>OY728136.1:583248775-593248775 GCA_963277665.1 Viscum album | reverse complement strand
ATAGTTTTCTTACATGTTGTCACTTTTACTTTAAATCACTTAACATGATACATGCATATATTATATTATTAATTTCCATGTATATTTTAGTTCCTTTCATTCATTGAAACTGTTATGATACACCCATTTGTTATGCTTTATGACATTACTCTGATACCAAATTCATTCCCTAGGTAACCCCTATGTTTATGCATGATGGATTATATGTGTTTAATAATATAGAAAACATATTCATGAAAAATTAAGATGGTTTCACCCAAATAATGCACTAGTGAATTGGGTAATGTTGTATCTCATGATACTTTATGTGTGACAGTCTTTGCAGTTAGACTTGGCTTGTGCTACCATGTGGGAGAGTCATGGCTATTAGCCTTGGTTTGTTCTACCATGTGTGACTGTCATGGGTGTAAGACATGACCCATGATAGAATCATGTTTTATATTTCTTTTAAATTATTATGACTCCGTATTTATATTATTTCATGTTTATTTGTTATGATTCCATATGTTACGGCCTTTTTATATCATCATGTCATGCATTCTATCACATATGTTAATGCTTTATTCTTATGGTTATTCCCTTACTAGGATATTTAGAACATCCCATTGTTTCTGTTTTCCCCAGGGTACCCTATGAAGATTTATGAGTACAATGGATGTTATGAGAACAATTTGAAGATTACTAAATGAAAGATTTTATTTAGATCCATGTTTTTAGTTTTATGTTCTTATTCTTCCAAGACACTAGACTTAACGATCCAGGGATCGTACTATGATGTATAATTATGTTTAAATTCATGTAATGTTATGTGTAAAAGGCTACGGTTTATATAGTTGGTATCAGAGGATGGTCTAGTTATTTTTAGAGATTATGAATGGAGAACTTTAGTAAGAACTTTATGGATGATACAAAGTAGAAGAAAACACCCCTACATTTTGGTAAGTACATGGTAGATGGTTTATCAAGAAAATGCATCCCTTTTTGGAAAAAAACATATAGAGGTGGCTATGGTATATAAGTATTTAAGGTTATAACCTGAAAACATCCCTTTGAGCTAGACTCAAACAGTAACTGGTGCATGACAATGGGCCATGATTCACTCATAGTTTGACACTCCCAGGGGATATGATTTGGAAAATTTATGATCTTGGTAGAAATTATTAATAAGGGAATGAATAAAAATCCCATAAGAATATAAGTTAAGAAATAAATCAAGGATAACCAATATTGAAACATAGGAAATAAAAAGTTAGGATATACTTTTCTTTTACATGTTTATCTTCTTCTGTTAAATGTTTATATTTTATGATCAATAGTTAAGTATTCAAGACCTTTAATAGTACACTATTTTTTATAGTTAATGGAGGGAAATATAATAACAAAATAAAATAAGGAATGTTGTATGAAATGTGAATTTTTCCTTAATGATATGCCTGATATGATGGGAAAGGGTGCTCAAAACATCATGATAGTACTTATTTAGCTGGCTCAAGATATGAATAAAAACTAGAATAATATGGAATGAACTCCTCTTGCAAGGAAAGGGAATGTGCTTTTTGAATCCTTCATGTGGAAAAGTAATCTCTTGTTTAGTGGATCTTCTGACTTCCACCTTAGGGAACAGTGGATTACCTCCATTGAAATGATATTCTTTGTCCTCCAGTGCTCAAAAGAAGAGAATTTCGTACTATCGGTTTATCATTTTGGTTGAGAACATAATCGGTGGTGGACAATGATCAAGAATATAATTACTTAGAAGGAAACTGATTCCATGAATTGGGTTGAATTCAAGAGAATTTTTTTAAATAAATATTTTCCCAAAACCCTCCATCTCAAGATGTAAAGAGATTTCTTCAGACTCAATAAGAAGGAAGATGAGTCAATCAGGTTGTATGAATCAAACCTTACAGGGCGTGAATGGTATGCCCATGGATTTTCAATGAACACCAAAATCAATTTGGATCTTATCTTTAGTGGACTATAGCCAAGTCTATGAAAGGTTTCGGTGATTCGAGACTTTGACAGCAATGAAGAGATTTCTCATTGTTCCAAAACAGTTAAAATGTAGATCAGAAACTCTCAATGGTATTGTGGTCTCGGTGACCATCTAAGGAAAATGGAATCTAATGTGGGTGTTCCCATAAATAAATCTTTCGAATGAAAGAGCATGATCATCCCATGTGTCAAAATTGTGTCAAGATGTTTCCTGCGAACTATCTAAAGGGAACCATGAATTGCTTACAATGTGGAATTTTGTGACATCTAGCAAAAAATTATGAAGGGATATGAAGAATCCTGCTAATGTGGAAGATGAAAGGAAGGTTCAGATAAAAAATCATCTTATAGTGCAGTGTTACAACGGTAAGGAGAATGGGCCTTATGCGAACAATTTTTTAAATCGAGGGTTGTCAAAGGCAATAAACTAAAACCTCCATGGAAACAAGGAAGGATTATTCTATCACTACTACTGAGGTGGATCCAGACAATGATGTGGTGATAGGTACGCGATTTATTCATTAAATAATAGAGAATATACTATTTGATTCGTGTTCTACACATTATTTCATACCATGAATCTAAAGTATAACTATTCAAACATGACCTCAAAATTTGGAGGACAAGTTATTGGTGAGAATATTGAATGGAAAATTATTGTTTCCATGGTTTATAACACCTCCCTATTTAACGTGTTGTGGACTGACACTCCCATAAAATCTCTTCATACATCCTTTAGGTGAGTTCGACTCTATCTTGGACATGGATTGTCTATCTTTATACAAAGACAACATCAAATGTCGGGAAAGGGAAGTCACTATTCACATCATAAAGCATCCTCTAATTCATTAAAAGTGTAAGGAGGAAGATGAGCCTCCTTTAAAATCATTTCCTCGTGTTTGGATGTTAATTCCTTATAAAAAATCAGGTCTCGATGAAATTATTGAGACTAAAGAGTAAATCATTCATGAAAATGTGACCACTGTGATGGATTACAATGGTTTACTCCCTGGATTGTTTTTTGGTATTACTCCAAATCGAGAGGCTGATTTCATAATTGATGTTATTTCTGGATCTCTTACTATATCAAATACACCATATAGAATGGTCATCATAGAGCTATAGGAGCTGAAGAAGCAGTTATAAAAGAATATGGAAAAGGGTTTTATTCACCTGAGTACTTCACCATGGGGTGCACTAGTCCTCTTCATCAAGAAGAAGGCTGGATCAATGTACTTATACATTGATTATCGTGATCTCAATAAAATCACGATCAAGAATATGTATTCCCTATCAGAGATAAATGATTTATTCGATCGGATTAATGGTTCTAGTTATTTATCTAAGGTGTAACTTCAGTGAGGATATCTGTAAAGACCTAGAATTTTTGTTGATTTTTTTTAAATACATGGGATTTTTACGAGTCCGCATTTTCTAATGGCGCATGATTCTGAGGCCTGGTGTGCCCAGAATCAATTTTTTGATGTTTTTTCAAGTATGTTCAGTAAACATACAAGTGGGTTTTTATAACATTTGAACCGGTGCATGGAACTGATACCTGAGGACACCATTGAACTGATAGTGTCGGTAATTTCTTAGTGATACCTTCACCGCAGTTGCGTTATAATGAGTTTGGAAGTTAGTTATTGGATTTTTATTAAATAAAATAATAATAAAATAAAGTACAACACATAATTTTATTTTTAAGCTTCCATGTGTTGTGTGTGCGGTTAGTTATAACCTCCCATTGGAAGTTGGGGGTGGGGCCGCCACACCCTAGCCTCCCGCGAGAGATTACAATGTGGGGACCACCTAAGCATGACCTCTCAATTAAATGATAGGGGTGGGGACCACCCGACCCCTATTAGTGGTGGAGGATGAAACCTCTCCACTCTCTCTCTTTAATGAGGGGGCTCGTTTGACCTCCTCTGCATAATTAGTTGTGCCAACGGGCGTGCCAATTAATTGTGCCCCCACGCGTACCAATTAATTTTGCCAACATGTGTGACTTTATTAAGGAGAGTTTCTTTCTAATTTTTCAATTTGTGTGCAAACAATAAAATAATAAGACATCCTATTATTATTTTTTTGGCATTCTCCGTCAGTGGAATTTGAGTGCTTGGGAGGATTAAAATTCTCACAATGAAGAACACGAAGATCGCCGGATTTCATCTTTGAATTCTTCCTTGAACATTTTATTCCTTCTTCTACCGGAACAAGGAAAGGGAAGTGTCATCAATGAAGAACGCTGATGTCAACCTCGGCTTCCTCTTTTAAGACATCAATGGAACGACACCCGTTTTCTATGACTTCGTCAACAATGAATTACAAGGAAGGTAGGGGGATTTTTGAGTTAATTTATGTATGAGTGTAAACCTCTGTTCTACATCATTTGTAGAGCACTTCGTTGTCAAATGCTATCGTCGTAGCAAGGAGGGTTCGGGCCACATGAACACGGCCCAACCCTCTCCCCTTTACGTTTTCTTTATTGATGACGAAAGAGGTGGTAGACATGGAAATGATGATTAAGATGGAGATCAAAGGTCACGCTTCCCGCTGCCTCTATGCACCGCCGCGCCCCGCGACGCTGGCCGGCGCCTTGGCGTGTTGCACAGCACCCTCGCAATGCTTCGCAGCACCCTCGCGCCACTGCGCGGCACCCCACACCGCTTCCTGGCTCCCCGGTGCTATTGGTGCGCTGCCCGGCGCCCCCGCGCTACTGCCCGGTGCCCACACGCAATACCCGACACCCCTTTCGTAGCTTTCCCAGCACCCAAGTACCTCGCGCCACTACTCGACGACCCCACGCCACTGCCCGGCGGCCCCGCGCCGCTGCCTGGTGGCCCCGCACCGCTGTCTGGTAGCCATGCGCTGCTGCCTAGTGCCCAGGCGCGCTCCCTGGGGCCCTCACGCTACTGCACGGTTCCCCCGTGCCGCTTCTCGGTGCCCCTACACTGCTGCCTGATGCCCCCCCTGCCGCTGCTCGGCGCCCCTACGCCGCTGCCCAACACCCCAGCGCTGCTGCCCAATGCACACTCGCACTACCCGGTGCCCTTCCATGGCTTGCCCAGTGCCCCAGTTCCCTACCCGGCATCTCGTCACCCACACGCCCTGCCAGGTGCACTTGTGACTTGCCTGGTGCACCCACGGCCTGCCGGTGACCATCCGGCCTACCCGCACCCTACGCGGCCTGCCTGGTTGCCTCCTAGCCACCGGCCTCCCAAGACAACCTGCGACAATGTCTCTGGCCGAACCGGCCCAATCTCTCGGGCTGAGTTTCCGAGCCACCTACATGGCTACTATTGGGTCGAACCGCCTTTGTGGTCCGCTGGGCCAGGCCCAGCAGACCGGGTCAAAACGTAGCATACTGACCCACCCAATGGGTTGGGTCAGACCCAGGGAGTCTAACCAGGTCGACCCAGATCGGGTCAGCCCAAACTGGGATGGGCTGATTGGACTAACCGGGTCGGACCTTACCTGGGCCCATTACTAACCCATTATATTCTTGGGCCATATCATTGGCACCGTACGTCCGTTTGATAAACCTTCAGGGACACTAGTATTCTTGGAGTATATTTATCCATTTGATTATACCCCACTGTAGTTCGGGTATAGTTGAGTCACGGTCAGGTTGGTTCATACACAAATCCAACCGGGCCCCCAGGACGAAAATGTTAATAACTCACAGATCGAGCATCTGATTGACGTACCATCTATTGTGTTGAGACCCCTATGACGTTGATGTCCTTTGAGATAGTTCCATGTGATAACTCGTGACACTTGGAGTATCGACCAGTAGCTCATGGAGCGGAACCTCCAAGAGACGAGCAGACAGAGTGCAAAGACCTATTAGCTGTAGACCATACGAGTGATTGACTGATTCTCCTCGGAGTGATTCGACTAGCCTAGTGGACGGAGCGCCTAGTTTGGCGACAGACCCATGGCAGACGAAGCGCCTAGTATTTGGAAGCAGACCCATGGTACTCGACAGGAGGATTACCTTTGTAGGCTTTTGGGGTGATATCCTAGTATGGCGGCAGACCCATAGCGGATGGAGTGCCCGGTTTGGCAGCAGACCCACAATACTCGATAGGAGGAGTACCTCAATAGTCCAGGGTTAGTGAGTAGCACCTCAGAGTTGCGATAGGGACACTGTACTCAATAGAGGAGGAGTTCTCTAGTAGCCGTAGTTTCGTTAATGAAAATCCTGATTTGAGATGAGTCAAGGACCTTTGTGTTTTTCTCATTATTGACATGGGTCACTTGATATCTTAGATATATGTATGGGCATAAAACTAGGTAATGGTTATCCGTTGAAATCATACTTTGTGGTTTATCCTTGTTGGTTTTTGTGAGACCTTGAGGGTCTCGGGGTCCCTACTGAGTATCGTTATACTCACCCCTGCACGGGCTATGCATGCACCTCATTGTGTATGATGCAGACTATGAACATCATTGACAGAGGCCGATAGCGCCAGGACTGGACGGTACCTAGAGGAGGACCTTACGATGTATCAGTACACAGTAGAGTCTGATGGAAGTGGATTGTTGAGGAGCCCATCTGTACCAACCCTTCAGGCAGGATCCCCGGAGGAAGATCTAGGAGATACATTCACCTTTCGGTTTTTTTTCCTTTTTAGTCATATGTGCATTCATTTGTATTTGTAAATTACAGTTGGGCATGTATTCTGGCCCCCTTTACTTTCAGAACACTTTTTATACAGCATTTACTTAGTGTTTTCTTCCGCTTGTACTCTGGTTGTGTGTGTTTACGATTTATAAAGGCAATTCCTTCCCAGTTTTAGGAAATTATGCATTTGGTGCTATCCACCAGCCCCTGGCCTATGGAACATGAACTTGGGGTAGTCACGATATGGGCCTCAAGGGATGGGTCCTGATAAATTGGTATTAGAGGTGTCGGTTCTACCGCAAAACTTTGGACTCTGATATTTCTTTTATGTGAAGCAATATCGTTAAGGGTACTAAGTGTGGTTTTCAGTTCATGTAGTCTAGTTTTAGTGCATGCGACCGACGTATCCGTACACCAGGACCATGTGTTCTGATTTCCAACTTAGTGCACAAAGACACTGATTGTGTGTGTGTTTTCAAAAGATTTTTTTAATTCAACTAAAACCAGGTCAGCTCACTAGGTGTAATCTTTTGACCGTGTCGCATCAATTTTTTTCAAGATTCCTCCCCGTGGATGACCATCTAGATCCCTGAGAGTTGTACGTACTGACGACCCACTGAGCGACGATGCCTCAGTATAGGGCCCTCTTCTGGTTGAGGCTCTAGCGGAGGCACCAGCGGTACTACTCCTTGTTGGGCCACAGATGCCACCAGCCCAAGCAGTAGAGAGTGCATGTCGCTTGAGCGCGCTGCACGAGTTCCAGCGCCAGAGGCCACCAAGGATCAATGGAGAGATAGACCCGCAGGTGGCTGAGGATTGGATGGGGGATGTGGTGAGAGTCTTCATAATGGTAGGGACACCAAAAGACATTATGGTGATCCTTTCTGCCATCCCCTTTCAGGTACCAGCATGCAGATGGTGAAGCCTGATGCTCCAGATGCATGATGAGGTGACACTTCTATGGGCAGAAATTGAGAGCCTGTTCCGAGCAGAGTTTGTACCAGCCACCATTCGAGCGGCGTAGATACGAGAGCTACTGCATCTACAACATTGTATAATAATGGTGGAACAGTAATCAGCGAGGTTCACCGACCTCTCACGCTAATCCACTGATATGGTATGGGACCCGTTCTTCAGGGCCCGGGCCTTTGAGCAGGGACTCAGGTGAGAGATTAGAGCTTTATTTGTCTCCCACAACATATTGACATAGACAGGGGTGTTGGAGCGATCCCTCCTAGTGCAGAGTTTTCTTGATGAGTAGTCTCCAGCAGCGAGACCCTCCACTAGCTGACATGTAGTGGAGTCTTCTGCAGATGGCAGTAGACAGATGACGCAGTGGTCCAAGAGGACCCGATTCGCAGGTGGATGACTTCACAACTTAGGACCGATTGTGTGGGGAACCCAGGGTGGAGATAGAGCCATTCATAGTAGGAGAGGACAATGTTACTCCTAAGGCGGGCTTGGTCACTTGGCCCATGACGGTCCGACCTTCCAAACAGATGATCAGAAGACAGTTGAAGGACCTCCCTGGCAGAGGCAGAGGTATTATCGAGGTGGTCCTCACGACGTAGGTGGATGTGGCAGAGGAGCTGGTCGTGTATCTAGCGGTGGACGATGTAATGAGGTGCTTCCGCCACCACCACCAGGAGGTCCACCCCGACCACAGGGAGCAGGTGGACAGGGCAGAGCACATTTTTAGGTAGCTGAGGTCTACGATCACGACGATCCAGATATGATTTGAGGTACGATATGTGTCTAATCCACCTTATCTACAGTTCTTATAGACACAGGTGTCAGTCACTCATTCATAGCCACTGCCCTTGTTCGGAACTCAGTGATTCTAACGGAGCCGTTGCCTCTATGCTTACTGCTAGAGACTCCTATAGAAGCATACTCAACGATTATGCACTAGTGCCAGCAGTGGGAGAATACTCTAGGAGGATATAGCTTCGGCTGGGATCTCCTCATATCGGCATCGAGGCCATACGATGTCATCTTGGGTATGGACTGGTTATCTACAGTCCATGCTTAGATTGACTATATTAGGTGAAAACTGTAGTGTTTCTGCATGGATGCGACCAAGTTCAATTTCACCGACGAGAAGGGAACCTTTTCAGCACATGACAGACTTACTCAGAGGAGGGTGCATCCGATCACTCCCCATTTGGATTTCTTTAACCATATAGCAGTTAATGTGGGGAGTCTGACTTATCCTATAGTGGTGGACCAGTACTCAGATGTTTTCCCTGACGATGTTCCAGGACTACCTCCTTGCAGTGAGGGGGACTTCTATATTGACTTGTACCCTAGGATGGAATCGATATATACTCCATCATATCGGATGGATCCCACTGAGCTTTGTGAGCTTCGATTACAGTTAGAGGACTTGCAGAGAAAAGGATTCATCCGGCCCAGTGATTCTCCCTGGGTAGCCTTAATTCTGTTCACCAAGAAGGTGGATGGGAGCTTGAGGCTCTGTGTCGACTACCGTCACCGAAACCAAGTGACTGTGAAGAACATGTATCAACTCTCGAGGATTGACGACCTCTTTGATCAGCTCAAGGGAGCACGGTGTTTCTCGAAGATAGACCTCAGATCAGGCTATCACCATCTCAGAGTTTGATATGAGGATGTGAAGAAGAAGGCCTTTAGGTGGCATTATATCCACTATGAGTTCTTGGTTATTCCCTTCAGTGTAACCAATGCTCCAGCAGTGTTCATGAGTCTCATGAATAGGATCTTCCAGCCAAACCTCGATCGCTTTGTCATAGTCTTCATCGATGGCACACAGATCTACTCGACTACTGAGGAGGAGTATACCTACCATTTGCAGGAAGTACATGACACACTCCAAGAGAACTAGCTTTATGGTAAGCTCTCGTAGTTCCAGTTTTGGATTCGAGAGGTTCACTTGTTGGGACACCTCATCTCAAAGGTAGGAGATGCAATGGATCCTGCATGGATTGAGGTGGTATTTTCATGGGATCCACCCAGGAGTTAGATAGAAGTATGGAGTTTTTTTGGGCTTGGCAGGATACTACCAAAGATTCGTTCCAAACTTCTCCATAATTACAGCACCACTATCAGCCCTAATGAAGATGGGGAAACCCATCGTGTGGTCTATGAAATGCCAGCAGAGCTTTCATGAGCTGAGGAAAAGGCTAACTAGTGCCCCCATATTGAGGATTATAGAGGATGGCATAGGGTATGTAGTTTTCTATGATGCATCAGGGACCAGACTCGGGTGTTTTATAATATATGAATGAGCTGTGATCACATATGGTTCTTGGTATTTGAGACCGCATGAGCAGAACTACGCTACCCATGACCTGGAGTTAGCAGCATTTGTCTTTTCCTTGAAGATGTGGTGGCACTATCTTATGGGAAAACGTTTAAACATGTACTCTAATCACAAGAGTCTCATGTATATCTTCTCTTGGATGGAAATGAACCTGAGACAATGGTGATGTCTTGTGTTCCTCTAGGACTATGACTTTGAGATAGTCTATACTCTTAAGAAGGGGAATGTAGTTGTTGTTGTGCTCTGTAGGAGGTCATGCATTCTGCTGTTAGGAGAGGTGACAGAGCACCTGGCCGTGTTGCAGATATCCTTTGTGGATAGGGATGGCGCAGCCTATCTACAGTATCTTAGAGTCACTCCTCCACTTCTTTAGCGAGTTAGGGAGGTGCAGCATGGAGTCGCTGACTATGAGACGTGACCTGCTCAAATATCCACAGGGCATGCACCTGATGGATTTTCTAATGGTGGGGATCATGTCATCCTCTTTAGGGGATGTATAATGGTACCAGTTGTACTTTAAGAGTAAGTGTTGAGGGACTTCAAAACTTCCCCTTTAGAATTACATCCAAGAGTGGCGAAGATGTACTAGTACCTTTGATGATAACACTGGTGTCCAGGTATGAGGAAGGTAGTAGCAGAGTTTGTCTCAGGGTGCCCCACTTTTCAGCAAATGAAGGAAGATCACCAGGTACCAACAGGCTTGGTTCATCCTTTAGAGGTCCCAAAGTGGATGTGGGATAGGATAAACATAGACTTCGTGATGGTTCTCCCACCTACATTCAGGGGTCACGACTCAATATGGGTGATCGTCAACCGACTCACCAATTTGGCCAAATTCCTACTGATCAGAGAGCAGGGCTCAGTTGAGAGCATGGGATGACTCTATGAAAAGGAGATAGTGTGCCTTCAAGGGGAACCTTCTTTAATTGTCTCTAATGTTTATTCACTCTTTACTTCCCGACTATGGAAGGGGTTACAGGAAGCTTTCGGGACACAACTTCGCTTGAGCACCATCTTCCATCCTCAGACTGATGGTCAGACTGAGAGGACCATCCAGACCCTCGAAGACATGATTTTTGTTTGTTGCCTCAACTTCGGTCACAGCTAGAAGGACCACTTTCCTTTGGTGGAGTTTTCCTACAACAACATTTATCACTCCACCATAGGGATGGCACCTTTTGAGGCCTTGTATGGCCGACCATGCAGATCGCCACTGTGATACAAAAACCAGTGGAGTCTACACTAGAGGGACTAGAGATGGTAAGGGCTACCATGGAGAAGGTGTAGATCACATAGGAGCAGATGAAGACTACACGGAGAAGGCAGAAGTCATATGCTAATAGGAGACGGAGACATCTGGAGTTCGAGGATGGTGGCCACATCTTCCTATGGGTCTCACCTCGATGAGGTCTATGGAGATTTGGCCATGGAGGCAAGCTATCACTGAGGTTCATCCGACCATTCCAGGTCCTTAGTAGAGTAGGCGAGGTGGCTTACCGCTTGTCTCTTTCACCAAAGCTACCTCGGCTGCATGACGTCTTCCACATATCACAGTTGAGGAGATACGTGCACGACCCGTCCCACATCATCGACCATGGGGAGCTAGACATCGATGACAAGGCGACTTTCATACAGGTTCCAGAGGAGATTGAGGATCGACATGAGTGGGTCCTACATGGATGGTCGATACCTCTGGTGCGTATTCGATAGCAGCATGAGAACCTCCAGGAGTGCACATGGGAGCAGGAGGCACATATGCATGCTCAGTACCCCATTTTGTTCCCTTAGTGTGGGTTGTAGCATAAGGGGATGTAAAGCCCTTATTAGGGGATAATGTAAAGTCCCAAAATTCCCATGAATTGTTTTTAAATACATGGTAATTTTAAGAGTCCTCAGTTTCTAACAGCTCTTGATTCTGAGGCCTGGTGTGCCCGAAATCAATTTTTGAAGTTTTGTTCGGGTATGTTCAATAAACATACTTGAGGTTTTTTATAAATTCTGAACTGGTTCTCAGAACTGAAATCTGAGGGCACCATTGAACTCACAACATCAGTAATTGCTTAGTGAGACCTTCACCGCAGTTTCATTCCGAAGAGTTTGGAAGTTAGTTTTTGTATTTTTATTAATGAAAATAATAACAAAATAAAGTACAACACTTTATTTTATTTTTATGCCACCATGTGTTGTATGTGCAGTTAGTTGGAACCTCCCATTGGATGTTGGGGGTGGGACTGCCACACCCTAACCCCCCATGAGAGGTTAAGACATGGGGACCACCCGAGCATAACCTCTCAATTAAATGATATGGGTGGGGACCACCCGACCATAATTAATGGTGAAGGATGAAACCTATTCACTCTCCCTCATTAATAAGGTAGATCCTTTGACCTCCTCTGCACAATTAATTGTGCCAACGCGCGTGCCGATTAATTGTGCCAACACGTGTGACAATTAATTGTGCCAACGCGCGTGCCAATTAATTGTGCCCACGTGCGTACCAATTAATTTCGCTGATGTGTGTGAATTTATTAAGGAGAGTTTCTTTCTCCTCTTTTAATTTGTGTGCCAAAAATAAAAAAATAAGACATCCTATTATTATTTTGTTGGCATTCTTCTTCGGTGGAACTTCAGAGCTTGGGAGGATTAAAAATCTCCCAATGAAGAACATGAAGAATGCCAGATTTCTTCTTCAACTTCTTCCACAAACATCTTCTTCCTCCTTCTACCGGGACAAGGAAAGGGAAATTCCAACCATGAAGAATTCCAACGTCATCCTCGACTTCTTCTTTTCTGACGTCAAGGGAATGAAGCCAGCTTTCCGTGACTTTGTCAGTGACGAACAACAAGCGAGGTAGGTGGATTTTTGAGTTAGTTTATGTGTGAGTTTAAACCTCCATTATTTGTTGTTTGTTGATCACTTCCATTCAATATGCTATTACCGTAACAAGGAGGGTTTGGGATGCACGAACACGACTCGAACCTCTCCCCTTTGCTTGTTCTTGATTGATGACACCAGAGGCGATACATGTGGTGATGATGACGAAGATGGAGATCAATGGTCATGCTACCTGTGGCCTCCACGAACCTCTGTGCCCCGCGCCGATGCCCGACGCCCCGGAGCCACTGCACAGAGACCTCGCGCCGCTACCCAGCGCCCCCACGCCACAGCCCTGTACCCCCGCGTGGCTACCCGACCCCCCACTCCGCTGCCCGGCACCCCCACGGCACTACCCGACGTCCCCACGCCGCTGCCCGGTTCCCCGCGCCCCTACTGGGCGCCCTGGCGCGCTGCCCGGCACCCCCGCGCTGCATGCCGACACACACAAGCACTGCCTGGTGCCCCTGTTGTGGCTTATCCGACGCCCCAACATCCCAACACCCTACCCGACACCCACACGCTATACCCGAAACACCCATGCCCGGCCCGGTGCACCGTGGCCTGTCGGTGACCAGTCGGCCTGCCTGCACCCCGCGCGGCCTGCCTGCTGGCCTCCTGACCACCAGCCTCTTGAGCCGACCTACGACGTCCCCCATGGTTTCGCTGGCCGAACCGACCCGATCTTCCAGGTCGAGTTACAGAATAGCTTATGTGGCGACTATCGGGCCGAACCGCCCTCGCGGTCTGCTGGGCCAGACCCAGCGGACCGGGTCAATACATAGTGGGATAACCCACCCAATGGGCCGGTTCAGACCCAGTGAGTCTGAATGGGTCGACCCAGACTAGTCGGCTCAGACTAGTTTGGGCCAAGTCAGTCCGACCGGGTTTGACCGAACCCGGGCCCATTACTGACCCATTAACTTCTTGGGCCATATCTTTGGCACCAGATGTCCGTTTGACAAACCGTCAGCAGCTCCAGTATTCTTGGATCATAGTTATCCCTATAAGTATACGCCACTAGAGTTTGGGGTATAGATGAGTCATGGTCTGGTTGGTTTGTACACGAATCCAACAGGGCCCCAGGGACTAAAATGCTAATAACTCATAGACCAAGCGTCTGATTGACGCGTCGTCTATTGCATTGAGACCACTATGACGTGGTGGAACTTTGAGATACTTTAACATGAGACCTCGTGACACCTGGAGTATTGAATAGTATCTCATGGAAAGGAACCTTCTGGAGACGAGCAGACGGAGTGCGAAGATATAGTAGTTGTAGACCTGACGACTACTTGACCGATTTGACTCTGAGTGATTCGACTATCCAAGTGGATGGAGCTCCCAATTGGTAGAAGACCCATGGTGGATGGAGTGCATGGTATTTGGGAGTAGGCTCACGTTACTCGACAAGAGGAGTAACTTTGTAGGCTATTAGGGGGAGCACCCGGTTTGGTGGCAGACCCATAGTGGACGGAGCGCCCGGTTTGGCAGCAGACCCGCGGTACTCAACATGAGGAGTATCTCAGTAGTCCAAGGTTAGTGAGTAGTGCCTTGGAGTTGAGACAGGTCCACTGTAATCGACAGAGGAGGTGTTCTCTAGCAGCCATGGTTTTGTTAATGAAAATCCTGGTTTGAGCTGAGTCAATGACCTTTGTGTTTTTATCATGATTTAGATGGGTTACTTGATAACTTAGGTATATGTATGGGAATATACCTAAATAATGGTTATATTTTGAAATAATATTTTGTGGTTTATCCTTGTTTGTTTTTGTGAGACCATGAGGGTCTCGGGGTCCCTAATGAGTATCGTTATACTGACCCCTGCATGGGCTATGCACGTACCTCATTGTGTTGGATGCATACGACGGATAGTGCTGACAGAGGCCAAGAGCGCCAGGACTGGATGGCACCTAGAGGAGGACCTTACAATGTATCTGTACATGGTGGAGTCTGATGGACATGGAGTGATGAGGAGGATATCTGTACCTACCCTTCAGGTAAGAACCCCAGAAGACGATCGAGGAGTTTCTTTCACCTTTCAGCTATTTGTACCTTTTTAGTTGTACTTGCTTTCATTTGTATTTGTATTTACAGTTGTCCTTGTATTCTGGCCCCCATTACATTTAGTACACTTGTTATACAACTTTTACTTAGTGTTTGCTTCCTCTTGTACTCTGGTTGTGTGTGTTTACGATTTATAAAGTCAATTTCTTCCCATTTTTAGGGAATTACGCCTTTGGTGCTAGTCGCCAACCCCTGGCCTATGGAAGGCAGGCGTGGGGTAGTCACGATACGGGCCCTAGGGGACGGGTCATGACAATATCACTAATTAAATTCAAGAAACGAAGATATTCCCATGACTGCCTTTTGAATGAGGTATGGACACATTTATTTCATTGTGATACCCTTAGGACTCACTAATTCTCTAATATTTTTCATAGATTTAACAAATAAAGTCTTTAGATATTACCTCAAAAAAATTTGGTAGTCATTATCGACGATATTTTGATATACTCCAAGGGCAAGGAGGAACTTGGGGAGAATTAGAATACTATTCTAAAGATGTTTCGAAGGGAGAAGTTGTATGAATAGTATAGTTAATGTGAGTTCTGGATAGAGGAAGTATCATTCATGGGGCATGTTAGCACCAGTAAAGGGATATTTGTGGACCCTTCCAAGAAAAAAAATATTTCGGAGTGTCCTATGCCAACATCTATAACAGATACCTGCAACTTTCTGGGTCTATATAGGTATTACCGACGATTTTTGAATACCTTTTCATGATTATAAACCACAATGAACAAGCTGAAACAAAAGGGAGTAAATTTTGTCTAGACATTAGAATGTTAATATTGTTATGAGGTGTTGAAAAAGAGTTTAATTACTGCATGCCAATGCGCCTGAACCCAAGTGGTACATTCTTCTGCTTGGCATCCAAAAAACCCAGGTTCAAATCTGTGCAGGGATGAATTTCTGGGTTACAATAGCAGGGTACTGTAGCAGACATTGTAGTGGCGGTGGTACTGTAGCAGGTACTGCCACTGCGCTGGGTACTGTAGCAGTACTGTTCACAGAGGGTCTGTTGGGCCAAAAAATGGGCTTTAAAGCCTTGTATTCAGGCCACTTGGCCTTGGGACTTCGGTCTATGTATTGGGTCTCCCTCTACCCACTAAAGAGGTCTTTGCTCTACTAATAAATTGAGGCCCCGGCCCTAACCTTTAAAAAAAAGATTAATTACTGCGCCATTACTCACACTCCAAACAAGTGGATAACTATTTGTGGTGTACAATGATTCTTTAAATAAGGTATTAGGTTGTTTGATAATGAAAATGATAAATTGATAGCCTATGCCAGAGGGTAGATGAAAATCCATGACCAAAACTGTCTTATGCATGATCTGGAGTAGGTGTATGTGATCTATGTGTTAAAAATATAGAGGCATTATCTCTATAGCGGAGAAGTGTGAAATATATTCTGATAACAAGAGTCTCAAATATATATTCACAAAATATTATCACAATATGCAATAGTAAAGATGGATAGAGCTCATCAAGGATTATGACTACTAAATCTGCAACCTTACTGGTAAGGAAAATAAGGTGGTTGATGCTCCGAGTATAAAGGATATAGCATCATTATCAATAATGAGAATTAAAAAGGATTTGATCTACTTATATTTACAAAGGATGTACATGGAAATCATTAAGGGAGGAACATCATCAACACTTTCTCGAATGATTTCTCAACCATCCTTCATGGATACAATAAAGGATGCTAAAAGAAAAGATGATGAAATTATTAAAAGGGTGGATTCCATTAAAAATGTGTAATCAGATGAGTTCAGGATTGATGAGGATGGATTTGTAGTATTTGGGTTACAATTATGTATACCATCTGATACAGAGATAAAAAAGGATATTTTGAATGATGCACAAAGCTCAAACTTCTCTATTCACCCAGGGAGCCCAAAGATGTATCAAGATCTCTGGTTAACTTTTGGTGGGACTATATGAACAAGGAGATTGCTGAGTATACATCAATGTGCCTAGTATGTCAAAAAGTGAAGGCTGAAAGATAGAAGTCTAAGGGGATGATGAAATCACTACCTATAACAAAAGGAAAGTGTGGGAACATCACCATGGACTTTTTCACTGTACTTACAAGGACATCCAGAGGAGAAAATGATATATGGGTCATTATGGATTGTTTACGAAGACAACTCACATTATCGTAATTCGATAGGACTTCTCATTTGATCAAATTTCACTGATATATATCAAAGATGTGGTAAGTCAACATGGAGTACCAATACCTATTGTATCCTATTGAGATCAATGATTCATCTCGATGTTCTTGAAAAGTCTTCAACATTCTCTAAGCACTGAACTGAACTCTAGTACATCCTATCATCCTCAAACTGATTTCCAATCTAAGCTGACTATTCATACATTGGAAGATATGTTGAGATATTGTTCTATGTAATTCAATGGAGTATGATACCATCATCTTTCATTGGTATAATTCTCATACAACTACAGTTTGCACTCAAACATCTTAATGCCACAATAAGAAACCCTTTATGGGAAATGATGTAGAACATCGGCGTGTTGGGATGAAGTTTGTGAACATAAGCTACTAGAACCCAAAATGATTGATGAAATGGTAGAGAATGTGAAAACCATTCAGAAGCACAATAAGTAAGCCTATAGTTGAAAAAAGAGTTATGCAGACAATCGTCAATGAGACTATGAGTTCAAAGATGGAGACATTGTATTTCTTCGCATATCTCCATGGAAGAAGGTCATGAGATTTGGAAAGAAAGGAAAACTAAGTCCCTGGTACATTGTCCCCTTCAAGATCCTTGATTGAGTCAGAGATATGGCCAATCGACTAGAACATCCACCTACAATGTCTAAAGTACAGGATGTCTTCCACATATCCCTCTTAAATAAGTACATACCAGATCCTTCGCATGTACTCACTTCAGAGGTGGTACAGTTGGAGGATAATATTTATTATGATTAGAATCTATTGATGATCTTGGATTGTAGAGATAAAGTCCTATATAACAAAACTACTCACCGGGTCAAAGTACTGTGGTGGAACCATAAGTACAATGAGTAATCATGGGAACTAGTGGAGGCAATGAATGAAAAGTACCCACACTTGTTTATAGAATAAAATATAAAACACAATCCTGAGGTTGAAATTTCATAAGGGGGAGAATTTAATGACCAAATGGTTTATAAATTGAAATTCACTTCTTATATTTATTTCATATAACCACATGAAATCACAACACAATAAAATACTACATACTATGTGACCATTAAACATAGTATTGTTACTTCTATGAATTTAATTTTGAAAATCTAACATACCCAGTTGCAATCAGTAAGATGTTTTGATTCTTATATGTCAATCATAATTTTTGGTGAATACTAACTGACACTTATGAATAACAATGTTTCCCTTCTGAATAGTTATATGACCATTATGAATAGTAACTTGTCCAAAAGAATGGTAACCTCACCCTTAAATGTATAAACAAAATTTAGGCATCTTATAAGTGATAATTTTTCTAGAGTAAAAGTATTGACATTTTTGTAAGTCATAAAATAATTAATTATAATTAATTAATTAATTTAAATGAAAATATATTTTCCTAATAGGAGTTCATAAATTAACAATTTCATGTCTTCTAATTTCAGGATAATTTTATTAGACCATCTGTAATTTTTGAAAAATTTATAAAATTAGTCATAGTTTCAATATCTGTATTTTTCAATTAAATTATGATTTTAATTAAAAATTAAATTAATCATACATAGAAAATTATTATTGAAAAATGGATTCCATTTTTCTATTATACTCATTGACAAATGGTTAGGGTGATTTTTTGGGATTTTTCTAAAATACATGAAATTATTATGAATAGTTAAATATGGTAATTTACTATATATATAAATTATAAGCTATATGGAATATTTATAGCATTATGGTTGATGTAAGAAAACTCAGTTCAAATTCACACGAAAATATTACTATATTTTTTATGGAATCGACACTATTTCATGTCTTATAGAAAAATAACAAACAAATGATTAAAATATTAAGAAAACTATAAGGACCTAACCTTATAACATTACATAATCTTAAATTAAATGAATAATTCACATTGGGGATCATTTCAGGTTTATAGATTTTGAGAATTAGGACATAACTATTACATCTCAAAGGATTACAAAGTAGACACTTCTACTCAGTTTCCATTTTTCCATAAAATAAAAACTCTTAAAAAAGAAACATGACTAGTTTCATCTTTTAGATAGCATGTCATTTCCTTGATCCCATCCTTGACCCTATTCCACATTATATCTTGTGAAATGTTTTTCAAAAACATGGGATGAGCATAAAAAGCTCAGTAAGGGATACACAACGAAATAAATCATTATATCATCAATATATACATAACATAATCTTTTTAACATACCACATGAAATCATAATATTTGTGAAATACACATAAAAATCATAAAACATAACGGTAACTTGAGGCATTCATAACATTATTATGTAGGGAGTAACCCTCATAGTTATGTTTGGAATACCCATCACAGTATATTCCATAAATATCTTCGGACAAACCTCATCATTTAACTCCTTAGCATTACCCAATTCATTGGAGAGCTATCTTGGGCTCACCCGCCCTTAGTTTATCACGGAACCACCCAACATTATAAACAATTCCCAAGAACCATAACATAATTGTATCACATTATACATGCATAAAGGAAACATAACATTTCCAAATTTCAATCACAACACATTGATATAATCGAAACATTATCAAAACCATTTTCAATTCAAAAATAAAAGAAAAGTAAATCATGGTATTTATTTTTCTTTTATAAAATGTTATGGCGTCTAAAAGAAGTCGAAACTCAAATAATGGTCACGGAGGCAGAGAAGTCGTTGTCACCGCATATGTAAGAAAAAAACATTCCTTTTTTCATTTAGTAAAATGCTTCGTGTAACAAGATTCCATTTGAATTAAATGAAAATTTGAATGGATTTTAAACACCGTATAAAATAAAGTCGTATAGAAATCAAAATATTCCTCAATGAATGGAGATTGAGACGAAGTCCCATACAAAGACTGTATACTTAGATTAAAGATAAATCAATTAAAGAATTATGTGTGAAAAATTTAAATACACCCAATATAAGTGGATATTAAGTGTAAAACAATCATACATCATCCACACCTATTCATACTATGACATAATCAACAAATAGAGGTTTAACCTGAAGAATTGAAATTGGGTTAAGAAGTTCTCTTACAGAAATTTGAATGCCTAACGACGTCACATTAAAATTAAAAAAATGATTTGATGAGAGATAAAAAGGGTATCTCATCACTTGGTCATAAAATTTACAGCAACAAGGATATATAATAACATATCCCAACATTAAGAATATGTAAATTAAAATAGCAAACATAATAAGTCTTTTAAAAAGAGGAGGGTGAAAGGTTCCCTTACCGATTTGGGTAACTTTCGAAACATGCACCCCATGAATGAAGGAATATACAATGTTGATGTAAATGCCCATAAAATAAAGTATATTACACAAATAATAGAATAATGGGATGTACATACACCACTAAAAGGATATAGTGACAATTATATCATGAATCTCAGGGGAATAAATGGTGAGATAAAAACCCCTTACCTCATTGTGATGAATTGAGTCGTATGACCAAAAGATAATAAACACAAAATTAATCACATAATACCATGAATATAAATAGAATCATGATAATATATATCAAATGGGAGTACACAATACACCATATGATATAAATAAGTGGTGAACAATGGAAATCTCAAGGAATTAAAAGTGAGATAAGAAATCCCCTTACCTCAAGTCTGACATGTCTTGTTCATTTCTTTACATTCATGAATAATAAACTTTGGTCAATTTATAATTGCTTAAGGATGTAACTTAAATTTTATTATTCAATTCATATCACATATTATCATGTTATTATAATTAGATAATTATATGATTTCTTATAATTTGTTTTGTCGATGATCGGTACATGAGTCACCAATGAACTTGTTTGATGTGAATTGTCCATGTAGTTATTAGTACATCATCTCCAAAATGGTGTTCATGATTTTAATATCATATATATCCAGTATATATGTATTTAATAATATTCCATAATGTTTGGAGATAATAAATGAAATGTACCATTCATGAAGACGATAAGATCTACGTATGCATTAACACTACTTTCATTTTTTTGTCATATTAATGGTCATTAAAACTAAATTAGACATATATATATATTATAATTACAGAATAATATATATGTTATATAGGTAACATAAGTTCATTAATTACATTATTTATAAATTCCATGTTTGTCATGAACGAGTCACACCACTTGAGGGGGAGGTAGTGCACACTTCCTCGTATAAAATTATCGCATTTTCACAACATGAAAAGCAATACAGTATGTTTTTAATATAAAATACATAATCATAGAAAATAAATAAATATAATATATATCATATATAAATATAGTTCTCTCATAATTTCCACAATGAATGTTGTTATAAGAAGATCGAACAATCATCATTTCGTGAGGCAGTTATCTGCCACCCACAGAAACAGTATGTTCTTTAACCATTAGTCATAGGTGTGTGTAAGTGTAGGTAAAATCCTTATCATAACAAGATCATAGTATATTGATTATACTGTTATTATTATGGTATCTAATAATAAGAAGATATTGGTGAGTGAAGAAGGAAAATAAAAGAAAGAAACTCGAGAGAATACATTACCTCTAAATCGGGTAACTCTTTTTGATTTGAGCCAAAGGATTCCTTGGAATGAATTATGCCCAAAGTGAGGCTTATAAGAGTAAGAAAAGGATTTTGAGAGACAATATGATCAGATTTTGGACGATCCAATGACTTGAGAGGTATGGATAAGTGGGTAGAGGTGGGGGCATTTTATAAGAGGGAGGAGGGTCACTTTTGGAATGTCTTCAAATGTTACTTTATTATAAAATGATTTTCGGATTTTAAAGGTCCCAAAATGATATATTTTGAGTATAAGGTGATAAGGGTTAGAAATCCACCCATAAAATAGGTTTTTGACAAGTTTAAGACTTAGATTTTACCTTATCTTTTCATTTTATTTAAATCAATAATTAAAGTGGTAATCACTAAATCATCATGGTGTCATAAATAAATTTATTTATTAAATGAATAAAAATTATAAAAAACTACCATGATGTAGGAAATATATTTAGATTTCCATTTAATTTTTATAGTCTAAGATATCATTTATTTAAACAAAATTACAATTTTTTTACTTAGGATATACAGACCTTTGTTATATTTCTCTTCTTTTTAATGATAATGTCATAAATGTTGCTATTACACCCATGTGACTCCATGGGCCCTAAAGTTCGGTAAAAAGATTCCCATGGTCGACCATGACTCAAAAAATAGGATTTGGACACATTTTGGGGTCTTTTTATATTATTATGATATTATTTTATTACCCTTAACTACCCGATTACTAATTGATCATGATAATTAAAGATAATTATCTTCGTCACTATTCATAACATAAAAAAACAAAAGAGACTTAATTACATAATTTGGACCTTCAGATTCCAAATTTTGAATCAATTTTACCAAATTACAAACACAAAAATTACTGTAATTAATTTAAAAATAATTCTCATTGTCACAACCAAAGACAGGTTTTTAAGAAGTAAAATTTATCAAAAGATTGACTTGTTTTTACATCCAATTGAAAAGTGAAATTACTTCCAATGAAAAATATTGTATTAATTGATAAAAATATAATTCAATTAATCTTTAAAACTAATTAAAAGAACAATCTAAATATATAATCATATTATATGAAAATGCAGCTTTGATGTAAAATGCAGTATTTTTCACTATTCATTAAAAATGAACATTTATCAGAAAAATAAGAAAAATTTATCCAAAGTAAATTTGATATTCCAAATTAAAAATTTATTTCCATTTAACTAATTAAAAAAAATTGGAGTTTCATTAATTAATTTTATAATTTATTCCCACTGTCAAAACTAATAGCGTGTTTTTAAGAAACAATATCTATCAAAAGATTGACACTTGTTTATGTCAAATTTCAATGTGAAATTAATTCCAATGACAACAATTGAATTAAATGGTAAAAATATATTTCAACTACACTTTAAACCCAATTAAAAATATAATCTATACATATAAATAAATTTGATTAAAATGATGTTTTGAATTAAAATACATCACTTTCACTATTCATTAAAAAATGAAAATTATCGGAAAATTAAAAAAAATTTACAAAAAGTAAATTTTGATGCCCCGATTCTAAAGAAGGATTATATTTTGTCAAATATAACATATAAAATGGACAAAATTTAGTTTAAAAAAAGGGTTCTCCATCAAAAGGCGGTTAATCGACCTTTTAATGAACATTAGAATATTTATGCATAAAATTGGATTCATTCTCATTTTATGTCTCTATCATTTATTTAGTACTTGTTAAAATATTTAACAAACATATATAATAATTTTGTAGTTAGTTTTTTTCATTCCCTTCATTACAATGTCTATGTGTTAACAACCATTTAAAATAATATTATTATATTATTAGTGCGCGACGTAAGATTTCAAAGAAACTCGTTGTTGCATATTGGGTACACCATTGATCATAGCATTCCCATTAATGTAATATTAACATTTTATTCAAAAATATTAATACATATGAAAATGTCATATTCATTATTTACCTGGGATGTTACATCCTTCCCCCTTTTGAGAATTGTGTCCTCGCAATTTTAAAATTGGGCTCGGAAACTTCATTGAAAGCCCCACATCAAAAAAAGGGTTTAATTAAACTATAATTTTAAAATAAAGAAAGAAAAGTTCAAATGTCACCCAAGACAATATATACATAGATTCCATGAAAACATGGATTTTGAAGAGAAAAAAATGGTCATGTTCTGATGAAGAGTGATAAAAAACATGTTTATGAGAAAGTAAACGAGTAGAAAATCACAAACTTGTGATGGGTTAAACGTTATTTGATTCCCTAGTAGGAAAAGTTAATAGACAATGTTTTTTTAAGTAACATTTCATTGAGGAATTAATTTATGAGCTTAACTAAATCATAAGGAAATGTACTAACTTTTCATGTATACTTTCATCTTTTACTAGATTTCTAACACAAACTCATATTTTTTCCAAACAATGAGTATTCATGATGACTTGTACACATTAAGAGCACTATAATCAACTTTTTGAGAATCACCTAATCCCAAAAAGATAAACTATATATTTCCCATGTCTTTAGACCTTAACCAAAACCAAAGTTGTTAGTACATGATCAGATTACCCCCAAAAGGATAATCCTTTATAAAAAGAAATACTACTCTTAATCTTCAAAATTCTACAAAAAGAACCCAAGGGTCAAGAAAGACCATTAAATAAATAGATATCCATACAATTATTCAATGTAAGCCAAACTAAGATTGAAATAAAATTCTCTGAAGGATTTAATCACATAGTCTTCCAAGGTAAATCTTAATATTTATCTCTAAAGAGCACAGTTACCCTTAAAGTCTCATACTGAAAAGTAATTAACCTAATCACATATCCTCCATGATAGGTTAATAATTTCCCAAAATATACTTATTCCTGATTCATAAGATAATATATCTAAAAAGAATTAGTCAAACTATCCATGGACTTCACATAGTCCAGTGGTAGGCGATAAATACCATCCACACATTGGTTGTGGGATTGATTCCCGCAGCTCCGTACGACGCGATGGGTTGTCACACGGTTTGTGTTTATCCCTTTTCAAAAACTACATAATTTTATAACATTCCCAATAAGAGATAAATTCATAAAAAATTACCAAAACATATTTTAACCACAAAGGTTATCTAATAACTTTCGTTTTGCATCCCAAAATGTATTAACCGGTAATTGCCTCAAATTCAGGGATCATATAAACCAAAATGGTTCTTTATAACTATATCCACAAAATAAAAGATAATTATTCCTTGAATAAAATATTCATATATCAGACATCAGGGTTACACAGACTTTAAAAAGTCTTCTAACATAATCCCATCATTAAAAGAGCCTTAATTCTTTTAAGAATTTCACCATCCTAAAATCTACCATAACTCTTGAATATCTTATATGGTGACTTCTTACTCATTCAACATTCTTCATGATCTAATTACCATTCCTTTCTAACTTATACTGAAATACTTCTTTCCTACAAACAAAATCATGAATCATATCCTCTGATTTCAATAATAGGAAAACATATGTTAAGAAATAATCCATATCTTTAATTGGTCATTGTCAGTTTCTTCATCCTCAATCGGAATGGAATTAGTTATTGGTAAACGAATATTTGTATGATCCTGGTGATCCCATTCCCAAATTTTCTTCATAGTACATGTGTTTACATAATGACCATGTACACCACATTTAAAACATTCAATTTATCCTTCAGAAAGAACTTTGTTCCCTTTCCTAGAGTCAACTAGATGCTTCCTTTTTCCATGGCAGGTTCTTGCTTTATGACTTTCATTTCCACATATCTAGCTTCTTTTTGTCCCTTTGAAACATTTTCCTATGTGTTTCTTCCCACATCTTTGACTCATAGGTTTTTGAACATTCATACCTTTATGATTATTACCTGAACTTCCGTAGGTATTAGTTTCTCATATATATGATTCCATATAAAAATAACTAAGGTTTAGGTGGTCAATCATGACTCTAGATAGTTTGTTGAGAATAACCAAATGAGTTCTCATTGCAGCTCCTATATCATTCAGTTGCTCATTTAGAAAACTGTAACAATTTTCTTCAAATCCACTATTTCTTTGGTGCCTGCTAGATCCATCCATTTACTAAAACCAAAAAGGTCAGTGTGAGTATATTAGTAAAATCATCATATAATATCTTATGAGGAGGGTATATACCAAGATATACTTATTCATGTTATCTTAAACTCATTTACTTTATAAAAAAACTATATCTCTTTCTAAAATCCTAACCATTATGGTAATGTCACGTGTGCTTAAAGAATACCCTAACCTATAAAGTTATCTAAACCGACCTCTAATACCAACTATAAGGACCCGGCCTTATAACATTACATAATCTTTATTTAAATGAATAATTCACATTGAGGATCTTTGCAGGTTTAGAGTTTTAGAGAATTAGGACATATCTATTACATCTCAAAAGATTATAAAGTAGACACTTCTACTCAGTTTCCATTTTTTCATAAGATAAAAAATCCTAAAAAAGAAACATTACTAGTCTCATGTTTTAGATAGCATGTCTTTTCCTTGATCCATCCTTGACCCTATTCAACTATATGTCCTGTGAAAAACATTTCAAAAACTTGGGATGAGCATAAAAAGTTTAGTAAGGGATACACAAAGAAAGAAAACATTATAACATCAATATATACATAAAATAAGCTTTTTAACATACCTCATGAAATCATAAGATTTGTGAAATACATATAGAAATCATAAAACATAAAGGTAACTTGAGGCATTCATAACATTCTTACTTAGGGAGTAACACTCATGGTTACGTTTGGAATACCAATCACAGTATATTCCCTAAATCTCTTCAGAGAAACCTTAGAGTTTAAATCCTTCTCATTACCCAATTCATTGGACAGCTATTTCAGGCTCACCCGCCCTTAGTTTATCACGGAACCAACCAACTTCATAAACAATCCCCAAGAACCATAACATATTTGTATCACATAAAACATGCATAAAGGAAACCTTACATTTCCACATTTCAAACACAACACATTGATAAAATAAAAACATTATAAAAACAATTTTCAATTCCAAAATAAAAGAAAAATAAAACATGGTATTTATTTTTTGTAACGTCATGGTTCCGGGAACCACTCCACGGGTGCCCCGAACCCGGTTCGCCATGTGACCTCAAACGCATATCCCCAAACGCCAGAGGCTACTGACTAGCAGCGAGGGCCTAGGTTTGATAGTGGGGAAACTATGCCCTCATTTGTCAAAGTGTAGCGCAGCGGAATATAAAATAAACTTATAGCAACAGCGGAAGCAGTAAACCATACACAACTGAAATCAACAACTGTAGTAGATATAACAAACCAGTATATAAAATGATACAACATGCCTCAATTCTATGAAAATTGTCAGAACATGTTATACTGCAATACCCGCAATACAATACAATACAACTAAAGTTCAAGTATAGGATATAAAAAACAAAACAGCCGGTGGCATCACGATCCAACAATTCTCGGTCCCATGCTCTCCTACACCACAACAGCAATCAAGTACCTGTATAGGGGCCCTTTCCCTTATCTATACCTGCAGAAATGCAATCTATTTGGGCCAACAAGCATGACCCAAACAGGTTGTGAGAAATATATCTCAGTAGCCACCCACCAAAGGCACGTTCCCAATTGTGTGTAAACATGCAACAATAGTGCGCAGTAATAAAATGAAATAAAGTAAGTAGTACTGAAAATAACTAACTTAACAAGTTATATTTCCACTATCATATTCATTTAATCATTTAATTTAAAATACCACCACAGTGAATATTCTATGTAAACAAACAAATTTTCTCAGACGCGTAAACCCCTACCATTAGGTAAAGAGTTTCCAAACACACAAGAATCTTACCACATGCATACAGATATTGCCCACAGGCATAGGTAGTGTCGCCCATAGGCACAGAATCAAATGCCCATAGGCACGGAAGAAGTTACCCACAGGCTATGTAGTACAATGCCCACAAGCTAATCATAACACCGACCATAGGATAAACAGGTCACCGGGCCATCCCCCACATGTAAATAAACATTCAAATTTAATTCCTATCAAGGAAAAATTAATGTATAATATAAACATGGAATACTCTCAGGTATCCTGGCCAAACGGCTACACAAAGGAACACACACCCGGGGTGGTCCTCGATCCAAGTAATGATCCCAAAAAGCATTTGTATATCTCATTCAATTACCTATACATTCTAGGTATTTAAAATAGCCCAAAAATCAGCCACACGATACCCCGATATGGGTTTGTAGCTCAAAAACACACAAAAATGCATGACAGTTGGAAAATAAACACGAAGCCACATACATTAAACACCCACGAATGATATACGCGAACGACGCTTTCTAAAACATACAAGAACTCTGTCGATATGAGGTAAAATAATTCATTCATAAATAAAAATAACTCCTGTTAGAGGAAGAATTGGAAATAACAGTTAAATAAGAGTAGAGGGCTTACCCGTGCGGTTCCAACTAGATCGTCCGAGGCGGAAACAGATTCCCGATGAGCACTCAACGGATCTCCAAAGGTTCGGCCGTCTACTCCCGCTCCTTCCTCCGGTTCTGAGCCTTCCCTGTGAACAGGGAGGCTAATGCCATTTTAAGTGAAAAAAACAATGTACACGGTGTGTACTTCACATTTTTAAACTATTCCTATGGAAGCTTCCCGTTAGCGTGGAACTGTTCATCTACCGACATAACTACACGTCGTGTCTCCTTGAGTACACGGTGTGTTCAGTCGCACAATTGGTCACTGCCTTACTATTCGCCTGCCGACTGACTACATGGCGTGTAAGGGACCACTACACAACATGTACCTTGTTCCTACACCTATCATCACTGACACGTCCACACGCCCTGTGTACTCATTCCACACGGCCAAAAGTACATGGCGTGTGGAAAAAGTACACAGCGTGTACTTTCAAATTTGGGATTTTCTCCCATTTTTCTTTATTTTTAAAACAATTAAGGAAAAGAGAAAAGAATAAGCTTGTACCTCAGAACCAAGACCGGGTTCTTACAAAATTCCCCTTAAAGCAATTCGCCCCGAATTTCACTTCCAAGGGTGGCGAAGATAAAGCCTTGAACAACTCCGACCATTGAGTAAATACTTCATTCTCTCGCTCCCATGTTTTGTCCTACACTCGTCCATGCTGTCATAGCACCCGTACAAGAGGAACTGACCGGCCTCAGAGAAACTTCATGCTCCGGTCAAAGATATGAATCAGATATTCCTCGAAGGACGCATCCATAGGAATCTCATCCTCCTCTGGCTGAAAATTTTGTGACGGGTCTGAATGATAGTGGCGCAACTAAGATACATGGAAGATGTCGTGCATGTCCTGGTACCTCTGTGGTAAATGCAGCCCATAGGCAACAGGACCAACTCTCTCCAGAATATCAATTGGCCCCACATACCTCGATGATAGTTTACCCTGTCTCCTGATCCGCTTGTGTCCCAGCCTCAGCGAAACATGCAAGAAAACCCGATCCCTGACCACGAACTCCAAAGGTCATCTATGGTGATCAGCATAAGATTTCTATTTCTGACAAGACTGCGTGGTATCCATCCACTTCTGAATCAACTGGACCTGCTCATAAGTCTCCTGCACGAGACGTGGTCCCAGAAACATTTCCTCACCTTCCTCTGACCATCACAAAGGTGATTGGCATGGCGTACCATATAAAGACTCATATGGTGCCATCTCAATAGATTCATGAAAATTGTTATTATAGGAAAACTCGACTAGGGGTATGTTCTTTTCCCAAGATCCACCAAAGTCTAGGATGCATGCTCACAGAATGTCCTCAAGCACCTGTACAGTACGCTCTGAATGGCCATCGGTCTGAGTGTGGTAAGCTATGATCAAAAGCACCTATGTACCCATTGCCCTCTGAAAACTCTACCAGAAATGAGACATAAAATAAGCGTCCCTATATGAAATGATAGAATGAAGGACCTCATGCAGACGTACGATCTTTCGGATATAAAACTTCCCAAGCTCGTCAACTCTGAAGGTCTCCTTGATCGGCAAAAAGTGAGGTACCTTTGTGAGTCTATCCACAACAACCCACACAACATCATTTCCTTGAGGTGATCTCGGCAAACCAGTCACGAAATATAAAGCGACATCATCCCACTTCTACTCCTGAATGGGTAACTGCTCTAACAGTCTAGATGGTCTCTGATGCTCCGCCCTCACATTATGACAGGTGGAACACCTCGTAACAAAACCAGATACTTCTCTCTTCATACACAGCCACTAGTACTGACGTCGCAAATCACAGTACATCTTGGTAACCCTAGGATGAACTGCGGAAGATGAAGCATGAAACACCCGCATCAGCTCCTCGCGTATATCCACTGAATCCCACACTTGTCCATGGAAACACAGAACTTCGTCATTGACTATCATCCAACCAGGAGGAGGGTCCTCACTTTCCACCAACTCCTGTATAAATAGGCCTTCTAAATTAGATAGTTATCTCATCCTTACTCTATATAAGAGGGTAGAAGTCACACCTAATGATAAAGATAGGTTTTCCCCTGAATGTCGTGCACCTCCAGATTCATCTTCGAGAACAAAGCCATTAGCTGTCACTCACCACTAGCCTCTTCCACTACCTGTGTCAGAGTCTTCCTACTCAGTGCATCAGCTACTGAATTACCTTTACCTGGTGTATACGTAAGCTCAAAATCGAAGGACTGAAGGTATTCGACCCACCTTCACTACCTCAGATTCAAGTCACACTGATTAAAGATATACATGAGGCTTTTTTGGTCAGTGAAAACCAAAAGATGCTCTCCCAAAAGATAATGTCTCCCACAACGCAACACATGAACAACTGCAGCCAACTCAAGATCATGCGTCGGGTAATTCGTCTCATGTGGCCTCAACTGTCTTGACCCGTATGCAACAACTCGATCGCCCTGCATCAACACTGCTCCCAGACCAATACCTGATCCATCATAGTAAACTGTATAGCTCTTCCCCTGCTCTGTGAGTATCAGGATTGGTGTTGATGTCAACCTTCCTTTCAGGTCCTTAAAGGCTTTCTCACATGCTTCCGGCCAAGAGAACTTCACACCCTTCTTATTCAAACCCAACAACGACGCTACTAAGTAGGATAAGTCCTGGATGAAACGCCTGTAGTAACCATCCATCCCCAAGAAACTCCGTATCTCAAACACGTTCTTATGTTGATCCTAGAAATCTACTTTTCTCACCTTCTCTGGGTCTACCAAAACTCTTACCTCTAAGAAGAGGTGACCCATGAAGTGAATCTGGTCCATCCAGAAGTGGCACTTTGAGAGCTTAGCCTATAGACAATTCTCTCTCAGTGTACTCAATATGATCTCATGATGGTTGGAATGGTCGTTTCTAGTGTGAGAGTACACCAAGATGTCACCCAAAAATACTACCACAAAAGAGTCCAGATAAGGATGGAACACACGATTCATCAGAGCTATGAAAACTGCTGGAATGTTCGTGAGTCCGAATGGTTTAACTGTATATTCGTATAGACCATACCTGCTCCTGAAAGCTGTTAGAGGTATATTAGATGGTATTATGAATAGATGATGATATCCTGATCTCAATTCAATCTTCGAGAACATTTTTTCTCCACGAAGTTGGTCAAAAAGATAAAAAAATCCTTTGCAAGGAATATCAGTTCTTAACCGTCATCTGGTTCAGCTTCCGATAATCCAAACAGAGTCTAAGGGTACCATCCGCCTTCTTCACAAAAAGGATAGGATAACCCCAAGGAGAAGTATTGGTTCAGATGAAACACTTTTCCTGTAACTCCACTAGCTGCTTCTTGATCTTGTGCAACTCAGATGTGGCTATCCTATTAGGAGGAATGGCCACCGGTGCTGCTCATGGCACTAGCTCGATAGAGAAATCCACCTCACGCTCTAGAGGAGAACCTGAAAATTCATTCAAGAATACATCCCTGAAATGATCAACCACTAGTGGGAAATCCATCTGACAAGTCCCCTGGTCATCCAGATAAAATCTCACAATTTGGGTTGTGACTCCACCTCGCCCATGATGCTTTTGTCCAGCTCGACTCACCTGAACATCCCATTCGCCCTTGTGTAGAAACTCTCCACCCTCTAGTGATGTGAAACTCACCCTATGATGATAGCAATCTAAAAAGGCTTGAAAGGGAACCAACCATTCCATCCCGAGAATGACATCATAAGTGGTCATCTCTAAGACATAGAGGTCGCAAAGGAAGTGACACCCACCAACCTCAAGGGGCACTCTTTGCACTGACGCACAACAGCTATTCTATTCCCCAACGGAGTGTCTAGCGTCATGATATCAGAAGAAGTAGAAACACATAGCCCAAGGCTCTCCACAATGGGCACAGATATAAAACTATGTGTAGCACCCGTATCAAAAAGTACTGAAGATAAAATAAAAGCTACTAGGATAGTACCTCTGACTGTAGAAGGTCTGAGATCCGGCTCCTTCTGGGTCTGTTGCACTGTATATGCCTACCTAGTGCCACGTCCCTGTGACACAGCCTGACTACCCTGAGCTGTCCCGCACTACTGCCTCGAAGATCCTGGTGTCTGGCTACCACGACCATGACCACCATCTCTGCCTATATGCCATGACGTATTCCAGTTCCCTACCTGGTAAGAGGCTGCTGGTCCTGTTCCCACATGTGGAGTTTGCACAGAACCCCTCTCACTAGACATCAGTGGAAACACCCTACAAAAGCACTGCATATGACACATCCTGCCGCAATCTTGACACTCCACTGGGTCTCGTGGACACTATGGCCTCTTGTGCCCCTCTCTACCACACTGGTAGCACATGACCAGGCCACCTGAAGTATTCTTCTTGACTGATACTGCCACCCTGAGAGAATTACATTTGTCTCATCCTCTTTCCAGCAGAAATAGTATCAGTAACTGGTTCTGAACCGCCCTGACCCACACCACTAGATCCCTACATGTTCCTCTCTATAATCAGTGCCTGATTCACAATATCATGTACAGTAGAAAACCTGAAAACAGTCACCAGCGCCAGGATGTCATACCGAAGACCATCCTCAAAATGTCTGGCTCTCAACATCTCATCACCCACCAAAATAGGTGCAAAATGCTAAATCTCTGTGAAACAAGAAGAATAGTCCATCACCGACATAACACCCTACTGCAGATTCATGAACTCTCGAGCTCTATCTACCCTCAGCATCTCTGGGAATAAAAATTCATAGAACATTTCCTGAAAATCCTCCCACGCCTTGTCTGTGTGAGTCTCTGACTGAGTGATATAATCCCACCACCTCTTGGAGAAATCACACAGCATGTAGGTCTCAAGCTTGACCCTCCACGCTGAAGGTGTCTCAAGATGATCGAAGATAGTCTGCATTGACCCCAGCGAAGACTCAGTAGCCTGTGGTCTGCCATCCTCTGAAAATGTCGGCAAATGCTGCTGTTGGAAGATATGTTTCAGCTTAGCCATAGATGTGGCAGCTGGCGGTGCTCCATAACAGGTATGAATAAACCACATAATGCCTTCACGGAAATGCGACTCCACGCTTGTGTCCGGTATAGCATATGGCACCGCATCTGGCTCTGCTGGAGGATCCACTAGTAGCCCATGGCCCACCATCTCAAGAGTATTCTCGTTGCCCCTCTCCTAGAGAACAACGCGCGGTCGTCTAGGTCGCATGACTCTACAAGGTCAAAAAACGCCGTAGATTCAAGATTAACAAGACTAAAATTAATGAAACCACAAATGGAAAAAGAGGAAGAAATAATTTCATGATTTTCAAAACAGGACTACATAGCGTGTATAATGTTCACACGGCGTGTACTTGACTTTCCTTCCCCTGCCCGGGTCCATCGACACGGCTAAGCCTCACGGCTTCCTTTTGAATAAAACTACACTGAGTGTATATTATCTACACAGTGGGTATGGGGTTATTTTCAACTGCCCGTGTCTCTTGTGACACGGCCGACTACTCGGCTTGACACTACACGGCATGTTACACCCACACACGGCGTGTACACTACCACGTTTCCTAGAAACACTGCTAAGTCTACATGGTCTGTCACTGGACAAGACTACACAGTGTGTCCCACAGGTACACGACATGTTCTAAATGTGCTCCGCTGACCCGTGTTGCTAGTTACACGGCAGGATACACGGCTCAACCTACACGGCATGTTCAATATACACACAACATGTACTCTAAGGATTACACTGACCCGTGTTGTTAGTCACACGGTCGGGTCCCCAGGTCACACTACACGACGTGTTCTTCATTGACACGGTGTGTTCAGGAAACGACTACATCGGCCCGTGTTTGTTAGTTAGACGGTCGGGTCTCCGGGTCAACACTACACGGCGTGTACATAAGCTACACAACATGTTCTCCCCAAGCTCTTCCCTTCCCCGTGTCTCCTCCCACATGGTTTTTGACATGGGAAAAGACTGCACAGTGTGTACTCTGGGTAGACGGCATGTACTCGAAAAGTTTATTTTTCTTCCCAAACAGAAGAACATACACGACATGTCTATAGTACTACATGGCGTGTATACTGGGTTTCCAGACAGTATTCCTTAGAAACTTCTCCGGAACCTAGAAAATACTGAAAAACAACACCTAAGTTCCAAATTCCTATCCGTGAGAGCCCATACTCCCCACAAATCAAATCTTGACATCTTATCTGTGTTATAACAAGATAAACAGTCAATGATCCTCCAAATTCTGGTCAATGGGGGCCTATACTCCCCAAAAAACAAATTTTTGTGTTCATTCTACTAACCAGCTCATACCAAATACCCTATCATATAGCAGGTAGATATCAAGTAGCTATCACAATAGCATGATTTTATAGCACATCAACTATCACAAAAATATGAAATTTCTAATGCACCTACATGGCATGGATCTATGCATGGAAAGTGATTTCTAGCATATGCCTAAATGATGCCTGAGGTGGCATACCATCATCTCATCGGGATGCAACAAAAAAGAACCCATAGATAAAATATAAACAGCATAGTCACAGGTGCGCCACCCAACGGTGAAATCATATCAACTATAAATTGCACAATCATTAAAATTGAAATATGAGGTAAATCATCTTTTCCCTGTACACGGGTTAGGTACACCGGGGCACAACTTATTACCAACTACATTTCTCGTCCTATCCCTGACTAAGGCTCCAAATAGTAAGTCAAAGAAAAGAACCCCTTCGATACCACTTTTTAAGGCCCTGGTTCCGGGTACCACTCCATGGGTGCCCCGAACCCGATTCGCCACGTGACCTAAAGCACATTTCCCCAAACGCCAGAGGCTGCCGACTAGCAGCGAGGGCCCAGGTCTGATAATTGGGAAACTATGCCCTCATTTGTCAAAGTTTAGCGCAGTGGAATTTAAAATAAACTTACAGCAACATCGGAAGCAGTAAACCATACACAACTGAAATCAAAAACTGCAGTAGATATAACCAACTAGAATATAAATTGATGTAAAATGGATCAATTCTATGAAAACTTCCAGAACATGTTATACCATAATTACCTCAATACAATACAATACAACTGAAGTTCAAGTACAGGAAATCAAAAACAGAACAATCAGCGGCATCACAAGCCAATGCTCGGTCCCATGCTCTCCTACACCCCAGCAGCAATCAAGTACCTGTATAGGGACCCTTCCCCTTATCTATACTTGCAGAAACATAATTTGTTTGGTCCGAAATGCATGAACCAAATAGGTTGTGAGAAATATATCTCAGTAGGCACCCACCAAAGGCCCGTGCCCAACTATGTGTAAACATGCAAAAACAGTGTGTAGTAATAAAATTAAATAAAGTATGTAGTACTGAATGTAACTAACATAACCAGTTATATTGCCATTATCATATCCATTTAATCATTTAATTTAATATACCACTATAGTGAATATTCTATGTAAATATCCAAATGTCCTCAGACACGTAAACCCCTACCCTCAGCTAAAGAGTATCGATACACATAAGAATCTGCCCACATGAATGCAGATATTTCCCATAGGCATAAGTAGTATCGCCCACAGGCACAGAATCAACTGCCCATAGGCACGGAAGAAGTTTCCCACAGGCTAGGTAGTACAATGCCCACATGCTAATCATAACACCACCCTCAGGCTAAACAGGTAACAGGGCCATGCCTGACATGTAAATAAACATTCACATTCAATTCCTCTCCAGGAAAAAGTAATGCATAATATAAACATGGAATACCCTCAAGTATCCTGGCCAAACGACTAAAGAGAGGAACACACCCCTAGGGTGGTCCTTGATCCAAGCAATGATCCCAAACAACATTTTTATATCACATTTAATTACCTATACTTTATAGGTATTTAAAATAGCCCTGACCTCAGCCACACGATACCACGATATGGGTTCGTATCTCGAAAACACACAAAAACGCACGACAGTTGGAAAATAAACATCAAACCATCTACCTTAAAGACCCACGAATTATATACACGAACGACGCTTTATAAAATTTCCAAGAACACCATAGATATGAGGTAAAACAATTCTTTCATAAACCCAAATAATTCCCATTATAGGTAGAATTGTCAAGAACGGTTAAAGAAGAGTAGAAGTCTTGCCAGTGCGGTTCCAACGAGATCGTCTGAGGCAGAAACAGATTCCCGACATGCACTCGGCAGATCTCCATAAGTTTGGTCGTCTACTCCCACTCTTTCCTCCTGTTCTGAGCCTTCCCTGTGAACAGGGGAGGCAGCTGCCCATTTTAAGCAAAAAAGAGTACACGACATGTACTTCCAAGTACACGGCGTGTACTTCCCATTTTTAAACTATTCCTCTGCCGGATTCCTGACTGCGTGGCACTGTTCATCTACCAACATGGCTACACAGTGTGTCTCCATGAGTGCACGATGTGTTCAGTCACACAGTTGGCCACCGCCTTTCTATTCACCTGTCGACTGACTACATGGCGTGTAAGGGACAACAACACGGCGTGTACATGGTTCCTACACCCGTCATCACTAACACGACCACACGCCATGTGTACTCATTCCACACGGTCAAAAGTACACAACATGTGGAAAAATTACACGACGTGTACTTTCCAAATTTGGGATTCCCCCCCCCCCCATTTTCCTTATTTTCTTAAAACACTTAAGGAAAAGAGAAAATAAGAAGCTCATACCTCATAACCAAGAACTGGGTTCTTACATTTTTCTTTTAAAAAAAGTTATGGCTTGTAGAGGAAGCCGAAACTCAAATAATGGTCACAGCGGCGGAGAAGTCGTTGTCAACGCATATGTAAGACAAAAAAAAAATTCCTTTTGTCGTTTAGTAAAATACTGCATGTAAAAAGATTCCTTTTGAATTAAATGAAAGGTCAAAAGGGTTTTATACAATGTATAAAATAAATTCGTGTAGAAAACAAAATATGCCTCAATGAAAGGAGATTGAGATGATGACCCGTATAATCTCAATATCCTTAGATTAAGGATAAATCACTTACATAAATATGTGTGACAAATAATATACACCCAATATTAGTGGATATTAAGTTTAAAACAATCATAGGTAATCCACACATATTCATAGTATGACATAATCAAGAAGTATAGGTTTAACCTGAAGAATTTAAATTGGGTTAAGAAGTTACCTTACAGAAATTTGACAGCCTAACGACATCACTTTAAAATTAATGAAATGAGTTGATGAGAGATAAAAAGGGTATCTGATCACATGGACATAAAATTTATAGAAACAAGGATATATATGAACATATCCCAACATTAGGAATATGTAAATTAAAATACCTAACAAAAGAAGTCTTTTAAAAAGAGGAGGGTGAAAGGTTCCCTTACAGATTTGGGTAACTTTCGAAATGTGCACCCCATGAAAGAAGGACTATACAATGTTGATGTAAATAACCATAAACCAAATTATATTACCCAAAGAGTATAATAATGGGTATTATATACACTACTCAAAAAATATAGTGACAAATATAGCATGAATCTCATGAGAATAAATAGTGAGATAAAAACCCCTTACCTTGTTGTGATAAATCGAGTTATATGAACAAAAGATAATAAACACCAAATGAATCACATAATACCATGAATATAAATAGAATAATGATAATATATATAAAATGGAAGTACACATTATACCACATGAAATAAATAAGTGTCGAACAATGGAATTATCACAGAATTAAAAGTGAGATAAGAAATACCCTTACCTCAAGTCCGACTTGTCTTTTTCATTACCTTATATTCCTGAATAATAAACTTTGGTAAATTTATAATTACTTAAGGAATTAAATTAAAGTTTATTATTCAATCCATATCACATATTATCAGGTTATTATAATTTGTTAATTATTTGAGTTCATATAATATGTTTTGTCAATGTTCGGTACATGAGTGAACAATGCACTTGTTTGAAGAGAATTGTCCATTTATTTATAAGTAAATCATCCTTGTAGTGGTGTTAATGATTTAAATATCATATATATTCCGTATATATGTATTTAATAATATTCCATAATTTTTTTACATAATAAATAAAATGTACCGTTCATGGAGACAGTAAGCCGTATGTACGCATGAATACTACTTTAATTTTTTTGTCATATTAATGGACTTTAAAAAAAATATTAGACATAGATATATTATAATTCTAGTATAATATATATGTTATATAGGTAACATAAGTTCATTAAATAAATTCCTTATAAATTCCATGTTTGGCATGAACGAGTCACATCACTAGAGGGGGCGGTAGTCCACACATCCTCAAATGAAATTATTGCATTTTCACAACATGAAAAGCAGAAAGGTATGTTTTAAATATAACATACAGAAGACTAGAGAGGACATAAATATAATATATATCATATATAAATATAGTTCCATCACAATTTCCACCATGAATGGTGTTATAAGATGATTGAATAGTCATCATTTCGTGAGGCAGTAATTCACCACCCACATAAATTGTTTGTTCTTTAACCATTAGATGGAGGTGTGTGTAAGTGTAGGTATAATCATTATGATAACAAAATCCTAGTATATTGAGGATAATATTTTTATTATGGGATCAAATAATAAGAATACAGTGGTGAGTGAAGAAGGAAAATAAATGAAAGAAACTCGAGAGAAGACATTACCTCTAAATCGAATCACTCTTTGTGATTTGAGCCAAAGGCTTCCTTGGAAAGACATTTTCCCAAAGTGAGGCTTCTAGGAGTAATAGGGGGATTTGGAGAGATAATATGAGCATATGTCGGTTGATACAATGTATTGACAGGTGTGGGTATGGGGGTAGAGGTGGGGACCTTTTATAAGGGGGAGGAGGTTCACTTTTGGAAAGTCTTGAAATATTACTTTATTATAAACTGATTTTCAAATTTTAAAGGCCCTACAATGATATATATCGAGGATAAAGTGATAAGGGTTAAAAATACGTGCATCCATTAGTTCTTTTACAAGTTTATGTATTAGATTTTACCTTATCTTTTCATTTTATTTAAATCATTCATTAATGAGGTAATCATTGCATCATCATGGTGTTATAAATAAATTTATTTATATAATGTCTAAAAAATATAAAAAAAATACCATGATGTAGGAAATATTTTTAGATTTCCAATGATTATTTATAGTCTAAGATTTCATTTATGTATACAAAATTACAATTGTTTTACTTGGGATATACAAACCTTTGTAATATTTCTCTTCTTTTTAAATATAATGTCATAAATGTCACTATTACACCCATGTGACTCCATAGGCTCTCATGTTCAGTAAAAAGCATCCCATGGTTAGTCATGACTCATAAAAAAGGATTTCGACATAGTTTGGGGTAATTTTATATTATTATGATGTTATTTTATTACCCTTAACTACCTGATTACTAATTAATCACGATAATTAAAATGATAATTATCGTCGTTACTATTCATAATGTCAAAAAACAAAAGAGTCTTAATTACATAATTTGGACCTTATGATTCCAAATATGGAAACCAGTTTACCAAATTCCAAACACATAAATTTCAGTAATTAATTTAAAAATAATTCCCGTTTTCACAACCAAAGACTGGTTTTTAAGAAGTAAAGATTATCAAAAGATTGACTTGTTTTTACATCCAATTGAAAAGTGAAATTACTTCAAATGAACAATATTGTATTAATTGATAAAAATATAATTCAATTACACTTTAAAACTAATTAAAAGGAAAATATAACTATATAATAAAATTTGATGAAAAAGCAGTTTTGAAGTAAAATGAAGTATTTTTCACTATTCATTAAAAATTAACATTTGTCAGAAAAATACCAAACATTTATCCAAAGTAAATTTAATATTCCAAATTCAAAAATGATTTAAATTTTAAGAAATTGAAAACATATATTTTTCCTTAATTAAATTTATAATTAATTCCCACTATCAAAACAAATTTCGTGTTTTTAAGAAATAATATCAATCAAAAGCATGACACTTGTTTATGTCTAATTTCAAAGTGAAATTAATTCCAATGACCACCATTGGATTAAATGGTGAAAATATATTTCAACTAAACTTTAAAACCAATTAAAAATATAACCTAACCATATAAATAAAGTAGATTAAAAGGAGGTTTTGTATTAAATTACAACACTTTCACTATTCATAAAAAAATGAACATTAACAGAAAATTAAAAAACAAATTACACAAAGTAAATTCTGATATCCCGATTATAAAGAAGGATTTTATTTTGTCAAATATAACATATAAAATTGACAAAAAGTAGTTTAAAAAAAGGGCTCACCATCAAAAGTCATTTAATTGACCTTTCAAAAAACATTAGAATATTTATACATAAAATTGGATTCATTCTCATTTTTAGCCTCTATCATTTATTGGGTAATTGTTAAAATATTTAACAAACATATATAATAATTTCGTTGTTAGTTATGTTTATTCCCACCATTAAAATGTCTAGGCATTAACTACCGTTTAAAATAATATTATTGTTTGATTAGTGTGCAACGTAAGATTTCAAAGAAACTCATTGTTGCATATTGGCTACTCCATCAAAAATAGAATTCCCCTTAAAGTAATATTAATATTTTATTCAAAAATATAAATATATATGAAAATGTCAAATTCTTTATTTACATGGGATGTTATATCCTTCCCCCCTTTTGGGAATTGCGTCCTCGCAATTTTAAAATTGGGCTCAGAAACATCATTGAAAGCCCCAAATTTGAAAAGGGAGTAAATTAATCTATCACTTTAAAAGAAAGAAAGAAAAGTAAAATGGTCACCCGAGACAACAGATACTAAGATTCCATGAAAACATCGATATGGAAGATAAAAATAAGGGTCATGTTCTGATGGAGAGTGATAGAAAACATGTTTAGGAGAAAGTTAACCACCAAAAAATCACAAAATTATGATGGGTTAAACATTATTTGATTCCGCAGTAGGAAATGATAACAGACAATGATTTTGTTTTAGGTTACTTTTCATTGAGGAATTTATTTATGAGATTAACTAAATCATAAGGAAATATACTTACTTGTCATGTAGACTTTCATCTTTTACTATATTTCTAACACAAACTCATATTTTCTCCAAATGATGAGTATTAATGATGACTTGTTCACATTAAAATCACTATAATCAAATTCTTGAGAATCTCCTAATCCAAAAAAGATAAACTATATATTTCCCATGTCTTTAGACCTTATCCAAAACCAAAGTTGTTAGTACAAGATCATATAATCCCCAAAAGGATAATCCTTTATAAAAATAAATAAAAATCTTAATCTCCAAAATTTAACAAAAAAAACCCAAGGTTCAAGAAAGACAATTAAATATATATCTATCCATATAATTCTTCAAATTAATCCAAACTAAGATTGAAACCCAAATCTCTGAAGGATTTGATCAGATAGTCTTCCAAGATAAATCTTAACATTTATCTCCAAATAACATCAGTTACACTTAATGTCTCATACTGAAAAGTAATTAACCTAATCACATATCCTCCATGATAGGTTAATCATTTCCTAAAATCAACATATTTCTAATTAAGAAGATCATCTATCTAAAAATAATTATTCAAACTAACAAGGGAATTCACATAGTCCAGTGGTAGGCGATAAATACCAGTCGCACTTTGTTTGTGGGTTTGATTCCCGCAGCTCCGTCTGACGTGACGGGTTGTCACACAGTTTGTGTTTTGTCCCTTTTCAAAAACAAAATAATTTTATAACATTTCCAAAAAGAGATAAATTCATCAAAAATAACCATAACATATTTTAATCACAAAGGTTATCTAAAAACTTTTGTTTTGCATCCCAAAATGTTTTAATCGGTAATTGCCTCAAATTCAAGGATCATGTAAACCAAAATAGGTCTTTATAACTATATCCACAAAAGAAAAGATAGTTATTCCTAGAATAAAATTTTTATATATCAGAAATCAGGGTTACACATACAATAAAAATTATTCCAATGTAATACCATCATCAAAAGAGCCTCAATACTTTTATGAATTTCACCAACTGAAAATCTACCATAACTCTTGAATCCCTTATATTTTTACGTCTTACTCATTCAACATTATTCCTGATCTATTAACCATTCCTTTCCAACATATTAGGAAATAATTCCTTCCTAAAAACAATATCATGAATCATATCCTCAGATTTCAATAATAGGAAAACATATGTTAAGAAATAATCAATACCTTTCATTGGTCATTTTCAGTTTCTTTATCATCAATCAGAATGGTATTATGATTTGGTAAAAAAAATATTTGTACGATCCTAGTGATCCCATTCCCAAAACTTCTTCGTAGGACTTGTTTTTGCATAATGACCATGCACACCACATTTAAAAAATTCAATTCAGCCTTCATAATGAACTTCTTTCCCTTTCCTAGAGTCAACTACATGCTTCTTTTTTCTATGGGAGTTTCTTGCATTATGACCTTCATTTCCACATCTATAGCATCTTTCGGTCCCTTTGAGACATTTTCCTATGAGTTTCTTCCCACATCTTTGACACATAGGTTTTTTAACATTCTTACATTTATGATTATTACTTGAACATCCGTAGGGATTTGTGTCTCAAATATATGATGCCTTTTGAAAATCAATAAGGTTTAGGTGGTCAATCATGACTCTAGATAGTTTGTTGGGAATAAACAAAAAAGTTATCATTGAAGGTCCCATATCATCCAGTTGCTCATTCAGAAAACTATCACAGTTTTCTTCATATCCATGTTACTTTGGTGCCTGCTAGATCCAGCCATTTACTAAAACCAAAAAGGTTAGTGTGAGTATATCAGTAAAATCACCATATAATATCTTATGAGTAGGTTATATACTAAGATATATGTATTCATGTTATCTTAAACTCATTCACTTTATAAAAATAACAATGAATCTTTCTAAAATCCTAACCATTATGGTAATGTCACTTGTGCTTAAGGAATACCCTAACCTCTAAAGTTATCTAAACCAGCCTCTAATACCAACTATAAAGACTCGGCCTTATAAAATTACATAATCATGAATTAAATGAATAATTCACATTGAGGAACTTTTTAGGTTTAGAGTTTCAGAGAATTAGGACATAACTATTACATCACAAAAGATTATAAAGTAGACCCTTATACTCAGTTTCCATTTTATTCATAAAATAAAAACTCTTAAAAAAGAACCAAGACTAGTTCCATGTTTTAGATAGCATGTCATTTCCTTGATCCATCCTTGACCCTATTCAACATTATGTCCTGTGAAAAGCATTTCAAAAACATGGGATGAGCACAAAAAGCTCAGTAAGGGATACACAGAGAAAGAAAGAATTAGATCATCAATATATACATAACATAAGCTTTTTAAAATACCTCATGAAATCATAGGGTTTGTGAAATACACAAAGAAATCATAAAACATAATGGTAACATGAGTAATTAATAACATTCTTACGTAGGGAGTAACCCTCATGGTTAGGTTTGGAATACCCATCATGGTATATTCCCTAAATAGCTTCAGAGAAACCTTAGAGTTTAACTCCATTGCATTACCCAATGTGTTGGATAGATATATCGGGCTCACCTGCCCTTAGTTTATCATGGAACCACCTTAATTCATAAACAATTCCCAAGAACGATTACATAATCGTATCACATAAAACATAAATAAAGGAAACATAACATTTCAACATTTCAATCACAACACATTGATATAATCAAAATATTATGAAAAATATTTTCAATACCAAAATAAAATAAAAGTAAAACATGGTATTTATTTTTCTTTTAAAAAAATTATGGCTTGTAGAGGATGACAAAACTCAAATAATTGTCATGGTGGTGGAGAAGTCGTCGTCACCGCATATTTAAGACAAAAAAAACTATCATTTTGTCATTTAGTAAAAAACTTCATGTAACAAGATTATTTTTGAACTATATGAAAAGACAAAAGGGTTTTATACACCTTATACAATAAAGACGTATATAAATCAAAATATGCCTCAATGAAAGGATATTGAGATGAAGTCCCATACAAAGATGGTATCCTTAGATTAAAGATAAATCAATTACATAATTATGTGTGAAAAATATAAATAAACAAAATATAAGTGGATATTATGTGTAAAAAATCATAGTTCATCCACACATATTCAATGTATGACATAATTTAGAAGTATAGGTTTAACACGAAGAATTGAAATTGGGTTAAGAAGTTCCCTTACGAAAATTTGACAGCCTAACGACATCACTTTAAAATTCAGAAAATGAGTTGATGAGAGATAAAAAGTATATCTCATCACATGGACATAAAATTTGGAGAAACAAGGATATATTAGAACATATCCCAACATTAGGAAGATGTAAATTAAAATACCTAACAAAAGAAGTCTTTTAAAAAGAGGAGGGTGAAAGGTTCCCTTACGGATTAGGGTAACTTTTGAAATGTACACCCCATGAAAGAAGGACTATAAAATGTTGATGTAAATACCCATAAACAAAATTATATTACAAAAATAGTAGAATAACAGGCAGTACATACACCACTCAAAGGATATAGAGACAAATATAGCATGAATCTCACATGAATAAATAGTGAGATAGAAACCCCTTACCTCATTGTGATAAATCTATTCGTATGACCAAAAGATAATAAACACCAAATGAATCATATAATACGATGAATATAAATAGAATAATGATAATATATATCAAATGGAAGTTTACAATACAACACATTAAAAAAATAATTGGAAAACAATGGAAATCTCACAGAATAAATGTGAGATAAGAAATCCCATTACCTCAAGTCTGACTTGTCTTGTTCATTTCAATATATTCCTGAATAATAAAATTTGTTCAATTTATAATTGCTTAAGGAATTACATTAATTTTTATTATTCAATTCATATCACATATTATCATGTTATTATAATTTGTTAATTATGTGAGTTCATATAATATGTTTTGTTGATCTTCGATACATGAGTCAACAATGAACTTGTTTAAAGAGAATTGTCCATGTAGTTATAATTACAACTTATGTGGAATGGGTTTCATGATTTAAATGTCATATATATCCAGTATATGTGTATTTAATAATATTCCATAATTTTTGGAGATAAGAAATGAAATGTACCATTCATTGAGATAGTAAGTTGTACGTACGCATGAACAGTACTTCCATTTTTTCGTCATATAAATGAAATTTAAAAAAAAAATAGACATAGATATATTATAATTCCAGTATAATATATATGTTATATAGGTAACTTAAGTTCATTAATTACATTATTTATAATTTCCATGTTTGGAATGAACGAGTCACATCACTTGAGGGGGCGGTAGTCCACACTTCCTCATATGAAATTATCACATTTTTCACAACATGCAAAGCATAAAGGTATGTTTTAAATATAAAATACAGAAGCATAGAGAGGAAATAAAAATAATATATATAATATATAAATATATATCCATCATAATGGACACCATGATAGGTGTTAAAAGAATATTTAACAATCATCATTTCGTGAGGCAGTAATTCACCACCCACAGAAATAGTATGTTCTTTAACAATTAGACGGAGGTGTGTGTAAGTGTAGGTAGAATCATTATCATAACAAAATCATAGTATATTGAGGATACTGTTATTATTATGGGATCAAATAATAAAAATATATGGGTGAGTAAAGAAGGAAAATAATAGAAAGAATCTTGAGAGAAGACATTACCTCTAAATCGGGTAACTCTTTTTTATAAGAGCCAAAGGATTTCTTGGAAAGACTTATACACAAAGTGAGGGTTATATGAGTAATATAGGTCTGTGGATAGATATTATGAGTAGATTTTTGATGAGCCAATATCATCAAAGGACTGGGTATGTGGGTAGATGTGGGGGCCTTTTATAAGTGGGAGGAGGGTCACTTTTGGAAAGTCTTGAAATGTTACTTTATTATAAACTGATTTTCGGATTTTAAATGTCCCACAATGATATATTTCAAATATGATGTGATAAGAGTTTTAAATACACCCATGAAATTTGTTTTTTACAAGTTTATGTCTTATATTTTACCTTATCTTTTCATTTTATTTTAACCATTCATTAATGAGGTAATCACTGCATCATCATGAGGTCATAAATAAATTTATTTTTATAATGTCTAAAAATTATAAAAAATTACCATGATGTATGAAATCATTATATCTTTAAAATTACTATTTATAGTCTAAGAGATCATTTATCTATACAAAATTTCAATTGTTTTACTTAGGATATACAAAACATTGTTATATTTCTCTTCTTTTTAAAGATAATGTCATAAATGTCACTATTACACTCATGTGACTCCATGGGCCCTCAAGTTCTATAAAAAACTTCCCATAAAAGTCCATGACACAAAAAAGAGTATTTTGACACATTTTGTGGTCATTTTATATTATTATGATATTATTTTATTACCTTTAACTACCTGATTACTAATTAAACACGATAATTAAAGATAATTACCATCGTTACTATTCATAATGTCCAAAAACAAAAGAGTCTAAATTACATAATTTGTACCTTCTGATTCCTAATATGGAATCAATTTTACCATTTTCCAAACACATAAATTTCAGTATTTAATTTAAAAATAATTCTCGTTGTCACAACCAAAGACGAGTTTTTAAGATGTATAATTTATCAAAAGAATGACTTGTTTTTACATCCAATTGAAAAGTGAAATTACTTCCAATGAACAAAATTGTATTAAGTGATAAAAATATAATTCAATTACACTTTAAAAACATTTAAAATGAAAATTTACCTATTAAATTAAATTAGGTGAAAAAATATTTTTGAAGTAAAATGTAGTATTTTTCACTATTCATTAAAAATGAACATTTGTCAGAAAAATAACAAAAATTTATCCAAAGTAAATTTTATATTCCAAATTTAAAAATGATGTCCATTTTAAAAAATTCAAAACATAGGAGTTCCATTAATTAATTTTTTAATTAATTCTTGCTTTCAAAAAAATAGCGTGTTTTTAAGAAACAATATCTATCAAAAGGTTGACAGTTGTATATGTCCAATTTCAAAGTGAAATTAATTCCAATGAACACCATTGGATTAAATGGTAAAAATATATTTCAACTAAACATTAAACCCAATTAAAAAGATAATCTATCCATATAAATAAATTATATTAATATGAGGTTTTGAATTAAAATACAAAACTTTCACTATTCATTAAAAAATGTACTTTATCGGAAATTTTTTTTTACAAAAAGTAAAATTTGATGTCCCTATTCTAAAAAAGGATTTTATATTTTCAAATAGAACATATAAAATTGACAAAAAAGTATTTTCTTTTAAATGGTTCGCCATCAAAAGGTGGTTAATCGACCTTTTAAAGAACATTAAAATATTTTTGCTTAAAATTGGATTCATTCTTATTTTAAGACTCTATAATTTATTGGTTAATTGTTACAATGTTTAGCAAACATATATAATCATTTTGTAATTATTTCTTTTCATTCCCTCCATTACAATGTCTAGGCGTAAAATACCATTTAAAATAATATTATTATATTTTTATTGTGCAACATAAGATTTCAAAGAAACTTGTTGTTGTGTATTGGGTACGCCATCAAGCATATCATTCCTTTTAAAGAAATATTAACATTTTATTCACAAATATTAATAAATATGAAAATTTCATATTCATTATTTACCTGGGATGTTACAAAAATCCTCTTTCTCTCCACTATAAAGACCACCCACTCTCACCTTATGATGCTCTCAAGGAAGATTGCTTCCAGAGGTAAATTTGAACTTTCAATTCGTTTACTTTCTTTTCAAGTTCAGTTGTTCTATTTTCTATCCTTACCTCTCCTTATCCAAATGTTATGAAAACTAAAGTACTTTACATTTAGTATAATGTTATTATGATAATGGAATAAGTTATTATCATCTATCCATTACTCTTCTTTTATACTATTAGTAAAGACAACATCTGAGATGTGTTAATTTACCACATTCAAGGATGATGGGTTTTCAATTTATTTTACCATCTTAAATTCTGTTCATGAAACCATTTTTTGTTATGGATGAAAAATAGTTTTCTGTAATATATCATATGTAAGTTTCTTTAATGTATTTTTACGAATGACATTAAATTATAACAAAAAAATTGTTCATAGTGATAAAAAACCGCTAATAAACCAAAATAGTTATCACTAATGTTTTATATAATGATTCAACCCCACTCCAAGTAACCAAATTAAATTTAAAACCATGTAAAATTTTAGATGTTCAGTAATAAAATATAACTCCAATTATGGAAATTCATCCCAATATTACATGATTCTCCATTCATTAACATAAGTATATCGATTGTAAAAACCAAGCAAACAAACGAATCTGAACAATAAATTGAACCAATTAACCCATCAAAAATGTTATGAATGAACTCAAAAAGGTTATACTAAATTATTTACATATAAAATATGTTCTGGAATTATTAATAAATATCCATTTTTTATTGTTCTGGACATTATGTTCACGTAAGAACACCATCATAATTAAGATAAGGGGTCCTCTTTTTCTCACATTTAATCAAGAATATCCTCCATGTTAAGCCATTTTATGTGTTGTTTATAATAATGGGGATTGATTTCAAACATTCCCCATACTTACCTCACAATTTATAAAAGATGAGAAACCTTTTTATATCATATTATATGCTCCTACGTACACCAGATACCATGATGATATTTAATAAGGGATTTTACCCGAACCATCATTATTCCTTCAGGTTGTTCTTACTATCTTTTTACCCAAATGAAATCCTATATTTTATTTATGTAAATATTTTAATTTTTTTATATGTCTACTCATGTTACATTATCCATCCCTCATTCTCTTTCAGGGATATACATGCTTTTATGTGATTACCTACTCAATACTCCTCAATATGCAAACCTATTTTTAGGGAACTACCTGAATTCTTACTCGATTTCAAGTTCACTCTATCTTCTATTTTAATCCAACATTGTCATTATAAAATATGTATTTTTTAATATGAAAAAATTCTTGGTTCCATTCTATTTTTATATAAAGGATTATTCTCTTTACTATTTTTAAGGCTTTATAGTATTTTCCTTAAAACCGCACATAATGTTTTAATGCTAAAATTTCATAAATACTTTTCATACAAGTTGTAACTTCTACATGAAATCACATACCATGATTCATTTCTATATTACCTTATCAATTTCCATATATAGTTTAGTACCTTTCATTCATTTCATTTTTATTATACGCACATTTGTTTTGCTCAATGACATGATTGTGGTACCCAATTGTTTTCATGTGTAAACCTTATGTTTAATGAAAATTGATTATGTATGTTTATTTCTGTTGAAAATGTATCCATGAAAAGTTAAGATAGGTGTGCCTAGATAGTTATAAAATCCATTGGGTGATGTTAGGTCTCATGAGATGTTATGTACAATGGTCTTGGCGGTTAGCCATTGATTTTTCTACCTTGTGTAATAATCATGGTAGTTAACCATGGCTTGTGAGACCAGGTGAAACGGTCTTAAAGGTTATCCTTGACTCATGCTGAAGTCATTTTTTTTGTTTATGGGACATTATTATGACTCCATGTTTAGATGTTATTATTCCATATGTTACGTGCCTTTTTATATCATCATGTCATGACTTCTTTCCCATGTGTTAATGCTCTATTCTTATGGTTATTCCCTTACTTGTCTATTTAGCTCATCCCTTTGGTCATGTGTTCCCAAAGTTACCCTATGTATATTTTTGAGCACAATGGAAGTTATGAGATTAATTTGAATATTAAATAATGCAATTTTTTATTTAGTTCCATGATTTCCATTTTATGCACTTAGTCATACAAGACACTAGACTTTATGATCCTTTTGTTGTACTTTAATGTATAATTATGCTAAAAATCATGTAATGTTAGGTGTAAAAGGATAGGTTCTCTATATTTATTCACATTCCTTACTATTTGGGGATAGTCGATTGGATATTAGGAATGATTGGGGATTTGGCGTAATCTATGCTTGGGCATCACAAACCCATGTTGGGGGTAAAGCCCAGGTTACCAAAAATTAAAAATTTTGTTTTACTTTATCCTACTACAGTTGATATTATTTCCCCATTGGTTGAAACACATGTTGTTTGGAGTTGTTTATTGTTAATTTATTTGAGGATTTTCCTTCATCCTTGGCCCACTAATATTGGAGAGAGGATCATTGTTACATGAATAATAATACACACCTAGAATTAACATACCATGCATATTTCCATGCCATATAGGTTTATTTCACTACTTTGAAATGATTTATTTTCCAATGATTGATGAGTGATGATGTGATAGTTAGCTTATGGTTTTACTAATCCTGGTTGTGATTTAGTGATTGTCTATCTCAATTCATGAGGTGCATGGGCCCTCATGGGATGGTATGAGTATTTTATTATGTCTAGTCATTAATCCATAAATAAATGGGATTCGTTTCTGGTGATAGTTGTTTGGGAACTGATTCATTGGAAATGACTATCCATTATTAATTGAATCCTGAATTCTAATATGAAATGGTTTCACATCCTTATCATACCTTGTAATTTTTATAAAAGCTAAAGGAGTGAACATGGAAATTTAATGAAAAAATGAAATGAAACTTATACTTTGGAACTTATCGATGCCTAGCCCTCTAAGCTGTTAGTTTGGGAAGTATACCATGGGCGGTAAATTTTTCTAATCCAGAGAAAAATATATCTCATAAAAATGAAATTCTAATTCCCTTTTCAAAAAACATTTTAAAACACAATGATCACCAAAACCCTTATACCAAACAATCATGAAACCCATCAAAATAATTTAATACAAGATAGTTTCATAAGCTGATCCCAATACCAATCCCATTCCTTTGTTCAAATTCAATGTCATACTTCATCCAATATCAATTATGTATGAGGATGTGTTTTGCATAACAATAGACAAGGGGGTTCATATTTATTCAAGGGGGAAATGACGGAATCTCTAGGTGGAATTACATTTCAATATTATGATGAGTATTTCTTTTATTATATATATTTTTTTGTTTTTTGGTTTTTTGTTTTTTTTTGCAATTTTTTCATAGTAATTGAAATTGCACTCAAAAGAGTCAACCCCTATAGAGGGACTTTTCCGATGACTCCCACACTCGAATACCTTTGGGCACCAAGTGAAGCCCACATACTCGTGCATCATCTCGAGTTAACTCAGTCAAAAAAAATAAAATTAAAAAAAATAGAGATAAAATTACTAACTTTTTTCCAGACAACTTTGGAGTCACGATCCCCAAGTGCAGAAAGCCACTCATTAGGTCATTTCATTGCTCTACACGAAAATTTATTGATTTTTTTAATTTTTTTATTGATTACTTGTATTAAAACTAAAATGATCACTAAACATATGCTATTTATTTGGGTAACCCCATGAACTCAAACTAATACCCCACTATCCAAAGGGCGTGCATTGTGATCTTTTTTATTTAGATGAAAATATAAATAATGAAATATCACATTGGACAACCACACTTTCCAAAATCTATGATCATGAAATTATAAAAGGATTAAAATCAAAATCAAGGCATGCTAAATTATTTGATATTCAGTTTCAAAGTTTGTAATGTGTATTACCATGTTTAAAGATAAAGGAATTTTTCCTTCCATTTACACAATTTTTTTTTCAAATCATTCATTTTTGTTGACACGAATGCATTTTTTATTTTATCTCCCCCCAATATAAAATAACATTATCCCCAGTGTTTAATGAATAGAAAATTGAGAAAGGGGTAGAGCTATAGAATTGAAGTCTAAAAAGAAAATTGAAAATGAGGATCATGGAATGAAGTCACCTGGTGGTTGAGGTTGAAATTCTTGCTTCTCCCTTTTAATCCTTTGATATCCATGTCACTTGCAGATTTCCCTAGTAGAAAAAGGAAAAACAAAACTAACAAAACAAAACAAAACAATATATATATATATATAATAAAGAAAGTAAAATATAAGTATATATATAAAAATTATAGAATAAGTAAGCCCAAAAAATCATAGTTCAGTGGTAAGAGCGTGCCCCTGTATCCCTTCGATCCCAGGTTCGAATCCCGGCGGCTTCACCGGTTGTGATGGGGTTTGACCCATAACCCACGACGTGTCCATTTTTATTATTATTATTAAATTTATATTTATTTTCTTTATTTTTATTTTAAACTACAAAAACATTAAAATAAAATAAACGGATGATACATTGTCTTCTTTTTAAATTTCTAGGTAAGTCATTACTCAAGGATCATACCATGTGACATGGATGAATATGGTGCTCCCATTTCATACCCATACATACTCATAATAGAAGAACATGTCAACAGTCTATTTTTTAATTATAAAAATTATTAATTATTCCTATTTAAAATATAAATTTTATGAAAACAAAAAAATGATAGGAAACCTGAAAACCATGGGTTGCCTCCCATGCATCGCTTTGTTTAATGTCGCTAGCCCGACATGGATCCTAAATCTATCAATTTTTTCCTGGTTCATAGGCTGGATCAGTTAAATCAACCTCTAATTCCTATTTATCGAATGATTCAATTAATGGTTTTAAACATTGACCATTGACCTTGAAAATGTAACCACTTGTGGGATCTTGAATCTCTACTACCCCATGGGGGTATACATGATGCACTATGAATGAACCTGACCATCTAGACCTTAACTTTCTTAGGTGTAAATGAAGTATTGAATTATACAAGAGAACAAGTTTTCCTAGTTCAAAATGTTTGACCTTGATATTTTTATATTGGTAGGCTTAATCTTTATCTTTATTGATCCTTGAATTTTAATAATCCGCCATCTGTAGTTCCTCCAGTTCATTAAGATCTAATTTCCTTTTTGTTCTGGCCAATGAGAGGTCATAATCAATTTTATTAATTTCCCAAAAGGCCTTATGATCAATTTCAATAGGTTAATGGCATGCTTTTCCATAAATCATCCTATATGGTGACATTTCTAGGATGGTTTTGAATGCTGTACGATATTCCCAAAGAGCATCCATGAGTTTCTCGAACCAATATTTCATATAAGGATTGAAATTTTTCTCAAGCATGTGTTAGATTTCACGATTGGCTAACTCAGCTTGACCATTGGTCTGTGGGTGGTAAGTAGTGGACACTTTTTGATAAATTCCAAATTTTTTCATGAGTGATGAGAATGGACGATTGTAAAAACGAGTTCCACGATCACTAATGATAGCCCTAGGAATTCCAAATATAGAGAAGATGTTTTTCATTGAGAAATCTAATCACATTTTGATGATAATTGGATTTTTTAGGAATGGCCTCAACCCATTTGGTGACATAATCGATAGCTAAGAGAATGTAAATATATCCCGTAGAGTTTGGGAAGGGACTCATGAAATCAATTCCCCAACAGTCAAAGATTTCATCCACTTAGATGGGAGTGAGTGGAATTTGATTCCTTTTTGTGATGGACCCTACTTGTTGAAACCTAGGACAGCTTTGAAAAAATGTGTAGGAGTCCATTGAGAGGGTGGGACAGAAGAGACCACATTGAAGAATCTTAGTAGAAGTTTTCTTAGAGGATAAGTGACATCCACATGCCTCACTATGACAGAATTTAAGGATGGACACTTTTTCATATTCTGTTATACACATCCTAATGAATTGGTGAGGGTAGAACTTATAGAGGTATGGATCATCAAACAAATAGTGTCTAACATCAGAAAGGAATTTCCTTCGAGCTTGATTCCCTATGAATTTTGGAATGACTCATGTAACTAAGAAATTGGCTGTGCCGGCATACCAAGGGTAGTCAGTCATAGAGTATAGGTGTTCATCAGGAAATGTATTAGACACAGAAAGGTGATTGGAATTGTCTTTGAATTCCATTCTAGATAGTTGATTAGCTACAACATTTTCAACTCCCTTATTATCCTTGATTGTGAGTTCAAATTCATGTAAGAGAAGGACCCACCTCATCAATATAGCCTTAGCATCTTGTTTTTGGAAGAGGTATTTTAGTGCAGAATGGTCAGTGAACATAGTGATGGGGGATCCTAAGAGGTAGGACCTAAAATATTCTAAAGCAAACACAATAGAAAGTAACTCCTTTTTAGTAGTGGTGTAGTTGATTTGGGCATCATTTATGGATTTTCTTTAATAATAAATGACATGAGGAGTTTTATCACAACGTTTTCCTAACACAGATCCTACAGAAAAGTCACTAGAATCACACATAAGTTCAAAAGGATGGTTCCGATTTGGAGATTTCATAATGGGAGGAGAGGTGAGAGAGGATTTGAGGGTTGAGAATGATCCCTCACAGCTTTTTGTCCACACAAATGGAGCATCCTTTACTAAGAGAGCACAAAGGGGACGGGAGATTGAACTAACATCCTTGATGAATCTTCTATAGAAACCATCATGTCCTAAGGAAGACCTCACTTCCTTGACAGTTTTGGGTAATGGAAGGTGACAAATGATTTCAACCTTGGCTTTATCAACTTCAATCCTCCTACCTGAGAACAGATGGACTAAAACTAGTCCCTCTTTAACCATGAAATAGATTTTTTCCCAGTTTAGGACTCGATTTTTTCTCCACATCTTGACAAGAATCTGTCCACATTCTTCATACATCCCTCAAATGTATCCCCAAACATAGAGAATTCATCCATGAAGACCTCTAGAAAATCCCCTAGCATGACTATGAATATTCCCATCATGCACTACTGGAAGGTTCTAGGGGCATTTCATAAACAAAAGGGCATTCATTTGAAGGAAAAGGTGCCAAATGGAAAAGTGAATGTAGTCTTCCCTTGATCCTCTGGGGAGACCTCAATTTGTTTATACCCTGAGTACCCATATAAGAAACAGTACAAGGAATAACCTGCCACTCTCTCAAGGACTTGGTCAATGAATGTTAAGGGGAAATGGTCCTTCTTGGTGAATGAGTTTATCTTCCTATAGTCAATGCAGACTCTCCATAAACTACTCAACCTTGTTGGAAGAATCAATCCATCCTCATTGGTTATCATTGTGATTCAAGCCTTTTTTGGAACCACTTGTATTAAGCTCACCCATTCACTCTCAACTATGGGATATATGATACCATATTTTAACAATTTCAAAAGTTCTTTCCTTAATACCTCAATGCGATTAGTATCGAGTCACCGTTGAGGTTGACGGTACGGCTTTGAATTAGAATTCATAACAATCCTATGAGTCCCAATAAGTGGGCTAATCCCGGGAATATCAGATAGGGTCCAACCAATGGATTTCTTATGTTTCCTAAGGAAATCTAGAAGCGTCCTCTCATGATTGTCTTTAAGAAAAAGAGAAATTACAATGGGATGTGTTTGATTGTCCCCCAGGAAAGAATACATGAGTGTAGTGGGAAGTTCCTTCAATTCAAGATCTGGTTGGTTCGGAATTTCAGTAGAAGATTGGGACATTGGATCAAGTTCAATTTCATTTTATTTAGTTTCAGATAGGATTGATTCCCTACATGTAGAAGTTTCATATTCTATATTGGCTTGATCATATTTGGGGAAGGAAGATGGAGTGGTCTCCATGAAAGTGGTTTCTTGAAATGTTTCACTGATTTTTGGACCTAATACTTCATCATAAGAGAAATTATAAAATGATTCAATCCAAGGAGATAAAATTCCTTCATATGTACAAAGGAAATCAAGCTCATCCTAACCTAAAAATTCATCATATATTCCTTGATGTTCTATGGATTCATTATCAATGATTTTTATCATGATTACTTCATGAATGTCCTCATCATCCCCTATTTGTGAGCTTTAAATATAGATGTTCTAGTCTAGACTCATGTTCCCAAAGGTGATGGTCATGTTCCCATTTCGGACTTAGATAATAGAGTTGATTATTGAAAAGAAGGGATGACCAGGGATGATTGGGGTTTGTTCCTTATTTCCTATGTTTGGATGGTTCTCAAGGACAATGAAGTCAGCAGGGTAGATGAAGTTTTCAACCTTTACCAGAACATCCTTTAAAATTACCTTTGGAACCCTAATGCTGCGATCAGCAAGTTGAAGTGTGAAAGATGTTGGTTGGAGTTCTTCTAGGCATAACTAGCAGTACACAGTATAGGGAATGAGATTGACACTAGCACCTAGGTCACAAAAGGCCTTGACAACTTTTCTCTCACCTAGTTTAACATTGATGTAAGGGAAACTCGGGTCTATCATCTTAGGAGGAATGGTCCCTGGAATGGTGATACTCACATTAGAAGCCAAAAGAAAATGGTTTTTATATGAAAATTTTCTTTTAAAAGTGCACAAGTCCTTTAGGTACTTTGAGTAGGAAGGCATGGTTTTGATGGCATCGAGAAGGGGAATGTTCAACTTGACTTGTGAGAAGATTTCCCTAAATGTTTCACTCAATTTAGGCTTGGTTTTTCCCCTCATACGTTGAGTAAATGGTGCATGTTGTGGGGTTTTTTGTTGAAGAGTTGTTTCTTTGACAATGTTATCAGTTTCCTCAGTTTGTTCTTGTGGTTCATTTTAATTTTCATATAAGTTTGAATCATTAGATAGGTTCTGAATTAGTTGTTCAGGTTTCTCAATTGATTTTCCACTACTTAAAATACTCACAACCTTTAGTTGTTCATGAGTTGTTTGAGTACAACTTGACTCTCCCCTTGAAGTTGAGGATGGAACCTCCTGAGTAGGAATGGGTTCCTTTCATGTTATGATGGTTTCAATTTCTTGTTTAAGGGAAGATACTTCTAAGTTCATCCTTTACATTTGTTTTCATAGTTTTTCTAGTAGGCTTTGTGGAATACATTGTGCTGGTTCTTGAGAAGATGGGTTTATCCCAGGGAGATATTTTGGAGGTGGGATGGTTTGTTGAAAATTGACCGGGGGATATTGGAATTGGATAGGTTGGGTTTGGAACTGGTTATGGGTTTGGTAGTTATGATGGGGGTAAGGATTTTGACACTGTGGTTGGCTAGGTTGTTGGTCATCTTTCCAGTCGAATCCTGGGTGGTCATTATACCTTGGGTTGAATTTTTTTTAGTATTGAGGCTATTGAAAGTTCAAAGCATTTACATCCACTGGGGGTCCTCCTAAAAGAACATCCTCAATGGATGGAATGGTATGGTAGTTTTCTGTCTTATGGTCATGTTTAGCACAAATTGTGCAAACAAGGTCAACAGTTTGGATTTCATGGACTTTCCTAAGGTCTATCTATTAAACCGTCCTAGTGAGTGATTTGATTTTTTCCCTAAGGCTTTCCTCTTCTATATGTGTATGAATTCTAGTAGTTATTTGTGGATTTTCAGAATAAGTTCATGTTCCCCATGTTTGGTTTTGTTCGGAAAGGATTTCTAGATACTCGTAAGTATCATTTGGGGCTTTGTTTTTAAAGGTTGCATTACACATCATGTCAATGAATTATTTGTTTCCAAGACCCAACCCTTTATAGAAAATTCTCACTTATTCAGGAATAGAAAAACCATGGTGTGGAACCATGTTTAGAGTGTCCTTGAACCTCTCCCATGTTTCATAGAATGACTCTCAATCTTTTTCAAAAAAAAATCTGGATACTCTTTTTAAGTGCAATTGTTTTTTGGTGGGGAAAGTATTTTTTGTATAATTCTCTTTGTAGTTGGTCGAAAAAGTTTATGGATGATGGTCTCAAATTATTTAACCAATTTTTAGCTCGATCATTTAAATAAAAAGGAATTAGCCTCATCTTAGCTGATTCTAGTTGATGTGGGGGACACATGGTTTCTACAATGTCATTGAACTCTTTAATGTGAAGGTATGGCATCTCGGACTCCATTCCATGGAATGTGGGATGGTGGTTTAGGACATGGGGTTTAAATATGTAGTTGGAATCTCCTAAGGGATTGTGGCTAATGCATGAGGGGGCATTGGTCCAGGTAGGTGTGAGGTAGTCATTCATGATTTGATCAATTTCATTCCCCAAGTCTGGGGCTTCCTCATTTGGGTTTCCATTTTGGTTCCCACCTGGGTTTATGAGTTGGTTTCTTTGAATAACTCCCATTTAAATGGGCTCAATTTTGGACTCTGGATTATTAGTAAGATTAGGATCTAATGTAAAGAGTTCCCTAGGTGTACTTGACTCCCCTACCCCAGGACTATCCACCCTAACTAGATGGTTCGACTGATCGCGGGTGTAGTCAGACATGCGCCAACATTTGATTCATGCCCAAATTTACCCAAGAGATGATGGTAGAATGATCCTTGTAGTTTAGCTTGTGGTATCGATTCCTCAAAGACCTAAGAAGAAACCTATAGACACGTACATTCTATGCAGTTTTTTTAGCTATGAAGTGGCCAACATGGGTTGATTTTAGATGGGTTTACAGTAACTCTAAGAAACTTAAGTGAATTCAATTTAAAATAATGAGTTGATCCTGGGTTATCACTTGGTGTGGATTGGACGTATTCCCTTTTCAATTATTTCAGTTTCTTATATTTGAGTTGATTTCATTTAAGAAGATAAAACAACATCATCACTTACTATTTTAATACCTACACCCTTTAATATTAATCACCTATACACTTGAAGGATCAATGTTTTGAGCACATCAAGGTAAAGGTTCGTATTAGCACATGAAGTGTGTGGCCTTAAATTCAATAAGGACGATGGAGTTTAAAATCATCAAATAAAAATATCAATTGAATAAATTGATTAGAAATTAATGGGTTGATAAATAACATCCAATCCAGACCCTTTCTACTCCCTTGTATCAACCCATAAGTGGGATATCCCACCATTGATTCTATGGTTTCAATGAAATCAGAAAGTAGACTCATGAGGGAGGAAATGGAGAAGTAAAAAAAACACTATAAAATAATGATCACTCCACCGTTGTGGGATAATTTCACAATTTTCAGTGTGAATAAATTCACACCTTGAACCAACGGTATCAAAGTTATATGAATAGAAACAGAATAATAAGAGAAAAAGAAATTTTATTAAGAAACTGAAGTGAATTGAACAACATACATGTGAAAGGAAAACTTGAGACAACAAAATCGCAGCATTACATTACAATGAAAGAAATCTCAAAAGATGATCAAATCCTCCACCACCACTGCCTTAAATATGTATTTTTGGAGCTTTGGACCGAGACATTAACTGTACAAATCATCCCACTTGATTATGGTAGGCCTAGGGTGGGGGAAAGCTTTTGGAACTTGGACATTTCCGCATTTGACCCGATGTGGCAGCCATCTTTCATCCACCGAACAAACACGCTTGGAAGACGTTCTTGATGGCAGAATCAGAGTGGGCCATAGAATAAGAACATGGATCCCTGGATGTCTTAGAACCTCCTGTATCTTTTGGGCCCATTTGGAGATGTGGATTCAGAGATATGTATAGATTAGTGAACTGTTTTTTCTGGGCCGCAGAATCTGGCCCAGAAATTTATTTCTATCTTTGGCTGCCTTAATGACCACCATGTAGGCCGAATTATCATTGTATCATGAAGAGAGATTTCTTACTATACATATCTTATAACTTCCCAAGAAATTTGGGATTCATTGGGACTGTATGTTGGGCCCCACATTCTCATCAATGGGCTGGTGTCCAATATGACTTCCCCAAAATTATTTCCTTTCATCACAAAATATCCCCATATTATTCCATGAATTATCCATTGATCCCTAATTAAACATGTTCATACTAAAGTTTAGATAAAATTTGAAAAATATAAAATTAAATTATAGATAATTACATTCCTTAAAATTAGATTAATCATTGGGTATTTTAAATGAAGTTAAAAAATGTACCACATAATAGTGCATTTTAAGAAGGTATTACAATCATAATGTGAAATGATGTTCAAAGTGTTAAATGAACTAAAATGGTGTTTATGAATAATTAAGGACATGAATATTATATATATTAACAATGAATATTAGCCTCATTTAGTTTCTAATCAGGCAGTGAGTTTTCATACATTTACCTTCCACTAATGATGTTATATTTCTACAAATGCTTGTTTTTATGTATGTATTTAGAAATTGTAGACCAATTTTACCACGACATCCTTATATCAGACGCTCAGAGGGTGGAGGCATCCCTGCTTCAGACCTGGTAGGACATAAGCTTCCAGTCTTACCTCTAGGAGTGCCACATGAAAAACGACCTATTGTACCTGATCTGGGAATTCATTTCCAATTTCATGATATTTTCATATATTTGGTGCATTCCATGCATGGTGCTCCATGAATTCCACTTACAATGGCTGATCTGACTCATGATTTCCAGCAGCAACATCATCCTAACTTTTTAGGGGATGGTAGTTCATAGGCTGCATAGTATTGGCTTCAATCCACCCTTTCTATATTTCAGCATCTAGAAATTATGCTAGATCAAAAGGGTCAATCATTCCATATACGTGCTTTTGGATTCGAACAAGCAGTGGTGGGATGTGATTACCCCAGTCGATCATCATCCAGACATGTTATGTGATGATTTACAGACTACCTTCTATGATCATTTCTTTCCTCAGATGTTGAGAGATTACAAATCTATATAGTTCATGCATCCCGAGCCTGGTTCTATGTTAGTTATGGAGTATTCAGCATGTTTCAAAGAGTTGAAGCTCATTTCACAGCTTTTAGTCAGTGATGAGCTTTTACATGCTAAACATTTCGAGAATGGGATCAAGTAAGACATCTATATGTAGGTCAATGTGTTTCACCTGCCTAATTTTTATTATATAGAAAATAATTCTCTTAACACTGAGCATAACTTGAGGGATGAAAATAGTACCAGGCATAAAGGATCAGTGTCATGATAGGCCAACAGTTCTTCTGGTGGCAGGAAATGTTTCCTTGAGGTTTCTCGTCATGGGAGTGACAACTAGAGTACTCATTTCGATAGCTCTCTGGTATGTCATCTATGTGGACGATGGGGGGAATTGAAAGCCTCGGTGTGATAGAGACCCACTGTAGTGATGATATTCTGTCCATATAGGGAATCTTTTGTGCTTTTTCAAGACCTTTCCACTAACTTCAAGTGGTAAAGGATATTCACCAGCTCCACCTTCAAGAGAGTGTTCTTTTTATGCCTCGTTGGGTGGGGAGTCAGAATATCACAATTAGGGCTTTTCTAGGAGGAGTTTGTGTCCATGATAGCTAGATCCATGATCCCTAGAAGTGCCAATAGTGCAGTTATGATCATGGTAGTCCATCTATTTCATAGGGATGTGGATTAGGTCAGTTGTAAGCACTATAACCAATACTCGAGAATCATGTTATGGGACCTTCTATAGTATGATGTAATATTATAGTAGACTCTAAAATAGTATCTTCTTTATTCAATACTAGTGCTTCAAAATCTATTATCTCTATATCTATCGTGGAATTTATTTGACTAGAGATATAGTGTCACTATTGATTAAATACACTAGATATGTCATTAGGGGTACAAATAGAGATAATACACTAGTGTAAGGACTATCCACTTTAGGTAGGATGCTAAAACTTCTTGTTGAACCTCTTGGTTATTGAAATGAATAGCTTATATATCATTTTAGGGATGGATTGGTTTGCTCATATTCATGCCTTTGTAGACTTATATCGCTGCAGGTTATCTTTTACATCACTAGAGGGTAGAAGCTATCTACATAAGGGTGAGTGGGATGCAAAGAATTGTAGAGAGGGATCATATCATCATGGGATAGGTGGAGTGAATTACTATATTTCTATTCTCTTCAGGGAGGATCATGTTTTATGTCAAGATAATTACCCTACAATAGTGGATTGTTCTAGGAATATCTTTCTAGATATTTTTCTTCTTTTACTCCTTAGAGAGGGAAATAGTTAACAGTTGAGATTTTTCTAGGAGTAGCTCCAGTGTTTGTTACTCCTTACAAGATGACACAAACAATGTTTCTGGATCCCAAGTGGTAGTTATAGGATTTAGAGGCCAATGGTTTTATACAGTCTAATACATCTTCTCGGGATTCTCTCGTGATTTTCTCCAAGAAATAGGATTGATCCATACGTCTATGTGTAGATTAAAGAAGATTAATCCATATTATGGTCAAGAACCATTATCCACATAATCTAATAGATGGTCACTTTGACTAAATATGAGGAGAAAAGTTCTTCTATAAGATCGACCTGAGATCGAGTAATCAGCAGGTGTGAGTCAGACCATCCGACATACCCCGTACAGGTTTATATAGAAGGTATGGTATGTATGAGTTCCTTATTATGGCATTCAATCTTAAAATCACTACTTCAATTTTCATGGATTTGATGAATAGTTTTTTCTACCACTATTTGGACTCTTTTGTCATGGCCTTTATGGATGATATCTTTGTGTATTCTCACACTCATAGCAACAATTAAAATCTAATTGAGATCATTATGAGTATACTAAGAGAGGATCATATTTATTCCATGATTTGTAAGGTCCACTTCTAGATCAAAAAATTACACTTCTTGGGTCATATAATAATAGAATCATAAGTATCTATTGACCAAGAAAAGGGTAGTGTTGTAGTTTCCTGGGAGTTCTTCAAGTATGTTTTTGATATACAGATTTCCTTGAGGTTGGATAGATATTATAGATTTTTCATACAAGACTTCTCACATCATTCTTCACATATTACTCATCTTACAAAGAATGGTGTTAAGTTAACATGGTCAGAAGGATGTGATAAATCATTTAAGGAGCTAAAATGGTGGAGTGTATTGGAAATTATTCAAATTCTTCCAGAGCTGAGTATAGTTTATACCATCATCTATGATGCATCATGCATTAGACAAGGAGTACCTATGTTGGAAGATATATTCATTGCGTATGAATCTCTACATTTGAGGCCTCATGAGATAAATTACCCAACGCATGACCTGAGCTAGAAGTAGTTTTCCATTCCTTACGTTGCTAGAGACATTATCTATTAGGTGAGTGCTTTTTTGTGTACACATGCCCCAACAGCCTCTAATATATACTTTATCAATGTGACATGAACCTTAAAAGGTTGAGAGGGTCCAATATCTACAATCTTTTGATTTTGAGTTTTCATACATGCTTGTGAAAGGTAAGTTGTATGTAGATGCATGGAGTCAGAAAACTCAAGCATAATACATACAAGAAGCCAAAGATGAATAAATTTTGATATCCCTATATTTTGATAAAAATCTAGAGTTTTATGATAGTCACGAACAGTCCTATCTCTCATCTATGACAGTTACATCTTCCCTCCTTGATAATTTATATAGTAGACAATTTTCAGATCCTAAAGGTTTGGTTATCCATGAGTGTGTATCAAGAGATGATCCAAATCTATATTGGTCTGTTGATAGAGGCAACATCCTTTGTCCTTGTGGATATATCTTCATTCCTACAGATATGAGAGATTAGTTGATGAAGAAGTACCGTGATTCTCAGTGGGTAGTTAATCCATGCATTTTGATGATGTATCAAGATATGAAACACCAGTATTGGTGGCCAGGGATGAAGCATCAGACATGATTTTTATCACTGGATGTTCCACCTTTCATTAGGTGATGGCAGAGCACTAGAGACCTAAGGGAATCATAGATTGACTTCCAGTCCCATAATGTAAATGGGAAGATGTTGATATGTATTTTATTTTCGGCTTACCTAAGTAACTGAGGGGTAGTGATTCTATATTGATATTCAATGATTGACTGAAGAAAGCATCCACCTTCATTATTATTAATGAGGCATTCTCAGATGATTAGATGGGAAGACTATATGTCTTTGAGATCATACGACTACACAGGGTTCCATGTACTATCATTTCAGATTGGAATGGTGATTTCACATAGTATTTCTAGCAGGTATTATAGAACTTAATGGGAACACAAGTTCTTCTATGAACATAATTTCACCCTCATACTTATAGACAATCAGAATTGAAAATACTAGTTCTAGATATGTTTTGAGAAAATGTCCCTGATTTAAATGGTTCTTGGTAGAAGCATGTCCCTCTTGCCAGGTTCACCAATAATAACAACATTCATGTGACAAGTCAGATGGATACTTTTTAGAAAATATATGATAGGCCATTCCATTCACCCCTATGCTAGCTAGAGGTAGGTGAAATATCCCTACTAGGTCCTCATTTCATTCAAGATAATTTAGAGTAGGTTCTGCTGATCAGAAAGTGTATAACTACAGCTCAGTATAGATTTAAATCTTATGTCGGTCTCCATCGACCACCTCATGAGTTTGTAGTCCGTGATTGGGTTTTCCTTTGGGTATTTCCCATGATAGGTCATAGATGGTTATGGATGCAAGAAATATGTCACCTCATTTTGTAGGACCATTTGAGATTCTAGATAAATTTGGAATGGTAGCATATTAGATTCTTTTACCTTATAGGCACCATTCCATGCATGATGTCTTTCATGTTTCACAACATCACCAATATCTTGTCGACCGGTCTCATACTTTTGATCCTAAAGAATTTGAGTTAGATGTATATGCTACCTTTGAGGAGTATTCTATACACATCGTTGACAGTTGCAGAATGGTTCATTGAGGCTGGTCTATTCCCTTGGTGCACGTGCTATGGAAGCACAACCATGTGCAGGATGAGACATAGGAGTAGGAAGTCAACGTACATTACCAATGTTTAGAGTTGTTATCAGAAAATGCTTCTCCTACCTTGGAAGGTGAACTCAGGGATGAGTTATTTTAAGGGGGGAAGATTGTTTGATCCTGGTATTTCAATCATGTGTGGATCCCGAAATTGTTTTTGATAAATCTCTCCTTTAGTCCTTTTAGAATAGATGAATGGTTAAGTAAAAGTATAAGGGGTGTCCTAGGAATATCTAAATTATAGAACCCATATTTCTTGGGAAGACCTCCATGGTTTAGGGGTTAGAGTAAACTGTATAGGAATTCCAAATAGTTTGGAAAACCATACGGATTTTATTTTCTTGAAAAGAGTCACCTCATGCGATTGGTGCATGAAAGTGTGGCCTAACCTTGAAAGGGTCTGTTTTTTCTAGGAAATATTGCGAAAAACCGACGTACAATATATTTTTTGGGTAAATTTACTATTTTCCCTTAATGAACTATTAATATTATTTCTTCCACCTAATATGAGAACAAGTATGATTAACCCCCATTTTCCCTAAATTTAGATATTTTTTGAAGTTTTAATCTTGGGATCAAGAGATTTCCATCAACTGGTAACTAATCAATCTTTCGTTCATCATGTTGGATGCACAATAGTGTGTAATCAAGTCTGTTTGATTTGTTGTATCTCTCTCTTTCTCTTGAACTAGTTATCATGGTTTGGTTTTTTTACCTTTTAATAGATCTAATCAGTTCTGAGGAAAATAAATAACCAATACAAGAGGAGGAGAGTAGTATGACCCTTAGGTGGGTGTTCTATAACTTATTTCTAATTTTTTTTGATTTTGGATTTGTCATGTTGGGCCCACCAATTTCATCGGATGACATTTACAGAATTAATAGACCATGACTATATTTTTATAACCATATGGTTATTCTATTTCAAAATACATGATTAATTGTTAGTGTTTATGACCACAACTCCATCCTTCACATGTCAATGGTAATGCCGTATATCATGTTTACTGTTTTTTCATGGTTGTGCCACTATTTCGGTGTGCCTTGGCATGACCACTTGAAGTGTAAAATTTTATATATTAATTTTCATTACATATATTATGAATTTAAAAATATAAAGTACCATATATGCTCACCACTTGACCCATTTAAGGTATGTTCTTCAATTAATAAGTAAATGTAAAATGTGAATTTTCAAGTATTCTAAGTTTGTAACTTGGCCTTAAATGTAAATTAATAATATGATTCACATTCGTGTCACCCCTTAACACATTAATGTAAGGTATAAAAATGAACCTTGAATATACAATATTCCTTAAAAGGATTGAAATGGTTGCATGCTACTTTTCCTTGTCGTGCTATTGAAAGGAGTGGCCTGAATCAAATGACTTGATAAAAAGGATGCTTGTTACTTGACTATACCACACTAATGAAAGGAAATTATTGAACCAAAATAGATATTACAAGATTTCAAAATTAAATCTGAATGTCTGGACATGAGATCGACATGTATTTTGTTCGGAGAAATCCATGAACACTCTGGAACCCCATTCTGATTCATGGATACAGCTCACATAGGTTGATACCCACCTATATCCCCATCACTGTATGGTCATGTATGCCTTGTATGACACTGTAGTATCCATCCATATTATTCTATTATTCCTTGTATACACACAATTTATCAACAATTGACATGTATGTGACATGGTTACCACCCATAGGGACCTATCTCTTCTTAGCCTCATCTTACCTTGGACAATCACCTTGGATTAGGTAGGCACCCTATTGTGGAATGCCTTGAAATATGATCCTTGGTTTACATTATTACCCCATGCCAGGATACTATTAATATTTAGTTGGAGGCCCTCATGGTCTACGCTTCCTTTGTCACTACCTTGGAATATTCACTATCTATATCGTCATGAGACTATATCTGTGTTGGCTCTGCCTCAAGTGACCTATTAATAAAAATTAGTAATTGATTAAATAAATGTATTGGTTATGTTCAAAAACCAACTGAGGAATGAAGTAGGTACATGTGTATTCAGTTACATTGTACTACATTACTTCATATATGAATTAACACACATTGTTACATTTCCATTACATGGTCCAATTGGTTATAGCCACCATTGGTGGTGGCCCACTATGATTTTTCTCACACCCTCTTCGGGCATTATTTGGTACCCCATTGTGATTAAATTATTGTATGTGTTGGAAAAGGGAAGAATATGGCTTCAAAATCTTGATATATTATGGTTTAGTTTGTATTTTGATAGAATATGAATGATTTGGAACTCATGATACTTCGGATAGTATTTGATTTACATTATACTTTGTGAAACATGTTATGCCTGATATTTGTATCCTTGTTTTTTATCTTTTTAGTACATGAGATATCATCATCAGTTGATGAATTTTAATACTATTGGTTTAGTTATTATTACTATTGTCTATACATTTCCATTGTTCCTTCTTTTTTCTTATATTTCATCTGCTATTTACCTATGTTTACTTTCACCTGCTATACTATGCTTCGGAAATGAGGGCATAGTTTCCCTAAAGACACACACTATGCTCTCGTTTCTTGTTGGCAGCATCTAGCATTCGGGGAGATGCATATCAGGCATTGTTTCCCATTGGGCTCAGGGCACCCAAATGTGTCATCTTGTTTTGGGATGCCACATAATGATTTTTCAAAACCCACTTGACTGACGGTTCGTGAAAACATGGAAATTGAGAGTTTTATGGAATATTCATTGGTTCTTGATTTTAAAATGATGATTTTAAGATGTGATGTTTATGGAATTGTGGTAAATGTATCAATAAAAATGTTTTCAATAAAAGGGATGTCATTTTTGAAATGAATTTGAATGGTTTATTTGAGTTGGTTTTTTGGAAGTTTTTTAATAAAAGTGTTATTTTATTGAAATAGATAAAATGTTGGTTTTGGAATTAGTTTTGCATAATGGTTTTATGTGTTCATGTGAATTAGTAAGGATATGTTTATTTAGTTTCCTTCATCATTAACAACATGGATATGTATCATGGATCTACCCAGAAAAATCACATTAGTGTTTTAAAATTTTTAAAAATATCCCCCATCATTAGTGTGATGAATAAGAGTTGTGGATTTCCCCCTCTTATAGGTTTTCATTCATGGTTGGTTGTGTGGATAATTGAAAGGGAATTTTTATTCCAAAATATAATTTTTAAATGATTTTTAAGACACTATTTGGTTTTCTTTTTTTGGAAATTGATGTTGTTTTTAGGAAATAGATTCATTAGAACTTGTTTGAATTTCAATACAATCTTTTTTTAAGAATTATATTATTCAAAAAAAATCACCTAAATGATCATAAAATATATTATACATGTACTGTGTGTAGGGATTTCATTTGTGAAAAACTTATGAGTTTTATTTCTCATCCATTATTTGGATCTTTAGTGATTTTGTAGATGTTTTTTAGTGTGACCTGAAAAAAGGTAATGAATCAGACTTCATTAGTAGTACATTATTATTCTTGGGATCTTTGGTGGATTTGTATCATGGAGATTGTTTTAGCTTCAGATATATAGTTTTTTGTGAGTTTTTCTAGTTTTGTATTCTTTAGTTTTGTACTAAGATATTGTAGTTTCCCACTTTGGAACTTGTTTTTAGTATGGGTTTGGTACAAATGAAACAATTTGAGTTCCCTTTCATTGTTTCATGCCTCAAGTAGCATTTTTTTGGTTTTGTTATGTTTGGGTTGTTGTTTTTTTCTTAATGTTGAAATCATCCCCCATAATTTTTGAATCCATTCAGCATTTATTTCCATCCTTTGACATCTTGGAGATATCGCTTAATGATCAGTAATTTTTTTAAAACTTTTCAAGGAAATGATAAGTTGAAATACATTATAGGTGGTATCATTTTTGTTCAGTCATAAATTGATTTTAGAAAAATGGTATCATCCTTTTATATCCTTGACTAACAAGTGGCCTTTAGATTTCCTGGTCAGGGAGTGTATAATCATTATAGTCGATTCCTTGTGTCGGATCGGTAGAAAGGTGTTAGATTTTTTACCATTTCATATTTAAGTATAACCTCAAGTTACTAGCGAGTTTGGTATATAAGTATTTTGGAGAAAGTTATAGGTTTTGGAATATCATTCTCATGGGATTGGCCAGTGATACTAACATGAAACATCAGAAGAATGAATCCCCATTATGATTTAATATAACATTTTGATTAATGAGTTTTGATTTTGGTGTGAAAAATTGAGATTTTGAAAAAGTGAATCATTGTAGTATTTTGAAAACAGATTAATTTTCAAAATATTGTATAAATTTCAAAAAATGGTCAATTTTGGACAGTACTGCTATGATAGTATTATGTGGAAGAATTTGTAATACTAATCCTTTATTTCATAGAGGGTGCGACTTATGGTGGTTGTTGTGTTTCTAAAAAATGAAACCTGATATAAGTCTTAAGAACTAGTCAGAAGAGGCCATTGATGATGTGGTTGCACCTGAGCCACATGTGATCCAATAGCTGCTCCAAAAAAATTCTCCAGATTTTCAAATTTTTTTGTGTAATTAATGCATCCCAATAATCTATTTCTGATGTCTTTAACGACAAAAAATCCAAGGGGTGTATATAAGGTTGTCTATCTGAGAGTAGGTGATAACTCTAGGAAAAAGAGAAATAGGAAGAGGGACATGCATTATCAAGGTGGTGTAGCACAATGAAATTGGACCACAACATCATTTAACCTTACTATACGACCCAAGATCAAGATTAAATGTTTTCAGTGTGGTTATCTAATTCAAATCAAGTGAAAGTGTACTGCACCACAAATACCATGCTAAATTTGCAACAATATGGGGCATATTTAGCACTATTTTCATAGTGCTCTAGGTTTTGGTGTTCATGACACTCCTCATGTGGAACAAATGTTGTATACTTCAACAGGATGAGGGAAGACAAATCAATCATGTTTGAAGAATAAAGTTATCCATATTGATTCTAATAATACCATAAATCATCAAAAGGGAAAATCCCAATAGGACAAGAATGAGATAATTTTTTCGAGCAAGAAATTATATGGAAATAATAATGATTATTATGAATGATCATCTTTGACCATCGATGGTGAGATATATAATTATTTTGAATTCTACCCTTTGGAAAAGGTTTTTGATATTAATGCATAACATTCTATTATTTAATCTCATGCTATTGATTTTATGACTTTAAAACATGAGATGATGCCCTATTTGACAAAACATCCAACAAATCATGTTCAAATAGAATGTTGAGATTTTTTGTGTAGTGTATGTTCAATAACTGTTGACAGATCCAAGATGAAAAGGAATTTCTCTTTTCTAGAGATGGATATCTATGATGTGATCCTGAGTATGGATTGGATTCAAATGTTCAAAGATCACATCTACTATTATACTAGAATGGTCAGTTTTATCATTGAAGATTTTATTGATAATCTAATTCGTGGAGACTAAAATGTAATAGAGGGTGACAACAGCTTAATGGAACTAGCGGTTGGAATAATCTCAAATAACTTTGAATCTTTTACCATGACACTGATAGATGAGATATAGAATAACAATATTATAGTAGGAGTGGATTAGTTTCTAGATGATTTGGAATATCCTTGGATTGGATGGTTATTAATGATGATTTGTCTGAGATTTTTCCTGATTAACTTCGCCTATGATAGATTTTAATGAGAATAATCTTCCATTCCAATGGGATGACAAATGAATGAAGTATTTTACATTGTTGAATTTTAACCTTACATCATCACAAATATTAATTTTTATAGATTCATTATAATGGTACGTGGTGCATTTTGATGTTATGAGAATAGGGTTTGGATGAGTTCTCATGCAAGGAGATAATGTTATTTCTTCTAGATCAATCTAGTTATGAGCTCATGACAAAAACATCCCCACAAACCATTTAGATTTATCTTTCATGGTACCTGATTTAGAGGCTTTGCATCATTATATCTTTTATGGGAAATTTACAATGTTCATGAATCATAAGAGTAGGAAACATATTTTCACACAATGGGAATGTAATATGAGACCAAGGATACATATATAGTATCTCCAAATGTTCGACACTACCTTGATGCATACACCAGATAAAGGAAATTCCATGGTAGTTGTATTATAAAGAAATTCAAATTCCTGATTTAAAAAATAATCTTCTGGTGTCTGACAGTTGATGTCAGTCGTATCTAAAATGAACTTGGAATGGGAGGATTGAGGTGAAGTTGGAGAATTATTCTAGTATTTATGATTATAGATTTTGTGGAAATAGCTAATGTTGCATAGAAATAGGATGCATAATGTGTGGAAATGAGGTCCAAACACAATGTTAGAGAGAATACTGATGATTGGAGGATAGGTGATAATTTAGAGTGGTGGTTCATAAATCATATGGTTATACTAATAGCTTGTTAGGAATAGCTTATTCTTCCATAAAACAACTCATTATGGGTTGTTTATCCTAGAATAAAATAGTTTTATAAATCATTGAAAGTGCGGGTTTGGTGGATAAAAATAAGAAGAAAGTTAGGTGAGACTGTTTGAAGATGCTTATCTAGTCATCAATTTATGGAAGGTCATCGATGACCAGTAGGTACATTGACATTTTTACCGCATCATGTGTTGAAATGAGAGAATATAACTATTTATTTTGCAATAAGTCTCCCAAAAATAGTTCAGGAACATGAATTTATTTGGGATACAATGGATTTGATCACAAATTCAGATCATTTAATTACTATTCGTTAATCTCATATGGTGGAGGAAGTGTCCAAAATCTATATCTGAGAAGTGGTAGAGTTATGGAATACTAGGTTCGATCAAATCATATAGAGATCTGAGGTCTAATTATCTTATTTTTTAGATCCTTATAGAAATATCTTTTTACACAACTGACGATGAGAATGAAATATCATCCATAGATGGATAGATAATCCGAAACAATGATGACAATCTTCGAAGATATGTTGTGGGATTATGTTATGGATTTCAATGGATCATGGTATCTGTAGATTCCATTATTGGAGTTTACATATAAAAAAAGTTATCAATACTAAATACAAATGGCCCTACATGAATCTTTTTATGGGAATATTATTGTTATCCACTTTATTGGGGGAAATATATGAGATTTCATTTATTTGGCTGAGACATGTCCCTAAAACAACAAATAATATTCATTTGATTAGAAAACGGGTGGATAAAAATCTAAGTCAACCAAAATCATAGGTGGATCAACATAAATGGATGGTTCCATTCAGGGTGAGTGATCACTAGTTCGTAAGGATCACTCCAAGGCATGGAAATTGTAATTTTGGGAAGCTAGGAAGGTTATATCTAAGATACATTGGCCCTTTGGGATACTATAATTTGTAAGTGAGGTGGAATATTAGTTAGAATTTTCACAATGGTTCAATGTAGTGCACAATGTGTCACATGTATCTCATTTGAATAAGTGTCAACCTTATCCTAACAATGTGATTCAAATTGGATCATTATGTACTAGATATGGATGCTTCAAAAAACCTATCCCATTTTAGATTTCGTATAGAAAAGAAAAAGTATTTCATAGAAAAAGAATTAGTCTAGTGCGAGTTTAGTAGAAATGTGGTAAAAATTGGGGATGCAAAATAAAATGAAAGAGTAATGGCCAGAACCCTTTTTGGGTAGTGATTGATTTCTACTTTCAAGGAAGAAATGATTGATGGTGAGAATAATGTATCTCCCATTATTGAATTAATTAACCCTTTATTTATTCATTTTAACAATTTATATTATATGGTAGAGTTTTCAAAGAGTTTTTATAAATTTTACAGTGTTTTGGGGATTCTCTACATGTTCACAGTTGGTGAATAATTTTAGAAAACCATGCAACACCAATAGGAAAAAATTAAAAATGAGGTAGGGGATAAAGGGCTGGTTCACGGGTAATAAAAGGTTTTTCCAAACCAAGAGGAAGCTTGGATACACTATGATTTGTATGAAATTGGGATTTTGAATGGTTATCGCATAGTTTGGAAACTGTGTGAGCCAACTATGAGAGGTTCAACACATAATGTAGTAGCTTGAACATGTTTAGTGAAAGGCCTTTTTGACTATGATACTAACCATGAAGGTGTTAAAAATGCGATCCTAAAATTTTGGATCTAAAACTTTTTGTTCTCTGACTCCTTCTTTTTTGCTCTTATATAGCCCCAACTCAAGATTATCTATTGACAAAGGATAAGGAAGCATCTCCAATCAACCTAGAGGCATTTCTAAGGCTTATCTTTGATATTTGTAGTTATATTTTTATGGTAATACTTCATTCAGGGTTGGTTTTCATGGTTTTTCTTAGATCCATCAATCTCCCTATCTCAATCAGATTCATAGATCTATATATTTTATGGTTTGATATAATATTTTTGATGCCATATATGATTATATTTGATCATGTTTATTATATTGGAAGAGATATAATGTGGTTTCATTGAGATTTTAATCAATTTAATTTATTTTTTGTGATGTGATTTTTTCATTGAAAAACCCAATACAGTTGGATTCACTCTTGAATACTCTATTTTAAATATAAAGTCCAGGTTTCAGAATGATTATTTTATGTAAAATTGATTTTGAATATTATTTGTAATAATTTTTGAAATTCCTCTTCATTGATGGGTTGTTAAAACATGTAAATTTGGTGATATTGAGGAAATTTATTTGGTTCATGGTTTTAATATGCTGATTTTAAAAAGGTGGATTTCCTAGAATTTTTGTAAATGGATTAATCAAGACATTTTCAACAAAAGTGATTGTTTTTTTAATTAATTTTAATTTTTAATTTGAATTGGTTTTTGGACAGTTTTTTTTAAGAACGGTTTTAGGGAAATTGTTGTTTTTGAACTTTTTTGGTATAATAGATATATGTGTTCATAAGAATTGATACTACTAAGGGTTAATATTATCCCCCATCATTAACAGGGTGGATAATGGTCATGGATCTTCCCCCATTAGATATCATTTTCGTTGGATAAGGGTAATAATCCCCTCATCATTAGTGGGAAATATATGGGTTAGGGACATCATCATCATCTAGGTTTTCATGCATTCTCAGTTGTGTAGATAAGTGAAATTGAATGGTTATAAAAAAAAGTAAATATTTTTTAGAAAAAAAATGTCCTTACCATAGATCATGATTTGGTTTTTAGAAAATGGTTTCATTGGTATATTTTTATATTTTGATATAAATAGTTTTTGATATTTTTTGTATAAATTATTTTTTATGAATGTTACTAACATGTTTTATCCTAGTATAATTTATAGGTAAGCCCTTGGGGGAAATATAATAAGTTTTATTACTCATCCATTATTTTGAAATTTTTTTCTTTTTCATATGTTACCCATGACATGGGAAGAGGTAATATATCACACATCTTCAATTTTACTTAATGATGCCTTGGTAGTTTGGGGGATATGGAGAATAGATCTTGAGGATGTTTCGAGATGTAGTTGTCTTTGATTTTTATTGATTTTATAGTCATGCACCATGTACTTTGATATTTCATTATTCTACTATGGCACTTGGTTTTAGTTTTATTTTTATTCCAATGAAATCTTTGAGTTTTATTTTAATATTTCATGCATTATATATTATTATTTTAGTTGTGATATTTTTGGGTTGTTGTTTTATTCTTAATGGGAAAATCATCCCCCACATTTATTGAAGTCCATAGAAATTTAGTTCCATCCTTTGGAATCATGTGGGTGTTTATTAGTGCCTAGTAACATTCCACCACCTTCTTAGGCCAATGAGAAGATGTGGGTTGTTACACAGACAAACGAATATTTTAACACATAATGATGAAAATAAACTATATTTGGTTAATTTAGTTGTGATATATGGTTATTAAATAGTTATATATGTAAAGAATATTTTTAATGAAAATATATAGCTTATTAATATAGTTAGGTTAATTATATATGAGTTCAGAGCATGGATGAGTTATATAGACTATAAGGTAAGTTGTTTTCATCTCAAATCCATATCATTAAGACATGTTTTTTATTATAGACCTAAATTCATTTAAGTGGTTTATATTTTCCCTAATTGATACAATATATATGGAAATAATATATATTCATAATAATTTATCTTTAATTTAAATCCTCTTCTATTTAAAGAGGTTTTTGGCTAAATTTTACTCAAATTGTAAGGGTTTTTCATTACTCAAGTAACTTTTTGTTATGTTATAATCAATACTATATAGCTACTATATTTTGTGACTGACCTATTATATTGTATAATGATTTTATATTGTATTTGAACATTTTTTATGGGGTTTTAATATTTCAAACCAATTTCATCTTCCATGTATGATTGTATTGTTCTTCTCAAAAAATAAAATGTCGTTAAAAATATTTCATTCTCAACTGATTTTCCATCCAGATACATCCACACAAATTTTATCCATTTCTTATGGGAAACTAATTTTCTTATCATCAAATAATCATTATATATCCCTTATTTTATTTTAAAATATGGGTTTAATATCCTTATACCATTGTAGGGTTTTTATAATTGTATTTTAAAATATGTAAAATAATTTTCATTTCCATGATATATTAATTCATTCAGCATAAAATTTTTGACATATGAGTTATTTATTATCTAGGATTATATATTGAAATTGGATTTATTTAATGTTTTAATAATATTTCTATTAATCATTAAAAAATTCTTTTTTGAGATTAAAATTAATATCAAACATTTTAAAGATGATATTAATAAAAAACCATTTTGTGATTAATATTCAATTTTTTAAGTATTATTTTCTAATAAATTAATGGAGTGTATATAACTATAAATATTCACTAACTAAATACACCTACTATGAGATAATACTATTATAATAAAATTTTCATGTTTTTTATAACAGTTTAATTTTTTTAAATCATTTTATTATCTTGTGTAATTTATGATAAGATAAATGATTTTATTTTAATGGAAACCTCATATATGGATTATTAATGAGTTGAGTCCTATATTTATATATTATATATAGATTTCATGATATAAAAATTTAATAAATCAGGATTTATCCTATCTAACATGGTACATAGAAGAATTTATCTCAATATAAAGGGAACACATTAGGATTTATCCTATGGAAAATGTTTTACAGTAGGATTGTCTACATACAAAGGGTACATGGGTTGATTTATTCTTAAAAAATTTGTATGTTATATAATTATCTTGTGAAGAAGGGAAGATGGGAGGATTACCTCATGAACAATAAGTCACATGAGTTGTCAGACCAAGCCAATTATGTGGTGGATGTCTGGCTGTGTAGGCTCGACGTATGATTTATATACTTAGGTTTGTGCCATAGTAGAAAGATGTCATTGTTTTATTCTTATACTAATGAAATCATTATGATCTCATGGATAATGATTATTGAACAATGTTTCCAAACACATTTGATCCATGCATTATATTATTCCCTGACTTTGGAACTGACCCCTTTTATATGTTATAATCCCACCATGTTATAAAGATGAATTTAAGCATGGAGATGTCAAGAAAAGAATCCAGTGTGGTTCAATTATAGGGAAATGATTCATAGTTCTCTAAAATTTGTTTCCTATCTAACAATATCTCATATAAACTAGTCCATCCATTCATTGGATCTTGGGAGTTTTTTTGAGATGTAATGTTTATCTTAGGAAATGATGTAAAAGAAATATATATCCAACATGGGTCATTATAGTTAGAATCACTCTGGGGTTTAGTTATCTATCCATAGTTTTTTATTTACTTTTACATAGTAAGATTAGATACCATTAGTAAACCCTAATGGGAAAAGTATAAGGGATACATATATTTATAGGATAACATTTTAATGTTTTGTTCAAGTTGATATCACATGGTTGTTTAAGTAATCGTATCCATTTCATGATAATAAATTTAGATATATGATCTCTAATGGATATACCTAGTAGTAAAAAATTATAAATATGGGTGTTGGGTATTAAATCAATCATCACCTAGTTCAATATATAGAGGAACAATCGAACACATATATTAATACATTTAAAGGAAATGATTTTGATTAATTAAATTATTTTTACAAGAAATTATGAAGCATTTATTATATTAAGGAATTAGACTAAAAAGAATGTGGGAACCCAAAAAATATATACCTAGTTTTAATATTGAGGGTTTTAGGTTCTAAATGAATGTAAACGTTATGTCTACCAATAGTAACACATTTAAAGGCAGAGTTTTTCATTATTTCTATTTTATAAACAAAATTTTATTCATGACACCCCTTTTTTTAATGGATGAAAACTGGGGTAACCAAATTAACAAAGAATTATACGGAAAATGTGTATATTTTTTCAACATGAAACATAATTAGAGGTGAACTGCTGTGTAATATATTGTGGTTGTGATAAAAAAATTGAACCGAACTGATCTTTGAATACCAAATTATAGTAGAAAATAATTATTTAATATTATATCTAGGGTTAATGACCATGGAAGAATGAATTTTAAATTTTTTTAATGTCATATAATTTACAATAATAACAAAAGTAAATACCTCAACATAATATTATAATGCTTAATCTATAGAAGAGAGGGGTGTATAGAGAGACAATTTATCAAATAAAAATCAATTTTTTGATTTAAATGGTAATGGTAAATAATGTTCATTTGATAGTGACACTAATAGTTTAATGTTTTAAATATACTGAGTAAATAAATTACAAAAAATACATTCCCAACCCCAAGTGATACTGTGGATAATATGTTTGATAATCCTCAATATCATGTAAGTGCAAATACAATTAATATTATAGTAGTGGGTAGTGATAATTTGGGTACACTTATTGTTCACTCCATAATTATTAATGTCCTATTTCATTTTAATTATATAATTATTAATATATAATATGTTTTAAAGGTAATCATGTCAGTATCCCAATGATTTCATATTGTATAATCGAGTTGATCTTCTTGTGGACGTGTATCACATGTCGTGGTTTATGTAATATTCATTATGAATTTTTTCAAATCCCTCTTTTTGGTCAATTTAGTGTGATTTTCAAAATGTTTTTATTATCCTCATATAGAATCCATAATAATTATAAAAATAGGGGATTCAAATTTTAAACTGACCTATGATTATCTAGTAGTGAGAGGATAAATATTAGATCCCTAAGAAACTATTTCTATTATATGTATTATAATACCTAATCATGAGAAATGTTTTACTCATTTTATTAGAGAAATAATTAATATGAAGAATAAACTATTCTAAGGTAAAATTATATATTTTCATAATTTTTTATTGAACTATATGAATTATAATATTATTTAATTCTATCTACTAGATATCCTTAGTTAGTTTCAATAGTAAGTGTTATTTAAAACTGTGATGATTTAATTTATTTAATGGGGTAGAATATGAAATCCTCAAATTATAGAGCATATAAAACAAAATTTATCATTGACTACTTATGTTCCCAACTACACCCAACATAAATAAACCAAACCATATTAGAATAAAAAAAATAATTAAGACATAATAATCACTAATATTGTAAAATAATAAAAAATACTTCAGGGAGATTAATAATTTTTATGAGTTAATATTGAAAATTCCATATAAAATATATAATGTTTTATTTATATTTTTAATTATCTTAATAGTGATAAATTTAAAAATTATTGAGTTTAAATTTAATATAGTAAAATTATTTTCTAAATTCCTCATATCATAATTTACATAGTATGTGTTTTTGAGTTATTTTCATATAATATTGAAGCTGATTGTTTGGTAATGATCCAATAAGGGGATCTATGGATTTAGGGTTCCCCTGTCGCCACCTTCCTCCTCTGCTCGTGGTTGGGCAATGATTTATCATAGGTTTTCACCAGACAATAAAACGATGTGGTGGTTTACATCAAATGGTATTGTATATGGTGGCGTGGGATTGGTATCCTTTGGTGGTTCAGTGTTCAAATCATCTGTGGTGTCAAGGCCATAGCCCTGGTGGCGTTACGGTCAAGATTGGGTTCCACAAAGGAAAGGGTTATGTTCCTATTTGTCCGATGAAGGGGTTGTAGCCCAGTGAGGTGAAGGATATAAGATCTAGAGATGGGGTCAAGGTCCAACGCATTTAATTCATTGGGCTCAATGTTCATCCAACATAGGGGTCACAGTCATGTGCGGTGTGGGATAAGGGTTTGGGAAATTGGGGTCGAGTTCTTCTGGTGTGGGGTCATGGTCCTGTTATTCGAGCGAGGGGTTGTTGTCCTATTCCGTGATGAGGTCTTGATCTATCCTTCTAGATTTGGTTTTTTTATTCTCATCCATGGAATAGGGTTTGAGATCCTATCTACCACATCATTCTACAGATGAGTGAGGTTTTTTGTGTTTTCTTTTGGTCTTTGCAACTTGCTCTGATGGAAACAGTGAGATTTGTGTCCTTTGAGTCCCTAATGTCACATGGGTGGACCTGATCCCGGCCCTCATGGATTACTTTTGATTCCTATATGACCACTCATATTGGGCTCATGTGAGGGTTCTTCCATGGCTCAGATCTAATTGGATTCATGCCCTGAGTGGATCTAATGGTCCAGATCAGCGGGTTTCCCCATCTACGTTGAATCTCTATTGGTGTGGTTATTAGGTGTTCCAGCCCTTGGTGGTGTTGTCTTGAATTCTTACTTCTTGTATCATCTATATTCTTCGAGTTTTTCATTTGCAGTTGTGGTTTTAAAGGGAGCCTCATGGGTTCATTCTAGTGAAGCTATCTTCAATTGAAGGTTCCAGAATATGAGATGTAGACTTTTTCATTGATTCTTCTCTATTTTTTTATTTCTTATCATTGTGAATGATTATCGTGGTGGTTGTGCAACCTGTGATGCACTGACATGTGGCCCAAGATCAAGGGTCTAAGGAACCAGACCTTCTTCAATTGGATGCTACAAATGAGGTTTAGAGCATGGATTTTTCACCCATACCTCTCTATCTGAATTTGGATGTTTGAAATGGTATGCCATTTTTCATCATTTCCATGCCAATGTAGTTCTTCATTGGATAGCCAGCTAAGCAGTGATGAGAAGGTGGAAGCAGGATGTAACATTTTCTATTACTGGAGAGGAGAGTTTCTTTATTGTCTTGATCTTGTTATTGATGTCTCTTATATGATTGGAGACTATTTTAATACCTTATGTTAATGATGTCATTTTGGGTTCCCCCAACCTCTTTAAATTTATTATGTTAATAAAAAAATTATTTTTCTCTTAGTTAGTCATATAATATTTAATTTTATTAAAAAATGATGTCTTTATGAAAAATATAATTATATTTATTTTATAATTATAGAATCATCTCATAGAATATTTAAAAAAACTATGGTAATAAAATAAATATATGAAAATTATGGATATGAATTTTAATTTTTTTACTAATATATAAACCTTATGTCAATCATATTCAGATAAAAAATAGTGACTTACATTAATAATTACCTTTTTCTTGATTTTATTCTAAATATGTTTTTGGAATGTGAAATTTTTTTGGATCTTTTTTCAATAAAAAAAATATATTTTATTTATAATAAACCAATCTAGATAATAAAATAAATATATGTGATAAAATTATCTTTTACATTAATTTGGTGTCATAAGAATAAATTTTTCTAGAAAATATTTTTACAATTTGTGTGAGTTAATAATAAATTTATCTTTTCAGAAAGAATTATATGGTAAAATTATTTCCATATTTTATAACATATGAATTTTTATGTGGTTTGATTTTAATTTATGTAATTATAATAAATTAGTGTGGGAAAAAATTAACTAATAGGATAAAAGTAAATTACTATAATGGTTAAAAAGATAATATAAAAATATCAAAAACCCTCCATTTTGTATGAAAAATATTTTTATAGTGAATTTATAGACCCACACATACATACCATTGACTTTTTTCCATTTTAGATTTATTGAACATTATATAGTAACATTATATTAGTTAAACTATTATGGATACATCCAAAACTACCATTCTCTTCCATTATAAAATATTATCACTTCCACCCCTTCAAGACTCAGATCTCTTTAATTGTTATTTTAAAAAAAATTCATATGTTATCTTTATGCAACCATAATCCAAATTAAAATGTTTAATGTCACATTTATTTTTTATGGCTTTCATTTCTGTTGAGTTTTATAAAGGTAAACTCAATCTTCCAACATGAGTTTTACATAATCATAGTTTTTTATTATACTCTAGTAACTCCAAAATCATCTCATAATTTATTAATATAATGTTATAAATATACATTAAATCCTTAAATTTCATTATAATTATTTAATAATCATTACCCAAACCTTTCTATCCACTATGAAATCAAAATAACATTGATCATGCATATATTAGAGTTATTTCCTCCCCTAAGCAGTCTAGTCTATTTTCATCATCTTATTTCATGTATGGAATTGAAGACATATTTGATGAATTGTGATGTTTTATATGATAAATATTTAACTACTAAATTATAATTTATTATATACTATCTTTTTATCCATTCGTTGAGAATTGAGGATGCCAATCGTGCATACATGGGGACTACTATCTCCACCAATAATGAATTTCATTTCTCAGTACCCCATACAGGATGATTACAATAGAATATTTAATGAGGATATAAGATAATTATAAATGTTTTTTATATTATAATATTCAACATTGTCAATATTTAAATTCATTCCCTTACTCAAGAAAATATTATTATATATTTCTGTTTGAGTTGGTTTTACCACTTATATTAATGTAGTCCTTATGATTGTATCATTAATCATTATGGGAGGTAGTATAATTTAAATTTCATTTTACAATGACATATAATAATTTTTTTTATTTATTATAGAGTAATTTTTAAATATTTATAATATTTATTATTATATAAAATTTTGATAATTAAAAAGGTCAAAAACTACAATAACATTATTTTCATTTACAAAAAGATATCCAAGTATTACACCTAATGAAAATGGGAAATATGTAATCATTGAAAAATTAAATATTATATACTTAATTATATTTTAATTTTTAACTTGATAATAATTTTTAATAATTTATCCCAACGTAGTGTTGTTTTTATAAAGAAGCAACAAAAATATCAGACACCCAATGTTGAAAATAAACTAGAATCAGTTAATGTTTTTTATAACATATGGTTAAAAAATAATTATAAAAAATAGGTAATTTCTATATTAAGATTATTATATGTGGGATTAATATAGTTTTTTACATTATATAGAAAGTCATAGAATAGTTTAGTAAGTGATAATACGAGGTAAGTGTTTTTCTTCTCAAAATCCCATCTTTGATACATGTTTTGTATTATACACACAATTTCATTTAAGTGATGTATTTAAAACCTAATTGATATTTTATATCTTGAAATTAAAAAATTTAATTTCAATTTATCATATTTTTAAATATATTTCTATTTTAAAAGGTTTTATATTAAACACTCTTCAAATTATAAGGTGTTTTCATTAATTAAGGATATTTCCTATGGCCATAAACACCCCTATTTGAATATAATCAATAAAGATTGATATATTGTAACATATTATGATTTTTTCCCCACTAATTTTATAGTTATGTTAAATCTTAATCAAAACCATTATTCCATTAATGAATATACAATTTTCTGGAAATAATTATTTTTGGAGAATAATTCAAATTTCTTTCGTTGAATTTTTCCTCCATTACGATTTTTTTAGTTCCCACCAAATTTCTCCATTACCTAGTGGAAAACAAATGTTTTATCCCAAATGATCATTTTATCTCATGGTATTCATTTTTAAATATGGTTTTCTTTGTCCTTTTGATAATGTGACTTTTAAATAAATATTTTTTAAAATAATTAATAATATTATATATTAATTGATTCTATATTCTTCCACTATACATTAATATGTTAATATATGATTTTTTATCAAGGTATAATCATTGAAAATATTTTAGATGTAATGGGTTATGAATTTTTATATTCAATATATAAAAATTGTTTTTGGAATGTGACATTAATATAATATATCTTTACATCGATATTAAGAAATATTTTTTATGAAGAATCTTTATTGGGATGTCTATTCAATTTTCAATGTCTTATTATCTAAACTATTAATGGTTCCTAAACAACCATAAATGTTATTTTAATAATTATAATTTATATGAGAATATTTGTTTATAAAATTATAATTTTTTTATACCATTTTTAATGTTTTTTAAACAGGTATTCTTGTCATGTGTTATTTAGAATAAGATGAATGATTTTATTTTCAAAGGAATTATATGTTAATATGATATAAAAGTGTGGACCTCGATTGCATTTAAATGAATTGGTGTAGGGAGATCAAACAGGTACAAGAGAGTATTTATCCCAAAACAAGTGGTACATAGGAGGATTAATCCAAAGATAAATCATACAAGGGAAGCTTTATCGAATTAAAAATAGTATATAGTAGGGTATATCACTTGAAATTGGGTAAATGGGAGGATTAATACCAAGCTAGAGGGTACACCATATGATTTATCCCAATCCAAAGAGTAGAGGAGTTAATTTATCACAATCATAATAGCTACATGAGGGGATTTATCCCAACTATAATGGTATGCAATATAATTATGTCATGCACAAGAATGAACACATGTGATTATCCCATTCCTTTTATGTGAAGAATTTATTGGTGGGGATTCATTGACATACGATTTATATACTTATGTTTATACAATATTTTAATTATGTCAAAATATTATACTTATACTCTTGAATATGTTATTCTCTCATGGATCATGTGTCTTGAAAATTGTCTCATAAATATTTTAATGCAAGTTTTATGTTATTATAATCCTTTTTCCATGACTTGTGTCATTTGATCTATGCTTAATTGGGTATTAAATTCTTTTATATCTTGATTATAAACATATAATAAATATATTCTTAGATATGATCATTGATTGATAACACAGTAGGTTTTCCTTAGTAAGAACTTGATCTCATGCCTTTCCTAGGTTTCCATACCATATGATATAAAGCTGAATAAAAATTAGGATATGTGATGATGTTGATCTAATGTTCTCAATTGTGCATAAATTATCACAAGTTGTGCAATGTATGTTTCATATATAACTGGTTAGAAAATCAAGTGAACCATTATTTCATGGGATTGAGAATTTTTTTGTGAGATGAAATGTTTATCTTATGAAAATGATTTAAAAGAAATATATGTTTATCTTTGGTCACAACAGTTTTTGTTTGACCCATGTTTGGTTATTTTTTAGGATTAGTATTGATAATTTTAGATATTATAATAAGTTAAATTTAATGAATAATGTTTGTATAAGTATAAGGGATAAGTATAATTATAAGATAATATTTATAATTTTTGGTAAATTATATATTATGTGGTTCTCCAAAAACTAAATACCTTTCTAGATAATTATAGAAGAAATAAGATATATCACATATGCACCAAGGTGTAAAAACTATGAAATGGGTGCCTTTTTTATTATCTAAATCATCACCTAGTGCATAAAAAATAATAAAAAAGATACACCTACTTTAACAATACTAGGACATATACTTTGGTTTAGTATAACTATTTTTATAATCCATTTTTACGGAATAATTATTTTAATGAATAATTTTAATTAATATAATATACCATAACATTAAGAAAGTTGAATTAAAAAAATATTGAATTATTGTTAACTTCATGATTGTGTGATGGTTTTAATGAGTAAAAAATTTTGTTGTTGAGTTTCCTGTAATTCTATTATGATATAAATATTGATCACTTATTCCATGACCTATGAAAACATGTTAATAAACGATCCCACAAAAAAAGAAAATATTTTCATAATATTAAATCTAATGGGGTATGAGTTGAATAGAAAAATCATATTTTAAGGATTCGTAACATGAATTAATTTGTGTTCCAAACTATTACTAATTTGAGAAAAAAATTCATAAATGGTAGTTTTATGAAGAACATGGATTAAAAACATTTAATATTCTACATATAAAGGATTATAGAATAAGAACCTATGGTAATTTATCAAAGTAATATGTATATATATTTGGTACAGAATGGGGGATGAAAGTAACAAATTATCATGTAAAAATTAAGAGTTTACTAAAATATATATATATAAATAATGTTCTTATAAAGGTAAAACTAATGATTCTATGTTCATAATGTTGTGATAATTTACATAATTCAAATTTATACTCAAAACCAAGGGATTATAAGGATAGTGAGAATCGTAATCTTCTACAACAATGATTATCATATAAAATTACTACCATTGATGTAGATAATGAAAATTGATATAAAATTATCTACAATGGATAATTATATATTACTAATATGATAATAGTTATAAATAGTCTATTATATAATTTAATGTTTATATGGAATAAAATCATCACCCTAAGGACTTGATATTATATTCTGTAAGAAAGGTTGTTATTTTATTGTATCCCATGTTTAGGTTGATAGACTATACATTACAAAATTATACATATCTCTCAATTAGATTAATTATATTTGATTGTAGAAATTTATTTACCACTTCTACATAGAATCCTAAATAACCAAAAAAAATGGAAATCAATTTTCAATTTTCAAAACAAACTATTCATTTATCACTTCAAGGGTGATTGTGATCTCCTCAAAAAATAATTCTATTATATGAATATTGATAACTAATCAATGCATATTTTGAAAACAAAATACTGAATAACAAATCAATATTTTGATTGAAATATTTCTATTAAAAATGGAATATTTAAAATATTTTTTGATAACGCTCTTAAATTAATATCGTGAGTTGACTATATCTCTTAGATGACCTCAGGTGTATCCATTAGAAGTTAATAATTTAAATTTTGAATAATTAATTTATATAAGGGCTAGTATGAGAAGACAATTAATTCAAGACCTTGTAAACCAAATTCTATTTGGAATAGCCAATGTTACATTCTATACCAAAAATAAGCTAACATCAAAAAATTATAAAAATATTAATAAACCTTTAGTTACTTCCATGATGGTAAATTTTTAAAATTTATTACCCTATGAAGGTAAAAAATTTATAAGAGTTAAAAATGTAAGTGATAATTTATATAAAATTTATTTTCCTTATATTGAATTGTTTTTAAAAAATAAATTTATAAAATTTTGATTTTAAATTTGTTGAAATAAAAATATTTTTTGAATTCCTCATTTCAAAATTTTTGATACCCTAGATTTTTTATTATTTTTCTAAAAAGGATGATTTTTAATTGAAATATTATATTTTAATGAATATTATGATTTTTTTTAATTTTTTAATTATTTATTAATATACTATAAGATTAAAAAACCAATAAAGTAAAAAAAATATTTAGTTAATGAATGAAATCATTTTTTTTTAAAATTTTATTTTCATATATACATACTAAGTTTAACATTTTTTAGATCTAAATTAAATATGTAATTTCATAAGAACTATTTTCAGTCAATTATTAAAAATTAGGTTTTTGATGGAGAAATTAGGTTTTATTACTTTTAAATCCCCAAAATTTTATTTAATAATCCATTTTTTCCCTAAAATGTATTATATATCATAATATTATCATTTACTTGAATTTTTTTTGGAAAAAAGACATTATTTCTGAAAACATTTTTTACACATAATGATTTCTTATAATAATATAAAATTTTCAAAAAAATATAAATCATATAAGATAAAAGAATTTTCAAATTTTAAATCATAAGGTTAAAATTACTTAAATGTGCCCATATTTATTGTTTCCATTAAAATTGTTTACTAAGGTTAAAATGAAATTTATATAGAATGTGCAGATTGAGGTAAAAATTAGAAATATTAAAAAATAATCCATAAAAGACTCACTAGTTTTTATTAGATAAGTGAATGATGATTTAATATACATAAAAATTTTCACATAAATTTTCTAATTTTTTATCAATTTAAATATTAAGAAAAATATAGCACTATTGAAAATGTAATGGTTATATCCAATGTTTTTATTCCCTTCCCTTATAAAAGGCAACACTTCCACCACGTCAAGACTGACCAAAAATTTAAATTTCTTATTTGAACTATCAAAATTTTATCCGAATAAAATCACTTCTATATTAGAAAATATTTTTACTGACATTAGTTTTCCTAAGGCCTTTATTTCCATGGAGTTTTCTTAGGGAAAACTTGAGCATCCAACTTGTGTATTACTTTATGTTAACCATTTATTGTACTCTAATCCATCATAAATCATCATAAACATATTAAAATAATGAAATTAGTATAATTATAAAATTTAAATTATATTATATTAATTTTAATCAAATTACTCAATTCATTCGATCCACTATGAAATCCAAATAACATCTATTCTGGGTACTTGTAGACTATGACATCGATGATGTGATATTGCTTGTTTTCCATCATCGAATCTCATTCATTTTAGCAAGGATGAATCTGATTATTTATAATTGTATATTTTTTTAATTATAAATATTAAATTATAATTTATCAAATACTATATTTTCGTCTTTTCATTTAGAAATGGGATTATTAGTTGTGCATATGTTCAGACTACCGCCTCCTTAGACAAAACATTTCATTTATCATCACTAAAATATAGGATTGTTATAAATATTTATTTATTGAGTATATATGATAATTATTGAAATATTATGATTATTACTATTTCATATTATCATTATTTACACAAATTCCTTTAATCAAGAAAATTTTCAATATATTACCAATTGAGTCGTATCTACCGTTATTGTAAATGATGTGGTAATAATTATTTCATAAATGATTATTAATAAAATATTTATATAATGTAATAATTATATATTTATCATTTATAATTGAGTCCAGAATGGTTTTTTAGTATTTAGAATATTTAATAACACTTCACAATTCGATTGTTAAACACATCAAAAACTAGTTCATTACGATTACCATTTTTGATGGCAGTATTAATTTATTTTACCTATTAAAACTAATAATTAAGTAATAATATAATGAAATGGATAGTATATATTTATTATCATATTATGGTTCTTATAGAAATTATGAATAGATTTATATTAATTTTACATGATTGTAGAGGATGGGTGAGTACAGTTGAATATAAGGTATCAGTTTTTCGTCTCAAAATTTTCTATTTGTGATAGGTTTTTATTATGAACATTATTTCATTTTTGTGCATATTATGATTCTTAATTGAGGTTTTATCATGAAATACCAATTATTAATTTAAATTTACATTGAAATTTAATCTCCCTTTTTCAATTTAAATAGTTTTTTAATTACATGATACTGAAATTATAATGAGGGTTCATGACTAAAATATATTTCCTTGAATCATATTCATAACATAGTTAATACGACCATTGTTAATTGGTCTATTATTACTTTTGATGATATTATGTCATATTTCCAAATTAATTTATATAAAAAAAAATTTCACACCATATAATTCTTCCTTCTTTTAATATAAGTTTTTATGATAGAGAATTTTTATTAAGAAAATTATTATTTATTTTACTAGATTTTCCATCTATATCAATATTTTTTACTTCCACGCAATGTTCTCAATTAAAAATTGGGAAATAATATTGTTTTTTATCTTTAGGGATACTTAAATAAATATTTTTTAATTTTAATACAAAGTGTTAAATATCCTTTGAACAATTTTTTTTAATAAAGGTGTTTCAAAATATTTTAAATGAATTTATTTTCGGTTCTATTATATAATTTCCTTATACAGTAAATTTTTGAAATATTTTTTATTTAATATAATTTTATCTTTATTGGAATTTTTTCAGTTACTATTTTAAAACTATTTTTCATCACATTATACAAAAATTTTGGTTTGTAATGTAATTTTAAAACCAAATATTTTTATGATGATATTTATAATTGATTTTTATGAAAAATAATTTTCTATTTCTTTCCATTTTCAATGTAATATTACAAAATTGATAAATGTTATATAAATAACCCAATATATGATCTTCATAAATATTCCATATTGCTGTGCTTATTTTTGGTCTAAATGTTTTCTTTTTTAATACCATTATAAATGTTGTTAAACCCATTTTCTTCTCAAGGGTTTTTAATGATTTGATGAATGATTTTATTTGAAGTTTCATGATAAGTATGGTTAATTTACCTATGGGTTATTATATGAAACTACAATGAATTGGTACCATGAAATTAAAAGGGAAATCAGGAGGATCCATCCCAACTCAGTGGGTGCATAGTCAGATTTATCTAAATATAAAGGGTACATGATATGAATTATCTGAAGAAATATTGTACATTGTAGGACTTATCCCTTGATAGAGGGTATATATAATGATTTTTTCCCTTCCAAAGGGTACATGATAATATTTATACTGTGACAAAGCGTATACAAGAGGTCTTATCCTTATCTAGATAGATACCAATAAGGTGTAATCCCAATCCAAATGGTACATGGAAGGATTATTCCTACCTTATGAAGGAATATCAGTGATTAACCCAAGCATACAATGTGATTAACAACATAGTGTTCATAATTGAAATATTATTTCAATTATTAACTTTTTGAAATTCATGAATGATATCATAATTTTTTGTTTATATTCATGTATATGATGTACTCTAATAGATCATGTTAATTGACTAGTGTTTTGAAAGTGTTTTATTACTTTTCTTATGTTATCCATTGACTCATGAGTTTTTACCAATTCATTTTGTGGTGCGATTTTGTTATATATATATATTGATTATACACATATTATACTATTTTGAATTCATATAAATTTGATGTGATTTTCTAAATTTATTAATTATCTCCACATATAATCAATAATAATAAAATATATATGGAAATCACATATCTAATTTCAAAGGAAATAATTATCACCCATCATTGAAATGATTACTATAATCACGTATTGAAAATTTACTTTTTATAAGATCATGGATACCAAATATTGTGTTATGTTTTTCTCAATTGATTAAAGAAAAACTTAATATTATGTTTTATTATTCTGAGGGAAATTGATATATATTCTTTTTTTTGTGAAAACACAATATAAATTATATCATCAGTTGATTTGTTCTCTTAGAATATCATTTGATAATTTCATTAGTTTGAAATTTTTAAAATTATAAGTAAATAATTTATTTAAGGTGTATAATATTAAAAACCAAAATTGCATACATAATATTATTGGTGATTTGTTCTATCACTTCTATTTCATGCTACACCAATCAAAAATGAATCAAAAAACTTTGGAAGAAAATAATTAATAAATCCATTATAATCTATCTGATGGAAAATAATTTAAATTTATTACCTTTATAATATAAATAATTACTCCCAATTAATAGTGAAAAGGTTATTTAAAAAAAAATATTTTATATTATGTATTTCCTTAAAAAAATTTATTATAAAAAATTTAGTATTTAAATGGCTCAAAAAATCAATTTTTTATTTCCATAAAAATATAATTAATATTGGTTCATGAATTTTTTTTGAAAATTCTAATTTTTAGTCAAAAAAATATGGTGTTTGTAAAAAATAAAATTGTAATTTTTTATCATTATGTAAGTGTAACCTATAAGATTAAAAATTATTAATGTAATAAAAATTCAATTTAAGGTACAAAATTATTTATTTTAAAATGTTTTAGGATCTTATAAAAACTATTTTCAATATTTTAGAATGAAATTAAAAATCTAACTTTAATAAAAACTTTTTTCAGTTTTATTGTTTCATTAGGTGATTTGAGGGTGAAATTTAGTTTATTAATTATTTAAAGGAATTATAAAATTTATTATTTTATTATAAACTAATTTATTATATAAAAATAATAAAATATGATAATTTTATCTTTTACATAAATAATTATCTTAAAATTTTAGTTTTTATAAAAAACTTACGTGTGATGTTTTCTAATCATATATTTGTATTTTCAAAAAATTTTAAATGTTATTATGACAAAACGATTTAAAAAAGTTTAATTATATGCTTCAAATTATGTTAAAATGTAAATACAAATTTTTTCCTTAAAATCATTTGTTGTGGTTAAAAATTAATTATCATGGTATAACTATTTGGGTGAAAGTTCAAAAGTTAAAATACTGATCCAAAATCACTGAAGTTTGTTTCAAGTATTAGTTTATGAGGAAAATAAAAATCCACAAACACATACACTAAAATGTTTCCATATTTTATCCATTAATATTTGAATAGTACTATTTCATTATTTAAATAGTATTGATTCAATCTAAAAATTCCATTCTATTCACTTATAATATAAGAATAACCTTCACTACTTCAAGAATGAAATATAAATTTAATGTTACTATGAAAATATGAAAATTAACTCATTATATAACCCTATATTGTGTCATTAAACTTTTTTTACCTTAAATTTACTTAAATACTTCATCTTGATGGAGTTTTAGAGGAGAAATATCAATCTTTTAAAGTGTCTATTACTTTTCCTTATTCTTTTAGATTAATCTAAATCTTCTAAAATATTATATAAATATATTAATATTAATGAATAAGATATATTAATATACAAAAATCACATAAAATTAAAGATATATAATTTTTTTAGTCATTTCCATGAACTATGAAAATGAAATAACATTTATCATGCATATATATTGATCAAATCCTACACGAGGTGGTGTTGTCCACTTTTTCAGAAATGTTTATAAAACCTAGTAACAATGATATATTTGATAATTTTTTTATATGTTAAATTAATAATACTAAAATAATAATTGATAATGTATACTCTTTTTTTATATTTATTGAGAAATTGTACTGTAAATTATTCATACATGTGGACTACCAACTCCATGAATAGTGAATTTCATTTTTCATAACCAATCATTTTTAATTGTAAAAAAATGGGTTTTCTAGGGATATGTGAAAATGATGAAATTTTTATTCTACACACTATTTCATATCATCATTATATAAATACATTCCCAATCCCATGAAATCATTATAATATCTTACTATTTGGGTGGGTTAAACCACCTATGTAAATGATTCTATAAATATTATTTCATAAATTAATATTGAATTTAAAATAATGTCATTATCAATTAATGATAATATAATTAATATTTTTATTTGTTCTCTTACTGTTGTGTTAAAAATTAAATTATTTATTAATATATAACTGACTGATTATAAAACACAATGAATGTTTATTCATAGCAGTTTTAATTTTAGAATTGTATATTCCTCTATTTAACATTATAAAAATGAGTCCTAATAAATCATATAAGGATAATTATTATCCATCAATCCAATATTTAGAATTTTTATTGTAAAGGGGAAGGGGTTAAGTTTAAACAAATAATGGGGATCCAAAATAGTGCATTCCTAGGGCATCAACACAAAAATGAATAATGCACTCCAGGGGTATAACGCCAATACTATAAACTTATATTTTTAGGGTATGTGGAGTACCATGTGTTGCCAATAAATCCATAAAGATTTTACCCACTACTTTTATGGGTGAGTTTTACACCTCTATTTAGAATCTCCCCCACTTTCGAATAATATATGTGATAGCCTAGGGGATGGGACCAGCATAATGGATTAAGACGAGGAGAATCAATACGTAATATTTCACTTTGTTCGACATAACACTCTGAGAGTGGAAAAAAGCCATCCCTTTGAGGATAGTAGAAGCTTCCACCAGGAGGGAGTCACCTTGACCATGGAAAACACTCTAGGTGAGGATAATAAATCAATTCTGTTAATGGACCACCCTTTTCCACATATGTATCCATTCATGAAAATTTCATTTATGTTTATTTTATGTCATCACACAGGTGGATACCGCATCATATATTTACCTCGATGATGACAGTCTGGATCCATGGCACCGACACTACTAATAGCCAAGATCAATCATATGGTGGGTGACAGATTCCACTACCTGAGTAATGGATTGAGTTTATTTTAATTACTTATCCATGAAAATTAGTAGTATATAAAATCTATATCAACCGACATGTCATTCCTTGCGAGTGACCCAAAGACACCAACATCTATCCAAAAATAGCATTTATTTGGCCATATTCCCATGAAAATTAACACCTGAGCCATGAAACTAGGATATTAGGAAGGAATTGTTGGAGATCCTTTATATATCCCTCCTTGTGAAGCTGAAATATAAATTCTAAATAATTTTTCACCCATTAATTTTCAAATAATATGTGGTTGGTCGTCTTATCCTTAGGGGTGTGATATTCTTGCACTTAAAGATAATGGAAACCCCCTTTCATTGCACACACTCTTTTTTTGGAAAATCATGAATTAAAATATGCCAAATAAGTATGTAAACTTTTGAATGCAATCCTTTCCACCACAAAACAACACTTCATGCATTAATACCATCTTCAACTTGAAAAAATTTATTTATAAGACTTCAAATAGAGTATATTAGATGAGGATCATGTAAAGTTCAGCCGGTCTAATAATAAAAATAATCTATAATAACATGATAAATTTATACAATACTATTATTAATTAATTAAAAGGTGTTATTATGTGTAAATTAATTTTTTGAGATATGATATTTGTATAGTTATTTATATTATAAAGGAGGTCAAATTATGATTTAGTAAGAAGGAATAAAATGTATTTTTTCTCAAATTCATCTATTTTAGAATTTTTTGGTATTATGTATATGAGTTTTTTAATTGGATTGAATACTTCCAAATTGTGATTCTAAATCATTAAATACCCTTTTTAAAAAAAAATTATTTTTTATTTTCATTATCTTTTAAAATATTTTGAATAAAAAATCTTCTAAAATTTTATTGTGTTTTCATGGCTCAAGTATTTTTATTTGGGTTGTAATCATATGTCTTTGAATAAAATTTTATATGACTGTAATATTTTATTTAATTTTTAATTTTTTGTTATTTAAACCTTATTTTTCTGTTAAATATATTTTTTCCATAAAAAAGTATTCATTTTATGAATTTATTATTTTGTTAAAATTTATGTTTATACTTAATAATTCCAAAATCATTTAATTAATTTGTCCTCCATATCATTGTTTTTACATCCTGAAAATGATCTCAATTCAAGAGGGGAAATTAATATTTTTTATACATTAATCATTAAATCACACATGCTTTACTTTAAAAGAAGGTTTTTATCCTTTTAAAAAAATTTAATAAAGGTGTTTTTGTAATTTCCCCATCCATAGTAGCCAGGACACAGTGTTAAATTTATTTCATTCAAAAATACCATTTTTGAAAGCCCACTTCATAAAATTGGTTAATTAGAAAATGAAATTCATAATATAAAAAGTATATATAAAATTATTCTAGGATTACATATTACTGGGTTTCCATATTGGGAAATATTGATGGGTTGTGATGATATGGATACATATTCAAATTTTAAATAATGATATATTTTTATGGATTCCATGATCCAGAAATGTAAATTATGAATAGAAACCTAAAGGCCACAAAACCATAAATCTATAATTATATTAAAATACTTTTGACACATCAAATATAATGTTAATACGACATAATTTTTGTTTCAGTTTCATTTTCTAAGGTATTAATAATTCATTTTTTGTAAAATCTAATAATATAATGAAATATACATAATTGAAATTTATAATTTCATCCTTTGTTAAATTACATCCACAATAATATATTTTTATCCAACCTTTGAGTATTGAAGATGATTTTGTTATACATGTTGTAATAAAAAAACATTTAAGATTCCTAATGAAAAATTAATCATAAAATATTTTTCACTAAAATCACATTCATTGTGGAATTTGTCTCCACATATATAGAAAACTCCAATTACATTTAGTAAATTACTAAGGTGTTCCTTTCCACAATTATCACATGCTGGAAAATGATCCTTCTCATATACCCATTATCTTTCTTTCCTTTTCCATCATATTTATTTCTAGGGCTTCCCTTAAAATTTATAAAACATGGACAATTATATCACAATATTGAAACCCCATGATATAATGGCCACATGTTATGTTCATATTAGGTAGAGTAGTGTACTTAAATTAATTTATTTAACCCATTAGAGAAATGATCTATAATACCCTTTGGATTATGTATTTAGGTCATAACATGCCTTTATAACACTATAATGTTGTATTCATATTTAACAACATTTTCATATTCATTTTTGGGTAGTCTTAGAAATTTTCCCTCCATATTATATTATTATTAATGAGGAAAATAATTTTCTAATTAGATTAACTTAAATGTCATCCATTACATATTTTCAATTTATTCTTATTTTATAATTTTGGAATTAGTGGTAACCATTGATCCACATCTTATAATAGATAATTAAAATTTCTGCGATCATCCTCTCTTTCATTGATTTCTAATTTGAGAAATATTTTCTCTATGGAAATTATCTATTTCTTGGCTAAAATGGATTAATACACCCTTTGAATTATGGAGGATCCAGATGCTTGAAGTAGTCAAACATTATTACACCATTTACTAGACTATATGGATGCTCTATATATGAAAATTTATTGGTCCTAACATAATCCGGTTTTATTAATATTGTTATAACTTCATCTGTTCAAGATACAACTCCATCATTATATTGATTATCTTTCACATGGAGAAATCACGTCATGGTCAACATGAATTAACAAGGTTTCCATTATTTCTTCTGGGATCAATTTAAAAAAAAGGTTCTACACTAGAATACATAGTTACGTTATTAAAAATAACGTATAATCCAAAAACAAGAGAAACACATATAATAAATTTTCAAATTTATGCTTGAATAATAAGAAAAACATAAACATAGTTTATTTGTGTATTTTTCGAAATCATTAAATATTTTCAAGTCCCACAAAATGGTTTGTAATGAAAATTTAAATTATCCTAATAATATAACCTTATATTGTCCAACCAGTTTCCCAAAAAGTTCCATCTTCATTTATTAGGTAGAACTTAAGTCAAGCTCGTTGCACCTTTGTCAGAGTTATTTCCACTAGGTACATATATTCTAGAAACACATCCATTTGTATTATCCAAACATGGGTGTATAGGTATGTTATGAAAAATAATTATTTCTTAAAAAACAATTATGGTGTTCTTCAATACTTATCCTCAATTCCTATAATATGGTAATTTTCCATAATATATGATTTCTTGAATCTAGTTTCCATTGTTTGTACTGAAATTCCTCTAATAAAACTATAATAACCCTGAACCAAGTCATCTATAGTCAATGGTTTAATTATTATATTATATAAAGATACAAGAGACCACTTCCTAAAAGACCATATATTTTAGTTTTCTTGTTAAACTACAAACTACATGAATCTCACAATACAATGGAAAAAATAAACCACAACAGAGTAGTTTTTAGTGTAGAATTTTTTCCTCTAGAATAACCCATCATATAAATCATAATAAATGTGTTCGAATCCTGGGAAAAGAAAAATAATAAATGTGTAAGATAATCTTCCTAGTAAGGTAATGAATACAAAAAAATCTATAATAAATTATTGACCATATTCAATATAGAAAGGTATATAGCTAAAACACATTCCTTTTAATCAGTCACATGAAAATAATATAGTAGGAATTAATGATGATTGAATAATTCTATATTAATTCTCACCTGAACTTGAAAAAATATAATAGATATTCTAACCAATTGAATAATAAATTGGAATATAAATAAATAATCTCATAAATTAGGTAATGTATAGTTTTAGACAGCAAATGCATGTAGTTGATACCTATTATAAGTCATTATAGAACTATGTGACCCCCCCATTTAATTTGGAAATATAATTTTCTATATAGAACCCACTAATTCATCAAGGATGTATATAATTACAATACCCACTAATCACTTAATACGTCAAATGAATTCATCATAACAAATTAGTTAAACATAATCAATATAAACATTATTTATATAGAAACAAGTAAATAAAATGATCATAACATTCTGAATCAATAATCATAATCACAAACTAGTTAGAGTAATATAGAAAATCATATCAAAATAGAACATCCCAATCAAATGATCAAAGACCATCATGATAAATAAATACGATATAATAATTATAATATATTACCAAAGGAGGATGAGGTAAAATACGAAGTCCTGTTGTTTATGAATAGAAATACCATAAAAATATATAAAACACATTCTTGAGAAAAATATCTTTTTTATTTTGACGATTATTTTTAGAAACTAAAAGTTAAAAAATTATTTATCAAATTATTTTATTTATAAATGACCTTGTAAATTTTTAAAATAATCATTAAAATTTAAATTTTCATAATGGTTTATATTTTTTCACATGTTATACACATTAAAACTATTATTCCAATTACATTTTAGGTAAAAACCAAATATTCAGTTTTTTGAAAATTTTAAGAAGATTACATTTGAAAAATATTTTAAAAAGTAGATAATTTGTATAAATGTATTCAATAAAAAATTTAAGATAATTTCAAAAAAAATATTATGATAATTTTTAGAAAACATTGTTTTGGAATAAAAATGCTTTTCGACCATATGGAGAAAATAATTTGGATCTTATTTAAAAAAATAAAAATAATTTTAAGTAAAAAATTGTGTAAAAATAAAATATTACTTGTATTGTTAATTAATAAAAATAAGATAATAAATTAATTTCATTATTGAGTTACAAATCATAATATTTGATCATTAGAAATTTAATCATAAAATATACACATAAAAGATGAGATTTTAAAATAAACCAATACCTATTCAATAAATTATGAATTGTAATCCCCATGAAATAAATAAAATCAAATGAAACATTAAATACCATTAATATAAATTAATTAATGATAAAAACATCAAATAAGATGTATATACACCATAAAAAATAACATTTTATTGATTGTGTCATACTTCTCATGGAAGTAAAAGGGAGATGAGAATCCCTTACCCAATGTTAAATTTCCATCGTACATGTTTTTAAATATTATATAATAAATATTATATTAGTATATATATATTAAATAATAATAATAATATATTTCACACCGTTTATGATTTTTTTATTTCTTTTTTGACCCGATTATCAACAGATATTTATTAAAATTGTTGTTTGAGGTGATAATTGCTTCATTTTTTATGTATATTGTAGTATGGTGATTACAGTTATATTATAATAATCATTGACAAATCATTTCAATAATTTGATTTTTTTAATAAATATATTTTATATTCATTATATACATTTTTAGATTAATCTGTATAAATTATAGATAGAAATGGGATTACATCGTAAACAGAGGCAACAAACTGTATGTACAGATTGATGTTATTTACATTTGTTCTCGATGGATGGAATGATTGTAAAATAAATATTACCTCAACATTATGTTATAATATATTTATATATCATTTATTTTAATAAAATAAATATTAATTAACATCAATTTTAAATAAAAATACATTTCATATCTCTAGGTTGTGGTGGTAGCCTACACTTATACACAATAGATATCAATATATTATTATGGGTTTGAAGTTACGAATTTATATTTGATATTATATTTCATTAAGTGTTCTATTGATATAAGTATATAATATAATATTTAACATTATCCTTACTCTCATTCTTGTAATATGTATGTGAAAGAAAAATCACATCACTACACGAGGTGGAAGTCATCCATACAGCCCTGCGATGTTATTGTATCCCCCGCAGAATGGAGATTATGGAGGTATATGTGATATAATAAATCAAAAATTATAATATTGATTTTAATATAATTTATATATATATATAATGAATTATCATATCCATCCTTTAATGTTGGTGATGGAAAAAAAATACATTGGTTCACAAGGTGGTGGTTCGTCTTACACCATCGACGAGTTAATTTCAAATTTGACTAAAGTGGAAATTGATCTAAGTTATTCAGTTAACTTAAAAACAAATCAATATATATTTGATATTGTTTTTATTAAATTATCTTAGTTTAATATGAATTTAAGGATATTTGAAAAATTAAAAAAAAAACAAATATCTATTTTAATAAATAATAAATCTTTTTAGAGAGCCTCTTTAAGTTTATATATAAATTAATTTTAAGAGGGATTATAAATATAAAAAAGGACTCATTGTTTGGAATAGTGAATTATGTAAGGGAATTATATAGGTAATATTCAAACCAATGGATTTTTAATGTGTGAATAGGAAAGGAGAGTGGATTTTCATTTATAAGTGGGGGGATAGGAGAAACGTGAAATTTGTGATATGATAATGTGATACACATGTTATTATCAAAATGAATGTCTCCAAATTGAAAATTATTGATCCTTTGAAGAGATAAAAATGATTATTTTCTATAAAATGATTGTTTCACATATTATAGGTAATTTTTTACCATTGTATTCTTAGTTTAATCCTAGTAAACCTTTATTTTACATTTACCATGTATTTAATTGTTAGAATATTTATTATACATTACAGAGAAAAACATAGACAAAATAATATATAATATATTTTATAATGATCCAAAACATGGAATTAATTTTTTTCTAAATTAAATTTATATCGGTGGAAGATTAATGTTTAAAATTAAGCTTACAAACACATCAAAAAACTATTTTTATGAAGAAATCATTCAAAAATTTAACATGTTTTTATATTAGAATTCAATATGAAATTGCATGAAATTACATAAATTAGTTTAATTGGTATATAATTTAAAAAAATTATTTGAGCATAATTTAAAATAAAATTTAAATTTGTAAATAATTTATAAGAAAATATTTTTTTAAAATAAAAATTTTTATTTTTCACCATTGATTGATAAATTATTCATTTTTTGAAATTACAAAATACTACGCCAAAGATAAATATGAAATATAGATTTCAAAATGATATTTAATTTTTCACATAAATTTCTTAAAGGATGTAGAAATTTATTTTATATTATGTCTGCAATGTATGATGAAACCTCCATTTTGAAGAATATAGTTTTCATAAAATATTTAGTTTTAATTTAAATAGTTCTTAGTTTAGTTATAATTAATAAATAACCAAGGAATGTTTTTTACATATTTCTAATATATAATATTTAAAATTTATAAAATCATATTCATAGCGACAAACATAATTATTAGGTTATAACGTTCTTTTTTTAAATAATAATATTAATAGTATATCAGAGTTTGTTAAAACTCTATGTTTTATCCATGTTATTAAAGTGAATTGGTTTATTTAAAAATAAATATATCAGGAAGTTTTAGGGAGTCAAATTCTCATATATTCTTAGTTGTTTATCGTATAAACTATCTATAATTAGATATTATTTTTCAAATATCATGGTGATTCAATTTTAGAATATTTAAATGTGTTTTATTTTCTATTATATTATATTAATCCCTTTTGAATTAAATTTGGTACATATGGTTTTTCTATTATCAAGGACATATTATTGTAAATTATTTATGTAAATGTTTAATAATGGTTCACTAACTATTAATTTTTTCCTTATAATGTAACTTGAGAATCACATCTTTTTAATATGATATTAATTAATCATTATTATGAAAATTCCATTATGTGATTTCCCATCCATTTTAAATTTGATCTTATTTAATGAATAAGTGTCAATAAATCAGTTTATATGTGATCTTATAAAATACTTCTTCTTAGAGAAAATGTTTTCAGTAATAAAAGATAATTTTTTATTACATATGAGTGTTTTCATACTAGTTGTTTCTCATGGATTATTTGTTATATGATGAATGATTTGACTTTATCCATTACTGCATGTATGTATGGTTTATGGGTAGTGTCTTATGTTACTTTGTAATTAACTGGTCTCATGACATCATAAGGATACAAAATAGGATTTATCCCAAGTAAAATGATACATGATAGTATTTATCCTAAGATAAAGGGGACATAATAGGATTTATCTTAAAATAAATTTCACATGAAATGACATATCCTCAAAAAATTTATATGGGAGGATTTATATCCATCTAAAAGATACATTGGAAGATTTATCCCAAGACTCAATGTTCATGGTTTCATTTTTCATAAAATAATGGGTTACAAATGAAGATTTATCCAATGAAAAATGGTACATATGAGGATTATCCCAAGCCCATGAAAGTACATGGGTGATTATCCCAAACCCAAAATGTGAAGAATGTCTTGGTAGGTATACTTGACCGGTGATTTATATGATTATATTTATTTTTACATTTTTGTGATGACATATTTCTATGTGTATACTCATGAATGCGTTATATTCCCATAGTTCAGTTTTATTAAGAAACATTTTTATACTATTTTGATCGATGTTTTATGTTATTCCATGAATTATGTGATGACTTGTGACTTTTGATCTATCATTTGATGTATATGATTTTATTAAGTATATTGATTTTACTTATGTAATTATCTTATACTCACATATTAAAATCAATTATCATAACTTATGTTTTCCCTTACCATGAATCTGAACTCAATATTTTCTAATGGTTCTATAACAAGATGATGATCTCATAGGAGATGTAAAGATGTTGATCTACTATGGTTTGGTTATAATTAATTATTCACATTTTATATACAATATTTTTCCAATGTAATTAGTCGTCAACTATACAATATCACCCATTAATGGGATTCAAAGATAATTTTTTTGAGATATAATCATTATTTTATGGAAAGGATGAAAAAGAAATGTCTTATTAGAAGAGTGGGATTTTCATTTTTAAGATTATATTATATATTTTTTATAATATGATAAATAAATTTATTGAAATCCTTTTGGATAATTATGAGGGATTATTATAATTACCAGATAAAATTATTATGATTTCATAATATAGAGGTTATTTTTTCTCAAATAAATTATATCTAGGTCTAGATAATTTAGATAGATGCAGGATATATGGATGAATTATATTGATTTAATAACCCATAAATTGCATGCCCGATATTTACTCAATAATCACATGGTGTATTGAAATGTTTCCTTACATACATAGTTTGACACTTACAAGGTATTTTCTTGATTAATACAACTATAGTTATATGAATTTATGAATTATTTATTATATTAAGGATTTTGTTTGTGGAAAATGAGAGAAGAAAACCTTAAAAAATAGATAAACAAAATGTATTTATCTTAATCTAATAGATAATGTTATGGTTTCAAAGAGTAAAATATTTCAATAATTTTTTTATAATAACATTATTATATAAATATTGACCACTGAATTAAACCCTTTTTATCTTAGTAATTTTCAATGAATGGTGAATCCATGTTAAAGAAGTAATATATTGATATTGTGGAGAGTATCCAAACCATAAATATAATAGGATAATAATTGGGGCAAGAAATCTTGATTTTATAATTAACTAAATGATATATAAAAAGTTTTAAATAACTCTAAATAAGAGATTGATTAATTTTAATAAATGATAAATTTTTGAGTATCATTCATGATTGAATATTCAACATTCTACGAAAATAAATAATTATAAATGTATCAATGGATTAGGAGGATATTTTATGTATAAATAAATAAAGGTATTTGCTGAAGTGTTTATCGAAAAAATGAAATATTTATTTAAATTGGAAATGGGAAATGAATTACATCATAAGAAACCACTAGTTGTTCTATTTTTAAATCTGAGGATATTAGAAGTTATACAAATTTATTCAAAAAATAGAAGGGATTCTGAGGTTAAAAATCATGAAACCCCTCCACAATATAGAAGGGAATATAAAATGAAAAACCTATAATAGGATAGTCATAATTGATTACTCCTGTTCTAAAATCAATAATAACTGATTCCAAATTGATTATTGTTAAAACACTTTAAAAGGCCCAACTAGGATCAATATATCTATGAGAGAGAAGGGTGAATCAATGATAAAATTTTCATTTATATTATCTTTATTTTATAACAACATTATCATATTTTTTTACTACTTATCTATTTCTTTAAAACAAAACATTTACACATCAACTAGTATAGAAGTGTTTTTTATGTTTATTTGTCAATAATAGTATATTTTACTTGGAATGGATTTAAAAATTTACAATACTACACAATTAAAAATAAATTATTAATTTTTTGTAGACAAAACAACTAGGATACACCCTTGACCTTTTGTATAACTATAATCAATACAGCAAGTTGATGTTCTTCATCTATCACAAATGATGCAAAAAAGATTCTATGAAAATCTAAGAAAACTTCTCTAGTTTTTTCAAAACATGTTATTGTTTTGACTTCTCAACATCAAATTTTGAATCATTTAAAAAGAATTCACACATTCCTACCCAGTAAAAGGTAGAAAAAAAATTAGGCATCTTGTGAAAATATCAGTATGATGTCTTAGTAATATTATGTAATTAATTTCTCCAGATTTGAAAATAGATAATAAATAATACCATATGAAAAATTCCTAACATCTTCATACATTCCCTGAAAGACCATGTTGTATGTACCATTAAGATATTGTAAATCCTTTATTCTTATTCTTTCTATAATAAATCCTCATGAAAACACAGCCTGAAAACATCTTATCTCTAAAAAACATTCTGCTTTCTCTCTCACTATCTATTAATATGTGAATAGTTTTCTAATGTCAGAATGTAAAATTTATTTCCTTTTATTTTTTGGTGTCCCATAACTGGGATGAATAAGAAAATAATTCCAATTTTCAACTTAACCAAAATTCCACAATCAATGATTTTAATTTAATTTCAACTTGATCAATTACTATTTACGCACAACTCAATTATTTTTGATTATTCTCAAAAGATATTAAATGTTATTACAAAATAATCCATCTTCATCAATCATATAATTTCTACATCCCAATATTAATTTTGTTATTATAAAGTCTACATTACAATAAACCAATGGTCACCATGATTCTTTTCACCCACTTATAAACTCACAATAACTAAATAATTATCATTATGATACTCCAAAGAATTTAAAAAACATAAAACATTGAAACCATTTTATATTAAACATTTTTAACCATTCTTATAATTATTTATATTTTCACAAACATATTTGAAACATCTAATGATTCCAGAAACCCATGTGACAACAATTTTAAAAAATTAAATAACTTATCTTTTTCTTTAATTAAATAAAATGATGTTCCTATTTTAAATGAAGTCTAGAGTCAAATGAATTATCTATATCATCAATCATCTGATTAATAGTTCATTGATTCATTATGATGTATCAATGTCTATGTCTTTATGAGGACAGATTACCCACTTTTTAGTAGTAAATTAATTATTATTCTCTTATCCCAATGAAAATAATTAACATGAATCCACATTATAATAATAAAAATTGACTATATTTTTTTTACATCATCATTTTTATCTTTCAATTGATCAATCAGATGGATCAGTATCTTCATTTGTTCTAAATAACTCTATCTTGTAAATAATATGCCTCTGATCGAACGGTGGAACAACACATCGGATTGGATGAGGTCAGTAGAAACTTAATTACCAAAATTGATTATTAATGTCATTGATTTATTGTTAATGTTTATTTAGATATACCATTGAATTATATCATATGATGTATTATTCAATCAAAATCTTAAAACAACATCTGACTTTTCAATCACCCATCATCATTAACTTCACATAACACTCATTTCATTTAACTGAATCTGAAAAACAATAATATTGTTACCATTATTCATCAAAAAACTCCTACTAATATCATGGATTTTTCATGAGTTTTATAACAAAATTATCCACTTAGAATCATATTACACTAATTATAAAATTCTTTGACTTTTAATGAGCTTATCCCTTTCCATCCAAACCCCAATCTAACTAGAACCATTTGGAATGACATGACCTCCTTTTCTAAATTTGATTCAAAAAATTTGGATACCATGTTTTGATTAACTCATTATTTGAAATTCTAAAAAATTATAAATTCATTTTTAAATTTTAAATATGGAGAACCTCAAAATATATCCAAATTTGGAAATATCCTCTCACTCCATTTAAATACATCATACCTGAATCAATCATTTTGATAAAAAATTTCTCCAAGAAAAATTATCCATAACAAAAAACTAAATACAATGGTTTTTTATAATCGTAATGAGTAAAAAAAATTATTCAGGTACTCCTTCATCTGATCATCAATTCATAGAATATTACACAATTCTGTATATTGATGACAAAATTCAAAATAATCAGCACAAAATTGTTCCAGCATCTAAAAACCATATTATCCAAATTGGTCCCAAAAATCTCTACTTTTGATTTTTTTAGTAAACAATTATATAGAAATCACTATAATTTATAAACTATATATATGGATATCTAATAAAAAATTATAATAATGCATTAGTGAACTCATTATTAGAATTATGAATCATTGAAAAAACAATGTACTCCAAAATTATTGACTTATGAATGCTCCTCTACCTTAAAACATCCTTCTAGAACATTACAATATTCTTTATTTCTTATAATAACTTGTACTGTCGTTGAAGTTAGTCAAAGTTTGAAATTTATAATCTTAATAACTACTGTATATGTGGTAGGCTAGGTTGAACCCACAGGGAAGGCTACTCTGACCACAATTCGTCTATGAACTTTGGACAACTCCACTGTTATAAGCAGCATAGTTTTTTTTCTATTTTTCAATTTTTATTTATTTTTATTAAGAAATGAATTGACAGAACATCAAAAATATTATATCTAAACTAAGTGGAAGCTATAAATAGAGGAAAACAAAGAGAAACAGAGATATAGAAAGCTCATAAGAGAACAATCTCCTAAAATTCTCGGGGAAAAATCTTCATTCTATTGGTTCTAAAAACAATTCAATTCACATAAAAATTGCAGCAATGCACCACCAAAAAGGAAATGACTTACCTCCCTCACCAAGAGCTAAGTTACACAAGCTGATCAATTTTGGAGTCACTACTAGAAATATGGGCTTTTGAGCCCCTTTACCTATAGCGACCGCCACTGGTGGTCACTACGTTTCCCTAAAAAAATGCTTTTGTACCCCCCCGAACCCTCCCTCCTCTGGCGAAGCGCCCCCCCCCCCCCAAACCCTGCCCCCTCCCCGTCGCCCGTGCCCTCCCCGTCACCACGCACCCTCCCCATCACCCCGCCCTCCCGTCGCCCCACCCTCCGCTGCCCCGCCCTCCGTCGGCCCGCCCTCCGATGGCCCGGCCTCCGCCGCCCCACCCTCTGCCGCCCCACCCCTTGTCACCCCGCCCTCCAGTCGGTCCCCCTCTTCTGGCCCCGCCCTCCGCTGTCCACCCTCCTCCGGCCACCCTCCGTCCGCTCTCCGCCCTCCAGCCTACCATGCCCTCCTCCGGCCACCCTCCGCCCTCCAACCACCCTCAGCCATATCGTCCATCTCCTCCGGGATTCCTCCACCTCTGCCCTCCGGCTCCGGCCGCCCTCCTCCCTTTGGCCACCCTCCAGCCTCCCTCTGCCATCGGGCCTCCCGCCACCCATCTCTGGCAGCCCTTGGGTAGCCCTCCGGCCACCCTCTGGCCTTCGTCCTCCATCCCCCCAGCCTCCGACCTCCACCCTCGGCCCTCCGCCCCCTTGTCCCTCCCCCCCAGCACCCCGAACACCACCCCCACCCCCCCTGCACCCCGCCAACCCCCGTCCCCTCCGTCTTCGTCCCCTCCCTCGCCGCACCCCTGCCACCCGTCCCCTCCTTCACCGTCCCCTCCCTCACTGCACCAGCTCCGGCTCCGGCTCCCCACCGTTGCCTTTCCTCTCCCTCGCAGCACCGCCTTCAGCTCCCCTCCCTTCCAGGTTTGTAGCGCAATCAGGTATGACATGGTATTTCACTTACATTATTATTTTATAAATGGTTCACAAACAATTAATTAGTATTTATTTTAAATATATTTGATATGAAAAATGAAAATGTAATAAGTATTGTGTAAATGTTTGTTATAGGGATCTTATTGTGGATAAGAGTTGGATTGATCTTCCAAATCGAATGTCTAGAGAGTATTTCAATGACATTATGCAGTTTATTGACTTCACTAGAGGATTTGAAAGTGACTATATTAGTTTTCCATGTAGAAAATGTGCTAACATATATCAATCCACACGAGATACTGTGAGCGAGCACCTATTCTTTAATGGATTTCTGAAAAATTATAAGATTTTCACTCATCATGGAGAAGAATATGTTCATTGTGAAAATATGGATGCAGTTCAGATGGATGTTGATGCATGGATGAATGATCCAATGCATGAAATGCTTACTGAAATGGATTGTGGGTTGGATCCTGAAGGCATTGACATCCAGAATCTTGGGACCAGTGAGATAAATCTTCGCTTTGTTGCAGATCATGATTCGAGGAGGTTTTATGAAGCAATTGATGATGGAAAAATAGAATTATATCCTGGATGTACTTCTTATAATAAATTGTCATTTATTGTGGATTTGTTGCATTTTAAGACTTTGAATCACTGGTCAGACACATAATTCGACATGTTTTTGGTGTTATTGATAAATGTTCTTCCTGTTGACGCTAAGATTCCCGAGTCGTATTACCATGCTCGTAAGCTGACAGAGAACTTAGGTTTTACATATGAGACCATTGATGCATGTGCAAAAAACTGTATGTTGTTTAGAAAGGAAACATCCCATTTGGATATTTTTACGGTTTGTGGTGCTTCCAGGTTGAAAGTGAACATGGGAAATCAGACCTATCAAAGTCGGATTGTGATACAGGGGAAACCGATTGCCGTAAAGCAAATGCGTTATTTTCCCCTTAAACCAAGGTTGAAAAGATTTTTTATGTCATCTAAAGTTTCTAATTTAATGAGATGGTATGCAGAAAGAGTTCATTAAAGTGATATGTTAACCCACCCGGCAGGATCTCGTGCAAGGAAGGATTTTGATAAGAGACATCCCGAATTTTTCAAAGATGTTCGTAATGTCCTATTGGGATTGGTAGCAGATGGTTTCAATCCATTCAAGTCTATAGTTTGTGCAACTCATTGCACATGGCCCGTGGTGTTGTTCCGTATAATCTTCCTCCATGGCTTTGTATGAAGCAACAATTTATATTACTTTCTACTCTTATTGATGGACCTAAAAGTCTGGGGGATAGGATTGATGTTTACCTTCAGCCATTTATTGATGAGTTGTATGAATTTTCGGGTGATGGTGTGATGACGTATGACTCTGAAACGAATGAAATGTTCAAACTGCAGGCTTCTTTATTGTGGACAATAAATGACTTCCAAGCTTATGCAAATTTATCAGGATGGAGTACGAAAGGGGAATTTTCTTTCCCTTGTTGCAAAAAAAGTAAACAACATGTAAGGCTTAAGCATTCCAAAAAATGGGCATACATGGGTCGTAGACGGTTTATCCCCCCTCAGCATAGGTTCAGAAAAGACAGAGTGGTATTTGATGGTTCTAGAGTGTTCAGAACAGCACCAAAGATCATGTACGGAGTCAAAATGTTATCGCAGATTGAGGAAGAGAAGATCTGCATGGTATATGAAATTCAGGATTTGGTGGCTCCTCCGGTACATAATATTCGAGTTACGGGTAGGCAGCGCAGTCACAATTGGAAAAAGAAAAGTATTTTTTATAGTCTTCCATATTGGAAAACTAACATGCTGAGGCATAATTTGGATGTCATGCACATTGAAAAAAAAATTTGATAACATATTTTGGACCATTTTAGGTGTCAGTGGGAAATCAAAGGACCATGTAAATGCACGCCATGATTTTGAAGAATGGGTTTAAGGAAAAAGTTTCATTTACAGTTAGCTAAGGGAAACAAGGCATATATGCCTGCTGCACAGTATACAATGACTACAAAGGAGAAAGATACATTTCTTTCCATTTTGAAGATGCTCAAGGTGCCTGATGCTTACTCTTATAATATTTCAAAGTGTGTGAATCTGATGAGCAAGACATTGCAAGGGTTGAAAAGTCATGACAATCACATACTAATTCATCAGTTGATTCCAATCGCAATTTTTGATTGTTTATCCCCCAATGTTGTTCAGCCGTTGATTGAGATGAGAAATTTTTTTAGACAGCTTTGTTTAAGAAATCAACTAATGGGTGATTTAAAAAGTTTATAGGACCGAATTGTACTTACGCTTTGTCACTCTGAGAAACTATTTCCCCACTCATTTTTCGAAGTTATGGTCCACTTGACAGTGCACCTAACTGATGAAGTAATGGTTGGTGGTCCAGTGCAATTCAGGTGGATGTATCCTATTGAGCGGTATTTGAGTACATTGAAACGATTTGTACGCAACACAACTCATCCTGAGGCATCAATTGCTAATGGTTATTTGATGGATGAGTGTACTAATTTTTGTGCAGAATATCTTACGGATATTGAAACAAAATTAGATAAGCCCTCTCGGATTCAGGATGTCTCAGTTGTAGAAGGAACCACCAATGATATGGACAACATCTAGTGGATACAAGTGCATCGATATATCTTGTTCAATACTCCATCAGTTGCACCATTAATGTAGTAAGTATCTTATCACTTTTATTGTTCAACTTTTACATGTTTTTTTGCATAAGTTGATCATTTAAACGTCGCGTTATCATTTTTAGAAAACACATTAATGAGATAAAAGAAGATATGTATTGTGAGACTGAGTTGCAAATTCAACAGTCTCATTATGCGTCATTTCATGATTGGTTCAAGTATTATGTACGTATAAATTAATATTCATTATGAGTGAAGAATTATACTAATATTTTTCTTCATATATCATTATTGAATTCTATGAATTATGTAAGTTCATAAGATGAGGGATTTAGGGTACCCCATGCTAACTGAAGAATTTATCCAACTGGCTGAGGGTCCATCTATAACGGCTCGTCGTTATAAATCTATAGATTCTAATGGTTTTCGATTTCGCATTAAAGATGTTGACGACAAATGAGAAACACAGAAAAGTGGCATCGGTTGTCCATTTTTCGATTTTGGTTATTACTAGGGTCAATTAATAGACATCATTGAAGTTGTATACACACACGGGTTGAAGTACATATTGTTAAAGTGTAATTGGGTTGATCTAGTGTGTGGATGTAACGTCGATCAATATCAGTTTTCATTGGTGAATTTTAACTATATGTTATACAGAAATGAACGACTTGATAATGAGCCTTTCATTTTGACATCACAAGCGGAACAAGTATTCTTCGTTACATTGCCTTCGAATCCAAGTTAGAAAGTTGTTGTAAAAATGACTCAGTGAGGAGTGTTTGTATTTGAACAAGATGAACTTGAGACTGTCCCTTTTGTTTCCCAACAACTTGATCAACATAACATAGTTCATTGTGAAGATGATATTTATTGGGTCTGAGCGGCTGTTGAAGGAGAATCGGTCGATTTTCATGCTTAATGAAAGGTATAATTTTTTTCCCGCTATTCAGCCTAAGATATCATAAATTATCTAAACATTTTATAAATCCTTGTAAGTTTTAATCATCACTTTTGGAAGTTTATTCAGTTATAAATATTTAGGGTGATTTAACTCATGTTATATTGATGTTATTGTCAGTGTATCTTCCCATTGAAGTATTCTTCATTTGGTTCATGTGCTGCTTGAATTTTTATTAATTCAATTTGAAATTTGGCTATGCATTTATTAATTTTGTACATAATTTGTATATCTGTTTTGTGAACTTTTTGATTTTTTAAAATTCATTCTCAACTATTTATTCAATCCCTTTTTGTTTGATTAACAACTATACAAGTTTTATTTCTTTTTAAAACAATCCAATTTATCATTTGGACACTTTGGATAGTCCCGTTAATAATGTTTTCCATGACTGCAGGCATGTCAGGGGAAGAGGCAGAAGATCCACCTCATCCATCTTAGGCATCTACGTCTCAGGGTCGAGGTATGTTGGAATGTCATTGTCTCTATTTTTTATTAATTAATAAACATATATATATATATATATATATATATATATTACATCTGTCAATTTGTATATAAAATTATTTTCAACAGGATCAGACTCGACTGCTTCTTCCTCTCGCAGGAGAGGCCCTGGTCATGGTATATTATCATGTAATTCCAACACGTCTTTTGATGTTTCATTTTATGAGGTATTTCATCCTGTGGAACGGAATTCCCCTACATTTATTCGTCAGATGGGTCATATCATACGTGATCCGCATCGATTTCCATTGACCACGTGTGACTGAGATTTTATCCCTCAGGACACATTAGATCATCTTTGGAGGGAGGTTCAGGTAAGAAGACCATTTTACTTTATTCCCTATGTATAAACAACAATAAAATTTGTGATTTTTTTCTTTAATAGAAAAATTTGAAAATATGTCCTGATGAGTTTCGGCCAGTGTGTATGAGAAAATGCCATATGATGTGGAAAGACTATAAAGGAAAAGTCAAGAGGGACCACTGGGTACCAAATGTGGGTGCCCCAGACATTCTGGGAAAAGTCCCAAGAGTTGTCCTCCCTGCTCAGTGGCGTGATTTAGTTGCGTATTGGTCTACTGTGGGTGTTGCGGTTTGTATATTTATTTTGATATATATATTTTCAAGAATGTGTGAATTTTTTGATATTTGAATGAATTGAATGTAGGAGGTGTCTACACGCCATTTTGAGAATCGAGCATTGTAGGGACCACCTCACAGACTCAGGACTCGTCACGTGTATCAGATCCGACATGAGGTATTTATTATTCATTTTTTTATTTTTTTTAATTAATACGATTTTGTGTTTATATTCTATTCATATATAGTTGCGGGATCAAGGTGCACCAACTGATAAAATGTCGTTGTGGATGAGGACTTGTGATCGCAATGATCCAGAGGCCGCAGAATTGATAGTAAGTGCTTGTACTCATTACCAATACTTACATAAAATATGTATATTAATATATGAATATATATTTAAATATTTCATAGGCTCAATTTGAAGCTGAATTAGAACATCTCCCGGAGGACCAGCGACAGCTTCCCATGCGAAGGGATAAGATCTTTCGTCGCATCATTGGTCGGGAGGGGAATGGGTATAGTTTGACCTATGGAACAGGGATTCCTCGTTCTATAGTGTCACGCGCTGCGGTTAAGGGTCCTATTATTTCTCATATGACACAGCAGCTGTCAGAATTCAAGGCACGGTTGCGGGCTTCCGAGGAGGCAAATGCGCAATTGGCTGCTGAGGTTAGAGCACTGCGGGAATATGTGCGTCTAGGTGATGGTGTAGGGGATCATACGACACAGGTTTATACTGTATTTATTTATTTAATTTAAATTATTTTTGTTATGAAAATATTTATAATGTTTATTTGTTGTAGGCCCCTGGCCCACCGGATGGAGGTCAGTGATGAACACGCATGACACATCATATTCACGAGGTGTGTTTCTGCTTTTAATGGTGGGGTTGTTATTGATATTTATGTTGGGTTTCTAGTGAGTTTTTTCTTCTGATTTGTGGGTATCATGTGTGTTTTGGCCTCATGTAATGTTTGAGTGAACGAATTGAAAAATAACTATGAAACTGATTATTGATTTGGTTATTTTTTTTCATTTAATTTTCAATGTTTAGAATTGCATGTTCTGTAATATTTTTGAAAAAAAACATGTGATTCCTAATATAAACCATTAAACTTGTTTTTGATTAATGAGCTGGGTTCACTATTTGTAGTCCCCGGCCTACCCCGGACAGCCCTCCCTGCACACCGGACATCCCTCCCCGCACCCCAGACAGCCCTCCCGCACCCCGAACATCCCTCCCCGCACTCCAGACAGCCCTCCCCGCACCCCGGACACCCCCCCCCCCCCCCCCGCACCTAGGACAGCCTCCCCGCACTTCGGACAGCCCTCCCCGCACTCCGGACATCCCTCCACGCAACTCAGACATGCCCCCTCCCAATCCGGACACCACCACCCCCCCCCCCCCCCGCACCCCAGACAGCCTTCCCCGCACACCGGAAATCCCTCCCCGCACCCCGGACAGCCCTCCCGCACCCCGAAAAGCCCTCCCCGCACTCCGTACAGCCCTCCCCGCACCCCGGACAGCCCTCCCCGCACCCCGGATAGCCCTCCCCGCACCCCGGACAGCGCCCGCGCACCCCGGACAGCCCTCCCCGCACCGCGGACAGCCCTCCCGCACCCCGGACAGCCCTCCCCGCACCCCGGACAGCCCCCCTTGCACCCCGGACAGCCTCCCCGCACCCCAGAAAGCCCTCCCCGCTCCCCGGACAGGCCCCCCGCACCCCGAACATGCCCTCCCCGCACCCCGGACAGCCCCCCCCCCCTTGCACCCCGAATAACCCTCCCCACACCCCGGACAGCCCTCCCTGCACCCCGGACAGGACCCCCGCACCCCGGACAGCCTCTCAGCACGACGTAAATCCCTCCCCTCACCCTGGAAAACCCTCCTCGCACCCCGAACAGGCCCCCCGCAACCCGGACAGCCCTCCCCTACCCGATTGTGTCGTTTTCAGCAGCTCGACGCGCGCTAAAATGGGGCGTTGGGGGATCAAAACCACCCGAACAACCTTTGAATGACATGAAACTGTACAACAACAGCCTTTGTGTGATTTGTGAGATTTTCGTGCTGACGACACATCAATCGGAGGTGTCGTTTGACGACGGTGACCGGAAACGCGTTTACAGTGTCACAAAACCCCAAAAACGGTGTGAGACGATCGAATTCAGAGAAAACGGGCTTTGAAAGACCAGAAACCACCCAAAAACATTAGGAATATTATTCGTGACGTGTAGGAGGAGACGGAGCACCCATCGGACGTGCAGTGCGCGCGGTACGACCGATTGTGTCGTTTTCAACAGCTCGGCGCGCGCTAAAATTGTGCGTTGGGGGGTCAAAACCGCCCGAACGACCTTAGAATGCCATGAAACCGTACGACAACAGCCATTGTGTGATTTTTGAAATGTTCGTGCCAACGACACGTCAATCAGAGGTGTCGTTTGACGACGGTGATCAGAAAAGCATTTCTGGTGTCATAAAACACCAAAAACGGCGTGAGACGGTCAAATTCAGAGAAAACATGCTCCAAATGACCTGAAACCACACAAAAACATGCGTAATATTATTCGTGACGTGTATGAGGAGACGGCGCGCCCATCAGACGTGCGGTGCACGTGGTACGGGTGATTGTGTCTTTTTCAGCAGCTCAGCGCGTGCTAAAATGGCGCGTTGGGGGGTCAAAACCACCCGAACGACCTCAGAATTCTATGAAACCATACGACAACAGTCGTTGTGTGATTTTTGAAATAGTCGTGCCGACATCATGTTAATCGGAGGTGTCTTTTGACAGCGGTGACCGGAAACGCCTTTCTGGTGTCATAAAACACCAAAAACGGCGTGAGACAATCGAATTAAGAGAAGACGTGCCCCGAATGACCTGAAACCACACAAAAACATTAGGAATATTATTACTGACGTGTATTAGGATACGACGTGCCCATCAAACATGCGATGCGCATGGTACAACCGATTGTGTCGTTTTCAGCAGCTCGGTGCGGGATAAAATGGCGCGTTGGGGGGTCAAAACCACCCGAACGACCTCGGAATTCCCTGAAGCCGTACGAAAAAAACTTTTGTGTGATTTGTAAAATGTTCATGCCGACGGCACATCAATCGGAGGTGTCGTTTGACAGCGGTGACCGGAAACGTGTTTCTGGTGTCAAAAAACACCAAAAACGGCGTGAGACATTTGAATTCGGAGCAAACGTGCTCCGAATGACATGAAACCACACAAAAACATTAGAAATATTACTCGTGATGTGTAAAAGGAGACGGCACACCCATAGGATGTGCGGTGCATGCAGTACGGCCGATTGTGTCATTTTCAGTAGCTCGGCGCGCGCTAAAATGGCACGTTGGGGGGGTCAAAACCACCCGAACGACCTTAGAATTCCATGATACCGTACGAAAATAGCCTTTGTGTGATTTTTGAAATTTTTGTGCTGACGGCACATCAATCGAAGGTGTCGTTTGATGGCGGTGACTGGAAACGCGTTTCTGGGGTCATAAAACACCAAAAACGGCGTGAGACGGTCGAATTCAGAGAAAATGTGCTCCGAATGACCTGAAACCACACGGAAACATTAGTAATATTATTCATGGCATGTAAGAGGAGACGACATGCCCATCGGACGTGCGGTGCATGCAGTACGACCGATTGTGTCGTTTTCAGCAGCTCGTTGCGCGCTAAAATGACACGTTGGGGGGTCAAAACCACCCGAACGACCTCAGAATGCCATGAAACCATACAACAATAGTCGTTGTGTGATTTTTTAAATGGACATGCCAACGGCATGTCAATCAAAGGTGTTGTTTGTCGGCGATGACCGGAAACGCGTTTCCGATGTCATAAAACACCAAAAACGGCGTGAGACGGTTGAATTCGGAGAAAACGTGCTCCGAATGACATCAAATCACACGAAAACATTATTAATATTATTTGTGACATGTAGGAGGAGACAGAGCGCCCCTCAGACATGCGGTGCGCGCGGTACGGACGATTGTGTCATTTTTAGCATCTTGGTGCACGCCAAAATGGCGAGTTGGGGGGTCAAAACCACCCGAACGACTTCAGAATGCCATGAAACCGTACGAAAACAGCTGTTGAGTGATTTTTGAAATTCTCGTGCCGAAGGAACGTCAACCGGAGGTGTCGTTTGACAGCGGTGACTGGAAACACATTTCTGGTGTCATAAAACACCAAAAACAGCGTGAGACGGACGAATTCTGACGAAACGTGCTCCGAATGACCTGAAACCACACAAAAACATTAGTAATATTATCCGTGATGTATAGGAGGATACGGAGCACCGATCAGACGTGCGGTGCACGCGGTACGGCCGATTGTGTCGTTTTCAGCAGCTCGGCGCGCGCTAAAATGGTGCGTTGGGGGGTCAAAACCACCCGATCGACCTCGGAATGCCATGAAACCATACGACAACAGCCGTTGTGTGATTTTTGAAATGGTCGTGCTGACGAAACATCAATCGGAGGTGTCGTTTGACGGCGGTGACTGGAAAAGTGTTTCCGGTGTAACAAAACACCAAAAACAGTGTGAGACAGTCGAATTCGTAGCAAACGTGATCCGAATGACCTGAAACCACACGAAAACATTAGGAATAGTATTCATGACGTGTAGGAGGAGACGGTGGGCCCATCGGACATGCGGTGCGCGCGGTATGACCAACTGTGTCGTTTTAAGCAGCTCGTCGCGTGCTAAAATGGCGCGTTGTGGGGTCAAAACCACCCGAATGACCTCGGAATGCCATGAAATCGTATGAAAATAGCCTTTGTGTGATTTGTGAAATGGTCGTGCTGACGGCACATCAATCGGAGGTGTCGTTTCATGGCGGTGTCCGGAAACGCATTTATGGTGTCATAAAACACCAAAAACGGTGTGAGACGATCGAATTCGGAGAAAACCTGCTCCGAATGACCTGAAACCACACGAAAACATTAGGAATATTAATCATGATATGTAGGAGGAGACGGCGTGACCATCGGACGTGTGGTATGTGCGGTACGGCCGATTGTGTCGTTTTCAGCAGCTCAGCGCACGCTAAAATGGCATGTTGGGGAGTCAAAACCACCCGAACGACCTCGGAATGCCTTGAAACCGTTTGACAACATCCATTGTGTGATTTTTGAAATGGTTGTGCCAACGGCACGTCAATCGAAGGGGTCATTTTACAGCGGTGACTAGAAACATGTTTCTAGTGTCATAAAACACAAAAAACGGCGTGAGACGGTAGAATTCAGAGAAAACATGCTCCGAATGATCTGAAACCACACGAAAACATTAGGAATATTATTCGGGATGTGTAGGAGGAGACGGCGCGCCCATAGGACGTGTGGTGTGCGCGGTACGGCCGATTATGTCGTTTTCAACAGCACGCCGCGTGCTAAAATGGCGCGTTGGGGGGTCAAAACCACCCGAACTACCTCAGAATGGCATTAAAACCGTACGACAACAGCCGTTGTGTAATTTTTGAAATGTTCGTCCTGATGGCACATCAATCAAAGGTGTTGTTTGACAACGGTGACCGGAAATGCGTTTCCGGTGTCATAAAACACAAAAAACGGCGTGAGACGGTCGAATTCGGAGCAAACGTGCTCCGAATGACCTCAAACCACATGAAAACATTAGGAATATTATTCATGATGTGTAGGAGGAGACGACGCGCCCATCGGACATGCAGTGCGCGTGGTACGGAAAATTGTGTCGTTTTCAGCAACTCGGCGTGCGCTAAAATGGCGAGTTGGGAGGTCAAACCCACCCGAACAACCTCGAAATGCCATGAAACCATACGACAACAGCCGTTGTGTGATTTGGGAAATGGTCGTGCTGACAGAATGTCTATCGGAGGTTTCGTTTGATGACGGTGACCGTAAACGCGTTTCTAGTGTCATAAAACACCAAAAATGGCGTGAGACGGTCGAATTCGGAGCAAACATGCTCCGAATGACCTGAAACCACACGAAAACATTAGGAATATTTTTTTTGACATGTAAGAGGAGATGGTGTGGCCATCAGACATGCAGTGTGTGCAGTACGACCGATTTTGTCGTTTTAAGCAGCTTGACACGTGCTAAAATGGCACGTTGGGGGGTCAAAACCACCTGAACGACCTCAGAATGCATGAAACCGTACGACAACTGCCATTGTGTAATTTGTGAAATGGGCGTGCTGACGGTACATCAATCAGAGGTGTCGTTTGATGGCGGTGACCAGAAACGCATTTTCGGTGTCAAAAAACACCAAAAACGGCATGAGACGGTCAAATTCAGAGAAAACGTGCTCTTAATGACCTGAAACCACAAAAAACATTAGGAATATTATTTGAGACACGTAGGAGGAGACAGCGTGCCCATCAGACGTGTGGTGCCCGCGGTACGGACAATTGTATCGTTTTCAGCAGCTCTGCGCGCGCTAAAATGGCGCGTTGGGGGGCCAAAACCACCTGAACGACCTCAGAATGCCATGAAACCTTATGACAATAGCCGTTGTGTGATTTTTGAAATGTTCATACTGACAGCACATTAATCGGAGGTGTTGTTTGATGGCGGTGACCAGAAACGCATTCCCGGTGTCATAAAACACTAAAAAATGGCTTGAGACGGTCGAATTCGAAGCAAACATGCTCCAAATTACCTGAAACCACATGAAAACATTTGGAATATTATTTGTGACATGTAAGAGGAGATGGCGCGCCCATCAGACGTGCGGTGCGTGCGGTACGACCGATTGTGTCGTTTTCAGCAGCTCGTCGCGCGCTAAAATGGCGCGTTGGGGGGTCAAAACCACCCGAACAACCTAAGAATGCCATGAAACCGTACGAAAACAGCCGTTGTGTGATTTTTGAAATGGTCATGCCGACATCATGTCAATTAGAGGTGTCCTTTGACGGCGTTGACTGGAAACGCATTTCTGGTGTCACACAACACCAAAAACGGCGTGAGATAGTCTAATTCAGAGCAAACATGCTCTGAATGACCTAAAACCACACGAAAAAATTAGGAATTTTATTCGTGACTTGTAGGCAGAGACGGCGCGCCCATCGGACGTGCGCTGCGTGCGGTACGGCCGATTGTGTCGTTTTCAACTGCTCGACGCACGCTAAAATGGTGCGTTGGAGGGTCAAAACCACCCAAACGACCTCAGAATGCCATGAAACCGTACGACAACAGCCGTTGTGTGATTTGTAAAATGGTCATGCCGACGACACGTCAATTGGAGGTGTCGTTTGACAGTGGTGACCAGAAACACGTTTCTGGTGTCATATAACACCAAAAGACGGCGTGAGACAGTCGAATTCAGAGCGAACGTGCTTCAAATAACCTGAAACCACACGAAAACATTAGGAATATTATTCGTGACATGTAGGAGGAGACAACGCACCCTTCGGACGTGCGGTACGCGCGGTACGAGCAATTGTGACATTTTCGGCAGCTCGGCATGCGCTAAAATGGTGCGTTGGGGGGTCAAAACAACCTGAACGACCTCAGGATGCCATGAAACCATATGACAACAGCCGTTGTGTGATTTTTTAAATGGTAATTCCAACGGTAAATCAATCGGAGGTGTCGTTTGACAGCAGTGACCGGAAACGCGTTTCTGGTGTCGTAAAACACCAAAAAACGGCGTGAGATGGTCGAATTCGGAGAAAACGTGCTCCGAATGACCTGAAACCACACGAAAACATTAAGAATATTATTTTTGACATGTAGGAGGAGATGGTGTGCCCATTGGACCAGCGGTGCGCATGGTACGGCCGATTGTGTCATTTTCAGCAGCTCGGCGCACGCTAAAATGGCGCGTTGGGGGGTCAAAACCACCCGAACAACCTTGGAATGCCATGAAACCGTTCGAAAACAGCCGCTATGTGATTTGGGAAATGGTCGTGCCAACGGAATGTCAATCAGAGGTGTCGTTTGACGACGGTGATCGGAAACGCGTTTCTGGTGTCAGAAAACACAAAAAACGGCGTGAGACGATCGAATTCGGAGCAAACATGCTCCGAATGACCTGAAACCACAAGAAAACATTAGAAATATTATTCGTGACGTGTAAGAGGAGACGGAATGTCCATCAGATGTGTGGTGCGCGCGGTATAACCGATTGTGTCGTTTTCAGCAGCTCGGCGCGCGCTAAAATGGCGCGTTAGGGGGTCAAAACCACCCGAACGACCTCGGAATTCCACGAAACCGTATGACAACAACTGTTGTGTGATTTGTGAAATGGTCGTACCGACGGCATGTCAATAGGAGGTTTCATTTGAGGGAAGTGACCGGAAACACGTTTCCGGTGTCATTAAACACCAAAAACGGCGTGAGACGGTCGATCTCGGAGCAACCGTGCTCTGAATGACCGGAAATGATAGCATTTCTTAAATTGGGGGTTTTAAATTATTATAGCACCATGATTTGATGTCGGATTTAATTTTATTATATGTATGTAATAACTGAATAATTATGTCTAATTTACTTTTATTTTGTTTTGTTGTTTTTTTTGCCTTATTGTAGGTTTATTGAAGCAGAAGATTGAAATGGATGGACCTGCTCGGATCGTTGAAGCAAGTTTATCTTTTATTGTCTATGACGATCTTAATGTTTATGCTATTTGAAATTGTTTTCCTTTTTTTTTATTTTTACCTTATTTTATCTATGATTTTGCACCGTGAAGAAAAAAAAACACAATTCGTACATTTCATTAAAAAAATGAAAAATATTTTATTTAATATTATATATATATATATCTTCAATATATATATATATTAAAATATTTAAAACATATTATATATATATATATATTTAAAATATTTTATTTAATATTATATATATAAATATTTTCTTTAAAATATATATATATATATATATAATTTAATATATATATATATATATATATATTTCTTTTAGTAGGAATGTTTTTTTAAATAAAAATTCCCAGAGTAGCGACCGCCAAGCGATCGCTTAAGGCCGGAATTTCGGCCACCTATAGCGACCGCCATTGGCGGTCGCTATTGGCCTATAGCGACGAAGCTGAAGCGACCGCCAATGGAGGTCACTGGGCGGTCTATATAGGCCTATAGTGACCAACAATGGCGGTCGCTAATGCCCGATTTTTTAGTAGTGAGTTTGCCACTCCAGAACAAATCAACTATGAAATGTTCGAATTGAAAATGACAACATGAAAAACTCGCCGTAAGTCCCAAAGTATTTGTGAATTTTTGGTTTTTGAAAAATGTATTCCAAATCAATCTCTCCAATTGATTGTGAAGTTTCAAAACTAAATTTTGGTGGAACAATGTAATTATATGAATTCAGTATCAATCTTGTCGATCAATACTGAATATATCTTAAGATGAAGTTAAAAAGAACATACAAAAGTAACAAGTGAACTTCAAATTATTCCCGAACTAATGATTAAGCTAAACGTCCTCTTTAATATGTATATCAAGATCATTCAATTATAAAAGATAATAATTAAAAGAAAATAGAGGAAGTAAACTCCCTTTGATAGCATGAACTGTTGCTGCTCTAGGCCTCATCTAGCTCCAAGAAGTTGTTCTAGAGTCTCCCTCTGGTCTCCTGTGCTTGGAAATAGATCCTTGGATATGTTCAATGAATGTTCATCAAATTAATTTCCCCCTAATTAATCTCCATATCATGAATGTCACCCCCAATTTGCTGCTTGCTCTAACTTATGCAGCCACTGTCAAAAACTTCTTGTCACCACTCGGTTTCCACCGACATGGAGTTCATCTTTCATTGTTGCACCGTACACGTGAGTTTTTTCACAACTGGCACGTCACACTAGTTTTTCTCACATAACTAACTTTTGCTGAGTTAGTTGGATGCACCTGGATGTATACCCATCTCTTAAATGAACCTGTAAAGTTATAATAGAAGAATAAATGATTGGACAATAAATTTAAAGTTTTAATTTTTATAAATAGTTAAACAACTATTTTATTAGTCTAAGATTAAAAGTTATTTAATTTATATTAATATTTATTATTTTATTTACTTTATAATAATTTTTTAAATAATTTTTTAAGTTAACAATTTAGATAATATTATCTAAATAAAAGTTTTAATTTGATTAAGTTATTTGTTAATTTTATTTATTATAATTATTAATGTTAATTTAAATTGATATGATTATTGAGCTAATGATAATTTAGATAATTAAATTATTTGTTTTTTTAACTAGATGAGTTTATCTTAATTAAGTATTTGAGTTCTTAAAAATTTAATTTAAATTAGTTCTTTTATTATAGTAATTTGTTTAATAATATTAGGAAAAATTTATTTATTAAGTTTTAAGCTTTTATTATTATTTAAACGTTTAATTATTATTATTCTTTTTTATTTTTTTATTTTTATTTAGTTATATTATTTTTTCCCAGGTATTATTTTTCCCCAAACCCTCGGCTCCACCTCCCTCTGCTCAGCGGCGTGAAGGTTCTTAGGCTTCAAATCGGTCAGTAATGAATCCTATACCAGCAACAAATTTGAACTTGTGTTGGTATCCTTTTCACGGTGTAACAGGGGACTTCGAGTCTTCTTTAGCACCACTATAGTGGCTTTGTACTTCATCAAGAAGCAACAACAGATCTCCACAGTAGCAGCTCATGGAAACTCCAAGGCCACATTTGGGTATTAGGAAGAACACCAATGCTGCGCGACTCTCATCTTCGAAGCTCCAGGTGGTGGTGGCTGAAAGGCTGGATCTCGGGGAATTTTTTTATTTGGGTTTTTAAAAAATTAAAATTTCATAAAAGGGTATAGGGTTTGAATATTTTTAAAAATAGGTCCGGGATGCGTGAACGCCGTTCACGCATCTCGGACCCGGGCGTGATGCGTGAACGGCGTTCACGCATCGTCCCGAGAGAAGGGATGCGTGAACGGCATTCACGCATCTCACAGAATACCTAGTGAACATTTTTGAAAACTCCTTTGCACATTTTTTTCTATTTAAGATAATCTTAAATAATTCTCACTTTTAAAACATGGATAATTATCCAAATATGAAATTAAATTACATAAATGAAGAGATATATGAAAAAAGTATAAATATATTATTTATATTTTTCATGAAGAATAAGGATTGGTATTTGGAGTGAATATGGAATTTGGTGGAATATTTTATCTAACACATATTTTTAACTTTATTTAAAAAGGAATCCATCCAACTAGCTACATAAGGGAATTAGGTGCAGCCACTTTTGAGGTGGGAACTGGAGTTGACTATTGTATGGGAAGAAATGGTAGGCGAGCATGAATTCACATGAGGCACATGGTATTAGAGTGGTGGTTCAATCATGTGCAGTGGAATGGTGTTAGAGAAGACAACATGGGTCGATGCCAGTGAGGATTTGAGAGCGCACCCCAGTAATCACTTCTACCAAGCTGAAGGAATGATAAAATAAATAAGGAAGCACTCAACCGAGTGATATTATTATATGGGAAAATGGTGACACAATCATTGTCTCTCCACTAAAAACATGCAGACATTTACACAACAGTTTGATCTAACTTTTTCAAGTTGTCTAATTAGTGAGAACCTTCTTCCCTTTCTCAAGGGTTTTATAGAGCATTGGTTATCTACCATTGATGAGTCACAAAGATCATGGTTGGGAATCCTTGGATAAAACCAAGGACCCTTCCATATTAAGAAGTCCATGATGAACTTATAATATCCAAGCATGATCCAAGAACAAGTCATGTTCAATATTCATGCATTTTCGTGCATGAACTGAAGGATCCCAAGACTTTTGATGAAATAGAGTCTTCAAATGAAGTAAGATCTAGATTTAATGCCAAGGTACAATCATGATAATATATTCATGAAGTTACAATTTCATTAATATAATTTAAATAATAAAATGAATAGTTCATGTGATGAGAGTAAAAATTTATTCTAAAATGAATATCCTATGTGATGAAATGTGAAACATAAGTATTCGGGTGATTAGAAGATCATATTTTGATGAATCCACGTGAATCAGATTCTTACATGAGTTGTAACATTTATGTGAAGAATGGAGAAGACCCGAGCATTGGGTATTTTTTATGAGTTTTTGTATTTTATTATGTAATTAAATATGAGTTACATGTATGAATATAGATAATGATTCATAGAGATAGACACCACATTAAGAAGAAAGAGGGGAACCTTAATCCTTCTAGTATTCTTTATGAGTTGCATGAAACAAAATACCCACAGAAACTAATGGGGCATTCAATATGAGGAAAATATGATACCACTACTGATGAGTATTCATATATAAATGTGTAATTAAATGTGTTATTACGAAACAAATTTAAATAAGGATTTAAATGATTGATTTTAAATCATGTAATAATGATATATTACCCATGAACAATTATTGTTTGTTTTGTGAATAAAGTGTGTATGAAGGTGATGAAGACTCTGTGTTGAATTGAAATATTATTTCTGATAACTCGATACAATAATGTATCAGGTAAATACAGAAAGATGAATTGATGAGTTCTTGATTATTTGAATATTGAGGAGAATCTAGATTGCACAAAATCTGAAAAGAGTCTTAATATAATAATTTCTAAAATTATTGATAAAGTACACAAGGTAGGAGTGACTAGATTTCTTATAGAGTAAGTCTATTTGAAGAAGAACTTCTTCCTAAATTTGGAAGTAGATGTATCTTTTGGATTATAGAGTAGAATGAATCTCCAATGTATTATGGAGAAAGAGAGTGTATAGTGGATTGTTTTTTGTTATAGAGAGGAAAAATGGATTATATGTCATTGTATTAACTTGTGGAGATAGTGAATAATACATGTTGGGGGGTATAACCAATATAGAAATGAGTAGTATTTTCAAAATAACCCTGTAAATAACATGTGATTCTCCCTATTTCATTACAACTACACTTGAGGAATGATTGAGAGTTTATATTGAGTGGATCAAAAACCTAAACAAATTTCAATAGGTTGAATTTAAAAAAAGAATTAGTAAAATAAGGCTACAACTGATTCACCTCCCTCTCATTACCACCTAATTGATCCTTGGCCACTAAAAATATCTCTTCGTATCAATAGATCTTGGTGAAATAGGTTTACACACATCAATTTGCATGAGTTCAATCACTCTTATTGACCATTGATCTTTAACCTTTTATATATTTCAAATAATCTTCCCTTGTTAGAAAGAATCGCATGTATGAGTATGATCACATGATAAATTAGAGAGATCTTGAGCAGTGTCACATTTCAACAGATCTTCCATGTATGATTGGCTCATATAAACAATAAATTTATACCACAACCTATTTTCTTCTTCCTTGGATATAAAATACATATCTTCTTGTCCACTCACAAGATATAGATTCCCCTTTGTGTGTTTTCCTTACAAAACAACTCCACTATATTTTCCCTTGATAATACACACCTTATTTGTAAATATTATAGTGTGTCCCAAGTCACATAGTGACCCTCAAGGCTATGGAATGAGCATTCTAAGAATTCCCCATATTTCCACAAAAATAATATTTGATAAATGGTTTATTCATGTGCATCACTAATACACCACTCATTATTCCTTAAGATCACTAAATATTCTTATTCTAATTCATACCAAAATAAATCTTTATCCACATAACATGCTCTTGTGTTCTGACACCAATCATTACTACTTTCTGTTTATGAACAATAACCATACCATTTGTGGCATTACGATGTATCATTTTCTTCCCTAAACATTTTTTAACTATTTTTTGGACCTATGAACCATAATTTTCCTTTTTTCCATCACTTGTGTGACCTAATTTCCTAATATCATATTAGGAGTCAAGAGTTTCTCTTGATCCTATATTTAATTGTAGGACAACAAAATCCTCCTAAAGTTCTTCAATACATTTTACTTGGTCTTTTAATATGTTATTCATAAAATAAATAGCCTTGGATTATTATTTAACCTTTATGTTGAACTTATTGAATTTATATGAGTATTATGGAATTTCTAATCATATTATTTATTATACATATATATATATATATATACATTGGTAGATAATTTGATAACAGTAAGACACTTATTAAAGATATAATAGAAGTCTAGATAACAGTAATACACATACAAAACGTATCATAAATCAAATGTCAACCTAATCTACGCCTCCGGTGTGGATGCTCCTCTGTCCCACAGTCAGGCGTATACTGGATGCGTCCACGCCGTGTCTGTCTACGTCTGTGCTCTGGCGTACGCTGCGCATCCTCATCGACAGCCACCTCCACATCCTCCTGTGTGACAGACGGTGGATGTACAGTCTCACCGCCTGTACCCTGGCCTGCATCTAAGGATAGTGGAAGCTGGCTGGAACTCTCACCAATATAGGAAGTAGATGGCTGCTCTGCTGTGGATGACTGCAATAAAACATCGAACTCAATCCAGTCAGCGTCTGTAAGTACCTGTGGCTATGCCTGAGAAGCTGGAGGAGCATATGACTGGTCATGCTGAACACCCTCCTCCAGTGGAATAATATCATGTGGCTGAGCAAGCTGAGCAGCCTCATCCTGTGGAACAACAGCAGGCTCCGCGGCCTCCGCAGCAGGCTCCGCGGCCTCCGCAGCAGGCTCCGCGGCCTCCGCAACAGGTGGTGGATCAAAGAAAATGCCATGATAAATCTCGTCCATCGACGGTAGCATCTGTCGTACAAGGCTGTGAAAATATGCTGGGTCAAAGGCAGCTCTCTCCACTGGATCAGACATATGCAGTAGATGACAAATACGAGCATCCTGCGAAAACAAATTCTGTTATTAACTAATTTGAATAAAAAATATGTTGAACTGTGAAAGAAAGAATGCATACCAAGTCATGGAAGCCCCGTCCGTGCCGTGTCAGAAATCTGACGGGAGACCTGATGTACCAGCCTGCATAATCCATCTGATCCATCAAATGAAAACGTACTGTCCCTGCCCCTCGCAACTGGGACTCTCGTCGTCTGTCCCATAACGCAACATATCTCGCATGGTAGCTCCTCCAATCAAAATCTCTCTTCCCTGACATCTTCAGGGAATGCAATGAATCCAACTGACTGGGCGGGTCCGGAACTGGCTGAAGGAATCCAAACTGTCTCATAACCCTATCCGTCTGATGCCACTCGACTATATGAAAATGAATCAGTGGAACCATGCAGGAGCCGATATCAAGCATCACTGTACAGTATGGGGGCAGACTCTGAAGGATAACATCTGTATATGGCATCCATGTAATCTGAAAGAAAAAATGAATAATCAATTAATAAATGAATAGATTTACAGTAAAGAGTAAAGATTTAACAATATAAATAATAATCACTTACATCGTCTGGTCGAATGCTGTCTAGCATAAGTCTGTAGGCGTGAACATCATGTATGGGAGAATCTGAATGTCGATGCGCCTGAATCCACCTGTAGATAACATTTTTTTTACATTTCATAAAAGAATTTTATACAAGTAAGTTAGATATTAGAAAGAATTAATAACATACCAACGTCCACGTGGAGCCTCTGCTACAATATCTACGGGTAATGGAGCACGAGCATGTGGAGCTAAACGAGGTATGTGCTCCCATACCCACATTTGTAGAAGAACCATGCATCCTGTGATCTGCATCTTCTCGATGCGACATGCACTGCATAGGGCTCTGTATGTATATGCTAGGCAGGCAGACCCCCAACTATATCGACCTGCCTGGTCCAAATCCTCTAAAAAAGATAGATACATCAGGTGCACAAAAGTAGTAGAGTGGTCAACAAAAAGCGTGCCACCGATCAGCCTCAAAATATATGCCCGTGCAAAGCGCAGCACGGTGACGTCATCATCATCATCTGGTAAATGTGTGAAGTGCTGGTCTAACCAAGGCATCCGCAATCTACCACCGACGATGGTCCTGCCATCATCCTGGACCTCTATGCCCAGAAGTCTATGAACAAGCTCAGGCAAATCTGATGGAACTCGGCCTGTCAAAGCATGTCCGTCGATAGGGAGGCCCAACATAATAGCCACATCCTGCAATGTAATAGTCATCTCTCCCTCACTGAAATGGAAAGTATGCGACTCTGGTCTCCATCTCTCGACAAGTGCGGCAATGAGCTGATGATCAAGAAACGTGAAGTCGCACATCGCTACGCCATAAAATCCAGCTCGACGAAGATGTGGGACGATAGCGGGAGGTGGTGCAGTATGATGGAAATGGTGAGATCTACGTACACTCAAGGGAGCCACAGGACGTCCCTCTAAAAGCAGTCGTGATACATGAGTAGCCTGAGATGTAAGCAATGGAAAACCTACCATCTGCACACATGATATCATCGTTACTTATTAATAGTGGAATCATGATATATTCATTTTTATTTGGTGTCACAATCAAGATTAGCCTAGTCTCACAATCAACATTAGTTAAGGATGCTCAGACACTCAGATGTCATTACTAAAACTAGACATCTTATAAGAAAACCATAATTTAAAAGTGAAAAATTAATTATTTCTTCTTATTTGTGAAATTACGTTTGTTAATTTATCAATTATCCATTAAATAACCATCAACATTATTCCACATTAAAAATTAACAGGAAAAAGTGAAAAATTAATAATTTCTTCTTATATGTGAAATTAGGTTTGTTAATTCATCCATTATCCATTAAATAACCATCAACATTATTCCACATTAAAAATTAACAGGAAAAAGTGAAAAATTAATTATTTCTTCTTATTTGTGAAATTACGTTTGTTAATTTATCCACTATCCATTAAATAACCATTAACATTATTCCACATTAAAAATTAAGAGGAAAAAGTGAAAAATTAATTATTTATTCTTATTTGTGAAATTACGTTTGTTAATTTATCCATTATCCATTAGATAACCATTAACATTATTCCAAATAGATCAAGTTCCTAAGTAACTATAGAAACTTCCACAATAGGTTATTCAACCACAACCTCTTCCTCTTAGTCTTCTACTTCTTCTCATCCTCATCCTCTATTTCTTATTCTTCTTCTTCATCATCGACACCAACCACAACCTCTTCCTCTTAGAGCAGGTACACAGACTCGATCATGGATGATGAGATTTGGAACTCTGTCCTGCCACTTGGGGACATCTCTTACGAGTATGTCCTTCTGCGTGGCAGATACTGCATCGTATTCTCCCTCCTCGTTGTCGAGGCCAATCCATCTCATTTCTGATGCGAGTTGACTTCGGTCTTCCTCGAGGCCGCAACCTAGTAGCATGAAGCCAATAATTTTAAAAATGACACACATTGAAAAAATTATAAATGATACCAAAACCGACTTATGAAAACCTGGAAATATCAGGGACTATGGTCGGTTGATCAGCAGGCAATGTGATAGAATGGAAGTCACCAACAGGCATCCAAGCAGCACTATAACAGTTAACCAAAGTGCTCATGTGATACACCGGGTCAACATATGGCTCCCACGATATATTTACCGAAGCGCAAGCTGTAATAACATGTACACATGGATATCTCAATGCCTGAAAGCTGCCACAATCACAGTACCTGTTATCCAACATCACGACAAACACTCCACCATTAGTGCATGCACCCTGGTCGTAGCACTTTCTTACCCGAAAACTCCTCTTTTCCCTGTCAAAGGCTATAACATTCCATCGTGAAGCCTCATTCCGTATCCGGTCAATATCAGTTTGAAAATGCTGAGTAAAAAGCATTCCATTTTCCATCCTCTGGTAGGCCTTTTGGGACCGGTCAACAAAGTAGTGAACACATCTAAAAAATGTCTCTTGCACTAACCCTGTGATTGGGAGTTTACGCACACCCTTGAGGACCCCATTTACGCACTCCACTATATTAGTGGTCATATGCCCATATCTCATGCCACCATCGTATGCTAATGACCATTTTTCCTTTGAAATTTGTACCATATATTCATATATTTCCTCATTAACTGTTCGGATCTCTTCAAGACGCCGATCAAACCTTTCTTGTTGGGGTTCATATGCTGAAAGCATAACATAATAATGTATTAAAATGGATAGTAAATTTTGTTAAAAAAAGAAAGTTTAGAAAACCATACCCAATTTGAGGATCGCCTTCTTTATGGCCTCATCTCTAAACTGCTTATGCACATTACTTGCAATATGTCTAATGCAATAACGGTGATAAGCATTCGGCTCAGTCCAAGAAACCCCATCACTACTCACGGCCTCTATAATCGCTCGATGACGATCAGATATCAGACACACGCCCTGTTTCTGCGTGACATGAACACGTACACATGCCAAGAACCAGCTCCCGCATTCAAAATTTTCTTTTTCAACAACAGAAAAAGCAAGTGGCCGAGGAGCGCGATTACCATCCTGTGTGGCAGCAATGAGTAGAACACTTGTATACTTTCCATAAAGGAATGTGCCATCTACCTGAATAAATTGTTTACAAAAGGGAAATGCAGCAATGCACGGTCTGAATGCCCAAAAAATCCTCTTGAACTTCACCTTTGACCGATCAACTAGATGATTTTGGGATACATACTCAACAGTGTCCAACTGATAAACAATCTGATTATTGAGAGACAACAATTCCATAAGCTGTGGCAACAACGCATAAGACTCATCCCAATCACCATACACTTTTACAATGGCTTTCTGTTTTGCATTCCAAGCTTTGTTGTATGATACCTTATAGTTATACAACTGTTGAATTCTTTCCTGAATAAGGGCAACAGGAACATCCTGACTTGTTCGTATCATCTCACAAATAACAGTAGATATAAACTCTGCATCAAGAGAAGAGTGATCTTGTGCCAAGCTGGGATGCAGACAAGTGTGTGGGCCTTTTAATTTGGTTATCTTCCAACATCCATAACATTTATCAAATACTGCTCTTAATCGAAATTTACATTCTGGCCCATATTTTTCACAACGAATGAGATATTTGGTCTTCTTTGACTCATAAACCACAAATGTGAAATGTCGCTCAATGTGGTATTGCTTTATCACATTTTTCATGACCTGTTTAGTTTCGAACTCCTGCCCAACATATATGGCATTATCATTTGATGCAGGCATATTCCCTATAATGCCAGGAAATTCAGAAGCTGGTGTAATGACATCCCAATCAAAAAGTTGTTCACGAGACATTCCTCCAACTAAGGAACTCAAAACTGAAGGCTGATTACCACTAACTGGTGGATGTAGTGGATGTCTGTCTCTCAAAGGAACCTCAGAAGGTTAATTTCCAACCACATCATCTCCTGCTGACTCCCCAGATTCTTCTTCCTTAGATAAACTTTCTTGCACTATATCAGCACAGAAAGGGATGTCATCTACATTTCCTTCCAAATTTTGATGATCTTCCTCATTACATTCTTCCACAGGAGTCGAATGAGAAGGAGGCAATAAAGAAGACTGTTGTGAAGGACCAACTTCTATAGCGGTCACAAAGCATGGTTATGTAGTAATCGATTGCACCACATCAATATCAGAAATGACAATAAATAATTCCATCAAACCATTAATACACTGTTGCCTGAATAACTGAGAAGCCTCCATCCAATCCTCATCATCGACTATAGGGTAGTCGCTGTGCCACATACGCTCAGGATATTGAAGATGTCGGTATCTAATTGAAGTGATTGCTTGTCCTGCACTCAATTTTAATCGACTATGAATCTTATTACGAACTGCATCCAATGTCATACAACCATGGAGATTTACCACTTTGACAGGTGGCACACTGTAGCTAAAACCCTGCTCGGTACAAATTACCTCACCGTTGCAATATATTTGAGCAGACATAATTACCTATTAAAAAAAATTAAAAATATTATACACTACATTAAAATTTTAAATTATTTAATTTGGGTTTGAATAATTGATTATCTTGAGACTTTTTTATGTATTGATTTATCACTGTTAAGGTATAGTGGTTGTGATTTTAGCACAAAAGCAAATTTAATATAATGTTTCATAAAGTTTGATTACTTATGAATATATAATCATGACTTGATCTTGAGACTTGTGATTAGTTTATCATTATCTGATAAACTAACCACAATTTATATGAGTAAACTCCTATCTCTATTATCAAATATTGCAACAACCGCCAATCTCCTGTCAAATAGAAACGCCACCTCTCGAACGAGTTCTCAAATGCCTCTTCGTCGACACCTCTTCGGGGATGCCTCTTCGTCGACACCTCTTTGGGGCGTCAGTCTTTTATTTACAAATTTACTCACATGCATGTGAGAGGGTCTAGGGGTATGAAATACATAAATTAATTTAAACGGACACGCAGGTCCTTACACTTACTGAGAGATGACTCGCAGGTCATCAATACCGAAAAAATGCAATTATTACAAATTGAATAACAACATACACAAAATAAAACATGCAATTTCAATTATGCATGGTCGGTCATCTCAAGATCAGTCATCACTCATACCGTGTTTTTTGGTATATTTATTATATTATCCGTATTATATAAAATCTATATTAAATACTACACCTATTTTACAAAAATTTAACTTCATGTGTATATATATATATATATATATATATATTTATTAAAAACATTAAATAAATTTTATTATAACTGATCTAATTGAGATTTACATAATAAACACTTTTGTTATTTTAAATTTTATGAAATTGTAATGTTTTTTGGCCATTCTTCTACTTTTCAAAATATAAGTAAATATATTTTATACTTTATTGATTAAAAATATTATTACTAGTAATTAAAAGTAATTTAATTTACACTTACATCAAAACCATCCATTAAAATAAATTTCTCCAACATAAATTACTTTTTCTAAACACTAAAAAGTTTAGACATAACATAAAACATTCAATATTTAGACAACATACATTCAAAAAATTAAATCATACGAACATTCAACATCAAGAAAATTAAATCATACAAAAAATTTCATGCATAACATATGAAATAAATAAATCATACACAAAATTACACATACAAATGAAATAAATAAATACAATTAAACATACAAATGAAATAAATAAATACAATTAAACATACAAATTTTTAAATAGAAATTTTACCTCAATAAAAGCAGCAAATATTTGTTGAGAAAGAATTTCTGCAGGGCTTCGCAACGAAAATCATAGGAGAACAATGGGTATTAGGGGGGGGGGAAACCTCCTTTTATAACTTCTCTCGGCCGGATGCGTGAACGCCGTTCACGCATCCTTCAGCTCGTCCGCGAAGGATGCGTGAACGGCGTTCACGCATCCTTCGCCGCGGAGAGAAGCGTGAACGCCGTTCACGCATCTTTTCCCGCGCAAGGATCCGTGAACGGCGTTCACGCTTCCTTTAGCTGGTCAGCAAAGGAGGCGTGAACGCCGTTCACGCATCCCGGACCCATTTTTAAAATTATTCGAACCCTATACCCTTATTTCAAATTTTAATTTTTTAAAAACCCAAATAAAAAAATTACTCCTGGATCTCCATCAAAAGAAGGTTGAAATCTGGGAAAAAGTGGAGTTTTTAGGTCTATCGTTTTAGATTATATTGGTCTGGTTTTGGAATGTTTAAGTAAATTTATAAATTGATTGACAGTCTGGTATGAGTATTGACTTGTTTTGAGTTCATGAGGAGTCTAAAGCAATTCATTAGCTGTGTGAGTTGTGCTGCATAGTTTTCGAGATTGGTGAGATGAACGGATGCACAACATGTATGAGAAATTGGTGGATCAAGGGTTGATGCTCCATAGCTCCATCTTCATTGATAACTAAGCTCGAAGCCGATAGGAGGAAGAGGGTATGACCGGTGACACTGGAACATAGCAGGGGAGCAGGTGTGGCGACGAGGTGTGTCGAGGCTGGAGTCGAAAACGCCTAATGGTGAGGTGCAGGGTTCACCGATAGAATGAATGATAAAAGGGTCACCGGTACTCAAAAAAAGGGTCACCGTTCCATAAAAAACTCACCATTAGTATAAACATAAAGGCTCATCGGTGGCTAAATGAAATAAGATTACCATAGGTTTAAAAAGAAATATCACCATAGTAGAATAAACTAATATCACAGGTACATAAATTATTAAGGTCATCTTTAGTCTTTAAGTGACTGATATAAAATTAATAAAAGGGTTACCAGAAGAATCAAGGATCACCGATAGAATGGGTAACTATGGGTTGGGAGTCACCGTTAGTTTAAAAAAAAGGGTCACCATTACAAAATAGAATAAAAGGTTACCGTTAAAAGAAGAGGTCACTAATAAGCAAATCCAAAACTAAAGAACTAATGGTGAACATCAAAAATTAAAAACGCATAAATTGAACATAAAATTTAAAACATAAATAATCTAAATAATAATATGGAAAATAATTAACATGTTAAAACCATAAAATAAAAAATAAAAACATTGATAATTAAATGTTAAATTAAGACAAAACAATAAAAACATACTATTTATTAAACATAAAACTTTAAAGTTACAATAAAAATTAGTAATTGATAACACATAAATTCAACACTGGATAATTGATAAACTAAATTAATAAAAGATTAAATAAGAAAATCATTAAACTATTTACAGGATAAGTAGTAAATGAACAAGGGTAGCATCGGTGACCCAATAGGTTACCGGTAGCTCTTGTCTACCTCACTGGTAGACTAAAAACAAAATTTAATGAATGAATAATAAAACTGTATACTTAATATTAAATAATTATTGGTTTAAAACTTTTAATTAATTAATTAAACAACTATCTGAATACATAAAATTAAAAGTGAACTATTTAATTTAATTTGAACTAAAATTCATAACTTAATTAATTAGAAGGATGATTAGACAAGTTTTTTAACATTGTTAACCATTTAAAATGAAAATAAATTAAATGATAAAATATAAAAATGAAAACAAAGTTAATTAAATATAATTACAATGATTATATAATTATTTTATAAAAAATGTTAATTTATAAAAATGTCAAGCAGATTTAAATTAACCAAGATAAATAAGACATAATTAAATTAGAAAGGTAAAGTAAGATTAATATTTTTAATTTAAAGACTACAAATACATAATTAATTATAAAAATTGATTAATTAACATTATTAATTATAAAAATAATAAAGTACAATTATATAGAATAATGTTCTTAAATAATTAATTAATCATTACAAATTATGTAAAAACATGTGGCAAAACAATGTAAAAATAGAGAAACATCAAATTCCCCCACACTTAAGCATTGTTTGTTCTCAAACAATACCATATTTCATTATCATTGAAAAATAGTAAAAGTTTATTATTTTTCTCAAAATGTAAGATTTTCAGAACTTCGTAATAAAGGACAAAAACATGTCATTAGACGTAGAAAATAAATTTCTCATATGAGTCTTTCCAAGAATAAATTATCACTAGTAGTCTTGAAAACTATGAATCATCAACCAATGAAGATTTCATGCCTCATATGTGATACAACTTAATGGCTCACATCAATCCAAGCTCAGGTTTTAATTCCAAGAATGAAAAAAGGTATATTTCTATGGAATTAAGAACTTAACCGATGGAACTTTGTACTTTTACTCATTCTTAAGGTCCATAAATAAATATATTTTTTGTGAATCACCTTAACGAAGAATCCTAAATGTCTCCCATATAAATCAGTTGACCCCTTCTTCATTCAGCGTTCACCATTCCCCTCAACTTAATGAACTCATTTTTGACCCTAGACACTTTTTTTATTTTTCCCAGGCCACGTATCATGTGCAAAGTACTATGCATTGAACTTATTCAGAGTGTACATAGGGCTTATAGTAAACAGAAAGTCACCCAACATCTAGGGTTTTAGAGACTGACCATGGGATCCCAGATGCCAAAACCACTCCAGTTTCACTATATTTTTATTAAAACCATATACATTGGCTCCTTAAGATGATTACATTTATTAATTTCAAGAAAACTAATTTCTAAGAGTCAAAATCAAACTTCTAGTTCCAAGGGTTATGATCATAACTCTACAAACATGTAACCCAAATTACATTAAAAAATAGTTCCTAAACCAAAATTTCTATTGAATAACTATGAAATACCACACAAAAATCATCAACTTCATTAATTTCGGATTCAAAGTACTTCATAACTACCAATCAAAGCACTATTCAAAGGCAACAACCAATTGAGTACAGTGTACAACATATAAATAAAATAGAATTTTGAAAAAAAAATTAATCATTTATACCAAAACATTGACATTTTGTTGGAATTTATGGGCTTAAATTAAATCACATTTTAGCACATTCAAGATTTGACCCCCTCCCCTACACATAAAACTCATATGTGTCCCCAATGTTGAATTCCAAATATGGAGAAGAACAATTTGACATTTAAGGTTCAAAATAGATTTTCAATAGAGTATATTAACCTAAGAACCTGTTTTTTGGCTATAAAAGGCTTTGAAATATTCCTGATGTTATTCCAGAGTAGCGACTTCAGACGGTGTGCAATTCCGAGCCCCGGTGTGGCTGGAATTAAAATTTCAGTTTTTTCACACTGGGCACGCCAAATAAATGGTATAAATCCTAAACGGTAATTCATATCCTAAATCTGATATGATGGATGGGTCTAAAATGGGTTGTTTAACCTAGGAACAACATAAATCATGTTGGTGCAGGATGTTGGGACCCCTCACCCGTTAACGAAACGTTAAACAGATAAATAAATTAATTAATTTATTGGCTTATTGGTTAAACTCAAGTATCTATAAAAAGGTAGCTCGGATTGGAAAACTGAGGGCACTGTTGAGTCTGTAGCGTGCCTTTTTCCTTAAGAGCGGTGAAACTTTAACGGGCATGAGGCTTCTGTGAAAAATGACACCAGGGGCATTTTCGTAATTTAGCATCCTTGGATGATATGTTTTATAACTTTTCAATGAGGACTCAGATTAAAATTAAGAGATCACCATTGTTCTTGGGAGGCGATGTTTACACTAGCAGAGGCTTAAGCTCGACCCCGTTGAGAGTTTCGAATGCTAGACAGTTGGGGGGGGGGGTATTTAAAATTAATTAAGAGTTAAATGAAATTACTTATTTAAACATAACCACCCCCACCCTCCGTCTCTATTTGAATCCTCTAGTGAAAGGAGCTCTCAATTAAGTAAGCCCTCCCATCCCTCAAGCTCCTCTCCTCTCTTTAATAAGGCATTAGTAGATCCGACACTGGCGGATCCCTCACAAAGCATTGGGCTATGCCCAAAAAGGTAGGAGTTCATCGTTTCAAGTTTCAATTTCAAACATCTCCTTTGATCTCAAATTATGGTGTTCAATTGCTGTTAATTTGTCGGGAGAAACCCATAGTCACTTAGTACTTGTTCTGAGCATCCCAACACTTGTTTCAGATTGAATTTATGAGTCTCGAGTTGACCACAACATTCCAGTGAGGATCAGCAGATTTTTGGGTGTTTTTCGGCGAGGTTCTGGCCATCCGGGCGGCGGCGGCACGGTGTAGCTGTGGTCCGGCCTTCCGAGCACGGCGGCGCGGGCTCCCTTCAGTGGAGGTAGTCAGTGGACGACGAGGTCGAGCAAGGGGAGGTCAGGCGTGGCTGGGGAAGGTAGGCAGAGGCCAGGGTCTAGTGCGTCGGAGCGAGCAGGCAGTGGTAGGAAGCTGGGATTCGGTGGCAGGTGAGGCCAAACAGAGGTGCAGCGGGGACCGCGGGCGTGCGTGGTCAAGCATGAGGACCGACCAACTGTCGGTCGTTCGATGGGGGACACTGGGGTCACGATGACCCCAGGACACATAGAGGACCCACAGAATGCGGGCCCGTGTTGGAGAAGTCGGATTGGGAGAGATAGGTCGGCCCACGTGCTGAATAGTGGGCCGGTTCAGGCATATGGTGGGCCGGCAGAACTGGCCCAGTCCTCCTAATCGATCCATTAAATATTAAAACACTCATAAAATTCAGACCGGACGTCAGATTCATGTGCTGTCAGCTTTGACACATTCCTTTTATAGAGATTAAGCTTTTGAGATGGTTTCAGGGGTTCTAATTCTAGAGATGGGGGCCTCAGTGGCATGGCACATACGATAAATGGTTTGGTGTTTTTCCAGGAGTTCATGTTTTGGATGGGGAAGACACATCTGATGTCCGATTTGAGCGCCATCAGGGGTATTGGGACCCAGGCGCCAAGGGAGAGCTTTCCAAGTTGGTTTCAGGCATTGAAGCTGGAGTTGAGGCATGGGACCCATGACCCATCTTTTAAGCTGCGAGCAGCGTTTAACAACTTTTTCCTCGGATGTCTATTTGGGGCATGCGAGTAGTCAATTCAAGGTGTTTTTCTGAGGGCATTTCATTGGCACAATCTGCCTGCATTAATTCTGCACGATGGTGCATGCCCCATGAGGGTCGTTTTGGGAGTTGGCGGTGATTTCTATCTTTATCACCCAGTGTCTGTTTCAAAAAAATAGATAGTCAATTTTGTGAACTCTTTCGAGAGGATTGTAATGGTGCGACCCATTCATTATGCTTCAGGATCGATATGCGGGTCCCATGAAGCACCACTCATGTGCAGTACAGTGAAATACATCTTTTTCTCCAGATTTCCATTGCACACATGTAAGCATTCGATTTGACGTGTTTTCCCGAGGGGATCGTAATAGTCTGATGTGCCTAACTATTTTTGGGGTCGAGGCTCGAGACCACGGGACGTCGTTTGGGCGTAAAGCAGTGTTGAAGGACTTTTACATCGGATGTCTATTGGACGCGAGTAAATAGACGATCTCGCATGTTTTTTCATGAGTATTACAAGGTACGATCCGTTTGGATGTGCAATTTCTCTTTTGAAATCTCATTAAATGTGGAAGCATGAAAGGTATATCGGTGGTGGTTCATCCTGCGGCATTTGTAGAGAACACTTGGCGTGTGATCACGTTCACTCTTGAGAGACTGAATTGAATTCTCAAAGACATGTGGCTGGCCGTGCTAGGGTCGTGGAGGAAGCAGGTTGGTGAAGTTATGTTTATGCCTTTTGCATTGACATTGGGTGTTGTGTCCATGATATCCCTTCAGATGGTAATGTGGCATACTCTGGGAGTATACGAGAATGCATGGAGGTACATGTTTTTGTTTTTACTTGAGAACATTTGTGTGCTTGGTTTAGAGATGAGTTTTGGCCACACGTCCTGTGGGCCCCATGTGTGTGCAACGTGTTCTACTTTACATACCTTTGACCTCTCAGCATGAAGATAGACCTTCTTTTAGCACTGTTTAGACCAAAAGGGTTGAGTTGGTCCCCCTGGTACTGTTCTCGATGGTTTCGACTAGCAGGGTTGAGTGGGTCCCCCTGGTATTATTCTCAATGGTTTCGACCAGTAAGTTTGATTGATTCCCCTAGTTCTGTTCTTGATGATTTGACTGGAAGAGTTGTTTTGGTTCCCATATTATTTCAGCTAAGGAGGTTTTCAGTGTTGTTTCCCTTTCACCAGACTACGACAGCGTTTATGTCTACGTGCGTTCGTACAGTGTGGGTGTGCTCCCTCTTTCTAGAGTGAGTTGTCTTGGTCTGCATCGATAGTACACTCAACAGATTGGAGCATGTATCACCCTGAGAGCCCTGGGGAGATCCTCACATCCCTTCGTGATCCCTGGTAGGGTTCATTGGGAATCGGTGTGACCAACACATTATGGGGGCACCGATCCTCACCCTAGGAGGTTGTTTCTAGTAGGGTACAGATCCCCCAGTGAGCCCTGGGTAGTGACTCCCTAGCTATTAATCAAGATCATATATTCCTTCCACGATCTATCATGACGTGTTTCCCACTATGTGTTCCGGTTTCCAGTGTAGTACAATCCAGGAGGGATGGCCAGTGAGGTTCTATCCAACAGGGCTGTCTAGTGAGGTACCATCCAACAGGGATGGCCAGTGAGGTACCATCAAGCAGGGATGGCCAGTGGTGTATCATCCTATAGGGATGGCCAGTGCGGTACCATCCAGCAGGGATGGCCAGAGCAGATCTGGGTCTCCCTCCAGCGGATTACCCTTTTGCGGGGCTAGGTCGTGGGAACTCGTCAACTTTCAGAAGACCTCTCGAATATGTGACATTGATGAGGTGTGTCTTGATGCTCCCCCAAAACTCTCAAGAATGTGGGGAACATTCCCCAATGATACTCATCCTTGTGACGCAACCTAAAATCATTCGGGAGAGTCAGTGTCGCCCAAAGTGGATAGTGTCAAGGCATGGTGATTTAAGCCCCTTGACTTGTAGTACGGGGCATACGTACGGATACTGGGCATCGATGGTGTTTACATCTGGGACTATTGGCTACTCTCTTTATTGGTATGAGCAACGAGATGTAGATCCCCTTAAGATCTTGTTCGAGATTCTTGTTTGAGCATATGGATATGTATATACCATGTTCCATTACCCACTCCTTCGGTTAGGTATCTCTCCTTCCATGAGAGGCAATGATGCATGGGGTATGCCACGAGATTTCGGTGTCTAGCTTCTTGTGGTTGGATGAGTCTACTCTCCTACTATCGGTAGCAAAGAATCGACAAGAAATTCATCTTCTCACCACTTCTAGCTCCTTGTGTTTGGACGAGTCTACTTCATTCCTCTTGTTGGGTTGAACTGTACTCTTTACTGTACTCTCTGTTGTACTCCTTTACTATTCTCTATTCGATCTACTGCTCACTCTTTGGTACCTCCTTTGTTTCTCCCTTGAGCCTTCGGGGCATCCTACTGGGTATTTTTATACTCAGACCTGCTTGGTATTTTCCTGCATTTCGTGTGCCCTTGTAGATAACGGACAGGTTGGTCGTGACTTCACTGGAGCTTAGGAGTTGTGGAGTTTGGACTGAATGTGGTGGTCATAGTCGGGTTCCAGGAGTGGGACTCTCCTAACAATTTACTTTTGTTTACCTATTGTCGGGTTGTGGCACTTTTCTATTTGGGCGCATGTTTTTCCCTTTATTTCAGTTTACCTTCAGCTTTTACTTTGTACCGTTTAGAGGTCGATGCACTTTTTTGGTTGTTTATAGCAGTTAGTACTTTACTTTTCCTTTTACTCTGCACTTCTGCATTGAGGGATTTGCGTGTATGTGTACAGGTACTTAGGCAAAGGCCTCCACGAGTTGTTTATCCTTCGGCTCTTGTCGCCAGCCCCTGGCCTATGGAGGCGGGCATGGGGTAGTTCCGGCTCGAGTCTGGGTAGGTCCGGGTCGTGAAAAAGTGGTATCAGAGTTGGTTCATTCCTTGGGTCATTGTTTGGATGTCCCTAAAATGGAATTGGTTGGGATTTATGGAAATAGTGTCAACGTGTCTCGAGAGAGGCTCTCATGCCAGGGAGTCAAGTGATGGTGCGACGTCCGATGTATCCATTTACTAGGACCCTAATAACCCACTTGTCGACATGGCATGCTGAGACACTTTTTTCAGGGAAAATTGTTTTGTGCATCACATAGCATTGAGTCATGACTGTCCTTCTTGAGTCAGCTACCCATTGTTGTTACTATTATATACATATATTATCATCTCATCGCGACACTCATTTATAAAATTTAGGATTTTCCACGATGGAAGCCAACCAGGATACTCTCTTTGGTTCATGACGATGAACCAATGAGCTACGAGGTCTCAGTCCAGGACCCATTATGTGAGTCCCTTTCTCCGGGTGGGCTGGGAGCAGCACCCCCACCTGGTGAGCAGTAGACAGCTCCAGCAGAGCGGACTGAGCTTGAGCGCAGGTTGAGCGAGTTCTGCAAGTTCTAGAGACAGAGACTACTAAGGTTCAGTGGTGAGCTAGACCCTATGGCAGCAATGGTTTGGATAGAGATAGTGTTTCACCTTTTTAGGATTGTTCAGACGCCCTCAGATATGATGGTGACTTTGGCCGCTAGCCTTTTCTACGGAGCAGCTGGGCATTAGAGGAGTATGGTGACTTAGTTTCTTGATAAGTCATCACTTTCATAGAATGAAATTCAGCTACTATTTCATGAGGAGTTTTACCCCTACTACATATGCTCTATTTGGATCTAGGAGCTCCTGTAGTTTTGGTAGGGAGGGATGACGGTGACTGAGTATGCGACTGGTTTCACAGACCGTGCACACTTTTTCCCAGACTTAGTCCACGACGGCAACATCTGAGTGTGGAAGTTCGAGCAGGGTCTTTGTATAGAGTTTCATTCTGTCATAGTACCCTTGGACATTCCCACTTTTACTAAGGTTCCTGAGGAGACACTGGTGACAAAGAGCTTCCTGTCATGCTCTATAGTTGGTGGTGGCAGTAGGCTCGACAGAGCTGAGATGACTGCCGCAGCTAGTGGGTGTTGGCAGACATAACCTCGAAACAGGTGCCTATTCGATAACTGGAATCAGGGGCATCTTCTTAAACCAAAGTGGCACCAGAGGGAACCAGGTCATCCCAAAGAGTGTTAATGATAAGCTTGTGATGGGTGAGGTCACCTGGCGTGAAACTTCCCAACCAAGCACACTGATAATATCAGGCAGGCAGTAGGTGCACCACCGCAGCAGAGGCAGCACCGTGATCAAAGTAGCACCCAGAGAGGTGGTGCTAGAAGAGGATCAGGAGGAGCTGGCACTGGGGGATGACCTTAAGGGGTCTTCCCATCACCACCAAGTGGTCCATGTTAGGCTCCGGGAGCATACAGTTGGGACCACAGACAACTGTGATCTTTGGATATCTACGATCCTACAGAGCATGAGGTGATAAGAGTTACGCTCTACAGAACTTCTACTTTTTTCAAGTAAAAATGTTAGAATATGTGTTTGAAATTATTTTCTCCCTACTTCTTTCTTGAGGTATTAATAGGCTGATGTGGGGCATCGGTGTAACACTATGTCTGTAGAGAAGAAGATGTGGAAAGATTTCTTTAATCGATGGTGTTGAATCCTTCACACTCTGACAATGTAAGAGAGTCTAGGTTGTGGGACATCAACTGTGAAATCTTGTGTAACCAGATATCCTTGGGTGTTTCACCGTATGTATGTTTTTAATGATGAATCACTGGGATTTGTCCCAGGTCCGAGTGGTGATTTCAGTCACGGCGTGCGACGTGTGGGTTATACCGGGGAGGTAAACTACCCCCGAGGGCCTTCGAGCTATTTGAGACAGTGCGAAAGGATGGTGAGGTTCCCTAACTTTTTCCCCTAACCCCAAGGTCTAGAGTGGGTGCACGACGTCTCTCACATGACTCACTCGAGAAGAAGTGTGTGTGCTCCTATAAACGTCATCGGCAAGTTCAGAACTCACATGATCAGATAAAATCCTTTTTTCTATGTGTGGTGGTGTAGGACTGTGCAAGAGTTCCTCTGGGTACGGAAGAGCCAGGTGCGGGCTTAGTACCTTGAGTTGATATTTGGTCTTACTTTTCGGGGATGAAAATCTTGAATGATAGAATGATGTAAGAACCTGTTTTTTGGCTAAAAAAGTCTTTGGAATATTATTGATGTTATTCCAGAGTAGTTCCTTCAGACGGCGTGCGATTCTGAGCCCTGGTGTGGTCAGAATTAAATTTTCAGTGTGTTCACATTGGTCACGTCAAATAAATGACATAACTCCTAAACGGTAATTAGGATCATAAATATGAGATTACGGATGGGTCCAAAATGAATTTTGTACCCTAGTAACGACATAAATCATGTCGGCGCAGGATGTTGGGACCCTTCACCCATTAACGGAACGTTAAATGGATAAATAAAATAAGTAATTTATTCTTTTAATGGTTAAACTCAAGAATCTGTTAAATAGTAGCTCAGATTGGAAAACTGAGGGTACCGTTGAGTCTGGAGCGTGCCTTTTTCCCTAGGAGGGGAGTAACTTTCACAGGCGTGGGCGTTCAGTGAAAAATGCCATGAGGGGCGTTTTCATAATTTTGCGGCCTCAAACGTTATGTTTAATAACGTTTGAACGAGACCTCGGATTAAAATTCCAAGATTGCCATTGTGCTCAAGAGGTGGTGTTTACCCTAGGAAAGGCTTATCCTCGACCCCGTTGAGGCTTTCAAATGAAGGACAGTTCGAGGGGGTGTTTAAAATAAATTAAGAGTTTAATGAAATTCCTTATTTAAACATAACCACCCCACCCTCCTTCTGCATTTACATCCTCTGGCGGAAGGACCTATCAATTAAGGAATCCCTCCCATCCCTCAAGCTCCTCTTCTCTCCTCAATAAGGCGGTTCATGATCCGGGACCGGTGGATCCCTCACAAAGCATCAGGATATACCCAAAGTGGTAGGAGTTCTTCATTTCATGTTTTAATTTCAAACCTCTCCTTTGATCTCAAATTGTTGTGTTGAATGCTGTTAATGTGTCAAGAGAAGCCCATAGTCGCGTAGTACATTTTTTGAACATTTTGAAGCTTGTTTTAGATTGAATTTCTGATTCTCGAGGCAATGGCTTCATTACAGTTAAGATCAGCGGGTTTTTGGGTGATTTCTGGCGAGATTCCACCCATTCAAGCGGCGGTGGCCCGGGGTAGCGGTAGTCCAGCCTTCTGAGCGCAGTGGCACGAGCTCCATTCCGCGGAGGTAGTCGGCGGACGGAGAGGTCGAGCGAGGGGCGGCCGAGCGCGACTACAGATGGAAGGTAGTGGCGGGTGTTGAGGGCGTCGGCACGAGCGGGTAGCAGCATGCGGCCAGGCTTCAGCGGTGAGTGAGGCCGAGTAGAGGCGCAACGGGGACCGTGGGCGTACGCGGTCGAGCCCAAGGACCGGAAGACTGTCGGTCGGTCGGTGGGGGAGACCGGGGTCACGACGACCCCGAGATGCAGAAAGGACCTACAGAATGTGGTTCCGTGTTGGAGAAGCCGGACCAGCTTAAGTTGGTCCGAGAGAGATGGGCCGGAACGCGCGGTGAACCGCGGGCCTGTTCAGGCATATGGTGGGCCGGCCGAACGGGCCCGGCCCTCCCGATCAGTTCGTTAAATATTAAAACACTCATAAAATTCTGACTATGTGTTAGATTCGCGTGTTATTAGCGACGACACGTTCCTTGGCTTGAGAAGAATATTTTGAAATGGTTCCAGGGGTTTTAATTCCCGAGACGGGGGGCCTGGGTGGCACGACATGTACGATAAGTGGTTTGGTGTTTTTCCGGGAGTTAATGTTTTGGATGGTGCGGACACATACGATGTCCGATATGAGTGCTATCAATGGTGTTGGGACCCTAGAGCTGAGGCAGGGCTTTCCAGGGTGGTTTCAAGCGTTGACGCCAGAGTTGAGGAATGGGCCCCACGACCAATCGTTTAAGCTGCGAGCAGTGTTTAACAACATATTCAATGGACATCCGTTCGAGGCATGTGAGGAGTAAATTCGGGGTCTTTTCCAAGGGAATTTCATTGGCGCAATCCGCCCGCTTTAATTCTGCATGATGGTGCGGGCCCTATGTGGGCTATTTTGGGAGTTGGAGGTGATTTCTATGTTTATAACCGGGTGTCCATTTCAGACAAATGGATATTCAATCTTGTGTAATTTTTCGAGAGGATCGCAGCGGTGCAATCCATTCATTATGCTTCAGGACTAAGATGTGGGTCCCCCGAAGCACCGCTCGTGTGTGGTATGGTAAAATGCATCTTTTTATCTGGCTATGCAGTGCACGCAAGTAAGCAGGCGATTTGATATGTTTTCCCGAGGGGATCACAATGGTGTGATGAGCCCAATTGTTTTTGGGGCCGATGCTTGGGACCATGAGAAGTCTTTCAAGCATAAAGTAATGTTTAATGAATTTTATATCGGATGTCTATTAGAGGCGAGTAAATAGTCGATCTATCATGTTTTTCTATGAGCATTACAACAGTATGATCCGTTTGGAAGTGCAGAGTCTCTTTCAAAATCTCATTAAATGTGGAATCATGAAAGGTGTACCGATGGTGGTTCTTTGGATGATGTTTGTAGAGAACCCTTGGCATGTGATCACGTTCACTCTTGGGAGAGTGAAGTGAAGGCTTAAAGAGATGTCGTTAGCCATGCTAGGGCCGTGTAGGAAGCAAGTTGGTGAAGTTATGTTTATGCATTTTGGCATTGACATTGGGTGTCGTGTGCACGATAGCCCTTGGGCTGTCAATGTGGCATACTCTGGGAGTATACGGGAATGTACGGTGGTATATGTTGTATTTTTTACCTGATAACATTTGTGCGCTTGGTTTGGAGATGAGTTTGGACCACACGTCATGTGGGCCCCATCTATGTGCTTCGTGTTCTACTTTACGTACCTTTGACCTCTCACGATGTAGAGAGCCCTTCCGTTAGCTGTGTTTAGACCTGTAGGGTTGAGTGGGTCTGCCTGGTCCTGTTCTTGATGGTTTCGACCAGCAGGGTTGAGTGGGTTCCCCTGGTCCTGTTCTCGATGGTTTTGACCGGTAGGGTTCTCTGAGTCCTCTGGTTCTATTCTCGATGGTTTAACTGGAAGAGTTGTTTTGGTTCCCCTGTTCTTTCAGTTGAGGGGATTTTCAGTGTTCTGTCCCTTTTACCAGACTGCGACATCATTTACGGCTACGTGCATTTGTACAGTGTGGGTGTGCTCCCACATTCTAGAGTGAGTTTTCCAGGTCTTCTTAAATAGTAGACTCAGCGGATTGGAGTATGTATCACCCCGAGAGGCCCGGGGAGATCCTAACGCCCCTTTCTATTCCCTGGTAGGGTTCTTTGGGTATTTGTGTGACCAACATATTATGCGAGCATTGACCCTCTACAGAGGAGGATGTTTCTAGTAGGGTACAGATCCCCCAGTGAGCCCTGGGCACAGACTCCCTATCTGTGTATTGAGATCATTTCTTCCTTCCGTAATCTATCGTGACATGTTTCCCACAACGTGTTCCAGTTACCAGTTTCATACCATCCAGTAGGGGTGGCCATTGAGGTACCATCCATTAGGTAAGGCCAGTGAGGTACCATCCATTAGGGATGGCCAGTGACGTACCATCAAGAAGGGATGGCCAGTGGTGTACCATCTAGCAGGGATGGCCAGTGAAGTACCATACAATAGGGATGGCCAGAGCAGATCTGGGTCTCCCTCCGACGGATTAACCATTCACTGGGTTGGGGAGTGGGAAAACGTCAACTTTGAGAAGACCTCTCGACTGTGTGACAGTGTCGGGGTGTGGCTTGACGCTCCCCCAGAACTATCAAGAACGAGGGGCACATTCCCCACTGAGATGTGTCATTGTGACATGATCTAAAAACGTGCATGAGACTCAGTGCAGCCCAAAGCGGATAGTGTCAAGGTGTGGTGATATGAGCACCTTGACTTGTAGTTCGGGGAAGACGTATAGATACTGGGCATCAATGGTGTTTACTTATGGGACTGTTGGCTACTCACTTTCTTGGTCTGAGCAATGGGATGGATATTCCCTTGTGATCTTGTTTCAGATTCTTTTTTGAGCATATGGATATGTATATACCTTGTTCCACTACCCACTCATTGGTTTTGGTTACTCTCCTTCCAGGAGATGTGAAGATGTATGGGGTATGACACATTATTTCTGCGTCTAGATTATCGTGGTTGGATGAGTCTACTCTCCTAATATAGGTACCGAATACTCGACGAGAAGTTCATCTTCTCACCACTTCTTGCTCCTTGTGTTTGGATGACTCTACTTCCTTCCACTTTTTGGGATGAGTTGTACTCTTTATTTCACTCTCTGTTGTACTCCTTTACTATTCTCTGTTCGATCTACTTCTCACTCTTTGGTTCCTCCTTTGTTACTCCCTCGAGCCTTCAGGGAATCCTATTGTGTATTCATATACTCCCCCTTGCCTGGGCTTTTACCAAACATGGTGTGCCTTTGCAGGAAACAGATAGGTTGGTCGTGAATTCACTGGAGCTTTGGAGTTCGGGAACTTGGACTGTGTGTGGTTGTTGTAGTCGGGTTCCAGGTGTGGGGCTCTCCAAACTATTTACTTTTGTTTACCTGTTGACAGGTTGTGGCACATTTCTGGTTGGGTACATATTATTCCCTTTTTTTCTTTTCAGTTTACCTTTATCTTTTTCTTTCTACCATTTAGAGATCGATGCACTTTTGTGGTTTTTTATAGCAGTTAGTAAATTAATTTTCCTTTTACTCTGCACATCTGCATTGAGTGTTCTGCGTGTATCTGTATAGGTACTGAGGCAAAGGCCTCCCCAAGTTGTTTAGCCTTTTTCCCTTGTCACCAGCCCCTAGACTATAGAGTCGGGCTTGGGGAAGTTGTGGCTCAAGCCTGGGTAGGGTCTGGTCATGAAAATTTAGGACATGTATAAAAAAGGTGTCTTTGAAGTTCCACAATATTGCTATCCATAATAAATAAATAATCAGATTGTTCTTATCCAGATACACACATTAAAATTTTAGTCTAATGACACAAATTTTCAATACAGCTCAAAAGTCAATGTGAAGTGTAAGTGTACTATGAACTGGGGTGAAAGAAAGTTTAGCAGAATTAATTCAGTTGGGTAATCAACACAGCAGACAAAGTGCAAGCTAAAATCCCCATCCCAAAGAAGATTCAAAAGACCACCAGTATGTACCCCATCACACTTAGATTGTAACAGTGAATATTATTTCAATATTTATGAATGAATTCAAGCAAGAGGCACATGTAAAAATTTTCAATTCAACTTAGTGACATGGAGCAAAAGTTTTTTAGAATGGAAGATATGCATCAATTTATTTTAATTAGTAAGGAGAATAAAAAATGAAATAGAAACTAATGAATATAATACATCCCTGAATAGGTTCTCCATTGCTCCTTCAGCATGGGAATTCCACTTCTTAGATGACACAAGAAGAACCATGAGATAGAACCAAGAGACAAAGAAGAAGAAGTAATAGGTATTTCACAAAAACAAAACACAGAAGAAACACTTTATCCGTGGTTAAAAAGAAACAACATGGAGAAAAAAGAACCATGGGTTTCCTCCAATGCAGTGCAATGTTTTAAATTCTTTAGCTAGAATTTATTGAAGATTAGTTTTCCAGCACTGTGATGGTAGCCAATCCCTTCGGTTGTCCCTCAAAATAAAGTTTCACTCTCTTCCCATTAGCCAACATGGGTTTATTTTCATCACCAAAATTTCAACAGCTCTATTCTTCATCCCTCTCACAATTGTAAATGGTCTAGACTATTTGGACTTCAACATTCCAGGAAAGAGTTTATGCATAGAATTAAAAAGAAGGACCTTCTATATAGTTTTTAATTCTTTGGTTTGTATGATATAATCTTGAATGATTTTAGTCATCTCTTTATAAATTCTTGAATTATCATAACTCTATCTCATAATTTCATCATCTTCACTTAACTCATGTAACATACTCTCACCAAAACTCTTAAAATCAATGTTTAAAGCCTTAACTACCCAATAAGACCTGTGTTGCATCTCCACCAGAAAAATGACAGCATTTCCCAAACAAAAGCCTATAAGGAGACATACCTATTGGGGTCTTGAAAGAAGTTCTATATACCCATAAAGCTTCATCCAATTTAAGATACTAGTATTTCCTAGGGTTTGACACAATTTTATCACGTATTTGTTTGAATTCCCTGTTTGTAATTTCCACCTATCCACTGGAAAGTGGATGATAAGGAGTACCAGTTTTATGAACACAACCATATTTCTCCATCAAAGTTTTAAACTTATAGTTCTTAATCTGTGTTCCATTATCAGTGATAAAATATCTTGGAACTCCATGTCTTGTAAACATGTTCTTCATCAAAAAAATTATTATAGAATTGGCTGGATTGTTGGGCAGTTCCACTGACTCAACCCATTTTGAAACATAGTCTACAACAACAAGAATATACTCATTCTCATGAGATGATGGAAATGGACCCATGAAATCTAAACCCCAAACATCAAAATTTTCAACTTCCAGAAGTCCTTTCTGGGGTATCTCTGGCTTCCAACCAACATTACATAGCCTATGACATCTATCACAGCCAAACACAAAGTTCCTAGCATCCTTAAAAGAAGTAGTCTAATAGAAACCAGATTGTAGAACCGTCTGAGCAGTTCATTCACAACCATGGTGACCTCCCCAAGGTGAGGAGTGAGAACTATCTAATATATAAAACATTTCTTCCTCAGGTACACTTCTCCTAATTATACCATCATCACATCTCCTAAATAGCAAAGGATCATCCCAAAGATAGTACTTAAGCACAGAAATGAATTTAATTATAAGATTATTAGACAAATTTTTGGGAAAACACCTACTGCAAGGAAGATGGAAATATTAGCAAACTAAGCAGATTGTATGATTGACATTTTGAGTAGATTTTAATCAGGAAAGGAAGAGTTAATCACTCAAGAATTTTCATATTTATATTGAGTAAGTGGAAGCCTAGAACGGTGGTCAACAATTAAATTCTCGCTCCATACTTATCCTTAATTTCTGAATCAAACTCTTGTAACAATAGAATTCATCTAATTAGCCTGGGTTTTGTTTCCTTCTTATAAAACAAGTACATTAAAGCAAAATGATCAGTGAAAATGATGACTTTAGAACCTATGAGATATTATCTAAACTTCTCTAGAGAAAAAAAAACAGCTAACAATTTTTTTTTCAGTAGTGGTGTAATTTCTTTGGGCTTCATCTAACAGTCTACTAGCATAATACAACCCATGCAACTTCCTATCTTTCCTCTATCCAAGGACTGCACCTACATCAATTTCACTTGCATCACACATTAGTTCAAATGGTAGTTTCCAGTCAGGTGCAGTGATGATGGGTGATATTCATTTTAAGAAGATTTAATGATTTCAAATAGTTCTCATCAAAATTGAAAGGTGCATCCTTGACCAGCAAAGAACACAAGGGATTAATTATATTGAAAAAATATTTTATGAATCTTCGATTGAAACCGGCATGCCCTAGAAAACTTCTAACACCTTTGCAATTTACCGGAGGTGGTTGTTTTTGAATAACATCAATCTTAGCAGTTTCAACTTCTAGACCGATCTTTAACACTTTATGACAATGAATTATACATTCTGTAACCATGAATTGATACTTCTCCCAAATAAGAACAAGGTTTGTTTCAATTCATCTCTCCAAGACTAACTAAATATTTCAAAGACATGTATCAAAAGTACTACCCACAATAGAGAAATTATCAATGAAAACATCAATAATTTTCTCAATCATATTTGAAAAGATAGCTAGCATACACCTTTGAAAGGTGGCTGGAGCTCCACACAAACCAAAGGACATATGCATGTAAGAAAAATTTACCAAAGGGTCATGTGAATGTGGTCTTTTTCCTGGTCCTCTAGATCAGCAGGAATCTGATTGTATCTAGAATACCCATCCAGGAAATAGAAAATATCATTTCTAGTAAGGATCACATGTATTTTATCCATGAAGGGAATTGGAAAATGGTCTTTACTTGTGGCTGAATTAATATTTCTATAATCTATACATACTCTCCATTTTGTGGCCTTCCTAACATGGACTTCTTTATTTTTTTCATTTTTAATTACAGTGAATCCTCCCTTCGTGGGTACAACCTAGACAGGGCTGACTGAAACACTATTAGAAATGAGATATATCATTCCAGTATCTAGTAGTTTGATCACTTCCTCTCTCAAGACTTCTTTCATGTTTGGATTTAATCTTCATTGACACTCTACCATATGCTTATGGTCAGGCTCCATTGGTATTTTATGTATGAAAAATGAGGGACTAATACCCTTGATATCATTTATTGTCCAGCCCATGGTAGATTTAAACTTCTTCAACACACTTAACAATCATTCTTCTTGGTTTTCATTCAATTCAGTAGAAATTATTACAAGTAAGGTGGAATTCTCACCCAGAAATGAATATTTAAGATGACCTGGGATTGGTTTTAGTTTAGGAATGGGTGGTTCTACACTCAATGGGAGACTCTTAGGCCTCGGAGGACCATGATCATTAACATACCTCTAGTAAGGAGTTTGAAATGTTGAATTATTTTCAATTTCATGATCAGAATCAGAAGTAACAGTGTTGTTGTCCAAAGTGGATAGTACACTGTCCATATTTTCCAAATTATGTTTCAACAAGTTAATCAGAGAACAATCATCTAGTTGTCTTATAAGTTCTACCTCAACAACATCAAAGTTTTCACAAAGGTTGGTGTTAACCAAAACAACCTCAAATTCACTAAAAATTCTCATATGTTCAGAAACAGAGGACCCATCTATAGCAAAAGCTGGACAGTTGTCCAGTTCTGAAAAATATTCCAGATTGGGAGTTCAAGCAGAATTTTAAACATTTAAAATAGATTCAACATGAATTTCAGCTTCACAATTATTTTCTTTAATATAGAATTAATTTTTAGATTTTTTAATATTTTCAGTTGAGTTCTCATCTTATAAAGACTCTAGCATTGAACAGTTTTCAGAATAAGTTAGTCCTTTAACATTTTTAAACACATTGAACTCTTCTTGTTATTTAATTTTAAAAATTAATTGACCCTTAGAGGCATAAATTACAGCACCTCCTGAGGCCAATAAGGTCTTTATGAAGATTATGGGAACCACTTGATCACACTCTATATCTATGACTAAAAAGTCTGTAGGCAAAAACAGCTTCCCTACCCTTACTAGAAAATCATCTTCCCTACCCACAAGAAGAGTGAAAAATCTATCAGCTAACTACAGTATGACTGTGGTGGGTTGAAGGTCACCCAACCTCAACTGTTGAAATAGTGAGTATGGGATAAGATTTATACTAGCACCAAAATCAGAAAAATAGTTCAGTTGAGCATAACATTCATAATGTGAAAGGTATGAAAATACTACCTAGGTCATTCAGGTTAGGTGGGATTTTCTTTGGAAGTACAACACTGCACTCTTCAGTGAAGCTGCAAGTAGAAAATTATTCTAAAGTTATTTTGTCTGAAACAATTTTATAAGATATTTCAAGTAATATGGGATTTGAATTATGTCTTGAATGAATGGAATGTTCACCTGAATTTTGGAAAGGAGACCAAGAAACTGATGAAGTTCATCCTTGGTGTTACTTTTTGGTTTTAGCTTCTCAAGGAAAGGGAAGGGTGGGGCCATATTTTTTCGTACAGTACGCATATCCCTAACCTATTCTTCAACTTTTTCTTTTCCTTTATTATTTTGATACTTGGATGAACTTATTCTTGAGTTTTAGGGGATAAATTAAGAGTTAGATCATTTTTATTACTTTTTTGTGAATTTCCAGTATGTGTACAAAGAAAATTTTGATTTCCAGATTAAAGAAGGTTTTCATTTTGGGAATTTTCATGTTCTTTTTTAGCTACAGTTTGAGTATTAAGCCCACTTCTAGTGAAAAAAGCCAAGGAATTCTCCCTAGGGTTAAGTTCTGTCATACTAGGAAGTCTACATTTTTCCCTAAATGAAAAATCTCTAGCAAGTTGATAAGGTTGTGATTCCATGTTCATCGTTCTAACAACAGTTTTCATTTAATTAGAATCATATTGATTTTGATGTTTAGACATCTAAGTCATGTATCTTTCCTCTTCTGGAGTTCATTTTGTTCCAAATTAGGTCAAGCTTAGAAGATATGTGACTGTCATTGTTTCCTTGTACATTTGTAGACTCACCCCTCTGTTGATTTTGAAAGTTTGTTCTTGGTTGATTAGAGTAATTAGGGGAAGTGAGTTTTTTAATTATTCCATTATCTTTCCAAGACAGATTAGGGTGGTTCCTATATACTTGATTATAATTTTCTGAAAACGTGTCTTCTTTAGGAGACATTCTATGACCATAGTTAACAAAGTTTGAATTATCTTATTGTTCAGATGGCATATAAAAGTTAGGAAATAAGTTTTTAGTAAGCCCAAACATACCACACTGGACACAATGTTACCTTAAATGTTGGTTGGTATTTTGATATCCATGTTGGTTAACAGTTTTTTTGAATTCCAGTTCATTAAAGATTTATGTTGGTTGGTGATTTAAACATGTTGAGCTTGAGTTTCATTTATTGAACCAGTGTTTGAATTAACAATTTTATTGAATCTTTTCCATATTGAATTTTTATGTTGTGAATTCAATACAAGATTAATAAATTTTATCTATGTTCTACATCTTCTTTTATCATTGTAATTCTCCCCAGCTGCTTGATCAACTAGATTCTATCCATAGAAGAACATCACTTCATAGAATGTGTCCATAAGAAGGTGAGATGGGAGTTGATAACGGGGACACTGCCAAAGAAGATCTCTAAATCAATCCCATGATTCATGAAAACCTTCTCCATCCTCTTGATATAAACATGTGATTTTTGTTCTAAGATCCCATTTTAATCTTTGGGGATATAATTTCATTGTGAATGAATTATACACTTGATCCCAATTTTCAAAAATGTTCTCATATAGAATTAGAAACCAATTCCTAGCATTCCCTTTAAGGAAAAAGGGAATCTCTCTAATTCTATGTTCATTTTCTATGAATCCTAGAAGTTTTAACTGCCGCATAGTTTTTTATAAGTATTTAATGAAGGAATGAGAGTCCTCATTAGAGAGACCATTAAAATAAGGCAATAGAGAAATGTGGGACTGTTTTAGCTCATAATTTCTGGCCCTTGGAATAAGTGTAATGGAAGATGGGTTACTTGAAACATGGGGGAGTTGGAACTCCCTCATCCTAGGCCTTTCATTTTCATCTAATATTTCCGGTTGATTTTGATAGTGGTTAGGTACAGGAACACTATTATCTTAGTTTTCCATTTCAGTTTTGTTCTCCTTTCTTAGAGTTGTGAGATGTTTGTCAATTTTTAAGTTTAGTGGCACTAGATTAGAATCATAGTGTCTTCTACTCATACAAATAGGAATATAATGTACTGAGTAGTATCAAATATAAAATAAGGGAAACTGATTTTGTTTTTACAATTTTCAAATTAAAAAAAAATAGATTTTTATATATATTAGAATTTATTATTTTGGGTTTTAGAGTAAAGGCTTGTGCCATACATGGAAACTGTCCCAAAAAAACTGATCTATACTATCGTTGAAGTCAGTCAAGGATTGAAATTTATAATCCTACTTACTACTGTATATGTGGCATGCAGGGTCGAACCCAAAGGGAAGCTAATTCTGACCAAAATTATTCTAAAAACATTGGAAAACTCCAATGTTGTTAGCAGTGGAGTGTTTTTTCATTTTTTCAATTTTTATTTATTTTTTATTAATAAATGAATTGAAACAACATAAAAAATATTATATCTAAACTATGAATTTAGAAACAGAAGAAAACACAGAGACACAGAGATATAGCACCATGATAAGAGAATAATCTCTTAAAATGCTCGGGGAAAAATCTCGATTCTACTGGTTCTTAAAACAATTAAATTTACATAAAAGTTACTACAATACACCACCAAAAGGAGAAATGACTTACCTCCCTCACCAGAAGCTAAGTCAAATAGGCTGATCAATTTCGGAGATCGCCACTCTAGAACAAATCAACTGTGAAAAGTTCGAATTGAAAATGACAACAGGATGAACTCGCTGTAAGTACAAATGTATTTGTGAATTTATTATTATTATTTTTTGAAAAATTTATTCACAATCAATCTCACCAATTGATTGTGATGATTTATAATTATATTTTTGTGGAACAATTCAATTGGATGAATTCAGTATCGATCTCGCTGATCAATACTGAATACATCTAAAGATGTAGTGAAACGGAACATACAAATGTAACCACTGAAACTTCAAATTATCCCTGAACTAATGATTTAGCTAAAAATATTCATTAATATGCATATCAAGATCATTTAATTACCAAAGGGAAGAATTAAAATAAAATAGAGGAAGTAAACTCCCCCTGCTAGCATGAACTATTACAACTCCTGGCCTCCTCTAGCTCCAAGTAGTGGTTCCAGAGTCACCCTCTGGCCCCATTTACTCAGATATTAGATCCTTGGATATGTTCAATGAATGCCTGTTTAATGAATTTCCCCTAATGAATCTCAATATCATGAATTTCACCCACAATTTTCTGCATTTTCTATCTTAAGTATCCACTTTCAAAAAATGCATCTCACTGCTCCGGGTCACACTAGTTTTTCTCACATAACTAACTTCCGCTGAGTTTGTTGGATGTACCTGGACATATACCCATATCCTAAATGAACCTATAAAGTTAGAACAGAATAACAAATGATTGAATGATAAATTTAAAGTGTTAACTTATATAAATAGTTAAATAACTATTTTATTAGTTTAAGTTTAAATGATATTTAATTTATATTAATTGTTTTTATTTTTATTTAATTTTGAATAATTTATTAAATTATTTTATTAAAGTTTAAAATTTAGATAAATTTATCTAAATAAAACTTTTAATTTGATTAAGTTATTTGTTAATTTTTTATTATAGTTATTAATGTTAATATTAATTTATATAATTATTGAGTTAATGATAATTTCGAAAATAAAATTATTTAAAATTTTAAACTAGATTAGATTATCTTAATTAAGTATTTTAGTTCTCAAAAATTAAATTTAAATTAATTTTTTTATTATACTTTTTTTTAATATTATTATTAAAAATTTATCTATTTAGTTTTATTCATTTATTATTATTATTTAAAATTTTATTTGTTATTATTATATTTTAATTTTTTTTATTTAGTTATATTATTTTTTTCTAGGTCTTCTTTCTCCCCAAACCCTCGGCTCCACCTCTCTCTGCTCAGCGTCGCGAAGGTTCATCAGCTTCAAATCGGTGAGCAACAAATCCTTTACCAGCATCGGCTTCAAACTAGTGGAAGTCTCCTTCTCACGACACAATAGGGGACTTCGAGTCTTCTTCAGTGCCGCTACAGTGGCTTCGTACGTCATCAAGAAGCAACAAAAGATCTCCACAGAATCAACTCGTGGAAATTCCAAGGAGGGATTTGGGTATTTTGGAGAACTCTTGTGGTGTGTGGCTCTCATCTTCGAAGCTCCAGGTGGTGGTGGCTGAAAGGTTGGATCTGAATCAAAAGAGGGTTGAAATCCGAGAAAAAGTGGGGGTTTCTAGTATGTCATTTTATTTTATATGGGTATGGTTTTGGAAATTTTATATAAATTTATACATTTATTGATGGTCTGGTATGAGTATTGATCTGTTTTGAGTTCATGACGAGTCTAAAGGAATTCTTTTTCTGTGTGATATGTGCTTATTAGTGTCTGAGATTGGTGAGATGAACAAATGCACAACGGGTGTGAGAAATTGGTGGATCAAGGATGGATGCTCCATATCCTCATATTCTTCATAAACTAAGCTCAACATCGGTAGTAGGAAGAGGGTAGGACCGGTGACACAGGAATGAATCAGGGGAGCGGGTGAGGTGTTGAGGTGTGTCAAGTTCGTAGTTGAAGATGCTTAATGGTGAGGTGTAGGGTTCTCTGATAGAATGAATGATTAAAGGGTCACCCGAAAGAAAAACAAAAGATATCATTACATAAAAAACTCACTGTTAGTATAAAAATAAATGGTCACTGGTGGCTAAAATAAATAAGGTTACCGTTGGTTTAAAAAAGAAAGCTCACCATATTAGAATAAACTAATATTACTGGTACATAAAACATTACGTTCACCCTTAGTCTTTAAATGACTGATAGAAAATTAATAAAAGCATTACTTGTAGAACCAGGGGTCACCGATAGAATGGGTAACTATGGGTCGGGGGTCACCATTAGTTTAAAAACAAATGGTCACCATTGAAAAATAAAATAATAGCTTACCGTTAATAGAATTGGTCACCGATACACAAACACAAAGTAAAAAACTAACGGTGACCTTCAAAAAAAATAAAAAATGCTTAAATTGAACTTAAAAATTAAAATATAAATAATCTAAATGAAATGTTTTAAAATAAATAACTGGATAAAACCATAAAATAAAAAATAAAACAAATGATAATTAAAAATTAAATGATTTCAAAACATTAAAAATAGATTATATATTAAACATAAAACTTTAATGTTACAATAAAAATTATTAATTGATAAAAATTAAATTAAAAATAGGATAATTGATAAAATAAATTTATAAAAGTATAAAATAAAAAAAATCATTAAACTATTTATAGGATATGCACTAAATGAACAAGGGTAGCATCGGTGACCCAATAGGTTACTAGTAGCTCTTGTCTTTGACACCGGTAGACTAAAAATAAAATATAATGAATGAAAAATAAAACTGCATACTTAATATTAAATAATTAATTTTTTAAAACTCATAATTAATTAATTAAACAACTATCTGGATACAAAAAATTAAAACCAAACTATTTAATTTAAATTGAAATAAAATTCTTATCTTAATTAATTAGCAGGAAGATTAGAAAAGTTTTCTTAACATTTTTAACCTATTATAATGAATCTAAATTAAATGATAAAATATTAAAATAAAAACTAAGTTAATTAAATATAATTACGATGATTATGTAATTGTTTTATAAAAAAATTATTTTATTAAAAATTCAAGAAGATTTAAATTAACCAAGCTATGTAAGACATTATTAAATTAGAAATGTAAAGTAAGAATAAAATTATTAATTTAATGACTGAAAATATATAATTAATTTTAAAAATAGTTTAATTAACAAATATAATTAAAAAAATAAAAAAGTACAATTATTTAGTGCAATGTGCTTAAATAAGTAATTAAATCATTATAAATTATTTAAAAAAATGAAGCAAAACTGTGTAAAAATAGATCCACATCAAGGTTTTAACAATAATTCAACGAAAACTGTTACAATAGTTCAAACACTTTCATTGTGAGTTCACCACATACCCAAGTCACCCCCTATATACATGATTTCATAAAAGGTTTAGTATATATTAATTGATTGATTTATGAGACATTTTTTAATCCCCTTGATAACAAAGTCAAAATACTAGATAAGAGATGGATCAAAAATAAATTCCTTAAATATTGAGAGGAAGAGGTTGGACACCCCTTTTCAACCTCAATTTGAAAAATTCATCCTTAGATAATGGGTTTTTTGTAATTTTAGCAACTCATTCGGATGTAATAATATTCTCTATCTTTAGTTAATTATTCTCCACATTCTCTTTGATTATCTGTAATTTCATATAATGTTTTATGATAATTGTTTATTTTGATTCTTGTATGGTTTTTAGTATTATAATAATCACAACCCATTAGTCGAGGTAACATCACTTCCAGAAGTATGTATTCCAATATAGTCTATATAAGTCCCTCACCATAAACATTACTTATACTTGAGTAATTTTAATAATACACATTGAGGATCTTTTCAGGTTTAGAGTTTTAAGGAATTAGATCATAAATCATGCATTACATTCCACATTTAAACAAGGTGGTTACATCAATGACAATATTTTTTTTTCATCTAGGAAAAAATATTTAAAATAAATCATGGATTCATTCTTGACACTTCCTCGACATTGTCACCACATCATGTACCTTTCCCTAGACCGGTGAAAAACATTTCAAAAAATTGGGATGTGCATAAAAAGCTCAGTAAGGGATATAAAAATTCAAAAAGAAATCATTAGTCCATGTATACATAAGAATCAATGAAGTAATAATTTAATCATAAACCATAAACACTTTAACATATCTCATGAAATAATATGATTTATGAATAACTCATAGAAATCATAAGACATATAATTAACTTGAGTCATTTATAACATTCTTAGGTAGGGTGTAACCCACATGGTTACATTTGGAATACCCATCACATTATATTCCATAAATATTTTCGGAGAAACCATAGAGTTTATCTCCTTCGCATTACCCAATGCATTGGAGAGCTATCTCATGATCACCCTCCCTTAGATTATCATGGAACCACCTGACATCATAAACAATTCCTAAGAACCATAACAAAATCATATCACATAAAACATGCATAAAGGAAACACAACATTTCCACATTTCAATCACAAGATATCAATACAACACATTGAAATAATAAAAAAATTATCAAAACCATTTTCAATACCAAAATAAAAGAAAATTAAAACATGGTATTTATTATTCATTTAAAATGTTATGGCTTGTAGAGGAAGATGAAACTCAAATAATGGTCACGACGGCGGAGAAGTCATTATTTCCGCATACGTAAGACAAAAACATTCCTTTTGTCATTTAGTAAAACAATTTCTGTATAAAATATTCCTTTTAAATGAAATTAAAAGTAAAAAGAGATTATTATACAACTAATAAAAGAACGACTTATATAAATTGAAGTAGTCCTCAACCAAAGGAGATTGAGAGGAAGTCCCTTACCTCTTGTCCGACTTCTCTTGTTCGTTTCTTTATATTCCTGAATAATAATCTTTGGTCAATTTATAATTTCTTAAGGACTAACTTTAAATTTTATTATTCAATTCATGTCACCTATTATCATGTTATAATAATTAGATAATTATGTGATTTCATATCATATGTTTTGTCGATGTTCGGTACATGAGTAATAAATAAACTTGTTTGAAGAGAATTGTCCATGTCGTTATAATTACATCATCTTCGGAATGGTTTTAATGATTTAAATTCCATATATATCTACTATATAAGTTTTTAACAATATTCCATAAAGTTTGGAGATATGAAATGAAATTTACCGTTCATGGAGATGGTAGGCCGTACGTACGCATGAACGCTACTTTAATTTTTTAATCATATTAAAGGACTTTAAAACTAAATGAGACATAGATATATTATAATTAAATTATAATATATATTTTATATAGGTAACAAAAGTTCATTAATTATATTATCTATAAATTCCATGTTTGTCTTGAACGAGTCACATCACTTGAGGGGGCAATAGTCCACACTTACTCATATGAAATTATCGCATTTGCACAACATCCAAAGAATAGAGGTATGTTTTAAATATAAAATAAACGATAATAGAGACTACAGAATATATATCATATATAAATACAGTTACATAATAATGGCCACCATGAAAGATGTTAAAAAAAGATTGAACACTCATCAATTCGTGAGGCAGAAATTCACCATCCATGGAAACAGTATGTTGTTTAACCATTAGACAGAGGTGTGTGTGAGTGTAGGTGGAATAATTATCATAACAAAATACAAGTATATTGAGGATACTGGGGTTATTATGGGGTCAAATAATAAGAATATAGTGGTGAGTGGAGAAGGAAAATAAAAGAAAGAAACTCAAGAGAAGACATTACCTCTAAATCGGGTAACTCCTTTTGATTTGTGCCGAAGGCTTCCTTGGAAAACTTCTACCCCTAAAGAGGATTATAGGAGTAATATAGGGATATGGAGAGATAATATGAGCAGATTTTGGATGAGTCTAGGTCTTGAGATTTGTGGGTAATGGGTAGAGGTGGGGGCCATTTATAAAAGGGAGGAGGGTCACTTTTTGAAAGTCTTGAAATGATACTTTATTTTAAAGTGATTTTCAGATTTTAATGGTCCCACAATGATATATTTTGAGGATAAGGTGATAAGGGTTAGAAATAAACCCATCTAATATGTTTTCAACATGTGTATGTCTTATATTTTACCTTATCATTTCATTTTATTTAATTCATTCATTAATGAGGTAAACACTGAATCATCATGGAGTCATAAATAAATTTATTTATTTAATATATTAAAATTATAAAACAAATAACATGATGTAAGAAATATTTTTAGATTTAAAATGACTATTTATAGTGTAAGATATCATTTATGTAAACAAAATTAAAATTTTTTAACTTAGGATATACAAACCATTGTTATATTTCTCTTCTTTTTTAAAAATAATGTCATAAATGTCACTATTACACCCATGTGACTCCATGGGCACTCAAGTTCAGTAAAAAGCTTCTCATGGTCAGGCATGACTCAAACAAGATGATTTGGACATAGTTTGGGGTCATTTTATATTATTATGATATTATTTTATTACCCTTAACTACCCAATTACTACTTAATCACGATAATTAAAGATAATTACCGTCGTTACTATTCATAATGTCCAAAAACAAAAGATTCTTAGTTACATAATTTGGAACATCTAATTCAAAATATGGAATCCATTTTAAAAAATTCCAAACACATAAATAGCAGTAATTAATTTAAAAATAAATCTCACTGTCAAAACAAATAGCGTGTTTTTAAGAAACAATATCTATCAAAAGATTAACACTTGTTTATGTTCAATTTCAGAGTGAAAATAATTTCAATGACCACCATTGAATTAAGTAGTAATAATATATTCTATATAAACATTAAAAACAATTAAAAATATAATATAACTATATAATTAAATTAGATGAAAAAGATTTTTTGAAGTAAAACGCAGTATTTTTAACTATTCATTAAAAATGAACATTGTCAGAAAAATACCAAAAAATTATCCAAAGTAAATTTCAATGCCCCAATTCTAAAAAAAATTGTTTATTTTGACAATTAAATCTAATCAAATTGTCCAAAGTAATATTTAATAATGGTTTTTCATCAAAAGGCGGTAAAACAATCTTTTAAAATATTAGAATATTTATGTTTAAAATTGGATTCTTTCTCATTTAAGCCTCTAATGCAATATATAACTCATAAATAGATATAGACCTGAAAGTATATTATTATTTTACTTACATGGGATGTTACAACCTTCCCCCTTTAGGAAATTTTGTCTCTTCAATTTATTTACTTATCGAATATGTGTGGGTATTTATCCCTCATTGCATTTTTAGATTCCCATGTTGCCTCTTAAAACATGTGGTTTTTACAAAAAACCATTACGTGATGAATCACCTTATTACGCATCATTTTCTCCCTGTGGTCAAGAATCTGGATAGGTTATTCCTCATAAGATAGATTCTCTTCTATCTGAATTACCTCTGGACTCAAAACACGAGATGGATCTGGTATATACTTCCATAACAATGAAACATGAAAGACATTGTGTACCTGTGATAAATTCGGAGGTAAATCCACTCAATATGCAACTGATACAAATATCTCTATGAATTTCATATGGTCCAATGAACCTTGGAATCAAGATTCCTTTATTCCTGAAACGCATCACACTTTTCCATGGTGAAACATTGAGGAAGACATGATCACCTACCTCAAAAGAGAGATCCTTCCTCCAGTTTTCCACATAAATTTTCTGCCTGCTCTGAGCTATTATCATGTGTTTCTGTATCAGCTGAACTTTTTCTACCAACTCTTCTAACAATTCTAGTCCCATCAACTCCCTTTCCCCTACTTTATCCCAAAAATATGGATTTCGACACCTCTTCCCAAATAATTCCACACATGGTGCCATCTGTATACTGGAATGAAATATGTTATTATAAGAAAACTCAACCAATGAAATATGTCGGTCCCAACTTCTATGATAATCCATCGAACAAGAACATAGTATATCCTCTAATGTCTGAATTGTTCTTTCTGAATACCCATCTGATTAAGGATGAAAAATTGTACGAAAATTTAATTCAGTACCCAACGACTTCTGAGGGCCTTTCCAAAAGTTATAAGTGAACCTAGGATCCGGATTAGATACAATGGACAGTGGAACTCCATGTAAACTAACTATCTATTCATGATACAATCGAGAAAGCTGATCTAGGGAAAATGTATCTCGTATAGAAAGGAATTGACAAGATTAATCAAACAGAAAAAAATAACCCAGATTTTATTATTACCTCAAGGTGTCTTCGGTAATCCCACAACGAAGTCCATATATATATTCTCCCATTTTTACTCTGGAACTGGTAAAGGATGAAGCATCACTTTTGATAACTACTGCTCTGCTTTAACCTATTGACAAGTCAAACACTTCAAAGTAAAATTAGAAATATCTCATTTCATTCCATCCCCCCAGTAATACTTCTGAAGAACTATGTACATCTTGGTACTAACTGGATGAACTGAAAATAGAGAAATATGAGCTTCACATAACAACTCTCTCTTAAACTGTGAGTCACAATGCACACCCAATATCTTCCCAAATCTCAAAACACAATCATTATCAATGTTGAATTCAGGTGACATACCCTTATGAACCATCTCTACCTTTTTTTGTAACTCATTATCTTGCTTTTGTGCTTTCTTAATTCTGTCTGATAGAGAAGATTTCACTGATACCTGAAACAAAATAGAAGAATATCCTACACCAACAACTTCCAAGCCAAAATTCATCAAATCCTTAACCAAAGGATCACGTTCCAAATGTAACATGGTTAATGAAGAATTAATTTTTCTGACTCAAAGCATCTTCCACTTTATTTTCTTTTCCTGGGAGGTAGTGAATTATGAAATCACGATCCTTGATTAATTCTATCCATCTACTCTGTCTCATGTTCAATTCATTCTGAGTGAATATATACTTTAAACTTTTATGATAAGTATATATTTCAAACATCACACCATACAAATGATGCTTCCAAAATTTTAAAGTGAAAACAACAAAAGATAATTCCAAATCATGTGTAGGGTAATTTATCTCATGAGTTTTCAAATGATGTGAAGTATAAGCAATTGCCTGATCATTCTGCATTAGGATGCATCCATGTCCTTTGAATTAAGCATCATTATAGATAAAAAACTCATCATTCCTAGAAGGTAGTGCCAATACTGGAGCATTGACCAATATTCATTTCAATTCTTGAAAAAATCATCACATTCTTTTTTCTAGATAAAATTAACACCTATCTGAATTAGCTTATTTAATGGGCTGGACAACCGTGCAAATGTTTTAAAAAACCTTCAGTAATATCCTCCCAAACAAAGAAAACTACGAATCTCGGTCACATTTGTGGGTCATGTCCATTCTTCAACAACCTTTGTTTTTGCAGGACCAACAGTTATTCTATCTTTAGAAACAATGTGTCCAAGGAAATAAATTTGTTGCAACCAAAACTCACACATTTTGAATTTCCCATACAATTTGTTTTCTTTTAAGTTTTTCAATATTACGCATAAATTACTTTCTTGCTCCTCTTTACTTTTAGAAAACACCAATATATCATCAATGAAAAACAACCAAAAACATATCCAAGAACTCATGGAAATTTCTATTCAGGTCCATGAATATAGAAGGTGTGTTGATCAACCTGAAAGGCATAACTACTAACTTATAATGGTCATATCTTGTATAAAACAAAGTCTTTAGAATATCTAATTCATTTACCTTCAACTAATGGTACCTCGATCTCGAGTTAATCTTTGAAAAATACTGAGATCCCTGGAGCTGATCAAACAAATCATCGATATGAGGCAAAGGATATTTGTTCTAAACAATGATGTTATTCAAGGCTCTATAATTCATGTAAAGTCTCATTGAACCATCTTTTTTTAACAAATATGATAGGAGCACCCCATGGTGATGTTCTAGGTCGAATGAAACCTTTCTCTAATAAATCGTTCAATTTCTCCTTCAACTCTAAAATTCAATTTGAGCCATTCGAGAAGGGGGTTTTGAAATTGGCTTAGCATCAGGAACTAAGTCAATAGTAAATTCAACTTTTTGATCTTGTATTATTCCAAGAAATTCATCTAGAAAAACATCGGGATACTTATTTACCACTGTCACATCATTAATCTGAACGTTTCCATTGTTTTCAACAATATGTGCAAGGTAACAATCATTTCCATCTTTTACAAGTTTCTCAGCCTCTTGATATGTTATAAACAGTATGGCTTTATTCATGTACAAAAATAGAAAGTATTTCTGAAAAGAAACTTCTTTATCTCTATAGTCAATCATAGCATGGAAAACATAGAGCCAATCTATACCCAGGATAACATCAAACAATATTAGAGGTAAAACAATAAGGTTTGCAAGTAGATTCTTCCCACTAATATGTATAATAAGATTATTATAAATTCTTTTTTCCTCAACATTTCCCCCAGGTGTTTTTACCACAAATTCAAGAGTCATTTCTTGAGATAGTATTACTAATTTACTAGAAAATTTTTCAGAGATGAAATAATGTATAGATCACGAATCAAACAACACATTGGCATAATCTGAAAAAACAAACAAATTTTCTGATACCACTTCATTTGATAGCCCAACATCTGTTGAAGTAGTTGAAAAGGACATCACCACACCTTTCTGCTTGTCGTCTAACAGCTTCCCATCATTCAAGCTCTTTGTCAAACACTCATTTTCATAATGACCCATCTCATTGCACTTGAAATATTTCAATAACAGTAAATCAAATTTGTTCTTACCATTACCCTGATCCTTTCCAGTGAAATCACGAGCATTATGTCCCATATTACCATATTGGAAGAACTTTATAGAATTCAAAAGACATTCCCCAACATGCTTTTTACCACATTTATCACAAACTGGAAACTTAGTTTTCTTACCATCAAACCTTCTTGAATGATTCTTCCCTTTCTCCTGCCACCTCGGTCTCTTATTTTGTTGGTTTTCATAGAACACTTGCTCATTGGAAAACTCTACTTCCACCTTCTCAGCACATCAAACAAGATTTTCTTAACTTTTGAACTCATTAAAAGCTAATGCCCTTCGATATTTTGGCTTTAATCCTGAGTAAAAACAAATGATTTTACTATCACAGTCTTGGATAAAATTTGGAGCATACCTTTCCAATCGAGTGAAATTTTCTTCATAAGCAGCCACCGAGTCATCCTCCTACCTCAATTCCAAGAATTGTTTTTCCATCCTATATATAACACCCTTAGGAATATATTTCTCAAGATACATATCCTTGAATTCATCCCAGTAAAGTGCATCAATCTCATCAGCATCCCGGATATGTTTAACCCTCGACCACCATTGATCTACTTCACCCTCAGAACGGTAAATAACAATACTAACATTTTGATTGTCTGAACAACCCATGACATCAAAAATCTTCTCCAGTGCATCAATCCACCCTTCACATAGCACAAAGTCTGATGATCCTCTGAATGCTGGGAGATGTTTTCTCATGAAATGTTCCACCACTGACATGTTTCTATGATATTGCTCTAGCTAATCTCATTCATGGATACCACCACCATTTATCACTTGAGTCAACTGTGCCATTTTTCCAACAAACTATTCAGTTCTAATTCTGACCAACTCAGGATGCTGATTTTGAAGGTCATTTACTTCTGTATGCCTTCGTAGCACTACTTCCCTAGTTCCTCTACAAGAAACCATTATAAAAAAACTTGTCTTAGATAAAGCAACATGGTAATCTTCCAATGCTATATCATTTCAATTTGACCATAATGTAAAAAAATCTTTTTGGATAATAAATTAATATAATTATAACTCCTAATGTTATCTAAACCGACCTTTGATACCAACTATAAGGCCCTAGCCTTAAACATTACTTAATCATGAGTTATTTCAAGAATACACATTGATGATCTTTTCAAGTTTAGAGTTTTAGATAATTAGTGGATAAATCTTGCGTTACATTCCACATTTAAAGAAGGTGGTTACATCAAAGAAAGTATTCATTTTTTTCATCCATGGAAACATATTTAAAATAAAACATGGATTCTTTCTTGACACTTCCTTGTCACTATCGTCACATCATGTAACTTTCCCTTGACCTGTGAAAAACATTTCAAAAACATGGAATGAGAATAAAAAGCTCAGTAAGGGATATAAAAATACTGAAATAAAAAATTAGTCCATGTATACATAAGATTAAATGAAATCATACTTTACTCATAAACCATAAGCACTTTAACATACCTCATGAAATCATAAGATTAATTAATAACTCATAGAAATAATAATATATAAAGGTAAATTGAGGCATTCATAACATTATTACGTAGGGAGTAACCCTCATGGTTACGTTTGGAATACCCATCATAGTATATTCCCTAAATCTCTTTAGAGAAACCTTAGATTTTAACTCCATCGCATTACCCAATGTATTGGAGAGCTATCTCAAGCTCACCTACCCATATTTTATCATGAAACCACCTGATGTCATAAACAATGCCCAAGAACTATAACATAATCGTACCACATAAAACATGCATAAAGGAAACATAAAATTTCCACATTTCAATCATAAGATTTCAATAAAACACATTGATCTAATAAAAACATTATCAAAACCATTTTCAATACCAAAATATTAAAAAATTAAAACATGGTATTTATTTTTCATTTTAAATGTTATGGCTTGTAGAGGAAGCTGAAACCCAAATAATGGTCACGACAGTAGAGAAGTTGTTGTCGCCGCATACGTAAGACAAAAAAATTTCTTCTGTCATTTAGTAAAATGTTTCATGTAAAAATATTCCTTTTGAATGAAATTAAATTCCAAAAGGGTTTATTATAAAACTAATAAAATAAATTCATGTATAAATTGATGTATGCCTCAATGAAAGGAGATTGAGACGAAATACCTTACCTCAAGTCCAACTTGTCTTATTCATTTCTTTATATTACTGAATAATTAAATTTGGTAAATTTATTATTTCTTAAGGAATTCCTTTATTGTTTATTATTAAATTCATATAACATATTATCATGTTATAATAATTAGTTAATTATGTTAGTTTATATCATACGTTTTTTCGATGTTCGGTACCGGAGTCAGAAATAAAATTGTTTGAAGAGAACTGTCCATGTGGTTATAAGTACTTCATCTCTGGAATGGTGTTAATGATTTAAATATTGTATATATCCAATATATATGTATTTAATAATATTCAATAATGTTTGGAGATAAGAAATGAAATATACCGTTCATGGAGACGGTAGGCCGTACGTACGCATGAATGCTACATTCATTTTTTGTCATATTAATGGACACTAAAACTAAATGAGACATTGATATATTAGAATTAAAGTATAATATATATTTTATATAGGTAACATATATTCATTAATTACATTATTTATAAATTCCATGTTTGGCATGAATGAGTCAAATCACTCGAGGGGGCGGTAGTCCACACTTCCTCATATGAAATTATCGCATTTGCACAACATACAAAGAATAAAATTATGTTTTAAATATAGAATACAGAAGCATAGAGAGGAAGTAATATATATCATATATAAATATATTGGCATCATAATGGCCACCATGAAAGGTGTTAAAAAAAGACTGAACAATAATCATTTCATGAGGCAGAAATTAACCATTCACAGAAACAGTATATTCTTTAACCATTAGACGGAGGTGTGAGTGAGTGTAGGTATAATAAATATCATAAAAAATCCTAGTATATTAAGGATACTGGTGTTTTTATGGGGTCAAAGAATAATAATATAGTAATGAGTGAAGAAGGAAAATAAAAGAATGAAACTCGAGAGAAGACATTTCCTCTAAATCTGGTAACTCTTTTTGATTTGAGCTAAAGGCTTCCCTGGAAAGACTTCTGCCCAAAATAAGGATTCTAGAAGTAAGATATGGATGTGGAGAGATAATACGAGTAGAGGTTGCATGAGCCAAGGGCTTGAGATGTGTTGGTAAGGGGGTAGAGGTGGGGCCTTTTATAAGAGGGAGGATGGTCACTTTTGGAAAGTCTTGAAATGTTACATTGTTATAAAATGATTTTCGGATTTTAAAGGTCCCACAATGATATATTTTGAGGATAAGGTGATAAGGGTTCTAAATCAACCCATACAATAGGTTTTTGATATGTTTAAGGATTATATTTAACCTTATCTTTTCATTTTATTTTAATCGTTCATTAATGAGGTAATCACTGCATCATCATGGTGTCATAAATAAATTTATTTATTTAATGAATAAAAATTATTAAAAAATACCATGATATAGAAAATATTTTTATATTTCCAATGACTATTTATAGTCTAAAATATCATTAATGTAAACAAAATTAAAATTGTTTTACTTAGGATATACAAACCTTTGTTATATTTCTCTTCTTTTTTAAAAATAATGTAATAAAAGTCACTATTACACCCATGTGACTCCATGGGCCCTAAAAGTTTGGTAAAAACCTTCCCATGGTCGTACATGACTCAATAAAGAGGATTTGGACACATTTTGGGGTCATTTAATATTATTATGATATTATTTTATTAACTGTAACTACCTGATTACTAATTAATCATGATAAATAAAGATAATTACCGTCATTAACATTCTTAATGTCTAAAAACAAAAGAGTCATAATTACATAATTTTGAACTTATGATTAAAAATATGGAATCCATTTTACCAAATCCCAAACACAGAAATTTTAGTAATTAATTTAAAAATAATTCCTGTTCTCAAAACAAATAGCATGTTTTTAAGAAACAATATCTATCAAAACATTGACACCTGTTTATGTCCAATTTCAAAGTAAAAATAATTCCAATGACCACCATTAAATTAAATTGTAAAAATATATTCTAATTATACTTCAAAACCAATTAAAAGGACAATCTATCTGTATAAGTAAATTAGATGAAAAGAAAGTTTTAAAGTAAAATGAATTATTTTTCACTATTCATTAAAAATGAACATTTCTAGAAAAATACCAAAAATTCATCCAAAGTAAATTTAAATGTCCCAATTCTAAAGATATTTTATATTTTGAAAAAAGAGCTTATAAAATTTTCAAAAGATAGATTTAAAAATGTTTTCTCATCAAAAGGTGGTAAAACAATCTTTTAAAAATATTATAATATTTATGCTTAAAATTGGATTCATTCTCATTTTAAGCCTCTAATGAACTATATAATTCATAAATAGATATAGATATGAAAATATATTAATATTTTACATACTTGGAATGGTAATGTCTTCATCTACTTTTTTTTATTTTATCATGGGAGTTAATGAATTCCATTTCTTAGTATGATAACATTCAAAACGTTTCCAAAGAAACAAAACTCCACGAGTTGTTGATCTTAAATCATCAAAACTGACTACCAAATCATTATTAGTAAATCCAAACAAATATGTTGGAATATTTTTAGAAATTTTTAATATATCACATAGTCTAACAACATAAAAAATGTTTTTTCTTGAGGTATTAAAATAAAAAAAACTCAAATTTACTAATGAAACTCTTTAGATCTCTCTTTTTTATATTAACCATCATTATTCAACTTGGTTACCAGTAAACTTTTTTGGGAAAATACTTTAGATTTTCAATCCAATCTTCTTAGTAAGTTATTTTGTATAATTCTCCAAGGAACTAAACATATTTTTCTTATGTTCTATAAATTTTATCCAAATAATTCCTTTTATTTCACAATGCTTGGATATTGAAAATAACATCTAAATTTATACAGAAAATATTTAATAATTTCATTCATCTTTCCAATAAAGGATAATTTCATCAACATAAATAATAATAATGTGGAAATCTCTTGATATTTTATGAAGTAAATATTACTATAATCTCGTCCATTCATAATGATCAAATTAATAAGTCATATATTCTATTTTAAATACCATTTTAATGGATATTGATTTATCCCATACAAGAATTTCTTTTATTTAAAAAATTATAATTCAATTTTCCCAAATATAAAACCCCATGGTTTCTCAATATAAACTTCTTCATTATCTTCTCAATTCAAGAATTATAACTTCTAACCCAACAGAAAGATTTTATAACTTTATTTTATTAAAATTTTAAAAAATATTCTAATTTTTAATAAACCATACACTAGAGAAAAAGTATCATAAAAATAAATAGCTATAATTTTTTTACTAACCTCTATAATCCAATATTGCTTTTTTCATATCACTTCACCATATTTATTAATATTCTTCCAGAAATCCCACATTATAATCATAAATTTTTATTCATTTGATATATATAAGAGTTAAAAAGTACTATTCTTCTTATTTTGATCCAAGACTTCATAAATAGATTGAATCCAATATAAATGATTAAATGCTTAATTTATATATTTTATCTCAACATATGAATAGAAATTCCATTGTATAACAACATTTTTTTCTTCTTTCTTGAACATTCTGATATTGATCACTAATATTTTTAAGATATTATACATTCTTCCTCAACCTAGGATGATATTTATAAAATTAAATCACCTCAGTAGAATTAGTTTTCTCTAATTATTTCATAATAATTTTATCATAATTATTGAAATAATTATTAAGTTTTAAATGAAAATTATTTTATCTTCTTGATCTTCCTAATATACATGGGATTCTGAAACACATCCCTCATACTTTTCAATAACATATACATTAATAGAATATAAAATAATTCCTATTTATTTATTAAAACTGTTGTATCCACATCCACCTCGAGAATATGTATGAAAGGTTTTATCCTCCCCTATCAGATCAAAATTATAATTCCTTCCACCTTTAATCATTATGATATATAGAATCCATAATAGTTTTAAGTGTTGCAGGCATGTTGTTTAATCATAAATCTTTTTATATTGATTCATATCAGGACATGGCCTATAGAACCCCAAATTATATATATAAATAGTTTTTCTCAATGATTTCCTCTATAATTAATGTGAATGATCATTTTCATGTAACATAATACACCCTATTTCAAATTAGATTTGGTTCTTCCTCTCAGCAACAACATTTTATTATGGTGTGTATGGTGCACTAGAATCATTCAACAATCCATGTTGTTCTAGGTGGTTCTCAAACTCTTTATTCTTGTACTCACAACAATTACCATTTTTTAATTTTTTTATAGAATAACCAAATTAATTCTAACCACTTCTCAGGAAACTCATCCATAAATTTTTCTTCTTATATTTATGTTTCAAATACATAACACAAGTAATGAGAGTAAAAAAAAAATGAATTAAAGGATGTAATTATCCCTGATTTTTTTTCTTAATCATTTGTTGAAAGATATTAAAATAAATTGGTTTTAGAGGTTGTGTTGAATGAATATTGAAATTATTACGTAAAAAGATTGTAATATTACCATTCATACAAATTGAACAAATCAAATCTCTTCTTCGTGACATATATATAATACTAAAATATTATATCTCTTGGAAGGAATTCTCATTACTCTTTAAAAATATGCTCTATCCTATTATGCCACAATTGAATCTACTTAAGCATGTTTAAGTAACATGAATAATAAACTTCACCGACCCAAAACAGATTCATTTTTTTATCCTCTTGTAAATACATTTAAAACATCCATTATTTAAAAAAACTCATTTCTATAGAAATCCATATTTCTTTCATCAATATTATATGAAAAACTATGTAGATCGTGATTCATCACATCAACAAACAAATGTTTCTTGTACTTCAGAAATTAATCCCCAATATTAGCATATCTGACACCATTGATTCTAAGAGATTCGTCATTTCAAAACATCACTATTTGTTATTTGAAATCTTTCACATTATTCAAAAATATCTAATCTACTATCACATGAGAAGAACACACATGATCCAAAATTCCTGGAAATTCTCATTCTCTATGTTTGAGAGGATTCTATAAAACAAGATCCTTTTATTTTAATTTATCATTCATAAAATCTATCTTTTCATTATTTTTTTTCAATAAATTTTTATTATAGTAACAAATGATTACATACTTATGATATATTTCCAGGATATTCACATATTTTATACATAGTTTCCATTGTTTCCAAACTATATTGAATATTCAAAGAATCATTCTACAATTTTTTCACTTGGGAGGTTTGACTCCTACATTGGATTTTGTTTTGTAACATGATGAATTGTTATAATGATTAGGATTGAACAATAATAAATTTTATATTATTAAAAATCTAATAAAATGACATATGTGACCATTTATGGAATATTTAACTATATAATAATAATATTATCTAGAATTGTGAAATATTTCTCAACTCATTACATAGAATTCACATCATAAAATTATGGTACCAAAACGTTTTTTATCACTTAATTTTTTTTATTCATTTCAAATTATTACCCATATTTTTGAAATAAAAAATGGTCACATATTTTTCTTCATAATAATAATTTTTAGTAACTTTTCAATTGTAATTTTTATTTGTTTTGGCCATATACATGATTTTAAATCATTATTCTAATTAAGAAAAAATTCAACAATAATTATAGACTTTGAAGGAATATTTTATAAATACTTATTAGAATAATATTTTATAAAACATTACAAAAATTCAGAGAGATAGTTATTGAATCATGTAATACCCACATCTTCTTTAGAATGTTTTATTTATTTAAAAAGTTTTACCTCTTATTCCTTTAACTTTAAATTTACATCACAATGTTTATTTTACCTCTCTTCCTTGAAGGGATACATCTTTATATAATAAACCTCTTCCAGCAACATCACTTTTATATTAAAGATGCCATTATTGACTATTTTTTCAAGACATTTTCTTTTGATATATTGATTTCTCTTTCATGTCTGACTACTATCATGAGAAACTTGTTCAATTATCTCTTAAGATGAAACTATATCTCATCCAATTCTTCTCTAAAAGAACTCCTCCCCATGAAATCGTCATTAACTACAAAAATTAAAGTGTATTCTGAAAACATCAGAGAACGGTTTAGTTTCAACATCAATATCTTCATCTTCATTGTCGTTATAGGAAAATCTTCTCTCTGTAAATTTAGATTACTTTTTATATTTTACCATAGAATATGATTTTTAATTTTCACATTATCTCTTCAAAAATATTCTTGTCCTTCTATAATATTTATCACTTTTATTATCAATATTTATTTGTAAAAAAATTTCATTAAAGGGCCCAACAACCCGAAATTCCTAACACATTAGGGGTATCTTCCACATTTAATTTTATGTACCTATTTACATATTTTTAGAAAACATGTATATGAATATACCAATGTTGTTACATACCTCTTTTTTTAATTTTGAATCACCATTTTCTTCATTTTCAATAATATTATTATACTTTCATTACTTGAAAGCCTTGATATAAATATTTCTATCAAGTTTTAATTCAGTTTTGATAACGTTATCCCTTCTCATATAATCAGTAATGAGTGTAAAAATATGATTATCTAAAGATAGGGTTTCACGATCTCTAACTTCCAAATATGAAACTCTGTCATCAAACATATCTCGAATAATTCCCATGATATTTTAAATATTAGTTGAACCATAAATATTTGACCCATGACATCATATAGTCCAAACAACATGACTAACCACTTGTAAAGAAGTCACTAATAGATTCATAATCCCCATTTTGATATCCTCATACTTTATCCACTATATTTGAATCATGGATTCTATCATTTTTTAATTTACTTCATAAATGTTATTAATGTTTTACTAGATATATATGGCATTATGAACTCCCTACACTCAAAAAAATCACTTATAAATGTACTATGAGAAATAACTCTTAGCTCTTCCATCATTCTCTAAAATATTCTTATCAACTTCTGTATGGAGAAAATTCTATAAAAGATGAGGAAATATATTTGTAGAATCATCCAAAACATAATAACCAAGCCACATAAGATAAGGAATATTTCTATATTTCCATATATGATAGTTCATTAAATAAAAGTCTATAACAATCATACCGTTCACTCAATTTGAAATTCTCAATAAAAATTTTTCTTCATATACATATAAAAATAATATTAAATTAACTGAACCTTCATTATAATTCCACTGGAAAAGACCCAGAAAATAGTAATATATCATTGAGAGTGGTAGAGGTGAGTAAGTGATAGATTTTTTTAATATTATCTTTTCCATATAACAACCTTCACCACATATTAATGATTCATCATAATTGTGGGGAAAAATTCACAGTTTCATAGGACCACATGTATTTATAATGAAATGACACAAAAGGATTCCCCATTACTTGGAATGGTTTAGAAATAATCCAACACCACACAATCCACTAGAAAAAATCTTTTTTCATGGATGAAATGGGTCAGATATAACATTACCCATGTGTATCACTATGATCAAGAAATCATTTAATATGATTCTTTTAGAACAATTGATTTAAAATAATTTTGGTTAACATGTTATAAAAAATTTACAGGTTATTCATAACATGTTCCTATTCTACCTTATCAATTTACAATTTCTAGTACATTGGAAAACTATTAATCACTATATTACAAGGATATTTTTAGGAATTTTTATTTGGAAATCATATAAAAAACTCAGTATAATGTCTAATTATTATTCCATATTCTACCTGATTAGTTAAAAAAATAAATAAGTAATAACACTTTGTATACAATTCATAACATATTAATTATTTCCTTGAAAAAATGCATCTGATATCTCGATCTGATTTAGTAACTCCTTTCTTCTTCTACTTCAATTATGAAAACTTCCTCATGAAAACATAGTATGAAGACATATTCCCTCTTCCAAAAAATTCACCACTCGCTCTATCCCATTTTGAATGTGAATAATAGTCCATCATTAGAATTTACTATGTAAATCATTTTACTTATGTGTTTTCCAGGAGAGTAATGGGTTGGTAACTAATTACACATTCCAAGTCCTTGAAATGTCAATAAAATCAAATTAGAAATTAACTTTGACTCTATTTTTACACTTACACTACTTCTCAAATATTCTTGATTTTTATCAAACATTCTCAAAATTTCTTACACATTAATCAGTAATTGGAATTCATAAAAATTCTTCTATCTGATACCAATGTTTTTTGATATATTATTCATGATTATGAGAATTATGGTTTCTATGTCTATCTTGGACAATTTGAAAACTAATAGTAACCGATGGATTCTCATTATGATGATAAATACAATATTAAAAACATAAAATATTTAAACCATTGTTTATTAAAAATTGTTTCACCTTCATTACACATCCATGTCTTTTCATAAACATCATTATAGATTCTAATAATTCATAAAAACATATTAAAAACACTTTAGAAAAATATTTAATGAGTTTATCTATTTAATAAAATCTGTAGACCAATGATCTTAATTATGATGAAGCACAAATATGACTACTTAGTGGTTTTAGCATGAATTTAATGAATCATTATTTGAATCCTTATAATGAACCGGTGTTAATGATTTTCTGATGACTCTTGAACCATATGTTAGTAAAACATGACACCTATTTATCTTAACCTAATGAATGAAAAAACATCATAATTTATAATTCCAATGAAAAAGGTAACATTATTGGACATCATATAGATGACCATAATCAAGTACCATATAATGGTTAAATATATTCATCTACTCCCAAAATCACCAACTCTTTAAAGATTCTTTGTTTTATGTAATCGTGTCACACTTCATTTCATGAAGAGATACTAAAGTGACTTCATTCTGGAAACTTATGACGGACCCATCCGGTTTATTCATTTCATTAATAAATATGATAAAATAATAAGTTATTATTATGTATAATTACATCAGAACATCATCAATACTCGTAACATTCCAATCTACTAACAACATTAGTTTCATCTACCACTCATACCTATGAAATGATAATTGAAGTCATTAACATCATCACTTTTATAAATCTAAAAAATATAATTTCATCATGCCATCTTCATGACTATGAGAACTTAAGTAATAGTATAAAATCATTTGAATTGAATTTTAATGTACAATTACTTCATATTCTTCCAAAAACGTTTTCCTTTATATCCCATCATTATTCTGAATAGAACAACATGGAATAACTTGGCCAGTTTTTATACCTTTATTACACAAATGTTGGATCACAGGTTTTGACTAACTAACAATTTATAAAACATAAAAATCATAAAATATTCATATGATTTGAAACATTGAGCATCTTGAAATACATTCAAACATTGTAAAATAATTTCACTCTGATCAATAACCCCATATCTAACTCAATGTGTGCCGACAAAAATATTCACCTAAAAAATTTCTGCAGAATAAAAACCCAACACTGATAGATTTTCTTAATAAGAATGAATCCATTATTATATATATGGTACTCCATCATCCAATAATCAATAGTTATAAGTCAAGTGAACCTTAATAATTAAAAAAATATGCACAAAATTCTTATAGGATCCAAAAACCATATTACATATAACATGGTCCCATCAACTCTTGTATTTCTATGATATTTTTTAGAGCATCATGTCACCAAAAAAATGATTTTATATTTTATTTTTGGAGAAAAATTCTTATCATATTGTATCCTATGTTTATGTTTTTATGATATTCTTTTTTTAAATATTTTTATGCATCCTCAAGATAAATTCAATGTTATTTTTTAAATGTATTGATTATATATTAATAGAATCTATAACAATAATAAAAAATGTAAATTTCATTTCACATTTGAAAACTGAAAATGATTATCTGTATTAAAAGGTATTATTATTAACTCCCAAAAAACTAACTCTATAATAGTAGGAGTGATATATAATCATGAGGGATGTTTAGATAAAATTATTAGTAAAAATCTCAATAATAGGATTTAAATATTCTAATAAAAATGATATATATTTTTTGTATTCTTGATAAAACAATATAAATTATATCATGAGTCATGTAAATACCTTTATATCCTTAGTTAGTTTCATTAATATGTAATTATAAATATTTTAAGGGAAAAATTATTTTATGTGAGGTAGAATATGAGGATTTAATAGTCTAAACCTTTTAAAACTGATGATTTGGTGGATTACATGAATTGCATGACACAACCAACTTATATAAACAATAGAAAATTAGAACAACAATATATATTAGGTTATAATAATCACCAATATGGTAAATCATTAAATGTAGTTTTCTTTCGAAGTTAAATAAATACTATTATTTAATATTGAGAAGATTATTTTCAATAAATTCAAATTATTTTTATTATGTATATTAATTTTCAAGAAAAACATATTATTTTTTTACTATAAATTAGAAAAAATACAATAATTTTTTAAATAATTCATGTCAAAATTTACAATGGATTCTTTTTGGAGTTTTAATGGAATCATTTTTTAGCGAAAAATTTATTATTTTGCAAAAAATTATATTTTTTATGATTTCAAATTTATTTAAGAATATCATAGATTATTATAAACCCTTCAATTTAATATAATGTGTATTAAAAGAATAAAAATATTAATTTAAATTTATTTTACTTGTAAATCCAATGTCTAATATTCATCGAACAGAATTAAAAGGATACATTAATTAACAATTTTTCCAGTATTTTCTTCTAATTAAGCATTTTAATAAAAATTTATCTCTTAGATTTATAATAAATCAAAAATAATTTCATTTCATTTTTAATTAACCTATTAATGTAATTAATATAAATTTTTTGATTATCATATTTTTCTAAATTAACATTGAAACATAAAAATAAGCTTTATAAAAAATATGTATTTACACATTTTGCGCAAAAATATAAAAATTATCTTTCCAAAACATTCAAATTTTGAAATAATAAAATGGTTTAAAAAACTTTAGTTATAAGGTTCACTTTTTTTAATTATGTAAATGTATTATTATTTTTAATTATTGTTAATTTTTAAGGATAAAAATAATTACCAATGTAATGGTAAATTTGAAAAATATAAAAATTTTAAAGAAATATCCCAAAAAACTACTGGTTTTATCAAAACAAATTTAATGGGGTGACTATATAAAAAACAACATCTACTTTACTTTTTACCATTTTTTATCTTCTGATCACAAAATAGTAACATTACATTATTGAAAATGTTCTAGTCACTTCCAAAACTAATCATCTCATCACTCCGAGAAAAGTAAAACATTCCCCATTTCATTACTCAAATGTCCCTCAATTTTTATTTCAATCTATGCTAATTTTATCCTCCTAGAACCATATACAAATTTAATAGCGTTTGACTTACCTTTTCATTCATAAGGCATTAAACTCAAAAGAATTTTACAAGTAAATCCTAGTACTTTAATGTAAGTATTACATTTAGATATAATTTTATTGTGCTATAATTCTTTAGAAAAAATTATTTTTTTATTTAAATAATTAAATATTTATAATAATTGTACTACAATTTCATTATATCAATGTTACTTCAATTACTCAATCATTAATATCCACTAAGAAAACATACTAGAATCAATTATGCATGTGTTTGGACTACCAACTCCATGATGTAATGTGGCTTTCTCATTCCCACCTCCCACAAAGGGAAAAATATTGTATTTAAATAACTATATAGAATTATTTTTCATATTTATAACTATGAAATGATAATGTATAATATACAATCTTTTGATTCAATCATTGAGAAATTGGTTTGTTAATCGTGTGTACCTAATGACTACCACCTACAAGAATAATTCATTATATTTTCAATCACTTCCCATATTTAACAGTTATAATAATTTATTTCAAAAGGATATATTGTAATTTTTAAATGCATAATATTCTAAATATTTCACTTTAACAGTGTTTAATTCAATTTCTTTACTCATGAAATCTTTTCAAAATCAGTTTTAGAACTATCTTAAATGATTTTATAATAATTACGTTATAAATGATTAAGTGGTTTCATATAATTTTAAAAACATTTAATGATCATATATTAATTTTTTTTCATTTTTCCAAATTCCTTTTCAATATTTAATGCATTTATTAATATGCCACCTTTTAATCAAAAACACCTCAAAAACTAGTTAATTGTAATTTCTATTTTCAAAAGTTTTATTGAATTCTTTCAGATATTGAGAGTATGACATAAGTAATAGTTATATTAAATTATTATTCAATCATGAATGTTCAATTAGTGACTAAATTAAATCCACCCTCTATGAATTAATCAGGTCAGCATTATGTTTTTTCAAAGCACAAAATCGAAATTTCTTACACCCCATGACAAAAATAAACTATATTCATTTAATATATTTATTTAATTGGGGTATAAAATAATTATAAAAAGGTAATATATTTATAAACATGTTTTCTGATAAGTGATTATGATAATTATTTCCATTATATAAAAGGTAATAATAGGTTTTAAAAAATTAATAATACAAGGTATTTTTTCATCTCAAATTCCATTCTCTGAGATATGTTTCTACTATAATCCAAATTTTGTCTAAGTGTTGAATATGTTACCTAATCGAGATATAATATCATGAAATACCATATATTAATGGAAATTTAAATTAAATTAAATCTCTCTAACTTTAATCTGGTTTTGAGTTATTCTCTCATAAATTTGTAAGGGGTGTTCATGGATCAAATCTTTTTTCATCAGTCAAAAATCACTCTTGTTTGACTTATATTTTTTAGGATTGATCTATTATATCACATAATGATTTTATATTCTATTTACACCGTATTTTATAGGGAAATACTATTTCACAACCAATTATTCTTCTAGGGATGAATCTATTGTTTTATGAAATAAAATTTTATCAAGAATAATTCTTATTTAATAAACATTTTTCCCCATATCAAATTTTTACTTCGTTCCAATGCTCTCCCATTCTTAATATAGATTAAAATTTTTCAACTCAATTTATGAATTTATCTTCCCTAATCCATTTAAAAAAATGATTTTTTATCATTTTTTTATATTTTGGAATTTTAATATAGGATTTTTTAAATATATAAAAATATTATCTCTTCCAGGATATTATATTCAGCCCTTCTTCATTGTATTTTAAAAATATGTTTAATTTCATATAAAGGTATCATTAATGGATTTATTTAAATTAAATTTTGTAAAAAAAATCCACAACAGTATTAAAAAATGGTTTTTGAAAAGTGACTTTAAAATCACATATTCTTAAGATGATAATAATTTTTATATAATACAATTTATTTTTCTGATCTCTATTACATATTCAAAATATTAATCACCAATATACTAATGGATAAAAATTACCCTATAAGTTCTCTTCTTAAAATATTTTTTGTGTATATTAGTATTTTATTATCAAACAATCATACTTTTTATATCAAGATCAATGTTTTTAAAATCATTTTACTTTCGTGGGTTATTTTTGATAAGATGAATTATTTGATTTTAAGTGGAACCATTTCTATATATTATTTTCATGTGGGGTCTAATATTTCCCTTATATTTGTTGGCCAATAGAGATAAAATATTTATTGAAGAAAATTTATGTAATTCTAAATAGTACATGGGATGATTTTTCATATTCTGAAGGATACATGGGAAGATTTAAGAATTGGAAAAGTGTACACATAAAAATTTATACCATGATAAAGGGGTAATTGAGAAGATTTCTCCAAATACCAATGACACATGGTAGGATTATCCCATATACTAGATGGTACACATGTGAATTTACAAAGCCTACAATGTGCTGAATGTTCTTTTGGTTATCCTTGACATATGATTTATAAAAATATTTTTATACCATAGTTTAATGAATTCATAAAAAAATATTATACCAATAACTATGATATGGTATCATGAAACATGTTTATTGATTAAATTTTCAACACTCATTTAATACAAGCCATATTATATGTTAATCATTATTCCATGTCTCATTATTTTTGATCTATGGTTTTTTGGGTTTTATTTTAATTTGTATAATGATTCTATCCATTTTAACATCATATTCTCACACATGGAATTTGACTGTTATTTATTATGTTCTCCCTTAGTGGTTATTTAAGTTCATCACTTTATTTGGATTCCATCCCATGGGTTATAATGACGAGTATAACCTAGGAGGTGTCTAAAACTAGATCTAATGTGGTTTGATTTTGGATTAATGATCAACTAGTTAGTTAAAATATGTTTCCTATGCAACTAATCCAAAAAAACACTAAACCATCATATCAGGGGATTCTTAGCTTATTATTTAAGATGAAATGTTTATCTTATACAAATAATGTAAAATAAAAACATATATATATTGGTTCACCATACATAGGTTTATATTTTAATATTGAATTTATTATACAGATGGCCTTATTAATATATTAAACCCAAAATTAACCTCAAGCAATGTTATGAAATTATATTATTATTTTATTTTATATCACGTGTTAACCCACAAAATGATAAATATATATTTGAGAATCCTATAAATAAATATTCATCTATTGAAAAAATATGTTATTATTGTCCACCTACACATTATTTTAATTCATGAATAAATATTTAAATAAATAGTATTCATTTAACAAATAAATAAATATTTAATTTAGGGTCTTGTGAAAAAATATTTATTTAATATTCACATATATAAGTAAATTAATTATTTAATAAATATAAAATTATTTATTATAATGTGAATAACAAGAGATAAATTAAGATTATATATTTATGTAATTTAAGAATTTCCATATGAATAAATATATATTTAATAATTTTTATTATTTTAATATTTCATTGATATTTGTTCCCCTAAGTCTAGAGAATAATATTTACTAGTATTATTAAATATAAATAATATTTATTTGAGGTCAAAAGAAACACTTTTTGTGTGACCCTTTCGGCCTCTTCCTCAGTGCAATTAAGATGGAATATAATATTATAATTTATCAATGGGTGAAGACACCCATAGAGGGAAAATATATGTAGCAATAAAATACCATAATTGAACAATCACTATTTATTATTAACCCTTCATCATGGTATCACATCAAGAAAGTTCCACACTCGTGTCATCACCCTATATTCTTTATACTTCTTTGATTCACAATCTAAAATAGGCTATTCAATAAAAATGGACAATGGATTTTATGGGATAGTTATTTTCAATTCTAAGATTCAAGACATCAATTCATATATATATTTATGATACAAATACATCATCAAATTAATTATTAATAACTTATCATTAATGAATCACTGAATTTTCCAAACATTTTGGTGACCATATACCATCAAAGATTATGAAAATACGTCAAAGTGAATGACTAGAAACATGAATTAATAATAATATTGAATTATATAGATCATTAATCATTCATAGAAACTATAATTTCCAATGAAACATAATCATTTTGATTTTCTAAATGAATTTATAATCTCTTAATAGAACATTATGAGCCCAGCGGTCAAGGTTTAAGAATATTTTTATATAATTTTATGTTTATCACAATATAGAGGAATTACTATAACCTTTTAGATGAGATATATACCGTAGTATATAATTACTATAATTTTACATTGAAAAATAAACAATATGTATAAGGTATTTAATTAAAATGAACATCTTGGAATAAACATGAAATTTAATGTACACCCATTTATTTATAGGACCCCAACTATAACATAAATATATTCACTTACCTATGTCCTATTGAATGTAGAAATTCATAGTCACACATTAATTTTCAAGAATACCTAGTAGTGTGTGGGTTAGATACTACATTTTAGTGTGACTCACACAAAATGTTGAAGGAATTTGCCACATTAATTCCATGTAAAAAACCTATATTTTCAACCCCATATATATAACAAAATATAAAATTCTAAAACATGAACCATGTATACATGATAATGAAATAAAATAAAAGAGATAAAATGAAATTAATAATATATAATAACCACTTCAACTTGTTTAGAAACATCATCCTCAGCATACATAGAGTTTACCAAAAAAACTGAAGAAACTGTTGTGGGTTTAGAACATAATAGTACGTGTTATAATAATATGTCTAAATAATTCTACACCTATGTATCATAAATATACCAAGATATAAATTAGATAAATTAAAAATGTATGAATGATGGGAATGTTAATGAATATTCATTACTCTTGTATTTAATGCCTGATTTAAACATAATTACCCTCACCCTTGAAAATAATAGGAACATGAATTTTTAATTTCATATTTTAATAATAAAAGTTGTTGAAAAAGATGGTTTTGGGTGAAAATAAAGGACCAGTGGGGAATTCACAAATCATATTTTTTCATCATCTATGATTAAACATAAACATATATCAATAAGGAACACTAAAACAAAAAAACATTTATCATTGATTTATTTATAAGATAATTCTAGAACCAAAATGTAGGATCATCATATAATAAATTTATAATTAATTTATGATGAAAAAAATTACATTATGAAGATTTTATTCTTCATTGATGAATTAGAAAACACCTCTACATTATAACATCATTTAATCACTATAATCATGTGAATATGTAAAGACCTAGAATTTTCCATGTAATTTTTTTTATTTACATGGAAATATTATGAGTTTGTGAAAATTGACGGCATATGATTCCAGGGCCTGGAGTGGCTAGAATGAATTTTCAAACATTATTTAAGTAATTATAGTTAACACGCGAGCAAAAATTTGTAACTTTTGAAATGTTGGTCAGAATAGAAATATAAGGATATCATTAAACTCGCAGTTTTGATATTCTCTTAAAGAGACCTTCACCTAGACCGTTGTATGTCAAGGGTGGAAGTTGGATTTTCTATTTTAAGTGGGTGGATTTAAAAATAAAATTAATAAAATTAATTTTATTTCATGAAACCTCTCATTTGAAATTCGGTGGTGGGAACCACCCGAGGAGGATGGGCATTTAATTCCCAGCATTAAATGCACAGTTACAAGTGGTGTGACAATTAGAAACCCCCATTAATGACATCAATTACATGTTTAATTAATGAAGTCATTAAAATTAATTAGGGGGGATTTGCTCCTCACCTCTCGTGGTGGGGATTTTTGGAAAACTAGTTTGGTGGAAGCATATCCTCCAACAAGGAACCACATCCAGTGAAGAATGAACCTTCGGATCAAAACAAGGAACCGAGGCTTGAGCATAGATTTTAAGTATGTGGAGGGAGCGACAAATGCCAACATCTCCTTCAACACCTTGAACCTCTTTCTTATGCCATCCCCAAAAAATGATCGAAGTAGGGAAATTGTTCATTTTGTACTTCGTGATGATTCATTGTCTTCAATCTATGAACCACATGCTATTGATTTAACACAGAGGTTGTGGGCCAAACGAAAATGGTATGATCCCTCCGCTACTTCATTGTTGATGTTTTCTTCATGGGTGGATCTATGGGATGAGTGGAAGCAGACCACATCACTGACGACCAATGCTGGTAGGGTACGAGTGACGACCGTCACACCGGTCTACCATGATGGTGGTGGCGGTGCAACAACGCCACTGAAGGAGGTCGCGGCCCGTCGACCGCAGCAGAGGAAGGTGGCGACAGGCACCTAGCTGGCCGCGTGGAACCAGGACGGCATGCGTCCGCACAACGGGTAGAGGTGGAGGTCACGACTGCTGAGCTGTAGCGGCGCACCGAGTGGGAGGATAGAACTCGGTCAGTCGTAGAGGCAGTAGTGGCACACGCTAACGTCACTAGAAGGGGGAGCTAGCCGGATCCCCGGCCGTCCACGTCACACCGAGTAGAACCTGCTCTGGTGGGTCCCGTGCGCTAACAGGTGACGCCACATGGCACCGCACTGTTGCCCAAAGCTGAACAATCCAACCAAACCATTCGAAATTCTGGGGGGCGCCTTCCTCCAGGGTAGTGGCTAGGGCGGGCCCGCCATGGCGGACTGCCCCAAGCCGTGGGTAGAGCTCCGTGGCCCGCATCCACTGGGCCGTGCCGATTAGGCCAGTCAGAGCATGCTACGCTGAGTGGGCCGGGCGTCACCCTTTGTGGGTCGGGCTGAACCGCGACCTCGTGGGTCAGGCCTACCATGGCCCATCCCATCCAGGTCGGTCCGACCGGGTCGGACCAGACCGAGGACCATCTGGAAAAAGATACATCTTCTTGGCCATATCAAGAGAACCAATCGTCTAATTGAAACATCGTCTACAATGCTGGGATCATTGAGTCAGGATGGTCCTTTTGTTATAACCCACATGAGTTTTGGATAATTTTGGATTATGACTAGGTTGGATCGAACCTGAATCCAATTGAGCCCTCAGAATAGAAACACTAATAACTTACAGTTCAGGTGTCTGATTGGTGTGCCATCAGTCGCATTGGGTCCCTTATGATGTGACAGACCTTTTGATACTTCTTCATGGGAATTCTTGGTTGTTGTTGTATCGAACGATGTATTTAGGAGGATATCCTCTTGGAATCAAGCATTCTTAGTTCAGGAACCCTGTGGATTGATGTAGCTGAAGAATCTACAGAGCCTTTGTGGGTCATCTTCATATACATTGTGGGTCATATTCCAATCCAATGTGGGTAATCTTCGGATCCTATGCGGGTTAAACTCTTCATATCATGTGTGGGTCATCTACGATTCTGTGTGGGTCAACAAAAAATCTTCTCGATGATGTATGATGATCTAGCAATACAGCTAGTCATCTATAAATCCGTACTTAAGTTATACCTGGTGTGAGATGAGTCCTTACCTTTGTATTACACTTATTTATGGTTATTCCATTGTGGTATACTTCTGCGTGGTGTTACCTTTGTTGTACTTACCTTTGTGGTGTTACCTTCATTGTATTTTTTGACTCGTGGAACAGTTGTGCTTTGACTAATGAGTAGGGTCTTGTGTTTTCTCATGAACAAGATGGGTTTACTTGATATGTTCAATATATTTAGGGGTATATACCTATGTAGGGTTGAATATTGCTTCATGATTTGTGATTATGGTATTTCCTTGTGGATTATCCTTCGTGGATTCGGAGAGACCTTCAAGGGTCTCGAGGTTCCTACTGAGTATTGCTATACTCACCCATGCACAGGATACGCCCACACCATTTTGTGTCTTGTGTAGACGACGGATAGTTTTTATCAAGGTTCAGGGTGCAAGTACTAGAGGCTACTCGGAGGTAAACCTCAGATGAGGCGTACCGTAGACAGGATCATTCGAGATTTGTACCTACCCTTTAGGTATGATCCTTGGTGGGTGTTCACATGAGATCTTTTCAGTTTTACCTTTACTTTCTAGTTTGGCCATGTATTTCGACCCCTTTACTTACTGTACTCACCATATTTACTATAATGTTTACTTTGTACATGTATCTTGTTGTGTGCATGGATTATGTGATTTTGCAAGTTAAAAGGAAAGGCCTTCCCGGTTTTAGGGAAATTCCATTCCAGTGCAAGTTTCCAGCCCTTGGCCTATGGGAGGTGGGCTTGGGGTAGTCACGACACAGGCCCCAGGGGACAGGTCATGATAAATTGGTATCAAAATAGTCAGTTATACCATACAACATGGACTCTAATCATTCGATTTGGAAATAGTGTTAAGTGTAATGAGTGTGTTTTTCAGTTTAGGGAATCCAGTGTTGGTGTGGTGGCCGACGTATCCATACATCAGGACCCTGACCATAGGGAGCAGGTGGACAGGGATGTGCTCAGCTCTAGGTAGTTATGTCTTCTGACCATGACACTTCGAATATGATACATGGTACGATCTGTGTCTAGCCCACCTTAGCTGTAGTACTTTTAGACATAGGTTCCAGTCACTCTTTTATTTCCATGACCCCCGTTCGGAGATCGGAGATTTTGATGGAGCTGTTGGCTTGATCCTTATGGCTAGATACTCCTACAAGAGAATATTTTGTGATTACACATTGGTGTCGGATGTGTGAGCTTACTCTATGAGGTTAGAGATTCCACTGGGATATTTTTGTAGTGGCGTCGAGGCCTTACTATGTCATCTTGGGAATGGATTGGTTATCTAAAGTCCATGATCACATCGACCGTATTAGTAACAAAGTGCAGTGTGCCCATGGGGATGGGACCAGGTTTTCCATCACTGGTGAGAAGGAAACCTTTGCAGCACAGGATGGACTTACTTGAAGGATGGTGTGGCCGATCAGTCATCACCTGGCTATCCTTACCCTCAAAGCAGTTGAGATGTTGAGAGTCTAATATATCCTATAGTGGGGGACCAGTACACTGATGTTTTCCCTGATGATGTTCTGGGACTACCTCCTCATAGAGAGGTGGAATTTTATATCGACTTGTACCCTTGAACAACACCAATATCTACACCAATATATCAGATGGATTCTAAAAATCTTCAAGAGATGCAAGTACATCTGGAGGACTTATAGAGGAAGGGGTTCTTTAGGCCTCATGTTTCTCCTTGGGTAACCTTAATTTTGTTCCCCAAGAAGGTGGATGGGAGTTTGAGACTTTTTGTGGACTATATGCTCTTGAAATTGGTGACTGTAAAGAACAAGTACCAACTACTGAGGATTGATGATATATTTTATCAGCAAAATGGAGCATGGTGTTTTTCAAAGATAGACCTCAAATCAGGTTATCACCAACTCAGGGTATGAGACGAGTATGTGAAGAAGACAACCTTCAGATATCTGTATGGACACTATGAGTTCTTGGGTATGCCATTCGTTGTGACCAATTCCCCAATAGTGTTAATGGGACTCATGAACATGATATTATAGTCATACCTCAATCGCTGTGTGGTAGTCTACATTGATGACATCTTGCAATAATCAGCAAGAGAGGAGGAGCATGCCTATCATCTACAGATAGTTCTGGACACACTCTGATAGCACTAGCATTATGGTAATATATCTAAGTGCCTGTTTTGGATATGATGGGTCCATTTCCTAGGACACATCATCTCAAATGTTGTAGTTGATGTGGATCCAGAAAAGATTGAGGTTGTGCTTTCTTGGGAGGCAGCAAGGAGTGTGATAGAGGTGCACAGTGTCCTGGGTCTGGCCGGTTACTATCGGATTTGTTCCTGGAATTTATAGAGTTTCATCACCCTAATCAGCATTGACGAAGAAGGGGAAATGCTTCATGTGGTCGAAGAGATAACAGTGGAGTTTCTAGGAGATAAGGCAGTGACTAATGAGTGCCCCCTTATTGAGGCTACCAGAGGAGGGTGTTGGGTATGTAGTCTATTACGACACCTCAAGGGCTACGCTTGGATGTGTCCTGATGCAGGAGCGAGTAGTGATCGCTTATGGTTCTCAACATCTGAGACCGCATGAGCAAAACTATGTTACCCATGACCTAGATTTAGAAGAAGTGGTCTTCACCTTGAAGATGTTGTGTCATTACTTGATAGGGGAACATTTAACAATTCACACTGATCACAAGAGTCTCAGGTATATCTTCCTTCAGAAAGACCTAAACCTGAGACAACAGCATTGACATGAGTTCCTCCAGGACTATGACTTCTAGATAGTCTATACTTCTAGAAAGGAGAACATAGCAGCTGATTCACTCTGAAGGAGATCTGGTATATAGATATTGAGTGAGGTGACAAAGTAGCATGGCATTTGATGAATATCTTATGTGGACCAATATAGAGTATATTATCTTTAGTCTCTAACAGTCACCCCCGCCCACTCCTTTAGTGAGTCTGGGAGGTGCATCTTGGGGACACTGACTACGAGGCTCGTGTGCTCAGATATCCAAAGGACAGGAACCTAATGGATTTTCTGAAGGTGGGGAGCACGTAATCCTCTTCAGAGGACGTACTATGGTGCATGTGGTGCTACATGAGGAAGTGTTGAGGGAGTTCCATACATCCACTCTAGAGGTACATCTAAGAGTGGCGAAGATCTACCTGGACCTTCAGCATCAGCACTGGTGGTCAGGAATGAAGAAAGTAGTGGCAGAGTTCATCTCACAGTGCCTCACTTGTCAGCAAGTGAAGACAGAGCATCAGGTGTCAGTAGGCTTAGATCAGCCACTAGAGTTTCCAGAGTGGAAGTGGGATGGAATTTCCATGGACTATGTGACAGGAATTCCACGCATGTATGAGGGACATGATTCTATCTGAATGATCATTGAACGACTCACTAAGTCATCCCACTTTCTACCTATCAGAGATCAGGGCTCAGTAGAGGGCTTGGGATGACTCTTCATGCAAGATATAATACGACTTCATAGAGTGTCCTTGATGATTGTCTCTGAACTGGAAGCATGTTTTACTTCCTAGCAATAGAAGGGGTTGCAGGAGGTGTTCGGGACTCAACTTCGATTGAGAATCGCCTTTGATCCTCAGATAGATGGTTAGAAATGGCAGACCATTCAGACCCACTAGGACATGTTACGTACTTGCGTCCATGATTTAAGCCGCACCTGGGAGGATAACTTTCCCTTGGTGGAGTTCATGTACAACAATAGCTATCACTCCACCATCGGTATAGAACCATTTCAGGCATTGTACGGTCAAACTTGCATATCACCTCTATTCTGGACTGACCAAGGGGAGTCGGCACTCATGGGACTGGAGATAGTATAGGCTACCACAGAGAAGGTACAGATCATTTAGGACCAGATGAAGGCTACATAGAGCAGGCATAAGTCTTATGCTAACCGGAGATGGAGACCTCTAGAGTGCAAGGATGGAGGCCATGTATTTATACGGGTCTCACCTCAACGAGGTTTGTAGATATTTGTTCGGGCGACAAGTTATCTTTGAGGTTCATAGGACCCTTTCAGGTCATCAAAAGAGTTCATGAGTTACCATACCACCTATCCCTCCCCCCTCAGTTGAGTTGGGTACATGATGTTTTCCATGTATCATAGCTGAGTAGGTATGTTCATGATCCTTCACACATCATTGACTGGGGAGAGCAGGACATTGACGATGGGGCGAAATGTTTGGAGGTTCCAGTAATGATTAATGATCTATAGGAGAGAGTATTTAGTGGGCGATCAATACCTCTAGTGCATATACGTTGGCATCATGGGAATCTCCAGGAGAGCACATGGGAGCGGGAGGCTCATATTCTTTCTTAATACCCCCACATTTTTTCCTAGTTTGTGTTATGGATTTCGAGGATGAAAAACCCTAAGTTGGGGAGAATGTAAAGACAAAAATTTTTCCATGTAATTTTTTTAATTATATATAAATATTTAGAGTCCGGGAATATTGATGGCATGCGATTCTGAGGTCCAGAGTGGTCGGAATGAATTTATTAACCTTTTTAAGTACGTTTAGAGAACATGTGAGCGAGAATTTGTATCTTTTGAACTGGTGCTTGGAATTGAAATAGGAGGACACCATTGAACTCACAACATCGATATTCAATTAAGGAGACCTTCACCTCTACTACAGTAGGTCTAGGGTGGAAGTTGTATTTTTGTATATTCATGGGAGAATTCAAAATTAAAATAAATAACATTTATTATATTTCATGAAACCTATCATATGATTTTCGGTTGTTGGAACCACCCAAGGAGGTTGGGAATTTAATGCCATGCATTAAATGCCCAGTTAAAAGTGGTGTAACACTTGTAATCCCCCATTAATGACATAAATTTAAAGTTTAATTGATGAAGTCATTAAACATCATATGGGGGGATTGGCTCCTCACCTCTCGTGGTGGGGATTTTTGGCAAACTAGTTTGGTGGAAGATCATACTCCAACAAGGAACCTCTTAAAATGAAGAATGAACCTGTAGATCAAAATGAGGAACTAATGCTTGATCTAGGATCAGAAGCCTTTTGTTGGAGTAAAAAACACCAACGTCTTCATTTTCTTCCTCACGACATCCCCAACAAATGATCGAGGTATGGAAATTGTTCATTTTGTTCATTGTGGAAAATCATTGTATTCAATCAATGAACCACTTTCTATCAATTGAACACGGATGGTGTGGAAAAAGCAAACATGGCTCGATCCCTCAGCTACTTCATTATTGATGTGTTCTTCGTGGGCGGATCGATGGGTTCAGCAGAACCCGACCACATCAATAGCGACCGATGCCGGTAGGGTACTGCGGGTGGATGGCACACTAGTCGGCCACGATGGTGGTGGTGGTGCAACCACACCACCTAAGGAGGTCATGGAAAATCAGTCACGGAAAAGGAGGGTAGTGTTCGACACCCAGTCAGCCGTGTGGATTCCGGGCGGCGCGCATCCGCGCTGCGGTAGAGGAGGAGGTCACGACTACTAAGCTGCTGCAGCACAACTAGAGGGCGGTCGGCACCTGGCCGGCCATGGATGTAGTAACAGTGCACGCTGAAGCCGCTGGAAAGGGTAACCGACCAGATCCCCATCCGATCACATCACACCGAGCAGGACCCGCCCCGGCAGGTCCTGTGTGCCAACTGACGGTGCCACATGGCGCCGCCGTGTTGGCCAAAGCTGAATGGTCCAACTTGAATGTTTGGAATTCCGAGGGGCACCTTCCCTGCAGGTAGGTGCTAGGGCGGTCCCTGCCTCGACGGACGACACCCAGCAGCAGGCCGAGCTCTGCGGGCCCCGCCCAACGGGTTGCACCAAGCGAGGTATATTGAGCGAGTCGCGCCCCCTTTGTGGTATGAACATGACTACAGCCCAGTAGTCCATGACTGTCATGGCCCAGCCCATCCAGGTCAACCTTGGACAAGTCAGGCCAAGTCAGTCTGACCGAGTCGGACCAGACCTAGGGCCCATCTAGACTCAGATATGTATTCTTAGCCTTATCTTGAGAACTGGGTGTCTGTTTGACTAACCATCTATGGAACATGGATCCTTGTATCGAAAGAATCCTTTTTTATACTCCACATGAGTTTTGGATAATGTTAGAGTATGGTTGGGTTGGATTGAACCCAAATCCAACTGGGCCCTCAGAACTGAAATGCTAAAAATATAATGACCAAGCGTCTGATTGACACATCATCAGTCGTGTTGGGTCCCATATGACATGATGGACCTTCATGATACTTCTTTGTGGGACTTCATGGCTGTCTAATTATCAAACGATGGTTTGAGGAAAGGAACCTCCTAGAATCAAACATGCTTAGTGCGGGAACCATGTGGCTGGTTGTACGTAATGAATCTACAGATCCTGTGTGAGTTATCTTCAGATCATGTGTGGTTCATCTTCTGATCTTGGGTGAGTCATCTTCAGATCCTGTGTGGGTCAACAACTTTAAATCATGTGTGGGTCATCTATGATCTTGTGTGGGTCAACAACAGTGCTTCTTGATGATGTAACATGATCTATCAATACAACAAATCATCTACACTTTCCTACTTAAGTTATACGTGGTGTTATCTAAGTCTATACCTTTGGGGTACACTTTTGTTTGGTGATACCTTTGTGGTGTACTTCTGTGTGGCGTTACCTTTGTGATACATACCTTTGTGGGGTTACTTTCTTTGTATTATTTCCGTTGTGGAATAGTTCTTCTTTGGCTAAAGAGTTGGGTCTTCTGTTTCCTCATGAACGAGATGGGTTTACTTGATAACATAGGTATATGTATGGGAATGTACCTATGTATTAATGATTGTTTCTTCATGATTCATGATTATGGTGCTTCGTTGTGGTTTATCGTTGGTGGACTTTGAGAGACCTTTGGGGGTCTCGGGGTCCCTACTGAGTATTTTTATACTCACCCCTGTATGAGCTATGCCCGCACTATGTTGTGACTTGTGAAGATGACGAAGAACATTGACAGACACTGAGGGTGCCATGATTGGAGTCTACTTAGAGGTGGACCTTAGATGAGGTGTACCGCAGAGAAAACTGTTCGAGAGTTGTAACTACCCCTCAAGTAGGATCGTTGGCGGGTGTTCATAAGAGCTGTTTTCAGTTTTACTTGTACTTTCCAGTTTTGGCTTGTATTCCAGACCTTTACATACTGTAATCATCCTATTTACTCTATAGTTTACTGTGTACTTGTATCTTTTTGTGTGCTTGTATTGTGTGAGTTTTCAGGTTAAAAGGAATTCCCTTCCTAGTTTTAAGGATATGTATTTCCGGTGTTAGTCATCATCCCTTATCCTATTGGAGGAGGGCTTTAGGTAGTAACGACATGGGCCCCGAGGGATGGGTCTTGACAAAAACTTCCCCTAGCCTTGGTTCACATATATAAAATGAAACTCAAACAATAATTCCAGTTATCTTTTGATTCTATAATAGTATATCCAAACACCTGGGATCACCATGCTTGATAACAATGATAACATATTATAGTAATATTTCTCATTAAAATCTATAATATTGAGTTGGGTGGTAGAGTAATATCATTCTCCATTAAAAAAAGTGTTATGGTAGAGGATCTTTCTAGGGATTGAGAGGATTTTTCAAAGTCATGGAAAACAAAAATAATGGAAAATAATAGGGTTGGAAATGGTATGATTGGGTGTAATAGGGTTATAGTTAGAAAAAAAATAGTTGATCATGTACCCTTATTATTTTATTAATCCCTATTAAACCCCTTATATATAATAATAAAATTATTATTTCTTGACATGTGCAGAACCTGTGAATTAATTAAAAATTATATCTTCTAATTTTTTTTCAAATTTATTAAATTAATAATTAATATATATTATTTCAAATAATCCATTAAACATAATCTATCATTACTCCATAATATTTAATCATTTTTTATTTATAAAATAAATTTCACCTCCTTATTCACTATTAAATAAAAAAATATTACATTCACTTAACTGAAAATAAATATTTATTTAATATTAATCTAATAATTAATCTCCCGAATAATTACTGACATGATAATTATTATCATGAAGAAATGACTAATTAGTAAACCACATATGTGAATATTATATACTAAAAATTTCAAATAATAAATATTTTTTAAAATTTAACTAAGATTCTAGATACACTTTGTGTTTGACCATTTATGCCCCCTTCTTAATGGAATTTGGTGGTGGTTTTCTATGTCCAAGGTTATTCTATAAAATCCTTACATGAAACCCATCAAGAATGATATGAATATTGTAGTGATATAAAAGATAAAATGGGGTCTTATTGTTTAATATAATAGCCTTATTATGAAATCTATAATCATTCTAGTTTCCTGATGCTGTCATAAGCTAATATGCATATTATCTCTTTCATTAACATTCCATAATTTAATATATGCACAAAACACTATATTTTCATTACCATTTAATGTCCTATGAAACCATATTATGTTAGAAAATATATGGGAAAATCCATTCTATCATTTTTCATCAATGTAGTATTACTCATGGCTTACCCTATAACAACCCCGCTGTTTATTACACACTTGAACATGATTTATTAAATAAACTTCACTTGATACAACATGGAAGATCGAGAGGTCTAGTGTATGTGGTGATTAGGATAATTACATAACAACATAAATCATGAAATACAACATCTTATTGAAAACATCCTTTACATGACCACTACATTCCCCCGTACATAGCATTTCATTGGATAACCTGAGAACATGCATAAGAAAAGGTTAAGCTATAAAGCCCAGTAACAGAATAAAAATGGAATAAAACGAGGAATAAAATACATATTAGTGAATAGGAATATCAATGGAGAAAAATAGAAACACGATCATTAAGGTATGATAACGCATGACAATCATTACATTGAAATGTGGCGACAACATTTAACATGGAATTAGTGTGAGCCAAGGCTCATTGCACATGGAGCATGAGTAAACCCTCATTGCACAAGAAGCACAGGTTAACCCTCTTTTAAATTGAATTATCATGATTCAACACTCATTTCACATGACGTATCATGATACTATTATTTACCCAATGCATTGGAGCGCTATTCAGGAACACCCTTCTTAAACATTTCATTTCATGCATAAGTGTGCCACATGGATTATAAAACATGGATTCATTAAATATACATATTTATTCCATGATAAAAGAATGTGAAATTCATACATGAAACTCTATAATCAATAAGTAAATGTTCATAATGAAGAATACCCTATAAGGAGAAATGGGCATGGTATTCACTACACAATGACTTTGGCTTGAAAAAATATTGTGCAATTTTGGCACCATAATGGCATGACATAAGGATTAATGAAAATTGTTGATGCGATAAAAATGGGTGTCTCATAATATTTACATGAAGTGGATAGTAAGGAGGTAATATAGATACATTTCCCAACAAACGTAATGGAATTTATATGCATAATACAAAAGGATTACTTGGATGTAAAAGAGGAGAGAGAAATCCCTCACAGAATTTCGACATGGTAACAGGTGTACTTGGGAGGCATTAATGAGAGAGAAAATGGTATCATGTTATCCAAACATAAAGAGGGAAGTACGGGGGATGTGAAAAATCATACCCCAACATTTGTAATTGAAAACAAAAGAGCATAACAACTTAAAGAAATTTGGTCAAAAATGAGAAACGACGAAATCCCTTACTTGGTAGTGTGATCCCAAAAGATTGGGAGAGGCTTGAGAGAGGATTCTTGGGTTCTTGGGGAACCTTGGGAGGATTATAGATATAGGAGGGTAGGGGGTAGATCAAAGTCCAAATGATTTTAGTGAAGAGGAAGTGGGATCTTGGGTGGGTTTATATAGGAAAGGAGAGGGAATTCTTAATTATTTTGGTTTGGGACACCCCACATTAAATTAATCAAATCCACAAACCAGCCCATGGTGTTTACCATGGTTTTTTCCAAAGGGGAGTGGAGAACAATATTTTATAATTCCAATGTCCAAAATTCTTAAAATAATAGGGTTTCTTATGTGGAGGTGAGTCACACCCTCAAGGAAAATAATTTAAAAAAGAAAAATGTTTTATAAGTCTTGGAGGGTCCACTAAGGCTTTGTAAAATAAATAAAACCCAAAATAACATTATTTTAATGGTAAAAAATATATTGTCTAAAAATAATTTTTATATTATTTTATAACATCACTATTGGGTCACAATGATGTGAATAAACACAATATATATTTAAACAGTATTTACATTTTACCCAAAAATTCGACTGTCTCAAAAAATTATGAAAAATTAACCATTGGATAATTTTGACATAATGGCTCCAAAAAATAATATTCATTTTATCTAAATAATTTTAAAAATATTTTAATTTTTACTTTTAAAACAAAAACTGACATTTATCCAATATTCAAGGGTTTTGACAAAAACTGCTTTCAAACTTTAATAAAAATTACAATTGCATTCGTAAAATTATATGATCATTTATATTAAATTACAAGTAATTTAATAATAATAATAATTTATATTTTATTAAAATATTATTTAATTAAAAAATCCATTAATTCATCAAAATATATTTCTTGGCTGAATATTAACTACAAATACTATTTGGTCTTTAAAAACTATTTAAAAAGTAACAATAATAAAACGAATGTATATTCATTATTATATAAAAATTAATGCACATAATCATAGTGCTATGGTATTTTTACATAACCGCTTATAGCAATGGAATAAGACCTCGGGTAAGGTGCATGGTGGTTATAGACACTTGGGGTGGCTCAGATAACTTTTCCCGAGTGGTAATCCATATCAACTTTTGCTTCTCTCGTATGCAGTTCTGCTCGAGCATAACGTGTTCACGCTCAGCATGGGCTTGATCAAGAGCGAATCCTAATTACACCACCTCCTTTACGAGCTCCAACAAATGGGCTTCGTATAGGGAATTTCTACTAGATGAGGACATCATTTCCATTTTCCGAGTAAATTGGATTTGATAACTCCCTATATCTATATTAATCATGTGGTCACTGTTTAACAGCTCTATTAGCAACAATCTCAACTCATAATAGTTTTTTAAAATCCAAAACATAAAACTATATAAGTCCAAACCTTTAACATTACCACAATAATACATTTAAATATACCAAGAAGATTTTTCATTAATAAATTTTTTGGGTCTTTACATACCCAATATATTGTACCTCATTGAGAATATATTTCATCCCTTTTTAATCAATATAATAATATACAAGACAAATCATATTCATTATTAATAATATTAATGTCCAAGGATAAATATAAAAACTATATATTATAATATATATTTAATGATATAAATGTGGATGTCCAACTAGTGGGTCATATATTCAGGGTATATTGAGTTCGAAATTACCAAGGGTGTAAAATATAAGAAGGTTCCTCGATGTTTTATGTATCACAAACCCAAATATCCTATATCATTTATGTCTCATAAAATGATGTCATATACATATAGAACATATATTTTAGAATATTATCATGGAATTTCTATATTCTCTTCATTATAGGGAATTAATATAACCATTTTGTGAGAAAATTAGAATAAAGACATTATCACATACAATGTCACATATATGAACAATGAAGATGTGATAAGATGTTTATTAAATTTCCAAAAAATAAAAATAGGTATTAATAATGTATATTGATGCTTGTTTTATGAAAATAATAAAAAACAACCTCACATATAAAAAATATTACATCTAAAATTTTTTATTCATCTATCAATAACATAATATTCATATTTAATCTATGATAATGATTTAGTCATGTGTTCCACCACACGATCTCCCAAATAAACTCTTCTCACTAAAACAGCATCTATTTTTCTAAAAATCTCTTAAGAGGTGATATTTTTTTAGTATGTTCTTTATCTATTATTGTGTCCTTGGATATTATGAATGATCCACCGATATAGTGTTATTATATTATAACATAATAAAGTATTTATTAATAGGCACTAGAATAGGTTTTGGGAAAAATGTTTTTTTATCAAAATGGATTCTTTAGCTGCATTAGAAGCCACTATATAATTAGTCACCCTATATAATCAGAGATAGTATGTTGAATTATTCTCTTCTAGTCCATTGTTTCTTGGTTGAGACTAGATACATATCCTAAATATAACATTATATCATTATGATATGATTGAATACTATTATATGTATAATCCTTGATGACCAGTTTCACATCTCCTCCATACAAAAGGAACATATATTTATTTCTTCTTAGATACATAAGTATATCCTAACTGACATATTAATATTGTTCACTAAGATCATCTTGATATCTTCCTATCATGTATGAGGAATAGAATTATGGTTTTTCACTAATATATATATATATATATATGAATGAGATTCACGTACATATGAAAATGATTCATTTTACACACAAAATCACACACATATAATAAAATATTATATATATTGTGTTCGTTTTAATATATTCATACTAATGAAAAATGAATATAATATATTATCATAAATGATATATTATATATATATATGTCAAAGTGATTATTCATAATTTATAATCCATTGTGAATGAATTAAGGGAATTTCATTATACTCAACAAAAAACATAATGAATTATACCCCAAAAGTTATAAATGAATATAATGTGTTAGGAATTTGAGGATCTATGGGATTGATATATATAATAGGATGATATCCTCTCATATTGGGTTTGTTATGTTTGAGCCCCTTATGATGATCCCCTCTTCTCAAGCACTATTCATCTCACTTAAGAAGGAACTATAACAAATTCAACTGTATGATAATTCTCATGATATGGTCATGGATACATTTTCTAGGTATCTTTATTGAGGTAGGGTAATTATTTAACTATTATTTTTCATCTCCTTCAATATTTCCCATTATAATAGATTAATATGGTTCCATATATTTACTACTTATAGGTACTACCTATTTTAGTATTACTTATACATTATTTCATGAATAGAGATCTCAATTATTTTTGGGGGTTTTTCCACTAAAATTGACAATTATATGATCATAATAAAAAAATCTATGGTTTTTGAAGAATGGTTTAATACTGAAATGATGCCTAGTAACACTCACACAATATTACTGAAATATTGTAGGTCTTCACCCAGATGGCCCATTGTGATCCAAATTATTTAATTCCCTAATATTTATGGTAATGGATTTTTTTATGTTTATATGGACATCATATTGGATTTGTTCATATGAAGAATATAGATTCTTCCACTAATATTTTATTTCATAGAGAATGTTTTTCATGTTTTTAACATGATCTTATATCTATTGTTGATAGAAAATTTTAATTAGAGACTCTAATATTATTTTATAAACATAGATGCACATGTAAAGGTAAATATGATATAACATTTTATGATACCCCTATAAAATACTTTTAAAATGAAGGACTATATAAGGGTAACCTCTTTTATATTTTATATAGATACATTGTGTATAGGTAATGTACATACAAAAAGGGGGTTACATAAGGGTCATTATAACTTTACCCTTACATATTATGGTACTATAAATTTGACATAAAGGTCTATACTATTTAACATTACAAAAAATATTAAAAATTCATAGCAGCCTTACAAAAACATAATTCATAAAAGTAATTCCTTCAAGTGAGGGAGATGAATAAATTTAATCTTTATATTAACCTTATAAAATGGGTTTTAGATTGAGACACATAATGTTGACCTCTATAATACCGATATAGTCACTTCAAAAAACCTCTGTTACCATTCTGTTGAGTGTCATTATAATGGTAAAAGGGATGATACCATATATAGAATGTGAATTTTTTGTATGGGTATGAAAAAAAGAATATTTAAATTTTTGAATTTTATTATTAATATAAGGTTTATGAAAATGTGGATAAATCATAATAAAAGTAATTTTATGATATCATAATTTATATGGTTTATTGATTAATTAATCAATTATCAATCAAGTATAATGAATTGATAAACGATTAAGAAATGTTTTGTAAATATTAAATATTGATATTTTAAAATAGCTCTTTACTGATTCAATAGAATTACTTAAGATCTTGAAATAATAGTTTTATTTAGAAATCATATGTGGTGATTTTTTATGTGTATATAAATAAAAATATATAATATATATATATTATAGAAAATGTTTATATTGTAACAAACTCATCCCTAGTATCCCATATCGTCTTCCATACTTTATTAAATTGGCATAAGATACATAAAACCACATTCTAAAAGGCCAAATATTATATTAGTCATGGTAAAATCGATGTAACACCCCAATGTTATCTAAAAATAAATTTAAATTCTTGAAATTTTGTTTAATGTAGATATTTATAAGTAGCCTCTAAACATAATTTTACTGCAGCTATGTTTTGAATTTTGAAAAGACGTCATCTACGATTGTGTTTAGTATATATTTTGGAGTTTATTGGAACCAACTGGTTTTTTGGTGAATAAAAACATACCCTTATGAATAGTAATGTAAATAGTAATATGACCCAAATGAATAGTAAATTGTTTTATTATTTCATTTTCTTAAATATTTATGATAATGACATCTTGATTAATTTTTAATTGTTATATTAACGAACTTATAGTTTTTGAATTATTAATTTTTGAATTAAGTATGATTTTATTTAAAAATTATATTAAATATATTTATAAAAATATATTTAAAAAATAGACTTCAGTTTTTAATTCTACATGTCGATAAATGGTTTGGGTGAATTTTGGGGATTTTTCTAAAATAATTGATTTTTCGGTGAATAGTAAAAACACTGTTTTGAGCTTCGGTGTGTTAATGAAATCGATAATGATGTAATAATAATGTAATAAATCTGGTCAACTTGTTTATAGAAAATTAATTTACGAGGTGTCTAGTGTGTCTTATACCATGGGCAAGACCATGGTTTTGCAAATACCACTAATGAGGTGTCCCATGGAAATTATTAAAATAATCTCTCAATTTTGCTATAAATACCAACCGATTAATTAATTTAAATCATTAAAAATTCCTCATAAATGATGACCTAGCATCATTAACTCTCTAGTATCCATACCAAGGTTTCCTCAAGCCCCAAAGGTCCCAACATTCATGTTCTAGGTGATACATTACAAGGTAAGAAAATTATCAATTTCATTCTTTTTCTATTCAAGCCCTCTTTTATGTTGTATAACATTCCAGTTTCCATACCATGTTATTATTTACTTATTATTCTTGATCTATTATGTATTATGATTCATTTATGGATGGGTTACCCATGTCCCCTATCTTTTTAATATTTTTTAAAACCATGTTTCATAGTCGTTAGGCTGCTAAATTTTTGTAAGGGATTTCTCAATTATTCATTTCATCTGAGTTTCTTTATTTTCTTATTCTTTATTCATATCTTCTTTCCCAAAAGGCATTAAACCTCCAAGAATCATGTATATTATATATTTTCTCATGTTCATGGAAAAATCATCATCATTATTTTTCTTTTCACCGACTTATTCAAGGAATAAAAACATTGTCTGTGATGTGTCGAATTACCGACATCAAGGACGATGTGATTTAAATTTCAATTAATTAATTCATGTGTGGTCATTAATCCATTTTTTTGGTTGAACCATGTTTTAATATATGTATTATGTCTCATACATGGTTTTGTAATTCTTTTATTTTCATGGTTTTAATTTATGAGACAAAATGAGGTTGTTATTAACAAAGAACCACTAAATTGATCTAAACGAACATCATTAATGTTTTAACTTATGAATAATTCTCATATAAAACATGAAAAATGATAAATGATACAAATTATAGTACTGGAAATTGTTAAATACCCTAAAATTCCAATTCTGTATTTTCTCTTCCAATCGACAAGAACATACATCATGAACCGATCCTGGAAATCTTGTAAGGAACTCTCCCAAAACAGATCATGGAAAAAAATACTAACATTTAAGGGGTGAAATAAGGTTATTAAATGAAAATATAAGATGGTATAAACAAGAAAATGTTTCTATAAAAAACTAATAACACTCTTTTAACCATTATATATGAAGTTTATACAAGTTTGAAGTAAGACAAGCCTGAGGTTAGTGAATTCATTACTGGATTTCCATCCTTTTGGTTAACCTTATTCATCATTATTTAATGGTATTTAAATTGTTTTTGTGATGAATTATGATTATAATATTTTTAATTATGTATATTTACAGATTATTTACATATTCCATCCACTCTATTAATTCTCACTTCAATTATATGATATCTATAAGGGAATTTTCTTTTAAAATCTTCTTTTAAAATTCTGTTTTACACAATTCAAAAGAAATGCTTTTATGCTAATATTTATGTTGTATGATTATGTTTTGGATCATGGGTATTGTTTTTGATGGAGGGTGGGACCTATATTTCCCTCCAACGCATTGGGTATGTGTATGTTGGAGGTCGGCCGTATGGTTACTCCAAGTGTAACAGCGATGGTTACAGAAATAGTAAGGAAGTCATGAGGGTTAAAAATTATAAGGTAGATGAGAGGGTTACAAGATTATGTCTGTAATGCCACAAGATACATTTTTGGTTATACTTATGTTCTTAGTTATTGTTTTTATCTCATGTTTCACAAAGTATGTATATATATAGGTGATAAGAATGTCTTATGAAAATGATTTCATACGTTACAAGTATTCATGGACTAATGTGTTCTTTCCATATTTTTATATCCCATACTGAGTTTCTGTGATCATCCCAAGACTTAAAAGATTTTTTACAGGTTAATGGATGTGTAATACAAAGAAGGAAGCCATGTTAAATGTTGAATAATTGTAACAGAATCATGTTTTATGTATTAATGTTTTTAATTTTGAAAAAAATGGAAACTGTTTTTATGATATCGACTCTATAACAATGTGTAATGCATTGAATGTATTATGTCCCAATTCTCTAGATATCTAAATTTGTAATGTTCCTCAATGTAAAAGGATGTGTTTTCATGACTAAATTATAGATTATGTATATAATAAGGTTGGGTCCTTAAAGTTGGTATCAGAGGATGGATTATTTAACTTTAGGGGTTAGGATGATGTTCAAACAATACAATAAAGAATTTTTACTCTATCATTAATTTGAAATGTTATAGCATTTAAAGATTTAGATGTTTCTTTATCTAGTATATGTTTTTTTAGAATATTTTTCTATAGAAGGAACAGGGATGCTGTAGAGTAGAGGCACCAATAGAATGACATCCTTCCGGATCTATAGCCTAGAATGGTAGGGATTGGAACCGAGTAGTTTGTGACTGTAATGGCTCTACTAATGTATGAAATAAATGGTGCTGTCATCCATGCATGAGAAAAAATATAGGTACCTTAACAGAACATGACAACATTGGAACATTTTATGAGACAACACACTCCTACTTTTAATGTATCTTCTCACCAAGTAGCACCTGAAGGATGGATCAAAGACCTTGAAAATATATTCAATGTTATGGGATGTTCATACAATAAAAAGGTAAGTCTTCCCATTTATTGTTTTGAAGGTGAACCTGATCAGTGTTGGTCAATGGTAAGGAATATTCAGGGTAGAGAGGATTTTTATGGCTTAGAGTGCGATAAATTAAAAATGTATTTTCCTTGAAAAATATTTTCCTAAGGTGGTGAAACATAGGATGGAGAGGAAATTCCTTGAATTAAAGCCAATGAAGGAAGATACAATGGTTGTGTAAGAATCAAGCATCAAATGAATTGTGAGGTATGCTCCAAATCTTATTTTGGATCTTGATAGCAAAATCAACTACTTTTACTGAGGACTGAATCCAAGGTATCGAAAGAGGTTGGCATCAAATGAATTCAAAAGTTCTGAAAAACTTATCCAATGTGATGACAGGGTATAGGTGAAATTTTCTAATAATCACGTGCATTTTGGAAACAAGGAGAAGAAGAGGTCCATGGGGAAAGCGATGGGTAAGAATCAACCAATCAAATCAGATGGTAAGAAAATCTAGTTTCTAGTTTGTGAAAAGTTAGGTAAGAAACACCATTGTAAATGTCTTACCAAAACTGGGAAGTGCTTTAAATGTGGTAAGTTTGGACATATGGCCCACGATTTCAATGAAAATGATCCTAAGACTAATCCTTATAGGAAAAGTGTAATGTGTTTTAAATGTGGTGAGATGGGTCCTTATGAAAATGCCTACCCAATGCGAGATATGAATGATTCAAAGAATCCAGACTATAAGAAGAAAGGTGTAGTGAGATCTTTTGTGACTACGCCAGCAAATGTCAGGCCATCCAATGAAGTAGTATCAGGTACTTTATTTGTTTACTTGGATTTCGGTAAATTTTTAAATGATATGGGGTCTACACATTCCTTCATATTTGATAAATTTTTAGGTAAATTGAAAATATCACCTCAATAAATGAGACCTAGACTTGTTGTTAAAACACAAATGGGAATTATTATAGCAAAAAGGAATTATAAGAATCATTATATTGTGGTCTGTGTAAATACATTTCCTACAAACCTTTTTGTTTTACCCTTAGTTGAGTTTGATGTTATTCTGGGAATGGATTGGCTTTCTGTTTATCATGTTAAGATTTACTATAGAGATAAATCTATTGTTTTTCAGAAAGAGTTTCTGTTTGTATAAAAGAAATAACCCATATTACTGATAACATATCTTGAAGATAAGAAACTTTTTAAAGATGTAAATGAAAGTTATCTTTCTCATATTGTCAAAAACAAGAGAACTATTCAGATTGATGATGTTCTTGTGTTAAACAAATAAATTTATTGTTTTCCTGATGAGTTACCTGGTGTCATACCTAATCGAGAAGTCCAATTCGCAATTTACTTAGTTCATGATGCTAAGAAAATTTCAATACCCCTATATCGTATGTCTCAAATAGAACTTCATGAATTGAAAAATATGTTGCAGGATTTGCTTGAAAAAGGCTTCATTCATCCAAGAACATCACCATGGGGAGCTCCTATTTTGTTTATTAAAAAGAATGATGGTTCCATGAGTCTTTTAATTTATTATAGATCTTTGTAGAAAATCACTGTTAAAAATAAGTATCCTTTTCCGCATATCGATGACTTGTTTGATCAACTCTAGAGAGATTATTACTTTCCAAGATTGACTTGAGATTTGGATACCATTAGCAGAAGGTGAAGGAGGATGACTTCCCAAAAACAGCCTTTCGTACTAGATATGTGCATTATGAATTTGTTGTTATGACCTTTGGTTTTACTAATGCACCTGTTGTATTCATGAATCTTATGAATATAGTATTTTATGAGTTCTTGGATAAGTTTGTGGTTATATTTATGGATGGGATTCTGGTATTTTCTAAAAATAAAGAGGAGCTTGAAAAAAAAATAATGGTTATTTTACAAACCTTAAAATAAAAGTAACTATATGGAAAATTCAGAAATCTGATTTTTGGTTGCAACAGATTTCTTTTATTGGTCACATTTTAAATAAGTATGGAATAACATATGATCATGCCAAAAAAGTTGCTGATGAATGGAGAAGACCCACAAATGTTACAAAGATTCATAGTTTTCTTGGATTAGCAAGTTATTAACAATGTTTTTTAAGAACATTTATCAGTTATCTAGTCCGATTACTAAGTTAGCATGAAAAGGGTTAAATTTTGTTGACATAAGAATGCAATATTTATTTTCAGGGACTGAAGAAGAAATTGGTAAATGCCCAATTTTTTGCCTTGTCGTCCCTAAATGGTGGTTTCATCATCTATAGTGGTGCTTTTTTGAAGGGACTTGGTTGTGTTTTGATAAAAAATGATCAGGTAATTGGTTATGATTCATGACAACTGAAACCTCATGAGTTAAATTATCCCACAAATGATTTGAAATTGGAATCTATTTGTTTTTATTTGAATAATTGGCGGCATCCTTTATATGGATCCAAATGTAAAATATATATTGACTATAAATGTCTGAAGTATATATTCACACAGAAGGAATTAAACCTGAGGCAGAGAAGATGGATTGAACTGATTTCTTGACTTGAAAAAATCTTGCATCATTAACCATGTTACGTTTTGAATATGATCCCCCATTTAATGATTTTAGGAATTTTGGATTCGAAGTTTTTAGTGCAGGGAATACATCTGTTTTGTTTCAGGATCCAGTACAGTCTTCATTGTCATACAGAATTAAGCGAGCACAGAAGGAAGACATTGATCTAAAGAAAAAGGTAGAGTTGGTTAAAATTGGAAATCTTCTATAATTTAACCTTGATAATGTTTGTGATTTAAGATTTGTAAAAAGGTTTTGTGTGCCTTGTGATTCTTAGTTGAAGAAATATTTGTTGTGTGAAGCTCTTAGTTCATCATTATTGGTTCATCATGGAAGTACTAAGATGTATAGACATCTTCGGGAGTATTACTGGTGGGATGGAATAAAAAGTGATATTGCTGATTTTACCATGAAATGTTTGACATTTCAGTAGGGTAAAGAAAAGCGGCAGTTACCAAAGGAGATGCTTCAGCCTTTCCTAGTGGTGGAGTGGATGTGGGAGAATGTATCCATGGACTTTGTGGTGGTTAAACCTAGTAAATATCAAGGTAACAATACAATTTGGGTTATTGTGGATCGTCTAGAAAAATATTAATGTTTTCCTTCTATTGGAGATACAATGTTTTATATCAGCTTTATCAATTGTACCACAAGGATATTGTCAGATTACATGGAGTTCCTTTTTCTATTGTATCTAACTGAGATCCTAGGTACACTTCTAGCTTTTGGATTGGACATCAGGAGTCATTGGGCACGAAGTCAAATTTCAGTATAACTTTTTATCCTCAATCAAATGGGTAGTCAGAATAAATGATTAAAACATTAGAGGATATGCTTCTAGCTTGTTCAATGGACTACCAGGGAAGTTGGGATCATCATATTTCTTTATTTGAGTTTTCTTATAATAAAAATTTTTATTCTAGTATAATGATGGCACATTTTGAGGCTTTTTATAGAAATCAGTGTGGGACAATAGTGTTTTTGAATGAAGTCGATGAAAGAACGTTGATGGGTCTAGAATTAGTAGAGGAAGTGGCTGGGAAAGTGAAGATGATCCAGCAGCACATGGGGAAAGCTCAGAGCATGATGAAAAGTTATGCAGATTACAAAAGGAAAGACTTATCTTTTGAGCTAGGTGGACATGTTTTCTTTAAAACCTCTCATTAGGAAAGTTTGATGTGTTTTGGTAAGAAATGAATACTACGTCTATGGTTCATCGGTTCTTTTGAAATCCTGGAGAAATTTGGACCAGTTTCATACTGATTTTCTTTTCCATTGATTTTGTCTCAGGTACACAATGTTTTTAATATTTTTATATGGTGGAAGTATATACAAGAGTTGACCCATGTTTTGATCCCCGATGCAGTTAAGATACAGGAGAACCTTTTATATGAATAGAAACCGATTCAGATTCTTGATCCAAGGGAACTGGTATTACGGAATAATGCAATCAACCAGGTAATGGTTTTTTGGAGAAACCACATGGTTGAAGAAGCAGCATGGGATTCTAAAAATGCTATGAGGGAAAGTTACCCTCACTTGTTTAGTAAGTATATAAAATTGTGAGGAAACAATTTCCAGAAGGTAGGGATATTGTAACAGCCCAAAAATTTCTAAAAATAAATTGAAATGCTTGAAATTTTGTTCAATCTAGATATTTATAAGTAGCCTTTAAACCTAATTTTACTGCTTCTATGTTTTGAATTTCGAAAAATGGTCATAGAAAATTGGGTTTAGTATGTTATTTGGAGTCTATTAGAACAAACTATTTTTAGTGAATAATAACATACCCATATGAATAGTAAAATGAATAGTAATATGACCCTAATGAATAGTAAGTTGTATTATTATTTTATTTTCCTAATGTTTTATGATAATGAAATATTGAATTTTATATATGTGATATAAAAGTAGTTATAGATTTTAAATTATTAATTTTTAATTAAGTATAATTTTATTTAAAAATTAAATTAAAAATATTTAAAAAATTATTTTTAGAAGATGGAATTCATTTTTTAATTCTACACGTCGATAAATGGTTATGGTTAATTTTGGGGCTTTTTCTAAAATAGTTGATTTTTCATTGAAGAATAAAAAATATAGTTTTGAGTTTCAATTTTTTAATGATATTATTAAAGATGTAATAATGATGTAATAAATCTAGTAGACTTGTGTACAATAAAATAAGTTATGAGTTTTCCCAATTGGCTTATACCATGGGAAAATACTATAGATACCCAAGCTTGACAAACATGGACATTACATTTCTTTTGTGGAATACTTAATACATAACAAAAATATACACACAAGGACTGTAATAGTTTAGTGTGTTTAGAAACTCTGAATCTAATCTTCTAATCATGGTGAAAGATCTTCAAAATCTCTTATAAAGATCATTCCCTTTTGTTTTCATACCTAAAACTTTTCTTTAAATCATGGGGAAAAGAAAACATATAAAGGGTGAGCTCAAATGCTCAATAATGGTAAGCATGGAGAAAATAAAACAAATCATATAAATTTGAACTAAAAAACATGATTATAATGTTTAAACATCAAAATCATGAGCAAATGACATAAAACATGGAAATACTTAAGTCATAGATCATAAAGAAACATTAATCATGATAAAATAGCATAAGAATAAAACATGTAATTATAGAAACCATTAAGCACATGTTATGATTTCCATAGTTGGCAAGGCATTGCTGCCAAGACCATCTTAGTGGACAAAGTCCCTTTCTGAATCGAGTTCACCCCTCGTTCCAGTCATGTATCACTGAATCAGAATAACTTACTATTCCATCCCTGTCTATCTCAAGAGATATAAATCTTTACCCAATGCATTGGAGGGAGATATAGGTCCCACCCATCTTATAATGAAATCATTTTTACTTGTTCCACAAAATATACACAAATCATTCATCATAACCCAAAGAACAAAATGGTATTCACAAACATGATCCCATCATCACATAATCCATATAAAACAAATGGATATCATTTCATAATTAGTAAATTAAAACCATGTAAATCATAGAGACATTATACATGAAACATACACATATGAAATAATGTCATCTAAGATGGAGAATGGTTTTGATAAAACACTTGAAATGAATTCTAGAGTAAAATATCCTTTCTTTTCAAAATCATTTTCTTTTCACAAAATGCCATGTAATTTTAAACGAAAAAGAACTTTTTTTTAAAATAATCATGAAATATTGTAAAGTAAGCTTTATGAAAACTAGCCATTATGAAACTGTAAAAATCCATTTGTTCCATATAAGGTAAAAAACATACTTCTCGTACTTTTTCCGGAAAAGTCAAAAAGCACCTTATTTGGTAAATATAAGAATGATTCCTTCCATATAGTGTGGTAAAAGTCAAAAAAGGTAAAAAATGACTTTAAACATACATGGAAGAGTAGTAAACATTTTATGAACACATTTTTAGAAAACATGGACATGGGTGATAAACATAACCTCAGTAAATACTTACGTATAAGCAATCTTGGATAAAAATGAGATTGAAAAATTATCCCTTACCTTATGTCTGATATGAATCATATGTATCTGAACCTCCTATATAATGATTTAAATAATGTCATTGAATTATTAAAAAATCATATTCATTATTATGATATCATATATGGTTCATTTATGACTTTATATTACCCATTCTTTTGTAAATTCCATGTTAAAGCAGCGTTTTGGGTAAAATCGTTTCTTTTATTGTATGTGTTTGAAATTTATTTTCTTAATATTATTAGTTATATACAGATTTACTTAATTCCAGAATTTAAAACATGATTTATATATAATATATATTCATCATATAAATATATATGATAGATCGATAAATGGAATGAAATACACCATTCATGGGGACGGTAGGTCGTACGTATGCATGCACACTATTTTCATTTCTTAATTGAATTGAATGGAATTAAGTAAATGAAAAATATATGTAAATAAATCTAGTATCATTATTATGTTATATATTTTATTATTATTTATTATATATACACTTTATAATCATACTTGAAAGGTTAATGATGGAAAATGAATGTCGTCGCGTTTGTGGAGATGGTAGTCCGTACGTATGCACGAGTGATGATAACATTCCAATAATTATTTAATTGAATTGGAGTGAATGATATAATATATCATAATCGTTATTATGTTATAATAACCATATATAGTTATTCTTTACACCATTATACCAATCCAAGTAAGGTGGTGGTGGAAAAACTAATTACACCACGGCGTGGAGACGGTATTCCGTACGTACGCACACACGGTGATTTTGTTTTTTGTAGGATGGATAGAAGATTTTATGGGGTTGTTTTATATTTATAATATCATATCAGTATATGAGTGATAATTATTTTATTACTTTATAAAGAAACAACTAAAAAAGAGGAAGTAGAAGATGGAAGAAACTTGAATGAATCGGTAGAAAAGATTACCTCTTCCTCAACGTGCCTCCTTTAAATATCGAGTTAAGGGACTAGAGATGGTCTTTTGAGATGAACAGAACGTCTAATATGTTACTACATATGTTGGGAAGGGAAATAGTCAGGGGTTTTCCTAGCTTGAAGGATCAATTTTGTTTAAATAGGATAGGTAGGAGGTTCCCTTTTATAAGGGAGGAGAGGGGAATATTTGGAATGTGTGAAAATATTATTTTATTATGAACTCATCTTCTATTTAAAAAGGTCCAACAATCATTAAAGATGAATATTAGATGACTCATGGTCTAAATAAAATCATCCAATCATAATTGGACATGTTTTGGATAATATTTTAATCATTATAGTCTTATTTATTAAAATACTTTATTAAATTGGTAATTACTGCATCATTATTGTGTCATAAATAATTAAATTTATGTGATGTCTAAAATTTATAAAAAAAATTCCATCATGTAGGAAATCATATTAGCTTTCCAATGAATATTTAAGTCAAGACGATAATTTATATAACCCCTTATAAAAATTAATTAGTAAAAGATTTTTGTTAATGTCAATTTTGTCTTTACATTAAATTAATTAATCCAAATTGTCATTATCACTACCAAGTGGCTCAATGGGGTCCCAAAATCAACCCTCAGATGCCCATGGTTGCCCACTACTTATCCATTTAGGTTAGGACATGTATTAAGGTTATTTTAAATAATTATAATTTTCTTTTAACCTTAAATTACCCTATTCACCTTTAACCGCGGTAAATAAAAGTCAAAAGTTACTATTCATCAAAAATTATATTCATCTTATTGAACCTCATTTTAATTCTTGATAAAAACCATTTATATCGGATTTTTGAAATTCAATTAACAGAAGTGGTAAATTTTCATTTAAATTATAGAGTCAGTTTCTTAACTACCACAAAGTGGTTTCACTATTCATCAAAAATTGAAGTTTTTCAGAAAAATACAAAAAATTCAGGCACAACTATATTTGATATTCCACATTCAAAAAATGTTGTCTATTTTTTCAAATTAAAAACATAGAAGTGGAATTAAATAATTTTAAAATTAATTCCCGTTATCAAAACAAATAGCGCATTTTTAAGAAATAATAACTATCAAAAGATCAACACGTGTTTATGTCCAATTTCAGAGTGAAATTAATTACGATGACCAAAATTGGATTAAATGGTAAAAATATATTATAATTACACTTTTAAAACAATTAAACAGATAATCTACCCATGTAAATTATTGCGATGAAAAATTTTGTTTTTAATTAAAATATAGCGTATTTTTACTATTCATTAAAATATGAAAGTTATCAGAATAATATGAAAATTTTATCCAAATTATATTTCAACATCCTGATTCTAAGGAAGAATTTTATTTTGTAAAATTGAACTTATAAACATGTCAAAAAGTAGATTTATAGTGGTTTCACCATCAAAAGGTGGTAAAACTGCATTTTTTGAAAAATACTTATTTTACATGAAAATTTTATTTCATTCTCATACAATGTTCTAGAAAATGTTTAAGATGAATAATAATGTTATAAAATTTAAAATTTAGTTGATACTATTCATAAAGGCTAGTTCATAATAATATTATAACAATATATCATTGTTTAGTGAACCCCGCTATTGCGCACAACACATGCTATCAAGGAAGGTCGTGATCGTGTGTAATGAAAGCCAACTCAGGGTTGTGTGTAGTGAAAGACTGCTTTGTTGTTGCGTATAACAGAATCCAACCATATTTCATTTATACGTTGAATATATATATATATAAATATATATATATACACACACACAATCAATGTTGTGTAGGATATCTACTATCAAACAAACTTGAAATTGTGTGTAACACAATCCAAGATTAGTGTTGTGTATACTGAAAGATAATACGACGTTGAATATAGCGCAAGATAATATTGGTGTAGAGTATAACAGAAGATATTAACGAAATTAAAAAAATATATATCTTATAAAATCTCGGGGTGTTACATTCTACCCCCATTAAAATGAATTTCTCCCTCGAAATTCATCGGGGATATAAATGGTCTATTACATGAGAGTTTCTTTCATAGAAACCCACATCATAAATAGAAATACCCAAACTTACATTTAAAAATGAACGTTAGATAGAAAAAAGATACCCAAAGTAACTCATCATTTGGGTTCCCACATAGGAGATCATAGGTGAAAATATGGATATGGAAGAGAAATTTATCCATCATGTTCTGATGGAGCATGGTAGAGAACATGGATTTGAAAAAGCTAACAATCACAAAGCCATAAATTTGTGATAATCGAAGGTACCATCTGATTCACCAAATATGAGGGCACCATGAAAACATTTTTGGGTTTCAAGATCATTTCCTAATGTTGATGAATTTGAATTAGAAGAAATAATTACTTTATTTTGGAACATTCTCACTATTGTTCATTCCTTGAACAATTTCCACTTCATCTCTTAAAGAAATAAAGTTGAATTTGTCTTCCGTGAAGTGCTAGAAGATCATGCGATTGAATTATAGGTCATTCCATCCGTCTCAGAAATAAAATTAGAAATAAATATATACATAAGTCCATCTACAGTGAGATTAATCATATATGGTTCCAAAAATGGACTTATACTTCGTCTATCATACCACTTAAAAATATAAAACTAGTTTCTACTAACCAGGGACTTCCTGTAGGTTAGTGGTTGGTGATAAAGGCCTGTCACACTTCGGTTGTGGGTTTGAATCCCACATATTTTTCCTACGCGACAGGTTTTCTAACATCCTGCAGGTTGTCCCTTTTTCTAAAACTACATTATTATAAAATTCCTCTTATAATATCGAAAAAAGTTCTATCCTTAAACAATACTATTTGATGTCTGACATAATCTATTCCAATATTTATATTTTTTCATACTCACATTATAAGGAAAAATATTGATAGTGAGGTCATCTAACAAGCATGTAAATACCGTCATTTATCGCCACATATCATAAGATATGTCTTGTTGGTAACATTCCAAACATTCGAATGCCTTAATCATGAATTCTTTTGAAAAATGAATACCCATTGAACCTTAGTGAAAACATGAATGCTGTGAAAAGTTAACTCTTTCCACATTCTAAAATACCAAAATTTCTATACACTCAAACCATAATATAACTTTGTCCTTATATCAATCATGAGCTCATTTCATTTTCTATTTATCCCTTCATTATATGCATATCACCTTATTTCCAAAAATATCTAAAAAAACATTCATGGTTCCCAGTACCATTCAACATATACTTGAAAATACTTTAGAAAAAACAATAGTGTAACTATCCTTAGATGTTTATTTATTCCATAGTACCATTAACATAACTCTTGGTAAACATACAATCATTCCACTACCTTCTTTAATCACTGTCTGAGATTCATAATTTTATTCCTCAACACTTCTTTTATCTCATATATAATTTGTAGTTTCTTCATCATCATAAAAATAAATACAACACATATGACCATTCTGATTCTCTTCAAGAGATTTTCCCTTAGGGAATTGGTTTGCATAATTCCCATACATTCCACATTTAAAACATTTAATCGTTGTTGATGTCGTAGAAATACCATTATCATTGTCCTTGGTGTTAACTGAACCTTTTCCTTTGCACTTACTAGCTTTCTGTCCTTCTTTTCCACACCCAAAGCATCTTCCGGTTACTTTGAAACATTCTCCTTGATGCCTCTTCCCACGTGACATACATGAGAGAAATTGAACTTTATTTCCTCTCTCATCATCACGAAACTCCATCTTTCTCTATTTAAAAGAGTTATGAATCTTACCAAAGTTGAGATTATTGATCATATTATGAGATTGCTGATTAGGCATAATAATAATGTTTGGACTTCCAAATCCTGTTTCATTTGGTTTCTCAGGAAGAATATCATTCCATTTTCCATTGTATCCACTATTATGGTGAATCTTCTTGTTTCCAGCCATTTTCTAAAACCCAAAAAGAATAGTGTGAGAGGAAAAAATCACAATCAAGGGGGAGTACCTACAATATCTAACATCCTATATTAAATTCTATGATCGTTACCATTATTCTAGTACTATTACCTATATGTATACTTAACCTTAGGGACATCCCTAGACATACCTTATAAATATCTCTAAGGATCTCACTAAAGTTTTCGAATCCCAGTTCTCAAAGGTTAACTAAACCTTTCCTCTAATACCAACTGTAGATACCCAAGCTTGATCTACATAGAAATTACATTTCCTTTACGGAATACTTAATACAAAATAAAAAAAGACACACATGGACTGTAATAGTTTAGTGTCTTTGTAAACTCAGAATATAATCTTCTAATCGTGGTGAACGATCTTCAACATCTCCCTTAAAGATCTTCCCCTTTTGTTTTCTTACCTATAACCTTTCTTTAAATCCTGTGGAAAAGAAAACATATAAAGGGTGAGCTTAAATTCTTAGTAAGGGTAATCATGGAGAAAATAAAACAAATCATATATATTTGAACTAAAAAAATGATCATAATGTTTAAATATAAAAATCTTGAGCAATGACATAAAACATCGCAGTACATAAGGCATAGATCACAAAGAAACATTAATATTCATAAACTATCATGGCAATAAAACATGTAATTGTGTAAACCATTAAGTACATGTTATTATTTCCATAGTAGCCATGGAATTTCTACCAAGACCATATTAGTGGACAATGTCCCTTTCTGAATCGAGATCACTCCTCGTTCCAGTCCTGTATCACTGAACCAGAATAACTTACCATTCCAGCCATGTCTATCTAATGAGATATAAATCTTTACCCAATGCATTGGAGGGATATACAGTTCCAACTCATCTCATAATGAAATCATTCTTACTTGTGACATAAAATATACATAAATCATTCATCATAACCCAAAGAATAAAATGGGTTTTATAAACATCATCCCATCATCACATAATCCATATAAAAAATGGATATCATTTCATCATAAGAAAACTGAAACTATGTAAATCATAAATACATTATACTTGAAACATACACATATGAAATAATTTCATCTTTTATGGAAAATGGTTTTGATAAAACACATCAAATGAAGTCTTGAGGATAATATCCATTATTTTCAAAATCCTTTTCTTTTCACAAAATGCCATGTAATTTTAAAAGAAAATGACTTTTGTTGAAAATAATAATGAAATATTGTAAAGGAGGCTTTATGAAAATTAGGCGTTATGAAACCATAAAAATCAGTTTGTACCATATAAATTAAAAAAAACATTCTTCTCATACTTTTTCCGGAAAAGTCAAAAAGTACCTTATATGGTAAACATAGGAAAGATTCCTTCCATACAATGTGGTAAAAGTAAAAAAAGGGTAAAAATGACCTTAAACATACATGTAAGAGTAGTTAATATTTTAGGAAAACATTTATTGAAAACATGGACATGGATAATAAACATAACCCTAGTAAATACTTTCGTAAAAGCAATCTCGGATAAAAAAATGACATTGTAAAATTATCCCTTACCTTATGTCTGATATACTTCGTATATATCCCAACCTCCTATATAATGATTTAAATAATGTCATTGAATTATTATAGAATCATATTCATTATTATGATATCATATATGGTTCACTTATGACTTTATATTACCCATTCTTTTGTAAATTCCTTGTTAAAGTAGCGTTTTGGGTGAAATCGTTTCATTTATCGTACGTGTTTCAACTTGTTGTTCTTAATATTATTACTTATATATTGATTTAAATAATTCCATAATTTAAAAAATTATTTATATATTATATATATTCAGAATATAAATATATATGATAGATCGATAAATGGAATGAAATACACCGTTCATGGAGATGGTAGGTCGTACGTACGCATGAACCCTGTTTCTGTTTCCTTATTGAATTGAATGGAATTAAGTAAATGAAAAATAAATGTAAATAAATCTAGTAACATTATTATGTAATATCATTCATGATTATTTACTATATATACATATTATAATCATACTTGAATGGTTAATCATGGAAAATGATTATTATCGCGTTCGTGGAGACGATAGTCCGTACGTACGCACGAGCGATGATATCATTCCCAAAATTATTTAATATAATTGGAGTGAATGATATAATATATCATAATAATTATTATGTTATAATAACCATTTGTAGTTATTCTATACACCATTTTACCCATCCAAGTAAGGTGGTGGTGGAAAAACTAATTACACCACGGCGTGGAGACGGTATTCCGTATATACGCACGCGCGCTGATTTTGTTTTTCGTAGGATGTATAGTAGGTGAAATGGGGTTGTTTAATATATATAATATCATATAAGTATATTATTGACACTCATTTTATTACTTTATAATGAAACAACTAAATAATAGGAAGTAGAAGATGGAAGAAACTTGAATGAATCGGTAGAAGAGATTACCTCTTCCTCGATGTGCCTCTTTAAACATCCACATAGGTGACTAAAGATGGTATTTTTTTAATACCATAACCTATAAAATATTTATAGGTATGTTGATAAGGTAAATGGTCAGGGTTTGGCCCATTTTGAAGTTTCAATGTTGTGTAAAGTGGAGAGGGAGGAGGTGCCCTTTTATAAGGGAGGAGAGGGGCACCTTTGGAAAGTGCGAAAATATTATTTTATTATAAACTTATATTCGGTTTCAAAAGGTCCTAAAATAATTAAAGATGAATATAGGATGACTCATGGTTGAAATAAAATCATCTAATTAGAATTGGACATGTTTTGTATAATATTTTAATTATTATAATCTTATATATTTAAATCATTTATTAATGAGTTAAATTCTGCATCATTATTGTGTCATAAATAATCTAACTTATTTGATGTCTAAAAATTATAAACAAATTACCATCATGTATGAAATTGTTTTATCTTTCCAATTAATATTTATAGTTGAAATGATAATTTATATAACCCCTACTAAAAATTAATTTCGAAAAGATATTTGTTAATGTCAATTTTTTCATTACATTAAATTAATTAATCCAAATTTTGATTATCACTACCAAGTGGCTCAATTGGGTCCCAAAAGCGACCCATGGATGCCCATGGTCGGCCACTACTCATCCAATAAGGCGAGGACAAGTGTTATGATAATTTTGAATTACAATAATATTCTTCTAACCATTAATTACCCTATTTACCTTTAACCAAGGTAAATAAAAGTCAAAAGTTACTCTTCACCAAAAATTATTTTCAACTTATTGAACCACATTTTACTTCTTGATAACAACCATTTATGTTGTATTTTTAAAATTCAATTCACTGAAGTGGTAAAATTTCATTTAAATGAAAGAGTCAGTTTTATAACTACCACTAAGTGGTTTCACTATTCATCAAAAATTGAAGTTTATCAAGAAAAATACGAACAATTCAGCCTAAGATATATTTGATATTCCAAATTAAAAAATTATTTCTATTTTTCCAAATTAAAAACTTATAAGTGGCATTAATTAATTTTAAATTTAATTCCCATTATTAAAAAAATTAGCGTGTTTTTAAGAAACAATAACTATCAAAAGATCGACCCATATTTATGTCCAATTTCAAAGTGAAATAAATTCTGATGACCAAAATTGGATTAAATGGTAAAAATATATTCTAATTACACTTTAAAACCAATTAAAAATATAATGTAACCATATAAATTATTGAGATGAAAAAATTTGTTTTAATTAAAATATAGCATGTTTTTACTATTTATTAAAACATAGAAGTTATCAGAATAATATGAAAAAATTATCCATATTAAATTTTTATATCTTGATTCCAAGGAAAAAATTTATTTTTTCAAATTAAACTTATAAACATGTAAAAAAATAGATTTAATGTGGGTGCGCCATTAAAAGGCGGAAAAACATCATTTTTTGAAAAATATTTATTTTACCCGAAAAATTAATTTTGTTCACATACCATGTTCTATAAATTTTTAAAGATGAATAGTAATGTTATAAAATTCAAAATCTAGTTGATACTATTCATAACAGCTAGTTCATAATAATTTTATAACCATATGTCATTGTTTAGTAAAAACTGGTATTGCATACCGTACACGCTATCGAGGAATGTTGTGATTGTGTGTAATGAATGCCAAGTCAGCGTTGCGTGTAGTGAAAGACTTCTTTGTTGTTTCATATAATAGAATCCAACCATATTTCATTTATATATTGAATATATTTATATATACACTCATTTTTGCATAGAATAACTACTATCAAACAAACATGAAATTGTGTGTAACACGATCAAAGATTAGTGTTGTGTATACTGCAAGCTAATACGATGTTGCATATAGGGAAAGATAATCTTGATGTAGCGTTTAATAGAAGATATGAAAGAAATTAAAAATAATATATCTTATAAAATCTCGGGGTGTTATATATACCATGGGAAAGCCCATGGTTTTCCAAATACTGCTATTGAGGTGTCCCTTATAAATTATTAAAATAATCCCTCACTTTTGCTATAAATACCAACTCATTCCTTTAATAACACCATTCCAAATTACTCATCAAAAAAGATCTAGCCTCTTTACCTCCCTAGTATCCCTCCCAAGGTTTTCTCAAGGCCCTAAGTTCCCAACAATTATGTTCTAGGAGTTACTCTATAAGGTAAGAAAATTCTAAATTTCATTCTTTTTTCTATTGAAGTTCCCTTTTATGTGGTATAACATTCAAGTTCCCATACCGTATTCTTATTTTTTTTATTATTGATCTATTTGGCATTATGATTCATTACTGTATGGTTGGAATTTCACCCCTCTCTTTTTAATATTTTCTAAAACCATGGTGCATAGTTGTTAGGCTGTCGAATATTTGTAAGGGATTTCTCAAATTATCTTTTATTTTGAGTTCCTTTGTTTTCTTATTCATTTTTAATTTCTTATTAACCGAGAGGAATGAAATATCCAGGAATAATGTATATTCTAAATTTTCTCATGTTCATGGAAAATTCATCATCCCTATTCATCTCAATTGTGTTCTTAGTTATTTTGGAAATTTCATGTTTCACAAAGTAAATATATATATACAGGTGATATCATTTTCTTATGAAAATGATTTCATACATTCAAGTATTCATGAAATAATGTTTTCATTCATTGTTTTTATATCCCTTACTGAGTTTTTGTGCTCATACAAAGTTTTTAATTATTTTTTACAAGTTAATGGATGTGTAATACAAAGAATAAATCCATGTTAAATGTTAAATAATTGTCAAGGAATCATGTTTTATGTTTTAATGTTTTTAATTTTGAAAAAAAATGAATTTTTTTCTGGTATCCACTCTGTAATAATGTGTTATTCTATGAATGTATTACATCCCAATTCTCTAATGCTCTAATATTGAAAAGATCTTCAATGTAAAAGGAAGTGTTTTCTTGACTAAATTCAAGATTATGTATGTAATATGGTCGGGTCCTTATACTCTATACATATTTGGAATTAAAATTATAGCTTAAACATAACATTAAGAAATTATTGTCTTTGAGAAAAACTTAATTCCCCATAGAGTAACCCTACATATCAATCATAATAATATTTATAGAAGCATATGAAATATCAAAAACAAGACATGGGTGAGTTGAAATTCATCATTAAGGGTTATGTACAACCAAATTTATCACAAATAAATATGGTATATTCATCATGGAAAGGATGATAAATGATATACATTTAAATTAATCAATATCATGAGCATAATATAGAAATAATAAAATATGATAAAATGATTCCATATAAAATAATCACATTAACTATAAATATTCACCATGTATATTATACTAATATAATAATCTCATATAAAATGAATACCAATCTCATAATTTGGTAATTCATACTATGTGATGTCTAACATATACCATTAAGGTTTTGGCCATTACATCATAAAATAAATGGGTAAGGCCTTATCCAAAAACCCAATTGGTGTTGTCTCATGAGACCTATAAATGCATAAAGGGTCCATAAAGGGCCCCACCCATCACATTATAAGTACAATTCATTATTCACATGACTAAATTATACAACTAAATTAACATGAAATTAAAAAAATCAATTTCTACAACTATTAGAAGAACTATTCATATAGAATTTCTATACAGGACCATCAAAATATATGAATAAAATTAATTGTATTATTATATTATATTATCATAAAAATATTGAACAATTGATGATTATATAGAAGACAATACTTAAAATGAGATAATTGAAAATTTATTGTTGATAATAATAATTAAACATTCCAAATTGCCCCAAAAAATATAAAAAATTGGAACTATAAGAATCATGAAGGAATATAATTAAAAAAACCAGAAATAAAATTAAAATAAAAAATTACTAATACAATATGTCATTTTGTCTGTATATACCCCTCATATGTGGAGTTGGGTGTATAAGATCAAAATATTACTCAATTGAAGGAGATTGAGATGAAGTCCCTTATAAAGATCAAATCATTAATCAAATGAGTAAACGATGTGTATTAACTATAAATCCTTATTGAAATAATTGAAATAATCTATAAGATAATCAAATGTAATTGCACACACATTCTTAGCATGACATAATCAATGAAGTGTAAGATTAACCCAACAAATGAAAATTGTGTTATGAAATATGTTACACCCTATAATCAGTTGAATCGAATGTCCCACAAAAGTAATAATCATAAAATTACACATTTATAACCCTGAATATAATTATATTTAAGATATTATATTTCAATTTTCATAATAAATACACCAAACATAATAAATAAGTGGTGAATTTTTCATGTATCTCATAAAAGAAAAAGTGAGGTAAGCAAATCCTTACCTCATACATAACTTTAGTTTTGTCTAAAATAAACTCCAATATAAGGGTTAAAATAATTTTATTATCTTATTATATTTATATATTTATATTTATAATATGTTATGTGAAAATTATAAAACATCACATGACCCATTATTTAATAATATTTTGTTATTTTTATGGTTTTGGGTGTGTTTCATTCTGGGATTAATGATCTGTCATTTGTATAAAATTCTGGTTGTTCTTGTAAAATGGGATTTGAACTCTAGAATTGGAATAAAATAGTATTAATTCATTTCCTTAAGTATAATTATTTCATATATCTTTCTAATTTCTTACATTACTATGATTCATTAGATAAAATCTAAAGGATAAATATTTAGATTACATCGGTGTTTTTTTCAAACATCGTAAAATAATTTTGTTATATTTAATATTGTGATTATTTCTTAGTTTAAGAACATAAAATATATTATAATATACCAAATAAAACAATATTTATCCATATTAATTGTTATATAACCATGAATAATGGTGGTCATGGAAAACAAAAAAAATCATTATTTAGAGAGATGATTAACCCGAATAAACTAGGCAATAGTTTAGCTTAATTGTATAACAAGAAGTAATAAAATGGAGAGATATAACATATTATATTATAAAGAAAAATTACATTAATTAAATTATTCTAGAATTATTATTCCTTATTGGATGGAATAAATGATAAAAATGTGAAAAAAGAAAAGATATTAAGAAATCTGTTTTGAAAAAATTTTCTCTTGAATATCTCCTCTTTAAGAGACCCTTGAGGAACTTGGATATGGTATTTTGGTGTGAAAATATTATAATTAAAATTGGTATATTGATTAGGATTGTTTTTGGTAAGATATTTTAGAATCTACAATTCCTATGATTCAAAATGGATTGGCAAGTGGTGGTTATTATATTTCAGGATATATGTGTTTAAGAGATTAAAATAATGACTATTTTATATTTAAAGCTAGCCATAATGATGTGGTGTTAAATTCAATCTTTTTTTTATAAATTAATATTTTCTAGGATTTTTAGGGTTATGAAACAAATCAAACAACCCTTAAACATTTTATTTTTAGGTATTTTAATCCTTTTATTTTTTAACATTAACCCGTATAATTTTTCTACCTATACAACCATAAATACATTTTTTACCAAGATATATTTTATAAATCATAAGAATTTAATTGAATTTATTACATAATTTTTACCATTTTATTCCATATATTGAATCCTTTTAATCGAATTCAAATCATATAATTGGAAAAAATATTTTCAAAATTAATCCCAAAGACAGGATGAAATAGATGGGGTTTAAGGTGAACATTTCAAAAGTTTTAAATTAATTTATATCCAATTTCAATGTGAATTTTATTCCAATTAAATAATTGGTTTTATTTATATATTATTGTACTTATTATTCTTTAAAACCTATTTATAATATAATTTATGTATATAAATATATTATATAGAAAATCAATATTTAATTAAAATCTAGTATTTTTTACAATTCATCAAAAATTAAAACATCTGAATAAAATAACAATTTATTTATTCTAATATAATAATTTTATTTAACTATCAAAAATTAACATTATTCGGTAATTTTTTTTAAAATTTTCAAAATTGTTGCATCAAAACAGGGACACCATCAAAAGGCGATAAAACTATCGTTAGAAATTTGTAACTTTTTATGCTTAAATTTGAATTTATCATTTTATTAAAATAATATTAATTTATTTATGAATTAAAATACATTTTAATAAATATATAAAATATAAATTCAATGAAAATATTTCACTAAGATTGATTAATTTTACTTCTTAAGATATAATTCCATTGTGGTCATAAAAATAGATTTTTTTAATAAAAAATCATCCATTATGTTCGTTGGTTTTCATTTTCATTTCTAGTTAATTAGTAACCAGTGAGTTTATTTTATAAACATTTATAAATACTATTTTCATAACTAAATTAATCTAATTCATTCCCTCTATTCCAACTTCATGATGATAACTAACATAATTAAATAAAATTATATATTCATTTTTTAGGGTTGGTTTTATATTTATCAAAATCTATCAAATAAAATGAATTTATTTAAAAAGGAATATATTGTAAAATCATGGGGTGTTACATTCTCCCCTTATTTAGTAAATTATGTCCGAAAATTTTAAAATTTCAATTTGAGAATAAATGCTCGATATGTGAAAAAATTTATGGGAAACCCACATCGTAAATAATATTAACAAAAGATTCACTTAAAAAATGTGAAGGTAAACAAAAAAAATTATGCATCTTAATAGGGTAAATATAGTATAAAGTAAAAACAGGGACATGTAAGGGAAATAAACAATCAATTTTTGAAAAATTGTGATAGGGAACATAGTGATAAAAAGTTTAATCATATGAAAACTTTTAATCATTTCATCATTTAAAAGTTAATTGATTTCAAAATAACTAAAAGTAAACTGAAAATGTTTTTTTTTCAAATGTCCCTTTTTCCAAGAGTTTAGTTATTTTGTAACTATATTGATAAAAAATTAAGAAAATTAAATTACTTGATTTATATTCATTTAATAGGAATAATTTCATCCATTTATTGTGCTTAATTATATACCAAGTTCATTATTTATCGTATGAGATGTATATTCAAGAAGAATTTTTTTTATTTTTGGAGAACATTTCTATATAAAATTCATTCCATCAACCCCTAAATATTTACAAAAACCAAAATGGTTTTTACATGTTATCCAATATAATAAATCATCCTTTATTCTCAATCTATAATATCATATTTTCATCTAAATAGATTCCATAAGTAGTTTATTTTATCTTTGGTCGCAAATTTTTATATACAAATTCATCAACAAAAAATTTATAATTATGTACACAAAATTTCTAACTTAAAAATAGAATTAGATTCCCCAAACAATATAAAGTGTCTCTTATTTTCATATACTGAATATACGAATTCCTATAACACTATAAAAACATAATGAGAGAATGCATTCTTCTAAAAATAAAATTTATTTTGTTGCATATATTCCTTACATATAAATATGTAGTGAACACAAAAATGATAAAATAAACCATCAAATCAATATCCAATTTATTGGTCTGTACTATCCCATAGTTATATGATTTTATTTTTATATCAACATCCATAATATATTAAATGTCATCTTCCCCTAATAATTTGTTTTCTAAAAGATAAACATTCAATTTTATCATTATTTATGGTTACCATTTCATATCAATATGTTCTCTCAAATACTTAATTAATAAGTATTATATTACAATCCTTATATTTCTCTTGATTCATAAAAATAGAACACCATTGATAATTTTACAACATAATTATTGAATACAAAAGGTTAAATACTTTAATTATTCCATTTTTACTATAGTAACAGAATATCCCTGACCTTGGTCACTGTAATTATTCTTAGATATATTCCCTTTATGACTTGGGATTTCAATTTCATAGTTCCACATCTCCAAAAAATTTAATCATTTCAAATTTAGAACTTCTTTCTTTACATGACAATCATGAACCTGGTTACCATTTTCCCTATACTTGTAAATAATTCTCATTCCCTTTATGAAAGTACCATTGCGTTTCTTTACAAAATTATCACGTGTTGGAAAATCCTTGACTATATTTTTCTCTGTATCCATCTCTTTCTAAAAGATTCTATTATTATCTTTCACCACACTAAATCCATAAGATGTAGAGAATTATTTATATGTCCTGATTGAACTTGAAGGTATTTCATCCTATGATGAAAATGTTTGATATCCAATTTACCTTCGGAGAATTTTCTTGATACATTAAGAGAAATGACCAATATGGAAATATATATTACATTTGTAATTTTTATCATAACATTACAACCATGTAATGGAATATTCTTACTTATCAGGAAATTATTCATCCATTTAATTTAAACATAAGAAATTTATCTACAACTCATTTTGTTTATCATAAGGGAAATAGTGTTCAATGAATATCTCCTTAAAAGAATTTCATTCCATGAGTTATATTTCTTATTCCTCCCTAGTAATATAGATCAACGAACACTATTGGACATCAAATCCATTAATTAAATACACTATAATAGTAGAAATATCCTTTTAATTACATCCTAATGATAGAAATATCTTTTAATGTGATAATATCTATTTCTCAGCTGACATTATATTAGTAATCATAAAATATAGGTATTTTTACTTTATGAAATTATTTAACGTAGGTGTGGAAAATTTATTCTTAATGTCCATAGTATGTTATCCCAATATTGTCATAACATTATTAGTTATAATACCAGCTGTATTAGCAACCTCAATAGTTAAATCTATACATTCATCATGTGTATTAATATTCATCTTCCATCAATGATACATTTCTAAAAAATAGAAAAACATTAATTAGATCATAAAATTATGAATATAATATTTTTAGAAATATGGAGTAAAAAATCAAGAAATGATGTACAAAAGATTTCATAGTCATAATCATGGTTTATTTGGGATGTTCTTACATACTTATCCTCATGGTCTATTATAGGGATTAGTCTTCTTATTAATGTTTTCCTAAATAATGTTCCAATGGTCTCTACTAAACTTACCTTGATACCAAATATAGTGAACCCAACCTCGGTATCCTAGAAACGATTCCTTAAATATTTACATTGGAATAATATACATAAAATATCATCCTAAAGGACAAAATAATTTAATATTCTTGGTAAAATAAATACCTATATGAAATTAAAATTACATTTTGGGCCAAAAATTCAAAAAAGTATTCTCATTGAGTACAACATTATTCCCCTAGAGTAACGTTACACATTATTCAAAATACACTTCTTAGAAACCTGGTAAAAATAAAACATAGAAATGGGGGATCTCAATTTATCAGTAAGTATAAAGTAAAATGGACACTCTCATAAGTAAATAATTTATAATCATCATTGAAAGGTGAATGCCTAATAAACATGCCAATTAGTCATCAACATGATCATAATGTGGCATGAATAAACTAAGTAAAAAATAATTACATGAGTTCAAAATATTAACCATCTATATTACACTATTCTTATAATCACATATAAATCAAAGACTAATATTATAATAATGTAATGTATAATTTGGGACATCTAAAATATAACATTGAGGAGCCTACCAAGACAAATGAAAATAAATGGGTATTTCCCCGACCAAACCACAATTTACCTTCTCTCATGAGACCAAAGGATGGATTAAGGGGTTATACTACGACCAACCTATCACTTACTGAGTCCAATTAATTTGTCAAATGAATTAATAATTCAACTAAATCAAATTGACATAACAAAATCAATAACATCCCATATTGGACGAACTAGTCATAATAAATATCAATATTATCCTATTAAGAAGTAATATTAAAAATGGAATTATTAATGAACATCCTAAAAAAATATTTAACAATGTTTGTTTACATAGATGAAAATACATTAAAAGAAATCATTGAAATTTTATTGAGGAAAATAATCATTAAACATTATAAATTGTCCCATACCACATTGAAAAATATGAATCATAAGAAGCATGATGGAATATAATTTAATAAAACTTTCTATTACATTAAAATAAGAAAATTCAGGAAATGGTATTTCAAAGGTGTTGTATATACACCTCACAAATTAATGTGCGTGTATAACTTTAATATATTCTATAATCAAAGGAGATTGAGACAAAGTCCCCTACAAAGGCTATATCATTATTCAAATTAATTGATTGTTTTTATTTACTTTAAATATACAAAAAAATTGGAAATACAATATAATATAATAAAATTCAATTTTTCTCACAATCATAGCCTGAAATTATCAATGAAATAGTTTTTTTAGCACAATTAATAAAAATTGATTAAGGAAATATCTTACCACTTATAATTATAACAATGATATACCCCATAAAGTGAGAATTAGTAAAAAGATCATTGAATACAGTAACGATGATATTCGTTATATTATTTATCAAAGGGATTTATAAATATAACACACATAATAAATAAGTGGTGAATATATCTTTTATCTCAATGTAGTAAATGTGAGACAAAAAATTCCTTACTATGCGCTTCATTGAGATGGTTCCTACTTTAAATCTTGTATAATCATTTTATGAATTTTATTAACTCATTATAGTACTATATTAATATTCATAAATCCTTATGAAAGGATTATATATAATCTTATTACCCCTTCATTAATAATATTTCATTATTTTCATTGTGTTAGGTGTGTTCATTTCATAGTTTCATTATCCATTCAATTGTCTAATATTATAGATGTTCTTGTAAACTGGGATTAAAACACAAAAAGTGCAATAAAAAATATTGATAAACATCCATAATTAAAAATGGTCCCATATATAATTTTTTTTCCAAATGGGGATGCGTATTAAGTTAATATGTTAATGATAAATGTTCATTTTATTTTTCTGCGTTTTCTGAACATCAAAAACAAGTTTTGTTTTATTTAATATCATGAATATATATATCTTTCAAAACATGAAATTAAAGATAATATAACTATTTAAATATTATTTAAAAACAATAATACCTCTATGACTATCCATAATAGTAGTAATAGAAAAGGAATAAAATCATTATTCACATAGATGATTAACAAACATAATTTAAACAATGGATTCATTTCCTTTAATAAGGGGAGGTAATAAAACTAATTGATATAAGTTATTTCATATTAAATAAAACATTACATTATTTACATGAATATATAATTACTATTAATTTATGCATGAAATATATTAGGAGAATGTATAAGAACAAGTGAAATTAAAAGAGATGATTTGATAAAACCACCTCTTGAATATCACCTCCTTGAGAAAACCTTGAGAACATTCTATTTGGTCATTTTTAGAGACCATAAGAACTAAGACATGCATTTTTAATGAAGACAGTTTTTGGGAAGACATTTTAGGAGCTAAAAGAATCGTTATTAGAGATTGTGTTGTTAGGATATGCATTTATGCTCAAGGGGAAGTAGGTTTAATTAATTAAAATAATATTATTTTATATTTAAAGCCTACCACACTGATGTTGAATTATTTTCAATGAAATTTTCTACAAATTAATATATTATATCATGCTTAGTGTTTAACCACACCTCAAAAAACCATTAAATGTTTTAATTTATAGCTTCTTGAATCCATTGACTTTTTTACTTTAAACCACTTCATTTATTAGTTAAACTATGGTAAATAATATTTTTATAGTGGAATATTTTTAAATGAATTAAAATCAAATATGCCTTAAAATATAATTTTTTATGTTATAATAATGAATATTTAATCTATTTTACCAAATTAAATTTAAATAATTGGAAAAAATGGATTAAAAATTAATCCTAGAGGCACAACACAAAATATGGTTTTAAATGTTATAAGTTCAAAAGAATAAAATTTTCTGAAAATCATTTCCATTGTGAAATTAATTACAATGAAATTAATTGGTTTTATTTATTTAAAATTTAAATAAGAATTCTTTAAAACCAATCTAAAATATAATTTTTCAATATTAATAATGTATATGAAAATTTTATTCTTAATTAATTTTTTTTCTTCACTATTTGTGAAAAAATAAATATTTTATGAAAATACCAAAAAAAATTCCTAAGATATTTTTAATTTTTAATTTAATAATAATTACACTATTTTATTAAATAACAATTATAATATTTCCCAAAATTTATTAATAATATGAGTTCCATCAAATGGTAGAAAAACTACTACTTAAAATAAATAGTTTTTTATGATTTAAAATGTATTAATAATATTATTAAGCATAACAAACCAGTTTGGTGAATTTAAAAACATTTTAATGATTATATAAATTTTAATTATATCTAATATATTTTACTAATTATTGTTGACACAATTTATTAATATTAAATGTCATTATATGCATAAAATAGTTTTTTATAAGGGCATATCCTTTATGCTCAACTGGTTATATTACTTATTTATAATTAATTGGTAACCCATTAATTCATTTAATAAACATGTATAAACCATATATTCATTGTTTAATTAATTATAATCATTCCTACCATTCCAACAATAAGGTGATAACAATGACAATAATACAATAATATTTAATTCATTTTAAGGTCATTGTTCATTGTAACATAAGGTATCGAAGAAATTTAATTTATTTTCAAAGTGACATACCATAATATATTTAGGTTTTACATATATAGTAGATATTGAAATATAATTTTTTTTAAATTAATAAAATATTATATAAATTTCACTTAATATAAAAGATGAAGTGTTTGATATTGAAATGAATATAAAATGGTTATGTTATCCATAAATTATAAAATGTTTCTAATTATTATCTATTTATAATAGTTCATATCTGGTTATAAAATGTCTAAATATTTGAATTTTTCATTTATTTAATACTTATTATTAAATTTATTCATATATACTAATTTTTTATATTATATATTTTTTCACAATAGTTTAACATTTAAACTGCTTCTAGGAGGTAAAGCTTTCCATTACATTATTGGTGTTATTATATAAATTTTTTGTTTTCATCTACCTTTATCAAAGATTTCAATTGAATTAATTAGCTTGAATTTAGTTTTTAGGCTTAGTTTATACAAATTAGGTTTTAAATATACCATTAAATTGATTATCTCTTTGGTAAAGTCTCCTAAGGTACTGGGTCATGGGTTAAGACTACCTACATTCCTAAAGGATTATAGATTGTCTAGTGATATGTGATTAGGATTGGATATCTGTTTCTTCATCCTTTATCATGCGTATATTATTAGTCTATAGTTTCTCAATGAATTTACATGAATTTTCATGCATCACATACATATAATGCATTCATGTATGTATATATATATATATGAATAAGTCCAGATTCTATTTTGGGAGAGTAACACAATTTTATAGGTTATTTCAATGTTAATAATTAATTCGGTTTGAAAATATTAATTTTTTATAGAATACTATTACCAAATTTAAATCATTACAAAAAGACAAAAAAATAGGAAAATACTTGAAAATATAATTATTACCAAGGGTTTAATAGTTATGAATTTTATATTGATATTGTGTTTATTAAAATTTAAAAACATAAAAATGAAATCCCAAAATAATTCTTTGTAATATTCCATCAAATGAAACACATGTCTATACATCACTCATCCAACTAAGTATCATCGATCTCAACATGATCACCCCTTGATTATCTTGTGTAATGAATGAAAGAAACAAGAAACTTTTGATTTTCCTGTTAGGTGTTGTCGAGGCAACATGAGTATCCCTTGAATTTACATGGTGTGATAGCACATGATGTTTTCTTTGTGTTACACCAATAGGTAAGACTCAATAGTTAATATAACAGAGATATAGTGGTGAGTGAACAAATGTGTTCTGTTTAGATAATTACTTATTCTCTCAAAAATATAATATTCAAAATAATTGTGATTTGGATAATTCTCTAGCTAAATAATTATGTGATGATAATAATTCCCTATAAAAATTATTATATTCTAAAATACAGAGAACAGAACACCAAATCACTATGATGTATGGGATCTTCAATTTTTGTGGGATAACATCTAATAAAATTCCATGATGAATCTGTATAAGACGTTCTATTCATTTTTTTAAATTTTTTATTATAGATAAATGAGAAATCCCCTTGAAAATAAAATTCAAATTAATCCTTGAAATTAGAAATTGTATGTATAAAATTCCTATCGAAATTATCTTTATATAATATATTTAGAAATGTAAATATTCTATCTAATATAACTGTTTCTTATAGAGTAAAAAATATTATAGTTTTTCAACAAGAGAATCGTGATTCTTATGGAAGCTTCGAATAATTCATTTATTGGTCAAAATTATCTAGACGATAACTAACATTAGAAATTATATTCAAATATACTCAATATTATTGGCTATTTATATGATATTCAATGTTATTTAATATTATTAGAGAGGCTAAATAATTCCTATAAGGCTTATTCTGGTTATAGAATTACCTCAATTTTTATTTATTGAAATTTTCCTATAAGAAGGGTGAATTATATAACAATTTACCTGATATTCTTAATTTTTTAGCAATATATTATTTTGGAATATGGTGTCTATGTTATTGTGTTGTACAAACAATGTTGTATATAACTGTTCGAAAAGAAAACAGAATGATGTAAATTCCAACAATATTTCTTCAAGAAGTTAGTTAAAGTTATTTGAAACCTAAGGGTATTATCATAAAATATCAATGATTCTATATGATGTGATTGCCTACACTATATGAAGGGGTTTTAGAACTCTTGGGGAAGTGCATGTCTATTATAATTGGTATAAATATCAATTATTTAATTCTAAAGGGTTTTTAGGAGTAAATTTATACGTTATATTTTTTGTAAATATTAATGAGTTAAAATTAAAATTAATAATTAAAAATAATATAGATTACATTTAAGTGATGATGTAAACATATTATACATAAAAATTTTAATTTTAGATATTTATCATCTTTTCAAAAAATCTATATAAAGGAAGTGTATCCCAATCTCACTCCACATATAGAATAATATGTGTTAACGAAGAGACTACAATAATAATATGAGATGATTAATTATATATAGTGAGTTTATCATTTATTACATCATATTTCATGGTTTTGGTAGAGTATATAGATACAAATATTTTATCTATGATAAAATTTTTATACATATTTTTGCTAAAATAATTTTGATTATGTCTCCAACCTAGTAGTGGTTTTTTCTAATATAGAAAATATTATTTTTTTCAAAAAACTACTCAAAAAATAAAGAATAAAACCTAATATTTAGAAATAATATTTTAGTTTTAAGGAATGTTTAAAAATAAGAAATAAATATTACCACCCAAAACAGATTTTTTTTCCATTGAGCCATAAAATGATAATTTTTAAAAAATATAATTTATTATAGTATTGTGGGAGTATTTCTGAACATATTTTAGTTCTAAGTTGAAAAATAAAATAATGTTCTAGTAGATTTTTAACTAGTTCCTCACTTTTTCCCCTAAAGTGTTAGGATATGTTACATTTAATAAATATGTAAATAGTTACAGTTAGATACTATGAGAATGTTAATATCAATTTTAACTTAATTATTATATGAATAATGTTTTTTAGATAGATTGTTCACTAAATGTTAAAAAACTATATTATATGTAATGATAAATATTTATAAATATTTAAATTTATTATTCATGATAAAGTGAATTATAATAGGTATAATATTTGATGTTTTAGGATTTGACATTAAATAAAGTGTATATAACTACATTTAGTAACATTGATAATGTGAGTTTCAATGTTATGTTATTTTTTCACAATGTAAAATTCAATTGATTTCATACATGAGTTAGGAATTAAGTATAATAATAAATGTAAATGTTGGCATGTGTTTACCAAAATTAGTCTACAATAAAATTATCCAAAAATTGTTTTGAATTCACCAGATAAAAAAGTAAACGGTTAAATTGACCTCATGGGGAATTATTAAAGGCATAATTGATGGTGCTCTTAATTATAGATATGGTTCCTAGTATAAAATATAATATAAAATTCATGATTTATTTTTATAAATTTAAAGAGTTATAATATGCGTTCAAGTAGTCAAGCATATGGAACATGATTCATATGTCTCCCAATTATTCAATCCATCTTTCCTTGTACATGATACTCACTAACAGGTTAGTGGATGTATTTTATCTTATGTATTGATAGGGACGTGAAAAGAATTAGATATGGTTGTAATTTTAAAAAATAATTTCTTCATAAAAACATGATCCATATATAATATGTTGATGTTAATGGGCCAAAAGAATATTTTTAGTTATTATAAACATATTATGTAATTATAATAAAGAGAGATTTCATTTACTATTCATTCATGTGTGCAGAAATTTTACATAACATGAATTTTTGAGTGATAAATATCACCTCAAAAATAAAAAAAATTATCTAATTGGTGATCATCACCATGTATTATTATAGTGACCCACCTTTTTATTTGATACATCATTATTTACATGGTATATCTTTTAACAACATAAAAGTCATTTTAAATTTTATTATATTGAAAATTAGGAACATATGACATGAAAAATGTAAACATTCTTCTAATAATGTTTAAATTATCATATATAGTTTTATAATAATATACATTTACTCCATCTTATATCCTATGGATATACATCAAATAAAGTGGAGATCATAAATTCCAATATGGAAATAAACAGAGGAGATATTATGCATGTGATCATGAGGAATATCATTAAGTAAATATCATATAAACATAAAGAATATCAAAAATTTATAGTACATGAATAATAACATGGATTTTTATCTTCAACAAAAATTTGACACATTCAAATTCATATCACCGAGTTTTATCACTAAGGTGTCATACATCATAATTAAAAATGCTATTCACCATGTTATCACAACACATACAATATCTAGTGATTAATTATTTACCCAATGCATTGGATTCAAATTAGGGAACATTGTTCATATGTATTAATTAATGTGAGCCAAATTTATTACAAAAAATAATTTCATCAATAACTAAAGGATATTAATGAATGTATTTTATATAAAATCATCAAGAACAGAAGTCCGTAAAAATTAACATTACATGATTTCCATCCCAAAAAAGGGTATGTGGGTCTCATACATGTAGATCCAAAAATTAATATCTTATGTTAATATCGAGATAAATTACAATGGATAAAGAATATTTTTATGTATTATAATATATGATTATTTCATGTAAAAGTGAAAATTTCATGAATGGTTTCGACAAACTAGCCCATATAAAACATGGATTTTGGAAAAGAAATATAGAGGTAGAACGATGGTATTACAATGATAAAACCCCATTTGAGAAGTAATCATAAGATGAATGGTTCATTAGTGGAATAAAGAAATGACACTAAGAATATAGAAAAAAATGAGGCACTTGAATGAAAAATGAATATGAGAATTCACTGCCCTAGAAGATTTAATTCCTAAAACATGAATATGGATCCTTAAGACCATGATGTTACATTGGATGATTTCTTTGGGTGGTAAAACGAAAAGAAATGTTTCTCTTCTATGTTCATATGGAATTGAATTTGGAATTGGGGGTATTTATAATTCAAGAGGGTGTTTTTAAAGGATTATATGATGGTTATTATATTATATATTCAACCTGCTATTTAGTGAAATGAATTAAAACCAATTTTATGGAATATTAATAAGTTTTAGATTATGTCTAGATGTCCACAAATTTATAATACCAAAACATTCCTTCCATCGAACACATTGAATACACACAAACCCATAATACAATTTACTGTTCAAAAACTATAAATTGAAATTTATAAAATATTATTGGTATTCCAAAATTAAATATTTAATTGTATAATTAATTTTTTTAAAGTATTTCAAAAAAATTATAATCAATCCAAACGAATAATGACTCCATAAAATCAATGTGCTAATAAAGTCACAATTTTTTTTTCACAAAAAATAAACATTGTGGGAATGTTCCCAAAAAAACATTCAAAGATAATTGTGATAATGTAAGGACAAGAATGAAATTTATTTCATCAAAATATTATTAAAAATATGTTAATATTAAATATTAATTATAAATCATTATTTTATAAAAATTATCAAATTTCATAGTGTAATAATCATTTTTACTATTATAAAAATTACATAGAACAACGTTTAAACATAATAAAATATTTTAAATATTTAACAATATTATTTCAAGAAAAAAAAAATTTGTTAAATCATTTACAGTTATCTTATATTTTTTTTGATAAAATATTTGTATAGTCTCTAAATATAATTTTTTTACTATTTCATTATATACTCTTGTGAATAACTTAAATGAATATATAAAACCATTACAAGTAATGAAAAAATATTTATTGACTAATGGTTTCAACGAAAAAAATATTAGAAAAAATGGAATAAGATAATAATTCTCACTAAATACACTATCATTCTTAAAATTTATCATTCACATAAATTATATCATGTTTTTTTATTGTCTCTAAAACGAATTTTCTATTACTTAATCTATGTCCCTTATATTATAATGATGTTTTGTGGTTGTGATGATTCTAGGTATCTTCGTGACTCAAATTTTTTAGATTTTTATTTTTTTATCCACTAGTTACTTTACCACTGTAATATTATTTTATGATATCAGGTGTTTTTAGAATGAATGTAATGTTCTTAAAAAACTAAATAAAGTATTATTGGTTTCTAATATTATGATACAATATAACTACATCATTTACAAAAGTTATTACACATTTTATGAAAATGGATGTCATTATGTTATTATTCATTATGTAATAAAAATTTAATTTTATGAGATTATATTGTAAACCCTATTAAATAAATGTTGATAAGAATGAGTCACTTTATTAAAAGATGATTTCTATTCTAGTCATTACATTCGTCCCCACTTAATGAAATTTCATCCCAAACATTTTAACGTGTATTATCATTTGACAATTGATAAGGGTACTTTGTTCTCACTGGTTTCTTATGGTTCAAATTATGTTTCTTCATATTAATTTTACATCCACAACACATTGAGATGGTGGGTTTTTTAGTTTCATTGAAATATAATAATACAATGTACTTCAAATAATTAAGTGTACAATGAGTGTAATGGCCACAAAATAATTTCGTTCAATGATATAATCCATATTATTTGAAAATTAATTTCAGTTACCCCTAAAACCGTGTTGGTGTTAATGTTGGTTTTCCTCCACTACCCTTTGAATTCAACATCGGTTTGTTAAATTCCCATGTTCCTAGAAATTGTTCCATTTTTTACAAAGATTATTCTTTCACCATCTCCCCATTTTAATTATCTTTTAGATGTTAACGCACAACATCTATAATATATATATTGGCTATATGTACATCCCATCCACTCCTATATAACATACCACCTGAAAATAATTCCTAAAATGATTTATCTTAAATTTTCAGTACATGGGATGTTGAACTTTCATCTGATTGGGATTCTTTCCAAAAAATCCATCATTCTTTTCATTTTATCTATTGGTACATTATAAATATATGGACTTCATTTAATCTATAAATTACATCACACTATCTCATCATAAATTCCAAAGTAATGGATTATCAACTCTTTCTATAGATATGTAATAATTCTTCTAAATAATCAATTTGTTATCCTATCGAAATCGATGAAATAGCCTTAATCATAACACAAAGACCTTGTAATATTCATCTCATAATTATACATCGATTAATTTTTTATTATTTTTAAATAATGAATTTTTCCCTTAATTTTATCCTGTAGTCTATGATAAAAATAATTTATGACAAATTTATTTTTTAATGTCTTCACAATCCATAGCGTCCACCTCATCCCTTGGCTTAGAGATCAGGATCAGTATCCACCACAGATCTGTTTGTACCTCTTTGAGATGTTTTGAAATCAAAAAATTATATTACTCATGAAAAGTGAGTTCAATGAGTATATTATCATTGGTATTGGTCTTTTTTCCATGATATTTTGATCTAATTAACTACTAAAAATTGATGGTCGTTGATGTAAGATGGATTCAATTGATAGTTTTTCCTTCCTTCATGAAGTAGGAACTCCACATGGTTTCAATTATTGTTACATACATGAGTTAACTAGATCATCATGATGATGATGTTTTCGACATCATATCCCACATATTGGGAAGGTTTTTTTAACATTTTTCACAACATCCATTATTTCCAATACCCATTTTATTTCCTATTATGTTATACATTTGGAGAGATCCCAATAAAGAAATTTTTTATAATTGGGAATCTTATAAAAACAATTGTGAAGAAATTATTAATCCGATATTTTTCAAATTTAATACTTATATAGTATTATAATTAAATATTAATAAAACTATTATATTGTCTATATATCTATCATAATGGTTTATACAAGAATGTGACTATCAAATAATATCCCCCAAGAGTGTCAATCAAGGTGGGAATGAATTTCTATTTTCCTGTACTATGTGGAAATAAATTCTATCTCAATTATTCTCTTCTGGGTTTATTACCAATACATACAACTATTCCTGATTCAATTACGCTTGTAGTATCAAAACAAGTATTTGTTTTTAGGGAGATCACTTACTTAATAATTATACAAAATACAAGGATGTTTTAAAATATTATTACATTTCCCTAGGGTTTTTATTACTTTTTTTAAATTATAATTTCCATAAATAAATAAACTATCATTTCATACTAACAATTTCCCCCCCTTTCTATTTCATATAATTTTTATTATAAGATATTTTAACTGAACAATATTGGTGATAATTTTAAATTAGTTTCTTGGAAATTAGAAACCTAATATTTAAATAACCTAAAAAAATTTTATCCACTTTAATTTTATCTAAATATGTTCATTAAAAGTTACATTTAATCCATCTACTATCATTCAGACATATATAAAATAAATTTCTGAGCATAAACCCTAATAAAAGAATAAAAAATTGAGATACATAGAAAGTAACCATGTGGTATAAAAATAAAAAATAGCTTACTAACCTAGAGTATATATTAATAGAAATGAAATGTTTCAAAACTTTTAAATGTTGTTAAGACATCTAAATGAGGAAATCATAATAATATCAGAATGGTTTATCTCCAGGTTGTCACAAATCATGATTCTCGAGGTTAGTTACCAATGTAACATAAAACAAGTCATACATAGAGAATTAGTATTTACCTAATACATTGGAGAGCTATCTAGTAACTCATTTAATATGTATTAATTTATTTGATCCATATTAATCATAATAAATAATTTCTACAATAACCAATGAATAAAAATGAACTAGTTTTATAAAAAATCATAATGTACATATGTTAATAAAAACATTCAAAGAACATATTTTTAACACATAAAAATGGGATGTGGTTTTCATACATGAAAATACATAAATAAATAAATTATGTTTACATCTAGAATAATTACCATAAAAAATTAAGTGGTTTTAGAATTCTCTCAATAATAATGTCTCAATAAAAAGATTAAATTTCAATAAATTATTTTGGATGTATGGAAATATAAAGTAGGGAATTAATGATAATTGATAATGAGAGAAATTAGAGACCACCCATTGATAAAAAAACATTTTAGTGGTAATGGGATTGTTAAAATTTCATGAAAATGTTATCTATTTGACAATAATTAAATGACCAAAAATTAGGTACTTGAATGAAAAAGAATAATAGAAAAATTACCTTTGAATATTCTCATCATAAAACATGAAATTGGTATCTTGAGGCCTCGGGGAAAAATCATAGGGACTATTTGGGAGGTAAAATTACCATATATCCATCATTTATGAATTTGAAGCAAGGATTAATTGGGAATCAGATGTATTATACATGAGGATGGGTGGGTTTTAAAGGATTACATATGAATTATTTTATTATAAAATCTATCCACTTGCAGTACAATTGAATTTATAAAAATTTTATATAATAATAACAATAATATGAGTGTGTTTATATATTCAATTAACTTTTAAATATAAACATTACTTTAATATAAACTATTAAGTGTATAGAAACAGAAAATAATTTTTTTTTAAAAAAATAAAATTTGTGGTTTGGAAAAATAAATAAGTCAATAAATTAAAATTCGTATTTATAAACATATTTTTGTATTTATTGAATTAAATTTTTATTTTTTATAAGATTTCATAAATATTTTTTATCATATTAATATGATAATATTTTCATAAAATCATAGTTTTCATAAAGAGATGTTTTTTAATATTTCTCCAAAAAATTAATTTTGTTTGAAAAATTCAAAAAATCACCCCTAGAAAGTTTTGAGGTACTGAGTCTAAAACGAAACTTATTTTTTAAAATAATAATAAAAATTTGATAATTTTAACTTCAAAATAAGCCTATATCTATGAAAACTAACCATTTTAATTACATTAAAACATTTGTAAAGTAAAAATATATACTTAGAACATAGTTAAATTATATTATAAATTTTTAAGTGTATAAAATTATTGATTTTTGAAAATAAACTTACATTTTAAAAATATAAATTTTTCATAAAACATATTTTTAATATATTGTGATTATAGTATCAAAAATAATTTTTTTATTATATAATAAATATAATTTCGATGGTTGCCTAACGGAATCTGCATAACCAACATTAATAATAATAAAATGTTTTATTAACTAATGATCATAATTACTAAGAATAATATTAGACAATAATTATAAAGGAAGATTATCATGTTTTCATATATTGGATATTAATTTAAATTTAATGTAATATTCATAAATATTGAAATAATGTGTTTTAAATTTTATATATTATACTAATCCTCACTACTTCACACAAATATATTATTAAAACTATAATTATAATGGATTTAAATTATTTAATAGTAATTATGGCTTGTAAATGGATTTTCATGTTCTCCAATCATAAAATATAAAACAATATTGTTGAGATAGATGAGTTAATTTATTAATAGAAGAACATTTTTTGGTATTTAAAATTTAGAGTTGTGATAATATTTCATGATTATATTGAATTGTATCATATATATACATTATAAAGGATTTTATATTTGATTTTAAATATAAATTTATGAATTAATATGTTGAGACGTATTACATGTAATACCCGAATATTTGTGAATTGTTTTTCAAATGAATTTAATATTGTAATATTTTTTATTAAATTAAACAATGATTTTATCTTGATTTATATTAAATAATTGTTATATCATAGGTTATAAAAAACTACGTTTAATTGGAATATCTTGAAATAATGATATCATGGATGACACACAACACTGAACATCAGCGAACCAAGAAATAATTTTATTTTAAATATAAAAAATATAATGTATTCATTAAATATATTGATATTAATAGTTTTAAATACATTAATAATTGTATGTAAAAATTTATAGTCAATATAAACATATTTATAAAATCCTTGTAAATAATCATTCAATTGTTTGTAAATTAATTATGTTCATGAAAAATAGTTTTTTTATAAAATTATTTTTATTTCATATAATGAGAAAATCTTATTGTAGTTCACATAGATAATTTATCTAATAAAATTAAAAATAATATTTCAATCATTATATTTAAATTTATTTGTAGTAAAATTTATGGAAATTTATTAGAAATGTTTAATTTTATATGATTAGTGAAAACCTGATTTTTGTAAAATAATGATTTTTTTTCATTAAATTATGTAATTTAAAAGAATAATTTTTTTAAAAAAATAAAATAATTACTCCTTATTAATATTTAATTAACTCAATTACTTATTAATAAAAATTATATTGAATTTTTTCATAATGTTATTTTTAGGTTAAAACACGTTTTTATCAATGAGGTTTCAAATTGGTTAACATATCTCTATTTTAAATACCTAAAACAACAAAAAATGATTATTGTTTTAAATGAATTTTTTATATTATATATAAATAATTTATAATTTATTTTAAAAAAATATAGATCATCATAGATGGAGTTAATATAAAACCATCTTGTGTATGAATAAACGTACTTCCCCAAAACCTATTTTTCAACTCATTAACGGGTTCCCTACCACTTTAATATTTTAAAAATTTATAAAAATTATTTTAAAAAATAAAATTCATTTCTTGAGTCATAATTAATAAATTATGTTGGTGTTTATTAATTATAATTTTTCAAAAAACATAATTTTTTGATGAATCGTTAAAAGTACTGAATTTATATTTAAAATAAAATTTTAGTTTAATTAATTTATAATGATAAATTATTTTATAAATATTCTTAAAAGTAAATTTTTTTTCAATAATACATATTTTAATCCTATTTATGTCATTGGTATAAATTTTATAATGAATTTTTTCATAAGAACATTGTACACTATTGAATATTTTCTCTTTAAAAGATGAAATTATCCTCACATTCATGGGAGTGCTTTTAAATTTAAATGTTCCCGTTATATGATTTAAATTTATTAAATTAGAATAGATATTTTTAATTTACATAATATATATTTTCCAAATATTTTGAAATTATTTTTTGACCAAAATAACAATGAATGAAACTAAAATAGTTTCCACAGTTATGGAAAAAATTTGTTTTCTAGGGGCTAAAACTAAAAAATAACAATAAAATTACCTATTAACCTATCTAAAAAATATTTATAAAAATAATTAGAACATAAAATTTCTAATTTTTCCAAGAAGTACCTTTTTTACACTTTTCTCATATGAAAAATGTTGGACCACTCAACTCTTGTCAACAACACATAGTGCGTCCTCTCCCCCACTTATAAAAGGCCATTGCTATCCTATCTTAATCACACATTAATATACATCTATTTCAAATCCTAATTACCCAAAAAATATTCCAAATTCTATCCTCTAATCATATAATCCTTATTTTTTATATAAAACCATACCAGGAAGGATTTTGGTGCAAATCAAAAACAGATACCCAACGAAGTGGTATCAGTCATCAATAAAAACTTTTTTTATTTCATACTCCACCTAAATAAATTATTTTTATAATAGGATTATATAATAACCTCATTATATTAGATATTAAAATATTTTGTTATTTTATGTGAATTAGGTACAACCATCTCCACTTTCATAAAATGGCTTACCAAATCATCGTTCATGTATACGGTGGATTATCTCATCCTGAAATGAATTCATTTGTTCTTCCATTATCACCTATTCAATATGGAAATAATAGTTTATTTATCTTTTTTATATTATATTTTTGATATAATTAATCATTTGGAATTATTATATAACACATAATTTCATTTTTTTTATTTTTTAGTAATATGATAAGGTTGTGGGTGTGTACGATGGTTTACCACCACACGAAGCGATGTGATTCATTCACACATTACATGTATTTGTTTAAAGGATAATTTAAATAAAATAATAACATAAATATAGAATAAAATGATTCTTTAGATATAATATGTTTTGTTTACTTTTATTTCTTTCCATCCAAACAAAAAACCGTAACAAAATTTATCCATACGTATGACCTACATTATCTAGAAGAATTATACTTCATATTATATCAATAAATTTTTATTAAAATAAACACATATATAAAGTATATATATTATTGTAATATAAATCAATAAATTATTGGTATTATTAAAAAATGATCCATGTAATTGTAGAAAAAAAATAAGTTAAAACTGATCTGAAGAACAATGATCTTATTACTTGAAACATGATATTAGGAAGGAATTTTTGATAAAAATGTAAAAAAAGGTCATGTAAAATTAATATAAAGTATGATTTATATTAATATTTAAATATAATTTATATATAATAAACATATATTTTGTATACAAGTTTTGTGAATGAGTATGGCAGATGTAAATGCTTATAATAATGGATTTATTGTATCAATTTTATTTTTCGGAGACATATGAAAGGTCCCCACTAATTTATTTTTTGTTCTTTATATAGTCCACATTGGACATGTTATAACATGAATTACATTATTTTAATTAAATTAATTGATTCATTTGAAGTTATTATTTATACTTTATTATGATTCACAATATTACTAAATTGTTAAGTGGTCTTTATCCCATTTTTTATTCTTTGAAACATGTGTTATGTAATGCACATATATTAATTTATAATGTTTTTATATAGATTAATTTAAATTTAATGTCATTATTTTATTTAGACTCAGGATATTTATTATTTTATTTTATTTTATAATTTCACAGGGCTTTCGATTCATGGCTACCAATATGGTTAGCGTCTTATGTTACAATCTAATGATCTACAACATAAAAATTATAATTAAATTTCTTCTAGACAATTTTGGAATTATATATTGATTTAATAATACCATTTTCCCACTCTACGCTTATAAAATATTTGTGAATTGTTTTTTTTACTAAAATATGACTTTACATTTCTCTTCGGTTGATAATTTGTTTTCTTTCAAAAAAGGTTTCATAATTTTTTTTCAAAAATGTTTTCCTGTTATAAAATGATTTATAATAAAAATTCTTTAGCATGTTTTAAATTTCAAAAAAATGAGTCATCATGTCATTTTCCAAAAAAAATATTAAATTTATTTTTCCAAAAAAATATGGAAGGAATCAATTTTTTAACATGTGTGACATGAACGAAATTTTCTAACATCATGACCAACCGATTAATTAAATAATTATATATATGTTTTTATGATTTAATTAATTGAAAAATAATTTCAAAATGTTTTAATTATATAAAACTTTTTTCAAACTAAAAACAATATTTTCCATATCAAATTTTAAATTATTTTTAAAGATTCCTTTATAAATTTTCAGTAATATTTTTTAATGAAAATGATTGTAAAATTATTATTTTTATTAAAACTATTTTTCAAATGGGAAAAGATATTTTCCATGTGGAATGTTTTGAATTATCATTAAATTTTATATTATAATATTTCCATGTTATTTTGAAAGAAAATAAATTTGATAATGTTTAGTGTTTTCAAAAGTGAATTTCAAGAATGTTAATTTTCATTAAGAAATGATCCATGTGATATTTCAAAATCCATTTCCATGTAAGATAACACCCTTTGATATAATTTACCCTTTTCGTTGGATATTAATCATGGATACAATTCTTGTCATTTCTATGAATAGTTTATTTTTATATTAAATATATGATTATGAATGATGTTTCACTTCCACAGGTTATACAGTGACAGAACGCTTATCAAACCAACTTTTTTCAAGCGTTTATGCAATGATGAAATGATAAAATGATTTTGAACCCTATATATTTTACATAGGTTATTATATGATTAAATATTTATGAATCTCTTTTTAGTTCATGGATTATGATATGATAAATGATTTGTGATAAAATGTAACACGTATTTATGATTTCCATTTTGTAATGGTTTTTATATTATAATGAAGGACGATGGTTATGTCATATCCAAAAAAGGGAGGTAACTATATCTACCTAAAATGAATTAGGTAAAATTTTATATATCATGATTTAGATAGAATAAGAATATGGATTTAACTATGATCAGTAAGGAACTGTGTCTGCTATAATAGTTTTGGGAGTGAAACTTTTTTTAAAGAAGTTTGTACCTTAGTCAGTGAACATGGAACAATTTATTGAATAATAAAGAAATAGATTACAAGAGTCTAAATATGTAATATTATCAAAATATTGATCAAAAAGGGGAAGAAAATCACTAGCCAAATTATCCTACCATGTAATGTCTTGGTTAACTCCCTTGTTGGAAATAACATTAGAAATCATGTTCACTTCACAAAAGGAATGAGTGCCAATATAGTTGATTTTCATGAGGGAAATAAGGGAATTAATCCAACAGGAAGTAAGTGGACATGCAAGATTCACCACCCCATTCCAAATATCTTGGACAATAGTGGTTGAATCACTTTCAATCCAGATATTGTTCCAAACATTTTGTTTGGAAAAGATAACATCATAGATCACTCCCATCATTTCTGCTTCCAATGTAAGGTTGCACCACATCCACCAAAGAAGCATCTATGACACGTATAAATATAGTCCTCCAAAATATCACCACACCCTACATGTCCTGGGTTTCCTTTAGAGGCACCATCAAAATTCACTTTGATCCATCCTAGAAGCGGAACTTTCAAAAATACCTCTAATGTGCGTCGAGTATGTCTATATATACCAGCAATCATGAGTCGGTGAAGGATCTCAAATTCACAAACAATATTGTCATAATAACCTTTCTGAATCGAGGCAGTGTCAAAGATGGAAATGAAAATCCTCATCCTACCTGCATTAATCAACAATGAGAAATTATTATAAAGAATATTATTTTTATCATTCCAGATCACACGTAGGAGCTCAGTAATAGTAGTCAAAAAAAGATTCTTGATTTGTTGAGAATATTCAAAAGAAACACAACACTACAATTGAGAGCTTATAGAATCAAGAAGTAACCATATACAACCAAATATGTCAATAATGTAATTACAAAGAGTTGAAGCTATATAACAAGATAGAAACAAATTATTAGCATCTTCTCTATGTTGGTTGCACAGGTGACAACTAGAGTAACGTTGAATCCCAAAAGATTGCAGACAATCATTAGTGGGGACTCTGTTAGGAGCGATATTCCAGACAAGACTAAATCTCAAGGTCTTATTCCATGGTTTGAAAAAAAATCAACCAACCTAATCTAGAATCAGAATTTATGAAATTGAAATTGTCAAAAAATTTGGAATCAGACACACCATTATATGTAGGTTCTCGAATCAGGGAATCATCCAAGTTCGAAAATGGGTAATTTTCAATAACATGACTGATGATATTAGGGATGGTTATTTCATGAGAATTAACAACATCCCTAATAGAGGAATTGGTATTATCCGGAAGATCATTTAGAGGAAGCACATATATTAAAGGGCACCAGTCCAGTTTTCAGGAAAAAAATTCATGGAATAATTAGTACTGAACATCCTTCTAGAGTTTTTCATAATGTTGGTGAAGGATTTCCTAATGGAACGCCATATAAAATATGTGATGTAATTTAAATTCCCATTCTTAGGAAAAGTATGTAATCTTTTCCTGAGAAAAGATGTGTAATTAGAGTTATTTTGAAGAAACCTTTAGGTCATCCTAGAGTGCAGGGAATCATTAAAGTGCTTAAGATTTTTTATCCCAAGACCACCCTTATCTAAAGGTTTACAACAAGTGGCCCATGGATTGGTCACAATCTTCTTTTCAATTGTACTACCTTTCCAAACTAGGTTTTTAATGTAAATGTTAATTTTCTTAAGAAGAACAACATGACAATTTTAAACCATCATTGAGTAGATCATTTTGAAGACAATTATAGATTTCACAACACAAATTCTACTAGCTATAGAGAGAGACATTCCCTTCCAAGAGGAAAGTTGATTGGTAATTTGTTCAAAAGTGAGTTAAAAGTAAATGTATTTAGGTCTTCCCCAAAAGATAGGTACACCATGGTAAGTGAAGGGGAAGGAACCTTCCTTGTTTCCCAAATAATTGCTGATATTAACTTTTCTATTTGAAGATCATTTTTTACCATATAACACAAATGATTTTCTCAAACTTATAGATTGAATAGAGATTTATTCATAGTTTTCTAGTAAAGTTTTACGATTTTCAATATTCCTTTTATCAATTTGTAAGAATAAAATTATTTCATCATCATATAAGAGATGTGTAGGAATCTATATGTTTATAGAGGCCTAGAGATGTTTAATCTTGTTTTGATCCACATCTTGGATTGTTGGTTTTTTAAAACAATTCAACTATGAGGAATGAGAATCCAATGAGGATATTGTTTTGACCCACCAAGTTGGTGTATCCAACCATAGAGTCCTCTTGTATGAAATTCTAAATACATGTGGACCTTGATTGAATCAATTTATATAAATTCAAGGTCATTTTTTATTTTTCACATTTGATGTGTTCAATTACATTGATTACTCACATGTGATGTACTTATCATATATAATAATAAAATGTGATTTATTTATGGATTTGGTATATCGTTTTTCGTGCATCAAAAAACTATGAGATCTAAATACTAAATTGACATATTTCATATATATTATTTAATTGATGGAATGGAAAAGGTGAATATATAATAATACATATGATATATATGATACAACTTGTCCAGATAATTTTCATAAAAATATATGAGTTATTTTAATGGATATCATAGTAACCCCCTTAAAAGCTTGTGTATCCTTGACACTATAACATATACCAATCATTCTTTAGATTGATGAAATAATTATTTCAATTTCTTTTCAATTCTACCAAGGCCTACTAGGTCACATAGTTAGTCCCATAGATATGAGTAATATATTGGAAAAAATAGTTTTATCAAATGAATAGAGTTTGATGAAAAATAATATCTGAAAGGGATTTTTTATATTCATGTAATGTTATGATTTTTTCATATAACCATTAATAGATTTTATTGTATGTTATATATCAATAGATGTATACTGAAATTTACATGAATGAGGTATATGTACACTTGCAAATTTATCATGAGATAAATATATAATACAGAAACAATATTTAAAGTCGTTTTATTCAATATTTTCATTGATATTATTATGTTTTAATTCTTAAATTTGTATCTAACCATTTAATTATAGTTTTCAGTTATTTTATAGAATAATTTTTAAATTAATGAATTTTTTTATGTTTATTTTATTCTTTTCAGTTCAATTTACTAAATATTTATGTTTTATTCTATTAATTTAGTTATTTATTCTGTGATATTCTACGAATGTTCAAATAGTGAATAGTATTTATAGAAAAGGCGTGTTTTTTTATTAACTAATCAATATTAGACAAATATTCCCAGTTACTATGCACAGTTGGAATTTTTATTTTATATTCGTCCCCATATTTATTTTGAACCTTAGGTTTAGGAACATGTCATTCATAATATGAACTGATCTTTTATAAGATCAACCCCACACTTGTGTCCCCCGTGATAGCTTTGAGAACCTCACATTCATAAATAATCAACGTTTTGATGAACACCATGTTGGTGATGATGATCCAAATATTTGAAAGATGAACCCAAATATACATAATTTTTTGCTGACACTACCATGTATTCTTATGCACAAGAAAATGAATATGGACTTCTATAAGATAGAACTCCACATGTGTTCTATTTTTAACCTATTGAATGATATGTGGGACTATTATAATAAAAAACATAACTATTCTGTTAGGGCCAATAGTGGCCTATATACCCTGAGAGGGGGGGTGAATCAGGGTATGGATATTCTTTTTCAAAGTTCTTCCTGCCCCACTGGATCTTGACCTCTTTGTTACAAGGGTCACTTTGTTTGCACTTGTGTGGTTACTATGATCACTTGTATCCTTTACCTGATAATGATTCTTTGAATGCAATGCAGGGAAGTATGCAGGCAGACACAAGTATTTTTACTTTGTTCACCGCTAAGGGCTACGTCCAAGGAGCATACGCCGACAGGTTGCCCGTCGTACCAAGTCCACTAAACATCACTAGCTGTGGATTACAATGTTCGGGCTAGATCACTTCTATGCCCAGGCTCACTGCCTATACAAGATTTAGGGTCAGCTCACTACTTTCCCAAGGGTCACTCCCTGTTTCTCTCTCTCTGGATCACTTCCGGTGGAGAGGATCACCTACTTCCTCTTCCTAAGCTCACTGCTCCAGAAGGGAATCCACTCACAGTTTATAGACCTTTAGGTCTCTTCATTTGCATGAAAGAATGCATCTTTCTCTATATGTAGATTCTCTGTTGAAGTTCAACTTTCATCCACTGATGAATACCCTTTTTCCACTATCCACTGGGCATACTACCTTTGGAAAGACCTTCAAAAAGCACCCTACAATGCGAGGCTCCCAATTTCGCGCATCTCAAACAAGCCTTCGCGAAGCTCCTGCCTTTTCACGAAGCTCACTCGCGAAGCACGCTCGCGATGCTCAAGCCGTCGCAAAGCAACGACCCTCGCGAAGCTAAGTAAGCCAACGCGGAGCACGCAGGTTTCACGGAGCTACAATAGCCGCCACGAAGCACCTCTTTCCCAAAGCACACTGGCTCTGCGAACCACCTTCGCAAATCGAGAGCAAAGTATTTTCTCTGAAAATTCTCTCTACTTCGCTCGAAGGGGTCAGCCTCTATTTATAGGCGATTCCACCGACCCTCTTCCCTTCCACGCGAAGTCAACACCACGTCATCTTAAATCGCGAAGCTCCAAAGATTCAGCCAGAATTTTGTCCAAATCGCGAAGCACCACGGAAATTTTCCATTCACGGAGCTTGACTTAGTCGTGAAGAATCACCGTCAACTTACCTTCGTGGCTCGTGCCTTCGCCGCGAAGCTCCCTCGCGAAACTCAACCTTCCTTCGCGCATTCGCCGCGAAGCTCCCTCGCAAAGCTCAAAATTCCTTCGCGCCTTCTCCACGAAGCTCTCTCGCAAAGCCCTTCTCCGCCGCGATGTGCTTCAGCCTCTGCCATTCGCGAAACTTGACGTAATCGCGAAGCATCACCGCCTCCATTCTTCTGGTCTTCGTGATTTCCAAACCATGCATCCTATCTTCGCGAAATTCATTCCTTTTCCATATTAAAATACGCTCTTCATGAAAATCCTATTATCGCGATGCTCACCAAACTCCAAATTTTGGACCCCAAAAATTTGCCAAACACTGGAAAACGGCGCCACCTTATACTGCTCTTTTGTACCGCCTCCAGATCGTCCATTCCTTTTTCATCGTTCTTTGTCAACATGGAATGTCAAAAACTTCTCGGGAACTCGACAATTCTCCATGAAAACCTGCTTTATCAACAAACACAATCAGCCCAAAAATACTGCAATGTTACCTTGAGGGAATTTTGCCCAACAATCTCCCCCTTTGGGTTTGTTGGCAACTCTTCACAACTCTGCTCAGGATGATTTTCTGCACTTTGATACCTCACTGAGTCTTCTTCCAGCTGCTACCACCATTCTCCTTTTGCGATTCTGATAGCGTTCAAGGAGTCACTTAACACGTACTCTAAGCCCACATAAGCAGTGCTCGGCGTGAGAAACAAGAGTAGTATGAAAAGTTCATCAATGAATCACTTCATGTCAGACCCCAATTGTCGATTCCACCCTGATACCTATTCTTAGATTGATACCAATTGTTGAACCACACTGATACCAATTGGTGAATAGCTGGACACTGTCTCACACCATTCCAACACCACTGTTCTGCTTTTATCACGATCCTTAGTTATCGTGATATCTATGCTTTGATCGATCACTTCTAGCATCGTCAGATTTAAAAATATCTCCCCCTTTCTCATTGCTCCCCCTATCTGGCTGCTCCACCTGTCAGCTTCTCCCCGTATGAATTATGATTTATCAAATCTCCGCACTATTTTCTCCCCCTTTAACAAACACGTTTCTCCCCCTTTGTCAACGAACCCAAAGGTCAGTTCTTTGGAGTCTGGAACAGAGTAGAGAACACAAATCAACACATTAGGGAAAAACACACCATACCTCGGGGAGAGGGGGGGCCCACATCTACACTATTTCAAGTGCGGGGAGTCGACTGAACTCCCAGATCAAGTCAAGGCCGCTCAAAATCTTCCTTGGGTAAGGCCTTTGTCAGTCTATAGGAACGTACTCCAACTTCACAATTCCCTGCTCAACCTTCTCCTTGATAAAATGATAGTTAATCTCAATGTGCTTTGTCCTTGAATGATGGACGAGATTTTTGCTAAGATTTATAGCACTTGAGTTGTCACACTGGATTCCGATCAGAGACATCACTTCAACTCCCATATCTTCAACCTGCTTCTTCATCCACAATAGTTGTGTGCACGCTTGAGTGGCCGCAATATACTCAGCTTCTACGGTGCTCAATGAAATGCAATCTTGCTTCTTGCTTAGCCAAGAAATACACAGTCCACAAAGATAGAATGCACCTCCTAACGTTGATTTTCTGTAATTTTATGATCTAGCCCAGTCTACATCAGTATATCCCAATAACTCTGTCTGAGATTTGTCATTATATGTAAAACCTAAGTTCACCATGCCCTTGATATACCGAAGTATTCTTTTCACTATGAGCATGTGACTTTACTTGGTATTACTCTTATATCTCTCTTCTTGGTGTGTGGCGAAAACAATATCAGGCTTTGGTGCGGTCATGTATAGAAAACTGCTAATAATCTGCCTGTTTTCAGTGAGATTAACTGCCCTGCCACTGTCATCTTTTGATGATTTCTTCCGGGTAGAAACTGGAGTCTTCATCTCCTTGGAATTATCCCTTCCAAACCTTCTTAGAACCTCATTGGCATATTTGGTTTGAGAAATGAATGTGTCATTCCTGCCTTGTGTAACGCAGAAAACCATGCTTCTTCAAATACTGATATAGCCTTTAGTACAATGCTCTTGGTGCTTTTTTCACCCCATATAACGCCTTCTTCAGCCTACAAATTTTGTTATCATCCACATGAATGAAAAAACCATCTGGCTGCTCAATATACACCTTTATCTGGGAGTCTCCTTTGCACATCAGTCGTGATTTGTTCCAAATCAATGTGCCATATTCATTCATCTTGTCTTAATAGACCCATTTAGTCCTAATGAAGTTTTTAACTGCTTGCCTCGAAACAATCTCCCACTTCTGATTCTCCTCAATATGATCTATCTCTTCGTTCATGGATGAACCAAGTTTTCATCATCAGCTGCATCAGCAATGCATTTTAGCTCAACCTAAGATAGAAAAGAAGCATGCTGCATTGATTTCATTATCCTTGTCTGAACTGGAGCTTCCTGATCACCAATGATATTCTTTCCATCAATTTCAGCTCATCTCTTTGGCATCCTTGTAGACACAAACTAGACACTTTTATGTTTATCATCGGTGTCTTCTTCTGAATCAGCATAAGCCACTTATACTCTCCCTGTGTTTCTTTCTTCCTCAACAGTTTCATCAGGAATTTGTTCACTGACTCATTTTTCAGTGGATCCATTTCTTTCAGATACATTTCTCAGATTTTTTTGAGACACCTTTGATTTTCTCTTGCAGCTTCTTGGTATCCCCAATCATTCTTCTTGAGCATAAACATCCATCCTTCATATCATATTGAGATCATGCATCTTATTAGGATATAGAATTCTCCCCATGTGTTATGCAACTCTCCAAGTTGTTAGGCCCAAAAGTTTAGACCCATAACACGTCTTTTCCTCCTACATCATTTGTTCTCATCTTCCACTCAGATTTGAGTCATTAACAAAATCTCTAAGCCTACTGAGTTGAAGCTCGGTGTAGGAAACAAGGGATAAAGTTAATAACACAATCACTTCTTATTGTGCTCTGTTGCTCCCTTTCTTCGTCAACTATAGTACCTGATTTGAATCAATTGAAATTCTAGAGAAAATCACTTCTCCACTTCGCATCCTTAGATTCCACTTCCCCTTGGATCGTATCTCCCTAGAACCTGAAACACATGCATCATCAGTTAATAGCATTTTTATACATAGGGAGAGGGTATATTCTTCTGGACTCCTGAAGATGAGGATTTTGGTTGATCCTGATGGGTCAACCCTTTGATTCTTTCTTGGAGGGCATCACACTCCTTTCTTGATTCCTCCAACTGCCTAGCCAACTTCAACTGTTCTGGCCATATGACTAGGCATTATTTTCCCACATTTTGAGACTTTTTCTGATACGTAGATTTGGTAGGCTCGGCCTTTCTCAACGCTTGGGGTATAAACCCACTAGTACACATTTCCTTCATTGAGGTTCTACCAAAATTCCATTTTCCTTGATTATTTCTCGGAGCAGGAACATCTTTCCTTTCCATCTTCCCTTGCTTCTTCCACCATTGCAAGGATCTTGCATCTTCTTTCAGTTTTCGCTGTGGAATACGTCCTACGAATTTTTCATCACATTCTTTGTTCATCTTTCTTTTATCAGATGTCTGAGTCACCACACTTCTTTTTACCGTTGGTGAGTCTTCCATTGAATGTTCATTCTTCTTTCTCACAACTGTAGCATCTCCACCCTTTTTCTTCCAGATTTGTTCATGTTTCCCTTGAGAGATATGTTGCGAGTGTGACAGAGGAGGTGACTGATACACCTTTCGCTCAGCTCCTTGTGATTCCCCTGAGGCTCTAATCCTATTTTCCAATTTACCATTTTGTCTTCCAGTGTACGATTTCTCATTAGACACCACTGGAGTGAAGAATCTCCTTTGACGTTCCTTTTCATTCCCTGATTTCTTATTGATGCAATGTCTTTCCAAATGCCCATAATTAGAGCATATAAAACAACTTCCATCAAAGACATACCTCATTTCTTCACTTCTCTGCTGAGATGGTGATGCAACTTGAGATCCTCTTCTGATATTGGGCTCCTGAGCTTCCTGACACATACCCATTGTGTGTCCCTTTCTTCCACAGAAATAGCTTCTGATGAATGTTTTCCTCTGAGAAACTCTTCTGTTTGATTTATCATGATGATTCTTCTTATTCCCAGATTTAGTAATGTTTCTATTTTCACAGCCTGAAATGTATTCCAGAGCCTCTGAATAGAAGCTTGATGTGTGACCATGAATCCCGCAGAAATAGCACATGTCATCACTTCTTTTTGTAACTGACCTCTTTGGCCTATCTCCAGTACCTACAGGGTTTTCTCCACTCTTGGAACTGTTCACGAATCTCTTCTTATCATGCATGGGAGGTGATTCATCAAATCCAATACCAGCTTTTCCGAAACTTGCTGGTCTTTGAGCTGAGAAAATATTATGTTGTTTCTCTTCAGAAACATCATATCTGTTCTTCATTTTATCATCACTTGTCGGAGGATGATCAAATAAAAAGTGATGTGCATCCTTCAACTTGGGCTTATCTTTGAATTTAAACTTCTCTATTTCCTGCTTGACTGATTCAAGCTCTTCTACAAACTTTAGAATCTTCATATCCCTTGATTCAAGTTGGACATCAAGTTTTTCCTTGATAAGCTTCCCTCTACTTACCTCATCTTCCAGTTCATGCTTCAGCTTATCAACCATGTCATTTTTCTCCTTTACCTTCAATTTTTCTTGAGTGACAGAGTCATAGCAACATGGATTCTCTTGTTGTAGCCTTTGATTTTTCTGAACTTCTACAGACAACTGTGCTGCTAGATCATTATTTCTGGCTTTAAGATTCTGTGCTTCATCTGACTTTTGACTCTCTTCATAATCACCAGCCTTTTGTTTTCCTTTCATTTTAGCCATCTTCTGCAGCTCTTCAGCATGTGAATATTTCTTCTCTGTTAGGTCAGTAACTATATCAATAAGCCTTTGATTTAAGCCTTTTAGCTTGTTAACCTCAATCTCTAATTCCTTGATCCAGATATCTTTATATTTGGCTTATTCAGTGTTTCCAACGTCACTTGGAATATTAGGTTCTTCGATGATTTTGAATTGATCTTTCAATTTTCTATTCAATCCATCGATCTCCCTTTTCTGTTATTCAATCTTAATTTTATACTCGCTAACTGATTCTGAGTTCTCTCGTGTTGATAACCTGAGTTTCTCAATTTCTTCCATCAACTAAGACATCTCTTCTTCCTGCTGCTGCATATAGAGTTTGGCATCCTGAACAACATTGTTGGATTTCTTTGTTTTTTCTCTCCAAACATCTATCTCGTAAAGAGCAGCCTCCAACTCATCTCACATATCTATTCTTCCTTCAATTTCTTCTTCTGTTTCAGCATCGCTCTGATGCTCATGTACTTCACTCATTTTAACATCATGATTGAGTGAATCAATCTTTTCCCAGTCAGATTCATCCAGACCTTCCTTCAGCAAACTGTTTGATTCATTTAATTGAATCACACTTTTTCCATACACACTTCCACACTGAGGAATACCACCCGACTTCTGCTTCTTCTTGGATGTTTTTCCCTTTTCCATGGCTCACCGAGATAAGAGCAAACTGATTCTTTAAACACAAAGAGCGACTACACCAAGTCGGAGCAATCAAATCTGATAAAAGCAACCTATCCCTATGATACCAATTGTTAGGGACAATAGTGGCCTATATACCCTGAGAGGGGGGGGGTGAATCAGGGTATGGATATTCTTTTTCAAAGTTCTTCCTGCCCCACTGGATATTGACCTCTTTGTTACAAGGGTCACTTTGTTTGCACTTGTGTGGTTACTGTGATCACTTGTCTCCTTTACCTGATAATGATGCTTTGAATGAAATGCAGGGAAGTAAGCAGGAAGACACAAGTATTTTTACTTGGTTCACCGCTAAGGGCTATGTCCAAGGAGCATACGCCGACAGGTTGTCGGTCTTACCAAGTGCACTAAACTTCACTAGCTATGGATTACAATGTTCGGGCTAGATCACTTCTATTCCCAGGCTCACTGCCTATACAAGATTTAGGGTCAGCTCACTGCTTTCCCAAGGGTCACTCCCTGTTTCTCTCTCTCTGGCTCACTGCCGGTGGAGAGGATCACCTAGTTCCTCTTCCTAAGCTCACTGCTCCAGAAGGGAATCCACTCACAGTTTATAGACCTTTAGGTCTCTTCATTTGCATGAAAGAATGCATCTTTCTCTATATGTAGATGCTCTGTTGAAGTTCAACTTTCATCCACTGATGAATACCCCTTTGCCACTATCCACTGGGCATACTACCTTTGGAAAGACCTTTGCAAAGCACCCTACAATGCGAGCCTCCCAATTTCGCGCAGCTCAAACAAGCCTTCGCGAAGCTCCTGCCTTTTCTGGAAGCTCACTCATGAAGTTCCCTCGCGATTCACGCTCGCGATGCTCAAGCCGTCGCAAAGAAACGACCCTCGAGAAGCTAAGTAAGCCAACACGGAGCACGCAGGTTTTGCGAAGCTACAATAGCCGCCGCGAAGCACCTCTTTCGCGAAGCACACTGGCTCCGCGAACCACCTTCTCAAATCGAGAGCAAAGTATTTTCTCTAAAAATTCTCTCTACTTCGCTCGAAGGGGTCGGCCTCTATTTATAGGCGATTCCACCGACCCTCGTCCCTTCCACGCGAAGTCAACCCCACGTCATCTCAAATCGCGACGCTCCAAAGTTTCAGCTGGAATTCTGTCCAAATCGCGAAGCACCACGAAAATTTTCCATTCGCGGAGCATGACGTAGTCGCGAAGAATCACCGTCAACTTACCCTCGCGGCTCGTGCCTTTGCCGCGAAGCTACCTCGCGAAGCTCAACCTTCCTTCGCGCCTTCGCTGTGAAGCTCCCTCGCGAAGCTCAACATTCCTTCGCGCCTTTTCCGCGAAGCTCTCTCGCAAAGCCCTTCTCCTCCGTGATGCGCTTCAGCCTCTTCCATTCGCGAAGCTTGACGTAATCGCGAAGCATCACCGCCTCCATTCTTCTGGTCTTCGCAATTTCCAAACCATGCATCCTATCTTCGCGAAATTCATGCCTTTTCCATATTAAAATATGCTCTTCATGGAAATCCTATTTTCGCGATGCTCACCAAACTCCAAATTTTGGACCCCAAAAATTTGGCAATCACTGGAAAACGGCGCCACCTTGTACCTCTATTTTGTACCGCCTCCATATCGTTCATTCCTTTTTCATCGTTCTTTGTAAACATGGAATGTCAACAACTTCTCGGGAACTCGACAATTCTCCATGAAAGCCCCCTTTTTCAACAAACACAATCAACCCAAAAATACTGTAATGTTACCTTGAGGGAATTTTGCCCAACATATTCCAAATAAACAAAAATCAAAATATAAAACCTATAATGTACATAACCCCTTACTCTAAAAAAATGACACCCAGATATGTCATGGATAAGTAAAAATGTACTCTCTAATTCTTCACAAACCAGTACATATCTTGAATGTTGTAGGAAAATATTTAACAAAAATGTATTGAGAGCATTGATTTTGAAAAATACAAACCATCTAGCTATAAACTTAGAAGTTTTATAGAGTAATATAACTAGGATCAGAATTTGGGTAATAATTCATATATTAAAGGGTAGTTTGGAAAGATGGTTCTTGTTAGTAATGTGTCTAGATATGGTATAATGAATAACTCATAATGTTTATCTATAAATGATGAATTATTCACTAGAGAAATATTAATATATTATCATAATCAAACTATATATTAGAAAATTTTTATTTTCATCATTTTAATTTTTATTGACTGCTATTCTCTTTTGATGGACCACTAATATATTATCAATTGAGTCTATTAGATTTACAATAACTTCTATAAATAAATTAAACCACCTTGTCTATTTTATATTCTAGTACTCTTTTTTGGATTTATTGGAATGAAATTTGTTTTGTGGATATTCCCTTCATATAATAATCTTGATTTTTTTCTTCATTTTATCTATAGATTTCCTGAAAATTCTACTAAGATTCACTCAATATTATGAATTTGAAAGTAGTGGGTGGAGGTAAGGGTGATTAGAGATTAGAAAACCTTAGTCCAGGTGATATTGGGATTATATTTATCATTTTACACCCCCAATCAGGCCTATAATTCTAGGATATTATGATATATGTGAGGATTCATTATGATATATTGATAATATGAGAAATTAAAAATGGAATTATGATTTTATATACAAGGATAAGAGAATATTAGTGGATATGAAACAATCTGTAAAGGGTAAATTTAAACTAATCCAATCAATCACAATTTATTATTTCAAAAAACATACCCCTAAAGATAGAGACACACATTCATAACATTATCCTCTCTGAGAGACAAATCAAGTAATACTACTATTAAATTTTTAATGGTTTAATCATTTTTATTTATTTTTTATGTCATGGTAGTATTAATACTAGAACAATTATTAAGTGGAAATTATTTTTATTTTAACAATATTTGTATGATTATTTCAAAAAATGACCAGATCTAATTCATCTCACCTCATTTTTTTATTCTGGAGAATGAATGAACTGTTCTAGAGAAAATGAGAACATTTTAAACATTCATGTGGGTAACAAGTTATCATGAACATGAATCCCTCAAAAAAACAATGAGTTTATCCTATTTATTCATAGATCTCATATATCTATTTCAGTTTCTGAGTGTTAGTTAAGGAAATGGAATATTTCAATTAAAATTCATTCTATATCTAATCCCATGAGTTAAATTACCTAGGATTTATGTTTTAAATTATTTCCATGGCTAAATCTTCATGACATAGTAAAATTAATTCCTACAAAAACAACTTGTTTAGTACCCTTCACAGCTTAAAATTACTATAAAAACTATAAAAATCACAAATAATTCAGTTAGATTGCCCTCATGCGAAGATCTAAAACATGTGAAGGAGTTGGATCACACAAATCCTATGTTAAATTTAGTATTTATTATTAGGTTCTTAAATTATACTATAATGATTTAAATTATCTTCATAATTATACCATATTGTTCTATTTAACTGTTCCAAATTGACTTCCATTTTCTCACTCCCTAAAGATACTATAGTAGAAGAAGACAATGAGGGCGATGAGCTTTTCAAAGGAATTGTGACAAATTTTTACTCATATTTTTTTAATGTGAACACATGGTTCTCATCATATAGTTAATTAAATGTGTCACTGATGATATCATCCACACTTTCTATGAAATTCGATGAGAAAATAAGGTATTTAAACCTCCTTGAATAAATTAAATACCAAAATGGAAAGTAACCTATTTTCCAATTAAAAAATATTAATTAATTTGTTCTTAAAGGGAGTAAATTGAAATAGTTTATGACATAAATGGATTGGGTAAAGCTTTTTTGGAACGTTATTTTTTTGAAGAATCATTTTTTTGTAAATGAGATAAACCTGGAGACAGTGTTGAGTTTTACAAACTTTAGAAAAAGAAAATTACAATTTTATTTTTATGAGTTACTCAATTGTCCTACTATTAAATTTTATTTATATCTGAATGTTTCCCTCAAAGGGAACAAAGGTATTAAAACCTCACAAAATAACCTCAGTTATGTACTGGAAACTACTACCATGAAATATTTAAATATTCATACATACGAGAGACTAAAAAACTACTATAAATAATTTTATATAATTTAGTATCAAATTATAGATATTTTTAATCAAAATATAAGGGTATAACTGTATTATCATTGGGTAAGATTCTAGGGATTATCCTTTCCTCATACATACAAATAATTTTTTTTGGGAAATGAGCCTAAACCACTGAGCTTACCCCACATAAGTCTCAATTGGACCATTTAAGAATTAATGAAATAAAAATTAGAATCAACTTTAGGAGATAATATTATTTTCCTAATCTCAACCTCCCAATGGTTAACTCTCCTTCATATAGTACCAAAAAAATGGATACACAATTGTGAAATATGAAAAAAAAATTAAGGAGTGACCAAAATAATATATAATTTCTAGAGTCTCGACAATGAATACAGGAGATTGAACCATGTGACCCTTAAAGAACACATACCCATTCCCTTTATAGAAAAATTGTACATTAGATAGATGTAAAGTGTAGATATTGTTTCTTTGAAATATTTTCTACATTATATCATTATCTAAATTCTCTAGAGGACTAAATCAAGACAACCTTCAGTTGTTCCATATGTATTCTTTCGTATTGAAGGATTCCTTTTAGTATTTTCAATTCCATTGGTACCATTCATAATAGCATGATAAGTATTATTATAGACTCATTGAAAACATCTTAGATGTATTTTCTAATGAATTTATAGCCTATGGAGCTTATATTCAATGATAAATAGATTTTTTAGATTTTTTTGAAAAAGTTATATTTATAAAAAATGGTTTTAAATATTGAAAAAATTATTCTTTGGAGGAAAATGAATATGTTTTTGGCCAAAAAAGTTATCATTGTATAAATATATTGGAAAAATAAAAAAAAATTGATTTTATTCTTATGCCGGTATACCACAGCCACCTGAGATTTCATTCTTGGAGAATATTATATTTTATCAAATTACTATTAAATACATTATAAATATTTATTTTCCCATGACTGAAAAATTCAGAAATAAAAAATGATTGTGTTGGAAGATTCATGCATGAAACTTTTCAAAATATTTAAAATAGATTGACCAATAACCCAATAATACAGACACCAAAATGGTAATTCCCCTATGAGATACACTTTGATGACTCAGACAATAAAATACAAGTTTTACCCTCTCAGATCATTAATGGAAACTCACAAGGTATATCCATTGCTTCAATGATCCTATATATAAGTCAGGTCAATAATAAAACCACTAAGAATAAATTTTCCTATATTTTTAATGTCTTGGATAAAATTAAATATGATATTATAGGAATTAATGTAACTATGTATTGAAATAATCAAAATCATTGTTACGTGATCAATAAATATAGTTCAATGATAGGGATATGTTGATAGTTGTTTTTACTACAAGAATTTAAATTAGAGATTAAGGATATGTAGGGTTGTGAGTATCTGATTTTAGGGAACATGTATTGATTTCCCCAAACTGCTGAGGTATAAGAACTATCTGAAAAAAATAGATGATTAATTTCCTATGGATAAGATTTTTGAGACCACTCAACTGACTTGGTATGTATATTTAGATAATTTAATAGACAAATAAATTATAACAACATTGTTTAAATAACTACAAGAATATAAATTTCAATCTAATTGAAAATTATCTATTTGGGAAGTCACATATCTATTAAATTTCTAGAGTGATAAATAATAAAAAAATTATATCCATGAATAATAGTTTAAGAAGATTTATATTGTTTTTCTACAATCAATATTTCCAATTATATTCTTGACCTCAAATAAAAGCAAGGAATTTTTTTATATCAGTTTATTTTTTCCATGAATTTTTAAAGATTCATATTTTTTGAGTGTTTTTTCAAACACTTAGTTTATTATTGGGATTTTCAAAAGGAATGAGATCACCCAAAATGTATGATTTTTTATAAATTTTTTTTCTCTAAGTGCAATATTTTTTATCCTATTTATTATGACATGTAAATTTTCCTATATTTTTTAGTGTTATATTTTATTCCTATATAGATTTAAGAAAAGGTCATATGATCTAATTATTCAAAAAATATGATAGAATAAATAAAATAAACTATTATTTATAGGTTTATAGTTCCTTAAGATGTAATAAGGGAAAATTTCACCATCTTCTAAAATAATAATAAGAGATTATTGACTAAGAAATATAGAGTCTATCACAGATCATTCACACTATACCACCCATAATCCAATCAAATTTTCAATTATCCAAATGGATAAATTAAGATGGTTCTGAAGTATAAATTGAAACCCAACAAATTTACTAGAGTTTATAGATGGAGGACACAATGTGGGCATACATGATTTCCTATAATACCCCAATTGGTATGAATCATTATTGAATATTTTATGTAAAACACAGTCACCTACCTGTTGAGTTTCAAAACAAATCCTACTAGGATATTAAGAGAGTAACCATATGGATTTGAAAATATAAATAATATAAGAAGATTTATATGATGGAAATTAAAGAGATTAGAATAGAATATTATAAGAATACCCTAATGTAAAATGAGTATGTGACATCAGTCCACAGGATACTGTTCAAAAATATTGACTTTATAATTTTAGAAAATGTATTATTCTTCTCTTTAATGATGAATCTCATCCTAGGTAAAAATCATTTCAAATGGGATTGGCCATACATATTAAATAATAATTTTCCAATTTGTTAATTTGAGATCAAAGGATAATAATATCATTACCAATTCAAATAATATTCCCATCATGTGAAGCATTACCATTAGGATTTTTGGAAATATCCAATAAATGTATCAAAATTTCTCCCAACTTATGTTAAATAATGAACCTGAAGTTGATTATTTACTTAGATGTAGTTTTTATTGGCCTTTTTCGAACTTCATTTTTTCACTGATAAAATTCGTGATGAAAACACAATGGAAGTGTATCAAATATCATTTTGGGGGATATATGACACAACAATACTAGGTTTTAAATACCATTTATTTTTTTAAATTATGTTTACACTATGATAAAAAACAAAATACCATATATATATATGATTACTATATAAAAAATTAAAAAAATAATATTTTATTTTTTATAGTTTTTTAATATTTTTTTAGGCATTATTTATATTTAATGCTTATGGGGTAAATTATAATTTTATGCAAGTGTTAAAATTTTAAATTTTTCTTACGTACAATGAATTATATGATTTTTGAGTGAATTTTTCCTGACATGAATGAATATCTTGTCTCATAACTAGGATTGGGTGAGTGAGTAAACATATTTTTGTATAATTTGAAATATATCTTGAGGTCACCAGATTTTTTGAACATAATATGTGGAAAAATATCCTCTATGAAAAAAACCCGTATTTTGGTAACAGATATGAAATTGATATTAATCTTTTAAACCTATAGTTAATTGGGAATATTGGATCCATTTATGAATCTATGGACCAATTGTAAACATGTGTTTGAGTATGACCTCTATTCATACCTAATAAGTACTATTTCATAGTGCTTCAAAAATACATCTCTTGTAAAAAAATAAAAATAAAAAAAATAAGAAACTGTAAAAATAAATAAAAGAGATAATATTTAAAAAATAATTATTTTATTTGAGGGTAATATTTAACCCTAACTAATATTGGGGATACTAACTTATAAAAATGTATTCCAGTAGTATAAATTCTGTGTAAAATTAAACATTTTTTTAAGAAAACATGGAGTGAGAAAGAAAAATGAAGTGGGCCTTCCTAAAAAATTTATTCCATGTAAATATACATTCATCCACTCCTATACCTGGAATGTTTTTAAAATTAAAGTGAGTAGGGAATTAAAATCATAGAATATGCATATTTTTTTATAAAAAGGGTGAACTGATTAATTTATTCCATTCATGATTGAATATTTAGATTCAAAATTTATAAAAGTATTTGTTATACTTTTTAACAAATCCAATTAAAATATAAAATTTTCCTAGAGTTGAATAGTTTATATGTAGAAGATTTTTTGGGGACTTTATTTAATATATTTATCAACATCATTTATAATGAATTTTACTATTTTAATTGAATAAAATATTAATTAAACATTTACTTATATTGTTTCATTACATTGTAGAATAATTTTAAAATTGATATTAATTGTTATGACTATGTAATGTTTCAATTTTTAAGTATTATGAAATAAATATATAATTTCATTATTCTTTATTTTAATCAATTTATTTAATTAGTGATTTACTAGGTGGTATCTAACCATGAGCAAAATTTCTCACAATGGAACATGAATTTGTTTTGTTGTTATAAATTTGATGAAGGGGAAAAGTGATAGTGTCTTGTGAAAGTACTTAATGTATCTTGTTCTTTACATTAATTTACACTATTAGGTTTAAAAAAGTATAATTTTTTATGTAAAACAAATTGTTATAAGTTGGGTCCCACTCTAGTGTCCCCCATATTATGTTGGGGAACCTAGTGTTTGTACATTAACCCCACAACAGCAGAAATCATGATGGTGAAGTTGGTCCCAGTGTTTATAAGATAAACATCTCACCACATAGGATATTCATCATGGTCGTGGTGCATCTAGATTTACATGTATAACTAATAAGGATTTTAGGAATAGGTCTTCTACCACTATTATCTCTCATAACTGATGAGTTAGAAGATTTCAACTAATAATTAAAACAAATCCCATTTCAAATCTATTAAAATCTATGGCCATAACCTAGCATGTACGTTATATCTATCTTCGAATAATAATTTGAGATCCATGAAATAAATGGAGTTGAAATAAAACTCTCTCCTTGATCCTTCACAAAATATTATGGGGCTTGTCCATTGGTGAAAAATGAATCAAAATAATATGTTTCAGTAAATTTATTTAAATAAATCATGACAATAGATCATTACACATGTACACAATATAAATAAATAGAATATGACATATAATTTTATGAACAATTGGAATATTCCAGAGAACATTGGAAGATATTATCGTTATAATCATGTGGCTAGATATAGAAGATTAAAGAGATCACAATGTTCCTCTATAAAATATGTATTATTCACTGAAGAAAACAAGTGATAAAGAAATTTTCAATCCAGGTATGTCATGATATTTTTCTTTTCGTCTTTTTTATTTTAGTTTATTTTATTCCTCAATTATGTCACACTAATCCATTCAGGATTTTTTTAATGACATTTATATTACCCCTATAAGTGAATTTAATTTTCTAGTAAATTGTAAATTCTATTGATCTATTGATTTATTTGAATTTGTTTATTTTTTAGGACATCTCATTTTACACATGAAATTAAAATTTATCATCTCATTATCTCAATATTCCATGCACATGACAATCAAATTCAATCCACTACATAGTTCCGAATGTTATGGGTAAAGTAGAGTGTGATGGAGGATATTCAGTCACCAGTACTAGTAAGACATGGGTTTACAAACATCATTATTATCAAAAACACAAGAAAATACTTCCAGGATAAGGTAATGAAAGTGTGTTTTCACTACATTATAGAGAGAATGTGTGAAATTTAAAATAGAAATATTATATTCTGGGAAATGTAAGGGGTTTTATAACATTACACCACTATATCTAAAACATATTTCAAAACCAATATAGTCAATCTAACACACTATATTCAAAAAACCAAACCCCCAATATATATAAAAACAGTCATAATACCTTTAATTATATGATACAACCTGATTCACACCAGTGCTTCATTTTACTTGTGTTGAACAATTGTTCTTTTGAGTTCCCTAACATAGGAAGGACTCAATCGAACACTATTAATAGGTAGGCTGGTGATTGTGTTTTAACTATTTTTAAAACTGATTTCAACAAATGACTTAATCCGGTTCAACTCATATAATTTTGTTTTATTTTAAAATTGAGAATTTTTTTAAAGACTAAGAATAAGAAAAAATAAAATAAAAAAAGTTGAGATATTTTTTTATGGTTCCCTAGATTGGATCCACACACTCAAATTCTTCTTCCAACAATGTAAAATTACTAAGTGAATACATGGAAACAATTTGGATCAATTGACTTAAACATTAAGATAACATTATAAAAAAATATATATAATTGTAATCAACTTCTAGAACATAATAATAAAGAATATTTATAATTTCTATTTTCTAGGATCAAACTCCTAAAATGTGTCATTTATTGAATGGACATGATCATAGCTAGCCTCCATGATAATTTTTTATTGATAACATTAATTTCAATACTAGGTGATTATGAAAACAATATATGTTATATATGGTCTTACCCTTATACATTGAATTAGAAACAATTAATGGTTCTACCACATCCATTTTTGGTAATTAATTGTACATGATCAGTTGTAAAAGGAATTCAAACAAAAGTACTTATATTACTCAAGGGTAAATTAGATAAAAAATAGATCTAAAATATTTAATAATAACATGGGGAAAATATATATTATTTTTTATAGGTATCCTGACCTTTTAATACCCCCATCCCACATCATCCTATTGAACATCATTATTCCATGTTATTATTTTCACATGTTCTAATGAATAATGGACGAAATATTCTTTCTCTTCATTTGGAGGAAAGTTAATAATCATGTTCCCAAATAATGTTATAGAAATTATTGATATTTTCTCCAAATATTCTGAAAAAATTAGTAAAATATTCCAAAAAAGATGTGAAAAGTGGTAAAAATAGTTTCCCATCATTTATATTAAAATAATATTGTCGAAATTAAATATTTTGATAGATATATAGATTTGGAAAACATATATGAAACATTATATCCCACACCTCAATGGGACCACTAGCTTTTATATTATTCGGATAACATTGCTGATGTAAACCCTCAAGACTGAGGAACGTAGAGATATTACTCTATATAATAGGGAAAATACCATCAGAAACCAAAAAGAAATAGAGTATTTAGATAATTTTATTGATTATCATTTTGGTGCAGGAACCCTACAATTTCAAAGAGAACTTTTCTAGTATGGGTTTCTACCATTTTTTCCAACATCCACCATTCCAATGAGGCAATTATCAACCCTCTAAAATTTTCCAATATGGTAATAGTTTAGTTCCCAACAGTAACTAGATACTAAAAAAAATTTCTCAACTAACACCACTCAAAATAATACTTTTAACACCCATGGTTCATTATTCAATGATTTATGGGGGTAATAAATTCATATCATGAATACAATAAATGATTATAAAAATCTAAGTTGTGGTAAGGTTCCCCCTGAATCCATGCCTAACACCATGGAAAATATTTGTTTTCATTGATTCTAGAATACACATTCTACTGGGAAGGTTGAATAAATCATGGCTGATTTGAGGAGAATTTGATCAAACATCCCAAAAACCACCTATGGGGCTGTTTCATAATGATCCACTACTTCATGAATGAATTTAGCTCCTGAAGATTCCAATTTTTTAACCCCTTCATTAATGTGTGATGTCTTGATGTAAACATCCCTGAAATATTAGTCACGAGCCATGGAGCACATCATCAATGAAAAAATGGTTGGAAATAATATTTTCACCATAACATTTGGTCTTTTGAATCCCCACCCACATGTGAATCTCATAAACCTTTGTGAAGGACTCCAATTATCCTGAAAACCTCATTCCTACAAATACAACCTTATGTTTGAAAATATATGGGATTCTGATCCTTTTTACTTCTTAAAAAATATAACTATTTGTGAACCACGTGATCTTCATGAGTGAAAGTGAAAATGAATCAATCAAGGTATAAATGAATCAAAAAACCTCCTACCATGATTTTTTGAGATCCTCCATCACAATTGATGATGACTTTTTCAGTGGCGCATTCCCATTATGGATAATGAAATCCCATTGTGGTACCTGGGGAATAATGAGGTGTTAATCCTTCATGAAAGTAAACCAATGGGATCTAGCACTTCATCCCAATATAGAATGAACCTATTCTATGTATCATACATCTTAGTTAACCCATATACCTCTTTGAGGACACTATGGTTCATGAGATATTCCATTATAAAACCTGATGGTTCATGAAACCCCTATTTTGGGCCTCTCTATGGGACCTCTATTTAATTGACATCCCTTATTGATGTTCAATTTTCCAGAATGACCATACAAACCTAGGACTGGTTCAGTTGAATCATGAGTCCAAATGTGACCAATTTCACCCACTCCTGTGTCTACCCACATCACTTAATATCATGTTTGGGAATCTAATCTATATTTTTGTTTTAATCATATGGAACGTAACGCTTTTTATTATAATAATAGGGACCCTATGTCTAGATTTGACCCTCCTTTTTGGTAGTGCCAATTTAATGATCTGATTATAGGTGAATAATTTATGGTCATAATAACCCTTTGGGTGGAATATATTAAGTAAACATTGCACCTATCTGGGTTGATGTTCATCATACGATATATTCTACTCATAATTTGATGGTCCCCCATGAGGTGTTTGAATGAAAATGTATGATATGTATGATGTAATACTTCATAAATTTACGTCCTAGCCATATGATGTTAAACTGGACCAAAAAATTTTATATTCATGATGTAAAACTACCATGATCCCAAACATAGTCATATTACATTAAACAATATGAAAATATCAATTTCACATGACTTTAAACTATAGCCTTACCATATGTGATGAAAAAAAATGATTCCCCATGTACAATAATCATGAGATTCCACCTTACCCCATTTATAGAATGTGACTCCAGTACCAAGTATCTTCTATAATAAATCCCCACACCATCTATTCCAACCATATGTTGTGACACCAATACTGGGAAGCTTCCATGAAATATCCCCACACAATTCCCCAATCAGAGATACTCTTGGGAATGGTATCTAGCATGATTAATCCTCTAAATCATCCATCATCGATGTCCCTTTCGCTATATGAGGTTCATTATTTCATGGTATTAAATTACATAGATTATTCATTCTACATGACCTTAAACCATGGAATCAAACTACATTGGTTCATTTCATATCTCTAAACAAGCTATATAGAACATCATCCTGATATTTAATCACATAATTGGTAAACCATAGTGTGATTTGTCCCCTCCAAGGTATGAACATCCTAGAACTATATCTACATGGCGTTCTAGTCCCTCAGCTTCATATCCACCTACACATAGAACTATATTCTATTAGTAAACCCATGTGATATTTCATCCCTTCTAGGGGAAGGCCTCTCAGATCCAACTATATAGGTCGTTATGATCAATCAACTTCATATCCTCCTCCACATGGTGTTCTATTAAATAGGTAAAACTTGGTGTGAAATCATATCTCATATGGAAAACCCTCATGGATCAAACTCCATCAACTATTTTTTATCCATGAACTCCATATCCACCACCAAGGGGTGTTTTGATACATTTTTAAGCCAAGGTGTTACATATATTCTCTAAGGGTATACCCCTAGAATCTTCCACCACATGGAATTATGATTCATAAACTACAAATCTACCTCTACACCATGTTTTGAACCAATAGTAAACCATGTTATGACATCTTCTCTCTTAGGGAAACACCTCTTAGATTCACTTCAATATGGTGTTTTGATTTATCATCTATACATATTCCACTATGGGGAATTATGGTTCATTGGTAATCCTCAGTTGAAAATCTTCCCTCTATGGGAGAAACCTCTTTAATCCAACTCCATGAGGCATTCTAATCTATTAAATCCAAATTCACCTACACATTGAATTGGAATCCATTGGAAATATCAGGTTTGACATCTTACCTCCTTGGGAAATACAACCCAGATCTTCATCCAGGGAGAGTGTTGATCCATATACTCTGAATATTCATCAATTAGGGATTCCAATGCTTTGGTAAATCCATGAGTGACATTAACACTCATAGGGACACACCTCCAGACTCATCCTACCTAATGAGTAGTGATCCATCAACTCCAAATACACCTCTACGGTGTATTTTGATGCATTAGTAATCCCTAGTGTGACGTTTTCCCTTATAGGGAGACACCTATAAGATCAATGTTAATGTGGCATTCTGATATAACAACATTACATTTGCCTCAATGGGGTGTTCTGGTCCATCGGTAAACCAATATGTGTCATCATCCCACCCTATGACATAGGTCCTTGATCCACCTATATGGGTTATTCTAATCAACCGTCTTATCCCCACAAGACACAAAAATAGTTCCCATTTAAAAAATATGTCTTACACTTGCATTGAACTATCTTAATAAAATTTTTGGATCTATATCTGTAGGATGAAGAGCTTGTGAACTGACCCATAATACCATCTTAAGGGAATCATCATGGGATTGTTGTGGTGAGAATCCTCATAAGAAGTATTACCCTGACAATAATTAAATAGTGATCAAAATGATATGCCTTGGGTTATGTTTATAAGATGCCTCATACAAGATTCTATCAAAATAAGAAGATTCATAGGTGGAAAATGATCCTAATTTCAATGCATGAACAGATATTCACAATGTGAATACTATCATGATCGAAGGTTTCTACCCTATCAAGATAGAAGCCGTGTAATTTACCAGTTTCAACATATAAATGGAAAATGTAATGAGTTCCAAAAAAATGACTTATTCTATAATGGACACTCATATACGTAAACGAGCTCAACAGAGGAATCCATGGAATTAAAAACCAATATCACCTCATCTCATTTCAATCAAGGAGACGACGTCACCGATAAATGTGATGAAATCAACCCATCTATTTATTGAAGGAGTACAAGGAACCAAATTTGTATTCCACATGGCCTTAAATATTGCATCATAAACTAAAATGGTGAACATGTTGTGAAACTATTATCCTTTAACCATGTAGAATAGTAATATTGGACATCATATTTTGATATTTTACAATGATTTTGTTTTAGCTGGGAATCACCAGTAAATGGGGAACCAAAAGTGAAAATATTATCCTTCAACCATGGAGACTAGTATCATATAGGTAATCTATGGAAAATCATGGTCTTTAATTCAATAAATTTTCCCATTTCAAAATAGTAAAATGGTGGTCACATTTTGAAACCCACCAGGGAATTTGGGTATTCACTATCAGGAATCCTTTCTCTATAAAATCACCATCATCGACGCTTCTCTGCATCAATTTTTTTAAAGATGTAGAGGAATTGGGTATTTATTTTAACCTACCTGTACTGATTTCTTAATCTGAATAACTGAAATGACTCATTATATGGTAAAACATAAACCTAGTTATCATAGGAGTCATGGTAGAAGAAATATTGATGTGGCAATCACTCAAAACAGTTGCTCCTCTTTAACTTATGCCATGACATCAGCTATTGAGCACCAAAGCTATGTATCACTGTATGAGATCATCTATAATAGGGTTACAAAAACCCTCATTTACTAATATGAGTATTATGTGGTCATTCCAACTCAGGACATGGACCACTAGGACTTTGAGGCATTGTAGCATCATAAATACCACCACCTCTAGGGGCCACGAAGGGGGAATCCACCCCCATTTCAATGACTAACCTTCTTGGGAGTCTCTCCTTGAAGCATTCCAATGATTAACTCCCAAACACCTATTATGTGGGGGACATGGGTAATGGAGAATATAATTATCACTTTGAATCCACAATGTATGGAACACACCATGATTTATCAATTCCTTAACTTTCTACTCTCAAAGCCCAAAGAGAAGGTGTCATTTACCTCTGATATGTAATCGAATGTTAGAATCACCTGACACAATCATCTGGGGCAGTATCAGGATGTTATACCACAAGGGGAATCTTCGATTACTCCAGTTTCCCCTACAACCACCAGCATATCCCTATAGTTTCTAATGATTTGATAATGAGGAAATATATTTTCCCAGTTGGTATTGAGACCTTAAATTCCTTATAGGATAACCTATTGGACTCTCTCTAACATTGACACCACTGAAAACTATTACAGGATACAAAGTATTAAGGAGAATAAATATAGAGGTCCTCTATATTCTCTTGATAACCCTCATGGAGGTATTCCACATGATCTAATTGGACAATATGAGGGCCTCCTTATACCAACATCATCAATGAAGAGGTCATTCCCTCTCATTAAATATCTTGCAAGAATGTCCCCCAAGTACAAACACCAATCAACATAGAGGTCCAACTGATATGGCCACCAAGAAGAGTAGAGTTCCTCCTCAATCCATTCATAGTTTGTATAGAGGTCCTCCCTATATTATAACAAAGTATCAAAAAGGTCCACCCCATGGTAAATATATTAACTGCCTAGAAGAATTATCTCAGGGTAATATGGTCAATACTCTACATCGAATGATAGATCCTAGGAAATACTAAATCTACGTTGACCACATTAATCTCTCAGATTGCAAGGAGAAAATGAATCAATAATGTAGTCTTCATCCAAATATCAAAAGTCTAGGGTAGGGGCTAGATTTTTGAGTTTCCTAGCCATATAAGCTAAGGCCTACAACATCCTTAGATCCCTCTATAGGTACTTATAGGTGGTGTATGATCTATATCCCTTCCAAGAATTCACAATGCAGTCATAAATGGACACCACTACCATCACAAAAGGAGAATTAGTGATCTTACCTTCTTATAAGGATCTGATGATGTCCCCCAGATACCTCCTAGAATGCCTTGAAAATTTTACTCACAATGTGACTCCTCTCCTAGTAAGATAACATGAGAGTCTGTCTACATCAATTTCTCTACCTGTATCTTGGAAAACACTGATTGGGTTAAAGGAAAACCAAGAACACAACAATTACTCTATAATAGAGAGCATGTGGGAGGCTTTAGCCACAAACCATTAGTCAGTGGTGTTTTGGACACCTTTTTTTCATACATTGACACCTAGGTTCCATTTCAAATGGCCATGCCATTTGTTTTTGCCATATTACCTGGGCGATGTCTTACCACCTCCATGATCATAAGTTGACCTACCTAAGAAGTTAGTAAAAAATTGAATCCATCGACCAGTACAATCTATGGGTTGAGATTGATGAACTCTTAGTGAAATAATGCCCCATGTCATATGGTTACCACCAGACAATTCAAAAAATATGTGTTCAAATCCTTATATTTTTCTTCTGAATAATTGAATAATTTGATCTTATTTTACATATTTGGGGATAAATATAGTTTTCATTTATCCATTTCATCCATGTATTGTGAAAACACATTATATCCACTGATTATGATAGTTCCACTAATGTCAACACCATGGTCAATATGGGTTTCAGTGAGTTACATGATAATCATAGGGATATAGGAATACATACAGGAATGAATATTGGAAATTCACCCCAAGGTGTGTCATAGTACTAGGAATACATCCTTTCATTCATCCTTGTAATGCCACGACCCCAGCTACCCAGAGTCGGTGCATTATTTCGTAACATTGGCATGACCAGAAAAGATCAAGTCTCGAAAGACCGATTAGTTTAGTAGCCTTGGAAACACTAGATACATTCATAAGTCTTTCATTACATCAAAAAGTAAACAAACTACAATAACATGGTCTTCATAGTCCACACTCATATCCTCTTCTGACTATCCCTGCAGGTCATTCCTAAAATACTTCTTCACATCCTGGAAAATATTAAAACATTGAAAGGGGTGAGCTCAGATGCTCAGTAAGGATAACAATATTGCGGAAGCTTTCATAAATAAACATAAAAATTTATGGCAATGTATAACTAAAACAAAAGCCTTTTAAACTTGAACATCAACATAATATGGCAAAATAAAAATGAGATAATGCCATTCACTTCTTCACCTGGATATTCTACTGGTCGAATAATCACATGAAATATCAATAACCACTTTCATAATGATGGAATGCATAATGCCAGACTATCATAACCACGTAGCCAAGGCCTCGTGCCAAGACCACAAATAAGATTTTGTCAAGGCCTCGTTCCAAGACACTAGTTTGTCTCATGAGACCTGCCGATGCATCGAGGAGTTATAGCGGGCTCCACCCGTCACTTATTAAGTCCAATGCATTCCTCATATGAATAGGTTTAAACATATCATAAACTATAACATAATCGTATCACATAAAACATGCGTAAAGGAAACATAATATTTCCACATTTCAATCACAAGATGTCACTACAACACATTGATATAATAAAAACGCTTTCAAAACCATTTTCAATACCAAAATAAAAGCAAGTTAAAACTTTGTATTTATTTTTCATTAAAAAAAGTGATGGCTTATAGAGGAAGCCGAAACTCAAATAATGGTCACGGCGGTGGAGAAGTCGTTGTCACCGCATAAGTACGGAAAGGAAAACATTCCCTTTTTATCGTTTAGTAAAACGCTTCGTATAAAAAATATTCCTTTTGAATAAATGTAAAAGTCAAAGGGGTTTATACACCGTATAAAAGAAAGTTGTGTATAAAACCAAATATGCCTCAATGAAAGGTGATTGAGACAAAGTCCTTAAAAAGATCATTTTTAAAATAAAATATATCTATTATTTGTATTCAATATAAGTACACATAAATAAAGTACAAATACAAGATAGGACATAATAATATCATGACATAATTTGAAAGTAGGAGATTAACCCAATGAATGGAAGTTGGGTTAAGAAGTTCCCTTACCTTGTGTCCGACTTGACTCAACCGTTATTTAACCTCCTGAATAATAAACTAGAGTTAATATCTACCTTATTAATAACCATTTTCAATTTCATTATCCTTTTTATATCACTTATTACAATGTTAAGAACATTATGTAATTATTTATGTTAATAATGGTCGTTTTGTCGATCTTTGGTACTTGAGTCAACAATAAACTTCTTATAATTACAAGTTCTTTATGTGGTAGAATATCCATTATCTCAAGAATTATATTCATGATTTAGAAGTCATATATATCTCATATATCCAGTATATATATTCATTTATAATATTACGTAACAATTAGAGGTAAGAAATGAAATGCACCGTTCATGGAGACGGTAAGTCGTACGTACGCATGAACGCTACTTTCATTTCAATTTCATATTTAATGGAAGGAAATCATAATGATATAAATGTATAATATAATTCCAGTATAATATAGTGTATAATACCATTTACTCCATCCTTTATACATCCCATATATGGAATTAACGATTCAAATCACTTTGAGGGGGCGGTAGTCCGCACTTCCTAAAATGAAATTATCGCGTTTTACCCATAATGGAAATCATAAAGTATGCCATAAATGAGAAATACAGAATCATAAGTAAAACATAAACATATTATATATCATATTTAAAAATAGTGACATCTTAATGGCCACCTTTGAAGGTGTTATATGAGTGTTGAACAATCATCGTTTCGTGAGGCAGAAATTCGCCATCCACAGAAACCGTATGTTCTTTAACCATTAGATGTAGGTGTGTGTAAGTGTAGCTAGAATACTTCTTATAAAAACATCCCAGTATATTGAAGATACTGGTGTTGTTACAAAAGAAATGAAGAAAAAGAGTTTAGGGGGTTGGAGAAGAAAAATAAAACAAAACAACATTAGAGAAGACATTACCTCAAAATCGGGTAACTCTTTTTGATTTGAGCCAAAGGCATCCTTGGGAAGAGTTCTGCTAAAAGTGAGGCTTCTAGGAGTAATAGGGGGAAGTTGGGAGAGTATTTGGGCAGAGGTTGGCCGAGCCAAATGGCTTGAAAGTGTGAATGAGGTGGTAGAGGTGGGGGCCTTTTATAAGTGGAGGGGAGGGACACTCTTGGAAAGTAAAGAAAAGTCACTTTATTATAAAATGAGTTTCGGATTTTAGAGGTACCAAACTTATATAATTCTAGGATAAGATGATAAGGGTTAAAAATCTACTCATCCAATAGGTTTTTGACAAGTTTAAGATTTGGATTTTACATTATCTTTCCATTTTATTTAAATCGTTAAATAATGAGGTCATCGATGCATCATCATGATGTCATAATTAATTTAATTTATTTAATGTATAAAAATTATAAAAAAATAATATGATGTAGGAAATATTTTTAGATTTCTAATGAATATTTATAATCAAAATTTGGAATTCTGTAACCCCACTTAAAATCTGTTTTAGTAAAAGAACTCTTGTTTGTGTCAATTTAATTTTAACATTAAATAAATATATATTAATGTCATTTTCCATCCAAAGTGGCTCCATGGGGTCCCCAAGTTGACCCATGGGTTGTCTTGGTCGGCCATGACTCATCCAATAGAAGTAGGACAAGTGTCAAGCTCATCTCAAATTATGAACACATTATTTTTACCTTAAACTACACTAATTACCTCTAATCGCGATTAAGAACATAAAAGTTACTATTCACCAAAAAATTATTTTAATCACATTGAACCACATTTTACTTCTTAATGACAACCATGTATGTCGGATTTTTAAAAATCAAATCACAGAAGTGGTAATATTTCATTTTAACGAAAAAAAACAGTAATTTAACTTCCACTTAGTGGTTTCACTGTTCATCAAAAATTGAAGTTTTTCAGAACAATGCCAAAATTTCACCCTAAGCTATAATTGATATTCTGAATTCAAAAATGATGTCTATTTTACAAAATTCCAAACGTATAAGTTGCCTTAATTAATTTTATAATTAATTCTCTCTGTCACAACAAATAGCGTGTTTTTAAGAAACAATTTATATCAAAAGACTGGCAATTGTTTATGTCCAATTTCAATGTTAAATTAATTTTAATGACCACCATTGGATAAAATGGTAAAACTATATTCTAATTATACTTTAAAACCACTCAATATTATAACTTATCACTATAAATTATTTTTATTAAAAAAGTTTTCTTAAGTATTTTTCACTATTCATAAAAATTTTGAAGTTCTCAGAAAATTACAAAAAAATCAACATAGGCTAATTTCAATATTAGGAATACAAAAATTAAGTCCATTTTGAAATATAAAATTTCTATAAATTTAAAAAGTGGTTATTACTATTCATAATGGCTAATTTGATTAGTTGCAGTGTGTTAGAACTCGATGTTGCGTACAATGCAAGCTATTACATTATTGAATGAGAAGCGTATCGTGGAAGCTCGGGGTGTTACATTCTCCCCTCCTTCAATAAATTGCGTCCTCGCAATTTGAAATTTTTCTTTGAAAATAAAAGGTTGAAAAGATAAAATACCTTTGAGGAAAACCCACATCGGAAATAAGGTTAATAAATATATAACATTAAAAGAAAGCAAGATAAGTACAAAGGTCACCCGATATAGCCCATTCTATGATTCTATGAAAATATGGATATGGAGGACAAACAAACCATCAAGGTCTGATGGATAGTTATAGAAAACAGGATTAGGATAATGTTTAACTATAAGAAAATCACAAACTTGTGATTGGTTAAATGGTCATTGAATCCCCAATTAGAAAAGTTAACCGACAACATTTTTGTTTCAAGTTACCTTTTATAATGTTGAGGAATTTATTTAGGAGATTTACTAAGAACGTAAGGGAATATACATACTTGTTATGTATACTTTCATTCGTTAATAAATTTTTACCACAAACCCAACTTTTACTCCAAATGGTAATGGAACTCAAAAATATTCTTTTTATCCTAATTGTATAAGGTTCCAAATATTAACACATACTATTTAGATTAGTAAAACTATTTTGTAATAACCAGGGACTTCCTGTAGGCTAGTGGTAGGAAATAAAGGCTTGTCGCACTATGGTTGTGGGTTCGATTCCTGCAGCTTTGTCCGACGCGACGGGTTATTCCCCACCCTGCAGGTTGTCCTTTACCTAAAACTATAGTATTATAATATTCCAAAAATAATCTTCATAAATGCTTTAACCTTAAACAATACTATCCATGGTTCAACTTAATCCAATCCAACCTTAATAGTTATCCAAAATACCTCTGTCCAGACATTCTCTAAAAGGTCTCTAAATTCCAAAATCAATTGTAACATTAGATTCCCCAAAAAAAGAAAAGTTTCTCTTATTGTCACATACTAAAAATATGATTACCTTAATCATATTAAAACCTTACTGAAATAAAAAAGTATTGCAGTACAATCTTTATATATATCACATTATTCTTATAACCAGAATATAATCCTTGAGTCCAAAAGCACCAATACATTAATTATTCCGCTTCAACTGTAGTCACAGCATAAGATTGGCCTTGATCCCTTGGCCTTTTCTGAGGTAAGTTTCCTTGATTCTTAGGACATTAATTTGCATAATTCCCCATTTCCCTACAATTGTAGCATTCAACTTTGACAGCCTCTTTCTTTCCCTTGCAATCACGAGCCTGGTGACCCTTTTATCCACATTTATAACAAACTCCCATTTCTTTTTAGGCATGTACCAGGGTGATTCTTCCCACAATTATCACATAATGGAAAGTCCTTATTTCCCTTTTTCCCTTTATCTGTCTCTTGTTCCCCCGTTCTCTTGTTCTCTTGCTTTACTTTGTTGTCATAAGACTTAGAGAATTCCTTTTCTGTCTTGATAGCACACGAGACAATATCTTTGTATGATGAGAAGGATTGTGATACTAAAGCTCTACGGAGAAATGGTTTTAACCCATTAAAGAAACGATCAATCTTACCTCTTGGGTTACGTATATAATCTGCAGAATACCTCGCTAACCTTGTAAAGTTGGCCTCATACTTTGCGACATTCTCATCCTCCTTTTGTTTCAGACTCATAAATTGCCTTTCCATATCTGCTCGATGGTCACGAGGAAAGTATTTTTCTAAGAAAAGCTCTATTAACTCCCTCCATTCCATATTCGATACGTCATCATCTTCCTTTGTGTTTTGAATCAGCGACCACCACTGATCGGCATCTCCAGTGATGCGGTAAACTTCCATGACAACCTTCTCCCTTTCACTACTCCCCAAGGCATGGAATATTTTCTCTAAGGAATTTATCCATTTCTCAGCTACTATAGGATTTGTACTCCCATTGAAGGTTGGTGGTTGTTGCCTCATGAAACGGTCTAGCATTGATCCTCCACGTTGCGGATTAGGGTGCTCCATACGAGTAAGGTTATTATTCATAACCTGAGTGAGTTGTCCCAGTATGGTAATAAGTTGATCAGCACCAGTTGTATCTCCAGATCCACAATAATTATCTTGAGCAGGAGGTCAATCCCTACACGGAGTTCGTGCATTGATACGGTTTCCATTCCTTCCACTAGGCACCATTTCTAAACAATGGCATAAATTAGATTAGTTTATGAATCAAAATACATAATTCCATACTTGTAAAACCCTTTACATAAATTGAACTATTTATGGATATAATCCATAATCATAAAAAGTAATGTTTTCTTTGAGGAAGTATATACTCATAACCCTTCATAGTGGATTGTAAATAAAATGAGAATTATCCTAGGCATATCCCCCGGGAGTGTCGTAACCAAGAGTGCAGCAAGGCACGTTGTCGTGCACCAGTTCCTGTTCGAGTCTAGCTCAAAGCGGTGTTTTCGGGTTTTACCCCTAGGAACATCTGTTCCAGAGCCGCCTCTACCTGCTCATATCCAGACAGGGATGTATTGCTCGGAAAACTCATAACATCTCTATAATACCGAAATTCTAGGAAGTTCTTCTATACTAATCCTCAAAGTTCATCTTAGGTCTACGTGATCTAATTAGAGTTTATCTAAATCTAGCTTCCAAGGTTTGTACTAAACTTCCTCTGTTACCAACTGTAACGCCCCGACCCCAGCTACCCAGAGTCGGTGCATTACTTCGTAACATTGGCATGATCAGAAAAGATCAAGTCTCGAAAGACTGATTAGTTTAGTAGCCTTGGAAACACTAGATATATTCATAAGTCTTTCATTACATCAAAAAGTAAACAAACTACAATAACATGGTCTTCATAGTCCACACTCATATCCTCTTCTGACTATCCCTGCAGGTCATTCCTAAAATACTTCTTCACATCCTGGAAAATATTAAAACATTGAAAGGGGTGAGCTCAGATGCTCAGTAAGGATAACAATATTGCGGAAGCTTTCATAAATAAACATAAAAATTTAAGGCAATGTATAACTAAAACAAAAGCCTTTTAAACTTGAACATCAACATAATATGGAAAAATAAAAATGAGATAATGCCATTCACTTCTTCACATGGATATTCTACTGGTCGAATAATCACATGAAATATCAATAACCACTTTCATAATGATGGAATGCATAATGCCAGACTATCATAACCACGTAGCCAAGGCCTCGTGCCAATACTACAAATAAGATTTTGTCAAGGCCTCGTGCCAAGACACTAGTTTGTCTCATGTGACCTGCCGATGCATCGATGAGCTATAGCGGGCTCCACCCGTCACTTATTAAGTCCAATGCATTCCTCATATGAATAGGTTTAAACATATCATAAACTATAACATAATCGTATCACATAAAACATGCGTAAAGGAAACATAATATTTCCACATTTCAATCACAAGATGTCAATACAACACATTGATATAATAAAAACGCTTCCAAAACCATTTTCAATACCAAAATAAAAGCAAGTTAAAACTTTGTATTTATTTTTCATTAAAAAAAAGTGATGGCTTATAGAGGAAGCCGAAACTCAAATAATGGTCACGGCGGTGGAGAAGTCGTTGTCTCCGCATAAGTACGGAAAGGAAAACATTCCCTTTTTGTCGTTTAGTAAAACTCTTCGTATAAAAAAGATTCCTTTTAAATAAATGTAAAAGTCAAAGGGGTTTATACACCGTATAAAAGAAAGTTGTGTATAAAACCAAATATGCCTCAATGAAAGGTGATTGAGAAAAAGTACTTAAAAAGATCATTTTTAAAATAAAATAGATCTATTATGTGTATTCAATATAATTACACATAAATAAAGTACAAATACAAGATAGGACATAATAATATCATGACATAATTTGAAAGTAGGAGATTAACCCAAAGAATGGAAGTTGGGTTAAGAAGTTCCCTTACCTTGTGTCCGACTTGACTCAGCCATTCTTTAACCTCCTTAATAATAAACTAGAGTTAATATCTACCTTATTAAGAACCATTTTCAATTTCATTATCCTTTTTATATCACTTATTACAATGTTAAGAACATTATGTAATTATTTAAGTTAATAACGGTCGTTTTGTCGATCTTTGGTACTTGAGTCAACAATAAACTTCTTATAATTACAAGTTGTTTCTGTGGTAGAATATCCATTATCTCAAGAATTATATTCATGATTTATATGTCATATATATCTCATAAATCCAGTATATACATTCATTTATAATATTACGTAACAATTAGAGGTAAGAAATGAAATGCACCGTTCATGGAGACGGTAAGCCGTACGTACGCATGAACGCAACTTTCATTTCAATTTCATATTTAATAGAAGGAAATCATAATTATATAAATGTATAATATAATTCCAGTATAATATAGTATATAATACCATTTACTCCATCCTTTATGCATCCCACATATGGAATTAACGATTCAAATCACTTTGAGGGGGCGGTAGTCTACACTTCCTAAAATGAAATTATCGCGTTTTACCCATAATAGAAATCATAAATTATGACATAAATGAGAAATACAGAAGCATAATTAAAAAATAAACATATTATATATCATATATAAAAATAGTGACATCTTAATGGCCACCTTTGAAGGTGTTATATGAGTGTTGAACAATCATCGTTTCGTGAGGCAGAAATTCGCCATCCACAGAAACCGTATGTTCTTTAACCATTAGATGTAGGTGTGTGTAAGTGTAGCTAGAATCCTTCTTATAACAACATTCTAGTATATTGAGGATACTGGTGTTGTTACAAAAGAAATTAAGAAAAAGAGTTTAGGGGGTTGGAGAAGAAAAATAAAACAAAACAACATTAGAGAAGACATTACCTCAAAATCGGGTAACTCTTTTTGATTTGAGCCAAAGGCTTCCTTGGGAAGAGTTCTGCCCAAAGTGAGGATTCTAGGAGTAATAGGGGGAAGTTGGGAGAGTATTTGGGTAGAGTTTGGCCGAGCCAAATGGCTTTAAAGTGTGAATGAGGTGGTAGAGGTGTGGGCCTTTTATAAGTGGAGGGGAGGGGCACTTTTGGAAAGTAAAGAAAAGTCACTTTATTATAAAATGAGTTTCGGATTTTAGAGGTACCAAACTTATATAATTCGAGGATAAGATGATAATGGTTCTAAATCTACTCATCCAATAGGTTTTTGACAAGTTTAAGCTTTGGATTTTACATTATCTTTCCATTTTATTTAAATCGTTAAATAATGAGGTCATCGCTGCATCATCATGATGTCATAATTAATTTAATTTATTTAATTTCTAAGAATTATAAAAAAATACTATGATGTAGGAAATCGTTTTAGATTTCTAATGAATATTTATAATCAAAATTTGGACTTCTTTAACCCCACTTAAAATCTGTTTTAGTAAAACAACTCATGTTTGTGTCAATTTAATTTTAACATTAAATAAATATATATTAATGTCATTTTCCATCCAAAGTGGCTCCATGGGGTCCCCAAGTTGACCCATGGGTTGACTTGGTCGTCCATGACTCATCCAATAGGAGTAGGACAAGTGTCAAGATCATCTCAAATTATGAAAACATTATTTTTACCTTAAACTACACCAATTACCTCTAATCGCGATTAAGAACTTAAAAGTTACTATTCACCAAAAAATTATTTTAATCTCATTGAACCAAATTTTAATTCCTAATGACAACCATGTATGTCGAATTTTTGAAAATCAAATCACAGAAGTGGTAATATTTAATTTTAACGAAAAAAACAGTAATTTAACTACCACTTAGTGGTTTCACTATTCATAAAAAATTGAAGTTTTTCAGAACAATGCCAAAATTTCACCCTAAGCTATAATTGATATTCCGAATTCAAAAATGATGACTATTTTACAAAATTCCAAACGTATAAGTTGCATTAATTAATTTTATAATTAATTTCCGCTGTCACAACAAATAGCGTGTTTTTTAGAAACAATTTATATCAAAAGATTGGCAATTGTTTATGTCCAATTTCAATGTTAAATTAATTCTAATTACCACCATTGGATAAAAGGGTAAAAATATATTCTAATTATACTTTAAAACCACTCAATATTATAACTTATCACTATAAATTATTTTGATTAAAAAAGTTGTTTAAAGTATTTTTCACTATTCATAAAAATTTTGAAGTTCTCAGAAAATTACAAAAAATTCAACATAGGCTAATTTCAATATTAGGAATACAAAAATGAAGTACATTTTGAAATATAAAATTTCTATAAATTTAAAAAGTGGTTATTACTATTCATAATGGCTACTTTGATTAGTTGCAGTGTGTTAGAACTCGATGTTGCGTACAATGCAAGCTATTACATTATTGAATGAGAAGCGTATCTTGGAAGCTCGGGGTGTTACAATACTCACAAAAAAAGATAGTAAAAAATATAGACATAGAGAACCATCCAATGAAGAATTTATACCCACACATAAGAATCTCAAAAATAGTAAGGTATATATAGATTCCACGACTCCATTTATATTCTTCTAAAAAAAGAGATGTCTCCTATGGTAACAATGTTTCTACCATATCTCAATGAATATAAATGGATAATGGATGATATTATTGTTTATTAGTGCTCAAATTATGTAAATTTGCAAAAAGATCCCATATATCCTATAGTGGGTAAACATATACTCATTATCAAGATTCCCCAAGTTGATCATGGTGGATATTCCAATCCAATTATATTAGAATTTGGGGGGCATAAAAAGTGACCATGGAATGATCTATTGAAATCACCTCAACCCTAAAATAATCCAAATCATGATATATACTATGTTTCCATAGGTTTTGATGATTTGTCTTCTTAAGTATATGATCCTATCAATGAATCAGTGCACAAAAATTCCTTCCGTGATAGGGGCCCTCACCAAGAAAAATTGATTGATATACTAACTACTTGTTTCATGTCCTTGGAGACATGAATGGTGGTGATTCATCGTGATGAAAGGCTATACCCCACATGGGTGGAAAATAACTGATCACCATTAGAGTTTTACAACCCTATGTTTCCCTATTAAATGTTATCAATAACCCATTGCAACATCTATCTGGCATATTTTTATGACATCCCAACCTGGGATCCAATAAACCGTTACTCGAGTCGATTGGCCACATACCCTCAAGTGTGCTTCCCCATACGCAAGAGGGTTCTGACTAGCATTGAGGGTCTCGTGAGTCAGTCTTGGGAAGAAAATACCCTCTTTTCAGAATAAAACACCAACAGAATGAAACAACAATATACAAGTGAGGAAGTGAAAAAATAAATAAAACAATATTATGTCATATGATATTCAAAACAAGAAGATACAATACTCGACAATAAGTTAAAACCTTCTTTGACAATAATAATATCATCTTTATACAATGAGACTATAATTAAAGACACAACGACTCCTTAGAAAGTCCCAAACCACGTCTGGTTCCCAATCTATGGTCCAATCCTAAACCGAAACATGTCCTAGGGCATTTCCCTAATCCTGCCCTACAACAAGAAATTCTAGTCGGGTGCTGATCAGGTGGCCTGAATAGGGTGTGAGTACAACTTATTAGGCCTCCACCAACTGTGTCTAAAACACGTCTAGTCAAAAGATAGTTTATGTGGTTTTATGAAGTAATAAATAAAATTAATAATTAAGTAGTTATCACATTGTCATTTGATCATTAATCATCACATTAGTTGTAGTTTGATTTCATATTATCCATTTGAGTTACCAATCGCTATTATCATTCAGTTGGTGTTGAACGTCATGTAATGCACCCTAGAACTCATTTAGTTTATGTTTCTATGCCTAACACTCCATATCTAATTCGGTGAAGGTCTTCATGTATACCACCCCAAAATATCATGCTTGGATAACTATTGGGGAGAAATAATATGTCCATGTCCCGACATCTAATCGGTCTAGAACACCATGTCTAACACCACACAATCTAATCCATTTAATCATTATTTAAATCTTACGTATTATCCACATAATTCCATTCCTAATCCAATGATTAGTTAAACCTTTCAATGTCTATTAATTAACTCAACAATTAACTAATAACATAACCCACTAATTAATTCATCAATTAATTAGTCAATCAACTCAATTCACAATCCATAATTAATTATTCACAACTAATTATCCATATCAAATCATAACTTGTCATAATTAATTCTACAATTAATTATCTTTGATCAACATCATGGAACATAATTAATTCTTTCAATTAATTATCTTACACAGCCAAACGTTATTTCGAAATTAATTTCCCCCAATTAATTATCTTAACACAATCAATTAGATATTTCAATTACAATATCACAACCCATAAAAAATCCCAATAACAAATATCTCTTTGGGAAACCCCAATTAATTTGTTTAGTGATTCAATTATCAATTAATAACATAGGAAATTAGAATTCCAATCTACATACATAATTACTCCAATTTTGGAAATCAATTATCAAGGGAAGCTATCAAATCCAAGACTATGGGAGTTCGATTAATACCACCTACCTCAGTTTATTAATAGTTGTTAGACAAATGGAAATCCCAAAAATTTGATTAGCACAATGTCGTCGATCAAGATTTGGATTTAAATCCCCAAACGAAAATTTAGTTCAATGGCATCATGATCTAGAAAAACAAGATCTAAATCCACAATCCAAGATCTAGATCTCAACTCATTAGTTTAGATCCATGTAAATTATTGATATCTTCCATGAAATGATAATGGTAAGAGAGAGGGATGAACATGATAAGCAACAGGATGAATCAACTTCATGGGAAGTGGGAAGATCTTCAATACAGGCTTTTGATCTCAAAAAATGATTTTGAAATAACCTTCTAATCCTGTTGAAAGTCTCTTAGATCACCTATAATTTTTCTAACATGAGACAAGGTCAAAATATGGGAGTATCAGCGGTCCTAGTGGTTATAAAAAGGATTATTGGATAAAAAATCAAGCACTCATAGTTTCTTAGGAAGGGGCTCACGGTTAGGGAAAACCATGTGCCGACTATACAGACTTCTCTATCCTGGTATTCATTGTTGGAATGGTTTAATCACACAGTTTTTCAAACCATGTGTAAACCATGTGAACCTCTCTATTCAGGTTTACATGGTTGGCATAGTTTAGTCGCATAGTTTTTCAAACCATGTGCAAACCGTGCATAGCCCACTTTTTGTCAATTTTCTTAACATTTGACCCAAACACACCTCATGAAATTATTCCTAGTAAAAGGTACCTAAAAACCTCAAATATTACCTAAAAATGTGCCCATGATGACTCTATAAAAGGTCGGGATCATACAATCTCACCACCTTATAATATCTTGTCCTCAAGCTACACTCTTGAACTTCTCTAAGATTCCGAGCAAAAAATATTAGGCCCTGGATCCCTCATGTAAGATTCTCATTCCCAAGATTCCTCTTGAACACCTCCATGTTTCTATAACACATGAACTAACATCATGGTCTTTCCATGTAACAGTTTCTCACTATGACATAGCACACATATCAGATGCTCCTGAAAGGACGCATCTATCTTGAGGTCAACCTTTTCCACATCAATCACTTGAGAATGGTTGGGGTGATACTGTCGTAGTTGTGACACATGGAAAAAATTATGCATAGTACTAAATTTATATAGAAGGGCTAATCGGTAAGCCACTATCCTGATTGTCTCCAGCACCTCAAACAGTCCAACAAACTTGGGTGCCAGCATTCCCAACCTCTGTATCCTATGGTGTCCCAATCTAGGTGAAACCCAAATGAAAACACAATCGCACTATATAAACTATAATGGTCTTCTTCATCAACCAACTTATGTCTTTTTTCCACTATGATCCATAAAAATACATTTATGAATCAATTTCAGATCCTCCAATGTCTCTTGAACAAGACTTTTCCAAACAAATCTGACTCACCTGCATCTAACCAGCATAGTGGTGATCTAAAAGGTTTACCATAAAGTCCCTCATAAGGTGCCATCTATATAGTATCATGACAACTGTTGTTATGTATGAACTCCCCTAAATCCAAGTGATTCTCCCAAGAACCACCAAAGTCAAGCACACATTCCCACAACATATCTTCTAACACTTGTACGGTACGCTCTGACATCCCATCTGTCTATGGGTGGAAGGCTATACATAACAAAACCTTTGTACTAGGAGCCTTCTGTAAGCCCTGTCAAAATCATGAAGTAATGTGTCAACTACGATCTAAAACTATAGTCTCTGGAACCCCATGGAAACGAACTATCTCCAGTATGTATAGTTCTCCGAACTATTCTTCTATAAAGATTTCCCTGATGGGAATGAAACGTGCTACATTCATAGTTGATCCAAAGTAATCAAAATAAAATCATTCTTCCTTACAGAGATTGGAAGTCCTACCCCCAATTCCATAGTCATGTTATCCAACTTATATTCAAAAATTTGAAATGGATGCAATAGGCCTCTAGGTTGTTGATGTTATTCCTTCACCTATTGATAGGAAAAACATCTTGTTATGAACCCTTATATCTCCCTTTTCATACTTGGCCACCAAAACATTCATCGTAGGCCTCGTTACATTTTTTTCACCCTAGGATGTACCACCCACATTGAGGCATGAAATTATCACATGAGTTACTCTAACATACTCGTAGGCACAACAACCTGATTTTTCACATAGATGAACTCATCTTCATATATTATTTCTCTGAAGGTGTCTCCACACCTTCCAGGATATCCCTTAAGGTTAAACACTATGGATCCTCATACTTCTTATCTTTGATCCATCTCAAGAGTGTAGAATTCACTTCTAATTAAATTAGATTCATCCTCTCCTAACCCTCTTTAACTACCACATGTATTTTCTCTAGCAAAGTTATCATCATCAACTCTGCATTTGATTCATATACCAATTTAATTTGGTTTTTCCTACTCAAGGAACCAGACACACTATTCCCCTTTCGAGGTGTATATGCTAGTTGAAAATCAAAGGACAACATATACTCTACCAATCATTATTGCTGAAGATTCAATCCACATTGTGAAAATATACACTTCAAATTTTTTGATCCATAAAAACTATAATCTTTTCACGCAAAAGATATTTTCTCCATCACATAAGAGAATAAACCACTAAAACCAACCTGAGGTCATGCATAGGGTAATACTATTCATCTTACCTCAACTTCCAAGAGTCATAATCAATGAATTGATTCCATTGCATCAACACAGATATGATTCTGATCCCAGAAGCATCAGAATATACCGTGTACTCCTCACCTGACTCAGGTATGATCAAAATTGGTCCTGATGTCAAGAACTTCTTCAACTCCTAGAATGCATTCTAACATGCTTCTGTCCAAACAGACATTATCCCTTTCGTTGTCAAAACTGAAAGTAGTGCTTCCTATTAGGAAAACTTTTTGTTGAACCTTCTATAATAACTAGCTAATCCAAAAAAGATTCGAATATTAAAAAAATTCTTGGGATAATCCCAAGAAATCACTTCCTTCACATTTTCTGGGTACACTGCCACACCTACTTCTGAGATGATATTCCCCATATAGTGTACCCTATTAATCCAAAACTGACATTTCGATAGCATTCCATATAGCTAATTCTCTTTCAGTGTACCTAGGATGATGTCAAGATGTTTGGATGATCATCATGAGTTTTAGTGTACACCAAGACATCAACCACAAACACCACCAAAAACCGATCTATGTACGGATTAAATATCATGTTCATCAATCCCATAAATACATTTGGATCATTTTTTAACCCAAATGTCATTAAAACAAACTCATAAATTATATTCCTTCTTCTAAAAATAGTTCTTGGTATATCAGAGGTCCTAACTCTCCCCTGATGATACCCGGCTCTCAGATTGATCATTGAGAACACACCCAACCACGTTAGCATGTCAAAAAAATCATCGATACATGAAAGAGGATATTGTTTCTTCACATTAATTTTATTCAGTATCTTTTAATGGAAACAAAAATGTAAACTGATGTTGTCCATCATTGCAAAAATGTATAGGTGATCCCCAAGGTGACGTACTTGGATAGATAAACCCTTTATCCTCTAACTCCTCCAAATGCATTTTGAGCTCTTGAAGCTCCACGAGTTCTATTCTGTAAGGTAGAATAGACACTGACTCAGTCCCCAGTATGAGCTTAATAGTGAATTCCACACTTCTCTTAGGTCATAACCCTGAATATTATCCATGAAATACATCTAGAAATAGTTATACTACTAGCGAAAGGGCGTCTTTCCTACCACTCCCATCATCCAAAAAAATACTAGAAACATTGACTATGAGCTCTCCCAGTTCCTAAGTAATTGTCCCACTAGGCCTGTATAGATATCCCATTCTTGATGATGAACATACATGTTTCTCTTAGGAAATACAAAGGACACTCTTCTGTGGTGATAATCAATGTGGGGTCTGTATGCGACTGGCCAATCTATGCTCATAATCAGGTCAAAGTCCATTATTTCAAGGATATAGATATCCTAAATAAAACAATGTTCCCCAATCTCTAGCAAACATTACATGCCTAAAAATATTTCCCTAAACTGTGTTATGAATAGTGTATCAATGTTCATCACCCCACTTATAGACTCCACCTCCAGGATCAATCCATTAACAAGATTTAAAGATATAAAGGAAGGAGAGGAAATAGTATCAAACAAGAAAGTAGCTATGTTAGAAGCATCTAGAATAGTACCTCTCACTATCAATAGACTATTCATTCTATCCATATGTGTAACATTCAGTTCATGTAACTATCATTCCCCCTTCCTTGTGGTGTTGTCTGACTCCTATGAGTTGCACCACTTTGAGGATATGAGTACTCATACCAAGAATTTCCAAGTCTACTTCCTCTAACACCACTACTTGTAGAGTTCCAACTTCCAAACCAACATGGTGTAGAAGACCCCATTCCCACAATCCGACTTTGAGTAGATACTCCCTCATCACTAGCCTACAATTTCATCTTGCAGAAATTCTATAGGTTCCCCATCTTTCCACAAAACTGGCATTCCACCGGTGTTTGAGGACAATGTAAATGATAGTCTCCCTGACTATCACACCGGTGTAATAGCACATGATTATGATCAGTTGCAATTGTTCTTCCTAGATTTCCACCTTGCCTTCCACTTTCTTGACTATGGTTCTTGTAACGGCACTTCTTGCTCCGGGAAGGTAGACTCTCAGATCATCCAGTGACAGCTACTTGTCCAGTACTGGAAGCCTCTTTTAGATTCCCCTGTGATATGAGAGCCTTATTAACCACTTCTAAGAATTTATTATACCTAAAGATATTCACATGGGGCTTAATTTCACACCAAATTCCTTCCTGATATTTTTTTTCTGAAGAATCCACATTTGTTGCCAATGTTGATGAAAATGCTATAAATCTGTGAAATGTTTAGAGTAATCCATTATAGACATGATTCCCTAGTTCAAAAGGATAAAATATAAAGCATTATCTTGTCTTAACGTCTATTTAAAGAACTTCTTTGAGAACTTATCCAAAAATTCCAACCATAACATATCATCAGTCTATTCGGATTATACATGAAGGTCCCAACAACTCTTTGTTGAACCCTGTAGCATATATGTATACAACTTGACCCTCCTCTCTGCCAGAGTCTCCAAATGTTCAAGTATCATCTCTATGGATTCAATCAATAATTCATCTCCCTTAGGTCTAGCCTCTCTAGTAAAAGTAGGAGGGTGATGCAGCTGAAACATCCTTGTCATCCCAGACATGTGTTTCAGAACCTGTCCTGGGTTGCTCTCTATGAATTTCATGAAACAATCAAATCTCTATCAGAATTGTTCCCCTTCCTCCTCAGCTCGCACCAATGGTGCCTCATGTTCCCTGTCTGGATGTTCGTTCTCCCTCAAAAAGTGTTGTAGATGCATATCTCTACATATCCAAACATAGGTCTTATGTCTCAAAACACAACCTTATAACATTAACACAATAGGAGAAACTAACACAACATGGCTTAAAATTTCATTTCCCCCTTTTCTCGTGACACATTAAACCCCAAGGACTTATCACTACCCTTAACAAACATACTCCTAGGTCTTGGTTTAGATCGGTACATATATTCTCTTTAATTAGTTATTCAATTAATTAATAACATTATATTAAATTATTTAATTATAACCATTTAACCAATCAAGGTTCTAATAAGACACACATTTATTCTAATTTTTGCATCATTATTTATGTCTCATAATAAGTAAAAATAGTTCAAGTTCAATAAATTAACCATAACCTATTTTCCCATGAGTTCCTAGAATAATTTATGTCAAAACAACAATGGGTGTTTAAAATGATGCATATAGACTCAAGATTCATTCCCCTTTATGCCACAAATAAAAATTCAATAACTATAAAATCAAATATCATATCCCACCACAAGTGCATCACCCAAGGGGAAATAATATCCAACGTAACAACAAACATCCATCACAATAATACCACCTTGAGTACTCAGATTTTCCCATGTACATGGGTTTAAAACTCCTACGCATGAGCTCATTACCAATCCTCAACTCTCCCTAGTCTCCAAACTACCTTTTTCTAGAATAATAAGACAAAATAAAAACAAAGAAATGAAAACTCCTCTAATAAAGCTTTGTGACATCCTAGCCAGGGTGCCACTAAATGGTGCCCCAAGCTGGTTGGCCACATTCCCTCAAATAAAACCTCCCCATACATAAGAGGCTGCTGAATAGAAGTGAGGGTCATGTAATTTAGTCTTGGAGAGACTATAACCTATATTTTTATAATAAAACACCAACAAGAGAAAAAAATATATCCAATTTTAGAAGAATATAAATAACAATAAAAAACCATGTCATATGTTATTATGAAAAATAATATACAAAACTAAAACAAAAGGTAGAAAACTCTATGATAATGAAAATTTAATGTGTCTATAATGAAGTTAAATGTAAAGAGACAATAACTCCCATGTGGGTCTTAAACCACGTTTGGTTCCCTCTCCCATGATCCAATACCAAATAGCAACCTATACCAGGGCATTTCCCTTATCCTTCCCTATATCAACAAAGTCTACATGGGTTCTAATCAGGCAGCACAAATAGGGTGTGAGTACAACTAAATGGGCCAACACCAATGGTTTCTAATACAAGTCCACTCAAAAGATAGAGTATGATGTTTTATAAAGAAATAAATTCAATGCATAATTAATCAGTTATCACATTTTCATTTATTCTTTAATCATCAAATTATGCCCAGTTTCAATTAATGTTGTCCATTTGAGTCATCATTTAGAATTTATCATTAATTTGGTGTTGAATGTCATGTCAGGCACCCCAAAACGTATTCAGTGTAGGTCACCATGACTAACACTTCATATCTCCTTCAGTGTTGGTCATCCGGTCTAGCACCCGAAAATCTCATGCTTGGTTAATTATTGGGGAGGAATAAAATGTCCATGCACCAACATCTAATATATCTAGAACCCCATGTATAGAACCACAAAATCTCATGAATTTAATCATTCTTTAATTCAAAATAATTACCAATATCATTCCATTACTAATTCATTGATTAGTTAATCATTTTGAAGGCCATTAGTTAACCCAATAATTAATAAGAACATAATGCATTAATTAATTCATCAATAAATTAATCAATCAACAAAATTATCATTCCATAATTATTTCTTCACAATTATTTATACATTTTAGATCTCAACATATAATAATTAATAATCACATTTAATTACCTTTGATCAAAATCAAGGCACATTATTAATTATAATAATTAATTATCTTATATAACCAATAATTATTTCGTAATTAACTTCCCCCAATTAATTATCTTAACACAATCAATTAAATATCATATGTATAATATCTCATCCCATAAAAAATATCCAAAAAATATCCTTTTGGTAAATCTCCCATCATTTGTTCCATGATTCAATTATCAATTAATCACCAACACTATCACAAGTCCATTCCACAATCCAAAATACTCTAAATTATGAAATAAATTATGAAGGGAAGATATAAAATCCAAAAACTCACATTCACATATCAAATCCAAGACTATGGGATATCAATTAAGACCACATACCATGGTTTATTGTTGTATTTCTTCCCAACAGAAATCCCTAAAATCTGAGTGACAAAACATCGTCGACCAAGATTCGGATCTAAATCCGTAAACTAAAATTTATATCCAATGGATCAAGATCTTTCAAAACTAGATCTAGATCCCTAATCATAGATTTATAACTCAACTCATATGTTTATATCCATGAAAATGGTGGATATATTCCATCCAATGATCAAGGAATGATAGAGGGTTGAACAAGAGAAGCAATGGGATGAAATACACTTAACAGGAAGAGAGTTGATCTTAAATCTAAGCTTTCGATCTTGAAGAACAGACTTCTAATCAGCTTCGAATCCCTATAGATGGATCTAGGATCACCCAGAATTTTTCACTCCCAAGCCAATGTCAAAATATGGTAGACTCGAGGTTTTGGGGGGTTTTATAAAGGATTTTATAATAAATAATCCTATGTGCATGGTTTCCTCAGTAGGGGAGTATAGTTAGGGATAATTGTGTGCCAACCGTGCAGACCTATTTTTCCAAGATTTCATGGTTGGAAATGTTTAGTCACATAGTTTTATAAACCGTGCACAAACCATGTAATCCTCTCTGTCTAGGATGGCATGGTTGACACAATTTAGTCACATAGTTTTTCAACCCGTGAGAAAACCGTGCATAGCCCACTATCGATTAGTTTTTCTTAATAGTTTACCCAAACATTACCAAATCCACTACTCTATAAAGGAAAAAAAAATGAAAAACTTACCTAAAAATCTATCCTAGATGACTCCATAAAAGGCCGATATATTTCAATTTTCATAGTTTGGACCTACATTGGGGACCCTAAAACATGAGTTTTCCCAGAAACGTTGATTTTTTTATAAAGAGGATGGAAAAGCATTTGTGTGGTATAACCATCTGCCCATATGGTCCATTGATTTTTGGGAAGATATTATTACATAGTTACTCAAAAAATTTAGAACCACTACATCTATGGAATGTATTTCTTTCATCTTAAAGTGAAAAATAAATCCTAATGAGTGTTTTTTTATTTTTCCACTTGGTGGGAAGCCCTCAATGTTTCAATCGACATGCCACTATTGTAAAAGAAGCTTTTAAAAATGTGAATGGGAATTTAATTAGTTATATAGTCCCTAACCCTATCACCAATTACATTTTTTGTAGATTTAATTAGTTTTCTAACAATGAATGTCATATGGATTTATCCCTGCTATAGACTATAAAATCGATCATGTTGCCTCTTCCAACTCCCATGATAATCCCTATAAATGTAGAAATTATCATAACCATTCATGTTGAGGTTTCAAAATCATTAATGTTTTGGAACCCACTCTAGAAAATCCTCACCCAGAATATCCCTTTCAGTCATATCCTTAGCCAGTATTGAACTGTCAAGCACCTCCTTTCCAAGAGAAGCTTCACAGATGAGGGATTGTGGATCAATCTCATCTCCATGTTGTGTATCCTTTAGTGACCCTTCTAGATAGAAGAAACCATATATATTCCTCCATGGATTCCTAGGTCTTAGTATATTTCATCGTCACCATAGAGAAGAGAACTTTTATGATGCCAATGTGTAATAAGCATCATGAGGATGGGCTCACTTGATTACATGAACCCATGGAAACCATGTGGGGGCCTCTAGGTGACACCATCAAAGGAATGATTGGGGAAGTGAAATGAACCTTAATTCATTGGATAGTTCATAGAGTCATGTTGTTCATTTAACCAAGACCATACAATTGGTTTTTCCCATACCCTAAAAGGCAATTTCCTCCCAACCTGCTCTATTAGGCATGCCTTTACACATGACATTGTTAATTGACTAAACAAAATAAGATTGGTTGTGTCCTGATCATCCACGTACATCCATATATAGTCATCTTCTAATATTAAATCAACAAATTGTTATTCTACGGTGTCCATATAGTGACTAGACAAATGTTTCTATTACAATTTGGAACCCAACAGTTTATCCATAAACATCTGTTTCCACTACTAATGAGAGACATACTATTAAAAATATATTCCCTTTGTGTGGATGTCGGATGTGATAAAACACATAACTGGAATACCTATGATCCTTTTGATCTTAGAGGACCTCCATATAAAAAAATACATGAGGTCCCTATAGAATCCTTGAAAATATCTCCTTAATTTGATGTAGTGGTAGATTTACTAGCGTCCTACTATGTAGAGTATGGAGAGTTAGAGGAATGCCAAGATATATTGTCATTTTCCATGAAAGACAAGGGGTTCGTCATTCAGGATCAAAACAACCAGTTTAAATCACATTCCCTTTAAATTGAATGGATATACACTGGTTCCTTGTCGACAGAATTTATAGAATCACCCTATTCCCAAAGAGGATGATTCATAAGATAAGACTGACTGATTGAGATCCAATTCCCTCTAACATAACTCTTTAGGGATATGATTAGAAAGATTTGGAACCATGTGGTAGGGTTTATATGAAACATAGTTTGGTGGATTCATATAAAATTCTAAATTCATGTTAGTCTCATTTGATAAATAATACAAAAAAATCTGTGTAGTCCATGGATTAATTTTTATGTATAAGTCACCTCCTAGAATAACCAATGCCTCAAATACTCCCTCAACAGTCAATTGGAGGGTACTCTAGTGTGATGGATCTCCATTTACTATTTTGAATCCCCCTATATAGATGAAAAATATTATAAGATATAGGGGATGAATTTCCATGAAAAATTGGTATTGAGCATTAATGATCCATGTGATTTGATGAATACCATAGCCAATCTAGGAGTTGACATAGATGATGCATTATATTTTCTGATTTATCAGCTGGAGGAAACAACACAAGACCTATGGGGATGTTTAACTTTCACCATGAGAAATGGATTTGGAATACCTAAAATGAATGTAAATATAATGATTTCATTTTACTCTTACATAGGACATGCATAAGGGATACTAGAAGCCCATATTCTTATAATGTATAGAGAAGTTATCATTTATCCACCATTCCATATAATTCCATAATTTTTTATAGAGTTGATTCATTACCATTGATTTGACATCAAGAATGAACCTTGTAGTCGAAGACCTAAAGGAATTGGCTTGATAGATTCTATCACCATGTTTTCAGAAGAGCATGAATCCCTTAGAAAGGATTTTGTGTCCACCCAAGTCGGCCATGGTACTCCAATTGATTCAGTTTTCCAATAAGTGACACCTCCCCCCACTGATTACCCTATACCAAATGATGAATATGATTTTAAATTCACCCATACCATTTTTTAAGGGGGAATATCCACCACCACAAATGAGTTGACCTGGGTAAGACCTGATAGAAATGAACATCTGATAGTTGCATTGATCAGTGCATCCATGTCTCAAGAGGAGAAAAAAGAATATGTGTCCTTCCAGAAGGTAAAAATGTTTTCTCACATGGATCCATGATGAGATTCTCATGATGTACCTTAATGTCATTGTTCACAATCTCAACCTACAATGATTCATCATAGGTTCAAGCAGCCTGCTAGAGAGATGCACCCCTCCCATTGTAATATAGTATTGGTTGAGGGTGTTATTCTTGAAAAATCAATCTTTTTCAAGGTAGTACAATACCCCATATGGATAGAAAGCATCATCATGATTAGTTATAAGAAACAAAAGATAAAAGTATACAGCTACTAATGATACATAAACTTCTATTTCATAAAGGATGAGTTTTCCTCTTTTAGTGGTAGAGTTGTTGATTAATGATACATCCAGTTTCCATTACCTCTCTTTAATGGATAGATAATATATTAATAATAAAATACATACATCTAATGAGTAAGAGGATCCATTGCCTTTAGTGTTACACAAGGGACCTTATTATATCTTGTGATTCCCTTCTCCATGAAAAATATATGTTTCACATAGAAACTAACCATGAAACACATCTTAAAAAAATATTACAACATTAGTGGAATGATACATAGAAGATTTGGTGGTCAAATCCCTCCAACATTAGTATTATCTCAAGGATTGTGATAAAGTGTTTAGATCCCTATACATACAACACATGAAGTTAAACCCATTGAAGTGTGTATTTGGGTTTTGGAGTAGTATTTTTATCACCTTCATAATAAGATATAGAGGCATTGTGTTTAACATAGAGAAGATTAAGGAAATCATTTAAATGCCTTAATTGAGAATAATCCCTGATATTTGAGGCCTCTAAGGAATTTGGGACAACATAAAGAAATTTAACCAAAATATGATGGAAATTTTAATACCTAGTCAATGAAATTTAAGACTTTCATTGATTTCTATTTGGATGAGGAGCTCTAGATCTTGTTTGAGGATATAAATAAGTACCAATTATAACCTATAGGTTTGATTCCACATATATTAGGGAAGCCTTTAACCCTCATTGTTACCACCCTCGATTATTCCCAAAGTTACACTCTTTGATATAGTAATTACTATGGTAGATAATATAGTTCCTAATATATCATTTGCATGATCATCGACATGGAGGGCTGATAATCCCATATAGAGAAGTGTTCCCTTTCCCTAGTTTTCACAGTGCAGAAGATGAATCATTATATGTAGTATAATGAAATATATATGGTGTCTCTAGTAGAACAAATTATTTATATTTTCAATCACCCCATGTTGCTGGAATTCTTGAAAAAAATGTTCATTGATCCTCTATCAATTCTACGTCAGTTTCAGTTCATATAATGCTATTTTGGGTCAGGCATTATCAGACAGTCTGGTCACCCATATGGCCCCTGAAGATCTACCCATGTAATTCTATTTCTCAAATGAGGTTGTCCTATTAATGGATCAGGATATGTTGTGATGGAAGACTCATTTATGTGGTTCCTCATGGATCCCAACCCACAAAAGTGTTAACAATCCCAAGATCAACATATTGGGAATTGGGATTTTTTTTCATTAATCATGTAAATTATATCATTCCAAACACATTTATATTATTAGAAGGCTTTTAAAACAATGAGTTTGAGTATCATTATTTTCAAGAGTCTCAAGATATCCCTCAATATTGATTTTCCCCATTTTCATGTGATGGGGAATTTGAATTAGTCATAAAATAGATCAATGTTTTTATATAATTAGAAATGTAGTTCCTAAACCCTTCCTTAAGAACACCTATTTTTTATATCCTATTTTCCTTATATGTTTGATGTTAATCATATCACTCAGTTAAAGAATATTCACAATGATACCTTATCCAGTTTGAAAACATCTACTGAATATCCTAACCAATATAAAATTATCAATCATGTGGCTCCTTTGGGAGTCATTTCCCCTGCCCATGCAGATGATGATATCCAAAATAGTGAAATCAAATACCTACTATTGATTATATTCTAGGACCTTCAGGTCCTTACTGTAGTAGATGAAACTCGCAATTGAATATCTCCCTTCATTGGGTACCTCCATCATGGAATTTTCCCACAATAATAGGTTGATCATGAGAGGATCGGTCGATATTAAGCACATTTCTCACTCTATAGTGGACCTAAACATCAATAAACTCTCCAAATATTTTGCTTTTATGGAAATATCTCAAATTGAGACTACGAATATGATATCTCATATGTAATACAGGACATCCATGAAGGTTGTTTTTCATAATATGAAGCATTGAATCTCTCTCTATAGATTTACCGGCTATGATACTTCTATCTCACCATGATCCAAGAATACATCTATATTTCAATTTTTTTTCATCAATTTTATATCCATTTCAACATTTCACATCAACTAAATGTGCTTCTCCACACCAAAATTTATTTTTCTCCCTTTGAAGCATGGGGACACTATGTCATGTGACCATACCAGCTAGTGATATCTCCTAAATTTATTCTTATTCTGAGAGAAATGTATTTTTTTTTATCCAGGACGACATAAGCTATTTATTCATGGATGTAATGGGCCAATTTAGGATATGGTTAGTGAGCTCCCACATCATCCATCAAGTTATTTTTTCATACCCTAATCTTATGGAAAATGGAAACAATTTATAGTCTTCCATGATGATGAAATTGTATACCATGTAAAAAATCAAGTCTAATCATACTTTTCTCTATCACACTCAGTTTATTGGTTTAACTTAGGATATCTTAAAGACACTTTAAAACATTCTAGAAAATAATTTGGGTAATAACAAGAAATGTTTTCTAGAAAATGTCTGAAAACCCATCGGACCAATTAAATAATGAATCCAAATTCTTTGTAGGGGACCACATGTTCCCCCGTATATGAAACATAGGCAATAAATTCCATCGTAGTATGTTTAATATCATTATAGGTAGATATATATGACTAGAAGATACAAAACAATTGTATATGTCTCTCTAGTTAAGCTAGAATCCACTAAATAGAATTCTCTCCATTACTTCTACAGTCAAGAGAGTAACCTAAAAATAATGGAAATATCCTTGAACATTAATTTTCTACATTTTTCCTATCTCCAGTGGGACATGGTTCTGGCTCTAAAAATGTTGATGATACCTAGAAAAAATCCTCAAATGGTGGATCCAATGTGAGAAAGACCTTAAATCATTTATAACTTATATTCCAATGTATCATACTCTTTTATGACCATGTATGTAGAGAATATCACACCTCCCACCAGTTCCATGTTTCTCAAATAGAACATTACACAAGGATTTATATATTCCAAGAATCAGGTCTTACAAATATGTATGAGTCCCCTAGGAAGGTGATGCATGGGGGTGGGCTTGTTTAGCCCCTCATTCACAACATGTATGCAACTACATTTCACCATGCATGTCAATTTTGGATACTCAACCCATTGGTCAAAAACACTATTATAATAAACTAACTGTACATTGGTCTATAGCCTATGAATTTAAACTAAGGTCCCATTTTTTAACACTCTATGACCAACAATGAGGTGCCATTGTCCTTAAAACAAGAATATAAATGATCATCAACCGGTCAAGAATTATAAACATAAACTATCTGTATCCCCTATATTCTTGGTTGTATTAATTTAAACTACAATGTTGTAGTCCTTTGTGAATAATATTAAACTACGATTCTATAATGTGTAAGAATAGGAGTCCTCTTAATAAAATATTTTATTACCCCCTAAAATTGGGATACCTCATACTGTTAATATGGGATGATCTGAGAAGTCAGAATTCACATATAATAAGGGCTTATATTATTATATTATATGAACAAAAAATAATCCTTGACATATGATGTTAAACTATATCTTTACACCTTTATTTTCACATGGGATTCCATAGGAAAATAATGGAACTTCTCAATTCTCTCACTAGAGACAATCTCCCCCCACCCGGTTTTAGTCTCCCACCACAGTATGTTCTAGAACACTATGTGTCTTGAATCCCATCTCATGGTATGTGTAGTGATGAAAAAAATATCTTTGAGCCCTGCCAAAAAAGTATCAATCCCTTGGTCCTCTATTCCCACTTACTATCCAAGCATTATGACATTAAAACATTTTCAATTTGTCTAATGGTTTTCATGTGATAAATGACCATAATTTGGATCTATTCATTTTGGGTCATACCTCTTATTTACTATAGACACCCTTGAGACCATCTTCCTCCTAGTCCAAGCAACGTAACATTAAACTATTTTCAATCATTCCCATTTTCCAAGAAGAATGACATTAAACTATGTTCCATTTACTTCATGGTACTTTTGTGGTTGTCTAGAATCCATTGGTCCCATTAACATTTAATTTTACCTATTTCATGGAACACATATACCCTTGAAAAAAATATTCCCTCAGGATTTAAAGAATCTGGACTTTAAGATGTTTTCCCAGCTATCATCTCCATTGTCCATGAATTATAACCATAAACTATATTCCGTTTGTTCCAAGATATTTGTGTCTAATATGGGCATGTATTATCTCCTTTAAATTTAATTTATAATTCATTGCTTCTAGTAAAACTTCATAAAAATCCTTTCCAAAGACCAATGGTCATGAAAATAAACAGTTTTCTAGTTTTCTATGTAACATGACATTAAATTTTTGATTGAAATTCCAAGAATCATGACATTAAATTTATTTCCATGGTTATGGCCATATGAAATTAAAATATGTAAAATTATCATCAGGATAACTTTATGTGGTTCAATTCCTTTTGACTTCAATTACATCATTTTATTACTCTTTTTCATCACATAAGAAACCACCATGTCCCATATCCTCAGTAGTTGATCTTGAGTTTGTTCTCTTCATTTCCAATGGACGTCGGTATTAAACCTCTATTTCAAATATGGTCAGCAGTTGTTCCACATCCATTGGTTACTCCAATTTCTCTGTATAGGTCCTGAAAGTCACAATCTCCCTTATTCTATTTTTTAAAAACATATTCTCCTCATTTTTTTATTCCCTTCATGCAATTGTATCTCCATACTACTCCTTGGTTCTTACACCAATCATGGATGGCGTGGGAAAATGAGTTAGTAGAGTACATCCCTAATGAGGGTTAAAAAACATGAGATCCAATTCTTATAAACATTTTCACCTCAAATTGTGAGTTTATGTCCTTGAATCAAAACACTAAAATCTTTTTGAGTCTCCTTAAGAAGGATTTTTATTATTCAAGGCCTTTTTGGATCTCAATTTTCATAGGGATATCTCTTTACCATAATACACATGTCCATTTCAGATGCTTCGCATGGTAATTAAATAATTTCATTACAATATTTTCAATGTCCCCAGGGCTATTTGGTATGGTTTTGGACCTCCTTGGCCCTTAATCCATATCATTATGTCAGTCAATTATGCTACACATATACATCAGGGTTATTCAAGACATGGTTCGAACTATAAGACCTTAAAATTTGAGTTTTTGGTAAATGATTCATGATCATAAACTAAATTCTATAGTCCATGTGTCATTAACTCAAACCATGTGTGGATTTTCTTGAGGTTGTTTCTATAGTATCCAATTTTCTTACTATCCCCTTCTTTCAGATCAAGTACATTCCCATTGACGTCATCCAAATTCCTTTGAGACAAACTACCATGTTGTCCATGAATCTTTTCCCAAAAATATTTTATATTTTTTCAAACACTACAAACATAATGTATGAGTCTTTAGTCTAAAAAATGAAAATAATCTTATAGAACAAGTCTAAGAATCAGGAATTTAAACTACATACTCATACTCATGGGAATGTGTTGTGTGGTATTGGGTCCTCTTACTACTCCATTCATGTTAGGTTGTTTCTCCACCACACTACAATCATCCTTTAAGGATTATAATCCCATGATCAAGGACACCATGAACATAATCTCTAGTGACTCACCCAATAGTATTTTTCTCTATGATTGGTCTTCTAATATTCACTTTCCTTATATCCTTATATAGGGATAAATCCTTTAATTCAATCCTTATATGGCATAATCCACTGTAGATTGATGGGTGTAATCCGTGTTGGTTCCCATGTCCTTTCACATTATAGAATACTATAATTTTATCCCATTAAATTTATATGTTATTCCCTATTGATATGATATTAAGAAGATATTATTTGTAGGATAGTTCATAATCCCCACACACTACATCACCATCACATGATAATGCCTTGCGTGATACGAAATCCAATATATATGGCATTAAACTATTCAAATATCATTCCTATTTAATGACATAAAACAATGAAGAATCTTGAGATATTGGGAGAGGATTCCTTTACTTCAGTGATTTTCAACGACCATATTATTCATGTCCATTGGAAATTGATCAGTACCCAAGATAACGCTCCCCATGAATGATGATTTTAACCTTTTTCATATTGATATACCAACCCAATGTGCTCCAAGTCACATGGGAATAATTCCATGAGTGTTTGAATCCATTAAAATGTTCATTCACATAATATCGACAATTTCCATGTCCCTTTATCCATGTTTTTATCCTATTCCACGTCTACATTGGCCACCTAACTAAAATGGTTCATGCACAATATGGCTACCCAACTGTCCTAGGATAATGCCCCAAAAGTCTTTTGACCAAATTCTAATATATTCTCCATTTTTAATCCTTGTAAGAAGTCAAAATTCATTTTATTCCCATCTATAACTAATTTATATGGTTTCATTTTTTCAATCACGGTCATGAGTTACGCTATATCTCTACACGACACTCATTGGTTTCATGATATCAGGTGTCATGATTCACTCCCTTCATTCCAAATTTTCAAGTATAATTTAATGAACCTTTCATTTCCCCATTAATGAACTAGTGAAATTTGGAAGAAATGTCATCTTTTTAGATGGACCTATTCACTATCCATTTCCACTCTCAACCTGATCAGTCCTGGTGATAAATCGGTAAATTAATTCCCTAAGTGCTAGATTATTTTCTGAAAATATAATTTCAATGAGCAATCACATGGTCAACCCATGTTTCTCACACTGATCATATCCTGGGTGACCTTATGGAGTGATAATTGTTTCTCATGACTATGATTAATATATGATAATTAAAAAAAGAGACATGTTTAAGCATGAAGATTTTTAAAACAATAAAACTAATGTTTTGGGGGATCTTCCATTAATTATAACCTATCTAATTAAAATTTCCCTAAAATTTGACCATGATGATGGAGTGTTTGAGTTCAACTTGATTTTGTTGAGTGGCCTCCATGGTCAGCTACTACTATGCTAGATCTGGCACATCATTCTCAGATATACATTGTATATCTTTAGCATTGATCCATATATGGTTCTAATAGACCCAGTAGTCTTCCCCTAGAATTGTTTCCTTCAAAAAATAATCCTCACCACGATAATGTATTCATTCAGATTATTGATTATCTAATCTTGGGAATCAACAATGAATGTATCCTTCTTTACCATCCCTAATATGTGATAATTATCCCCTTCAGATACCTCAATTTCATTGGAGAGATCATCCTTTTGTTTCTCAATAGAAATTTCAAACACTTTCCATTTAGTATGTGCCCACATGAAAAGGAATTCCTGAGATAGTGTGTAGTGGCTGCTAGAGTCTATCCCCCCACTGCCATGGATGAAAAGAAAATTTTTCGGATATCCCAATCATCATTATAGGTGAGTGATCTGGTTATTAGTTAAGAAGGTCCATAAATAAATCCATTATTTTTTATGAAATATATGATTCTTCTCAGTGGAATCTGATCCATACTTCTCAATTCTATAGGTGGTGTATGCTTGTCTGGAGGAAAGACCACAAAAAAATCTGTAGATGTATCATCCATGGGAATATCATTGGGTCTGAGTGGTTATAAATACATTCTTAGGAACCAATCCTCACAATCCCCTTCTCTTAAAAAAGTACCCTCCACTACCCCTAGTGTAACCTCTAGGATGTATGCAACTATCCCATCCTCCTTATCTACTACTATTGTGATCAAAATCTCCTCCTCTTCTCTTATATCCTCCACCAAGGGAATTCCAGGATAATATCATCCAACACATCCTTTTTATCCACCCCATCTACTATCATAATTTCAAATACCTCCATTGTGGCTTCAGATCCAATGAATGGATCTAGTGGATCCTCCATTACAGAATCAACCACCACAATCTCCATTAAAAACGTATTTAGTGGTACTGTCTCAAAATTGTTAAGAAAAAACTGGGATTCCATCCAACCCAGCACCCAACCCTTCCCTTAAAAAGACCTAAAGTTCATTACTAATCCTTATGGGCTCGTAACTAGTGATTGGGTATCAATAATACACTTTGGTAAGGGTTTCAATAGTGATAAATAAACATTAATAATTATCAAAATAAAACAAAACATCCTTTCTATCCACCCCATATACTCACATATTTTCTAAATCCTCCATTATGGCATTAGCTCTATTGACCGACTCCAGGGAAGCTACCATGACATTTTCATTCCCAACTATCTCCTATAAAAACATATTCATGAGAAGAATCTCAACCTTATTAGGAACCAAAATAAGATTCCATCCAACCCAGCAAACAACCCAGCAATTAAAATGCCTTATGGTCATTACTGATGCCCATGTGCTTGCAACTAATTACTAGGTATCAACAGTACACATTGGGAATGGATTCACAAATGATAAATAACCAAAACAATTATCAAAATAATACTACACATCAAGACCAATATCCATAAGAAAATGGTATAAAGAAATATCATGTTCAAAATTTTACATCATTAATAAAAACATGAAACTAAAATGGGGAGGCGTTTCAAATATATAAAAACAAAAAAAAAACACTGTGCAACATTAGGGATAATGCCCTCATGCCACCCCCACTAACCCGTGAAAGAGAGAAACACTAACAACTTGATCCATGATCATATACTATTTTTCATCAACTGTTGGAATCAAAATTCCATCCTTGTATATCATAGCCTCAACCAATGGAATTTTTGGTAGAAGCCCATCCAACAAATCCTTTCTATCCACCCCATCTACCGGTATAGTTTTAATTTCCTCTATTGTGGCTTCAGCTCCAACAACAGGTTCTAGTGGAGATTCCATGACAGACTCAGCCACCACAATATCTTCTAAACACCCCTTCATGGGAACCATCTAAACCTTTTTCAAAATAAAACATGGCTTAAATCCAAAACCGCACCCAAATCAGTCTTTGAAAACACCCTGAAGTTCACTCTAAATCCCCACAGGCTAGAAACTACGGAATCGGTATCAACAATACACCCAATTACATATGTATGGTGTGATCCAAAGACCATTAGGATACCACCAAAATGTAAAATTCCATTCCCTTCCATTTGGTTATAAAATAACATGAAATAATTTAGAAAAATAATTAAAACCATAATAGAAACATTATAATGAAACACTAATAAAGGTTATATTCTCATAGGAACAATTATTTTTGTTTATAATGAAATACAGGTACCATCATATGTCAATGGTGATCACTACATCATAAGATGGAACCACCTCATTGGAAATCTCTATAGGTGCAGGCACTAACAGAACCCAATGAACATGGTATCGTAGTGAAATAATGTATAGAATCCATACCCCATAGGGTCCTCATGCATGATCCACTAGAGACAAACCCATCTTAAGTTCTAGAGGTTACAAATCATTTGTATCTTCAAACTGGATAGAATAAAGTGGGATTCAGCCCCGCTAATCCAATAGGTGTACATTTCCTAGATTCCCCACCATGACATCTAGGATTCCTTTTTTGATCAATTTTCCACTTCACATGTCACATTAAAAAAAATTTCACATACACACTACAATGATCAGGATTTAATATAAAAAACATTTCATAGGAAAAGCCTCTATTGAATTCAAACAAAGAGAAAAACCATTTGGAAACACTCATCGAACCACTTATATAATTTATAGATCGTTTTTTTGAAGTACAATAAGAAATAACACATGGATCACAATCAATTCCCCTAGAAAAACAAAAAATCAACATATATGAACAAAAAATACATTTGAGAATGCCATTAAAACAATTCATCGAACCAATTGAATAATTAAAGAGAGAATACAAAAATAATCTAATAATTCTATAACATTGAATCACCTACCTCACAATTGGAAACTTATAGAAGCTTGTGGAAAACCACAACCCATCATGGAACCCTATAAAGGAATGATATGACAATAAACATCATGATTCTAGCCAAAAAGTCATGGTACAACCCTTATTATGTCAACCAACTCACTAGAAGAATTTGAAACAAATAAAGAACAATGGATGACCCTAGAATAATGATGAAATCAATATAATAGGGACATACATGATGATTCAGGATGTTACAATACAAAATACACCAAAAACGTTCAAATCATGGGGGAAAAAAGAGAGGGGAAGGATCTACAAGTGATGAAAATACCATATGGACCATGTTAGGGGTGATTTTTGGTTAAAATAGGGGAGAACTAAAGTAAATTTTATTTTTTTATTGAATTGTATAGGGTGCATGGTTACCCTACATGGTTTCCCAAACCATACAGAATCAGTTATGTGTCCTCAATCCAAGAGAAAAATAGATTTTTAGTTTCTAGTAGATGGTACATTCCTTTGAAGGAATTGGTTCTACTTAGATATTTCCACTATCCAGAGGGTGGTTTCTCCTGTTCTAGCACAAGGTTTCCCCTAGCTAGGGACTAAACATGTGCCACCTACAATTTGGACATAAAATTACTTTCTTACAAAAAACATTATCAGGGAAACCCATGAAAAATATTATGAAAATAATAATCAAAATAATACCCAAACATAAAATAATGAATGTAACAATATTCCCAACCTTGGAAAAATTCCACCCTTGGAAAGTCATTCAATAGTCTGATTAGAGAACAAAAATTGATACTTCTCCTCAACCAAATACTTATAATCCCATGTCTTGTTCTCATCCTTACCATGCTTCCAATGAAATATTACTAATGGTATGGAATTCAAAAAAATCACTTTCTCTTGGGAAACTAAATTCTATACTAGCTACCTAAACATAGAAAAATCGAGTTCTAACTCAGATACATTCCAATTCATCACATGATATAGATCTAGCTCATATATTTTCATCTATAAAATAAGGATCATGTCAAAAAAGGTCATCAAATAGAAGGTAAATTCTAACTTATATGACACATTTACAACTATCATTGTAATATGAAATGTTTCTACAAAACTCGAGGTTATCTTTGTTTTAATACCGTCATTAAGTTGACCCAACCAAGGTTCCACCTTCAAAAAACATGATCACCAACATAAAATTATAAATCTCAGCTCCTCTGATTGGAATAAGATAAGGGGATGATTTTTGATATAAAAAAACGATGCCTAATCATAATAACATTATAAGATGTTTCCATTATAAGGCTCATCCCAAACAATGAGGTCTCACCCACCTCATCCAAACACAAAAGGGACTGACACATTTTACTATAAATCACAACAATGTATAAATTTTTATAGATGACTGGTAACTGTTACTATATGAAAATTCAAAAATTCCAAAATTACTAAGCCATGAGCCTCCAAAATATATAATAAATGCATTGATCATCTCTTCAATAATTTTATTTCCCTACTCCATATTACCATCTGTTAGAGTATTATATAGAAAAATCAGATTGATCGAAAAACCCATTCCCTTAGAAAGGTCATCCCAAAAGATCGAAGTAAAATGGGGGTCCCTATATGATGTTACAGGAAATGGAAAACCATTAATCCTCACAATTTACAAATCATAAAACTGGCCCAACTCCTATACATTGGCTAAACCCTTGATCCAAATGAAATTGGATCATTTGGTAAGGTGGTCACTCACTACCAATATGAAATTATTTTCTCAAGATGTACAGAGGTAATGTAATAATAAAATTCATGGATATCTCACCCTACATCCACTTATGAATAGGTAATGGATAATGATAACCATATGGCCTCTAGTTTTCTATATTAATCTTCTTGCATGTTTGACAGCAAGGCAAAAATTCATATATTTCTTGCCTCAAACACATCCCCCAGAATAGACGACTAACATCATAAAACCCTATGGTGGTCCCAGGATGAACCACCCACTGAGACTAGTGGCTATCCTGTATGAAAAAACTATGCAACAACACTTGTAAAATGAAGAGAGCCATAAAACCAAAGTCTCCCTTAGAAGAAAAATACCATTCACAAGGCACACATAAAACATTTAAGAACTGCATAGAATGCTATAAAACTAATCACTCTATCGATATTTCCAAATGAGATCAAGAATGGAGGGCTTTAGTTGAACACTAGCCAAGAATTAACCTCATCTATGATTCTTGGTTTCTAGATGCTACTGGGAAAAAGAATCATAAAAGTCCACCCATCACTAGACTCCTTCAACGCTTACACTATCTAATTCCTAGGAAAGGCATTTGTGACCACATAGCCATTACATAGGGTATATAAAATATAAAATCAAACCCCAGTGTTAATTCGACCAAAAAATGAAAACTTAGATTCATATCCTTTTGATAGAAAATGTAGGTTGAACTCTAATGATTTTGATTGACTAAAAAATTTTCTCTAAAAAAGATAATTATACCACATATTCAAATCATGCATCACTACTGCTAATTTATGGTCATGGGTTGGGTAATTCTTATCATGTGTCTAGAGTATGAGAGAAACATACACCAACACATGCTAATCATTCATAAACACATAACCATGACCCATACATTATGCATGTCAATAAATCATAAACCCTTTACCACATTCCGAAAAGATCAAAATATTGGTAGTTTTAAACTACTACTCAGTCTAATCAGTAGATTCATGGAATAGCGAATTCAGTTGAAACATCACCCCATTTCAGGTGAGTTCCATAATGGGCATTGAAAGATGATATAAATATAGAACAAATTTTATTTATAATCATTCTATTCCAAAAACACACATAATCTACAAACATTCTTCAATTACTCCCTTAAAATAACTACATTGATCTTCTAGGGGTCCACCTAAACCCCCTGTTCTAACACCACATGACCCAAAAACATCACCTCCTTGATACAGAAGGATTTCTTCCAGAGCATCACTTTGATTAGATAATCCCATATATTTCCCCACAAAATACTCAAATTCTTTTCATGCTCATACTCGGTTTGAGAATATACCATGAGCTCATCTAAAAATACCATAACAAAATGGTTAATATGCTAAGTGAAAACAAGTTTCACGAGTTCCATAAAGACATCTAGAGAATTCATTAACCCTAGAAATGTGACCATGTAATTCTAATGGTCTTACTAGCATTGAAAATTTGTTATCAGAACATCTAAATCACTGATTATGATTAAAGGATACCAAGAATAAAAATTGACCAGGGAGAACCACCTTACTCTCAGAAGTTGTTAAAATTGTTCATCAATAAGGGGAAAAGGGTAAATTTTACTGATTATCACCGTATATAGATTTCATTATTGAATACATAAATAGAGAGAAACTTCATCCCACTTTGCAAATTGAATTGGGGCAGCCCACGGTGAAATTCCCTAGTGAATGAATATCATGGATTCTAAGTTACATAAATAATCCTTTAATTCCCTCAACTCTATAGGTGGAATATAGTACGAGGGAAGTGATAGCAGCTATGTTCCTAACACCAAATATATTGTAAAAAACACACCCCGCTTTGGAGGTAAACCCAAAAAGTCATTTGGAAATACATAGAGAAACTCATCCACCATAGTAGGCAATCCTCTTTGAGAACCACCACCATTATCCTCTAATTTGAGTGATGGGATCTGTAAAATGATGATTCCCAATTACTGAATGGTATGTCTAGTGCCTCTAGATCGAGGATCCCATTCTATCTAAAATGCTTGTGTAATACAATCAGGTTTAATAAAACATGCACAATGATGATAATAATATATTTGATGTTTAAGGAACATGATCCAATATATACCATCGATCATGACAATGAGTTTGATTATGATAACTAAAAAATCACATTATATCTCAACCCAAGACATGGTGAGCGCACAAGACTAACACGTAAAAAAATAATCTCACTTCTTACCCAAAGTTGTCTCAAAACCCATCACATAAAACATAATACTGGTTGAAAATTTCATAACAAACAAAATATGGGAATAAATAATAGAATAATATGAACCTGTTTCAAAAAAAGTGATAACTAATGATGATGAAATAAAAACAGTACCATGAATTGTCCCAAGCCCTACATCATATTCCGCTGGTGCATGATTAATAGAATGAATATTCTTGGTATATTCCTCATCTTGATAACAACCACTGAAATGTGATTCGACACTAGGATTAATTTCACTAAAAAACTTCATCCCCACCACCATAACCACCAAACATAGAATATTCCATTCTAGATGGCTTTTATTGGGTTAATATCACTCTAAAGACCGCGAAACATACTCCAACATGATAAAAACATGCTTCTCTACAAAACCAATGCATGTTTACCATTGTCTGACATATATGGAATTTTTTTATGTGAACATTACCACATTGATTGAAGATTACCCTTCATTCCACAATGATTATAGAAAACTAATCCATCTCCCAATGCCATAAATTAATGTGGGCAGGATTGAAGGACTTAAGTACCACCATAAATATTCTTCTACTTATCAGACATCATCTACTTCTCATAATAATTCCAACTCGCGTGGAAAATTGATGGAAAATGTCTATAACAACTAGGGTTTCCACCACTATCGATCTCCACAATCATAGAAAGGTCAACCAAATCCACATAATTATTCAACATGAAAAAAATAGATGATATAATATATCTACCAGTACCTCCGTCTAGACGTTTTGAGCCATCATGTACACATTAGAATCCACCTCAGGTGCTAAACGAACCAATTTAATAAAATAAGAGGCATACATTATCATGGTATGATCCCTCTGGTGATGATCCAATAACTCTCAACTCTTGGAGGAGGCTAATTCCATTAGTAAATAATTCTCATTGAACATAACATTTAAATCCATCTAAACCATATACTTGTTCTTCTCGTCTTGAACCACTGTGTCCCACCCCATCCGATTAGGATCTTATAAAAACATTGAAGAACACCTCCCCTTCTCTTCCTCAAAAGATTCAATGTTCCCAATAATCCTCTTGATATTTCCAATACAATCCTCTCTAAACATGGGATCTATTATACACTATATGGAATGAGTCTTTTTCATGAGGAACTCTTGAGATTTGTCCTTTTCTGGACCCGATCAGCATCCCTGGCATGAGAATGTCCAAATCCTACTCACTGACCCAAGTCTTGGACAACATAAACCACAATTTTCACTAGTCTCTAATGAATTAGGGATGTATTTCTCTCTCTATCATCCTTTTTTGGATGCACATGAGTTATTTGGGGATGCATTTTACTACACCATGAATGAACAACAAAGAAAAGAAATCAATACCACATTTTGAGAATTTTCAGCAACATCAAGAAATTTTAAACATTTTCATAAACCAAAATTCCACCTAATCCATTACAATAATGATCTAAAAAACTAATTCACCCCCATTTAGTTTCTATATGCAGTATGAATCATGTACATATCATATGGATGAGATTTTAAACAACTTCCAACATCCCACGGTGACTCAAAACCCATTACTAGGTGTGTTATATAGATACCCCACAAAAAAAATAATCAAGCCCCATTAATCCTGGATCTGTTATATCGATCATCTGCCAAATAACAAGACACATAGAAAGTGAAAAAATCATACTTATATACAATTTTATCAATAATTAATGTAGGATTACATCCAAATCGACACCTTACCTGGCTCTTGACAAGGCATGAAGGGTGTTCCAGATCCCCATGTGATGGAAACAATTTCTTGGGTAATAAAAATACACATTTGGTATGGTTTTCCCAATGATAAATACATATGAACAAATCTCAAAATATATCACCAAATTTCAACATTTTACAAAATTAACTCCAAATAAAAAGACTAAAATGTGGTGGGGTACCAACTACATTACAACCAAAAAACCATCATACAATATGATGTACATCACCCTTAATAAAACTCCACCAACACCAACAATAGAGGAACACTAGAAACCAGATCCAACATCACCTCCACAGAACATCATGCCTTTACCTAGGTCACACATAATATAGTCTACATGCACATAGCTATGTATGTAGGGTGTGATCCAAATCCCATTAGGATACCATCCAATAGAAATATTCCATTCCATTATATTAGAATATAAATTAACATGCAATTGTGTTTAATATGAAAATAAAAACATTTAATGGAATCTTTTAAGAGAATCATTTTAAAGGGTTCATTTTAAAATAAACCATTAATTTTATTTATTATGAAAACATTGTCATTCCATATGCTGATGGTGATAACTACATCATAATGAGAGAACCATGTCTGTTGAAATCATTATTTTTACTATCACTAGGGGGCCCTAATAACCTCATATCTTTGGGATACATAGTATAGATACAATATCCTACAACATCCTCATGTACGAGCTACTAGAGTGGAAATCGAAAAATGTGATATTGGATCCAAATCATCGTCATGTTTGGTTAGTATTGTATTTTAAATCATCCTAGATGAAAAAATTCATTTTATGATCATATCCAACTAGAGTACTAATCCTAGTACACCCATAATGATTCATATGATTCCATGTTTTCCCAATTTTCCACTTTACATGTCGCATAGATCACCATTTTTACATAAACACAACAAAAATCATGAATACATGTTAAAAAAGCATTAATTTTCATATGGAAGCCCCTTTTCATATTCATACACACACCAAACCCATTTTGAAGACACACATCATACAACATGCATAATTTATAGAACACATTTTATAAGAACAACAAGGAAAAACACATGAATCAAAATAAATTCCCATGATAAAACCAAAATTCAACATATATTCCCTAGAAATCCTTTTGAAAACACCTCTAATACATTTCAAAAATCATATTGAACAAATTTATGAAAAAAATAAAACATACGAAAAAATCAATAATATTTCTAACTCATGAAATCACCTTTCACACACATTGATTTTTTGGAATTCGGTGGAAACCCACAACCACCCCATGAAGGAACCTTTTAGAGGAAATATTCCCCCATAAACATATATATTTTACACCAAAACTCAATATCAAACCCTATTAGGTCTAACAATCAATAGATGTAAAATAACTAAATAATGTGGAAATAAGAACCCATGAATAAAGATTAAATCATTAAAATATAATGATACCTGATGATTCTTGATGTTACAAGACCAAATAAACCAATAAATGAGTTCCAGAGGTCTAAGAGGGAGATGAGGGAGCTCATATGGCTAAATATCCTATTTATATTGATTTATAGATGATTTAGTTATAAAATAGGGGATGAATAAAAGGAATTATTCAAATTTATAATCACCTGTATGGACCACATAGTGAACTCGAATGGTTTGGAAAATAGTATAGAAATTGGCTGCATAGTTTCTTGGGGGATGGTTCATGCCCATACAGAAAACCCGTATGTCTTATAAAGTTACAATTTCTTGAGGACACACTTTATCCTGGTATGAAACATGGTTTCCCCCTGTCGTGTTCCACTAACTACAAGGTTTGAAAATTCAATTTTTCAACAAAATTTCCATGTAATACCAAGGAAAAAATTTGATAACAAAAATCAAAAAATATTAACTTAAAAAATGAAGGATTTTGAAAACCCACTCCATTGATGGAACTATATTATAGGTCCCTTCCAATGGAACTTCCCAAGTTTTCTCAACTACTGAAATCACCCTGACCATATCTGTTGGGAGAATACCACCCACCATCACTACCTTAACCTATATTAACACAAGCAAAAACATTAATGTTGGAAGCTGATCTAGAACCTTATTTTTAACTAATGTTTATATATGCAACAATAATACAAATAATTACAGTGTTTAAAAAAACATTTTAAGATGAAAATACCTATATGAATAGTATATTCAGTGAGGATATCAAAAATGTTCATGAGTCATCCCCTTGGTAATAGAATCCCTTCTCTAGCCATTTCGCTAGTCACATGCATCATATCATTTGATAGTTAGAAACCTATAGCAATAAGATCAATTATGATCATCGAACACACCACTTCACGGGTTGAAGGTCACTATCCTTCTACCTGAGGTTCATTATTAACCACACATTCCATCATACTCATTTATCCCTAAACTAGTATAATAATTTTTAAACCAAAATCTTAGGGTTTTAACTTATTTTCATGTATAGGGGATTGTAATATTTTACTTTTTAATGGAAGGTACTCCTTCTACGGTTGATTCATAGTAGGATCAAAACCCCATGTTTCATCTAGGTATCTATATAGAGGGACTCCACATGAAAATTCTCTGACTTAGAGATATAATAAAGAGGTTATCTCAAATATTACTTTAACCACGGTGGTTTGAAAACTCATTATTACTTGAGAGTGGACCATATCTTCTTGCTTTTTGATATATTTAACAACCTTATCATGGGACATGTGGAAGATAAACTCGGCATGAACCAGTCATGTGGGGAATATCCACTCTTATTCGAGGTCACACAACATCATGTGAAGAGAGTGGATCTATAAAATGATCCTCAAATCCCCCAATCATCTAGGAATTCTACATCACTAGGAATGTATGTATAGAACATCCCCTTCCTCATATATTTGACAAAAATATTAGGGAAAGCATCGGTGGTATCACCTTGCTCTCAAAATTAGTTTCCAAGGAGAGTTTATCATAATATGTCTCATCTCCCTCCGACATATGCCTGTTCATAGCTAGGGACAAATGGTTTTGAATCCTCAACTGATCTCCCCCTCAGTATTCTTAATGATCCATGTTTTTCTCTAACCAGAAGTATCCATTATACCCATGGTTTTTAAAAATAACCTCTATCAGTATAGGTGGTTCGTTACCTCAAAATCTCTATAGGATACAAAATTTTCCATCTCATCATGTGATCATGGGTGAGTTCATATGCAGTAGTAGGTGGCAGCAGCTTGTACCATCCTTTGTCATCCTCACACATAAACATACCCCATATAATTCTAAATACTGAATGATGGATTACATGATACACCTCCCATGTATACCTTAAGGTTCAACCGCTGCATGCATATGAACTACCTTGATCAGAAATATAGGATTTATGACATTTAGTTCACATTATAGTTAAATCTCTCCACTAGTACCCCACATCATATGGCTATGAAGATAAATCACTAGTTTATGTTCCCCATACCATTATAGGTAAACGTACACTTTGGAAGGTTCAAAATATTTTCAAGGAAGTTCTATTCTTACCTGACCCTTTCCAGTACATCCACTAGGCCCGACATGAGCAGGCAACTCTCGGTGATGATCAGTGTCTCTGTTTGAAATACATAGTTGGTGGGGAGGTGGTGTTTGGATATTCATATCCCCCCATGTGTGAAGAAACCCAACTATATAATTAATTTAGGGGCCCTCACACTTAGAGTGTATTCTTCCATTTTATGAATTATAAGTTAACCATGTTTAGGATCTTCAATACCTAGAAATCAGGTATAACATGTTGCACCATCACCAGCATCACTGCCATAATAAAAGTTCATGTCCACACCCCCAATTGTAAATCCATTATATAGATAATCCTAACATAGATCAAAATGGAAATAAACACAACCATCCTAGCCACATAAGCATCAGGAAATATGTTATCCCCTACATCGGCCACAAGACAACCTCTATGATCAGCTAGTAAGAGTGAGTCATTCCCCTATGGAACACATTGAAGAAGTTATATAGCCTTATAAGAATATTTTACACTAGATAATTTCATATATATATATATATATGAGAAATTCATTAATGGGTTTTTCATTGTCCCAACATCTGTTCACTTCTCCCATACATCATGTTCATCAATTCCATAATGAGATCTGACATCTTTTCCTAGTCCTACCACACATTCTCTGATGAGATGAAAACATAATTCATCATCCCTTGTATTAGTATCCCACTGATGTTGTGATGGTCCCATTGGTCGATTCTAATCATCCCCTGATGTTAATGGAAAGTGTTGGACCTAGGTAAACAACTGCTAAGTAGCTCTAGTGTGATTTTTAGGTGGAAATAGTCATCAAACAATGAGGCCCATGTTGCATCATAAATCACCACTTACTTCCACACAATATAAAATTCATGGAATGATGATCACTCCCAATATTTAAAGGATTATACTTTTGTGATGTTTTTTCTTAATGAAAGTTACAATTGTGAATCCATCCCTTGAGATGATCCCCCAATCCCAGTGTGATAATTGTCTTGTACTATAGAGGGATGTTTTAACCTCAAACATATCCCTATTGAGGTTGTTTACATGCTCCTAATGAGTTTGAACCATAATTAATGTATCATAATTCATGATATTTCCTCCAAAATCCATGTTCCATTGGTATAATCTAGGTGACCTCTTGTACTAGTAAGCGGGATTGTATCTACATCCCTTAGGAATGACAAAGTCCTCCCACATCCTGAAACTGTGGAATAGAATCCTATTACATAGTGGATACTACCTTTGAAATTATTTTATATGTGAAATGAGGGATTCATGTTATGAGTAACTATAGATTCTCTCATTGTTAATTATGTTTCACTTCATTTCTTCCGGATGATAATAAAAAGAAATTGGCTCCTTTAGTAGATATTTCATTCAAGACATATTATTTTATCTAGTTTGAGTTCATGAATCCTTGGACATTTATATTGGTCCATAAAGGTTGTGCTCATTGTGGTTTCTTCTTAATGATTAGGGATTCATAACTCTATTCTTGGAGAACTGTTAGTAGTTATAAATTTATGGAGTTCTTGATTTTGTGAGAGATGGAGGTTGAGATTAGAATGAACACACAAGGTGTTTGACATTCCAAAAATTACAGAACAATATTTTGTATTAATTAATTTATTTTGGCCTCTCTTAAGGTCCACTCCTCTATATATAGTTTGATGGTTTTGAGTAGTTCTCACGGGATCCCTATGAACCATCACCACAAATGGACTTGATGAATACTGTTCAAAAAACAAGGGATAATTCCCAATTTTCAATAAAAATTATTTTCAATATTACCCTCCGTTTCATATGTAAACTCCAATTATAATAGATGTAACTTTTTTATGCTAAAATATATGTACCAAAACTGAGTTCAAGGAAAGAATGACCAATTCAATGAAAATCCATGCCAAAATAACCCAAAAATTCTCATAAGGGTTTGTTTCATGAATCCCCATACTTTGAAAAGGGATGAAGCTCACAAAAATATTAAGATAGGTAGATCTTTTGTCAATATGTGAAGGTATGATGGTAAAATTCATGAAACCTCACTCTTAAGTTGCAGAGTGATTTTTGACCCAGCAAAGGCTTAATGGTAATCTTAACACCAAAACATTCGGGCACACAGATACCCAGCCACTCATGATTCTTATGAATCTTCATGATAGCCTCTAATCATCATGAAACCAACAATGGTATACATTCACCCTTATTTCTAACATTTATGGGTATGCATGACCCTTAAACATCCAAAAACGAGCTCTATTTATAAACCGTATGAGGTATATGAGTGAAAGAAAAATATTAATCCCCCAATGTATCTAATCATCTCTAAACCACCTCCCCTGGATTCTTGAGAGCCTCCACCCTAGGAGGATTTGGCTTCTATGAAGGCAATTTCCCATTACAGAAGAATAAATCCCTTTGTGTAACTTACAAATTCATGAAGAATCTATCCATAAAAAATCCACCATTATGAGAACCAAGACATCAGTATGAGGTAAATTCAACTTGTTGCATGAATCCTACCCCTTATTAATCCCCATGATTTTCATGAGGACCCTATACATCATAATATCCTCCATCATGAAGCCCTTGTTTTTTAAACCCCCTATTTTATCCCTCTCCATGGTTACTCCATTCATTTCACATATTTTATCAATGGTAAAGTACATAGGACCCCCATATAAACCCAGTATAGGTCCAACTGCACCTCAGGGCCCTATATGAATGTGCCTCCCACTCATGTGTCCACCAATTTTACCTAATGTTCATCCATGGCCTCCAGTCTTCCTTTTTCTTCTAATAATAGGTAACCTTACCCCCTTTTAATTTTTTAGTAGAAACCCCTATATCGACCTCCTGAATGAACACACCTTCATGGAAGTGAAAACACCATTCCCCCATAATATTCTCATGAATAGTTTTCACGTAATTCTTTGTGTTGAAATCATTAAGGGAAAATGCACACTATTCTTTGTTGAGTTTACTTATGTCAAATATTCCACTTACCATGAAATTTTCCCCTTTAGGAGTGAGACCAAAAATGTATGATCTACATAATGTTAAACTACATTTCTTTATATCCTAGTCATATAAGGTTAAAAAACTTAACAACATCTAATTTTTAAGATAAAAAACTACATAACTCCACTTCATAGTCATATGATATTAAATTTAATGATAATATAATTGAACATAAAGTAAAATTGTAGTCGTACACTATGTTATGAACACATGAAACCCCATATAAGATGACCATGGGATTCCACCTTGCACCCATCCATATGTTGTAACACCAATATTGGGTATATTCCATGCAAAAGCCCCACATCAACTTTACCAATCTTTATATGTGACACCAATACTAGAAATATTCATTGAATAATCCTTACACAATTCATCAAAGGGAGATTCTCTTGTAAAATTTATATTCCTCATGTAAAACTCCACAACATCCCACGTTGTTGTTACTTTTTTCCAATGTGAATCCTTACCGGATAATGTTAAACATCATGTCTCAGCCCTATCACATGACCTTAAACAGCAACATTGAGCTACATGGGTTTTGATCCCTGCCTATAAACACAAAACAATGGATGAATCACTAAGGTTACATCCCCCCATTGGTAAATGTAGGACTTATATCATCCTTCCTAGATACCCACCTCCCAAATAAATCATCATGTGGAATTTTGATCCATAAAATATGGATCAACCACTACAGGTTGTCGTGGTCAAAGAGTAAATCCAGGTGTGACATCTTCCCTCATAGGGATGCACTTCCCTGATTAACTATTTCCAAAATATGTCTCAATAGGATTTTATATTCCATATTTATTAGACATAGAACATAACTATCCAAATTACATACCCCATAAAATAAACATGGGGTTCTTGCGGGAAAATTATTTAGAAGACCTATGCCCCTGAAATTAATTACATCATAGTCAACATGAGACACTTTTTGTTCCACACCAAATATTCTAGATATGAGATTACATCACAAGAGGATTATTAATATGTGGTCAATGTGGCCAATGTCACAAAATAACCAGAGATGAAAAACATGGATAATATCATAACAAAAAAAATTCCCCAGTCAGGGTAGAAGAAGTGAAATTAACCAATGACTACAAAGATATTGCATTGAGAACAAGATTGGCAAACATGACATAATATATAAGGGAGAAATGGAATATAAAATGATATATAATGAGGAATCGATGGAACGATGAACTAAAATCACATCATACCATTTTAATCAATTATTAGACATCAATGAAAAATGTGATGAAAGAAACTATCCTTTGGATTGAGAGAATATAGTTAAAAAATATTCACACCTTGCAACCCCATTGAAATCTCTAGAAACAATTATATTACATCATGGAGTCTCAATGCGCCCGGAATACCTAAAAACAATCATCTTATGAGAGAGTGTGGGTAAAAATGGACATTATATATACACAATGAACCATCAAAAGAAAAATAAGCTGAGATAGTGGTTGAAACACCCTTGGTTAGAAAGAAAAAAGAAAATAAAAAATGTAGGATTCGAACTAAACCCATCCAGCCTTCCCTATAAGGAGAAAACATCCCAATATACCCAATGTAGACTCTCTATAACTGAATATTCTTAAAATATTTGATTATGTGGAGAGAAATATTTCAATAGTGGAAGCCATCCATCAGGTTTATCAGTTTGAAAATTTAATCAGTGACTTTTTCACCTAGATTAGAAGATTTTTATTAAATAAAGTGTTCAAATTCGGTAAAATAGATTTTTTCCTCGTTACCTTATAAATTACTAAGATGTATCAATGTCCGTATATCTTTTAAATTCCATTAACCATAAGAGTTCTTAATTTTTTAAAATAATGACGTGATTTTGAAATATAGATGAATGTATATCTAAATACTACATACTCCTCTCTAAAAATGAGAGAAATTGGACCTACCTGAGTATTTAAACACCATTCCAATCGATCCACTTCCCACCATGTAGGTTTTTATGAATACATCATCATATGTGTAGAATTATTTCCACTACCTACCAGCTTATATGTTCTCAACATGGAATAAAAAATTCATAGATCACACTCCCATTAATCTAGTTTGTTCATCCTTCATGACATATCAAACAATAAAATATTTTGATGAAGGAACACTCTCTGTGAGTTTTAGTGATTATGTAGTTGATTTCCACATCATTAACGTAATTAAATTCCCTCATGAGGAGAAACCAATAATAAAATTAAATAATTATGAACTACATTAATCATATATGGTGTATATAGAAATGTTTGATGTCATAATTAAATTATATATAGCTTTGGAGACAAATATTTTCATAAAAAACCTATTTGTTAAATGGGTTTGTTTTGAAAATAATGTTGTGTGATGTGGAATTTGAAAAATATGATGGAAGTAATTTTAGTAACTTACTCAAATGTTTCACTAATAACTATAACATCAATCAATTGGTTTATTATATTGGGAAAACTGAGCCAAAAAAATACATTAAAACCCCTATAAATGAAACATACCCTGGTTCCATCAAACATGAGATATTCTTATTTAATATAAAAGGGAAATCAAATAGAAATAATTTAAAATAATTTAAAACTTTCTAATGAGTATTATTTTCATAAAATTTTTAAATAGGAAGTTAAAAAAATAGGATGGAAGTTAGGGGACATTCTAGGTATTATACAGACCAGCTACATTCATGTAATGTTTTTTTACAAATTATTCCAAATTAGTTAGAAAATCACAATAAGGATTACCCAGACCCTTTTTGAAGTAGTGAAAAAAATAAGTTGAAATGCTTTTATGTCCTAGAATAATTTACTCCATAACAACCTTTCAATGGGTAAGTCCCATTCAAATAGTCTTGATTAAAATTGGATACTACATTATAAAAATGATAATAACAAACTAGTTCGAACAAGAATTTTTAATAGTCTGAGAGTCTTGATTGAAAACAGGATATTGAACCATATGACTTGTAAGGATAGCTTCCCCATAACCATTGTAAGGAAAATGTTATACGGTCTTGTTAGGTAGGAGAAATAATTTTTCCTCGATATATTTTATTATTATTTTCATGATCCAATTACTCTAGATGTACTAGAAATGTCATTACTCGCATGTACATTGGTTATATTTTCATACAGAAGGATTTATTTTGGCAATTTTAATTCCATGGGTTCGATTAATTATACAATTGTATATATATTCTCATACATTATTTAATTGAACTAGTGGTATTTCACGATGACTTTACTCTATATAGAAATTGTTTTGAACGATTTACGGAATGTTTAGACAATATTATAAAATCATGAATTGAGAATATAATAATATTTAATTCTTTAAAATAAAAATTTATTTTGAAAAAATATGTTGTTTGGGAAACCTAATTTCATGATATGGAATTGAATAGAATAAGGAAAAAATTAATGTTATATCTTTACATCCTTGCACCACCACAATGGGAAAAGTTTTATCATTTTTTGGACATGATGAATTTTAATGAACTTATTTCAATATATTTTTAAATATTTATTTTAAACTGAATAAAGTAGTCGAGGAAGAAGTTGAGTTTTTGATTAATGATTCCACATGAATTTTTTTTAATTAGTTAAAATAAATATTGACCATTGGACCCAAAATATACCCACTAGTCCATGAATATTCCTTTAAAAAAATGTGGGATTTATTGGATCTATACCCACCTATATATTGTTTTGGGAAAATAAATTTCGATAGCCAATATATTTAAAAACCATCGCATAGATCCAATTAATTATAAATCAATTTAGAAGTATTTTCTATTTATTGTTGTTTGGTTAGAAATATTTTAATCATTTTTTATGATGTAATGTATATATCTATTATGATTATGAAATACTCATATACTTGATCATGATGGCTAATGTGATGTAAAACATATTGTTATTTATGTCACTACCATGATAGTTCAACACATATATTTTGGATAAATGATGTTGTAAGAGTCTGGTTTTCTGAAACATGGGTATAATTCTCCACACTATTGTGACAGAACAACCATATGAAATAAACATAGATGAATGATTTTAGGGTGAGTAATTTTATAATGCCACTCAAGTTCCATAATATGAAAATTTATTGAATTTCAAAGTCACATAAAAGTTACCTCTTTTATTTATCAAATATATGGAACAAAAATTAATATACAAATCCTCATTCTGTATTTTATAATACCCATATATTTGTATGGTCTGTAGTTTTAAAATAATATGGAGGTGTGTACATGAAAAAGAGGATTAGTTGGCATTAACATTTTTCCACAAACATTATTATATTGGAAATTTTGGACCCAAAAAATTATCTAGGAATGTTTTAAAAGATAGTGAATATTTCCCCACACTCATTAGTTTTTCCGATGATTTTTGAAACAAAAATCAAGCTTCAACGTTTCTGGGTTAGATTCCAAAAGGTAATAGATTCCAAAAAAGAATTTTTTTTTTCTATGAAATATATGATATCTAGTGATTAGATTTCATGGTCCCATTTCATTTTTTAATAGTATTTTAAGAATTTTGATAGAAATATATTATGTTAAGGGGGTTGAAGTAAAATCCAAAAGAACTGATGATCCCAAAACAATGATTTCGTCTATAAAATAAAATATTTTTTATTGGATTTTAGTTCCATGAGATGATAAAAACGATCAAGGAAGAAACATTTAACATAATAATAATACATAACAGATAAATAAAATTGGATATAATAAAATAAATCACTTCTTATCACCAAAAAACCAATGGGATGGACAAGTTTTCATGAAGTGAGAAACAATGGATTCTAGAGAAGCCAATATATCCCAAATGGCCGGATTTGTTTTGAAATATAGAGGATTTACTATTGGAATATAATACCAGCTAAAATCCCCCTTAGATATGTATAGTTATAGTTTAATATATGGAAAAACATTAACCTTCCTATTGAGTTTTAATATAATGCATCCTGGTTTATTAAGATGTTTCCATAAATAAGATAAACAATATTATTGTTCTCATTAAGGATTAAAATCATTCGAGGTAAACAACCTCCCAAAAGGACTAGTCCATACATGGAATATAATGCTTTTCCATTTAGTTTATTTGAGATCAATGTAGTTAAATCATAGAACCATTTAAATTTAAATGGACAATAAGGGAATCATTACCATTTGGATTTTTGGGAATATATAATGGATGTTTCCAAACTCCTATCTACTATAATTTAATAGAGAACCTCATGTTTTCTCTCTCCTATAAATTTGTTCAGATGATTTTGTTATGAACATTATTTTTATATGATAAAATATATGATTTAAATATAATGTAAGTATGTTAGATACGATGGTGGATGAGAGAATATAATGTAGTTTTGGGTGTAAAAATCCTTTTTCTATTTTACATGTTGTCTTATATAAGATAAGAAATATAAAAATTCATTAATATATATATATAATGAAAAATGGATAAAAATTATATTCTCTTATATATATATATATATATATATATATTTCATTCAGTCAATAATTAATATAAATGTTTACCTGCCTAGATTAAATTCATGATAGAGTTAATAATTTCATTATTTCTAACATATTATTAATTTGATTAATGATAAATGAATTTGTAAACATATCAAGGTAAATTTTTTATATCAACCATGGAATTGGAAGGCATTAAACATATTTTTGTGGAATCATAATTTTTACATGAGGTCACAAAAATTTTAAAATATAATCCAAGAAACATGAGCTATTTTAAAAGGAACATCTTACACAGTAAAATAAAAACAAATTGATATGAGTAAATTAGAAATATTTTAAAATTGGTAATTTCGATCCCACATAAAAACTTAGAGACATTAGAGACCATGTGTTTGTGTGTGGGTATTCCCACTATACAATTCCAATATTTTCTTTTCCACATTGCTTCAAACATAGATGGATGAAAAAAATATATTTTAAATAAAATAAAAAAATCAACAAATATCACAATAATAATAAATTAATTCATTAATGCTTATGGGATATTAATCCCAATAGATAATTTAGAAGATCTGTAATGAAAAATATAATTTTATATTTGTTAATGTAGTATAGAATTATACTTTTGATTAAGAAATATAAGAGGGATGAAAAAATAAATGGTCTTATTCCTAAAAAATTAATTCCAATTAATTATACTATAATCAAAACCAGGATTTTGAAAAATGGTTGAATATAATTTACGAGTGAATCTAAATCATAAGATATAAATTATGATTCAAATATTTTGAATACCGTTTAATTTATTCCTCTATGGCTTATATATTTGCATCATTGAATGATGAATATACTTTTTTAACTTTTAAATAAATTCAGTTTAACGATAATATTTTAGAGGGGTGAAATAATTTATATGTGGTTTAATTTTTATGGATTTTATATAATTTCATTTAGAAAATACTATTTCTTGAATTAATTTTTTTTAATTCATAAATTATTCAATAAATATTTGGTTATATATTTTGTTATTTTGTAGAATAATTTCTAAATTGATAAAAATTGTAAAGTTTATTTATTTTTTGATTTTGATTTCTATGAATTATGAATTTAATATCATTATTATTTATTTTTATATGGTTATAAAATCATTTATTTCAACATTGTAGTTAATTCATGCACAATATAACTGAAAAGGAACATACATTCTTTTGACTATTGGAAGATTAAAAAAGGGTCCTAGTGAGGGTTCCCAATGGGAATGTTTAATTTAATTTGATCCCCATTACATGGTGGTACATTATGTTTAAGAACGTATCATTTTTAATATGAACCCCATTCTAGTGTCTCCCATGTTTGGTTCAGAAACCCATATTTTATAAAAAAACATCAAAATGGTGTAACCCACATCAGTAAAGATGTGCCCAACCAATTTATGATGAAACCAATTATAGATAAGGATTTATTTTATATTATTGCATACCTGAATCCACATGATTAACGAACCAGTTCTCTAATAGGCTTTATTTCCATACGTGTTCTCTATCAAACCCAATGAGTTGGATGAGGCCCAATTATTATGAAAATATAGTCGATTCCAATTTGACTGTAATCCAAACCTCTATACCAACATGTCTGTTATATCCTCCCCCAAGAGAAATATTATTTCCATTGAATCCACCAAGGAGGAAATTATTTCTCATCAATCATTCATAAAGGATAATTGATCTCAATAGACGGAGGAAAATTATTTTATTGAAATGATTTGATTATAAAAATTATGATAAATCCAAAAAATTTAGCTATGTACAAGTATGAAATATGATGAAACAAAATACATATCAAAATTTGTGGAATAATTCATACATAAAAATGTTTATTGAAAGGAATTATCATTCTAATCACATGACCAAGAAAGTAATATATATATTTTTTAAGGAATAGTGGTGCCTCATTCAAATACCAAACACATTTTATTGAATAAAAAAGTCGAAAGAATTACAGGAGACAGAGAGAAGGGATTTTTTACAATCTTTATCAAATAGCTGAAGTAAATCCGGGGGGTGTCCGTCCTGGTCATGGTCTAATTAACACCCTTGTAGGAAAGGCCATCAGTAGCATCGTTAACCTCTCTGATGGTATGAGTGGTAATGTAGTCTATATCATGTATAAAGTTTAGGCAATGCATCCAAAGATTGATCAAAGGCCCAGCAAGGTGAGTCACACAATTCCATATTTCCTGGACAATGGTGGTAGAATCACATTCAATCCATAGATTCCTCTAGAATTTTTGAATGGAAAACATGATGGTATGAATTACTCCCATCACTTTGGCCTCCAAGGACGATGCTATTGCACAATTTCCAAAGAAACACCCATAACACTTGCCAGCAGAATCTCTGAAAATGGCTCTGTAGCTAGCAGGTCTAGGGTTTCCCTTTGAGGCACCATCAACATTGACTTTGATCCATACCGGCATTGGAATTTCCTAGAAAACATCAATGGTGTGAAGAAAATGACGGTATATGTTAACAACCTGAATCCTGTGAAAAATCTCCCAGTCACCAACCGAGTTGTTGCAATGAGCTTTTTCAATCGATGCAGCTTCTCAAATCGCAATGAGGATCCATGATTTCCCTCCATTATGATTTAATGAGAATTTATTGTGTAGAATATCATTTTTTCATACCAAATCACATGTAGGAGCTCAGAAACAGAAGCTAAGAAAATGTTCTAAATTTTCTGAGAGGATTGTCACTGCACACAAAATTTAATAAGGGTGTAAATTGTGTCGGGGTTATTCCATCTGCAATAAAAAATGTCAAAAATAAATTTCCAAAGAGCAGAGGCTATGGAAATGAAGATAATTTTTGGTTCTATAGAAATAATTAAAATCCATTAGTCAAGTTGATACATAATGGAGAAAGAAATATATGTGAGGTTTCATAGTGTTACAGGGATAATATGCAAAACTTTTAATGGAATTATGATTTTAAAATCAATGTAAGGGGGTGATTAAATGTTATTAAACTATCTTAAAAAATAAATTTAAAATAATCCAATCAGTATTAAGTGGTGTTTTCAAAAAATATAATACCCAATAGAAATAAAAACACTTATAATACTATCATACCTAAGAGACAACCCAAACCCCATTACAACTTCATTTTACTTTGGAATAATTTATTTTTATGATCACAACATGATAAAGGGACATCAATACATAACGAATGATTATAATTATATATAATGTAAATATAATATATGTATATGATGTATGTATTTGTCATTAGTTTGAGTCTTGAATATAATATATATATATATATATATTATTTATATTAATATAATTTATTTCTTATGAATTTTTATTCATAAATTCTAGTATATTATGATTGAATTAATTTATCTCTAATAAAATAATAGAAAAAAATTAAATTATTATATCCAAAGAGTAAAAATAGCACACTATTTGTTGTGAATTAGAGGATCATTAGGCTTCATCTATATTAGTGGAAGAGATCCTCCCTTCATAGGGTCATGATTTATTTGAGGATCATCTGAGTCCCTTTTCTTCCCAAAACTATTCATCTCATGTATGAAGGCACTGGAGCACCTTATGTTGATTATTAATTATATCAATGTTAATTTGGATCCAATTGATGGTGTATCACCTAGAAGGTATGATGTCTTCCTTCATATATTTTTGTTATCACTTTCAAGAATTATCTTTTAATAAAAAAAATAGGGTTATTGATGTTTGTGATTTCTTGGTACACTATTTTTATTAATTTTTTTAATATTTTATCTTATGGGTATATCTATATTTTTTGGTTGTATTATCCTATAAAATACCATTTGATGATAATATGAAACCCATAATAATAATAATAAAAATATTTACATAAATTGGAATACATGATTGGTTCTATCTTGGAATCATATGGGATCCTACTCATTCCATCCATCTCCTCTTATGTCGAGGGACATATTTTTTTGGAACAATTTATAACATGTGACATTATAACAAATACTATATTGTATTTTCCATATTAAATATCATTTTTATATATTCAACATATTTACCATTACATATTCTACGAAACCACTTGGATCTAACATGAATGATCTTGATCCTGAGAATATGTGCTACAAAACCTATGTTCATCATGGAGTAGAATTTTTTTAACCAGTCTGAAACTATGTGTAAATATGGTACGTCATTTACAATAATTAATATGTTATCAAAATATACTACTAAGATAATTTACGAACCACCACTAAGCCTTTCATAAATACATGTATGACATTCATTTGTAATGAAATTAAATTATTTTATATCATTTTCAAAAACAATGCTCCATGAATTGTTCTTTTTATTTTATAAATCTATCAATTTAACTTTTATAATATTTTTGGAGTAGTTGGATTCACAAAACATTATTATTATGTCATATTTTCATCTTCATGAATGTTTCCAATTAATAAATATTTTTTGATATTCATATTTTAAATTCCATAGACATGATGATATCATAAACAAAGTATAATTATGAGGGATTTAAATATGAAAATTAGAGAAAGGGTTAATTCATATTCAATTATGTGATTATTTTTAAACCCTTTGGAAACTATCCTCTCTTAATATTGTTATACATTACATTCCATTTTTATTTTTTCCTGCATACACCTTTTAACACAATAATCATTACTTTAACAAGAGGATCAACTAGAACCTAAACATTGTAATTATACATATAATCCTTCTTATAATTCATGTATTATTACCCTCATCGTTATTTTGAGAAGTATACTACATTTTCGTATGATAGAAGTTCATTATTATCAATTTTTTATGATTCAGCAACATTAGTGACTAAAAACACATATCTTTTGGGTTCTCTTAAATATCATATTTTCTTATGTAGTAATTTTTCTTTAGAAATGTCATCATCCATGTGGAGCCACAAATATGCTCATTAACCAATTCATGTATATCTCGATAATCAATTTGATCACTATTAATCTTTATCCAACTATCATTCTAATGGATATGATCAATATGAATAAATATTTAATTCCTTGAATCATTCACATTATTTTATGAGGAGTTATATATATAATTTACCACGTTTTCTATGGGATTGAATATTAATAAAAACATAAATCATTAATGATATATTTGTTCCCAATTTTTTATATCAAATTCCACTCATTCCCAGACACTATTATGTGAAGAAATATTTTTTTTCAACTCTATAAATTAAAGTAATTCCATTTTCTACCTTACTTGTTACTTTATTTTGAGTGTATTCATTAGTTTGTAATGTGTGTCTCCAAAAGGATAATTCAAGATCCATAATAAATATCATTAACCATACCATGTCTAGTAAGTTATATATCATTTTTATCAATAATGACATTCTACTATGGCCTATATATTAGAGTTATTTTTATAGTAACCCAAGATCCTTTACAAATAAATGAAAATCATGGTTAAGATACTCACTATCTCAAACATATTATAGATTCATTATCATATTAACATGTTCATTCAAAACTTAATTATTTAATTCATTGAGTTTTTCAAAGCCCTCACACTTATATATCATTAACTAGGCATAGTAATATCTACTCAATTAATTTGTTGATGTTATGAAGTAAGAATAATTATATTATAAATGATCCACACACATCGTTGAGTATTAATAATAGATTCTTTATGGCCCTTTAATCTTCTCTACTGAATGGAGGATTGGTAATTTTCCACATAAAATAATTGTGGCATCTTTTAACTGGTATAATCTCAAAGGATTCTATATAAACATATTGACAAATATTTTTCATATGACACTCATTCATGTGACTAAGATAGTGAAACCCTAACTTGATGTTGAGTAACTATATAAAACTTGATTAACTATCAATTTCATTTATTTTTTCTATAATTTAATACAAAAATATGATTATATAGCATTTCTATACCAAAAAAATGATTTCATTGAAAAAGAGGCATTTGTTATTCAAAATTTTGTAAATAAAACAATCCATGCCAAGGAATGGAATATATAAGGTGTTATTAGTAATACATGTAACAAACTAACATTTAATTTAAACCAAATACATTATATTTTTAAAAAAGTGATATTATTTTATATGGAAAGTATTAGGTCAAGAAGTGTAATGAGCTAAGCCTGACGAACATGGACATTACATTACTTTAGAAGAATACTTAATACATGACACAAATAGATTCCCAAAGACTATATTAGTGTATTTCCTTTAAAAACTGAAAAAAACATAAAAAATTGGGGCATAAAACATCCACATTGTCTCCTTCTTTATCATTAATAACTAGAACCCCTATTGGAAACAATATACTTAATAACCTTCTTAAAATCTAGGGGGAAAATAATCATGAAAAAGGGTGAGATCAAATGATCAGTAAGGGTAAGTATGAAAAATATCTTACAAAACATAAAAATAATAATGTAAAAACATTAACATATATTTAGAAAAAACATACCACATTTAACATATATGAAAATAATGAGACATGAAATAAATATTGGTAGTTCAAAATGAGTAAATCATAATGGAATCATTAACTATAAGAAAGTGTCTTTGGCTTAAAACATGGAATTTTAGAAAAAAACAACACATTATATGATTTCCATAGTAGCTAAATAATTTTTGTGAAGACCATCATAGAGGATAATTTATATTACTAAACCGGGATTAGATTACATTTCATCAATGTATTAATGAAATGGATTTACTTATCATGTCAGCCCATTTTTACTAAAACAGGTTTACTTTTCATTACAGTCATGTCTATCTCATGAGATATAAATCCTTACCCAATTCATTGGAGTGAGAAAAATAATTCACATATCTCGTAATGAAATCATTCTTACATGTTCCACCAAAAATAAATCATTCATCATAGCATAAACCATGAAATAAAATGGGTTTCTTAAGAACCATTCCATCATAACATAATCCATATAAAATATCATTCCATTATTAGAACAATAAATTCATAGTAATAATAGGTATAGTAACCTTACCATATTTAAGAGTTTAATCTTAAATGGATAATAATTTTTAAAAGTCACTTGAAAAGAATTCTTGAGGAAGTTGTCTTTTCTTCATCAAAACTATTTTATTTTTTCAAAATGTCATGATATTTTAAAAGAAAATAATTTAATTTTAAATAAAAAAGAAATAATATACAAGAAGATTAATGAAAATAAGTAATAATGAAATCATAAAAAAATACATTCATGTTTTATAAGTTAGAAATCATTATCCTCAAAATTTTACTAGAAAAGGCAAAAAGTACCTAGTATGGTAAAAAAAATTAAGATTCATTCCACAACTTGTTGAAAAAATCTAAAACAGGTAATATTAAAATTAAAAATATATAAAATAATAGTAACATTTTATGAAAACATTTTTAGAAAACATGGGCATTGATTATAAATATATCCCCTGTAAATACTTGCGTATAAACAAACTTAGATAAAAATGTGATTGAAAAATTATCCCTTACCTTTGGTCCAATTTCTTCTATAGGTTTCCAAAACTTCTATATTGTGGGTTTAAACATATTATTAACTTGTAACAGAACCATAATAATATTCATCATATCATATATGATTACCTTATGACTTTGTATTACCTGTTTGTTTATCAATTCCATGTTAAAGCATTGTTCTCTGTAATAATTGATTTATTTATTGTACATGTTTTGATGTGTTATTATTGATCTTATTACATAGATCACAGTTTACATACATCAAGTATGTAAAAAAATATAAATATTTCATAGATATTCTGTATAAAAATATATATAATAGATAGATAAATGAAATGGAAAACATTGTTCATGGAGACGGTGGGTTGTACGTACACATGAACGTTGTTTCCATTTCCATATTCAATTAAATGGAAAAAAGTCAAAAACACATATATATATATATATATATATATATATATATATATATATATTTAAAAATTAATAGAGTAGAATTATTATTTTATATATTTCATTCTTATTTATTATATATAATTTATAAATTTTTTTGAATGGTTAATGTGGATAATGAATCTCATCACGTCATGGAAACAGTAGGCCATATATATGCATGAGAAACGATATCTTTGACATAATGGTTAAATGGTATAGAACAAGATGGTATATTAATCATAATGAATAATAAAATTTTATATTCATTATTTAAATCCATTATACTCATCATTATACCCATTCAAATTAAGTATTACTGAATAAAAATTTACACCACGACATGGAGATAGTAAGTCATACGTACGCACCCATAGTTATATTATTATTCATAGGATGGATGAAATTAGGTATAAGATTGTACCATAATTATAATAACATATCATCATTCATAAGATACTATACTTATTACATTATTATTTCAACAATATAATAAGAGTAATTAGAAGTATAAAATAATTTTGTAAGAGGTGTTAAAACAATTGCCTCTTTTTCGAGTAACTTCTTTTGATGTGCACAAAAGGTCTCCCTATGTTGGAATTTTTCCCAAATTGATGAATCTAGGATAAATTTAGCTATTTTGGGAGAGGAAATGGTAGGTTTTGGAAAAGAAAAATGGATTTAGAGGTGTGATTAAAAGATATGTAGAGGTTCCCTTTTATAATAGAGGTGAAGGAACCTTTGGAAATACCAAAACAATTAAATTAATATAAATTATTTTTTAAATTAAAATGCCTCCAAAGTAGAATATTTATAATACAAGATGAGTATGGGTGAAATTAATATAAACCAATTAAATTTATTCATGTTTGAATTTTATTATAAACCATATCATTTTGATTTATTCTAATTTAATCTATAAAAATTTAATTGTTGTAATAATATTCTAAATATTAAATGGCTATATATATTTACTTATGTGTTATAAAATGTCTATAATTGGATAATTTATCACATAGTTGAAATTTTAATTTTTTACTTTGTAATATTAAAATATTTTTGTGAATATTAAATAATTTAATAATATGTAATTGTTATAAAATATCAACAGTGTCAATTTTGACACAATTCATTTATTTGAAATTAAATAAAATCGAAAGAGATTATAAATTAAAAATAGTTTTTAATACACTCATAACATGTCATATCCACCTATAAAATCTGTGAAGAAAACTAATTAGTTCATAATATATTTATTTTAATATTTTTAAAACTATTTTTTGGATATTTATATTAATAAAATAATTTCTACACCACTATTGTGTCATCATTAATGGTAAATATTTAAACTCTAAAAATTATAAAAAAATTTACATTATGTATATAATTTCATTATATTTTTGGTGACTATTTATGTTTGATGTTTTAATATGTTTATAACTAAATTAAAATTATTATACTTATAAGATATATGAGAGTGACATGTTATCTTTTTCTTTTATTTTTATTATAATTACATAACTTACCTAGAAAAAACACAATGAAATGACTCAATTATGACCCTTAGGTGATAATTGTTTAATATAAGTCACCCATTAAGATTTTCTCAGGTGTTAAGGTAATATTATTATCTTTATCATATTGTTTGTTACCCAAATTTACCTGATTTACCTTTAACCGTGGTAAATAAAAATTATTGTAGTTTCTATTGATAATATCGAATAAAATAAAAGTAACATATTAACATAATTTGGTCCCACTGAATCCAAATAAGGAATCCATTCTTAATATTTCAAAATTAATAAGTTACATTAATTAATTTAAAAATAATTCTCTTTGTCAAAACTAGAAAGCGAGGTTTTACGAAGTAAAAACTACCGAATTATTAACATGTGTTTATGTCAAATTTATATATAAAAATACATAAAATAACCAAAATTTTATTAAATGATAAATAAATTATAATTACACTTTAAAATAAACTAAAAATATATTTCAACTACATAAATAAATTAGATGAAAATAACGTTTTGAAATAAAATGAGTTTTTTTCACTATTCATTAAAATAATAATTTTATCGAAAAATACCTAAATTTCAACCATGCTAAATTTTTATGTTCCATTTCAAAATAATAAGTTTATTTTTCTATATATAACTTTTAAAATTATAAAAAACATGAATTAAAAAGGGTTCGTCACTTAATGGTGGAAAAATTGTATTGTTTTGAAAAATACTACTTTTATCTAAAAATAATATTTATTCTATTATCATATCTAGAAAACATATATGATGAATTTAGAACATTAAATTTAATATATTAAACATATATTTTTCTAATAAAATACATAAATAGTGATTTTATTATTTTTTTAAACTCACTTTTATCATTTTAATATTTATTTAGAAGGACATTAATATTATTCACACCAGCCATTATAATGAATGGGTAATAATATTTATTTATCACATATAATCTGTATTTTATTAAATTAATTCAATCAAAATAACTTGAAACTTTGTGTTAGACAATCAAAAAATATTGTTACGTATACTGCATGCTACTACGGTGTTGCGTATAGCACAAACTGATCTTTGTGTAGCGTAAAACACAAGAAATCAAAGAAATTAAATGGAATATATATCATAAAATCTCAGGTTTACACAACATACCCCCCTTAAAATAAAGTTTACCCTTTAAATTCATCGGTTTTATGAATGGTTTACTAATTGGATGTTACTTTTATAGAAACCCACATTGTAAAAAGGAATAAAAAACATCATTTTGAAAAAGGAATGTTAGAAACATAATGACTACCCAAAGTAACAAAACACTAGGTTTCCACATAGGATAACATAGATTGGATGTGAAAAATGGATATGGATGAAAAATATAACCATCAGGTTCTGATAGATAGTGATACTGAACAACGTTTGGAGAAAATTTGCAACCAAAACCATATAAATCTTCAATGATTCAACGGACAATCTAATTCATCTGGTAAGAAGATACTAAGATAACATTTTTTTTCAAGATCCTTTCCCTAATGATGAATAATTGTGAAGGATAATAAATACTTAATTGATTTTGGAACAATCTCAACATTGTTCGTGCCTTGAACAATTCCCACATCATCTCTTATTTAAATAAATGAAGTTGAATGTATCCTTCATGATGTGTTAGAAGATCATACGATAAAATGATAGCTCATTCCATATATCTTAACAAAAATGTTTTCATAGGTAATCAAATATTTATATGTCCACCTAATGTTAGATAATACATTAATCTGACAATCATAAACTATAATAAAATGTATACTATCTCTAACTGGATTACATTACCATTCTTCTAAAAATATAAAAATATAATACTTTATAAAGTGGTGAACCAAATCATATTATCATTCCCAAATCTCATTAGGTTGTTCTGGTTGTCACATTCCAAACATGTGAATAATTTTATCATGTATAACATTAATTACTATATAAACATAGTGAAACCATGCATGCTGTCAAAATTAATTATTTTACTAACCAAAAATACAAAAAATTATATATTCTCAAACCATGATATCACTTCGTCCTTATATCACTCATTAGGTCATTAATACTATAATACATCTCATTATCTCCTTATACCTACATTATGTGTATATCATGTGATTTCCAAAAAAAATTAATCAGTTTTCATTTTTATCGGTACTATATACATATGGAAACCCATAGTGTAAAAATACATAAATATTCCAATATTTCATAATACTATAAAAGAGATTCTACAAAAATATTTTGGAATCCCATTATACAATAATTCCACCACTTCGTTGTCATACTCAACATTTCGTATATTGAATACATGTTATGTTATGTTCAATTTTCATTCACCTTAAATGGTTTTTGACATTGATAATCATCCATAACCCATTGAGTACTTCACTGTTTATAATAATGCCCCATTTCCTTGCACATGTATCATTGATGTGTGGGTGGTGAATGCTCTGTAGTCTTTTCTCTATTCACATAATTAGAAATAATTTTTCACATTAATTCGGCATACAACTACTCAATGACCTTCTTTTACAAACATGAAACATTTTCTGTTCCATTTAAATCAATCTCCATCATGATTATTTACACACTTTGAGTATATGAAAACAACCATATTATTTTCACAATTATTTTTAGATTTCCCCTTAAACACCATCATTTGTTTCTTTTCAAAACCTTGAGACTGATATGTAATACCAACGTCAATTTATACCTTGATATCAAATGAACAATATCTTCATAGCTACCAATGTCTCATATATCTAATTCAATTCGATGACTTGGTTTTAATCCACTGTAGAATCGATCAACTTTACCTTTAGGTTGGATGAAAAAGAAAAAAAATCATTCCTTGAAAGTCTTGGAAAATTTTCCCCATATGTACCAATGGATTCATCATCATTTTGATTAAGATCAAGGAACTCTATTCCCATATTTTTTTGAAGGATATGAGGGAAGTACTTATTGAAAAATAAGTTTTTGGACTCATCTAATTCCATAGATTCAATTTCATCTTTTTTGTCGTGTATTCTTGATTAGAGTCTACCATTGGTCTGCTTCAGTTTCTAAATAATAGACAACAAAAATAACTTTTAAATGTTCTGAACAACAAAGGATGTAAACTATACTTTCAATGGTTATGATCTATTGTTTAGCAACAAGTGGATCAGGAGACCCACTAAAATAAGGTAGAAATTTCTTCAAGAAGGACTCAATATAATGTTGTTCCCTTCCCTGTTCATTTGGATGTCCAGAATAATTCATAGCATGTGTATGCATAACAATAATATTTTCCATTCCATCTCCCATAACATTTGGTTTTTCAAAAAGATAATTATTTCATTACCTAGTGCATTGATAATTAAAACTCTTCTTTCTGGGTCAAACTATTATTTAAAACACAAAAAAAATATAGTTTGAGAGGAAAACATCATACTAAGAAAACAACATAATCAAGGGGGAGTACTTTAAATCTATGAAATCTTAGGTTTTATTCTAGGATATTCATGATCATTTAATTAATTCTAAGACTATAATCTGTAGTTTTACTTACCCTTATGGATATCCCTAGACATACCTTAGAAATATATCTTGGGATCTCACTAATGTTTTTGAATCCTAGTGTCCAATGGTTAACTAAACCTTTGCTCTGATACCAAATTTAAAGACCCGATCATGACAAAAATGGACTTTATATTACATTTGTGAAATACTTGACACATGACCAAAATAGACACCCAAAGATGATATTAGTTTAGTCTCTTTAGAAACTAAAAAAATGCAAACAACTTGTTCATAAGACATCTACATTGTCCCCTTATATTTCCTTCATAAATAGAACCCTATTTTGACAAATCATATTTAATACCCTTCTTAATATCCTATAAGAAAAGAAACATGAAAAGGGGTGAGATCAAATGCTCAGTAATGGAAAGCATGGAAAATATCTTACAAAATATGCACATTTGAATGTAAAAACATGAACATGACTTTTGAAAAAAAAACATTACACATTTAATGGATATAAAAATCTTTAGTCATGAAATTAATATTGGTAGTTTATAAGGCATAAATCATAATGGAATCATCTAACATGAGAAAATAGCATTTGAACATAATATGGAATTGTAGAAAAAATAAGCACATAAGGTTATTTTTATAGTATCCCTGGAATTTCTTCCAAGACCATTATAATGGACAAAGTCTATTATAGAACTGGGTTTACTTGTTGTTCCAACCATGCATTACTGAACTAGATTTATATGTTGTTACGGCCCTATAATACTAATATGGATTTACATTCCATTTTAGTCAAGTCATTCTCATGAGATATAAATCCTTATCCAATGCATTGGATGAGGATATAGGTCCCACCCATGCTATAATGAAATCATACTTACATGTGCCACAAAAACATAAATCATTCATCATTGAATAACCCATGAAATAAAATTGGTTTCTTAAGAATCATTCAACAATAAAATAATATATATAAAATAAAATTCCATAATTAACACAATAAAATCATAGTGATAATAGTGATAGAAACATAACACTACTTAAGAGTGTCTTCATATATGGAAAATAATTTTTATAAGACACTTGAACTATATTCTTGAGGAAAATATAGTTTCTTTTTCAAAAATGTTTTCTTTTCTAAAAATGCCATCCAAATTTAAAAAAAATATTTCAGTTAAAAATAATATATGTATATTTTACAGGATTATTGATGGAAATATTGTGTCATGAAACTATAAAAAAACATCCAATCCATTTATGTTAAAAAACAATCTCTTCGTACTTTTTCCGAAAAAGTTAAAAAGTACCTCATATGGTAAACAAAAGAAATATTCCTTCCATACCTTGTAGTAAAAGTCAAAAATGGGCTAAAAATGACATTAAAAATAAATAGAATAATTTTATCATTTTATGAAAACATTTTTAGAAATCATGGAAATCAGTGATAAATAAATCTCCATTAAATACTTATGTATAAACAATCTCAGATAAAAATTAACTTGAAAAATTATCCCTTACCTTAGGTCTAATTTCATTAGTATGTGTCCGAAACTCTTATATAGTGGATTTAAATGTATTATCAACATGTTATAGAACCATAATAATATTTATGATATCATATTTAATTTACATATGAATTTATAGTTATCGGTTGTTTATCAATTTCATTTTAAAAGAATGTTTTGGGTAATAATTTTTTTATTTATTATAAATGTTTTGGATTTTTATTCTTGATTTTATAACTCAGATCAGGATTTAAATACTTAATGGATGTAAAATATTATTTAAATATCATAAATATTATGTATGAAAATATATATATTAGAAAGATAAATGAAATGGAATACACCGTTCATAGAGACGGTAGGCTGTATGTACGCATTAACGCTATTTATATTGCCTTATTTAATTGAATGGAAGAAATTAAATGATATATTTTTATATATACATAAATAAAATAGTATTATTATGTCATATATTTCATTTTTATTTATAATATAAACATTATAATCATTATTGAATGGTTAACATAGATAATGAATCTTATCGTGTCTTGGAGACGGTAGGTCGTACATACGCATGAGCGATGATATCAATCACTTAATGGTTAAATGGTATATAATATTATGTCATATTAATTATAAATAATAATTATCAAGTTATATTAATTTTTTAAATCCATTATAATAATCATTATATACATCCAAATTATGTATTATTGAATAAAAAATTACACCATGGCATGGAGACGGTACGTCATACGTACGCACACATGGTGATATTGTTATTAATTGGATGGATAAAAAAGAGTTATAACGTTGCAAAATAATTATAATTCCATCTAATCATGTATAACACAAATGATTTATTACTTTATTATGGGATCAACATAATTAGATAATATAGAAGAAGAAAATAATTTAGAAATATGTGATAAACAAATTACCTCTTTTTCAAGTACCTCCTTTTGATTTGTAAAAAATGTTTCCCTAGTATGGATTCATGCACAATTGTTGGCCTCTAATAGGATGTTAGGGATTATGGGACAGGAAATGTGCAGGGGTGTGCTGAGAAAAAGAGCTTTAGATGAGTGATTAAAAGAGACGGAGAGGTTCCATCTTATAAGAGAGGGGGGGCACCATTGAAAATACCAAAAATATTAAAATAATATAAAATACTTTTTCATTTTTAATTCATCAAAAGTGGATTATTTAAAATCTAATATGATTATTGTTCTAAATTCCATCAATAGATAAAATTTATACATGTTTTTATTTTATTTCAATCCTTATCATTTTGATTTATCCTTATTTAATCATTTTTATTTTAATTGTTGTAATAATATTATAAATATTAAATGGTTATAGATATTTAAATATTTGTTTTAAATTTTACTTAATTTTTTACTTTTTGAAATTTATGACCTTATAATTTTCACTTGGTAATTTTTAAATATTGTTGTGATTTGTAAATAATTTATTAATATGATATTTTTATAAAATATCATTAGTGTCAATTTTGACACTATCTATTTATTTGGATTAAAAAAATCCAAAAAAAGAGAAATTAAAAAAATAAGACTAAATATAATCTTAACATGTCATAGGAATCTATAAAATTCATCAATCATATTAATTAGTTCATATTGTATTTATTTTAATTTTTTGAAAACCATTTATTTCATATTTTTACTAATAAAATAATTTCAACATCACTATTGTGTCATCATTAATTGTAATTATTTATTCTATAAAAATTATAATTAAATTCAAATGAAGTATATAATTTTATTATATTACTAAATACTATTTATTTTTCCAAGTTTTATATAGTTTATCACTGCTTTAAAATTATTATACTTGTAATATATATTGGAGTGACTTGTTGCCTTTTTCTTTTGTTTTAATTATAATTATATCACATTTATGGGAAAACTCTATTAAATGAATCAATTCTAACTATTAGGCGATATTGGTCAAATTTATGTCACCTAATAATATATTTTCAGGATTTATGGAAATTTTATTATCTTTATCATATAGTTTGTTACCCTAATTTACACAATTTACCTAATACCATGGTAAATAAAAATTATCATAGTTACGATTAATATTTTCCAAAAAAAGTAACCTATTAACATAATTTGGTAAAATGTATTATAAATATGGAATCCATTTTTCGAAATTCAAAACACAAAATTGGTAATAAATAATTTAAAAATAATTCATGTTGTCAAAATAAGAAAAAAAGGTTTCTAAAAAGTAAATACTATCAAAAGATTTACATGTTTTTATGTCCAATTAAAATTGGAAATTACATTAAATTACCAAAATTAGATTAAATGATAAAAATTTAGCGTAATTAAACTTTAAAACTAAAAAAAATAATCTATCTATATAAATAAATTATAATGAATTGCAATTTAGAATTAAAATGCATTATTTTTCACTTTTTATTAAAAAATAAATTTCATCGAAAAAATAAAAAAAATCGAACGAAGTAATGTTTGAAGCCCCTTTTCCAAATAATAAGATTATTATTTCAAATATAAATTATAAAACTTTCAAAAACTAGATTTAATAAGGTTTTTCCATCAAAAGGTTGTGAAACTATTTTTTTGAAAAATACTTCATTATCAGAAAAAATAAAATAGTTCTTATATCATATCGAGAAAACATATAATATGAATTTAAAAACATACATTTAAAATAATAAATATATATTTTAATAATAAAATACATAAATACTGATTTTATTATTTTATAGACTCACTTATTTATATTTAAATAATTATTTAGAAGGAAGTTAATACTATTCATACCTGCAATTATAATGAATAGGTTCTAATATTTAATTATCAACTATACTCGGTCTTTTATGAAGTGAATTCAATAAAATGTACTTTAAATTAATTGTAACACTTACCAATAATAGTGTTGCATATACTACATGATAAAACTATGTTGCATATAGTGCATGCTAATCTTAGTGTAGGGTAAAACACAAGACATCAATGAAATTAAAAAGAATCTATCACATAAAATCATAGGTTGTTAAAAGCAACATGGTTCCTCAATGATTCACCTCTCCTATGTTAATCAATCATATATACATGTTTTATGTTTATATATATATATATATATATATATGAGAATAAAAAGATATATGTAATACCCAATGTGTAGATAGAGAATGATTACAATTGATAATCAACTCACATATAGGTTCTCATTTCAAGTGGGTATATTTCCTCTTCCAATGACCAAGATTTCCCCATGAAAATCATATTATCAATTTTTCCCGACCTTTTATCTTATTCTACTAGAAATTATAATGATTATGAATATTAAACTTCGAGTGAGTTCTATGACCTTTTAATTATTATTCATTTTCTTATTCACTATTATGATTGTGGGGTTCTCACTCTCTATGTCCTTGTTGCATTAGTGAATACGATAAAGATGTTCTTAAAGAGTCTTCTCAGTACTACTCAAGTCATAATTCCCAATGAATTGGGGATGAATTTAAGTAGTGAGGATATAATGATATCTCAGAATATATATATGGAATTTAATACCTATGACATCAAATCACTTTTGGTAGAAAATAATCAATATTATATGTGGACCAACATGAATCAGCACTTGAAGATATCATGTTGAAAATGCATTTGATAACACATTTCTCTGTTGTATTTAATTTTATTGATTAATATCATGAAGTTATGACATCATTCTATATTCATAAATATCCCCATATCACATTTGAAGATCATGAGATTATGATGATTTTTTTATGCTTTCATCGGGGTAAGTACACCTCACATGTCTATCTATAGAAGATGGTTGCATTGTACAATGAATTATCTATTTCCAATGTTGGGTGACATTATTCAATTTATGGGAGATGTATACTCGTTGATCGAAACAGGTTGATACGGTTTCAATTCTTCCCTCCATGGATTTCTCTTTGGAGCTTTCCACCTAGTCCGGATCTCACACCTGAAATCAAGACTTTGTTCCTGAAACTCATTCTTGGAACCATCTTTTTGTGGATGATGGTGAATTAAGTTACTTATATCAAGAAATTAAAAGGGTTTATTTAAGGGTAGAAACATTCAGTTTTTATCATGGTCATGTTGGGCATCATTGACATGTCTGGATGCTCAAACAGTGGAACACATTTATTCATTCTCATAAGTGGTATTCATAAAGCTATGGAACCCAAATAATCTTGTGGTGATAACACTGTTTCTTTTTCAGTAGGCTTGCCTTTTTAGATTTTCCTTAGGAAACCCATGTTTATCATAACATTGTTCACAATTTTATCATATTTTAGTGATGAATTAAAGCTGATTAGAATGTCCAATAAAGATATATCTGAGTGGTGAATCCCTTAGAGGAAACACCTTGAAGGATTACTAGATGTTTTGGTCTGAATATCTAATGAGAGTTGGCCTGGGGTACTTATTCTCATTAAAATAAGGCTTCACATCATGATGGATGATCTAGACAACAATGAGGGAAGATCAGGGAGCTTCAACCCAGTGAAGGGGACACCATGGTTTACCATTGGATGGATATATTAAAATTTCTGATAATATCAGACTTGGGGTGGTGTGTCTCATAAATAGATCATTTCACAGCATTAATGGAGGATCTAGGACGTGCACCCCAATGAGGGGGACACCAAGGCTTACAATTGGATGGGATTGAACATCAAAGAGGCTTCCAATATACCCAGTTTATTGGTTAGGTATCAAAAACCACATTTTTCAAAAAGGAGGTATGGGGATGAAGCATTTGAACAACCTATTCAAAAATATTTCCCTTGGTTGGATTGTGTGGATTTTGTAGTTAATCTACACTGGATATTCTCAGGAGAAACACGAACCATAAACAATGTATATGAGTCTTATATAAAGGAATAGAGTAGTGGAATATCATGATGTCACAACAATGTGGTGGCCTATGTAAGAATTAAGCTGGATATGGAAGTGTTTAAGTAGAATGTATAGAAAGGATGTAGTGTGAGAGATGTTTTCACTGAACCTAAAAGAAGATTCCTACATATAATATTTGGTTTGGAATCTAAATACATATAGTTCAAGAGTTCTCATTAGGTCTTAAACATGTTTAGCTGCACAGGGGAAATAGTACATATGTATGGGGACTTGAAAGAATTGCGACCTCAGGATTGGTGGATGATCCTTTTCAGGCATGAAAACATGAGGGAACTGAAATGATAGGAATACAAAGTGGTTATGAACCTCATGGAGTATTCTTATATATCCTGATAGTTGGGGAATTAAATTTACCATAGTTCAGAAGGGGTTGGGAGATGTAAGGAGGTTTCTTAGATGGAAATATGGATTGTGATTGGGGACTACAATCTATAGATATGTGTTGGACATGATAGGGATTTCACATGAGATAAGATCAAATGGATGGAGATTACGTCTTAATCCTATAGGGATACCGAGAGAGGATACCTGATTTCACTGAGAGAATAGTTAGGTGATGGATTGGATGCTAGGTTTAGTAGGATGAAACCATAAGAAGGTTTCCAACATATCTCAGTTAGTCGAAAATCAATGTCCACATAGTTATGATGCAATAATTTGGGATTATACATGAGAATGAGACCCATAAATGGAGTTTTATGAATGTCATGGTAATTTCTAGCCTCAATGCCAAATTGAGTCTTTCTCGGTGTGAGAAATAAGAAGAACTAGTAGACCAGATTCTCATGTCTTGTAATATATAACAATGTGAAATGACATGGGGATTATGAATATACAATATCCGAGGAGAATCTCATTCCATGAAGGAATTATCTTATTACATGTGATTCACAAAATGGGAATCATATAAATTTGGTGGGATGAGGTGTACATAAAGACTACCTAAGGATCATATGTAGTAAAATTCTAGAGGGAGAGGAATTGAGACCTGAAGATTCATGAAGTACAAGCCTCGCAATGACCATCCCCTCTCTGTTCTTATATAGATTCTTTCATTCCATGTCCCTCATACATGGTGAAATATGTTGATTTCCACACGTGTTTGGATCCCATTTTGACATCATGTGTGGATAATGTTATTTATAGGTAGTTTAATAACCTACAGCTAGATGGGGAGGACTCAATCCTCACCCATTGTAACTACATAACTCCCTCCTATAAACCCATAGGGAAGGGATGGTGTCAGTAATGATGGAAAGTGATGGTGTGGATGAGTTGTTTATCATGGTGTCCATGTTATTATTTCTATTATGAAAATTAAATTCCAAAATCATGGATTTTGTGAACAAAAATATCTAGTTCATTTAAATAGGATACACCACACAAGGGACCCTGAATTCACTACTCATAGTCCTAGGGGTCACATAGAGGAGGTGTGTGCAATAAAAGGGAGGTTCATGTAAGATGAGATCAAAATGGTTCTTTATCTTAATGTAATCCCAATGGTATTGAAGTATTTGGTGCATCAAAAATTGGAGGTCTGTATGAAAAATGATGTGTTGAGCATAGAATTGGGTTGCACTCTTTCTATTGGTTGCACGCAAGCATAGATTTTTTCATGCTCTCGACATATAAGAGTAATAAATGAGTAAGGGTAAAACCATAGTGGGCCTCTATGAAGAAGGACCCCTAGGTAACCTACCATGAAAGATCTTATACCTTTAGGGTTTAATTATTTCACTCCATCATGTAATATCTGTCTTACATGCAGCAGATTAGTTGTTAGACTTCCATAAGTTCGCCCAAGAAAAGGTGGTGCACTTTTATTTTTAGATGCAGTATTTCACTTCATCATCAAAGATTTATGGTGTATAAGAGATATTTTTGATGATGCATTGGGTGTGGAAGAGCATTGTGTGGGGACTAAGATTCTTTTGCATTGGGAAATCCATGTTTGTGCACTTAACTTTTTAGTTTGCAGTGGTTGAGTGGAAGGAGAACATTTGACATCACATTGTACATGAATAATAATTTTTCATGGATTTCCAACTTGCATGCAAATATTAATTCTTAGATGCACCATCCACGGGTCCTTAAAGATGATTCATTGAGTCAGATTGGGTCATTAGTTCACTAAAATAAGAGGATTCTATCTTTATGCTAAAATTAGCTCCAATAGATTCCCCCTCATAATATAGGTAAAAAGTGGACTACAAGGCTGAGTTCCAAGGGAAACACCAAAGAAAAGATTCTATCTATGGTGTTCCATAAAAACCCCTTCTTTAGACATGGAATAAATCATGTATTCACATAGAACCATTGGTTTACCCCTATAATTATTGGATTGGGGGGGCTATGTACAATACTTTGGAAACTTGTGTGAAAATTCAACTACTATCATGCATGTAAGATCACCTTTTCTGCATGAAACATGAGTTTAGACCACCTCTTTCATGTAGCATTCACTTTTTGAATGCCCTTTATATGGATAGATTTTCTCCATCATGCACAGCTTTTCCAATATTGGATGAAAATCAATGTTTTATGTGCACTATTTAGCTCTTTTTCACACCTTCCATAGACTCTTACAAACAATCCGAATATAGAAAACACATCAGAAGATGCTTGGGTTGAGGCTATTATCATTACATGAATGGATATTATGGGATTAAACCCACATATATGGAATTATTTTAGGGTTTTATTAGACAAACAAATGCTTATGGGGATGCTGAAACATGCATAAAAAGACTATCTGTTGACTGACTCTTTGCTGATATAGAAATTGGTACTGATGGATGACGTAACCATCCTCACATATGTAGTTGATACACCACAAATTTGTTTCACTTTTGAATATGATAAACCATGATATCAAGTCAACATACATAGTCATGTATCTAGTATTCATAGGGGCTTTGTAGTGTATTCAATGAATCAGAGCACTAGGATGGTCTCTGAGAGTGAAATAGTAGCAGAATAGTTCCCATATCATTAAACCACCACTTTTCAATGTAACATCAGGGATGTTAGTAAGGGATGGAATAAATATTGGGATCTATGATATGGGGAGACATTACCATTGATTGTGTTTGGTTTTTTTGAACAATCTTCAAGTGCGAGGAGTATGGGGAGGAACTACATGACATAAGCTTTAAGATTAATTATTGATGTCGCAGTTCCATTTCTACTACCAACATCAATTGGTGATAAAAAATTTTATCCCAAGGTCACTAGAAAAAAAATTATCTTCATCATAAGAAGGTAATAAGTACCCTATAGGATATCCAATAAATAGTATAAATCATACTAGAGGGATTCAAATACAACAAATTCTTTCTGACACTGAATACATAGGAGAATCCTGAAAAAATTCTATTCTTGACATGAAATATTCTATAATATAATGAGTAAATTATATAGATAAAATTAATTTATATGGACATATTGTTTCAGGCTTTCTTCAACCTATTCTAGAAGAAGGGATAGATGTTGGGGATGCCTAGAAGTCGAATGCAGTGTCTGATCATGTCTCACAGAGGAAAGAATGGATCATACCAGTTTTCCTTGTTTTATAAGAACACAAATGGTGGGGGTACAAGATGGTTGGATTATAGAAGCTGATTTTTTGTTAAACCACATTTCTCACTACCTTCTTGAGCGGGTGGATGCTTCTTATGAGAGATATTAGAACATGACTTCTCTTGAGAACAATGGGGATGAGGGTGAACCTAGAAACTAAAATATTCTAAAAAATGAGTAAATGTACAAGATAAGATGTATAGAATCCTAGGATTAATGTCAAAGGGATGCACAACCAATATAATTTATAGACCATTCTAAATTCTTCATGGCAACATTGCGAAAATTTTTTGAGGTTATGAATTCTAAAACACTATCTATATGGTGAATGGTGGCGTGTGACCATCACTTCTGAATATATCCATGTTCTTTCCAATGAAGTTCAATGATGCTGAGGCTAATCTCTAAATCATAAATCATGAAAATTTCAACTTCATCCCATTTGATACCCCTTAAGGTCCATCGTGGATTACATGTGAGGATATAGGGAGAAAATGGAATACCTATTGAGCTTCCTGGGTGGGGGTACTAGTGACATGAATAGGCAACCAAGTCATCTTTAAGACATATCATCCATAATTATTTTTTCAGGAAAATTGGATTCCTTCAATTGGTAGTGATGAATATGTATACATAAGCTCATGTAAAATGGAACTCTTATATTCTTATCTATTAGTGGTTTATACTAATGCTCATAGGATAGAGAAAAATGATTGTGTTTCCTCTAATTTCCATTAATGTAGGGCTGTTGATAGCATATGATGTAGACCGGGAAGAATCATATCTAGAGGTGATCCTATAGAAGCACATTCGAGTGATCGAATTAGAAACTATGGGGAAAAAGTAGTGAGGTAGTAGGGAAAATGCTTCTAATGGGGTGATATAGATTATGGGAGAAACATAGGTTGAAGCTGTAATGGTGGAGATTTCATAGGGGTTGATATTCCATTAACTACCTTATTAAGGTGGTCCTAAAAGCAACCTCAGGTGAAGATGAGAGAAGACCCTTGGAAAAGGATACTTCCTTCAACCAACAATCTATGCCAGCTTCCTATCTCTATGTGAGGCTTGGGGGACATTGAAAACATCAATAAACACATATAGTCTATGAATGAGGATGAATAAGGGAACTGTTGAGCTACCAAATGTTGGGTGCATACAGGTCGTTAAAATGGTAGACATCCATCAGTTGCATGTGTTCATAAATTCCAAGGATATGTACGCATGCCAATGGGTATAGTATGAATAACTACATTACATTTTTAATGTTATTCTTGGTCGGGAGACAGATCATGAAAGAGAACTATATTAGGAGTATGGTGATGAATAATGAGAAGTTGAAGATGAAGGGGGGAGGGAAGCTGAAGGAAAAGTGGTCTTGGGGGCAGCCATCAAGATAGTACATGGGAATGAGGTGGGGATATAAAATCTAAAGAAGAGTTTTCTAATAAATTCACAATATGGATATCTTATTCATATCATTCCACATTTCCATTACATTAAAAAAACTCAAATTTTCTAACCAAATCTCATCCCATGTAGATACATCTTGATAAACACTGAGAGACTTCCACTATAGGGTGTGAAGGCATGCCAAAAAATCAAGAAGAGCATGCCTTATAATATGCCCCTAGGGATGATGAAAATGATGAGCCAATCGAGAATGTTACATTTAGAGTAACCTCCTCAATGATTCATACCCTTCCTCTTGTCCATGTGGGATCTTTCCCTAGAGTTTTCATGTCTTTGACCACTATCTGAGGGATGATTCACACAATACATACCTAATCCTGATTGCTCCTCCTTAGGGAAATAATTTTTATTAACTATCTAGTAATAGATGGACTAACCTAGAGAGAATCATTAGAAATTTTGTCTATATAACGTACCACCTATAAAAAAGTATAAATAGTACTTATAGTTAAAATAACATGTGAGGAAAGATATCTTATAGTTCAAGTCCATGCAGTAACTCAAGAGACCAAAAAAGTACAACTCAACTTCGGTAACACTTTCCTTGGATAAATCTAACCTATCAATCACTAAAAATGTTTACAAAAGTGTTATCATCCCATTAAGAACTCAAAATAATAAAATCACAGTGACTAGATGAGGATAGAGCATTAATAATACTTATGATGGCTAAACTAATCAATGATGAACCATTCATCTAGACAATCTCAACTCTGGTTCCATGCAAGGGGGTGTCTCACATTACTAGAAACACTACAGTTGAGGAATAATCCAAGACATGTGGGCATGAACCTATTGACTTAGAAGAAACTTGAAATTATGGCTAGAACCATTCCATAAAGCATTTTCCCTAGTACTTGATACTAAAGAAAGACCCTACATAAAAAATCTAGTATATCTTCCACACATATGAACCATCAGTTCTAGAGGATCTAAATGACTCTGATCCTATGGTGGTTTAATAGAAATGCATCATTCAATGTAGGGTTTGGAGATGCATTTAATTATTTATCGACGCTCTAGAGTTATATCTATTGATCTGGATGGGGACCCTTCAATACCGGCTATATAATATTTGTATTGGAGGGGATGATGATTGAAATATACATATTCTAGTCTATGAAGACCTTACTGAAAATAGAAGTATTTTGGCCTCATGAGAACTAAAATAGAATACAAATATTTGTAGAAAGTCAATGATGAGATCTATCATATTGAGGAATTGGTGAGGGAGCACACTGTTTTCCTTAGATATCAATTGGAAATCATTGGCCTACTAAAATCATAACAGGAGGAGGCTGGGAACCAAATTAGAAATTTCACATCCCATGTTTCTATAATCCAGGAAATGTAGAGTTGGTCATTGATTAAAGATAGTGAGATTCATCTGGTAGCCAGTGATGAGGAGGTTGATCTTGGAATGAAATAACGACTCTTGGAGGCCACACACCAATATATGGATTAACTGAAGTTCTCTATCACTGGATAAGATCTATAGGGTCTATTTTTTCAAACATATAACTGTTACATCGAACTCATTATGTGTATTAACATAATTATTTCATTATTTAATTATTTTAATTCAATCATATTTTTGAAACAGCTAATGATCAATCCCTTAACTCATGTGGGCCATTACTAGTGTGATAAACAAGGGGTGACCACATGATTGTTCACATTGTATGACATTGTTGGATAATCCTTTGAAAACATGAGGTGAAATTTTGGTCACTGACCAACCAGAGAGTTCTTTCTAAGAGAGGCTATGACTGGAGAAGATGGATCTCAAACAGGCAACTTACATTCCCAACATGTCCTAGTGCATGAGAAAAATAACTCGATGGGTGTAAGAATCAATCGATAAAAAGTGGAATGAGTAGCATGAATCATAATTCACAAAATAAATAACACATGGAAGATGCAATGTCAGTACAAAAATACTATTGACAGTGTTTAAAATACAGTATCCATACCTCTAGACATAAATCGGGGCAAACAAATGAGGTTCAACCACTAACCATGTTCAATTCATGGGACCTAAATTGAAATGTCATCTTATACCTTTTGGTATTTTGGCCCAATGTGGTAGGTAAGTTGAAGAAGCATAACCATATTGTTAGGTGGTCCATTCAAACATGAAATAGGATGAGGATCCCGATTAGGGGAATGAAAAGCATGGGGTGAAGTGATGGAATGTTCGAATGTCTTCCAACATTCTTATATTTCTTCCACCATGGCATAAAACACATTGGTGTAGCTACATTAGTCTGAAAAAAGATCAATCCCATCTTCTAGGAAGGACATCCCTGGTGAGGTACTAAGAAATTGTGTTGTTTTACCTCATGAAAATGAGAAATATAGACATGAATATTAACATCATATGATCAGGAAGATGAATATTATAGATTAATGTCATGTGATTAAGATGTGTCTCATGGTTTAACGTCTTGTGATTGGGATGTTGTACACAGTTTAAATTCATATTTCCTGAACACTAACCTATATTTTGAGATCATTTTGCATGGATTGTGGAAATGTATATTTCTAATTTAATTTTATGGAATATATAAAATAAATTCAATGTTAATATGGAATAGAAGAAATGTGTACCACATAAGAGTTGTGAAAAAATCGGAATGAGTATTCCCGAAATAGGTTTGTATGCTTTAGTGGGTGTAATAAACCCAATGTGAATGAGGATCGAAGGGTCCGAGGGACACACCACACATTCCCAGCAGGTCTCATATATTATGTTCATAAATTTTGGAATGATAAATCACTGTATGGATTGACCACATTTGTAACCACCTTACTATAAACCCCTAAGACCATGAGATTCCTACTCAGTGTCGGAAATGGGGAATGGTGAAGGGGATTTACATGATATATGTGAGAACACATGTAAGGAAAACCAATAGTATAATCACATATTGATACAAGAATATAGAATTAATGTATGAAGAGACATTCATGGTTTGGATCTAGGGTGGCTAATTAGTAGGGAGCAACTATTGACTATGTTCAAAAAATTGGAACCACGCCTATATCAATCAAGAGAGGGATGAGGAAATTCACAGTCAATTAATGATCAATTTTGAAAAAAACAATCTTCTAATTGATGATGGTAATATATTAGGGAATTATCCCATGATAGGAGGTGATAAAAAATGGCACGAAACCATCACTGTTTAGGGGTCCATATGGATGTAAATGATTGATGAAATATGAACCTATAAAGACTCGAAGTGCATAATGTGAGTATATCAGGTTGAAAGAATCAATCATAGGTAGAAAAAAGAATTTAATGTAATATATCTAGGACCAGAGGGGTAAATCCTAACTATAGAGGAAGGAAAAGCATCCCACGATTATCATGGGAGATCTTAAATATGTTCAGGGTATGGCTGTATTTTTCTATTGTGCACTAAGGATGTTGCCTCATAGTTTCAGTATATAGAGTTCAGACTATTATGGATAGTATTTCAAGTGTTAATATTTATTTCACCACCATGAAGAATTTGAACCTGAAAGGGGGAAAGGATGTTTTCACCACACTAAAAATTCTTGAAGATACTTTCTCCCAATTTGAAGACGTGGTTCTTGAACTAAGCTTGCAGTTTAAGGACATGGATTTCAGACCTATGTGACCTAATGTTAATGAATGGAAATACTATGGCTAGGCCCAAATGAAAAGTTCATATCCATCAATATATGTCCAATAAGGAAGGGAATCAAGAAACATATTGTTCTAGATATCTATTTACTTTAAAATCATGTTGTATGGAAAAACATTAATAGACACGAAAGAAAAAAATACATAACTAGGACCGAAAATATTGATCTGTGTCTCACTACATATCTCATAAGTGTTAGAATCAAGAAAAATTTAGTTCTTAAATGGAATCCCTCTATGAAGATATAATTCATCAATAGAGAAGTGACATGGTGATTAGAGTGGCTAGACCATTAAATAAAGTCAATGTGTCGCAATATATCCTATGTAGACATGAATCAAGTCGTACATAGTTCTCAATGATGAAATGGTAGATGATCAGTGAAAAAGGTAATGATGTTGTAGGTTAATTTCATGTGACGAGACTAGTACAGATAATATATTATCATGTTGAAAGAATGATAAAGGTAGTGTTCCAAGAAGGATTTTCATGGAGTGGCTTCTAGAAACTCGACGTGAATGATTGAGAGGGTGCATGTGCTACATCATGCATTCCCAAATGAAACACATTCCAAGGGGATAAAAGGAATGTGATCTTGTAGCTAGTCCCAAAGACAAAATGTATTAGTTTTTCTATGTATCCAATAAGTATGGGAATCAATCCATGTATATTTCATGAAGATTACATAGTAGATTAATCATGCCAATGATGATTTCCTTATTGTGATGTAACACTATGATGTTGTTCCATTTTTCACCATGCATCTAGAACGCTAATGATGCAATTTAAGGACATGTGACAAGACTAGATTGTGATTTTTAATTTCATGTTTAATAGAAGGAATAGAAAGAGGTACATTTAAAAGAATATGCATGAAACAACAACTCTAAGATGACGTGAAAGAGGAACATAGAGGTACACACCACACCACACAGTATAATTAAAGACATATACACAATTTTATGTCATGATTCCTAGACATTGGTTCCCATTTTAATGTCATGTGCTTGAGAGGATTAGGGGATAGGTATCTCAGAACGGATTTGTGTGGAAAAGAAAGGTAACCTGATATGAATTAGGACCAAAGAGGAAAACACCACACCACACACTCACATGGGAAACATATTCCAAGGGATGAAATTATATTTTACAACTGGGCCCTTGGAAAAAATGTTCATGATGCTCTTATTCATACCATAAGGATAGGAATCAATCCAATCATATTTATTGATCAGGGCATGGTAGGTGACCAATACCCAGGGAAATATCCTCTCAAATGATAATATTATGGTTGTTACATAGATTAACATAGTGTGACTAGGGTATTTGAAATCATAGTATATTATCATAGATCCTAGACCATGGGAAAAGCTTTTTAACATGAAAATGTGCAGCATGGATCCATGAATCTAAATGATACAAGTGAGGGGAAACGAGGTCTGCAGCGCATAAAAAATTCTAAAGAAGAACTCTCCAATAGTTTAAAGCTATAATTTTGATGCTATAAAGAAAGGTGAGGTATCTGAAAAAAGGTATATGGCTATCCTAGAAGGAACTACCATGTGTGGATGGGGGCTTAAATAATCTAAAAATGAATGACACATATTCAAGGAAAATCTGAGCATAGTTTCAACTTAAAAGGCTTGGACCCGGGTTCCCAGTTTGACATCACGTACTGGGGATGTTGGGAAAGCATCTATTAAGGTCATGGGAAGAGGAGAATTAGCGTTTTTTATAATAAAATCAATAATATAAGATGATAAACACACATTTTAACATCGTACGGTAAGTTACGGGGTTGTTACACAGTTTCACATCATATAATGAGGATGTGAGGAACCCCATTTGTAGGAAGTACTCCTTGAGGATCATTGCATTGGTGGGAGGGGTGATTATATCCCTATTCATAGAGACAAAAGAGTATTTACCATTGAGGTATACATAATGAATTATATATATCCCTTCGCCCATGGGTTACAACTTTGGTGGCTTCCTACCCAGAATCATAAGTGTTTATAGAGCCAACCCTGCATCACCTTAGAGGAAAGAGTGTAGGAAAAGTTTCATCTTGAATGTTATACCTAAATTGTTTTGTGGAATTATAGATTGTGAAAATCCTTGATTCTATTTTTCTAAAGGGATTCTAGTTCAGCTAGATGTACTTCAACTATATTTTTTGATGTCTTTTGATCATTGAAAGTTGTTTAGAATGATGGAACTAGATATTGATATCCATGAATGCCTCTATTTCGTAGACTATTGAATATTGAGTAACGTTGGTGGAATTTTGAGGTGTCTTATAATAATCATAGAGGGTTATTTGGACATTATCTGACTGAATTTTCTTATTTTGGACCATCGACTTCTCTAAAAAATTATTTATGATCTTTTTAAATGCCTCGATCATCCCATTTTATTATGAATGATAGTGAGAAGTATAGTTGGATTGGATTCTTTACTTGGAATACAACTTCACCAACTTAGTGGGTTGAAATATGGTGATGTTGTCTACGAGAGTATAATGAGTAAATATATATTGATAGATGATATGTGAGCTCATGAATTCAACAACCGACTAGGTCTTCACTTCCTTGAGATATATCACTTATTCAAATGTCGAGAATAAATATTTTGTAGTCAGAATGAACTTTCATTGGTGAGCTATTGTTTTTGGATGTGGCCCCATGACACTGATTCCTCATAACTAAAATGGATAATATTTCCTGTTAGTGTGGACATGATCTGATGGTTTATGCACAATGTTTTCATGAATTTGACACATGTGACACCTACAAGAAAATATGATATTATCATGGACCATGGTGGGATAAAAGTATCCCAATATTAAAATATAGAAGGAGAACTCCATCCTAGATGTTGGAGCCTCATAGGAATAAACATTATATTCTTTAACAACTTGGGAAATATCATCTCCTTGAATAAAATGGAGGATAATTCCATCAAACCCACATATTTATAGAGTCTTCTCAATATTGGGATCACCCTGGAGGTTGAAATAAGATACATGCAGATAGATTCCCTCATGTTACACATGGTTTGATAGGAGAATATTTTAATGGAGATTATTGATGACGGGAGACATCCAATAAGAAATTTATTCAGACATGTGGTGATCCAGATAACCCAATTTGAAAGCACCAATGGTATAGTGATTTACATGATGGATATCATCATCGTCTGAACAAAAAAGGATGATGAATCTTTTATCTACTACATTATTTACCACCTTATCCTGGTCAACATCTGTGAGAGAAGATTCAAGAATATCTAGGTCATCAAATCGACTGTTCTGTTAATGGGGTGCATGAGTGACCTCTGGCTGAGAATTGAACATGGCCATCAAATGGAAAGCATAACTAAGACAGGGCATGAGCTATGACTTCCTAGTAATATAAAAACCTTTAATATTCGTAGTGACTTACTTAAAATTCCTGTCCATAGGATTGTGTGTGTTATCAATCTCAAGATCATACTCAAGATGAGTAATGAGATCTAGAAAGTTTTCCTTGTTTTTAAATGAAGGCTTATTATAATAGGAATGAATAGAGAATGATAGACTATGTAGGCGTGATGAAGACGATTACTAGACACAGTCTATTGATCTTGGGGTCATTTAGACTTCCACCTTTAGGAATCTAAGAGTCACCATCGAAATAAATCATCCTACATAAAATGACATTATCCATAAATTGGATAACATCGTATGAAAAATTTATGACTAGTATTGTTTTATTCGGGGATCGATGAGAAGTGATAAAATCTAATGGTGCTTGAAACATTATGACCTTATATGGAATGAATATGATTTTTAACTATATAAGAATTACCTCCCAACATGATATATATACTATCAACATCAGGTAATTCCTGATGTACATTTGAAAATCCACATGGGGCACTATCCGTATCCCATGATGTTGAAAATAGTGTTGAAAATTCTACACTATGAAAACTAGCACAGGGAAGCTCTTCTTGATGGGAGAATATTTCGACTCTATGTGAAGTATCCTATGATCAGGATAGTAAAAACTATTCTATATACCTTAAGTGTTCATCTGAGAGAGAAAGGAACCAAGATAATTTTACTAGGAGGTCACATAATGTACTAATGGCTTCCCTATGAAGGGTGGCATTACAATGGATGTTTGCAGCAAATATTTCATGATTTTCTCAAAAGTGGTCAGGAACACTTCAACCCATTGGTATAAGATACCATTATTCATGAGCCCATGGAAGGGCTTACACATTTTGACAGAATTTTAAATTAACCAGAATATGTAGGCCATGTGTCCTCATAGACCTCAGAGCACCTGAAGGATTCTTAGATAGAGTATCAGTTTGATTGCTTTGATCTTATATATAACAGTCATGATGCCTATGTATCTGACAGTGAAATGGATAAATATTCTAGAGGATATCCTATATGAAAATTTCAAGTGTTCCATCATCATCTGTCGAGAGTGAACAAAGCCTAAATCATTCCCTAGATCTCTAATATGGTGTTGATTATACATATACATTTACACCAATATGTCTACATATTATTCCACTAGAATCCTAAGGATAATCATGATAATGGGTGCATAGATCTCTAATAGGTAGCTCATACATTCTTTAGACAAAAAAGAATCACATTGTATAAGAAAGTACCACGAGTCACTCTAAAGGTATTAGAGTCTTTATATTTTGGGGAAATATGAATCTGGTTGTATCTAAAATACCCATCCATGTAGGAGAGAGAATGAAACCAATATTTGGAGGCAGTCAAAAACTTCATCATCCATTGGGTAGTGGTAGTTGAGATCCTCAAAATCAATACAGAATCTAATATGTCTATCATTCATTAGCACTTTCATGATTGTATCTATCTTCTTGGGGTAATTAACTTCCTTGACAAAGGATGTATTCATGATCTTATCAGATTCATCCTCCACCATCGCATTGTGATATGGGTACATCATTCTAGGAAGCTACATGAACCCATGGTGGGTTATAGGGAGAACAAGATACTGGATGGTAACCTAAGGGGATAGTCAAGAAATATCATCAATTATTTAGAAAATAACATGACGATTCTACCTCAAGATGACCACATATAGTTTTCAATCCACTACAGGCATAACACCACTGATCAGCATTGGCCTTAGATCTGTCTCTATAGCATGATTCACATGAACTTGCTCATCGATGGTGGTGAAGATTCCTTACTAAAAAACAATATGAGCATTATCCAATAAAACTTCATCTTATGAGGTAGGATATTCACCACTAAGAGGTGATTCCTCTAGAATTACCAAATTTGGAGGAAACTAGTGTTTTCTTGAGCGTAGGTGGATTCTTTATCAAGAGACTCATGCACAGCTAAAATCAGGGTGAAAATGGTTATCCAACTGATTTTGTTATATATTAAACCAAGATATTCATACATAATATCAAATCTATGGGGATGTATTGGTTTGTGATGGTCCATCCCATATTAGTGGAAAAAGAAGGTATAACAGACAGTTGTAGCCATGGGGTGAACATCTCAATACATAAAAGGAGTTAATGAATTCTGTTAAAACCCAAGCCAAACTCGTTTATAAATATATGGTAACCTTATGGTATTCCTTGAAATGATGGACATGGATCCCCTTCATCTTATAAATGAAAAATGAATTCCCTAATTATGGAACCATAACATCCAACTGGTGAATCATGAGGACAGATGCATCATCCAAATCAATCCATTGGTCGGATATGATAGAGGTGTGCTCAACCATCTTACTCAATTAATGCATTTACTTGATCTAGTAATAAGTCAAGTCTATATAGATTGTTTTAGAAGAGGAAAAGGGAAAATTGTCCCATAGGGAATGGCTACTCGAATCTTGATGTAGTACATGTGGCACTGGTGATATGAGGCCATGATTGTTGTGTATAAATGGAGCAAATGACTACCCATAAAAGTTTTGTATATTGTGTCCTTTGAGAAAACCATGAACTCAGTGTATGTAATCAAACTACCAAATTAGATCTTCAAATAGATCTGGTCACGCTATCTCTGTTCATTTCTCTCATATCCCAGATTCTTATGGTTAAAGTGGACCAAATATACATTGATGATTCTGAACCTACGGTGTGTCTAGGACGAGAATAGAATGATCCTAAGACCTATGAAAACAAGAATGTAATATAACTCTAAGACATTGAATTGGTTATTGATGTACAATGGGAAGATGTTCCAATCCACAGTAGAACTCTCGTATTCTTTGGAGAAAGTGATGATGGCCTTGAATTTTGATTGGTCAATATTTTTAACATAGAAAATCTAAACATTTGAAAACAGTATTTCCAACTAGAGGGGGTTTTATAGGTCTTCTTTAAGGTAATATTATATTTAATTTGACCGAATGAGGTCTTCGAGGATCAAGAGTTTGGTGGGAAGGATGGTTAGGTACTTCAAAATTTCATATATCCATTCTAGGAATATATCTTTCCTAGCATGGTGTCACTCTATGGAGAGTATCATGACTGGAACTACTAGGGTAACCATAGGGTTATGTTTGCTGAAAGAAAAATCCAATTATGAATCAGGGAAGAATCCTAGAACTAAAAATGAATGACTTCATACTGAATGAGGCCTTATGGAACATAGATTATCACGATACGACCAAGGTGGTTTTTATTGGTTGATGTTCATGGTCAAAGGTGGTTGAATATCAATCAAAGTGGACTGGAATGAATGCTACTACTAAGATCTACCATATTCTTATAGTCTGGTCTCATTGGGATGCATAGCCTATCATGAAGCACTAAACTGAGCATTTTTTAAATTTTCTTATTCTCTTCTTTTCTTCAATAGAATAAATCAGGGAGAATCAAAAGGATCTCATGATAATCTTCATCATTATGGACCTTGTAGTGATCCACCTATTTGACAGTATTCACAAAAACACACTCCTGATCATCATTAGAAGAATCTTATAGTGCTAGAAAAATCCTAGGTGTGATTCTCATTTATGGGGGCATGAAGTCACAGAGTGTGCAAGGTTGACTTCGACATAGGCGAGGGACTTTTCATTTCATTTCATAATAGATTCATAGTTTTATAAGATGTCAGAGGCTAAAAGGTGGACGTAGAAGTAGCATTTGAATAAGGATCAATGACTTATGAAGGTTCAGTCTAGCTAAGATTGGGACAGATGATTCCATGGGTGTGAGAGACATCCATGTCAGCCAAGCAAACATCATACTTCTATTTCCCATGGTTGGATACTTTTTCCCATTAACTGGAACTTTCAATGTCACTAAAGGGAACAAAAGATATGTGTGTAAAATATGATGGGATTTAACCTAACCTAATCACACCATTTTCAATATATTATTAGGTCCATTCCAAGAACGCATATAAATTTTGATGGTATTACCTAGGATATTGTGGTAATGAAAGTTTTCTGGGAGTTAAGTGAGTTCAACCTCTGGAGGCTTTCTGTATTTGGGTGGAATTAGGATTGATTTCTCTAATGCAATCCATAATTAATTGGGATCTTTTTCCTTTGGGAAAGAGAATGTTTGGTTTCTTTTTTCTAGAGGGGGAACCTTGAGGTCTTGATTTTTTTAGGGGGTAGATCCAGATGAGGATCTGGAACCATGTTCTCTCATCTAGGTGGTGATTCCAATTGAAGATTTTCCTGCCAATTATAAGGGTGGTGAGGAGGAGCTGGAAATTTTTTATACTTTATGAGTTGGTTCTTATAAAGGCTCTAGTGGAAATAAATATAGCTGCTCTGGGGACCCTACATTCCCTGTAGATATAGTATATGTCTCGTTGGATCTTATTTTCATTGTTGGAGGTAGTAAAGGATGTGCCTAGTTGACCTGCATCAAGGCATACACTATGTGTTGAGATGTGTCAAATATATCCCAAAATCATCCTAGGTAGTTTTGACTGTTTATGGTTGGGACGAATTATATATGACATTCCACACACACATTGTTAAAAATTTCTCCCATGATAGTGACATGTGGAGGGAGAATGTGATCCCATTTCACTTAACAATAAAATATGTGATGTACTCAAATGGCCATTGCTTTCACATGATGAGGATGGAAATACTCATCTTGAATATGGTGTAAGTGAAGTGGAAAAGTAACTACCTATGAAGTTCTTCCCATATGGTGATGGTTCTAATGGGTAACTAGTTGTACTAGACGAACGTGATCCATTTCAATGTTTGATTGAAACATTGTAGCTTGGATACATGTTTCTTCTCTTGTGTTACCAATATTGGGCCTCACCCTATGATGAAGTGAGACATATGATACAACATGTTTCCTATCACGTTAAATGGGTGGATGTTGGATTCCCAAAATCTATGGGTTCTTTCATGTCATCCACCCATACCGGATATGGATTTCCATCAAGTGGGATTTCAACTTTTCATTTTATCAATGTTTTGAGATGAGTACTAAAAGAAACTATCAAGCTATCCTGGTGGGGGATCCAATCTTGTTGATGATTCCTAGCCACCAAGAATTTTTGGGCTCATCAACATGATAAGTATGTTTAGATGATTGTGGATCGATCTACAGAACGACATGAAAAATGGATTGATCCAGATGATTAGGAGGGTTTTCATGTTGATCAGTATGATTCATGGTCATATATCATGGTATCATAACATAGGCTCCAAATTCAAATTAGTTCGGCTATGTGGGATCACTAGGCTTGAGTGGGGAATGTTTCCAAGGTCCTGAGTCTTCCCTCGAAGTGCCCGTGGAGGAGGTTTACGATCCATTCGAGGAGCACTATAATATGGATGCCTCATGACAAGAAGATAATAAATGATCTAATACTGATATATAATCATATATTGCGGGGTTTGAATTTCATGATCAACCTCGGACATCTATTCGACATTATAAGGATATGAGTGCTTGATTCATCCCTTACCGTTGTAGATATTTTGACTTTAAGGCAGGGATGCATATGGTTTTGCAAGTAGAATATTTTCCTATAATAGAAAATAAGAATGCCTATATTGTCCATGATATTATAAGGTATCACTATAGGTCGTTATTCCTGATCTTCTTCATCGTAAATTTCACTGATCTCCCCTTACTTGTGTAGAATGGCCTCAGTCCTTTTCACTATGAAAACACCTTGAGTGTCCTTGATGTTTCTAGTTGAGTCTGGCTACTGCTTGATAGGAATTATTTTGAGATAACCTTACTTCCTCCAAACATATATATTGAAATGTGTAAATGCTTCTTAAATCATTCTGGGGGAGAACTAAGAAGCTCTAGATGAATCATTATTAATAGTTCTTGTGGAAACTAGGTGACAGAAGAAGTTGTGTCATTTGACGTGTTGCTAACTAAACCATGAAACATTGTTGTCCAATGTCATAAAAGTGATATTGAATCTTCTTGTACAATAACTAATGGTTATGGAGGAAAAAATGCATTTCCAAAATGTTTCTAAAAAATCAAAAGAACTATTCTAGAGTAAGGGTAAAGATAATATGGATGTTGGGAGTTGTATTCATTTAAAATATTTCCGATAAATGGTTGACATTAATTATAGACTAAAAGAATACATGATACAATGAGGTTCTTGGATCTTGGATTCCCTACTCTCCAATTTCCATTGGATGATAAGCTATAAATAGTATAGATGTAGACCACTATGGTGGTGTAATGGATGGTGGAGAGAATTTTGGATGAACTGACTAATCAATACATCATGGGTCGTCTCTCGAATACTACGTTGACCATATAATAATATCCCTTTGTGATGTGGTTTAGAACAATATATAATGTGTGAGGGTATCAGTAGTCATCTATGGGTCCACCAGGTGCATGTGGTCTATCGTTTCCAAGAAATACAATCTATTCTTTTATGTAGAGATAGAGAATTAATCAGGTCATGATAGTGATGATTTCACCAAGAGACCCTATAAAGGATCCAAAAAATTATTTAAATGGATATAACTATGAATTTATTCATTAATTGTTTTCATCTCACCTTTAGATATGATGATATTCAATTTTCGGGCACCTCCATTGCAAAATAATGTATATGATTTGGGGAAAGGCTCCACCATTGGGTCCCAGACAGCTTCATAATAAGGGAATTAAATAGGGTCCACAACAACATGGCTATTCTCAGAGTAATTCATTTGGTGGAGATGTTTTGTTATTCATCCCTGGGATAGTTATTCAGGGCATAAAGCATTTTTTTAATTAAGAGGAAACTATTTTTTTATTTAATTCATAGGGAGGACCTCTACATCGATTTTTGGGATATGGGGATAAAATATATGTCAGTTTTTGGTTCATCAGGGAGTACCTCCCTCTAAAATTGTGTGGCGTGAAGATGACCTTCGCATGACTAGTAATTAATTTCGTATGGATGACCTATGCTTTTGTTCTTGGGGGAATGGGGCGGAACTCCATGTCGATTATTATTGGAGTGGGGAAGACCTTCACTAGATTTGGGGACAACATGGGGAGGACCTTTACATCATTGGATGGAGACATGAGGAGGACCACTATATCAGGAACCATAATCCTTGGGTGGAACATTGTACTGAGCGTCTACTAGTTAGGGAGGACCTCAACCTTGGACGATATTGGGATAATGGGGATCTATATTGTTCGATATAGTTGGGATAACCTTCACTTCCGCTAGATAATATATTGGGATGCCCATTGTCTTGAGTCTTGTCATCAAGGATGGTCCTTTAATGGCTTCTAGAGACAACGATGAGTGAGAGATTCTACCCAAAACACTTACAACTTAGTTAAGGGATTGATCCAAACTAGTTTTGAGGATCCCTTTCTCTATAGTAGATGGGGGTTGGATGAGTATGATGGGTGAAGAAATAGCCACATGATATGTTGAAGATGATACCCCATAAAATTAATCCTCTTCATCCTTGACACAACATTTCTATTGGGTGTGTCTAATGATAGATGGAATATTAGGGGAATGGTATTCTTATTCCTTGGCCTAAAGGACCTATCATTGCTGGAATTGATGTGGTCGGTAGGTAACACTCTTTTTCAGCTCCCAAGCAGTGGCAATCACTATGATGGCTTGGGAATCCCCTACCTCTTGGGAGTATGGGAGTGATTCGATGGAGTTCTATGGAGACAATATCCTGAATAGGATTATCTTGTGATTGGGGAGCCTGGTCTCCCAGTGTAGCCCTTGGGGGAACTAGCGACGACAAGGCATAGAAGCCTCCCAGTCCTTGAGAGACATATGCCTGATTATAATGATTCCCTCTTACACGTACTGTCATATGAGGATCTTGATCACCCAACTCTATATGATTTAAGAGGGTTAGGTGGGGCATGGGTACCCAGTACATGATGATGTAATGGATATAATGATGGAGTTGGGGTCTAATAGAATTTTCTCAATGTCATATCTCCTCCAACTGCATCGTCAGAAATTGGTTGAGCTATATCCTACATCATGGATCCATCAAAGGTGGAAGATTCAGCTAGTAGCTCAGATATAAGTAAATCAATTCCCATTGTCCTATAGTTGTATAATCATCCATGGATGGAGATAATGTTCCACGCTAACAATGAAATAAATTCGGATGCCCAATGATGAACTACCCCAGCTACTGGTGAGTTCCATGTCAGGGCCACATTCTACATTGTGGGATATAATACTGGATATTTGTTTCTCTTAACATGCTAATCTATTGAACTGATGAACCACAATGCCTTTACCCATGGTTGAAGGATAAAATATTCTCATCATGTGCATTATTTCTATTTCTGATGCTTTCGTCAGGGTGCATCTTCCCCACCCATATGCCACTTGTTGATGGATGCATTGAACCACACATTCCTTCCTTCCAAAGAAGGGTGAAATGAATCACTTTCTCAGAAATTCTTTTTCCTTGATCAGAACAAGATAATTGGGAATTGGTTCCTCCATCCATGGAATCCTTTATATATCTTGTTTCTTAGTTTGGGTATCCCTCATTAATTTAATACCATGGTCATGAAACTCATTCCTAACACCATCTCTTTGTGGATACTAGTTATTTATGTTACATCTATCCAGACACTCCAAGGGGTCTTGGTAGGGAAATATCCATTAGATATGAGAGTGGTCATGTTAGGAATTAATAGAATGCCTAGATGTTTTAACATTATAACACTTGTTTTATTCCTCTTAGGAGGACTTCCCATGGGAATGTAACCCAAGGAATCATATGGGGATCACATGTTATCTTTCGACATAGGTAATTATTTTGAGCGTTTCCTTGGGAATCCCATTTTTATCAAAGGGTAGGTTATATGTTTAACATAATGGAAATATTAATTAGTTCTAATTAGATCGTCATATGGTGATGGATCATATATGTGAATCCCTAGGATTGAACACTATTAAGGACTACCTAATGGAGGGGTCAGAATGCCCAATGAAAGAGGACACGAGGTGGTGTGTCTAATAAATAGAATGTTTCAGACTATGAAGGTTGATCTATATACCACTGAGGGAAGATCATGGAGGTTCACCCAAATTTGGGGGATACCATGTTTTATCATTTTTTGGATGGGTCATAACACCCAATGAAAGCAAAAATGGGGTTTCACATCTCATAATATGAAGGTTTCGCACTGTGAAGGATGATCTTGAAACCACTGATGGAGGATAAGGTAGGTGAAACCTAATGTTGGGGACACCAAGGTTTATCAATTGTTATGATTGAAACTTATAGAGGATTCCTACATAACATATTTATGGGATAGGGATAAAACCTACATACCTAAAATGGGTGGTATGGGGATTAGGAATTGGAGCTTTCAATCATAATAGGATTTCTCTTGGATGGATGGTGTAGATTTTATATGGCTTATGCATTAGAGATTCATGGTGGATACTAGTATCATTGACGATGTTGATGAGGATTATATGTTGGAAAAACCTAGATGAATGGTGTGATCTAATCGATATATAGCAACCTAGTTAAGAACTAGGATGGAGATGGGTCACTTGTTGAAATAGAATATACGGAATGAATGGAGAGTGAGGGATGTTGGGATTGAACCTAGGGGAGGATTCCTACGTATCCTAGTGGGTTGGGAATCAATTTTCATGTAGTTCAAGAGGTCTCATTGAGGAATAGACATGTTTTAGTTTCCTGGGGGAAATAGAGCATTCGATTGGGGACTTGAAGGAAGTTCGACCTCTAGGTTGAGGAATAATCCTCACAAGACATGACTACTTGATGGAACGAAAAGAATGAGAATGGATGGTTGCTATGAAACTTATAGAGGATTCTTACGTATCCTAGTTTTTTGGGGAATCCATTTCCACATCATTCAGAAAGGGGTTAGATGCCATAGGTTTATAAGTGGATGTGATACCTAAGGATCCAACCAGTATTGAAATGGGGGATTTTTATAGGCCTTATGAAATGTATATTTTTTTTAGAAAAGATAGTGATTTGTCATGAGAGCATCCCATATAGAAAAATATTGGGGATTATTCTAGGAAGGATTCCTTGGGGAAAGAGATTATCTCACCCGGGGAAGAGTGAGGTGATGGAGTGGATGTTAGGTTTTTTGTAATTGAGCCTTATAGAGGTTTCTTATGTATCTTAGAGAGTCAGGAATCGATGTCCACATATTTATGATGTGGGAATTGTATCTTATACACAATAAGTAGGCCCATAGAATAGAGGTGGAGAAATTTCATGGTCATTTCCAGACAGTAATCCCAATTGAGTATGTCTCTGTGTGAGAAACATTAGGAAACAATGTAGTAGAATCTGGTGTCATAAATTATTTCTCAATAAGGGATGATGTGGGGATTATTCATATGAGTTGATTCACTAGGGTTTCATTTTAGGTGATGTGGGTCAAATTCCATTATAAGATGAGCTTATTCCAGGACAACCATAAATATGGAATCATATAAAAGTGGTTTGTTGGGTATCAATTGGAGACTTCTATAGGTTCACATGGAAAAAAATCTAAGAGGGAGATGTATGGAGAACTAAATATACAAAATGTAGAAGTCCTTAGATGAGAATCCCCTCTCTTTTCCAAAACAAACTATGTCATTTCATATAACTCTAGTATGGTGACATCCCATAAATTCCACAAATAATGAGATCACCATACAATATCATGTGTTGAGGATATTGGTGTTAAGATACTTGAGGTTATATAGATTAGATGTGGAGGAATCACACCTGAACCATTTGACTTACAAAACTTGTTACCATCAAACCATGGGTGAGGGAATGCGTCAACAATGTGGGAAAGTGAGGATGTGTATGAGTGGTCTATTGTGTGGTCCTTGTTATCATGGATATAATTAAATTTAAATTCCATTATCATTGTTATGTTGAAGGAAATAGGTAGGTCATAGTAATAGGAAAAACCACACAAGGGACCAAGAAATCACTATGCACAAGCCTTGAGTGATCCACATAAGAGGCGCATGAATGACATGGGAGGTCCATGAAAGAGGGGATCAAACATGGTCCTTTTGGGTAATGGAAACCCATGTACCTTTAAAAAGTGTGTCCATAAAAGAGTGGAGGTTTGTACGCAAAATAAGGTGTTGAAATCAAGATTGGAATGCACTCTGGTTAAGGGAAACACATAAAAAGATAAATTTTTGTCATTTTTACCAGGGGGAGTAACAAGTGTGGGAGGTTGAAGCCATAATTGGCCCCCGCAAAGGAGGACCCCCAGGGAACCTGTAACATAAGTTCTTAATACTTAAGAACTTTATTCTTTCATATGATCGTAGAAGATCTGTCTTATTCATAATAAAGAGGTTGTTGGACTTCTGTAAGATCACCCTAATGATGGGGGTGCACTTATATTTATGAATGTGGGATCTTTTTTTGTTTTGTAATATTTCTAACCTAGACAATTGAAGTTTTACATCACATTATACACTCATGATCTTTTCACACGTACTGAGCATCTTGCATGCATGGAAATCGACTTGTGATAACCTTACATGGTAGTTTAGGTTTTCCATAGTGGAATATAAAATTATGGCCTCACATTGGACACATAATGGATTTTATCATAGATTTAGAACATCTTCTCACATCTCTAATATTGTGAGTCACATCCTTGGGGATTTTTAGGATGCATCATCGAGTCAGATTGTGCTTTTAGTTCCCTCAAAAATGACTGTTATAGCTCAATGAAGAAATAGGTGCCAAAAACAATATCATGAAACATTAGACATCTATGTTATCATCCAAATTTCTCTTGAAGAGAGATAATTCCTTCCCATTAGACTATTTTTCAAGTACTTTAGTTATGTCATTTTCAATAACACATTAATTCTTCTCATAATATAGAACTATGAAAAATAACCATTACCATTATCTGAAATTTTGAATTTAAGAAGGATATCCTTCAAAAATATTGATCATAGTGGTGTTATTTAAGTCATAGTTTCCATTTCTATATTAAAGAAGAGAATAATTTTAGTGTTTTATCTGATTAAATTAAATTTTAAATTTTAAATTTATTATCCCCTAAAATATTACCAATACCATGTTCCCTTCACCATTGATTTTTGAACATCATGTATTACAAAAAATCTAGTGGAATTTAGCCATCTTCCCACTATAATAACATACAAATTGGGAATATAATTCGTTTGAAGGGTTTTATGCATGCAATTTGTATTCAAAAAACATTATCTCATATTTCCATGATCATTTGAGTGTACTCTACAATACTACATTCCGTGACTTATATTTCATTAAATCGTACATATTTATTACACTATATACTTGTTTTTAAAAAAAATTGAAATGTGCTAAGTTATGTTGAGTAAACAAAATTTTAAATTCCAAAATAATTGACTGAATCTCGACATTGGATGGTAATAAAATTTGAACAATGTTCTGATTTTTACTAAAGTAGTTGATGTATTTAGTGAATTTTTTATTTGAATGAGGGATTTTAACATTTATACACTAATATATGACTATATTTTTATTAAAATCTTTTTTATTTTATGTGGATTTACATATGTGAATAAACTTGTGTTATAAATTATGTATGAGTGATACACTTTATTTTTCATTCTATCATGCATGATTATTAATTCATTAATTGAAGTGATTGTGAAAATAATCCATAATTAAATTAACCACTAAAATTTATAGAAATAAAATAATAAGTGTGTTTTGATAATGAAATATTACTGATGGTCAAATTATCTATGAGATGAAAATCTAATCATAGACCTTGGGGAAAACACAATGAACCATGGCATGATTCATGTTGTAGCTTTTGACCTATAAACCCATGAATGTATTCCATTAGATACTACATAACTCCAAAATAGAATCACTTCCACTAACCATGGGCATCAATTAACTAAAAAAAATTATTCAGAAGTTGGTGAGTTGAATTAGAGGATTGCCTAAGGCTTTTACATAAAGAAACCAATGGAATATAAACCATTGCATAATGACAGGATAGATGGAACAGAAGAAATCAATTTAATTTAAGAATAAATTTAAAATAAAACAATCACATACAATGCTTGGGAATATTCTTAGGATCATAAACCTACATGAAATAAAATATGAAATTAATAAAATATAATTCAATGTAAATCATTAATATTTAAGATAAACTGGGATTGGATCAATTTATGATCTTATTTACTTAATCAACTCTTTTATGATAAATAATGTCTAAAATTTCTTGATATTCTCATGCCAAATAATTTTAAATAAATTAAATAAATTTATTTAATCATCCATATGTAAAAATCATGTACCATAGGGAAAACACAGTGTGAACCAATCCAAAATACATATCATGTATTATAATCATATATTTTTTACTCATGTGGCATGAAATATAAAAATATTATTAATTAATTTCATATAATATAAGAGTCAACTAAATTAAACATGTAGATCATTTTACCTACCTAGAAAGTTATATTTTAATTTGGGTATAGTAATTAATAAATTATATATTATATATGATTTCTCTTTCGAATTATTAAAGAAGACATTATTATGATATTTATTAAAACCCCCTTTATAAGTAGTATATGAGTTAACTAGATTCTATATGGAACACATGTGGATAAGGTTGAGATAGTATAAAAATTTTATTTTATATTTTGTGTAATTTGGTAACATATATTGAATATACTATCACAATACACATAATGTTTATTTCATTACTGTATATCAGAATAACATACCTTTGAACCATGGATGTTTATTTACTGTGGAAATTAATGGAGTACATCATGTGTGTATGTGATACATACAATTTGCTATCTGACTAACATTTTCACCAATCCTGTAGGTAATGAAAAAATATAAGGAAATTATTTTACTAATTAACTAGATGCATTGTAAATAATTATATTGGAATTTCATATATCAAACATTTTGCTATACTAGCATAGACAATACATTGGGTTTTTAAAAAAATTCCATGTGTAATAATTACACACACTCAAAATTAATTCCTAATTAGTTTGGGCATTTTCACGGTGCATTAAATATGGGTACATATAGTGTTACTATGGGGTACATGTTATGTAATGTGTGTTATATTTATAAAATACTTAGAAGTTATGAATTAGTTACTAAAATTTTCATTATTCAAATATAATCCATTTATTGATTATAATTTCTATAATATATATTAATAAAAAATATCCCACTATTAAAATTTAAATATTGATTGAATTAGAATTAAAATTTTAAGAAACATTCATAGATAAAAAATTATTTAACAAATTTTTAATTATCTTGTGATTTCTCTAATACCACAAGAAGATTCTAGAAACAATAGAAGCACTGGTATGGTTGGGAAAAATGGATTTTTGTTGTAATAAATGGTTAATGGATAATTTATGTGGAATAATAAGACTATGAACAATTTAATTGAATAAATTATTAATTGGAATTATAATTCTTGAACAAAAACTAGTTTCATTAAATAACATATTTATAATAACTTTTTTAAAATAAAGAAATGCCATGTGAAAAAATATTTCTTGGTTGTTAAATTTTAAAAAATCTCCACATAATTCTTTTGTTATGTTGTTGGAATAATGTTTATATTTCATATAGAGGTGATCTAATTTTCACATCAATCCTCATTGCATTCCATTATTATTCTCTAGGTTATAGAATTGTAGATCTAAATGATTTCATTATTCATCCTTGATTTCCAAAAGAATCAAATCCAATAAGAATTCTCCCAGATCTCTCTAGGAGAGATAGTGCCCATGGTTGATGTAGGGTCCTAGAAAATCCGCAAAGGAGATTCTACCCAAATCCCCCAAAATAATTGTGGAAAAGAATGGAGAAAAATCAAATAAGGGACACACAAGATTGGTCCGCGGACCGTTCCCATGAAAGCACAATGTGGCCAGGCCCCATGAAGAACCGCCTCCACGAACCATCGTCGTTTGCGAAATGGAGGTGGAGATCCTCCGTGGTCGCGAGGTAGGGTGGTCGCCGATCCGATTCAACATCATGAACCGCCCCAACCGCGGACCGCGTAGAATGGTTCAAGCCACATCCATAGTCGTTCGTGAAATGGAGGCCGAACCCTCCGCAGCTGCGAAGCACCCCCTGAGTTCGGTTTGCGGGTGGGGGGGTGAAGCGTTCAATACCAACCGCGAATTAAGGATTAACCAAGTCAGCTGTAAACTGGGTATTCGGTCATGGGCCTCTGCAAAAGGTGCCACGTGACCGTAGATACATCTCTATTCACACTCTATAAAATGAGACCGAGGGGGGAAGGAAGAGGGGATTTTAGAGATTGGGATTCGGGCGATTCGAAGTCGGAATAAGTGAAGAGAGATCAGACTCGGGAGGAAGGATTTCGAAGGAAGGATTAGGATTCCACAAATAGTGAAGTTCTAGTTCCTGAACTAGAGGAGGTATAATCATGGGAAGGAACTAGTAAGGAGCTGAGAATGCATAATAATTTGGTGAACCGCAAACTCAAAATAACATAAAAAGACAAGACCGTGAACCATTGCCCCTTTGCGGATGCACTCCCCGTGAACCATGGAGTTTATGCCTCTTTTATGATCTGTTTCACCGCGTAGCACCCTCCTACACGGGAGAAACCTCGACTGATGAACCCCCGATCAGCGCCACCCTTGACAACCATTGCTCGCGTGGAACCCTCCGCATACCCCCTAGTACGCGGGCCAAACCCGAAGCCTCGAACCACCCTGGTTTGCGGGATGCTCGCCAGACCACAAACCACCCTGGTTCGCAGGATGTCAATCAGTCCACGGACCCTTCTGGTTCGCGGATGGCCTCTTAGACCGCGGACCACCCTATTTCGTGGATGGACCCTCCAGCCTTGTAGCACTTCCCTACGTGAAGGGCACCAAAACCTTTAGAGTTCATGTTCCCCAAGACAGATAGAATCCCTCCAATACAGCCCAGTCCCTCATGACTCCTTCATGGGACTACTCATCGGCCCTGAGCCGAAGCCTCCACCAAAGCCACCAGATCTATGTGGTTTAACCCTTAGGCGCATCAGCGTGCCGTTTTGAGTTCACATACCCACGTTAAATAGAGACGAAGGGTTTACCCCAACCCTTGAGAAGATTTACGAAGCATTCTTGGGTTCACATTCCCACGGTAATGTGGAGTCTGATCTCGGGAGTCCCTTTTCTGCCCCTATACTTGGTAAGGTCTCCTCGAGATAGTAAAATACCAATCAGAAGAAGGCCCCCATGTACTGCATGAGGGGTGATAAGCATAAGTGCACCCCCTTTCCCTCTCCCACTGAGCTTTATAACTATGGTCATCTTCAGAGTGTAAGCCCCAATCTATCGTCATGGGCCGCCCTCATGCATAATCCCCACACCGCTTCTCACGGATTCACCTTTCACGATGATATCCTCTGGTCCCTACTGCCTCTTGTTTCTCACACTGAGCATGACTCACGTGGGCTTAGAGTAAGCATCGACCATGAAATCCTCTTATGGTCCTCCTCAGAGTGTAAGCCCCAATCCTCCATTTCCGACCACCTCAAGGATTAAGTCCCAAACCGATAAGAACTACGTGGACTATGATCCTTATCTCCTAGGAGGGGTACGTTGGAAGCCTCTCTGATGTTCAAGCCCAATAACAGGTCATTCTGACCACCTTTCATGTTGGTTTACCAATATCTTGGGCCTCCTCAGAGTGTAATCCCCAATCCATCACCACGGGCGGCCTCAGAGCCTATGTCCCAAGCCATGAGAACAACGTGGACTTTGATCCCTGCCTCATAGGCATGGTACGTAGGAAGCCTCCAAGAGGTTCATGCCCTACCACCTTCGGACCCCCGGGTCCTCCTTCGCGTCGGTTCTCTGAAGCTCTCCATATGAACAATGTGGAATTTGATCCCTGTCTCCTAGGCGGGGTACGTAGGAAGCCTCTCCGTGGTTCAAGCCCAATAACGGGTCATTCTGACCCCCTTTCACGTCAGTTTACCAAAATCATGGGCCTCCTCAGAGTGTAAGCCCCAATCCACATCGTGGGCTGCATTAGAGTATAAGTCCCACACTAATATGAACTACGAGGACTGTGATTCCCTTCCACAGGGATATGTTGGATGCCTCCCCGAGGATCAAGCCTGATCACAACCGGCCTCCCGAGTCTACCTTCAAGTCAGTTCTCCATTGCTCTTGATTCGAACTATGTATAATTTGATCCCTGTCTCCATGGAAGGGTATGTATGAAGCCTCCCTGAGGTTCAATCCCAACAACTGGTTGATCCAACTATCTTCACATCGGTTCACTGAGCTCCCCCTAGCATAGTCTCAGTGAGTTTAGACTCCATGGGGTAATTAATCTAATGAGTGAAGGTAAACCTCAAGCCTAAATAATTTTGAGCCCCTGCATCCAGTTTACCATTTCCCACCAAGGTTAAATCCCTGGATTCTATGTTTGGGTATAAACCCAAGATTCGCGAACATATGAATACATCTTAAATCTATAAGAGATTCTTGGAACATGGAATAATTACCCCCAAAAGGGTTTGATGTGCCCGACTTCCCATCCTGTCAACCAACATGAGTACTTAAGCGTCACTGGTCAGACCATCAGGCGAACACCTGCCTTTGGAAAGCAGGTCCGTGCATCATTGGGTACGGAGCCACTAGGCATTTCGAGGCCGAAAACCCACAGAACAAAAAATGGTAAACACAATGTGAATCATTAACCAAGCACAACAGATTTAACATAATCCCACCCTGTGACACCTTTTACTCACAAGGAGGGCCAAGCAAGGTCACTAATCGTGCATGGGATCATGATTTTCATCTTTGACGGGTTTTCTGTTTGTATTTGTTAAAATGTTTCATAGGTACTACCTTCATAACTCTCTTTGATCCAATGACATCGCAAAAGAACTTACAAGAGCATGCTTCTGACAACACAATGACCGGATTTCCTCACCTACAGAGGACCCCGTCACCCACCAAGCATCTTCAACGATGGGTCTCAGATGCGCTGATCTGAGAGTAACACGTGAATAGTAGCCTCCCAACGGTGGAGGCGGCCATGCACGCCCTCCAATCCACCAGAACTCGTCAGTCGACTACCCAACAGCGGCCGAAAAGGTAGATCTAGACAGCCCATGTTGCTGTCTCCAACCGTTTTGGGAGTATATCCCCAGAACATAACAATGCATACCTCCCTTATCCTAGAGAGGCAGATGAGGCTGACATTGAGGACCTCATCCCCACCGAACGGGGGTTCCGCTCCAAGGCCCCCACTGGCAGACATTTTCGTGGTCACGCTGCGACCCGACATCCTCATGCTGAGGAGGATGTTTCCCCGAGGATTCAGGCCAACGCTCCCTGAGCTCCGGCCCCTCGGACCGCCCGACGAGGGTGGTAGACGTACAATCAGGGACCGTTCATCCCCCTGGTCCCTGGGGAGGAGCTCTGCTTCCCATCCACAGAGACGTACCATGAACAGGCACCGACACCTGTTCGCTCCTCCTGAGCCTGCCATCTAGACATGGAAGCATCGTAAAAGCCGGCGTGCATCCCCACCGAGCTCCATCAAGCCCGTTGCTCACACAGGATGGAACTTACTAGGCAGGCACCTATCCCTGCCCAGGGTCGTGAATCCCACCAACCTGACGTGGTGGTGACTCGGCAACTGTAGGACCAGCTCCTAGCAGTTGCTTCTGACGCCCCCCATCCTGATATACTAGCGATCAACAAATCCCGCCACCCAGATGTGGGGGCACATCATAAGCGGGCACTTCTCCTCGCTAGAAAAGGAAACTGACTCGATATAGTGGGAAACCAATATATGTTGGGCCAGTCCCCTACAAATGCAAGTATAGTCTGCCATCCTCTTGTGGCAGCAAATGGGGAGATAAACTAGTGTATCCCGGTACAGGGGCAGATTCATTCACCTACCTGGACACAAGATAATTGTCAATACCCACTGAACACCGGAGGATAGGAGTAGGATATTACTACTTCGATACTAGAATGAGCCTTCATACCCATTCCAGCGAAAGATATCTCTCTACATATCCTGTAAATGATGGAGGAGAAGGTATTGATCCCAGATCATATCTTGCAGACTTGCCAGAATGTAATTCCATTAGCGGCAATAGTAAAGACTCGGGCCTCTGAGCCCATATCCCCAATTGAGGTGACTCATATAAGAGAAGAGATAGCCGCCTCGGAGTAGATCTGCATCCCTACTTCTGCCCAGGAGGGTCACCGACCACATTCTGCGATGCAAGGGAAACCAGATCGAGCAGCTTCACTCTTTCCAACTAGGGGACACCCGTCCATCACGGTGGATGCTCCAGATCAGGCATATGTCCTTGTTAAAAGTCAAGATGTTTGTCGGCGTATCCCTAAAATGTCACGGGACCCAATTAGACATTGACTCAAAGGATTTTATGGTCATTATCAACAGCAGATAGTCCCCATTTCCTGCAATTGTGCGCCCCGAACACACCGAAGGAAGCCTAAAAATAAAGAGGGAGTTCATGACTCCACTTTGCTGGAAGATGGGGTTCCCAATGCCGCTAAGAATACATCAAAGGCTTAGAACCTTACCCACCCATTTCCATATTATGGGAGTGGTAGTAGCAATTGCGAAGCTCCTCCCCACAATGTCGCTACTAGCAGCTCTGAAGGTCCTCCCCAGAGCACCCGTGGGGGCCTCCCCCATAGGCATATAAATATCGATCACAAGAGATCCTCTTTTGATGCGATTCACATAAACCCTCCATGCGACCAGAAGATCGAGCAGCAAGAAGGTCCTCCACTTGCTACGGTCCATCCTGATGGTCCTCCCCTGGGTATACACTGCAATCAATCTCCATGCAGTGCCACAGATTATGATAGTAGTCCTCGCTATCATTGTCGCAACTACGGAGGCCCTCCCTACAGTGATGTCTCATCATGACAGGAAGGTCCTCCCCTTGTCGTCTCCTGCCCTGAAGGCCCTCCCCAGGGGTAAAGCTGCAACAAAACTCAATGAATCCAGGCATCAGATCACGGTGGTAGTCCTCGCCACCCTGATAATAGATGTCATCCCCGTAGAGACGTCAAGCAACGAGAAGGACCTCCCCTCGTTGTGGTACATTCTGGAGGCCCTCCCCAGGATGTATCCCGCTGATATTCCCCTTGCGGAAATAGTAATGGTACTCCTCGCCATTGCCACAACAGTGATGGTATTCCACGCCACCACGACCTCCATTGCAACGGTCCTCCCCGCATTGGACCCAAGCAACAAGAAGGTCCTCCCCATTTCACTGTGTGTCCTAAAGGTCCTCCTCAGGATGCACGTCGAACGTCAATCCATGATGGTCATCCTCACCATGATGGAAGTTGTTGTAAAGGTCCTCCCCGTAATGACGCTACGCAGCCAAAAGGTCCTCCCCTTGCTATGACATTCCTTGGAAGTCCGCCCCTGGGTGTGCCCTGCAAAATTCCTCTATAAAGTGAAGCATCAAGCAGTAATGGTAGTCCTTGCTATTACGACCGTCATTGAAGAGGTCCTCCCCACGATGACATATCATATCGACAGGAAGGTCCTCCTCCTACCGAATCAAGCACAGAAAAGCCCTCGTATGGTGAGGCACTCAGAAGGACGAGATCAAGAATGTCAGATTCCCAGTTAGTCGCTGACGACATCATTTTGTAATAAGGAGATGGTCCAGGGCCTCGTTCATCCTCTGAACCACCTCGGAATCGCCCAAATAATGACTCATCACCTACCTGTCCCACTACCTCTGACCACCTTGGCAGCAAGTGCCTCAGTTGGGCCGACCAGGTAAAGGAGTCACTAGCGGAGGAATATGCTGATATGCAGCACCTGAGGAAATGACTATCCAGAGATGATATACCAGTTATGTTTTGTCCTACGGCTAACTCTCTGTTTGACATACCCAGACAGTTGTCAGAAGAATGCATGCATGACATTTACAATAATATATGGACGACCCTCCACTAGATGAAATCATTCTTCATGCCCTATGTAGTGTATGTAGACCATGTCAAGATGATAGGAGACCTCCTGCGTCACATTGACCTGGAGGCCCTTCCTACGGCTCGACGACATCGTCCCGAGAGACGTAAAGGAAACATGGAGATAGCCTACCTCCTTGTGCTGCACCAGCTATGCCACCTCATCGGTGACGCTCTGATAGAAGTCAATATCAGGTCATGGTGTCTTGAAACGTCATCATGTCAAGATGGAAATTGAGTGGTCTCTCTGTTTAGGAAAGGCAACACACCCAGCTGAGTCAGGCCTTGAGTAAGTACTATATGCGTCAGGCCCGGTGGGAACGATCCATCCAAGAACTCTTGAATCAGGCCACTGAGAGAATACGACATTCCTCTCACCTAAGAGAGGCTAATTATAAATCATTGACTAACTCTCCAGAAGGTATTGATCCACGAGTGAATTCGGAACCAAATCTGGTTCACCCCAGAATGGGGGCACACGAGGTCAGGCAGGTAGTGATAGCCATAGCCACTGCAGCAATCCATGATCAACACTAACTTGAAGGGATGAGGGCATTTTTGACAACAAATGCCCCCGTAAGACCAATAAAACTGGGAAATGAATCAATGTCCAAGGAATGGAGTCAACCCAAGCCCTTAGGGTTGGGTGCATTATTACCACCTCAACAACAACCTCCCCCACAAGAATCATTATTCTCTCGTCTAGGGAGGAAAGTTAGAAGGGGAGGTTACCGTCCTATCCCGTCATTTGAATCATCATCCCCTCTAAGAGGAAGGCGAATCGTAAGGTCGCAACAAATAAATCTCTGTATCACCCTTCATCAAAAAGTCCAAAGTCAATTCCAGGTCACAAGAGGGAAGGCCAACTGAAGACGCATGAGATCCTCCTCCCATTTGGAAGATGACATCCCCTCCATCCCGTGATATGCATTCATCAATGCCATAGAGGCTAACCCCACAGGTGACACTGGGGAAAATGGAAATTTGGATGGATCGGGAGACGATAGTTCCGATCAAGCTGTGACTCATAATGAACCACCAGGTGGGAACACCCGGAACCCGAGGGGCACCTTAAATATGGCCATCCTTCTAGCCAATCCTCCCCTGCCTACCCAGTGAGCTTCTAACAAGGATAAGAATAAAGGACTGGATACCCTTAACCCACGTCCTTATCTCGACAAAAATGATCCACTCATGCTCGAATAGAGATTCTCTCGACATGAAAATGAGATAAAATAATTGTGGCAGCTTAACACCGAGCTACTCCAGAGGAACCTCCTTATTTAAAGCATGTCCCAGGACGAGACACATCATGCACTCCCAACATGTGTACCTCAAAGACTAAGGTTTTCCCCGTCAAATGAAACACGATCACGGTTCCCTCCAACAAGGTGCTCGGCTCGTCCAACTACCTAAATGTTGAATCAGATGAATACCAAAACTTCCCTCCACTCAGGAAGAAATCAGAGTGAGTACACATGAACCCTTCAAAGGTTCCATAAAGGGCACACACGCCCTTAGTGCCGGGCAATCCGGATCCTCAGGAAATGCCTTAGGCTACACCTACCCAGGACCAGGCCCAATAGGATGTAAACAAGGGTCTCACCAACACCATCGAGGCACTAATAGCTCGATTGGAAGCGATGGAAGGTCGAAGCGCTCTGATACATACAGAGCGGAAACCTACCTAGATTGGGTGACCAACACACCACCTCCACCACATTTTGGGAGCCCTAAATTCTCTATCTTCAATGGGTCAGGCGATCCAGAACATCATTTAATGCACTACGCATCCTATTGCGACCCTATGATGGGAACTCTGGAATAAAAAGAAGTATTGAGACTCAGATTCTTCGTATGGACCTTGCAAGGATCTGACTTCGTTTGGTATACGAGTCTGCCAACCCAGTAAATAATGTGCTGGGAGGACCTTCAGCAGTAGTTCCTATTCCACTTCAGCTCGACGTTGCCTAAAAAAACAGTCAGTGATCTCATGAACTGCAAGTAGAGGGAGAACGAGTGGGTCTAAAATTTCATCGATAGATGGAATGGTCTGACCTATTCTCTGAACATGCCAATGCCTCATGTTGAGATGAAAGCCATATGCATCGATAATATTTATGATGAGCTACGAACACCACTCATACTAGTGGAGTGCACCACAAGCTTCTCCCATCTCTCGGCCCTTGCCCATAGAATTGAGGACTCCCTGCAGCGGACTAATTTGAAGTCTCGAATAGCCTCCCAGGCTCTTGAGAAAATAGCCCCTAGAGCTAAAGTGTTCATTGTCGCACTCAAGCCAGCCCCTATGCCAGCTCCACTGCTTAGGCCTCCACCAAATCTTCAAGGGCCTCCTGTATATTAGCGGCCACCTCCGCCTAAACTGGATGATTAGTGAGGACCAAAGTGGAACCAGTTTGAGGAACGATGACAAAAAGTATACTCGTTCCGAAATGATCAAGTCTGTGGCTACTTCATTGCCACCATTAACTGCAACTTGATCCGACTCCCGGAGCTAAGAAAACCTGAAGAGGTCAGCGGTGATGATAGGCCAGATTACTTTCCCCCTACCATTGGCTGTTGGGACATAGTATCCAAGAGTGCTTCATCTTCAAGGAACTCTTGTAAAGGATGGTAGAATCCTGGAAGGTTGAGCTAGGACCACCCCCAGCACATGTGGCATATATCTCTACCACCAGCGCTGACAAAGTAGAGGTGTGGCAGAAAGTCACTAGCAAGGAGGGGATAAAATTTGACAACTGGATGACTCGGAAGACTACCAACTGAGCCCAGGGCATACTCTGAGCTCAACTGTAGTAGCAGGAGTTGCCTCCAACATCCCCTGACGCCACACAACTGACAAAATCGGCTTCACAATCCTCCATGAGCCGGTTATCAGGGCGGAGTAGAAGAAAGAAATGATCATGAGAGGATATTTCCACGACGAGGCCAAAGATAGTCCCAACCATGGTAGATTAAATTCCATTGAATATGGCGCCACAGGCACTGACCCACCAAATGACACCATCAGGGACAACTGACCAGGTTGACCTGTTAATGGATTTAGAGCCAATATTTGGTTCTATTGACGTCATCCATCTTATGGAATCATTCCCTAACGAAGGGTATGGTTACAAACCTGAGTTCCTTGCTCGAGGAGCTAGTAGGAGGGATCACAGAGGTAGAGGATACCAGGGGAGGTGCAGCCGCAGCCGAAACCAACCCTACGGGTGGACCCCGGCCCAAACCGTTAATATTGCGGAAACCCGTGGCAGAACCCTTCAACAGACTTAGTATGAGAATGAATTCCCCTCCACCTCCTCAAGAAGACACTCTAGCCCTATTTTTCTATGATACCCACTAGAGGAGGAACAAGTGTATGTCCTCCTAGTGCGCAAAAATAGACCAGCTGGGCCAAGTCTTCAAAACGTGGGAGCACCATCGATATCCGACCCTACGGCCGGTCCCTCCCCGTCAAATTCTCCGGCCCCTAAATAACCCACCAAGACTCTCCCGCCAAAGGAGAAGCGTCGGCTGCAAGAGTAAAAATATTATATCCTTAAGAAGTTCGAATCGGTACCAGCCAAGTTGTCTATCCTCGATGCCCTAAGTCTGTCAACAGACCTCAGGGAGCTGCTTTTAGAAGCTTTGATTAGCCCTCAGGAGTATCAATCCGAGGTAGCCACCACCGAAATTTACTGGAGGGAGACTGACCTAGGTGAATGCAATGCGGTGATTTTCTTCATCGATCTGGATGAATATCCCATTATACAAGGACACATCAGACCACTATATGTGTCCGGCACACTGAATGGTATTGAGATCCAAAAATTCTTTATATACAATGGCTTTGGTGTTAACCTCCTTCCCCAATGGACACTCTGTAAGTTTGGCTACAGTGAGACAGACCAAATTCCCGCTGACACAACTCTGTTGGTTTACGACAAGATTGAGCAGAAATAAATTGGTCAAAATAAGCTGAAGACCGATTTTGGTGACCTGGTAGCCTACACGGAATTCCTGGTGGTCCGAAAAACCACAACATTCAATGCCCTGCTGGGAAGGCTGTGGCTCTATAAGCACATGGTCGTTCTTTCATCCTATTACCAGTGTATCATGTACTATGTCAATGGACAACGTGGAACATTGAACGCTGACAAGTCCCCTTTTGAGCTCTCCGAGTCACATTACATTGACACTGGGTTCTTTGAAAAAAAAAAGAATCCTTTGGTGGATGGTGTCGATTTGATCCCTGCTCCAAATAGCCTGGAAATGGTTCCTGATGACCCCCTCAGGCAGCTTGGAAGAGATTATGTCCTGCCAATCAACCATGTTGAGAGTATGATTTCTTGTACGGACATACCCTTAGATGTCCTCATGGCATCAGCTAAGATGGTTGAGCACAACAATGTGAGAACATCCACCAACCCTTGATCTGGGTATGAATACTCATGGATGGAAGCCCATGATGCGTCTCCCTCAAACCCCCAAGAACCCGTGTCAGGAACTCTCTCTCAGTTGGATCAAGAAGTTGGGGAATTGGGAGAAGAAGAGGAGGAAGATCTCTGGGATTCACCTCCCGCATTTGAGGAGGGTATCTCCACCATGGTGGTTGAGCTCAGGGAAATAAACCTAGGTACCGAGGAAGATCTGAGGCCTACTCTCATTAGTGCAGCCATGTCCCCCGAGGAGCACAAGGTAAATACCTCTTTCCTGAGGAAGCATCGGGATGTTTTTTCCAGGAATTACCTGGAAATGATGGGACTCTATCCCGAAGTGGCGACGCACCACCTAGGCCTTCCAGAAGACCACCAGGGATATAATCAAGCAGCCAGAAGGACACATCCCTCACATGCCACCAAAATAGAGGCTGAAGTTGATAAGATCATTAAAGCAGGCTTCATTTGAGAGGTCCAATACCCCATTTGGTTAGCCAATATTATCCCTGCCAAGAAATAGAATGGACAAATCCGTGTCTACATAGATTTCAGAGATCTCAATCGGCATTTCCTGAAAGATGACTTCCCAGTTCCAATCACCGAATTATTAATCGATGCGACAGCTGGGTATGAGGCTCTATCATTCATGGATGGCTATTATGGATATAATAAAATTAGGATGGCCAAAAAAGATGAAGAAGCCACTGCCATCAAGGCCTCTCAAGGGGTATTTTTTTATAGGGTCATGCCCTTTGGTCTCACGAATGCTGGTTCCACATATCAGTGTGCCATGCATCAGATCATTAAACCGTTCCTAAGGAAATTCATTTAATGTTACATGGATGACCTAGTGGTCAAGAATAGAGAGCTCTTAGATAACTTGTTGGACCTTGAGGTTGTCTTCAACATGCTCCGACTGCATATCTTGAAGATGAACCCCTTAAAATGTCTCTTTGGGGTTACCTCAGGGAAATTCCTTGTATTCGTCGTACACCATCGTGGCATCGAAGTTGACCCTGAGAAGACAAAGTCTATCCTTGGATTGCTACCTCCCCACAATATCACAGAGTTGAGGGGATTCCAAGGACTCCTAGCCTATATTAGGCATTTCACAGCCAACCAGGCAGGCAAATGTTTGCCCTTCACTGGGTTAATGAAGAAGGGGGTCACGTACCAATGGATAGATGACTGCCAAGTGTCGTTCGACAAATTGAATAAGTACCTCTTAAGCCTACCAGTGCTAATGCCCCTGGTTGAAGGAAGAACTCTCATCTTGTACATGACAGCCTTCGAGTGATCACTGGGAGCCATCCTCACACAAAAGAATGATGTAGTCAGTGAAAACAGTCTCTATTACCTCAGCCGAACAATGATTGATGCTGAGACATGATACTCAGATATAGAGAAGAGTTGTTTATCCATGGTCTTCGCGGTTCAGATGTTGTGACATTATCTGAAGAATCATGAGGTCCATTTGATTTTGCGAAGTAACCCTCTCAAGTACATCTTTAGCTGCCTGATGCTAACGGGATGCCTATCCCGATTGGCGGTCATCCTGTAACAGTTTCACATCAGGTTTGTGCCTCATAAATCCATAAAGGTTCAGGAATTAGCAGAATTTCAGGAAGAGCACCCTTTGACTAGGAATACTGCACCGGATGCCAAGATACCTGATGAATACATCTTCTCGGTTCAAGGGGAGTTCCCAGCATGGGAAATGCACTTCGACGGCGCATCCCAAAGCCCAACCGGGAAGAGGATGTAGGATCCCAGATTCAACAAAGTGGGTTTGGGGATAATACTCACGTCCCCAGAAAAGGCAGTCCTTCTATATTCCTCCCTCTTATCAGACGGGTGCATGAAAAATGAAGCAGAATATCAAGCCCTCATTGTAGCCCTGTAACTCGCACTCCAGGCACGAGTACAACACCTCAATGTAAATGGTGACTCGGAGATGGTCATCAAGCAAGTCAATGGTGACTATACGATTAAAAAGGTGGAGTTGATCCCCCTGTTTGACCATATATGAGCGTTAATGGCGGAATTCTCAATAGAACTAACATTGACATATATTCCCCAGTCTCAGAATGCTCAGGCTGATGCATTAGCCAATGCGGCCACGGCCCTAGCTGACCCAGGCCGGGATGAAACGGTTATCAGTATTGCTCACCGTTGAATTGTATTTCCATTTGTTCATACCAAGACAGAAGAAATCCACGATGTCAGTCTTGTCCCCGAGCCATATGCTCTTGCCACAGGCTGGATGACCACCATTGAAAACTACCATCAACAGGGAGAACTTCCATCAGAAAGGGCTGAACGAGGAAAAATACGGAATATGGCAATCAAATATGTCCTATATAGTGTCGAGGGTCACCAAGAGGTTCTCAAAAAAATGAGGCCTCGATGGAGTGCTCCTCAGATGCATTGATGGAGGAGAAACTGCCGCCGTAATAAATAAAGTACATGCCGGAGCGTGTGGAGCACATCAACCGGGGACCAAGATTTCCCATCAGGTTCGGAGGCTTGGGTATTACTGGTCCACAGTGGCACGAGACTGCGAGCGTTTTACCACAAAATGCCACTCATGACAAATTAATTCCAACTTCATACACCAACACCCGAAGTTACTCCATCAAGCCAATTACTCTTGGACACTTTCCATCTGGGGAATGGATGTCGTGGGACCATATCCACCCGCTACGGCCAAACAGCTGAAGTATATCCTCACAGAAATAGAATTATTTTCAAAATGGGAAGAAGCCATACCCCTCAAGGAAGTCGGGGCAAGAAATATTTATGCTTTGTGAAGACCAATATCATCACCAAATTTGGAATCCCTCATACTATACTGACAGACAACAACACCATCTTCTACTCTGCTGAATTGGAGAAACTACACCACGAGTATGGTATCAAGGATAACCACTCATCCTGCTACCATGCAGTGGCCAACAGATATATAGATGATTTCAACAAGACCATGTCCAATATTCTCCCAAAATTGGTAGACAATGAATAGAAGTCATGGCTGGATAAAATCCTCTATGAATTGTGGGCTTATTAAACCACAATCTTCACTGCTACTTAGGGCACCCCGTACTCATTAGTGTATGGCACAGAGGCGGTCCTGCCCATTGAAATCCAACTTCCCTCACTCATTGTTTCCATCTGTGAGCAATAATCTGATGATGAGAAGTCAGAAAAGTGGATAGGTGAATTGGAACTGCTGGACGAGAAGTGGTTGCACCCTTTTCACCATTTGAAGTTATACCAGAACTGGATCGTATGAGCCTTCAACAAAAAGGTTTGTCTCTGGTCATTATTGGAAAGAGAATTTGTATTGGTCCTCCGGACCCCACTGATACCCGGCAAGAAGCCTCCAATGTTGGAGCCCAAATGGGAGGGACCATACGTTTTACACAAGGTCTACTACAACGGAGCATATACCATGATCTCTATGGATGGAAAATTTACAAACGCTCCTACAAATGTGAGATTCCTAAAGAAGTATTTTGCATAGAAACCAAAAGTGGAAGACGTCTTTACCGCATGACATTAAACTGCATGGAAGACGTCTTGATCGCACGACGTTAAACTGCATGGAAGTCGTCCTCACTGCATGACGTTAAACTATGAGGACCCCCTTTTTTTCTTTCACGTCGGGTCACCTACATCCTCACTGCATGATGTTAAACTACATTGAGTTCATCCAAGCTGCATGACGTTAAACTGCCAAGCACCTAATAGTCCGAAATCTATGAACTTAAACTAATAGTATTTTGTCCTTACTGCACGACGTTAAACTGCATGGATAATAAGAGTTAAGAATGCCCCTCCCCCTATGTATGGACCAGACCTGCACGCGGTGTACTCTTCTTCCGAGCTGCATGACGTTAAACTGCCAAGCACCCAACAGTCCAAACAAGATGATTTAAAAATTCCCCCTTCCCCTGTGTACGAACCAGACCTACATGAGGTGTATCATCTTTCAAAGTACTATGTGAGGCTTGATTCCTAACCTCACAAGAAACGTAGCGATGCTATAATTCCACACCCTGGCTGAGCCACCTCAAAAAAATTCCACTTCCCCTGTGTATGGACCAGACCTGCACGGGGTGTATTCATGTCCTCATTACATGACGCTAAACTGCATGGAATCTAATTATACTCCTATTCCATACCACATGACATTAAACTGTATAGTTTTCATCTATACTACATTATGTTATACTACACGGATTTTAGAGAACTATGTACAGCGTGATTCTTTCCCTCCCAGGATATGTAGCGACGACATGATCCCCTATCCTGGCCCAACACCCTGAATAAAAGTTAAAAAATGCCTTCTTTCCTCAGTGTATAGACCAAATTTGCATGAGGCATATCTATCATCCTCATCACACGATGTTAAACTGCACACACAAGATGTTTTAACAATGCCCCTCTCCCCCCATGCATGGACCTGACCTGTATAGGGTGTACTTCTCGTCCTTACCGCACGACGTAAAACTGCACGGAAAGAAAGATTTAAAAATGTTCCCTTTTCCACGTGTACGGACTAGACCTGCATGGGGTGTAATTTGGTGTCATTTCCGCACGACGTTTAACTGCCCGAACATTAATGTAAAAAATTCCCCCTTCCCTCATGTACAGAACAGACCTACATAGGGTGTATACTTTCCCCTTACCGCATGACTTTAAACTGCACGGACTTCGTCCTCACCGCATGACGTTAAACTGCACGGACTTCGTCCTCACCGCATGACATTAAACTGCACGGACTTCTTCCTCACCGCATGATGTTAAGCTACACAGACATCATCCTCACTGTATAATGTTAAACTGCACAGACTCTATCGCGACCCACCCAAGACACATGGCGATACGAGGTGGAGATACTCCTTGCACATTTGGATGCATCCTTTCCATACATCAGACTCCACGATCCGAATAATTATGGATCTTCATAACCACTCATGGCCATTGGAAGTGGAAGGTCATTGACCCGTGGACACCATTGCATGACTATGCATACCATGCCCTCAGCGGTTCTGCATATTGATATCCCCTGGCCCATCTACCAAAAGAATGATTTCCACAGGCGACACTCTTCCTAGCTCCGTATGCTTACCATCCTCATAGCCCCCATACCATACATTCTGATCCAGATGTTTGTAGAGAATTGGTTTAAAAGTTCATTCACCTTTCGACATCCAAGTGTTTCCAGGGTATCCCTACCTGGCTAGCCTATGTGTCCGCTGGTGGTTCACATAGCGACCTGCATCAACGAACATCAATGCAGGACTAGACTACTTTGATTCAACGAAAAATTATAGTGAAGATATTTATGGTATACTCAGACACCATTATCCCCACGTCCAGAACTCTGCACTGTGAGTAATGGTGGAATCTCATAATCATTCATGGACATCGGAGGTGGAAGGTTATCAACCTGGGGACACCTTTGTATGACTATGCATACCATGCCGTCAGCGGATCTACATAATGATAACCCTTGGCTCGTCCATCAAAGGCAATATTTCCTTGGACGGTACTCTTCCTAGTTCCATACGGTTACTGGCCTTAGATCCCCCACACAATACCTCTTGATCTGGGAAAACTCAAAGTTGTAGTTTACAACCTTCATCCCCCACCTTGTTCCATTTATATCAGAACGTCTTCATCCAGTTATCCTTCGAGTGTTTGAAGTAAAAGTCACCCAATGGTCCAAGATCTATGAACGCTAAGCTAGGATTATCATGTCCTTACCACATGATGCTAAACTGCATGGAGTAATAGTACACCCCTACGCACAAAATAAATCATTACAGGGGGCTCTCTAAGAATTAACTGCAACCAGGGCGTAGTATGCCCGACATTTTCAGACAGTTCCTTCCTCGATGATAGACTTCGTGGCCCGGATAAATGCAGATCATCATAACCATTCATGACCATCGTTAGTGGAAATTCATCGATCCGGGGACACCTTTGTACGACTATGCATACCATACCCTCAGCGGATCTACATAATGATAGCCCCTGGCTCATCCACCAATGGCATGATTTCCTCGGGTGACACTCTTCCTAGCTCCGTATGCTTATCGGCCTCAGAGCCCCCATATCATCTCTCCTGATCCAAGAATCCCCGAAACCAAGATTTGCACCATCAGCCCACCTCCATGTCTTGGACATACCAGGATACTCGGGCCCAGTTACATCCTAATCAAGAGTGGCCTTTTTAAAAATGTCTTTACCACACGACGTTAAACTGCACGATCAATCATCCTTTCTACACGATGTTAAACAACATAGCATTGGAAAAGGAAAGAAAAATTCCCCTCATCCTCGCTGCATGACATTAAACTACACAACATCATTCAGTAATGCTCTTCGTCTTTGCCGCATGACACTAAACTGCACGGTCAAACCCGCTACATGTTCAGAAAGGAACGAAGGTTTTTCTCTGTCATTCAGTGTACGAGTCAGAATGGAACAAGCCACCGTCTCACACCCATGTGAGATGGGATTACTTCACCCATTCTTGGGAAGTTCAGTATAGATATTTCGGCCATATCCAGGCACCCTGTCATCATAAACCATACTCTGCACTTAGAAAAAAGACGAACTCTCACAAGCCACCCCTGGTAGTTCCAAATCTCACCTTCCCTAAAGTTGCTTGGATATCATGGGAATACAATCATTGACCTAAGGAAAACATTTCATTACAATTCATACCGTGACCTCAGCAGCTCTTCATATTGATCGCCCCTGGCCTGTCTACCAAAGGCAATATTTCGTTTGGCAATGCTTCTCTCCATACAGCTCTTGGCCCCTGAGCCCCATGCCTATCCCAGGATTCAAGAACCCTCTAAGCTATAGTTTACCAACCTCTTTCCCAACCCTGTCTGAATATGGTGGAACATCATTGACAAGATTACTGAGAACAAGGAGAATTCATTCCATTTTAAATGATATCCTAGCTGCATGACTTTAAACTGTGCCAATCCTCATCCATCCCTTATGCTAATTAAGTGCTTAGGGAAGTGGTCTCTTGACCACGCTCTTGATTAGTACGGATGTTCCCAAAACCTTTTTAGATGTCACACTCACCTTCTAACCACCCTTGGTGGTTTTCAGAATTTTCCATGCCACCCATCATGGTTTCCATGAGCCGGACTTCCATGAAGTCCCCAGGCCATCAGAAATGGATAATCATTAACATAAACACACCTTTTCATGACTATGCATACCATTCACTCAGGGCTCTGTATATTTATCGCCCCTGTCCTATCTACCAAAGGAATGTTTTCCTTAGGCAACGCTATTCCTACCTCTATACGCCGATGCGGCTCCCATGCCTTGAGGCATGGCCTGCATGCCATTCAATTTGAAACATGTTCTCCCCACGTGCATCTGAAAAGTATTGATTCATCTTTTAATCAGCCAAACCCCATTGGGGCCCTATCCCCACCATGTTTGGTCAATGTTGTAATCGACCTAAAACATCAGTAATGATAGTCAAGTCAGCGAGACATTAAACCGCTCAAAAAAAAAAGAGGAGCAAAGCCTGTTAGGTAGAAAACCCGAAAAGGGCGACCTAATCAATAGTCGGGCCATACCTGCTGGGTCCACACTAAATGGGCCCAGGAAAAATTAGGGAATTAAAAAAAAATAAATGACAAAATGTTTGTGGGGTTTTATTATAAAATCATAGAAATAGTCAAACTATGCTTGCTGGACACCATTGTCTAGGAAAAAGTTAGAGTTTTTTTTCCTAAGTTATGATTAATTATGATTCAGTGAATTGTTATTTACACAACAGTTGTTCTAAATAACAATAAAATTTCATTGCAACAAGTGATTGACAGAGACTGTGTTTCGTTCGAACAAAAAAAAAGAAGGAGGATGTCCACAAGCTCGGGTCTCTCCCTCACCCAAAAAAGGGGGAGAGGGGTAAGTAAAACAGAGGGAACAAGAGTGGATTTGATAGTCATAAAGGATCCTAACTTGCTCTCTCTACCAGATAGGCAACCGTGCGGCGGAGTTCGTTGCATGACCGTTCCAACAAGGCCTTCTCCCTAGCTTCAACCTCAGCCACCGGATGAGTACTCTCCACTATTTTTTGGAGATCATTGATTTGTTTTCTAGTGGCTTCAAGATGACTAGTCACAGATGACAATTGATTCCTCAGCATCGCTGCCCGTCCTCCATAATCATGCCACTCGGAGGATAGGGTGACCGCCTGATCTTGAGAGATTACCTCCTGTGCCATCAGCCGATGAAGCTGTATCGCGGCTTTATCCCGGGCTCGGGTCCCGCAATGAGCAGCAGATAAGTGAATATGTTTGTGTTCACCAGTGGAAGCTTCCTCACGAGCCATGAAAACATGGAAAACAAGAGAATGTAACTGCCGATAATCGAAGCCACCCAACCCTAAGCCCAGGAAGAGCTATCAAAGAGCTTTGGTCTTAGTTTCCATCTCAGCACTAGGAGTTTCGGCAAGAATCTCGTAAATCTGAGGCCAGGCCCACCTACACACCACCTGGTGGTCATCCATGACATAGGGATCTTTGGTATCCATGCTGGATGGCACAGAAACAAAATCTGGTATTGCAACTAGTGAAGGCATGTGCTCGCTAGAAGTTGGTTCCAAAACTCGAATGTCTGGAGCCTCTAACTCCAGTTCAGGCTTGGGGATCTAGTTTCTTAGCCTAGTATCAACTGGAAAAAATTTAGGGATTATCTCACTGGGACCCGGAATCACAAGGTTTTCCTCATCCACGTCCATGAAGGATGAACCCGCCTGAACTTCAGCCACCGCAAGACTGGGAGAGAAAAATACCCTAAGCCACATTGATCGACGAGCCAACAGTCGATCCTCCCTTAGTGTTGATGTGGATGGTGCGGTAGACGCGACGGGTGCAATACCTCTTGATTTGGGAACTTTCTGAATGGCCTTCCCTAGGATCCCATAAGGATAGTATTTTTTCCATGCCTTTGCATACTCCATGGAAAGGCCGTCGGATGCTCCCAAGATAGGCAGGGGAATGCTCGCATCAGATCCCTCCAGCATCAGCATCAACCACCATTGAAGAACTGTGGCCAGGTGTAGTCCTTGATCCTCAGGAGGGGGAAGGGAAACATGGACTTTCATGCACCCAAACTGGCTAGAAAAGCTATACGAGACATACAACATGCACAGAGAAACCTCGTCGATCTGTGCGGACAGAAATCGGCCCCATAGAGAGATCATGTAAGACCGTGGCTCCAGGCACCCCAGCGGTTTTCAACTAAGATGCCAAAAGGGGTGGGGTAGGGAGTGATAGAGAAGTGGGAAAAGTCACTCAGAAGCTCGAGAACTTCACCAGGGCTGAGGTATTTCAGGCGAACTCCAGCTATATCAAGCAGGGTAGGTCCAAAAGTAGGGAGCAAGATGACTGTTTTGTGACGATACTCATAGCAGTGACAATGATCCACTACCCAGCCAAACAAAAATTTAAATGTCCCACTTAGATGGAAGGGTGACCCTCCCTTCTGAATATGACTTACCAGTTCATAAATTGATGCCAGTGTGTGCACGACCAAATTCAACAGGTGGCCCTCTGCCAGCTCAACTACCATCATTAGGGTGCAATCCCTGACCCCAAGATTAATATCTCAGGAAGGGAATAGCCACCCACTAAGGAACATAGAAAACAAGCCTACCAGCCAGAGCATAGGCGGCACACCAGGGCACACCTCGTAACCCCACAAGAGGAAGTTGTCCGCCTCCAGAACCGCCCAGTAGGAACCTGGGGAGGTTCGTGACTGCTGAGAAGGATGAGTCCTAGAAAGCTTGATCTTCATCACAGGACCAGTGGTGTTCAAAAATAGCCCTATCCAAGTACTATAGGGAATAAGAGAGTAGGCACACAATGCTTGACCAAGTGACTGCTCCGCCATAACCAACAGATCCCTCACCAATAAAGGCACTCGTTTGATGTTGTCCCATGCGTTAAGAGAAGGTAGAAATTCATCATTCATTTCACCGATAATCGGAAGCCCTTCCAATTGGTGGATATCCCATAGACTGATACCAACTTCACCATAGGAAAGGTGTAAAGTAATAGTTCTTTAACACCAGCGACTGAGTAGACCTGGTAGGACCAAGGATGGTGGCTAAATGAAAAATTGGGAGGCCCATACTATGGAGTATAAATTGACTACATCTAGTGATTCAAGAAACTCCCGCTAGTGATGATGGACCTAGAAATCCCATGCCCATTCATTTGAGAAGAGCCCGCCAAATCGAAGATCCCACCTAATAATCCACCCCGCATCGAGATCTACTCGAAAAAGGTTTATAATAGAAGGGTAACTCTTGAAGACAACATCTTGAGAAAAGTTTCGGGCGTGCTGGTCACATTGGGTCCGAACAGAGCCCCTCAAAATGAAGGTGTCTTTCTTGTCAGAGTCTGAAACCATCTCCTCTGATTGGGTAAGGTTCGCTTGAATACACTAGGACGAAGCTTCCATGAAATGAGAAGGAATACCTAATAAACTGGAGGGAATAGGGGCATCGTCTTGATGACCGAGTCCCAAAAGTGGAAGTCGATTTGATAGTGGATAATCCAGAAGCTCAGGTGGGAGCAAATATTTCATGTCACCATCATTAGGAATGACGGACCTACTAGGTTCCTCTTGGATGTTCTTCCCTTTGCTAATCATATATAAACATCTCCATGAACCAATTGGGAGCGGCTCTGCAGAAGACCCCAGTTCAAAATGAGGGGAACCATATTCTCCCTGAACAATAAAAGCCATCAATCGGTTAGTCCGGAATAAAAATCTAGGAAAAAACCAGATATATGGCGAGGATCAGTTGATGATCCATCATAAGCAAAGTACGCAAGGAGGCCTCAGAGGATGGTTCGTGATGAAAACATCCCGCCAACCATCCCTACGCGAAATCAGTCCGCGAAACCCTGGCCCATGGTGCGTTAGCCAGGAAACCGCGAACTAGGTTGCTCCATGGAATTCCAATCCTAAGTTTTAAGTGGTTAAGTACAGAAGAGTTAGAACTTTTAAAGTTCAGAAGGTTTTAGTCTATTGGGAATCGAAACCGCGGAGTACTAAAACTGCGATGCAAGTTCCTCCATAGCCCGTCATGACTTAATTTTTAATTAATTAAGAGTAATGGTTCGCGGTTGGGGAATATTTTCGCGGGTGAATGTGACCGCGAAGGTTGAATGGTTCACGGAAGTTGCAGCCGGTTCACGGATGATGCACTTCGTGAAGGAACGAGCACATGGAGGGGGGGGAGTTCTTGTTTCGTGAAGAATTTGGTAAAGGAAAAATGAAGGGACCCCCATATTTATATGTGTGGTCCCCTACTGGGTCCACTGCCCTACCACCAACCATCTTAGTTTCAGGACCACTTTGCATCTGAATGGACTCCTCTTCGTTCCGATTGGACCCCATTCTGATGGGGGGAATTTGTAGGGTTCTGAAAATCTGCAAAGGAGATTCTACCCAGATCCCCGAAAATAATTGGGGAAAATAATGGAGAAAAATCAAAGAATGGACACGTCAGATTGGTCTGCGGACCGGTCCCATGAAAACGAAACATGGCCAGGCCCCACGAAGCACCCCCTCGCAAACCATCATTGTTTGCGAAATGGAGGCACAGATCCTCTGTGGTCACGAGGTAGGGTGGGCGCCGATCCGTTTCACCGTCATGAACCGCCCCAACTGCGGACCGCGTCGAGCGGTTCATGCCACATCCTTTGTCACTCGCAAAATGGAGGTGGAACCCTCTACGGCCGCGAAGCACCTCTTGAGTTCAGTTCACAGGGGGGAGAAGCGTTCAATACCCACAGTGAATTACAGATTGACCAAGTTAGTTATAAACCGGGTATTCGGTCATGGGCCTCTGCAAAATTTGATGTGTGACCACAGATATATCTCTTTCATCACTCTATAATAGGAGACCGAGGGGGAAAGGAGGAGGGGATTTCAAATATTGGGATTCAGATGATTAAAAGGAAGAAGAAGAGAAGAGAGATCAGACTCGGGTGGAAGGATTTTGAAGGAAGGCTTAGGATTCCGCAAACAGCGAAGTTTCAGTTCTCAAACTTGAGCAGGTATAAACCTGGGAACGAACCAATAAGGAACTGAAAATGCATAATAATTTGGTGAACCGCGAACTCAAAATAACATAAATAGAGAAGACTGCGGACCGTAGAACCTCCACGGATGAACTCCCCATGGACCAGGGTGTTTATGCCTCTTTTCGGATCCATTGCACTGCGTATCACCCTCCTACGTGGGTGAAGCCTCAACCGACGAACCCCCGATTACTACCGCCCTTGGATGCCGCTGCTGGCATGGAACCCTCCGTGTAACCCACTAGTACGTGGGCCAAACCTGATGACGCGAACCACCCTGGTTCACGGGATGCCAATCAGTCAGCTGACTGTTCTAGTTCATGGATGGAATCATAGTCTGCGGACCACCCTAGTTCACGGATGGCCCCTCCAGCCACGTAGCACATCCCTACACGAAGGGCACAAAAACCTTCAGAGTAACAATTCCCTGAGCAAGATATAATCTCTACAATCAGGCCCGATCCCTCGTGACTCCTTCACGGGCCTACTCAATGGCTCCGAGCTGAGCCCTCCACCAGAGCAACCAGATCTGTGTGGTTTAACCCTCAGGCACATCAGTGCACCATTTTGAGTTCAAATACACATGGTAAATAGAGGCGAAGGGGTTTCCCCAACCCTTGAGCAGATTTCTGAAGCATTCCTTTGTTTACATTCCCACAGTAATGTGGAGTCTGAGCTCTGGAGTCCCTTTTCTGCCACTCTACATGATAAGGGCTCCTCAGTATAGTGAAATACACTTCAGAAGGAGGCCCTCATGTACTGCAGGAGGGGTGACAGGCATAGGAGCACCCCTTTCCCTCTCCCGTAGTGCTTTATCACTATGGGCCTCCTAAGATTGTAATCCCCAATCTATCTCCATGGGTCGCCCTCATGCGTAAGCCCCACTCCACTTCTCACAAACGCACCGTTCGCGACGTGATCCTCTGGTCCTTGTTGCCTCTCTTTTCTCACACCGAGCATGACTCACGTGGGATTAGATTAAGAATCGACCATGACATCCTCTTATGGGCCTCATCAGAGTTTAAGCCCCAATCCACCCTATGGGCCTCCTCAGAGTGTATGCCCCAATCGACAATTCTGGGCCGCCTCAGAGCATAAGTCCCATGCCGATCCGAACTATGTGGACATTGATCCTTGTATCCTTGGCGGGGTACGTAGGATGCCTCTCCGTGGTTCAAGACCAATAACGGGTCATTCTGACCAAATTTCATGTCAGTTTTTCAACATCTTGGGCCTCCTCAGAGTGTAAGCCCCAATCCATCACCATGGGATGCCTCAAAGCGTAAGTCCCAAGCCATGCTAACTACGTGAACTTTGATCCCTAACTCTTAGGCAGGGTACGTAGGAGGCCTCTAAAAGGTTCAAGCCTGACCACCTTCGGACCCCCGGGTCCACCTTCACGTCGGTTCTTCGACTCTCTCCAAACGAACTACATGGACTTTGATCCCTGTCTCCTAGGTAGGGTATGTAGGATGCCTCTCTGAATTTCAAGCCCAATAACGGGTCATTTTGACCCCCTTTCACGTCAGTTTACCAACATCTTGGGCCTCCTCAGAGTGTAAGCCCCAATCCACATCTTGGACTACCTCAGAGCATAAGCCCTGCACTAATATGAAGTACGAGGAATTTGATTCACTACCACAGGGATACGTAGGAAGCCTCCCCGAGGTTCAATCTTGATCACAACATGACTCCTAGGTCCATCTTCACGTCGGTTCCGTGATTCTCCCAATTCAAACTACGTGGACATTGATCCCTGTCTCCTAGGCAGGGTATGTAGGAACCCTCCCTTAGGTTCAATCCCAACAACTGGTTGATCCGACTATCTTCACATCAGTTCACCGAGCTTCCCATAACACCGTCTCAGTGAGTTCAGACTCCATGGGGTCATTAATCCAACGAGGGATGGTAAAACTCAAGTCCAAATGATTTCGATTCCCCTACGTCCAGTAGACCATTGCCCACGATGGTTAAATCCGTGGATACTATGTTTGGGTATAAACCAAAGATTCACAAACATATGAATACGTCTTAAATATGTATGAGAGTCCTGAAACATGAAATAATTCCCCCCAAAAGGGTACGATAAGTCCGACATCCTGTCCACTCGACCAATGTGAGTTCTTAAGCGTCACAAGTAAGACCATCTGGCGAACGCCTGCCTTTTGAAAGTAGGTCCTCCCATCATTGTATACGGATCCGTTGTGCGTTTCGATGCCGAAAACCGTGAGGAATAGCGGTAGATATCAATTTTTTCTTAAGATATTTCCTAGAGAGGTTTCCTTGAAGGATTTAATGAAATCACTATATTCATTCTACATAACACATACAATGGTTATGTTGGGGTTGTAAATAATATATTTGGGATTAAATAGTTTGAGAGATATAAAATAATGTTTACACAAGTCCCATTAATATTTCATTAATCCTTATGGAACCCAATTTCTATAATAAAGAAAAAATAATATTTTTATTTCATGACATGGGAAATAACAACCAATTAATTTAATAAATTTTCCATGACTAATTATTGAAAATTTGTTCAATGAATATTTTATATATATATTATTTATCATTGGACCATTAAACTCTATCCACCATTCCTCAAAAATATTTATTGGGCATTAAATAATGACAATTTATTTAATAAATAAATGATGATTCATCATTTTTCAATTTGTAAATAAATATTATATTCCCTAATATTAAATTAGTATTTATCAAATTTTCCCTTAAAAATATTCTATTGAATAAATATTGAGTTAATATCTATGAACAATAAATCATTAATAATTTTTTAAAACATATGGGGAAAATATTTATTAAATATGATATAAAATAAATAATATATAATATTTAACTAATATTTCGGATTTACTTAGTTTGTGACCCTCTATGCCTCTTCATAAATGTCATTGATTAGAGTCTCCAAATTCAATGTCTGTCATCCAACCAAACAAAAAGTCACCCATAAAAAAAAATATAACATCTCAATGACAGAAAACCTAAAATGGATGCTTACTATGTAATATAATCCCTTATATCAATATAACTTTTTCAAGAATGTTTTTTAGTGATGTCATTAACCAAAGTGCTCTTTATCTCATTATATTCTGTTACTAAAATAATCATAACCACTAAAAACCACAAACATGGATTTAATTATGTCATATTAATATCATAAAATCACATGATATTTATTCTCCCATAAAATATTGAATGTAAAATTACTCTCTCTAATTATTCATAATGAAATATTTATCGTGATGCACGTAACATATCTGTCCATGTTGAGAAAAGATGTCATAAATGTTTTTCCAATACATTAATTTAAGTGGATAATAATACTCATTAATATTACTATTTATGTCTATGGATCAAAATTTAGATTCAAATATGGTAACATATAATGACACGTATAAACTAGGATTTTTACATGAAAGAAAAGTTAATTTTAATCTCTTGGTCTGGAAATTTACAATGGCATACAGAAAGTGAATCTTTAAGAAACTCTTATGAGTCTCTACCCATGATATACTATACAATTTGTGACCCATAGAATGATATAATCTATGAACATATCATATGTTTGTGAGAAATATCATTAGACTTATATGTTCTCATCATAGCAGGGAACTATTGTGAACTTTCAGTGTGACCGTTTCATTTTGGAAATTATCACATACTATGTCACATAAGAGAATAATAATGTATTGATATAATGATTATTAATAATCAAGAAATTAAAAAAGGTAATCATAAATTTAACTCATATTGGTCATAAGGAATAAATTCCAATGTATATTGTTTTGGAATCATAATAAAAGATCATATCAAGACCATAAATGAATCCCCACCCTTTCAGTCATCACTCTAAGATACATTTTTTAAATAAAATAAATACTTTTCAGTTTAAGTGTTGTCCCACACAACCTAAAAATCCAAAATGTAAAAAAACATTGAAAAAAAATAATTTTTTTTATAGAGAATATTTTAAATTGGAAGAAGATATTGAATCATGTATAATAACATCATTTGATGAGATTAAAAAATATAAATTTCTAAATCATAATCCGTTAACTCCATTCATATCTTTAAAAACAATTGTCACATGCTATTTCATAAACCAAACATTTATAACAAATTATTCTTCTTCTATCAAATATATCTCGTCCATGATATCTAATTGATAATTCCCTATTTTCATCTTGGTCTTCTATCCAAAAAGATGAGTTTATCCTTTATATTATTTCCAAAACGAAATGTTTTTGAATAATTTTCAAATAAAATAATAATTAAAAAATCATTCACATGGAAAAAATATGGAATATACATTATGATAATCTAATTTTATTAAAGGATAAGTAATTTATTCCTCGTAAAAAATGTGACTATATTATATTCTAACTACATATAACCGATCTTGGATTTATTTCGTTATAATATTCAATCCCCCCATGGATTATTGATCCTACCCATTTATAGTATTCACCAAAAATGATTCATGAGATTTGATGACCTCCGCAACATGTTACATTGGTTCCAATATGTCCAATAATACATACGAAAAAAGTATTGAACAAACTTTATTGGTGGCAATAATAGGGTATATTTAAACCTTGGACTGCCAAATCAAATCGAATTTTTGATTACATACTCCAATATTATCATGGGATGCTACCTAACTATGCTTCATGTTATTCTAACGGGATGATCCTCACCAAGTCTATGTTTCAGAAAAAATTATTTTTTTGGCAATACAACATCCCCATAAAGGTCTATTGGTACCTTAACATCAATTGAATCACTAGAAAATGGTGTAGAAAACATTCATCACTCATTATGACGAGTTCTAGATGAATCCGTGAAAATACCAAAATTCTAATAATCCGCCAAAAAATTATGTATTATATGACCATAAAAAATAATAATAATAAAAATATATTTGAGTTTCATAGATATAGGGTTTCTTAAATGTAAAATCCGCACCAATATAGAACTAAATAAATTATATATTCTTCATATACAAGCCAAATTTCATAAAATTGGTCATGAATATGATGTTTCCCTTAACATTTTTATGATCAGTACATAAAAAATTCAATAATGACACAACATTGTTTTGGAACAAAATGATTTAGTATAAGAAGATCCAATTAAGAAAACTAATTCTATAAGTATATAATAGTTGAGCCCCTCAATGAAAAGAAAACAAGGCTTTCTAGTGGTGAAAAAATAGAACTGTTAACAATAATTGGTATAACTGGACAAAGCCACGTCTAGATATACCATATGATGAAAGCTAATATGTAATTGATAATCATTCAAAGAGTAATAGTGGATCAATTCCCAAATCCTAATCATAGGTTACCATTCCTTTCAAAATCAATAAACTAATTAAACTAGGTAAATGTCAATGAAACTATAAAGTGATTCTATTAGTGATTTAAATATTTAGAAACATTAAAAAATGATTTATTAATTTATGGAAGAAATCATGAAATGTTGAAACAATATTATTAACATTAATATAATTAATTGTTCTTGAAAACTATCACATTGTGGTCAATTCATCAAACATCCTATAGATAAAAGATCCCAAGGAAGATAGAAATGAATATTATATTGAACTAAGTATGAGAGATAGAGATATATAGGAATCCATAAAAGAATGTTCATTACCAAAGGTTATTCTAAAACTATGAAATCCAAGGTCATCATGTTCATCACTAATCCAAATTGGATTTCTTAATAATAAAAACCATTTATTTTAGGATATATTACTCATTAAATCATTATAATCAAATTATTTATCTAGTTTTTTCAAAAAAATTCTTTTATATTACCAAAAACATAACACCATCTCCATATCATCACAACCACTACATCATAGTCACATCATCATATTCACCACTTCACCACCACATCATTATACAATTTTTATTACTTAGCCACATTATCACCTCAATGACAATTTCTATGTCATCAAGCCATCATAACCAAAAAACATGATAGAATACTAATCCATCATAACCCACAGATATGTGTAGAAGTTATAATATAAATCCATTACAACATAGAAATAAGCTAATTTGTCATAATAATTCTCCATTACATCCAACAAACATATGTATATATATATTTGTGTGTGTGTGTAAACAAAAATTCACTATCCCATTATAAACCATGATCTTATACGAATGATTATATAAATATTCTCCCATTACAACTTATAAGAACAATACAAATTAAAATTTAAATCCATTATAACTCATTCAAAAGTATACTATGATTCAATCCTATATAGATTAGGTATTTATAGACAAAATTGAGAGCCCATATATAATATATGTTTAGTTGGATAAAAAAGAAACAAACATAAATTATGTGGTGATTCATACAAGAAATCACACATGTCATTAAGATCATACAGTAATTATAAATTTAAATAAATAAGTATATAATCAATCTAGAAAACAATGATGAATAAAAATATAATCAATAAATATTGAACCATATGTTATTTATCAGCATTCCTAACAATTTTCACATGTATAAATTATTTGTTCATATTATTAAAAATAATTACTAAATTATATAGATTGATTTAATGATTATATAAGACCACCTAAATACATGTAACAAAGACATAACATGACCTTCCAATAACATTCCTAAAAAAATACTAATTAAAAAATAATTTTACACATGAATAATAGCACCGATGACTCTAGAAGGGCCTAAATTATACTACATAAGATATTACATTCATTAATATATATTTCTACTATCTTATAATTCTATTTATATTAATTATTTAGTAACTTATTATTATAGTAAACTAAATTACATATTTTCATTTCATTTACATTCAAACCTGATATCTGTTTAACTCATATAATTTTTTAATATAAATTATCATTTTAATGAAAAAACAAATACATTCAAAATTAAGAATTATATCTTAAAATTAATGATGAATAAAATTAATTTTTAATAAGGATAAAATAATATTAATCTAACTTATATATGTCCATTATTAAAATCCACAATTATAAGTCAAGAATCCCCACTTTAAATACTTTTTATAATATTTCCCAACTCTCATGGGATACTAAATAATATCATTGGAAACAATTATCATCAAAAAAACATTAAAAAATAATTACATAAATTAAATTAAATTTTATGATGTAAAAGACGATATGAACAAGGCCTGGAACTAAGTAATGTTGAAAATAAATAAAATAAAAACACATAATTAAGGAAATAACATATTGTATCTGAAGGATTGAATAATTGTTAGATTTATATATATTGGATAAGTATCATAAATCACAACAGTATTTTTTATTAGTTGAGTTTCTAATTAAATAATATTGTGGTAAATACAACCATCATATGTGTATGGTTAACTACCAATGTATATAGATTATTATTCCAACCATCAGTTTTAAATGCCTAGTAATCAAATTTAGATTTAATAAGGGAAACTTAAAATATTTCACTATTATTTAAACATGTGATATTAAAGAGGATAATAGATTTCATATAAATATCTTGCCTTACTAGAATATTTATTGTTAAACATATGTGTTCATCATTCACCATATATTTCTTTTATCATTTTTTTTATATTAATCAACATCAATTAATTAAAATTAGGGAATAAAATTGTAACAATGGAATGATATATATTTTTATTGTTTGAATAAATATTATTTCTAGGAATACATTCATACTAATAAAATAACACCCAATAATCAATTCTACTAAAATAATTACGACATAAAATTATATAAGATGCCTATAAATTATGAGATGAATAAGTTCTAAAAATTTTATTTATATTAAATAACCCATGCATAATATATTAATTTTTGTTATCCTACTATGAAAATATAATTTATTTCTATCATTTTATTTTTTATTTTTTATTTATAAATTAAAAAATATATGATTTAGATAAAGTAACCATATAATGGGATGTTGCTTAGTTTTTTAAAGAATAGTGTTGTTTCAGCTAGAATGAATTGATATAGTTATTGTGGATTCCATACTGATCCATTAATTTCATCTCTTGCAGATCTCTTTACCATTTGTCCCTTTGTTCTATTTTCGGGGAACGCAATTTTTAACTATGAATAAAATATTTAAATATTGTGGATGGTGGATGAAAAAAGATAACACCACCCTATTATCCCCATTTATTCATCTTATAGAATTTTATTTTCATATACAATTTTTTCAAATATCATGGAAAATTATTTTAATTATTATTTTATTTAATAATTAAAATTTATATTATATGCGTTCATGAATCATGAAAAAACTAACCAAACATTGAGTAAAATTTTGTTTTTTGCGAATTTCACATAGTCTATTTTCATATGAGTGAACCCACATGATGACATTCCAAAACTACTTATTTAACTATTTAGTTTCAATTAATTATATAAATTCAATTATCTAACCACGAAGGAAATTTATGAAATACATTACCAATAATGGATATACCACAAATTTCATTGTAGATAACATAATTTAATCGAATGAATATTAATAAATTATAAGTTAAAATATTTTTCACCTTGAAGGCATAAAATTATATCCAAAACGTACACCTTAATTGAATTGAATCATACACCCTAAAATATATATCTACTTCAACAAATTATTACATTAAATAATAAAATTTCATCTATTTTTAATATAACATATATCCCAGTAAAATTATTTTCATAATGATTATAGTTTTGATAACAAAAATAATATTAACAATTCAAATTTATTTCAATGGAAAAATGAATAATTAAACATATACTCTAAAAAGATGTTTTATTTTTGTAATATTTTTATCAGATATACAATATTTTAGAATTTAATATATATATATATATATATATATAATATTTTAGTCAATGTGTAAGAAATTATAACTAATTTGTATGAAACTGCTAATATACAATATTTCATAATTCAATTAATAAGAAATATTTCAATGAATAATATATTTATATTTAATAACAATTGATGATTAAAAAATATTTTTCCAAAACATTATAGTTTTAACTTAAAAAAATTCCATGCATAATAAATTTTAATAACCGCATATACTATAAAATAGAAAAGACCTTATAAAATTATGGATTTGAAATTTCATCATAAAAATTAATTAGATGACTAAAATCAGTATTATTCATCCCAAACCTCTATAACTATTATATAATATTCTGAGGCACCCACTATACCTAAATATTATAACGTGAAGCCTCAGAAATATTCAGGCCCTTATTTTATTTACCTTTTAAACCATTTCTTCTTGAATTTTATAAACCTAGAGGAAAAGGTGTACAACCTGAAGAAAATGAAATTAATACTTTGATTCATCATATTAAATTCATGTCAAATGAATCTTTTCATTAATGTTCCAAACTAAATAAGAAAAAATAATAGTGTAATGATTAACGATAATAGAGTGATTCCTTTCAAATAAAAACCTACCCACTATTGAAAACCAAACACAATAACTAGAGAGAATGAAAAGTAATTTAAATATATTATTATCGTTTTAAAATAATTATGTTTCTCAGGGAATTTTTTTTAATTATAAAATAAAATATTTTTTTTCTATTTATCAATGGAAATAATTCATTTATATTTATAGAAATGAACATTCACCATTAAATTTTTTTATAAATGATTATATATGCTTCAAAATAACAATGAAATTACTTAATAATATTAGATTCCAAAATATATTTTAAATAATAGAAAATAGAGTATATAACGTATACAAAATAAGGATCCCAAAATAAAAACATATCCCGGACAAATAAATAATGAGTTGATTAATGTATATTATCATAAAACAATACGGATCGATATTTTTATCTCAGTTTGAAATATCTATAATAATTAAATTTATTTGACTCAATTTGAAAAGGTTTTCTAATGAAACATAATAAATTATAATAAAAATTAATTTAATAATTAATCACAATAGAATATTGAAAATCATAGTGTTCAATCACATAATTAAATCTATCATACAAAAAGAAGTAAATATGATAATAGAAACTTATAAATAAAAAAAATTTACATAAAATAAATAACATATGATAGAAAATTAAAACAAATACTAGAATAAAACTAAATCTAGAAAATAAATAAATATATCATCCAATATTATCTTCTGGTAGCTGACGACCATATCTATCATGACATTATGCCAAAAAATTTCCACATAATTAAAAACCTTCCCGGAATAATCATATTCTCTATATATATAGTATCAATTCATTCAATGGATTTCAATGAAATCATTATAATTTTTTATTTCTAAAATTATTAATTTTAAATTCCATATAATTATTTATATAATCATGTTTGATTCTTAATGAAGAATATAATTATTCTACTCATGAGAATAGATTACCAGTAAAGATAAATATCAATGATATAATAATAAAATTTAAGAAACAAATATATATATGTTAATAAAGAATATTCATATCCATTAGTCACAAAATTAATTTACTTTTTTAATACTCATATAATAATAATCTCACCTTATTAATTTATCCCATATAATATTTTAATGTTTTTTAATTCTTCTCTTAATAAACACATATTTATTTTTTATTATTTATACATAATGAAATCATGGCATAATATATAATGTGTAAAATAAAAATCATTACATTCAGAACTCATCTTGTTCATTATGGTATACAAAAACAACATGTTCCATAATTTAACATGTATTCCTAAAAAATTATTCATATAATTTATCAATCATTTACATACTTTATTCTTTAGTCAATACAAGAATACACACACATTATCAGTTTTAATTATCCCTTATTAATGTAGTCTATGAACAATATTATTGACCATGTTTGGTAACATTAAATAAATCATGCATTTCATAAAATAAGAATTCATATGTATACAGTACGTCTCAATTAGATGAACTCGTACATATTTCATTCATTTATTTCCAATGATCATTCTATTTTTCCTAATTTGGTATAACCAATGGAATACATCTTCATATTATGGAATGATGAAATTTAAAATATTTTGATAAAAAAATCATTCAAAATATATTAACATACAAAATAGTTTGTAAAAGGTAATATTAACCACCAAATCATTCTGAATTTTATTTAGCGAAATAACAATATTTAATACATACATCAGAATTTTTGGAAACATATAATATTTTTATTAAAATAATATTTTAGGATCAAAAAAATCAATTGATTTTTTTTAAATTAATATGATTTAATATTTAATTTTTAAAACTAGCCTTTAATATCTTGAAAACAACCTCATATATTATGTCGAATTTTATTATTTTATAATTTAACTTGTATTTAATTATTTTTTTAAATTATTTAATCATTATTATGGTTCACCTATGTGATTATAATTAAATTTACTACTTGGTCTGGACTCTTTTCACATGTTTAACATAAAAAATAAAACAATCATTATACACCCATAGTATGTTATCATATAAATATTATTGAGTAATTAAAATAAATATTTTTTATTTTATGTATAATAAAATTTAAAATAAACTCAAAATATGAGAATTTGTTTTCAGCTTATATATTATATAAATTTTTTTGTCAACAACATTAGAGAGATATGTTCACTTTGATCAATGATATCCTTACTCACTCTTATGAATGATTGATTGAATATAAAAAGTGACAAACTTTTTATTTCCAATAATATAAAGAGATAAAAGAATGTGTTTATCTTTTTTAATTATCCCCATACTAGCATCACCTAATAAATGATTAATATAGAAGTAAAATTATTGAAACTAACAGATAAAATATGCTATTGTGATCATTTGAAATTCAACCTTCCCAAAACATAAAAAATAAACTATATTTTCAAAAGAACAACATGTTGAATCAATAATATTAATAGTTCTTTTAGGATCATAAAATGATATATCATAGTAAGACATAAACATGTGAATTATAACATGTGACAAACCAAAAAATATACATTATAGTGTAAATGAATTTTAAAAAAATTACATTTTTTAGAAAAATATAATTTTATTTATATATTTACAAAATAAAAATAAACATATATAACATATTACAACCACTATCAATGCGTTTTTTAGTGAATAAACTCAGAAAATACATTCCCATCCAACTCCAAATATGATGGTCAATGTAAATTTCCTCATATTAATATCTTTCGAGAAAATGCGCTATTAGTTGATTAAATGTATCCCACCCTATTTCAAATTATCAAATAAGAATACCACATTGAGCAAAATTATAGATAGTCCAATTGAGAATTTTATGGGAAATTATGACATTTATGATCATTATATATGAAAAAAGTAATTTTTAAATATAAATTTTACAACCAAGAAAATTGTTAAGGAGTTGCTAAAAAATAATTTTTACATTGTTAAAGAATAATAAAATCAATAATTATATACATGAAGTATTCAAGAAATTTATAATGTATAAAAAATTAATTAAAGAACATCATTCTTATAAAATATTTATAACGAGAGTGAATACTAAAAATATTAGGTGGAATTTATATATCTTTTGTGAACCCATTAAAATTAGGAATAAAGATATAAAAAATGGAAAACACCCTTTAAGGTGTTTGGATTAGTTTTATATATTCTTTTATCCAACATTGATAGTATTAAATTTATATTCAAATGATTAGTTACCCATGTTGATTACCCTTGTCCACAAATATTGAATACATTAAAATAATGAAAAAAACTCAAAATTTTATTTTCTAGGTTCACAACCTATGTGGATACTAAATCCAAGGGATTAAAAATTACTCTAAATTATCAAAATAAAATTCACTATAATCATAATATCATAATATAGGATAATATCAGACTCATAATCCAAATATTATTTCATACCATATGAATGTTCTCTTAAATTAAATTTTATTCAATATATTTATGTATAAATTTTATTAGACTATTGTTGTTGGTATACTAGTGAACTCCTTCTTATCTATCTTTTAGGAATTAAAAATGAACTTTTCTATTTTTTTATCAATATTATCCATTATGGAGAATCTCTATACATATTCATTTATAAATTAATAAGACTTATCTTAAACATTACATGATGACTTGTTGTTTTGAAATTTTTTTTATCAATCTTTATTTTAATAGTGAGACTAGTTACATGGAAAATTATAGAATCATTATTCAATTTCTTAATGGATCACAATATTCATCATATTTTCATTAAATATATAATTAAATGATCTCATAAAATTTATATTATTTCAATATTAGGGTAAGATATATATGATTACGATTTCCTAGTAATCCTCAAATCTATGGATTGATTACCTATCACCATGAGCATGTTTCCATTAGGCTAACATTCATATATGAATTCCATGGTGAAAAGTAAATATTATTTAGAAATAGGACCATTTTTTATAAAGATTAAATATAAAAAAAAATCATTTGATCTTAAAAGGATCTGTCTTCTATGTCATGTGTTTTCTACCTCTATATATTATGTTTATTCGCTTCAATGAAAACCTTACACTGTTACTTCATTTATCCACATTTAATCCTTTTAATTTTAAATATATTATCCTTAAAAATGAATTCAAAAAATAGTTTAGTAATCTAATCAACCATTTGTGGGATATTACTCAGTATATTCCTATATCCACCATTAATTTAAATAATTGTTATCTTGTTCTTATAATTTTGAGGTTATAACTCTACCATATAACTCCCCCTAAATGTTCTTTATCCATTTTGTCCCTTAATCAATTTTTTCCTTAAATAACACATATTTATCCTTCATCGACTATATGTTGGCCCACTATATTATTGTGTATGTTTTAGTACCCAATAATCATCATCACTTAGAACCATTATACAATAGTTTTTTCCTCATGTAATAAAATATGTTCAGAAACCTACAATATACCAATATGGCCATTTTCATCCCTAAGTAGTAAAACTCTTCGAAAACATTCTAAAATTCGAATAACTCTTATGTTTTTTTAAATGTTAATATGAATTTTTTTATGATTTATTTATAACATACATTTACCCCATAATTTAAAACCCTATTTGGTCAATAAAAATATATAATTTTATTTTAATAAAAAAAACTTTTTATAATGAAAAACATCTCTATATATTTTATGACAAAATTATTATGTAAATCTTTTGAAAAAATTTTTTTCCTTGTAAAAATATATGATATAAAATAATTTAGAGAAAAAATAAACAATTGATGCACTAAAAAATATTTCATTGATATTTACTTCCATAATATTTCATAAAAATATCGATACCAGGTTTTCAAACAATATATCAAATATGTAAATCCTAATTATATTGTTTATAAAAAAAATTGCATGACTTTAATTCCCAAATAAAAAACCATCTCCCTCTATTTCATTACATCACGAGTTTCCATGATTCATTCTTATAATATTAGTTCTCCTAAAAAGATTCACATTATACTAGATTATTTTAAATTATCACCATTATAGAGTGGATTTAAATAATTCTCCACCTTCTAGATATATACAAATTATTATACCCATTGAAATTTTTCCCATATTTTTTAATAATTAAAAGGAATAACAGTTATATTTTAATTTCATAGAATGATTTTAAAATTCCCACACATCTAATAACCATTATTGAAACTAAAGATATAAGGTAGAATTGTATTTCTCCCCATTCAATCATATTACTGGAAATATTAGAAATAAAATGTTTACTACATAATTCTTAATCCATTAAAAAGTGTGCTATTTCTTAAAACAATTGAGTACTTGATCTATCATAAGTAATTAATTCATCTTTATAACTCCTTAATTTAAAATTTATTTGTTATAATTTATTTTAAAATAATTTTTTTCCATTATTGTGAGGTAAAATATATTTTTGAAAAGATGAATATCATTTGTATTACCATGAATTATGAATATTATAAATTATACATGTCCTATAATATCTTCCTCTTTTTAAAATATTTTTTATCAACATGTTTTGTTAATATACTCAATATTTAGTGCAATATTCAATACAAAATATTAATAATTTCAAGTATATTATTATTATTTAACTCATTCATTTAAATATAATGAAAATATAAATACAGAGACGTTTTTATAATCATTTTCAATAATAGTTGATGTATCTAAATAATTCATACACTTTTATTTCCCAATAGAAAAATCCACGGTATATATATCGTTTGATATATAAACATATTCAATTACATTATAGTAATAGGATTTATATTGGATTAAATCATTAATAATACTATTATAATGTGGGAAATAAAATAAATAGATAATTTTCTCTCAAGTAGAGTAACATTATATTAATTTTGAAATAATTTTCAATGATAACTGATCTTCTACCTCCATCCTTCAAAAAATTCCTATATATTAATATTGATGTTGAAATAATTTATAATTATAATATTTGAAATAAAAATAAACCCTTTCAAGTACATTTAAAATGAGAGATATATATTCTTGTGGGATTTTTTTGTTATTGTGAGTTCGAGTATCCTAGAAATTTCAAACTCAATATTCATTTCCCTATAATTGTTTTGTATATTTATTCCCTTAAACCCTAAAATATTTTTTCTTTAACATAGTATAAAAAAAGATGCCTTTATTTTAGATTATATTTTACATTTATGTTATGTTCAAACATTTACTTTGAAAGTACAATGATCATTAAAAACAAATCATATATCTATTATATTGCTCATGGTTCTTATTTTAACCTCTTTAGTGGATTTCAGGGTTTTCATTCATCATCTTCCTAATCATTAAGCTTAGTTCCAAATAATTTTTCAATATATATATCATCTTCTATAAAATAATTGATAGATTTTGTTTTATTCTTCTTTATAACATAAAATATTATTTGGATAATTATAGTTATGAAAATCCTTATAGCTTCTATCTTTTCACCATATATAAAGTCATATTGACACCAATATTTTAAATTTTAGAATAAACATTATATAAATGTTTTTATTTTCTAATCCTTATTTTTTTATTTTCATTCACCATTTTAAAATATTATATTTGGTATCAAAAATATTTTATATTTAATCATTTCAAACCTATCTCATGATTAATTTATTTTTCATTTTTATATTTTTTATGACTTCAAATAACCCAACTATATTTTATTAATTGATATTAAGACTTGTTTTGACTGAATTGAGGTAATAATTGTATTTATATCATGTAAATAAGTATTTTGATATGATCCCAAATATTTTTTTTGAAAAATCCTCTATTAACCTATTTAAATATAATTATTTTTATCTATGTTGAATTTTTGTCCTTAAATAATCTTTTTTTGTCATCCTCCTATGAATCATTTTCATAATCCTCATCAATGGTTACATAAACTTTGAGGTAAAAAATAACTTGTTCTTAATAGACCCAATAACTATATAAATTATTAGGAATCATATGGTTAATAACAGTGATATAATGAAATTTAAATCCCATTGATTAACTTTTATTAAATCACTTATATGATTTTATTCTAAATAATTAGTTGTGAAATATTATTTTAATTAATTTACTCCAAAATATCCCTTTATCATCATAATTTTATCAAGGTAAAATTTATATTATTATGTATAGATATTTTTTTGAATGGTTTCACATTATAATACATCACACAATGAGTCTTCTCTTTATTAACGATCATGGATGATTTGGTTGAAGAAAAAATAAAGATTTAATACCTTTTATTTAGTACACTTCATATAGATAATCCTAAAATGAATATCATTGTTCATATATTGTTGATCACTTTATAATTGTTCCCAATTTTCCCATGAGGTAGATATTCCATTACGGTAATTATAGATAAACAATTTCATTATTTTAGATGTATTCCTAAATAACATGTTCTTAGATAATGTTATAATTTGTTGGTCCCTAATTGTTTAGGTTATACTAATATATGAATCAAGATACCCTTATATATTTACAATGTGATCTAGTATATCAATTTTCTGAATACTTTTATATATAAATTTTTTTCTAATTGAAACATGAATGAATAATGTATAGTTTGTCTATCTTTTTGATGCTCTTCGATGAATTTGAACACAAAAATCCACATAATATTAATTTTATAAGACTATTAATGTCTTCTATATTAGGCATTATATCATACATTATAATTAATCTCATACAAAATTGTAAATTAATGAAAATTTATTCATTTTATGGACTTATAATTTGATTTCCATTGATATTACAATACCTTATAAATTTATTAATAGTGTAATACATTGAAAAGTAAATGATATTGATGTATTTTTCTTCCTTCTAATTTTTTAAAACAAATCATGATTCATATATTTCTTGATTTTGGAAAATATATTATTTCTTAAAATTTTATTTCAAAATAATAACTCAATATATATCATTGATAGTGTTGTAAAATATATCATATTACCAATAAAAACAAATTGACCTAGGTTGACCTAAAACCATTCCCCCAACTCATTCTATCACATACCTACAAGGAATTCTTCATCCCCAAGAGCTTGAAACAAGTACATGGGCATCGAACAAAAAACAAGAGGTAATAATTTTTCCCAACCTAAAAAAACACAAGGGATATATATACATGAAGAGAAAATGAAACAGTATTAGACTGATGAATAAATTCTAAAACTATAGAAAGATAGGGGAAACATAACAACATCAAAAGTAATTGTGACTCTAAATGATAAGTCCAACTGAAATGGACCAAAATGAAATAGCTTCTCCCAATAACGGTGCCGACGAACACAGAATATTTGACCACTTTATACCCAACCCAGTTGACATAAAACCTCACCACCTCATTGCAGTTCCATTCCATTCCTTGGAATGTGAGACATACTAATATCCATGCATCGCCGAAGTGGTGCACATGGTGTGACCTAACAGACTCAATTAGATCTCACACAGTTGTTTAATAACTAGTATCTATATAATAATTAATGTATTATCAATTTAAATAAAACACGAGGTGATATAAAGTAAAAAAATTTATAGAAAACATGGTAAACATTTCCCTTTTTATCATATTTTAAAAACAAATGATGGTATGGTATTTCAAATAACATTTTCCTTATCGCCTTTCAAAAGCATCAACGTAAAGATCACAGATAAAATTTTCAAATCTATGCAATTGAAAACAATAGTACCTGCATAAGAATCACCATACAAAGGAATAAAATAGGTTAGTTTGTCGGTTACTCATACGCAAAAATCTATGAATAGTGCATTGTGGTTCTTAAAGACAATTATCAACACTCCAGGACTAGAAAGACACCCAAGAAAGTGAAACACCAACATCTTATATATACCTCGAGAAAATAATATACACTCTAGGCAAACAAAAACACCTCATAAATTGAACCACCACAGTGGATTATGGATTCAAGATAAAAAATCCACCTTGTACACAACATAACCCATGTTCTAATTTTCAAAAATATTTCAATATTTCAAAAGTCATTTAAAATCGATATCTCTAACAAAAATCAGTTATTTGAAGAAAATCATTTTCTTTCCAATTATCAAAAACCAAGGAAAAGTAATTTTATTGAAAATATCATTCTAACACATGCGAACAATCATGAAAATTTATTATTAAACTAATTTATAAAAATGGAACAACATAATTTATAAAACACCTTCTAGAGATGAAACCACCTACCTCAAAACATGGGTCACACCCACCACCAATGGGATCCATCAACAAAGAAAATTTGATGATGTTAATTAAGGCCCTAGAATCCAATCCACATTTGAAAGGATAAATTTAATTTAGAAATAAGGTTCAAGGTGAAGAGGAAGTAAATCATACCTTGGGAACAAATTATTGTCGCACCATAATAAACAAATGAATGGAATTCAGAATGAGACCAGAAAATTGATCTTATAAGAAGTAAAGAATAAACACTAAATTAGATCCATATATCAATGAATTCAACCCAAGGGTGATACAGTGATGAAGGAAAATGAAGAAGTAAAAAATATCACTTACCTATAAAGATTCACCATAACCCTAATGAAGATCGAACATCGAACATATCGATCATGAAGGAAGTGTGTCTCCAAATAATTTTGGGGAGGAGCTTTTGAATGAGAGAAAAGTAAAATTGATGATCTAATGATCACCAAAAACCCAAGAAGATCCCTAAAACAACCCTTCATGGGGAATTACATGACATTTCAATCCTTTACATTAAATTAAATCAATAGTGTTTAAGAATGCTTAGAAATCTGTGGCCTCATATTTAAAATATGTTATTTTAAACATTCATGACATTTACCCCTTCACAGGATGAAGCCATTCATGACTTGTACAATACTACACATACACACCATGTAACCTAGTTTCACTATTTTAAACCCTCCTAAATCCTGCAGAAAAAATATAGTTAAATCCAGGAGTCCAAAAAATCATTGACATAAACCATATAGGTATCCTCTTAATCCTTTATTTTCCCTATACATACAATGATAATAGTAAAACCATGAAGGCCATAAAAACATTTCTCATAGATTGTTAATGGGATGTTACAAACTCCCCACCATAAAGTCTTTCTATCCCAACAAAGTCATGTTAAATATTTAATACTTAGAAAAAATAGGTTCCACTACATCCTCATCAAGGAATCGAATTACCAAGTCTCATAAGAATCTTATCTATGTTTCCATAGAACATTGACCATTATAATTGACATCCTACATAAGGGATTCACTTGAGAGTCGACTATCTTAAATGGTTTCTCTAGAACATAAACATCTGGCTCTAACTCATTTTATTCCTAACTCAAAACATGAGTATGATTAGGGTGATTCTTCATGAGCTATAAAATGAGAAAAAAAATTATGAATACCCATCAACTAAACAAGAAATTATAAAAGACAAGAAACCAGTCTGAAATGCTGAGGGACCTAAAATGATCCAATATATCTCAGAGCCAGCTTTCCTTTTTTTTTCATGTAGACGGTGACCCAACCAAGGGGAAATGATCAAGAAAACACAGTAATGAACATAAAACTCTATAGGAAATGGTATTTGATATTCATATAATTTCTATCGAATTTAGGATGTATCCTAACATCGATTTACATCCTAACTATTCGATAATATCTCTTAAACATAACTTGGTCCTAATAAATCTACTCCAACCACATAAACCCAATAAATATGGGATCTTCATGGGATACCATACAAATCCAAAAAGGGATACATTCTTATCGAAGACTGATAACTGTTGTTTTAAACACACTCCACTAGTCATAGATATCTATCCCATGATCCACAGAAGAAATGAATATATGCATGAAGCATATATTCTAGGATCTGAATTACTAACTCGGTCTGACCGTCTGTCTGTGGATGGTTTTTTGTTCTCAAAATGACCCGAGATCTTATTTCCTCTTGTATACTCTTTTAGGATATCAATTTAAACATAGAATATCTATCCAAAACATTAATATAAGGACTCCCATTCATCCTCATAATCTTCTAATCATTCAACCTACCCAGATCATCAACCTCATTGGTATCCTTAATCAGAATGAAATAAGAAGACTTGTAAAACCAATAAAAATGCACCAATATATAACTCCTTCGTCTAGTATTACATGTAAATCCAACAATAAAAATACATGTATATCTCATCCCAATTCAAGATCGGCACTAGAAGAGGTTGAAGTAAAACAATGTGTTTCAAGTGATATGCCTTTTTCTATTTGTAGGTGTAACAATGGGACACATAATCTGCAATGACACACTTCATTCATAGATTTAATAATTGTTTCCTCATGCCATATTAAAACTTCTTAGTTCATGGATGAATGAAACAGAAAGAGATGTAAAAATTAAAAAAACTAAACTCCTCATAGATGCTGGTATTAAAACTTGACTCCCATTGCAGGGCATACCATCTGAAGAAAGAGACATACCAATAACATTATCCTTAATATAAAGGCTTTCTCAAAAATTATTAAACTCTACATCTTGTAATTGACTCTATAAGAAAGTCTCCATGAGAGATTTTGATAACTGAACACTGTTCAGAACTATAACTAAAACAACATCCTGAGCATCCATGTGAAATTAGTTAAAAATCCTCATAAGATTCCACTCCTCCTTTGATTTTAGAAATACCTGAGATAGTAATTTCCTATTAAAATCATCTGTAATGATGTTTCCCTTCCCCGGGTCATAAGAGATATTTAATTAAAATGTTTGAGGGTATTCTACACATCGTCTCTATCTGAGATTTATTTTCTTTTGAGAAAATAAATTTCTCAAACAATTATGATCAGAAAATACTATGAAACTCTCCCAAAAAAGATAGTAACTCCAAAACTTAATTTCATGAAAAACTACAGAATGATATAAATTTTGAGTGGCGTAATTATTCTTATGCAGTAGGATATGATGAGATCCATTAGCTACGGGATGGATATCTTTCATAAGAACACATCCCTAACCAGAACCAAAAGCATCAAAAAATACCATGTACCACCTATTGGGATTAGGTATTATCATAAAATAATATGATGTCAGAATTCATTTAATTTCATTTTATAAAGACTTGCACATCACATCCCATATTAATTTCATTGATTTCCTGGTATTGCAATTCAAAGAAGACACCATCCTAGAGAAATCCTATAAACCATCGGTAGTATGCAACAATACCAAGAAGCTTTGTACCTAAAAGTCATTATGTGGTTCTTCCATGAAAAAATAGCCTTTACCTTCTCTGAATCAACTGATAATCCATGTTCAGAAATCATGTTCCCTATGATCATCACTTATTGAAACTAGAAATAACATTTTTGAATTTCTTCCATACAAATAGAGACCTCTCATAATTTCCAGAACCAAACTGAGATAGTGCTCATGATCATGCTCATATTTTTAATATACTGGAATATCATCCACTAATACTATCACAAAAGTTTCAAGATATTGATTGAATATCTGATTCATCAAAGCATTAAAAATTACAGGATCTTTAATCAAAACAAAAGGAATAAATTTGAATTCATAATGGTTATTCCAGCTTCGAAAAGTTATCATCGGTATATGAGACTCCCGAACACTGAGCTGAGGATAACCCAACTGATGATCAATCCTCAAGAACCACTTTTCACTCATGAAATGATCAAATGATTCATCCATGGGAATAAATGATTTTTTTCCAAAATTGTTACCAAGTTCAACTTCGGATAGTCCACACAAAACTGATGTGAACCCTCAGCCTTCATGGAAAAAAATATAGGGGATTTTCAAGGTGAAACAGTAGAGAAAAAAAACCTTTTTCCAATAGGTTATCCAAGTAAATCTTTAGAAATTGCAACTCTTCTGGTTCTATTTGATAACAAGGTATCAATGTCATCTATATACATGGCACTATGTCAATTGTAAACTCTACCTCTCTCGCCGGATGAAGACCAACTATTTCTTCTGGGAAAAAGTTAGGAATGTATCGAAAAACAACAGTAGATCAAAAATGGGGGAGACATCATTGGTCACAAATTCAATAGTAGAAAAAATAAACTCTTGATATCTAGGTGGTAGCATCTTGAACATTCTTATCTAAGGTCCAACTCCCCTAGAAATACATGAGATAACTCATCAACAACAACAAATGAGACACGCTAATGATAAAAATAAAAATTATCTTGAAGAGAGAAAAGTATATCCATACTAATGATGATGTAAAAAATTCCCAGATCAAGACTGAGAAAATCCTAGTCCAACACCATATCAACAACCATTAATGAACAAGAAGGGAATTATAACCGCTGAAATTTCCTCTTACTGAGAGGTGTCACTAATTCCATTACAAAAGGAATAATTTCTATTAGATATTTAAGAACACCAAAAAATCATGATGATATAAATGAGTGTGAGGATCCTGTATCAAATAATTCTTTTTCAATGGATAATGAAATAAGGATAGGACATCTCACTCTTGCAGAACCTGCATCGACTACCCTTGGACTCTCATCTACTATTTGAATGTGCCTCACTCCTAAGGCATGTGGTAGGAGCCCTATAGTCGTTGAAGATTTTGAGTGGACCATAGTAGCCTTTGGATATAATGAACCATTACCATAAAGAGGTGCACTCATATCATAATAGAACCATATTATATGAGACATGCATCCAAAACAATTTTGTTTCTTTGTAGGCATTGGACAAAAAACATTTGTGTATCTAAACATTCTACACTAATAGCATGTCAGAGTCACACTGGTAACTATAGAAAACAGTGCAAAGGAGGATCACTACTGAGACTGACCACCACCTCTTCTGTTATGATCATACCATTTACTCTTATTACCATGATGGCCACTTCCACCAGACGGAAGATATGTGATGGGACAACTGACCTTCCTAACATATTCATCTCTTCCATCATCACTATGTCTTCCATCTCTGCATAGGTTGAATCTTTCAACCTAAAAACCTTCAGTATGATATCCACATATAAAACCTACATGTGCATTTGATTCTTCAGCAAGTCATTCATCATCATGTCTAGCGAAAAATGGATAATATTAACAAATTTATTGGTGTATACAGACACTAAATTATCTCCCTAATAAAAATCCATGAATTAAAAATACATTAAAAAAATTTGTTTCTCTATAAAAAAATTAATGGGAGAAAATAATTTAGATACCCTTCTGATCTAGGACCATGTATATGTCTTCCTGAACCATAAAATCCCTCTATCACTTTCCATAACCCTCGAGATTGAATGTTGAACACATTAAACTGCTATTCTCATGTGTCTCTAGGAAGAAGAAGGATGGATGGATCCTATCCATCCATTACTCTACATCATGAGGTCTATTTTTTCCATTAAATGATGGAGGCTTTTCATATAAGAATTAATGTCACCAATCTCTCTCTCCTCATGCTCAAAGTTTTACCTCAACCACTACGTTCTGAACTCCTTGCACATCTTGATCAATAGAATGAACTACACATATGATAGTATTGAAGAGATTATAGTCCAATAGATGAATTACTTGAGGAGTATCAGCTACACCTTCCTGAGGAACTCATGGAATACATCTCAGAGGACATTTTTTTCGCAAATAAATATATAGAATAATAATAAAATAGTGTAACTCTTATATTTAACTTGAAAACCGATATGTAGAAACTATTATTTAAAAAACCCAACACTAGAGACACATAACCTAATATACCATGGTACCGTGAGTCTTGTCACAATAAGAACTTGATAGACACTTATTGCAACATACCTCTCAAGTCTCGAGAAGCCTGTCTCTTGTTTATCTAATGTCCTTTGACAATGATTCTTGAGGAAAGACCTACCTTGGATACAAAATTGTAATGAACCGACATTGTTTACCCTTAATCTAACACCCAACATGTTCCACCACATACCTGAAGGGAGTTCTCGATCCCTATGGGGTGGAGATCCGCACACGAGCATTGAAAAACAAACCAGAGGCAATTATTTCTTCCAAACATGGATGAAACACAAATCATATATACCTGAAGAACATTTAAAAAACAATGGATGAGTGATGAATATATACTATAAATATAAAAATACATGTGAAAAAAACTCAATAGTTACTAGTATTCTAAGGGACAAGACCAACAATAAAGGACCAAGATGATATAGTTACTCTAAATGATGGCACAGATGCACTCGCACTATCTCACATCCAGCTATGCAAGCCAGTTGACATGAAACATCACTAATTCATTGTAGTGTCCTGAAATTCAATGAAATGGAACAAAAAAGGTGTACATGCCACTAAGTAGGTGCATAACATGTGAGATAATAAGCTCAATAGGATCCCATCCATGTTTTCCATAATAAGTCTATGTATAAAAATTAATGTATGGCCAATTTATATAAAACATCCAGGATAACTACTAATGCAAATTTTTTTGAAAACTTGTTAATCATTTACCTTTTTATCAAAGTTCCAAAAAAATAATGTTACATCAATTTCAAAGATCATTTTTTATATCATATTTTACAATAATCAATATTCCAATAGATCTGAGATATCATCTTTCAAGGAGACTTTGAGTTACATGAGGTGAATTCTAGTTTCTCATTTTGGTGGTGTGAAACCATCTTACTCATTATTCTAGAATATTGTGGATTCTTAGGGTCTTATGATTCGAGCACATGTATCTTTGATCCATTAGTAGTCCAACAATCTTGTTCAAAGTTTCGTAGAGGATTTCTTTCAGTCATGGTGATTTTCTCCTGGTTTATTTGGTATGTGGTGATTCACCCTATTCATATGGTCTTTGGATTTTCATTATCATAAAGAAAACCCAGTGGCAATGTTCTGGATCAATCTACTAGGTATTCCGCTTCCATTTCATAATGGAATATTTTTTGCAATGATTGGGTATTCCCTTGGATGATTCTTGAGATCGTATATCACAAATAAGTCCTATGTAGATATTTCAAGGGAAAATATCTATGTGGATTTGGATATTTCACATCAAGTGCTTGAAAATCTTGTTCTCCGAGTGCAGAATTTTTTCTAGGAATCAAGATATAGTGTATCCCGGTTTGCTAAGATTTTGTTCCAAATGTATCCTATAAAGGGATTCATTTTTGGTTTTCCAATGGAATATAGATAGGATAGGGCAAGTTTTCAAAGATGATAAATTATATTCATCCATAGGGAATTTCTTCCAATTAATACTGGAAGAAAAACATGCCTCTAGTGATGTGATTTCTATCCCCTATCTAAGCTATGAAAGGGTAAGGATTAAGATGAATGGTTGTCCTGTCAAGTGATAGTTCCTTATATCTTGAGACTAGTGACCCATGAGTAGGTTTGTAATGGTTTTTATTTCTTATTAAGGAACATGTTATTTGCAAGATTTCATAATATTAACATTCCGTAAGGTATGTTTCCCCAAAAATTTGGGCCTTTGATTATACATTTTATTGAATCCCATTGTGCTTTTAAAGTGATGGAGGACTCCTTATGAGTGGCCCTTTCATCTACTGATTCTATATCATTTGTTAATCCTTCTAATCTGATTGTATCTTGTTTGAAATGGCTGGTGGACTACTCTCCTTCTGTATAGAATAGTGGCAGAATAAATTTACCCAGGGAGGGAGAGGGAGATTAGGTCATCATTACTTCTCCTCCCCCCATCTATTTATATACTGAAATCTAATAGAGTCTGTATGATATCTCAGTCCAATTCCCAAAAGGTGAGGTTTATCTCCCACATTGAGAAGGCTATAAGTTTTAACGACAATACCAAAAAATTATTTTATCAACGATCCCAATAATCATATAGAATGCACAGTGTATTGAATCTTAGATCAATATCTATTACCTAATTTATAATATAACTAAACACCAGGTTGAAATGATTGGAATTATATAACACAAGAAATGCAGAGATCGAATTGAATATTTCTCCAAAAAACTAAAAATGTATTGATTCATGCCTATGGAACCTGTCAGTAGTCATATCTTGATTTTTAGGAATTGAAAATTCAAAGTGGATTTGATTTAGGATGTTGAAAAATTCATCACAATAAATATAATTTTTGCACCTCGTAATTTCTTTGTTTTCTTCGTATATGGATGTTATGATTCTAATAAAATATTTCTCTTATAAATTATCCCCAATTCATTTAATGCTAGAAAAATATTGTGAATTTTTGGAGGAGATTTTAATATAATTGAATTTGTAGATACGAAAAAGGGGAGAGGTCCTTTTCCCACATGGTCCATCTTGGATTTTACTCAATTCATTATAGGAAAGGGGATTCTAGTCCTTGGTTCCTCTGCTGATAAGTTTACATGATGTAATAATCAAATGGGGGGATCATTGATAGTGGAGTCTCCAAGACAAATGTTTGGTTTAAATTCATATCATCTCCAAGTATTCTAGCACCAAGGTGGAACATTTTGTGCGATGTATTACAGACCATTATCCTATGATTATCACATTATCTCATGGGAATTATCATATATGATATTCTTATATTATTATAATTTGGATGATAATATGGATTTCAATTCTTTGGTTAGAGAGTCTTGGAAGGATCCCTCCCAAAGAAACACTTTGAATTTCTTTGATAATAATATTAGACACCTCAATATTAGATTACAAGTGTGGTAAAAAAACATCCATCCAGTGGACAAATATATAAAGAATATCATTCTATAAGTTGATCATCTTGAAAATAGATTAGAGGAAAGCAAGGATGTTCAGTTTTATGAGGATATTACAAAAATAAAGATTACTTAGCACATATGATCATAAAATAGAAGCTTCTAGCTTGGGATAATGCGATATTTTACTGGTTAAAAGAGGGAGATATAAATACATCATACTTCCATTCTTTCATTAATGAGAGGAAAATGTTATTTAGTATTAATATTTTACATTGGGATAGGTCTTTTACAGAGGATAGGGATGTTATCAGATCCCTACCTAGATCCTATCATAGCAACCTTCTGGCTGGTCCTAATGCCCAACTACCTAAAGAATATCCAGGGCAACCCACTAATATTTTTGAGGTGATCTTAAACTATGTTTCTAATCTAGATAATGATGATATTATAATCCTTCTGTAGGAGAAACAAATCTTTGATGCTATAATGAAACATAACCTGGATAGTAATTTTGGTCTAGATGGTTCCCTTTCCTTTTTCTATAGGTCGTTATTAGAGGTTATTTAGGATGATCATATTACAGAAATCCAAGATTTTTTCTTGCCGTGGGTATTTTATTTGTGCTTCTAGTTCTACCACTGTGGTGATTATTCCCAAATCTAGGAACCCCACATCTATCTTTCACTTTCATCATATATGTATTTGTAATGTGTCCTATATGATCCTTAGTAGCCTTATCAATACTTGGTTGTTTGTTCACCTTCCTTGATGGATCCCAATGGAACAACATTTTTTTGTAAGAGGTCATTCTATTCAAGGGGATATAGCTTTGGCACAAGAAATGGTAATGTATATCAATCTCAAAACCCAAGGCTCTAATGTGTCAATTAATCTTGATATTAATAAATAATATGATCATTTGGAATGGATTTTTCTCCACAAATTCTTTGTAGGTATGTGTTTTTCTTTATGGAACATTATTATAATGTTTCTATTGTTTTTATCTTCTTTGTTGGTAGTATCATTTACTTGTAATACATGTGTATTTTTTCAGTCTACACATGGTCTTCGATAGGGGGACCCAATATATCCAAAAAAATTATAGTGTACTTGATACTCTCATCCTAAATATTAATAGGAGCCTAAATAATGGTGTTATTTCTCAGTATTGGTGTAGGATGGAGTTATCATCAGTTTCCTATATTATGCTTTCAGATGACACTATAAGTTTCATGGATGATCTGAATAGATATTTGAGGTTATTGAATAGGGTTTTGGATGAGTATTTATATTAGAGTGTTCAAGTGATTAACAAGAACAATAGTTTTTTTGTGTATTTCCTACAGCTGTACCCCATGTTAGATATCAAATGTTGGACATATATTGGGCATGCAGAAAGTGATTTTTCCCATGTATTATCTAGGTTTTCCAATTTCAAAGGGTATACTTTGAATCCATGACTATGATTATCTGATCAATAAGGTAATGTATCAGGTTCTTAACAGAAAAATATAAACCTATCTTTTAGAGGAATATTAATTCTTATTAAGGGTAAAAGTCATTGGGTGCTATGTGGCAGGATGGTTCGTATGGTACATGAAGGTGGAATATATGTTCATATTATTTAGGATTATCTCAAAATAATGAATGAAAAACTTGAATGGGAGGTTCGGGAAAATTGTATGTTATGAGGAAGATACATACCTAGAAACATGGTGGGAGATAAGACATTGTTTAATAGCCATGCCACCTCTTTATAGAGAGGTATTAGTTCAATATTTAAATCCCTTAAACCCTTCTCTCACTCACTTTTTGGAAGGTAGATATTTTGTTCTAGAATCACAATTGATGTGGGGTGAATATTGGGTATATGGGATTTCCTTCTCCATACATTTCCTACAAGGAGGCCTACCAATTCCCTTTTTCTAAAAATGTAGTCTTGGGAAGTGACCAATAGGCCATTTCCAAGAAAATTGTGTCATACTAAGAAATGGATAAGTGTGTAATTACTCTTTTACCATCTCTATTTTTCATAACAAAGGACTATGGTCGAACCCTAAATATACATGATACAGTTAACACATGAAATGAAACACTCTAAGTTAAAACTATCCCAAGAAAGTATAACTTTCTGTCTAGGGGGATCCAAGATGGTTCTATTTCTATAGATGAAAATGTTAAACGATGTGGGATATCCAATGTTTCAAGATGTTTTTTTTGTAAGTGACATAAAGATGAAAAATCAGAGCAATTGTTCTTTAATAGTGAATGGGCTCATGCAGTGTGGGGTTATTTTGGAGAGTTCACTACTATATCGTCTCTAACCATGGTTGAACATCCCTTACCTGACCATCAGTATCATGAATTAGATGTTGGTTTCATTGAAATAGTTTCCAGTTCGATTATCCTTCATGCTGACTGTTGGTATTTATGGATGGAAAGAAATAAATTGATATAAGAGGGAGTGGTTCCAAATATATGATTTATTATATATAAGATAAAATATTTACTCATGGATGTCATCAAGGATTTAGGAAAATGGTGGGAGGCTCCTTCACTACAAAGATTAATTGAACATTGACATGTTTTATCAAAGCATTGTGATTAACATATACGAAACTGGGTATGATGGCACTCCCCCCCGTTAAAGGGATTGAAACACAACATTAATGGGTTGTATTTCTAAAATTTCATTCATAGGGGAGGTGTTGTGCCTGATAGTGGTGGATCTATCTTCCATGATTTCTCTATTAGTCTTGGACAGGGTAACTCACTTCATTTTGAGGAAATGTCTATGCCCACATGTTTGAACATTTTCCAACAGATGAATTTGGATATTAATAATGCATAAATGGATTCTTTGATATTTCATTATTCACTTCATGGGAGGGATGTAATTATGTGATCGATCTCTTATATCATTAGAAAATGTCGGTGAATCATTGTTTGAGATATCAATGTTCTCCATATATGGTGTGAGGGTAATTGTGACGCCCCAAACCTATTTCCCATGTAATAATATTTATATTATGGTTTTATTTTGTTTAATTTTCACTGCTATCCAAAAAATGTTTTCAAAATAAAAACAAGGCTTGTTTTATTTAATTAAATATTGAAATGATTATATTACTTCAAGTATAAGAGAATCCAACTAACCAAAAATACATACTAAGAGACCTATTAAAATTAAAGTTATACCAACCAATAAATCAAAAATCCCATGGAAATAGTGGGGGTCCATTGAATCCTCCATAATGAACATCAGTATAGCCAGAACCACAATAATCGTTCTTCGAATTAGAGGAATCAGTAGCACCATCCCATTTGTCTCAGCTATTTAAATTGGAACACCCTAATTCATGTTTATATAAGGAATTAAATATATTCTTACCATTGGCTCCTTGAGGTGACCACTATGTTTCTAGCGACTGTAAGACCTTATAGCCATTGGTTATTTTGGTGGTTTAACTTAAAGTATCTAGGTATAATGAGTATTCCAAGTATTTGAATTGTGCAATGAAGTTATAATTATAAACATGATTGTAATAAACACTTTTTATATAATTTAGAAGGATAATTATTTATAGTTTAAAATAGGTTTTTAATTATAATTGTTGTGTTTTAAAAGAAATATCAAGAGATGACCACATTTTATGATACTTGGTTTTGGTAAAAAGAAAAATATTTTTTTGTTTGAAACCATACCTTGGGAAAAATATAATTAATTACTATTGTTGTATTTAATATTTTTTCTATACTTATTGAATTATATATTTTATTATTTTGATTATTTTAAATGTTACCTTGAAATTTTTTCACCTTGGATGAATATAAATAACATTTTAATTGAAAATATGTTTTGGATTTTAAATATAAAACTTGTATGGGATTTTTTTATACATTTTGAACTTTTAGGTTTTGAGAACCTAAATGAGTATAAAATAATGAAAATACTTGTTCTTAGGATTTTATTTGATAATAATATAGAATCTATATTATCTAATTTTAGAAACTTGAATATATACTATTCTAATGATTAACAAAAAAATGAATTTCACTATGGAAAATTTAAGTGAGTCTTACACCTATCTGAGGGAGAACTAGAATGCCAAGCCACTCAAGGCCTTGGTGTGAATCTCACTCACATCCCCTAGAAATGGCCAAGGGCTTTGTACGCATGGTGTGTGCTAAGTCTCACACATAGATATGCATAATCAAGCCCAAACATGCATGGACAAGCGTGTGTAAGGGTTCCAGAGCGCGCCACAGTGTGGGCGGCATGGCAGAAGGGATGGGCGTGGAAGTGTGCTTTCAGAAACCCATGACAAGATGGTACTAAGGAGGGGGAGGGGGTATTATGAGCCTTCACTGAGAGCCCCCGACATATAAGGGAGCTGCAAAACCCGTCCCATTTCAATATGGGATGAGCATTTTAAAGCAGGATCTTATCTAAGCCATTATATCTGTAACACCCCCAAGATTTTATGGGATATATTCCTTTTAATTTATTTCATATCATATGTTGTACACTACACCAATATTATCTTGCACTATACACAACATCATATTATCTTCCAGTATACGCAAAACTATTCTTGGATTGTGTTACACAGAATTTCAAGATCATTTTATAGTAGTTATTCTACGCAACATTGAGTGTGTATATATATATATAAATATATATATATTCAATGTATAAATGAAATATGGTTGGATTTTGTTATGTGAAACAACAAAGGAGTCTTTCACTACACGCAACATTGACTTGTCTTGCGTTACACGCAATTGCGACCTTCCTCAATAGCATGTGTAGTACACATTACTAGGATTCACTAAACAATGATATATTGTTATAATATTATTATGGACTTTACTCTATGAATAATATTGGCTACATTTTTAATTTTATAACATTATTATTCGTCTTACACATTTTATAAAACATGGTATGTGAACAAAACAATTTTTTTGGGTAAAATAAGTTTTTTTCAATATATGCATTTTTGCTGCCTTTTGATGGCGCACCCACATTAAATCTAGTTTATGACATGGTTATAATTTCCATTTGACAAAATAAATTTTTTTTTGGAATCAGGATATAAAAATTTACTTTGGATAAAATTTTCGTATTATTCTAATAACTTTCATATTTTAATGAATAGTAAAAACAAGCTATATTTTATTTCAAAACAAATTTTTTCATTGTAATAATTTATATGGTAAAACTATAACATTGAATGATATTAATGTATAAATATAATATATTTTTACCATTTAATATAATTTATGTCATTATCATTGATTTTACATTGAATTCATTGGTAAAATAATTTCAATCTTTTGTAATGTTTTAACTTTTAAAACCTATTTTCATAACAACGTGATAAATTTTAAATCAATTACTGCAACTTATGTGTTTTTAATTTTGAAAAATGGATTTCATATTTGAATTTAGTGGGTAAAAATTATGATAATAGGTTACTTTTATTTTTTTGATATTATGAATAGTAACTACGGTAATTTTTATTTTCTACAGTTAAAGATAAATATTGTAATTAATGGTAAAATTAAGATTATAAAATTACCCTAACACTTGTCAAAATCCCATTGGATGAATAAAAGTCTAACCATATCACCTAAGGGTAGAACTATATTCATTTAATGGACTTTTGACCGTGAAATAATATAATTATTATTAAAACCAAAGAAAGTGACAACATGTCACTCTCTTAAATCTTATAAGTGTAATAATTTTAATTTAGTGAAAAACATCATAAAACTTCAGATATAAATAGTACCTATAAATATAATAAAATTACATACATCATATTAATTTATTTATAATTTTTAGGGATTAAATAATTATCATTAATTTTGACACATTAGTGATGTTGAAATTATTTTATTGATTGAAAAATCAAATAAATGATTTTAAAACTATTAAAATAAATATTATATGAACTATTTAATGTGCTCCACAAATTTTATAGACAATTATGACATTTTATTAATCTATTAAATCTTTTACTTCGAACATACCTTCGGTATATTTTTTATTAAAATTAAAACAATTGAATAGTGTCAAAATTGGCACTATTGTTATTTTATAAAAATTAAATATTATAAAAATTTTTAAAAATCAAAAAAGTATTTAAAAATTATAAATTAAACATTATATGATATAAAATTTAATTAATCATACAATTATAGACAATCCAAAAATATAAGTAATTATTTATAAGGATTTAAAATTTAGAATATTATTAACACAAATAAAATTAAATAGAATATATAAGGATAAATGAAGTTGGTAATGTTTAAAATAAATTCCCAAACTGTCTAAATTTTATTGGTTGATGATATTACAATCCTAAATCATCTAATATTTGTATTTGAGTCATTTTTGAGGTTTTTATGTGGGGTTGGAATTTATTATAATTAATATTTCTTATAATTCCAAAGGTGCCCCTCTCCTCCCTTATAAAAGGGCACCTACTCCCTCTCCTCCTAACACCTTTTGAGCCTTCATGCTCATAAAAAACCTTCCCATTTCACTTCTAAATCTCCTTAGAAACATACTATAGCTCTTGGTGTTCTTCAAAGATGAATTTTAGTGCCCTAAGAGGAGGTTTCAAATAGGCGTATCAAAGAAGAGGTAATATCCGTTACCGATTATTTCAAATTTATTTCTTCTTTTACTTCTTCTTCCTAAGTTTTTAAATTATGAATTAATAAAACCAGTATCACTAATATAATTATATATTATTATAAATATGAAACAACCCCATTTTACCTTCTATCCACCCTAAGGAAAACGAAATCACCGCCCGTGCATACGTATGGAATGCCATCTCCACGCAATGGTGTAATCTGTTTTTCCACCACCACCTTACATGGATGGGTATAATAGTGTAAAAAATAATTTAATATGATTATTATAACATAATACTGATTCTAAGATATTATATCATTCACCCCAATTCCATTCAATAAATATGGGAATGATATCATCGCTCATGCGTACGTACGGATTACCGTCTCCAAGACGTGATGGGATACATTTTCCATGTTAACAATTCATGAATGATTATAAAGTATATATAATAAGTAATCATGAAATATATGAAATAATAATGCTACTGTATTTATGTATATATATATGTATATCATCTACTTAATTCCATTCAATTAAATAAGCAAACGAAAACAGCGTTCATGTGTACGTACGGACTACCGTCTCCATGAACGATGTATTTATTTCCATTTATAGATCTATTATAAATATGTATATTCTGAATATATATTATATATAAATCATTTTTTAAATTCTATAATTAAGTAATCATGATCTATGTAATCATATTAATAATTACAAGTCAAAACACGGATGATAAATGAGACAATTTTACCCAAAACGCTGCTTTAAGAGGGAATTTACAAAAGAACGGGTAATATAATGTCATAAGTGAACCATATATGATATCATAATATTGTATATGATTCTTTAATAAGTAAATGACATTATTTAAATTATTACACAGGAGTTTTGGAATCGTATGAAGCATATCGGACCTAAGGTAAGGGAAAATGTTGTAATCTCAATTGTTTTCTATCCGAGATTGCTTATACAAAAGTATTTACTGGGGTTATTTTATCATCCATGTACAAGTTTTATAAAAATGTTTTCATGTATTTTTAAAGTCATTTTTACCCATTTTTCACTTTTACTACATGGTATGTAAGGAATATTGTTTTTTACCATACGAGGTACATTTGGACTTTCCAGAAAAAAGTACGAGAAGAATGTTTTTTTTTCTTATACGGTATTAAAAGATTTTTAAAATTTCATAACACCTTATTTTAATGAATATTACTCTACAAGATTTCATAACTTTTTTCAAAAAAATACTTTTCTTTTAAAATTTAATGGAATTTTGTGAAACGAAAATTATTTTCAAGAAGAAAGGATATTTTCCTCAAGAATTCATTTCAACTGCTTTATCAAAACAATTTTCCATCTAAGATGACATAATTTCATATGTGTATGTTTAAATTATAATGTATCTATGATTTATATGGTTTCACTTTTCTTATGATGAAATGATATCCATTTGTTTTATATGGATTATGTTATGATGGAATGATTTTTATGAAACCCAATTTATTCTTTGGGATATGATGAATGATTTATGATTCGTTTGTGTCACACGTAAGAATGATTTCAATATGAGATGGGTGGGACCTAGATCTCCCTCCAATTCATTGGGTAAAGATTTATATCTCATAAGATAGACATGGCTGAAATGGTAAGTAAATCTAGTTCAGTAATACAGGGCTAGAATGACATGTAAACCCGGTTCAGTAAGGGACTTTGTCCCCTAAGATGGTCTTGGAATCAATGCCTTGGCTACTATGGAAATCATATTATATGATTAATGTTTTGTCACAATTAATAGTATTATTCCCATGCTATTTTATCATGATTTATATACCATTATGATATATGCCTTACGTACTGCCATGTTTTATGTCATTTCTCAAGATTTTGATGTTTAAACATTATGTTCATGTTTTTAAATTCAGATATATATGGTTTGTTTTATTTTCTCCCTGCTTACCCTTACTAAGAATTTGAGCTCACCCTTTTTGTGTTTTCTTTTCCCCCAAGATTAAAAGAAAGGTTTTAGGTAAGGAAAAAAAATGGTAAGATCGTTATGGGAGTTGTTGAAGGTCTTTAAACATGATTAGAAGATTATATTCCAACTTTCCAAAGACACTAAACTATTACGGTTCATTGGTGTCTATTTTTGTTATGTATTATATATTCTACAAGAGTAATGTAATGTCTATGTACATCAAGCTTTGGGTCTCTACATTTGGTATCAGAGGAAAGGTTTAGTTTACCTTTGGAAACTAGGATGCAAAAACATTAGTGAAATCCCTAGAGATATTTCTATGGTATGTCTAGGGATGTACCTAATGTTAAGTATAAGTATAGGTTATAGTTCTAGAATTATGGTAACTATTTTAGAATTAAAACTAAGATGTTGGATATTGAAGATACACCCCCTTTATTATGTTGTTTTCCTAGCATTATTTTTCACCCTCATACTATTCTTTTTGGGTTTTTGAAAACAGTTGGAAATAGGAAGATTCACGATAATAGAGGATATTATGGACAATGGAATGATATTATTCATGATCAACAAAATGAAACAGGATTTGAAAGTTGAAACATCATTATTATGCATAATCCGAAATCTCACAATAAGATCAATAATCTAAACTTTGGTAAGTATCCTGAATCATTCATGAAGATCATATAGGAAAGAATGTTCAATTTCTCTCATGTAAATCATGCAGGAAGAGGCATTAAGGAGAATGTTCCAAAGGAATTAGAAGATGATTTGGGTGTGGAAAGGAAGGACACAAAGCCAGTAAGTGAAAAGTAAAGGTTCAGTTAACACCATGGACATGGATAATTGAATTGCTATGACATCAACACTGATTAGATGTTTTAAATGTGAAATATATGGGCATTATTAAAAACAATGACCTAAGGGAAAATCTCATGAAGAGAATCAACATGGTCATATGGGTAGTATATTGTGGATGATGATGAGGAGACTAAAAAAGATATATGAGATGAATGAAGTGTTGAAGCTTGGTCAATGGTTTAAGAAGGCAGTGGAATGATTGTATGTTTATCAAGAGTTATGTTGTATAGGTAATTTAATGGTACTATGGAATAAAGAAACATCTAAGGATTGTTACACTATTGACTTTTTTCTTAAAGTATTTGAAAAAACATATAGAATGGTACCGGTAACCAAGAAAGGTTATTCAGATAATTTTGGAAAGAAGATGATATGCACATAATGAAGGGATAAGGAGAAAATAAAATTTTGATACTATTCATTATCTCATGACTGATATAAGGAAAACATGATATCATGGTTTTAGTATATAGAAATTTTTGGATTTTGGTGTGTGGAATGAGTTAACTTTTGATAGAATTCATATTTTCACTAAGGTTATATAGTAATTCATGTTTCAAAAGAATACATGATTAAGGTATTCAAATTATTTATATTTGACCAACAAGATATATCATATGATATATGGGGGGAAATGAAGGAATTCCCATGCTCAGAAGATGAAATTTCTAGTAAACAGACAGAAGTATCTTCGATAAGCCTAAAGGTTGGAATAGACATCATATAGTATTAGTTATGGATATAACTTTTTATTTCTGAAATGTTTTGATAATATAGTTTTAGAAAAAGGACAACCTGCAGAATGAAATACAACCCATTGTGTCAAACAAAAGTTACTGGAATCAAACCCACAACGTAAGTGAGACAGGCCTTTATCGCCTACCACTGGCCTACAGAAAGTCCATGGTTAGTAGAAACTAGTTTTATTATATTAAGAGGTATGATATATGAAGTATAAGTTCATTTTTGGAATTATATATGATTAACCTCACCATAAATGGTCTTATGTATATTTGATAACTTTTTCTAACCATTGATTGAAACAGATGGAATGGCCCATAATTCTATCACATGATCTGCTAACTCTTCACGAATAAAAAATTCAACTTCATTTCTTTAAGGGATGAAGTATAAATTGTTCACGGCATGAAAAATAGTGATAATGCACCAAAATCATGTAAGTATTTCTTTTAATTAATCAACTTTATAGAAATGATCTTGAAAACCAAAATTGTTGTCCTAGTTCCCTCATATCTGATGAGTTAGATGGTCCCTTAGATCATCACAAATTTAAGGTTTTGTGACTTTTGGCTTTATCATATCCATGACTTCTACCACTCTCTATCAGAACATGATGGTTAGATTTTTCTTCCATATCCATATTTTCACCTATGTTATCCTATGTGGAAACATAGTGATTAGTTAATTTGGGTAACCGTTATGTTTTATACATTAGTTTTTAAATAAAATCATTAGTATTCCTTTTTATGATGTGTGTTTCTATGAAATAAACTCTTATGTAATAAACCATTTATAACCCCGACGAATTTCGAGGGCGAAAATCATTTTAAGGGGGGTAGAATGTAACACCCCGAGATTTTATGAGATATATTATTTTTAATTTCTTTCATATCTTTTGTTGTACGCTACACATAGGTTATCTTTCGCTATACGTAACACCATATTAGCTTACAGTATACGTAACACTAATTTGGAATTGTGTTACACACAATTTCAATTTAATTTGATAGTAGTTATTCTATGCAACATTGAGTGTGTATATATACATATACATATATATATATATATATATATATATATTAAATGTATAAATGAAATATGGTTGGATTTTGTTATAGGCTACAACAAAAGAGTATTTCACTACACGGAACCCTGACTTGGCTTGCATTGCACCTGATCACGAACTTCCTCAATAGCATGTGTAGTACGCAATACCAGGTTTCACTAAACAATGATAAATTGTTATAATATTATTATGGACTAGCCTCTATGAATTGTATTAACTACATTTTGAATTTTATAACATTACTATTCATGTTACACAATTTCTAAAACATGGAATGTGAACAAAATAAATTTTTTGGGTGAAATAAGTATTTTTCAAAAAATGCAGTTTTGCAGCCTTTTGATGGCACACCCACATTAAATCTAGTTTTTGACAGGTTTATAAGTTCAATTTCACAAAATAAAATTATTATTTGGAATCAGGATATAAAAATTTACTTTGGATAAAATTTTCATATTATTCTGAAAACTTTCATATTTTAATGAATAGTAAAAACACGATATATTTTAATTAAAAACAAATTTTTTCATCGTAATAATTTATATGATTAACTTAAAATATTGAATGATTTAAAAGTATAAATAAAATATATTTTTACCATTTAATATAATTTAGGCCATTAACATTTATTTTACAATGAATTCATAGGTAAAATCATTTCAATCTTTTGCAATGTTTTAACTTTTAAAACCCATTTTCTTAATAACAGGATTAATTTTAAATTAATTACTGCAACTTCTGTATTTTGAATTTTGAGAAATTGATTCGATATTTTAATTCAGTGGGTCCAAATTATGTTAATAGGTTACATTTATTTTTTCGATATTGTGAATACTAACTATGGTAATTTTTATTTACTACAGTTAAAGGTAAATCTGGTAATTAAGGGTAAAAATAAGATTATAAAATTACCCTAACACTTGCCAAAATCCAATTGGATGAATAAAAGTTGACCCATATTACCTAAGGGTCGGACTAGATTCATTTCATGGAATTTTGACCATGAAATAATATAATTATTATTAAAACCAAAGAAAGTGAAAAAATGTCACTCTCTTAAATCTTATAAGTGTAATAATTTTAATTTAGTGATAAACATCCTAACACTTCAGATATAAATAGTCCCTAGAAATATAATAAAAATATCTACATCATATGAATTTATTTATAAATTTTAGGGATTAAATAATTATCATTAATTATGACACAATAGTGATGTTGAAATTATTTTATTGATTGAAATATCAAATAAATGATATTAAAAGTAATAAAATAAATATTATATGAACTATTTAATGTGCTCCACTAATTTTATATAAAAATATGACATTTTATTAATATATTAAATTTTTTATTTTGATCATATCTTCTGTATATAGTTTATTTAAATTCAATCAAATGAATAGTGTCAAAATTGACACTATTGTTATTTTATTAAAAATAAATATTATAAAATAATTTAAAAATCAAAAAATATTTAAAAATTATTAATTAAAATTTATATGGTCTAAAATTTAATAAATCATACAATTATGGACAACTCAAAACATATAAGTAATTATTTATAATGTTTTAAAATTTAGAATATTATTACCACAAATAAAATTAAATAGATTATATAAGGATAAATCAAGTTGATAATGATTAAAATAAATTCAGAAAATGTCTAAATTTTATTGGATGATGAGATTACAACACTATCTCATCTTATATTCGGATTTGAGTCATTTTTTAGGTTTTTAATTGGGGTTGAAAGTTTATATAAATTAATATTTCTTATAATTCCAAAGGTGCCCCTTTCCTCCTTTATAAAAGGGAACCTGCTCCCTCTCCTCCTCACACCATTTTGAGCCTTCAAGATCGGCCAAACCCTGCCCATTTCCCTTATCAACATCATTAGTAACATACTAGAGGCCATGGTCTTCTTCAATGATGAATTTTAGTGCCCTAAGAGGAGGTTTCAAATAGGTGTGTCAAAGAAGAGGTAATATCTGTTACCGATTCTTTCTAATTTATTTCTTCTTCTACTTTTCTTCTTTAGTTTTTGAATTATTAATTAATAACATTAGTATCACTAGTATACTTATATTTTATTATAAATAATATACAACCCCATTTCACCTTCTATCCATCCTAAGGAAAACGAAATCACCGCGCGTGCGTACGTACGGAATACCGTCTCCACGCCGTGGTGTAATCTATTTTTCCACCACCACCGTACTTGGATGGGTATAATGGTGTAATGAATAACTACATATTATTATTATAACATCATACTGATTATAATAAATTATATCATTAACCCCAATTCCATTCAATAAATATGGTAACGATATCATCGCTTGTGCGTACGTACGGATTACCATCTCCATGACGCGATGAGATTCATTTTCCTTGTTAACAATTCAAGAACGATTATAAAGTATATATAATAAGTAATAATGAAATATATGATTTAATAATGATACTTGATTTATTTATATATATATATGTATGTCATCTACTTAGTTCCATTCAATTAAATAAGGAAATGAAAACAGCTTTCATGTGTAGGTATGGCCTATCATCAACATGAACAGTGTATTTCTTTGCATTTATCAATATATTATATATATGTATATTGTGAATATATGTTATATATAATTCATGTTTTATATTCTGTAATTATGTAATCATGATCTAAGTAATCATATTAATAATTAAAACTCAAAAAACAGACTATAATTGAAATGATTTTAATCAAAACGCTGCTTTAACATGGAATTTACAAAAGAACGGGTAATATACAGTCATAGGTGAACCATATATGATATCATAACAATGTATATGATTCTATTATAATTCAATGGAATTATTTGAATCATTATACAGGAGTTTTGAATATGTATGAAGCATATAAGACCTAAGGTAAGGGATAATGTTTCAATCCCAATTGTTTTCTATCCGAGATTGCTTATATGTAAGTATTTAATGGGGTTATATTTATCATCCTTGTCCAAGTTGTATAAAAATGTTTTCATGTATGTTTAAAGTCCTTTTTACCCATTTTTCACTTTTACTACATGGTATGCAATGAATCTTTTTTTTTGTTTACCCTACGAGGAACTTTTTTACTTTTCCAGAAAAAGTTTGAGAAGAATGTTTTTTTACTTATACAGCATGAACGAATATTTACGGTTTCATAATTCCATGTTTTCATTTATATTACTCGACAATATTTCATGACTATTTTCAAAAAAATCCTTTTCTTTTAAAATTGAATCGCATATTATGAAAAGAAATTGATTTTCAAGAAGAAAGTATATTTTCCTCAAGAATTCATTTCAAGTGCTTTATCAAAACCGTTTTCCATCTAAGATGACATAATTTCATTTTTGTATGTTTCATGTATAATCTCTCTATGATTTATATGGTTTCACTTTCCTTATGATGAAATTATTTCCATTTGTTTTAAATGGATTATGTTATGATGGAATGATGTTTATGAAGCCCAATTTATTATTTGGGTTACGATGAATGATTTATGATTTTTTTGTGGCACACGTAAGAATGATTTCAATATGAGATGGGTGGGACCTATATCTCCCTCTATTGTATTGGGTAAAGATTATATATCATGAGATAGACATGGATGAAACGAAAAGTAAATCTGGTTCAGTAATATAGGGCTGGAACCGCAAGTAAACCTGGTTCAGTAAAAGACTTTGTCCACTAAGATGGTGTTTGCAGTAATTCCATGGATACTATGGAAATCATATCATGTGATTAATGTTTTTCCACAATTACAAGTTTTATTTCCATGTTATTTTATCATGATTGATGTTCCATTATGATCTATGCCTTACGTACTGCTATGTTTTATTTCATTTCTCAAGATCATGATGTTTAAACATTATGTTCATGTTTTTAAGTTCATATATATGGGGTTTGTTTAATTTTCTCGATGATGACCCTTACTGAGCATTTGAGCTCACCGTTTTTATGTTTTCTTTTCCCCCATGATTAAAATAAATGTTTTAGGTAAGGAATCAAAAAGAGGAAGATCGTTATGGGAGATGTTGAAGATCTTTCAACATGATTTAAAGTTTATATTCCATGTTTCCAAAGACACTAAACCATTACTGTCCATTGGTGTCTATTTTTGTTATGTATTAGATATTCCACAACAGTAATTTAATGTCTATGTACGTCAATCTTTGGGTCTCTACAATATCTCACAGTGTGAGATATAAGCCATCCGATCGGTTCAGTCATCGACTCCCTGTAACCGTGGTTTCTCCACTATGTTTTTATCAGCCATTCGATCCCAACTTATCTAATATTGATTGTTCTTCATTTTTAAAACATTGCATCACTCGCATCCATAAGATCAAATATGATATAATCACGACCATTCATCTATTTTTAAATCTTAAAATCTTTCACATCCATCCAATCAAAAATGATCAAATTGCGACTGTTCAACTGTTTTAAAATCTTCAAATATTTCTCTACCGTCTGATATCATCTCAGATGATTAGATTCATTCATCCTTTTCCACAACCTCTCTTATCACCTTATTATTATTCTTCTTTCCCCCACATGTTCCACACTAGTATATCTCACTACTATCTTTTAAATTTTTCCACACTTGTGACCCTAGGTGGCCCCTCCTTCCTTCTCATTTTCTACAGGACTGAGTGCCCCAATATTTGTTTAAAATAAGGTTCCATAGATTTTTAAGCATGTTTACTTAAAAATATATTCTATATGGTATATATATATAATTCCATTTCCACTCGAACCCTATAGGTGTTTTTCCTCTCTAGCACATCTTCAAGCTCCTCTCGACCTCTTCTCCTTCTTTGAACTTGGTAAGGGACCTAGGATTGGATTGTTTTGTTTTTTACAAATATTTTATGTATATATATACATGTATATATATATATGGTTATTCTTATAACCTCTATATTTTCTTGAATAATCATATAAAAATGAATTCCGATTTTTGAAAAATGGTTTTGTCATACAATTTGCAGTGAGGTTTTATGTTTGTAACTAAATTGCGTTTCACAACATATATACACATATTTATATAAGTGTTCATAATAAAACCATATAAATTTATTTATTTAAGAAGTAATATCTTCTACTCTAAATGAAATGCATAATGAGTAGAAACCATGTTAGGTTTAGAGGTGTATTAAGTTGATAGAATTATAAATAAAAATGTTTTTTTACATATAGATATAGATATATATTTATTTATGAAACAATACACTTGGTTTTAAAATGTGAATGTAAATTTTTTACTTTAGTTTAAAATATTTTTTTACTACACATAAAATATGTATTCAGTTCTTATGATTTGAGGAAATTCTATTAAGTACATACAACAATATATATATATATATATTTATATGGTACGTATTTAATATGGGTTCACATAATCAGTTCACAATGGATTGATAAAAGTTACAATAATTGTATTGAATTTTTTTAGTTAATTATACATTTAATACCTCAAATACAATAATCTATTTACATTCAAACTGGTTATGTTTTCATCCCATGATGAATTGTCACTAGGTATGCTTTAATTTATTTAAGTTCATGATTTAGCCCATTTTTTATTTTCATTTATCAGAACATGTTTTAAATACAAATGATTACTTTCCTAAATTCAAATTATGAATTCTGAAATATAATATGTATATTTTGATAAAAATGATTTTAGATTTTAAGGGTTATCATTTTATGTGACAAAACCAATATTTTATGTGGAGTAGTTATCATCACATGTGCTATAATCTTCCTACCATACTTTTCATTTATTAAATTCCCATGCAGTGGTTAGTTTTGACACTATGATGCACGATTCACTATATATATGAAAATACTAAAAAATTAAATTAACTATTATGACCATTTATGGATTACGGAACTAAATTACTCAATTTGGTATGGGATTCTTTGAATAGTATGAAATGAGAAATTAAATATTTTAAGTAGTATGTGGCACTTTGAATAATATGTAATTTGTAATTTAATAAATCAATGTGGTTTTAAGAACATTGATTTTAAGAAATGAGTAATGTATTGGACTTAGTATGTGATAGGTGGGGTCCGTTATAGCCCCTCGATGCATCATTAAGTCTCATGAGACAAATAGATGTGGAATTCGATGAGGCCTTTCCCAAATTTTGATTAATGGTCTTGGGACGAGGCCTTGACAGAGAGTTTATGGTCATGTCATGAGGCCTTGACATAATCCGGTATATGAACTTACCACATTATGATTTGGTAATTAATTAATAAAGTGGATATTCAACTAATAGAATATAATTGGTTAATGTCACACCCGAATTTCTAAAATAATTTTTATTATTATTTTAATTATTTTCATTCGCTTTTTCCAATCTTTGTCGAACTGCGGGCTAAGCCCGATTAAAAATTTTAATTTCTGCTAATAAAATAATATTTTTGGCATGGAGATGTCTGACGCACAAGTCAGTCATGGTCAAAGCTCTGCGACTTTTCCTCGGTCACCACACATCCTTGTCCGGTTCACCGCACGCCCTGCCCAATGGTCAACTAATGAAATAAGATGAATAGATAATTTTAAAAATAATAATAATAATAATGTCATTTGAGAATATTATTATTATTATTATTATTGTTAATAATATAGATTTTATTAAGTTATCATTATTAATATTGTTAACATTTTATTAAGTAATTATTTTTATAATTGTTATTACATAATTATCAATGTCATTAATTTATAAATATTATCACTATAAATTATTATTATTATCATCATTAATTATTATCATTAGAATTATTAATATTTTAATTAATAATATTATCATTATAATTATCCATGAGGGTATACTTTTTATTAAGCTGTTTTTATTATTATTCTTATTTTAGTTTATCATTATTAATATTTTAATTGTTTATTATTATTAATAATATTATTATTATTATTATTATTATTATTATTATTGTGGTTATTCTTATTCTTTATTATTAGTAGTTTAATTTTCAGTTTAATTTTGTTTTTTTTTTCATTTGAGTAGGGTTTTCCCCTTGGTGAGTGCCGCATCCCTCCCCCTAGAGCCCTCCGCATCGCGGTGCCTCCTTCATCCATGCCCAGCATGCTGTTTTCCCCATTGTTGCACCTTGTCGCTCCTTGGTCGTCACTTCATCGCGCCATGCATCCATCCTCTCTACCCAACACAAGTTCCCCATGCGCCGTATCCCTTATCCTCCCATTTCGAACCCCTCTTCAGCCAGCCCGCTTGCCTGTATTCCCCATCCTACCTTATCCGATGGTCCACACAGTGACACCCTCTCTGCCAACCAAGTCATGTCATTGCCCCACATCCTGCTCAGAGTTCCATCGGACCTCCCCTACTCCCTGAAAATCCATTATCGCACTCCTCCTCCGGCCTCCCTGACATGCCACCTTCCCAGTTGATGTCACCACTACCAGCCTCCTTACCTGCACCTACCTCTCCATCATGATCTACATATGGCACTTCCCTTGCTGGTCATGGCCAAGCTCGGTGCTCTTCCTCCTTCCGAGTGAAACCCTTCTTGGATGGATTTTCCAGGCGCTGCGTACCTTCACACCCACCAACATGCTCAGACATCCCCCCAATATCCCTACAGCAGGTGCGTTTTATTTAGTTTGGTTGGTTGTTTCTTTATGAGATTACATGGTTTGGGTTTATGTGGTTTTTGGTCTGGTTTTGATGTTATTTGTTGTCTATTTCTTATTTTAGGGTTCCATTTAGATTTTTTTGTGGTGCGTATTAGGTGCAGATGAAGATCCACACAAGATTTGGGAAATCTCAGCACCAAGGTAGGTGGTTTCACATCTAATTATTATTTGATGAATTATTTTGAATTCTTAATTTTTTCAATCATATTATTTAATTATTTTGTGTAGTGCGATGTTGGTTTTCTTTGGAATTTTATTTGCTTTGGAAATTTTTTAAAAGGTTGTATATATTTTGGGTGTGTTTTCTACGGAGAGCTATATTAGTGATTTTTTAATTGTTCGGTTAACTTATTAATTTGTATAATTAGTGAGAACTATATTTTTGACATGGCGTCGGGTGTGTTTGGTCGTCAAAGAAGTTTTTTCACGAGTTTAGTGGGTAACTCCAAGTGATTATCTTAAATTGTTTTATAAGATTTTACTTTAGTATTATTAAATTATGTGGTGAAAGTCACAATTTAAAATTTTATCTCAGTGTGTGTGATGTTGGAATGCATTTGAATTTATAAATCGTTATTCTAGTGTGTGCAAAGCCCTGTAACACTCTTTTACTACTATCTTATAGTATTTTTTAAGTGGTGTATTATGTTATGGCAATGGTGTGAAACATGTTTGAAAAATGTTTTAGTGTGTGTATTTTTTCCTAATGGTGTTTATGTGTCTATGTGGTGGTTTGTTTAACGATAAGCATCCTTTTAAATTATGAAATTGGTTTAACTGTGTATGTAACATATGCATAATGTGTTCTGAAAACACTTTTGTTTTGTGTATGGTTTTAAATTAGGGGTTGAGTGTGCAAATGGATATTTTGTGTGTGTAAGTACCCTGTTTAGGTTTTATGCATATGTGTGACGTGTGACATGAATTTGAAACTATTTTGACCACAAAGCAGGAAGCCCGGGTAACTATGAGGGTGGACTAGACTAGTGGTCTAGTCTTCTAGAGGTGACTAGACCCAGTTTCATTGGCAGGACTGACAATTGCAACACTAACTAAATATATGATCATTGAGGTTCATGGTCTTCTAAGACATGTCTTCTTAGGGTCATGGTCTTCTAATCCACATTTTCTTTGGGTCGTGTTATCTAATCCATGCTTCACTGAGACACAATGATCTAGGGACCTATGTTAGATAACACCCACGAGGCCTCTCCCATATTAGTGCTAATTGGTTTCTTTATGTTCATCGGTGTGACACATTGGTTATTTTAAAAGTGTCTATCTTTCTGCTTTAAATTAGGTTGTTCCTTTTGAAATCATTTTCCTTAAACATGTTTTATCTAAAACTGTTCAACCATGTAGTTTCATTATTTAATTAAAATAGTAATTGTATATTTCATTTAATAATTATGTGTGGAACATTTTTATTCGGTGAATCCTTACCGAGCTCTTGGATCACACCCTACACACACCTTTGGGTGTATGTATACCTTGCTCCTTGTGTATTCTAGGTTAAGGCATCGTGCGAAGTGAGAGTGGTTCAGGTTGTAGATGGTATTATTATGTGGGTCTGACGAAGGTGAGTTGATTTGGTGATAGTTTTCTTTTCATTATAATCTTCTTAAATTTTTGGTCTGAATTGTAAACTTTATGTTTCATCCAATGTTATGCGTTTATTTGGTTTTGTTTTACAATGATAGTTTATTTATATTGTTTGTTTTTTTATATATTTTATTATGGTTAAACCATTACCACATGTTACTCTTGATACCCGAGCACTTGTGCCAACCCATGGGGATCAGGAACACCCTTCGGTCCTTATCGCGGACTAAGTTGGGCACGGGGTCGTATGATGACTTGGCCTAGTTCCTAAAAAAATGGTATCAGAGGAGGTTTTCTTTTTGGGGCATGTTATTTTGGGATATAGTAAGGTGAACCAAAGTTAAGGTTGTTAGGACTCGATGTCCTGGATACGAGTAAGGTGCCTGGACAACACACCTCATGGCGGGACTCGAGTTACCAAGTTGAGTTGAGGTTTGTCTAGATCTTGGGACCACGTGGCTAATCTTGTTTAGGGGAAATTAAAAGGGAGTAAGGTCAGTGGTCCCAGTGAGATCATAGGGTATGGAATTCCATTTGGATCTAGGGACAGTATCCTAGAAAACCCCCTGTGGTGCTGGAATGATTGGCATATAGCTTTCAGCCATATGTCCCAGTCACCCTCTTACACTAGTTCCCTCTTGCATCATTCCTCGTCTCTTTGTTTTTGACTCATTGAAGTCTAGATTTTAACTAAAAATGATTTTGACTTGAAAATTAGTTTGAAATGAAGCTCCTTATAAATAAAATGATGTGTGTGGTTTGAAAGGTGTGGGTTGTATGTTTTGGTTTTGAAAAATGGAAAGGTTTGGTTTTGATCATTGGTGTTCTCGTGGGAAACCACATGCTTGAGTGTACATGGAAAGTAAAATGGTCAATGGCACAAGAAGATAAATTCCTAGATGGATATGAGGTGGGTGTTGGTGTGACACGGGAACATGCACGTGCGAGGCCCATGGGACACCATTGGTGTTTGTGCAACCCACTAGTTTTTCTTATTTTAAAAAATGTTTTTTTAAATAATGATTTGGTGTGTTCATAACCGGTTATTGTGTGGTGTGTCCTTGTGTTTTGGAAATGTCGGATGTGAGGTGTTTTGAGCTGAGGATCCTTTCTGACTGATTGTCTCCAAAGTTTAAATTCTTATATGTTAGATGTTGTGAAAGTGTGTGGTTAGTGGTTTCTTTTGAACCTTGATTCAGGAAGCCCTTACAGTGGATCCCCATGAACGTTTAGTGTTTGATTGTGTTATTTCTTGACCATTGGACTAGTTTGGTTGGGTCCATGGTTTTTTTTTCTTGACTATTAAATGCACCCCCATTACGGGTTAACATGTGATTGAAGTGCGGCCACCTGAAATTTTCTCTTGGCTGGCCCACCAGTAGATCAAAGGAATCTCTTCTTGAATTCTGGAATTTATCCCACCTCTCCTTTTTCCAACTAAGTGGATCCTCTCATAGCGGGATGACAGATGTGGGGGGATTTGAATGGAGTTTTGGTCTCTTTTAGTTGTCTAAGTCTTCATATATGAATTTCGACACCATTTTGTCTGAAGGTCCCCCTAGAAACGGTGAAATAAATCCCAACAGGGAAGGGTGAAGGTAGTTTGGAATTATCAGTTCTGAAAGATGGATTGAAAGGCTTGTAGTGCCCTCAATGGTCGTATGAGTCATGTTTTCTGACGTCTTACAGGGTGATTTCTGTTGAAGAGAAATGGTGGATTTCATAGAACCCTCCATGAATCCCTATTTTCATAGGAGTGCGTCCTCCTCTTTGAGAGTTCTATTTTATCATGTTTGGAGGGGTGTGTTTGTCATTCATCTTTCCATATTATTTATACTAGTTATGGTGAAGAGGTGATGCTTGTGCATCTTCTAATGCTCTATTTTAGTGGATGGTGTCATGAGGGAGTATTTGAATGTCGGGGTATGTGGTGGTTGTTGGTGTTGTATCGCTTGTGGTGTGTTTTCATGCAGTACCAAAGGGAGAAGCTCTATTTGAGTGTCTTCAATACCTGTTTGTGAGGAAGAAGATGCTTCAAATATAAGGGATCTATACATAGGCCTTATAGTGAAGCTAGCACGTGGTCAGGAACCCAGAGAGATTATGGGACCCTACCATTGTTTCAATGAATGATGTTGAATGTCAGAATAGTTTAAATCATTTTTTATAGCTATTCCATTCCAAATGACCCATCTTTTTGCATGAGATTTTCATTGCTACGAGGAATCATGGTTTCCTCATACCTTAATGTTCTGAAGGGTGAATACCACATGGTTTAATTGCTTTTAGTAGTCCGTGTGGGTTCTATTAGGTAAAGTGGTCTCAAATTTAATTAGTGCTCATCTCGGGATGTGGGGATGCTGGTTTTTCTTGGGTCGTGGTTTTTATGCCCCAAGTAGTTGGGCACCTCCCTCCCTGCCCTTGTGGTGGGGTGTTTGGTCACTGTCAGAAAACTTTCAATGTTTTTAACCTTTTGTCAACTCTAATTGTGGGGAGACCCATGATGGGTCTTGTAAAAATGTATCTGGAATAATTTAGTGTTTTCTTTTTTTTAAATGGTGGGGAGCCCGCCTAGGCCTCATAGTGTCCGGTTTCATCATGGGCATTAGTAAGATTATAATGGTGGGGATCCCCTTCAGTCTTCTCCATGTTGACCTTTTTGGTTTCATTTCTAAAGATGGCTTGGGGTAAGTAATAAGAGTGTCCCTTGGTCATGCTTGGTCTTGTTTATTCATTCTAGTCAAATGGTTTGGTTTTTTTTCAATATTTCATGGGGTGTTTCAGTTTTTGAAGTTGGTTTCCACGGGTATGAGAGTTTATTTCCTTGATTAATCAACTGGAAGTGTCCTAACTCTTGGGTTTGCGTGACACATAGGGGAAAGTATTTTATGGGTTTCTTGAGGTCATAATTTCAGTCACTTTATCTAAGAACGAGGAGTTTTCCTTTTCTCGCTTATTGTTTATGGGGGTCCTCTTTGAGCCTTAAGGGGGTTTAATTTTCTAATTTGGGGGTAAATCATAGTTGTGGATTTCCGGGGACGTAAAGCGCTATGGTGGGAAGAATTGTCACTCCTGGATTTCTAAAACAATTTTTATTTATTATTTTTATTATTTTCAATCGCTTTTTCATATCTTTGTCAATGTTTTGGCTGATCCTAATTAAGATTTTTACTTTCTGGTGATAAATGAACACTTAAGGCATGGTGGTGTCCAATGCACGGGCGGGTCATGGTCGAAGTAGCGTAACTTTGCCTGGGACGCTGCGCGACCACACCCGGTTCACTGCACGCCCTGCCCTATGGTCAACTAATGAAATAAGATGAATTGAGAATGGTTATAATAATAATAATTTTATTATTAATTTCATTTGATAATAATAATAATAATATTATTATTATTTTTAAGAATACAGATTTAATTAAGTTAACATTATTAATATTGTTAACATTTTATTAAGTAATTATTTTTATAATTGATATTACAAAATTATCTATGTCTTTAATGGTATTAATATTATCACCATAAATTAATTATTATTATCATCATTAATTATTATCATTAGAATTTTTATGATTCTAATTAATAATATTATCATTATAATTATCCTTGAGGGTATAATTTTTATTAAGCAATTATTATTATTCTTATTTTAGTTTATCATTATTATTTTGTTATTGTTTCTTATTATTATTATTATTATTATAATTATTATTATCAAGTTTATTCTTATTATTTATTACTACTAGTTTTATTTTCAGTTTTATTTTCTTTTATTTTTTTCTATTGAGTACAGTTTCCCCCTTGGCGAGGGCCACATCCCTCCCCCCTGGAGCCCTCCGCATCGCGCCGCCTCCTTCCTCCATGCCCATGGTGCTTTGCTCCCCTCCGTCACACCCTACTTCTCCCCGAACGTCCCTTCCTCGTGACATATCTCCATCCTCTCCACCCAACACAAGTGCCCCATGCGCTGTAGCCCTTCTCGTCCCATGTCAGACCACTCTTCGGCCAGTGCAATTGCCCGCTCGCCGCATCCCACCCTGTCTGAAGGTCCACGTAGTTCCTCCCTCTCAGCTAGACCGTTCATACCATTACCCAAAAAACATCTCAGAGTTCCACGAGACCTTCCCTACTCCCGGAAAATTCATTGTCACACCCCTCCTCCACCCTCACTAATGTTCCCCCTTCCTAATCTGTGCTACCACTTCCGGCCACCTTACCTGCACCTACCTTCGCATCGTGATCTACATTTGGAACCACACCTTTTAGTCATGGACAAAACTGGTTCTACTTCTCCTTGTGAGTGAAACCCTTCTCATATGTATTTTCTAGGCGTGACATACCTCTAAACCTCTCCTATATGCTTGAAAAACCTCCCAATATCCCTGCTGCATGTGTGTTTATTTAGTTTGGTTGGTTCTTCCTTTAGGAGATTTTCTAGTTTGGGTTTATGTGGTTTTTGTTCTAGTTTTTATGTCATATTTGGACTGATTCTTGTTATAGGTTTCCATTATATTTTTTCGTGTTGCATATTATGTGAGGATAAAGATCTGTACAAGATTTGGGAAAAATCAACACTGAGGTAGGTGGTTCTGTGTTTAATTATTATTTGATGAATTAATTTACAAGCTTACCTGTTTTATCATATTATTTAATTATTTTGTGTAGTGAGAAGTTTCTTTTCTTTGGAATTTGATTTTCATTAGAAATTTTTTAGTATGTCGTATATATTTTGTGTGTGTTTTCTACTAAGAGCTTTGTTAGTGATTTTTAAATTGTGCGGTTAGCTTACTAATTTCAACAAGTGGTGCAGACTATATTTTTTACAAGGCGTCGTGTTATTTTGGTCGTAAAAGATGTTTTTGCCTCAGTTTAGTGGGTAAAGCCTGGTGATTGTCTTAAATTGTTTTATAACATTATACATTAGGCTTATTAAATTGTGTGGTGCAGGTCACACTTTAAAATTTTATTTGAGTGTGTGTGATGTTGGAATGCGTCTGAATTTATAAATGGTTTCTGTAGTGTGTTCAAATCCATGTAACACTCTTTTACTACTGCCATGCAATATTTTTTTTAAATGATGTATTAAATTATGGCAGTGGAGTGAAACGTGTATAAAAAATGTTTTAGTGTATGTCTTATTTCAAAATGGTGTTTATGTGTGTATGTGGTGGTTTATTTAATGATAAGCATACTTTCAAATTGTGAAGATGGTTTAAATGACTATGTAACATATGCAGATTGAGTTTTGAAAACACTTTTGGTGTGTGTATGGTTTTAAAATAGGGTTTGAGTGTGAAAATGGCAATTCTGTGTGTGTAAGTACCCGGTTTGGATTTTATTCATTAGTGTGACATGTGACATGAACTTGTAACTTGTTTGAGCCCAAAGAGGGAAGCCCAGGTAGCTATGAGTATGGACCAAACTAGTGGGCTAGTGTTCCGGATGTGACTCGACCCAGTTTCACTGGTAGGAATGATGATTGAAACACTGAATAAATATATGATTACTGAGGGTCGTGGTATTCTAAGACACATTTTCTATGGGTCGCGGTCTTCTAAGACACGTTTTCAGAGGTATATGGTTTCTAAGACATTCTTCACTGAGACATGAAGATCTAGGGACCTAAGCTATCTAACACCCACAAGGCCTCTCCCATATTAGTTCTCATTAGTTACATTACATTCATCAGTGTTACACTTTGGTTATTTTAAAAATGTGTGTGTTTATGTTTTAAATTATGTAATTCCTTTTGAAATCATTTTCATTAAACCTGTTTTCTCTAAAAATATTCAAGAATTTAGTTTCTTACGTTAATTAAAATTACAACTGTATTTCTCATTTAATAATTATGTGTGGAAATTTTTTATTGTGTGACGTTCTAATAGGCTCTTGGATCACACCCTACATACACCTTTGGTTGTATGTAGACCTTTCTCCTTTTGTATTCCAGGTTGAGGTATCGTGCTAAGTGATGGTGGTTCAAGTTGTCGATGGTTTTCCCATGCATGTTTGAAAATGGTGAGTTGAAGAGGTGGATCCCCATGTTACATGAATGTGTGAATATATGTGTTAGTTTTCTTTTCATTATTGTCTTCTTAAACTTTTTGTCTGAGTTTTAAACTGTAATTTTGGTCTAATGTTAGGGGTTTTTTTGGTTTGGTTTTCCAACAAATGTTTATTTATCTTGTTTGTTGTTTTTTCAACTTTTATTGCGGGTAAACCATTCCCACATGTTACCCTTGATACCTTGGAACTTGTGCCTTCCCATGGGGATCGGGAACGCCCTTCAGGCCATGTCGTGGAATGGGTCAGGTGTCGGGTCAGATGATGACCCGACCTAGGTTGTGATAGTTAAGAGCTTATAATTATGATTATCAGAAGAAGTAAATGCTTATAGCATAATTTTTATTTCGAATTCAGATATTTATCTTCTGGTTTATGGTTTAAAGTTATTAAGGAATGAAATTGAAGTTATCCTTTTATGTGAAACTATGATAATTTATTACTTTAATTTGTAAATTCTATACTTTCACTTTCACATGTCACACTTTTTATAGTTATAATAACACATTCGTTATTATGATACATTCCATATATTTTTTATATTCATTCTTATCATTGGAACATGTTTCATTGTAACTCTGAAAATATTCCTTGAAATGTTCACTTGTAATTTTTGGGCAAAATTCTATATTCTGCTCCATGTGTTTTCGGCCTTCCTTAAGAAAATATTATATGAATAATTTTAAATTAATGTTTTCAAAAAGGTTTTACATGAAGTATTATTTTATTTTAAATACCCCATTACTGGGAACTCTTTTTCTCACCCTATGTTTCAATCTCTTTTCTTTTACAGGCTTTGAATATTTTAGTTACATTGATTGGTGGCTTCGTTATGAAGTCCTTTCCATGCTGTATTGAAGGAATTTTATTATTTGTATCAGGTTCTCCAGGACATAAATCGAAAAGATCATCTTTAGTGGAACATGATGTGTAATTCTTCAGATTCTATTTTATAAAAAATTACACACTATTTTTTATTGAAACCGTAGTGGCTCTGGGGAAGATTTGGGTCATGGCATAATAGTTGGTATTAGAGGACTAGTTTAGACAACCCTAGAAAATTAAAACAACATTGAAAACTTGATTTTGTCTTACTAAGTAGAATTTTTCATAAAATTTTCAGATGACAGATGAATCAATCCTTATGTATCCTTCAACAGAAGTATCAGAAACAATAGTGGGAAAATCATGTTTACAAGGATAATATATATTTGAAAGCCTTAGTTTTTCATGAAATAACCTCTACCATATATCAAATTCTCCTCATGTACTCATACATTACCAAAGAGGAGGATTTGACTATTTTCTTATGATAAAAACCCAATTCACGTTCTTATGCACTAAAGGGAAAATATTTTGAGGGTTTATTTAGATGATTTACCCAAGATGAGAATGCTTTTGATCGAGTGGAATTCCAAGAGGCTTCGTAGGAGGGTGACATATGAGCAGTGTACCTATGTCAAATCATGACCTACGGTCTCTATGGTCATGTTATGGACTTTGATATTTTTTGGGATGAGTCTTCCTATTCATTTTATCGACTTCAAGTTCATACTTATGTATCTCAACATGATACATGTCACGATTCTCTCACATTTAACATTAGATGTCCATATGTGGTTGATCCTAGTTGCCCGCATTGCATCTAGACTGATGAGATTGAAGAATTTGGAATCGCATTAAGGATCTGCTTATCTGGAAATTGGGGAAATCACCAACAATGGTGGTAAATGTAAAGAGACATCTCAGAGGATGTTAATAAATCTATATAAGTTAATTGTGATATGGAGTGAATGATTATGTAACACCATGAGTTTGATGAACCATGTATAAATGGATAATATTAGAATTTATGTTTTGGTACTTTAATATGCTCTTAAAAAATAATGTCTCAGTTTTAATATGGTTATTCCTTGCGGAGTTAAAATGCTTCTTGATATTTTTAAATGGAAGATGTCAGTTCACCAACTAAACTCTTATCACTACTCGTAGAATTACTGGAACACATAACTATCAATATTTGTTCAGAAAACTACAATCCTTTCACAAACCTACGCCTGACCTACAAATGCCTCTATTGAGTGTCCCTAAGCTCAAATATCCATCGTTCCTACAAAGGAAAGAGCTACATCTATATTTTTTTGGAAATTCGTAGTTTTAAAATTATTGACAGTGAGGGAAGTACCATAAAGATCTCATCCTTTTCTCCACCTTGTCCGAGAAATATAATGCCTAGGGAAAATTTTGTGAAGCTACTTTGGAGGGTGACAACCGAGCGACCTACCTATTCCATGTCCTAATATTTAGTTTGTTTTGGATTTTTTATGACTTAGAAGTTTGTAAGCACAATGTTTTTCTAGGGATTTATAGGGAACTAGTCCACTCTGAAATCTCTGAACTCCACACTTCTTGGGTCTCTCTTTGGAAGACTGAATGTTTTATGAATGGGTTTAACCCTGACTGCTCATGGCGTATATGGTCTATAGAGGTATAGGAACTAAAAACTAATATGGGGATCAAACTAGAGACATCATTGGATTATCCACAGTTGTGGTCTTGGAGGAGGGGACCTTAGGAGTGAATTTTTTCTATATTTATTTGTAGTTGTGTACGTGTATTTTAGAAGTTCTAGGATTCAATTCAATGAAGTGGGAGATAATGTGACGCCCCAAACCTATTTCACATGTAATAATAATTATATTATGGTTTTATTTTCTTTAATTTTTACTGATATCCCAACAATGTTTTCAATATAAATACATGAACTATTTTATTTAATTAAACTCTAAAATTATTAAATTTATTCAAGGCTAATAGAATCAAACTAACCAAAAATACCTACTAATAGTCCTATTATAATTACAAGGAGACCAACCAATACAAAAAAATCCCAAGAAAATAGTGGGTGTACTTTGGATCCATTACAATGAACATCAATATAGACAGAACCAAAAAAACCATGGTAAGCATCAGAGGAATGATGAGAACCATCTTCTATATCTCATCTTTTGAAATTGGAACACCGTAATTCATGTTTATATAAGGAATTAATGAAAATCTGACCATTTCCTCCTTGAGGTGACCATTGTGTGTCTAGAGACTATAAAACCATATAGTCATTGGGTTTCATGTTGGTTTAATTTAAATTGTCGAGGTATAATAAGTTTTCCATGTGTTTAAAGTTTTCATTGAAGTTATAACTATAAAAATGTTTTTAATAATCTATATTTATATATTTTATAAGAAAAATGATTTAAAGTTTAAAATGGGTCTGAATTATAACCCTTATGTTTTAAAAGAAATACCTAGAGAGGCACACATTTGAAACTTCATGGTTTTGGTACAAAGAAAAATATTTCCAAGTTTGAAAGAATACATTGGGAAAAATAAAATTAATGACTATTGTACTATTAATATTTTATCTATACTTAGTAAATTAGATATTTTATTATTTCAATATTTTTAAAAGTTACCTTGAAATGTTTTCATCCTATATGAATAAAATAATGTTTTAATTGAAAATATTTTCTAGATTTTAAATATAAATCTCTTGTGGTATTTTTTTAATATATTTTGAACTTTTATGTTTTGAGAACCTAACTGAAAATAAACTAATTAAAATACTGGTTTTTAGGATTTTATTCCACCATAATGTATAATTTATATTATCTATTTTAAGAAAATTTTATATATACTATTATTATTATTATAATACTATGAAAAATTTAGGGGAGTATCCCACCTAGCCAAGGGAGACCTAGAAAGCCAAGCCACTCAAGGCCTTAGTGGGCATCTCACTAGCATCCCATGGCAATATCCCAGGGCTGCATATGCATGGTGTGTGCTATGTCTGTAACACCCAGAGATTTTATAAGATATATTATTTTTAATTTCATTCATATATTCTGTTATATGCTACACCAAGATTATATTTCTCTATACGCAACATCGTATTAGCATTCAGTATACACAACACTAATCTTGGATCGTGTTACACACAATTTCATGTTTGTTTGATAATAGTTATTCTACGCAACATTGAGTGTATATATATATGTATATTCAATGTATATATGAAATATGGTTGGATTATGTAATATTCAACAACAAAGGAGTCTTGCACTACACGCAACCCTGACTTGGCATTCGTTACACACAATCACGACCTTCCCCGAAAGCATGTGTTGTACGCAATACCGAGTTTCACTAAACAACGATATATGGTTATAATATTTCTATTAACTAGCTGTTATGAATAGTATAAACTATACTTTTGAATTTTACTACATTATTATTCATCATAAACAATTTCTAGATCATGGTATGAGAACAAAATAATTTTTTTGGGTAAAATAATTATTTTTCAAAAAATGATGTTTTTCTACATTTTGATGGCGCACCAACATTAAATCTAGTTTTTGACATTTTTATACGTTAAATTTGAAAAAATAAAATTCTTCATTGGAATCAGGATATAAAAATTTAATTTGGATAAATATTTTATATTATTTTGATAACTTTCATATTTTAATGAATAGTAAAAACACGATATATTTTAATTAAAAACAAATTTTTTCATCGCAATAATTTATTTGGTTATATTATATTTTTAATTGGTTTTAATGTGTAATTAGATAATATTTTCACCATTTAATCATATGTTATCCATTGGAATTAATTTCACATTGAAATTGGACATAAAGAAGTGTCGATCTTTAGATAGTTATTGTTTCTTAAAAACAGACTATTTGTTTTGATAACAGGAATTAATTTTAAAATTAATTAATGGCAATTATATGTTTTGAATTTGGAAAAATTGTCATCATTTTTGAATTCAGAATATCAAATATAGCTTAGGCTAAATTTTTTGTATTTTTTCTGAAAAACTTCAATTTTGATGAACAGTGAAACCACTTAGTGGTAGTTAAAAAACTGAATCTTCATTTAAATGTAATTTATCATGTCTGGGAAGTGAACTTAAAAAATCCTACATACATGGTCGTTATCAAGAAGTAAAATTCTGTTTAATAAGATGAAAATAATTTTTGGTGAATGGTAACTTTTGATTTTTATTTACCGCAGTTAAAGGTAAATATGGTAATTCAATGTTAAAAGAATATTATAATAATTCAAAATTACCTTAACACTTATCCTAACCTTATTAGATGAGTGGTGGCTGTCCATGGGCATCCTTGGGTCTATTTTGGGACCCCATTGAGCCACTTGGTAGTGATAATGGCAATTTGGATTAATTAATTTAATGTAAAGACAAAATTTACATTAACAGAAATATTTTAGTAATTAATTTTTATAAGTGGATATATAAATTATATTTTAAACTATAAATATTCATTAGAAATATAAATATATTTCCTACATTATGGTAATTTTTTTCTAATTTTTAGACATCAAATAAATTAAATTATTTATGACACAATAATAATGCAGTATTTACCTCATTAATAAGTGATTTAAATAAATAAGATTATAATGATTAAAATATTATCCAAAAAACTTCCAATTCTGATAGGATGATTTTATTTCTACCATTAGTAATCTTATCATTATCTTTAATGATTTTTGGACCTCTCAAATCCGAAGATAAGTTTATAATAAAATAATATTTTCACACTTTTCAAAGGTGCCCCTATCCTCCCTTATAAAAGGGCACCTCCTCCATCTCCTCTTTATACAACATTGAGCCATCATTCTCAACCAAACCCTGACCATTTCCTTTATCAACATCCCTAGAAAAATATTAGAAGTTCTGGTCCTCTCAGAAGACCAGCTCTAGTCCCTTAAGTGGAAGTTTAAAGGAGGCACGATGATGAAGAGGTAAACTCTTCCACTAATTCATTGATGTTTATTTATCCTTATAACTCCCCTTCTTTAGTTGTTTCATTATAAAGTAATGACATCAGTATCAATAATATACTAATATGATATTTGAATTCTGAAAAACCCCATTTCACCTTCTATCGATCCTACAGAAAACGAAATCACCACGCATGCGTACGTACGAAATACCATCTTCACGCCGTGGTGAAATTAGTTTTTCCACCACCACCCTACATGGATGGGTATAATGGTGTAAATAATAACTATATATGGTTATTATATCATCATACAGATTCTTATATATTATACCATTCACTCCAATTCAACCAAATAATTATGGGAACGATATCATCACACGTGCGTACGTACGGACTACCGTCTCCACGAACGTGATGAGATTCATTTTCCATGATTAACAATTCAAGTATGACTATAAAGTGTATATATAATAAATAATCATGAATTATATTACATAATAATGATACTATATTTATTTACATATATTTTTCATTTACTTAATTCCATTCAATTCAATAAGGGAATGAAAATAGTGTTCATGCGTACGTACGACCTACCGTCTCCATGAATGGTGTATTTCATTCCATTAATCAATCTATCATATATATGATGAATATATATTATATATAAATAATTTATTACATTCTGGAATCATGTAAATTAGTATATAATTAATAATATCAAGAACAACAAGTCGAAACACATGCGAAAAATGAAACGATTTTACCCAAAACGCTTCTTTAACATGGAATTTACAAAAGAACGGGTAATAGAAAGTCATAAGTGAACCATAAATGATATAATAATAATGAATATGATTCTTTAATAATACAATGAAATTATTTAATTCATTATAAAGGAGGTTTGGATACATACAAAGCATATCAAACATAAGGTGAGGGATAACTTTTCCAATCTCATTTTAATTTGAGATTCTTTATTCGTAAGTATTTGGGGTTATTATTATCATCCATGACCATGTTTTATAAAAATGTTTCCATGTATTTTTAAAGTACTTTTTACCCATTTTTGAAATTTACCACATGTTAGGAACGTGATCTTACTTTTGTTACCACACAAGGAACTTTTTGACTTTTCCGACAAATGTACGAGAAGAATGTTATTTTTAACATATATGGTGTGAATGGATTTTTACGATTTCATAACGCCTCATTTATATGAATCTTCCTATACAATATTTCATGATTATTTTCAAAAAATCCCTTTATTTTAAAATTTCCTGGCATTTTGAGAGAAGAAAATGATTTTGAACAGAAAGGATATTTCCCCCAGAATTCATTTAAAGTGTTTTGTCAAAACTATTTTCCATATACGATGACATTATTTAGTATGATTATGATTCAAGTTTAATGACTCTATTATTTACATGTTTTTATTCTTCTTATGATGAAATGATATCCATTTTTTTATATGGATTACGTTAAGATGGGATGATGTTTATGAAACCCATTTTATTCTTTGCGTTATGATGAATGATTTATGTTTATTTTGTGGCACACATAAGAATGGTTTCATTATTAGATGGGTGGGACCTATATCTCCCTCCAATGCATTGGGTAATGATTTATATCTCATGATCTAGACATGGATGGAAGGGTAAGTTAATCTGATTCAGTGATATGGGATTGGAACGAGGGGTGAACTCGATTCAGAAAGGAACTTTTTCCACTAACATGGTCTTGGAAGCATTGCCTTGGCTAATATGGAAATCCTATCATCTGTTTAATGGTTTCCAACAATTACTTGTTTTATTCCCATTCCATTTTATCATGATTTATGTTCCTTAATGATATATTCCTTATATAGTTCTAAGATTTATGTCTTTGATCAATATTTTGATGTTTAGATTTTATGTTCATGTTTTTGCATTCAAATGTTTTTGGATTGTTTTACGTTCTATATTCTTACACTTACTGAGAATTTGAGCTCACCCATTATATGTTTAATTTTCCCCAGGATTTAAATAAATGTTTTAGTTAAGAAAAAAAATAAGTTCATTATACGAGATGTTGAAGATCTTTCACTATGAGTAGAAGATCATATTCCGAGTTTCCAAAGACACTAAACTATTACAGTCCTTGTGTGCCTATTTTTGTTATGTATTATATTTTCCAAAAAAGTAATGGAATATCCATGTGCATCAAGCTATGGGTCTCTACAATGTCATGCATGCATGTATGCATTGTTAGGCCCAAACATGCATGGGTGATCATTTGTAAGGGTGGTAAAATGCGCCACCGTGTGGGGTAGTATAGCAGCCGGGGTGGGTGCAGAAGCGCACCTGCAAAAACCCAGTACAGGGTGGTACTAGGGAGGGGGGAGGGTGAATTCTAAGAATTTTCCAAAACCCCTTTACTTATAAGGTATCCCATAAGCCTGTCATGTTTTGATGTTGGATGGGAATTTTAAAGCGGAATCTTATCTAAGAAGTCATATCTCATCGCGCGAGATCTAAGCCATTTGATCAGTTTGGTCATCGACTCCCCACATCTGTGATTTCTCCACTATGTTTTTATTAGCCATTCAATCCTGACAGATCAATACTTGACCATTTTTTCCTTTATAAAACATCACGATGCTCGTAGTCATTCGATCAAATCTTATTTAATGATGATCGTTCACATATTTTTAAATCTTTGAATCTTTCTCATCTGTCTAATCTTGTCTCACATAATCAAAGCTATTCATTCTTTTCCACACCCTCTCATCGCATTGGTCTTCTTATTTCTCCTTCATGTGCATCACCAGTACCACTAGCTAATCTCATTTCTTTTTTTCCACACTCGTGACCTCAGGTGGCCCCTCTTTCTTTCTCATTTTACACAAGATCGAGTGCTCCAGTCTTTGTTTAAACTGAGGTGCCTCAGTTTTCTATATAATATTCCTTAAAAATATATTATATATGATTTATATGTATAATTCAATTTTTAATTTAACCCTATGGGTGTTTTTACTCTCTAATAATTCTTCAAGCTCCACTAGACCTCTTCTCCTTCCTCGAACAATGTAGGGGACCATGTATTACCTTGATTTTTTTACGGATCATTTAGGTGTGTGTGTGTGTGTTTTTGTCTATTTAAGTGTTTGTAATATTGTTCTTAAACCTCATTATTTTCGTGAATTATCTTATAAAAAATTATTTCCTATTTTTTAAAAATGTTTTTATCATACAAGTCACAATGGGGTTTTATGTTTGTACCTAAATTTGGTTTCACAACAAATATACACATATGTATATATGTGTTATTCACAAAACCATATAAATTTATTTTTTTAAGAAATAATAACTCATACTCTAAATGTAATGCATAATGATTTGAACCCATGGTAGGTTTATAGGCATATTGAGTTGATGTAATTATAAATAAATAAGTATTTTTACATATTGTTATTGATATATGTGTATTTATGAAATAATAACATCAGTTTTACAATGTCAATTTTAATGTTGATTTTTGGTTTAAAACATGTTTTTACTACACATAAATTACATATTGGGTTCTCAAGATTTGATGAAACACCATTAAGTACATACAGTTGTATATATATATTTATATGTTTTGTATTTAATATGGGTTCACATTATTAGTTCACAATGGATTAATAAAAGTTATAACAAGTATTTTGAAGTGTGGTTAGTTAATTATAAATTAAATACCACCTATAAATTAATCTGTTTACATTCAAACTGGTTATGTTTTCAACCCATGATGAATTGTCACTAGGTATGATTTTTTTATTTATGTTCATGATTTAAGACATTTTTCATTCTAATTTATCAACAAATGTATTAAATACAAATGATAACTATCTTAAATTCAAATTATGAATTCTAAATTATAATATGTTTATCTTCAGAAAAAGGATTTTAGAGTTTAAGGGTTTTCATTTTATGGGACAATACCTATGTTTTATGTGCATTAATTATTATAACATGTGAAATAATCTTCCTAACATAATTTTCATTTATTATATTACCATGGAGTTGTTAGTTTGGACACTTAGTTGCATGTTTCATTATATATATGAATACTCTTATGAATGTAATTAATCTGTTATGACAATTTGTGGATTAAGGAACTAAATTATTCAATGTGTTATCAGTCTCTTTGAATAAAATGAAATGAGAAATTAAATATTTCAAGTTTTATGTGGCAATTTGAATAATAAGTAAAGAGTAATTTCATAAATAAATGTGGTGTGAAGCACTTTGATTTATAGAAATGAGGAATGAATTGAACTTTGTATGTGATAGGTGGGGCCCAATATTGCACCTCGATGCATCAGTTGATCTCATGGGAAAAATATATGTGGAATTGGCTGAGGAAATTCCCATATTTTTATTAATAGTCTTTGCATGAGGCCTTGAAATAGTGTTTATGGTCATGGAACGAGGCCGTGACATATTCTGGCATATGCACTTCCCTTATGGCCTAATTTTTATTCATCATTCAAAGATTAATTAGCTAATTTATGGATTACACTTAGGAAGGAAAGAAATTGAAGTTTTCAGGTTATGTACAACTCTGATAATATATTAGATTCATTTGTAAATATTGTACTTGGACTTTCACTTTTCACAGATATTATAGTTTAAATAAAACTTTATTAATTATGTTGCATTCCATATGTTTTATATAATCATGCTTATGATTGGAACATGTTTCATTGCAACTATAAAAATATTACTTGAAATGTTCACTTGTAATTTTTGGACAAAATTCCATGTTGTACTCCATGTGTTGCAAGCTTTCCTTAAGAAAATATTTTATTATTAATTTTAAAGTATTTTTTTCAAAAAGTTTTTATTTTATGTATTATTTTATTTTAAAAAACCTTTTACTGGGAATTCATATGCACACCATACGTTTCAATCTATTTTCTATTATATGTTTAGTATATTTGAGTTGCACAGATTGGTGAGTGCTTTATGAAGTCATTTCTGTTCAGTATTGAAGGAATTGTTTTATTTATATCTGGTTCTCCATGATCAGAACCGAAAAGATCCTCTTTAGTAGAACATGATGTGTAATTTTTCAACTTCTATTTTATAAATAAATTATGCACAATGTTTTGTTGAAACTACACTAGCTCTGGGGTTGTCTAGGGTTGATGTGTGATAGTAATAAATTTATATACTACTTAGATTTGGTTGAAATCCCTAGTATGGGGTTTTTATTCTTTAATGATTTAAAAAGTATGAAGCCCGAAGGTGTTAATATTCTTTTTGTAGATTCCGTTAGTCTTAACTATGTTAGGCCTCTATGATTCTATATTTCTCTAGTTTGTCCTTACGTACTTTTTTTCCTTGTACTTACACTACATTATTCTTAAAAAAAATTAAATGATTATGAAGGATAAAATAGTCAAATAAAAGTAATAAATAAAAAACAGTATCCGCACTTGAATCACACTACCAAGGTATAAAACATGTTAGATTGTAGACTAATCATACACAATACTCTATGAATAATTCATTGTGGTACTTGAATCTGATTATCTACACCCCATAAATATGTATGCACCCTATATAGTGAAACCCCAACACCATATTCAAACATTGAGACAATATTCTACACTCCAGTACAAGAGTAACATCCTAGAAATTGAACCCCTGCAATGGACGATGGCCTCAAGAAAAACCTTCCACCTTGTAACCAAGGTAACCTAGGTTCTCATTTTCACAATCATTTGAATGTTTCCTTTGTAATTCCAAAACCCTTCACAAAACCATTTAAGTTCTTTGAAGATACCCATTTTCTTTCCATTTATCAACAACCGAGGAAAACTAATTTTATTCAAAATCTCATTCAAACACACACCAATAAACATTGAAATTCATTTTTAAACGAATTTATAAGAATGAAACAACACCTTTTATCAATCATAGAAAAAAAGGAACCACCTACCCCAAAACTCTGATTGCACATGCCTACAATGAGGTCCACCAACAATAAAAACCTTACGACATCAATGAAGGCCCTATAATCTAATACAAAAATCATAGGATTTATTCAATTGAGAATGGGGGTTGGTGGATAAGAAGAAATATATCTTACATCATCAACAAGAACCCACTACTTAATGAAAAACAAAGGAACATCATTTAGAATGAGTTCACACACTGGATTATTGAAGAAGAAAAGAACAAAAACCAATTTAGATCAATAGATCTGATAACAAAACAAGTGGGTGATACTCTAATCAGGGACAACAAAGAAGTAAAAAGATCTCTTACCTAAAAATACACAAGGTAATCGCAACAAATATAAAACACCAAACAACTTGATCTATAAGGAATGGTGTCTCCAAGAATCACTGAAGATGAGATTTGGTTATAGATAAAAAGAAAACATATGATCGAATGAGAACCAAAAACCCAAGCCGTTCCTTAAAACGGTCCTTCTAAAAAATTACATGATGTTCAATTGAATTAGAATCCATGAAATCTATGTTGTTTATGTACTCTAATAAATATATCTTCTCATATTTAAAATCTGTTATGTAAACAATTCATGGAATGTAACCCCTCTTCACGATGTTTAACTCTTTACAACATGAAGCCTCTAATGACTTGTACCTAGAAACACATACTTGACATGTAACCTAATTACACGGTGTGAAACCCTCTGTTATCCAATAGAAAAAAGCTCATTAAAACCAAGATTCGGAGAAATATGTGGTATAAATCTTATTTGTGTCCACCCAATTCCTTCTCATCCCTCTATGGACATCATGAAAAGTAAAACCATCAAGAGGTTAAAAACATACATAATAGATTGGTAATGAGATGTTACACATATGCTATCAGGTTTACCTAATACTTTGAATTTTATCCCATAACCCATACATAAAGTAAATTTTTTTTTCTCTATGTAAATATCTATAATTATATCCAATATAATTCATTTAATTTTAAATAATCATTATTCCTAGAAATAAAATTTTCATCATATATATAAATATTTTTTATACACAATTTATTATTATCCACCATATAGGAAGTGTCATCATTTTCAAGAGCATTCATTATTTCATCCTTGTTAGAATATTTAACAATATTTTCATGATAAGGATTACCCATTTATCAAAATAACCCTTTATGGATTCATTTTATTCTATTATTGATTAAAAATATATGTCATTGTGAAAAAAACCTTCATAAAAATATTAATATAAACTAAACATAATTTTATTGGTAATAATTAGTGTAGATTATCATAATTCCACTGTTTTATTCCATGATCATGGGATATGGTATCATTGAGTTAATAAACATATTTTTCTTTATTAATTTATTATACAACACACACTAGGACTATCTCATTGAGTTTTCACAAAAAAAAATTCCTTGTTAAATTAATATATTTTTAATGATTCATGAATAAAATAATTTTTTAATCTATTATGTTTTCAAAAAAATCCGTATTTAAAAACCATGATCAAATGATTATGTGACGGGTAATAAATTTATTAGGAATTATTTTAATTTAGAATTACATTTCAATGAAATAGAAGAATTATTTTAAGAACGTGTTTCTAAAAAAATATAGAAATGAAAAGGATCAAAATCATGTAACGTATTGTTGGTCATGTTTAACCAATGTGTATGATCAGGACACCATCAACAACATTTTATTAAGAAATTAATAAATATTAAAATATTAGAGATGTTAAAAGAATCATGGAGTAGAGAAGTTACATAAGAAAATTGAATACTCTAAAATATGTGGATGTACTCTAACTAGTATCATAGAGTTCTGATCTAATCATTCTACATGGATGAACACTATGTACTATAACTAGTATTGATTATGAGGATACATCAGTAAACATGATCCAAAAAAACTAAATAATCCAAAGGAACAGCATACAATTCCATATAACTTTACTGAGATCGAGTAACAGATATAATATTGCTCTGATACCATTATAATATTATTTCTAAAACTGTCCCTATCAAATCATTAGAACATATTTATCAATGTAGGAACAGAATATGATAAAATTTTGGAAATAATGGACATAACATACCTCATTGGTTAATAAGGACTCATATCAATGGATCTCCACTAGAAGCTCGTCATGATATATCAATATCTATATTTTAATGATATAAAAAAGGGATATTACATATATACTTCTCCCTTTATGAATAATAATGAACCAATACACCTAAACTAATTTAATTGAGCTATCATTAAATCCAAAAAAAATTAGATAACATCATATAAAAAAAATGTGGATGAGGAAAATGAAAATCATCATTTGAAATAATTTACACCTTATAGTTTATCATATATTCATCTAAAAAATATATAAAATGATAACATCGTTCTGTATCAGGAATCTTTTGTGAGAAAAGATAACCACTCCCAAAGAAACGCAATCAGGTGCAATTAGAGTATAGGATAAATGGGATGAAAAAACCATGATGTCTATTGAAAAAGATCATCTATATTAAGGAAAACCATATAATGTAAACTACATGGAAAAAAATAAATAAAAATTATTGAATGAAATATATTAAATTATAGATAACACGGGTGGTAAATAAATCGATTATATATCTATAATTATAAATTAAAAAATAATACAACAGTTTTCCACAAGTCTCCATTAATGAATGAAAAATGATTAAACCATATAGAGTTCTTACAACCTAGTTTATAGTACTAGGAATATATTTATTAATCTTATATAAGGAATAACACTCCAAAATAGAATGAAAATATGTAAAATGTCATTTGGAGTATCATATTTTTTTATGTTTTAGACCCAAAATATCATATTTCAATAACCACCCAAAAAATATAACCAAATATATATACATGTTTCAACCAACCTTGAATGAAATGATTCCTCATTATATGCAAGGTGGACTAACTATCAATATAAAAATCTATATCTACAGATGATAATAAAAATTTAGTTATATAATTTTTTAACTAAATTTATTCTTTAATCATTTTTTTTAAAGAAATACATTATTTCATAATAGTGGATAGGGAAACTGGATATTATATATTTAATTTCTATAAATCTTGAGAACACGAAGTTAGAAAAATATAACCACTAATAAATTTCCATTTATTATATTTAGAAACATACCCACAGTCAATAAATCTCACTATATCATTATCATTAATACAATTATTTCAAAAAATATATAATTTTTAAATTACATAGAATCATACCATAATAATCACCTTACTGCAAAACAATTAGGTTTCATAGGGATTATCATTCATCTTCATCATGTCAGGAAAATAAAAAAATCTAATATAGATAACAAAATCACATCCATACCACTACCTACTATATTATCATATAAATATTTATTATTTAATAATATATTACAATTATAGATCGATGACATTAATATAAAAAATTTAATGTGTTATCCTAGAGGTAGAACATGCCCAAATTTTCCTAGTGTGTTTTGATTTGTTATACTTCTTTAAATGGGGTATTTTAGTGTTCATTACTTGGATTATGTGTTATGTTTCTTCTATGTTTTTAGGGATTTTAGTGGCTTTATTTAGGTGTATGGATTGAAAATGATTAGTGAAAACCATGAGGTTATCCCCATGTAACCAATAAGTATGTTGAAATGGTGAATTAAAGGATGTATAGTTCATAAATTGTTTTATCTAGTTATGTTTCAATTCAGAGGAATGTTTGTAACTCACAATAAAAGAAAAAAGAATGGTTGGTGCATGGTTTATCAAATTCTGTGGCTAAACCATGTGGGTTCCAAGAAGTTGTACTTATCAAAACACAAATTAACAAACAGTGTAACAAAACAAAGATTCAAAATTAATTAATCTATATATTGGTATGTTAACCTAAATCCTCATCAAAAAGCATCATTATTACTTCTACACATAGTTCTATCATACCTAGGGACTCTGATGGTTGTTCATATGGATTCATATCCCTATTAAATAAAATTCATGTAGATGTAGAAATGCTAGTCCATGAGAACTGATAGTAAATGGGCATTCTTTATCAGTTATTCAAAATCATTCTAGATATTTTATTGATATAGAGGATTGTGTCAAGTATAAGATTTTTTAATGATAGATATATGAATCATATTGGTATATAATGATGAATTATCATTTTTTTCAATATATTGGTTCCAAATTTAGATAATTTTATCCACTCTATAGATCAGATCATGGTGTACCATTGGGGGTAGTTCTCCTTGGGTGAGTAAATCTATCCCAATGCCCATGTTACATCACCATTCCTAAATCAGGAATCCATATCCCCATTTTTTATGAATTAAATATGGATATAGAAATAATTGGTTTGTAATAATGATTTATTAATGACTCATGAAAATCTAAATTGGCTCACCATATGTAGTATATACAGACAATTTTTTTAATTTATATGAATTTATATTCCTTGATTTGTATGAAGGTGCATGTGTTACCTGAAGAATCTTTATTCATATGATTTAAATGTTTGTGTCCATCCCTTGAGTAAATTTCTTGATATTAAATCTGTATCTGTTGATATATTCTTTCCTTTCTTTGGGAGTATCTATGGCCTATATATGTGTAGTTATAGAGAACCAAATTTGTCTAGCTAAACTATTTGTCCCCTTAAAGGTAAAGTACCACAATTTTTATTAGAATGATATGATTTAATAATAAAAAAGTTTCATGCTATTATGGATTTCCCCAGTAATGAAAATTAACATGACATGTGTGAATGTGGCTTTCCCCGGATCTAAATATTGGGTCGATAAGTTTGAATGTGGATTACCAAAGGGATAGATATTGGATCGACAATTTTGAAACAGTATTTCCTAAGATACATGATTTTATTTATGTGTATACATGATGAAACACCCTTAAATGTGGTCATGTATTTTTTATTCAATGGTGATACTTTTTCATAAAACAGTTTGATGAATTTATCTCACAATGGTGGATTTTTTTTCCTGATCTATGGCATTAATTGATTACATTGGTTATCATTATCGCATTTTTCTGTAGTTTGATTTAGTGTTAGGGGTATCTAAGTCAGTTCATAAATAATTGGCATATGTTAGATAATTTAATAATTTAAATTACTTTTATAGAATATATAATTATTTACTATTGAACTAATGTTAAGGAAAAATTGGTGGATTCAAATTAAGTTTATACTCACACCCTATATGGGAATGTTTATTCATGTGTAGATTTCATGGTCAAGGGTCTAGCTATGGGAAAGGGTCCTATATAGTGGGGTTGAGAAGGTTGATCTTAAAGGATTGAGTTGTGAATAAGATTGAAGTAATACTATTGATGCATCATTTTAGTCTATTTTTCAACATTTATCATGTTGGGGTTGACATTCAACATTTTCATTTTTGTGATTTCTATTATTAGACATCGATTCCAATTTTTATTTTTTTTCTAACAGCCCATTATATTCTATAATAATTTTTAGGATTTTTTTGAAATTAATTTTGATCATTTAGTGTGGATTTTTTTACAGGGGGTATATTACCATGACAACACCATTATGATCCTCATCACTAGTCATCATATTCTTATATATAGGTAAGATTGCATGATTTCATGTTGCACTCCATCCCAGACTAGGTGATTTGGGTTAGGGAATTACAAAGATGTATAAAACATGGTAATTTTATTATATTCTTATATATGAATTATTAAATTTATAAAGAATATATGATATTGTAATAGAGGTATCATAGTCACATATGTTCCTATCCATTTCATATATTATATACATCCATGATTCTAGTGATGGGATTTAATTTCTCTCATATGCTATTACATTTTTTTTACTGATCATGATTAATGTTGTGATGTTGTCATTTTTGGGATATTGGTGAATTCATTCATCATGACTAGAGATGTATGTTGCCATGTATGGGATGTGATTACTTCTTATAAATAGTAATTCAATTAAAAAAACTTAATTGTTTAATTTTTATTATTTTAAATATCTATAATGTAATTTTATACTACATAGGGAGTAACCTTCATGGTTATGTTTGGAATACCCGTCACAGTATATTCCCAAATTATTTTTGGAGAAACCTTAATTTTTAACTATATCACATTACCCAATGCATTGGAGATATATCGCAGTCACTCAAAACGTATTTTTATCTTAGAACCACCCATATACATAAATAATACCCAAGAACCATATCATAATCCTGACACATAAACCATACACAATGGAAAAATTACATTTCTGCATTGCCATCAAAAGATTTCATTTAAAGATATTGATATAATCAATTCATTGTAAAAAAACATTTTCAATACCAAAAACCTAAAAATGTAATATGGTATTTACATTTCTAATAAATACATTATGGCTTGTAGGGTAATCCAAATATAAAATAATGGTTGCAGTGGTAGGGAATTCGTTGTCGCTGCATATGTTAAAAACATTTATTTTTTTCATTTTGGAAACTAAAATATATCACATAACAAGATTCCATTTCAAAACATTTTAATAAGATTAAAATTAAAAGTGGTTGATTATACACTATAAAAAATAAGGTCATGTATGAATCAAAATATGCCTCAATGAAATGATATTGATATGAAGTCCCTTACAAATATCATACCCCAAGATTAAGGATGAATAAATGACAGAATTATTTGTGAAAAATACATATACACCCAATATAATTGTATATTTATTGTAAAAATATCAGATTAAATTCACACATATTTTTGGGAAAACAAAACTAATTACATATAAATTTAACTCAGTGGAATGTGATTGAGATAAGATTTCCCTTACCTCGAGTCTAACATATCTCGATTGTTCTTTATATTCCTGAATAATAAATTTAGGTTAATTTCTAATTTCTTCAGAACTTTTTCAAGTTTATTAGTCATTATATATTACGTATTATCATTTTATAGAAATTAATTAATTATTTGACTTTGTAACAGTTGTTTTTTCGATGTTCGGTACATGAATCAAAAATGAACTTGTTATAATTTAAAATTTTCCATGTGGAAAAAAGTACATTATCCATAGAATATTATTCATTATTTAAATATCATATATATATATATATATTATATATGTATTTATAAGATTCGATAACATTTGGAGACAAGAAATTAAATTCACCATTCATGGAGATGATAGTTTGTACGTACTCAAGAATGCTACTTTCATTTTTTGACAGATTAAATAAATGAACACTAAAGGATACATAGTTATATTATAATTATAGTATATTATATATGTTATTTATGATTCATAATTTCATAACTCTATCCTTTATATGTTTCATGTATGGCATGAATGAGTCATATATTTCTAGGATAAGATGATGATGGGTCAAAATACTATCATCCAATAATTTTTAGAATAGATTACGTCACAAATTTAACATTATATGTTGTCTTTAACCGTTAGTTAAAGAATATAATTCTTACCATGTCTTACTTCATTTTTAAATTATATGTTTGATATAGTTAAAATAAAATTTCAATATAAAATAAATATGATCATTAATAAAAATTTTAACATTATTTATGCCATTTGTCTAAATCATATATTTTTATGACTATTTTATCATTTAATAAAATAGTGTTTCATTAAAGCACTCATTTATGTCAATTTTGACACTATTTAGCAATTGATTTTTTTTATATCATAAAAACATGATTAATTCGAAATAATTACATTAACACAAATATAACAAGTCATAATAATTCATAAAATTCATTGAAGGAATAAAAACATCAAAATTATATTTCTTTTAATATTTATAAAATCATTTATTAGAATCTTACATTAATAAGCTAATTAAACATCTTCATTGTGTCATAAATAAATTTATTTATTTAATTTCAAAGAATATAAATAAAATACCAAGATATATAACATATTTTCATGTTTCTAATGAAAATTCATAGTAAATGGTATCAATTAAATCACATTATATTAATATATTATTTGTAAAATTATACATTCTTATGTTATATTTCTCTTTTCATTAAATTAATTAATATAACAAGTCATTATCGCAAACAAGTGGCTCACAAACACCAACATACCTCCCTAAGGATTTTTTGGGTCACCCATGACTCATAAAATATGATAAGGACACATGTTAGGATTTGTTTATATTATTATAATATTTTTTACCCTTATTTACATAACTTACACTTTAATTGTGGAAAATAAAAATAATTACTAAAGATAATGTCCAAAAATAAAAGGTACCTATTTACACCATTTGGACCTGATAATTATAAATATTGAATCCATTTTTCAAAATTAAAAACAAAAATATTATAGTAATTAATATAATATTAATTCTAGTTGTCTAAACCAGGAAGTGAGTTTTTAAAAAGTAAAAACAATCAAAAGATTGTCCTGTTTTTATGTTCAAATTAAATGTGACATTATTTACATTGAACCAAATTGAATTAAATGATAAAAAAATCTATTTAAACTTTAAAACAAATTAAAAAGATAATTTACTATATAAATAAATGAGATGAAAATGAAATTTTGAATTAAAATGTAGTATTTTTCATTATTCATTAAATATGAATTTTATGATAAAATTAAAAAAATTAAAAAAATTAAATTTTGACAACCCTCTTCAGAGGAATAATTTTTTTAAATATAACGTATAAAAGAGAAAAAAACTAGATTTTAAATGTTTCTCCATCAAAAGGTTATAAAACAAAATTTTAAAAAATTATTAGAGTATTTTATGCTTAAAATTCGATTCATTATCATTTTAAGCCATTGAAATTTATTAGATAAATGTAAAAATATTTAACAGATGATATTAATCATATTGTAGTTGGTTCTATTCATTTATTCCAATACAACTGTTAGGTGTTAACTACAATTGAAAATAATAATAATATTGTTGTATCAATTTTCAGTATAACTCCCTCTTGTGTGTAACATAAGATTATGGAGAATCCCATTTTTGAGTTTTGATTATTCCATCAGAAAATTTATCACCTTTAATGTAAAATTAATATATTATTCATAAATATTAATGGATATGAAATGCTATTATACTATAATTAACTAGGATGTTACTTCCTCCCCCTTTTGAAATTGCGTCCTTAAAATTATAAAATTGGGCTCGATAACTTCATTGAAAATCAGACATCAGAGAAAGGGTTAATAAACTGCCAATTTAAATGAATGATAGTGAATTAAAAAGGTCACCTTAGATAAAACCAACTAAGATTCAATATTGAAAAACATGGATATTAATAAAAATAAATTAACCATATTGTATTGATGGAGAGTGATATAAAACATGATCATGATAAATTTAACAATCAGAAAAACACAATAATGTGATGGGTTAAACAATATTCGTGTTTAATGATGGAAAAGAATTAAAAAAATATTTTTCTTTTAAATTCCTTTACAAAATGATGGGAAATTTATTTATGATCATGACTAATAAAATAAGGAAAAATAATTACTTTTCATGTAGAGATTCAACCATTAATAACTATATACCACAAAATCATTTTTTCTATAAGCAATGAGTATTAAACATGACATGGTCACACATGAAGCACTAGAATCATCTTCCAGAGAATCACATCATACAAAAAAGATTATCTATTTATTCATCCTATCTTGAAATATTAACCAAAACCGAAATGATTAGTATAAGATCTGATAATACCCCAAAAAATAAAAATCTTTTATGAAGAGAATGATAATTCTTAATCTTCAAAATTCAATAATAATAACCAAGTTATACATAGAAAATTCAACAAAAAAACTTCCATAAAATTCCTCAAAATAAACCAAAATATGATTGAACCCCAATATTCAAAAGGATTTGATCATATAGTCTTCAAAGATAAATATTAACATGTATATCAAAAATAAAATCCATCATAATTAAAGTCTCATACCAAAAATTTATTACCCTAATCACATATTCTCCATGATAAGTTAATAGTATTCATAAATAACCTGAACCTCCATAACTCCATAATAAAAAAACAGAATCTTCCTAAAAAAATTCAACCATTAATCCTTAATAAAATCTCATAGTATATCATTTTCCATAGGAATATTGGGTTCCTATAATACTAAGCATATTCCAAAATAACATTTATCACATAATCAACATATCATTTTCTTATACTAAGTATTATTATTTGATAAAACGTATGTTCCCAAAATCAACATATTCTAATTTCATAAACATTTTAACTAAAAAGAGAAATACATACTAACCATGAACTTAATTTTGTCTAGTGTAAGGTGATTCACCCTATCCCCCCTTTAGTTGTGGGTTCGATCCCCCTGGTCTTCATAGAAGTGACATGTTGTCACCAATCTTGTGAGTTGTCAATTATTATAAAACTAAAAAGATGACCATAACAATTTTTAACCTTAATGTTTGTCTTATACCCCTCATTTTAATCCCAACTCATATTTAATTCAACATCTTAATTCAAGAAGTCTTATATATATTTAAATTTATTCATCTCGAAAAGATTTAATAAATCGATTCCCAAAAGAAAGAACATTGTACATTAATCACAGTGTCAACCTAGTTTCATCATCATTATGTTCACGTAGATAGAAGTTCCTTGCATTGAAACAATGATTCAGAGATTCATCAAAATTATTGTCATCCTTTTAATATATAAACCTTGTACAATTTGTGTCGTAAGGGTGTTTTTAGAGAAATATTTTTTAAAAATAATCTTGTATGACATATAATTTCAAAACATTAGATAATAATTTTTTTTATAAAACATTCAAAATGATTTTGAGTTGAAACATTCAATTAATAGTTCTTATAAAATACCATATTTATGTGCTGAATTTCTATATATTGAAATCAAATATAAATATCTCGTGTAAGGGTGTTCTTCTTCAGCTGCATTTCAAAATCATAATTTGTTTCAAAATCTTGTGATAACGTAAAATATCTAAAAATTCCTTTTAATAATTACCTTATTGAAAATATGTGAATACTCAGAAATAAGACTGTATTAAAAATGAACCATGATCCACAATGTCAGGGAGGTATATTGGAGTTGTTTGATATCTCAAACAATTGCTTGTGATTGAGTTGTATGTTAGAAAAAGTTTCAGAATCACCGAAACATGACTTTCTAATAATTATTGAAAGCATTTCAAAAGGAAGATATAATAATTTTTTTAGATCCTCATACTTCCAATTCTAACCAAACTTTCATGATCTAAAAAAGTTATACAATAAGGATTTAACAAAAATAATAGACATATAATGTTACCATATGTTTAAACAAAACTCATAATCCTTAATGTTGTCTAAACCATCCTATGATACCAACTATAATGCCCCTGCCTTAAACATTACATGATATTATGATAAGTCATGAAATAACATTTAGGATATTTTCAATTAATATTGTAGAGAATTAGGTCATAAATACTAAATAATAGACCCAGACATTATATGTCGTTAGTTACAGTCAGTATCCACTTTTTCAACAAAAGGAAACCCTTTAAACAACACATGATTTATTTTTTCTTGATAAAAATATTCTTGACTTATTAATTTATCTTACCCATCCTTATAACCTATGAAAAACATTCCAAAAATATGGTATGAGCCTAAAAAACTCAGAAAAGATTATAAATTAATAAATAAAACCATTAGTCCATTAATATTTAAAACCCATGAAATCATTTTCACAAAATAGTAATTTTTACTCATCAAACATAAACTATTTATCTTAAATAATATAATAATAATATTCATAAAAACATCCTAGAAATCATAAAACATAATTGTTACTTGTGGCATCAATATCATACTTACATTGTATCTTTCACAAACAACATATCGAGTAACCATCATGGTTACGTTTGGAATACCCATCATAGTATATTCCATAAATATCAAAGGAGAAACCATAACAATTACCTCTTTCAATTTACCCAAATTCACTATGGAGCTATCATAGTCTCACCTGCCCTCTGTGTATCATATAACCAGCTATATACATAAACAATGCCTAAGAGCCATAACATAATCATAACTCATAAACCATGAAAAAAGAAAAATATCACTTCCACATTGAAATCATAAGATTTAATTTAAATATATTTATATAATCAATTAATTATTGAAACCATTTTAAATACCAAAATACCAATAAAAATTAATGTGGTATTTAATTTTCTTTTAAAAATATAAAATATTCTAGAGGAATCCAAATATAAAATAATGGTTGTGGCCATAGAGAATTCATTTTCATTTCATACATGGACAACCAAAACTTTTTATTTTATTAATAATGAGGGTCAAGCAAGACAAGAAAAAAAACTAACAAAAATTGTGAAGAAAAATAGAAAAAAGTGAAAAGGTGAAAAAGGGGGACTAAGGGGGGAGAAAATAGTGCAGTCTAAGGGCGTCAGCCTGCACAAAAATTGAGCCATCTACTGGAAATGACCCAAGACCTGAAAAAACTAACATGTTATCATTCGTCGTAGCTTTAGTGGCCAGAAAATCAGCCACCATATTCCCCTCCCACCATGTGTGGATGATGGACGTGTGATTATCCAGAAGAAGCTATCATCTTCTAATCGAGTACTCAATGCTCCAAGGGATTGAGCCTTTACCGGACAAGGCCTTGATGATGATAAGTGAGTCAACCTCCACCTCTTGGATTAGAATTTCCCTTCATTTAGAAAGGAGCAAACCAGTGAGTAAGGCTTCAGACTCCACTTGAAGAGAATTTCCATTTCCAAAAAAAGCCGAGAAAGCCACAACCACAGATCCAGGAGAATCAAAAACAACTCCGCCTCCACGCATCAAGCCCGAGCGGCACGATCCATCAGTGTTGAGTTTGAATCCCCTGCTAGGTGGATTCCATTTGACCCACATCCCTTGAATGGACCTGCTAGTGGTAGGAGAGGAAACCAAAAAAGAAGAGCCCTTGACCACATCTTTACATAGATTACCCGACTACAGAAAGAGAAATCTAGCTCTAAAAATATTTCCAGCTGTCGACACAGGCATGGATTGATGTCACACTCGGTTCCTGGACATCCACATAAGCCAGCCCCTTGCAATAAAACATTTGATCTAACCTTTTGTTCATGGACAAGATTAATCACTCCATGGAACCAGATTTTGAGAAAGTCTGAAACTGTCTCGAAACTAGATGGACGCCCCGCAATCTGGCCAAAGAAACCCCAGACCACTATAGCCCACTCGCTGTCAAAGAATAAGTGAAATAGAGACTTGTATCGTGCCTATCTATAACCAAAAGATTTATAGGCCAGATTTATCCCCTGTCGCTGTATGTTTTCCTCCGTTGGCAGCACATTATGTCAGACACACCATACTAGGAAATAATACTTCACTGGAAGCTCCTTGCACCATAGGATATCACCCCAAGGGTCCTGATGAGATGCCACATTATGGGATTTGAGAAAATCATTAATGTTTAAAGTACATGAATATGATCCTGTGAAAACACATCTATCTTGTTCATTTCTCATCTGAATACTGTCATAAATGATCCGATGTGCGTCATCCAAAGTAGAGTTGGTGAGAACTAGAAAAACACAAGCTTCTTTGAATATGATAGATGGTGAGGGACAGTATGGATAACCCAGCACCGACCCTTCCCAGTTATGATGCCATAAGCTCACATCCCCATTTCCAATGATCCACCTGGAGTTTTGTTGGAGAAAATAAATGTAGGGCTGGACCAACTTTTGCACACAATAAGCCTTAACTTTTGGAATGTTTCCATCAAAATCATAGGAATTTTTCATGTAACTACCCCAAAGGGTTTTTCCCTCAATGATCTCCCAGGCCAATCTGGCATGCAGGCCAAAAATAATGCTTGAAATACTCCTAAGGTTCATTCCTTCATCCTACACTGGTTTAGCCAGTTTATCCCAAGCGGCCTAATGGCACTTTCCTTCTAACTAACCATCCCATAAGAAGGAGTTTAAAATTTTCTCTAAGTGGGAGATAACCTTCCTTGGAACCTTAGTGGTAGAGATAATATTAATTGGAATAGAAGCTAGGACTAAATTGATCAAAGTCATTCATCCGCCAAAATAAAGGAACCTATTTTTCCAATTGAGAATCTGCACCACAATTTTTCCAGCAACCCCATCAAAGTGATTAATTTGGAGAGCTTTCGGAGACACTGGAGCACCCAAGTAAATCACCAGAAAGGTATCTATTTTCATGCTAAGAATAGATTCCAGCAGCCTTAACCTCCGCTCCGGATAGCTGGTAGGAGCATAAAAGAAACTTTTCTCATGATTCACTAGTTTCCCACTCCATGCACAATAAACATCAATCACTTCATTAACCCCCTAAATGGATTTGCTGCTGTCGTTACCAAAGAGAAATGTGTATGAAAAATATAAATACACCAAATATAATTATATATTAATTGTAAATAAATTATATATTATTCACATATATTATTGGAAAAACAAAATCAATGGAATGGATATTTAACTCAATGGAATGAGACTGAGTTAAGATTTCCCATACCTCGATTCGAACATGTATCATTCATTATCTATATTCCTAAATAATAAAAAATAGGTATATTTATACTTTCTTCATATCAATTTTCACATTTTATATTAATTTTATATTACTTATTACCATTTATAACAATTAGTAAATTATTTGAGTTCATATCATATGTTTTGTCGATGTTCGGTACACGAGTCAAAAATAAACATGTTATAATTACAAATTTACCATGTTGTCAAAAATAAATTATCTCTAGAATATTATTCATGATTTTAATATCATGTATATCATGTACATATGTATTTATAAAATTACATATCAATTGTAGATAAAAAATGAAATACACCATTCATTGAGATGGTAGGTCGTACGTACGCATGAACACAACATTCAATTCTTTGTCAGACTAAAATAATAAAAACTAAACGATACAATAGTATATTATAATTATAGTATAATATATATGTTATATTTGTTACATAATTTCATTAATTTCATTCTTTTTATGTTACATGTATTGAATGAACCAGTAATATCACTTTGTGGGGCAGTAGTCCACACATCCTCAACTAAAATTAACATATTTACACATTATAGAAAGTATAATTGTATGTTGTAAAAAAAATGAAGAATATAGACAATATAAATATAATATATATAATATAAAAATACTTTTCCATAATAATTGCATCTATGGTATGTGGTAGGAGAAAATTTAATAATCATCGTTTCGTGAGGTAGTAGTTCTCCATACACTGAAATAGTATATTCTATATCTATTAGATGGTGGTGTGTGTAAGTGTATGTTGAACCCTTTGAATAATAATATCCTAGTATTTTTTTATATTTGTGTTATTATAAAATAATTGAAAAAATAGAGGTTACTAATATTGAGATGGAAAATAAATGAAAGGAGCTTGGCAGAAGTCGTTTCCTCTAAATTGGGTAACTCCTTTTGATATTATCCAGAATGATTTCTTTAATTGCTTTATACCAAAGTTAGGGATTCTAAGAGGAAGGAAATGATTTTTAAAGCTTAATTGAGAATAATTTAGAAGATCCATGATGCTTTAGATGGGTGATTAAATGGTCTTAGGTGGTGTCCTTTTATATGAGGGAGGAGGGGTACTTTAGCAATTTTTTGAAATATTATTTTATTATAAATTTATATTTGAATTATAATAGATAAAAATTGATTTATTTCAAGCATATGATTATTAATGGTCTATTTCCTCTCAAAAAAAATGTTTTAGACAAGTTTAGGTCCATAATGTAACCTTATCGTTTGAATTTAAACCTTAGTTAAATAAATTAACTCTAACCGTGTCTTCTCATATTAATATTCAATATGGTTAATAGATTTACAATAAAATGACAATAGAACCTCAAATAAATCATTAATGAAAATTTTAACATCATATAATTCACTATGAAGAATATTATATTTTTATGGCTATTATGTATTTTAATAAAATAGTATTTTTTTAACTCATTTATGTCAACATTGACACTATTTAGTAATTGATTTCTGATAAAATAAACAACTTGATTAATTCAAAAAAAATTAATTAACTCAAATATATAATTTCATAATAATCCATAAAATTCATGTATGGTATCAAAATTTTTAAATTAATTTTATTTTAATATTTATAATATCATTTATTAGAATCTTTCTCTAACAAGGTAATCAATGCAACATCATCGTGTCTTAAGTAAATAAATTTATTTAATGTTTAAAAATTATAAATAAAATACCATTATATATTAAATACATTTATTTTTATAATAAATTGTTATATTCAAAGATACTAGTTATATAACACTATATTAAAAAATTTTTTGTTAAAAGATACATGTTTTTTTATATTTCTCATTACTTTAAATTAATTATTATAACATGTGATTGACACACCCATGTGGTTCGCAAATGAAAAAAAGTTCATCATAAGAATTTTTTAAGTCACCCATGACTCATACAATAAGATTAAGATAAGTTTTTCGGTAGTTTTATATTATTATAATATTATACTTAAACAAATTTAGATAATTTACCCATTAAATGTGGTAAATAAAAATAATTACTAAAGTTACTATTCATTATGTCCAAAAATAAAAGGTACCAATTTAAAAAATTTGGAATGTATGATTCAAAATATGTAATCCATTTTTCTTACTTCAAAACAAAGAAATTGCAGTAATTAATTTCAAATTAATTCTCATTGTCTAAACTAGAAAACATGTTTTTAAGTAGAAACAACTATCAAAAGATTGACATGTGTTTTCGTCCAATTTATTGGGGAAATTAAAGAAAATGAAAACAAATTGGATTAAATGATATAAAAATATATCAATTACAATTTAATAACAATTAAATATATAATCTAACTCAATAAAATGGCTAGGCATTAACTACCAGTTAATATAATAATATTATTATTGTGTTATTTTTCAGTATAACTTAGTGATATGTGCAACATAAGATTTATGAGAGAGTCATTGTTACGTGTTGAGTATGCCATCGAAGAAGGCATAAACTTTAACATAAAATTCATATCTTATTCATAAATTTTAATAGATATGAAATTGTCTTATTCCTTAATTAATTGGGATTTCACTAAAGTTGATAATAAGTTGATGGTTATTTATTTTTCAGATTTCTATATTTGACATTCATCAGCCACCTAGGGAACTGGATAACCCATTATACAAATGAATGTACTAATACTATTTAGGAGATATTTATTCTAATATATACTAATGATGAATAATTGGTGGAAAATTTACACATATATGATCCAAGGATAGTCTAAGAGATGATGATGAATCATAAACCATGCTAGGTGGCCAGAGGTTCTAATAATAAATCAAATTAATGAAAACATATTTTTTTATCCCAATACACTAAAGGCAACTTCCTCCCATGAGTTTATAGATATTAAAAGGGGAACATGTCACAGTCATATTATTTAGATAATTTTATGAAGATTTGTTTCCTTCCATTCTTTGTGGAATGGGACGTAGAAATCCTAGAAGCTATAGATTGTCTTTTGAATAGAGCTATGATAGTAGGTCTGAATTTTTCCCCAAACATCATACATTAAGGTTCTTTGGAAGGATATCACAATCAAGAAGGGAATATAGCCACAGTATAAAATAGTATTTATACTATATCTTAGTGTACTACGAATTATAATCGCCACAATATCATCAATTTCCTTTAATAATAGTTTTAAGGTGGTGTATATAACATTTCCTAGGGATATAGGAGAAAACATAGTTGAGAATATTTTCTTCAACTCCCTCTATAGATGGGTTCTTTATGAAGTGAAAATTTTGGATGGAAAGATAAATACCACATGATAATTAACAATAATCATTAATAATTCCATTATTGTGGAAATATAGGCTATATCAAGATATTTTTATTGAATGAATCAAGTTAATGATTAAGGAGATCAAGGCATGGAATGATCACCGTACCTCATAAGAGGATTCATACTCCACATAATTCGATAAACTACATGACTCACCAACCATAGGTGAAGGTTCATTGATCCAACGTTTTAAATGTTTGTGCAGATGGCATGGTTTCAAATAATAATGCAGAGGGAACTTCTATCGACATAGGTAAGATAATGATTGCCTATACATGTCATATTGATTTTTTATATAAGAGGATCTATGTATATTATATATTTTAATGTAATTTCTATGGTTGACATGAAAATTATATAATATTGTGAATTGATTTATCTTGTTATACAATAACAGAAGAAATAATATTATCTCTATTATATCTAGAGTTTCCTATATTATTTTCTAGGTAAATAAATATTTGATATCTCCTGAACATTGAAATTATTATATTTGGTGTGATTTTCAGCATATGCTAGATGACCAATTTCTAGGTGTACATAAAATGTTATAAGGGATGAGTTTCCATTATTATATATAAGGGTAGAAGTGTTTTTTGGTGGAGAATATAATTTTTGAGTATGTATAATGGGAAATAAATGAAATAATTTAAGGGTTATTACCATGTAGGTAGAAGGATTAGTTCTCATAGAATATCGGGTGGTAGCTCCCTCAAATTTTCCTCTAGTGGTGGAGAGTTACCAGGATGCATTTCCTGATGATTTCATTAGACATTACCATTTTATAGGAAATGAATTCATTTTAAATGTTAATGATAAATCATAACATATATCGATACATTAGTATCAAATGGAACTATTTGAGTTGAAGGAAATAATAGTGGATACTGAGGATTTATAGAAAAACGTTTTATCTAATAGGCCACCACTCTATGTAGTGATATTATTTATTCTATAATATTACAGATTGAATAATTCAGATTTACATGGGATGTAGAAAGTTGAATCAATTCATAGTGATGAATGGGTAATGTTTCTATTATCAATGTTTTTTCTGATCAGTTTTTAGATTCCTGATGTTTCTATACGGTTGAAATGAGATTAGTATGTCATAATATTTAAGTTAGAGAATACTATATACACATGTCAATTATTCATATCATGTATCAAATGTATGGTTATGTTTTCAATAATTTCATGTTGATTAATGCTCCAATAGTGTTCATAGTTATCCTTATTTGTATCTTACATCCATATTTGGACTATTTTATAATTATTTTTATTGATAACATTTTGATATATTCAGGTTCCATAATAATTCATTCTATTTACCATTATAAAAACATAATTAAAAATTGATATTATTATAGTTATGATAGGAATTAAAATTTTCACTATTGTATCCAAGATATATGATAACATGGAAATGATGAAAATTATGCAGAAATATAATTTGACCAATTAATGAAATTTGTAGTGATGTGTTGGTAATTTCTTATAAATGTGTGTCAGATTAGTGTATTCATAGATATTGAAGGTAACTACAGATAGTTCATTTGGTATTACACACCCTTGGTTGTTCCAATAACTAAGATTATAAAAATTGACAAAATATTGATTATAAAAACCATTTCGAAGAGGATTTCATTAATCTAAAGAGATGGTAAATGTTACCTTTATTATTTGCATACATGATCCTAGGATTGGATGTGTAGTTTTTTGTGATTCTATATGTGGTGTTTTGGTAGTTTTTTAAATTCAGATAGAATATTGTTTCTTATGTTTTTTAATATATAACAACATGAGTGGAACTACCTTACGCATGAATTGTATTTTGATATTGGGCGCCTCTCTAATTTTTTTAATAATTATCTCTCTGGTGATAACATTTTCTCATACATATACAACAATAACATATGATATATCTTCTCTCAGTAGGAAAATAATCTTTAGTAGAAATATTAGATTGTGGACCTAAATAATTTTAACATTAAATTTATTAATATCCTAGAAAAGGATATCTAACTCTAGATTCTCTCAATAAGAAGATTCAAGAGCATTTATAGTGACCCTTAGAGGATGAATATAGACTGATGATATTATTGGAATAATTGTTTGATATAGAATATGATGATCAAAGAATGATTAAATGTTCACCCTTATTTATAATTTCAACCATATTTGATTTGTTTTATGAAAACTATGATTTGGAATCATGTTCATAATGATATGGGAAGTGTATGTTGGTAACAACCTATTTCAAGGATGTTTATTATATATAGAAAAAATATGTACATTCATGTAAGAATTGATGTTTTTTCTTGCATGAGGGGATAGATAATGAGGGAATATCACACATAATTTTGGAATATCATCATAGAATAATAAATATGTGTTGTTATACAGAATTCAGTTTTTGATTGATTGATTGAAGAATTAATAATATTATTTGTTGTATTGAGAGTCTTTTTTCCATAGTTAAGTTGAAAACCCTCTACGTTCACTAGATTCTGTGTCTACGTAGAGTGACTATGATAATAGTAACTAAATAGAACCTGAATTTTACACGATGTTTTTGTAATGGATTTTATATGTCATTAGGGAATTAGTTGAAACTATGTAAACTGTGTTATCGATAGATCAATAGAAAATAAGAGAGAATTATACAAATTTTGGTGGATCTTTTTAATGAATATGTCATAGATTTATATGGATCAATAAGAGATTATATGTCCTTAGTAGAGTTTTTATAATTTATCCTTCCTTATTCTATGATTTAGATAGAAATATTGAAATAACTATATTTTTAATGATATAATTTTTCACTATGATGGAATAATGAAGGTGTGATAGAAGTTTTTAGGATGATTATGTCGCAGGAGGCCTCTGATCATTTTCGGTAGATTTTTTAGAAGTTATCAATATTGTTTACTAATAATGTTCTTTTTTATTAAAGGGCATGATGCATTAGCCTAGTAATAAATTTAGATGAAAAACCTATAGGGGCTTGAAATGATGGATCTTAAGGGAATCCCCTTGGGCCAGATCAACACCTTCAAATGGAAATGAACCCAAGATAGAAACATAAATAACCATCCATCTTTGAGGGTCACTATATGCTAATAAGTCCACGACAGTATTACCTTCTCTACAGGGGTTAAGAATATCCATGCCATTTCATAGGAGCCTCTTTCACATAAGTATATAATTAGTGGCCTTACATGGGGTGGTATATTTCCCAAAAAGAGGCTCCTGAAGGATTTTCAAGCAAATTTCTACCATTGCTAGAGATAAATTATTCTTGATGCAATGATGAAGACCCAACACCATAGAAGTCATGTTGATTCAAATGTGTTTTATAACCACTCATAGTAGGTAAATACAATATTCTATATAGTGGATATAACCATAGGATCTCAAAATTGGTTTCTATTATTTATTATTGTTTTCATTTTTGTTTTAGAATTAATGAATTCTTAAGAATGGGAAGATTCGATCATGTTTTGTTTATCCATTTAATATTAGAGACCTATTAAAAATTTGGAATATTTATTGTATATTACTCCATGTTAATTATGAATTCATTTCGTGTTCCATTTTTTTCTATTAAGAGGTAAGTATTAATAATATAAATGTGATTTATAATGATGATAGTGATTTGTAACCAGATGGATGTTTTATGGAATGTTTAATAATGAATGTCAACCAAATTATTAATATATTTTATGGGAATATAGTACCACTTTCAAGAGTTTTGTGGTTGCATGGGAATATCTTATTGGATACATGGGAGTGGTAAGTAGATATTTGGGAATAATGGTCCATGTTGTTCGAGTATGACCACTAGAGACACTTATCAAAGAAGTGAAGACTATAGATGTGGGGTTGTAATAGAATTGGATTTTCAAGATGCGTTACTCATTTCATTAGAAAATATTTTAACATGTTGTGGACTATTCTTTGTTTTAGTAAATTCTGTGGTATATTCTGTGTAATATTTTCAGATTTTTTAGACTTTTAAATGGTGAACAATTTTTTCATTATTAGGGGAAAACAAGAGGCTCTCCCTAGGTAACTTTGAATCTTGTTGTAATAAAAAATTATGTGATTCATGGTTAGATCTAACCATGATATATTTAGTAGCAAAGAATGTAACTCAAAATAGAGGAAATTTATTTCTCAATGCTTAGAAAATCATGGGGGAAACCCCCTAGGTTCATTTAATATTTAGTGATCCCTACATCATTAAGGTATAGTTTGAAAAACTGTGATACTAAACAATGCATAGAAAATTTATTAATCAAAAAATTTGTGTTTTAATAATAAAATTAATCACTCTTAATTATAAAAATAGGGATCTAAAATATAGGGAATCTAATTGTTGTTCATAGACATTCAACTCCCTCTGAGATATAATTATGGTCGGTATAGTCACCCTAGATGATGAGAATTCATGGAAAGTTGTCATTTTCACTCTATTTAAGATAATGTATCTATATATACTATGATATTATAAAAATGAATTGAATATTATGGTTCCTATAAATACAACTATGAATCGTTGTATATTCTAAGGAAGAATTATCATTTCTTTTATGAATATGAACTAGGACTAAAAAATTTATGTCCCTCGCTTGACGGGATAAATATCTTCCATTAGTTGTAGATCACATTGGGTTATATGATCTACATATAACTACATGGTATGTATCGATTTTATTGTTGATTCTAGAAACCCTTTTGTGATTAATTAGTCTTAGATCTATGAATTGCTAGTATAATTGCATGATTTGATAAATTCTCTTGGCAATTTACATTTGTGCGCCAAATTAATGATTTCAATACCAATTTTAGACATTATATAAATTTATATATCATGATATATATCTTGGACTACATATTTTTAATAACCAAGTGTTCATAAAATTAAATTTACAAACTTAAAATTATTTCATATAATATAAATCACACAATCATCACATATATAAAAACACCCATTCTCTATAAATGACTAATAAATGATTTAGATGTTCTTATAAAAATTAAAGAACCTAAACCATTAGAATAGTAACATGATCTTTGGAATAGTACTATAAATATTAATATTAGTAAACCAGTTAGAAGAATAGTAACATCATCTATGAAAGTATAAATAAAATTCGGGTGTCTTATAAATTAAAATATGATATATTTTTATCATAGAATAATTATGTAAATATTTTAAAAATGATAAATTATGTATGGACATTTTTGTGGATCATACTTGTTTATTATATATTTAATAATTAATATAATGAATTAGAATAATATTTAATTTCATAAAATAGATTTATAAATTATGTGTTTTCCCTTGTGATTATAAGGTAATTTTTTGAGACCTTACTTAATTTTTCAAAGTGTTATAATATCAAATATAAATTTAAAATTTGTACTTCTTGAGTAAATGGTGAATTAATTTTAAAAAATAAATTTTTCATAATTAAAAAATTATTTTCATAAAATTTTGTCCCTTTTTTAATTATACACATCAAAAAAATGCTGTAGTGAATTTTTGTGATTTTTCTAAAATATTTGAATGTTTGGTGAATAGTAAATTACGATAATTTATGGTTTAAGATAAATTCATCACTTATTGATTAATGGATGATGTATGGATGATGTAATAACCATTATTTTGAACATAAATTCACTAGTTACAATAATTAGTCACAATAATCCAAACAATTGATAGTATTGATCGAAAATAGTAAAATAATGAATAAAATGACTAGAAAACACCCCTCTCCTCAATTATAAATTCCACCCCAACACCTCCTCTAGTGACACCATAAAAGACTAAATGATTTTACAACATCTTCCCAATCCTATTATCAAGTATTTCCTTCACATACAATAGACTTTTCTCTAAATAAAAGTTCAAACCAATGTTCCTCAAAGTGATTTTCAAGGAAGATTGTGGAAAATGTAAAAACATATTTATTTTTCTTTTAATTTATTTTCAATTTATATTATATTCCTCTCTTAAGATAATTTTTAGAAGTAAAATTATAAATATAATTACTATTATATACTGTAATTTTATGGTGTTAATGGAACAACCAAAAATCATATCTCTTCCCTACACCTTTTGCTAAAAAAATGAAAACATCATCTCAGATGTGTTAATTTATCACATTTGAGGATGAAATGTTATCAATTTCAATTTCCACAATCAATGCTGGCAATAAAACATTTTTATGGTTAAATAATATTATAATATATATATCAAAACTTATGAAATATTCTATAACAATTGTAAATAAATAAAATTAATTAATAAACTAGAACTAGTTTGGGATGATCGAAAAAATACAAAATAATATAAGTGGATATCAATAACATTTTATCTAATGAATCATCCTCAATCATGGAATAAAATGGTATAAAATAAAATTTAATTTTATATATGTTCATTAATAACATATAATTTGAAATCTATGTAACTATTTTCATTTTACATAACCTTCCATACACGCATTCAAGGGAACCAATCGTGAAACCCAAGGAAACAAACAGTTCCAACCAATGAAATTGTATTTTATAAATCAGAAAATGTCATGAAAAGTATTAATATAATTATTTTCAAAAAAATAAATGAATAAAATAATCTAAATTAATTAATTTATATACTCAATTTTATTATCTAAGATATTAAGATATAGTAGAGAACAATTTCGTACATAGGTGAAAGGATTTTTCTCAAACCCTCAGTTTTTGCTTCGGGTTACACTTTCTCACCCTTTATCCAAATGTAACTCTTTATTAATTTTATATAATTATTTTATAGACTGATTATATTTTCCAATATATTGTATCCAAATTATTACAACCTTAATTTTTTCAAAAATTATTTTTTAAATTGTTCTATTCTCAGTTCTTCCCGATATGAAAGCCTAATGAAATGGAACATCCAACATTAATACCCATTTTCAAGTACCATAACTAATAAATTTTAAGCCACCATTATTTTTATAAATTAATTAATTTTATAATTAAAATATATATTTATTCATTTATGGTTTTATATAATATTTTATTCATTTCAAGACATAAATTTTTAATAACATTTTTCTTTAAACTGTAATAACTTTTTTTATTTATAATGATTCTTAAACACAATTTGTACAAGTTATCACTTAATTTTGACATAACATATCATTATATATGCCAATTTTAACTTATTAATGTCCATTAATGATTTAAAACCATTATTTTATATACATCATCATGATATTGCATTTTTAAGCATTTTGACATGATTTTGATACCCAATTATTTCAATGGGTAACCATTATGTTTATGTTTGCCTCCTTATGCATGATTTTTCATGTGGAAGATATAATCATGAACATGTTATTATCTGTTTTATCATATATTTCTATATTTAATTGGTACATTTTTAGTCTTTTGAGATTTCATGTTGGATCAATTAGTGAACCTAAATCCCTTATGGGTCTTTTTCTTTCATGTAAAATGGTCTTCGAAGATAGCCAGGTTCATACTACTCCTCCAGAAATGTTATTAGAAGTTAAACATGAGTAATGTTTATTTAATTTTTTATGTTGTTTCAAAATTATAATGATACCCTCATTACATGACCTCATGTTATACATGTTATGATTCCTTATGTTTATTCATGTTCCATGACTTTTTATACATCATGGTATGTTTTCTAACCCGTGTGTTATTATTTATTTCTATGTTTATACCCTTAATTATTTTTATATATCATCCATTTGTTTATGTATTCCCTATGTTATCTTATATAGATGTACGATCTCAATAGATGTTAGGAGCTCATTATTGAGACCAAATAAAATATGTTTTTAGTTTGGTTTAATGTTTTATAATTAGGTACCTAATATTCCAAATACATAATACATTACAATCTAGGATTTTATTTGATAGTTAATAATGATGAAAATAATACAATAATATTTGTAAAGGATAGGTCCATTATAGTTGTTGATAATGGATGGTCTTGATATTCATGGATATTAGGACCAGTGATCTTTAGTAAGGACCCTAGGTATAATTATATCACAATGTATAACCTATATTAAAAGATTGAGAATCAAATGTTTGGATATAATTTTCATTTAACGATTTAGCCTACTATATTCCATGTTTATGTTTGTATATTCTTATTAGATAATTAATAAATCCTCCAAATTATTATTTCTTTTTATTAGTTAATGGATGGAAATAAAAGAACTCCTGGAAAAAGTTCATGTGATATGAAATGCGGTTATTTAACTAATGAAATGAAAAATCTAATGGGAATGGGTGGTCAAAACATCATGATAGTACTTTCCAAACTCACTCATGTTTTGAATAATAACATGAATCATGTGGAACACCCTTCTTCTCATAAGATATATAATTTTGTGTTCGAATACTTTATGTGAAAAATGCCTTTCATGTTAAGTGGATCTTCTGATCCCCTTGTCACAGAACACTAGATTTACACTATTGAGATGATATTCTCTATCCATTAGTTATCAAAAGAAGAGATTGGTGTACTTTTATTCTATCAATTTTGATGGAGAAGCTAACCAGAAGGTGAAAATTACCAATAACATGAATTATATAGAGGAAATTTGTTATGTGAAGTGATAAGGTTTTAGGAAAATATTTTCTGATAAATATTTTCCCCAAACCCTTTGTCTTATGATGGAAAGGGAGTTACTCAGACTGAAAGAAAAGGATGAAGAGTCTATAGGGAGATTCAAGGGGAACATTAAATGTCATTAAAGTTATTCCATAGGCTTTTCATTAACAATGAAACCAATGTGGATCTCATATTTTGTACAATTAAGATGAGTCTATGAAAATTGATCGAAATTAGATACTCTGATTTCTTTGAGGAAATTTCCAATTTTTTTACTTAAGGTTAAAATGGATATCAGATACTCTCAGTGGTCACATACAGATGGGGATCAACTAAGAAAATGGAGTTTAATAAAGGAGGATCAATAGATAAATCTCAAGAGGGAAAGAAATCAAACATCCCATATGTCAAAATTTTGGGAATAAGCATCATGTGAACTATCTATTGGGAACCAGGAGATGCATCGGATTGGAAAAATGTGGTATCTAGATAACAAAAGACAACGGGCTATAAAGAATTCCACAAATGTCGATGAATAAAGGACGGTTCATATGAACACATATACTAATGTTCAATGTTTAAGCTATAATAAACATTAGAATTTTGTGAGACATTTCCCTAAACCAAGGGTTGTTGGAGGCAATAAGAAACAACATCCTCTATGGATGAATGGAAGTGAATTATCCATCACTACTACTGAGGTGGAACCAGAAAATTATTTCATGATAGCTATTATGGTGATTCAATTAACAATATAGAATATAATATTTGATTATGGATATATGCATTCATTCATATCTTGAATTTTTAGTAGAAATATTCAAACAACACCTCAGAATGGGGAGGTTGAGTATTTTGTGAGAATATAAAAGAGGTAATTATTTCATCCAAATTATATAACTCATCCCTAGTTAATTTTTTTGTACATTACATCCCATAATATCTCATAATAATTCCATTAATAGAGTTTTATTCTATATTGGGCATGGATTGGTTACCTTTATATAATGGAAACATCATGTTTGTATAAAGGGATATCACTCTTCACATCTTAATGGATCCTTTGATTTTGTTCAAGTCTATAGAGGAGGAAGAGTCTCCATCAGAATCATTATCTCATTTTGTGATATTATTTCCTTATAGTCTAGAATATGAAGCTCAAATGGTTGAGAAAATGATGAGAATCAGGATGGAGACATTTCCATTGTGAGGGACTACACTAGTGCACTGACTGAATAGTTTCCCAGTATTTCACCTAACTAAGACGTTCAGTTTTCAATTGAAATTATTCATGGCTCTCAACCTATATCATAGAAACCATATATAATGATCACCATATAGTTGGAAAAACTAAATAAGAAGTTATAAGAGAATCAATATAGGGGCTTTACATGCCAGAGTGATTCACCATGGGGTTACCATGTCCTCTTTATCGATAAAAAGGTTGTATCAATGTACCTATGCATTGATTATCATGAGATCAATAAAATCATGAAAAAGAACAAGTATCCCCTTACATAAATATTTGAATTGTTCAATATACAACATGGGGATAATTATTTCTCTATGGTGGACCATATGTTTCATATAACTAGTTAAAGGTGATAAATGAAGATATTTCCAAGACTACCTTTTGAACGAGTTATGGACACTATGAGTTCACTATGATGACCTTTAGAGTCACTAATCCCATCAATTTTCAAGGATTTAATGAATAAATTTTCTTTTCCTTCCTCTTGAATGATATTCTTCATTTTCAATTTAAAATATTCAAGTATCATTAACTATATCAAAGAAACCTTATAGAATGGACACCATAGAGTTATTTGAACTAAACAAGTAGTCACAATAGATTCTTGAAATGGGTTTTATGCACCTCTGTTCTTTACTGTGGGGTTCAAAGGTCCACCTTTTCATGGTGAAATATATATCAACGTGCCTCTACATTAATTAACATGATCTCAATAAAATAACATTAAATAACATGTATCCTCTACTACGGATTCATTACAGGTTCTATCAACTACATGGGGATAAGTATTTCACTATGGTGGACCATCTTTCCATATATAACCAATTAATAGTGGAGACGGAACATATTTCCATGAAATCATTTACAATTATTTATAGTCACTATGAGTTTATAGTGACTACTGTTAGACTCACAAATTCCCCAGAAAGTTTCTTGGATTTAATAAATAGAGTCTTTATAGATTACATTAACAAATTTCATGTAGTATTTGATGATGATATCCTAATATAATCTATGTGTAGGGAGGAAAAAACAAAGCATTAGAAAATTGTTATAATGAATTTATGAAGGGTGAATCATTATGAAAAGTATATAAAGGTGATTTCTGGATGGAGGAAGTGTCAATATTAGGGAATTTTATGACTAGAAAACAATATATGTGGATCATTACAAGGGAATGAAAATTTAGAAGTTTATGAAGAAATAATCTATGATAGAGACCCATATATTAATTGGTATATATGGGTATTACTGATGATTTTTGAAATAAAATCTTATGATTTTTAACCCCATGAACCAAGCTAACTCATAAGGGAGTGAAGTTAGTATGGACTAGTGAATGTGAAGACTTCATAAAATAGTAGAAAATGATATTATTGCGGCACAAGTAGTTACTCTTCATATTTGTGGGGAACAATTTATTGTATAATTTGATTCTTAAAAGATGTTTCTAGGTACTGTACTAAGAAAAAATGATAATGTGATATCCTACCCCTCACAGAAGTTGAAAATTAATGAGAAAAACTATCCCACTAATGGCATGGAGTTAGAATTAGTGATGCTTTCATTGAAAATATTATAGAATTTTCTTTATAGGGAAAAGTGTGAGATATATACTGATCATAAGATCCTAAAATATATATTCACATATCTAAAAGTAAATACGCACCGACAAATAATGTGGGATATCATCATGGATTATGACATCTCAATCCACTATAATCTTGGAAAATAAAATAAGGTGGAATATAGTCTATGCAAAAAGGATCCCCCATTATTAACATTGATAATAATTGAGAATGATCAAATAATCATATACCTACAAAGGATAGAATTGAAAATAGTTGAGGAAGAAACTTTATAACTCCTTTATCCAATGATTTCACAACCACCCCTTATAGTGAAAATAAATGATCCTCATGTAATTGATGTGGAAATTCAGAAAAAGGTAAAGGATATCATAAATGAAAAACCCTTAGAGTTGAAAATAGATGAGGATAGAGTCATGAGATTTTTTTCACCACAATGTATAATATCCAATATTGAGATAAAGAAAGAGATTCTGAATGAATCACATAGCTCAAATATCTCTATTCACCCAAGGAGCACAATGTTGTATCGATAAATCTGAGAGAACTACCGGTTGGAAAATATCAAGCTAGATATTACTCAATATACATCAAAGGACCTATTGTTTCAAAAATTGAATGATAAATGTTAAAAATTCTAAAGGAATTATGCAAGAATTACCCATACTAACATGGATGTAGAAAACCATCACCATGTACATTGTCACTGAACATTCAAAGACATCCAGATGAAATAATTCTATATGGGGTTTTTTGGATCATCATACAATGAGAACTCACCATATCCCAATTCATTAAGACTTCTCACTTGATCAAATGTTAATGATATAAATTATAGAATTGATAAGGCTATATGGATTTCCACTATTTACTATATCTATCCAAGATCATAGATTTTCCATTTGAATCCTAGTATGGGAAAATATGGATACCAATAGATTTCTGGGATTATGTGAGTGGATGTAAGCTTATAAAAAGTGAAACGATTAAAGAAATAGCGGAAAATATGAAAACCATTAAATAGCACTAAGGAAAATAGAAGTAATAAAACAGATATATATATACAATCATCGAGGAGACATAAAATTTAGTGTTAGAGACATGTTATTCCTCTATATATCTTCGTAGAATAGGATAATGAGATTTGGGAAGAAATGAAATCTAAGACATAGGTACCTCAACCCCTTCTAGATTCATTATCATGTCAGATATGTAGACTGTCAACTAGGACTCCTACCAATGTTGCCTCAAGTACTTGATCTATTCCATGTATCCCTCTTAAGAAAGTATATACCATATCTATCACAAGTACTGAATTGAGAGGTGGTACAACCTGACAATGACCAATCTTACAAGGTGAATCTTATGAAGATCATAGACTGAAAAGATAAAGTTATATGAGAATTGACAAGTCACCTAGTCAAATTACTATTATGGAACCATCTGTGTAGAGTGGCAACAGGGGAACTGAATTATGTAATGAAGGAGAAGTACCATCACTTGTTTTCTACATTGTTTTTTAAGTAATATTTTGATGATGAAATCTCATATTGGATAAATAATGTGAGGAACCAAAACTCTATCAATGAGATTTCATTTCTTATAAAAATTTCATATAGTATAAATTTCAAAAATATCACCCATAGAATATAATAATAACATCATAAATAAATAATTAATTAAATAGTAAGTATTTATATCAAATATGAATCCTAAACCAATATAATTTTAATGTGACCTCTTGAATAGTAATGTGACCGTTAAGAATTGTAACATGACAAATAGAGTAGTAATCTCACCAATAAAAGTATAAATAAAAAATTTTCATCTTATATATGACAAAAAGATATATATATTTTTTCTTGGAATAAGTAAATAAATATTTTAATAATTCTAAATTATGTATAGATTCATTTGTAATACATAAATGTTTGTTTAAAATTTTATAATTAATATAATTTTTTCAAATAAAATTTATATCCACAAAATATATTCATAAATTATTTTTTCATCATCTTAATATTATAAAATATGTTTACGATAACGTAATTACATTTATAATTTTTATAATATCAGTTCTAATTTTGATATTCGTATTTTTGGAATGAAATATTATTTTCTTTAAAAATTAAATTTCAAGTATTTCGAAAAATATTTTTATAAAAATGTCTATATTTTTTTAGTACATCATGTCTAAAAATGGTTGCATGAATTTTTAGTATTTTTCTAAAATAGTTGAATTATTGGTGACAAGTGAAATACGTAATTTATAGTATAATATAAATTAAAAAATTATTGAGTCATGGATGATGTATGGATGATGAAAGTGCCTTTTTTTAGAACACACATGCCCTTATTACTATACATAATAACAAGAATACACACTATTGATAGTTTTAAGCCAAAATAATAAAATCATGAATAACATAATCAAAAAACACTCATCTCCTCCCCTATAAATACCACCCTTCCCTACCTATTTTCCTCATACATCGAAATCCTATAAAGTTGTGAAAATTCTAACCAATACTCATCCCATGCATTTAACTTATTTTTAAGGGCCTTTTGTCTAAATAATTACTAGAAATAAGTGCCTCAAAGTTGTTCTAAATGATAAAAATTGATGAGGAAAAAACCTCTTTATTTTTCTTATAATTTCATTTTAATTTATTTTGTTTTATTCTCCTCACCTCTACTTATCAAAAAGAAATCATAATGCTAGTACCATTTATATTCTATAATTAATCTATTTTAATTGAACATCCCATCATCATTTCTCTTCCCATCAATATTTTTTCTAAAAGTCAAAACACTTATCGAGCTGTGTTAATTTATCGCATTCAAGGACAAAGAGTTTTCAATTTCGATTAATAACTTCAAGACTATTCATAAAAAAATTTATATGGTTAAAATTATTATTATATATTTAATTTATATTACATAATATTTTAAACAAGTATTTATACATAATATATATTAAAAAAATAAAACAACTTCATGCTTATTGAAAAACACCAAAATAATCTAATTAGTTACAATTAACGATTTATCTAATGACTCATTATCAAATAAAAACTAATTATATATAAGACCATTTAATATTATATATGATGATTAATAAAATATCAGTTAAATTATGGGAAACTATTCTCATTTTTTAGGATCTTGCACACATGTATATAAGTGATCCAATCATAAAAACCATAGAAATGAACCCTCTTGAACGATGAAATTGTATCTTATAACTCATCTAAATAGAAGTGAATGAAAATTATAAGATTTAAAAAATATTAATAAATCATTCTGAATTAATTAATTAATGGATTTCTTTTTATTATCCTGGATTTTAATATCAACTAAAGAATAACTTCAGACATAATGTAAGGGATTCTTTTCGAAAATCCTTTTTTTATTGAGGTTATGGTTTCTCTATCATAACCATTATTTAACTATTCTATCCTTTTATATACATCTTATAAATTTCTATTTTATTTTCAAAATCATTTATCATGATCAATAAGTCCTAATTTGATGGGGAAATACAGTTTTGAAAAGTTTCCCTTTCAATTCTTCTCGATAAGAAAGCTCGTTTAAAGGGACTTTCTAAATTTCATACCCATTTTCTAGAATCATATATAATCTGTTTTAATTCACCAATATTTTTAAAAAGAAAAATATTATTGAAAATATATAATCGTTATTTTATATTTTTGTATAAAATATTATATATCTTCCATATTAAATGATCTTTAACATTTTTCATTAAATAACAACAAATTGTGTTTTTTCTAAATATTTTTTTAAAAAAATTATGTTTTCGCATCAGTTTGACGAAAATTATCATGTTGTATTCGTATTTTCCATTATGAATTTCCATGTATTATTTAAATCCATTTGTTTATGTACACCATTATGATATTCCATTTTGATATGCCTTTTGACATGATTATGATGCCCAATTCCTTATATGGGTAACACTTAAGTTTATGTTTGATTCATTATTTATTATTCTTAATGTCTAACACATATTCATAAAAATGTTATGATGTGTAAACACAGATAGTATTCGAATGCATTGGGTATTGTTTATCTCATGAAAATTAATTTTGGAATATGGAGTGAACCTAAATCCTTTATGGTACATTTTTGTCCATGTGCAATGGTCTTAGTATTTATCCATGACTCATTCTCTTCTATGTAGAATGGTATTGGAAGTTATCCATGACTCATGATTATTTAATGTTTTATATTATTTCTAAATTCCTATTATTCCATGAATACTTGATCCTATGTTATACATGTTATGATTCATTCTGTTTATTTATGTTTCATTCTTTTCCATGACATCATTTTATGCATTTTAACTCTTGTGATACTTTTTATTTATATGTTTATACACTTACTAAGATTTTCATATCATCCCTTTGTTCATGTATTCCTTGGTTATCCTACGCAGATGTATGAGATCAATGGATGTTAGAAGCACATTATAGAGATTAAATAAAAGATTTTCTTATTTTGTTTTCTTATTTTCTAATTATGTACCAAATATTCAAGAGACACTTGAATTTATGGTTAGTAATTCTATTTGATGGTTAATTATGATGAAATTCATGTCATAATATATATAAAATCGAAGATCCATTGTACAATTCCAATGAGAACCTTAATTGATAAGATTCCCATGTGGGTGTGTGTGTGGAATTTTAGAACTATCTGGATATGAAATCCTTATTACATATTATGGATTTTGTGTGAGGGAATATATTGATTAATTATATTTGGTTTCTTGATACCAAATTGGAATATAAATACTAGTCTGATCATTAGTGTGGAAGTGCCAATATTTTTTTAGATGGTTTGATTTCGTTAAATGAAGTGAATTGTGAAAATATGTTATTCTGTATAGTCGGATATTGGGTCATCATATGTTTATGGGGAATCATCCATTGCAATATTTTTGGATGTCATGTTTCTATGAGGCTTTCATAAAAGCATGATATTTGGTGTACAAGATTAAATGAGACTTTCCTCAACATGTGATTTAGGTAGATGTATTGAAAATGATTATTTACATTAAAGGAATGCATTGAGATTTTCATTCTAGGTGGAACATGGTCAATAAAATGTTGGACGAATCCACCATTCTAACATGTTGATAATTTCGAATGATCTAATTAATTAATTTATTACTTCTCATAATCCATCCTTCTTGATACCAAAGTAGGTAGATCCAATATGTGTGGTCGCTTTGTTTGTGTGTGATTGCTCAACCCTTAAAATTGTATTTATGTTGATAAATTATTGTATTGGAATACAAAATTATATACTTTTTCACTTATTTTATAGATGCATGCATTTTTGAAAAATATATTGATCTTAACACCCTACAAAGGTATCTTATTTTTATAATACATATCATGGTCGAGGATCTAGAAAATTTAAAGATCCACACAGTGGAGTAGAGAAGGTGATATTTGGAGGATAGATATGAGACCAAGATAATATTCAAAAAAATTATTTAGCATTCTTATTTATATATATTTTTATGTCAAACATGGGTTTTCATACGACATTAGGATTATTCTTACTTATATAATATGAAATGGATGCCATTTAGTATTGGTATTTAAATTGTCTTTTATTTTGGGTTTTTTGATTGAGGATATCTATATTAATGTAATGTTTATAATCATTTAAGTATGTTGACCCCAAAAATATTATCTCCCTAGAAAACTATTCAAAAACTAACTACAAGTTAGTATTATCCTTAATATGGGGAGTTGAGAAATTGTTTTTATAAAACTCCATCCTATATAGAGTTCTTTGGGTTGAGGAATTACAAAATGTTCACTAGTAAGATATAAAATTTTAATATAATGAAATTGTAACAAATTCTTAAATAAATCATGTTGGGATATATACGTTAAAATATTTCTTTTCTATTTATATTTATCAATAAGACAAAAAAATTCATGCAATTACATAGAAAAACAATTTAAATGGGAGTACTAAATTGGATATTTACAAAAGTTTTCATTTTATGTTATAATAAATAAGAACCATATCATTAGTATATAACAAAAATTAAATAGTTTCATTGTCTAAAGTATTTAAATAATTATATGTAACATATCTCATTCTATTAAAATAATTTTCATGAATAAAATAATCAAACTATTTATACCATTTCCTCAATTTTTATTTAATTATAGAAAAATATTTTTGTAAAATGATGACTCAATCATGTTTAAATTATTTGGAATATATTTTTAAACATAAAAGTTAATATTACTATCCATAATTAGATTAAATATATTCATTTCACATCTAAAAATTATAAATTAATGTCATTGTAAGAATGAAAAGAAAATAAAATTGTAATGGATGAATGATTACCAATAGGAAAAAATTTATCTTTATTAAATACATTCATGTTAAATAAATCCTTTACCTAAAGAAATATCATTTATATTTAATTAAAATATATATACTGTTACCCAAATGAGGTACTCTTCAGTCCATACAACTTCTTTGGTTTTAATGGAAACTCAATAAACATTGGTTGAGGTGTATCATTGTCATCAGACTCTTTTTTGATTCCACTTAGCTAGAATCACATCAAAAAATGAAATATCATGACCTATAATGGAATTATAAAACTATGCTAATCCACACATAGAATATAACCCCAAAAAACCTATGGATAACCCACAAAATCACACTTGGCTGACCTAAGTTCTACCATATCAGTTCAACTATGAGAATTAGTTGTGAAACTAAATAATCTAAAAAATATGAAACTAGGAATAACTAGTACACATTTCCTTGTGTAATTAAGATCCATATAAACTAGAGTGGTGGAAGACATTGATTTTAGATTCTGAAAATGGAATTTAATTTATTCTTCTAGTGCACCATTGTGGATGACCTCTGTCAACTCACATGATATATTTCTCACAATCACCCAAAATTCTGACTTCAAATTTTTTTGGGGATTTTCTAATTTATGAATGAAATGAAAACATGGGTGTCATTTATATGTATTAAATAACTAAAATTAAATATGTATATATAATGAAAATTAAATTAATTTAGAAAAAATGCTGTTACAAGTGAAAAAGAAAGTTCTAGAAGAACTCCCAAAGTGATCTGTAATCATCCAAACATTAATTTTAAAACATACATAATGAAAAAAATTCAATTATATGTGTGAAAATCCAATTCTACCTAGGTTGGGAACATATAGTTCACCCAAAAATTAATAAGAATTTTTTATATCTTCCTTTTTAATTGAGGGAAAAGTTATAGAATGAATAAGCTAGACCTCGATTGAATGGTCAAGACACAGACGCACTGTACAAAATTTGATCTCATATTTCCTATATCTATATATGTGTAACATATTTAAAATATTTAATCAAAAACATTTGTTGAAACAAGAGATTAATCCACATAATATTCCTTGGGTTAGATGCACATGACATTAGAGTAATAGTTCATAGTGATGAATGAAAAGGTGATAGAAAACCCTATGGATGACATAGTTAAAGACCGAATGAAAGATTAATATAAAAAATTTCATTAAAATCATCTATGTTTGAATAAAAATATTAAAGAAACATAAATAAAACTAATTAGTGGAAAATGGTTATGCTTTTCTTGTATAGTGACCAGTCCCCTTTGAAAGAAAAAATGAACTTATTTATAACAAAGATATGTGGAAACTTTTCTACCACTATCAACCATTTATAATTTTACACATGTATTGTTTAATAAAAGGCCATATAATAGAAAATGGTATTCTAAAAACTTATTAAACACTATATTTTACATTCAATTTATGATTTTCAGTTTTTTTGGAAATTTGTAGGCGATATTTGTAATTTAATAATAAAAATAATATTTTTTTGTTAATGAAACTCATTAGTTGCCTCTAGTTTCATGTATACACCAACTACTGTAATGATATAATTATTCTATTATATTAAATTTGAATTAACTTTTTGAGAAATATTTTATTTACAACTAGATTAACTAAATTTGGAGTCTTTTTTCAAGTGTTATACCTAATTTGTTATAGGATTTTTAAATAGTCTTACAAAATAATTATATATTTCATAAATTATTGAGTCGTCATTAAATGTGAATAAGATCTTCATCCTAAAAAACAATCCCAATACACATAGAATCATAAAAAATAAAATAACATAATCAATTTAAGTAAATAGAGCAATATGTATGCTATAAATACACCAAGATAAATAACCATTGAAAATAAAAAATCAAACCATTTTCACAATAATGCTTAAAAATGAAAAAAAATTAGAATTGGTATAATGAATATTTTTTCAAAAAAAATGCCGAAATTAAATAATTAAAATTCAAGGTAAACTTGATTAAAATTTTAGATCTATCAATTGTAAATTTTTTATAATGTATATCACCAAGTGGAATATTCATCCCATAATTACATTGAAAAACCATAGAGTGAGAGGATTATTCTAACTCTCTCAAGGATGTTCATATTCATAATCATATAAAAAATGTATATTTTTGTATTTATGTAACTATATAGTGTCTCAACACACCAATAATGTTAAATAATTCAAAAATGTTATTCAATAATTATTCTAATCGTATATGAGTCCTATGGGATTTCAACATATTTTAAACATTACTTTAAACATAGGACTTCGAACTCATAATAATTTCAACTGTATTAATATTATATTTTGGTATGTGTATCCATACATTCAATGAGTAATCATCTATCAATTTCCTAAAGAGCATTTCTCACTATAGGTGGAAACCCTAGAAAAACACCATAATTATGAATAGACATTTTCTAGGGGTCTTTCACCCATTACATAAACCGCTTAAAAAATAGAAATTTTGATGTTATTATAACTTTTAAAAATAAAGAAGATAAATTTGGGTTATATTTGTCTTCAACAATTTATCACAATGTTCATTAATTCCCCTTGAACCCACATGCCTGAACCATCTATGCTAAAGAATAGTATAATCTAATACAGGGATATAATGAAATTTTACTATTTCATATTTGTTCAATAATATTATATATACAAACAATTCATGAGAGATCCTTCAATAATGGTGACTAATTCTATATCAATCCAAATACATCAAAATTATATCAAAAGGTGTACACCTTTCATTACATCAATCTTAGCCTTATATGGATTTATATCAATTTGAGAACCCATATAAACTATTCCATATTTATTATTAACCCATCACGAATCTCAATAGAAATAGAACCTATACCCATGATATGTAAAGTCCTATTATTATCTAGATACACCTCACCGTTCTCATATTCTCTCATATAAGAGTTGTTATCTCTCTTCCAAAACATATCAAAAAATAATCCTAAAATAAGGAACCACTCATCATTCATTATACTCATAGAAAAATGCATTAAATCATATGAATCAATGTTATACTATAGAAATAATGAATGATAAATTATACATATATAATTTTTCAATTCATTTAAATTACTCTTGATATTCATAGGCTATTTTCAAGGGAACCACATCAGTTCAATTATAATAGACTTTGAAAAATTCTTTCATGGAAAAATTTTATCCATACCCATAACTGATGGTATATATTTATCTATAAAATAAATTCCCATAGTTAGTTTCTTAATGTGACTCTGTATAATATTTATTTAGATAATAAGTTCAATGTAAAAAAATCATGTTATTGAGTTTCACTTTCAAATAATAAATCCCTAAAAGAACTATACCAATCTTTTATGAAAGTTAATATCATGATATAAATTTATTCATCATTAATCATTACATATATATATTAAAAAAATCTAGAATTTATAAAATAAAATCCTTGATATAAATTTTCATTGATGATAAAAAAATGAAATATAACATTATACAATGTCATTTTGTGGTTTCATTTTCCAAGCATAGATTTATTCATATGTAGACCCTCTTGTTTATATCATATTTGATCAGTAGTATAGTCATAAAGGAGCTATTAAATAACCGTATCACCAAAAGAAATGAAAATGAGACTCACGGATTTCCGATAGACACCATAAGACACATCAACATTACTAATATTTGAATATAAGGTTTCAAAAATGTTGGTAAAATTTTTCTATAGGACACATAGGGAATCTATAAACATAATGTGATATAGAATCACATTAATTTTTCTTATCCAGATATTAAAATCAACCAACTATCTTATGTATATGTTTTAATCTTTGTATAACCCATTATTCTAAAACATAGGTCATTGATACCAATTTTTAATGAATTATTTATGGTTATATTCAATATTCAATGTCAAATATCAATTAATATTTTTGATATCTTATAATATTTTAGATAAATTTCCTCAGAAATATATATCAATGATGATGAAAAAAATAATATAAAATCATTTTAAATATGAATGAAGAATTTGAAATTAAAAAAATCATGTATTGTGCTTCAATACATGTTTATCCAATATATATAGTGAGAACACCCCCTCTTATATCTTACTATGAAAAAAAAATCTTCAAATACAAGGGACTCAAAAATCGAAGAGGGCCACATTAGCTATCTATGAAAACCCATGAATAAATCATATAGAATTCATAAAACCTATAAAATTTAGTTAATATCTCATTTTACCTAATTTTTACGAACTGTGAACATAAATAATAGAATTATGCATTGGAGTCATGGAATAAAATCATTAAATAAACCAACAATAGACTTTCAGTGATATAACTCTTTACTAAACATTGGTAATGGCATGAATGATGATTTATACCCTCTGAAACCATCACAGAAAGAATATATCAATAAAAAAGATTAAAATACTACAGTAATCACTTCTTCAAGTAAAAATAGGGAACTGATGGGAAGATCTAGAAGTTATTATTTTAGTAGAAATCCATTCCTCAGATCAAGTATACTCCTCCAACAACTAAACTTGATCTCTCTCACTATCTAATAAATAATGAAAACCATATGAATTCTTGTTACTGGGAATTATTAATGAGACACTATATCCCTACTAAAATGGATTATAAGTCACCAAAAAATTTGAATAGATGTGTGAATTTAAAAAAATGATAGGTAATAAATTATTAGTGAAGATAATAAAATTTTCATTTTGCTATTAGAAGCCTGAAATAACCCACATCAGAAAATAAAAAAATAAATTTTCTATGAGAAGTAAGATGTGGATCTAGATATATTTGTGGGAAAAAAACATTCCTTGATATGTAAAACTAGGTGTGTGTGGATCCATATGATAAAAAAAATTGATTGACCCAAAAATATACATTACTTTGTCTTTAACAATATGGAAGGTCAAATAATAAACTATTTCATGGTGTAATATCATTAAAATTCATAGAAAAAAATTAAAGCAATGCCCTGAACTAAATTATGACAAGACTATAATGGAATTTATGATCTCCATGACTTGGAAACAAGAACACATGTATCAAATAGAAAAGGAAATGATTTTCCCAAATTGAAAATAGAACCTAAGTATCCAACAAAAACAGATTTAATAATTTTCCAAAAACTGAAAGAAGAAACATGTCATATATACATAGAAAAATATAATATAATTTAAATATACTATAATAAGAAACTATTAGTTTTAGTGATACAATTATCAGGAAAACCCTAATTTAATGTACATGTCCTAGATCTTAACCGGAGGAATGAAACTAAATCCACCGATAGCTACACTCTGTGATATGCCAAAAAAAACTATAACAATTTTACAATGTAATACCCATACCCACCTAATATAAAACATAATTACCTCATGATAGATCATTTAAGTTTCATAAATTACATAATATATGGTGTAAACACCCCTGAGGGAGTGTAGAGGGTGTGGTGAAGGCATGATATATAGGATCCCAAAAAAATTTCTATAGGTATTATTTATCAAATGGACATACTATTCTAAATACATGGAAAATTTGGAAGGTTAAAATATATTCCCATTTATATAAAATTCTAAGAAAATTATTTTTAATTTCTGCATTGTACAATAATATTTTCAACACAAAAGGTAAAAATACATTTCATAGAAACCATTTTCCAATAATAAAATCATGAAAAATATATCATCATAAAAAGTAAAAAGCAATATAAACCCCGCTTTGATAATATAGGTATGATATTTCTAGGTCACATATACCAAAATAACAAATCAATACTATGAGATATTTAATTTTCTGAAGTTGAATTATGCTTGATTTTAGGTAAAAAAATTTCCTTATTTGAGTAATTTTTATTTGGGATATAACTTGTGTTGTGTTTCAGTGGAATTTTGGGAGAAATGGAAGAAAAAGGGGTAGTATATTGTTGCTGTGGAGTTATAGAAAACTAATCTCCCTTTCCTAGAAAATTATGCAACCATAGACAGTGGAGATTTCCAAATATGGAGGATATTTTGTCTAATTGTGATCCCTCATAAGAGTAATTATGAAACCCTAAAAAAATATTTTCATAATTAAGATTCACAATTAAAGAAAAACCACTCTTCCCCACCCAACAAAACATGCGTCATAATTAAAGTCACATGTATATTAGATTTTAAATCTCCTAAACCTTTGATGATGACCATATTCAGCCCTTGGATTCATTTCATGATTTTATATATATCTATATGAATTCCAAGCCTCCCACAATCCCTTAATTATGATTCAAATCTCATATAGATGATATTATTCCGTACCAGTAAGTGGATCATATCCCATTGTTCTCTCGTTCATCTTCTTTTCTTATTTGCTTCTTTGGGTTGGAAGTTATTACTCTATTTTCTAATATCAGTATCTATATTTTACAAATATAGATCTATTCTTGTGGTCCTATATCAAGATTTTGAGGATCGTTTTTGTTTAATAATGGTTTGGGGTTTTATATATTAATCTCGATCTATTATATTATGCTACTCAATTTTGGGTATTTGTGTTGGGTGAAATCTTATCAACAAATCAGGGTAGGTTCTCTACTATTAAAATCACATTGTCATGATATTTAATATGTGTATGTGATTGTAGTATATCTAGGGTTATATTAGATAATTAGAATTACTATATTTTATTAATTATTTTGTTCAGTTTATGAAGTAAGAAATTTTTTATTTGAATGAATAATTGAATTTTGGGATTGGGATAATTAATTGAAGAATTAATTATGAATGTATTAAATCAGGGAATCTATAATAAATATTTATTGACATAGTTTTTAAAATATTGAATTGGTTAATGGTGAATTGAGACTAATTAATTGGGGAATTAAATATTGGATTTCAATATTGAGACATGATTAAATAATTGTTAAATTATTTATTGGATATAATGTGTTTAATTAATTGTCAAATTAATTAATGAAAGATGTATGATTATTGAATTAGTGACTTAAATGATGTGATAGGTATGGGTAATTAATCTTTGTATTAATTAATTTACTTGGATATAATTATTTATGAACTAATTAATGGAAATTTGTAGTGGTTAACTGTGATAAGAATATTAATGTTGATTAATCATGGTTGACATGACAATATAAAAACAAGTGATAATGAGATACATATTATAATGTGATAGGTTATAAAATATATGTATGATTAAGAATTTTGCTTCTAGAAATGGCATTATACACCCATGGAACACATGTATGATTTAGAAATCTTGTGGTACACAAGACATACTTCACCCATGATACATATGAATAATTGATAAATATGGTCTCAGACATGGAGTTCTACACCCAATCATGCTAAATGGATTGAGGTGGGAACTGATTCTACAAATACTAATAGAGAGGTATACATGCCTTGTGTTAGATGGGTGAGATAGGATATAGCATAGTTGAGGGAACAATATGGTGTTCGGTAGCCACTAGGAGTCATTAGTGTATTTCTTTTGGTTTCATATTTTATACACTTTCCACATACATTGGCATGGAATGTTTTCTGATTTATTTTGGGTATTGTATATCCTGCTTTGATTGTCCTGATATATATGTACTTTTTATGGGTATGTGTCATTTTAATGTTGATTATTTATTACCAATGGTGTATTACACTCATAAGATTAGGTATTATCTCCCCACGATCAACATACCAGACCCTCGATGCTAGTCGGTATCCTCTAGCATATTAGGAGGGGGCATAAGGTTAGGTGACTAACTGGATCAGGTCACTAGTGTGCATCACCTCATTTGAGATGGTACAAATTGGTATCAGAGAAGTTTTACTTTCTTTTTCTATTATCTTTCTACAAGGGAAAGGTAGACTGGAGACAAAGAAGATTTGGGCCTCATTAATGAGATCGTGTATGATAGTTACATACCCATGTATTGGGGAAACCCCAATTACCCAGGGTGGGATTGTTGTCATTTTACTTCATTGTTATAATTGAATATTATTTCACCATTAGTAATTCAGTTGTTGTGTGTTGCGATTATTGTTTCTGAGATTTTTGGAGAACTGACTCATGGCCCAGTGTGGAAGCGGAGTTGGGTATGCATGAGTCATTCTAGGAACTCAATATTTTTTTAACCTACATTATTTAAGGTAAACATGGTAAAATTGTCTTTGGTTATGTTTTTGAACTTGAATTTGTTTCCTTGATCATGTTAACATGAAATGAAAAAATCTTTCATAATGTGATGTTGAAATTTAAAAAATGTAAAATGATAAAAATTGTGAAAAAATGTGTGTCTAAATGAGAAACATGAACAATGAGAAGTGTTTAACCTTATAAAACATGACCTAGGTGTTGGATGGTAATGGGTAGTGATTGATCATATGTTTTGATAGGGTGGCAAGGTTTGGGGAAAATAGTTTTTATGGATTGATATGTATCCTTCTTACCTAAATATGATTATGTTGTTCCATGAGTCCTAAGACATGTGTTAGGAATTATAGTGTTATACCTCTATGCCAATGCCTATTTAGAGGATGATATCATGGTATGCCTAGAGATGCTCCACCTATAGAGGAAACTATTGCACCAATAGTGCTGACTGAGGTTGTAGAGGAACAGTTATGAGATAACCCTTCTCGATGTACGAAATTAATGGAAAGGTATCCAAGGTGATATGTGGAATGATTTTCCATACAAACATGGGATTTACAGTTACAAAAACCTTCCAGATTTTATTATATAGGGTGGATCTGAGGGAAATTAGTTATGTATTGAGTCTATAAAGACTATACATGACCACTTGGAGACTCCTGAAGATATGGGATTCAAGATAGTTGTTTATATTATTCATGGTTAGGTGAAGTATTGGTGGGGCATCCATACACGAGATGGATAGTTGGAGAGATTTTTGTGGAAGTATAGTTAAGATATATTCTTGGAGAACTATTATCCAGATATTATCATGAAATATTTTGTAGATGAGTTCATGAGATTGAATCAGTGGAACATGTTTATAATGTACTATGTTGGAAGCTTCATGGATTTGCTTCGATTTTCTCAATTATTTGCAGCAGATGAGGATAAATAGAAAACAAATTTCAGAATGAAATTTATTGAGAAATTATATCTAAGGTTAATATCTTCAGACTAAATGAGTTTACAAAAGTGGTAAATAATGCCCTCATCATGGTGGGGAACCTAAAAGAGGTTTCTATTTGTTGAAATGTTTCTATTATAGATGATGTAGAGGTACATATTCTATAAGAAACAATCATCATTATGAGAAATTTATTTAGATTAGTGGGAAGTAGAGTGGCCAGTTAGGGGGATCCAAAACTCATGATCTTATTTATGTGATTTTCCACCAGTGTAGTATATTGGGACACTTCTGTGAACAATTTCCTTTACCACCAATAGAGTTCCATGCTTGTGGAAAGATAGAAAATCAATATAGGTTTATTAGGAACCCAAGATAGACAGTTTTTTATGGATGAGCTATATAGAACCCGAGTGTGGGAAGAGGGTATTCTACACCATATTAGTCTTACAATGGGAGTTCTACTGGAATCAGTGGTAGAGGTAGTGGATTCGGTGCTTATGGGAAAGATCCCATGTATCAAAAAAGTATAATGGTTGAGGGGATTCATACCACAACACATAGAATATGGGAAGGATTTCAGAATTCCAATCAGCCTACACTTGTGGATAGTGACGTGGGACCATCGATATTGACTGATAATATTATTATAACTTCTACATTGGCTAGTTCTTTATTTGATACTAGTGATTTTCAGTCCTTTATATCTACATATCATATTAATTGACTGAGCCTTGTGATTGAGTTCATAAGAGGGGTTATGATGATAGATACACCATTTTGAGTAAGGTTTTGAGACATCTGTTTTTGAAAGGGATGATAACTTTAGATCAAGGAGTACCATTTTCTCTAGGATATCTATATTTTTGACCTGTTAGGATTCAAACTAATGTGGGTATAGACTCTCTAATTGTGTACCAAGACTACATTGATTATTACCAGAGGAGAGTGAATTTATTTCTGCTAAGGGTACCCATTATATTCATTGTGGGCAGTGGGGTTCTTAGAAAGGCCGAGTGGTGCGAATTACTCAGTTACTGGGAAATATCACATCCTATGATTCTTGTTAATTTCTAGGTGATGGAGGGGTAAATAATGATATCATTTTTCTAGTGGTGGAACTGTTTCATAGTGTTTTCCTGAAGAATTTTCAGGGATGCTACATGAGAGAGATACGCATTTCCCTATTCATCTCATGCCAGGGGCTGATCCAGTTTCTTTTACACCTTATAAAATGGAACTGATAGAGCTTAATGAGCTCAAGAGTCACATGAAATAGTTATATAAAAATAGATTTATGCATCCCAATATGTCATAATGGGGTTCTATAGTGTTTTTTGTAAAGAATGATGATGGGACTATATTCTTGTGTATTGATTTATAATTGTTATGCAAGATGACTGTGATGAACCGGTATCAAATTACATGCATTAAAGATATATTTGACTAGTTGAGAGGAGATTGTATGTTCTTGATGATCAATTGGTGATTGAGGTGTCATCAATTAAGAGTTCAGACTTCTAAAAACATTAGCACTTCATTCAGAAGAAGTTACGACCTATATGAGTCCATCCTATTGTTTTTTGGGTTGACGAATGCACTAGTGGTGTTCCCAGACAAGATGAAAAACAATATTCCACCAATACCTATATTAGTTTGTTTTTGTATTTTTGGATGAAATCTTAGTGTAATCCAAGGCTCATGAAGATCATTCCAATCATATTGACACCATTCTATGTACTCTGAGGGACCATCAACTATACACAAAGATATATATATTCCAGTTTTGGATTGATCTATTACACTTCATGGGACACATCATATCTTAGGAAGTTGTGTCAGTAGACCCAGGTAATGTTCGTGGATGGGTTTCATGGGTGAATCCTACTAACATATTAAATATCCATACCTTTCTGGGGTTATGGCTATATTATTGGAGATTAATATAAGACATTTCACATTTGAAAGAACCAATTTAGAGTTTTACCAAAAAAAATAATGTATTATTGGTCAGCATCCTGTGATAAGGCCTTCCATGCATTGAATACTAATTTAACATTGTCACTATTCTTGATCCTACATGAGCCGAATAAGGAGTAAATGCAGTTTTGTTACACTACTTGATCATACATATAGATATGTTGATGTAGGGAGATTTATTTGTGGTGTATGGGTCTCAAAAGATAATTCCACAGGATCATAACTACTATACACATAACCAAGAGTTAGCAGATATGGTTTATGTTTTTATGTTTTCGCGACATTAATTATTAGGCGAGATATTTACGGTGTTAACTGATAATAAGAGCTTAAGATATATCATATCATAATGACATTTTTATATTTGGTAGTGGAGATGGTTGAGTATATACAGTCATTTTATTTTGATATAGAATATACGACTGGTAAAGGAAACATTATGGCTGACCATTTTAATTTGGAAAACATAGTATCATGAAGTTCATGAGTCTAGTGAATAGTGGAAGATGACGACATTGCTAGTTAAGATGCATGAGGTGGTTAAAGAAATTTATGAGAAGATGAATATCATATCATTTTTAGTTGATTCTACACTTTTGATCCATATTAGAGATAAAAATAATGAGGATCTGGAATTTTTGAACATCATGGAATGCCTTGAAGGTGGGGAGTCACCATTGGATAGATTCCAAGAGGAGGACGAGATCATCTATGTCAAGAATCAGGTTGTTATTCCTCCATGCATGGGAGAAGAGATGATGTGGTAATTTCATTCCTCGATGTGGGTAGTACATCCAAGTGTTACCAAAAAGTTAAGTGACCTACAATGAAAAATATGGTGACCTGTCATGAAAAACAATATAGCATGGTTCGTGACATGATACTACACCTATCAACTTGTGAAGGTAGATAATCAACAACATTGAGGTCTACTCCAGCCATTTCCAATTCTGGAACAGAAGATAGATAGTGTGAAGATATATTATGTGGAGGATATCATGATTATTCCTTAGAATAATGACATTGATTAGGTTATTGTGGATCTATTGATGAATGTAGCACATTTCATGCATGTTTTACAGAATTTGTTAGTAGACCAGTGTGGATATTTCTATGTTTAGGAGAGAGTCCACCTACACAGGGTTCCATAGACTATAAATTCATATCATGAACCATATTTCACATAACACTTAAGGATGGGATTATAGAAGTTTCTTGTTACACTTGAATTTTTGATTAAAGACATCCACCAAAAAATAGATGGCCAGTCGGTGTGTACTATACAGGTTCTTGATGATATGTTGTCGGCATGTATGCTTGATTTTTTTGGGCCATGGGGTGAAGTCCTTGGAATTAGTGTACTTTTAATAAAAAATTGTTTACATGAAATTATACAAATTTCATCATACATTGATCTTTATGGTAGGCCATGGTGATCACCTCTACTCTAGGTGGAGTCTGGTGAGTCATAGTCATTAGGATAATGTCAAATGCAAGAGACGTTAGGGAAGGTTAAAATAATTCAGTAACATATGTCTTCTACTCAATGTTTATAGAATTCTTATGCTGATAGACTGATATGACCCCTATAGTCCTCATAGGGTGATTGTGTATTCCATTGGGTGTCACCTTGGGTCGATCACAACAAGATATAGTGGTAGTGAATGTTAGAACCTAGTTTTGTTGGACCTTTTGAGGTTGTGAAGTGAATCAGGATGGTGGAATACCAATTAGCTCTTCCACAGAAATTTTTCACCATGGATGATATTTAACATGTATCAAAAATACAGAAATATTAACCCAACCCATACCTTTTGATCTATGGGGATAGGGTTTTTGATGAGATATATCATTCATTTTAGGATCATCTAATACATGTGATCGATCACAGTGATAAAGTATTATGGGGAAAGACCACGCAAATAGTTCATGTATTTTAGAGGCATGAGAATGTTTAGGAGGAAACATGGGAGGGGGAACGAGATATGTGGGATCTAGTACCCAATATTTACAACATGGATTCTTTGGGATTCTTGGGAGTGCAACTCAATGATGAGTTGTTATAAGGTGGGTAGAATTTTTAATCCCAACATATTCTAAAACTTAATCGATCTTGATTTTAGATACAAGTTTTTCCATATTTTATTAATTCTTGATTGGGTTATAAAATGGGGTGTGTTTGAGTGTAATTTATACAAATGGAATAAAATGTGGTAATGCATGGTTTACACACTATTAAAATAAATCATGCACCCCATCCAAGAAATCATTAAAACCCTAGATAGTTAGGATTTGAGTGGTTGGCACATGGATTTTCTAACCATGTACCTTCTTAGGATTAATCGTGAACCCCTAAAATAAAAAGCTCATAGTTAAGGGGCACAGTTTTGGAAAACCACGAGCTATATCACAAAAAACTATGTGTTAGAGTCAAAGTCTCATGAAAATTAGATTTTAAAATCCCAAAACCTCAAAACTCACACTATTCAACCCACATTTTACCCAAGGAGGTATTTCCTGATTTAGGAGCTATCTTGACAAATTCAAAGCCTTCTAATCATCATTTCATCACGATTCTAATCTCATATTGAAGATCATCAACCCCTGGTGTATAGATTTAATCTCGTTGTTCGACCATTCATCCACCTTAATTATCCCATTAATTTTGATGAAATTCATTTCTAATGACCTATGCTCAATGTAAATGGATATTATATTACTTTTTCACAATACATAATACATTACACACACATGCACCGAAAGACCGTATTAGTTTAGTGCCTCTGGAAAAAAGGAAAAAAATCTTATAATTAGATGAATGATATTAAAAATCTTTCATATTATCTCCACTTTTGGTTTTCCAACCTAAAACATCTCTTTATATCCGGGTGAAAAAAACATTTGAAAAGGGTGAGAACAGATGCTCATTAAAGGTAAATAATGGAAATATTAGACAAAACATGAATATAATAACATTAAAAACATAAATTTTTCAAATCATAAAATTTATAAAATATATCAAAATTTTGAGTCATGATATTAATCATGGTATATAATAATATATAAATCATAAATTAATATTATCCATTAGAAAATAGTATTTCCATAAAACATGGAATTTTGGAAAAAATTTAAGCATAGAAATCATTTCAATTTTATCCAAGGCTCATTGGTAAGACCATAAAATTTGAAAAATTCATTTACTAAATAGAGTTCACTTCTGGTTCCACCCCTATATTATTGAATGATATTTACATACCATTCCATCCTTGTATTACTGAATCAGTATCATTTCTCTCTACAACATTATATTACTGAAACAATATCGTTTCCTTTTCTAATCATGTCTATCTCATGAGATATAAATAATTAAGAAATGAATTGGATGGAGATATAGGACCCACCTATCTCATTGTGAAATCATTCGTACATCTTCCACAAATACAAAAATAATTCATCATTATATAACCTACGGAATAAATTGTGTTTCATAAACATCAGGATTTCATAAAACAATCCACGTAAAACATGTGGATTTCATAAATAGTAGTCCATAAAAAAAGATAACAAAAACATATGAATAATAGGGATATTATACTTTAAATATAACCCTATTAATTAATTCCATCATATATGGGAAATAATTTTCATTAAACACTAGAAATTAATTCCTCAGAAAAATATGTTATCTTCTTCAAAAATGATTTTTTTTCTAAAAATTCCATGAAATTTTAAAAAAATAGAATTTCATTGAAAATAAACATGAAATTAGTTAATTTATGATTTGGGGAAATAAATTATTATGAAAACATAAGAATCCAACAATTTCATATAAGTTAAAGAAAACATTATTCTCAATCTTCTGTCAGATAAGTAAAAAAGCACATTGTTTGAACAATTAATGAAAGATTCCTTTCAAATCATGTAGTGAAATATAAAAATGGTTAAAAATTTATTTAAAGAACCATAGGGTAATATGAAACATTTTATCATAACATTTTTAGAAACATGTATGTTGATGATAAATACACATCAACAATGGATTAAAACGAAACAATTCTAAATATTGAAGTGATAGTTAAATGAATACCCTTCAAATTATAATAAATAGAGTAATATTCTTAATGAAAGAGTGAAAATAATGAAAATAACCTAATATTCTCCATAAGACTCATAATATACATTTATAATAAGTATTTACAACATATAGAGTAAACATGTAGTCTATACGACATGTGACTAACATAAATAAAGATGAGAGAAAAATAATCCCTTACAACTGGAATGATATACTTTTTATATATATTAACCTCCTTTATAATTAATTAAATAATTTCATCAACATTTTCCATTATCTTATTCATTTTTATGATATCATATATGATCATATTTTCATTCGTTTGTTAATAACATTATTACGCATTATTCAGGTGTTGACTACTTCATTTTATTATGCATGTTTTGTTGAACAAGTTCTAGTTCTCCTTCTTATTTAGTATTTATATCATTTAAAAAATGATATTCAAATAATTTTTATTATATTTATTCTTTATATGAATTTATATACTCATTTTTAATGGATCTCATGTAGAATGAATCACGCCGCATGGTGGAGATGGTAGGTTTTACATACATATGAGTGACAATATCATTCTCATAATTGTGAAATTGTAAGGAAGTGGATAGTATATATTTTCTCCAGAATTAATATAATTTTATAATAATAATTTATGGTTATTATTTATATCACTATACTCATCCAAGTAATCTTGTGGTGAAGAATAGATTTCACAACGATGTGGAGATGGTACGTCATATATACACACACGTGGTAATTTCATTTTTCAGAGGATGGATTGAACTTGGAATATGGTTGTTCCATAATCATATTAACATATAATAATATTTTTGATACTAGATTTATTACTTTATAATGAAAAAAACATAGTAAGATGAATTATTATAGGAAATAAGTTCGAATGAATCAGTGGAAGAGATTACCTCTTCTTCAACAAGCTCCATATAGATCTGCTCTGAATGGTAATAGAGTTAGACTTTTTAGAATTTAAAACCCAATATAATGTAAATATGAAATTTTATAAGGGTAACATAAAGGGTATGACCATGAATTTGTTCTCAACTTGAAGTGAAGAAGTGTGGGAGGATGTACCTTTTTATAATTGAGGTGTGGGGCACTTCTAGAATCTCCAAAAATATTAATTTATAATTAAATAAAAACACATCAAAAGACCGCCAAAATATCTGAGATTTGATTTTGATATTAGATAATGATGTAATATTATCTACCAATAAAATTTAGACATGTTTACCTATCAATTTAAACCTTATCATTTTATTTAACACTTAATGATTCTATAAATATTTTACTATGGTAACAAATATTTGAATATAACAAGTGTAAAATATTTACTTTTTTATGTTAATTAGACCATAAATGTATACTTTAGAACATTTTTGTATATATAATAATGATTATATATTTTAAAAAATGTTTTATTTTTTAGAATTATATAATAAAACATTATTTTGAAAAAATATCAATAGTGCTAATTTTGAATCTATTAATTTCATGTATTTATTAAAATATCAAGATAAGTTGTTATACTAAAATTAAATATATTATTATATCATTATGTAGTATAGTTAATTACAATAATTCCTTGGATATATTAATTATCCCAAATTATATTAATTTTAATATTTTAAATAACATTAATTTGATATTTCCATTAACAAAATAATTACTACATTAGTTTTTCTGTAATTTTTTAATATATTCAATTTTAGTTAAAAATTAAATAGAAACTACCATAATGAATATAAATCTAATATATTTAAAATTAATATTTATAATTGAATATATATTTTTTGAAATATAACATTAAAAATTTTATATATATTAAAACATGAATGTTGAAAATTACACATCACTTTAAATAAAATATTAAAATTGTCATAATCCTCTCCATATTTCCCCAAATGGTCAATAAATCGACCCTTGGATGATTATAGTCAAGATATATATGAAAAATTAGATGCCATCAGTGTTTTTTGATTTTTAATGGATATTATCATTTTAACAAAAATTAGGTAATTGATTTTTCATCAAGTAAATAATTTCTGCACCATCAATGTATAATCCCTTAAGGTCCATATTTATTTCATAAAAATTAAAAATAATTTAACATGAAAAAAAATTTTATATTTGAAATTATTAATTATAGACTTGTTTAGATTCTATATAAACATATATTGAAGATAATATATTTATTAAAATTAAAGTGAGAAATATTTACCTTTTCTTTAAATAAAGAATATTAAATACCATAATCGCATCCAATCGGATTCTAAAGGATAAAATTTATAACCGAGGGTGATTTATTTAGAATCATAGTCATCCAATTATATTAGGACATGTGTAAGAGAAATTTTTTAATATTATTTTTACGCTTAATTACCAGGTAAACCTTTTTACCATTTTTATAAAAATTTGTGAAGTTACTATTCATAATGCCCAAAAATAAAAGAAACCTATCAAGATAATTTGGAAAAAATTATTAAAATTATGGAATATATATTATATATATTTTATATTCAAAACAAATATGTTATATATATTTTTTTAAAATTAATCCTATTATCGGAATGAGAAAATAGGTTTTAAAAGTTAAAACATTACAAAAGATTGAAATGATTTTATATTAAAATACATTTTGAAATTAATCTCAATGACATATATTAGATTAAATTATAATAAAGTAATAAATTTATATTTTAATAACATAGAATAATATAAATTAACCATATAATTTTTTTTATTAAAATGGTTATTTTGAATTAAAAGTTAGTATATATTTATTATTCCCCAAAACATGAAACATGTCAGAAAAATATTAAAAATTAATTCAAAGTAAATTTATATTTCCCACATCCAAATAAGAAGATTATTTTTTAAAATATAATAAATATTCATTGCGAAACATTATTTTAAATGGGTGCACCATCAAAACTGTATTTTTTTATAAAATACTTCCTTTATCTAAAAATTTTAATTTGATCTTATATCATGTATAGAAAAAATATAAGATGAATTTTAAGTATTAAATTTTATATATTGAATATTTAATTAATAAATTCCATAAATAGTTTTTTTAAACTCACTTATGTGCATTTAAATGGGGTTTTAAAAAAATATGTTTATTTAAAAATAGTTTTATTTTCTATTTATAATTAATTTCTCTATAAATAATCAGTTATATATAAACATGATTAAATAATATTTTCATAGTTCAATTAATGCATTTCATACTCTTCATTATAATGGAAATTTGAAAAGGTAACAGTGTAATTTTTAGTTATTTTCTTAAACTCGATCTTCCATGAAATGAATTATATCAAAAGGAGTTGAAATTGTGTGCATCATAAACAATGTATAGTGTTGTGTGTAAATCAAGACAATTAGGTGTTTCATGTTGAAAATTTTTATCTTTGTGTATTTTAAAATACAATACTTCAATGAAATAAAAAAATATCCCATAGAAATCTTGAGGTGTTATATTCTACCCTATAAAAACTAATTTCTACATCATAATTCATCTTGGTTATAAATGGATTAATACCTGTTAGATTAATTTATTAAAAACCCACATTGTAAAAATTAATACTAAAAAATAGTTTTAATAATGAATGTTAGAAAAATAATGATTACCCGATGTAACTCAACATAATGATTCCACATAAGATAACATAGTTGGAATGTTAAAACCTGGATATGAAACAGAAATTGAACTATCATGTTCTGATGGAGATTAATAAGGAAAATAATTATGATAAACATAACAATCAAAATAACAAAATCCTTGATGATATAAGGTACAATCAAATTTCTTAGTAAAGAAGTAACTTGTTTATCATTTTTCAATTCAATTTCCTTTTTATAGAGTTTAAGAATGATAATAATTACTTAAATGATTATGTAAAATATAATCCTTTTTATGCCATGATCAATTAACACTTCATCTCTTATTTTAAGAAATTATGTTTAATTTTTAATTACATAAGCATTAATAGATCATGAGATTTATAAATTGAGTTACATGTCATTCCCTCTATCTTTATTATAATAAAAATGTTATAAAATGTTATCAATCATTAATAAGTCCACCTATAGTGATTTATCATTGTAATATATAGACCATCATACGTTGTTTAACATATAAATTCATTGCATTAATATACTTAAAATCCTTTCAAGTGATGAAAATCAAAAAAATTAGAATGAGGTTAACTAACTCACCTAAAAACTTATTCCCATATATCACAAGGTATCTATTGTTAGTCACATTCCAAAACTTGTAAATAAACTCATTATGTATCTTCTTGAAACATGGTAACAACATTAATTACCATAGAACTGTAGTGAAAACATGGATGCTTTATAAAATTAACTCTTTCTATATACCATAAATACCAAAAAAAATCAATATACTCAATCCACGATATCATAAATCCATTTTTTCATCAAATTATTCTAGAGGTAATCAATACTATCAAACATCTCATTATTTCTATATCCCAACATTATTCACATATTAAGGATTATCATTCCCTTAATGTTTCCCAAAAATATCTGAATCACCATTCATGGTGATCGGTATCACTCAATATATACACTTCAATACATATGGAAAACCCATATTAAACTAATAGATCATTAATTATTCCATAATACCATAAAATGGATTCTACCAAATTATTATAGAATGTCATTACATAAAAACTGAATGATTCCAACACTTCATAGTCGTACTCTACATCACCAATAGTGATCACATGAGATGTTCATTATTCGTTGGCATTAAATGGTTGTTGAGGTCAATCATCATTGATATCCTATTGATTAGGGCATATTTTAGAATAATTCTACATTCCATTTCACTTATACCATTTATGTGTGAGAGGTACATTCTATGTATCGTTTTTTCTATTTATATCATTACCATTATTTTTCCCATTATATTAGTACTCTACTGCCTGATTTATTTCTTTTAAAAAAATAAATCATTTACTAGCCCATTTAATAAAATCTCCACCATGCTTCATTCCACAGTTTTATCATAAGGTAACAATCATTTTTATTTCACCATTGTTTTTAGATTTTTCCATTAACTCATTATTTCGTTTCATACCAAAACCATGATATTGATATGTAACCCCAACATCTATTTCATCCTCGATATCATAGTGATCAATCTCTTCACATCTACTAATGTCCCATATAGATAACTCTCCTTGAAAATTTTGTTTTAATTCACTAAATAATCACTCAACCTCGCTTTTAGGTTGGATGATAAATCCAAAATCATACCTTTCAAGTCTAGTATAACATTCCTCCTTTTTACCAATAGATTCCTAATCCATTTTCATAGTTTTAATGAACAAATTTTCTTTATTTGATTGAATAATATGAGGAAATTAATTATTAAAATAAGATTTTCTTGAACTCATCCCACTTAATAGATTTAATTTTATATTGCCCCCTAGTATTGTGGATTAGAGGTCAACACTGGTATTCTTCTGCTTTTCAATAATAAATATCAAAATTTTATTTTCATGTTCTGAATAGTGAAGGATATAAAATATATCATCAATGGAACAAATATGTTGTGCATAAAAAATTGGACCAGAAGACCCACTGATAGAAGGTGGACATTGCCTTATGAAGGACTTAACATAATTTTTTTCCCTTATCTACTAATTTTTAAATCCAATATGATTCATAGATTCTGTAATTATAGTGATAATATTTTTCATTGTATTTATATAACACTATTTAGTTAAGTAGTTAAATTTATTCATTTCATATTTCATCCATCATTAACATGGTTTCTTCAAGTTCAAGCCATTTTCTAAGACACAAAATAAATAATGTGAGAGGAAAAATCATACTAGAAAAACAACATAATAAATGAGAATTGATTTCATTCATTAGTATCTTATGTTTATTCCTAGGTTAAACCTATTCATTACCATAATTCAAGGAATCTAAACTATACATTTACTTATCCTTAGGGATATCCCCATATACTTTGAAATATTTCTATGGATCTAACTGAAGTATTCTCGTCCTAGTTTCCAAAGAATGACAAATCCTTCATTCTAATACCAACCCTAATGACCCAAGCATTGAAAACATTTACATTACATTAATTTTGTGGAATACTTAATATATTACACTATCATGTTCCTAAAGACTGTATTAGTATAGTTCTTTTCGAAACATAAACCAAATTCTTATAATTTGGTGAATGATCTTCAATATCTCATATGAAGATTATACCCTTTGGTTTTCCTACCTAACAAAATTCTATTTATCTTGTGGAAAAGAATAAATTTGAAATGGGAGATCTCATATGCTCATTAAGGTTAAAAAATGATAATATCAATCAAAACATGAATATAAGAATGTAAAAACCAGAACATAACTTTTCAAAATCATAACACGTATAACTTATATCAAAATATTGTGTCATGAAATAAATTTTGGTGGTTAATAAGGAATAAATCATAAAGGAACATGATCTATGAAAAAATAGCATTAGCATAAAATATAGAATTTTGGAAAACAAATTAGAACTGAAATAATTTCAATAAAATCCAAGGCTCATTTATGAGACCATCATAGTGTAAAATGTCTATTACTGAACCATTTTCACCCCTTGTTCTAGACCCGTATTACTAAAGTATTTTTATTTTCCATTCTAGCTATGTATTATTAAACCAAATTGTTTTCTTATTTCAGAATTGTATTACTAAAATTAGAACATTTACCATTCCAATCCTATATATCCCATGAAATATAAATCTTTAAACAATGCATTACAGGGATATGTAGGTACAACAAATCTCATGGTGAAATCATTCTTACATGTTTCACAATAACATACATCATTCATCACACCACAACCTAAGGAATAAAATGGTTTTCTTAAAAATCATTACATCACAACATAAACTATGTAATACAAATGCATTTCATAAATATATGCCAATCATAAACATAATAAACCCATAGTAATAATAGGGATAGTGTTATTTAACTATAACTCTATTAAATAATTTTCTCTTTGATGGAATGTAATTTTGATCGAACTATCGAAATAAATTTTTGAAAAAAATGACATTTCCTCTTAAAAAATATAATTTATCAAAATTCCATGAAATTTTAAAAGAAAATAATTGTTTTGAAAGTAACCTTGATATATTGTAATTTAATATTAATGTAAATAATGTGTTATGAAAAGATAAATATCTTTAAAATTTGTATAAATTATAATAAAAAATTATACTCGTACTTTTTTCAGATAAGTCAAAAAGTAGCACATTTATAAAAATAATAATGATTCCTTTAAAACCGTGTAGTAAAATGTAAAAAAATAGTAAAAATGTATTTTAACTTCTATAGGATAATATTAATACATTTTATGAAAGTAATTTTACAAAACGTTGACATTGATGACAAATATTCCTCAATGAAGAATTAAAAAAATAATTCTAAATATTTAAGAGATTGTGAAATAAATACTATTTAATTTATAATCAATAGAGTCATATACCTCATTAAGGGAAAAATATTATGATAAGAATATATTCTTCTACATAAGAATAATAAAATACATTCATGGAAAGTATACAAAAGATGTAGAAGAAACTCGTAGTGTATAAAATATGTATTTCATATATATAAAGGTGAGACAAAGATAGTCCCTTACCATTGGAATGATATCCATTTTATGTACCCCAACCACCTATATAACTATTTAAATAACATAACTGAATTATTACATATTCATATATGATTTTCTAATATCATACATTTTCATATTATCATCTATGTGTCAACAACAGTTTTACTCGTTATATTAGTATTAACTGCTTCATTTATTATGCATGTTTTGTTGAATAAGTTATGGTTCTCTTTGTTAGTAATATTTATATAATTAAAAATTATATTAACATAATGTATATCATATTTATTTATTTTATAAATTTATATAATCATTCTTTAATGGATATCATATAGAATAACTAACATCACACCGGGGAGATGATATGATGAATGTATGCACAACCGACGACATCATTCATACAATTATGAAATGATATAAAAGTGAATGGTATATTTTTTCAGAATCCATATCAGGTTATAATGATAAATTATAGTATTATTTACATCATTATACCAATCAAAGTAAGATACTAGGGGGAAACATATTACACCACGACATAGAGATAGTAATTTTGACGTATGTACGTGTGGTGATTAATTTTTCTAGATGAATAGAATGTTTAATATGATTTTTACATAATAAAAATAACATATAATAATATTATTTACACTATATTTAATAATTTAGAATATAAAAAACTCATTAAAACGAAGTATAATAAGAAATAAGTTTGAAGAAACTGGTAGAGTAGAATACCTCTTCTTCGACGAGCTCCCTCTAGATATCCTTTTAATTGAACTAGAGTTGGTCTATTGAGAATACCTTCACCTATATAGTGTTACTAAGAAAATTCAAATGGTAAATGGATAATTTATTGAAAATATTTAATGATATATGTGAATTGAGTAAGTGAGGGAGGATGTTCCCTATAATAATTGACGTGGGGGAACTTTTGGAATCTCCAAAAATATTAAATAATAAAAAAATAAAAAACCATCTAAATACATAAAAATATCATAGTAGTGAATATGAGATGAGATATGGTTGTGATATAATAAGAACTCAACCTTAAAACATTACATAATATTGAATTAAATGAAAAATTCACATTGATAATATTTTCAGGTTTAGAGTTTTAGAGAATTAGGAAATAATTATTACATCTCAAAAGGTTTAAAAGTAGACACTTCTACTCAGTTTCCATTTTTTTTAAAAAAAACTCTTGAAAAAAATATTCATTTCTAGTGCCATGTTTTAGACTACATGACTTCTCCTTGATCTCATACTTGACCCTATTCATCATTAAGTCCTGTAAAAAACATTTCAATAACATTGGATGCGCATAAAAAGCTCAGTAATGTTTATAAAACAAAGAATTAAAACATTATTTCATCATTTCATATATAACATAAGATATTTAAAATACCTCATGAAATCATAATATTTATGAATAACACATATTAGAAATAAATCATAATGGTAACTTGTGGCATCCATATCATACTTACATTGTAGCTATCCCAGCTACCTATGGAGTTACATTTGGAATACCCATCACAGTATATTCCCTAAATCTATTAGGAGAAACATTAACATTTACCACCATCATGTTACCCAATGAATTGGAGAGCTATATCGGCATGACCTGCCCTAGGGTTATCACAGAACCACCCGTATACGTAAACAATGTCCAAGAACAATAACATATTCATAACACATAAAATAAACATAAAAAAGATAACATTTTCACATTTTAATCACAATATATCATTTAAAACTTTTGACATAACAAATACATTACCAAAACCATATTCAATACCAAAATAAATAAAAGAGTATATGGAATTTATTTTCCTTTGAAAAACATTTTGTCTTGTTAAGGAAGCCAAAGATCAAATAATACTTGCGGAGAAGGAAAAGGTCATTGTCACCGTTTATGTTAAAATAAACATTCTTTTTTTGTTGTTTAGTAAAATGACTAATAGTAGAAGATTCCCATTGAATTAAATGAAAATTAAATGTTATTTATACACAATAAAAATGAATGTTGAGAATAAAACAAAATAGGCCTCAACGAAAGGGGATTGAGATGAAGTCCCTTACCTCGTGTTCAACTTGACCCGATCATTCTTTAATCTCCTGAATAATAAATTTAATTTAATTTATACTTTCTTAAAAACATTTTTCAAGTTTATTATTCATTTTATATCACTTATTACCATGGAATAAACATTATTTAATCATTAAGTTATTAACGGTTGTTTTATCGATATTTGGTACTTGAGTAAAAATGAACACCTTATAATTACTAGTTGTCCATGTCGTCAACAATCCACTATCTACAAAATGATATTCATGATTTAGATATCCTATAAATCATATATATCCAGTATATATTTGTATTTATAACAGTACATAACATTTGGAGATAAGAAATGAAATGCACCATTCATGCAGATGGTAAGTCGTACGTACGCATGAACACTACTTTCATTTATATTTCATACTTTAATGGAATTAAAACAAAATGATATCTATGTATATTATAATTCCAGTATAATATCATATATAATACCATAACTCTATCCTTAATATTTCCCACATATGACATTAACGTGTCATATCACTTTGAGGGGGCGGGAGTCCTCACTTCCTCAAATGAAATTGTCAGGTTTACCCACTATGGAAACCATAATGGTATGATATAAATGAAAAATATAGAAGAATAAGAAAAATATAAATATAATATATATCATATATAAATAAAGTTCAATCCTGATGGCCACCATGATAGGCGGTAGGAGATAATTGAACAATCATCGTTTCATGAGGTGTTAGTTTTCCATTCAAAGAAACAATATGCTCTTCACCCAATAAATGGAGGTGTGTGTAAGTGTATTTCTAATCCTTCTCAAAACAACATCCTAGTATATTTAGGACAACATTTTTATAAAATAAATTAATAAATGGAGTTTAGGGTGTTGGAGATGTAAAATAAAACAAAAGAACATAAGAGAATATGTGAACTTTAAATCAGTTAACTCTCTTTGGTTTGATCCAAAAAGGGTTCTTGAAGTGGTTTCTGCCTAAGTTAAGGCTTCAAGGATGAAGAGAAGGATATTGGTAGATTATTGGAGTATATTTTGTATGATCCAAAGTCTTTATAATTGTGATAAATGGGTAAAAAGTGAGTGCTTTTTATAATAGAGAAGAGGGTATCATTAGGAAAGTTTCGAAAAATAAATTTATTACAAACTCATCATCGGTTTCAAAAGGTGAAATAATCATTAAAGTTGAATTTACAATGAATCATGGTCTAAATAAATTTATACAATAATAATTGGTCAGGTTTTGGATATTTATTTCATATTTATAATCATATTTAATTAAATCATTTGTTAATGAGGTAAATATTGCATCCTTATTGTGTGATAAATAATTTAATTTATTTGATGTCAAAAAATTATAAAAAAATACCATGATGTAGGAAATAGTTTTATCTTTCCAAATAATATTCATAGTCTCAATAATAACTTATATAACCCCATGTAAAAATGGATTTAAAAAATGATATTTGTTTATGTCATTTTTGTCTTTACATTAAATTAATCACTATGAAGTGTCATTATTACTCCCATGTGGCTCCATGGGGTACCAAATTTGACACAAGGATGTCTATGGTCAGCTATGTATCATCCAGTTGGATTAGGAAACATGTTAGGGTAATTTAATATTATTATAATATTATATTTTACCCTTATTTAAAATATTTACCTCTTAATCATGGTAATTAAAATAATTATTGAAGTAAATATTTAAAATGAATAAAAATAAATGTTAACTATTTACACAATTTAGACCAACTGTTTTAAAATATGGATTAAATTTTTCTAAATTCAATACACATAAGTGGTATAAATTGAATTAAAATTAATTACTGTTGTCAAAACAAAAAGCGTGTTTTTAAGAAATAATAACAATCAAAAGATTGACACCTGTTTAGGTCCAATTACAACGTGAAATTAATTCCAATGTCCAAAATTGGATTAAATAGTAAAAATATATTGTATTTAAATTTTATAACCAATTTAAAAGATAATCTATCCATAAAATAAATTATATTAAAAGGAACTTTTGAATTAAAATACAGTATTTTTCACTATTCATTAAAATGAACTTTATCAAAATATATCTAGAATTTACCCAAAGTAAATTTTGATGTCCCGAATCAAAACAATAATTTTATTTTGTTATATAGAATATATGAAAATGGCCAAAATTATATTTAAAGAGGTTTCACCACCAAAAGTCTGTAACTCGACCTTTTAAAGTAAATTCAATTATTTATGCTTAGATTCATTCACATTTTAATCCTCAAAATTTTATTAGATAAATGTAAAAACATTTAACAAGAACATATAATCATATTGTAGTTAGTTATACTAATTCTTTCCAATAAATGTCTTGGTGTTAACTATCATTTAAAATAATAATACTATATTATTAGTGTGCAATGTAATATTTCAAAGAAACCTGATGTTGAGTATTTGGTACGTTATCGAACATAGAATCCCATTTAAGTAAAATTAATATTTAATTAAAAAATATTAATTAACATCCAAATTTATTATTCTCCATTTACTCGGGATGTCACGTCCTTCCCTCTTTTGTGGATTTCTTCCTCGCAATTTTTATTTACATATCAAATAAGTGGGGGTATTTATCCCTCATAACATTTTCAGTTTCCCACATTGCCTCTTCAATAATATTGTTTTTCCACAAAACCTTTACCAAAAAAATTACCTTATTCTGCAACACTTTATCTTTATAGTGAAGAATCTGGACTAGTTGTTTTTCATAGGAGAGATTCTCTTACAACTGAACGACCTCTTTCCTTAAAACAATAAATGGATCTGGCATATACTTTCTCATCATTGAGACATGAAAAACATTGTGTACCTGAGATAAACATGGTGGTAAATCCACTCTGTACGTAACTGGTCTAACTTTCTCTTGGATTTCATAAGGTCCAATGAACCTTGGACTCAACATTACCTTCTTACCAAAACAAATCTCCCTTTTCCATGGAGAAACTATGAGAAAGACATGATCACCTACTTTAAAAGATAGATCCTTCCTCGAGTTATCCGCATATCTTTTCTGCCTGCTCTGAGCTGTTCTTATGTTATTTTGAATCAGCTAAACTTTTTCTACCATCACATCCACCAATTATGGTCCCATCTGCTTTCTTTCACCTACTTCAAACAAAAAATCTAGACTTCGTCAATGCACTCCATATAACGCCTCAAATGGAGCCACATGTATAATAGAATGGAATCTGTTATTATATAAAAATTCAACCAAAAAAATATGTTTTTCCTAAATTCCCGGGTAATCAAGTAAACTAGCTCGTAGCAGATCCTCCAAGGTCTGAATAGTTCATTCTGACTACCCATCTGATTGAGGATGAAAATTTATACTAAAATTTAATTCAGAACCCAATGACGTTTGAAGGCCTTTCCAAAAGTTATATGTAAACATAGGATCATGATTAGATAAAATGAAGAGGGGACCACCTTTCAACCTAACTATCTCTATAACATTCAACTGAGAAAGTTGATCTAGAGACAAAGTATCTCGAATATGAAGAAAATGAGAACATTAATCAATCGATTAATAATAACCCATATTTCATTTTTTCCTCTAGATATCTTTATTAATCCCACAACAATGTCCATAGATTTATTTTTTCATTTCTATTATGGCACCGGTAATGACAAAAGAATCCCTTTTGGTAACTGCTGCTCTACTCTAACCTACTGAAATTTTAAACACTTCATTGTAAAATCAGCAATATCTCTTTTCATTCCATCTCACCAGTAATACTCCTGATGATCTGTGTACATCTCAGTACTTCCAGGTTGAACAAAAATTGGGGAACTATGAGCTTCACATAACAACTCATTCTTCAATTTTGAATCAAAATGCATGAATAATCATTTCCTAAACCTCAGAACACAATCATTATCAATGTTATATTTAGAAAAAATACCATTCTAAACCAACTATATGTTTTTATATAACTCACTGTCTTCTGTCTGCACTCGCTTAATACTATCTGACTGAGATGATTCCACTGAAAATTTTAACAAAACAGATGAATTTCCTACACCAACAACATCTATGCCAATGTTAATCAAATAAATAATTAAAGGATATCATTCCAAATGTAGCATGGTTAGTGAAACAATAATTTTTTTACTCGAAGCATTATCCACTTTATTTTCCATTTTTGATGGTAATGGATGATGCAATCACAATCCTTGATTAATTTTAACCATCTCCTCTGTCTCATGTTCAATTTGGTTTTAGTGAATATATACTTCAAAATTTTGTGGTCAGAATATATTTCACATTTCACATCATAGAAATGATACCCCACAATTTTTAAAGAAAAAACAATAGCAGCTAATTCCAAATCATGTGTAGGGTAACTTAACTCATGAGGTTTCAACTAACATGAAGCATAAGCAATTACCTGACCATTCTGCAAAAGGACACAACCAAGTCCTTTAAACAAAGAATCATTGTAGATAACAAAATCACAATTCTAAAAGGCAGTACGAAAACTAGATTATTCACTAATATTATTTTTATTCTTGAAAATAATCATCACATTCTTTTGTCCAGATGAACCTAACACCTTTTCAAGTGAACTTAGTCAATAAACTAGATAAGCTTGAATTTTTTTTGAGAAACCCTCAGTAATAACCTTCCAAACCAAGAAAAATACTAATATTGGTTATATTTGTGGATCTTATCCATTCTTCAACAACTTTTGTTTAACAGGATTAACATCAATACAATTTTTTGAAACAATGTGACGCATGAATGAATGTTGTTGTAACCAAAACTCACATTTTCTGAATTTCCCATACAGTTTATTTTCCTTTAAGGTTTTCAAGACAACCATTCAATGACTTTCATGCTCTTATTTACTTTCAGAAAAAACCAAAATATCATCAATGAACACAACCACAAACTTATCCATGAATTCACGTAAAATTCTATTCATAAGATCCATGAATACAACAGGTGAATTGGTCAAACCAAAATAAATAACTAAAAATTCATAATGGCCATATCTAGTACGAAACACAGTTTTCAGAAAGTCTTCTTCCTTTACTTTCAACTGATGGTACCCAGACCTCAGATCAATCATTGAAAAATATTGAGCTCCCTAGAGCTGATGAAACAAATCATCAATATGAGGCCAAGGATACTTGTTCTTAATAGTGATGTTATTTAATTCTCTATAATCATGGAAAGTCTCATTAAAATATCTTTTTTAAACAAATAATATAGGAGAACCCCATGGTGATGTGCTAGGTCGAATGAAACATTTATCTAACAACTCATGCAATTGCTTCTTTAACACTAAAAGTTAAATTTGATCCACATGATAAGGGGGTTTATAAATTTGTTTAGCATCATGAACTAATTCAACAGTAAATTCAACTTCTCGATCGAGTATAATACTAGGAAACTCATCATGAAAAACATCAAGGTACTAATTTACCACCGGCATATAATTAATCGCAACACTTCCTTTATTTTCAACAATATGTGCAAGGTTACATTCATTTCCATCTCTTACTAGTTTCTTAGCTTCTTGTTATGTTATCAAAAGTAAGGGTTCATTATGGAACACAAGCTGAAAATCATTCAGAAAAGAAACCTCTTTAGCTCTGCAGACAATCTTAGCAAGATAAACAGAAACCCAATCCATACCCAAAATAACATCAAACTATACTAGAGTCAAAACAATAAGGTTTCTAGGTAGATTCTTTCCACACACAAGGACATAAAAGTTCTTATGTTTTCTTTTTGTCTCGGTATTTCCTCCAGATGTTTTTACTATAAGTATCATATTCATATATTGAGATATAATTCCCAATTTACAAGAAAACTTCTCAGAAATGAAAGAGTGTGTATACCCTGAATCAAACAACACATTGGAATAATCTGAAAAAAATAAACAATGTACCTGATACTACTTCATTTAATGTCCCAACATCTTCTGAATTAGTTGCAAAGTATTTCACCACCCCTTTCTTCTTATAGTATAGCTACTTTCCCTCGGTTCAGTTCTTCATTGAAAACTCATTTTCATAATGACCCATTTGATTTCAATTAAATCATTTTACCAATTATAAATCATATTTTTTATTACCATTATCTTGATCTTTTTCAGTGCAATTAAGAGATTTATGTCCCATTTTACCACATCGGTAGCACTTACCAAAATTCAAAAGACCATCCCCAGCATGATTTTGAACACAATTTTTACAAACTGTAAACAAAAGTTTCTTACAATCTGACTTTTTTTGAAGAGTTCTATCCTTTCAGCTGCCACCTCAGCCTCTTATTCTATTGTTTTTAAAAGAACACCTGATCATAAAAAAACTCCATTTCCACCTTCTACACACAACGAACAAGTTTTTCATAACTTTTGAACACATTATAATCTAAAGAAATTTGATAATTTGGCTTTAATCCAGACTAAAAAATGTTTATTTTACTATCAAGATCTTGAATGAAATTTGGAGAATACCTTGCGAGTCGAGTGAATTTTCCTTCATAAGCAGCCACTTATTCATCCTCCAACCTCAATTCTTGGAATTGTCTTTCTATCTTAAGTAAAACCTCCTTAGGAAAATATTTCTCAGGGAACATACCTTGGAATTCATCCCAATCAGGAGTATCAATCTCCTCAATATCAAAGATATTTTTCAACATTGACCACCACTGGTCTGCTTCACCTTCAAAATATTAAACAACAAGAATAACCTATTGGTGTTTTGAACACCCCATGACATAAAAAATTTCCTCCAGTGCTTTAATCCACCATTCTGCTAGCACAGGGTCAGATGATCCTCTGAATGATGGGGAATGTTTCCTCATGAAATGCTCTAATACTGACATGTTCCTCTATAGATGATCTGGCTGAGCTCATGCATGGATACCACCACCATATATAGCCTGATTCAACTATTCCATCACTACAAAAAACTGTTCAGTTCCGATTCTGAACATCTCATTTTGCTAATTTGAAAGGTCGTCTTCCTATTGATTTCATCCCAATATAGCTTCCATGTTTCTTCTATGGAAAACCATTCTGAACACAGAAAAATCTTAGGGAAACCGACAAGGTAATCTATAAATTCTATATCATTTAAATATTAACATAAATAAATTTATGGATATTAATTTGACAATACCCTAACTCCTAAAGTTATCTAAACCTCCCTCTGATACCAATTATATGGACCCATCCTTAAAACCTTACATAATATTGAATTAAATGAAATGTTCACCATGAGGATGTTTTCAAGTTTATAGTTATAGAGAATTAGGACATTACTATTACATCTCAAAATATTACAAAGTAGACACTGTTAATCAGTTTCAATTATTTTCAAATAAAAAATTAAAACTCTGAAATAAAGAGTCATGTCTACTTCCATGTTTTAGACAACATGACTTTTCCTTGATTCCATCCTTGACCCTATTCATCTTTAAGTCATGTGAAATACATTTCAAAACTTGGGATGGGCATAAAAAGCTCAGTAAGGGTTATAAAACAATGTATGAAAACATTAGTTCATCATTTCATACATAACATAATCTCTTTAACAGACCTCAAGAAATCATAACATTAATGTATAACACATAGAAAATAAAAATCATAAAGGTAACTTGTGGCATCCATATAATACTTACATTCTCTCTATCACAGATACGTAGGGAGTTACCTTTGGAATACCAATCAGAGTATATTCCATAAATATCTTAGGAGAAACATTCATGTTTACCTCTTTCACATTTCCCAATGCATTTGAGAGCTATCTCGGACTCACCCACACTAGGGTTATCACAGAACCATCTGTATATGTCAACAATGCCCAAGAACGATAACGTATTCATAATACATAAAAAATACATAAAGGGAAGATAACATTTCCACATTCTAATCACAATATATCATTTAAAAATATTGACATAAAAAATCTATTATAAAAAGCATATTCAATACCAAAATACAAAAAAATATATGGTATTTATTTTCCTTTTAAAAACATTTGGGCTTGTTATGGAATCCAAAGATCAAATAATACTCGCAGAGGTGGAAAAGGTCATTGTCACCGCTTACGTTAAAGGAACCATTCTTTTTTTGACTTTTAGAAAATAATACTCATATGAAAAGATTCCCTTTTAATAAAATAAAAATTTAAAAAGTATTTATATACTATATAAAATAAATTGTATAATTAAACAAAATATGCCTCAAGGAAATGGGATAGAGATGAAGTCCGTTACCTCATGTACGACTTGACCCGATCATTTTTTAATCTCCTAAATAATAAACTAAAGTTAATTCATACTTTCTTAAGAACGTTTTTTATGTATATTATTCCCTTTATATCACTTATTACAATGTTATAAACATTATGTAATCATTTATGTTATTAAAAGTTGTTTCGTCGATATTTGGTACTTGAGTAAAAATGAACACCTTATAATTACAAGTTGTCCATGTCGTCAACAATCCATTATCTCCAGAATGATATTCATGATTTAAATATCATATATATCATATATATCTAGTATATATTTGTATTTATAATAGTACATAACATTTAGAGATAAGAAATGAAATGCACCATTCATGGAGATGGTAAGTCGTACTTATGCAAGAACTCTACTTTCATTTATATTTCATGACTTAATGGAATTAAAACATAATGATACATAGGTATATTATAATTCCAGTATAATATCATATATAATATCAATAACTCTATCGGTATCCCACATATTGCATTAACAAGTCATATCACTTTGAGGGGGCGGTAGTCCGCACTTCCTCAAATTAATTTATCGTGTTTAGCCACTATGGAAACCATAATGGTATGATATAAATGAAAATACAGAAGCATAAGGAAAATATTAACATAATATATATCATATATAAATACAATTCCATCTGAATGGCCACCATGAGAGGTGGTAGGAGATAATTGAACAATCATCGCTTCGTGAGGCGTTAGTTTACCATTCACAGAAATAGTATGTTCTCCACCCATTAGATGAAGGTGTGTATAAGTGTTGTTAGAATAATTCTCATAACAACATCCTAGAATATTGAATATATGGTTTTGTTAAAACATATAGGAATAAAAAGGGTTTAGGGGTTGGAGAAGTAAAATAAAACAAAAGAACTTAAGAGAATATATTACCTTTATATCGGGTAACTCCCTTTGGTTTGAACCAAAAGGGTTTCTTGAAGTTCTTTCTACCTAAGGTAATACTTCTAGAATGAATAGAGGAATATTGGGAGCATATTGATGTAGAGTATGTATGAGCTTGAGAAGTGTGATAAATGGGTAGGAAATGAGGACTTTTTATAAGGGAGAGGAAGGGCTCTTTAAGAAAGTTTGAAACAATTATTTTATTATAAACTCATATCCAGTTTCAAAAGTTCAACTAATCATTAAAATAAAAGTTAAGATGACTCATGGTGTAAATAAAATCATCCAATAAGAATTGAAGAGTTTTTGTACATTGTGTTAATATTTATAATCCTATTTATTTAAATTATTTAATAATGATGTAAATATTACATGATTATTATGTCATAATAAATTTAATTTATTTGATGTCCAAAAAATGTAAAAAAATACTATGATGTAGGAAATACTTTTATATTTCTAAAAAATATTAATAGATTGATAGATAACTTATATAACCCCATGTAAAAATTGATTTACAAAAAAATTTGTTATGTCAATTTTGTCTTTACTTTAATTTTATTAATATAAAGTATCATTATTACTCCCATGTGGCTCCATGGGGTCCCAAATTCAACCCAAAGATGCCAGCGGCCAGCTATGTATCAGCCAATTGGATTAGGACAAATGTTAGGGTAATTTAATATTATTATAATATTATATTTTACCCTTATTTACTATATTTACCTTTTAATCATGGTAAAGAAAATATTTATTGAAGTAAATATTTAAAATGTTTAAAAATAAAAGTTACCTATTTAAAAAATTTTAACATACTGATTAAAAATATGGAATCCATTTTTATAAATTCAAAACACAAAATTGGATGAAATTAATTTAAAATTATTTCCTGTTGTCCAAACAACAAACTTGTTTTTACGAAACAATAACTATCAAAAGATTGACACTTGTTTATGTCCAATTTCAAAGTGAAATGAATTAAAATGTCCATCATTGGATTATATATTAAAATATTTTCCAATTACACTTTATAAAAAATTAAAAATATAAGCTAACCATTTAAATGAATTAGATTAAAAGGCAATTTTGAATTAAAATACATTTTTTTCACTATGCATTAAAAAAGAACTTAATCAGAAAAATACCAAAAATTTACCCAAAGTAAATTATGATGTCCCAAATATGAAGAAAAATTTTATTTTTTTAAAAAGAACATATAAAAATTACCAAATCTATATTTAATGTGGGTTCTCCATTAAAATGCAGTAAATTGACCTTTTAATGAATATTAGAGTAATTATTCTTAGATTCATTCACATTTTAAGATTCTAAATTTTATTAGATAAATGTAGAAACATTTAACATACATGTATAACTATATTGTAGATAGTTCTATTTATTCCCTATGATACAATGGCTAGGCGTTAACTACCATATAGAATAATAATATTATATTATTAGTATGCAACGTAAGATTTCAACGAATCCTGATGTTCTGTATTGGGTACGCTATCGAACATAGCATCCCCTTTAAAGTAAAATTAATATTTAATTCAAAAATATTAAAAAAGAATTCAAATGAATTATTCTCTATTTACTTGGGATGTTACAAATATCATCAATTAATAAATTTTTGACAAATTTATTTTTCAATTTAAACATTATCCTTTTAATTAACACTTAGTTATTCTATTTACTTTTTAACTTAGGTAACTAATATTTCAATATTAAAAGGGTATAATATATAATTATTTGATATAAATTAGATGATAAATGAATAATTTTGATCATTTTAGACCACAAAATAATTAATATGCATTTTCAAAATTGTTTAATTATTTTTATAAAATTTAATAAAACATTATTTGGAGAAAATATCGATAGTGTCAATTTTGAAACTATATATTTCATGTATTTTAAAAAATATCAAGATAATTTGTTATCCTAGAAAACAATATTTTATTATATCCATAATAGGTCATGGTCAACAATAAAATTCTTTTAATATATAATAATTAACCCTAATTAAATTTATTTCAACATTTGAAATGAAATTAATCAGATATTTCAATTAATAATATAATTAATTCAACGTTTTTGGGTAGTTATTTAATATTATTATTTTTTAGTTAATAACTAAAAATAAAATACCATAACTAAGATAATTAATCTATAATTTATAATTGTTTGTATAGTTGAATACATCTATATAAAATCTAACATAAAAAAGTTATAAATATATAAACAAGAATGTGAAAACTTTAACATCACTTTAAATAAATTATTATATGTGTCGTAATGATTTTATATGCCTTAAAATGATCAATAACACTACCCTTGGATTATTACAAGCGATATATACTTGAAAAATATTATTTTCTCAAGATTTTCTATCATTTAAAGGTTATTATGATTTTAATAAATTTTAGTTTATTGATTTTTCATCTACTAAATAATTTAAGCATCATCAATGTATGATCCATTAAGGTCAATATTTTTTATTAAATATTAAATGTAAATTACCATGATTAATAAAATCATTTTATATTTATGATGAGAATTTATACTTGAATTTTCATTCTGTATAACCATATATTAAAAATAATATATTTATTCAAATTTGTGTATGCCATATTTTACATTTGTTTATATAAAATATATTAAATGTATTAATCTCATAAAAGTTGTTCTAAAGGGTAAAATTTATATCCAAGGGTGATATAGGTCAAAAAACTCATAAAATTTTATTATCACAAGTGTTGGTGTGATTTTATAATTTTAGTTTTACACTTAATTACCTGATTTACATTTTTAATCTATTAATAAAGATTTCTAAATTTAATATTCATGATGCCCAAAAATAAAAGGGTCCTACTTACATAATTATAACCTACAAATTATAATTATGGAATCAATTTTTAAAAATTCAAAACACATAAGTTATAGTAATTAATTTAAAATTAATCCTTATCAGAGAATGAGAAAATATGTTTTAAAAGATAAAACATTTTAAAAGATTGAACTATTTTTATATCTAAACACCATGTAAAATTAATTCCAATGACCTAAATTATATTAATTTTTAATAATAAATTCTATAAATATTTTAAAACTATTAAATAATATAAATTAAATGTGTAAATTAATATTATGAAAATAGTAATATTACATTAAAATTTAGTAAATTTTTACTAATCCGTAGAAAATGAAACTTATCATAAAAATATTTAAAATTCATTCAAAGTATAATTTTATATCCATATTCTAGAAAATAATTTAATATAAATAATATATTATATAATGTTGTTAAAAACAAGATTTTAAAAGGGTGCACCATCAAAAGGTGGCAACACTGTATTTTTTGAAAAAATACTTCTTTTATCCAAAAAATTGTATTTGTTCTTATATCATGTATAGAAAAAATATATGATGGTTTTTAAACATTATATATAACATATTACATATATTTTTAATAAAATAAATAAATACTCATTTTCTTATTTTATAAACTCACTTTTATAATTTAAATCGTTTAAAAAATCATGTTAAATAATTTTTATTATTATTAATTCCCCACTAACTAATTAATTATACATATATGTGTAAATCATGATTTCTTAATTCAGATAATACTATTCAAACTCATCATTACAATGGCATGATTATAATTTAACTTAATAATATTTAGTTGTTCATTTAAACTCAATCTTGTGTCAAATGAATTCTATCAAAAGAACATGTAATTGTGTGTAACACAATATGAGAAGAGTATTGTGTATACCACAAGATAAGTTTGTGTTTCATTTAGCACTGGATTATCTTTGTGCTGTATACAACACTAGATATCAATTATATTAAAAATATATACCTCATAAAAATGTCAAGGTGTTACATTTTTTATCTATTTTGTTACATCTAGATCTAGATATGATAAATCTAGATCTAGTCGTGTGGTTTTAGATCTATAATCAAGATATTTTTTTGGTTTAATATTGATTTAGAGTTTTAGATCCAGATTCTGATCTATGTTGTTTTCCTAATCAATTTTGATGATTTTAGTTGGGTGATCACTTGTCAATGAATCAAGGTAGATGGTTTATTATTAAAATCCCATATTGTTCATATTAAAAATGTATATGTGATAATAGGACTTCAAGTCTTCATTAAGAAATTATAATTCCAAAAAATTTTTAATTAATGTGCTCAATTAATGAAGTTCGGAATTTGGGATTTTATGGAATAATGACATTGTGTAATTATGATAATTAATTGATGAATTAATTATCAAGGTATTCAATTGGGTAATTAGTGATAATTAATTTTTGAGTTAACATATACAATTATGAATTGTAGAATTGTGATTTGAGAATAATCAAATTGTCTATTAATATTTAAATATTATTATGGTGAAATTGTAAAATAATTGATAAATTAATTAATATACTTAGTGTGGTTAATTGATTGTTGGAATAACTAATAAAATAGAAATGATTAATTAATTTTTGAATTAATTAATGGTATAAATGTGGTTAATTAATTTTCAAAGTAATTAATGGATTTTATTGTGGTTAATTATGACAAGAATATTAATGTTGATTGTTTTTTGTTGAAATGATAATTTGAAAACTTTTGGTAATTTGATATGTTATGAAATATATGTGTGATTAGGAAATAGGGTGCTAGACATGATTTTATACACCCATGAAACAAATGTATGACTGGGAAATATAGTGAAATACATGACACTATATGCCCCTAATATATATTAATGGTTGATAAATGGATTTCAAGACATGGATTTCTATATACAATAATGATAAATGGTGTCATACATGGAATAATTCTCTAAATACGTATGAGAAGCTAGACAATGAATTATACTCCCAAAACATTGGCATTAGACTATGGTTCCAAGTGGTTGTAATAATGAAATAGAGGTGACATTGATTATGTAATACCTTGTGATATAATGAATTGTGAATTGAATATGTAACATGGTTCATAACTGGTGTGGGTTGAAGTAGGTATTGTGTTTCAAGTGTCCTCAAGAACCTGGTGGCCGATGCAGTTTAATAAATAATAATTTATTATGTGATAATATTTTACATATTCATTATAAATATTTATTTATTAAAATCTATATTATTATTAATTATTTTGTTTTTTAAACACAATTAGGGGTGGAATAATGATTTGTATCCACACCCTACATGGCCTACATTATTAGTACCTGAATAAAAATCATGGATATTGGAATTGTTAATGGAAAAGGGCTTATGATAGATAGATGGGTCAAGATAGTGCATGGTTGAGGGAACTGGATGTTGTTTGGGACTAGCATAGATTATTTAGTCTCTTTATTTTGTGATAATATTTTTAACACTTGACGAGTACATTAACATGGATTGTTTTCTTCATTAGTTGGAATATTTTATCTTCTATACTTATTTTTTTGAGATATTCATATTTTTTAGGGTTATCTATTTTTTCACTATTGAAAATTTATTTTTTAAAGTTTATTACTCTGGTAAAAATTGGTATATTCTCCCCATGAACAAATTACCAAACCATCGCTACTAGTTGGTATCATTTGGTGTATAGGGATATGCACTTTAGGTGGTGTGACCGATTGTCTTGGGGAACAAGTGTGTGGAACCCGAGTCAGGACATTAGAAAAACATAAAAAAGACAAATAAAGTCCATAAAATAATAGGGTATATTGAATATAGAAATACCCAATGGTTTAACAAAACAATTAAATCAATATTCATGTGCCTATAATAACACGTCATAGGGAAAATAGGAACACTCCATGAGTGATCTCCCATGAAAGAAATAAGGAAAAGGTCTGAGACCAAAACCCCCTCTAAAGAACCCACAGATCCATGTGATATGTATGTAAAAAATATTTCAAATTAATTTTCACAATTTATATACACATTTCAAACAACAATGTTTTATATCAAATTCATTATTTGAAAACCAATCTCATAATAAATTTTATTATTATTGAGAAACATTAGTTTTTTACCAAAATATGTTAAAAGCTATCATTTATCCTAAAAAATTTACTAATTCATAAAAAAAATCAAGGGACATGAGTGAATGAATTTAAAAATATAATTTAAAATTATATACCATATATATTTCACAAAACAATTTCCAAATACGAAGCGAGCATCCTCACAATTTGGTCACACACCAAAAAAATGGGGTCGACACACTGAAAGGAAAGAAATAACTACAGAAACCAAGTGGGGTACCTCATAGAACATGAGTTCTCCACCCAAATAAATGAGATCCATCCTATGATAAACTAAATCACAGTCGATCAAAGTTTAAAAACCTTATCATTCATTTATTAAAATGACAAATAAAGATGATGGAGAGATACCAATATAATCATAGAGAAACAGTGGATTACTTATAGGAGAACTAGGTTTTAGTGGGATGACTATAGGTGTAGAAATACTTTTGGGGAAAAAAATAATAATTCTTCCTTATTTATCAATAAATCCTCTAACATCTCCAACTCATCACTAGTCTTGATAAAGGTATTTCAATTCTACTATGTCCATGAAAAGGATAGTGGGGTCTTAAAGATTATATATACATTACCTTGTAGCACTGACTATAAGGTACCTTCTATAGGTTATCCAATGATTCATGAACCATCCCCCCAAAGGATCCCCTATTAGGTGTCAATGAGAAACCAGAGAAAATGATGATCTAATCCTAACTCAAATAGTCTATGTGATTGTGATGGGAAATGAGGGTACACAATACAAAAAAAATGGGAGGCATTAGACTATAAGATTGAAATATGAGATATAATATTAAAATACTAAAAAAATTCATTCTCATACCAAATTAAATGATATATTCTAATTCAATCATGTAATTTCATACAATTTTACAAATAAAAAAACTAAAAATAACAAAAGGAAAATTTTTTGGCCGAGACCTTACATCCCAAATAGCTCTACTAAACACAAATAGCTAGTAATATCTAGCCCAATCACTAACCTACTCCTACAATCTTGAGATAAAATTAAAAATATGTATGGTGATCAAAATAGTTATACTCGGTAGGATAATTCGCATATCCTCTAATAATAAAGATAAAGAAGGCATACTAAATCCTTGTTAATAAAAATGTGATGCTATCATTTCATATTAATATGTAAGCTAAATAATCATAATCATCATGTATCACTCATCATGAATCACATATAGGAATAATATAATTTCTAACATAATATAACATAAGGTACCATACTGTCACTTCCCACCGGTTTTCCTCTATGCCAAATGTCTGAGATCCGAATCCAATTCCCTCCAATAGTTTTTCAGCATAATGAAACATGACCTACCATAGTATATGAGTAGTTTTTTGAAGCCACTATATTATTTATGATTATTATTATACCACTATCTATAATATCCCATACATGATATATGTAAAATAATCCATTTGAACAATTTTTGGAGATACATTTTGGGGAAATAATGAAAAAACCTATAAATATATGACATAAACGTGACCACATTACATACTATTGTATAATATTACCAAGATAAGAGAAAAGGGAAAGAGGGTAGTCATCTATAAATTTTTCAATAATATGTATATTTGGGAAAATATCTTCTAATAGTTCACTAGGTGTATGTTTACCTTCTAAAAACAGAGGCATATCATATTAACTAATGTAACATTCATGATATCTATTTATCAACACTACACTATGAGATTCAAAATAGTCTCAGGATCATGGGTAACTATCAACTCTGAGACACATCACTATCACCAGAACAAAAATTATATTCTATAATTAAAAAATAATTCATTAATACTTATAATTATTTATTTTCATTATTATTTTTACACTAGTTTAATTGATTATGCTAACCATTATATAGTAGTTTATCATGATCATAAACTAATTTCCACCCCCTAGGAAAAAACCCACCAATCCCACTATTTTTGATGATTATCATAATTTTCATTCCATTAAGTCACCAAACCATAGTGTCAAATCATCAATTTTTCATTATAAGTACATAATTATATGTACTCTTGGACTCATTCACGGATACCATAAAATATAATTATAAACCACACACAAGAAATTGACCTGTACATTGGGGAAAGGAAAGTAGATATTGTAAACCTTGTCATTTAACATTTACTAGAGATTCATTATCAAACACATAACCTAACTATAACCCCAACAATGAGAAATGACAATATCAATGCATTCCATCAAAACAGGTACCATCACCAATACCAACTTCGATATAAACATCCATACCACCAATACATGAACTAACTGATTCTAAAAATCTAAGCCTCAAATCACATGTGTCATCAACCATCAACAATTTTTAGCCCACATAATTTCATATAAAAAAGGATAAATTTCTAGGAAATAAAAAAAATATTGTAAGGGACTGATAAATTTTAACATAAAATATAGGCAAAAAATGAAGGCATCCATTCTTCCTAATAACATGGGTTTCCTAAACCATGTTAATTTATATTTATCAAATAACTGTTTTCATACTATATTGAATTAACTAATTCCTTTATCACAGGATACAACCACATAAAACCTATGAAACCAACTATCAAATACTATGAATTATTTAAAAATGATATAAATCATAGGATCTAGTTCCATAATACAATATAAAATAACACTATAATTTAAACATGACTCAACTTGTTAATATAATTCAATTATATTATGTGAAAACATTCATTAAACATTCCACATTATAAATTTAAATCAAAAAAATTATAGGATGCTATATTATTTTTCTAATAATAAATTATACAGTTACAGTCTTTAAAAATTTTAAAAAAATTAAACATGTTATTCCATTGAATAATAAAAATTATAACACCATGTATAAAAATTTATTAAACCGTATATATAAAAATAATAGGCCAACCATTAACTTCGTAAGAACACATGAGATCACTAAAACCAAAAACTATTCTCAATTATTTAATCCAATTTAATTTTCAGTAATATTAATTATAGAACTACCCAAGGTAACAAATCATGATAACCTTATTATTTACAATAAAAGAGTAAGAGAATAAATAGATCCCCTATATTGATTTACATTTATAATGTTCTTAACATAAGAACAGATGATCGAGGATCAACCACCACAAAAATGAAAATAATTTTCCCATAACCTACAACTAGAAAACCACCAACAACCAAGATCATTTTTACCCCTAAATGAAAAAGGAAATTTCCTTGATGAATACATTCAGTAAAAGAAGATAAAATAGAGAATTCATATGAGAAAAATTGGTACCATTATCCAAAATAGAAAAATATCCCTAAACTGTGGATTTGAATCCATAGGGAATTGATTGAGATTCAAAAGAAATGGCAGACCAATCACATATAAACAACAACATAATCCAAAAACTACACTACCAAATAAATATCTCAACCAATTCCTAGGTTTTTTAATGAATATATAAATTTATGGAATCTATCAAGTTTCTGTATAGATCAATTATTAGAGGAAGAAGTGGACTAAATCTACATTAATGGATTTCCATATAGGAATATATATTTTCATCATCAAAACATTAAATATCTATTGAAGAAGGTGGAAATTTCTTCTATTTTAAACTAAATCCAACAACCACCATGACCAAGACATGGTTATCGTCTTCATGAACACTAAAACCCGAAATATATTGTGTTGGGTTGGGTTTCCCAAACATAAGGAATTTTTTCATCATAGAGGCTTCCAAAATGGCTAGACAAGATATTTCTACGATGTATGTTTTGTATTGGAGATACCTCATGGTGCTGTTCTAGGTAGCACACCCTCAATGGCCATTTTTCTATGTTTTTGATATAATCAATAGTAAACCGCAACCATCATGACATCATAAATGTCTTGAAAATCATTATTGAATATTTTGAACAAGGAATAAAAGACCCTCCCAAATGGATTTTCGATGTCTTTAGCATCTATTTTTAATTCACAACAAAGCCACAAGGATATAGTCACCTAGACAATGGGCAAGAACAATCTCTAAAACTATAAACCCCCTATTATATTTTATAGACCTTTACATTAGGAACCACTCAAATAAATTTCATCCTTATGAAATAAAACCAAATCTATAGAGAAGAAGAAGGAAATGGGTCATCTAAACACCCACTATTCAATATAAATCTCAATAATCTCACCATCACAATGTCATAACTTCCGCACTTAGATAAAATATGTTACAATATATTCTTTAGTAACAACCACATCCTAAACACCCTCTTCGAAAATACCTCTAAAAAAATTTCAATAAAACAAATAATTAATCAATGAATAGATATATATATATCATGATCTTGAAAATGGCCACCTATAATAAAACACTAATATAGAAATATGAATTAAGAAAAAAACAAATCTTGATACAATGTATGTGTCTATAACTCTCATTCATGGGTTCTCTCCTCAAGGATCTCAAGATTCCATAAGAAATCATCCATGGGAATATCTGATAGGAAAAAACCTTATCCAAGAATTAATGAATCTATATAAATATCACATCAATGGTCACATCATCACCAATGTCGATACGACCAAAATAAATTATGTGAGTGGCAACATGAAGATAGTAATGATGTTGGGATAATTGTAATACATCATGTATGTAGATCATTTGTGGGGGTTTTTTATCTAATGTACCATGACTATGATAAGAGAATACGTCGTGAATGACCAATAAATGGGGGGAGAAAACTTACTCCCATAAATAAATCCTAACTACCCATAATAAGGATCCACCTTCAGGAACTTATGATATCAAATGTCAAGCACAATGGGAATCCTCATATGGTTAACAAAGAGCTTATCATGATCCAATAAAATCTTTATCCACTCATGGCTATCTAGAATCATATCTATCATGATATGTACTAGTTTTAATATAATAATTTTTATTTGTATGAGACGAGTCAAACATAATATATAATGAGATGTTTGGTTATACATAAAATCAAAATATTCAATTAAAATTATGTTTTGAAAAATATTATTTCTTTAAAACATAGGAAATGATTGGTTCCTCATTAATAAACCTATAATGTCCAAGTCACAAAAATGTAACATGTCATCAAGATTCGAGTTGGTCTTATAACACACTATTAATGATCTATTAGGTATGTCTTTAACCTCATTGCAGGTTTCCTTATCTCGTTGTCTATATAGGGCCGAGATGGAATTGAGAGTATACCTATAATGGTGATTTTATAGATTTTTTGGACTCTCAACTATAAAAAAATATTATGTAGGATGTAGAAGTATTTCTTGCAGTGTTACTAAGTAACACAACATGTAATAGTTTATATAAGTATTTCATGAAAGACTTCATGATATGAAAGGTAACATTACATGAAGAGATGTTTGGTGTAGTGATGGTTTAAAATAATGTATTTTAATCTAAGGACATGGGTTTTCCAGTGTATGTAAGACATTGATAGTAAAACATCTTCTAACCTTTTCAAGCATCATGTAGTTTCCAGTGTAATGTTTTTAAAACAGACGAGTGACTTTTTTGTTTTAGTTCTTTATCCAAAATCTCTTGCTCCTAGCCTAAGGAAATTCTTTATAAATTTTGGGAGACTCATCTCATTGTAGAATGATCTGATCGGTGCCTGATCATTATTGTGATTGTGGTGCGTCTCTCCGAGTAAGTGATCATTCTAATTCTTCATTGTCTTTGATCATGGTACCACCATTGGGATGCAATATAGGATCTGTTGGTATAATATGGTGTCTCATAATTATTTCTACTAGATCCATTGTGTGTTCTCGTTCAAAAGCCTATTCCATTATTGGATGTGGTGCATTGGTGTTTATTCATCAAGTATAGGGTTTTCCTCTTTTCCTATGACCCCTTGTTTTTTGAAATGGATCAATATTTTTATGTGAACTTGATTCTAGGTCCTTCATAGATGTTATTGGTTTTTTGTTGGTGGATCCCATTTTAGGTGTTTGTGACAAATGTTTTGAGGTCGATTGTTCCATATTTAGATTATGTTGATGAACCTTATTTTTATAAATTTATAAAGTGATTTATAAAAGTAATTTTCATTATTGATTTGTGTGTCTTGAAAACAATATTTAATGAAAAACATGTTTTCCCCAATTGTTGATAAATAGAAAGAAAATGTGTGTTATCAATGAATTTAAATGGATTTATGAAATGGTTTTGAAATTATTTTTCAATCTTTGAGATGAATGTTAAAATGATCAAATGGGTTAACATGGGTACTAGGTGGAAGGTATATCATTAAGTCATCATCCAATTTGGGTTAACTTTCAGGGGTGTTCCTCTTCTACTATATTGTAGATTATTGTTCGTAGGTAAGTATATCATGTAGTGGTTTAACATTCTAGGGTTTCTACCTTGTCCTGGATTTTAGATTATTGGATTCAAGTACCTATGTGCAATGTTCATTGATTTTTGGTACAAGAAGTATGATTCATAACCTATTGTATTCCTAGGCATTGTGATGCCTATGTTTCTAAAAAAAATTATTTCATGGATTTTTACTATTTTTCCATGATATGCATGTGGATTCTTACTAATGATTATATGGATAAATGTGATTTTAAATTGATATATTGCTTTTGTTTTATAACAATTAAAGATTGGAAAATTTTACCATGTTTTCTATAAAACACCATTACAAATAATCGTGCCATGTTTCATTTAAGATGAGAATACAATAATTTTTATACAGATATTCCCAAGGAAATGCCTAGGTGGGATCCTAATGAGACTATTATCTCACACCATACACTTCTATTTACTGGTGAAATCACCTTGGTATGTATTCAAATATAGGTAAAGGAAAGGTTCCACATTGAGGTGGTGATGTTTCATGTCAGCAGATTTGGGTAGCTGGTGGTGATACGGAGGGAGCTTTTCTATGCTTCCACATGTAGTAGTCATTGGTTTTGGTTATTTTTGGTTTGGATTCTCTCAATTAGTTTTGACTAATTTCACTATCATTTGATTCCACTATCTTTCTTACATTTATGGAATAGATATTTTGGATTTATACTATTTCTTATTAAATCATTTATATATATTCCATGTTTTTTTAGGTTTTGCTAAATCATTCCCTTTGGATTTTCATCAATTCATGAGTATTATTGCTAACCTACGGGGATCAGGAATTCCCTTCATGTATGTGATGGATTGGGTTCGGTGTAGGTCTGATGGAAACTCATTTAGGAACATTAAAATTTTATATCATCGGATGTATATCCTCATGAGTCCTTATAATGGGATTTTTTAAGATTGGAGATAGGAATTTTGGGAAATGAATGGTTAGTTGAGATAAGTGTCTGGAAATCCCTTTTCATGAAGTGACTCTAGTTACCATTGTATATTGGGATATGTGTCTCAAAAATTGGGTTTTGTTCTAAATATCAATTTCATATTATGTGTGTTATGGTTTATGATGAGATTTACTGTATTTTCTGATAATTACTTCTATTTTGGTGAGTAGTAGTATGTCATCAGGATGTCTTCCATGAGTTCCACAGGAAGGTGTAGCTGATGATTCATAAGGTAATCTACATGTGGATAACAATCTCATCGAGTCTATCATATTGGTAGTTCTTGATGTTGTTCAAAATGCTCTAGAACCTCAAAAGGTAGTCATTGAGGTACATCTAGAAGCTGGATGAGAGATAGATCCATCACATGAAATCTTGCGCAAGAATCCACTATCTTTTATGTTTACAAATCCACCACCAGAGGAGGAGGAATGAATATATACGATCAGTCAAATCATAGGGATTCTAATGACATGTGATAATATCAGTGTATAGTGTGCATTTTTCCTTATTTAGGGTTCTTGAAAGAGATGACATGATTCTGTGGTCCAGACAAACATACACGTAGACCTGTATTGGATGGGTTTCAAAACCCTAATTTTATGGAAGATTTTTATTGAGACACTAAGGTTAGAAAATCCTATAGAGTTCGTGTGTTTTTAGTAAGGGGATAATTTGGTGTTGGTTTACAACTATAGGTTTTATGATCATTTTAGTTTTACTATGGGAATGATGAATAATGACCAATTTATGGGTCAGAACTACCTGCAGCGTTTTCAACTGGATATCAAATCGTATGTATTTATGTTGAAACATTCTACTTATTTGGAGATGGTAGATATGGCTGTGATGGAAGATATGAATATGGTATGTATGGTTTGTTTTCCCATATCTTTTATTCGATCTAGTGGTACCTCTAGTGACATTTACGGGAAGAAAAGAAAGTGGAGGGATCGGCAAAGAGGTGGTGGTTGTGGGTCTCAATAGAGAGCCACCACTGCACCAACCACTACAGATAGAAGTGTGCCTCTGAATTGCTATAAATTTGGCAGGGTCAGACACCAGATGTTTTTTCTAAGCCTATAAAGATGTGAAACGACTATTGACATATTGGCATGTAAAACACTTCTAAAAAGCTATGAATACAACTTGGTGTGATTAGGGTTCATCCGCTACAAATACTACTATGGGGTACCCAGAACCTTCAAATGACCATAGAGCTCCAGCCACAATCCTCAGGTGTGAAGAACATACACACAGTAGAATATTTTCCAATGAAATTCGATGTAGGTTCAGCAATAGTAAGAGGTATTATCTTTATTGTATCTTTATTAGAAATTTTTTTATTTTATTTTTTCCCTCCGACTAATTTTAATCTACATGTTTCGTTAGCAGTTTCTTATACAAAGTTGGTCTATGATTATATCTTTATTGATCTAGATCTATTTGACATCATCATCATTAAGGATTGTCTTGTCACTCATCAAGATGAGGTTGATTGTTATTCTTTGTGTGTCTTGTTTCATACTACCAATGATAGATCTTTTGTGTTTCAAGGGGATTGGGACCTGCAATCTTGATGTATAGGGACTTCCTACCAATAGATGGGGAGTTTGTTGCCAGTTGTTGTGTTTGAACCAAATGATGTTTCTCCTGTTGATGACCTTCATATTTTGTTCGATAGTTTTCTAATGTTTTCCCAGCTGACATATTTGGTATTCCTCTAAATAGAGAGATATGGAGTTCATGATTTACTTGATTCTAGGTATGTAGAATATATCGATACCTTCTTATCATATGGAATAAGTATTGTATAAAGAGATCAAAATTTAATTGGATGACCTATTGGAAAAAGTTATTATTCTCCCTAGTACTTTTCTTTCGATAGCCCTTATTTCCTTTTCCAAGAAATCATATGGTTCACTATGGTTGTGTGTAGAATATTGGATGTAGAACTGGTAATAGTTAAGAAAAAATATAATTTGCCTCATGTGGATGATTTTATTGATCAATTAAAGGGGGAATGTCATTCTCGAAGATTGATCTTTATCCAGGTTATCTTTAACATAGAGTTTTGGATCCTTATGTATCAAAGATAGCTTTCAAGAGATGTTATTGCCATTATGAATATATTGTGATTCTTTTTAGTGTCACTAATTCTATTATTTTTTATGGATTTAATGAATCCAATATTCTATCATTATCTTAACACTTTTGTGGTATTGTTCAGGGATGATATTGTGGTTTATTCAAAATATGGGCATGAGAAAGAACACCATCTAAGTTTGGTTTTGGAAATTCTGAGAAGTCACCATTTATACAGAAAATATTCTAAATGTAGTTTTTGGATACAAGTATTGATTTTCTTATGGAACAAAATTTATGAACACGACTTACCAATTCATCTAGAGAAGGTGAAGACTCTTTTGTCATAGAAGGAAGCACAAAATGTCATTGAAATTCAGAGCATCCTTGGTCTTGATAGATACTACAGACTGTCATTTAAGTATATAACTAAGATGGTGTCACCATTGAATTATCATACCAATAAAGCATATAAATTCACTTGGGATGCGATGTGTCAGCCTTTTTTGAAGAAATGAAAAGACTTCGGACAGCAGATCCTATTCTATTCTTTCCAGATCCTAATAAAGTGTATGTGGTTTATTATGATTATTATTTTTGTATTATGGGATGTGTGGTTATGCACGCTTACCATGTGGTACATTAAGACTCTCATCATCTCTGAACACAGAAAAAAATTACCCCACTCACAATTTAAGGATTTCGACAGTTATACATGCACATAAATGTTGACAACAATATATTCTTGAGGATAAGATCACAATATATTTTTATCATAAGAGTTTCTGTTATATCATTCATAAAAATGATTAAATATCATACACAAAATATGGGTAGAATACCATCGGATGATGGAATTCGATATCACCTACATCGTGGGGGAAAGGGGAATTTCATTTTAGATTATCTTAACTGGAAGGTATAGTCACAAGCTATTCTAGAATCTAAGGAGCTGTAGATCCTTATGGAACTTATCACCTCGTTTCAAATGAATACTCGGAGGATGTTTCAAGCATGTCTCTTACCAATTTTTAGTTATAATCTTATCTCATGGAGTCTATATTTCATATTCAGTAGCATGATGGTGAGTTAAGTAAAGATCAAGAAATTCATTATGGGGGGAGACTGTTTCTATTTTGTCTACCTCTTCTGATGGTATAGCCCACATTGGGAAGAAATTTTTCATCCAAGTATCTATGATGAGTTTATTTTTGTTTTATTTTCAAATATATTTTTCGTTCATCTATACGTGAACTAAAAAGAATTTTTATGACATGCGATGATGATTTTGGTGGTCAGGAATGAAGCATGACAATGTACCTTATGTGTCCTGTTGTTACACCTATCAACAAACAAAATAATAGAATTTTAAGACCTCTATTTTTCTTCAGAATCATCTGGTGATTGTATGGAAATGGAATGAGGAATCTGTGAATTCTATTGTTGGATTAACACAGAATCCCCAATGGTGGAATTCATTATGGGTGGTTTTTGATTGGTTGATGAAGTCTTCGAATTTCATTCCCATCAAGGATATCACTATGTTTAATGATTTGGGTAAGATATATGTGCAATAAACTCTGAGGTTACATAGAAGTCTTTTTTATGTTGTCTCAAATAGGTAACCTAGGTTTACCTCGAGGTTATAGAGAATTCTCCATGGGGCAACATGAACTCAGGTCATGTTGAGCACAACATACCATCCAAATATAGATGGTCTTACAGGGAGTTTGATTTAGATCTTAGAGGATATGCTTCATGCATGTGTCATGGATTTTGGTGGTTAATGGGATATCCATATAGGAATGTTTCAGTTTGATTACAAAAAAATATATCATTCATCTATAAAAATGGACCGCTTTTAGAAATTGTATGGCAACCCAATCATATCACCTCTTTGTTTTTAAGAGGTGGGTGAAATATCTTTATTTGGACGAATTATGGCCCAGGGGATGTCAGAAAAGATTCAGGAGGTAGGTTACTATTCTGTTATATCCCACCATTTAATGAAATTATAAGAGGATTGATGAGGACTTCCTCAGTAGTTTTCCAACTGTGACTGGGTTTCTAGAATGTTTCCCCTTGGTGGGATCATCTTCGGCTTAGAAAGAAGTAAAAGTCATTTTTAAGATAAATTGGTCCATTTGAGGTCACTGAGTGGCTCAAGTATGTTACCTATCAGTTTTAAATGTTTGTTTTGTTCAAAGGTATTAATAATTTTTTCCACATATCTCAACTTAGTAATTACTATATTATTCTTTCTCAAATTTTTGTTGGGAAGAAATTGATTTAGAGCTAGATGATTCTGTTTTGGAGAAACCAGTTGATTTCATTGACTATAAAGAGAAATTCATGTCTGGGGAGTCAATATCATTGGTAAGGGTGATTTGGAATCATATATTAGATTCTCAAGAGACTTGGGAACCTGAGGTGATGATGAGGGAGTAGTGGAGTCATCTTTTCCCAGGGATTATAACTTCCACATGACAACCATGGGATGAAGATTCTTTATGGATGGGAGTTTGTAACTCCCCATTACTTATCAATCAGGCACATATTTAACCTCAACAATATTATCATTTTATCATTGAATATATATGGATGATAAAGAATAGAGAGGATACCTATAATAGTGAGGTTAGAGACTTTTTAGACACTCATAATTAACCATTTTTTTCTGTAGGCTTCAAGTGGATTTCACTCCGTGTAACTAGGTTACATGATGTGTATGAGTTATTGAAGAAAGATTTGAAAGAGAATATATTGTAAAAGGTTACATTATGTGATGAGATTTTTTATGTTCTAGAAGTTTTAAATATCAAATCTTAATATGAGGCAATGTAATTTTTTTGTGTATGCGAGACATTGATAGTTACACATCAAGTAAATGGGTTACATTCCATGTAATGTCCTGTGTATTGTTTTTAAACCCGATGTGAGTATATTTTCTTTTATTTATTTCTCATGACTCTTTTTTTCTCAACCCAGGAAAATTCAGAAGTGTTTTTGGGAGAGTATTCTCATTTTACAATGATCCAATCATTGGTCTATCTTCATTATGATTTCACAATGTCTCTCTGGATAAGTGATCTTTCTAGTTCTTCATATTCATTGATAATAGTAGCTTCCATGGGTTGAGTTATAAGATCTATTGGTCTATGTTTGTGTTTCGTAATGACCTACTCTAGATTATTGTGAAATCTCATTAAGTATTCCATTATTTGTTTGTTCATGGTGAGGATAGCATTCGTTCTTGATGTATTAGGGTTTCTTTATTTTCTTTGACCAATTTTTTTCTAAATTGGGTCAATATTATGTTGTGTATTTGATTCTAGGGCCTTTAAAGACATCATTGGGTTTTTATTATTGTCATATCCCATTACAGGTGTGTATAAACTGGGTATTGAGGTAATTTATTCTGTCTCTATCCTATGTCTAAGAGCCTTATTTTTCTTTATTTATAAACTCATATTTACACAGAATTGGATTGATAGACTTGGGTGTTTTGTGAAGAATTTTTAAGGAAAAATGGGGCTTACAAAATTACTTATAAATGGAAATAAAAAGAGTGTTTTTAAATCATGTTGATGGATTTGTGAAATGGTTTTGAAATTATTCTAGAAATATTGATAGTATTGTGAAAATGAAAAGATGGGATACCTTGGGTACTAGGTGGTAGGTTTATATTGATGCTATAATCCAACATGGGGGTTAAATTTTTAAGGTGTTCCTCTTATCCTAGTGTGTAGATTATTAGCTCTAGATATTTATATGATGTTCGGGTTTCACTTTATGGGATGTGTCTATGGTGTTCATGTGTAGATCATTTTCATCAAGTACTAAAAACAATTTTATTGGAGATTTTAGGTACGAGTAGTCTACTACCTGATCTATTATATTCGTTTGTATTGTGATGCCTATGCTACTAATATTTTTTGACCTTGTACTATTTCAGCCTTGATATGCCTTTCTCTGATTGTGAAAGGTGATATGGAAAAATTTTCTCTGAAATTGAGATACTGCTTTTCTTTGAACTGTGATAAAAGAATAATGTTTACAATGTTTTATATAAAATATCTTTACTATATATCATTACATGTTTTATTTAAAATGAGAATACATGAATTTTTATATAGGTACTTTTTATGTAACACCTGGGTGGGATCCTATTGATCTTACTATCTCACACCCTGTATATATCTTTTTGGTGGTGCGTAGAGAATTGTATGTCTTATAATGCAGGGAAATGAAAGTTGTATCATTAAGGTGCTAAGGTTTTTTGTCAACTTAGTTGGGTGTATAATGGTGAGATGGTGGGAGTTCATCAACACTATCACATGGAGTAGCAATTTAGATTTGGTCTTTTTTAGTTGGGCTTTTCTATATGATTTTTGGATAATTTCACATTTGTTTGTTTCCATTTGCTTTCTTAGATTTACGGAATATATATGTAGTATTTATACTTTTTATTCTGGATTTTTATATATATATGCCATTTTTTAGGTTGGATGAAATTGATCCTCTAGTTTTTTGTTTGATTCTGGGGTGCTTGTCACCAACACATGGGGGTCGGAAATGCCCTTCGGGTATGTGACTAATCGGGTCAGGTGTGTGGTTTGAGGGAAACCTGTGTTGGTTCATTATATGTATACTCAATTTGATTGTCTTTAAATGGATTAAAAGTAGTGTAAGGGTAAATCTGAGATCTAGAATCATGTTAAATACCTCCCAATACCCCAATGGAAAAATTTGGGTCATGATTAGAGATTATATTATTCGGATGTCTGTGGAGCCTCCCACCAACCACTAGTTACTACCTAATCAAAACCTCCATTGATCTCAAATCATTGATTACTATAAAGTGAGTGGAATTTAAAAAATGAACTACTATAAAACATATAACATCACATACATATTATAATCGAGGTAAATTAGATATGAAATATATCAAAATATCATCCCAATTCAGCTGAGTAAATATAATAGATAGAGAAATCAGTTAGGAAAATGGTGTTTTTCATTCACCTTTTTAGGACTAAACATAATGTATAAATCATTACAATAGATTGATTCAACCTAGGACAACAATATTGTAACACCAAAAATTTGTGTAGACATTTTTTCACAAATATAGTTAATTTTCATTTATTTATTATAATTCACTAGGTCAAAAATATCTTTCACAAAAAATCAATTCATTATATATTACATGGAACATCAACTTGTTGTATGGTACATGAAACAAATAATTGGCATACGATACACCCAATAGTAATTTTACTATGAATCAAAATTTTAGTGTTATAATAGTTTAATTGAGATAATTATAAACTATAAGTTAAGAATATTTATATGAATACAAATTAAAAAAATTAAAATAGTTTTTTATAAGGGTTTTACATGAATAAAACACATTGATAACGAAAGATATAATTTTTTATAATGTTCTTATATGTTTAAAAATACATCATCCAAGTTTAGGACCTTGTCTCGATAGTTGCATCGGATAGGGAAGTATGAACCTATAGAACTGTTCTTGTTCAAGTAAGGTTGCATTTTTGTTTTTTTTCTTGTTTGTTTTTTTAATTTTCAAAAATGAACTATGTTTCATGTTCCACTGAAAAAAATAATAAAAATAAATTTAGAAACATTTATAAATTTAATTTTAAAAAAATTATAACCTTTTTAAATTATAATGTTTAATTCAAATTTGGAATAATTTTTTGGGATTTTTCTAATAAACTTCATTTTTGATAAATAGTGAAAAATAATGAATTCTAATTCCACACTACATTTTTAGCTAATTTATTTATAAGGATAAATTATATATTTATGTGGTTTCAAAGTTCAATTAAATAGTATTTATATCAATTAATACTATGTATTCCTTTGAGATCAATTTCACAATAAACATGGGTATAAAAACATAACACACTTTTGAATGTTTTTTATCTAAAATACTCACATTTTCGACCAAACTATATGAATAATATTAAATTAATATCTACAATTAATTGATTACATATTTGGAATAATAATAATTTTTCATTTTTAATAAGGATTACACAGTTTTTGAACAAAAATATTAGTGAAAGTAATTGAAATTAATTAAACTGATTAAGGTAAAATTAATCTTTACAAATGTATATATCATAATCATAAGGGACTGAATGATCTAGCCACTTATCCAACACCCATTATATGACCATTATTCAGCCATGAAACATACATTATTAAGTGTGGTAGATTTGGGATGTCTTTATTAGGTAAAACATGTGTACAACTAACATGTTTTCAAAAATCCCATGTTAAGACTTTCAGTTCCATATAAAAGGTGACCAACTCTCCTCATTCATCACACCACTCAAACCACAAAGTTTCATACATGATCTATCCAATACACTTCCCAACATACCTCCCTTCCTCCTTGAATCCTCCATTTGTGTAGAAATAAATCCAAGGAATTTTTTTTGGAAAAAAAATGAGTTACCAGATTATATGGTGGTTTGAATGAGTACGATGAGAGTCAAGACAAAAGGAAAAATAATTTCATCCAATTAATATATTATATTTATCTTATGTATAAATTTGTGGATATTCACATAATTATTTTATGATCTTTCTTTCGTGAGGTTTAGGTTTCAAATGATACCATATCAGTAACAGATTTTTTCTCAATTTTACTTATTTGAGGGTCATGTTTTTTTATACACCTGAATTATAATTCATGGTTTATTACATCATTAATCTCTTTATTTTGATGATATTTTATGATTAATGTAATTCAATTCTCTTACAATTATGGTATACTCCTACATTACCAAGTGATAAAACTTTATTGAAACAATTTCATCACTTTTTGAGATTGTTTATAATTATGATACAATGAATGTAATGTAGTGATACTTATCTCATGTAAATATATTTTTTCAAATCCTTTAGTTATTTAGTATATCTTCATGTATTAGTATATTTTTCCCCTCTTTGTTACTTAACATAATGTTAAGTAAAATATGGTCATCTATCTCATTGGTTGGAATTATACTGTATTCAAAAACCATATTTTCAACAAGGTATAATAATATTATTGAATCCAATTTTAATGGAAAAAGGATTTTAGAAACTATTTATATTATTAAATTCATCATTTATAAGTTTTCAAAGATATTTTAATGAAAAACAATTTCAAAATGTTTTATGTTCTAAAATGATATTTTCAATGATGGAAGGAAATTTTCATCAATAAATTTTTTTAAATGAGATTTCATAGTTATTTCCCATCTAAGATTACATCCATTGGTGTTAGAAATGAATTTTTGGGGAAATTATTCAATTTTTTCATTCATATTCTTTCTCTGATTAGATTATGTTTTGATGACATGATGTTTATGAATCAAAATTCACTATCATGAGTCTATGCTTTTGAAAAAAGCTACATTTCATGGGTTATTCATGTGATGATATGATTATGAAACCTTTATCTTATTCCATAGGATATGATATGATTATAGGTTTATGATACTAATTTTATTTCTTGGGTTATGATATGATTGTTTATTATTTTTTGGCATATGTATGAATGATTTCATCCTGATATTTTTGGGACCTATATCTCCCTATAACCCATTGTTTAAAGATTTATATCTCAGGATATACACTAACATGGTCTTGGGAATGATCCTTGACTACTAAGATCTCCATGTGAGTGACCCTTGACTACTAATATGGTACAAAGAGTCCAATCATGCTACTAAGATGGCCATAGGATTGAAACATAAATACCAAGATGGTATTTGGAGTGAACCCATACTAACAAGATAGTCTTGGAAGGAATGTCCTGGATATAATGGAAATCATATTATATTTTTAGGGGTCTTACACAATTCCATGTTTTATTCCTATGTTATAGATTGAGGAATTCTGTTATTTATTACTTTATTATTAGTGTCTTATAAACTACCATGCATTGTGAGATGTTTCATGCATATAATCATTTCTATATAAGGTATGATCTTCAATTTTCATTTTTATGCTCTCATACCATTATGATCATGATTATGATTACATATATCCCTTGATTACCCTTTTTTGAGCATCTGATCTCACCCCTTTTTATGTTTCATTCCTCAGGATATGAAGATATGTATTATAATCGATGTGTCTATGAAGGGTTCTATTCATGAAGAAACTAATGGGAGATAATTTCTATCAATTATGTATCAATGATTATGTTTCCATGTTTCTAAAGGAAAAATACTATTGTTGTATTTGGGCATATATTTTTATAATCTTTTAAGTATTCTCCTAATTTTTTGTCATGTCAATGTATGAAAAGGGAGGGTTAATATAGTTTGCATCATATAAAGGGATTAGTTATTATTTGGATGCTAGGATCAAGAAAAATTAGTGAGAACCCTAAGGAAATTTTTAGGGACAAGTCTAATGATAATGAATATAATAAGAAAATGTCATAAAATTTTTCTAAAGGATAGAGTGAGAGGGTTCCAAGAAATACACCCATATCTAGATACTACAATTGGATATGGATTAGTAATAGATTTACCTGGTGGTAGAAAATATAAAAATATTTTTTTTGCTTGACTCGAGGTAATATGGTACATTAAAACGGGCCTTCCTACACATATGGTTTCACAGCCCTAGGGGATATGATATAGAACTATAGAAACTAATAAAAAACCATCAAAATATATTTAAATAAAATTTATCTATGAATAACAAAGGATAAACCTAAGGTGTCATATATTACATAAGGTTTCATAATTTAGACATCCAGTTAGTGAATTTTCATGATTATATTGTTCCTCAATATTATAACTATTTATCTATCTGTAATTTTTTATTTTTTTCAATGGCTACAACTCAAAGGAACTATATTAATGGTGATTGTGATGGAGAATGAGATGATTGTTCACCTACGAAAACAAATTCTATGGGAGTTGGAATGAATAATTTTTTTTATATGCTCACATAGTTTTTTCATGATTTGAATCATGGTGGAATTCCAAATGAAAAAATTTGGGAACATCATTTTATTGAGTCCTTTATGAGGACACATCCCACTTATTTTAGAGGGTCTCCGGATTCATATGTTAATGAAAAAGAATTTATACCACTAAAATGATATTTTTCATCCATCATTGTTTGGAACATGAGAAATTTGTTATGGATTTTTATCATTTAAAAGGGGAATTCGACCAGTGGTGGACTCTAATCAATAATATAATGCAACAAGATGAGGATTCATCTATAGAATTGGATGAATTAATGAAATGATTTTTCGATATGTACATTACATGGATTAATAAAACCAATATTAAAAAATTGTTCCTTGAGATAATGAAAATGAATGATGAATCAGTATGTACCTAGGAGGAAATTTTCACTAGACATGTGAGGTATGATTCAAGACTTATCTTCCAACCTGAATGTAATGTTGATAGGTTCTTCAGTTTCTTAAATCCGTTTCTTAAAAGGGTGTTGTTTATAATATACATTAGTGTCTAAGAAGAGATTGTGCATTGTGAAATAAAGGTTTAAATGAAGCTTGTAGTCACATAGAATCCTCATGGTTTTGAAAAGTAGTAGAAGATGGATTTTAAAGAAAAATATGAAATCCATGATGAGAAAAAGATGGTCTTCCCTTTATGCACTAAGTGTGGGAAGAAGCATGGAGGAAACTACCTTAAGGTATTTATTTAATGTTTTATGTGTATAAGGGAAGGACATTGTGAGTTTGATTGTAGTAGTTATGTGATGAGGTTAGGTAATGTTGAAAATAGAGAAAAAAATGAAAAAAATGCACCTCTTATGATTCAGTACTACAAGTGTAAGGAAAATTTGCATTATGATAATCACTATCCAAAGAAAAGTGTTTGTGATTATGATCGATTTAAACACCATATTAATCTGATGTATCAATGTAAAATATCTAGACATTTCTATTTCTATTGAGGGGTTTGATAATGATGTGATGAGAGGAACACTTATCATCCATTATATAATTATTAATGACATATTTTATTATAGATCTATCCACACCATCATATCTAAAGTATTTCCTATGGGTTTTAATATTTTACATAAATAATTAGATCTTTAATTAGTAGTTAAAACTCATAATTGTATTTTTATTACATCCCAAATCTATGATTCCTCTTCGGTTGAATATTTTCAGAATGTCCCTCTTTCAAATCGTATCATTCTTGATTTTGTTGAATTTGATGTCATCTTAGGAATGGACTTAATTCTCTACATAAATCCCACATAAATTTTAAATAATGGGAATTAATGTTTGTTATTTAAACCCCTACTATGACCATCCATCAAGGTGGTGATAAGTATTAACATCCTTTGGAGATTACATCCAGTTTGTGTGTATTAATTCCCACTCAAAATGGATGTTTCTCTCAAATAGTTAGAGAGAAACTCGAAACTGATTATATGAATATTGTTCTAGAATTTATGGGTGTAATTATAGAAGAGTTTTTTATCCTTCCACAAAAATACAATGTTGATATATTAATATAACTCATACATGGTTCCACACTAATTTAAAATACTCGATATAGAATGGCCCTAATTGAGTTGAAGGAATTGAAGAATAAAATCCATGGAAATCTTCATATGGGATTAATTTATCCAAGTGTGTCACCATGAGGAGAACCTATTCTTTTTTAGAAAATAAAATATATAATAAGGAGAATCTACATTTATTATCAGGTGTTGAACAATATCATAATCAATGAAAAGTATCCACTTCCCCATATTGATGACTTGTTTGATCACTTTCATGGAGCTCAATACTTTTCCCACTTTATTATGGATATCATTAATTGAGGGTCAAGAAGGTTAATATACCCAACACAACATTATATAACATGTGTGGAAATTATGAATATATAGTGATTCTTAATTGTCTTAATAATTATTCATATATATTCATGGACTTTATGAATTGATTCTTCAGATATTATCTAGATCAGTTTGTTGTTGTATTTATTTATGATATTCTTATCTATTCATAGAACAAGTAAGAGAATGAAGATCACTTGATAATTGTTATAAAGACCCAAATTATGGAGAAATTATATAAGAAAATTAGAAAGTGTGAATTTTCCCTACAAAAGGTTTCATTTTTGGTCACATAATCTCAAGGGATAGTATAACATTAGATACATCAAAGGTGAAGTCTTTTGAATGCAGCCTAGACCAACCATGGTTACTAAAATCAATATATTTGATAGGTTTTCTATACATTATAAATTGTTTGGGTAAAATCTATAATGACTATATATTCACTTAAAAAGGATTACTTGGAAGGGTTTCAATTTCTTCTGGATAGATGAATGTGAGGTAAATTTTAGGGAACTGAAGAGAAGGTCAGTCAGTGAACCTATGATTTCATTACACTATAGTGTATAAGGGGTTTTTATCTATAAATATTAATCCAATATGATATTGGGATGTGTTATTATTCCAAATAACATTGTTATATCTTATGCGTCATGGAAGTTCATGATTCATGATCCAAATTACCCTACTCAAGATTTAGAGTTAGCGGTGATAATTTCTTCATTAAGGATATGGTGGAATTATCTTTATGAAGAAAAGTGTGACATGTATAATGATAATAAAATTATGAAATATATATTCACATAGAAGTAGTTGACCATTTACCATATAATCTTGTTAAATATGATAAAGGATTAAGACATATTAATCCATTACCACCCTGGGAAAGAAAACAAAGTGGTTGATTCTTTGAGTTAGAAGAATCATGCTAACTTATCAATGATGAGGATCAAAAAATATCTTCTGTTTTTTTATTTGAAAAGGATGGATCTAGAAATCCTAAAAGAATGAGAGAAATCCTACATTTCTCAAATGGATCATTAACCCTATATCAAATTGAAGATTAAGGAGGTATATAAAGAAGATTTGGATCTAAAAATAATATTTATAAATGTTAATGTGTTTAACCATGATCAGGATGGAATGATAAGGTTTAAAAACTATTTTCCCTATTCCTTCCATGATATATTTAATGAACAAGATGTTTGAGGAAGCTCATAGTTCTTCATTCTCAATTTATCATGGTAGTATGAAGATGTATAAAGACTTGAATGAATACTTTTTGTGGGATGTAATGAATATAGATATCGTAGAGTCTGTATCTCAGTGCTTGGAATGCCAACAAGATATGATTCCATAACAAAAGTAAACTGGGATTATGTATCCATTGCCCATAATAGAATAGAAATGGAAGATCATCCCTGTGTATTTTGTCGTTGGATTACCCCAAATGACTAAAGGTTTTAATTATATATGATCGGTAGTCAACCACCTTACTATTTCAATTCAATTCATCGCTATCAGATAACACTTCTATTAGGATGAACTTTCCATCACATAAATTATGGAAGTGGCAAGGTTTTAGGGAGTACCACATTGTATTTTATCAGATCTAGTTATGAGGTTCACCTAAATGTTCTGCAAAATTTCTTCAGCAAGAACATGATACAAAATTGTGTTTCAACACTACCTATCATCCTCATATAGACGGAATTTCAAAAAGAACAATTAAAACCATATAGAATATTTTGTGATCTTGTTCCGTGGATTTCGAAGGTGGTTTGGATAAACACCTTCCTTTAATTGAGATTTCTTACAACAAGCGATTGCACTAAATAATTCATATGGAAACTTATGAATCCCTCTACAGGATGATATTTAGAGCTAAAAAATAATGGGATGAGGCTGTAGAAAGATTAATATTTAGACATAATATTGCTAGAGAAATGGTTGGGATGGTTAGAACCACTCAACAGCATATCAAGGCAGCTCAAAGTTAGAAGAAAAGTTATGAAGATAACCATAAATACGATCTATACTTTGATTTTGGTGAAAAATTGTTCCTATGAATTACACCCAGGATGAAAGTTTTGAGATTCATGAAGAAAGTGAAAATAATCCCCATGTATGTCAGTTCCTTGGAAATTCCTGATCGCATCAGTACGGTAGTCTATTAGTTGGAAATTCCTCTAAATATCTCTCAATTCCGGTATGTGTTCCATGTATATGTCCTAATTAAGTATATAACTAACCCTTCACATGGAATGATCTCATAATTCATACAATTAGATCATGATCTCTCATATGAGGAATAACTAGTGGAAATTATGGACCGTATAGAGAAGGTTCTATAAAACAAAAACACTCACCTGGTCAATGTTTCGTAGAGAAATCACTTCTTAAAGAAGCTATTTGGGAAACTTAGGATATGGTTAATCATAATTGTTATCATTTTTTGCCCTAATGGTTAATTTCTAGGGTGAAATTCATTTTAAGGGTCGTATAATGTATCACCATGAGTTTTTAAAGACATTTTTCATCATGAAATTGAATTTTCAATTATGTATTTCAATTCACTAAGAAAAAAATTCCATTCAAACAGCACCAACTCGGCATACATTACACGGAACATCTTCTTGAAATATGTTACACACAACCCTACCTTTGTGTATATTAAACGCAACACTGATGTTTTAATGAAAATTTTTTCTACTTTTATAATTATTAAAATGATATAATTACAACCCAGCCATTAAAATTTGTAATATGAATATTAATAACTTCCTTTAAAATATATTTTAAATTTTTTTATATTAATAAATATTATTAATAATGAACGATAGAATTTTTAGTAATGTCTTTATATGTTTAAAAATACTAATTTCTTAAACGAACTACTTTTTATGTCTGTTATTGAAAAATAATAAAATTAATTTATACACATTTATAAATTTAATTTGATAAAATAAACATATTTTTTAAAATTTAGAATTTCTAAATCAGATTAGGGATATTTTTTTATTTTTTTAGAAACATAATTTTTGGATGAGTAGTGAAAAATACAATATTTTATTTCCAAACAACATTTTTATCAAATTTATTTATAAGGTTCAATTATATTTTAAATTGGTTTAATATATTTATCTAATAATATTTTTGTCAATTAATACAATTTAGGTCATTTAGAACAATTACATTTTATATTTTTGTACAAAAACATAGAAAACTATTTAATTTTTTTACATTAAAAACCCATAATGTCGACCCCACTACGGGATAAATATTAAATTAATTCCTTCCAATTATGTAATTAGAATTTTGAAAAAATCATTCCATATTTGGAATTGGAATATTTTATAATTTCTTATATGGTCCACTTAGTTTTTGAACAAAAAAACGAATTAAAATGATTAATGTAAAATTAATTTGAACATAGGAATAATCCACAAAATTAAGGGGTAAAATGAACTAACCACATGTCCAACACTCTTAGGATGGAAAATATTTTTCTATTAAACTTCATTTATTGATTTTTTTATTCGAGTTAATTATTTTAGTAAAAACTTTGGTACACATAACTTGATGAAAAAAAACATTAATTGAGTCCTTTACATCTCCTATAAAAGGTCATCACCTCTCTGTATTATTGACACCTCTCAAACCATTTAGGGTTGGAGAAGCTCTTCCACAATACACTTCCCAACATACCTAACATTCTCCATGAAGCCTCCCTTTGGGAAAAATTAATCCAAGTAATCCTTTTCACACCAACCAAAACGGAGTTACCCAGTCAACTAGTGTTTTGAATGAGTACGACAAGAGTTATGAAACGTGGTTAGGGAATTTTATGTCATTTTAATTTCCTTAAGATAAATTCCTTAATCACCACTCACTTATTTTTTGTTGTTTATTTACTTCCCTTGAATGTATTCTATGTCAATTATATATAAATTTATGCATATTCTCATATCCATTTTGTGATCTTTATGTCACGGGGTTTAAGATTCAAAAGTTACCAAAATGATAAAATAGTTTTACCATGATTATGCTTCTTTGATATTCAAGTTTTTCTATAAACCTAATTTATTTTTCAATATGTATTATATCATGAATCACCATTTAATTAATATATTTTAAGATTTATATAATTCTCATTCTTTATATAGAGATTATGATCCCATCATCCCAAGTGGTAAGAGGTTATTAAAAATAATATCATCACTTTTTGGTGTAATTTATGATTATGATTCAATTAATGAAATCTCACAACCATTTTCTCAAGAATATTCATTAGTTTTATTCTCTTATAATTATTTAAGAAAAACTCATTTATTAGGACCATTTTCAACTCTTTGGTACTTTATATAATTTTTTTATCTATAATATTATCATCTCTTTCTTTGGTCAGAAATATATTGTAATCAAAACCATGTTTTCAAAAATATTTTCAAAATATTTTTTAATACCATTATCAAGGAAAATGGATATTAAAACACATTTTTGGTTTTTAATGCATCTTTTATGAGTTTTAAAGCTATTTTTAAAATAATTAAAAAAATGTTTTAGGTTTTAAAATAATTATTCAATAAAGAATGGATATCTTCCACAATATATGTTTTTAAAAGATCATTCAAATTTATTTCCCATATATGATAACATACACTGCTTCTATTCAATTATTTATAGGGAATTTATTAGATTTTTCCATTCATATTATTCCTCTCAATTGATTAAGATTTTATGGCATTATGGTTATGAAAGTCATCTCTCTTTCATGTGTAATTTTTTTAACAACACATATTTTCATGGGTTATTATTCTGAATAATTCGTTATGAAACCCGTATATTTTTTCAAATGTTATTATATGATTACATGTTCATTATACCCATTTAATTTTATGGGTTATGATATGATTGTATATGATTTTTGGAAAATTTATGTATGATTTTATTCTGAGATGGTTGGGAAATATATCTCCCTCAAATGCACTAGGTTAAGATTTATATCTCATGATATAGACTGAGATAGTCTTTGTAATGAACTTTGACTAATAAGTTAGCCATGGGATTGAACCATGACTATGAATATGGTGTGGGGAGTGAACTCGTTATACTATGATGGTGATGGGAGTGAATCATGATTACCACGATGTCATGTGGAGTGAACCCGCACTACCAAGATGGTCTTTGAAGTGATGGATTGGATACAATAAAAATAATATTATATACTTATGTGTCTGCCACAATTTCAAGTCGTGATCCAATGTTATGCTTTCATGGATTATGTTCATTATTTCCTTATGAAATGTGTCTTATGAACTACCAACAGGTATTCCATGTTTTATGAATATGATCTTTGACATGTATGGTATGATCTTATATTTTCATGCTCATGTTCTCGAACCCTTATTCTCAGGACTATGCTAACAGATCTCTCTTGTTTACCCTTACTCAAAACCAGAGGTCACCCCTTTTATTTCTTCCCTTGGTTATAATTATAATTATTATGTTTTATGTTTCTAAGAAGAGATCCAATCAAGAAGAACCTGGTGATTGATAATGTAGCTCCACTATTTATTAATATTTATGTTTCCATATTTCCAAATTCACTAGACTAGTACTGTCTTTGGGAGTCTATTTATAAAATGACTTAAGTATTATACAGTCATTATGTAATGTTAATATATGAAAAGTGAGGGTCTATATAAATAAAAACCCCTCAGATCCTAGTATATCTTTATCATTCCATGATATACCATCATAGGTGATTTATCAAACTTGTGGAGGAAAACATATTGCATCACTAAAGGGATATAAATCATCCCCTGAAATAACAAACATTGTTTTTCATTATCATAACGTCCATCATGGGAATCACCATAGACACCTCGATCTCTCAAAGCATCCACAATAGAATCCACCATTTGAGAATCCTCCAATTAATAAATGAAATTAGAAAACACCATCTATAAGGACCCATTCTTAAAACATTACATAATATTGAATTAAATGAATAATTCACATTGAGGATCTTTTAAGGTTTATAGTTTAGAGTATTAGGAAATAACTATTACATCTCAAAAGATTACAAAGTAGACACTGCTTCTCAGTTTCCATTTTTTTAAAAAATAAAAATAAAAACTCTTGAAAAAAATATCTATGTTTATTTCCTTGTTTTAGATAGCATGACTTTTCCTTGATCCCATCCTTGACCATATTCATCTTTAAGTCCTCTGAAAATCTTTTCAAAACATAAGATGGGCATAAAGAGCTCAGTAAGGGTTATAAAAAAAGAAATAAAACATTATTTCATCACTTCATAAATAACATAATCTCTTTAACATGCCCCATGAAATCATAATATTTATGAATAACACATAGAAAACATAAACCATAAAGGTTACTTGAAGCATCCATATCAAACTTACATTGTTGTTATCATAGCTATATAGGGAGTCACATTTGAAATAACAATCACAGTATATTCCCTAAATCTCTTAGGATAAACATTCACCTTTACCACCATCATGTTACCTAATGCATTGGAGATCTATCTCAGGCTGACCCTCCCTCCGTTTATCACCGAACCACCTGTATACATAAACAATGCCCAAGAACACATAAAATACACAGAATAAGAAGATAGTATTTCAACATTCTAATCACAATATATCATTTAAATATATTGAAAAAACAAATCCATTATCAAAACCATATTCAAAACCAAAATACATATAATAGTATATGGTATTTATTTTCCTTTTAAAAACATTTCGGCTTGTTATGAAAGACAAAGATCAAATAATACTCATGATGGTGGAAAAGATTTTTCTCACCACTTACATTAAAAAGAAACATTCTTTTATTTTTTTAGTAAAATGCCTCATAGGAAAATATTTCAATTTAATTAAATGAAATGTCTAAGGTATTTATACACCGTATAAAAGAAAGTTGAGAATAAAACAAAATATTCCTCAATGAACGGGGATTGAGATGAAGTCCCTTACCTCGTGTCCAACATGACCCGATCATTATTTAATATCCTGAATAATAAAGTAAGGTTAATTTATACTTGATTAAGAACCATTTTTAAATTTATTATTCCTTTTATATCACTTATTACCATGTTATAAACATTATGTAATAATTTATGTTATTAACGGTTTTTTCGTTGATATTTGGTACTTGAGTAAAAATGAACACCTTATAATTACAAGTTGTCCATGTCATCAATAATACATTATCTTCGGAATTATATTCATGATTTAGATATAATATCTAGTATATATATGTATTTATAACAGTACATAACAATTGAAGATAAGAAATTAAATGCACCGTTCATGGAGACGGTAAGCCGTATGTACGAATGAACGGTACATTCATTTATATTTCAAACTTTAATGGAATTAACACATAATTATAAATAGGTATATAATAATTCCAGTATAATAATCATATATAATACCATTAACTCTATCCTTTATATGTCCCACGTATGACATTAACGAGTCATATCACTTTGTGGGGGGATAGTCCTCACTTCCTCAAATGAAATTATCACGTTTACCCACTATGGAAACTACAAAGGTATGTTATAAATGAAAAATACAGAAGAAAAAGTAAAATATAAATATAATATTTATCATATATAAATACAGTTCCATCTCAATGGCCACCATGAGAGGCGGTAGGAGATAATTGAACAATCATCACTTTGTGAGGCGTTAGTTCGCTACTCACAGAAATATTATGTTATTCATCCATTATATGGAGGTGTGTGTAAGTGTACTTCGAATACATCTCATTAAAAAACAATAGTATATTAAGGATAATGGTGTTGTTATAAAATAAATGAATAAAAAGAGTTTAGGGGGTTGGAGAAGTCAAATAAAACAGAAGAACTTAAGAGATGACGTTACATTTAAATCGGATAACTCCTTTTTTTTAAACCAAAAGTGTTTCTTGAAGTACATTCAACATAAGGTAAGGCTTCTAGGATGAAGATACATATCATTGGAACTTATTGGAGCTGAGGTTGTATGAGTCAAAGGCGGATAAATGGGTAGGAAGTGAGGGCTTTTTATAAGGGAGAGGATGGGCTCGTTAGGAAATTTGAAACAATTATTTTATTATAAACTCATATTCGGTTTGAAAAGGTCTACTAATAATTAAAGTCAATGTTAAGAAGACTCGCGGTCTAAATAAAATCATCCAATAATAATTTTACAGGTTTTGGATCTTGTTGTAATATTTATAATCTTATTTATTTAAATCATTAATTAAGGAGGTAAATATTGCATTATTATTGTGTCATAAATTATTTAATTTATTTGATGTACAAAAATTATAAGAAATTACCATGATGTAGGAAATATTTTTATATTTCCAAATAATATTTTTATTCAAAAAGATAACTTATATAACCCCATGTAAAAACTGATTTACTAAAAGATATTGGTTTGTGTCATTTTTCTATTTACTTTTTATTAATTAATATAAAGTCTCATTATTACTCCCATGTGGCTCCATGGGGTCCCAAATTACACCCAAGGATTCCCATGGTAGGCTATTTACCATAAAATAGAATTGGGACACATGTTAGTGTAATTTAATGTTATTATAATGATAGATTTTACCCATATTTACTATATTTACCTTTTAATCTTGTTAAATAAAATATTTACTGAAGTAAATATTTAAAATGTCTAAAAATAAAAGTTACCTATTTAAGAAATTTGGACCTACTAATTCCAAATATGGAATCCATTTTTTAAATTAAATCAAATAAGTTGTATAAATTAATTTAAAATTAATTCCCGGTGTCAAAGTAGAAAGCGTGTTTTTAAGAAATATTAATTATCAAAAGATTGACAGTTATTTATGTCCAATTTCAAAGTGAAATTAATCACAATGTCCAAAATTGAATTAAATAGTTAAAATATATTCTAATTAAAATTTATAACCAATTAAAAAGATAATATAACCACATAAATAAATTAGATTAAAAGGAACTATTGAATTAAAATACAATATTTTTACTATTCATTAAAAAATGAACTTTATCAGAATAATAGAAAAAATTTACCCAAAGTAAATTTTGATGTCCCAAATCTAATGAAAAATATTATTTTGTCAAATAGAACATATAAAAATGAAAGAAACTATATTTAAAGAGTTTTCTCCATCAAAATGTGGTAAATCGACCTTTTAAAGAATATTAGAGTATTTATGCTTAGATTCGTTCCCATTTAAGCCTCTAACATTTATTAGATAAATGTAAAAATATTTAAAAAACATATATAATTATATTTTAGTTAGTTATATTCATTTTCACTGATATAATGTCTAGGAATTAACTACCATTGAAATTAATAATATTATTTTATTAGTGTGCAATGTAAGATTTCAAAGAAACCCGATACTGCATATTGGGTATACTATCGACCATAGCAACCCCTTTAAAGTAAAATTAATATTTAATTCAAAAATATTAATAAAAATTCAAATATATTATTCTTTATTTACATGGGATGTTACATTTTACCCCTTTTTGAGAATTGTGTCCTCGCAATTTTTATTCACTTATCCAATAAGTGGGTGTATTTATCCCTCATAACATTTTAAGATTCCCACATTGCCTCTTCAACTGTATGGTTTTTCCACATAACCATTACCTAAAAAAATATCTTATTTCACATCCATTTCTCTCTATGGTCAAGATTCTGGACTGGTTATTCCTTATAAGAGAAATTCCCTTCCAACTGAACTACCTCTGGGCTTAAAACATGAGATAGATATGTCATATACTTTCTCAACATTGAAACCGGAAAAAGATTGTGTACCTGAGATAAACTTGGGGGTAAAGCCACTATGTACGCAACTGTTCCAACTTTCTACAGGATTCCATAAGGTCCAATAAACCTCAGACTCATCTTTCCCTTATTACCAAAACACATCACACTTTTCCATGGAGAAACATTGAGAAAGGCATGATGACCTACTTCGAAAGATAGATCCTTCCTCTGGTTATCCACATAGCTTTTCGGCCTGCACTGAGCCATTCTTGTGTTTTTCTGAATCAATTGAACCTTTTCTACCATCTCTTCTACCAATTCTGGTCCCATATCCTTTCTTTCACCAAATTCATCCGAAAAATATGGAGTTCAATAATGCTTTCCATATATTGCCTCAAATGGAGCCATCTGTATACTAGAATGAAAACTATTATTATATGAAAATTCAACCAAAAAATATGTTAGTCTCAACATCCATGTTAATCTAGTGAACAAGCTCGTAGCATATCCTCCAGAGTCTAAATTGTTCATTCTGACTGCCCATCTGATTGAGGATGAAAAGCTGTACTAAAATTAAATTTAGTACCCAATGACTTTTGAGGCCTTTCCAAAAGATAGAAGTAAACCTGGGATCATGATCAGATACAGTTTAGAAGGTAGAACCATTAAACATGACTATCTCTTTAACATACAACTGAGAAAATTGATCTAGAGACAAATTATCTCAAATAGGAAGGAAATGAGCATATTTAGTCAATCGATCAACAATAACCCAGATTTAATTGTTACCTCTACATGTCTTTGGTAATCCCACAACGAAGTCCATGGATATATTTTCCCACTTCCACTCTGGCATTGGTAAATTCTAAAGCATCCCTTTCAGTAACTTCCACTCTGCTTTAACCTGTTGACAAGTCAAACAGTTCACAGTAATATTATCAATATATATTTTCATTCCATCCCACCAGTAATACTCTCGAAGATCTCTATACATCTTAGTACTTCTAGGATGAACTAAAAACGAGGAACTATGAGATTCACATAACAACTCATTCTTCAACTGTGAATCACAAGGCATGAATAATCTTTTCCCAAACATCAAAACACAATTCTTATCAATGTTAAATTTGGGCAACATACCCTTCTGAACCAACTCTACCTTTTTCTGTAATTCACTGTCTTCTTTCTGCGCTCGCTTAATTCTGTCTGACAGGGATGATTCCACTGACACCTGAAACAAAACAAAAGAATTTCCTGCACCAAAAACTTCTATGACAAAGTTCATCAAATCAAAAATTAAAGGATCTTCATCCAAAAACAACATAGTTAGTGAAGCATTACTTTTTCAACTCAAAGCATCTTCCACATTATTTTCCATTCCTAGATGGTAATGGACTATGCAATCATAATCCGTGATTAATTCCAACCATCTCCTCTATCTCATGTTCAATTCTTTTTGAGTGAATATATACTTAAAACATTTGTGGTCAGTATATATTTCACATTTCACTCCATTAAAATGATGCCTCCAAATTTTTAAAGCAAATACAACAGCAGCTAATTCCAAATCATGTGTAGGGTAATTTAACTCATGAGGTTTCAACTGTCATGAAGCATAAGCAATTACCTGATCATTCTGCATAAGGACACAACCAATTCCTTTTAGGAAATCATCACTGTTGATAAAAACCTCACCATTTTTGGACGGGAGTTCCAAAACAGGATCTTTACCAATCTTCATTTCAATTATTGAAAACAATCATCACATTCTTTTTTCCAGATGAATGTAACACCTTTTTGAGTTAACTTAGTCATTGGACTAGATAACCTGGAAAACAAGTTGACAAACCTTCATTAATAACCAAAAAAACCAATAAATATTCAAATCTCAGTTATATTGGTGGGTCTTGGCCATTCTTAAACAAATTTTGTTTTAGCAGGATCAATAATTATTCCATTTTTTGAAACAACGTGACCATGTAATGAAATTCTTTATAACCAAAACTCACACTTGCTGAACTTCCCATACAATTTCTTTTCTTTTAAGGTTTTCAAGACTAACCCTAAATGAATTTAATGCTCCTCTTTAATTTTATAAAAAACCAAAATATCATCAATGAAGACAACCATAAACTTATCCATCAACTCACAGAAAATTCTATTCATAATCTCCATGAATATAGCATGTTAATTGGTTAACCCAAAAGGCATATCTACACATTCATAATGGCCATATCTAGTATGAAATGCAGTCTTCTGAATGTCTGCTTCCTTTACTTTCAACTGATCGTACCCTGACCTCGTATCAATCTATGAAAAATACTAATCTCCCTGGATTTGATAAATCAAATCATCAATTTGAGGCCAATGATACTTTTTCTTAACAGTGATGTTATTCAATGGTCTATAATCAATGAAAAATTTCATTGAACCATCTTTTTTAAAAAATAAGACTGGAGCATCCCATGGTGATGTGATATGGATAATGAAACCTTTATATAATAACTCCTATAATTGATTCTTTAACTCTAAAAGATCAATTTGAGCCATTCGATAAGGGGGTTTTGAAATTGGTTTAGCATCAGGCACTAAGTCAACAGTAAATTCAACTTCTTAATCAGCTGTATTCCAAGAAACTCATCAAGAAAAACATCAAGGTAGTAATTTACCACTGGCACATCATTAATCTCAACAATTCCTTTATTTTCAAGAATATGTTCAAGGTAACATTCATTTTCATTTTTACTAGTTTCTCAGCTTCCTGATATGTTATCAAAAGTAAGGGTTCATTATTGTAAACAAAATGAAAATCATTCTAAAAAGAAACCTCTTTAGCACAGCAATAAATCGTATCATGAAAAATAGAAAGCCAATCTATACGCAAAATAACATCAGACACTACTACAGGAAAAACACTAAAGATTTGAGGTAGGTTCTTTCCACACACAAGGACAAGAAGGTTCTTATGTTTTCTTTTTGTGTCAATATTTCATCTAGGTGTTTTTATAATAAGTTTTGTATTCATATCTTGAGATGGAATTCCCAATTTACTAGAAAACTTCTCAGAAATTGATGAGTGTGTAGACCCTCAATCAAAAAACACATTGGAATAATCTGAAAAATCAAATAGTGTACCAGATACTAATTCATTTGATGGACCAACATCTGCTGAAGTAGTTACAAAGGATTTCACCACCCCTTTCTGCTTGTAGTCTGGCTTCTTTCCCTCAGCTGAGTTCTTCATTGGACACTCATTTGTATAATGATCCATTTCATTGCACTTAAAACATTTTACTAACTGTAAATTATATTTTTTATTACCATTACTTGATCTTTTTTAATGCAATTACAATCCTTATGTCCCATTTTACCACAACGGTAGCACTTAATATAATTCAAAAGACATTCCCAAAAATGGTTTTTACTACAATTTTCACAAACTGTAAACTAAAGTATCCTACCATCAGAAATTTTTTAAGATTTATTCCCTTTCACCTGCCACCTCAACCTCTTATTATATTGTTTCTTAAATAACACATGATCATCATAAAACTCCATTTCCACCTTCTACTAACAACGAAAAAGTTTTTCATAACATTGGAACTCAAGAGAAGCTAATGACCTTCGATACTTTGGCATTAATTTTGAGTAAAAATGGTTTATTTTACTATCGAGATCTCATATGAAATTTAGAGCATACCTTGCGAGTTAAGTGAATTTTGTATCATAAGCAGCCACTGAGTCATCCTTATGCCTCAATTCTTTGAAATTGTTTTCCATCCTATGTCAAAACACCTTAGGAAAATATTTCCCATTTAACATACCTTTGAAATCATTCTAATCAAGAGCATCAATATCCTCACTATCCCTGATATCTTTTACCATCGACCACAACTGGTCAGCTTTACCTTCAAGATGGTAAACATCAAGACTAAACTCTTGGTGTTCTAAACACCCAATTACATCAAATTTTTTTTCCAGTGCTTTAATCCACCTTCTGCTAGCACAGGGTCTATTGATCCTCTGAATGATGGGGGATGTTTCCTCATTAAATTCTTTACCACTAACATGTTCCTCTATGGTTGATCTGACTGATTTCATTCATGGATACCACCACCATTTATAGCCTTAGTTAACTGTTCCATCACTACAACAAACTGTACATTTCCGATTTCGACCATCTCAGGTTACTAATATTGAAGGTTCTCTTCCTCCTGATGTCGTCCTAAAATAGCTGCCATGTTTTCCCTGAAAAAAAACCATTCTGAACACAGAAATATCTTAGGAAAAAAAACATGGTAATCTGTAAATGCTATATCATTTAAATATTAACATTAATTAATTTATGGATATTAATTTAACAATACCCTAACTACTAAAGTTATTCAAACCTCCCTTTGATACCAGCTATAAGGACTCAACCTTAAAACACTACATAATATTAAATTTAATGAATAATTCACATTGAGGATATTTTCAGATTTGGAGTTTTAGATAATTAGGATATAACTATTTCATCTTAAAAGATTACAAAGTAGACACTTCTACTCAGTTTCCATTTTTTTCAAAAATAAAAAATAAAAAATTTTGAAAAAAAGTGTCATGTATACTTCCATGATTTAGATAACATGACTTTTCCTTGATCCCATCCTTGACCCTATTCAAATTTACGTCATGTGAAAAACATTTCAAAAATGGTATGAGCATAAAAAGCTAAGTAAGGCTTATAAAATAAAGAATGAAAACATTATTTAATCATTTTATACATAACATAAGATATTTAAAATACCTCTTAAAATTAGAAGATTTCTGAATAAAACATAGAAAACATAAATCATAATGGTAACTTGTGGGATCCATATCAAACTTGCATTGTAGCTATCACAACTGCATAGGGAGTCACATTTGGAATACCCATCACAATATATTCCCAAAATCTCTTAGTAGAAACATTCATGTTTACCTCTTTCAGATTACCCAATGCATTGGAGAGTTATCTCGGGCTCACCCACCCTCAGTTTATCATGGAACCACCCGTATACGTAAATAACGCCCAAGAACATATAAAATAAACATAAATGAAAGTTAACATTTCCACATTATAATCACAACATTTAATTTAAATATATTGACATAAAAAATCCATTTTCAAAACCATTTTCAATACCAAAATACATAAAATATTATATGGAATTTATTTCCTTTAAAAAAATTCAGCTTGTTATGGATACCAAAGATCAAATAATACTCGTGAGGCAGAAAAAAGACATTATAACCACATACGTTAAAAAGAAACATTCTTTTTTTTGCCATTTAGTAAAATTACTTGTAAGAAAATATTCCCTTTGAATGAAATGAAAATTAAAAGGTATATATACACCATATAAATGAAAGTTGAGAATAAAACAAAATATTCCTCAAAGAAAGGGGATTGAGACGATGTCCATTACCTCGTGTCTGACTTGACCCGATCGTTCTCTATTCTCTTGAATAATAAACTAAAGTTAATTTCTACTTTCTTAGGATCCATTTTCAAGTTTATTATTACTTTTATATCACTTAATACCATGTTCTAAACATTATGTAATTATTTATGTTATTAATGGTTATTTCATTGATATTTGGTACTTGAGTAAAAATGAACACCTTATAATTACAAGTTGTCCATGTCGTCAACCATCCATTATCTCCAGAATGATATTCATGATTTAGATATAATATAAATCATATATATCCAGTATATATATGTATTTATAATAGTACATATCATTTGTTGATAATAAATGAAATGCACCATTCATGGAGATGGTAATCCATATGTACGCATTAACGCTACATTCATTTATATTTCATACTTTAAAGGAATTAAAACATAATGATACTTAGGTATATTATATTTATAGTATAATATCATATATAATACCCTAAACTCTATCCATTATACTCCCCAGATATGAAATTAACGAGTCATATCACATTGAGGGGGTGGTAGTCTGTACTTCCTCAAATGAAATTATCGTGTTTACCCACTATGGAAACCACCAAGGTAAGATAAAAATGGAAAATACAAAAGCATAAGGAAAATATAAACATAATATATATCATATATAAATACAATTCCATATTAGTGGCCACCATTAGAGGTGGTAGGAGATAATTGAACAATCATCGCTTCGTGAGGCGTTAGTTTTCCATTCACAGAAACAGTATGTTATTCACCCATTAGATGGAGGTGTCTGTAAGTGTAGTTTGAATCCTTCTTATAAAAAAATCCTTTTATATTTACTATACCGGTGTTGTTATAAAATAAATTAATAAAAAGTGTTTATGGGGTTGGGGAAGTAGAATAAAACAAAAGAACATAAGAGAAGACATTACCATTAAATTGGGTAACTCCCTTTGGATTGACCCAAATGGGTTCCTTGAAATGATTTCTGCCTAAGGTATAGCTTCTAAGATGAAGATAGGGATCTTGGGAGCTTATTGGAGAAGAGTTTGTATGAGACAAAGTCTTGAGATGTGTGAGAAATGGGTAGGAAGTGAGGGCTTTCTATAATGGAGAGGAGGGGCTCTTTAGGAAAGTTTGAAACAATTATTATATTATAAACTCATCTTCAGTTTCAAAAGGTCAACTAATCATTAAATAAAAAAGTTAATATTACTCATGGTCTAAAAAATCATCCAATAATAATTGGATAGGTTTTGGATATTGGTTTAGGATTTATAATCTTATTTATTTAAATCATTTATTAATGAGTTAAATATTGCATCATTATTGTGTCATAAATAATTTAATTTATTTGATGTCCAAAAATTATAAAAAAATACCATGACCTGGGAAATATTTTTAGATTTCCAAAGAATGTTTATAGTTGAAAATATAACATATATAACCTAATATAAAAATTTATTTACTAAAAGATATTTGTTTATGTCATTTTTTTTCTTTACTTTAAATTAATTAATATAAAGTGTCATTATTACTCCAATGTGGCACCATGGGGACCCAAATTCGACCCAAGGATGCTCATAGTCGGCTATGTATCATCCAATAGGATTAGGTCACATGTTAGGGTAATTTAATATTATTATAATATTATATCTTACTCTTATTTATTATATTTACCTTTTAATCATGGTAAATAAAATAATTTCTAAAGTAAATATTTAAAATGTCTAGAAATAAAAGATACCTATTTACATATTTTGGACCTACTGACTCTAAATATGAAATCCATTTATCTATATTCAAGACATAGAAGTGGCAGAAATTAATTTAAAATTAATTCCCATTGTCAAAACAAAAAGCGCTTTTTTAAGAAATAATAATTATCAAATGATTGACATTTGTTTATGTCAAATTTCATGGTCAAATTAATTCCAATCTATAAAATTGGATTAACTAGTAAAAATATGTTCTAATTAAACTTTATAACCATTTAAAAATATAATATACCCATATAAATAAATTATATTAAAAGGCACTTTTGAATTAAAATACAATATTTTTCACTATTCATTAAAAAAATGTACTTTATTAGAAAATTACCAAAAATTAACCCAAATTAAATTTTGATGTCCCAAATCTAAAGAAGAATTTTATTTTGTCAAATAGAACATATAAAAATGACCAAAATATATTTAAAAAGGGTTCTCTATGAAAAGACATTAAATTGGCCTTTTAAAAAATATTAGAGTATTTATGCTTAGATTCATTCACATTTTATGCCTCTAACTTTTATTAGATAAATGTAAAAAAATTTAAAAAAATATGTATAATAATATTGTAGTTAGTTTTATTCATTCCTGCCAATACAATTGCTATGCATTAACTACCATTTAAAATAATAATATTATATTATTAGTGTGCAACGTAAGATTTCAAATAAAATCGATGTTGCGTATTGGCTATGCTATTGAACATAGCATTCCCTTTACAGTAAAATTAATATTTAATTGAAAAATATTAATAAACATTTAAAAATATTATTCCTTATTTACTTGGGATTTTACACCATCATTAGAAAAGGAATCATTTTTATCCAACATTTCCCATATTAAGAGGCATAATGGAGATCCATTCAATCACTCTACAATTATATCTCCGCATACCCACATAATCATTATGTAACTTTCTATTTAGAAAATAATCTTCAAAGTTACACCTTCCTAGTGTATGGGAAATATAAATGAGTAAATATATAAAAATTACATCCATAATCACTATTAAATATTTTATTAACACTGGGAGAAGACATGCCTCAGGATCTTGTGATGGGTGAAAATCATAATGCATTCTTCTATGTGATAATTACACCACAACTTCAATGATATATTAAATTATAATAGAAAAAAATAATGGGTGGAATATATTCATTCATGGGTTTATAACTTCCAGTACATATAATAAATAAAAATATTTTGTATATAAACAATGCATAATCCATGATGTGAATAATTATATAAAACCTCAATGAAAAACACCATCATTTGTAAAATTATGATATAGAGAACTAAACACTTATCTTTTAGATACATAAAACATTAAATTATTGGGTTATTCCTTAATTATTACTAGTTATTTCAAGTAAAGGTTGTCAGATAATTAAAAATATAAGAGAAGTAGGTAATGAACCTCCTATAATATCTTAAACTAATGAGTAAACTCCACAACTCTACAAAAATCTTAAGGGGTTCCCAAGAAACAACATCCCTAATAATTAATGACTCCTTTGCTACTCCATAATGGGACATGACAGGTATCATGAAAATATATCCACATGCATATAACTAGCCCATAATGATATTCTCACATATCACCTGATGATGAAGAATTACTAGTCTGGACCATATATTCTATTTATTCTATTCCACATTTTATGAGTAAAAATGAATTTTATTGATAGAAATGCCCCTAAAATAATATCGGAACCCCTAAAACCATAAATTCATCAAATCAATGAACATATATGGAGTGTTTTTTATCGAATGATATCATGGTAAAATCTTAATTAAAATATCAACATTATACATAATTCTAAAGTATATCTACATCCTTCACCCAAATAAGATTATTTCATGATTGTAGATAGATCATAGATAAAAAACTAGATAATCCATATAATCAATTAAGTCATAAATCTATTGAAGAGGATAGTGGGTTTTCTCTATTATATGATTCAAGTGATGATAATTGAAAGAAAATTAGATAAATCCATTATCCTTACAAATGAATGTAACTAGATCAACCTAATGTGACATTCTTGGTCGAAAAAAACTTCAATATAAGAGATATTTTATATGTACCAAAAATTAAAATAACTCCTAATATTCTATATTATATAGAGAAATAGATATTAGTGAATATCCCTTCTATAGATCTTTACCAATATCAATCTCTAATCATGGATGTAACAAAACAACCATTGTAGGCAAGATATAGGGGTGCTCTAATAATAACTGTAGAAACACTGAAAAACAAATCATGAATGAACTGAGCATCAACATGAATATCCATGAAGACAAGGATTGATAAATCCTTTGACCCATCTAAGGATCTCACTCAACACTAAACATTTCATAATCCCCATTAGCATCATTGAAATCATATTCCTTGTAATTATATCCCTAATAGCATGAACTAAAAACATCTTCTTCATTCTAAGGATGATGTAATAATGATGTATTCTAAAATATAGGGAATCTACCTAAAATTGTTTTTATACCATCGATAGATCATGTTCCCCAAATTTTTTTACTATTAATATTTTCCTCTAACATGACTTATAAATTCCAAGGTAATTAGTATTCTCTCTATCTAAAGTCCATAGTCTTTAATTATGGTAGGTGATATAAAGAAGTTATTATACTCTAAATAATGAAATGTATTATCACATGTAGACAATATGAAAATTTTTCCTCAAATAAGAGTAGGTTATATGTAATTTTCAACTTCAAATCATGATAATAATCATAACCTACTCCTTGGAATAACTAAATTAGATGAATAACACATCCATGACTATGATCTACTCTCTAAGGATAATGAGATTAAATGTAATATCTTCTTACATCCCCATATCCCAATTAGAGATTAATAACACGAGTTCCCTTATACTGCTATCGTGGAAGAAACTACCACAACAGTGGGACCTTAAGTGGAACCATTATAATAGGTTGACTTATCACAAATAATGGCCACCCTTTTCATTGATGAACATGTATTACAAAATGAGTATATTAAATTTACCATTACAGTTTCTTAAGGGAAACAACTACAAATAAATGAGATGAAGAGGTTATGGAACAACCCATCTCTATGTGAAAACTATTAAATCTAGGAAACTTGGTACCCAAACCATATATCTAGTACATGGAAATTAAATATGACTCCCATATCAGTGTGATCCTATGTTGGCCAATTTGTTTTGCACAACCACTTTTCCTTATAATAACATAAGATACCTCTATATCATAAATGGGGTAACCTATCCATATATTTTTGGATATAAATCTATGTCGATATACCTAACTCTATACTACTATTCTAAAAATAGGAATGAATCATTACGAATATGACACGTCCCACACTCAGTTTACTCTTATTTTACCCAACCTGGTTGGCCCCATGCCTCAAGCACAACTCCATGTATTCTAGAGGATGCTGACTAGTAGAGAGGGCCTCAGGTGTGTCCATAGTGAGATTATGCCAAAAAATTAGGGTGGTATATAACTGAGATAATAATATATTAACAAACATCATAATTTTAATAATAATGAATACGTTATTTGAACCATGAATAAACATCGGTGAAATAAATATTAATCAAAATATACAAACTATATCATATAATAAAGTTATTGGAATGTATATGTGAAAAGGGAATATATACATACATTGAAGTGGGTATATTCTAAAATAAAATATATAAAAAATTTCAAATGGTAAAAATATATCCAAGCATCCTAAGAATTAGCTATATCATATGCTACATAGCTCCCATATTAATGTAAAAAAGTTAGGCATCCAATGTGGGATGCTTCCCTTAATCCACACAAAAAAATCATATAATCTTTCAATGTAATAATGGTAGTTAAGAAAGGGTGTGAGATAAACTTAGTAGAACCCGAAAATAGTGAATATAAAAATCCAGTCTCTGATTATAATCTATAATTGTGTGGATTTTTATACAATTGAATTAGTGAGAAAATAAAAAACAAAAAACTAATCAAGTATTAGCCTATGTTTGGCCTATATTGGAAAAAAACAGAATAACAGATTAATTCCATAAAAATAGGGTATATTTTGTTTCAAGAAAATGTTGTCTCCACTATGAAGAAGAATAAATAATTGAGACTAAGGACTAATGTCAATTGATGTGGAAATATAATGATATAGATGGAATTTGAATTGATTTCTGAATATAGATACATGAACAAATCCTAGATTTTGGATTAATAGGGATATTCTTCTATTGAGATCTATTCTGAAAAATCAAAAAGGAGTGGGTGAAATTTTCCCAAAATATGTAGCTCTTCCTCCTTTTCAAAAAACTATCCCAGGGAATTTACAAGGCATTTAAATGTTACATTTCATGTAATGATTAGACTTTTTTATACACGGGAAAATAATTACATGTTGTGAAAGTTATCTATGCAGACAAATACAAATCATGTATTTAATAAATTCCATGTATTTAAATTCATACATTATATTTGGACTGTAGTCAGGCTCTAACTCCCTTTTTCATTCTCTACAAGGACACAAAAAACATGCCTCTAAGGTGCAATTTCAGAGTTTAATCCATTATTGAATTACAAAAAAGGGGTCAACGAAAAATTAAAAATATACATACCTAAAGGAAAATTGAGGATATTACAGCCTTCCCCATTAAGGAAACTCATCATCGAGTACCCCTTACAGTGTTGGTAAAGCTTCATCTAATAACAACGGTGGACATTGTACACGGTTGTGTTACTATAAAACTCATACCATATGAACAAACCTAACTAAAATATCCTTCATTAAATGATCAATGATGTGAATGGAGTTCTCCTTAAATTAATAATTGGTATCAAATTCAACTTAATCGAGACCAAAATTTTACATGGTTCATCTTGGTAACTATGAAGATGTGAAATGTGGAAGAAATCATTCATGGAACAATACCTCTTAGGTAACAAAAACTTATAGTCTACTGACCTGACTCTTTGTAGGATCCCAAAAGCCTCGAAAAAATAAGTCTAAATCTTACCTTAACTCTATATCATATAATTCTCAAGCTAATTTCATACTCACTGGAAAAAATTAACCCCAACATTGACCTACAGAATTCAATAGTGACCATCAACATATAAATATTATATAGACTAAGATGAAGACATAATCTTTTTGAGAAAATAAATATTCTCCAAAGTATCATGAAATATACAATGACTATGTATCATGTCATCCCACACAAATATCAATAATATAGGTGAATGGAATGTTGTACCATATAGGACCTCATACTAGGCTATATTAATTGTTTCCTTAATGGAATTATTATAGTAAAACATGATGCATGAAATATGCTTCCTCCATGAACCCCAAAATCATAGATGAGTTCCCCGAGATTTTCATATTACACATGTAAAATCAATTCTAAGTAACCATTAGTGTGAGGATGAATATATGTATGATGAACACCTCTGTACCCAAATCATTATGTAACCCATTTTTGAGGCTCGATGTGAAATGAGCTTCCGAATTAGAAATGATTGTACAAGGGAGACCATGTAGGTGTCTAATCTCATCAAAATACAATCATCCAATATTGTACCCTATTAGGGTCTCCCTAATGTGAAGGAATTGCACTACCTCCATCAAATTGTTGATAACTAAACAAACCAAATGCATTCATTTAGATGACCTTGGTAAACCTATTAAAGAATCTATATCAATGCTATTCCATTTATATTTCAAGGATAGTAATAGTTACAATAAGAATGTGGACTGATGGAGTTTTGTATTCAATTGCAGATAGGTGGGACACATAATGATAGAACACATGATATGATGCTTTAACAGAGGCCACCAATTTTTATAGAGCATATCATGATACATCTTTGACATACATAGGTGTAATTCTGGTTGAGAAGCATGTGATTATCTCCTCAATTCCAATCACATGTCTGTAGGAACCCATCTATTCCCATGTGTGCATAGAATTGAATCTCAATCGACAAAAAATCTAGAGGTGAGTCCCCTTAGGAAGTACCACCCAGATTGAAAAACCTTTAGAATATGATAACTTCCTTTCTTCAACATAACTGGCAGTGAAGAGTTAACTGCAATGTATGAATGAAAACAAAAGCTGCCGGATCTCTTAATTAACCAGATGCATCAGAGAAATTGGGGCCCTCAACTTCCATTCATCACTAGCTTCTGGAAGGGTGTGTTCTAATATATTTCATCTTAGAACATCAGCTTCTGCATTTCAAATTCTAAGCATATATGAAATCTCAATGTCATAATATTGAAGTAACTCAATCCATTATCACTACCTATTACGCATGTCACAATAATTAATGATATATTTTAGGATTTTGTGGTCCATATAGAGAAAAAATTGAATGAGATGTGTTTTTATATAAGGAAAAATTCCCAAAAAATTTCAATTTTTACATTTGGTGGTTGGGTTGTACATTGAACCGATCATCGGAACATAATTATGATAGTTGTAACACTTGAAAGAGTAATTTTTAGACTTGGATAAAGGTCCAGAATGGTCGAAGGGTTATCTTTTTGGTTTCATGAGAATCATTCTCTAAAAACTGAAAATGTAGTAGGGAGATAATGTTCACTGTTTATATGACATCATGTGGCCCCAATAGTAATCTGTGTGGCCCGTTTCAATGGATTTGATGATTTCATATTTTTAGTGCATAGTTTAAACAATCTGTGAACCTATATCCCATTACTAGTGAAACATAGATAGTAACTATGCCCTATTCAACAAACAGATGGTTCATGGTTTGGAAAACAGTGTCGCACAACAATTTGAGGTGGGTTTGAAAGGTTTTGAGAGACGTATAGCTGGTGCATGGTTCAATAAAACTGTGTAGCCAAAATAAGTGACCATGTTATTATGGTGAAAGTAATGTTTTCTCCATTTTGATATTTAAAACTCATTTCTACATTCTTCATCTCTACCATGTGCAGCTCCTCTCCTCGATGGTTCTCCTCCATTCTAATTTATCCATGGATACATATCCTCAATACCATGTCTGAATTGAACATCATAATCCAATTTAGATCCTAATTAGTATGCTCTTTATTCCTATTAAATCCATTCAATGTTTAGTTATTGGTCTATTGTTCTACTTTGGTGTGATCACATTTTTTCCTTAATTTTATAGAAAATATCAGTTTCGTCATTTTCATTCAAAAAATATTGAATCAGACCTTTATATTGGACAGGTGGAACATAATAAGATAGAGGTAGGTCGTATTTTTATTATTCATTAATTTCAATCATTTTTATAAATAACATCATTGTGATTCATGCACGTATTTTTCATCCATTTCATTAAATAAATTCCTTCTTTATTGGTATACACACCATTATATACACATGTTTTTTTGTTATTATGAATTTATATGACGTCAACCTCGATCAGTATTTCCCAATGGATGTTTCAGATTAAATTTATGTTTTAAATTAATTGGCTAAATTCCTCGAATTCCATATAATCATTCATCTTGGATTAATAATTGAATTGACCTTATATTGTTTTGTGCAATTTATATGGGAACCTCCAAAGATACATGCTGAACTGATTGGTTTTTTCATGTTTATTAGCTTAAATTAACTATATCTTTGATGAATTAAATTTAAATTCTTCAATATGGTTCTTAATTATGTTAAATGAATTGTTTTTTAAACAATGTTATGTTTTTTACAAAACACCTAAAAGGAGGTGATCTATAATCGAAAATAAAATGTGGTTACAAGCTATTTAAATTATTTATGGCATAATTATTTGTTTTTAATCCATTCATTGATGTATTTGTTTATTACATGTCATGTTTGAGTTATTGTTTTTGTTGAGGTTATAAAATGAATTTTCCCTACTTTTATATAAATTTTTAATGAAACAAGAACCTCTTATGGTATTAGTGTGATAAAAAATTGGATTACCCATGTAGTTGATTTCACAATGGACTATATTACCTTCTAGGTGCCTCATTTTTTCTTGATAAATGAATTTGCATGTTTTTTAATCAAAAGACATGTATTAATTTGAATTGGATGAGCAATGAGGTTTGGTTTCATTGAATTTATTAAATGTAATCTATTGACATGATGGAATGCATTCATTAAATAATTCTAAATGTTTTAAATGATATTAATTTATTTTATTAAAATATTTATGTGAAATGAGTTTGAAAGGGGAAAGGACACGCCGATCATTTCATACTTAAGTAAATTCTTAATTTGAATTGAATAAAATGGAATGATCTTGTTTATAATGGTCTTATTAAATATAAACAATTATAGTTAATTACTAATGGGTAATGTTATAAATATGGTTACACATTAATATAGTCTATGTAACAATGGTATGGGATTTTTTTATCATTGAGGGGAATCACACACCCTTACATCAGGTGTAGAGTCATTGTTTATCAAACCATTGGCACTATGTAAGTCATTATTATTAATGTTCCACACTCCCTATTTAGATGTTTGAAATGATGGCTCACTCACCATACCAGGTGTTGTGGATGAAATCACAATATATATTAGGATTTAGGGAATGTAACCAATTTTTTGAGCTTATGGGCTCATTTTGACTAGTTATGCTTGTTTAAGTTACACCTCGGTCCATCCAGTAACTAGTATTATAGGTATATGGCCAATAATGTTCACCCGTACATGGTTAATCTAGGGGTATGAAATGTATAACAATCATATATATAATTACTATATATATATATATAGTTACTATTCAGAAACTCTTTTCAGCCCTGTTCTGATGTATGTATAACTAAAAGGTGTCTATTATGTAAATTAGTGGGATTCATGTTATTTATTTATGTTTTTATTAGTATTCATACTACCTTCACAATTCATTACTTATTATACATGGAATGGATTTAGTTTTAGTAACCAATGGTCGTGAGCTACTGATATTTATATCTCATACCCTAGTTGAGTAGTTTTTATAATGGCATACCTGTGTAGATCTCAAGTTTTCATGACCTTGGATTATTGATTGTGATGTTTTCTTCTACCTATGAGTTTAGAGATCAATAATGATCTAGAGCTCGGTATACTAATATATATTCCCCTTGGGGATGTTTATTTCCCTCGTCTATTTATGTATTTTCTTGTATATTTTTGTCTACTATATGTATTATATTTTAGATTATGTTTCATTATCTAGAACAAATGAATTGTTATTCATGGGCACTATCTATCTTTTATAATAAGTTTATATTATTCTTCAAACACATTGCCTTTCACTTATTATTACTCATGATGTTTTCTGTTATATAGTTCATAATTTACCAATGTGATGTTATAATATGAGGGAATAGTATCCCCATGATCTCCTCCTTAGACACTAACTAGTAGTTGAAAACCTCATCCATGAAAAGAGTCATTCTTGAGTCCTTGTTACCCACTATTATGGGCACTGTTTTAATGGTGAGTCAGTCTTGGACATCACAATGTTATCCCAGATCCGTTATTATTTCCTTGTCTTACTTTTTATACTGGTAGATAGGAGACTAGGAATGTGTTGTCACATGGTAAGTCATTGTGTCTAGGACTGCTCAATCAATGTATGGGGAAAAGTCCAAGTGGACAGGGATGGGATTGTTGTTCATGATATTTTCTATTACTGTTGATAATGATTTCACCTTGAGTGATTGGTGTAAATTTCCCTTCATATTGATTTATGGAATTTATGGTGTTCTACCATTTTCATGGTTTGAAATGGAATTATAATTACATGAATCAATTTTGGCATATAAAAATTCAAATTCCATGCCTATTTCATTCCATGTAGTTTCATTTTTAGGCTTCTTATTGATAATGATATTGTGATTTCAGTGTTATTCTATAATTTTTTCTTCTTTATAATTTCTGATTTTATAACATGATTCGATTATTATATTCTATGTCATATACCTCTTTAACATGGTTCTATCTGTTTACTTTATATTATATCATGAAAATATTTTGTTCTAAATAATTAGTTTCATGTAATAAATACGTGGGTTGAAATTAAATGGGAGACATGCTTTAGTTGTAAGGTTCATGGAAACCTTATTATTTTGAAAATGTAACTCGTATACTCAAAACATATTTTAAAATTTGTATATATATCTTGATACCCTTGTAAAAATTTGAAGTATTCTAAAGGTCAAATCATAAATTGAATTAGTTATACATAAATGGTATCCAATCCATGATCTATAAAGTGTATGGGTTATTTATAAGATGGGGAAATGAAAATCCTAATAATTGGATAATTTCATATGAAAATGGCATATTTTGAAATGGTTATATATGTAAAAGTAATTTTGTTTTCATCTAAAATGTGTTAAATAACTTTCTAAAATGAAGAAACGGAACCGCGTAGGTCAGTTGGGGAACGTTTCTTATTATATATACAATTATGGGGGTCTTAAAGTTTATGAAATTAAACAACTACTACTGGGCTACATTGTGATGAACCTAGGATGGATTAGTGAGACTCCTATAGATTGCTTTATCATTTACATCATAAAAATAAATTTCTGTGAGGGAATTCAATATTTATTGTGGGGTGCCAATAAATTTTAAATATTAAAAAATGAATTTTGATATGTCTTTATTTTTTCCCATATGTTATAGTTAAATTATGTATCAAGATACATTGTTATATTGTTGGAAAATAATGTTTTGCATACTATATTTTAAGTGTTTAAAAGGATGGATTATAAATCAATTTAATTGACTTAAAATGGAATAGAGAGTGGTTTCCATTGTTCCAAACCTCATGTAAGGGTAGTTGAAATATCTATTCTAGTTTACTAGGAATGGAAATGGGATAATTTTCAATAGTATTTTTTTAATTTAGAAATGGTTTATCTAACAGGATCTTAATCCTAGTGACTTTCTAGTTGTTGTGGCCTAATGATGGGATCATATCTTCTAGTTTTTTTCAAGGCTATCCCGAGGTTAGTAGCACCCTTACAGATTAAATTTAAAGATAAATACTATGAGAATTATTTCTTGTGTGTTTATTTGGTTGTCATTGTACTTAGTCAGGATTCTAGATTATAAATGACACCCTTCATAGGATGGGTGATCATGATTTTCTTTGACCTATTGTATAGGTGTGAACATCAAGTAATTCCCAGTTTCAATAGTTTAGACATGCTGAGGACATGGTCGGCCACTTCGTAGGTCTTGTGACATTGTTTCTATATCATTTTAAGACTCAAAACTTCATTAGTATATTTTATTATCATATGACATAATGTTATTTTTATCCATTTTCTTCATGGGACAATGGATACCTAAATTCATAAAGGATAAAAGCCTATGGGTAATCTCTTGGATGTTCCATTCTTCTTATGTAATATTGGGGTAGTATGAGTTAATATATGTGGTACCCATCATGTTTTAAAATGGTATAATAAATTTGTTGAGTTTAGTGGTCATAATTTATCTTTGTGTTATTTGGTACATTATATGGTCATTTTTGTAGTATAGTGAACTGAGAGTCAAAAGAATCAATTAATCCCAATTCTCGAGATGATGTTCTAGTTGGATTTGGTGTTTTTTCACACTAACCAGTTTTTTTATTCCTTAAATTCCAAATTATTTTTCTTTTTTAGTGAGGATCTATGGAGTTTCACAAGGGTGTCATATTAAATATGACCTAGTTATCTTATGAGGGACTAGTCTATCTTTCTTTTTTAGATATCTATAATTAATATATTATGGGTAGCATTACATCAGTTCCATTATGTACATGTCAGAAACACAACATGATGTGGTTGGTTATGTATGAAACCACTGAGAAACTCTATTTTTCATGGATGGAAATTTTTGGTAAGGCATGAATGATCAGGAAAAACCATGGCTGGTAAAGTCTTTTTATCAATTAATTATTATGTGTCAGCATATGAACGTATGGATATTTCAAGAAGTCAATAAATAGTATTCAGACAATTTTTATTTTGGGTGACTCAATTTCCTCTTTGTGTACTCTTTTGAAAGAAATGATCATGTACCCTATCATGACGTTATCCTTGATTTAATAATAATCCATTGTTCATAAGTTATTCTAATTTTTTAACAGCTATTGGGATTGATAAGTATAATCTATCATTGTTTCTCATTAGACATGTGGTGTTTATTGAGGCATGGTCAGTCTAGAGTGATATCAGGGATCCCATGTAGGAACACCTTGGATAGACTCCTTGACACCACCATTTTTCCCCTGATATTACCATGATGAAAATATCACTATGGGAAAATTCAATGATTTGAATAGGACATCCTAGAATTATACCGACGTCTCACTTGTAAAAATGTAATATGAAATATCATGGGGTTGTTCCTTGGACTCCATTTTAGAAAATCAGATATTATACCAACATATTGTCAATATTGGAGGTGTTTTTTAAAAGATGATATATCTAGTGGGTTGGATATAGTTTATACCATTATTTGTGTTGATGCAGAAATGTTAAAATGATCTGGTGGGGTTTTGATGAGGGAACATCATTAGAAGTTTTGTATGGACTTCAACGAACGTGCTCATGTAAATGAGAGATTATGGAAGAAGACATTGTAGTTCATTTTATAAACTCACCATCCATCTGTGATGGTAATTTTTAGGAATAGTCAGATGGAGTTTCTTGACTACTTACCCTTCCTACTTTATGAATAATGCTTGTAAGGAATCCATTTTAAATAATGTCTCTAGGTTAAGGCGGGTGTGGTGTAATGGTTGATAGTTTCTTATGAGAAATATTGCATGACTAGATTCAGTTAGGATTATCAGGATTAGACTATTTTATTATTGGGGGGATTCTATTATGACCTCATAAGCTATCATGTTCACCATGTTAAAGAAAACACACAGGTATTATCGCTATAATTCATAGGGTGTGACTTTTTGAAAAATTCCAATGGTGGGGTTTATCATGGTTTAGAATTGGGAATTAAATTTTTATGCCTCTAGGGGGGTCACTTTTGAATAGATTTTTAAAGAGACGACCTGATCATTTCTCAATATAATTGGGATTATGTAAGCTTCACTTCATGGTTTTTCTCAAAAATGACCACTATCTTGGGTATCTATGGATTATGTGTCATATGATTAAGTGAATTCATAGTGGCATGTAGGGAATTTATGGCATAATGCAACAATTAAAATAAGACTTCATGACTCTTTTTTCTCATGTGATGTTTTCATTTTTACCCAAAGCATCTCGTGGATGAGAAGTTCTATGGTGGGGTGGTCGTAATGACATGAGTTTTGACCCAAGGTACAATTCCAAGGGAATATAAATTTTGAAATTTGGTGGATGGGACATTCTTTATACTGAGAATCAGAATGTAATTATTATTATGGGAATAATTAAACATATTTTTTATTCTTCTACAAAGGACTTAATGGTTCCTTGAGTTCTCTATCATGTTCCATGAGTGCTGGGCTCCAAATACTCATACCAAGAATGGAATGACATGGAATATGTTTTTTCAAAAACCTATATGGCCATTAATATAAAATGGTGCAACCTTTTTCATAGGAGAAGAAGGTGTCCCATGGGAATCTAATGGTTTACCCAAACAGTTCACCTATCTTGAATGATTTATTCCATTTGAATGTACCTGATAACTATTCATTGCAAGGTTGATGCACGGTTAGGCAAACTGTGTGGCACAACCTTTCAAGGTGGGTTTCAAAGGTAGTGGGAGCTACAAAATTGTTATATCTTTTGAAGAAATCGTGCATCCCAACTGTGCAACCCAATTTATTGGGTGAAATAGCATTTTTTCGTTCATGAGATTTTAAAAGAAATTTCTTCTTACTTATCATCTTTTGTGTGAAACTCCTCTTCTCAATGGGTTCTCATAAACAAAAATATATGCATCATAATACCACCATACAACATCTAAATATAACACCATAAGTCACTATGGATCCACATTAGTATGTTCTCGATTCATCGAGAATTCTTTATAACATTCTCTTTTGATAGTTGTGTTATTTTAGTGTGATATCATTTTCTTTATTTTCATGGAAAGTGCATATTTTCTTAATTTTTCCAAAATTAGATTTAATCTAACCAAGTAATTGGATGACTTGAAAATCCCATGAATGAGGTACATGCTCTTGGATATTTATTTAATTTCCATCATTTTTATAAATAGTATTGTTGTGTCGCACAATAACCATTTCAATGTGTTGAATTAAAAAAAATTGGACTAAATTGGTATATTCACCATTATATACTCCCACAAATTTATTATGGATTTTGAGGATATCAACCATGATCACAGATGGGTTATGGGTTTTCAGGTTAAATTGTTCCATTTAAATAAATTTCTCAAATTACAAGAATCCCTTCAAATAAAATGGATTGGATTAATAATGGAATTAATCTTGTAGTATTATGTCCAATTTATAATGGAATCTCCAAAGTACCTTTTTTTAATCTATTAGTTTCATTTCCATGTTTTTTAGATTACTTTAAATTCATATTTCATGAATTAAATTTATAAGCTTGAATGTGGTGCCAAATTATTTTAAATGAATTTTTTGATAAAAAATGGTATGTTTTTTTAATGAAACCAATTGACTGAGGTGTATTGTCAACTAAATTACAATTTGTTTACTGGTTATTTAAATCATCCTTGGATTAATTCATTTGTATTCATCCCTTTTTTAATATATTTTTTGGGTACATGGAATGTTCGAGACATGGCCTTTTTTGAGGTTATAAAATAATTTTTCCCACATATTAATTAAATTTCTAATAAACAGATATCCTCTTAAGGGATTGGAATTTATAAAAACTGGGATTACCCATTTTGGTAATTTCCCAATGGACTGTTATACCTTCTAAGGGCCTCATTGATCCTTGATAAATGAATTTACATGTTTTTTTAATTAGATGAAATGTATTAATTTGAATGGATTTTGCAAGATGGATTACTTTCCTTTTCTATATTAAATGGGATTGATTAGAATTATGGAATTAATTTTTTAAATGAATCTAAATGTTTTATAGGAAATGAATTGATTGCATTAAAATATTTATGTGAAATGAATTTCAAATAGGGGAATGGACACATCGACCATTTCAGGCTTATTACATGCTTAATTTCAATTGTAATAAATAGAATTCCCCTAATAATAATGGTATTATAAAATATAACTCATGAGAGGTAAAAATAGATGAATAATTTAGTAAATATGATTGCTCCTTGATATTTGATATTGTATAATGGTATGTGATCTGTTCAGCATGAATGAAAATAATTCTCCCATACATCAGGTGAGTAATGATGTATCACACCATTGACTCTATGTAGGATGTTGGGATTGAGGTGCCACACTCCCTAGTTTGAGTGTTAACATGATAGATCACTCACCATACCATGTTTTTTTTCATGAAATCTCACACTCTATTGGGATATAGGAAATGTACCATATTTATTGATCTTATATGATCATTTTAACTAGTTATAGATTTCGGAGTTTTTCCCCTGTCTAGTTAGAAACTAGTATTCTTGGTATATGGAAACTTATTTCCACATGTAATAGGTTCATATAGGTGGATGAAATATATAAATATCATATATATATATAATATATGTATAGCTACTGATAAAAAACACTTTTCATACATGATTCGAAGAAGTTAGAGTCGTAAGGTGTCCTTTATGAACCTGAGTGGGATAGTTGTTGTTTGTTTTAGTGTTTTTATTATTCATGTTACATGTGAAAAGATTTAATTATTATATATAGAATTGATTTACTTTTAGATACCATGGGTGGTAACCTACTAAGAATTATATCCCACACCCTACTCAGGATACCATTGTACATGTGTACCCGAGTAGATCCCATGATCGCAAGACCATAAATTCCCGATTCTTCTGGTTTTCTTGTACCAATGAGTTAGGATCATAGGACCGAGCTAGGTATTGGGATGATCATAAGGATCTCCCTTGGGGATTTTATTCTATAATTTATTTTTAAACTATATTTTATCTTGATGATTAAAGTATGTATTCTGTTTTAGATTATGTATCATCCACTAGACATGTATTCATTGTTATGTATTGGCATTGGCCAGACATTATATTTAATTTATAATATTATTTTGTATCTTTAACTTTCATTTATTAATTATTTAAATATTGTTTATTATTTACATTCTGATTTACCACTGTGATACTCTCATATGATGGTATTGTGTCTCTGTTATAGCCTCCTTATACCCTCACTATTAGTTAGTTGCCTTGGTCATATGTGAATTCATGATTAAGGCCATGTGACCCACTTATAAGACCACCATCTTAGTGGGGAGTTAGGTCAGTACTCCAAAAAAATCAACTCTTCCATTAGATAATGCCTCCAAATACACAATCCATGAAATAATTATGAAATATGGAGTTCATGTTTCAGGTAATTACTCACATGAGTCTTAATATGAGAGACCCATGTAAAACAGATTTATTATCATACATCAATAATACACTAATCATGATTCTTGTTGATTTAAATAACAATGTATAACCTTTACTAGGATCTAGAAGAAAGATGATTGATATAGAAGAAAGAATTAATTTCTTCTTCTAAATGGAACGTATGCACTCTTTGGATGATACAAACATCATATACTTTTTCATTAAATCAGTAAGTGGTTTAAAATGGTTTGAAAATTCCTATATGAAATTAAAATAGTATTCATCCTATACCATTAAATATCATATATTAAAAAAATTCGTAAACTTATTCTAAAAACCACAACACTCACATTCACTAGGTCAATTGATTCCATTGATTTCGACATATTATGACCCAATAAGTGATTCTTATTGATCCAAAAGTGGGACATTATGATATTAGAATAGAATTGATACTATCTTAATGAACACAATATGATCAGAATATATTAATCACGGTCTCTTTGAGTTTGATGATATACAATGATTTCAACCAAAAAAACACGACAAAGGAATCCATGTTGGTGTGGAAGACCCTATTTATCATGTCCATGAAAACAGTGAGCACATACATGAGATCGAAGGGCATAAAAACATACATATATAAATTTAAAAAATATAAAAAGTAATATATGGTATATAAAATGGTATGAAACACACAAGATGATAGCCTCATCTTAGTTCTATCTTTGACAACAATATAGCTCCTCAGATCTGGTCAATGAGATTTACTATTACAGGAAATGGTACAGGTTCTTCTATATATAATAGTTCAACAGACGGTAATAAATGAAAATTAAATGGGATTAATCCACATTGTTGGAAAAAAGGAATTGTTTAACCTAAGGTAGAAGTACTAGTTTGGATAAAACGCTTATATATTGAATCATCCAACAATCTCTTAAGGTATTGAGACACAATTGGTTCCTTCATTTAAAGAGTAATATAGACTAGAGCTTCTCCAAGAAGAATCATGATCATAAACATTTAATCATTAATGGTATGTACTATAGAGAATTATTTTTTGAAGAAATACTAAAATGATCCACCACAAAATAAAAATCATCCCAATGTATTCCATAATCCACCATATAATGTTTCAAAATCAAGGTTATCACTCCACCCATCACACAATTCTCTGGTCTAGCTAAACATTCCTTTACATCCAACTCAGACTTGTGAAGAAAAATATCACCCTATAGTGTTGAAAAATATACCTTGTGGAGATACTAGTCCTCATAGGAGTGAGAGGGGACAAGCCATTCCATAAAAAAAATGAAATGAAGTCTGTTCGTCTTGAGGAATAAGAGGAATCATAAGAAACTATAACTTCCAACCTCGTGGGGAAAATTCTTTCATTGGTGTATATTTTCTAATGACACACCCAATAGTGTATACAGGTTCATCACACCAAAAAAAAGTACTACATTTAAATATAAAGACATTCCATGATGAATATAGATATAAAGGAGTGTGAGGCACATGTGTCCAACAATGTGGATAAATATTAGGTGTTATTAGAATAATACCTTTTACCATAGTTGGTCATTCACTCTTCTCCTTGGGTATATGATGTTATTAAAATACATAACATGATCCATGGCCCTAAAATATATATTGACAACCAGAAGAAGGTCATATTTTCTTGCGATGAAATTAAAAATATTGGATGAATTGTCCACAACCTCCTCCTTGACACATTTAGCTAGTTATACTATAGCATCCTTCTTATAACATATTCATTGATTGTGCTCAAGTAGGATGAATTATTATGGGTTCTCATCAACTAGAAACTAGAGTAAATTAAAAAAAACACTAATGATGACCCATTAGGCCACAAGAATACAACTTTAATAGGGCTCTATCACACTATAGATTTACATTTCCCATACCATCTACACATATGGCATATAATATAGAAACCATTGTGGTTACTCTATCCACCACTGATCTAATGAGAAAACTCAAGTATATTCTTAATATTTCTAAAATAACAACTAATATATCTCATTGATGACTATTTATTCCCTACTCTCTAAGATTCCATCATGTTTCTATTTGTGATAACATCTAGGTTCATTATAAAATAAATGGTAGAAATGGGAAAAAAGACATTCTAGTGGATGGTATACCTGATTCCATCCTCAAATCATACCCCTCGCAATAACTCATCGCCAGCAAGAAGAGGTGAAAAGTATATAATCATGGTTAAACTTGTCAAATATCTCATTATATATATATAAACTTACTCTAGGAGGATGAAATCCCTAGAATTGTCAGTTTTATGAATCTCGAGGATAAATTAATCAATCAAATATGTTTGAATTTCCACTCAGATAATGCCTTGATGTAGACTATCCTGGGTAATTAAATCCCACCATCTCTGATCATAATCCAAATAATGTAGGTGAAAATCATGAACATCCACTATGGTGATGACTCTATAAGACCAATGATGGAATAATGGATTATATCTATGTATAAATATCTCAGGGACTTCCATATATCTAGAAGATGTGAGGATGCTGGTATTGGAACTCCAAAGTAAAATCATACAATGTAGGTGAATTCCATGGAGTATCATGCATCAACTGCATCAAGCATAGTAAAATATATGGAGGTTTTCTATTTGTTCCTTATTCAAGAACAATTGGTAGTGACTCATGTGTTTCTACTGCATGTAACAATAGTAGATCATAGCCAACCACTCATAATCATGGCCCCCACAACACTCTTTGTGTACAACTATATGATTTCGTGATGTTATTACTCACCAAATTCCATGAACACACCTCAGACCAATATTTGAATGTAGATATGATCACTAATGAAAGGGGAACAAAATAAAAATGTCTCACTACCAAACATACTACCCAAACTACCCCATCAATTTTATGAGTATTAGTAAGTGTTCAAGTTAATATTTATTGGGGTTCTAGTATATAGAGGATCAAATTCATATTAAGGATGTAAATTCTATTTAAGTTCTACATAGATTCTAGATTTACTACAAACCATTTCATTTATGATAAAAAACACTTATCCTAAATCCATAAATGAGTTTATTCATAATGAAACACTCAATTAAATGCATTTTCATTCTTAGTTTCTGAAGGACCATACTAATGATTAATTTAAATTAGAAACCATTTAATTTCAATTAACAAACTAACATTACGGATTAGAATGTAATGGGTAAAATATAATGTTCAAATTTGATGAATTACTCATTCCAGTTTATAAAGGTCAATACACATTATAATTTGAGAATTGTAGTCACACAATCACAACCAACATTCTCCTCATGTAATCATGGTTATGATGATTTCATGTATAGAAATTATCTATTTAAAATTCCACCATCAAACTATATAGAGACACACCATTTAGATTAATGATGATATTTTGAAAAAAATAATTCGTCTTACTTGTTGAATTTGCTAGTGGAGAAATAATATATCAAAAATAAGGAACACTCAACAATAATAAGAAACATATGCAAGTCAATCATTAAAATCCACTTATATGGAATGTCATTAGCATGTCATGAAAATACTTAGAAGCCTATAATGATGCATATTATGAATCAGATTTATATACTGGACCATGTTATAATCATCATAAGGAAAAAAATACCACAATTCATGTCCATCTCCCAATAGTGAAAATATAACAACTCTAAAATGTGTAATATAGAACAAAAAAATTCAGATTCCCTGGAAAATTTGTGTTTATAGTAACATGGGTTAAATACTCCTAGGAAAGGATTGTGACCATTTTACAACACATTCCTAATATCATTTATATCATATAAACATCTTAAGGAAGAAATAAAATCCCTCTAAAACATTTTTTTGAAATCGTTATCCCAGATCACTTCTGAGTAACTGAACCTGGTTGGACAAATATCCTCAATTAATCCTCCCTATAAGCCATAAGCTTCCAAATAGTAGGGTGGGCTAGGCTGTTTCAATGGGAGACTATTATATTATATAATATTTACCCATAACGAATATAAATATAGATAAACAAACAACTATAGTTTAATAATAATGAATAGGGAATAAGGAATAAGCTTAGACATTATACAAATGAATAGTCCTAAAAAGCTGTAAATTGTTTCATATGAAAAATATGATGGTATGTCACTACAAGAATGTAAGAAATAAATAAATGGATATAAGAAGAAAGTATAATTCATGGTACAAAAATGAATAAAAAAATGGAAAAAATATTCTAGAAACTTGAGAAATCGCTCACTAAATTAGTACCAAGCTCGCATCCTAATTCAAGTAGACATTTTTTCAAAGTGGGATTATTTTCCAACTTCCAAACCTGAAAATATATTATCTTCCTAGGAACAAATGACATCCCATATCATGTATGAGAAAAATTATGTTGACAACCATCAAAGGATTCTATACAAATCTAGTCGATGAACATAAACTAAAATAGTGTGTAGTTATATAAAATTAATGATGTGAAAAAATAAATAGCTTATACCTAAATTATCCAGAGATGGTAATGTATCTAAACATGTGATCATTTAATTAATAAATTGGTGATAAGAATTATATTATTTTGGTATTCATGTAGTGATAGTTTTGATAATATTATAGGAGAATCCATGGACAAACTAGTGAATTTATGGCCACATTAGGGGAGCCAAATTATATTAATAAATCATGCAGTGTGACTATAAGGATATCAGCATTATCCAAGGGGTAAACCCATGTAATTTCATTGTAAAAGGGTATAACCATGTCAATGGATCACATCCATAGTAATCTTGGTCTAATATTGACTTGGACCAAAGGGGTCAATCCAGGATGCCATGCATCTGAATAAATAAGGATGAATCTAAGGAGTGTATCCAAGGAATTATAATACCTAGAAAAGAATTTGGTGAATTTTCAGTAAAATGACTTGTGATTCACATAATATGATAATGAATAGATTTTATGGTGGTTATCTTCCACAATAATCAATTTAATGTTTCATAATGGAGTCCTATGGGTGATCACATAATTAATTTAAGAATCCAACGCATATTCATGTATGGCCATTCCAATAAAGATAAAAAAAGGTCCATACTCAATAGGAACCTTTCAAATATAATATAACATTAATATTTTTTATCATATAATACTCAAACAAAATAAAATTCATTAGGTTCATTCCAGTACCATTCATTATCATTGTCAATTTAAATTAAGTACATGAAATTTATTGTCAATTCAGGATCCAAAGTTAATGGATTAGTGATATATATACACATATACTTCCCTTTCAACAATTTTTAATACATGAACATTGTTTAAAGAACTTACCATATTATTATTCAAATTGAGAACATTAAAATGTTGTACCTAATGATATCAAAATTGGTCACTGATGGTATAAAGAGGAACACACCCTTATTGGGGTGGTCTATGTCACAAACCAACATGGTTCAACCCTGAACTGGTCAACTAATTTGATCCGTGGAAATTCCTGAGAGGCATTCCCAATCCTTTTAGGCTGGAAATAAGTGTCATGGCATCAATAAAGTACAAATGGGATTTATTTAGACAAATGAAATTAAAATCATCAGACGAAATAATGTAAAACAATGCAGGGTAAATAAACAACCTGAAAAAGAAAGAAAAACCAACAACAACACACTAACCTAACACACGTCACATTTAATGAAAAAATCCACTTAGAAACCCATTTATTAAAATGTCACCATTTTATAACTATGACACAATTATAAAGGCCAGTGAGGCATTTTATCAACACATAGTATGCACATTTACTAAACGTTTTCAGAGAATTAATGCACAAAGAGGAAACTACTCTCTTTCACAAAAAGTATTTATTATAAAACTAATTATTCAACATTATTTTCCATATATTTAAATTCAATGAAATATCTTGAAATTAATAAATTCTAAAAATAATGGAAGGTGTAGTGGGGGACGTACCTTGACTCATAGTCCAAAAACGATGATTTGACATGCCTCACAAAGGTGCAAAGCCCTTACATGCTGATGAGTGCAGTATCCCAAAATTAACCTACCAACACGTTACAGTCACCACAAAACTACTAAAACACATAAAAACTGAATTTTAATAATCTAAATGAATGGACATCACATAACCAACCTCAACCCTAGTGCAGGTGAAATTGCGTGAACCCAAACCACTCACCTTCGATGGTGGGCATTTGTCACGCGCCCAATTGATAACAAGGTGTGTGAATAGTCGTAGGAAAGAAGGTTGAATGGGAGCCGAAAGAACTTGTCATCATGCCCCAAAAGGTCAACGAGGTGATGCATGGTGCTGGAAAAGTCTCCAACAAGGGGGCGCAGCCAGGGAGGGTGCACTATAGATCAGGGGGGCATGACTGGTTGGAGGGAATGCCACAAGAGTGGGAGAATGTAAGGGGGAAGCAGGGTGTGTGGTGGCTGGAGTCGCATCGACTGGTCAGAGTGCATCAATAGTGATGAGCGTAGTGGCCGAAGCCACACCGGTTAGTTAGAGTGCACCAGAGGGGGGTCGCGGCTAGTCGAAGGGTGTGCGGAAGCCAGATGGTTCGGTCAGGAGGGTGTGTGGCAGCCGAAGTCGCACTGGATTGTTGGAGTACGCCGTCAGGGAGGTCGCGGCTGGTCGGAGGGCATACAAGCGGGAGGGAGATTTGGCACTGTTAGGGTGGATGGAGGATGGATTGGTCGGGGCAACGAGTGTTGGCTGGGAGATGTAGGAGACGACGATCATGTGAGATGGAGAGAAGAAGGGGACAATATGGCAAAATGACCATTTAGCGGCGGTCTTGAAAAACCGCCGCTAAATTGTTCTTCGAGAAACTATTCGCGGCGGTTTTCAAAACCGTCGTAGAATGTTTTGCGGTGGTTTTTTTGATTTTTTTTGAATTTTTTTTAAATTTTTTTATTTTTTATTAATTATTATTATTATTATTATTATTTATTATTTTTATTAATTAAATAATTATTAATTTTTTTTTATTTTTTTATTTATTATTTACTAATTATTATTTATTATTATTATTATTATTATATATTAATTATTAATTATTAATTATTAATTATTAATTATTAATTTTTTATTTTTTATTTTTTATTTTTTATTATTTATTTTTTATTATTTATTTATTTATTATTTATTTATTTATTTATTTATTATTTATTTATTATTTATTATTTATTTATTAGTTATTATTTATTTATTTATTATTTATTTATTATTTATTTATTTTATATTATATTATTTATTTATTTCATTAATTTTATCCATGCACATGCACATGACCATGCTATATGAAGAAATACTACGTTTGGTGAGATTTGAACCCCTAACCTCTTGCATATTTTCCAAAGACTTTACAACTCCAGGAAGCTCGCCATGTGGTTAATAAACAGAATTTAACATACTTATATATACTAATTGAAATAAAAAATAATATATAACTAATATATATAAACTCAATAATAATTAAACAATAAGAAATAATCAATAATCAGTAATAAATAATAAATAATTAGTAATTATTGATTTATTAGATATTTATTGAGTTATTTATTTATTTATTATTATTCATTGTTTATTATAATAAATAACAAATATCAAAGTAATAATAATAATATTTATATATATTATATACTTATGAAAATAATATAATAATATAATAACATTATGGAATTAAAATAATATTATAATAAAATAATAATACAGTAAATAATAAATAATAATAAAAATAAAAAATAAATAATAAGCAATAAATAATATATAATAATAATAATAAATAATAATAAATAATAATAAATAAATAATAAAGAATAAATATTAAAGAATATGTATTAAATAATAAATAGTAAATAATAAATAATAACCAATAAATAATAATAAATAATAAACAATAAATAACAAAAAATAAATAATAAACAAATTATAAATAATAATAAAGAATAATAAATAAGAAATAAATATTAATAAATAACAAATAATAAATAATAAATAATAATAATTAATAAATAATAAATAATAAATAATAAACAATAATAAATAATAAATGAAAAATAATAAATAATAATAAATAATAATAAATAATATATAAATAATAATTAATAAATCATAAATCATAAAAAAAATTATTAAATAATAAATATTAAATGATAAAAAATAAATAATAAATAATAAATAATAAACAATAAATAATAAATAAATATAAATAATAAATAATAAATAATAAATTGCATATAAATAATTATTATAAATAAATAAATAAATAAATATTAAATATTAAATATTAAATATTAAATATTAAATATTAAATATTAAATATTAAATTACAAAAAATAAATAACAATTAATAATAAGTAATAATAAATCTATAATAAATAACAATATATAATAATAGAAATAATAATAAATAATAAATAATACTAAATAAATAATAAATAGTAAATAATAAATAATAAATAATGAAGAATAAATAAGACTAAATAAATAATAATATATAATATATAATATATAATATACAATATACAATATATAATAAATAAAATATTTTTAATAATGAAAAAATAAACAATAAAAATTAAAAAATAAAAAATAAAAAATAAAAAATAAAAAATAAAAAATAAAAAATAAAAAATAAATATAAATGATAAATAATAATAAATAATAAATAATAAATAAATATAAATAATAAATAACTAGTAACAAATATTAATATTAATAATAATAGTATTTTATTAACAATAATAATAAATAATAAATAATAAATAATAAATAATAAATAAATATAAATAATAAAAATATAACCAGTAACGAATAATAGATAACAAATAAATTAAAGTACATTAAAAATAATAAATAATAAATAAAAAATAAAACACATGAAAAAGTATGATGAGGCGTGATAAGGGATGAAAAATCATGAAAACGCTTGAAAACGGATGGAGAAGCATGAAGAAGGAAGCATTAGAAAGCATGAGAACGCATAAAAACTAATGAAAACTAAGGAAAACCCATTAAAAATTCAACATACTCATCATAATAACCCACAAAAAACATTGATAAAGATAACAACTTATGGAAACCCAAATAAATAGTAATAACTGGAGAAACCGTTAAAACCCATCAAAACGGTCATAAAGTAACAAAAACATTGGACTCACAATAACATAGATAACTTATGATCCAAGAGTCCGTTCTAGATCCATGACAAGTCAAATCAAAGATCCTAAAATGATCATAGAGCTGATAGGTGAAAGAGGCTGAATGGACCGGCGGATCTGAAGTTGCGACCATTTAAAAAAACTGATGGGGAATAGGTGCTAGAAACGAGGCATCGAAAACATAACAAACTGGATACCCACTAAAAAGGTCATAGCTTATGATCCAAGAGTCCATGTGGGTGCCACGAGTAGTCAAACAGATGCTCATGGAACGAACTACGATCTGCCAGGCGGAGGAGTCCGAGCTGACACACAGATTGAATGTTAGGTCCATTTGAAGACAAGATCAATGGGAAACATGTGATAGAAACGGGGTTTCAGAGTCCTTCAGAGGGATTTTTTTGGTCGAAAAACACAACAGAATAATACTTATGTCAAACTAATGTGTAGCTCTCTTAAGTAGATTTTATTTGATATGTGGTAGAGGCCAAACGGATACCCGGAGCGAATGTTATGGTCGTTTGAAGTTGGAGAACTTTCTTCAACTTTCTTATAACTCCCATATTATCCACATCATAGACTTCCTCACGGTTTTAATTACACGTGCCTCTAGATCTCTTCATTATCATCGATTTTACTGGCCGTGGTACTCCAAGGGACTCCCAAATCAAAAGTTATGGTCATTTTAGTGATTTCAGGGTTTCTCATGTTTTTTTATTTTTCTTCCATTTCGCAGCGATTTAACCCAAACCGCCACTATTTCATGGTAGTTTTTTAAAAACCCACCGCTAATCCTAGAAATAATAAAAATAATAAAAAAATGTACCCATTTCGTGGCGGTATTAAAAAATGCTGTGAAATACCGGCCCGGAAGCTATTTCGAGGCTGTTTTAAAAACCGCCACAAAAAAACCACCACTAAAAAACTTCCAAGAAAAGCCCATTTTCCTGTAGTGGGAGAGGAACTTATGGTGGGAGATTTAGAGTTATATAAGAAAAAAATAAGGGAAATAATATAACAATAATAATAATAATAGGACAATAATAAAAAATTATATTATAACAAAGAAAGATTTATTAATAGTAGTTTTAATTGACATTAATTTTATTGTAATATTTTCAATATCAGTATTAATAGTCTTCAATAGTATCACTAATAATTATAATAATTATAATGACATAAAAATAAAATTATTTATAACACGTATTTCATTTTTAATAATATGAACATTAATATCATTTTTAATATTAATTATTTTAATAACCATTTTAATAATATTTATAATGATTAATAACAAAACTGATTTAATAATAACGATACTTTTATCTGCAACACTAAAAACATCATTATTATTCTTAATCCCCTTTATTTTTATTCCTTATTTTATTAATTTTTAATTCACAACCGCGCAGCCCGTGTATAAATCAAGTGCTCATGCACGGACCGTGCTGTACCTTATGTCCGATCCAGAAGCTATCACATAGGTACTCGAGCTGACCGCACGACCTTTGCTAACTTTACAGTGCCCGCACACTGACCCAAAAAATAATCATAACTTTATAACTATAATTATTTATCTATTTATAACATAATGATAAAAATATTAATGTTAATAATAATAACCGCATAATGAAAATAATGATAATTGTTGGTCGGAGTGGTTTACTCAAGAGGGGGGTGAATTGAGTACCAATTAAAATTTCTGTATTTAAAAATATTGTCTTAAAGACCCCCAAATAAAATAATAAATTAAACTGTAGTGAATTTATATTAAAGTATAGGTTCTGTCAGATTCTCAAGGGATTGATTAATTCCCAGTTAATCAACACAGGAGTGTGTGATTATCTTTTGAAACTGACTTACTGATATACACTTAACATAAACACTTGCTAATTTAATTATCAAAGTAACTTTAAAAACAGTATTGGTTTTAAAGTGATTAGCAGCGGAATAAAACTTTGAAAGAGATGGCACAACAATGTAACCAAGAGGTTCAGTCTCAAGCCGAGACTTAGTCCTCTCAAAAGTTTATATAAAAATGATCCATACCCTGGATCGGGGTTCAACAGTTTACAACTGTCCAGGTCCAAGACCTCTACCACTGTTCTTCGTGGGAAACAGTACAACAGCAACCAGATGTCCAGGTCACACACGACCTCTACCACTGTTATTCGTGGGAAAGGAAGAATGAAATAGTTTGGTAAGGATTTTCAAATCCTTCAGTTTGAGTACAGGAGACAGTGTATGTGTTAGATACAGCAGATAACACACACTGCTCGAAAAGAGTAATAATAAATCACAGAACATGAGTTGTAGAGTTTAGAAGTGGTTCTGGTGATTTCAGTGTAGCTCTGGACTTCTTTGAATTCGATCAGAAGTGAGTTTGAGTCCTCTTCTCGTTTCTGTTTGAGAAACAGAGTGTCGTATGCTCCAGGTTCACAGGTAGTGAGAATGTAGTCGATGAAGCTCTTCGATATTCTTTTGTATGCACTGAACGCTTCTCGAGTATGCTTGATTGTCTATGAGGTGTTCTTCTCGTTCTTGTGTTTTTGGTATATTTCTTCCACACACGCTTCTCTGGTTCACTTCTATTTTGGGCAGCGTAGTCTTCTTGTATTTATCTCCCAACAGGGGACAGAAAAGATTTCTTTTCAGCAGGTGCGAGGTATGGGTTCCTGACATCCGACAACCTTTATCAGATATTTGACAAATCATCAAAATGTATGATATGACCGTTAGATAGATTAAATATCGGAAATAAAGAAATTCAAACAGTGAGCCGAGTGATCGGTAGGTAATCAGCATCGGTAGCTTGGACATCGGTAGCTTGAACATCGGTAGCATGAACATCGGTAGCCTGAACATCGGTAGCTTGATGTCATTAGTTGCTTTGACTCTATCGGTGGCTCTATGCGTCGGTTGGTACATGCTTGTATCGGTGACTTTGTTTATCGGTAGCTCCATGCGTCGGTAGCTTCGTGCATCGGTAGCTTCATGCATCGGTAGCTCTATGCATCGGTAGCTTCATGCATCGGTAGCTTCATGCATCGGTAGCTTCATGCATCGGTAGCTGTGAGTCTGTCAGTAGCTTCGTCCATCGGTGACTCTTATTCCATCGGTAGCTATTTGTACTTACACCGGTAGCTCTATATTTGTATCGGTAGCTGTCTGTAAGTCAGTAGCTTATATTTATAAGTACATCGGTAGCTCTGTGTTAAGTCTATCGGTAGCTGTCTGTCGGTAGACTAAGTCTATCGGTAGACTGGTTACCGGTAGCTCTTTATCAGTAGCTATAGATAGATTACTTATCTGTTTTATGCAGAACAAATCCGATTGTGTTAGAATTAATTTATAACTTGTATGAACATGGATAAATGAGGATTAACATATTCCAAAGACTATTTTAAAAATTATTATTGGTTTGATCATAGATTTGAAAGAATTAAAGTATAGATCAATGATACTTAAAAATATCATATAGAATGAAAACATAATTGGGATTTTCAACACATATGAATACATGATTGAGATTATCAAAACAGGTGAGGTCAACAATCTCCCCCTTTTTGATAATCACAATTTATGATATGGGCATTTAACATAGTGAAAATATAATGGTAAAGAGTATAATATTGAATTCAATTTTCTTATTGAAAATAGCATCAGAGATAATAGAAATAGTATGATATAGACATAATTTATCAGAGGTAACAATCATAAGGTACTAAATAGACAGAAAGTATCAGAGGTAAAAATGAAAAGAAGGGTAAAGTGTCTCCCCTTATTCCTTATTTTTCTCCCCCTTATGCATTATTCTCCCCCTTATGCTCCTTATTATTCTCCCCCTTTGTGATAATCAAAAAGTGCGAAAGCATATATATAGGAGACAAATAAAACCTGAGAAATAAAAGGAGTTCATCTGTATTAGAGTAGTCAAAATGTACAAAAACAGATTACAAATGAATTCCTATCACAAAAAAATCTTCACCACTGGATCATTCCACCTCTTCCACTTGAGATTTTCCTTTGGGATTAGAAGAAGGTTCGGGTGGTGAGGATGTAGGTGAAGGTTTTGGAATCCCAGAAAAGATCAAAGGAGGCTGGGCCACTGACATAGAGTCAGGCCTGTAGGTTGAAGATCTCTGGGTGATCATTGGGGTGAGGCTTCGAATAGCTTGAGCAGGAGTCAGCTGGACTGTGGATGCAGTTGAGGCAGAAGCAGGCAAAGAAGGAGGGATGATGACTGGTCGGGCATCAACATGCAAGAAGGGCAGCAGCAGATTTCTAAAGTCCATAATAATTCCTCCTCCTCATTCCATAGCAGAGACGAAATCATCTTTGTTCTCCATAAATTTCTCTAAGGCAGGAGTCAAATCTCTTAGCTTGCTCACTTGTTCTCTGAAAGCTTGAGTGACTGGAGGGAGCTTCATGTTTTCCAACATCAGCTTGAAGTGATATTCGAGTTGATGCTTGGTGAAAATTTTGGTGAAGTAGTGGTCCACTTTTCTCTTTATGGCTTCTTGAGAGGTAGAGGTTTCTCTCATATAATCTTGAACAATCTTCATTATTTCTCTAGCAGAGTCTCTTGTAGAAAGCACCACTCGGCTCAACTCCGATGAGTCCACAGAACCACTGGTTGAAATAGAACCAATCTCCTCCTTCAACATTGCTCGAACTTGATTCAGATCAACTGATAGTTTGGATGTGAGAGGGCCAAGAGAGAAGGAAACAGTTTCTTTAAAACTCTTAGACAAACCACTGATTAGGCTTTGAACTTGAGAGTCTTGTAATTGAACATGATCCTTCACTGAGGTTTTGAAACTTTCAAACACTGAGACAAACTGGCTTACTACACTCTTCACATAATCTAGGTCCTTGTCAGCTTGAGATTTGGAGCTCATATAAGAATCCAAAGCAGCAACTGATGTCTTGAGAGCTTCAAGATCTGCTTCGATCCTAGAAGACTGAGTCTGGCACTCTTCCACTTCTTCCATAAGCTCAGACACAAAGGAAGATAGATTACAAGCCAGAGATAGCTCGAAGGATCTCTCTAACATTTTCATTTCTTCATAAAAGCTTTGCTTCATCTCAGCAACTGATGCACTGAATGATTCTTTCAGCTCATTCTTCATGGATTCAAGATCAGATTTAGAGACAAAATCATTTGAGACAGCTACAGCAGATCCTCTTGCTGAGGCCAAACTAACTACAGAATCAGTCATTATTGAATTAAATGAGGATGCAAGAGAGGTTTCCATTAACTTCACTTTTTCAACAAAACTGGTTTTGAGGTCCTCTTTCAACTTATTCAGATCATGAAATCTGACCACATCATCTAGAAACATCTCAGAAGCAAGATCATAATTGGTCTTCGGTCTATTCACAGACATCTCATTATCTGAATCTGGATAATCCAATCCACAGACTATAAACCCTGGGTCTTCTACCCAATCTCCAAGCTCAACAGCTACTGTAACATTTCCAAGCACAGACTGATGCTCCCCCTCAATGGGTGCATTCTCATGTATCACAATAGCCTTTTCTGCTGGCCTTTCTTCATCATAATCTTCCACAACAACTTCCATCTCAGCAGCAGTAAGGAGGTTTTCTGAAACAGGTACATCTTCTTCTCTATTTCTTTCTACTTCATCAGCAGGCATAGCTGAGCTTCCAATCAAGGGACTCATACATAAACTACCAGAAGCAGAAAATTCAGATACATTCTCCTTTTCCTCTTCTTCTTGGTGAGGTACAAACTGGTCTTCCCCATGAGTAGACACAATTTCCTCTACTTTTCCTTTCCTAGAATAAACCAATTCTGCAACAGGACTTGGGGGAAAGTATGGATCTCCTCCAACATCCATAGGAGTTTCTTCTTCTTCTTCTTCTGTTTCACTACTATAAACAGGTTCCTCTTCATCAGGTCTCAGACTCGGATCTCTCATATCCTTTGGTCTTGAGGGATGATCCACAGGGTTAAACTTATCATAGATCTTCTGATCATCACTGACCCATTCTCCCTTCCATGTGTTCCAGTTAATTTTTATGTAATTACACACAGTCGAGGTGATGCAGAAATTGTTCTTGACTACTACTATCTCATCCTGAGACTCAGCTATTCCTTTCACTTTTATCATTACTAAAATCAGCTTGGCAAAGAATAAAGCATTAGTCTTTGACTTTGGTCTAATCATGTATTCCATTTGAAGCATCAACAATTTGCACAGATTGATTTTTACACCATGTCTTAGCAAATGAAGAAGATAGATATCTTGATATCTCAGATTTGCAAAATCTCCTCGCCTAGGTATCAACACATGCTGAACAAACTTGAAGAGCAGTCGATTCTCTCCATCCATTTCAGCAGCAACCACTTTCCTTTGATTCCCATTACCAGTCAGTTCTTTTAAGGCAGTTTCATAATAAAAAATCTCACTTCTAGGTGGCATTTCTCTTGATACATACCCAGAAACACCTTCATGTGGTACTTTTAAATACTCAGCCCACTCTACTGAAGAAAAAGACATCTCTTTTCCATTTACAAAAGAGCTTACCCGATTCTCATTTTCAGACTTCTCAAAGGTTACAAACTCATAGAACTGCTTTACCAACATCAGGTAGTATGGGCCATTGTTATTCGAGAAACAATCCACCCATTTCTGGTCTTCCAGAATCTCGAGTACTAACGATTTGCTAGGTAGTAGCCATTCCACGCACAGTTCCTTCTCGGTTACTATGTCTCTATTCTGCAAGTGAGGATTCACTGGTCGCCTTCCCAATCTAGTTCTGACTTCACTAACACTGGCTTTATGCTGTGTCTTCTGTTTCTTAGCGTTTGGTTCTGCACTTTCATCTCTGACGATAGGAAGCTTGGTTTTTGCCATCGCGGGTTTAGGGTTCTTGGCCAATTTGGGAGGTAAGGTTCGAAGGTGAGAGATTTTGAGCTCGGTGAGGTAAGAAGTGGCTTAGACTGAGTTTTATCATTTAGGAATTCCAAATAAATAACTAAAATAGAGTAATAAGATAAAATAAAACGATTCGTATTCTTGGCGGCAGACAGATGTTTTAAAACCTTGCATCGGTGTGAGTTAATCATCGGTGAGAAAAACAAATCGGTAAGAATTGTACATCGGTGAGAATTTTCACGTCGGTGAGAATTTCACATCAGTGAGAATGTTACATCGGTGACAATTTTCACGTCGGTGAGAATTTCACATCAGTGAGGATTTTCACACTGGTTGTGATTAAACATTCCCAGTTCGTGTCTTATGTAACTTAGCCTATCCGAACTTAGAGGTTTAGTGAAAATATCAGCCAATTGATGTTCAGTGCCAATAAATTCAAGAGAAATATCACCTTTTTGATAGTGATCTCTTAGAAAATGGTGTCTTACATCTATGTGTTTGGTTCTAGAATGAGATACAGGATTCTTAGAGATGTTTATTGCACTGGTGTTATCACAGTTGATTGAAACATGTTTAAAAACATATCCATAGTCCAAAAGAGTGTGTTTCATCCACAGAATTTGTGCACAGCAACTACCAGCAGCTATATATTCTGCTTCGGCAGAAGATAATGCAACTGAGTTTTGTTTCTTACTACACCAAGAAACTAAGGATTTTCCAAGAAAATGACATGTTCCTGATGTGCTTTTTCTATCTAACTTACAACCAGCAAAGTCAGCATCTGAATAACTCATTAACTCAATGGATTGTCCTTTTGGGTAAAACAAACCTAAGTTAACCGTGTGTTTGAGATATTTAAAAATTCTTTTAACAGCAAGCAAATGAGATTCTTTTGGATTAGCTTGAAATCTAGCACACATACACACACTAAACATAATATCTGGTCGACTAGTAGTAAGATAAAGTATGCTTCCAATCATACCTCTGTAATTTGTTTGATCAACTGGTTTCGCAGTTTCATCTGCATCCAATTTACAGGTAGTACTCATAGGAGTTTCACTTTCCTTGATACTATCCAGACCAAAACGTTTTAAAATATCCTTTGTATATTTACTTTGATTCAAAATAATACCATTTTCATTTTGAAATACTTGAAATCCAAGAAAGTACTTAAGCTCTCCCATTAAGCCCATTTCAAATTCATTTTGCATACTTTTTGAAAAATCAGTACATAAAGAGTGTTTAGAAGATCCAAAAATAATATCATCAACATATATTTGAACAACTAAAACATCTTTAGAAATTCTTTTAATGAAAAGAGTGGGATCAGCTACTCCCTTTGTAAATCCTTTGGAGATAAGATAGTTTGAAAGCCTTTCATACAAAGCTCTTGGAGCTTGTTTTAAACCATATAAAGCTTTAGAAAGTTTAAAAACTTGATTTGGAAAATGAGGGTTAGTAAATCCAGGTGGTTGTTCTACAAAAACATCTTCAATTATAAAACCATTTAGAAAAGAACTTTTGACATCCATTTGATATAACTTGAAATCCAGATGTGCATCATATGCAAGTAAGATCCTAATGGCTTCTAGTCTAGCTACAGGTGAAAAAGTTTCCTCATAGTCTATACCTTCTTCTTGACTATATCCTTGTGCAACTAGTCTAGATTTGTTTCTGAATATATTTCCAGATTCATCTACTTTATTTCTAAAAACCCATTTTGTGCCTATTGTTAAAGTGTCCTTAGGTCTGTCAACTAATTCCCAGACTTTGTTTCATTCAAACTGATTTAATTCTTCCTGCATAGCTATTACCCAGAATTCATCATTGATAGAATCATTGATATTTTTGGGTTCTAGATGTGAAAGAAAAGCTTGATGTTAAACCTGGTTTCTTAGAGAAGATCTAGTTTGTGTTCCTCTATCAATATTACCAACAACAGCTTCTAAAGGATGATTCTTTGGAATCCTTGTTGATCTGGTAAAGGTTGGACTAGAAATTTCAGGTTCATCTATAGGTTCGGGTTCAACAAAAGCAGATTCTGTAGAAAGTCCAGAACTGGATACTTTTATAACAGGTTCTTTAGATTTATCATTAAGGTCCAGAATAGACAAATCTTCTTCAAGATTCTCAAGAGAGGTTTTAGGCTCATGTGGATCAGTTTCATCAAACTTGATGTGAACAGATTCTTCCACACATTTGGTTTTCTTATTGAATACTCTATAGGCTTTACTTGAAATAGAGTAACCCAGAAAAATTCCTTCATCACTTTTGGAAGTAAACTTATCCAGATTATCTTTAGTATTCAGAATAAATACTTTGCAACCAAAAACTATAAAGTAATTAACCTTAGGCTTTCTATTGTTCCACAATTCATAAGGAGTTTTCTTAAGAACAGGTCTGATTAAGACTCTATTAATGACATAACAAGCTGTATTTACAGCTTCAGCCCAAAAATAAATAGGCAGGTCATATTCATTGAGCATGGTTCTAGCAATTTCTTGCAGGGTTCTGTTTCTTCTTTCTACTACACCATTATGTTGGGGTGTCCTAGGGGAAGAAAAGTTATGAGTATAGCCATTGTGTGAGCAATAAGATTCAAAATCTTGATTTTCAAACTCACGACCATGATCACTCCTCAAAGTTTTAATCTTAAGTCCACTAAGGTTTTCTACAGACTTGGAGTATTTAACAAAGTAAGAACAAGCTTCACTTTTAAGAGCTAGAAAATATACCCAAGTATATCTAGAAAATTCATCTACAAGAACATAAACATAGTGCTTCCCATTTAAACTAGAAACTCTTGATGGTCCAAACCAGTCCATGTGAACCAATTCAAGTGGTTGAGAAGTCGAAACTTCTTTCTTTGATTTAAAAGAAACTTTGTGTTGTTTTCCCTTTTGACAGGGGTTACACACTCTATCATTTGGGAATTCTAATTTAGGTAGATCTCTAACTAGGTTCTTTCTAGAGAGTTTTCTATGTGAGTGAATGTTTCAATGTCCTAATCTTCTGTTCCATAGCCAAGATTCTTTATGAAAATAATTCAAACAAGTAATATTCTGCTTAGCTAAAGAATTCAGATTAACAGCACAAACATTTTCATTTCTTAAGGCAGAAAATACCAAAACATTCTTAGAATTAAAAACTTTGCAAGAATCATTTTCAAATTTAACATGAAAACCATCATCACATAACTAAGAAATACTTAATAAATTGTATTTAAGGCCATCAACAAATAAAACTTTAGAGATCAAAATTGAATCACTGTTACCAATTTGGCCAAAGCCGATGATTTTTCCTTTTGAATTATCACCAAAAGTGAAAAAGCCTCCATGAAATTTTATTAAACTCTTGAAACAAGAGAAGTCTCCTGACATATGTCATGAACATCCACTATCCAAATACCAGGTCTCTTTACAGGAGCTCTTCAAGAAAATTCCCTACAAAACAGATTTATATGGAAGATGATTTTGGTACCCAGATCTTCTTGGGTCCAGACAGGTTAGCTAATAATACTTTAGGTACCCATATTAGTCTAATGGGTCTCATATAATTTGTAGAATTGACATGCTTTGAAAGATAAACTTTGTTAGATCCATAGCTATATATATAACTGGTTGAATCATATGAAGTTCCAGAATTACCTTCATTCTGTCCAGATTTAGAAATGAATCTAGTTTTAGCAATTTTCCTTTGTCCAGGTTGGTATCCTATACCAGTAGTATATTTAGGTGCTACTTGCTTTCCTAGCATCTGTGTTAGAGTAGTCTTTCCATTTGTGAACTTCTCTAAGTCCTTTCTGAGTTGTTCATTAGATAGTTTCAGTTTAGTGTTCTCCTTTAACAGTTGAGCATTTTTCTCTTTTTCAATAGTGAGTTCGGTTTTAACTGTAGTGGTGAGAGAATGTTGTTTCTTTAATGACTTGTATTTATCCTTAAGTCCATTACATGTCTCTTCCAGCATATCACAGTACTCAAACAATTCATTTTTAGACATTGTTCCAGAATCAGAATCAGATTCTGAATTATCCCCAGAGTAATAATAATTTAAAGCAGGAGTTTCAGCAGTTACCTGAGAAGTGTTTGTCATAAAGCACATGTTGGCTCGATTCCTTTCAGAGTCTGAAGATTCAGCTTCACTTGTGCTGTCTTCTGAAGCACTCCAAGTAGCCTTCATGGCTTTCTTAAACTTATTGTCCTTATATTCATATTTCTTTTTATACTTCAGCTTTGGACAGTCGGCTTTAATGTGTCCTTTTCTCTTGCACTCATAGCAGACAACATCATCTGATTTGTCATTCTTCTTCCAATCCTTTTTCCATTTTCCTTGGTGATCATACTTACCCTTATAATTAGGTTTCCTAAAGAATTTCTTTTTCCTATAAAATTTCTTAAATCTTCTAGCAATGTTAGCCATCTCAGCATCACTATCAGAATCACTTCCACTGTCTTCACAACTTGAACATTCAATTACAGCTTGAAGCTTTTCTTTGTCCTTATTCTTTGAAGTTGAGGATTTGAAAGCGACAGACTTTCTTGGAGGTTCATTTTCTTCCACTTTATTTACTTTAAGCTCTTCTTCATACATAATCAGCTTGCCAATTAGTTCCTTGACAGGTAGAGCAGCAATGTCACATGATTCTCTGATTGATACAGATGTGCCTCTCCATCTATCAGGCAGACACCTCAAAATTCTCATAATTTGTTCCTTCGATGAGACATCCTTTCCCAGCGAGATCATTGTATTGACAATTTCATTGAACCTGAGATACATGTCAGAAATGGGTTCGTCAGGCTTCATTTTAAAATTATCATACTTGATAGTATAGGTGTTTAATCTCATTTCTTTAACATTAGTTGTTCCTTCATGAGAAACAGCTAAGGTATCCCAAATTTCATAAGCAGTTTTACAAGAAGAAATTCTATTAAATTCTTCATCTCCTAGAGCACAGTACAAGGCATTCATAGCTTTACAATTGTTATTGTAAGCAGTATTTGTAGGTTCATCCCAAGTAGATATAGCAGTAGTGGGAATTTTGTATTCTGATTCAATAACAATCCAAATATCAAAACCTATGCTTTCTAGATGAATTTTTGATTTTCAGTTTCCACTGAGAATAATTAGTTCCATTGAAGAAAGGTGGCCGGTTAGTAGCAGCACCCTCAAGTCTATTGTCCATGATGAGAAAATTTTAAAGAGATAAAAATTTAGATATAACAGAAATTTTAAGAACTTTAAAATAAAACTAAAATCATAGTTCAAAAGCAGAGTACTTTTAGAAAGTATTTTCAATCCTCTGATACCAAGTGTTGGTCGGAGTGGTTTACTCAAGAGGGGGGTGAATTGAGTACCAATTAAAATTTCTGTATTTAAAAATAGTGTCTTAAAGACCCCCAAATAAAATAATAAATTAAACTGTAGTGAATTTATATTAAAGTAGAGGTTCTGTCAGATTCTCAAGGGATTGATTAATTCCCAGTTAATCAACACAGGAGTGTGTGATTATCTTTTGAAACTGACTTACTGATCTACACATAACATAAACACTTGCTAATTTAATTATCAAAGTAACTTTAAAAACAGTATTGGTTTTAAAGTGATTAGCAGCGGAATAAAACTTTGAAAGAGATGGCACAACAATGTAACCAAGAGGTTCAGTCTCAAGCCGAGACTTAGTCCTCTCAAAAGTTTATATAAAAATGATCCACACCCTGGATCGGGGTTCAATAGTTTACAACTGTCCAGGTCCAAGACCTCTACCACTGTTCTTCGTGGGAAATAGTACAACAGCAACCAGCTGTCCAGGTTACACACGACCTCTACCACTGTTATTCATGGGAAAGAAAGAATGAAAGAGTTTGGTAAGGATTTTCAAATCCTTCAGTTTGAGTACATGAGACAGTTTATGTGTTAGATACAGCAGATAACACACACTGCTCGAAAAGAGTAATAATAAATCACAGAACATGGGTTGTAGAGTTTATAAGTGGTTCTAGTGATTTCAGTGTAGCTCTGGACTTCTTTGAATTCGATCAGAAGTTAGTTTGAGTGCTCTTCTCGTTTCTGTTTGAGAAACAGAGTTTCGTATGCTCCAGGTTCACAGGTAGTGATAATGTAGTCGATGAAGCTCTTCAATATTCTTTTGTATGCACTGAACGCTTCTCGAGTATGCTTGATTGTCTATGAGGTGTTCTTCTCGTTCTTGTGTTTTTGGTATATTTCTTCCACACACGCTTCTCTGGTTCACTTCTATTTTGGGCAGCGTAGTCTTCTTGTATTTATCTTCCAACAGGGGACAGAAAAGATTTCTTTTCAGCAGGTACGAGGTACGGGTTCCTAACATCCGACAACCTTTATCAGATATTTCACAAATCATCAAAATGTATGATATGACCGTTAGATAGATTAAATATCGGAAATAAAGAAATTCAAACAGTGAGTCGAGTGATCGGTAGGTAATCAGCATTGGTAGCTTGGACATCGGTAGCTTGAACATCGGTAGCTTGAACATCGGTAGCCTGAACATCGGTAGCTTGATGTCATTAGTTGATTTGACTCTATCGGTGGCTCTATGCGTCGGTTGGTACATGCTTGTATCGGTGACTTTGTTTATCGGTAGCTCCATGCGTCGGTAGCTTCGTGCATCGGTAGCTTCATGCATCGGTAGCTCTATGCATCAGTAGCTTCATGCATCGGTAGCTTCATGCATCGGTAGCTTCATGCATCGGTAGCTGTGAGTCTGTCAGTAGCTTCGTCCATCGGTGGCTCTTATTCCATCGGTAGCTATTTGTACTTACACCGGTAGCTCTATATTTGTATCGGTAGCTGTCTGTAAGCCAGTAGCTTATATTTATAAGTACATCGGTAGATCTGTGTTAAGTCTATCGGTAGCTGTCTGTCGGTAGACTAAGTCTATCGGTAGACTGGTTACCGGTAGCTCTTTATCAGTAGCTATAGACAGATTACTTATCTGTTTTATGCAGAACACATCCGATTGTGTTAGAATTAATTTATAACATGTATGAACATGGATAAATGAGGATTAACATATTCCAAAGACTATTTTAAAAATTATTATTGGTTTGATCATAGATTTGAAAGAATTAAAGTATAGATCAATGATACTTAAAAATATCATATAGAATGAAAACATAATTGGGATTTTCAACACATATGAATACATGATTGAGATTATCAAAAAAGGTGAGGTCAACAATAATAATAATAATCACATTAATAATATTACTAACCTTTAATTCTATTATATTTTTTCATTATTTATTTTAACACTCAATTAAACTTCATTTCATAACTATAAAATATTTAATTTCTTTTGAAACCTGGGCATGTCGCTCGGTCACCGAATTGTGCCCTGCCTATGCGTCTGGTGCCTCTAAGCCAAAAATTATGATTTTCAAATAAAAATTCAAATATAAAAAAATACTCCACCATTCCCCGACCCAATCTGAAACCAAGGAAAAAATAAAACCTAGGTGTGATAATTCTCGCCACCATAATGTTTTCTGCCCCCAAACAGATATAACAATTCCAGACCCCAGAATTAAAATTGACATCCCTTTACATTTCAACTAGGTCCCCAAAGAACAATAGATAAAGAGATCAAAAAAACACCACCAACTAATGAAGGGATAACAAGAAGGAATCTGGAGACTGAGATAGACTCCTCACTGAGTGATACCTACCCCTAAATGATTTAACAACACTACTTGATCGATCCGAAATGACACATAACATTCATGAGGCCAATTCCATACTTAACACATGCGCACCATAAACATCAACAACCCAAACTCAACAATTCTACTGATATGGAACTATAATTTCCCCCGGTGAGGCCCTAACTGACTTCCACCATAAGAAACATGCTAACACTAAGTTACTTCAGGTGTAACTATACGAGACCCACTTTGGGTCTCACCACCATTAGAACTAATAGAGCATCAAAACTACCATCATTTCTATATCAACAACATCACACACTTGGAAGAACAAAAAACATTCCCCACTAAGGACAAAGATTGATCATAGATCCTTTTACACCACTGGCGTTCTCCTGACTAAATGCCAACTTGACTCTGGGACCTATGGATAGAGCTCTGATGATTGAAGCATCTCCTGCCTCATAGTTAGGATTTAGAAATTCTCAAACATAAAATAGGAACAAGAATTTCACCAAATAAACTTCCATTAAAATAAAATTTTCAAAGAGGTTCAACAATAAACATTCTTACAACTGATGGAAAAGAAACACCACATAACGGTACAAGATATGACCACTACATCTAGGAAATGCTACAAATAGAAAATCCCAAATGGATCCCAAACAATGTATTAATCTTATTGATAGGATGAAGTGACCTTCGATGAATTAGGATTGGCTTCAACTCACTTCTTGGAAACACCTTAGTATAATTTTTTCAAGTGACCTATATTCCCATAGGTGTGGAAGAGTAATGAAGAACTCGGGCACATAAACTTTTTAGGACCCTACTAGCCACACTGGTGACATATCATGACATTGCGTTGTGAAGAAGATGACTAAATGTATGAAGGCCTCTTGATTCCTCTATTAGATTCACCGACATCATGTCACTTCCCATTCTTCCCATCTCTATCCTATGAACCATTTCCCAATGTCAGAGGAGGATTCGACATCTTGAGTCCTCCTGCTGACACAGCTTCAGCATGAAAGGCTTGTCTCACAACATCCGAGATGGTGGTTAGGTTGAGCTCTGCCACTTTCAACTACAGTTCAGGCTGGATCCCTAAATAAAATTTTCAAGCCTTATCTGGATTGTTTTCAACAAACCATTGATCATATGGAACTAGGTCTAAGATGTGTTAATTGAGTTATATTACCAATCCAACACCCTGTTCAAGACAACAAAAATCCATCTTCTTCCTCAGCTTTATCAACTAAGAGAACTATTTTTGGATAAACGATGACTCTAAGAACTCCCAAGTGAAATCATCTTGAGTATTGCTTCGAAGCATAGACTCCCACTATTTCTAGGATACACCTTCAATCATAATGGTATCAAAATTCACATTTAATGAGTAAGGTTGAATGAGAAAAAAATTCATCTCAACCTTCCACAACCACTCCTCTGACTCAAGAGAATCTTCTTGACCATAAAAGAGGGAAGGATTCAACATTCAAATCATAGGGATGTAGTCCATATGTTGATCGACTGGAGTGTTTTTCGAGGATTTACAACATGAAGCTACACCTTGTGTGTTCTATGAATCATTATGGGGGAAGGCACTATGAAACGTGGAAACATGGAACATGATCAAAACAAGGTCATTATTATTTTTAATTCTATATTTCCCAATTTCCAAAATAAGACATTATAAAACAATTTAGAAGATTATGGAAATCATAAATGACTCACAATGGAAAACTAGTACTAGTGGTTCGATTGATCATATGATTGGTGGCTATATGAAAGTCACGCCACCCTGAAAGATAGAATTCTAGGGTAATGTCCTTGGATCCACATGGCATTTCAGGACTTTTAAGATCACATGGGCCACTACCCAACTCCCGTTTCAATTCCCAAAATCAAAAAAATCATAAGAATCAAAGGACATAAACAATCCCGAACATCTCATGGTAATATGTGGTTCGAAATAGGTGAGGGCTCATGGCATCCTTCCCATTCCTACACCTCAAGCCTGAAAATCCACTCCATCTACGATGAAAACCTCTAATTATGATGGGCACTATGAAATGAAAGGTCCACTCATGAGTCAACTTATTCTGGAACCATTTTGTCACGAACCAACCTAGGTCAACCCTGAACCCGTCACCTGAGGCAATCTGTGGCAAGGCATAAGAGGCATTCCCGATCCTCCTGGGCTAGAGAAAAGCACTAGGGAATCAAAAAAGATCAAATGGGAATGATTAATCTCAATTAAAATAAACTAATAGGTATAAATTAAGTATAAAAATTTAAGATAAAAAAATGACATGAAAAAGAAAAAATGACTAACAACAACATAGTAACCTAACCATGACCAAAACTCCATGTGGCCCCGAGATTAACTCTCCAATCCACAACAAAATCTAGCCCATGATGAACAACCTCGATTCAAACCAGCATCAAAAACTAAAAACAAGAAAATACTATAGGAATTAGTATTAAAACATAGTAGGCATGCTCAACAATATATTCCCAAAGAACTACTATTAAATAATGTATTCACTAATTCATATTTTGAAATACAAATTATAAATGTAATATTTTCTAAATATTTTACTTGAAATCAAATACCAAACCATTGAACATAATCATATTCAAAATTAGATTACTTTAATTAGTTACAATTCTATTTTCAAATGTAAATTGATGTTCACATCTTTAGATTTGTACAACGAGAATAAAACACATTTATTTGAAAACTATTTTTAAAAAACTAGTCAAAACCCACCCACCACTTTCAAAGAAGAAAAAAATACAACTCACATTAGTAATCACACAACAAGGGAAAAGCATGTACACATAGAAGCATCATATTCATCACCACAATAAACAGAAAGCAAATAAACATGTGTCAAAACTATGATATTGTGAATAATCTTGAACGTACTATACATGTGACACATCCTGAAAGAATTACCTAATAAAAGATGTCACAATTACCTAATGATCAACCTTTTCCCTACCCGGACTGGTTGAGGGGCCCAATACCATAACCATAATAACAAAAACATCCCTATGTTATGGGCCAATAGTAGTTGTGTAATCTAAACTAGTGCAGTAATCGCTCAATGAAAATCCACTTACTATGTCAGTTTCCCATGTCATGTACTAAATGAAAATAGGGGTGAGTCAACAATGTCATTCATGTAACCAATCACGATGCATGACCATCACACACAAAAACTCAAACAATCGGTGTACACAATAATATAACCATAAATTCACTCCCAAGAGAGTTTTTAATGAAATTAATCTTAAAAAAGTACCAAAAAAGACTTAACCAACCATTCAACACTATCAGATTTTCAAAAAACCCAAAAAATGCCACTTTTAAAGATAAAATATGCTTAGACACCCATTTATAAAAAAATCAACATTTTATATCTAAGAAACAATTACAAATTCCAATGAGGCATTTTATCAACCCCTAGTATGCACATGTAATAAAAGTTTTCAGAAAACTCAAGTACAAAGAGGAAACTACTCTATTTCACAAAAAATATTTATTCTAAAACTAATTATATAATATTTATTAATATTTATTTAAAATCAATGGAATGAAAATTAATTAATAAATTATAAATAATGGAATGTGCATTGGGGGGCCTACCTTCAATCACAGTCCAAAAACAATGATGCAACACCCCTCACATAGGCACACAAGTACACATAAGCTTATAACTTTAGTACTACAAAAATATCCTTCCAACACATTGGATCCATCGAAAAAAACTAAAACATGGAAATAATAACCTAATGTAATCTAATTGAATGAACAACACATAACCCACCTCAACACCAGTGCAGGTGAAATGACACGAACCCAAACCCCTCACCTTTAGAGGCAATAATTTCATGGGTGCCAAATTTAGATTAAGGCAAGTGGCTGGTCGCGCGAGCGACGGTGGAACGGGAGCCGACGAAACTGTTCATCGTGCCCCGAAAGGCCGGTAAGCTGATGTCTGGCACTAAAAAATTAATCGGTAGTGGGGGAGCATCCGGGAAGGGAGTAATGTAGGTTGGAGGATGTGTGATGGGTCAGAGGGTGTACCTCCAGAGGGCGATAAATTGGGGGGCACTGGCAGGAGGGTGCATGGTTGCCAAAGTCACACCAGCGAGTTGGAGTGCACATAGATGGAGGTGCACAGTAGCGGGAGCTACACCGGTTGTTTAGAGTGCACCGGTAGGGGGTTAAGGCTCGTTGGAGGGTGCAAGGCGGTAGGAGGGTGCTGACCGGAGGGCGTGTGATGGTCAGTGTCACACCGGCTGGTCGGAGTGTGCTGTTTGGGAGGTCATCGTCAGTTGGAGGGTGCATCGTCAGGAGGGAGATCCGGTGCCGGCGGGGTTGCTGGAGGAGGGAGCAGTTGGGCTAGTGTGTTTTGGATGGGATATTGAGGAGGCAGTGGTTGCGCAAGATGAAGAAAACAAGGGGAGAGAGAACTGTGGCGGGAGAGTTAGAATTAGAGAAGAAAAAAAGAAGGGAAATAATATAAAAATAACAATTTAAATAATAAAAATAATAGGACAATAATAATAATAATAATAATAATAATAATAATAATAATATAACAAATAAAGTGTTATTAAAAATTCTTTTAATTGACATTAATTTTAATTGTAATATTTATAATAACAATAATATTAGTACACAATATTAACACTAAAAATTATAATATTTATAATAACATAAGAATAAAATTATGTATAAGACTTATTGAATTTTTAATAATATTAACAATAATAAAATTTAAAATAGTAATAATTTTAATAACCATTTTAATAATAGTAATAAATATTAAAAAACAAAACAGATTTAATAATAATTCTATTATCCATAACATTAACAACGTCGTTATTATTCTTAAAACACTTTATTGTTTTTCCTCATTTTATCAATTTGAATACCAAAACCGTGCAGCCCCCGCACAACACAATCACCCATGTGCATACCGTGTAGTAGCTTCTATACAATACAGAAGTAGTCGCACAGGTTCCCGAGATGACCGCACGGCCTCCGCTAACCATGTGATGCCCACACACCTGAAAAAAAAACAATAATAATAATAATTTAATAACAATAATTAATTATTTATTTATAACATAATGATAAAAATAATAATTATAATAATAATAACCTCATAATGATTAAAATAATAATAATAATAATCTCATTAATAATATTATTTTCCTTTAATTCTTTTTTTTATTTCCTTATTTTATTTTAACATTTATTTAAACTTAGTTTCATAACTCTTAAATATTTAATCTATTTTAAAAATTGGGATGGGAGCATGGTCACCAACCATGACATTCTCATTCATCTGGTTCCGCTATGCCAAAAATAATGATATTTAAATTAGTAGACTCAAATATTTAAACAAAGACTCCCCCAAACCCCAAACTGAGACAGAACAAAGGCAGAAATAAAACTCGTGTGTGGAAGTCTACATAGACGTTACAATAAATAATGATGTGAAGAGGTGTTTGTAGGGTCTAGAATACATCCTATATAAAATAAATTAATGTAGATTAATTTTAATGATCACGTTATGGTGAAACATGAGAGCGTATAATGAAAAAAATTTATAAAAAGGAGCGATATAGTTATAAAATTCATTGACCATCTACAATATACTTTCAATAGATACCCCATCTTGTATCATCCCATAGTTTTTCTTAGATCAGAAGAAAAAATTTTTTTTTTACTAACTCAATTAAAATAAGGAATATTAGCTTTCACTAAAAATCATCATCGATAAGAAGAAGAAGAATAAAAGGATCCTAAGGACTGAAGAGGTAACTAGTGGAAATCCAATGTGATAGACGATGCTAAATTGGAGTCTTAATGGTGAGACATGATGACATAATAGCATTAATCTCAAAAGTAATCTTTATTAGTGGAGGTCATATTCTATTTTGAAAAAATGAGGTGTGGGATTCTATCAAAATAAGAGGCCATGCATCCTTTCTTAAAAACGAACCAGGGGCATTTACATTATTTTTAAACATTACATGCTATTTCATGTTCAGGTTTTTCACTAAGGGGAAATGATATTACACTCCATTAATGATCCTTCTACATAAAAAGTTATGTCACATGTTTAATACACACCACGTATAAAAATACTCACTATTTATTTGGCCTATATTGAGTCTCCAAAACCCTGCCCCTTTCCCTCCAAGGAAATAATGGACCACTCTATGGCATGGATATCATGCTTAAGACATAAGAGGAAAACAAAATTGCATTCAACCAAAATTTAAATGAACCATTACTATAGGAAATTATGTACTTTATAGATGAATATTCCAAAAAATGGAACCCAACATATCACATTCTAGAACATTCATGTTGAGGGGTAAAAAACTCATGATGATTGGATACCTTTACAGTCAAGAATAAAACTCTACATGAAACTAGTCCATGAAACTATTCCATAATACAATTGAATCCTCACTATACATGAAAAAAAATAAACACTAATACCATGATTTCCCATGTTTCATCATTACTTCGAATGAAACATAGTGATCATTCTGAGAAAAAATCAAACTGGAGGTTATCTCCACCTCCTCGTACTAGTCATCAGTTACTACATATGAAATGGATTACTCATACTTCTATATACTCTATCATTGGATCTTTTATGTACCTATTCCATGTATCATCATCAACAAAACATATCCTATTGTGATTTTATAGATCATCTTATCCAACATATTTGGCCTGAACCAAATCAATATGCCAACCTAGAGCCACACCTTTACAATTTGAATTTTTTTATGAAATTATAAACAAAAATATTGTAAATTTTAATATTATTTATTTATTTATTTATGGTTTAACATAATACCCTAGTATACTTATTTCACGCATTGGGAGAAAATAAGAATTGGTAATTTCCATTTCATTGGTCTCTAAATGTAAATAGTATCATATCTATTTGAAAGCTCAATAAACATAATAGTCATTGAATTGATTCTTGGGGATAACTAAATACATGATTCCTAGATAGTCCCCCATGTTTAAGTCACATTCTAAAGTCATAATACAATATTCCCCTACAAAACCATGCAGTCCTAACATAGTCCTACCTCTAAACTCCATCTTATCCCACAATCAGAACCCTTAATGACACTCAATAAGGGGGCCCTCCTACAATGGTTACCCATTAATGTCTGAAAATTTGAGAAAGAAGATAATGAATCACAATACCTGCCTCCAATAGATAATGAGTTGGGGAAAATAACCATGTTTATATCATACACACAAATGGGATTCATTACCCACTCTAAGAAATTCCATATATGATAGAAACACACCCAACACATAATAATAAATATAATTAAGAGATATAAAAATACATGTATGTAGTTTCATACAACTATAAAACAAAAAAATAAACTTTTTGTACTAAAAATAAAATTCCTCACCAGGGTCCTCAAAACCCAAACCGCCCATGAATAACTCCATGAGCTAGTAATCTATATATAGGTAACCAACCAAGTTGTACGGTCCTAAAAAAATAGTTTATATATATGTTGCGTGAGAATAATATGAATAAAAAGTAGGATTATCCTCATATCCTATCATAAAAAACATAAAGTGATATTATAGTCCAATGAATAAAAAATAAGAAAAATAGTTATGTTATGCCTCCATCCACACAATGGATCTCTCACCAAGTATTTAATACAAGAATAATATAATATCCAATGTATTATACAAAATTTTACCCTTCTACCACTCCCCTAAAGTTTCTCCTCTCTACCCTAACATCACATGTCCAGATCCATATCTCTTCAAAAGTATGATAGCCTCAAGACACATATACTGCTATATAATACCCTAAACCTCATACATCACACCATATCATAAAAAAATATTATTTACCCTAGGAATCACATTATCTCATCATCCCATAAGAAATCTCTAGATAGTATCTATGATGTTTTTAGGAGGTACTACAACCTGTATGTCGAGTATTATACCTATAGGAACATCAACCCCTACATAACATACATATAGTAATCTATATGATAATATATCCATAGATATATTTTTTGAAATAACTATAAGATATTATATACCTATATACACATATATGTCAAAGGGAACCACTGTGGATACTTAAAAAAAATAATACAAGGAGAAGGGATAAGGGAATAACATGGTAGTGATCCATCTATTTCTAAACAATATGGATGTTAGGTAAAACACCCTCCAATATTATAATGTGTGTAAGTTTCACTCTTGAAAATGGGGGGGTTGAATATTGAATCACATAAAATAACTAAAATATATATCTAATAAAAACACTAAATGAATCAGACTATACATAGGTTCAATTATGGATGTAATCTCACAAACACCTAGATGTCGCCATTAAATACTAGATATCATATAGTCAAAGAAGAATTTATGAAGACAATTAATTATTTCATTATGTTAAACATTTCCCGTTACATTAATTCATTATCTGAACTATAAAACGGGACCTTGACATGAGAATCAAATCATTCAATTTCTATAGATGCATAAACTATTTAAGCCTATGGTTTTTATGATCATAATAATTTTCATGCCATTAATCTACCAATTCGTTGGGTTATAACATATTTCATTCATTTTAATTCCAAAGTTATTGATACTCTATGAGTAATCCTAATAATAAATTAAAGAGATAAATAAACCATGAAAAACTAGTTGATACAAGTGGTTGGTAATGGAATGAAGAAACAAGTTACACTACAATCTGACCATTAATGAAATTTCATTTACAAGAATGCATCATAGCATTATATATATGTGAAATACCAACATCAATTTCGATGTCATCTGGGGTATGACTCTGCATATTAGTATCCATTCAATCATCCTTGGAACTAACTTATATTGCAAAATCAATTCTCCATGACCATTTCTCATCAACCATCATCCATCCCAGGATCACATCATGTCACATTGGAAGGCTTAGATCTGGATTAATCGAAAAAGTAAGCATGGAAATAATTACCTGTCAACATGGATCCTTGGCCTAAAAATAAAGGAATCTATCCATTATTGGAAAACTGTGTAACTAACCCAATAATTTTACCATTATGAAACAACCAGTTCATTACTTTAATGTATTAAATGTTACATTTAACACAGCATATAACCACATGAATCCTAATGAATCATCTATCAATAACTATGATCTATTTAATCATTATTTCAATAATAAAATCCAATTTCATCAAAATTTATTAAATATAAATATCATTTAATCATTTATTATCCATCCATTTTCATTCCATTAGATTACATTAAATTGATTCACAAAATGTTCCTGCTTTTAATTTTTAATAAACAAGCATTAACACTATATTTTTTAATCCAATAAGATGTTTTAGATTTATATTATATAATCAATTTCATAAAATAAAATATATTAATCCATAAAAAAATTCTTTACAATCCAAATCATAAACATCAATTTCACACTATCTAGAAAAATAAAAGGAATACTATTAACATAGAGAAATGTAAATCTAATCGCTATAACCAAAGACCATGATTTATTCATTTCTAAAGTTTTTTTTTTGTTAATTACACTATAATAGAAAGATAAAAGGTATTATAAAATTATGATATCACAAAAAATATAAGTTTATAAATTAATATTTTACAATGATTTAAAAGTTCAATGTTATTCACACCAAAATAGAATATTGGGATAAACATCCACTAAAAGTGATCGAATATTCTTCAAAACCTTTCATAAGAAAATTAACTAAAACCAATAATGTATTCATCGCAAAATATTTGGAAAATCAAAAATTAACTAACTAGATAAAATAATTACATTGAATTAAATAATTAGAAGAAAATGGCTATGATTATCTAAAATTTTTAAATCTCCAAGAAAAATGGGACTAAATCCAAGAGGAATAAATCAAGAAATTACAAGAAATGTTTAAAAAAATATTTCTATTGATATCATCTATCAATATATAATAAACTCAACCAAAAATCAAAAAATTCTTATGTTTTTTTCTACTTTGATTTTCTGGAACATATAAAACCTGATGGAATAATTAATAAGTGTGTGAGGATTGATTAATAGGTAAAGAAACATCTTAAATCCATGTTCAAAAATACACATTAAAAAGAACATGATTTATTCCTTTAATACATTTTTCTCCTTATAAAAATTCAGTATTTTTTCACTTTTGAATCGATCCATGCTTTCACCAAAACATTCACTATAGGTTGGCCATGGCAATGGTTTTCTTGGACACTACAACCTAAAATTCTTTCAGATAGAGCATATTTTCAACACGAAGGGAATTTTTATCTCACCATAGCTTCAAAAAGTTCCAAAATTTTGTTTCAAATATGACTATTTTAGAAAGGATATGCCTCATTGTTTCACAAATATCACCATACCCTCACCAGTTGGTCTTCCTTGTTTATGTTCAGACCGGATTACAATAGGACCAAAAAGTACTCTAACTGTTTTTTTAAAAAGTTGTGATATGGGTCATAGTGCACCAATAACCACATGAAATAAATGGTTTATCCATTACCTTGGAACAAACCTAGCCATCACCACACCCACCATAATAGTTTGATGACCACTCAAATTTGAAAGACCATTCCTCAAGCCTCTGTAACTCTTATGAACTCCCTCTCAACACCACTGAGCTTTAGGGTAATAAAAAACTCCATGAAGGACCCAAACATTACATGGTGGAATCATATAGACATTATTTAGTTTATCACTATTTCTCGACTCCTATGAACACTAAATTACTTATTTCTATCTTAAGGAAATGATAAAAAACATCATAAAAGTGGGAAAATGTAAACCAAAATTTCTCATACCTGATATTAATGTAGTAATATACAATTATTTCCACAATCTTATTATCTCTCTTGAGAAAATCAGTTGGTTTATGGATGAAATAATAATATGTGAGGGTACTTTTCCCTCACAGATGATTATTTTTCCCATGCATTGTGATAATGTGATATATGTTTCTATAACACATTACCCAAGGGTTTAGATTTCCAATTAAGAAGTCTTATTTGAGAGTCAATGATCTCAACTAGATGCTCCAAGCCAATCACTTTTTTCACTAACACAACATCCTAAAATTCCATAACATGGGTTGGATATGGAATACATATTTTGAGCTGACATACATGGAAATAATCAGGAAGAGACATTTATTGACCAAGTAATTCTATATTTTATGAAACCTTTATAATTTTTTTATTGAACCCAAAAGGCCCATCATATCATAGTGCAAAATTAAACAATTTTCACATGATAATGGTGACCTAATATAATAGAAACAAATAATAATAATAATCAATAACTAATATTAAATTTAAAATGATATTTTTTATGATCCAAATAAAATTTATACAAACACCAAGCTATAGCCAACCCTTAAAATATATCATAAAACCTAACCGATGTATCCTAAATGATACTATGTCCAATTAGAGAGGCCACTACCACCTCTTTCAATAAATAGTAAACATTAATGATTTTTTTTAAAAAAAAATACACAAAAGGATCCATTATAGTCAATGAAATATAAAGGTTATTAAAAAAATAACATCTAGTCAGATATGGTTATCCTATAGTCCTATAAAATACAAGATAAATGAATAGATCATATCCTATATAATCAAAATAGTATTTTCTATCCAGCCCTCTTTATATTATTTTTATGTTTCACTCAACGTGACCTAAGTCCCCATCACCTATTGGAGACTTCTCAAGAATAATTTATTAAGCCTTGGATATATATTAGAGATAATTTTAGAGGAAACCCAAAAAAAACTTTTTAATATCTTGAATTTATATGTTACCAATATATTTAACCTTTCTTGTGTCTTTAATCAAGATGAAATTATGTGATTTCATCAAAAAATCAATAAAAACATAGGAACACCAATTCCCTTATTGAGTCAATGGTAACCAAACAATAATGCCATGGTTAGAACATCCCATATCCATAATAGAATCATAAGAGGATGAATCAAAGTTTATTGAATTAGGAGTTCCTCCTTGATCTACTAATCGGTGTAATAATGAGACACAAAATAAAATATATTTTTCTATGTACTATAAAATAAAAAAATTTATCATTTCATAAAACAAAAACATATTATCAAGATGAATAATCCACCAAGAAAATTGAAAATCCTTAATTAATAATGTTACGATGGATATAGGGATGACGAACTAATCCATGAATTGGATATTTAAATCATATGGGAGAGACCAAATAGAAAAAGTATCCCCACCATATATAAAATTCTGAATTCCACATAATCAACTATAATGTTGTTGATCATTTAGAATAAAATTGAGTAGATATTTAAAAAACTAAACACTAGTCTGAGCCACACCTGAATCATTTTCATGAGCATCCTAATTCAATTGAGAAAATACCCCCATATGTTTCCACTCTTCATCTAAATCCATGAATTCTTGATTATGAAATATCTTTCCAAGAGAATCATCAACCAAATTACCCTTTCTAGTGGTATATGTGATGTCAAAGTCAAAATTATGGAGATACATTATCCATCACCTCTTCCTAAAATTGAAATCTTATGGAGTGATGATAAAAATAATTATATTAAGATAAAAATAATCTATGGACCAATCACCAAAATAATAAATTCTCAAAAACTTCAAAGAATACAAAATAATTGATAGTCTTATGACATGATTGTGATAATTCCTCTCAATTATTCAAAGCTGACAGGATTTTTATTCGACCACATGATTATTTTTCATAATCACACACCCCATACTAGAACAAGAATCATTACAATTAACTATTTATCCCTTAATACGATCTGGTAAGATCATAATATGAGATGAATCTAGATAATCATTCATATCAAAAAATGACTAATGTTTAGAAAAACATGATATTTTCACCCCTTTTATGGAAAGAGCAGTCAATAATAATTCAAGCATAAATAAATCATTAACTAACTACCAATAAAATCTAACAAGACCTTGGAAGCTATAAATCCAAAAGGAAATTCACAATTATTCTCGTGAAAAGTCTGTGATTTCCTTTTAAGGATCAACTAATATACCTTGTTTTTAATTCACATTTCCTATGTACATTACCTCTTAGATTTGAAAATTATATTTTAATAATTTCTTATATAGGTTGTGACTCCTCAAAATTCCCATAACCGCATTAAGATGATTCACATGACCATGTTCAAATCATTAATAGACCAAGATATCATCCATGAATACCATATTAATGTTATTTACATACTAGTGGAATATCAAGATCATCAATTCAATACAACCTATTAGAGTATTAGTTAATCTAAAAGTAATTATTAGATATTCAAAATGGATATATTTTATCTTTAAAATGACTTTGGGTTATCTAGTTTCTTAACTTCGAGATGAGGAAAACCTAGTCAGAGATAAATTTTCTAAAATACATTTTCATCATTGTACTCATCTAGAAAATCATCTATATTGGATAATTGATACTAATTATTAACTATCACTTGGTTCAATTGTAGATATAATAATTATATACAAAGAAAACTGTCATCTTTTATGGAAATGTGAATAAGGGCCACACATATGTAAACAATGAGATGCAAAAATTCATTAACCAATAGTACATTCAATTATATCTTATGAAATTTAAACCTAGAAGTTACCATGTGATTAGTGGGTAATGAAATCACCGATGTATTGGGCACTAGAATGATGGAGAATTCTACTATTATTTTTAGAGGAAGACTGAGGAAGTTGTAAGGGGAAACTGCAAGAATAGCCTAAAAAACTAAGCGATGAATTGAATGAGAAGATATATTATCGATATCAACTATAACATTATAAAATGGATTCATATTCTCTGTATGAGAAGTTTTTATATGAATAGACCTCTGATCAATCTCTTTTAGAAATATTTAGGATCTCCAGTAGTAAATAAATAATAAATCATTTTGAGAAAAACATTCATACTCACCTCAATGAGGGACTAGAAAATCCATCCTAATGATAAATTTAAAAATATATAGAGCAATAAATAAAAAAATCAAATACTAAATAAGAACTATATATATAATGGTAACATAGAGTAAAATGAGATCCATATTCATTATTCTTTCCAAGAGGAAATACTAGCTCAATAACATAGCGGATGAGGTATATTAGATGTTACAACATACACAAAAAATGGGTAGTTTTAAAATAATGGGGGGGGGGGAACTCATATCAAATAATGTAGTTAATATAACGACATGATAAAAAAATAACTCTCACTATAGGTTCCCCTGCATAAACAACTTCCAGAATGTCCTCTACTGAATAAAATGCTTCACTCTAGAGACACGTTTCATAATCATTATTTTATTTTAAGCCGCTAATTTCACTTCAATGTCCTTTGGAGTATAATATTCAAGAGTATATCTATGAGATATATAAATTATAAAGAATCACTATAGTTTTACCTAATGAGAATATACATTGTTGGTATTTATAGTCATTGGTAATGATCATTGAGTCTATTATATCTATCCACACTAGTTGCCATACAAAGGTATATTTTCATTAGCTACTAAATGATTAGAAAACTCCCCCCAATGAAGACTTCTTCCCCCAAATATTCACATATCATTCCACTTATTATTAGTCCCCTGTGTTCCACTATTACTACCACTTGGTGGAAGGGGAACATCAATCAACCATATCATGAATTACATATCAATATTTACATTCATATAAGTACTTACCATCTCATGATTTCTACTGATCTTAAAAATATAGACATGGGTTCTAATATCTATTTATAGATCATATATCTATATTTTAGGCGTTAAATTATCATTAATAAACACATTCGGATAAAAAAATGAAAAATAGCAATAGTGTTTTTCTAATATTCCACCAATTGATCTCTCACCTAAAAAAAGAGTCGCTCTATATAATTCACCAACAGTAAGTATTTGAGAAATAATTGTTTACAAAAATGGTATAAAAGTATTTTTACTCCATTATAAGGTCCTTATTGTGAAACATGATAGAGTCTGACCACCACATTCAACAAACTACAATCATAAAATTCAAAAACATCACCCTGAAATGTTTAAGTTCTTATAGAAAGACCAAGACTTGATCAATTTTGACAAGTATGTCTTATTCCTCCTATCATTAAATAGTACCATTAAATGTAGTGATTTTTTTTCATATGATATCTTATTATCATTACTTATCTCCATTGACTTGTGATTTTCCCGCTTTAGGTTTTTTCTAATAATTAATCACATTCCAATCCATAGCATAAATACCCACATAATATCAATAAAGAGATTATGATTAAGAGGAGGACTCCATTGAGAGGGAATTACCTCTCCACCCACATAAGGAAACCTTAGGAAACATCTTGGAGGTGTGATTTTATATACCAAAAATAGATGTATGTTATGAGACAATAGAGAAAATTATTTTACCATAATGTAAAATAAAAAGAAATTGATATTTAGATCAAAACCAAACATAGGTGACACACAATATAATATCCCATGGTGTCCCAATATACAAACTCGCAACTTATCCCATATGTCCTAAAAATCCTATATCGTAGCTAAAAAATTCCCTATAATGGAATTATATGTAGGAAAAATGACTTTAATACTAAATTTTCATGATTTGAAAAAAATAAATATAGGATCCAAAATACCCTATGAAAAGAAATATTGGGAATTCCTAGTCCACATAAGATGGAAACTAGCACCCAGTCATATAAAACCAAATATTAGTATTGATTTTACCGACCCAAAAAAATAAACATTAAAATTATATGTTGATTAAGATAAAATAAAGGAAATATTCCATAACAAGAATCCAATAGTGGTAGCCATATAACTATGATAACAAAGTAAAACCAAAGTAAACATCCAATGTCTTAACAAATGAAATGAAAGATAATCCAATGATAGCTACTTCATTTGATAGGTGGTATATATCCCAGTTTGTCATCACCAACTATCCTAACCCTGCCAAGATGAAACCTCACTGCATCATTATAGTGTTGTTCCCTTTCGTGAATCAGCGAAAACGATATTGATACAACAATAATGGAATGTGAATGGTATGATATGAACCTTATTATTTGGATTATACACATGTATTCCATAACCTATATATATTAAAATTCATAATATTTTTAACACATTAAAACTTACATCATAAAAAACATTTCTCATTTATTTTAAATAATGGTAAATTTAATTTTTTTGACATAGTTTCAAAATAGATTCCATATAAATTAGTTCAAATAATGTTTTAGATAATTAATTTTTCATTCATCGAAACACACATCAATATCTATATCCAATAATAATCACTATATAATGAATATCTAGGAAAACATAGGATCTGGATACCAAGCTCCCTTATACCAAAATAATAAATTAAGGGATAGTACAGAATGCACATGTCCTGAGAACAATATATCTAGGTGAAAAAGGAATACCCTACCAGTGAAAACCCCTAATGTGTCATGAATCCACTCCATTGAACCAAAGGGAATAGAGGACAATGGAACACCCCAATAATGAACTCCATGATCAATATAAGGACAATGCCCAAGAATAAAAATTTATTCTATATATCAAATGATCTAATGTGTTATAAATTTCAACATAGTTTCAAAGGGATTATCAATGTTTATTAAATAATTCCTAAATATCCTTTTATCTATAAAGATCGGGATTAGAACAAATCTCATTAACTATTTCATGGTTAATTGAAAGCATTTATCTTTGAACAGAAAAGTGTAAACCATATTTTATAAAAAACAATTTTTATGCATATCAAAAGGATCAGGGATCCTGCCGGTCATCATTTAGAAAAACATTTAAAAAATCGATATGATACATGTTTTACTAAAAAATTATGACAGACAGAACCACAAACCTCACATTTCGGTCACACACTAACCGCAATGGTATATAAAATTAAAAGGAAATAAATCATAAGAGAAATATAGAGGTGGAACTCATAGAATATGTGATCCATAAATAATTAAATGTAAACCAAACTACAGTAATCTAATTTAACATGGACTAAATTAAGAAAAACATATCAAATAATGATAAATATTCCATGATAAGCTAAAGGACATAGCCTAAACCAACCATAGAGATCCCATAGGTTCACTCTTTGAGAAATTTGTTTGAGGAGATGACTAAAGGCATTACAATAATTATTTCAAGGAATAAATGATAAATTTTACTCAAATTATTTAAAACTCCTCTAATATTAGGAAAAATTATTCACATACTCCATGTACACTGTGTTGTGGATGGATTCCCACCACTTTGATGGTGGGGTTTTCAGAACAGAAGATCCTGTACCAGCTACAACCATCTAGTTGATTCCCCCTTGTTACTGTCACTTAGTATAGAATTCCCCCCCCCCCACCCCACCTCTGAATACCCAACACTTAATTCACATCATCCAAATATGATACAAACAATCAAAAAATGTGGAAAATGACAATGGATGGGGATAATACCTACGGGTAAGGTAGAGCATTATAGGGAAAATAAATTCAGATTATTTCATGAAACATTAATAATAGAATATAATTCTATACCTATATTAACTTATCAGTATTTATTATTGAAAAATGAAAAACGCAGTGACCATGTTTTCAAAACTCAATTTTATTGTAAGAGGATATGTAATTATGTTAAAATTTGAGGATTTTGCAATGAGAATGAATGATATATTGATTGAGGAATGATTGGGTTTGGGAAACACTGATTAATGAATATATGTTTATATAAAAGAATTAAAAAACATTTTGAAACAATTTTTACTAATAGATGAATGAAATATTAAGAAACATCTTGTAATTATTAATCATTATTTTGAAAAAAATTTACAAAATATGAATCAGTCAATTTGAAATATTTATGATAAAAATTATACATAAATTATTATATAATATTCTGGTAGAAAAACAATAAAATTTTAATACATATATATATACATATATTAATTTTTGAAATATACATTAAACCAAAATACTCAAAAATCATCATGGACATAAATTCCATAAAGGTACTTATCTTAATATGAAAAATATATTTTGAATAATAAAATAAAATATAAGTAATATAATGTTATTACTCCTCAATAAGAAGTCAGATAGTAGTTGTGAGATTTTTAATATATTCTGGTGATATATATCAATAATCCTATTAAAGATATATAATTAATTTATTTATAGGACTAATTATTCAATGATATATATACTTGAAGATAAGTTTTATTTAATAAAGTAAATAGAAATAAATCAAAATAATTAAATCCAAATCTTGAGCTCAGAATGAAGTATCTTACATGAATACGTGAAAATCCTCAATCATGGGATCTTACATGAACTATATCACATATGAAAATATTTCGGATTCCAATTATATCCTTGGACAATTTAGTATTTGTAAAACCACTATATGAACCACTGATATATCAACATTTCATACAATTCTGTACTAGTTCCAACTAAACTGGAAATAATTTTAATGTTTTATCCTCATTTATGAACCGATATTATCTCAAAAATGATTTTCTTAATTATTAGAAACACAATCTATATTTATCTATAATCTAAATCACTTTATAATAAAATATTTTCAAACACATATATTTCAATAGTGGTTTTTTTGAAAATAATCAGATACGGCCTCCACTTTCTTTTCTATGATACACCAGAGAATCCCCCTTCAATTCTTGTGATCAAATAGTCACAGTTAAATTTCAATAAACCATTTAATTAATTCCCTTATTCAATTATTCCATCATGAGTGGTACAAATCATTATATATTTTCTTCCTCTATGTTCATAGCTATCCTTTGTATACTCAGGCACTCGTAATTAGTGAGATTCATATCAGTCCCTCAATGGTATGAATTCATTCCACGTGGACTAAATTTCAATACCTATATATTGGGCTTTATCAATTTCTATAATCATTTAGTACACACTCATAAAATTATGAAAATACAAGCCATATTAATCCAATATGCACATGATCACGAATATATAAAATGTTTGTATTATTTTTATATGTATTGTTTTTGTAAAAATCATCCAAAACATCATTATCATAAAAAAAAATAAACACTAAAAAATTTAATTTCAAAAATTCAATCATTTTATGAAATAACATAAAAATGTACACAATTTAATCATATATTCAGTCATATACTGTTCACATATTAAAATAATATATATATATATAATCACAAAAAATCACACCAAAATTCCCAAAAAGATATTATTTTAATATATATAAAATTTAATGGGAATTTATTCATTTGTAACAAAATTAATATATAACCAAAAATAACATATTCAACTACTCCGCTATTCCATTTTGTTCTCATGAAAAAATTACCAAGAAAACATGTTCAACAATGAAACAATAGAATTTTGAGAATTAATATGACTACCATATTCATAGTCTGTTAAAACAACTCATTCCCCATGTACTCATCAAGTTTGAAAAAAATAACATCTAATGTAGAGGAAGGCAATTGTTTCCAGAAATAAGATTTAATTTTAAACATGTAATAATATCTACAATAGAATAACATAATTAATTTGATTCATATTTTTTTTAGAAAAATTATTCTTTATTTCATTTAAATTTTCATGTTTTAGATTTCAAAAAATTACAAAAATAAATTATTAATTATTATAAAAATATAAACAAATAATTATAATATTGACATAAAATCGTGAATATTTCCTTCATGAAATAAATAAATATATTGAATCTCTAAATAGAAAAATCCAACATCATCCAAAATTATATTACTATAATAATGAATTTAGGATTTAAGGATACTCTTTTAATTGTTGGAACCATGGTTGTTATTTGCTGGAAAAGGGGTTCAGTTTGTATTTGTTTCATTCTACATTGGATTTATCTTGGTTTGGGTTTGTTATTTTCCACGCTTCCATGGATGATTAGAGAGATTACATAGAAAGGGGTCATATAGTTTGATCCAAAAGTATTATTGTAGGTGGCATTTTTCTCGAGTGTTTTTCAAATATTTGGGTTATAGAATCAAAAAATGGAGAAACATTTTTTTGGAAAAAGAAGGTGCATGAATGATTTGAAGTGTGCGCGAAAGACTAGTTTTTGTGCGCAAGATTGAAGGTTTTGTTTGATCTTTATTGCACCGAACAAGACACGTTGGGATCATGCACATAGGGTCATCAAGGGCCTATAAATATGTGGCTTTCCCCAAACAAGACTTAAGAATTTTCCTGTGAAAAACTGGTTAATTAGTCGCACAAAATATTTTTACGTAAAAGATTGGAAGAGGGTGAATCTGGATGCAAGGTGTTCTTTTAGTCTGAAAAGAAAATGTGAACCCTTCGGTTCAGTTGCGTGATAGATAAGTATTGAGCAGAAGGTAGGTGTTGCACGAAATTCAACATTCGCAACAATTCCCAAATCTTGTGCGTAAGTTGGGGTATTGCGCTTAAGTGTGGTGTTATGCGTCTGAGAGGATTTTGCATATCTAGTGTGTGTGATCATTGATTTCAAGTGCATCAATCCCGAATTAGAATACAAGTCGTATCTCATGATGAAAAGAGACAAATACTTCAATGAAAATCTATTGAAGAGTCCTTCAAATCGATAAACTGAGTTTGACTTCTCTCAAGGCAATGACCTAGGGGGAGTTAACAGAAGAGATCTAATGGACACAGTGAGCTATCCCTTAACCTTTTTAAGGTAGTTATCCTATAATAGAGTGTCTGTGACCAAATCTTTTAGTCCTCAAACATGTAAAGATTAGTGGGTTTAGGTATAACCGACACACTGTTGGTGTATGGTCCTGGGACGTAGCCTATTGCTGTGAACCAAATAAAAGTGTTCTGTAATCTCTCTGCTTTCATTTGTTTTATAGGTTTAACAGGTTCCTACCGACGTAGGAATGAGATCCATAACTTTAATAAGATAAAGTTGACACCATGATTCACCCCTCTCCTCTTAGGGTGTTCCGGAGTCCTTCATTAATTTCATCACAACAAAATACTAAAAATAGTTTTTCAGAACTAAAAATTGCATGACTTAAGAATATAATTGTAAATAAATTTTGAATAAAATAACAAAACTATTTTTACAAATAAATAAGTAAATTTTTAAATGAATTAATTTAATGTTGAAACAGGGAATATATAACCCTCTAAAACACATAGATCTATATATGCATCATTCAAAATTATTTCATACTTTTTTTAATGAATTTTAGATGTATAAAACTATAAAAATTTAAAAAAATATTTATTTTTATATATTTAGATAATATAAATAATTAAAAAGAATAAATAAAATTAAAAATTAAAAATTTACTATCTAACTAACTAATAATGAAAATATAATGTAAAACAGAATTTGATAACTTCCTAGATAAATAAGTTATCTAATTTAATCAATTAATAATAAATAACATGTAAAATTAAATTTATGCAAATATACACCAAAAAAGACTAGTTGGAAGGAAATAACATCTTATTTCAATGATACAAAGGATTCAATATCATGAGTTACATCACAAGATACTCTTCTTCACATTCTCTAAACATTTTAAGCCACTATCCATTAATAATTAATATCGATTAATTTGTCTCTTAATTATTTCACAAAACAATATAAGGAAACACAATAGTGAAAATAACTTTTCATGCCCATTTGGATAATAATTTACAAAGATAAATGACTAATAATGAATTATAATATTAATTTTTTTTGTAATTTTAATTTTAATTTTATAAGTGAATGACAATTAATTTTTTAGTAAATTCATGATTTTTCATTGGACTTCGATCTTATTTCATTAAATTATTTGAGAAATAATTTTCGTTCCTTTCTTAATAAAGAAAAAATAAAAATACAATTTTGTATAATGATATTTTTCCATGGTTCTATATAAAATAAAGGTAAAATTATAATATAAAAACTAGCCTAAAAGGATACATTCTTATGGAAATTTTAATGTAATTCCATAAATGAACAATATTCTAAAGAGAGTGTATAATATTCCATCTAAAATGATAATGCATTATAATTTTTAATGGGGATAAGGGGTTTAAAATTTGTGTTTATATTGAGAAATATTTTTTTCAATTAATATTTTAAAAATTTTTTAGTATTATTTGTAACAGTGGTGACGTGGATGATTCTTTTTATAAAGAATCAAATGTTTTTAAAATTAGGTTATTATTTTAAAAAAGAAAATTTATAACTTAAAAACATTAACCATTAATATCATCTAAATTGAACTATTAAAAATAATGTTGAATAAAAATTATTTTTAGGGATGAGAGATTTTTTCCAAGTAGAGGTATAGTTTTTGAATATGATCGTTTTCCTTTTAGTAATTTTTTTGTGTTATAAATATTTCACCATGAAATTAAATACATAGTACAATAAATAATGGTTTTATTCCTATAATAATAGGATTATCAATATTCTATAGACACTTAGACTGAATATGTTGTCAGGAATTGGTCCGGGTTATGGTGGGAAGATCGGAGTCGTCGATGACTTTGTGAGGCCTCGATGACTTCAGAGCGTTGGCTGTGGATCCAGAATGTCAGTATCATTTCATTCATGGCTCAGCTAGGGTTTTCAGGTGAAAACATCATGTTTCTTCCAAGATCGGCTTTCAGCTTTCAGCAGCGGCGATGGTGGTCTCTAGAATCAATTTGATTCCCTTCATGCAGAAGTTCTTTTCGGTTGTAAACTTTCTAGATCTATTGTTAAAATATCTCAGATGTTATAAGGATTTAATAGTATTGATTTAGGGTTTGTTCACTACTCTAGTTTTAGGCATCCTTCATTCTCACAAAGTTGGAGGAGCACACTGGCCTTCTTAGTCCATTAAGATGTGAGATCTAGTGGCCAGTGCAAAGAAATCAGTAGAGACCATCGATTTGATGGATTTTTTGTGACTTCATGGATTTTAAATTTGAAAAATTCTCAGTGGCGGCTTTTGATATCTCAATTAAGAGGGATTCAAAGATGTTTTTTTGGATTTTAGTTTAATTTTTATTTTTGACGAGGAAAGAAACCATCACTCTACAAAGATCAGCTCCAGATGAGGATATAGATAGATAATCATTCCTTGAGCTTAGTCATTTAACTTTAGAAGAACAACACTGTGTGACATTTCCATCATTACCAGACCCATGAAACCCCGTGCGAGAGAGCTTGCTGAGCCGTCATGTGAGGTGGTGGCTTGATATAACGATGATGTCATGTGGATAAGAACTTCCTTGTAGTCCAAATCTGGGATTCTTCTTATAGGATTTTATTTCATGTATCCCACTTTTCCTCAAAATATCTTTTGAATAATAAATTAATTTTTTAGTCAGTTATATTATCAATCATTAGTTGACCAAAAAATCAAGGAAAATAATGAATATAATATTTTTTGTTTAAAATATTGGGTTGTGGGTCATATTTAATTATTATTAATATGAATACATATTAATATTATATTCTTAGTCATTAAATTTTTCGTCTTAACTCACTTCCATTATATTTGTTAGTAATTTTATTATTGGTTTTTTATCAACATTAAGGTCTTAAATAACACCGTGTGTGGATGGAAAGGCACATGTTGTTGATCCTTTGATTCTCTAAATTTCCATTTTATCATGTTAAAAATTCACCACTATCCATCCCAATAGAGAATAGTTCAATGATGGTATTCTATGACAGTGGAATGGATATACGTGATGTGAAATTTGAATAAATAAAACTATGATGTGGTTTATGGAACATAACATATTAAACCAAAGTCTCAAAAATGTCCTCATGGATATAGTGATTTGGTTTGGGAGTGTTGATGATGATTATTTTTAAAAAAGAAAATGCATTGGGTTGTGAAGTATACTTTGGTTAGAGTTGTTAATAGTTACTAAAATAGGTGTAATAAAAGTAAGTGTAAAAAATACTGGTGGATTTAAAAAAACCCTAGGTTACTGGGGGTTTTCAAGAGCGATTTTTTATAGTAAATGGATTATGATTGTAATGCTCAAACTCTATTTAAATTAATTGACATGTAGTCGATAAACATAAAAGATAAATGTTATATTGTTCATGGATATGGGTGGAACACCGTATACATCAAACTATAAATCCCAAGGTATGCTATAAACATTATTGACTAATATCCTAGAACCACAAGTCTATATGGTAACGAATAAGGAATGTAATATGGAGACATGTCTATAACTACTAAATTTGTAGAAACATGGCTATCCATTGGGTCCCACACACCATATCACCCATTCTAGACAATTTATAGGTCAATACCACAATAATTAACAATATAAATACATGTATGTATACATTTCCAAGGAATAACCATCATGTTTTGCTAAATATATTTCATGAATAGTGTATCATTTGAAAATTTTCCTCTTCATGCCTATGTTTAAGGATGTGAGAACTCATCAGTTTATTCTAAACATTTTGGCACATATAAAACAATGGAGAATGTAATATAATTGTTAATTATTATTTAAAAATAATTATGAAAGATATTTGTGTGACAACTTTGCTTGTGAAACTAGAAACATGATTGAGCTAACTATTTTTAGGACCCCTGGTTCAACTCTCTATAGGCTAGAGGTTACCAACCACCTGTTGGTGTCAATGAAATATTTTTTTAGTGACAATACAATATATCATACTATAACACATAATGAATTTCATGGATTTTTTGTGATATTTTGTTAAATTATTATAAAATTATGAGTTTAGGATGTTTTGGATTATTTTTATAGTGTTAAAGAATTACTTCATGAAACAAGGTTTCTTTAGAGTGGGAATTCTGATATAGGAATGTCACAATGACATGTGTCAGGGTGTCAAAACCTGTATAATGACATGATCTTGGTCCAAACCATCAAAATAGGTCCCCACAACATGATGGATGTTTGGATAAAGAAAGTCATTGTGTAGTGGAGTGTTTCATGTAATGGTGGATTGAAACTGAAGTTGCTCACATAAGGAAATTTGGGAATCATGCCACAAAATTTATGTAGGTTCAAATTTCATGACATGACCATCATATTCACATGATAAAAGTAACCTTATTGTTGGTTTGTATATCATTTAGGGAATGTTTCATAGTGAACTAGTGGGGAAAAATTGTTACTTGTCCCTGAAGTGGGTGTATTAGTTAATCACCATTATGAACACACTATGATCAAGGTGTTATACTACTTTCAAGTGGTGATGAATATAAAAATTCCCAAATTGGTAAAATAAATCCCTAAAATCATTTCAGCCAACATTAATGATAATATATATTATAATTGACACCACTCATGGATTATTAAGTTATTCATTCTATCCTCAGGTCTTTTTGATGTTTTGTTCCTTTCAAGTGTTCTCTATTTATAAATTTAATCCTATTATTTAAAATTTTTCTTATATTTTAACTACTTATTTGTTTGCCTTGTTTTATTCTTATTTATAAGGACTGGGGGAATATTTTAATGTTTTAGTGGGTTGATAATGACTCATATTGTTTCATTTATGGTGTGCTCCCCTAACCGCGAGGATTCATTTTTTTTCCTTTTTAAGAATTTTTATCTAGTTTCATGACATAACATGAGTGTGGGAACATGAGATATTCCAATAATGGTTTACATTGGGTATCAAAAGGACTAGATGTGTAACATCCCATGAAAATAAAGAATAACGAATTTTCATATTTACGAATTAAATATTAATTTTATTTTAAAGGGGTTGCCATGTTCGATAGCATACCCGATACGCAACGATGAGTTTCTTTGAAACTTACGTAGCACACTAGTAATAAAATAATATTATTTTAAATGTTAGTTAACAAGTAGCCGTTGTACTGGCAGGAATGGATAGAAATAACTAAAATATGATTATATATGTTTTTAAATGTTTATACATTTACCCAATAAAAGATAAAGGCTTAAAATACGGAAGAGTTCAATTTTAGGGCATATATACTCTAATTTTCACTAAAGGTTCACTTATCACCTTTTAATGGTGAACCGTCAATAAATATAGTTTTGATCACTCTTATACTTTATTTTGGACCAAATATAACTCTTCTTTAGAATCGGGACATCAAAATTTACTTTGTGTAAATTTTTGGTACCTTTCTGATAAAGATCATTTTTTTATGAATAGTGTAAAATGTTGTATTTTAATTCAAAACCTCTTTTTAGTATAAATTATTTATATGATTAGATTATTATTTTAATTGGTTTTAAAGTGAAATTAGAAAATATTTTTACCAGTTAATCCAATGCTAGTCATTGGAATCAAGTTCACTTTGAAATTGGACTTAAACTGTTGTCAATCTTTTGATACTTATTGTTTCACGAAAACACGCTATTTGTCATGACAGTGGAAATTAATTATTAAATTAATTATTTTGACTTATATGTTTTTAATTTTGTAAAATTGACATCATTTTTGAATTCGGAATATCAAATATCACTTAGGGTGAATTTTTGGTAATTTTCTGAAAAACATCAATTTTTGATGAATAGTGAAACCAGTAAGTGGTAATCAAGCAAACTGATTTTTCAGTTAAATGAAAGTTTACCACTAATGTGTATTGAATTTTGAAAATCCGACATACATGGTTGTCATTAAGAAGTAAAATGTGGTTCAATGAGATTAAAATAATTTTTTGGTGAATAGTAACTTTTTTTCATTAATCGCGATTAGAGGTAATTAGTGTAGTTTAAGGTAAAAATGGTATTATAAGAATGTGAAAACACCATGACACTTGTCCTAAACCTATTGGGTGAGTCATGGACGACCAATACAAGCCATGGGCCAACTTGGGGACTCCATGGAGCCACTTTATTTGGAAAATGACATTAATATATTTTTATTTAATGTTAAAGTGAAAATGACACTAACATAAATTGTTTTACTAAAATAATTTTTGAGTGGGGTTATACAAGTACAAATTTTGATTATAAATAGTCATTGGAAAGCTAAAACGATTTCATACATCATAGTATTTTTTTTATAATTTTTAGACATTAAATAAATTAAATAATATATGACATAATAATGATGCAGCGATGACATCATTATTTGACGATTTAAATAAAATGGAAATATAATGAAAAATCTAAAACCTACACATGTCCAAAACCAATTGGATGAGTGGATTTCGAACCCTTATCACCTTATACACGAATTATTTCAATGTGGGACCTTTTAAAACCGAAACACATTTTCAAATAAAGTAATATTTCTTTACTTTCAAAAAGTGCCCCTCCTCTCCTCTTATAAAAGGCCCCCACCTCTACCCCATTTCACACACTTCTCAAGCCTTTGGCTCTGCCAACCCCTGCCCAATTACTCTCTCCACATCCCTCTCCTCATCCTAGAGGATTTCCTTTGTGCAGAATCCTTTCAAAGGAAGCCTTTAGGCTCAAATCAAAAGGGAGTTACACTTTTAAAGGTAATTCATTCTCTCTTGTTCATTTGTTTTATTTTGCTTCTCCAACCCTCTAAAATCTTTTTATTTATTTCTTTTGTAACAAAACCAGTATCTTCAATATACTAGGATGTTGTTATAATATTTATTTGAGCTACACTCTCACACAACTACATAAAATGGTTAAAGAACATACGGTTTCTGTGGATGGAAAAATTCTGCCTCCCGAAACGATGATTGTTCAATAATCATTTAACACCTTCAAGGGTGGCCATTATGATGTCACTATTTTTATATATGATATATAATATGTTTATGTTTTCTTTAAGCTTCGGTATTTTTCATTTTTGGCATACCTTTATGGTTTCCATTATGGGTAAACACGATATCTTCATTTAAGGAAGTGCGGACTACCGCCCACTAAAAGTGATGTGATCCGTTAATGCCATATGTGGGACGTGTAAAGGATGGATTTAAAGTTATTATATATGATGTAATACTGGAATTATAATATACCTCTATATCATTATTATTTCTTTCCTTTAAAGTATGATATAGAAATGAAAGTAGCCTTCATGCGTACATACGGCTTACCGTCACCATGAACGGTGCATTTCATTTCTTATCCCCAAATGTAAAGTACTATTAAAATTACATGTATATAATGTATATATATAATTAATGATATATCTAAATGATGAATATAATTTGGGAATTAAAATATACATACCTCTCATTTAGTTTTAATTCCACTAATATGACAAAGAAATGAAAGTAGCGTTCATGCGTACGTACGGCTTACCGTCTCCATGAACGGTGCATTTCATTTCATACCTCTAAATGATTATGTAATATTATAAATACATGTATATGATGGATATATATGATACATATTATATCTAAATCGGGAATTTCATTCTGGATATAAAGAACTTTTGACCACATGAACAACATGTAATTGTAAGAAATCAACTTTCGACTTAAGAACCAAATATTGACAAAACAAACATTATTAACTTAAATGGTTACATAATGTTTATAACATGGCAATAAGTGATATAAAAGGAATAATGAACTTTAAAAAGGTTCTTAATCAAGTATAAATTAACTCAAGTTTATTATTCAGGACGTTAAAGAACGATCGAGTCAAGTCGGACCCAAGGTAAGGGACTTCGTCTCAATCTCCTTTCATTGAGGCATATTTCGTTTTATACACAACTTTCTTTTATACGGTGTATAAACCCTTTGACTTTTACTTTTATACAAAAGGAATCTTTTTCTACGAAGCGTTTTACTAAACGACAAAAAGGAATGTTTTTTTAACGTACGCGGTGACAACGACTTTTTCCGCCACCGTGAGTATTATTTGGTCTTTGGCTTCCTCAACAACCCGTAATGTTTTTAAAATAAAATAAATACCATATACTCTTTTATGTATTTTTGTATTGAAAATGGTTTTGATAAAGGATTCTATTATGTCAATATATTTATGATATATTGTGATTGAAATGTGGAAATGTTATCTTTCCATTATATTGGTTTTATGTTTTATGATTTTATACTGGTACTTGGACATTTTAACCGGTGGTTACGTTATAAACCATATGACGGGTGGTGTCATGAATACCAGGACGGGTGGTTACGTTATAACCTCCAATGCATTGGGTATGGAAGTCGGCCGTATGGCTATTCCATTAAGTATGTATGGAAATTGACCGTATGGCTATTCCATTAAGTGATATGCGTGGAAGTCAACCGTATGGTTATTCCACTTAAGTATGTTTATGTCCCAAGTTACCTTTATATATTCTATGGGTTCTTTATATGGGATTTATGGTAATCCTTTGGTTACAAAAAGGTAAGTAATGATACTTTATTCAGTGAAGATTTTTTTTACTACTTCATGAAGGTGAAGGTATTACTTTGATATAGTATACATGGTTTACTTGATGTTTGAAAAACTAACAGTTTTCTTTCTTTTTGTATCCCTTACTGAGCTTTTTATGCTCACGCCAAGTTTTTCGAAATGTTTTTCACAGGACATAAAGTGGAATAAGGTCAAGGATGGGATCAAGGGAATTTCATGCTATCTAAAACATGGAATCTAGATATCTTTATTTTTAAGAGTTTTTTTTATGGAGACTTAGTAGAAGTGTCTACTTTGTAATCTTTTAAGATGTAATAGTTATGTTCTAATTCTCTAAAACTCTAAACCTGAAAAGATCCTCAACGTGAATTATTCATTTAATTCAATATTAAGTAATGTTTAAGGCTGGGGCCTTATAGTTGGTATCAGAGGACGGTTTAGACAACTTTAGGAGTTAGAAAAGTGTTAAATTATAATATGATTGAAATGATATAGCATTTACGGATTACCATGTTGCTTCGCCTAAGATATTTCTGTGTTCAGAATGGTTTTCCGCAGAGGAAACAAAGAAGCTATTTTGGGACGACATCAGGAGGAAGATAACCTTCAAAATCAGCAACCTGAGATGGTCAGAATCGGAACTGAACAGTTTGTTGCAGTGATGGCGTAGTTGACTCAGGCTATAAATGGTGGTGGTATCCATGCACGAGATCAGCCAGATCAACCATAGAGGAACATGTCAGTGGTGGAACATTTCATGAGGCAACATCCCCCATCATTCAGAGGATCATCTGACCTTGTGCAAGCTGAAGGGTGGATTAAAGCACTGGAGATGATTTTTGATGTCATGGGGTGTTCAGAACATCAAAAGGTTTGTCTTGCTGTTTACCGTTTTAAAGGTGAAGCTGATCAGTGGTGGTCGATGGTGAAAAATATAAGGGATAGTGATGAGATTGAGGATATTCACTGGGACGAATTCAAAGGTATGTTTCTTGAGAAATATTTTCCTAAGGTGGTTCGTCTTAGGATGGAAAAACAGTTCCTAGAATTGAGGCAGGAGGATGATTCAGTGGCTGCTTATGAAGAAAATTTCACTCGATTGGCAAGGTATGCTCCAAACTTCATACGAGATCTTGATAGTAAAATAAACCGTTTTTACTCAGGGTTAAAGCCAAAGTATCGAAGGGCTTTAGCTTCTCGTGAGTTCAAAAGTTATGAAAAACTTGTTCGATGTGCGGAGAAGGTGGAAATGGAGTTTGTCGATGATCAGGTGTTCTATGACAAACAACAGAATAAGAGGTCTATTTGGCAGGAAAAGGGGAAGAATTCATCAAAGAAGCAAGGAGGTAAGAAAACCAAATATCCATCCTGTGAGAAGTGTGGTAAAATGCATCCTGGAGAATTTTTATCCAAGTCTGGTAAGTGATTTCGGTGTTGTAAGTCTGGTCATATTGCTCGTAACTGTAAGGAAGATGATCAAGCAGGAAATGAAAATCCAATGGTAAGATGTTTTAAGTGTAATGAAATGGGTCATTATGCAAACGAGTGTCCAACGAAGAACTCAACTAGGGGAATGCAGCCAGACTACAAGCAAAAAGGGGTGGTGAAATCCTTTGCAACAACTTCAGTAGATGTTGGGCCATCGAATGAAGTGGTATCAGCTCCAGGGAGCTCAGTATTTTTCGAAGATTGACTTGAGGTCGGGGTACCATCAGTTGAAAGTAAAAGAAGCAGACGTTCCGAAGACTGCGTATGGCCATTATGAATTTTTAGTTATGCCCTTTGGGTTAAACAATGCACCTACTTTATTCATGGACCTTATGAATAAAATTTTCCATGAGTTCTTGGATAAGTTTGTGTTTTTGTTTTGAGGTTTGTGAAGAGGTTATGTGTTCCTTGTGATTCACAGTTGAAGAATGAGTTGTTTTTTTTCATCCCGGCAGTACTAAGATGTACACAGGTCTGCGGGAGTATTACTGGTGGGATGGAATGAAAAGAGACATTGCTGATTTTACTGTGAAGTGTTTTACATGTCAATAAGTTAAAGCAGAGAGGCAGTTACCGAAAGGGATGTTTCAGCCTTTACCAGTGCCAGAGTTGAAATGGGAGAATATATCCATGGACTTTATTGTTGGATTACCGAATACATCTCGAGGTAATAATGCAATCTGGGTTATTGTTGATCTCTCGACCAAATCTGCTCATTTCATTTCTATACGAGATACTTTCTCTCTTGATCAACTTTCCCGTTTTTATCTTAAAGAGATAGTTAGGTTACATGGAGTTCCTCTCTCCATTGTATCGGATCGTGATCCCAGGTTTACTTCTATCTTTTGGAAAGGCCTTCAGAAGTCGTTGGGTACTGAATTAAAATTTTAGTACAGCTTTTCATCCTCAATCAGATGGGCAGTCAGAACGAACAATTCAGACCTTGGAGGATATGCTACGAGATTGTTCTATGGATTATCAGGGAAGTTGGGACCAACATCTTTCTTTGGTTGAATTTTCAAATAATAACAGTTTTCATTCCAGTATACAGATGGCACCATTTTTGGCATTGTATGGGAAGCGGTGTCGAACTCCAGATTTCCGGGATGAAGATGGTGAAAGGAAGCTGATGGGACCAGAATTGGTAGAAGAGATGGCAGAAAAAGTTCAGTTGATTCAGAAAACACATGAGAACAGCTCAGAGCAGGCAGAAAAGTTCTGCAGATAACCGGAGGAAAGATCTATCTTTTGAGGTAGGTGATCATGCTTTTCTCAAGGTTTCTCCTTGGAAAAGTGTGATGAGATTTGGTAAGAAAGGAAAGTTGAGTCCATGGTTGGTTGGACCATACGAAATTCTGGAGAGAGTTGGATCAGTTGCATACCGAGTGGCTTTACCTCCGAGATTATCTCAGGTACACAATGTTTTTCACGTTTCGATGTTGAAAAAGTATATGCCAGATCCATCTCATGTTTTGAGTCCAGAGGTAGTTTAGCTGGAAGAGAACCTGCCTTTTGAGGAACAACCGGTCCAGATTCTTGACCACAGGGAGCAAGTGTTATGAAATAAGGTGATTCATCAGGTAAAGGTTTTGTGGAAAAACCATGTGATTGAAGAGGCAACGTGGGAATCTGAAAATGCTATGAGGGATAAATACCCCCACTTATTTTGATAAGTGAATAAAATTGCGAGGACGCAATTCCCAAAATGGGGGAAGGATGTAACATCCCAGGTAAATAAAGAATAAAGAATTTTCATATTTACGAATTAAATATTAATTTTATTTTAAAGGGGTTTCTATGTTCGATAGCGTACCCGATACGCAACGATGAGTTTCTTTGAAACATACGTAGCACACTAGTAATAAAATAATATTATTTTAAATGTTAGTTAACAAGTAGCCATTGTACCGGCGGGAATGGATAGAAATAACTAAAATATGATTATATATGTTTTTAAATGTTTATACATTTACCCAATAAAAGATAAAGTCTTAAAATACGGAAAGAGTTCAATTTTAGGGCATATATACTCTAATTTTCACTAAAGGTTCACTTGTCACCTTTTAATGGTGAACCGTCATTAAATATAGTTTTGATCACTCTTATACTTTATTTTTGGCCAAATATAACTCTTCTTTAGAATCGGGACATCAAAATTTACTTTGTGTAAATTTTTGGTACCTTTTTGATAAAGATCATTTTTTTTATGAATAGTGTAAAATGTTGTATTTTAATTCAAAACCTCTATTTAATATAAATTATTTATATTATTAGATTATTATTTTAATTGGTTTTAAAGTGAAATTAGAAAATATTTTTACCAGTTAATCCAATGGTGGTCATTGGAATCAATTTCACTTTGAAATTGGACTTAAACTGGTGTCAATCTTTTGATACTTATTGTTTCACAAAAACACGCTATTTGTCATGACAGTGGGAATTAATTATTAAATTAATTAATTTGACTTATATGTTTTGAATTTTGTAAAATGGACTTCATTTTTGAATTCGGAATATCAAATATCACTTAGGGTGAATTTTTGGTAATTTTCTGAAAAACATCAATTTTTTATGAATAGTGAAACCACTAAGTGGTAATCAAGCAAACTGATTTTTCAGTTAAATGAAAGTTTACCACTAATGTGTATTGAATTTTGAAAATCCAACATACATGGTTTTCATTAAGAAGTAAAATGTGGTTCAATGAGATTAAAATAATTTTTTGGTGAATAGTAACTTTTTTTCATTAATCGCGATTAGAGGTAATTAGTGTAGTTTAAGGTAAAAATGGTATTATAAGAATGTGAAAACACCATGACACGTGTCCTACACCTATTGGGTGAGTCATGGCCGACCAAGACAAGCCATGGGCCAACTTGGGGACCCCATGGAGCCACTTTAGTTGGAAAATGACATTAATATATTTTTATTTAATGTTAAAGTGAAAATGACACTAACATAAATTGTTTTACTAAAATAATTTTTGAGTGGGGTTATACAAGTACAAATTTTGATTATAAAAATAGTCATTGGAAAGATAATAAGATTTCCTACATCATAGTATTTTTTTTATAATTTTTAGACATTAAATAAGTTAAATTATATATGACATAATAATGATGCAGCGATGACATCATTATTTGTCGATTTAAATAAAATGGAAAGATAATGAAAAATCTAAAACCTAAACATGTCCAAAACCAATTGGATGAGTGGATTTAGAACCCTTATCACCTTATCCACGAATTATTTCAATGTGGGACCTTTTAAAACCGAAACACATTTTCAAATAAAGTAATATTTCTTTACTTTCCAAAAGTGCCCCTCCTCTCCTCTTATAAAAGGCCCCCACCTCTACCCCATTTCACACACTTCTCAAGCCTTTGGCTCGGCCAACCCCTTCCCAATTACTCTCTCCACATACCTATCCTCATCCTAGAGGATTCCCTTTGGGCAGAATCCTTTCAAAGGAAGCCTTTAGGCTCAAATCAAAAGGGAGTTACACTTTTAAAGGTAATTCATTCTCTCTTGTTCATTTGTTTTATTTTGCTTCTCCAACCCTCTAAAATCTTTTTATTTACTTCTTTTGTAACAAAACCAGTATTTTCAATATACTAGGATGTTGTTATAAAATTTATTTGAGCTACACTCTCACACAACTACATCAAATGGTTATAGAACATACGGTTTCTGTGGATGGCGAAATTCTGCCTCCCGAAACGATGATTGTTCAATACTCATTTAACACCTTCAAGGGTGGCCATTATGATGTCACTATTTTTATATATGATATATAATATGTTTATGTTTTCTTTAGGCTTCTTTATTTTTCATTTTTGGCATACCTTTATGGTTTCCATTATGGGTAAACACAATATCTTCATTTAAGGAAGTGCGGACTACCGCCCCCTAAAAGTGATGTGATCCGTTAATGCCATATGTGGGACGTGTAAAGGATGTATTTAAAGTTATTATATATGATGTTAAACTGGAATTATAATATATATCTCTATATCATTATTATTTCTTTCCTTTAAAGTATGAGATAGAAATGAAAGTAGCGTTAATGCGTACGTACGGCTTACCGTCTCCATGAACGGTGCATTTCATTTCTTATCCCCAAATGTAATGTACTATTAAAATTACATGTATATAATGTATAAATATAATTAATGATATATCTAAATGATGAATATAATTCTGGAATTAAAATATACATACCTCTCATTTAGTTTTAATTCCACTTATATGACAACGAAATGAAAGTAGTGTTCATGCGTACGTACGGCTTACCGTCTCCATGAACGGTGCATTACATTTCTTACCTCTAAATGATTATGTAATATTATAAATACATGTATATTCTGGATATATATGATACATATTATATCCAAATCGGGAATTTCATTCTAGATATAAAGAACTTTTGACCACATGAACAACATGTAATTGTAAGAAGTCAACTTTCGACTTAAAAACCAAATATTGAAAAAACAAACATTATTAACTTAAATGGTTACATAATGTTTATAACATGGAAATAAGTGATATAAAAGGAATAATGAAATTTAAAAAGGTTCTTAATCAAGTATAAATTAACTCAAGTTTATTATTCAGGACGTTAAAGAACGATCAAGTCAAGTCGGACCCAAGGTAAGGGACTTCGTCTCAATCTCCTTTCATTGAGGCATATTTCGTTTTATACACAACTTTCTTTTATACGGTGTATAAATCCTTTGACTTTTACTTTTATAAAAAAGGAATCTTTTTCTACGAAGCGTTTTACTAAACGACAAAAAGGAATGTTTTTTTAACGTACGCGGTGACAACGGCTTTTTCCGTCGCCGCGAGTATTATTTGGTCTTTGGCTTCCTCAACAAGCCGTAATGTTTTTAAAATAAAATAAATACCATATACTCTTTTATGTATTTTTGTATTGAAAATGGTTTTGATAAAGGATTCTATTATGTCAATATATTTATGATATATTGTGATTGAAATGTGGAAATGTTATCTTTCCTTTATATTGGTTTTATGTTTTATGATTTTATACTGGTACTTGGACAATTTAACGGGTGGTTACGTTATAAACCATATGACGGGTGGTGTCGTGAATACCAGGACGAGTGGTTACGTTATAACCTCCATTGCATTGGGAATGGAAGTCGGCCGTATGGCTATTCCATTAAGTATGTATGGAAATTGACCGTATGGCTATTCCATTAAGTGATATGTGTGGAAGTCAACCGTATGGTTATTCCACTTAAGTATGTTTATGTCCCAAGTTACCATTATATATTCTATGTGTTCTTTATATGGGTTTTATGGTAATCCTTTGGTTACAAAAAGGTATGTAATGATACTTTATTCAGTGAAGATTTTTTTTTACTACTTCATGAAGGTGAAGGTATTACATTGATATAGTATACATGGTTTACTTGATGTTTGAAAAACTAACAGTTTTCATTCTTTTTGTATCCCTTACTGAGCTTTTTATGCTCACCCCAAGTTTTTCGAAATGTTTTTCACAGGACTTAAAGTGGAATAAGGTCAAGGATGGGATCAAGGGAATTTCATGCTATCTAAAACATGGAATCTAGACATCTTTCTTTTTAAGAGTTTTTATTTTATGGAGACTTAGTAGAAGTGTCTACTTAGTAATCTTTTAAGATGTAATAGTTATGTTCTAATTCTCTAAAACTCTAAACCTGAATAAATCCTCAACATGAATTATTCATTTAATTCAATATTAAGTAAGGTTTAAGGCTGGGGCCTTATAAGATGAGTCCATTGAAATGTTTCTAACAATGTAGAGGGAATTTTTTGTTAAATATAATTGTATTTGGGAAACATGGAACAATTGTTTTTCATGAGGTAGGGTTACCCACATGGGTGATTAAATCTTGGGTTATGTTTTTAGAAAATAGTCAATGCCATGGTGACCTAATAGGATGGAAAATTGGTATCAATGTGATATCCCATTTGTTGATATGTTGTAGTGTGCATTAATGTGATGATATGAGTAAATTATAGGTTTTAGTATGGGTGAGATCATGGGTACTTCCTTATTGTTCCTACTACTACAAATAAGGATTTTAAAAGTGCTAGAAACAACTTTTAACAGCTCTAGAAAAGTGATGTGAATCATTGCGAAGATAAGAGGTTCCCCTTTAATAGGGCTAAAAATGAACTGATAAAGGCCTAGTTGTCTGTGATGTGTTTTTATTTAACATCACACCAAACACCAACACACCTGCACCAAACAACACTTGTACATGAACAAAGCATAGAAGAACGAAACAACACACCCAAGATTTTCATGACCATTGATATATACATTTACATGACATCATGAATACAAAAACACACTACTATATACATTTGAAACAATGTTTCATATGGTTACTATTATAGTTATATATGAAATAGTTAAAAACATTAATGTTTCGCCCTTCGGCATCCTTGATCCCCTCTCAAAAATTGTTATCCAAGGAATATGTTTCTTAACAAAGCATCTAAACTGAAGAAAAAAATTCCACCTATACAAGAAAAAAAATATTATGTTAGTAATAGAATAATTAAATAAAGTAAACATTAATATGACAGAATACATTAATAAAATATCAATTTTTAATAAAAAATACACGTTTAGAGTTATACTGGTCAAAATATGCATCGTATTGAGGTAGGGTTGATTCATACACATAAAAAATGAGACGTATATCATTTTTTTAAAATTTTAAGATAATCTGAATGAGTTTTCTTGATTTTGAGTACGTCACATGTTCTTTTACTAAAATTAATATCAAATTAAAATGTCACATTTGGATTTATATCAGTTACATCGTTTATCGGATTGATGTGTGGTTGATTTATAAATGTCACAAATGACTAATGAATAATTTTATAAAAGTATCAAAATAATCTGAATGTGTTTTGTTGATTTGTAGTAGGCCACTCATGTTTGTTTTTACTAAAATTAATGTCAATTTTAAATAAAAAGAGATACTTTGATTCATACCAGTCATATTGTGAATTGAACTAAGGTGCGGTGGATTTATAAATGTCACAAATTACTTATGGATTGTTGTCCTAAAGTATCAAAACAATTTGAATGTGTTTTCTCAGTTTGTAGTATGTTAATGGTTATTTTTAACTAAAATTTCTTTTCAAACTAGAAACACACATTTTGAGTCCTACAAGTCCCATCATGCGTTCGTTTGATTCGAGACTACTTCATACACACCACAATGAACGTCTGAATAATTATCATAAATTATGAAGACAATTGAATAAGGTTTTCTTGGTTTTTGGTGAGTGACACATTTTTTATCTAAAATATCAATTTTAAACTAATGACATACACTTTTATCCATAACGGTCACACCATGTGTCAGATTGTGGTGTGGTTGATTCTTATACATCCAAAATGACCAATGGACCATTTTTCTAAAGTATCAAAACAATCTGAATGCATTTTCTCATTTTTCAGTGTGTCACTTGTGTTTTTAAAAAAAACTAATGTAAATTTAAAATAAAAATAGACACATTGAGTCATACCAGTCGCATTGTGCATTTAATTGCAGTTTGGTGGATTCCTAAATGTAAAATATGACTTATGGATAATTATCCTAATGTATCAAAACAATCAGAATGTGTTTGATCAGTTTGTAGTATATCAGGTTTGTATTCATACAAAAAATTCATTTCAATCTGGAATCACACATTTTGAGTCATACCATTTGCATCGTGTGTTGGTTTGATATGAGACACTTGATACACATCACAAAAAAACATATGAATATTTATCCTAATCTATAAAGACAATTGGAGTGGATTTTTTTGGTTTTCAGTAAGTGACTCATTTTGAGATAAAATGTCAATTTTAAACTGATAACAGACACTTTTAGCCATATCAGCCACACCATGTGTCCGATTGAGGTTAATTTGATTGCTACACTTCAAAAATGACTGATGGATTATGTTAATAATTTATCAAAACAACCCAAATGAATTTTCTAGGATTATAGTATGTCAATTGTGTTTTTTCTAAAATTACTATCAATTTTAAATAATATGAGAACTTTGAGACATACTAGTTAAATTGTGTGTTTAATTGATGTGTGTTGAATTCTTGATTGTCAAAAATTACTTATGGATATTTTATTAATGTATCAAAACAATCTGAATGTGTTTTCTCATTTTTTAGAGTGTTAGAAGTGTTTTTACTACAATTTCATTTCAAACCAGAAACACGAATTTTGAGTCATACCGGTCACCTACTGTTTTTGGTTGATATAATAATGATTCATACACTTCAGAAAGAACATATAAATCATTATACTAAATTATTAAGACAATTGGAGTGGGTTTTCTTGGTTTTCCTTGAGTGACATATTTTGAAAAAAAAATGACAATTTCAAACTGATAACAGACACTTTTATCCATACGAGTCACACCATATATCAGATTGAGGTGTAGTTGATTCCTACAGGTCAAAAATGACTTATGATTCATTTTCCGAAAGTATCAAAACAATCCGAATGTGTTTGCTCAGTTTGCAGTTTGACACTTTTGTTTTCTTCTATAATTAATTTAATGTTTAAATAAAAAGAGAGACATTGAGTTATTCCATTCATAGTGTGCATTGAATTTAGGTTCAATGGAACCCTATTTTTAAAAAATGACTTATGTATTGTTTTCATAAGTATCCAAACAATCTTAATGTGTTTTCTAATTTTGTAGTATGTCATTTGTGTTAGTTTAATAAAATGTCATTTCAAAATGGAGACATGGATTCTGAGTCATACCGGTCGCATCAAGAATTGGATTGTTATGAGACTAATTTATACCTTTTAAAAAGAACTTTCCAATCGTTTCCCTAAATTATGAAGGCGTGTAGAGTGGGTTTTCATGGTTTTTAGTGGGTGACACGTTTTGAGATAAAATATCAATTTTAAACTGATAACAGACACTTTTAGCCATACCAGTCACACAGTGAATCATATTGAGGTGGGGTTGATTCCTACATATAAAAAATGACAAACAAATTGTTTTTATAAAGTATCAAAACAGTTTGAATAAATTTTCTTGGTTAAATTTTCTTGGTTTCTATTATGTAACTTATTTTCTTCTAAATTTATTGTCAATTTTAAATAAAAAGAGACACATTGAGTCATACCAGTCACATTATGCGTTTAATTGAGGTGAAATTAATTATTACAAGTCACAAATGACATATGGATCATCATATTAATGTATCAAAACAATTTTAATGTGTTTATTCATTTTGTAGTACGTTAGTAGTGTTTTTTACTAAAATGTCATTTTAAACTGGAAACATGGATTTTGAGTCATACCGATCACGTCGTACAATGGATTGATATGATATTTCTTCATAAAAGTCATAAAGAACATATGAATTATTGTAATAAATTAATAATAAAATTGGAGTGGGTTTTCTTAGCTTTTAGTGAGTGACATGTTTTGAGTGAAAATGTCCATTTTAAACTGATAATAGACACTTTTAGCCTTGCTGTTCACATTTTGCATTGGATTTATGTTTTGTTGATTCATATATGTCACAAATGACTCATGCTTCATTTTACTAAAGCATCAAAACAATTCGAATGATTTTTATCAGTTTTCAGTATGTCACATGTGTTTTTTTCTAAAATTAATAACTATTTTTAATAAAAAGAGACTCTTTGTGTCATTCCAGTCATATTGTGCATTGAATTGAAGTTATGTCTATTCAAAAATGTCAAAAATGATGTATGGAACATTTCCCTGATATATTAAAACAATCAAAATTTGTTTTCTCAATTTTTAGTATTTTCCTTGATCTTTTTATTAAAATTAATGTTTATTTTAAATGAAAATAAACATTCAGTCATACCGGTCGCATCGTGTGTCACATTAATGTGGGGTTTATTTCTACACATTTCAAATGAATAATGGATCATCCCCCAAAAGTATCAAAACAACTGAATTCATTTTCTCAATTTTGAATAGGTCAGTTACTCTGATACCAAATATAGTGACCTAAACATTTCATACAATGATATCACATATTAGTAGATTAATATTCCTTATATAAAAGAAATAAATTAAACATAAGTATGAAACAATGCATTAATTATACAGAAAATGATTTTACCATGAAAACATCAATATTACCTCTGCGATTGAGCAGAAAATTCATTGTTCCTCTTCCTATAAAGGCATCTCACATAGACATAAATCTTTTAAAATAAACAAACCCCACATGGAATAATTAAAATAAAATCAATTTTTCATTGTATAATTTTTCCTTAAAATATATATATTATATGTAACATTACCTTTAAATATTTTAAAAGGGTTTATTTTTTCCAGATATAAGCTAATAACAAAACTAATGATTCTTTGCGCACTTCATTACTATTGGTTAGATTCCTCTTAGAATAGAATCATATCTGGACATCCGATATGGCATCCCTGTGATGCTCTCATAAGACACCATCTCTATGATATAATCATTCAATGTTCACTTTTATATATCTTTCTGCACCCATTTACCTAGTAAATGAGTGCATTATGAGAAGGAAATGTAAAATACGAATGATGATATCATAGAGATGGTGTGGGATGAGAGAATCAAGTGGACGCTGGATTATAAGTACAGATGAGATGATCTACCAATTAGTAGTTAACCAATAGAAGTATTGAATCCTTAGTTTTGTTATTAAATTTGTGATCGATGCACAACCAATATTCTTCCAATAAACTACATCAGTATAGACAACAACATAAATGACAAAAATACAGAATATAAATGATCCATCCCATCATATTTTAGGTCTAGTGCTTTTGGAAACCTGGAAACATAAAGAACTAGTTCATAAGAGTCTCTCATTATGTTATTCTTTACTAAAAAGACAAATTATTTCTAAAAATAGTCTTCATAACATAAGGATATGAAACATAAGAACAATTGATCATAGATTCTGAATATGTGTAAACATGGGAGATATCAATGATCATATAAGGATAACATAAGTAGTAGTAATTCACCTTCATTTTATTTGTGTACATTCTTCCATCAAGTATGACTCCCCTTCATATCTAAACACATCTTTACCATCCTGTGAATATAATTTTTTTAATAGTCCTTGTTGTACTGAATAAATATAAATATACAAAGGATTAATAAATATTTTAAATGAACTAGTAATTATTTTCGAAAATACTTCTTCAGGGGTGCTAGATTGTTGATGAAATACGATCTCTTTCATAAATTTACAAACATAATAACCAAGGAACTTTCTGTTTTTTTATGGACACTTCAGAAACATCGAGAAAAAAATTAATTTTTTTAATATGTGTTTTTATAGTGAAATATTATTATACGCCCTGATATTTTTCAAGTTATAGATCTTATCAGCGTTCATTTCCTTAGGCCCTAGATTCATTCCATGAAGTAGACTATTTTCATGCCTGGCCCTATCATAACAAAATACTCATTAAAAGATAATATAATGTATAAAACTAGTTGTTTAGTTATAAAATCTTGTATTTAGTGTCTTAAAATTGAAATCTTCCATCCTGTGTGGTTGGTTTCTTGGATATCCATGCATTGAATCCAGAGAAGAAATATTTGGAGAATCCAAATTGAAAGCAATGGGCATCCAAAGATTCCTAAAAACAAAAGGGAATAAGTAATGAAAGAAATGAAAATTTAGTTGATATAATTAAATAATATATTTTTACCCTTACATCAGTGGTATTAAAAAGAGTACGTAATTTGTAATTTTTTTCAAACGGTTTGAGCATGGATGATTTTATTTCACACTATTTATCAGAATTTATTTCTTCTTTTGAATAGCTGATGTGAAGACTAACGAGTCTGAAATTGTTTCATGGGGAAATCCCATCAATTTTTTTTAATATATATGACTGAGATAAATATGAAATAAATTTATTCAGAATTATCATAGTATATTATCTTTAGTAAAATAAAATCATAAATACATCCCTCATGTATACATTTAAAACTGAGGGGCCTAGCCATTCATACATGAGGACTTCATTTACATTTTCATTACTAATATAATCTGTTTTTCCCCTACGTATAAATTTTTCATAAAATCAATTATGTGATTATTTTATTCTATTATATTTGTATCCACATGATCTTACAATGATTCTAAATGTGGATAGAGAACAGGCAGGGTGAAGGTGATCTTAGTAGATAGTTTCGATCGGTTGGTTGATCCTTGAGATAGTTTTGAGGTGATCTTTCTTTTCACCCTTCCCTTTTTCATTATGTAAAATCATTCATCAGTTCAGACCTTTTTCCATTAACTATTAATGGTTAATCATGAATAAATAAATTGTAAATGAATACCTCCTTGTTTATAGGTTTTTACATGAATTGACAGTCATGTGATGAATGTTTGCACAGTTTGTTCAACTGTATTAATGTCGTCATCATAATTTGGAAAAGGTAGCTCGACATTCTGATCATGAGCTACATTAATCAACACTTTGACATGACTGGTTAGAATTAGTCTGTTGAGTAGCATGTCTTTTTGCATATTGAACACTATAGCCTTCACTACAAGGAGATGTATGGAAGTTGATATTTATAAATCACAGTCATTTTCACCCTGTAGAATATCAATACAGGGGAAAATACCAGTGTCAATTTGATTCACATTTTTCCGAAACAATTATTAGAACATTGATTACCTCAGCAATGATTGATTTTTTAGGGGAATAAGTCACCTCAAAACTGGTGGGGGTGGGGCGGGATCTCCACACACAAGTTTTTCTTCAGTTTTTTATGGACTTTTCGACCCCCATAAAACATTCTATCAAAACTCTTTGGTATTGTAATTATTCTTGAAAAAAGATAATTTTTAGATCATCTTTTTCATTTCCATAGTTTGATCCTCAGCTTGTTTTTGTTTCTTATAATATGTTCTGGTGTCACGCAAAAACCCGCACCTCTAATGTTGCCATACCATTCTAACTACTTCAAGGCTGGTGAAATTATGTCTCTATTTGGGGCAGGTGTTGTTGATCTATGTGACATTATCTGATATAAAAAATAGGAAAATAAAAAATCAATTTAATGTAATAGATATTTAAAGAAATTTTTATTATTATGTTATACTTACACATATTTCCCACACTTTTTGTGTGTTTTCATCTATCAATATCCCTTCACTATTTACACGAGCCTCCATCCATAGCACATGGTGTGGGATAAATGTGTCTTTCTATTTGAATTTATCAATATGCATATAAATAGAGGAAAATTGTTATTGTGTTGTTTTATGCCACATAAAATTATTACGGAAGATTTAAAATATGAACCAATTTTTTATCAAGTGAAGTGTACCCTATCCATTCTTTACAGTAGGGGTACAATGGGTTTTCTTCTCATTCCTTATTCTCAATACTCAATTGTTGTTTAATAAATAAAAAACATTCAATTAAAGTGAAAAATAAAAGAAACATCAAATAACATATTACTATACACAGTGTACCTAAATAGTCTTCTCCACACGACAGCTTCTAGACCCACCCCTCTGTCCTTGGGATATCATGTGTACATAAAGAGGAGGTGGGTGCAATTTTATTTTCCCTTCATTACCTTTAAGATGATATTTCATTAAAATTGTGAAGAAGCCTCTATGAATCCTTCCTGCAAATCTTAATACATATTATTGTGTGAGACATCTATTATAAATGCACTCTCTCAAGGATGATGAAGAGTAAGTCAAGGTTTTTGTATTTGATTTTATTTTAATAAATTAAATATATGATATCATATTGTTACTATAATCTCATCCCACAGTACTATCTTAATCTCGGTGAAAAAATGGTGTCACGAATATAAATCAATCATCACACATTACTGAGTGACGATTCCAATGTAGCTACTAAACATGGATTTGATGGGGTTAACATGTTTTCATAGATTATTCCATCCCACCTCAAATTTCATACCTTTTTTATTTTTCAAGGATTTTGGATAACACTGTCAAAATATGGTGAATTTGGTTTTTTTACACCACTAGTGTTACATTGCCTACCATTATTTTAGTTTCCGAATCCTCATTATATTCCTCTGGAGAACTAGAATCAGCACTAGGACTAGTAGTAAGAGATTGAGAAACATTTTGTACCTCAGCACATATACCAGTAACAATAGGTTGAAAATCCTATTGTTCCTCTACATTAGGACCAACAAAAACTAGTTGAGATTCCTGTTTTGCCTCGGGGTTGGGTGCATCAATAGGTGTAGTAGTCATTATATGTATAAGTGGTTTAACATTTAATTTATATTACATAAAAGTAACAACAAATAGATAATAACATAATGTATCATAATTTATTTTACAATAAAAAAATAACCTTATTATTCAACTCTCTATATTTTAAAGGAAAAAGATATTTAAAACCTCATTTGACTATGAAAATCCCATCATTATAGTCTCCTCGGACATACAAAACACCATCTACATTGGGGCATCTGTAAAATGATTATGAATTCCCAATGAAAGTGTCATCCTCTGTTTAATTTTTCATCTAAAGCTGCAATTTGTTTTTCAATAACAGAAAAATTGACCAGTTTCGGTTTGTAGGATCTAGAACATAAAATACTTATGCTGCTTATGATGCCATTATAAGTGGTTCTTTTTTCTCCCCTTATTTACTAAAATCAAATTTCACGAATCCCAATTCATATATTCTAACACTACTCATGTTATCAACCTACTTGAATTGAAAAATTGGAACTTGGAATTTTATATAATCCAACTCCCATATTTGGTTGATGATGAAAAAGTATGACATATTCACATAAATTGGATTTCTATCTTTAGCACCAAAAATATTAATCGCTTCAGCAACAAGTGTATCCCTACTATTCTATATGGTATTATCTTCATCAGGTTCATTAGTTTAGAATGTATAACCATTAACAACATAATAATTATAAGATAATACATACACACTTTGTCCTCTAGATATCCATTGAAGTCTTTTTGAAATTGAGTCTGGATTTTTATTTGACTTCTTAAAAATATGGTCCCAAAACCATCCAATAAACTATTGATTATGTGTATCTAATATACATTTTGCATCCCTATATGGATTCAAATTCTTAATAACATATGGATCAACATCGAAACTATAATGAAAATTTTAAATGTGGTACTGCTCCCGATCTATAATATTGATTGTGATGACTACTCTTCTAGAAATTCCTTTACCCTCAAAATGCCCAGTGTGATGATATTTTGTTAGGCTAATGATTTCTACACCATACATATATTTGGTAAAAAATTCAAAGTCTTTCTCAACAATATATCACTCTGTAAAAAAACCATTTGGCTGACTTCGATTTTTTACATACCCTTTCATGAACATCATATACCATTCAATGGGGTACATCCATCTATAATTTATAGGACATCATAGTCGAATATCTCTCACCATGTCAACCATAAAATGAACCATCATTTCAAATAATGTCAGTAGAAAGACCATTTCTAATTCAAAAATAGGATGACAATTTATCCTTCAATAGCTAGAAATTTTGCAATTACTATAATTCTACTGCATATATATTTGAAGAAGAAACAGAGCTTCATTAATGTATAGTAGACATTCTCGGAAAAAATGAATCTTAAAGAAATAGGAATTAGATAATGAATCAAAACATGGAAGTCATGAGATTTCGGACAATTTGACTTTAAATCACTAATTGACATGATGTTGTTGATATTTGATGAATACACATCTGGAACCATTATGTTATTCAAGATGTTGCAAAACTGATATATCTTCTTCCTGGAAAGAGTGTAAACAGTGGGAAAGAAGAAATGTTCATTTTCCACACTTCACTAGGGCTAACTGTTATCCATTTTCCATCTCAACCATGTCCAACCTATCCTTAATTACATCCTTTTTTTTCTGGGAGCATTTAGAAACATGCTGATGTCACTAGCATGCTAATTTTTTTCAACATGCATAAAATCAATAAAATGTCTGACATACAGAAAATTCTGTATGGAAATAAAAAAAACTAATCTATTTTTTCAAATGGTTATCATAAGTTTTTTTGAAAACTTTTTTCCAAAGGTAGTGTCCACATATTTTAGTTTCTCAAACAATTGATAACCTGTTAGTGGTGATGTTGTTGTATGTTCTGTTGAACTTCCATTGAATGATGTAACCCAGGATCATTACATATACTGTTTGGGTAGAAATTTAAGATGGTTTAGAAACACATTTTTTTATGAATGTTTAAACCTAATTTTTTTTCCTTGTTCACAAATGGGACACCATTGAGTTCATTAAGTTCTATATCCTGACAAATTTTCATATACAGAAAAGTAATTTACCATCCCATACAACATGGCTCTCAAAGTGAAATAATCATTTTTATAAGCATCCTAAAACGTAACACCCGAATCCCACAATAATTTCAAATCCTTGATCAATGGAACCAAATAATCATTAATATCATTAATTGTTTATTTTGGTCTTGATATAAGCATGTATTACATGATTAATTTTCATTTCATGCATAAATGTGGTGGTAAGTTATATATTACCAACATAACCAGCCATGTACTATGACTACTACATTGAAAACCTAAAGGATTCACTCCATCTGTAGATAACGCAAGACATAGGTTTCACAGCTCATTTCCAAATTCAAGATAATCATGATCAATTCTCTTCAACTGAGGAGAGTCTGTATGGTGATATAGTTTCCCATCATTAATCCTTATATATGCATGCCATGTCAATTTTCATGCAGTCTCTTGACTTTCATACCGGCACCTAATCCTTGGAATGATTTGAAAGTACCATAAATATTATGTAGGACTGGATTAATATTTCTTATATCGAGAAGCTCTATACATTGGGAAATATTTATGTGGTTTGGGTCCTTATGAAATAGTATAAATTATTTTAGTAAGGTGTGTATTCTTTCAGAGATCATACCCATAGAGTGTAGAATTCATTTGGCATCGTATCTTCATCTCATGAGCTCAATATCTTCAGGGATCAAGTCATTCAAAAGAGAATGTAGTTTTGTAAAACTGGGGTTACTCAACCCATTTCCTACTTACAAATTATATAGCTTTAGTATGGCTGAAAATTCTATATATTTAGTGTAACCAACATACAATGACGTATTTTCACAACTCTTTAACTTCCAAAATAATTTTGGGAAATCACTAAGTTCATCTTAAATTTTCCTTATCATTTTCTCAATATAATAATCATCACCATTTTAATCTGTAATGAAATCCTCCATAAAATTGTCTTTATTGATCACACTTGTAATCATATCAGATGATCCATAAAATGTAGTGCTATCCCATCCACTACCTATATCTGATTTTCCTGATGTTTATTCCGATTTGTATAACTTTGATCTATTTTGTGACATATCAAGTGTTCTTCCAACTCATCTGTACTAATTTGTCTTTAATAACAATAGTGTAAATACATAAAATGTATTTGAGAAGGGTCATATGCATGATCTTTTTCAAACTCGATAAACTCATTCACTCCATCTTCACATTCTTTTATCAACCGATTCGAATTAATTCCTTATTTATTCATATTCATAATATTTTATTTATTAATATCAATATTTACCAAAACAATTACAGTAATGATATTCAACTAGGATCATCATCCAACTATAATCAATGAAACTAGCTATGGTAAACAATACCCTTACCTCTTCATGCATTACCCATGACTACAGTAGATCACACCCATCAAATCAACCACCTAATAAATGGAACTAGATATGATAATCCCATTCACCAGAATGTTTTAGTATCCTATATGTGATCCATATGCATTGTTGTAAACCAGTTTTTTAGTGTTTCTATAGAAATAGAAGGTCTCAAGTCATGATTTATTATACTAAACTAATATATGGTATGATTTTACAAATATTTCATGCTAGTGTAAAGATTTATTACATGTGTTGTTATAGTTATTTTACTAGGGTGTCCACAAATATTCTCATAGAGTCTTCTAATGATGTGGTTTTCTAAGATTTAGTGGAATTTCACTAGAAAAAACGTGGTGGTGCCATTGAAATGGTTATGGTTTGTATTTTTATTCAATGGTGTAGGAACTACAACATGGAAAAAATTGCATACTTATCATTCCAACAACCGCAACACCATAAAAACACATTATAATGCTCACAATTTCAACACTATATGAACCAAAAAACTCAATTTCATATTTTTCAAAGCATACCTTATTCAAATTCTCTTGTTAATTTAGAGGTTATCACAGAAGTATTTTAATTCTATGTAATTCGTTAATTATCCAAGTATATGTAAATTATTAATAATTATATTCAAATGTTCAATATGAACTAACCAACATGATATTCATTTACTGCGTAAACAATGACCACCACTGACAACAATTTTGAGTAGGCTGTTTAGCCCATACAATTCACAAAATAACCATGAATATCAAACAGTTACAAAAGTCGAACAAGTGGAAACCAATTAGTAAGAGTAGAGTACTCACCGCGAAGGTGTCGTTCAGTACACGGAGGCGGTGCATTCACGGTGGAAGAGAGGTGCACAATAGAGGGTATTTAATACTGAAAATACAACATAAACGGAGAACTCATATGTTATACATATCCAAAATAGGTTCAATCAGATTTAGGAATAGGAAATATCTAGTTAAATAGTTTTATTGGTCAATATATTTATTTTGTTTTCCATCTATGATATCTGCTTCCTGTTTATTTATTTTTTGTGTATCTATTATTTTCATAGATGTTCAACTTATGAATGGGACATTTCTGGTTTTCAGGAGAAAGATCATTTTTAATTTAATGAAATTTAGGGTTAAAATATTCCACATTAATTCTATAATTTTTCTAAAGGATCAATGCTATCCTGGAGGGATCATGAATTTCTCATAGGTTAGTGGAAATTTAGAACAGTTGTTGGTTATCATACCAGCCTGGGCCGTATCATTACATTTCCAATTGTAACATACCCATGTCCATTTTAATATAGGATGGCGGGCGAGAAAAAAATATATTCCCAACTCTACTAGAGTTACTATGGTGGTGGGTCCTAATAGTATCATATATGAAAAATATTTTATATAATTGACATTAGAGTAGTCACTGCTAAGTATTTGCTCATATGTGTGGTGGTAATGTTAGTTGAACCTAGTATGTAAAGTAGACAATAGAAACTAATCGGAGATTAAAACTTGTGTGAAGACTTCATAAGATATGGTAAATATATAGTAAATATCATACAAACCACATTAAATCTTAATAGGTTTGGTTTCATTAAACATATGGTTACAAGTGACATGGAATGTGTAAATGATAAGCTTTGGGGGGGGGGCTGAATGATATAGAGATGTTGATGAAAATGATGATGTGGGAGTGTGTTTAAATATTCATTTTATATTTTTCATTAGAATGAGGTTGTTTTAAGTAATTATATTTAGGTCGGTTGTGTTATTCCATCAAGAGGTTCAATAAGAAGAGGTGTGTCAAACATATAAGGTTGTGCATTATAGACTAAATTAAAGGCTGTTAATGTAACAAAGTTACCCTAAAGGGGGTTCTATATATAGAATATGTTGAATTATAATGGTTTTTTGTATGTAATGTGACTAATTTATGGTTCTATATGTATGATATTGTATTTCATCTATTATAAACTAGAGATCTACTTAATGTTCCTTTTGGGGGGAGTTTGTTTCGAGGATCAACATGATAGATGTAGATTAATTTCTGGGGTGTGTATAAATGACCTTAGAGTTTATAGATATATTTAATATATATTTATGATTGTTGGGATGTTTATATTTGTATAAGTATCTCATTATTGGACTTGAAAAAGGGTATTTTCAAGTTGATATTTGTAGAGATAATATTAATATGAAATTGTTTTTACATCGATAATTAGAGTTCCCTAAAAATGAAATTTTATCCTATTGTGTGGAATATAAATTACAATTATAATTGATACATCATATGAATAGTTTCATAATAAAATTATATCATGGGAATTGGTACAATTTTTTAGGTATCATTTCTATTAAAATACTCATTGATGAGTTGGATTCTCTATGGGGTTTAGGGATGTTTCAAATTAAATGTGTTCAATCGAGTTAAAAGGAATCATGGTATGAATAATATTATTTCTTCATGATGTTAATGAAAAAGTACTCATACATATTGAATTCATGTATGTTCAAACCATATTGAAAATGATCACCCTGAGATGTTAGGTGAATCAATGTGTTGCATATTTTGAACTACTATATTGATGATGTTAAACCCTTTTATATGACATTTTTAGCTCATTTAAATGAACTCATTAAATACTTCACTCTTAATGGTTTACTCACCAAAAAAACACAAATGAATTAATATAAAAAAACAAGTATCTTACATGGTTTAATATAAAGGGAAACATCTAAAGAAAACACATCATTGATGAGTCAATGTGGAAAAATATAGTATACTCACCTTCAGTGGATTGAAATTTTATTGACAGTCATTTCATAACAAGCTTATTCTAAGGTGTAATTAATAGACACAATGATATAGATTCTTTGAGACACAATGAAAAAAACACACAAAAATTATTCATACAAAACCAAAAAAATTAAACATGGATGTGGCACAACCCCCCCCCCCAATCCATTTGTAATAACAAAACACATTCCCAAACCATTTCCAAAACATCAAATAACAATTTTTCCTAAACATAAAAAAATGGTCCTTCACCCCAAGGATTTACCAAATAGTTCCCAATGCCTTTTTAAGCCATGTAAAAACACACAAAGCATATGAAAGTGCCAAACAGTCCCTTGAGTTTCAAACACACACACACCCAAACATTTCACAATTTCCGAAAGGGCCCTTAACATTTCCAAAAACATACCAAATTATTTCCCTAAAAAATACAACATAACTCTCAAATGATGAAAAATTTATATAACAAACCAAAAAAAATTCAATAATTGTACAAAAAAACCAAACAATTTATAAAAAATTATATGAACAACCCAACCAATTTATAAACAATTTTATAACAAGCTAACCATTTTATCAAGATAAAAATTTTCTAAAAAATGTATAAATAATTTTATAAGAAACCCAAAAATTTTACTAGAAATTCTATAAACAAATCAAAAAATTTATAAAAAATTTCACAAACGGGACAAAAAATTTATAAATAATTTTTTATAAACAAACAAAACAATTTATTAAAAAAATTAATAAACAGATCAAAAAAATTACACAAACTAGAAAACACTATAATAAAATATTCGAGAGTAATATGAAGGTGATTCTCATGTTGAAAATATTATCAAAACAAAATTTGACATCCACTGAACACAATTTCCATAAGAACACATAAATATAACCAGGGAGAAATACTTTAAAAATATTTTTAACCAAACCATCTAACATGAAAAACAATTGAAGATTAACCAAGTGTATTGAGAAGCTTCCAATCAAGGAAAACATTTAAATATAAACATTCAAGCATCCAATGGACTTAATCGGAATGTAAAACATGGATTCACCAACCTTAGATGTGTGCAAATGTGACGAAGCTTCAATATAAGGGAGAACAAGACAACATGGACAATCTACACACCCTAAAAACCAAAGGAAACTCATCCCACCGAAACCCTACCCATAAGGGTTCATCCAAAACCTATACACCCTATGGAAATTAAGGAATCCACAATAGATGGACCGGGGGGTCCATGTAGTGTAGAGGAGGCTGTCGGGCCAGTTGTCGGGTGAGGAGGGCACACCAGAGCTAGTTAGGTGGACAAGGGGGCCACACAAGGAGGAGGATGAGGATGAGGAGGAAATGGCAGCGACGTGGGAGGATGTGTTGGTAGCCACGGAGGAGTAGGAGGAGGGAGTAGTGGCGAAGGAGGAGGCAATGATGGTAGAGGGGTCATAAAAGAGGAGGGATCGACAACATATGGGTTAGCTTCCACGAAGGCATGAAAGGGTACGATAGAGGAGGAGCCTGTTATGATTCTTTTATAAAACCTGTTGGAACCATTATTAGTGCTAGTAAAAAGGGATCATAAAGGTATGTTTTATTAGAGCTAAAATAACAATGCGTTGATAAAACATACCTTTATCAACACTTTTTAAGTGATGATAAAGATATGCATTTATCAACGATAAAAAAGTGCTGATAAATTACTTATTTATCAGCGCTAAAATTATAGTGATGATAAAAACGCCTTTTATCAGAGCTTTTTTACCACTGATAAATGCCATCATTAACATTGCTAAAACAGAGCGGATAAAGGTATAATTTTAGTAATTTATTTATATTATTATATATTTATTTAAAATGATATATAGGATAAATATATAAATGTATATAATTATAATTACAATTATAAATAATTATATTTTTATTTACACATATAATGTTATAATTTAAGTAATTATAAAATTATGAGAAATATACTTATAATATTTATAATCATATAAATATATAAAATAAATATATTAATTATATATATTTAAAATATTATAGATATATATAACTATATTTCTACTAATTTTATAAATATTTATACGAAATATATATTTATTTATGAATATAATTATATATATATACATATTTAAATAATTATAATATTATAAAATATATATATATATAATAATTATAATTTTTTAATATATATAATTAATATATTTATTATAATTTTAAAATTATTTAAATATATCTTTATTTATTTATAACTATAAAAAAATTCTATTTATTTATCAATATTTTTATAAATATTTGTAAATATTTTTATAAATATATATTTATTTACTTATTTATAACATATTACAAATGAAATAATAAATATTTTTTTAAAATTAATAATTATTGAAATAAATAATTTTTTTTAAATTTATTTATAATTATTTTTATATATTTTTAAATATATGGGTTTAATTATGTATTTATAACATTATAAGTAGTATAATAAATATACTTATTATAATTTTATAAATATTTACAGACACACACACATATATATACATATATATATATATATATATTTATAGTTATAATTATAACTATATATAGTATTTATTTATAAATATTTGTATATAATTGTTAATATTTTTATAAATTAATAAAATTACAATATTATATGTATAATTTTGTAATTATTTATATATTGAGTTATAATTATATTTACAATTGTATTTGAAAATTATTTATATATATCATTAACAATATAATAAAATATATTTATTATTTATATATATTTAATGTAATTTAATAAGTACATTTTTAGAACATATATTTTCTATATGGGTATTGATATGAATCAATCAATATACCACATCAATGAACAACCTAATGTAATGTATAAATGGGCATTCATGCATGATACATGAAATTTACGGATGATGAATATATTCATTGACAAAATTCAATAGAAAACTCATATATATTAAATAATTTTAATTATATATATATTAAAAAGTTATATGTTTTTATAAATAATATAAATAAAATAAATAAATTACATATAAAAAATATAATAAAAATAATGAGTTAATTCAATAAATCTAATAAAACCAATAAATTAATCTAGAAAATCTAATCAATACAAATCTAATAAATCTCTAATAAATACAAATCTAATAAATCTCTAATAAATCTAATAAATATAATAAATATAATAAATATTCTAAATATACTAAATATAATAAATATAATAAATATATTTATTATTTAATATAAATTAATATAATCTTATACTTATGTAATTATATATATATATATATATATATATATATTTAATTATAAATTATAAATAACTTTTTCAATTAAAACATTATATATATATATATTTGAATTATTGAAAAATATATATTAATTATAAATATGAGTTTTTTATTTTATGTATAAAAATAAATAATATTTTTTATATAAAGATAATAATTTTATGTAAACTAATAATTTTTTTATTAAAAAATTTTATCAGCAATAAGGAAACCACCGATAATGGTTAAATTTATCAAGGATTTTTTTTAACATTGATAAAGGGTACATTTATCAGCACTTTTAGATAGTTCTGATAAAGGCCCACCCTTTTATCAGCTCTTTCTACTTAGTGATGATAAAAGGCAGCGCCTCCCTTTCCTTATTTTGTGGTAGTGACATTAGGTTTGGAAGATGTTCCTAGGAATGTATATGTAAATTATACTACATTATTGACTATTCTTACATTCTTCTTTGTTCTTTATTAAGACTATCGATTATGAAAAAATTATTGGTGAAATGACATTGGTTTATTAAAAAATGGTATGTGATCGTTTATCTTTGGACCAAAAATGATTAATAAGGCTACACACAAAGACAATAATGTGTCTCTAACATTTACTATGAATGTTGGGTTTCATGGTAATGATGAGTAACTATCATTGAGTGAGAAAGAATATAAGAGGTATTTTTTATTATTTTTGGTGGGTAACCCCCATTTATAGAGAATGGTGTGGTTTGTTTATTAGTATTATATATGACTTGTTACACGAAGTTGGTCTTTCATTGAGTTAAAGCTTATATGTAATTTTATTTATTTTATTTCATGGGTTTACATGACTTATCCTTCCAACATATTTTTTTGGTATTAATAATTGGTGTTTCTAGAATACCATTTAATATTACATATAGGGAACAGGTTATATGATTATTGAATATTTATTTCTATTTGTGTATATACCTTTATATGTCTCATTCACATTTGTTAAGGATATATTGGCACCATATTAATTAGTTTATGACTAACACATATATATGAAAACATGGTGGACAATAAGAGAATAATATCATGGATCTTACCATGGGATGGATCTTGATATTGGAAAACTATGTATATAATGTTTGTTTTTGGATTTGAGGATAATTGAGGCCATATAATAAGATATTAGTTATATTATTACTCATATATTTTTTTATTTCACATATTATACATATTAATCCACCGGATAGAGGATTGTTTTGAATGTGATACACATTCTCTTGTACATTATTATTATATTATAATTCATTTAATTACAAATTGGATTCCACTAAGATTCTTTTCTATGGATTACTTACTAATTTATACATCCATTTGGTTATAGATATATCATTATTTGATATCGAGAACATAGTGTCCCCACCATATGACTTAGGCCCTTATATCTAGTTAGTATCCCCTTGAGTATGTGGAGTCGTGCATGGGGCCACATCCTTCTCTATCATAGTTCTAGTGATCTAGGATGAAACATAATTTTTTTTATCATATTCCCTTTTTCTCTTATTTATTATTTTTCTCTTGTTAGTTTTTCGATAGGATTATAAGAACTCGAGTGGAATGATATGATTTTGTAAGAAATGCACATGACTATATTATATATTTGTGCAAAAAAATTATATATTTATGATTTATATTCAATAAACAAACATGAGACATTATTAAAAATGAAAAAGGTTTATTTAATTCAAAATTGTGTATATTACATTATACGGTTTCATTGAAATTAAAAACTCCCAAATGTTTGAATTTTAAATTTATAAAAAATATATTTTTAATGAACAATGGAAATATTATCATCAGATGACTATTTTACAATTTTATTAAAATAAAGTTTTTTTGAATGAATATTGAAAAATTATGATTTTATTGAGAATTATATATTTTTCAAATATTTGTTATGTGAAATTAAATTCTTAATCAGTTTTATAATTTTATTATATTTTATTTAAAATAAAACAAGTATAGATTTGTAAAATAATTTTATATTTTGAATAATTATAATAAAATGTTATCCATTAAATTGAAATTTTCTAAAAGTTTATTTTTCATCATTTTTTTTGATTTAATATTAAATTGAACTCTATAACTTATGTGTATTAAATCATTAAAAATGTATTAAATATTTGGAATCATGATTTTTTAATCTAGTAAACAATAACATTTTATTTTGTGCTAATATGAATAATAACTTTATTAATTTATTAACCATGGTTAAGTGTAAATCAAACAATTAAACATAAAAAAATAAAAATTACTAGAAAATAACACTTACCATTAACTTTATTTTATTGGATAATTTATTTTCATCCATAATCATAAATTATTAAGTTATATGATATTTTATCCTTTTGTATATTGTTATGACCTTTATGATATTTAATGAAAGGAAAAGTTAAAATAGAAAATTCTTTCTTTAACAAACAATAATATTTTAAAATGTGAATAACTAGAGGATATGTTTAGATACAAATAGTATTTTGAAATATAAATGATTTACATTCATCGTGAATTTGTTTTTATTTTAGTGTAAAAATAATCACCTTATGTTTTAGCACAATGATGATGCAGTAAATAATCAATTACTGGAATAAAATGATACTAAAAATAGTTAATGTAGTATAATTTGAAAGAATTTATCTGAATCACGAATTTTATTGATAAAAATAAAATTTTATTGATATATTAAAATACTTTATTCTAATTTTATTCGATGTATTGAAGTTATAAAAGTGAAATTAAATGAATAGTTCCAAATTCATAATTAAGGAAATTTAATAATAAAAAATATTTTATAAAGTGATTTAAAATTACCTAAAATTTCAACTACATAAATGTTATCATAATATGGTATAAAATATTAACCATGACCTTTTTGAAGATTTTTTTCTTTTTTAGTTAATATCATGTCCCTCAAACACTAAAAAACCCATGCTGTCACATTTAGTCTGAAAAAGTTTATCAAATAACTAAATCACATAGATTATAGTAAAAATGTTATCCAAATGTGACCAAAGTATATTATATGAGATTATTAAAACTAATAATCATATTATATTATAATATTCCTAATTTAGATATATTTTGACGTCACAATATATTTATATTAATTTAATATTTTAAGAAGTTCAATGAGTGACCATCTTATCTATTATAAAAGGACACATCTTCTCCTCATTTATTCGGATATAAAAAATTAGATTATACAATAACTAAAAAATATATATTAAATATAACCCCTTTAACGTCTTATAGGTTTTTTGGGAACAATATCACCTATAAAGGGAATATTTGTGCTAGGGAATGTATATTTTCCAACAAAGATGTATTGTTTTTATAAACATGTTTTATTTTTATTTGTACTTCCACCTCCTTCAAATCGTCCATAAATACAATGATATAATTATATAATTGTATCCCATATACTAATATTTCATTATGTTTATATGATATATTATATCCATCTCTAACCTCTGAAAAATGTTAAAGTAATCTATAGTTCATTTGTACGATGAAAAATAGCATCAGAGTCAGATGTAATTAATTGTACATCACCAAATAAAAAGGATGTTTATAATTTTTAAACTAAATAAATTATAATATTAATGTAATGTTTATCATTATGAAAATATAATACATATCTTACATTATTTCCTTTCCATACACAAAAAAATGATAACTGAATTTGTGCGTACGTGTGGTCTAACACCTCCACGAATCAATTTGATTCATTTAATAACCATATAAAATAGAGGATATATATACATATATTTAACAAAATAATAAGTTATTTATGATATTATCATCATCATTTAAAGATAAAATAACACTTACCTTCTTTAAATAATGATCATTAAAAAATGAAATATGTTACTCATACACACGTACGACATACCATCTCCATGATCATAACATTGTTCAATTTTCATAACAATATATCATGATCAAGAATAAACTTTTAATTTATGTATAAAAATTATAAATATTAAATTATTATTATTATTGATATTATGGAATAAATACATTTTTACCAAATTCAACATATCACAGTCCATGTCGACCGATGAACTGAGTGTCATCAATGAATTTGACATGATCATTAATAATTATGAAATTATATATAACATGGTATCAAATAAAATAATGTTAATAGTGAACTTAAGAATTTTTCTCAAACTATAAAATAATTAACATAAATTATTTATGCAGGATGATAAATAATACACATAGAAATTTGAACTAATAGTAAGGGACTTTCTTATAAAAATCCTCTTTTAAAATTCCCCATCCAACTCTTTTTCATCTAGGTCCATGTTTTTAGAGTAAACAATTTATATTTTTATCTTCAAATATATTAATTTTAATGTGAACATTATGTTTCGTATTAAAATATTTTAATTGTTTTCAAAATGAATCATTCTATTGAATGTTTTTACATTCACTACAAAAGCCAAAAAGAGTATTGTATTTTAAAATATATGGAGAAATTGAAATTTATTTCCAATATAATAGTTACTTTTTTGGATTCCTTTAAATGGTTTAATGTTTTCATAATTAAACAAATAAGTTCTATTTTGATATTATTTTAATTTGGTAATGGGTTTTGGAAATAAATTTTATTTCAATATATTCAAATGTTTTTCATATTACTTCAAACAATGATTAAAAATGTTTTATTATATGAAGTGAATGAATAAATTATTTTATTATTGATATTGTAAATGATAATTATATATGATAAATGTGTTATCTCAATACAACTAAAGAAAATTTTTGATCCCAATCACAACTGATGAAAATAATGTGTTGCTGATATTTCTTATCTAATGGGTGCGTTGATATAACACTCTAATGATTTGTTAAATGTTCCACATCTTTATGAAAGTGAAGTAAGAAGTTATCAGAGATATTATACTAGGTATTTAACCTGGATCCATTAATTTATGAAATTATTTCAAAACCTGATTCTCTATGTGGCATAAAAGTGGTTTTATTTTCATGTTATGATATTTCAATGATTTATTTGAGAAAAATTTTGTTTTTTTCAAAGGGGAATTATTTATTTCATTAATTAAAATATTATTTAGATAATGGTAAAAATTTAATTAATGTTAATATATTACACTTGAATAGTAAATTTCATTATTTTATATCCCTTATAGATCTTTTTGTGCCCATCCAACAATGTAATTTTTTTTAACGGTTTAAGCATTAATAAGGAAAAAGAATAAGTTATAGTGGAATTCATTAAAATAAATCATATTTTGTTTTAAGATATTTATGTTGAAAAAATTTGATACCTGTCAATATTGTCCGCTTTTGAAAATATTTTTTTGTTAGATAAGTATTATGAACTAATTATATGAAAATTTAAACCTATGATATCATTTGGATTGAAATAAAGTGAATTATATTTTAAATTAAAATGATCATGTGATTTTTGAGGCTAGTTCAATATTGATGGTATTGGAGAAAAAGATTAGATATATATAGAGAGTTTTTGATATTTTTAATTTCATATCAATGATTATGGTTAATTTTAAATGATATATCATTTAATTATTACTATATTTAACTGGCTTATTTATGTTTGTATCGAATGGTTTTCTATAGAGGAAACAAGTAAGATATATTAGGAATGAGCCAGGATGAAAATATCCTTCCAAATCAGAATCTGAGATGGATGGAATTTGAACTAAACAACCATACGCAATAATGGATCAGTTGAATTAGGATATAAATATTTTTGGATACCATGATATAGAGTATCAAAATATACCATAGATAAACATGATTATATTAGAGTATTATATGAGAAAACATCCTATTATATTAAATGAAGATTTATACCCATTGGTAACTAAATAATAGATCAATGCACTAAAAAAGGTATGTGAATTCACTATATATTTCGAAAATCCATAAGAAAATATAGTTGTTTTTCATTTTGAAAATAAAGTAGATCAATTTTGGTCACTGTTTAAGCATATAAAAGATAGGTTTGAGCGTGATTCCATGTACTTGTAAACATTTAAAAATATTTTTTTCAGAATAAATATTTCCTTAGGATCATTAGAATTACAATGTAGAATTTAGCTATGGTACTGAGTAAAAAAGAAGAATATTCAGTATCATCATATGAGACTAACATTACATGATTATCTAGTTATGTACTAGATCATATTTAGGTCATTGAAACTAAAATTATTAAATTTTACTTAGTATTAAAAACATGTTTATGGATATATTTTGACATAACACAATCTAAAATATAGGCAGAAGTTTTTTGATGTGATGAGAAATTATAAATGGTTATTTTTGAAACTTATGAGACTCAAGATGAAAAAGGTAATAAACTTCCATAAAATTATGAAATATATAAGTATCTAGATATGATGTATTTTGGAAATCCCATATCATGTTATTTTGAGCTAAATAATAAATCAATGAATATTTAAAAACGTATTGAATGTGTTTCTTGTGTGGTTAGATTGGCCATAAGGATTGTGAATATATAGAAAATACCCATGAATAATAAATGATTGTGGAATCAGATATCCATCCAGTGGTGAGATATTTTAGTTACAATGAATTGATTAATTATGTTAATATGTGTGAAAACATTGTTACACATGATGTAAATCAATATTATTAGAAAATGAATGGTGTGTAAAAATCATTTGACTCTAATATTGGGCCATAAAATGGAGTGTTGCATTGTACGATACATGTTTTTATAAATTATTCCAATACCCCATTTGACTATAGATATTCGTTTTTCATTTTTTATGAGAAATATTCAAGTAAATCTTTTATATAATATTTAGACAATAAGAGATAGTTTTTTTCCAATTCACTGGATGGAAAAAGTAAAGATAAAATAATTTATAAGAATTTTCATGTTGTTATCAGTGGGATTATATTTCCTAGAAATATTATTGGACCACAAAAGAAGCATTATGATATTATTTTTGTTATGTATTATATTTTTGGTAATCATTATTTGATATATTTCATAACCAAGAATGATTTGTTCAGTGATTTCATAATATTGATAACCTACAAAAAACAAGAGAAATGGACAAGAGATGCTCGTCTATGTTACCTTTCTAATGTCATTAAAATAACTTTACTATTAAAATATGTTATTTGTTAATAGTGAATTAATTTTTGGATGTTTCTCACAATGAATATATTTGTGGAATACCTGATCATGTAGTTTAATGAATTGTTAACTTAGTACAATATGGTTAGGAAATTTCAAGACAAAGCAATATAATGGAACATGCATAAATGATTGAAATGAAAAATAAAATTTAGGAGTTGTTAGATAAAGGATTCATACATCACATAACCTCACCATGGGTCTATCCTATTATATTTTTTTAAGAACAATGATGGGTGAATTTAACATAGAATTGATTATAGAGAATTTAATTTCATTACTATTATGAAAAAGTAGCCTTTAAATAATATCATGCATTTGTTCGAACCAATCTAGGTAGGGAATTTTTTTAATGATTGATCTCATTATAGGGTACCATTAGTTAAAATTAAACGATCTTGCCATTCCAAACACAATATTTCACACTATATATTGTAATTATAATATTTTTACGTATTCCCCTAATATTATCTAATTCACAAACTGTATATATATAACTATTGAATGGATTGTTTCATCAATGATTGTACATTTTTGTGGTTGTATTTATTAAAAAATATTTTTATATTATAAAAGGGATAAGGATCCTAAAATGCAGTTAATATTTATTTTTAAAACCCAAAGAGAAAGGAAACAATATAAAAAATGTAAGTGTGAAATTTTGTTACAACGTATTTCTTTCATTTGAAATATCTTTTCTTAATGTATGATTATAGATCTTAAATGATGTATAAGACCATTTTATGTATGATTTATTCTTTAATTTTATACTTTTTTGAGGTTTTAGAGGGGTTATAAAGGAAGCATGGTTGTAAGTTGATTTTTTGGAGCTCAGAGCCTGTGGTTTTGTATAAGGGAGAAACATTACAGGGTTAGTTGAAACTATGCCTCCCATGAAGCCTGATTTGATTAAACCATTAAGGGAATTTTAGTGAACTATTGAGGGAACATAGTTTTCCCAGAATATTTAACTAAGGCCATATACCCATTTGATTGCTATAAAATTTATGAAAAATGGAAAACACATGTTTAGTGAATATGTTGTCTAACTATGCACTATAACTACGTGATTCATGTATTTTAGATGTTATGGGTTCATATTTGATTCATTTTTCACCCGCGTTTTATCCAAGATTGAGAAAAACCAATGAGATCTTATTTATAAAAGAGAAATGTTTTCCCCATAATTATTTTAATTTTAACCTCCTACATATTTATCACCCCATCGAACAAGAGGTCTTCTTCACCTCCATTTTCAGGATCTTTAATCCTTTGAGATATGATTTTATCCTTTTTCATCATCTGGACATCGATTCAAACACTGTTCATCTCATTGGATGTGAACATGTGATTTTCTATATTCCACTTGCACATTATTATTTTTCCTCACTATTATTGATTATATCAGGGTGAAATATCTGATTAACTATTCTCAGGGAATTTATCTATTCTCATATTTTCATCTAATTTTTATCGAATAATAGTCTATGAATATATGAGTGTTCTTATACCAATATATGGTATCTGGTCTTGTTATTTTTCCTTAAAATATAATTTTTAACACATATATTTTTCTATCAAAAAATCATGGTTATCGCCTTTAAAAAATAAAATAAAAACATGAATACATAGAGGTTGAAGATATGATAGACATGAAAAAACATCCCTTGAGTGAACAAGAGAGAAAATGGAGATGTCAATGATCTTATTTTGAATGATTATAATCTTAAAAGTCATCATCCCAATTAGAATCGTCTACTATGAAATAAAATATATATCTTACTGCATCCACCCATATACAAAATATTTCTATCTAGTTCTCATAGTATATATTATATGGTAGTATTCCATTCATGGTCTCGACATATTCAATGGTTGTAACTACTCAAACTATTATAAATGAAGCTTATATTTATAATTTAATAAATTTCTTATCACATAATAATGATATATAAAACACATGATCTTTCTTAGTTATATCATTTAATTTAAAAAATCAATATGAATATTATTGTTGTTAATATATCGGTAAAACAATGATCACATGATTTATATAAATATATGGATTTATAAAATCCAATTGGCATAGAAAATGTAAGTGATAGCCTCATCTAGTAGGACTGTTTCCTATGAATCTCATTTCTCAGAGCTTTTAAGGGATATATAATCCCTAGGATTTTCCGTTTACCAATTCCATGAAAAGATCCAATAACATTAGAATGAGTGAAACCATTTACAAGGTATGTTAACGCTCATCATGATCACGACCCAAACAATGTTTTCCTAATGCCCCCTTGAAAGTCTCACAGTCATGCACGTTACACTTAGGGCGTTTGATAGTGTAAAAAAGGGATGTGTATAAAGTACTTACTAATTTGAATATGTATATATATATATATAATAATGATTTTTTGTTGTTATTTTTCTTTATATATAATTTTGATTTTGATTCAATTAAACTCATATTGTATTTTTTTCTAATATTACAATACAATTAAGTGATTTTTTTGAGGAATTAAGGTATTTTTAAAATAAATAGTATTTTAATAAATTATTATCATTGATGAGGATTATTAATTATAAGTGGACATATAAATTTTACGAAGTGGAATGTAATTTTAATAAGGGTTGAATAATATTTATTGTAAAAAAATCCATTTTTTAATAAATGTAGAATCATCTTATAAAAGTGAAAAATCACATATTTAATAAATTTTTTAGATAAAATGTATATTATTTTTGAAATGAAATTGTCAAAATTATAAAATGGCGAATTCTTCATAATTTTATAAGATAGTCAAACTTTCAGGTAAAAATTAAATCCTGTATAATTATACGGTATGTTTTATGAAATCATAATGACTTAAAAATAATGTAATAAATATTATACTATCTATAGTCTTTTAAATATTAGTTTTTACCTTAATATAATGTGTATTTCAGTTACTAGAAAAATTTTATTAATCCTTTATGAATCATCCATAACATTTAATATATTTTAGAGTTTTTAATTCAGTTATTTAATAGTGTAACTCACCTACACATATCCAAGGAAATTATTTTAATATACTAGGCACATTTCATAATAAAATAATTAAAACTTCTCCAATTTGGGGAAAACCATCGGTAATGACCATGATAAGGTTTTTGGTTTGAAATAATTTATATTGTAGATTATAAAACATAAATATTAATGGAATCACTATCTTTTCCTAAATAATCAAACAGCAGATCCCACATCTATTCACTAAAAACAAATTGAGCATGAAATTACTATATCCTACTATCTTTAGAATCCTCTCAAGGTTACCTCAAGATCACAATAAGCCCTATTCAAGCTTTTGGTGTCACAATATTAAGGTATGGGGTCCTCTCTTTCTCACATTTATTCAAGAATCTCCTCTATGTTATGGCCTTTAATTTTTTTTATTCCTAATAATGGGTTATGTTTTATCAAATATCCCATACTTACATTATAATTTATAAATCATGAGACACCAATATATCTCTCATTAAGCCCTCATAAAAACACATGTTACCATGTAGAAATTTTATAAGGTTTCTTTACATTTTCATTTTTGTCAAAGTTTCTTTAACCTATTATGACTATTTATTTTAAATAACTAATAATGGGGTATGATTTCCCACATCCTCCATACTGAAATTATTATTTATAAATTATGAGAGACCACATTATCTCACTAATCTCTCCCATGTACACATATTACCAGGCCACAATTTCATAAGAATCATTTCCTTTCCCTTTTTCTTAAAGATTATATATCATAATCTGACTTATTTTTCTAATTATATATTTTTGTACATGTCATCCCCTGTTAATATTACTATCCAATTCATTTCCAATTGATTGTAGTTCTATTTCACCCTTATCATCCTATTTTATGATCTTTTACAAGACGTTGTTATGCTTCCAAATATTCACCATAATTTTCCTTGAAAATCCAATTGTCTAGTCAATACCATACCGATTTTATACCATGGGTGTTTAATATTTTTTTCATATTTATCTTTTTATTAAGTAAATACATTTATTTATTCCACATTTCTTGATCATGGAATAAATTATGATAATGAATGAATCCATGTTTTATTATATTTGTGGAAAACTTAAGAATGTGAATGAAGTGAAAATGAAAGGTGTGCCTGGAATTATATAGAACTCCAATGCATTGGGTAATGTTTAGTATGATGATATGTCAGGTTGGGATGTGGGTGTACCTAATTCCTTTATGATACTTTTTCCACCATTATGTCTTGTATTTTTATCCTTGACTTATGTTTATGATGACATGTTTTATGTTATTTCTAAATTTTCCATGTTTTTCTTATCATGTTATATCACGCCTTAAAATTCATGATCAATTTTGCATCATTATTATACATTATGTTTCATCTATTATTATATTCATGTTAATCCATGCTTATTCCCTTACTGGTCTTTATGAGTCACCCCTTTATTAAGTATTTGTCAAAGTTATCTAATGCAGTTTTAAGCTGAAACATTTAAAATATGTCTTCAATAATGATGTTGTAATTCTTGTATGAAGCTGTAATGCAATTTATCAAATTCCCAAAGGAACTAGACCTATATATCTTTATAGAATTTGTTATGTGTAAATTTATGTAATTAAAAAATTTATTAATATTCAATAATATAGTGTTGTTATATATGGTAATAGAGGAAATGTTTAGTTATTTTTGGGATTATGATTTGAAAACTCTAGAAAAATCTTTAAAGATAGGATTAAGTATATGAATATATACCTAAATTTTTTTTTGAGAATAGGGTATGTGTCTTATCAAGAAAATACATCCCGATATATATACGATAAGTGGATGTGGTTCTAGCATAGATGTACCTAGTAGTGACTACTCTGACATGTTGTTTTATGCTAGAATTGGGGTAACCTAGCACAGAAAAAATGGGCCTTACTAGACATCTATTTTGAAACTCCAGGGGATATGATTTGGTATTTAATAATCTCATTATGAAACATTATTAAGTGATTAAATAAATTATCATAAGATTATAATTTAGGAAATAGATCATGGATAACAAAAACTGAATCCTATAAATCTATAAGTTAAAGAAAAAAATGTAATTTATAATTAATCCATTTAATTTCATTAAATTCTCATTTATGTGTTTAAAAGATAATGATACAAATACTTAATTTTAATTTTATTCTAGGAAATGGTTGGAAATAGGAGGAATGTGGTAAAAAATCAACATGAAGAGCAATTTGATGAATGCCCCAATGAAATTCCCAACCCAATGGGAGCAAGAATTGGACACTTCATGAAAATAATATCTTAGTTGAATCAAGTTCAGTATAGAAAATAGAATAGGATTAGTGTCTATATCCTTTCAAATGAAATAGATAGATTAATGAACAATGGCCTCCAACTTTCAATGGGTAATATAATACCTTAGTATCCAAACAATGGATCAACTCCAATGAGAATTTATTTTACACATTTAAAATCTTAAACCAAGAAAATTTTATTCTGGATGATTTTTATATAGAGGGAAAATATGATAAGTGGGGGACATTGATCATGAATATGAATCCTTTTGAAGATCTCAGTGAAATGGCATTGAAGGGTTTCTAAGAAAACGAAATCAATAAATACATTCCTTGAAACATTCAACAAAAAATGGGAATGAATTTACATTACCTTAAGAAAAAATACATTGAATATATTATGGGATATAAAGAAAAATTCACATGGCATGCATGGTACACCTCTATGTTTATCATTACCCCCAAATTCAAGGTTGACCACTTCTTTGTTGGGATAAATCATAACCTATGTTAATCCCTAGTGATTCATGACTTTGATAGATATGAGGAAATTGTATGATGTTCCCCCAAAGTTAATATTAATATTAGATAATCTCAATGGTATCATGGATATAAGAAGAGAAAATTGGAGATCAAATCTGGAGACGTGATAGAGAAATCTAATGGTGCCCAAAAATATATGCATCCCAATTTCCAAATGTTTAGAAAGAATCATCGTATAAATTTATCGATGTGGAGAGGAAATGATTTATGTATAGGAAAGAAGATCACCAGGATAGTGATTACTGATAGGATATACCCTATACCTAAATAGAGGAAATAATTCTCTAGTAAAACATCTTGAGATTGTTCAAAAATACAACTATAATAATCCAAGGAATTTTGAAACTAATGCACTAAGACAAGTGCTTTTCATGGAAATCCAACAGCATACAAGGAAGTGAGGATGATCTTTTTCCATCATCAACACCAAAATTAATCCCAAAAAAGAAGGGGTGAATATAATTCTTGTTATTATATCCTAAATAGAAAACATAATTTTTCATTCTCATTTTATGCATTTCGTCATATCACAAAAGTTATGTAAACTATTCAAACCCATAAAAAATGAATGGAAGTAAAGATGTATGTAAAAATGGAATACGGTGAAATCATTACATATGAAGTATATAACTCATTCCATGTTAATGTTTGTGGAATGAATTTCTGAGAAAATATTATCATACTCCCCTTATGAGATTTTGTTTTAATTTTGGGCATGGATGGGATTTCCCTATATTGAGACAATATTAATTTCAATGATAAGTAAATCACTCCTTAAATTATGAGTCAACCCTCTATTCTTTAGAAGTGCATGAAAGAGGATGAATCATATTTAGTGCAATATTCTCATGCATGGATATTATTACCATATGATAAATTATATCTATATCAAATGATTTCATTTATGGAAGAATCAACCTTAACGAAATGACTATTATGAGGGAATACAATGATGTGTATTCTGAGGAATTACCTGGTCCCCCTCTAATATAATATGGTGTAATTTTGATTAGATTATACTTAGGGCGTTACCATTATCCAAGAATCCATATTTAATGTCTATTGTAGAACATGAGTAACTTAAGAAACAAATATAGTAGAACCTAGATAAAGGTTTAATATGCCCAAGTGATTTAATGTGGGTTGCACCAGTACTCTACATAATGAAAAAGGATGGGTTAATGCACCATTTCATCGATTATTATGATATCAACAAGATAACGACAAATAACAAGCATCCTCTTCCTTAGATTGATGTCTTTTTTGATTAGGTATATGGAGAAAAAATCATATCCAAGGTGGATCTATAATAAAGATATTAAAATGTTAGGGTGAATAAGGAGGATATCTATAATACTGCATTTTGAATATGGTATGGGCACTATGAATTCATATTAATTCCATTAGAAATCACAAATTATCTTAAAAAATTAATGGACATGATGAATTGGGACATTATAGATTTACAAAAAAACTGGTTTTCTTTATAAATGATATAATAATATACTCCAAAATTAATGAGGAAAATGAGGATCATTTGAATACTATGATATCGAAATTGAAAAAGGAAAAAAATATTTCAAGTATAGAAAATGTGTGTTCTTTTTAAAGGATGTATCCTTCTTGGGGAATATCATCACAAACAATGAGATACCTGTAGACACTTTCAAAACAGAAGAAATTTAAGGATGTATGAGTCCAACATCGATGAAGATATCCATAGTTTCCATGGGTTAGGTGGGCATTATCACCAATTGGTGATAAATTTATCGTGATTATAAAATACTACAACCAAGATAACATAGAAAGGATAGATATTATCATTGATTGATGACTTTGAAGAAAGCATCAAGGAGTTAAAATATGTCTTATCACTATGCATGTGCTCACACTACCCACAAGAGGATTACTTTTCATGGTATTTTGTGATGCTTTAAAGAATGGCCTGAGATTATTGTTGATTTAATATGACAATGAAATTTCTTATGATTCAAGGTAGTTGATTGTTCATGAATAGAACTACCCAACACATGATATAAATTTTGCTATACTGATTTTTGATTTATAATTTTTGTTACATGATCTTTTTGGGGAGAATTTTGAAATATATAAAGATAAAAAAATTCTCGAGTATATATTCCCATCAAAAGAGATGAATATGAACCAATGGACATGGATAGATATAATCAATGTTTATGACTTCTCAATCCACTACCATCCTATTAAAATGAACAAAATGGAAGGCTCTCTAAGAAGAAATGATATGAAAATTATATCATTGATGAGAATTGAGAGGGATCTGATCATGTAATATTTTGAAGGGATGGACATGGTAATCATAATATAAGGAATATCATCAATCCATTCAAAAATGACTGATCAACCATCTCTTCAGGGGAGGTTAAATGATGTTCAAATACTTTATGTGGGAATTGAAAATAAAGTATAAGCTACAAGGAAAAGTTAATCTTCTGAGTTAAATGCTAATGATGAAGGAGTTGTGAGATTTGGATCTAGAATATATGAAATATCAAATCTGTAGTTAAAGAAGGATATGTTGGATGATGAAAATAGATAAACCATCTTCATCCACCTAGGAGTCACAATGTTGTATCAAGATCTCCCAAAACACTATTGGTGGGACAATATAACGAAGTAGATCACAAAATATACATAAAAATTTCTTATATGTCAACAAGTAAAATTGGAACAAAATAAATACAAGGGGATGAGGAAAACATATCCCATACTAACAAGGAAATGGTTAAATATAACCATTTAACTTTTCCCTGATCTTCCAAATACATCAATAGGGAATAATGATATATGGGTTTTGGTGGATCTTCTTATAAGTATTTAACACGTCATTGTGATATGAGATAAATTATCACTTGATCTACTTGAATGAATATAAATCAAAGAAGTGGTTAGGCTTCATGGAGTACCACTATCAACTATATCTAATAGAGAACCATTATTTACCAATACATTCTGAGAGAGTCTATAGAATGCTAAGAATATTGAGTTAAAATTCAAAAAGTCCTATCACCCTCAAACTGATTCCCCATCTAAGTAGACTATCCTGAAACTCGATAAACTTTTAGGCTCATTATCAAAGGACTTCAATGGTGGATGGTACAAACAGCTTCCTCTGGTCAAGTAACCTTACAATAACAGTTTCCACACATGCTTACAAGTGGCTCTTTATGATTCCCTTTATAAGAAGAGGTAAAAGACACCATTATGTTGGGTTGAAGTTGGGGAATGAAAATTGCAAGGTCCTGAAATGGTCAATGAAATGGTGAAAAAGGTTAGACTATTCAGTATCACATCAAGGATACTCACTTTTTAACAAAATTATCTATACTGATATTTGTCTATGAGACCTATAGTTTTAGGTTTGCGACATGGCATTTCTCTGAATATCTTAATGGAATAATGTAATGATATTTTGGATGAGTATAAATCTTAGTCCTAGATACATCTACTCATTTTATATCCTTGATTACATAAGTTTAGTGGACTTTCAACTAACAAACCCACCATTACTATCTCGATTTCATGATTTATTCCATGTATCAGTCTTGAGTAAGTACATATGTGACCCCTCACATGTACTGAATTGAGAGACGGTACCATTAGACAATGATCATTCCCATGATGAGAAGTTGAGAAGATCTTAGATCGTAGAGAAAATTTCTTTGCAATAAGACAATGCCACTTGTCAAAGTTCTATGGAGATACCACATGTTTAAAGAAGTTATGTGGGAAATAGAACCCACAATGAGACAAAATTAACCTCATTTGTTATAAGGGGGTGAAATGAATTTCTCATGGCTAAAATTTCTCAACGGTGAAGATTGTAACAACCTGAAATATTATAAATCATGTATCCCATTATTATTTATTTAAATGTATTATTATATAATATGGTTATAGAAAAAATTAACATCCTTAGATATATCTCTTTATTTACAATATCATTAATAATATTATCATTGTTAACATATCTATTAAATATTGATCACATGATTAATATAAATATAGGTCTTTATATAATCCAATTTGAAATAGACAAAGAAGTGATTACCTCGTCCATTAGGAATAAAACATATAATGCCCATTTATCGAAGCTTCTTAGGGAGATAACATCACTAGAATTTCCCCTTAACCAAGACGTTGCTGAGATCCAATAACTTAAGTATGAGTGAAACCATTTATGGGTGAATTTGTAGATCACCATGATCATGACCAAAACTTTATTTACCGAATGACCACATGTTAGTCTCATTGTCACACACCATACTCATAGGGAGTACATCGATGTAATAATGGGATATGTATCAAGACCATAATAATATTAATATGTATATTTTACAGAATAATGAATTTTCATCATTTTTATTGTCACTTTATAAATGATTTTGATTTTGATTCAATTAAAAACGAATTGAACATTCAAATAATATTCAAATTCAACTAAAGTATTTATTTTGATAAATAAAGGTATTTTTGAAATAAACATTATTTTAGTAAAATTTTATTATTATAAAAAAAATTTAATTATAAATATTTATATAAATTTTATGAATTGAAATGTACTTTTTGTAATGGTTCAAAAACTATGATTTTCAAAATTTAATAATTATTTAATAAATGCCAAATATTATTTTCAATGTGAAAATTAACATATTAAAAACATAATTTTGATGATATGAATATTATTTTTGGAATTTGAAATTTGAAATTCTCTAACAGTGAGTTTTTCATAATTTTGTGAGATAGTCAAATTTTTGGGTGAAAATTAAATACGGTATAAATATACGGTGTGTTTTATGACCTCAGTATGAGAAACAAATGAATTAATAAACCATATAATGCATATACCCACCCAAATATACATTTTCCATTTAAAATAATGTAAATTTATGTTTACATGATTAATTTTATTATGACTCTTTGAATCCTCCAAAACATTATATATTTTAGAGTTTTAAATTTATTTATTTAAAATTTTGTCTAACCTCAACATAAGAAATTGAATTATTTTAATACATTCAAAAAATTTCATAATAATATAATTTAAAATTATCCTCTTTGATAAATAACTTTATTGAAAACCATGGTTTGGGTTATGGTTTGATATATATTATCTTGTAGAGTTGAAAACATAAATATTAATGAAATCCCTCTCTTTTCCTATATAAACACATACAATAAACCACTTATCTCCAATAAAAATCCTTGGATCACAACAATACTATATCCTAATTTCTCTAAAAATCTCCCAAGCTTCCCCCATGCTTTGAAAATACCCCTCTCAGGATTTTTCTGTCATACTCATAAGGTAAGGGATCCTCTCATTCTCACTCATATTCAAGAATCCCCTTTATGTTATGCCCTTTTATTTTTTATTCATAATTTTTGAGAATGTTTTATATCCTCCACCATACATCCATTATGATTTATAAAATGTGATAGTCCCATTTACCTCTCATTAATCCATCCTACGAACACCCGTTACAGTGCCGAAATCTCATGAGGGTTCTTTCCTTTCTCAGTTTTATCAATGTTTTTTTATCTTTTAATTCCCTTTTATTTTCAATCAATAATTATTATGGTGTATGATTTAAAACCTCTCTCATAGTTCCCTTATTATGTATAAATGATGATATACCCATTTATCTCTCATTAATCCCTCCCATTTACATCAGTTACCATACTGAAATTTCATAAAGCACCCTTTTCTTTTCTGTTTTCTTCATGGTTATTTATTATTGAATACCTTATTAATCTAATTATAAATGTCTGGTCATGTAATTATATATCGCTATTAAATTTAACATCATGTAAAATTTATGAGATATCCATTTCTCTCTCATCAATCATTTTTATGAATTTTTATGTGATGATGTTATGCTACTGAATTTTCACCATGATTTCCAAGGAAAACCAAATGTGTTGTGAATATGATTTCGATTATCTATAATGGTTATTAACTTTTATGAACATATTACTTTTTATTGGGTACTTAAATGTATTTATTACTCACTCCATGATTTTGAAATAAACTATGATGATGAATAAATTGTAATTTTATGATCTTTGTGGTACACTTATGCATGATAATGAAATGAAAGTGGCGGGTGCTCTCGAAATTTTATATCACTCAAATGCATTGGGTAATGTTTAGAATTATGATATGTAATTTTAGGATATGGTTGTACTATATTCATTTATGCTACAATTTCTTCCATGAAGTCTTGGAAATTTATTGTTGACATATGTTTTGTATGAAGTGTTTTATGTTGATTCCACATTAACCATGTTATTCTTATCATGATATATCATGAATTATTATTTTTATTCCTTTATGAATCATTAATATTATTTTTCTAACATTTATTATTATATTAATGTCATTCCATGTTTATTTTATCACTAGGATTTATGGATCACCCCTTTCTTATATATTTCCCAATGTTATCTAATATAGTTTTAAGATCAAGCATGTTAAAGAAGTTTAAAATAAAGAAGTTGTAATTGATGTTTAAAGATAAAATAAATTGTACCTAATTAACTAATACCCTTTACTTATCTATATATCAAGTTACAATAATTGTAATTTTCTACAATTAAATCATGTTTTAATTTATAATAAAAATATAGTTTTTTATAATAGAGATAATAAATAAACATCCCCCTTTCATTCCTTTAATAAAAATTCCATTGATGGATATATTGGTTGGGTCAACCTCATTTATATCCTTCAATTTTACCTAAATCTTGTTTTGAATCCATTGAATATTTTGATATCCCATGCATTGAGAACCTAAAATAGAGGAGTCACTGATGACTACCAGATATTTGAATATTCAACCCTAAGTGGTCAGAATAAGTCCCTAAAACTAGGGACAAACGTGATTCATTCACCTATCCCTATTCATTAGTGGTCAAAAGGGAACCCTATTTTCCACCATAAGAAACCTAACCTAGGTTATAACCTATTTCAAGATATCCCTATCTACAATGGATGTATTAAACCTATTCTGAATTCCTTGAAGTGATACATCAATCTAGATTGCATGGGTCCCAAACAATGACATGAGTACCTTACCCTTGTAGTGGTGAGATAAAAGGGTTATGTAAAGAATTATAAACAATTTAATAATTTTATGTAACTATTACAATATTATAGAATCCAACCTGGGTAGATATTATTCCCACTAGAGATCTTAATGGACTTACAAGGCATACTCGCTCACTGCCCAATATATTCCCCTATCACTGTGTAGAATCAATAGTAACCGCAACATCAAATTGATGAAAAATAACCATATGGAGAGAATATTGTATGTATTAGGATTAAGGCTTATCAATAGCATCACAAAATTTATAATTCACTATAATATATTTATGCACATGAACATCATCCTTCCCAATTTTCAAATTAATATGACATGTTTCATCAAACTGAGTACTAGCACCAGGACATCTATTATTCCACTTTACAAAAACTAATTTTGTTTAATAATATTTTATCCTACATTGAACCCCAATGTGCCTATATTATGAAAAGATAACTTATAATTGACTTCCTATAGTCAATATTATAGTTTAAAATGATCTTGAAGAGTAAAAAAATTAGGAAGCTTATCTTAAACATTCATATAGTTAATTCATCATCATTTATTTCCAAAACCACTTTTTATGTAAGAACCAAATTCAAATCCAACTCAACTAATACTCAAGAAAAATACCAAAATGGTGATTATTTAGTCATTTTATCCATTCTTATAGGTACCCCCATTGATTCATATGTTTCTCATGATATTTTATGCTACCACAATATCTAGTTCAATCCATAGATTTTAACACAATCATGATAAAAATAATTTTTTATTCCACATGGGATGAATATTAAAATTCTTTGACAATAGTTAGAAGATATGGATAATTAGAAACCAAACAATGGACCCATGACCTTTTCTTGTTCCCCATATAGGTATGAAATAAATGGAAAAAGTGATGGAATAGGGGTATGCACCTCCAATTGGAAAATCCAAAGATTGAAGATAGTCAGTGAACAAAGTCATAATATTTCATGGAATCTAATGCCATAGAAGAATAATAATCCAAATTAATGAGAATTTACACAGACCTAATATTTCAAAAATGTCACATGTTCTCCCATATAACCATGAAATTCAACCTTTTTTAGAATCCCATCAGAATCCACATCCTGAATGGTTCGAAGAACCTTTGATTCGTGAGGTCCCTATCACCTTGAAGCAATGTTATGAGATGAAAAAGCATATACCATTGTTTTCCTTAATAATAATAGGTTATCCTTGACATATTCCTTGAATGAATAGATCATGATAAGCGATATTCAAACTCCTTATATGATATTCCGAAAGATGATCCACAGAGTTCACTGACTCAGCTTCCTCCAATATTCCCACATGAATATATATAGTGTCATTGTTTTTCATACCAATTGTTTTAGGATATTATTATAAATGTAATTGGTATATAAATTTAATGAATAGTCTTAACCTTGATGACCCATGACATCCATTTAAGTGTAATTAAATTCAATGGACATTGATTTGAACTACCTAATTGGGTGTGTTATTTAAATTGATTATACCACCACGAGTGGAATATGAAAATGATTTACCTTTGAGGTGTTCTGTTTTCCACAAAAAATAGTATGATAAATGAATTGTACAATTTTAAATTTAATTCAATAATGATGTTAATGGAAGACCATGTACCTTTGCCTTCCTCCACTGTTTATTGTCACTTATGCTTGGGACATAATTCAAAATTGAAATGAAAAAATGTAACAAATTGAAGGAATCCTATGATGTTAGGCCTTATAAGACTATTATTTTATCAAAACCACCATCTAGGGTGTGTTAATTTTTTAAATTTATAATTACCAATTGGATTGAAATGATTTATTATATGGTATTGAATACTATGATTCCATGACCAATCTTTTTGACATGTCAAGAGTAAGTGGTGGGTTCGAATTTAGGATCACCATTGACATACAATTATAGTGTGAATAATTAAATAATTATTATGCTAATTGGGTGATACATGGGTTTATATGCAAATTTCATATATAGGGTCATTTGGAAACTAGATCATATATGCCCAAGTGATACAACCACTCATTTATAGACTTACATTGATGGAATCAGAGGCTATAATTTTTTATACCATGACTGATACATGGAATCCCTATATGGACTACCACTTATAGACTCAAAGGTAAGAATATAATATACCCCATTTGTGACAATTGAGATCCATTTATAGACAACTATGGATGAAATTAGTGGGCAGTGCCCTTTAACACACCTATAGATTTATACCTTGATAAATACGTGATTTCTTAATTAGGAATGATAGGGATGGTATCTGGTTAATATTGTGTTAATATATAATTAACTGATTAGAAGATGTGTCTGGCAATCCCAATCACATACATGTATTTTGTTTGAGACTTTTAGATTACCGATGGCCTTAATATACACATTCTTTCAGATATGATAAATAGAAAATTCATGGTCATTGATAGAGGTCCCGAGACATTATTATAATGAAATCATGACTAATTTATTATAAATAGACATTTTACCATAGACATAGGTAAATAACATAATATGTGTGTTCCATGGAAACATGGACCTTTATGATTTATTTATTACCATACCTAATATAAATATTTATTACTAATATCACGCTATTTGTAATATATTAAAATACTAGATGTCATTTGACACCATTAGTGGTGGCCTATTGATATTTTATCAAACCCATCTTGGTCCACCATTACTGTACCCTGACAGACTTCATGGATACAAGTAGCGATAGGGTAAACAACCCAGTTTATGATATTCTATTAATTGTGGAATTGGAGAGGGGGACTATAATATGAATATGTGGATTTAAATTCTATGTGGAGGATGAATTTTTCGACTTTTAGTTATTTTGGTATACTTTTATGTATATCTACCTCCTTCCATGTATTCTCATATTTCCCTTTTTGTATTTCATTCCATGATCATCAATTTTTTAATGTCAGTGTTCGAATTGATTACTTCGATATAATAAGATCTATGTTTTTTCTCCAAATATCCATGTATTTCATATTCTTCGTCCATAAATTTATATGATTATACATTTGAAATACCCACTAACCATGAGGGTATAGTCACCCCTATATTCCACCATGGACCCTCTCTTCTAATGAAAACCCTCTAGGGTATGGGTAAGCATGATTGAGTCTATGTGGCCAACTGAGTTCCGTTACAATTTAGTAGAAAGGGTTTGGTACATCAAAAAGTGGTGTCAGTGAAATTATATTCATTTCATTATCATCTAGTTATATTAGAGTGGAAGGTTGGAATGTGTTAGAATATAGTAATTAGATGTTCTTTAGAGTAGCTATCCCAAATATAGTAAAAATAAAAATTTCCAATGTTGGGACATGTTGTTCAAGATTGTTCATAAAATAGATTCCTTCATTTCACTATTGATTGATGCACATGATAATTGATGTTTCTTATGGATAATAATTCATACACTTTTCCTAGTATGGAAAGGATAAATTTCATCCTACATCATTCGGGGCACTTCAAGATTTATATGTCATGCATTATGCCATTGCATGTTTACATTAGTACATGATTTTTTTATAGCATGTTTACATTAGTACATGAATTTTTTATAGCATGTTTTGCATTCCTTATTTTTATATCCAATACATTGTGATAACATTCCTATGAGGTACTTAAAATAATTTGTGGGAATTGTGTGGACACCATAATTCATTTTATATATTATAAGGGCCCTAGATAATTTTACATAGCAATCCATATGGTTTAACCCAATAAATATAATTATTATGTAAATATAAATTTAAATAAATTACATTTAATTATGAAATGAAGGGATACTATCAAATGGGGATTATAATTTCAATTTATATGGATTTTAACTCTATAAAATGCAATTGAATCTCTGTATACCAAAAATAGTGACTTATAGAAGAGAACATGACTGAAAGATGACTTTGGTAGTGGGAAATTAATAGTATGTCAAGAAATATGATTGATTATATGTCTCTTAGATTGGGATTTAAGCATAATCATAGGTTTGTGACTAATCATTAGGAAGGATTGTGCTCATTTTGTTTATATATATGTGATCATTTTATTTTCTAAACAATATTGGTGTGTGTTCATGGAATCTGTTATGATATTCCAATATGATGAAGTTTTGTGGTGAACCAAGAGAATAGAGATGAATATTCAATAGAGGTGGTGCTCCTTATTCTACCAGTATTACGTTCAGTAGTGCCTCTTGTGGAACTGCATATGACACCAGATCTTGGTGATGAGTCCCATTTCCAAGAGGGCTTCACACGTTTCATGAAAAAAAAAATAGAGCACAAAACCCTTCCCCAATTATGGATGATTTTATGGATGAGTTTTAGAATTGGAATCCACCCATTTTTTTAGATAATATATATCTACATGATGTGGATTCATGGATATATGAAATACTGTAACTTTTTTAATCATCTTGAAACACACTCGAGTAGAGAGTTTTGCTTTTCACATATATACTTTGTAATTCTTCCAAGAGATGCTGTGATTTTACTACTCAGATGAAACTATATAGGTATATTTCTTCAATAATTTTTTTATGACCACATATAAATATTTTTATCCTGCAATTTTGAGGGCCGATAACGGCCAAGAGTTTATACACAGAGAATAAGGAACTCTATCAGTCATGGACTATTCTACCCATCATACATAGCTCCATTACTTGACACATATTCTGTTATGTGGTGAGTATTCTAAATCATGGATATTTTAGGATTTTAATAGGTATGAAATCATATCATTGGTGAATTTATTTCAAATTACTAACATATATGGAATAGTTAATCATGAACATGTTAGGGAGCATTACCTGAAAGATGGCAAAGGTGTGGTCCATGGAGGTTTAGAACATAGATCTAGAACTACAACTTCCAATAGTAGGATGTGTCAAATGTATCATTTGTGTGGTTATATTATTTTATACGTTACATACTCATGTTGCTATATAAAGTGTTATTAGTGTAGTATACCCAAACATATGAGTCATCATTGTACAAGGGACTTAATTTATTGTTGTTATTATGGAAATATTGGGCATATGTAGATCTTTTGTTGAGATTTATCTTTAGTATATAGTGATAGAAATCACAGATACCAAATTCAAAAATGGGGATAAAATATTCTTTTTTTACAAGGAGATAAGGTATCATCGTCCGATTAGATCGAGCATGTGGTATTTTATAAGGTTTCAAGACACAAGATTTATAGTTCTAGTAGAGAATACTTGATCTAGGTAGCAATAATAAATCAATGGGATATAGATAAGGCCAATAATATAAAGTGAATCCAATCCCAATGGTGAAATTCTTGGAAACTTCTTTGGTGAGAGGTTTAATTCTATTAGCAGATATGTCAGTATCATCTCTTTTGGACACATGTTCTCTTTATTCCTTCATATTTTTTTCCTATTGTGGAGATAATTGGACTCATTGTTCAATTATCATATGGAATGATGGAACTTGATTATCCCTTAGGTATATTATTTAAGATTCAATTTTATTTTATTGTGGTCTACTAGAGGTAGGGGTGTTGCTACGTATGGAACCTCCTTGTCCTTGAGATGGTAGAGTTTGATATCAATATCAAGAAGGAATGGTTGGTTCCCTATAATTATTATGATGATTATTATGACCAAAAAGTTACAGTCAAATCATCAAAGTGTTAATTAAAAATATTTAATTGAATATCTATGTGAGCCGGGAGGGACCTGGGAATCTTGAGATGGGTGGGATAGAAGCCCAAATTTTAGTTAGTATTTGGATGATCAAGGAATATGTCAGTAGAATTTCCTTCCATTTTTTATCATCTTTAAGATGTTTCATGTGATTTATATCATTACTACATCCCAATAGATAGGTATATTATTCCATAGATATAGTTACAAGATCTTCACTGGTATCCATTTCTCCTTACCAGATAACTCTTATTGAGTTTCAGGTTCAAAAAATACGGCTTGAGGACTTGGTAGAAAAGTGGTATATATGGACCAATAAATTTCTATGAATTTCACCAATCAATTTCTAGAATAATTATGATTTAACATCTTATTTATGTAAATATTACAATAAATATTTCTAGTTAATAGTTGATTCATTGAATACCATTTCTCCTTCGATTTCAAGATTACCTATACACATGGAAATGGAAATGTACTTCCAATTATATGATTAGGAAGAAATAGATGTGGGTGGTTTTGGTTTCTAGTAGGGATTGAAATCTTATGATACTATTTTCAGTGATTTGTATTGATGATTAGAAACATCATAGAAATTATATACTTTAACTTTTTTCATTGACCTCTTCAATTCTATCTGTAGTGATGTTGAGGCAGCTATCACATTCTAAGTTCTTGACCATATGAGTCAGAGTTTTAGGTGATGATGTATCACCAAGTTGGATCATTGATGAGGAATATATCATACGCATCAATTAAAATTTATAGGTTCTTAAATTTTTTTGGGTGGAGTTTACGTGAGAGAACACTACCTCAATATGGAAAGGATATCCTGAACTTACCATGATGCATCATGACATAAGACATATATACTGGAGGAATTGGGTTCAGAAGTACTATATATTATATCATATATACAAAATATTTATGGTATTTATAGGTGTAATATATAGATTTTGGAGTATGTTATTCAAACCGAAGTACCTGAATTTAGATATTCATGGGAGAAATAGTTAAATATCACCATGTTTTGTTATAATAATAGCTTCAAGGAGATGATATAGATAAATCAATAAGAGTCCCTATATGTTAGTATTTTTTTCTCACCAATTTAATAGTTATAGATTGGATAGGTAGCACTAATTGGTCCATATCTCATTCATGAGACTTTATAGAATGTTCAACATATCAGGCAACATATGTCAACAGATTAGTGTAGAATGAAATCATACACTAATGATAACCTTCAAGAACTATAGTATGATGTACGGAGTCATGATTTATTATGAATATTTCCTTGAATGAGTCAAATATGGATTCAAATACACGAGAAGATATCACCTAGTTACATCATGCACTTATATATTCTAGAGAGTGTCAGGTTGTAAGACCATCAGTTGTAGTTATCTCAGAGGTACTGTGCTAAGCACAACATCATAACTTTATATCAACATCAATTACATAATTCTAAACCATGAAATATTATTTAGCCAAATGAGGTTTATTTGGAGGTAGACACAACATTTGAGGAAGTTCCAATCTTTATGGTCTAATGTTGAAAAAGGTTATCTAAATATGGTTAGTTCCTATAGTTTGGGATCTATGGAATCTTAATTCGTGAGAATGTAGAGACATGGGAGTCTCAGGGAAACATACAAGCCCAGTGGTCAGTGATATTACTAGATATTGGTTTACCCCCATTGGAATTTAAATTTAGGGATTAATTTAAATATGGGGGAATATTGCAAGATACCATATCATCTATAAGGTGTGTGACCATTATATTTCTGTTTAATTTTATTTTTTTCTATGTGGGTGTTCATAGTCGGGTCATAGAAGAAATAAGGGAATCTAGGGCCGATATAAAGTCTAGATACTTTGGTTTAGGATCTATCACCTATGTCACATGGTTAGAAAAAACATTTCCACCCCATCCACAGGGTTTTAGTACACCATGATGTTAATTTTAGTGAAAAGAATCGAGAAAATAGTTTTCCATAAACATCTGATCCAAGATACATGCTTGTGTGATTGCTCGAAACATATTTATATATGGTAAATTCATAGTCGACACACAATTTTTCTATGTATGTTCCCTGAAAATGTGATGGAGGAATTGACGACGTGGTAAGGGAAGTATATTTGGGGAATTATTTAGAAAAACATGTAGCTAAACTGTGAAACCTATATTTTATAGGGGAAACCACCTATTTCTGCTAATTATTTTAAATCTACAACTCATCCCAAATTATACCTATTAATGATAAGAAGTTAAATTATCCTATGATGAGGTCTTATTCAAAACCTTGTGATTGAATTTGATCATATTACATCATCTTAACACTAATTTTAACACACTTCTTCTCATTGGATGTGTGAAGGTGAAATCACTATTCCTCTTTCACCTTTCAATGTATTCCTTACTATTGGGGATAAAATTTTGGTGGAGGCTCTTATGCTCATTTTTTCAGGGTGCCTGTCCAATAATCCATTTTATTCAATTCTTGGTTGAATCAGTGGATAATATTAGATAAGTTTTCTTCTACCAAGCCGAGGTAGGTGGTTTTATTCATTTATCGTAATTTTTAGGTGTAGAAATATATTATATTTGTTCTGAATTCCAATTATTCAAGTTGATTATTATAAATTGATTTGGTCAATAAATTTAATGAATGGGATCATCCTAGAGGACCGATGACACTAGTTGAGGTGTAATTAATAGTTAAGGACCTCAATTTCAAAGCACCCCTTTTGTTTTTGTTTTTAAATTGAATAAACCACCAATGATGGTATATAAAATTTATTAACCTATGGTGTATGCCATTTAAACCTTATCACAAGATAATAAATGAATTTAGAATTTTAAATAGAATATAATAAATTTGGGAATAGATAACAACGTCCCATAGCCTTCATTCATTGTTCTTTTTAGATTATTCTCGATACATCATTCATAATTGAAATGTCCAATTCAAATAAAGGGATGAAATCATATGATTATTGGTCTTCATAGAATATTATTTTATCACAAACACCATATGCAATTATTTAATTGATTATAAATGTGATAAAAAATGGATTAAAATAAGTTCTTAATTGCTATTGTTAGACACTGGGCCCATGACAATTATTATTGATTTTCAAGGAAGATAGGTGAGTTCAAATTTAGGATTTCCATAGACTGACTATTATGTTTTCAATAATTAAATAACTATTAATGAATGATTTTTATGTTTCTTTGGTGACACATATGTTCTTATGATAATTCATTGTATGAAATCATTTGGAAACTAGCTCAAATTATACATTTTCATACATAAAATCATTTATGGAATTTCAAGGATAGATGAAGAGGGAGGAATATTGTTATTCCATGAGTCATACATAGAATTAATTTTAGGACCTCCAAGGATATATTCTATGTTTATATTATATTGTACTCCATGGGTGACATTTGGGCTCTATTTATAGAATTTCATAGTTGGACTCGCTGGGTAGTGGATTAGTACAACACCCAGAATGATTTCAGGATTTATAAGTGGGTTCCTAGGATGTTCTTGTAGGTTTTTTGGTCATATTATAACTAGTTAAAGAACTTAATTCCAAATTAGGAATTCCATGGATGGCCTTAGGATACTTTTTATTTGAATAACAGTTAAATTATTATATGACATGTAATCCAATCAAAAAAAGATGACTAGATTTGGTCAAAGCCTTGTATAATGTTTATGTGTTATTATAAAAATTATTTTAGATATTATACATATGGAATTAATGGGATATGAGACAGGTTTGAAGAATCTATTATAATGAAATATTGATGGATTGATTATTCTGAGACAATCTAGCTTAGGCCGATGTATGTAGTAGATGATGGATACTCCATGGGAACACATACCCATGGGTGTTATTTATTAATGATCCTAATTTCCATATTCAATATTACCTTCATAATGTTTATTATATATTCACATTAATTGTTTAATTAGAAACTTTTGTTTGTGTACTACTGATTTTATCTCACACCCCATTCATGATACTTTTTGGTACATGGAAAGACATCATGGATGCAGGAATGGAAATGGTAAAGTGATTGACTATTGATCCTTGATTGACTGTATCATGGGTTTGGGGGATCACATGACCATGTTGTCATGTGAGATACTTTATGGTGATATAATTTTTTCCTTTTTGGATTATTTTATAATATAGTTATGTTTGTGTACCTACTACCTTATCTTCCTATATTTTCAATTTTGTAGAGAATTAAGTGATTATAATTTTTTATGAAACATTGATGGATGATATTACATGGTAATTATTTGATGGATATATATTCTCCATCTATTCAATTACGTTATATTATTATTCATTTTGTTTATATGAACAAACCATTCTGTTATACTAATATTTTGAGGGTATATTCACCCCATGGTTCCACCGTAGACCCTTGTTTCTAGTCTACAACCTCTACTATATAAGGAAGTAAAATTGTGCCCATGTGGATAAACATGTTTGGTTACTATTTAGTTAACCAAGTCTGAGATGTCACACATAATATTCCATAACTGTTAAATATATTAATAAAAAGTAATTGAGGAGTGTACAATACAAAATAATTGTGATATAAATTCATACTTTTAATGGATTAGTTATTAATACTAGTGGTTGGTCGGAAACATATATTAGGTGTATATACCATTGAATATGTTTCCATATAAATGATATAAATTCATATGGATGACACAATGTGATGATTTTTTCAGGAACATATTATAAGAGTAGTTAATTCTCTAGTATTTCACTTTTATTATAGAGATAGTGGAATTTTATTCTAAAGAGGTGCTATATTTATGTGACTTTTTTGTGTTATGATTCATAATGGTAATTTAATTTCTTATTATTCATGAAAACAAATACTTCTTGATTCAAATTATAGTCAAAATCATCTGAAAAAAGTTCCTATTTTTATTTTCTTTAAAAAATATAAGATATCATTTATACAAATTAAAATATGAAATATATACAGATCCCAAAATCATGATGTATATATAAACTTTGAAAGAGTTGAACATGAGGCAGAAATGATGGATACAAAATATCAAAGATTATGATTTCATGATTCATTATCATCATCAAAAACAATGAAATGCATCCTATGGTTATATTTGGAAAAATAAAGCTAGATTAATCGTGTTATGTTTAGAAAATGATCCTTTGGTTAATGATTTATTGAATTGGGCTCAAAATTAATGGATGTAGGAACTTGGACTATTTTTTTAAGAAATATATAAATTTATTTTTTTGATAGTATTATGTGAGAAAATAAGGAATGTAATTTTCTATAAGAATTTTTTTTCATATATTTGTATGTTAATAGAGATAAAATTTTATGGAGAAGGTGTTATCATATTTGGAAAAAAATATTTTTTCCAAGTGAAACTATGTTAAAGAAAGAATTTATACATAAATATCATAGTTCTACATTTTCTATTTATCCTTGAGTACGAAGAGTCTTATATACCATCAGGAGTAGTACTAGTGGGATGGAAAAAAAGTGATATTACTTAACTTACCCTGAAATTATTTACAACTAAATATGATGAAATATAAATAGAATGTCTAAAGGTGATACTTAATCTATTTCCAGTTCCATATTGGAAATGGTTAAATAGATCCATGAATTTTATGGTTGTAATTCTAAATACATATTGAGGTAATAATGATATTTCAATTATTTTTTGTCATCTAATAAAATATATTCATTTACATACCAATAGAGATTCAATATATTTGAATTTCCATTCTCGAAAGTAACTCATATATATATTAAGATTACAAGGATTTCATCACTCTATTTTATCTAACCCTAATCCTAGTTTCAATTCAATTTTTTGAATTGTACTTTAGAAGGAATTTTGTACTAAATTATATTTTGTTATAGTTTTTAATCCTAAATATGATTTATAGTTCAATTGAATGATTTATAAATTATAAGACAAGATTTAGGAATGTTTAGTGGTTTACAAGTTATGGTGGGATAAACATTATTATTTGGTTGAGTTTTCTTATAATAATAGTTTTCAGTCATGTATAGTGATGGAAGCTTTTGAATATTTATATGAAATTAGTGTTGGGATGAAAATTATTAGGATAAATTAGAATAAATAATGTTTATGGAACCATATTCTATATTATAATTACTTTAGATGGTTAATATTTCATAACTGTATATTTGGATTTCACAAATTAGGAATAGAATATATTCAAATATTTAAAAGAATTGTATGTATTTTGAGACAGCTAATCTGAGATTTATTAATGTATCTTTATAGAAAAGTGATGCTTATTTTTTAAAAAATGGGTAGTTATATCCATGGATCATTATTCAGTATAAAATCATAGATAATTTTTTTTTCGTTTCTTATTGAGTGGAATTACCTCTATGTTTAAACCTAGTACACAACATTTTCCTGAACTCCATGTTAAAAATATATATAAAAGATTAAACACATGTTTTCAGCCTAGAGGTAGTTCTTTTAAAAGAGAAAAATTCCTATAAATAGTATCACTTTTATATTATTGAACATATAGAGAATGTATGGGTGAAAACATTAATTCAATAGTTAATGGTTTTGGTGATAAATAATATGTGGTTAAACTAGAAATATGGGAATATAACAATTCTATTATGGAAAAGTATCCCCACTAGTTTGATAAGTGATTCAATAATGAGGATGAAATTTCCCAAAAGGGAGATGAATGTAACAACCCATGAAATGATATAATAATAATTATAATATTTTTTAGTATTCATTAATTATATAGATATATTAATTATTTATACACTTTGAATTTTTATCAATTATAAAAATATTTAACATTTTTTGGTCAATAAAAACATTATTTCTTAACAAATTAAGTTTTATAAAAAATATGGTTTCATTTATAATATTTATTTCTCGATTATATAATATGAATTTGAAAATTTTAACTTTTCTTATTCATAATTCCAAAATTTACTTTGGTAAATTTTTTGAAAATGTTTTGAAAATATTTATTTTTTCAGGGAATGGTGAAAACTACTGATTTTATAGAAGTTTGTATTATATTTATGATTACTCACAATGTAAAATTACAAATTTGGTATGTTTCAAAGTTGAATTATTTTATTAAATTTAAAATAATTTTATTATGGTTTTTGAAATTAATTTTATTCTTCAACTTAGTAGAAATTTTATATATTTATAAAAGGGAGATATTTTAAAATTTTTCCATTGTGTTTTGTTTATTTATCTTAAAGTAAATTCTAACATTTATTTTATTTGGAATATTAAATAAAATTATGAAATATTTATAATCAAGAGGTCATAATTTGGTAAATTGGAACCTTTTATTGTTGGTGAATATGAATAGGCACCACAGTAATTTCTGTTACCCTGGTAAATCATAAAATAAGAAATTATTGTTAAAAATAAAATGATAAGGAAATTATAAAGACCGAAACAATTTCATTAATCTTATTTAAAGAGACAATTTATTCCAAAAGAATATGATATTTTATTATATAAACTTTTTTTCCTTTTGGATGTGGTTATGATTTTTATTATATTTTATATAATGAAAAGTAAAAAATGTCAAAATCTTAATTTTGATAACTATAATATTTTTACCCTATGGATAAATAGTGGGGATGTATAGTTATAAATAGTATTTAGATATGAAAATATTTTATGTTTATCATGCTAATTTATTAATAAAATTTGACAATAAATTATCACCTTAAATTTTGACACTACGTCAATGTAGTAATTATTCATTTAATTGAAGAAAAAATAAATGATATTAAAAATGTTAAAATATTTACAATTAAAAATAATTGGATTAAATAAATTACATAATTTATAAAATTAATATTTTAGGTATGTATTAAAATATTCTATTCAAATCTTATTTGTTTTTTTGAGGTAATAAAAGTAAAATTAAATGAATAGTTCCAAAATTTATATTTCTTTTATTTTGTTGTAAATAATATTTTTAAAAATGATCAAAAATTCTTAAAAATACTATCATAATATTAGTGGTTATGATATGGTTAAAAATATAAACAATATTTTATTTATTGTATATTTATTCTTCATATTAATTATATTGACCCTTTTAGTGAAAAAAACATTGTAGGCATGGTAAGAGTGAAAAGGGTTAAAGAATGATTAAAAAATATTAGGGCTAAAATTTGATCCAAACGTATACAAATTTTATAGTATTAGATTATCTTAACTCATCCTCATTGTATATTATTAAAATATCTAATATGATACTATTTGAGAGGAAAAATAATTTTTATTAATATAATATTTCAATAAATTCTAAAAGTGCTCCTCTCCACAATTATAAAACAAGGCCTGTTATTCTATATCCATTATAAATAAAAAACAATTATTGTAAAATATCATTCCATATACATTACATAAATACCTAATTTCATCCTAGAGGTATTATTTTATGCCCAAGACCAACCATATAGAGAATATGGGTGTTTAACAAAAGAGATTGGGAAAAGAATATGTATAGTTTTTAAATACTTGTTTCAGTTTTTCGACTCTTACACATGTGTAAAATATTAATAAAACAGGATGATATAATAAAATAAATATATCTCATATGTAGATATATTATTATTTTAATGAAATAACCTATATCCACCTCCAACCACTTTTAACTGGAAAATGAATCTGTTGTTTGTGTGTACAGTAGACTACAACCTTATGAACTGACGTAATTCAACATCCATCACCAATAATAAGGATTGCCATAATTATGGAATTAAATTGAATATTTGATATTAATGAAATATTAATCACTATGAAAAGAAAATATATCACTATTTCTCCTACCATACCATTCCTTGAAAAATGATAATGACGTTTGTGTGTACATGTGGACTACTGGTTCAACATAGAGATGTGATTCGTTTTATCACCACAACACACTGATGATATGTATAATTATATTAAAACTAATAAAATGGTATTTATGATATTATTACCATAATATAATTATATAAAATTACATTCCTTATTTCCAAAAAAATCATTGAAAAATTGAAATGTTACTTATGGACATATAGAGTCTACCATAATTATGATTATTACATATTACATTTTTCATAACCATATTTTATTATTAGTTTTAAAATTAAAATTAATTCATTAAAATGATAATTATGTTATTATTTATAATTTTTATAGGATACAATAATGGCCTCATTGACCAAATTAAATTTACCAATGTCTGGTTGGACTAATGAACTTGGTATTGTCAAAACAACCTACATGAACTAAAATGATTATTTGATTGTATATGATATGGTATTAAATAAAATAAAATTAATAATTAACAAGATAAATGTTTTTAATTATTTAAATAATTAACAAATTCATTATATTTATGTATACAAGGAACACACATGATGATTCAATCTCTCCAGATAATGAGGTTTCTTATATATTTTTTAAATTTATCACATCCAACACATTCTGTTAAATTCCCATATTTTTTGAAATACATTATTATTGTTTTAATAGTAACAGAAATGAATTGAAATATATATTATATGTTTTTTAGTATCATTAAAAATAGTCAAAATGAGTATTCTCACATATATTTTATTTCTTTTTATTATATGACCAATGTAATATTCTATTTTACCTTATACAGAGACAATAAAATTTATTCTTCTATAAATTTTATTTGGTTATTGGATTCTTTTTCCTGATTTCTTGTTTAATTCATGATTAAATTTTTTTTTTTTTTGGATATATTATTTTGGAAAATTGGGTTTGAAATGAAAATAAATTTCAATATTTGAAAGTGTTTTTCTAATGAGTTGATACAAGCATTTGAAATGTTTATTATTATTTGTGAAAGAATAAATTGTCCTATTTAGGATATATTATATTAAAATTATATATTTTAAATGGGTGATCATGATATGTCTTATATGAAGGGTTCATCCCCATTATATATCAGAAAAATTGGGCATTCCAAATATAGCATATTAGATTGGTGGGGCCAAATAGTGCTGAAATTCATTTTAAAATATTCTTTTTCTTAATAAGAATTAAGGATCCAGTTAAATATGGTATTATTCAATGTATTTCACTAGGATCAAGTTATATCTAAAAAGTGTTGTGAATATTATTTTCTATGTGGTCTGAAAAGGGTATTATTTTTATTTCAATGTTTTGTAATGTTTCTATTAGAGGAATAGAGTGTCTGTGTTTTCTAGGTGGAAATAATTTATTTCATTATGTCTAAAAATAGTAAGATAATAGGAAATATTTATGTGTTTTCATTTTTTCACTAGAATAATTTCTTTAATTATCTTTGGACCCTTGAATATTATTTCTCACCCCACATTGGAAACTGTTTTTCACAGTTTCTAAGGAAGGGTATAGGAATGGATAAGTAAAATTGAATGTTTTGATGAACTTTTATGAAAACAAATCATGTAATAGTTTAAATTTTTTATATTTCGATAAAAATATATATATCAGTAACATTCAATTTGTAAAATATTATTTTTTATGTAATTATTATGGATATGTTTTTTAAAACTATAATCCTAACTGATCTTTACAAATTAGAGAATCTGAATTATAGTCTAAGGACACTAGATTATGTGATGTTTAAGGATGGTTATATATATATTTATCTATATGATATATTTTTATAGTTTAATTTATTTATTAAAGTGGTATTGTACTATAATGGTAGTTAAGATTCTCCTCTTGACCCATATGGAGATAATGGGTGATATTATACGTCATAGAAGGGCATGTATGTTCATATGTCATGTTATTGATTAGATATGGTTTATATGCGATTAAATAATTAAATTCCATAAATAATACATTTACTATATTAAAAAATAAATTATTGGTGTAATATAATTAATATTTCAATAGTATCATATAGTTCAATTTCATATGATCATGAAAAAAAATAAGTCATAGGCTTATGATTCTCCTAAGTTTAGGAACAGTCATGTAATACCTCTAGATGTCTAGGAGGGCGTGGGTATGAATTTTCTTGAGGATGAGGTAAAAAAATAAACTATCCATGGTACATGTAGTCTTCTAGATTCATCTAGTTTTGTCAAGATCATTTATGGGACCACTCATCCAATATAGATACATAATGATAAAATGGGGTTTTTTGTAGCCTGCATGTTTCATGCTCCTTCTAGGTGGTTTTGAAGTGTCATGTAGTTTTTTGGATTATATGGAGAACTATAATAATATTCATTTAAATACCTCTACTTAAATGTTCTTATATAGTTAATGGTTGCTTTACCATATATATGATATTATAGAAATTTATCCAAGGATGGAATCGATGATTAACTATTCTACTTGATTTATTATGTTGATACACATTACACCATTAGATGAAGGGAATTAAACCTAGATGACCCCTATATTTGTAATTTAGATTCAAGTGTATGTGAGATATAATGTTTATATATTAATCCTAATGTATTTATTAGAAATGGTTTTTAAGGACATAATAATTGAGAATGGACTACAAAATGATATTATAATGGAAAATAATTAGGTATTTAGTGAGATATGTGGTGGAAATTCTAGAGAAGATATCAGTGCCTCTCTCAAAGGTTGAATCAGAAGATTCAATGAGATTTCATTATGCAGTTAGATATATGTGGTGTAGGGAAGGAGTTCATCACTCCATTCCCTAAGAGTTGTGTACTGAAAGTTAATTTTATATTGTCTATATAAGCAATTACTTATATCCTATTTGAGTGGGATATTAGTCTACTATATTTTATAATTAATGAGACTAATAAAGTTGTGTTATGTGCGTGACGTGATAGTAAATATGCATAATTTCAATAAGATGTTGTCGTAGCTGGGTTATAATAGTGGTTTATAGATAATATATTATTTGAGGGCCTTGTTTAGGGATCATAGAATATAGTAGGGCTTAATCAAGTAGGTCATGTCATAGAGATAAATGAGGATACTAAGGGAAGAAACAATCACAAATTCATCATGGTATCATTACATGAGTGATCCATGTTTTATAGGGTAAGCGTCAATTGTATGATATTTTAAGGTTACACGCCTTAGGCTATGTTAAAACAAATTGAGTAGAGGTACATTCTATCACAAGTGGTATGTTACAGTTTCAAGGAAACATCTAATTTCATTGTTCAATAAAGTAGAATACAATTATTTTATCTCTACCAAATAGATGTCTAGATTTAGTTTGAACATGAATTATTCCCCTAGAATGTCTGTTGTTTATATACATATTAAAATGAAAATAGGTCTTGTTTAATGGAACATAACTTATGAATCATTGGTTGGAGGATATGATTCTTTATATTACTTCATTGTTTCTAATATTAAAAGATTCAATATTATATATGATATGGACTGGTTAGCAAAATTTGTGGATCACATCTATTACTTCTAGACGTGGGTTTCTTTTACCATAATTATCGATGAAGATTATTTTATTTAAATAGAATAGGGTATGGAGTATGTTATATAGGGAACTAATATATGTAAATATGTAACATTATATCCCTTGTTTCATGTATGGTTCTTTTAGTTAATTATGTGATGCTTCTAAATACATTTCCTCCTATAAAAGACTATCTCAATGATTTATTGGTTGGTTATATCACTTGAATCTTGGTTAAAAAGTATATTATGTTTATTAATGATCTATAATCATGTGTGGATATATTTATTTTGTTTTAATATTGATGTATAATGTTTGAGAGAGCTAAAGTTGAAACTTGAGAACTATAAGGTGAGGGACATATCATAAGTAGTACATATCTGTGGGGTTTTTTGGAATTATTTTCCTACATTAAAAATAGTATCCTAAAGTATTTCATGGTTTAATGTAGAAAAATTAAATAACAAGGAATAATTATAACCTTGTTTTTTGGATAAATAACCTACATAAATATTTTTTTAATGATAATGGTTTTAAAAGATCATACCATTGTTTGCATTATAATTGTTTTGTTTCAAAAAGTTGACGTAATGATTATGTAACTTAGAGGAATGTATTTTTTATAAGAGTACCTTGTGATTCCATTTGGACTAATTAATTTCATATTAATTATGATGTATCTTATAAAACAATTCCATACCACGACAAATTCCTTCTTCATGGTGGAAATATATCATATATGTTTTTATTAAAGGATTGTAGTGTTATATGTTGATCACCAAATAGTGTATTAAGTAATATTTTTCCAATGTTTTTTTTCAAATGTACTAAAATTATAACTTCTTGATTAAGGAGGTGTGTTTCATTAGTTATATGATCATATGGGGATGAGATACCGATTATTCTAAAGAATTTAGAGGTGGATTTGTCTTTATAGAAGACTAGGAATTTGTTTCATATAAAATATTTTATGATTCAAATGGGTATTACTAGTGTTTCATAAAACACTTAACTTACTTGGAATCTCCTATATTAAAAATTCTTAAGATGGTAATAGATTTTTACTGAAATATTAAGTGAAATTTGGTGTTAAAAGAGTTAAATATGAGGTTGGAATATAAACCTATTATGATTTTTCATGACTAGATGTTTAGTTACAGTTTCTATTTTAACTCATATGAGTTCATTCCAAGAGAAACTAAAATATAGATGATTTTTCGGTCACCTGTGTGTGTCTCCATATTTGACCCCATTTATAGAACTACCTCATCAATTATTTGGATCATGTATTTGGGGTTCTCATCTTGATGTTTTAGTTTCATCATCTCATTGATTAATGTTTTTTAGTCATCATTTTCTATATGTTAATGTACTATAGACTCTTCTATACAGACTTAAATGTATTATAGAGGTGTTAGATTGAGTATCTATTGGCCCTTGATTTTGATATGGCATATTGCAATAGAAATGGTAATGACATTAAATATACTTTTAGAAAGAAGGCACATGAGCGGGGAATTAGAACGACTGATGAGTATTGAAAGATGATGATTTTGTTTATGAAATGGATGATTGATGTGTAATAGATATAAGAGGTTATGTTATGTGATTTCTTATTCATTACCTAATCATTTAGGGATACACTGAATCCTAAATAAATTAAAATTTCATTTTGATAGAGAAATGAATCATTTAAGGTGATATATTCACATGATTTTATACCTATGAGTATGGGGTAAATTAAATCCATGGTAGGTTTATGGTTACAATTTTTATATTATAGAAACTATTATAGATCACCCTTACCAAATGAATGGTCGTCCATTTAGGGTCAGATAAGATGTTTCATTATATTTGGTTCCTATTCATACTAATTGGTATGATGAGTGATATCATGGGGAATTTTGATCACTATAATATCTATCATAGTATAAATATGAACAACCAAAAAATATTTAGTTTCTTCTAAATTGAAGAAATATTATTACTTCATTCCAAATCAAAAGACATTATTTTTTGATGAGCATGAAAATATGTACTTAAAAAAAATAATTATGGGCCATAGGGTCCCAAGGATTATAATTTTATTTAAATATATGTGTTTAAAGACATGATTTTTGTAGGCCCTATAGAAGGTTATATGGTGTCATCTAATGTTTAGAAAAATGTATCACCCATAATTATATGGTTTGTCTGATAAAATGATATAGATATTGAATGATATTATTTGGGAATTCCTGAATGATTTTTATAACGTGTGGAATGACTATTTGGAATTGAAAAAATTACATATAATAGAATCTTTGAAAATTAAAACAATATGACTTCTTACAAGGAAATTTGTAGAATTATATTCTACTCAGTATTATGATGGTTCATGGTGGTTAAGTTGATATTCAATTTTTCAATCTTGGGATTAATAGACCACACCACAAGTGTAGATTTTGTTTAACTAGTTTCTTATCAATTAAAGTGGGAAATGATCATATTTTAACCTATGGTTATGAACCATGATGTTATATCTATTCGGGTTGGAATAAACTATATTAAGAATCATCATCTTTAGAGGTATGAAAATATCAATCCATAGTTTGATTATCTATAAGAAATTATTGAGTGAGTTTGGTTACTGTCTTAGTATTGTGATAATACTCAATGATATATAAGTATACATGATTTGATTCACGTTTTCTCACTCCAGATTTTTTATCCATTTATTACACACATTATTAAATTTGATAAAGTTAAAATGGAGCCAAACCTGACTTTTCAGGATTGCCTAATGATAATTTTTTATTAATGGATGAAGGAAGTTTGGAAGTGATTTTTCCCACATTTCTTTGTATTATTGAAAATATGGAATATCCTAGATGATAAGTGAGAAAAGGATAAAGATATATGGGAATATTAACTGGGGATATATGGTATAGATCTCTATAAATATGTCATTGGGATGGGGAGCCCATAATACGATAACCTAAATCATTATAAGGGTTATAAGGATTTTTTTATATTTATTTAATTATTGTCTATGTTTATTTGTTATCTTTGTAAGGGGATTAAATGGATATATTTTATATGGATTTGGTGAGTTTTACATGGTTCATAGTAGGAATTATGTTATAGGAAATTGAACCTATAAGGAATGTAGGATTCATAACGTGGTGAGTGGTGTAATGTTGTGTCATTCCATGTAGATGGATAACCATGAAATATATAATTTAATATTGATCGAGTTTACCAATCAGAATAGAGTTTCAAGGTTGATGTCCTGGAGATGAGAAAGCTCTTAGTGTGATATTAGAGAGTCCTCCCATGAGAAATCTACAGAGTGGGTTATCATGGAATGTCAATTAGTGTCAAAACATGACTATGACATAGTTTGGCATCAATAAAACTATCAAGATGTAGATTAACTATGATCTACACGGTTTATACAGTTATGTGGACCATGTTTAGATCTATCATGATGTAATCATCATGGTCACTCTGTGACCAAACTAATTTCTTTTTATTAAATGTGATGATTTAAAATTCCACATAGCCCCATCAAACACTCCTCAAATTTTCCCTCACCCACTATTTGAATGTGGATTATATTTGAAATTTTTCAGTGATTATTAAGCTCTTACTACCATTACTCTTATATATTTGATGCATCATTCATTTTCATGGTTATATTTTAGTAAATATAATACCACTAATTCCATAGATTTATTTCTAATTTTTTATTTTCCTATTTCATAAATTAAATACATAATTATAAGAGTTCAAGGATAATTTTGGAATTTAATTGATTAGACTTGAATCAGATAGTTTGGTTTTAAATGTGTGATATATAGTGTTTACAATAGGATATCATTACCTTATTTTTTATTTTTTTTAACTATATAGAATTATTTTTTTATGAGTATGTTATTTATATCGCTAAATTTATATTTTTGGAATTAAAGTGGTCAAATGGATCATTAGTAATGAAATTAAATCTTTAGAATGGGATTTCAAGTAAAATGAAAAGAAAAAACAGAAACAAAATTCATTTTATTGGATAGTATTATTGTAACACCCCATGGTTTTCTAAAAAAATTTAAATTCATTTAATTTTGTTTAATGTAGATATTTATAAGTAGCCTTTAGGCTAAATTTTACTGCTTCTATATTTTGAATTTTGAAAAATGGTCATCTACAATTGAGTTCAGTAAGTTATTTGGAGTCTATTAGAAAAAAAATTGTTTTTTGGTGAATAATAACATAACCTTATGAATAGTAATATGAATAGTAATAAGACCCTAATTAATAGTAAATTTTATTATTATTTTATTTTCTTAAGGCTTTAAGATAATGACATATTGATTAATTTCTAAATGTGATATAAAAGAAGTAATTGTTTCTAAATTATTTAATTTTGAATTAAGTAAGATTTTATTTAAAAATTAAATTAATAATAATTAGAAAATTATTTTCAAAAAAAGGAATTCATTATTGAATTCTATACCTTGATAAATAGTTAGGGTGAATTCTTCAGAATTTTCTGAAACTGTTGATTTTTCAGTGAATAGTAAAAATATAATTTTGAGTTTCGGTTTGTTAATTATATCATTAATGATGTAATAATGTTGTAATAAATCTCGCCTACCTTTTTACAGTAAAATAAGTTATTATGTGCCTCATGTGGCTTATACCATTGGCAGATACCATGGGAAAGCCCATGGTTTTGCAAATACCACTAATGAGTTGTCCCTTGGAAATTATTAAAATAATCCCTCACTTATGCTATAAATACCAACCCATTCCTTCATTACCATCATTCCAAACACCTCATAAATGATGATCTATCCTCTTTACCTCCATATTAGCCCTTCCAAAGTTTCTTCAACCGTCAATGTCCCGACATTCATGTTCTAGGAATTACTCTACAAGGTAATATAGTTCCCAATTTTTTTTTCTTTTCCATTCAAGTTCTCTTTTATGTGGTATAATATTAAATTTTCCATACCATGTTATTATTTAATTATTATTATTGATCTATTATATATTATTATTCATTTATAGATCAGTGACCTTTTCCCCTCTCTTTTTAATATTTTTTAAAACCATGTTACATAGCTGTTAGGTTGCCAGGTTTTTTATGGGATTTCTCAATTATTCTTTTATTTTGAGTAGCTTTATTTTATTACACTTTCTCCATCCCTTTTTAGCCAATAGGCATGAAATCTCCAGAAATAATAAATATTCTGGATGTTCTCATTTTCATGGAAAATTCATCATCATTGTTCTTCTTCTCTCCCACATAGTCAAGGAATAAAAAAAATTGTAAGTGATGTGTCGAATTATCGACACCGTGGATGATGTGATTTCAATTTCAATTAATTATTTCAATTATGGTCATGAAACCATTTATATTGTCGAAACAGTTTATAATATATTTATCATGTCTTATGAATGGGGTTGGAATTATTTTGTTCTCATTGTTTTAATTTATAAGAAAAAATGAGGTTGTTATTAACAACGAACCACTAAAATGATCTAACGAACATCATAAATGTTTTAACTTATGAATCACCCTCATATAAAAAATCAAAGTGATAAATGGTATAAATTAGGGTTCTGGAAATATTTAAATACCTTTCTTTTCCAATTCTGGCATTTCACTTTCAATCGACAAGAACATCCACCATGAACAAATCATGGAAATCATGTAAGGAACTCACCCAAAATAGTGCAAGGATCAAAATTCTAATAATTAAGGGTTGAAATTAGGTAATTAAATGATCATATAAGATGTTATTGAAATAAAAATGTTTATATAAAATACTAATATCACACTTTTAACCATTATAGAATATTTTTAATGAATTTTGATGTAAGGCAATCCTGAGGTAAGGTAATTCTTAACCCGATTTCCATCCTTTGGGATAACATTATTATTCATTATTTATGTGGTATTTAAATTTTTTGTGTGATTAATTATGATTATAATATGTTTAATTATGTATATTTACAGATTATATAAATATTACATCCACTCTATTATGTCTCACTTCAATTATATGATATTTACAGGAGACATTTCATTTAAACCCCTCTTTTAAAATTCTCTTTTTCAAAATTAAAAAGAAATGTTTTTATGATAATATTAATGTTTTATGTTTGTGTTCTAGATCTTACGAATTTATTATGATGAAGGGTGGGACCTATATCTCCCTCCAATTCATTATTTATGTGTATTTTTGAGGTCTATCTTATGGTTATTCCATGTTTAACTACGATGGTTACACATATATTTTTGTATCCATGAGGGTTACAAATTATAAAGTATCTGAGATGGTTATAAGATTATATAATTAATTCCCCAATATAACTTTATGGTTCTACTTATATTCTTTGGTATGGTGAAAATCTCATATTTCACGATGTATGTATATATATACAGCTGATAAGTATGTATTTCTAGAATGATTTCATACATTACAAGTATTCATGGACTAATGTGTTCTTTACTTCTTTTTATTTCCATTAGTGAGTTTATTTTATCATACCATGTTTTAAATTTTTTTATAGGTAAAAGGATGTGTAATACAAAGAAAGAAGCCTTGTTAAATGTGGAAATATTGTCAAGGAATCATGTTTATGTTTTAATATTTTAAATATTGAAAAAAAATATAAATGTTTTTTATGGTATCCAATTTGTAATAATGTATAATGTTAGGAATGTATTATTTCCAAATTATCTAAATATATAAATATAAAATGATCCTCAATGTAAAAGGAAGTGTTTTCATGACTAAATTCAATATTATGTATGTAATAAGGTTGTGTCCTTATAATTTGTATCAGAGGATGGTTTAGATAAATTTAGGGGTTATGATGATTTTAAAAGAATACCATTAATGATTTTTACTCTATAATTAATTTTAAATGTTATAGAATTTAAGGATTACCATATTACTTCATCTAAGATATGTTTGTTTAGGATGGTTGTCCATAGAAGGAACATGGAGTCTGAAGTGGAGAGGCACCGACAGAATGACATCCTTCCTGATCTATAGCCCAGAATGGTAGGAATTGGAACCGATCATTTTGTGATAGTAATGGCTCAACTAACATAGGGAATAAATGGTGGTATCATCTATGCAAGAGAACAAATAAAGGTACCAATACGAAACATAACATTAGTGGAACATTTTATGAGACAACAACCTCCCGCTTTCAATGGATCTTTTGACATAGTAGTTGTAGAGGGATGGATAAAAGCCCTTAAAAATATATATGAGGTTATGGGATGTTCAGAAAATCAAAAGATAAGTCTTTCCATTTCTCATTTTGAAGGTGAAGCTGGTCAGTGGTGGTCAATCGTTTGGAATATTAGGGGTAGATAGGATTTTGATGCCTTAGAGTGTGATGAATTTAAAAGTATTTTCCTTGATTTTTTTCTTAAGGTGGTGCGACTTAGGATTGAGAAGAAATTCATTGAATTGAAGAAAAAAGAGAAGGATTCAGTGGATGTGTATGAAGAGAACTTCTCCCAACTAGACAGGTATGCTCCAATTATTATTCTGGATCTTGATATAATAATCAACTGCTTTCACTCAAGACTGAAGCCGAGGTATTGAAGGTCATTGGCCTCATGTGAATTAAAAATTTATGAGAAACTTTTCTGATGTTCTAATAGGGTAGATATTGAGTTTATTGATGTTTACATGTATTATTTAAACTTGGATAAGAAGAGGTCAAGGTAGAAAGTGATGGGTAATAATCATCCAAAGAAATCTGATGGTAAGAAAATCTAGTTTTCAGTTTGTGAAATGTGTGCCAAGAAACACCATGTAAGAATGTTTTAGAAAAACTGGGAAGTGTTTCAAATGTGGAATGTTTGGACATATGGCTTGAGATTACAATGAAAATGATCCTAAGACTAATCCTGATAAGAAAACTGTAAAGTGTTTTAATTGTAGTCAGATGGGTCATTATGCAAATGTCTACCCAAAGACAGATTTGAATGATGCAAAGAAGCTAGAATATAAAAAAAGGTGTAGTGAGATCTTTTTCAACTATGTCAGTAGATGTCAGGCCATCCAATGAAGTTGTATCAGGTACTTCATTTGTTCACTCATATTTTGATAATGTTTTTTTTGATATTGGGATTACACATTCGTTCATCTCTGAGGAATTTTCGAGTAAATTTGAAATATCACCTGAACAAATGAGAACTGAACTTGTCGTTAAAACACCATGGGAAATATTATAGCAAATATGAATTATAAGAATATTTATATTACTATATTTGTAATGAATTTACCTGCAAACCTTGTTGTTTTAACCTTAGTCGAGTTTTTTGTTTTTCTGGGAATGGATATGCTTTCTGTTTATCATGCTAAGATTGAAAGGAGAGCTAAAGAAGTTGTTTTTCTCAAAGAGTTTCAATTTTTATACAAGATTGACCCCATAAAATTGATATCATCCCAGAAAGCAGAGAAACTATTGATAGATGAAAATGAATGTTATCTTACTCATATTGTTGAAAAAATTGAACTGTTCAGATTGATGATGTGCATGTGGTAAATGAATACCTTGAAGTTTTTCCAGATTAGCTACCCTGTGTCATACCTAATCAAGAAGTAGAATAAACAATTTACTTAGTTCTTTACACTAAGATAATTTCAAAACCCCCATATCATATGGATAAAATATAACTTCTTGAATTGAAAAATTAGTTGCAGGATTTACTTGATAAAGGCTTCATTCGTATTATCACTTTACCATGGGGAGCTCCTGATTTTTGTTAAAACCAAAGATGGTTCCATGATACATTGAAATGATTATTGAGATTTTAATAACATCACAGTTATAAAAAGGATCATTTTCTTCAGATCGATGAATTATTTGATCATCTCTAGGGAGATCAATACTTTTCCAATATTGACTTGAGATCCAGATACCATCATTTAAAGGTGAAGAAGGATGAAATCCCAAAAATAACATTTCATAATAGATATAGGCATTATAAATTTGTTTTTATTCCCTTTGGGTAAAATAATGCACCTGCTATATTCATGAATCTTATGAATAGATTATCTCATGAGTTATTTTATATGTTTGTTGTTGTGCTTATTGATGACATTTAGGAATTTTTTAAAAATAGAGAGGGGCGTGAAAAACATCTCAGGATTGTTTCACAAACCGTAAAAGAAAATAAATTGTATGGAAAATTAAAAATGTGTTATTTTTGGTTGTAACAAATTTCTTTTATTGGGTACATTGTAAATAAGGATAGAATAATAGTTGATCCTTCCAAAACAAAAGTGGTTGATGAATGGCTAAGACCCACAAATTATACAGAGATTCATAGTTATATTTGACTAAAAGTTTATTACCAACATATTGTTAAGAAATTTTATCAGTTATCTAGCCTAAAAACTAAGTTAACAGGTAAAGGGGTTAAATTTTTTCGGATAGAATTATGTGATGTTTTTTTAGGAACTAAAGAAGATATTGGTAAATGCTCTAGTTTTGGCCTTTCCTTCCCGAAATGGTGATTTCATCATCTACAGTGATGCTTCGTTGAAGGGACTTGGTTGTTCTTTAATGAATAATGATCATGTAATTTCTTATACTTCAAGAAAACTAAAACCTCATGAGTTAAATTATCCTACACATGATTTGGAATTGACAGCTGTGGTTTTTTATTTGAAAAATTAGAGCCATCAATTATATATAGCCAAATGTAAAATATATACTCCCTATAAAAGTATAAAGTATATATTTACTCAGAAGGAATTAAACATAAGGTAGAGAAGATGGCTTAAATTGAGAAAGGATTATGATTGTAAGATAAATTGACATCCTGGAAAAGCAATCAAAGTTGCAGATGCTTTGAGTCAAAAAAATCTTGCATCGTTAACCATGTTATATTTGGACCATGATCCCTTGATTAATGATTTGACGAATTTTGTCTTAGAAGTTTTTGGTGCAGGGAATACATCTATTTTTTTAGGTTTCAGTGCAATCATCGTTATCAGAGAGAATTAAGCGAGCATATACGGAAAATTATGAGCTATAGAAAAAGGTATAAGTGGTTAACATGGGTAAGCTTCCAGAATTTAACCGGGATAACGATCGTGTTTTCAGATTTGGAAAACGGTTGTGTGTGCCCTGTGATTCTTTGTTGAAGAAATATTTGTTGTGTAAAGCTCATAGTTCCCAATTTTTGGATCATCCTGGCAGTACTAAGATGTATATAGACCTTTGGAAGTAATATTGGTGTGATGGAATGAAAAGGGATATTGCAGATTTTACCATGAAATGTTTGACATGTCAACATGTTAAAGAAGAGCAGTAGTTACCGAAGGGGATTCTTCAGCCTTTTCCAGTTCCAGAGTGGAAGTGGGAGAATGTATCCATGGAATTTATGGTGGTACTACCTAATAAATCTTGTGGTAACAATGAAATTTGGGTTATTGTGGATCAGATGGAAAAATCTTCTCATTTTGATTATATTCAAGATATAATATATTAGGATCATCTTTCTCAATTGTACCTTAATGAGATTTTCAGGTTAGATGGAGTTTCTCTTTCCATTGTATTTGAATGGGATCCCAAGTTCACATATAACTTTTGGAATGGACTTCAAAAGTCATTGGGAATAGAGTTAAATTTCATTACATTTTCTCATCCTCAATCAGATGGGCAGTCAAAACGAATGATTCAAACTTTGTAGCAAATGCTTCAAGCTTGTTCAATGGACTACCAGGTAAGTTGGGATCAATATCCTCCTTTAGTTGAATTTTCTTATAATAAAATTTTTCATTCCAATATATAGATGACTCCTTTTGAGGCTTTTTATGGAAAATAGTGTCAGAATATAGGATTTTGGGATGATGTCAGTGAATGAAAGTTGATGGGGGCCAGAATTAGTAGAGGAAGTTGCTGAGGAAGTGATGATGATCCAGCAGCACATGAGTACAGCTCAAAGTAGGAAAAAAAGTTATGTAGATAACAGAAGGAAATACTTCTTTTTTGAGGTAGGTGACCCTATTTTTTAAAAATATCTCCTTGGAAAAGTGTGATGCATTTTGGTAAGAATGTAAAGCTAAGTCCATTATTCATCGGTCCTTTTGAAATTCTAGAGAAAGTTGGATCAGTTGCATACCAAGTAGCTTTGCCTCCAATTTTGTCTCAGGTACATATTGTTTTCATGTTTTGATGTTGAGGAAGTATGTACCAGATTAGACTCATGTTTTCAGCCCAGAATCTGTTTAGCTGGAGGGGAACCTTTCATTTAAAGAGAAACCAATTCAAATTCTTGAACGAAGGGGACATGTATCGCGGAATAAGGTAATCCACCAGGTAATGGTTTAGTGGGGAAACAATATAGTTAAAGAAGCAACATTGGAGTCTAAAAATGCTATGAGGGAAATGTACCCTCACTTATTTAATATGTAAATAAAATTTCAAGGAGAAATTTCCAGAAGTTGGGGATTATGTAACACCCCAAGGTTTTCTAAAATAAATTGAATTGCTTGAAATTTTGTTTAATGTAAATACTTATAAGTATCATTTTTACTTAATTTTACTTCTTATATGTTTTGTATTTCGAAAGATAGTCATCTAAAATTGTGTTCAGTTTGTTATTTAGAGTCTATTAGAACCAAATTATTTTTTAGTGAATAGTAATAGACCTTTATGAATAGTAATATGACCCAAATGATTAGAAAATTGTATTATTATTTTATTCTTTTAAGGATTTAATATAATGACATCTTGATTAATTTTTAAATGTGATATAAAGCAGTTATAGTTTTTAAATTATTAATTTTTGAATTAAGTATGATTTTATTTAAAAATTAAATTTACAATATTTAGAAAATTTATTTCAAAAAATGGACTTCCTTTTTGAATTCTACACATCGATAAATGGTTAGGGTGAATTTTGGGTATTTTTATGAAAGAGTTGATTTTTTGTTGAATAGTAAATAATATATTTTTGAGTATCAGTGTGTTAATGAAATCATTAATGATGTAATAAATCTGATCTACTTGGGTACATTAAAATAAGTAATGGGGTATCTCAAGTGGATTATATCTTAGGAAAATATAATGGGAAATCCCAGGGTCTTGCAAATATCACTAATGAGGTATCCTTTGGAAAATTTTAAAATAATCCATCAATTTTTCTATAAATACCAACCCATTCATTCATTAACTTCTTGTAAAATATATCATCATTATTATTCTCTTCTCCCACTTCTTTATGGAATAAAAAACATTGTATGTGATGTGCCGAATTACCGACATCGTAGACGATGTGATTTAAATTTCCACTATTTATTTCAATTATGGTCATGAAAACATTTCTCTGGTTGAAAAAGGTTATAATATATGTATTATGTCTCATCCATGGTTCTAGAATTCTTTTTTACTCAGGGTTTTAATTTATAAGACAAAATGAGGTTGTTATTAACAAAGAACTACTAAAATGATCTAAACGAACATCATTAATGTTTTAACTTATGAATAATCCTCATATAAATTATCATAATGATAAATGGTATTTATTATGGTACTTGAAATACGTATATACATTTCCATTCCAATTCTGGGGTTTCACTTTCTATCGACATGAACATCCATCATGAACCAATCGTGGAAATCATGTAAGGAACTCACCCAAAACAGTGCAAGGAACAATATACTAACAATTAAGGGGTGAAATGAGGTTATTTCATGATCATAAAATATTTTATAAAAATGAAAATGTTTCATTAAAATACTAATAATATATAGGAACATTAAACATTTTTGAAGTAAGAAAAGCCAGAGGTAAGGGAATTATTTGCCCGATTTCCATCCATTGGGTTAACCTTATTCTTCATTATTTATGTGGTATTTAAATTATTTGTGTGATGAATTCTGATTATAGTATGTTTAATTATATATATTTATAGATTATATACATATTCCACCAACCCTATTATGTCTCACTTCAATTATATGATATTTATAAGGTACTATTCTTTTAAAATCCTCATTTAAAATTCTGTTTTTCAAAATTCAAAAGCTATGTTTTTATACTAATAATCATGGTTTAATATTGTGTTTAGGATCTCGGGAATTGTTTATGATTAAGGGTGGGACATATATCTCCATCCAATGCATTGGTTATGTGTCAGTTGGAGGTTAGCCATATGGTTACTCCAAGTGTAACTGTGATGGTTACAGAAAATGTAAGGTAGCCGTGAGAGTTTCAAATTATAAGGTAGCCGAGAGGGTTATAAGATTATATAAGTAATGAAACAAGATACCTTTATGGTTAAACTTATGTTCTTAGGTATTGTGTAAATCTCATGTTTCACAAAGTAATTATATATATACAGATGATAAGTATGTCTTTTGAAGATGATATAATACGTTTCAAGTATTCATGGACTAATGTGTTCTTTTCTTCTTTTTATATCCCTTATTGAGTTTTGGTGCTCATCCCAATTTTTAAAGTATTTTCAAAGGTAAAATAATTTTTAAGAAAAAGAAGTAAGCCATGTTAAATTTTGAATAATTTTAATGGAATCATGTTTAATGTTTTAATGTTTTATGTTTTGAAAAAATGGAAATAGTTTGTATGGTATCCACTCTATAACAATGTGTAATTTTATGAATGTATTACGTCTCAATTATATAAAGATCTAAACATGAAAAGATCATCAATATAAAAGGAAGTGTCTTCTTAACTAAATTCAAGATAATTAATGTAATAAGTATGTGTCCTTATAATTATGGCTATGCATGTGGTTGGATTACTCATAATGTGAAATATTTAGGCTTAATATAGGGAGATATATTATTGTGTTAATATTTATTTGTTATGGGTCAAATCAATTGTGATATTGTTAGGTTCATGATAATAAGGATATTAGTAACCCAGATGGTATTGTATGGGAGAATATGTGGAAAATTATTCGTTGTACCTTTGGTTTAAAATATGTCGTTGGACTAGTTTAAGATATTTATTATATATTTATTTATTGTTCCTGGTACATAAAATTTTACATGTTGTGACTAATGGTTGAGGAAATTTCTTAGGCGAGTGGTCAGTTGGTTGTTATGGAATGTAATGTGATAACATATTTTACATGAAACCCTGAGTAACATTATTTTGATATGATATGATTATTTAGGTGAATTAAAGAGTGATATGGTTGGGTAATGAGGTTATCAGGCATGACAAAGATTTGGTGAGCATGTGTGATTGGGGGTTTAGAATAGTTTTTTCTTAGTTTACTCCCTTGATTGAGAATGTTTTGGTCTAGTGTTTTATATTGGGAATGAAATGAGTATTAATGTGGTACAATACCTTGATTGAGATGGTATCGTTCATGTTTAAGATTTTATATGTGTCTTAAAAAAAATCTTCATTATATTTTAAAATTTATTCTGGTATGGATGGGGTTTGATAAAGCCATGTTATCATAGAATGATAAAAAATTGTTTTTTTATTGTTATATATTTATTTATATTAGATTATAAACCCCCATATAATTATTTCACAAATGATAAGGATTTATCAGTTATTTACTACATGTTTTTTACTCCCACTATACATGATAAATTTCTTATATATATATATATATGTTATGATATTAATCATCTTCCTAAGGGAAAAGACCATTAATCCAGTTATTATGTTAATGGAGTTAACTAGATATTAAATATGATTCTATGATATACATTTATATTATTTTTCTCCCATTTTTATAATATTATTTTTTGTATTTTTTATTGTATGTATTAGTTAACCACATATAGAAATACATTGAAATTGAATACATGATTTATTGTAACATATTTTTAAATTTGATATAATGATGATACATTTTGGATTACACTATATTCATTTTTTTTCTATCTATTTAAAAGTTACATCATTCACATATATAGTTATTGATTCTAGTCACATATAAATTGGATAGTCTCCCCACCGAATGACTTATTACCTCCTTGATAGTCAAAATCCTCATGAATATGTGGAGAGATTAATGAGGTAATGTGGTACATAGAAATAGAATAAGGGATATGGTATGGGGCGTTAAAGATATAACAGTAAATAATAATAAATTTAAAAACAATGGGCCATATTCATAACATAATAGAATATGTTTACTAAAGAAAAACTGTAAAATGTATCACATCATAATATTTAATTAAGTGAAACTATTTTACAAGGTAACAAAATAATATATAATGAAACAACATTTCATATTAAATTACTTATTGATCCCAATATTTATATATTTCTATTATATATTTATTTTATATTTACCTCATCGTTTTTCAAATAAATGGGATGTTATATGATTTTCATTGTATGGGGAGAAATTAGCTTAATCTGAAATTGGACAAAAATGATTTTTTGGTATAATATAAATTTTTTTGTTTTAATATATTAATTGGAAACACACAGGAAAATATTTTATTCATATCATTTAGTGATGTGTGATTGCACAAGAAAAAATAATTATCGACCAAAAATGGTATTATAACATATTAGGTCAACCTAGGACCATAAACACACCTTGAGAATGGTTGTAAACATAGTCCCATGGACAAGCCCTGGGATATAAAGGGTGAACATGTAATGAAACATACATTGTAAAAAGGTATATATTTAGTTGATAATTAGGACTATATAATTGATTTGAAGGGTGGATAGTCCAAAAATAGTGACCCACTAACATATATGAGACAATATAGATTGGTGATGTGCATACTAATAAATAATTAAACATTATTACTATGGGAAATTCAAAACTGCTTTGCACATAATTAATCTCTAGTGTGAAAAAACACCATGCATTCACCATTCCCCATCCTCTATAAATTTCTAGATTAAAGGAATAAGATAATAAAAAAAATGGTATGTTGAATTTTACTCTCAATTACATATCCTTCCACCCCAATTAAGTATCATTTAATTTATTTACATTACCTACACATGAGAACATAATTAGTATCATTATTTTAAATTATTTTCATGGTGATTCTCTAACAAAAATACAGAATCTATTAGAAAATTCTACATACATATATAAATAAATATAGGATTCATTAACCCCAAAATTAAATATAATTATGATTAATCTACTAGATGTTCTATATAAAATACTCTATTGATCCCTAATAGAAGATATATTGGAAGTAATATATTATTATCTATCCAATTAATCTATAATTTTTACATAGTTTACTCTCATTATCATATAATAAACAAATATCAATACTAAAATATAATGTAAACATTCAATGGAAGTTTTTTCACCCCAATAAATTATAATGAAAACCGAATATCTACACACATATATAATAAAATCAAAAAAAAATTATTATCATTAGTCCAATACAATAACATTAATGAATATATTTTCTATATTTAGGATTCTCAATTTATGAATTTGGATAGAATTCATCACCCATCAACATAGAAATCATTTTTTTAACTCTATTTCTATCTATATCAAGAAACATATCGATGACCATACTACATTTTCCCATCCCTCTCAAAAAGAATATGTGGAATTATATAATTCTTTGAATAATAAACGAACTAGGATAAGAATTTGGATGTTATTCATATGGTCTCATTTGAGATCCATATCCATTTATGTAGAGTTCATTCCATGAAGGAGTTGCATCTTCCATTATCTTTAATAAAATTTCATCTTCTCTATTATATAGATTATACACCCTTGTACCCTTATCCATATTAGAAGTATTTATTATATGATTAATTTAATTAAACATTTTTAACAAAAATTAAAAGGATCTTCTATATACCACTTTATATATTTAATCATGTGATTTCCCCATAAGTAATATTCATGTCTGGGTAATTTTCCTAATCAAGGATATTCATCCTTATAGAATATATGTATCTACCAATCACCTATGATAATTTTTATATATTTTTAATCACATCATCGTAGGGAGTGAACATTAATGGGTTTTTAGTTGATTCTACCAAATATATTTTTATATGATCGATTATATTTACTTCCATAGACCATCTATTTTACTCTCATTTCTTACAAGCATCATAATAAGATAGATATGTTTTGGTTAATGAATAAATCAAATTTTATTGATATTTATGTTTTGAAATTGTCATACTCGTGTTAGAGATATTAATTATCACCTTCCATTTTTTAGGATGTAACTCTCGATATACATGTGATATAATCTATGAGTGTTTAGTGCTAAAAATATTTTAAAAAATAGAGTAATGATTGATAAATATTGAATTGCTTATTTATAAAGACATAAACAACTAAAGAGTATATCAAATGAATCCAAATTTACCCTAGGATTATCCCACCTTCCATGTATGATGTCATATTTCTCTTGGTATGTATCTATCATTGTTTATTGTTATTTTTTATTTTGGTTGAGTTTGGAATCATAATTAAAACAATTGAGGTAGTTTTCCATCATTTATGTATATAATTTTAATAAAGATTGTATTTCATAATGTGGAATGTTGATAAAACTAGATATGATGCACATGGAGATCCTTTGTTAGGGAAAACGACTTAGTTTTTATGGTTTTATGTTTTCTTTAATTAATGGAGTATGGATATAAATGGGTTAACTGTTATCATGGTTTCTTGGTATGTTGGGAAAAATTAAAGGGGATAAGGTTCTTTAATAAGAAATTGTGATGAAAAACTATCTACAAAACTTATGGACACCATGTAGATTAATTTTAAATTATCCAATGTTCTTTATTTTTAATAATCTTATGAGGAAATGTGTTTCTAAACATATCCCACTAAAAAGAGTTACAATCCATTTAAATACATTAAAATCTGTGTAATTACTTGATATGTTGTTTTAAAGTATGTTTTCATATGATTTTTTACTTCATCTCTTTTTAGTATTCTCTTATCAACCCTATGGAATCCACTAAGAGATTTTCGAGTACCAGCCTACCTTCCATACATTACAACAACACAATAAATCGATGGTAAGTATTTTTTATTGGTTATTCCATTATCTCCCTTATCACCCCATCCATTATAGTGTAATAACATGAATGTGTATGTTTTTTTATCATTTTTAGTATGGATATTGGAATCTATTGGAAATCATCTGAACCTTATTCCTCATTGTATGTTTCCATTGGAAAGACTGTGTTCTTCACCAGTTAAGATACAGAGTCTAAATGGTAACCCAATTGTTTGATATTTCGAAAATACATGAAATATTGTGAATCAACTATTATATTAAGTGTATGAATTAATTAAATAATGGATGGTAATTTTACATAGAGTCTATTAGTTTCAATTGGTTAATTTCTTAGATTATGGCTACCCATTTGTAGAGTAACCTTGAATATCATTGGACTAGATAATGTCTTAAAGTGTGTTTATCATGATATGAATCCTTAAATTATTTCTTGAATTAGATTCCCATAATTATGGAATATTAGTTAATTATTTTACTATTGACCAATTGTGATATTAATGAAAGAGTTAATTGAAATAAAAAAGGGAATTCACATAATTAATCATTGACGCATTCCATGTGATATTGTGATAACCATGCTGTTGTAACCTATTATGTGATCCATGCTGAAATTATTATATAGTGGGAATGAACCTAGAACATGAAAACTTATATTTTATAATGTTGACATTGAGATGGCTAGGCCTAGTCCATTTCTATAATACATATAGGGAGTAGGCATAGACCACTCCAATTATGTAATGCATAAATGGTTTAACCTGGATGTTGTAATTCATATAGTGTATTTACTTGCATGATGTAATGCTTATAGGGATTTAACCTTATTTTTTTATTTTACCACGGGTATATGGTTTTGGTTAGTATGGTTGTGAGACATTCTATTAAGTATTCTAGTAGAATAACAATGTAGTTTATTTTACAATGGTTATATAGATGTGGTTGGAAAGGTTTATATACATTTTCATAGACATTATGAAATTGAACAAAAGAATTTTTTTTGTATTTTATGAATTTTTTAACTAATTAATACACATTTTTATCACTTTATCTTATAAAATTCCTGTTAGACATGTTTTTGTAGACACTGTGGTATTGACCAGATGAGTTATACTATCACCATATTTTGGACACCCTTTGGTTGCCACGAATATTATGTGTAAAAATGTTTGGACAAGGGAAAAAATCCTTATTATTGATTGTTTTCTTAATGGATGGGTTAGAGTTTTCATGTGATGGGGAATTGGGATTTAGTACGGGGGGATTTTGAGCATTATTTTATTTTTCTAGTGTTTTACTTATATTTTTCTATCATTAAATTTAGTTACATTATAGACCTCTATTATATATTTCCATTATTATTTATTAGATAATTCAGTTGGACTATATTATAAGTTTACACTGTGTCTATTATCAATTTTCATTTATTTATATGGATTTTTTTACATGAATGACACTTCATACCTAGGGGTATAGTATCCCCATTATACATTTCCCTCCCCAATGCTAACTGGAACCCTATAACATATGAGGTGGTAGACCCAAGGTCTCAAAACCAATCATTTTGGCAATGTGACAATGTATTGAGTCGAGGGACATTAAAATGTGTTACAATATCATCATGTTTTATTTAATTTTTCATTACTATTTCAGAAAGGAATAGAGGAAACTATAATGTTTTGGGACATGGTAATGTCCTTGAGAATGGGATTATCTAACCCATGTATGGGGGGAAATCCATGTTCATAGGGATGATATTCTTTTTTATATTGTTCACTTCTTACAATTGATTTTATTCCCCCTTTTTTGATTCATGTGTTGTGAAAAGTAAATGTTCTATGATGTTATTGGTTCTTTATTTTTGTAATCATGTACCTATGTGGTGGGACATGAGAATGAATACATAACAATAGGAACATAGGGATATATATTGGCATGAATTTTCCAGTATAAAAACATATTTATCTCATATAATATATACATTCCTATTAAACTATGATATAATATATCTGTGAAACATTCTAATTGAAATGATTTGATACTTCATGCAAAAATACGTTAAATATAGGATTAGAAAGACTAAGATTCAATGGTTCTCTATTATAGTCACTTGTTAAGGATGAACTTGTTTTTAGGAACTATTATGGGGTGTGCATTTGTGTTATTTATAAAATTACTCTTTCCCATTTTTACTTGACCATAATGTCAGTAGAAATAATTTTGTTTCAAATGATTCTAATCAAAATATTCTATTATTTACTGATGAATTGATAGATATACATAGTCATGATTGTTTCATTAGGGTTATGTCATCCCTATAAAGTGAGACTATTCATACTATTACCATGATGATTTATGATGAAAATGTTAATTCAGTTATCAAATCTATCTAAATTTACTAGGGAAGGAGAACCTCGAGCAACCAAGTTCTATATCGAGTTAGTCCAATTGATCATTAAGAATATTGAGACACCCATATATAGGAGGGTGTTTACTGTATTTATGATTCGTGGATATTCCAAGCAGTGGTCGGCTATTTTGGAAGAATATAGATAGAAGGATGAGCTATATGGGAATGAATTTGAGATTATTTTCTGTATCTATTTCTCTCATAATACATTTAATGATAAAAAATATCATCAATTCAAGCATCTGATATAGTAGGGAATGTCGATGTTTGTCATTGATTGATGTTTCACTGACCTATATTTCTCTATTCCATCATTAGAAGACAATGAGATATAATGATTGAGAAATTCATAGGGTTTTATTCTCTAAGATATCAGGTCATAGGTAAATTTTTCCCACAATAATTTTTGAGGATGTGATGAATGAGGCACTCATCCGGGAAGGGAAACTAAAAATAACCCTAAGAAGAGGACATGTTATTTCAGAATGGGAGGAATTAGATCTCTTTTTTGGGTAGTATGATTCACTTGTAAGATAGTAAGAAACATTTAAGTAGTTTAACAACAATCCAGAGATGTTTACAACCATCTCAGAATTATATTCAATGGATGTATCATCAATTTTGAATGTGTGGCCACAAGAACATGCAATTTTCTTACCCCATGGTTTTGTATCATATCTATAGAATATTGGGTCATATTTAGAGGTTTTTTGAGAATACATTGGTGTAGACTAGTTGTAAGGGATCACGACAAGAACCTATATTTATGAGGGGATCATGTTCCCTTTAGAATACTAGTAGTTGGAGTTTCACTGGCCATTCAAACCAATATAGGGAATGTATTACCTGATTGAAGGAGAAACAATAACAAGCAAGGTTAATAGATCATTCTAGTCAGACTGGATCCTAGAGGGAATGAAAATTCAACTCCACATTATCTAGACTACTCTAATTATCATCGATGAGGGATTTTCTACCGTTAAAAGTATGATTCTTATATATTCTACTAGATCTTGTGTTTTTGTTGATATTGTAGGATCACATTATTTTCTATTTTTCACTTTTTCAAGTGGTTTGGGCCTAGATGGGGATGTATTGGATTTTGATTTGACCATTAAATCACCGTTGGGAGTGAAATCAGAGAATATTAAATATTTTATATAACGTTCTCAAGGGATTGGTGGTTTTCGTATCATTTGGGAATTTTTCATGATGGAAATGATAAGATTTAACTTTATTCTTCATATGGATTGGTTAGTTCTATAATAATCACATATTTCTTATTATATTTGAGGATTTGAATTTTTTTCTCTAGAGGGATGAAACTATTATCACAAATGTGAATGGGATATTCAAGCTGGTCATGTGGGGATATTTCGGTGCATATTGGATTGTCTCATGGTTCAGATTTGCAGTATTGATCTTGGTGATGGTGGAATGTATCCAAATTATTTTCATATAGTGTTAGTTTTTTTAATGATGTTTTCCATATAGAGTTATATTGATTACTACATTATCAATAGACCGTGTTCACAAACAAGTTTGTGAAGGTAGTAGAGCCAGTTTCTATTACACCTTATAGAGTGGCAATAGTACGGATTGGGAGATTTAAATTTTTGTTGGATGATCTTGATTCAAAGGAATTTATAATTCCTAGTATATCTCCTTGGGGATATCTAGTTCTCTTTACCTATAATGCTGATGGTTCGTTATGATTTTTTGGGAAATATAAGAATTTGAAAAAGATGACAGTCAATAACTGGTATCCTCTTCCACCCATTGATGATCTTGTCGATCATTGAAGAGGTCTTAAGATATTATTAATGATCAATTTGAGATCAAATTAACAATATTTAAGAGGGATATGCACATACATACCTCAAAATAATTTATGTAGTAGGTATGTCTTATATGAATTCATGGTGATGTCATTTGGGTTAACCAGTGAACTTGGGGTATTCTTGTACTTGATGAATATGATCTTTCGTATTTTTCTAGGCTGGTTTGTGGTGGTTTCTATTGAAGAAATAATATTATAATTCCCACCACTAGAAAATAATTTTTGACTTCTTGAAATCATCCTAAGTACATTAATAGATAATCATCATTATTCCATGATAACTAAATTCGCTTTCTAGATTTATAGTGTGCACCTCACGTGTGAGGTCATCTTAAAGGTAAAATTGTATATAGAGAGAGATAAATTTTCTTCCCTGGTATCTTCAGAAAATATCAAGTATAACATTGGGAGTTCATTACATTTGTGGTTTTGATGGATATTATCATTGCTTTATCCATGATTTCCCCTGTTTTTCATCACAAATATACAAGATTAAAAAAAAGGGCGAGGATTGATTGGACATATTCACAAAAGATATATTTTTAGGAGATGAAAGGTAGGTGACCTTTGTATATTTCTTGATTTAACTTATTCTGGTTAAAACATAAACAATGTTTTCTGATGCATCTGGTGTTGGACTCTGAGTTGTTTTAATATTGGAGAATAATGTGGTAGCTTATGGATCCAAACTACTGAGACTGCATAAGAGTAATTACCCTAATCTTAATCTCATGTTTATAGCAGTGGTAAATTTCCTATGATATTAAAGACACTATCTTATTTGTGAGTGGTATGTGGGATACATGGGGCAATATATCGGTAGGTACAACATTTCACAGTGAGACTCGAGCCTTTGGAAGAGGAGGTGGGTCAAGTATATTTAGTATTTTGATATTGATATGTCATATACACCATTAAGGGGAAACAAAATTAACAATTTATTGAGACAGAATATACTGGAAGATGAATTATGGTATTCTTTTGATTAATTTTCAGTAATTGAACTCTTTTTAGACATACATAAAGATTCCCATGAATATCCCGGATGTATATTTCTTGCTTAAACATATATTTTACCCACGATTTATAGACAGATAAATAATAATCAATTATCTTCTAGGGAGCTATGAGTTCTGAAATAATAATTATAACAAGGGGATACAAAATCAGGATCCTCTCTTGGTAATGGAAATTATCTTCTTTTCCAATGGCTGATTATGGGTTCATACAGGCATAAACGAGGATTTGATGAGGGTGTTTCATGATTTTAGTAGGGCGGAAAATCCTAGTTCGACAAACATGAATCATGATATCCATACACAGTAATGGTGTTAAAAATATAATAAGGAGATATAAGTCTTCATGATAGATTCTTCACTTTCCTATAGGTAAAATATGATCATTAGAGGTATGGTGGGATTCTGATGCCTTTTCCTATTCCTGTGTAGAAACAGACTGATGTCACTATGGATTTATGTGATAGTATTACCCATGAAAACCAACAATAATGACTCTATATAGGTTATTTTTGATTTAATGATGAAGGTTTCTAAATTATTACTTGTCATGGATACCATTATATTTAATGATCTGGTCCGTTTTTACATGTGTGAGTTAGTTTGTTTGCATGGTGTTACTAGGATTATCATTTCTGATAGAGATCCTCATTTCACATAACATTTCTAGTATAGTATTCAAATAGATAACATATCACATGTTAATTTTAAAATAGCTTATCATGCTCGGGTTGCTGTTTAATTTATGAAGCCAATTTATGTTTTAGAGGATATGGTACGATCTTGTGTTTTGAATTTTAGGTGGTTCATGGGAAGAACATATATAAATCATGGATTTTTTATATAATAATATCCTCTAATAATCATTCCAAATTGAATCCTATGAATCCTTATATATTAGTTTGTTCCACTTTCCACTTTACTGGTTATTGGTAGGCGAGTTAATGCTTTTTTATGCTTAGTCCTATGTAAGAGAAGTCTTAGAAAGTCTAGTTGAGCATAGATCAGTTGGTGACCATAGAGAGAATAAAAAACTCTTATTCTAACCATCAGAGATGAAATCTAGAATTCATGGATGGACACTAATTTTTCCCTTGAGTGTCTCTTGGATTGGGGAAACACCATATCAAGAAATGAGGAAATCTAGAACCTAATATTGTTAGGCTATTTGAGATAGTGTTAAGGGTCAGTCTAGTGTCATACCATTTATAATTTCCATAATACTACATCCTCATATACATTTTTTTTCACATGTTATTACTTCGAATATATCATCCTAAACATTCCCATAGGAGATATGTATTAGATTTTGATCATTGTGGTGGTTACCCCATTCAGAATCATCTAATATGGGTTTTAGATTATAGTGCAAAATATAATTGGTGTAGGACTATACTAATGGTTCGAGTGTAGTGGAATCCTGAGAGATTTCTGGATGATATATTAGAGAGGGAGCCTAATATGTATGGAAAGATGAGTGACTTTTCCACTATGATCTCATAATGGTTCTATAAGATTGTTAAGGGGGATTTTTTATATATGTCGGAGGTTATAAGATCCCAACCTTTTATAGGTACATCTATATCTTAGTTTTTCCTTAATTTTTATTTTTTCTGAGTTTTACTTAATCCTTTAAAAGTATTCTGTTTTTCCATCTTGGATGTATTTTTTTTTAATTAGATATGTCCTTGGATTTAAGGAGACATCCAAAAACTATAGTTGATACATGTGGAGAGCCTCTATTGTGGAAAATGAGTTGATGTTTAGGGAAGTATTTTTCATTGAATAAAATGATTTTCGATGTAAATTGGTTAGGTGGTATCACATGTTCATGGTATTTTGAGGATATTTAAATGGGGTATAGGTTTCCTAATAATGATATTTTATTAAAATATATCTATAAAACGTTTTCACAATGTGTAAATGTATTACACATCATGAGTTATTCAGTAGTTTTTATATTCCGTTGAGGTGATGGGATTTTCGATATATCCTGTTACAAATAATTAAATTCCATGTAACTGCATTACATGTTATGTGATTCCCCAAACAACTATTTTAATGTATGTTATGTGGATGAATTATTATTTAATGTCACTATAGTCTTCACCTCTTAACCCTTGGGAATCATCCAGGTGATTTTGGAGTGCCAAAATATATTCCATATATTCTAATAATGTGATAAATCCATAGTTAGTATTTTGGTTAGGGGTTTTATTTAATCTCCCTTGTTTATCCCTTCATTATGGTTTACTATGTTGACCTCATGGGTTGTTGGTTCTGATCATGATCATTTTTATCTATAAAAATCCGGGAAATCAACTTTATCTTCTTCCACAAGGGTATTTTCCATTATAAACATTATGTTATTCGTAGGTTAAGGTAAGGGTATAAAGCATAACACCTGTTATATATTTTCCTTGAATATAAAATATAATTATTTCAATGACATAACATGCATCTGAATTAATTAAATACTGATCGGGATAAATCCATGGTGGCTAATGGGTTCAACCGGTTATTGAGCTGGTTTATGGATACCATTTTATTGATAAATACATTAAAATAACATAATTGGATAATGGTTTAGTGTTTATTTAGAAATAAAATGAAATTTAGGTGATTGCATAATAATTAATTCCAATGTTATTGATTATTAATTGTTTATTTCACTATTGATCGAATGTGATATAAATAAAAGATGTAATTGAATGAAAAATTGTATATTTTGTAATTAACCATTTAGGTTTATGATGTTATATTATGATATCCATACTATTGTGCCATGTTTTTTGATATATGCTAAACTTATAATATATCAATCATATCCCTAGAACATTAAACATTATTTTCTATAATTATTATATTGAGTGGGGTCTACCCAATCATATGTTATTATACTTATTTTAATGTTGAACGACCCAAACACATGGTATAATTCGTATTGGGATTTTACTCTAATCTTGTAATTCTTACAGGAATTTTATCAGGATAATGTAATTCAAAGATGTATTTCACATGGTTTGTGCTTATCTTACTTTGTTTATTTGATTCTTATTGGAATTTGTTGTGTGACATGCTAAGATATTTTGGATAATGATGCATAAACATGTAATTTTTCCATGGTAATATGGTTGCGGTTGGATGTATGTGATACTTGATCAGATACATTATTGTATGTAGCCAGTGTTAGTTATCATATTTAATAAATTTTTGACTTAATTAACACAATTTTATTATCACACTACATAATACACTTATTATCACACTAGTTTGATTATGCATGGTGGTGTTGACCAAATAAGTTATACTGACACTCTATTTGGGTTGCCATGTGGTACCTGAACATAATAGGTGAATGCAGGATTTGAAATGTGAAAATTACATTGTTATAGATTGTTTTTATACTGGAATTGATGGATTTTAGAGGAGGTACCAAAATGGGATTTGGAACCATGGGCTTTTGTTTAATTATTTGATCCTATTATTATTTAAATTATTTTTTATCAAGAATAAAATGTAGTTATATTTTATCATATCATTACATTATTCTTTTATAGTTTATTGGAAAAGTCATTTAGATTTTATTTCTGATTTCTACTATGTTAATATTATATTTAATTTCATTTATATGGATTATTTCAAATGATATGGCACTTTATACCAAGGAATATTCTCTCCAATATACATTTCACACCCATGATAATAGTCTGTAGCCTTTGGCATATGAGGAGGTGCACAAGAGGTCTCATAATAAACCCTTTTGTCCACATGAAGGAGTTCCATATTAGGGGACATTACATTCTCACTTATAAACATTCTGTCATATTTAATTTCAATCTATTCATGTTTAAAACCTATATCGAAAACCCCATTTTATTTTCACTTCTAACGATAAAATTATTAAAAAGTAAAAATATAAAATGTGAAATTATAAGAATGAGGGTTTTTTGGTCATGGATCCATGATAGAAGAAAATGTGGTCATATCACTTACTTCTAAATGAGGAGTGATTTATTTTTTTTATACACTGCATAAAGGGTGTATAAAATTTGGCCCCATTTCAAAAGACTCAAGATGGTCATATGTATCAAATTTTTCACTGTCTAACTATTTATTTTAATTTATTTAATAATAATTCAAAAAAATGTAATACAGAACTGTAGACACACTCTATCTATTCAGTGAAACAATTTCACTATATCATGAAATGTGAGGGGTGTAAAATAATGTAATTTAATAGAGTTCATATTTAGATATCCAATCAAGGATCTCAAAGATAATGAAAAAAATATTATTGTGATTCCTTGGATAAGGGTTTCACTATGGTCTCACAATAATTCGTAGAATTATACTAACATGTTATTGAGGAACAAAAAAATTTTTCATTAATATTTCTAGTTTTTTATAATTAATTCAATGAGTGGAAACTAAATTGATGAATACCACCCTCTAATAATTTTAAAAAATTATAGTGGGTTTCTATAAACATAATGATATGATGTGTGATCTAATTTATAGAAATGTAAATTCCTTGAATTTTATTTAAAATGATAATTATTTATTAAAATATTATTATCACTCCTTTTATTTTCATATTTTTGTCTTGATCTAGAAATTTTTAACCATGGATAGCGATGAAGATGATGATGATAAAATCAATTAGGAAAATATATTATTATAAATAAATGAAGAAACCACAAAATAGGTGGTACATGAATAAAATGATATATTATGACCAATTAGAATTATATTCCCCCTAAATAACTACAATAGTATAACTTGTAGTGGGATAATCAATACATTTGGACACCTAATCATAAACTTCAACAATTAAATTCTCTCTATATTCCTTGCATCTTAGGGTATGTGTTTATTTTTTTTTTTTTGGGATTCTCAACTTTCATTTTTCACTTTATAACACTAAGAAAACTCATTTTTGGTAGTTCAAAACATGTGTACCCCTCAAACCATCAATTCTATATGTTCTAATTGGAACTACATAGCAGTTATATATATATATATATATATATATAAATACTTGGGTGATCACCTAAGACTGAGTAATCTCTAACTTTATTATTATTTTTTGTTTTTTAATAAATTCATTAATGTTCTCTGTGTAATTTTTTATATATTATAATAGGTATGATTTAACAAATAATATTATTCTATAGAGGAAATAATAAAAAGGTTGAATTTATTTTTTGTCATTTGAAAAATAATCTAAACACGACTAAATATAAAGTGATAGTTTCCTTTATGTCTAGTAGATCATAAATCATTTTAAGATAATTTTGTGTGTTTCATTCTTTTCATAGTTTTTAGGAATGTAGATCATAAATAAATATCCATTTTCATATTAAATAATATTGTTCATATATAAATATTTTTTAATATATATATATAAATCATTATTAATATTTTAGATTTTCAATGACATTTATTTCTAAACACTTTTTTTTATAATTCATTTAAATATATAACTCTAAGAAGTAACAAAAAAATATTTTACCATGGTGATATATATTTTGAATCATTTTAATATATTCAACCTAATACCTTGACATTAATAATAATATTGATTTTCTTTGAAAACAAAAACTTGTTGTTAATTTTAAATAATTTTAGAATTTCTAAATTTTTTTAATATAATTATGTCATTCAATTGACGATCACAATATTTTTTCTATGATACAGACCATTTATATTTAAAATTTTGTATATTTTTTAACTCCATGAATTACCATATAGTTTCAAACTACATTTCAAGAATAATTTCCCATACATAAATTTATATTTCATATAATCACAATATTATTAAGAATTTGAGTGTATGGAAATTATATTCATGTGTTTTAATTTCACGGGATTTCAATAATGGCTAAATTATTGGGTAGGTTATTAATTTAGGGATTCTTAATGATCTGAGTGTGATTCACTAATAACCATTTCATACAATCCTTTCATCACATTATACATTATAAAATATTTTAGAGTACAATGAAGAATATATTACATTAAAATAATGAAAAATTACATACAAATAAAAAAACATATATAAAAAATTTTGGAGTATATATTCATTTCAAATAATTAATCTTCTTTGAATGAATCATGGTTGAAAATTTTATTTGAAATGGATAATATTTTGAAATTATAATTCATTGATTTTTTTAAATAGAATAAATTAAATATTAACAAACTGTATGTAAAAGAAAATCCAATCTATTATTTGAAAAAAAATTATTCATAAACCCACCAACTTTAATACATATATAATACATAGAAATTAATTCATTATTAATATAATATTTGTTGTATCATAGTAAGATGGAATTAAAATTATTATAATATATTAGTGAATTATTATTTTTCTATGTACAATAATAGATCCATATTTAATTCCATGTGAGTGAAATGTGACATGAATTCCAATTTTGTGTAGGATTGGATAGGGTTAAGAAAGGTTTATTGATAATTAATGTTTTTCAATATGAGAAGAATCAATAAAATTGGAATAGTTTTAAAAAAATGATACTTGTTAATTAAATTGAAAAAAATTACCCAGGAAAAACATATCACATTTTATTCTTTAATATATATTGATATAAAAATATGTATCTTTCAGTGAGTGTGAAAAGATAAATTTTCGCGAACATTGATCCTGAAATTAAAATATTTATCTTCTATAGTTTTTTATGTTTTAATTGATATATTCCTTATATACCATATATTATTACATAATATGGGAATTTCATTAGGTGTGACACTAATTTCTATAAAGTCATATAATATACCATATTTTTATATATAAATTGGAGATATATTAACTTGTTGTGATATTTTTTTTAAATTCTAATTTTGGTGAATGAAATGCGTCTTATATTTGTTATTCTTCCAGTTTAATATCATTATTGTATATATTTCATAAAATGTGTAATGTACCAAATCCAAGTTTCCCTCAACTGGTGCTCAATACTTGGTTGGCCACACAACCACAAGAACATTTCCCCAAATTCCATAGGATGCTGACTAAAAGTGAGGGTCTATGGTGGGATAGAGGGGAAACTATGACCATGATCCGGGTTCCAATCAACCGGTTCCATGTGATTGGTTGGCCACATGACCTAAAGCACATTTCACCAAATTCCAAAGGGAACCGATTATCAATAAGTTCCTTGGGTGTGATTATGTGGAAACTATTCCCTCCTTGTCCGAGTGTAACACAATGGAAGAATTAATATAACAATATAGGAAGTGGTAAACGACATAAAACTGAAATAAATGGAGGAATACTGATAAGATAAATATCTAAGCTTCTTTCCTTAAAAAAGATGATGCAACTTGTCACATGTTATATGAATTTCAGAAAAAAGTACACTACAACAACACAAAATATATGTTCCATATGAAAAAGAGACAATAGAAACTGAGAAGCATCGCATGTCGCGGCTCGGTCTTCTTCTCTTCATATCCTAAACAACATCTCAATTATTTCTATAAGGGTGGATTCCCTTACTGACACCTGAAAATAATATAATTTTTTTTGGCTCTAAATCATGACTCAAACACAGTGTGAGAAATAAATCTTAGTAGGTGACCACCCATGATCTGTGCATATCTATCATTGTGTATATTAAACAAGTAGTTTACAAAAAATATAAAGGAGTAAATAAGGAATTAAAAATAGTAAAGAAGCATACAAATCCTGTTTTTGATTTTCATTCATTATGTCAAGTTAAATAATTCAATTACATTGTATTATATAAGTTGCAAGATTTTTCATAAGCCCTTCAATAACCCATATAGTGTATACTCAATAGATATTGTATAAGGATATCTAACAATTAAAGTGAAGACCAAATACAAGCTTATGCTTTGTCTTGGTAGATGAATTATAATTCATTCCATTTTAATAATCAATTAAACATATTTCCTAAAATAATAGAAAACCCCACATGTAGGCATAGACAATCCTCTCCAATAGGCCTAAAAAATCCTCACTCGTATGCACAACAAATTCTCACCTGTAGGTATAATAAATCCTTGCCGGCATACATAGATGTGAACAGGGTCAAGCCTGGTATATTAACATTTCATTATAAAGGACAAAACATTTAAATTACACTACTACATGGTTGACATAATAACAAATCACATGGGAATCATACATATCAAGAAACAAGTGAATTAAATTATCACAGGGTTTAAACGATAATTGGAATGTCATGGGGAAAATGGGCAACCAAAAATACCAAACCCTTTATCAAATAAATAACAATTTATATCAATTTGAATTCGATAATAACTATAATTCATACACGATATCACAATAAGGTAAAAATGTCATGCCTCATAGGCATCCTCAGCAAAACGAACATAAACGAACAATCGAGGGAAAATGCACCCATGGGGTGGCCCTTAATCAATCCAACAATATCAAAAAAGCTTAAATTAATTTAATTCATCAACTATTCATCATTTGGAAATAATAAATGTAAATTTCCATTTACGGATACACCCTAAAAATTGGTGAATGGGACTAAAACACATATAAATAACTTGATATTAAACGAAAGGCACAAGACCATCTACCACATAACAGTACGAATCTTCTCCTCTAGTGTCTTTCTTGGATTCTCCCTAGAATATAGTAGATTTAAAAAATAGTTATAAATTATCGAGCATAAATAACTCAATTGTAATAAAAAATAGAAATAAAGGCTCAAGAGGAATTGAGAGCTCAACAATCGAGTTCAAACACAACCGTTAGTGAGGGAATTGGTGTTTAGATGATCAATTGAGAAGAAAAATAGCCCTTGTCTCTACTGTTTGTGAACTCGGATGAGCCCCTTCCCATTTTCACAAAAATGTTACTGATATCCAATTTAATCAATAATAAAAGTATATGGTATGGACTTGAGAATACATGTTGCTTCCTTACAAATTTTGACCCAACCATTACCTGGTTGTGTACTAGGATTACATGGGATGTAGCCTTCCATACACAACATGTACATATATGTAGATGTAATTTAGTTCCCATTCATGTTGTGTAACTGGCATATAGCCAGGCCCTCAACTTATATTCTCCCATTTAATTAAGTAAAAACTAAAAAGGAAGGAACCATAACTCAAATGAAAAAAAAGATCTAATAAATTTCTGTCTAAAATGAATTCACCCCTAAATTTCCCTTTCATGGATGATAAAGAAAAATATGAGGACAAATCCAGGCACATTGAGTGTACGTCAGGATCCCTCTCCCTAGTATCATCTCGTACTCGGCTATGCTACCATAGTACTCATACAAACGGAACAAAATGTGCATAGAGAACCTTTGTGCTACGATCTACAATAGGAATGTGATGATTTTCAAAGGACACGTCTACCTGAAACTTCACTTCCTCAGGATGAAATGTGTTAGTTTGGTCTGAAAAGTAATGTAACAACTAAGAAACATGGAAGACACTGTGCATATTCCCATACCTCTGAGGTAATATTAACCTGCCCAACCATCTCCAGAATCTCAAAAGGACTGATGTATATCAAAAAAATAATATCTTGTCTCTTGATTCACTTGTGTCCCAACCTCTATGTGACACACATGAAAACATGATCCTCGACCTCGAACTATAGAGGTCATATGTAGTGATCAGAAGAATATTTATGGAGAAACAGTGCAGTAGCCATCTGCTTCTAAATCAATTTGACCAGCATCAAAGTTTCTTGATCAAGACATGGTCTGAGAAAATCTACCTAACCTGCCACCAGCCAACATATGGGTGATCAACATGGCCTACAATACAAATTCTCATAAAGTTCCATCTCTATTGTTCAATGTAAAGTGTTATTGTAGGAAAATTCAACAAGTGGAATATATTTATACCAAGATCCATAAATGTCCAGTGTGCATGCTCACAACTTGTCCTCCAGAACCTGTATCAAACTCTCTGAATGAACATTAATCTTTGGGGGGTTTAATGTGCTTAGAAGCACCTATGTACCAAAAACCCTCCTAAAAATCTTCTAGAAACAATATGTAATGTGGTAATACCTATTTGAACTGATATAATGAGGAACCCCATGAAGTCATAACACCTCACGAATATACATCACCCCAAGCTCAACAACACTAAAGGACTCCTTGATCGTCAAGAAGTGGGAAACCTTTGTATGTCTGCCCACAACCACCCACACTACATAATTAACGTAGGGTGACATCAGTAAACCCACAATGAAATCCATCATGACATCATCCCATTTCCACTCTGGAATAGGTATCTACAGTAAAATCCTGCCCGACTGCTGATGTTACACCTTAACCTGATGATAGGTGGAACACATCATAACAAAACCAACCACCTCTATCTTAATTCCCAACCACCATTAATTTCAGCACAAGACATGGAACATATTGGTAACTTTGGGATGAACTGAACAAGATGAATCCTGAAACTCCCACATCAAATCCTCACGTATTTCCAATAGAACACAAACATGTCCATGGATCCATAAGATCTCATAATCATATATTGTCTAACTAAGAGGTGGATCCTCAGTTGCTACACTCTGTCGCAAGACTAGGACCTTAGAATCTGATATCTTTCTCATCCTCTCTATGTTCAGGAGTGTAGAAGTCATAAATAATGAAACAATGAGAGTATTTACTTGACTGTTTTGCACCTCCAAATACATCTCAGAGAACAATGCCGGATGCTAATAGTCACTACTGGCCTCTTGCACTTCCCACATCTGAGTCCTCCAACCTAGTACACCAGCCACTTCATTGCCTTTGCTAGGTGTGTACGAAATATTTATGTTGAAATACATAAGGTATTCTGCCCACCTTCAATATCAATGATTTAGATCATGCTGAGTAAAGAAATACTTGATACTTTTGTGGTCTGTGTATACCACAAAACACTATTCTAATAAGTAATGTCTCCAAAAGCGTATGGTATGAATAACTGAAAATAACTCAAGATCTTGTGTTGGGTAGTTTCTCTCACGTGGCCTAAACTGCCAAGACCCGTACACAATGACTCGATCCCCATGCATAAGAACTACTCCTAGACTGATACAAGAATTATTACAATACAAAGTATAACTCATTCCCAGCTCTAAAAAATCTATATCAGTGCTAATGTTAATATCACTTTCAACTACTAAATGGAAATCTCAAAAGAATCAAGCCACACATACTTCACACCCTTCTTGTTCAAGAATTTAATCAGTGTTTCTAAGAATGATAAGTCCTGTACTGAAACACCAGTAGTGACCATATAATCATAGATAACTCCCCACCTCAAAGACGTTTTTGGGATTCTCCTAGGTAACTACTTCTCTCACCTTCTCTACATTTACTGATACTCCTATCTCCATGATGATGTGATCCCTTAAACGAATCCGATCCATATAAAAGTGGCACTTTGAGATAATAACATAAACATAATTCTCTATCTGTGTACCAAAAATGATCTCAAGATGTGTGGCATGATCATGTCTATTATGAGAATAGACCAAGATATCATCCATGATAAATACCACAAAATAATCCATGTTCGGATGAACACTCGGTTCCTTAGTTACATGAATACTAATAGTGAGTTCATGAGACTGGATGACACAACATGATACTCATATAGACCATACCTTCTATGAAACATGGTGCATGGAATTTATAATGATCCATCACATACTTCATGATATATGGAACATAAGTCAATTTTATAGAACACCTAGGCTTCTCAAAGCTAATAAAAAAGTTCATCTATCTGTGGAAAGGGGTATCAGTTTTTAACCGCCAACTAGTTCAGTTTTTGATAATCCACACAAACCCTGAGTGTACCATCTAATTGTTTTCTCAAATAGGATAGGCAGAACCCATATAAGAGTATTGGTTCAGATAAAACCCTTTACCTCTAAATCCTCTAACTACCACTTGAACTCCAACAGGTCCATCGTAGCCATCCTGTAAGGAGGAATGTATACCTGTGCAGCTCCCAGAACTAGCTCGATCATGAATCTATGTCTCACATCAGAGGTAACCCTAAAAATTTATCTGGGATAACATCCATGAAACGATCAACCACAAGAGAGATATTTTTCTGACATTTTCCCTAGTCATCCAGATATAAACTGAAAATCTATGCTATTATCCCACTCAACCCTCATTAGTCAGCTCCTTCTTGGCTTTCCTAGAAATCCCACTATCCCTTGTGTAGAAAATATACACCTTTTGGTGACATAAAACGCACCATATGATGATAGAAATTGATAAAGGCTTGATAAGAGACTAACCAGTCCATTATGAGCATGTCATCAAAGCATATCGTCTCTAAGACATAGATATTACAAAAGAAGTGACACCCATTAACCTCCAGGTGGAACTCCTTAAACTAACACACATTTTCCAGCTTTATCCCTAATTTAGTGTCTAGTGTCATAACATCATCAGAAGAGAAAACACATAGCCCAAGTCTCTCTACAATGGTAAAAAAATATAAAACTATCTGAAGACCTCATATCAAAGTGTAATGAAGATAAAACAGAGGGGACTAGTATTGTACCTCTGACAGTAGAAGGTTAGGGATCCTACTTCTGCTGGGTAATCTGAACTCTATAAGTCTGACATATACCACGACTCAGTGACACTGCTTGGCTACCCTGATCTAACCCACCCTACGGTCACAGAAATTATAGGGATTGGAAACCCTTGTCATGACCACTACCTCATCCTGAATGGCCTGACGCATTCTATTTCCCTAACTAGTGAGAATCTTTTGACTCTATTTCTAAACATGGAGTTGATGTAGAACCTTTTTCAATAGATGTTGGTGGAAAGACCCTAAAAACATGTTGTAGATGGCCAATCATTCTACATGCTCAACAGTCGACTGGGTTCTTTGGAAACTACGGTCTAATATGCTCAGCTCTTCCACACTGATATCTCGTCAACTCTCGACATGATAAACATTCTTACTGCTTTTATCACCACAAGAAAACACCATACAATGATTCTTTTTCCCAATCGAGATAGTAACAGATCACGATGTAAAACCGCCTTAGTTTGTACATCCTGCTTCCCTAAGATTATGCTCAGTAATTGGAACCTGATTTATGATGGTGTACACATAAGGAAACATAAAATCATTCACCTTTGATCATATTCTGTACTTGAGACCATCTTCAAATATCATAGCCCTTGATTTCTCATCACCCATCAAAATATGTTCGATTATATGAAGTTCAAAAAAACGGAATGATTAGTACATCACCAACAAAGCACACTACATCAGATGAATAAACTCTTTTTCTCTATTGGCCCTTAGTGTAATGGGAAAATAGTATTCATAGAATTCCGTCTGGATATCACCCCATGCCATGTCTCGATGGCCTTCTGTCTGAGTGATAACATCCCACCACCTATTGGAAGAATCATGCATCGTATATGTTGCGAGCTTGACCCTCCTCTAGTGAGGCATATTAATATGATAAAATATCATAAGCATTGTCTCCATCCATGACTATACATCCTATTGTCCACCATCCCCTAAAACCGCAGATGGAGGCTTCTGTTGGAATACTCACATCAATTATTCCATGGAAATGGCAGGATGAGGTACCCCTATAAGGTTTGAATAAACCTAATGAAACCTTCACAGAACTATGAATCATAACCTACGTATGGTATAAGAGGTGGTTCCACAAATATCATATCTAGAGGATCCACTGGTTTCCCTTGGACTAACACCTCTGGGGTATGATCATTTACACTCTCCTGGAATACAACTGAAGGTAGTTTTGGTGCCATTTCTTTGTAACGTCTAGCAGAAACACCTCAATAAAAGCTTAGTCATCAAGGTACGCAGTTCAAGAGTGGAAGAACTAAACTAGAGATGAAAATACTAAAAAATTTACAAAATATGAGTATATGGATTGTGTGAACAATAAACAATGTGTAAACGTATTCCCTAACATGGTCATGTACTCCTACCGACCAAGGTGTGTAATCACCCCAGGCACACGATGGGTTCGGCTGACACATGGCATGTCCCCTTAAAAACTCACATGGGCATGTAACTCCTCCTGTTTTGGTCATGTAAACATCAAAGGTACACTGCGTTTCAGTATGACACATGATGCATACTCGATTCTTCCCTCCTAGCAATGTACTTTTACAAGGCTAGAGCCACACAGGTCTGGCAATGAAAAATTACACAGGTTGTACTTATGGTTTATAGTGTTTCTTAGTCAAAACCCAATAACCAATGTTCTCTCTCACACGACTGAAAACACTGTATATAATCACATAGATTGTACTCCGAGTACAGAAGGTGTACATAAAAAGTTCTATTATTCACTAACATAAGAACACATAGCGTGTGTTCATAGCATTGCATGCCGTATTTTCGGGGTTTTTAGATAGTAAGCCTCAAAAGATTCCTCATAACCCCTATTTTTTGAAAAATAAATCAAAAGTGTGTAAATTTCAATTTTGTTGGGGCCCATACTCCCTATAATCAAGGCTTTGAATCCACATATAGCACATAACAACACAATTTATATCCCATGTCCAAAACATGATCCACCAAATTCCGATCCAAGTGGGCCCATACTCATCCGGTTCCAATGTTTGGAGTCAATAAAATTCAACCATAACATGTACCAATAAACCAATCACAACAATAGACACATCTATTATGGTATCTATCACAACATCATGCATATCTAGCATGACATCTATCACAATAACATGAAATCTGTAATGCTCTCTAAATGGCATGACCATAATGCATGTCATGTGATTTTGAGCAAGTGTGTATATAGTTCCTGAGATGGAATACCCATATATAATCGGTTTTCAAAAAAATATAACCACATTGATATCAATAATAACAGTAAAAAACTAGTGCATCACCCAATAGTGATATCAAATAAACCCTAATAGCTAAAAATAAGAAAATTCCAGTTTCTTTCAAGGAAATTTGGATTTTCCTTGTACACGAGGTAGTTACTCTTAAGAAAAAATAATTACCAAATTCCATTTCCTATATATAATTTATTAATAGTAAAGTGAACTAGAAAGAAAAACCCCTATGATACCACCTTGTAACGTCCCAGATCCAGGTTCCACTCAACTAGTTCCCAGTACCCGGTTGGCCACATGACCTCACACACATTTCCCCAAATGACATAGTCTGACAACTAACAATGAGGGACTATGGTGTGATAATGGGGAAACTATTCCACCATTGACAAAGTGTATCCGAGGGGACAAAATAATATTACAATAACAGAAGCTGTAAAAAATATACAACTAAACTAAATAACAGATAACTGATAAACTAAATAACCATGTATCATTACATACAAAAGATTCTAAACCATGTAATATGTTCTAAAAAATCATCCAAAAAAGTAAACTATAGAAATCCACAATATATTTTCGAAAGGAAAAAAACAAAGGAAACTGAGAAGCATTACAAGCCTCGGCTTGGTACAATGCTCTCTGACTCCTAAACAATACCTCAAGTACCTAATGAAAGGCACTTTCCCTTATCAACATGTGAAAAAATATAATCTTTTTGGGACAAAAATAATAATCCAAATACGGTGTGAGAAATAAATCTTCATAGTTGACCACCAAAGATTTGTACCTATTTGTCAGTGAGTATATGCAACAAGTAATTTAAAAAATGAAAAAGAAGTTAATTTGTAAGAACTCAAAAGTAAACAATCCTACAAGTCCTGTTATGGGTTTTCATTCATTATGTTTAGTTCATCCAGTAAATTACATTGAATCATATAAGTCTTATGATCTGGCCTAAGCCTATTAATCCTCTGTATAAAGTATACTCAACCGATACATCAAAAAGCTATTTAGCAAATAAAGTGATGTCTGAATCCATGCTTATGCTCTAGCATGGAAGATAACTAATAAGACATTCCATTTCAATAATAAATTCTCTATCATGACCACATGCATAGCAAAACCACACCCACAAGAATAACGAATCCACACCCACAGGCATAACAAATCCTCTTCTACTGGCAAAACATATTCTCACCCTCACGCATAATAAATCCCCACCTACAATCAAAATAGTCAACAGGGTCGATCCTGGTATATCATCATTTCCACATAAAATAAAACACATGAAAATTACACTTTCACATGGTTAAAATAATAACAAATCATGTGTGCATCATATATATCAAGAAACAAGTGAAATATACTATCATAAGGCATACCCGATATTTGGCATATCATGGGGAAAAGGGGGACCACTCATCTAAATCCCTTTATCAAATCAATCTCAAATTATAAAAATTTTATTTCCATAAAAACTATAATCTATACATAACAACCTAATAATGCTACAAAAGTTATTCCACATTGGAAACCTCGTCCAAAATACCACAAACAGTCATTCGTGGGAAACACAACCACAAGGTTTCCCTTAATCAAAAAAACAAACATAAACATACTTAAATTAATTTAATCTATGAAATAATCATCTTTAGAAAACAATAAGGGTCAATTTCCATTCAAGTATACACCCTAAAAATGGGAGAAGGATACTACAACATAGATAGAATCCTCAACATTTTGTGAAATGCACAAGACCACCTACCTTGTCGTAGCACGACTCTCCTCATCCAGTATTGGGCTTTGATTCTCCCTATAACTGAGTAGATCTATAAAATAGTTATAAATTTTTGACCTTAAATAACTCAATCGAGAGAAGAAATAGGACGAAATGATCGTGAGTAATCAACATATCACCGATTGAGTTCGTACAAAATTGATGAAGAATGACTCAGGGTTCAGATGATCAATCAAGAAGAAAATAGACCATTGGAAATGCTGTTCATGGACTCAGATGACCCCATGTCCTTTTTCAAAAAAACAATGCTACTACACAATTTAATCAACAATAAAAATTACACAACGTGTACATGATAATACAGGCTATGTCCGTACAAATTTTTTCCTAACCATTATGTTGTTGTGTACCATGATTACATTGCATGTAACCTTCCATACATGACATGAAGATATATGTATACAACTTTTAGTTCCCATTGACATCATGTAATAGGTCTGTATCTATCCCTCCACCACTTTTTCACTATTTCATTAAGTACAAACTCAAAAGGAATGATCCATACCTCAAAGGATGAAATGGTTTCTTACACGATGAAATACATGAGATATGTATGCATTCCCCTAATAATCCAACAATAAAAATTATATTTACTCATTTTTTTATTCATGAAGACAAATGGTAGTATTCTCACAAATTTTAGATGGGATCTTTGTCTTTGGGATACTTGTTTGATGATGTTCAATGATCTTTTTCAAGAATATTAATTTCTATAAGATCTCTTCCTCTTCCAACCTTAGCCTTTGAGACTCATCATCATATCATTGGTGATGAGAGGGTCATACCCAAGCATAATGTGATTTTTACAACTCATGGATACACCATTGATGATGGATTCCATTGGCTACCTCTTGAAATTCATAATTTTGATGAAGGATAATGAAATTATTTATTGATAGGAAGAACAATTTATTTATTTATATCACTATTACTCCATTTCCATAATTACCATAAATGATAGATATTGGGTTTTTGGGTTTAAACTATTTGTCATAATGTTATCTAAGTGGTATAATATTAATACAAACAAAAACATGGTATTGGATCTATTACCGTTATATTAAAGTCATAAAATAATTTTGATGATGAATAATAAATGAATACCAACTTGAATTTTTTTGGATATCATTGGATTTTATTTAATATTAGAATAATCACGTATTTTATGAGATGTGATTCCATAATATAAAATATATTCATGACATTTGATAGAGGATATTAATTATAATAACATAGTGAAATCCACTATTTCTTATAATATAGTAGCGTATTAAATGTGATATCATATGCTATGATTGTATTATTCCATTCATAATAGGAATGTCATCACATCATAATAACGATATGAAGACCCATTGTAAAATAGCACATCTTTCTTGATTACCCGTATTCAACACCATATAATGATTTTTCGGTTCCTATTGTAGAATTTCATATGATGTATCACACTTCAAATCCCTGGTGAAATGTTAAAAAAACTCATTAAATGCATCCCTTGATAAATTTGGCATGTCCGAATGGTAACATATATATTATTAAATAATTTATGTATCAAATATAAAAATAATAGCACATTACAAACTTTTAAAGGTTAAATTTATTTGATGAACAATTATATAATAATAATATTTTAAAATAAAGGGGAAGATTTATCAATAATTGTGCAAAAAAAGTCCCCCTTATATACTTATGATTTGTTAAACTCATATTCATAAATTGTAGAAAATGAAACATAATAGAGGTGTTAGATTAAATGCCCATTTAGGGTAAACATAAGTGATTAAAATCAAATATCAAAATGAAGCATAAAATCAGTCTAATGGAATAATTTTGATATATAAGAATGTTTTACCAAATAAATAATAGATCATAAATCAATGAATAAGGATTTTCTGAAAATAAATGTGTGAAATATATTAAAAAATGAATAAATATAGAACATTACATTACTAGGAAAAAAAGGAACATATAATTGTAGTATAATCACAAGATTTGGAAAACATGTGAGATAATTACTTATTCTTATTCCTTTGTAGAGAAACTAAATATATCTACATATTAACATGTGTTCAACCTAGGCATGAATGGCATATTTTAATAAAAATCTTTTTGATTTATCCATACTTTCACATGTGATGTAAAAAATAACTAGTCTATTGGATTATGAATTATGAACCCTAATGTCATCATCCATAATTATGTGTACCACATAAAATTAATCATCATCAAATCGTAAAAAAACTCATGTAATTAAAATGGGATTTATATCAATTTTAAATGGAGTTATATATGGATAAAATTAAAAATTCCATTAATAAACTCGATAAAAAAATGGAATAAAAATGGTTATCCGATGATATGAAATAAATTTCAATGTTGATATCATTAATTAATATATATAGTGATTACCTTGTATAGATAATGAGTATATATTTTTTTAACAGTTTACCGAATCATTAGATGGATACAATCTAGGTGAACACTCATTAATCAATGAAATTGATATGATGTAATTGAAAAATCTAAGGCATTAGAAGAAATATTTTTCCAAACCATAGATGATGGTTATACAAGAAAAAAGAAAAAATGGATAAATAATTTTACATATAACTACATTTCATAATCCATCATAATTTATAAATGATATGGTATCATTTGAAGAGTATCCCTTCTAAGACTTAAAATATGTCAATAAATGTTGACATATATGAAAAATAATTTTAGGGACATTGGGAAAATCTAATTGAAAATAGGTAACAATTATATTATCATTGGTAATATTTATTTAAGTATAATTATTTTAAAAAAAATATCAGAATAACAATTTACTTTATAAAATAATAAAAATTTTGATTTGATGTAATATAAAATATAATAAATGGTGGAATCACATGTTAACATTGGAATTAATAAAAGGAGATTATTTTCACATTTTGATGAAAATAATCTATATATAAAATTATTAAAATATAATTAAAACATATGATGATGGTTCATGTAATATAATATGACCTTGATCAATTATTGTGGGTTATATAAGGATGTATATAAATGAATCCAATAAATACACTCATGGTAGTGATGTATTTCAGACCAAAAATAATTGGATGGGGTTTTTCCAATGAAATTTGTAAATATTGACACATGGTGGAAAATGAAATAGTTTAAGGAAACATAAATCCTAAAAAAATATTTTACTAAAATGATTCATGTTATATATTTATAAATTAAACAAATTCACCATATGGATTATCATTAATGAAATAAGGATTTGTATATTGACATTGAACATGAATCCATTATAGCAATGGTTGCGTAAGATTCCAAAGAACCCAATACTGCTAACAAGAAATAGATATTAAAGTATTATGAATAAAAATATATTCATTATAAAGGAATTAATATTGGTATTTAATAAACCATATGAAATAATTGAAGTAAAAATAAATAAAACATGCCTCATGGAATTGAAAATATAGACAAATATGCATTCCAAGTGACACATTCAGTTAAGATAGAATATTTTTGAAATTTGGTTATAAGAAAATAAATTTAAAAATTTATTTGGATATATATCATATATTTTTCATTATGTTTGATAAATTAAACATTAATAAATATATTTTATTAAATGTCTTGTTACTCAATAGAATAAAATTTAGTTTAAAAAAACATTTTCCTGCTTCCCTGATAAATTGAATTTTATATAAACTCATATGAAACAAATAAATATATAAATATTAAATTTTTAAAATTATAAAAATATATTACTTTTTATATAAATCATTTATGAATATATTTAGGAATATATATTTTAGTTATAACTTGTTTTTACTATCGGGTGTTGATAACATTAATTATTTCACACATTCTTTATGATGTCATTTTAACAATCCATTTTTAATACCATGTTCATCATTACAAGATTATTTATTTATCTATAATAAATAACATGTATTTATTTATTTCTAAATTTTCTTATTCTATAATTATTTTCTCATGTTATATGAAATATAATTATTGTTAGCATAATTTAACCAACATTGCCATCGAAGATTATATTTTAATGATAAGTTATATAAATAATATCATATTCATAGAACCATAGAATAATCATTGTTTTCATAAAAAATTTACAAATATTAGGCAGTAAAACAATATAGATATAAAGACTCATAAATTTCAAGGAATAGTTTTTCTTAATTTCTTTGGAATTTTATGAGTCCACAGTTTCTGACGGTGCCTGATTCTGAGGCCCGGTGTGCCCGAAAAAAATTTTCTGATGTTTTGTTCGGGTACGTTCAGTAAATGTACGTGCAGGTTTTTCTATCTTTTGAACCAGTGCACAGAATTTAAATCCAATGAAACCAGTGAAATCACAGTTCCGATATTCCCTTAAGGGGACCATTACTACAGTTTCATTTTGTACACTTTGAAAATTAATTTTTGTAATTCTTTATAGATTTAATAAAAATTATGTTTTAAAATTTTTTTGTTAAGGGGTGGTTATTTTCTCCAAATAGGAGTTGGAGGTGGGGACCACACCCCACATAACCACCCATGAAATGATATTGTGTAGTGGGTCCCACATGAACACAAACCTCTCAACTCCCCTTGAAACCCCCCTTTAACTGCTAAAACCTTTCACCTCCCTTCTTTTGAATTTTAAACTTTTCACCTCCTCTCATGAATGTGACAACACTTAAGATTAATTAATGCCACATAATTAATCATGTTTTGAATTAATTCAAACTTATTTTTACAACATTAAAAGAAGTTATTACATACTCTTATTTGGGTTAGCATAATTTTGGGAGGGAAAACAAAAGAGAGGAGAAGATTTCTTGAAGGAATATTATTCATCCCACGAAGAACATCTCATACACTTCTTCAACTGGTGCCAGAAGGGGAGGTGACACCATGAAGAACATCATCTACCTTTCTCTTCTTCTGCGTCAAGGGAGAAGACACCACCATCGCCAATGACAAACATTGACGGAACAACATCCATCTTCCGTGACGCCCGTTTTCCATGACTACGACGAACAAACCCTGAATCGATGTAGGGAGTTATGATCAAATTTAATTGAATAAAATTTCATCTCATTCTTCATTTAATTACTTAGTTCATCAATGGACAAATGTTATCATCTAATACGGAGGGTGCGGGTTGAACCAACACGGCCCGACGATCCCCCATTGCCTGTTAGTTTATTTGGTGACAGAGGCGGTGCCTGAAGGGTGTGGTGCCATTGCACCATGTCAAAGGAAGAGGACATGACTATGAGGCAGTAGAAAATGAAGGAGGCGCCATCCGAGGGGCATGGCTAGGCCGGACCGTGGTGGTGGAGGACCGGCGCCGTCGGGCCGGCTGCGTGGAGGAAATCCCGGCCCACGGTGCATGCCCCATGGATGAAGCGGCCAGCCGGGCTGGAGGACCATGGGGCCTCCTTGGCGCCGCACTGTGGGACGATAGTACCCCGCTGTGCGGGCCTCTTGGCAGGGCGAACTGACCCGCCGCTTGCCGGCTGGGATGGGAAGATCGTGGAACCTCTTGGCGTCGCGCTGTGAAGGAACCGTGACCCACTTTGTGGGCCGCTCATGCCGAAAAAACCAGCCAACTTCGACCGACCGGGAAACAAGGAGGGGTGCCACCGCTCGACGCTATTGGGCGAGTCGGACCAGCCTGCAACCATAGGCCGGGTCCACGGGTGGGCCGCGCCCCCTCGGGCCGGGCCTACCCCCTAATCGGGTTAGACCAACTGGGCCAGGTCCCTGGGTGGGTCGTGCTCCACCAGGCCGGGCCGACCCCTAGCCAGGTTGGACCCGCCAAACTGAATCGGGATGACCCGCCAGCCCATTGGGCTTGACGGGTAGAGCCCGTTTTGCTTAAATGCGAATCTCTTCTAGACCATGTGTCCGATTGACGCGCCGTCTATGGAACTGGGATCATCTCGATAAGGAGATAATTTTGATATAATCTATGTGGTTTTTGGACAACTTTGGAAAATTTCTGGGATTGGAATGTGCGTAATTCCAACTGGGCCCCTCGAACAGAAACGTCGATAACTCTCAGACCGAGCATCTGATTGACGGACCGTCTATCGTGTTGGGTTCCTCTTGATGAGACGGAACTTCTGGGTTCATATTCCTTGGATTCGGTGATAATTTATGTAACGACCTCTTTGCTCAAGGATCGGGTCATCCTGGAATAGAGCGTGCTGTGTGCGCGAACCCTAGTGCTTGCTGCGACTGCGATGACTACTGTACTGGGATCCTACCTGTGTTCGGCAGTGACGACTACTGTACTGGGATTCTACATAGGTTTTGTAGTGATGAATACTATACTTTTATCCTGCGTGGGATTGATAGTGACGACTATTTTACATCGATCCTACGTGGGTTCGACAGTGACGACTACTTTACTTGGATCCTATGAGGGGTTTGATAGCTTTGATGAATCAGTGACTACAAATGATCATCTCTATCGCTATACAAAAGATGTATATATATGTGAGCTGATTCATGTATTTCAACAATTATCATTGTGGTGATTGTATTTACTTCCTGTGTGGACTGTGTTGCGATTGGGCTCGAGAGTTGGAGCCAGGCTGAGATTGATAACTTAGGTATATGGATGGGCATATACCTAAGTAAAGTTGTTTGATACTTCGTGATTGTATATTACTACTGTGGATTATCCTTAGTGGATTCTAGGATACCTTCAGTGGTCTCAGGGTCCCTACTGAGTATCGTTATACTCAACCCTGCACGGTAAATGCGTGCACCTCATTGTGTTGGATGTAGACGATGGACAGTTCAGACTGAGGCAGAGAGGACGAGGACTAAACGTTACCCGAAGGTGTACCTCAAGAAGAGTCGGTACCCGAAAGAGACCGATGGATGTGGAGCACTGAGGAGGCTATATATATACCTACCCTTCAGGTAGGACCCATGGTGGATGATCCAGGAGTTGCTGGACACCTTCCAGCTATTTTTCTTTAAGTTGTACCTATTTTCTTTTCCTTATACATTATAGTTTGGCTTCTATTTATGGACCCTCTACTTTTCATCACTACCTGTGTATACAGTTTTTACCTAGTGTTTTTGCTTCCAGTTGTGTGCTCTATTTTAATGTATTAATATTATAAAGGTAATGCCTTCCCAGTTTAGGGATTTTTGCCTTTGGTGTTAGTCGCTAGCCACTGGCCTATGGAAGCCAGGATTGGGGTAGTCAAGGAACGAGTATGGAGGACTGGTTGTGAAAAATTGGTATCAGAGGAGTTGGTTCTATAGTAGAACATGGGACTATGATCATTATTTTCTTTGAATCAATGTCAAGAGTATTGAGTGTGGTTTTCAGTCTAGGGAGTCTAGTGTTGGTGCGACGGCCGATGTATCTATACACCAGGACCATGACCATTGATTTCCAACTTAGTGCATGGAAAAACTGATTTCATGTGTGTTTCCTTTGAAAATATTTCTTCGTCGTTACTTTGTGTCAGCCCACCAGGTGTACTTTTTTTACTGTGGCACACTTGTTTCTTTTCTGTATGGCCCGACAAAGGTAGCCAACTAGGGTCTCGAGTTACGTACTAGATGGTATCCCACCGAGTGACGAGGCCTCGGTGCAGGGCCCCATCATAGAGGAGGTACCAGCGGCACCACTATTCATTAGGCCACTGATACCTCCATCCCCAGTAGTAGAGAGTGCACTCTGCCTGAGTGTGTTGCATGAGTTCTAGTGCCAGAGGCCACCTAGGTTCCGGGGAGAGATGGACCCATAGGCACCTGAGGATTGGATGGAGGATATCATGAGAGTTTTGAGATTTTTAGGGACACCGACTGACCTTATGGTGATCCTTTCCGTGAGTCTCCTACATGCAGCAGCAGGTAGATGGTAAATCCTATGAACTAGGTGCATGATGAGACTTATTTACTCTGGATAGACTTCAAGATTCTATTTCACTTGGATTTTGTTCCAACCACCCTCTGTGCGATGTAGATTCAAGAGTTACTTCATCTTTAGTAGGGCAGTATGACAATAGCTTAATAGTTACTGAGGTATAATGACCTCTCATGCTACTCCACAGATATGGTACAAGACCCATTCTTTAGGGCCTAGACCTTCTAGCAGGGGATCGGGCATGAGATTAGGGATTCGATGATTCACCTCATCATCCTGATGTAGGCTGGGGTGCTGGAGAAAACCCTTTTATTGGAGTGTTTTCTCACTGAGTAGTCCCTCGTGGTGAGACCCACCATAGGATGACACGTGGAAAAGTCTTTTACTGTCGACCATAGATAGTTATCGTAGAGGTCTATGCAGACCAGGCCATCAGGTGGGAAACCTCAGGATATAGGTTTGGATGTATGGGGCACATTAAACAGAGCCAGTAATTCGAGGTGCAGGTAGTGCTATGCATGCAGTGGGCATGGTCACATTGCTCGATACTACCCGACCCGCCATGCGGAAGAGCCGCAGATAGTAGGGGTACCCCCAGGTAGGGACAGAGGTTTGATCGTGGCGGTCCGATGGGAGCAGGAAGATGTGGAAGAGGAGCTGGTTGAGCAATGGGTGGTGGATGACATTTCGATGGAGTAACACCACCACCACCAGGAGGTCCACTCCGACCACTGGGAGATGGTGGACAGAGGCAGGCTCAGCTCCATGCCATCGAGGCTTACAACCATGGCACACCTGAGATGATTCAAGGTAATATCTGTGTCTACTCGGCCCTTGTTGCATTACTTATAGACACATGTGTGATTCATTCTTTTATTGCCACTACCCTTGTTCGGAGCTCGGAGATCCCGATGGAGCCGTTGGATCGATCATTATGGCTAGATACTCCTACGGGAGCAGAATCGAGGATTACGCACTAGTGCTGGTAGTGTGATCTTACTCTAGGAGGAAAGATCTTCTGCTAGGATCTTATTATAATGGTATTTAGTCCATACGATGTTATCTTGGGTATCAACTGATTATCCAAAGTTGATGATCAGATTGACTGTTTTAGGTGCAAAGTGTGGTGTATCCCCAAGGATGTGACCAGTTTCACCTTCACTGGCAAGAAGTGATCCTTTTCAGTAAAGGATTGGCTTAGGCATAGGTGGGGGTAGCCGATTACACATTAGTTGTCTTGTCTCATACACGGAGTGGTTGATGTGCAGAGTCCGAGTTTTCCTGTTGTGGTGGATTAGTACGCATATTTTTTCCGGACCACATTCCAGGACTACCTCCTCGAAGAGAGGTGGACTTCTACATTGGATTTTACCCCTGAGATATCATATATATATCTACTATTGCATATCGGATGGCTCTCACTGAGCTTCATGAACTGCGGGTACAGTTGGAGGACTTGCATGGGAGGGGTTTTATCCGACCTATTGTTTCACCCTGGGCATCCATGATTTTGTTCTACAAGAAGGTGGATGGGAGCTTGCGACTATGTGTCGACTACCGCCTCCTGAATTAGGTGACCATGAAGAACAAGTACCCACTCTCGAGGATTGACCACCTCTTTGATCAGCTCAACGGAGCACGATGGTTCTCGAATATAGACCTCAATTCAGGCTATCACCAGCTAATAGTTTGAGATGAGGATACGCAGAAGATGGCCTTTAGGTGTCGGTATAGCCACTATGAATCCTTGGTTATGCCCTTCAGCGTAACCAATGCTCCAGTAGTGTTAATGAGTCTCATGAACATGATCTTCTATCCTTACCTCAATCGATTTGTCATAGTCTTAATTGAAAACATACTGATTTACTCGACTACTGAGGAGGAGCATGCCTACCATTTGCAGGTAGTACTGGACACACTCTGAGAGCACCAGAATTATGGTAAGATCTCTAAGTGTCAGTTCTAGATTCGAGAGTTTCATTTCTTATGAAAAATCATCTCAGAGGTTGGAGTTACAGAGGACCCAACGAAGATTGAGGAAGTACATTCATGGGAGCCACCCATGAGTGTGATAGAGGTACAAAGTTTCTCGGGTCTGGCTGGATACTATCGGAGATTTGTGGCAGACTTCTCCAGAGTTGCAACACCGCTATCAGAATTAACGAAGAAGGGGAAACCCTTCGTGTGGTTAGATAGATGCCATCAGAGCTTTCAAGAGCTGTGGCAGAGGTTGACCAGTGCACCCATCTGGAGGCTACCGGAGGAGGGCGTAGGGTACATAGTTTATTGTGACACATCAGGGACTGAACACAGGTGTGTACTGATAAAGGAGCGATAAGTGATCACGTATGGTTCATGGCAGTTGAGACAGCATGAGGAGAAATATGCTACCCATAACCTAGAGTTAGTAGCAGTGGACTTCGCCTTGAAGATGTGGTGGAACTATCTGATGGGTTAGTGTTTTACAGTCTATTATGACCACTAGAGTCTTAGGTACATATTCTCTCAGAGGGACCTGATCCTGAGATAGTGGTGATGGATCAAGTTCCTCCAGGACTATGACATTGAGATAGTCTATACTCATGGGAATGGGAATGTTGTAGCAGATTCTCTCAGCAGGAGATCAGGCATTCAGCTTCTAGGAGAGGTGACAGAGCAGCTGGACACGTTGCAAATATCATTTGTGGATATAGATGGAGCAGCCTTTCTACAGTCTCTCCCAGTCACTCCTCCACTACTTCAGTGGGTCAGGGAGGCACAATGTAAGGACGTTTACTGTGAGATGCGATATGCTCAGATATCCTCTGGGCAGGTACCTGATGGGTTTTCTGAAGGTGGTGAGCATGTCATCCTCTTTAGAGGACGTACCATGGAAATAGTTGCATTACAGGAGGTTATGCTAAGGGAGTTTCACATTTCTCCTCTAGCGGTACATCTAGGACTGGTGAAGATGTATCAGGACCTCATACGATAGCACATGTGGCCGGGTATGATTAAGGCGGTAGTAGTGTTTGTATCACGGTGCCTCACTTGTCAGCAGGTGAAGGCGGAGCACCAGGTACCAGAATGATTAGTACAACCCTTAGAGGTCCCAGAGTGGAAGTGGGACATAATATCCATGGATTTGGTGATGGGGCTTCCACGTATATCCAGAGAAAACGAATATATATGGGTGATTGTCGACTGACTCACCAAGTCGGCCCAACTACTAGCGATCATGGAGCATGGAATTGTAGAGAGATTGGGATGCCTTTACATTCATGAGATCATACGGCTTCATCGTGTTCCATCGACTATCATATCCGATCGAGATGCTCGTTTCAATTCCTAGCTATGGAAGGGGTTACAGGAAGCTTTTGGAATACAGCTGCGCTTGAGAACCACGTTCCATTATTTGATGGATGGTCAGACTGAGAGGACCATTTAGACTCTTGAGGAAATTCTCTGTGCATGTTTCTATAACTTTGATCACAGCTAAGAGTATCACTTACCCTTGGTGGATTTTGTATACAAAAACATCTACCAATCCACCATCAGGATGACACCATACAAGGCATTGTACGACTGACCTTGCAGATCACCTCTATGTTGGATTGACCCTGGGGAGTCAGCACTTGTAAGACCAAAGATGGTGTATGCTATGATGAAGGAAGTTCAGATCATCCAAGAACAGATGAAGATTGCACAGAGCAGGCAGAAGTCCTTTGCTGATTAGAGACGGAGACCACATTAGTTTGAGGATGGTGACCACGTCTTTCTATGGGTCTCACCTCGACGTGGTCTAAGGAGATTTGGCCTCGGCGGCAAGTTATCTCCACATTTTATTGTACCGTTTCAGGTCCTTAGTAGAATAGGTGTGGTGGCACACCATCTGGCCCTTCCACCTCAGTTGCACTGGGTGCATTACGTCTTCCACGTATCTCACATTAAGAGATATGTGCACGACCCGTCCCACATCATCAACCACAGAGAGCTGGACATCGATGACGGGGCGACTTTCATGGAGTTCATAGTGGAGAATGAGGATCAATATGAGCGGGTCCTGTGTGGATAGTAGATTCCTATGGTGCACATTCGCTGGCAGCATGGGAACCTACAGGAGAGCACAAGGGAGCAGGAGGCTCAGATGCGTGCTCAGTAACCCTTTGGTTTCCCTTGTGTGTATTGTAGCTTTATGGGGACGTAAAGCTCAGAGGTGGGGGTAATGAAAGGACTTGAAAATTTAAAGGATTTTTTTTAATTTATTTGGAATATTATGAGTCTGTAGTTTCTAACGGTGCCTGATTCTGAGGCCCGGTGTGTCAAGAATAATTTTCGGAAGTTTTGTTCGGGTACGTTCAGTAAATGTAAGTGTGAGTGTTTTATATCTTTTGAACTGATGCTAGGAATTTAAATCTGTGGACATCGATGAAATCACAATGTCGATATTCGCTTAAGGGGATATTTACTGCAGTTTTGTTTTGTACATGTTGATAGTTAATTTTGGGAATTCTTTATAGATTTAATAAAATTTATGTGTTACATAATTATTGTTAAGGGGTGGTTATTTTCTCCAAAGAGGATTTGGAGGTGGGGACCACACCGCACATAACAACCCATGAGAGAATGTTTTGTGGTGGGTCCCACATGAACACAAACCTCTCAACTCCCATTGAAACCCCCCTTTAACTCCTAAAAACATTCACCTCCCTTATTTTGAATTTTAATCTTTTCACCTCATCTCATGAATGTGACAACACATAAGATTAATTAATTCCACTTAATTAATCTAGTTTTGAATTAATTTGAACTTATTTTGCCAACATTAAAAGAAGAGATTACATACTCTTATTTGGGTTGGCATAATTTTGGATTGGAGAACAATAGAGAGGAGAATATTTATTGAAGGAATATTATTCATCCCATGAAGATCATGTCCTCCAATTCTTTAACCGGGGAAAGAAGGTGAGGCGACGCCATGAATAACACGATCTACCTTTCTCTTCCTCCGCATCAAGGGAGAAGACGCCGCCATCACCCATGACAAACATTAAGAAAATGACTTTCGTCTTCTGTGATCCCTGTTTTATGCGACTACGATGAACAAACCTTGAATCGAGGTAGGGATTTATGAACAATTTTAATTGAATAAAATTGTATCTCATTCTCCAAATGTTATCATCAAATACGGAGGTCATAGGCCGAACCAACATGGCTCGACATTCCTCCGTTGTTTGTTGGTTTTTTTGGCGATGGAGGCAGATCCAGAAGGGTACGGTGTCGTCGCACCGCACCAGAAGAAGAGTTCGCGACCATGATGTGGCAACAAATGAAAGAGGCAGCATTCGAAGGCCGCGACCTGGCTGGGCCACGTCAGTGGAGGACCGATTCCATCACACCGGCCACATGGAGGAAATCGCAGCCCGCGGTGGGGGCTGCTCAGACAAAGCGAACCGGCCGGTTGTAGTCGGCCGGGCTGGATGACCGTAGCGCCTCTTTGGCGCCACGCCGGGGGAAGAATGTGGCACTCTTTGTGGGCCGCTTGGTAGGGCGAACCGACCGGCCGCCTTCCAGCCGGGCTGGGAATACCATGAAACCTATTGGTGCTGCGCTGTGAAGGAATTGAATCCCATTGTATGGGCTGATCGCACCATAAAAACCGTCCAGAATTGGCCTGCTGGGCAGAAAGGAGGGGCAGTGCCGTCGGGCGAGCCAGACCGGCCCGCAACCCCAAGTCGGGTAAGTTGGTGGGTTGTACCCCACCGGGCTGGGCCGACCCCCTAATTGGGTCAGATCCACCGGGCCAGATCCTGTGATAGGCCTCGTTCCACCGGGCCTAGCCGACCCCTAGCTGGGTCGGACCCGCCAAACCGGGTCGGGCCAACCTGCTAGCCCACTAGGCTTGACGGGTCGTGCCCGTTTTGCTTAAACGCGAATATCTTCTAGATCGCACGTCCGATTGTCGTGCCGTCTATGGAACTGGGATCCTCTTGACGAGATGGTCCTTTTGCGATACTCTAAGTAAGTTTTTGAAAAATTTGGAAAACGTATGAGTTGGGAATGAGCATAATTCCAACCGGGCCCCTGGAACAGATAATCCAATAACTCTCAGAACAGGTGTCCGATTGACGCACCGTCTGTCGCGCTGGGTTTCTTTTGATGAGACAGATCTTCAGGGAACATCAACTCTGGACTATACGATAGTTTATGTAATGACCCCTTCTCTCAAAGAGCGGACCCCCCCGGAATCGAGCGTGCTGTGTACGGGATCCCTAGAGCTTTCTGCGACTGCGACGACTACTGTACTGGGATCCTACGTGGTTTCGGCATCGACGACTACTATACTGGAATCCTATGTGGTTTCGGCAGTGACGACTACTATACTTGGATCCTACGTGGGTTCGACAGTGAGGAAAATTGTACTTGGATCGTACGTGGGTTTGACAGTGATGACTTCTGTACATGGATCCTATGTGGGTTTGATAGCTTGGATGAATCAGTGACTACATCTGATCATCTATATCGCTATAAGAAAGATTCATACCTGTGTGAGCTGAGTCATGTCTTTCTACCATTATCATCGTCCTTATTGACTTTACTTCCTATGTGGACTGGGTTGCGATTGGGCTTGAGACTTGGAGCTGGGCTGAGATTGATTACTTAGGTATATGTATGGGAAAATACCTAAGTAATGTTGGTTGATACTTCATGATTGTATCTTACTACTGTGGTTTATCTTTAGTGGATTCTAGGAGACCGTTAGGGGTCTCTGGGTCAATACTGAGTATCATTATACTCACCCCTGCACGGGCTATGCCCGCTCCTTGTTGTGTTGAATGCAGACGACGAACAGTGCTGACCGAGGAAGAGAGTATGAGGACTGGATGGTTCCTGGAGGTGGACCTCCCGACAAGTCGGTACCTGGAGGAGACGGACAGACGTGGAGCCATGAGGAGGCTATCTGTTCCTACCCTTCAGGTAGGACCTGTGGTGGACGATCCAAGTGCAGCTAAACACCTTTCAGTTGTTTGTTTTTTAGTTTTACCTGATATCTTTTCCTTGTACTTTACAACTGGGCTTGTATTTCCGACCCCTCTACATTTTAGCACTACTTTTGTATACAGTTTCTACCAATTGTTTTTTTCCAGTTGTGTACTCTATTTTTATGTGTTACGTTTATAAATGCAATGCCTTCCCAGCTTAGGAATTTATGCCTTTGGTGTTAGTCGCCAGCCCCTGACCTATGGAAGCCGGGCTTGGGGTAGTCACGACATGGGTCCCAAGGATGGGTTGTGACAATAGTCATCAATGATGGTGTTTATTTTATTTTTTCAGTTAATAAATAAACCGAACAAACACATGAACACTAAATGCCTCCATGAGTGACTGTGGTTCTAAAATGTATAAAATCATTATAACAGAAGAGTAATATAACATTTCATACTTATTTAATTTTTTTTGAAAAATAATTTATTTTTTTAATATTAAATTTAAATATATAGGAAAAATAATAAATTGTTACATTGTGGAGGTGGTTGTTCAAATGTACCAATAAATAATGTCATCATTTCTCAATAAATGAGAGGGATGTGGGTGGATAATACATTTACAATTACTATTTATATATAAATTATATATATATATTACATTTATTAATAAATCCCATCATTAAAACTACACATTAAAGGCAATGATGAAAAATGGAAGACAACATTTTATCGATGCCGTAGTCTACAGAAATGTTCGAACATTTTAATTTTATTTTATGTAATAGATGGGAAAGAGTAAATAATGGTTTACGAATTAATGAAAAAATTATTATTATTTTGATACTTCTTTCTATATATTACTATGATTTTCATTATTTTGGAAGGAAATATTAATTTCAAAATATTTGGGAATAATTAATTATCACATTGGGAACATGAACATTATCTTGAATGTCTTCTTTAATGCATAGAGAATATGATATCATATATTTTTTGGTGTCTTTAAAAAATTTTAGGTAAATAATTTATATTTTTATTGGTATGTTATTAATGAAATTTTTATCAGAATACAGGGAATTTAAATTGTTAATGTGACCCCCTTTTATAAGTGACGAATAAATGCACTATTTTGAATACCCATTATTTTATAAAAAAATAATGAATATATTCAAGGTAAATTTTCCATTATGATTTCACATTAGGTAATTTATTGTCAAAAAAAATATGTACCATTGGATGGTTCCTAAAGGTATTGTGAATTAAATAAATAACATCTTATTGATGTGTAAAACCATGTGTGTAGTTTTTTCTAATTATCTAGCACTAGGTGAAAATTCAGTTAATTGAAAATATTCTATAGTCAGGGTTACAACCCATAGGTACATATATATACAATTATACATCCACCTTTAGTACACATATAATTTTCTTATATCATGGAAAACCCTATGATCTATACATGAAATAAAATTTAAGATGATATCCTATAATTAGACATATCTTTTATGTTTAATATAATTTAATCTATTTATAATCCCAAAAAATAAATAATTTTATCTTTAAAAATAACTAAACCCTGCTTTGATACCAACAATTATTACCAATACCTAATGTCTTCGGTGAAACAATAAAATTCATTAAACACTAACCATGACACAATGTGAAATGTACAATGATAAACATACATAATATTCAATAAATTTAACATTACATCTCACAATAAATTCACATTCCCATTTATTAAAAGTTTGAATTATTTGAATATCATCATCATATGAAAAAAAATTTATAGTAATTGGAAATATTTTATCAGAGTTGAGCTACATGAGACTCTATTACAAAATTATTTTTAATTAAACACATCAACTTAACCTAATAAAATGGAAACATCATAAAAGTGTTTGGTCAATTGCTCTGTAACTGTACATAGAGTAAATTACAATCAAATCTCACATGTTAGCATTATATCAACACATGGGTATAATCAATCTAAATTAGAAGGTTGTTTCCACCACTAAGTAGATAATAAATCATGCCATAAAGAAAAAAACATAAAATCATGGAATATCATAGAAAATAGTCATAAACATAGAATGATTAAGAGAATGAAAATAATACTAATTTTAAAATTTCATACATTCATATTAATATAAAACTTTTAATGAAAGTAATTATTCTCATATAAATATGGAAAAAACCAATATTTTTACGTGTTACAATTCAAAAAATTCATTATGGATACCCTGTTTTAAACAAACTCACTATGCATTCACCTTACTATCACATTATATATCAAAAAAACCAACACATTGGAGGATGATACATAACATCACCCATCATCATACCAACATATATGTTCCATAAAAAATCAGTCATAATCATATCTTAAAGAACCCCAGGAATGAAAATGGGTTTCGTAACTATTTTCAATGGAATAATATGACAAAAAAAATCATAATTCCATTAGTAATACTGATAAATCCATGGAATATAAATGGGTATACAATGATACTAAAAAAAATTTAGTCAAATGATATTCAATATTTTATATGTTATTTACACCATATATATAAATGGTGTATAATTTATTTCATAATTTACCCAATAAATAATTTTATAGAATCCCTATGAATAAAATTAAATCAATGAAATGGGAAATAACATAATATATAAGGAAATGAATTTTATGGAATCTTATTCCTATTAATAGGGGATATATAGTTAGATAAAGTTTTTGATATGACACTCCTCTAATAGAAAATATTATTCCATAATCCATTGTGAGAAATAATATGGTTGGAATCATTTTAAGAATATTCTTTATCAATCATAACATTATTCATATAATATCCACATAAATGAAAATAATTTTTTATTAACATTTACAAAATTACATTGGGAATTATAGAAAATCATAATATTTTTGAAATATTTTATTGTAATAGAAATATTTCATAAAAAATGTGGAAAAATAGTTTCTATTTGGAAACATGAAATGGTGGATAATAATTTTACTAGAAAAAAGTAACAAATGTTAGATATATGTGTTGACATGAAAAAAATATATAATTCGATTCCTCTCACACTTTTATGAAACAAACATATATAAAAAATTATACAAATCCCTTAAATAATTTTAAGGAAGAATAAATTAATAAAATATGAAATTAATAAATAATTTAGGATTATATACAGAAATTTATTAAGTTATTTATGGAATACAATCATAATAGAAGTGTACTTCTGACCAAAACTCTGATGTAGTATGGACTTCCATAAAATATGTAAAAATAATCGAGGGGAATGTAAAATAGTTATACAATTATGAAACCTAAAAAATATTTAGTGGATATGAAAATGATGGGTGGAAGAGTTCAAAATATAAAAAATTAACATTCCCCTGATGGATTATCATTCAACAACAACTCATATTTGATATTTATATTTACAAAGAAACCCTTACAATAAAAGTAACATTAGAATGGGAAAAACAATAGGGGTATAATCTAGTGGAAATTAAAATATCATTAAATGAATTATATTTATTTTTCTTAAATGTAAGATATCATTGATTACCAAATATAAATAAAATGATAGATAAGAATATCAAAAATTATTCATGGAATTTATATAGATACATACAACCATTACATGTAACATAATAATTTAGTTATAAATATTTTTATAGTGGTTTTATAAAAAATTATATTTTTCAAAATAATGGAGGAAATAGTTCATATTGTTTTAATAATTTAGAATAAATCATTCATTGAATAAGAAAGTTTAATATGATTTCTTGAAACTTAATTAATGGAAATTAAGTTATCAAAAACCCTTACCATATTTCCCCACTTTGCAGAATGCAATCTAATAACACGTAAGTATAATATAACTATATTTATATTTAATTTTAGATCCATATTAAAATAAAAAAATATTTATACTTCCTTTATGTTGATTTAATATTAATATATTAGTTAGTAAATTCATAATATTACCACTGTGATTTAGTAACATTAATTGTACCATGCATTATTTAATCTTTTGATTTCAATATTGATTCAATTTTATATGGTTCATAAATAATATATTATTTTCAATATATTAATCGATAAATTATATTTATTTTTAAATTTCTTATCTCATTATATTTTTGTTTTACTTATGTTGTATGAAATTGGATTGGGTGTCCACTTAATTTTTTAATTTTAGTGGAGGAAGATAATTTTTTTTTAAAATGTTAATTAAAAAATGTTAAAAATTTTGAACCATAAAAAATTAATATTTTCTATAACAATTATAATATTATAGATAATTAATTTCAAATAGTAATATGTGATATATTTTTATATCATTGTTTATATGGGTTGTTATAAAAACGAAAATATTAACACTCTACAACTTGTTAGGTGAAGGTGGTTAAGGAAGAGTATTGTATAATTTTAATAGAATCACAATGTTATAATTTAGTAACATTGTATTCAATGAATCGTATTTGATGTGTTTTGGATAAATAATTAAAACCATGATAAAAAATTTAATGGTAACATCGTAGAGGTGGTTGTCTACAAATATGCATGGTTTACAACATAATTTTTTCAATAAATTAGAAAGGATAAGGTATATTATAAACTATATATTATGATTTAAAAATTAAATATATATTTATATATTATTTATTTATCAATAAAAAATAAAAACCTTCCTTGAGAGTTCATGGTAAAAAATATAATACATTCTTCCATATAGGATATAATCCACACATACCCATGTTTAATGTTATTTTCTTTTTCTAATAATGGGGAGAAAACAAATAATGGTTTTCCTAGTAAAAAACAATAAAATAATTATAATAATTTTAGGTAGTTCATAATTTTAATATGGTTTTGGTATGTTTGAAAGTGAAATATTAAAAAGATAATGATCGGATTTATGCACTACTGATGTCAGGATATTGAACATTCTCATGGAATTCTCCATGAAAATCAATGTATTAAGCAATAATATTTTGATTAGGGGATTTAAAAACATCATGGGACTTCTAGAATATTAATCATGGTCTATTTGTAACATAAATTTGTATGGGAATGTGTATCAATGAATTGGAAAAATTGATCACATTTTATTAGTGAAGGAAAGGGTACTTCAATGAATACTACTTCTTTTTCTAAAATTGAATGTCATTATTCAATGGTTAACGACTTAAAAACTGAGAAATAATGGATTTGTGGTGATATAATGTCATATAATCCTTGAACTATAATTTTAATACATTAATGAAACATGTTTCGAGCAATTTACCACATGATTCTATTTAAATATTACAATTTTGGGGTTTTCCTTAGTAAATAGTATTTACTAATATAATATCTATTTATGTCATACAATAATATATCCCTTTTTAAAAAATTCATTGTTTTTAATGTAAATTTAGGCTTCATATAATCTATTCTAATTTCTTTATATGATAAAGATAACCTTTATATTAAAATATTAATATATATATATATATATGATTTCATAGTATTTTATTATTTTTACCATTTCATAGTAATAAATGTATTTATAATTGAATAATAATTGAATGAGTGTAAATATAATTTTTTGACATTGTCTAAATTTTTGTATTATAATTATATCAAATCATGTTTTGTATATTACCAATGAATTTAATGTATTATGATAGCCAACTATTTTCTTTCCAAAAAAGTTTTTTTGAAAAGTCTTTTTGTACGTTCCTCATATACCATTATTTGAAATGATATACCATATGTTTAAGTGACATAAAACTCACAAATATTATCAATGAACTACCACTGGATATTTACACATACTATTTAATGAAGCAACCACTAGGGATATCTACCATCGAATGGAGTTACCACCACCACCAAATACAACTACCATCATGAGCTACCACTACCGCCAATGTAATAATAAAAAAAAGCGTTAGAACTTTTAGGAATATATATCATCAAATAATGAATCATTCAGTTGGAGATACCAGTTGTTCAAAAAATTACTTCTAGACATACCGAATACCAATAAGATACCATCTAGGGCATCTACCCTCATGGCACACAACTGCCAAATGATCTACCATATATTTCTAGAATTAAATTCAATATCAATTTCTATAATTAATAGACTATGTATTTATTAAAAGTTATATGAATGTATAATAAATAATTACTATTCATAAAAAACTCCCCAATCATTTTAAAGATAATGTCAGGCATCCCCAGATTTTCAATCAAAATGGGGATCTAGATTATATTATTATTATTATTCAATAGAGAATTAGACCATAAGGTAGGAATAAAAATCATTGGAACCCAAGAAGAATGATGGTGGACATCATGTGAATGTAGTTAAAAGTAATTGAAGAAATATATATACAAAAAATCATAAATATACTGGTGTGGAAGAATACATATTGAGAACAAAATAATTTTTAATGATATCAACAACACTACATTTTTCTACACATTCAATTAAATAATTATTTAATCATTTCAATTAAAAATTTATAGACTCATTTGTAATTGATGATATTAAAATTTAGATTCATCACAACTTCACATAATTTTTTTCTTTCTTCTTTTCCTACATTCAAGCTGCATTTTTTTACTCAGTTTTTTAGTAAGACATAGTCTTTTGCAATAAACTGTAGAGATCTTAACACTCTCTCAAAACTTATTTCATTTTTTAATCCCATGAACAACTATAGAATATGTTTTGTGTAATGTAAAATCTTAAACCAATAGGTCTTAATTATAAATCCACCTAACCATAGGTTCTTTTACATTTATCGAATATGTTCTTGACTGGTAATGAGGGTATCAAGTGGAACTATTGGGGGCCATACCCTCCATATGTGTGAAAAAATGAAATAAATAACCAATATAATTATTTAAATTAAAAATTAAATAACATATGGAAAACTAGAGATGAAATGAGATATGAATTAATGGATCCCCAAGTAACAAGACAAACGTGAGTAATCAAAACATATATATTAACAAATGAACTATAAGGTCTTTTGCAGTTTTCCCTAGCCCACGACCATCTCTAGAATCCCCTAATCAACTATCCCCTATAGGATCTACTCCCTTCTCCATTTCCCTTTTCAAATCTTTATTTTCATTAAATTCTTGATTAGGGTTCAAGTACAAGATTTTGAATGACACCACCACTAAAAATAATCATCAATACATAAAATATATAAGTGCATGACATGAACATAATTAAATTACATATATAATAACTATAAGAACCATATTCTTTATTTAATATTAATATATGCTTTATTTCATATGGTTACACTTAATAAAAAGTAAAATGTTTAAAAGCCTAGTGTATTTGATAATTTTGTACATTACAGAACAATTTAAATCCATAAAATATCTCTTATATTTAAAAAATCCTTAACATGCTTATATATAAAACTGTATGGGACAACCTAGGGATATACATAAGAAACGGGTGATCTATAAAGCCCAGTAAAGGAAGAAACCTTGGATAAAATGAATAAGTAATTAGATGTTTTTCAATTCAAATATAAATAGGGAATAAAGAGAGTAAAATTCATAATCATTAACAATGAGATATGATGTAGCTTAATAATCATAATAGAATCATGGGAAATGTGTAATCAACATAAAACTATATATAATAAACATTCTTTATGTTTATTAGACATGAAATCATGATGGACAATGCCTTATAATGGAATTAGGTTTACTCTATGTCCCAATATAACAAATAATGAGACTAAACAATACCCAATGCATTGGGAATTATATTATTTCTGGCACACCCATAACATTCATTTCATTATCATGCTTATGAGGTCCACATAGATCATAAAACTAGGATTCATTAATCATCAGACATTATTTCATGATCATGTATTATGAAATAAGCAAATTTATGTCAAATTTTAAATAAATATTATTGTAAAAAGTTTAACACATGGGATGAGAAATGGGTATGATATTCACTACACAATTGTTTTGGAATGAAAAATCAAGGCCAAATTTCAGCAGCATAATGACATCACATAAAAAAAATCATAAAATGGGTTTATCATAGATAAAGAGGTCTCTCATAACATGGTAATAAAATAGGATGTAATGTAAACATATAAATACATATCCAAACATTAGGAATTTGAAATATAAGGCATAAGATAATAATGAAACATTAATAATCAAGAGAATGTAAGCATACCTTGTGTGTGTGACTCCAAATGCTTGATAAGAGCTTCTTGAGAGCATGGGGGATCCTTTACAATACTATGTAGATTAAAGGGACTATTAATGACATTCTATAAGAATTGTTTTCTATGAATAGAAATGATATCATGGGGTATTTATATTTTAAATGAGTTGGGGTTTAATTATAAAATCTAGAAGAAAAACTCGAACTCTATATATTAAAATAAACAAAATCAAAAACATTCCAATGGTTTTTACCTAAATTTTCCTCCAAATGCGAGTGGTAGTCATAACTTTATAAGAGAATGGTCTGAAATTATTTAAATAATACCCTTACATGGGTGGAGGTGAGTCATAATCCTAAAGAAATAATTTCTGAAACAATAATATATATTAATTTATTTGGTAGATTCATAATGGATTTTTAGAATAAATAAAATAAAACGTAAATTAAATTATTTTAAAGGTAAAATACATATTTGTTCATGGATACCCTTTATTGAATTTATTTCATAACTTTTGGTTCATTATTATGTCATAAAACTCATCTTATATTTATATGGTATTGAATTTTTTCATGAATATTCAATTGTCATAGAAAATTATAAAAAATTTACCATTGTATAATTTAAACATTATGATTCCAAAATTTTATTAATTTTCTATAAATAATTTTTTAAATATTCATATATTTACCTCTAAAATAATATTCAACATTTACTGATAAATTATTGGTGTTTTAAAAGTAATTGTTTTTAAACCCTTATAAATATTATATGATAACATTATTAAAATATTATTTATTTCAAAAATTATTTAATTTTTAAAAATTATTTCTTTAATTGGATATGAATATCATCCAATAATACTATTTGTGTTATATTATATCAAAATAATTTATTTATAACTTATCAACAATAGGATGAAAATACATTTATTATAAAATTAAAAAAATTTACATAATGAAATAAATAGTTCCTAAAAATATATCCCTTTAATTCACCACCACACTCACTGATGGTAATGTGTCTGACAATGTTACATTCACAGTGTGGTTTAACGAACATGGTTTGGATTGTGATATTGATGAGCTGCAACTCCTCCCGTAAATGGTTTTTCAAGCATATGTTGTTACAGGTCAACCTAGTTTTGGCCAATGAAAAACCCCAATGATTCTTTATCCCTCAGTTGATTCAATAGATAATATTCATTAGGTGTGATCCTACTCATTTAGTCCATCAATTTCAATAACTATGGCAATTGGATGGGTTAAAAACTTATATTTATATTAATCATATGATCACTATTCAACATATATATTATCAACGATAATTATTCATAATAACTATTTAAATATGATATAAAAAATAAATATGTACTTATTTCTAAATAATAAGTAATTTTAATTAAAACATATGGTAAAACCAATTTAGAACAATTCAAGTCGTTACAATCTTCCCACATATGAAAATTCAGTCTCAAAATTTTAATTTCCTAAAATAAACCAGATGATGGTAACTCTATCTCATCACCTCATCTAGTTCCCACTTTGACTCTTCCAACATGTTGTTTTTGTACAACACTTTTACCTAGTTTATTTTCTTATTCCACAGAACATTGTCTCAATGAATAATTATTTTCACGGGATGCTTCACATAATAAATGTCACTATCAAATGTTAAAACATTATGGTTGAATATGTGATAGGGTTATTTAATGGAATTTCTCAATAATGATACATGAAATACATTAAATAAATGAGATAGGCTAGGTGGTAGTTCCATTACATAGGCCACCGCTCCAATGCGATCAAGGTTCACAAAGGGGATGATGTATCTTAGATTTAGAATTACCTTATTCTCAAATATCATCACATTATTACATAAAGATATAATTAGGAATAACATTTCTCAAAAATCTTAATCTAGGCATCATAAATGGTTGTTATCATAACTCTTTTGTTGATGATGAGACTCTTTTTTGTGCTTCTGATTGGTCTCGACCTTTTCTATAATTTATTCAACCATTTCAATACCTAGTAGTTTTTGTTCCACAAATTCATCCCATCCTGCTGGTTTTATTAACCTATTACCATAATGGGATCCTTAGGTGTCCATTTATATGATTTAGTGGGACATTTTATTTTACATTAACTCAACCAAAGGAATATGTTAGTTCCATTTTCCATTGAATTCAATTGGAAATGCTGTCAGGCATTATCCAGTGTTTGGATAGTCTGCTTAGATTGGAAATCCGTTTTTGGGTGATAAGTTGTGATGGATATCAATTAATTGTTTAGATCATGTTTTAGAAATTTCCATTACATGTAGGTGTATCTCACATCTCAATTAGATACAATCTAGAGTGGTACTTCATGCAACATCACCATTTCATTGACTTATATCCGTGCAAGTTGATCCAGTGAGAAATCCCCTAGAATAGAAATGAAGTGTGTTTTCATTTTTATATGATCATCCACATCTAGACTAGAATAATACGTCATGATTTATTCTGACGACCAAAGAATAATTACATGGTTATTTTTTCCCATTTCCATTTAGTTATGTGTAATGGGTATATTATCCCCTTGGTTTTTTCCTTTTTTCATTCACTTGCTGACATACACGACATTATGATGTATAATCTGTGATTTCCTTCTTCATATTGTCCCACAAACTATTATATCAGTTATCATAGTACATATTTCTGCTTCATGAAAGGATAAAGAAGGTATGGCTATTTTCATAATCAAATAGCTCCTTCTTTAACTCAGGATTAAATGGGAGGTAAATCTTCAACCAAATTTCAATACTCATTCTTCATTAATAATGAATTACGATGATTCCAAATTTCTTATTGTCTCCACCTTCTTCTAAATTACTATATAATATCTTCAATAATAGTTTATATTCTCCATAAGGTATGGTTGAGGATGTTCCATCCTTTATGAATCCCATGTTTATCATTTCTAAATCTATGAAGATCATACCCATCTCAATTCTCATCAATGATAGAATTCATGGATCAATTTTATATAAAGTGTTTAATCCATTATTTTATATTCTTAAATCATATTAAATTAAGTAGCCATAACCTTTAATCATCCCTAACCATCTTTGTTTGTGTATATTCTGATTTTTCTATGTGAATATATAGTTTTGAAATTTTTTATCTATATATATATTTCACAAATATTCCTGTATCCATCTCCAGATCATGCATTGTGTAGTTTTTCTGGGGAACCTTTAACTTCTATTAAGCATAGTCTATAACATTTTTAAACTACAGTAACACATATCCCAATACTATTCCTAAAACATAGTTGAATACTTTGAAAAATTATTCACTTGTGGGTAGTATATGAACATATATAGTGATAAGCCTGATCTTCAACTTCATGATGCTTTCTCTATATTCATAATTATATGAAAACATGACTCCCTTTAAATTTACAATTTTTTGGATATTGACAATTTAAAAACATTTATCCCCATTTTGAATATTATGAAACTAATCTATGGAAAATATAGATATATGTCATAGATCATGGCCTTGACCATAAACATATTGACTATATCATGCCCAGATATCACATTTATTTTGATGATATTCTCCATGAATGAGAATTCCATCAACCATGACTAATTTTTTTTGTATATCACATACTGCAAATCAATTTACAATGTCTTTAATAGGATGCTCATAAACTTCTCATGCACCACCTTGGTATAAGAGTATATTAGAATATCATTTATAAACACTACCTCAATTTCATAAAGGTAATATCTAAATACTATATTCATTATGTTCAAGAATATTTTTGGATCATCAGTGAGATTGAATTGAATTACTATGGAATCATAGTTCCCGTACCTCATACAAAAATAAGCCTTGGGAATATCGTCCTTCTTCACCTTAACTTTGTAGTATCCCAACTATAAATCCACCTTGGAGAATTATTGTGCTCCATGTATCTAATCTAACAAGTCATAAATACATGTAATATGATACTTATTATTTTTTTTGATCTTGTTCATATCATGATAATCAATGAAAAGTTGTATTCCCCCATCCTTATTCTAGATGAAGAGGACTAGTGAAACATACAGTGAAGCACTTAGGTGTTTGAACCAGGTATCCAAATTTTCCTATAATTATTTTTTCAGCTCCTCATGTTCCAAATATGAAATTCTATATGTACTCTAGAATAATGGTAACACCCAATAGCATCCCACTACAAGTACAACTATATCAGGCCCCGAGATAGTGGGAAAAAAGGCCTAAAGAGCATCTTCCCAAGTTTTAGAGGCTGCCGACTAGCAGTGATGGCCTCAGGTAAGTCTGTGGGGGAGAAAATTCACTCATAGGATAAGGTATAAAAATGTAGAAAACAATATATGTAACAAGTAGAAGAAGAATAGAGAAAAATAAGACAACATAAAAATTAGATAAATTACCCAACAAAATAAATAATAACTACGGAAGATAAAAAATCATAGTAGATAGCATGATGATTTTAATTTATGATTCCAAAAGTATATAAATATACTTTCATGGATACATGTTACAAGAATATGATTCATTATAACCAAAAAACATAAAAAAATACTAAAAAACAAGATAAGACATCACCAGAATATGTTTAGTATTCTACTACCAAACTTCATCCCAAACATCAATGCAATCATGTGTTGGTAGTGGCACACTTCCTTGTATACATACCTGTGAACATGTATTCTTCTTGTGTAAAAAACGGTTCTCAAGTTGGGTGTGATATATAATAACAGAAATACGACACCCACGATGTCTAAACAATTCCATTTTGTGATGTAGAAAAATAGAAGTGGGACATATATATTAAATGAATGAAATATAAATATATATAAATAATTGTAACATGGTGCAGTTCCCTAAGAGAACACCCATACCATAACACCTACTTCTGCCTAAGATAGAATACTAAAGGTGATACCTGGTATGTATAATATATATATCTCAAGGCCTATATTAAATTAATGTCCAATGAAAAGGGCATACCCACAATCTTGTTATTTGGTTTGGGGTCTAATACTTATGTCATCACCAGGCACACTAAAGGAAAACTTGAAGTGTCAAAAAGAATATAAAACTATATGCAGTTTCAATAAAAACATATCAAGAATTTATATCAGCATTGATGGTATCATATGTGTAGTCTAAGACCATCCTTGATTTATCACCCCATTACATCTATTAAATTATATCCAATGCCACCAGACCATTGAAGGTGATCCTTTTGAATGTCCACGTATTTCTTGTGGAATGGTAACTATGAGTCTATCCTATGTCTTCCAAGTAAAGGACCAAATATCAGATGAGGAATGGAATAGCCATTTCTTCAATGGATAAATCCTTGGTTTCACATTACGGAACAGATATCACTCGATAGTATAGTAAAAATCATGGGGAAAGCACTTACATGGAGAGCCTAACACATCACTTTACTAGAATGTTTTGCTGTATCCTATGAAGTATGGAGAGTATAATTTTGGGTTCTTAATTTGGGACTTTCTTTCTCTCCCTGATCAAACTTTATTTTAAACAACAATATCAAAATAGATATAAATCAAGGAGAATAATTCAAAATTTTCATCCATCTAAATACCCATTTAACGTCACACTTACTAATTTTTCTTACCTAACAGTCACATCAACTAATAATAACAGAAAAAAATTAAGTAGAACTTATTAGTGAATATAGAGACAATTAAATTTAATAATGGAAAATCAGAACAAGACTTATATAAAAAATTATTTAAAAAAATCAATTGAAAACCAAATTAATGGTTTATGAATCATCCTAATTAATTTTTTCAATTTCTAACATGACCCAAAATTTTCGTACATAAACACATAATTGATAATTGGAATACCCAAGGAAAAATGTAACAAATAAAATTATGTTGGAAAACCCAACGGGGTGTCCAATGGAATGGGAACAATATGGAAGGGGTTTGTCTTAAACAAACATCTCCAAGATCAAGGCAAACAATTAAATTAAATTGATACTCATTATTTGGGTTTTGATGGTAGGAACCAATGAGTGTCACAATAGTTCGATTTGAATGAAGAAAAAAATGATGTGAATGAATAAATACTCCCTACCTCATATTCATAGTATTTCACATTCCCTTGAAAACCATTTATTTGATATAAAATAGGTGAAATCTGAGGATTTAACAAAAACACCAATTTTATGTAAAATAATTCCATGATAGATCATATGTTTGAGAGTGGATGAAAATAAAATATTCCTACTATGTAATATTATCCATAATGGTGTTTTAGTATTTCTTCAGATGACAGAAAAAATGGAGTATAATCTAATGTAAAAAAAGATTATGATGAGGCAACGGGGGGTGTCACACAACCTCCATATGATGGGGTGCAAAACACTTGTGGAGATGAGATGGAGAGAAGAAAGGAAAAAAATAAAGAAATAAAAGAAATATATGATTAAATAATAAAAATTAAAGAAATATTTTTGAACAAATAAAATGAAATAAAAATAAAAAAATTGAGAAGGTGAAAATAAATACAAATAATAGTAATTGGTTAAACCCATTTTAATTATTTTCACTTTTCATCTAACCAATATTATTATTATTATTTATTTTCATCCCTCCGTTATTTATTTTAATTTTATATATTTTTCTTATTTTAATTCATTTCATTAATTTTAACCCGAATTATTATTCAAGGGTATAATCAATTATATTTAAAATCCCAATAAACTATTAAAAGAAAAATTGATTCTTAGGAACTACAACAGAGAGTGTGGGTGTGTGCCTTCAGTTGAATTAAGGAATTTGACATAAAATTTATATAATATTAAATGGTCCATACCTTGGTTTATTGTGTGACGTTAAAACCTTGCCTCAATAATACAAATCATCCTCGAGTTTCCCTTATGAGTGTAGGGGAATGTTGTCTAAGAAATATATTGGCCATTGTGTATAAAAATTAGTCTCCCACTCCTATGTCTCATCCTAATCGTGTCCATGTTTCCATTGGACCCAGACCAATGCAACAAACCTACCTATGAGAACCCTAAAGTCACAATCGATGATACGAATCAGATACAACATGAACGATGCATCTGCCTGAATCTTGATGTCGTCAGGGATAAATGAATGAGATTGGTTTGGAAGATACTGTTGAAGTAGTGAGACATGGAAGACATCGTGCATGGAATGGTACCTATTATGTAACTATAATTTATAGGATACAATACCAACATTCTCTATAATCTAATATTGATCATCATATCTTGGCGATAACATCCCATGCCTCTGGATTCACCTATGACTCATACTCGGTGAAAAATGTAGTAATGCCTGATGTCCCACATAAAACTCCATAGGTCTACAATGATGATCTAAATAAGAATTATTTCTGGGATGAGCTATATCCATACACTTCTAAACTAACTAGACATTATAAGAATCTCCTTAATTATATGAGGGCCCAAATAATCTATCTCACTTTCTTTGAGCCAACATATAGTTGAACGACATGATCTACCAAAGAGGGACTCATATATAGACTTTTTATTTGTTGTATAGAAGATATTTTTATATTAAAACTCAATTAAAAGAATATTTTACTCCCAATAACCTCCAAAATTAAGTATACAAGGCCAAGACATATGCTTTATCACCTGAATGGTTCTCTCAGACTTCCCATTAATCAAGGGGTGATATGCAGTACTCAAAAAAAATATGAACCCAATTCCTTCTTTTCCCCTTCCATAATCATGATGTCTAATAGGCGTCTCAATCCATCATGATAGAACATTAAAATCCATGAAGTTGAACTCTCTACTAAATATAAATTCTCATTAACTCTTCAATAGATAATGGGTCTCGTATTGGTAGGAAGTGAGTGATTTTGGTCAACCTATTGATGATGACCCGAACTACATCACTATATCAAGGAGATCTCACAAAGACTATAACTAATCCAATATGGTGTTGTTCCATTTCAATTTATGAATGGACATATATTGTAGGATTACAAAAGGCTATTGGTGCTCTTCCTTCACCTTCTAACATGTGGAGAACCATGTAATGAAAATATCTATTAACTTCATTATACTAGTCCACAAGTACTAAAAATGTATATATTTGTACATTAGGGTAAGTACAGGATGATGTTCCTTTATAGAGGCATGAGATTCCATCACCATATCTTCCTAAATAGGATAAGGACCCATATACGTCCACAATAGAGATGAATTTCCTGATCACCAACAACACTACTAGGAGACATTTTCTCTCTTATGTCACCTTCCTTCAAAATGACCCCTATGGATCAAATAATTGTCACATGTAGACTCTATCCAGAATAGAGAAAATCACTGTAAGATATGCTAGAACTACTTTTCTAATTTGTTCTTGATCCACCAAATGCATCTCACAAACAAAATCCATTATATGGCACTCACTATGGGCTACCTAGATGGATTATGTCTGTGACTTGTGGATCAAAGCATTAGCCATGACATTACCCATGCTTGGGGTATAATAAATCTCAAACTGAATCGATTGAAGGTATTTGACCCACCTGTATTGGCACAAATTTATGTCTCACTATGTGGAGATATATTTCATGAATTTATGAAATGTGTAAACAAAGAACCTCTCTCCCAAAAAGTAATGTATCCAATAGTGAAATGAATGAACTAAAAGGCTAATTCAATATTTTGTTTAGGATAGTTGTACTCACGAGGCCTCAAAAGGAAGGATCTATAAGCCATGACTCGATCACCCTACATTATATTTGAACCCATTTTGACTTTTTAAGCATAATAGTGAACAAAGAAAAGGTTTCCATGCATTGGTAGAACCTGGATTGAAGAAGACGTGAGTATTCAATCTAACTCTTGAAAAACAAATATTCAATGTTTTTTTACTAGATGAACTATACACCATTCATTTCTAAGGAAGTAAGAGGAAATTCTATATGGGAGAAATCCTGGATGAAATGTGTGTAATATCCATCAATGCCTAAGAAACTACATATGTCAAAAACATTCTTGGATTGCTCACAGGAAACCAATATACTCAACTTCTCTGAGATAACCAATACATCTATTTATAATATTATATTATCCATGAATTGAACATTGCTGACCCAAAAGTAGAATTTACTAAGCATCATGTATAGCTGGTGCTCTCTCAGTGTACTCAAATTGATATCATTATGGGTTTCATGGCCATTTATTGACTGAGAATACATAAATATTACATCTATAAAGACCACCAAAATGAAATCATGGTACGGGTAGAAAACCTAATTCATTAGAGCCATATAAAATATTGTCTCATTCATCATACTAAAAAGAATAATAAAAAACTCATACAATTCGTACCAAATTCGGAAAGTTGTGAGTGGTATATATTTTATTCTCATATGAACATAATTATATCGTGACCTCATATTAATCTTAGAGAAAATGGTTTATCCTCAAAGCTAGTTGAAGATGTCATCTATTCGCGGAAACAAATATCGAATCTTTACTATATACTGGTTGAGTGAATGATAATCTATGCATATGTTGAGGATACCCTCTACCTTCTTGGTGAAAAGGATTGGTGAACCCCATGAAAATCTTATAGGTTTGATAAAACCCTTATTATCAAGCTATTTAAGATATTTATTGAGTTTATGTAACTCGTTTGGTTCATTATTATAACGATTAATAGACACTAGTGCCACACTTTGAACTATCTCAATTGTGAACACAACTTCCCTAACATGAGGTAATCTGGATTTTTTTTGGGAATACATTTATAAAAGGATACCCAACAGGAGGTAATTCCATTGAAAACAATACCCAATTACTTATAAAGAGATCTTCTAGCTATGTCGTCACTCTTCCAAGCCCAGAACTCTTGGTTCTAGCTCGATCTGATAGGATATGATGTTGTTACAAATTTATATATGTTTTTCCCTCATTATTTGTGAAGGATAATCAATGGGGAAAAAAATTCACTTGGGAATGATAATGAATGAGCCTGTCTATACTGATAATGACATAAAATATGGTCATATCATGTAATAAGAAATTAAAGAAGAAACAATACCTTCCTACCTCAATGGGAAGTCCTAGAACTAATAAATTCCCTCTATTCTGACCCCTAAAGGAGTGTTAAGAGATGTAATGCCACAAGGGTAATCAATAAAAATACCCAAACTCTCAACAAATTGCAGCATATAGAAAAGAGTGTAAATCACCAGTATAAAAAATGCATAAAAGTAAAGTAATGGATATAAGGATAATACCTATAACATTAGAGGGCCCTGGAGTTTCCCCTACAAAATATGATTGAACTGTATACATATGGCCTGGTTATTATCCTTGAGGTTCCACTTTTCTAGCCTGAGAATGTCCAATCTACGTAAGCTGGTGTTTTGGAATTTGATTGGCTCATCCATTTAATCCATTTACTTGTTCTATTTGGACAGTGGAAAATGAACTCTTAGCGTGATGTAGATCCATAGATCCAATAACATGTGGTGGTACTAGTATGGATCCTCTTCCATTTGATGTTGATGGAGAAAAATGATAGAAATGATAATGGTGGCCCACCATGTCTCAATATCAGAACACCATCGGTTTACCTATGTACTATGGATTTATATATCCAATATTATCACACTGATGATACAAAATAGTGCTATCAGTGTGTCACGACCCGTCCTTGGGGCCCATGCCGTGACTACCCCAAGCCCGCCTTCCATAGGCCAGGGGCTGGAAACTAGCACCAAAGGCGTAAATCCCGATAACTGGGAAGGCATTGCCTTAATAAAAGTAAACAAACACGACAGAGTATAAGCGGACGTAAACACTAAGTACAAAGAGAAGTGAAAAAAGGAAAAATGGGCAAGAATACAAACCCAAAAGAAAGTACAACTACAACTGAACAAAGTACAACAGAAAAAGACCACAACAGGTGGGACGGAAGCGTCTCCTAGGTCGTCCTCCTCGGATCCTACCTGAAGGGTAGGTACAGTTGGCGCAGCTCCTGGATCGTCAACCACGGATCCTACCTGAAGGGTAGGTACAGATAGACTCCACAACGCTCTCACCCGCCGACCACCTCTGAGTGTCGTCTCGCCGTGAAGTCCACCTCCGGATACTGACTCATCGAGTAGTCCCTCTTCGGGTACCATCCAGTCCCCGAACACTCGACCTCCATCAGCACTGCCCGTCGTCTGAAACCAACACAACGAGGTGCGGGCATAGCCCGTGCAGGGGTGAGTATAACGTTACTCAGTAGGGACCCCGAGACCCTCACGGTCTCACTAAAACCAACAAGGATAACCACAATGAAGATCTCAACAGATAACCTCTACTTAGGTATATGCCCAAACATATACCTAAGTTATCAAGTAACCCATCTCAATCATGAAGAAACACAAGGATCATGAAATCAACGGATAAACACTACCCAGCTATATGCCCATACATATACCTATGTTATCAAGTGACTCATCTCAATCATCCAGTAAACACAAAGTTCAAAAGTCTCAGCTCAAACCAGGATTTTCATTTTCGAAACTGTAACTGCTGAGGAGCTCCGTCTCTAGAGTGTACAGTGGTCATGTCACGACTTCGAGGTTCTGCTCACTAACCTAAGACTGCTGAGGTACTCCTCCTGTCGAGTACCGTGGGCCTGCCACCTCACATAGTAGTGCTTCCCACCGAGGTCTGCCACACAACACTGTAGTGCTCCCCCCTCATAGCCTACAGAGGTACTCCTCATGTCGAGTACTGCGGGTCTGCCACCTCACATAGTAGTGCTCCACCGCTATGGGTCTGCCACCTCACAAAGTAGTTTTCCCCACTGGGCTACATAAGTCACTTCGAATCGAATCGGACAAGCAGTCTTCAGGTCTCGGCCGGCTACACGGTCTCCGTACTCCGTACGCTCGTCTCTGGGAGGGTCCGCTCTATGAGCAACAAGGAAATACTCCAAGTATCTCAATTTCCCAAGAAGAAGTATCTCAAAGGACCTCCTCGTCATAGGGGTCTCAACACAACAGACGGCGCGTCAATCGGACGCCCGGTCTGTGAGTTATTAGCCTTTTCGTCCCAGGGGCCCGGTTGGTTTCATGAGCAAACCAAACCCAGCCGTATCTCAACTGTACCCCGAACTCTCATAGGGTATACTCATAGGGACCTTTTCTCAACGAGATCACCAACGCCGCTGACGGTTCGTCAAACTGACGTTCTGTCATAAAGGTATCAGTTTTTCCGTTCGAGGGGTCCGGTCGGATTTCTGTGCAATCCAACCCGGCCACTATCCATCTGCATCCAATTCTCAGGAAGAGAATGCCAAAAGTTCCGCATCGTCAACAGGAACTCAACGCAATAGACGGCGCGTCAATCGGACGCCCGGTCTGATAGTTATTGGCTTTTTCGTTCCACACCCACCCTGGGAAACTTCCCAGGAGGTCACCCATCCTGATCACTACTTTAGGCCAAGCACGCTTAACTATGGAGTTTTAACCAGGTAGCATCCCGAAAAGGAAGGTGCACCTTGCGTATATTATATCAAAACGACCGTCTCGATCCAAGGATCGCGTTGTCGCTTACGACGAGTCGTTTGGAGGCTCGTAGCCCCAGATACCGGCATTTGACCAAAACGGGTCCGAAACTGGGGGTCTGGGCCCGGGCCGACCCGGCCCGAACCCCCTGTGTCGGCCGAACCGGGTTGACCCAGCCCGGGCGGCGACCCGGCTCGACGACCCGGCCCGACTCGGAAAAATCCCGGCCCGGGCGGTGGCGCAGCGGCGCGGACCGGCACGGCAGCGCGGCCTGGGCGCCGTTCGGGTGCCGCGCGCGGGGGGCAAAGCCCTCCCCCCCCCCCATTGAGAACCGCGACTCCTTAATTGGAGCCGCTTTTGAGACCCGGCCGAGGGAAATTAATTCCCCCGGTCTCCACTGCCCGGACGGCCCGCACTGGCCGGCCGGTTTCACCAGCAAGGACCGGCGATGGCCGGTCCTTCCTTCGCCAACACTGGTAGCCCGGTGTCGGCCGCCAGTCATCTTGCTCCGCCGGGGCCCGGAACAAGCCGCGACCTTTGCCGTTCGGCGCGATTCGACGGCATCACTTCCCTCCGCCGAGGCCCCGCTACGGCCGCGACGCCTTTTACTTTCTTCGACGCGATGTGACGGCGTCGTGTTCTTGGATTTCTTTCCACGGCGCGGTGTGATGGCGCCACGCGTATCTTCCACAATAAATCACATGGTGCGACGGCACCACGTTTTCTCATATCATCCTCATGAAATATTCACGAAAAACAAAGGAGGAGGGTCGGCCGTGTTTGTGCGGTCCGACCCCATCGCGTTATTCGATAACAAAAAGGGTTTTAATCCACGATCATCACCAAGTTTGTATTCACGAACAATTAAATAAATAAAAACCCTCAATCATCAACCGCTTGATCGGACGATCCGCGGATCAACCCGGTATTGGATGGTCCGCGCTCGTCGTTTTTTTCTCAAAATATAAGAGAATTCCAAAATAAATTCCCCTGTCGCGGCTTCAAGAATGGAGTTCTTAAACGACCCGCGGAGGACAAGCGTCGCGGAGGTCGGGCATCATTCCGTCTAGGTTGGTTGGAGAAGAGCTCGGGGAAGTCGAGCCGAGACGTCACCCTCTGTAAACTTTGTAGGCGGCGGTGCTTCCCTTCCTTACTCTGGTTGAAGATGGTCGGAGGTGTTGCTTCACATTCTTCGGAAACGTGGAACGTTCTTCCTCGAGAGGTTGGTGATCTTCCAAGAGTTCTTATCCTCTCCCAAGTTCTCCCCACAAGGTTTATGCCAACCCAAAAAGAAGAATATAATCTCTCTTTTTAATGTTGGAAAAATGAATTCAAAAGAATTCAAACACTCAAAATAATTTATTAAGTTGGTTTAATTAATTAATTGTAAAGTGTTGGCAAGAATTTCAAAAGATTGAAATTAAAATAAACCATACTTAACTCACCTCAATAATTAATCAAGTTGTCAAATATTAAAGAATGTGAGTTAATGGGGAGATGGAAAGTGAGGGGTTAAGAGGGTTAGGGAGATTAAGGAATTTGAAAAGGTGGGGGGGGTGGGTTCGTGTGGGCCCCACCCTTTCAAATATCCACACATGGGAAGTTGGATGGATGTGGGACCACCACCAACTTCCCATGGGAGAAGTTAACCACTTAACATTGATAAAATTTGATTTAACAATTTTATTCACTATTTTTAATTAAACCCCAAAAATTAACTTCTCCTCCCGCACAAACGCAACTACGGTAAAGGTTCTCTTAAGCGATTACCGGCGTTGCGAGTTCATCGGTGCAATCAGATTTCAATTCCAATCACCAGTTCAAAAGATAGAAATTCCCGCTCTCTCGTTCACTGAACGTGCCCGACCCAAAATTCGGAAATTAATTCCGGGCACACCGGGCCTCGGAATCAGGCGCCGTCAGAAACTGCGCTCTGTTAAAATTACAAAGAAAATTAAGAAAAAAATTTCCTTGAAATTTCCAGGTCATTAAATTACTCTCACCTCCGGGCTTTACGTCCCCGTAAAGCATCAACACAAACTAGGGTCACAAAAGCGGTACCGAGCACGCATCTGAGCATTCCGCTCTCATGTGCTTACCTAGAGGTTCCGTACTGCCAAAGAAAGTGCACCCGAGGAATCGATCGTCCTCATAGGATCTGCTCCTGTCGATCCTCGATCCCCACTGGAACCTCCGTGAAAGACACCCCATCGCCATCGTCCAGCTCCTCATGGTCGATGGGATGTGAAGGGTCGAGCACGTATCTCCTCAGTTGAGATACGTGGAACTCGTTGTGCAATTGGTGCAACTGCGGTGAATGGGTCAAGTGGTAAACCACCCCGCCTACCCTGCTGGGGACCTAAGAAGGTCCGCTGAACCTCGGAGATAACTTGCCGCCATGGCCACATCTCCATAAACCTCGTCAAGGTGAGACCGGTATAAGGATGTGATCATCATCCTCGAACTCCAAAGGTCTCCATTTTCTGTTAGAACTGAAACTCAATAGACTGCTGCCACGAGGGTAAGGTTGAACGAATCAAGAGTGATCGGTTGCACCCTCCTGTGAAAGAGTTTATCCTGTGCTACCTGGGTTTTCCTTTTCACCGACCAAGGAAAACCCATCATGAAGTTTTCCTAAAACCATCAATTTGAGTATGAAAAGTTATTTCCCATTCCATAATCAAACTAACGTCGTAAGGCCTCGACGCTGCCACCAAGAGATTCCAACTGAAACTCTCTCCTCGAGGGTCTGACCACACCATCGGCGTAAGTGTGTTTATCAAGTCTCCTTCCAAGGTATCTCCAGATGTGAGGGTCAAGTCCACGGCTTACCGGAAACTCTAGGTCTGGAACAAGATTTGTGAAAGCAATAAATTATTCACATCGACATCCGTTATTACAACAGCTATTAGTAGACATAGACTGTCCCTTGAATCATTTCTAGAGCCATTGGGTCGCACTCCTTGACCGCATGCAGCCGCACTCTTCCTCCGCCCTCCATCTCCCTGAGCCTAGAAGGGATAATTAAGGTGGTTGGTTGTACAATATTAGGATGTACACCACCTCATGCTGCTCTCCAAGCTCTGCCTCCACGTCTGCTGCTTCGTAGACTCATCTCTCCTTTAAGCTTCCTCTTCTTTAACATGCCCGAGTCTCTAAGACTGGCACCAGTTTACTGTTTCTTACTACACTGTGCATTCTTAATCCTCTCTCAGATGTCCGGAACCTCCTTTAGTCTCACAAGAGCTGCTTTGATTTCTTCTTTGCCGATAAGAGAAACCTGGTCTCATCCCATGGATGAACCACATTCGTTTCCTAATACAGTCAATCCTGAAATGAATGATGCATTCATGCCATGGATGACGTCGTAAGGCCTCGAAGTAACTACTAAGAGATCCAACTGTCACTCTCGCCTTTAAGGGTCGACTCACACTGTCGGCATCAGTGTGAGGTCACTGGGTCCCCTCCAGTAGAAATCTCGAATGTGAGGGTCAAGTCAACAGTTTAACCGGGACCACTCAGTATCAACCAAACAAAAGGACAGGAAAGAAAACATCTCAAAGATAAGTGTCTTTTTATTATTGTAGCTCATAGTACAAGACACGAATACAACAGCAAAATGGAACTATAAGTACAAGGGACGTATCCACTAGTTCCTCTCCTGTCCACCTCTTCCCGGAGCTCTACTGCCTTGTCCACTGCTCGGCTGTTGCTCATGCACCAGCCGCTACTTTTGTCTCAGTGGCTCCTCCAACACCCGCTGATCAACCGTACGAGGAGTTGGACAGTCACGTGCCAGGTGACCCTTCCCGCCGCAGGAGTAACATTGTCCGTTTCTGGCATGCATGGCTCTGACCCCACCTCGGGTGCCCCACACCACCGGTCCCAAAACCCGATATCATCCAACTGGTAGTCTGGTCCTCCTGGACCTCTGCATCATCTGTCTATTTCCCACAAATGACTTGGAAACTGATCGAAAAACACTCGGCAAACGCAGAAACTCATGTACACGCTCGGGGTGTAGAGATACTGGCACAAACTCCACCCTGAAGAAGGTCTCGAAGTCTCCCCATGCGAAGGTCATCCCATCGAAAAACTGAAACAAGTGGCTCCACCACCTGCCTGCTGCTGCCTGAAAGAGGCTGGTAGCAAAGATCACCATGAAGTCTGTCGGCGTCCCCACTAGCCTGAGGACTCTCACCACAGCCTCCAGCCAAACCTCAGCCTCCTGCGGGTCCGTCTCTCCCTGGAACCTGGGTGGCCTCTGGCGTTGGAACTCATGCAGTGCGCTCAAGCGTCGTGCATCGCCTACTGCTGGGGCTGGTGACATCAGTGGCCCAACGGGTAGTAGTACCGCTGGTGCCTCCACTAGTGCCTCAACTGCAAGAGGGCCCTGTACTGAAGCCTCATCGCTCGACAAGCTGTCAGCACGCACATCCCTCTAGGCTCTAGCTGGTCGTCCGTGAAAAGGCATCCTGAAAGAAACAGCGTGACACAGTCAAACGTTTATACCTGGTGATCTGACCTGGTTTGAGCTGTTTTAAGGGAAACCCTTTGAAAACACACATGCAATCAGTGTTTTCGTGCACAAAGTCAGAAATCAGTTGTCAGGGTCCTGGTGTATGGCTACGTCGGCCACCCGCACCAACACTGGACTCGCTGAACTGAAATCCAAACTCGGTACTCTTAACATTATTGCATCATAGAAAGAAAAATTCAGAGTCATATGTTCTGTGGTAGAACTGATCTCCTTTGATACCAATTTGTCATGACCCATCCTCGGGGCCCGTGCCGTGACTACCCCATGCCCGCCTTCCATAGGCCAGGGGCTGGCGACTAGCACCAAAGGCATAAATCCCGATAACTGGGAAGTCATTGCCTTTATAAAAGTAAACAAACACGACAGATTATAAGCAGAAGAAAACACTAAGTACAAAGAGAAGTGAAAAAAATAAAAATGGGCCAGAATACAAACCCAAAAGAAAGTACAACTACAACTGAAAAAAGTACAATAGAAAAAGACCACAGCTGGTGGGATGGAAGTAGCTCCTGGGTCGTCCTCCTCGGATCCTACCTGAAGGGTAGGTACAGTTGGCGCAGCTCCTGGATCGTCCACCACGGATCCTACCTGAAGGGTAGGTACAGATAGCCTCCACAACGCTCTCGCCCTCCAACCATCTCTGAGTGTCGTCTCACCATGAAGTCCACCTCCGGATACTGACTCGTCGAGTAGTCCACCACCGGGTATCGTCCAGTCCTCGAACACTCGGCCTTCGTCAGCACTGCCTGTCGTCTGTAACCAACACAATGAGGTGCGGGCATAGCCCGTGGAGGGGTGAGTATAACGTTACTCAGAAGGGACCCCGAGACCCTCACGGTCTCACTAAAACCAACAAGTATAACCACAAAGAAGTTCTCAACAGATAACGTCTACTTAGGTATATGCCCATACATATACCTAAGTTATCAAGTAACCCATCTCAATCATGAGCAAACACAAGGATCATGAAATCAATGGATAACCACTACCCAGGTATATTCCCATACATATACCTAAGTTATCAAGTAACCCATATCAATCATGCAGTAAACACAAAGGTCAAAAGTCTCATCTCAAACCAGGATTTTCATTATCGAAACCGTAACTGCTGAAGAGCTCCGTCTCTAGAGTGTACAGTGGTCCTGTCATGACTCCGAGGTACTGCTCACTAACCTAAGACTTCTGAGGTACTCCTCCTGTCGAGTACCGCGGGCCTGCCACCTCACACAGTAGTGCTTCCCGCCGGGGTCTGCCACCCACCACAGTAGTGCTCCCCCCTCATAGCCTACAGAGGTACTCCTCCTGTCGAGTACCGCGGGTCTGCCACCTCACATAGTAGTGCTCCTCCGCTATGGGTCTTCCACCTCACAAAGTAGTTCTCCCCACTGGGCTACGTAAGTCACTCCGAATCGAATCGGACAAGCAGTCTTCAGGTGTCGGCCGACTACACGGTCTCCGTACTCCGTACGCTCGTCTCTAGGAGGGTCCGCTCCATGAGCTACAAGGAAATACTCCAAGTATCTCAATGTCCCACTAAGAAATATCTCGAAGGACCGCCTCGTCATAGGGGTCTCAACACAACAGACGGCGTGTCAATCGGACACCCGGTCTGTGAGTTATTAGCCTTTTCGTCCCAGGGGCCCTGTTGGTTTCGTGAGCGAACCAAACCCAGCCGTATCTCATCTGTACCCCAAACTCTAATAGGGTATACTCATAGGAACCGTTTCTCAACGGGATCACTAACGCCGCTGACGGTTCGTCAAAAGGATGTTCTGTCAGAAAGGAATCAGCTTTTCCGTTCTAGGGGCCCGGTAGGATTTCTGTGCAATCCAACCCAGCCACTATCCATTTGCATCCAAATCTCGGGCGGAGAATGCCAAAAGTTCTATATCTTCAACAGGAACTCAACGCAATAGACGACGCGTCAATCGGACGCCCGTTCTGATAGTTATTGGCTTTTTCGTTCCACACCCACCCTGGGAAACTTCCCAGGAGGTCACCCATCCTGATCACTACTCTAGGCCAAGCAAGCTCAACTATGGAGTTTTAACCACATAGTCTCCCGAAAAGGAAGGTGAACCTTGAGTATAGTATACCGAAACGAACGTCTTGATCCAAGGATCGCGTTGCCGCTGACGGCGAGTCGTTTGGAGGCCCGTAGCCCAAGATACGGGCATTTGACCAAAACTGGTCCGAAACTGGGGGTCTGGGCCCGAGCCGACCCGACCCGACCCCCCCCCCCCCCTGTGTCGGCCGAACCGGGTGGACCCGGCCCGGGCGGTGACCCGGCCTGACGACCCGGCCCGACTTGGAAAAATCCCGGCCCGAACGGTGGTGCGGCAGCGTGGCCTGGGCGCCGTTCGGGTGCCGCGCGCGGGGCGCAATGCCCTCACCCCCTTTGAGAACTGCGGCTCCTTAATTAGAGCCGCTTTTGAGACCCGGCTGAGGGAAATTAATTCCCCCGGTCTCCACTGCCCGGACGGCCCGCACTGGCTGGCCGGTTTCACCAGCAAGGACCGATGACGGCCGATCCTTCCTTCGCCGACACCGGTGGCCCGGTGCCGGCCACTGGTCATCTTGCTCCGCCGCGGCCCGGAACTGGCCGCGGCCTATGCCGTTCGGCGCTATGCGACGGCATCACTTCCCTCCGCCGCGGCCCCGCTCAGGCCGCGACGCCTTTGACTTTCTTCGATGCGACGTGACGGCATCATGTTCTTGGATTTCTTTCCACGGCGCGGTGCAATGGCGCCACGCGTATCTTCCGCAATAAATCGCGTGGTGCGACGACACCACATTTTCTCATATCATCCTCAAGAAATCATCACGAAAAAGAAAGGAGGATGGTCGGCCGTGTTTGTGCGGTCCGACCCCCTCGCGTTATTCGATAACAAAAAGGGTTTTAATCCACGATCATCACCATGTTTTTATTCACGAACAATTAAATAAATAAAAACCCTCAATCATCAACCGCTTGATCGGATGATCCGCGGATCAACCCGGTATTGGTTGGTCCGCGCTCGTCATTTTTTTCTCAAAAGATAAGAGAATTCCAAAATAAATTCCCCTACCTCGGCTTCAAGAATGGAGTTCTTCAACGACCCGCGGAAGACAAGCATCGCGGAGGTCAGGCGTCATTCCGTCTAGGCTGGTGGGAGAAGAGCTCGGTGAAGTCGAGCTGAGACGTCACCCTCTGTATACATTGTAGGCGGCGGTGCTTCCCTTCCTTAATCCGGTTGAATATGGTCAGAGGTGTTGCTTCACGTTCTTCAGATACGTGGAAAGTTCTTCCTCGAGAGGTTGTTGATCTTCCAAGAGTTCTTCTCCTCTCCTAAGTTCTCCCCACAAGGTTTATGCCAACCCCAAAAGAAGAATATAATCTCTCTTTTTAATGTTGGAAAAATGAATTAAAAATAATTCAAACACTCAAAATAATTAATTATGTTGGTTTAATTAATTAATTGCAAAGTGTTGGCAATAATTTCAAAAGATTGAAATTCAAATAAACCATACATAACTCACCTCATTAATTAATCAAGTTGTCAAATATTAAAAACTGTGAGTTAATGGGGAGTTGGAAAGTGAGGGGTTAAAAGGGTTAGGGAGTTTAAGAAATTTGAAAAGGAGGGGGGTCATGTGGGCCCCACCCTTTCAAATATCCACACATGGGATGTTGGATGGATGTGGGCCCACCACCAACTTCCCATGGGAGAAGTTAACCACTTAACATTGATAAAATTTGATTTAACAATTTTAATCACTTTTTTTAATTAAACCCCAAAAATTAACTTCTCCTCCCGCACAAACGCAACTACGGTAAAGGTTCTCTTAAGCGATTACCGGCATTGCGAGTTCATCGGTGCAATCAGATTTCAATTCCGAGCACCGGTTCAAAAGATAGAAATTCCCGCTCACTCGTTCACTGAACTTGCCCGAGCCAATCTTCGGAAATTTATTCTAGGCACACCGGGCCTCGGAATCAGGCGCCGTCAGAAACTGTGTTCTGGTAAAATTACAGAGAAAATTAAGAAAAAAAATTCCTTGAAATTTCCAGGTCTTTACATTACTCTCACCTCAGGGTTTTATGTCCTCGTAAAGCTTCAACACAAACTAGGGTCACAAAAGCGGTACCGAGCACGCATTTGAGCCTTCCGCTCCCATGTGCTTATCTAGAGGATCCGTACTGCCAAAGAAAGTGCACCCGAGGAATCGATCATCCTCGTAGGATCTTCTCCTGTCGATCCTCGATCCCCACTGGAACCTCCGTGAAAGACAACCCATCTCCATCGTCCGGCTCCTCATGGTCGATGGGATGCGAAGGGTCGAGCATGTATCCCCTCAGTTGAGATACGTGGAAGTCGTCGTGCAACTGGTGCAACTGCGGTGAATGGGTCAAGCGGTAAACCACCCCGCCTACACCGCTGGGGACCTAAGAAGGTCCGCTGAACCTCGGAGATAACTTGCCGCCATGGCCACATCTCCGGAAACCTCTTCGAGGTGAGACCGGGTTAAGGATGTGATCGTCATCCTTGAACTCCAGAGGTCGCCATTTTCTGTTAGAACTGAAACTCAAAAGACTGCTTCCAGGAGGGTATGGTTGACCGAATCAAGAGTGATCGGTCGCACCCTCCTATGAAAGAGTTTATCTTGTACTGCCTGGGGTTTCCTTTTCGCCGGCCAAGGAAAACCCATCCCGACGTTTGCCTAAAACCGTCAATTTGAGTATGAACAGTTATTTCCCATTCCATACTCAAACTAACGTCGTAAGACCGCGACACTGCCACCAAGAGATTCCAACCGAAACTCTTGCCTCGAGGGTCTGACCACACCGTCGGCGTAAGTGTGATTATCGAGTCTCCTTCCAAGGTATCTCCAGACGTGAGGGTCAAGTCCACGGATTACCGGAAACTCTAGGTCTGGAACAGGATTTGTGAAAGAAAGAAATGATTCAAATCGACATCCGTTACTACAACAGCTAGTAGTGGACACCTACTGTCCCTTGAATCATTTCTAGAGCCATTGGGTCACACTCCTTGACCGCATGCAGCCACACTCTTCCTCCGCCCTCCAGCTCCCTCAGCCTGGAACGAATAACTAAGGTGGTTTTTTGTACAATGTTAGGATGTACACCACCTCATGCTCCTCTCCTAGCTCTGCATCCACGTCTGCTGCTTCATAGACTCATCTCTCCTTTAAGCTTCCTCTTCTTTAACACACCCGAGTCTCAAAGACTGGCACCAGTTTCCTGTTTCTTACTGCACTGTGCAGTCTTCATCCTCTCTCGGATGTCCGGGACCTCCTTTAGTCTCACAAGAGCTGCTATGATTTCTTCTTCTTGCCGGTAAGAGAAAACTGGTCTCATCCCCTGGATGAACCACATTCGTTGCTTAATACATTCAATCCTAACATGAATGATGCATTCATGCCATGGATGATGACGTAAGGCCTCGACGTAACTACTAAGAGATCCAACTGTCACTCTTGCCTTTAAGGGTCGACTCACACTGTCGACATCAGTGTGAGGTCACTGTGTCCCCTCTAGTAGAAATCTCGAATGTGATGGTCAAGTCAACAGTTTAACCAGGACCACTCAGTATCAACCAAACAAAAGGACACGAAAGAAAACATCTCAAAGATAAGTGTCTTTTTATTATTGCAGCTCATAGTACAAGACACGAATACAACATCAAAATGGAACTAGAAGTACAAGGGACATATCCACTAGTTCCTCTCCTGTCCACCTGTTCCCGGAGCTCTACTACCTTGTCCACTGCTCGGCTGTTGCTCAAGCACCAGCCACTACATTTTTCTCGGTGGCTCCTCCAACACCCGTTGATCAACCGTACGAGGAGTCGGACAGTCACGTGCCAGGTGACCCTTCCCGCCGCAGGAGTAACATTGTCTGTTTCTGGCACGCCTAGCTCTGACCCCACCTCGGGTGCCCCGCACCACCGGTCCTAAAACCCGAGATCATCCAACTGCTAGTCTGGTCCTCCTGGACCTCTGCATCATCTGTCTATTGCCCACAAATGACTCGGCTACTAATCGAAAAACACGCGTCAAAGGCAGAAACTCCTGTACATGCTCGGGGTGTAGAGCTACTGGCACAAACTCCACCCTGATGAAGGTCTCGAAGTCTCCCCATGCGAAGGTCATCCCGTCGCAAAACTGAAACAAGTGGCTCCACCACCTTCCTGCTGCTGCCTGAAAGAGGCTGGTAGCAAAGATCACTATGAAGTCTGTCGGCGTCCCCACTAGCCTGAAGACTCTCACCACAGCCTCCAGCCAAACCACATCCGCCTGCGGGTCCGTCTCTCCCTGGAACCTGGGTGGCCTCTGGTGTTGGAACTCGTGCAGTGCGCTCAAGCGTCGTGAATCGCCTACTGTTGGGGCTGGTGCCTCAACTGCAAGAGGGCCCTGTACTGAATCCTCGTCGCTCGACAGGCTGTCAGCACACACATCCCTCTGGGCTCTAGCTGGTCGTCCATGAAAAGGCATCCTGAAAGAAACATCATGACACGGTCAAACGTTTATACCTGGTGAGCTGACCAGGTTTGAGCTGTTTTAAGGGAAATCCTTTGAAAACACACACGTAATCAGTGTTTTCGTGAACAAAGTCGGAAATCAGTTGTCAGGGTCCTGGTGTATGGATACGTTGGCCGCCCGCACCAACACTGGACTCCCTGAACTGAAATCCACACTCGGTACTCTTAACACTATTTCTTCACAGAAAGAAAAAGTCAGAGTCATAAGTTCTGCGGTAGAACCGAACTCCTTTGATACCAATTTGTCACGACCCGTCCTCGGGGCTCGTGCCGTGACTAGCCCAAGTCCGCCTTCCATAGGCCAGGGGCTAGCGACTAGCACCAGAGGCATAAATACCGATAACTAGGAAGGAATTGCCTTTATAAAAGTAAACAAACACGATAGAGTATAAGCAGAAGTAAACACTAAGTACAAAGAGAAGTGCAAAAATGAAAAATGGGCTAGAATACAAACCCAAAAGAAAGTACAACTACAACTGAACAAAGTACAACAGAAAAAGACCACAGCTGGTGGGACTGAAACGGCTCCTAGGTCGTCCTCCTCGGATCCTATCTGAAGGGTAGGTACAATTGGCGCAACTCCTGGATCGTCCACCACAGATCCTACCTGAAGGGTAGGTACAGATAGCCTCCACAACGCTCTCACCCGCCAACCACCTCTGAGTGTCGTCTCGCCGTGAAGTCCACCACCGGATACTGACTCGTCGATTAGTCCACCTCCGGGTACCGTCCAGTCCTCGAACACTAGGCCTCTGTCAGCACTGCCCGTAGTCTGCAACCAACACAACAAGGTGAGGGCATAGCCCGTGCAGGGGTGAGTATAACGTTACTCAGTAGGGACCCTGAGACCATCACAGTCTCACTAAAACCAACAAGGATAACCACAAAGAAGATCTCAATAGATAACCTCCACTTAGGTATATGCCCATACATATACCTAAGTTATCAAGTAACCCATCTCAATCATGAGGAAACACAAGGATCATGAAATCAACGGATAACCACTACCCAGGTATATTCCCATACATATACCTAAGTTATCAAGTTACCCATCTCAATCATGCAGTAAACAAAAAGGTCAAAAGCCTCAGCTCAAACTAGGATTTTCATTATTGAAACCGTAACTGCTGAAGAGCTCCGTCTCTAGAGTGAACAGTGGTCCTGTCACGACTCCGAGGTACTGCTCAATAACCTAAGACTGCTGAGGTACTCCTCCTGTCGAGTACCGCGGGCCTGCCACCTCACACAGTAGTTCATCCCGCCGGGGTCTGCCACCCAACACATTAGTGCTCCCCCCTCATAGCCTACAGAGGTACTCCTCCTGTCGAGTACCGCAGGTCTGCCACCTCACATAGTAGTGGTCCTCCACTATAGGTCTGCCACATCACAAATTAGTTCTCCCCACTGGGCTACGTAAGTCACTCCGAATCGAATCGGACAAGGAGTCTTCAGGTCTCGGCCGACTACACGGTCTTCGTACTCCGTACGCTCGTCTCTGGGAGGGTCCGCTCCATGAGCTACAAGGAAATACTCCAAGTATCTCAATGTCCCACGAAGAAGTATCTCAAAGGACCGCCTCGTCATAGGGGTCTCAACACAACAGATGGCGCATCAATCGGACGCCCGGTCTGTGAGTTATTAGCCTTTTCGTCACAGGGGCCCGGTTGGTTTCGTGAGCGAACCAAACCCGGCCGTATCTCAATTGTACCCCAAACTCTCATAGGGTATAATCATAGGGACCGTTTCTCAACGAGATCACCAACGCCGCTGATGGTTCGTCAAACGGACGTTCTGTCAGAAAGGTATCAGCTTTTCCGTTCCAGGGGCCCGGTTGGATTTCTGTGCGATCCAACCCGGCCACTATCCATCTACATCCAAATCTTGGGCGGAGAATGCCAAAAGTTTTGTATTGTCAACAGGAACTCAACGCAATAGACGGCGCGTCAATCAGACGCCCGGTCTGATATTTATTGGCTTTTTCGTTCCACACCCACCCTGGGAAACATCCCAGGAGGTCACCCATCCTGATCACTATTCTAGGCCAAGCACGCTTAACTATCGAGTTTTAACAACGTAGCCTCCCGAAAAGGAAGGTTCACCTTGAGTATAGTATATCGAAACGACCGTCTCGATCCAAGGATCGCGTTGGTGCTGACGGCGAGTCGTTTGGAGGCCCGTAGCCCAAGATACGGGAATTTGACCAAAAATGGTCCGAAACTGGGGGTCTGGGCCCGGCCCGACCCACCCTGTGTCGGCCGAACCGGGACGACCCGGCCCGGGCGGCGACCCGGCCTGACTTCCCGGCCCGACTCGGAAAAATCCCAGCCCGGCCGGTGGCGCTGCGGCGCGGGCCGGTGTGGCAGCGCGGTCCGGCGCGGCGGCGCGGCGGCGGGGACCGGCACGGCGGCGCGGACTGGGCGCCGTTCGGGTGCCGTGCGCTGGGGGCAAAGCCCTCCCCCCTTTGAGAACCGCGGCTCCTTAATTGGAGCCGCTTTTGAGACCCAGCCGGGGGAAATTAATTCCCCCGGTCTCCACTGCCCGGATGGCCCGCACTGGCCGGCCGGTTTCGCCAGCAAGGACCGGCGACGGCCGGTCCTTCCTTCGCCGACACCGGCGGCTCAATGCCGGCCTCCGGTCATCTTGCTCTGCCACGACCCGGAACCGGCCGCGTCCTATGCCGTTCGGCGCGATGCGACGACATCACTTCCCTCCGCCGCGGCCCCGCTCCGGCCGCGGCGCCTTTGACTTTCTTCGACGCGACGTGACGGCGTCGCATTCTTGTATTTCTTTCAACAGCACGGTGTGACGGTGCCATGCGTATCTTCCGCAACAAATCGCATGGTGCGACAACACCACATTTTCTCGTGTCATCTTCAAGAAACCATCACGAAAAACAACGGAGGAGGGTCGGCCGTGTTTGTGCGGTTCGACCCCCTCGCGTTATTCGATAACAAAAAGTGTTTTAATCCACGATCATCACCAAGTTTGTATTCACGAACAATTAAATAAATAAAAACGCTCAATCATCAACCGCTTGATCGGACGATCCGCGGATCAACCCGGTATTGGTTGGTCCGCGCTCGTCGTTTTTTTCTTAAAAGATAAGAGAATTCCAAAATAAATCCCCCTACCTCATCTTCAAGAACGGAGTTCTTCAATGACCCGAAGAAGTCAAGCGTTTCGGAGGTCGGGCGTCATTCCGTCTAGGTTGGTGGGAGAAGAGCTCGGTGAAGTCGAGCCGAGACGTCACACTCTGTATACTTTGTAGGAGGCGGTGCTTCCCTTCCTTACTACGGTTGAAGATGTTCAGAGGTGTTGCTTCACATTCTTCAGAAATGTGGAACGTTCTTCCTCGAGAGGTTGGTGAGCTTCCAAGAGTTCTTCTCCTCTCCTAAGTTCTCCCCACAAGGTTTATGCCAACCCAAAAAGAATAATATAATCTCTCTTTTTAATGTTGGAAAAATGAATTCAAAAGTATTCAAACACTCAAAATAATTAATTATGTTGGTTTAATTAATTAATTGCAACGTGTTGGCAAGAATTTCAAAAGATTGAAATTCAAATAAACCATACTTAACTCACCTCATTAATTAATCAAGTTGTCAAATATTAAAGAATGTGAGTTAATGGGGAGTTGGAAAGTGAGGGGATAAGAGGGTTAGAGAGTTTAAGGAATTTGAAAAGGTGGGGTGGGTGGGGTTCGTGTGGGCCCCACCCTTTCAAATATCCACACATGGGAAGTTGGATGGATGTGGGCCCACCACCAACTTCCCATGGGAGAAGATAACCACTTAACATTGATAAAATTTTATTTAACAATTTTATTCCCTTTTTTTAAATTAAACCCCAAAAATTAACTTCTCCTCCCGCACAAACGCAACTACGGTAAAGGTTCTCTTAAGCGATTACCGGCGTTGTGAGTTCATCGGTGCAATCAGATTTCAATTCCGAGCACTGGTTCAAAAGATAGAAATTTCCACTCGCTCGTTCACTGAACTTGCCCGAGCCAAACTTCGGAAATTAATTCCGGGCACACCGGGCCTCGGAATCAGGCACCGTCAGAAACTGCGTTCTGGTAAAATTACAAAGAAAATTAAGAAAAAAATTTGCTTGAAATTTCCGGGTCTTTACATAGTGCATGTAGTTAGCTAGAATTCCTCCTAGAACACCCTGGAAAATATGCTTGTTACTACCTAAAGAACCCTAACCTTTTTTCTAAATTGCATCACCCTGGATCTCTAGATAAACATCTTTTAGCTTTAGTTCTATAATAAGGTCATAATTAATGATCTATGTAATGGTAAAAAAATTATATATGTTCACCAGTGATCAAATAGCATAGACAAGACCATCCTAAAAGTGTAATGATGTCATCTTTGCGTCCTTGGTTAGAGATGGAGAAAAATGCTGGAGCAACCTAAAATGAGTAGAATACTTTAACACTGTCATAGAACCTTGATGAAGATATAGGATTTCTCTGTTAAGATGTGATCTTATATTCTGTAGGAATAAATGATCTTTGAATTATATCAGTAAGTCTTCCCAAACCATGTCTTGGGGTTGGTCTACCTGAGAAATGACATCCCACCAATGATTGGAAGATTCACGAAGCAGAAAGACCAAATGTTTTTTCTTTCACACATCACGACTCTCAACATGATAAAAGATGTATTTCATGGAATCTATCCATGTCTCTACAACAATGGGACAACCATACCCAATGAGAGTGGGTGGATTCTACTGCACAATGTATTGTGTAATCTCTTCCATAGTCGGGGTAGGCCTCATAACACTCTGAACTAGCTGTATGAACACAAAAACATTATACCAGAACTACGAATAAGTTCCCATTGGATGATTAGGATGAGGTTCCATAAGAGGAACTTCATGAATCACTACATGAGTCACTACAAGAGGTGAAAAAGGTGGTTATAGAACACCCAAATCAAGAATGTGCTCATCGCTACTGTCATGGCATATGACATGAAAATGTCATAGTGGATTTTTTATAAAATTTACATACTCACACCAAAGACAATATTATATTGTATAAAACGTAAAAAATTAATGAAGAAGTAAAAAAGGTTTTTGTGAGGACTCCATTAACATGGATTAATATATTTGAATGAAAATAAAGTGGGTAGGTACAAGGCCCGCCTCTGAGTTTTACTCAACAGACAACCCACTCAATGTATTGGGAGTAGATAGAAATTGAAGAGATCTTATAAAGATCACAATGACACATGAAAACATTATATTTATAACAAAAAAAGGAATGCACAATATTACAACTAAACATGAAAAAACTTACATGAAAAAAGGAAGATAAGCACGGAATGTTGATATGACAAGGCAATATGAATTTCATTTTAATTCCAATAAGCCAAATATGATACATTAAAATGAAATTCCCTCATATCAATGAGATGTAATAGTAAAATGATAATATCAATAATAAAAATATGTGTAACAACATAATTCAATTGTGTCACCCAATAGAGAAGTCTTATCAATAGTAAATTGTATATTCAATAACTAAAATCCCCACCCATGAATGGTTGGTTTCCCCTATACATGGTTTACGTACATCCTAGCATAGTGTAAATTTTAAATTACTATTCCATAGTCTCTTTTATAACCAAAAAATGTAATAAAAAAGGAATCAAAACCCATTGATACAACTTTGTAGTGTTCTACATTGAGTACCACTAAACTGGGCCCCGATGTAGTTGGACGAAAGACATTAATCACATCCCCCCAAATGCTAGAGGCTATCGAATTGTAGGAAGGGACTTAAGTAAGTTCATAGGTAGAATATTCCCTCAGAGGATAAGGTATACCATAGTGGAAAACAATATATGTATCAGATATCTAAATCATAGAGAAAATGATGACAACAAAAAAATCATATAAATGACCCAACAAAAAAATAATAACTATGAAAAATGAATAGTAATAACAGATACCATAATGATGTCAATGTATGATTTTGAAAGTAAATAAATAAATGTATAGGGTTAATGGTGATAAGCGTAAGTTTCAAGCTATTAAATACATCCAAAAAAATTGAAAAATGCCACACAACATCACAAGCATATGATTTGTCCTCATCCCCCATGCTCCACCCAAAATAGCAAAGCATTCAAGCATTGGGAGAGGCACCCTTCCATATATCCATAGTTGTGAACTGAAATTCTAAATGAGTAGAAAATAGATCCCGAGATGGGTGTGAGATATAATATTAGTATTCTAGCAACCATAATTTCTAAAACATTACGTTTCTAGATTTAGAAAAATACCAGTGTTCCATATATAATGAATTAATGAAATTTTAATAAATAAAAATAACTCTAACATGGTTCTAGTTCCTAAGTGGATACTCGTCCTACACCACCTGCTTCGGCATAAGCTATTAGGTTGAATGAGATACGTGGAAAGCTTTTGCTTTGGGTTGGGGTCAAATCCATATTTCAACTCAAGGAACACTAAAGAAACATTAAAAGTATCACAAATCAAAAATAACTGTATGGAGTATTTTTAAAAACAACTCAATAATTTATTTTAATATAGAAAATATTAAACATAGATATCGATCCCATAATTGAGGTTTCTCCATAGAACATCCATTCAATTTTATGCAATGCCACAATCCTTTCCAAGGAAATCCTTTTGATTTTACAAGTATCACTCATGGTATGATAACTATGAGTCTGTCAAAGGTATCTCATGTATGATAACAACTGTTAGTCGAGGCATGGAATATCCATGTTTCCTATTAGTCTGTCCTAGGATTCTATTTAGATAATCATTATCACCCAATAGTATAGAAAAAATAAAAAGGAAAGCTCCTACATGGATAACCTAAAACATCAATTTCTCAACAAATTGTTCTAAAACATATCATGAATGGAGAGTCCAATTGTGGGTACATAATATGGGAATCACTTTCTCTCCCCAGTCTTATTTCATTTAAAACAACAAGAAATTAATATATATATATATATATATATATATATAATAGAGCATTTTTCATCATTTTCATCCATCTAATTAACCATTTAATGCCACACAAACAAATTTTTCAAGCCCTATAGTCACATATACTACTACTAACATAATATTCAACATAACTGGTACTTATCAGTGAAATGAGAGGAAAAAAAGATAATAATGGTAAACCAAGATATTACTAATAGAAACAATTATTTAGGGAAAGAATAAAATGAAAACTAAATTCATTTTTTATGATTCAAAAAAAAATATATTCAATTGAGAAATATAACATAAATTATCACACATGCAAAAGTAATTTACAAATTGAAGACTCAAGGACATAGGTAAGTTAGACCATTTTGTAGACACAACCAAAACGGGTGTATTAAGACATGGAAACATCCTAGTAAGGTATTTACCTTAAAAAATATCACAATTATCAAGGAAAACAATTTAATTAAATCGATAATAATTATTAGGGATTCCCTGATAGGAACTGATGAGTAGAAAAATTGTGTGAATTAATCAAAAAAAAAGGGAATGAATAATGATTTCATACCTCGTAGTGTTAGTATATCCCACACCCCGTGACAACCTTTGTTCTTACCTTAAGTGGAAGAAATATTATTATTTAACAAAACACCCAATTTCAGGTAAAAACCATTCATGTCAGATATTATAATGGAGAGTGGATGAAACTCAAAGATTTGTGGTCGGATAGATTAGCCTTATATATAGGTTCATAGTGATTTCAATATCGTTGCAAACAGAGTAGAAATGGAGGTGATGTAAGAATCTGAAGCCGCAATGGGTGGTGCCATACAACCAAGAGAGGAGGTGGGCAACGACACACATGAGAACAAGAGAGAGAGATAAGAGAGGGAAAACACAATGTATTAAAATAGAGGATTGAAAAATAAAATGAAATGAAATAAATAAGGAAACAATTTAATTTAAAATATACAAAGGGAGGGATAAAATAATTAAAAATAGTATAAAAGGGTTAAACCCATTTGAAATATTTCCATTTTTATTCTATGCAATTTTTATTTTATTTTTTATTTGTATACTCTTTTTATTTCTTTTGATTTTGTCAAAATTATTTTAATTATATTAAATTTTTTAATTTATTTTAACATGAAACATTATTCCAGGGCATGGTGAATTATTTTTCATAATCTTGAGTAAAAATTAAAAAATTAATTTTTTTCTCGAAACCTGCAAAATACCGTCTGAGCATGGTTCCTATGTCACTTTAAGGAATTGGAAATAAAATACTATAAAATTAATCAATCTATACCTTGGTTAATTTCGGGGTGTTACACACCCCTCATATAATGTCAATTGAATCTTCAACCTCTCAGTCAGGAGGACGACAATGAAATTTTTCATGAAACACAACAGCGTATTCCCTCACAACATGAATGTTTTTTAGGGGGATTAATTCTATTAAGAAAATCATTTAATCAAGATATTATTTCACATAGGTCAATAATAACTATTCTTGAGATTTTGGTGTTATAAAATATTCATCCTCTTCATTTTACATGTATAGAATTAGGGATCAATTCATGATATGGACAACTATTTTCTTCCCATGGAAATTTATATTGGGTCAATATAGGGAAATGAAATACATGCCGAGAATTGACTAAAATTCAATAAAATGATGTATGAAAAATTTCATTTGGATGTTTATCCCAAAAATTATGATAGAGGATGTGTTATATACATGTGATGAATGAATTTCCAAATTTTCACTTTTCACTAACATATCTACTTCCATGTTTTTTGGAAGTGATTGAATAACTATACTAATCTTTTAGAATATGATGGAATATATAGAACTAGAATAAAAACGTTTGTTCACTATACTTAAATGAATAACTATAAGGCATGAAAGATCTTTATTGTTTGGTTCCTCCTCAATGGTTGTGACGACAATGCTCACCCTCAATACCTTGGAATATTTTTTTGTCGTATTTTTAAACACTTAGATTATTGCATTGGTTTCCAAGGAGAACATTTTCTTTGTAGTTGAAGAAATTAACAATACATTGAGTGCTGAGAAGTGAATTCCTTTCCTATATCACAATAATGGGTTTCTCCTATCAAACTTTTTATCTTTGTATAATTACATCCCACATGTAAAGTATTTCTTCATCCCCTTTAGGAAATTTCTGAGAATCTTCATTCTATAATATTGAAAAGTGGGATAATGAAATTTCCTAACACCGTTATATTTCACCATTGGACTAACAAAACTAAACTCCACTTTCCACTACTTAGCCTTCTGAATCACTTTATATTAAATGATATTTATTTCAGCATTGAGGGAACATAAGAAAATATACTCATAAAAATCAATGTCCCAGGTCACCAGGTGTTTTCATAGATATGGTTTTTTCCCACCAAGGAAGAGGTAAACCTTATATTCGAGGGTGATGACCAATCTATAGGTGTGTGAGGTATGTCTTGTGAACTTTTCCTGATATTCCCAAAAATGTTCATCTCTTTTTTTTATTGTGGGAATGGAAATCCCATTCTAAATTCATATGGAGGGTGTGAGGAAATGACTTCTTGAAAATTAAATTCTAAATCCTCCCACCCCATTATATTGATATCACCATTAGGATTAATATTTTTTATCAATGTCTACCACTGATTAGAATCTCCCTCCAAATGATAAATATCTAGTATGACATTATCTTTTTCAGAACATTGAAGGATGGACAAGATATTGTCAATAGTGTTGATCTATTTTTCTGCTATTAATGGATCAAATTGTCCATTGAAAGGAAGAGTACTTTTCTCCTAACACTCTTATTCATATCTTGTTCTGTCTTTGGGGGATTTAGATACTCCTCATATTCTAGCTTTCTATATTGAACCTGAGCCTGGTGATAGGGTATCATCACAATGTTTCTGATTCATGCTACCATCAGGTTGGGAATCTCATTATGGATTCCTCACGTTTCCCATAACATTGATAATTTATTTGATTCCTTATATTTCCATCCGTTGGTTAGAATAAAATAAAAATTAAGGATGATTATTTTAAAATAATAAACACATAATTGAGAATCCAATAAATTTAAAAGGATAACAGCAAATTTTAATTGATTTAGTAACTTATGAATTCGTTTATTCAATCTAAGTTATCAATGATCTATTTCTTATCATATATTCTTCTGGTAATTATTAATTCCCTAAATAATGATTCATAATGGTCATATGAATTTACCATAGCATATCCACTAAGAGTGTCAAAAATATTGGATAGTAAGGCCCATTATTTGGTACCTAGTTACAATGAGTAAGTTGAAACACACTTTGTCAGAGTTACTAACTCTAGGTAAATTATTCCAGGATCCATACCCACTTTTTATATAAAGAAAAATATTTAATACATTGATAAAACCCATAATCTATACATTACTAAATTTATGGACGTTTTATTATACTTCCTCTTCCCTAATGAGATTTTACTAATGAATTTTATAATACTAATCCCAAAAATAACTAAAAATTTTCTTTGATACCAACTATAAAAAAACTCACTCTTTAATTAACCTTAATACATGATTTATTACAAATGGTTTCACTTAATACAACAATAATGATCTGGTGGTCTAGTGTATTTGGTACTTAAGTACTATAATGACCCAAAATTTTATCATTGGAATTTCCCACTTCTTATAATAATGGAATATTGTATAAATCACATAAAATCACTTAACGAACATAAAAAAATATTATAAATTAATAACTAATGAAAGAATAATTATTTATATCAGTTAAGGAACTAATAGCGGTTGAAAATTAACTTGACCATAGGAATAGTAATTTGACCATTATGAATAGTAAACCTACCAAATGAATAGTAAACACACCCTTTACTATATAAATGAAATTCATACATATTAAAAAATGACTTTTTGATATAAAAAAGACTATGAATTTTTTTTTACAAATTAAATAATTAAGGGTTGGTAATATTATGTGTTAGAAATATTTAAATTAAATTTTAATTATATTTTAATAAATAAATATAACAATTATTTTCATAAATTATATTCATAAATTAATATTTTTATGACTTCTAATTTTAATATTTTTTTTGAGACTTTCGCTAATTTTTGAAAGTGTCATCAAATCAGATATAATTTTAAAATCTGTCATTTCCAAGTAAATAATGATATTAATTGAGAATTAAATAAATCATATTTAAAAAATTAATTAAAAAAATGTGGTTTATTTATTAATTCTACATTTTGAAAAATAGTTAAAGCAAATTTTTGATATTTTTTTGAAATACTTGAATTTTGGTGAATAGTAAAATATGGTAATTTGCAATATATATACAGTATAAGTTAAATACACTATTCCTTGAGTCATCACTAGTGTAAGCACCATAATCCTGAACATTATTTTATAAGTTGAATATTTTTTATGATAATGATAAGAAAAATCATATTCTTGATCAAAATTAATAAAATAATGAATTAAATAAAGAGAAAATGCCAATGTCTTCCACTATAAATACCACCCATGACCTCCTCTTCACCTCAGACATTTTAAACATTAAGCCTTGAACAACTCGTTCTCAAATTATTTCAAAAACCTCTAACACATTTCTATATTATCTTTTTCATCATCAAAATGCCAAAACCTATTCTATATAGAGGCTCCTATGTTTGAGGAATTCAAGAGGTAAAATCTTCATTCTTTTATTCTATTTTAATTTCTTGTTCTTTTATTTCCTTCTTATCATCTCACTTACCCTCATACATATGTAATGAAAACTCCAATAACATACCTATACAAGAATTATATCATGTTGATTTCTTATCAATTCATAAACTCCTCCCTCCAACTCTTTTTTCTAAAAATTAAATCATCACACATGATGTGCTAATTTTCAGAAATCATGGACGATTCCCATTAAATTTAAATTAATACATTCAAGGATATTAATAAAACCAATTTTTTTTTAAAAAACTATAAATTTTATAATATATCCATTTTATATTATATATTTAACTTATCTACATAATGCTAAATGATAAAAAAATGAATTCATTGTCATAAAAAGACCACCACACCTAACCTAAACGATTATCATTATTGATTTATATAAAGAATAATCCTCATAACATATATAAAAAATCTTTATAAGATAATTAAAAAATATTTCTTATGATTAATTACACAGATTAAAAATTATTTATATTTATCTGTATTTTAAAAGATCTTTCATTCATGTATACAAGTGAACCGATAAGGGAAACATAGAAAATGATCACTTCAAACTGATGCAATTATACTATATAACCCATAAAAAATATAATAAATGAAATTAATCAAACAACAATTAATAATGTTAATTCTTAAAAGGTTCCATATTTTTTAATTAATGAATATAATGTGATTATATTGGAAATTAAAGTGAATAAATCATTCAAACATAAGGTTAGTGGAATTATCAAAACCAACTCTCTTTCTTTGGATATTCCCTATCTAACCCTATTTGTAGTATATATATTCCATTAATGTTCCATAAATATCATTTTTTCATCATTATATTATAGTTTATGGGATATAAATGTTTTCTACTTGATTTTATGAAAAACACAATGTTTTCTATAAGAACTCTTCATTCAAAATAAACACATTTTACATCTCTTGAGTTTGTTTCTTCATCACCCAGGATTTAAGATTCCCATAACAAAAATATTATTTACTTTATATTTCTAAATTTTATATTTCATGGATGTATACTTTATTAAATAAAACCCATTTCTTTTGATGTTTTTTAGGATTAGGTTTGATATATGTTCAATCTGGCATGCATGATAATGTAAATGTTATGATGTGATGGATGCGCCTAGAAATATATAGTACAATATAAATGGTATGATGTTATGGGTGTGTTCGGAAATACATTCCACCCTTATTCATTGTTTAAGGTGATGTATCTCATGGGAAAACATAATATTTTGGTGAACATGAAGGTATATTTTTTCACAACTATGTGTGGTAGTTGACCACTAAGACATGATGTTTGATATCTATGTATTTCTATATTCCATGCCTTTATCTAATACTTCCTCTCAGGACTATGATTATGATCCCACACTTATGTTATGATGAAAATTATTCTCACCTCATACTATATTGATTCATTTCATTGACTATAATTTTATATAGATTTTATCTCACACTTTCATGATGTATATCATTAGGTTATTAGTAGTACTAATATGAATTTCATTTACACTAATAATATTAAGAAGAAAAAAATTTAAAAAGGGTTTTATTTTATAATATTTATATATAATTTTAATTTTCCCAACGATATTAAACATTGGATCATTATTTTCTAAGAAAATTATTTTTTTATCATTAGATTGATGTAATAGAATTTTAAGATTATAAATGGTTGATATAGTTGGTATTAATGCATGGTTTAGTTAATTAGGGAACCGGGATTAGAGAACCATAGTGAAAACCCATAGTATGAGACATAGTACAAATGTGAACCCAAAAATCTTTGTTCTAGAGAATACTAATCATATGGAACCCGCATGTTACTATTTTTTATTTAATTTCCCAAAGGAATAAATTAATAATTCATGAAATGTTGAATTATGTTTCGTTTTAACATTCTATATTTTAGAAAATAATGGGATCCAGGAAGAACTAGGATAACAATCCATGCATGGGAAAATAAAGTGATTTCTATAAATGACATCCCCAATTCATCATAAGGTTGATTTCAAAATTCCAGGGCGATCCTTACTTAGTTATCTCAATTTATGAGCAATAACATGAATAATTTGAAACATCCTCCATCACCTCAAAGGTATAAACTAGCTATCAAGTATTTTATACTGAAAAGACCACCAATATTTAGTGGATCTTCCTACCCACTAGTCGTATAATAGTGGATCAACACAATGGATAAAAACTATTATGTTAGTCATTGTTTTGAGATGGAGAACATGACTATATCCATTTATCATCTATATGTAGAGGCTGACCAATGGTGGGGTTTGATTAAGAACACAATGACGTATGATGAAATTGAATAGATGAAGTGGGAATCCATTTATATAATGTTTCTTAACATGTATTTCCCACAAACTGTTCATACAATGATATAGAGAGAATTCATAGAGTTGAAGAAAAAAGAAGTAGAATATATCATAACCTATAATGAAAATTTCACTAGACATGAATAGTATTCTTTGGGTTTTATTACAAGAAATTATAGAAAAATAGATATATATTCTTTAGTGTTTATGAGCCACACTATTGAAAGGATCTTGAAATTCGAGACTTTGGTTGTTATGAAGTTTTTTTCTATGTGATCTAAATGTGGAGATGTAGTTTGTAGAATGGTCCCATGGGTATGGTGATAAGATATGAAATATGGAGTTTCATACAAAAGAATCAAATAAAAAGGTGTAATGAATAATAAACCACGTACATGTTAAAAATTTGGGAAGAAGCATCATGGGAAAAACCTCAAATGTACAGGGAAGTTATTCAAGTGTGATAGATAAGGAAACCATGCTCATGATTGTGGAAAAGACAAGAGGAAGTATGCTAGTGAGGTGGAATAAATTATGGTAGCACATATAGTTCCATTTATCAACAATAAGAAGGAAAGTTTAATATAAAAGCCAATTAACTAAACCTAGAGTCCTTGAGGTTAATCATCGTTATCAGACACCAAACCCAAATGATCAAGGGAAGGCTTATTCCAGGAAAAGTTCAGATGTAGAGAAAAAATGATATCTTAAAAGGATTCGTACATATTCACTCAAAGAAAAGTAACAATCTTACTTGATTCTGGTTTCAAACATTCCTTTATAACATGCATGTTTTCTATAACATTTGAATCGATACCCCAAAACCTTCATGTATAAATATCCATAAAAACAACATATGGTAATATCAATGAAACATATGTGTTGGAATATTTTCATATTGGTGTATATTGGAAGATTCTTCCATTAAATATTTTTATACATCCCTTGGTGGAATTCAATGATATACATAGAATTTATTTTATATCATTTTATAGAGTATATATAGTCTATAAGGGAAAATAAATATCTTTTCATATTTTGAACCATCTTGTGCTTCTATAAAAATGGATGGAAGATCAAGAATCTTCTTTATCAAATCCTCAAATGGTGTGGGTGTTGATTTTAAGTGAAGAACAATTCCTCACTCAAATGGATGAGTTAATAGAAGGTATCTATCTTTGTTAAATTCCCAATATGATGGAATATAGTGATTTATTTCATGAAGAAAAACCCAAACATCCCCAGATCATGAGGTAGAGTTACCAATAGAACACACATCTGGAGACACTCTTGTCTCAACATGCCCCTATTGGATGGGTATTAAAAAAACATATTAGTTAAAGAAGTGGCTGCAAAAGAATTTGGGAAAAGGGTCCGTACGCCATACTATTTTAACTTGGGGCCTTCCGGTTCTGTTTATCAAGAAGAATAATGAATCAATTTGGCAATGCATCAATTATAGGTAACTAAAAAATATCACCATAATGTAAAAGTATCCTTTTACTAGCATTGATGACTTGTTCGAGCAGTTACCAGGAGCTCATTACTCCTCAAATTTGGATATTTGTTCTAGATATCAACCGATAATGGTGATTAAGGAATATATTCATAAGATAGTATTATGTACAACATATGAGACCTATGAGTTTCTATGGATGCCCCTCAAAATTACTAATTCCCCTAAAATCATTTTTTTTATGAATAGAGGGTTAAGAAATTATGTTGAAAATTTTGTGGTATTTTTTATCAAAGAAATTATCATCTACTCTAAGCCCACGAAGGAACATGATTAATATATAAGGATTGGGAGGAAACGTTTTGGAAGGATACATTGCATGAAAGGTTCTGAATGTGTGAATTTTTCATGAAACAAGATATATTATTTTGACATGTGAACAATAGTGGGGGAATTTCACTGTAACCCTAAAACCAAGGCAATTGAGTAATCTCTATAACCCACAATAGTAATAGAAATCTATAGTTTTCTTTGATTACCTGTGTATTACTGATGTTTTTGTGATAAATATATCTTAATTTTCAAGACTGGTAACTATATTATCAATAAAATTGTCAATGAATGCGTGGATGGAATAATGTGAGGAATTATTGAAGGAGGAAATGAAAAGGATGATCACTACACCTATACCAATCTAAAAAAACTAGAAAGTGTTTTTTGGTATAAAGTTATTATTCAATTAATGGTTTGGGTTGTGTAATGATGAAAAATGAAAATGTGGTAGCCTAACTCAAGGGAATTTTATATCCATGAGTGTAACTACCTGATGCATGATAGGGAGTTAGTAGCTGTAATTTTTTCCATGAAAATAAAAAGACACTACCTCAATGAAGAGAAGAGTGACATTTATACAGGCCACAAAGAACAAATTATATATTAAAATAAAAAGTTCTCATTGTGTAAAAAATGATATGGTTAGAGCTAATAAAGGACTACAATTTCTCTATTCACTATCATCCTGTAAAGGAGATAAAGGTAGTTGATTATCATAGAAGAAAAGAACATGCTACTCTATCCATTTTTCAGACAGAGAAAGACCCTATCATTATGGATATACGATGTATAGATTTGAAAATCATAATAGAATGAAATAAACCATACCATTAATCAATGATTTAGAAAGCATATATACAATATAAGATAAAATAGATATAAAGGGATGATATGAAGTTACCAATAAAGGGGACTGCATTACTGAAATGGAAGCAATAAGTGTTCCATATCAATGTTGATGGTGTGATTAAGTTTGGAACAAGGACTAGTGTTCCATCATCACCTGGTAGAAAAAAGGATATATTGGATAATGCACTCAGCTCAACTTTCAATATCCATCCTTTGAGAACCATGATGTACCGTGATCTTTGAGAACCCTCCTGATGGGATAACATGAAGAAGGATATTATGGAAAAATATCTCAAGGATCAGGATATGTGTAAATTTAATGCAATGCTAAAAGGTATATATGGATGATGAAACCATTGATGATACCCATATGGAAATGAGAGAATGTCACAATGGGATTTCTCAGGGGTATGTAAGAGATATTGAATTGAAACATTTTGATATGGGATTTGGTGGACTCACTCACCATAACTTCCCACATTATTATTTTCAAGAAGAAACCTATCTAGAAAAAATTACATCGATATATGTGAATGGAATGTTGATACTACATGGGGGAACAAAATATATTTTCTATAATATTGATCCCAGGGTCACATATACAATATAGAAGAGTCTTAACAAAATTTAACTACTGAATTGAATTTCAACATGAAAAATCACCCCCAATCTAATGTCAAATTTGATAGTACTATTTACATTATTCAATATATTCTAAGAGAATAATCATTAGAATTCAATGCATGATGGGTTCATTATCTTCAATTGGATGAGTTATCACACAAAACTAGATTCAAATCAAGTATTTTGATGGTAGCATATAAAGCTCTATATGGTATTTGATGTAGAACTCCATCATTTTGGGATGAAGTTGGTGAAAGGAGTCTACATGAACATGATCATTTCCTAGAGATGAAAAATAATGTTTAATCCATCCAAAAATATATTAAATATTCTTAGAGTTAGAAAAACAACTATACTAACAAACATCAAAGGGGCATGGAGTTTGAAATTGAAGATAAATTATTCCTTCAAATATCATTATGGATGATAGTCATACACTTTGTAATGAAAGGTATGATGAGTCCAAGGTACATTTTCCCCATTGAGATCCTTGATCTCCTTGGGGAGAAGGTTTATTGTCATTCACTTCCACAGAATATGGATCATGTTTAATATGTGTTCAACAGATCACTCATGATAAAATATATACCAGATCCTTCAGATATACTAAACTTAGGTGGTACACCTAGAAGATGAATCTATTATGTGGAACAGCTAGAAAAGATTCTCGATTGGAGAGATAAGGTACTACACTATAAGAGAACCCATTTTTTAATGTGTTATGTAGAAACTACAAGTATTAAGGGTAAATATGGGATCCAATGGGGTGATAAAAGTGAAGTAGCCTCACCTATTTATGTAATAAATGAAATTTCAAGGGTGAAAGTTCAAAAGGGAGGAAGAATGTATTGAAGAATACATTTAACATTGGAATTTAACCCTTCATATTGTAATTTGATATTGTATAAACCAAATTAAATCACCTAAATACTATAATAATAAAATTATACATGAATATTTAATGAAAGAAGAAGTATTTCTAGAAGTTAAGCAACTAATATAGTTGTAATGGTAACATAAAATAATTAATAGTAATATGACCCTTATGAATAGTAAATTAGCGAAATGAATAGTAATATGACCATTTTTTAAAACTCTTACTGTTGTAATATAATTTTACGAGACTTTAAGTAATTTTCCAAGTGTTATCAAATAAGTTATAAATTTAAAATATGAATTTTCTAAGTAAATGAATATTTTAATTAATAAATAAATGACTCATTTTTTTGGAATTGGATTAATAAAATGGTGTTTATTTTTGAATTATACACAATGATAAATGGTTTGAGTGAATTTTTGGTAATTTTATGAAAGTATTGATTTTTTTGTGAATTGAAATATACAGTAATATATTCTTATATACAATATAAGTTAAATACAATATTCCTTGAGTCATTTCTAATGTAAGCACCATTATCTCAAACTTCCTTTAATTATATTAATTTTTGTGTGTGATAATTATCAATCTATTCGTAGTCATGAGTAAAAAAACTAATGGATAAAACAATGAGAAAACACACCTCTCATTGACTATAAATACCATCCTCTAATACCTCTTCACCTCACACCTTCCATACATTGATCATTGTAAAAATTATACTCCAAAGTTGTTTGAAAACTCTCCCCTCATCCAAGAGTTCTCGGAATGAAATACCAAAACCTTTTTCCTAAGGAGGTTCTCAATGAGGAGGAATTCCAAAGGTAAATTCCTCTTCTATTTATTATTATATGTTCTCATGTTAATTAATTTTTATTTTCTCTCATAACCTCCTCTCTTATAGATAGCATGATAACTCGATTAACATAATTATACATGAATTATATCATGATAATGGGATATACATCATTAAAATCATCCCTCTCTATCATTTTTTTAAACATGAAATCATCGCTCACGATGTGTCAATTTACCGAAATCATGGATGATGCACTTTTATTATCCTTTAACACTTTCCTAGATATTAATAAAACAATTAAATTGTTGACACATATTTTATACATTATTTTTTAAATTTTTTTTATTTTCTAGAACAAACTTATATACATAATATTTAATGAAAAAATTAATTTAGTTCATTGTGATAGAAAAACCGCCAAATGTCACCTAAATGATTATCATTGAAAATTTATTTTATGACCATATAATAAATATTATTTATAAGATCATGTAATATTATATAATATAATTCATAACACATAATAAAAATTATTAATATTTATTTTCATGTTACATGAACTTCCATTCATGTATACTAGTGAAACGATCATGAACACTAATAAAATGAACACTCTTGAACGTCAAAGTGAAATTCTATAACTCATGAAAAATCGTATAAATGAACATAATAATACCATGATTATGACTCTTTATTTTTTAATTAGTTAATTTGAAGTGATTATACGAGATACTAATGTGAAGAAAGCATTCAGATATAAGGTAAGTGGACTTCTTGAACCGAACTCCCATTCTTTTTGATTTCCATATTTCACCCCATTTTCAATATAAATACTTATTTAGTGTTCCTTAAATAAAATTTCTTCCTAATTATTTTTTTTTCTGATATAAATTTTGTATTCATAATTTTATGAGAAAAAAATGGTTAAAAAAATAATTATTCTTAAAAAAACACACATTTTACTTCTCTTGGGATTGTTTCTTCTTCACTCAAGATTGATGAATCATTTACAATGAATGTGATTTACATTACCTTTCCAAATTTTGATACATTACTTAATGCTTTATGAAATTAAACCCATTCCATTCCTTGGATAATTTTGTGTTCAATAATGATATATGTTCTATTTTCCATGCCTATAATTTGAATGTTAGGATGTGATAATTGTGCCCAGAATTATATAGGGAAATATAAATGTTTTGATTTTATGGGTGAACCTAGAAATATATAATTCTCTAATACATCGTGTAAGGGGATGTGTATCCTAATAAAAAATTAAATATTTTTGAACATGATTTTATATTTATTCATAACTACGTGTGTTAGTTGACAAATAAGCCATGATATTAAATTTTTATGCATTTATGAATTACATGAATGTATCTAATGCTTAATATATTTATTATGATAATGATCCCATGATTATGTTTTGATGATAATTATCATCACCACATGTTATGTTGATTCATGTCTTTATCTATCCTTTTATTAGTAATTTATCTTTCCTTTTTGTGATTTATATCCACATGTAATTATATATACTAAGATGAATGTGAATGCCAATAAAAATCTATAGAATAAGGAATTAAATAACTACTTATGTTTTATATTGTAAAATATATATACAGTCCTAATTTTCCTAATACACTCACACTTTGGATCCTTGTTTTGTAACTCTATTATGTTGTTTATCATTAGAATGATGTCACTATAATGTGATAAAGAGAAGTTTCTCTATAGGTACAAAACATAATAATTTAAAATTGGTAAACATCGTCTTTAATAAAAAAATCCATAACATGATCGCACATAAAACTACATGCGATAACCTGTGGATATAAAAAAGAAAAGAGTGAGCTATAAAGACAAGTAAGTGAGTAAATATAAAATTAAAGAAATAAGGTAATACAAGTTAGGAAATAGTAATATAAATGGGGCTTCTAAATTGTACGATTAATAAACATGAACCATGAGACATGATATAATATGATAACCATAAAAGAAAAATGGAAATGTGGAAAAAACAAAAAACATTGAATTATAAATCTAGGTCAATGATAACTACCATTGGATCATAATGTGAGAAGTCATGTAAATTAATAAACCCCACTTCTTTACTCAAAATGACATCTAATGAGACTAAACATTACCAAATGCATTGGAGTTCATTATAATTTGTGTCCACACGTCACATTCATTTCATTCTCATGCGTATGTGTGCCACATATATCATAAAACACTAATTCATTCATCATTATATTTTATTCCATGATAATGGATTTTTAAATAAATATATTTAAGTCTCAATTAAATGAATTATATGTTTAATAATGTGATCCCCATTGATAGGAAATGGGTATGTTATTCACCACACATTTGTTTTGGCATAAAAAATCATGTTGAAATTCTGAAAGCATAATAATGTCACATAAATATTAATAAGATGGGTTAATGAATGATAAATGTGTATATGATAATTTTAAAATCAAATGGGTAGTAATATGTACATGTGAAGTTATATACCAACATTTAGAATCAGAAAACTAAGGGATAAGATAATAAAGAAACATGAATAAAGAAGAGATGTTGGGAATCCCTTACATGAGTGTGTGACTCCAAATTCTTGAGAGGATCTTAATGGGAGATTTTGGGGAATACTACAAGGACTCTAGGGAGTTGAGGGAAGATTAAGGTCATGGTACATGTATTTTTTTGTGAATATACTAGGGAGAATATGTGGTTTTATATATGAAATGTTTTAGGATTTCATTATTTTTTTTCAATCATGGGTTTTGGAATCTATATAATAAACCAAAAAATATATAAAAATCATAAAATGATTTTTTAAAATGTTTTCTACTAAATGGCAGTGATATCAATTATTTTAAATGCCCAGGGGAAGAAACTAATAAAATTATACCCTTTCTTATGTGGAGGTGTGTCATTCTCTTTAAGAATGGATTTTATATCCTTAAAATATATTATATATTTTGGAAGATTCATAATGGATTTATAAAATATATATAATATGAAATTAAATTTATGTTAAAACTTATATATGGTCACGTATACCCATTATTTTATTTATTAGATCACCTTTGTGTCATTATGATGAGATAAAACACATCATATATTTATATGGCATTTAAATTTTACTAGAAAATTCAACTATGTATGAAAATTATGAAAAATTCACTGTTGGATTGTTTTAGAATTATAATTACAAAAAATAATATCAATTTTATAAAAATAATATTTTAAATATGTTTTTTCACTTTTATAAAAAAAATGGACATTTATTTATAAATATTGGAATTTATTGACAATAACAGTTTTTAAACCCATGTAAAATTTTCTATTAACTTCATTAAAAATATATGATATTTTATATTTAATAAATATTATTTAATAATAATATTACAAAATTAATTATTTAAAAAATTCAATTAATTCAGAAAAATAAATTCCTTAATTTAATTTGAATTCTATCCAAAAATACTATTTGAATTTTATTCTATCAAAATAAAAATCATTTATATTGTATCAAAAATATTATGAAAATATATTAATTATTTTATAAAAAATAATTTAAAAACTGATTTTTATAGTGTCTTGATACATATACCATTACAATACTAGAAAGCATCCTAAGGTTTTTTTGTGTGATTGTGATACTTTCATTGGGTGGCTTATTGAACGAGGTTAGGTTCGTGATCTCGACTAGATTGATCTTCTCTAATAAATAGTTTATATTATGCTTATGTTTTTGGATCTCAGTTTTTATTTCTTCATGGTAAGAACCTAGTGGTTTTATGTCCCATATAATCACTAATAAATGAACATCATAGGGTATGATCCTACGGGTGGAGGCCATCACTTCCTCTGTCTATGTCTATTATGTTCATTAGAAACCTATTTTTATATTAATAATGAAATCAATGTTAAACAACTACATTATCAAAGGAAATGATGATTAATCTTCATTTAAAGAATAAATAAAAAAACTAAATAAGTTAATGTGTTTTATGAATAATAAGGCCTTTCAATTAAACCTAAATGGGTATTTTGGTTCATAAAATTTCTAGTCATTACAATAATAATATATCATAAAAGTTAAAAACACTTGTTACATCCAATGGGACATAATATACTAGCATAAAAACCATATCAAGGAAATTTTTAGAGAAACATAAATTTATTAGAATAATTTTAGTACATACATTGGAAACCATCATGATACATCCACTTTGTGAAATAGAAAAAAAACAAGAATGACACATTCTTACTAGTTGGGATACCCAAGTACATTTTGACAACTATCTAATGAATCCCACTAAGAGGATACCCCTAAAATATGTGACACATCCCACCCACTTCAATATCCCAAGTACAAGAGACATATTTCTTAAACATTCCACTCATGTGAATAGTCCAGAACATTCACCATGTCTCATATGTATCCCATCATGTGTCACATTTGGAATGCCGAACAAAAAGGCCAAAATGGCATACTGAATTATAGTAGACCATAATACACCATATATAATATATATATATAATGAAAAAAATCCATTAATATAAATTCATGTCATAAAATACAATAAAAATAGTCATCACAATTGATATGCAAGAAACACATGAATATGTGAAATGATACACACACAACTCATTGAATCAAGTATCAAACATAGGTTTCAAGTGCTACACATGCACACCAATATGTCATGTTAATTACCAATAATAAAATATTCACTAAATTCATGGGATTATAATGACTATATATTCACAACAATAATCATTTCAATTACATATATAGGACTCGAAAAAAATTTAATGACTTCCAACCTTAGGTACAATAGTGATTGAAAAAAAGAGTTTTCATCTGAGTTTAATTCCATTATGGAAGCTACATTTCCCATAGAAATAAAAATATGTTTAAAATTATGATCATATATATGAACAAAATGAAACAAAAAGTTCTTTGAAAAATATCATTTTCAAATGAGATACTGAAAATAAATGAAAAAAATTATAAAAATAATATAAAAAAGAATAATATGGAGTGTGGGGGAGAGAGAGGGTGAGAGGCATGGGAGATGGGAATGGAAGCATCATGTTCACTACACATATACCAAAATCCCCCTTTTAAATGTTTTTATAGTTCAATTTTATTAAATTTATCTCCCTCTATGTCCTCATAAGTACTATTCTCAACCCCCTAACAATATGGTATTATGTTTTTAACCACATTTTAAACATATTGAATTCTCCTTTTTTTATTTAAAAGGTCAGAAATATATATTTGTCTGTATATACACACACAGACACAAACACACAAGAATATATATATATCTATATCTATTTATGTAAGCCATATATATAAATGTTATATATATATATATCTTCACATCTCTATATACATATATACACCAACACATACTTATATACTCTCAATATATATACACTCATACACCAAAATTATTTTACTATAATAAAAATAATAATGACAAAAAAATTTATTATTTATTAAATATCCTAAATCATGGTCGTCATTATGATTTATAATATAATATATATTAAATAATGATAATAGATTAATACAATTTTATTAGTAACATAATTTCATTTGCTTTTTACTAGTGATAATTTTCTCATGTTACATTAATAACTGATTGTTTCCTATACAACATAATTATCAATTATGGAATATTTTTTCGATTCATTTATTTGACACAAACAATAATAATGGAATAATTATTACCATTTTATTAAATGTTTCCAAACCCCCAATGCACAAAATGTTTCTGTTAGGAATATGGTAAATCCCACATCCCAAAAATAATAGTGGCCTCAAATTTCTCATAAGACTCCCCATTTGGGAGATACTTAATTTTTTATAAAAAATATAATTTTATTAAATAATTCATCCATGTTTGTGAAGTTTCCAAATAACTGATGTATAAAAATTTTATGTTATACATACAGTAAGTCCCACACTCCATAACTAATGGGGGGTATTGAATTTCCACTATATGACACTATTCCGGAGATATTCAATTATTTTTAGAAAATAGTCCACATGTGATATAGTAAATTTATTACTTTTATATAAAAATGATGATGATCTTAATGCCTCATAATTGTAGGGTAACATTGATCCTACCTCTTTAAATATTCCATGGGATATTCTATCACACATCAAGGGGAAACTTGGGTGATTTTTATTGAGAAATAAAATTTTCAAAAAAACTATTAATTAATTAATTAATTGTGGATAAATGATCTTTTAAAATTGAGGTTATTACTTTTTGTATTCCGTATATATCTTTTATAGAATCTAAAACTATTGAAGTGGAAATATTCATGTATAACGGTTTTTTTGGAATATCTAATCGATGTTTAAGATTTGTTTATTATATTATAAACTATATAGAATTTGGTGATTTCCAATTGGAGGGGATTAATACATAGATTCACAATAAAACCCTTGGTTAATGGAAATTTTGTCTTATTTTATATTTATACATTTTCTATAAACATCAATTTCACTTTTGGTCCTAATGGATTTTTTCTTTCTTATTTTATAAGGCATGATTATTGGAAACTAGTTAAACTTTTAAGGATTACTAATGAACATATTCGAATACTTTATGAACCAAAGAAAATATGGTTACAAGAATCAGTTAATGTCTAAAAAATTATATAGGAAATATTCTAAAAGTGTAACAATAATAAATTATAGTATCTGGATAGTGAGTGTTTTATAAATTTGAATACGAACTACTCAGTATTAGAGAACCAACAAAATGTGTATTGTGGAAATGTCCCTTTAATTAACAACTATAAAGGAAAAACAAGAGTACATTAACAAATAATTAATGATAAAAATATTTTAATTTATAAATTATTATTTTTCAATGGATTAATGTATAGTATTTAAGGAATTACATAGTTATGTGATGGTAGTTAATATTTTATGATTGAAAAAAATTATATAAAAGTTTTTTATGCTAATTTTTTTTTGTTTTCATTACCATGTTAAATGATAATGTATTTTTTATTGTTTGGAATTATTTATCTTGTAAATAAATTCCACATTAAAGAGTCTTTTAGAAGGAAAATTGGGTTTTTTAGAGGATAATATTCCATTGAAACATTCAATCACATAGAAATTTTAGTCGAAAAATATAACTCAAGGATCTACTATCACGACCCATCCCCTAGGGCTCATGTCATGACATCCCATATGCCCGCCTCCCAAAGGCTAGGGGTTGGTGACTAGCATCGAATGAATTTACCTACAAGTGGGAGGAATTTTCTTGAGTACCTGTGCGCACCCACACATAAACAAGTCCCAAAGATGGAACATTAAAACACCAAGACCACTATAAACGTCCAATGAGTAAAAGTAAAAAATGTAGGTCAAGTGGGCCAGAATACAAACCCAACAAAAGATATTCTAAAAACTAGAAAGTGCATGGAAAACTATAAATGTTGTCCATTGGAAACACCATATAATGGGTAGTTACATAGTAGCTGCTGGAAGCTGTAGAAGTATGCCCCAACTTCTTGGTCTCACTAGGTCGCATCAGGTCCTGGGCCACCAAGTCCATTATCAAGGCAGTGATCATTTACAAATGAAACAACATGTGCTTGCAAATCCCATGTATGGATGAGTAACATTATATTTGGTGGGGACCCCAAAACACAATGGAAATACCACAAATCAATCAAAACAAAAACAAAAAATCATGATCACCAAGCATGACCACGAAGTAAGAAATATCACACCAGGTATATTCTAGAGTACGAAAATAAGGAAATCATTCATAACATCGAACATTATGGGATGATTGAAAAATCTTGCTCGATTAGTATAGTGGTCTTGCTGAGTCACACAAAAGCCGATTCCCACTATCCCAAGACTGATGTGGCACTCATCCCTAACGAGTATCTTCAGTATGATGGGACACGAAGAATCTACTCCCCACCGTGGGCACTCTAGGTCACACAAAAGTTGCTTCCCACTTATAGATATTCTAAGGTACTCCACCATTTGAGTACTGTGGGGCTATAGGGTCACACAGAATCCAATCCCCATAGTGGGCCTACTGGGTCACATATAATCCTCTTCCCACTAGGCCACAATATCATATCCACATCAATTCTGTTGTCAGTAGTCTTTAGGTCTTAGCTAACAACATGTTTTACAAATGTAGAACACTTGATCTCAAAAGAAATGATCCACAAGACATTAATTAAAATTTAAATTCCCTGAAATCCTCCCTAGATTATACCAAATGATCATCCTCGCAGGTATGGATCAAACTCTGCAAACGTCTCATCTATCGGATGCCCAATTTGAATGATATTGGCATTATAAAAAAAATAGTTCGGTTGGGTCTGGGTCTGATCCGACCCAATCGGACTGACCCAACCTAGACCCGGTCTATTGGGTTACTGGCCAGGCCCGTTGGGTATAGGTTTTGACATCAACCTTCCAAGTTCGCCTGGCCTAGATGCGCCTGGATGTCATTTCCAGATCACCTCACACCACATGTCAGTTCTGGATCCACCTTCTCCATCGTGGTCAAGAGACTGTGGACTGCCAGATTCGCCGAACATAGTTAGGGAATGCGTGCCCCCAAGATATGTGGCCTGCCACTACGGGCTGCTCCTCCGATGTGGAAGAGGTGCCTCATCCCTGGCTCCAACCACTGGTGCACTGAAGGGTCTTTCCATGGGCCATTAGATCTGCACTGGTGGTCCATTCTTTGCACCTACATCGCCCCTGAATTTCCTGGCGTGTTTCCCTCTATACAATGTCCTCAAATTCACCTTTTCTCACCTTTCAAATTCTCGGCCGTGAAGAATTTTGAAGAGGAGGGTCACACACATTATTTCTGTCAGCCCGCGCCCTCCGCGTTAGAGTTTTAAAACATGGTAGGATTAGGATATCAGTTCTATAGAAAAAATAATTAAGCCCCAGATAGAACAACCAAGAGAGACACTCTCTAGAAAGAACACCCAATCCACCGATAAACATCTTCATTGGATGATCCACATTCATTGTATTTAGATTAAGAATGGGTAAGACACAAAATAATTAAAACCGTAACCTCGATCTATGTTTGTCATTGAAGCCCTCCTCCGTTAAGGATTCAAGTACCATTAGTGTTCGTCGCTTCCCAGTATCGTTCTTCAAAATTGATCGACGTTTCTAGAAATATTACTGGCATTCATCATTCATCATGGGATGGAATCCTTGATGTAGGCTTATTAGAAAATTTCCACAGATTTAATTCTTCTTTCTCAAACATTTTATCCTTATTAAAAAGAAATCACATAACATTGTTTCTATTATGTAGTGACATCACATTTATGCACTTTTGGATTTATAAAACATTATATCTATCATGCTCCATTAAAGATCCACTAAGGTGCTTCCATTAATGTTCCTCATCACTGCACCATTTTTCCACCGTTCAATGCTCAATGGTGGTGGAAGAAAATAATAAAATATTTTTTATGTTATTTTAATTGTTTTTGAAAAGTCTAAAAATTAATATTTCCATTAGACACATTCCGGTCGAATATAAGTTATTTCTATGAGAATTCTAACATTCTCAATTCAATGATTCCTTCTTATTTTTGATCTGAGGACTGGTCTAAAAGTTAGGAAAACTTGTATTCACGTTTATTGAATTAAACTAAAAAAGTTCATAATTCCGTTTTCGACTCATCAGGACTCGGAATCACATTCCATCAAAGGGTGAGGTCTCAAAACAATTATATTAATGTTAAAAAAATTATATAGAATTTCGGAGGCATTACAGCACCCTAAACAATTTTTTTGAAACAAAAGTTTTACATCCCTTATCAGATGGGGAAGAAGAAAAAATTCATTTTCAAATATATGAAAAAAAATTCAACTTCTGAACCCCTAGAGTTGAATCAAATGGAATTTCATGGTCATTATATCGTTTTTAGTTTAAAAGGAAGACATTTTCCTTACGTTATAATAGATGATTATTCATTATATAAATTTATTTTTTTATTATTATAAAATTGATGTTCCATCAAATTTATATAAGTATGATTGATTTTCAAAGAATATCAGAGGACATAGAATCAATATATGAAGAAGTAATAATGGTTGTGAGTTTGAAAATATATTTATTGAATCTATATAATCAGAAAATAAATAATTTCATAACATTTTTCTCATATTACCGTAAAAACGAGTGGTGTAGTTGACATAAGAAGTATAAATCATCAATAAATTTTATAGTACATAATAAATTAGTACTATTTAACTATTTATTTTTTGAAGTGACTAGGAATACAATGTGATAAATTATTAATAGGGTTCAAGTTAGTACATTTTTAATAAAGACCCCATATTCATTATGAAATGATAGAAAACTGAAAGTCAATTAGTTTAGAATTTTTGTTTTCAAAGTATTTATACTATATTAAAAATAGAATTTGGGAAATTTTCCATCCAAAAATTATGAATTAATTTTCCATGGAAATTACATCTTCAATAAGATATAAAATGTTATCAATAAAAGAACAAAGGATATAAAATAATATGTATATTTAAATTTTGATGAACCAGACACTCATGAACTTTTCCACTTTTTTGAAATTCATGAGGATTACCTTTCAAACATAGATAAAAATTCAAATATAGAATCAACATGGTCATACCTATAGTAAAAAGTTTTCTACTATAAAAGAATATATTGATCCCAAACATGTATGTGAAATTAATGTGTCAAATTATTTTATCCATAGAGTTGTTAGGACCCATATATACCGTATTTCAGATTCGATTGTATGAAACCTAGAAAAAAGATCGTTGACAATTGATTATATTAGAAACCCAATTGAATATCAAGATTTTGTATCAAATCATCAATTGAAGAATGTCAAAAAATAAATTTATGATGAACTATTGGTGATGGAAATGAATATAGAACATAATTTTTTTAAAATATAACATGCAGAGGATTTAGTTTAACCATATAAGTCTATAAGACTATTGGAACTAAATGGGTGTTTATAAATATGGTTCATGTTTTAGGAACTATTATTATAAATAACTATATATTAGTTTCACATGGGGTAGATTCCATAATAAGGTATTGACTATGATAAATCTGTTTCACCAACAACTATAATTGAGGCCAACAAAATGTTACTTTCCTAAACATATAACAACCCAGAATTTTATCAATGTCAATTACATTATTATAATTATTTACTACAGTATAGAACCTATAATTTATAATATATAACATAATAAAAACATTAAAAAATTAAAAATAATGAAAGAAGAGGTATTTCTAGTAGTTAAAAACACTATTCCAATGATATAGTAACTTGACTGTCAAAATAGTAATGTGACCACTGAGAAATTTTAATTCAACTAATATAATTTTATCCTCACCTATGAAATTATACATTAATTATATATGTTTTATGACTTAAAATATGATCTATTTATTTCATGGATTAAGTTAAAAAATATTTTAAAATTGATAAATTATGTATTTTTATTTTTCAAATTTGTAAATATATTTTTAAATTTCAAAATAATTATAATGATATAAAAGAAAATTTATTTTCATAAAAAATATTCATAAATTAATATTTTGTTTTTATATAATTATGATATATATTTTGTGATGAAATAATTAGATTTTCATTCTGTTATGAAATCAATAATAATTATGAAAATAGATATTTTCATTATAAATAATGATGTTAATAAAAATATTTTTTTATTTATAAAATAATGTTAATATAATGGAGTTCATATTTGAATTCTATAAATAAAATAATTATTAGGTTGAATTTTTTGTTTTTTTCTAAATTTGTTTAATTTTTTCTAAATAGTGAAATATTGTAATTTATGGTATTTAGAGAATTCCAAAATTATTGAACCATAAATGATTTAAGGATTGTGACAACCGGGTCCTGGTGATAGCACAACCACCCCGCCTTAACATGGCCATCATATCCTGACCAACAAGGTTCCACCAATTTCCCCGAAGACATGTGGGGCCCACACCAAGGTCTACCCACATGCCTGAATGGGTCATCGGACTAATATGATAGTCCCCACAGGCCAACACATGTCCTTTCCAGTGTGCTTTATCCTCACTCACACACATCCTAGGAAACATACCAGAAGGTCACCCATCCTGATCACTACTCCAGGCCAAGCACGCTTAACTGTGGAGTTCTAATCAGACAGGCTCCCGAAAAAGAAGTTTCACCATATTGACATGAGTCATATCATTTAGTCATTTAACCCTTTATCATTTGGGGATGTTACAATCACCCCCCCTTTAGAGTACAACGCCCTCGTTGTGGGCCCTACATCTCAACCCAGGCAGTGCACCGCGCACTTAAGGTTGGGTTTCTCCTCTGATACTAAATGTGACAACCGGGTCCAGATGATCGCACAACCACCCCGCCATAACATGGCCGTCAGGTCCTGACCCACCAGGTACCACCAGTTGCCCCGCAGACACGTGGGGCCCACACCAGGGTCCACCCACATGCCTAAACGGGTCATCTTACTAATATGATAGTCCCCACAGTCCAACACATGTCCTTTCTAGTGTGCTTTGTTCTCACTCACACACATCCTGGGAAACATCCCAGAAGGTAACCCATCCTGGGAAACATCCCAGAAGGTCACCCATCCTGATCAATACTCCAGGCCAAGCACGCTTAACTGTGGAGTTCTAATCAGAAGGATCCGAAAAAGGAAGGTGCACCATATTGACATAAGTCATATCATTTAGTCATTTAACCCTTTATCATTTGGGGATGTTACAAGGATGATGTAATCTCATGATATGTAAACATAAATAACATTTTTCTCAATAATTTCACGGGAATAATAAACTCATATTACTGGTCGAAATCAATAAGCTAACAAATAAAATAACAAAAGACACTCAACTCATCCCACTATAAATATCACATGTCACCACTCCTTGCCCTCACACCTCCAAGGCCTAAAAGATTTTACAATTTATGCCCAATACTATTTCCACGAATCTCCACAACATCTTGGATCCTTTGATCTTAATAAAATACCAAATACAACATCTATATAGTGGTTCTCAGGGAGAAGGAATTAATGAATTACAATCCTCTTCCATTTTCTTCTGATTTATTAGCATTTTCATTATTTTATTATTATATCCACACCACCCTCAACCAACTAGAATAGTAACTCTATTATATTTATTTTAATATAATTTAATTATGTTAATTTAATAAGCTATCTTAAAACCTATTCTCCACTTTATTTTATTCTAAAAATAAAAAATTCATCCGTGAGGTATCAATTTATTGCCATCGAGGAAGAAAATAATTCATTTTAGTTTTCATCCATCAAGGATTACCATAAAATAATTACAATTGTTGAAAAGTTTTTTATAAATTTTATTTTATAACCTTTTAATGTTTTCTAAATATCATATATGCATAACATTATATAATAAAACAAAGAATGTTTTTTGTGATAAAAAATAGCCAAAATTAATATAAACAATTATCATGCACATTTTATCTGATGAATAATCCTAATATATAAAAAAAATAAAAAATAATACCAATTAAACTTTATTATGTTCAATGATTACATATAATTACAATTTTGGATAATTTATCCCATTTTTTACAATCATTCATACAAGTTTACAAGTGAACGGATCAAGATAATCGTGAAAATGAACACTCTAAAATGATGAAATTGAACACTAAAACTTGTCATTATGGTTATAAAATATTTTAATAACTATATAATTAATATAATAAATTTATAATAGGTTATTAATTAATTAATTAATCTAATAAGGCTTTACAGGATATTTATGTGAAGAAAGAAATTAGGCATATGGTAATGGTATTCTTGAATAAAATTTAGTTATTTGAGATATTCCCCCATCCAAACTATGAATATCCATATTATGTTATTAAATATAAATTTACCTTCTAATTTATATGATATAACTTTTTTCCAATAATATTTTATGATATATTCTGTTATTTTTCCAAAAAAACTCTTCCTTCTAAAAAATACATATTTTATTTCACTTGATATTTCTTCTTCTTCGCTAAATATTGATGATTGATATAAAACCTATGTTATTAAATTTTTATTTTGGTAACCCCTATTTTTATTCATGTGTGTATAATTTATGAAATTTTCATGAATCCAGTTTTCATATCATGGGTTATTTAATTTTTAATATTGATATCTGTTCTGTGTGGCATACATGATTATGTAAAAGTAATGATGTGACAAGTACCCCTGGAATTATGTATCACCCCAATCCATTGGTTAATCTGATAGATATCATGTTATAATGTTAAATATTGGTAAAAATGTCTATATTTTTGTTTTTAATGAAGATAATTTTAAGCATATTCACATATGTAATGCATGAACATGATCATATCATGGATCACAACTATGCGTGATATTTGGCCACTAAGTTATGATGTTTCATTACTATGGATTTATACATTAAATGAATTTATCTAATTATTTATATGATTATTACTATAATGATACCATCTTTATGTTATAAAGACGATGATTATTCTCACAAGGGTTGAATTTATTATTGTTCTTACTTATATATTTACTAGGATTTTATCTCAACCCTTTCATTGATATTATCTACAGGTGATTATTTATTCCAAGAGAAAAAGTGCCAATAAAAAAATAGATAAGGGGTAATTAAAATTTTTTGGTTTTATGTTTAAATTTAAAGAATTCTTTGAATTATCATATGAAACTAAGCCGTTGGATCCTTAATTTGCAAAACTATCGTATTTTTTATCTTTAAAATTATTCAATAGTAATTTAAGAAAGAGTAGGGCCCTATAGTTGGTATTAAAGCGTAGTTTAGTTACTTCGGAATGTGGAATAGATAACATTAATGGAAACCATTATTTTTGAGACAATGTATAGGTAATCACTCTAGAATATTTGTTTCATAAAAATAATAAATATATAGATCCAATAATATATTTCGTTACATATAATTTTACAATGGAATAAATTTTTTATTTATGAATTATTGATTTTTTTTCCAAAATTTTTATATTTTATAAAATAATTTTAAGTAGGAGAAACCAATCCAATAACCTATGTTATGGAAAATGTAAAAATTTCTCTAAATACATTCCTAAAGCTTTAGGAGGAGTCAGAAATTACATGCTGATGCTTAACCACCTATCTTAGGCTTTGAAAAATGACCTGAATATTATAGAACATGCTATCTTCCTAAGATGTAGAAAAATACTATAAATAATATTATGTGGAAATTATCATCAATGATTAGTGGTTATTCTGATCCACTGTTAAGGGAATAGTGGGATAAGCAAATAGAGAAGATCTTTTCTGGGAATTATTGGTTGAGATAGAGAAGGTGTCTTCAGAAGTTTATCATTTAAATAGAGCGACCAAAAAAGGAGGATATTGATTAAGAACACAAATCCAATGGATAAATCTGAATAGATGGAGTGGAAGAAATTTATGAAAATATTTCTAAATAAGTATTTCCATTAATCTTTTTGAACAAATATAGATTAATATTTCATATAAATGAATCCAAACAAAGGTGAACTGGTAATGTATTAATAATAAAATTTCACAAGGATTTCATGGTATGCCTTAGGTTTTGTTATTAAAGGTGATAATAATGTAGATATATTTTTTATTTTTTATAAAACACATCTTTTGAAGGATATTTAAATTTGAGACTTTGGGAGTTAAGAAGATGTTTTTTGATGTGCTCTCAAAGTGGAGATTGAGTTAGGAGAATGTTCCCATGGCTATGGATATATGAAAAAAATATGGAATTTAAATATGGGGGTTCTATTAAAAGTGTAAAAAAAATTCATCCACTCACATTTCAATAATTTGGGAAGATGTACAATGGGAATTTACTCAAAGGGACATGAAATGATTCAAGTGTGGGAGATAAGGCCACCATGCTCATGGATGATGAAGATACATAACATTAAAGGAAAATTTGGTTAATAAAAGGAGTGAACCACCCATATTTAAATAAATTAACTATATAGAGAAGGGAAACTATATAAGATAATTCACTAAACATCGAATCCTTGATGGTAATCAGTTTCAGTAGCCACAAAATCTAGAAGAGAATAGGAAAGATTATACCATCATTAAAAATAAGGTGGATTTTGACACTAAAGTGGTGAGAGGTATTCCAGTTATTCATTGAAGAATAAAGAATATACTATATGAATCTAGTTCTACGAATACTTTTATATTATCCAAGTTTAGTAGAAAAACCCAAACACCCCCTCAAAATATGGTGGCTGAGTTATATGTATGAAAAAAACATGGGGAAATTATTGCATATAATGTATGTAAATCCCACACTCTTAATTTTTTGTCACTGAATATATCCTTAAATCATGTATTACTTCCATTGGCGGAGTTTAATAATATTTTTGGAATGGATTGAATATCATTTTTCAAATCCAACATCAATTTTTGGGAAATAGAGATCACTTATCAAATCCTAATTCCTCTGTCAATTTTATATATGTGTCAGAAGGGGGATGATTCTCTTTCATAACCATCTTCTAAATTGTGTATATTATTTTCTAATGATAAATCAGATAGAGATCAGATGATTAAGATAAATTATAGAATCATTTTCGAGGACATTCCTATTATGGGGAACTACAATAATGTGTTCCCTAATGATTTTCCATGTCTTCCCCCAAATAGATAGGATAAGATATCAATTGAAATTATTCCTATATCTATTCCTATATCAGAGAAACCAAACACAATGGACACTATTGAGTTGAATTAACTGAAGAGAAATTACAATAGAATATAGACAAGGGTTTTATGTTTTCTAGTTCTCCACCAAGAGGTACACTTTCCTATTCATAAAGAAAAAGGATGGAACGATGCACCAAAAAATTGATTATTAGGAGATCAAAAATTCACAAAAAAGTACATGTATACCATTCTGTGGATATATGAATTTCTCAATCAACTGTGTGGCTCCGTGTTTTTTTATATGGTTTAACTTTTTCGGGATATCACCAATTAATGTAGAAGAAGGATGATATTCCCAAGATTTCCTTTCGAACGACGTATGGAAACTATGAGTTCATAGTGATTCCCTTTAGACTCACTAATTTTAGATGAATATTAATGGAAAAAATAAATAGACACATTATATATTACCTAGATATAAATTTGTTTGTCTTTATTAATGAAATTATGACATACTGTAAGAGCCTAGAGGAACATGAGGGGCATTAAAATGTTATGCTAAAAACAATGTGAATGGAGAATATATATTCAATGTATAATCAATGTGAGTACTAGATGGAATAAGTATTATTAATGGTGAATGTAATCACTAATAATGGACTATATATGGACCTTCATATACATAGGCATTCGATGAGTGGCCCAATTCAACATCAGTAAGATTGATATGTAGTTTCCATGGTCAAACCTTTTGTTATAGGAAATTTGTTAATAAATTATAATAATATCCAAACCCACGATAGAAAATGACTTGGAATAAAGAAATATTTATTTGGACCAGTGAATGAGAATAATTATTTAATGACTTAAAAAAAGTCTTATCCTCACACAAGTACTAACAGTTTCGAAAAGTGCGGAAATATTTTTGGAATATAATTGTTTTTCAATGAAGGGATTAGGATATATACTGATGAAAAATGATAATGTGATAACATACGCATAAAAACAGTTAAAAATTCATGATAAATGTTAACTCACACATTATCTGGTTTTTGAATATGTGATATTCATGGTAAAAATATTTTGAAATGATATATTAAGAGAGAATTTTGAAACATATTATAATAATAAGTGTCTTAAATATATATTCACATAGAATAAGATTAATATGATCCAAAAAATATGGTTATAAAACATCAATGATTATTACTACTCAATCCACAACCATACTAGTAATGTGAATAATTTAGGGGATTCTCTACGTTGAAATGATCCACCAACATTATCAATGATAAGAATTTGGAAGGATCTAATATTCTTAAATTTGAAAATGGTGGACATGGGATTCAATATGGAAGGAACACTATAAATACATTCTCAAATTATTTCTCCACCATCCCTTATAAATAAAATAAATGATTTCCAATGAAATGATGGGGGAATTCAGAATAAGGTGGAATTTAGGAGAAAGGGGAAATACATATAATTAAAAATTGGTGAGGAGGGAGTTTTCAGAGTTGTGTTAGTAATATGTATACCATCAAATATAGGGATAATGAAAGAACATATAAATTATTCACATAGATCACAATATTATATTCAAATAATAAGAACAAAAATGTAACATGATCTTTGAGAGAACTATTTGTGGGAAATTATGAATAAGGATATCGAAAAATATATATCAAAGCACATGGTATGTCTACAAGTGAAGAATAAAATTAAATATAATAAGAGGTTGATTAAACCATTACTGATAGTAAAACGGAAATGGGAAAACATCAACATGGACTTCATCACTGGATTTTAAATATATACATAGAAAAAAAATGATATATGGGGTTTTTTGGTTTTTCTTACAAACATAGCTCACATTATCCTAGTTAGATAGGGCTTATCATTTGATAAACATTCATGGATATACATTATAGACGTTCTAAAACTTTATAGAGTAACAATATCAATGTTATCTAATCGATATTTTAGATTCACCTACATGTTATAGAAATAAATCCAATATTCTCTACAAAATAAGATGAAATTAATTATGTATTATGATCCTAAATCATATGTAAAATTAGATCAGATTATTCATACACTATAATACGTATTGGGAGAGGGTTATATAGAATTCAAATGAGTATAGGACCAACGTCTATATCTGACTATGTTCTCCTAAAATAATATTTTCCACTCAAGCTTCCAAATGGAAATATATTAAGACCTCTTTGGGAAAAGATTCACAACATTGGTATGTTGGGATGAAATTGTTTAGTATAATATGATAGGATTTGAAATAGTTGATGAAATGGTGTAGAAGGTGAAAATAATTTTGCATCTCATCAAGGTATCCAAATTGTACATAATTGCTATAAAGACAATTTTCAACATGACATAGAGATTGAGGATAGAGACATGTTATTCCTATAAATTTCTCCATATAATAAGATCACATAATTTTGGAAGAAGGAAAAGTTAATTCATAGGTACACCACCCCCTTTGAGATTAAATATTATATAGTATCTATGGCATATCAATTAGAACTTCCACCAACCATGTATCAAGTATATTATATATTCCACTTATCTCTATTGAGGAACTACGTACGAGATCCATCACATTTACTGAATCCATAGGAGGTACAGTTGGAAAGATATATCTATTATGAGGAGCATCCTGTTTAGATCATTGACCCTAGAGATAATGTTTTACACCACAGGAATACTCACTTGATGAAAGTACAATTGAAAAAAATATATGAAGAGGAATCATGGGAACCAGAAAAGGCAATAAAGGAGATGTACATGCACATATTTTCAACATAGAATGTAAAATGAAATTTTTATGGAGATATTTAATAAGGGGAAAGAATGTAAAAACCTAAAATTTTAAAAATATAAATTTCATTCATAAATTATATCATATAGTATAAATAACATAACATAACACAACATATAGAACACAATAAGAACATATAAATTAGTACTGAATGAAATAAGAGGTCTTTATATGAGTTAAGGAACCAATACCAGAGAAATATTAACACAACCATTGGAATAGTAGTTCCACATTTAAGAATAATAATTAAGTATATAGAATTATATATGTACATATAAAATTATAAATTATATTTAGTTATCTTATGATTTAAAATATGATATATTTATTTAATGTATCATGTAAATAAATGTTTTAAAAATGTAAAATTATGTATTCATATTTTTGAAAATCATAAATATTTATTTACTATATTATAATTAATATAATGATTTAAAAGTTAATATATTTTCATAAAATAGATTCTATATTAATATTTTCATATCTTCTGATTATAATATAAAATAAAAAAGACCATAATTACATTTTCATCATGTTCTAAAATTAGTTATAACTTAAAAACCAATATTTTCCATGTAAATGAAGATTGAAGTAAAAAATTAAATGTCTCATATTTAGGATTTTTTAAAATGGATATAATTTTTGAACTAAACACGTTGAAAAATGGTTAGGGGTAATTTTTGATATTTTTCTAAAATAGTTGAATTTTTAGTGTATTTTAAAATTTGGTAATTTATAGTATTTGGACAATACATGAATTATTGAATCATAGTTGATTTATATATATTACAATCCCAACATCTCAAAAAAATACTTCTCCCATTACTGTATTTAGTTAATGAAATCACAAATATTCAATCTCTTCAGTGGAAATAATAAACTATTAAATAAAATAATAAAAAATACTCATATCCACAACTATAAATACCACTTCTCAAAACCGCTTCTCCTCACACCTCAAAAACAATTATGTTTGACTACCCAATCATCATCCCAATCCAGTTCCCCACATCCATGAGATTTTTTCTATACAAAAAACCTATTCAAACCTATTTAAGGAGGTTCTAAAGGATAAGAATTTATATAGGTAAAATCATTTTCCTTTTCCTTCTAAATTAATTTCATGTTCATTTAGTTTCATATTATATTCTCACCTGCCATCATACATGTGGAATTATAACTCTATTACCCTATATATACATTAATTTAATTATCTTAATGGAATCATTCTTCATTAAACCTATTCTTTACATCCTTTTAATATAAAAATGAATATGTCACCTATGAGGTGTTGACTTATCATCTTCAAGATTGGCATGATTTTTTCCTTTACTTCATTCATATCTAGTCATAAAACCATTATAATGGTGAAAATTGAATTTAAAGTGTTTTTTTAAGATTTTTTATATTCTGGAAAGTACTTATTTACATAATATTAAAAATGAATGAAAACCAGCTCATTATGATCGAAAACCACAAAAATTAATATAAACAAGTATAATTAACATTTTATCTAATGAATCACCCTCATATATAGAAAAAAATAAATATATAAGACCAATTAATATCTGTATGTTCATTAATAACATTTAATTCAAAATTTTTATAATTACCACTATTTTACATGATATTCTATACATGTATACAAGTGATCAGATCATGATAACAAACAAAAAAACTCTCCTGAATGATGAAATTGAACACTGTAACTCATCAAAATGATAAAATTAACATAATAATATTATAATGAATAAAATAAATTTATATGTGTTTCTTGATATATTAACTAGTGAATATGATTTGATTATTAGGATATTCATGTGAAGATAGAAACCAAACATAACCGAAAGGGATTTTGGCTCCCCATTCATTTCTTTGGGTTATTCCCTCATCCATGGTATTAATATTCATATTATGTACTAATTTTTTTGAACCATTATTTTCAAGGATATACATGTTTACAGTATGAATTTTTTAAAATATAAATGATTTTTAAAATGAAATCTTCCTTCAAAGAAACACATGTTTTATGTCTCTTGAGATTGTTTCTTCTTCACTCAAGATAGATGATTCCTATACCAAGTATGTTATTATAATTTTATTTTTCCTAAGTCAATTATTTGTGAAATTCTGATGAATAGAATTTACTTTATGTGTGTTATTTTATTACTATGATTGATAAATGTTCTATATAGAATGCATTATTTTGTAAATGTTAGGATATGATGGGTGAACCCATAATTATATATCACCCCAACGAATTGGGTAATGTGGTGTATCACCCTTGAAAATTCTCAATATGTATGAACATGATGCAATATATTTTCATAATAAATATGAGGATATTATTATTCACATATGCTATCTGTGAACATAATTTTATATTTGTTTACAACTATGTGTGGTATTTGGCCAATAAAAAATGATGTCTCATTTTTATGAATTTCCGCATTCCATGACATTATGTAATCTCTACTATTATAATTACCATGATGATCCCATAACTATTTCATCATTATGTAATTATTCTCACAAATGTTATATTTATTCATATTTATATTTATCCCACAATCCAGATTATAGCTTACCCATTTATTTGATTTATGTCCTTAAGTGATCACTTATATGAAGGAGAACAAAATAGTTAACAAGAATCTAGAGAAGAACAAATTAAATAATTTTTATGTTTAATTTTATGAACATTATTTATAGTCCAAATTTATACAAGGCACTAAACCTTGGGATCCTGGTTTTAAAAAAAGATTATATTTTATATCTATAAAATGATGTAATTGTAATGTTTGAAACAGTGGGGTCACTATAATACAAAATAATTGGATTTCTAATTTTATCAAATGGATGTAATGTGTGTATTATAAAATGGATATATAGTTTATAAATTTTATTAAAAAACATCTTGATATAAAATCCACCACTCTCCAAATCGTGTTTTCAAATTAAAAATATATATTAATATTGATTAATATATGTTCTTCGATAGTGGAATGTGAAGATCAACTAAATTCGGTTTCGAATTTTTTTAAAGTAATAGATAACCTTGATTTTTTATTAGATGAATTTAAGAATATTTTGTAGAATTTAAAATCTACATTTATGACATAATTTTTGGATTTTTAATATATTAATTTTCTACTGAATATTAATGAAATATTAAAAGGGAATTTGAAATGAGATTTATTGGTAGTATTAAATTAGTTATTCATTTTCAAATATTCTAAATAAATAAAAACGCATTTTAAACCAGATAAATTTCTCTAAATAAATTTTAAAATGATTTTCAATGGATTGTACTAATGATTGTGATACTCCCATGAGTAAAATATGTTATCTGGATCATGATTAAACCATGAAGAAAGATGATCAGACCACATTCCTAATTATGATGGTAATTGTTGACACCTTTGTGAAATAGTGGGTTTCACAATATAAAATCATGAAAATCAACTAATTATATTTATTAATATATATTATATTATAAATAATGTTAATTAGGTAAATGGCAGTTTTTTGGTGAAACGATTTTGACACATTATATGTTACATTTTAATAAGTTAGTAAATTATGAATATTTATGCTTTAATGTATATAAAATTATATATGTATAGTTACATATAAATGTCACTTCATCTGGTAGTGTTATGTGTAAGATAGGCAGTTTATAAGTTTTTCATAGTCTTTGGAACTAATAGTTCAAAAAGTTTCACCATTGGTCGACTCACCATTGAGGACTCACTAAATGAAGAACTCACCAATCGAAGAAGACACTGATGCTAGACTCATCGATATAAAAAATTACGCACAGATGATCGGTCACACCTATAGTTTAAGTGACTTAACTATGAACAACTCAATAATGATTGGTCACACCGATAGTTTAAGTGACTCACCGATGGATGACACACTGATAGTTCAAAATGAGTCACCAATGATGACCCATCGATGCCCTTACATACCGATAGATAAAACATTTCATCAATACCAATGCAAAGGACTCACCGATACACTGAGTCACTGATACTGATGAAAAGGACACACCGATACAGAATGTCACTGATGACGATAGACCAACGACGACATGCCGATACCAATGAGTCCCTGATACGTATGACTCACTGATAGTCAAAATAACTGTTTCTATTTTTTTAATTCAAATTTATATATAAATGTTATATTTAGTAAAAATTAGGTTTCTAACATTATTTAACGTTGTCTGTAGGACTATCCATATATAGTATGTTGTACATGCACGTGGGGATATCATTATATCTACTAGACCTCATAGTCTAAAATAATTACAAACTAGATATTTTAAGACATGTGGAATGTGCTGAAATGTAGAAAGAATAGGAGAACTGGAAACTCCCTAAAATATCTACATTTCTTCCAAATCCTATGATCTCAATAAAATAACATACTTGTACATCAAAACGAAGAGTAAATCCTTCTCTTCTGACTCGAACATCCTAAAAACAAGGAGCTGAACTCTTCACACCTTGAAGAAGGAGTACAAAATCTAATATTCTCTATTTTGAATCCAACTTCTTGCAGAGGTCTCAAAAAAATTCCACTACATTAAAAGATCCCATAGCTTCACTGCAAAACTCACAATGATTTATAAACCTTATTCTACATCTCTAGCTCTATTGGGTTCTTTTGTTTGTATTTTTGAGCAGTGTGTGTATTTGTCTCTGTCACACACATAGCCTTCTATGTACAATTGGAGGATATGTGATATCCTAAAACTCACACTCATTTTTATCCTTTGTATCCCATGTAGAATAGTGGAAGAGGTAATGTGGGAATTCTTTGTTGTTTTTCCCATGAATAAATGTGGTAGAGGTTAAGTGTGACATGGATAGACATTTGTGATGTTGTGAACCCTAATTCAGTGTGTGGATAAAAATAAATTTTAAATTAAACTTTTTGGTGACATGAGATCACTGATTGGACAGGACAATGTCTCATATTCAGAATGAACCTATTGGTTATATATGAAGTTCATTTTCCTTACAGGTTTAATCCGTGTTTATTTTATTTTACATAAAACTAAATTTACATTCAATAGTTAGTCTAGAATGTTTTTATAACTATGTTAAACTAGTATGTTAGTTTCAAAAATTATACTATTCTTCAGATTAGTATAGCTGAGAACTAATCAATCATCTCATAAATTAGTTCAACATTCAAACAATTTATAAATTCACTATAAACTGACTTTTCTTATATTTTTAATTGATTTTTTTTCAAAGATCCAATTTTAATTGAAATTTTTAAAGATATACTATTCACCCCCTCTTGAGTAATCTATAGTAACTAACATTTGGTATCAAAGGATTTTAGAAATTTCTCAGTTTGCAAAGAATATTCCATGCTTTATCAATTATGATTGTATTTGTATTTCAAATATCTTAAAATTTCTATTATTTATAAATTTTTAACTCTTTGATATATTTTTATGATTTATATCATGGAAAATAAACTATAAGGAGATACTACTAATAGAATGACTTTTTAAAAATGAACAAAATATTCTATGTAGATGCATAAAATGAAACTACATCTTGATAGCATGGAATTTGAAATCTGGGTTGTTATTGAAAGTAAATACGTAATTCCTGAAACTGCTAGAAACACATTGGATGAACCTACCATGAATAACTATAACAATAATTATAAATAAATTAAATCACTATATTGTGCCCTATGAGATGAATAGATTAATTGCATTTCTTCTTGTAAAACAACCTATGAAATTTGGGACACTTTTTCTTTTTCTCATGACGGAATATCTAATGTGAAAGTGATTATACTAAACATTTATACTATTAAATATGAAAATTTTAGAATGAATAAGGATGAATCTATTTTTGATATATATCTCAGGTTCAATGAAATAGTAAACACAAAGATCTCTCGAGGAAGAGAGGTTACAAAAAAGAAAAAATCATGCAGATTCTCTAATGTTTACCTGACAGATGGAGAGGAACCTCTGTCTCAAATAACGAATCATGTGACATTAGAAAATTACCTGTTAAAGAACTCATTGGAAAGATAATGATGTATGAAGAAGGGTTGAGATTCAACAAAGAGGAAGATGATAAACTTAATAGGAAGTCTGTAGCATTCAAGACTACTGCCTCTAAAAAGAATAAAAAAGAGAAAGTTGAGCTATTATTGAGAGCACAAGTAGTGAAAGATCATCTTCAGATGGTGATAAAGAAATGGCCCAGATGGCCAGTATTTTAATAAAATTTTACAGGAAATTAAGTTATTACGAATTCCCAATTAGAAAGGAAAGTATGAAAAGAAGTGTTGTTGAAAAAAGGATTGGAAGAAAAATTATAAATCAAAAGAGATGGTATTCTACTAATTTAAAATATAAGGACATGTCAAATCTGAATTTCCAACATTAAAATAAATAAAAGAAGTATGAGAATATGTATATAAAATATAAGAAAGAAATTATGTCCACATGGATTTCTTTTTTAAGATAGATATAGTGAATTTTCTTCTTCTCATGATGAGATAGATTACAAGGAAAATATGACCTTAATGTTAGATTTTTATTTGATTTTCCAAAAGAAGCATTCATATATTAGCAATAACCTACAAAGAGGCCAATCGAGAACCCAAAAAAAAAACTACATCCATGTTTAAAATAAGAAATTCAAAAATCACACCACCACCAAGAATTGCTCTTGAAGATAGGCTGCATCACCTTTCCACCAGCCATCACCATTCACCATCGATATCCATAATTGCGTCAACATCATCTTCCAACCACCACGAAAACTGGTAGCCAGAGATCTTCAGAAATCAGATCCGCTATGAAACATCTCACCTCACCAAATCATCGTCATTCATAGCGAATTAGAAGAAAAATATACTAGGAATACATAGATGAAGAGTATTGAAATCACCACAGTACCATCAATGGTAACCCGACGACCACTACCATAACAAGACTTAAACAATAACAAATGATATCCACAAATCAAAACACCACCAAACATTAGAAAGTAGATCTACTACTGATAATATGTAAACAAACCATAACTGAAAGCATGAGGAAGAAAAATGAAAGACCAAAGCCCTTGGAGGGGGACATGCGCCTGGAACCCTGATGGCCACCAAACCACACCTCCCTAAACTTCAATGTTACCACCGCTCTAGATCCGAAAAGTAGAGGAGCAGTGGAACATGATGTCAGAGCAGTAGTAGGGAGGCTAAGGACACTAGACAATAGTAATTGTTTACGAGGAAGAAAACTAGGAACCTGGAAAGAGGGGGCAGACCGTCCTGGGGAGCGCCATGAGGCTCATCGACCACCGAATAACGAAACCCAAATCCCCTTTAAACCTCAAGACAAAATCCATCCTAGAGAGGTCCTAGGGATCATGAGGGAAGAGTTGCGGAAGGAGAAACCATGAACAACAACAACAAACCATCCTCAGGAGCCCATGAGCACGAGAAGAAATATGATGACCCGAATAAACCAGAGGAGTCGCACTGATAAAGAAAGAAATAGGAGACGAGTGGATGGGAGGAAAAAGGAAGAGGAAGTAGCATGCCGCACAGATGCATCGTCAACTCCGAATTAGATGATTTCTTAATGAAACCCTAGGAAGAGCTGTGGAAGAGAGGAGAAACAGGAGAGAAGGGAGACATCTATGTGTGGTGATTTGTTTTGGACGAGAATAAAGTATCTCTACTCTATATTGGGAAGTTATGAAATCAGACTTGGAAAATATTTGTTTTATGAAAAACAATTCTATGGTAAACTTATAATCTCCTACACAAAATAATTATTATTATAAAAATGTAGGTGAATCCAAAATACATGACAAATAATGAATTATTTTAATATTTAAACATGTTGGATGAAACATGTAATGAGATAAAATATAAACATAAATCTTTAAAGAAGCCACATGCTCTTACTGTAACGGTTAAATATGAACTAAATATTGGGAAATAGAAAAATACTCAATTATTACAGGAAATTAATGATATTATGTAATCTAATGAAAAATTAAACAGGGATTTTGAAAAGATTACCGGTGGAAAAAACACACTTACTCAATTGATTGGTAAAAAGATAGCTCATATGTACACTAATCTAAAAGGATGTCATCTAGGACAAACGAACTTATCAAAAAAACATTTTCTGAGCAAAATTGGAAAATATGCTTCTTTCATAAAAAACCATAACATTACAAAAAGTTCATGTTGTAAAAATTCATTTACTATATCAAGTTCTTCACGAATAAATATATATTATTTCTTAAATCCTCTATATTCTACATAAAGAAACCCCATATAAAAAGTGTGAGTTTCTAATGATTTTATTAATAATGTTTGTGGACCCAGAAAAATTTGGGTATCAAAATCATTTCTTGGATAAACTATTTTACAGGTAAATTTTCTAAAGAGTTCTTATATAAATCTGTGGTGATTGAACAGTGGATGTTTTAGACACGTGATAGAGGACTACTCAAGTTTAAAATGCCTTATAAAAATTGATGGTGGACATTTCACATTTGGGAACAATGGTAAAAAAATCATCAACCTAGGACAAATTGGTAACCCTAACTAAATTTGAATTTTAATGTTTTTTATGTTGATTGATTAAAGTATAAACATATTATCATATCACAACTGTGTGATGATGGATTTTTTGTGAAATTATAAAATGATTCATGCCATGATTTTTGTGCCAAAAATTTCATAGTATTTACTTCTCTTAGAAATTATAATGTAAATTCTATAAATTTAGACACACTAGCCTCACAGAATCATTCTGGTCTATGTACCTTTCTCAAAGAGTCCGGGATCTAGCACAGAAGACTAGGACATTGCAATATAATCCCCCTTAAGAAGTTAACCAAAAAAATTTAGTTAAAGACCTGCCCAAACTAGTGTTTCTAGATAATATGGTGTGCAATCCATTTCTAAAAGGAAAGAAACATAAAATATCATTTAGATGAAATACTTCTCAACCTCACAAGTTGGTCCACATGCATATTTTTGGACCTTCTATATTTTAATGTCTCAATGGGAATCACTATTTTAATATTCTTGTAGATGACTTTTCTAGGAATAGTTGGACCTTTTTCTTAGCTTACATATGTGAATATTTCCCTCACATTACCGATCATGCTAAAACTTTTTAAAGTCTTAGTAGAATTAAAATTAAATCCTTCTGAATTGAACATGGCTGTGAGTATAAAAATCAAGTCATTGAATATTTTTTCTCACTAAATGGATATAAGATCAATTTCTATTCTCCTACAATACCTCAAAAAATGGTGAGGTATATAGATGAAATATGACCCTATATGAAATTTCCCAAACTATGATAAATGAACATGTCCTACCAATTTACTTCTAGCCTGAATGTGATAATACAACTTGGTACATAATAAAAAGATTTGTAATTAGACCCATAATTACAAAAACACTTTATGAGTTGTGGAATAGTAAAAAACCCAAGGTAAATTATTCTAATGTGCTTGGATGTAATGTTTATATTATTAACACTAAAGACATCATAGATAAAGTTTACTCCAAAAGTGATGAAGGAAGATTCTTTGGATATTAAAACTCATGAAAATCCTATAGAGTGTTGAACAAAAGAACCAAATGTGTGGATGAGTTTGTATATGTCAAATTTGATGAAATATATCCACATAAACTTAAAACCACACAAAAAAAATCTTGAAGTGCATATGTCCAATCTCGACATTAATTAAAATCCCTCAAACCATTTGTAAAGGAATTTGTGAAAACATCCACTTCTATAATTACTCCCGAATCAAGGCATAATGAACTGTAACCAAATGATGAATCTAAAATAATGAGCCCTACCTTTAATAAAAAACTAAGGCCCTTTAAAAACCACCCCTTAGATGGTGTTTTTGGAAATTCATACACAGGAACCCAAAGGAGAGATTCTTGGAGAAATCAGGTTCAACATCATGTATTCCTATCATAACATGAACCTAAAAATATCAATGATGCAATAAAAGACGAATTTTTTATGATATATATGCATGAAGAAATTAAATAGTCTGAGAGGAATAAAGTATGGAAACATGTTGATAGACCAAAAGATACTTTGTCTATAGGAACCAAAGGGGTTTTTTGGAATAAATTAAATGAATATGGAAATATAATTAGAAACAATGAATGATTGGTTTTACCAGGCTATAATCAAGAAGATGTAATAGATTATGAAGAAACCTTTTCAGTAGTAGCTAGGCTTGAGGCCATTATACTATTACTTGTCTATGAAACACATTTGGATTTTAAAAATTATCAAATAGATGTCATATGTGCATTCCTAAATTTTTATACAATTGATGATGTTTTTGTTAAACAACCCCCAGGTTTTACAAATCCACATTTTCCAAATCATGTTTTCAAATTATCTAAAGCTTTATATGGTTTGAAACAAGATCCAATATCTCGGTATGAATGACTAATCAAATATCTTATTTCTAATGGTTTTATAAAAGGAGTTTCATATCCTACCTTATTTATAAAAAGAATTTCTAAAGTAGTTTTAATAGCTTAAATATATGTAGATGATATTATTTATGGATCTTATAAAAATTGTTCGCGTATAGAATTTTCAAAAAATGATGCAAAGTTAATTTGATATGAGTTTGATGGTTGATGATAAATACATTATGGGATTTAAAATATTTCAAAACATTGAAGGTATTATTTTATATCAAAGTAAATATACTGACGATATTTTAAAAAAATATGGTTTTGATATCATTAAGAGAAGTTAAAATGTCACAACCCGTCCTTGGGGCCCGTACCGTGACTACCCCATGCCCGCCCTCCATAGTCCGGGGTTAGAGACTAGCACCAAAGGAGAAAATCCTGAAAAAGAGGAGGCATTGACTTTATAAAGTAAACAAACACAAAATAGTACACAATTGGAGTAAGCACTATGTAAAATGGGTACAAGGTAAGTGATGAAAAGTAAATGGGCCAGCATACAAACCCAACTGAAAGTATAGTACAAATGAAAGGAAAGTACAACAACAACAAGTAGAACAACAACAGCGAGTCATCCTCCGGAAATCCCACCTGAAGGGTGGGTACAGATAGTCTCCTCAGCTCCTCGGGTCTGGTCGTCCACTCTGTGTATGTCCTACCAAGTGGTCCAGCTCTGGGTATCGTCCAGCTCTACAAGCCTCCACCATGATTAGTGATGTCCGTCGTCTGCATCCAACACAACTTAGTGCGGGCATAGCCCATCCAGGGGTGAGTATACGATACTCAATAGGGACCCCAAGACCCCGAAGTTCTCTTAGAATCCATGAAGGATAAACCACAAATGAAAGACACAATCACGAAGTATCCTCCGACTCTACTTAGGTATATTCCCATATATATACCTAAGTAATCAATTACAATTCAGCTCTAACACTCATGCCCAATCACAACTCAGTCCCCACTGGAAAACACAACACAATCAATACAAGAAAGTACAACCTAGTCCACACAAGAAAGCACAACCCAGTCCACACATGAAAGAAGGTCAAAACCCATCTCACATAGGTATACATCTTTCGTATAGCGATAGAGATGATCAGATATAGTCATTGATTCATCTAAGCTATCAGACCCACACATGATACAAGTCCAACTAAGCTGTCGTACCCACACTGGATACAATACCAACTATTATGCAAGACCCACACCGGATACAAGTACAGAGGTCAATGCTTCCAGACCCACAAATGATACAGGAACAGTAGTAATCTCCGTTGAACCCATGGAGGATTCCAGTACAATAATCATCATTTTCGAACCCATAAGGGATTCCAGTACAGTAGTCGATGCAGTCGCAGCCAGCTCTAGGGTTCCCGAACACAGCATGTTCGATTCTGGGAGGGTCCAATCCTAGAGCAAAAGAGTCGATACATCAACTATCATGAAGTCTAGAGTTGATATATCCTGAGGTTCTGTCTCATCAATAGAAACCCAATGTGACAGACAGTGCGTCAATCGGACACCCGGTCTGAGAGTTATTGGCTTTTCCGTCCCAGTGGACTAGTTAGTTTTTAAGATAAAACCAACCCAACCGTACTCCAGCTGCATCCAATCCTCAAGTGGAGTAAGCCAAATGGACCTTCTCATCAAGAGTAATTCAACATAGTTGACGGAACATCAACCGGACGTATGTTCCTTATGTTATAAGCGTTTCCGCCCCAAGGGCCTGGTTGGTTTCAGGTTCGAACCAACCCGGCCATACACAAACATTGACGAATCCTAGAGCTTAATATAACTAAATGACCGTCATGATCCAATGATTCATAATCAATTGACGGTGCATCAATCGAACGTCAGTAGTTCATGTTATGGGAAAAAGACCGAAAAAAATTCTGAAGTGGGGGTCGGGGCCAGGTCTGACCTAGGTCTGGGCCCGGCCTGACCGGCATGGCCCAGTCTGCGTGACCCACCTTGGCTCGGCCAGGGGGGGTACACTGGCTCGGCCAATGAGTGGAGCAGGCGGCGCGGCCTCCGCTTTCCGCGGACGTGGCGCCAGGGTGGTGCTGCTGGATCCCTCGCAGTCACGGGATCCCGCCCTTGCCATTGCGGCTTCAGCCGTGGTGGGATTATACTGGTGGTGCGTCGGGGAACCACCGCGCCGGCGGCCCACGCCTCTGAGGGCTTCCGCGGGCCACCAGAGTCATTCTGGTGGTCCGATTTTACTCCCATCCACGTCGTCGGTTTTCTCAGGACCTGTACATCACTATGAAGGCCTCCGATAGCAAATGCAGCCCCACTTCGTTGTCGCCAAATACTCCGCGCATCTATAACAAAAATAGAGGTGGGTTCGGAGTTGTTCGTTAGTTCGTACCCAATGCGTTAGATGTTCAAAACATCACCAAACAATTACACTCCTTGTCGAGGGTATAAATCACATAGTGAAATATACAAATTCACTTACCTCAGCAATTGACGATATACATCGGTGTCCCAGTAGACCATGTTGTAGGGGAAGGGTTCGTAGGTGTCGTTGGAGTGTTCCGAGAAGGAAGAGGCATCTCCTCTCTTGTCGCGGAGAAGATTATTGGTGTCATTTCATTGTTCTTAGAGGAACCAGCTTTCTTCGTCTTTCTTCGTCGGAGGCATGCGTTCTTCCTAAACCTCAAGAGCTCTATCGAACTTCCTCGCACAACGAATGATCTACCCCTTAATAAAATAAGAGGATCCTCCTATTATTTTATTACACATGCAAAGAAACTCTCCCAAGAATAAATCACCACATTAAATAAAACGTGTTGACAATCAATTAAGAAAGGGAGAGGGAATGTCCCCATTTATTAATTGTGGTGGCAAGAATTAATGGAGTGAGGTGGAGATATTGGCATTTAATGGGGAGTTGCCAATTTAATGAGGGGTTTTTAAAGTGTTTAGAGGAAATTAAAAATTTGGGGCTCATGTGGGCCCCACCTCTCTAACATCTACAGTTAGGTAGTTCGGTGGCTGTGGGACCCACCCATAACTACCCATGGGAGGGAATAACCTCTTTATAAAATAAAAATTGTTCCGATAATTTTTATTTACTTCTTATATAAACCACCAAAAATTAAGTTCTCTTCCAGTGTGAACGCAATTACGGTAAGGGTCATGTTATGAAATTATCAGAGTTCCGAGTTCATCGGTGCCTTGAGATTTCAATTCCGAGCAACGGTTCAAAATATAGAAAATCCCGCTCATTCATTCACTAATTGTACCTGAGCTAATCTTCGGAATTTGATTCCGGGCACACAGGAACTCGGAATCAAGCACTCTTAGAAGCCACAGACATGTAAAATTCCAAGAATTTATGAAAAAAATAAATTCCTTGAAATTTCAGGGTCTTTACATAATCCCCATTGAGTTCTACATGTATGTTAGATCTTGATGAAAATGAAAAATCCATTGATCAAACTGCTTACAGAGGAATGATTGGGAGTTTGTTATAAATAACTACTAGTATGAATGATAATTTGTTTTTTGTGTGTATATGTGAATGATTTTGAGAATAACCAAAGGAGTAACATTTAAATACTATTAATAGAGTTTTCAAATACCTCAAGTATACAACTAGTTTATGATTGTTCTATCCTATAGGTCAACCATTTAATTAGGTCAGTTATTCAGATGTTGATTTTGGTGGTTGTAATCTAGATAGAAAGAGTACCTCTAGAACAAGTCAATTTTTGTTAAAGTGTCTTGTATCATGGTTTTGTAAAAAATCAAAATTTTGTTTGATTATCAACTGCTCAGTCAAAGTGCATTTCTACTAGTGGATTCTGTGCGAAAATTTTGTGGATGAAACATGCATTATTAGAATATGGATTTTAATTCAGATAGATCCCCATAAAATATGAAAATAAAAGTGATATTAAAATCTATAAAAATCCAATAACTCATTATATATCAAAACATATTGATATAAGACATGACTTTTTGAGAGACCATTATCAAAAAATTGATATAACTCTTGAGTTTTTTTTGGAACAGAGTATCAACTTTTTGACATATTCACCACACCCTTAAAATCTTTGAGAATAAACAACATCAGACATGAACTGGGAATGATAAATATCTAAAGTCTATCAGAAATTTTATATTAGAGAAATTTGATTGATCAGGTGAAACTGATCTGTCAAACCGATAAAGTGAAGCTAGTCGGTCAAACCAATCAATTGAAACTGATCAATCAATTTGATCAGTGAATCTAATTAGGTAAAACCAATCAAGTGAGACCATTCATGTGAAACCAATCGCATGAAACCGATCATATGAAAATGATCACATTATGTCGATAGTGTAATACCATTTTTTTTGAAATCGATGCCTATAAGGACCTTTATGTAATTTTTTCTGTTTTATGTGAAACGACATAGTTTGGTTTTCTTTTACCACTATTCAATTGTGTGTTATTTAAAATTACAATCCCTAAATGATATAATAATCTCAATCAACTTTGACCTTTTACCTCCCTCGCTACCTTTGAACCTTCTACCGTTCGACACTCTACCTCTCTAACCATGACCTTTAGACTCCCATCAAACCCAAACCTTTAGAAATGGCATGGAAGAAGCGTGTGATGGAAGGTACAAGTGAGTCACCATCAACTAAGCATCAGAAGAGTGAGTCTAATGGTACTAAATGCACTAGGATGCCATGATCCGGAAGTTGTGTAGTGACTGTTGAGAGAGGAGTATCTTTAAAATGGATTTTTTCAATCAAGTCTCTTTTTTTGAGTGTTTTAGAATATCAAGGTTGGCTTAGTTGATTTTTGAAAAAATAGATTCCATTTTATCCCCAACTGGTACATGAATTCTTTCTCAACCGAAAGATATCTCGGTATGTAGATGAGGAAGTAAGGATGAAGTATGTAGTGAAGTGAAAATAATATTCATTTTATTCAAAGTAATGGGTTGACTGTTTGGAAATGCCTCATGAGGGCATCTATGCTAATTAACAGGGTAACATACCTAAAACCTCAGACTTATTTTCATATGAGGATGATTTAATGGAATTTACAGGGAATAAATAATCTAGGAGATCTATTTCCACCAATTTGGATGGAGAGGCATGTTTTCTCTTTATGTTCATTCCGCATAAAATCTAACTAAGGAAGAGAAACTTTTCTACTATAGAAATTTTATGATGTCTTCTTTATTTATCTATTAAATAATTGGATAAAGGTGAACATATGTAAGTAATTTATGGTACACATTTATGACATGATAAAACCCTCCTTGAAAGAAACCTTTTTTACTATCCTAAAATGAACTCTAAAATTCTATGGAAATTGTGTTGTGTGGAAGATGGAGATAAAGTGATTTGTGTCTCGAGTGGCCTCTGCCTACACAAAGAAATTTTCAAGAGTATGATGGTTTTATAGAACCCATGGATGAAATGTTGGGTATTATATGATGAAATGATTATATGAGGATTACAATCCTATTTAACATCCTACTAGACCAATGGATCAAGCTAATCCAGGCCTAAAAATGGGTGAAGAAGCTATTTATTCTGAGGAATAACAAATTGAGGCTGAGATTCCAAGGGAATAAGGGTATCCTATAAATGATAGGAGTGACCCTTATATTTCTGGGAGGTAAAGGATTTTTATTATGGACCTTCCAATCCACCATTGGAGTTACCCTCTCGAGAGACATTATTAGGTGATGTAGAAGAGGAAGAGACATAGGTCACTGGAGGGGAAGGATATGTAACCAAATCTGATGATGATGATTATTATTATTATTATTATAATGATGTGGAAGATAATTATGATCATTTCAGTTACTCATTAAAATAAAAACAACAAGTTGTAGAAAAGTCAAGTGGGGAATCTGTGCATGAACCTGATGTTGAGGATGATGGACAAGGTGATGTTGATCTTCATGAACATGATGCTGATAGAGATGGTCATAGAGATGTCGGTGATGTAGAGAGGCATGCCCAACCTTCTTATGATGACTAAATAATCATTCATAGGATAAGTGAAATTATGGATCGAGTCTAGTAGGACGAGGATGAGGATCATATTAGACCTATGCCTCAGGATGAAGAAATTCATGGAGTAGCTGAGGTGGCTGAAGTGTAGGTAGAACCTCATTCTCAATTAGTAGTAGTTCCTAGAAATATTATTTTTTCTATAGGAAAGGGATATGAATAAGAATAAGTTGAGATTTTTCATAAGCATCATGGAATCAGAGTCAAGATTGACATAGTGGAGCCATGAGACTGGACCTTCACCCGTGAGTGGAATAAAGAACCAGGTTACATTCTATTTGTGTTGGATAATGACTTAGATGAGGAGATCATGGATACTACTCCTATTCCATGAAAACCATATGATGAAGAACCTATGGGATATTCTTCACCAATGTTAACTCATGTAGATGAGCCAGTTGTATAGCTAGTGCCTAGTGACTATGTAACTAAGGCTGATTTTGAACAATTCAAAGCTGATATCTGTGAGTTAGTGAGAAACTTAGTTGGAGCTAGATGTAAATATTCTACTTCCATGTGTATTTCAGAATCAGATTTTTCTCTAATTGGAAGGATAGTGATTTAAGGGATTCATCCTAATCTCAATTCTATAGCCGAGACAATCATTATAAACAATAATATACTGAGAGAAGAAGTGATGAGAATGAGTAATGAGTTGAAATCTCTTACCACTGATTTTAAGACCTATTTAAGTTGTGTGATAGAAGATATTAGGTACTTAGTTACACATCTATTGAGTGTAGATTTGACAAAATTTAAGGAGGAACATGACACGATGATCATTGGTCCATCTAGTTCTCAAAGTAGTTGGGCTGATGCTATTTATATGGAGTCTCTCAGGGCTGTGATGAGGGAAGAACTCAAGAGTCATTAGAGTGATTCATATAAGGTACCTCTTTCCAAGATTCACATAAAAACTGATCTTGTTTAGAATATGGTATTTAAATGAACCAATTAAGCCTCTACTGCTCAGAAAGATATTAGTGAGAAGGTGGATATGTACTTCTCTGAAATCTATACAAAGTATGATTTGATCAATAATTTCACGTATTTGGCAGAAAATATCAATATTCCTCCAAATATTTAATCCTTTAAGAATCAAGTTACCAAATTGATGGATTTTACTCCACTCATAGAAAAATTCATGGAGATAAAGGATGATTTCGGGAAGGCTATGCAATATAGTGGTGAAATCATTAATGATTTAGTCATTCTTGTGTGGACTTATCTATATGTCCAAGATAAGTCAATCGTGATCCAAACAGTAACTTCCATTGGACATAGATCTATGCCTCTTTCCCAAATGACAGTGTCTCAAGTGTTATCTAATATTTGACCAATGATTCAGAAACAACCACAATGCCTTGTTTTGTTATAATGGAGACCTAGTCTTGCAACCAATGTTCCTACATGTGTTTCCTTTCCCGGTGTTGTTATTCAGTCAGCCCTACCTATATCCACACCATAACCTTTTGATCCTACTCTTGATCATTTAGATAAAGGAAACAAACCTCAAATTCCAAATCCATAGATGTGGATTGTTTATTTGATAGGGCTTTGTAAAATAATTTTGATGATTGTACTTTTTGAACCTTAATGAAAATCCATTGGTATTCAAAGTGTTTCTAATTTTCTTTTTATTATTTCTCTTTATTATTTATCCTTCTTTTGACATTTTAGTTAATCCCAGAGGGGGAATAACATTATAGTCATGAATTCTTATTATAAGGGGGAGCATAGGAAACAAGGATATTACTCAGCACATGGAAATTACTCAACATATATATATATATATCACCTCTGATATAAACTGCAATATATTTCCTCTGTAACCAAACTACAAGAGATCTTAAGAGGAAACCCTTAGTCATATTGGGAATTCACATTCACTCTGGTATGATAATTGAGGTATTTATTATTTATTAACATCATGTTTATTCCATAATTTTTGATTATCAAAAAGGGGGAGACTGTTGGCCCCATTGGGAAATAGTGGTTTTACTAATAATACATCATGAAAATCTTCAAATTAAATTAATTAATATATATTAAGTTATAACAAATGTTAGTCATGTCAATGAATATTTTTAAGTGAATCAATTTTTTCACATTATATATTACATTTAAATAAGTAAATAAATTATGAATAATTATTCCTCAATATGTTTTCAAGTATATATTTACATGTATTTTTGAATGTCACTTAATCTGGTAGTGTTTTTTGTAATACATACACTTTATAGGTTTTTTAATGTCCCTAGCACCGATAGTTCAAAAGGAGACACTGTGGGTAGATTCAATGTGGCAGACTCACTGTTCTAAGAAGTCATTGGTCGAAGAAGATACTGATGCTAGACTCACCGATAGAACAAAGGACTCACTGATGATCTATCACCCTGATAGTTTAAGAGACTCACCTATGAATGTCAAATAGATGATCATTTGCAATGATATTTTAAGTGACTCACAATTGAACGACACACTGATAGTTCAAAATGAGTCATCGATGATGAATCATTGATGCCCAGACATACTTATAGGGAAAAAAATCAATGATACATTGAGTGAGAAATACCAATGTAATGGACAAATCGATACACTAATTCACTGATGCCGATGCAAAGGACTCACCAATACATGGATTCATCGATGGCCATACACTGATGATTTCATACCGATGAAAATGAGTCATCAATACTAATGACTCACCGATCATCATGAAAATTGTTTCTAATTTATTAAATCAAATTTATATCTAATTTTAATATTTATAAAAATTAATGTTTCTGAAATAATTTACAGTTTTCTATAGAAAAATACATAGATAGTATGAGGTACATGTACATGGGGATATCTTCACATATGTTGAACATTGATATATAAAAGAATTAAAACATGGATCTTTTAAGACATGAGGAATGTGCTAAAAAGATGAATGAATAAGGGAAATGAAAACTCCTATGACTCTCCAACTTTCATCCAAATCCCAATAACTCAAACCAAGAACATACAAGTACATCAACAAGGCGATAAAATCCTGCTGTGCAGACTTGAACATCCTAAAAATAAGAACCTGAAATTTTTACACATGGAAGCTAGAGTATAGAAGCTAAAATACACTATTTTGAATCCAAATTCTATAAGTGGAATGAAGAATAATTTCCACTACATTAATAGAGTCCATATATTCACTGTATAACACACATATTTCTAAAACCTTATTATACATCTTTATCTTTGTTTTGTTCTTTTTTTATCCTTGTACATAGGGTGTGAATCTGTCTCCATCACACACATTGTCTCTTGTGCATAACTGGAGGATACATGATATCCTCAAACTCACTCTCATTTTTATCCTTTGTATCCCATGTAGAATAGTGGAAGAGGTCAAGTGTGACCTGTTTGTGGTTTTTCACATGAAAAATTGTGGTTGAGATCAGGTGAAACCTGGATAGCCTAGTGTACTGTTTTGAACCCCGATCCATGTTGTGGATCACACTATTTATTAAATTAAACTACATGGTTGAAGGTGATCCCCCAATGGAGAGGACTAAGTGTCATCTTGATAATTCAAATATTGTTTATATCCATTGTGCCTTTTCCTTTTAGGTTTAACATGTGTTTATTTTATTTTACATAAAATTAAATTTAACTTTGATATTTATTTTATCAAGTGTTTATAAGTATGGTGAACCAGTAGGTTAGTTTCAAAATTTATAATAAATATACGATTAGTATAGCTAAGAACTAATCAATATTCTGAGAAATTAATTGAACATTTAGGAGTTTAATAAATTCACTAATATCTGAAATTGATTTATTTTTAATTAGAGAAAATTTTCAAAGAACCAATTTTAACAAAAAAATTTATAGATACTCAATTCACCCCCTCTTGATTAATATAATCTATCCAATAGTAATCTTGTTATACATTATTACAAGATTACCCAATATTGGTTTTGTGTGTGTATGTATTCCCACTTTCAACAAACCTAAAAGAATTAGATTTCTTGGGTATCAAAAAAATTACAAGATACCTTAGAATTCAAAACAATTTTTTTATCATTATACATAAAATTATAAGAAATTAATTTAGTATTTTATTTATATATTGATTTCGGTTGTTTAATATTTGATGAAAAAGATCGCCGGGAACAATTTTTTTCATAATGTGTCGAATTTTTTTGTGTAGTAAGAAATATAATTTTCCCACATTATCCAATATTGAATCTGAGTAAATAACTATTGGAGGTTTTTAAACACATATTCAATTTATTAAACACCCTTTTTTAGACTATGGATATCAATTTTGACATGTATCTATAAATTTATATAATAAATGTTCTTTAAATATTTCTAATAATCATGCATCTCACTATAAGAAAAAACAAACTAATATAAGAAAGCACTATTTAAGGGATCATTTTGAAAAGGGTGATATTACTATTGAATTCATTAGAATTTTAAAATATCATACTAAAATATTAAAAAATATTGTGATTTTTTATACAGAGATATATTAAAAATTAAAATGGAATGAAATTTTCATATAATTCTATTCCTAAATTTTATTTAATTATAGTTGAGAAATATTAATTGAGTGGTGGTACTTCTATGATAAACCACTATAAATTCTACAATTACACTTCATAAAATTAGACATGGTACCTAGGGATAATCTAATGTGTATTTTATAATATTTTTATTCTATATAAGGGATCTTCCATTAATTTCCTACCATAGATGTGCAACCATGAAATAAAACTATTTCTATCATACCATTTCATGGCACAATATGACATACGATTCCAAATTCAATCATTCCATTTATAGGTACATAATAGTATTATCATTATGATTATCTATTATTTTTATTGTTTTTTTAAAAATATTTTTTTCAAATCCATGAATGATAAATAAAAATCAATACTATAATAAGAAAATATTTATTTCATACCTGAATTATTGAATCCTTTCACCTCTTCAATTTCATTGTAAATTATATGACATTATCCTTAATCATTTTGACTCATTCAAAAATTATTCTAGTAAATCATCATTATATTTCAACTAATGAGTCATGACCATAAAATATGTCTTTAAGAATGTTGTGAAAACCTTTATAATTGAGAAATCATAAGATTGGGTCCCCATATATTTCTTCTAGGAATAAATTCAATGTTTTGTGGTTATCCTAGAGAAACTTTATACTGTGGAATTTGATTAATGGCCAGGGATGGGTTGAATGGTTTTTGATGAATGATCAAACGTTATGTTGTGGGGTTGTTCACTATTTCTACATGTTTGTTTTGTAAGAAGTCAATTGAAGGAAGGATGTTTTATATATAGTGTTGAATAAAAAATAATTTTCTTTTACCTTCAATGAAATGGGATAAATGTTTAAATTTTCCTCATAATGTTATATTTGGGGACACTCAAGGTTCATTTACCATTAATTTTGATAAACATTTGATAAGGGATTTACTTCTTAGCCTCACTAGGAATGAAAATATCTATTTTTGAGCCGCTTTTGACTTAGATAGTTAATTTTATTTGATATTTATTTTTGTTTAACATATGTAATATCCCTGGATGTGGATTTTTCATAATCAGATATCTAGATATTATCTTCTTTTTTATGATAAATTGAGGATACAAAATTTATCTTTACATATTTCTTTATATGTGTATGATTGATATATTCAATCCATGTACAAGAAAAAACTCTATTTCCTACCCTAGATGATATATTCTATGTTCAATGTTTTATGTGTTACGCTTAATGTTTAGGAACAATGACTGTGTTCTAGGTATTTTTTATAGTAAGGTGAATTTAGAATAATGAAATTTAACAATAATATATAGTATAATACTATCATAGTAGATAATGGTATGTTGTTTGATAAGTTCAACAAAGTATAGAACCCTTCTAAAAAAGATAATTTGTTCTCATGAGAGTAAATCTCATTGAGTCTTAAGAGTAATCATTAAAAGAATAAATTGAGGTTGATGTTGAGGAAAATGATGATAAATGAAGTGGAAAATTATATACATGTTTTAGTGGATGAGGGGATTGTACCTGATTTTTAGGATTCTAAATGTTTCTTGTGGATCTCCTAGTCCAAAAATTTTCCTTCCTTCTGTATAATGTTTTAATGAATAAGTGGATGAAATAGAAGAGATTAACATATCTAATGGTACTTATATTGAAGGATCTACATAAAAGTCACTATATTATATTACATGCCTTTCTTGACGGCTCTAGGAATTATGACAATAATAATGATAAAAATGATGAGAAAAAATCCTCCCATACTACCTCTAATTATAATGAGTATACAAGTGAATAAGGGGAAGAATCTACCAACGATTTAGTGAAAATTGTTGATGGGGAATCAACATAGGGGAAAATCCCCATGATATTCCATTATTGATATAGATAGTAGTGATTATTCTAATTATTATGATGTAGCTAATGTGTTTGATGATTGGAGGCGTCCACAAGAGTATGGTGAAAAATCATTCTGGTTGAATATTGAGATCCAAAGGTATTGTTAATTGAGAAAATTGATGATCATAAAATATTGGATCTTTATTCTTTTAATGTACCTATTATGGATCCTAGACATTAGAATTATATATTTCATAGTTCAGAGAGGTCTTTAACTTCTCTTACAACATATCCTCCCCATTCATGCTATCTGGCTCAAGATGATCTTCATTTATTTAGAACATATCTTTTGTTAGATCATATTGCGATTCATAATTCCTTATCATTTCAATAAAAGAATCATAATAAAAATTACATCAATATGATAATATATCTATAAGAATTTACTCTCTAACAGATAAATTTAATTCATATGGGGAATTTGGAAATGGATATAAACCGTTGGTAGAGATAATGGATTCCACTGACACCACATTGGAGGCCATGATTGATAGTATCACAAGAATAGATAAATATCTAATGGATATGGTGGAATATTTTACCTATATTAGAGAATATAAATCTACAGATCCAGCTAAATCTACTATTATTTAAGTGGATGCTAAGTTGATCATATATATACTAATATCGGAGTTTCCAGCTATGATGTTTAATATTTATTGTTCTCATAAAGAGATTTCCCAATAGATTTTATCTCATTGGTAGAACATTTACATGTTGGTTATAGAACAATTGGAGGAAACTAGATGTGATAAGGAGTAAACCACAATACCAGTGAATTAATATCACTCTAGTATTTATACTAATCTGGAGCATAATTATAACTTTAGGTTCAAAGATATGAATCATTGAATTACTCATGTGAATTGGGGCTTCAAAGATTATGTGACCGAGTAGTGTAATTTAGCCACCCAAATAATGTTTTTCATAGAGCAGAATATAGTTTTTTCATAGCTATAGACCATCGTGGTTACATATTTAATCTATTTGTAATGTTCTTAGAAAAATTTCAATATACCATCAAAATATCTTTCATTGCAGATGTTACAATTCTGCTAGTGTATTACCTAAATAAAACCTTATATGAAAACATGATGACCAGATCCATTTTATTTATTAAATTTTTAAATACATCGATTGAGGATATATTATATATAAGTCATTGGGTTCATCCTCTTATATCTCATCCTTCTTGCTTAGTAGTTCCTATATTGTTGGAAATGGAAATTAGATGGTCGAACCAAACTCTATGACATATGAGGGTTCTTACTCTAGTTATTGATTCATATGGATTTTAATATTTTATGTACTTATCATGAAGTGTATTAAATTTATATTCATAAGGAAAATAAATTTTTTATATTCATATTTCTATCCTATTTATTTTAATCATAGTAATAATTTTCAAATTAAAAAAACATGGAAAAAGTATAATATTTAATGGAATAACTGTATAACATGAACATTTAAATGAATTGTTCTAATTGAATATATATATATATATTATTACATGAACATGTGTATAGACCATATGACATGAAGAAGTATATTTACTACAATACATATGAAATTTGTTTATTGATAAGATTGTATTTTCATTATTCATATGTTGTTAATCAGTGAAATAATTTTGAATGATTATGAATGGAGTGATTTGAGATAATATAAAATTGGATTAATGTAAAATTATACATGAACCAAATTAATTTAATGTACTTATATCATTATTTTCATGTTTATAATGAATTTATTGTCTTAAGATAGAAAAATCAATCACGGATTAGATAAAAATGATTAATACTTCATCTACCACCACCATATACTTTTTATTGAAAGGTGATATCATTAGTTTAAATAAGATCCCAATTTAAAATACAAAAAATAGCTATATACAGATAAGTATCACTACAATCCAATGGTTCTACACTAGAAAAATATAAAACTAGGTGAAGATAGTTCCACCAATAAGTACATGTACTATCAAGAACTAAAACTACCTTAAAAAAAGATCAACCACAAAGATTTTGAACCACTAAGAGTATCAACCATCACATGAAGATACCATTAGAAAATTATATCATTAGTTTAAAGTCCCTTAACCTGATGTTCCAATGATAATGAAAAAAATTTAATGGGAAATACCCTTACGGATTTATACCTCTATATCTACTTCAAAATATTTTTAGAATTAAATTAAAATCTAATTTATCCAAATTCTTGACTAATAATTTAATTATACACAGGGATTTGTGGAATTAAGAATGAATATTGTTATATAACTCTATTTTGGTAAAATATACAAAATATATGATATTTTTCTCAAAATGAGGACCCATATTATTATATTATTATTTGGAAAAAGAATACTGTGAAAACTAGTAGGGTATAAAATTGATATAAAGCCTCATGATTTATGGTGGACATCATTCATATATTGTGATAAATAACAATGAACATAAAGAAACATAACTACATAGAGAAAAAGTTCTAGAAGACCACTACCTCAGAATAAATTATTCTTCTGGATGAATATGACACTCTATTTTTTACACATTCAATGAAATCTCAATTATACCATTTTGATGAAAATTTTGGAGAATCATGGAGAACTGAAGGTATTTGGATTTATATTCTTCAAAACATAAAATTTTCCTTTTATTTAAATTAATATTTTAGAATATTTTTGACAGTTTTTATGATTTACTATGTTTATATGTAAAACATAGTCTCTTTCACTATACTTGATAGTTATTGAAAAAATATCTCAATTGTTTTCATTTTTTATTTCATGTATAACTGTAGAGGATGTTTTGCGAGACTTATACCTCATTTATCATTTTTAAAACTATGGAAGAGTCTTACTTCATATATAGCCATGTGTATTTTTGTATACAACCTAATCTAGTTTTGGTATAAATTTATTATATAATAATTGATTGGGAGTATGTGGTTTACTAGATGATGGTATTAATTCTAAACCTAAGACTGAAATAATTTTTTAAAATAATGTATTCTGTATTTAATTTGATCTATCTTTTTTTAGTCATTGTTTAAAACCAATCTGGTTTCTGTTCTATAAATTATTAAGAAAATTTCTCTGATAGTTAAAATAAATTACTTTATTATTTACCATTTTTGATATGATTAAATTAGTTTCGAAAGTTAAAATATTTTAAAAAATATTTTAAATGAGATATGATGGATCTTTTTAATTTTTTTGTAATGATCAAATCATATAAATCTGCTTTTTTAACTAGATGTTTTTATCAAATTGGTGAATTTAGGATTTAAATTTATTAAAAAGAGAACGTATATTGAAAATTCAACTGACCACATCCTTCATGATTATTAAACTATGACTAAAATATTTATACATAAGTATAAAAATTATATTATAGTCACATTTGTGATGAAATTAATTTATTTTATTCAATAAAAAATTCCTACTATTAACAAAACAATTCATTGAAATTAAATATTAACCATTATTGTAGTAATCGACATTATGCTTAGAAATATTATTTTTATACATAAATATATAATTTAATCTATTAAATAATATAAAAAATATGATGAAAAATCTAGTACTTTTTATTTTTTTCTTCATGTGAGGGAATTTAATTTTAAAAATTTGTTAATAGTAAATAATTTGAGTAAAATACAAATTCAGAATTGAATATTGTTAAATGTGGGTGTTATAGTTTACATTAAATTATTAATTATATTATTTAAATATTTATTTTTAAATAAAATTATTTCAAATATTTTTTGACAATATTCAATTAATATAATTCCATAAAAGTGAAGATATTAGCAAAAGTTGTATTTTTTATTATTTAGATCAAAAATAATAGTTTATGAATAATCAAAAAAAAATCAACTGGAGATAATATTGATAAGATTTATCACTAAATAATGTTTATTTTTTAATATTAAAATTATAAAAACTCTAATTTTATCATTAATAATAAAATTTAATTTACAAATATTAGATTCTTTAATTGAAAATTTCCATTTTAAAACATTAGGTATTCATTGTCCTATTTGTATGGAAATATATTTGATTATAATAATTTTATTTACAATATTATTTATTGTTATTAAATATTAATTATAATATTCATCTAATATGCAATAATTTCATTTAGTATGGATTTTTTATGAAAAAATCTATCAATGTAAAGTTTTTTAAAGAAAGATATATTATTAAATTTTGGGGTTTTAAATTGCATTAATTTAACATTGGAATAATATTTTAAATGAACTATTTGTCATATAAGTGACCATGACCACAATATATTTATCATATACATACTATTTATCATTCCCATAAAGTGTTGTTTTAGTCCTAGATGTGGATCGTTCATTGGGTAAGGTTATCTTCAAGCAGCAAGATCATTGGATTAATTATACATAACATTATATTATAAGTTGTCGATTCATGAAATTCTCATCATAATTTTTTCTTCAATTCTATATTAATCTTATATTTACTCTGAGGCTAATTTATTAAGACTACAACAATCTCTAGTTGTAGAATCTGATAGCTACTAAATCATGTTTATCCAAACATAGTCCAACTAAATATTATTGTTACAAAATGATATTTAATAACATTCTTGTCCTGATATCAACAGTAAAATATGCTTCATAGGTCAAAATGAGTTTTTATATCTCCACCCCATTTATCATATTAAATAATCTTATACAATTAAATATTATTAATATTGGAAATATAATTTTTTTGAATATTAATATTTTATTTTCTTATATAATTTATATATATTTTATTAAAATTATAATAAAATGTATTTTGGGATATTTTTGAACTCGTAATGTATTTTATTAATTAATTAATTTCAATTTATTTTAAATTAATCTATTAATTTTTTTGAACATTTTTTAAAAAACTATTTAATTATATTTAATGTTAATAATAAGTATCATTTTAAAATTACATGATATAACTTATGATTTATATATATATATATATATATATATATGATTTTTATATAAATTATTAATATAATTTATAAACAATTGAAATATTACTAAATAAATAATTAATATATCAATTAATATTTTAAAATATGGATTACATAATTTAATTTTTTCAATATAAAGTCCTTATTTGAGAAACATTTTTACCCATATCAAAATGATATTTTACAATTAATATAGTCAATGTTTAAAATAAATTTAATGAATTCTATTTCTATTATATAATCTTTTTACCTAATAGAATTCAAATGTAAAATAGTTATATTTCTTATGTTAACTTATATTTATTATAAATGTCAAATAATAAATTTTTCGAAGGTTTTCATATTGGAAATAAATACCATTATTTTCATGTATTTATTTTTTGAATAAAAATAATGATAATCTTTATTAAAAAATGTTTATAAATAGATTTTAATTTATAAATTTTGAATATTTTTTCTATATCATGTTGTAATTTTTTTATTTTACCTTTATTGAAAAGTCAGTCAAAGATTTTTTTTAGAAAAACATATAATACTATTGATTGTTATGTAGGATTTTGTTTGATGGTGTTTAAAATCCTTGTATAGATTATCATACATGGATCAAAATAGTTACATGTAATGTGTGAAAATTTATATTGATTTATTTTATGTTAAATATTGTGTGTCCTTGAGTAATGTAAAGTGATACACATCATTAATATTTTAACATATTGTTGTATGGGAACGAGTGAAATTTAAAACTATAACACTAGAAGAAATAATAAATAATTTGAAAAACCAGAGATATGATAATGAGATTAAATCCCTGATAAAAATACAATGACTCAGATTCATTCAAATGTTGACAAGTTTTAATACACCCATATTTTATTTGGTTTGATTCAAACAGAAGAGGAATTCATCTACATTATATTATGAACATAATGTAAGTAATGTGGTGACCATAAGAGATATGAACCATGTTCATATAATTTCATTTGTGTGCCACATTTATGGAATACCATCAGTGTCAGGACACCATAGAAATTTTATTGATTACTTCCATATTATTAATTATAAATTATGTTTTTCTCTCCAATATTAATGACCCATATGTTACATGATTGATATATTTTTCTATAATAATTGATAAGTGGTTAAATTCATAATAATGTGCGTTTATTTAGTAGAGGATGAATTATTTATTCCCAGTATTTAATTTTATAAAATTTTAAAATGATGTCATTAATTTTTATGGATGATATTGAATAAATTTCATTGTTAAATTTTAAGAAACAATATAGTAATTTGATAAAATATAATATTAATGTTTAACATCAAAATCAATATATAACATAACTACATGATTAATCACCAACAATGAATAATTATATTCAAGGAAATCCTAATTTTTTTACATATTAAAAGTTTTTATGGTCAAATATTTTTATATGTTAGTGCCACACCTTCATGTATAAAAAAATATTGACTTTATTCAATTATTAAATTGAGATGCTTTTGAGATATATAGTGTTTCTAAATAATGTTTTCCTTAATTCATGTTATATATATCGAATTTATTCCACTATCCTAAATGGAAATGTTCAATTAATTTTTGTTAATTATAGAACGGTTTTATTGATATATCTAAAGTGAATGGGTGAAATTAAAGGGAAATATGATTTATTGATTATAATGTTGTCTTGATACTAAAATTTCATAAATGATCAAATTGGAAGAATAAAATTCTCTTTTAATTTATTAAAACGTTTATTCATATATCTATATAGGGTTATTGATACCAAGTGGCATCAAGATATGGAGAATATACTAAGTTGGATCGAATTATTTTAATACCTATGTCAGTTTGCAAACGACATGGAATTTCTATTCCACGAACTAGTATTTTAAATTTTAATTATTTTTATTTGAAGGGTTTATGATACTAGTTCTATAATTTGTATATATATATATATGGTATATTAGAGTTCAAAATAAACATAATAATTGTCAAATCATGAATAATACACTATAATTATTTAGAAAATAGTTGTTACATAAAATATTTGAATGAAGATGAATATATCAATCTCGAATGAAAATATTTAAAGTATATGTATCCTTATATCATTTATATTCTTAGAAAATATAAGTAATTTAATAAAAAACGATTCTTATGTAAAATAGTAAATGAATAATTAATCATGTAAGGTTAATGATTCATATGATTTTATATATTATCAAAATATTTTGATGAGTATATAATGTTTAAGAATCTAGTGGGAGTATATATTATGATATTTGAGTTCAAATATAACAAAGTAAATAATATTAAATTTAAATAAATATTATTTTAATGTTATTAAAAGTGTTAAAAAATATTAAATGCTTCATATTATAAACCTAGTAAACACATTAATATAAATACTTCCCATGGGTCATATATGTATCATGATCTGAAATGAAAAATGGGATCTCAATGTGTGATATTCATTTCTTCCTATCCATTTTTTCACATTGAGTAATATATGTTGTCATTAAATTTAATGATTATCATGAATAAGATTATATTATGAAAATAATTAATATTATCTAGATATATAATTTCTCTCTATTCACTAGTTTAACCACTATATATATGTCACATGAAGTGTAATACAACATATCTTTAGTATACATTGGGACCTTGTTTCATATTTAGTGTCTGTACAAAATCCCGATGGCATGGCACCAAGCATAACATCCTTTACACTTTTTTAAATTCCTTTTTTAATACACTAACGATTTTTTATTATTTATGTATTTTATATGATCTTGATTATATTATTAGTTTTCATTTAGCCAAGATAGTATTTATGCTCATGTGTTACTGGAATGATATTTGAGAATTTGGTTGAGATATACTAATAGATTACATGAATATATAAATATTTTATACATGGTTTCCTAAAATATTTAGGTGAGGGGTATGTGGTGAGTTCATATATCAATTTCATTGATATGTGATATATTCTATATACTTACTCAGTCAATACTCAATTGTTTTTTATTTTATGTGTGGACTATAGAAGATTTATATATTTTATACCCCATGGTCTGTAGATGTTATAGGACTAGGGATAAAATTAGAATATATTAATTTATATAATAGATTACTTGAACATATATAGTGAAATAAATTTTTATCATGGATGTATCTCTATGTGCCTTTATAAATTTAATAGAACTAAATAATTACAATATGTTACTCATTTATTACATTTATGAATTTATTAAATCATATTATTTCAAAACTATAATGAACTTTGGGTTCAAACATTATGGTTGAATGTATGACTAAATAATTTAACTTATTGATCAATTGTATATATATTTTAAATTTTATTGAAAATGTGTTTTGGATCTATATTAAAATTTAATTTCATATGATGTGATACAAGGTGAATATAATTATGGAATTTCAAATTTTATTTGGAAGATAAAGAAAAAATGTCTTTTAGATACTATTTATCATGCTCTTATTTATGATACCATATAAGGTAAAATATTACAATGATTATGAGGTTATTTTTAAAAGGAATACTCAAAGAGGTAATTCTTAAAGAAAACACATTATCATATTAAATGAGAATTCCATATTGTAATACATGATGAGTCCAAAAGGAATATCTTATGATTTGTTCCTATATGAAAAGATCAGATTTGGTATTTCATGTTAAATGTAATAGCATGATGCTGTAGAATAATGGTAAGTGTTAACTATAAATAAATATTCTATAATTTCCATCAACATTCTATGAATTTTATACAATTAAATGCATGGGATACTCATTCTTTGTATAAATTCCTGGATAATAAAATGATATTTAATCATACGTAGTATTTCCTAAGTGAATTAGTCCACATTCCATGAGAATATATAAGAGAATTATAATGGAGTACTTTCTATTAAATGGTATGTGAATATTGTTAAAATATCATATATAGTTCTCAGCATCTTCTAAATAACTACCCCTATAACACCCATTACATTAGAGAGCCACTAATATTTGCGGAGTGATGAGAGCGACTTGCTTGAGGGTTGCGTGATTTTGTAGGACCCATGGATACACCATTGAAGTGCTAAACATTTAGATACTTCAACATGATCTTTAAAAAACCATTTTGATGAAGGAATAATCACCATCTCATTAGTTCTATATCCATAACATGTTGTTCATTATATATTGACAGAGTGGTATTAGTTATCAAGAATGCTATATCAAAAGATAATGGGTTTTCATTAATTTCTAATACACTGATGTCATGACAATCTATCTTTATAAATCTATCATATTTAAAGAATTAATTTTTTAATATATATAAAAAAAATTATTCATTATTTGTGGAGAATATAGAGAATAATTTTATAATGTCATAACACATGATTTTAGATATAAAATTTTACTCTTTGTGATATGTAATCAACTACTAAAATGTTAAATTAATATTTTTATTCATAGGTTGGGAACTAGGACTGGGTATTAAAAAATGATCATCACTATAAAAACAATGCATATTAGAGGCGGTCATTTAGATGGGATTATACAATTCCCTGACAAAATAAATTTTCTAAATAAATTATAGAAGATTAGGGACAAATTCTACTAATCATAGAATTTAATGAGGATTGGAAACCCATATAAAATATTCTAATTATTAATTTAAAAATTAGTTTTATTTTAGAAGCGGTTAAATAAAAATAAATAAAACCCCTATAATTAGTGGAGATATATAATCGATTTTATTTTAGAGATTCTATATAAAATTTAAATTATATTGGATTTTAGATTCACTATATATATATATTGTAAGGTGTTTTTTAAATGGAAATAATGGGGGTTTCACTACACCCTCTAATCTCTTAAAATGTAGGTTGTTCATAAGCACAGATAAACATTTATATTATCCATCGTTATAAACCACAACTATTTTATAAAAATATTTCTATATATAGTATTATATATCATTAAATGGTATATATATTCATTTTTCTAATGTTTCATTTCATATAATATTAATTATAAATTAAAAACCATTAATGTATTACATAAATATATACATAAATTTAATGTATTTCAAAAAATATATCATAAAATCAATTTTATTTAATAATATATATATATATTTTAATATTAATTATTATTGTAGATTATAATGATTCATATATACAGAAAAATAAAAAATAGATGGTGTTTTGAATCCCCTCTATGTTAATAAATTATAGGTGTTTCATAAATGGTGCCAATTTTTTAAACTATAGGTGTTTTCTACCCCAATAAAATATTTTTTTATTCTTCATAGAATGTATAATTATTTTTAATATCTATGCTTGTGTCTTATAAATAAAAAATATAAATATACAACGGAGATATGCATGATGGATATTTAAAAAACAAAATTACCAAAATTTCATGGTTGATAAGAACACATCTACATTTGATTCAAAAAATAAATTAAGGGATATTTTTATCCTCACCTAAAATTTTGTTTAAAGCATTTTGTGTTAGTTTCAAAATTTAACAAAAATGGTGTTACAAATCATATTAAAACAACCAAAAATATATTATAAGCTTCCATCCTTAAAATGTTACATAATTATGAGATCAATCAATAATTTTACTTTAATTCAAATTTAAGATCTTTTTAGGTTTATATTTTTAGAGAATTAGGCCATAAATATTACATTACATCTCAAATATTACAAAGTAGTCCCTTTTAATCTATCCAATTCTTCACAAAAATAAAACTCCCAAAATAAAGAAAGAATTATTTTCATGATAAAAATCTTCTCCAATTATTCCTTTCTCATACCCTTCCTTATACCCTGTGAAAAATAATATCAAAAAACATGGGAAGAGAATAAAAAGTTTAGTAAGGGATATAATATAAGGAACGAAAACATTAGTCCCTAAATACATACATATCAATGAAATCATACTTTTCACTTATAAAACACAAGATCACTAAGATACATTATTAAATAATATGATTTATGAATAACTCATAGAAATCATAAATCACAAAGGTAACTTTTGGAATCCTTAGCATACAAACTTTCTAGATTTCACATCAACATAGGGAGTAACATTCATTTTTTACATTTAGAATACCAGTCACAGTACATTCCCTAAATCTCTTAGTAGAAACATTAACATTTATATTTTTCATGTTTCCCAAGGAATTGGTGAGTTATCATTGTCTCACCCACCCTTATTTTATCACAAAACCACCCATATACATAAGAAATGACGAATAACCATAACATAATCATAACATATGAACACACATAAAGGAAAAATAACATTTCCACTTTGAAATAATAAAGACATCATTTAAAGATATTGATATAAAAAATCCATTCTAAAAAACATTTTCAATACCAAAATACCCTAAAAAGGAATATGGTATTTACTTTTAATTTTAAAAACATTATTGTTTTTAGAGGAATCCAAATATCAATTAAGGTTCGTGGTGACAGAAAGATCATTGTCTCCGTGTACATTAAAAAAACATTCGTTTTTTTATTAATATAATGATTCATAGAATCATATTCTTATTTAAAACCATAGAATGAAATTAAATTTCAAATCCATTTATTATATACCGTATAAATGAATGTTATGTATAAATCAAAATAAGTCTCCATGAATGCATATTGAGATGAAGTCCCTTAATTTGAGTCCAAATCATCATGTATATTACTTGTTCATCCTGAATAATAATTGTAAGTTAATTTATACATGTTTTTGAACCTCTTTATTGTTAATTATTACTCTTATACCACATATTATTTTGTTATAACAACCACATAATTATTCAAGTTCATATTGGTTGTTTTGTAGTTATTCAGTACTTAAGTAAAAAATGAACTTATTTCGATGTAAAATATCATTATTGTCAAAAGTAAATTATATAAATAATGATATTAATTATTTAAATATCATATTAATTTAGTATATATGTATTTATAATAGTCCATAACTTTTGGAGATATGAAATGAAATGCACTGTTCATAGAGATGGTAGGACATATGTACGCATGAATACTACATTCATTTATTTGACATATTAATGGAATAAATATTAATGATACATAAGTATTTTATAATTACATTATAATATAAATGATTCATATTATACATAATTTCATTAATACCATTATTTTTTATTCTATTTATGGAATGAATGAGTCATATCATTTTGAGGGGGTGGTAGTCTTCACTTCATCAAATGAAATTATCGTATTTACACATTATGGAAAGCATAAAGGTATTTTGTAAATAAAAAAATATACAGGAATAGAGAATATATTTATATATATAATATAATATATTAATACAGTTCCATCACAATGGACACCATGATAGGTGTTAGAAGAAAATTGAACAATCATCGATTCTTGAGACAATAGTTAATCGTACACAGAAATAGTTTATTCGTATGCATTAAATGGAGGTGTGTGTAAGTTTAGTCATAATAATTCTCATAAAAACATACTAGTATATTGAGGATACTATTTTTGTTATGTAATCATATAATAATAATATGATAGATAGTGAATAAGGAAAATAAATGAATGGAACTTGAGAGATGTCATTACCTCTAAATTGTGTATCTTTTTTTGAACCAAAAGGCTTTCTTGAATAGACTTATGCCAAATTTAAGGGTACAAGGTGGAATAACGGTTGTTTGGGATATTATTTTAGAATAATTTTGATAGTCTAATGAGATTTAGAGGTGTGAGTAAGTGGGTAGAGTTGGTGTCATTTTATAAGTGGGAGGAGGGGAACATTAGGAATGTCTTGAAATATTATTTTATAATAAATTTATTTTAGAATTATAGTAGATACAAAGTGATATATTTAGCATATAATATGCTAATGGTTCTATGTATTCTCATCCAATATGTTTTAGATATGTTTATGTCACAAATTTAACATTATCTTTTACCATTTACCCTTTGTTTAAAACATTAACTCTTACAGTAGCTTCTTGTATTTTCATAATATATGGTTTCTATACTTACCTTAAAATTCCAAGAGAACCACAAGTGAATATTTAATAATCTTTAAAACATTATATAATCTATTTAGACTAATATTATATGTTTTGGACTATTATATCTTTTAATAAAATAGTATTTTTTTTAAAAACTCATTTATGTCAATTTTGACACTATTTAGTAATTGATTTTTGATAAAGTCATAACAACTTGATTATGTAGAAATAAAGAAATTAAATAAAAATTTATATTTCATAATAATCCTTGAAATTCGTTGATGAAATTAAAATTTCAAATTACATTTATTTTAATATTTATAATATCATTTATTTGAATCTTTCATTAATAAGGCAATCACTTCATCATCACATTATCATAAATAAATTTATTTATTTAATGTCTAAAATGTATAAATTAAATACCATTATGTAGGATGTATTTTTATCTCTATAATTTTTTTATATTCAAAGAGGTCAGTTATATAACCCTATATTAAAATTGTTTTAGTAAAATATACATGTTTATGTTATATTTCTCTATACTTTAAATTAATTCTTATAACATTCTATTAACACACCCAAGTGGCTCCATGGGGTCCTAAAATTTACCCAAGGATGAAAATGGTTATAAATACCTAATCCAATAGGATTAGGATGTGTGTTAGTTTAGTTTTATATTATAATAATGTTTTACCTTTATTTACTAGATTTACCCTTTAATCATGGTAAATATAAATTATTACTGAAGTAATTATTCATAATGTACAAAAATAAAAGGTACTTATTTCAAAATTTGGACCATATAATTTGAAATACAGAGTAAATTTTTCGAAATTCAATACACATAATTTTCACAAGTTAATTAAAAATTAATTATCAATTTCAAAACCAAAAACATTGTTTTTAAGAAGTAAAAACTATCAACAAAAATACATATGTTAATATAAATTAAAACTAAAATTACATCTAATGAAAAAAATTATATTAAATGAAAAAAAAGTATCCCATTATTCATTAAACCAAATTAAATGTACAATCAAACTATTTAAATTAATTTTAGGAAAATACAATTTTGAATGAAAATGCATTATTTTTCCTATTCATCAAAAAAGACCCTTATCTATAAATTTCAAAAAAATAAACAAAGTATGTTTTAATTTCCTGATTCAATATATAATGATTAATATGTCAAATATAACATATAATGTGATAACAAATAGATTTAAAAAGGTTCACCGTCAAAATCTAGTAAAACTACCTTTTAAAAATATTATAGTATTTTATGCTTAAAATTGGATTTATCCACATTTTAGTCTTCTAAAATTTATTTGATAAATGTAAAATATGTTAACAAACATTTATAATAATATTATAGTTTGTTTTCTTCATTCGTTCCAATACATCAGCTAATTGTTAACTACCATTTTTAAAAAATACTATTATTATTTTATTTCCAGTATAACTCAATGTTGTATGCAATTTAAGATTTAAGAGAATACCATTGTTGCGTATCTAGTAAGATATCAGACAATGTGTCCCATTTAACATTAAATTAATAAATTATTAATAAAAATTAATAAATAATGAAAAGTAGTATTCTCTAAATACATGGGATTCCACATCTTTTTCCATTTTGGGAATTGTGTCCCCACAATTTTATTGAATTATAAAATTGATTGGGGTATTTATCACCCATAGTACTTTCAGATTTCAACTTTACCGATTCTACTATTTGGTTTTCCACAAAAAAATTACATGATAAATTACATTATTCAGAAAACAATGCTCTCTGTGGTCAAGAATCTGGACTAGTTATTTCTCATAAGAAAAATTCTATTCCAACTAAACTTTCTCTGGACTCAAAACAACAGATGGATCTAGCATATACATTCATAACATTCAAACGTGGATTTTTTTACCTAGTATAAACATGGATTCAAATAGACTCTCTAGGAAACTAAACCAACTTTCCTCAAGATTTAATAGAGTTTAATGAACCTTGAACTCATCATTCCCTCTTTACCAAAACATACCAAAATTTTTTATAGAGAAACATTGAGAAAGTCATGATCACCTACCTCAAATAAAAGGTCCTTCATCCTGTTATCTACATAATTTTTATGACTTCTCTATGTTTTATGCATGTTATTATGAATAAAATAAATATTTTTTCTATCTCTTCTACAAATTCTTGTCCCATGAACTTCCTTTCCCAACATCATCAAAAGAAACTAGAGTTCGACACATATTTCCATACAATTCATCAAATTGTGCCTTCTTTATACCTAAATGAAACCTATTTTTATAAGGCATATTAACCAAAGAAATATTTTTGTCCAAAAATAACTTGTAATCAATTGATCCAGTATGTATATTATCATCAAATGTTTTAATTTTTGGTTCTGACTGTACATCTGATGGTGGATGAAAAGATGTCCGAAAATTTAATTCATTGTTGAATGACTTCTAAAGGCCCTTCAAAAAGTTAGAAGCTAACATGGGATCACAATCAGATATGATATAGAGGGAAAAAAATGTTACATGACTAAATCTTTTATACATAATCGATAATGTTTAACTAAAAGTAGTGTATATCTAATAGAATGAAAATGAGATGATTTAGTCAATCGATAAATAATAATCTATATTAAATTGTTACATCGAGATGTATTTTGTAATACCACTATGAAATCAATCGAAACATTTTCCAAATTTCCCTCTAGAAAAAGTATATGTTGAAGCATAACTTTTGGAAACATCCAATCTACTTCAACCTATTGAAAAACCAAAGATCTCTGGGTAAAGTCAGTAATTTATCTTTTCATTGCAACCCATCAGTAATACAGTCAAAGATCTCTGTACATCTTAGTACTTCTAGGATGAACTGAAAACCAATAACAATGAACTTTACATAATAACACTTTCTTTAACTATGAATCAAAAGGAAAAAATAATCTCTTTTTAAATCAGAAAAAATAGTTTTTATGAATATCAAATTTAGGCAACATACCCTTCTGAATCAATTCTAAATTTTCGTATAACATGCTATCTTCCTTCTATGCTTGTTTTATTCTGTCTTTTAGGAGATGATTTCACTAAAACATAAATAAAAAATAGTATTTCTCTACACAATAAACATACAATCCAATATTCCTGATATCCAAAACCAAAGTTCTCATTCCAATTTTAGGACGGTTAATATGACATTACACTATCGAATCAAAGAGTTAAAAACTATATTTTCCTTTCATGGATGGCATGGAATTGTGTAGTCATAATACATGATTAATCCTGGACATCTCCTATGTCTCATGTTTACTAATTTATGAGTGAATATATAATTTAAAATTTTGTGATAAATATATATTTCACACACCCCACCATACAGATGATGCCTCGAAATTTTTAAAGAAAAAACTACACCATCTAATTCCAAATAAATTGTATGGTAATTTAACTCATGATTTTTCAATTAACGTGAATTATAAGAAATTAAATGATCATTATACATTAGTACACAACCATTTAATTTAAAAAATGTATAACTATAGAAAAAAAAATTCACCACTTATTGATGATTATTCCAAAATAGAAGCATTAACCTATATTCTTTTCAATTCTTGAAAACATTAATCACATTCTTTTTTCAAGATAAACATAACTCTATTTTTATTTAAGATATTCAGTGGGATGGATAACCATGAAATATTTTTAAAAAACCTCTCTTAATAACCTAGTAAACCTAGAAACAATGAATCTCAATTATATTTGTGGGTATTGTCCATTGTTCAATAACTTTTGTTTTATCCTAATCAAAAGTTATTCCTTCTTCAGAAAAAATGTTATTATGGAATTAAATTTTTAGAAACCAAAAATCACTCTTCCTGAATTTCCCATGCAGTTTATTTTCCAATAATGTTTCAAGACATCCCTTAAATGGATTTGATGCTCCAATTTACTTTTAAAATATACCAAATATCATCAGTAAACACAACCAATAAAACTATCCAAGATCTCATAGAAAATTCTATTCATTAAATCCATGAATACAGTAGGTTCATTGGATAACCCAAAAATTATAAATACAAATTCATAATGAACATATCTAGTATGAAACACGGTCATTGGAATGTCTGCTTCCATTAATTTCAACTGATGGTACCCTGACCTCAATTTAATATTTGAAAAATACTAAACTCCATAGAACTGATCAGAAAAATAATTGATATGATGAAAATGACACTTGTAGTTAATAGTGATGTTATGCAAGGATCAATAATCAATACAATGTATAATTGAATCATATTTATATTTTAAAAAATAAGATAGAAGAACCCCATGGTGATGTGCTAGTTCAAATGAAACATTTATCTAATAACTCTTGAAATTTCTTCATTAACTCTAAATTTTCAAATTAATCCATTTGATAAGGGGGTTTGGAAATTAGCATAGAATCCGGCACCAAGACAATAGTAAATTCCACTTCCTCATTACTTATTATATTGAACAAATCATTAGAAAAAATATTAAGATAATCATAGAACACTAGAACATCATTAATCTGAATAGTTCTATTTTTTTCAACAGTATGAGTAAAGTAAAATTCATTTCCTTCTTTTAGTAGTTTCATAGATTCCTGATATATTATCAAAAGAAACTATTAAATATTGTACACAAACTGAAATTCTTTCTAAAAGAAACCTATTTATCTCTTCAGTCAATCTTAGTATGATAAACCGAATGGAAATTCATACACAAAATAACATCAAACTCTACTAGAGGAAAAACAATATGGTTTGTAGGTAGATTAATTCTGCACACGTGGATAATAAGGTTCATATAATTTATTTTGTCTCAACATTTTCCCTAGGTGTTTTTACCACATGTTTTGGATTTATATCTTTAGATAGATTCCCAATTTACTAGACAATTTATCTAAAACGAAATATTTTGTAGACCTAGAACCAAAAATCACATTAGAATAACCTAAATAAACAAACAATGGACTTGATACTACTCTATTTGATGGACCAACATCTACTAAAGTAGTTGCAAAAGATTTCACCACCCCTTTCTACTTATAGTCTGGCTGATTTCAATCTTTTGAGTTCTTTTACAGATACTCAATTCCATAATAACCCATTTCATTATCTTAAAATATTATATTGAATAAAAATCATATTTTTTCTTATTACTACCATGTTATTTTCCTAGGTAATTATGAGCCTTATGACTAATTTTAACACATCAGAAGAACTTACCAGAATTCAAAATGCACTCCCCATTATGATTTTTATAAAAAATTTTCAAAACCTATAAGCATAAGTTTCTTACAATAAATTTTTTTAAGAGTTATTCCCTTTCTTCTACCACCATGAACTCTTATTTTATTTTTATAACACCTGATCATTAGAATAATCCATTTCAATATTCTCCTCACATTGACAATTTTTTTAATAACTTTTAAACTCACGAGAAGTTAATTCCCTTTGATAATTTTTCATTAATCATATGTAAAAATTATTAATTTTATTATCAACATCCCATAAGAAATTTGGAGCATAGCTTGCTAGTCATGATAATTTTTCTTCATAAGAAGAAACTAAGTCATTACCCTACCTAAATTCCAAGATTTGTTTCCATCCTAAGTCAAACCGACTTAGGAAAATATGTCTCAAGGAACATACATTTGAATTCATCCCAATCAAGAGTATCAATCTACTCATTATACCAAATATTTATAACCATACACCCCCATTGATTTGATTCACCTTCAAAATGGTAAACATTAATACTAAACTTTTTATATTCGTAACACCCCATGACATCAAAAATCCTTTTAATTTATTCAATCTACCCATCAGTTAGCACTATGTTAGATGATCCCTTGAATGATGTGGGATGTTTCCTCATGAAATGATCCACTTCTGACATGTTCATTTGAGGATAACCTGGCTGACCACATTCATGGATACCACAACAATTTATAGCATGATTCAACTGATCTATCACTACAACAAACTATTCAGTTCCAATTCCAACCATTTGTGGTTGCTGATTTGGTAGGTTGTTTTCTTCTGGATTTTTCCCCATCATAGCTTCCATCCAACCTATTTAGAAAATCATTCTGAACACAGACATATCTTTGACAAATAAACCTGGTAACCTTTAAATGCTAATCCATTTAAATCATAATATAATGTAAAAATAATTTTTGTATTTTTATTTAACAATATCCAAACTCCTAATGTTATCTAAATTGACCTTTTATACCAACTATATAGACATGAAATTAAAACATTACGTAATATTGAGATCAGTTAATAATTTTACTTTAATTCCCAATGATGATTTTTTTGGTTTATAATTTTAGAGAGCTAGGCATAATTATTACATTACATCTCAAATATAACAAAGTTTCCACTTCTACTCTGTCCAATTATTCACAAAAAAACTCCTTAAATTAAACAAGAATTAATTTCTTAATAAAATTTTCTTGGAATTTTCCTTTCAATTAACCTTCTTTAAACCCTCTACAAAATAGTTTCAAAAAATGTGGTTTGAGAATCAAAATATCAGTAATTGATATAAAATAAATAAAGAAAACATTAGTCCATTAATACATACAAATCAATGAAATAATAATTTTTAGTCATAAAACATAAGAACCTTTAGATATATCACAAAATCATAAGATTTATGAATAAATCATAGAAATAATAAATCATAAAGGTAATATTTGAATTCCATAACATAGTTACTTTATTTATTTCAGAACTACATAGGAAGTAACCTTCATGGTTACATTTGGAATACATAACATAGTATATTCCATAAATGTCTTAGGAGAAATCTTAAAGTTTACATCTGTCACATTAGCTAATGCTTTAGAGAGTTATAATGGGATCACCCACCTTAAGATAATCACAAAACCACCATTATATAGAAAAAATTCCCAAGAACCACTACATAATCATAACATATAAACAATCATAATAGAAAATAAAATTTCATCATTGAAAAAATAAGAAATAATTTCAAGATATTGATATAATAAGTCTATTATTAGAACAATTTTCAATTTCAAAACACCATAAAAAATAATAAGGTATTTACTTTTCTTTTGAAAAACTTTATGGCTTATAGAGGAATCATAATATCAAATAACGATTGTAGCAAAGGAAAGGTTGTTCTCACCGTGTACGTCAAAAAGAACAATTACTTATGTTGTTGAGTAATACACTTTATATAAAATGATTCCTTTTGAAAAACATTAAATGAATGTAAAATTAAAAGGATTTGATTATATAATATATAAAATAAATTCATGTATAATTAAAAATATACCTCAATGAAAGGAGATTGAGATAAAGACCCCTACCTTGATTTCAAATCATCATGTATGATACTTATTCTTCCTGAATAATAAACATAAGATAATTTATACTTTTTTTTAGATCCATTTTAATTTTTATTATAACTTTTATATAACTTATTATCTTATATAACAATACATAAATATTCATGTTCATATCTGTCATTTTGTCGATATTCAATACTTGAGTCAAAAATGAACTTGTTTTGATGTAACTTTTCCATGATGTAAAAATTAAATCATATTCAAAATTATATTCATGATTTAAATAACCTATATATATAGTATATATGTATTTATAATATTCCATAAAATTTGGTGACAATAAATTAAATACATCGTTCATGGAGATGGTAGGCCGTACATACAAATGAAAGCTACTTTCATTTATTTGTTATTTTAATGAAATGAAAAATAAATGATAAAAATGTATTTTATACATTCATTATAATATCTATTTTATATATGTTACATAATATAGGTAATTCCATCATTTATATATTCCATGTATAGTATGATTGATTCATATCACATTGAGTGGGGCGGTAGTCCGCACTTTCTGAAATGAAATTATCGTATTTTTACATTAGGAAAATCATAAAGGTATTATGTAAATAAAAATATACAGAATAATAGTGGAAAATTATAAATATAATATATATTGTATCTTAAAACAGTTCTATTAGAATGACCACCATGATAGGTGTTAGGTGAAAATTGAACAATCATTGTTTCGTGAGGCAGTAGTTCGCCAAACACAGAAACAATATATTTGTATCCATTAGATGGAGGTGTGTGTATGTGTAGATAAAAACATTATCATGAAAAAATAATACTAAATTTAGTATATTTTTGTCATTATATAATCATAGAATATGAAGATCATAGGTAGTAAAGAATAAAAATAAATGAATGGAACTTGTGGGAATATGTTACATCTAAATAAGTTTACATGCTTTGATTTGATCCTAAAGGCATTATTTAATTTCATTATACCCAGTTAAAGTATTATTTAAGTATGGAAGAGATTTTGGGAGATTATTTTAGTTTAATTTGGATGACCCAAGGGGCATGATAGGTGTGATTTAGTTGGTAGAGGTGATGGCCTTCTATAAGAGGGAGGAGGAGAACATTAGGAAAGTCTTGAAATATTATTTTATTATAAATTTATTTTCAATAATAATTTTTGCAAAGTGAAATAGTTCAAGTATTAGATTATAATGGGTCGAAATAATCTCATCCAATATTTTTTAGACATGTTTAGGTCACAAAATTAACCTTATCTTTTAGCTATAACCCTTAGTTAAAAACATTTACCCTTACCATGTCTTATTGTATTTTCATAATATATGGTTACTATAGTTACTATAATTTGAAAAGAGAACCACAAGTGTATATTTATCTAAATTTTTAATATTCTATAAGTAATTTTTCTGAATCATTTTTTTAGGATTATTACATCATTTAATAAAATATTATTTGTTATAAAAACACATTTATGTCAATTTGGACACTATTTAGAAATTCATTTTTTTAAAGTCATAAAAACATGATTCCTTTGACCCAAAAGAATTTAAACAAAGATAATATATCATAATAATCCGGAAAATTGTTTTATAGAAACAAAATAATGAAATTAAATTTATTTTATTATTTATAATATCATTTATTTGAATCTTTCAATAATAAGATAATCATGACATCGTTATTATGTCATAAATAAATATCTTTATTTAATACAAAAAAATTATAAATAAAATACCATGATGTAGGAAATATTTTAAAACATTTAATTAATATGAATAGTCAAAGTTATCTATTATATTACCCTATATTAAAATTGTTTTTCTAAAAGATGCATGTTCATGTTATATTTCTCTTTACTTAAATTAATTCTTATAACATGTCATTTTCACACCCATGTGGCTTCATGGGGTCCAAATATAGACTCAAGGATTCGAATGGTCCGAACTATCTTATAAAATAGTGTTAGGATATGTGTTAGGGTAGTTTTATATTATTATAGTAATATTTGTTTCCTTTATTTACCAGATTTACACTTTAACCGTGGTAAATAAAAATAATTCATAAAGTTAATATTCATAATGTCCAAAAAATAAAAGGTACTTATTTATACAATTTTTAACTTCTGATTCCAAATATTGAATCCATTTATTCTAATTGAAAACATAGAATTATGAAAAATTTATTTAAAATTAATTCCCATTGTCAAAACTAAAAAACATGTTTTTAAGAAGTAAAAACTATATTAATATCGATAATGCATTTATGTCCAATTTAAAAGTGAAATTACATTGAACGACCAAAATTGGATTAAATTATAATAAAATAATCAAATTAAACTATATAAATAATAATAATTACAATATAAATATATAAATAAATTAGGTTAAAATGAATTTATGAATTAAAATGCAGTATTCATAACTATTAATTTAAAAAATGAGCTCCTCTGCAAAATTACCAAAAATTTAACCAAATAAATTGTAATATTCTAATTCTATAGAATATTTTTATATTTTCAAATAGATCATATAAAAGGATCAAGAAAATTTAAAAAGTATTCATCTTTAAAAGGTGCTAAATCTACCTTTTAAAAATTTTAGAATATTTTTTTTTAAATTATATTCGTTCTAATTTTAAGACTCTAAAATATATTAGATAAAAATAAAAATAGTTATAAAACATATATAATCATATTATAGTTACTTCTGTTCATTTACGCCAATAAAACTACTTGGTGTTAACTACAATTTAAAATTTTTGTATTGTTATTTTATTTTTTTGTATAACACAATGTTCGGTGCAACGTAAGATTTCCGAGAAGAATATTGTTTCATATAGAGTATGCTATCAAAAAAAGTTTCCCTTTTAGGTGATATTAATATCATATTCATATATTTTAATATATATGAAAATTAATAATTCTATAAATACCTAGGTTAGTACATATATATAACACCATATAAGAAAATTGGATGTTGTTTATAGCCCCTGTAAAATAGCCACCACGAGTTTTTCCTCACCATACTATCACATCATGAAAACTAATGATATCATCTTATAATGGCCATTTTAGTGGTAATATTTTATAATTTATAATGATATATATACTTGGTTAAATATCCATTTATTAAAAAAATTACCCCTTCTATCATTTTTATTATTTTTTACGGATTACAATGTAAAACAATGTTATCATCGAATAAAAAGTAAACATGAACCTTTGATCAAACCTCTACAATGGTTGTGAACTAATTCCTTATTACATGACCTAGGTGATAGAGGGGACAACCTAAAATTGGATCACATATGTATGAATTCATGGATTTTTAAAAAATTTGTCAAATGTAATAATGGTGAAGTGTGGATGATCAAAATATAGTTCATTAAAATATTATTCAACATGATTGGGAAATGTGTTTTCTCCTCTAGTATAAAAATGATCAGTTCTTATATTTGAAATTTTAAATATAGATTTGTATTTGAAAAAATTATTTTGGAGAACATTATATAATCTCACTATTAATAATTCAATAATCATATAAAATCTGAGATATGGACCTCTATATACACTAATTTTTTCCTCACCCGCTCAAATTATAAACTATGCCACCAAATGAATCCTTAAGTGACCAATACACATTATGTATACATTGAAACAAATAAAAATACTAGGATTCATTTTGTATGATACATTAATAGATAATTCCACTAAAATATGAATTTTTACAGCAACATAATATCATCCATGAATTATGAATACATTTACGAAATTCTATACTAAAAATATTAGTGATTTTAAATTTATTTTGCATGAAACACACTAAAAATCCCTAAATCAAATTTTTTAGTAACACATTTATAGAGAGATAACACAACTTTTTCTTACACCGGATGAACATGAATACTCATAATTGTATCATAAAATAAAACCAAATAATAATTTTAAAACATAGAAAAATTTTCACTCAACATTGTTATAATTATACATATCATATAAAAACATATCTAATACACTCACTAATGTCACAAGATCACTATGGAAATACCAAAACATTCAAGATGATAATTTCATGATATAATTTCATCATATTGACTTGTGGATTACATTAATTTAACATTATGAAATAGATCTATTATTATTTATATAAACACATATTACTAAATGTATAAATTAAAACACAATATGTCTTAAACTCAATTCACGAGTAATTAAATTACCATGGGATGGTTTTGATCACTACAGAAATCAGTGTATATATTATCAAAAAGGATATAATTCCAAAAAAATCTACAATAGCATCATCAATATTCTATTAAAGAGGTTTTGAACACTTATCCCCTTATCCACGAATGTAATATTTGGGTTATGATTTCTATAATTATTAGTTTTTTATAATAAATTTTGTTTCTCATTTTTCACCTTATTCTACTTCATTATGTATTTCCCCCACTATGCTATTGAAACACTTATACATAGAGTAGTGGTATTCAATGTTTTTTATCACATCGAATATTTTTGGTATTACTAGATCCTATATATTTATTTATGATTTTCTTCCTCTATAATGATGGAAGTGGCCTATAATGGTTTTGGTAAGTTATTTTCACCACTAAATCATTATAGGATTAAATCCACCCTCTTATTTCCTCCTTTTATACACCTCACCTGAAAATATATAACACATCATAGTACGATGTATGTATTGTTGAGGGATCATTGAAATATGATAGAGTTATATGTTTTGATGGTTCATATAATTAACTTATATTTTTTAGGAGTTAGTGATCAATTAATTCTTGATATAATATAGAAGTTTTAAGACTCATTATATTTATTAAAATGTGTTTTTAAATGTATTATATTGGATTTATTTATAAAATTAATTAAAAATTATAATTGGTATAATGAAAGAATATTAATTAAGACTAAAAAATTACTTCATTCATACAAATTAATATGTTGTTTTCTTTCATTATCATTTATTCTCATTCTAACTATGAATACAGGGCCCCGTTACATTTTATATTATATTTATAAAAATATAAAATAATTAAAATATAATATGTGTAACCAAATAATGATGGGTGACTGGATAAAGGATCTTGAGTATTGAATTTGATGTTCTCCCACTAGGAACATTCCTAGGAGTATTAAAATTTTAATTACATGAACTCTGCAATAGGAAGATCAATGATTATATAAAAACATTAACCAATATATTCAAAGGTGTATGTATAACTAAAACATTAAACATTTGTATCCAAATGATCTCATATCCAAATGATGACAATCAAACTATAACTTACCCGACCACAATATTTTCCATTACCTTTCCTATATCATAAATTATAAAATATGTACACACAATAAGAATTTCTATTGGAGTGTGAGTAAAACAGATTAGGCCACCACAAATAGTTACCCTAAAAATCCATAGTATACCAGTGCATGGAGGACATGTTATTTTAATTAATAAATAATAAATATAATTGTTGTGGCATGAAATTATAATAATATAATGTATGAATGACCATTACTAAATCAAATTGTGATATGATGAGTTAATGATCCCATGGAATAAATAATGAAAGAGAGATGCAAATTTTTATCCATTCATCTAATATCATAGATGATTGAATTATCACCAAAGGTGTGTAAGTGGTGATTATGGATTATTTATGTCATCTCATTATGTGAATGACACACCACCATAATGTAGACTACTTGTCAATGATATATCACCATGATATAATCCAGGGATATTGTACATCACTAACACATTCTACATGGATAATTATTTATATTAATCTAATATACCATACTGATTGAGGTATAAACCAATCAAAACACTTGAGTTTATGATGCATCACCAACTAAGTCATCCTATAGAACTATGTGTCACCATCCCATAGAAAAATACGAAAAATGTATTTCCAAAAATATCTCATAATAGTGGATAATAGACAAATGGAGGAAATTATATGTGATAGATATATAACTATAATAATACTCAATGGGGGTGTTCTATCCCCAAAAAAATATTGAAAGTGAATGATATATCAATATCACATACTTAGATGGCAGAAAGGAAACAACTAACACTGAAAATAAGGAGAAGTATATAAAACTACTCTCACTATTATTAGCTGATTATATACATATAAAATATATTAGGATTAGATAATATTTTACTACATCATATTCATTGGGTGAATAATTTATATTCATCTCATAATGAGGGTGGATGAGGTACCTAATAGTGACCATTGAGTTCAATGACTTATCATAGATTATGAATGATACTATTATTTAATTCCACAAAATATAATAACTAATAGTGATCAATATATAACTATACTTGTATATAGAGTGATTGATATGTCTATTTTTAATCAATGAGACTAGTTTACATGTCACTAATTAACTTTTGGTTGTGAGTGAAAAATTGCTAACAAAATAACCCCAGTGAAAAACTGATCAATCTATATGTATTATATAAGAAAATGAGCTACCACATTATTACCAGTGAAGATTATGACATAATCTACACATGTTAATTTATTCATGAATAAATGGGAAATAATAGTTGCCAATATCAATTATTAATGTTACCTCACTACAATAAAAATTCATACTCATGATTTCCTCTGTTAAGGAACACATCTGGAAACCACACACATCATACAATGTAATAACATAATAAAGGATACCACTAGAAGGTTCCAATTTTTGAATTTTCAAATCAGACTTTACAATGCCAATGTTAATCAATAACATTAATTTTAATTCAAAACCCTTATAGAAAGATCAAATCCATATTAAACTCAATGAATAAAATTAAATAAATTAGAATTTATTTTATTGCATGAGTTCACATTATATGTATTACAAATATCATGTGTAATAAGAGAACTCATATAATGTAATGAGAATGATTTGGAATTGCATACATATTCTTATAAGGACCCCAAAATTCAATGATCATAAGATGAATGAACAATCAAATATGAAATCACTGGAATAGGAATAAACCCAAAAAATTGGGATTTTATGTGAAGAATGATGAGAAATTGAGTGAATCTAATAATATATGGACGTTTATTTATAAACATACTCCAAAATTTCACATAACATATATGACTTGTTAATATAGAAATTAATGATGGATATATTGACTTGTATTGAAGATTAATATTGTAGAACATTAGTACTTGATAGGGGGAATAGGGTTTGTGTAGTCTACCTAAGAACAAATAATGGGATTCCCATTCAAAAAAATAACAATTTTTATTTTATTAATTTATATTTAAAAAGAAATATATAATGGCCACTAGGTACCACGATCCACCCCGCTATGTATCCATCACAAGTCCACTGGGTGGCTATTGGTATTTAATAATATTCACACTTATCTTAGAATTCATTGGGTTCCCAATCCACTAAATTGAGTACCTAGTGCTTCTTATAATCAATTAGTTGTCTATATGCGACACCTAATAAACAAAAAATGTTGTTCACATTTAAATATATGTAATATTTAATAGATTTATCCACATGAATTATATATCTAAAATGTGTCATGGAATACTATTAAAACATTTTTAGGGAAATTATATAAAGAAAAAATCATTAAGTAAATAAAAATATAAAAATATATTTTAGAATAAAAAATATATTTTAATTCTTCACATATTATTATTATTATAATAATCTTATATTTTTTTATGATCATTTATTGATGGTGATTTAATTATATCCAGGAAATAACTACTCAACTATAATGAATGTTAATTAGTTTATTGTTGGATAAAGAATAATTTATTTAAAAAATTGACTTTTAAAGTTAATTTTTTTCCATGTAAACATTTATAAATTTCAATATTTTAATATGAAACCATTAATTTAATATTATATTCCTCATAGAAAATTCATCAGTTGAAATTATTCAGTTTTTTTCTAAATGGTTAACATTTAAGGGAATTTTAGAAATACCATTTTTATAAATACCAAAGCAGTTATAACATTATTATGATTTTAAAAAGGCAATTTCTTTTTGATTAAATTGGTTGTGTCATATATGTATTTAATAAATAAAATAAATAATATTGAACTAGTATAATAAATTTTGAAACCTATTCTTGTATTTTTATTATATTCTAATAAAAATAAAATATGGTAAATTTTCATTAAAAAAATTTTCATAGGTATTTATTAAAATTTTTAATTATTTTAAATCATAAAACTATTTTCCCATTAGAAAATTCTATTATAATCAATTAATATATTATTTTTGTGTAAATTAATTTTTATGATTAAAATAATTTTTTAATGTTTCTTATCATTGTGATACATATAGTTCTAATTAAATTGATTTTTACAACCATGATATGTTAAATATTTATAAAATTATTTTTATTATAATCTAAAAATAAAATTATAAAATACGGTTCATGTAATATTTAGTCATAACAAAGAATAACCCAAATAAATGTTTTATACGATGATAATTTATTGCAGGAAGATCGATGTGGTTGAAAATAATAACAATGATTCCAATGTCTAATAAATTTCATTAAATATCATTGGATTATGGTATTTTGACACTCCATTACCCAATCACGGAATCATGTTACTTCTATATCCACATGATCTTATTATGACATTTTTTTATTAAAAAAAATATATTTAAATAATCTCACACCTGATCAGTTAATACATTATCATTACAATAATATTGATAAAAATACCATTATGATTTTTAATATATTTATATTCTCAATTATTATATTAAAATTATATTTTAATTTTATTTTTTGATTTTAATTATATAATATATATCAAAAATGATTACGCAACAACATCATAACCATTATGCAAGCATTTGAAAAATCAGGAAAATGATTAAAAAAACTATAAATGCGATAAATATTTTGTGAATTAGTCCATTCCCTAAATATATGGATATTTATTAAGGATATTTGATCATTTAATTTTCTTACATTAAATCTTCATTATTTTAATGATGTTTTTAAAATAAAGTTGAAAATGTATTTAAGGATATTTAATGTCAATTAATATTTTATTAATTTATTAAAAGTTATAAAAATAATTAATTTGGATAATTTGGATTATAAATGGTATAAAAATCTAACAATATCCAATTATTAAGCCACATTGTACCTTCAAATTAATATCAAAACCATTACAGGCTATGTATTCTTAAAAAGGAAATTATTGTTTTTTATATTAATTGGGACTCAATATAACCTTCCCAAAGAAAAATTTGTTTTTAATTTACCTCATAATTATATGAAAGAATATATTAACACATTCTATTCTATGATCACTGGATAATTATGTGTTCATAAAACACTACTGCAATGACATTAAGTTCAATAAAAACATGGATATTAAAAGAAGTGTAAATTTTATACAAATATTGAATGTATATTTATTTTTAAAAATTATAAAAATCATATATATAGATATTTATTTTAAAAATTAACTATATTAATATTTTATTAAATATTATTATAATGTTTAACCACCATCATATACCTCCTTTTAGTCATTTGAAGAGTGAAAATATTTCTCTTGTATACGTGTAGACAACTAACTCTATGAACAATGTAGTTATTTGTTTCTCTCACCAAGCATTGAAAACAATAAAAAATTATATTATAAATAAATTTTAAAAATATGATATATTTTTTATTTAATTATAAATCACTTAAAATTTTAAGTTATATCAATTAAAAAATGATCATGTTTCTCATGTATATATGCAGACTGCCGTCTCAAAAAATAATGAATATCAATCTTTTGCACATCATTATTGACTAGATATAAATTTTTATTTAAGAAATATATATGTTACTTATTTATGGATAAGTATTATATATATTATTAATCCATTATCCTGGTTTATGTACCATAACTACTAAATTGGAACATGTGTTCGAAACTAAATAGTATCCATAATGTTATGGATTTTAACAAAGAATTATTACCAACAGAGTGATAATAAAGTAAAATTGGTTGGTATATAGTAAAATAAAGTTTAATATTGTGTTTATAGTGATATATTAATAATATAAATTAATTATATAGAGAGGATATAATGCATTAGTAAATGAAAAAAAATCAATGAATAGAGTTTCTCGTCTTAAAATATATACCATGATACATATGTTGAGTTCCAAACTCATTTCCATTATATATTCTTTATATCTCCTATTTGAAACATTATATCATGATCAATTATTTAGATACGGTAAATAATTTTTTATGTTGAATTATTACTTTTTGAGGTTTTGATTCATGTATTGTATGATCTATATGGGTTCTTAGTCTCAATTTTTTCTCTTTGAGACATGTTACACATTATGAAACATGTTTTCATTTGTATAGTAAAATTATTTCCACAAAAATAGATTTTATTTTGTTGACACATGTAATTCAATGTATTGATGGAAACATATCGGGTTTTATATTTTTATGGTATTTTATCCAAATTTAATCCATTATGTAAGGAATTATTTTATAATCTCTTTTAATCATGTTTTATTTCTTATGAAAATTTTGTTTTTAAAAATTCTATGTTATTTATCTAACCAAACTATATATATTATCACTATCTAGTTATTATTGGGGTTTTAATGTATTCCCAAAAATTTATCACTATTTGGTATTCAAAACATCCAAATGAATATTTATTTTAAAATTAAAAATAATTTTCCTTTTGGGAATGGACTTCTCCCTTCCATGTCTATATTCATTGTTTTGATTCAAGAATATATTTATGCATTTTATTTATTTGAAAAATATTTTTTATATCACAATTTATGTTCCGTTAATATTTTGATGAATTTTTTTAACTGTTTTGTATAATTTATACTTATACTTCCATATAAAAGTTTAATAACAATATTTTTTACACAATCTCTAAATGAATGGATTTTAAAACAACTAAGTACATTAAAAATGATTTATCTTAATTTCCATGTTTTAATATTGTTATTATTATATTTCATTTCCCAATATTTTGTGAATATTTTAAATAAAAGGATATTATTTTCCTAAAAACATTTAAAATGTAAAATATTAATACTTTGTATATCTGTTTCATTAACTACAAATGATCATATATAAGTACAGTTCATTTCAATTATTCCATTACAATATGTTATTTTATCGATTATATTTTTAAATTTTATAGACATATCAGTTTAAGAGTTTTGATGTGACTGCTGACATCATAATTAAAATGATACAAAATCATTAAGGAAGTTATTTTTAAACCCATAACACCCAATTAACTCTCAATCATACAATAGATATAAATTTGCACTAATGGATTCATATATAATATCTTTTTGTCATTATCATGTCCATTTTATTTATTGTCATGTATTTGTTCTATATATTTACTCATATTGACATAGCCATTTATGAATTAATCTATAATGAATGATACAATATTAATTTTTATTAAAAATTTATGTGGATTATTTGTGGTAGTTTTATCCATTTATTTCTTAAGATGATTTAATTGGACATAATATGTGATTTATAGTTCCTAAAATTATATAGAATCATTATGCATCATTAGTTTTCATGAGACAAACTATCCTTGGTATTCAATGTATTCTTACGATGTTATATATAATGACTTGGTTAAGGCCATGAGAATATTTATGATTTCTTAGAAGAGGATATTATAGAAGAATTATGATATCAGATATTTGGAATTATTTTAGTTTTTAATCATTCATTTATTAACATATGATAATTTATATTTTTTTCCACAAATTTATTTCAATCACAAATGATTAGTTTTATTGAATTATGGGATTATCATTTATTATCTAGATAAAATTCATTCATTTTCTATTTTTTTTACAGATCCATATTTATGCTACACCTTAATCTGAATTTATGACCACCCTTATTATGTACCATTATCCTTCATTTTGCTGATGAATAATATAAATTTTATTTCTAAATGGACGTCATGTGAGAATAATTCTAGGGGAGTTATTTAAATATTATTATTGTTTATGAAAATATAGGTATAATGGAATAGTTTTTGTTCTGGTTAGATAGATATATCTTTCGATAAGTAATATTTTATTAAATCTACAATTTTATAATCTTAAATCTGGCTTATTTATTTGAGAGAAAAAATATAATATTCTTAATTATAGATAGATAAAATTTTCTCTCATTAGTTTATATATTGATAAAATGTAAATATTATTCTTTTAGTAGTAGATTTGGGTTTAAGGGTATTATAAATTATTGTATAAATTATATAAGTGTTTAGATAACTATTTCAGTCATGTTGTTTTTCTCGTCAAAGGAAATTTATGACTTAAAATATCATCATTAGATTAAAATTTTATGGTTTATCAAATGCTAGAATTAATTTATCCCCATGTAACTCTATATGTGAAGGGTAATGATGGTGATTAATGTCTTTTACGGATATCTTTATCATGGTTTAATTGGAGATCAAGGTATATGTAACCCTTAGGATTTACATTTTATTTAGTGTGGCAGTAGCTTAAAAAGAATGTTATTATATTATTAGCAACATAAGATGAATGGTGTAGACAAAATTTAGGTTCAATTAATACATTAATGTTCCAGGAAATTTTAGTTCATTTAGATGACATATTAACATATTAAGGTAAATGAAAAATTATTGAATATTATGAGATTTCATGTCAATAAATTCGATATTATATTTAGAATAATGCATCTAGAAAAAACATAAGATTTTTTTGTTCATCCATCGTATATTTGTAAAAGATTAATATATACTAGATAATATATGATTATGGCTTATATATTTTTGGTATGTTACTTTTTGGATGATTAGTATTGTTTGGAGATAAATGATACATTTATATAAAATGAATATATACTAAAAACATTTTTTTTATTTAAATTATGTATAGGTATTTTGTATGTTTTTAGGTGTATTTATATATAGAATTATTTAAGAAGAACATTTAGTGATATTTTTGAGGCTTTAACGGTTAACATATTATTTTATCATATAGATGTTTATTAAAATTTAAAAAGTTATTATATTTGATTATACTGACCATATTTATTTTTTAAAATCATAAGATATATGAGAAATTAAAATGTATCCATTTCTTGAGCCTTATCATTCATTGAAATAATTTTTAGTTCTCCATCATGATAAATGTTGTAGAGTTATTAATCATTTATAATACGATATGAATCATATGTGAAAATATAATTAAAACACCACTGGAGGATGAAATGTTTTGTATAGAATTAAATGAAATCGAGTATATATATTTTATCCTAATAGATATATATTGAAGTTAATATAATTACTCATACTCATGTAAGATGAATATAAGTCTATTGAGTATTATGGGGAAAATATCACCCAACTATCAAGATATTTTTAAAAAAAAATTATTTATATGAATGTGACTTATAATAATACATAGATGGTTTTTGAAATATTCAATTAATATTTAATAACATTACATGTTGTAACCTAGAATGTAAATAAAATTATATATCTCAACTAATAAATAATAATTTTGGAATGAATAAATAATAAATTTTTTGATAAACATTATTTAAGAGGGATAATAGAACATGTATAATTTTAATATTTAATTCATCATTTAATAAATTATTTTTAGAATAGACTTGTTCACATGGAGAACAAAACTAAATATACTAATTATATATTTGATATATATTATTTGGAATATTATATGGAGAATAAAACGTCATTTAAATAAAAAAAATTAAATCATTTATTATAAAAATATGTTTTATAATTATTTAATTAGTTTTTTTTTATTTTTATATGATATGAAGATACTTTATTGATGAATTTCATGTGATAATAAAATAATTAAACACCTGAATAACTTTTTTAACTGTAAGTAATGTTGATTTAATGGGTTAGGATTAATTTTTAAATTTCATGTCATTTTATGTATATTATATTTGAATTATAAATTTAAAAATAATATAATTTAAAAATCACTAAATAAAAATAATTTTTGGATTCATCATAGATTTTTTTCATAGGTTAAAATTTTAGGATTTCCCTGTAATTGTTAATTATTAGTTGAATATTAAAAAATTTCATTTTTATAAATTCCATAACTTTTGTGACATAGTGATCATATGCCGATCAGTAAAAAATATATAAATCATTTGGCTCAAATTTTTCTAAGTATTATAATATTTCATTGAATAGTATACATTTAATTTTTATAAAATATAAATGTTTTTTTATTCATTTACAAATAACCTATTTTTTCATTCACAATTAATTATGTTTTAAAATGATGAATTTAATTTTGAATTTTATTGAATTTAATAAAATATTTTTCTATATATTATCGAATAAACTTATTTTTTATTACTTATTTACAATATTTTATTGTAAATTCATTTTTCATATAAATATATTTTTTCTAAAAACTAATTATTGTTATGTATTTTATATTTATATTAAAATTAATCTTTACCATGTCATAAAAGATAATAATTTAAAAATGACCATATTTTTAATCATAATATTCACATTTCATAATAAATTCGATTTCATTTATATTCATTATAAATAGCTACCATAGTAAGTGATTCCAACCTTGGTAAGGGTAAAAAACTATAATGATGGCGTTAATCTATGAATTCATGCATAATATATATCTTCTTCCTTAAAAAATATGTCTATATTATTGGATTTAATCATTACCTCATCATAAAATATATTTTATTTATATTTTCTTTCACTTTATTTGACTATAATGATTCTTTTATATTTCAAATTTTACAATTTATAAAATGTCACCCTTTCTCACTCATTAGTTGTTCGTAATAGTGATAAGGAAAATATAAATTATGAATGGATATTGACAATAGTATTTAAGAATAATAAATTTAATTCCATTTATAAATTTATTTTTAATTTTTTATAGTATTGTAATTGTCAAACAAATTTTACATGTTTTTTACACAGTGCGTGTGTATAATGTATAATAATAAATTAAATTATTTTTTAATCAATATATGTTATAAGGGTATTTTTAGTCATGGTTATACGTGATTATTTTAGTCCATCTTGGAATATATATGATTTTTAATTTTTTTATAAGAGATCCATTGTTATGTTTTTATTTTTAATGTCAAATTAGGTGAATTATACAAGAAAGGAATTGAAGGAAATTTCACATAATAAATATTTTATTAATTTGTGTGAGAAAATAAAAACTATATAATAGGGTATATGATATGTGAAATGTTCTAAAATGACATCAATGTTTCATGTCTGAGTATCATACCATATTAAAATTAAAATCAAGACACTTAGAGTAAAACTGTTTTCATAAAAGCCGATGATTTTTTCTTATAAATTAAGACTCAATTTATCATTTTCAAAGATACAAATGAGTTTTCTTCATTGAAAAAAAATCCCAAATCCATCATAAAATTTCACATTCCACATTACCCTAACTCTTTTTTACTATACTTTTATCCTCTAAATATATCATGTTCAGTTGAATTGTAGATATAAAAAGAAATTTTAATCATATTTTCCATATTATTTCATGTATCATTCTTCTTAAATTACCTATAAAACATCAATAAAAATATTAAATTAATAACATAATCATTTATTATGTTATACTTGAAATAGTGATGGTGCAACCATTATATACCTCTATTCTATTCAGTGTTGAATGAAAACTCCACTCATGCATATATACGGACCACCCCTCTAAGAATGACATATTTAATTTTTCCTAACACCCTCACCTTGGTGGATATAAGTACATATTTAATGAATGAATATGATATATAAGTTATATGTATGATTATAGAAATATAAATAAATATATACTTTATTTCCATTACACACATTTAAAAATAATAATGTTTCTGATGTGTACATACAGACTACCAACTCAATTAATGGAGGATTTAATTATTTAACCCCATCCATGGGTGTTTGAAAATGCATATTTATGATGTTTTTATTATAAATTTTACATTATTAATATTCTATATATATGGAACCCAAGAATATTTGTAGGGATAATAATCATCGAATCAGAAAACATATAGAAAAATAAAATGTTAAAATAATTTTATGTATTTTAATAATTTAATATTATTAAGTGAGTAATTATAAATTATAAGTGGGTGATATTTTGTAATATATAAGTAATTTGTATTATAATTTATATAAATAATAATCAATAATTTATTAGGAAAAAATGATTGAATTTTTTCAACCATGTTGGAATCCAAGGTAAATGTTTCTCATTCATTACTACCTACCTTGAGGATTATTAGGAATTTTATGCATATTTACATTGTATACTATTTATTCCACCACATTGAAATTAGATACCATTAACCACTTGTTAATAATTTTATGTCATTTTTCATTTTATTTTCCCTCTTTCAAGATGATCTGACACAAGTTCTCAAAAATACATAAGAATTCTTGATCTATATTTCAACTCTTGGAATATTTAAGACATTGTGAATAGTATTATCTTCTTATTGGATGTACATATTTCTCCATGAATATATTTTTAAATTATAATTCATTTAAGTCATTGTAATTATTAAACCATATCATTTTCTATCTTTTTAAGTTATTTTATTCAATTGATAAAAAATATGTACCAATTTATATTAGAATATAAATTTTATTATGAATTTTTATGTTTCTATTGAAATATGGGAAATTATATGTTACTATTTACTAAACCCCATTTATTTACATATAATTTGGTTATATAATTTATTTTCAATATGTTTTCTATTTTAAAACATTTCTTATTCAAATCACAAAAATTATGTTCGTAATTACAACTCATTTTTTGTTTCTCTTATAGTATATAATCATTCTCATTAATTTCTATATTATTAGTTTTTTTAATATTATGATTTTATATATTTAAATTATTTTAATAAATAAATTTCAATAAACATTTTCTTTTATTTCTAAAGATTGAATTGAACCTATATTATGTTTTCTATAAATGTCATTTATGATATTCATCAATAAAGTGTAGAATTAATTTCATTCTAAAAGTCAACTACATGAATGGATTTTCTTACCATCCTACCCATTCATCACAATTTATCTTCCATTAAAACTATTTTTCATTTTACAATGTAAAATATTTTCTTAATATTTTGTTAATATTTCAAGGTAAAGGGATATTATATTCTTAATTTTCTTAAAAATGAACTTCATTTTTCTTATGTATGTTTTAAAAATTCAGTCAATGTTTCTTTCATAGATATATATTATTTCTAAATGGCAGTCTGTGACCTTACCTAGAAAAGAAATATCCCATTATTAAGAAAAAAACTTAAAAAATTCTTAAAATTGGAGATTTACATTGATCTCTCTTATGAAGTGGAAGAAGATCATCTGGAACCTAATCAAAACATTGAAACCCAATTCCATTAACACCATTGTCAAAAAGACAATCTACTAAAGCATTATCTTCATGATAAGTGTGGGTGACTATACGGTCCATGAAGTAATCCAAATCCAAGAACATAATCCATCTATTAGTAAGCTTCCATACAAGATATATAGAACCAATATATATAGAAAGAATAGGTGTGGTAGTATCGCATTCAAGCCAAATATTCTTCCATCCCCATTTATTGGCCTGCCCTAATGAAACAATAATAGCAAGAATTTCTGCTTCAAGAGAAGAAGCATTGGCATAAGAGGTATAAATGTCGCCAAGAATAGTTCCATTGGGATCCCTAAAAATTTCCCAAAACCAGAAGGACCCAGATTACCTTTGGAAGCACCATCTGAGTTGATTTTAATCTAGTCAAAAAATAGAGCCTTCCAAATGGCTATAATCGTGCCCCATTGAGGCTAAAAATTCGCCTTTACCCCAAGACAAATCAGTATAGTGAAATCGTGTATGGATTTGGAGTAGAAGAACCTCCCTGGATTAGGAGCATTGTGCATAAAAAAAATAATACCGGTCAATGCCACACTAACTTGGAACGAATAGATATCATTGATCACCTTATTCCTTGATGTCCGTATGGGGTGAATGAGTTTCCCCACAGCCACCAGTGAAAGTAACAGGATGTGTGGCATCAAATTTATTTCAAACCACCCCTTCATGAAATCCAATAGTGATATGACACAAGGAAATAACACTTAAAATAAGTTTTCTACTGCTTTAAATATTATTGAAGAAACCATACAGCTAAGGAATATGTGGTCAATATCTTCCACGTGTTGATTAAATAATATAAAAGAACAACATAGTGTGGTGCTATATTTTTTCAGGAAGACATTTGTTGGTAATATTTTATGTGAAACTCTCCAAACCAAAGTTGATCAGGGTGCCTCAAAAAATTCCCCATTAGATTTACCATCCAACGAAAATCATGATTTCCTTGAATAACATGATTATAAATTTTTATTGAGTATATAATGGAATTATTAGAAGGTTACCAGGCTAGAAATTCTTCCCTAAAAGAGAAGCAGTAGTTATTTAATATAGATATTATATATTGAGGGATATTATCTATGTTTTCCACATGTTTCTTAATTGAAATATCAATGTCCAAATTTAAACCCCCATGAAATATTGAATCAGCTAGATGATCCCCAGTCCAAATGCAGTTCTATAATGATAAGTATGAATCCATATATACAATACATCTTGAATCAGCAACCATTTCGGATTAAATATACTTAAAGGTAGGCCACACCGAAGAACTAAAAAAATCCAATTTCCTTTCTGGTGTTTATTCATGAATCTGGACATAAGGAAGATGAGAGAATCAATGTGAACATTGATGAGCCTATATATGAACCCAACTAGTAAGGAATCATTAAAATACATAAGTTTATTAGTATTCAAACCCCCTACATCATATAACTGAAATATAGTGTTCCAAGGGACTGTAGAATGTTTTCATTTTATAATGGAACCACTCTAGATAATTATATTGATGGAAAAAATGATACCTTTGATATAAGAGACATACTATTTTTATACAAAAAAATAAAGAAAAAAAATTTAGAAATGATTGTAGATTTATGTAACCAAACCCGACCAACCATGGATAAGGATTTTCCCATCCAAGAATACTGATGCCTTCTGATCCTACGAATAATACTTGAGAAGTTTCATGTCTTTGATCTCTCTGAGAACATAGGAACCCTCATGTAGATGAAGTTAAGAGCGCCCTCCCTGATTCCCAGCTCAATAAAGATGGCATGTTTCCTCACATTATAAAAATTCACCCCTATGTACAGAAAGGATTTGTTCCAACTTACCTACTGACCAGAAACCATCTCATAATGATAGAGATCTCTTTTGATGTTATTGATGTTTCCCCTACCCCCCTGTGTAAAAAAGAATAATATCGTCAAAATATACAACATGGGAGGGGGAATGAAGAAACATATTGGCACAATAGACATCATTTTTCCATTCCCAGCCATGATAGAGAGAAATCTGTTGAGATAATCATCAGCAATAGAGAAGATCACAACAGATAGTGGGTCCCCTTTCCTGACCCCTCTCGATCATTTAAAGTATCGTTCTGAATAACCATTAATGAGAACTAAGATTTGATTTGAGCAGAAAATGTTCCTGATCAAATTAATGAAAATGTGATCAAATTAAAACATATTGAGAATCATGCAGATAAAATCCTAGATCATTATTTCAAAATATGTTCTCACATCATGATTAACAGCAATATTACCCCCACCCCTAGTCATATTTTTAAGAAGTTTTACACACATTGAAGATGAAATAAGATAATCATGGTTTGATTTAACCTTGATGAATCATAAATCATTAGAAGATACAATATTATAGAAGAAATAAAGGTGATAATGCTAGAAATAATTTATCAAATAGTCTTAAAATGGTGTTGGCTAATGAAACAATCCTAAAAAGATGAATCTCATTGGAATTATTCACTTTTGGAATGAGGGAACATAATTGATAATTCGACACATGGGGAAGAATTCCATCATTAAAAAGTGGGTAACAAGCCTAAAAACATCCAAATGAATGATTTCCCAAAATCATTGGAAGAAGAAATTACCAAAAACTATCTAGACTAGGGGATCATTTAGATTTAAAACTAAAAACATCATCTTTGATCTCTGGTTCCAAGGGAGATGCACCAGTAATAGAGTTAGCTGAGTGAGTCACTAATCGTGGAATAACCCCTTCCTCAAGATGAATACTAGAGGGACAACCCATTAAAGAGGTCTTTGAAAATGGAGACAACATGTTGTGTATGATCCTTTCTTTTTTCAATGAGAATATCACCATTTTTGATGAGGGAAAGTGGCTTGGATAGTTTCCTTATTTTCTGAAGGGAATTAAAAAATTTGGTGTTTCAATCACCATCCATTAACCAATTTTCTTTGAAGGAGTCCAGTATCAAAGCATATTTTAGATTGAGGATACTATTGATATTAGAGGAAAACTCTTCTTAAACCGAGAGCCCACAAAAAAAATAATGAATATAATGGTGGTCTTTCATATTCCGAAGGGATGACTCAAGAGAGGAAATATCATAGTCTAGTGAGCTGAAACTATCTTTACTCCAACGATTCATGGTCAAATTGAGAATTTTGACTTTGGTGATATAAGAAAAAGAATCATTACTACAATTCATAGAGTTCCAAGTGTTCTGAATACTAACCTTTAATTCTGGATGAGTGAACCAAGCCTTGTTGAATCTTAAAGGTAATGAAGGCTTAGACTCCCTTTACTCAAGATCATCCAAAATTAGGTGATGGTTAGAATCAAGCCTTGAAAGGGTTGTGCATGGAATAGAAATAAAATCATTCAAGGAAGAATCATTAACAAATTCCCTATAACTTATATTGGAAATAAAGCTACCATATGATTCCTACACCATATGTATTTTTCAATAACTAGATTGACATAGATAAGATAATTTTCATCAATGAATGATCTAAATTACTTGGAGGAAATAGATTTGTGGACCACACCCATTTTCATGACAGGATGAAAGATTGAATTTAAGTCACAAAGAATAATATAAGGGTTGGTAATGGAGGATTTTAATGTTCCAATGTCACACTAGGAAATTCATCAGTCCTGATAATTATTGTGAGCATAAAGAAGGAACATGACTGTTAGATACCGAGAAGTTTGAATGATAAAGTAACAAGATGATCAGTAGGACTAAGCATGGATACATTGATCAGGGAAACATGAGCCAAGACTAAGATAATTTTTTCTTCGGATGGGAACCTATTAGAGTCAACAATATGAAAACCTATATTTTCAATGTTTTCAATACTGGATGAGAAAACCTTTTTATTTTCAGAAAAACCTATGAGAAATGTCTTGTGGATTTGGTGAAAGTACTTAATAGACCTAGTGGTTTCTATAATGGACAGCCCCTATCAATTCCAAAAGTAACATCATTTAAATATAAAACCGAGGATATATACCATCTTGTTTCCCCATGCCTTTTTAGAGGCTTATCTTCTTTCCTTTTGGGGGTGGGAGTGCACTGAAAAATATCATTGACCTCAGAAGTACTAACCAATATATTTATAGAGTTTCAATACAAAACAAAACCAAAAATTATTGTGGGAGAAGCATGGATGAAGTTGGACCTTGGAGAAGAGCCATCAGGTCCTTGGTTAACAGGTTCTAGGTACCTGATCTGTGGACTGGAAACTACAGCAAGTGTCAAGACCATAGAGGGAGAAGCTCGGTCAACCTACTATTTCTACTTTGAAATGACCTTATTATATTGTAGTCCTACTATTTTAACAACATTAGAGGTAACATTTTCAGTTTCATAACTGAGATAATAAACAACCTCCTTGTCTACATACATTGTGATCCTTACCTCCAAAACATCCTAAGAGAAAAGGTAAGATCTGTTTGGAATTGAGGAAGAATTAGTCACTACAATGGTGGGATCCAAAGAAACATTATATGAAACTTCATCTGGAATTAACCTAAATAAAACACATATGTCCCTAGACAGTTCCAAAAAATGACATTCTCATCCTCTTCCTTTTTTATGTTCAATCCCAAGTTGTACATATCATCTTAAATTTTAGATAACATGATCTGGTCTTCATTTATTTCATTTCCCATAAGAGGGGTTGTTCTAGAACACACCTCAGAGAGTGAGAATGGTAGGTCAGAATTTTCCTTTTCCTCTACCTCAACAATCTCGTCAAATGGCTATTTTGGAGCATAAGACTTTATCTAAAAGACCATTGATGGTTGAATGTGAAATAGAATCCTCTGAGGTTATGAGGGTCCATTTTGATTCCTAGGATCCCCTTTCCCCTCAAAAATAATAGATTATCCCTTCCTACCATTGTTGACCATAGTCCATTCCATTGCATTAGAAGGGGAATTAACATTCATTTTGTATCATCCTATAATTGGAGATAGAATGACCAACTATCTTGCACAAAAAAATAAGGTATATTTTCTTAAAACACTTTAACATCAGATTAATTTCCATTTGAAATAAATGAAATACTAGTAGGGAACTTGTTATAAAAATTAATGTCCACCCGAATTTGGGCAAATAGACCAAGAAACCATTCTAATATTCATTGATCCATTCTGATTAGAGTTTGTAGGTAATAGGAAATTTCTTTAAGGATCATGGGATTCCATTAAAATTAGTTCAATATGGTAATTATTACCCATATCTTGACATTTAATTTATTTATATTGATTGAGTCAAAGTTGACATCCCATTATGGTAACCTATGTAATCCAGGTTTGAGTTTCATGTCGCTGAAGACCGAAGTAACATTCAAATCATTCTTTTACTGATAGATGATGTGAAAATCACCCTTTCAAATCCGAATTATCTTCCAATCATGATTTCCCCAATAGTGTGAGCCCCTATTCTTAAGATTAGCATTGCCAAAGGTTCATCCCCCCTTGTATAGATCACTCAGCCCAATATCAAGAATTTGAAATGGTTTATTATTTATTGAAGAGCCTCTGGGTCAGCAAATACAACAAAACCTCCATTCTCATGTCTTGATATATTTGAGGATCGAGGTTAATCCTACTTGACTGGATCTATTGAACCTGATAGCGCCTTTGCAAAGGTTAAAACCTTATTTCATGAAAAATATGCTTTATGCATGTCCATTGATTTGGAAAGACCAGTTATCAGGTGACGATCATCCTTGAAGTTTGATTCCCAATTAGGATTGAACAACTCCTTTTATGAAGTCAAATAAGAAGCCATAAATTCATGATTTTTTCTTTGTTAGCATGAAATCCTATATCTCCTGATCTCACCATCCAATTTAATTGTATTTAGGTATAAATTATTTTAAAAAACCATTCCATTAACTGAGTTATTAAATAAAATTCCAAAGCACTATTAAAATTATATGAATAGTATATTCATTCTGATATTTAACTAAATTTTGGAAATGTTATAAAATCATCAAGGAAATTGTTTTTAAAAGTGTTGCTTCCATTTTAACCCCTATTTTCCAACGGAATTTAATTAAAAAAATCCGTAATTTATAATGAATTTTTGGTCTCTGTAATTTCCAATGGACTCCCTTGTAGTTAACAAGAACATATGTGATTATAGTGACAAACTATAAAAGACATTAAATGATTCTATCTAAATCGATACTTGATAAAAATATTTTTAAGAAAACTATACAAGAACATGATTTCCCCCCATAAATACCAAAATTATATTACATATTCTAAGTGCATGTCCTCCAATTCCTTGATAATATTATTGGGAATCACATCAGTTTAAGTATGATATTCTATCATTAAATTCAATAATTTGTTTATCTATTCTTCAATACAAACAAGAAATGATTCTTAAATAATCATCTCTATCAGAAAAAATACACCATGATATAAAATATAGGAATACTATCTCCCATATATATAATCATAAAATATTTTAAACTAAAAGTTTATCTGAAATTATTTGATGTCAACTATTTCCTAAGAGACTATAAATATTTCTATTTGATTAGTGAGAATTGATAAAACGAGAAACATAGATGGTAATATCATTCTTTATCTCTGGCCACCACAAATTTTAGGGGATATGGTGACATATATTAGTAATCCCTAGGTGAACTAATCATATCATGTAGTGTGAATCAGTCAATATCACTTCACATATGATCATAATATCATAACTGAAACAATAATGTAAACTACCCCATCAATACCCTAAGCCCAATTAAGTGGTTCCTCCCCATAAAAAAATTCAACTTCTCATGACTCAATAGTCAAAGTAAGAAAGTTTAATCTTGATCAATATCTTAAGGATTCATGTGGTAACTCTCAAGTTTATATAATTGTATGCTCCTTGATTGATTATGAAGTCATAAAATATCTAAAAACAGAGTGAAATAATATAATTTTTACTCCTCAACTCAAAAAAACACTCCCATGGTTTTTTGAAAATTCACATCAAGTAAAAAATTCCACTAAGAATAGAAATAGTGATTCATGATGTTAAAGGAAGTTAGATACTTGAAACACCTATTGGTTGAATGATTAATTCACATTGAATTATTTTATATTTCTATTTCAGTTTGTATACACCCTGAAAATCTTACCAAATAAGTAGTGAATCAAATACCTCCTCAAGTAAACCATTCCATAAATTTATATATCATGTCTACAGAATAAATTCCAATGAGGAATAACTTTCCTAGAACAATAAGAGACCACTCACATATCCTACATTAGATGTGCACAAAACATAACTTCTACAATATCAAATGAAACCATATAATCCATAACTGGAATAGAAGTAGATTATAAATTTATGCCTCTGAATCATCAAATTTCCACTTGAAGGTCTTACAATAACATATGGAATATATAGAAATAACCATATTAATATTATGAAATGGATTTAATGTTTTCACAAAAGATAATTACTAAATAAATAGTCCATAGTAACATGAAAGACATAGAAAACTAAAAGTCTATAAAAAATTACTGGGACGCCCAAAAAAATCATGACCTCATATTAACTAGGACTAATTAATATGTAAACCACTTACAAAATGTTCACTAAGTAATAAACCTACTTAATTCATCAAGGATAGTTTAAGAGCATGGAACATAATGTTTTTGGTTATAGTTCTTATGTAAGTGTCTAGATATAAATCATAGTACTACTAAATATAATGTAATTATAAATATAATTGATAAAAACGAACCAAAAATCCACGATTAAAAGTAATGACCTATTACTCTCGGTAAGAAACACAAATATCTAGTTCATTATCCTAAAATGCATCATTAAAATTAAATAATGTTCACACTTACCTCTGAAACCACAATGGGGAATATATCATGGCCTCATGCACAATAATTGGTATATAGATCATAAATGGATTTTATTGAATACTAGTGATCTATATAGCTGAATAATTAATCAATTTATATGATGAAAATATATTGATTCATGACTATCCCTTATATTAGCCTCCTATAATATGCACACAATGAAATGAACCAACATCCATATTATCTAAAAAACTAAAAATTTGGGTTGTTCACTAGTTAATAAATAAATTTTCCCAATGGTACTTCATAATGAACATTATCAATCATTTAACTTGATGAAATACCCTTTATAGTGGAGTAAATTTGGTCTCTATTCCTAAAAACAAGTACATAATAAATTTGACCACTCTCTTTGGTCGAAACACTATGAAATTATTATGAAATATATCTGGAAACACAATAATATCATAAGAAATAAAAACTATTTCATTAGATACTAATACCTTAGATTAATATTTGCATACTAGGAAAACTCACCCCATTTACTAATGAAAAGATGATAAATTTCCAACATGTAATTACTATAATTTAATTAATGTATTATAATCATACTAAATTTATGTGGATTATACCCATCAATGATAGTAGTCAGTTTTTGTCAAAATATTCCATAAATTACATTATGAGGATCCCATAATTTTTTTAACTATAATAAAAAACCAATGTTTTTAATTACTAATCAACACGACTTTACATCCTTGAAAAAACAACATACAATTATAATGAATCCTTTTTTCTTATAAACAAACATCACCCCATACTGATATTGTTTAACTAACCCTAGATCTATAGTCAACTATTACAATATAAATTATTTCAGTAAACTCACATAAAATAAAATACATATTATGTTATATGGAACTATACATGAATGATGGATATTCGATCAATAATTTTTTTAATTCTGTGTTACCTATGGAATTTATTAATCATTATCATTGAATAGAAGTTATTGATTATTGAAACAGCTAAGGGGTATCACCAAACTAATGCAAGTATTACTACCCATGGGAAGCACATCTACTTCATTATCCCTAATGGTTGGTGGTAATAATAATAAATAATTCTTATGAATCTTCAATAACTATTCAAGAAACTAGAGTATGTACAATATTATTCTATATAAAAAATAACTATATATATATATATATATATTTAAAATTACTTTTACAATATGTCTCCCTAATATCCTCTCAATACTGATGAACAAAAGGTTCATTGTGTCTTTGAATTATCCTACTAGACTAATTTTTACACATTACATCAATATTTAACATAAATATGTACTCATAAATTATCATCATACACATACTTCTATCAATAATATCATTGAGAATTTGAAACTAATGATGTGGTAAACTGAAATGATCTGTAACAGAAAATGATTTCAATTATTCATAAATTATTCTAGATACTAAGAATATAGAAAATAATGAATATAACAAAAATATCTTATATAAATTGTTATTATAAATTGTGGAATATCATCATGGAAGGAACATCATAGAAGTATAAATGAAATAACCGAGTTTGAAATCATGTTTAAATAATAATGAAAATATAAAATTAGAATCTAAATTAGCATGAACTTCTGGAATAAAAAATCTCAGAAACCAAATAAAATTTTAAGGTTAACTACCAAGAACATCATAACATAGAATAACATTCATCAACACATGTATCCTAAATATGAATAGAAATCACTGCCCATTTTCAATATTATATTTTAATAAATGACTCATTTCACTTAATTATCACATTTGATTTAATTCATTACACAATGTATTTGAGAACTATATAAGGAAAAAAAATCATATAATAATGTTACAAAATTATTTGTACCACCTATAAAATAATTCATCGGGTATTGTGTCACAAAAAACCCAAATTATCAACCTAAATGGTACATAAACCTTTTATGACACATCTCGATGGGAATTCAGGATCCCCATGGGCAGGTGACAAGTTATTAAGAATCATGAACAAACATGAGGAAATTATTCATCCAAAATGATAACCAATAAATAAAAATAAGCTGATATGATAAAAAATAGATATTATTCTAATACATTTAAGAAGATTTTGACTAAATAAGGTATAAAAATAATGTATCTAAAATAAAAAATAACATATTCATTACATGTTCAAGGATCTTATCACATGATCCCCTTTTAATATGTGGACCAAATTCTCCACTAGTAATCTCTGAATCCCATGCTCTCTCTACCAAAAATACCTATTGCCTCTAGTTGGATGATTCAATTTCCGATATGTGGAATAATAACGTAAAAAATTTCCCATTGAAAAAACATAGTGTGAGAGAAAGAAATCTAGGTAGGATCTCTACATGTAATCTATAAGAAACCCATATCAAATAAAAGAAATTTTCTCATTTTTAAATAAAATAGGCCATGTTAATATTTTCATTGTTAAAATTTAATAATAAATTTTGGAATATTTATACTGATAAAATCATGTATTGAAGTTTATTTCAATCAAAACTTGAACATATAAACATCACTTTCTATGTTGGTAGGAATAGTAATTTAACTCAATACAAGAATGAAAAACAACTATTTTCAAACAATGGAATTTTTAAATAATTTAAAATTGTTTCTCTAAGGTTAAGAGTGTCATGGATATATTGGTACTAAGATTCTAACACATATCATTGAAATATGGATCCATGTGTTAACACTATTTCATTAATCCAAAATCATAGGGGGGAATATAAGAACACCAAAAAGAATGAATTGACATGCATCAATATGTAGATTCATTATTTGTATCGTCATTCCATATCTAGTTTGATCTAATATATTCCAAGAATATATTATTCCCTCATAAATACTAATGATCCCATGTGCTTCATGGAAATCAATCATACAAGGGGATATCATTCATCATAATAAATATAGAATTATTTGAATCAAACATTTCAAATAATCCACATCTTGATGTTTCGAAAGATAAAATTTGAAGTCAAAATTCAATAATAATTTTTTTTTAAAAATCACGACTTTTAAATAAATTCATTTTATTTCATGTCATAAACCATTTCATGATATCTCTTCAAAAAATTCATCAACAACATCATGCTTCAAATCATTCAATTTATTTAAATATTATTTTCTACAAAATAACACCTATTTTCAAAATCCAATGTAAAAGATTTCTCATACCACACCCCAAGAACATTAAAAATATTTATCCGAATTATTAAATCAATAAATTTATTTAAATTTCATGTCCATGCCAATTTTTTAGGTAATAACAGTTTAAAATGATAGTAATTTTTTCTGAAACCACATAGCCCAAATCATGATAAATTAAACACCCAATAAGAGATTTGTGAATAGAAGGGGATGAAGGGAAAGAATAAATAATGAAAGGATCCTAGAAACCGAATAAAAAAATGAATACTACAGAAAAACCATTGAACAGGAATCTATTTCCCTAGAGAATAATAAACATGAGGTACAGAATAGTCATAAAATTATCTATAATACACTATTAAGGAGAGATTAAAAACAACACACGACACTTTGATCAATGATGTTTAATCAAATGATGGTACAAATTCTACTAAAGTGGGTCTCCAAGATGATTAGGTCGAAAAAAGATTTAAGGAGATGTAATTAGATTTTTTGTTTATATATATATAAATTATTATAATGAATCCTGTAAAAATCTATCCCATATTAGCATTACACACTTGTTGGATAAATAAATTAAAATGGATACCACACTAGAAAACAAAATCTATCTTATAGATTTCATATAAGAACTCATTTCATTAATCCACCCATAAAATGTATATTGGGATTCTTCTTATAATAATATACTGATAGCCTCCCACTGAGTGGTCAGTGGCCCTCACGAGGGACCTGGTCGACCTCATGTAGTTATTCTGCTGAAATAAATAATCCCACTACTGGGATAAAATACTCGATCATCTACCAACATATCAAAAAATAAAAAAAACTAAATCAATACCTTAAAATTAAAATGGATGTTAAAAATAAATAATAATAAATAGGTTCAACTAGATATTATTTGAGAGAGACAAAGAGAAAAGAACGACTATGGATTATACATGAATGATAGTGTTGTGATGTTACAATTCTTTCCAAAATAAATTATATCATCCTCAAAAAATAAAATAAATATGAATGGTTTAAAAATATATGATTGAACTTATCCCTAATTACCTCTTTTTCATCCCACATATTGTGAGAATCAAAATAAAGCTTCCATATAACCACCTCTAGAAGAATAAAAATTCCACAAAGAACATAACCTAATAATGAAAATTGTCAACCATATGTTCTGTCACAGTCATATCAGGTTCAACATCATGTTCCTCCCAACTCAATACCTAATATGGGTTTGAATGATATATTATATTCTATAATTTTGGTAATACATCACGAATCGATGTCATCTGAGGTATAAAGACAAAATTACAACCCACCATCTGAATCCTTATAAAATATAAAACGGTATAATATATCTCAGTTCTATATTCCATTTTATTATAGCCCTCTAGTGACCTGTCTTTGGTGAGACTCAAAAAGATACCTATTCACCAACCAATAAATCTAATGAAAAAATATAAAGATCCACATAAGGTTTATATCGTATATTATCTTTATCTTATTTCTATAAAATTATCAAGAATATCTCCTATGTATCAGAGATGAAAATAGTTCCTAAAAATTTTCATTCAAAAATCTAAAACAAAAAACTAGATATCTGTAGTAGAATCCATACAAGGCTTCAAAGTGATACATTTTAATGGATGAATCATAACTATTATTATAGTAAAACATTTCTAGACCCAAATGGATATCTTAATATCCTCCAATGACTAGGAAAAAATAAATATTCATGTCATCCCATATATGTATAGGCTGTTCTATCTACCATATTTCAAATGATGGAATTTCGTGATTAAATTCAACTATGAAGCCATACTGTCCAAGGGGGTCTTCAAAAATTATTTTTGAACCATTGATCACTATTAATAAAATGGTACATAGAACTTCATGAATTTTATAATCTCATTGACATACAGATTTACCAATAACTCAATATTAATCATGTCATGAATGGGAATGAATTTATCCAATTATGTAAATCAATTAATCACCAACCATATAAAATTAATTCCTCGAGGGTTATGTTGTAACCACAAGAAAAATTCTACTAATATCATATCCCAAATTATTGTTTGAATATAAAGGGGTTGTAGTAACCAAAATCCTTCATGTGATTATACTTGATCTTTTGACAAGTATAACAATTGAAAATAATGGTATAAATGTCTCATTTCTTCTATAAACACTAGAATCATCACCTATTATCATAATACATCTTCATTGTTCTGAGTGAACCACCCACTAAGAACAATTATAATCCTCCACAATATTATTTCTAATATATAAAGGTAATATATACCAAGTAATTCATTAAAGGAAAACCTATAATGATAGGGAACACTCCTCAATGGTCTACCCACTACATACTAAATCAAAAATGATACAAATTTAATAATTAATCTTTTTTTCCAAAACAATCATCTCAATAGTTTAAGATGTAAAATAATAACACTCCAAATAAACCCCAATATCATCCTACCAATATCAAAAATGAATAATAGAATAGAGAGACATCGTATTCCACTATTTTAAATATTATTTTAGTGTATAAGATGGAATATTTTTTTCACAATGTGATAGTAGAATGATTCCACATCCTAATAGTTCATGAAATGTTAATGTAAAAATATAATAAGAACTATAACCATATCCATTGTTGGATACTAGTATATTTTGGTGATAACATATAACTCAATGTTATTTGAGAATAATAAGTTATACTTTTTTCTATAAAAATGTATTGTTTCAAACTCTCAAGAACAAGCATTAGTGGTAATTTTTGGGATTGTTATTCTCGTGAAGAAAATGCTACAGAAGACAAATACCCACTATGTGATCTACCTATATGATAATTTATCCCAAACTGATTCATGGTGAATTAAAAAAATACTATATAGACCAACCCTATAATTGGAGCAGATAACAAAAGAGTTGAAAATAAAAAATTGTAAAAATCAACAAAATAATTCTAAAATTTCAAATCCCAAAAAAATTAATCCCCTCTGAGTGAGATAGGTCAACTGATAATCTAACATATAATAGTCATAAAAAACATAGAGGTATTATCTTATTAGGCCTAATTATAACTATATCTCAATGATATTTAACATTCCCCACATGAAATGACAACATTAACCTTCTATTGACTAATTAAGATACCATGTTCAGAAACCATCTTACCAATAAACATTACATATCATATACACAATATTAATTTTTACGACTTTATATAATGCTATAGATTCCAAAAGAAATCAAAAAAAAAATAGATCAACATTTAGTTCAATTATACTCTTAATATTCTTTTAAACCATGATTTCATCCAATAAAACTATAAATAAGGATTTGAAATGATTGGGGAATGTCTGGTTCATAAACTCCATAAACACAACATGAGAATATTTCTAAGAAATTATCATAAGATGGTACATTCAACATCCATGCATAATTATGAAATTTGTATTAAAGATATCAAAAAACATGATCCTAATATTGTGATAACCATACTAAATATTAATATTAATATACCAATTAAACCATTTTAATTGATAAAAAATCACTAATATATGGTGAAAGATACGTGTTATTGATCTAAACCTGATAGTGATTCCATTAGTCAACAAAAAAGTAAAGGGTTCCGTTGTATTTTTTAGGAAAATTTATTGATGCTTCCCAAGGTTACACATTTGACCAAATTAATCCTTTATAAATTAATTCATCCCTCTAAGTCTTAAAATATTTTCGTTTAGATGGTTCCATATGGTAAAAGTATAAATATATGGGATAAACATTTCAATTAAAATCTATAGATATTCCCACTTCTATCATAGCTAAAAAAGATATGTTTATTGCAAAGTACCCATAAAATATATATCCACTGGAGGAAAATCAGAAAAACAAGGATCAAACTCTAGTTCAAAATTATTCATGGAAATAATCATAGCTATTATTAAGGGAGGAGTTCAGACTCACTGTTATCTCAGGTTCCATTTTTTGTTGAAAAAAATAACACTTCCCATTGATTGTAGACAAAAATATTCAGTAAATAAATTTATAAATATAGTCTTTGTGAGACAGAAAATAATCCATTATTAAAATAACATTGAGAGGTTACATTTGAAGAAAATAACCATAAAATATTATTTTCTAGCAATGATATATTATAAGATGGGGTTCAGAAACAATACACTTTTCATTCTAGATGGTGTTATAATTTCCATCACATATCAACTGGTTTATATAGAAATATTCATAATGTCCAAAATTTTGGTTGGTATGGAAGAATGAGAGACACTAATATAAATTAATGTATTCACTACAATTGAATTGATAGTAATGGTTCCTCTCACTATCATAGTACCCATATTAGTTCTAAAGAGAATATGTTTAGTTCATAATGAAAACACATTCAGGATAACTATAGATTTGATACTTTTTTCTTGAATACATATATTGTTGAATATAAATTATGAGTATTGTCAAGGCCATTCTTTTATATCGAGTGGTAAAAGCATGTAAAAAATTTCCTAGGTGGCTTCAGTGTTCATAAGAGATATGGATATCCAATTTTACATTTTATTTAGGATTTTGTTTCACTATTTTACAACCATAAATAAAATATATTGGGATATCATAATATACTATTCAATTTTTAGATAACATGTACTTTTAGGACAACCACAACTTTTTTCACCAAAGGAATCATTTCCCTTCATCATCCCATTATATGAACCAATAAATCTACCACTAAGAGTATGAAGAACTCCCAACTAACCTTAATTACCATCCAAGACATGTTCCTCCATTACAACTATATCTAAAACATCTTAAAATAATGAAATATTCATCACCAATACATAATATTGCATTTATAATCAATTTTAAATTTCATACATCCTTTACAATAATTTATAATTCAACATATACTAAGGTAAAATGTAACCTTGTTTAGTTAAATGATTGGAATACTGAGCCATTTTCCATTCACCCTGTTAATGGTTGAGATACTATACAGACTAATCTAATACCATAGAATCTAGATATTTTATTACTATATAAAGTGTTATCAATTATTTTAACTAGAATTCCACTTTATTATTTTACAGAACTATATAATCTCTATACATTCTTCCAGAAACCTTGTTTTTGAATATAACATATATCACCAAAATTGATACGAGGTCAATTATAACTCAAAGGGGTGATCAATATTATTCAACCAATCCAAAACCTTATGAGGAACATTTTTTCATGGAATGATGGTGATTTTTAATATAGAAACATATAGTTATGATCTATACTATCATCTATATGAGGTAGAACATCTATCGTGTAAAATATATTATGTGAAAATAATTATCCCACTACTTTGACCATAAAGAAAATAAACTCCATAATATTTTGGTCAACTAATGGATTCAAATTCGGTTATAGAATCATATACATTACATATATATTTTTATCACATCATAATATTTTGATATTCATTACAAAAGAAAATGTTCTACGCTATAATAGTATAGGTCTAGAGACATTGATAGCTTATACACATAAACCACTATTACATAATATGACTATAAAAATTTCTACCATGTTCTTGATAACTACATCCCTTATATGATATATTTTATGTTTTTTATAATACAGGGAATATAAACATAATATATTATGATTTCATTTGTTCACTAAGGGTCAATCACGAAGATACCAATATAAATGAGTTGGATGGTATGAGAGAAATAAAAAAATTGAGTCCCATAACCTATATACCAAACATATCTTCCTCGAGTCATAAAATAGATAATATTAGTTAATGATAAGTTAATCAAATATGAATCAAATAACATAAGACACATGGGCATAAAATTGGAATAATAAATAGATTTGTGACATATATATAGGCATAAAAAATCATTTCTATGGTACATAAGGCCCATTTTCAATACTACCATATTGCAATGAGATTCATCCCCAAAATAGTGTATTATTTTTAGTTCACTACCTTGATAATCAACATATACATAGTCCCATAATAAAATGATTTCACTCCACATTCCAATAATTTTTATCTCAGGATATATTCTATATTTCTCAACTCATTTAAAAGTTATATAATTCCATTAACACCCTTGACATTATGAAAACCATATAGATAAGTTCCAAAGGATTATAAAACATTAATCATATCATAATCATTAATTATATATTTGATTTTTAATAATTTCTTCATCAAATGACCCATGGAGAAGAAAGAAGTTTTATAAACATCTTATTATCAATTTCTTAAATCATCTAAAAAAAGGGTATGGATTTTATCACAAGATCATATCCATATTATATGATAAGTATAATCAAGGGTTATTTTAATTAATAAATAAAAATACCATTAATAGATTATAAAAAACATTCTTTTGGAATATAACCTTTCCAATTTAGAAAAAAAATTTAAAAATAAAAATTTTAGAAATATTAAAGATAACATTATGGTTTAAAATAACATAAAAAATAGGTAATTTAATATCTAAATAAATGATTTTCTAAGGCATCATGTATTACCATTCATTAAATATGTATTCAAATAATGATTACTTTAAAATTTTCATTAAAAAGTAAAATGTATATCATTCCATAAATAACATAAAGTTTAAAAAAATTATAAAAATTCATTCACCGTTAAAAAGGATTTAAAAAATCACTTAGTAATATAAAAAAGTTTAAAATGTTTTCATAAAACATTTATAAATAATAAAATGGATTTTTGAGAGAATATAGACCTAAATTTGATATTAAATAAAATAATTATTTTTTCTTCTTGAGTAAATAAAGAGTGGAAAATAAAATGAAAAAATTTAATTTGTATAAAAAAATCTATGAGAATAAATATCATTATTTTTATTATATAGTGATAAAAATATTTTATCATCTGATCCATAACTTTAAAAAAATACATATATGAAATGAGATTGTAATGTAAATCCCTAAACAAGGTGGTTTCTTTTAAACTGTAAGACGAATGAATGAAATATACATAGATGGATATGAATATAAAAAATGCATGAGAAAATCATTATATACCCTGATAGGTAGTATATACACAACATAAAAGATCAATGTCATGAATATGAGATTTTTCACACGGAGATAAAATTTATACAAAAAATTCATACCTCATGTATTGAAATCCATCGAATGTGTTGAAACTTGTGTCATTCTATTTCATTTTTTAGTTATTCCATGACCCTTATTGTGATATCCATTTAGTTGAGTATTTTTTTTTAAAAAATATTTTAATACTTTTGAGGCATTGTAGATTGTTCAAAATTTTCACATGGTTTAAAAATCTATGTGGTTTAGACCACCTAACTATGAACCAACTTATAGGTACCCATGTGTGGGTTCTTGGTGTTCACAAAATGTGTGGCCAAAACATCTAAACCATGCGGCCTTATATAGAATTAATTTTAATAGTTGGAAAAAGGTTATCCAAACCATATACCCACCAAGGAAAAGATGCTCACTCCAAAAAATAGGGGCACACAACTACAAGACACATATTTTCTAACCATGAATCCCTATCTAACAAATCGTTCATGTGAGATATAATTTCTATGAAAGTTAATTAAAAATTTATAAACCTTTATTTTACATTTCCTATTTTTACCAAATTGACCTTAAACAATTTTCCCTTTCAATGGATGCTCCAAATATATGACTTTATCTCCCCAAAATCCTTCCATTTATTGATCTAATTGTCCTTATTCGTGATCGATCCCTTCTTTGTCAGTGGATATCATCATGTGTAGATTCTCCCTTTCCATCTTCCTATAATCCATAGAGAGATTCCAATTATTAATTCATTATTTGATATAAACACAATTTTGATGGATCTAATCTATGAATTTTAAGATATTTATTCAATATTCAATTCATATATCTTCCTCACCTTAGATCATCATTGGTATTCTTGTATCTAGTATTGATCATTTTCATTCCATGATTGATGTTTTTTTATTTTATTTGATATTTTTTATTTATATAAAACCATAAATCATTATATTTTCTTGAAATATATTTTCAATGATCTATAAAACAATTATTTTATAGGATTTGAATTGTAATTTGAAATGGCATAGATTTTGATAGAATGCCACATTTACAATATGTTCGGAATAATGGGGTGAATATTGGAAATGACGAAATTGAAAAAATGATATGATAAATTATTTTAGAAAATAGATTAATGTGAAATTATTAAAAACTATGATTTATTTTGTATTGAGAAGGCATTAATGTTGGAAAACCAGATGGTTTATTCAATGTCATGTTTTACTTAAATTTAATGATATATTGGTTAACTATTTTTGAATATACTATAGAAAATATGGTGATACCCTAATGGTAATTATAGATAACACCCTACCATTTCCTTGTGGAATATTTATATTTTCTTATGCCATGTATAAGAAAAATGTGTGATCCACTTTGAGGTAGAGGATGTTCTGGAAACTCTTGACTATAAAGTGGGGAGGGTGATAGGTGGAGTTATTGTCCACTTATTACACAATGTCTTTCTTGGAAATTTTTTCTTATTTATTTATTTGTTTCATTTGGGAAGCTTATATTTTTTATTGGGTATTTATTTTCCTATTTGAATGCTAGTACATTCACCTTGAGGATTTTTCTTATACCATATTGTATTCTTTTAGATTTCATTATTTTATGTAAAATTAGTAACTAATTAATTTTTTATGATGTTGGGTACTAGTATAAAACCCGTAGGTAACATGAATTCTCATCAGGGCATGTTAAGTTATTATGGGATATCTACATAGAATGATATCTAGACTAGTTCATGATAAGGTTGTTTTAGAGGTGAAGGTTAATCACATTTTCATGAATTATGTGGATTGTGTGTCTTAGATGATTGGAGAGAGGAATGATGGGAAATGGATGGTTATTATGAGTATGAAACTAACATGATCTTTTTATAAGGATACATAAGCTTCCATGGGTTATGGGGGAATGTATATTTGATAATTTTTTTCATACGCTTCAAGTCATTTCATATTAGATTAGAGTGTTATATAAATCTCAAAATTCTGACTCCCATTTGATTTGTTGATATGTATGTTAATGACTAATGATTTACTTATTTTTTTCTAATGGTATGTAGAATCATTCCACAAAAATGACATTTTGACCAAAATAAGGAGGGAGATACTAATAAATTATGGAAATTGAACTCTCTAGATGACCAGACTATTGTTGATATATTGGTACATGCTCTCCCTACTAAGTAAAAAATAGCAAATTCTATTTGTATTAAGGATCTAGACATGGAACTATGTAGGGATGAATCTAGAGGGAATTCCAAATATTTTCATTACTATAATTCACATGATTTACTAGGAAAAAACGATATTCATGTGGCTCATTATGGGATAAAAAATGGACTGAGTTTTTTGTGCTTAGAAAATCCAAATTCAATTAATTTATCGTGATATACCTTCATGTTTTAGGGGACAAGTATGAGATATTGGGATTGGATGGTTAATACAAAGTAGTAAGAAAAATTTGACTAGAAAGATCTTAAGGTACATTTTACCAATAAATTATATTAAGATGAAATGGTTATATAAAATTCAATGGAGATTCTTAATATTTAGTAATGTGATAGGTCTGTCACTCTATATGAAAACTGAATTATTGAGGAGGTGAAATTTTATCCTAATATTTCTTCTAATGTGAAGATGATGGATTGAGTATTTGGGATGGGACATCAAAATCTTATTTGATCTCCGGATTTTAGGCTAATGTTGAAATCATATGTTTATGTAATCTGTAGAGATTTTATGATTTTGCTTGACCTAGCTGGTATATTCAAGTTGATCGTAGATTTTTTAATCCAAGTAGATGTTATGTGAGTCCAAATAAATGAATGAGGAATCCTGAGGAGTCTCATGGTTGTTATAGATTGTAGGGTTTTTCTAGACCTCATATAGTTCCTAGTAGATCCACTCTAACATTCTTCTACTACGGTATGGTTGGGTATACAAAATTAGCTTACAGTAAAGAACCCAAGAGCTTTACTCATTATGGATGCTATGGTCACACATATAAATTTAATAATATCTCATCTACCCCATATATTGGAACATGTTCATCATCCGCTAAATGTATAGTTGTGTAATCACATGCTTCAATAAAAAAGGATCTAGACACATGCATCAAAAATTAAGCTTCTTCATATAGTCAGAGAGTTTGTAGAGGAAGTTAATATGGTCCTCGGAATTGTGATAGGTGATTTCAAGAAAGATTCATTATTCATTATTTGTTTATATTATATCATTTATTCTCACTAGTTTATATCATCCCATTTTGATGATTTAAAAATCTTTATAGAGTTATTTTCAATAATTTGATGGATATTACTATAACTCTTATAAAAAAGAGAGAATAGGTTCTATAGAGTCATTATTTTGATTTTGATATAACATAGAGTAATCATACATTGAATTTTGTAGTCTATGATATGAAATATATAGAAATCATTCATCAAATGGATTAGATGAGCACCCATAAAGAATGGATTGGTTATTATCGTCAATGAGTCTCCTTTACCTTACTCAAGAGGGTGGTCCATTTATTTCATAGAGAATAAGACATGGGATCGTGTTGGTTTGGGAAATATTATGTATATTTGTTAAAGGTAATATCATTTTTTTATTTGGACTTGGAGTGATAATATTTCAATGATGATCTCCCTCCAATTTTTCTCAAGTTTCCCAAAATTTTCCTTTGGATTTATCTATTTCCCAATGGTATGAGAGCATGAGTTCTCTATTGATTTAACAAATGAATCATAATCATTTTCTATTACTTATTACCTTATAGACTAATTTGAAATGATATTGTTGAATACATGATTGGATTATTTATATTATAATTTATTTATATTACTGAGTGTGTAAACATGTTTGAAACCTATTTTCTTGGATAACAATATTTATTTTTCACACTGCCTACACATCAACAACTAGAAGTTCAACCGACTTATGGTAATGAAAAAGTATATAATTACTTAGGTATTTGATCTGTTGGAATATTTGATATAGGAAATGTTGTTCTTAATGATTGATATTGGATTTCAGTATCCCCAATTTGTAATAAAATAATATTAAATTCAAAAAACATACTTCCTAGGAAGTTATGCCCATTTTATATGTTTGTTCATGCAATTTGGGCTGAAAATTTATTTTTATGTTATATATCATTGATGAGAAATATATTCTATCAGTATCTTGATTTGTTCAGGGCGGTATTTTTTGATGAAAAAATTGTATACTCATAAATAGAATAGGATGATGTCTACCATATAATGACAGTTCTATAAATCTGAATAGAACACCGTATTTATTCTAATATTCTTAAATGTATTTACTTGATTAGGTATTTAAATTTGTTATGACATATTTTTAGAGAACATGAAATTTCAGTTGATCCTGAGTATGTGAAAGATTTTATGACATGAGAAAAACAGAGAAATAATTAGGATATTCCTAGATACTTGGGTTTAACAGGGTATTCCATCATATTTTTAAATTATTTTTCAATGTTGGATTCTCTTATAGCCACTCTCACTCATATGGGAGTAATTTTTTTGTGGGATGATAAATTATAGAGTTATTTTGTAGAGATTAATTGACATTTAACATTTTTTAGAATTTTATTTCTTCTAGAGGTACAAAAGTGATATATGGACTTTTATAATACAATTGTCTAGATTTTTGATGTCCTCTTATGCAGGGTGGTGACTTCATTTACTATGAATCATGAATGATTATGATTCATGAAAATAATTATTCTACCCATTCTCTCAATCTCTTAAATATAATAAATAAAATAATGGACATGAAGCATAATATTTTTGGATAATGTATAATGGTCTATGTTCATCACAAATTAGTAAGTTATATATTATGTTTAATATTATTTAATGTCTATCAAATGAATTGGGGGATGTACCTACACCAATTTTATTTTGAATTTTTGTATACACTTGGAGGGGATAATTTCATGGACGATTCTTTTAATATGAAGCTTCTAAACTAGACTGTAAAATAATCATCCAAAGAGAGGAAATTGATGGATAATTTTTAACAGTTACATTAAGATGTCTTGGAAATTGATTTTAATGATATTTTGAGATAATTTATTTGACCTATTCCTTTATTGAGAAAATTATTTAGGATCAACAGTTTAGTGCTTAATTTTGTGGAATTCATAACTCTCTATATGGTGGTGAGACCATTAATGAGTTGAGGTTTTACCAAGAGGGTATTTTATATTTCTAAAACATGTATGTTGTATCTTTTCCTATGATGAAGGTTGTGATGGGAGGCTCTAATGGTTTTCAATTGGATGTTCACCCCAGTACCACACTGATTTTATATGATATCCAACAAAGATTCTAGTTTCCATGAATAATACAATACATTTGTGAGATTGTTTCACTATGTTATACATTCCAATAGGTCAATGTTGATAAACATTGACCATCATTTATTCTCAACAACATCTAGTGTAGACATGTAAGATGGAATATATTTCAATTGAATTCATATAGATTCTTCCTTGTATCCTATAGAATATGAATAAGATAAGGATGGTGATTGATTGAATTGAAAAATCTCCTCACTCTATACCCATCCATGATACAAACAATGATTAGGAAATGGGAAGCTTGTATATATAGATATTTTTCCAATTTTAGGGTGTCCTATTTGTGATAGTATCTAAAAGAGAAACTCATTTTAATTCTCAATTATGAAGATTTATTTTGGATGGAATGGGATCTCAAGTGATCTTGAGTACAATGTATCATCCAAATATAGACATACATATAGATCATGCTATACAGATTTTCAAAGACATGGACGTTTATTACATCATTGATTTTAGTGGATCCTGGTATATAAAATCTAGATATGTCGAGTTTTCATATGACAAAATTTCTCTTTACAACAATTTTATGTATCCCTTTCGGCCTTATATGGCCACCCATATAAATCACCATATTATTGGTAGGAGGTTGGTGAATATTCAATGATTGGACCATATTTGATATGTGATTCAATGACTAATGTTTAGTTTATATTTCAAATAATTTTGATATTATAGAGATTACATAAATATTATTTCGATCATCATCAACAATCGTTCTTGTTTTCATTTTGTGAATGTGTATTCTTTAGTGTCTCACATTAGTTGGGTCGTCGATATCTTATAATGTAGGGAAATCAAGCCCTAACGTTTTGGGGACCATATAAGGATATTTATTTGGAAAGTACAATGTATTACTATTTATAAAATCCTCCAAAATTGAAATAAATACATTATGTGTTCCATGTATCAATGATTCAAAAGTATCTTTTTGACGCATATCAGGCCTTATGTTGGGTGGATTTTTATGTTGGGCCTAATTTATCTATGATTGAAAATCCAATTAAAATCATAGACATTATGATAATGTTACATCATGAAAATATTAAACCATCAATAAATGTTCTATGATTTCATAGTTCTGATTCTCATGGAACATGGGAGATGTAGCCACTAATGTGAGAGACATGGGCTAATCTAGTTGATATGGAAACATGTTGGATGTATTTCTAGAGATATAATGTTTCTATGGTTGGGATATTGTAACATCTCATTATATTTATTCATCTATACCATGAAACTTATTGATGTATCCATTCAGTAGGGTATGGATTTGGGGTTCTTCTAGTTGAATTTATAAAATATTGGATGCCATTGGAACTATGTACAATTTTCCTACATTTGTGGAAAACTGTTCATTCGGGCCAAGATAATCATGTTAATTTTAAATTATTCTCTATAGGGGAGAATTTTTTTTTCCAAACCAAGTTTCTAGATTCTCTAAATCCTACAACCTAATGGAGTGGAAAATTTCACGGATTGTGAAATTATAAATAAATAGTGAAAAAACCTAGGAAAAACTATGCACCCTAGAAAGTAATGGCATATAATTAGAGTCATCCAGTTATCTTACCACATACCCTCCTGCGAATCCCATGAGTTCTGGATTCAATTACTTCAAATATTAATTAAAAATTCCAAAAACTATATTTTGTGTCTCATGTCACACCCACATTGACCAATTTTTATTATTTCTTCCTTTATGGATATCAAGAGGTGATTTGGGCTCCTCTAAAACCTTGTGTGGGATAGTCAATGTAGCATCAATTTGATCAATCTCTTTCAATTAAGCATATATCCTCTCATATAATTCATGCCATTCAATCTTCCACTCATACTTAATGATCATAAATATCAATACTAGAAATGTTTTTATTCTATCAAAATAATAAATTTTCTAATTAGATACTCAAAATGATTTCTATTGAAAACAATATGTTTAAATAATTATAATAGAGCTATCAAAATTCATCTAAAAGAGAAATACATTTTGAGATTTCAATATTAATCTCATTTGAGGCTGTTTCAACCCACATCGAGTGTAATATAAAATTAATTTTTTGGGTGTTATTGTATACAGAGGTATATTCGAGGAGGATGAATATGATGTATTCGTGACTCAACCAACTTAATGTTTTCTATACTGTAACATGTTGTTACTCATGACATGTACTTTTTTTGAGATTTTGTTTCAATGAATCTATGTGATGATTTCAAATTCATAAAATATATCCTATTTCCATTCACTATGTCCAATTTGGATTTAGATAGAGGGATTCCACAGTATAAAGTTAATTGATTTTTATTCTGATGATTTAGGGATTCGAGGGATATGGAGACACCTTTGATTTTGATATTTATGATCATGGTCATTCATCCTGAATAAAGAAAAACATTATAGTTAGGATGAAAATAATGGATTCCCAATTTAAGAGTGTGTGACTTTCCTAACTAATTTGATTAAATAGTATAATATATTTATAACAACTTAATAAGTCAGACATACCTTTTTTGAGATTTATTTTTACTTTATCATATATTTTATAATTTCATGGTTTTAATAATATAGAATGTTTATTTAAATTTTCAATACTAAACATTGACTTTGTTGAATTTTTTTTCATTATATAAATTCTGATCATCAGATGATGTTTGAGTCTAATTAACCATAATTAATAAATGAAGAACTAAAATTAGTTTAAATTTTTTAAATAAAATTCACCATCCTCTTGTCGACATTATATAATCTGTGATCTAAACCATGTTGTATTTCAAGTCATTGTTGACCCATAAATCATGATTTTGATTCCATATGTTTCACATCAGGTTTATTACATTAGTATATTTTATCTAATTAGTGACCCTTATTTAAGAAATTTCCATCTATCTTTTTCATCAATAATCAAAACACAATATTTTCTCTATTCAGTCAAATATATTGTATATCAATGGAAAATATTTTTCATTTCTATATTTGTCATATGATTTTCAAATATTACTTATTACATATCCCCACAAAAATCATATATATGAAAGTGTAAATTCAAAATTAACATTCTAATTTTCCATCCCATTTTTACATCATGATACAAAATTTTACACAAATATACTAACAACTAGATAAATCAATAATAAAAAACTATTTATGAACATCAATTATCATTATTAATTTTAATAAATAGAATAATATCTTTAGATCAATGTTCTAAACCACTAATTTTTTTAAATTCACCATAGGGATCGTAATCATGGGTTCCTTAAAAATATATTAATTCAATTCATCTTTATAGAGGATTAAAAAATTAATCTCCATGTTTTTCTATTGTCTACTATAGAAATTTAATCTAAAATAATTCAAAAATAATGTAATTCTAATGATCTATATATATATAATAAATACTACTTAGATCCATTAAATGGATGTTCATTTTCTCAACCAAATTTAAATAATCCAAAGGAACCATTGAAATATTTTTCCATCTAATATAATAATTTTCAAAATTTACTATTAAATTAATGGTACGTAATATCTATATTTATCGATTCCTTGTAGAGATGTACTATTTTTAATTGCTCAAACTACATGGGAAATATAATCAACACCATAAATAATACATTAAAAATAAATATCATACAGAAAAAGAATAGCATCCAATATTATTTCATAAATGAATATCCATTGTGGAATCTTTTTTATTGGATTTTTTTTGAAAAATTATTATTATTTTTTCAATTTGTAATTTATTTCCTACATTATCCAAAAACATAGTTCTGAAACATCAATAAATATAGAACCATTTTAATGGAAAGATACATAGATTCCATTCACATCACCTTTAAGAATTATTGAATTTTCTCCATAATCATGATTAAAAAATATGGGGGTGAATAATACAGCATGATTAATATTAATCTTCAACATAGTCATTCTCAACACAGAAATTTCTCTTCTATAATGTTCCTTACTCTTTGTCCAATATCATTTCTATTATAATACTAATTATATACCTTGAAATGTTTTTATAAAAAAATTTACATCCTTATTTATATTTTCTCATTTTAAAGAAATAAGACAAAAAAAGTGTTGTGAATTGTTATCATGATGTAGAGTTTTCTATTTTATATTTTCACAAAATATCCATATTCTGAGATGTTGGTAACTATTAACATCACCATTATTTTAATGATTCATTTTTTTATGGTGTGGATATTTCATGTATGGAATTCATTTTATTTTATACCTAAGGAAAAAATTAATTATTTAATTGAATTATTATTTTATAAATAATTTTAGTCATGGGTATTTTTATTCGTATAAGGATAACCATGTGAGTGATATGAATTATTGCTGTAATTATAATTCCCCTATCATAATGGATGTGTTGTTGGGAAAGAATATATAACATATTACTATCATATGTGGGATCATAGTTGGCCTTGACATGTGAATATGGTATCAGAGAATTTCGGGGCTAAGAAAAAATGAGTTTAGTTAGTTTTAATATGTTTTTCTTGAAAATTGTATAGAAATAATGTTATGGAGACATTAGTCGGGATTTTAGACCTAGGAAATATGTTATAGGTTTAAGCACCATATATATCCTTCCAATAACATAATAATAATCTGTTCATTAACTCATAACTATCATACCAAGATAATGTATTATTTTAAAACATAATTTAATAATGATGAGTTAATATTCTCAAAATATTGGTTTCCAAAAATATATAACTAAAATAGTTATGGAGGTAGGCTCTTGATGATAAAATTTATTTGTTTTGTAATGCAGATGAGGACCTCTTGACTAACATTGTGTTAGTGGGGATGTTAATTATAATCCCACTCTTCCCCATTAGTATAGGTCACTACCTTTACTAGTTATATTGAATGTAGTGTTAGCCATATGGTAGAGAGTAGACCCTGTATAGTCATACATAAATACCCAAATATTTAGTGTGATTCCTGAGTATCAGTGATCAAGGATACCCATTATCTTATATTAGACTAGAATCCAATATGTAAAGGATGTGATACTCTTGAGGCATTGGATTTAAAACATGTGTGGGATGTTTCTAACTAAATTTTGGTTGTTATGTAGATTCTTCTACACAATCCAATTAGTCATAGTGGATATTGTTAAATCATACCCACATTAAACACACTTCAAATTTCACAATGTTTGAGAAATTAGTTAAAGATTACTATTTATTTATGTTATGTAAAGGTTGTGTTCTGGTAATATTAGATTTTTTGTAGATATTGATGATTATTACCTAGTACACTTTTTTTTCAGTAACCTGTTGAATTACTATTGTGATATTATTTATGAATGATTTACATGATATTTATAGGTCGATAGAATCCTTTAAATAGAGATCATTGATGAGAGTATACCATTTTGAATTACCACATATGGTGAGTTTTGGTTAATTCATTGTGTATTAATTGTTTTATTACAATATCACATCCTTGTGCTATATAAGGTTTTTGATTTCTCATGGTAGACTTGTTGGTAGAAACATACAATTTATAGAAGACATGGTACTCCCAGAAAAGGGAGACACATTCTGTGTTCCTATTTGGGAGTATTTGAGGTGGTGGATAAGTAAACCCATACATTTAATCAACAAATATAAAATATTATTATTTTAATATTACATACATATCATTATTATTCACACAATAACCATAATATTTTATTTTCTATTGAATCATAGTTACTTGAAAAACTAGTTCATAAAATAAATATGTCCCCACATACAATTTTTATCAAAACTATTACCCCTCATAGATATATATTACATAAAACCATTATTCTCATCCCAAGGAAAAGTAATCATAATAAAGGGAGATATAAGATGCCCAATAAGGGTAAATTATGGAGATATCAATGATCAATTAACAAAAATACAATCATAATGGTATAAAACATGATTTTGAAATATTAAATTTGTTCCCATAATATCATTGGTCATAATAATGCTTTATGGAATGAAGTTTTGGAGCACCTCAAACATGAATCATAAATTCCAAAAATAACACAAGTATTGATATAATAACATTTGAGTAAGATTATTTCAAAAAACTATTGTGTAAATTGATTCACAATAATAAAAATAAAAAACAAATGGCAATGATACTAACTAGGAAATTTATCAAATGTTATTATTTGGTTATTGAATGTAGTACTTGTAATAGGATTGGGATAAATTCCTATGAACCCTATTTTGGGATGGGATAACACCACATTTACCCTTTATGCTCATAAATCATTATTGATTACCCAATGTATTATTTGGTTATAATAGAAACACCCATCAGAAAATGAAAATCCGTCCATTTTTATTTCACATGATCATGATATAATTTATCATCCATCATAATGATACCCATGAAGGATAAATTTTCTTCCCTAATATCTCATCATCATAATCAAAAAATAATTTATCATGTATTAATTGTCCTATGAAAATAAAATAATATCATGTAAATTTAGACAACATCATACACCATAAAGATAAAAAATATAGATGGTATCATAATAAAATGTCACCAGTTTATAAGAATAAATATCAATGTATTTTTATATAAATAGTAAATTAATTTCAACGAATAGTTATAAAACTAAATTTTTAAAATGGGAAACAAAAACTTCATTTGGTATCTTTAAAACTAAAAAAAATATTTATAAAATGACACTTTTTAAAAATAACCATGAAAATTGTTAATGGATTCTTAAAAGGAAAAATTGTTCAATACAGTTGGAAAATATGCTCGTGTCCTATATAATAGCGTCTGCGACCCCAATAGCCAAGAGATGGTGTCTACTTTGTTACATTGGTATAAGATAGAAGGAATAGAATCCCAATGTTCTGAATAGATTAGTAGTATTGGTAAACATGATTCATACATGAAATCCACATTATATTTTAAGACATAGAATACATAGGGAACATTATTTCAGAATTCCATCATTACCCTTAGATTATCACAGAATAACATTAATAAAACAATTCCCCATATAATGGGTGAAATAAAATATAATAAATTAATTACAATATATTCCCAATAAGGTTATATGAAGAGTAGACTATATGAATAAATAAGGAATAATAAAAATTTAATGGTAAAAAAATTAAAGGAATTCCATTTAATTAATAAAATTTTTTTTAAAAGGGCAAAGCCCAGGATTATTATTAAGAGAAAAAGTTCAAATAAGTACAAAAAAAAGGGGAATGTAAACAGACAAACTTATCTCTCTTTATCATGGATGCCCAGTTTTTTCCTCAGCTTTTCCCCTATGATACGTTCCTTTTCTCTCATATCGTTCCAAAGTTGGATGTTAATACGACCTCTTGTCCTGCCTCTGCCTCTTCCTCCACTATAAGCTTCTTGAATCTCATTGGCTTGTTGAAGAAGCAATTCAACATCTTCATCAGAACTGACTGCTTGAGCCTCTTCCTTCCTCTTCATTTGGTCTTTCTTTTCTTTCTTCTTTTGAATTCGGGTTTTAGCATGTTGCCATTGATCTTCCATTCCTTTCTTCTTCTGATCTTCATTACCTGAAACTTCCTGCACACAAACAGTTTCCTGTAAAAAAGGAACTCTTGCCTCCTTACTCACATCAGGGTTTTTCCTCAAAGTTTCTGGAGTTCCAGCCATGATAGGCGCCACTAGCTGAGTGTCCATAGAAGGAAGGACAGTCTGTCCAGCCTCCCCATGTAGAAGTTCAGAAGCAGCAGTGCAGTTCTTTGTGAAAACATTCGAAACAGGGACAGCCACCGAAGAGGGTCTATTCTGTATTGAGTCCAGAACCGTCTCCTTGGGAGACTGATCTGGTAAAGGAGTAGCCTGAACTTTTTCATCCAATTCTGAGATTCTTAAACGAGGATCAACACTCCTTTTAGAAGTAGGTTCAGAAACAGGAGTATACCTTATATCAGGAATGATTTTTTGTGGATGTTCTACATTGCCAGGACAGGGAGGTTGCAAATTCTCAAGGATGTATTTCATATTGGTAGACAGCTAAAGCATATTGTCGTGGTCTTGTTCCTATATATCTAAAATAATCAATGCATTTTTTACATTAAATATATATAATTGGGTAAATCCTTAACAAAAAAATATAGTTTTCCTCATGATACATATCAATTCCTAGAGGAAATATACAGATCATGGACCATCACTTACTAAGTCCAATACATTCTTCATATGAATAGGATAAAACCTATTGCAAAAAACTGTCATACATAAAATAGTATAAGAAATGTAATTACATTCTTAAATGAATAAAAAAATCATAAACCATGAAATGTAATGTTAATGTTATCATTAAAACATATCTCCATATAAATATATTAATAATAATGGGTTTTTGATAATGATGAATACCAAACAAATATCATTCAAAAAATTGTTTAGGAAAATACAATTTTCATTTATAAAAATGAACTAAAAGTTCACAATAAATTTTGAAAAAATAATTCATTCAAAATGACATTTTAAACATATAAATTATGATTTCAAAAATGTAGTTATCATGGAAACATAAAATTTAAAGAAACATTTTTCCATAAAAACAATGACTCCTATCCCTTTTTTGGTAATAAACAAACATGGTTTTTTTAAATCCACATAATCATTCATTTCATAAAATTTTAATTTTTCTAAAAATATTGAATAAATCATTAAAAAAAATTTTAAAAAACTTTTTCAAAACATATAAAAAAACCTTGTTTTTCATGAAATGGATTTCTAACTTGAGAGAAATATTAATTTTGATTATAGTAATATATTTTACCAATAATTTTAATTAAAAAGGAGTTATAAAATGGTACTATTATATTTAAATGTTCGTGAATAACTATTTTATAATAATAGAAAATTTTATTAATATATAATTATCAAATAACATCTGTAAAACAGAATTTCAATAATAAATAATCTACATTTTTTTGATATTGGGCAATAAAAACCTTATAAAGATCATAAAGTGGAAGTGATAACTGATCCATGAATTTTTTATGTGTATAAAATGTTGACATAAAAAATTTAATTAAAAAATAATATAATTAAATTAATTATACACAAAATCATAGAATAACGAATTAAACAAAAAATTAATATATCCAAAAAATTGTAAACTTGGTTTGAAATTCCATACCAGTATTTAATTTTCAATTAAAAAATCCTACAATTATAAAATTGAAATTGAAACATAAAATAAAAATAATTATTACTTAATAATTATATCACATGTCAGAGTTTCAGTATATAAATAATATAAAAGTTCTTAGGTTAATGACAATATAATTTTCCTTGATAAAGGGAAATTGAGTTGATGTCCCATACCACCCAGTTTTTTTGGTTGGATGTGGTTTAGCCCCATGTATAGTGGTTTTAAACATTTCATTAACATATAAAATATGTATATTAATATTAATAATATACTATTAATTCATTTTATAACATCTTATCATTTTTTCATTAACAATCATTCATTATTATCATTGTTTTGGTTGTAAATTTCTTTGTTTTCTCTTTCACCATTTTTCTTGAAAGTTCCAGTTCATGTGAATGTTATATAGATAAATTGTATAAAGAATAATAATCATGAAATAATTAACATATTTTTAAATAAATTACTCTTTTAATAATAATCATTATTTTTTAAAAAAATGTAATATGTTATGATCATGGAAAAGGTAGGTCATATGTATGGATGGGGAACATTTCGATTTTTTAAGAATCATTATGGAAATGTGTTCTGTGATATTTTATATTTCTATAATGATAATAAAATCATAAATACTATATTAATTCATTCAATATTATTATATATATCATCCATGTTTTGTGGTGATTAATATAGTGTCAATTCCCTTCACGAAGGAAGTAGTCCACACTTACATAAACGAACTTATCATTTGTATATGAGTGAAAATGTAACGTATGAAATTATATATTAAATCATTATAAAAATAAATATTTCATTAATATCATAATTATGTCATTTATATCACAAATATTCACTAAATATATCCACATTAGCTTCCATGTAATGCGTTAGTTAAAAACAATTCACTTCGCTTTGTGAGGAAGTAGATAGTTTTACACACGAATGATGGTTTCATAACCCATTTGATTTATGTGGGGATGGTTGTATGTCATTAATGTCACATCAGTGCCCTTATCTTCATGTATTTTTCTCTATATACTATTCCTACCTTTCCCCTTGGTTTCCGTTAGGAACCCCCTTGAATTTTTTAATCAAATGTGTGTTTTTGGTAGAAATAACTGGACACACGGTTTGGTCGCATTGTATACTAAATAGTGTAGAGAAACCATTCATAGTATATAGGTGTTAAAAATTAGATTTTTATAAATTTTACATTTCATAAATAATCTTAATCCACCCCTTTAATCCCCTATTTGACAATTTTATTAATGGAGGGCTTCAAATCCCACTCAATATTCCTTAGAGCTCATTTTTAAGGGGTTTTGGGTGGGGAAACATCATGATTATTCAGGTAAGTGAACTATTTCCTTATTCCTTTCTTATATTTAGTGTTTCACCCCTCTTTCTTGATGATCTAAATTTACATCAGATATGGATTCCTCTATAGGGTTTAATATTACGTCTCATTGTTCAATATTCTTGGTTATTGTACATTTTTACTCACTTGTGGTGTGGTTGTTGTGCAGTGGACGTTTCACACAAATATTTTGGATTTTCAAAATTTGTGGATGGTGGTTCCATGTGTAAAAATTATTTTCTGAATTTTTCTTTCTTTATAAACATATTTATCAAATTTTATATCCATTGTGTGTGATTAGAAAACCATTTTTGGTATCATTGATTGGGTATTTAATTTTAATGTTTCATTTTGACATTATATTGGGTTTCTTTATGCGTACTCTATGTTTTATAATTTTGGGTTATTTTAATATTTAGGAAATTATTTTATTTAATGGTTTTAGGGATTGAAATTCTAGTTTTATATGGTAGGGTTAGGTGTTTGGACTTAAACAAGTATTTTTTATGGATTTTTTTTCAAACCCTTGATTTACCACATTAAATTGGTATGTAAAATCAATAAAGGGTTAATTAAATTTCATTAAGAGTGTGGAAAAAGTTTTTTTACTATTTTGTGTGTGTATTATTTAAAAATTGGGTAATAATTTTCAAATTCTATTTTATAACATGAGGACCTTTATTCAGCCCAAAGAGGGAAGCCTGAGTATCTAGGTGAGATGAATGGGACTAGTATGCTAGTTAATTAAAAGAGACCTTGTCCTGATTTCACTAATCATTTTTGAAGATGACAACACTAAATAAATAATGATGAATTTTTGGAGACCACTAGGCCATTAGGGTGTCTCCTCTTAGTGACTCATGCACGAGACCGAAATTATTTGTTGATTTTGGTTACTATTACATAGAGATACGATCAACCTAGGGCCCTACTATAATTAAGTACTTAGAGGTATTTACCATGACAAGTGGTCATTGACTATATTTAATTAAAATTTTAAAAAAAAATTCATTGGTCAATTTATCGTAATGTATATTTTCATTAAAATTGGTCATTATTTATTATTACCCACATGAAAGTTATTTTCATTTAAATTTATACCTCTTAAAAATTTCACTTGTTTTTCCTATTTTTGAAAACATGCAAGGTCAAAGTATTAAAATGTTTGTCACGTGAACTTTTTTGGGTGCAATATTATTTGGGTTAGGCTTACACCCAACTTACAACTTCAGGTGTAAGTATACTTGGTAATGTTTGACACATGTAAGGGCAAGGTCCTTGGAGACAGTGATTCTGATTGTTAGCTTCCTTTCGTAGTGCAGTGTTGTGGAGATGAATTGATAGAGAATTCCCCTTTATAAGTAGTGTATTTTGAGTTAGGATTTATTCTTATTTTTACCTTTGTACATCTTGGACATTATTTAATACTATGTTATTCAATTATGAAATGTTTTTAAGACTTATTTGGAGTAATTTTGCAGATTCGGTTTATTTATTTTTGTTGGTTGATTTTTGTTTCTCAGAGGAGTGAAATAATTCCTAAACATTTATTTATGATCCTCGAGCACTTATTATATTCCATGGGGATAGGGAATGCACTTTGGGCTACTCCATGGACTAGGTCGGGCATCAGTTTGGATGGTGACCACATATGGTTTGTGAAAAACTGGTATTAGAGAACGTCAATATGTATGGGTCATATTATTTGGGATGATTCTGGTAAAATTGTATATAGAACTATTAGGGAATGGTGTTATATATGCATATATGGTTCCTAGTATTCACATCACATGACATACATCAAGCCACAATGGGATGTTGGGATTTTTTTTGAATTCTCATCTATGTGGGACGTGTGTACTGCAGATTGCATGTGGGAGTTGGATGGGGATGAAGTAGTTGTTTCTTTTGTTGTAGTAATGAGTTTAATTAATTTTTACATGATATTATTTCTAATTTTTTTAGAAATATTGTACTAATTATTTATTTTGTGACTATTGTTTTTTTGGAGCAATATGCCTCCCTAGAAAGCTTCCACTCACCCACGAGAAGATGTTGGAGATATTTATCCCTCACAACATGATAAATGGTTGGTATAAGTTGTGGTATAATATGTCAAAGCTCAAGGGTATAGTGCATCTCCTCATACTAATCATTTTTTAAAAGATGAACCAGGTCCCTGGATGGAAAAAACCCCAGAGTTTCTCAAGAACAAGCCTCCTACTTTTTGAGGTAGCATAGAGCCTCCTAAAGTTGAGGAATGGATTGAGAAGAATGAATTATTGTTTGAGTTCCTTGAAAAACATAAGGAGATTAGGGTGAAATGTTCCAAATTTCTAATTGATGTTCTCAGTCATTGGTGGTGGGTATTAGTCCTTCAGGTATGGAAGCAATGGAAGGTGAGATGGAATGACTTCAAGGCTATCTTTAGTGACTAGTAATGTCCAAAAGTAAGGACATATGCCAGATCCTAGGTGTTTATAGATCTCATTCAGGGGGACTAGTCAGGTATGGAGTATTCTGATTTATTTTTTGAGCTAGTATGACATTACCCCTGAGATAATCTCTAATGAATAGATGAAGGATCAAATATTTGAAAAGGGGTTACGACCAGAGATCTATTCTTAGTTAATACTATTTACGATTATGTACAATGATGAGGTGGCCTATTCAAATTGTATGGTAAATATTGATCGAAATGGGAGGTCTGGTTTCTCTTGGAAAATATAAGTGATGGAAAGTAGTAGATCATCTGATAAAAAAAGGAAGTGAGAGGAGCATGCGAAGAGGGGAGGTGGTAGTTTGATCCATACCCCCATGAAGATTTCATCTATGTATTATGATGTAAGGTTATTTGTGTGACATCAGTGAAAGAGGTAATCGATCACCTGACATGCATGTACGTCCACTATGAGGACTAGTAATCAGTGTGTATATGTAGGGAAGTTACAAGGCTTTTCATGGTGACATTTCCCCTTCAGAGTGGGGTAGGATCTATGGATTCTATTAGAGTATCAGTTCAGTAAAATCCATCTAGGATAGTAGGATATTTATTTGTTGTTCACTACGGCGAGGCCTGATCATATTTTGGGTTGATCCAGTTCAAGGCAGATCCACATGCGAGGGGCTATTCCCAAATAAAGACTAGGCATCTTCCTGATTTCGATCAGGAACCAATTGGGATTAGACATATTTCATTTTATATTTAGAGGTACTGTATTCATTGCATCTCCAATATATACTATTCTATTTGAAACTAGTTCTTCTGTTACCTTTATCTCGACCATCTTGTGAATCTGCTGAATTTTCTAATCGAGTGGCTGTCCTTTAAAATGGATTTGGTGACGTCATTGGGTAAGAAGAAGGAGTTAGGTCTTAGGTGTTCATCAGGTGTTCTTTCTGTGTTAGATGTTTTGATGGAATGTGATGTCATGGTCTTAGATATTTTACATTTTGATGTAATCCTCGACATGGATTGGATAGTTCACTTTCACGGGTAAGTTGATTACTATAGATGGTCGATGAATGTATGGGTACCTATTTGGAGTCCTCAGGGTTTTCCTGGGCAGTGGGATCCTCGATCGGCTCATTCGAGACCTCCACTAATAGAATTGGAAACAATTATCTTCTATTTATAATTGCTCATACAATAGTAATATGGTCATGTCCCTGAGGATAGATTACCTTTGGTAGTGGAAAATTATCAGAGCTATTTCTAGGTAATTTTAGAGGGTTTCCCCCAGAGAAGGATGTGGAGTTATTGATTGATTTTGCATGAGGAACATGGCCAATAACTATTCCCTCATATCATATGGTCCCCACTATGTTAAGGGAGTTAAATATATTGATGGACTATTTGGAATCCAAAGGATTAATTTGTATGATTTTCTCTCCTTGGGCATCTCTTGTTCTTTTTGCGAAGTAGGATACTAGGTCCATTCTAGTGTGAATCGATTACCAGAATCTAATTAAGGTAACCATGAAGAAAAAATATCATTTTCCCAACATTTATGCCTTTTTAAATCAATTGAAATTGTTAAAGTGGTTTTCCAAAATAGATATGAGTTCCGGTTTCCACCAAGTCAGGGTGAGAGAGGCATATATCAAAAAAATGGCTTTCCAAAGCAGGGATGACCACTTTGAGTATTTCATCATGACTTTTTGATTAACAAATGACCCATAAATTTTTTTCAGGCACGCATCAATATAGAGTTCCCCCAATATCTAGATTACTTTGTTTTAGTTTCCATGTATGACATCCTAATTTACTCTCGATCCAAGGAAGAGCACGAACATAATTTACGGATCGTATTGGGCACTCTGTGGGATCTTTAATTTTATGAAAATATGTTAAAATAATGTTTTTGAATCAGTGAAGTGATATTTTTGGTCATTTCATCTCAGATCATGGTGTTTCAATGGAACCTCAGAAGATAAGTACCGTTATGTCATGGGAGAAGCCAAAGAATGTGTTTGAGTTCAGAATTCTCCTTGAACAAGTAGGTTACTATAGGTGATTTTTTCCAGATTTCTCTCATAATTCGTCGACCATAACCACTATCACCTACAATGAGGTGACAATTGAATGGGTCCTTGAATGTTAGGAGTCCTTTATAGATATTATGTGGTGGTTGACTACCCCCTCCCCCCCGTGTTGATCCCTCTATAATCTAGAAAGTGTTATATAGTTTATTATGATTCATTAGGTATGGGTATCAGGCGTGTTCTTATGAAGGGTGACCATGTGGTGGAATATGGTTCCAGTCAAATAAGATAAGATAAAATGAACTACCAGATCCACAACATGGATTTAGAAGTGGTGATGCATGATTTGAAGACATGGTGTAACTACCTCTTCAGGGAGATGTTTGTGGTGTACTCTGATCAAAAGATCTTAGCCGACATATTTTCGTAGAAAATATCATAATATTATTTAGTGTCTTTGGATCAATTATATTTAGGGGTTCAACTTTTTTTGCATCTATACCCTTGGAAATAGTAATTTAGTGGCTAACCCCTGTGTAAAAAAGTACTAGTGCAGGCTTTGAATAAGTCATGTGATGAGTAGACTTTGACGGAACTCTTTGCTCAGATTAACATAGAGACCAAGGATCACAATGGTTTTATATTATTTAAATGTGTTAAGTTGACTCCCTATATTTCATAGTTTATATAGTAGGAGCATCCTAGTGATGAGATATGTTAGTGGCCTATGCAATTTTTTGACGATGGGGACACAACTTTGTATTGGCCTTTGTCTCTCAAGGGAACCTTCTTCTTCAAGATTCATTTAGTGGTTCTTTTGTCATTGTGGAAGGTGGTGATGAAAGATGTACACCAATATCAGTGGGCCATTCATCTTAGAGATAAAATAATGTATTATGGTGTATGTATGTATTTATTGTGTCCATGTTTGAGAGAAGACATATTTTATTTCCTTTTGAGATGATATATGTGTGGGTAGGAAAAATTAGAGCATCAAAGGCCCTCTGGGTTTTTCAGCTATTGTGCATTACTACCTAGAAGTGGGATGAGGTTGTCATGGATTTCATTATTGTCTTACCCCATACACCTTAGGGAAAAAATTTATTTGGTTAGTGATTGATCATTTGACCAAATCTGCACGCTTCATTCTGATCAGATATACAACAAAAGTGGATGAGTGGTGCCGATTGTATAATCAGAATGTGTAAAGGATTAATGGTGTGATATAATAAATTATAATGAATTGAGAGAACCCATATTACCTCTCAATTATGGTAAGGCCTTTCGATTGTAAATTAAGATGAGCACGACATTCCATCCTCAATGGATGGTCAAACGTAGCAGGAAAATCAGATTCTAGAGGACATGATTTGTGTATGTGTTTTGAATTTTATAGGATATTGGGATAACAATTTGGGGTTGGTTTAATTTTAATATAATAAATGTAATAAACCCTCTATAAAAATGGATCCTTTGGTGTATCTCTATGGTCATCCCTATCGGTCACCCCTATGTTGGGATGAGGTATGTGAGACCTCATTGTTGGTGTCGAACCTTGTACAAGTGACATCTGAGATGGTCATGTTCATCAGAGAGTGGTTATTGACAACTCAGAGTTTCCAAAAATCATATACTAATATAAGGCATCGAGAAAATGATTTCTCTATGGGTGATTGTATATTATTAATGGTGGCCCCACATTTGGGCTATAATTGTTTGTGGAAGTATGGAAAGTCAATGTCAAGGTATGTTAGAGAATTGGAAATCACCAAAATAATTGGAAAGGTGGAATACATGTTATCTTTTCCTTATCAGTTGAAATATACCCACAACGAATTCTATGATTCCCAAAAGAATAAGTATATCTGGAATCTGTCCCATGTGTTGAATTGGGAAGTGTTAGAAACACAACTTGATTTAACATTTTTTGAACAACCGATACAAATAGTGGTTTCCCAATAGAAGGTGATTTGGGGAAATTTTATTCTAATTGTCCAGGTCCATTGGTATCATGGGAATAATTTTCACTGGAATTTGGATTAGAATTCATTGGTTGAAAAATAGTACACATTTGTTTTACCAATCAACATTAATGTTGACTTTTAGAGTGGAATGTTTTCATGGTGGGGAGAATCATCACATCGAGGACCGTCTATTCAATTATTCATCCCTTTCATTAATTGATTACATTTTCTCTGAGGTTTTTCTAGTCCCACCCATGAATTTTGTATGAAAATGATGGGTTTTTGGTGGATGGAACTGGATGCACGGTTTGGCCGCACAATTTACAAAACCATGCGGACTAACCGTGCATAGTGTTTAGGATTTAAAAATGTATTTTGACCATGTTATCTTCCATAAATAAACCTAAATCTTTCTTTTCTTACACCATTAAACCATTCCAACCACAAATGGCGTCTAATCCCCCTTAAGCTTCCATGGAACTAATTTTTGAAGGGTCTTTTGTGAGGGAAAAGACATGATTCTTAAATTAAGTGAATTAATTCCTTGTACCTTTTTTGTCATTAAGGTTTTGCCCCTCCATATTGATGTTGTAAATTTTGAGAATGTATGGTTTCATCCCTATGGTTTAACATTGAGTTTCGTGGTACAATATTCTTGGTTAGGGTTCATTTTAACTCACTTGTGGTGTTGTTGTGGTGTAGTTGAAGTTTCACAAAATGATTTGGGTTTTTTGGATATTCAAGGTAGTTTGTTCCATGAGTAAACATTATTTAATGAATTTAAATTACATTATTAACCTATTTATCATTTTACCATCCATTTTTTGTGGTCAAAACCCCATTTTTGGTAGCATTGATTGGGTGTTTAATTTTAATGTTTAATTTTGACATGAAATTGGGTGTTTTCAGCTGTATTACATGTTGTATCCTTTGGGGATATTTTTTTATTATTGATATTGATTTATTAAATAGATTTAGGGCTCCGAATTCTGGTTTTATATTTGTGTAGTTGGGAATTGGCCTTAAACAAGGATTTTTATGAGATTTTGTGTTCAAAACCTTGTGTTACCTTTTAAAATAGATTTGTAAAATATTTTAAGGGTTATTTAAATTAAATTGAGGTTGTGGAAAATGTTTTTGTACTATTGGGGTGTGTGTATGATATAGAAATTTTCTTTTTATGTGAAAATGATATTTTAGAACATGTGGAGCTTGATTGAGAACAATGAGGAAATCCTGGGTATCTAAGTGCGAAGTCTAAGACTAATATGCTTGTTATTCAAAAGTGCAATTATCCCGTTTCACTTTAAATGTTTTAAGATGAAAACACTTACTAAATAATGATGATTGGTTGGATTCCACTAGGTTATTCGGCTGTACCCTCCTACCTTCTCTTGATTGAGAATGAAATTGGTTGATGTGTTTGGTTAATTTTACACTGAGAAACAATTCACCTAAGGCCTCACAATTATCTAGTACATATGGTTATTTCCCATGACTAATGAGCATTGATGATATTAAAATTACCATAGGAATATTTTTATTTTGGTTATTAAATTCATTACCATGGGTGTTTTCTTTAAAATTGTTCATTTTTAAAAGTTACCTGCTAGAAAGTAGATTTCATTTAATATTGCAGCTCTTATAAATTTTACCTTTCATTTCATATTTTGGAAAAAACTACAAGCTATTTTTTGTAAAATATAAACCACATGGACTCTTTTTTGGTGGAATCTTATTTGGATTAGGGTCTCATACTACTTACATAATTGGGTATATGTTGACTTGGTAATGTTTGAAATAGGTAAATCCATGATCCTTGGAGATGGTGGCTCAGGATGGTAGCTTTTTCCCTTAGTGTAGTGTTGTAAAGAAGGATTGATAGAGATGTCCCCATTCCATGAGTTGGTTTTTGAGTAAGAATTTTTTATCCTTTCTCGTTTTCTCCCTATGGTGATTTGTTTAAAACTAATTAATTTAATTCAGAATTTTTGTTAAGACTTGTTTCGTGTAAATTTTCAGATTCATATTTTCTTTATTATTGGTTTTTTTATATTTCTAAACACTATAAAATAATTCCCAAACAATTATTTATTACACCTGGGCACTTGTGAAAGCTCTTGGGGATAGGTAATGCCCTTCGGGCCGTACCATGAACCTGATCGGATACCGGTTTGGATGGAAACAAAATCTAGTTCGTGAAAATTACCAAGAAAATAACAACATCTATGTATATTTATGACTTTGATGTTGTTTTATCAATACTATTTAGTAATAACATACATTTTTAGTTGGAGAATTAAAATAAAAACTATCGACGAAGGACATTATTTCTTCCTCATGTAACCTCCATATGTTTTCCCAAAAAGGCATTAAATGAGGTATCTATAGAAAATAGAACTTTAGAATGATGGGATGTAATTTTGTAAGTGATTTAAATTGGTCTTAATTGAACCAGAAGGGTTTTAATGTGTAGAGAAGAGGGGATATGTTATAGCCTTTTATAAGAAATGTGTGTCAGAGAATTGTAATTTTGGAAATTAAATATGTGTACCCACATTTTTCACAAGAAAAGGGGTATAAATGGATTATTATAGATCCTTATAAACTATAAGATTCAAATATTTCTATAAAATAGATATTAGAAATGTTTTCATGTATGTTTGAAACTTATATTTTTAGTTTAAAACCTGATAAATAATATTTTATATTAACTACGAAAAATTATATATATGATTTTGAATATTAATTAACGTAAAAAATAATAATAAATAATTAGATAATATAAATTATTTTTATTCAATATATTGAATCCATTATTTTAAATTCCATAAATATAAGTAGAAATGATTAATTTAAAATTAATTTTTCAGACATGGTAAGAAATTAGAATTTCAAAGTAAAAATGTTCAAAAGATTACAAGGTTTTTATATAAAAATATTAAAAAACCCATTACAAATTAAATAATTGTTTTTTATTCTCCTATTAAATTGTTATGTTCATTATAAATGTACTATTAATCATTTGACATTTATAGAAATTTAGGCATTTATACTGATGGAACAATATCTTTCCCTTAGTAATAGTAACATGAATATTAAGAACAATAATATGGATAATACAATAGTAAACTCACCTATTATATTATAAATAAAATTTATGCATCTTATAAGTTTACGCATGATATATTTATATCATTTAATAAGATAATAATATTTTTTGAAATGAAAAATTATGTGTTTCTATTTTTATAATTTATAAATATTTAATTACAATTTTATAATTAATATAATTTATTAAAGAAGGAATCTTATTATAATAAAATATATTAATAAATAAATATTATATTTTTTATGGTTATTAAATAATATTATAATATCTTGATTAAATTTTCGTGGTGTTATAGAATTATTTATAGTTATAAAATTGGTATCTTCAAATAAATTATTATTTTAATTGAAAATTAATTTTTCAATTCATAGAAAACTATATTCATAAAATTAAGTTCATTTTTGGATTCAACATGATGAAAAATGGTAGTGGTGAGTATTTGATATTTTTTTAAAGTACATGAATATTTGGTTTTTTTAAAAGGGTTGGGGCCGAAGCCTCAATTTATTATTAAAGTGAAGACATATTTAGAGTGGGTAGAGGGAGACCCATTACATAGCTCGAAGTCCCTAGGACAAGTGGCCTGAAACAAGGCTTGAAAGCCCAATTTTTTCCCAGAGGTCCCCTCAGTGAATAGTGCTGCTACAGTACCGCAATGCTACAATACCTACTACAGTTCCCGCCACCACTACGGTACCATGCAACAGTTCCTCCACTACTACAGGGCCGCTGCTACTACAGTTCTACTGCTACTATAGTGCACTGCTACTGTAACCACCTAGGTAAATAAAGAATATGACATTTTCATATTTATCCATATTTGTGAAGAAAATATTAATATTACTTTAAAGGGGACTCTATGCTCGATGGCGTACCCAATACGCAAAAACAAGTTTCCTGGGAATCTTACGCTGTACTCTAATAACAAAATAATATTATTTTAAATGGTAGTTAACGCCTAGCAGTTGTAATGGCGGGAATGAAAATAACTAACTACAAAATGATTATATATGTTTGACAAATATTTTTACTTTTTACAATAAATGTTAGAGGATTAAAAATGCGAATGAATCCAATTTTAAGCGTAAACATTCTCATATACATTAAATAGTCAATTAACCGCCTTTTGATGGCGAACCTCTTTTAAATCCACTTTTTGAAAATTTTATGTGTTATATTTGACAAAATAAATTTCTTCTTTAGAATCGGGACCTAAATAATTACTTTCTGGAATTTTTGGGTATTTTTCCGATAAAGTTAATTTTTAATGAATAGTAAAAAATGTTGTATTTTAATTCAAAACGTCTTTTTAATATAATTTATTAATATGATTATATTATATATTGAATTTTTTTATGTGAAATTAGAATATATTTTTACCATTAAATCCAATAGTGGTCATTGGAACTAATTTCACTTTTAAATTGGACTTAAACTAGTATCAGTCTTTTAATAGATATTGTTTCTTAAAAACACGATATTTGATTTGACAACGGGAATTAATTATTAAATAAATTAATGAAACTTATATTTTTTGAATTTTATAAAATAGAAATCATTTTTGAATTCAGAATATCAAATATAGCTTAGGGTGAATTTTGGGAATTTTTCTGAAAAACTACAATTTTTTATGAATAGTGAAACAACTAAGTGGTAGTTTAAAAACTAATTTTTTGTTTAAATGAAACTTCACCACTTCTGTGATTTGAATTTCGAAAATCCGACATACATGGTTGTCATTAGGATGTAAAATTTGGTTCAATGGGATTAAAATAATTTTTTTGTGAATAGTAACTTTTAAGTTTTTAATCACGATTAGAGGTAATTAGTGTAATTTAAAGTAAAAATAATGTTTTGATAATATTAAATGACCTAGAAACATGTCCTACCCTTATTGGATGCATCATGGCCGACCAAGACAATCCATGAGTCAACTTGGGGACCCCATGGAGCCACTTTGTTTGGAAAATGACATAAATAACATTTTATTTAAAGTTAAAATAAAAATGTCACAGGCATGAGTTTCTTTCCTAAAACAATTTTTAAATGGGGTTATACAAGTCATATTTTTTACTATAAATATTTATTATGAATATAAAAATATTTCCTACATCATGATATTTTTTTATAATTTTTACACATTAAATAAATTAAATTATTTATGACATCATGATGATGCAGCGATTACCTCATTAATAAAACATTTAAATAAAATGAAATGATAATGTTAAAAGTATGACATACACTTGTAAAAAACCTATTGGATGAGTATAATTTGAACCCTTACCACCTTTTCCTCGAAATACATCAATGTGGGACCTTTATAATCCGAAACTCATTTGAAAATAAAGTAACATTTAGTAACTTTCCAAGAGTGCCCCTCCACTCCACTTATAAAAGGCCCCCACCTCTACCACCTTACCCACACCTCTCAAGCCCTTTGGCTCGGCCAACCCCTACTCATTTTGTCTCTCCACATCCCTCTCTTACTCCTAGAAGGCTCACTTTATGCATAAGTCTTTCCAAGGTAGCCTTTGAGCTCAAATAAAAGAGAGATATCCGATTTTAAGGTAATGTCTTCACTATTGTTCTTTTGTTTTATTTTGATTCTCCAACCCCCTGAACTATTTCTATTCATTTAATTTGTAATAACTCCAGTATATTCAATATACTATGATGTTTTTATAAGAATTATTCAATCTACACTTACACACACCTACATCTAATGGTTAAATAAAATATTGTTTCTGTGGATGGTGAATTTCAGCCTCACTAAACGATGATTGTTCAATATTCTCTTAACACCCTCAAAGGTGGCCATTAATATGTCACTATATTTATATATGATATATAATATATTTATGTTTTACTTATGCTTCTGTATTTTTCATTTATGGCATACCTTTATGGTTTCCATTATGGTTAAACGCGATATCTTCATTTTAGGAAGTGCGGACTACCGCCCCCTCAAAGTGATTTGATTAGTTAATACCATATGTGGTACATATAATGGATAGATTTAATGATATTATATATGATACCATACTGGAATTATAATACTATTATGTATCATTATGTTTTAATTCCATTAAATAAGAAATATAAATGGAAGTAGCGTTCATGCGTACGTACGACTTACAGTCTCCATGAACGGTGCATTTCATTTCTTACCTCTAAATGTTATGTAGTATTATAAATGCATGTATATAATGGATATATATGATATATATGATATCTAAATAATTAATAAAATTATGGATATAATATATATTTTACCACATGAACAACTTGTAATTATAAAGAATTTATTTTTGACCCATGTAGCAATGATCTACAAAACGACCATTATAAACATAAATAATTACATAGTGTTCATATCATGGTAGTAAGTGATATAAAAGGAATAATGAAATTTAAAATGGTTCTTAATCAAGTAGAAATTAACTCAATTGTATTATTCAGGAGGATAAAGAACGATCGAGTCATGTCGGACCCGAGGTAAGGGAACCCACCCCTCTCTTTCTTTTTAAGTACACTATTTTATGACATTCCTTTTAATCTCTTATTTCTTATGATTGGGGTGTTATGTTATATTCCTCTTGATTTAAATTTTATTTTAATATAATGAGAGACCCTATTTGATATCATCAATCCATTTTTGGATGTTTTATGTGGCACCGTTCAGCTGCTGAGTTTTTGTAAGGGATTTTTCATCTCACTATTATTCTCGTGAGATTTATGATACATTTACCACCATTTCCTTTAAGTGGTATATTTACTTCCCATTATTCTACTCTTTGTGTAATATAATTTTGTTTATGAGTATTTACATCAATTTTGTATTGTCCTTCTTTCATGGGGTTTATGCTTCGAAAGATACCCAAGTCGCTAACGGAACTTTTCACCCTCCTCTTTTTAAAAGACATATTTTGTTGGGTATTTTAATTTACATATTGTAATGTTGGGATATGATCTTATATATCTTTATTGATTTAAATTTTATGTCCATGTTATGAGATACCCTTTGTATCTCTCATAAACTCATTTTATGAATTTTAAAGTGACGCCGTTAAACTGTCGAATTTTTCCATGGGAACTTCTTAACCCAATTTTGATTTCATTCGGTTCAACATGTAGTTATTGAACATGTCCTCCTTTGAATATGTGTGAATGAAATTTGATTGATTTACACTTAATATCCACTTATATTGGGTGTATTTATATTTTTCACACATAATTATGAGATTGATTTATCCTTAATATAAGGGTACATTCTTTACAGGGGATTTCATCTCATTTTACATTTCTATTGAGACTTCATTGTTGTTATGCACCAATTCACTCTTATATGGTTTATATACTGTACATTGTAATATTATATCATGAATTATTTTATTCTCATGATATTATAAAGTTCGGATTAAATGTTATTCCTCAATTATTGTATTCAAGTTTCTCTCATTTTGTTAAAAACACTTTAACTAAAATATCGGTTTAAATGTGTAAATGATTTATTCGTATAAATAATTCTTGTTAATATCCATGTTTTCAAAATGGTTTTAAGGATTTGTTTATATGGATATTAATGGTTTAAAATGTTAAAATCTTCAAAGTGGTATGGGTCACATTGATTCAAATATCTCGTTGTTAAATGTTTTAAATGGTTTTTAAAATGGTTTTTAGAATGGATTCATTTTTTCAATATCATAAGAAGTTATATGTGGGAATGTTATATTTTTTTTATGATTAAGTAATGTGATATGATTATGTTATAGTTCATGGGAATTGTTTATGAAGATAGGTTGTTCCGTGATAAACTAAGGGTGGTGAGCCTGATATAGCTCTCCAATGCATTGGGTGACGCGAAGTAGTAAAACGTTAAGGTTTCTCTGAAGAGATTTAGGGAATATATTGTGATGATTATTCCAAACATAACCAAGAGGGTTACTCCATATGCAAGAATGTTATCAATGCCTCAAGTTACCTTTATGCCTTATGATTTCTATGATTTATTCATGATTTGATGAGGTATGTTAAAATGATTATGTTTTATGAGTAAAGTATGATTTCATACATGGACTAATGTTTTCTTTTTGTACTTTTATATCCCTTACTGTGCTTTTTATGCTCATCCCATGTTTATGAAATTTTTTTCTCAGGTCAAGGGAAATGTTCATGTTATGACGATAGTGTCAAGTAAGTGTCATGAAAGAATAAATGTTATATTTTAAATATGTTCCCACTGATGGGGAAAAACGAATACTATATTTTATGTAACCACTTAGTTTAAATGTGGAATGTAATTCATGATTTGTGATCTAATTCTCTAAAACCCTAAACCTAAAAAGATCCTCAATGTGAATTATTCATTTAATTCAATATTAAGTAAGGTTTAAGGTCATGGCCTTATAGTTGGTATAAAAGGTTGGTTTAGAACACTTTAGAGGTTAGAGTGTTGTTTAAGAAAAAGTGACAAGTTGTGTATAACCCCAATGGTTAGTATATTAGATGGAGTCATCGTTTTTTTGAAAGTTAGAATGATTTTGAGATAACTTGGATAAGTATATCTTGGATTTTATCTTCCTCTTTTTTATTTGATTATTTTACTGATATACTCACACTGACCTTTTTGGTTTTACTAAATGGCTGGATCTAGCAGGCACCAAAGTAATGGTGGATTTGAAGAAAACTGTGATGGCTTTATGAAAGAACAGCTGAATGATATAGGATCTGCATTGAGAACTCTTGTGGTTATCCTCAGCCAACTATCTAGAGTCATGATTGACAACCTGAACCTTAGTGATTTTTATAAGGAATCATATATGCGAGAAAAAAATCCCTACGGATGTTCAGGTAATAATCATAAATGTACGTATGTTCAAAAACTTATGTGCAAAATATGTGGAAATAAACACATAGGAAAATGTTTCAAAGGTACAGAAATATACTATAGATGTGAAAATGAAGGTCATAAAGCAAGAATCTTCCATGGAAAAAGGAAGCATCTAGTTGACTCTAGGAAAGGGAAAGAAGTTATTTCTGAAGGATCAATTGAATGTTTTAAATGTGGTGTGCATGGTCATTATTCAAACACATGTCCTACGAAGAGGTTTCGGGAATGGGGTCACCAAGATTGTAAAAATATTCATTTACCAATACCTAATTCCATTCCAATTGAGGATGAAGAAACTGACAATGAAGAATGAAAGGTATGGATTATTTCTTAACATATGTTTTCATATTATTTGAATCTTAGAATATGATTAATGATTTTGTTTGTAAGAAAGAAGTGTTTCAGAATAAGTTGAAAAGGAATGACTAATGGATCATGAAGAATGTGGAATGAGTAAGAAGTCATCATATAAAGGATTCAAGAGTTATGGTAGATTTTAGTATGGTGAAATTCTTAGATGTATTAAGTCTCTTTTGATGATGGGGTTACATTAGAAGACATTATATAGTAACCAGGATGTTTGTTATATGAAAATTTTATTCAAGGAATAATTATCCTTTCTTTTGTGGATATAGTTATAAAGAACCATTTGGGTTTATATGATCCTTGAATTTGAGGCAATTCCTAGTTAATACATTTTGGGTTGCAAAATAGAAGTTATCAGAAAACCATTGTGGTTAAAATATGTTATGGTTATTTTTGATGAATTTATCCCTTTTTGAGGAATGTTATAAAATTATATGGTTTTTGAATAGGGACAACACACAGACCGTCTGACAACCCATCAGGTCGGACGAAGCTGCGGAAATCGAACCCACAACTAATGTGCAACTGGTATTTATCACCTACCACAGGACTATGTGAAGTCCCTGGTTAGTTTGAATGATTCTTTATAGTTAGATGATTTTATGAATTAAGAGTATGTTGATTTTTGGTTATCAATGGAAATGGTTAGCCTATCATGGATGATATGTGATTAGGTTAATTACTTTTCAGTATGAGACTGTAAGAGTAACTGATGTTATTTTGGAGAAAAATGATTAAATTTATCTTAAGAGACTATGTGATTAAATCTTTTAGATAATTGGGTTTCAATATTAGTTTGGTTTAAGTTGTAGAATTTTATGGATATATGTTTATGGAATGGACTTTGTTAAACTTTGGGTTTTGTTTGAAAAAAATTGGAGATTAAGAATAGATTTTTTTAAAGGATTATCCTTTTTGGCTATTATCTGATCTCATACTAACCATTTTGGTTTTATTTTTTGTTAATGTATAATTAAATGGGAAGTATATAGTTCTCTTTTGTCGATTAGGTGATTCTCTAGAAGTTTATTATAGCTCTCTTAATGTGAACAAGTCATCCCAAATACTCATATTTTGGAGAAAATATGAGTTCGTGTAAGAAAGATAGTAAAAGTTAAAAGTCAACATGACAATTAAGTATGCTTCCTTATGTTTTAGTTAATTTCATAAATAAATTCCTCAATGAAAAGTAACATAAAACAAAAATGTTGTTTGTAAATTTTTCCTACTGGGGAATCAAATACAGTTTAACCCATCACATGTTTGTGATTTTCTTGTTGTTATCTTTCTCCTAGACATGTTTACTATCACTCCCCATAAGAGCATAAACCTTTTTGTCCTCCATATCAATATTTTCATACTTGAAATCCTAGTATGGGTTATCTCGGGTGACATTTGTACTTCTCTCCCATTCTTTTAAAGTGATAGTTTTACTGACTCTTGTTCCGATGTGGGGTTTTCAATGAAGCTTCCAAACCCAATTTTAAAATTGCGAGGAAACAATTCCCAAAAAGGGGGAAGGATGTAACACCCCAGGTAAATAAAGAATATGAAATTTTCATATTTATCCATATTTGTGAATAAAATATTAATATTACTTTAAAAGGGACGCTATGCTCGATGGCGTAACCAATACGCAACAACGAGTTTCATGGGAATCTTACGTTGCACTCTAATAACAATATAATATTATTTAAAATGGTAATTAATGCCTAGCCATGTAATGGCGGGAATGAACAGAACTAACAACAAAATGATTATATATGTTTTTCAAATATTTTTACTTTTTACAATAAATGTTAGAGGATTAAAAATGTGAATGAATCTAATTTTAAGCGTAAACATTCTAATATTCGTTAAAAGGTCGATTAACAACCTATTGATGGCGAACCTCTTTTAAATCCACTTTTTGACAATTTTATGTGTTATATTTGACATAATAAAATTATTCTTTAGAATCGGGACATCAAAATTTACTTTGTGTATATTTTTGGTATTTTTCTGATAATGTTCATTTTTTAATGAATAGTGAAAACTGTTGTATTTTAATTCAAAACCTCTTTTTAATCTAATTTATTTATATGATTAGATATCTTTTAATTTTTTTTAAAGTGAAATTAGAATATATTTTTACCATTTAATCCAATAGTATTCATTGTAATGAATTTCACTTTAAAATTAGACTTAAACTAGTGTCAATATTTTAATATATTTCTTTCATAAAAACACGCTATTTGTTTTGACAGCGGGAATTAATTATTAAATTAATTAATGCAACTTATATGTTTTTAATTTTTGTAAAATAGACATTATTTTTTAATTCAGAATATCAAATATAGCTTAGGGTGTATTTTTGGTATTTTTCTAAAAAACTTCAATTTTTATGAATAGTGAAACCACTAAGTGGTAGTTTAAAAACTGATTTTTCATTTAAATGAAACCTCACCACTTCTGTGATTTTAATTTCAAAATCTGACATACATGGTTGTCATTAAGATTCAATATGTGGTTCAATGGGATTAAAATAATTTGTTGGTGAATAGTAACTTTAAGATTTTAATCACGATTAGAGGTAATTAGTGTAATTTACAGAAAAAATAATGTATTAATAATACGAAATGACCTAGAAACATGTCCTACCCTCATTGTATGTGTCATTTCCGACCAATACAATCCATGGGTCATCTTGGGGACCCCATGGAGCCTCATTGGTTGGAAGATGTCATAAATAACTTTTTATTTAAAGTTAAAATAAAAATATCACAAGCATGAATTTTTTTAGTAAAACAATTTTTAAATGGGGTTATACAAGTCATATTTTGACTATAAAAATTCATTAGAAATATAAAAATATTTCCAACATCATGATATTTTTTTTATAATTTTTAGACATTAAATAAATTAAATTAGTTATGACATCATGATGATGCAGTGATTACCTCATCAATAAAGCATTTAAATAAAATGAACAGAAAATGCTAAAAATATAACATACACTTGTCAAAAACCTATTTGATGAGTATATATTGAACTCTTACCAACTTATACAGCGAAATAAATCATTTTGGAACCTTTGAAATCTGAAACGCATTTGAAAATAAAGTAACATTTTGTAACATTCCAAGAGTGTCCCTCCACTCTAATAAAAGGCCCCAACCTATACAACCTTTCCCACACCTCTCAAGCCTTTGGCTCTGCCAACCCCAGCTCATTTTGTCTCTCCACATCCCTCTCTTACTCCTAGAATCCCCACATTGGGCAGAAGTCATCACAAGGAAGCCTTTGAGCTCAAATCAATGAGAGATACCCGATTTTAAGGTAATGTCTTCATTTGTGTTCTTTTGTTCTATTTTTCTTCTACAACCCCTTAAACTCTTTTTATTCATTTATTTGGTAACAACTCCAATATCTTAAATATACTAGGATATTTTTATAAGAATTATTCGAGCTACACTTACACACACCTACATCTAATGGTTAAAGAACTTACTGTGAATTTCTGCCTCATGGAATGATGATTGTTCAATATTATTTTAACACCCTCAAAGGTGGCCATTAAGATGTAACTATATTTATATATAACATATAATATGTTTATGTTTTACTTAAGATTATGTATTTTACATTTATGGCATACCTTTATGGTTTCCATTATGGTTAAATGAGATATCATTATTTTAGGAAGTGTGGACTACCGCCCCCTCAAAGTGATTTGATTCGTTAATACCATATGTGGTACATATAAAGGATAGATTTAATGTTATTATATATGATACATTACTGTAATTATAATAATATTATGTATCATTGTGTTTCAGTTCCATTAAATAAGAAATATAAATGGAAGTAGCGTTCATTCGTACATACGGCTTACCGTCTCCATGAACGGTGGTTTTCATTTCTTACCCCTAAATGTTATGTAATTTTATTAATGCATGTATATAATGGATAGATATGATATATATGATATCTAAATAATTAATATAATTCTGGATATAATATATATTTTACCACATGAACAACATGTAATTATAAAGATTTTATTTTTGACTCAAGTAGTAATGATGTACAAAACGACCATTATTGACATAAATAATTACGTAGTGTTCATAGAATGGTAGTAAGTTATATAAAAGGGATAATGAACTTGAAAAACGTTCTTAATCAAGTATAAATTAACTCATGTTTATTATTCAAAAGGTTAATGAATGATCAAGTCAAGTCAGTCCCGAGGTAAGGGAACCTACCCCTCCCTTTCTTTTTATATACACTCATTTATGTCATTCCTTTTAAGCTCACCATTCTTATGGTTGGCATGTTCATTTATATTAATCTTTCTATAAATTTTATTTTAATATGATGAGAGACCCTATTTGATCTCATCAATCCATTTTTGGAAGTTTAATGTGGCATCGTTCAGCTTCCGAGTTTTTGTATGGGATTTTTCATCTCACTTTTATTCCCATGAGATTTATGCTACTTTTACCACCATTTCCTTTTACTGGTATATGTACTGCCCATTTTTCTAATATTTGTGTAATATAATTTCATTTATGAGTATTTACATCAATATTGTATTTGTCCTTCTTTCATGGGGTGTACTCTTCGAAAGATACCCAATTCGGTAAGGGAACTTTTCACCCTCCTCTTTTTAGAAGACTTATTTTGTTGGGTCTTATAATTTACATATTGTAATGTTGGGATATGTTATTCTAAATCCTTATTGATTTAAATTTTATGTCCAAGTTATGAGATACTGTTTTTATCTCTCATCAACTCATTTTATGAATTTTAATGTGATGCCGTTAGGCTGTCGAATTTTTCCAAGGGAACTTCTTAACCCAATTTCTATTTCTTTTGGTTCAACATGTAGTTATTGAATATGTATTCCTTTGAATATGTGTGAATGACCTATGATTGTTTTACACTTAATATCCACTTATATTGGGTGTATTTATATTTTTCACACATAATTATGAGATTGATTTATCCTTAATTTAAGGGTACCTTTTTTACATGGGATTTCATCTCATTTTACATTTCTATTGAGACTCCATTGTTGTTATGCACCAATTCACTCTTATATGGTGTATATACTTTCCTTTGGAATATTATATCATGAATTACTTTATTATCATGATATTATAACGTTTTGATTAAATTTTATTCATCAATTATTGTATTCAAGTGTCTCTCATTTTTTTAAAAACCCTTTAACTAAAATATCTTTTTAAATGTTTTAATGATTTATTATTATAAATATTTCTCATTAATATCCATGTTTTTAAAATGGTTTTAATGATTTATTTATATGCATATTAATGGTTTAAAATGTTAAATGCTTCAATGTGGTATGGGACACATTGATTCAAATATCTCTTTATTAATTGTTTTAAATGGTTTTGAAAATTGTTTTTAGAATGGATTCATTATTTCAATATCTTAAAAAGTTATATGTGGGAATGTTATATTTACTTTATGATTAAGTAATGTACTATGATTATGTTATGTTTCTTGGGCATTTTTTATGAAGACGGGTGGTTTCGTGATAAACTAATGGCGGGTGAGCCCGAAATAGCTCTCCAATGCATTCAGTAACGCGAAGGAGTTAAACGTTAAGGTTTATCCAAAGAGATTTAGGGAATATACTGTGATGGGTATTCAATACTTAACCATGAGGGTTACTCCATACGTAAGAATGTTATGAATGCCTCAAGTTACCTTTGTGCCTTATGATTTCTATGATTTATTCTTGATTTGATGAGGTATGTTAAAATGCTTATGTTTTATGAGTAAAGTATGATTTCATACGTGGACTAATGTTTTCTTTTCGTACTTGTATATCCCTTACTGTGATTTTTATGCTCATCCCATGTTTTTGAAATGTTTTTCACAGGTCAAGAGAAAGGTTCATGTTATGATGATAGTGTCAAGGAAGTGTCAAGAATGAATACATGTTTTATATTAAATATGTTTCCGTTGATGGGGAAAAACAAATAATATATTTTATATAACCACTTTGTTTAAATATTGAATGTAATTCATGATTTATGATCTAATTCTCTAAAACTCTAAAGCTGAGTAGATCATCAATGTGAATTATTCATTTATTTCAATATTATGTATGGTTTAAGGTCAGGGCCTTATAGCTACAGTGCACTACTACAGTGCCCTGGTACAGTCCTGGAAATTTCTCTCTACCCGGATTTGATCTTGTGTCTTGTGGATGGCATGTAGGAGCCTCTACCACTTGGGTACAGGCTCGTTGGCACATGAATATTTGGTGAATAGAAAAAAAATGTAATTTATAGTATTTAACAAATTTAGGAATTATTGAGTCATTGATGATGTATGGTTGATGCATGCCCCCAATCATTAACCCTCCTTCATTATTTTATTATATGTATAGATAATTATAAATTTTTTTATATTTATAATCCAAAATAACAAACTAAAATATTGAGAAAACACCCCTCCCATATAAACACAAACACCTCACCCAAAATTATCATCAGACATAAAATCATTGTATATTGTTTCATTTATGATCATTTCCATTACAAATAATCTCCCTCTATGTCCAAGACCATCTAGTATGACCAAAAATATAAAACAAATGTCCATAAGGAGGTTCTCCTGGAGGAGAATTCAAGGTGTAAAATCCTCTTTGGTTTTCTTTTATTTTCATTTCAATTAAATTTCATTTATTATACTATATTCACACCCTTGTAAAAGTTTAATTAAAACTGCATTATCTTATATAAGTTGTAATTTAATCATTTTGATGGAAAAATTCCTCATGAAACTTATTTTCCTCCACCTTTCAGTCATAAAATGAGAAAATCGTATTTGTTTTGTTGATTTACTGCCATCGTAGATGATACACACTTTAATTATTATTTAGAGCATCGTGGTTTGGTCCGGAAACCAATATTATGGTACAATGAAAATTAATTACATGTATTATATTTATTTAATGTTATACGACCAATATATACATATCATATTGAATGAAATAATAAAATAACATGTTGATCATAAAAATAGGCTAAATAAAATAATTCATTTTCATTTATGTTTTATCTAATAATTCATCCTCATATCATAAAAAATTTATATATTTTATCATTTAACATTATGAAATCTTATTAAAACCATTCCAATTAACATATGGTGTTTTTTTTCCATTTTACAAGAAAATAAACAATGAACCAACCATGGACATCCTGAAATAAATGCAACTGAAACAAAGGAATTAACAAAATATTGTTATGAAATTAGTGAAAATGTTATTAAAATATAATGTAATGTATTATAGTCATGTGTATAGTTCAATTATAAATTAGTAACACTCTTCAATCAATTATACAAGTTGATAGAACACATTTTAAGTAAGTCAGACTTGAGGTAAGAGACTCTTTAACTAGAACATTATTTTAAATCATTTAATTATTTATTCTTCTAAATATATCTATTTTATGTACATGTATAAAAAATGGGTTTTATGAATTTATCTATAAGTTTGATAATGTTTTATTTGTCTTTATTTTTTTTTTGAAAATGGATATTTTCAATGTGTTATATATGGATATTTTGTTTTAAAATACTTTAAATGTATCATTCATGAGATTCAAAAAGATGGTACTTTAACATATACGTCTTGTATGGTTATTTCTAAATTGAAGAATATTTATTATTAATTTTTCTTTCATATATGTTTTCAATTTTTTATGAATATTATTTTGATAGTATGTGTGTAGTTTTAGAAGTGATTTTATTGAAAAAATTGTATTTTGAAATCTGAATGTGTATTGCTCAAGGGTATAAATGAATAATCAATTGTTTTATTCATGATGTGTTCTTTGAATTTTTTTTTTGGGTTTTATCCATCATGTCTAAAAATATGAATAATTTATACAATTATAGCTCTATATATGTTTGATTGAGCCTCTTATAGAACAATATATTATGGGTGATCCCCCTTATAGATCTCAAATTCATTGGGAACTCTAGAGAAATAATTTTACTGTGAGGTTATTTGATTTATAATTATGAATATATTTGTGCTATGATAATGATGTCCCAAGGCTACATCATGATTTTTTATATTCATGTTTATGTGTTTTCGAGAAATAAATTTTAATGTGTTTTATGTTTTCACTGGACAATCAATTTTATTTCTTTATGTTCCTTTCTAATCTTAGCAGGTTCATCCCTTATTTATAAATTTGACTTCTCACATGGTATATGTATTTGTTAGAAAAATTAAGAATTCAAGTATTATTTTATGAATAATATTAAAATAAACCCTTTTTTATTTATAAATGTTTTATATTTTGAAAAATAATGGATACTATTTTAGTAGTACCATCTCTGTATGAAAATGGTCTGTTATGTCATGTTTCTCTAAATACCTAAACCTAAAAAGATCATCAATGTGAATGAATATAAATTATTAACTAAAACACATTATTATTTTATTTATTAAGTATGGGTCCTTAAATTTAGTATTATAGGATGGTTTAGATAACCATAAGGGTTTTGATGATGTTAGTAGAATACCAAAAATTATTTTTTACTTTTTGTGTAATTTAAAGTGATATGGAATTTTAAGATTACCAAGTTTATTAATCTATGATATTTCTATTTAGAACAGTTTTCTGTAGGATAAATAGTGGAACTAAAGGAGGAAGGCACTGAGAGGCACATATCATTCCAAACCAGCATCATAGATTGGTGGGAATTAGAGCTGACCAGTTTGTTACAATAATGGATCAGTTGACCGATGTGATAAATTATGGTGTTATCCATGTTATAAAGGAACTAAATTTACCATGAAATAAAATTTCATAAATTGATCATTTGATGATGTAACATCCTCTTTCATTGAGTGGATCATCTGAAACAGTTGAAGTAGAAAGATGAATCAATTCTCTAGAAAAGATATTTAATGTCATGGGATGTTCGGAACATCATAATATATCCCCTCCCATTTATCATTCAGAATTTGAATCAGATTGATTGTGGTCTTTGGTTAATTATACTAGATAAAAAATATCATGATTCCATGTAATGATAAACATTCAAAGCACTTTTCCATGAGAAATATTTCAGAAAGGTTGTATGAATCTGAATGGGAAAACTATTTATAGAATTGAGGAAAATAGATTCTAATTTTGCAGTCCCATAAGAAGAAAACATCCAAAGAATGGATAGGTATGTTTTAAATTGTATTCAAGACACAAATAGAAATATTAGTCGGTTTTACTTTAGATTAAAACTAGTTTTATGAAGAGATTTAATAGCACGAGAATTTAACATCAATAAGAAATTTGTTTGTTAGGATAAAAAATTTAAAATAGTGTTTTTGGACACATATATGCCTTATTATGACAAGAAGTTGTATAATTTATCTTGGAAATCTTTGGAGAAAAATTCATCAATGAAATTTGGAGGTAATAAAATCAAATTCCATTATAATGAAATGTTTTGTAAAAATTATCCTAGGCAATGACTCGTTAAATTTGGTAAGGGTAACTAGTGTTGAATGTTTGGACACATGGCTCATGATGGAAAGAAAACTTATCATAGAATGACGAGAAACCATTGGTAATATTATATAACTATAAAGATTTTGGTCATTTTGATAATGTGTGTCCAATGCTAGTCACTCTAGGGGGAAATCGGTAAGATATGAAATATAAGGGTGCAGAAACGTCCTTTACAACAAAATCAACAGATGTTGATCCATCAAATAAAGTGTTATCAACACCACAAAGAATAATATTTTTTGGAGTTGGATATAAGGTAGGGGTATCATCATTTTAATTTAATGGAGGAAGACATTTTCAAGACTGTGTTTATTGATGACAATCTTTTGTATTCTCAAAGTAAACAGAAACATGAATGTCAACTAATGGTTGTTTTGAAAACATTAATAGAAAAGAAATTTATATAAAATTTAGTAATGGTGAATTTTGGTTGAAACTTTTTTATGTCATTGGCTACATTGTTTATAATTATGAAATAATTTTTCATCCTTATAAATCATTTTTTATGAATGAAAAAATATATACAAAATTTAACTTATATTCAAAGTTTACAATGTTTAAAAGGATATTACTGAAGGTTTGTTAAACAAATTGCATGATTATCTACCCAAATACTAAGTTAACTAGAAAATGTTTTATGTTCATCTAGAAAATATAATGTGATGATAATTTTCAGGAATTGAAAATAAGATTTTTGAATACAATATTATTGGACTTGCCTCCCAGAAATAGTTAATTTTTCGTCTATAGTGATACTTTATTGAAAGAGTTTGAATGTGTTCAAATGCAAATTATTCCTATAATTTCTTATGCAACACATTAGTTGAAGCCTCATGAGTTAAATTACAATACACATGATTTCAAACTTTCTACTTTTAATATTGTGTTAAAAATTTGGATAAATCATCATTATAGACTATAATATTCAATATTACTAATAATAAAATTTTGAAGTATATATTCACTCAATATATGAATTGAACATGAGACATAGAATATAACTATTATAAATAAACAAGTATTATTACAAAATTCATTACCTTACTGTAAAATAAATCAGAGTGGTTAATGAATTGAGTCAGAAAAATTACTTTACATTGACCCAGATGCATTTGTAACATGGAATAATTGTTGTTAAATTGATAATTTTTTTTCTGGATGTCTTTGGTGTCCTCATTTTTGATACATGTTACAGTGAAGTTTCCTATTTTAAATAGAAATATGAAAGTGTATAATGAATACCAAGAGTGACAGAAAAATGATTAATTATTTAAAAAGTTAATATTGAATGAATTTAACATTGATAGATATTGTGTTTTTAGATTTGGGATTATATTGTGTGTGTATTGTGATTCATACTTGAAGAAAATTTAGTTATGTGAGGCTCATATTTCTCCATTTTTAGTTCATTCAGGAAGCACTAAGAAGAATAAATATCATTGGGATTATTTTTGGTGAGATAGAATGAAACAAGAAATTGCTTATTTCTCTATGAAATCATTGAAATGTCAATAGGTTAAAGTAAAGAAATAATTAACAAAGGGGATGCTTCATATTTTCCAATTCCCGAGTGAAAATGGGAAAATATATATATAGACTACGTGGTTAAAACTACTAAATAATTTTCAAGGAAATAATGTGATTTGGGATACTATTGAACAACTGACTAAATCTGCACATTTCCTTTATATTCGATATACTATGTATTTTTATCATCAATCATAACTATACCTCAAAGAGAATTTTTAGTTACAAGGAGTTCCTCTATCAAATGTTTCTGATCAAGATCCTAGGTTCAATTCTATCAGTTAGAGTGGCCTTTGAGATTATTAGGGAAAAAGTTAAATATTATCAGTTCTTTTAATCCCCAAACTCTTGGAAAGTCAAAGAAAGAAATTGATACCTTGGAGTTCATGCTTCAATAATGATTAATCAATTATCAGGTAAGTTGGGATCATCATATTTAATTAGCTGGGTTTACATATATACATAGTTTAAATTCCAATATACAAATTGAATACATTGTGGAATTATATGGAAGGGGGTTTTGAACTCTATAATTTTTGGATGATATAGGGGAACAGATGTTTATGGGAAAATAATTAGTGGAGGAGTTTGATAAGAATGTGAATATGATCTAGAAACACACGAGGATAGCTCAGATCAGATAGAAACGTTATGCAGATAATAGGGGGATGAATTTTTTTGAGGTAGGTGATCATGTTTTTCATAAAATGTTACCATGTAAAACTGTTATGATTTTATGTTAAGAAAGGAATGTTATGTATACTATTCATTGAACTTTATTAATCTATGAGAAATATGGACCAGTTGCATACAAAGTATCTTTTCCTCCAAGTTTTTCTTAGGTTCACAATTTTTTTCTGTGTATTGATGTTGAGAAAGTGAGTTCTAGATTCATATCATGTTTTGATCCTAAAAGTGGTTCAACTACAAGAGAAACATTCATATAAATAAAGAAATATTTATATTCCGGATCATATATACAATGTGTTTCATAATAAGGTAAATAACTATGATAAGATTTTGAGGAGAAACCACATGGTTGATGTAGAAAAATAGGAATAATAAAATTCTATAAGGAAATGGGTTCCTTGCTTGTTTAATATGTAAATAAAAATTTCTAGGATGATATTTATAGAATGCGGGGACAATATAACAACCAAGGATCATAGAAAAAAAATTTCATCATTCTTGAATTATATAGTTAAATTCGAAATATTGGTACATTGAATCTAGCGGTCTTTATAAAAATTAATGAATTTATACTAATGGAAAAGTAATATGACCTTACGAATAGTAACATGACCATAAATAGTGGTAATATAGACAATAGAATAGAAACCAAACCCATGAGATTATAAATAAGTTTTTTCTTGTAATTGTAATCATGATCTATTTGTAACATTAAATGTGTGAATTAATGTTTTTGAAATGATAAATTAAGTGGTACTATTTTAATAAATCATAAATATTTAATTAAAAGTTTATAAATAATAAAACAGTTTAAAATAATATTTACTTTTGATAAAATATATTCATAAATTAATATTATATTTTGTTATTATTATTTAAGAATTTTATGATAACTCGATTAAATTTTCAAGGTGTTATAAAATCTAATATAGTTTTAAAATCGGTGTTTTTTGAATAAATAATTATTTTAATTAAATTTAGATTTATAATATTATGAAACACATTTTTATAATTTTTTTTATTTTTGAATTAAACATATTGAAATATTAATTTGGTGAAATTTTTGTATTTTTCTAAAATATATGAATTTTTAGTGAATAGAGAAATATGATAATTTACGGTAAATATAAAATTCATGAATTACTAAGTCATAGATAATTAAAGCCTAATATAAGACAAAAATCTCATATTCCCATTAATTACTTTAAAATATTTTGTTATAATCCTCAAACTATTCATATTATTCCGCAAAAATAATAATCTAAGGAATAAATTAATTAGAAAACACATATCTTCTCCACTATAGAAACCACCCTCACCACCTATTCTCCTCACACATCATTTCCTTGTATCTTATTTAATTTCAAACTAATTTAATAAAAATATTCCCCCTGTATCCAAGATCTTCTAGTCTCACTAAAATGACAAATCCAATGTCCTTATGTAGGTTCTCAAGGAGAAGATTTCAATAGGCAATTTCCTCCTTCGTTTGTTTTTATTTTCATATAAATTTCATATCTTTTATTATACTCGCTTCACCTACCCTTTTCTAATTGTAACTAAAATTATATTATCTTATATATAGTATGTTTATGAAAAAATTCATAATCAAAATTCTTCTCCTCCCTCTTTTATTCTAAAAACGAAAACATCATCCGTGATGTGTCGATTTACATTCATCAGGGACGATATATTTTTACTTTCCTTAAGTGCCATCATGTCAATCCATAGAACCATTATAATGGAAAAATAATTTTTTATTATACATATTATAAGTTATTTAATATTCTATAACCAATATATAAAAATTTAATTTAGTTCAATTATATAATATTTTGATGATCATAAAAACCACCAAAATAAATTAAATAATTTTCATCAATGTTTTATCAAATGATTTGTCCTCATATCAAAAAAATGATATATGGAATAATATATCATTACAAAAACATATTAACACTATTAAATTGAAATTTTTTATTTATTCTTCTATTCATAATGAAAATCCATAATGATCATCCATTGAAACCATGAAATAAACTCACTAAAAAGAATGAAAATATCAAAATATTATTAATAAATGGGAATAAAATGTTACAAGAAGATTATTTATGTCTTTATAAACATGATTATAGTTTTATAATAAATTAATAAAACATTTTAGACCATTATAAAATATGTTTTATCACAATTGAATAAAGTAAAACCTGAGGTAAGGGACTGATTATATAAAACATTGTTTTAATTGTTTTGAACATTTATTCTTATAAAACATCATAATATATGTATATGTATTAAAATTGAATTTATATATGTATATATTTGGTTATTAATATTTTAGTTTCTATTATGTTTGTTAAAAGGGATCTTTTCCTTGTTCTATATAAGGGACTTTCATTTTGAAATCAGCTAACTACATATTTTACAAAATTAAAAAAATTGTTCATTTATGTACAACATGATTGGTTTATACATCTTATATGAAACTTTATTATTATAGATTATTATTTTATTTTATAAATGATATTTTTTGGATAATATGATTTCATTATTTTTTCACAGTTTTAATATTCATTTTTATGAAGAAGCATATTTTTATATCTGAATTTGTTTTTCTCAAGAGTTTAAATTGGTTATAAAGAGATTGATTCATGATATATTCCATTATAATTTTATATTTTCGGCTTATCCTATTATATCTCATTATTATAAGTTTTGTACCCAATTATAGCTCAATTTCTGTGGGGCTAAGCCCATTATTGCACAAGATATGATGGGTCAACCCCATTATAACACTCTGATGCATTGGGTACATCAGAGAAAAAAATTGACAATAAGGTTATTCAATTTGAATGTATGAAAAGAAGAGTGATATGGTAATGATGTATCAAAGCAACAACCTTATTTATATTCATAGTTATATGTTTTCAATAAAATGTTTTAATGGGTTTTCATGTTTTCAATAGATTAATAATTTTTATTTTTTATATTCCTTATTATGAATTTAAGCACATCCCATGTTTAAAAAATATATATCAAGGTTTTAAAAGATATAAAAGTGAGTAATGTAATATTTTATGAATATTTTTTAAAGATATCATGTTTTATTTTTGAAGAATTAATGTTTTCATAAAAATTTATTCAGTTTTAGTAGTATCAATATTTTATGAATATAGTTGGTTTTGTTCTAATTTTCTAATGATAATATTCTAAAACCATCATGAATGTTAATGAACGTAAATTCTTAAATAAAACTCATCATTATTTAATGTTTTAAGGTAGGATCATTTTTAAAATTTAATATGAGAATGATTCAGATGAAATAAATTGTATTTATAAATATATAATATAAAAAATTGAACTTGAAAAACAATTTAAAATTTAATTTAACCTTTTCTTGATTTTAAATGGAAAATAATTTTACTTTAACAATTAATATTTTTTTAGTATTTATTGAAAAAATAAGAATTTCATAAATATTAAATAAATCCCGATATGAAAATATTGACATGTTTGTAATGACCAGAAAAAATGTGAATAAAAAAAACTTTCTTCTAATGCCTAATTGATAGAGAAAACACGTGAAATTTATTATTATTATTATTATTGGGATTAATTGACCATTATGTAGCATTTCTAATTATGATATAGCCATTTAATAGCGATCAAAAAACTAATATAAAAATATGTTTTTAACAAATCCTTTTCACATAGACAAAGGATAGGATGGTCTCATATGATACATTCGGGTCGTATGAAGCACATTTTTCAGAGATCGATAAAGAGGTAACGTCAATAGGATTTAATCTTAACCAAGACCAAGTTGATCTTCAATGCATAAAGCTTGAATGAAATAACCAATGGGAGACGTTGATGTTAATAGCGATTACCACCCAGACAATGTTTTCCAATCCAACCAAAGAATCTGTAACCATTACATACTGAGCCCTTTGGTCATTTGAGGGTGTTATAATGTTTTAGGTAAAAAGTTACTAGTTACATATTGTATAATCACTTTCTATAAATAAAAGTCTTAATTGATCAATTTATTTTTGGGAATAGTCTTTTTTAGAAAATTAATAATTTGATAAATTGATTTTTCGGGTAAAAAAGGTACTTCGGAGAAATATATATATTATTATATTAAACAATGGTTTTTACTAATAATATTATAAAAAAATCATTGTAAATTAATATTATATTAGTTCTTTATCTATAAATGATTAGATAATCAGCTTGATAATAGTAATATTTTTATAACATAAAATAGAAAATGTATTTTTAAGGAATTATTTTTTAGGAATTAAATAATTTATGAAATATTTAATATTTTAATATAATATTATTATCAAATTACTTTTATTATTACATGATGAGTATATAATTTTTATGATCTAATGTGAAATTTTTATTACTGTTTGAAAATTGTTTCTGTCAGAACCCATCAATTTTTAATAAATGTCAGTTTTCATTTTAAATGTGAAAATAAATATATTTAGAAAAAAATTTGGTAAGTAAAATATTAATTTTGGAATCAAGATGTCAAAATTATCGAATGGTAAATTTTTCATAATTTTTATAGACAGTCTATTTTTTTGGTGAAAATTAAATAATATATAAATATATTATGTGATTTGTGACATCGTAATTTTATAATAGTGATATAAAAAATACCATAAAAGGGATATTATAACATATATATATGTTTTTAATTAAAAATAATGAACTTTTAAATTTATTTTACTTAATTTATAATGTCATAGTTAATCCTTGAAAATGTATAATATATTTTATGATTTTAAATTCATTTCATTGAGGGTGTGACTCTCCTCCCCATAATAAATTGAAATATTTTTTCTTATTCAGCCCTAGGGCTTATAAAATTATGTTATTCACTATACATGGCTTGAATCCATGGGAAAACCATGGGCTGTTTTGTGGTTTTAAATATCTTATTATATATTTTCCAAAACATAAATAATAATGAATCCCCCCTCATTTCCAATATAAACCCACGAAAGAACCCATTCATATTCAGTAAAAATCCATGAATATCATCCTAACTTTTATCTCGACTCACTAGAGTAATCACAAGGATTCCCAAAGATAAAAATAATCCTCTCCCAAGCCTTTGGTATCACACATCCAAGTAAGGGATCCTTACTTTTCTTTCTTTCTAATTTTGGTCCACGTTTCCTAATATTGTTATACCCTTTAATTATTTTTCATTAAAAATAATGGTGTATATTATTCCACTATCCCCATACTTCCCTTATTATTTTTTTATAATGATATTAAACTTTCTATTTAATTAATCTCTCATATGTACACGAGTTACCATTCTGAAATTTCCTTAGAGTTCTTACATTTCTCCTCTTTCTTCAAGTTTCATTATTATGTTACACCTTCTATTTCCAAATTATTTATGGTGGGTAAATATTAGTTTTATGATATTTCATGTTGTGATAGGGGTTTACCTAATTACTTTTAGAAACTTTTCCTCCATATTGGAATAGGGGTTTTCCTAATTCCTTTATGTTAATGATGTAATGTTTTACATTGTTTCCTCATTTCCATGTTACGATGATCTTGGAATACCACAACTTTATGATAAAGTTTCTCTTATGCTCCATTAATATTCCTATTTCAAAACATATATTTTATTCTTCATGTTAATCCTTTTTAAATCCCTTTCTAGGCTTTATAACTCAAACTTTTATCATGTATTTACTCTCATTATCCCATGAAATATTGTGTATGAAGGAATGTTATGGTCATGTAAATGAGGATTTAAATAATGATTTTTAAATTTATGTATTAATTTGTAGTGTATATTTCATAACCCCAATGACACTAGACCTCACGATCCTCTGGGTTTTATTAAGTGATAGTTTTTGTAATAAAGCATATTTAAATCTGTAATAAAAAATAGTGTTTTTATAGTTGGTATTGGAGGATATGTTTAGTAATTTTTTGGATTTGGGTTAGAAAACCCCAGTGAAAACCTCATGGATAAGATAATATCAAATAATGTAATCCCAAAATTTTAGTGAGTATAGAGTACATTGTTTATCAAACAAATACATCCATTTAGGGATAAAAACTTGTAGAGGTGGCTATGGTACAAATGTATCTAGGGTTAAAACCTGAAAAAACCGGATTGATCTAGACTTGAATGAGAACTGGTGCATGAAAAAAGAGCCTTGATACACTCTTGGTTCAACACTCCTAGGGAATACTATTTTGAAAATTCATTTCATTAGTAAAAACCATTATTAAGTTAAAAAATCCCCTAAAAATTTACATTATAAAATAAATCATGTAAAACATAGATTAATGCCTAGAAATTAAAAACATAATGAAGTAAAGGTAAATTATATGTTATCCATTTTTTAATTAGATTCCCATTTATGTCTTTATAGTTTAAAATTAATTACCCCTGATTTTCCATTTATTCTAGATAATGGCCATTAATAGAAGGACACATGCTAATAATCGATGTGAGGATCAATGTGATGACTATTCTAATGAGATGCCCAATCAAATGGTAGAATGAATCAAAACATTCCAATGATATAGTATTAGTTAACTCTATGTTTTAATAGAAATGTGAGTTAAGAGGAATGTCTATAAACCCCAAATAAAGAACAATTCACAATCAATAGCTTTATGAGACAAAGCCCTCCAACTTTCAATGGATCATTTGATCCCTCAATCGCCGAAAAAAGGATCAACTCTATTGAGAAGATCATATCCATCCTTCAATGATCTGAACAAGGGATGGTTCTTCTAGATTCTTATTTTATGTAGGGTAAAAATGATCAATGGTAGAAATTAATCAAAAATAAAATTCCTGAGAAAGATATCGAGGATATTATATAATGGATTCTTAGAAAATGTTATTTGAAATATATTTTCCTTACTCCCTCCATCTTAAATAAAAACAGATTTAATTACACTCAAGAAAAAACGATAACAAATCTGTTGGAGTGTAGAATTAAAACATCACCATACTTGCACAATACGTCTCTATTTTTGATGTTACCTCTGAATGCATGGTTGAAAGATTATTTGGTGGGAAAAAAACATAGCTTACAGAATGACCTAGTGATCTGTGACTTTCAAAGCAATCAGAAGATTGTCCTATGTTCCCTAAAATTATAGATGGATATCTCTGAATCTTAGGGGTATCATAGTGATAATAAGTGAAAATCGGACAATAATTCTAATGGTTTTATGGGTAAATCCAATGATTCTATGAAATTACATCATCCCACTTTCCAAAGGTGTGGAATGAAGAACCCTAAAAATTTCTTGAAGGGGGTGAGGTAATGCTTTAGGTGCAGAAAGTAAGGGAACCAAGCCTGTGATTTCCAATATGGAAGACATGATACTATGACAGAGGAAATGAATTATTCTAAATATCCTCAACACAATGTTAACTGCTACAACTACAATTAATTAGGGAACATTGCAAGTCATATCCCAAATTAAATGGTTTTGGATGAAACTAATAACATTAGAAAAAATGGGTGGGGTTTTTCCATCACTATTGCCTAAGTAAATCCCAACAATGAAGTGGTCATATGTATTCTATTTATTCATTCATTAATAGAAAATAAAGTTTTTGATTCCATTTCTAAACATTATTTTATGACCCAATTTTTTTTTAACAATCCAAACATGAACACAAATCATAGAAGTAGAGATGATGGTGAGAATGAAAATGAGGCAATTATTTCATCCCATGAATATAACTTCTCCTTTTTCCCATATTCTATATTTAAATCCATAGTGAACCTCATCATACTTCCCTTGGTAGAATTTGATGTAATTATTGGCATGGTTTTTCATTCCTTGTATAAAGTTAACATTAATTTTCACAAAGGTAAAATCACTACCCATATGGTTAATCAGCCCTTGATTCTGTACAAGTGCTAGGAGGAGGATGAATCATTATTAGAATCATCATCACAATCATTGATATTACGTCCCAATGGAAAAATATATCGTTCTTATATTATTGATTCTATGGAAATAACCATCCTTAGAGACATGCCTATTGTCAGGGAATCTGCTGATGTGTTTCAAGATAAATTTCTTGGCCTTTCTCAGAGAAGAGATGATTAATTATTGATTGATCATATTCATAAGGTGTTTCCAATATCAAAGAATCCATATAGAATGGTTGTTGTGTAGCTTGAATATCTAAAGAAACAACTACTGTAGAATCTGGATAAAGGGTTAATATGCCCATGTGTTTCACCATGGGCTGCACCAGTCTTGTACATCGAGCAGAAAGATATATGGGTCAATGAACCTTTGCATTGATTATCGTGAGTTGAACAAAATTATGATAAAAAAAGTATCCATTTCCATTAATTGACGACTTTTTTGAAAAGATACATGGTGGAAAATACTTCTCCATGGGAAATATGGGGTCGGGATATTACCATGTAAGGTTGAGAAGAAGGATATCCCAAAGACTACTTTTTTTACAAAGTACGACCACTACGAATTTATAGTAATACCTTTTCGACTCACAAATTCTATAGAAATAATAATGGAAATGATGAATAGAGTCTTTATAGAATACCTAAAAAAGTATTAGGTGGCCTTTATAGATTATATTCTAATATACATCAAACCCAAGGAGGAGAATGAGGAGAATCTATGCACTATACTAGATACCTTGCGAAATGTGAAGCTCTATGAAAAGTAAAAAAAATGTTATTTCTAGATGAATAATGCCTCATTCATTATAAATATTGTCAAAAGAAATTGGATATCTTTGGATCCTTAAAACATTGAGGGATAGACAAGGAAGATATCTGTGAATGATATATGTAGCTTCCTGTGGATATTTGGATATTATCATTAATTTGTGAGAAATTTATCATGATTGTCCCACCCTCTTATGAAGATAAATCTAAAGGGATTAATGTTTTCATGTAATGAGGTATGTGAAGAATAATTCAGGTATTTTAATAAGAGGATTATCACTTCCCCTATGCTCACACTACCCAGCAATAGAGAGCATTTCATAATCTTCATTTATTCTTTGAATATGGACATAGAGTGTGTGTTGATAAAGAATGAAAAATTAATCACCTATGCCTCATGTAAGTTAAAAAATAATTAGAAAAAACTATCCCACACTTGATATGGAGTTAGAATCTATTATCATTGTGTTGAAAATATGAAGGAATTATCTATTTGGGAAAAATTGTGAAATATATACTGAAAAGAAAATTCTAATATATATATTCACCAAAAAGATCTGAACATTTTCCAATGATGACAATGAGAGTTCATCAACGATTATTTCTACTCAATCCAATACCACCCTCAAAAAGAAAACGAGGTGGCATATTTTCTAAGTAAAAAGGACCTAGCAATTCTATCATTGATTAGAAATGGGAAGGATTAAATTGTCTTATATTCAATGAAGATGAAAATAGAAATCATATAGATGGTAAAATTGTAACAGCCCGAGATTTTATGAAAAATATTCTTTTTAATTTCATTAATGTCCTGTGTTGTACGCTACACCAAAAGGAGCTTGCACAACATGCAATCGCGACCTTACTCGATAGCGTGTGTAGTACTCAATACCAAGTTTCACTAAACAACGATATGATATTAAAATATTATTAAAACTAGCCATTATGAATAGTAATAATCACCTTTTAAAATTTTAGAAATTTTAGCTCTCAAAATGGACATAATTTTTGGATTCGGAGTGTCTAATTTAGCCTAATGTGAAATTTTGGTACTTTTCGGATAACTTTCATATTCTGATGAATAGTGAAAATTACTAAATTATAATTAAAAACAACTTTTTTAATAGAAATAATTAATAGTGATAAATTATTAATTTGATTTGTTTTAAAGTATATTTAGAATATATTTTTACAATTTACTACAATGTTGTTCCTTGGATGTAATTTCACATTTAAACCAGTCATAAACAATTGTCAATCTTTTGATAGTTATTATCTTTTAAGAACACGCTATTTGTTTTGACAACGGGAATTAATTTTTAAATTAATTAATGCAACTAATATGTTTTTAATTTGATAAAATAGACATCATTTTTTAATTCATAATATCAAATATAGCTTAGATCTATTTTTTGGTAATTTTCTGAAAACTTTCATTTTTTGATGAATAGTGAAACCACTAAGTGGTAGTTAAAAAACTGAATTTTTCATAAAACGTAATTTTACCGCTTCATTGAGTGAAATTGTGAAAATCCGAGAGACACGGTTAATATCAAGGACTAAAATGTGGTTCAATGAGATGCAAATAATTTTTGGTGAATAGTAACTTTTTACTTTTTTTACCACGGTTAAAAGTAAATAGGGTAATTAAGGGTAAAAATGATATTATTATTACCCTAACACATGTCCTAATTCTATTGGATAAGTGTAATTCGACCTCAAACAACCTTAGGAATAAAATATGACCATTTTGGCTCACTTGGATTAGATTAGGACATTTATTATTAATTGTTTTTAAAGAAGGGTTAAAATAGTTAAAATCAATGTTTAATAAGTAAATCATTTTTAATATGGGGTTATACATTAGATAAATAAGACTATAAATATTAATTAGAAATATAAAAATATTTCCTACATAATTGTATTTTATTTGTAATTTTTAGACATTATATAATTTAATTTATTTATGGCACAATGATGATGCAGCAATTATCTTATTAATGAAACATTGACATAATTGATGTTATAAATACCCAAATATATATAATTTGAGACTTTTTATGAACTAAACTAATTTTCTAGGTTAACATGACATGTTAGGATTAATTTAATTAACTTTGGTCGAAGTAATCATTCTGTTATGAGTTTCAAAAAAATCAACTATTGAAAGTGTCAAAATAGACATAAAATAGTTTTTTAAAAAAATATTATATTATTAATTGTTATTTTATTCCTAAAAATCTAAGGTTAGGCCAAATGACTTAGATAAGGTTATATATATTAATAAAACACAACTTGGGGGTCTCTTGGATTTATATGGTATGTTTATTGACTATATAATATAAAAATACAAAGTGACATGGTAAATGTCAATCTAATTAACTAAGAGTTAAAACTAAAATATAAGGATAATATAATGACCTAACTTGTCTAAAATCTATTTGATGAGAGTATTTCGACCCATACCCACATTATCTTTGAAATAACTCAATTTGGAGCTATTTAAAACTGAAATTTACTTTATAATAAAATAATATTTTTCGTTATTCCAAAGGTGCCCCTCTCCTCCCTTATAAAAGGGCACCTCCTCCCCCTCTTCCCCACACCACTTTGTTCCTTCAAACTCGGCCAAACCCTGCCAATTTCATCTCTCCACTTCCCTAGAAGCATCCTAGAGGTTCTGGTCTTCTTCAAAGACCTATTTTAGTTCCATAAAAGGAGGTCTCAAAGAAGTTCTTCAAAGAAGAGGTACTGTCCGTTACCAATTCTTTCATCTTTATTTCTTATTCCACTTCTTCTTCATTAGTTGTTTCATTATGAAGTAATAACATCAGTATCACTCATATACTGATATGTTATTATAAGTATGAAACAACCCTATTTCACCATCTATCCATCCTACGGAAAATGAAATCACCGCGCGTGCGTACGTACGGAATACCGTCTCCACACCATGGTGTAATCCATTTTCCACCACCACCGTACTTGGATGGGTATAATGGTTTACATAATAACTATATATGATTATTGTAAAGAGATATTGATTATGAAATAGTATTCGTACACTCCAATACAATTCCACGATCATGAGGACAATATCATCACTCGTGCGTACGTACGGACTACAGTCTCCACGACGCGATGAGATTCATTCTCAACGTTAACCATTCATGAATGATTATAAAGTATATATAATAATTAATAATGAAATATATGACATAATAATGATTCTGTATTTATGTGTATATATATGTATGTCATCTACTTAATGCCATTCAAGTCAATAAGGAAAATAAAACAGCGTTCATGCGTACGAACAGTCTACCGTCTCCATGAACGGTGTATTTATTTCCATTTACTGATCTATTATATATATATATATATTCTGATTATATATTATATATAAATCATGTTTTATATTTTGGATTTAAGTAATCATTATCTAAGTAATCATATGAATAATTACAAGTCAAAACACGGATGACAAATGAAACGATTTTACCCAAAACGCTCTTTAACATGGAATTTACAAAAGAACAGGTAATATAAAGCCATAAGTGAACCATATATGATATCATAAGAATGAGTATGATTCAGGAATAAGTCAATGACATTATTTAAATCATTATACAAGAGGTTCAGATACATACGAAGCAAATCAGACCTAAGGTAAATGAAATATCACAATCTCATTTTTATCCGAGATTGTTTATACTTTGGTATTTACTAGGGTGTATATTATCATCCACGTCCATGTTTACTCAATATGTAATATTATTTCAATCCACCTACAATTGATTAAATCCAATTTTACCCTTATGTGAGTTTTTAGTAAAAGATATGAAAGGAATCGTTTTTCGTTTTTCGTACGAGGTACTTTTTGACTTTTCTGACAAAAGTACGTGAAGAATGTTTTTCTCAACTTATATGGCATAAATGGATTTTTAAATCATTATTTACAAGAATTTTACTTTAAAAGTTTTCATGTTTATTTTTAATCAACTTCTTTATGTTTAAAATTGTATGACATGTTAAGAAAGGATAATGTTTTTGAAGTAGAAAGGATATTTTCCTCAAGAATGGAGTTCAAGTGTTTTATCAAAATTATTTTCCATATAAGATAATAAAGGGTTATGTTTCTATCCCTATTATTACATTGATTTGATTATATTGTGAGGTAATTATATTTATGAATTCCTTTATCTTATATGAATTGTTTTATGATGTCACGATGATTAAGATTCCCATTTTTATTACAAGGGTTATGCTATGATGTATGGTTTATGATTTTGTGGCACACATAAGAATGGTATCATTATGAGATGGGTGGGACCTATATCTCCCTCCAATTAATTGGGTAATGATTTTATATCTCATGAGATAGACATGGCTGTAATGGTAGGTTATACCGGTTCAGTGAAACAGGACTGAAACGAGGAGTGAACTCGGTTCAGAAAGGGACTTTGTCCACTAAGATAGTCCTGGAAATGAGTCTTGACTTATATGAAATGATTATCAATGATTATGTGTGTATGCCACAAAGTTTCATGTTTTATGTTATGATTATTGGGATTACATTTCACTACTATGATTTATCCCATGTTATGAAATCATGATCTCTTTTGCAGGTTAAGATTTCCAAAAGATATGTTCTTATGAATATGATGTGATTGATATTTCTTTTGTTTACCCTTACTGAGCATTTGAGCTCACACTTTTATGTTTTATTTTCCTCAGGATATAAAGAAAGGTTTTAGGTAAGGAAAAAAAATAAAGATCTTTATTGGGAGATGTTGAAGATCTTTGACCACGATTAGAAGATTATATTCTGAGTTTCCAAAGACACTAGAATATAATGATATTTTTGTGTGTGTTTTTGTTATGTACTATGTATTCCGCAAAAGTAATGTAATGTCCATGTGTGTCAAGCTTCGGGTCTCTACAGTTGGTATCAGAGGAAAAGGTTTAGTCAATCTTTGGAAACTAGGATGCGAAAATGTTAGTAAGATCCCTAGAGATATTTCTAAGGAATGTCTAGGGATGTCCCTAAGGATAAGTATACGTATAGGATATAGTCCTAGAACTATGGTAAAGATCATAGAATTTAACCTAAGATATTGAGGATACTCCCCCTTTATTATGTTGTTTTACCTAGCATGATTTTTGCCTCGCACACTATTCTTTTTGGGTTTTAGATGATGGCTGGAACCTGAAGGAACCGTGTTGATCAATGCAATGGAAAATTCAATGATTGTCCTCTTGAACAAACAAATGTTATGGGAGATGGAGTGAAAAATATTATTGCTATACTTACACAAGCTATGAATCATTCTGGACTTCCAAATGAGCAGAGAAGGGAACAATATTCTATTGAGTCCTTCATGAGGCAATGTCCACCTTCTTTCAGTGGGTCTTCTGATCCACTTGTTGCTGAATAATGGATCAGTACTACTGAAAAGATATTTTTAGTTCTTCAATGTTCTGAACATGATAAAGTCATCTTAGCAGTATATCGTTTGGAAGGTGAAGCTGATCAATGGTGGAATCTTATCAAGAATACGAGGCAAAGAGTTGAAATTGAGTCCATGGAATGGGACGAGTTCAAGAACATAATTTTCAATAAGTACATCCCTCGTATTCTTCGAACAAAGATGGGGAATGCATTTCTTGATCTAAAGAAAAAGGATGATGAATGTGTTGGTATATATGAAGAGAATTTTACAAGTCATGCTAGGTATTCATCTGGATATATCATCCAACCAGAAAGTAATGTTGATCGATTCTTTAGTTGCTTAAAACCAAATATTCGAAGGGAATTAGCTATAAGAGACTTCAGTAGCTATGATGAAATTGTGTGTTGTGCTTTCAAGGTAGAAATGGTAGTTGGTGTTACTTATCCATCTAATAGTTTTGACAAGAAAGGAAAGATGGAGTTCAAGAAGAAATCTCAGAATAATGGTGAAAAGAAGATGAATGTTTCCTTATGCTCAAAGTGTGGAAAGAAGCATGGTGGAGATTTTCTTAAAGGGACTAGAAAATGTTTTAAGTGTCGAAAAGAAGGTCATCGAGCAGCTGAGTGTCCATGTAATGGAAAAATGGTTTCTAATGATGTGGATAAAGAATAGACTGCAGAGAACACACCAACAACACTTCAATGCTTCAAGTGCAAGGAAATGGGGCATTATTCTAATAAATGCCTTAATACAAGGGTTAGTGATGATCGATGAAAGCAACCACTTAAGGCAAAGGACAGAGGGAAGTCACATGTGATCACCATTGTCGATTTTGAATATGACAACGATGTGGTGGAATGATTAAGTGTTTATGTAATGGGATTGTAGAATAATGTTGTATATAGTATCATGGAATATTGGAATATTTATGTTTTGGTCTATTGTGGTTTTCAATAATTTTATGGCATCGGTAACCATGAAAAGTGATTGAAATATTTTTGGAAAGTAGATGATATGCACATAATGAAGTGATAATGATAATCTAATATGTCTGATAGTATTCATGAGCTCATGATTGATATAAGGACTAAGTGATATCATGGTTTGAAGATATAGAATTTTGAGGATTTTGGTATGTGGAAAGGGTTAACTTTTAACTGCACTCATGTTTTCACTAAGGTTCAATGCATATTAATTCTTTAAGATAATACATGATTAAGGTATTCACATATTTTTAATTTGACCAACAAGATATATCTTATGATATATTGGAGATAAATGATGGAATTCACGTGATTATTTTATTTATACTATGATCTTGGACCGAAGTATTTTTGATAGGCCTAAAGGTTGGAATGGATTATGTTGGACATAAGTTAGTATTTTTTAAGGATAAAAGTTTTTTGATATTGTTAATGGGATGTTATAGTAATATAGCTTTAGAAAAAGGACAACCTATAGGACGAGCGACAACCCATCGCGTCGGACAAGGCTGTGGGAATCGAACCCACAACCGAAGTGCGACTGGCCTTTATCGCCTACCACTAGCCTACAGGAAGTCCCTGTTTAGTAGAAACTAGTTTTATTATATTAAGAAGTATGATATATGAAGTATAAGTCCATTTAAGAACCATATATGATTAATATCACTATACATGGACTTATGTATTTTTTGATAACTTTTCTAACATTTTGTTTGAGACAGATGGAATGACCCATCATTCTATCACATTATCTGCTAACACATCACAAATGACAAATTCAACTTCATTTCTTTAAGAGATGAAGTGGAAATTATCCAAAGAACGAAAAACGGTGAGACTATACCAAAATCACAAAAGTATTTCTTCTAATTCCAATTTCATCAGCTTTCGGGAAATGATCTTGAAAACCAAAAATGTTTTCCTAGTGCACTTCTATCTGATGAATCAGATGGTACCTTAGACCATCAAAATTTTTTGGCTTTGTGATTGCTGGATTTTCCATAGCCATGTTCTCTACCACTCTCCATCAGAACATGATGGTTAGATTTCTCTTCCATATCCATATTTTCACCTATGTGGAAACCCAATGATTAATTTATTTGGGTAATCATCACATTTCATACTTTAGTTTTTAAAAGCCAAGTTTTGGTATTCCTTTTTACGATGTGGGTTTATATTAATGAAACTTTCGAGTAGTAAACCATTTATAACCACGACGAATTTCGAGGGCGAAATTCATTTTATGGGGGGAAGAATGTAACAGCCCGAGATTTTATGAAAAATATTCTTTTTAATTTCATTAATGTATTGTGTTGTATGCTACACCAAAAGGAGCTTGCACAACATGCAATCGCGACCTTCCTCGATAGTGTGTGTAGTACGCAATACCAAGTTTCACTAAACAACGATATGCTATTAAAATATTATTAAAAACTAGACATTATGAATAGTAATAACAACCTTTTAAAATATTAGAAATTTTAACTCTCAAAGTGGACATCATTTTTGGATTCGAAGTGTCGAATTTAGCCTAAGGTGAAATTTTGGTACTTTTCGGATAAATTTCATATTCTGATGAATAGTGAAAATTACTAAATTATATTTAAAAACAACTTTTTAATCGAAATAATAAATAGTGATAAATTATTAATTTGAGTGGTTTTATAGTATATTTAGAATATATTTTTACAATTTAATACAATTTTGTTCATTGGATGTAATTTCACATTTAAACCAGTCATAAACAAGTGTCAATCTTTTGATAGTTATTATCTCTTAAGAACACGCTGTTTGTTTTGATGATGGGAATTAATTTTTAAATTAATTAATGCAACTGATATGTTTTGAATTTGATAAAATATAAATCATTTTTGAATTCATAATATCAAATATAGCTTAGATCTAATTTTTGGTATTTTTCTGGAAACTTTCATTTTATGATGAATAATGAAACCACTAAGTGGTAGTTAAAAAACTGAATATCTCATAAAACTTAATTTTACCACTTCTATGAGTGGAATTTCAAAAATCCGAGAGACACGGTTAATTTCAAGGACTAAAATGTGGTTCAATGAGATGGAAATAATTTTTGGTGAATAGTAACTTTTTACTTTTTTTTACCACGGTTATTAGTAAATAGGGTAATTATGGGTAAAAATGATATTATTATTACCCTAAGAGATTTAATAATTATATTGGATAAGTTTAATTCTTCCAAAAACAACCTTAGGAATAAAATATGACCATTTAGGCCAACTTGGATTAGATTAGGACATTTATTATTAATTTTTTTAAAGAAGGGTTAAAATAGTTAAAATCAAAGATTAATAAGTAAATCATTTTTAATATGGGGTTATACATAAGATAAAATCGACTATAAATATTTATTAGAAATCTAAAATTATTCCCTACATAATGGTATTTTATTTTTAATTTTTAGACATTAAATAATTTAATTTATATATGACACAACGATGATGCAGTAATTATCTTATTAATGAAATATTGACTCAATTGATGTTATAAATACCCAAAAAAATGTAATTTGATACGTTATAAGAACTAAAATAATTTTATAGGTTAATATGACATGTTAGGATTAATTTAATTAACTTTTATCAAAGTAATCATTCTGTTATGAGTTTCAAAAAAATCAACTATTGAATAGTGTCAAAATTGACATAAAATAGTTTTTAAAAAAAATATTATATTATTAATTCTTATTTTATTCCTAAAAATCTAAGGTTAGGACAAATGACTTAGATAAGGTTATATATATTAATAAAACACAACTTGGGGGTCTCTTGGATTTATATGGTATGTTTATTGACTATATAATATAATAATACAAAGTGACATGGTAAATGTCAATCTAATTAACTAAGAGTTCAAACTAAAAGATAAGGTTAATATAATGACCTAAACTTGTCTAACTTCTATTGTATGAGAGTATTTCGACCCAAACCCACCTTATATTTTAAATAACTAAATTTGTAGCTATTTAAAACCGAAATTTACTTTATAATAAAATAATATTTTTAGTTATTCCAAAGGTGCCCCTCTCCTCCCTTATAAAAGGGCACCTCCTCCCCCTCATTCTTACACCACTTTGAGCCTTCAAACTCGGCCAAACCCTGAAAATTTCTTCTCTACACTTCCCTAGAAGCATCCTAGAGGTTCTGGTCTTCTTCAACGACCTGTTTTAGTGCCATAAAAGGAGGTCTTAAAGAAGTACTTCAAAGAAGAGGTAATGTCCGTTACCAATTCTTTCATCTTTATTTCTTCTTCCACTTCTTCTTCATTAGTTGTTTCATTATGAAGCAATAACATCAGTATCACTCGTATACTGATATTTTATTATAAGTATGAAACAACCCTATTTCACCATCTATCCATCCTACGGAAAATGAAATCGTCGCGCGTGCGTACGTACAGAATACCTTATCCACGCCGTGGTGTAATCTATTTTCCACCACCACCGTACTTGGATGGGTATAATGGTGTACATAATAACTATATATGATTATTGTAAAGTGATCTTGATTCTTAAATAGTATTCATACACTCCAATACAATTCCACGATCATGAGAACAATATCATCGCTCGTGCGTACGTACGGACTATCGTCTCCACGACGCGATGAGATTCATTCTCCACGTTAACCATTCATGAATGATTATAAAGTATATATAATAATTAATAATGAAATATATGACATAATAATGATTCTGGATTTATGTGTATATATATGTATGTCATCTACTTAATGCCATTCAACTCAATAAGGAAAAGAAAACAGCGTTCATGCGTACGAACAGTCTACCGTCTCCATGAACGGTGTATTTCATTCCATTTACTAGTCTATTATATATATATATATTCTGATTATATATTATATATAAATCATGTTTTATATTCTGGAATTAAGTAATCATTATCTAAGTAATCATATGAATAATTACAAGTCAAAACACGGATGACAAATGAAACGATTTTACCCAAAACGCTCTTTAACATGGAATTTACAAAAGAACGGGTAATATAAAGCCATAAGTGAACCATATATGATATCATAACAATGAGTATTATTCTGGAATAATTCAATGACATTATTTATATCATTATACAGGTGGTTCAGACACATACGAAGCAAATCAAACATAAGGTAATGGAAATATCACAATCTCATTTTTATCCGAGATTGTTTATACTTTGGTATTTACTAGGGTGTATTTTTTCATCCACATCCATGTTTCCTCAATATGTAATATTATTTACATCCACCTACAATTGTTTAAATCCAATTTTACCCTTCGGTGAGTTTTTAGTAAATGATATGAAAGGAATCGTTTTTCGTTTTTCGTACGAGGTACTTTTTGACTTTTCTGAGAAAAGTATGTGAAGATTGTTTTTCTTAACTTATACGGCATAAATGGATTTTTAAATCATTATTTACAAGAATATTACTTTACAAGTTTTCATGTTTATTTTTAATCAACTTCTTTATGTTTAAAATTGTATGACATGTTAAGAAAGGTAAATTTTATTGAAGTATAAAGGATATTTTCCTCAAGAATGGAGTTCATGTGTTTTATCAAAATTATTTTCCATATAAGATAATAAAGGGTTATGTTTCTATCCCTATTATTACATTGATTTGATAATATTGTGAGAGAATTATATTTATGAGTTACTTTATCTTATATGAATTGTTTGATGATGTCACGATGATTAAGATTCCCATTTTTGTTACATGGGTTATGCTATGATGTATGGTTTATGATTTTGTGGCACACATAAGAATGGTATCATTATGAGATGGGTGGGACCTATATCTCCCTCCAATTCATTGGGTAAAGATTTTATATATCATGAGATAGACATGGCTGGAATGGTAGGTTATACCGGTTCAGTGAAACAGGATTGAAACGAGGAGTGAACTGGGTTCAGAAAGGGACTTTTTCCACTAAGATAGTCCTTGAAATGAGTCTTGACTAATGAGAAATGATTCTATATGATTATGTGTGTATGCCACAAAGTTTCATGTTTTAAGTTATGATTATTGGGATTACATTTCACTACTATGATTTATCCCATGTTATGAAATCATGATCTCTTTTGCAGGTTAAGATTTCCAAAAGATATGTTCTTATGAATATGATGTGATTGATATTTCTTTTGTTTACCCTTGCTGAGCATTTGAGCACACACTTTTATGTTTTCTTTTCCTCAGGATATAATGAAAGGTTTTAGGTAAGGAAAAAAAGTAAAAATCTTTATTGGGAGATGTTGAAGATCTTTCACCAAGATTAGAAGATTGTATTCTGAGTTTCCAAAGACACTAAACTATTACGATATTTCTGTGTGTGTTTTTGTTATGTACTAAGTATTATGCAAAAGTAATGTAATGACCATGTATGTCATGCTTCGAGTCTCTACAGTTGGTATCAGAGGAAAAGGATTAGTCAATCTTTGGAAACTAGGATGCGAAAACGTTAGTAAGATCCCTAGAGATATTTATATGGAATGTCTAGGGATGTCCCTAAGGATAAGTATACGTATAGGATACAATCCTAGAACTACGGTAACGATCATAGAATTTAACCTATGATATTCAGGATACTCCCCTTTTATTATGTTGTTTTACTTAGCATGATTTTTGCCTCTCACACTATTCTTTTTGGGTTTTAGACCATGGCTGGACCCCGAAGGAACCGTGTTGATCAATGCAATGGACAATTCAATGATTGTCCTCCTAAACAAACAAATGTTATGGGAGATGGAATGAAAAATCTTATTGCTATACTTACACAAGCTATGAATCATTCTGGACTTCAAAATGAGCAGAGAAGGGAACAATATTCTATTGAGTCCTTCATAAGGCAACGTCCACCTTCTTTAAGTGGGTCTTCTGATCAACTTGTTGTTGAACAATTGATCCGTACTACTGAAAAGATATTTTCAGTTCATCAATGTTCTGAACATGATAAAGTCATCTTAGCAGTATATCGTTTGGAAGGTGAAGCTGATCAATGGTGGAATCTTATCAAGAATACGAGGCAAAGATATGAAATTGACTCCATGGAATGGGACGAGTTCAAGAACTTATTTTTCAATAAGTACATCCCTCGTATTCTTTGAACAAAGATGGAGAAAGAGTTTCTTGATCTAAAGAAAAAGGCTGATGAATATATTGGTATATACGAAGAGAATTTTATAAGGCTTGCAAGGTATGAATCTGGATTTATCATCCAACCTGAAAGTAAAGTTGATTGATTCATTAGTGGCTTAAAACCAAATCTTTGAAGGGAATTAGATATAAGAGACTTCAGTAGCTTTGAAAAAATTGTGCGTTGTGCTATCAAAGTAGAAATAGAAGTTGGGGTTACATATCCATCTAATAGTTTTAACAAGAAAGGAAATATGGAGTTCAAGGAGAAATCTCAGAATAATGGTGAAAAGAAGATGAATGTTTCCTTATGCTCAAAGTGTGGAAAGAAGCATGGTGGAGATTGTCTTAAAGGGACTAGAAAATGTTTTTAGTGTGGAAAAGAAGGTCATCGAGCATATGAGTGTCGAATTAATGAAAAAAGGGTTTCTAATGATGTGAATAAAGAAAAGACTGCAGAGAACGCACCAACAACACTTCAATGCTTCAAGTGCAAGGAAATGGGGAATTATGCTAATGAATTCCCTAATACAAGGGTTAGTGATGATCGATGAAAGAAACCACTTAAGGAAAAGGACAAAGGGAAGTCACATGCGATAACCATTGTCAATTTTGAATATGAAAACGATGTGGTGGAATGATTAAGTGTTTATGTAATGGGATTGCAGAATAATGTTGTATATAGTATCGTGGAATATTGGAATATTTATGTTTTGGTCTATTGTGGTTTTCAATAAATTTATGGCATCGGTAACCATGAAAAGTGATTGAAATATTTTTGGAAAGCAGATGATATGCACATAATGAAGTGATAAAGATAATCTAATATGTCTGATAGTATTCATGAGCTCATGATTGATATAAGGACTAAGTGATATCATGGTTTGAGGATATAGAATTTTGAGGATTTTGGTATGTGGAAAGTGTTAACTATTAACTGCACTCATGTTTTCACTAAGGTTCAATGGATATTCATTCTTTAAGAGAATACATGATTAAGGTATTAACATATTTTTAATTTGAACAACAAGATATATCTTATGATATATTGGGGATAAATGAAGGCATTCACATGATCATTTTCTTTATACTATGAGCTTGGACCGAAGTATTTTTGATAAGCCTAAAGATTGGAATGAATTATGTTGGACATAAATTTGTATTGTTTAAGGATAAAAGTTTTTTGATATTGTTGATGGGATGTTATATTAATATAGCTTTAGAAAAAGGACAACCTCTAGGACGAGCGACAACCCATCGCGTCGGACAAGGCTTTGGGAATCGAACCCACAACTGAAGTGTGACTGGACTATATCGCCTACTACTAGCCTACAAGAAGTCCCTATTTAGTATAAACTAGTTTTATTATATTAAGCAGTATGATATATGAAGTATAAGTCCATTTTAGGAACCATATATGATTAATATCACTATAGATGAACTTATGTATTTTTTGATAACTTTTCTAACATTTTGTTTGAGACAGATGGGATGACCCATCATTCTATCACATGATCTGCTAACACATCACGAATGAAAAATTCAACTTCATTTCTTTGAGAGATGAAGTGGAAATTATCGAAAGAATGAAAACCGGTGACACTATACCAAAATCACGAAAGTGTTTCTTCTAATTCCAATTTCATCAACTTTCGGGAAATGATCTTGAAAACCAAAAATGTTGTCCTAGTGATCTTATATCTGATGAATCAGATGGTACCGTAGATCGTTAAAAATTTATGGCTTTGTGATTGCTGGATTTTCCATAGCCATGTTCTCTAGCACTCTCCATCATAACACGATGGTTATATTTTTCTTCCATATCCAAATTTTCACCTATATGGAAACCCAATGATTAATTTTTTTGGGTAATCGTCACATTTCATACTTTAGTTTTTAAAAGACAAGTTTTGGTATTCCTTTTAACGATGTGGGTATCTATTAATGAAACTTTCGAGTAGTAAACCATTTATAACCATGACGAATTTCGAGGGCGAAATTCATTTTAAGGGGGGAAGAATGTAACAGCCCGAGATTTTATAAAAAATATTCCTTTTAATTTCATTAATGTCTTGTGGTGTACGCTACACCAAAAGGAGCTTGCACAACATGAAATCGCGACCTTCCTCGATAGCGTGTGTAGTACGCAATACCAAGTTTCACTAAACAACGATATGCTATTAAAATATTATTAAAACTAGACTTTATGAATAGTAATAACAACCTTTTAAAATTTTAGAAATTTTAGCTCTCAAAATGGACATCATTTTTGGATTTGGAGTGTCGAATTTAGCCTAAGGTGAAATTTTGGTACTTTTTGGATAACTTTCATATTCTGACAAATAGTGAAAATTACTAAATTATATTTAAAAACAACTTTATAATCGAAATAATTAATAGAGATAAATTATTAATTTGAGTGGTTTTAAATTATATTTAGAATATATTTTTAAAATTTAATACAATGTTGTTCATTGGATATAATTTCACATTTAAACCAGTCATAAACAGGTGTCAATCTTTTGATAGTTATTATCTCTTAAGAACACGCTATTTGTTTTGATGATGGAAATTAATTTATAAATTAATTAATGAAACTAATATGTTTTGAATTTGATAAAATAGACATCATTTTTGAATTCATAATATCAAATATAGCTTAGATCTAAATTTTGGTATTTTTCTGGAAACCTTCATTTTATGATGAATAGTGAAACCACTAAGTGGTAGTTAAAAAACTGAATTTCTCATAAAACATATTTTACCACTTCTGTGAGTGGAATTTCGAAAATCCGAGAGACACGGTTAATATCAAGGACTAAAAGGTGGTTCAATGAGATGAAAATAATTTTTGGTGAATAGTAACTTTTTACTTTATTTTACCACGGTTAAAAGTAAATAGGGTAATTAAGGGTAAAAATGATATTATTATTACCCTAACACATGTACTATTTATATTGGATAAGTGTAATTCGACCAAAAACAACCTTAGGAATAAAATATGACCATTTAGGACAACTTGGATTAGATTAGGACATTTATTATTAATTTTTTTAAAGAAGGGTTAAAATAGTTAAAATCAAAGTTTAATTATTAAATAATTTTTAATATTGGGTTATACATAATATAAATTCGACTATAAATATTAATTATAAAGCTAAAATGATTTCCTACATAATGGTATTTTATTTGTAATTTTTAGACATTAAATTATTTAATTTATTTATGAAACAACGATGATGCAGTAATTATCTTATCAATGAAATATTGACACAATTGATGTTATAAATACACAAAAAAAATATAATTTTTGAAGTTATATGAACTAAAATAATTTTATAGGTTAATAAGACATGTTAGTATTAATTTAATTAACTTTTGTAGAAGTAATCATTCTGTTATGAGTTTCAAAAAAATAACTATTGAATAGTGTCAAAATTGACATAAAATAGTTTTTAAATCAACTATTATATTATTAATTGTTATTTTATTCCTAAAAATCTATGGATCGGCAAAATGACTTAGAAAAGGTTATATATATTAATAAGACACAACTCAGGGGTCTCTTGGATGTATATTGTATGTTTATTAACTATATAATTTAAAAATACAAAGTGACATGTAAATGTCAATCTAATTAACTAAGAGTTAAAACTAAAAGATAAGGTTAATATAATGACCAAAACTTGTCTAAAATCTATTGGATGAGAGAATTTAGACCCCTCCCCACCTTATCTTATAATTAACTCAATTTGTAGCTATTCTAAACCGAACATGACTTTATAATAAAATAATATTTTTAGTTTTTCCAAAGGTGCCCCTCTCCTCCCTTATAAAAGGGCACCTCCTCCCCCTCTTCCTCACACCACATTGAGCCTTCAATCTCAGCCAACCCCTACCAATTTCTTCTCTCCACTTCCATAGAAACATCATAGAGGTTCTGGTCTTCTTGAAAGACCTATTTTAGTGCCCTAAAAGGAGTTATCAAAGAAGTACTTCAAAGAAGAGGTAATGTCTGTTACCAATTCTTTCATCTTTGTTTCTTCTTCCACTTCTTCTTCTTTAGTTGTTTCATTATGAAGTAATAAAATCAGTATCAATCATATACTGATATGTTATTATAAGTATGAAACAACCCTATTTCACCATATATCCATCCTATGGATAATTAAATCACAACGCGTGCATACGTACGGAATACCGTCTCCACGCCGTGGTGTAATCAATTTTCCACCACCACCTTACTTGGATGGGTATAATGGTGTAAATAATAACTATATATGATAATTGTAAAGTGATATTGATTCTTAAATAGTATACATACACTAAAATACAATTCCATGATCATCAGGACGATATCATCGCTCGTACGTACGTACGGACTACCGTCTCCACGACGCGATGAGATTCATTCTCCACGTTAAACATTCATGAACGATTATAAATTATATATAATAATTAATAATGAAATATATGACATAATAATGATTCTGTATTTATGTGTATATATTTGTATGTCATCTACTTAATGCCATTCAAGTCAATAAGTAAAAGAAAATAGCGTTCATGCGTACGAACAGTCTACCGTCTCCATGAACGGTGTATTTCATTCCATTTAATGATCTATTATATATTTATATATATATTCCGAATATATATTATATATAAATCATGTTTTATATTCTGTAATTAAGTAATCATGATCTATGTAATCATATGAATAATTACAAGTCAAAACACGGATGAAAAATGAAACGATTTTACCCAAAACGCTCTTTAACATGGAATTTACAAAAGAACGGGTAATATAAAGCCATAAGTGAACCATATATGATATCATAACAATGAGTATGATTATGGAATAAGTCAATGACATTATTTAAATCATTATTCAGGAGGTTTGGACACATACTAAGCAAATCAGACCTAAGGTAAGGGAAATATCACAATCTCATTTTTATCCGAGATTTTTTATACTTTAGTATTTATTAGGGTGTATTTTATCATCCACATCCATGTTTACTCAATTTGGAATATTATTTCCATCCACCTACAATTTTTTAAATCCCCTTTTACCCTTCGGTGAGTTTTTAGTAAAAGATATGAAAGGAATCTTTTTTCATTTTTCGTACGAGGTACTTTTTGACTTTTCTGACAAAAGTACGAGAAGAATGTTTTTTAACTTATACGACATAAATGGATTTTAAAAACATTATTTACAAGAAGTTTACTTTAAATGTTTTCATGTTTATTTTTAATCAACTTCTTTAGTTTAAAATTTTATGACATGTTAAGAAAGGAAAATGTTTTTGAAGTAGAAAGGATATTTTCCTAAAGAATGGAGTTCAAGTGTTTTATCAAAATTATATTCCATCTAAGATAACAAAGCATTATGTTTCTATACCTATTATTACATTTATTTGATTATGTTGTGATGAAATTATTTTTATGAATTCTTTTATCTTAAATTAATTGTTTTATGATGTCACGATGTTTAAGAATCCCATTTTTATTACATGGGTTATGCTATGATGTATGGTTTATTATTTTGTGGCACACATAAGAATGGTATCATTATGAGATTGGTGGGACCTATATCTCCCTCCAATGCATTGGGTAATTATTTTATATCTCATGAGATAGACATGGCTTGAACGGTAGGTTATACCGGTTTAGTGAAACAGGACTGAAACGAGGAGTGAACTCGGTTCAGAAAGGGACTTTGTCCACTAAGATAGTCTTGGCAATGATTATTGACTAAAAAGAAATGATTCTCTATTATTATGTGTTTATGACACAAAGTTTCATGTTTTAAGTTATGATTATTGGGATTACATTTCACTACTATGATTTATCCCATGTTATGAAATCATGATCTCTTTTGCAGGTTACGATTTCCAAAAGATATGTTCTTATGAATATGATGTGATTGATATTTCTTTTGTTTACCCTTACTGAGCATTTGAGCTCACCCTTTTATGTTTTCTTTTCCCAAGGATATAATGAAAGGTTTTATGTAAGAAAAAAAGGGAATACCTTTATTGGGAGATGTTGAAGATCTTTCACCATGATTAGAAGATTATATTCTGAGTTTCCAAAGACACTAAACTATTACGATCCTTGTGTGTGTGTTTTTGTTATGTACTAAGTATTCCGCAAAAGTAATGTAATGTCCATGTACGTCAAGCTTCGGGTCTCTACAAAAATAATCAATCCTTCCACAAATGATTGCTCATCCACCTATTTTGTAATGGTTAAATGATGCTCAAATTATTATGTGAGAATTTAGAAGAATTTGGAAACTATCAGAAAAGGTAAATCCTCGGTTATCAATGTTAATGGTAGAGGAATTGTAAGATTTGGGTCATGAGGATTTGTTCTATCAAATTTAGAGTTAAATAAATAACTTTTGGATGATGCACATTGTATGAATATATCTATTCACTAAAGAAAAACAATGATGTAACATGATCATTTTTTGAGATTATTAGTGGCATAAAATAAAAAAGGATATCACCAAATATACATCAATGTGCCCCGCATGTCAGCATGTGAAGGATGGGTAGTAGAAATATAAGGAGATAATGCAACCATTACCCACACCAACATAGAAATGAGAGAAATTAAACATGGATTTTGTGATCATAATTACAACGAAATACAATGGAAATAATGTTGTCTGAGTTGTTGTAGATTGTCTTAAAATACTGAATTGTTCATTTGAATTTGAGAGGATTTATCATTGGATAAACTAGAAAATATACTTATCAGAAAAGTGTTAAAGATTCATTGTGTACCCGATTCGATTATTTCCGATCGAGATGCAAGACTCACCTCTAGGTTCTTAAAGAGTCTCCAACACACTCTGAATATTGATGTGAACTTTAGTATATATTTTCACTCTCAAACTGATGGTCAGTATAACTCTACTACCCAAACACTTGAGGACATGTTGAGACCATGACCAATGGACATCAAAAGAGGTTGTGATCCACATATTCCTCTTTTTGAGTTCTCTTACAACAATACTTTCCACTAATGAATCAAAAAGGATCTTTATGATACCCTTTATAGGAAGACATACAGAACACTGACATTTTGGGATTTGTTTATGGAGTGAAAACTTATATATCCTGAAATGGTTGAATAAATTGTGGAGAATGTTTGGATTATCCAATAGCACATTAAAACTACTCAATGTCAACAAAATAGATATACTGAAAATAATCAATTAGACATAGAGTTTAAGGATAGGGATATGGAATTACTCCAAATATCACAATAGAATTGAGTTATGAGATTTGGGAAGAAGGGGAAGCTTATTCCAAGGTACATCTACCCTTTTGAGATCCTTGGTTGCATTAGAGCGGTGGCCTATCGACTAGCACTCCCAATGAAATTTTCTCAAATACCTGATATATTATATGTATCACTCTTGAAAAAGGAAATACCTAACCCATCACATTTATCAATCAAAAGTTGGTACCATTTGAGAATGACCTCTCTTATGAAAATAATCTGGTGAAGATCATACATTATAGGGAAAAATTTCTACGAAATAAGACAATTCCCCACATCAATGTTTTATGGAGAGACCACAAGATTAATGAAGAAACATGGGAACTGGAGGACATTATGAGGAATCTTTAACCTAATCTATTTTAGTGTGGGAAAAATAAATTTTGAGGGTGAAATTTCTTAAGGGGGGAGGGTTGTAACAACCCGATCATTTATCATTCAAATTCAATTTCATTTAATGTATTTTGTATATAGAAAAATCTTGAATGTTTTTATATTCATGGGTTTAAATGAATGTTATGTATCATTACCATTTATGATATATCCATTGAACATTGATCACACAACTAATATAAATATAAGGTTTAAACAAATCTTTTTGACACAGACAAAGTAGAGGATGGCCTCATCCAGCAAACTCAGGCCGTAAAAATGTCATTTTTAAGTGATTAAATAGTAGGTACCATCATTGGGATTTGATCTTGACCAATACCAAGATGATATTTAACATGTTATCCTTAAATGAAATCACCAATGAAAAAATATCTAGTTCATAGAGATTACCACCATGGTGATGTTATCCAAGTCACCCTAAGAGTCTATCACCATCATACACCTTGACCATTGGTCTAACGTTGTTGCTATAATAGGTTATATAAGAAGTTATTAGTTAATTATTGTGTAATATGTTTATATATAAATAAGTATCATTCAATCAAATTCATTATTGGAATGGTCTTTCTTAGGAAAAATGATGAATTTGAAAAATTGAATTTTAGTTTAAAATCCAACTTTTGAGAAATATATACATTATTATTTTAAAATATCATTTTTATTCAAAATATTATATTAAAAAAATTATAAATTATGACTATACTAGTTTCACACATATAAATGAAAAGGAAATATTTTCTATAAGAATTATATTTTGATACGATAAAATAGAAAGAGAAATCTAAAGATTTTATTTCAAGGAATTAATTTATTTTTGATATAATTAATATTTTAATAATAAAATATTTTCAAATTAATTTATGTAATAATAAATGAGTATATAATTTTTATGATGTCATGTGAAATTTTTATTATCGTTTAAAATCCATTTTTTTCAAAACACCTCAATTTTCAATAAATGTCTGTTTTCATTTTAAAATATAAAATTCACATATCTATAAAATTATTTAGATAAAATGAATATTATTTTTTGAATCATGAATTCCAAAATTTCCATGGTTTAATTTTTCATAATTATATGAGATAGTCAAATTGTTTGGTAAAAATTATATAGTATATTAATATATAAAGTATTTTCGGAAAATAAAATAACCTAATAGTGATTTAAAAAAATATAATAATAGGAATATTTGACAAAACATATGTTTTAAATTTAATATAATATGATTTTATAATTATTTGACTTTTTTTTAATTCCTTAGTGAATCCTCCAAAATGTATAATATGTTTTATGATTTTAAATTCATTTTCATGAGGTTGTGACTCACCTCCTCATAATAATGGGAAATATTTTAATTCCTTTTATCCTCATCTATATAAAATAATTTTTTATCCTCACCATGGAAAAAAATAGAATATTTTACCAAATCTATGTTTTAGCTTTAAATTATGGTGATTTTATATTTATTTTATTTATTTTATAATTCCTTAGTGAATCCTATAAAATGTATAATATGTATTATGATTTTAAATTCATTTCCTTCAGGGTGTGACTCACCTCAAAATAATGATGGGAAATATTTTAATTTCTTCTACTCTTGTCAATATAAAATAACTTTTCCCCCTCCCCTTGTCCAGAAAATACGGGAAAACCAATGGGTTGGTTTGTGATTTGGAATATTTTTGTGTGTAGTGTTCAGAACCTAAATAATAAAGAATTCCACATACATTCCTATATAAAATCTCCCAACCACCCATTCCTAGTCACTCAAACTCCTTGAATCTCATTCTCACCCATTATTTAACTCCATAGAATCCTCCCATGGATCCTCCAATCTCCCATAAAGCCTCTCCCAAGACTTTGGAATCACACATCCATGTAAGGGATCCTCACTTTCCTTCATTCCACATATTTTTCCATGCTTCCTTATAATATTATACCCTATATTTTTTCTCAATTAAAAATGATGGGATATGTTTCATCACCTCCCCCATATATCCATTATTATTTTTGTATGATGGGAGACCTCTTTATCTTTCTTTTATCCCTCCCATGTACACCTCTTACTATGTTGAAATTTTGTAAGAGATATTCATTTTATCCTCTTTATTCTACATTATTTATTATGTTACACCTTATATTTCCAAATTCATTGTATTGTGTAATGATTAGTATCATAATGCTTCATGTTATGATAAGGGTTTACATAATTCATTTTAGGACTTTTTCCACGATATTGGGACGTAAGTTTACCAGATTCTGTTTTGTTAAGGATGACGTTTTTTATGTTTTTCCACATTTACCTGTTATTATGGTCATGATATAACATTCCTTTATGTTAATGTTTCTCTTGTCATTAATTTATATTTTAATTACCTAAAATGTATTTTATTCTTCATGTTATGCCTTCATTACTCCCATACTAGGCATTATAGCTCACCCTTTCCCTGTGTATGTCCTTAGGTTATCCCATGCAATGCTAAGTACGAAAGAACATTGTGGCCATGTACAATATGTTTTTAGTAAATATGTTTTGTTTTATATATATATTTGTTAGTTAATTTTCTTAAGATCTAAAGACACTAAAACTATCAATCTTTAGGGTTTTATTAAGGGCATGTTTATGTATTAAAGCATGTTTAAATGTGTAATAAACACCAGGTTTGTTATATTTTTTTTATAAGTGAAATTTATTTTTTTCATATAAATTTCAAAAAAATTCTAGAAATTACTTTTTAATTTTGTTTTTATTGTGTAACAAAATTTCATTATGTTAAAATTATTCATTTCTGAAAAAAAAAATTATTATTCATTAAGATGGTTGTAAATTTTTCTTTAATAAATATATATCTATTTCATTTTTTAATGTTTAACAAATATAATTTTCAAAATTTATTTTTTACTATAAAAAATATCTAATTTAATGCATGGGTTATAGTAGTAATGTTTAGATAATGATACATTGATATAGTGTTTTGTTTCATTAAAAATTGATTTTGGTTGAAGTGTAGGTTATTGAAGATATTGATTTTTTATTTAAAAATAAATATATCATCTTTTCTCAAGATTTTATATTGCCTTATATACATGTTGTTTAATATCCTAATTCAATAAAATATGATGTTCATATTTTAAAAGCATAAGGTATTGCATTTTATCCTCTTTATCTTAATTGCATCCTATTAATTTTATATTACTCTCAATAATAAATGGGTTTTTATTAAAAAATACCATTAATTAAAACAAATATAATGTATAGTTTTTTTAAATAATACTATTATAAATTGAGAAGTAAAATAAATAGGTCACATGGAATAATATATCATTAGGTTTCAATATAGGAGAACACTGGTGGAATGTGAAGATGTGGATAGAGAAAAAATAATAAATAATTATCGATAATGATAGAGTATTTAATAATAAAAAGTAATAGATAAATACAATGTTAATGAACTCAAAACCATAAATGTTTTATAATTTTATGTACCATAAGATTCATCAGATATGAATGTCATATGATTAAATATTTGTTTCAATATTATTTTCTAAAGGATGTGTAATTATTTTAATACATAAGAATATCTAGAAATATACTAATTTGAAATGTTCCTATTTCATTAAAAAATTCATCATATAATTTGATCAATTTAAATTTCATAACAAACTCTATAAAATGAATAACATAAATTGAATTTTTATTCCTGATTCACTGAAATTCACATTTAACATTTCTATAGATCCATTATAGAATGATAATTCATTCCTTCAATATTTAGTTATTATTGTAAAAAAATATTATAATAGGTTATCTAATGTTTACTAATATTCATCTGATAAAAAAATACATGAATTTATATAATCTCATCCAATGTTCAACATAGAAAATTTAATAAATTTTTAACTTTATAAACCATCCAAATGATTATGAACAAAAAGAGTAGAATGAAGGTTACAATATTTAAATAATTCACCAATTATTAATCACATAATTAATATGAAGTATTTCATAATAATTACATTCCAAACATGTGATTACATTCATAATATATTCCATTGTAACATGGTAGAAACAATGATTACCATAAATTCATATTGAAAATATCCATTCTTTTTATTTATTTAGTAAAAAATATATTATTAAATATATTCTATTAATCCTGAAATGATTTAAACCCCATCAATGATATTGTAATTATTTTTTTAAGAAATAATTAATCTTTTTCAAGGTATTTAGTACAATAAAACATATATTATCCATATAAATCATATCATTATCCCATATCATTATTCCATCTTCAAGAAAATTTTACGTATTTTAATTTCTATAAGTCTGTGACCATAAACATTATGTAATCTTCTATATTAGTAATGAAATTTAATACTTCCTCAAAAATGATATTTTTCGATTTATATATTTATATAATTATTACATTACTCATAAATAATGAAACCATAAAAAAGTGGATATATCTGAATAGTAACTTTTTATTCATTAACTTAAAAAATTTAAAATAATTCATGATATATTTTATGAAAAATTTTCATGACATTCAATATGAATTGATCCAATCCCTTAATCACCATTACTTATTATGAAAAAATATTAAATTTTTTGATGATCATAAAAAACTCATTATGTCATATAATAGGAAGAAATCTGTTAGTCCATTGATAATCCTTAAAACTCAATAAAACACTTATTTGAAAAGATTATATTTTATAGAAAGAGTAAAATAGAATTTTTTAATAATAATCATTTACAATAAGTTTTGTAAATAAATAATTTCCACGAAAACTTGTTAGAAAACCTATCAAATTCATGCAGTTACCCTGGTATATCATTACATTGAAACCTTCAAGAACCCTTAACTATTCAAATAAGCATACAATCCACATTAAATATAATTATTGGGATAATATAATCATTAAACATTTATTAGGCACTCTATCTGGGCTCACACATTGTATAATCTATAACAAGATCAACTAATTCTATCTTGTTGAACTCATCATTTATAATGTTCATGAACCCCAACATGAAATAAAAAATTTCATCATTTGAAGAAATCTTTTAAACTCATATGAAAATACAATTTTCTTTCAAAAATTGCATTTTCATTCAAAATACACCTTTATTTTTAAAACCCATTTTAAAACCCACAATACGCCTTAAGGAGAAGTTATTCAATTTCTGAAAACATGAAATCTTGGAATGGAATCCCAATGAAAATAATGTCCATGAAGGAGGAAAATACATTGTTATTATGATTGTTAAGAATAAAACATTTCATTTGTCATTTGTCAAAATATAAAAGATAAAACATGTAAAATATTAATTTTTGAAAACTTTATAATTTAATTTAAATATAAAAAATTTCTTTTATATCCCTTTCATATCCATATAAATAAATTTGTAACATAATATCATGAATATTTAATGTAAAAGATTAAAACAGTAAATATTCAATGAATCCATTCCACATTGAACATTTAAATCATAATAACCATGAAATAATAAGATTTATAAAACATTAAATAACATGATAATAGATAAAATAATTATATATAATTTCATAGAGGGTGTATATACAAATTATAAATGAATAAAGGTAAATAAAATTTAGAAATGTCTTAATAAAATTAGATTGAGATAAAATCACATACCATGAGTCACACATATCAAATGGATCATTATCTTCCTAAATAATTAACTTATATAAATTATCTAATTTATTGAGAATATTTTTCTTGTTTATCATTTATTTTATTTCAATTACCATAATATTGTAAAACAACTACTGAAAAAATTATGTTTTCATCGGGTGTTTTGACCATATTCAGTTTATGTGTCAAAAAAGTATTTTCTAGGTCAACTATAGTAAAATGAGAAATTTTATAAATATCTAAAAAATAATTCTAATGAAACAATTATAAAATTTATATTTTATTACAATTTTTAAAACAAATCAAGAAATATCATTTTGAAAAATGGTCAAATGTTAAACTCTTATGAACAATGGGACATACATACTCATGAGTAACGTTCCCATTTTTTAATTATCATTTTGGAAAGAATTTAAGTAAAAATTATATTTCATGAATTAAAATTATATAATAAGTACCATATTATTTAATCATATATACATACATATTGAATTATAGTGATGAAAATGGAATCACATCGCATTGACGAGGTGGTAGTCAACACATCCACGAACTATGTTACTCTTTTCACAAAAAATTAAAATCATGAATAAATTTTTATACAAAAATAAATAAGAATAAATTCCTCATAAATATCATATATATCATATAAAAACAGATTTTACATAATTATTCCCACCCATGAGAGTCGTTATTAGAAAAATGAATAGCATCGTTTCGTGAAGTGTTAGTTCTCAATACACGAGAACAATATGTTTGTTACCCATTAGATGGATGTATGAAAAAGTGTAGGTAAAACCATTAGAATAATAAAATTTTAGTATTTTTTTCTGATGCTTTCTACTGGGCCACTCTGCCTGCACATGTTGTGTTGACTGTGACAGTTTCATTCTACCCCACATTCCAGCTTTCCCAAGGCAGGAATCATTCATCACTTCTTTAATGATGTGTGCACCATGATCAATATAGAAAGATGGGATGTTGCATCCTCCTTCGGTGAATTAATCCGTGGAATTTGTTTCATATTACGAGTCTCCCTTATAAATTACGATGTTGTTCTTGAAACCCTCCTCGATTCCATATATTTGTTGACATCGTTTATTTATAGTACTTCTATCTAGACATTCTAAATGGTCGATCATGAGAAGGAACCTTCAGTCAGGAGTGTAGTTGTGTTGGGAAACAATGTAATTTATTGACACTAGGACATTGGTACACCCAAATTCTCCCATATTAGAGGGATTACCAAGGGAAAAAATCCATGATTAATCCCATGTTGATTGGAGGGACATTTTTCTGGAGGCATATCTCTGAGGTTTTCTTGGGATTCTTATGTTTAACCGGGTTTATGATGTGATTTTAATTTCTAGATGAGATGGATTGGAATGAATATAACACTTATTAGAGTGTATTATATTGGAACATCCCTATGTGGGAGCACATGGATGGTTTATCGGATGGATGTATCATAATTCCATGTGAGGGTGGACCAATGATGACGTGTACCAAAAAGGGAAGGTTTCACACCATGAAGGAGGCTCTGGACATCACAACAGATGGATCAAGTAAGAACAACCCAAAATGGTGCTCACAAAGGTTTATTATTGGCATGTATTGAACCTATGAGAGGCTTCATACATACCTAGTATAGAAGATAGGGATAAAAACCCAAAAAGGTAAAAATGATGATTTATGGATTTCACATAGTCAGCTGCATATTATAAAAGCGACAAACATGGTTTGATGGATATGATGTGTGGGTCTTATGGATGGTTAGAACCTATATACTATAAAATGTTGCAACTGGATGGATAGGGATTATGCATGTTTAGATTCCCATATGGAGGACAGGAGTTCATTGGGATGCGGAGGCGTAGGTAAAATCAAGATTGATATGAAGGATTGAGTGAAGTGGGTGGAATGAATGTGGTGGAACCGAAGTGAAGTTGGAGGTGATGTGATTGAACCTTAGGCAGAAATTCTACATATCATAGTGGTTGGGAATCAAAGTCCACATAGTATGGTGTGGAGATGAGATGCCTAAAAGGGTGGCCCATGAGTTATGAAGTGCTTGCATAAGGACCCAAAGGATGTGGAAACTTCAGGTTGGGGAATGATCTTCCTAAAACTTAATGGCTTCAAGGAAAACGAAAATAGGAAATGGTATTTGGACTTAAACATCAGGGAAGCTTCCTACATACCGTGTTTTAATGTTAAGGATCAAAGTCCACAAAGTTTAGGATGGAAACATTTAATCGAGCTGTACATAAGGGAAATTGTTCCAGAGATAGTCTAGGATCATATGTGTGGTTTACAACCCATTGAAATAGGTACACTCTTGGATGGAAAATTTTGAGAAAGTTTTTCCAGAATATGTATGGATAGATACTTAATTGGATGGATAAAATCACCACAGGGAGGTGGATTTAGGGGATGTGTCCCAAAACAGAATATGTCACATCATGATGGTATGTCCCTTAGAGGGAGAACCAATATTTATCATTTTTTGGATTGAACATTTTGGAGGATTCCTACATTCCCTAAAGGGATAAAAACCCATGTAGTTTGGAAAAAGTAGTTTAGTTTCATTCATTATGAGTGAACTGATGTGAATAAGTTTGAGAAGTTATATTGTGGGGTGTGATGGGCTAGACACCTCATAGTTTCTTCCTTTGTACCTTGTTTAGAAGTCCAGGATAAATTTACATGTAGTTTGGTTCATGAAGATTAACATCATACATAATGAGGTGTCATGGGGAATATATATGGATAACAGCCTATAGAGGATGACATGGTCACCATTTTCTGTAATCCTAGGTGAGTCATTATCAGTGTGAGAAAAAAAGTTAATAGTAGGCATGACGATCATGTCGCAAATGTTTTGGCCACAAGGTATGGTGTGGGGATTACTCATGTACATTATCATAGGGAGACAGATATCGGGACTCAACCTTGGAGGAAAGCCAGAGGAGGTGGTTTAAGGATTTTTTAGAGACTGCCCAGGGTGCACATGCTGACAATGCCCAAAGGGAGAGAGAAGGAAGATTAATAAAGTTGAGAGGCATTAGGATCTAGGTTTCATCCCCTATCTAATATTCTCAAACATTTCTAACATTCCACAACATATAGTTTAACCTCATGAGTTGTGGATGTGGGTGCATAGAATTTTACCATCCTATTACTTGGATGATGGGGACTCACTCCACATCCCTTAAACATACAAAACATGTACTAACCCACACATGGGAAAGAGAAGGAACAAGAAATTCCTAACACGAGTTAGATAAAGGAGTGGTCAATCGAGATGTCCACTTTATTAGATGTATAATGTATCTACATATTTTATCATAACTATGTGAAAAATCTGTATGCTGGGAGAAAAAACATGAATCAATGCATTGGGAACCATGAAATCACAATGCCCGAGCATGGAAGGCTACACAAATAAGGGTGTTGTGTGATAGGGATGTTGCACGCAAGAGGAGCTCAAACATGGTTCGTTAGGATGAGTATATACCATGGATTCATAAGGAAAGGGTGCATACAAGATTAGGGGCATGGGCATATAATAAGGGGGTCTATAAAAAATAGGCACTACATAAGGACAATTCATTAACACAAGAGGGGTATTTTCATGCACTTGACTTAGGTAGAAAAGGAAATAGATGAGGGTCAAACCCATGTGGTCCCACTTGATGGGGGACATGTTATGCAAGATCTAAAAACATGAATCTATAACATGCACATGGTCACAGAAGGGGTTGTATTACACATAAGAGAGTGAAAATTTAACTTCTAGTTGGTTCTCTATAAGTGAGGGGGTTACCCCTCTATATATAGGAGAAAATCTATAAGGTTTCATGAAGTAAGGACGTCACAAAAGTGTTAATTTTACATCGCATTGGGCTCTCAAGAGGCTTGCAGGCATAATTCAATCTTGTGAACATGATTCCAATAGTTTTTGCATCTCACTTGGGATTCTCGGGATCATCCACTGAGTCAAATTGTCTCATTTAGTTCTATAATATGTCATATCTAGGGCCTCAAAAAGATTCAGCACAAAAATATACTCCCTGATAATTTGAGAAGAAAGGGGACCAATAGAAGCCAGAATGTTGGGTTCTGAGGGAAACGATGAAGAGAACAATGATTTTAAGTTAATACATGAAAAATATCCCATATAGTGAATATGTAAACACTAAAAACCATGAAGACCCATTTTGTGCATATAAATACAGAGTGGGGACCAAGGCAATGTACCTCTAAATTCTGTAAGAAATGAGACTCCCCCCATGTATGTAAGTTTATGTATTTTTCTTGAGAGAACCCAGATTCAACAGGCGATTTATGTGCGATGTATGTATATTGAACTCTATATAAGTAGAAATGTTTTTTAGTAGTTTTCTTCAATACTTTATACCAATCATCCATCTTAATCTCCAATTCTCAATCATTCATACCAAGCCCTTTGTCTATTTTTAAATTAACTGGGATGACTGGGGAATATGTAGCAACTCAAAGGGAGGCTTGATTATCTACATTGAGGGCTAATATGACCATATACACTCAAGTTATTCATGTGATAAAGGTATTTAATGATAATTTTATGCTTTTAGTCATACTGATGTAATATCATAAGGATTACGTTCTAAGCAATAGCCTCACACTATGGACTTTTTATATCCATGGGGATGTTATCATTCCGTTTTTTTAGAAAATCTCATCATGCTCATGGGTTATGCATGGTGATAACCTTTTGTGGTATAAAATCAAGAATAATGGCCATCTTAGTAGGGAGACTAATGAAATAGCCATCCATGTACTGAATCTGAATTCTCAGACTGTCATGGTGGATGAACCAATGGTTGAATATTTTCTTTCCAACTATGAAAGTACCTCATAAGACAACATCACTGATGAGATCAAGCAATGAAAAAATTACTGGGATCTATGGTAAAAGTGGAATTTTACTAGCGAGAGGGCATGGGAATACTTGGTACACAAAACATGTGATGAATTTAGGGTAGAGCATTGACACATCACACTTTTTAAATCCATGTGGACATCACCATTTCACTTATACCATATGTAGGACCTAGGGTTATAGATATTCATCCGGTGGTCCCCTGACACAAAAAACATCCACCTCCACCATTTGGAGGTCAATATAAGGCTTTGGATCATTTACTACATACGAGTAATTACTATGTAAGGGTTCCAGTATTATGAATTCCTACAAATAAATAATTTCTTGGGAAATAAAAATTGAACCCCTTTATTCACAAGGAATCTGCTAAACTGGCCCAAGAAAAGGATGGGGATCAAGTAAATCTTGAAGTACATATCATTACTAGACTGGTTCTGCCTATTTTTCAAGAGTGATAATGTGTTGAGGATTCTATGATGATGGAAGAAGTGACCAAATTCAACACATAGGGGAAAGATTTGATCAAATTTGTTGGTCCTTGAGGTAAGAAAATACCACTCTAAGGGATTCAGTTTTAATGAATTTAGAGATACACAAGTAAAATACATTGGTTTCTTTACTACCTTTCGAAGAAGTTGGTTGTTGAAGGAGAGGAACTTAAGTATGGGGGTATGTACAGGGGCACTGGTGATGGCCAGGATCATGGCAGCCCACAATAGGGTTAACCATGGTGTGCATATATTGGAGAGTTTGTACCACATCCTAGGTCATATCTCAAGATGAGGGACAACTAGGAGAATCTATAGACCATTCCAAATCTTTCAGGGTTTGGTTTTACCTCAATACGTCAAGTATGATTTCCCAAACACCATATTTCCTCCAGGTGATGGGCTGGACCATCATTATTGAATATCACTAGGTTCAGACCCCAAACACTCAATGTGGAGGGGGTTAATAGTCAGATTAGAAATAACAATAACTTAAGATTCTTCCATTACATAGAATGGTTGGTCAGATGGTGGATGATATGTTAGGTTCGCTGGAGTATAGGGAGTATCTGTAGAGCATCAAAAGAATTGTGGTAGAAGAACAGATTGATGGAAATATCTTTTTTGAGCCCTATGTTCCATTATGATTTTCTACGATGTTAGGGTTTTTACTGGGGTTGGTGATGAAAGTGTATTTATAGGTTAGAGAAGAGTATCACCCTTGTATCCTTCACCAGTTTTGGATAATTTTTAAAACATATGTTTTTTGGGAGACAATCCCACTTCCCCCATGGATGTTGATCCTGATATGTTGATGGAATATGATGACTATTGGGTAGCATAATAACTGAATGTAAACACATAGAAACACATTATGAAATTCAAGGATCCATGTGAATATTCTAGATTGTGAAAGAGTGGGCGAGCTGATACTGGGGAAGAAATACTAGAAACAATCCACATGGATAGGGCATCATGAAAGGGAAAGTCGATGGTAGGAGAATCAAAAGTTGGAGATAGACCTAAAATTTTGAAGAGGGGTGGTCACGCAGGCAACCTCACAGGCCAAATAAAAAACACATTGGATGAAATTATGGTCTGATCGGAGGTTGTTAAGATAATAACTATCAAATAACGATTTGTGGAAAAAACTCATGTGAACTAGGCTTGGTATTCTTGATTTTTTGAGAATTTAGATGGTGGATAGGGTGAATTTTCATCACCAACACTGGTAACTGACTTCTATGGATGTTTGTGCATTCCAACGAGGGAGGTGTATAGAACTAAATTTTATGGTTAGTGTAATTCATGGTCAAGAACATTATCCAAAATAAATTACACCTTACGATGATAGTGATGATAAATAATATGAGGAAGAATAAGTATAAGAGTATGAATTATAATAATAAGAATAGGAGGATGATGAGAATGATGAACCTAGTATTGAGGAGTCTCATAGGACATCAGCTCACTAGGGGATACCATTTGAGTGTGATGAAATTTCTGTATCTGATAAGGAACTAGCTAAAAATCTCATTGTAAGTCTCGAATAATATATATATATATATATACATACATATATATATATATATATATATATATATATATAGTGGTACCTATTTCATTAATTAATCATATCCACTAAATGACTGTTATCATGTTTCAAAACACTTCAGTCGTGATGATAAGTGTCACAAACCATCCTGGGTACCCTAGTAGCCTGATAAATGAGATGGATCTGACATGGACTAGTGGGCATTCTCGATCCCCACATGTTGGAGACTAGAACCTTGTGTCATTCAACATGCATGTGGGAACATGTTTTTCACAGAACATAGATGGTGTAAAAGAAATAAGATAGTTTGAATAACCAAAAGATGATCCACCAGGAGTAATGTTCCATAATACAATAAGTCATAAAACTCCCAACGTAATACAACCCAAGAACTAAATCATGGAAAAACGACCAAGGTCATTAATGAAACAACTCACCAAGACCACATTCCAAAAGCTAGATCAGCCTCCAAGTGATCTATTCCTTTTATCAAACATTGAATAAAATAATCAAAAAACCTATTAAGAAATTAGTATGGTGTGAGATAAAAATCCCACTAGGGTATCACCAGAGTTTCGATAATAGATGGTAATAACTGATTAACCAATGGAATTCTTTCGTTTTTCCAAATAAATTTTTTGGCATTCTAAATCGTAATTTAACAATTCATGCTACATAGATAAAATGATGGAAAATACATTATAAAAAGGCTTTAATGTACATGTGATGAAATATTTATAAAAAAATTGTCTTATATAAAATAGTTATAGAATAAAGTTTATGTAAATTCATCAGGTATGTAAAAAATTTTAATAAAAATTGGTATACATTTATATTTCACATAAAAATAAACAAGAGAGAAACATGGTCATATTCAAAATAGGTACGATAGTATTTTTGTGAATAGTACTATTCACTCTCTAATTGATCCCTACAATATGATTAGACATTGATCCTCTGGACACTGGTTACATAGGACACATCACTATTTCCCAAGAGATGTGACCTGATGCTGGTATGTTTTAGAACATTGAAGTAATTTTAGATTTAGTCCAGATAACTCAAAATCTACCTATGGTTTGCATGTTCTCTTATACAATCAATGATTGTCAATTTATTTTTGAGACTATTTAAAATACTGTTAAATCCCATAATTCCATTTAAATGAAAATTTTCTACTAAATCCCAAAATAGTTCTTAATCAAAAACATGCCTCTCAAACAAGATAAAACCACTGGGTTTTATGAAAACATTTTTAGCCATTTTCACCATTATAAAATCCACACAAAAACAATTCTATAATTTCAAAATTAATTTCTACAATTAAATTCAACAATTTAATTGAAATCTTTTCCTTTAAATCCACCATTCAAATTATACAATTTATAATAACCAATTTCAATAAACAAACCCTAATTCAATTGAATTGGGGGATTTACAAATCTAATTCCAAAACAATTTCAAATTTCTCAATCCACTGTAATTAGATTTTATTATATCAATTGATGTCATGTTTCAGAAATAGAATTTAAATCAACTATTTAATTAGATCATTTAATTCAAGCTTAATGAATTTGTATAATCGGGACAGATCCATCTACCTAAAGGTAATCGATGTGAGTGGAAAAGTTAAACCACCCTATGTGGTACAATACACCTCCTCACAGCCTTATTATCATAAGCATTAACACATCTATGGTTGATGTTTGTTATGGGTTCCTAGATCCAATAACCTATATTTTATTTAAAAATGAAATAAAAAAACACATGTGTTGATACATTCTTTCTCATGTATAATTTCAATATTTACCGACTAAAATAATACATGTGATAATAGTTTCTCTCCCCTGAATAATACATAAATTATCGATAAAAATATACATGAGATAATATTTTATCCCTCTTAGGAAATTTTAAAAAATATCATTTTATAATTATAATAATTTTCCTTTAACAATAATGAATAATTATATTCGTATAATTATTCTTTGAAAATAATCATTTCACAATTTTCACTAAAATTATTGTTGTATTATTCATTATAGAACTTAAAAATATAATTCAATGTTTTACAACATTAATAATTTTGTTAAATTATAATTTTATGAAAATAGAAATTATTTTCTGAATATTTAATTACTAACCATTGATAATTTTGTTAAATTTCTTGACATTATTTAAAATTTTCATTTAATAAGATGCTGGAATTATCATTGCTAATTTAATGGAATTTTAATTTAATAATTATAATAATTGCTATTTGATAAAAGGCATATTTGTATCTATTATTTTATTTTATTTTTATGAAAAATATATTATATTTTTATTTTCTATTATTTGTTTAAAATTTGAAAAATAATATTGAACAATACATTTATGGCTTCAAATCAAAAATATGATTTAGGTGCTTCTCGTTGAGATGAATCTAGAGACACTGACAAATTGTAAAACAGACTAATATCATGAATGATTTTTAAGAGTTAATATTGAATAAGTAATAATAATAAAAAATGAACATAAATAGAAGGATAAATAACCCTATTCATATAGCTTTTAATAAAGAAGAAGAAGACATCGTTCAATGCTTTATCTGGGAGGAATAACTGCAATAGAGTCTCGAATACCATGAAAAATGGAATCATGGTTCTCTTAACTACAGTGGAAATATACCCCAAGAAAGAACAATGATTTGTGTCTTTGAAAAGAAAAAAAAAATTCTAACATTCATCAATTTCAAAACCCCCAATTAAACCACTAAATCAAAAATAAAATTTTATACATAGTCTTTAATTTTATCCCGTTATGTAGTTTAAAAAAAGTTCAAAACATTCAAGAAATGAAGGATTTAAAAGAGTCATGCATACATTAATGGTGGTTTGACCATTTTGGAGATGATAAATTCTTTAATATATATGTACATATATATTAATTTAGATTTGATTATTTAACATAATATTTTAAGAAAAACCTCATATGATAGAATTAAAATTTATACCCCACCTAGGGTAAAGTCCCCATTATGGACCCAATAGTGGTCTTATATTTCCCAAACCATGAACCATTTTAGAGATATTAATTATTTTTTATTTAAAAAACAAAATAAAAAATTAAATAAAATAAAAATGTTTTTTTAAGTAAGGCATCCAAACACCTGCCACATAGAATTGTTATACATATTCTAGGGTAAACCCCTAATTTCAAACCCATCGGAGGTATCAGATTTCCAATATGATGAATAGTTTGGGAGGTATTTAATTATTTTCAATATATAATATATTAAATATTATTTAATAACATTATCTCATGAGTAGGGATTCTAAAATCCAATGCCTTTTAATAATAAAATCCTACAAAGGTAAACACCAAATTTTGGAAATAACTGTGTTTTCAGATTTCTCATACGATGCACTATTTTGGAGTTATTCAATTATTTTTTTATAAATTGAGCACTCTTAATATAATTTAATTAATATTTTCATTCAGTCCTCACTAAGGCTTTTCGAGTCATGTAATCTCACACTAACTCAGTGTCGAACCCCAAAAAGCATTCAATTGAATATTCCATGATGTTAACTAGCATTTAATGTCTTTAACACATTAATCAAAATTTCTCAGATAAATAATTTTTTCCCATTTATGATAATAATAATTTAACACTAGAGGGTTTTGGAATACCTTAAATAGTAACAGTATGTTACAATCAGGGATCTCTATATGCAGGGGTGAAATATGCTGATGGAAATTAATAGGAGTCTCATTGAGCCTATGTTTGGTGATGAGTAAGAAGGAGGACCAATCATGGATAATGTTGCCCAAGGTGAACTAGATGGAGGATCTGTAATGATGTGATCAGATTCCAAGTTTGTCTCAACTATTCAAAAGCTGTTGACACTAATCATTGAGTTAACAATCATTGCAGGATATCTCATAGTGGAAGATCCTACAGTGACACATGCACTTGACCCAACATCACATAGCTCTCATAAGTCTTTATTTCATTAGACCCACATCTGGTTTTTGATAATCCAAAAATCCAAGGTACCTACTCTATAATTAGTTATCACATGACTAGAATACCGAGAAACTAAAATGTCTAGAATATATATAGAAGATCCATAGGATGTGGTAGCTATCTCTGAGGAGCTTACCATTCAATATGATATGACCTTAGCAGACGATGAGTATCATTTTTTTCCCATGTGATTCCACTACAACGGCATAGCCTAAAAACATAATGGGAGAAGTATCAAGATGAGATTGTAGGGTCTACCACTTATCATAGATCCCAGCGCTTCATAAAGGATTCCAAAAAAAGGCACTACAGCTGAAATCATAGCCATCCTCCTCGAATATAGATCTGCAAATCCTGAAGAAATGGATGATTAAAATCATGAAATAATTGAAAAAATATCTATGACACTATGAAAGAGAATCCTCAATATCTTAGAGCAGGAATGGCTGAGTCACATGGGGTCATTTCAAACCTGGTTGTGCGTTCTCTTTGATAGAGGGGTGGACACTCACCATATATATATGATGGTCTACGACACTCTTACTGAGATGATGCAGGAGAGAAGACAAAACATAAATGGAAACTGCTTCCATAAGAAGTCTAAAAGAATCAAGAATATCCATGAGGATGAGTAATAAAACTAACACAATGATGAATAGATAAATGAACATGCAACATTCATCACCCTTCAATATGGGCTCATTGAACAATTTTGAATCTTATTGGTTGAAGGCCTGGGATAACTAGTGTAGGTGAGCCGTCAAATGGATGAACACTAAGATGAGTGGGATAAAATTTAGAGAATGGATAATAATATTCTCTCTACTACTATCAATGAGGAAATGGATATCAGGGAGTAGCAAGAGACTCTAGAGGCTGCACACCAGAGGGCGGCAACATTGAACCATTCCATCGACAGAGCAGATCCGTCAGGGTTGTGTTTTGTTGATGCTGAAGAAAAATATTTTCACTTATTATTTTCATATTATAAAAAGAATTTATAGAAATATATATTTAATTATTATCATTGCATATATATCATAACTATAAAACAAATACTAGTCAATCCGTAATATCACATGGGGCATAAACTGTTAGTAAAACAAGGGATAATCACATAAATACCCACCTTGTATATGATAGTGCCATATGAACATAGAATACTCATGGCCTACTATTTTTGACTGAACTACCAAGTTATTTAGGTTGACAGAGTCCATGACTGGGGAATATGGTTCCTAAAGCAGCCAAATCTTCTTTACCAACATTCTCTAGTACATGAGTGGGATAACATCTAGGGGTGTTCCGATCAATCCTAAAAAAGGGGAACAAAAAGTGTTAATCACAATACCCAAAATTCAGAACACATTGGTGGATACATCATGATATGGGATGAATATATACCTTATTTGAAATGTAGTAAATTTACCACTTTCCTAAAATAGAGACAATAAAACTAGGGCCAACAACTGACCGAATTCAAAAAGATGGGGGCCAAATCAAAATTTCATCCTATGGATTTTAGGATGCTGGACCTAAATGGTAGGTGATCTGAAGATGCATGGGAACAAGACATTAGGGGATTCATTTGGACATAAAAGAGGTTGAGGATCCAAATAAAGGGTATGCCAAGAATGGAGGTAGAGGGATGTACTTTTGGAATGGATACCAATAAACTTGAAATTAATCCACGGGGATGAAGGCACATTGTTATGTGCGCATTGGTCTGAAAAATGATCAAAAATATCTTCTAGGGGGAGCTTCATCTCAATTTTTTGGGAGATATCTAAGAAGACAAGTAATTTATTGGATGAACAACACTACAAGGAATGGGATGCGTTGTAGTTCCACATCATGCAAGTGTGAATTATATACAGATGTTTTACCATCATATGATAAGGAAACAGCCACATATCATGGTTTAATGTCATTTATCAAAGACGTTACACACAATTTAATATGAAACTCATTAGAACCTTTATAATATTATAAATTCATTTTAAATAAACTATGACTCCATGTTTTTTTCATTGGGTTCGAACTGTGATTGGGGACAATGGATACAGATGGTTAGTGAGTCTGTGGCTAGGGCTAGGGCCAGATGCCGAGGATTCCCTGTGTATCCCTTATGGATAGTAATCAATCCATATGAAGTAATTAAATTTGGCATATATTAACATTATAGATTGACGAAGAAGATTATTTGACATAAATATGGAAGTAATGATACGGTTTGGACTGAAATCGTTGGTCTAGGAAACAAAACATATCCCATAACAATGGGAGTCAATCCATTTCTAGTTCTTGAGAAAAGTGTAAAAAAATGAAAATTCATGTTTTTTCTTTTACTATTGACGTGTGTGTGTTTTTTTGAGTGGACATACAAAGATAAAAAGTCAAATTTTCGATAAGTGAATCAATAATTATGTATGATTTGAATAGTGGAATCATGGTTTCCAATCCCAAATGTGATTCCCTCTAATGTGATAACACTACAATGATTCACCATTTTTTTGTCGTGTGATAAGGAAATTTGTGTCACAGTTGATGGTTATATGATAAGACTGCCCCCTATATTTTGAAATCATGAGGGTAGGGAGAAGGCAATATATTTTAATATCAAATTAATGGGGTGAAAGATAACATAGTATATGTTCGTAGAAATCATACCATATGGTTGCCCAAATTTCTATGTTGGTATAACCCTACCTATACTCCAAATCCTATGTGATCCATGAACAGTGTAGGAAAAATGGATTGATTACAGTCCTTCCCCATCATATGTGAGTTCAAAATAGTGAATGAGAAACATTTAGTTGGAAAATACTATTATTCCAACATTCCTACTCGAAGTCCGAAGATGCATGGATGAACAACACCAAAGGTGTTGGGGACCCATATAAAAAGAAGGGCCATAAAATATGAATCTATGCACCCAATACATAGGACATAATGAGGGTGGAGTAATGATGAAATGTAAATTTTGACTATATTTGATACACAATATATATATATATATATATATTGTAACATGGGATGGGAAGAAACAACCGAGGGTCAGCTTATGACTATATTTGAAATGCAAAACATGTCTCAAGATGTTAATCGAAATATTCCAGTACATTTTCCATGTACGGTAGGTGATCTATGAGGTCGATCATCTATACAATTATGGGGTCCTTTTAGACATGAAATATACTTAATAACCAAATTACTGGATTTATAAAGAGTAAAAATGATGATGGAATTCATCCACAAGCAGTACTATGTCTATTCTCAAGGGAGGTAAATGGTACCATGGTTGTAAATCTGACATGAATGAGGATCAAAGAGGCATAAACCACACCACATACCCACAAGAAGAACCCCGTATAAGAGGTACGAATGATGAAATGCATTGTAGCTGGACCACAAATAAATGGTCTTTGTGTTCATACATATCCCATGAGGACAAGAATCAAGCCGTACATAGTTCATAAAGAAACATATGGTCAATATGCAATGTTAAAATGGGTGATGACATCTAAAAGAAAAAAAACTAAGGTTTTATGAATTGTACTATAATGGAAACATAGACACTAAAAATATCAGTTTAATCGTAAAATTTTTAGAATAAATAATGTGGATTCCAAATGAGAATTTTATAGTGCAATTCCATGAAGTAACCCAACATGAATGCAAACCATAGATACATAAACCACAATTCCCATTCCTAGTAGAACACCCAGACCATGTCTGGGGGTGATATAAAAAAGTTCATTATTTTTGGATTGACCCAGGGAATAAATGTTTAGGTGTCACTATGTATCTTACATGGTTGGGAATCAAGGCACACATAGTTCTTACAGGAATGAATTTAAAATGGCCAACACCAAAATGTGAAATGTCTTATCATGTGAACAAATCATATTGTTGTGCAGTTTATCATCATGCAGCTTGGATGTAGACGGGGTAGTTTAACAGTGCAATAATAAGATGATGAGAATAATGGTATTTTCCATATATCATGGACCATGGATGAGGTTTTCAAAGAATAAATGTTTAGTCAGGCTCCATAAGGACAACCAGCATGAAGAAGGACCAAAGAGGTCTTAGAACCACACTGTATACTCCCTTAGAGAAACATGAGCACAGTTTAAAGTCCTAATGACTATACATGTGATTTGAACTCCTAGTTTAATGTTATATAGTTCGGACCATGGGATGGAGTGATTCCAACATGTAGGTATAAACCATACCAAGATCCATACTCCCATGTGTTTCATGTTCATGGTGGAAAAAGGGATGTTATGATCATTACAATACACAAAATCAAACGACAAAGGAATGGAGGTGCAAAATAAAGGATGAATGCATGACGCCAGTTTTCCCACTCAACATGTAATGGTGCACGAAGGGATAACACTTAGAGTGTTGAATTTATTCCCAAAAATAAGTAAGTGAAATAATATGTGAATCCTAATTCCCAATATTTTGGATACAATGGGTTTGGGATAATGATAGAGGAAAACTATTGACCATATTTGACCCATATTATATTTATTGTGTAACCTGGGATGGGAACAAATATCCGAGGATCATTCGCTGACCATATTCATTACATTGAATATGTATCAAGATATCTTTTGTAATATTCAATAATTTTAGTGCAAGACAGTAGGTGATCTTGAAGGCCGATCATCTATACCATTAGGGGGATTTTTAGATTTGAAAGATGATAGAAACCCAAGTCAAGGGGCATGTAAAGCATAGAAATGGAATGAGATAACATCCATTCAGAATAAAATTCTCTAGTATCAGTATTAAAATGAATCTAGGAATTTTAATGGGGAATAACATTGTTCAAGGGATTCAATTAAGGGAATGCGACTGAAGAAGATGAGTGGATGAATTAAAAAACATGATGAAGAACTCGGGCTATACCCAATGACAAAATATCTTGGTGTTCCATCACATCCCATAAGGATTGGAATAAAACCATACATAGTATGTGAAGTTTTTTTTTTCAGTTTAACATGATTTAGTAACAATGAATTAATAGGTTAACCTCATGTGGTGTGGGGTAGTTTTGATTTCATGCTGGAAAAGGTGAACATTCCCTTTAATGTCATGGAGAAAGAACTATGAATTCCATGAATTTTATTGTATTACAAGAAGTACAGATTATTTTAACATCATATATTATGTGAGAGATCATAGTCTAGGATCGTAGAACATGGACCATAAAGGTAAGGAAAAAAAATGTCTATAAATGTTGAAGAACCTAGGTTTGGACCCAAAAAAAATCTGTTCATGTTTCAACATACCCTGTATGGGTAGGAATGAAACCACACAATGTTCTAGAATTTCATGTAGTTTAACATCATTCCATAAACACATGGGTAAGAAATTATATCATGGGAGGAACATAGTGTATATATTTTAAGCATAAGGTAAATGAGTAAGGATGAAGTCTCATACCACACTGCATACTTCTTGGAAATAAATAAGGTGAAATGGCTAAACGGATAGAGGAACCTAGTGGTTGGGCCTAAAGTCAACATGAGAAAGCATTAATATATTTATGAAATGTATTAGAATCATGACATATAAATTGGTTTAATGTCATGAATTTTATCATCATGCACTAAGGATGAAACAAAAATATAACATCATGTAGGATGGGGTAGTTTGACACTATGAAAAATGACAAAGAACTTAGTTTAAGGACATTCAATTCTAACCACAATATGGGAAGCTACCCATATAAGGGTTTGTATGTTGATTCCCTATGGCAACCCAACATGAATGATGACCAAGGAGGTCACAGCCTCACAAAACACACACCTGAAGAAAGAATATGGCCAGGGGAATAAAAGGAAGAATGGGCCATTCTATGGTTGAGTCAAGAGATAAAATTTTCAAGCATCGCTACATATCCCTCTAGATATGGAATCAATCCATAAGTAGTTTATTCAATGTTGTGCATTTTAACATCTTGCGGTATGGAAGGAATGGAAGGGAGGTTCTTTAGAAGGATTGTGGGTGGTGAAACTATTATAATCCAAAAATAAATTTGGACCACTAATGTCTCAACCACACCACGTAATCTAAGGACACTCAAGCCATGGGTTATGGAGAAAGAAATGATCTATGAAACATATGGATATACCCAAAAGAAAATTTTTCTTCCATTTGAATGTATCCCATAAGGACGGGAATCAATCCATGCATAGTTTTGGAGTTCCATACAGTTTAATGTTATGTGGTGTAGACATAATGAAAACATAGCATCATGTGAATTGATAATTCTTAGTTGTTTTACATCATGAAGTCATGAAAAAATGGATCATAGTTAAATATTTTAGAGATTAGACCATAATTTATAGAGTATTCAATTTTTAATTTATAATCTTGTAGGACGAGAGGGATCTTAGTTTAATGTCATCAATCTCGGACCCTAAGTGACTACGTTTTTATTTTGTAGTTTATCATCATTTATGCAATAAGATATCATAGTTTAGGGTGGTAGATATCATATTATAAGGGAATTATTTTATAGTTTATAGTTTATTATCTTTGAGGACTAGAACTCACTCAATAGAAATAATTATTTAGGAACATGGAATTGGTGTGAGGTGTAATCTGATCACCATTAATGGTTTTCAATGAGTATGCACCGTTGTAGAAAACCTTCCTAATTAGACATGTTCCCTACCACCAAAGATCTAACATTGGTGGAATCATTCTACGTATCATAAGTGTTCTTAGAAAAAATACAGTATCACCCTAATGGAAGGAGTTAAGGTGAACATTTGTATTGATTGCTCTTGCTATCCTATTCTTGCGCCTCTCCGTATTTTTTTAGCCTGCGATCCATTTCTCACCAAGTTTCTCTACTTAATCCATGCAGACTTTAGCTACCCTTATTTGAATCTTATGATCATAAGAAACTACACTAACTGAAAAAATGGAATCTCAATGGGAAGTTCTACCTCTCTTCCATACACTAAGAAATACGGGGCCACCTAGGTGGAATTATGAGTTGTTTATTGATAATTCCAAAGAGAATTGGGGAGCTTATCTAGAAAATTTGTTTATTTTGACTATAAATTAATAAAAAAATGTAGATGGTTTTATTGAATGAATCAACCTATACATTCACTTGTGCATGTTTGAAATAATTGTAGAGGGACCAATTGTTTTAATAGGCATACAATTTATTTAACTCAAATTCATGGAAATTATCATGGTTATTGATTAGGATGGGATGAGGGACTCAAAATCGAGGGATGATGTTAGATCTCGCAAAATCAATGATGTAATGAGCCTTGAACTCCTTGAGTGGAATCTATTCTTCCAAAATTTCGAAGACATCTATGGCTGTTAGAATGAACCTGCACTAGCTAGATTTTTCTAGTGGATATGTACCCATTACATTGAGTCCACAGAGCACAACATGTGAAGTTTCCATGTTATTATAGAGATGATCTAGTGGATAATGAATGAAATTGGCATTGATCTCAAATGAGAGGGACTTCTTTGAGAACAATATATAGTCTTGAACCATGGTGGTCAATAAGGATACCAACATTCGGATTTGTTCGGAGTCTTTTTACCCAATCTGATGATCTCCACATGAAACTCCATGGACCTCCTTCATAACATTGGGAATATCATATTTTTGAATACGATGGAGTTTAACTCCAACAAAACCACATTGGTAGAGGATCCTATCAAGTCTGAGACCACTATAGAGGGTGAACTATACTGCACACCGATAGATTCAATAAGATTTTGTTTTTTTTTGGGATATTGTCATGTTAGATGTACTCAACAAAAATATATGTACAACTAAAGGTACCTTCTACTGCAGTAGGGGGACCTAGTGGTGGTAGGGTAGAAACATCAATGGTAAGGTGGCTTACCTACTGACTATCATCATTTTCTAGAGTGACGGGGATTTTAATCCTTGGATCTACCACTAAGATAATCAAATATTCCTGGTCAAGATCTAAGACAGATAAAACATTGATGGAAAATGCATCAGATCGAACATTCTATAATCAAGGAACATGATTTGTTCTATATAGGAATAGAACTAGGATATCAACTAGAGAGTTCTCTATAATAAGGGAACAAGTTCCTTATTTTTGATGAAATTGTCACCATTGATCTTCTTGAGGATCAACTAAGAGTCCCCCTTCACATGTAAGTGAGGAACCTCAATCTCAAGGGCCAGGTCAAGAATAATGATCAGAGTATAACACCCCACGTCAATGTTTATTCAATTATATGATAATAGGAACTAAGATTGAAACACATCCTTTGTATTAATTGTGAAGACAATGCCCATGACTACACAACTGAGTCTAGGATCATTGACCCTGCTACTAGTCAGGATCTATGAGGTCCCATCGATTTGAATCTTCCAACATGACACAACCTAATCCATAGAGTCGATGTCCTCATGTAGAAAATATAGATCCAAATAAAACTCTATGAGGGATGGATGAGAAACTATAAAATATTCCAATTCCTGGCCCTTGACAGCATTTTGTAGAAAAATCCTACTGTTGAGATTTTGAAGGATCACTACCCACCATGAAATATAGATTATTTTGGTAGAACAGTGTAGACTATACTTTATCAGATTCACATGGGATACAAGATATATCTCTTTATTTTGTAGATAATGTTGCAACGTTTTTTCTATGGAAACTAGTGTGATGTAGTTGTTCTATGTGGAAAAATATATGTTCTATGTGTCAAGGAACATGTTGATGAGATAGTAAAAATGATCACTATTACTTCACTATTTCTCTAACTGAGAATTATTTCATGGGATAATTCTTGGGTGGTCACATGGAGGACTAGTTTCATGCCAGAGATGGGTGGAATCTGAACCATAGGTTGTAGAGATACTACTCGGTGTCCTCCAAATTTGTTCAACACTCTTCATCTGATTCCAAATTGACATCATTTTTTTTGTTTCTATAAAAGGTATTGCAAATTATGACAATATTTGTGATGAATCAGATAATGTAGGATAACAGTCCTTGGAATCCTTGGAGCACTCAATGGTTACTCAGATGATTCATCTAATTTATGGACTTAGTCTTCTCAAGGATGATTTTGATTCATCTATATTGAAATAATATTACGATAAACATTCCAATGTTAATCCTGAATGAAAAATTCAAGGGCTCATCATTAGATAGTGGGAGTGGAGGAAGACAAACTATTTATCAAGATCCCTAATATGGTTTTGACACTGGCATGATATGACAACAAAATTCTCCACATAGCATTCCACTAACATCTCTATTATCAGTTTTAATATTTAGTTCATACACAACTAATTTTTTTCTCATGTATTCTTCAAAACGAAAGTTATTACCTGATAGAAAAATGTCACATGTTCTACCCCGAAGGAGGTGGATTATTTTTCCTCATGGTCCATTTGGAATTGGTTATACCCGAAATATCCATCCATTAAGGATAGGGCTTGGAATCTAGTAGTGGAATCAATAAAAATCTCTATCACACGAAGGGGGAATATCCCCCATCTTACAACGAATTTTGAGATCCCAGAAGTCGATACAAACATTGATCGGTCTATTCTTCATATAGAAAGGAACTATGTTGGAAAAACATATGAGGTACTGAACGTCCTTGAAGATGTTGGCTTTGATGAGCTTATCAACTTCAGCTGTGACCATGAAACCATAAGAATGATGAATCTTCCTGGGAGGTTGTTTGACCCCACACAGAATTTCATCGAGACCATGAATTTAGTCAAATACCTAAAAATATAGCCATAGAATATCTTAATATCTCAATGAAAATTCATCAAATTTATGTTTCACTAAATCCACATATTGTTGATGTTCATCAATAGGAATAGTTTCCTTAATAAGTGTTGTCCTCATGTCTTCCTCAGTACCATGGTTCACCTATACCAACTCATCGAATGTGGTGAATACACCCTCTTATAACGTCTTAGGGGAATCCTCCAAATCATTTTAATAATCCAAGGAAATGTGATCATTAATAAGGGAAATTGTTTAGAGTTATATGACCCTTTCATAATTCTATTTCTAGGATGACTGGTAGTGGAATCTTTATCTGGAGACTCTTGCACTGCTGATATCATGGAGATGAAAGTCATCGACCAAATCCTATAATAAAATCAACAGATGAGAATGTGTTTGATAATATAAAAGGAGTGGGGATGCACTGGTCAATGATGAATCAACTCCTCTTATTGAAACATTCAAGTACGGTGTACTTCTGTTTCCATCAGGCGAATGTCCTGATACCTAATAGCGGTGTTGGGCTCTGGAAACACTCGATCTTGGTTAACGTATGAGTAAAAAGTAATCATCTGGAATTACTTGTTCCTAGGAATGTGCATCCACTTCTATAAAAAACTAAATAGAATTGTCCCAAGTCATAGGTTTTGTCCTCCAACTGTTAACTCTATAGGATAAAGGCATCATCCAGGTCTATAGATGGGTGACCTGTAGAAATAGTGTGCTCAATATCATTGTTTTGAACCATCTTTTCATTTATCGTATTGTAGTTGGTGTCTAAATAGTTATATTTACAATAGGAAAATAGAGATTCATCACCCTAGAGTATTCCCACTTGACCATTTAGGGAGTAGTTAAGGTATTGCTGATAATGGGAGTGAACTACTGCATTGAAATAGAGCTGGCGTATACCCATCAACACATTGTAGGCTGAGTCTTGTGAGACTAATATGAACATGGTAGTGGTGATCAGCCCTTCAAAATGGGTCATCAGTAATATAATTCTACATGTACTTTTCTCTATCCTATCATAAACATGATTATTTAGTTCAAATGGACTCAAATTTTCGTCAAACAACTTTATATTGTAGAATGTTTAGGTCAAGATGAGCTTGATTATAGAACACAAGTTGACAAGAAAATGGAAGACATGTAATCAATTTAAATGTATAGTGATGTATAATAGATTAATTTTTCCATGTACAAGATAATAATTATATTCACCTGATAATTATATGATGACATTGAATTCCGCTTCTTCAACATCCTTAGCATGGAAGGCATCTGTGAATTCTACCACTATTGAAAACAAGAGGGGGTATTTCAGAGAATCAATGATAGATTTTTTTTATCCTTATATAGTTGTATATATTCAAGGATCTAATGCTTTGCAAGAATACCCGAAATGTTGTTGAGCATGTTGTACTTCTATGCTAGGTGCACATTCCTACTGATTGAGAGATACTATTCGAGAGGTTGATTGATGGGTATTGATGATCAAGCTGGTGAATTCAAGCTAGTGGCTAAAATATCTCATTTTTTCACTACATTAATGATGTAAAATGACTAAAATTGGATGACTATTAGATGGGTGGTGTTTTTAAATAGATGAGTGCGGCTAAGCATTTCTTGGTTGTGGTGACTCTGCCTAATCGATATGAACAAAAGATAGTGGTTGTAAATATAATAAGACATGATGAGTGGTCGATTCATGTTAAGATCTATGTTCAGCCTACCATCTGGTCTTGGTAGAGTCTACATATTGGCTGGAAGCACCATCTTCAGTATTCTAATGGTCAGATAGCCACGACTGCACTGCAGATGGCATTGCCTGGGGACATTAAGAGGAATGGCCTAGCACTCGTCATCACTAGGAACCACTTAAGGATCAACTAGTTCAATAGTATTCAATGAGGCATACACATAATCATTACTATATAAATTATCTAACATTTGGTGCATACAAGGGGTGACTCCCTTCACTAGAGGAATGAAGTCATTGAGAGTGTGAGATGAATTTGGCACTAATGGGGGCCTCTCATTCCCTTACGCCGATGATGCCTACTCATCTATTAAGTAGAAGGATGAGACATAAATATAGAAGTATTAGAGGAATAAATCATTCAAAAACAAGAATAATCAAGATGACTCTAAATATAGATTATAACATCGGATCAAGTTAATACCTTATGGGCCAACTAGTTGTCATTCCTCGGAGACCCCAGACTAGATACATTGTTCCATTTACCATTTTTGTTGCTATCCGACTCTCAAAAAATACATGCCACCCATGTCAGGGCAGGTTCCAAACATTCTACATTGTTCAAGACCTTTTCCAAGAGCTCATCGTTGACCACATAGTACATCTTAAGAGTTTGTTCTTGGAAATGGATTTTGGGGAAGTAGTTGGGAAAATCAGGGAGATCATCCTCTTTGGGTCATCATTAGTCTGGAAACCACAAAATATCTTGATCCATTTAACTTCAGAAAAAATGTAGGACCAAATATTTATCACAAGAGTTGGTATAGTTTCCCCTATTAGGGTAAGGTGCTATGGGAGCCTATCCATGATGAGGGATTGAAGCCCAGTGAGGAGTTAGAACCTTTTTATATCTCTTTAGTGGTGGTGGTTCATTATGCAGCAGTTCATGCTGCATATGGGGTGAGAAATATTGAGGTTGAGGCTATGGTCTTTGGTGCATATTTGGATATGACTATACTAATAATAAATCTAGTATCCAAGGGAAATCTACTTATGTGACATAAAATGTCTCAAAATTTGAGGATCTTGTTTCTAATGTTTAAGGAGGCAACATAATTGCCTATTTGCCTTGTGGAAAGGATTTCTCTAGGTGCTAATACTTTCCATAAAAATACTGGAATATCCCTGGGAAATTTTGAGTAATGAGTGATGGGACCAATTAAATATTCACATCGCCCCCCTCACATCTTATGTAGTTATTAATGAGCCAGTGGTATATCGATTTAACATATAAGGCCATTACAGTTATAGAAAATGTATTTTATGTAATCATATGGACTATGTAGGCACATGAAGAGTCCAAAAACAATGGTCCTTTGAGTAGTGGTGCTGAACGGATAATGAAATTTCATGTCCAAGTCCTCCCAACTAGCTATATACATGGTAGGGAACTAGTTTTACTAGACAAACACTGTCCCTTCTAGTAATAGTATGTAGTACCAGATCTTGGTTGCTTCTTACTGTTCCAGAGTTCATATAAAGGGTCCACATCTTGAGATTATGTGGGCTAGATATTGTAGTGGGTCACCCATCCTATTTAAGTGGGAGAAGGTGGGGTTCCAAAGTTCTAAGGGTACTGAAATACCTTTTAAACATTTTAGATATGGCTTGCTATCTATTAAGATTTACACCTATCACCTTTCAAGAGCGACAAGGTGGGTAACGAGTGTATCCATCATATCCACATGGTGGGGATTCCATTCTTGGTGATTATCCCTAACCACCATTATGTTTTTAGTTTCTTCAACATGACAAGCAGTCTCAACAGATGGTGGAGTAAGTATGAGAAATATGAAGAACCACTAGAGAAATGTCATGTATAACAGTTGGGGGAATAACATAAAGTGGGACTTGAAGATATTCTATAGGAGAGAATTATAAGGATAGGTCACGAATAGGATTCTCACACAATATGGAAGGATTCATCGATGCATACCACAACTATTTTCTATAAATTTCTGCATCTACCCTATCATGATATGTAGGGTTTTCGACATTAATGGGAGGATTCTTGCCAAGAAGAACGTGTTCCAACCCCTACATGTCTAGTAGAGTGTGTATGTGATCATACATAATATTTTTGAAATCTGGGTATCTTTCCACAAGGCACTGAGATATGAGCACATCAAATTTATTCATTTGTTCCATGAGTTTTTGAAGTAGTGAGACCTTCTCGGGATTGTCTTTTGTGTTCTGCATCGATCTAGATGGGTCATAGGGATAAAAGAGCTCAGAGTGTCATTTTCCAATCTGGGTCATGAATGAAAGGCAATGATTTAGTAGATTTAGTAAGACCAAGAAAGAGTATTTTTAGGAGTGTGATAATGATATGGGGATCTAGAAGACATTGCACTAATACACGGGATAGGTTCTCTTCAATGATCCCTATCTCGATGTCCCTCTCCTGATGTGGCTTAAGGTCAGCCTTGTTTACCATGACTACACATTGATGAATATCCTCAATATCACCGAATATGTCGGGTTTGAATATGATAGGACTAAATATTGGAGATATGTATTTTCCCCAACCATGGATCTAGACATGTGGAGATTCCTTGATAATGATTCATCAAAGAAATATAATTCTCTAAATAATCATTTCTATAGGGTCGAGTGATAACTCTGTGAAGTAAAATGTTGAGAAATGGGAAGCACTCTCATGTGAACCATGTGACACTTCATGATGATATATTCATAATGCACGTGGCTATCCATATAAAAAATCAATGATTTTGGAGATAATAATGTGTCACCCAGAGAATCTAGAGAAAAAAAAACATGACCTCATCACAGGTGTGGGAATATGGACTGTTGAGTTATTGAGTTTCAATCATCCAAAAATACTTAGGGATGTGGTCCTATATGATAATGTCCCACAATATTTTACATTCATAAGCGGGATACGACAGCTGGTTTCCCTATTCCTACAATGAGATGGTTGAGGGACTAGAAAAGTCACTGATGTAGATAGTGACAATAGTGGATGTTCCATTAGAGATAATGGTGTGTGGGATGAAACAAATCTACTCACTAGGACATATCTTGGGTACAATAGAGACAACATCATTTTGTCCCAATGACATGTTGTCCCAAACACTACCTCATGTGTGATGGTGACAGATAATGGTGGTGGATCTGGCTGGTGATCAATATCTGCAACACCATATAATATCTTTCCATAATTTCCAATCAATGTAGATAATTATCATGGTCATGATAGAGATGATTGTAGGAAAATACTCTTTGAACGATCCAAATCATCCTCCTTCTATATGTAATTATGGAAGAATTTGGGGGTCTGGTGAATTTCATTTTCTGAAAGGATTAATCTTAAAAGACTAGTTCCTTCCCAAGACTCTGATGGAGAGGATCGAATTGATGGTTCCATAATTGAATATAATTCATCTTTAAAATTGGAGAGGTGAACTAGATCGATAGAAATTTGGTGTTTTCAAAGTTTTTCCCTTGGTGGCTAATGTTATCCCTCATTCATTAGGATAGTTCTTCAGGGAAAGGTTGATCTTTTAAATTAGGGGAACATCTCTATGGGTTGGAACTTGAGAGGGGAGGACCTATTTCTAGTTTGGATGGGATATAGGGAGGACCTCCATACATATTTTCATCAGAGCAATGAGGAGTTATTTTTGGACTACAGTGAGAGTGGGGAGGACCTCCACTATGTGTACAGATAAGAACATGGGATGGAAATCCATGTTGGGAGTGAGAGAGGGGGTGGGAAGCACTATGGTGATCTATGGTGTAATGAGCACCTATGATGATGTTCAATAAGAAACATGGAAAAACTTTGCATCATGATTCTAGGGTATGGGGAGGACCTCTATAGGAGGAGATGAACGTGCAGGAAGGACCTTTGTGGTTGGGAGTGCTGAAGTAGGGAGGACCTTTTCTGTTCGATGTGGCGATGTGGGGAGGACCTACACTATTGAGAGGGATGAAGTAGGGAGGACCTCCATTGGAGAAAGTGAGAACATTGGGAGGCCCCCCATGTTAGATTTCAACAAGAGAGGGAGGTCCTCTACTTAGATTTTTGATGAAATTATAGGTCCTCTATACTTAATCTTGATATAACAAGTTGTCTCATGATTCCTAATAACCAAAACTATTATAAGAAACTCAACCCATCCAACTCATGGGGTGAATAGGGTCTTTCTCTTAATTGGGTGATGGTGAATCCTTAATATGTAGTAGTAGGTACCTGATAGAATGCATTTGGGGTGGAATGTTCCACTTATGTTGTATAAGATGACATCCCCTAGAGGGCGTCTTACTAACCTTATGCCTGATGTAGATGTCTTGTAAGCCAAAACATGGTCATATGTACAAGGGTATAAACTGCCTATTTCTCTACCCGAGAGACAGAATTGTGGTGTTGACATAGCCTTGTCGGAGGCCTCCTTTTTAGCTCTTAGGAAGAAGTTTTATCTGAGATGACTCAGAAATTCCTCACATCATTGTTGATATGGAGGGAATCATGGGAACAATCAATTGAGAGGCTCCCAAAATGGTTTAATGATAGAGTGGGAGTAGTGTCTCTCTACGTATCCCTAGGTGTGATATTGATATAAAGGCATAGAATCCACAAAATATTGGTGGGTCATATCCTTCATTGGGATGACCATCTTTTATTTGCACTGTCAGATAAGAGTGTCGATCCACATTATCTTGATATTTATAAGGGTGAGACGGCGTCTGTGAGCTGGGAATCCATGGTTTTGGATGACATCGTGGATGAGGTGGATCTGTGTGGGATTGATGCATTGGAATTTTACCTTATGCTATCTTTGTGGGTGTGAGGAGATTGTTTTATTATAGCTTCGGTCCTAAAAAAACATTTAGCTATTAGTATGCATGGTAGAAAATTAGATCTTATATCCCTAGTTCAATTTAATCTTCCATGGACGGATAGATATATCCACATAGATAATGTCATAGAATATAATTCCCAATGATTAACTACCCCAAATTATAGTGAGTTCAAAACAATTCCCACTGTTTTCTTGGAGGGACCTGACACCATATATTTGGACCTAGTGACATTCTTATCAACTAATTTTTTGATCAATACTAATCCAAATTTTTGTTGAAGAAGATATTCACATCAGGTTCACCATTTTCTAATTTTTGACACTTTCCACTACGGTGTGCTTCCCATGCGTGTTGTTTAAACAATGATAGTTGCATTGTACCCCACAATTCCAATTTCCAAATGCGGGATACTTTCATCACTTCTTCTGAAATGTGTTCTCCTTGATCAAAAATGGGGAGATGGGATGTTGGTTCCTGCTTCCATGTATTCATCTGAGGAATTCATCACATAATAAAGGTCTCCCATTGTTAGTGAGATATTGTTTGTGAAAATCTTCATGGTGCCATATCTTTGTGGATGATGATTAATTTCATTTCATCTTATCATGACATTCAAAAGGGTCAATCTAGGGCATCAATTTTTTTAGACGCTTAGTCACGTTGGGAATCACTTGAATGTCTGGACACTCGAAAATTGGTACACCAAAATTCTATATTTTTATAGATCTTATTGGGGTCATGGAATCTCCAGTCATTCCATGTCGATTGTGGGGTAGTTATGCTAGAGGCATATCTCTATTATTTTTATAAAATTCCCATGTTTAACACAGGGTACGATTCTAGATTTACTTGTATTGGAGATGTATTAGAATGAACAAAACATCGATGATAACAGATCAATTTATGACATCTATATGTGGGATCAAATAGAAGTTTTACCAATTTGATTGATTAGAATGCCCAATGAAAAAGGACATTGGATGGTGTGTCCCAAAAAGGGTAGGTTTCAATCCTTGAAGGCTGATCTAAATGTCATAATGGATAGATTAAAGAATTGCAACTCAAAATATAGGGACACCATGGTTTACCATTGGTTGGGATTGAAACTTATGGAGGATTCTTATTTTCCCTATTTATAAGATAGGGATACTAACCCATGTAGTTTTAGTAGTGACTTTGGTCTTACACATGGTTAGTTTACCGTCAAAAAAGGATCACTCTAGGTTGTATGGATATAATGTTCTAGGCCTATGCATGGTTATCTGCCCATGTTTTGAAAAAAAAATTGGATGGATGGTGATTATCCATGTTTAGATGCACATATGGGTGGTATGATCTTACCGAGATGTGATGGCTTGGGAAAAATCAGGATGGATATGGGGGATTGAGTGATGTTGTGGAATAAATGATGTGGAACCAGTGTGAAGGTGATTGTACTAGGATTCAACTTCAGGGAGGATTCCAATGTATCCATATTGCTAGAAATCATTTTCCACTTAGTTTGGTGGGGTGATGGTAAACATAAAGAGGTAGCCAATAATGAATGTTGTTAAGGGAAAAGGTCTCGAATGAGTTTGAATATACATGTTGGGGATTGATCTTTCCAAACACAAAGGTTGGAATTGAATACCAGGATGGGAAGTGGGTGATGTTATTTGACCTTGGGGAGTATTCCTATAAAGCATGTTTGAAATGATGGGATCACAATCCACATTGTTTGGGATAGAGGCATAGAATCGGGGAATACACAAAGGAAAATAAACCAAAGACATGTTAGGGGACAATTCATGGTTAGAAGCCCCTCACAAGAGTATCCTACTTTGTTTGAGATGTATGGGGAAGTGTGTGGGTCTTATGAATTACTAAAATCAATGGTGAATAGATCAAAACACCATAGGGTCGCAGATCTGGGGGAATGTTTCCCAAAAATGGAAGATTACACATCCGGATGGTATGTCCCTAGGAGGGATCACCAGAGTTTACAATTAGTTGGTATTGAATATTTTGGAGGGTTATAACATACATGAAAGGTATTTAAATATAAATAGTTTATAACATGTAGTTAACATTATGTCAGATGAGTAAACTGACGTGAAGATGTCAGAGATTGTATATTATGGGGAGTGATGGGATTGAACGTTAGGGAGGCTTCCTATGTACGATTTTTATAAGACATGGAAAAAATACATATAGTTTGGTGAGTGTGGTTTAACATAATGCGGGATGAGGGGGTATGTGGATTATACATGGATAATGACACAAAGAGGATTTCATGGACATCGTTTACTCCAAGACAACATGATTCATGCTTGGTTTGATAAACAAGAGGTTAAAGTAGACGCGATGAGCGTATCTTGAATGGTGCATCATTGAGGGATGGTGTGGGGATTAAACACGGATAGAGGCCATGGGAGATATGGATTGGGACTTACTCTATGAGGGAATCACAAGGAGGTTGGTCAGGGACTACATGGAGACTTCTTGAGGTGCACTGTGAAACAAATCCCAAATGGATAGAGAACATGGATAGAGAAGGCAACTAAAAGGTTCCATATACCATACCCTCTATGATCATCTCATACTTGTCATACAGATTGAAACATATAATTTAATGTATTTCTTTTAGGATTTTGGTGCTTGTAAATTTAACATCCTGCATATCAAATGACGAGGACTCAAATCAAATCCCCTAGAATTACAAAACTTGTCCCAACCCACACATAGGGAAGGAAAGGCCCATGAAATTCCCAATGGGGTGAGGTTGACGAGTATTCAATGATGGGGTCCATGTTATAATAGCTATACAATAAAGAAATATCATATATTATACCTATGTAGATAAGCTCTAGGTTGGAAAATTCAACATAATGCACTACTTGAGGAAACATGATGTCAATGTCAGAAATCCTTGAAGGCTCCATAGAGGAGGTACATAAAATATAGAAATGTTTCATGCAAGAGGTTTTCGAACATATTTTCTTAGTATATAGAAACCCCATGGATTTTAAAGCAATGTGAACAAGATTTGGGACTACCATACAAGATTAAGGGGTTTGGTTGAAATATTCCCTATATATGGGCCTGTCTTGCATACAAGAGGGTTATTTTTCATGCACATTCCCCCGACTAAAATGGAAATGGGTGAAGGTCAATACGTTTTTGGCCCACCAGATTTGGGACCTGTCATGAAAGAACTAATACCTTGAATCGATGACATATATGTGACTATGGAAGAGGTCATCTTACACACACAAGAGATATAATTTGACTTCTGAAGCATTTTATTGAGGGGATGGATACCCCTCTTTATATAGGAAAAAAATCAATGGTATCGTACAATAAGGGTTACATGAAAGTAGACATTTCACATCGTATTGGGTGCTCAAGAGGCATGTGCACATGCTTTCAATGTTGCAGTCATCTCCCCTAGGATTTTTGGACCATCCATTAAGTTAAATGATATCATTGTGTTGCTATAATATTAATTATGGTGCCTCTAAAATAGATTTGCACCAAAAAGAATATTTAGGAATATTTAGTTATTATATAATCATGTAATTAGAATAATTTTAGTGATGTAAAACTAAAATAAAATAAAGTATTTTGATGAAGGGCGCTACCTCTTCTATGGGTAAACCCTTTTAGTTTTCCCCAAAAGGCTTACTAGGTTTTATTTAGGCCCAAACAGGGGATTTTATGATGAAGGGAGAGATATCATGAGATTGTTTGATATGGTTTTTCTCATGAAAAGTGGTTAGAGTGGTGTAGAGAAATGGGAAGGTTGATTTCCTTATTATATTGGATGAGGAGTTTCATTCTTGTAATTTTTTAAAGGAAATTAAACCATATTTGTTCATATTAAATGTTCTTCCAATAAGGTTAAAAATTAGATACAATGGATATTGGTTCGAAATAACAACCGCTAATGGATATTGGAGAAGTTTATTGGTCATTCCCAATCTTATGATTTTGTTTTAGTCCCTATTAATCTAATTTTTCTCTTAGTGGATGTTAATAAATTCAATTACATTCACTAATAAATTTTTTAAAAAATTAAGATAACCTTATTATATATAATAAATTATTTTTATCCAAAATATGGAATCCTTTTTTTATAAATACCAAAAATATTATAGGAAAAAATTAATTTAAACCAAATATTACCAACATGATGATGAAGGGTGATTTTAATGTAAAAATGTTCAAATATTTTATCTGTTTTTATATTTAAATTCAATGTGAAATTATTTCAAATGAAATAAAATAGTTTAAATTATATATAATTTATATAATATTACATTAAAAATAGATAAATCATAATTTCAATTTACTAATAAAATAGATAAAAAGTTATGTTGAACTAAAATTCATTATTATTCAATATTCATCAAGATGTGATTGTTTTCAAAATAAATACTGAAAATACATGTAAATTAAATTATTATATCTCGCATTAAAAATTAATGTTAATTTTTACATAGTAAAATTATGAAATTTTAATAATTTATATCTAAAATGGGTTCTCTATTAAAATGTTACAGTACTACCATTTATAAAATATAGTGACTTTTGTGATTAAAATATTATTTATTCTTATTTTAATCTGATAAAACATACTGGATGAATGTGGAAAAATTTAATAAAAATGTGTAATGATAAAAAATATACTCTAATTCATTCCTGATGACACAATAGTTATGAAATTACTACCACTTTAAATTATAATATAACTATATAATATATTTCAGTATAACTCTATCTTGAGTGAAATGTATGAGTTTAGTGAAAATAATTGATTTATTTTGGGTATTATATCGAACACAGAGTCACCATTAGGTAAAATTACACTTTAATTCATAAATATTAGAAAATATGAGAAATTATTATTCTATGAATACCTGGTATGTTTCATTATTACCCCTTAGAAAAATTGTTCGTTCAAAATTTTACCCACTTTTCAAATATGTGGTGATATTTTAATCTCGGAGCATATTCAAATTCACATTCCACGTCTTAAACTATATAGATATCATATAAAACCATAACATGATTAATTACATTATTCAATGACACATTTTCCATGTTCTAAAAAACTGAATTGGTTGTTTCTAAAAAGAAATATTCTCTTCCAAATGTATAACTTCAAAACTCAAAACATGAGATGAATCATTTATATAATTCCACAACATTAAAACATGAACAATATTTTTTACCTAGGAAAAATTCATAGTTAAAGCTACATGGTTGGACAATACTTGAACATTCTCATGAATTTCATATGGTCTAATGTACCATGGACATAGAGTCTATATCTTATCAAAACACATCACACATTCCCATAGATAATGTTTTAATAAGGAATAATCCCCTAACATAAAAGGGATATCATTTATTCAGTTATATGCATAAAAATTATTCATACTCTTAGATGGCATCACAGGTCACTAAATCAATTGTGAATTCCTGGTTTTTTGTTATACTAACCCTGGTACCCTCAACTTCCATTCTCTTACATCATCTAAAAATGATGGTGTCTAACAACGATTTCCACATAATGCCTCAAATGGTTCAATCTGTATAATAGAATGGAATGTATGGTTATTAGAAAACACAACTAATGAATGATGTAAATCTGTACTTCCTTGATAACCCATTGAGATAGAATGAATCACATCCTCCGATGACTAATTCATCCACATAAAATGTCTATCAGAGTGAGGATGTAAAGTATTACTAAAATTTAATTAGATCCCAATGACTTTTTTTGGAAATTTTAAATAAATTGGATGACAACCTAAAATCACATTATGATGCATTGAACATAGGAACTCCATGTAATCTGATAATATCTTTTAGAAATCATCTATAGATCATATATAAAGACCTTGTATTTTGAATTAGAATGCAATTTGTATATTTATACAGTCTATCATTAATCATGAAAATTGAATTATTACTATGAGAAGTCATTGGAAATATGAACTAAAAATATATTGATATATTATCCCATATCCACTCTAGTACTGGGAATGGTAAAGGATTCATATTGGTGACTATCAATCAACTTGATCCAAGTAGCAATTAAAATGAATCACAGTAAATTTAGCTATATATCTTTTCATCTAATCCCACCAGTAATATTATTAAAGGCCATTAAACAAGTGTGTCCTATAGTGATGAAAGAAAAATAAAGATATGTGAGATTAAATCAATAATTCATATATAATCTATGAATCGAAATTAACACATATTCTTTTTCCCAAAAAAAACACCATCATCATTAATATTAAAATCCAGAAACATAATATTCTTAACAGATTCTACACTTTTATGGAAAAACTAATCCACCTTTTGTGCCCAAATAATTAAATCGGATAAATTTGTGTCCACTAAAACATGATACAAAATAGATGATATCTCTACATAAAAAAATTATATGCTGAAATACATAAAATCATTAACAAATGTGTCACATTCCATACATAATATATTTAATGTATCACAACAATCTAAACTCAAAGCATTAACCACATTGTTTCCTTTTTCATAGATTATAATGAATAGATTTTTTTATAATCTGTGATTTGTTCGAGTAAAATTGTCTTTCTCATATTCATTTCCATTTGAGTAAATATATTCTCCTATCATTTGTGATCAATATATATTGAAAAATTACACCAAATAAATTATGATTCTAAAATTTAAATGCAAAAAAACAACAACTAATTACAAATAATGTGTAGGATAATTTTACTAATTATGTTTCAACTTATGGAAACTAAAAGAAATTACATGATACTAATTCATTTGAACAAATCCAATTCCCTTAAAAAATCATAATTATTGATTAAAAAAAATATGTCATGAAGTAAAGTACAAAATATGGGAATTTTACAATATTATTTTCAGTTCATTATATTATTCATCACATTATTTTTGTCCATTTGATCAATACATATTTCCAAGTTAACTTAGTCAATGTGATAGATAACCGAGTAATTTAATTAACAAACTGCTAGAAACAACCCACTAATCTAGGGAAACTATGAATCTATGTGATATTTTTTTGTTTATGTATTGAATTCAACAACTTTCATTTTAGTAGAATCAATAGTTATTCCATATTTAGAATCAATGTGGTTTAGGAATGAAAATTTTTGAATTTTTTTTTAACATTATAAATATTCCATATAGTATCTTTTCATTTATAGTTTGAAAAAAATCAATATATTCCATTCATATTAATTTTAGATTTTAGAGAATACTAATGTTTCATCTATTGTTGAAACCACAAAATTATCTATAAAATCTTGAAGAATTATATTCATAAGATATTTGAATACATCACTTGCATTAGATAACCAAAATGAAGTAACTAAAAATTCACAGTGTCCGTATTTATTTTGAATGAACTTCATTATAATTTCATCTTCTTTGACATAGAGAATATGATACACCGACTTTAGGTCAACCTTTAAAAATTAATTTTCCTCCGAGATATGATCAAACAGATTAACAATATGAGGAAAAGTATACATTTTCTTAATAGTTATGTTACTCAAGGATTCATAATCATTTAAATGTCTCAATGAACCATATTTTATTTTAACAACAAGATAAGATCACCCCATGGTGATGTTCTGGGTTAGATGAATCCTTTTTCTAATAACTTCAACAATTTATTTTTCAATTCAAAATGTTTCACTAGATCTATTTGATAAGGGGGTATAGAAATAGTCTTTTAATTATTTACTATTACAATATTAAACAAAAACTCTCAAATAATAATAAAACCTATAAAATCATCCACAAAAATATCAATATATTCATTTACTGCTTACGCATTAACAATTGGAACAGTTTATTAATTTTCAACCATATAAGCTATGTATATTTTATTTTCATCTCTAATAAATTTATCAGATTCTTGGGTAGTTATCAGTGACCTGAAATCATTCAACACAACATACTTAGCACTAAAATAAATATTACAATGATAAAATGAAAGCCAATCCATACTATGAATGGTATCAAACTCCATTATGTCCAAATCATCATGATTTGTAGGATATACCATACCACTGATAACAATAGGTAGATTCCTAAAAATCATGGTTTCATTTATATTTCCAAAAACAGTTTTTTACCAAGAGATATATCTAACATTAACGTGGGGATATTCCCAATTTTCTATAAAATTTCTCAGAAATAAGAGAATATAAAGATCCTGAATCAAATAGGGTATTGGAATGATTCAAAAACACATGTAACATACTTGTAACCACAAAATTTGATAGAATATCTTAAAATATAGTTACATAAAATTACCTTTATATATCATTCCATTACTGATGATGAATATTTCCATCATGTGAATATAAATTCAGACATGAGTAGGCATAAAGAATAATCCCATTACAGCTAGAGAATCTTACCGTCATATGAATATCAGTTATCACATTCTATGATTCATCATGATTATTTTCCTTGCATTCACGATCTATGTGGAAAAAATATTAACATTGGTAACACTTCTTTTTATTTATTAGAAATTCTATAGGGTATTATTACCAAATTTACTACAATATTTGAACTTAATTTTCATACCTCCATATTTATTAGTTCCTTGTTTTCCCATCACCTTCCATCTAGAATGCTTCTAAATTTCATCATCACAAGGAAAAAAAGTGTTAGAAAACTCTATATGAACATTTTACTCACAATGAAAAAATTTCTCATAATAATTAAAATATTGGGCATCCAAATGTCTTCATAGTCTTGGATTTATTCTGGATTAAAACTGATTAATTATTGTATTAGTGGCCCAAATAAAATATGGAACACAGTAGGCCATTCTTTTGAATTACCCTTCATATGAAAAGAAAACAAATTCAATTTTGTCATAAATTCCATGAATTTTATTTCAATTTAGAGTCATACAACAATAGAAAGATATTTATCAAGGAAAATTTCTTCGAATATTTCCCAATATAGGTTATCAAGATCATTGTTTTCGCTGGTAGTCTTATCCAAATACCACCATCGACCATCTTAACATTCAAAATGATAAATGGTATGGTTAACAATTCTATGTTCTAAAAATAAAATGATATCAAATAAATTTTCCATATAATTTATCAATTCTATGGTTATCACATGGTTATATGATCTATAAAAATATGAGGGAGGTTTCTTTATGAAATTACATTAAAATTTCATTTTCCATTAGGGTAGATCATGTTACCCAATAGCATGGATACCATAACCATTTATCACCTATATAAAATGAGTTATCACTATGAAAGAAGGATTTTTTCTAATTTTGACTATCTCAGGAAACTGATTTGGAAGGAAATAATCATCTCAATTTCCTCCCACTACAACCTCCAATTTTACTCTAAGGAACAAAATTATAAATAGAAATTTTTTAGGAATATTAATATGGTTTTATTAAATTGATATACCATTTTAACATGATCATTTGGATAAATATTATAAGGGAATGTTATTATTATTACACTAACCATTAACATTATCTAAAATATCCTTTTATAACAAATATACAGCTGTAAAAATCAAAATTAAATATTCTTCAGTATTATTAATGAAATTACATAATTTCACACTTATTAAGACTTCATATTAATTTTTTTACAAAATTAGGTCATAACATACACATAACAAAACCATAAAATTATAATGTGGACACTTCAAAACTATAACCATTTTTTGCATAATCATAATCTCTTAAAACAATGCATGATCACTTCTATGAATATTTATTATACAATTCAACATGAATTCTTCCAATAAATTAATCAAATTTATATCCTATGAAAAAAAACAAAAAACATGGGATTAATATAAGAAGATTAGTATGTGATATAAAAATAATGAAACCATTAATCAATTTATAAAAATTAAAACACATTAAAATAATTACTTGAAAACAACCATTTTTTCTAAAGAGAGGAATATGATTGTTTAATAAATTAAATTTGCTTTTGTTTTTAAAATGAATGACTTCCAAGAAATGAAATTAGTGAAAATAGATAATTCAAGTATGTTCCATGGGAAAAAATCACATTTTACCCTTATGGAACTCTTATTGATCAGAATAACCATTTTTACAATATTAAATATAATTATTTAGATAATATAATAATCACCTAATGTATTAAAGCACAATTTGGGAAAACCCATTGTATATGACATATTGGGTTCACCCATGGATGTCTAAGAACACCAATAATTTATAACATCTATGAACCACAACATGAAATAAAATATTTCATCACATAAAAAACATTTAATCCCATATGAAAAGAACATTTTAATTTAAGAAGGTAATTTTTAATAAAAAATACATTATTCTTTTGAAAACCCATTTTCTATAACCAAATATCCCCAAAAAAGAAGGTTTTTAATTTAAAAAAAATTAAATCAATAAATATAAGCTAAAGATATTATAATGGCCATGATATAGAAAATGTATTTGTCCTGGTGTATGTTATGAATCGATCATTACTTTTGAAATTTCTAATAGCATTGATTCTAAATGATGTGAAATATTCCATTTTACAATTTTTATTAAGAAATTAAAAATAAACATGAAATTTCATTTACATGCCTTTTATATCCATAAAAATAAACATGTAAAATAATATAAATCGTATTGAATAGAAAGGTTTAAGAATTTAAACATTCAAAGAATCCAATACCACATTGAACGCTTAAATTTTATGAACCAGTATAGAATAAAATTTAATGAAACATCAAATTACCTGATATTAGATAACGTGTGGATAAATAATGTCAATGGGGATCTATATACAACTAATAATATAAGAATGATGTGTATCATTAATAAATGTCTCAATGAATAAAAATTGATATTAAATCCCCTAACTTGAGTCCGACTTATCATAATGGTATTTATCTTAATAAATAACAAAAATTATATTAATTATCTACATTACTGAGAACCTCTTTCAATTTTATTGTTAATTTATTTTCATTTATCACAATGATGTAAAATTTTTAACTTATACAATAATTGTTATGTTTGGTGTTTTGAACACAATCATTTTATGTGTCAAAAATGGCTTTGGCAGGTCAACAATTGTCAAAGGGTTAGTTATATTAAAAACTATACATTAATAATCATGAAATAATAATAAAAATTAAACATCAATAATATTTTTAAAACCATTCATCAAATATTGTTATTAAAATCTATCCAACATTATAATCATAGAGATAGTAGGTTGTACGTACGCATGAGTAGCATTCTCAATTTTCAATTATCATTATGTAAAGAAGGTATGTAAAATTTATCCTCATAGAAATATAATTAGATAAAAAATACTATTTTATTTAATCATATACACTTTCATATATAATTCTTTTTATGTAAAAGGAAGAACATCACATTGAGGAGGTGGTATTCCACATGTCTACGAACAATTTTACCGTTTATTCCAAAATTGGGAATTCTGATGTTATCAGTATATAAATATCCTGGAATAAAAAAATAATATATATCAGATATTTTTTTCTCATCATAATGACAATCCCCAAGAGGCTTTAAAGTAAAAAATGAACAACACTATTTTGTTAAATGTTAGTTATCTGTACACTAGAATGGTAAGTTTGTTACACAGTATATATATGTGTGTGTATGTGGAGGTCTGACCAATAGAATTATAAAATATAAGTATATTTATAATAATTATATTATTATATAATAATTTTATATATAAATTTATGTGGTGTACAATGAAAATAAAACAACGGAGTTTAAGGATGGATGTTACCTCTTCATTAGGTAACACATTTTGGTTTAAAACAAAAGACTTCCTTTAATGGATTTCATCCAAAATGCAGGATTATAGGATTAAGTCAATGATTTTGGTGAATAATTGATATTATTTAGGTTGACCCAAATGGGTTTAGAGGTGTTATTAAATTTGAAGGGTTAGTTTTTTTATAGTGAGCCGATAAGAATTCTTGTAAATTTTGGAAATGGATATTCCATCAATGTTTTCCCAGTGGAATGATTCTCCATCATTGTTCCAAATTATACAAATGAGATGATAAGTTATATATATGAACAAATAATGGATTTTAAAAATGTTTATATGTCATTTTGGCTCTAAATTTTAAGGTTTAGTTCCTCACGATGCTAATTTTACACTTTATCGCAATAATTAATATAATTTACTCTCTATAATCATTTAAGTAAAAACTATGAAGAAATTATTGTAAATTTAAATTATAGATGATAAAAATATGAAATAAAATTTTCAAAATACTAATCACATAAGTGGTGGAAATTAATTTAAAATAAATCCCATCGATGAGATTAAAAAGCATGGTTTTAAAGTAAAAAATGATAAAATGTTTACAAACTTTTTATATGTAAATTCAAATTAATATTATTTTATAATGAATGAATTTATTTTAATTTATATAAAATTTATATAATTATACATTAAAACCAAATAAAAACAAAATATAACTATATATAAAAATTAAATGGAAAATTAGTTTTAAACAAAAAAAATCAATATTATTAACTATTCCTCAAAATGATAATGTTCCCAAAAAAATAGGAAATATACACCCAAAAATTTTGATATCTCTATTTCGTGAATGAATTATATTTTTACATATAAAAAATATAAAAGTGTCAAAATTATATTTATAATGTGATCGCCATTAAATGGTGGTAAAAATGCAATTAAAAAAATATTGTGTTTTTATGCTTACAATTGGATTTAATCACATTTTATGCCTATCATACTTATTAAATGAATGCAAAAAATTTTAGTAATCATATGTAAACTAAACTTGTTTAGTCTAATTAATTTCAAAAAACCAAAATTCTATTATATTAGTACCACATAAAAAATTATATATGTAATATATTATTTTTCAGAATAACTCAACATTGCCTAGAATGTATGATTTTTGAGAAACTCAATGTTCTATTCTTGGTAATATATTGAAAATAGAGTCCCCATTGAGGTCAAATTAATATTAAATTCATAAATATTTATAAATATGAAAAAAAATTATTTTATCAATAATTGGGATGTTAAAAATTCCTACAATTATGTGTTTTATAAGTAGTTATGGTCTCCACACAAACATTTTTAATAGTCATTGGTACCAATAAACATAATATTGAAAATAATTATTAATCATTTACTTTAGTAAAGTCATTATATTTTTTATAATTTTTATGACTAGGATATTTTTGATAAAATAATTAAACTACATAATGCATGAATCTAAACTCAATAACATTAATTATTCCTCTTTATCAATGTTAATAAAATTTCTTGACCATGACCCATTAGCTTCTTTTGAGGTATATTACATTGAACCAAAGAGATGGTGTTTGTGAATTACTTCTTATCCTTACAGTTGAATCACTAATAATAGAATTTTTTTCTTTTCATCATCAACCAAAAGAACGGTGTCCTTCATATCCACACCTGTATTAAACTCCTTTCCCTTTTAAGTATAAACTAACTTATTTCCTTCCAAAATTATCACATTTTAGAAAACAAATTCTCCCTTATTCCCCTTATTCATTTTTTACTATGTAATCCACTTCTTCTATAAAATACCAAAAATCATAATAATTATTGAAATCATTCACTCTCTTGATATCATATGACACTATATCAAATAATAATGATAATTTTAGGGATATTATATCCCTTCCAAAGACTAGAATAAGACTATCAAAGAAATGTTGATTCTCAAACATTGGATTATTTCGATTAAAATTGTTATCATTCCATATATTATCTTTCATTTTTAAACAATATAATAAACAATATAAGATCATAAAATTCTGTATCATTATTTATAATCCAAAAAATGTAATACACATAAAAAATAAAAAATATTATGCATAGATAATATCATAATTATAATCAAGGTTTAATTGAATAGATTTTGTTCAAATCCTAAATAATGGGATGTAAATATAATTTAAATTGTCATAAGAATATACATAGAGATTGTAAAAATAGGTGTATATTAAGACCCATCATCATGCACTAGGTGATGATAAGGTTAATCCCAATACATCCTTTTCTGATTTATTACTTATATGATCTACTTGACCAGAACTAGTTCCAAATGTGGTATCCCAACATGTATTTATTTAATATGATAAACCAAATAATACATTTCTTACCAAAGTATTATTAGTTTCTTCTATAATTATCTTCATTTTTATTATATTGTTATGTTCTATTCTTTATGGTTTCTCAAATATAGTTATTAAGGTTTCTGGTAAACATCCTCTATTACAAATTATTGTAACCCTCACCAAAGTATATCATATACAGTGTTCGATTCATTAAATTGGCATAATATGCAAGGTATAACAACCCATTGGATTGATTAATTCATTAGTCTTACTGAACTAGATGCATATTTTAAATTCACAATAATCTTTAAAAAATAAAATAGAATAACATTTTATTTTATAATTATATTTATTATCTTAATGTATCCCTATATATGAATCCCAAAAATCAAACTTGTATCCAAGGAAAAGTAACTCATGACAAATTGTGGAGAATATATTCTCAATAAGGGTATCCATATAGAAAATATTATAAATAAGTATAGGAAAAATATACAAATTTGCATAATTGAAACACATACCATTTAATATTTCAGTTGAGCATAATGTGGTAGGAATAAATAATGTTCAAGTGATGTCATACAAATAAAAACATGTGTTGGAATAATAACCATGTATAATCTAAATAATTGAACAATCACATACAATATTAATAACTAAATTCATAATGATGAATTATATAATGTTGGACATCTAAAATATATATTCAAGGATTTTTTCTAAGATACCGTATATTTTTTATGAATTATTCCAATGTATATATATAAATGTATTATAATTTGTAAAAAATGAAATATATTTTTCCCATTACACCTATTGAATAATTGAGTGGATATAGTCGGACATTCCCATCACATTTTATGTTTAATGAATACTTAATATAAAAATGGTGAAATATAATGAACTAATATATTTCTATATAGACATGCAATGGAAATTTAAATACATACCCCAAACAATAAACATTTTCAACAAACATCTAGAGTGAATTGAATGGTATCAATAAAATAGACCCCCAAGGAACTCTATATATAAAGTTAAGGGTTTTTTAATTATTAATTCTATAAATATTCTAAAAAATAATCTTTAGAATTTTTTTTTGTTTTAAAAAATAATAATTTATAACTGAATGTTTAAAAAACATTTTGAAAACATGTTTCCATGAAAATAAAACATGTTAAAAATATTAATGATGTTTTAAAAAATCATGGGTCAATCAAATTTTAAATTTCATACATGCCATGTAAATTAATAAAATTATTCATTAATTATATTTTGGTAAAATCTAAATGAGTCTTTTTTTTAAACAACAATATTTTTCCTTCAGAAATCATTTTGAAAATTAAGAAATGGTAAACCTGTATATAATTAATTATTTGAATATGTGTTAAAAAAATTTTGGAAACATTTTTTGAAAGAAAGGTTTTATAAGAAAATGTATTCATGAGTGAAGATAGAAATGATGTTTGAATTTATTAATAAAATTTCCCAAAAATTATAATTATCAATGAATGGAAAAGTATTACTATTACATGAAAATTTTTATTAATAAAAAAACGATAATTAATGTAAATGGATTTTTTATAGAATGAACAAATAATTTACTTCAATTGAAATTCCAAAACATAAAACTTGAATTAGAATGAGATTCTGAAATAAAACTTTATAAAATAATAAATTTGAAGAATGGATTGATGAATTAATTTATTATGTATATCAAATATAGATTATAATAATGTTGGTTTAATTACAAAATATTATAATAATAATTCATTACAATCATAATCATTAAATATCCATGATAATAAAGAAGTTATTTAATTAAATTAAAGGTATATGAGTAATGAAATTTGTTACCATAGGGTAATATTCAACTAAAATCACCATGGATATACTATTTCAAATTGAAATAGACATTATATTTAATTATTAAATAATGGTGATATTACATGAAAAATATATAATATTTAAATAATAACCATGTATTTTGATCAGGTAAAAATCATTTCAATTGTTTCTTTAGGATCCAGTATTGTTCTGTTTTTCGATTACACATTAAAACTGAGCGAGTGAGAAGGTTGTTTAGTTTTAAAAAAAATGGTATAAAGGAAAGTTTTAGTCTAGTTACATAGTGTGTAATTTTACTATATTGAGTGTAACTATTACACAAATCTTAATGTACTGGATTCGTCCTATCACATAGTTTTGATAATTTTTCTAGAGGGAGGGACTTTTAAAATTACACCATGTGTAAAAAATTTACCCACTATGTAATTTTCTAGAGTATTATTTCAAAATGAGTCTGGGCTCATGATATTTTAAGAAATTCCAAACCCCTTTCTCCCTTGCACATGATCACCCATGGAATTCCTATGCTAGGTTCTTCCACCATTCCTCTATCTGATATCTAATTTCAGATATTTATGTCTTATTAGATGGATGTCAGTAATAGTTATATTATTTTTATACCATTTAGTATTCCTATTCACCTAAAATGAGTTATTTAGTTAAAGGATTTTATTCCCTATATTCATGGATTTTATCCTTTCATCAGATTTATTCTGATCAAATACAAACTAAAGGCTAATACTAGATAACGAGAGTACTATGACTATTATTTAATTTATTTAGTATTTATTTCTTTTGAATTTTTGTCTACACTATGATTCATGATTCTACATAGTTGTTTCAATGTATTATGACATAATAATACACATTAAAAATGTTTAGTTAATTTTTTTACAAGAATCAAACATTGATACTCTATGTATGCTGGGTTATGACCATGTCTTCTAATTCAACCTGTTGAGGATTGATAATGGATTTTCCTTAATGTGATAAATTATTAATGGAACTAAACAATAACTTATGAGATTTAAGAATGAATTTGATTTGTGATGACTATAATTAAAATGGATTTGAGTGATTGGTTATCTCACATAACTTTTCAAAATGGAGATAGGGTCACACGCTTTATATTATGAAATTTAAAGGAGTTATTGATTATCATTTTTATCATTCTAATGAATTGTATTCATGATTAGAATCTGAATGTGTTCATGGTAACCGCTGATTAATATGATAAATGGGAATTATGACCCTCATACTTGTTATATATATGTGACTCTCATTACTTTTTTATAGTTCTATATATGGGAATGGATTCCATTTATAATTATGATATTGGATTGGCATCAATTTAAGAATTTCATATTGCGTATGATTTCCCCTATTTAGTGACATTTGGTATGTAAAACGTAAATTTTGATATAGGAATGGCGTCCTTTTTGGTGTCAATTTTGGGATTTGATACTAGGAATAGTGTCTTCTATGCCATGATAGTTGGTATGATTGCCCATACTATGATATTTGGCACGGTGTACCCATTTGTTTTGATACTAGTCATAGATACTGTATACTATTATACCAGGTATAAATGTCTTATATGGTGATATTGGGCATGGAATCCCTTATTACTATAACACCGGTAATATAAGCCCTTGATATTGTTTAGTGATATTTTGGAATTGGATAATTTAGGTAGTGTTATCATGGTTTCTTCTAGGATCTATTGTTGATGAATTTATAGTTACAATTACTAATTTTCATTATTATATCAATAAAATGAAATTTTGTACACACTGATAGGATATTTATAGTTGTCTTCTGTGGTGGCCTATTGAATTTATCTCAGAACCTATCTGGTTCTTCAATGGTACCAAATAAGACTATATGCTTTCAAGATTATATATGGTTAAGCATCCGCTTATTGGTATGTGACATCTTTCATGGAATATGATTTAATCATGGTAGCAGATGACCATATTGGAGGTCGAGATTCATGGATAAAATTTTCCCTTTACATATCACTGGTTTATCATGTTGGATATTGACTATTTTTTCCCTGTATAATAGTTTTCCCTATTTCGTAGAGTTTTGAAATACATTATCACCCAATTTTATATATGATTCAGTTTCTAGATTTGAGTAATATTATATGTTTTATGGGTTTCTTTTCATATATATTCATCTTCCGCTACAGTGGGTTACTGTTCTACTGGTCATACAATATATTTTCATTGTTCCATCTGTTTAAAATCTGTCCACTATTTTCAAGTGCAATATCTGTAGTGCTACACTCTAGTAATGAGGGAATTTTCTCCAAATGATCATTCCCTAGGCCTTGATGCAATTCGGAAAACTTTGTTCTATGGGAACGCTCACTTGATGCCATGTGTCACACTTGATTAGGGCACCGTCATGTTTTATCTGGGTTTGGAGGATAAAAAGTTGTTTCCAAGGTGTCCATTTTTCTTTCTATTTTGATATAATATATAAGATATTAGAAACTGTTTAAAATGTTTTTATATGATTTTCTTGGGATTAGCATATCCATGTTTAGGGAAAATATAAATAAACTATTATAAGGAATTATTATTCTTTATTATTTAAATTAGAGTTGATTTTATCCCATGGTTGGTTTACACAACTGAATCGTGATGTTATTATTTCTATTATTGATTATTTTTTATTATCATGACCTGATGAGATGAGGGAATTACATCTCATTCATCATTTTAGATATCGTATAGTACATTCACATTCCATGAATATTCCACTGCATATAGGAGAATATATTTTCTTATATTACCTTTATTACATTAAGTTCTTTAACAACATGAATCTATTTTATATTCCTTATAAGATAAAATTTTTAATAGCATAATTTTTTGTGAAGGGTTATGAAAAAACATAATTGGTACATAGAGTCATTACTATAACCTAAAATTTTATTCCTACATATGATATAATAGACACCCTAAGTTGTCAATCATGGCACATTTAGTTATTGACCATTGTTCACATATACTAGAACTTGTTATCGTACATTTTAAGTGGAAACACCCTTTATGTTCACATGGTTGATGGGACCTTATAGATCATAAATTTTGAAAGACATGGTTACACTATTTTAAATAATGTTATTATAATCGTAATTTATTAAAATGAAATTTAAGATAAAACAAATGGTTTGACAAATTCTTGGCCTTAGTAGTATGGATTATGTGTTGTCTCTTGTGTTCTATATAATGGTTCATTTCACCCATATATGAATATATTAGCTTGAAATGGGGGTGTGATTGGCATATATAAATAATGTTTTTTATTATATACTTAAATAATTGGCTTATTCCCTTATCGAATCCTATATAAAGAGTCTGATTGGAAATTGTAGAAAAATTCCAACATGTCCTCCTTTGGTAGTACATTAAGATAGTGGTGATGAACAGTATACCAATGTGGTGGCCCTTATCCACTAGTGATACCTCCAGTAGTTCCTCCTATGTAAAATTTTCACATTCCTAACATGGGATATGATTTCCTGTTTATATGTGATTTTTTGAGGGTGATGTAGAAAATTTAGGGATATCTGAACTCTACCTATTCTATGGAGGCATTAACTCAAGATTTACAATATCCTTATCCACCCATGTTTAGATGGTATTTCATATCACATGATATAGATTTATTACAATAATGATAATGTCCCCATTAAATTTTTTTGAGACATCTCAGGATAGGAGTTAGAAACTCACAACTAAAATGATTTAAGGTTATTCTAAATGTTGTTGGGATATTTTTAATCCCTCTGGTCATCATCCAATGGTGTAATAGAGAGTTTTATAATTGATTTTATTTGATTATTTATTCCATGATATCTTGATATATTATTTTTCTTGGGAATTCATGATCCTATATTACATTTATCATATATTTATAGACTATACATCTCATTTCAAAGAGCTTCAACACTATATGACTCTCTATAATATGGATGATCTTGCAAAAGAGATATGATTTGAGGGTGGTGTGAGGAAAATATTAATTATTAGGTAAATGTTATGTAGTTAACCTTCATATTGGATATCGTTATCCCAACCATTATCACTAAGTAGAACCCGAGGGAAGAAGATGGTGTGAGTAAGGGTTGTTCAAAAACCAAAAAGACTTATGGTTTGACTAGTAGATAAAAGTGTTTATATGAGACTTTATGCATGAAAAATAGAGACCAACTGACCCTAAAATATATTTATGTGGTTTTCACTTTTTTTAGAGGCTAGGAATAAAAGTCCCTGATGTCCCAGATACCCTATCATGTGTCGAGTCTGCATCATATTTGGTAATGTTCATCATTTCTGATAGACAATCCCATATGTTCTGAGTGAGAGAGTATTAGTTCAAGCTATAACATCAAGGGTAGGATTAATGGATCCTATATAAATACATATTTTTAGTAATTTTATACATATTATTTGATTAGGAGGTTGTGGCAGTGGTGTACATGATTTAGATATACTGTGCCAATAGAGAGGACCCGCTTGAGGTAGTTAGGTTCTATCACAGGGATAGGGATCATGCATGATTTATTTCTTTCATCCTCTACCAGATGAGAAGGATAATGGGAAATATAGTGTTCATGTTACTCTTATTGTAGACTATACAATAGTTACTTAATTATTTGATTAAGGTGTATCACATTCATTCAAATGTTTTCCTATTAGGGAGATCTGTGGGCTTAATGTTGTGTATTATTTTGGCAACCTGTCAATAGATAAAATGTTGGATATACATTCTTAGTGTATACACATGTGTAGTTAATTCCCCTTTAAGTGGGAATATATCATTTCATGTGGGACTATCAATCCTTGATATGATGGGATATTATGTAATTCTCATACTATATAGGATAGATCATTATAATTTCTATGTTGATTGTTATAATTTCTGGGTTCCTTTTACAACTACAAAGGGATAAATTTTATTCATAAGGGATAATGGAATATTCAAGATAATATATATTGACTGGGGAATCTTGTGATAGGGTAAGTGACCTACAATATTTCTATTATTTTTAGGGAAGATCATGGAATACATTAGATTGAGTTACCTCAATTAGTATACTCGTTAATGATATTTTCCCGGAAAACTTTTTGGAAATACCTCCTGAAAGAGATGTTTAGATTCAATTTAGATAGATAATGGAGCTAAACTATTATACATTCTTCCTTACAGTAGGGATGAAGCTTAGTTCCATGATATAAAGAGGAATCTTGTGGAATTATAGGCTAAGGGAATTATACAATCTTTTACTTCTCCATGGGGTTCATTATCCTTTTTTACTTAAATGTGGATGATAACCATATGAAAAGTGTCAATTACCATGTGTTAAATCATATTATTGTTAAAAAAAGAGTATCCATTAATTAATAATGAATTTATTTTTACAAACTAAAAGGATAATTTTTATCTCATATATCGAGTGGATATTGTTTTGTAATCATGTTTATGTTAGAGACTCTGATTTTCCATGAATGGCTTACCATAGTTTATATAGACAATGTTAATATATCCAAATATTTTTTTTGATATTGAGGACATAACTTCCATATTCCTGGCCTTGATGAATTGTATTTTCCATCCATATTTGGATTACATGGTGGTGGTATTCATAGATGACTTATTTTTGTTTTCACATACATGAATAGATCATCTCATTCCTCTTAAGATAATTTTAATACACTAAGTGAACTATAAGTATTATATTATCACTAAAAGTCACTTATGGAATCAAAAGGAAAACTTTTTCTATCATATAATTTATAAGTTAGGAGTTTTCATTGACCTAGATATGTTGAAAATTTTGGATACCTATGATATTCCTGAGAGTCACTTCGATATATGAAATTTATTAGGGATATCTGGTTACTAAAAAAATTATATAGGAAATTTGACACATAACTACCCCTCTTTTGGGATTAACTATAAAGGATGTGATGTTTCTATGGGATGAATTCTATGAGAATTACCATCAGAATATGAATATGAAATTTACTGTATCACCAATCATGATTCTACTAGAGATGGGAATGAGATATACAGTATATTTTGATGCATCATGTATTGTTCATGGAAATATTCTAATATAGAAATATTGATTCTTTGAACATGAATCATGGAAGTGGAGGCATCATTTGAATAATTACCCAATGCATGATATTGAGTTGGATGTTGTTGTTCCTGACGTGGGTATTTTGATGCATTAACTATAGGGATAATTTAATAGTGTTTACATACCACTAATTATTTATGTTCACATCAATATATAAGAACATGAATCTTATAAAATGTGTAAAATCCTAGTTTTGAGTGCCTCCCAGAGGATCACCATAACCGGTTGGTCAGATGACCTCACGAACATTTCACCAAACGCCAGATAATAAGGACTAGCTACAGGGGCTTTTGGTGTGATTGTGGGGAAACTGTGCCCTCATTAGAAGAGTAATGCAGCGAAAATAAATAGATAATAATATCAGAAACAATAATAAAATGCAATATGTAAACATTAGATGATTGAGGGAAATAAACAACAACATCATATATATATAAATAATGATCCATGTCACAAGTATCTAGGAAATAATCGAAACAAGTCACAATGATTGAACAAAGAACTAATCCAAATTAAAAAATAAATGTATGAAAAAAACTCCACAGCATCACAACCCTAAACTTGGTCACATACTATCCAAATCCGAAGAAATCATGTACCTAATATAGAAGGCTGATTTACATTATCTATACTAGAAAGAATGTAATCTATTTAGGAAGAAACCCATGGACCAAACAGGGTGTTAGAAAAATTGTAGTAGACAACCATCCAAATACATGTGCCTAACTATCAGTGAATATATATGACAGATGATATAAAAAATGAAGAAATAAACAAGGAAGTACTCAAAAGAAAACAGTCTGATATTTTCAATCACATCCATTTTCATTTATTAGTTTAGAAACCAACAATCATAATTAATCCAATATTATGTACTCACATCCTAACCCTTATGGTTCAACTAATCCAACACAAGAAGCCTTTTGGAAAGTAGTCATAGTCTAACCCGTTTGGTTCATCTTTAGCACAAACTCTATGAGGAATCACTCATCGTCAATTCACCCTATGGTATCATAATACTAACTATAGACACTCTGAGGAATCACTCAACATCCAATTCCCATTGTGATCTCGCAACTAAGAACTACATACACTCTAGGGGATCAGAAAGTCCACCCCCTATGGTCTAGCAATGTAAAAGTAAATAGAAACTCTGGGGAAGCCCCCAATGTTCATCCCCCATATGTTCTACTATAATAGGTTCTTATATCCCTTTGTATGTAAATCATGCACATATGATATATAAAATCAAAATTATACCTCAAGAACTACTTGGATAATCAGTCTATAGCATCTCACAGTATGTCAGATAAAATCACACCATCCTAACAATACATGGAATGGAAAAAATCATCCTAAGAAGAAAAGGTAAAACAAATGATCAATATCAAGAAAACATGGAAACGAATCCATATTGTAACACCACATGCTTCCACAGTACGCTTCTCTTTCAATAATGCAATAGCTTGCATTGTACGCAAGTTCGAGATTCTAACACATAACGACCAATCAAAGTAGTAGTTATGAATAGTAATATCCACTTTTTGAAATTTTATAAATTTTATTATTCAAATTGGACTTCATTTTTGGATTCGGAATATCAAATTTATCCTAGGTTGAGTTTTTTGTATTTTTCTGAAAAACTTCAATTTTTTATGAATAGTGGAACCACTAAGTCGTAGTTAAAAAATGATTTTTTTAATTGAAATTTTAACAATTGTTTGAATTGAATTTGAAAAAACAAACATACATGGTTGTAATTATTTATTAAAATGTGGTTCAATGGGATGAAAATGATTTTTTGGTGAATAATAAGTTTTGAGTATTATTAACCGCAATTAGAGGTAATTATGGTAATTTAACGTAAAAGTTTTTTTATAATAATATGAAATTACCTTGACACATGTCCTACCCATATTTTAAGATTCTTGGCCCACCATTACAAACCATGGGTCAATTTTGAGACCCCAGAGAGCCTCTTGGGTGAGAAAATGACATTAATACCTTTTTATTTAAAAAATAAATAAAAATGTCACAAACATGTATTGTTTTACAAAATCAATTTTTTCCTCGAGTTATCTAAGTTTTCATTATGTCTATAAATATTAATTAGAACGATAATATGATTTCCTAAATCATGGTATATTTTTTATAATTTTTAGACATTAAGTAAATAAAATTATTTATGACACCATGATGATGCAGTGATTACCTCATTATTAAATGATTTAAATAAAATGAAAAGATAATGTAAAATCTAAATCATACACTAGTCTAAAACCTATTGGATGGTGGATTTATAACCCTTATAACCTTATCATCAAAATAATTCATTGTGGGACCTTTATAATCCGAAAACCATTTTATAATAAAATTATATTTTCAATCATTCCAAAAGAGCCCCACCTCTCCTCTTATAAAATGCCCCCACCTATACCACCTTATTCATAACATAAAAGCCATTTGTCTCATCCAAAATCTTCCCAAATACCCTCTAATATTTCCTCTATTCATCCTAAAAGCCTTAACTTAGGTAGAAATCACTTCAAGAAACCCTTTTGGTTTAAACCAAATGGAGTTACCTGATTTAAAGGTAATGTCTTCTCTTATGTTCTTTTGTTTTATTTCTCTTCTCCAACCCCTTAACCTATTTTATTCATTTATTTTGTAAAAAAAACATTATCTACAATATACTATGTTTTTTTATGAGAATTAGTTTATTTACACTTACACACACCTTCCTCTAATGGTTAAAGAATATATTTTTTTTGTGGGTGGAGAATTACTGCCTCACGAAACGTTTATTGTTCAATCTTCTTTTAACACTTCTCATGGTGGCAATTATGATGAAAATATTTTTATATATGATATATATTGGGATTATTTTTTATTTATACTTCTGTATTTTTCATTTATATCATACCATTATGGGTTCCATTATGGGTAAACACAATAATCTCATTAGAGGAAGTGCAGACTACCGCCCCCTCATAGCGATGTGACATGTTAATACCATATGTGGAATGTATAAAGGACGGAGTTAATGATATTATATATGATAATACACTGGAATTATTATATAACTCTGTATCATTATTTTTTAATTCCATTATATATGAAATAGAAATTAAAGTAGTGTTCATGCGTACGTACGACTTACCATCTCCATGAATGGTGCATTTCATTTATTACCTCTAAATGTTATATACTATTATAAATACATGTATATACTGAATATATATGAAATATATGTTATCTAAATCATTAATATCATTATGATGATAATGGATATTTTACCACTTGAACAACACATAATTTTAAGAAGTCAATTTTTGACTCAAGTACCTAATATCGACAAAACGACCATTATTAACATAATTGACTATGTGATGCTTGTAATATGGTAATAAGTGATATAAAAGGATTAATAAACTTGAAAAGGGTTTTTATTCAAGTATAAATTAACTGTAGTTTATTATTTAGGACGTTAAATAACGAACAGTTCAAGTTAGACTTGAGGTAAGGGATCCTACCTCTCTCATTATTTTTAAGTACTCTCTTTTATGCCATTTCTTTTAAGAGCCTCTTTCTTATGTTGGGGGATGTTCTTTTATATTCCTATTATTATAATTTTTATAATTAATGACCCTAATTGATATCATTAATCCATTTTTGGATGTTTTAAGTGGTGCCTCTAGGATACCGAATTTTCGTATGGAATTTCTTATCTCACTTTTAATTCCGTGAGATTTCCATTGTTCGCCACATATTTCATGTGGTGTATTGTGTACTTCCATTACCTATATATTACCATGAATCTATTTATATTCATTTTATTATGTGATTAATTTGGTATTTATTATCTTTGGTCATACAACTCGATTGATTACAGCGAGGTAAGGGTTTATTTCACAATCTCATCATTATCTGAGGTTGCTTATACATAATTATCTACTGGGACCTCTTTATCATCCACATCCATGTTTTAAAAATATTTATTTAAAAAAATTCTTACTATTTTATAGACTATGGGTAAAGTCATTTATACCCTTTTTTACTTTATATAAGATGTTTAAAAAGGAATATTTCCGTCATTTTCCAAACAAGAACATTTTTAAACTTTTCGTCAAAAATTAAGGTAACAACGCTTATTTAACTTATACGGCGGGTGCGTCTATTTTCTACCATTATAAACTCGTCTATGATTCCCTTACAAGATTATAAGAATATATTCAAAATAAATGTTTTATTTTATAATTATGCGACTCTTAAATGAGTTCAAAATAGAAAGAAATATTTCTCTAAAAATGGGTTTTGATTTTCATCTATGTCAGCATCCTTTGATGAATTTTATTTTTATTTGGAGTTGATTTATTATGATACAAAACTTCCATATAGTATTTAATGTTTTATGATATGTTTGACTATGGATGTGCTATTTTTACACCATTCATGATTTATGGTTAAAGTATTTACATTTCCTATTCTAGTTTTAATATGAATGTTTATGATATGTTTAAACCTTTTCATATGAGGAATGTATTGGACTTAGTAAGTGATGGGTGGAGCCTGATATAGATCCTCTATGCGTAGTTAGGTCTCATGAGACAACTAGACATGGAATTGGTTGAGGCCCTTTCCCATATTGATATATAGTTTTTGCTGAGGGCTTAATCATTTTTAGACATCTTGGACGAGGCCTTGACAAAATGTTTTAGAATGTCCGACATTATACATTTCCTCATTATGAATATAATATTGATGGTTCATGTGGTCATTATACTAGTATAATAGCAATGATTATGTTTTATTGTGGTTTTATTTTCTATGCTTATATTCTTGCCATAAAAGTATTCATTTTTATTATTGGTAAAGGAATGAAGTTTCAAATATTCACCATGATTATTATTTATGTTATCTTCCACTATATTTCTTACCCTTATTGAGAGTTTTAGCTCACCCCTTTATAATGTTTCATTTTCCTAGGATATGAAGAAGTTAGTTATGAGTGACTTTCAGGCATTATTTATGAGGCTTGGATATTTCCAATTGAATAAATTAATGTTTTATTTCTTTCCATGTTTTAATGATGAACTTATGTATGTAATCAATTTTCCTGGACCTCTAATTCGATTGGTACTTCGGGACATGATTCCTTGTAATCCTGCCAATGTATTAAAATATTGCACCGGCTCTAGGTATCTGAGGTCAGGGCATTACAGTTAGTATCAGAGGAATTCTAGTAAAAACCATGGAAACTAGATTTAGATAAAATCTTACAATAGCACATTACCCGAAGATAGTCTTTGAGTATTAGTATAGAAGAACAATCTCGAATATTGGTAAAGTATTGGTTTTGTGTATTTTCTGAGCAATACATCCCTATCTAGATACGAGCAGGTAGAGGTGGCTCCAGAATAGATGTACCTAGGAATTAAAACTCTGACAAGGAGTTTCGGGATTGACCCATGGTATCCTGATACATGACAACGGGCCATGCTACTCATGGTTATGACACTCCTGGGGGAAATGCTTAGGATAATTATCGATTTCTTTACAAACCATTATGATGGATTTAAGAGTATATACATCATTAAAGAAAACCTTTTTATGATTATGGATTATATCCATAAAACTATTTAATTTATGTTATGTATGTTACAAATTTGGAATTATGTATTCTGATTCATAAACTAATCTAGTTTATGACATTGTTTAGAAATGGCATATAATAAAATGAATGGGAACCGTATCAATGCATGCACTCCTTTTAGGGATTTTTATCCTGATCAAGATAATTATAGTGGAGCTGGTTATACAGCTGGTGCTGATCAGCTTAACACTATACTGGGACAACTCACTCAAGTTATGAAAAATAACCTTACTCGTATGGAGCACCCTATTCCGCAATGTGGAGGATCAATGTTAGAAATTTTCATGAGGTGACAACCACAAAAATTTAATGGGGGGAAAAATCCATTAGTAGGTGGGAAATGGATAAAATACTAAGATAAAATATTCCACGCCATACAGAGTAGCTAAATGGAGAAAGATTTCATGACATTTTACCGCCTCACTGGAGATGTCAATCAATAGTGGTCACAGATTCAAAACACAAAGGAAGATGATGAGGTATCAAATATGGAATAAAGGGAGTTTAAAGAAATATTTTTAGAAAAATACTTTCCTAATGACCATCTGGCGGATATGGAAAGATAATTTCTTAGTCTGAGGCAAAAATATTATAAGAATGTTGAAATGTATGAAGCTAACATTACAAGGTTAGTGAGGCATGCAGATGATTATATACGTAACCCAATAAGTAAGATCAATCATTTCTTTGATGGGTTAAAACCGTTTCTCCATCGAGCATTAGTATCAAAGTCTTTCTCAATGTTCAAAGATATTGTCTCATGTGCTATCAAGATAGAAAATGAAAACTCTAAATCTTATAACAATAAAGTAAAGTAAGAGAAGAATAGAATGGTCGAACAATAGATAGATAAAGGGAAAAAGGGAATAAAAGATTTTCCATTATGCGATAATTGTGGGAAGAATCACCATGATACATTCCTATAAGTAATAGGAGTTTGTTATAAATGAAGATAAATAGGTCATCAGGCTCGTGATTGCAAGGGAAAGAAAGAGGCTATCAATTTTAAATTCTACAGTTGTAGAGAAATGGGGCATTATGAAAATGAATTTCCTAAGCGTCAGGGAAACTTACCTCAGAAAAGGCCAAGGGATCAAGGCCAATGTTATACTATTACTATAGTTGAAGTTGAATAATTACTGTATTGGAGCTTTTGTACTCAAGGATTATATTATAGTTATAAGAATAATGTGATATATTTAAGGGTTGTACTACAATACTTGTTGTTCCCATTAAGGTTTTAATATGACTAAGGTAATCATATTTTCAGTATATTACAATAAGAGAATCATTACTTTGTTTGGGGAATCTAATGCCACAATTGATTTTGAAATTTAGATACCTTTTATAGAGAGTCTAGACCGAGGTATTTTGGATAAATTTAATGTTTGGAATGGATTAAGTTGAACATTGAATAGTATTATTTAAGTTCAAAACATTTATTTTTATTATTTTTCGAATATTATAAAACTATTGTTTTAGGAAAATTTCAACCTGTAGGTCGGGTGATAACCCGTCGCGTTGGACAAAGCTATAGGAATTGAACCAGCATACATAGTGTGATAGGACTTTATTACCTACAAATAGCCTACAGGAAGTCCCAGGTTATTAAAAAATATTTTTCATCATGGTATGTGTTAATATTTGGAACCCTATACGATTAGGATAAATATAATATTTTTGAGTTCTATTATCTTTTTGAGTGAAAGACGAGTTTGTGGAATAAATTAGTTGAAGAAAAAAATGATACTTGTCAAGTATATATATATATATATATCTCTCTTATTCTATGAATAAATTAATTCTTAAACTTTAGTGAAGGGATATTAAAACAAAAATGTGTTATCCTAATATCTTATGTTTTGTTGAACTGGTGATATTTTAAATAATCATAGATTGATGGCTTTGAGGCCCTCAATTTTATACTTGTTTATTATTGATGACCTCAATAACTTCATATAAATATTTATGTTTTTCCCATAATTACGTGTCTATAATTTCCACCAATGTTCTCCTATTTGAAATCCTAATTTGGTGGTGAATTTCTCACATCCCTTTCCCTCTTATTAAAACTAAATTTTATTAACCCTTTTTCCGATATGGGTTCTCCCCAAAGGTATTTTTTATTTTCAAACTTTTATTTTTGAAGAAAATTTTCAAATTGTGAGGATACAATTTATTGATAAAGGGAAGAATGTAACACCTCAATCTTCCATGGTACGCTTCTCTTTCAATAATGAAATAGCATCCATTGTATGCAAGTTCGAGATTCTAACACACCACGACCAATCAAAGTAGCCATTATGAATATTAATACCCACTTTTTGAAATTTTATAAATTTTATTATTCAAATTGGACTTCATTTTTGGATTCATAATATCGAAATTGTCCTATGATTAATTTTTGGTATTTTTCTAAAAAACATCAATTTTTGATGAATAGTGAAACCACTAAGTGGTAGATAAAAAACCAATTTTTCATTTAAATGAAATATTACAGCTTATTTGAATTGAATTTCAAAAATCCAACATACATGGTTGTCATTATTATGTAAAATGTTGTTTAATGGGATGAAAATGATTTTTTGGTGAATAGTAACTTTTGACTATTATTCACCGTGATTAGAGGTAATTGGGCTAATTTAAGGTAAAAATAATGTTATAATAATATGAAATTACCTTGACAAATGTCCTACACTTATTGTATGAGTCTTGGCTGACCCATACAAAACATGGGTCAATTTTTGGACCCCATGGAGCCACTTGGGTAAGATAATGACATTAATACCTTTTTATTTAAAACAAAACAAATGTCACAAACATGAATTATTTTTTTAAGGTTTTTTGTATGGGGTTATCTAAGTTATCCATTTGAATATAAATATTCCTTAGAAAGCTAAAAATATTTCTTACATCATCGTATTTTTTATATATTTTTTAGACATCAAATAAATAAAATATTTTATGACACCATGATGATGCACTGATTAACTCATTAATGAATGATTTAAATAAAATGAAAAGATATGTTAAGATATAAGACATAAAATTTTCTAAAACCTATTGTATTGGTGTATTTAGATCCCATATAACATTATCCTCGAAATATATCATTTTTGGACCTTTATAATCCGAAAACCATTTTATAATAAAATAATATTTTCAATCTTTCCAAAAGAGCCCCTCCTCTCCTCTTATAAAAGGCCCCGAGCTCTACCACCTAATTCACACCTTCAAAGACATTTTCCTCCACCAAAATCTACCCAAATACCCTCTAAACATTTCTCTAAACATATTAGAAGCCTTACCATAGGCAGAATGCACTTCAAGAAACCCTTTCGGTTCAAACCAATAGGAGTTGCCCGATTTTAAGGTAATGTCTTCTCTTATGTTCTTTTGTTTTAATTTGCTTCTCAAACCCCTTAAAATATTTTATTACATTATTTTGTAACTAAAACATTATATTCAATATAGTAGGATGATTTTATTAGATGGATTTGATTTACACTTACACACACCTTCGTCTAATAGTCAAAGAACATGCTATTTCTGTGGGTGATGAATTACTCCCTCACGAAACAATGATTTTTCAATATTCTTTTAAAACCTCCCATGGTGGCCATTATGATGAAACTATATTTAAATATTATATATATTATGTTTATTTTTTCTTTATTCCTCTGTATATTTCTTTTATATCATACCTTTATGGTTTTAATTATGGGTAAACAAGATAATTTCATTAGAGGAAATGAAGACTACCGCCCACTCAAAGTGATGTGACTCATTAATACCATATGTGGTACATATAAAGGATGGTGTTAATGATATTATATATTATAATATACTGGAATTATGATATACCTATGTATAATTTTGGTTTAATTCCATTATATGTGAAATATAAATGAAAGCAGTGTTAATGCGTACGTACGACTTACCATCTCAATGAACTTTACATTTCATTTCATACATCTAAATGTTATGTACTATTATAAAAACATGTATATAATGGATACATATGACATATATGATATATAATTCATTAATATTATTCTGATGATAAATATTTTACCACATGAAAATCATGTAATTATAAGAAGTCCATTTTAGACTCATGTACCAAATATCGAGAAAATGACCGTTATAAAAATAAATGAATATGTAATGATTATAACATGGTAATAAGTGATATAAGAGGAATAATAAACTTGAAAAAGGTTCTTATGCAAGTATAAATTTACTTTATTTTATTATTCAGGAAGTTAAAGAATGAACGGGTCAAGTCAGACTTGAGGTAAGGGATCCTACCTCTCTCCTTCTTTTTAAGTACTATATTTTATGCCATTTCTTTTGAGCTCCTCTTTCATATATTGGGGAATGTTATTTTATATTATTCTTACTATACTTTTTATAATTGGAGACCCTATTTTATCTCAATAATCCATTTTAGGAGGTTTTAAGTTGTGTCGTTAGGCTGCCAAATTTTCGTAAGGAGTTTCTTATCTCACTTTTAATTCCTTGAGGTTTTCATTGTTCACCACTTATTTCATGTGGTGTATTGTGTACTTCCATTCCATATATATTATCATAACTCTATTTATATTTATTTTATTATGTGATTCATTTGTTGTTTATTATCTTTTTGTCATACTACTTGATTGATTATAGCGAGGTAAGGGTTTATTTCACTGTCTCTTCATTAGCCGAGGTTGTTTATACGTAATTATCTACTGGGACCTCTTTATCATCCACATACATGTTTCTTAAAAATGTAATTCAAAACAATCTTACTATATTATAGACTATGGGTTAATTTCATTTATATCTTTTTTGAATTTTTAAAAATATGTTTATAAAGGAATCATTCCGTCATTTTCCAAAGAGGGTCCTTTTTAATCTTTTCGACAAAAATTAAGGTAAGAATGTTTTTTAACTTATACAGCAGGTGAAACAATTTTCTACCATCATAAACTCATCTAATCTTCCCTTACAATCTTATAAGAATATTTTAAAATAAAATTTATGATTTTATAAAAATGAGACTTTAAATGATTTCAAAATTTAAAGAGATATTTATCTAAAAAGGGGTTATGATTTCATCTATTTCAACATCCATTGATGGATTTTAAGTTTATTTGAAGTTAATTTATTATGACACAAATATTCCATATTGTATTGACGGTTTTTTGATATGTTTAACTGTGGATGTGCTATTTTTACACCATTAATGATTTATGGTTAAAGTATTGACATTTCTTATGCTAGTTTTAATAGGAATGTTTATGATATGTTTAAACATTTTCATATAAGGAATGTATTAGACTTAGTAAGTGATGGGTGGAGCCTGCTATAGATCCTCAAGGCATCGGTAGGTCTCATGAGACAACTAGACATGAAATTGGCTAAAGCCCTTTCCAATTTTGATATATGGTTTTGGCCGAGGCCTTAATCATTTTTAGACGTCTTGGCCGAGGACTAGACAAAATGTTTCAGAATGTCCGACATTATACATGTCCTCATAATGAAAATAATTTTTATGGTTCAGGTTGTCATTCTACTAGTATAATATCAATGATTATTTTTTATTATGGCACTATTTAATCATCTTATATTCCTACCATAAAAGTATTCATGTTCATTATTGGTAAAGTCATGTGGTTCCAATTATTCACCATGCTTAATATTTATGTTATCTTCCACTGTTTTTCTTACCCTTAGTATTCATTTGAGATCACCCCTTTCTTATTTTTCATTTTCCCAAGATATGAAGAAGTTAGTTATGAGTGACATTTAAGAATTATTTAGGTGTCTTGGAGGTTTCCAACGGAATAAATTCATGCTGTATTTCTTTTCATGTTGCAAAGTTAAACTTATGTATGTAATCCATTTTTCAAGACTACTAAACTGATCAGTCCTTTGGGACATGATTCCTTATAATCATGCCAATTTATTAAAATAATGCTCCATCTCTAGGTAACTGGGGTCTGGGCATTACAAATATTAAGGTAAATAACTCTATATACAATCATAAATCCTATACTCAAGCACACATGGCATAGAATGAAAATACAAGGATAAAAACTGTAAACATGCAACACCCCGAACAAGGATATTGGGAACTTTTGGACATATAGCTCCACGAGTAACAAGGGAATGGAACAAACCATCTACTTCGTCATTGTGCGATCAATATACATGAACCTTATTCCTTGAATCTCCCTAAAATTCTGTAGATCTAAAAAAATTCAAAACACATTCAACTGTGGATATCTCATGTAAAGGAGGAATCATGAAAAAGGCACTAGAAGAAGGAAGATATTTTTGTGGAGATTCCACCACAATAGATTACAGTTGATTTCAATAATGGATGGTGGGTCGGGGCGCTTCAAAAAAAATCTCATCGTATGGTCACTCATACATAAGACGAACAAAGAAGAAGAATTTTTTTTAACGAGATGTGACCTCGACCCGTTTAATGAAATAAAAATAAAGTACATGGTGTGTTATTAAAGGGTAAAAGCTTGAAAATTACTTAACCAAACCCCACTTTATGTGGTCTTTAGGTCACCCCACATGGCCATGTGATCGGCTGTTACATAGACAGCACACAACTACCCGCAAAAACTAGTTACACAACATGTACTTATAAGTACACAGCGTGTACTCATAAAATTTACAGAAACTCATATTTTTCTCTGAAAACATTCATAAATGAAAGAAATACCTTAAAAGAATATTTGGTTTCTTAAACAATTCCCCCCATAAATAAATTTTTACCTGAATTTCCCTAGAAAGGTAGCGTAGAAGAAGAATACTCGAACAGTTTCAGCCACTACGACCATACATCGTCCTCCATCTCCAAAGTCTTGTCATGTACTCACTCTTGTTTCCATAGAACCCATTCAAGAGGAAAATACCGGTCACAGAGAGCCTTCAGGATGCGATCAACAATCCAAATAAAAATTCTCTTCGAATGATGAATCCACATTTAACTCATCCTCTTTGGGTTGAAATACATGAGACAAATCTGATAAGTAACATCGCAAAACAGAAATGTGGAAAACCTCATGCATAGCATGGTACCTCAGAATTAACTGCAACTGATAGAAAATTGGCCCAATTCAAAAACCTCAAATGGTCCAGCTTATCTCCTTGAAAGATTACCCTATCTCCTAATCATCCTGTGTCCCAACTTCATTGAGACACATTGAAAAACCATATCATCATCCTTAATCTATATAGGTCATATCCATAGATCATCATAATACTTCTGTTGCGATTGGGGAGTATCCATCATCTTTAGAATCAACTGCACCTATTCTCTAGTCTCCTGAACAAGATGAGATCCCAGTATAACTAACTCTTATACTTCCATCCAACAATGGGGTGATTGTAATGACCTACTATAAAAAGCCTCATAATGATCCATATAAATAGTTTTGAGAAAACTTTTATTGTAGTAAAACTATATAATAGGACGGTGCTTCTCCTAAGAACCTTCAAAATAGAGGAATCATACTCTCAGCATCTCCTCCAGTACATGAATCGTATGCTCAAACCGGCCATCTATTGGGGGATGGTATGCTATACTCAGAAGTAACTACGGAACTATATCCTTTTGTAGTCCCTTCCAGACCTGAGAAGTAAAATAGAAATCCTTGTTTGGAACAATAGATTTTTGATCCCCATGTAGATGTACAATCTCTCAGATGTACATCCATCCCAGGTTGTCCACAAAAAAGGTCTCCTGGATCAGCAAGAACTGTCCAACCTTCGAGAGCCTATCAATGACAACCAAAACTGCATTATTCTCTCAAGATAACCTCAACAACCCCATATGGAAATCCATCACTACATCATTCCTATTCCTCTCAGGATTGGGTAACTGTTGCAAAATACTTGATGGTTGTTGATTCTCTACCTTCATCTACTGATAGGTGGAATACCTCATCAAAAAACCAGCAATGTCTTTCTTCATACGTTGCCACCAATACTGGGGGTGAAGATATCAGTACATCATGGTGACACCAATATGAACTTCCCAAACTGAGGAATTTAAATCCCATATCATCTCCTCGCATATGTATACAGACACCCATAGACGCCCCTAGAATTGTTAGATCTCATCATCACCTAGGGTCCATCCTACAATACGGTTCTCTCCGAACACACATTCCTGTAGGACTAGGCCTTCTGAATCTGATAGCTGCCTCATTCGCACATGATTCAGTAGACAATAAGTAACAACTATATAATAAAAAATAATTTTCTCCAATATGTCATGCACCTCTAAATTCATCTCAGATTACATAGCCATAAGCTTCCCCTCACTTTTGGCCTCCTGAACTACTTTTTTCAGAGTCCTCATGCTCAACGCATTAGCCACGAGATTGCCTTTTCTTAGCGTATAGGCATTCTAAAAGTCAAAAGAATGAAGTTAATCAAATCACCTTCATGGTATCAAATTCAGATCGCATTGGGTAATGATATACCTGAGACTTTTGTGATATTTGAAAACAAAAAAATTCTCTCGTAGTTGATAATGTCTCCAACTGTGTAAGGCATGACATACTACAACCAACTCTTGATTGTGTGTTGGGTAATTCCACTCATGTGGCCTCAACTACCGAGACCTGTATTAAATGACTCATTCTTTCTGTATAAGAATTACTCCAAGCCTGATACCTGATGCATAACATTATACAATATATCTATCTCCTGGCTCTGGATATAATAGTATCGGTGCTAAAGTCATCCTCCCTTTCAGTTCTTGAAAGGATGACTCATAAGAATCATTCCACATGCACATTGCAACCTTCTTAGTAAAGCCCAATAATGGTGCTAATAACCATGAAATGTATTGTGTGAAACATATGTAGTATCCAGCCATCCCTAGAAAACATCTTACCTCAAAAAAAATTGTTCGACTGCTTCTAAGAGACAACTGCTCTCACATTCTTTGCGTCTACTAACACTCATGTCTCTGAGATAACATGACCCAAGAAGTGAATTTGGTCTATCCAAATATGGAATTTAAAGAACATAAAATATAACTGATTCTATATCAGGGTACTCAAAATGATCTCAATGTGTTTGGAAATGTCGTGTTGAGTATGAGAGTACACCAACATATCGTCCACGAAGGCTACCATGAATGAATCCAAGAATGGATGGAACACTTGGTTCATCAATGCCGTGAAACTAGCAGGTGTGTTCATGAGACCAAATGACATAACCTAAATCCCATATAGACCATATCTTCTTTAATGTTTGTAAGAGGTATATTAGAAGGACTGACATGAATATGGTGATAACCGAATCTCATGTCAATCATTGATAATAATTGGGCTCCAAGAAGTTGATCAAAGAGATCAGTAATCCTCGACAAGGAATATCTGTTATTGACCAACAAATGGTTCATCTTCCAATAATCCACACAATGTCTGAAGGTACCATCTACCTTCTTCACCAAAAGGAAAAACGAACCCCAATGATAGGTACTAGATAATATTGAACTCCTATGCTTTAACTCCTCCAACAACTTCTTGAGCTCTTGTAAATCTAGTGTTTCCATCATAAAAAGATGAATGGCCATCAGTACTGCCTGTGGCACAAGCTCAATAGAAAAGTATAACTCTATCTATGGAGGCATACCTGAAAAGTTCCATGGAAATAAATCCCTAAAATTATCCACCACTGGAGGAAATTCAACTATGAAGTATCATAGTCATCTTGATATAGAATAGAAATATAGGCTGTAATTCCTCCCAAACCATGATGCACAGGTCCTACTCTACCCACCTGGACATCCCATTCGCCATTGTGTAAAAACAAACTTTCTTCTGGTGATGTGAAACACACCCTATGACAATAACTGTAGACGAATTCCTGGAAGGGAATTAACCAATCTATCCCGATAATAAAATCATTGCATGTAATCTCTAGGAAATAGAGATCCCATAAGAAGTGACACCCACTAAAATCAAGAGGGAACTCCTTACAATAACATACAGTTGTTGTCCTTGTACCAAAAAATGTATTTATTGCCAAGAAATCAGTATAAGTAATGATACAGAGCCCAAGGATCTCCACAACAATAACAGATATGAAACTATGCAATGCACCGGTATCAAAATGTGTAGAAGATAAAACTAAGGAATCTATGAACATAGCACGAACTTTAGAGGGTCTAGGATACTGATTCTGATAGGTCTGCTCCACTAAAAAAGTATGGCCTATACCCTAGCCCTGTGACCCTGACTAAACACTCCAAGCAGATCAACTCTATAGTCACTGAACACCTGGAAACTGGCTACCACGTCCACAACCTCCACCTTCGCTTGAACGGCCGGAAGAACACTAGTTCCCAGACTGATGAGAAGCTAGTGGTTTTTCTCTTGAACGAAGTGTCATAGAAGAACCTCTATCACCAGCTGCCGGTGAGAAGAACTGATAGAGGCACTGAAGATGACCAATCTTGCCACATGATCGGCACTCCACTAGGTCTCTCAGGAAATGTGGCCTTATATGTTTTCTCTTCCCATACTAGTAGCTCACCACCTGGCTACCAGAAGATGTATCCCGCCTACTACGATCTTCATGTGTAGACTCCCTATAGTACTTCATGTTGTCATTCTGAGGGGTAACAATGCTAGATGTTGAACTGCCCTGGCTCATAACTCATGAACCACTAAGATTTCTCTCCATGATCAGCACTTGGTTGACTATGGAAGTGATAGAAATCATCCTGAAGATGTTCAACTGATATCGGATGTTGTTCCTAAGTCCATCCTCACACTTCATTTCCACAAATAACTCATCACCACCTCGAATAGGCCTAAAGCACTGCAAATATATGAAGTGATAAAAGTTCACCATGTTTGAGAGAGTACCCTGCTCGAGACTCATGAACTCTCAGGCTCTATTGGACATTAATGTATATAGGTAGAAATTGTCAAATAAAGAATGCTGGAACTCATCCCAATCCATGAACTACTGGCATCCCTCTTGTAAGATCACATCCCACCATATCGTGGTGTATTTCCAAAGCATATATGTATCGATATTCAACCTCTTCTCTGGAGGTGTCTCCAGATTGTCAAAGATAGATAGTATTAAATCTAACCATGACTATCTATCATGAAGTCCTCCATACCCTATAAACGTTGGAGGATGCTAGTGCTGGATAAAACATGCCAAAACTGGCACATATGGGATAGGAGACGGTACTCCTCAGAAGGTTTTCATGAAGCTTATAAATCCCTCTTAGAATTATGCATCAGCACCTCTACTTGGAATGGCGACTGGTTCCTAGGCCATCATGACGGGAGGATCTGCTGGGATTTCCTAATTATCCATGTCTAGTGTCTGATCATTTCCCTATAACTGACATACAACTAGAAGACATATCAGTGGCATGACTCTACAAGATCAATTGTACACTTAGTCCAAGATTATCAAGGACTAAATGATAGAAGTGTATGAACAGATCAGGAGAAATAATTAATTCAAGATCTTTGAAGCATGGATACACTACCTATTCCTTTAATCCTTCACATGGGAATTTACTCCTTCCATATGAAGTTGTGTAAAATCCAATAAGCATGACATGTTTCCCCAAGAAACGGTGTGTACATGAATCATATTACCCTGCCCATGTTCTTTTACATGACTAACCCACATGGTTCTCCAAAGAGCAAGTCTACACAGTGTGTTTGTGGAAGACATGTCGTGTACCAGAAATAACTTCACTGACCCATGTTGTTAGTCACATAACCAGTTACACGACATGAATCCACATGGCATGTTTGTACCAGACACAGCCTGTACTAACTACCTATAATCCACCTGTGTCGTTATTCAAACAGCAGGACAAATAGTCCTCACAACACGGCGTGTATGTTTGGTACACAGAATGTTCCTCCATGGATTTCCCAACCCCATGTCTCTACCCACACAATGATTGACACAGTTTGATATTATACGATGTGTACATATAGTACACTGTGTGGACATAATAAAAATAGTTCCTTCCCAAACAGAAGGATACATGACATTTATTTTTCATTACACGCTGTGTATTCTAGGTTTTTTTCGAATAGTAAGCCTCAAAAAATACACTAAAACCCAGAAAAACATAAAATTGAACATTGAAGTGCCAAATTCCAATCATTGAGGGCCCATAGTCCACACAAATCAAATTTTGGCATCTTATACATGTCATAAAAAATCATAACTGTGAAATGATCCACCAAATTTATCACCATGAGGGCCAATAACACTTCAAGAACCATAATTTGGCGTTCATTCAAACAATACCTTACCCAATACATTCCCTAAAAAATATTTGATATTCAATCAAGGAATCTATCACAATAACATGCATATCTAACAAAACATCTATCGTAACAACATGCAATCAGTAATACAGTCTAAATTGCATGGAAAGAATTCATGACGTGTGATCTCTAGAAAGTGCCTATATAATGCATGAGATGACATACCCTCATCTCATCAGGATAAAAAAATAGATCCTCAATAATCTCAATGTTAACAACACAAAACATGGGAATCACTCAATGGTGAAATAAAATAAACTGTAATATTTGAAAAACTAGAAAAATTCCAATAATTCATGTAAATTAGCTTTTCCATGTACACATGATAGCTAATCCCAAGCACATATTTTTACCAAGTACCTATTACTCCCTATCCCTGGATATAGGATCGAAATAGTAAGTCAAGAAGAAAATAATCCATCAGATACCACTTTGTAATGATCTCATTCCGTGTGCCGCCTAGAGGTGCCCCGTACCTGGTTGGTCACATGGCCTATAGTGCATTTCCTCAAATGCCATAGGATTCAAACTTTCATCGGGGGCTTTGGGTGTGATAGTGGGGAAAAGATTCCCTCATTGGTAGAGTAAATCAGTGAAAACGAAAAGATAATAATAACAAAAATAGTAATAACATGCAATAAGTAAACAACAGATGATTGAAAGAAATAAAAAATTGCAGCATATATATAAATAATAATGCACTTCACAAGTATATAAAAAAGAATCCAAACAAGTCAAAATGTTGGAATATAGTACTAAACTAAATTACAATAGAAATTCAAGTAATGTAACATCACAATCTTCCATGGTACATTTCCCTTTTAATAATGTAGTAGCTTGCGTTGTACACAACTTGGAGTGTTAAAACACCATGACCAATCAAACTAACCATTATGAATTGTACTACCAACTTTTTGTAAGATTTTTTTTAAAAAAAATTTTAAAATGAATTTTTTTTTTGAATAATTGAAATTATCTTAGACTGAATTTTTGGTATTTTTTTAAAAACATTCAATTTTCGATAAATAGTGAAAACCCCATGTTATTTTTTAAAACCAACTTTTTTATTTAAGTAATTAGTAATTTTATTTTAAAATATTTTAGGTAAATATAGATACATAATAACTATATATATTTAATGTAATTCATTGGATATATTTTATCATAAGTTTAGATATATAATATTTTATTGAACTTTTTACGTTGTTTTACCCACCTTCTAGGAGAATTTTCAAATTTGCATAAAAAATAATTTTACCACTTCTGTAATTTGAATTTATAAAATCCTAGAAACATTATTGACATCCGTATGTAATATTTGGTTCAATAAGATGAAAACAATTTTTGGGGAATAGTAACTTTTGACTTTTACTTACCAAAGTTAAAAGTAAATTATGTAATTAAGGTTGAAAATGATATTATAATTAACCTAACACATGTACTAATTCTATTGGATATGTGTAATTCAACCAAAAACAAAATTTTTAATAAAATATGATCCTCTTTGGTCCACATGGATTAGATTAGGACATTTATAATTATTTTATTTAATGAAGTGTTAAATGTGTTAAATTCAATGTGTAATTACTAAACCCTTTTTAATATAGGGTTACGCACAATATAAATTTGAATATAAATATTATTTATAAATCTAAAAACATTACATACATAATGGTATTTTATTTATAAATTTTATACAATAAATAATTTAAATTATTTATGACATAATGATGTTGCAGTAATTACTTTGTTAATGAAATATTAAAATAATTGATATTATAAGTATCCAAATAAATGTAAATTGAGACTTATGATGAATTAAATTAATTTTATAGGTTAAAATTACATGTTAGGGTTGATTTTATATTTTATTTTTGTTGTTATAATGTTTTTATGACTTTCACAAAAACAAAATACCAAAGAGCCAAAATTGACAGAAATTAATTTTTAAAAAATACTATATTATTGGTTGATATAATATTTCTAAAAATATAACGTTCGGCCAAATGGATTAAATAATATTATATATTTCATTAATGAAAAACATTAGGTTCTCTTGGAAGTTTTTATTATATTTATTAACCATATAGTGTAAGAATACAAGAAGACACGATAAAAGTTGAACTATTTAACTAAGAGTTAAATCTAAAAGATAAGGATAAATGGTAACATGAACTAGTATAAAACCAATTTATTGACAGGATTTAGACCCATAACCACCTATGTCTCTAAATAAATTTATTTGGAGCCATTATAAACCGAATATGATTGTATAATAAATGAATATTATATTCTTTCCCAAATGTGATTGTCACCCCTCTTATAAAAGGGTGCTTCCCCATCTCTTTAATTCACACCCACAAATCTATTGGGATCGGCCAAACCCTTCCAAAATATCCTCCCAACATCTCTCAAATAATTCTATAGGACTTAACTTGAGAATAATGGAAACCTATGTAGCCCTTCTCTTCAAATCAAAAGGAAACACCTAAATAAGAGGCAATTATTTTATCACCTCTTTCAAATTTATTTTCTGTTTTCACTTTCACATTATTTTTTGTTTCCATACCAAAATAATAAAACCACTACCTTCTAAAAAATTGATGTTATTATAAATATGGTACAACCATATTTTTTTCTATCCATCCTATAAATGACAAAGTCACCATATGTGTGTACGTACAGCTTACCGTCTCCTCGGGGTGGTGGTGTTTGTTATTCAAACACTTCAACATTTGAATGGGTATAATAATGAGTATAACTAATGTAAATAATAAATATAACATGTTAATTACTCTGTATATATGATATACCATCCAATTTCATCCGATTTCACAATTAGTATAATGATATTGTCACTCGTGCGTACGTATAGATTTCTTTCTCAAAAAACGCGATGAGATTCAATTCCCATTTTAATAATTCAAAAATAATTTTCATTTTATGATTAAAAATAATGTTTATGAACATAATATCATTATATATATGATTCAAATACATCATATAATAACAAACATGGCTTACGTAACCAATCAAATAATGGAAAATTAATCAGTTAACACCCGAAACGATGATACGACTAAAATATTATTAACAAAGAAATATTATAGGATCATATATGATATCAAATTTATGTATATATTTCCTATACAATTTAATAACAATGTGTTATCTATTATACAGGAGGTTAACATACCATTGACTAAGGATAGTTCAATGTAAGGGTTATTTCATCAATCTCATTATTTTCCGAGATTGTTTCTGTGTAAGTATTTATTGGGACATATTTATCATCAATACCCATATTTAATAAAAATGTATTCAAAAGGAATATTTTAAGGTTTTATGGGAGGGTCTATTTAAATATATCATCATTTTAATTGTTTTAATGATTTATCTTTCTAGATCCTTTAAATTAATTTCTATGTTTTCAAAATGATTTTAATGATTTGTTTATATGGACATGAATATTTTGAAATGACAATTCTTTTCAAAAGTCTCAATGTGGTATGGGACACATTGATTCAAAAATCACTTTTAAATTAATTCCTTTAATAATGTGTGACTGTTAAATGATTTCATAAAAATGGATATTTCTCTAAATAATTTTTACTGATCATTTTCAACTATGTCAGTATCCTTCACTGGATATTATTAATGATTGAGATTGATTTATTATAATACAATAATCTATATTGTATTGAATGATTTATGATATGTTTCATTTTGGATGTTCTATTTTTATACCATTCATGGTTTAGGGATAATTTATTGATATTTTGTATGCTATTTTTAATACAAATGTTTTTGTAATGTTTCAACTTCTTCATATGAGGAATCCAGTGGACATAGTAATTGACAGAAGGAGCCTGCTGTAGCTTTTTCCCACATCGGTATGTCTCTAGAGAAAATCTAGTGTTTTGGAACAAGGTCTTGACAAAAATATTATTTTTAGTATTGGCACAAGGCCTTGACTATGTGGTAATGATGTCTAGTGTTAGGAATTTCCTCAATATGAAATTATTTATGACATGTGATTATTCGACTAATAAAATATCCATGTGAATGTTAATATTGGGATGTTTAATTTATTTTCCTTATATTATGGTCATTATTATGTTTAAAAAGACTATTTTCTTTACTACACATCTTTACTTAAATGTTTATAGCTTCAACTAAATTATTTACCCTTACTGAGCAACTGAGCTCTCAACCATTTCTTATGTTTTAATTTCCCAAGATTCCAGGATGTTTATTATGATTAATATGTAGGGTTAAGCTAAAGGGAATAATGGAATTCTTAAAGAAATATCTATGTTTTCTTTTATGTCAGTAATTGTAATGTAATATTAATGTGTGTAATATATTTTCCAAGGCTGCTAAATTGATCGGTCCTTCAGAACATGATTCTTTGTAATCATTACAATGTATTAAAATAATGCATCGAATCTGGGTAATTGGGATCGGGGCATTACAGTTGGGAACTGAGGAAGTTTAGTACAAACATTAGAAACTAGATTTAAATAAACTCTGATTAGAGCACATTACCCTAAGCTAGTATCTTAATATTGGTATAAATGAACTTACATGAATTTTGGTAATGTATAGATTTTGTGTATTTTCTAAGAAATATATTCATGTCTCGATATAAGCAGGTAGAAGAGGCTCGGGCATAGATGTACCATGGTGTGAAAACTCCAAAAACGAGTTTTGGGCTTGACCTAGGGTATCCTAGTACACTACAACGGGCTTGATGCTCTCTTGTTTTTGACACTCCTGGGGGACGTAATTAGGATAATTCTCATTTTTAATACAAACCATTATGATGGATTTGTGAGTATATAACTCCAAAAAGAAAAGTTTTTTTTTATGATTATGGATTATATACATAAATTGTTGAATTAATGATAAGTGTTTTACAAGTTTGTAATTACATATTGCAATTTATAAAGTAATCTAATGTATGCCCTTGTTTAGAAATGGCACCTAGTGGAAGTAATTGAAACTATACCAACAAACATAATCCACATAGGGATTTCCCTCCTACTTAATATAATTATAGTTGATCTAATTATGAAACTAGTGTTGATCAGTTTATCAGCATACTAGGAAAACTCACTCAAGTTAAGAATAATAACCTTACCCGTATGAAGCACCCTGATCCACAATGTAGAGGATCAACGTTAGACCGCTTCATGAGGAAACAACCACCAAAATTCAATGGGAGTAAAAATCCATTAGTATATGAGAAATTGATAAGTTATTCAAAGAAAATATTTAATGATTTGGGGAGTAATGAAATAGAAAATGTTTTCATGGAAGTTTATCGCCTCACGGGAGATGCAGATCAATGGTAGTCACTAATCCAAAACACAAAGGAAGATGAGGAAGTATAAAACATGGAATGGAGAAATTTTAATGATATTTTCATATTAAAATACATTCCTCGTGACCATAGAGTAGTTATGGAAAGACAATTTCATGAGTCTCAGGTAAAAGAAGAATGAGAAAGTCACAAAGTATGAGGATAACATTACAAGGGTATCAAGGCTTGTGGTAGATTATCTACATAACCCAAAGATTAATATTGATCGATTAATTGATGGGTTAAAACCCTTTCTCCATTGAGAATTAGTCTCAAAATACTTCTCATCGTACGGAAATATTATCACATGAGCTATCAAGACCGAAAAGAAATTATTTAAGACTTATGACTTCAATGATAAGAAATAGAAGATGTGATCTGATGATCACTCTGGAAATGAAAATAATGGGATGAAGGGAAATGTTGAATATCCATCCTGTCATAAATGTGGGAAGAAACACCCTGATACTTTTTTGAAGGGAATGGGAGTCTCTTACAAGTGTGGTGAAAAAGGACACCAAGCTAGTGATTGAAAGGGAAAAAAATAGGTTGTCAATGATGAATTCTAAAATTTTATAGAAGAGGGATATTGTTCAAATGAATGTCCAATGCGCCAAAGGAACTTAACTCAGAAAAGGCCAAGGGATAAAGGTCAAGCTTATGCGATCATTACTGCTGAGGTTGAAGCTCTGAAAGATGTTGTGGAAGGTAATTTAATGGTTTCCTCAAGTTTATCCAATGCTTCATTTGATTCTGGATCATTGCATTTTTTCATATCTTCCCAATTTCTATGAAAATTAGTTATTTTCAATTTGAATTAACAAGGGCGTTTTCAGTCAAAACTCCTTAGGATAGTATCATTGCAAAAAAGTTTTATGAATCAATACTCATTAGGGAAGACAAATTTTCATTATCTATTGATCTCATCATTACAACCATAATTAAATTTTATATAATCCCCGGAATAGATTAGATTTCAGACTGTAATGTGAAAATTTATTTTAAGAAGAAGGAGGTTACAATTTTCGATGATGATAAAGAGTACCATATCTTTACAGAAGAAATTTCACCACCGAATTCTTATCTATATCCTCCCCCAATAGCTCTACTAAATTCAATTATTGGGTAGAAAAGAATGAAATAATTATTGATGAGGAAAAAAATGTTCTAATAGAGGATATACCTATTGTGAAAGAATATGTTGTTGTGCTTCCATAGGATTTACCTAGACATCCTCCAGAATGATAAATTGAGTTTTCCATTGATTTAATTCTTTGTTCAAGGCCCATATCGAAGAACCCTTATAGAATGGACACTATGGATTTAGTGGAAATAAAGAAACAACTAGGGGAATTGAGTAATAAAATATTTATTCACCCTGTTGTTTCTCCATGGGGAGCCCCTGTCCTTTTTTAAGAAGAAAGAAAAATATATGAGGTTGTACATTGGCTACAAGGAGATCAATGCTATAACAATATAGAACAAGTATCCCCTACCATGCATTGATATTTTATTCTACCAACTTCATGGATCTCAAAAAATATCAACGATTGACCTTTGATCTAGATATCATCAGTTGTGTGTGAAGAAGGAAGACATTCTGAAAACAACATTGCGAACCAGGTACGAGAATTACGTGTTTACAGTAATGCCTTTTGGATTGACTAATACACCATCTTTTTTAAAGGATTTAATGAATAGTGTTTCCATGGAATATCATGATGAATGTTTAGTGTTATATATTGGGGATATATTGGTATAATAAAAAATATACAAATATCATGAAAATAAATTTTTCAGTATTCTGAAAACCCTCAGATGAAATGAATTATATGGGAAGTTTAGCAAGTGTGAATTTTAGTTTCAAGAGATTTCTTTTTTTGGCCATATTGTCTCTGTGGATGGAATCTCTGTTGATCCTTTAAAGTTCATGGAAATCCAAAAATGTCCAACACTGATGAGTATAACTGAGGTATGCAGTTTTATTGGTTTAACATGTTATTATTGATTTTCCATCCAGAATTTTCCACAGTTTTCTATCCCATTAACCAAACTCACACGAAACATGGTTAAATTTTTATTAAAAAAGGAGTTTGAATAATGTTTTTAATAACAAAAGAGAATATTAGTCAAATCTCATATCTTGACTCTACCATCATGGAATTATGGGTTTATTATTTATAGTGATTCTTCAAAGAAAAGACATAGTTGTGTCCTTATGAATAATGATAGATCTATTCCCTATACATCATGAATACTCAAAATTCAGGAGAAAAACTATCCAACTCATGATCTTGAGTTAGAAACTATAATCTTTGCTCTGTAGATATGGAGACACTATCTTTATGGTGAAAATGTGAGGTTTATACTGATCACAAGAGTTTGAAGTATATTTTCTCCCGAAAAGAACTCAACTTGAGGAAAAGGAGATGGCTTGATCTACTCAAGGATTATGATTTCATAATACACTACCACCCAAGGAAGGCAAATAAGGTGGTAGATGCTTTGAGAAAAAAAAGGATTATGGAATTTTGAACAAGATGAGAGTTGAAAGAGATCATATTACCATGAATCTTGTAATGATGGATATGTGAATAACCATGGAACATGAAACATTAATAATTTTTCAAATGGTTGTCAATCCATCTTTACCAAAAAAGATAAAAAGTTCTCAGACTAATGATGAGGAGATTCAAAAGAAGATTAAAGCTTTAAATGATGGGAGATTGAGTGCCTTCATATATGAAGATAGAATTTTGAAATTTGGGAAGAGGCATTGTGTTCCTGATATACCTAATTTAAAAATGGAATTTTTGGATTATGCTCATAGATCAAAATTCTTTATAAAACCTGGGAGCACCAAGATATATAGTGATTTGAAGAAACATTTTCGGTGGGACAACATGAAGAAGGAGATTGCTGATTTTGTGTCCAGATGTTTGGTTTGTCAACACGTGAAAGATGGAAGGAAACAACCTAGAGGAGTCATGCAACCTCTTCCCATACCTGAGTATAAATGGGATAATATTATGATGGACTTTGTCAAAGGGATACCAAACACTCCTAGAAGGAATGATGCAATATGGGTCATTGTCGATCGTCTTACCAAGTAAACACATTTTCTTACTATAAGAGATGATTTACCACTAGAACATCTAGAAAGACTATATATTAATGAATTTTTAAGACTCCATGGTATTCCCATATCGATTGTTTCTGATCAAGATCCCCGTTTTACATCATGATTTATGAAAATTATTCAGAAGGCCTTGGATACTAACTTCGATTCAGCAGTGTCTACCACCCTCAAACCTATGTGCAATCAAAACAAACTATTCAAACCTTATATGACTTGTTGTGATCTTTCTCACTTGACTTTCAAGGTATGTGGGTCAATATTTACCTCTAGTAGAATTTTCCTATAATAATAGACTCCAATCAAGTATTTTGATGGCCCAATATGAAGGATTACATGGAATGAGATGTCTCACACCAACTTTATGGGATGAGGTTGGTGAATGAAAATTCATATTCCTAGAACATGTTGAGGAAACAATGAAAAAGGCGATGATTATCGAAACCCAAATCAAAGAATCTCAAAGTATGCAAAAGAGCTATTCCGATAATTGGAGGATGTTTTTGGAATTTCAAGTAGGAGATCATGTTTTGATGAAGATATATCTATGGAAGGGTGTTATAATATTTGATAAGAATGGTAAATTGATTCCCAAGTATATAGAAACTTTTGAAATTCTGAACGAATTAGAGTTTTGTCTTATCATTTGACAATGCCTCCAAGTCACTCCAAATTTCATGATGTCTTCCATTATCAATGTTAAGAAAATATATGCTTAAACCAAAGCATGTACTAACCTATGAAGATATTTAACAGGAACCTGATGTTTAATTTTGTGAAGATCCTATCAAGATTCTTGATACTATAGAACAAGTGCTGAGAAACCAAAAATATCTTCTGGTAAAAGTTCTATAGTGAAACCATAAGATGGAAGAGGCAATAAGGGAACGCAAGGAACTTATGATGAAGGAACACCTGAATCTTTTTATGCATTAATATTCTATCAATTTCAAGAATGAAATTATTTTATGGAGTGGATAATGTAACACCCCATACATCCCCGGTACGTTTCCCTTTGTATTATACAATAGATTGCGTAGTACACAACATGGAGTTTTAACACACCACAACCAATCAAACTAACCATTATGAATATTAATACCCAATTTTTGAAATTTTATAAATTTAATTTTTCAAAATGGACTTCATTTGTAAATTCATAATTTCGAAATTATCTTAGAGTGAATTTTGGGTATTTTTTGAAAACTATCAATTTTTGATGAATAGTGAAAAAACTCCTTTATTTTTTAAAACCGACTTTTTATTTAAGTAATTAATTATTTTATTTTAATTAATTTTATGTCAAATTAGATACATAATACCTATATATGTCCAATTTAATAATTGGAGTCATTTTACAATAAGTTTAGATATATAGAATTTTATTAAACTTTTTACAGTTTTTACCAATCTTCTAAGAACATTTGAAAATTTGAATAAAACATAATTTTATACATTCAGTATGTTGATATTAAAAATCCAAGAGACATGGTTGACATAAATATGTAAAATGTAGTTCAATAAAATGAAAATAATTTTCGGTGAATAGTAACTTTTGACTTTTATTTACCACGGTGAAAAGTGAAAAAGGGTAATTAAGGGTAAAAATAATATTATATTTACCTTAACACATGACTTAATTTTATTGGACAAGTGAAATTCCACCTAAAACAACATTATGAATAAAATATGATCCTTTATGGTCCTCTTGGATTAGATAAGTTCATTTATTATTATTATATTCAAAGATGATTTAAAAGTATTAAATTCAATGTTTAATAACTAAACCATTTTTAATATAGGGTTACACACAATATAAATTCGACTATAAATATTACATAGAAATATGAAAATATTTTCTACATAATGTTATTTTAATTATAATTTTTAGACACTAAATATTTTAATTTATTTATGACACAATGATGATGTAGTATTTACCTTATTAAAGAAATATAAAATTAATTGATATTATAAATATCCAAATAAATATAAATTGAGAGTTATGATGAATTAAACTAATTTTATAGGTTAATATGACATTTTATGGTTGATTATATAATGTTTTTGTCGAAGTGATAAGGTTTTTATGACTTTAAGAAAAACAAAATACCAAATAGTTTCAAAATTGACATAAATTAATTGTTTAAAAGAATATTGTATTATTGGTTGATATAATATTCCTAAAAATATAACGTTCATCCAAAGTGATTAAATAATATTATATATGTTATTAATTAACCACTTTGGGTTCTCATAAGAGTTTAGATTATTTTTATTAACCATATGGTGTAAGAATACAAGAAGTCATGGTAAAATTTTAACTATTTACCTAAGAGTTAAATGTAAAAGATAAGGTTAAAATGGTAGCCTAAACTATCTAAAACCAATATCATGAAATTATTTAGACCCATAACGACCCAAGGCTCGAAATAAATTTATTTTTATAAATTATATACGTAATATTATTTTATAATAAATTAATATTTTATGTTTTTCCGAAAGAGTCCCTCACCCCCTTAGAGAAGGGAACGTCCCCTTATATTAATTTCACTCCTCCAATGGTTTTTGGATCATACAAATCCTACCCAAATATACTCCCAAATTCCCATAATTCATTTTATATGACTTACATTATTCATAAAGGCAACCTATAGAGACATTTTGTTCAAATAAAAAGTAAACGCCCAAAGAAGAGGTAATTATTTTATCTCCTCTTTCATTTTTTTTTTCTTTTTTCACTTTCTCATTCTTTGTTGTTTTCATAACAAAATAATAAATCCAGTACCTTTTACATAATTGGATGTTATTATAAATATGGTACAACCATATTCATTATTATATCCATCCATTAAATGAAAAGTCACCATACATGCGTACGTACAACCTACCGTCTCAACGTCGTGGTGTAGTTTGTTATTCAAACACTTAATTATTTGGATGGGTATAATAATGAGTATAACTAATGTAAATAATAAATATAACATGTTAATGATTCTGTATATATTATATACAATCCAATTATATATGATTTCACCATCAATATGATGATATTGTCACTCATGTGTACATACAGCTTACTGTCTCCACGAGCGTGATGAGATTCATTCCACATCATAATAATTCAAGAATAATTTTCATTTTATGAATAAAATTAATGTTTATGAACAAAAAATAATTATTTAGATGAATAAAATACATAATATCCATATCAAAAATGTCTTATGTAACCAATCATATAAAGGAAAATGAATCAGTTAACACCCAAAATGCTGATACTTCTATAATATTATTAACAAGGAAACATTATAGGATCATATATGATATCATATTTATGTATATAGTTCCTCTATAATTTAATAACAATTTTTTAACTATAATACATAAGGTTAACATACCATCAACTAAGGAAAAGTACAAGGTAAGGGTTATTTCCTCGATCTCATTATTATTTGATATTGTTTACGTGTAAATATATACTGGGACATATTTTTCATCGATAGCCATATTTTATAAAAATGTTTTCAAAAGGAATATTTTAAAATTTTATGGGATGGTCAACTTAACTAGGTAATCATTTTAAATGTTTTAAATATTTATCTTTCTATATTATTTTAATTAATATCCGTATTTTCAAAATTATTTTTAAGAATTATTTATATGGACATGAATGTTTTGAAATGATAATTATTTTCAAAAGTTTCAAAGTGATATGGGACAATTTGATTTAAAAATATCTTTTAAATTAATTCCTTTAAATATTCATGACTTTTAAATGATTTCACAAAAAGGGACATTTCACTGAAAAAGTTTACTGATCATTTTCAACTATATCAGCATACTTTACTAGATATTATTCTTGTTTGGGATTGATTTATTATAATAAAATCATTGATATTATATTGAATGAGTTATGTTATGTTTTAATGTGGATGTTCTATTTTTATAACATTCATAGTTTATGGTTAATGTATTGACATTTTTTATGCTAGTTTTAATATGAATGTTTATGTTATGTGTCATCTTTTTCATATAAGTAATGAAGTGGTCTTAGTATGTGATGGGTGGAGATATCTTTAGATCCTTGATGCATTGGTAGGTCTCATGAGACAAACAACTATCTTGGCCCAAGGCCTTGAAAAATATTCTATTTGTAGTCTTGGCATAAGGCCATGACTATGTAGTAATGATGCCCAATGTTAGGCATTCCCTAATTATGAAATTAATTATTACAAGTGATTATTTTACTAGTAGAATATCAATATCCATGTTTATATGGTGATGTATGATTTATTTATTCCATGTTATGTTCAATATTATACTAAAAAGGCTGTTGTTTTTTTACCCATATTTCTATAAAAGTATATAGCCTCTACTAAATTATTTACCCTTACATTGCATCTGATATCACCCCTTTTTAATTTTTATTTTCCCAAGATTCTAAGAAGTGTATTATGATTGATATGTAGGGTTAAGATAAATGAAATACTGGAATTCTCAAAGAACTATCTATGTTTTATTTTATGTTTAAAATTGTAATTAAAATTTAATGTATGTAATATTTTTTCCAAGACTGTTAAATTGTTCGGTCCTTCAAGACGTGATTCCTTATAATCATGCTAATGTATTAAAATAATGCACTAGATCTAATAAACTGGGGTTGGGGCATTACAAGTAAACAAATCCATAACATCGTAAGCCTTAGCTTGGTACCATGTTCAGTAGCTCCACAAAAATATTATACGAGAAGTATAAGGGAACATTCTATTATCAGGACCTCCATCAATATAATCTGTTTGGGCCCAAAAGAATGACCAAAATAGGGTGTGATATACATCCTTGTAGGCAACCACCCAACAATATAGGCCTAACAGTCAGTGAATATATATGGAAGATTATATGAAAAAAATAAACAAAGAAGTGCTCAAAAGTAAACAATCCAACAGTTTCAATCACATCCAATTTCAATTATTATTTAAGTAGCTAATAGTCATAAATACCCCTCTAGGAAGTACTCATAGCCTAACCCCTTTGGTTCAACCAATCAAACACAAGAAACCCTCTAGGATGTACTCACAGTCTAACCCCCTGGTTCTTCTTTAGCACAGACTCTCTAAGGATGAACTCACTATCAATTACCCCTATGATCTTATATAGGTAACTATAAACACTCATAGGAACCACACAACATCTAATTCCCCCTTTGGTCTCGCAATGAGGAACTACATACACTTTTAGGGTGCACAATGTCTATCCCCCGTATGGTCTCGCAACATAAAAGTAGATAGAATCTCTAGAGAATCCCTCAATATCAATTCCCCCTATGGTCTACTATTACAGGTTCCCATAGCCCTATGTATAAGTCAATCGTACACAAATGATATATGGAAGCTATAGTAAACCTCAAGAAATACTTCGCTAAACAGTTTATATAATCTCACAACATCCCATATAAAATCACAAACCTCAAGAAATACTTCGCTAAACAGTTTATATAATCTCACAACATCCCATATAAAATCACTCAATCCTAACAATACTTGGCATGGAAAATAGAGTATCATAACAGGACAATCTAGAAAAAATGGTTAATATCACGAAAATATGGAAACACATCAATAGAAAGGCAATTAACCCTATTTACAATCATAAATCCTCTACTCAAGCACATAAGGTATAGCAGGAAAACACAGACCATCATAACATGACAATCTATAAAAAATGGTTAATATCATAAAAATATGGATACACATCAATAGAAAGGTAAATAACCCTATTTACAATCATAAATCCTCTACTCAAGCACATAAGGTATAGCAGGATAACACAGACCTAAAAACCATAAAGGCCAAATAACCCAAACATGGGTATTGGGAACATTTACACATATAACTCAATGAATAATGACGGAAAGATACATAACACCTACCTTGACGTTGTATGATAGATATACTTGAACATCAGGCCTTGAATCTCCATAGAACATCATAGATCTATAAAAAATCTAAAAATGTTCAGTCGAGCAAATAAAACGGAAGGGGATGAATTAGGAAAAAAGGATCTAGAAGAAGGAAGATATTACAATGATGATACAAATGTAATCTATGATGCTCAATTCAGAAAATGGATGGCAGTTAGAGGGCTCTGAATAGAATCACGTCGTATGTTATCTCCTGGATGAGACCAACAGAAAATAAGGTATTCTGTGAATAAGTCGTGACCATGTTCCGTTTAATGAAATAAAAATAAAGTACATGCCGTGTAATTTCCTTAACTGGAACCTACATTAGGCAGTCTCTAGGTTACCCCATAGGGGCATGTGCTCAGACATTACATAGCCAGCACACGGCTACCCGCGACAAATGGGTACAGGACGTGTAGTTTTAAGTACACGACGTGTACTCCTGAAATTTGTAGAAAGTCATATTTTTATAAAAAAACCATAAATGGAAGACAGAACATAAAAAATATGTTGGGTTCTAAGAAATTGAATATCTTTTCAATACCTATAGTCCATTGACATCAAACTCTTCTACATTCTTATATAGAGAAATGTAGTTGTCGATGGCCTTTGTAGGAGGACTCTAAAATGGAAATTTATGAGGCTAGGTGGGAATTGAATCTTATTGATATGTATATTATGAGGTTATAATTGATATACTTGACCATAAAGGAATATAATTAAGGCCATAATTATCAGTGACCACTTTAAATCTGTTGAAGGTGAGGATGAGGCCATTTACATTTCCTAAGGAATTAGTCCTGCATGAAGGTATTTTTGGCAAGGAATTTCATATAGATTGGAATATTGATTGTGATGGATTGTTATGTATAGATGGGATTATCTGGGTTCCCAATGATATGCGAGACAATCTGATGCATGAATCACATTCTTTACCACATGCATTTTAACTCAAATATTTCCATAATATATCATGGTTTTCATAGACCATATTGGATGAAGTTGATGAAAAGTTTAATAGTAAGTTTTATCAATAGGTTTTCCACCTGTATGTAGGTTATGGTGGAACACCAATGATCTGATGTATTTATATAACCATTAATGGTCCCAAAATATAAGTGGAAGCACATTATGATGGTTTATTTTCATTTTCTTACAGACATCACCTTGAGGTAGCATTTCAATTTGGGTATTTATGTATCAAATGAAAAAATTAACCCATATTTTTATTATTTGGGATACTATATTAGTTGATGATATGGGAAGAATGAATGTTTTTGAGATTATACAGCTACATTGAATATATCATGCAGTCATTTCAAATAGGTAAACTCATTTAAAATCAACGATCAAGAAGGGGTTACAAAAATATATGCAATCACAAGTGCTTCTAAAAATAGAATTTCAAACTCAAACCAATTCCCCATCGGATTGGATAGTACAAGTGTCAGAGTGAATACTCCAAGATTGTTTCCTTAATCTTAGTAATTCTTGGTAGAATCATATTCTTATTATTAGTTTTGACTATAATAATAGTTATCAATTGATGATTGAGATGAATCCCAATTAGGCCCCATATGTAAGGACATTCTATTCTCCCCTATAATAGTTATAGGTATGAGTGGTAGCATTATCTGGTCCCCATCATATTCAAGAGACTTATGCATAGGTTAAAAAAACCATGAAGAGGATGTATCCTACTCAATCTAGAATAAAATATTTATTGGATTTTCATCAATGACCTATGGATTTTGGGCTTGGATATCATGGATTAGAGTGGTTATCACCCAAAATTAAGAATAGATGGATACAAAGGAAAGGTAAGATGTCACTACACATTTTTAGGCTTTTTGAGATATTGGAGTGGGTCAATCTAATAGCCTATCATTTTTTATTACCATAGTATAACTATTCCATGACTGATGTCTTCCACGTTTCATAGATTCATCATTCACATACCATACAATCGAATACATTGTATCCAAAATATTTAGATAAAGAAGATGATGCTTATTTTTATTAGTAACCTAGATGCATAATTGATATGTCCATGAAGTCACATAGAGGTTGGTCATTCCTTTTATTATGGGTGATGTAGTAGAAAGGCTACTTATATGATGATACTAGGGGGAGGGATGCTAATGTACATGCTCGATGGCCATTGTTATTCTCAGATAGTATTTTTCCATCATTTGTAAGGGGAACTCATAGATGAGTTCTCATAATAGGGATGACTATAATAACCTAATTTTTATCTCAGGAATGAATCCTTTTAATTTAAATGGTAATCAATTATAATGTTCCATTTCTATATTAGACCCTGAATTAGGTCTTGTGGGCCAGCTGGTTTGTTTTGAGAAGGAAGAAATATGGGGATGTAGGTAGGTTTCAGGCCAGTAACACATCTTATATCTATAATACATGATGTTTAACCATTACATGATGTGTAATGTCCTATCTAGGAAAATTAACATCATGTAGATGGTTTTCTAGGGGAAAATCCCTAAAAAATTACATGGCATGTAAATAATTTACAAGCACTATAATTGTATAGAATTAATTACAAAAAAAAGGTGACATGGTCTCTAATTTTTCATATATTCCATCTCCCTCATTATTCTATTGTATAAGAGGACCCAAGGAATCCCCATTCTCATTTATTCAATTGTTCCTCTTTTTAATCTCTAATTTGTGATTTTTCATTCATGATAGATGTGCATCGGTGAGACCTTCATATTTTGATGGATAGATTGTCATGTCTTGAAATAAAGATGAACTTTAAAATGTTTAATTAATAACTATGATAAGAATCAATCATTGGTAATCAATGCATGTTTTTTGTGGACCCCATCATCTAGTTCCACACCTTGGGGTGTCCCAATGGATTTACCTTGAAGTGACAATTGATTAAAGGACCCAAACCACCTCTTTAATTTTTTGGGAACGAACTAAATTTGTGATTACTATTTATTAATTGTTTTGTAATGAGTGGCGATACCACATCACTTCTTTAAGAGAAAACAAATTTACATTATCCCTATAATTAAATTTAAAATTTTTATTTATTAATACTTTTCACATTATAATTCCATGGCTACTTCCTATATCGTCTAAATATAGGAATGGAAACCCTTGATTAATATGATAAATGAGGATGATATTCCTTATTCTTATTATTTATATGGGCATATGACACTTATGATTGTTCTAAACATCGGACTATAATCCATTTCTATTTATTATTAATTCATGGAATTTCTATTATAAATTTTATAGAAGCCATGGAGTCCCATATATTTTGTAAATGGACAGGGGGACCCCATATTGTCATATTAGAATTGTGTCCCTTTCTGAAAGGGATACCTGACGTGGTGACTGTCACGACCTCTCCTCGGGGCCCTTGTCATGACTATCCCAAGCCCTCCTTCCATAGGCCAGGGTCAGGAGACTAGCACTAAAGGACTACATCCTAATAAAAGGAAGGAATTACCTTTATATATGTAAACAAACACACAATAGAGTACGCATGATGATGTAAACACTTAATCAAATGAGTACAAACGTAAGTGCTGGAAGTAAATGGTCCAGTATACAAACCCAACTGAAAGTACAGTACAAATGAGAAAAGAGAGTACAATAGCTGAAAAATAAAGCAGCAACCACCAAGTCATCCTCCGGAATTCCCACCTGAAAGGTGGGTACAGATAGCCTTGTCGGCTCCTCGGGTCTGTCCTACCTGGCAGTCCACCTCCGGGTACCGTCCTGCTCCACAAGCCTCAACCATAATCAGCTATATCTGTCGTCTACATCGAACACAATGTCGTACAAGCATATCCCATGTAGGGGTGAGTATATGATACTCAGTAGGGCCCTCGATACCCCCGAAGGCCTCCCAGAAGCCATAAAGGATATACCACAAAGGAAAGATACAAAAACAAATTATCAACCAACTATACACAGGTATATTCCCATACATATATCTAAGTCATCAATTCCACTTCGACTCTGACTCAAGAGCCCATGTACAACCCAGTCCACACAGGAAATCATAACTCAATCCACACAATAAATAAAGACAATCATATCGAAGATAATGATTGAATGTCAAGACTCAGCTCAAACAGGTATACTACTTTCGAAGAGGGGTGGAGATGATTAGATGTAGCCTCTAAATCATCTCATATTCCGAACCAACATAGGATCCAAGTACAAAAGTATTCACTACTAACCCACGTAGGATCCAAGTACAGTAACCATCACTTCCGAACCCACATAAGATCCATGTATAGTCGTCATTGCTTCCGAACCCACGGAGTATACAAGTTCAGTCGTCCTCACTACCAAAACCACATAAGATCCAAGTACAGTTGTCCTCGCTGCCGAACCCACGTAGGATCCAAGTACAGTGGTCCTTGTTGTCACAGTTGCAGCCAGCTATAGGGTTCCCGAACATAGCGTACTCGATTCCAAGAGGGTCCAATCCTCTATTCAAGGGATCGATACATCAACTTTCACGAAGACTCAAGTTGATGTGTTCTAAAGCTCCGACTTGTCATAGGTGGATAATCTAAACAAAACGTATCCAATATACTGTGTAAAAAATGACCATGCCTTTTACCCAAAAGTATAAGGTGTGTAGGTATACAGTACACACTTTGTTGTCATTTCATGGGTACTGCCCATGTCTAACTGTCAGTGTCGAATGGATGGTCATGTAGGAAGTAAGTACATGGTGTGTGGTATGATTACACACTGTATCCATGCATCTCGGTCAGCTCCATGTATGCTGGACATGTGCCCATACATGACCTCAACCCATGTTCGCCAAACCATATAACTGGTACATGGGGTAGCCCATGCCATTGGCCATGCCTGACTGGGTGGTGGAGTACATGCCCGTGTACTCCACCCCATGTCTATGTATCCCTGGGATACATGTCGAGTCCCGTGAAGTGGCTTCTGTCCTTCTGTGAAGTGAATACACACCATGCCTCTTGGCTGTGTATTGTTGCCCATGTCCTTGTATCTCACAGATTACACGCCGAGACTCTTGAAGCCGATTATACCTTACTAAGAAGAGAATACATGTTGTGTTACTTGGTTGTGTATTGCTGTCCGTTTCTGTGTATTTTCCCTAAATACATGCCAAGTCCCTCGAAGTCTCCTCTGTCAAATAGTTTGGTGAGTACACGTCGTGTTTCTAGAGTCACATGATCTGTGTTACTTTTCTATCATCTAAAACAAAATCCACAATACACATGTACTACAAGGCGTGTGCTCCTGGAGGACACGCCGTGTATTATGGAATTTTCCAGAATCAATGCCTCTGGACAGCACGCTTCTTGAGGTGTATGTTCATCATTCTGATGATCTGAGTTCTACGAAACATCCGCTTCTAAGTTGCTCCGATGCTCTAAGGCAGTTTTTGATGTTTTCAGGCATACTATTGGCTCCGAAAACATAGCCTGATTCACAACCCAAGAATGGACGAATAACTCCAAATATTCACAAGAATGGAAGAGGAATCAGACCATGTTAGTTTGATCTGGTTTCTTCCGCATAAGTCCGATAACATGTTGTTTAAGAGTAACAATAGGTTAGAAGGAAAACCAGTCATTAATCAATCCAAACACACCCCTACCTCGATAAATGATGTCGTTTGCCGGCGTCGCGGAAGAAGGCATTGGCGTGCGTCCAAAGAGGGAACAAAGTCTCCACACTAGTTTCAGAGAGAAGAAGGAATGGCATGTCATCTCTCCTTGTGGTGATGGCGTTCTTCATCAAAGACGTGACATTCTTCACGGGAGGATGAAGTTCTTCATGAAGGAGGAACTTCCGTCTTTCTTCACACAAAGGTTCTCTCCTTGAATCATCCCACAACAAGCCAACCCCCCAAAATAATATAATTCTTCTATTATTTTATTAATTCATGGCATACATTCAAGTTTACAAATTCAAACACTTAATTTAATTAATTTATTATGTGTGTGTTGGCATAAATTAATGTTAGAGTGTGTAGAGAAGTAGAGTTACCCAATTAAATACGAGGGATTTACTAGGGGGGTTTAAGGGGTTTAGGAAAAGTGAAGAGTTGGGGATCATGCGTACCCCACCACACATTTATCTTCATATGGGTAGTTAGGATGCTAGTGGGTCCCACTCTAACTACCCCATGTATGATTAAACCACCTTAGTTAGAAATAAAATTGTACCACAATTTTATTCTCTTTTTATTTAAACCATTTTGATTCAAACATCTCCTCCCGAGAAAACACATCTTCAGTAAAGGTCCTCTTAAGAAATTATCGGCGCTGCGGTTTCATCGGTGACCTCATATTTCAATACCGAGCACCGGTTCAAAAGATAGAAAATCCTGCTCGTTCGTTCACTGAACGTACCTGATCTAAACTTTGAAAATTGATTTCGGGAACATCGGGCCTCAGAATCATGTGCCGTCAGAACCTGTGTACTCGTAAAATCACAAAGAATTTAATAAAAAAATTTCGAGAATATTACGGGTCATTAAATTACTCCCACCACTAGGATTTACGTCCCCATAAAGATACATCATAAACTAGGGAATCAAATGGGGGTATTGTGCATGCATCTAAGCCTCCCGCTCCTATGTACTCTCCTGGAGGTTCACGTGCTGCCACCTGATGCACACTAGAGGAATCGACCATCCACGTAGGACATGTTCCTGTTGATCCTCAATCTCCACTGGGACCTCCGCAAATGTCGCCTCATCATCGATGTCCATCTCCCCGTGATTAATGATATGCGTCGGGTCATGCATGTATTTCCTTAGCAGAGATACATGGATGACGTCGTGCACCCGGTGCAACTGAGGTGGAAGATCCAGGTGATAAGCTATCTCGCTTATCCTGCTGAGAACCTCGAATAGTCCAACAAAGCACGTATATAACTTTCCACCCCTTCCAAATCTCCATAGTCCACGTCGAGGTGAGACCCTTAAGAAAATATGGTCGCCATCCTCGAACTCTAGTGGCCTCCACCTCCTGTCATCATAGGACTTCTGTCAGCTCTGAGCAGTCCTCATCCACTTCTGGATGATCTGTACCTTCTTCATCATGGAATGGGGCGTCTCTGGTCTTACAAGTGTTGACTCCCCTGAGTCTGTCCACCACAGAGGTGATATGCAAGGTCGGCCGTACAATGCCTTGTATGGTGCCATCCCGATGGTGGAGCGGTAGCCGTTGTTGTACACAAACTCCACCAAGGGTAGGTGATCCTCACAACTGCGACCAAAGTCAAGGACACATGCATAGAGCATGTCCTCAAGAGTCTGGACTGTCCTCTCTATTTGGCCATCCGCCTGAGGGTGGAAGGAGGTCCACAGGTGTAGCTGCGTCCCAAATGCCTCCTACAACCTCTTCCAAAGCCGGGAAGTAATGTGAGCGTCTCAATCGGAGACGATAGATGATGGCACACCATGAAGACGGACAACCTCCTGAACGTAGAGGCGTCCCATGCTCTCTAGTGAGCCCTTCTCTCTAATAGGTATGAAGTGGGCCGACTTGGTGAGTCGGTCGACAATCACCATGATAAAGTCGTGACCTCTAGAAGTACGTGGAAGTCCCATAAAAAAATCCATAGATATCCCGTCCAACTTCCACTCCAAGACCTCTAAGGGTTGTACCAAGATTGAAGGTACATGATGCTCCACCTTCACCGGCTGATAGGTGAGGCATCATGAAACTAACTCTGCCACAACCTTCTTCATACCCAGCCACCGGTGCAGTCGTCTGAGATCCTAGTACATCTTCGCTACTCCTGGATGTACCTCCAATGGGGAAGTGTGAAACTCTATCAGTATCTCCTCCTGTAATATAACTGGTACCATGGTATCTCCCATGAAGAGGTTAATGTGCTCTCCTCCTACAGAAAATCCATCAGGTGCATGTCCTGTGGATATATGTGCTCGTTGTGTCTCACAATCAACGTCCCCATGTTGCGCCTCCCTGTCCCACTGAAGTAGTGGAGGAGTGACTGTGAGCATCTGTAGAAAGGATGCCCTATCTCTATCCATGAAGGATATCTACAAAGTGGCTAACTTCTATGTCGCCTCTCCAAGTAGCTGAATTCCCGACCTCCTGCTGAGAGCATCAGCTACTACGTTTGTCTTCCCAGGAATATAGACTATATCAAAGTCATAGTTCTGGAGGAACTCAAGCAATCAGCACTATCTCAGGTTCATGTCCTTATGCGAGAATATGTACCAGAGACTCTAGTGATCAGAGTAGACTGTAAAGTGCTCACCCATTAGATAGTGCTGCCACATCATCAAGGTAAAGACCACTGTTGCTAACTCCAGGTCATAGGCAGCATAGTTATGCTCGTGCTGCCTCAACTGTCGTGAAACATAGGCGATCACTGCCCTCTCCTACATAATGACACACCCGAGTCCAGTCCCTGATGAATTACAGTAATCTATGTACCCTATGCCCTCCATCGGTAACCTCAATATGGGTTCACTGGTAAATCTCTGTTTCAGTTATTGGAAGCTCTGATAATATCTATCTGACTACATGAAGGTTTTCCCCTTCTTCGTCAAAGATGAATGTGGTGATCAAACTCTACAGAAGTCTTAAGCAAATCTCCGATAGTACCCAGCTAGACCTAGAAAACTCCGCACCTCTGTCATGCTTCTGGGTGGTTCCCAAGCTAGATCTGCCTCAATCGTCACAAGATCCAGCACAACTCCCACCTCAGTGATGATGTTCCCCAATAATTGGACTTCTAGGAGCCAGAACTAACACATCAAGAACTTACCATAAAGCTAGTGCTCTCGGAGTGTGTCCAGTACAACCCTCAAGTTGTAGGCATGCTCCTCCTCAGTGGTCGAGTAAATCAATATGTCATCGATGACGGCCATCTTCTACACATCCTCATCTCGATCTCTGAGTTGATGATATCCTGACCTAAGGACTATCTTTGAGAACCATCATGCTCCCTTGATCTGATCGAAGAAGTTGTCAATCCTCGAAAGTGGGTACTTGTTCTTCACAGTCACCTGGTTTAAGAGACGGTAGTTTACACACAGTCGCGAGCACCTATCCGCCTTCTTTGCAAACAAAATTGGGGAAGCCTAGGATGAAACACTGGGTCTTATAAATCCCTTTCCATGTAAGTCCTCCAGTTGTACTCGTAGCTCACGAAGCTCAGCAGGAGCCATATGATATGCTGGAGTAGATATCGGGGCTATATCGGGGTATAGGTCAATGTAGAAGTCTACCTCTCTACGAGGAGGTATTCCTGGAACATCATCAGGGAAAATGTCCGCATACTGATCCACCACAATAGTAAAACTCAAACTCCGCACATCAACTACTCCGAAGATGAGACTATCCAACTGATGTGTGATCGGCTGCCCTATCCTCTGCGTAAGTCCATCCTATGCTGCAAAGGCTCCTTTCTCACCGATGAATGTAAACCTGCTCCCATATATGCAGACACAACACACTTTTTAAAAAATATAGTAGATCTGAGCATGGAGTGTAGATAACCAATCCATGCCCAAGATCAGGTTGTAAGGCCTCGACGCCGCTACAAGAAGATCACAGCTAAATCTATCACCTTATAAAGTAAGCTCACACTACCGGCTCCAGTGTGTAATTGTCGAGTCTGCTCTTATAGGAATCCCTAGCTGTTACGATCGAGCCAACAACTCTGTTGGAATCTCTGAGCTCTGAAAAAGGGAAGCAGCAATAAAAGAAATAATCATGCTTGTGTCTATAAGAACTGCATCAAGGGTGGAGTAGATACATATAGTTCCTCAAATCATCTCCTGTACGCTATGGTCGTAAGCCTCCACTGCCTAAAGTTGAGCCTCCTCTGTCATCCGGCTCCCTGTGGTCGGGGTGGACCTCCTAGTGGAGGTGGTGGTAGTGCCTTGAAGCGTCGTCCACCACCTACTGCTCGGCTAGCTCCTCTACCTCGTCTGTCTGCTCCCTACAGACCGCAACAGTCGAACCTCTGCCACTGCCTGGGTGGTCCCTCAAATGTCTATTGCTGCTTAAAATGGCGGGTCCGAAAGTCATGAGCCATGTGCCATGCCCGCCGTATGCATAGCACTACATTCCTATCGAATGACTGGCTCGGTTGCGTGTGCCCCACACCTCCAAAACACTATCCTGAGGTCGCCCACTTAATGGTCTGGTCTGCTTGAACCTCTACGACATCTGTCCACTGTCGGCTTTAGAAGACTCCGCTATGTGTCGCCCTGCGGTAGGCCTCGCTGCTGGTATAGGCTCATCAAGGAATCTCCCCTCAAGAAGCGCTCTCTCCAGTACTCTTTCATGCTTCAGAATGCTATGGGGGATCATCGAAGCCAAGATCTCATGCCTCAGTCCCTACTCGATGGTCCATGCTCTGAAGACTGGGTCTTGTACTATGTCTGTGGAGTAGCGCGCGAGATCCGTAAATCTCACAGAGTAACGGGCTACAGTCATGCTGCCCTACCGCAGCTGTAGTCACTCCTGGATGTGCACCTCATGAAGGGTGGATGGAATGAACTCTGAGTGGAAGAGCCTCTCGAAGTCCTTCCAAATTAGAGATTCCTTTTCGTTCACCTAGAGCATAAGGCACTACCATCTACCTACTGTTGCGTGAAGGACACTCACCGAAAGGATCACCATGAGGTCAGCTAGTGTCCCTACTAATTCGAAGACTCGGACAACAGCTTCCAGCCAATACTCGGCAGCCTGAGGGTTCGTCTTTCCTTGGAACCTGGGTGTCCTCTATCACTAAAACTCATGCAGTGCAGTCATGCGATGTGCCCTCTCTGCTGCTGGGGCCAGTGGTATCGGTGGACCAGCAGGTAGAGGTAGTGCTGGTGCCTCCACTGTAATGGGGCCTAACACCGAGGCCTCATCACTCAGTGGGCTGCCATCTCTTAGAAAGCTCGAAACCCTAGCTGGATACTTTCATGGGGCCATCCTGAAAACAAACAGGTGCGCCATGGTTAATACAGTATACCTGGTGATCTGACTCAAAGTAATCAAAAAGAGAAACTTTTGAAACACACATGCAATTAGTGTTTTCAAGCACTGAGTCGGAAATCAGAAGTCGGGGTCATGGTGTATGGATACGTCGGCTGCCGCACCAACGCTGGACAACCTGGACTGATAACAACACTCAATACACTTAATGTTATTTCTTCACAGTAATAAATTATCAGAGTCCTATGTTCTGAAGTAGAACCGACTCAATTGATACCAATTTGTCATGAACCGTCCTCAGGGCCAATGCAGTGACTACCCCAAGCCCGCCTTCCATAGGCCAGGGGCTGGTGACAAGCACCAAAGGCTTATATCCCAATAAAGGGAAGCCATTTCCTTTATATAAGTAAACAAACACACAACAGAGTACGCAAGCTGAAGTAAACACTATGTAAACTGAGTATGAAAGTAAGTACTGGAAGTAAATGGGCCGGTATACAAACCCAACTGAAAGTAATGTACAACTGAGAAAAGAAAGTACAATAGCTAAAAAGTAAAGCAACAACCACCAAGTCATCCTCTGGAATTACCACATGAAGGGTTGGTACAGATAGCCTCATTGGCTCCTCGGGGCTGTCTGTCCCCTCCATGTACTTCCCGCCTGATAGTTCACCTCTGGGTACCGTCCCTCTCCACTGGCCTCAACCATGATCAGCAATTTGCGTCTTCTGCAACCAACACAACATAGTGCGGGCATACCCTTTGCAGGGGTGAGTATATGATACTCAATAGGGACCCCGAGACCCCCAAAGGCCTCCTAGAATCCACAAAGGATATAACACCAATGAAGGATACAAACACGAAGTATCAACCAAATCTACTTAGGAATATACCTATACATATACCAAAGAATCAATTCTAGTTCAGCTCCGACTCAAGAGCACAAGTTCAACCCAATCCACACAGGAAAGCAAAACTCAGTCCACATAGGAAAGTAAGACAATCATATCAAAGATAAGGATGGAAAGACAAGACTCATCTCACATAGGTATACTACTTTAGAAGAGGGGTGGAGGTTATTAGTTGTAGCCTCTGAATCAACTCTTTTGCCAATCCCACATAGGATCCAAGTAAAAAAGTCATCGCTGCCAAACCCACGTAGGATCCATGTATAGTCGTCATTGCTACTAAACCCAGGGAGGATCCAAGTATAGTCGTCCTCACTACAAAACCCATGTTGGATCCAAGTACAGACGTCCCCACTGCCGAAACCACATTAGATCCATGTAAAGTCGTCCTCGTCATTGCATATGCAGCCAGCTCTAGGGTACCCACACAAAGGGTACTCGATTCCTGGAAGGTGCACTCCTCGAGTCAAGGGATCGATACATCAACTACCACGATGTCTCACGTTGATGTGTTTCGAAGCTCCACCTAGTCATAGGGGGATAATCTAAACAAAATGTATCCAAGATACTGTGTACGAAATGATCATCCCTATTACAAAAAAGTACTCGGCGTGTACGTATACTGTACAGGTCGTGTAATCAGTTCTTGGGTACTACCCCCATCTAACCGTCTGTGTCGAAAGGCTGGTCATGTAAGAATTAAGTACACAATGTGTGGTATTGTTACGCACCGTGTGCATGCATCTGGGATGGATCCATGTATGCTAGCCATGTGCCCGTACATGACATCAACCCGTGTTCTCCAAACCATGTAACTGGTACACGAGGTAGCCCATGCCACTGGCCATGCCTGTCTGTGTCTTGGAGTACATTCTCGTGTACTCCACCCCAAGTCCGTGTATACCCGGGATACATGTCGAGTCCTACAAAGCCGCTCTTTCCCTTCTGTGAAGAGAATACACGCCTTGCCTCTTGGACGGGTATTCTAGCCCGTGTCCGTGTATCACCAAAATTACACGCTGATACTCATGAAGCCGCTTCCGCCTTATTATGAAGAGAATACACACCATGTTACTTGGATGTGTATTGTTGTCCGTGTCTGTGTATTTTCCAAAAATACACTCCAAGCCCCTCAAAGTATCCTCTGTCAAATAGTGTGGAGATTACACGTCGTGTTCCTAGAGTCAGACGTCGTGTGTTACTTTTCAAACATCCAAATTGGAAGCCACAGTACACTTTTACTACACGGAGTTTTCTCCTGGAGTACATGTCGTGTATTCTATAATTTTCCAGAATCGACGCCTCTAGCCATCACACCTCCCGAGGTGTCCGTTCTTCATTCCGATGTTCCATGTTCTATGAAACATCCGATTCCTATGCGCTCTGATGCACTGAGGATGTTTACGATGTTTTCAGGCCTACGACTGGCTCCAAAAACATATCATGACTCACTACTCAAGAACAGCCATTAAACTCCAAATATTCACAAGAATGGCAGAGGAAACAGACAGTGTTGGTTTGATCTGGTCCCTTCTGCATTATTCTGATAACAAGAGGTTTAAGATGAACAATAACATGGAAGGAAAACCAATCATTACTCAATCCATACACACCCCTACCTCGATAAACGATGTCGTATGACGGCGTCGCGGAAGATGGCATTGGCATGTTTCCAAAGAGGGAACGGAGTCTCCACACTAGTTGTAGAGAGAAGAAGGAAAGGCACGTCGTCTCTCCTTATGGTGACATCATTCTTCGTCGAAGAGGTGACGTTCTTCGCAGGAGGATGAATTTCGTCACGAAGGATGAACATCCATCTTTCTTCACACAAACACTCTCTCCCAAAATCATCCCACAACAAGACAACCCCCCTAAGTAAAACAAGTCTTCTATTATTTTATTAATTCATGACCTTCATTTAAATTTACAAATATAAACACTTAATTCAATTAATTGATTAAGTGTGTGTTGGCATGAATTAATATGGGAGAGTGGGGAGAGGAAGAGTTAACCAATTTAATACAAGGGGTTTAATGGGGGATTTAAGGAGTTTAAGAAAAGTGAAGAGTTTGGGCTCGTGCGGGCCCCACCTCACATTTATCCTCACATGGGTAGTTAGGATGCTAGTGGGTCCCACTCTAACTCCCCCAAGTAGGATTAAACCACCTTAGATAGAAATAAAATTGTACCACAATTTTATTTACCTTTTCTTTAAACCACTTTTTTTTACATCTCCTCCCAAGAAAACACATCTCTGGTAGAGGTCCTCTTAAGCAATTACCGGCACTACGGTTTCATTGGTGGCCTCATATTTCAATTCCGAGCACTGGTCCAAAAGATAGAAAAACCCACTCGTTCATTCACTGAACATACTCGATATAAACATTGAAAATTAATTCTGGGAATACCGGGCCTCGGAATCAGGTGTCTTCAGAAACTACATACTCGTAAAATCCCAAAAAATTTAAGAAAAAAATTTCCCTTAAAATTTTCGCGTCATTATAGTGATCCCTATTCCATGATACTGGGTATGGAGACCCTAAATGTGATATTGGGAATGGCGTCCATGATTCTTTTGATACAGGTCATAAAGACCCTATATTGTGATACATTGCATGGAAACCCCAAGATGTGATACTAAGAATATAATCCACTAATACTAAGGGATTGTACATTTCATCCATTGATACTAGTTAAGATATATTCTAGAATGGGCCAACATAGGTAATGTCTTCCTTGTATTCTATATGAACCGATGCTTAACCATTTAAAGTTATTATTACTATTTATTTTTATTATATTTTCACACTCCAATTTTATACACATGAACTATATATTAATAGGAACCAATGGTGGTGGGCTACTATAATTATCTCAGACCCTATCTGGGCCACCCATGTTACCCAAAAAGACTATCTGCTTACATGTGTCGATAAGGGATGTGAGCTCTTACATATTTTTGACTTCATGCATGGGTTATGATAGAAGCATGGTAGTATATGATAGAGAGGGAGGGAATAATTCTTATATATATTTATCCCTTTTAGAATATTTTTTTTATAATATTGTGTAATTACTTCTTGCTACCATGTATATATGTTTTCTCCATTTTGTTGATGCATGACATAAATTATCAAAAACTATTATATATGATTCAGTTTACATCATCAAGTAATATTATATATTTCTTGAGTTCCTATTAATTGTTTTTTATCTTCCACTACAAAGAGTCACTAGTCCCATTTTTATAGTTTTTGTTTCCAATGTTCCATCTGTTAATATATGCTTCCAATATTTACCTATTTAATATGCATTGTGATACAGTCGGGTAATGAGGAAATAGTATCCCTATGGTCACATGAAAAACCATCATTTCTAGTTAGAATTGTATGGCTCTTATGGAGGCACTCATGAGGCCATGATCCCATCTAGTTTGGGTAACTGTTCAGTCAAATCTATGTTGGGATGTCAGAAAATGGACAAAAGAAATAATATTTTTTGTATGAAATTAAAAAAAATCTTCCATGATGGATAATTGTGATGAAATCGCATACAAAATTATTATATTTCATAGAAAATGAATGAGAAAATGTATAGTGGGTTTAAAATAGTTTTTAACTAATAACAGAAAAACTACTATTTATAATATCACACACAACCATTTATGACATTTTATCACTAAATCATTAATAACCATTCATTTTATTAATTTTTTAGTCATCATGTTCAATATTTTCCCATTTTTTATTTGAAATGAAAGTTCATATTGTTGTAAAAATTATATAGTACTATCACTTCAAGGATAATAAACATAATATAATTTACCAATTTATACATAAATTTAAATTTCGATACAAATCCTAAAATATGGTTTTGAAAAATGATATATGTTACGACCATCTAGATGGTAGGGAATACATTTGTGTTGGTAACATTTATAATTTTTAATTATCATTTATTAAAAGATGTATATAATATTTTGATATTCCTAATATATAATAGTATCATATATATGATATTTTTTTCATTAAATATTTTCTATATATCATCAATGTGGTGTGTTGATGAAAATGGAGTACATATCTTCAGAAAAGTGATAGGTAACACATAGATGAATGATATTAAAACAATTAATTTAGTGAAAAGGTATGGGAGAAAAACATTTATTATCATTTTTAAATGAAAAGTAAATATTAAATTTCAAAATTATTTAATCTATATTACATATGATCATTAACATGAACCTTATTACCATAAATGTAAAATCTTGTGTAAAATGAATCAAATACCTTTTAGAGGTGGTAGTCATCCATGAACCTGAATAATGATTTAATAACCTATTTAATGGATGTGATAATTGTTTTAGGTAATCATGTTTCCATAAAATATCTTTATATTTAATAAAAAATTTCTATATTATAATCAGTTAATAATAATTTAAGGAGGAAATAAAATAAAAATGATCGATGAAGAGTGTTACCACTACCTCAAGTAACCTCTTATGTTTTTCACCAAAATCATTAAAAGGATGTATATATAGAAAAATTAATGGTATTTGGATTAGGATATGTATAATATTATGTGATTAGAAAATATATTTTCTAAATCAGAAGTGTTTTAATGAGTGACTAAATGAGTATTCTTGTGAACTTTTATAAGTGAAGTTAGTCACACACTTGGAATTTATGAAAATATAATGTGGTACCAATTTTTTATAATGTAAAATGGACTAAAACTTATTTTTCTAGAGAAATAGTAATTATAATGTTGAAATATTTCTGTATAATATTTTTTACAAAACAATTTACATCATTCTTAACCTTATAATTTTTTTATTAACCACCAGTTAAATATATTTTTAATAATCATTATGGTAAAAATTAAGTTATACATATTAGATTATATAATTTATTATTTTTAAAAATATTGAATCTATTTCTCCACATTTCATTTACATATGTAAAAAAACATAATTTATAATTGGTTATGTAGACATGAAAAGAAATAATGTTTTCAATTGAGAAAATGTTCAAATGATTACACGGTTTTTATATTAGAATTCAATGTAAGAGTGGTTCCAATGATCTAAATTTTATTAATATTTATATTTTAACTTATATAACATTAAAACCAATATAAATATTAATTTTAAATTTTAATATATTATAACAAAAGAGTGTTTTTAATAGACACAATTTCGTTCACTCTTAATCAAAATATAAATTAATTTAGGAAAGTCCAATAAAATCCCCATAGGAAATTTTTTATATATTAATTATAGAACAGAATAATAAATATACAAATAAATTTTCTAAAAATTGTATAAATTATAAATAATTCATATGTGAAATTCACTACTATAACGCCTTTCAGAAAAAAAATGTTTACCACAAAAAAATTTTCTTTTAAATGGTTGTAATTTTATCACTAATAAATAAATGTTCACATTATTTATTATATACATGTTTAAAACAAAAAATTTAATAATTTAAGTTATTCGATTAATAAATTCAAATTTAACAATTATCCTATAATGGAAATGTTTTAATAATAATATTAATAGGGAGTATTGTGTTTTTTTCCAACCAGGTGTTGGGTGCATTGCTAACTATCAAAGAGATTGAATATATTTAAAAAGAACTATCACATAATGTCTTTATATTTTCTATTCCCTTCTATTATTGGTGTATTGTGTCATAACCACTATCAAATATAATGATTATTTTTTAAAACCATAGGATGTTACATATATGTTAAAAACCTTCTTTTCATACTTTGGATAAATGTAATAAATGTTTGTCATTAAGAAAATAACTAATTTAATTAATTTGAATTATATTTGTAATAATTATAATTTTTCTAAAAATAAAATGACATAATCATTGGAGTCGAAAAATTAACTTGCATAATATTTTTATAAAACAAGTATTATGAAGAATATTTTTTCAATAATAAGAAAAAAGAATATATTTTTTCTTAAATGAATTCATTTTCTTCACATTGAATACCAAAAATAGGAATATAAGAATGAAACAATAAAATTGTATAATTAACAATAGGTTAACACATTAAATGATATATTTCAATAGAGATGTCATATAATCTCATAAATTTAATTAATTCATAAACTATTTTAATTGAAAGTGAGATCAAAGAATTTACCCTTACCAGTTTAGTAAAATATGGATCAAAAGGCCCATGAAAGAATAATTTCGAATGAAAAATTAAATATAATAAAAATAATATTATTTATGATATTATATTTAGATGTTTCTATGTATATACCTCATAAAAAAGAAATTTTCCCATAATATAAATAATGTATTAACGATGTAATATTGTGATGAAAAGAACTTAAATTTTTTGGAATCTATAAATCCAAACTAAATTAAAGAGAAAACCTAATATTTATCAGTAAATTATATTAATTTTCATTAAAGTGATCATATAGAAAAAATAGTGGTATTTTATACACCTTATAATGAAGAACAAAAATTAACATAGAATTAGTCTCTTAGAAATAATAGTGAGACAAGAAACCCATACCTCATGACTGGAATGATTTATATGCACTCTATCCTCAAGTATAACAAATTAAAAATTTACTCAATTTATAGTACTAAATAAAAATATAATTATAGTATAATATGTGATTCAATTTTAACCTTTCAACAAAAATTTATTAATAATTCATTAATAAAATCATTATTTCATTATGTTATCTATTTTGTTCTTTAGGTAAGTTACTATTTGGGAGTTCCTGGTTATATTTTTTGATCATATTCCAATCACATCAATAAATTTAATAATTTTACTATTAAAATATTTAATATTTATTTTCAAATTTGTAACTATTAAAATAACATTGGGGTGTGAAATTAATTAAATCATTTTTCCAAAGGTAGTATTTTCTACGTATGCATGGGTGATGATTCCATTTATTAATAAATGAAACCAAATAAATGTATATAAGATTTAATATTATAGAGGCATATAAATATCATAAATATCAAATATATATTTATATTTATATTAAATAAATAATTTTATACATGTAGGTGAGGTACTGATGAAAATTGTATTGAATCATTTCATAGAGGTTGTATTCAACATGTATACATGACTGATATTTTAAATTTCCATTTGATGGATAATGTAGAAAAACATTTTTTAATGTTTACATAATAACATCTTGTAGTATTTTATACATTAAGTTTTTTAATTTTTATGATCATGATAGAATTTAAGGAGGTAGAAGAAGAAGTAAATTAAAAAGCTTCTGTTATAATGATTTACTCCTCTTTTAAGAACCTCAATTAGATCAATCCTTATAGTATATAGGAATATTATATTATGATTTTAAAAATTTCACGACTATTAAAAAGGAAGTGAAGAAGTGCTTTTGGAAGGATAATATTGAGATAACTTCAATTGATGTTCTAGGAAGAGAGGAGAGGTGGAGTCCTTATATAAGGGAGGATAGGTGGACCCTTGGAATTACATAATGTTTTAGAATAATATAAATTAATCATCATGGTAAAATAGACTATATTGATATATTTAGAATCATGAATGATGATTTGACTAAATTATATCATAAAAAATATTTATACTTATTGAGGTGATACGTAAGCCTATATATCTTTGTTTTAACCCCTTGTTAACCCTTTTGATGGTATCAATGATATCACTTTTTTAGACATTGTATGTCAAGAATGATACTATAAAAAGAAAATTAACCTATAATTGTATATTGGTTGAAATTATTTAACAATACCCATTACATGGTTGACGATAACATTTTTATGAATTTTAAATCATTTAATAAAATATTATTAATTTTAATATTCCATTAAAGTCATTTTTAGACCATTCAAAATGTTTATAGTAGAAAAAGAAATAAAATTAGAATATAAACTTCTAAAAATACGTAATAAAATTATATATAGAGAAAATAATAATGGAAAACCCTAACACATCCAAAAAATATTTCATTTTACGTTTTTTAATCCACTGCATGATTTTTCTACAGCTTTTAAAAAATTTGTACGAATTAATTATGTATTTGAAGTATATATACCATGAATAAATTTTTTGAATAAATAATAATTATAAATATAACTGATTAATATTTAATTTAACAAATTATAAATGATCAAAACATAGTTTTATCACAATGAAATAATATTAATGATTTTAAAACAAAGAGAGTGACATTTTGTATTATTTCTATATGATAAAGCAATCAATCCCATAACCTCACAATGATATTTCCCATGGTTTCATCTAATATAGAGTTTATTTCAATATTTTAAATTTTAAACAATTGAGCTCATTAGAATAATACCATTGGTGATTATGATGTTATTCATGTTTACAAATAATATATTTTAAATCCATAAAATATTATATAACAATTGGATGATTCAAAAAAGATTCTATAAAATTAATAAAATAAGCTCAAAAAAATAATTTTTAAGGATAAATTTATATGTGGTTGTGAATTACATTAATGGTATATATTATATCACATTTGGGTCATTATGATTACATAATACACACCTTATATTTATAACATATTTATTTTTGACATACAAAGTATACGGTCAAAAAAAATTATTAAAAAACAATGTAGGATAATTTCAATGTAATGATGTCAAATATAATAATTATTTTATAAAAAATAATTCTTTATTTATGGGAATTTAAAAATTTAAATAAAAAACCTCATTTATTAAAAAATTATTTTTTTAAAATAGTTGTTATCGATAATATATATTTTTGAATTCATAAAATTATATTATCATTTATATTTCATAATAATTATATCGTAATAATATTTTCTGAATATATAATTTATTTTTAAAATTCATTAATTCATTAAAATTTTTTGTCTTAATTCAATATATTAATCACTAAAAAACATAATTTGACTTTCATCATACCAAAATATAAATTTTATAAAACTCATCAAAAAATTATTTATTTTTTTTTAAAAAAGTACAAATTAAATTGTTTTATTATTAAAAGAAAGTGTAATAATTCATAGTATTAGGGCCCAAATATGTCTCCCATTATTAAATTTGTGAATCAACTAAGGGAAATGTGTGTGATGGTTATATATTCATTGAGTGGATCAAAATATATGGTTTTTTTTGTAATCTCTATTGGCATGAACTTCTCCGAAAAATGATTCAATCATGTTGTAGTATGTGAAAATATGCTATTTTATGGTCAAGGGATAATCATAATGATGTTATCTCCACCAGATGTTTAGATAAATTGGATTTATAGGGAATGGTCCTACTGGTCAATGCCATCAATTCTATCTTATTTGTTAATGGGATTTTATAACAACCCCTTATATATTTTACAAATATGATAACTATTCAATGGATAAATTATCAATAATTTTCATTATTTATGGAAATTTAATTAATAAAGGCTATATAATTTCAAAATTTAGTTGTATTAAATGTTTTTTATATAATATCTTTACTAGAAAAGGAATTTATTAATTTTAAATGGGTAATTTCATTTTAAAAATATTAGTCATTACATTTTTCCTCATGAAATTTCACCTTAGAAAATTTCATTTCACAAACTAAAATATATGAGGGGTGTTCAATTTCATAACTTATTCATGTTATGATATAGAATCCTCAAGATTATGGTTCCACAATAACACCTTGAACAGGTGATTTATCCTGCTTTATTAGACTATGCTTTTAAAATAGATTAATTTTACTAATTTATCCTCATTAGGATTATCATTCTTTAATAATACCACCACTATATTCTACATATTTTTGGGTTCTATCATGAACATCCTCTAGAGGGATACATAGACCAATTCATGAACATTTTATAGGATATTTTTGAGTACTTTTATATTGATCACTACTCCAATATAATCAAGGATCTCAAAGCGGATAATTATCTCAGACAATTGTTTCCATATTCACAATCCGTAAGATATACTTATGTAGAGATATATTAACGAACAATTTATATCTATCCTTAAACTCTAGATCACATAGCTGATTTTTGTGCATTTATTTTCTGTTAAATATTTGTGGAATTCATAAAATTTTTATTATTTTTAAAATTAGTTTTCATTTATTAGATATGATCAGGTCCAACTATCTTCATCACAAAAATTTACTCCAAACATTCCATATTTTGAACCCTCTTTCCATAGACAACGTTATAAGGTCCTATTTGAATACCTAAATGAAAAAATTTATTATATAATAACTCATCTTGGGGAATTTTATGGTTTGATAATCTATGGAAATAAATTTAACATGAACTTTTTATACCCTCTTGAGTCTTACTGGTTCATTACGAATAACTATCCAAATAATATTTATAATTAGTGATGAATAACAACTCTATATGCAATACATTTGAAAAATTTTATAAATAATTCACATAAACATAATACTAAATAATATATAATAGAGAGTATATCTTCATGAATTGATATAAATTCTCTTATGTTCCTCATAAGGATTTGTTCTAGAGAGAAATATTTATTGATATCAATGAAATGAACTGACTCTGTATAGAGATAAACTACAACTAAGATAACATTGTTGAATTATGATGTAATGGTGAGTCTTATGACGATATCCATGGTTATGGTATCCAATATTCATTATGATATAGGAAATGGTTTTCTCATTACCCCAGTCATATGACATCTTACATGACAACCCAGTAGACCAAGCCTCATAGGTTATGTGTATTATGTTAACATTCAATTAAATACTATCATTTTATAAAAAAATCCACCAATGATGGTTCATTTGATGAGTAAATAAGTCCATAACCAATAACCTATGCCTCATTTAATGTCACTATAGTAAATCCGAAGAATGATAATAAACATGTATTCGATGATGAGGAACCATATAGAGAGGATCTCTAACATGAATATTGAATGTATCATGTGAACCTATAGGTGGGTGTTCATACTCCATAGTATAGGGTGTACATAGGATTTATAAGTACCACAAATGGACTCACATCCTTTTCTAGCGACCTCGAGAATGGTAAAGGAATAACTGAAATCATGGGTAAATTTGAGACTATGAATGGAAGTGATATAGATTCTTAGATTTTCCCCATTTTTAAAAGCTAGAGAAATAGAATAAGATTCGTGATGAGATAATTAATAGGAACCACCTTTACTAGGAAGATATATGAGATGGACCAATTACATACAACAGTACATAGAAATCCAATTAATCCTGTAATATCATTTATGGATGAAGAATGTGTACCCTCGCATATAACTATAATTACGATCAATTCCCCCACCAATCCATGTGACATCCCATTTTTTCTCGTAGCCTCTTCTCAAATGGTGAATATTATTTCCCTCTTTAGTTATGGATTTTTTGTAACACATATTTAGGTTCCAATCGTTATAAATCTAGCTTCAACAATGATGTACACATCAACATTTTATAACTCAATTTGTGGAACCTCATTATAAATATGGGCCTTCATGGTCTTCTCAATAATGGATGGATGATAATTTGTTTTTGGAGAATTTAGGATAAATATCCTTTTATTATTCTCATATAAATCATATTTATCTCCAAGAGTATTAGATCCCTTGCAATACCCATAATGGATAGTGTTGCATGATTTTTTTTACTCAGTGAATCTACCACTTTTCTTTATTTCATAAGATAGTAATGGATTGAATAGTCAGAATATGTGATCAGATCAAACCATATTAATTTTCCTATATTAAAATCCATTTTTTCGAATATATATATTTGATAAATTTATGTAATTTTATATTTCACACTTCTACTTACAGAGATCATGATACCAAATCATTAATATGACGATTAACGTATCCAATTATATATCATTAGTTGATTAGTTATTCACATTTATATTTATTTTCATTTAAGGAATATGATATCACGTTTTCCTCTTTTACGAGTACCCAAACCATTCCTTTATATGATGGGTTATGGTAGACCATGAATCCTACGCCACTTGTGGGTAATGTGGGATCTTGTGTAATGATTATTGTCTTCTTCCTCTCTTTAAATAATTATTTTTATTAATGATTTCATATAGACATGAATCATAACCAATTAATCATGGTTCATGGGGTTAAAATTCGTGAATTTGTTCTCACAAATCGATTATAGTAATTAGTAAATCCATGAAAACTTCATATTTCATCACAAATGTTATCATTAACCATCTTTAAATTCAATCATTTTATGAAGTGTTAATAGACAATCATTTTATTTTCAAAACATGTCAAAAAGTAGGATACTTCTTCTTACATTAAAATAAAATATACTTTACTAATCATTTATCTTTCCTTCCTTATATTCATCAGTATAATTTTTAAATGTTACTCATATTCCTCCTTGTATTTTGGAGTATATAAAAATATCATCAAAATTGACTATCCAAAATTTATTGAGGTAATATATGATGACTATATTTAAGACATACATGAATATTTATATATAAATATTTAGTATAAATGAAATCATTGTGACCTTATAGTGCTCATACCCTATACGAAAAGCATTCATTAGGATATCCTCTTTAATTAACATTACTTGATAATATCTGAATGGAATATATAACATTGTAAATTATTAATATCAACATATATTCTTGAAAAATTTATCGATTTTTTGGATAATATATTAATACTTTATTATCTGCTTTTTGAGTTCATGATAATCAATGAAGAGGTGCATTAACCCATCATTCTTCTTGAGGAAAATGTTCAGTTCACAGCATGGTGATGTACATGGATGTGTAATCACCTTTTCCAAATTATCCAATAATTTTTTCATTATCACCTGCAGTTAAGAAATATACATTATATATGGAATACCAAAATTTGTAAAATCTCTGTGAATGAGCTCAATTAAGAAATCAAACTCATTGGAAGGAGGAAGGCTAGTTAAATCATTGAGAAAAAAAACATCCAATTACCATGAAATGAGAATGTGGTTAATGATGATCATTTATTTATTAAAAATAATTAAATATTGATAATATTTATCAAAACAATTAAGAGAAATTAATGTTTTGGTACCAAATAACATCTATCATCTTCCTTGAAAAATCATAAAATTGGATTTTTATTCATCATATAAAGTGTGATTTCTTTCAATGATAAATTTATGATGGCTCCATTTAACAGAAGGAAGTCCTTACCCATGATTTTTTCAAAATTATGATAAATATAGAATCACAAGGTTTTATAGGGACATAATCCCAATATATGTATATGGGAAGAGTTATATAATTGGGTGGAAATAATTCCCCCATTTTCCATTTTATCCAATTACTCAACCATTGTGTTTTGCGTTTTTGTTCAAATTGTTCTACTAATCTTACAGGATATGAAATCATGAGTGTAACTAGATTAAAAAATTATTAATTCTATTCATGAATGAGGAAATATAATACTTATGACCACTTTATTATCATGATCAGCATAAACAGTTGCGATTTCATAATCTATCCATTACTCTCTAATATTTTGAGGTTATTATCATTTACTCCTATGAGAACCATTGTCTTAAAAATTGGTTCACATAGTTTCTTTATTGATTAAATTAGAAACTTTGGTAAATATGTTGAGGTTTTACTAGAGTATTCCTTTTTTCCATCACATTTGTGTGTTTCCCCATAGGGTTTTCACAATAATGGTCCATTTCATTCACAGACCTAAATAATTTCCCTATTCCCATTAGTAATTTTATGAAAAACTTCCTACAAAACATTTTACAATTTTTTCATTGGAATTTCAATACACCATTATATTTCTCCATTTTAAACTTTGAATAAAATCCATTTTACTGTTCTTAAACCAATGAAACCCTTGATATTTTTTTCCTCTATTTTTACATTATGTCCACATCAGACAATTTTTTTATAACTATAAACATAAAATAAGTAGAAGTATTTTTGTAGACATATATTCAACACACCAAATAAATAGTTAAATTTTCATTGAGGGTTGATTAAAAATACATATGTGTATCATGAATGAATGAAGATGTTTTTCTTATATTAATTAATATATTCATTATACTTTTCAGGAGGATTTGTAAGTCCCTATTCATTTTTAGTTGAGGTGTTTGAGGAATTTATATGTTTATAAAAATTCATTCGAATACTATCTAATCGATAACTTTGATAACATCATCATGATTCATATTTTTAACCAAGTTACACCATTGATCACATTAACCTTCTAAATGAAAAATATAACTGATGAACTTCTCTTCCATAGAGAATTAATAAATGAAATAAATCTTTTCAATGTAGTTGATCTATAACACTATTATTAAAAGATGAAAATATATATTAAAATTTAGAATCATTTTTCACAAATGGTCTCAACTAATGATCTCTAATTATTTTTTTTGATTTTGGAATTCCACATGATTCAGGATTCGGTTCAATACATGAGTTAATCATGAAATTATTTTCATGACAATCTTGACTAATACATCTAATGGGTTGTGGCTCTCATTTGGGTGGCCATTACATTTATCACCACATTGGTTATTGAATTTGTTTTTCGTATTTCCGTCCATTTGACACAAAAAATGAAATATTATGGATGATAATGTTTAAACTATTAAACAAAAAAATATGATACCATGAATATTGAATGGGTAAGTCAAAAATGATATATAATCATTATATTATGAATTTATATATTTTAATCTATGTTTTTAGTAATAGATTTCCTTATATAAATCTAATAGGAATTTTTTTACCAGAACATTAGTTCATATCTAACACGTGAATTTAACAAATAATATTCCTTAGGAGTATCAAACTATGTGTCTAGTAATTATTTTTTTCAGGCACCATTTTATGATCAATACCAATTCAATTCACCCTTTTGGCGATATTACACATTTTTTATCTATTCCAAATCCACAAGTACATTTATTATTTGGTGACGGATTTCATTTATTAAAAACCACTTATTCTATAATTTACCATAACATAAGGATGTTTTCTTATGTTTAGACTTATTCTAAGGGTTTTCACCACAATTTTATAATCATAATCTCAAAAATGACTAAGATTTACTCTGATAAGATATTTGGTAACCCATATATTCGATTCAATTTAATTAATTATTTATTACATAAAATACACATAGTAAAATATTAAATGATAATAAATCCTCCTATATTTGGGAAATTTTTTATATATAAAAGAAACTTGAAACATGGATACACCATTATTAATAGAAATGAAAATAATGTGTTCTGATAATCTAGTCTTTCTTCTAAATACTACACAGGATAACTCTGGGATATAAATAAGAGTGGGTTGAATTATAAATCCAAATAAGTGATAGAAAAATAATAATATAACATTTTTTATTACATGTTATATAAGATTCCAATAATGGAAAAATAAGTAGATAAAATCATAATATTGAACAATTAATAATTATATAAAAAGATATCATAAAGTCAACATGGGAATGCGGTGATAATAGTAAACATGATATCACAATCATAGGTCAAGAATAACCAACGAGACAATATAAAATGATTAAAAATGTGTGATAATGTATTATTTTTTACTTAATAATCCCATACATAAATTCTCATTAATCTAAAAAAATCATGTGATGAGTTTTAGTTTTATTCTACTGCAGCCATAAATTTAAAATCATGTACATTCATAAGTGTTCCACATGAATCATACAACATTAAGATGTCATTCGTTAATAGTATTCACCTGGTAATTGTCTGTGTGTTAAATAAATATATTTATATAATAAATGAATGATACAATCATCTTTTTTAATATTCTTATGTTTTCATATGTAGGAAAATTCACAAAAGATATGTTGTCCATGGAAAAGTCATATAACAATTATGAAGGCATATAGGAGTACATAATGTTTCTTGGGTGGGATTAATGAGAGGGATAGGGGGATATCAAAACTTTGAAATTATATGGAATATAATAGAGTTGTTTGATAACATATCAAAACATGTTCAATGGGAAAATAATTTATATAACATAAGGAATACTTTGACTAAATCAATTAAGATGATGATCTATTTCCTAGAGAGGTTTATTTTAAAAGATTAAGATGAGATTCTTGAGAGAATTTCAGAGAAATGGTAGAGAAATATAGAGGTAATGAAAGATTATTGTTTTACTCTATATGTTTTGAGTTATGATTAAATGGATTTTTAGTGGATTTATATTAGATAATAGAGGATATTTAGTTATTAATTTTCAAAAATAAGTTTTCAGCACAATATGATAATGGAATCAAAACCAAAAACCATACCATGTTTATATCAAATGGTTTCTTAAAAAATTATATATTATTTATTATATTAAATGTTTTAGAATCGATCTATTTTAAATAATACCTTTTTTAGGTGGATGTGAGTCATGGTTCCAAAAAAAAAATTTAGACCTTTAAAATATAATACTGGTTATGGAGGAAACATTAACGTTCTATAAAATTGATAAAATAACATTAAAAACACAATACTTTCAAATTAAAATATATATTTTATGATTCTTAGTTTTTAGGGATTATATTATATCGTTTTTGGTCATTAAGCTTTCATAATACACAATGTATATTTATTCCTTTTTTTATTTTGACAAAAAATTGAAATATCAAAAAGAATTATTGAAAAATAACATTTTGATAATATCAATATGATGACTTATAAAATGAAATATATTTATTCCAAATATATATTTATATATATGGTAATTATCAATTTTAATCAAAAAAAATAAAATTTATTAAAAAATAATTGTTTTTTGAAATTAGCAGTATTCTAATCGTTGAAAAATTATATTTGACACCAAAAATTATATTATAATTAATAATTAAAAAATTATTTTGTAATAAAATTTCTTCAAATTATATTTTATTTTAGGAATTATTTAATATATATATATATACTATTAAATTGAAAATATATATTTCTAAACAATATAATTATTATTGCATCAGATTAAAATATAATTTGTATCATAGTTATTATCAAATAATTTAGAAATTTATATTGGAAAGTGATAAATATATTAATGATTTTATTAAAATAAATATTTAAATTCCTAGTTTTATGGTTTATATATATAGAAAATTATTACATAATAAAATTCCCCATGTGTAATGTGTTAGATGGTGAAGTTTTCATGTGGTGTTATGAAAAATAGGTTTTTGTCCAGGATCATAATGAGCATGAACATCTCCCATTAATGAAATTTAATGTTCATAAATTGTTAAATCATTTCATTATTATGTTCTAAGAAGTATCGTAGAGAATATACCTCCCTCTGACGATTTGAAAATGGGGCTTCATTGGGTATCATCCAACTTTTCAATTTAATCCCTTATTTCTTCTATGTCAATTAGATTATATCCCAAATATTTATATATACAATAAATATGATAACTATTAAAAGGATATATTTTCAAATATTATGATAAAAAACATTTAAATCTAATATGTTAACTAATTATGAAAAATATCATAGTGAATGTGTTTTTTGTATCTTTACTAGACAATAATTTTATTATTTAACATAAAATTGGAAATTAATTTTTTAAATTTTGATTCATTATAATATGAAATTTCAAAGTATTTATAGTATTAACATTTTTTCAATCCTTGTATTTATAATACTCCGTGATTTTTATGAAATTTTTTTAACCACCATCCTATTGTTGTACGAAGAATCACATAACGACCCCAATAAGTCATTATCTAAGGTATTTTAGAACCACAATGTAAAAGGAAGAGTTCTATGAATTATATAAATCTACTATATGGTTCTTTACAATAATCCGGAAACATTTTTTATATTAATGAGTTAGTGTATCAATGTGAACAACATTACTGTGTGATGGGTGGGGGTTCTATATCAGAAAATTGAGTGTAAGGGGATGGCTTAAACTTATTAGGTATTGTTACATGGGATATTGTTGAATATTGGTCACTCAAATTATCCCCTACATGCATTAAATGTATGTATGGCTATATAATGTTATGATGTGACCCTAATAGGTAAAGTTGTCATAATAAATTATGAATCCCACATTGGAAGAGTTTTCATTCCATGAATTATAGAAATTTCATATGGTAGTTATCCACCATCACTAAGACACTAAAAAATCCATTAGGCAGTGAAAAAAATGGTAAGTATTATAGTGTGAGGGATGGTAAGGAATTTTACAAAGATATCATTTGTTGGATTTGTTTATAATAGTAGGTTTTTTAGTATGAGTATTTTTTATAAAAAGGATTATGTAAGGAATTTAAAGGAGTAAAGATCAAATCACTTGTCCCTATTGATAAATAATATGTGACACATTAATTGATATATCTATCAATGTTTTGATAATAGTTTTCATAGAATTGAATATGTTTTATGTTCACATGATGTTAAAATGATAAAATTATGTTATATTAAATATATAATAGGTAGGAAACATATTTTGAAGAAATGTACCATTTAATGATTGGATTTAGAGAAGATAAAATGGAAACGTTCATGAAATTGTTAATATATAAGATAATTTCAATAAAAGGAGTTGGTTTTAACTTTTGTTTGTATTCTTTGTGAAAAAATTATATTGGAGAAGTTGTGTATGTTTTATTCCATTAAAATGTATTTTTTGGTTGCACATTATACTATATTAGGTTATAACAAAAATATTGTAAGATAATTTTTACTTATTATAGGGTTTTGGATTTATTGAAACCTTATATAAAATATTATGTTGTAACAAGTCCAAAGAATAAAAAATAATTTTGAATTAGAAAGTATGAGATGTCGGTTGTTTCATGAATGATTAGTATACAATATTCAATATTTTTGTTGGTTCAAGGATTAAATATTATTCAAGATGAATTTTATTTAAATTGTATTAGGAATCACATTAAATGTGATGAATTAAATAGTAATGTATTAGGTTTATTTTTAAATTTATATATTTAATATATGAAAATAGTACTCTTTTCAGAAGTTATCAGTCATTTAACAATGGAATAAATGACTATTTTATGACATGTTTCAAGGACTAAAAATGTTTTATGAATCCTCCCATGATATGAGTATAGATTAAAATGAAATTATTTAATCATAAATGTTTGATATCTTGTTTCATTATAAATTTCCTCATTTTATATAAATACATGATGTAAAATGATTGAAGTTGATAAGATGACACTATAATAAGGAAATATACATAATGAAGAGGATGTATCTAGCTTATATTGAAAATATTAATGAAAATTAAGGATGATGTTATAAAATTATTTGTCAGGGATTTAATGCAATTAATAGTATTTTAATAATAATATTAGATACAGAAAAAAGAACTAGAATAAATAAAAGTGTTATGAATAGTTGAATTTCAATTAACAATAGATTTAATGGTTGTTTAAAGGATCATTATAAAACATATTATACCATCTTTTGAAACTTAAGAGGATAAAATTATTAAATGTATAAATTTATTTACATAAATTTTTATAGGGAAATATTGAATTAAAAATTGGGAATATCGTGTATATTAGTAAATAATTACTAAGGAATATGTAGAATAATTAAACTGAAAACATCTAGCTTTGTGAATAATGATAGGGAAAAATAATTCTTCTAAATAAATAATATTTATATAAAATAATGGAAAAATCCTATTAAAATATATGAAAAGTAATAGATTTTCTCCTAACAGAAGGGTGTAGAAAAAATCTTATATTGGAAAATTTGAGAACAATATTGTGTAGAATAATGGTGAAAATTTGGATAAATTATTCTCATAGAGTCTCATACTAAACAGAGTCAATAGAACTTGTCTATAATTTTTTGAAGACCCATAATTGTATAAATTATCAAATCCCCTTTACGGATATGTTCATAAGAAATAAAATATGTGGGAGTTCCCCTATATTAGTAGTACAAATTTTTGAAATACTGTTAACACCTAATGTTCATAGAATAAAATTATGTTACAAAAACACATTTTTTTGTGTATGATACCTATATTAGTCCTTAATATTGAACCATTTAAAATATATATGTTGTGTATGATTTAATAATTGTATCTATTTTATCATTATGATTGAAAAAAATTTCATATTCATATAGTGAACATATTTTTTATAAAAATATAATAATATATATATATGAATAAGTGGACTAATTATATCAAATTTTTTATTATAGACTCTAATTGACTCGTATAACCATTCTTCAAACAATATATATCCCAAAATATCATATCAGAGAAATTTTTTTCAAAAAATTAATAAGACATATATTTTTATTTTGTTTTTAAATTATATAATCACACCTCAAATTTATAGAAGAATAATATTTTAGGGATAATAAAAACACATTGTTATATTTATATATTACTATGAGAATGTGGTGAAATGATATAAACACTAATTATATTTTCCTGATCCAAGGGAGATTTATATTTATTATAGTATAGAGAAGAAAATAATTAAATCTTAATCCAAAACAATTTATAACTAATTATTCATTATGATACATCATTATATATGTGGATAAAATTGGATGTGATATTTGAGAAAATAGTGATGTAGATGGTGGAATCATTCTATTATTCTGGGGATGATATACATATGATGAAATGAAATAATTTTTTAAAAGAATACATTTATGTTAATGGAGTCTCTAATTGATGATATGGATAGAAATGTGTATTCTAGTAGTGAAATTTAAATTCCCATTAGTTTTTTTGGAGAATGTATAGATAATGGGCAATAAAAAATGCAATAATTGAATATTTAAGTGTTTTTAAATTATATATTTCTAAATTTGGTTGTAGAATACATTAAATATGTACTAATGGAGAACAATGAAGTATGATTGGTGTTGGTAATGATTTTTTTGTTGTTTTTAATTTTTTATGTAGTTTGATGGTATTAGAAATAGAAATGGGTGGCTAAAATGGTGTTATTGGATTTTTTTTGAGATTTATTATGAAAGATAGAGTGATATTATTTATTTTGAATGAGTTTTTAGGTTATAAATAATTTTTATTGTCCATCATTTAGAATTTGTAGACTAATTGTGTGACATTAAAACACAAGGTCAAAAATAAAAATAATAATAATAAAATAAAAATAAAAATGACTTAAAAACACAATTTATTAAAATGATTACATGTTTATGTCTTAAAAATAATACTTTTAGTTTCATATGAGTTGGGTAGATCATAATTTACTTATCCATCATATATATTTTAGAATATATCATTTGTCTTCCCTGAATGTAATCTATTTCTGTCAATAATACTTCGTGTGTGTGAATAATTATTTAAGCTAGTCTATAAATTTTTATCATGGTATTACATCATATGTCTAATGATTTTATAATCAACGTATTTGTTCATAGATTATATATGTTTTTTATATTAGGATAATGTGGCAAAAATCATAGAATGAGAATCTGAATATCCATAATTCTAATATTCAGATGAAAGAAATATCGATGATGCCCTAAATGATCATAAATGGGTAAAAAATCTTTTCTATAATGTTACTCAACAAGATTATTATAATATTTTTAAAATAATGATCACTTTTCAATCTATGATAGGATCCAAAATGGTTTAGCTGAACATTAGTTGTGGCGATCAAAGGTAAATGTGAATTTAACGGATCACTTTATATTACATCTAGAATTTTTTTTGAGTATTATATAATAATATAGTGTGATACCTAGCAGATAATAAGTACTCATAATTTGAGCCTTAGATTTTATTTTTGGGTTCCAAGATGATTTCGTGAAAAGGAGGCTAAAAAAAGGGAAATCGGGAGAAACTATAAATGTGTGTGGTTAGACTAACCGTGATGTAACTGAGGAACATTCAACTTTGAGGTTATAGTGTAATTTGTTATTTTTTATGCATGGTTATTAAAATTGTATGGAATTAATGGAACTATTTTGGGTATTTAGTGGTTTTCTAGGGGTTTCACATGGTTGAGATAACTAAGAGGCCCATAATAAATATAGTTTACCCTTTATATAGAGGCAGGATCATGGTTATCTCATAGTTAAACGATTTATTTAGAGAATCCATTTAACTAAGAAAAATGTCTTGTATGTAGGAATTATTAATGTTAATGATTATTTTATCTGTGTTACCAAACCCATGAAATAGTTTGAATCCCTCCAAACTATTGAAAATGGGATTTTAACATTTTCTATTAGATTTATAAATGTAAAATGACACCATAATATCATTTAGGATCTTCTATAACCTTTAAATGTTTTTAGAGGACCCTCGTCATAGATTATATGCATAATTACTTTTTTCATGTTGGATCAAATGGTATAATTTTGATGTTTTGGTCTGATTTTCCATCTTACATTTAGATTAACACTATATCTCTTCTTCTCTTATCTTTTTGGAAAATTATTAGTCTTTGATGTTGATTTAATGGGTTTTATAGAGGATTTCAGTTCTTTCTAATGGATATATGATCTTTATGACCTCATATAATGTCTCTCGATTTATTTTTCAATTAATGATTATTGAACCTCTATTTCTAGGTAGGTGTTTCTATATAATAGGATAATTTATTTAATTTGATTTAATTTTTATATAGTTATTTGGATTATAAAATGAATTAGTTTTTTATGGTTTCATGGGATTTAATGAAAATATAAATTTTTCTAGAGGTTTTGGTATAAAATGGGTGTTTTCATAGTAAGTGTTTTATTAAATTCATTAATAGAGGTTTGGATTTTGAAAACTGTTTCCAAAAAATAAATACAACTGGAATGAATTGAAAGTGTTTAATAAATTTTGATAATGGGTTTGAAATGTATTTTTACAAACATGGAACATGGATAATCATGGGTGTACCATGAATGGGAAATATGAGGCCCTTTTTAGTGCCACACTACTTGGGGTTACTTTTAGAAATTGTAAGAATATGTAAGGAGTCAATATATATTGGTACCAAAATATATTTTATAGTTTATTTTAGGTCTAGTAGGAATTTCTATAGTATTGGTATGAATAGAAATGGATCTTCATTTATTTTTATTTATGATATTATGGATTTTTCAATGGATTGTTTCTCAAAATTTATTATATAAGTATGAAACACATGGTTTCACATGATGGATTATGAAAAATATATATTTTTACCAGGTTACCTTATGGTATATAGATCTTATTTATAGTTTTATCACTAATACATTTCATATTTATGAAATTATTTACATTAAATTTATTTATAAAAAAATGTAAAATGATTTATAGATAAGTTTGGAATTATGAAATTTCATTGTAAAAATATTCATTTGTTAAATTTAAAACAATAGAATTAAATATATTAGAAATTTTATATTATATATGGTGTTATACCACTAAGAGTTTTACTCACACATTAATTTTTCGATAGTGTTTTTGTAGATGCTTTGTTGAAAAAATATACTAAAGTTAATGTTATCTTGTGGTGTGATGAATTCTCTAAATTTAATAACATCTAGTTCATGATGGTTTATAGGTGATTATTAATTATTATGTTAATCATTTGTGTCTGAACTATTTTTACCATTGGTGGACTGAAAAAAATTACTACATTTGTGACATGGTTTTTTTGGTTATATTTTTGAAATGACTACTATTTGTATATAAATGGATCCATTCATTGAAAAAATATCAGATTTAATTTTTTGGATTTATAATTTCATTAAATTCATTATATATTAATGTGTAGTTGGGAATTTACGATGTTGGTCCAAATATTTATGAATATGATCTTATGATGATCAATTATTATCTTATAGTTAATAATATATTCATTCAAGAAGAGCTCTTCCAAATTTGATAGTGGAAGTTGTGAGATAGGATCCGAATTAGAATACTCCATTAGAACCTTATTTGGATGATGTTATAATACTTAAAATATAGGCATCAGGTCTAGTCGGTGTCATGAACCTCAGATGTGTGGTGGATCATCCCTCTAGATTTACTAAGTAGAATCCACTAGTATTCAATGGTGACAATGGACTCTAGGAATCTAAGATGTTTCTTAAGATAATTTATAGGATGTTCAACAAATTGAAGACTCTCTCTGATAAAAATGTGCATTTTTTCATGTGTATTCTTAGTGGTCTAGTAAGGATATAACAAGGCTCCATTTTCCGTGCATAGTTTCATAAGGATAATAAATAGACTTATTTTCTAAATGTATTTAGTACACAATATTTCCCTAATATATGGTGTGCAGTGAATACCCAGGAGTTTCTGACTTTAGATGAAGGGGGGACATATAATTTTGACTTGTTCTTCACATTTACTTGAGCCTATACATCTATAAGTAGTTATATTCAACAATGAACGCAAGTCAGATTGATGTATTATATAGCGATTGAGGTCTAATATTTAGTCATTATTGATTCTCATGTGTCTCCCAAATACCATGGTTTTATTCAAAAAAATAACTTTGGTTGAGGTTGATGTAGTTAGAATGACTGGATATGGTAGAGATTTAGTTGTATTGGTTGTTTACAAGGATGTGTATTCTATACACAAATGAAAGAACAATGGTGGTAAATTATCATCAAGTATAGTTTCAAATGAATATTTAGAACTAAAATTTTTTATGCTATTAATCTAGATGGACTTTTCATAAAAAACATATATTTGTTGCGGTTCCTAATGCTTTTCATCATTTATGATTGTTAGGTCATCAGAAGAATTTTTGAAATGGATATCCAAGTGACGTAGGGCATCATCAACACTTACCTAGGGTTTTAGGTTCTTAGTAATGCTTTCAAGTGTAATGTCTATAATATTTAGGCCAATATAGATTTTCATTTAGCTAAAAAATTACATTTTTATGATCTAGATTATACGATAGTGGAGTCTAAAAAATGAAAAGATACAATGTGACTTATGGTTTGTATTTTATCTCATATAGTGATTTATTTTATTGATATATGTTTTAATCATTCATTTATATCTTGTAATATATTTTATGTGTTGGGATAAATCTCTGAACCAATTTCATTGTTATTTGATCAGTCCATTAATTTTTAAATGTTGTCAAAATAATGTTTCAAGTATCCCTCTTATCGGGGGATGATAGCCTTCAATGATGTGATATGAGAATTTATAGTTCTTTATATTTTCATCATTGACCTTATACTTAGTAGGGACTGCATAAACAAAATTAATTTCAATATAGACTATTATCATCATCAGGTTGATTTTTATCTTTTGATGGGGTCACTCATGTTTTCCAGGTTCAGAGTAATTTTAGATTACAAATGGCATGGCTTGTGGTTCATTTTATTGGGGTAATATATTGGATATTTATAGAGATGTTACTAGATTTTTATATCATTTTTTTATATTACCACTCCTACTAGGGTGTTTGTTACCCTAATGTCATTGGTGGTGATTTTTGGGTTTATTGACTTTGAGAGACAATGATTTTTCTAGTTACATGATCCCTATTGTGATGAACATTTCAATGTCATCATATGGAATCATTAATGATGAGTTTGTTAATGTTAATATATTTCCCAAAAATCTATAGTCTAGTTGAATTATTCATCCAGGCATCTTACCAAGGTCATTTCCAATACTTTTTCATAAGATAATATATATATGTGTTAGACTTGTATTGATTACCTAAATTTAATCCTCGTGAATGTGAATAAAAAATATAAATTTACATGGATTGATGATATTTTTAACTAGATTAGTTGGTAATGTGGGATTTTAAAGATGAACATCAGGTAGGGTACCCCTAGTGGAGAGTCAGAGAAGTAGGTATATGTAAGTTAGAGTTTATGAGCCAATATAAAGTTTTTTTGTTATTATATTTGGTCACAGAAACACACCTGGTGTAGTATTATATTCTTGGAAAATAATTTTTCATCCATTCATTGGATATGTTTTTGTTTTTTTGTGGATGACATATTGGTTTAATCTATGAAAGATGAGGAGGATAATATTAATTGGATATCATTCATCAAAACATGAAGGAATATATTTTCTATGGTTAGAATTAAAAATGAAATTTTGGGATTAATTTTTTGGAAATTTCATAGAATTTCATATCTAAGAGGGGTGTCTATAGAGATCATGAAAATATACTGGCAGTTTTGTCTTGGGGAAATCTATGTAATGTCTTGTAGAACTAGAGCATCATTGTTTTGGCATATTACTATACACAGTTCATTCATGAAATTTCCAATAACACATCTTTGATGACATCTTTAACCCTTAAAAATATAAATTTAAAATTCAATAGAAAATTTAAAATATATTTTGAAATGATGATGTAGTGTTTAGATTCACATGATGATTTTGCTCTACTAGAACTAAATTAGGGTTATTATGTTTTCAACTATGCTTTTTCTATGGGTTTTGGTTGGGTCATAATGTTGCAAAATTAGTGGTGGTCTATATCTCTTTTCATTTATTAACTACATAGAAGAATTACCCTATCCACATTCTTCAGTCAGTATTGTTTATAAATCCACTCATAATATTATGTCTCTATAAATTTAGGGAGATAATTATAGTGTATTCTAATATGAATATCATAATATATATTTTAATCAGAGGGATATGAACATGCGACTGAGGGGTTTTGTTGTATATCACCGTAATTTTTTATAGATATCACATACACTCCTAGAAAAGAAAATATGGTTTCAAAGGCATTTATCTAAAAAATGATGCCACAATCTATGAAGGAATCATTTGACGAATTTCCTCTAATGAGTTTGGCTCCTTATACAATAGTGGGAGTTGAAGAGATTAGTGGAAAGGTGTTTTTGGATTCAATGTATGATAAACCATCTTTTGTTTAGTGAGTCTTGATAGTGAAGTTAACAAACAATGAGTGAAAATACTATAGCAAAATCCAATATAGTGGGGAGACATCTGGTGAGTGGTATCAATATTCATCTGGAGTTATGGGATTCTATAGCATGTTAGTTATTCTCATTTCTCTGAGGAAGGAGTTGATGTTATGTATACACAACTCATGTTGGTTATTAAACTATAGGGGTACCTAGATGTCTCTCAACATGAGACATTAGTGTCGGTATCCAAGGATGAGGTATGATTTTATATTTTATTTTATGGGGAATCAATTGTTATAAAATTATGGTGTAAAAGTAGATAATTATTGATTTTTACAACATATACTCATCAATATATGTAAGATTTATGATATTTTCATTAACATATGCATAGTTTTTGTAGGAAATATTTGTGATAATGATGCAATTTTTGTGATCTTTTATTGAATTTTAAAATCATTTCATTTATTTATTTTCAAAGATATAATGCAATTTCATTAGCTGAAGGTCTTTTACATTAGAGTGATTTTGATACATTATGTGGATCCCTAAATGATTATTTCTGATTGGCAACTTAGTGTCACGTCCTTGTTCTTGAATAGTTTATAGGAGGTGTTGTGTTCCCTGATGTAATTGAGAACCAATTATCATCCACATATGGATGGATGGATAGAGAGAGAAAATGATGTTCAGGAAAGAAAATCTGGGCATGCATACATGACTATGTTGGATGTTGGGAAAATTGTTTTTTTGTTATATTTAACTTTAATAATAGTTTGTATCCTTTAATAAGGATGGTGGAGTTTGATGTGTTTTATTGGTGGATATGTGTATATCCATTTTTCTATGATTATTTGAGAGAGTTTTCATTGTGATGGATGTGCCTCATTTATTAGATGATGGAAAAGGTGAAGTTGATATAGAATAGATATGTAACAAACATGAGCTCTTAGAAATATTATATGGAATGAATTCATCATAATGTAGAGTTTTGAGAATGGTGATTGGGTTTTTTCTTATAGTATCAATTATCTTGGGATGTAATTGGATGGGTAGAAAAGATAAATTCACATCGAGGGTTGTTGGACACTTTCATAATGTTGGAAACCATGGGAATGTAAAATATTGGGTTAGATTATCAACAGACATGAAATTAATTCACAATTTGTACCATGTTTTTCACCTAAGGCGGCAAGACCCAAATCCTCCCCATTTTATTGGACGGGATGATGTTTATAGTTATCATGATATAACCATTGTTGAGAAAGTAGATAAAAACTTTGATATATAAGATAATTTAGAACCGGGTAAAATGATTCCCTAGATTATGTAATTGTGTTAGTGTGGATAAGATATCCATAATAGGTGGGATCAGGAATCATTGTTGAGGTAGTAGTGACATTCTGTATTTGTGGGTCCCTGATATAGAGTACTTTATAGTCACATAGTAAACTTAAGTGGGGATAATTGTGAAAACATCTATCAAACATGTATGTATATTTCATGTCTTGTTTTTTTCACTTTTGGTGTTAGAGATGATTCAGTGATTTAAAGGCTAAAAATAGGGGAATCCATAAGAATCTATCAATGTGAATATTTATAGTGCATGGTTGAATTATCTATTTTGTATGGTTTTATGTTGTTATATTATGTTGTATCATGACATGCACATGGTTAAAAAAAATTCAACATTCCTATGAACTATGAGAGGTGTCAGGTGGATGTATAGTGGTGTCACATGGTTTCAAAATTCTTTTTCCAAATTGTATGACCCTAGAGAAAATCTTGCACCCTTTAGATATGGGGGTATATATGTTAGTTAATAGTTAATCTTATTGTGATTTAAAACCATGGAATATCCTATAATTGATAGTCGGAGATCATAGTTGATAAAAAATGTTGGATTAATTATGTTTAAAAACCAAGGATACTGAGAAACCTACTTCTGATCTTTCAAAAAATTAGGATTTTACACTTTTCTCCTTTTTCCACATTGAATCATAATCATCATTATATTGAAATTTTTTTCATAACCATCCCTAAATCTTTGGAGGTCTCTCCCCTTAAATTCTATGATTAATTCCATCATTCTTCATGGATAGCATTGAGGAATGAGGTAGTGTTGGTCTGTTTTTAATATTTTCCATATATAAATGAAATAAACCTTATCCACTCATCCTTTTAGAACATAATTATGATAATATTTTAGATTTAATGGTATATATGTAGGTTTTCTCATGTTTAATAAGGATATAAGAATGTTAAGACACAATTTACCTTTCCCTAGTTTCTATTTATAATGGAAGATTGTATAACCACTATTTTTTATGGGTGTTTCAATACAATTGGTTAATTATATTAATTTATCATTTTCATTTCCAATAAATTTCTTTATTCTATGAATATATCTGATATTTTGTTCCAAGTGTGTTATTGGAAAAATGGTTGTTCTTAATGGGGAATTGTAATAAGAATTAGTGTTTCTATAAAAAATTGATCTATTAAATAAATGAATGGTTGTATTTATTTACAAATGGGATTTCAAACTCACAAGGGGACTGTACTAGATTTGAAAAGCAAATTGGACATGGTTTTTAAATAGATAATGATAAACTTGTTTAATTTTCACACATGGGTGTATTGAGAGAGATAATTATGTAGACCTAGTGAGTGTGGAACTAATAGATGTATCATTGAGATATTGATGTACATTAGAGGGAATCAATATAGTTTAGTACCAAAATATGTCTATTTAGGATCTATTATGTATACTAAATATTCCCACAGTCTAGGGAAAAATATTTTGTTTATTTTCCTTTATATTCATTTATCAATTGATGGATTTTTATTCATGGAGTGTGGATCACATGATTTCATATAAGGTTCTATAGCATGATTTTTTATTAATAATTATGTTAAGGATATGTTCTTAATTCATTCACGCATGGTGTATCGATATTCATTACTATTTTATCACATTTAATTTTCATATTCATAGATGTATTTATATGAAATTTTTTATGAAAATTAATAGGAAAATGATATAAAAATGTGTTTAGATATTTGAAAATTGATTATTATTATTATTTGTTTTAACTTCTATAATTGTGGAAATATTAATTTTAAAATATTTATAGACTCTATGGTGGTATCCTATTGGGATTTATAATCAAAAATTGATTTTTCCTTTAGGTGTATTTTTATGTCTTATGACCAGATTCATGTAAAGGTTAAGTATTATTGTATCATGATGGGATCTCTTATTGTCATAACTTTTTTTTCAATATTTTGGGTTCATGGTTAGATTAATAGTGACTTTAAGGTCATTAATTAATTTATATTAGGGTTTATCTATCTTATATGGGATTTTATGGATCTTGGATGAACACTTTTCTCCAAAGTTTACTCTTTTTATATATAATGTTTTCATTTACACAATTCATGTTTCGATTATGTTGGGGCACATCACAACTATGATATGATAGCATAGGTGGATTTTCATGTATACCTAGGTAGGTTTATTACATCTCAAATTCTTATAATCACTGGAATATTATTATTTAGTGATTTGAGATGAATTTAATGATGTGGCTGTTCTAGATATTGAGTTTATTATATCTAAAATATCGATTAGTTCAATATTTCATTAGTTAAGAGAAAAATGTTCAATATGAAACAATTAGAGTAAAATGATTGGTATTTCAAGAATTCATTTATTTTTTGTTTGTTAATTATCATTATCTTTATAAAAATTAACATATTCTTGAATCCTTTTACGGTTCATCAAAAAATAGATGGAAAGAGTAATTGGAAAAGTGATGTTTTCAAATAAATAAATAAATAGATATTATTTTTTAGATTATACATCATGATATTATTCCCAACATAATGATAATATAATAAAGGATCATATTTTATTTTTCTATTTAATGATATGTATATAATAATAATCTAGAATTTAATTTCTATAGAATTAATTTAATTATATGAGTTCGAAAATCTTTAATATCATGAGAAATTATTAGGGGGAATGTGAGAATTAATATTGTAATAAATTGGGCCATGGAATACTAAGATAACTATAATAGAGTATATAGACTACATTCATCTCATAATTTTCAATATCAGTTGCATTTGATAAATTTAGTTGAACTGAAATTGTGTTCATGTTTTAAATAAAATATTATTATTTGATTACATACTATGTGGGAATATTATTCTCTATATGTAGAAGGCTTAGTTTGAAGATGATATTTATATATAAAGAAAATAAATTCTATAAATAACTTTATCATTATATTTGTTTCATTTTTTAACATGTGGGATATTTCATATATTAATGTTGGATACAAAAAAACTATTATACTAGATGATACTTGTACTTTGAATAATTATTCGGTAATAATAATTCCGTAGAGAATTCAGAGACATGTTAGAGTTGAACAATTTAAGGATTAGAAACTTACAGCAGACATGATCCCTATAAAAATTGATTGTGCATTTTCTTCTATAAATGATCATTTTACATGGGTATGAAAAAGGTAATATATTGATTGTTTAATGTATTAATCAATATTGGAGGTTTATTTGAAATAATTTTTTTTTAAAAATAACCCCTACTAATTTATCACCCCCATCTTAGTGATGCTTCAATATTTAGGGACTTTTTTAGTTTTATTATAGATATCAGGTTAACCCTATCAGATCCTTGATTAATGTGTAATGCTTAATACTAATTAAGTAAATTATATATGGATTTTGAATATAAACATCATGAACAACCCTAAATAATGGTATATGATACTTCACTTTCTTATTATATGTGACTTATGACATGACCCACCTGACATCGTCCAATGAACTTGGTCCATTGACCCCATTGGTATCCTATAAAAACTTGGTTACCATCCTAGGACACCAAAGCCTATTACCAAATGGGATCGCATATCACAATATTGACTATCATCAAAGGCTAACACATTTTCTATCATTTTATTGTATAATCACTTAGACACACCCTAGAAAACATCCTAGGAGGCCTCCCATTGGGATCCGATCTCTAGGACAGAGATGCTTAACTATTGATTTATAATAAGGTATGATACCAAAAATAAAGGTGCAACATTTTGATATGGGTAATATAATTTAGTATTTTCATTTTCAATTTTATATTTGTGGTACTCTCCCAACCCATTTTAAATTATCAACACCCACATTTTGGACTGAAAACATTAATCTCAGGTGGTCCATATGCACTTTTGATGGGTATTAACTGAGATAACATTTTTCCAAACAAAGATATTCTAGGGTAATGAACCTAGTCAAATTATCATGTGGTTATCCTGTAATACCATGGAATCCTTCACCACACACCACATAATACTACCTAAAGTAGTCACTTATCAGACTAATTGTTGTCCCCCAAGCTATCACATGTTCGTTTAGTATTTTTTCTCATTTAGACTCACCGAGGGAAACATCCCATTAATTTACCCATCCTGATCAATTATCTGTTCCATATATGATTAGTAGTTGATTACTAATATTTAGGACTGTAAAAAAATTTCTCACCTTATTGACATGGTTAGTGTTATTTATTTATTTAATTATCACTTTTTTTTAGGTAGTACATGATATAATATTTTGTGGTACAATATTTTTTCCCACCACCTTTTAGATGTCTTTAGTTTAATTTTTATTATTTTTTAATCATTAATACATATGGGAAGGGTGTAATGTTATACTAATTTTTTATATTATGTTACTATATAATGGTGATGGGTTTCCAAATTTAAAATGAAGTACTAGATAAGAAACATGTAGTCTTCAAGGAAATTATAAATTCAATGAATTTTCTGAAAATCTATATAAGCTAATTTAATGAAACCAAGATTATAAGAGTTGAAAAAACTGATGAATGTTTAATAAATTAGAATGATATTTCATGTTACATAATATGATACAGTGGGAATATAGATTAATATATTATAATCATGATGATTTCATTTAACACTTAATATATATTTAATCCAAAAATATAAACACTATATGACAATGTGGACCTCCCCCTTGACTAGAATAAAAAATATCACATCCTATAAAATAAAAAAGGATACTATATAAAAAATAAAATCCAAAGTATAAAATGAATTTGGATATATAAGGTAGCTAAATATTAACTATTATGATGTAGAAACCCATGAGATGAAGATAATTAATTTTGAAAATATAATAAACCTAAATTAATAATTAGTCTTATCAAAAAATATATTTAAAAAAAATAATATTGAAAGGTAAAAAAATAAATTATTTAACTATTTGGATATTAGACACATTTCTATTAATTTTTTGATGAATAAAATTTTGGATTATAATGATAATGTTGAAATGAATCCAAAGATGATAATGTGAATGTACACAAAAGAAGCCTAAAAATTAGTTTATAATAAGAAGAATTTTCCAAGAGGAAATTGATAAAATATTTTATTTTTGGTGGATTGAGTGTAATTATCCTATAGGTTATAATAAGATTATAAATATGATTACAATTTTAATATTCTTTTTGGAAATGTACTGAATTATAACAAATTCTCTTGTATTAAAGAATAATAACCTGAAATATCCAATAAAATATATATTTATAAATATTATCAAGAGTGATGGAAAGAGTAATATAAAAGCACAATAAATAAATCATTCCCTTAATAAATTTGAATTTAATGAATCATAATTTAAGGATATATTTCTAGAAATAAATCTTTTTATATTAATGATATTTAAATTTTCATGATAAAATAGATAAAAAAATGGCAGGGATGTAATTGATAATTAAGAGAAAATAATGTTTAAAGAAGAGGATATTTATAATAATTAATTCAAATACCCTAAATTTTAAGAAGACGTGAAGATATTGAGATGTATATTTAATAAATATGTTCATATAATGGGTTGATCATCAAATTCAAATGAAAACAAAAATTAATTATTGTATATCTAATACCTATCACCAGTTTTCCATTAGAAATATAATTTTCATAACAATTTTTGTTCAGATTCATAATATAATAATATGTTCTCGGAAAGCTAAATATTAACTCTCTTTAACAACCAAAATAGAGAATTAAACTCCATGAAAACAATCATCTACTTGGAATAATAATGTAACATTAATGTTAATCCAATCACATAAAAATTATAGATAGAAATATTATTATTATTGAAGAACCATATTAAGTAGGTCCTACTGGTACTGTGGCTTTACTAGTTATAAATGCTTAGTAATGTTTCCATTGTATTTATATAGCAGAAAAAAGTATGAATTTAGGGGTAAATACTTTGAGAATATATGGAGAAAATCATTGTATAATTTACCCGATTATAGAGAAACATTGTATCCACCTACAAGAAATTATATTACATACATTATATGGAATATCAACAAAATTTTGACATAGACTTTAGATTTTTGTGAATTTTTTTTATAAACATATCATTATTGGGAAGGTGAATGGAAAATTAATGGAATATCAATGAGAAAATTCTATTATAGCCAAATTTTACATGAAGGAAAGTATCAGTGGGAAGACATGGATCAAGGATAATGATTTATCTTTAAATATATATGTTAAAAAACAATATAAAATTTGAGAACATGATATATGTTTGTGGAAATTTTGATATCATAGTTCAAAATGAATAAATTGTATTTGTTTAGATAAAATTGAATAATTTAAGATAAATTTAATTGATGGTATCTTTTGGGCATGGGATTAAAAAAAATACCATAACTATAAGGAAACTGAGAATTGAAATAAATTGATTAATATTAATGAAAAAAATATGTGCAATTAAAATCTATAAATATTGGATTTTAGTCACAAAAGTATAAAGAATAAGTTAAAACATTTTAAAAGTTATAAATCGAGTTGAAACATTCTACTATAGATTCAATGAAGAAAATGAATTATTTAACTGGAGACACAGACTCCATGGATACTGAATTCTGAGTAAAATCGTAAATAATGAAATGTAAATTTACCATCCATTACTCATAAGGGAATGATATGTGATTTTTGAAACATTTAAATGTATTATATATAAAAATAAGGGTGGATATTCAATCATCAATAATGCCTAAAAACTGATATTATGATCTTTATAGTTCTATGAGGAATTTTTCTACCATGTGTAATATGTATTTTTAAAAAATCATTGATTATTTCAATTGATTAAGTAAATTTATCTTAATGGGAAGAAATTCTAATGATGTGTATCTATTTTAAATATATTATATGGTTTTTGAGATATAATTATTATTTCATATATTGAATATGAGTGTAGATAATGGAAGGTAATTTAAATTTAATTCAATTATAATTTAATAATTAAAGAATGGAATAAAAAACAATTTAGAAAAAAGTAACATCAAAATTAAATTTTAATACTGAGAGGAAAAATATAGTCTTAGTTGAAATTTGTATAACAATTTTTCAATAAGATAAACTTTATTTACTTATTGAAGAAAAGTTTTATATACTACAACCCATATTCTGAATAGATAATTTATGACACCTAAGACAAAAAACACACATTATGAAATTTTATTCCAATGTAATCCTAAAATAAAATACATAGAAATATTTGTTTTTCCATGTTTCATAATGATCAAATGAATTGATTTTGGGTAAATTTGAAGAAATATATGATTGAGGCATTTCATGGTTTACAATTTTAATCAAGGTCAATAAAATTAATTAAAAAAGTGGTGGAATAAATTTACTATTTATTTTGATGTTTAATTTCATGATCGTAATCCAATTAATAGTTATTTTTTATATAATATTATTATTTATAAGTTATTATTGGGAATAATATCGAAAATCGTACATTAAAAAAGTATAAAATGTGCATAATTGTTATGTTGTCATGAATATTTGACTTCTACTATGGATAATTTTACTAATAATCCGTAAAGGACACATATGAGTCTAATTAAATGTGTTCATGTTGAGTATATAATTGGTAATCAATAAGATCCTATCTAAAATTGAAGAACCTATTGAATTGAGAAACAGACACCTATTTTTTCACTAATTGATCCAATTTATGATTCATAAAAACCTATAAATATATAATGGATTAGTGTTATGAATGAAAATATCAATTATATATAGAATATAAAGAATAAAGATATTATACCACGGACATAAAATAAAAAATTTATAGGTTCCATGTGGGATTTTATAAATACACTTAATGAGAGAGTATAAGTGTCATGGAAGAAAGCCCAAATCGTTTCCAAATAGGTACTCCAAATTTGATGTAATATATCTTGAATTGGAATTTTTTATTATTTCAATTTTTAAAATTTTAGGATTATTTTAATATATTAAACACAAGAAAAATACTGAATTTACCACATTGATGTGAATCCTAAAATCCTTAATGAAAATCAATAATATGTGGGTTTTATTGATAAGCAGAAATATTTTTTCCTAAATAATGATGGAGGCATGATTATAAGTTTAATAAGGAATTATATATCCTAGAATAGGTCCCATGGGATAGGTAATCCAAAAATATATGGAATCATTATGTTTTGGAATTTATCAAAAGGAAATGATGATAATAAATTGTACATATTAGATGTTACTCATATGTCTCCATGGAATACTATCATTTTGATGTGATGTTATCCTTTTAAAATATTATATTTAAATGAATGGTAATAAATATGAAGATAATTAATTTATATTATATTTATATGAGGATTAAAATTCTTGATAATATGGAACAATAATAAATGTTCAAGGACCACAACTATTAAAACAAAACATACTTGAATAATGAAGACTTTAACAACTAAAAGATGATGATAAAGAACAATTGTTAATGAATTTGTGATTAGATTATATAAGTAAAAAATATATGGTATTATAGGATTGAAAATTTTAATCTAATTTATTTGTAATTAATTTAAATTCATTATTGTGGAGGATAAAATAACTTATAAAGCATGTTATACTTGAGGTAAGTGATCATCTCGATATTTTTTGTTGAGATAAATTTATCTTTTTCACCTATTTATGTTTTTATGTGTATATACTCCCCAATTTAAGTGTTATATTAATTTTCCCTCTAAATTTAAGTTATTTAAATTTTAAATTAGTATAATTTCATCCATGGGATTTTGATTATAAGTTTTCCAATGCAGTAAGGGGTTTTTGTCTCAATTTTATTGTGAGACAATTTAAATATTCACCACATCATTCATTCATTTCATGTATATTATAAACATTTTGAAAGTTATATCATTAAAGTTATTATTATTTATTGTATATAATGTATATTTTAATAAATTTCATTCACATGGTTTGGGTTTCAAAACTTAAAAATGTATAAATAGTTATATGGTCAATCACATGTTCTATTGAGAAATTATATGCCACAATTTAAGATAATTATATCATATGATGTAAAAAAATCACTATTCCACACTCTCGGATCTAGTTCTAAAATCAAATTATTTAGAAACAATATTTTATTCAATTTGATATAAACCTATTTTTTATTTCATAATAATTCCATAGTATAAATATTACAACCCATTATTCAACATATAATCCCATGAATGAATGGATTAGTGTCTTTGAAGATTATTATAACAAGAATCATATTTTAGGATACGTTTGATTAGTTATCCACATTTTAATATATATTCACATCTAGACACCTCCTAGGTTACACTAATATTTATAACCTAGAGTATGAAATAGATAGAAAGGTGTGAGGTCAACAAATTAATAAGGTAAAAATTATCAATATGTTATCAAGAGTCATATAATAATCGCATTGGAGAACATTAAAATGAGTTTTTTTAATATGACCTATATAGAAAATATTGAAAGCTTTTATTTTAAATAAAGTTATAATAATTTAATATAATAATAAGAAATAATTTTAAAACAAATATCAGAATATTAAAAAATTAAATTTATTGTAAAAATAACCCTCAACATTTTGTTATAAGACAACTTTATTGATCACCACACCACATAAAATATTATAAAATATGAAAAATATAATTTATTTAATATAATATTATATTAGAAAATATATCTAGTGAATAATTTATTTTAAATATATTTCATATAATGTTATAATAATTTAAAATAATAATAATATATAATATTAAAACAAATATCTAAATATAAAAAAATTAAATTGATTATAAAAATAACTCTCAATTATTTTTATAAGACAACATTTTTGATCATCACATCACATAGATTATTATAAAATGTGAGAAATAAAATTTACTTAATATAATTTTTTAATGAAAAAAAAACAATCTACTAAAGAATAAAAAAATATAAGATTTATAATAAATGAGTGTACAAATTTTTGATATGGATCATAAAATTTTATGAATATTGATATCTATAATGAGGTGTTAGATAAATCATTATAGTGTAAGTAACATTAATATAAATAGTCATGAATGATAGAGACCATAAAGTTTGACATAAATGAAAATGAATAAAATTTTAACTGATGATATAATATATTAAATTTCAAGTATACACACCACTTAAATAATAATTGGTACATAAATTCACAATATATCTCAATTAGTAGAAGTTGTGATACAAATACCTTATTAAATATTCCCTTTTACATGACCATGTTGTAACCTGCAATATAATTCATATAAATATTGTGACATCTTTTATATGAACCTTATTATAATAATAATTCCCATACTAAAATTAATGTAAACCCCTATATTTCAAATATATTAACAGATTATTATTTGATTAATTTGTATAGTATTTGAACATTCAGTTATATATTTCATTAAATCACCCCAAATATATGAGTAATTCTCACAAACTAGTTCAATATCATCATTACTATACAATTAAATTTATAAGAATATTTTTTAAAAAATTGAATTTTTTCCCATTTTCATTAAGTGAAATACATGAATATGGCATGTGAAAATGAAAATAGGGATGAAATAGTTTTCCTCGAGATTGAAGATCAAAATGTTTTATTTAATATGTATTTTAAATATCATCTAAACCTTTATAAAATAATTAAATTATGTTAAATATATCATTATTACATGATATTACCATTTTGTGACGTCCCATAATACTTTCTGACATAAACTATATAAAATATTATATATATGTGGTTAAAATGATACAAACCTAATGTATAATATTATTTTCCTGGGTAATAGAACTTATTTAGAGAATTATAATATGTATAATTTAGAATGGTAAACATTTAATAATTTTAATATATCATAAATAAACCAATCCACAGAACTAACAATGATGGGTAGTGTTGAAAATTGATAATCATAAATTGTAGAGGAGGTACACTATTGTACGCACCACTAACTGTAACATCCCAGGTAAATAAAGAATAAAGAATTTTCATATTTATTAATATTTAAGAATTAAATATTAATTTTATTTTAAAGAGGTTCCTATGTTTGATAGCGTACCCGATACGCAACGATGAGTTTCTTTGAAACTTACGTAGCACACTAGTAATAAAATAATATTATTTTAAATGTTAGTTAACAAGTAGCTGTTGTACTGGCGGGAATGGATAGAAATAACGAAAATATGATTAGATATGTTTTTAAATGTTTATACATTTACCCAATAAAAGATAAAGGCATAAAATACGGAAAGAGTTCAATTTTAGGGCATATATACTCTAATTTTCACTAAAGGTTCACTTATCACCTTTTAATGGTGAACCGTCATTAAATATAGTTTTGATCACTCTTATACTTTATTTTGGACCAAATATAACTCTTCTTTAGAATCAGGACATCAAAATTTACTTTGTGTAAATTTTTGGTACCTTTCTGATAAAGATCATTTTTTTATGAATAGTGTAAAATGTTGTATTTTAATTCAAAACCTCTTTTTAATATATATTATTTATATGATTAGATTATTATTTTAATTGGTTTTAAAGTGAAATTAGAAAATATTTTTACCAGTTAATCCAATGGTGGTCATTGGAATCAATTTCACTTTGAAATTGGACTTAAACTGCTGTCAATCTTTTGATGCTTATTGTTTCACAAAAACACGCTATTTGTCATGACAGCGGGAATTAATTATTAAATTAATTAATTTGACTTATATGTTTTGAATTTTGTAAAATGGACTTCATTTTTGAATTCGGAGTATCAAATATCGCTTAGGGTGAATTTTTGGTAATTTTCTGAAAAACATCAATTTTTGATGAATAGTGAAACCACTAAGTGGTAATCAAGCAAACTGATTTTTCAGTTAAATGAAAGTTTACCACTAATGTGTATTGAAATTTGAAAATCCGACATACATGGATGTCATTAAGAAGTAAAATGTGGTTCAATGAGATTAAAATAATTTTTTGGTGAATAGTAACTTTTTTTCATTAATCGCGATTAGAGGTAATTAGTGTAGTTTAAGGTAAAAATGGTATTATAAAAATGTGAAAACACCATGACACTTGTCCTACACCTATTGGGTGAGTCATGGCCGACCAAGACAAGCCATGGGCCAACTTGGGGACCCCATGGAGCCACTTTAGTTGGAAAATGACATTAATATATTTTTATTTAATGTTAAAGTGAAAATGACACTAACATAAATTGTTTTACTAAAATAATTTTTGAGTGGGGATATACAAGTCCAAATTTTTATTATAAATAGTAATTAGAAATATAAAAAAATTTCCAACATCATAGTATTTTTTTTATAATTTTTAGACATTAAATAAATTAATTTATTTATGACATAATAATGATGCAGTGATGACATCATTATTTGACAATTTAAATAAAATGGAAAGATAATGAAAAATATAAAACCTACACATGTCCAAAACCAATTGTATGAGTGGATTTCGAACCCTCATCACCTTATCCACGAATTATATCAATTTGGGACCTTTTAAAACTGAAACACATTTTCAAATGAAGTAATATTTCTTTACGTTCAAAAAGTGCCCCTCCTCTCCTCTTATAAAATGCCCCCACCTCTACCCCATTTCACACACTTCTCAAGCCTTTGGCTCGGCAAACCCAAGACCCATTACTCTCTCCAAATCCCTCTCCTCATCCTAGAGGATTCCCTTTGGGCATAATCCTTTCAAAGGAAGTCTTTAGGCTCAATTCAAAAGGGAGTTACACTTTTAATGGTAATTCATTCTCTCTTGTTCATTTGTTTTATTTTGCTTCTCCAACCCTCTAAACTCTTTTTATTTAATACTTTTGTAACAAAACAAGTATCTTCAATATACTAGGATGTTGTTATAATATTTATTTGAGCTACACTCTCACACAACTACATGAAATGGTTAAAGAACATACGGTTTCCGTGGATGGCGAAATTCTGCCTCCCGAAACGATGATTGTTCCATACTCATTTAACACCTTCAAGGGTGGCCACTATGATGTCACTATTTTTATATATGATATATAATATGTTTATGTTTTCTTTAAGCTTCTGTATTTTTCATTTTTGGCATACCTTTATGGTTTCCATTATGGGTAAACACGATATCTTCATTTAAGGAAGTGCGGACTACCGCCCCTTAAAAGTGATGTGATTCGTTAATGCCATATGTGGGACGTGTAAAGGATGGATTTAAAGTTATTATATATGATGTTATACTGGAATTATAATATACCACTATATCATTATTATTTCTTTCCATTAAAGTATGATATAGAAATGAAAGTAGCGTTCATGCGTACGTACAGCTTACCGTGTCCATGAACGGTGCATTTCATTTCTTATCCCCAAATGTAATGTACTATTAAAATTACATGTATATAATGTATATATATAATTAATGATATATGTAAATGATGAATATAATTCTGGAATTAAAATTTACATACCACTCATTTAGTTTTAATTCCACTAATATGACAAAGAAATGAAAGTAGCGTTCATGCGTACGTACGGCTTACCGTCTCCATGAACGGTGCATTTCATTTCTTACCTCTAAATGATTATGTAATATTATAAATACATGTACATGCTGGATATATATGATATATATGATATCCAAATCAGGAATTTCATTCTGGATATAAAGAACTTTTGACCACATGAACAACATGTAATTGTAAGAAGTCAACTTTCGACTTAAGAACCAAATATTGACAAAACAAACATTATTAACATAAATGGTTATAGAATGTTTATAACATGGCAATAAGTGATATAAAAAGAATAATTAACTTTAAAAAGGTTCTTAATCAAGTATAAATTAACTCAAGTTTATTATTCAGTACGTTAAAGAACGATCGAGTCAAGTCGGACCCAAGGTAAGGGACTTCGTCTCAATCTCCTTTCATTGAGGAATATTTCGTTTTATACACAACTTTCTTTTATACGGTGTATAAACCCCTTTGACTTTTACTTTTATACAAAAGGAATCTTTTTATACGAAGCGTTTTACAAAACAACAAAAAGTAATGATTCTTTTAACGTACGTGGCGACAAAAACCTTTTTCCGCCGCCACAAGTATTATTTGGTCTTTAGCTTTCTCAAAAATCCGTAATGTTTTTAGAATAAAATAAATACCATATACTCTTTTATGTATTTTGGTATTGAAAATGGTTTTGAAAAAGGATTCTATTATGTCAATATATTTATGATATATTGTGATTGAAATGTGGAAATGTTTTCATTCCTTTATATTGGTTTTATGTTTTATGATTTTATATTGGTACTTGGACATTTTAACGGGTGGTTACGTTATAAACCATATGACGGGTGGTGCCATGAATACCAGGACGGGTGGTTACGTTATAACCTCCAATGCATTGGGTATGGAAGTCGGCCGTATGGCTATTCCATTAAGTATGTATGGAAATTTGCCGTATGGCTATTCCATTAAGTGATATGTGTGGAAGTCAACCGTGTGGTTATTCCACTTAAGTATGTTTATGTCCCCAGTTACCTTTATATATTCTATGTGTTATTTATATGGGTTTTGTGGTAATCCTTTGGTTACAAAAAGGTAAGTAATGATACTTTATTCAGTGAAGATTTTTTTTACTACTTCATGAAGGTGAAGGTATTACTTTGATATAGTATACATGGTTTACTTGATGTTTGAAAAACTAACAGTTTTCATTCTCTTTGTATCCCTTACTGAGCTTTTTATGCTCACCCCAAGTTTTTTGAAATGTTTTTCACAGGACTTAATGTGGAATAGGGTCAAGGATGGGATCAAGGGAAAGTCATGCTTTATAAAACATGGAACTATAAATCTTTCTTTTTAAGAGTTTTTTTATTATTCTATGGAAACTTAGTAGAAATGTCTACTTTGTAATCTTTTAAGATGTAATAGTTATGTTCTAATTCTCTAAAACTCTAAACCTGAAAAGATCCTAAATGTGAATTATTCATTTAATTCAATATTAAGTAAGGTTTAAGGCTGGGGCCTTATAGTTGGTATCAGAGGTCGGTTTAGTCAACCTTAGGAGTTAGAAAAGTGTTAAATTATAATATGATTGAAATGATATAGCATTTACGGATTACCATGTTTCTTCGCCTAAGATATTTCTGTGTTCAGAATGGTTTTCCGCAGAGGAAGCAAAGAAGCTATGTTGGGACGACACCAGGAGGAAGATAACCTTCCAAATCAGAAACCTGAGATGGTCAGAATCGGAACTGAACAGTTTGTTGCAGTGATGGCACAGTTGACTCAGGCTATAAATGGTGGTGGTATCCATGCACGAGATCAGACAGATCAACCGTAGAGGAACATGTCAGTGGTGGAACATTTCATGAGGCAACATCCCCCATCATTCAGAGGATCATCTGACCTTGTGCAAGCTGAAGGGTGGATTAAAGCACTGGAGAAGATTTTTGATGTCATGGGGTGTTCAGAACATCAAAAGGTTAGTCTTGCTGTTTACCGTTTTGAAGGTGAAGCTGATCAGTGGTGGTCGATGGTGAAAAATATAAGGGATAGTGATGAGATTGAGGATATTCACTGGGACGAATTCAAAGGTATGTTTCTTGAGAAATATTTTCCTAAGGTGGTTCGTCTTAGGATGGAAAAACAGTTCCTAGAATTGAGGCAGGAGGATGATTCAGTGGCTGCTTATGAAGAAAAGTTCACTCGATTGGCAAGGTATGCTCCAAAATTCATACGAGATCTTGATAGTAAAATAAACCATTTTTACTCAGGGTTAAAGCCAAAGTATCGAAGGGATTTAGCTTCTCGTGAGTTCAAAAGTTATGAAAAACTTGTTCGATGTGCGGAGAAGGTGGAAATGGAGTTTGTCGATGATCAGGTGTTCTATGACAAACAACAGAATAAGAGGTCTAGTTGGCAGGAAAAGGGGAAGAATTCATCAAAGAAGCATGGAGGTAAGAAAACCAAATATCCATCCTGTGAGAAGTGTGGTAAAATGCATCCTGGAGAATTTTTATCCAAGTCTGGTAAGTGCTTTCTGTGTGGTAAGTCTGGTCATATTGCTCGTAACTGTAAGGAAGATGATCAAGCAGGAAATGAAAAGCCAATGGTAAGATGTTTTAAGTGTAATGAAATGGGTCATTATGTAAATGAGTGTCCAACGAAGAACTGAACTGGGGGAATGTAGCCAGACTACAAGCAAAAAGGGGTGGTGAAATCCTTTGCAACAACTTCAGTAGATGTTGGGCCATCGAATGAAGTGGTATCAGCTCCATGGAGCTCAGTATTTTTCGAAGATTGACTTGAGGTCAGGGTACCATCAGTTGAAAGTAAAAGAAGCAGATGTTCCGAAGACTGCGTTCCGTACTAGATATGGCCATTATGAATTTGTAGTTATGCCTTTTGGGTTAACCAATGCACCTGCTGTATTCATGGAACTTATGAATAAAATTTTCCATGAGTTCTTGGACAAGTTTGTGTTTGTGTTTTGAGGTTTGTGAAGAGGTTATGTGTGCCTTGTGATTCACAGTTGAAGAATGAGTTTTTTTTCATCCTGGCAGTACTAAGATGTACAGAGGTCTGTGGGAGTATTACTGGTGGGATGGAATGAAAAGAGACATTGCTGATTTTACTGTGAAGTGTTTGACATGTCAACAGGTTAAAGCATAGCGGCAGTTACCGAAAGGGATGATTCAGCCTTTACCAGTGCCAGAGTGGAAATGGGAAAACATATCCATGGACTTTGTTGTGGGATTACCGAGGAAATCTCGAGTTAATAATGCAATCTGGGTTATTGTTGATCGCTTGACCAAATCTTCTCATTTCCTTTCTATACGAGATACTTTCTCTCTAGATCAACTTTCCCGTTGTATCTTAAAGAGATAGTCAGGTTACATGAAGTTCCTCTCTCCATTGTATTGGATCGTGAACCCAGGATTACTTCTAACTTTTGAAAAGGCCTTCAGAAGTCGTTGGGTACTGAATTAAAATTTTAGTACAGCTTTTCATCCTCAATCAGATAGGCAGTCCGAACGAACATTTCAGACCTTGAAGGATATGCTACGAGATTGTTCTATGGATTATCAGGGAAGTTGGGACCAACATCTTTCTTTGGTTGAATTTTCAAATAATAACAGTTTTCATTCCAGTATACAGATGGCACCATTTTAGGCATTGTATGGGAAGCAGTGTCGAACTCCAGCTTTCCGGGATGAAGTTGGTGAAAGGAAGCTGATGGGACCAGAATTGGTAGAAGAGATGGCAGAAAAAGTTCAGTTGATTCAAAAAACACATGAGAACAGCTTAGAGCAGGCAGAAGAGTTATGCGGATAACCGGAGGAAGTATCTATCTTTTGAGGTAGGTGATCATGCTTTTCTCAAGGTTTCTCCGTGGAAAAGTGTGATGAGATTTGGTAAGAAAGGAAAGTTGAGTCCATGGTTGGTTGGACCATATGAAATTCTGGAAGGAGTTGGATCAGTTGCATACCGAGTGGCTTTACCCCCGAGTTTATCTCAGGTACACAATGTTTTTCACGTTTCGATGTTGAGAAAGTATATTCCAGATCCATCTCATGTTTTGAGTCCAGAGGTAGTTCATCTGGAAGAGAACCTATCTTATGAGGAACAACCGGTCCAGATTCTTGACCACAGGGAGCAGGTGTTACGGAATAAGGTGATTCATTAGGTAAAGGTTTTGTGGAAAAACCATGTGATTGAAGAGGCAACGTGGGAATCTGAAAATGCTATGAGGGATAAATACCCCCACTTATTTTGATAAGTGAATAAAATTGCGAGGACGCAATTCCCAAAAGGGGGGAAGGATGTAACATCCCAGGTAAATAAAGAATAAAGAATTTTCATATTTATTAATATTTACGTATTAAATATTAATTTTATTTTAAAGTGGTTGCTATGTTCGATAGCGTACCCGATACTCAACGATGAGTTTCTTTGAAACTTACGTAGCACACTAGTAATAAAATAATATTATTTTAAATGTTAGTTAACAAGTAGTCGTTGTACTGGCGGGAATGGATAGAAATAACTAAAATATGATTAGATATGTTTTTAAATGTTTATACATTTACCCAATAAAAGGTAAAGGCTTAAAATACGGAAAGAGTTCAATTTTAGGGCATATATACTCTAATTTTCACTAAAGGTTCACATATCACCTTTTAATGGTGAACCGTCATTAAATATAGTTTTGATAACTCTTATACTTTATTTTGGACCAAATATAACTCTTCTTTAGAATCGGGACATCAAAATTTACTTTGTGTAAATTTTTGGTACCTTTCTGATAAAGATCAATTTTTTATGAATAGTGTAAAATGTTGTATTTTAATTCAAAACCACTTTTTAATATAAATTATTTATATGATTAGATTATTATTTTAATTGGTTTTAAAGTGAAATTAGAAAATATTTTTACCAGTTAATCCAATGGTGGTCATTGGAATCAATTTCACTTTGAAATTGGACTTAAACTGGTGTCAATCTTTTGATACTTATTGTTTCACAAAAACACGCTATTTGTCATGACAGCGGGAATTAATTATTAAATTAATTAATTTGAATTATATGTTTTGAATTTTGTAAAATTGACTTCATTTTTGAATTCGGAATATCAAATATCGCTTAGGGTGAATTTTTGGTAATTTTCTGAAAAACATCAATTTTTGATGAATAGTGAAACCACTAAGTGGTAATCAAGCAAACTGATTTTTCAGTTAAATGAAAGTTTACCACTAATGTGTATTGAATTTTGAAAATCCTACATACATGGTTGTCATTAAGAAGTAAAATGTGGTTCAATGAGATTAAAATAATTTTTTGGTGAATAGTAACTTTTTTTCATTAATCGCGATTAGAGGTAATTAGTGTAGTTTAAGGTAAAAATGGTATTATAAGAATGTGAAAACACCATGACACTTTTCCTACACTTATTGGGTGAGTAATGGACGACCAAGACAAGCCATGGGCCAACTTGGGGACCCCGTGGAGCCACTTTAGTTGGAAAATGACATTAATATATTTTTATTTAATGTTAAAGTGAAAATGACACTAACATAAATTGTTTTACTAAAATAATTTTTGAGTGGGGTTATACAAGTCCAAATTTTGATTATAAATAGTCATTAGAAAGCTAAAAAGATTTCCTACATCATAGTAATTTTGTTATAATTTTTAGACATTAAATAAATTAAATTATTTATGACATAATAATGATGCAGCGATGACATCATTATTTGACAATTTAAACAAAATGGAAAGATAATGAATCATATAAAAACTACACATGTCCAAAACCAATTGGATGAGTGGATTTCGAACCCTTATCACCTTATGCACGAATTATATCAATTTGGGACCTTTTAAAACCGAAACACATTTTCAAATAAAGTAATATTTCTTTACTTTCCAAAAGAGCCCCTCCTCTCCTCTTATAAAAGGCCCCCACCTCTACCCCATTTCACACACTTCTCAAGCCTTTGGCTCGGAAAAACCCTGACCAATTACTCTCTACACATCCCTCTCCTCATCCTAGAGGATTACCTTTGGGATGAATCCTTTCAAAGGAAGCCTTTAGTCTCAAATAAAAAGGGAGTTACACTTTTAAAGGTAATTCATTCTCTCTGGTTCATTTGTTTTATTTTGCTTCTCCAACCCTCTAAACTCTTTTTATTTACTTCTTTTGTAACAACACCAGTATCTTAAATATACTAGGATTTTTTTATAATATTTATTTCAGCTACACTCTCACACAACTACATCAAATAGTTAAAGAACATACGGTTTCCGTGGATGGTGAAATTCTGCCTCCCGAAACGATGATTGTTCAATACTCATTTAACACCTTCAAGGGTGGCCATTATGATGTAACTATTTTTATATATGATATATAATATGTTTATGTTTTCTTTATGCTTCTGTATTTTTCATTTTTGGCATACCTTTATGGTTTCCATTATGGGTAAACACGATATTTTCATTTAAGGAAGTGCGGACTACCGCCCCCTAAAAGTGATGTGATTTGTTAATGCCATATGTGGGACGTGTAAAGGATGGATTTAAAGTTATTATATATGATTTTATACTGGAATTATAATATACCACTATATCATTATTATTTCTTTCCATTAAAGTATGAGATAGAAATGAAAGTAGCGTTCATGCGTACGTACGGCGTACCGTCTCCATGAACGGTGCATTTCATTTCTTATCCCCAAATGTAACGTACTATTAAAATTACATGTATATAATGTATATATATAATTAATGATATATATAAATTATGAATATAATTATGGAATTAAAATATACATACCTCTCATTTAGTTTTAATTCCACTAATATGACAAAGAAATGAAAGTAGCGTTCATGCGTACGTACGGCTTACCATCTCCATGAACGGTGCATTTCATTTCTTACCTCTAAATGATTATGTAATATTATAAATACATGTACATGCTGGATATATATGATATATATGATATCCAAATCAGGAATTTCATTCTGGATATAAAGAACTTTTGACCACATGAACAACATGTAATTGTAAGAAGTCAACTTTCGACTTAAGAACCAAATATTGACAAAACGAACATTATTAACTTAAATGGTTACATAATGTTTATAACATGGAAATAAGTGATATAAAAAGAATAATGAACTTTAAAAAGGTTCTTAATCAAGTATAAATTAACTCAAGTTTATTATTCAGGACGTTAAAGAATGATCGAGTCAAGTCGGACCCAAGGTAAGAGACTTCGTCTCAATCTCCTTTCATTGAGGAATATTTCGTTTTATACACAACTTTCTTTTATACGGTGTATAAACCCCTTTGACTTTTACTTTTATACAAAAGGAATCTTTCTATACGAAGCATTTTACAAAACGACAAAGACGAATGATTCTTTTAACGTACGTGGCGACAAAAACCTTTTTCTGCCGCCGCAAGTATTATTTCGTCTTTGGCTTTCTCAACAAGCCGTAATGTTTTTAGAATAAAATAAATACCATATACTCTTTTATGTATTTTGGTATTGAAAATGGTTTTGAAAAAGGATTCTATTATTTCAATATATTTATTATATATTGTGATAGAAATGTGGAAATGTTATCATTCCTTTATATTGGTTTTATGTTTTATGATTTTATATTGGTACTTGGACATTTTAACTGGTGGTTACGTTATAAACCATATGACGGGTGGTGCCGTGAATACCAGGATGGGTGGTTACGTTATAACCTCCAATGCATTGGGTATGGAAGTTGGCCGTACGGCTATTCCATTAAGTATGTACGGAAATTGGCCGTATGGCTATTCCATTAAGTGATATGTGTGGAAGTCAACCGTATGGTTATTCCACTTAAGTATGTTAATGTCCCAAGTTACCTTTATATATTCTATGTGTTATTTATATGGTTTTTATGGTAATCCTTTCGTTACAAAAAGGTAAGTAATGATACTTTATTCAGTGAAGATTTTTTTTACTACTTCATGAAGGTGAAGGTATTACTTTGATATAGTATACATGGTTTACTTGATGTTTGAAAAACTAACAGTTTTCATTCTCTTTGTATCCCTTACTGAGCTTTTTATGCTCACCCCAAGTTTTTTGAAAGGTTTTTCACAGGACTTAATGTGGAATAGGGTCAAGAATGGGATCAAGGGAAAGCCATGCTTTATAAAACATGGAACTAGACATCTTTCTTTTTAAGAGTTTTTTTTATTATTCTATGGAAACATACTAGAAATGTCTACTTTGTAATCTTTTAAGATGTAATAGTTATGTTCTAATTCTGTAAAACTCTAAACCTGAAAAGATCCTCAATGTGAATTATTCATTTAATTCAATATTAAGTAAGGTTTAAGGCTGGGGCCTTATACTAACGATCCAAATTAGTGATGCATAAAAATATGATATTATAATGAAACTAACCATTCATAATTTTATTTATAACATAAAAACAATGTATTCATAATTTATTACCGTGATATAATACTTGAGATGTGGTTATGAATAATGAACATCATCTCTTTATAGTAGTGATTTCTACAAGTACACATTGTCAATGTTATTTTGTTTTCATACTGGATAGAAAGGACTGAATAATAGTTTTAATATAAAAATAATGAAATTTAAGAATATAGACTATACTGGCCGCATTTTTTTTATTTTTTTGGATTATTTATGTTGGTGTTGAAGTAGTGATAAGACTATTCTAAAGTAATACTATTATTGAAAGAATCTGTATTCTTAATGAAAAAACCTTATAAATGAATTGACTAAGAATAATAGTGGGAATGGTATGATTATAGATGTTGGAGAGGGATCTATTAACATAAATGTGAAATCTTTTCAATAATAAATTTTGATGGATTGGATAATCATAAAGTTGTTAAAGTGTTAACATTGTATAGGTTATGAGAATAGTATATTTGGAAGTAAAAATTTCTTTTTCATAATTTTAATGTTATAATTTGATGTTAAATTAGAAAAAAATAGGGAGAGGAGGACGGTAATGTTATTTTAGGTCAAAAATAACTCGAGACAGGAATTCGGAGACAATGTTGAGTGTTTTAGGCCTATTTATTTTAACTAACATTTACAGAATGTACTATTTTGATGCTAATTAATATTACCATTTGTAAATTTTATTATTGAAGAAAATATACCCCCTTTTAAATACATTGAAAAATTTCTATAATTTTATAAACCGGGATATAGATAGAATGGTTTCCTAATATGTTTACTCATATTTCCCCAATCACACCTCTTGGTTTTCTATAGGCTGCTGATTAGTGATAATAGTCTGATGATGTTATAGTGGGGAGTCTATACTGTCATGATTAGAGTAGTACAAAGGTATATGACATAATGAAATAATCCACTAATATAGAAAGTAGTATATATAAAATATAGTGATGTTGAAGATAATATAAATAAATTAGTAAAAGGGGCAGAATCTGTATATAAAACCATTAATACATGCCCATATTATTATACAATATACAAAGAATAAAACACCGAATATGAAATAAAAAACAAGAAATCTAAAATTAAATGAATAAAAGAGCCAGATCTATCTCAATGATCTTCTTGAGCTACCTATTTGACATGTGTGCCTAAATCCTATATAAAACCATAACGGCACAAGAACAAACTATGGAACCCAATCCTACAACTAGAGGTCTGATTATGTACCCTAATTAAATGGAGACACAAAAATTGTGTAATATATACATAGAAAATGTAACACCCTGAGATTTTATGAATTATATTGTTTTAAATTTCTTTGAATACATGTGTTTCAGACTACAAAAAGATTATCTAGAATTATAAGCAACATTGTATAATCTTTTAGTATACACAACACTATTCTTGTATTTTGTTACACAAAATTTCATTTTCTTTTGATAGAATTAATTTCATGCAATATTGTGTATAATATTTCTTCAATGTATAAAATAAATAAATTTGTAATATGTTATATACTATACAAAAGGAATATTTCACAAAATGTAACACTGAGTTGGCTTGTATTACAGGTAAGAGAGACCTTCATAAGAATCTTGTGTTGTACGTTGTACCAAGTTTCACTAAACAATGATATATTATTAAAATAATATTATTTAATGGGATATAAACATTCCATTATGAATATTATTCACCATATTTTTATTTTTTATGACATTAACATTCACCTTATGTATATTCAATAACATAATATAAGAACAGATTCAATTTTTAATATAAAGGTAGTATTTTCCAAAAAAATGTAGTTTTTTGAGCTTTTGATGGAGCACAATTTTTAAATATAGTATTTAAAACTTTTATATATTATATTTGAAAAATAAACTTATTCTTTTATATAATGACATAAAAATATACTTTGGAATACTTTTTTTATTTTTCTAATAAAATTCATATTTTACTAAATAGTGAAAAATAGCACATTTTAATACAAAACTACCTTTTAATCTAATTTATTTATATAATTAGAATATTTTTTAATTAGTTTTAAAGTGTAGGTTGATTATTTTTTATTATTTAATAATATTTTGTACATTTAAGTAATTTCACATTTTAATTTGACATAAACACATGACAATATTTTGATAAGTCCTCTTTTTGGTTTTTAACAACAGAAATTAATTTTAAATTAAATTATCCAAATTATATGTTTTTAATTATAAAAAATGGATTATATATTTTGAATCAATGGTTCTGAATTATGTTAGTAGGTTACTTTTATTTTTTGGATATTATGAATTGTAAATATGGAAATTTTTATTTAATGCGGTTAAAGGTAAATTGGGTGAATTAGTGTAAAAATAATATGGTAAAGAGAATAAAATGATCCTAAAACATACCAAAATCCTATAGGTTAATTAAAATTATACCCTTAACATATGAAGTTAAAAAAATAGTCATTTAAAGGCCAATAAACTATAAAAATGACATAAATATTAATAAAACAAATGAATGTGACAAAATGTCAAACTCACATTTATTAAAATTATAATAATTCTAATATAGGTATTACTAGGTGATATATTAGAAAATAAATAGTTTATATAGATATAAAATAAATACCTAAATAATGGTAATTTATTTTTAATTTTTCACAAATAATTAATATTCCTAATGTTTTATTCTTTGATTGTGTAAAAATTAATTAATTGATGAAAAATAAATGAAACAATATTTATTAAAAACCTAATAACTATAAAAAGGAAAAAATACAATACGAAAGCATATTGGTCGATTATATATAGACCATAATAATCCAAAGGTCAATCTAGTGGCCATTTGTATCCTTATAAAATTGATTATGACCATTATATTATTTTATTTAATGTAATGTTAAGGTTGTCACACTCATACTTTAATAATTATAACATTTATAGTGTTTGATTTTATTAAAGATAAATTAGACTAAAAATATTCACATATAATTTCTTAAATTTATTTTCATTATAGTATTTTCTTATTAATTTTTACTCAATATATAAGTGTATTAAATAATTATCTAAATCGTTTTAGTAATTATTTTATTAATGGAGATATCAAATAAGTGTTATCAAAAATATTAAAATAAATATTTTTTTTGGATATTTTATTTTTATACTGAATTTTAAAGATACCCTTGACTTCTTCAGAATATAATAAAATATTTTGTTCTAATTTAAATTATTTTCTTAATATTTTGAAAAAAAAATAAATTGAATGCTGTCAAAATTGATACTATTGATTGTTTATCAAAATAATGGATAATTAAATTATATGAAAAATATAACAATTTAAACAAAATATAATAATTATTATATGGTAAAAAATGTTCTAGATTATATATTTATAATAAAATTTAAATCAAATAATTAAATATTTTACCCATTTAATTCTGAAATATTTATTACCCAAGTTAAAATGAAATAGAATAACTAAGTGTTAAATTGAAAAGATAACGTTTTAATGGTGATAGAAACTTGTATAAAATTTATTGGTAAATTATATTACAATATTATCATATATTATATTTTATATATCTAATTTCTGAGTTATTGTGATTCATTTCAAAATTATTAAAAATTAATTGTTTCAAAAATCCCAAAAGTGTCCCTCACATAAATTATTAAAAGAAACCTCCTCCATCATTTATCCACAACACATTAAGCCTTAAAGATCTTCCATACCTTGACCATTTATCTTCTCAACTTAACTAGTTACATTCTATATGCTTTTTCTTCTGAAAAGACTAACTCTAGTTCCATTAAGAGGATATCTAAAGAGATCACATCAAAGAAGAGGTATTGTTATCTACCGATTATTTCAGATTTCATTATTATTTTACATCCACTTATTGAGTTGTATCATTATATAATAATTAATATAATATAAATTATACAAAAATATGTTATTATAATCATGAAACAACATTATACCACTTTTTATCCATCATAACAAAAACAAAATCACCACACGTTCATACGTACATCTAACCATCTCCACACCGTTGTGTAATATATTTTTCACCACCAACATACTTAGATAGATATAAAAATGGATTTAATAACTATATATTATTAATATATAGTTATAATGATTCATAAATATAGTAGACCATGCCATTCAATATGATTCAACATTTATGATAATGATATCATCTCTCATGCATACGTATGACCAACCGTCTCCATGATGTGATCTGATTTGTTATACATGATATCTATCCATGAATGTTTATATAAATGTAGATAATGAATAAATATTGTATATATTTTATTAAAATAATTTTATAATGATATAAATATGAACTAATCAGGATAACTAGATCTTATTCGACAAAACATGCATACAATCTTGAGGTAGTTAAAATCCAAATAACGAGTAACAATGAATTGTTACAAATAAACAGAGGAGAATATGACCATATATGATGACCATGATTATGGAATAAGTTAATAACACTATCTTAATCATTATACATGTGTTTCAAACCACTAGGAAGCATATCGGTCCTATGGTAATGGATAATTTTCCAATCACGTTACTTTTTGAGATTGATTTTATGTAAGTATTTACTAGGGGGATTTTTATCATCCATGTCCATTTTATCTAAAATAATAATAAAATGTTTACTATTATTATATGTATGTTAAAATTCATGTTTAACCACAGGTGAAATCTTAGTAAATGGTATGAATGGAATCTTTCTTTCTTTTTCCATATGAGTTACTATTTGACTTTTCTAGAAAATGTACGGGGAGAATGTTTTTTTCTTATGGTTCATGAATGCAATTTTATGGTTTAATGAGGACATATTTACCTGATAATATCTATACAATATTTAAATTTTATTTTTATTAAATTATTTTCATTAAAAATTGGATCGAATTTTGAGAAAATAAAATGTTTTTGAAGAAGAAAAGTAATTACACTCAATAATTAAGGTCAACTATTTTCTCATAATTATTTTCAATCTAAGATGATACATGGTTATGTTTCCATACCTATTATTAATTTTATTTTATTGTGTTTATGATGGAATTACATTTATGAAATCCATTTATTTTAAATGGATTATGATGGAATGATGTTTAAGAATCAAATTTTATTGCATGGAATATGAAATGATAAATGATTTTTTTATAGAACACAAAATAATGGTTTCATTATGATATGGGTTGAACCTAAATATCCTTATAATGCATTTAGTAAAGATTAATATCTCATGAGATAGAATTTTTTTGAATGGAAAGATTATATAGTTCTGTATTTTAGTGTTGTAACGACAAGTAAATTTGGTTCAGTAATACATGGTTGGAATGCCATGTAATTCCCATTTTGTAATGGACTCTGTCAACTATGATGGTCTTAGTAGCAGTGAATTTGATTATTTAGAAATAATATAACGTTCTTAATCATTTTCCAAAATTCCATGTTTTATGGCAATTCTATTTTATCATGTTTAATGATCCTTTATGATATATGACTTATATACTACAAAGATTTATTTAAATAATCATAATTTGGATATTTAATCATTATGTTCATGTTTTTACATTTTTATGTTTATGGTTTGTTTTAGGATCAAATCGTTTACCCTTACTGAGCATCTGAGCTCACCCTTTTTATGTTTTCTTTTCCACAGGTTATAAAGAATGGTTTTAGGTATGAAAAGAAAAGGGGGAGATCTTTATAGGAGATAGTGAAGATCATTCAACAAGATAAAATATTAGTTTCTGTGTTTCCAAATACAAAAAACTAATATGATATTTGGGAGTATATTTGTGTAATGTATTAAATATTCTGGAAAAAATATAATTTCCATGTACGTCATACATGGGTGTCTAGATTTGGAATCAGAGTGAAGGTTTAGTCATCATTTGGAATCTAGGATGTGAACATATTATTGAAATACCTAGAGATATTTATTAGGATATGTATATGGTTGTCTTAGGTATAAGTAAAGTATATGATACAACCCTAGGATTTTTGTAATAATCATCACTAACCAAGGGTTAAACCAAATATATCAAAGATTAAAATATTTTATGTAAATTACATTACTTATTTGTTTAACATATATGATATGTAATTCTCACACATTTCCTTTTGATCATAGTAGACCATTTAATGTTTCAAATATGGAAATTATGTTAATTATGATGATTGATTTCCTATGTGGAAATATCATGAAGAAAATCATGACAACGGTACGATTATTGGTCATATTGTTGAGGTTAAAAGGAATATAAAAAACATGTGAAAGGTATGTTATGTTTTCTGAGTATTGTTTAGAGTAATATTAATAATCTTGAGGTTGATAATCCTTAAGACTTGAATCATATTTTTGGAAAGACTGAGATGATTGATCCTAAGCAATTGTTTAAGAATAAATTTCTTTGATTGATGTGTATATGTTTTGGAATTCAATGATTATGTTTTATTCATCATTAAATATATATATGTGTGTTTTTGGTATAAGTTTTTCATTATGGAATGGGAATGATATGTTTAATAGTTATAAATATGCAAGGGTAAAGTAATATATATGTTTAAAACATATTAATGGGAAATATAACACTTAATATGTATCTTATGTTAATATAATGATTTTGGGATACAGATATATTGGATTAGAATAATTAAAATTGGATGATTATTGTTTATTGAGAACTAATTAAAATGTTGTTTCCAAGAGGTTTATGTTATCATGGATTATGTATAAATACTTTTGGTACATATGTAATATATCGAATCAGTTTTTGAATACAGAAAAAATTACTGTTTGAAATAATGATATATTGTAATTTAGGTTTTTACCATGTGTCAATAGAATACATGATAAAGGAGTTCACACTTTTAGAATGTGACCAACCAGTGATACCTTGTGATATATAAGGGATAAATTTTAAGCTATGTAACTAAACCATTTCTCATGTTTTTTATTTTTTTTCCTTTTAAAAGGAATGTAAGGTTATTAATTTATAGGAAGATTGTTTTAAACTTCAGATGAAATTTGTTCGAATAATGTATTATCTCACTATAGGTGGACTTATAAATATTTTAAAACCTATTGTATACATTTTAATGAGGTAGATAGAATGACCTACCATTCTATCAAATGATATGATAACACTTCTAGAATGAAAAATTCAGATTCATTTCTCTAAATAAGGGAGGTAGTGGAAATTGTTCTGGGAACGACCAACAATGATATAGTACAGAAATCATGTATGTATTTCTCCTCATGAAAAATTACATCTACATTATGAAAGGGAACATGAAACCCAATATGTTATCCCAGTACAATCTTATGATATGAATCTTATGGCCCCATAAATCATCGCATATTTATGGATTTCTCGTAGTTAGCATTCTCCCAACCTTATTCTCTATCACTATCCATCATAACATGATGGTTATATTTCTCTTATGTATCTATGTTTTCACTTCCCATATATGTTATCCTATATGGAATCCCAATGATGATTTACTTTGTGTAGCCATTATATTTCTAACATTCCATTTTAAAATGATTTTTTATAATTCCATTATACGATGTCGGTTTTTATAAAAGAATATTTCACATAGTAAACCTTTTATAATCCCGAAGATTTCATTGAAGAAATTAATTTTAAGGGGGAGGGGGGGGGGTTAAATTAAACACCCATCAATTTTATGAGATATATTTCTTTTAATTTTTTTGTTTCCTTTTATTTTATTCTACACCAATATTATCTACAACTATATGTAACACCGTATTAGCTTGCAGTATACACAACATTATCCTTGGCTTGTGTAACACACAATTTCTTATTCATTTGATATAATTCATTTCCGGAAACACTACGTATAGATTTTTTTCAATGTATAAAAGAACTATGTTTGGATTATTTTATACAAAACTCCAAATTATACTTGCACAAATCGTAATACTGAATTGACTTTCATTACATGTAAGAGAGACCGTCCTCGCTAGCTTGCGTTGTACACAGTACCGAGTTTAACTAAACAAAGATATATTATTAAAATAATATTATTTAATTAGATATAAACTATCCATTATAAATAGTATTAACAAAATTTTGAATTTTATATAACATTAACATTTATCTTATGCATTTTAAATAATATAATATTAGAAAAAAATCAATTGTTCTGATAAAAGGAGTATTTTACAAAGAAAATAGGTTTTGTTTCTTTTTGGTGGAGCACCCATTTTAAATATAGTTTTAAAAAATTTAATGTATTATATTTGGGAAAATAAAATTATTCATTAAATGAGGTCCATAAAATATTACTTTTTTTGGATTTTTTGGTATTTTTTTGACAAAATTCATATTTTAATGAATAGTGAAAAATAGTGCATTTTAATTCAAAAGCTTGTTTTCACCTAATTTATTAATATAGTTATGTTATTTTTAATTGTTTTTAAATTTTAATTTGATTATTTTTTTATAATTTTACCTAAAAAAATTCATTGTTTAAAATTTCAATTTTAAATTTGACATAAACACAAGATAATATTTTCATAATTTTTTACTTATTAAAAAACCACTTTTGGGTTTTGGGCAATGAGAATTGATTTTCAATTAATTTCTTATAATTATATGTTTTCAATTATAAATAATTGATTTTTTATTCAGAATCATTGGGTGTAAATTATGTTAATAGGTTAGTTTTATTTTTTGTATTTTATTAGTAGAAACTACGATAATTATTATTTAACGTTCTTAAAGGTAAGTCATTTGTATTAATGTAACAAATAATATGATAAAGAGATTAGAATAATCCTAAAAACTAAAAAAATCATATTTTATGAATAAAATTCTATCCTTATCATATTAATTTAGAAACATAGTCATAAAATATTTAGTTGAAAATGAATATGACATAAATGTTAATAAAACCAATGAAAGTGACAAAATTTCAAATTCACATTTATTTTGAGTATATTAATTTTAATATATAGTTAACTAGGTGATATAATAAAAAATAAATATTAAATGGAAATATAAAATAACTACCAACATCATTGTAATTTATTTTTAATTTTTAGGAAATACATAATTTCCTAAAAGTCTTATTCTAAAATGATGTATAAATTATTTAATTGATGAGAAATCAAAGAAACTACTTTTAATAAAATAATAATAACCATATAAAGGTCCAAACGCATGATAAAATCCTATTGGCCTAATTTATATCGACCATAATCATCCAAAGGTCAATATAGTATCCATTTTGAGCCTTATAGAATATAATATGACCTTTATATTATTTTATTTAAATTAATGTCAATTTTTTGACATTCATACTTTAATAAGTATGACATTTTTAATGTTTGATTTTAAAGATGATAAATTCTACTGAACATATTATCAGAAAATATAATTAAATGAACCTAATTATTTTATTTATTTTTTTTACTCAAAAAAATTTGTATATTAAATAATTACCCAAAACCATTGTTGTAATTATTTTATTAATAGAGATATCAAATAAATGTTAATAAAAATATGACAATAAATATATTTTGGGATATTTAATATTTAAAATTAATTTTCAAGATACCATATACCTCTTAGGAATATAATAAAATAGTTGGTTTAATTTTAACTTGTTATATTGGTATTTTTAAAAATAAAAAAATCGAATAGTGTCAAAACTGACACTATTGACTGTTTATCATAATAGTGTTTTATTAAATAATTTAAATAAAATACAACATTTTCTAAAAAATATAATAATTATTATATGGTAAAAAATTTCTAAGTTGTTTATTTATTATCTAATTTACACCAAATAATAAATATTTTACCATTTTAATATTGATATATTTTTTACCCCAGTTAAAATGAAATAGAATAACTACGTATTAAATTGAAAATATTAGGTCTTAATGGACATAGAAACTTGTATAAAAAGTATTATTTTAATGAAATTAATATATTAAAATTTCTTATATTCTAATATATATCATTTTCTAGGTATTTGGATTGATTTTCATTTCCTTATAAATTATTTATTTCCGAAATTCCAAAAGTGTCCCTCACCCCAATTATAAAAGGACACCTCCTCCCTCACTTCTTCACAACTCATTAAGACTTAAATATCCTCCGTCCCTTGCCCATTTCTCTTCTAAATTTACCTAGTTACATTATAGTGGTTCTTTTCTTCTCAAAATACCAACTCTCGTATCATTTTGAGGCGATCTATGGGGAGCCCATCAAAGAATAGTTAAACTTTTCTACTGATTTTTTCATATTTCTCTCTTCTTATACATCAAATTCATGTGTTTTTTAATCATATAATTATAACTACATAAGGACTTATATAGTTATATTTTATTATAACTATGAAACAATGAAATTCAACTTTCTATCCTTCCTAAGAAAAACAAAATCATCACATATTCATACATACGACTTACCGTATCCACACTATTTTGTAATCTATTTTCACCACCACCATACATATATGAGTATAAAAATGGATGTAATAACTATATATGATTTTTATAAAATTAAATTGATTCTAAAATATTGTACTCCATTAAATTTTACACGATTCAACAAATATGAGAATGATATATCCGCTCATGTGTACGTACGACCTACCGTCTCCACAATGTGATGTGATTCGTTCTACATGATAACCACTAGAGAATGATTATATAAATGTACCTAATGAATAAATATGGTATCTATTTTATTTATAATGTTTTATAATTATATAAATATGATTTAAGAAATGGAACCAAAACTTATTCAACAAAACATGCATATAATCATTAAGCATTTAAATCTAAAATAACGAGAAACAATGAATTGTTACAAATAATCCATGGAGAATATGACCAATGATGATGAAATTTATTATGGAATAAGTAAATAACATTATCTAAATAATTATCTAAGAGGTTCAGAGACATAATAATCATATTGAACCTAAGGTAATAGATAATTTCAAAGTCTCATTATATTTCGATATTCTTTATACATAAGTATTCAATGGGAGAATGTTTACCATACATGTCCATGTTTTCTAAAAAGGATTTTATAAAATTATTAATATTCTTCTATTTCTATTTATATACAATTTTACCCTTTGGTGAATTTTTAATAAGTAGTATGGAAGGAGTCCTTCATTCTTTTCCCAAATGAGATACTTTTTCCTTTTCTAAAAAATAGTATGAGGAGAATATTTTTTAACATATACAGCATGAATGGAATTTTACGGTTTCATGATGCCTTGTTTCCATGAATCTTACTCTACACTATTTAATCTTTATTTTTAATTAAATTCGTTTATTTTGATATTTCATATAATTTTTAAAAAGTAAATTTTTTGAAGAATAAAAGAAAATTATCTCAAGAATTATGTTCATTTGTTTTAAAAAATTATTTTCCACTTAAGATGACATAGGGTTATCTTTCCATCCCTATAATTACATTTATTTTATTGTGATTATGATGGAATTTTTTTTATTAAATAAATTCATTCTAAATGGATTACTATGGAGTGATATTTATGAAAATCCATTTTATTTCATGTGTTATGATATGATTATATGAATAATATTTTTTAGGAAAAAGTATGAATGGATTCACTATGAGATGTGTGGGACCTATATATCCCCCCAATTAATTGGGTAATGATTTATATCTCATGAGATAGAAATTACTGTAATGGAAAATAAATTCTGTTTTGTAATGCAGGGATAGAATGTAATATAAATTTGGTTCAATAATACATAAATGAAAAGGCAAGTAAACATGGTTCAGTAATGGACTTTGTCCAATATTATGGTCTCTGTAGCAATGCCATGGATACTATTTAAATCATATTATGTGATTATTGTTTTTCAAAATTCAATGTTTAATTCATATTCTATTTTATCATGTTTAATGTTCATTTATGCTTTATACCTTACATAATACCAAGCTTTATTTCAGGACTCATGACAATGATATTTAAACATTATGTTCATGTATTTCGATTTAAATATTTATGGTTTTTTATGTTGTCAATGTTTACCCTTAATGAGATTTTGATCTCCCCCTTTTTATGTTTTCTTTTTCCCAAGATATAAATAAAGGTTTTAAGTAGGAAAAAGGGGAATATATTTATGTGAGATATTGAATATATTTCACCATGACAGAATATTATGTTCTATGTTTCCAAATACACAAAACTAATATGGTATTTGGGAATATATTTGTGTAATGTATTTTCTATTCTGCAAATTAAATGTAATATACTAGTATATCAAGATTGGTTCTCTACATAAAGACACAACCAACATTTTTAAATAATAATAATTCATGTGAATATAAAATACTATAGTGTGAAAGTATAAGTAATAATGAATTAAATAAGTAATAAATTTAAAAAAGTCATCTTGGGTTCCCCAAGGAAATTGGGCATACAATACAAAATTTGTCCAAATCCTAATATATATAAACACCTTTCATCATGTATATTTTCTATATGTCATATAATCATATTCACTGATACACATTCATCTATGTGGTACTTGGAAGAAGGTTAAGGAATCTACATAAAAGTATCTAAGTGGTTATTTATATAATGCTGACAATAATCCAAGAAATACTAACTAGGGTAAAACATCCAAGGTTATATATGTATAACAGTTTCATACAATCAATTTTCTATCAAAGTGTCCATTCATAAAGAAATTCAATAAATACATGGATAAACTCATGGTAGTTAAACAAATATGAACAAATAAAATCAAAATATTATGGATCCAAGGGATAGAGTCTAGGTTTCCAATAATAATATCAAACAAAAAAGGATTCCACTCATCATGTGTATCTATAAACATGTGTTGTAGAATTCGTACATCCTATGAGCCCTTCCAAGGAGTTCTATATTATGGAAACATAGTATCATGAAAATATTCACATTATTCAATTAATTTCTTAATAATTAACTTTTTTACATAATTTAGAATACCATGTATCCCAATTAACAAATAATTACCCTATGATCCCATCCATGGAGTTCTATAAAATGGAATCCAATTTATCACTTGTAGAATGTGGGGAAATTCGTCATAGTAATGATCCATTCAATGGTTTAGTGTAAAAGAAACCCATGTATCAGTGATGGAATAATAAAATGAATGTCACCCATGGGCCCAACCATGGAATTTGAAATGAAGAAACCCATGTATTACTTATGGTAAATATAATTTTAAATATCCCATGATCAAGTCCATGGTTTTTCGTATAGAAGAACCCACATATTAATCATGGTATATAAAATCACATACATATGTTGATCGTATCCAAGGAATTATAAAAATACAATCCAATGTATCAGATAAGGCATAATATAGTTCAATTAATTTTTTAAATTTATAATTATAATTAGGCCACAATGGTATGGAATATATAAAATGTTTCAACTATTAAAAAACATAATTTCCAAAATAATTTCATTCATCACTATAACATTATTTATTTGATTTCCCCATTTTATTAGATAAGATGACGAACTTCATAAGTATTTTAATTATTAGAAAGGGTGATATTATCATTTTAATTCATTATGTTCAAGTAATCATCAATTAGAATAGTTTTTTTCACCAAACCAAAATGGGGATTAATAGTATGTAAACATTATTAGTTATAAAAATATAGAGAAACACCATAGAAGGGTGGATTAATTTCTTAAACAGATATAATAGTCATGATAATTTAAGAAATTAACCCAAAAGTGTGGTATTGGTTGACGTTGATAACCTATAATAGTTCCATTTGATGAACTAATTCTAACTTTAATTATTTCATTAGGTCATGTATATTTAGATTCATAAACAAGGGTAACACATAGTGAATCTGGATTACAGAACAATGAAATATTTTGTAAAATGAGGAAACATTAATGGAAAAGATTTAGATGGACTACCTAACACCATGGGAGATACAATCTTCTATTATTAGAATTTAATTATAGTAGAATCAATTGGGAATGGAGGATTTGAAAAAATACATGTAACATAGAGTGAATTTTCTCACATAAAGAAAGAACCAAAGATGGAGTGATAAACTAAATGAATTAGAAATAAGACCCAATATCTTATTGTGGGATATCAAATGCATCTGATGACAGACAATTAAGATACTATATGGAGGATATCTATTAGACCCTATGAGAGTGGGATGAGATGATTCTAAATCGGGAACCATCATTTCCTTGAAAAAAATTAAGTGCGGAGGATCTACCACCTTTTTATAAATAGGTTACTCAAATAATTCAATTCTTGTATCTATTACATTACGAGACACAAATTCACATATCATAACAAATACATATCATGAATTCCCTAGTGTAATCCCCCCTAAATAACACACCTTATGTTCTATAAATGAAACCAATTAAAAGAATTATCTATTTTTATTAAATATACATCATGAATTTGGATTACATCATGAATTAAATAAATGAAATTTTTTTTCACTATAACTCATTTATACATCCCCCCTCAATCCATTAATTCTTATGTGTTTACCTGAACCCATGTTACTTCACCAAAATCATTACTCATATCCATAAAAATCATTTCCAGACATTCAAGCCCTCATAAACACATTATGATTACCAAAATTAAAATGGACCCTTCCTTAAAATATTAATTTAAGATTATTTTTGTAAATTAAACATGGTCCAAACCATAGGATGTTACAATGTACCAACCTTTTAAATTTTAATCCCCAATAATCCATTAGAAAAATAATGGGAAGAAACGACCTACTCAAGTCTTAATGTTATTTTCAAAAGGTCATTTCATATTCTAAAACACCCATTGAACCACCAAGAATCCCATAAGATTATGGATCATAAGCCACTAAAACATGATCCAACGCTCGTATTCTAAATTGAACATCGAGGTGATTCATAACTGAGTCCATCAAACTAGATATATGATCACCTCATCATATCTTTCGACAATAGTTACATAGAAAATACTATAAAGGATTATAAATTATAAGGGAAAACCCAAAACCATCAAACTCCCCCCACAAAAATATATTTTTTATTTATTATTGTAGACTTTTATCAGTGAACAAAACATGATTATCTATTTAATTCAATGATTGAATCCAAATCTACCTATAACAACCCCATTGATATAGATTTTCAAGGAAATATTTGAATATATCTCACTACACTCACCTAATTTTCATGTCATCATAGAAGTAATTTCTCTACACCCACATATAAAAATCAAATAAATAGAATTGTGATACACTTTATAATGATTATTATAAAAAACACACATCATAGAAGGTTTGTGTAGAACAACCCAAAACATGATGTCTTCCCCTAGGGGCCCATTTTTTACATCAATAACATCCTCAGAAACCTATACACAACATCTAGTGACATATGGTTGTGAAACCATATATCATTTCCTTATGTTTTCCGGCCTCATCATGAACATGGGTGTCTAGAAAATCAATTACTATTGGACCATCTCACTTATAAAATCCCATTTGATTATAATTAATTTCTAGGTTAACCACAGAATCATCCACTAGGGCCCAAATAACACATCCATTATAGTACATACTATACTATATAGAAGTGAGATTTCAATACATTGATGATACATCAATGCATCATAACATAACAAAATCTCAATTAAAGTTAAGTAAAATAACTGGCTATTGTCATAGAGTCGGTTGAAAGGGTTATTATATGCGAATCCATGTATTAGATAAGACAAAATAAGAATCTAAAATTACAATGTTTCTAAAGCGTAACACCAATAGATGTTATTTAGCGATACATAATTATATTTTTAATTTTACATTATCATGGAATATAACAGAGTCTATATTAGTGTATAATGGATGATGTCAACATAGGTGAAATGATCATCACTGAATGAATGTTAAAATAATAGGACATAAATGATTTATAAGAAATTGATATATGAGATACTTGTGATACAACGAAAAAAACTATTAGTACGGTTTAGAACCTAATATAATAAAACTATTTAATGGATAGGATACTAAGATCACCATGTGACAACTCCTTTGAAGAGGCTCAGAATAAGTTACTTGTGTATCGTCATAACATCACCTAAAATATCCCAATTCAATGAAATCCTAAGATCACCCAAGAAGAACCACAAAAATCCATCCTTGACCAATGATGTTTTTCAATGGTTCTATACATAAAAAACCATATCCATATTGTGCTTCCATAGAAGCATGTACACGGTATAAAACATACCTTCCCTAGTGGAAACCAAAAGAAAAATCCAACAATTTCAAAATGATACTTTCATGATTTCACACTACCTTATCAGGACAATATAATCCTTATTGTAGTGATTCTACCAACCTTATGAGTTCCCTATATATATAATTTACTGAATAAGGGGATTCATCCCTTAACACATGATCCATCAACCTCAATCATTAAATACATGACATGGCCAACCCACATTTTCCACTGTTAATCCATAAGAGTGAAAAACTGGAAATAAGAAGGAATGATATATTACAATAACATTTAGATGTACACATTAATCTCCTACCTTTTTATATCCAATACTTCCATAACATCATGAATATAAGATAAACATAACTAACAGATAATGTTTTATCCCTTTAACCATTTTACAACGTCAACAACTAATATTAGGATAATACAACATCTCGAATTCCGAGTCACTCTAACACATATATGTCTAGTGAATGAAGAAATATAGGATAAGTTATAAATGAGTACCACCATACTAATATAGTTCATTTTACCATTTTAACTACTCGACATGAACCTTGTGTATCAATGCATACTACCTAGAGATAACGGTGAAAAATAGAACATCCTTAATAAAATACATAGGATTATCGACCATATGATTCCAAGTATCTTATATCTAATAATAATAATTATAATTTAGTTTTATAAACTATTCTCTAGTAAATAAAATTGATGACCTCTTATTTTTAAATCATTGAAGAAGATGAAATGGGGTCATAGCCCACGACATGGATAACCATTCCCTATGAATTTCTAACCTTCTAAAACCAAATAGTACTTGACTCTAATTACATTAACATGGTTAAATTCATTAAATGACCCAATATCCTTCCCAAGTGCCTTATTAGTACTAAGAGTCCTTCTCAGAACAAATGGAATCTAGAATGACACCTAATGTCAGTAAACTCGTCACTTTATTTATCAAGGTATTAATGATATGAGGGTTCTATAAAATTTGGGATATATCATTATTGAACATAAAATGTATACCTCCTTACAAGATCATGATATAAAGAAAAATTAATCTATAAAACATATTCATTAGGTTGATAAAAACCTAAAAAATGTTACAGAAACTTACATAAAACACTCGTATTCACATTCTATGGTAAAAATGGGGGGAATATAGACTACTATTACTCAAGGATAAACTCTAAAAACAAATATACAATTTTCATTAATTATATTTAATTAAGGTCAATGTGGGATTATTAAATATATCAACCCTAATTTTATAAATATCAAGTACTATTCACAAGGAATCATTTTTTGTAAATTACTTATATAAATTCACAAGACACAAATGAATGTTATATAATGCTTCATTTTTATTATTTTCTATATAATTGACACCATATCATAATTTAACAAATTTTCACACAAATTCTAAGTAAACATCAATTATTTATCTATAATGATTATGAAAACTAGATTATTAATGGGAAATTACAATTTCAATAAATAGGGAAAAAATATTCTATTGTTTTCCAAATTATATATTTTATAACCCCTCATATAAGTATAGATTGAAAGAAGATAATAGGGTTTTTATGATTAATGGTAATTAATTCAATAATATTACACCAAATAGTTATATGTAACAAATATTTTAGGGTACCATTAATCCATTCCTGGACCATTAAAAGGAAACATGAAAAAATAAAATTATTAATATTCTAAAACACCATTAGAAATATTTTCATATAAATATGATGATCCAAATATCCTACTTGGGTCAATTTGTGTGTTTAAAAGTATATCCATATGGGTTGGAATTTTCCAGTGATATGGTTACATTCATTTATAAAGTAAATTAAATTATATTAAATAAAAACTAACATATTTCTCATTTATAAAATGTTCTCATGGTATATCAAAATCATATATGATGGTTTGATTATATGGGTCACTAATTTACAATATATAAAGCTCCCATGAACATTATATGGCTAAAATTTTACCCAATTTAATAACAATATTTTTTTTCATCCCATTTAACAAATGGTTCATATATATAAAAAATTATAATCATTTATTCAAGAATAATTAAAGAACTGCGATATGTGGGTAAAACACATTTAGGATGATGCATGAATTTCATTTAACATACATGGATTGTTGATTATAACTAGGTAAGTTATAAATAGAATTAAATATAGGAAATATTGAATATAATTACATAATAATGGAAATACAATATATAAAAACAAACCCACTCAAGGATTGTATATAATAAAATAATACTAAATAAATCAATGAAGCATGGAATAACACTCAAGGATCATATCACAAATTCATTTATTATACAAATACAACATAAATGGCATTTCATATAAATGGTATGAAAATCACTATGCTCCAATAATGATGAATGAAATTATAATTTATTTCTATACTGGTCCAAGAATAAAACACCATAATATCATGAATTTATGAAATTTAAAAAATAAATCATTCAATAATGGTGAAATCATAATCCACTATAAAAATGATCCCCACATCAAAAATAAATTCCCCAACAAAATGGTATTTTCCCTATACATAGGGTGATCACTCTAAGAAATGGATATTTACCATGCACTAACATATCCCTAGTCTCATATCTACCATCAAGAAATATTAGGAAAATGAAAAAGATTTACGTTTGACACCACATTGCAATGTACATATCCAAAATACACTTAGAATGAGTCATTAAACTAGTTGGTAACGTGGCCTCCTATGTAACTCCCCATATACCTAAGGATTCCAGCAATAATAGAGTGTTTAATGATTTGACGAAGGAAATATTATACCATCATGATCAGATTACACAAAATTGTAAAGAATAATGAAATAATTAAAGAACAGTTAATGAAGTACATATATAGGATATGTAAAAAATTGAAATATCAATAAAAATATAAATGGGGACACATAAACATATATGGACATGCCTAATTTTATAGATGACAATAATATAGATAGGATAGGGACAACAAATCTGTAAATTTGAAATAGGAGATATAAAAACAAATGTATAAAAGTCCCATGGTTATCTTTATGAGAATCATAAGCTCTAAATCAGTCATGTACTCTAATATCCCAAGTACATGATCATCAAAAAATGAATACTCATATGATCTAGATATTAAAACCACAATATATATTTGGATACTTCATTTCTCTGGTGGACTTAACATAGTGTGAATCATAATCTATTGTCCACTACAAATTCTTTGTGAAAACTGATATTTTTTATTAATATAAAATAAAACAATGTAAAAATATATATAATAATGCAATAAATAAATAATAAATGTAATGAAGTCAGTTGGGGTTCCCCATGGAAACCTATCATGGAATACATACTTCATTCTAATCCATAATATATATAACCACCTTTCATACTGTATATATATGGATAAATTACACAATCAATTCCATAGACATAAATGCACCATCAAAAACTCTAGTGTATGGTCATTCCATACAAAATATAAGTAGAGCAATGATAATTTATTTTAATTAAGGAAATTAGTTGAGTCATCCACACAAGAGAAACATATAAAAGGTAATAAAATTATAATAGTTTCAGGGGACCTAGGGTAACACCTGACATCAATGTATGATGAGTGTCTCTTAAGGATTTTAGAGACTCTTGGTAGTCAAACAAATTAGAAAAGATACCATCAACCGAATAGGGATCCATGGAACATTTTTAACGAATCCCTGCATAATATCCATCATGAAAAATACAACTAGCGACATGTAAATATAGAAATACATGATAGAATCTATATATCCAATTAGATCATCTAAGGTGTCCTGTAATGAGGATCACATGAATTGCTCATGGAATCACCTAATTTAATTAATTTAAATTCCCATAATCATAATTTCTTTATAAAGAAACCCATGTATCCCTTGTAACGTCCAACTATCCCAATATCATTTCCATGATATTCTATAAATAGGAGACCTAATAATAATTCATATCATGTGGATAGTCATATTTCAAAAATTTTCATCCAAGGTGTTTGGAAGAGGAACCCCATGTATCAGTCAGGGAATAAAATAATACAAGAAACCTATGAACCGAACAATTGAATTCTCAAATAAAAAAACCTACTACATATTATGGTACATATTATCTTATATATCTAAGGATCCCATCTAAGGCATACCATTATGAGGAATGTAAATATATCTCTTATTAAATATAATTTCAAATAGAAGTTTAGCCCATTTAAGGAATTACGTATAAAAGATACCAATAATCACTCAAGGAATAACACAAAATATTTATTTATTTATATTTAGAATTTTAATTAGGCAATGCTGATAATAAATCTATAACGTATTTCCAGTACTTAAAAAAACAAGGTTATTTCCACATGAATTTCATTGATCAACTCCACTATCTCTATTTAATAGCCCCATTTTATTAAAGGATAAAGTGCATGTGATAAGTGTTTTTGTTGTCAAATGGGGTGATATTATCATTTCAACTCCATTAATTTATGTAATAATCCTTTTAAAATTGGTTTTTTCATAACACAGAAAAGGGAAATAAATTTAATAAATCATTATCGGCTATAAGTGTATCAAACAACACCATAAAAGGTTAGTTTAATTACCATAATAGAAACAACAGTCAAGAGAATATAATAAATACATCTAAAGGAGATGTTTGGGTTAATATATATAACCTATAAATTTTCACCATGATGAACAATATCTAATTAAAATTTCTTCATTAGTTTTTACATATTTAGTTTCATAATTAATCGGAACACATAGAGAATCTAGTGTGGGAAAGAAGAGTGTGTTATATAAAATTGTGAGATGTTAAATGGAATTATTTATAACATATACCTTATTCTAATGGAATTTTAATAATTAATTACCATGGATTAGCTCATGCAATTTCAAAAAAGAATTGAGTATTAGTAAATCACCCTTAAAAAAGGGTGATTTAGTTCACATGAAGATATCACTAATGAATAAATGAAATGTGAATAAAATATGTAAGAGGACTTCAGATATTACTAGGAGTTTTCTAATAAATATGAGGGTGATTGACTTGGAAAATAGATGGTGGATATACATGTGAAACTAGGTGATGAGAAGAAGTTACTACTAATATAGGAGCCCTCCTCTGTGTGAAGAAAATGTGGGTTCAAGCCCAGGATACACTTTTTAAAATCTACCATCATAATTGACATTTATTATTTGTTGCACAATTTAAAAAAAGATCATTATGAGTAATAAATTCTATTTTTATTTCCTTAGGGTAAACCACCATAAATTATGTTCCCTATTTTTGATGGTCGCAACACCTGAAATGAATTAACACCATGTATTAAATATTCCCCTTTGAATTTTGTTATCATTGTATATTGAATATATGATGTGAATATTTTATAATAGCTTTTTTAGTATCTCGATTATCTATTCCTCCACTGCTGTTGACATAAGCCACCAAGAATGTCATACCATCAAAACCCATGTCAGAAAGATCATTTATAGACATTAAAATCCACAAAACCTCAATCTGATTCCAAAAATTCAAAATTAAATATCTGTCAAATGGATATTTCAAAATCATTTTGAAAAATAAAACTAGTCCAAAACCTGTAATGTTTTAATTTGGGTTTATATTTGAAAATATTTTTTTCAATTAAAACTATTAAGGGTATGAAATTTAAATTCTAACATCAGTGCATGAAACACATAAAATTGTTTCTAGAAAATGTTTACATGTAAATTGAAAATTTTAAATTATAATATTATCATAGATAATAAATTTAATAGCAGAAAATGGATTTTTTAAATTAAAATAAAATATAAGTTTATTCCCATGTAATCCAAAGCCGAATTTTACAATCAAAAAACATTATGAGAGAGAAATAAACAAAAAAAAATTCATTATATACTCTGTTTAATTTAGTTTTAAAATATTAAAAATAATATTTATAAGTAAAAATAATATTTTAAAATTGATTATTTTATTCCCTAAAAAACTTATTTATTGGATAATATTATTTTAAATATTTTTGGATACAATTACAAGATGATAAAATCTTAAAAATAATAATTTTAAAATATAATATATTTCTATTAAAATTCATTTATTTCCTATACAAAAAGAAATGTAAACTATGTAATTTTTTTATGAGAAATTATAAAATTAATTTTAGTTTGTCAAATATAATTTCTAGAATGCCTAAATTTAATTTTTTAAATGATTATGCATAATATAAAAATAATTATTTTTATTAGAAAATACATTCAAATATTTAATTATAGAAATTAATCTCTTCAAATTTTAATAAATATTATATGTACAAAATTAAATATATTTTTATATATTTATAAATATTATATTTATATTTTTTTGTTTATTCACAATGGGATTTGTGTGTAACCCAAGTCATCAGACATAAAATATATTTTGCAATGTCAATAATTTCATAATATTACATTCTAAAAACCATGAATGACTTTTCTCTATAAAATTTTAATTATCATTTATAAATGGAAAATGATAAGAGATGATCATAAGATAGTTGAATATAAAGGACAAGAAAAAGTATAGAAATAGTTGTAACATAGTTATATCTAATAAATTCATTACATCATTCATAATAAACATATCTGAATAAATGTATTATTCCTAACAATATGATATTAACAACCTTTAGGATAAGGTATAATGAATATTATAGTCGAATTAGTTCACCTTAATTGATAATAGTCATCAAATTATTTCTCATATACAATATATTGATATGAAATTTTAATTATTCATTTCAATAAATAATTTTCTCCATCTTTGTTTAGAGAAATAATAAATTTGAATAATAAAATTTCTTTAAGGAAGTATATCACAGTTCAGTTCTTTAAGACTCAACATTTATTAAAATAAATACACCACTATATACTAACTTCAATAATCAAATTATTTAATTTTTATTTAATGATTGTAATAAATATTTATATATACTAATGTTTCTAAAATAATACTCAAAAAAGACATATACAACTATGGATTAAATGATACATGTACCATAAACTCAATATCCACTTACAAATATGTTCTTTTATAGTGAAATGTACCAAATAATTATAAATGAAATTCCATATTTAAATGAGTTATTTCATTATCATGTAATTTATTTATTGAAAATACCAGAAATATTGGTTATTTTTTATAGTTACTGTTATTTTGATTTAAAATACTCTTGAGTATCATAACCATTGGTAATATACCAATTATAAAATGCCCACTATGATTAGTTTATTAAGAGTTAAGATAATGTAAAATTGATATAGAGGGAAAAACAGACGAACTCTACCAATGATATCCAAAATCCCTCAATCATAAATATGGTTCTAATATAATTAACATTAAATTTATGGATTTGATAAAAATTATATTAACTCAATATTCACAATCCATAACAAAAAAATTCAAAAGGAAATTTTGGATCGCTTACATTCTCAAGGACATTTTAGATATTGATTTTAGTTAATTTGGAAAAAATTTGATCATTATGGATTCAACAATAAATTGTTTATAAATATGTAAATCATATCACACTCTACCCATCTTTTCATATTCCAAAATATGTATTCTTCATCATCCTTATCAACCCATACATGAAATAAATCATTAAAAATCATTATTGGTTACCATGAGAAACGTAAATATAAGTGGTGTTATATTGAATTATTTATAATAGTAATCATTTTAGTTACCAATTTAATTACATCAGTGATATTAAGATGGGAATAATGGAATAATTTCCTAATATAAGTCCATGAGCAAAAATAAAAAGAACTCATTACCATAAAAACCAAAATATCAATCAGGAAAGCATGTAAAAAATAATTTAAAAAATTAATTATGGTCCATATCATTAATCATGATCCATGTGATATAATCCTTGATCAAATGGAATATTTATAATAAATATAAGTATAAAAAATTATGTAAGTATCATGGGAAATTATTTTTACTGAAAAATCTTAGATCCTGTTAATTTATAATAACCATGTTTCAAAAAATTAAAATAATAATCTTGCAAACATACTTATTACAAAATTCATTAGAGTCATATCAGTGTGGACCAAGATTATAAGATATATCTAGCTCACCCAACACTGTCTTTATGTATCCAAAATATAAAAATTTCCATGAACCATAAATAATATACATTATGAGTTATTATCATCGTGAAAATATTGAAAAAGTATTTATCTAATCAAATTAATTTCGAATGGATAAAAATTTGTTCTATAAAAATATATTTGAAACATTATTATATCATGAAAATGGAATTTCTACTATAAAAATATCATTGAAACTTGATTAACTTATGGAATAGTAATAGGTTATATAGCAGTCTCATTGAGACATGATTATACCATGGAAAATTAATGGGTTGTATAAAAATTTCAGTGAATCATGATTATCCTATGGAAATGAAATGTGTTCAATGAAATTTTATATAAAACCTGATTATATTGGGTATGTAAAAATAGATCCATAATAATCACTTTGAAATATCATTAACTCGTTAAAAAGAAACATGTTTCTAAAAATTTCATCAAAATAATCACAATACTACCAAATAAATAAATATGATGTTATAATTTGTAAATATTCACATTTGATATTATATATAAAAATATTTTTTTTGATGTTGATGAATAAAAATATGATTATAATATCATTTAATACATTTTTGATGACAATATCATTTTAATATTGAAAAATAGTTCTAAAAAATTATAATTTTAAAAAATATAATAAAAAATTCTTCCATTAATATAACCTTGCAACCTTATAAGTTAAACATCAAGTAATATAATGGACATTTTGGGAGTGAAATTCGTATTGGAATAAGTGTTAAAAAATCACATTAATTTTAAACAATATTTATAGTATGACTTAAAAGTGACCAATTATGAAAATAATTAGAAATATATTTTTTAAAATACTTAAAATAACATAAAAGATATGTAAAATTTCCATTGGTAATTTATTATTTTAGAAAATAAATTTTATGAACGAATTTTAGAAAACATGGATATATAATGGGAAATATAATTGTTATAAAAGAAAAATAATAGATCATTGTCACTTATAAATTACTTTAATGACTTTTTATCCATCAATAAAAAATATTAGAATAAAATATATCTTTAAAAAAAAAAATTACCCATCTTAATTTTAAAAAAATAATATGGAAGAGATGTAATATTGAAATATAGGAGAATGTAATATATATCCATTTCCACTTTGGACTATCTTTAATCACCAAACCTATATATAAATAATATAAAAGTATAAATTAAATCTCATGAAAATATTTATTTTCATGATATAAAATGTCAAAAAGAAATATATACTCCTCAAAAATTAATATTGGTTCATATCATATACATATGTGTCATTGAAAGGGAATTTGAGATGTATATCCCCTACAAATAACCATACCATTAAATTTGAATGTATATTGATAAATAAATTTTGTGTATAAAATATAAAAACACATAAAATAAGTATTTATATTAGATAACACAATAAAAATTAATTACTCAAAAAATTGTGACAAAATATTTTCAATGAATAAGAATTATAACCCAATGAAATGAAAGTGAGTTATTAAATTCTTCAAAAGTTAGTAAATTTCATGTAAATTCTCCATGAATTAAATAATAAAAATTTTAAAAAAATCCATTTTGTATTAAGGATTCATTTTATTTCATGTAATATATAAATTATATAAACCAAATATTACAAAAAAGTGGTGAATATATTTTTTCTATCAAAAACATAAAAAATGAGAGAATAAACCCCTTTTATTGTGCCGAGACTATCCATGTAGGCCCATTAACTCATGTATAATAATTTTATATCAATTAATATAATTAATAATATGTAATTTGTTGATTATTTACTTATTAATAAATAATTTATTATATTTATTTATAATGAAATATTACAATACATAATTTTTTAGGTCAACATCAGGTGTTTTGAGGACTTTCAGATCATTAATTATTAAAATATATTTTTTTGATCATCGTGAAAGTATTAATCATATCAACATGCCAATAATAATAATAATCAAAAAATATTTATACATATATATTTTATTTTGAACCCAATCATGAAATATAGTTATGTAAAATGAAATACATTACGATCGTGGGTTTGGGGGGCTATATATAAGCATGAGTAATTTTCCCATTTTTCAACGATTATTATGGAATGAAGGTAAGTAATATTTTATACTTCCATAGTGATAATAATTTTATGAATATAATATAATATAATTATTTATACTTATATATATTTGCAATTTGTTTTGGTGATGAAAAAAATCACATCACTTTGTGGAGGCGGTAGTCCCCACATGCTCACGAATGAGGTTATGACATTTCAGTGTATGAAACTAATAACATGTTATAATTTAATAAGGAAATTTTTTTAATAAATATTATAATTTTAATAATTATATCCCAAATATTTATTTTAATTAGCCTGACTACTATCAATGTAATGTGTTAGTGAAAAAATCGATGACATCGAAATGCGACTTGTTTATCCCGTGGAAACATGAGAGACAATATCAAATCCTATCACATTAAAAAATAAATTATTAAATGTGATATAATATTTATGTAAGTATAATTATGTTATTAATATCATATATGTAATTTTAATAAATAATTATATGAATATGTGATATGTGATGATGAAAACAATTATCACATCATTGCACAAGTTGGTGGTTTTTCATACATAGGAATATTGTTTTCATATCCCATTTGATGGAAAAAATGTATTTGGGTCATTCAATATAAATAATAACCTATAAGTATAATATATATATATATTTTATATTGTATAATTATAATTTATATTGATATTAATTTTGGGGAAAAATAATAATATATTTTTTTATTTATCATGAAAATTATTCAATGGAAACCATCATAGGTATGAACCAAAAGGCTTCATATAAAGAATTTATGTTAAAGATTATGGATATATGATGTGGTATATGAAATTTATGGAAGAAAAATGAGAATGGATTTGATGAGGATATGTTCTTTTAATTCATAATTAATTTAGGATAGGGGAGGTATTTTATATGATAGGTGAGTGGAAGACAACTAATTTTTAAATAAAAATTATGTGACCGTGTTTTAATAAGGGTACGATGACTTAGTAAATGTTCAAAATCATAATATAAGTGAAATTGTGCCCATAATTATTGAGATCATTTGATAGGAAAACATGGATTATGTATTTAACACTAGAATGAGTCATTTTAATAAATAATCACGAGCCATGTGATATCAACCTTTATCAAATAGAACATTTAAACCCCATAGAAGAATAATAAAAATCAGTAATTATCTTCAGATAGTATCTTTATAAATACTATATTATTTGAATAAAAATTTCTAAATTCCTATAAAATTGTCTATATAATATAATCATTACATAATTCTTTAGTGAAATATCTGTACTCACCCACCACATAAGCTGTATCAAGTTAACTCAATGCTTTATTGGTGCACCAATCATATATAAATCTATTGTATCCATAAAAATGTATATAGATCACTTTTTCATCATTAAAATCATATAAATAATTATTACATTCATTATGTTATAATCCCATGGAAATGAAACATAATGCATAATTATAAATTTCAAACCCGATTAACCCAATAAATTTATATGGGTTGTATAACAATCTCTTTGAAACATGATTAACCCTTGGAAAATAAATTTCTTAAACAAAAATCTATTTGAAATATTATTAATACATGGAAAATAAATGGGTTCTATAAAAATAACCTTGAAACATTATAATCCCATGGAAACTGTGTGGGTTTAAAAAAAATATCATGTAAATAGGATTAACTTATTGAAACAAAATGGGTTCGACAAATATCTATTTGGATGATTATTAAACCATAGAATCCAAACAAGTTTCATAACATCCCCATCAAAAAGTTTATAATCCATTTATCGATATACGAATTTTGGTATCATTAAAAAACATCCCATTGGGGAATATGTAACATCATCGGTTTGGAAATTGATCAACCAAAATAAGATTACAAGATCATAAAACATTTTTTGAGGAAAAAATGTTTTCATGCTGAAAATTATTTTTAAAAATATAGCAATTTTTTTAATTATAAACATAGAACATATAATGGAAAAATCGAGAAAAATAATGGACATGATGGTTAGAAAATCTTCCCATAAAATACGTGAAAAAATAAGCATTATTTTAAAAACATTTTGAAAAAGGAGAAAAAAATGACCCTTTTTGAAAATGATAAGAAATATATTTCAAAACATCTTATTTAAGTAAATGATCATCTATAATTACTTTATTAAGTAATTCATTTTTATGAATGAATAAATTGAAAATTATTTTAAAAATAAAGTTCTTAAAGAGAATGATACTCATAAAAAAATCTATGACTAGTATCACATACAAATGGCTTACTTGTTTATTATTCAATAAATAAGAGAAAAATTGTAAATGAAAAATGTGAAAAAATCAAAATTTGACTATAATAATGATATCTTGATCAAGAAAATAATATCACATTATTTTCAATGATATAAACATGAAAAAAATTCTAAATCAATGGAGATTGTAACATGAAGCCTTTTCCACTTTGGTAAATCATATATCATAATTCCACTTAAAGAATAACATCAAATGATAATTTAAATGTCGTGAAAAATATATATTTTATTGATAAAACATGGCAATGTTATGTATATAATCCTCCAAAATGAATGTAAGTGAATATTTAAAATGTAATATCTCAAAAAGAGATAATCCTATATGAATAACACTTAGAAAAATTAGTACATTGAATTTAAGAATTAATCGATGAATAATCTTCACTTTTCCAATGTAACCCCCAATACAAATTTTTTAAATTAAAAATAATATAATAAAATTTCATTATACTCAAAGTCAATAAATAATATGTTGACAAATAAGTATTATAAACTATAAAAATTAAATTGTGTTAAGAGATTAATTAAACCATGGTAAATTTAATGATAATTACCATAGAATGAAATAATTAAAATAGAAACATATGATACCATAGTTGATTAAGTATTATTATTTTTATTTAAAATGGGAATTATATATTCTAAAAAAATAAATGTGGTAAAAATGGTATCGGTCTCATAGAATTAAAAAATGGAATGTGAAAAACATTAACTGAAGTCCATACATTCTATGTGTGTCCATTAAATCATTTATCATAAGATTATATAAATTATTTTATTAATTAATATTCATTTTTTATATAATAAAATATTTCAATTTTATTTATTTTATTTTTTCAGAATTCCACATTGAAATACAATATTAGTTAATTTCGTGTTGCGTGTTTTTAGATCGTTGGATTCATTTTTTCTAAATGGATTTGGTGTCTTGATTGGGGTCAAAGAGTAAATTATCTATACATATATATAATTATAATAATTAAATAATTATAATATTCATTCATCAATTATACATTTAATAAAAATTAAAAAATATGTTTATAAAAAAACAACTACATTACAACCATGGAGACATTAGGTCACACGTACACATGAGTATGGATTCCATTTTTCCATGATCAATATTTGAAGGAGATATGTAATATATTATTATTAAAGAATTATCATAATATCACAAATATCATAATGTTTTATTAATTATACTTATATATATCATACATGAATTATGGTGATTAAAAAAGAGTCACATCATAGCGTAGAGGTGGTACTCCACATGTGTTTATAAATGGAATTATAATTTTTTAGTGTAAAAAATAAAATAATATTATATATTTACATTGGGATAAATATATAATGGATATCATAATTTTATAATTTAAATATAATATAATAATAACCATTATCCTTTTTTAATTTCTCTGTAATGATTTGATGAAAGAAGAATCACATCACATCTTAATGTGGCAATCCAACCTACACATAACTGACATTATTGTATCCCATGTGAAATAGAAAGTAATAAAATGATATATATCATATAATAATTTAAAAATAATTAATATCATATATTAATATATAGTTTTAATCCATAATTATATCAATTAATATTATGCGATGATGGAAAAAAATCACATCGATTTATGAGGTAGTAGACCACCATACCTTCTAATAATGATTTTATATTACATTTGATGCAAGTGGGTATGAATATATGTTATTAAATTAATATAATAAAATATCAGTATACTTTATATAATTTATTTTATATAGTAATAAATAAACAATACTTTTAGAAGGTTTAAAAATAAAAAAAATTAAAGATGCTCTATTAAGAATGATAGTTTCTTTTGGACTACCTCATCTGGTAATCCCAAAAAGGGTACCTTTGATTGATTATTTTTCAAAATAAACTCTATAAAATATGTTTAATGAATTATGGAAGGTATTTATTTAGTTGTTTACTTAGAAAAATGGATTTTATTACATGGAACATATATGATAAGGGTGTCATCTAATAAATCAGGTGAGTGGAACACTTAAAATATTTAATAGAAAATAATTTCCCAATTTTTTACAAATTTCATAGAAAAAAATAGTTAATTATAGATATTTATATATCATATTATCTAAATTTGTGTGTTAAATTTATTTTTTCATATTTTTTAGGTAATTTGGACCCTTCAATTTTTAGTATGGCCCCCGATATAACTGTTTTTACATTAGTCATAATAATTAACTTATCAATTTTTTACAATTCATTTTGGTCAACAAAACAGTTGAAATTTGTATATATTTTAAATTATGAAGATTAAAAATATGAAGTCTATTTTACCAAATTTAGGGAATATAATTGGAATGTCATAATTTAATATTTATCTATCATACATGATGAAAAATTGGGTTTTACTATAGATTATTTATCAATAAAAAGAACATTTTATATAATCCATATGAAAAATAATATTGAAATAATGTATCTGAATTATTATTTACATATATCTAATTAATATAAATCATTTAAATAATACCACATTATGGGGTTCCTTAATTAAACACAATGGAGAATTATTATTCAAGATAAATTAGTTTTCAGAATAAAACCCATTTTTAATCTAAAAAGTTTACATCTAATAAATAAAATAAAAATAGGATTAAAATATAATCGAGTAGAATATATATAACTAAATTATAATATGTTAACTTTAAGATTATTGTAAACACAATTTATCTTCTAAATTTATATAATTCATCAAAAATAAATGAAAGTTTTTTAAAAAATTGGTATTTTCATTTTTCACTAAGACATTAATATTGTCTTAATAAATAGAAAAAAAATTCAAAAAGTAAATTTTTATTTTAATATTTCTTAAATTAATTTCATCTTATAAAAAAAATTATAAATTTTCAAAAAAAATTATGATTTTTTTTTTCATGAATGGAAATATTTAAAAAAAACATTTGTTTGAATAATAATGTTAATTTACTAAAAAATGATAGATTATTTACAAATAATTTATAAAAATTTATTTTCAGTTTTGTATATAAATTTTTTTATAAAGTATTTAATTTATTCATAAAATCAACTTTAAAGACATTTTTTAATGATTATAAATTTTTTTCGGTCCTTTAGGCTCAGTTTTGTGTAAAAAATACACAATTGAACATTATTTACTTTTATAATATCTGACAATTTTACACATATTTTGTGACAATTGCTTAAGAAGGCCATTTAGTAGATCATTCGACTTAGATATCATCAAATAGATTTTTTTAACAAATTCATAGATGTTATCTCAAAATTAAATCATGAATGAAACACTTTAGAAGATATTTTCAAGATCATTAAGACCTTAAACCAAATCATGTTATCCAAAACTCTCCAAGAAAATATCACCTTATCAAATCATACCCCTAGGGAAATTGTTTTTTTAATAAATTTCTATGTATTCATACACTAATTGTGTAATATTTTAGTTTTTATTTAAATAATAAATTTAATATGTTTATATATTTCTAATTACATTTTAAATGATTAGATAATGACTTTGATGAAAATTAGATTTTCATATAATGAAATAGAAATTTTATATTTCATAAATATTTATAAAAATAAAGTCACTATCTATGATGAACTAAAAAAATATATAAAATATTTTCTAAAAGAAGATTTTTATTAAATAATATTTCTAAAATATAAATGATAATATAATTTTATAAAGTAAAATTTTTTTCTTATAAGGTTCAGAAAACAATTATTGACAGGAAAAATCAATTTTCAAAAAAACATCTATTTTTAATTAAAAAGAACACATTAAAATTTTAGGTAATAATTTTTTTATAAATAATATAAATTTTTGAATCAGTATATCGAAATTATCTAATGATATGTTATTATTGTTTTTATATTATAGTAGAATTATAAGAAAATAGAAACATAGTAAAAATATTCGATGATTATTATGACATCGTAAAGGTCCAAAAGTTATGTAATAAATACTCTATATAGTACCCAAGACAAAAACTATATTTAACATTTAACATAATATTTTTAATTGTTTTCAATTATTATTTTTATAAACCCTTATATGATCTTCTAAGACCTATATTATATTTTATGGTTTAAAAAGAAATTGTTGAAAAACATGAATCATTTTAACATCACTAAGGGTGTTATTTTAACAATTTATGTTCTTGTCCATTAAAATAATTATATCCAAATATCATTTGAGGAAAACATTGGTAAAACCAAAGGGATTGGTCATGTTCTTGATTAAATTAATATAATGTATCCAAAACATATGTTCAATGATTAATAAATAGTTTCCCTCTATTTTTCTATATGAACCACCCCAAACATTGTTTCCACATTACTAAAAACCATTGGATAATGATTTCACTCTTTCATTTCCTCTCTATAAACCTTCCTTGGTTCCCACAATTTTTTAATAATCTCTGATAAATATTTTATAATTTACCTCTCAATGTAAGTGATCATCTCCATCTTGTATTTATTCAATAACAATCTTTCTGTCAAGCATTTTGATTTGGAATTGTTAAATTATATATCTGTATTTACACATCCCTTTTACTTTTCTTATAATTTAAAAGTAATTAAATTCCCATTTACTTTTCTTTTGACCCTTTAATAAATCATTATATACACCCATTATGATACTAAAATTATCATATCATTTTCCTGGTGAAATATTATTTACTGAATAATAGTCTCTATTTCAACTCAAGCATATTAAACTAGTTATAAAATAAATTTATTTATTACGTATTTAAAATTATGTAACCTTATCACCATATTCATGGGTTAATCAGTTTTGAAGAACATCCTTATGTTGTATTATCTATGTGGTGCACTTACACATATATGCGATATGAATGTGATAGGTTAGACTAGAGATAAATAGTCTTATATAGAAATGGGTAGGGATTTTGTCATATCATATTCCATTTATAATGCATAAGAGGTAATCCTAATAACACAATGTTTTTTTCATAGTGGTTTTCCTTAACCTATTTTTATGTTGTAATATTTTATTTTCTTGCAATATTAAAATGTTACCTTTATGTTATCATGTTTTATCATGTTTCATTGTTCATGATTATCATTCTCTATACATTTTTGTAACATTTATATGCCTCCTAGATCACACATGCATATTTATATTAAGATATAGTTTTATTAATCCCTTATTGAGATTTAAATATCACCATATTGTTATGTACATCTCGAGGTTATCCCGTGATGATTTATAAGATCTGTGGAATTTCAAAGCCTATTTAAAAGTTTCTAAATAAATATTTCAGTACCATCATTAAATTTAACATTATATAAAACTACTAATGATAAAACATGGTTTTATGTTCTGCTAGAGTTTTATTAAGTATAACATTATATAATTAATCAATAATTGATGTGTAATAAAATACTGGTTGTTATAATTGTTATAAGAGAAAATCCTTGCTATTTTAAGGGAATAAGATTGGAAATATATAGTAAAATATATATGGATAATATTAATCAAAGGATTACCTACATAAATTTAGTTAAATTATATATTAAGTGGCTTCTTAAAAATTTCTCCCATGAATGGATAATAAATGATATAGCAGCACTAGAATAGTTGCACATAAGGGTAATAACCATGAATATTTACTATATTTCTATAGTAGATCATCATCTTTTGAGTGGAAATAGGTCATGATAAAAACCTGATTTATCTCTTCTAAGGGATGTTAATTGGTAAATTCACAAAGATCATTACAAACCAATATAAATGTAAAAAAAATCCCATGAGATTTAATATTATGAAATAGATCATAGATAATTCAAATTAAAACATAGAAATTTATATTTTAATAAATATATATCATTAATATTTCAACCCATTAATTTTTATTTTTTATTGTTAAGGTGTATAATACATTGAATTCAATCTTCCCTAATTAACCAATTTAGGTAAATTTATGGAGATATGAAAAAAATTACAAAAAACAATGTTGGGGGAATGTGATGCCTATGATAATGATAAACCAAACCATAAGAGATTAAAAATTAGAAATATTTCTACAATGAATACTCAATTTACACAGGTTTGGAATAAAGTACTTAATTAATATGAACACCCATATCCCCTTAAGAATGAACATGTTTCAATTTAGACCTTTTTATGACAATTTCCTCTAACATTCATTGGTTTATTTGATCTTTTAATCATAGATAATTATATATACATCATTTAAAATATATTATTTATAATTCAATGGTATTGAAAAGAAATGTTCTAATTAGTTGTTTGTCATACAGTATAATATGTTTATTAATAGTGGATTATGTTAAAAAATAGGAATCCCTTCGAGGGTATGAATGTGATGGAGTGGATGATATTTTAGAAAATATTTCTTTTGAAAAATATTTCTCTCACATAACACATCATAAAATAAAGAGGTTTTATCAATTTCATCATGAAAAAATATGATGAATTCATTATGATGTATGAAGAAAACAACAAATTAATTTGATGATACACCTTATAATTTTTTATTTCCCAAAAACTAATGTTTACTACTTAATTTCTGGGGAAATTATATGAATCAATCAATAAATACAATAATTTTTATGAAAACTAAAAATAATTACCTCTTAGTTATATAAAGAAAATGTTTTATATCCTATAAATACAACTACGGTGATATAAATATGATTCGGTGATTGGTATACTAATTTTTGATTCAATTATCGAAAAGCTAATATTTTTTCATTTATATGAATTATTTGATATTAAAATATTTTAGTATAAATATTCCAATCACTCCTCAAAAAAATTATTTCGTTTATTAGAGAGGACATGTAAGGGGTAAATTATTTCATCCTAGGAATATAACTCATTTTATTTGCATATATGTTGTCTGAACAACCCAATAAACTTTAAGAAATGATGTTTAGAATAATGAGATTAAATTTTCATCAAGGATTAAATTTTCTTATATAGATCTAACATAATTTTAGGATATAATAAAATCAACCACCTTATTATGATTTATCCTATTATTATATATATTTTCCATGAGGATAATTAACCTACTATGGTATTAGAATCTCAATCATGGATATTTATTCTCACTAAGAATGTGTATTGTAAAGAACCCAACCATAGTGGCCCAATGTCGGTGGTTAAATTATTATATTTTCACTATATGCAAGGTATATCATCAAAAAAAATAAGATAGTTTAGTATTATTGGTAAAAAAAGATACATTAATTAGTTTCTTATAATTTGAAAATATCAAACACTTACTGTGTTTTCTTTAAGATTACTATTGTTTTGCATATTGTATACCAAAATATGAATCAGAAAAAAATCATGGAATCATAGGAAAAAGAAAATATATGATAGGGTAGAGGTTATCTTTTTAGTAAGGGTATACTAAAAATTGAATATAATATCAATAAAAATTAATAATAAATATATCATGAAAAATAAATAAAACACTTTCCATTTAATCAATAAACTGACCATAATATAGAATAAATAAATGATAATAAAAAACTCATTTAAATATTCTCATGATATTGAAACATATCCATCGTTATTCATAAAAATTTAATAATCACATAAAAAATAAATTTTGGGTTTCATAATTAGGAAATTCATAATTTCAAACAATTGAATCATACTGTCCAGACTTTTTACAATACAGTTTAAATTTGAGGTAAGAAACTAATATAAATTTTCAACAGATTTCTCTCTAAAGATTTTTCAATGCTTATATAGTCTATCTGTAACTCAGAGTTAGTTATCAATTACTAATTCCAATTAATTACACATAAAAAATTTTACAAACATAATAAACATCAATTTTCCTACTAAAAACTACATATAAAATGTTATTACATATAAAAATCAAATAAACATGATTATAAAAAATTGTTAATAATATGGTGAATGGTTATAAAACATTATATTTTCAATAAATTTTGATCATATAATATCAAATTAAAGAATAAGAATGTTATCAATTCAAAATATACCCAATGAATCATAAGTAAAATAATGGGTTGATGTCTTCAATGAAGATGAATATAATACAATAATTTTATTTTTCACTATTCTCTGAAACAATAAAATTGTATTGAAAATCAAAAAAATTATCAAAATGTATCTTTTTATTTTAAAAATTCAAAAATAAATTTCATTTTATCAAAAAAAGAATATATTATTTTAAGGAATATATTATATTAATTTTTATTTAAAGGTGATTGAAATAAATTTTGGGAATTTAAAATTTATGTATAATATTAATTTACAAAAAATTGATTCAATATTTATTAAGAACATTTCATAACTAAAATTGAATGGGATATATATATATATATATCATAAATTAGGTTTCTGTATTAGAACCATCAACTATAATGTAAAGGTTATAATAGTTGTATATATATTTGGTCATTTATGGTTGGTTTTTGTGTGTAGAATACACTATTAAACATTGTTTTCTTTTATAAAATCTAATGATGTTACACAACATATAAGATCATAATTCTTGAAACTCATTGATTAATGCATATAAGGGATATACATTATTGGTATTTTCATAAGACCAATCCAATAATGAGACTCAAAAACCAATGCATGACAAAAATAATTTTTATGTTCGGAGAAAGATCATTGAGATCTGGAATGAAACCATTTTCTTCTATAGACCCAAATAAAATATCACCATCACACACCATAATAAAATAGAAATTATTATTGTAATAAATGTATATTTACCTAGACCATAAGGTTTTGACTTTTTTTATTTCATTAAAAAAAAATTGATTATATTTTGTTTATTTTATTTATATTTTAAAATTATTAGATAAATAAATTGAATAAAATTAGATTTTTATATAATGAAGCAGAAGTTTTATTTTTTGTAAACATATAGTTTCAAACAAGACAAACTATTTTATTAACTAAATAAAATTTGAAATAAAATATATTTATTAAATTTAAATGATAAAAAATTTATGATGTCATTTGTTAATTTTATAAGGGTAAAAAATTGTTATTATAAGAAAAGGTTTCTTCAAGAAATGTTTATTTTAAAATTAAATTAATAAATTAAAAAATTTGAAGAATTATTTCCATAAAAAATATATTCCTTATAATTAGTATATTGAAATTATCCAATGTTATTTGTTTAATATTTTTCTATGATTTTCTATTTCTTTGGAAGAACATTATTACAGTATAAATATATAGTTTATATTATAACATCATAAAATCTCAAAAGTGATGTAAGAAATACTATATAGAGCATCCAATACCAAAAAATATGTCTGATTTAATATAATTGTTTTCTTATTTTAAATTAATATTTTTATAAACCCTTAATTAATTATCCAAAACATATTATAAATTTTATGGTCTATAAATAAGTTCTTAAAAATCATGAATCATTTCCATACCACCTAGAGTACTTTATTAAGAAATTGTGTTCATTCCCATAAGAAATATTTAAATCCAATTATATTTTTTAGAAAAAAAATGTATTACCAAATGGATGGTTTTTGGTTTTTATTTATTTATTATATAGTTTCAAAAAACAATACTTAAATATTTATAAATAGTTCCCCTCTATGTTCCTATATAAACCACCCTACCATCAATTCCACTAAAAAGAACATGGATCATGATTGTACAATAACATTTCCTTTAACTCTCCCTCACAAGGTTCCCCCAATCTCTTAAGATGATCCTACTAAGATTTTGGAAGCTCCCTCTCATGGTAAGGGATTCTCTCTACCTTTTATTTATTGAATAAAATTTCTCATGTCATGCTTATGGATTTCAGACTCTTCAATTGGGGATATATTTTTAAACATACCTCTTTATTTATGTATAATTACAATATAATTATATACCCTATAAAAATAATTTAAACCTTTTATATGCCTTTATATACTATTGTTATACTTTTGAAATTATCCTATTTTTTTCCATGAGAAATATTTGTGTTATGAATAACCATAACCATTTCCACTCATGTTTATTTACATACTCGAATTAGTCCTTCATAGATTGTGGATTTACATTAATGGAACCTTCTCACCAAAATAATAGGGTAAAAATATGTTACATACATCCATATATTGAATTATCTATGCGGATAACTTATGTATGTACATGATATTAATGTAATACATGGGAGAATAATTATATAGCCCTAAAATTTATTTGGTAGTGTTTCATCTCATCATATTACATGTATTGTGCATGTGAGGTTATATTAAAAACACTATGTATTGTTTTCATGGTGATTATCCATGACTTATATTCATGATTTCATGTTTTATGTTGTTTCATCATTCATGGGTTCCCTTTATATTATCATCTTATATCATTTTTCATTTTTAAATATTATTATTATCACTACATTTATGTTACCTTGATATTCTTCTTGGACCAAAAGTACTTCATTACCATAATATATTTTTTTATTACCCTCTTACCAGTATTTATATTTTACCCCTTTATTATGTACATCTATATTTTATCCCTAGTAGTATTAAAAGAATAATGGAATTAAGAAGAATGATTTAGTTTTTTAGAAGAAATATGTCAAACCAAAGTTTTGTGTTAATGTTATATTTACCAAACATTAAAAAGAAATTGGGCCTCATGAACATATATAGTTTTATTATGTGTGTCATTATATAATAAATTACGAATGAGGTGAAAGAGAATATGGGTAGTGATAGTATCTATCAGAGGAAAACCATGTAATTTTGTGTATTGGGATTATAAAACTATATTAAAAGACATAGGGATTTGATGAAACATTGTAAAACATCACAATATTGTGTTAAGTTGAGGATTAATTTGTTCCAAAGAAAATGAGTTCATTTAATAATCCTATAAGATGGTAAGACAATGAGATAGTTATACATATGTGTAATAACCTCATTAAGGGCGCATTATGCTGGACATAATCATCACTTGTGATCTAATGTGGTCATTGATGTAGACCAAGAATGACACTCAAAGGGGGTATTTTAGGTTAAATTTAGAATCCCATTATGAACCCTTATTAAATGAAAAAATTACCATAAGAAATTATATTATGAAATAAAGTTTTGATAACAGGGATATAAACAAAAAAAAATCTAATTATGTAATATATATCATTTATGAGTTATCCATTTATTTTAAATATTTTCTTCATTATGAATATTTTAGTTTAATAAAAAACATTAATAATTATTTCATTTTAAGTCAATGGTAAGAAATAATACAAACAATATCAATAACCAATATCAGTTTCAATATGATGGTATTATAAATAAAATTCCAAATCTAGCTAGAGATGAAATTAAAGACATTATTAAAATAAATTATCACTTAAATCAGGTTTTGAATAGAAATATGAAACAATATGAACATCCAAATCCCTATATGAAAGAACTAGTTTCAATTGTGACCCTTTTACATCAATGGCCTCCAACATTTATTGGATATTATTGTCCTTTTATTGTTGAAAATTTTATATTCTTAATTGAAAATAAATTCCCCATTTTTTATTTGGGTGAGAAAGAAAAGGTCAAGTTGGTTGTTTATCATATAGAAGAAAAATTTTATCAATAATGAATGATAGTCAAGAATAAGAATCTCGAGGAGTAGATCAAGGCGACATAGTGACAGGAAATAGAGAAATTATTTTTTGAAACATTTTTTAATCATTCTTGTTTCCATAAATACTGAGGATTTTTCTGAGACTCAAGAAAACAATGATGACCCCATAATGGTGTATTATGAAGCTATCATATTAATTTCATGGTACACCTTCAGATATGTCATTTAAAATAAATAAAATATCTACAGATTCCTTGTTTGAGGTAATCTAGCATATATAAATACTGACAGTTGTTTGTGACTTAATATATTTGATGAAATTTTTAGATAGGACACCAATGTATTCATTTCCATTAGATAATTATAAAGACTCTTGTTAAAATATAAAATAAACATATAGTAAAATTTATTTATGTTTATGTCATTGAAAAATATTGTGAGTATAATAATGTCCACCATCTTACTTGTCAATGGTAAGAGAAAAAATTTCCAAAAATGTTCTTCAAGGGGGAAATAAAATAAATTAGGTTTGGGATGTAAGGGTAATTAGATAACTATTTAAAATGTGAAAAATCCACCAATGTGATTGAATAAATGAATTATTCAGTCAACCATGAAATTATCCTCAAATATTTTAATTGTAAGGAACATGGAAACTATATAAAATAATGCAATATGCTATGGTTTTCTAAAATATTACCAAAACAACAACATATAAGTCTTATAGAAAAAAGGTGATAGTATTCTTTCAAAAGTACTTTGGTGGATCTTATTAATGAATTTGAGATATTTATGCTAGTTTATAATTTATTGACTGAAATCAAAATATTTGATTATGGTTTCGCGAAATGTTTTATTTGATAAAATTATAATAGAAATATCAAAACACCACCTCAAAACATGGATGTCAATTTAACATTTAAGATACCGAAAGGGACAATTTTTTCATCCCATGAATATTACTCATCCCCTATCTGTATCTTTTGGATGAACAACCTTGTGATGTTTTTATACTCACATTAGATGAATTTGATGCACTTTTGGGCTGGATTGTATTTAATAATATAATTAAATCAACATAATTATCTTTATTTTTCCTCTGATTCTATATTTATGTGTAAGTGCTGGACAATTATATTCTGGTATCATTATCTTAATCATGGATATTATTTATCTATAGCAATGTATACAATAATGACACTAACCCCAACAGACAAGAATTGGTGGATACATTATTACATTTGTACTAGCTACAATGTATTTCATCCCAACAGACTGAATAGTTTAGTAGTATTGGTAAACTAGATATATAGTTGAATTTTACATAAATTTAAAACAAAAAATACAAAATTTGTTATTTGAGAATACCATTATTCATCATATATTATACCTATATATGAATCACGAAACACTTCCTAGAACCCTGTGTTAAATTTTTTTTTCAAATTGAGGTTATATTCCCTTTAATAGTAAGAGTATAATAGATGATGTTATTAATCAATAGGAATAATAAATATATCATGGTAAATAAATGAATCTCATTCCATTTAGTCAATAAAGAATCAAAATATGGAATAAATAAATGATGCTAAAATAAATTGAAACAAATAATCTCTGGATATTGAAACATATTTATGGGTATTCTAAAAACATTAATAATAAAATGATCATAAATTTCAAGTATCATAATGAGGGAATTCAAAATTTCAGAAATTTGAAACATATTATCCAGAATAATCACAAGAAAATTTAAATCCTTCAGAAGAACCCAATATAATTTTGTAAACATAGTTATCTCACGATACATATCGATGCATCTAAGAGCTATATATAAATATTTTACAACCATAATTTAAAAATTCCAATTCATTCCTCATATAAAATAGGTGGATAATAATCAATGAATAAATTCATATTAAAAAATAAAATTTGAAACATTATTACATACCCCAATAAAATAATCATAATTATAAACTATCTAGAATGATATGGTGAATGATAATAAAATTTTACATCCCTGGTAATTTTTATAATATACAATCAAAATAAATAATATTTATGGAATCAATACAAAATAATTGTATTGGATCATAAGTACAATGAATGGCCAGTGTCTTTAATGAATAGAAGTACCATATAATCATTAACTATCTTCTTGAGGAAAATAAACTTTTCAAATATAAAATCAAATATTTAGACAAAAATCTAATAAAATATATTTATAAAAATTCATAATAATTTTTATTAAATATTAAAAATAAAAAATAAAATAATTTTATGTTCATGATTCTAGGAAATTCAATACATATCTTATATATTAAAACAAACATCCCATTCCCATTTTTTGTAAAATTCAAATGGGTCTTGTTTTAAAAATGGAATTATGATTATTTTTTAAACATTTTTAAAAAAGAAAAAATAAGTAAAAATATATTTAATAAATAATTGAAAATGGTTAAAATTATTTTGTTAATTCATTTTTACAAGGAAAGGATTATGATGAAAATGGATTTTCAACGAAAGAGGTAAATAATGCCATATTTTCATAATAAACATCCTCAACAATTTTAATTTCCAAAGATTCTAGAAAAATACAGTTAAATAAAAAACATCATGAAAAAATATATTTAATAATGTATATTTATTTTGGGAATTATATATATAATAATTAACCTAAGAATTACATATAAAAAACAATCTCCAATAAGGATGATATTGTGAAAAAAACTCATACCACATTGGAAACATATGAATCATAAGTCTTGTAAAATAAATAAAATCAAATGAGTCATTAAAAATGTTAAATATGAATATAATAATGATATAAATTATCCAATTAGAATTATGTAATTCATAGAAATGAACTAATTGTTGAATATAAAATATATCTCACCAATGTAAAAGTGAGATGAGAAACCCTTCCATCAAGTTTGGGATTTTTTTATGAACCATGTGTATATTATATATATTATTATATAAATATATTAAATAATATCCCTCATATATCTCATCCCATATATGATTTTATATTATCCTTTTGTTTCTATTTTATTGTCAATATTTTAAATAATTGTTTTGGTAAATAATTTGATCGTTTTTCATTAATGTTTTAGTTTGTAAATAATTATAATTTTAATTTGATAATGGGTAAATATAATTAATAATGTTATTCATGATATAAATTTCATATATATTCATAATATACATGTTTATATAAATCAATTAAATTTGTAGATAGAAATTGTATTAAACAGTTCATAGAGAAGGTAGATCGTACATATGCGTAAACGATATTTCAATTATTTATGAGTGATAGAAAAAAATATAAAAATATATTAACTAATCATTCCAAAGTATTTATCATGTCATCTATATGATTTATATTAATATAAAATAACTTTATTATCACCAATTTAAAAATATAATGAAAAATATATCACATCGCTATGTGGAGGGGTTAGTCCACACATACACATGTGGAACAACACTATTTTTGTAACTGATTTGAAGGTATAATGTTATATGTTATATTATATTTAATGGTATATTATTTAATCATAATTTTCAGATATATTACTTAAATTTAACCTTTCTGCATTTATTGTAACATATTTTTAAAAAAATCACATCTTCTTTCATAGAGGTATTCCGCCACAGAAATGAATTACCTTATCATAACATCCAAAGAATGGAATGTATGATGATATATGTGATGTAATAATTACATAATTATAATAAGATCTTATATATAATTGAAATATTTTTCTTCTATCATTGTATCCATATGATTATTATGGTGATGGAAAATGAATTTCATCAGTTCGCAAGGTTGTTGTTTTCCATACACAAGATCATTAATTTCATTTGGAATTTGGTGGATGAAATGTGGGATCTCAACAATTTCATCAATTTAATTATAAATTTTTATATAGTATATAATGGTGTTTTATATTATAAAATTTTAATAATTTTTAAAGGTGGAAGATGAAATCAAAATATGAATGTCTATGAATTATAAATGATTTCTTGAAATTATTTTTATGTTTATAAATAATTCATATTTTGGTGGGATTAATAATAAAAAATAGTCCTCAATTATCTATGTATAGAATTTATTATTGAATTTGGGTATGTATTGTATGATACTAATGGATTTTAATGTCTGAACATGAGAGGATAGTAGATAGTCTTTTATAAGTGGCAGTGATGACACACCTTGAATTTTTGAAAAGATCAACTGATACACCCATTTTACTCAGACTAAATTCCAATGAAATAGGTTATTATCAGCCAATATAGATTATAGGGTTTATAAATGTCTATAAAATGGATGTTTCAATTATTTTTCACTTTTTAAACAATTATATTTCTAGTTTAACACCCAAACTCAAATTTTAACCTAAGCTACGTTAATAACTTGTAATATTTTCTACTAATATTTATGTTAAAAAATTAATTTGATCATATTAGAGAATTTAAATTATTTTCAATCCAAATATGTAACCAATTTTGAAATTTTTAATACAAATATTTGATATAATTAAATTTTAAAATAAACCATATATATGAGAATTGAGTAGTTTTCCCAATAGAAGGTTCTCAAACGTATAAAAATTTTATTCTAAAAACTAAATATGAAATTGATTGAAATGAATTATATTATAATAATTTTAAAATAATTTTACTAATTATACTTTATAATAAATATTAATTATAATGCGACTTTTTAAATAATTTGAATAAAAAAACATTTTTCATTAAAAATCACTATTTTCAATATTAAAAAAATAATTAATAGTTTAGAAAAATCCAAAAAAATGATCCGAAGATAATTTAAAAAATTTGTTTAAAAAAAACATAATTTGGGAAAATATATTTTATATTTGTATTAATAATTAATTTTAAATTATATGATATGAACATGAATAAACATCCTTTTAGAACGATATTGTTTTTTAGATACATTTCATTTTATTTCAAATGATTAGTATTTTATGTATAATCTATTTATAAAAGATTTAATTTATTTTATACATGTTGAAAACATATAATTTTTTGAAATTTTTTTATTATTCATACCCACTATCATAACGGATAATATATAATGGTCATGTTTAAATAATAATATTTTAATATAGTTTCATCATCCAATCATTTCCAGTGTTATGTTCATTGAAAAATATTGAAGATGTTGAATTTATTTGAAAATAAATATATCATATATATTTGGGTGTCATATTCCATTTTATTCTTGATATTGTAATTCAATTTTTTTTTGTATTTTATATTTTTATTTTAAAATATCTAGGTGTTACATTAAACAAGTTAAATAAATTTCATCTTCTTAGTTTAATATTGATATCATTAATTAAGGGTTTCACATTTGAAAATATGTTTGACAAAAAAATCCAAGAAATGATTAATAAAACTTACGATTGATATTAGAGGAATGGATGTATGAAAATCATATGGATTAATACATACATGATTTCAAAATAGGATAACATTGGTGGAATGTGAAAATATGTACTTAGAAAAAAATAATAAAAAATAATGGGGAACAACAGAGATCATTGATAAATATTAATTGAATAATGAAAAAAAAATTAATGATTATTAATCCATAATTTATGTTGGTTGAAAAATACATTGCTTCAAATTAAATGATTTTATTAAGATAATATGTTTGTTCTAATATTATTTACATATATTTGAGGAATTACATTATCATCTTTATTGAGAACATATGAAAATATAATTACATGATATATTCCTATTTTATATGAATTATTTCATCATCTGGTTGTGATTTAATTGTTTCCTACATCATATCTTACTACAAGAAAATAATATATAGTTTGAATTTTTGTTTTTTAAGAACATAAAACTAATGTTTAACATATCATTAAATCAATAAAATCATTAAATTTATTTCTTCATGTTTCATGATATTTTCTAAAACAATTAGTAGAAGTTATTCAGTATCTTAAATCAATCATGAATACCTCAATATTAACTATTTTAACTCATGTTAATCCATTTCATATATAGTTGACCCTCACAATCAATCAAAATATGTTTTTCCAATTAAATGACAAAATATTGGTAAGGACACCAAATTAAAATTATAACCCCATGAGAAAAATAATTTTAGACATTATATCGAATTCCAAATATGTGAATTCCTTTATCAACATAAAAACATAATAAAAAAATGCATGATTTTAAAAATAAAATTTTATGTTATCAACTATATTCAAAAAATAAAAATATGTTGTCAACTGTAATGAAGGTACCAAAAATTACCCACCATTGTCGTGGTTACTAATATTACCCCACTAACATATAAATATCATTATAATATTAAAATAAAATACATATTTTTGGCTATTCTCCATCAATAATTTTTTTTTCATGAAATAAAATTTCTAGAAAATTAAATTTCTAGGTTATTGGAACCATTCAAAATATTATCTCAAATTATTAAAGAAAAATTATTTTCTTACAATTATTTAATATTTCATATTACCAAAATATCATTGAAAAAATTATCCTATATTATATTTCTTGAATCTGTATACACAAGCTATTTAATTATTCCACTATATCCATATTTGTAACCTATGGTTTACTGTAATCACTTATGATCTTTTATGGTACATTACCTTGATTCTTAGGGTATTTAATTGTGTAGTTCCCCTTATACTTACAATTCAAACAATAAGCATAAAATGCTTCCACATTATTATTGAATTCATGTTTTGGATGTAATTTCATTATATAAATTAAGAATACACACATTCCCATAAAAAAATTACTTCGATGTCTCTTTTTAAAATTATCTCATGTGGGAAAAATATGTTTTTTCCATTCTTCACTTATTCATTTTTCTAATTTCATCTTCATCTTCTCAAAATTAAAATATATAAAAATTATTCATATATAAATAATTATATATTTTGATTTCCAATTATAATATGTCATTGTATGGTGACAATTTTTGGTATACTAGTTCCCATTAAAGTATTTCCTTAAGCCCAACAAAGAAACAATCATTTGTAATCATTGGATTACACGTATTTATACATTTTCCATTCCTTCACACAACATCTATTTTATATACTAATTTCATATTCTATATTAGTTCACAAAATTATTTATCCAATTGAATGACATTGAATCGACCGATTTACTTAAAAAAATAATGAAATTTATTCAGGTTTAATAAAATAATTATAAGCATGGTTTAAATGGGAATGTTTCCATATCATTAAAATATTTTGAAATCTTCTAATGGTTTCTAATGAAAATGTGAATTATCTTAAGATTATACTGTAGAAATGCCAATGTAGGTGTGCATTAAGAACCATTTTCATGTACTAGGTTTCACTTTTGTCTATCCTATCATGCCATATTTGATGTTATTACCCAAAAAAAACATAGATTCCAAAAAAATGTTCACTCGTATTATTACGACAGGGATAAATTTATTTAAAAACCCCCAAAATATCTATCTTAACAAAATATTCTGATATTATTATATTCATATTGTCAAAGATAATAATAGGTCTTACTCATTAATAAATTTTTATCTAAATCTAGTATCAATGGATTCCATATAACTTCCTCCAGTAATAACTATAATGAAACAAGACTAAGTAGCCTAGATTTTTTGGTTAATTATTTTTATTAGCATTAGATATAAGGTTTAAAATTATGAAAGAAAAAATAGATTAGTATACCTATTAAACTAGATAAATAAATAAATTTAACAAAAATTTGAAAACGTCAAATACATAGTTTTTATTTGAGAATTTCATTTTACCTAATAAAGTATCGTTACATATTAATAATAGAACACTTCTTATTATCCTTTAGAAAATAAGGATTATTAATGTGGAGAAATTAGATTAAAAGTATGTGTAAATGCATAATGTAATATATCATGAATTAATATTTATAATAAATAGAGAAACATAAATAACAAAAAAAACTATTTTATAATTAAACTAATCATAATATGGAAGAAATAAATGACGGTATAATAAATCCATATAAATAATAAAATATTCTTGAAATATATCAATGTATATTGTATCTAATTGAATAATCACAAGGATATAAATAGATAATCTCATAATAAGGTAATTCATAATTTATGACATCTGAAAAATAATTTTAGAACATTTCAAAAGATAGTTTAAATATTTATGTAGAAACCTATATATTTCATCCAAATGACTTGTCTCATGTGACCTATTGTTGAATCGAGGGTATATCTATAACTATAACCCCATCACATACCCTATAAAATGTATTCCTTATATGAAGTAGGTGAAAAATGATCAACATAAAAATTTATATTAGAAATATTACATATGAAATGTTAGGACATACACACATCAAAAAACATATTCAATCACACTATATAATAATATAGAAAATATAAAATCCACTTTATAATTAATCATAAAAAATCCAAATAAATATTAAGTATGATAGGAATATATCATATCCCAAGTGGATCATATGTACAAAAAATGGGTCATGTCACCAATGAATTGAAATATTATAAAATTTCATAAATAATTTTTTGGGGGAAATAATAGTTGCACATTGACACTAAACAATAAAAAATATTGAAAATTGTAAAACTAAATTTATTTGAAAATAAATTTTTCTAAAATTTTAAATATTATTTAAAACATTGAGTGGCAATGAATGAAGATGATTCTATTCATTCTAAACACAATAAGGGTAAGATTCCGTTAATGTTTTTGGTAAAATCTAAATAGTCATTATTTATAAAAATAAATGTGGTTTACATTAATTTTATATTAAATATCATAATAGGGAAAAATAAATTTATTAAATAATTATTAAAATATTATAAAAAAATATTTAAAAATTATTAATTTTTATGAAAAAGGATTTTCAATGGAACTGTGAAATGGAATAATGTTTCTTTAAAATGTGTTCTTAATCAATTGAAATTCAATATAATAGAAAAAATTAAACTATTACAAGATAAAATTAATGAACAAAAATATTATAAGATAATAGATTTAATATATGATATAAATAAAAAATGACTCCTCAACGGAGTCATATTAATAAAATCATATATAATGATAAGAATATGAAAGAAACCATTACACTAGTGTATTCTTAATCATAATCCCCATAAAAGAAATAATTTTAAATGAAAAATCAAATATCATGAAGATAAATATATTAATTTTATATTATATAAACGGGTTAGTATATATAACACACAAAATAAATAATTGGTGAATATGAAGTATGTCTCACAAAAGTATAGTTCAACGAGAAACACTTACCTTAGGTTTGAATCACATCCTACATATCAAAGACATCATTATTATAAATATATATAATTTAATTATAAATTATGGAACCATAGTAATGATAATAATACCATATATGATTCACATATAGTATTTTATTACCCAATCGAAAACAATATTTTGTTAAAAATAACTGCTTGGGGAAATGATTGCATGATTTTTCATATATGTTTTAGATTAATATGTTTGGTGCATTTAATTTTATATTGGTTCCATAATATGAATAATATTTATCATGATAAAAATATCAAATATATTCATCATATATATTTATTAAACTATTAAACATAGAGCTATAAAAGGGATTACAACTTTCAGGGAGACAATATATCAAACATACCCATAAACGCTATGTCCATTTTTATCAATAAATGGAATGAATGGAAAATAAATAAAAATTAAGCATTAAAAAATATCAGTATTTATTAATATAATTTTATTATCAAAATACATCATCATTAACATACATATAACAATAAAATTAAAATAATTCCACATCACTATGTAATCTTAGTAGTCCAAACTAACTCTTGGGGTGCGTTATTGTTTTCAAATAGATTTGAAGGTTAGAAGATAAATGTGATATTATTTTTCAATAAATTCTATTTATTCATAAATAAATCATATATTCATTAACTATAACCATATCACTTTTCCCACAAATCATATGGGAAAACGGAATCTCTATTCACGGTGAGGCGGCAGTCCACCATACACACAAGTCACGTTATTGTGTCCCACAAAAAATAGATAGTTAGAAGGTATATGTCAAATAATAAATCAAGAGGTATAATAATTTCATAAATATGATATAAATATGATAAATCCATGATAATATACATCCTTGAATGTTGGTGATCGAAAAAAAATTACATTTATTTGTGAGGCTCTAGTATGTCAAACACATGATCAAAGATTTCATTTCTCATTTTCTTTAAGTACATATAAGTATATGTAATTTAATATAAATCAAATATTATAATCATATTAGTGATAATTTTATTTTTATATTATTCTATTTTAAGAATCTTTAAATTAGGTTGAATAATTAATAAAAACACTTGTTTAATAATTTTAGCAATTCTTTGGAGAACCTATTTAGTTTTATACCTCAAGAATTACTATGAGAGATCACTAATAAAAATTGCTATATTTGGTGGGGAAGGAATTAGGTATTTTATTTTTGTTTGACTTGACCTATCCAATGGTTTTTGTATATGATTGTATAAGAGGATAGTGGGTGGCCTTTTAAAAGTTTGTAAGGGTACACACATTGAATTTTTGGAACGAATAAGTGAAATCCACATTTTTATCATTCCATAGGCATAAAAATGGGTCATTATATCACATAATAGATCATAGGGTGGAAATATTACCATAAAATGGGTTATGTGACAATTTAGGAAATTATTATCCCTTTTCTTCTTAGCTTCACCAGCGATAATCAAAATTTTAACTTACCCATGATAAATAATTAGTTATTTTTTCATTATAATTATTTATAATAAATAATTTTGAACATAAAATCTAGTATCTTGTATTTTAAATAATTATATTAAATCCATTATTCTAAATTGAATTTATATAATTTGTATGATTCAAATTTTAATTAATCTAATGATGTGACGAAATAAAAGTTTTCTAAGGATAAAATTTTATTAGGTGTCGAATTATATAATATCAAAATTGAGTATGATATTATTTCTAATGACTGAAAGTAGTTAAAATTTAATATATATTTTTACTAATTTTACTTTAAATAAAATTAAAAATAATCTTTATCTTTTAAAATAATTTATATGAAAATGTATTTATCAATAAATCTTATTATTTTTCATTATAAAATAAAATATAAAAAATATGAAAAATCCAAAGAATTTACCTAAAAATAATTTTGAGATCTAAAAATTAGAATTATTATTTCCATTAAATTTATTTCATTGTTTAAAAAATTAATTTTAAATTATTTTTGAAATACATGAATAATCAATATTTTAAAAAAAATATAGATATTTAGAAATATTTCAATATCATTCAAATTATTATTATTTAATTTCATGGTAACAAATAACCATTGAAATAATTTTTCATATTTTTAAAACCTATAATATTCAAAATTTTGTTATTGTTATTATTAAATTCCACCATAATGGGCATGTTATAATGGTCATGATTAAATTTTTAGGATCATGTTAGAATGATATTGTTTTTATTATGAAAGAAGGTTGTGTTGATTTTTTGAATTTTTCTATTACGAAAAAATCAATTAACATTTTATGTTTTTGTGATTATATGAAAATGATATAAAACTCTTTTGGTTTGATGCATTCTTAAAAAATGATCATTTGTTAATATATTTTTTTTTCTGAAGGTCATTCTTTGAAATGTTGATTTTAAATCCCCCTTTATTCAGAATGAATGTTTTGATAAGTGTAAGAAACTATATGTGATTATGAATGTCCCTTAGTACAATCAATAATTAATATGATGATCCTATTATGTTTCTAATAATTCATCATCCTTAGTAAAGTACAACATTTGATCTATTCTTTATAGAAAAAATATAGATATGATGGTCATATCATTTCAAATGGTAATAAAATGATTGGGGTTTGGATGGAATGAAATGTGATGCATGATGTATGGGAAGTCATATAACATTCCAATGTATTTTGGACAATCATATATTATTTATAATGTTTTCAAAATCATGAATAACTCATGATACTCATAAATTTGTATGTTAGGAATTCTGTTCTTATTTCATTTGTGTGATGATAAGAAGAAACAAAAATTTTCTCAGGGACAGTCTGTTTATAGTTGTTGATATCATGTTCATGTAGAAGTGATGAAACCTTACTATTAGAAACCTTGTGACATATATCCATTATAATAATATTGTCTTTGATTCATCAGATGATGTTTTGGTATAAAAAAGATTCGGATGTGGGATTCTATTCGAGGTAGAATGGTTATGAATGTGGGAGTTGATGGATCCAATGCATTGTTTTAGAGACTAAGCAAATAAATTAAGCTAAAAAATACATTAATATTTTTTATAAAACAATAGATTTTTTCTTTTAATTGTTTTATGATAAAAAGTTGTTGTGATATGCTTATCAATAGGTCAATAGTGAAAGGATAACTACTGTGTTTTTTCAAATTGGACATATATTCATTCAACAATACCCATCCTCGATTCATCAAAATGAAATATAGATTTATCCATCAAAATCAAGATGTCATTTATAAGGCATCATATTTAGGAAAACATAAGACTACCGAGCATTATTATGAGGAATAGCTAAATGAACAAATATAATAATAATATTTTTGATAATTTTGTTTGAAGTTTTTTCTAGATGATATTGGAGGGTTCATATGTTTCAATTATGTTTTATGTAATAATATTTTCATGTCTCTGTTTTACACCTTTTAATATTCCCAATTCATTCAATATAATTTACGTGACCATATAATACATCATAATGCAAATTGTATCAAAATTTACAGTTGCATCTGAATTAATATATGATAATAGAATTGATGCAGGTTGAAGTGTTATAAATATTTTATATGTTTTGAGAAGAATCAAGAAGAGTTTGTAAGTGATGAATGATTTATAGATAAATTTTAAATAAATGTGTTGGTTACGTTTCTATAAATTTTTTTGAGTCTGATAAAATTTTAATTTTCCCTCCCATACCAGGTTTAGAACACCTATAGAGTGATCAATGTACATTTTACTTTCGAACATGATAAAACACTGATTGCATGCAAAGAGAGAGGGAGAGATGTCTGTAATGTTTCAGAACAGAGAATAAGTTTATAGATTATGTTATTTTAATTCATATTTTTTGGTAAATAATAAGAAACTAAAGTGTAACTTGATCAAACCAAGCCATTGAACACAAGTTTCAAAGGAATATTTAAAGTTGTTCATAAATTTATCAAGGTTATTATTGTTTCATATATTTTTTAGACCGGAGAAAAATTAGATGAATCAAAATGACCTATAATATAGTGTTTCTATAATAATGTCATGAATATTATTTTATATCAACAGTTTCTAAGGAATGAGAAGTTATGTCTTTTGAAGAATATAAATAATATAAGTCGATAAGGATATTTAATAACATATTTTTAACCTAATTGTGTAGGTGTCATGACATGTTACTCAATATTTTTGTACATAATTTGTTCTAGAATGGTCACATGAATTATTCTATTGATCATATTATTACCCATGTTTAAGTGAATGTCTTAGAATTGGTATTGAAAAAAAAATAATTTATATCGTTTATTGTTAGGTATTGTATTATTTACAAACATGATAAAGACATACCTAATATTATTGGGTGGGGAACCTCGAAAATAAATGTGCTCATATATATTTGTGAAAATTTTCTTCATCATATTGATAGATCAATAATAGGATGTGAATATTGATAAAAAAATAATCAAAACATAATGGATAAAGTCATTACTTGATCACTCCATCCCCTTATCTATGATACATTGATCCATAATTTTTCATTTAAAAATGGTATAAGGGAACATGTTACCTTACTTTACCCATTTTTTACGATTTTGAAGATAATTCGTTATAGATAACCTAAATTTTTTGAATAAAAAGGGTGTTATTGACTATGATGGAATGTACTATCATATCTAAAAAGAAATAATGTTGCATAATATTATGTATATTAATATTGATGTTTTTTATGTATCTATAGATTTATTTTCTCCTCTTTAGGAAAAAATTTATCTAACATCAGTGGAAAAGAATATTCTTGATAATTTTAGAAGCTGAAATAAATCAACAATATCAACATTTTCTAAAAGTGAGTATTTAAGAGTGAAGGGGTTCACATATTCTAATGGTATCTCAAAAAAGATGAAGAACATTAATGAACTAAATATAAATTTGAATAATGGAAATTAAAAAATATGGAAGGTAATGTTTAAATATATTAAAATGGGTTAGTGTAATTATATTATTGAATTTGTTATATGGTTACATTCTATTTTCAGCACCATAAAATTTGTCAGTGAGATGTTGTAAGATAATTTTTTTTTGTAATTACTGTGAGAATTAATCCAAATATGTTTGATACTATTGTTCTATTATTAGAAGATAGAGGTCATTAAAATATCTCTACATGACTTTCATTTTACTTGCATAAATTTTGAAATGATGAGGGAAAAAGTTATAAACTGGTAAATAATTTGATCGAGAAATTACCTTCAAGGATGCCAAAATAAAATTATTAATATGATTCTTTAAGAAGTACATTGTTGGTATTCTTAATTCTATAATAACACATGAAGCAATCCTGATTAATTTTTTTCATTATTTTATAAATAAATAAAATTTGATATAGGAATGTAAAAATGAAAACAACCATTATTTTTTTGAATATTTATTTTTTGGGAATTTTATTCCAATTTTCCTTAAAAAATGATGAAATATTGATGAATATTAAATAATTCTAGTAATATCTTGAATGAACATGGTGATAAGTATAAATCCATTTCAAAGTCTAATGATAAAATATTCTCTAAATCCAAAAGGATAATTTTTTTTGTCTAAACATGATGAAGAAGATGATTGTGATGTATAATATGAAATATTTACTATTGTTAACAAAGAAATTACATTCATTGATATAGTTAATTATGTAGAGTTTGGATATTTTAGTTCTTAATAGAAATATGATGCTCTTGAATTTCATCTAAATAGAGATTTAAAATAATTTCTTAGGAATATATTAAAGATTTAATGTGAAATAAAAAAGATGAAGACTTAATTCCCTACAAAAAAATTATGAATGTATTTTTGAATTAAAAGATAGTTTATTAAATGATTTTCACTATATAATGAAGTATTTGTATAAGTATAATAATATTAATAAACATCATGGAATAATTTTAGATAAAATGAAGAATAGTTGAAACTTATATAGCCAATTTTTTCTCTAGCTTATCGGGGAGTTTGATGTATGTAGAACACTCTATCTAATGTTTTTGAATGTTCTAGAATGTTTAAACTTAAAAAGGATAAAATATAATCATCAATGGTTATAAAAAATGGATAATGTTCCTAAGAATAAGAAGGTTTAGAAAATATTGTATATTCATAAAACCCATTATGTTGGATGTTTTAGAGTTTCTAAAAATTCAGAGTTTAAAAAATGGTATGTAACACCATTGATTCTGATAATGTTGGAAATTAATATGAAATGAAGAAGAAGATTTCAGGTGATAGTAGAATATATGGGGAACAATAATTTTCTGATGTGAAAGATAATAATCATCCTTAAAAACATGTTCAAAATTATTGGAAATATGGAAGATATAGAAGAATATATTCCATCTATTGTTACTATTATTAATGTGGTATATTTCAGTATAGATAAAATATACATTGGTTAAATTAACTATAATACAATCTTCGATGAGTTTTTGTATGAAATTATCAAGGATGAGTCATTAAACTCAAGGGAAGATATCTAAGAAATGTTTTTTATGTTTAAAATAGGTTCCAACTATTGGAAATTATTTTTCAGTTATTTAAATGACCAACACATCATGAGATTTGTTGTCTACTTTCTTTATTCTAAGATATACATGTTTATTAGAATTATAAAAATATAGAACTGAAAAATATAAATGGATGGATGATGATGTTGTTGTAGAAAAAACTCACAAAGATAAAAATAATAATTGTTATGGATCTCTAATAGTGAGTTTTTTCTTTACATGATATGATATTTGACATTTTTTAAACTAAAAAATATATCAAAAAAGGAATAGTGAATAATCCCCCACAATAAAATGTGTTGGATCTGGTATATGTTTGGAAGAAAAATTAAAATCCAAGAAATCATTGTTTTTGTGGGTCAAAACACATTGTTTTATGTATTTACAAACATTGTGATGATGCTCATAATGTTATTTTTAGTGAATATATTTTTTTTTAAAATAGATGAGAATGGAAAAGTTGTTAGAAATTCAAATATACAAAAGTAAACTTGTTTCAAGTTGATGAAGATAAAAAATCAGCTTCTTTAATGATGTTGGAAAAAATCACTTACAGAATAATATTTTAATATATATTTTTTAATGAAACATGATTAATTTATCAATGTAGGGTAGCATCCAAGGTATTCCTTATACAAAAAGATAAAGTGATTGGTGTTCCAAAATTTTCATAAATGGATGTTAAAAACATGATGCATTAGAATGTTATATTCATTTATTTAAACCTCCTCAACATTTCAATTCTGATATTTCTTCCAAAATTAAATAATCAGCTTTTCGTCATATTTACTTCACTTAATTCATTTTCTATTTAAATTTCATTAATTATGATGTGAATTTTAATCAAATGTTAGCTTCTTGGAAGATGATTAAATTTTTCTAGAGAAGAACTATTAAGGAATGTCTGTATTTATTTGGAAGTTGATAACTTATGATGTTGACAAGTACAAGATTGAAGAGTTCAGATGTTATTTTGTAAAACATAGAATTTGGCATGATTTAATTAGAGAATAGAAATCATAATGAAATCATATTTTTGAAAAAAAATAGTTGATCTTTAATTGAAATGGGGTGTAATGCATTACTCAAAAATTGTATTTCCCATTTCATTTCTACAAAATCAATAATTATATCTATTTATATTCAATGATAATATTTCTTATAGGAAACAATTAAATATAAATCTTAATTTAGTTTTCTATGATACAAATACAAGTTTGAATCACTTAAGAGTATTTGGGAATCCCTCCATCATAAAGAATAAAGGTCGAATACAATGAAATTGTAAATCAGAGAGGTGAGTATTGAATCACTCTTGGGAATGATCCAGAAGAAAGATGATATAAATTTTTAAAAAATATAATGGAATCATAGTTGAGTCAGTTGATTTAAATATTTTTTATAATGGAGAGGAATATGTATCAAAAACAAGTGAAGATAAAGAGGGTCAAGATGATGAAATAATTGTTGTTAATAAAAAATGGAAGGATTCCTACAATTGTAATGACACATAATTGATAGAATTTGAATCTAAAATTTCTAGTAATGAAGAAAAACATTCCAAATCTCATTATAGGATAAGGAAAAAATTAGAAGATGTAAATATAATCATTGACCAATATCAAATGGTTCAAACAAGAAGAACATGAAATGTAATTACACATACATACTTGAATTCAAAATATGATCCAAAAATGAAAATGAGGCTTTTATGATTTTAGAATGGTTTGAAGCTATGAATAATGAATTGGATCAAATTGTGAAATATGATACTTGTGAACTTGTACCTAAGACATATTTCCAAAAAATGGTATAATTTGGGTGATTATAAAATATTTAAACATATATGGTGATTTTATATGAAGCATTATAAGGTTATTGTGCAAAGGTTACTCACATATTGAAGTAATTGAATTTTTTGAGACTTTATCTCTAATATTATTTTTTTTAATAATTATAATTTTTTATTCTATTACAGAAAATTAATGTTATAAATTATTTTAAATGGATGAGAAGTCATAATTTATAAATATAAAACGTTATTAATATGGTTTTGTTGAATAACCACGAGTTTCTTATTAAGAAGGATAAGATTTATGTGAAAAAGTTTAATAAATTCATTTATGAGATAAATCAATCTCTAAGTGATTGGTATTATAAATCGGGGTTCTCCATAAGAAAAATATTTTTCATGAATGGAAGGGTTCAAGATAATTATTACAGCATATGATGTTAGGATATTAACCTCATTGATAATTTTGATGATGTATACATTATCTTTTCATGGAATAATGAAACAATTTTTTAAGTTTTTTCAGGGGATATGAAAATGTTGTTTCAGATTTATACATTTATTGAAATGAAATAATTCATTAGGTTATAAGACTCAGAAAATAAGAAACAAGTATTTCATTTTGAAGAAAATAATTTTCAGGAATTTTTTTGTAGGTTTGGACTTGAAAAATGGATACCTATTTCTACATCAATTTCAGGGGGAACCATCATAGTTTGAATATGTAGAAGTTGAAGAAGATGACTTGAAATAGATTTGAATGAAAATTGAATGTTTGTTCTATATAACAACCTCAAGACCATAAATTTCTTATAGTTTCACCTAATGTGATAGATTTCAATGTTCTCAAAAAGAATATCATATATTGAATTAAAAGTGATTTATCAAATAAATCAATGGAAAAAATATTTCATAATTAGGTATGATCGATCATAAAAAATTTATTTTTCTAGTTATATATATTTTGATTTTGTTAGAAATGTTAATGACATAATATCCATTTATGGTGTAATCTTTTTTCTAGGGGAAATTTATTTATTTTTTCTTACTAAAAAACAATATTTACTAACACATTTAGTGATAATTATGTTTCTTTCACTTAAGATGTTAAAAAACATATAATGAACAACACTTAGTATGAAGACATACATGCCGAAGTAATGTTATTGTTTCTATTCATTTGTGATAATCAAATTTCTATTATCCATATAATAAATCTGACACAAATTATCATTCAAATAATACTTAAATAAAATATAACTTCATCAAAGATCAAGTTGGGAATAATTAACTAAATCTTGAATATGTTCCTACAATAGAATAATATTATATAATTATCACTAAACCATTACTAAAAAAATAATTTTCAAATTGATTTGAAACATGGTCATCCAACCACATTTTCTTCTTTACATATATATTATTTCATTTCCACTATCTCATAATGTCTTCATTTAGTGTCTTCTTGGGGGCGAAATATTAAAAAAATTTATAACATCGTATGTTACAAACCTATTATTAGAGAATGTGTGTAGGGGATGTATTGGGTATGTTGTGAACTCAGAATATAAAACTGTCAGTTGTTTTAAAAATGTATTTTAGTTTTTCTGAGAATATTTTTTTAGAATGTTTATTAATGTTGTGAAAATATTTAATGTTTAAAAGTTCTCCATGTTTCTAAAAGAAATAGTTTTTATGTCACTAAATACAAACATCATGGGTCTTCTATCAATGATAGTTCTTTCCTAAAATGAGTTTGGTCACATATGATCATAATTTTGGATAAGTGATACATTGATCAAGGTAAAAAAATTCAGTGATTTATGAATCTTAGTTGAAAAAAATCAATGGGGGAGATTTTTGGGTCCATGTTGGATAAAACATGTTTTCATTGTTTGATAAAGATTATCCTGATTGTTATAATTTTTTTATTACAAAAAAATTAATTCACATTGAACGTTTTCTTGAACATAAAAACATTGAATCAAACTCTATAGAAAAGGCTCATTATTATTAATAATTTTTTTTAGTTTTCTATTTTTATTTTTTTGGGTAACCTGTTTTGTAGGTCCTCTTATGTCCATAATTAATGTTTTGACTTGAATTAAAAGCTATATCAGAGTTGTAGTATCCTTAATGAAATTTCATATAAAATCAAATGATTATTTTCTATTGTATATGTATTCAACAAAATTTTCTAATCAAACCATGTAATCCACAAATATTTATTTAATGGATGAAAATAATTTTGAGTCATTCTGAATTGTACTATTTGGATTGTGGCTTAGATGGAAGGAAGGATGATACTAGAAGGATGAGAATTCTATAAAAATTATATTTTTATTTAAAATTATTTGGAAACAATAATTTTACCGACATTATAATGAATTCATGATACTCATATAACAATTTTATGATTTCTTGAAGTCATAGTTCATCGGGTTGAGGATCATTAGATGAAGAAATTGTATAATTTATAGAATGTTTGAAGTTGTAGAAATCAATGTCCTGCAGAATAACTAACAATGTTACATTAGAAATGACATTCCACCGACCCATCTAAGTAATTATGAATAATAATTTATCATATGTGGTTTTGTTATTAAAATATAATCATATTATGGATTCTATCCAATGTAGAATGGTTATGATGGTGGGATCTTTTGTATCCAATGAATGGAGTTAGAGACTAATTAAACTAAAAAATCACAACAATGTAGTCTACAATTTTCATAAAACAAAATTATATATTTTCCTTCAAATGGATCAATAGAAAAATAATATTTTATGTGATTTTCAATATTTCATGAGTTAATGTAGAGATTTTTTTTATTTTCAATTTGGGTTTAGAATCATAAAAAATGACATGACATAATTTCACTGAAAGGAACCCAATATGGAACCATTAGACTCTTGATCACACTAACAATTCACCGGACGTCAGACTACATTGGATGTAGGATCATCAGTATACTTTTTTTATGAAAAAAAATAAAAAAATATTTATTTCAATGTTTTTTGAGAATGTTTTTTAAGTCTCTAATGAAGGCCACTAAAGGTGAAATGATGTTTATTTAACAAGAGTATCATATCTCCCATTTTTTATTATTTATTTTCTGATGATGGTCTAGATAATTAGAGTGACCATATGAATCAATGTAATTAATAGTGTATAATAATGTAAAATTTAATTTTATTGAATAAATGATAGAAAATATGGTGAAAGATGAAATTTTGAGTATATTAAAGATATATTTAGAAGTATAAATAAGAAATAGAATGACTAGAAGAGTTAAGTAATTCTATAAAATAAATTTGAATTTTTAGTTTCTATATATTTTGTAGACTTAGATGAGTTTATGAAATTCACAAAAAGATAACATTTGTAACACTTATAAATAAAATAATGTACACTGTAAATTATGATGACACATAACACTATTCATGTACAAAGAGAGAGAGAGGAAGAAGAATATAATGATTTCAATAAGTGAATAATTTTCAGAAATATGTTTTTTCTGATGTTGTTTTTCGAGATTCAAGAAGAAAAATCTTTTGTTAGTATAATAGACTAAGTCATTAGATGACTATTTTGTTGGAAAATTATTAAGCGGTTCATAATTGTTTCCTAGATATTAGTTTTTTATCTATTTTTGGGAAGGAATAATCATTTAGAAAGATTATAATTACCCATCATACAATTTTTTTTAACTATGTCTATAAGAATTGTTTCTACCTTAAATGGGGTTGGAAAATTAAGAAATGTGTTTTAAAGAATCTAAAAAATTATTTTTTTAATAAATAAAGAGAATAACATATACAAGAGTAATTGTTTAACGTTTTGTAAAATTTCCTATAATCATGTTCTCTAATAATTGTAATATAATAGGAACATACACTATTATATTGACCATGGTGCTATAGAAGTTTATGTTTATGTAATAATTATTTTATATGAAAATTCTTGTTTACAAGTGGATTGTATGGTGCTGTATTTTTTCGAAAACATGATTTTATTTAGTTACACTTATTAAGTAATGAAACATATAAATACTTGGGTTCTTAGGGATGTGTGCATGTTCTCTTTTCAAAAAAGTGAAAGATCATTAACTGGAGGTGGATGTTGTTATAAATTATTGATAACATTAGAGGAAAATTCATCCTTGGTTAACCCCTACCCCATTTTAGTAATACATTGATCATTTTTTGGGCCTTTAAAAAAACAATATTTTAATATAGAATCATGTTTTGTTTGAACCCTGGGTTTTGTGAATTTCAAGCTAACAAATGAATTTCATTTGTTTATAAATAAATTTATCATAATTACTCAGGGTGTTACATGGAATTGTATAAATGGAGTGGTTTTTAATATAATTTACCAATATTATGTTCCACTTCTAATATATATGGGTTTTAAACATATATTGGTCAAATGATTAATACAGAGGAATATTTCATACCACAAGACATGTCCATTGTAACGTAATTCACTAACTGGTTTCCCAACAGATTTCATTTTCCTTCCCTAGATAATAGTATTGAGTTCTCAAACTTGATTATAACTAGTTATTATCTAATATCAATAAATTTTTTTCATAATATTTGATGATGAATAAGAATATCTAAATAATCAGCTTCATGAGAAACTATATTAGGGGTTTATATTTCCAACAGATTCACTATTTGGTGGACCATAACTGTTCATCATGAAGAAGGATGGGTTAATGATTAAGTGTATTCAAAATTGTGACCTCTGAAAGGTCATGGAATGGAAAAAATCCTCTTCTATAGATTGATGTTTTTTTAAATTTGATATGTGAAACACAATAAATATCCATGGTGGATCTTCTATGAGGATATTTTCAAGAAAATGATATCATGTTGGATAGCCTCGAGACGTTCCTTGGTACAAGATATTGGGACTATGAATTAACTATAATTACATTTGGATAAGGTATTTATTTAATTTTTATCATGGATGTGATAAATATTGTATTTAGGTATTATGTCAATATCTTTTTGGTAGTATTTAATGATGATATTTTTATCTAAACCAAATTGAAGGCCGTGTATGAGGAGAATTGTAATTTGGTACTATAGAATTTTAGAACAAAATATTTATTCGAGAAGTATAATAAATGATTACTTTCGATGAATAAAGTTAGATGTCAATGGAATGTTATAATGAAAAAATAGATAATTTTCATTACTTTAAAACCGACATAATTTACGATTACAAAAGGAAAATATATATGAAAAAAATCTTCAGTTTTATTAGATTTTATGTGTACTATCACTAATTTGTGTGGAAATTCCCATGAATGTAAATCCCACTAATCAAGATTACTAATAATTGAGTCAATTGTATATGTACAGATGAATGTGAATAAATATTTAGAGGAATAAATAAGATTACAAACACTACACATATGGTTTAAATTCCCCAACTAGGGAAGGATTCAGGAACTACAATGATGTATCGAAAATGGATTGGATTGGGTACTCTAATAATATTACAAAGTGATATCATATTCCCCCTCAAATTAAAAAACCCTTAATAGATGTTCCCATTACATAATATAGAATATGAAGTAGTGGTATTTACATTGATTATCTAGTGACATTATCTCTATGTGGAGAAGTTTGATAAATATATGGATTATAAAATAATAAATTATATATTCATACAAAGTGATCCCAATATGAAAAAATGATGTTTATTATAAATTAACATGGATTATGATTTTCCAATCAATTACAATCATGGGAAGGAAAAAAATGTTGTAGATGATCTGAGTAAAAATGATCACACAACCTGATCTATGATGAGGATTCAAATTGATCATATCATCTTTGACATTAAGTGGATGTACATGATAATTAAAAAATATATTTATCATACCTTACATAAATAATAGATAAAAATCTTATGTGGATCAAGGATTCCCTAATTGATAATGAGTTTCTACAGAAAAAGGTAGAAATTTTTTTGGAGTTCAACATCGCTAATGATGGAGCAATATGTTTAGGCTGATAGATATGTGCACAATAAAAACCATAGATGAAGTGGAAAATTATGGATGATTTTCATAGCTCATCCATCTTAACTTATCTAAGAAGCATAATGACGTATTTTTAATTGATGCAAAAAATATAGTTGGATATCATGAAGAGGGAGATTATATAGATTGTATCAAAATGAACGGTATTCTAAATTTAATGTCATGATGAAATATTTATACTGGTATAATGGGTTCATTTATCATCCATAATGGAAATGGAAATACCAAACCATGGAATTCAATATAGGACTCCCTAGGATACCTAAAAAAATAACATAATCGGGCTTGTAGTAAATAACCTCGAATATTCAACACATTTATTTACTCTCAATAATGATTTATCACTTGACCAACTACCCATGATATACATAATGGTATTGGTGAAACTACATTGTGGTTCACACTAAATAGTAATTGATCATAATCTCTTTTTACTATAATGATTTAAAGAATATATCAGGAATAATTTGATATTGAGTAGAGAATCAGAATTACATATCAACCATAGATAGTTAGTTTGTATAAAATAGGCATTCATAATCGGGATGATTTGATGAGAGCATGTTCGAAGGATTTATCAAGATTCTGGATCAACAGATTCTCTGATTTATGTTATTCTCTATGGAGTGTTACCATTTTAGTATTTAAATGACACATTATGAGGCATTTTGTGGGAAGTGGTTTGAGAGACCAATATGTTGGGATGAATTTGGAGAGGGGAAACTGATGTTAATAGATATTTTCTAGGAGACAAAATAAAAAGATCAAACCATTTAGCATCATTTTAAACACATGCACCATTAATATAAAGGATATATAAAAAATTATCAATGAGACCTTGAATTTAGAGAGGTTCTAAAATGTTTCTGAACATATCAATTTTTAATAAAATCATGTGATTTGGGATCAAGATAAAGAATATTCCAAACTACATAACCCCCATTAGGATCATTAATTTTATTATAGTGGTACAAAATCATCTATAAATCTCAGCTAATGTATCTCAATTACCTGATGTTTTCCTTATATTCCCTTAACTAATGTTCATAACAATCCCCTTATACTGAATCTAGATGAAGTATTATTGGAGAATAAAATTAAATATATGGGGGAAATGGTGAAGATATAAGATCATAAAGAAAATGTTATACAAAACAAGAAAACTCACAAGGTCAATGTGTTGTGGAAGAACCCCAATATTAATGAAGTGTCATGGGAACTAGAAGAAGTTAGTTAATTAAAGTTACTTATTATTTTTATTCTATGAAATTCATATTTTTATGGATATCATTTAGAATGATGTAGAATGCAATGATGAAAAAAATTCTAAATTAAATTTCATTCTTAAATAAGTAAATCCCTTATTAATTAATGATGTTATAGAAAACGAATGCAATATTGGATAATTTTTAATGTAATAGTCTATTACCTTTAAAATACAATTATTTTTCAAAAACATTGACAGTGTATCAATCATACTTTGATATTTAAATTATGTATATGATTTTTTATTATAATATCTACTTAATAGAGATGAAATGAGTGATGAACAAGACTAGTAGGATCATACCCAATGAATCCCATAAAGAAGATAATCTGATGGTGATTTTATCATTAGTATTTCCCTTGAATATGACCCTGATGATATTAAAAATATAAAACATGAGTAAACCCATTTCTACGATAAGTTCATTTTCCTCTTGATAACGACCCACACATTGTTATCCAAAACATCCTATGAAAATATCCCATCACGCACCTCACCATTCGGTAATTCATTTGTGTAATAAATATATTTTTATTATGATACTAATTGTGAGAATTTTTATACATTCTTTTAAAACATTAATAATTATATTTATTCGATTTTATTATTAATTTTCAAATTATTAGATAACAAGTTTGTGAAAAATTTGTTATTGATAGTGTGATATAAATAATTTATTTTTTGGAATTATATTGATTGTATAGAGGAAAAATTATGGATGAACTCAATAATTTATTAATTAATGGATATTTTAAAAAACTATACTTATGAAATAGTAATTATTTAATATAAATTATAATATAATATTATGACGCCAGATGTAATTTTTTTGACTGTCAAGAATTTTTTAATTTCAAAACCTTAAATTTTAAATTTGATATTTATTTTGGATTAAAAATAATAAATTCTCAAATCTAGTGATTTACATTTAAGAAATACATATTATTTTTAATATTTCCATGTAAAAATATTCGATGTTGAATTTTTATTAATCTTATTAAACTATAAACATTTCTGGTAAAAAATAAATATTATACATATTTAAAATTTGTATATTATGACACTATAAAAGACAAAAATCAATATTATAAATTCAATAAAGAGTATCCTAGAAAAAAATTACTTTTCCCCTCTAAAATATTATTTATTTTCCTATTATTTGATTAATTATATAATCCATTAATTAATATAGAGAAACCTACATAATATTCCATTGTTTACAAATCACTTATTTATAAACTTGATTCACTTACACTTCAATATGGGAATTAATTAGTGGAGTTAGGTTTTGTCATGGAATTTTTAAATTCAACTACCTTTAGAGGAAACCATAGGTAATAGTCATGTAATGGGATGTGGATTATAATTATTCATCATATAGAGTCTAAAATCATTGTTTATAAATTAATAAATAATTGATCTATCATTTTCAATATAAACAAACCTATCCTCCCATTACTCTTCACTCAAAACCCTTGGAGCTCGATTTTACTCTTTTGATACACATCTCTAGAACTTCTAAGGTTCCCACATGCTCTCAATATGATACAAATATTATTTTAGAAGTGCCCAGTCTAGGTAAGGGATTCACTCCTCCAATTTATTCAAAAACCTTTTTTATGTCATTCTTATTGATTTAAAATTGTTAAAGTTCTAAAATATTTATAAATAATATTATTAATATACAAGATATTAGTTTTATTAAGAGTCCAATTTCCTTCACATTAACACCTTATATAAAAATTTATGTACACCCTTTATGCTGTTGAAATTATACCATGATTAATTATGCCAATTTTTTCTGTAGTGAATAAACATGTACATTTCCTCTTAATGGTATTAAGCTAGTTATACCTATCCTTAATTGATAATGTATTTAAATATGTGTAACATGAATTCATTACATGTAGTGTTATAATAGATTAAATAAACCTGATGTTTCATGATGTTTGTGGATAACATATGCTTGAATTCGATATTAATGTTACTGGTGAGATTTAAATTATAAAGACATGAAATACATTGGTTGATTTATCATGTCATATTAAATTTATGGTATATGGTATGTTATCCTACAAAGTCTATGTTATGTTTTAATAGAGTTTATACAATAATTTTTTCACTTCATGTTTTATGTTGTCTCAATATTATTTTTTTCTTTTATTTAATCTTCTTTTATCATGATTTATTATTTAATATAATGATTATATCTCAGATAATGTTTCCAAGATAAAACGTGTGGATCAAATGTATTACATTAACTTAATCAATAATTTTTACTCCATTATGAGGATTTATAGTTGAACACTATCTTATGTATATCCCCTGGTTGCCCCAAGCAGTTATCAAATATCCAAGGAATATAAAGTCATGTTTCCTTGTTTATAAATAATGATGATTTTCAAATGATTTTTGTTATTGTTCTATGAAAAAAAATTTCCAAGGATACTAGGAGTCACACAATACTGTTATCATATTTTTTATATATATTGAATGAATCATGAATCAGGGTGTTATAAAATACAAGTTTCCTTAAAAGGAAATCAATATCTTTATTTGTTGTAAATTTTGGTGATTCTAGTCAACTTGGTTAACCCATATATTTGGGCATTGACGTGAATAATCATTTTGATTCCACACATGATAAATTTAATTATTAATGAATCCTTAATAAATCACTCTATTTGATTAAAAAACATTAACCAAAATTTGAATTTTCCTTTTGAATTTTTATGCCCGATGAAACCCTCCACAATAAGGAAATCATATTACATCATGGTCAATTTAATTATGTAATTACACCAAACTAATTAATTAAGAGATAATACCAACAATATTAATTTGGAATAGATATAGTGGGTAAAATACTAAAGAAGAATTCAATTTATCATTCTTAGAGAACTAGGTACATACAATATAAAATATTAAATATATAATAAAATATAAATAATAGTAATGGAAATAATTTTTAGGAAATAATATGATGAATATTCTTCATATCATGGGGAATAATAAAAAATAATGGTGAAACCAAATGATCATCAAAGGTAATATATAGTGTAAGCAAACATGAATGAATAAATCACTTTCAATATAGAAAGATAAATAACTGAAAAAATCCTTTTAATCAATTCAATGAAAAATTAAATATGCCATAATTAACATGAAATGTAAACTTAGTGAACTCACATGTCATTTAATGAAAAAAATGTTAAATAAATTCATCCAAAGATAATATCAATGTGAAAGTATCATAGATAATTATAAAAAATTAATTAATATTGATGGAAATTCATTGTTTTTTGGATGTTAAGATCACATTCATCATGATATATCTACTCAGAATACAATATACAAGGTGGTTTAGAGCTATTTGTAAAACCAAGTAGATTTTCCCAAATTACCATTATCACGAGTCTTATTTAAACATTTATGGGTTATATAGAACTATGAAAAGCCCATAACGTGATGTCTATACATTTCATCATATATCAAATAATTGATTTAATTTTTTTATCAATATTTTTTTATCATTAAATATATGTATTGAGCATAAGATTTTTATTTATAAATAATCCCCAGTGAATTAAATAGAATTCATGGAAAACACCATATTTAAAAATGGAATACAATTTTGTAAATAATAATATCCATCATAAAAGAATATCTATATTTATGAAAAATTTATTTTCCAATAAAAAATGATTTCAATAATGTCATTATTACAGGAGAATGTAAAAATTCATAAAATAATGTTTGATTATTAAATATTTTCTAATTTTTTTGTAACAATAATATTTTTACTCCTTGAATAAAAAAATTAAAAAATATTAATAATTCAAAATTAATAGTTATTCACTTTAAATAAATCAAATGGGTAGTATAAACAACACATAAAAGTGACTTAGTACATATTATAAAATATATGTCAATAAAAATGAAATTATGACAAAATCCATTCCCTAATAATTTTATTTCGATACAAAATATTTAAAATAATTTAAAATTGTTTTATGAATATTATAAATTTATACATTTACCATAAAAATATTTATAATATCAAATATGATCCTATTCAAATATTTTACTATAAGTTTGTTAATAATATTTCATTATTTTCATTGTTTTGGGTGTTAATTTACATGTTTTGTCAATCACACTTCTTATGAAGGCTCTGGTTCATTAACATAGGATAAAGATAATGATAAAAAAATTTAATAATTTATTAATATCATATTTTTCATTTGATATATTTTTGGAACCACTCACTATTTTTTGGAATATAAATTGATTTACACCTCTATGTGGTGATGGTAGGTTATACGTATACATGAGGGATGATACCAACTCCCTTAATAGGGGAAAGGATAAGGGGGAATATGATATATGAACATTCAAAAAATGAAAAAATTTCAAATATATCATATATATTCATTAATTTTATCATTATTACCTTTTACATAAATTGTAACTAAAAAATGAATCCTATCACTTAGAGAGAAGGTAGTCCACCTTACACATGGGAAACATTATCATCTTTTAAATGGAATGAAAATCAATAAGTAATATGTGTTATTATTAATAAAATTATATAAATATATATTAAATATTACACTAAAATATTAAACCCATCATTATATCCAACCATGTGTGGTGTCTATGGAAAATGAGATACATCGATTCATGAGGAGGTAGTCCTCTATAGACAAGATCAATGATTTAATTTACTATTTGATTGAATAATATATAGATATATTTTACAACCATAACATAATAAGGTATCACAATTTTTTATATACCTGTGTTAATTTACTATAATTATTTATTATTTTTTATTGTAGTGTAGTAATAGATAAAATAAAACCATCATTATATATTGTCACAACTTATTAGGATGGCCTCCATAGTTTTTCACCATAACCCTTTATAATATGGATTTAGATTAAAAATGGAAAAGGATATATTCTCTCTTTTGAGATAACATTTTCTAGGAACTTATCTAGATGTTTTTTTTTGAAATAGTTTCCTTTTATCTATCTTCCTCATTCCTATTATCTAAGTTAACCTATATTTCCTTTCTTGCTATTCATCCCTCATGATGGATTCTATATTTGACTTTTAGGTACTCTCTTCATCAATGTATGTTTCTTCATTATCTATGTGGGGTTTTATAATATTTATTTCCTCTATTTTTCTCAATTGTTTTCCATTTTGTTGTATCTTTTGTGCGATATCCCATCTCTGATATGTTGCAAAGGTACTTAGATGGAATCTGATGGTGTGGATAGAGTTTTAAACTATTTACCCCATGTTATTATCCAATAAAATTTTAATTATATGGTTTTATAATTTTTAAAGAGTTATATGCTATAAATTTAACGATTTATTATATCTTCTTTCCTCATTGGCTCTCCATGTTGTACCTTTTTTCCCAACACATTGTGAAAAACCCATCATTGGTCTAGCATGATGGTTTCTTTGTGTTGGATGGGGATTGTGATTGGAAGTATTTTTATGATGCTTTTTCACTTTTTTTAACGATTCCTTGTTTCATTTTATTTTAATTATATTACGTTTTTTGAATGGTTTTTGGGTCTGGGATGAACATTCGTTTCATTGATGAAGGGTGAACATTAAAATCATTAGATTTTTTTTTTTGGATGTTTCCCTTTCCCCAAGAAGTGGTGTTGATATATAGTTTACTATTTCACATTGAATGTTCCCATGTATGGAAAATTATAACAGCTTAATGTTTTTCTATGGGTTTCACCAAAAATAAAATTGTGGAAGTGTTTTTCATTTTATTATGTTAGTTCAGATCATGGATGTGATGATGATGTTTGGGATGAGGATTGGTTTTAGGATTTTTGTTATATTTTTATGTGTGTATAGTGAATTTATTGGTTGTTTTTAATGATTTTATGATGTTATGGTTTGTATTTCTAGAAATAGTGTTTGAAAGTCTTGTTATCCAGTGAAGAGTAGGTCTATAGGATACATATGAGTTCTGATATGTTGATGGATATTAGTCGAATATTGGGTGTGAGGATCAAGGGGGATGTTCAGGAGACTCTGATTTGATAGGAAGCAGGTGAAGGTATTGGGGAGTAAAGAGTCTATACTAAGACAGAAGTGTCACCTTTCAAACTTGGAAGTACATAATAAGGGATTAATATTTATAAAATGGCATGGTTGTTCTATTTCTTATTATTAGTATATTCATACATATTTCATGGAAATTAGGTTGTTTGGAATATTATTAATTAGTTTTATGGGTTCCCCAAACCCCATTATTATTGGTTATTCTAAAAAAAGGATTGTATGGAAGGCATCTAAAATGTATTTAAGGGATTATAGGATTTGTTTGGGTAGGGTGTGTCCCAAAAAAACTTATTTATGAGTTAAGAAGTGAGTATAAATGGTGGCCATTAATAAGTGCGATAGTGGACATACAAGAACTATTTTGAAAAATAATCATAGACAACCATTTTTTATCATTAAATATCCAAAAATGTGACATTATCAACCCCTAGGGGTGATAGCTTCGATATATAGACACCAAATGTGTGATTTAAATGTATGTATGTCATTTTTACCCTTATTTATTATTTTAATATATTTATACATCTATTTTTATCATATCCTGATTAATTAATTTCAACAACATTCACTATTCATAAATGAAAAATATTAAACTTATCATATAAGATAAACTATATTTTTTTAATTCCAAATAATGAATCTATATTTATAAATTTTGGTCATATAAGAAGAAGAAACCAAAATAATGTATAAAAATAGAAATGATTAAAAACATGTTTCAGAAGAGCAATTTATCATTTTTATAGAATTTTTTATTAAAAAAAATTATTATGAAATTGATTCCAATGAACTCAATTGTACTAATTATAATATAATTGATTGAAATTTTCTTTAAATAAAATTTAAAATATAATTAAAATTCTCAAATAATTTAATAGAAAAATAATTTTTCAATAAAAAGAAGTATTCTCACTATTCATCAAAAAATGAAAATTTTAAAAATAATCCTAAATAAAAACCATTGGTAGTTATGATATTATTATTTAAAAAATACATTTTATTTTAATATGTAAAAATTTGAAATTATTAAAAACTAATTTGATCGTATTTCTTGAATAAGGGATGAAATGGTCTTGCTGAAAAATATAATATTTCATAGAAAACATTTCATTCAATTTAAAAAGATTTAATTTTTATTTATAATTACTAGATATGTATTTAATTTATTTAATAAACATAAAAAAATATATAATACCCATCACTTGGTAATTAAAATTCATACACTAATATATAATTTAAATGTTATAACGGTAATGTTTAAAAAATACACTAATATATAATTTTCATTTTAAATTGTTGAAGCATGCATTAGAATCTATTAAGGAGATTGAATTTATTTAAAAGGAAATAAATCCTAGAGAATCATTATGTTACATTATTTTACTACCACAAAATATTGGTGATTTAAATTTTATGGATATAAAGATATAAACAAAATAGGGTAGTTCATCTTTATATCATCCTCAAGTTCAACAACGCATCTTCCATTTTGAGATTTTTCTTAAGTACATTTTCATGTTTAGTCATGTGATTTATAAATAAATACTATATAGTATCAATAATTTGGATGGGTCCTTCAGGAAAATATATATCATTTTATAATTCTATTTTATCAAAGGTGAGAACATGCATTGGGTATGGCATATACATCCCTAACAATGATATTTGTAACACATCATGTTATTCTGAGATTCATGGTATACTTTATACCAAACAATATCTCTATTTATATAAATTATTTCAATTGTTTTGATGTACCTGAGGATCAATTTCCATTTCTAATAGTAGCTTATGACACCTTAGTATGGTGATAATCTCAATAAAACATGATCTACCACTTTGAATTTCAATCAATTATTTGATTATAGTAGGAACACTTCTATATACTTTTTAAATATGAGCCTAAATAGTATTCAACATTAATTTTGTCTCTAAAAAATTTTATAGTCTTACAATTTTATTCCCTCTATTTTTATCGAAACAAGTTGGAGTATAAAATCTCTTACTATATAATGCTTCATATAACACCATTTTAATAATTTAATGTAAACAATTTCTATAATAAAACCATGTCAAATGTATGAACTATTATCATAAAACATTAAATTATCAATATAATGTTCTCAACAAGTATTGCATTGTTTGAATTATTCTTATGGTATATCCATCATTTTGAGGATAATATATGGTTCTCATATAAAGCTCAATATTATTTCCCATTTTATGATTCATTTAGAATATTGATGTAATATTGGGATCATTATTATATACGATAAAAATAGGTGTTCCTTGATTTCCTAAAATGTCATTAATTTAGATCCATTTAAGGTTCCAAAGAGGTAAATTTTCAATTATATCTCAAGAATGTGTAGTTTTGGTTAAGTGGTCATCAATAACCCATTTTCCATTATTCATTATAAAATAATTTATTATTCTTTTGAGAAATTAAATAATAATGTAATTAAATTTCTAATTTTAAATAGAAATATGTTTCATAAATCCAACATTGTGTGGTCTCCTATATATAACATTTTGTAAAATCTATAATATTTATACAAGGCCCATAATTCCCCTCTTCTGGTTTCCCCAACAATGTTTTTCTCTAACATCCATTTATATATTGCTCAAAACAATGTATATTGAAAAACAAGAGGTATGATATTCAACTAATACCCCCTTTCAGCATAGGTATTGATGGAATACATATCCACTTTCCTAAGTTTGAAAAAAACAAATTCAGAAAAAAATTATGGAAATTAAACATTATTTATAACAATAATTTTTGCCTAAAACTTATCATCATTAGAATGGGAACTTCTTATATTTTGTAATAAAAACGGTTTTGAAAATAATTAAAATACTAGTTATGTATCTTATTCATTAATAATTTCTGTTTCCATATTTACAAGATACGTACACATAGGATCCATATCAATCTTCATTTAGGTATGAACTATAAGATTTTTACAACTCAATTCTTCAACTATCTTATTTTCTGTCACTAAGAGGTAGTGTATTGAGATATAATATTCTTTGAGTAGATCAAGATGTTTAAAATGTTTCATAATTAAATATTTCTGTAAAAAGATGTATTTTTTCTATTATAATCCATTTACATCTCACATCATTACACAATGATATAATTTATATATATATATTCATTAAAAATATTGTTTCTACCGAATCAAGATCAAATATTGGATAGTTATCTTTTGGAATAGAAAATTTATTATATTCTTGTAAAATAACATTATCATATTTCATTATTACACAAAAAATCCATTATTTTATTAATCACTCTATATCACAGACTCTTTATTTCCAGATAGTATAATAAAAATCAAAGCAGTGACCAATTACCTCATTAGTTCCTCAAAATATTATTCACATTCCTTTGACCAAATTAACACAACCCTATAAATGAATGTGTTATTGATGGATTATATAATTAGTAAAAATTATGGATATATCACTAATATTACCCTATGTCCCAATGGAACTACAGACATTAAATTTTTTCTATTGGTGTTGGTATTTCACTGACTATCTTTTTCTAGATAAAATCAATCAGGATTGTATCCATAGAAAAAATATGGCCACAAAAAGAAATATCTTGATAATATAAATCTCAATTAAAATGGTTAACACATTATTTGTTTTCTTCTTAGAGTCTCAAAAATGATCTAAAAGTAATTATCACATTATTAATAGTTTTTTAATATATCATGATTTCATCAATGAATACCCAAAAATCATCATGATATTCCTTGAATACAATGTTTATTAGATCTCTAAAGACATATTGTGAATTATTCAATCTAAATCGATTTACTATAATCTCATATCGTACATAACTCATTTTAAAAGAAATGTTTGTAATGTATTCCCTATGTACCTTAAATTTATTATACCCAGAATGATGGTCAATCATGAATAAATTGTGAGATTCATGAATTTGAACAAATAATTTGTATAGGATACATTTTATATATCATAACAGTATTGATCTCCCAAAAATAAATTACCAACCACATAGATTTTTCCTTCATCTTAGTGAATAGATAATGGGATCCCTATGATGAAACAGTATGGAAAATAAATTCCTTATCACAAAAATACTCTACATTTTTCATCTCGACCACTAAATCCTTTGTGTAAATTCTATATGGTGTATTTTTTTCATCATACATCAGGGACTATTCAATGGAAAACAAAACATCATGTTTATTTTTTATGTAAAGGTCATTTTTATAAGATATAATAATTTATGCATATACAATAGTTCTATAATCAATTATATTATTATCCTCTCCATCCAATGATTATGAATTCAATTTGTCCCCATGTATTACATTTTGATGATCTACTAGTGGTGGATCGATACATGATGTAAATTATTATGTCCTCTCTATAATGATTAGTAATTCAATATATTAGAAATTATTATTAATTTAATTATCATGATAAATTTTTTTTATCATAATATGAAATAAATTTTGTACTAAATGTTATATCAAATACTACAATGTATATTATAATCTGTTTTGAATATAAATTACATATGTGTTCTATCATTGGAATTTTGGAGACATCATACTTGTAGTCTGACTTCCACTACTAGTTTAAACTAATAAGTAAATGGTTAAATTTCCCCATAAATATCTAATTTTCCTGGAAAATATTATGATTTAAATCTGTGAGAGGATCTTGAATCATAAAATGAATTAAATATATTTGTATCTTTAAATAAAATTCCTTACACGACATCATTGGGTACTTCCACCTCATCTTTAGTGGTCACATAGTAATGGCCTTTTCCACTATGCCTCTTCTTGTATAAATTCCCTTGATGCTGAGGAAATTATTTAGCATAGTAGAACAACACCATATAGTTGAGTCATGAGATATCAATGTTTTAATTTATCCCAATAAATTAAATACACTATTTTACCTTATCTCCACACTTATAAAAATCTCCAAAAATATTCAAGAATTTTGTGGGATGATTCCTTACACATTTATCTAAAGATGTAAATTTCTTCATTCACATCATTTTCATATCTACATTACCATTTTCATAGTGCTAAATAGAGAATTATTTTTTCTTTAATTATTAATGAAATATATTATACAAGTGATTACATATTTATTTTGATATAAAATAAAATTATTTCATCGTATAAATATTTTTTGAGAGGAGATGTCACACCCTGACCTAATCCATTATTTTGTCTTATTATTTCTTTGGCCTTACAAAATTTTTGATTGGGTTCGGGTCTAATCACAGACAAAAACTTTGTGTTGTAAAAAAGTGAGTGTTTTTTAGTTGACTTCATTGGGCACATAGGAAGTGTTCATTTTGGAAACCCGGTGCGGCTTCTCCCAATAATTGGCACGAGTCTCCTATCATTGGAAAATAAAAAAGATAAACTTTTTTAATTTATTGTTCAATTTGAATATTTATTGTTTTTAATAATTTTATAATTATAATTAAATATAATATGATAAATATTATTTTTATATTAAAAACTATATTAATATTAATATAATTATTAAAATTTTAATAATATTAGTTTTATTACAAATGAAATAATTTTAATTTTTTTCTACATTAAAACTATTATCAGTCGCCCGGGTTAACTGCATAGTTTCTAACATTTAAAATAAATCAAATCAAGTCTTTATGATAATTATAATATTAGTAGTATTTCATAATATAATAATGTTATTATTATTAATTTTTTTCTTGACTCTATTTTTAATTATTAAAAAATTATTATTATTATTATTATCATTTTATTTTTATTATTATTATTTGTAGTAGTAGTAGTACAACTACTACTATTGATATTTGGGTCGGTGTGCAGACTCCACATTACTAGCAGAAGTCGTGCTCTTAGCCCGAGCAGCTGCGTGACTGCATATTTTGAGTTATCCAAAAATAATTAAATGTGTTGATATATTAAAATTTAGTAAAATAAATTACATGCTGAAATAATAATAATATATTTTCATGAATAATAAAATTATATTATTATTAAGGATTTAATTAATAATATTATTATTTTAAAAGATTGATTGTAAAATTTTTTATTATTAATATCTTGAAATAAATTATTAATGTTTGTAATGATTTGTGATTACCATTATTGTTGTTATCAAAGATTTTTATTATTATTATTTAGATTTTATTTTATTTTTCATTTATTTTTTAATTTTCATTTAATTTATTTTTATCTTTTTTGTAACTTTTTTAGTGTTTACCATTATATGTGTTGTAGGTGATTCCCCTCCCTTCCTTCTTTCCCCTCATCGCAAAGGTCATCCCCTGGTTTCTCTTCTCCTACAGTTCCTCACCCCTATCCTCCTCCCTCTCACCGGTATGTTATCCCCCTCACCGTACATCTTCTCCCTCTCCGCACAGAATTCCGCATGCCCCCCTTTCTGATCCACCATCCATCTCCCTTCCCCTTCATGCATGCCCCCCTCTATCCGCTCTCTACCTCCAGCTGGCCTTTCCCCTGCAAGAATCAGCCCTGACCTCTGACTCTCCTATCTTTGAATGACCAAACTACCACAATTTCCCTTGTTCAACCCCTTCTTCCATGCCCTGACCTAAAATGTGTCCCATCGTCCCTTAAGACAACCTCAATAACTCACAACCCTCTTTCCCTCATCGATGTACTCGCTCCCTAGATCGTCTTTTCCCTCTAGCGACATTCTTACCCTTTCTGGTAAAGGGGTTGTTGTTTTGGGGTTCTCCATTGTTTGGGTTTGTTATTTGGGATTAAATCTTAAATTTTGGACTGTTTGATCTTGTTTTGTGTGGTGGATTTAGCATCCTGAGTGTCTGGTTGAGGTACGAAAGAGATTTCGCATTGGTATTGGGTAGTCATCCGACAATAGTGGTAGGATCCCCTTCATTGACCCTTAAATTTATGAACATTTTTATTGCTTTAGTTACATTTTTTCAAATTCATTGGTATTAAAATTTATTTTAGATTTCTAAAACAATTTTTCTGGGTAAAATAATTTTGTTCTGGTAGAAAATATTATTTGGAAAATTATTTTACCTACTTATGTGATTTCTCATGTTTTGTGATTATTTATGTTTGTGTGACGTTTAATTTTAAAATGATGTTAGTTTATGTTTTATATTTTTTAGAATTTCCATGTAAATTATGTTGCATTGTAATGGCATCCAGTTATGTGTTGTTTAATAGAATTTATTAAATTATACAATTTTTTATTTTAATTGTGCTATTGGTGCACATTTATTTTTAAATGGGGTTTTGAATAGGTTTTTGGTGTGTAAATCCATGGGTTCCTCTTTGGAGTTGTTTTATAAATTTTTAATGTGGTATATTAAATAATACAGGTGGTGTAAAATATGTTTCGATATTATGTTGAGGTGGTATTGCACCGTTAGATCATGATGATTGTTTTAAGTCAGTGGTTATCTTTATTTAGTTGTTGTGTGTTTGTTTTAGTTCATTGGTGGGGTAATTCAGAGAAACTGTGGTTGTCATATTGCACGTGCTTGTGCGCCCGATCAAGGCATATCACATCATAGTGTTTTCAGAATGATTCGAGGAAGGTCCCCCACTTCCCTTGCCTTTAAATTTAGAATTTATTATTTTCGTGAAATATAATTGATTTTTAGTAAATGAGAAATATTTATAGATAATTAATTTTGAAATAATTTCTTGATTTAAAAGAAGATATTTATATTATACACGGAACATCAATTATTTTCTTGATTAATTGACGCATAATAGTGAAATAATTCCCATATATAATTTGAACATAATTCATGTATTTTCAAGTGTGGTTCTGGTTTTGTGTTAAATGTTTTCTTCTAAAGTATGATAATTATTTGTGGTTTCTCTTGATAAATGGTGTTTCTCTTAAAAGTCGCATAATTCCCATTTGGCACTTCGATAAAATAAAATATTTTAAAAAAACATTTATTATGGTGGCTCAAGGGTGATCTTATTTTTTACGTCGATTGTGTGAGTTGTGTGTGATTTTTGTGCATCTGGACTGGTTACTTGATTGACATTGTTGAATCACACCATTTTATTACACGTGTTGACCTGGGAACTTGGAATTATAAGAAAATATTATGAAAACAATGGTTGCACTAGTTATGAATACACACTAGATAGTGGCCCTTGGTATAGACTATTCTATGCTAAGGGATTAGGCACCTCAGTTAGAAAAGGTAAGGAAACACTGAGCTTTTGGGTGTTGTGACATCATCGAGAGTAGGCATGCCTTCAGGATGAGTCACACATATATTATGTTCTGGATTGTTCACTTTCTCTTAGGTTCGACCAATGTTTTCTTTAGTACTTATTTGTTTGTGGGGGATGATTGAGGGTCCTAGTTTGGTTGTTGGTCGTCATTTTCAACTTTCCTATTTCCCTTATTGTGTTTTGTGTGTTGTGTGTGGGTTTCCTCTTGAATAACAACCAAAATTTGTATTTTTAAATTGTTCAAAAAAATATTTTTAAAATATAATGCACCTTTTCACTTCAAACATTTAATTTTTTTAAAATTAAAATGTTAAATGCATTGTTACTTGTTTTGGAAATATTTGTGTCTGAAGAAACCCATATTTTATATAATTTAGTTTGAACTTGGAATTAGAAAATTCATTATTTAATTTTATTTCTTTGGGAATATATTTTTGTGCATGCTTACTGTGTTTTAATCCTCTTGCATATAGTGTTATCCTATTATTAATTTCTATCACATGTTTAATTCAAGCTTTCTCACCATGGGTGAGAGTTGGTTGTGTATTGGTGAACGATTCTCAGTGTCACGAGGAGTTTTGGTCATGGCTAGATTAGTTTGTTGTTGTTGGTTGTTCTTCCTTTTTCATGTAATTTATCTAATTTATATTATTGTTGTATATTTTGACAGAATAGTTAGTTCTCATTGGGATAAATCATTCAAATTTGTACTCTGTTGAAGCACTGGTTCTTATCGCCAGCCCGAGAGGATCGAGAATGCCTCTTGGGCCATGCTGAAGATCGATTTGGGTGACTGGTTCAGGGTCGACCCGTGTTGTTTCATGAAAAAATGTTATCAAAAGAGTTCATATTTCGAGAGGAACTTGTATTTCAGGGAACAAAATGATATTTGGGGTTGTCATCATTCGAGGAGAAGAATTTCCAGGACTTGATGTGTAGGAACATGGAGGATATCATGAACCCAAGACGGTTCCAAAACCTGAGTTACCGTGGGATTTCTGGGCGTGTTGGTGTCCTTTAATATTGTAAATTTTTATATACTGGGAAATGAAAAGGGATTTGGAAATGTAGCCTCATAAGCTCATAGGGTCTGGAAGGCCTTGTGGAGCTTAGTACATTTCCCTAGACTACTCCCTGTGATGGTGGCATGACTGGAGTGTGGCTGCCAACCATATGTTCATTTCACTAATGGGTAATACTTTCCACTTGTGGATTTTTTGGGTCATATTAAATTCTGAAAACTATTTGTAAAGTTTTATTTTTAAATTTTGAAAAGTTTATTTTGAAATCTAAATGACCATGGTTCGATTAAGTTCAGTGTTTCCTTATTCCATAGTTTTCTCCCCCTTGATGAATTGAGGAATTCCCAATGTTCAGCTTCATGTGGTGTGCCCTTAGAAAATCCTTCAGTTGATCAACCTATAGACTATGTTCTAGAATTTTCAAAGTTGGACCCTCCTCTGTTTTATGGTCATGTAGATCCTCCTGTAGAAGAGGAGTGGATTCTAATGATTGAGAGGATCATCAGAATCATTGTGTTTCAAAAGTCATAGATTGTGATGTTGGATTCCTTTTTTCTTGAATATCCAACTTTGTAATGGTATTAGTATATGTATCGAAGAAAGACTCGATCAGATCTCACATTGGAGTTCTTCAAGTCTCTGTTAAATAAAAAATATTCATATATGTTTATGAAGATGGAAAAGTGAATGGAGTTTTGTTGTGTTTATCAGGGCATTGAATCAATATTCGAATTATATCTACGTTTCTTGGACCTAGCTCCGTATAATGAATAAATTGATGAAACTGATCCCAGAAAGGCTAGAAAATTTTAGTATGGGCTCCGACCTGATGTTCCATCGAGAGTGGCAGAGCTCAACCTAACCAAATTCTCAGATGTTGTGGGGAAATGCTTTTTGGATGAAGCTGAGTTAACATGAGGACATGAGGTATAGAATCCTACTCTAGCATTGGGGTGTAGTGAAGAGAATGTAAATAGTAAGAATGGGAAGTGACCTAATGTTGGTATCTCTAACAGAGTAAACAAGAGGCCTTCAGACCTTCTGTCATCTTCCTCACAGTTTAATGCCTTGATCAGTCACTCGTTGTTGTAAGAAGGGATAGAAGTAGATGATGTGCCCATGTTCTTTAAGACCCTACCACACCTATGGACTTCTGGGTCACTTGTAGTGATTCTGTTGAGGTGATTCCAAGAAGTGCACTGAACCTAGACCTATCTCTTTGAAGGACATCTCAGCTCATACATAAGAGTAAAGTGATGTTTTGGGATCAGTTTGAGGTTTTCTCTTTCCAGTGTTACTTGGATGTAGTATTCGACTCTTGTAGCATTTTTTTGAAGTTTCTATTCCTTTAGTAGTAAGAATAGTTCTGTTGAACCTCCATGAAACTGTTATAATATTGGAATTGTGTTTAGTGAAATTATTTTCCATGTGTTATGTTTGGGAATTTTTTAAGCATTGTTGTGTGGAAGAAGATGCTTCGATCATTAGAGCTCTAGATATATGCGCTGGAGTGATGCTGGCGCATAGTCAGGAGAACCTCAATGGTGAAAAAGGGCCTTGTTTTAATCTTTCTCCTTAGTGTGACTTGGTTTTTGTTCTTCTGAGGATGCGATATTATTTATATAGAGATTATGTTGGTTTTGATGCTCTGTCAATTCGGACAATCCCTCCCCCCCCACTATGTGGTGGGTTTTTTTTGGTCTGTTCAAGATGTTTTCATGTTCTGTTAACCTCGCCAGTTCATATGGTGGGTAGACCCACAGTGGGTATCGTAGAGTTATTCCCAATGTAATTTAGTGTTTTCTTGATCCTTATGGTGGGGAGTCCATTTGGGACTCCCCGTGTCAGAATCAAAGTTTCTTTTCATGTATCATTTGGTGGTGGGTGGTCTCGTGTAGAACCACTTAATCCTATGTTCATCCTCTTGAGTAACCGTTGGGATTGGTTTACACCATACTATTCTGTTGGACTAAGGTTATGGGAATAAACATCTGAAGCATTTTAGGTTCATTCCATTGTTGAAATGGATGGTTTAGGTTCTTCATGGAGATAGTTAATGTGATCATGTTTTATTGATGACTGGTGTGTTGTGGTTTTTTGGTGTATATTAGGATCGATCAAATAGAGGAACTTAATCCTTTAGAGGTGGGTGACACATTAGGTGCTTGATCATTGAGTCTAGATCTTGTTTGGATTTCTAGGGGTGGAAAACATTATGGTGGGCAGAATTTTCACACCCCGACCTAATCAATTATTTTATTTTATTATTTCTTTTTCCTTAAATAAATTTTGATGGGTTTCTGGTCGAGTCCCAGATGAATACATTGAGTGTTTTTAAAATGTGCACATTTTTGAGTTGACGTCGTTGGGCACACAGACATAGTGCATTTTGGAAACCCCACACGTCATCGCCTATGAGTCGACACGATCCTAATGTCTTCGAAAAATTTAAATGAGAAATTTTTGTATTTTATTGTTCTATTTTACTTTTCATTATTGTTAAAAATATTATAATTATTATTAAAGATAAAGTGATAAAGACTATTTATATAGTTAAAAATTTTATTAATATTAATATAGTTATTAAAAATGTTACTTATATTATTTTTATTAAAAATGAAATAACTCTCATTATTTTCATCTTTAAAATTATTAACAGTCGCATGGGTTAGATGCGTAATTTTCAACATTTAAAATGAATCGAAGGAAGTATTAATGATAATAATAATAATATTAGTGTTGAATATGATAATAATTATATTAATAATAATTTAATTAGTGTATCTCTTTGTAATTATTAAAAAATTATTGCAATTATAATAGAGGATTTATTATTATTATTATTACTAGTACTAATATTGTTATTTGGGCTAGTACACGGGAACTGCATAGCTAATAGAAGCCTTGAAGTTAGCATGTACACCTTTATGACTATGGAGTTTGAGTCGGCCAAATAAAAAAATTAAATGGGTTGAAAAATTAGAATTTAATTAAATAAATAACATAATTTTGTAATAATATTATTTTTTCATGAATAATAATATTATATTATTATTAAAGAATTATTATTATTATTATTATTATTATTATTATTAAGGTTTCAATTTTATTATTATTATTAATAATGTCTTGAAATAAATTATTAATTTTATTAACGATTTATGATTACCATTATTTTTGTTATCATAGTATTATTATTATTAATAAGGATTTTTTTTATTTTGTATTAATATGTTAGATTTTAATTATTTATTTTAATTTTCTGTTACCTTTTTAGGGTTTATACTTATGTGCAGTTCAGGTGGCGCCCCCTCCCTACGTTCTTTCCCCCCCATCACAAAGGTCACCCCCTATTGCTATTCTCCTGCAACACCTCACCTCTATCCTCCTCCCTCTTGTTGGCATGCTACCCCCTCACCAGATCTCTTCTCTCTCTATGCATAGGCTATCATATGATTCCATGTCCACTCCACCATCTTCATCCCATCACCTTTGAGAAATCTCCCCCCTCCGCTCTCTACCTCCAACCAGCCTTATCCCAGCATGCATCGGCCCTGGCCCGTGACACTCCTCTCTTCGGACGACCAGACTATCGCATGGCCCTTGTCCAACCCCATCATCCCAACCTTGACCAGAACAGTGACCCCTTTTCTCTTTGGACAACCTTAATGAAACACAAACCTCTTTCCCTCATCGACTCACCCACTATCCAGATCGCATTTTCACTCCAGTGATGTTCTTCCCCTTTTTTGGTAAGTGTTTATTGTTTTGGAGTTATATATTGTTATGGTTTGTTATTTAGAGTAATATACTAAATTTTAGAGAGTTTGATTTTGTTTCATGTGTTGGTTTTAGATTCATATGCATGTGGTTGATGTGAGAACAAGATTTCACATTGGTGGTGGGTAGTCATCGACAATTGCAGTATGATCCCTTGTGTGGTCCATTAATGTTTGGAAAATTTTGATTTATTTTATTACTCCTTTTCAACATCATTTGTATTATTAAATATTTTTTATTTCTAGAATAATGTTTCTGGGTAAAATTATTTTGTTCTAGTAGGAATATTTTGTTTGGATAATTATTTTACCTACATAAGTTATTTTGAATGTTTTGTGATTAATTATTTTGGTGTGATGTTTAATTTTTAAATGATCATGGTTTATATTTTATATTTTCTATCCATCTCATGTGAATTGAGGTGCATTTTCATGGTATCCAATTGTGTGTTGTTTAATAGTTTTTATTAAATTCTGAAATTTTTTATTTTAACTATGCAAGTGGGGATCATTTAATTATAAAGGGGGTTTCAATCAGGTTTTCGATGTGTAATATTGTGGTTCTCTCTTTGGAATTGTTTAATAGATTTTAAAGTGGTTTATGATATAGAACATATGGTGAAATTTTTTTTTTGAATGTTTGTTGAGGTGGTTTTTGCGCCATTTTATATTCTGTATTGTTTTAAGCTAGTAGTTATGTTTTTTAATTTGTTTTATATTTGTTGTAGCATATTGTTGAGTTAATTCTAGTATATTGAGGTTTTAATCTTGTGTGTGCTTGGGATCCAGCTTGAGGTGAGTTGTGTCATCGTGTTTGGACTACGGGTCGAAGTAGGTCCCCACTGCACTCAACATTAAATTTTGAATTTTTTAATTTCTTGATATTTCATTCATTTTTATAAAATGAGAAATATTATTATATAATTTATTTTAGAATAATTTCTTGATGTAAATGAAGATTTTTATTTTATACGTGACAGTAGAATTATTTTCTAGATGAATTGACTCCCAATAGTGAAAGAATGCCCATCTGGACTTTCAACATAATTCACGGATTTTCAGGTATTGTTCTGGTTTATTGGTAATAGTTTTCTTCTCAAGCGTGAGAAAATGTTTTGGTTTCACATGAGAAATGATGTTTCTATTAAATGTTGCAGAAGTCTCTTTTGGAACATTGATAAAATAAAATATTTCGAAAAAATTTATTTGGGGTGACATAGTAGTGATTTTGTTGTGTATTTCAATTATTGTAGTTTTGTATTATGTTTGAATATCGTGATTGTTTACATGATTGAAATTATTGACTCACCCCCTTTTTATTACATGGGTTTACATGGGAATATGGAATACGATGTGGATCTCTAGAGAACGATTGTTGTAATAGTTTAGAATACACACTGGCTAGTGGCCATCAGTATAGACTTTTATCTACTAGGGGATTGGACCCTTCAGTTAGTCTATGTTGGGAAACATCGAGAGTTTGGGAATTATGATTTCATCGAGAGTAGGCATGCCTCTAGGATGATTCACACGTATAGTACGTTCTAGATTTTTTCACAAGATTCTAGGTTCAAACAATGTTTTTTAGTACTTATTTGTATGTGGCGGATGATTGAGAGGGAAAATTTTGTTTCTGGTCCTTGTTTGCTACATTCCTGTTGAATGTAATGTGTGTTTTGTATTGTATGTCGTTTTACTCTTGACTAACAACCAAAATTTGGATTTTCGAATTGTTCATGAATTTTTTTATAATATAATGATCCTTTTCAATTAAAAAATTAATTTTTTTTAAATAAAAAATGGAAATAGATTATTACATGTTTTTGAAATGTAAGTGTGTGTGGAAACACATATTTTATATAATTTAATTCAAACCTATAATTAGTATATTTATTATTTAATTGATGTTCTATGGGAATAGATTTTTGGGCACGCCTACTGAGTTTTAATATTCACACCAATAGAGTTATCTTATTTTTAGTTTAGGTTGTAGGTTCGACTAAATATTTCTCACCATAGGTGAGTTTTGGTTTTGTATTAGTGAGCGACTATCATGGTCATAAAGAGTTTTGATCATGGTTAGGTTATTTTTTTTTTGAGTTTGTTGTTGTTCATTTTTCATGTAATTTTTTTACATTACGGTGTTCTATCGTATTTATACTTCTTAGTTTGTTTTCATTGGGTGAAATCATTCTCATTTGTACTATGTTGATCGCTGGTGCTTGATGACAACTGAGGAGGATTGGGAACGTCTCTTGGGCCTTGCCGCAGATCAGATCGGGTAACCGTTTCATGGTTGACCTTGGTTGGTTAATGACAGACGAGCACCCACTAAAGTCTTATCTTCTATCATTCAGTTAAATGGGGAACTATATCATATTAAATTATCCAACACAATATAATTATATTATATATTTTTATTCTCCATCTAGGAAAGTATCTTTTTAATAACCTTATTAATATTTCCATTATTACAATTATATGTTTTGTTCCAATATGAGGTGTATTTTCTTGATATGTTGGTTAGTATCTACATTGGCCATGAGTGTTGATACCTTTTTTCTTTCTAAGTACCATTTCTTAATAATAGAATATAAATGATTAACACTTAAAATTATACATTTCCAATCATAATGTGCAATTCTAAATATAACATGAAACATAACACAAATTAATAAATTATGCAGTTTATTTAACATAATCATATACGAGGATCCTTTTAGGATATGATAGTTTTAAAATAATGCATAGTGGGTTTTAATGAAAATTTGAATTATCCCAGGTATATACCCCATGGGTGTCACACAATTTTTTTTAGAAAGTTCGATTGTTTTCTTCCAGGTAATGGTTTAGTTAAGACCGATGTTCCTTTTTGAAAGTTATTACCCTTATCTACATCAGTGATATCTATGCATCCACCTTTAGGATAATGAAATGGATATATATCTATGAAAAAATATATTATCATTCAAAAAAATATTAAGATTTTCATTTACACATATTTAAGACACTAATCATAGGGTTAGGTCCACAAAACTATATTTCCCTTAATCTTGTTCCCAATGTTTATTCTAAACATCCATTATTACCAACATTAAGTACCCTGACTCCAGTAATCTAGTGTAGGTTCCTACATTATTAAATTTTCATTGATACATGGTGAAAAGTTCCAAAGTGCTTATCAATTTAATAGTTTTGAATAACTATATAAATACATGACACCCATTTTATGTAAGGAAATAATATAAAAAGTATAGTAATGTAAAAAAATATAAATCCTTGAAATCATTCAATGAATTCCAATTCAGATGATGGAGAATGAATAAAAGGGTTACATCAAATTCTATATATGTGTTAATTATAGCATAATATATCATGAGTGAATAGTTAAATTTAAATATTGAATGGTAAATAAATGATAAAACACTCCATTTAATAAAATTACTTAATCAGGAAGTATGTCATAAAAAATATGGTAAGTTAGCTAACTAAACACCCAATCTATTTAATAAATAAACTACGAAAGAAACAAATCATGATATTATATAAATTAAAAATTTTCCTGGATAATAATAATTATTAAATTATAAATTAATAAAAATCATACTTATTAGATGTTATAACATTAGGAATCCTGATACCTCGACATCAAGACCTTTCCCAACACAGTTTAAAACTATGACTAGAAAACATCGATTTTGGGAAACCAATTTGTCTCATTAGACATTTTGATGCATTGAGTGGTCATCTAAAACTAATTTCCACCCATTAATACATGTAAATAAAATTCCATCTATATAATGAAATAAATTTAATTAATTTTTCAATATACCTTATCATTGAATATCCATACTATGTAAGGGATATAGATTTATCAATAATTCCCCATATAAATTATTGACATTCAATGTAATCATCAGTAAATATGTTATAAGTATTAGAACATAAATAAAACCATCATAAAATAATATATATCTCTATGTGAAATTAAATTTCAAATGAAAACGATCATAAAAATGTAATTATTTCAATAGAATATAAAAAATCACAACAGAATGTCAGATTATAAGATATTTTTTACATATTTTTCACCATTCAAATTTGATCCCCTTAAATAATATAATTTAAAATTACCTTATTATTCATGAATAACTAGAAACAAATGATAAATATATTAATTTTATAGAATATAAACCACCGAAAAGTGAATGGATACATATTAAAAAATATGTAACAATTAAATGAAAATTATAATGATATCCATTTCCTCATGATTTCATATAGTTGAGCACTATTTAACATCCAATATAGTGGATTTGTGAATGTTTTTAATTTGTAATATAACCTTATGAATATTTATAATATAATATATGATCCTCTATTAAAATTTTACCAACCATTCATTAGAAATATTTCATTACTTTCATTGTTTTTATTGTTAACTACATTCATTTTTAAAAATTATTTTGTAATGAAGGATCCCAATTTTCTAAATGTTATAGAAACACACAATATAAAAAATATTATTATTTATATAAATAGTATATTGCATTATTAGATATATAATTATAATCATTCCTAAAATTTGGTCATGAAAAACGATTCACGTCGCTTTATGGAGATGGTATTCCATACAAACGAATGTGAAAATATGTCGTTCCCTTAATGGATGAAATAGTAAATGATTTTTTTATATATTAATTTTAAAAATTAGTAAAAATTTAATTATTATCAAATATATTCATTAAATTTATCATTGTTACCTTTCATTCAAAGCCTATATTAATTATTATTTTCATCTCTTCTTGGGGTATTAGTTCATTTACACACTAGAAACATCATTGATTTTAAATAGAATAGAATGTAATGAATTATATGTGATATAATTATTTCAGAAGTACAATTATATCTAAAATATTATATATAAATATTACATATTTAATTAAATCTGAACAATATAGGTTTTTATTGAAAAAGAGCCACATGGGTTCGTGAGGTGGTTTCCCCCTTACACATGATCAACAATTTTTTTTACCATTTCATAGAAGATGAGATGTATATGTGTTACTAAATTAAAATAATAAAATTTATGTAAATTTGATATAATGATACTATTATAATATAATTTTTTAAATAATATTAGTGTATGTTGATTAATAAATGAAATAAAATTAGACCTTTAAGAACAATAACTTTTCTTTTGATGGCCTCTTCATGTTTTCCACAAATTCCCTCTAAGGATTTATTTATACTTATTTAAGTGGATATCAGATGTTTGAAATCATTAATGAACTTAAATTGACAATTATTTTCTGATCTAAATGACTTTTGAAGTTTGAATATGGTATGTTTTTTGATAACCTTTTATAAGAGTGGTATAGGAAACACAAGAAATGATTGAAAACAATCAATTAAAACAATGATTATAAATGAAAAAATAAATAAAAATTTTGATTTTGAGACCATTATATGTGATAAGGTAGAAATATATCCATATAGTTTAATTTTTAGATGTTGTTAGGTAATTTCAGCCCTTATCATTTTAGTTTAATCTTTGGAAAAATCTGTTTTATCCTTACCTATGGTAACTAATTATTACTATTGTCACAATTTATAATAAAAAAATTAAATTTAACCTTATTAGATAATATAAAATATTCTGATTACAAATAATAAATATCTGTTTTCAAATTAAATTAAAATCATTAGAGGAGTCCAAATTAATATTATATACACAAATACGATGAAAAAACAGGACTCCAAAGACAAATTTATTATAAGTACATAGGGTTTAAATATCAGAATTCAATATGAAATTGATACCAATGACCTAAATATTATTAATAAAAATATAATTAAACAAATTTTACTATAAAACAAATTTAGAAGGTTGTTTATCATTTTAAATAAATTAAATAAAATGGTCATTTGTTATAAATATGATTATTTTTTACTATTAATGGAAAACTGAAACATTTAAGAAAATGAATAACAATCACCATAAGAAATTTATGGTATTATAATTTAATAAATTTAGTAAATTTTTTAGACATTGTTTTTATGATCTTGAAAAATAAATTATTTTATAAGTGCATAAGAAAAAACTACAGTTTTTTCTAAAAAAAAATTTTTTTAAAAAAATAATTTTATTGGAATATAATTCTTATTTTTATTTTAATAAATATAAATCACATTTATTTTTTTTATAAATGTATAAGATAATTAATTTTCATAATTATTTTTCATACTCACTGACTAAACAACTAATTTATAATATTTATCATAAAATAATATTTTGATATTTTTTGTCACATAAAATAGGTTTCGAATTCATCAAAAACTATTGAGTAAATTAGGTTTATATAAAAATAAAAAAATAATAAATTATTATGGAATTTAAAAATAAAATTTATGTTTTTCCAAAAAAATTTAAATATGAGATACGAACCATTTTTTCTATCATCAAATTAATCAATTTATATTTCATGAGTATTTATCCTTATATTATTTTTCATGTTCGGGAATTAGATAATGTTAATATTGAAAAATATATTTTTTATAGCATATTAAACATAATATTATGGTTTATAAATCCATCCAATATTATGATGGTTTCTTCATTGAGGTCATCCCAGCATTATGCCTTTTGAGCAGGGTTTTATATAGTTCTATATAAAAGTAAAAAAATACTGACATGAGTGATCAGTGTTTATTTCAAATGGGGATTATGGAAAACAAAAAAAAAATATGTTCTTCTCTAAAGTTATCACATAATATTTATCTTTAGATACAATCCATATTTTTTAAATGGTGATTACTTTGTATTGGATTATATAATATTCCTTTACAAAATTACGTAATATAAAAATTACATTATAATGGATATTAAATTTAATGTCATTTTTCCAAATAATATCTCGCATGATAGTAAAAATCGGTGTATAATTAGTCCTCTTTTTCATGCATGTGGTTCATATTGAGATAATACCCAACAAAAAATGTTGGATAATTACCCCTAGGTATATCAATTATAGAGACCACATAATCATAAAATATCTGAACATGATTTTTATTTAGATGAAAATCTTGCAGTCACTAATTTACCAAAATATCATGATGATATCCAATTCTTAAACATATCCCATATAATTATACCTTGGGTATTTAATAATTTTAAACAATCCTAATCCCACATAAAAATAAATAAACCCTACATCAATACCATAAAAGGAACCCAAATCCCACACTACCATGTTTGGTGAAAAGATATTTCTTTAAAAACTATATTTTGATAGAAATTTATTTTATTCTCTTTTAATAATACAAAATTTCAATAGTATTAACCTAAAAATTCACAAATAATCATTAAATCCCATGAATTAAGTAATTATTTTCTTTTATGATATATTACTTAGGAAACATATTTTCTGGTACTTGAGAATAGTTCTCTAAATTAGAACCTCACTAGATCCATGCATGTACATCTCATAATATATATTCATCTTTATAACATGAACATAGACATAAGAACAGTGTATGCTCAGGTACATCCAAATTGATGAAATATAACCTTTATATTAAGTGTTAGATCATAAGAATATAATAAACATTTGGTATGATAAAAATACATTAAAAACATCTTGCAACAATAATATTTTTCCCTCATTAATGATATAAGGTTATAAAATCTCAATGAACAATATCTAAATAAACAATTCATATGATTTTAACATACAAAAAACACAATCTATATGTTATAATGGTTTGGAATATAACATAGAATTGTAACATTACAATGAAAAACATCATCATGAATAACTAGGAGTCAAACATGGGCATGGAGAAATTATAACAAAACAAAAAAAATCAAATGTAAAAACATCACATTATGAACAAAAAATTCCAATGTTTCATATTGTGAATATAAAAAATTCACTATTCATGTTGTGAATAAAAAATTATACATGATTAAATTTTTTTAATAACTCAAATTCTTCATGTTATGAACATAAAAATGATCACACTTTGTATTGTGAACAAAACAAAATTCCAACAAATCATATTTTTAATAAAAAATGTGTACAAATAACAACATTATATCATGAGATATTAATCCTTAACTAATGATTTGGAAGTAGGTATATAACAATAACTATAATAACATATATGATGTGTGTCGCTTAAGTTCATTCATTCATCATATCATAAATCACCTAAGAAAATAAAAATGAAATCAATTATTTAAAAGAGAAGAATAGAAAATTGACATTCATAATTTCATAAATAATATTCACATAATAAACCTAGGGAGAATAAAAGGGTATATAATCAAATAAAGTAAAATTTTATTTAAAAAACCATGAAATAACATAATATTTATTATTTAGTATATAGATATGCTGTGTGTATATTATAGTCAACAATCTAAAAAATCAATAGATGTATACATAACTTGGTAAACACCCTTAAACCCATGGAATCAAGAATAGTGTAATCGGATAAGAATGAAATTAAATTAATAATAAGGTTTTAAATAATTTATGAATAAAAAATATATATTGATGAATGATTTAATATATATAAAATAATTTTATAAAACATCCAGAGAAATAAGTTAGATTTTATCATTTGAATAATATTGTCAATCCATTATAAGAAATCACAAGGAATTTATACATGTATGATTAATACTTTTACGGTTAATTTAGAAAATGATAATTAAAAAACAATAAATATAATATATTTTTTCAAATTATTTTTTAAAAATATTTTTTAAAACATAATTTAAAAAAACCTTTTACAAAACTTAAAAATGTTGATAGGTAGTTTCATTAAAAATGACAACTGGGATGTCAATATTCATAAAAACATAAACATTGAAAAATATATATTTTTTAGAATAAACCATATTAAAAATGTTAAAAGATTCTATTTTCCATCATTTATATATAAAATTTATGTAATTAAAAATTATGACTCTATTTTTTTAAATGATTCATCCAGAAATTGTGGAAATGAAGATGAAATAATTCATGTGAAAATTTTGTTTTAAAATTTACATTATTGAAAAAAACATCAAATTATATAATTTAATATGTTATGTCTATAATAAATTAACGATATTTTGATTTTATGAAATTATATCAATGAGATTTGAAAATGATAGACGATACGAAATTAATGAAATAAAATTATCCATTATAATAATCAATTATTGGAAATCTTGTTTTTTAGAAATAATTTGTAATTAAACCCATATGGATTGAGTAGAATTTAAATAATATACTATTGAGGGATAAATTCTTGGAAATATAAAATCATTTAACATGTATAAACAAATAATTAAACATATAATATAATATATTACAATTATACACACATAATAAATAAAAATATATACAAATATTCAAACTATTCTGTAATAAAGGAAAATTCAATAAAAAATATCTTACTATGTATTACCGATTACTTGAGAGTGCTTTCTCCTATTATATAATGAACAAATATATCTTTAAAACCTATAATATAACCATAATAAAAATATAATAAAATTATTATAATTATTTTATAAGAATATATTTCTAATATATTAACCTATTATAGTTTATTTTCATTATTGTGTGTTAGAAATTTTATATTCGTGTTTCTTACAAGAAAACAGGAAGATGACACAATATCTCATTAAATGTTATATAGTTCTTTATCAAAAAATGAATTAAATATATTATATTATTTCTCATTAAATGGTTAATTATTACCAATTTTATTGTGGGTAAATATATTATTATGTTTTGGTAAAATTGAAATCACGAAAAAATCATTTCTGAGATTTTTAATGATCGAAGGAAGGTATATTCATAAATATTTAACTATTAATGAAATCGTTGAAAATTAATTTTGAATATAAAAATATTTCAATTTCATTATGATATTAAAAATAAATTTCATCCCATAATAATTTTGACATAATAATTATAACATATTTTATATATGTATAAAAAATCAATCCAAAAGATAATGTAATATAATTATTTTTATATGGGTGAATATTTTTAGATAATGAAAAATATAACATATTCAGAAGATTAAAAGTTTTATAATTATCATATATCATCATTAAATCAAAATCTAGGAACCCTAAATGATTTACGGTGATGAAAAATTAAATTTGATTTTCATGGATATGGTAGTCTGCCATATGCCTGATAAAAGATCACATTTCTCAATGAATGGATAGAATGGTTACATATAAAAAATGATCATTTATGAATATATTTTTAGCATAGAAAACGCATTTATTCATTAAATACACCATCTAATCATGCCTTATCATAAGGATATGAGAAAAAGACAACATCACTTCTTAGAGGTGGTCATCCTCATGTACGCATGATCCTCGTAATTTTTTTCAATATTTATTGAAAGGGTGAATTGTTTTTGTAAGAAAATATATTTAAATTTAATTATAATAATTATTCTTAATAATTATATTAATAAGGTGATTTATGATGGATCAGAGTCAAATAATAAATAATGTGAAATTATTACTCACAATGAATGATTGAGCTTTCTCTATGGAGGATTCATGGAAATGGAAGACCTAAGAAAAATGAATTTAACCATATGAATATAAAATATGGATAAAGTTATTGGAGTCAAAGTGTGGTAGTGTTTCAATTATAGATATCATTGGGAGGATAGTATGAAAGTGTTATTATAATAACCTTTTTACAGATGATTTGAATGATATTGTTTGAATTAAGCATTACATTTTCAATAAGTTGATGACTATATTCGAGGTCACTAGGTCAATAAATCAAAAAGAGTAAAAGGGAAGTTGTGTGTGGATACAAATAATCTCAATAGATTGTTATGGATTATATTATGAGTATTTTAGGGATATTTTATCTACTATCCTCTAACCATTATTTAAATTTATCATGGTATATAATTATTAATAATATTCATTAATTGTAATTAATGAAATTAATATTAAACCTTTACAATAATTTTATCCATATAATATTAAAATTTTAAATCATTTTATCACAGAATGTTTCATGTAGTTTGAGAAGATAATTTTTGGATTAGTAGGTATAGTGCATAAAAATAATTTGTAGAAAAAATTTTGTTTTTATGTTTTAAAATCTATGTGTTGGATTATATTATAATGAGTAATCAATTTTTTGAAATAATTATTTTAATTATAAAAAATAAATTTATGTTTCTATTTAAGCGATCCAATACAAAATTTCAACATCAAAATAATCAATTAAATAAAATAAATGAATGTAAATTTCTTAAATATATGTTTTTAATTTATTTATAGAAATTTTAGATATAATATTTATATTTTAAAAATTATTATATAATATTTTTTATTAATTATTTAATTATTTTATATTTATGTGGTTTCACAATATTTAATGATATGAATTTTAAATGATTAAAACCTAAAAAATATAATTTTAAAAAATAATAATTTTTTTACTAAAAATATTCATTTTCATGAAGAAAACAAAAAAGAAGAGTATATAAATATATATAAAAGAATACTAGAATTGATTTTTATTTTTGAAAATTAAAAGTTTGTAATTTTTAAATTTAATATATGAACAGATAGTGAGTAAGACGTTAAATATAACCTTTATTCCTTGTAAAATTTTCATTATAAATTCTTAATAATTATTTATATTCAAAATATAATTAACATAAATTTATTATCATATTAGTTATTATTAATTCATTATTAAAAATTTCCCTATAATGTGATGTGGTTTTTTTATTTTTGGTGTAGCATGTAATGAAATTTATTGAAAATTACATTATTTTGACAAAGCCTATAATTTAAGTTTGATATATGATAAATCTCTCATAAAATGTATTTTTTCTCTTCTCATAGGGTTATTCCAAAAAAATAACATGTTTTAATTTCATTTCCTTCTCTCTAACTACTCAAATTCATAAAATAACGTTTTAATAGTGAATTAAAATTGTTTCCCATTCAATATCAATTAATTTTCATCAATGTAAATATTTTATTTAATTTTTTTTTTAAAATATATATTCTCTAATAACTGATAAAATTATGTTTTCTAAACAACAGTAACATTCAATTAAAATAGTTATATATAATATTCATTCAAATTTCAATATGTGGTAATTTTTTAAAATCGTATGAATAGAATGATTGTTTTATGATATACTACATGAATGATTTTTTCCACTATCTATATAGTCATTAATTTGAAACATCCATTACATGTTTCTATAGTAAATTTCATTTCTTTTTGAAAATATTCTAGATATTTTTAAATTAGAAATAATTAATTTCCAAATCAAAAGCTTATTTAAAGAATAATTGACCATGATATCTTTTAATGGTATTTTAATATTTGAAAAATCCATTGATGTAACATATGATTCATTGGGGATGAGATCAAAGGATATTGTCCTTATAAATTATATGAATGGTTTATGATAATTATAACTAGATATTGATTAAAACCATTTTATTTTAAAATAGTTAATATGATATGAAATGATAATATTTTCATGATATTACGGATTATATTATAATGTATTATGATTACATGACGGTTGGTTATGTTTTAGTCCACTATTTCATAGGGTAAACATTAATGGTTTTTTAGATCAAAGGGAAAATGAGATTTTGTCCCAATACAATATAAGGGATCTTGGGGGGGTTATCCCAAGACCAAAATAGAGTGAAAAATAGTTTATAAAAAACAATTTAGTAACACATGTGGTTAACCAAATCTTTAAATATGAGTAATGTCTTGGTAAGGATTACTGAAATAAGTTTTCAATGATCATTACTAATTTCTGGATTTTAAGAAATTATATTTAATAATGCTATTATTAAATAGTTCATGATAATTTATTATAGTATGATTAATTTTATAAGATCATCCAGTGAATTATAACATTATTTTGATCTATTAATTGTTTTTTATGATGTTTTAAATGCTATGATGATGTTATCATAACTTTATTCTAATGAAATTATTATATATGATAATTTATTGATATCTCCCATTTTTAACAATGATGATAATTTGAGCTCAGTCATTATTATAATTAATTTCCATAAATTATGATGATATTATATTTGTACGGAAGGTCAAATAAGTTTAATATGCGATTAGAACTATTTAATGGATGATGATGATCATTCATTAAATAAGATGATAAGGACTCTATTATCTAAATAAACTTTAACAATATTGTTTGAGGGCTTGTAATATTTTCAAATATATATGAAATTCATCTTAAATGATGTAACATTTAAAAATTTAATTATTCAGTCACCATAGATTGCATTAGAGTGGGGTCTAGTTACTTTTAATTATTGGTATTAGAGAAATTTGAGGAATAATTTTTTGATAAGTCAATGTATAGAATAACATCAAAATTCCATGAACTCATCCCCCAAATGTACCACTTTGAGGAACAACATTACATAAGGGAGAAAAGGAAAATTGTGTCCCATCCCTAATGTTCTATAAGGATGTGATAATTACGGTGGTTTATCAAATAGAAAAATGGGGTACATTAACTACTACGAGATCATGAATAATTAGAGATAATTTAAATCCAGTAAAAAATACTATTGATCATAAATTAAAAAAGATCACAATAAATTCATGTAATTATATAAAATTAAAAAAAAACTATGGAAGAACTATTTGTACGTAAAGGATAACCCCTAAAACATACCTCTATGTCCCAATAGCTCTTAAACAACTCCATGAGCTAGTAATGTGAAGACATACCTCCAACAATCTCTAACAACACTTAATTAATGTGTATATATAAATAGGTTGATAATAACATGTATACTCAGCATGATTCAAAATAGATACTCTGTTTAAGAAAAACATACTAAATAATGATGATCAAAAACATAATATAACTCATGAAATAATAAAATACACTCTTCCTAGAACGACCAAGGATCTCTCACTAGGAATCAGATAGAATAGTTATATATTATTCAACATATATCAATAATATAACTTATATATATATATATATATATTTATTTATTCTCTACACTATCTATTCTAGTTGTGATCCATATCTCTCTTAATATAATCTTGATTCATGACATCTGGGATACATTAACATTAAACAAACAAAATTAATCATAAAATATCACCATCTTGCACCATTAAACCCAATAAAAACATCAAATAATTATCCTATAACATATCTCAAAATGTTAATCAATCATTTTATGAGTGTAAACTCCCTAACCCAGAAGCCACTAATTCAATTCCCTCAGACAGGTAGCCAAACAACCTCAAAAGTAACTCCACAAAAGCAAGAGGTTACTTACTTGTTGTGAGAATATAATATTTCAAGTGGAGATACTATATCCTCTTTATTATAGTATTCCTAAAAGAATAATATATGAAATAATGTAAATAAAAAACAATAGATCAAAAAAATGCTTTACCAACAATATCACTTACATGGTTAGAAACATTACCACCATTAAATGTATCATGTATTTCTAACAATTCCAAAAGTGTAGAAAAAATAAATAAATTGAAACTACTAGATCCAAAAAGTGGGTCCCTACTACAAGTATGAGTCATTATCCATGCACACCATAATACTAATTAAACACCATATCATAATTAATTTTCCCTTATCCTTACGTTTACTCCAGAAATCTACTTAAATACCCAACAGAGGCCCAACTAGTGGGTGAGTACAACTCAGTAGGCCACCACTAACAGTGTCTATAAAATATCAAGTCTAATTATATAGATCATACATGTACGAAATAAATAAAAAGGAAAACCAAAAGACACATCGGTTATGTTATGAAATAATCATTACTTATTCCACTTCCTTTATTATTTCCATTTTCATCACATTTATCATCTTCATTGCCCAATTAATTTTCATCACATGTTATATGGGTTAGGCATTTAATGTATTTACAAGGGTCATCATTTCATAATCAAATACACCACAAATACCTTGTAAACTATGTATAAGTAGTTTCATTAAATGAATCTACAAGAGATATAGAGACTCAGTCCCCTTCACTAACTCATAAATTATAGGATGGGGTTGACAACCTTATTCTAACTCAAACCATGAGAATATAACCTCATTTCCAAAATCCCATAGTAACCCAGCCATGTGAAAATTAATATTTATATGTTTACCATATATACAAAATCACAAACCAAACATAATTCCTAACTCATGAAAATCAAATTTCATATTTTATTTAACACATAAATCACACGTATACATTAACCTATTTAGATAATTACCATTTTCTTATCCCATCCCATTTAACCCATTTCCCCTTTGAGTAATTATCACATTTATGGGAGTCCATTACAACTCATAACACATTTGAAGAGCTTCTCAATTCATAAGAATTAACCCATTAAACATTTTCTTTATTTAATATGAATTAACCCTCCTATAAATTAAAATAATATTCATAAATCACTAATATAAAAGAACTTATGGACGATGACTCGGGATGGAAATAAGATACATCTGTTGAGTTCATAATGTAGGGGTTTTCCAAGGTGTGACCCACAGTGGGTCGGCATGGTATGTTTGAATGAGGACTTCATTGGCGGTACATTCAGTGAATTAATTAATTAATTAAATTATCTAAGTGATTCATTTTTTGACCTAATGATATATCTATAAAAATATCTCTATGTATGTTTTCCCAGGGTATCCTCATAATTTTGACATTGAAAATGATGATCTACCCTCTCTTTTTCATTGGAAATGAAGATGAAATATAGAGGATGACAATGAAACATCAAATCAAGGCGGTATAAATCGTGGAGAATGAAATAAAGCATACTTCACATGTTCCTCCTCAAGGAAGATCTATCCAATCCCATTATGACACATCAATAGTGGTTTTACACCCCGTTTGATTAAAATTTTGATTATTTATTCTAACTAACATTTATTTTTTATCATTGATCATTTAGTGATCCAAATACTTAATTAACTATAATAATTATTCTTCATTAATCATTAAGATGGAAATTACTCAATCCTATCCCAAATAATAGCTGAGTTTATTCATTAAATTTGGTAATCAGGATTTTTTCATCATTATTAATTCATTCAAACCCTTCATTTTTTTTGTTTGGGGATTGATAAATACCCAATAATTAATCAATGTAAAACCAATCTTTGACACATCAGATCATAGATATGGTTTTGTGATCAATCAAGGTGTGATAATGTTTGACATTATTTTAGTAAATTGATTGAAGGCCACAATAAGGGTTTCCATACTCAGTTTGTCAAGAAGGAGGTACGATGCTTGAAAGGATTTTCCTGAGTAGATCAGGGGGTTTGAATCTGACCACTAATGATATATAAAGCAGCGATGACCGAAGGTCGAATGGCGGGGGTGGCTCCCTATGCACTACAATGTGCAGAGACTCCTGATGGATCCTTGAGAGGGGCGAAAGGTGCTGACAATATAAGGCCCCAGCCTTAAACATTACTTAATATTGGATTCAATGAATAATTCACATTAAGGATCTTTTCAGGTTTAGAGTTATAGAGAATTAGATCATAAATCATGAATTACATTCCACATTTAAACAAAGTGGTTATATAAAAGATAATATTCATTTTTCCCCATCAACGGAAACATATTTAAAATAAAACATGGATTCTTTCTTGACACTTCCTTGACACTATCGCCATCACATGCACCATTCCCTTGACATGTGAAAAAATTTCAAAAACATGGGATGAGCATAAAAAGCTTAGTAAGTGATATAAAAGTACAAAAAGAAAACATTAATCCATAGATGAAATCATACATTACTCATAAATCATAAGAATTTTAACATACCTCATCAAATCATGAATAAATCATAGAAATCATATGGAATAAATGTAACTTGAGGCATTCATAACATTCTTACGTAGGGAGTAACCCTCTTGGTTACGTTTGGAATACCCATCATAGTATATTTCCACATTCTCTTCGGAGAAACCTTAACGTTTAACTCCTTCACATTACCCAATGCATTGGAGAGCTATATCGGGATCACCTGCCATTTTTTTTATCACGGAACCACCCGTCTTCATAATAATTCCCAAGAACCATAACATAATCGTATCATATAAAACATGCATAAAGGAAACATAAAATTTTTACTTTTCAATAACAAGATATCAATACAACACATTGATATAAAAAAATTATGAAAAGAATTTTCAATACCAATATAAATAAAAATTAAAACATGGTATTTATTATTCATTTTAAAAATGGTATGGCTTGTAGAGGAAGCCGAAACTCAAATAATGGTCATGACGACATAGAATTTGTTTTCGCCGCATACGTATGAAAAAAACATTCCCTTTTTCCATTTAGTAAAACGCTTTGTATAAAAAATATTCCTTTCGGATAAACATAAAAGTCAAAGTGACTTATAGACCATATAAAAGAAAGTTGTGTATAAAATAAATTATTCCTCAATGAATGGACATTGAGACGAAGTCCCATACAAAGAAGGTATCCTTGGATTAAGGATAAATATATTTCATAATTATGTGTGACAAATGAATACACCTAATATATGTGGATATTAAGTGTAAAACAATCAGAGGTCATTCACACATATTCATAGAACCACATATTCAAGGAGTACCCGTTTATCACAAAGAATCAATATTGGGTTAAGAATTTCCCTTGCAAAAATTCGACAGCCTAATGACGTCACTTCCAACATCAGAAAATGAGTTGATGAGAGATAAAAAGGGTATCTCACCACTTGTACATAAAATTTACATCAATAATGATATATAATAACATATCCCAACATTACAATATGTTAATTAAACGACCCAACAAAAGAATTCTTTTAAAAAGAGGAGGGTGAAAAGTTCCCTTACCGACTTGGGTATATTTCGAAGCATACACCCCATGAAAGAAGGACAATACAAAATTGATGTAAATACTCATAAAATAAATTATATTAGAAAAAGAGTATAATAATGGGTAGTACATAACACTCAAAATAAATGGTGGTAAAAGTAGCATAAATCTCACGAGAATAAAAGTGAGATGAAAAATCCCTTACAAATACTCAGCAGCCGAACGGCGCCACTAAATACTTCCAAAAATGGATTGATGAGATCAAATAGGGTCTCTCAGCATATTAACATATAATTTATAGCAAAATTAATATAAAAGAGCATCCCAATCATAAAAAAGACGAGCTTAAAAGGAATGACATAAAAGAGTGTACTTAAAAAGAAAGAGAGGGGTAGGTTCCCTTACCTCGGGTCCGACATGACTCGATCGTTCTTTAACATCCTGAATAATAAACTTGAGTTAATTTATAAATTCTTATGAACCTTTTTCATATTCATTATTTTTTGTATATCACTTACTACCATGCTATGAACACTATGTAATTATTTAAGTTAATAATGGTCGTTTTTTAGATCATTGCTACTTGAGTAAAAAATAAACTCTTTATAATTACAAGTTGTTCATGTGGTAAAATATATATTATATCCATAATTATATTCATTATGTAGATATAATATATATCGTATATATACATTATATAAATTCATTTATAATATTACATAAAATTTAGAGGTATGAAATGAAATGCACCGTTCATGGAGATGGTAAGCCGTACGTACGCATGAACACTACTTCCATTTTTATTTAATATTTAATGGAATAAAAACATAATGATAAATAATAGTATTATAATTACATTATGGTATCATATATAATATCATTAAATCTATAATTTATACATACCACATATGGTATTAACAAATCAAATCACTTTGAGGCGGCGGTAGTCCGCACTTCCAAAAATGAAGATATCGTGTTTAACCATAATAGAAACCATAATGGTTTTCTATAAATGAAAAATACATAAGCTTATGTGACACATAAAAATATTATATATCATATATAAATATAGTTACATTTTAATGGCCACGTTTGAGGGTGTTGAAAGAATATTGAACAATCATCATTTCGTGAGGCAGAAATTCACCATCCACAGAAACAGTATGTTCTTTAACCATTAGATGTAGGTGTGTGTAAGTGTAGCTTAATACATCTTATAACAACATCCTAGTATATTGGAGATACTGGAGTTGTTACAGAATAAATGAATAGAATGATTTTAGGGGGTTGGAGAAGCAAAATAAAACAAAAGAACACAAGTGAAGACATTACCTTAAAATCGAGTATCTCTCTATGATTTGAGGTCAAAGGCTTCCTTGGAAAGACTTCTGCCCAATGTGAGGCTTCTAGAAGTAAGGGAGGGATGTTGAGAGACAAAATGAGCAAGGTTTGTCCGATCAAAAGGCTTGAGAGGTGTGGGTAAGGTGGTAGAGGTGGGGGCCTTTTATAAGAGGAGAAGAGGTCCACTCTTGGAAAGTTACAAAATGTTAATTTATTTTCAAATGAGTTTCGGATTTTAAAGGTCCCAAATTGAATTATTTCTAGGATAAGGTTGTAAGGGTTTTAAATATACTCATCCAATAGTTTTTTGACAAGCGTATGTTATAGTTTTAATATTAACTTTTCATTTTATTTAAATCCTTTTTTAATGAGGTAATCACTGCATCATCATGATGTCATAAATAATTTAATTTATTGAATGTCAAAAAATTATAAAACAAAATATGATGATGTAGTAAATCTTTTTATCTTTATAATGAATATTTATAGTCATAAATATTACTTGTATAACCCCATTTAAAAATTGTTTTAGTAAACCAACTCATGCTTGTGACATTTTTATTTTAAACTTTAAATAAAAAGTTATTTATGTAATTTTCCAACCAAAGTGGCTCAATGGGGTCCCCAAGATGACCCCTGGATTATCTGTGTTGTAAATGACACATACAATGAGGGTAGGACATGTTTCTAGGTCATTTTATATTATTAAAACATTATTTTTACCTTAAAATACACTAATTACCACTAATCGCGATTAAAAACATAAAAGTTACTATTCATGAAAAAATTATTTTAATCCAATTGAACCAGATTTTTCATCCTAATGTCAACCATTTATGTCAAATTTTTGAAATTAAAATCACAGAAGTGGTGAAGTTTCATTCAAAATGAAAAATCAGTTTTTAAACTACCACTTAGTGGTTTCACTATTCATAAAAAATTGATGTTTTTCAGAAAGATACCAAAAATTCACCCTAAGCTAAATTTGAAACTCTGAATTCAAAAATGATGTCTATTTTACAAAATTCAAAAAATATAAGTTTCGTTAATTAATTCAATAATTAATTCCCGCTGTCAAAACAAATAGCGTGTTTTTAAAAAACAATATCTATTAAAAGATTGACACTAGTTTTTGTCCAATTTCAAAGTGAAATTAATTCCAATGAGCAATATTGGATTAAATGGTAAAATTATATTCTAATTTACCTTTAAAAAAAATTCAAAATATAATATAATCATATAAATATATTATATTAAAAATATTTTTTCAATTAAAATACAACATTTTTCATTATTCATTAAAAAAATAACTTTTTCAGAAAAATACCGAAAAATTTCACAAAGTAAATTTTGAGGTCCCGATTCTAAAGAAGAATTTTATTTTATCAATTATAAAACATAAAATTGTCAAAAAGTGTATTTAAAAGAGGTTCTCCATCAAAAGGAGGTATATCGACCTTTTAAATATTCTTAGAATGGTTACGCTTAAAGTTGGATTCACTCGAATTTTTAATCCTCTAACATTTATTGTAAAAAGTAAAAATATTTGACAAACATATATAATCATTTTGTAGTTAGTTCTATTCATTCCCTCCATTACAACGACTAGGTGTTAACTACCATTTAAAATAATATTATTTTATTATTAGAGTACAACGTAAGATTCCCAAGAAACTAGTTGTTGCGTATTGGGTACGCCATCAAGCATAGAGTCCCCTTTAAAGTAATATTAATATTTTATTCACAAATATGGATAAATATGAAAATGTCATATTCTTTATTTACCTAGGGTGTTACAGCCTTCACTCCTTTTGGGAATTGCATCCTCGCAATTTTAAAATGAGGCTTGGAAACATCATTGAAACTCCCACATTTGAACAAGAGTCAGTAAAACTATCACTTTAAAAGAATGGGAGAGAAGTACAAATGTCACCCGAGTTAACCCATAGTATGACTCTAAGTATGAACATATGGATATGGTGGAAAAACAAACAGTCATGTTCTGATGGAGAGTGATAGTAAACATGTCTATGAGAAAGTTAACAACAGGAAAATCACAAACTTGTGATGGGTTAAACAGTATTTGATTCCCCAGTAGGAAAAATTAACAGACAACATTTTTGTTTTATGTTACTTTTCATTGAGGAATTTATTTATGAGCTTAACTAAAACATAAGGAAGCATACTAAATTGTCATGTTGACTTTCAAAATTTTCTATATTTCTTACATGAACTCATATTTTCTCCAAATGACGAGTATTTGGGATGACTTGTTCACATTAAGAGAGATATAATCAACTTCTAGAGAATCACCTAATCCACAAAAGATAACTATATACTTCCCATTCCTTTAGACCATAACCAAAACTAAAACAAAAGAGGTTAGTGTGAGATCAGATAATACCCAAAAAGTATAATCCTTTATAAAAAAATCTATTCTTAATCTCCAAAATTTGTCAAACATAACCCAAAGTTCAAAAAAGTCCATTCCATAAACATCTATCCATAAAATTCTACAAAGTAAACCAAACTAAGATTGAAACCCAATTCTCTAAAGGATTTAACCAAATATTCTCCTAAGATAAATTTTATCATTTTTCTCCAAAATAACATCAGTTACTCTTACAGTCTCATACTAAAAATTAATTAACCTAATCACATATCATCCATGATAGGGTAATCATTTTCATTGATAACCAAAAATAAACTTACACTTAATTAATAAAATCATCTAATTAAAAAAGAATCATTCAAAATAACCAGGGACTTCACGTAGTCCAGTGGTAGGCGATAAATACCAGTTGCACTTTGGTTGTGGGTTCGATTCCTGCAGCTTCATCCGATGCGACGGGTTGTCACACGGTCTGCATGTTGTCCCTTTTGAAAAACTGTATAATTTTATAACATTCCTCAAAAGAGATAAATTCATCAAAAATAACAATAACATATTTTAACCAAAAAGGTTATCTGATAACTTCCATTTTGCAACCCAAAATGTATTAACTGGTAATTGCCTCAAATTCACGGATCATATAAACCCAAATGGTTCTTTATAAATATATCCAAAAAATAAATGATAATTATTCCATCAATAAAATTTTTGTATATCAAACATCTGGGTCACTATAAAAAGTCTTCTAATGTAACCCCATCATCAAATGAGACTTAATAAATCTAAGAATTTCACCATCCTAAAATCTACCAAAACGCTTGAATCCCTTATATGATGACTTCTTACTCATTAAACATTCTTCATGATCCATTAGCCATTCATTTTCAACTTATTCTGAAATACTTCTTTCGTACAAACAATATCCTGAATCATATCCTAAGATTCCAATAATAAGAAAACATTTGTTATGATATAATCCATACCTTTCATTCTTCATTGTCAGTTTCTTCATCCTCAATCAGAATGGAGTTAGGTATTGGTAAATGAATATTTGTAAGATCTTGGTGACCACATTCCCAAAACTTTTTCATAGGAAATGTGTTTGCATAAATACCATGCACACCACATTTAAAACATTCAATTGATCCATCAGAATGAACTTATTTCCCTTTCCTAGAGTAAACTAGATGCTTCTTTTTTCCATGGCAGGTTATTACTTTATGACATTAATTTCCACATCTATAGCATCTTTTTGTCCCTTTGAAACATTTTCCTATGTGTTTATTTCCACATATTTGACACATAGGTTTTTAAACATACATACATTTATGATTATTACCTGAACTTCCGTAGGGATTTGTTTCTCGCATATATGATGCCTTATAAAAATCACTAAGGTTCATGTGTTCAATCATGACTCCAGGTAGTTGGTTGAGGACAACCACAAGAGTTCTCATTGCAGCTCCCGTATCATTCAGTTGTTCTTTCATAAAACCGTTACAATTTTCTTTAAATCCACTGTTACATTGGTGCCTTCTAGATCCAGCCATTTACTAAAACCAAAAAGGACATTGTGAGTATATCAGTAAAATAAATAAATAAAAAAGAGGAAGATAAACCCCAAGATATACTTATCTAATTTATCTCAAACTCATTCTAACTTTCAAAAAAATGATGACTCCTTCTAATATAATAACCATTGTGGTTATACACAACTTGTAACTTTTTCTTAAACAACAGTCTAACCTCTAAATTTATCTAAACGGAACTCTGATACGAACTATAAGGCCCCATCCTTAAACCTTACTTAATATTGAATAAAATGAATAATTCACATTGAGGATCTTTTCAGATTTTGAGTTTTAGTGAATTAGATCATAAATCATGAATTACATTGCAAATTTAATCAAAGTGGTTACATAAAAGATGGTATTAATTTTTCCCCATCAACGGAAACATATTTAAAATAAAACATGGATTCTTTCTTGACACTTCCTTGACACTATAATCATAACATGTACCTTTCCATTGACCTATGAAAAACATTTCAAAAACATTGGATGAGCATAAAAAGCTTAGTAAGGGATATAAAAGTACGAAAAGAAAACCTTAGTCCATGTATGAAATCATTCTTTACCCATAAAACATAATCATTTTAACATACCTTGTCAAATCATGAATAAATCATATAAATCATAAGGCATAAAGGTAACATGAGGCATTCATAAAATTCTTACGTAGGAAGTAACCCTCTTGGTTACGTTTGGAATACCCATCACAGTATATTCCCAAAATCTCTTCGAAAAAAAAACATAATGTTTAACTCCTTCGCGTTACCCAATGCATTGGAGATCTATATCGGGCTCACCCACCCTTAGTTTATTATTGAACCACCCGTCTTCATAATAATTCCCAAGAAACATAACATAATCGTTTCACGTTAAACATACATAAAGGAAACATAACATTTCCACTTGTCAATCACAAGATATCAGTACAACACATTGATATAAAAACATTATGAAAACCATTTTCAATACCAAAATAAAATCAACGTAAAAATGGTATTTATTTTACATTTAAAAAATGGCATGGCTTTTAGAGGAAGTCGAAACTCAAATAATGGTCATGGTGGCGGAGAAGTCATTGTCACCGCATACGTACGACAATAACATTCCCTTTTTTCGTTTAGTAAAACGCTTTGTGTAAAATATATTCATTTCAGATAAACGTAAAATTCAAAGGGGTTTATACTCCATATAAAAGAATGTTGTGTATAAAACAAATTATGCCTCAATGAATGGAGATTGAGACGAAGTCCCATACAAAGACGGTATCCTTGGATTATGGATAAATCAATTTCATAATTATGTGTGAAAAATGAATACACCTAATATAAGTGGAAATTAAGTGTAAAAAAATCAGAGGTCATTCACACATATTCATAGAACCACATATTCAAGGAGTACAAGTTTATCCCAACTAATCAAAATTGGGTTAATAAGTTCCCTTGCAAAAATTAGACAACCTAACTGCGTCACTTCAAACTTCAGAAAATGGGTTGATGAGAGATAAAAAGTGTATATCATCACTTGGATATAAAATTTACATCTATAAGGATATATAAGAACATATCCCAACATTACAATATGTAAATTAAAAGACCCAACAAAAGAAGTATTTTAATAAGAGGGGGGTGAAATGTTCCCTTACCGACTTGGGTATCTTTCGAAGAATACACCCCATGAAATAAGGACAATACAACATTGATAGAAATACTCATAAAATAAATTATATTACAAAACGAGTAGAATAATTGGTAGTACATATAACACTCAAAGGAAATGGTTTTAAAAGTAGCAGAAACCTAACTGGAGTAAAAGTGAGATGAAAAGTCCCTTACAAAAACCCGGCAGCCGAACGACGCCACATTAAACTTCCAAAAATGGATGGATGAGATCAAATAGGGTATCTCATAATATTAACATAAAATTTTCAGCAAGAGGAATATAAAATAACATCACAATCATAAGAAAGATGAGCTTAAAAGGAATGACATAAAACAGTGTACTTAAAAAGAAAGAGTGGGGTAGGTTCCCTTACCTCGGGTCTGACTTGACTCGATCGTTATTTAACCCCTTGAATAATAAACATGGGTTAATTTCTACTTTCTTAATAATCTTTTTCAAGTTCATTATTCCATTTATATCACTTACTACTATTCTATGAACACTATGTAATTACTTATGTTAACAATGGTCGTTTTGTAGTTCATTTCTACTTGAGTCAAAAATAAACTCTATATAATTACAAGTTGTTCTTTTGGTAAAATATATATTATATACAGAATTTTATTCATTATGTATATATCATATATATCATATATATCCATTATATACATGCATTTATAATATTACATAACATTTAGAGGTATGAAATGAAATGCACCGTTCATGGAGATGGTAAGTCGTACGTACGCATGAACGCCACTTCCATTTCTATTTCTTATTTAATGGAATTAAAACATAATGATACATAATATTATTATAATTCCAGTATGGTATCATAAATAATATCATTAAATCAATCCTTTATAGGTAACACATATGGTATTAACGAATCAAATCACATTGAGGGGGTGGTAGTCCGTACTTCCTAAATTGAAGATATCGTGTTTAACCATAATGGAACCCATAAAGGTATTCCATAAATGAAAAATACATAAGCTTAAGTAAAACATAAAAATATCATATATCATATATAAATATAGTTAAATATTAATGTCCACATTTGAGGGTGTTAAAAGAATATTGAACAATCATCGTTTCGTGAGGCAGAAAATAACCATCCATAGAAACAGTATGTTCTTTAACCATTAGATGTAGGTGTGTGTAAGTGTAGCTCGAATAATTATTCTAAAAACATCCTAGTATATTTATGATATTTGAGATGTTACAAAATAAATTAATAAAAATATTTTAGGGGGTTGGAGAAGCAAAATAAAACAAAATAACACAATTGAAGATATTACCATAAAATCGGGTATCTCTCTTTGAATTGAGCTCAAAGGCTTCCTTGGGAAGACTTCTGCCCAATGTGAGGCTTCTAGGAGTAATAGAGGGATTTGGAGAGATAAAATGATCAGGGTTTTCCCGAGCAAAAGGCTTTAGAGTTGTGGGTAAGGTGGTAGAGGTGGGGGCCATTTGTAAGTGGAGAGGAGGGGCACTCTTGGAAAGTTACAAAATATTACTTTATTTTCAAATGAGTTTCGGATTTTAAAGGCCCCACATTGATGTATTTCGAATATATGGTGGTAAGGGTTATAAATATACTCATCCAATAGGTTTTTGACAAGTGAATGTTATATTTTTAACATTATCTTTTCATTTGATTTAAATCTTTTATTAATGAGGTAATTGATGCATCATCGTGATGTCATAAATAATTTAATTTATTATATTTCTAAAATTTATAAAAAAAATATCATGATGTAGGAAATCTTTTCATATTTCTAATGAATATTTATTGTAAAAAATATGACTTGTATAATCCCATTTAAAAATTGTTTTAGTAAAAGAACTCATTCTTGTGACATTTTTATTTTTAACTTAAAATAAAAAGTTATTTATGTCATTTTCCAACCAAAGTGGCTCCATGGGGTCCCCAAGATGACCCATGGATTGTATCTGTCGGCCATGACATATCCAATGAGGGTAGGACATGTTTCTAGGTCATTTCATATTATTAAAACATTATTTTTACCTTAAATTACACTAATTACCTCTAATCGCGATTAAAAACATAAAAGTTACTATTCACCAAAAAATTATTTTAATCCAATTGATCCTCATTTTAAATTATAATGAAAACCATGTTTGTCAGATTCTTGAAATTAAAATCACAGAAGTGGTGAAGTTTCATTTAAATGAAAAATCAGTTTTTAAACTAACACTAAGTGGTTTCACTATTCATCAAAAATTGAAGTTTTCCAAAAAGATACCAAAAATTCACCCTAAGCAATATATGATATTCCAAATTCTAAAATGATGTCTATTTTACAAAATTCAAAACATATACGTTGCATTAACTAATTTAATAATTAATTCCCGCTATCAAAACAAATAGCGTGTTTTTAAGAAACAATATCTATTAAAAGATTGAAACTAGTTTAAGTCCAATTTCAAAGAGAAATTAATTCCAATGACCACTATTGTATTAAATGGTAAAAATATATTCCAATTTCACTTTAAAACAATTCATAAGATAATCTAATCATATAAATAAATTAGATTAAAAAATGGTTTTGAATTAAAATACATCTTTTTCACTATTCATTAAAAAACGAACTTTATCAGAAAAATACAATAAAATTTTACAAAGAAAATTTTGACGTCCTAATTCTAAATAAGAATTTTATTTTATCATATATAACAAATAAAATTGTCAAAAATTGAATTTAAAAGAGGTTCGGCATCAAAAGGCGGTTAATCAGCCTTTTAAAGAAAATTAGAATGTTTACGCTTAAAATTGGATTCATTCGAATTTTTAATACTCTAACATTTATTGTAAAAAGTAAAAATATTTGAAAAACATATATAATCATTTTTTAGTTAGTTCTTTTCATTCCCTCCATTACAACAACTAGGCGTTAACTACGATTTAAAATAATATTATTTTGTTATTAGAGTGCAACGTAAGATTACCAAGAAACTCAATGTTGTGTATTGGGTACGCCATCAAGCATAGAATCCCCATTAACATAATATTAATATTTTATTCAAAAATATGGATAAATATGAAAATGTTATATTCATTATTTACCTGGGGTGTTACAGATGATCTGGGGTGACCAGCGTCCGATGGTGAGGAAGCAATGTGATGGTCTGATGTGGTAGAGATCACTGGTTAGTTCTGGGGATAGAAGTCCAAAATTAGTATTTAAAGATGTCATGCGAAGAGGATACTCGTGCGGTGTGCAGGTAAGTTTTGAAGAGGGGTTTAATTGGGGGTGATGATAGGAGGTGGTAATTAGGGTTTGAGTTGAGAAATTTTTTGGGTTTTTAAATAAATTGAGAAGGGGGACCAGGATTCCCGTATTATTGAAATTTGTTATTGGATGTGTAAATTCCATTCACGCATTCTTCTCCGTAGAAGGATGCATCAACGGAGTTCACTTATCCGAGCCGCAGAAGGGATGCGTGAACCCTGTTCACGCATCCTTTGCAGACCAGCTGAAGGATGCATGAATAGGGTTCACACATCCCACCAATAAATTTTATTAAAAGAGGGGTCCCCCCCTCCAAAACCATTGTTCTCCTCTAGATTTTTTTGTGTATCCCTAAAGAAATTCTTTCTCAACAAATATTTTCTACTTTTATAGAGGTAAAATTTCTATTTAACATTTTAATTGTTTTAATTGTGATTATGTATTTCATTTGTATGTTTAACTGTATGTATGATTTATATATATCATATGTTAACCATGATGTGTCCGATTAAAAAATTTTATTTATTCCATACCCTTAGAACCCCTCACATGCATCTGAGTAAATTTGTAATTTAAAGACAGATGCGCCCAATGATGTGTCCCTAAACAGGATTCCCTAAAGATGTGTCCACGAAGAAGAATTCAAGAACTCATCCTAGAGGAGGTGTTACTATTTGATAGGAGAATGGTGGTTGCTTAAATATTTTATAATAGAGATAGGAGTCCACCCATAGGTTGTGGTTAGTTCATCAGATAATGATAAACTAATCGTAAGTCTCAAGATCAGGTCATGATTATATATTCATAAGTAATTAAACATTATGAGACATTATATTGAATTTTCTTTTGTGATAATATCACAATCACTATACCTTAACAATGATAAATCAGTACAACAAAAATTAGCAAGATAATCAATTATTCAAAACAAAATTAAATAATTTAAAATTTTAATGTAGTATATAATATTTTTTAAATTAATTTTTTATATGTAATAATGTCTATGAAAATATATTGTAACGGGGAGGTAATTTATATTGAAAAGGGTTTTAGATATAGTGTTCCACCTGCCAGAGTGGTAAATCTCCATGGTTGTTTTACATTGGATGGATTTCGTAATAAGATTCATAGTCGGTTAAAACTGAGGGCTGAACAAGCATTCAATTCAATTAGATACTGAAATCTTCAATATATGGAGAATATGTGGCACAACGAGTACCCTATAGTCGATGATTAGGATTAGATGGAGGATTCTCTATTATTCAGGCAATATTGTATTAATGGTTTGAGGGAATTATTTGTTGTCATTTCTAATATTGATGTGGTGCGATCTATTTCTAAAGAACCATGCTTTGTGATATCTATAGAAGATGTTCCTTCACAGCAGTCTTATTCATGGCCTCCTCCTCATATGACTCCTGTGGAAGAATGTTATGAAGAATATGATAAAAAATTGGAAGGAAATTTAGATGAAATCCCTTTGTGTGCTGATATAGTGCATGAATGTTTATCCGAGGAAGAAGAATATGGGGATTCATTAGAAGATGATTTTGTTTGGAATGAACCTTTTGAGGATCCTTTGAGAGATATACATCCACTACATCCACCTGTTAGTGGTAATCAACATTAATTTTTGAGTTCCTTAGTTGAAGAAATATCTCGTGAAGAACATATTGATTGGGACGTCGTTACACCAGCTTTTGAATGCTAGGGAATTATAGGATATAGGCCTTCATCAAATGATAATGCCATAAATATTAGGAAGGATTTCAAAAGTAAATTGGCCATGAAAAATGTGATAAAGCAACACCACATTGAGTGACATTTCACATTTTTGGTTGATGAGTCAAAGAAGACCAAATATCTCATTCGTTGTAAAAAAATATGTGTGAGAATATAAATTTCGATTAAGATAAATATTTGATTAATATTATGGATGTTGGAAGATAAACAAATTAGAAGTCCCACACACTTGTTTTCATCCCATCATGGCACAGGATCAGTCTTCTGTTGATGCAGAGTTTATATCTACTATTATTCGTGAGATGATACAAACATATCAGGATGTTCCTATTTCCCTTGGTTAGAAAAGAATTCAACAGTTGTATAACTATAAGATATCATACAACAAAGCATGGAATGCAAAACAGAAATCCATTGTAAAAGTGTATAGTGATTGTGATGAGTCTTATGCGATGTTTCCACGGTTTATGGAATTGTTGTTTCCCAATATTCATGTTGTTTGTCATTTGGACAGTGTTGGTTATGTATCCTAGAATAATTGAGTTGATCTGTCAAAGGTGAAGTTCAATAGGATTTTTTGGGAATTCAGACTGTGTATTTCTGCCATTCACAATTATAAACAATTTATTCAGGTAGACAACACATTCGTGTTTGGCAAGTATACAGGTGTTCTACTCATTAATGCCACACATGAGGGTAATCATGCTCTTTTTCCACTTGCTTTTACTATTGTTCAACAATACAATTTTGAATACTGGATATGGTTTTTGGCATGTTTATGTGTTCATGTAACTAGAAAATAGGGCATGTGTCAGATATCTAATAATCATTGAGTTGTTATAAAGGCCGTGAGTAAGGATGGGGTTTCTTGGATAGAGTTGAATGCTTATCATCATTATTGAATTATACATATTTCATGTAATGTGCATAAGCATTTTAGATATGAGGCCATAAAAAAGTCGATACTCAAGTTGGGTATGGTTTTATAAACATGATTTTTTTAACAAAATCTAATATCCATTTTTATACATTATTATCATATGGTTTCAGCATATGAAACCCAATAAGAAAGGTTTGATCGTCATCTTGAAGAGATTCGAACTGTGAATGAGAAGGCATATGAATATATGATGAAAATTTCAAAGGAAAACTTTTCACTAGCATATGATGATTGCATGAGATATGGGCATATGACCACTAATATAGTAGACTGTATAAATGGTGTCCTCAAGCATGTGCGAAAACTCCCAGTCACAAGGTTAGTGCTGCAGAAATTGTTTAGATGTGTTCACTAGTTTGTTGACCGGTCCTAAAAGGCCAACTAGAGGATGGAAAATGGAATGCTTTCTACTCAGTATTTTCAACGTGATATTGACCGGATACATAATGATTCTTCACGATGGAATGTTATATCTTTTTTCAGGGAATATATGAGCTTTCATGTAAGATAATTCTACGGCCAGGGTACATGCACTACTGGTGGAGTGTTTTTCGTTATATTGGACAACAGGTTATGTGATTGCAGTAGCTTTCAGGAATTGAGATATCCATGTGTACATGTTATCGTATCTTGCACTACGGTAAACATATCATGGGATGCATATGATGACCCGGTGTATCACATGAGAACTATGGTATGTTTGAATTTTGGTTTGTCTCATTTTTGGATTTTATCATAAATAATTTTATGATACTAAAACTATTAAAAAACACCAAACCAAAATGAATATATCACGCTTTCACATCTTCAATGTATGTTTTTCATCACTGCTGCTTTATTTTCTACCTTCTTTTTGTTGTTGTAGATTTTTTTAAATAAAAGTTTACTATTTTTATTCAATTCACTATTAAAAAGTAATGATGATATCTTGTGTGCAGATGGCCGATTTTCCATTGCTTACATCTCAGGCTACTCATGTATCGTTGTTGCTTTTAGAGGGACTTCATGTTCCTCCCTTGAGTGTACGTAGATCTCACCATTTCTATCATATTGCACCACCTCTGGCTATCGTCCCCTATTTTCGTCGAGCCTGATTCTATATAGTTGTGATGTGCGACTTCACATTTCTTGATCATCATCTCATTTTCTGCACTAGTAGAGAGATGGAGAACAGAGTCACATACTTTCCATTTCAGTGAGGGGGAGATGACTATTATGTTATAAGATGTGGCCATTATATTGGGCCTCCTTATCGACAGACATGCTCTGACAAGCCGAGTTCTATCAGATTTGCCTGAGCATGTTCATAGACTACTGGGCATAGAGGTCAAGGATGATGGAAGGACCATTTTCGGTGGTAGATTGTGGATGCCTTAGTTAGACCAGCACTTCACACATTTACCAAATGATGTTGATGACGTCACTGTGCTGCGATTTGCGCGCGCATGTATTTTGTTGTTGATAGGTGGCACACTTTTTGTTGACCACTCAAATAATTTTTTGCACCTAATGTATTTATCTTTTTTGGAGTATTTATACCAGGTAGTCCGGTACATCTAGGGGTCTTCTTGCCTAGCATATACATACATGTCCCTATGCAATTCATGTCACATTAATAAGATGCAGATCACAGGATGCATGGTTCTTCTACCGATCTGGTTATGGGAGCACATCACTCGTTTTGCTCCACATACCAGTGCGCCATTACCCATTGATATTGTAGTAGAGGATCCATGTGAGTGTTGATATTTTATTAATTTCCTCTAATATCTAGCTTAATTGTATAAGATTATATTATGAAATGTAAAAATAAAAATGTTATCTATAGGTGGAGTTAGTCGCAACGTCATTCATATTTTCCCAAACATGATGTTCACGCCTATAGGCCTATATTAGATAGCATTCGACCATACGATGTATGTGATTCTTATTTATATTTTTAAATTGTTACTCTTCACTATAAATCTATTGATTTATTAATTTATTATCCATTTTTTCTTTCAGATTGCATGGATGCCATATACAGATGCTATCTTTCAGAGTTTACCGATGTACTGTACAACGATGCTTGATATCAGCTCCTATAGGGTTCCACTAATTCATTTTCATATAGTTGAGTGGCATCAGACAGATAGGGTTATGAGGCAGTTTGGATTCCTACTACCAGTTTCTGACCCACCCAGTCAGTTAGATTCATGGCCTTCCCTGAAGATGTCAGGGAAGAGGGATTTTGATTGGAGGAGCTACCATTACAGATATGTGGTGTTATGGAACAGACAATTGGAGTCCCAGTTGTGAGGGGTAGGGACAATACGTTTTAATTTTATGGATCAGATGGATTATGCAGGCTGGTACATCAGGCCCCCAGTCAGATTTCTGACATGGAACAGATGTGGCTTTCATGAGTTGGTATGAATTCTTCCTTTCACTGTTCGATAGATTTTTTAGTCATATTAGTTAACAACAGAATTTGTTTTTGTAAGATGCTCATATTTTTCATCTACTTAATTTGTCTGATCTAGTGGAGAGAGATGCCTTTGACCCGGCATATTTTCATACCCTTGTGGCACAGCTGCTTCTGTCGATGGACGAGATTTATCATGGAATTTTCTTTGATCCACCACCTGATGCGGTGGACGCAGAGCCTGCTGAGACTCACATAGATGTCCATGGGGGTGACGAAAATGTTATGGATGTTTTTGTTCCACAGGAGGAGAGTGCCTATCTTGCATGGCCACATGCTATTGATCCACTGGAGGAGGTTGTTCAACATGATAAGTCAGATGCTCCTCCAGCTTCTTAGGCATAGCCATAGGTACATACAGATGATGACTGGATTGAGGTCAATGCTTTATTGCAGTCATCCGCAACATAGCCGAAATCTACTTCCTATGTTGGTGAGAGTTCCATCCAGCTTCTTCTATCCTTAGATGTGGGCCAGGTACAAGAAGTGAGACAGTATATCCACGGCCTGTCACATAGGAGGATGTGGATGTGGCTGTCGGTGAGGATGTGCACCGTACGCCAGAGCACAAACATAGACAGACACGGCCTGGGCACATACAGTATACACCTTACTGTGGGAAAGAGGAGAATCCATGCTAATTTCTTAGGTTTGGTTGATATGTGATATATGATATATTTTGTATGTGTCTTACTGTTATCATTTATAGACTTCTATTATTATTTTAATAAGTGTCTTACTGTTATCAAATTATGCAACAATATATATATATATGTATAGTAAATAATATGATTAAAATAATTAATAAATATTAATAATATTAGTTATTTTGAAATCAAATAGATTCTGGTGGAAAATTTCTGTGAACTTGAAGAAATCATGAAAAATATTATTGATCTTAATGATTTAAAATTAGATGAAAAATCCTTAAATATCATGGAACATGATTATTTGTTTACAAAAATTAAAATACATGATAAATAATTTGAATGAATAAGGGATTTTTGTGATGAGTAGAAGATTATGATTGAATATTAGAATAACTACAATATTAATTAGAAGTTCATTGGCCAATTTTGAGAAGATATATATTCAGACTTTATAAAAGAAAAAAAAAATTTACTGGTATGAAATATTCACAAAATGATTTTATGATTAAAATACCTCCATAAATTAATAATATTATAGATATTATGAAAAAGATTAAATTCTTATTATTTAAGAATAAGAAACAACCCTTAAAATCATCAGATAACTCACTACTTTCTCACAATTTCAGAACTCATTTCTCTCTCAACTAAAATGTTCTCTTGGTTCCTTTAAAATAATCATTAGATATTCATGATCATCATTGTCTACACCATAATAAGGGTGTCATGAATCTCATATTTAATCCAAATGATGAATTACTCTTTGAACAAAAAAAATTTAAACAAATTTATGGAAGTCTATATAATCTTCCTTTTGCACAAATGTTGTTCTCATTAAATGTGTTCACCCAACTTTTGTTCACTTAATTTAATCACCTTTACATATGTAATTGGTATTCACATTAATTATTTATTTAATGAAATATTTAATTTAATGTAGAATATGAGAATTGAAAACATGAATCCCTTATAGTCATATTATTATTAACAATTGGATTAATGGCCCATTTATATGTAAAATAAATCCTTCATGAAACCCTTTTCACACCTGTAAACAGTATCAACATTGTTCCTGAACACCACTCAGTTCTTGAAATTATCTTATATGAGATTGTCTATATTACATGTGTTTCTTCATAATATGAGTGAGAAAAATTCCATATATTTTAAGCCTTTCAAAATCATCTCAAATAGACTTTAATATTTTCTGAATCATATAGTTCAATAATACCACACAGTTTTCTCCAGTCTAGAACATTTTCAACATTATTTGTTAACAAAAACAACAAAAAATATCCAAAACATCATCTATATGTATTTTTGGAAAAATTATCGAATAACACACAAATATTATCATTATCCACTTTCCCTATAATCAAATAGATGTATAGGGATCTCAAAGATCATTTTTGATGGGACAACCTAAAGAGTGAGATTATTGAGTATGCATCTCAAATATTATTATTACAGTAAGTAAAGGACGAATAAAAGAGGTAAAAAAGGATTATTTAACTATTAACCATTAAAATATAAAACATCACCATGTAATTCACCATTGGTCTTATAAAGACATACATTATAAATAATTCTAATAATTTTATAGTTGATCGACTTACTATTCTTTCTTACATTACTACTATTTGAGAGAATTTCACACTCTATAAACATACCAATATATAAATAAAGTGGTACGTTTACATGGATTAAATCTTTATATTATATCTAATAGAGACCCAAGGATCTCTATGATGTTTTTGTGGATTATTTAACAATCATTGAATACAAAAATGGGATTTGAACTACATACCACACATAAACTAATAGTAAGTCTAAAAGGATCATTCATATGCTTGAATATTAGATAATATATTTAATGATCCATTTCAAGGGATATTGTGATGGACAACATTTATTATTTGAATTCATATATAATAATAGTTTCCAATCTAGAATAAAAATGGAACCATATGAGGAACATTAAAGAAATAGATGTTTAACTACAACATGTTGGGATGATGTGAGTGAGAGAAAGATGCTAGTATTATATTTTTTTTCAATATATGTTATATAATACACATGAAACTCAAAAAAATATAATGTTAGTAGAAATTACAATGAATATCCATGCTAGGATTCATAGGCTTACTCATAATGTTATTCATAAGAGCCTATTTGGATATTATATAACTTCATCATGGTCAAATCATGTTTTGGTATCCTGAAAAATAAGTATTGAAGAAGATCATCCTTGATGAAGTTATATAAGATTTCAAATCTCGACATTCATAAGACGAAGATAAATTTTAGTGTATTCTCTAAATTAGAACATCTTGAAAACCATTTTTCGAACAATTCACCATTATAAATATTTTTATGAGTGTTTCTATATTGGGGGAGATAAATGAAGATATATGAAATTACTGCTAGAATTAGTATATTCATTAGAATCAGACCTAATTACTGTAGAATGTTTAGGAATATCATGTTATTAAAAGAGGAATGTTTTCTTAAATCCCTCTTCATTTGTTAACAAAAAAATAAACTAAATAAGAAGAGGTTGTAATTCAATTAATCAAAGACATATGAAAAGTTCAAGTATGAATGCGCTCAAAGGCCACTTATCCTTCTTCTTTGCATTTGAATATTTTTGATCTATTTGTTAATGTTGGTGCAAGAGTTTTAGATTGATTATTCTAATAAAAGTAACATATCACATTTAATATCATCTTCCTGAATTAAATTTGGATTACCCTTGATGATACATACATATGTTTTTGATTCATGTGGTATTATTATTAGTTGGTAGAGGAAGGCATTATTTCCCAAATTTAACAGTGCACCAAAAATAACCATTAATAATTATTTAATGAATATATATTATTTATGAATATTTATTAATAATTATTAACATTATTTCAATATTTTATAATATTTAATTGATATTTATTAATATTTCTTAATTTTTACTTTATGTGTATTAGTTTGTAATTACTATTTATAAATATCGAAAATTATTTAAGCTCTCTGTAGGATGCGTGAACCCCATTCACGCATCCCTCCTATCGAAAGGACTCGTGAATGGGGTTCACACATCTTCAGTGGGGGAAACGATGCGTGAACGTTGTTCATGAATCCTTCCATGGTGAAGAATGCATGAACAAAGTTCACTCATCCAAGACACAATTTTTAAAATACAGGATCCCTGATTTCATTTCCTGACTTTTTTTATAAAACCCAAAAAAATTACTCATTTTAGTTGGAGAAAAATCATTAAAGGTGTTGATAGACTTCAAATAATTGTATTAAATTAAATAAAACCCATGATAAAGGCTGGCGTACTGCGCGATGGAGGTTGGGGATAGATCCATGCCTCACATGCCTTAATAATAATATAAGATATATTATTCTTCTTCTTCTTTTTAAACCTTTCTAATCCATCTGTAAATTCTTTAGGTGGTATCAGATTGACAAACCATATATGGTAAAATGACCCTAGAATTGAGAAATTGAATTTTTGACCAATGTTGGGTTCCTTCTTCAAACTTGTTCATTTGGTTAATGAAGGTACCAATAATAATAAAATTATTATTATTTTTAGATCTTGTATATAATCTATTTCTATCATATATTTTGGGAATAATGAACCTTTTGGGACACTACGACCAAAGAATTAAAATGGTTTTTCAATTCTTATTTCAAATATTTAATTTGGACTCGTGTCTCAGGCCTACGAGACATTATTCGTGCATAATGTGGTGCAATACAATTTTTTCATTGTGTGTTTTATTGATGAAAATTAATACTCTATACCGTAAATTTTCTATGAGTATCACAATGGTTCAATCCGTATATTTTATTTTGGGATCGAGATGTGGGATCTGTGAGGAATTATTCAACTGCAATGATGTGAAATGCATGTTCTTCACTGAGTGTTTGATTCTGGAGAATGAATAGTTGATCCTGAGTGTTTTTCTACTACAATCAAAATAGTGAAATCCTTTTCGATATTCATCCTGTTTGAGGAGGCCTGTTACTGAAATTATGTTTTTACCTTCAGAGTATTGATGAGAATTGTGCACTCATCAAACATTTGGCTTGATATTCCATGTACTATTTGAATACAGTAGAATTCCATGGGGTTCATGCAATGTCCAGGGAAATTCTTGGTAATTGTTTTTAATTATTTGGGATTATTATGAGACTACCAAAATTGATGGTATGTGATTCCATGGTCCACTGTGCCCGGAATGATATTTTGTGCAATTTTTAAGGTACGTTTTGTAAATAGGTGGAAAAAGTTGTCTATATTTTAAATTGGTGTAAGGAATTAAAATATGAGAGCATCGTTGAATCTGCAATGCCAAGATTCACTTAAGGGAAGCTACTCTTTGACCTCATTTGGTTGAGAGAAAAGGATAGTTTTGGGATTTTTAAAGAATAATAAAATAATATGTAATTTGTTTTCTTTTTATCCAAGGGATATGCAGAGTTTGTTGGATCAGTGACATGTAAATCCATTTAATGTCTTGATTCATCAATTGCGTAACTCCTCCGTTTTGAATTAAAATAGCCTCATTAATTAATTTAATGAACCTCATTATTTCTTTAACACGTTACTCACCTTTCCCCCTCCAATTTAAATGGAGTTTAGGGTGGGGTTTTTACATGGCTTCTTCAACCAAAAAAACATTGGCATTGTTCTACAACAACATCCACCGACAGAATATGAAATCTTAGGCAACAATGATTCGGGATTGATGAACGCCAATGACTCTATCCAACATGGACACTCTTCCCGCTGCAACCACGACACCTCTAATGGATCCCAAGGTAGGGGTTTATGTTTTTTTTGGGTTTACAATATTGAAATGATTTTATTTAATCTATAATGTTGGATAATGATTTTTCTGCTAGTTATCATGTTAATGCAGAGGGTGAAGGATGAATGAACAAGGCTAGGACCCTCCGCTACTTTATTCATGTTGTGTTTTTTGGGGACAACTTTTCTCAATTTTGACGCCAATGCGAGATAGATGGTCAGCAGTGATGGTGGTAGTCCGAGAGACTCGTAGGCGTAGACAACTCCAATAACATACCACTAGAGCATGTTCAGTGGCCCGTGGAAAGAAATGCTGGTGCACCATGCTGGTAGCGGCCGACGCTGGTCATAGGAGGCCCACAACAATCAACTGTAGGCCATGAGTAGGTGTCATGCCGTCGTGTGTCATGGTGGCCAGAGGCAGCCAACCCGAGCTGATCGCATGGGAAAAGGGCAACACCCACAGGCACCGCAGGTAGTAGGAGGGGGCGGCGGGCCCCAGACAGCTTCTTGTCAGTTGGAGACTAGTCGACCACATGGCCGACCATTGCATGTGGTGGGGGAAGTGCCCCACATGCTGGCTGAAATGACCCTGTATCCATGGGGACAGTTGTAGAAACGGTTTGCCTTTAGGGGGACCAGCTGGATGTTGGTTGGCCCGGACCCGAGGCCCAGCGGGCTAGCCTGGGTGGGCCGAGCCCCTCTCAGATGGCCGGGGCAACCACAACCTCGACCGTAGAACTAGCTGGATAGACCTTGAGGGGCCGGACCCCTTGAACTAGGATGAACCTTAATGGGTAGGTTCAGGTAGACCCGGGACACGTTGTGTTGGCCCGACATGACCGAGTTGTACAGGTACCTGACCCAACCTGCCACCGAATAAAGAACGATTGTAACTGACAAACTGAGTATCCATTAGACACGTTTACCGTGACGTTGGGACCCCTTTATGGGTAGTGGTCCCTTTGGCATATTCAGGTGGGCCCAACCAAGATGGGCCAAACCGAGGTGTGGTCCCCCCCCCCCCCATTTCATAGAAAGGGGTGTAACTAACAAACCAGGCATCCGATCGACGCACAACCTATGGAATAATGACCCTTTTAAAAAGGAGGTCTATTGGAGATACTATATGTTAATTTTGAAGGAGTTTGACATTTGACCTGGGTAGGATCAGACATGAATCTAACCGGTCCATTTTTTCAAAAGTGTACATTTTTCACAGACCGAGCATCCGATCGACGCTCCGTCTATCTCATTAGGGTCCATATGATGGTGTGGTCATTATGGTATGATTTTTTGGGACATTGAACCTCTTTAAATGTTATTTATGGCTTGAGGAGTAGAATATTCTAGAGATCAGGTTTGTTACGTGTTGGAATCCAGTGGCTGGCTGTGACATGAATAATAAGAGCGACCAATATGGGTAATCATCAGAAACTATAGAGCGGTATGATCTAGCTGTACGACTAATCATCCCTTCCTCTATTCCAGAGAACAATACAGGTTAGAACCTGTGATAAATACGGGTCAGCCCCAATGACTGATATGGGTTAACACAAGTGACCGATATGGGTCAGTATGAGAAACCAATATGGCTCAGCAAGAGCGACCAATATAGGTCGGTACTAGGGAAAAATACGGGTCAACATGAGTGACCAATACAGGTCTACACGAGCGACCAATACGGGTCGGCATCTAGCGACAAATACAGGTCAGCAAGTAGTGACCAATACGGGACAACATTAAACACAACATATACAGGCCATCAGTAGAGTTACTATGGATAGGATGATCAGGCTTTACGACTGGGCATCCCTATCCAAGTAACCTTGAAGTTATACCATTTGAGTGAGCTATCTATTTTGATTTTTTCTTCTTTATTTTGATCACCCTTATGTTATTACATATGTGGTATTACCTATGATGTTTCCCTTTGTGGATTACTGTGAGTCCTTTGGGGATCTCAGGGTCTCCAACTGATTTATTATAGTCACCCATGAACGGGCTCTGCCTGCATGTGTGTGTCTGGTGCAGACTACTGACACTGTGAGATAGTCATTAGAGGTTTGGGACTAGGTGGAGCTCGGTGTGATGGGGGTAGTTGAGATCAATTTCTATGGCTTCAGACTTACACCTACTACCCTCTATGTAGAGCTCCAGGGAACATGCGACAGGTGTTTACTTTATTTTCAGTTTCTAGGGCTTGTATTCCGGCCCACCATTTTCAGTTTAAAGTTCTACTTGTGGTTGTACTTTACTCTCATTGTTATACCTTACTTTTGATGGTTCATTACATCAGTTTTCCTTTTGAGTGTGTATAGATATCTAAGGGAATGCCTTCCCTGTTCGGGAAAATCCATTATGTGATAGTCACCAAATCTTGTCCTATGGAAGGAAGCATTAGGGTAGTTACATCCAGCCCCCACGGGACGGGTCATGACAAATTGGTATCAATGGGTGGTCAGTTCTACTAGAAGAACTAATAATCTACTTTTAATGAGGAAATGATGTATAGTGTCTTGAGTTCAGTTTTCAGTACATAGAGTCTTGTGTTGGTGTGATGGCTGGCATATCAATACACTAAGACCCTAAATTCTATTTTTCGATTCAGTACATGAAAACACTTGTTGCTAGTGTTGTGAAATGTTTTCTGGAACATTCATGATTTAGCTCACCAGGTATAACTTATTGACCATGTCACATCTATTTCTTACTGGATGCCTCCACGAAGACAACCATCCAGGATTTCAGTTAGAGATCGTGACAATGACCCACTGAGTGATGAGGCATCGATACGAGGGCCACTCATAGTAATGTCACCTTCAGGTGGTGCACCAGTAGTACCACCACCCGTCGAGCAGCAGATGCTACCAGTGGACTGGATTTAGGCGGTTTTACAGGTCTTTCACATAATATATATTCCCTCCTAATAGATGGAGATCATGGCCATTAGCCTTATTCAAGTGTCGCCAATATGATAGTGACGATTAATGCTCCTGGTGTAAGAGGAGATGACCCCCACCAGGTTGGACTTTGAGATCCTTTTAGGGTAGATTTTGTGCCAGTGACACAATAATCTGTGCATATTCAAGATTTGTTGCATCTGAAGTAGGGTAGCCAGACTGTGGCTCAGTACACGATGAGATCTACTAACCTCTCCCAACACTCCACTGACATGGTATGAGACCCTTACATTAGGGCCCAAACCATTGAGCAGGGGCTCCGACATGATATCAGAGTAGTGATGGTTTCTCTCTGCATCCTGACATAGTCTAGTGTGATAGATCTAGATTTTATAATGGAGAGGTTCCATGCTGAGCTGGCACTAATAGTGAGAGCCCCTAACAGACGACAAGTAGTAGAGTCATATAAAACTGGTAGTAGACAGATGACAAAAAATACCAAGTGGGCTAGACCTTCTGAAGGGAGGCCCCGGGACACAAAGTAAGAGGTGAGAGACTCAAGAGGCCGATAGAGTCACTAGTTAGGAATAATCCATTTTTCTTTTGGGGAATAGGGCCACATAGCTTGTGACTTTATAAATCCTTTCACATATGATTGGAAGACTGTGGATGGGCAACCGAGGCAGTGATAGCATTAGGAACCTGAGCGTTATCTATGCAGTGGATGATGTAGGGTTACTGGATGTGCAATAGGAGGTTGTCAGGGTCACCTTGTACTACCACCACCACCCCCAGGATGTCTACATTGAGCTCAGTGAGCGGGTGGAAGGAGACATGCCCAACAACAGTCAATAAAGGCTCACAGTCATGAATTCCCTAAGATGATATGAGGTATGATCTGTATCTTCTCTACATTAGAAACTGTGCTTATTGAAAGAGGTGAATGTAATTCATTCCATTCCACGTACATAGCTTGGGACTTTGAGATTATGACTGAGCTTTTAGCTGGACCTTTGCATTTGGATTCTCCTACGGGTGGATATTCAACGGTCACACACTGGTTCTGATAGTGTGATCTTAATCTCAGAAGAGAGAGTTTCAGATGGTATCTTCTATTAGAGGTGATGAATCCCTACGATGTCATTCTAGGAATGGACTGGCAATCAGTAATTCACACATAGATTGACTACATGAGACATACAATTCAATGTACAAACAAAGATATAGGCCAGTTTTCATTTGTTGTTGAGATGGAAAATAGAGCTGCATGAGATTGACTTGTGCTCAGGTGGGTGGAGATGAATATATATAAGTTGTCCTGCATGAACATTGACATGATGAATGAGGTGATTCCAGAGTTTCCAATAGTGGTGGACAATTATGAGGATGTATTTACAGAAGATGTCCTAGGACAACTTCCTTTTATAGAGGTATACTTCCACATTGACTTATACCTAGTAAAAACACTGATTTCTACACCAACATATCGGATGACCTCTATGGAGCTCCGAGAGTTTAGAGTACAGTTGGAGGACTTACAGAGGAAGGGATTCGTAAGACCTAGTGTTCTTCCATGGGCATCCCAGTTGTTGTTTTCAAGAAGGAAGAAAGATGTTTGAGGCTATGCATTGACTTACGGTGCCTAAACCAGGTGACTGTGAAGAACTAGTATCCTCTACAGAGGATTGATGATCTTTTTGATCAGTTGAAAGGAGAAAAGTGGTTCTCAAAGATAGAGCTCAGATCAAGCTATCATTAGCTTAGGGTACGTGATGAGGATGTACCGAAGACAACCTTGAGATATTGGTATGGATAATAAAAGTTATTGGTGATGTATTTCGGTGTGACCAACTCTCCAGTAACATTCATTGGCTTCAGGAACATGATATTTCAACCATGACTCAATTTCATTGTTGTGGTCTTCATCGACGACATATTGGTGTACTCAGCATCCATGTAAGAGAATGTTTTACACATGTGAATATTTCTTGACTCACTCTGGGAGCACCAATTATATGGGAAGCTCTCAAAATCTATTTTCTGGATACTGATGATCCCCTACTTAGGACACATCATATCAGAGGCCTGAGTTGCAATGGATCCAGAGAAGATCAAGGTAATACATGCTGGGAGCCACCCGGGATTGTTTCTGAGGTACAGAGAATATCCCTGGATTAGCAGGCTAATATCAGAAGTGCATACCAGATTTCTACAGAGTATCAAAACCTATTACTACCATGAAGAAGAAGGGGAAACCCTTCCAGTGGTCAGAGACATGCCATCATAGATTTCAATATCTAAGGCAGAGATTGACCAGCACTCGCATCATGAGGTTTCCAGAGGAGGGTGCTGACTACATGGTTTACTGTGATGCATCAGGGACCGGACTTGGTTGCATCCGCATGCAAGATAATGTAGTTATTTCTTATGTCTCACGATCGTTGAGGCCTCACGAGCATAATTATGTGACTCCTTACTTGGAGTTAGAACCATTAGTCTTCGCCCTGAAGATGTGGCGACACTACTTGATAAGCAATATGTTCATTATTTATTCATACCACAAGAGTCTTAGATATATTGTCACACAGAACGATCTGAATCTGAGACATTGACATTAGCTAGAATTCTTCCCGGACTATTACATTGAGATATTCTATGCACTTACGAAGGGGAACACAGTGGCAGATATACTTATCCAGAGATCAAGTTCACAGCTTCTAAATGAGGCATCAAAGGATTTAGTCTCACTTGAAATATCCTACATGGATAAAGAAGGGATATTCTACATCTAGAAAATGATATATCCCCTTGACTCTATCAGCGATTTAGGGAGGAAAAACTCGGAGACAGCAGCTATGAGACTACACATGCTGAAATATTTGCAGGCCATGCACCTGACAGATATTATGACGTTGGAGAGCACACTATTCTTCTCAGAGGATGTATAGTTGTAACAAGGGCACTCCAAGAGGAGGTGCTGATGGAATTTCATATATCCCCCATTGATGTACATATAGGTGTGATGAAGATGTATGAGGACCTCTAGCGTTTGTACTGGTGGATAGGGATGAAGAATGTTGTGGAAGAGTTCGTTTCTTGATTCCTCACTTACCAGTAAGTGAAATCCAAGAACCAGGTACCAGCAGGCCTGGCCAAACCCCTTGAGATACTAGAGTGGAAGTGGAAAGTTATATTGATGGAATTCATAATTAGTTTTCCATGTACGTCCAAATTGCACGATACCATCTGGGAGATCGTTGACCAACTCACCATTTCATCACACTTCCTTGTTATTTGAGAGAAGGGTTTGGTAGAGTTCTTTGGACATCTCTATGTTCAAGAGATCATAAAACTTCACGGGGTTCCTTCATTGATAGTATCAAACTGTGATGAACGCTTCACATCCCGATTGTGGAAAGGATTGTAGGCGGATTTCGGAACATAGCTTCACTTGATAAAAACATTTCACCCACAGACAGATGGTTTGACAGAGCATACCATCCATACCATGAAAGAAATTCTTTTGGGAATGTGTCCTACATTTTGGTTGCAGTTGAGAGGACCACCTACCCTTGGTGGAGTTCGTGTACAACAACAGCTCTCACACAACCATTGGTATGGCCCCTTTTTAGGAATTGTATGGATGACCATGTAGATCACCCTTGTGATGGATGGATCTATGAGATCCAGCACTCATGGGGCCATATATGGTACACGCTACCACTGAGAAGGTGGAGGTCATCCGAGAGCAGACGAAGATTGCATAGAGCCAACATATGTCCTATGCCGATAGGTGACCATGACCACTGGAGTTCCAAGAGGGGGACTACATATTCATTCGAGTCTCCCCTCAATGAGGACTATGGAGATTTGGCTGAGGAGGAAAAATCTGATCGAGGGTTATCATGCCATTGCTTATACATTGGAGGATTGGAAAGGTGGAGTACAATTCAGCAATACCACTGTAGATGGAGAAGGTGCATGATGTCTTCCACGTATCCCATTTGAGGAGATACGTGCATGACCCATCTCATGTCATCGACCATGGAGAGCTAGAGATTGACGATGGGGCAATTTTTGTAGGGTTCTCAGTGGGGATAGAGGATCGAAAGGAGTAGATCATTCATGGGTGGTCGATACCTATGGTCCACATTCAATGGAGGCAAGGGAATCTCTAGAAGAGCACATGGGAGTGAGAAGCTCAAATGTATGCCCAGTACCCCTCTTTGTTTATGTAGAATTTTTTGGATTTCGAGGACATAAATACCCAAGGTGGGTAGAATGTAAAGACCTAGAAAAATCCATGCAGTTTTTTAAATTATTTATGATTATTACCATTCTTTGATAATTGACGGTGTAGGATTTTGAGACCATACGTGCTTGAAATAAATTTCTAAAATTTTTTAGGTACGTTCAATAAATGTGCTAGCGGCATTTTCTATCATTTGAACTGATTCTCGAAATTGAAATATGAGAGAACACTTGAATCTATAGTATCAGGATTCACCTAAGGGAAGCTTCACTTCAACCATAGTTAGTTAGTAGAAAAATAAAATTTTTCGACTTCTTAAAAAATAATGAAATAACATGTAATTGTTAATTTATTTTAATTTTCTACAATGGATGAGTGGTGGTGACGGGACTGTTGACATGTCAAGCCATTTAATGGCATGAATCATCAACTTATTATCTCAACAATTGTGAATTAAAAGAGGTTCACTAATAAATTTAATAAACCTCATTAATTATTCAATGCATTACTCATTGTTCCTCCTACTATTCAAATTGAGTTCGGTGTGGGATTTTGTAACGACTTCTTCAAGCGAGGATACTCTGACATAGTTCTGCGGAAACATCCATAGATGGAGGATGAAAGCTTTGGCAGCAATGATTCAGGATTGATGAATGTCAGTGACTCCGTCCAACGTGGATGCTCCTCCCACCGCAACCACGACACATCCAGCGGATATTGAGGTTGCGGGTTTATGTTTTGTTTTGGATTAAAATTATTGAAATCAGTTTATTTAATATTTAATTTTTGATAAATATTCCATCGATTGATATCATGTTAACTCAGAGGGAACAGAATGAATGACGATGTTTCAGACCTTCCTCTGCATTAATCATGTGGCGTTCTTCGAGGACGTTTTTCCTCAATTTTGAAGGGAACACAGGACAGAGGGTAGCAATATGATGGAGGTAGTCTGGGAGACTAATAGACATAGACGACACTATGAACGGAACACGTGTGATGGCCCATAGAGAGAATGGATGGCGTGCCAAGCCAGCGGTGGCCGACGACAACCGGTTGTGGGTGGTGGAAAGGTAGCACGCTGTCGTGCACCGATTTGGATGGAGGTGGCCAACACGAGCTCTCCACACTGGAAAAGGGCGGTGCCTCCGGAGGCAGCAGCCACGACCATCGGGTCGCGGAATGGTGGGGGGGGGGGGGTGCGCCACACCGTGTTGAATAGAGACAGGTAGGCCACTTGGATGACCATTACATGCAGTGGGGCAGCACCCCGCCTGTCGGATAAAATTTCCACACATCCGGGAGTCTGACTAGAGAAACGGTATGCCCTCAGGCAGACCAGGTCACACGCGGGCTGGCATGGGGGGCCCGAGCCCCACCCCAGCGGTCCAGGCCCACCACTTTTGGGGCCCACGAACTAGAGGGGAAACCCTAATCCTCCAGAACTAGTGATCTGGGCTAACCCTTAACGTGTCAGACCCAGGCAGTGTCAGGTATACAATGGTACCCATTGTGTCGGGCCAGCCTGACTGAGTCGGACCTGCTCGAGACCCAACTAGCCACAAAAAAAGAAACGCATGTAACTATAGAACTGAGTGTCCATTAGACACTCTATTAGTGTCACTGGGACCCCTATTTGGTACTTGGTCCCTTTGGCATATTTTTGTGGGCCCGACCAATCCAGGGAATACTGAGGTTTGATTAACCCCATTTCACGGAATAAGGTTTAACTAACAAACCAGACATCTAATCAATGCATTGTTTATTGCATAAGGGACCTTCTTAAAAGGAAGACCTTTGGATATTTTCTAATTGAGTTTTTATGGATTTCGACATGAAACCTAGGATGGATCAGACATGAATTCAATTGGGACATTTTTAAAAAATTGCCGATATCTCACAGACTGGGCGTCCGATCGATGCGTTTTCTATCACGTTAGGACCCCTATGACTACGCGGTCCATTGGGTATTCCTTTTAAGGGACTTGGTACCCATTTAAATATGACCGTAGGATTGAGGAGCATAATCTTCCTGAGATCTGGCATTCTATGTGCGGGAATCCAGTTGCTGGTTGTGGCATTAAGTAGAAGAGCAAGTGATAAGGGTACCCATCAGAAACTATAGAGTGGGATGATCTAGCTGTTTGACTAATCATCCCAAAATCTGTACTAGAGGCCAATACATGTCAGCACCAATGACCATTATGAGCCACCACCAGCGACCAAAACGGGTTAGCACCAACAACCACTATAGGTCAGTAGGAGCGACTAATACGGGTCAGCACCAGTGACCAATATGGGTAAGCATCCACGACCAATACGGGTCATCATTTAGTGATAAATATGGGTCAACATATAGTAGTCAGCATTATAGTTACTACAGATTGGATAATTTTTCTTTAAGACTAGTCATCCCTATACAGTAAACTGGATGTTATACCGTTCAAGTGAGCTATCACTTTTACTTTGTGCTTAATGATTTAGACCATGCTTGAGTTATTACCTTTGTGGTATTTCTTTTGATGTTTCTTTTTGTGGATTATAGGGAGACATTCAAGGGGTCTTGGGGTCCCATACTGAGTTTTTATATTCACACTTTCATGGGTTCTGCCTACACGTGTGTGTCGGGTGCAGCATACTGATGCTCTAAGGCAGAAATTGGAGGTTCGCAATTTGGTGGAGCTTGGTGTGATGGGAGAAGTTGAGATCCTCTTCTTCGACATCTTGAGTACAACTAATACTCTATAGGTTGACATCTAGGGAAGATGCCATAGCTGTATAATTTCTTTTTAGTTTTTAGTGCTTGTATTTCGGCCCACTATTTTCATTTTATAGTTGTACTTGTGGTTGTACTTTACTATCATGATTATACCTTACTTTTGTTGGTTTTTTACATTAGTTTCCCTTTTTGAGTGTGTACAGATATCTAAGGAAATTCATTCCCGGTTCAAGAAAATCCTTCATGTGTTACTTAGCGACCACTGGCCTATGGAAGGTGGGATTGGGGTAGTAACATCCGGGACCCATGGGATATGTCATGCCAGTTAAAGTAAATACTTTAGTACCTGAGTATTAATAAGATCATGGCTAGGAAAATAGGTGAGGTTAGAAATTGTGTAGGGACCATACGCATCATATATCTTATTTTGAATAATAAAAATCTCATATATTCTCCTTTTGGGGTTGTATTATTGATTGGGAGTAGGTTATACTTAGTGGTTTTCCACATAGAACGCAATGGTTCACTTCTTAGGGACTTATGAGATATGATGAGAGATATTTCGGGCATGATTCTTATTAATGTGATGACTAGTGATGAAAACAATCATACATTACCACTTGAGAAGTATCGGTCTTACCCTATAGTTGGACTGATAAGTGGAATTTTATAATGATCATTTCGAGATGCCCTCCAGTAGGACTGGGGAGTGGAGTTCCTCAACATTTTAGGATTAAAATATATCTAGGTTGGGTAGTGGAGTTCCCTAATGATATTTCTGAGTTACCCATTAGTAAAAAGAGCCCGTGGTGTTCTTCGATGTTTTCAGATTTCCCTCCAGGTGGGTCGGTCAGTGGAATTCAATGATTAATTCTTCCCAACGTATCCTCTAGTTGGACTGGACACTGGTGTTTCCTTGATGACTCACTCCTCTTACCCTCTTGTAGGAATTGCATGTGGTCTTCCCCAGTGGCCATCCCAAGTGGTACCCTCTAGCTGGACTAGGAAGTGGCATTCCATAATAACAATCAAGGTGGAACCCCCTAACATATTAGGGAACGAGTCATCTTCTATGATTTTGTTCTGACATGACCGTGTGACATAGTGATGACATGATGTTTGAGATATTATTAGACTCACGAGAAATAAGGAAGCTTTCCCCACTAAGACATGAACTAAAATTGTGCGGGTGAGCCTGTTCCCCCCAAAGTAGATAGTATCAATGTTTGGTGATTATGTCCATTAGAATTGTGTATCATAGGAAGATACATGAGGTTATGGTCATCATATATAGATTTACCTTTGAACTATTAGCGACTCTTCTTCATAGGATGAGTTTTGAGATGGATATACCCTTACTCTCTCAATTAGAAATGTTCAACTGAGCATATATATGTATATACTGTTACAGTACCCACTCTATGGGTATGGTTACTCTATGAACAAGATAGGTGGAGACGTACCGGGTATGACATGTTGTTTCCATTTCTGGGTTCACATGGTTGGACAAGTATACTCTTCTTCTTTAGGAAGAAAACACTTGACAGGGTGTTCATCTCCTCAATGTTTTAAGATCCTTGTGATGGGATGAGTCTACTTTCACACTCTTATTGGGTTAATCTATACTCATTATTTTCACTTTTATAGTACCTTTTTCTCTCTATATATTTCATCATTAGTGTATCTCTTACTGCTCCCCTTCACCCAATTAGGGGTGTTCTACTAGGTATTTATAAAATCAAACTAGAATGGGCTTCACCCAACATGTGATGTGCATTTGCAGACAACAGATATTTTGATCATGACTTTAGATGGGTTTAGTTTTACCCGGTACTAGGGCTGAATGCGGTGGTCATAGATTTGGATTTAATATATGGCCTCTCTCAATTGCTTTACTTTTCTAGTTTTTCAGGATGGGATAGTTTTTTGGTTATGAATGTAAAATTTTCCACTATTCTTTAAGTTTACAAAACTATTCTCTTGTACTTTGTATAGGTTCTTGCAAGATTGGATTAATTTATAGTAGTGTTTAATCTTTTATTTATTTTCTTTTGCACTTTTTGTTGAGTAGGTATTGTGGGTGTGTTCTGGTTTTTAGGAAAACACATCCCTGAGTTTAATGTGCCTTCATCACTTGTCTCTACCCCTAGCCTATGGATAAAGGCTTTGTTAGTTGCAGCTCGAGCCTTGACATGGGTCGGGTCATGAAATGTTACTCTTTACAAAATTAAGGGTTCAAAAATTATAAAAAACCAATAATTGGATTCCAAATCTCAGGTAAATAAAAAATGAAAAGTACATCATCATCTCTAATAGTCATTGTCCATCCTATCATGATATACGTTTTTGCACAAAATGGAACACATGAAGGCAAATTTGTCCATTTATTACTATATATAAATATATATATAATCCTAATAAATATATATAAATAAACACATAAATAAATATATGTATATATCTAAATTAAATATAATGAATCTGTAACATTAAGAATAATAGAAATTATTTTTTACTGAATTTTAGTAACATAAAAAATATTATATTTACATCCACACAAATGAATAATTAAAAACAGTAATGTGAAAATGGTGATATATGGAACCATATAATTATGACAACTTCATTTATTTCATTCTACATTAAAATCAATACTAAAAGATACATGTCTGTTAGGAAAAAAAATATTAGAGAGGGGACATAAAATTCATTGACATCAAGTTAATAAGAATTGTAATATTTGGTCATGTTGATATGGTTTAGACCATCTTGTACCACTAATTTTTTTTATGTATTTTATAGTTGATAAGAGAATGTTAAATATATAATGATAGAGATAGAAAAAGAATTTTAACTTAAGGGAAGATTTTTTGAAAATGTTTTTTGATGCATTGTGCATTGTCTACTGTAGTAATTGGTTTAACTACATAATTTTGTATCACATCATACTGAATAATATTGACACATGATAAAATATATTGTGATGTGAGGTTTATTCCATGAGAATAATTTTACATATAGTTTTTTAGATGTTTAGTTGATGAATAATATCATCTTAATACTATGTAAAGGTTCATAAGATTCTCTGACAAAGAGGGTCCTTTGGATTAGTCCATGATAAAGGGAATTGTGATAATATTACATAAAATTGGTTGTTCATTTTATAACAGTGTCACTCGGTTGGGAGTCAAGAGGTGTTCTTAGTTATTCCTATACATGGGGGTATTGTACCATGACCCAATTATCTACACTATGGTTTCCAAGGTAGTGGGATTTAATGTTTCCTAATTTTTAGTCCCTACAACATGAATGAATTCATATCCAAAAGAATTTACTTTATAGTAATCATGTTTTAGGGTAGAAGCCTACAGATTGAACCATGATCTTCAAGAGTACATTAATTTCAATGTGATCATAATGGTTGTTTCCTAAACTTCAATTATTTGGTTATTTTTAGGTTTGTTAAAACAAATTTAAGGGAGTTATAAAAAAAAATTTGAATTAGGGGTTCATTATGGAATGATTTATCATATGATTAAATTTTTATTTGTTTAATTTTATTAGATATGAATATGAGTTCTTCCTTATCAAAAGCAACATTTCACTTCTCAAACTTAGGTACATTGGGGTATATATTTTTGTCTAGATTTATTATTGAAATGTTTTTTACTTATTTCCATCATGTGATAGATAACCTTATGTATGTGGTGAGATTATCTAATACTTATTAGATCATATTTATACCTTCTTTTCACTTCATATGTGATATATTTTGGTAGTTATATATTTTTAGGTGTTTTAGTATTTTTTCATTATTTGGATGGAGCTTGATTTGTTATATTTAGTTTATGATACAAAAATTGATTTATTGTAAAGGCTTTCAACATATTAATGATTATTAATGGAGTTTATTGAATCTTATATTTAGGAATTGGATTTTATACTTCTTGTTAATTTTTTTTATTCAATTGCATAATTATCACGATTTTATTCCATCCAGGGTTGATATTTATTAAAAAAAGAATGGTAATTAATAAAATAAAATAAACCTTTGGTGTGATAGGCGAATCATTAGTTATTTTCATTAATTAATTATATTTGTATTTTATGGTGTATTATGGTTCATATTTCTATAATTTAAAGATCATTTTCAATATAGTTTTTTATAAAACATTTATAAGAATATTTTCATTTTATGAAAATAATGAACCACCAGAAAAGAAATATTGAATTGTAATGATGTTGATTATTTTTTTGGTTTTTAACAAATAAAAAAAATGATTAACTAAAATATTTTTTAATTTAAAATTAAAATATATATTTTACTATTTTTTGTATGTGGGGTTATACTTGATTGGATAAGAAAGTTATTGTTTGGTTATTTATCCGCGTTAGGATAATGAGGTGTATATGTTTCTACAATATTAGAATATTGTTTATTATATTCTTTTTTGGTGGCGGTATAAAATATTTATGATGAAAAAAATTATAATTTCAAGGTATTGATGTAACAGCCCATGATTTTATAGTACGTTATTTCTTCAATATAATTCAATAACTTGCACTACACACAACACTGAGTACAAGCGCACCACAAATTACCAAACTAGTCATTCAAAAGTATTTATGAATAGTATTAACTAAAATTCTAACTTTATATAATCCTTATAATTTTAGAATCTATATTATTTATTTCTTAGACATAATTTAAGAATAAATTCATTTTTTCAGATAAAAGAATTATTTTTCAAAATATAAAATTTTACCACCTTTTAATTGCGATCCCTTTTTAAATGAAATATTTGAAACTTTAATATATTAAATTTGACAAAATATACTTTTAATTTAGAATCTGGTGGTAGAAATTTACATTCAATAAATTTTTTCTGTTTTTCTAAAAACATTAAAATTTGGGTGAATAGTGAAAACTACTATATTTTAATTGAAAACATCCTTTTTAATGAAAATAATTTATAGTGTTATATTTTAAATTTTAATGGTTTGGAAGTATAATTAGATTATATTTTTAACATTTAATCCAATGGTGTTCATTGGAAGTAATTTTTCACTTTGAAATTGGACATAAACAAGTGTCAATCTTTTGATATTTTTCACTTTTTAAAAACCCGATTTTTGGTTTTGAGAATGGGAATTAATTTTAAATTAATAAATGAAACATATATGTATATAATTTAGTAAAATAGACTTTATTTATTAATTTAATAATATCAAAAATAGTTTTGGATGAATTTTTGGTATTTTTTTGAAAACATTCAATTTTTGATGAATATTGAAAACATTGCGTTGTGTATTAAAACAAAGTTTTTATTTAAATAATTAATTATTATATTTAAATTTATTTTAGGTAAGAATAGATACATAATACCTATATAATTCAATTTAATTCATTAGAAGCAGTCTATAATAATTTTAGATATATAAAAATTTTATTGAACTTTTTACAGTCTTTATCCACTCCTAGGAGCATTTGCAAATTCACATGAAACATAATCTTAACGCTTCTATGAGTTGAATTTAAAAAATCTGAAAGACATGGTTGATATCATTAAGTAATATGTGGTTCAATAATATGAAAATAATTTTTGGCAAATAGTAGTTTTTTACTTTTAATTACCACAGTTAAAAGTAAATTGGGTAATTAAGGGTAAAAATAATAATATTATCTCCCTAACACATGTATTAATTCTATTTGATATTTTTAATTCAGATAAAAATTACCTTAGGAAGAAAATATGATCCTTTAGGCCCACTTAGATTATATTAGGACATTTATTATTATTTAATTCAAAGAAGAGTTAATAGTATTAAATTCAACCATTAATAACAAAACCATTATTCATATTGGGATTCAAATAAGATAAATTTGACTATAAATATTAATTAGAAATATAAAAATATTTCCTATATAATGGTATTTTATTTATATTTTTTAGACATTATATAATTTTATTTATTTATGACACAATGATGATGGAGTAATTACCATATTAATGAAATATTAAATTAATTGATATTATAAATATCCAAATAAATTTATTTTGAGGGTTTTTATGAAGGACACTAATTTAATAGGTTAATGTGACATGATAGGGTTGTTTAGATTAATATTTTTAGAATTATTAATGTTGTTATGAATTTAGGAAAAACAAAATTCCAAATAGTGTCAAAATTGATGAAAAAGAGTAATTAAAACATATATTGTATTATTAATTAATATTCTATTCCTAAAAATATATTTTTCATCCCAAAGGATTATATAATGATATGTGTATCATTAATGAACAACATTAGGTTCTCTTGGAAGTAGATAGTAAGTTTATTAACCATATAACATAAAAATAGAAAGAGAAAGGGTAAATGTCAAACTATTTAACTAAGAGTTAAATCTAAAAGATAAAGTTAATATAGTGACCCAAACCTGTCTAAAACGTATAGGTTGAGTTTTTTTCTCCCCATACCCACCTTATCCATTAAATAATTTATTTTGGAGCCATTATAAAAAAAATTATTTTATTATAAAATTATATATCTAGCTTTTCCTAAGGTGCCCCTCACCCCTATTATAAAAGGGCACTCACCCTTCCATCAAATTCACATCTTCTAAGACTTTTGGATCGGCAAAAAACAATGAAAATACCCTTTAAACTGTACTGCATTGTTCCTAGAGGCCTTTATTTAGTTATAAATCCATCCAATGGAGCCATTTTTATCAAATCAAACGGAAAAAACCGAAGAAGAGGTAAATACTTCGTCACCTCTTTCAAGTTCCTTTCTTTTTCCACCTCAGATTTCTTTGTTGTTTCAATTCTAAAATAATAACTCAAGTATCTTCTATATACATTGATATTATTATAAATATGGTACAACCATATTCATTATTCTATCCATCCTTCGAATGACATGTCACCCTACGTGCATAGGTACGGCTTACCGTCTCCATGTCGTTGTGTAACTGTTATTCAATACATTTTTATTTGGATGGGTATAATAATGATGTGTAATTGATGTAAATAATAAATATTACATGATAATGATTCGGTATATATTATATAACATCCAATTATATATTATTTTAATATCAAAAGAGTGATATTGTCACTCGTGGGTACATACGGAATAACGTCTCCACGAACATGATGAGATTCATTTCCATATTCACCCTTCAACGATGATTATAAAATATATATCATTAATATGAATGTAATATATGATATATTAATTCTACTATATATATATATATATTTACGTACATATATCTTATTCACTTAGTTCCGTTCAATGCGATATGAAAACAGAAACATCGTTTATGCGTACGTACGGACTACCGTCTCCATAAATGGTGTTTTATATTTCATATATATGATTATTATAAATATTATTATTCAAAATATATATGATTTCTAAATATTTTTTTTATTATGGATGTATTTAAATGGTTATATATGTGATGCAGTCAAGATTAACAAGTTAAAACATGCACGATAAAGAAAGCGATTATTACCCAAAATGATAATTTAACATGGAAATTATAATTAAATGTTTAGTATAAATTTATAAATGAATCATTCATGATATCATAAATATTAATATGGTTTTGGTATAATTTAATAACATATTATGGTCATCATACAAGAGTTTAAATTTACTCTCAACTAAAGGAAAGTGCAAGGTAAGGGTTAATTTCACAATTTTTTTATTATCCGAGGATGTTTTTACGTAAGTATCTGCTAGGAAGTATTTATTATCCATGTCCATTTTTCATAAAAGTGTTTTCAAAAGGATTATTTTTAATGGAATTTTTACTAAAAAATTATTTTAAATGTTTTAAATATTTATTCTTCTAAATAATTCTCATTAATGTCCATATTTTCAAAATGGTTTTTAAGGATTTATTTATATAGAAATTAATGTTTTTAAAATGTTAATTCCTTTAAAAAGTTTCAATGTGGTATTGGACACTTTGATTCAATTTTTTTTAAATGTCCTCCTTTTTAAATTGTGTGGCTTTTAAATGTTTTCATGGAAAAGATATATTTCTCTTATAGAGTTTTACAAATCATTTTCATCTATATCAACATCATTTGATGAATTATAAACTTTTTTACGTATATTTATTATGATATAAATAATCCATATTGTATTGAAGGTTTTCTGATAGGTTTTATTGTGGGAGTGTTATTATTATACCATTCATGGTTTATGGATATAGTTTTTACATTTCATATGCTAGTTTTAATACAAATGTTTATGTTATGTTTAAAACATTTCATATGAGGAATGTATTGGACTTAATAAGTGACATATGGACCTTGATATAGCTCCTTGATGCATCAATTGGTCTGATGAGACAAACTAGTGTCTTGGTAAAAACCCTCGACTAAATCTTATTTGTAGTCTTGGACTGTGTCCTTGACTATGTGGTTATGAATGTCTGTCATTATACATTATATCATTATGAAAGTGGCTATTGATATTGCATGTGATTTTTCGACTATTAGAAAATCCATGTTATTAAATAAATGGAATTATTTTGATATTATATTTTCTATGTTATGCTGACGTTAATGTTTAAAAAGCATTTGTTTTAGTCTTATACATTTCCTTAAATGTTTATGCTTATTTATGAAAGTTTCAACTATATTGATATCCTTACTGAGCATCTGATCTCACCCCCTTCTATGTTTTATTTTCCCTGGATCCTAAGAAGTGCTTTATGTTTGAGATGCACGGTTAAGCTAAGGGAAAAATTGAATTCTCACAGGATTGTTTTATGTCTTGTATGTTAGAAAGTGTAATGTAACGTTCATGTATGTAATATATTTTCCATGACTGATAAATTGGTCGGTATTTCTGGACGTAATTCCTTGTAATAATGCCAATGTACTAAAATAATGCACCAACTATAGTTTGAGGATTAATATAGAAGAACATCCTAGAATTTTGGTACTATAAAGATATTGTGAGTTTTCAAAGTAATACACCCCTGTCTGGATACGAGCAGGTAGAGGTGGCTCTGGAACAGATGTACCTAGGGGTAAAACCCAAAAAAACAGTTTGAGCTAGACTTGAATGGGAACTGGTGCACGACAATGGGCCTTACTGCACCCCTGGTTACGACACTCATGGTGGATATGCTTAGGATAATTATCATTTTCTTTACAAACAATTATGATGGTTTTATGAGTATATACTTTCTAAAGGTTTTTTTATGATTATGGATTATGTCGATAAACTGTTCAATTTACATTAGATATTTTACAAGTTTGGAAATAATAGTTACAATTCATAAACTGACATAGTGTATTCCATTGTATAGAAATGGTGCCCAGTACAAGGAATGTGAACTCCAGCAATATGTATGATCCAAAGAGTAAGAAGGATCATATCTTTCAGGGTATTAAGATAAAATTTAGAAGGTAAATTGTCTCCCATGCATTCTTAACATATGAAGAAATAATATAATGTGTTAAAAATATATGTAAAGAATTTTTTTATCCCTATGTATTTGATGGGTAGCAAGAGAAAAAATGATAAAGGAGAGAAAGATGGATAAATGGAAGGGAGAAAAGAATGATTTTCCAATATGTGATAAATGTGGAAAGAATCACCTTGGTAAATTCTTGAAGGGAATGCGAGTTTGTTATAAGTGTGGAGAAAAAGGAAATGAAGTACGTGATTGCAAGGTAAGAAAAAAGTTTCAAATGTACAACATTGCATCTGAAAGGAGTTGGAACACTACTCGAATCAATGTTCAAATAATCAGAGTATACCCAAATGATGCTATTGGATAATAATAATGTTATGATACTACCACGGATGAAGATGAATGATTAGAATTCTTACATTTTTATTAAATTATTGTGACATTTTAGTATTGTATTAATGATGTACATGTTATAAGAATTATAATATACATAAGGATTGTACTACAGTACTATATCATTAAGGACTTGAGATTGTGTGGAACTAAGAAAAGTGAATCAATAAAAGGTTAAATTTTTTGAAAATATATTATTGAGAGAATGATAAACCGTAATATGGTTCTGATAAAAAATTAGTGATTTCGGAGTACAACATGAATGATTTGGATAAAGTATATTGGATATTTGTGACGACCTTGAAACTGATTAATGAATTGTATATTCCATCATTTTTTAAATTTACAACATTTTTGGATATAAGGAGTATATCTAGTATTCTATAAGGAATAATGAAGCATGAATGTAATCAATAAGGTTTTATGGTAATTCAGGATGTTTTAGTGTTTTAAAAGAATACATGATAAATGTGTTAACATGTTATTAGGTGGAAAAAATGATCTTCATTGTGTTTACCTTCCATACAAATTTTGGGCTGTAGGTTTGGATAGAATTATTTTGGATAATTCTAGTTTTATATTATATATGGATTTCTTTAAAAAGGAAAACCCGGAGGTCGGGTGGCAACACTTCGCGTCCGGCAAGGCCGCGAGACTTGAACCCACAACCGAAGGTTGAAAACGGTGTATCACATACCACTGGCCCACATGATGTCCTGGATTGAATAATGCTGCTTTTTTTAAAAGGTTTGGTAAATGAATTATAAATTTATATTTTTGGAACCATATATGATTGTGATAAATAGAGTATTTTTATGTTCTATTATACATTATAGTGAAAGATGAGTTTACGGTATAAATTAGTTAAAAGATGGAACTACACTAGTCAAGTATATTTTTTTCTATTCATAATATTTAGCTAAGGGATCTTAAAACCAAAAAGGTGTTATCCTAATACTTTGTGGTTTGTTGAACCGATGATATTTTATATTATCAAAGATTTATGGCTCTGAGGCCCTCAATTTTACACTTGTTTGGGATTGATGACCTCAATCACTCCCAATAAATATTTTCATTTCCATTCTATTATGTGTCTCTAGTTTCCATCAACGTTCTCTTAATCGAGATCATAATTTTGTAGTGAACTTCATTTTTCTTTCCATTTTATTAAGATTAAATTTTATTAACACAATTTCTGATGTGGGTTATCCATAAAGTTATTTTTCTATTTTTAACCTTTTAATTTCAATGAAAAATTTCAAATTACGAGGATGAAATTTACTGAATGAGGGGATAATGTAATACCCCATGATTTCATAGTATATTATTTCTTTAATATAATTTAACAACTTTCTTTAAACAAAACATTGAGTTCAAGCACACCACGACTTACCAAACTAGCAGTTCAAAAGTAGTTATGATTAGTATTAACTAAATTCTAAACTATATATAATATTTATAATTTTAGAATCCATATTATTAATTTTTTAGACATAATTTAATAATAAATTCATTTTTTTGATAAAAAAATTATTTTTTAAAAAATTCAATTTTACCACCTTTTAATAGAGAACCCTTTTTATATCAAATATTTGAAACTATTATATATTAAATTTTAAAAAATATACTTTTTCATTAGAATCAGGACTTAAGAAATTAGTTTCAATAAATTTTTGATATTTTTCTAAAAACTTTCATAATTAGGTGAATAGTGAAAACTACTATATTTTAATTGAAAACAACTTTTTTAATAAAAACAATAATTTTCAATTTTACATTTTAATTGTTTGGAAGTATAATTAGATTATTTTCGTAACATTTAATCAAATGTTTTACATTGGATGTAATTTCACTTTCAAATTGGACATAAATTAGTGTCAATCTTTTGATAGTTTTCTCTTTTTAAAAAACCGTTTTTTGGTTTTGAAAACGGGAATTAATTTTAAATAAATAAATGAATCTTCTATATTTTTAATTTTTAAAAATAGAATTTATTTTTGAATTCAGAATATAAAAATTATCTTTGGGTGAATTTTTGGTATTTTTTTCAAAACATTCAATTTTTGATGAATATTGAAAACACTGCATTATGGTTTAAAACATACTTTTTATTTAAATAAATAATAATGTTATTTAAATTTATTTTAAGTCAAAATAGATACATAATACAAATATAAATTCAAAGTAATTAATTGGTTTAGGTCTACAATAATTTTAGCTATATAATTTTTTTTGAACTTTTTACCGTCTTTTACCCACTCCTAAGAGCATTTGCAAATTCACATAAAACATAATTTTACCACTTCTGTGAGTTGAATTTAAAAAATTCAAGAGACATGATTGATATTATTAAGTAAAATGTGGTTCAATAAGATGAAAATCATTTTTGTGAAATCGTAATTTTTTCTTTTATTTACCACGGTTAAAAGTAAATAGTGTAATTAAGGGTAACAATGATATTATTATTACATTAACACATTTCCTAATTCTATTGGAAAAGTTTAATTCCACCAAAAAAACCATAGGAATAATATATGATCTTGTAGGTCCACTTGGATTAGATTAGGATATTTATTATTATTTTATTCAAAGAAAAGTTAAAAGTGTTAAATTTATTCTTTAATTACTAAAACAATTTTAATATACGGTTACACATAAGATAAATTTGACTATAAATATTAATTGGAAAGATTAAAATATATCCTACATAATGGTATTTTATTTTTATTTTTTATACATTGAATAATTTAATTTATTTATGAGATAATGATGATGTAGTAATTACCTAATTAAGGAAGTATTAAACTAATTGATATTATAAATATCCATATAAATATAATTTCAGACTTTTTATGAATATAAAAAAATTTATAGGTTAATATTACATGTTATGGTTTTTTAGATTAATTTTTTTAGAAGTATTAATTCTTCTATGAATTTAGAAAAAACAAAATAACAAATTGTGACAAAATTGACATAAAACAGTTTTTAAAACAAATATAATATTATTAATTATATTATATTCCTAAAAATCTATGTATTATGAAAAAGACTTATATAATAATAGGTGTATCATTAATTAACATCTTGGGGTTTTTTGAAAGTAAATAGTATGTTTATTAACCATATAATATAAAAATACCAAGAGACATGGTAAATATAAAACTATTTAACTAAGAGTTAAATCTAAAAGATAATAATAATATAGCAACCCATACCTGTCTAAAACCTATTGGTTGAGTGGTTTTAGACCCATCCTCACCTTAGACCTTAAATAATTCATTTTGGATCTATTAGAAACTGAAAATTATTTTATTATAAAATAATATTTTTATCTTTTCATAAGGGGCCCCTAACCCCTCTTATAATAGGGCACTCCCCCTTCCCTCCAATTCTCATCTTCAAAGCTTTGTGGCATAGAAAACCTCTACCATAGTACCCTCTCAACTATCCTAGTTTTATCCCAGAGGCATTCTATTAGTCATAAAGATAACCTATGGATCCTTTTTGATCAAATCAATAGGAAGAACCTGAAGAAGTGGTAAATATTTCATCACCTCTTTAAAGTTCCTTTGTTCTTCCACTTACTCTTTCATTGTTGTTTCAATTATAAAATAATAACTCCATAATATTATATATAATGTGATGTTATTATAAATATGGTACAACTATATTCATTATCCTATCAATCCTTTGAATGACTTGTCACCATACGTGTGTACGTACAACTTACTGTCTCCACGTCGTGGTGTAACTGTTATTCAATTCATTATTATTTGGATAGGTATAAAAATGATGTGTAATTGATTTAAATAAAAAATATAACATGAAAATTATTTTTTATATATGACATAACATCAAATTATATTTTATTTTAATATCAAAACATTGATATTGTCGCTCATGTGCTCTTACAGATTACCGTGTCCACAGGCACGATGAGATTTATTTCCACGTTCACCATTCAACAATGATAAAATATATATCATTAATAAGTATGTAATATATGAAATAATAATGCTACTGGATATGTATATATATATATATGTGTGTGTGTGTGTACTTATATATATGTTATTCACTTAGTTCTATTCAATACGATATGAAAATGGAAACATTGTTTATGCGTACGTACGAACTACCATCTCTATAAACAGTGTTTTCTGTTACTTATATATGTCTATTATAAATATTTATATTCTAATTATATATGATTTATAAATCATTTTTTATATTCTATAATTATTTAAATCTTGATCTAATTTATACAATCAAGAGTGACAAGTTAAAACATGGACGTTAAAGAAAGTGATTATTACCCAAAATGTCAATTCAACATAGAAATTATTATTGAATGGTTAGTATAATGTCATAAATGAATCATGTATGATATCATAAATATTAATATTGTTATGTTATAATTTAATAACATACTAAGTTCTTCATACAAGAGGTTAAACGTACCCTCGACTAAATGAAACTGCAAGGTACGAGTTAATTTCACAATCTCTTTATTTTCTGAGGTTATGTTTAAGTAAGTATCTAATAGGAAATATTAATTATCCATTTAAATGTTTCATAAAAAACTTTTTAAAGAAATTATTTTATGGGACTTTTTACCAAAATACCATTTTAAATGTTTTTAATATTTATTCATTTAAATCATTCTCATTAATGTCCATGTTTTTAAAATGGTTATTAAGGATTTATTTTTATGGACATGAATGTCTTCAAAATGTAAATTCCTTTGAAATTTTTTAAAGTGGTATTGGAATCATTGATTCAAAAATCTCTTTAAATGTATTACTTTTTAAATTTCATTAATTTTATATTTTTTCATGAAAAATATATATTTCTCTTAAAGAGTTTTTAAAATAAATTTCATCTATGTCAAAAAATTTTGATGGATTTCAAACATGTTTAAAGTAGATTTATTATGATTCAAATATTCCATATTGTATTGGAGGATTTGTGATATTTTTGACTGTTGATGTGTTATTTTTATACCATTCATGGTTTATGTATAAAGTATTGACATTTAGTATTCTAGTTTTAATATTAATGTTTATGTTATGTTTAATCATTTTCATATAAGGAATAAACTGGACTAAGTATGTGATGGGTGGAGTTCTCTATAGCTCCTTGATGCATTGGTAGGTCTCATGAGTCAAACTAGTTTCTTGGCACAAGGACTTGACAAAATATTTTTTATAGTCTTGGCACAAGGACATGACTATGTGGTTATGAAAGTCTGGCATTATGTGTTTCATCATTATGAATGTGGCTATTGATATTTCATGTGATTGATATACTAGTAGAATATCCATGTGTGTAAGTAAATGGAATTAATTTGATTTTATATTTTCCATATTATGCTGATGTTCATGTTTAAAAGGATTTTGATTTAGTCATATACATTTCCTTAAATGTTTATGCTTATTTAAAAAATTTCCGCTATATTGTTATCCTTACCGAGCATCTGAGCTCACCCACTTCTATGTTTTATTTTCCCAGGATCCTAAGTAGTGATTTATGTTTGAGATGATGGGTTAAGATAAGGGAATAATGGATGTATCAAAGGGTTGTTTTTTATGTTGTATGTTAGAATGTGTAATGTAACATTCATGTATGTAATATATTGTCCAAGACTGTTAAACTAATCAGTCATTTTTTGACTTGATTCATTGTAATCATTCCAATTTATTAAAATAATGCACCGACTCTAGGTAACTATGGTCGGGGCATTACAATTCACGTCCCGATTTGGGTGTGTTTTTGTGGATATAGGAATGGGCTTTGTCGTCTTTTTAATATTTATGGGAATCGTATTAGTGTATTGTGTCGTATCAAGCCAATGTAATATAACGTGGTTGGAAAACATGTATTTGGTATTGGTTACTAAAAAGTAATTCATTAGTAAAGAATATTTTAATAATCAATGTCAATGGTAAGAAAAATGAAGTTGCATAAATTTTTAATGATGTAATAATACTATATAATGAATATAGAATTGATTGAATTTAAAATTTGTTCAAGGAATTATTTTATGTAACCCCCAATGATTGTAAAATAATATTATTGTGTTTGATATAACACAAAACATTAATCAATGAGAAAAAATGACCCTTTGATTTTATTTCAATAAATTATATTTCTATAATAGATTTCATACACACAACATCTAGTATTAGTGAAATTCATATAACATAAAATTAAATAATAAAAATTAAAGTCTTCGTAATGAATATGTATTAAAAAATTATTAAAAATATGCGTCTTACCATTGAATAGATAAAATTAAATTTTTATTTTTTTATTATAAATAAAATATAAATCATTTTAAATAAAGGAAATTTTTCTCTACAAACTATAATTTTTAAAAAGGTTATTTTTTCACACAATGAGAACGTACAATAGAATTAATTTTTACAAATTTGTTTTAAAATTTATTTTTAAAAATTACATAAATTATTATATTATCATTTCAATATTATCTTAAAATGAATCTCTAATAATAGAATTAATTTTTTAATTTTTTATGAACAGTGTAAAGTATTAATTTTTATTGAAAAGTACCTAATCAATTATAAAATTTAATGTTTATATTTTGACTGATTATTTGAAATTATAATTATTTGAATAATATTAATTTAAATAAAATTTATGTCATTATAACTAATTAAATATTATATTTTTATATTAAAAAATTTCCATATTTCTGATAATTTTCTATGTTGAAACCTGTTTTTTATAACTTCTATGATTTTAATTTTAAATTAAATTCATGAACTTCTATTAGTTGAATTTTGAAATATGGATTATATAAATTGAATTTTAATAATATATATTTTATATTATCTTCAACATAATTTTTGGTTATAATTAATAGTAATAATATTTAATTTTTTTATTGTGGTTAATGTTAAGAAGGGTTTACCATAAGGTCAATGAAAAAAATAATGGTTTAAAAAACTAATACTTTTTATTATTGTTGACACAACAATAATAAATTCCTTGAACCGATGAATAATATAGCTCATAAAGTCCATATACATTGCATGATCATCAGTAAAATCAAATGGTATAAAAATAAACTCAAAATTCCCATATCAACTCCAAAATGAGGTCTTAAAAATATCTTATCATAAACTATCAACTTGTGGTAACCTGACCAAAATGAATTTTAAAAAAACATTTAGCCCTTATATGATAATAAAATATTTTAAATTCATAAAATTATATTATTTCTTAATATTTACACAATTTAACTTCTAATAGTCGATTAAAATTCTATGTCACCCAAATGGATTCTAATATATGAGTACCGGTGAATCACATGGTTACACACTAGGATGATGAAGTCCATTAGAATTTTTCTTTCTCAAGATGGATTGTATGTTCCAAAAACTCAATTGATTCCATTTTAATAAAAGGAATATAAATGGTCATCGTCCAGGGTGTAGGTCAATTGAAAACTAAAATTTTATTATATATTAAAACATCAGAAATCTTATAGGAAAACATCTAGGTATAAAAAATCACCTATAAGATGTTGACTACCCATGAAAGGGGCCACATTTTCAAGAATGATCTCTAAAAATTGAAACTATATTACACATTCATAGGGAACAACATTTTCTCCTCTTTCTGATCTAGAGTCCAACTAACCCAATAAAGAATTATTGACTCCATCAGAAGATAAAAAATGAAGAATATGAAAATAATAGTTAGTTTGGGCGTTAAAATAGATAATCTACACCATTTCAATAACAATGTTGAATATGTCATGATCAATCCGTAAAAAGTTAATCTCTACCTAAAATATGGCTATTAGTACATGGGAATAGGGAAATTTGAAACCTTTTTTATAACTATTCCTAATTGAATTTTAATATCAAAAAAGAATGGAATATTTTATGAATAAAATCCCAAACACATATACTAACTTTGATGATATAAAATAATGAGTAAAACATGTATAAAAAATATAAAACTATAGAAGATGAATTAAACACTATACCACCAATAGTTGATTGAAATTATCTTGATTAATATAATGAATAATACATGGAATATATTCATCTATATTTATCCATTAGAAAATTTCCAATGAACTAATGATTTAACCTACCACACTTATAATCATTTTCACAAACCATTGGACACATGGTGAGAGTGATTACATCCCTACATCCCATATATATATTTTCACAAAAACATCTATGGAGTATGAGTAAACAAATATGGAAATTTCTGGGTTCCAACTCAATGTCATTATTAGAATGACCACTCATTCCACATAGGTATCAAAAAACCTCCTACTACCCTATCTCCCCCATGCACCCCCCCTGCAACAGTTAATGAGGAAATTTGACCACTGTAAAACATCCATTTATGGAAAAAATATTCAGCCATGATGACCACTTCTATAACTAATGATCCACCAAAACATTTATTCTTATCTATGTCCACTCTAAATAAATCCACCATGTAAACAACTTCCACAATTGGCTAAAGGAGCATGAGTATCAATATCCACCCTATATCATTTTATAGTGCTAAAAAAATAATTCATCCCTTCATTTACTCATTATTGACAAGATATTTTACTAAATACACTAACTAAACAAAATTGATAAAGTACCCACAAACGGTATACTCCCCTTGCTCTTTTTTCAGAAACACTCATCTCTTCACGAAATAAAATATATTATGACAAAACATATAGTTAAATATTTTCTTATCTACCAGCTAGGAATGATCCTTGTTTATTATATATTGAATAATTGAGTCCCACCACCTTGTTCATAGAAAATTAAGAATATACATGGAAAACCCCACATTATATTCTTTAGGGTTTTTTAATGAATTAATGATCCTATCTATCCACTCAATCCACTCATAGTATTTCTTTGGTCTTTTTTCACCATGAAATAATAGAAGATTTTTTCTTTGTAAATTCCATTCTATGGTCCACTAGACTTCTAGGGATCCTGAAACCCACATGAGATAGTGCCTAAAAAATTCATGTAAAAACTTCTACCAGATTTGGGTCCATTAGAGGGCTCACATGTGGAACTTTTATTGAATCTTTATCTATTGTATCTTGAAGGGATATTCCTGGAGGAATTATGTGTTAAATGAATAAACCAATCAGTAATGGAAGGATTCCATAATCAAAGGACAAAAATCAATTATTTATAAAAAATATTAAATTCTTATGAATTCAAAGAACCCCTGAAAAAAATAAATTTTAAAAATGTAAGAGTTAAATTTGAACACAATTATCATACAACGAATTTTAATTTCTTCATTCATGATGTGTCAAAATAGGTCAAGATCTCTCACCAGCCATGGTAATTATGTTTTAGTCATGGAATTAAGATAGTCAGGCCCCTTTTCTGCATCATTTGTAATAATTTTGATGATCCTAAGTCTAGACTAACTATGAAACACAACCAAAATCAGGATTTTATAACACTATTTAGGGTGAAAATATATTCAATACAAAATTCTAACAAACAAACTCAAGTCAAAATGATAGGCCATCAAAATATTCCCATAACATGATATGGGTAAAATAGGGTAACAAAATCATGTTTTGTATATAAGAATATGAAGACATACAACACATATAAGAAGAGGGAACATAGATGATTCCAAAAAATACATATAGTCGAAGAAAAAAAGGATAAACCATATAGTATTTCATATCCCAAGATGACTAGTAGTCACCTAAAATCCAAACTAAACTAAAAAAATAGAAACACGATTTGTGTTCATGCTACAAGATACTTTTCCTATTCCCTATATTATACAAAAAAACATATAAAAACTCTGAAATACATAATTTGGGTGTATGAAAAGTCCCATTAAGATTCTGTAATATTATATATACAATTTATAATATAAATAATTCAATAATTATATGTTTTAAAACTAAATAGTTTTAGAAATCAACTTAATAAAATAAATCAAATTTAAAATAATTATAACATTGGATTTCATAATAGCCATTCTTATTCACCACACAAAAATAAGAAATGTAAAATTGATGAAAAATATGTAATTATATACATGACTCCAGAGGTATAAAAGTGATCACATATCCATGAAATAACTTATCATGTGAGGTTATGTGGAAAAATATCATTTTTAAAATGTTTTCATAAAAATTCATGATAAAATTGTCAAGAAATAAACAATGAAAAATAAAAAATAAAATATCACCTCTCATATTTGGATTTATCTTATGGTACATTCCATACTAGACAATAGCCACACCTAGAATGCATTAATTATATGTAAATGATATCATGTCCATCAATTTAATATCATCCAAATTTACATATTAGTTGTTAAACACACAGTAAGGATACCCATGTCTCTATCCCGATGAATCCATGGTTTAAAATGTTCAATTATATATTAAATTTTTAAAAACATTTCCATAGTTTCCTAATTTTTTTCATATATAATATGATCTACATATATGTTTTAAACCCCATTTCTAAATCATGAAAACACATTTTCAAAGTAAAATTAATTTTTTGAAATCTTTTTCCCCGTCGTTATGTTATTTTAATCAATGTATGTCATCAAATCAATGAAGATACCAAAGTAATGTGTCATGAAAACCACAAAATACATCAAAATAACAAATTCCATAGAATCAACTTCCAAAATAAGGTATAAACAACGATTCTTTCGATAATGGAGACCAATAACTAATAGAATAGTCTTAAAAATGAAAGGAATTCTCGGAATCTAAAATGAATCAAGAAAAAAACTTGCTAATAAAAAAACCATAGCCAAAATACATGCACAATCATAACCAAAGAAGACCCTGAAGGATTACATCCACAATGAGAATAAATCGAACTGTAATGGTGATAAATGGATGGAGAAAGCGATACATGTAGAAAGGAGTCACCGAATATCATCTAGAGAACTCTCTATACTAATATTATGGTGGATAATAATGAATGAATGTATAAAATTCTCATGAAACCATCTAAAATACCGACTCATGACTATAAATTATTGAGTAACTGAATTACTCAATGAGTATTCCATGAGTCCAAATTATACAAAAAATTCCAAATTTTAATTAAAAGTGTGATTTTTACCATTAGAAAATTTGTAATCTATACACTGCATATAGACAATCAAGTTGTGTACCTTGATCACAATATCTAACTATTGATAATTACACATCATGAAACTCAATTACATAATGTGTAAATCAACAAAAAATTGAAAAAACAATATGTTTTGTGATAAAAAATTAAACAAATCGCTTACATCATCATTCCATGTATCATAAAAATTTCATATATGTATTTGAAAACCATGTGAAAATAGAAAAATATTGAAAAGATACCTGATTGAATTGGAGTGATACATTACAATTGGACTATCTCATATAATGAATCCAAATCCTTACTAGTAGAGTTATAGATTTGTTTTATTATTGTTTTTATTGGATATAAAATTGAATACCATTATATTTTATAATGTTAATAGATTATACATATCAATGTTGGATATATTTCATAGGGAGTTTAAGAATCAATATTTTTTATATGATAATTCTAAGATGAAGATACTTGTATAGTATATTTGAAAAATGGAGAAGCTGGAGAAATTGTAATATTTAATTAATATTAATATAGAGAAAAAATTCATGCATGAGATCGGGATCTAACTCAAGTAACATATTTATTTATCTTTTGAGCATTTACTAAATGAAGAGGCCAATTTTGTTCCTTTTGAGGATGAATAATATCATTCTATATTGTATTTCTGTAATAACCCAAGTTTTTATTATTTATATTTCTCCTTAGAATATATTGATTTATATCATATAGATGATGAGTAATATAACATAAGTGAGTAATTATCTGTATTAATAACAACTTAATTCCTTAATATATTGATATGTAAAATTGATATAATAAATTTCGTTGTATAAAAGTGGTGTAATTAAGAAAACCCAACTACTTTAAAAGAAATATATATGAACTATTTTAATAAACTTTTGGGGTGATTTAAATTAGATATACTGATGAATCATTTAAAAATAATTATTAATTCAAATTCTCAATATTTATTAAATCATTACGTAATTAAAATTAACTATAATGTAATATTTTTCAGCAAAAAATAGTTTTTTAAACAATTGTTTTTTCGTTTTATATAAATTCATAAGTGATATGATTTATCATATTATGTTTTTTGAAATGTAAATCTTTAAATTGAAAACAGAAATAACAATCATTCAATGACATAATGGTGGTGGGGATTAATAATTAAATGTGAGGGAATATATTGATATTAAATCATGAAAAACTCTGTTATATATACACCCATTATATTAATTTACCTCTCGCACAACACTGTAATTTGGTTATTATGACTGTAATTTATATAGGTATATATAAAAAAATGAAAAATATAGTTTTCTAAAGAGGATCACTTCTAATGTGGATTACAACAGACATGCTGTTTGATGTTTGTTATCATTCTCTAACAGAACATATCTATTATTATCTTGATGGATTTATGAAATGGTTATGAACTCAAAGCTACACTCTAGGGACCAACCTAGAATAATGAAATAAAAAAAATATTAATATCAAGACTTCATGAAAAATAGGTCATCCACTAAAATTTAATCAATTTATCCCATCTCCATTATAAATAGTGTATAATTGGAAAAAAATCCCCTTATAGAAAAAACATGATCTATTTATATTCATCAATTTTTATAATTTTAAATGTTCCATAGAACACATAAATATATAAATTATTTTAAAATTGCAGTCCTTATTATAAAATGATAAGAAAATATGGATTTCCTAATAACATATTATTGTATAAGATTTAATATATCATTCTTCTCCCCTCCTATTCAATATCCTCATTGATAATCTACATATGAATGTTGGATGAATCTATAAATCTCTCTCTACCTTTTTATATATATATATCATTATTTATATAATTCAATATATTTATATCTATATAAAAACAATTGGATGTATTTTTATCATCTATTTTTCTAATATAACATTATTGTTTCAATCTTTGTTTCATTCATAATTACATTTTCTCTTTACTTCCAACATTAAATTCATAGTAACACTAACAAATAATAGTTTTCATATATTATAATATTATAACCCTTTAATCTCATTTTATCAATAATCCTAGATTAAATATCCCTCATTTATAATAAACATATCAATAATAAAAAAAATGATTTTTCTCCTAATATGTATCATTGATAATCTCGTCAATTATAATCCTTTTATAGGTCATTCAAAATGTAATCTATTTTAATATAGAATCCAACAAGATTGAATTAAATAGTGTTTTGAATTAATAATACCCATGAGAAACATCGTAATAAAAAAAAGAATACGTTTTGGGGGGTAAACACCATATATTGGAATAGGTAATCTGAGTTACAACCTACCATCACTTTGGGGACCATCTATTAATGGTCATATTATCGTATCTCCATGTATTATATATCCCTATCATTGGATCAAGAGTATTAATTAAAAAAATCTAAAATATTATATACCAGTGATGTGGTCAATTTATTAATATATTATTATGAATCACTATGAGTATGTTTCCACTTCAACCATGATAATATTGTATAATTTACATATTCATTGGACACTAGTCTTTTCTCCCCATTGGGAAATATGGTATTTCAGATGATATTACAATAGTAATTAATGTTTACCCATTTCTCTATCTTGAAATTCTAAAAAGTATTAGCCTTTTCATTCCTATGTTCACCACCAATAATCATATTCCTTTATATTTTTCCTTGTAGCAAATTCAACAGGGTGTGAATTTAGTATCCAAATTTTTTATATTAATTAAAAGCCCAAAAAAATTAAAATATAATATTAACAAAATATATTGGATATATATTTTTTATTTCTTAAAACTGATTCTAAAATGGTGTAATTGATTCATTTTTAATTGATATTAAAATACTTTCAACTTTGAAAATACTTCCCAATAAAAAATCGTATATATATATGGAAATTAAAGGAGAAGCATTTATGTTTTAATTTTTCAATCAAAATTTGAAATAAAATATTTATAAAATAGAATGTATAAATTAATTTTAAATTTTATTCCTATAATAATTAGAAAAAGAAAAAAGTGTAAAAAATAAAATAGAACTATAAATATGTTGTTTAATTCTACAATTGAAACTCATCCTCTCTACGTGATAAAAAGACAATACATGGAATGGTTAGTATAATCAAGGAAGTCATACAAAACCTATACCAGGTAACTAATAGGATACTATAGGTTTTATGTCATTGAAAAATTTATGGGATTTTTGATAGATTTTAGGGGAATAGTAAATATTAAAACATTTATTGAAATAGTATCTATGTACTATTCATTACAATATTAGTGTATGTGAAATAAAATTATGAATGAAACATAGAAATAACTCAAAAGTAATGTTTAATATATATATATATTGATAGTTATATTAGGAAAGAGAAAGATATATATATACACACATATATATAGGGATGAGAGTGGGAGTGAGAGAAGTATAAGTCTGAAGGAACATGTAATGTAGCCAAATATCAATTAAAATTCGGTAAATTATCATGGTTATCAACTACGTGGATGATCCTAAAATTCTATAAAAATATAATTTAAGAATAAGTAAATATATATATTATTTATTATAAATACATTCATAAACTATAGTGTTGTTGATCAGTAAAAATAGTGAAAATTAGGTAGAGTTTAGAATTCCTTTCTTCAATAATGAGTCTCCATTGTAGACCTAAACATATATTACTGGTGAAATAACCATAAATGATATTCTGTTTTTTAAATCATAAATGGATAGTACATCATTGTTTAAATAAATATATACATGTTAAATAATAAGAGTGAGAGTATAACACTAATAATAAATCCTTTATGTTTTCTCAAACATATAGTAAGTTTATATGGTCTTATAATAATTCCAATGTGTGGTTTGTCTATATATAATTTATTTGAATAACCTTTGATAGATCAATGAAGTTATTTTATTCTTATATTTGTCTAAAAATATACAATTTTTGATTGTATCTCTTCATGTAGTTGATGATTTTCAATGGTCGTCACTTAAGTACGTAGAAAAATTCATAATCATCAGTTCCCCAGACTACTACTCCAAAATTTGGATCCATAAAAATATACATTACATGCTCTATTAGATACCATTAGTAATATAATAAATATAACCATATTTAATTTGAAAATAAATTTCCATTATTTCAGATCTAATATCATTATTAGATTTCTATTTTTAGATCAATTGAGATTTAGGAAACATCTTAATCAAAAGAATTCATGTCTTTCTCAATTAATAAAAAACAGTTTACCTATGTCTGGAAGTACATAATATATTCTGTTTCCTAAACATATAAGATAACATTTTAAAACTATGTTATCCTTCCAAAAATTCCTATGTCATCATTTCCATCATTACATGGGGATTGAAAACTTAAGAATGGTGTGATCTCAAATACTCAATATTAAAAATTTGTAACTAATGAAACATTGGAATAATACTTTCGTAAATATTTTGGAATGAATATCTAAACTACATGAAGCCTAGATAAATATGAAATTTGTGCCATTTTATGTGTATGATAAAAAATTAATACATGGATACCTATAATATCAAATACATACTGGTGGAATTCATGATCGAAGACATGATAAACGAAAACCCAATGACGATTTCTATGAATCAATCCTATTATTGGAAGAGGAATATAAAAACCCCACCTATTTATATCACAATATAAGGAATCTCATACTAGGATTATATAGTTTTGGGACCCACCCATCACATGATTATGTTAAATTCATTCATGATAACAATCAAGAATACATTCTGTACAATTTCCTAAGGAAACACTTATAGAATAAACCATTTTATATCCATATAAGGAAAGATAAGGAATTTTAATATATAATAAATTTTATTTGGTAGTTAGTAATCTCCACATATCTCAAAAAAATGCCCCACAATGATTTTTTAAACATGATCATATAACATGAAAAGAATAAGGTGGATGGACAGACAATACATAGTCAACTTGTCAATAATCATATATATTAGATTAATATTATACTAAAATCCAATACCCCTATCCTTTTAAATAAAAAGGATAACATTGTCATAAACCATCATAAAGATTAATATGGGAAGGTTATACAATATGTTATAAACAAAAATATAATCATAAGTATTGTAATTACAAAAGGAAAAATTCCAATTTGGTTTTAAATATGAATAGAATAAATTTTTTTGTGGTGAATATCATCCAATTGAAAACATATAAAATGAGATGTTCACACCATATAAAAAATGACAATAAATATTTTTCAATATTGTAATAATCCTGATCACAATCCATATAGATTAGGACGATGGATTGTTCAAAATTATCTTAACCCTATTGCATCAAGAAAGGATATAAGGTTTTTGACATAAATTAAAACACCATCAAAAAATATTTCTTCGAGAAGTATCACAAGAAGAAATATTTTCTATACCATAATTTTAATCCCTTCATATTATAAAAAATATAAATATATATATCATGATATATAAAACTAATTATGGATTTTTTTATATGATTAGTAAAATGGATGATAAAAATTAAAATAACATGTAGAAATATTTTACCATCGGTTTATAATAATAATTTACATGTCACAATAAATGTTATCATCCAAAAAGTTGAAATAATAGACTTTGAAAAAAATTCATTTTAAAATAATATCTAATATTTTAGTCTTGAAAATTAATAATTATTATCTGGGTGATATAATGATAGTATCTAAAAGAATTCTAAATTAATAGGAAATCCCATTTTATTTATTTTCATAACTCCTTAGTTGAATTAATTTTTTGACAATAGTATAAAAGTATTGATTCATTTTCAGAAATCATTTTTTTCAAATAAGATTATGAGATTAATTTAATATAATATTATAGTTGGTTAACCCAGGAATGGAGGGATGATGATCAATATAAAATAATACAACTCAATGAAGAAATATTCTCCTTATAAATATACTTTACCTGAAATATACTCCATGAAACATGAAACATTAAAAAATGTGCTCATGGGGTAATTTTTGTCAATTAGATTATACCACATAATTTAATAAACTTTTACTATGTAACCAACATATATTAAATAATTCAAAGTGAATATATAATATTATAATCATTGAAAAATTTGTTTCAAATTTTTTTTATTGCGGAAACACATGAGTCAATATGAATTTTATTTAAAAAACATGTTTTTATTCGTTTAATATATTAATATAAATAAAATTTAATATATAACAATTAGAGGGTAAAAAATATATATATAACCCTAGATATTAAAAATGGAATTTACCATGTATAATTACATAAGGAATAAGATTATAGACAAATAAAACCCATATTTCATGAGTAACTGTTAAATGATAACCATAAAAACATTAAGATTATAATTTAACTTCATGTAACATGAAAAAAGATAATTATTAACATAATATCACAAATATATAGTATATACACTATATTAATGGAATTAGATTCGTAATATATAACATGGCTCAAAAAGATGTGTTCAAGATGGAAACCCATACCATTTTCATGGTTAATTAAATACATCCATCAAACATCAAATAAAATTAAATTATATTCATTAATTACATTTTGAAAAATTATATTCATGTATTTATCTGTTTATCTAACTAATTTAAAATAAGTATATGTATATTGGTTAGTTTTAAACACTATTCATTATAGTGTGTATGAGATCATTAAAATGTTCAACTTTTTTATTTAAAAAGGTTATTTTATTCATTAATATTTAAAATATCATTATCCAATATAACTAAATTTATATTGTTATATTTTACATAGTTTTTTATAAATATATAATTTTTCGTCATCATATTTTTTCTTTTCATTCAAGATGTTGAAATCAATTATGGGAATCTTTATGTGTTTTTTTAATATATGAAGGTTGATTTATTAATTAAAGAAATAAATAGTCATGTAACCACATAATAACTAAATAAAAATAAAAATGTTTAAAATATATTATACAATTAAAAATTATCACATTGTCATCCTTGATATAAATTGACATTATAGATCAATAATATGGTTAAACTATCAAAAATTTCATTCTACCATGAGAAGTTTGTGATTATGATGTGTTCTATCATTAATGTATTTATACATAAATAATAATAATTATATTTATTTAATATTAATATTGTATATCATTATTAGGAATAATTAAAAAAGGAATATAAATTATGTAACATGATTACATTAAAAGAATATGTCATTTTTTATTGGTTTCTTTATTTTAATAAATTTAATTATTGATAATTGTATGTTGATTATATGATTAATAAGTCCTAAATTTTATTTAAACCTAAAACTTGTTGATATCATAGAAATCATACATAAAATTCATCACAATACTCACTATAAACATTTTAACGTGGTGAAGAAATGTAAAATAGAAATTAGTTGTCTTATAGATACGTTAGTCCACACATACGCATGAATCATGATTATACTATAGATAGGATGATAGAAATGATATAAATGTTTATTTGTTAGAGCAACAAATATAAAATAGTTTTTTTAATAATTTATTGTATTAATCTTTTATAATATCATAGTAAATCAGTGAAGGAAATCAAAACATATGACAGTATGGAGGTGGTATTCTACACAATCCATGATTTACGATATCATTTTTCATAATATAAAAGTGAAAATTTTAATTTATTATTATACCCATTGTATTATAAAATAAAATATACATCCAAAAGGGATTCCTAACAATGTTTTTTGAAAAATATTATCAATAAATTAAAATAGAAAATAATTATATCACAAAAAAAGTGATTACTCATTTAGTACAATTTGTGATTTCATTATAATAACTCTTCGAAATTAATTTCATAAGATAATCTATTTTCACAAGAAGGTAAAACAATGAAAAATTATTTTAATGGGAATAAATATATTATTTTTTCAATAGTATACCAAAATTTGCATACATTCAATAAGTATTTGTGTGATTTTGCTTTTATATGTCATGGAAATTTTATTTTTATGAATATTTTACCTCTTTATTATGGGAGAAAATGATATATATATTTTTTGGCTCATAAATTTGAACCATAAAGTTATTAGGGAAGAAAAAGTTTCGGTCCACACCTCATCTAATCAATGCAAGACTTGTATTAATAATAATTCAATATGTTTAAGCCTTGAATTATTTTATTTATCCAATTTAATGTTTACTATGGTTACTAGAAATTTATATTGTAAGATATACCATCTGCTAACAAATATTTTTCTACATATAAGTTATATTAGACCCACTATTTCTAAATTTAAAATCCTCTTTTTTAAATATAATTTCAAAATAAAATAGTATAATTTATTTACTTTTTTGAGAAAATATTACATACAATATATAATAATAATTATGTTTTTGTAAATTGAAACCAATAATTTAAAAAATATTATGTAACATATAAATTAAATATTTATCTATAACAAATTATAAGATGTCTTTACATTTTATAAATATCGAATAATAATTTATAAGTCCTGTTAATTTTAAAAATAAAATTTTCAACTAAAATCAATCATTATAGAAAAATCCATAAAATTTTACTAATTAAAATTTATTTTGATTAAAAAAACTTATTTATATTTTTTCAAAATATATTAAAATATTTTAGAAATTCATTATTTATATAAAATACTAATATACAGTTAAAATCTCTTCTTATAGAAAAATATATTTCTAAATTGTTAACTATTGTTTATTCGTATAACATATCAATTAATAATTAACTAAATATTTATATACTATTCATATTATTAATATATATTATTATTGTTTCATCATAATGTACACAATACATTCAAATAAAAAATTAATATTAGAGGAAAATTATTTTGACCATTATAATATTTTTTAGTTGTTTTAGCTATAGTAATTGAATTTAGATCATATTATTTGTATACTAAATAATAATAAATTAAAATTTTAATAATGTGGTTACTCATATTTATTATAGAGAATCCAATGTCATGGTTTTAAATGGATCAATATTTTGTGGTTTAATTTTTAGTCTAGTGTTGTGTATGGAGCATGCTATCAAACACAACCCATTATTTACTAGTAATAATATACTTAAATTTAGTTGTTTAAGGTTTTCCACCCCTTAAATAAATTTGTTGATAAATTTTTTAATTATTAATCACTAAGTAAATTAGTTGATGGTGTTATTATCATATTCGTGCATTGAGGTATAACCATTAATATGAGATCTACTATATTATCTTATGTAATATAATTTTACTTATATTTCCTCAAGTAACATTAATCAGCCCTAGAATAACATTCCAATATATGTGTATTAAATAATTATATATTGTCAATAAATGTCTTTTATCAAATGTATAGGAATATACATGAAATTAAATCACTTTGAGATTACACATTAGATCAAAAATTAACATTTATTTTCTACTACTATGTCACAAAGTCATTTAGAAGTCAATATATACCATAATAACAAATATTATAGAAATAAAATAAATAATATATGAGTTACTATTTATTTAATTAAATAATCAATTTTATTGATATCAATACTCTCGAACATAGTTTCCACAAGATCAATTAACCAATTCATTCATCATCATCATTTATATAGTAAAATTAAAATGTATCAATCCATGAATCATGTGTTCTTCAATTGTTATATCCAAAAAATATAACCTTAAAATAAAATTAATTTTATATGTTATTTATAAGATTTTTTATTTTATTTTAAAAATTATTGAAAACGAGTGACGAACAGTCCTTATATTTTTTACATAGTCATCAATAACATTGAGAATGTTACAAAATGTCATTGATAAATATCAATCACTTATTATATTAGGTATTAGTATCAAAACTTAATTTATATTATTTTATCATCATCTCTATGTTAATTAATACTATGAAACTTACTTTTCCCTTACTTATATGATAATACTAAATAAAATAATCATTTATATATAATCCATAATTCGGTTACAAGATAAAGTGGATTCTAGATATACATCATTCCCAACATCATTTTTATGATATTAATTCTCAAAAATACTAAAAAAATAATTTGATAATATTGAAAATATGAATATTAAAATATAAATAAAAATATATCATCCCTTATAAAACAATTAATTTTAACGTATGATACTTTTAGATCCACCTAAGATTGTATTTCCGTACACCTTGGTTATCCATGGAAATTAGCCAATTTTTTTCTAAAATATAATTATCTAAAAAAATATAAATATATTATAATGGATTCTAAAGAATAAAAGGATTAATAAAATAATCTCTGCTACGTGTGTCAATATATTTGTACATTACGGCCACTTTGTTGTCAACTGGGTTAATTTTGCATTAATACCTAACACACTTTCTTTGGGGTTATTACCACTATGTATATTTTCACAACACATCTAATTATTACATATTAATTCATGACTTATTACACAATTTTCCTATATTACAACCTATATGATAAATAATAATACTTTATTTGGGAATTAATTACATCACATAACAACTTAAACAAGAAATGCATCATCATTATTGAAAACATATTTATCATTATCATACTTAAAATTGCATCAAATATCCTGGGGACATATATAAGAAAGAGGGCATCTATAAATCATAGTAAGGTAATATAAATTGAATAATATGTAAAAGATAATACATTTTAAAAATAATAATATAAATTATATATAAATGGGGTGATAATCATAAACATGAACAATGAGGAATTATATATCATTATAAAATAAATGATTCCTGTGAAATATTATAATAATTTAAAACAATGTATCATAAATAGAGTTGTACAATAACATCTATGAAATCAGGATGGAAAAATTCAAATGAATAAATTATGTTTACTCCCTATCCAAACATAACATCTCATGATACTAAACATTACCCATTGTATTGGATAACTATAAAATTTTGGGTGCACCCATCACATTCATTTAATTCTCAGGCATAAGTGTTCCACATAGATCATAATACATGGAATCATTTAACATCACATTTTATTACAAGATGATGAAGTGTGGAATAAATTAATTTAATTTTATAATATATAATTGTATGTTCAAAAATCGGAAACCCCTTGAAAATTAATGTGTATGGGAATTTAATATTAAATTATTTGGAATTGAAAATAATAGTTGATTTTTGTCAAGAAAATAATATCACATAAAACATCAATAATTGGGTTGATGTGAGAGAAAGGGGTCTCTATACATTTGAACATAAATTTAATAGTAATAGGTACATGAAAAAATATCCTATCAATATGAATTTTAAATATAAATAATAAGACAATAAATAAACACGAATAAAGAGGAAAATGAAAATATCCCTAACTAAATATCGATATAGTGAAATGTGTACATAATGGTTCAAGGTAGGCATTATTTAGACTGAAAGGGGTATCAAATGTAACATCCCAATTAAATAAATAGAAATACATTTTCATAATTATTTATAAATATGAATTAAATATAAATTTTACTTTAAAGGGGTTGCTATGTTCGATGGCATACCTGATACCCAACAACAGGTTTCTTTGAAATCATATGTTGCACACAAGGCTGAGTCATATTAAAAAAATAATATAATATTTTTATTTTAAATGGTATTAACTTAAATGATTAAATAATGTTTATAACATTGTAATAAGTGTTTTAAAAGGAATTATAAACATGAAAAATGTTCTTAATCAAGTATAAATTAACTTTAGTTTATTATTCAAGAGATTAAACAACAAACGGGTCAAGTCAGAAATGAGGTAATAAACATTGTCTCAATATCCTTTTATTGAGGCATATTTTTTTTTAAACAAAAATTCCTTTTATACGGTGTATAAACCCCTTGTAATTTTTTTTATTCAAAAGGAATCTTTTCTCTACTAAACATTTTACTAAAAAACAAAAATTAACGTTAATTTTAATGTATGCGGTGACAACAACCTTTCCGCTACAATGAGTATTATTTTATTTTTGGATTCCTTAACAATCCGTAAGGGTTTTAAATGGAAAATAAATACTATATACTTTTTTACATATTTTGGTATTGAAAATGGTTTTGATAATGGCTTTATTATGTCAATATATTTATATATTACATTGCGAGTGAAACGTAGAAATGTTATCTTTCCATTGTGTTTATTTTATGTGGTATGAAAATGTTAAGGTTCATGGGCATTGTTTACATATACAAGTGGTTTCGAGATAACCCTAGGGTTAGTGAGCCCAAGATTTCTCTCCAATGAATTGGGTAACTAGAAAAAGGTATACGTGAATGTTTCTCCTAAGAGATTTAAGTAATATAATTTTATGGGTCTTCCAAATTTAACACCCTATATAGCTATGAATGCTACAACGTAAGCATGTTATGGATGCCAGAAGTCACCTTTATGATTTTTGTTTACTTTGTAAATATTATTATATCATGAGGTATGTTGAAGAGTTTATGTTATGTATGTTTTTATGAACTAATGTTTTCTTTATTTTTTTATAACCCTTACAGTTCTTTTTATTCTCAACCCATGTTTTGAAATGTCATTCACATGACTTAAAGATTAATAGGGTCAATGATGGAATCAAGTAAAAGTCATGCTATCTAAAACATGGGACTTGACATGAATCTTTCTTTCAGGAGTTTTTATTTTATGAAAAAAATGGATATTTTGTAAAAGTGTCAACCTTGTAATTTGTGAGATGTAATGTAATAGTTATGGCATAATTCTATAAAACCCAAAACCTAAAAATATCTTCAATGTGAAATATTCTTTTAATTTAATATTATTTAATGTTTATGGTTGGGTACTTATATCTATACTCATTGAAATAAATAATAATTGGGATGGTTTTATAAAAACCAATAAAAAATAAGCACAAATATGAATTAATAGGAATAACGTAAAATAGGTTCTTGAATATAAATACCTAACTAAATTTTGGGATAGAAACATGTGTAGATAGTGGTTTCATGGTGGTATTAATGACAATGAATTATTTCTATAATAATATAAACATAAAATGGAAAATAATCGTTATATACAATAATGTGTCCCGACATTAGAAAAGGATATTAAGAGGCATAACCTAATAGATTTTCTCAAATTGAAATGAGAAGAGTTAAATCCCATAAAAAAATTCATCATATTAATGGCTTCTATAAGGATAAAAAAGAGAAATGATAAATTTTATATAATTCAAAAAAATCATTTAGATAGTTACATAATTTTTAATATTGATTTAAAATATAACTACATACAGTTAATAAGTATAACTTCAAGAAATATTCTTGAATTGAAAGGTAGAGAGGGAGGTCTCTTACCTTGAAAATGTGATTCCAAATGCTTGGGAGGGGCTTATGGAGACTTGTGGGAACTATGGTAGGACTATAGAGAGTAAAAGGAATATTAATTCCCTTAAAAATAGGTTTAGAGTGAATATAAATTTGATATTGAGTGTGTTTATAAGGGAAACAATAAGATAATTATTTTTTATTTCTAAAACAAATGGTTTTGAATCTATATAATAAAATAATAAAAAGGAAACAATTTCCATCATTTTTACCATTTTATATTTCAAATTTGAGTGTTTTTCATTATTTTTTGAGGATATTTCTGAATTAAAAAATAATAATACCCTTTCGGATGTGGAAGTGAGTCACACTCATATAGTAATGATCTTAAAACCATAAAATATATTAATTGTTTGGGAGGATTCTTAAAGGCCTTAAAAATTAATCAAATAGACATAAAATATAATGCCTCAGACTTAAACATTACTTATTCATGAGATAATCCAACAATTTGACTTTAATTCATATCTTGGATCTTCTTGCGTTTAGAGAATAAGAGAATTAGAACATAATATATACATAACATCATGAATATTACAAGTAGACACTTTTACTCACTATCCATTTTTCATAAAACAAAAACTCTTTATAAAGAAACAAGACATCATTTCATGTTTTAACAACATAACGTTTCAATGATTCCATACATGACTCTATTATTTTTTTGTAAATTAGAAGGAAATTTTTTAACATGGGAAGAGCATAAAAATCTCACTAAGGGATACATAATGAATGACAACTGTTAGTTTTGAAAAAACTTGTTAACTATGAAAACATAATCATAAATTAATAATTTTTTCCTTTCAAAAGTAATGAAACACTTCACTGAATATATGCTCATTTATTGACCTTTTTTGTAAATAAAATAATACTATAAGTACCACATAGATCAACATATAACTTATAAAGATATCATGGGACATAAACATACACAAATAGAATAACCATATAGTAAACTTCCACACATATCACTAAATAGAAAAGCCATATGGATGACTTCCACACCCAATGCATTGGAAGTTATAACGTAACCACACGTCCTTGGTTTATCACGGAACCACACATCATTTGGTTTATCACGTAACCACCCATCATTGGTTTATCATGTAATCACCTATCAAATATCTATGTACCATCATTTAATTATAAGACATAAAATATTTCAAATATCAACATTTCATTAATCACAATTCATTTGAAATAACATGAAATAATATCATGATATTGAAATAATCAATACTTTTCAAAAACCATTTTCAACACCAAAACAATCAACAAGGTAATATGGTATTTATTTTTCTTTTTAAAATATTAAGGATTATAGATGAAGATAAAGATCAGAAAATGATTTCGGTGGCAGAGAGTTCATTGTCACCGCATATGTCTAAAATATTCCTTTTGTTTTTTATTAAAATAATTCAGAGAAAAAATATTTTCTTTGAATGAAATTAAATGTAAAACTATTTTATTATACACCTTGTAAAATAATGAAGTGTATATTCTAAAAACATTACCCAGTGAAAGGAGATTCAGACGAAGTCCCTTAACTTGAGTCTGATTCGTCAGATATATTCCATGTTCTTCTAAATAATAAAAATAAGTTAATTTATACATGATTAAGATTCTATTTAGTGTTCATTATTCCTTTTATATTACTTATTAACACGTTATAAAGTTACATAATTATTTAAGTTATTATTCATCATTTTGTCGATATTGGGTACTTGAGTAGAAAATGATCTTGTTATAATTACAAATATTCCATGTGGTAAAAAGTAAATTTTCTCCATAGTTGTATTCATGATTTAAATATCATATATATCCAGTATATATTTATTTATTATAGTGTATAACAATTGGAGATTAAAAATGAAATGCACCGTTTATGGAGACGGTAAGTTGTACATACACATGAACGATACATTCATTTATTTTTTATATATTAAAAAATGAAAAATAAATTAAAAATAGTTATATTATTAATAAAGTAATATATATATATTTTTTTTATATTTTACATAATTTCATTAATTATATATTTTAATGTTCCTTGTGTGGAATTAACATGTCATATAAATTTGTGGGGGCGGTAGTCTGCACTTCATAAAATGAAATTATCGTATTTACACATCAGGGAAAAATAATGGTATGATTTAAATAAAAAACTGAATCATAGATAAAATATAAATGTAATATATATCATATATAAATATAGTTCGAGCATAATGGATGACATGAGAGGTGGTAGGTGAAAATAGAACAAACATCATTTTGTTAGGCAATATTTCTCCTTACATAGAAACAATATATTCATATCCATTATATGGAGGTTTGTGTAAGTATAGTTTGAATCCATATCCTAATAAATTTTAGTATATTTAGGATACAATTTATTTTATGTAATAATAAAATAATAATATCATAGGTAGTGGAGAAGAAAAATGAAGGAAAGGAACATAAGAGAAGATGTTACCTCTAAATCGGGTAACATATTTTTTAGTTAACCCTAATGGTTTTTTTGAATTGCCTTCTGCCCAAGGTAAGGATTCTAGGAGGAAGGTATGGATTTTTTGTGATTATTTGGGAAGAAATTTGATGATCCAAGGGGCTTTAATGGTGTGATTAAATGGGTAGAGGTAATTTACTTTTATAAGAGGAAGGAGGGGATCATTTGGAATGTAATGAAATATAATTTTATTATAAAAATATATTAAGTTTCAAATAGTTTGAAATACATTTATTTAAAATATAATATTATTTTGGGTCTAAAAACTCCCAACCAATTGTTTTTAGGCATGTCTAAGCAAAAAATTTAACCTTATCATTTAACATTAACCCTCAGTTAACTAATTCAACTCTTAGCATGACTTTTTGTATATTCATACTATATTGTTGATATTGCTATTTTAAAATACCAATATAACCTAAAGTGGTTAATTAATAAAATTATAAACATTATCAAAGTCATTTTTAAAAATATTATATTTTAGGACTACTATATCATTTAATAAAATAGTATTTTCTTTAAAAACTCATTTATGTCAATTTGTATACTATTGAAATCATTAATATTTTAAAATATCCATAACAACTTTATTATATAAAAAAGCAAATTAATTCAAATATTAATAGTCATAATAATCCATAATGTTCCAGGATGCTTTATAAAGTTTCAAAATAAACTTATTTTAATATTTATAATCTCATTTTTTTTAAAATCATTCATAAATAAGGTAATCACAATATCATCATTGTGTCAAAAATGTATTTATTTATTTGATGTCTAAAAATCATAAATAAAATACCATGATGTAGGAAATATTTATATCATTATAATTTATATTTATAGACATTGAGATAACTTATATAACCCCACATAGTTTTTTTTACTAAAACATACATGTTTGTGTTACATTTTTCATTACATTAAATTAATTCTAATAAAATGTCATTTTTCAAATCCAGGTGGATCCATGGGGACCCAAAATCTACCCAAGGATGACCATGTTCAGACATATATCAGTAAATATTATTTGTTAATGTTTTAGTGTAGTTTAATATTATTTTAATATTATTTATTACCCCTATTTACCAGATATACCCTTTAACCAAGGAAAATAAAATATTTACAGAAGTTATTTATAAAAATGTATAAAAATAAAATGTACCTATTTTAAAATTTAGAAATTTTTATTCTAAATATGGAATCCATTTTTTCAAAATAAAAATATAGTGTTGGAAGAAAATAATTGAAAATTAATTATCGTTGTCAAAACTAAAAAGTTGGGTTTTAAGAAGTAACAACTATAAAAAGATTGACATGTCTTTATATCTAATTTCAAAGTGAAATTACTTTATATTTAATTTTTTTTAAATTAAAATATGATAATTCAATAAAGAATTAAAACCAATTAAAAGTAAAATATAATTATAAAAATAATTTACATTAAAAGGCAGTTTTGAATTAAAATGTAGTATTTTGTACTATTCATAAAAATATGAATTATATCAAAAAAAATTCATCCAATGTGTAATTCTATGTCACAATTATATAAATGATGTTTTTTCTGTCAAATATAACATTTAAAATTGACATAAACTATATTTAAAAATGGTTCACCATCTAAAGGTGGTAAAACTACATTTAAAAAAATACTAATTTAATCTGAGAAATTTATTTTGTCCTTATATGATATCAATAAAACATCAATTATGGTTTCAAAAAATTAAATTTATAATATATAATATATTTTTCCATTAAATAATAATCCATAAAGAGTGATATGAAAATACCATTATTCTCTTTTAGATATGTTTTCCTAAAAACATATCTGTTATATTCAATTATTTTTTATTTTCATTTCTAATAAATTTGGTAACCAATGGATCATTATTTAAAATTGTGTAAACCATATTTAAAAATGTAGTTGATTTTATTAATTTCTTACATTCTAATATTTAGGAATTACCTAATATTTAAAATAATAATATTATTACGGTATTATTTTTCGGTATATTATAATGTCGTGTGCAATGTATGATTTCGGAAAAACCCCTTGTCACGTGTCTAGTACACTATTTGAAAAACCACCCCCCTTTATGTGAAATTAATATCTTATTCATAAGTATTAATATAAAAAAGGTATTATTTTATAAATACCCAGGTCATTATATCCTTCCCCTTTTGGAAATTTCATCCTCAGAATTTTATAATTGGGATCAGAAACATAATTTGATGTCCCACATTGGAAAAAGAGTCAATAATGCTATCACATTAAATTAAATAAGGAGAAGTTCAAAGGTCAACCAAGATTAAACATACTTGGATTCCATTAAAACATGGATATGGAAAATAAAAATAACCATCAGGTTCTGATGGAGAGTGATAGAAAAAAAATTTAAGAGAAATTTCACAACAAGAAAACCACAGACATGTGATGGGTTAAACGGTCTTTGATTCCCTAGTATAAAACGTAAATCGACCACATTTTTTAAATGTTCTTTTTCATAAATTTATGTAATTATTTTACTACATATAATAAGAACATAGAGAAATATACTTACCTTTCACATATAATTTCATCTATTAATAATTTTTTACCACAAACTCATCATTTCTCCAAACAATGTGTTTTCAAGATGAGTTGGTCACCTCTCAAGTGCTAGAATCAACTTCTTGAGAATCACATAATCTACCAAAGATGAACAATATATATTTTCCTTATCTTTAGACATTAACCAAAAAAAAATTTAGTATAAAATCAGATAATCCCAAAAAATAAAAATCCTTTATAAAAAGAAATACAACTCTTAATATACAAAATTCACCAAACAATACCCAAAGATCAAAAAGGGAAATTCAATATAGAATTGTCCTTAATATTCATCTATATAATCCAAACTATTTTAAACCCCAAAATATTAGAATATCTTTATCAAATAGTCTTAAAAAATAAATCTTAATATTTATATTCAAATAACATCATTTAATATTAAATTATCATACGTAAAATTACTTATCATAATCACATATTCTCAAAGATAGGTTAATAATTTATATAAATACCCTAAATCTTAATACGTATAAAATAAAAATATAGATTATTACAAAATGAAATTCAACCATTACTCCTCAAATAAAATCCCATGGTATTCTATTTTTCATAGGAAAATAATGTTCCCAAAAGAGCGAACGTCTTCCCAAATAACATGTATCACTTAATCACCAAATAATTTTCCTATACTAATGATATCCATTTTATAAAACATAAGTTCCAGAAATCAAATTATTCTTGATCCATATAATCATTTAAATAAAATAATAAGTCATGATAACCAGGGGATTCACATAGTTTAGTGGTATGTGATATATCCTAGTCGCTTTTTGGTTGTGGGTCCAATTTTAGATGCATTGTCCAACACGACGGGTTATCATAGGGTCTGTGTGTTTTTCATTTTCAAAAAAACATTTAATTCTAATAACCATAAAAATATTATATAAAATACATAAAAGTATACATAACATTTTTAACATTAATGTTTATTTCATAGCACACAATTTTCATCCAAAAACTAATAACTTATAATTGCCTCAAATTTAGATATCATATAAACCCTAATGGTTCTTTATGACTATATACACAAAAGAAAAGATAATTATTCCTAAATAAAAAAATGAAAAGGTTACAAATAGTAGATTTATTCCAATGTAATTCCATATTTAATACATTTAAACATAACATCATCCATAGACCCAACGTAATGCTTTAATTCCTAAATATTAGACATCATAATAATCGAACATTAATCAGGATCATTTATCCATGTTTTTCCATATTATGATTTTATACTTGATTCCAACAAACAAAATCATGCATAATGTCCTAAGATTCAATAATTTCAAAACATTAGCTACAAAAAAATCAATATCTTTCATAGGTCATTTTTAGTTTACTCATCTTTATTTAGAATGTAATTAGGTATTGGTAAACATATATTGGTATTGTATTTTTTATTCCATTCATGAACCTTCTTCACATGACATCTATTTATATATATACCATGTTCACCACATTTAAAACATTTAACTAATCCCAAAGAATAAACATTATTCCTTTTCTTGGAGTTAATTAGATTCTTAATTTGTCAATGGTAGGTTGTTTATTTTATGAACTTTGTTACAACATCTATAACAACTTCTCATCCTATTAAAGCATTTTCCTAGGTGTCTCTTTCAAAATCCTTGACACATAGGTTTTTTAATATACTTACATTTATGATTATTAACTGACCTTCTATAGGGATTTATTTTTCACATATATTACGCCTTTGAAAAATCACAAAGGTTCAATTGGTCAATCATGACTCCAGATAGTTGGTTAAGAATAGCCATAAGATTTCTCATTGCAACTCCCATTTCACTCAGTTGCTAATTGCGAAAACCATCATAGTTTCCTTCACATCTATTATTAATTTGGTGTCTTATAGATCCATCCATTTTCTAAAACCAAATTGGTTAGTGTGAGTATATTGATAAAATCATCATATAGTATCTAATTATCAGGGTAAACACTAAGTTATACTTATTCATGTTATTTTAAACTCATTAAATTTATTTAAAATAACTATGAATCTTTATAATATGATAAAAAATATGGTTATGTCACTTATACATAATTAACATCCAAACCACTAAATATATATAAATTGACCTATTATACCAACTATAAGTCCCCAGCCTTAAACATCACTTACTCTTGAGATAATCCAATAATATTACATTAATTTACATAGAGGATAATTTAATGTTTAGATCTTTATATAATTATTTCATAACATATACATAACATCTCTAATATTACAAGTAGACACTTCTACTCACTATAATATTTTTTCATAAAATAAAAACTCTTTAAAAACAAACAATACATCATTTCATTTTTCAACCGCTTAACATTTCCATGATCCTATCCTTGGCTCTATTGTTCAAATTGTCCTGTGAAAAACATTTAAAAACAAGGGGTGAGATTTAAAATCCCAGTAATGGATACATTATGAAATAAAAAAAATTTCAGGAAAAAACATTTAAACCATGAAAACATTATAATAGTGTAATACTTTTCACGTTTAAGAAGTAGAAAAAACACTTCATTGAATATTATCCCATATATTAACCTTTTGTGCGATGAATATAATACTATAAATCCCATAGAAATCAAAATATAACATATAAAGGTATCTTTGGATATAAATATACTTAAGGAGAATAGTCATACGGTCGACTTCCACACATATCACTAAAAAGAAAACCCATACAGCAGACTTCCATACCCAATGCATCATAGGTTATAATGTAACCTCCTCTCATTGGTCTATCACAAACCACCCATTATTTGGTTTATCACATAACCACCGGTCATTGGTTTATCATGCAACCACCCATTAAATTTTTCAAGTTCTATTATATAATTATAACACGTAAAATATTGCAAATATCAATATTTCACTAATAACATTTCATTTGAAATCACAAGAAATAATTTCAAGATATTGAAATACTCAATCCTTTTTTAAAACTATTTCCAATTCCAAAACAACAAAAAAGTGAAAAAGGGATGAATTTTTCTTTTTAAAAAATTATGTATTATAGAGGAAGCCATATGTCTAATAATTATTACGGTGACAAAGAGATCAATGTCACCGCAAACATTAAAAAAATTCAATTTTATTGTTTAGTAAAATTCTTCGTTAAAAGAATATTTTCATTGAATGAATGTAAAAGTCAGATGAGTTTATTATAAAACCTGAAAAAGAAGGAGGTGTACATTCTCATTATATTCCTTAATTAAAGGAGATTGAGAAAAAGTCCCTTACCATTAGTCTAGTTCATCATGTATGTTCCTTGTTCTTATTGAGTAATAAACATAAGTTAATTTAAACATTCATAAGAACCATTTTAATTTTCTTTTTCCTTTTATATCAGTTATTATGATGTTATAAAATTACCCAATTATTTATGTTAATATTTGTCATTTTGTTAATACTGGGTACTTGATAAGAAAATGATCTTGTTATAATTACAAATTGTCCATTTGGTAAAAAGTACATTATCTCCATAACAGTGTTCATGATGTAAATATAAAATTTATCTTGTATATATGTAGTTTTAATAGTCCATTATATTTAGAGATAATAAATCTTATACACCATTCATGGAGACGGTAAGTCGTACGTACACATGAACACTACTTTTATTTATTTTTCATATTTAAAGAAATGAAAAAAATGATACATAGGTATAATATAAATTTTGTATATTATATATGTTATATTTATTTAATACTTTTATTAATTCAATCATTTATATGTTTCATGTGTTTCATGAATGAGTCATATCACTTTTAGGGGGTAGTAGTCTGCACTTACAGAAATGAGATTATCATATTTACACATTATAGAAAGAATAAAGGTATGTTTTAAATAAAAAACAGAAATATAGAGACAATATAAATAGAATATATATCATATATAAATATATTTCCCTCATAATAGTCACAATGAGATGTGGTAGGAGGAAATTTCACAATCATCGTTTCGTGAGGTAGTAGTTCGTTATACACAAATATAGTATGTTTGTATCCATTAGATGTAGGTGTGTGTAAGTATAGTTAGAATATTTTTATAACTAAATAATAGTATATTGAGAATATTGGTGTTGTTTTTAACTCGTATAATAAGATGATCATAGGGAGTGGAGAAGGAAAATATAAAAAAGTAACTAAAGAGAAGACACTACCTCTAAATCATAAAACTTCTTTTGATTTGAGTCTAAAGGCATTCTTCAATTTATTTCTTCCAAAGGTATGGACTCTAGGATGAATGGAGGGATTTTAGTATATTATTTGGGTAGGTAGGATGAGGCAAGGGTCTTGAGAGGGGTGATTTAATGGGTTGAGGTGATGCCATTTTATAAGAGGGAGGAGTGACACTTTAGGAATATATTGAAATATTATTTTATTATAAAAATATTTTCGGTTTCAAATGGTCCTAATGTAATTTATTTCAAATATATGTTGTTTTTGGGTAAAAAACATAACAACCAATAGTTTTTAAACTAGTATAGGTCACAAATATAACCTTATCTTTTAGTTTTAACCCCTTTTTAACTAATTTGACTCTTACCATGTCTTATTTTATACTCATACTATATCGTTAATATAGTTATTTTAAAATGCCAATAGAACCTAAAGTGGTTAATTAATGACATTTTAAATATTATAAAAGTCATTTGGTAGAATATTATATTTTTAGGACTATTAAATCAATTAATTAAATAACATTTTAAAAAAACACATTTATGTAAATTTTTATACTATTCATGTCATGATTTTTTTTGAAAAATCCATAAAAACATTAGTCTTTCAAAAAACCACATTAATTCAATTATAAAAAGACATAGACATCCATAAAATTTGTGTATGGCATAAAAATATTCAAAATAAAATTATATTAATAATTAAAATCTCATTTATTAAAATCATTCATTAATAAAGTATTCATTACATCATCATTGTGTCATAAATATATTTATATATTTGATGTATAAAAATCATAAATAAAATACCATGATGTAAGAATTTTTTTTTTCTAATTACTATTTATTGTTTAATAGATAACTTATATAACCCCATATAATTTTTTTACTAAAAGATACATGTTTATGTTACATTTTTCATTTCATTAAATTAATTCTTATAAAATGTCTTTTTCACTTACATGTGGCTTCATGGGGTCCCAAAAGCCACCCAAGGATGCCCATGGTCAGACATATCTCATCAAATTGTATTATTACACATGTTAGTACAGATTAATATTATTATAATATTATTTTTTACCCTTATTTACCAAGTGTTCCCTTTAACCATAGTAAATAACATAATTACTGAGGTTACTATTCCTAATTTCTAAAAATAAGAGTTTACTATTTACAAAATTTGGAACTCTTGATTCCAAAAATGGATTCCATTTTCAAAATTCAAAATACGTAATTGGATGAAATTAAATTTAAATTAATTTCTGTTGTCAAAACAAACAAGATTGTTTTTATAATGTAATAACTATCAAAAGATTGATATGTGTTTATATCCAATTTCAAGGAGAAATTACTTACAATGAACAAAACTGGATTAAATAATAAAAATATAATCTAATCACACATTAAATACTATTAAATTTATAATATATATATAAATAAATTATATTTAAATTATGTTTTGAATTAAAATTCATTATTTGTCACTATTTAAAAAAATATAAATTTTATCATAAAAATACCAAAATTTCATCCAAAGTAATTTTTTTATCCTGCTTCTATAAGAGAATATTAAATTTTCAAATAGAATAAATAAATGTGACAAAAACTTGATTTGAAAAACAATCCCTATTAAAAGGTGGAAAAACTACATTTTTAGAAAAATACTTATTTTATCGAAAAATTTTAATTTATTTTGTATAAAATCTAGAAAACAGATAAGATGAATTTAAAACATTAAATTAAATATATATTATAAATTTTTTCATTAAAAAAATCCATAAGGAGTTATTTGAAAACAAAATTATTCCCTTTCAAATAGGTTTTCATAAAAACACATGATTTATATTCAATTGGGTTTTATTTCCATATCTATTTTTTTTAACCAATTAATCATTATTTAAACATTTGTAAACCATATTTCAAAATTAATTTTATATTATTTATTCCTCCAATTCCAGTAGTAGGCATTAACTACCATTTTAAAAAAATATATATTATTACTATATTATTTTTCAGTATATCACAATATTTTGTGAAAGGTAATATTTTAGAGAAACCAATTTATGTGTGTCAAGTATGCTATCAGAAAAATCACCCCTTGTGTAAAAATAATAACTTATTCATAATAATTTATTGAAATCAAAAATTATTGTTCTATAAAAATCTAGGTCTTGACATAAATTCTCATTATATAAAACTAGAAACTTATTTTCTGTTTTTTATACCCTTTATAGTATTTATTACTGTATTTATTGTTCATTATGATGTAATAATACATTCCATATATTTACACTGAATTTAATTTTTTCTTCAAATTGTATTGTCTTTTAAAATTATGAAAAAATTAAAATATGTTAATTTCAACATTATAATTCCAAAAACAATATTTCAATGTAATCATAAAAATATTGCAATTTTCAAATTTAAACTAATAATATTCATTTATGGAGAAACGATGGGTTTTTGGACAATAACTGTTATCAAATTTAATTTTGACTTTATAAAAAAATATATAATAATTTTCATTTAATAAAAATTATTTAATAATAATATTTTAATAAACTAAAATTTATTTAAAAAATATATTAATTTATAAAAAAATTATTCAATTTAATTTTAATATTACAAATAAGAATTTATATTTTATTACATCAAAATTCAATATTTAACAAAACAATTAATTAATCATTTATAATGTACAGGAAAATTTCAATAAATATATTAATATTTTTCGTAAAATTGGAATGTAAATATTAGGGTTATATTTCTTCTATTGTTTTTTAATTGTTTCAGCTAGAATTAACAAAATATTCATTTTATATTTGTAATAAATGTTTTTAACACTTAAGATTATTGTACCGATATTAATTTGTCTATTTTACCTAATATTAATTATTATGATTCAAAATATGGGATAATTGTTTATCAAAATAAATTCATTGAGGTGGAAGAATATAATTTAATACAATACATGTATGCATGATGAAAATCGGTTTTTTTTAAAAAAAATCATTTTAAGGAAAATTGGATGTCCCTATAACACTATAATTATAATAATAATTAAATAAATTTAATATAATAATAATAAATATAATCACTAAATATTTAATTTATATAATATCTCAATAGGGGTTATGTTATTTTTTTTAAAATTGAGATATATTATGAAACTGAAAATGCTTTTTGAAGAAATCTGCTTAATTTAAAAAAATAAACACATACTAAACTCTAGAATAAATGTTATTTAAATTTATCTAATTAAAATATATATATCTATAGAATTTAAATATTAGTATGAAATAAATTTAAAATAATAATTAATTTATAAAAATAAATGAAATTTTATATAAAAACATTATTTTCTATTATTCACTAAGAAATTTATATTTTCAAAAAAATACTGAATTTTGAAAATAAGATAATTTTATTTGATGATATAAAAAACTATGTTCATTTTATCAAATAAATATTTTAAATTTTGTAGAAACTAATTATAATATATTTTTCCAGTAAAAGAAACAAAAAATCATTTCTCAAGAAAACTTATTTTGAAGTTCAACAAGACAGTGAGAAAAATTGATTGATTATTTAATAAGAAATTATCTATATAATAATGATATGTATATATATATATATATATTCCAGAAACTGTTTAATCTAAAACAATTTGAATATTTACTATAATTGATAATATAGTCATATGAAAATAATCATTATATATTTGTGTTAATTATTGTGTATTACATATTTTATCAAACATAGTATTCTCTTTTCAAAATCCATGAGCATTATATTTTTCCCCCATTTAATAATTCAATCCTTGAAATATAATCTTTAACTCAGAATTAATTATTTTGAAACGTGGAAACATGTTTTTGGAAACCCTCATCATTAAAAGGGTTAAAAATAAATCCAGTTGAAATTATATAATTATAAGTATGAAGGCCAACACATAATTATTATTCCAAGCAGGAGAAAAATTATGGTTTGTAAAAACATAGAAATGGAAGATAAAAATAACCCCAAACTACTGACATAGAGTAACATGGAACATAGTTTTTAATAAGTCAATGAAAATTAAGCCATAAATTTTTTATGGATAAAATAAAAATCAATTCAATGGAAATGATTTTAATATAATAGAATTATAGGTTTAATATTCATTTTATGGTGATAATGAATTCATTTAAAATCCTGACTTATGATATAGAAAAATATACTATCCTAAAATGAATATTTGAAACCTTGAATCAATTTCCACTATAATCTTATATTTTATCTAAATGATGAGATCTCAATTGAAAAAGTATTCATAACTCACTAGAATATGAATCTAATAGATCACATAATCCACTGAAAAATTTCATGATATTCCTCATGTATTTACAAAATAAAAAATGGTTAGAATAAAGAAAAATGATTTTTAAAAAAATGAAACAATAATACATTAATTTCTAAAAATCCCCATCTAATCCAAAAAGAATAAAATAGATCATTTCTTAAATAAATTCACATATATTACAATAATAACCTCAAAATTATAGAAATTTATTACCTCATTGGTTTTATCATACAATCCATCTTAAAACCCCAAAAATATAATAGAATCATTATGAATTAATCATAATCAGGATATATAATTTAAACAAATTAACTATATCCTGAGAGATCATTAATCACCTCAAAATCAAAAATATTTTACCCTGTAATATGTTTCCCAAAATTTCATACTGAACACCCATCACATTTCTCATAGAAAGTTTTATTAATGAATCTAAATATATGTTTATCCATATAAATATCAATCCAAAAATATTACATTTTTTCTTAAAATCAATCACCTATTAAGGTTTATCAATCCGTTAATATTTTGGTTTTTAAGATATTAATTTATCACTAATTCATATTTATCGATTATCAGTAGAAAAAATAAATTTCAATTCCATAAATAAAATATTAATATAAAGATATATATATGATTCATTATTCAAATATCCATAATTTTATTGATGTTATATGTTTACAACATAAATATAAAATACCCATACATTAACAAATTTATAATTACACTTCAATAATTTCCATAGAATTGGTCATTCCATAGCCACATAAATTTCAAATATGTTTTCTATCATGTACTGTAATTATATTCATACTAAATAATACACATCTTCGTCCTTGTAAATTTATATAATAGACGGGATATTTATATTAAAGATGTTTAATTCGTTCTTCTAATAATTAATACAGGATTTATAATTAGAAAATCATTCCATAGCCCAGATAATATCAAATAAAAATAATTGAATAGTGAAAATATTTTGATGAAGAACATTCCCTCAAACATCAACATGTTATGTGTAATCATATATATTTTTTATGATATAAAATCATTTTATGTGGGGACTCAATATTCATGGAAAACATACTCCATTACTAATATGGAAAAAATTTAAAAGCAACATGCCTTACACTACTCCTAATTATGTGTTACATGTACAATATTTATCATGATCCAAATCATCATTGAGATTTCCAAGTTCCCTTTTTGCAAGAGATTGTTAGTTCCATCATTCTTCTCAACCCTTAGAATATATCATTGGCATGGATAATTCCAAAATTCCCTATATTTATAACATATAATTGTATAAGAAAATTATATTGAACTTTATTTCATTCCATAAAATTATCCATTTTCCATGGAAATTTCATAACTTATTCCCCATCATTCCGCACTTAAATCATCTCCCTATCCCACTGTGACATTTCACATGGTTCCTCTATCTACACTTGTTTTCAAAAACAAATTTTGCCTTCTTTATATATTATCATCAATCATATGAAGTTAATTTTTTTTTCTTCTTACTCATTCTTGACATCTTTTGCAATTAAACATTTTTCAAGTTGTTAATCCTGATTTTTGATAGCTCATTTGGCATAAGGACAATATTTTATACATGTGATCTCATCTGATTAGGAATATGATTCGGTAAACCATCCAATTTTCCTTCTTCTTGGTTATTTACTCAGGTTCTCCTATTTATAGAAATTATAATAATACATGTAAAAATTAATGATGATTATTATTAAATGGATAAATGGGAATCCAATGATATTATATTGATAACATATAAATGAAATTTATTTAAGTAAATTATGAATTTTTAGGCATTAATATATTTTATCCATGAACTATTTCCAAACACTACCAATTATTGGTTTTTCCCCTAAAATAATGGTTCGTATTAGTATTGTAAATTTACATATGCATATCCCCCGAGTGTTTCCAAAGATATGTGTAGAAAGGCCTATTGTTATTCAACAGTTCCTAATCCAGTCTAACCTAATTTAGTGTTTTCGGGTTTTACCCACACATGTATTTATTCAAGAGCCACATCCACATGTACTATCCAGATATGGATGTATTTTCTTATAATCTACTGTATATATACATTAAATAAATTTATTGATATCATTTTATGTTTTTTCTAATAAAAAATGATTTCATTATGGATTTCTAATCATAATCCAAAAAAACCAAACCCCTATTTGATAACAAATACCAAAAACATTCTCTTTAATACATAATAATTCATAATTTATAATATATGTTTACAAATATTACCAACTAAATGTTGCATAAGTCTAGAAACTATAATAATTAAGTACATCACATCACAACATAAAATAGGAAATACATTATCTTTCTTGAAAACTTTTTTTATCATGCTCGTACATAAAACATCATCGGATAACCTCAGAACATAGATAGGAAAAGGATTATATATAAATCAAAAAAGGGAATAAGCATGGAATAACATGATAAAATTAATACATGTTATATAATAGGAATGCCAATTATACTTAAGAGGGATTATAGTTATAAAAATAAACAATTAGGTATCACATACATGATAAGAAAAAAATCAAATGGTAAATGTGGGAAAAAAATTAAAACACTACATCATATACATATTTCAATTATAAATGTGAAGAAATAATAACGGAAGAAGTCTCATAAAGTAACTAGGATTCCTCTATACTATAATGTGACCTCTCATGAGAACCAACATTATGAAATTCATTGGAGTACTATATAATTCCCGACACACCCATCACATTCATTTTATTCTCATGCCTAAGTGTGCACAATGACCATAAAACATGGAATCATTTATCATAATATTTTATATAAATGTCATTGATTATTGAATAAATACATTATAGTCCCTAATATATAATTATAACTTCACTAATTTAATCCCCAATGACAATACAGGGGTATGAGTATTAACCACAGAATTGCTCGGTATAGAAAAGCGTATTATAATTTCAACAACATAATGATATCAGATAATTTTTTTAAGTGGGTTGATGAGACAAAATGGTGTCTCAAATAATATGAAAAAATATTTGCAATTTAATAGTGACATGGTATAAAATATCTTATTAATAGGAATTTATAATATATGGAAAAAAAGATTATGAAGAATCCATAATAAAGAGGAGAAGTCAAACATCCCTACCTAAATTTCAGCATGGTGATGGGCATACATATACATTCATGGGATGGATTAATGAGATTGAATAGAGTAACCCATATCATATAAAAAAATAATACAGTAGCAATAATTTATCAAAACATACCCCTAAAAATTATAGTAATTAAGAGTATAATATGTTATAGAATCAAAAATCACATACTAAATTCCAACTTGGTAACAAGTTTCTATAATGGTTCAGCGGTGGGATTCATGAGTGTGAATTCTAAAAAACATAACATATAAATAAATTAATAGTAAGGGGATATTTAGGAACATATCCAAACATTACCAAATGTAAATGAAGAAGTATTTCATGAAAGAGGTGCTTTAATGAAATTGAGAGGATGGAATGCCTTACTAAATTTCAGTATATTAATAGAATAGGTAACTGTCAAAATTAGAGATAATAAATAGTCACCCCTTAAAATAACATCAACTAGATAATATGTTATTTTTTACAAATTAGTTAAAATATAACTAGTTTAAATTAAACAAATTAATTTCATAGAACGTTCTTGAATTCAATAAAATTGATGATGGTCCCATTCATTGAATGTCTGAACCCAAAATTCAAGAATGGGATTTTTGAGTGTTAGGGGGAACATTGGGAGGAATATAGATAATACAGGGAAGAGTAATCACATGTTCTATGGTTTTTAGTTAATATAAATGGGGCCATTTTAGGAAAAATATAGGAAAAAGAGGACAATTCATTATTATTCCTCAAACTTATGTTTTGGAATATATATAATAAAATAAATAAACCACAAAAAATGAAAAAGGGTTTTCACTTGTTTTTTCCAATTAACATTTTCTTGAGTTATATTATAAGTCCATGAGACAAACTTAATAAAATATTACCATTTTATATATGGAAGTCAGTTATACTCTTAAAGAAATGATTTTAAAAGATTAAGATATATTAATGGTATTAGAAGATTCATAAATGATTTATAATAATAACAACAAAATTATCATTATTTTAAATGAAATATATATATATATATTGTATCCATAATTGTATACATTACATCATTTTGGGGACATTGTGTGTCTATAATACACACCATATATTTTTATCATATATAATTCTACACCAGACATTCGACTAAGTCAAAAAAATATGAAAGATGCAACTTGGTATAATACTGAAATATTAATTCCAAAAGTAATATTCATTTATCTACATATTTATATAAATATTTTATTTTTCAATTTTAAAATTATAGTTGTCATTTATTTAGAAATGGTCTATTTCTATGACAATTACAGTTTTTTAAATTAAATTTGAAATCAAAAAAAAATTTAATTATCAATTATATTTATTTAAAATTATTAAATTATACTATTAAAGTAAAAATATTATTTATTTTAAAAATAAATTAATTCATCAAAATAAATTTCCTTAAATTAATTTAAATATTCAAAAAAACATTTTTTGTTCTATTATTTCAAAATATAACATTTATCAATCTAATTAATTAATAATTTATAAAGTAAAAACAATTCGGAATAAATAAATTAATAATTTCAATGATAAGGGGATATAAATATTTTTGTTACATTGTATCTATTAATTTTTATAATATTTTTAACCTTTATTAACCAATGTTCCTTTTACCACGATAATTAATATTTACCACATTTACTATTCATATTGTAAAAAACATTAGGTTAACATTATTAAATAATATTAATTCTAATTATTCATATTATGATATCCATTTAATGAAAAAATTATAATAAGTCGATGGAAAAGATTTTATATACAACACACTTGCATGATAAAAAGAGTATTTTCAAAAAAAAATTTAGGAAAATTTAATTTCACATTAAGTTAAGGAATATTAATGAATACTATATAAATATATATTAAAAAAGATATATTTATATATATATTTAATAAAAAAAATTAATTTAGAAAATTTATCATTGGATATTATTTTAATTAATTAAAATAGAGATACATTATGCATTTAAAAATGTTTTTGGAAAAATAAATTTTAAATCCAGAAAATAAACTTATACCAAAATCAATGTTTAATATTTTTATAATGTAATTAATATAAATAAATATAACAAAAAAATATTTACGATTCCATTAATTATATTTATAAAAATATTAATTTTTCAATAAAAATGAATATATTATAGAAAAAAACATTTTCCAATATTCAGTGAAAAAATCTAAATTTTCTGAAAAATAAATAAATTTCAACATATGTGAATTTTTTATGTTGATACAAAATATTGAGTTAGTTTTATCAAACACATTTGATAATTTCTATATAAAGAAATTATAATATTTTTAATTAATAAAATTAAATAGAAAATTATTTCTGATATAAAAATATTTTGAATAATAACATGTTATAAAAAAAATTGATTGTTTATTTATAAAAAAAATTATCAGTATAATTATGTTATATATATATATATATTATAAAGTTTTTAACACTTATTATATCAAAAAAATATTTTAATGGTTAAAATAGTCAATTTCAAATAATCATTCATTGGTTTCATTAGATGTTGGGTGTCACATATGCTATCAAATAGAGTTTTATCATTTAATAAACTTTGGGCCTTACATTTATCTTCAAGAAACAAAGAGTGTTATTAATATCTAGAATTGGATTTCATTTCTACTAAAACAACAAAAAAAATTATATACTGAAATATCATGATATAATTTTATACGTAGACTTAGTATTAGTATTTTAAAAATTATATTTCATCTAAATTCGAAATAAGATGGTAATTATTTACTTTGAGTTAAATCATATATTACCCAAAATAATTATTCATTAAAATTAACCATAACTTATCTACCTTTAATTTATCATCATAAAAAATTATAATCCAACAAAATATAAAAACATTTCCTTTTACTGCTATTATGGCTCTCCAAACCTATTCTCCTCAATCTAGTAAAAAAACATACATTATATACATGATAAGATAGTTGATCTAGAATAAATACAATGAACAAAATAGTTTAATAATGAATAATAATTATTTAATATCTTATAAATTAAGGATCTTTTTATGTTTTTCATATACAGAATTAGCACACACTATAATCTAATAAGTCCATTTTGTTTATAATCAAATGGAAATTATGTTTTACTATATATGAAAATACTTATTTCATAAAGAGTGAAAAATATTTCTTGTAAATTTTTCATAATATATTATTATTCTAATATTTTCTCCACATATGCATTTATTCACAAAATTCAGAATTTAAACATATAAAAATAGTACTCTTAAACACTCTGTACAAGAAAAATATAACTTATGAAACCATGATATAAAATATGTCCTAAATATTATGGTCAGAATAGGTAAACAATATTAATTCATAGTCAACATGAGAATAGAAACATCATATATCAAGATTTTGGAATAATCCAAATTCATAAATATAGACATAAAAAAATTGTATATTACTTGTTCCAAGTCATTGTTCTATTATGAGAAGAGTCACAAAAGAAATTCCAACATGTTTTGTCTCATGGACCCATCAACGGATTGAGGGGATATATAAATCTAGGACCCAAAAATAAAAATATTAACTCCTATACATTAACCATAATAGAAAATAATAAATTTCACTCTATTCCCAAATAAACCTCTTATTTAATAATATCCATGATATCCATATAATGAATGTTATAGAATGTCATTAGATAATCATCATACATTAGAAGTCAAAAATATTAATGATATAAAATTAATATCCAAATTTTAGAAAGAGAAATGTAAAGATAATATACAATTTATATAAACAATTCAGATTGTGAAACAGTACTTTGTTAATGTAAAAATGATCATATGTATTTCCAAAAAATGAGGAACTTCAATACAGGTAAACATAAAAGAAAAAAATGGTAACATGTTCGTCACCCATCTATAAGAAATATATGAATGGTTAAAAAATACATTATTGAATTTCATAAAATCATTCATATTCTAAATAAATATAGGTAATTCGAATTATTATCACCATATTAATATAAGAACATTCTCTATAGGTGAAAATCATTCAACCCAAATTATATAAAATGTGGTGTTCACACTTTATTGAGAAATGACAATAAAACTAATTCAATACAAAACTTATCATATTCATAAATCATTAATAAACATTAGGTAGATGGTTTCATTTGAAATATAACAACAGTGAGACATTGAAACAAATATTGGTGTTGACATAAATGAAAAACACCCATTAAAAGAATATTTCAAATATTATAACTGTAATTAAATTGATAGTTATCATGAATTCAATCCCACCAACTGATAAAATATATACATAATGAAATATAGAACACATTTTTTTTAATCTTATTAAATATGATATAGGAAAATAATGTGAAAATTTTGAAATCTAATTTAAAGAACATTTGTATGAATGATTAAAAATAATAATTTTCATCTCCATTTCAATGGAAATATTTGAAAAAGTTACATAAAATCTATTAAAACCCATTTAATGTAATAATTATTCCAAAAAATAGGTCATTAAAATTAAATACAATTTATATTGGACCAATGTGAAGAGTAATCCAAGGAAAATGATATTGAATTAAAAAACTATTCATTATTTTGAAAATACATTTGTATATAAATTACACTATGGGAAAATTGAAATAATTTATTTTTTAGGAAACATTATTTTCCAAAATTTGATATAATTTAAATAATATTCAAATAATATAATTGGATAATCAATTAATGGATGGATACTCACCATGACAATACTATATAACTCATGGAAATTTCACTTGAGTTATTAATATCACTTATATGAAACATACTCCATGATTTATGTATCATTTTAAAGGGGGTATGTTTGAAAAAAAATTAAATAATGAGAGAATATAAATATAATATAATAAAATGGTATAATTTAACAATATTATATGAAATTAGTTGACTTTATTAAAAATAACACAATGAATGAAAATTGAGTTACAAAAAAACCTTATGAGATGGGTAAACCATAAGTATAAATATGATTGAAGAGAATAAAATGATTCTGATTATTTTATCCCATGAATTAAAAGTAAATATATTATATAACATTAATGGTTTAGTATATCAATTGAACACTATACTATTTAAATATTGTGTTCAACATCTAAAATATGTCAATAAATCATAATGTAGATAAATAAAGTTATTTAATCTTTAATTAGACAATAATCAAAACCCTTCAAATAATGGTTATGCAATTTAACAATAAAATCCATTATTTAAGTATAATTCATGATATGGTATATAAAATATATAGTGTATAGAGTAAATTAATGAAATTTGGGTCATAATACCAAAAATGTCTTTAATAGGGGAATTTGAGTTTAAAACCATTACCTATAACCTAATTCAGTTTGAATATTTATCCAACATCCTAAATAATTAAATAATGTTCATTGAATACACACTTAGGGAACATATTTACAAATATAAAAATTTATATGATTCATTTATAATCAGTATATATGTATATATATATATTTTGTTTAGTTATTACCTATTTTTAACTCTGAGTGTTGGCAATCCTTATCATGGTGAATAATTTAAAAAATGGTTTTATTATTTCATGTTATAGAGAAAATTATTACATTGAAATTAAATATAATATAATTTTTTAAAATATTTTATTATGAAATAATGTAATTTCGTTGAATTTACTATTTCAATCCATGAGATTGAAGTCTGAGGTGAGCATGATTCACTATTTTTTAACGGTTAATGGGATATTACATAAATAATAACTTAAATATTAATATTATCATACCAAAAAAAGATTATTTAAATTTTGTATGATATTCTATTCGTAGATATTTTCTCAAATTTATCCATGAAGTAAAATCATAATAATGTTCACGTATGTGGTTAAGTGAGACCAAACATGAACCTAACATGGTTATTGGGTGATTAAGAATTGGTATATTTGTAATAAAATTTTACCAAAACAATTATGTTCTTATTTGGATATAATAGTGTGATTTATCATAATTGTGATGAAATATAAATATAATATAAATTATATACTATCATTACATCAAAAGAAGATATCACATTCCATTTAGTTCACATTTTAAATGATTGAATTAATGATAATTATTTTTTATCATGTCATTAATAGGTTCTCCAATGTAAAATAAAATTAACCATAACGATATCTAAAAAAATCATATATATCCTCTAATAAAATTCTCATTAAAATCCATTTATTTTGGTGATGAAATAAAAAATAGTCAATCATTCTATAGAGTTGGTATTCCTCTCATACATATGGTTGGTTATTTACTTTTCCAAAGAATACAATAATAGAGTAAAATGGTGTTCTATATAAAATTTACTAAAATCACATAAATATCATAAATATTCATTGAATTTTATTTCTAGTATTTTCCCTTATGGCATTGAATGAAAATGAAACATGTTACATCATGGAGAAGGAAGTGTGTAGACTACAATAATATCGGTATCATTTGTAATTATATAAAATGGAAATAGTGATTAATAATTAGTAACATAGTGTAATAAAATTCTGTATATTAAAAATACCTATGTAATTTTATTGTTACTCTAAAATTATAATTTGAAAATTAAAATATAAAATAAATATTTTATGTAAAAATGATTACGTGAATTGAGAACTTTGATATTTCAGTGCATGATCTCTCAGAAATGGATGGTATTGTCTAATATATTGTGACCAAACACTGAATATTCTTAATGTATATTCTTGGGGAAAAGAAAAAATTCAATTTATCATGGGGAATCCTATGTTTGAGGATTTTCATAATGGGATGGTGACGAGATAGTTCTATAAGGGTGGAAATTTATTTTTTATAAACATTTCAACTTATCATAATATAAGGACATGATAAACAAGTCAATTGGATCAATTTTGGGAAATATATTTCTACCGTAAGGGTTAAGGTCTAACACAACCATATCAAATCAATTACTGGAATTGTTATATCGTGATCATATCCATTTGATTTGATTAATTAATTTCAAAATTAAATAATTTTAACTTATTAATTTTGTTAGAGAAAATATTTATAATGTTCTAAGATATCTTATATGTGTATTTAATTTAAAACCAACCATTGAAAATATTAAAATCAAATATTTAATACATATTTTTACTTGTTAAAATGTTTTATTAAGAAAAAATTTATTTTTATATAATAATAAATATATAAAATTCATTCTACTTTTAAAAGTGGTATTCTCACCTAAAAATAATTCAATTTTGAAAAATACCAAACCATATTTTTAATATTCTCTTATTATTCATAATCTAAAACTGATTTTAACAATTGAAATTGAAATTTTTAAAATTTTATAATTATTTATTAAATTAATAAACCCAAATAATCATAATAACACTATATATTATAAAATACCTTTTAAAAATGTTATATATTATATCTTATCATTTAATAATTAACTTATTGGCAATATATTATTCATACTATGAAAGTATCATATTATTATTTAATCATAGTATTTTGATGTTACTTAAATAGTGTGTTAATTTTAGGAAAATATGTTTTTATGAATACCATGATATTATTAGGTTTTATCCATGCAAAAATTTTTTACTTAATACTAAAAGTAACCTTTATTGTATTTTAATAATAATTTATTATTGAATATACTATTAAAAAATAAATAAAATTAAATTTATGTTTTTTAATAGTGTAAAAATATAATGTTTTCCTTTTATTATTATTTTTAATGTGGTGAATATTATCAAAATTAATAGATTATTTAATATTATTATTTAATAGAGTGTTGCGGTGTTACAAAATATTCCAATCAGGGTTGATTTCATGTCTAGAATGGTGAATTGTATTTCATCTTCTAGTTGATATTATTATATACAATAAATAATTAAGAATCATATTTTTTGTAAAATCCTTTGATTATCCACTCTCTCACATGGTCAAATGGGTTGTTAACAACACATCAATCATGACTTCCCTTACACAAAAGGCCCCCAACTAGTAGAGTGTTGTGGCAAATATAGTGGGAAGACTATACCCCTTGGAATACAATTAAATCATAGTGTAAAAACAAATAATAACTAAATATCAAAGTGGAGATATAATGGAAACAATACATTATAAAAGATAAAATATACATTAGAATCCATCTAAATAATCTAATAAATAATAATGAAATAATGCAATGTGATGATGTAATGAAACTAAATATCAAATATAATGTAATATAACAAAAGTGTCAACTGAATTAGATAATCTTATATGACCTTTGTTTTGGACCCCATATCAGTACTATCATCAAACTCCATCACATCTAGGAAGAAAAAATCAATCACAAGGCCATTTAACCTTGTCAAATATTGCATCTATGTAATCTACTAGGTTACTAGATTGTGGATTGAGTAGGGTATTGGAATAAATTAATAGGTCTAATCCACCATGTATGTACACAACTACTCTAATAATAAGTGAATCCATTAATGTCATATCTATGAATATTAATTAATTAAAAAATTAAATAAATACAACACCGACATGCTTCAGAACTATGCTGACCACAACCTTTTAACATGGTAAAAATAAAATAATTATTAGTCAATACCAACAATATTAGCATTTCAACCTTTAATAAGGGACAAACCTAGTATATGAGCACTTCAACATGTATCAAGGCAGTGCTTGGAATTTAATTATTTTAGAATTTATCACTGGTCATAGAATACTATATTATATTTTTTGCATCTCTATGGTCCTAACTTAATATACAATCATTTTTAATTTCATAGGACATATCATTTTATATATGAATTTTAGAAATGTAAACTAGTATAATGCCCAATATTATCATTATAACAAATAAATCACAACACTTGTCTTTAAAATAAGGATATCTCAATATAACTTCACAAGGAAAAATGATTAAATATGAAAATTACTATTAAACAATAATTTACACATTTCATCTATCAATTGTCATTAATACAATAAAATCTCGGATAGCTCAATTAGTAGTCCCTAACAAGGATAATCTATATCAATCAATCACTCAAATTTAATGTCATTAATATAGCACAAAAATCCATAAATATATTCATTTATAATCAAGGGTTTTATCACCTGAACAACAACAACAATCCATGTCAATGACCAATTAGATCGAAAGGGTTTCTAATTATTAAATTAATTCATCATTTTATTTATTTGTGCTCATGATTTGTCAATGGAATTTCAATATTTCACATATTTCTTTACTAAACATTAATACGGTTGTGTTTTACACAAATAACATTAATGTAATATAATGAAATTCATAAAACATGATTCCCAACAAAAAATGAAGGAAGAGATGATCACATGAACAATCCTAGAGAAAACATAGTTAAGAAAAAATCTAACATCCATAATAGTCAAAAGAATATAACTCTGTAGCGGGAAATGAAAGGGATATAACGGAAAATTTATTTCAAAAAACATACCAAAGATCATATTTATGAAATAGTCTCCCATAAATAAAATAGGTAGTCTAAAATCCCTTGGTAGAATCTATGGTGTTGAGTTGAAGAAACTACAGATGATGTAATGAGAATAAACTCATATAGAAGACACATTAAAAAACATCTCCACAAATTACATGGTGTAATTCATTAACACAATGTGTATATTCATTTAGATGTATATGTTCAGAAAACCTGTTGTCTTGAGTTATTATTTAATATTCACAAATATTACTTGACTTGTATTCTTTTCACGACATGTAACCACATCACGATACATACCCATTAAAGAACATTTTCTAGTATAAGATATAGGTTGTGTAACATTTACATGATTTATAAATATTATTTATGTAGTTTTTAGAATATTTTCATTATAAATACTAGAACCACCTCTGATTCCTTCCAATGAATGGAAAACCCTCATATACCAAACTATAACATTTATACGTGGACTCCATTAATTAATAAAAATATATATCCCTGATCATTATATCATTTTTCCGAAAATGGTTTTATGTATCCAGAGAATACTTTTCCACCATGGCACAAAAAAACTCAATGAGGTGCACACATGAAAAGACGGGATCAAACAATTTCCCTACGATATAACTGCTTAACCCCATGATGATCCAAGCATCACTATGGGGTCTTGTTTAAAATTTATGTCCACTATGCTAACATATCAGACTTACCCTCCCAGATCTTCTCCTGAACTCGCACATACCGCCACTACACTTGAACTAAAAGAATAACCCTTCTAGGAAGAAACTTCCCACTAAGGTCCGCTATCATTAATTGATGATCCTAAAATAAATCCTCAAAAATAATCTCGATTTTTTCTATATCAATCACATGAAAGGTACTTGAATAATATATCTGAATATAAAATTAAGATTCATGTCATATGTGGCACTGTTACATTATAGAATAGATAATAGGTACTCCACTCGACTTACCATATCTGATATATCAATTTACTCATTAAACCTATGGGATAGATTTATATGTTTCTGGAGACCACATTTCACCAAACTAGTTGAGTAATTATGAAAAAATGTGATGACCAACCTCAAAATATAGAGATCTTATTTATGGTCAACAGAAGACTTCCACCTGCATTGCATAGTCTGGAACCAATGTACGATCAGTTGATCTTGATTATATATCTCATGAAAAATACTTCTCACAATAAGCACTAAATTATATACCTCCAACCAATAAATAGGTGAATGGAATACACTTCCATACAGAACTTCAAATGGATCCATTTGGATCAACACTTGGAAGATATTATTATATGAAAAATCCATGAGTTCTAGATGATGCCCCCATGGAACACTGAAATCCAAAATATAGGCCCATAACATATCCTCTGGAACCTGAATAGTCCTCTAAGATTAACCAAAAGTCTAAGGATGATTGGTCTTACTCAAATGAACTTATGACACTAGATCATTCTAAGGACCTTCAGAAATAGATATGTAAAATTCGGATTACTATAAGGAATTATACTCCTCATAATATAATGCATCCAATCAACCTCCCACACATAAACACCTCCCAAATCATCAACCGTGAATATCTTTTAGGTGGTTTATAAGTGGTCTATATTCATTAGTCAATCCATGATCACAAAAATAACATTATTCTTATGGGTTCTCCTGGTTAATTTTTATGACCCAGGTTCTTCGAGATGAGGGAAGGGATGGAAAATGGCCATACCCATCCTTCCTCAAGATGATGGAGAGATAATGACCCCCTGAGTCCAGTATTCAGTAAGCCCCATAATAAAGACTAGCAATAAGGTATAGAATCTCACATAATCTGGAATTAATTACCCTTTTTATAGAACAAGATTGAGTGATAATATTGTAAATCCTAGCAACACCAAATAATAAAGAAAAAAAAAATCCAAGAATCCATTTCGAGATGATTTTTCAGAATTAAAGAGGATACATAGTACAAAAAAACTACTAAATAATATAATGAAATAAAAAAGAAGGAGAAGCAACTATCCTAATTCCCGGGGCTAGTAATGTCCAAAATAGTCATCAATGTCCTCCAGGGAACCTGAAAATAGTTTTATATATGTTTGGTGAGAAACCATGTGAATTCAGTAGAGAAACTAAAGTTACTAATTCAAAAGTGAGGGAACATAAAAATTCCCTTATGAGAAAATAACAGAACTTGAAGCACCTACCAAGGAATACTAACCATCCCAACTGCCCCATAGAACACTAACTGAAGTAACACGTGTCAATTAAAGTAATAATATAATCACATCTATATTTTAGTTCACCACAAAAATTTCTAACTAGTTAACTACTCATTCTTAACGATCTAACTTCTTGACGCTACCACTCATCCCTTAAACAATCCCACTACCACAACCTTCCCACACACACTTGGGCCACAAAACAAAAGGAACCACACTTGTAGACACTGGGGACACAACAACCACAAACCACACCCGAATACTCATGGGCCTCATCCTAAAGATACTTGGGAAAACAAAACTAGCCCAAAAACAACATGATCCTTCATTCAAAACAAACCCTTTCTCAAAGAATACTGGAATGTGATAGGCCTCAATTCAATACAGCCTGCTCTAATACACGCGTCCAATAAGATCCGAAAGAGGGTGTGAGGATGAAATTCAGTAACCAGCCATCCATCATTCAACCTGGATGTTGGGAAGGACACCCTCCCCTATGAAATGGAGGTGTTTTTCACATGTTTCTCAAAAATGGTTGGATGCATATAAAAATCATAAAGAACTAATATAAATAAAGGCAATCAAGAACTCACCCTCAACCTATTGGTTTCACATGATCATAAAATGGTCCCACACCAACACCAATTTTTCTACAACCCCTATATGAAAATCCATACAACAACCGCTTCAATGTATAAACCCGACCCCCTTTTTGATCAATTTCAATTTCATTATTTAAGGGGATTCACATTAAATTATTCTTACACTAATGGAAAACTGAAAATTGTAACCATACTATAGAACAAAAAAAATATAGTCCCACTACACTACAACACAATACTACTCATGCAGCCACACAACACATCCCCCCTCAACTACTATAATCTATCATTATTCAATGTTATATTGCCTATTACTTATCTCACAAGGCATCCGTTCAGCCCAAATTCTCAAAATATTTCACTAATATAGTCCCACATTATAATGAGTCCATAACCACACTGAATTCCCACTACTCAACATCACTTCGTGACCACAAAAAATGTATTTCACCTGCCTATGAGTTTATTCATTACACAATCAATAAGTCTTTCAAACTGTGAAACCAACACATCAAGGGACCTTCCACTACCTAAATGTTTATCCACTCTGTAATCAGATAATCTCTCAAACTGAGCCCCCAAAACACCATACTATAGAACCCTATATACCAAGCCCACAGAACCCAGACCAGAGCACACAACACATAATCACAACCATCAAACCATGTGTATTCAAATTTAACCGTCTGACATCCTTTAGCATCAAATTTAATATTATAGGGGTGGTCACAGATCATGTTTAATCTTGGGGAATCCATTTATTTATTGGATTGTATTTGATTACACAGATTCCATGTTACATATTTATATCAAAACATCACAAGGAAATAGAAAACCCCAAGTTCACAATAGAATACCACTAATGGTCATGATATACAGAAGGCATACAACCAAAAAATCCATAAAATAACCAACGATACCAAAATAAATAAGGATATCGAAATCAAACCACCCCTGTCCTATTATTTTATTTACGTGAGTTATATTTTGATCATATTAAATTCTTGTTTAATTTCTATTTCCAGAAGATTATCCATCCATTTATTATAATAAACTATTAATATACACACACTTCATGATGAAAATTTATAAAGAAGAAAAATAAAGTCCCTAATTAGATGGTGAAAGATCTAATTAAATCATGCACCAAGAACATGGGTGGCATGAAATGTTGGAATAACTCCGAGAAGGATGTGCGGGAAGTGCTCCGGCACGAGTGCATGACTCATCTCGCGAGGAAGTCTGTATGTTCACAAAGAGAAAAAATAAGAAATAAGGATGAGAGGATCTCTTCTTAATAGTTGGAAAGAACTTAATATTAGGGAGACCATTTCAAATTACATGAATGCCAGATCATGGTTTTATCACAACACATGGAGGTTTCATACATTAAAATTAATTGATATTTAAAAATTCTCCTTGGAAACAGTGGAGAGAGTACAGAGGATGGATGTGAGTTGATAGATTAACATTAAATGTATAATAATATGTAATAGGGGTCTAATGGTAAAAAATCAAAAAACTTTGCAAGAGTGTGTGATACCATTTGGTGAGACAACATAATATTGCTGCCATAAATGGTGCGACCATGAAGATGACAATGTAATGGTTCCATAATAAAATATGTGATTGTGATGGTACAACCATGATGGTGAAAACATGATGGTGCCACTGTAATTGATGCCACCATACTGGTGCTACTGTAAATGGTGCGACCATGATAGTGCGATCATGACGGTTCCACCGTAACCAGTGCCACCGTAATAGTGCGGCCACAATGGGGCCATCATATTGGTGGAACTGTTTGGCTGAACAATGTTTCTGGAATACTCATGAAGAAAGAAGCCATTGTGACCCACAAAACCCCTACAACTCATGGATTTTCATGAAGGAAGTGCTCAAGGAAATCCAGATCATTATATAAGATACCTATCAAACTATTCTTGTCATCCCCAAGAATTCAAAACCAAACTAGAAGAGAGAGAGTATGCACAACCACCTATTAAGATACCTCTTCGGGATAAACATCACTATTCAAAAAACACTAGGGGAAACATCAAAATGTAGGAACACATCTTTGACATATATCTCCTAAAAAATGGGGGGAAACTAAGGATCTACTTCTCTATGTAATCACAAAAACACCAAAAGCCACCCTATCCAGATGCAAGGATTAGGGATCTTCTTCCTCCCTCTAAAAATATTATCCACAATGGAATGCACAGACTCTCCTACACATGATTAATCATATCTGTATTAGTGCATCTTAGTTTCGGATTAGGTTCTACCTTCTCACATGTCATGACTTTTCACACACATTCATATAAAAATAGAACCAACACGTCTCATAGAATATAAGGTCAAAAATTAATCACAAGCACGTCACAAAAGAAAAACATAAAAGAAATACTCAAAAAAGATTTAAGGACTGTTCACAAAATGGGGTTTATCACTCCCATGTACTATCCTTGAGGCCACCATGCCTCCAAAGCACACAAACCAAAGGAAAGGACTTTCTACAAATCACCTTCTCCTCACAATCCTCGATTCTCACTAGCCAGTCCATGAATGTTGTGTCATCCTCAAAATCTAACTCCACCCAATCAAATGCATGACTTCCATCCTGTAGATATCATTCGATCAAACTGACATGGTTGATGTCTCAGATCCTCCCCATATGTGGTGGCAATGCCAGCTGAAATGCCACCTCTCCAAATCATTCCAACACCTCAAAGGGACCGATGAACCTGGGAGATTGGTTTCTCCATCTAACGAACCTCTAATACCCATAATGATGGGAAACAATTAATAAGACTTTATCTCCAATATCAAACTTCAAATGTATCCTAATATGAGGGAATATAACTTTTATCGTGCTAAGATGACTTTAGTCTCTCACGCATAATCTAAACCTTCTACGTTGTACTCAACACTACCTCATGTCCAACAAGTGGTGTTTCCCCAAAATTTGTCCAACATACTTGTAAATGACATGGGCTTTCATAAAAGGAATTTAATGGTTATATTCCAATGGTAGAGTGATAGATATTTTTGTACTAAAACACTAGTAGGGGAAACTATCATACCCATGACCCTCTGAAGTCCAAGGTACATGCCCACATCCTTTCCACCAATGTCCGGATGGTCCTCTCTATTAGCCCATCTGAATGATGGTGTAAAAAAGTGCAAAAGTGCAGTTAGGTTCCAAAATCTTGTTGTAATCCCTTCCATACTTGTGAAGTAATGTATGTATCCTGATCTGAAACGTTTGATCTCTGAACTCTATTCATCCGTAATACTTCACCTAAGTACCTCTTTGCTCGGGCATCCACTATGCTCGAATCCTTGACCACCAAGAAGTGAGATGATTTCTTCAATTTATATACCTCTACCCAAATGGAATCATACCCTCCCTAAGCACGGAGTATACCTACATTTAAGTCCACCATGATGTCATCCAACTTCCACTCAAGAATGTCCCAGGGCTGCAGTAGTTCTATAGGATAATGGTGTTCAGCCTTCACTTGCTGATACATGAGGCACCTTGCTACAAACTCCATCATATCCCACTTCAGACTAGGCCACCAAAATTGACCTATCATGATCTAGTACATCTTACAGAATCCATGATGTATTTCCAAGGATGTTTTATTGAGATCACTAAGATCTACCTCATGTATCATTACCAAGACAAACAACTTCGCACGGAACAAAATCTGATTGTGACTATCCTCTGTCCATCCCTCCGGAGCATCACCCTATGTTATGCGATCATGTCACAACCCCCTCCCACCAAAGATGCCCGTCCTAAGCTGGAAATGGTGAAAGGGAGATAATAACCCCCCGAGTCCCGCCTCCAGTAGGCCCCGGGGTGGCGACTAGCACCAAGGGAATGAGTTTTCAAAAATATGTGAGGCATTACCCTTTTTATTATTTAAGATCGGGAAATAGGACAAGTCAACCATCAAAAAGAAATAGAACATGTGTATAGAAATAAAACCAAAACAATCCCACATGCATGTTTAAATAGTTTTGAAACAAGGTATAAGTGCAAGAAATCTCAAAAGTATAATACCAAAAGAAACAAGACTGCAGAAACTGCAACAACTCCAACTGTCCCGACTAGTAGGGTCCCGCACGGCCCTGGTAGTCCTCCTGAAACCTGAAAGTAAACGTTGGGTGAGAATACAAGTATACTCAGTACGGAAACCTAAAGCTCTCATGCACAAGTGGGGAGACATCCTAAGGTCCCATGAGAACAACCGAAGAAATCGAGCAAGGAATTCTATCCACCCAACCTCACCAGCCACACTCAACAAAAACAAAATCACAACAGGTAGTAGTATATAAGAAAAAGAGTATTGGGTACCTCACACCATTTCCCATTAATTAGCTGCTCTTCCTAATGGAGAACATCCTGACGCTACCACACTCATCCCACCCACACACACCTGGGCCTCAGAACCACGTATCCTACCCGCACACACCTGTGCCTCACAACCATGTATCCCGCCCGCACACACATGGTCCTCACCACCATGCATCTCGCCCACACACACCTAGGCCACACAACCATGTATCCCACCTGCACAAACCTAGTCCACATAACCACGTATCCCACCCGCACACACCTGGGCCTCATCTTGAAGGTTCTTGGGAAATAGTAAAACCTTCCCGAAGAGACATGGGCTAAAACCACCCCAATCAAAACCTAACTGAAGAGTCTTGGGTGTAATATCGCCTCAATCCAGCACAACCTAGTAAAGAAAGAGCAGGATGGAGCTAGTATCTAAGGGGAAAACATCCTCTCCCATGAAATGAGGGTGTTCAGCCCTAAGTTCTCAACATGGTTGACGTGTGAAAAAACACAAAGATACAAATATATATATATATATATATATATATATATATATCACTCAGCCCAACCTATGGCTTCAAATCAGAGAAATGAGCACGTGCCTCGGTACTGCCACTATGAAGCATGCATACTACAAACAACCCCAACCCAATTTAGGTTTTCATGTTTAAACAGAATCATTTTATTAATTACTTAACTATTGGGAAACTATCCACAACCAACCACATCGATTGTTCGTAAAGAATATCCCTGCCATCCATATATCAAGTACGGAAAACACAAGAAACACAACGATGTCCCTTCTTATTAACCAACCAACCCCCTGATTATTATTCTTGTTCCATTACCAAGCCCCACCATTTATTAACTCTTCCAATTTTTATTTATTATTCACAACCCATAGTTCGTTCACATTCAAACCCAACCCTATAGCCCTGCTACCAACCACCATAACCATAGCCACACTGTAAATCATCACCCCTATAACATGCCACGTATCCAATCCAACACCCACATGTTCATTATTCCATTTTGTTCAAACGGGGTGATCACACAAGTGTTCCAGATTTTAAATCAGCCAACTTTACGTGATTATTCAATTTCCACATTCAACAAAGTTCCATTCACCAAAAAGGTCTAGAAATATAGGGAAACATTTAATTGCGCAAGAAAAGGCCCCCAACGATAGGGATTTTTAGTAGACATAAGACTATTCAATTCACAACATAACAATAGGAAAAACAAATATAAACATAACAACTTCACCACCACATTTCATTAACTAGTTATTATCTTTGTTTAATGGTTCAATAGTTTCTCATGAAAATAAGTGGATAACCACCCCACATGATGCTATATTTAGTGAGATGAAGGTAAGATCCCTACCTCAATAGGTTCTGATAACAACGCTCCCCCCGGATCAACTATATAAGACGTCTGTCGGCGTCCATCGCTTCTGGAAAACCCCGGAAAAACGTCCTTGGGTGGAAGCTGGGAAGGAAAGCCGGAAGAAAATACAACAGATCCAAGCTCAGAAGATCCACCTCGTAGTCACGATCCCGTGGCCACTGACGGATCGTAAATAAGAGCTCGGAAGAAGATTTTATGGAAGAAAAAGAGCCTTCGAGTCTCTTGGGAGAGATCAACTCAGAGGAATGTGGAGGATAGGTGTTAGTTGAAAAAAAGGATTGGACCCCTCCTTTTATAGGCACGAAAAACAAAAGTACACGGCGTGTACTTTATGGAACACGGCGTGTACTTGGCCATTTCACACGGTCACCATGCAGCTTCCAACATGGCCTTAAATGTGGAACACAGCCATTGACTGGTCAACACGCGGTTTGAAGGTAACACATACGCGGGGAGGGACTACACGGCGTGTAGTATTGGATACATGATGTGTACATATTTATTTCACACAGCAAGGAAACGACTCCAACATGGCACACGACCGTTTACTGGTCAACACACGGTTTGAGGGTAACGCATACGCGGGGAGGGACTACATGGCGTGTAGTATTGGATACACGGCATGTACTCATTTATTTCACACGGCAAGGACATGACTTTTAACACGGGGTATAATCGGCGAGGGGGTACATGGCATGTATTGACACTACACGGTGTGTAGTTTCAAAATTCTATAAAGTGTGGGAAAAGTCCATTTTACCCTCTAGAATACTTTGTGACCTTTTTTTGGCAAAGGAATGGGCCGAAGAGGTCCGGTCCATTACATCAGATACCTCTTAAAAAATTATCGTCCCTGAGAATTCAAAATCCAACCCAGAGGATCCCAACAAGATCCCTCTTAGGGCCATCATTATAACAGGAACACAACCATCAACCCTAATTATAGGTGTTAGTAATTCCTTCTCCTATGTCAAGATATTATCCGCTTTAGGCGGAACTGACTCACCTACACAGGTTCAATTGCATCCTCATTAATTCATCTCGATTAAGAATCGGGTCTTCCCACTTCAATAAATAAGGATATTCAACTTGTATGGCCCCCAACACCTCACTACCCACACACTTCCCAAACATGTGGTTTAGGGAAAATTCCTTTTCCTATGTCGAGATATTATCCACTTTAGGCGGCACTGACTCGCCCGCACAGGTTAAATCACATCTGCAATAATGCGTCCCGATTAAGGATCAATTTTTTCTCCTTTTTCCCACACATCCAGACATGCTACACACTTCCAGATAACAAGGAAACAAATTGTCTCACAACCGACAATCCAAGCATTCCATATATCAAAGGTACATAGTAAAACATCAAAAAAAAGCTCTGAATAACAAGTCAAAACACAAGTCAAAATAACTCTGGGTACTGAGCGTGCATCTGAGCCTCCCACTCCCAAGTTCTCTCCTCAAGGCCGCCATGCCTCAACAACAAATGAACCAATGGAATGGTTCGTCCATGGATAACCTTCTCTTTATGATCCTCGATTCTGACTGGTCATTCCTCGAAGGTTGTGTCATCTCCCATATCTAACTCTCCCCAGTAGATTATGTGAGAGTCTTTGTGTAAGTACTGATGAAGATGGGAGACGTGGAAGACGTCGTGAACCTTTCCCAACTGAGGTGGTAGGGCCAGCTGATATGCCTCCTCACCGACTCGACGCATCACCACGAAAGGTCCAATGAACCTAGGTGAGAGCTTACACCCCTTCCCGAACATGCGCCGACCCCGTCGAGGGGAAACTTTCAAGAACACAAGGTCTCCCACCTCGAACTCCAAAGGCCTCCTCTGATGATTAGCATCAGACTTCTGTCAGTCCTGATCTTCTTTCATCCTCTCACGTACAAGATGGACATTCTCGATGGTGCTTTGCACAACCTCTGGCCCAAGAGCACTTGTCTCACAAACCTCTTCCCAATAAATGGGTGAACAACATGGTCTTCCATACAAATCCTCAAACGGTGCCATGCCAATAGTATAGTGGAAGCTGTTGTTGTAGGAAAACTCTACTAAAGGCAATTGTTGTACCCATGATCCTCTAAAATCTAGAACGCTTGCTCAAAAAATGTCCCCCAACGCCTGGATAGTCCGTTCTGTCTTCCCACTGGTCTGGGTGTGGAACGAAGTGCTATGGCGTAGCTGGGTGCGAAAATCATGTTGTAACCCCCTCCAGACTCGTGAGGTAAACCAAGTATCCTGATCTGAGATGATAGACTTTTTAACTCCATGCAAAGGCACCACCTCGTCTACGTACCTTTGTGCTAAGGTACTCACCAGGCCCAACTCCTTTATTGCTAAGAAGTGAGCTGATTTTGTCAGAAGATCCACCACCACCCAGATAGCATCATAACCTCCCGGAGCTTTGGGTAGTCCTGTGACGATGTCCATCGAGATGTCATCCCACTTCCACTTGGGGACATCTAATGGATGCAACAAACCACTGGGAACACAGTGTTCAACCTTTACATGCTGACACACTAGGCACTTAGCCACAAACTCCTCCACTTCCCGTTTCACCCCGGGCCACCAAAAATTGTCCCCTCATGCCTCAGTACATTTTTGAATCTCTCAGATGTACCAAAATGGATGAGCTATGGAACTCACGGAGAACTCCCTCATGCATTACCTCCGGAACAAAAAACCATCCATGGAAAAGAATCCGATGTCGGTTTTCCTCTGACCATCCATCTGGAGTGTTTTCCTGATTAACACGATCCCGCATTACTTCCTCCTCGGAGTCCTCCCACTGAGACTCTTCCACCTGCTGTAATAAAGAGGACTGCACCGTCATCTGAAACAAACTGCCTCTAACACCTTCAAACCTGGCATCAAATTTCAAGTAATCCAATTATCTCATCACTTTACAAGCATCAGCGGACTTCCAAACTACTTCTTTTTGTGACTTCCTGCTTAGGGAATCAGCCACAACGTAGCCCTTACCTTCAGTGTAAGATATCTCGAAGTTATAGTCTTGGAGAAACTTGACCCATCTATACTGTCGTATATTCATGTCACATTGAGAGAAGATATATCGTAAGATCTTGTGATCTGAGAAGACCATAAAGTCCTCCACAAAGAGTTAATATCGCCAAAACATCAGTGTGAACACTACTACTGCAAGCTCTAGGTCATGGGTGGCACAGATACGCTCATGAGGGCGCAACTACCTAGACCCATAACAGATAAAACTGTTCTTCTGCATCAGCCCACACCCCAGACCAAGGGTAGAAGCATCACAAAACACCTCATACAACAACCCTTCCTCTGGTAACCTGAGTACGGGAGCACTGACCATCATCTCCTTCAGGTATTCGAAAGATTTCTGGCAATTATCGCTCCATAGGAAGACTTGGTTCTTCCTAGTCAAAGTTGTCAATAGAGCAGCTTGAGAGAAGTCCGAAACGAACCTCCTATATTAACCTCGCAACCCCAGGAAACTACGAAATTTTCCCACTCTCTTGGGTATCTCCCATGAAACAACTGCCTCCACCTTCGAGTTGTCCACTGACACTCCATGTTGAGACACTATGTGCCCAAGGAAGTGTACTTCTTGTGTCAAGAACATACACTTCGATAATTCCCTATAATGATGGTGGTGTAAAAGGACTTCCAAGACTACCCTGAGATGCTCAACGTGCTCCTTCTCTTATCTTGAGTAGATCAGGATGTCATCGATAAACACAACGACGAACGGGTCCCGAAACTCTTGGAAGACAATGTTTATAAGTCCCATGAACACAGCTGGTGCATTCGTAACTCAAAAAGGTATCACTATAAAATTGAAGTGCCCATACCTTCACCTGAAATCCATCTTTGAGATGTCACTATCTTTTACCCTCAGTTGATGATATCCCGATTGTTGATCATTCTTAGAAAACCATCCTTATACCCTCACTTGATCGAAGAGATCTTATATCCTTGGAAGGGGTAACGGTTCATGACTGTTACCTGGTTCAACCTTTGGTAGTCTATGCATAGCCTGAGAACACCATCTGACTTCATTACAAACAAAACTGGAGCACCCCATGGTGGTACGCTGTGTCGAACAAGACCCTTCTCCATCAGATGGTCAATCTGAATCCGCAACTCCCACAACTCTGAAGGTTCCATCGGATAAGGGGCCATCAAAATCGGATGGGCACCAGGATATAAGTCTATCTCGAACTCAACGTCATGTCGGGGGGGGGGGGGGGGGTAGAGTCACAACCTCCTCGGGAAAAACATCAAGGAATTCCCCAACAACCTCTGCGACATCCATCATCTCTAAATCAGCTGAAACTACTGATAACCTGCCTAACAAGGAAAGGAGAGGCCTCACATGCTAGCTTTCCAACTGATAGAGCCTCTCTCAAATAAAAGCTACATATTTCCCATCCACGTCGGAGAACACTACCCTTCTTCGGAAGTAGTTGATAACGGCACTAATAGAACAAAACCAATCAAGGCCTAGGATGACATTGTATGGTTGAATCTATAACAGAAGGAGGTCCCCACTAGATCGATGTGGTCCCAACGTCTGCCCACATCCCCTACAAACACAAGTTACACTGTTCTAGCCTCCAACTGGTGTACTCAGCACCAGTGGTAAAAAATTCCTCTCTACATCTAGACCCAATGTATGGGCTAGGTCATGTGCAATAAAGGAGTGTGAAGCTTCAGAATCGAAAAAAGCAGAAACGAGAGTGCTGAACAAACAAATCATACCTCACACCACCTCTGGTCCTGCTGGAGCGGCCATCTCTGCAGCGTGCAACTGTCCACACCCAGATCCTCTCACCTGACTGACTCCTAGGGGAACCCAGTACTCCCTCAGATCACGGATTAAGGAAAAAGTGATCCCTAGCTCCTCATGCCACCCCTCTGTCTCTGTATCTGAAGTACCACCCTCGTACTTCTTGTGGGTTTGCTACTCGAATGAACGAAGAGTCTTCTACCACTGGCTATCTTCCTTTTCTCGGTCAATCCTCGATTTATCGATCGCCTGAATCTGCTAGGCCTCGGCCATCTGAGTCACCTGAGGATGATGTCCATGTGCCATAGCTGTATGGAAAACAAGGATCGCTTAAGCCCATGTAGCAAGGAATTTCTCAAGATTTTATTATATCATTTTATTCAATTTCTTTCCCAGAACACCCAAATCATGTAAAACACAATCATGATGATGCATGTACCTTCCCTAGGGTCTCTACCCTACAATAAATGTAGTCTCACTTGGTCGTTCGGTAGGCTTAGAGTCCTTGCATCATATCACGAGTGACCCTAAAATCCCATGTTCTAGCCGGTCTTCCCTGGCCTATGTCACGCACCAAGATTAACCAACACCGTTTCCCTACCATCCCATGAAATCCTCACTATTAATAACTCCAGAATACATCCTATATTTCAACCATCACCTCTGATACCATTCAATCATGACCCCCTCCCACCAAAGATGCCCTCCTGAGCTGGTAATGGTGAAAGGGAGAAAATGACCCCCGAGTTCCGCCTCCAGTAGGCCTCGGGGTGACGACTAGCACCAAGGGTATGAGTTTTCACAAATATGGAAGGCATTACCCTTTTTATTATTTATGATCAGGAAATAGGACATGTAAACTGCCAAAAAGAAAATGAACAAGTTCATAGAAATAAACCCAAACCAATCCCCCATGCTTGTTTAAATAGTTCTGAAATAAGGTACAAGTACAAGATTGCTCAAAAGTACAATACCAAAATAAACAATAGTGCAAAAACTGCAACAACTCCAACTGTCCCGAATAGTAGGGTCCCGCACGGCCCTGGTAGTCCTCATAGAAACCTGAAATTAAACGTAGTGTGAGCGTACATGTATACTCAGTAGGGAAACCGAAAGCTCTTGTGCACAAGTGGGGAGATATCCTAATGTCCCGTGAGAACAACAGAAGAAACCTAGCATGGAATTCTATCCACCCAACCTCACCCGCCACACTCACCAAGAACACAATCATAATAGTTAGTAGTATATATGAACAAGAGTATTGGGTACCCTGCACCATTTCCCATTAATTACTTTCTCTTCCTATCAGCGAATGTCCTGACGCTGCCACACTCTTCCCTCCCGCACACACCTAGGCCTCTGAACCACGTATCTGGCTTGCACACATCTGGGCCTCACGACCACGTATCCCACCTGCACACACGTGGTCCTCAAAATCATGTATCCCTCCCGCACACACCTGGGCCACACAACCACGTATCCTGCCCACAAACACATGCCCGAATAGACTTGGGCTAAAACCACCCGAATCGAAACCTACCCAAACAGTCTTGGGTGTAAGGTCGCCTTAATCCATCACAACCAAGGGAAGAAGGAGAAGGAAGGAGCTAATGAGTAAGAGGACAAAAACCTCTCCCATGAAATGGGAGTGTTCAGAACTAAGTTCTCAACATGGGTTAGGTGAGACAAAACACAAAGATATATATACACAAAACACTTAGCCCAACCTGTGGCTTAAAATCAGAGAACTGAGCATGTGCCTCATCACTACCACTACGAAGCAAGAATACCACAAACAACCCCAAACCCATTTAGGTTTTCCTATTTCAACAGAATTATGTTATTAGTTCATTTACTACTGGGAAACTATCCACAACCAACCACATTGATCATTCATAAAGCATATCCCTGACATCCACAAATCATGTTATGAAAACATAAGCAACACAACCAAGTCCCTTCTTATTAACCATCCAACCCATTGGTTATTATCCCGTTCTATTACCATGCCCCACCATTTATTAAATCTTCCACTTTTTATTTATTATTCACAACTCGTAGTTCGTTCACATTCAAACCCAACACTTCAGCCCTAGTTCCAACCACCATAACCACAACCACACCGTACATCATCACCCATATCACATGCCACGTCTCCAAGCCAACTCCCACATGTTCATTATTCTATTTTGTTCAAATGGGGTGATCACACAAGGGTTCCAGATTTTCAATCATCCAACTATACGTGACTATCCAAATTACACATTCAACAAAGTTCCATTCATAAAAATTTTCTAGAAAGATAGAGAAACATTTAATTGCGAATGAAAAGGCCCCCAACGACCGTGATTTTTAGTAGGCATAAGTGCATTCAATTTATAACATAACAATATGATAAACAAAGATAAACATAAAAACTTCACCATCCCCATTCATTAACCAGATATTATCTTCGTTTAATGGTTCAACCATTTCTCATGAAAACAAGAGGATACCAACCATGCATAATGCTCAATTTAGAGAGACGAAGGTAAGATCCCTACATCAACAGGTTCTGATAACAACACCCCCCAGATCAACTTTAGAAGATGACCGTCGGTGTCCGTCACTTCTAGAAATTACCAGCAAAACAACCTCTGGTGGAAGATGGGAAGGAAATTACAAAGTAAATACAATGGATCCAAGTTCAGATGTTTATCCTCGACGTTATGATCCCGTGGCCACTGACGGATCGTAAATCGGATCTCGGAAGAAGAAGTTATGGAAGAAAAAGAGCCTTCGAGTCTCTTGGGAGAGCTCTACTCAGAAGAATGGGGAGGAGAGGGGTGAGTTGAAAATGAGGAGAGAACCCCTCATTTTATAGGTGTGATAATAGTACACGGCGTGTACTTTATGGTACACGGTGTGTACATGGCCATTTCACACGGTCACCATGTGGCTTCCAACACATCCTTCAATGCGAAACGCGGCCGTTGACTGGTCAAGACACGGTTTGAAGGTAACAGATACATGGGGAGGGACTACATGGTGTGCAGTATTGTATACAAAGAATGTACTCATTTATTTAACACTGTAAGGACACAGCTCCAACATGGAACACGGCCGTTGATTGGTCAACACATGGTTTGAGGGTAACACATACCCGGGGAGGGACTACATGGCGTGTAGTATTGGATACACGACATGTACTCATTTATTTCACATGACAAGGACACAAACTTCAACATGGGGTATACCTGGTGAGGGGGTACACAATGTGTACTCACACTACATGGTGTGTAGTTTCAAAATTCTGAAAAGTGTGGGAAAAGTCCATTTTACCCTCTAGAACACATCGTGACCTTCTTTTTGACAAAGGAATGTGCCAGAGAGGTCCGCGCCATTACAGATCACACATCACTTTAGCCTCTAATTAACCCACTAAGACTCTTCCACCTACCATACCATGGAATATTAATCTGCAATCTGATATATACAACCTCTACCATCGTCCACTCACATTCTTACATGTAAATCAGGCAACTCCTCCATTGCCTTACAAAAATATGCAATCTCCTGAACTACATCCTTCAATGATGTCCTACTCAAGGCATTAGACACCATATTACCCTTTCCAAAGGATTAGGATATATCAATGTCATAGTATTGTAGATACTCCATCAACCTCTTCTGCCGCAAGTTCTGGTCTTGCTGGGAGAAGACATACGTCATGATCTTGGGATCTTTGAAGACAAAAAAGTGTTCCCCAATGAGGTAATGCGGCCGAAAGATCAGCGCGAACATGACCCCCAAAAGTTCTTGTACATGGGTTGAATAGTTACACTTATGAGGATTTAATTTACCAGAACCATAAGAGATCACTATTTTCAACATCATTAGCACACACATGAAGCCTAGACCGAAAGAATCACGGAACACCTCGAACATTACCCCTTCCTATAGAAACCGGAGGAATGGGGCACTGACAAGCTTCCATTTGAGATTACTAAAAGTTTCCTGGCACTGCTCAATCAATATATAAAGCTTGGTATTTTTTTGGTAAAAGGTGTCAAAGGAGATGAATATTGAGAGAATTTGGGTATGATCCTCCGGTAATAGCCTACCATACCCCCAAAATAATGAATATACCCCACATTTTTGGGTGCTACCCAAGAAACAAATGCTTCGACTATCAATGGGTCCACTACTGTTCCCTAGCAGGACATGATGTGTATAAGGAAGTGCACCTATCGTGTCAAGAACATGTAAGTGGAAAAATTCTTATAGAGATTATGGTCTCAGAGAACCTCCAAAACTATCCTTATATTCTCCGAGTGATACTCCTCTGATCGTGAGTAGATAAAGATGTTTTCACTAAACAAGACCACAAACTGGTCCATATACTCATGGAAAACAGTGTTCATAAGTCTCCTGAACACAACTATTTCATTGGTAATGTCAAATGGCATCATCATGAACTCAATGGGCCTATACCTACACCTGAAGGTAGTCTCTGTGATGTCACCTTACTTCACCCTCAACTGGTGATATCCAGTCTGTCGATCGATCTTAATGAACCAACCCTATCCCTTCAACTGGTCAAAGAGGTAATCTATCCTCGATAATAGGTAATAGTTCTTGACTGTCAGATGATTCATTCTCTGACAGTACATTCATAACATGATACCACTAGATACATTGTTCGTGAAAAATACTAGAGAACCCATTGACGACACACATTGTCAGAAAAAACCATTCTTCATCAGGTCATCAAATTGAATCCACTACTCTCAATACTCGGAAGGCAACATCTGATAAATATCCATAGAAATTTGATGAGCAACAGGTTGTAATTATATCCCAAACACAACGTCGCGTTGAGTGGGTAGTGTCACAAATACTTCAAGGATGATTCTCCGGAACCCACTGACATTCCCCAAGGCTTACACTATCTATGAGTATGATGATCACATTGAATTCCTCGATAATAAGGAATGAAGGGGTTCCACATATCGGCTTCCCTCTTGGAAACTCCACTCACCAATGAAAAAACATGTTGGCCACCCATATATGAGAACACAACCCTTATTTGGACGTATTTGATGATATAATTCATGTAAAATAACCAGTTGGTTCCTAGGATGAAATCATATGGCTACATTTGTACCAGAAGAAGATGCCCACTGGACTGATGTTGCCCCAACATCAATCTACATCCTCAAAAAAACATCAAACAGACTGGTCTGACCTCTAACAGGCGTACTAAACACCAGGGTCATGGTAAGTTTCTATATGTCTAGACCTAAGAAATGTGTTAGACTGGGTGAACGAAAGGATTTTGAAGCTACTGAATCAAACAAGTCACATGCAAGAGTACTAAACAAGATGATCGTATCTGAAACAACCTATGGACCGGCTGGAACTACTGCCTCTACGATGTGAAACTACCCACGTCCAACCCCTCTGCCCCTTGAATTTCGACCGCCTCCCCAACCACACCATGTATGAGGTCCTTGAGGATCACCCTGAGGTCAAATTCTTCTGGAACCATCTACCCATGGTGGAGCAGGAGCTCACTAACTGTGCTGCTAGAAAATCCTAGATGGAAACTGTTACTACTGAGGTTGGTGATGAACCTTCCAACCCCCACTGTAATGTTCTCATAAAGGGCACTGATTTTGATTATTCCCAGAGATGTCACATACATGGAACCTCAGTCCTATGCCCATGAGAAAAGGTTGAGGACTCGGAGATCGAAATTGGAACTGTTGATGCCTACTCCTTGTTGCCTGAACCTTAGATGGGCCTAACGCTAGTGACCTTCTACTAACAGACTTTCCCATTGAATAACTCAGTTGTCTATCCTCTTATAAAACATATCCCAGTGTTTTCATCCTCTGCACTACATCAAACATCATAAAAATCACTATGTAAATTGGCAGAGTGACAGTATTAATAGCATACTGAAGAGAAGGCCAGAGTTCCTCCACTAAGAATCTTCCCCGAGACTCCTCATTGATGAAGAGGTCTATTAAAAAGCATAGGATATCGTTGAAATTGATTCCTAGTTCCCTAAAAAACATAATCCCTTCATATAGGGATAACAGTTCCCTCCACTTCTCATCCTTCATTGTGGAAGAATGGAATTCCTTTTGGAGCACCTTCTCAATGCCATCCCACAAAACTTCAGTTTCCTTCCACTCCCTGAGGCAATGAATCCATCCTTGACACACCACTCCTTACATCTAGATCTCTGCCAATTTAATGTAGAACTCTATCAAAGCCTAGAAAAATATGAATTCAATCACCAGATCCTCAAGACATCTCTCCATCTCCATGTCCTAGATGCTTCCCTTTACTTTTCCAGAGTCTGTCAATGGAAGTCACGAAGCATCTTCTACCACTGATCGTCATACTCATCTCGATCGACCCTCCTCTAATCATCCAGATCAACCTGTTGGGCCTTGATTTATCATACCACTCATGGATGACATCCAGGTTCCATAGCTAAAAGGGAAAAAATTAACTCATATGCCTATGTAGTGTGGAAAATCCCATTTAAAAATTATTTTAACTCTCTATTTTTAAATTCTCCAAACACCCAAGACACACAAGAACACAATTTATTATGATTCATGTAACTTTCCTAAGGTCTCTACCCTATAATTAGTGTAGCATCACCTTATCATTCATTAGGTCAAATGTCCATGCATCAGATCAGAGGGGCCCTTAAAATCCCATGCCTTATCTTGTATTCCCTGGCCTATTTCATTATTCAAGATTTCTTAATACATTTTCCCTACCATCCAATGAACTCCTCACTGGGAATAACCCCATACTCCATCCAATATCTCAACCATACCTCTGATACCATTCATTCATGACCTGCCTTCACCAATATGAGGGATGTAGTGGAAAAGTTCCCTACACTTCCTTAATCAAGATGAAGGAGAGATAATGACCCCAGAGTCCTGCCTTCAGTTGGGCCAAGAGTGGAGAATAGAGCCAATGGTATAGAATATAACATAATTTTGATGAAATTACCCTTTTAATATAATATGATTTAATATAAGATGGTAAATATCAGAAAAAACAAGGACTAAAGGTAAAATTAATTCCATTAATCCCTTCCCACATTCATGTTCATATGTAAATATAATACAAAGTATGAAAATACTCCCATATAATGTACCAAAAGAAAATAAAATAAGCAACAACAGCAACTCTCCTAATGCCCGACCTTGTAAAGTCCATAATAGTCCTCAAATTCATCTAGGAAACTTCAAAACAGTTTTACATAAATTGGGCGAGCATATATGTATACTCAGTAGGGATACTAAAGCAGCTCATGCACAATTGATGGAACATACAAATTCCCTTGTGAGAAAATGGTAGAACCTCCACCACCTACCAAGGAATACAAAAAAAACCCATCCTCACAAAGGAACACTAACATATACAATGTATCTTAAGTAAAATAATACTACAATAACATCAATATTTGGGTACGCCGCACCACTTTACCACCAGTTAATTTCCCATTCATAATGATATAACATCATCACCCTAAAACTATTCCCACATGTATTCCCACATTCACAAACTTCCTACACACACGTTGGCCTCAGAACACACATAACCATGCCCACAAACACATAGGCCACAAAAACCACACCCCATGCCTGAAGACACTTAGGCCTCATCCCGAAGATAATTGGAAAAAAACCCGACCCACACACACCTATGCCTCTAATCCCAAAAAACCATTTCTAGATGAATCCTAGACTATGGTAATACTCATGCCATTAATTATTAACCATATATGCCTGAGCAACAAGATATGGGAGATGGTGTGGGAATGAAAGTCAGTAACCTGCATTCCATCCTCCCACAGGGATGATGGGGATGACAACCTCCCCCCATAAAATGGAGGTGTTTGGAAAATGGTTCTCAATAACGGTGGATGTATGTTGAAATCAAAAGAAACTAAAATATATATATTTGTAATCAAACTCTCATCCCTAATATATAATATTACCACGATCAGAAAACAATCCCACACCAGCACCAGTTTTCCAGCTACCCCTATATATACAACCATACAAAAACCACGACCAAGCATAAACCCAACCCCCTTTTTGATCAATTGAAAATTATTTATTTAATGGGATTCAACTTAAAATATTCCAATAATTATAGAAAACTAATATCCACAACTATTCTTAGAAACTAATAACAATAGACTGCAGTCCCACTGCACAATAACACAAAACTATACCACCAATCTCACTACACAACCCCATTAAACATTTTCCAATGATCATTCTTCAAAGTAATTCCTTTAAATCCTTATATCACAACCAACCCTATGGACCGACTACCCAAAAAATTCCCCAATGCATTCCCACTACACAACGAGTCCATAACCACACCACATTCCCATTACTTGACATTGCTTCACGACCACAACACAACAAAATGAACTTCATCTTCCTACAAGTTCATCCATTACACAATCAATTATTCTCTCAAACTTATACACCAACACAACCACTGATAGTCCCACTACCTAAAAGTTTATCCATTCAACAATCAATAAATATCTCAAACTAAGAAACCAACACCCCCTATACCACCCAACATACCAATCAAACATAAACCAAACCAGAACACACATCACATAACCAAAACCATCAAACATGTTTACTCAAATTAGCTGATAGGGCCCCCTTCATTTCCACTTTAATATAAATGGGGTGACCACAGACCATGTTTTATCTAGGGGAATCCTATTATTTATCATAGTGTACGTGATTAATCAGATTCCATGTTACATATGGACATCAAAACATCACAACAAAACAGAACACAACTAGTGCATAAGAATGTATCCCCAAACACTATGATTTTCAGAAGTCATTGATCCACAACATCCAAAAAAGAATCAAATATAACAAAATAAAGTAGGGTAGCATCATCAAACCACACACTTCCCATTATTTTATTTATACATGTTATCTATTAATCATATTAAAATCATATTTATTTATCGTTCCAAGAAATTATCCAATCGTTTATTACAAAGATCCACTAATATAACCACCCTGTATGTTGTAAAATTAGAGAGAATCCGAATATGTCCCAACATGGATGATAAAAGATCTAATTTCCTTCTTGCACCAAATAATAGCTGATGAAAGACTTGTATGAAGAACTGCATGAAGTCCATGTGGGAAGGGTTCCAATATTGGTGGATGACTAGTCTTGGGAGGAACTCTTTAGGTGCACAAATAAAAATTAAAAGGAAGAATGAATAGAGGATATTGGCTTATAAAGAGGTGATATCATAATATAAGGTAAACTATTTTTATGTAATTGAATGTCAGATCATGGTTTAAGCATGGGGGGTGGAGGTTCCACACATTGGAATTAATTAAAGATAAATAATTTACCTTAGAAATGGTGGATATAGACCAGAAGATGACTGTGAATTGATACATTAAATATAAATTAAGAAAAAGACTTTACCTTGGTGAAACTGGGAAACCTCGAAAAACTGGGCTTGGGGGTGTGACACTGCTTGGTGTAACACTATAACGGTGCCACTTGATTAGTGGAAGCATTTTTTGGAACCATGTTTTATGAAAACTATCGGAGCAAGAAGTTGTTGTGACCCCAACAATCACTAGGACCACTGGATTTTCACAATATAATGGCCTGGGAAAATTCGAGTCATTAAATTAATCATTTAAAAAATATAGTGTCACATCATCCCATATATACTCAGTAATGTTAAAAGGTTTCACAAAAATAAATGGCCTATGAATATTAGTTTTCACACACAAAAAAGTAAAAAATATGTCCAAAATCTTGAAAAAGCATTATTTAGTACAAGAAATAGTGTTTTATATGGTGATCATGAAATATATTTTTCAAACAAGGATGTAACTTCCTTCTATATAAACACACATCTCTTATTAGTTTTTCATGGAATCCCATAAGAACCAATACTCATCAAAATAGAATAATAGAATTTCCATTTCCAACAGAGAATCTCGATGGTTTGTCACCAACATATAAGATGTCTCTTATAACTAATCCCTCTAGAACATATAACATCTTGGTCTTGGACATGTCCAAAAGCACGGGTATAATAGATGACGAAGTCAGAGATACTCATTCATGAGACTCTATAACATCTATATTCATGTAATTAAAGAGGTTAAACACATACCACTCATTATAATAATCACATGCCTTTACTTTATGTATCTTTAATATTAATTCATCTATAATAATGTTTAGATTTCCCAATGTATAATCCAACTCAATCTTTAAAGAGAGAAAATACTCAACCCCCCTCCTCTGTAAAAGGTTCAAGTGCCACTTTGAAATGATATACCTAAGGATATTATTGTATGTGTATTACAAAAAAAATCTCACATTATATAATTCCATCATCATATCAGATAATTGACTAGTAATCCTAACTCCAAATCATGAGAAATATATTCTCTCTCATGCGGTCTCAACATTCTGTAGCCATAAGAAACCTCTACATCGTCCTACATCATTACTGCTCTGAGTCCAACTATGAAAGCATCATAGGAAACAATATATGATTTATCCATCATAGGTAATGTGAAGATTAGTGTGGATGTAATCCTTTATTTTCTCTCTTTAAAAGCTATATCATAAATTTTTTTGAAGAGAACTTTACTCCCTTTTTGGTTAGCCTTTACAGTAGTGATAAAATTTGGTAAATTCCATGGATAAGGCGTCAATAATATCCTACCTATCATAGAAAGATCCAAATAAAGTATATATTTTTAGGATTATTCTAAGATACCATAGCTAAAACTTCCTTTGGGTTCACTAACACACCTTTTTATGAGGTGACATGGCCAATGTAGTTCACTAAATCAATCTAGAAAAAACATTTTTATGCTTCGAGTGGTCATAGTGATTTATTAATGAACTCATAAAGATTTCATGATATTGGGTTGGGTCATCTTTTGAATGGGATTTTAATAGGAATTCATCAAAAAAATAACTATAAAATGGTATAGAAATGGATAAAGGATCTGATTCATCATGTCCAGGAATACCACAGGTTAATTAGTCAAACCAAATAGAATTAATATGAACTCGATCAAGACATATCAAATTTGAAAATGAGTATGAGTTATTTATTATGTTTTCACCCTAAACTTGTGGTATCGAGATCACAAATAAATAATGTAAATGATATTAGTACCTCCTATTTAATCCAAGATATCATCAATTCCTGGAAGACGATACAAGATATTGATTGTCAACTAGTTCAATCTCCAATAATACACTCATATGATGAAGAAAACATCGTCCATTATGGTGAAGAGAACTATAGAACCTCAATGGGATGTACTAGTATATAAAAAACCTACAGATCCTGATCTCATAAATGAAATTTTAACTCGTGAATCTCTTCTAGTTCCATTATATTTATGGGTTCATAAATTGGATCTTCTCCCAATACAAAATAAATTATGAATATGATCCATCATTGGGGAGGTAATATATAGAACGTAACAAAAAAATACATCCTGAGAATGACCTACCACTACTGGAAAATGACCCTTTTCCACTCAGTATCATCTAGAGATAGACCAGCTGTTAGAGCCCAGATAAAATCCAATATTTATTGAATTAGTCTTGTATTACTAGTATGAAGATTCCACTAGCCATGGTGACAATTGATTCATCAATTAAGAGATAAAAATTTACTCTCCTTTTGTAATAATAGATATGATCTTTGTATATAACTACCTAATCCATCACAGGAATAAAATAAAAACTTTTCAGGTCTATTATAAATGATTCGAAAAAGATATTTTACCCAAAAATTTATATAGAACATCACTAGAAAACATTTTATATTTCATGACCACACTCCAAATGGTGTTTGCTTATTCCAAAAACCAACAATACATTCAAAATCTGCTCCAAAATCATTTATTAAATGTGCAGATAAAAAAAAATTGGATTATCCTAAATTAATCAAAAAATAAGAAACAATAGGTGATATAAGAATTCTACCTCTAATAGTAAATGATCCTAAATCCGCAATAGAAGGAGTAGTATTTATAGGGTGTAGTCGACCCGACCCTTTACTATGTGATTAATCTTGACTCCCTTCATCTATGATCTCTTCATAGTAATTTGGTTCCTCCAATGGGGTAACACATACCCAGCCTAAATCAAAACATCCTGCATAACCCCAATTACTTATATTCTAAGGATTGTCTGAGTCTTTACCAAAATATGGTGGGTTTATTAAACAAAAACCATTGTTCTGCTAATACATACCCTTTTGAATCCATTTTATGTTGACCAATCTACCACAATAAATAAACACCACGGTATTTATGAGAACTAAACACATTTTTGGCCTATCATTCTATAATGATATAACTACATTGGGATAGAATCATGAGATTCCATAGAAAATACATGACATCACTAACCAAGGATTCCATTTAAAAAACCATTATAGTAATTCTACATTCCACTAGTATAAGAATTCATATTTTTCTCTACCAAAAATATGGCCGCTATTAGAGGACTTAATCAAATTCCCTTCATGATGAGTGGATAATACATATTTCTATAAAAATTCTCAGACAAAATTTTTTTACCTTTGAACTAGTCTCATATCAATGATCATCCTAAAATTGTGTGGCATTGGATATTTCATGTTCTTTTAATGATTGTGAAATGTGCTGCATGTTGGTGAATGGTTCAGTATAGTATGAGACGACATGCCCTAATGTGTCAAGTGCATGAAATGATGAAATTTATTATCGCTCAATGTCTTAGGATAGAAATGGAATAATAACATCATATCTATGTCCATCCAAGACAACTCATCATTATTTCCATATTTATATATAATTTGCAACTAATAAATCGATGTTTCATTAATAATATATGAAAAAGCATCACCCTCTAATCAATTGTTGTATTAAAATGCTTTAGGATTATATGGACCAACTTGATATATAACTATTCTATATGGGACGTACCTCCCTTTTCAACATAGGCGGATGATGTCACTAGAAGTCTCTCATTAACTCATATATCAATGGAATGGTGAAATGTATTTCTCTTTTCAGGGATCACATGATGCTCGGTATGTTTTCACAAATTTTAATATCTATGCGATTTGTGAGAACTAAAGGAAACTCTAGTTCGACTGCATTTAGTACATGTTGATTTCCACTTTACGGATTCTAATGTCAAAGATGTTGAAGAGTAGTTTTATCTATAATACAAAAAAATCTATATATCAATGGATACAACAACCTGGTCACCTGCAATAGGTGAAAAATAGAGTACCACCGAATCTAGTTCTCACTAAACATGTATCACATGTGTTTTAGCATGCCATTACAATTTATTTATTTCATTTAATATATATAATAGTTATTTAATACCATATACCAAACACTGAAGTATATATCCCATGAAATATATATCCGTATAAAGAACAATACATTCCAATATATAATATTAAATTCCGATTTTGGGGCATGAATACTCATCTCTTGTTGTAATGAGACACAAGTATAAAGCTCAAGAACCAATAACATTATTAATCAATAACCTCACACAACATTTGAACAACCCAAAGTGATATAACATCAACTATTAGTTGTGAAAAATATAAAAAATAATAACATCAATGGGAAATAATATTTTTTCTGGTACATGGGCATGATACTAGAATACACAAGTACATTACCAAGTTATAAAACAACCTTGTCCCCTTTATATCATTCCCATATTGTAAAAAAATAGAAAAGAATCCTGGTGTATTCTAATACCACCATGTAACATCCCCTACTCTGGAACTCTCTAATATGGACAAATGGGATGGTAATGAGGCATATATCACTCTTACACATACTTTATAGGATGATAAATGGGATTGGGGTGTGATAAAAATAGTTTGGATACAATACCCCATAGTAAAGAGTTACAACATAGTAGAAATAACCATTAATTAATAAATATCAAAGTGAGGAAATATTGAAAATAAAAAATATAGTCGGAAAAAAAATAGAAGAAAACTAAATAATCTAATAAATAATAAAGGAATAATGTAATTTCATCATGATAAGAAAGTAAATGTAAAACTGAATGTAATGAAATAAAAGTATCAAATGAAACAACTATGCTTAAATGACCCATGTCATAAACCCCATGTTGGTCCTGTCCCTATACTCCATTACATACAGGAAGATAAAATCAACAGAAAGGTCCTGTAACATTATCCAATCATGCACTAATGTAATCTACTTACCTAGAAAAATTATATCAAGAGTAAGATTTGAGTATAAGTCTATAGGTCAACATAATCATGTCTAAACATAACTATCCTTATAGTATATTTATGCAATAATGAAATAATAAGGATTATTTATTAATTAATCAATTAAATTAATACAATATATAACTACATAATCAACATTTCATAATAGCTAAAATAATGTCTAATAAATATTCCGACCAAAAATATATAACCATGGTAAAAATTAAATTTCCCCAGCACCATGTTGGATGGTATCTGTTCATGACTATAAACCATTCCAACCATAACATTGCAATAAATGTTTAAATTGAGAAAATCTACATAAAAACCCTATATATAATCATTTTAGAATTTAATCAAGGTTGAGCCTTGTATATAACCATCTAATCATGTATATGGTCCATTACATGCATATAATCATTTAGGCATATGTCACTAGGAATAGTCCCCTATATAATCATTTTAGTATGTCTCTTAGAAAAACCTAGTATATGAACACATTATCATGTCTGTAGTCATAGCCTAGTATATGATAATATCATTATATAAATAGGTCCACCACCCTATATAATGATTAAAACATAGATATCTTAATAAAATTTCATTTCAATAAGTATATTACAATATCAAATCGTAAGCCTCAATGGTTATTTATAAAAAACTATTCATATTTCAGTTACACATTCCCTATATCATTTAGTTGTAAATGAATAACATTTTATTCAATTAAATAAAACAAAAAATATAATTGGGAATTTATATTATATAATAACCCAAATCGAATGTAATGCTGAACAAACATTATATAATAAATCCATTAATATAAAATCAAAAGTTAGCTCACATGAACAGAATATGAAATCTAAGCCAATTAAAATTTATATCCAATGGGATTCAAAGGAATAATCTAATTCATAATTTTACTAATTAAGGCACATTATATATTTTTCCAAATTTAATATTTCACATACTTCAAAAATTAATAGAACATACAGTTATGGTTTAGACCCCCTACCATTAATGGATGATCAACTAAAGAATCTAATTGGACATTCCAACCAAAATAAAGGTAAAGATTAACCCAAGAAGTATCCTAGACAAACAATAATCATAATAAAAACCAATAAAGGCCCATTCAGTATATTACATTCCATTGGATGAAGAATAATGTCAAATAAGGGAAAATGATGCAAAAACACATACCTGGTATCAGATGTATGATCCAAACATATGAAATGAAAACAGTTTCTCCAAAATCATCTACAATGTAACTGAGGGTTGATATGTAAAATATAAATTGGAGGGAATGAGGAAAATATCATTAATTGAACCCTTTAAAAATTATCCCAAGAAAGTACACATAGTGTAACTCATATAGAAATCATTAAATAATTTTATATAGATACCAAAAAACCTACAATTTAGAGTTATTAAATCTCTTTCCCAAACATTACATGACATATATTTCATTCGGGATGTGTAACCACTTTTCATCATGTACCAGTTCATGAAATGTTTCAGGAGGATGTTACATGTCATGGACCATGTACATAGTGTGTAAATATTATATAGACATTTCGTAGCCCAGTATCCTCAAAGGGCCCAGAATCAATTCCAAAGCATTTCAGTCAATGTAAAACACTCAAAAATCCAATTAAAAAATTTATACCTAAAATGAATTACTTTAAAAATTTACATCTCTGTGATCTTTAGGTCATTTCCCCCACAAAGGATGTTTATATCAGAAATTTACTTGACCACCAAGTATCATATGGAAGCATTATAGAAGGATATACCTTGAAAAAATACATGATCTTACATGGTTTATCTGATACATATAATATTTTATTCTTAGAATTTTTAAATACATCATGTGGTTCATTATCATGAACACATTATATTAAAACTCAATCAATGTCCATTAAAATTGTGAATATTTGGTCAATACAATAATTATCATATTTTCAACAAAATAGAGTTATCCCATATTATGTAGAACTAAATATAATAATAACTAACCCTATTTTTATTTATTAAATGATTAGTTGGTACAAAAATTCAAAAATATACTATTTATTACAATTAATTATAGGAAATTTTTTGAAGAAAAAAATATATTTAAAACCCATAGAATTACATTATCTTTATTCAAAGACAACATTGAATACTATAGAATTTTATTCCACTTTGGGATTATAAAAATGTTAATAAAAATGTAATAAATGAATTATAGGAACACTAAATAATAACAGATGATAAATAATTCAATATAAATGAATTAGAATGATCAACCCATTTAATATACATTATAAAAGTTTATAAGAATTCTATAATAAATTAATTCCATATCATGAACTAGGATCAAAATCATAGACAACATACTAATGGATTTTATATAAACATGTAGTTTTAATTTTTCTTTGGGAGGATTAAGTACACGATTGGGAAGATAAATAGAATCATAACCAATAATAATACAACATGATATATATATATATATATATATGGTGTTGCACAGTCTGAGTAGGTGAATTGTGAAATTATTCTATGGTTGGTGATGAATGTGTAGATATGGGAGATATTGTAGGTGAAGTCTATATAGGGCATCTGTTAGGAATAGTAAAATAAAAAACTAAAATATTATTGGGAAGATAGAAATATGGAATCACTATCCTTTTAATGTTAGATAAATAATATGATTCATTAACCTTCCTACAAAGAAATATTATATATTGATTTAGAAATATCACCAAAAAGGGTTTCTCACACTTACTGATTATTAACTTAAGTCTTGATTTCTTAATTAAATGGTGTTATTCTTAGATGAATTTCTTAACTATATAACAATGAAATCATAATCTATTGTAAAAATATAAAAATAATAATACATAATACCCCTAGTGATTGTTTTTATATCTTTTAAACTCATCATAGTGTCATCCCATATAAAATATATAATCTTATCAAGTTTTTTTTAGAGGTAGATTTCATAATTTATCATGTGATAAAAACATAGTTTAGAATATCCTTTAAAACATTACTTACAATCTTCCTTATCAATGATTCATCAACAAATAATGTAGTGGTATTTTATGATGAAGAAAATATAGAGGAAACATGAGAATCTATATAAGTATTTTCCTATGAATTATATAATATTGTCTTAATGAGACGGTTCCCTCGTAAAATCATGAACATATTACTAAATAACACCCATTATTTCATTGATCCATTTAAAAAAATTTATCCCATTAAAACCATAATAAAAATAATTTTTGGATGGATATGAAAATATTTGATGAGGTAGGTGCAGATAACCATTTTTACACATATTTTTAGAATATAAAAGAAAATTTTAATTTTTTTTATATATTCAATAAATCAACATTTAACTACATGAAGTTGTCTTTTTTCACCTTTGAAGATTGTGTAGAATGTGGTGATTGTATAGTTTATATTGGAGGGTATACACACCAATCCTCTTCATATTTAGATTTATCTAATAATGTTCTTGTTTCTAATTGAATAGGAGTATCAAACATAGGTCCAACACTTTCTAGTTGTTTTTCAGATTGTGGTACATCAATTGGAGTCCAATGAGTTGGTCCAAAAATATCATCTACCAATTTTCCCACTTGTATATCTAATATAATTAATAATTAAAATAATTTATCTCAATGGATTGGTTTTTTAATAATATTATCAAAATCAATATGTCCAACTAAATATAATTCATGGATTGTTATTGAATATATGATAACATATGCACAATGATCCAGAGGACTAACTCCACCATATTCATTAATATCCACCAAATCTGTTTTTATATATCCTAAAGATAACAACTATATGAATACACCTCCATAGACAGTGGAGTATCATACATTGTTTCGTCCCCTTACTCATGTATTAGTAGAGTCTCAGTTTTATGACTAGGATCACTTTATTCAATGGTGTTCATAAAAAACTAATTAAATTTTTCAGAATTAGTAATCTTTATTTTCATATACTTTTAATAGAGATATGGTTATCTTCAACCACATAATAAAATATTTATCCAATTGATGGTAGACATCTTGGAGTATCACTATTTTTATAAGATTCAAATTTAAAACCATAAAATAGCCATATTTACTATTAATGAACATCAACTTGTGGAAGAGAAAATTTTAACTACACTAATTCAATAGTAGAATTAATAAACATAGGTTTTCATAAATCATATCCCATAACAAAAACCAAATCAACCACTAAATGATACTATATTTATTTAGCTTTATTACATAGATAATATATTTCCAATCACCACAATTAGGTGTTCATAATATTGTTATTTCATAAATCTTCTCATTGTTATTTACATATAATATTTTATATGTGTTCTAATAAACTCTAATAATTTTAAAAATGATATAATTTAAGAACATCCATTGTGATGATATATACTATTCCTCCCCATTAACAAAAAGTACACTATATTTATGTGGATTAGATACTATGTAGGATAATAATATGTTTTAATCCTTGAAATGGGAATATAAATATATTCTATAAAGATAATATAGAATTTGGGCACAGTAAAAATTTCACCATTCTTCAAATGATTTAAAAATAATTGATCTTGTATCAAAAAAACAATATTGTATTGTTTCCTTTGGAATATCAAATATTTAATAAAAATAATCAACAATCTATATTCTTTGTGTAATTATGTAACATTTGGCATCTTGATTCTTATCTATATCCATATCATCAATATATTTCTAATGATCAAAACATAAATGAACAATGATGCAATAATGACAGAAATATTAGTATTCACTATTAGATTAATCATTTCGATAATTTATACCAATTCATTATAGAGAAAACCTAATATTTTTAATTCAACATGATTTATGAGAAATATTTAGGATCATATTAATATATCTTGGAATTAATATATAATTCATTAACCAAAATGAGATTGAAATGTAATATATTCTTTGAAAAATAGGCATTCCATCCTTTTATTGAATTTTTTCCAATCCTATCATTTCCTCAATTTAGACCATACGTTTTCCACTAAAATCATTGAAATTATCATTATTCATGCAATACGATAGATTTTAGGTACTTCGATTATAATTAAGATAAATATCTCTTTCATTACATGTGTTTTTAATTATGAGATGTGAAATTCTATTCTAATTTTATTTTAATCATCTTCACATATAAGATAATGTGGATATAAATCTAACAGGTTTTGAAATTACACATAGAAAATATATATGATTATGAGTTACTAGACACCTTACATAATAAAATTATTCTTAGGAGAGTCATGGTATGTTGATCATACACATGGATAATCATTATAACTACATGTATAATGATGGTATCATATCCAACGTTAGGGTTATCCTTCATAACAGCTTAAGCTATAAAATCCCTTAGTTAATTTTGTAAAAAATAAATGAAAATTAATATTAAACATAGAATATCATTTATTAATATTATATCATTATTAATTAATATCATTTATAATTAATCTATATATTCAATGACTTTATGAAAATTATAACATGTTATTATTCTATGTTAATGAATTTATGAGTTATATCACCTTTTTAAAGGATGTATTAAATGTGAAGTTTTATATCAGTGTATTCAGTTCTATGATGTGACACATGCTTATCTGAATGATTAATATAATTTTTATTTTCATATTTAATAGTGATATGTTGTAATTTATAATCATAGTTTAGAGGACTGTGTTTCATATAAATTGTTTATGCACAAAAAGTTCCTTCTACAAAGTACAATGATTCGAATGACAACAATGAAAAAACATTTTTTTATTAAAAATTTATACATGTTACTTGACCAAAATGATAGACAATATAGTGGCTATTTTTCAATATAACATAAATCCGAAACAAATATCTTCATGATTACAGAATAATTTTATTGCATTTTTTATTGTGAAAACAATCCAATATTAGTTGGATTCCAACATCAAAATAATGTTGTTTTAAAAATATATAAATAATGTTACATATGTTATTAATGAAAAATTAAATACATAAAAAAATATTTAATAAGGCCAGTAGATGAGTATAGTATTATCTAAATAATTCAATTTTAAAAAATACAATACTTTTTTGAATTCATTAAAATTTATTTTTTATGTACTACTCAAAGAATTATCAAAACCTTTAGTGATATGGGAACCAATAAATTTAAATTATTTATAGTGTAACTAAATATTATTTAAAAAATTCATAATTTATTTTTAAAATAGTGAATGAAATAAAAATTACCCAATATACACATTTTATTTTCACTAATATTTATCAAATTCAATACACAGATAATTTTAAGATGAACTAAAACTAATATCGTCAACTTTTTTTTTTCAAAAAAATCCGTTGAAATAATTTTGTAATTTTTGTATGATATAATATATCATTTGGGAAACTATTTTAAATTATTATACGGACAATCTTATGACACAATGTGCCAAGATGATTTTTTTAATCAATAATGATATTTTAGAATATTAAAAAAAATTAAGGATTTTAAAAACTATTATATTTTCAATATAAACACCCACAATAATATAAAATTATGTCCAATTTCTCTTCACATTAATTTTATATACATTGAAATTTATATGAGCTTTAAAGTATTGATGTATTCTAATTGTTTTATGTTTAAAAAATAGTGTAATGTTTACCTAATTATACTTAACTTCTTTTGTAATCTATAATTTTTCAACAAATCATTAATTATTTATAAATATAGTTCATAATTCATTACAATTTTTTATGAACACCCACTAAGTTCATATATTATGGTATTCTTTATGTCTCTTGACTATTTAACATAAATTACATCTTGAAAATTTATTTATTTATTCTTGTATAGTATAACAAAATTTATAAAACTAATTTCATGAATGAATTTATTATGTTTCATATGTGATATATATGCTTGATGAAAAAAAATATTTCCTAATGATTATCTAGTTTTATTTAATTAATTATGACTATTTACAAAATATAATCTATATTATCATTATTTTGTGTCCAAATTTTTATATTAATTGATTTTACTTTTTCTTTTAAATCATCTTGAATGACATAATGGAATGTTTGGTCTATTATGGGATACATTATAAAAATATTTTTAACCTATAATGAGGTATTATATATATTATTAATAAACAAATTTTAAATATTATTCTCAATCTCCTCAAATATATCCATAGGTTCACAAGGTTGTACCTCAAAAAATCTGACATGAACATATTCTTCCACATTCATGGTACATTTTATAATTTCTAGATAGGGTTTTTGAGAGGTTGACTAATGTTGAAATATTAATTCATCACACATATATATAGATTTTTTATTATTCTCAATTATATTAGAAATATATATTTTTAAGAAAATTTAAAACAATTTTTTAGGTTTCCAACTATTAAAAATTTCGTAAATTTTTATTTTAAAAGGAGTACATATAAGAACCCAATTAATTATTTTAAAATATTTTCTAATATATTTTCTAAAAAAATAAAGAGGATACTATATTGAATATGAATGGTTTGGGAAATTTATTTCATATTTATATTCCTCCATTCAATAATTAATTTTTGTTCAGTTGTTGATTTGAAGAGAAATTATATACATTACTATGATTTAATGATAACATTACAAGGTGTTAATTCTAAAATTCATGTCCTTGTAATTTATCTATGTATTTATATTATGTCAATTATTGAATGATATATATTTACTATATTTTTCTAAATAGCCAAAATATCATCATTTATGAATGATGAAAAATACCTATGGTAATATTAAAACATCATAAAGAATCATATAATATGTATGTTTTCCCTAAAAAAACTATATAAGGAATATACTAGTTATTTTCAAAAAATTATAGGGGTTGATAGGTAGAACCATCATTAAATGACTTCAAAAATATTAGTGTTTCTATGTATTCTGAAATGTATATACACTTTTCATTTGAGGGAATTCATGTTTGGGTAGATCATTGAAAAATAATTATTATACTATTTTTCTACATCAGTGTATATTTAAATTATAGTCTTTTCTTACACAACCATTATTATTTTAAAAAATCAATATATAATATGAGAAAAAAATTTATATCTACAACATAAACATTATCAATTTTTAATGTTTTGTCAACTAATTCTTGCTTAGAATCATAAATCATGGAAGCATATTTTTCAAATTAAATATAATAACCATTATAAAAAACTAAAATACACTAATGAAAATATATTTCAATCTATAAAAAACCATAATAATTATTATATTTTTATTGGTAACTATATGGTTAAGATAAATTATTCATACTTTTTCATTTCCACCAAAATTGATATATCCACCCTAAAATTTTCTCAAATATATGAAAAATGTGTAGTCTCAAATCATATATGTAGAACATGAATTTTTCAAATTTAATAATAATTATTTATATTTCATAGTTAATTATTCCTACATAGTAAACTATTAAATAACTTTCCTAACATATATTTCTGATTCTATAAAAGGTAAGAATAATGTTTTTGGGTATTGAAATTTGTTATAATAAAATTATAATAATATATTTATAATAGTTTTATTAAAATTTATTTATAGGAAACAATTAATAACAATTTTTTTAAATAACCATAAGATCATATATCCTTGAAAATAATTAAATAATAATGTCAATATAATAAATGTAATATTTATATAATTTATTTTGTTGTACAAATTGATATCCAACAAAAGTTCAAATTTTATATTTTTTTTATTATTTGTATGTTATTGCGGATATCTATCCCCCCAATTGTGAAAAATATAGGTAGGTATATAATAATTAAATTATTTTTCTTCTTTATATTCGTGATTATATTTAATGGATTGACATTCATTGAAATAATTGTACATTATGTTGTAATCTAAAAAAGAATTTTATAATATCTAATATGTTAGTCATATATATATGGTTCTATTTAAAACATTAATTTATAAATATTGGAAATTAAATTGGAAAATTTCAAAATAATATTGTCACAATATAATAAATATTTTATTGTGAATTTTTATGATTTTTATAAAAAAATATTTTTTTTATTAATAGAGAATTTTTTTAAACGGACCATCATTTATATTCATGTATTTAGAAGGTAAAATTATAATTTCATTTGCATGTAATGTATTTTTATTACAATTTTATGAGATATATTATTTTTATTTCTATGGTAATAAACATTATGCTTAATTTTTTTATAATTTAATTTTTGGTCTAAAAATATGTTGTTATCATACTATTACTTTTCATCATGTTTTGTGTTTTTATATTGAAATTAATTTATGTCATAAATATAATTATTAACAGGAATAATTTATTATATTTTTGGATTATGGAGGGTAAAATTTAATGTGAATTCAATTTATATTTTCGTAACAATTAATATTAATGATGGAAAAATGTTGTCCCCATAGTAATGGGAAAACATATTATTGATGATCCAAACTAATTGATATAGTCACAACAATTCATCTTAAATATTATTGGATGAGAATATTTTATCCCTTATCATCTTTTAATCAAAATTTGGATAAATTGTTTTAATGTTTTATGGAATATGAATTTATATTACTTAAAATTCTTAGATAATCTAAGAGCTCTACTCCCCTCACTTATAAAATTTATAATCATATAGTCCCTCATTCACATTAATTATTCCTTTTATATCTTATAATTATTTCCAAACTACCTTAACGAAATCCCTCATAACTTCATTGAGGTAATGTTCTCACAAAAATACTAATATATAAATGATTAAACTTTAATATAAATAATGTTTTCCACATAGGATTTATAACTCCAAACCAAAGTCTTCTTATTTATTTCATCTTCTATATCCATATAATTTTATTTAACAATGAAATATTATGATAGTAAATATATTAAAAATAAATTTTTTTTTATGAATATGTCACAACTAACTTCCATATACATTTAAGTATTATGAGAAATGAAAACATAACTAATGTGTATCTAAGGAGTACCACATCCATGAAATGGTGTTTTTTTCATAACCACTTAACATTATAGGATTAATATGATGAAATTTATGAAAATATTGGATATTTATAACATAATTATTTTTTATGAAAGATTATATATGACATAATTTATTATCCATCCATTTATTGGAAAATGGTAATGTTCCTCATGGGTACTTAGGGACATCCACCTCCATGAAAAGATTTGATTCATTTTTTCAGGTTTATATTTCATGTCTACATAGAAAATAATAATTTATTTATAATATTGATAATTATTTCATCATTAGTATTTATTATATGATTTTAAAATGTCTATTTTCTATGTTCATCCCATCGAACATGTTTTATAATTATAAACCGATCATCCACAATATGTTATAAATTAACATGACAATATTAATAATAATAAAAGGATTGAATGTGAAGGAAATAAAATGCATACTAAATATTTAATAAAAATAAAACTTGTCATTATGGAATTAAATAGTCACAATAAGTATATTATACAAAAATTATATTATGTACATGTGGAGACATAGAAAATTGAATATATTTATATTGAAAACATTATTCAAAATTTGTTTATCTTTGTAATATATTTTTCATCTATATCCATGTTTATTATAAATTTTAATTTATTCTATAAATATCTTGAAATATATATTTAAATTTATTTGAAAATATTTTTTTTATTCATTACAAATAATTTTAATGTAAATTATTCATTATTTATCCAAAATAGTTTGTTTCTTAATAATTTTAATAAAAAATTGAATGATATATTTCGTAACATATACACAGAAGTAGCCACCATCGTGAACAATTTCATTTTATAATCCTACTATACTTTTTACTTTTTATAAGTAAATATTATATCATATTCATTTGGGATATCTTTATTTTAATATTTTTTAATGAAAAATGTTTTATATCCTTATTTTTATATGGATCCCAAATCTTCTTATTTTTATGAGGTAAATGGTATAATTTTAAAATATTTATAACGAAAATGAATAATTATTTATGTTTTATATATTTTATGGTCTGTAGATTTTATTTATAATGATGGTTAAGCCCAAAATTTCTATCCAATTCAATGTATAATGATTTTATTTTCCAAGTAATATATATTGGAATTAACATTGAATTGTATTCCATATGCAATAGTTCATTTAAATGTTATTACATGAGTAATATAAAGATTATCTCGATAGGTACCTATAATAGTTCTCTATTCTTGTAATTATTTATCCAATATCAAATTATATTTCATAGGGTATTTGGTATGTAATTTTTTTTTGAGAAATGATATATTTATATAAAGGTAAATTATCAATGATATTTCTAGAATTCAAAAATAGACTGACGGTTTTTTATAATTGTTTATCCCTTGATTATCTTATTTATCTCATTCAATGTATTAAAAATGTTATTGAAATCACCTATATATTTGGGAGAACTATAGAGGAATATCATTTTATTATGATGAAACAATTTATATTATTTTATTATGTTTTTCATTAAATATGTGCTTAAATTTAGTAATTTATATTTTTTTCGAAAAAATTGACATTAAGTGGAAAATTTAATTTTTTTTCATTATAATGTAATAGTTTTTTTAAATTATTTAAAACACTAATCTGATAAATTCATCAAAATGAATGAAAGTTAATATATTTTTATAAATCACAAATTTATGGGTTGTTTATGTTTAGGGTCATTATTTTTAATATCTAAATCATGATTTATATTAAATTAGAGGTTAGGATGTGAAGATGAAAATAAATTTATGATATTTTAATCTATATAATAGATTTTCATGAGAATAAATTGATGATTTTCATGATTAAAATGTTATTATTTTATTTTTTCAAAAATTATTTCCCATAGACGAAGAAAATTTGATGATGAGGAAATGTAAGACAATAATAATAATCATATGAACATATACCCTATAATAGTTGAAATTTGATCATAAAAGTATATATATATATATATAGTTCATGATGAAATATGCTATTAATTTTTTTTAAAATCTAGAGCGTAATTAATCTCTCTATATGGAAGCATGTAAATATTGGAAAATTTCATTGAACTGAACCCTCTAGAATTTGGTGGACCCTCTGATCTAGTGGTTGCTGAAAGATGGATAAATGGTTCCTAAAATATATTTGATGTTTTGGAATATTAAAAAAATAAAAAAATTCTTCATAAAATTCAAAATTTTGATGTTTAATCCTATCATGGGATGTATATGACTATGAAAAACATGTAGAACAATATTATTGATTCCATGAAGTAGCAAGTATTTAATGATATTTTCCATAAGAAATATTTACTGATTGTTGTTCGAAATTGGATAGAAATGTTATTTTTATCAAAAAAAAATGAAAAATGAGGAGGATAATATTTATATATATGAACATAAATTTACATAATTCCCTAGGAATGTACCGAGTGTCATTACTGGCCTTTTTAGTAATATTAACGAGAATTATTATGGATAGAATGAAAGCTTACATTATGGATTTTACAATCACGAAATTAAAGGCTACTTGAAATGTTATCACAAATAGGTTGAAACCCCTTATTTACAGGTGTTGGTGAATTAGGGTATAATATATTAAACCAATTTCCCCTAGGAAATTTTCATTAAACAACAAATGATTAACAATATTTCTTGTAGAGGTGTTTAAGCTAAAATTAAATCAATCATGAGCCACTTTATTTTTTTGGTCCACTAATACATGAAAATATTCATTGAACTTATATAGAAAATGTGCACATATTCAAAATAAAATAAATTTTACATTTGTTACATTGTTCAAAGAAAACTCATTGTCCCTCCTGGAATACAACTAATCATAATTTTTATTCTCACTAAGCTCTCAACTGAAGTGTTCACATTAATCCCTCAAAATATTCTTATATTGATTATAAAATCCTTATAATTATTTCACTAATGACTACTCTATTAAAATATTTTTTATTAAATAGATGAAATACAATTCACCACTTTAAAATTTCCTTTTAGATATCCATTTCATGAATATTTTGTTTTAATACCCAAAATATGTTACACCATTCATTATATCTTGTGATCCAAATAATTTGGGTGCGACTAAAAAATGAAATTTCTTTATAAATGGGTTGTTACATAAAACCCATCAATAATTTGAAAAATATAATTACCAAAAAAAAACATCCTCATCACACTGATCATACTTCAAGGACATCTTACTTCCTGAACTGAATAGATTCATGAGCTACTTTAGAACATTGAAATATTATTCTATTATTGATTAAATATAATGTGTTTTTAAATATATAAACTAAATAGAATAGGGGACCATGATTTAGGTTTAGAAACCCATAAATCCTGATAATCATTTATATATAGTAATCCTATTTGTGATCATTTCTTCTCCATATAATTTACTCACAATGTGGTTCACATAACACAACATTCAAATTTTAGTGACCAATGAAACTATGCCTTTAATAACTAACAACTAACACATCTTCATCACAATGTAACCAAAACCATGTTACTTCAAACTACAAGCACCCATTGTAGTTCATGTAGATAAAATTATATATGAAATTTTGGCCTTTGATGGTGTTCTTGGAAACCACCCTTACATGGTATGTGGTTCACATAGCAATGCGCATATAAAGTAAAGATGTATTTCATGGAAAAACAATTGTGGTCTTCATTATTTTTTATTTGATCAACCCATAATAATCTACCAGAATCATTAATTCTTTAAATAAAAATTCAGATTTTTAATGCCAAAAATATAATAATGTCTAGAGAACTATGCCACCATGAAAAACCATTCTTAAAAAAACATGACTGAATTGTTTCTAAAATAATTTTCAATAAACATAAACAATCAAATTGTACATAAATAAAAAACTAATTGAAATTTTCATTATATGAATTTTGTATGGATTAATGATATGTTTTTGTAGAGACTATATACTTTTACAATAATGAATACAATAAATAGTTAAGTTTGGAATAAATGGTAAATAATTTGTTGGAGAAATTATATGGTAACTTGTATAAATTTCTATCATGTTATATGTGTGTTAATAAGTATATAGGGGAATGTATTATGAAATATTATAAGTATTGTAGATATTTTAGTCAATTGAATTTATCTCATGATTTAAAATATAATAATCAAGGTATTTGTCAAACCATATAAGATAGACATATAATGAGATAATTTAAATTAATTGACATAATCTATTATGATGATGTTTGTCCAAATAAATTATTAAATGAGTGGAATATTTAGGACAATAACTAGATGGGCGGGGTAAATTCATTCACCAGAATCTCATAAAATACTAGACCACCAAATGATACAGTGACAAGTATATTACTTGTTTATGTAGATTTTTAAAATTACTCGCTTGTTTCTTTGTTTAAATATTAATTTATTTATAACTAATTTATGTGTAAAATTAAAATATTACTTCAATTAATATATAAATAAATTTCCATACAAAATAATCATGTATGTATTAGGGCTATAATTATTTAGATGAACATTCCCTTAATTATTTGTGGAATTAATACCCTAATTATTTAGATGAACATTCCTATAATTAGATGGAATTGTTATTGGATTCCACTAATGTGCATAACAAAGAGCTAAATGGGGAAGAGGTCGAGGTGATATTTGAGAACGTATAATAATAATGGATTCCAACAGAACACTAAAAACAATTGATGTTTTATATTTTAAGAGTCAATAAGTATTTTGAGGTATGGTTTTAGTTTTATTCACTTATTCTTTTATTGTAACCAATATTTTTTTCCATATTATTTTATCTCTATTATCAAATTTAGTGGAAATCAATTCTATTATATATTTTCTCTAATGCACAATATTTTATTACTATATATCGCGGTCAAAATTGGTTTGATGAGGCATGTTGTTCTTATTTTTTTTATTTAGTGATATCAATCCCCTTAAAACTGTATCCTTTTAAAAATTAAACCATATAATGTTATGAATTGGATAAATCATTTTCACATTCTAAATTTTTATAAAAAAATTGATAGTTAAGTTATTTTATCTTGTTAAATAATACATCACATTTGTAAAATCGATAAAGTTTTCACCATTTATGGAATATAGGGATTCACCTAGAGATTATTACAAATTAGATAGAGACGTTGATACTTTATGCATCAAATATTAAGATTGTATATCCTTATATAGTTAGGATATATTATATTAATATATTCTAGATAAGGTTTTGAATTCATATTTTACGATATACATTAATATTTTATTTAAGATACATACCATAGTTTCTCTAATTTTTATAATTATTACTCTGTGGAACAATTCACTCCTTGAGTGTAATGAATTTATATTTATTATTTATTAGAAAAAATAATTATTCATCATTGTTTATCCACATGGTATTTTCATATTTTTTTAAAGTAAGGAATATATTGTCATGGAATTTTAATTACAATAACTATGGTTTAGTCCTGTTAAAGTAAAGAATCACTATTTGAATACATGACTATGTTTCATTTTAATTACATGAAATTTTATAGAAGGGTTTTTGTTATTTATTTGTGAATAAAATATAATAATATCATTGATAAGAATGATAAAATTACTCTACCTACTTTTTTCTGCCCTTATACGAATGTGTAGTTTTTTAATATTGGTTGTAGTTGTAGATATAAATGTTATCATTATTTTTATTATTAATTTTTTATTCTAGTTAAATATTAATTATTTTAAATTTGTCTTCATTTAATATTTTTTTCACATAGAGATATACGTAGATAATATTTATCATATTAGGATGGTACTTGAGATTATTACGCATGATCTGTTTAATTAAGAAATGTCAATGTTTCATATATTGAAAAGGGAACTTCAATTTCATGGTCATGTTCATCAAATAGTTTTAATGTTTTAGGAATGATGATTATTTTAGTTTTGGTTGGGTGGAATTCAATGCAAAAATTCTCTTAAATTATTATTTTTATAGTCCTTCTTTTATATTATATAATGATTTCGTATGAACTACTTATATTAAATATACATTCATAGATATGAATTTTAAAGGGATTTCCATTATTTAAATGTATGGCTGTCAAACTACATTTCAAAATTTTAATTTCCGGTTGATGAATTCACCAAATAATTTAAATCCATAGTAGGGTGTTCATTATGAGATAATTAATTTAATCAGTGCGTCACATATGGATTGATATAGTAGAGAGTAATAATTGGGTACACATCTAAAAAATTACAACAACTTTAAAATAATTTTCATAATTTAATTTAAAACATGCTGTTTTTTATTTACAAATAATCTTTAGTGTCATTTTTTTCCATGGGAATGGATTTATGGTTTATATTCCTCATTATATATTTGAACATATCATATTTAAGAGTATATTGGTTTTAAGATGTGAAACAATGTATAATTTTTCTAATATTCAGATTTTGATATTAAATATAATCTTGGAATTGGTATTCTTTTAGATGTTGGGTTTTTTTGATATTATAATATGTGGATTCTTAGAGATAAGTTGAGTGATGGGATGTAGAATTATTGTTGGAATGTTTTCCCCTTAGATGTGGGGAAGTCCATTGTGAAGCATGTCTCTTTTAAATAGCGGTATCAAATTAATTTGTGAAAAATAAAATGGATAATTAGTTTAGAAACAATATAGTGGAATAATGGATAAAAAACAGTTAGTAATAATTATTTTCTTCTTTTAAATATATATAAAGAGAATTGATTCTTTCTCAATGAAATTATGATTGTTCACCAATTTGATATAGTTTTTTTAAAGAATGTTTTTTTATATTTTTACATCATAAAAGATTATAATTATATATAATTCTTTTAATATACCTATTTTATAGTCTATAAAGATGAACGAATTATCTATATTTATTTCATTTGTCTTTTATACCATTATATAATATTTAATCAATTTGGTATGACAAAGAAATTTCCCCCATTGAAAATTCCTTAATAATTTTTTTTCAATATGGATTGTCCTTATACCATCAAAGGGATTGAATATATTTATGTTAGTAAGGATTTATTTCCTATATAATAAAATTTAAATTTAATTAAAAATTATTTCTTGGTGGATATATTGGTTAATAATTTTTGTAATGTTTAGGACACAACTTGGTGTTCCTAGGGAGATAGTATTCTATCAATAATGTTGATTCATATCTAGAAAGTTGTTGGAAATGTAAAAATATATTTTTTATCTTTGTTTTCATTTGGTCTAAATTATATCCAAACACACATAGAAAAATATAATGTATCATTCATACATTTTAAAAAAAATTGAGTCATAAATTTCATGTACTTTTTAGTGTCAATGGATGAATAGATAGTAGTTTTTGAAATTTATGCCAATAAACATTATCATTGAACTATAGGTACAAATCACTATAATGTATTATATTTGTTACCATGTTATTCACTATTTTAGTGATTTTATCTTTGGGTGTATACTATTGTTTGTCAAAAATTATTGTATAATATTATTTTTAAATTGGAAGTTATTTAGGATCACACGATAAAAATTTATATTATAAATAAATTATATGATTAATAGAATAGTATTTCAAAATTATTTTTTATTATAGTTTATACTTCTTAAGAGATTATCTACAATAGTAGTAACAAAGTATTTCAAAGGGTATAAAATTATATCTTAAATTAAATATCCATTGTTTTATTTTTGGGGTTTTTGAGCGAGGTATTATATTTATAAAAACTACCTACATAATTGTAAATATTTCATAGTATATTCAACATGTATCAGTATAAGATTTATTATTATTATTCATCACATGTGATTAATTTGATTCATTTTACTACTATATAGGATTTTAATTTTTTTAGTAATAAATTAAAATTTTGGATCACAAAGATTTTTTTTCATTGATGTGTTATTCCCCTAATGTGAGATCTTTTGAGGCATAGTTGGGTAGATGAAACCAAATGGGAGAAGTAATATAATATGTATAATCATGTGGATGAATTGTTATATACTATATTTTGATTATTAATTTTGATCCAATGATAAATTTCTAATGATTATGGTTATGTTAATTCTCACATATTTATTATTGTACAAATATTAAAATATTGAATAAGATAGAGAAAATAAATTTATAATTTCTAGGAATACAAAATTTCAATATTTTATGACATGTAATCGAATAAATAATAATTTATCAACGTATTAATATTGTTTTCATTTCATTAGATTTGGATTGTAAATTTTTACATTAATCTAGTAAATTGGAAATTCTCTATTTTTTATTATTTATCTAAATGTTAGGTCATTGTGCGTGTCTAATTAAATATTTATTTATCATGATAGTTCATATTTTTTTGGAATTATTCATAGATATTTTCTGGAAATGTTTTAAAACTACTAGTGTAATAGGATATATATATTTTATGTTAATGATATTTATAGTTATTTAAATAATGTTTTATTTGAAGAGATCGTTTGAATTATTAATTTAATGATATTATTATAGAGAAGAGAAAATTGGGTCACATAAAGGATATTGAAAGGATTGAGTTATCCAAATGAATCACATTATTCCAGTGGATATCCTTTTAAGGATATTATCTATAGTATATCATTTATGATGAGTAGTTTTATAATAATCATGTTTCTGCGCAATCTAGGATATTGAAAAAATAACAATATTTTATAAAATGATACATGAAATAGTTTCAGTGATATGAGGAATATATTTTTCCTTTTACTGATTAATGCTATAAAGGATTCTAATTTCATTTTAATTTTTTTTGCATCAATCTTGTTATTTTGATCAATTATTATGAGATTATTGAGAAATACTGATCCATTAATATCGGATATTTTGGAATTTGAAATTTTAGTTGAATATGAAATTTTTGGGAGAATTAATAAACAATAATAATTTATTTGATTATATAATCATTGATGAGTGAGTATTGATGAATATTGATAAATTTTATATAGTTTATAATTTATAGTAATGGAAGTAGATTACTGGTTGAAATTAATGTGCGGTGGATATGAGTATCATATTGATAAAATGGATTTGTTATCTATATATGAGTATCGTGTAGCCTTTTTATGAATATATATAAATATTAAAAATTATAAATTGATAATTATTAATATATTTTTAATATATATGTGCTTTATTGATTATTTTATGAATTTTATAGTGATAGGAAACTAAAATATCAAAAAGGAACGTGGTTGTGGTTTTTAGAAAAAAACATCATTTGGGTTTCTAGTATGTGATTTAAATTTTAAACCATGTTGTATTTTCTTCATCACATTTGAACAAACCTTCCAAAACACTTTTTCTACGAAATTTTTTGTTTCATTGTGAGTCATTGTACAATGTTCCTGCATCATCAGAAAAAGACTGATCGCACCAATAGACATAGTTTTTGTTCTTGTTAATGGACTCAACATTATTGGAGTTGGATCCTTTCTCCCTAGAGTATTGGGGAATATCAACTAGCGTAACTTATCCATATTCTAAAGAGTCTCGTATGAAATATTTATGGTTCTACCATCTCAAATAAATTAATTTATTGAAATATTAAATTAAACTATATTTTAACTAACATTAATGTTTAGAGTATTAGTGAAATATGAAAATAAATTCCAGATAAATCATTCCTCAATTAAAGTAAAACATTCATAATATATAAGAATATATTTTATCCCAATAGGTTACAAATATATCCACTAATTCAATAAATAATATATTCATCTAAAAAATTCTTACGTTTGTTATCTTCATAAATAATGTAAATTGAAACATAACAAATTTTACAGCTCAAACGCTCAGTAAGGGTAAATATATAAAATCAAAATTAACTATGTGATGTGATAATATGATGATAATATGGGTATAATCAATAAAAATAAGGAAATGATACCCATGAAACCATTTATCATTAAACAACAGTTATAGAATATAATATGGAAGAAAATAATACATAAATAATGAGAGTGAGGAAATACATATGAATAAAAGTTATTCATCAGGGAATATCAACATCACTAGATTAATTATATAAATATGTTAAACATTATCATTTTTAAACCTCACTTCAGGAGTTACAAACTTGAACCCGTTATTTTGACAAAACATAATTATTACCAAGTATATGTACCCTTCACGAGACACACACTTGAAATAATTATTTCAAACACTTAACGTGTGTCCCTTTTTACAAATTTCATGTGATTTAAACATTTAACCAATTCATTAGAGGGTTATATATTACCGCACCCATATTTCATCCAAACATATAAGTTAAACATGAAATAAATCATTCAAAACATAAAAATGAAAACATGGAAATAAAATGGGTATAATTCATTGGATCATAATGTTATTTTTTTATGAAAATTGGTTTTCAAAAAAATTTAGTGTTTAATCATATAATGAAATAATTTATAACTCCATTAATAATTTTAACAAGATAAACACTTCTAAATGATTTATATGTAAATTTATTTGTCAATATTCTATTTAAATACCGTATAATCAATATAGTGAATAATATAGTATTTAAACCATATTGATGAATGGTATATAGTTATGTAAATTATTCCTAGTTTAAGAGATTTAACAAATATATATGAACACAATTAAATTTAAACGAATCCTAAAATAGTTTATTCATAGTGTAAAGTAATGGAAATAAAAATAATGATCATGAAAAAAAGATTATCAATGATGATATAGGAAATAATTGGTTACTTCCCTTATGGGGATTCACTATTTCTATTTTTTCAAAACATTGGTAATGAGACAATAGATAGGTAAATAATAAATTTATAATAACATTATAATTTATTCTATAACACAAAATTAAAATTAAAATTTTCAATGAAAACACACTTAAATAAAATAATAACATAATATAAAAATATATAATTTTGATAAAATAAGGAAATGGGAATGAAGCTTGAAAAATAAAAAAAATCAATTAATGTGATTCTTGAAAAGTGCTTATTATTTTTGTAATATTTTTAGAGAATTTATAATAAAAAGGGAGAAATTTAGTTGGAAATTTTATTTTTATAAAGTTTGTGAAAAGAAAAATTTATATTTAATTAGAAAATTAATTTATAAGAAATATCTAATAATGGAGTATTGAAAATTTCAAAATTATTATTTCTTAAAAATATCAATTTTTTTATAAGAAAAATATACATGATACGTAAATCATTTTATCATTATTTGGAACCATTATAAAAACCCCACATAATTTATAGGAAAATAAAAATATTATTTGAAAATTATTGATGAGTTGTAAGAGGATAAAATGAAATAATTAATTTATTATTTCATTAAAATATAGGAAAATTTTATTGGGATGGAATCTATCTATAGAGAAGAAGAGAATCATTGGTGAGAATACAATTTAATTATTCCATTGATAAACTATTGATTCATAATTTTTACCAAATATGATAATATTTGTGATAATAAAACATTTCCATATCAAATAATATGAAATAAAATATAAAAAATTAGAATTATAAAATCTAATAAATATCAAAATTTATACTCATGTATGAAATACTATGTCCAAATATATCATAAATTCAATTTGTTAAATAGACATGGCATTAGAATATTTTTAATGAGATCAAATTAAATAATATGATTACAGATGAGACATTAAATAACATGAATAAGTAGTTAATATTGATTCGAAGTATTAATGGGGGTTTAGATAAACATATCTAAATAAATTATAATGCCCCATCCTTAAAACGTAATAAATCATGAGTTATTACATAATTACACATTGAGGATCTTTTCAGGTTTAGAGTTTTAGATAATTAGATCATAAAACATGCATTACATTCCACATTTAAAGAATTTGGTTACATAAAAGATAGTACTCATTTTTCTCATCAACAGAAATATATTTAAAATAAAACATGGATTCTTTCTTGACACTTCCTTGACACTATCATCATTTCATGTAACATTCCCTTGACCTTTGAAAAACATTTCAAAAACATGGGATGGGTATAAGAAGCACAGTAAGGGATATAAAATTATGAAATGAAAACATTAGTCCATGTATGAAATCACACTTCACTCATAAAACATAACCACTTTAACATACCTCATCAAATCATGAATAAATCATAGAAATCATAAGACGAAAAGGTAACTTGAGGGATTCATAACATTCTTCTGCAGGGATTAACCATCTTGGTTACGTTTGGAATATCCATTACAGTATATTCCCTAAATCTATTCGGAGAAACCTTAATGTTTAACCCCTTCACGTTACCCAATGCATTGGAGTGCTATTTCGGGCTCACCCGCCCATAGTTTATCACGGAACCACCGTCTTCATAAAAAATGCCCAAGAACCATAACATAATCATATCACATAACTGAATCATAAAGGAAAGATAACATTCCCACATTACAATAACAATATAACATTTTAAGATAATGAATCCATTATAAAAAACATTATCAAAACCACTTAAAACATTTAATAAAGTAATTTTTGTATCAAAGTGTCCCATAACAGTTTGAAGATTTTATATTTTTAAAACATTAATTTCCATATAATTAAATTTTTAAAACCATTTTGAAAACATGGATATTAATGAGAAATATTTATAAGAATAAATCATTAAAACATTTAAAACGATATTTTAGTTAAAGGGTTTTTAACAAAATGAGAGACAGTTGAATACCATAATTGAGGAATAAAATTTAATCAAAACTTTATAATATCATTAGAATAAATGGATTCATGATATAATATTCCAAGGTAATGTATATACACCATATAAGAGTGAATTGGGGCATAACACAATGAAGTCTCAATAGAAATGTAAAATGAGATGAAATCCCTTATAAAGAAAGTATCCTTAAATTAAAGATAAATAAATCTCATAATTATGTGTGAAAAATATAAATACACCCAATATAAGTGGATTTTAAGTGTAAAACAATACAAGGTCATTCACACATATTCAAATTGTGACATATTCAATAACTATATATTGAACCCAAAGAAATCGAAATAGGGTTAAAAAGTTCGCTTGGTAAAATTTGACAGCATAACGACGTCACTTTAAAATTAATAAAATTAGTTGATGAGAGAGAAAATGGTATATCAGCACTTGGAAATTATATTTACTTCTATAAGGATACATAAGAACATATCCCAACAAAAAAATATGCAAATTAAAAGATATAACAAAAGAAGTATTTTAAAAAGTGGAGGGTGAAAGGTTCCCTTACCGATTTGGGCAACTTTCAAAACATACACCCCAGGAAAGAAGGTTCATAAAATGAAGATATAATTACCCATAATTGAAATTATATTATACAAATAATAAAATAATGGGCATTACATACACCACACAAAAGTAAATAGTGGCCAATGTAGCATGAATCTCAAATGAATAAAAAGTGAGATAAAAAACCCCTTATTAAAATTCGGCATCCTAACGACGCCACATAAAACATCAAAAAATGGATTGATGAGATAAAATACAGTCTCTCATCATATTAACATAAAATTTAAAGAAATAGTAATATAAAATAACTTCCCCCAACTTAAGAAATTGTATCTTAAAGTAAGTTACATAAAAAGAGTACTTAAAAATAAAGAGAGAGGTAAGATCCCTTACCTCGGGTCCGACTTGACTCGATCATTCTATAACCTCCTTAATAATAAACTTGAGTTAATTTATACTTTCTTAAGAACTTTTTTCAAGTTCATTATTCCTTTTATATCACTTATTACCATGTTATGAACACCATGTAATTATTTAATTTAATAATGGTCGTTTTGTCGATCATTGCTACTTGAGTCAAAAATAAACACTTTATAATTACAAGTCTTTTCATGGGGTATAATATCCATTATATCCATAAATATATTCATTATGTAAATATCATATATATCCATTATATACATGGATTTATAATATTACATAACATTTAGAGGTAAGAAATGAAATTCACCGTTCATGGAGACGGTAAGCCGTACGTATGTATGAACGGTACTTCCTTTTCTATTTCATATTTAATAGAATTAGAACATAATGATACATTATAGTATTATAATTCCAGTATGGTATCATATATAATATAATAAATCTATCTTTTATACATACCACATATGGTATTAACAAATCAAATCACTTTGAGGGGGCGGTAGTCCGCACTTCCTAAAATGAAGATATCGCATTTACCCATAATGGAAGCCATACAGGTATGTCATAAATGATAAATATAAAAGCTTAAGGAAAAAATAAACATATTATATATCATATATAAATATAGTTACATCTTAATGGCCACCATTGGAGGTGTTAGAAGTATATTGAACAATCATAGTTTTGTGAGGCTGAAATTCACCATCCAGAGAAACAGTATGTTCTTTAACCATTAGATGTAGGTGTGTGTAAGTGTAGCTAGAATCATTCTTATAAAAACATCCTAGTATATTTTATATACTATATTTGTTACAAAATAAATGAATAAAAATAGTTTATGGGTTTGGAGAAGCAAAATAACACAAGTGAAGACATTACCTAAAAATCGGGTAACTCCGTTTGGTTTGAAGCAAAAGGGTTTCTTGAAGAGCTTCCTGCCTATGGTAAGGATTCTCAGATGAGGAGAGGGATATTTAGAGATGAGATGGGCAAGGTTTTGGCTGAGCCAAAGGCTTCAGAGGTGTGGATAATGTGGTAGAGTTGGGGGGCCTTTTATAAGATAAGAGGAGGGGCACTCTTAGAAAGTTATAAAATGTTACTTTATTTTCAAATGATATTCGTATTTTAAAGGTCCCAAATTGATTTATTTTTAGGATAATGTGATAAGGGTGCGAAATATACTCATCCAATAGGTTTTTTACATCTTTAGGGCTTATATTTTACATTATCATTTCATTTTATTTAAATCGTTAAACAATGAGGAAATTGCTCCACCATCATAATGTCATAAATAACATAATTTATTTAATGTCTAAAAATTTTAAAATAATACTATGATGTATAAAATCGTTTTATCTTTCCAATGAATATTTATAGTCAAAACATTGACTTGTACAACCCCATGTAAAAATTATTTTACTAAAACAATTCATGTTTGTGTCATTTTTACTTTTAATTTAAAAAAGGCATTAATGTCATTATCTTACCCAAGTGGATCCATGGGGTCCCAAAACTCTACCCATGGGTTGTCCTAGTCGGCGATGACACATCCAATAAGGGTAGAACATGTGTCAAGGTCATTTCATATTATTAAAACATTATTTTTACCTTAAACTATACTAATTACCTTTATTCGTGATTGAAGACATAAAAGGTACTATTCACCAATAAATTATTTTAATCCCATTGAACCAAATTTTACATCCTAATGACAAACATGTATGTGAGAATTTTGAAATTCAAAACACAGAGGTGGTAATACTTCATTTAAATGAAAAATCAATTTTTTATGTCCCACTTAGTTGTTTCACTATTCATCAAAAATTGAAGTTTTTCAGAAAAATACCAAAACATCACCTTAATCTATATTTTATATTCTGAATTAAAAAATAATGTCAATTTTATAAAATTCAAAAAATATAAGTTACAATAATTAATTTAATAATTAATTCCCGTTGTCAGAGCAAATAGCATGTTTTTAAGAAACAATATCTATCAAAAGATTGACACTAGTTTATGTCCAATCTCAAAGTGATATTAATTTCAATGACCACAATTGGATTAAATGGTAAAAATATATTTTAATTTCACATTAAATCCAATTAAAAAGATAATATAACTATATAAATAAATTAGATTAAAAATATGTTTTGAATTAAAAGCAACACTTTTCACTATTCATTAAAAAATGAACATTATCAGAAAAATACCAAAAATTTATCCAAAGTAAATTTTAATGTCCCAATAATAAAGAATAAGTTTATTTTGAAAAATATTGCTTATAAAAATGTTAAAATATATATTTAATAATGGTTCTCCATCAAAATGCGGTAAAATAATCTTATAAAAATATTAGAGTAATTATTCTTCAAATTGGATTCATTTGGATTTTAAGCCTATAACATTTATTGGATAAATGTAAAAATATTTAACAAAAATATTTAATCATTTTTTAGTTATTTATTTTCATTCTTTCTATTACAAAGGCTAGGCGTTAACTGTTATAATATTATTATATTATTATTGTGCAGCGTAAGATTTCAAAGAAGATCATTGTTGTGGGTTGGGTATGCCATCGAGCATAGCATTAACATTAATGTAGTATTAACATTTTATTCAAAAATATTGATAAAAATTATAATTTAATATTATTTATTTACCTGGGATGTTACATCATTCCCCCTTTTGGGAATTGCGTCCTCACAATTTCAAAATTGGGCTTGGAAACTCCATTGAAAGTCCCACATCAGAACAAGAGTCAGTAAAACTATCACTTAAAAAGAATGGGAGAGAAGTACAAAGGTCAACTGAGTTAATCCATACTAGGATTCCAAGTATAAAAATATGGATATGGAGGAAAAAAAATAAAGGGTCATGTTCTAATGGAGAGTGATAGTAAACATGTCTAGGAGAAAGTTAACCACAAGAAAATCACAGGCTTGTGATGGGTTAAACGGTATTCGATTCCGCAGTAGGAGAAGTGAACAGACAACATTTTTGTTTTAAGTTACTCTAAATTGAAGAATGTATTTTTGTGCTTAACTAAATCATAATGAATCAAAATTACTTGTCACTTAGACTTTCAACTTTTACTAGATTTCTTAATCAAACTGATATATTCTCCAAAAGACGAGTATTTAGGAAGAATTGTTCTCATTAACAGTACTATAATCAACAAAAACAAAACCAAAAAGTTTAGTACGAGATCAAATAATACCCAAAAAATAATTTCTTTTCACAAAAATAAAAACTACTCATAATCTCCAAAATTTATCAAACAAAACCCAAAGTTCAACAAAGACCATTTGATAAACAATTTGTCCATAAAATTCTTCAATGTAATCCCAACTACGATTGAAACCCAAATATTGAAAGGATTTAATCACATAGTATCCCAAGGTACAAATTAACATTTATCTCAAAATAAGATCAGTTGCTCTTAAAGTCTCATACTGAAAAGTAGTTAACCTAATCACATATCCTCCATGATAGGTTAATAACTTCCATAGATAACCCAAAATCAACTTAATTTTGATTCATAAAATCATGTATCTACATTAGTTTGTCAATATAACCATGGACTTCACGTAGTCCAGTTGTAGGCGATAATCACCAGTTGCATATTGGTTGTGGGTTCGATTCTCGTAGCTTCGTCCGATGCGATGGGTTGTCACATTGTCTGTGTGTTGTCCCTTTTCCAAAACTATATAATTTTTAAAACACCCCCCAAAAAGATATAAAATCTTCAAAAATAACCATAACATATTTTAACATCAATTTTATCTCATGCCTTTCATCTTCCATCATAAAATATAGTAACCTATAATTACCTCAAAATTAAGGATCATATAAACCGTAATGGTTACCTTTATAATTATCACATGAACTTCCACATCGAGTTGGTTCTCTCATAAAAGAGGCATTAGGGATCTCACCAGGGTTTAAGTGGTTGATCATGACTCCTAATAGTTGGTTTAGAATAACCACGAGATTTCTCATTGAATCCTCCATTTCATCCAGTCTCTTAATCAGATAACCACAACAGTTTCCTTCAAACCCATTGTCACATTGGTGCCAATTAGATCCATCCATTTACTAAAATCAAATGGTCAGTGTGAGTATATCAACAAAATCATCAGGTACTAAAGATGAAGATAAACACTAAGATATACTTATCCAAGTTATCTCAAACCCATTCCAACCTTAAAAAATAACAATGACTCTATCCAATATAATAACCATTGTGGTCATACAAAACTTGTCATGTATGCTAAAACAACACTCTAACCTCTAATGTTATCTAAACCAACCTTTGATACCAACTATAAGGCTCCACCCTTAAACCTTACTTAATCTTGAGTTACTACAAAATTACACATTGAGGATATTTTCAGGTTTCGAGTTTTAGAGAATTAGATCATAAAACATGCATTACATTCCACAGTTAAAAAAATTGGTTACATAAAATATAGTATTCATTTTTACCATCAATAGAAACATATTTAAAAAAAACATGGATTATTTATTGAAACTTCCTTGACACTATCATCATATCATGTACCATTCCATTGACATGTGAAAAACTTTTCAAAAACATGGGATGATCATAAAAAGCTCAGTGTGGGATATAAAAGTATGAAATGAAAACATTAGTCCATGTATGAAATCATACTTTACTCATAAAACATAATCACTTTAACATACCTCATAAAATCATGAATAAATCATAGAAATCATAAGGCATAAAGGTAACATGAGGAATTCATAACATTCTTACATAAGGAGTAACCCTATTGGTTTTGTTTTGAATACCCATCACAGTATATTACCTAAATATCTTTAGAGAAACCTTAATGTTTAACCCCTCTATGTTACCCAATGCACTGGAGAGCTATATCAGGCTCACCCACACTTATTTTATCACGAAACCACCCGTCTTCATAGTCAATGCCCATGAACCATAACAAAATCATAGCACATAGCTTAAGCATAAAGGAAACATAAAATTCCCACATTGCTATAACAATATAACATATTTTTATAATTAATCCATTCTAAAAACCATTTTAAAAACAATTTAAAACATTTAATAATGTGATTTTTGAATCAAAGTGCCCCATACCACTTTGAAGTTTTTAACATTTTAAACCATTAATATCCATATAATTAAATCCTTAAAACCATTTTGAAAACATGAATATTAATGAGAAATATTTATAAGAATAAATCATTAAAACAGTTAAAACGATATTTTAGTTATAGGGTTTTTAACAAAATGAGGGACACTTGAATAACATAATTGAGGGAAAACATTTAATCGAAACATTATAATATCATGAGAAAAAATGGATTCATGATATAATATTCCAAGGGATATTATATACATCATATAAGAGTGAATTGGTGCATAACAATAATGAAGTCTCAATAGAAATGTAAAATGAGACGAAATCTCTTATATAGAATGTATCCATAAATTAAAGATAAATAAATCTCATAATTATGTGTGAAAAATTTAAATACACCAAATATAAGGGGATATTAAGTCTAATATAATCAAATTTCATTCATGAATATTCAAAAGATGACATATTCAATAACTACATATTGATCCCAAAGAAATCGAAATTGGGTTAAGAAGTTCTCTTTGTAAAATTCGACAGCCTAATAGCGTCACTTTAAAATTCATAAAATTAGATTATGAGAGATAAAATGGTATCTCATAACATGGACATAAAATTTAAATATATAAGGATATATAAGATCATATCTTAACATAAAAAGATGTAAATTAAAAGACATAACAAAAGAAGTCTTTTAAAAAGGGGAGGGTGAAAGGTTCCCTTACCGATTTGGGCGACTTTCGAAACGTACACCCCATGAAAGAAGGGTCATACAATGAAGATATAACTACCCATAAATGAGATTATATTATAAAAATAGTAAAAGTGTAACACCCCAAGATTTTATAGTGTGTTATTTCTTCAAACTAATTCAATAACTTTCACTACACGCAACACCAAGTTCAATCGCACCATGACTTACCAAAGAAGCTGTACAAAAGAGGTTATAAATAGTGTTAACTTAATTTTAAACTTTATATAATCCTTATAATTTTAGAATCCATATTATGAGTTTCTAAGACATAATGTAAGAACAAATTCATTTTCAGTATTGCACTTTTACCAAATTTTAATAGTGAACCCTTTTTAGATAATATATTTTAAACTTTTTGACTAAATGGGGACATCAAAAATTTAAAATGAAACATCCCAAGCTTCCACGGTACGCTAGCGTGTGTTGTACGCAACACCGAGTTCTAACACACCGTAACCAATTAAACTAGCCGTTATGAATAGTAGTACCTACTTTTTGAAATTATATATATTTTATATTTCAAAATGGACTTCATTTTTGGATTCGGAATATCTAATTTATCCTAAGGTGAAATTTTGGTACTTTTCGGATAACTTTCATATTTTGATGAATAGTGAACATTACTTAATTTTAATTAAAAACAACTTTTTTAATCAAAATAATTAATAGTTATAAATTATGAATTTTAGTGGTTTTAAATTATATTTAGAATATATTTTTACAATTTAATATAATGTTGGTCATTGGACATAATTTTACAATTAAACCGAACATAAACAAGTGTCAATCTTTTGATAGTTATTATCTCTTAAAAACACGCTTTTTGTTTTGACAGCGGGAATTAAATTTAAATTAATTTCTGCCACTTCTGTGTTTTGAATTTAGAAAAATGGATTCAATATTTGGAATCAGGATGTTCAAATTGTATAAATAGTTAACTTTTATTTTTAGACATTTTGAATAATTACTGTGGAAAATATTTTATTTACCATGGTTAAGGGTAAATCCGGTAAATAAGGGTTAAAAAATAATATTATAATAATACTAAATTACCCTAAAACGTGTCTTAACCCTATTGGTTGATACATGGTTGACCATGGGCATCTTTGGGTCTATTTTGGGACCCCATGGATCCACTTGTATGTGATAATGACACTTTATTTTAATTAAGTTAAAATGAATACAAAAATGACACAAGAATATATCGTTTAGAAAAACAATTATTACATAAGGTTTTATATGTTGGATTTTAGATTATAAATATTAATTAGAAAGATAAAAAGATTTCCAACATAATGTTAATTTATTTATAATTTTTAGACATTAAATAATTTATTTTATTTATGACACAATGATAATGCAGTAATTACTAAAAGAGTAAACAATTAAAATAATTGATATTATAAATACCCAAATAAATATAATATGAAATTTTTAATGAATTAAACTAATTTTCTAGGATAATATGATATATTAATATTGATTTAATTGACTTTGTTCGAAGTAATCAATCTGTTATGAGTTTCACAAAAATCAACTATTGAATAGTGTCAAAATTGACATAAAAGAGTTCTTAAAACAAATATTATATTATTAATTGAAATTAAATTCCTAAAAATCTAAGGTTCGGCCAAGAGACTTATATAATGATAGGTTCATCATTAATGGACCACTTGGGGGTCTCTTGGATGTATATAGTATGTTTATTAACCATATTATATAAAAATACAAAGAGACATTGTAAAAGTGAAACTAATTAACTTAGAGTTAATACTTAAAGATAAGGTTAATATAAATACCCAAACCTGTCTAAATTCTATTGGATGAGTTGTTTTCGACCCATCCCCACCTTAACCTTTGAATAGTAAACTTTGGAGCCATAAGAAACAGAATATGAATTTATTATAAATTAATATTTCTAGATTTTCCAAAGGTGCCCCTCACCCCTCTTATAAAAAGGCACTCCACCTTCTCATTTCTAAACACCATCAAAGCCTTTTGGTTCGGCAAAACTCTGCCCACATACTCTCCCAACTTCCCTCACTACAACCTAGAGGCCTTAGTTTGATCAGAAAGCCAACCTAAGGATCCATTTTGATCAAATCAAAAGGAAGAGCCCGAAGAAGATGTAATGATTTCACCACCCTTTTCCAAGTTCATTTCTTCTTCCACGTCTTCTTCCTTTTTTGTTACCATTATAAAATAATAATTCCAGTATCATTTATATACTGTGATGTTATTATAAATATGGTACAACCATATTCAGTATTCTATCCACCTTTTGAATAACATGTCACCATACGTGCGTACGTACGACTTACCGTCTCCACGTCGTGGGGTAATTGTTATTCAATATATTATTATTTGGATGGGTATAATAATGATGTGTAACTCATGTAAATAATAAATATAACATGTTAATGATTTTGTATATATGATATACCATCCATTTATATATTATTTTAATATCAAAAGAATGATATTGTCGCTCGTGTGTACGTACGGACTACCGTCTCCACGAACGCGATGAGATTCATTCTCCATCGTAACCATTAAAGTATAATTATCATTTGATGATTAAAAAATGATGTTTAACGACTTGATATCATTCTGGATATGAATAATATACAACCTATCCTTTATAAACATGTCTTACGTAACAAAACATATAACAGAAAATAAGTAAGTTAACACCCGAAACAACGATAATACTAAGATATTATTATCAAATCAATATTAAAAGATCATATATGATATCATATTAATGTATATGATTCCTATATAATTTAATAACAATTATTTCACCATTATACAGGAGGTTAACCTACCACAACCAAGGAAAAGTACAAGGTAAGGGGTTTTTATCTCACTCCTTATTTCCGTGAGATTCATGCCATATTGCCACCATCACCTTTTGTGTGGTGTACGTACTGCCTATAATTATATTCTTTGTGTAATACACTCTAATTTATGTGTATTTACATATTCATTGTATGATACCTCTTTCATGGGTCGTATGTTTTATAAGTTACCAAATTGGTAAGGGTTATTTCACAATCTCTTCATTATCTGAGGTTGTTTATATGTAATAATATACTTGGATCTCTTTATCATACACATCCATGTTTTCTTCAAAATGTATTTCAAAACATTTTTATTATTTACAAGAATATGGGTTAAAGTCATTTATACCCTTGTTTGAATTTTTATAAGAGCAATCTTTCAGTCGTTTTCCAAACAAGGAGATTTTTATCCTTTTCGACAAAATTTAGTTAAGAATGTCTTTTTTTAACTTATATGGCAGGTGCGGTTATTCTCTGCCATTATTATAACTTTGAAGCTTCCCTTACACAATTGTATGGATATTTTCAAAATAAACGTTTTCTTTTATAATTATGTTATTTTTAAATGATTTCAAAAAAATATATATTTCTCTCAAATATTTGAAAATCCATTGCAAATGTATATGTATTTAACGCAAGCTTAAAAATGTTTTCAGAAAACCAGACTCTCGAGTTTGGTAGACAGGAAGGGATTGGGATTGGACCCATCATGGCCTGTAATTAGTCGAGCAGTCTCAGAATTAGTTATTTTGTTTTCAGAAGCTTTCATAATGTTTTCAGAAAAACACTGGAGTGTATTTTAGCAATTTTAAACGTAAGTATCTTCTAAAAAAATTTCATCGGTAGGTCTCATGAGACAAACTAGTTTCTTGGCACAAGGCCTTGACAAAATCTTATTTGTAGTCTTGGCACGATGCCTTGGCTATGTGGTTATGATAGTCTGGCATTATGCATTCCAACATTATGAAAGTGGTTAGTGATTTTGCATGTGATTATTCGATTAGTAGAATATCCATGTGAATGAGTAAATGGCATTATTTAATTTTATTTATGCCATACAAAGTTGAAAGTTGAAGTTTGAAAGGATTTTGTTTTAGTTATACATTGCCTTAAATGATTATTCTTATTTATGAAAGTTTCCACTATATTGTTATCCTTACTGGGCATTTGAGCTCACCCATTTTCTATGTTTTATTTTTCCCAGGAAGTGAAGAAGTAAATTATGAATGACCTGCTGGGATATTATGTGGGGATATGAGTGTGAATTATGGAGACATTATGTTGTTGTAGTAGTTTTTCATTTTATGATGTAATGTAAAACTTATGAATATATCTAGTGTTTCCAAGGCTACTAAACCATTCGGTCTTTCGAGATTTGATCTTTTTTGTGATCACGCCAATGTTAGGTAATAATGCACCGACTATGGGTAACTAGGGTCGGGGCGTTACAGTTGGTATCAGAGGAAGTTTAGTACAAACCTTGGAAGCTAGATTTAGATAAACTCTGATTAGAGCACGTAGACCTAAGATGAACTTTGACGATTAGTATAGAAGAACTTCCTAGAATTTTGGTATTGTAGAGATTTTGTGATTTTTCTGAGAAATACATCCCTGTCTGGATATGAGCAGGTAGAGGCGGATCTGGCACAGATGTACCTAGGGGTAAAACCCGAAAACACCTCTTTGAGCTAGACTCGAACGGGAACTGGTGCACGACAACGGTCCTTGCTGCACTCTTGGTTACGACACTCCCGGGGGATATGCTTAGGATAATTCTCATTTTCTTTACAAACCATTATGAAGGGTTTATGAGTATATATATCCTCAAAGGATACATTTTTATGATTATGGATTATATCCATAAAAATTTCAATTTATGTTAAGTGTTTTATAAGTATGGGATTATGTATTTTGATTCATAAACTGGTCTAGTTTATGCCATTGTTTAGAAATGGTGCCCAGTAGAAGGAATGAGAACTCCGGAAATGCACAAGATTCCAAGAGAAGGAAGGATCATATCATTCATGGTCTTAAGCTAGAATTTATAAGTGAAATAGTCTCCCATGTATTATCATCATATGAAGAAATAATATCATGTGTTGATAAGATAAGTAAAGAGTTTACTGAGTCCTATGGCTTTGAAGAGAAGCAAGAGAAGAAAAGGATGGAAGAGAGAAAGATGGATAAAGGGAAGTGGGAAAATAAGAATTTTCCCATATGTGATAATTGTGGGAAGAAACACCCTGGAACATGTCTGAAAGGAATTGGAGTTTGTTATAATTGTGGAGAAAAAGGGCACAATGTACGTGACTGCAAGGGTAAGAAAATGGTTTCAAATGTACAATGCTTCATTCGCAAGGAGTTTGGACACTACGCGAACCTATGTCCCAGTCATCAGACTATGCCGCAAATGATGCTATTGGATAATAATCAAGTTATGATACTACCACAGATGAAGAGGAATGATTAGTGTTCTTATGTTGATTATGTCATTTGAGTGTTTTATCAACAATGTACTTGTTATAATAATTATGGAGTATATAAGGATTGTAATGCAGTACATTTTTTTTAAGGACTTGAGATTGTGTGGAACAAAGAAAAGTGACTCAATAGAAGGTTAAATTTTTGGAAAATATATGGTTGAGAGAAAGATAAACCATAATATGGTTCTGATACTGAGGTAGTGATTTTAGAATAATACATGATTGATTTGGATAAATTATATTGGATATTCTTGACTACTTTGAAGCTGATTAATGTTTTGTATATTCCATCATTATTGGGGTTTAAAACATTTTTGGATTGATGAAGTATATCCAACATTCTATATGGAATAAGGGAGCATGAATGTAACCAATAAGTATTATGGTAATTTAGGATGTTTCAATGTTTTAAAAGAATACATGATGAAGGTATTCATATGCTATTACGGGGTAAAAAGGATCTACATTAAGTTTTCCTTCCTTATAAATATTGGACTGTGAGTTTGGACAGAAGTATTTTGGATAAATTCTAGTTTGAGATTAATTCTTGATTACCATAAAAGGACAACCCAGAGGTCGGGCGGCAACCCGTCGCGACCGGCAAGGCTACAAGACTTGAACCCGCAACCGAAGGGCGACAAGGGTGTATCACCTACCACTATCCCACGAGATGTCCTGGATTAAATAAAGTAGTTTTTTAAAAAGATCTGGTAGATGAATTATAAATTCGTTTATTTTGGAACCATCTATGAATAGTATAAATAGAATTTTTTTTACGAGTGAATGATGAGTTTTTGGTAGAAATAAATTTATTAATGGATAAAAATCTAATTATAAAGTAAGTATATCTCCTTATGATCTTAGCCAATCTCATAAATAAATTCCTCATCATTAAGAAAAGGAACTTAGAACAAAAATGTTATCTTAGATGGTACCTTAAATCATCACTAATTTATGGCTTTGGGATTGTTGGCCTTTTCATTGCCATGTTCTCTACCACTCTCCATCAGATAATTGATGGTTAGATTTCTCTTCCATATCCATATTTTCCTACATGGAACCCTAGTCTGTATTATTTTCGGTAATCTTCATACTTTCCACTCTTTATTTAAAATAGGGGCCTCATTAATTCATTTTTCGATGTGGGATTTCAACTAAGATATTTTGAAACGTCAAAAATGTGTTATCCCAATACCATATGTTTTGTTGAACCGATGGTATTTCAAATCATCATAGATTGATGATTTTAAGGACCTCAATTTTATACTTTTTTGTGATTGATGACCTCAATCACTACCTATAAATATTTACGTTTTTCCTCCAATTATATGTCTCTAATTGCCACCAATGTTCTCCTAATAGAGATCATAATTTGGTGGTGATCCTTTCATTTCTCTTTTCCTCATATTAAGACTAAATTTTAGTAACCCAATTTCTGATGTGGGTTTTCCCACAAAGATATTTTCTATTTTCAACCTTTTATTTTCGAAGAACAATTTCAAATTGCGAGGACGCAATTTATTGAAGGAGGGGAGAATGTAACACCCCATGATTTTATAGTGTGTTATTTCTTCAAAATAATTCAATAACTTTCACTACACGCAACACCAAGTTCAATCGCACCATGACTTACCAAACAAGTTGTTCAAAAGAGGTTATGAATAGTGTTAACTAAATTTTAAACATTATATACTCCTTATAATTTTAGAATCCATATTATGAGTTTCTTAGACATAATGTAAGAACAAATTCATTTTCAGTATTGCACTTTTACCAAATTTTAATAGTGAACCCTTTTTAGATACTATATTTTAAACTTTTTGACTAAATTGGGACATCAAAAATTTAAAATGAAACATCCCAAGCTTCCACGGTACGCTAGCGTGTGTTGTACGCAACACCGAGTTCTAACACACCGTAACCAATTAAACTAGCCGTTATGAATAGTAATACATACTTTTTGAAATTATATATATTTTATATTTCAAAATGGACTTCATTTTTGGATTCAGAATATCTAATTTAGCCTAAGGTGAAATTTTGGTACTTTTCGGATAAATTTCATATTTTGATGAATAGTGAAAATTATTAAATTTTAATTAAAAACAACTTTTTTAATCAAAATAATTAATAGTGATAAATTATGAATTTGAGTGGTTTTAAAGTATATTTAGAATATATTTTTACAATTTAATATAATGTTGGTCATTGGACATAATTTTACAATTAAACCGAACATAAACAAGTGTCAATCTTTTGATAGTTATTATCTCTTAAAAACAAGCTTTTTGTTTTGACAGCGGGAATTAATTTTAAATTAAATTCTGCCACTTCTGTGTTTTGAATTTAGAAAAATAGATTCCATATTTGGAATCAGGATGTTCAAATTGTATAAATAGGTAACTTTTATTTTTAGACATTTTGAATAATTACTGTGGAAAATATTTTATTTACCATGGTTAAGGGTAAATCCGGTAAATAAGGGTTAAAAAATAATATTATAATAATAATAAATTACCCTAAAACGTGTCTTAACCATATTGGTTGATACATGGTTGACCATGGGCATCATTGGGTCTATTTTGGGACCCCATGGATCCACTTGTAAGTGATAATGACACTTTATTTTAATTAAGTTAAAATGAATACAAAAATGACACAAGCATATATCTTTTAGAAAAACAATTATTACATAAGGATGTATATGTTTTATTTCAGATTATAAATATTAATTAGAAAGATAAAAAGATTTCCAACATAATGATATTTTATTTATAATTTTTAGACATTAAATAATTTATTTTATTTATGACATAATGATGATGTAGTAATTACTAAAAGAGTAAAAAATTAAAATAATTGATATTATAAATACCCAAATAAATATAATATGAACTTTTTAATGAATTAAACTAATTTTCTAGGATAATATGATATATTAGTATTGATTTAATTGACTTTTTTGAAGTAATAAATCTTTTATGAGTTTCAAAAAAATCAACTATTGAATAGTGTCAAAATTGACATAAAAGAGTTCTTAAAACAAATATTATATTATTAATTGATATTAAATTCCTAAAAATATAAGGTTCGGCCAAGAGACTTATATCATGATAGGTTCATCATTAATGGACCACTTGGGGGTCTCTTGGATTTATATAGTAAGTTTATTAACCATACTATATAAAAATACAAAGATACATTGTAAAAGTGAAACTAATTAACTTAGAGTTAATACTTAAAGATAAGGTTAATATAAATACCCAAACCTGTCTAAATTCTATTGGATGAGTTGTTTTAGACCCATCCCCACCTTAACCTTTGAATATTCAACTTTGGAGCCATTAGAAACCGAATATTAATTTATTATAAATTAATATTTCTAGCTTTTCCAAAGGTGCCCCTCACCCCTCTTATAAAAAGGCACTCCTCCTTCTCATTTCTTCCCACCTTCAAAGCCTTTTGGTTCGGCCAAAATCTTCCCAAATACTCTCCCAAATTTCCTCAATACAACCTAGAGGCCTTAGTTTGATCAGAAAGCCAACCTAAGGAGCCCTTTTGATCAAATCAAAAGGAAGAGCCTGAAGAAGAGGTAATGATTTCACCACCCTTTTCCAAGTTCATGTCTTCTTCCACCTCTTCTTCCTTTGTTGTTACCATTATAAAATAATAACTCCAGTATCATTTATATACTGTGATGTTATTATAAATATGGTACAACCATGTTCAGTATTCTATCCACCCTTTGAATAACATGTCACCATACGTGCGTACGTACGGCTTACTGTCTCCACGTCGTGGGGTAATTGTTATTCAATATATTATTATTTGGATGGGTATAATAATGATGTGTAACTCATGTAAATAATAAATATAACATGTTAATGATTCTTTATATATGATATACCATCCATTTATATATTATTTTAATATCAAAAGAATGATATTGTCGCTCGTGTGTACATACGGACTACCGTCTCCACGAACGCGATGAGATTCATTCTCCATCGTAACCATTAAAGTATAATTATCATTTGATGATTTAAAAATGATGTTTAAGGACTTGATATCATTCTGGATATGAATAATATACAACCTATAATTTATAAACATGGCTTACGTAACAAAACATATAAAAGAAAACAAGTAAGTTAACACCCGAAACAACGATAATACTAAGATATTATTATCAAATCAATATTAAAAGATCATATATGATATCATATTAATGTATATGATTCCTGTATAATTTAATAACAATTATTTCACCATTATACAGGAGGTTAACCTACCCCAACCAAGGAAAAGTACAAGGTAAGGGGTTTTTATCTCACTCCTTATTTCCGTGAGATTCATGCCATATTGCCACCATCACCTTTTGTGTGGTGTATGTACTGCCTATAATTATATTCTTTGTGTAATACACTCTAATTTATGTGTATTTACATATTCATTTTATGATACCTATTTCATGGGTCGTATGATTTATAAGTTACCAAATTGGTAAGGGTTATTTCACAATCTCTTCATTATCTGAGGTCGTTTATATGTAATAATCTACTGGGATCTCTTTGTCATCCACATCCATGTTTTCATAAAAATGTATTTCAAAACATTTTTATTATTTACAAGAATATGGGTTAAAGTCATTTATACCCATGTTTGACTTTTTATAAGAGGAATCTTTCAGTCGTTTTCCAAACAAGGTGCTTTTTAACCTTTTCGACAAAATTTAGTTAAGAATGTCCTTTTTTAACTTATATGGCAGGTGCGGTTATTCTCTGCCATTATTATAACTTTGAAGCTTCCCTTACAAACTTGTATGGATATTTTCAAAATAAAGGTTTTCTTTTATAATTATGTGATTTTAAATGATTTCAAAAAAATATATATTTCTCTCAAATATATGAAAATCCAGTGCAAATGTATACGTATTTAACGCAAGCTTAAAAATGTTTTCAGAATACCTGACACTCGAGTTTGGTAGACAGGAAGGGATTGGGATTGGACCCATCATGGCCTGTAATTAGTCGAGCAGTCTCAGAATTAGTTATTTTTCTTTCAGAAGCTTGCATAATGTTTTCAGAAAAACACTGGAGTGTATTTTAGCAATTTTAAACGTAAGTATCTTCTAAAAAAATTTCATCGGTAAGTATCATGAGACAAACTATTGTCTTGTCACAAGGCCTTGACAAAATCTTATTTGTAGTCTTGGCACGAGGCCTTGGCTATGTGGTTATGATTGTCTGGCATTATGCATTCCAACATTATGAATGTGGTTAGTGATTTTGGATGTGATTATTGGATTAGTAGAATATCCATGTGAATGAGTAAATGGCATTATTTCATTTTATTTATGCCATACAAAGTTGAAAGTTCAAGTTTGAAAGGATTTTGTTTTAGTTATACATTGCCTTAAATGTTTATTCTTATTTATGAAAGTTTCCACTATATTGTTATCCTTACTGGGCATTTGAGATCACCCATTTTCTATGTTTTATTTTTCCCAGGAAGTGAAGAAGTAAATTATGAATGACCTGCAGGGATATTATGTGGGGATATGAGTGTGAATTATGGAGACATTATGTTGTTGTAGTAGTTTTTCATTTTATGATGTAATGTTAAAGTTATGAATATATCTATTGTTTCCAAGGCTACTAAACCAATCGGTCTTTCGAGATTTGATCGTTCTTGTGATCATGCCAATGTTAGGTAATAATGCACCAACTCTGGGTAACTAGGGTCGGGGCGTTACAAAAAGGATGGGAATTACATACACCACACAAAAGGAAATAGTGGCCAATGTTGCATGAATCTCATAAGCATAAAAAGTGAGATAAAAATCCCCTTATGAAAATTCGGTAGCTTAACGGCGCCACATAAAACTTCCATAAATGGATTTATGAGATAAAATAGGATCTATAATAATATTAACATAAAATATACAGAAATATTAATATAAATGACTTCCCCCAACATAAGAAAGAGGAGCTTAAAGTAAGTTACATAAAAAAGAGTACTTAAAAATAAACAGAGAGGTAGGATCCCTTACCTTGGGTTCGACATGACTCGATCATTCTTTAAACTTCTGAATAATAAACTTGATTTAATTTCTACGTGCTTAAAAACTTTTTTCAGGTCCATTATTCCTTTTATATCACTTGTTACCATGCTATTATAAATATGTAATTATTTAAGATAATAATGGTTGTTTTGTCGATCATTGTTAATTGAGTCAAAAATAAACTCTTTATAATTACAAGTTTGTTCATAGGGTAAAATATCCATTATATCCAGAATTATATTCATTATTTAGATATCATATATATCATATATATCCATTATATACTTGCATTTATAATATTACATGACATTTAGAGGTAAGAAATGAAATGCACCGTTCATGGAGACGGTAAGTCGTACGTACGCATGAACGCTAATTCCATTTCTATTTCATATTTAATGGAATTAAAACATAATGATACATAATATTATTATTATTCCAGTATGGTATCATATTTAATATCATTAAATATATCATTTATACATACAACATATGGTATTAACGAATCAAATAACTTTCAGGGGGCGATAGTCCGCACTTCCTAAAATGATGATATCGCATTTACCCATAATGGAGGCCATAAAGGTATGCCATTAATGAAAAATACAGAGGCTTAAGGGATACATAAACATATTATATATCATATATAAATATTGTGACATCTTAATGTTCACCTTTTAATGTGTTAAAAGAATATTGAACAATCATCGTTTCATGAGGCAGAAATTCACTATCCACATAAACAGTATGTTCTTTAACCATTAAATGTAGGTTTGTGTAAGTGGAGCTCGAATAATTCTATTAAAACATCCTAGTATATTTATGATACTGTATTTGTTTCAAAAATAATGAATAAAAAGAGTTTAGGGGGCTGGAGAAGCAAAATAAAACAAAAGAACACAAGTGAAGACATTACCTTAAAATCGTGTAACTCCTGTTGGTTTGAACCAAAAGGGTTTCCTGAAGAGATTAATGCCTAAGTAAAGGCATCTAGGATGAGTAGAGGTATGTGGAGAGAGATGAGATGGTTAGGGTTTGGTTGAGCCAAAAGCTTGAGAGTTGTGGGTAAGGTGGTAGAGGTGGGGGACTATTATAGGAGAAGAGGAGGGGCACTCTGGAAAGTTATGAAATGATAATTTATTTTCAAATGATTTTCGGATTATAAAGGTCCCACATTGATGTATTTTGAGGATAAGGTGATAAGGGTTCTAAATATACTCATCCAATAGTTTTTTTACATGTGTACGTCTTAGATTTTACATTATGTTTTCATTTTATTTAAATCGTTAAATAATGAGGTAATCGCTCCATCATCATGATGTCATAAATAATTTAATTTATTTAATGTCAAAAAATTATAAAAAGAACTTTGATGTTGGAAATATTCCTAGATTTACAATGACTATTCATAGTCAAAAATATGACTTGTATAACCCCATGTAAAAATTGTTGTAGTAAAACGATACATGATTGTGTCATTTTTAATTTTACTTTTAAAAAAGGCATTAATGTCATTATCTTACCCAAGTGGATCCATGGGGTCCCAAAAATCGACCCATGGGTTGTATTGGTCGGCCATGACACATCCAATAAGGGTAGGACATGTTTCAATATCATTTCATATTATTAAAACATTATTTTTACCTTAAACACACTAATTACCTCTAATCGCGATTAAAAACATAAATGTTACTATTTACCAAAAAATTATTTTAATCCCATTGAACAACATTTTACTTCCTAATGAAAACCATGTATGTAGGATTTTTGAAATTCAAAACACAAGGGTGGTAAAATTTTGTTTAAACAAAAAATCAGTTTTTTATGTATTACTTAGTGGTTTCACAATTCATCAAAAATTGAAGTTTTTCAAAAAAATACCAAAACATCACCCTAAGCTATATTTGATATTCAGAATTTAAAAATGTTGTATATTTTATGAAATTCAAAAAATATATGTTATAATAATTAATTTAATAATTAATTTCCGTTGTCAGAACAAATAACATGTTTTTTAAGGAACAATATCTATCAAAAGATTGACACTCGTTTATGTCCAATCTCAAAGTGATATCAATTCCAATGACCACCATTGGATTAAATGGTAAAAATATATTCTAATTTCAATTTAAAACCAATTAAAAAGATAATCTACCAATATAAATAAATTAGATGGAAAAGGTTTTTTGAATTAAAATAAAACACTTTTCACTATTCATTAAAAAAATGAACATTATCTATAAAAATACCAGAAATGTATCCATTGTAAATTTCAATGTCCCAATAATAAAGAATAAGTTTATTTTTACAAAAATAGCTTATAAAATTGTCAAAATATAGATTTAAAAATGGTTCTTCATCAAATAGCGGTAAAACAATCTTTTAAAATTATTAGTGTATTTATTCTTAAAATGGGATTCATTTAGATTTTAAGCCTCTAACATTTATTGGATAAATTTAAAAATATTTAACAAACATATGTAAACATTTTTAGTTATTTCTGTTCATTCCCTCCATTACAATGGCTAGGCATTAACTATTATTATATTATTATATTATTAGTGGGCAACGTAAGATTTCAATGAATCTCCTTGTTACGTATTGGGTACTCCATCGAGCATATAATTCCTTTTAAAGTCGTATTAACATTTTATTCAAAAATATGGATAAACATTAGAATGTAATATTATTTATTTACCTTGGATGTTACATAAATCATGTTGTATAATAAATAGTATCTCTCAATGAATTGATAATTTTAACCTGAAACCATCATCATATTTCTAAACATCCCCTAAAGCACATGAATCCCATATTTAAAAATATAACTCTATATATCACAAAATTATTAACCATATTAATATCATCAATTTTTTTCATTATTTATAATAACTCATTTCATGTTTAATAGTTTTTATTATCTATTTTCAATAGTTAGTGTTATTTGTCATGATCCATTTAAGCACATTTTGTAATAAATCATATATTATTTATTACACTCACACATATTAAAATATTTATGAAATTTATTGTATAATACTATATAATCTATTTATTTTCAAATATATTATATCATTCCATTTTTCTCTATTTTTAATGAAAAATTAATTCTATATGGGCTTATTTTGGTAGTTTTCATAAAAGATTTTGATATTTTAATAATATTTTAAATAAGAAATAAATTTTAAATAATAATAAAAATCATGATTTTCAAATAAAAATACCATTATATTTGTATTTATCATCCCATATTCATCCATGATAGATTTTTATATCATTATTCTTGCAGGTGGTTATACTGATAAAATAATGAACAGAACATAATTCGATGGGTGAATAAGGTTTAGTAATTCATTGTTTTATATCAGAATAAATATAAAATATGTATAATTTTATCATAAAAATGTTTCTTATTTTTTGAATCAAATTTTATATTTTTATAATATATAATGAAAATATTGATAAAAATTAAAATATGTTACCTCATAGAGGTAGTAATCTGTACAACACATGGTTAGCATTATTATTTCCTTTATAATGAGATAAAATTATATCGATTTTACTATTTAACATCATATTGAAAGTCGGATTTTAAATTTAACACTGAATATTTTATTCCACCATTATAAAAAGGGAAGGGAGGTATTGGTGAAAAATGGAATATATCTCCTCATTGAAAAAATAGTCTTCACTATAAAAAAATGACATACTGTTTTTCTAATTCTATGGGACTGAATAAATAAGGGTATTTATTGTGATATAATAAAAATTAAGTATAATAATGTTAATGGTGATATAATACAATTTTTTTGGGTACTTCCTGAAGACAATTATTAAGAAGAAAAATATTGTTTAATGTAAAACATACATAGACACCTTGAACATTCTGTTGAAAAAATCCTCAAAATTACATTTCATAGGTTGCAATATTCAGACCATGGGCTTATGTAGATTCATGATAGTTTTAGGAGTGGAAAAATTAGATGATTTATGCAATTTTTATGTATGTGTGGAATTAATCCCCCTTTTAAAGTGAAAAAGAATAATTTTATATCTAAAAAGTACTTTTTAATGATTTTATTAGAATATTAAAGGTTTAAAAACTCATAAAGTATGAAATAATATATTTTAGGGTGATATTGGGTCCATTAATCCTCAAAATATTTATTTACAAACATGTTTTAATCATCTTTGTATTAATTTTTTCTTATATTTCTTCCCTATAATTTTTTTATAATGGGGACTAATTATAATCTAACTAACATTTGTTTACTAGGAATATTAAATTACCCTTAAAACCAAATTTGAGACATCTATCAAAAAAATTAATAACTATTTAATCTAATTAAACTATCATATATCCTAAAATTAACTAATATTTAAAATATTTATTCTATAGAATATTATTTTCATAAAAATGTTTTTCAAAAAATAATGTGTACTTAATAGGATTAGTATTAATAAAAAACGTAATGGGTGAAAATATATTTAATATATATTTAACAATAAAATTAAATAATTTTTAGAAAATTTAAATTTAAATTTCATTTGGTTAATATTACAAAATATTCATATTTTTTATAATAATATTACCATTATTGATAACATTAGATTTGTAATAGTAATCAACATGTTATGACTCAAAATTAATTTAATATTATTAAGTAATAAGATAAGATTGTATAAAATATTAATAAAATTTTTATTCAAGCTATTTATATGATGAAAATTTATTTTTAATACATTTTTTAAAATCAGTATTAAAAGAAAATTATTACTTTAGTTTAAAAAAAATATAAGATTTGTTTTATAAAAAAATAGTGACTCTAAAATATTTATTTTACATTTCAGTTTATTTATTTTATTTGCAAAAATTTACACATTTTTTATGTAATTTTTCTATTATATTAATTCCAAAAAGATAATGTTTTGGAAAATTTTATATGTTTTTAATATTAAATTAAAAACAGAGTCTTCAGATAAAATAATTTAAATTATATGTATGTTATTATTTCAATGTAAAATAACAAAAATATATTAAATTAATTTCTATGTTAAATTTTTTAAAATTATTCTCTAAAAAATAAATATAAATAAAACTCATTATATAAAAAATAAACATTAATTTTTTTGAATAATTTCAAAATGTGGAATTTTGGAAATTCATGTGACCAAAAAATCAGTACATTACCTAATACATGATCATATCTTCGCAATTTCTAGTTACATATCCCTTCATTATCTCTTTATTTGTTCTAAGAATAATTTGTTACCTATTGGCATTCAAGGGATGTAATTTTTCTATCATAGATATCATTGAAATTTCCATGACCATGTGTTTTATATTCATATGAATTCTCCCAAATTTTAATTTTTTTTAGATTTCGTATGAGAATAGTATAAAAAACCGCATATTAAATATAAATAGTTCTAAATATTAGATGAATTGTTCTTATAAGACATACATTTACTACCTAAAATCATTTTTCAGCCATAAAATTCCATTGGTGTATTAAGTTAAATCAAATTACTAAATCAATGTAAACAATGAACCAATGGATCTTAAAAAAAATCCATTATACGAAAATAAAAACAACCATAGAATCTAAGAAAACCAAAAGTCCAAAATAATATTAAACTAAAATTTTAAATTGATACACCACAACTATATTTAGTCATATTACAAATCTTTTTAAAAATTATAATTTAAAAAGAATATAACACATACCCACCTCAAACTATGATCCACCTCAATCTGTGAACTTTCTATGAAAGGCAATATCACCCCAACCAAAAAATCGAATGAAAATAACCACAAAAATCAAAAACTCATTATCACAAAAAAAAATCAATTCAATGTAACTCAATATGTAGAATATATTATCTTATATACATACAAGAGCTGTAAACATAAAGGATATCCATCCAATAGGGCCACTATATAATCATGAAAAGAGAATCCATTAAAACGAGAGAGTAAAATCCCACTATAATTAAACACATGTTTTAATAATTTGATTGAAAAACCATATGATAGTGAAATGTCCAGAAGATGCTTAAAATAACTTATGAATGTATTACATATCTATGATAAGGCATAACATAGTGGATACCACCAAAAGGATATCAGCAAAAAACTCATGAATCTGAACCCACAAATTGACAATGAGTACCACCACCATCATTGTCCCATCCCACCTGCATATACATATTACAAGACTATGAATTTGTTTTGAATCAAAGATAAAGATAATAAGAGAATATGAATATGTTATTATGACAATGAGAAATTAACTACACATTCCACCTCTAACAAAACCACATACCCCCACTACATAATCCTGAGAAACTAATTTCTAGTTTCAACATGATGTGTTCTATGATATGATTGGGGAGCACAACAATTAGTTCGTGGAAAACTACTGATACCAGATATGAAAACATAAATAATATGCCATTAAATTCCACCAAAATTAATTCAAAATCATCCTGAGAGGAATTGTATTAATCATAGATCATGGGATTATTTTTATATATGTTTTTATCATATTTGGGACACAATCATGGACTCTATTTCAATAATGTAAATTATACCTAATATAAATACTATTTGAACTAATTGATGTAAAATATAAATTTATAAGAATAAAATTCCTATTAAAATCTACTATGGATTAGTTTTATTAATTTTTTTGTTAAATTAATTACATAAATAAAATATCTATTTATAATTAATAATATATTCATTAGGGTGGAAAATTTATTATTTTTTAAATTATATTCGGTATAGAGGATTTTATTGAACAATATATGATTACAATACTCCTAGTTCTTGAGTGGGTGATCATTTTTAATAATTCTACATTTTATTCATAACTCATTTACGTTATTGTAGTTTCATTGGAGTTATATATCCATTAAATATTCTAATACCCATCATCTGCATTATCCATTAAATTATGGAAGTGACTAGGATAATTTACATAATCCCTACATTTATGACACTAAATTTCCAATAGTAATTTATAATGAACAAAATTTCCATTCAATATATCCCCTAGGATCTTAACTTTTACTAGGTAATTAATTTTTTTTTCAACCCTTATACCATATGTAAAAACTACTCTAGTTTCATTATATAAATTTTATGTGGTTCTTATTTGTAAATTATTTACATAATGAAAATTCAATAATCATTAATTTATCATAATAATATCCTAATATTTAATGATAATCGATCAAATTTTTCATTTTTTATTTTCAAAACAGAAATATGTTCACATCATAAATCATATATATTGATATTAGTTTTGGAATGATCCCAATTTTTCATGTCTATATTTTATCCCATTAGCTTTCTTGTTGTGTAAATCTATGAATTTACTATAGAATCCATTGGTACGATGGTAGATATAGGATTGAACCATTTCAATGACCATGAGGACATAATAATGAATGATTATTTATAAACACTATAAGATAATTATTTAATGATAATTACATGAAAAATTATACCTCCAAACAACCTACATTTCAAAATTATAAAATTATATTTCATCTATTCATAATTAAATCTTTGTTCAATATAGGATTCTTTAGATATTGATCCCTCACACATCATATAATAATAAAATAACATAATAAATACCTTTAAATGTATTTTAAATAGAAGGTATTTATCCGAATCATATCACCATGGTTTGTCAAACCATGTTTGTAGATTGGCCTCTTTTCCATGCACTAGGATTCAATTGTTTTAATACACAACACACCCAATTCACATTTATTATCACATGTTTAAACTATTTATGTTATTATATCCTCATTTAGTATCCATATGAGGATATTTTTTCTAGTAAAACCACACAATATCAACTACAATACAAAAATTAATACATTGTTGTATATTTATACATAACTATTCTATATATATGGGGGATTTCCCTAAATATTTTTTTTCCTAATATATATTAAATCTATTATAACCTTATGTAGCTTTATGGGTTCACTATAACATTGATATTATGATCAGTCATAACATATCAACGAATTTATTTTATACAACCAATATCCTAGTCCTTTAAGTTATGTAAGCAATTCATTTATTTTAAATATCATTACCAAACAATTCGGTAATCTCAATTAATTAATGTACATAAAATATTTAATTTCAATACATTAAAAATAAAAAAATTTAGATAAATTTAGAATAATTTATGAAAAATTAACTAATTAAACTCATACTTTTTCCAACAATTGACATTTTTTCAACTATATACGAAACATCATTATCCAAAACATGTCTTAAATATATTCAAAAAATAATTATTATAAGATACAAATATAGAAATTTCTTAATTTTCTTATCTACATATCATTGGGAAATGGAGTGATTAGTATCTTCTAAGATCAATTAATTCATATGGGTAAAATAATGCACTAAAATAAGAGAATTTATGTGCAGAAAATAAGATACTATGGGTATAGTTAAGATATTTAATAAAATCATACAAAAAATAAATAATCATAAATTAGGATTCATGGAATCTGGATAAATCATGATAAATGTATTTGAGTGTTTGTGGAAATATGAATCAAAAAACATTTCCCGTAACGTTTAATGAAGAAATTGTATTATGATAATGATTATTTAAAGAAAACAAACATGGGTAAATATCATCCTCCATCTGTCACAAACGTGATCCCATGGTTATGATATACCATTATTTTTCAAATTTATACATCAACATTGTGAGTAACATTCTTGAACCCACCGTTAAGAACAACCATATTATACAGGCATATACATATCTCATGAGGTTTAAAATTTTAACCACTACATTGGAGAGAAATATTAAAATCCTCCAATTATTTTATCATACGTATATGTGAAAGATGATGTTAATAAATAATTATAATGCAATGATCCCACATAGAAAATGTGTTTCAATGATCACATGAAAAAAACGCAATAAATGATTTTGGGTTTTCATAAATATTTCAAATTTATTCAAAGAAATAAATCATCATAATTACACAAAAAATCATAACATGATAATCACATGGAATATTAATAAAAGGCAAATATATCCATTAAAATTGTATTTAAATACCACTAAATTAAGATAACAATGAATATGATATTTTCATATCATAAATAAATTCTAAAATAAATGGTTAATAATAATCATTATCAATGGATGAATATAATATAGGGGAAAACCGTTCATAAAATTGAATGAAAATATGACATTCAAAGAAGAATGGTATTAAAAAAATATGTTTTTTCATTAAAAATGATTAACAAATAAAAATAATGTGATTAATGATTTCAATTATATATTTCTAATGATTTTATTTTTTTAAATCAAAGGGAAATAATCAACCTAAATAATAATAATAGTATTATAGTAATTCAATATTTTAACATTAAATTTTTTTATTAAAATTCTAATATTTATATGAAAAATATCTTCAGTAAAATTAATAGAATAATGGTAAAATAGTTTATATTTTAAAACATTCATACATAGAAAATTAATATTAAAATTTATGGGAAATCTAATATTTTAATTTTATTTCAATTATATGTTTATTTTCATAATTATATAAACATTTTATACATTAAAAATTCAAAATTTTATTTTGGAAACTTATTAACATAAGGGAGGAAATGAAAAGATTTATTTTATATAAAAATAAATATTTTTATAATCCTAAAATATTATTGTCTTGATAATTTTATAATGGTTTTATATAACACCATTTGAGTGGATGTTATGATTCATATACATTATTCATAAAACCTTTAAATAATTTAAGGAATCTTTATTGAGAACCAAAACTGTATATAGGGAAATAAAAATTTTATACAGAATGTACTGATGAGATATAAGAGGATGACAATAAGTAATCAAATTATTCATTCTAGAAAACTTATGAAATTTTTTAAGGGAATAAATATATACTTGGATGAATAGATTATGTATATATATTTTTTGTTATTCATTAAAAAATTAGATATTTATTTCATAATTTGTTTATTTAGTATGTCATTACTAATGATTAACTGTAATTTTTCAACATAGAAATGTGAAATATGATATAAAATAGAGGAATGTAATTAATAATTAAATCTTGAATACAAAAATCATATATAAATGATTGTGATCCATTATATCAGAAATTGAAGATGTGACACCCTTACGACATTAGAAACAAAATAATATGACCCTCTGATGTATATGATTTTAAATGTGAACAAAATATCATGTATAATTATAAAATCATGATACATAATTATTATAAGATTCATAGATATTCCGTTAGAAATTAAAAAAAATTATTTTAAAATTTATTTCTCAAGAGGTTGAATATTGAGTCATGAATCTCTGTCAATAATTTCTGACATCACCTAAACCCATGAATACCTAGTACAAAAAATAACTACATTATATTATTATTTCATATCCTTATTTTTTTTAAAATAATAATAATATTAATTAATAATTATAATCTATATTAACTATTTTCTATATCTTATAAGAGTTATCTTGATGGTATTGAACTTGTTTTGAAGTCATGTATTTTTTTATTTATTTCACATACAATATTCATTATTTTTAAATATTTTTTAGTAAAATAAATGATTATTTATACATTTTAAATAAATATCTAATCAAATTCCATTATTTTATAGTTATGTTTCATTAAAATGGAATTAATAACAACATATTTTGATTATTTTAGGGATAAAATATGATTTTTAAATATATTGTTAAATAATATTTATAACAATTTAAAAACACTAATAAACACTATTTAATTATTTAATTAAAATAATATTTCAATTTGCGTCCAATATTCATACATTCCATATTTTTATAACATTTTACAAATCAGTTGTTTGACTGATCCAAATAATAATATATGATAATTTGATATTTGAGTAAGGTTAATGAAGTTATAATTCAATAATAATCCCATTATAATATAATGATAGGTATATTATCTTGTTTATCATATATATTTTAATTATACTTTATATTTTATTATAATTAATGGAAATTGAAGTAGAAAATGAACACATTTGTTTTTATAGATAAAGTAGACATAACACACAATTAACATTTTCTTCTAGCAACTAATGAGATGAATTTATGGTGGATTATAAATTTAATATTCATATTAATAATTATATTATATATGAAAAATTTAGGAAATAATTTCATTGTTCTATATGGTTAGGACATGTAGTGATTAAAAGGGGATGACGTCACTTTAGGGTTGTGGTAGTCTGCACAATGCATGATCAAAATTCGTTTTTTCTATGGGGATGGGAAGGACATTATAATGGTTGTTTTAGTAATATAATAAAAATTTTCCATTCGAATGATATTGATATTAATATATTTAGATGGATTTCATGAGTTAGGAAGAGAAATACTACATGGAAAAGGTACATATTATGTGATGCATAATTCAAGACCATTCATTTTATTTTGATTAACTCCTTATAATTGAAGTACATATGTTAACAAGTACATATTATGAGATTTAATATATGAAGTAGTTTTCATGGATTGGAAAACTAGTCTTCAATTAAAGAATAATTCAATTTTAATATGACGCATTAAAATAGTTGTGGTAATCCCATTTTATTAGTGATTAATTGGGAACTTGTGTGGGTACCCTTTAATTTTCAATTTCATCATTACACTATTACATTGTCAGTGACTCAAAATTTTCCAAATAGTGGATTATATGGATAAATTTAATTTATCATTCAATAACATGTATTTTAAATCATGTTTTTTAACATTATTGATGTCATTTAATCATATATTTTTACATTTCAAATTCTTCTATTTTTACTAGTGTGACTTGTTTTCCCAATTAATTATGTTTTACTAAACATATAATATTTAAAAATTTAAAAATTGGGATTTTATTTAACAATAAAATTATATTAATTTAATTTATTTCATCATATCGGTTTCTAAAAATTTACTTCGAATTTATAATAATATTTATTTATACATAAAGTTTTTTAGAAAAATTATAACACCTATTGATTTTGAGAAATATTGTCGTTGAATTAATTTCATCTTTTTTGATATTTATAATATCATACGTCACATAATATAGAGACAATTATTATCAATAACAGTGTTTGGATAGATTTTCATGCAATACCTTGTTAATATTGTACTACATGGAACACTGTGTCTATCTAGAGTTACACACAATGATTAGTTCCTTCGATAGCTATTGTTACACGTATGGATGAGTTTTACCGAATTGTAATATACTATTAATATTATTGTCAAAATATATTAGTTCTACCACCTATAAACTAGAATAGAATTTAGTAATAATATAAACTAAATTTACAAAATATGATATACTCATGTTTTTTAAATTTATCCATTGGATATAAATTAGTTAAAATTATTGTAATAACTATTAAATAATAAAGGAATCCCTTTTATATTAATTATATTATTCTATGTACAAAAACTAATTTTATATCATCAAATTAAAAAACCTGTTTTGATGAATTTTAGTTCATAAAATATATATATTATTTATTAAATCAAAATTATTTACACTAATCCGATATATTTTATATAGATAATATAAGAATAAATCTAATTTTATGAATAAAATGATGTTTTTTTCAAAATGGAAATTCTACCTCCATTAATAGGAATCCAATTTTAAATATTATTTTGGAAAAAAAATTTATTTCATTTTGAAAAACTATAATTATTTTTTGAAATAGCACTATAAAAAATGATGAATTATTAGTATTTTTCTAAAAACATTCATTATTTATGAATAATGAAAAAAGTTAAATTTTATTTGAAAACTTATTTTACATATAAATTATAAAAATAGTTACATTATGTTATAAATTAGTTCAAAATTATAATTAGTTTAAATATATATCTATAAATACTATTTGGTCAATTGGAATCAATTTATCAATGAAATTCGATAAGAAAACAATTTCGAATATTGGAAAACATTATCTTAAAAAAACATGTAGTATCCACCCATCCATAAGATTATATTTAAATGAATTTATGAAAATTATTTGTTTTGAATTAGTAAAAATGGAATAAATATTATTATTTTGTATAATAGATAATTTCTAATATGTATAAATTGGTTTTTTGATAAAATATTAGTGAGATTAATTAAATTTAATGACAATAATAAAGGTTATAAAAATTGATTTTGTAGGTAAATTTTATCTAAAGGGACCAAATACCCTTGACATATGTCAATTTATATATACACACACACAGATATATATAAACATTCATCCTTTTTCTCAAAAATTTAAATTTATTGGAGGCACACGATGTAATGGAGACCTCTCAATAGTGTTTAGATTTTTATATTTAGATTAATTCCACACCTACTCCATAATAAAAAGTGAAATCGCCCCCCCCCCAAATTATTCACTACTCTCAATCCCTTTTTTTAAAAAATAGAACCAAATATCCTCCCAAATTACCTCCATTAATCTTATAATAATTCTTTTACGTGTAAGGACGACTATATAATGCCTTTGATGAAAACCAATACATGGTATACAATGAAGATGTATCATCCTTCCGCAAACTCTTTTGTCTTATTTACATTCTACACCACCTAAATCCTTATATTATAGGATTATATCATACCTTTAGTGTCCTAACTATTTTGATATATTGTTACGATATAGGTAATACTTACACCTACAGACACTTCCATCAAATGGGTAATGAAATTACTATTCATGTGTACAAAGGACAACTCCACAAGAAATCATGTTTTTTTTACATGACCACCTCTAATGGGGAGAATTATGATGAAAATAATATATTAACATAATATTTATGGTATCTATGCCTTATTTATGATTATTTAATTAATGTATAAAATATACCATCATGATTTCCATTTTGTTGGAATACGATAACTTCATTTTTGGACATGTGGACTACCACCTCTAGAAAATGATGTGATTCTTTCACAAATTGGATATAATATTTTAAATATGGGTTTATAATATCTATATAATATTTATGAAAAAATAATTCTATTTTAAAAATAATATATATATTCCTCATATTAATTAACATTATTTTATTCAATATGACAAATTAATGGAAAGAAAAGTTTCTCATACGTATGGCATACAACCTCCATGAATAGTGGATTGTAATTTATATTTATTAATTATGTGGATTTTTATGAATATTTATATAATAGATATATATTTTTTATATCATGTTATAAATTCTTGAATTAATAAATCATGTTCAATGTAAGAGGATAAATAATAACATGCTGAAATATATATGACAAATAATGTAGATATTACTGAAAACAAAATATTAATAGTGTATTGTTAATAAATAGATAATATTAAGACCTAATAAGATCATATATGGTATTAAATATTATAAATTTTTTTAGAAGTAAAATAAACATAAATTTTATTTTATAGTTCGTTTGAATGTGTTAAAAGAATGTCATGTTTTAGGGTATGAGTTTTCCCATAACACATTTATTTCAATTAGACATGGTCCATATTCATCACTCATTTGTTTTTTTATGGTGTATAAAATACCCATTAATGTATTATAATATTATTATACATAATTATATTGGTATATATTTATTCATTTTAAGATATTTTCTTCATGGATATTATGGTTCAAAGGTAACCAAATTGGTAAAGCAATTTTTTTCTCAATTTGCGTTCTTTGATATATGTGACTTATAAAGATGATATATTTTTCCATGAGTTTATTATAATTCCCATTGTATTGTTATATCATGAATATAATTCATTTCATTTTATTTTATTTTTCATGAAATTATATTATCTAATGGGGACTATGATTAATTGTTACCAATATTTTAACATTATATTACTAAAATCAAATTATTTATCTAGATTATTTATGATTATTCATACATGTATGAAATCATACGATACATATATCATATAATATGAATAATTTTTTTATCCTATGGCTATTAATTATTTCATCATTGAATGGTACAACTTTTCTACTCTGGTACTTTAAATAATGAAGAAATTGTTTTTAAGAAAATATTATCGTATCTCTCTCATTGGTTAGAAATTTTAATTCATTCAAAATACTGCTTTAAAAAAATATTTTAAAAATGTTATTAATGTCTTTTTAGGATAATTATCAATAATAATTATTTTTAAATAACATATTTAATATTTTATTTCTTTTCAAATCTTCCATTATATGTTTTTGGGGTTGTTTTCAATGTAAATGGTTTCTAAAATGCTTTGTGTTTTAAACATTATTTGAAAAAGAAATAAAGGGTTTTTTTATTAAATTTTTTTTAAATTAATTTTAATTCTCAGATTAAATGTTATCAATTTTATTTTCAACAAAAAGTATATAAAAATTTTTATATGATGTAAATATTTATTTTAACTCAAAGATATTGTTTCACGTGATATTTAAAAATTATTCACAATATATTATGATATTATTTGTTATAGTTTAGATTTACTAAATATATGATCCAATGATACAATTTATATTATTTCTTTATTTTTTTGTTTTAATGAAAAGATTATTATGCAACCCATTTTTTTCAATGAGATAGTCATGTTTTAATGATATTCAATGAAACCCATTTCTTTTCCATGGGTTAATAATGTGATGAAATAATTATTATTTTTATGAGATTTATGATGATATGAAAAAAAACATGTAATGGTTAAATGACATATTATATGTGATGTGGTTTCCTAGATAGCACTGCGCAAGCCTATTACAACTTATATGTTGACGTGTCCCAGATAGTAGTGGGTGAGCTTGTTTGGACATATTTGATAGGGCAGCCTGTATTAAACCGAGTAATACTATTAGAGATTATATGATGGGGTGGACCATATATAACAAGAATATCCTAATATGATTTATATTATGTGGTGACCCAAAAATACCCTAGTGAGACCATTATTGATCACTAATTAATTGGTTAAATATTTATATCTCATTAGATAATTATGGGAACATGTTGATGGGATTAATAAACTATGGTAAGAAGTTATTACCAGTTCCACTATAAGGATATTGATAAAACTGGGGACTGGGGTGTGTCCTTCCTAGCTGGTTTGTCCCCTATGAAGTGCCCTAATATGTTTTCGTCAATAATACTTGACTTCTGGGGAATTATTTTACATGCTAAAACGCATACCAAAAATACATTATCTTTATTATTTGATTTCCAGGATTATATTATGTATTATCTTAGGATTCATATATTATGATATTGCAATATTTATTCCTTGATTCATGATTATGAATATTGATTTGATGGATATAATCATATAATGTTATGATCATCTTATGATACCGTTGTTCTCATGTTATGCGTATATATCTCTCCTGTTTACCATTAACGAGAATCAAATATCACCATTTTCTTATGTTTTCCTTCCCTAGGTTATGAAATTTTTTTTATGTTGTAGGAATAATGGTGATGATATTTATATAATATGTAAAATATATTTCATATGGAATGAATATTATGATTCTATGTTTCCAATGAAAAAAATATATTACTATCCCTATGAATGATTTTTTTCATATGTTGAATATTCATAACAAATGATTTCATGCCAAGGTGTCTTAATCTTATGTCAATATAATTGGTACTAAATATAATCATTATTCAACCATTTGTAACTAGGTTGAGAAAACATTTGTAATATCCCTTGGGATATTTATAAAGTTATTTCTAGGGATGTCTCTAAGGATAAGCCTATGGGGTACTAGATTTAAAATACGTATTCAAAATTTTGACATAATGTAATTAATTATTCATGATTACGTTGTTTTCCATTATGATAATATGTACTAACACTATTAATTTTGGTTTTATTAAATTATGATGACTAGAATAAATATGTGTCATGACCCAAACTAGTGGGCCTTGTGCCGCAACTACGCATTTTTCCCTTCAATAGGCTAAGCGCAGGTGACTATCACCAAATACGTATGTCACTAAAATGGGAGGAATTTCCTATGTACATGGAAGCATTCACAAATATCCAAGCACACATACTACTAAAATATTGAAACTACTATACTAACATAGCACAAAAACCACTATATCCAATAAGCAGAGTATGAAAGAGAGAAAAAAAAGTAAACATCGCCATAATACAGGCCTAGAAAATAGTCTTTAATGACATGTCCAACCTATATGAAAAAGGTACTAGGACCGTTATCCATAATCCGTAGGAATAGACCTTTGTATGTAAAGTCTCACAAAGCATTTTCTAGTCTTGGTCCACCTAGGATATGCCGATACAGGATGAATTATAACCAAGGAAATAATAGTCATCTCTACACAAGTATATGTGTACAACACATGTAACATAAATAACTAGATATAGTTAAGCATGAAACATAGTCTAGATGTAAGTCACAACAATTTTTTACCAACCCTGGATATCGATATAAAATATACCGCAATAAAATCATCTTTGAGAACATCCTCTTATATTTTACATAACCATCAATGTTCTTTTGAGGGAAACTGCTCATTGGATCCCACAAATATATAGATACAATGGTTGATATAACGAGAGATATGAAACGAGTGGTGAGTATCAAATCCTTGGACATGGGTGATACCAACAACTTAATATACATTAATCGACTATGTAGATGACCGACTCCTGGTAATATTGGTCACTTCAAAACCAATGACTCCTCCTAGGCCATGTATAATGAATATAAGATCCCACTCTAGGCCTCTCATTTGATTCCAACAACACTATCCATGATATGTTGCTGATTGGATCACATTCCTGGGAGTTGAAAATGATTCACACCTACCTACATGTAAAGGATTGGTGGAAAACCCCAAACAAAACATTCCCATGATATGTAGGACAAGTGGATTAATCCATATAGGAAGAGGTAAGGGGCCTTTAGTAGGGTCACTTCCTATATCCCTTAACTCTGACTTCTTATTGTGTATAATGACACATGTATTTAGACCATGTCATAAATAATATGGGTACATAATGTGTAGATGTGATTACATGCCATGCCCTTGCATCTGGGATCCATCCATGTACCCCGGTTGTTTGTTAGTACCCAATGGCAACACATTCATCCTTTCTCATGTACCAATACAAGGTTTAGTCTATATAATGCCTCAAATGGATCCATATGTATACTGGAATGAAAAATGTCATTATATGAAAATTCAACCAATGAAATGTGTTGGTCCCACCATCCCTGGTAATCCATTGAGCATGCTCGTAGCATATCCTCGAAGGTATGAATTGTTCATTCTGACTCCCCATCTGATTGAGGATGAAAAGATATTATAAAATTTAATTTTGTACCCAATGGCTTATGAAGGCTTTTCCAAATGTAAGAAATATACCAAGGATCACGATTAGTTACAATAGAGATGGGAACACCATGAAACCTGATTATCTCTTTACCGTACAACAAAGAAAGTTGATCTAGAGACAATGTATCTCGAATAGGAAATAAATGAGCTGATTTATTCAATAAATAAACAATAACATAGATTTCATTGTTATCTCTAGAGGTCTTTGGTAATCCCACAATGAAGTCCATGGATATATTTTCCCATTTTTCACTCTGGCACTGGTAATGTCTGAAGCATCCCTTTCAGTTACTACCACTCTTCTTTAACCTGCTGACAAGTCAAACACTTCATAGTAAAGTCAACAATACCTCGTTTCATTCCATCCCACTAGTAATAAATTTTATGATATCTGTACATCATTGTACTTCCAGGATGAACTGAAAACAAGGAACTATGAGCCTCACACAAAAACTCATTCTACAAATTTGAAACAAAAGGCACACATAATCTTTTCAAAAACCACAAAACACAATAATTATCAATGTCAAATTCAGGAAACTTACCCTTCTTAACCAACTCTACCTTTTTTGTAACTCTCTACCTTCGTTCTAAGCTCGCTTAATTCTATCTAACAGAGATGATTCCACTAACACCAGAAATCAAATAGAGGAATTTCCTGCACCAACAAATTCTATGCAAAAACACATCAAATCAAAAACCAAATGATCTCTTTCCAAACGTATCAAGGTTAATGACGCATTACATTTTCTACTCAAAGCATCCTCCACATTATTTTCCTTTCCTATATGGTAATATATCATTTAATCATAATCCTTGATTACTTCCAATCGTCTCCTTTGTCTCATGTTCAATTCACTCTGAGTGAATATATACTTCAAACATTTGTGGTCAGAATATATTTCTCATTTTACTCCATACAAATGATGCCTCAAAAATATTAAATAAAAAACCACCACAATTAATTCCAAATTGCGTGTAGGGTAATTTAACTCAAGAGGTTTCAACTGACATGAATCATAAGAAATTACATGATCATTATTCATAAGGAAACAACCAATTCTTTTCAACGAAGAATCCCTGTTAATAAAAAACTCACCATTTCTGGTAGTTAGTTCCAAAACTAGAGTATTAACCAATATTAATTTCTATTCTTGAAAACATTCATCACATTCTTTTGTCCAAATTAACTTAACACCTTTTCGAGTTAATTTAGTCATTGGACTAGATAACTGTGAAAAATTCTCAACAAACCTTCGATAATAACATACCAAACCATGAAAAATACGCAACTTGGTTATATTTGTGGGTTTTGGCCATTCTTCAAAAACTTTTTTATCAGGATCAACAGTTATTCCATTTTTGGAAACAATGTGACCAAGGAAAAAAAATTGAAATTGGAACTCACAGTTGCTGAATTTTCCATACAATTTCTTTTCCTTTAATGTTTTCATGAAAACCCCTAAATGACTTTCTTGCTCTTATTTACATGTAGAAAAAACCAAAATAGCATCAATGAGCACAACCACAAACATATCCTAGAACTCACGGAAAATTATATTCAAGAGATCCATGAGTACAGTGGGTGCATTGATTAACCCAAAAGGCATAACTACAAATTCGTAATGGCCATATCTAGTAGAAAATGCGGTCTTCAGAATGTCTTCTTCCTTTAATTTCAACTCATGGTACCATGACCTTAGATTAATCTTTGATAAATACTGAGCTCCCTGATGCTGATTAATATAATAATTAATATGAGGCAATGGATACTTGTTCTAAACAATGATGTTATTCAATGCTCTATAATCAATGAAAAGTCTCACTGAACAATTTTTTTTAACAAATAAGACAGGGGAACCCCATGGCGATGTGCTAGGTTGAATAAAACCTTTATCTAACAACTCTTGAAATTGGTTCATTAACTCTAAAAGTTCAATTTGAGCCATTCGATAAGGGGGTTATGAAATTGGTTTAGAATCACGAACTATATCAAATATAAATTCAACTTCTTGATCATGTATTATACCAGACAACTCATCACAAAAAAACATGAAGGTACACATTTACCACTAGAACATCAGCAATTTCAACACTGAATTTATTTTAAACAATACGTGCAAGGTAACAGTCATTTCCATCTTTTACTAGTTTCTTAGCTTCAGGATATGTTATCAAAACTAAATGATTATTCTCGTACACAAATAGAAAATCTTTTTGAAATGAAACAGCTTTATATCTAAAATCAATCATATCATGATAAACAGAAATCCAATATATACCCAAAATAACATCAAACTATACTAGAGGAAAAACAATAAGGTTTTTACATAGATTCTTTCCGCACACAAGGATAGGACGGTCCTTATGTTTTTTGTCTCAATATTTCCTCCATGTGATTTTACCATAAGCTATATATTAATATCTTGAGATGGACTTCCCAATATACTAGAAAACACCTCAAAAAATAATGAGTGTGTAGTCCCAGAATCAAACATCACATTGGAATAATCTGAACAAACAAATAGTGTACCTGATACTACTTCATTTGATGGCCCAACATCTGCTGAAGTAGTCGCAATGGATTTCACCACCCCATTATTCTTTTCGTCTAGCTTTTTTCCCTCAGTTGATTTATTTAATGGATATTTATTTTCATAATGACCCATTTTGTTGCACTTCAAATAATTTAGTAACTATAAATCATATTTTGTATTACCATTACCTTGATCTTTATCAGTGCAATTACGAACCTTATGTCCCATTTTTTCGCATCAGAAGTAGTAACCATAATTCATAAGGAATTCCCCAGTATGCTTTTTACCATAATTTTCACAAACTGTAAATGTAATTTTCTTGCCGGCAGTCTTTTTTGTAGAGTTACTTCATTTATCATGCCACCTTGACCTCTTATTCTATTGTTTGTCAAAGATCATCAGATCATCGGTAAACTCCATTTCCACCTTCCATGAAAAATGAACAAGTTTTTCTATAATTTTTGAACTAACGAGATGTTAAATCCCTTCGATACTTTGGATTTAATACTGAGTAAAAATGGTTGATTTTACTATAAAGATCTCATATGAAATTCGGAGCATACCTTGAGAGTCGAGTCAATTTTTCTTCATAAGCAGCCACTAAGTCATCCTTCTACCTTAATTCTAGGAATTGTTTGTTACATCCTATGTCGAACCACCTTAGGAAAGAATTTCTCGTGGAACAACACTTTGAATTATTCCAAATAAAGAGCATCAATATTTTTACTATCCCTGATATTTTTCACCATTGACCACCACTGATCGTCTTCACCTTCAAAACGGTAAACCACAAGACTATCCTTTTGGTTTTCCGAACAACCCATGACATCAAAAAAAATTTCCATTGCTTTAATCTACCCTTCTGCTAGCACAGGGTCAGATGATCTGCTGAATGATGGGGGATGTTGCATCATGAAATGATCTACTACCAAATTGTTCCTTTGTGGTTGATCTGGATGATCTCCTGCATGGATACCACAACCATTTATATCTTGAGTAAATTGTTCCATCACTACAACAAATTGTTCAGTTCCGATTCCGACCATCTCATGTTGCTGATCTGGAAGGTTGTCTTCCTTCTGATGTCGTCCCAACATAGCTGCCATGGTTCCTCTATGGAAACCCATTCTGAACACAGAAATTTCATAGACAAAGCAACATGGTAATATGTAAATGAAATATCATTTCAATATTAACATAAATTAATTTATGGACATTAATTTAAAAATATTATAACTCCTAAATATTTCTAATCCAACCTCTGATACCAACTATAAGGACCCAACCTTAACAAATTACATAATATTGAATTAAATGAATAATTCACATTGAGAATCTTTTCAGCTTTATAGATATAATGAATTAGGACATAACTGTTATGTCTCAATAAATTAAAAAGTAGACACTTCTATTGAGTTACCATTTTTTCACACAATAAAAACTCTTGAAAAAAAGAGTCATGTCTAGTTCCATATTTTAGACAACATGACTTTTCCTTGATCCCATCCTTAACCCAATTCATCTTTACGTCCTGTGAAAAACATTTCAAAACATGGGATGTCCATAGAAATCTCAGTAGGGGTTATAAAACAAAGAATGAAAACATTAGTTCATAATTACATACATAACATAAGATCTTTAACATACCTCATGAAATCATATGATTTATGAATAACACATAGGAACATAAATCATTAAGGTAACTTGTGGAATCTATATCCTACTTACATTGTAGCTATCACAGCTAGGTAGAGAGTTACATTTATAATACCCATCATAGTATATTCCCTAAATCTATTAGGAGAAACATTCATGTTTACCTCCATCACATTACCCAATGCATTGGAGACTCTATCAGGCTCACTCCCCCTAGGTTTATCACGAAACCACTTGTATGCATAAAAAATTCCCATGATCCACAACATATTCATAAATCATAAAAAAATAAAGGAAAGATAGAATTTCCACATTTTAATCACAATATATCATTTATATATAGTGACATAACTAATCCGGTATCAAAACAATTTTCAATACCAAAATATGTAAAAATAGTATAAGGTATTTATTTTCCTTTTAAAAACATTACGGATTTTTTAGGAAGCCGATGATCAAATAATACTCGTGGCTATAAAGAAGGTCATTATCACAACTTACGTGAAAAAGAAACATTTTTTTTATCATTTAGTAAAACAACTCTTAGATAAATATTACATTTGAATGAAATTAAAAGTTAAAGGTATTTATACACCACATAAAATTTAGTTGAGAATAAAACAAAATATGCCTCATTGAAATGAGATTGAGATGAAGTCTCTTACCTCGTGTCTGACTTGACTCGACCATTCTTTAAATTCTTGAATAATAAAGTGAAGATAATTTATACTTTCTTAAGAAACTTTTTCATGTTTATTATTCATTTTATATCAATTATTTCCATGTTATAAACATTATGCAATCATTTCAATTAATAATGGTCGTTTTTTGATATTTGGTACTTGAGTAAAAAATGAACTCCTTTTATTTACAAGTTGTCTATGTTGTCAATTGTCTATTATATCCCGAATGATATTCATTATTTAGATATAATACATATCATACATATATATTATATATATATATATATATTTGAAATAGTACATATCATTTGGAGGTATGAAATGAAATACACCGTTCATGGAGAGGGTAAACCGAACGTACACTTGAACGCTACATTCATTTTTATTTCATATTTTAATGGAACAAAAATATAATGATATATATGTATATTATAATTCAAGTATAATATATTAATAATATCATTTACTCCATCCTTTATACATCCCATATAAAACATTAATGAGTCATATCACTTTGAGGGGGCAGTAGTCCTCACTTCCTAAAATGAAATTATCATGTTTACCCATAATTGAAACCATAAGGGTATGATATATAATAAAAATATAGAAGCATAAAGAGAATATAAACATACTATATATCATATATAAATATAGTGTCATCTTTTTAATGACCCAAACCTTTGTAAATGAAAATCCCTAATGATATAATTTAATGTCTTAATATGTGAAATGGTTTTACAATATATGCAATTCTTTTGTTTTTTGATTTTAAAATATCATTAAGAATTTTGACCGTTTCTTTTATATCCATTGAACAGTGATCACATGATTAGTATAAATATGGTTTTTAACAAATCCAATTTACTCAGAAATAGGAAGTGATGTCATCATCTTGTTGAATTTCTCCATATGAAGCCCATTTTTCAGATCTTGGAAAAGAGGTGGCATCAATGGGATTCACAATTGACCAAGCCTAAGATTTGATTTAATAGGTTAAGCTCAAATATAACCACCTATGGGAGAAGTGGAAGTAGATAGATATCACCAGATGAGCAATGTTAACCGAGCCACCCCAGGAGTCTGTCACCATAGCAAACCTCACCATTCTGTCTCATGCTAGTGTTTTAAGGGGTTATTTAACAAGACCATAGTACTACGGATATGTACATTATTTTTGGTATATAATAATGAATATAATTTCATTTTATTATTGTTACCTTGTAAATAGTTTTTAATGCACAAATAGTGTTTTTAGTTAATATTCTACTATGAACTAAATTATGATGAATTAATGGATTTTGAATTAAATAATATTTTATTAATTATTAAATTAAATTTTATTTAATATAAATGATCATATAAATTTTTTAATGCAATTGTAATTTTTATTAAGGATTGAAAGCCCTTTTTGTCAAAAACCTGTGATTTTTAGATAAATAATGGGTTTTATTTTAAAAGAGAAAATTAACATATTTATAGAATTATTTAAATAAAATAAACATTTTTTTGGAATCAGGACATCAGAATTATCCAATGGTGAATTTTTCATAATTTTCTGAGACAATCAAATTTTTTGTTAAAAATTAAAAACCATTTAAATATATAATGTGTTTATGACATCATAATGACCCAATAGTGATGTAATAAAATAATATATGCTTTATGTTTGGACAATAAATGTTTTACCAATAAAATAATGTGATTTTGGGTTTGTTTGACTTATTTTACAAAGCATTAATCGACCTGTCAAGTCTTATTAAACATCTTGTCTTTTAAAATTGTTTTCCTTTGGATTGTGACTCACCTCCACATAAGAAACCCGATTATTTTAAGAATTTCATAATTTTTACTTATAAAATATTATTTTTTAATTCCCTTTTCCAATAATCATGGGGAAAAACCATGGGATGGTTTGTGGTTTTGGATTAGCTTAATGTGAGGTGTACCAAACCTAAATAATAAAGAAGTCCCTCACCATTCTTATATAAACCCACAAAATCTATCACTTCCTCCTCACGCAAAATACTTTGTAATTCGTCCATTATAAACCCTAATCTCTCTAAATACTCCCATGGTTCCCCATGCTCCCTAGAATCCTCTCTCAAGCCTCTCTCAATCCTTTTGAAGCACACTTCCATGTAATGGTTTTTTTCTTCCTTTCTAATTATTGTCCAATTTTATTTATGTTGTTATGACATTCTAATTTCAATTATAAATATTGGGTTATGTTTTTTCACGTCCCCAAACTTCACTCTTTACGTTTGAATGATGGGATACCCCTTTTTCTCTCATTAAATTCCTCCCATGTACACCTGTTACTGTGCAGAAATTCCGTAAGGAATTTCCTTCTCTTCGTTTACATTGAAGAAATTATTTTGTATCTTTAATGTAAATTCCAATACATTTGTTGGGAAATGTATCTATATGACCCCATTACTAACCATGTCATGTATATATGATGATACACTACTTTCGTCTCTCATTGACCATTTTTATGAGATCTTATGTCATGTTGTTATGCTGCTGAAATTGCACCATGATTTTCAAAGCCAAAGTCATTGTGTAGTGAATACCATGACCATTTCTCTATCAAGGGTATTCACCTTTATGGAAATTTACGTATAGTTTAAATAGTTTCATTTATGTATTTCACATTTGTTTATCTTGGAATAAAATATTATATTGATTGATTCAATGTTTTATGATCCATGTGAAACACTTATGCATGAAATGAAAAGTTTAAAAAGTGTGAGCTCTGATAGCGCTCTAATGGATTGGGTAAAGTATAGTATCATGATAAGTTATGTTCAATGGGTGTTAACTAATTCTAATTCAAGTGTAATGAGGGTTTACTCTTGCTTCGTGTGCAATGAGGGTTTATCATGCTCTATGTGCAATGAGCATCGGATCATGCTAATTCCATGTTAAGAGTTGTTGCCACATTTACATGTTATGATTATCATGATTTATCATGAATTTATGTTTATGCTTCTCTCATGCTCTATTAATATGCCAATTGTCTGACATGTATTGTATTCCTCATGTTATTCCATGTTTATTCCCATTCTAGGATTTGTATCTCACCCTTTTATTATGCATGTCCTCTAGTTATCCCATGAAATGCTAAGTATGAGGGAATGTAGTCTCCATGTAATGGATGTTTTCCAAAAATATGTTGCATGTTTCATGTTTTAAGTTGTTATATAATGATTCTAATCCCCAAAGACAATATAAATATCGTTGTTCTATATTGTATCAAGTGATGTTCTTGTAATAAATTATGTTTAATTGTGTAATAAAAAGAACGGTTGTCATAGTTGGTATCATATGATGGGTTTAGTTATTATTGGGATTAGGATCAAAAAACCATATTAAAGACTTAGAGACAACACTAAGTATAATAAAAATCTCCCTATGTTTTGGTGAGTATTGATTAAGTTGTTTATCGAGAAAATACATCCCTGTCTGGATACGAGCATATAGAGGCGGCTCTGGAACAGATGTATCTTAGGGGTAGAACCCGAAATCACATATTTGAGCTAGACTAAAATAGGAACTAGTGCAGGACAATGGGTCTTACTACACTCTTGGTTACGACACTCCCATAGGATAAGATTTATTAGATTCACGATCTTAGTACAAACCATTATTAAGGGACAATAAAACCCCATAAGAATTGAAGTTAAGAAATATATTGAGGATAACCTAGATTTAAACATAAGAAATCACAAGTTAGGATATACTTCTTCTTTGTATGTTTATACTTTTATGTTCAATGTTTCATTTTAAGGAATAATGGATAAGTATTTAAGACCTCTAATTATACGTTCTTTTTATTAGTTAATGGCAGGAAATAGATGAAAACGTTTCATCAACCAATGTGATAGGCAATGTGAATATTTCCCTAATGATATGTCTGATATGATGGGAGTGGGTGATCAAAACATCATGATAGTAAATTCTTAGATGGATCGAGTTATGAATAATCACTTCAATCAGGAGGAACTCCCTCCTCCTCCGTCGAAAGAGAAAGTTGGCATAGAATCCTTTATGTGGAAATAGTCTCCCATGTTTAGCAGATCATCTTATACCCTCCTCCCAGATCAATGGATTAACTCTATTGAAAAGATATTCTGCATAATCCAGTGTTTGGAAGATAAAAAGGTTGTACTGGTGGTTTATCATTTTGATGGGGAAGCTGATCAGTGGTGGAAACTGATCAAGAATACAAAGTCCCGAGATTAAATTGATTCCATGAATTAGGAGGAATTCAAGATGATGTTTTCAAACAAATATTATCCTCAAACCCTCTATCTCAAGATGGAATGTGAGTTCCTTGGACCTAGGTAGAAGGAAGATAAGTTCATTGGGGAATGTGAAGAAAACATTACATGGCTTGGAAGCTATGCCACTGGCTTTGTCACGAACACTAAAATAAAGGTGGATCGATTATTTAGTGAACTAATGCCGAGTCTATGAAAAGCATTGGCGATTATAGACTTCGACAGTTATGAAGATATTTTCCATTGTGGCCTCAATGTTGAAATGGATATTGGAGACTCTCAGTTGTCTCTTGGGCCCAGTGACATGATTTGGAAAATAGAGAACAACATGGGTGGTCCATTAAACAAATCCAATGATGGAATGAAGCCTGACTTTTGCCCTTGAAAAAATTGTGGGAAGAAATATCCTGGTAACTGTCTCAAGGGAACAAGGATTTTTTTATATGGAAAATGTTTGGACATATGTCCAAGAACTACCGAGGGGATATAAAGAATCTCGCTAATTTTGAAGATGAAAATAAGGTTCAGATCAACACTCAGCCAACAGTGCAGTGTTATAACTTTAAGGAGCTTGGGAATTATTCAAACCATTTCCCTAATCCAAGGGCTGTCAGAGGTAATCAACAACAACCTCTAAGGAAACAAGTAAGGGCCTATGCTATCACTACTATTGAGGTGGAGCCAGACAATGATGATCGGACAGATACGCTAGTTATTCATTCAATAATAGCGAAGATACTATTTGATTCTAGTTCTACACATTCATTCCTATCATGAAATTTTTGTAGAGAAATTCAAACACCACCTCAAAATTTGGAGGAAATGTTATCTGTGATAATATCAAATGGGGAAATTGTTGAGTCCATGGTTTATAACTACTCCTTGGTTAACGGTTGTGGACTGAACCTCCCAGAAAATCTCATCATACTTCCTTTAGTAGAGTTTGATGCTATCTTGGGAATGAATCAGCTCTCTTCATACAAATCCACTATCAACTGTGGGTAAAGTGAGATCATACTTCACATCCCGAAACATCATCCAATTCATTACAAGTGCAAGGAGGGATATGAATCTTTTTTAAAATCGTCATCATAAATGTGGATATTACTAACTTTTGAGCAAGAATATCTTACTCAAATGATAGAGACAAAGGAGAGAATATTTCTTGAAGACATGACCGTCGTGAGTGATTACACTAATGTATTCTCTGAAGAGTTTCTTGTTATTCCTATGGATAGAGAGGATTAGTTCTCAATTGAAATTATCCCTGTATCTCTAAAAATATCATAGACACCATAAAGAATGGCCACCGTAGAGCTGGAAGAGTTGAAGAATCTATTATAGGAAAATATATAGAAGGGTTTTATATGCCTATGTGCTTCACCTTGAGGTGCGCCTGTCTACTTCGTCAATATGAATTATGGATCAATGAACCTCTTCATTAATTATCATGATCTCTATAAAATCATGATAAAGAAAAAGCATCCCCTACCACATATAGATGACTTGTTTCATCACCTTTGTGGGGATAGTTATTTCTCTAAGTTATACCTTTGTTCGGGATATCACCAATTAAATGTGAGGAAAGAAGATATTCCCAAGACTTCCTTTAGAACTAGGTATGGACACTATGAGTTCATAGTGATTCCCTTCGGACTCACTAATTATCTATAAATTTTCATGGATTTAATGAATAGAGTCCTTAGAAATTTCTTTGAAAAATTTGTGGTAGTCTTTATTGATGATATTCTGATATACTCCAAGGGAAAGGAGGAAGTTGAGGAACATTTGGGAACTATGCTAAAGACTTCGGGAAGGGGGAAGTTGTATGAAAAGTACAATAAATTTGAGTTATGGATAGAGGAATTATCATTCTTGGGGAATTGTATCACCAGCATAGAGATATTTATGGACCCTACCAAGATGATGACAATTGAAGAGTGGCCGAGGCCAACTTCTATAATCAAGATCCGCAAATTTTTGAGTCTATTTGGGTATTATCGACGATTTGTGAATAATATTTCACTATTGTCAATCCCAATGCCATTCTGACAAGGAATGGAGTAACATTTTTTTGGACACCGGAATGTGATTATTGTTTCAAGGAGCTAAAAACGAGGCTTGTCATTGGGCCAATACCCACACTCCGTACAAGTGGAGAACTCTTTATGGTGTATAGTGATTCTTCTAAAAAAAGAATAGAATGTGTTATGATTCAAAATGATAATGTGATATTGTATACCTCAAGGTATTTGAAAATGTATGAGCAAAACTATCTAACTCATGGTCTATAGTTGGCAGCTGTGATCTTTTCCTTGAATATCTGGCGGAATTATCTCTATGGGGAGAAATGTGAGAAATATAATGACCACAAGAGTCTCAAATATATATTAACAAAAAAATAATTTAATATGAACTAATGAAGATGGATAGATCTCATCACGGATTATGACTACTCAATCTACTACCATCCCAGTAAGGAAAACAAGGTGGAAGATGCTCTAAGTAGAAAAAATCTAGCATCTTTATCAATGATGAGAATTTAATAGGATCAGATCTTCTTAGATTTTCAATGTATGGATATGGGAATCATTAAGGGAGAAACATCATCAATCCTTTATTAAATTATTTCTCAACCATCCCACATTGATAGAATAATGACTACTCAAAGAAAAGATGTGAAAATTCAGAAAAGGGTGGAAGCTGTTAGAAATGGATAATTCTATGATTTCAAAGTTGATGAGGAATGAGTTGTAAGATTTGTGATGTGAATATGTGTACCATCCGATCCAGAGATAAAGAAGGAGCTATTAAATGATGCACATATCTCGACCATCTCTATCCACCCTGGGAGCACAAAGATGTATCAAGATCTCCATGAATTCATTTGGTGGGACAATATGAAAAGGGAGATTACCTAATATTCATCAAAGTGTCTGGTATGTTAATAAGTGAAGACTGAGAGACAAAAGTCTAAGGGAATGATGCAACCACTACCCATACTGGCATGGAAGTGGGAGAACATTACCATGGACTTTTTCACTGGACGTCGAAGGACATGCAGAAGAAATAATGCTATATGGGTCGTTGTGGATCATCTTACAAAGACAACTCACTTTATCACGATTCGAGAAGACTTTTCATTGGACCAACTTGTGCGGATTTACATCATGTAAGTGGTTAGGCTGCATGGAGTACCAATATATATTGTATTCGACCATGATCCTAGATTCACATCAAAGTTTTGGAATAGTCTTTAACATGATATGGATACTGAGATGAACTTCAGTACATATTATCATCCTCAAACTGACGGTCAATCCGAGGGGACATTACAAAAACTTGAGGAAATGTTGAGAGTGTTCTCAATGTACTTAAAAGGAGGGTGGGATCAACACATTCCTTTGGTTGAGTCCTCTAATAATAATAGTTTCCACTCAAGCATCCGAATGGAACAATATTTAGCTTTGTATGGGAAGAGGTGCAGAAAACTGGCATGTTGAGATGATGTCGGTGATCGTAAGCTGCTAGGACCTAAAATGATCGATGAAATGCTGGATAAGGTGAAAACCATTCAGCAGCATATCAATGCAGCCTGGAGTCGACATAAGAGTTATGAAGATAACTGTCGATGAGACCTTGGGGTTAATGTTGTAGACATGGTATTTCTACGCATATCTCTGGGGAAGACAGTCATGGGGTTTTGAAAGAAAGAGAAGTTAATTCCTAGGTACATCAGCCCCTTCGAGATTCTTGATCATGTCGGGGTTGGGGCATATCGACTAGCACTTCGACCTACAATGTAAAAAGTATATGATATAATTAATATATCCCATTTATGGAAGTACATATCAAACCCTTCACATGTACTCTCTTCCGAGGAGGTACAGTTGGAGGATTATCTTTCCTATATGGTGAAGTCAGTGATGATCTTGGATCGTAGAGACAATGTTCTATGCAACAATACTACTCATCCGGTCAAGGTACTATGGTGAAACTATAAGTACGAAGAGGCAAAATGGGAACTAGAGGAAGAATGAATGAAAAGTACACACATCTGTTTATGGTCTAGAATTTAAAATGAAATATCTAGGGTGAAATTTCTTAAGGGGGGAAGATTGTAACGAACCAAACCATTGTTAATAAAAATCCCTCTTGATCTAATTAAATGTATTAATATGTGAAATGGTTATACAACATATGCACTTATTTTGTTTTTAGATTTCAAAATACTATTAAAATTCGTGAACGTTGCTTTTGTAGTCGTTGAACTGTGATCACATGATTAGAAGAAGTATTGGTTTTAACAAATCCAATTTACTCAGACAAAGGAGGTCATGGTGTCATCCAGTAGAATTGCTCCATACGAAGCCCCCTTGTCAGAGCTCTGAAAAGAGGTGGTGTCATTGGCCTTTTCTCTTGACCATGACCATGTCGATCTTCAACACGTTAACCTCGAATGGAACCGCCTACAAGATAAGTGGAAGTTGATAGAGTACAACACGCGAGCAATGTTATCCAAGCCACCACAGTAGTATTTCAACATCGCACACCTCAACCATCTGTCTTATGCAGGTGTTTTAAGGTGTTATTTAACAATACCTTAGTACTATGGATATGTACATTATTTTCGGTACATAATAATGAATATAATATCATTTTATTATTTTCACATTGTAAATAGTTTTCGAGCACAAATAGTGTTTCTAGTTAATATCCTACTAAGAAATCAATTTTGATGAATTAATGGATTTTTTTTATTTAATAATATTTTAATAAAATAATAATAATATTATTATTAAATTAATTATTATTAAATATAAATGATCATATAATTTTATGAATGAAATTGTAATTTTGTTTAAGGTTCGAAAGCAATTTTTGTGAAAAACCTGTGAATTTTAGATAAATGTTGGTTTTTATTTTAAAAGTGAAAATTAACATATTTGGAAAATTATTTAGATAAAATAAACATTATTTTAGAATCAGGATGTCTAAATTATCCAACGATTAATTTTTCATAATTTTCTGAGACAATAAAATTTTTGGGTAAAAATTAAATACCATTTAAATATATAAAGATGTTTTATGACATCCTACAGACCCAATAGTGATGTAATAAAATACTATAAGCTTTATGTTCGGCCAATATATGTTTTACCAATAAAATAATGTAATTTTGGGGTTTTCGACTTATTTTACAAAGCATTAATTGACCCTTCAAGCCATATTAAACATCGTGCCTTTTTTAATTGTTTTCCTTTGGAGTGTGACTCATCTCTACATAACCAACCCCATTATTTTAAGAAGTTATGAAATTGGTCTTATCAAATATTTTTTTCTACTTAAATTTTCCAAAATCTGTTGTCAGAAACCATGGGATGGTTTGGGGTTTGGATTATTTTAATGTGAGGTTTCCCAAACCTAAATAATAATGAATTCCCTCACATTTCTTATATAAACCCACCCAAACATCCACATCCTCCTCAGTCAAAATCCTTTGGAGTTCATCCATCCACTTACCTCTTCTCTTTATAATCCTTCCAAGGTTCAACTAGCTCCCATTAATCCTCTCTCATGGCTCTCTCAAGCCTTTGGAAGCACACTTCCACGTAATTGTTTTTTCTTCCTTTCTAATTTTTTTTCCAATTCTCTTTATGTTATTATGACCTTTTTATTTCAATTATAAATGTTGGGGTATGGTTTCTCTCCTATCCCATATTTACCTCTTTATGTTTTAATGGTGTTATACACCTTTCACTATCATTAAATGCCTCCCATGAACAGCTGTTACAATTCTAAAATTCCCAAAGAAATTTCCCTATCCTCATTTACATTCAAGAAATTATTTTGTGTCCGGAAACTAAATTCCATTACATTTGTTGGGAAATGTATCTATATGACCCCCTTACTGACCATGTCATCTAAATTTGATAATACACCCCTTTCTCTCTCATTTACAATTTTTATGTCTTCTTATGTCATGATGTTATGCTGCCGAAATTTCATCGCGTTTTTCCCAGCCAAAGTCATTGTCTCGTGAACTCTATGCCCATTTATCTATCAAGGGTATTCAAAATTATGCACATTTAATTATTTTTTAAATAGTTCCAATCATGTATTACACATTCGTTTATTCTGGAATAAATGATTGTGTTGAATGATTCAATGTTTTTGATCCATTTGGCACACTTATGAATGTAATGAAATGTTTAAGAAGGGTGCACCATGATAGCACTCCAATGCATTGGGTAAAGTATAGTATCATAATACGTTATGTGAAATGGGTGTTGACTCATCCTATTTCACGTTCAATGAGGTTTTACTTGTACTTCATGTGAAACGAGGGTTTACTCATGCTTTATGTGCAATGATCCTCAACTCATGATAATTCCATGTTAAGAGTTGTTGCCACATTTCCATGTAATGATTGTCATGCTTTATCATGACTTTTTGTTTATGCTTCTCTTGTGCTCTATTAATATTCCTATTGTCAAACATGTATTGTATTCCTCTGGTTATTCCATGTTCATTCCCTAATTGGGCTTTTTAGCTCACCCGTTTCTTATGCATTTCCTCAGGTTATCCCATGAAATACTAAGTATGTTGGAATGTATTGGTCAAGTAAAATAATTTTTCAATAAATATGTTGTATGTTTCAGGTTTTCAGTTGTTATATAATGGTCTTAAGCCCCAAAGACACTATACCTCTCGATATTATATGTTGTGTAAAGTGATATTAAAGTAATAAATTATGTTTAATTGGGTAATAAAAAGTAGGATTTTCATAATCTTTATGGCCACCATGATAGGTGATAGGAGATAATTGAACAATCATCGTTTCGTGAGGCGTTAGATTGCCATCCACAGAAACAGTATGTTCTTTGCCCATTAGATGGAGGAGTGTGTAAGTCTAGTTCTAATACTTTTTATAACAGCATCCTGGTATATCGAGGATACTTGTTTTCTTACAAAAGAAAGGAATAAAATGATTTTAGGTGTTGGAGACGTAAAATAAAAAAAGTAACCTAAGAGAAGGTTTTACCTTTAAATCAGTTAAATCCCTTTTTTTGAACCAAAAGGGTTTCGTGAAGTGTTTTCTACCTAAGTTAAGGCATCTAGGTTGAATAGAGGGCTCTTAGGATCTTATTAGAGTTGAGGTTTCACAATCTAATGGCTTGAGAAGTGTGGAAAATTGGATAGAAGTGAGGGATTTTTATAAGGGAGTGGAGGAGCTCTTTTGGAATGTTTGAGACAATTATTTTATTATAACCTCATATTCTGTTTCAAAAGGTCAACTATTCGTTAATATAAAAGTTAACGTGACTCATGGTCTAAATATAATAATCAAATATTAATTTTATGGGTTTTGGATATTGTTTTAATATTTACAATCTTATATATTTAAATCCTTTATTAATGTGGTAAATATTGCATCATTATTTTGTCATAAATAATTTAATTTACTTGATGTCCAAAAATAATTAAATAACATCCATGATGCTAGAAATATTTTTTTATTTCCAAAAATTATTTATAGTCTAAATTATAATTTATATATCCCCATGTAAATTTTTATGTACTAAAAGATATTTCATTATATCATTTTTGTCTTTACATTAAATTAATTAATATAAAATGTCATTATTACTCACATGTTGTTCCCTAGGGTTCCAAATTCGACCCAAATATTCCCATGGTTGGATAAGTATCATAAAATTGGATTAGGACATATATTAGAGTAATTTAATTTTATTATAATATTATATTTTACCCTTATTTACTATATTTACCCTTTAATCATGGTAAATAAAATATTTACTAAAGTAAATATTTAAAATTTCAAAAAATAAAAGTTAACTATTTACACAATTTAGACCTACTGATTCCAAATATGGAATCCAATTTTCTAAATTCAAAACAAAAAATTGGCAGAAATTAATTCCAAATTAATTCCCGCTGTTAAAACAAATAGTGTGTTTTTATGAAATAATAACTATCAAAATATTGACAGTTGTTTATGTCCAATTTTAAAATGAAACTACATCCGATGACCAAAATTATATTAAATGTTAAAAATATATTATAATTAAAAATTAAAACCAAGTAAAAAAATAATATAACAATATAAATAAATTATCTTAAAAGGCCCTTCTGATTTAAAATATAGTATTTTTCAATATTTATTAAAAAATGAACATTATCAGAAACATTCCAAAAATTTCCCCAAAGTAAATTTTGATGTCCCGGATCTAAATAAGAATTCTATTTTGTCAAATAGAACATATAAGAATGACCATTTCTATATTTATAGAGGGTCCGCTATCAAAAGGTAGTAAATTGACATTTTAAAGAATATTAGAGTAATTATGCTCAGATTCATTTACATTTTATGCCTCTAACTTTTATTGGAGAAATGTAAAAACATTAAAAAAACAAGTATAATAATATTGTAGTTAGTCATATTCATTCCATCCAATACAATGGCTATCTGTTAACTACCATTAAAAATAATAATATTATATTATTAGTGTTCAAAAAAAGATTTCAAAGAAAACCGTTGTTGCATATCGGGTACGCTATCGAACATAGCATCCCCTTTAAAGTGAAATAAAATTTTAATTTACAAATATTAATAAACATTCAAAATTATTATTCTTTATTTACTTGGGATTTCATAGCTGCTTCATCCATTGAAAAATAAGATTGGTATAAATGATATATATCAACATTGTATATATATTACATGTTATTTTTCACTAATTTTTGAATAATTCATTCTAAATTATTAAAGATATCAGGAATGATTATAATAATTAGTGTCTAAAAATGAAAATGTTGTTAAGAGAGGTGTGTACATATCTAAAGATACCATTGGTATACATTCCAATATTATTTAGTTGAATTATGGTTCTTATTAGAGTCATATTCTTGGGGAATATTTTCATTCCCATTTCTCATGAAAAAAAATTCACAGTCAGTACTATAATGGGATTATTAATTGGATAATCGAAAGGATCACCAACTTGATGAGTTGACTCTTATAATCTTGTGGAAGGTATAAAAATATTAATTAAATGATTATATATATTACAATGAATATGTTTTCAATTATCAAGGAATACCTATTTATAGTTAGGATAATTGAATATTAATTAATAGTATCATATGGGGTTAAAAGATAAATTGAATTCACAACTGGGATAGATATTTTAGATTTGAATCACCCATTGATGATGATGTTATAAACCTGTAATGTGTAGAAGAAAACATGTAAATAATGATGTCTTGATTTTTGTGGGATTATATATTGGGATATTCCGTGTGTAACAATTTATAAACTAATAAATATGGTTTCCCTTCTTCATTCGTTATGAATAAGAATGAAATGAGATCTTAGCATTAGGGATTCATGATGATTTACATATATATAATCAAAGATAATTATAGACGGTTTGTTTTTATGTGATATAATTCAATCTACAATGATAACTAAAATTTCACCGTTCTATTCTTTTAATATTCTCTTGTTTTTAACATCAGTTATACATAAGATTGATATAATATCAAATTTCAGGATATTGTGATTGTTGATAATTAGAAATATATTGAATCCTCAATATATATATTTAATGACCCCATCATATGTATCTTCACAGATACTTTTACATGAAATCTATATCATTTTGATATCATTGACAATTTCAGGTCTGGAAAATTAGTAAGGAAAAGTCTATTTTTTCGTACATGTATACCTATAAATAAATTTTATTATATAAAAATATTAGAAAGTTTCTCCCTCTATTTATATTTTATATTAATTAAATTTATATAACTTATCTAAAAAATGTGTGTGTTGTATGAATGTTTTTTGTTATTCCATCCATTAAATTCTTTCTGATGGTGAATGAGTAATGTTTATTTGGTTCAATTTGGGGCGATTAACAGTTGAATATATTAATTAATGAAATAATTGAAAACATAATTGATACATGTTTTTAGTTGAATTTATGTTGTCCATTTGATTAATTACCTAATATATTTATTTTCTAATTAGGCTGTTAGTTTATTTGATAGGTTGGAAATGATAGTAAATATTGTTTAGTGAGACATATGAAACCTCATATCAAGTAAAATTATTTTCATTAGTCACCTATATCCTTATATGTTTCAGTAAACATAAAATACATTACACTACTATGAATCAACTATCTACTTATGTTCAACTATGGATCTAAATGATAATGGAAAATTGTAACTATTAGTCCATATTGAAAGCTCAATTCCATGTGATCAGACCCAACATTTTTAGATATTGTATTCATGCGGCGATCAAAATATGAGGTACAATTTAACATATTATGGGTTAAATTATTATGGTTTTATATTAATTTTTTGGTGAAATAATATCTCTTTCAATATAATATTTGTCCTTAGCAACCAAATTATCTATTAACTCGTCAAAAAACACAAATATCTAAATAAAAAATAGTATGAATCCATTTTTTATGTTATTGTTATGATTGTATCATAATAATTAAGGAATATTATATATTATTTGGTGATCCATATATATGATTTAGCAAGTAGAAGAGGTCATCCATATCATACATGAGAGAAGCATTGAATTTTATATATTAGTCACGAAAGAGGAATGGATAGAGGAATTAGTTATTTATAATGGAACATTATTTAAGAGGTGATTGTAAGATGATTATACATGGGGAAAACAATTTCCACAATTACATAAAATCTCATGAACGATTTCATATAATTTTATCTCCCTTTGTCCCACATTTATTTCCCTATTTTTTATAATAAAAATTAAATATGTCAGTCTATTTATAAATTATTACAGAGGAATTATTCTTTATATAATGACAATAAATTTCAAAATACTCATATGATTTTAATAGTGGTATTCTTCTATTTTATAATGGTGGTGTGCCAATTGGATAGACGCTTATTCCATGTTCATTTATTTTTCTTCCACAAATAGTTTATTAAAATGTGTTGTGAGCGGCCAAATTGTCAAGTCATATAATAATAATATCCTATAATTATATGAGCTCATGAATTTATATAATATTTTGTGAAATATATTTATTTAGAATAAAGTGGGGGTATATATGGACTTTTTTTTGATGATCTTATTTTGAAATTTGACTAGTGAATAGGTTTTGGAACTTGTTTGGGCCCTAGATAAGAGGACTATAAATTATATTACTAGTTACATCGTTTGATATATAGGTTATTGTCTTTGGTAGGAGAATATATATATAATTTACATGGATTAATCATACTTCCTTTTATTATTATATGAAATATCTTAGCTTTGGGGGAAGAAATTAATGGTGGGGTTCAAATCCATTTTTGACAAGTCATAATTATTTTAATGATCTAATAATTAATGATGTAGTGGTTTTTGATGTGTGGTAAAGATGATGATGAGGATGTTGGTTTTCATAATGAATATGATGAGATGGATAATATTTAAAGATAATTTTTATTTATTATTTATGTAAATGATAAAAAAATAAGGATGTGTAGGGTACAATAAATTAGTTAGTAATATTTCTATATTCCCCTATATTATAAAAATAAATATCAAATTTTCTTCATTTCGTGGGATGGTACATGAGGGTGCACACCATAAAAACTAGTTAGCATAACTATAGGTGATCAATAAAACAACTAGATTTGATAGAGAGTATATTATTGGTGAATTACTATTTATAAATTTAATTATATTAATGATATCACATTTAGAAGATATATACTTATTAAAATAATTTTATATAGAAATTATCATGTAGGTAATGATATACATATTGATAAAGAGGTACATAGTAAGTTCTGTATGGGTAGATAACCATAATATAGTGTTGATATTATTGTGATATCCCTATTAGACGAAAATTGAAATAGGATATTATAGTGAGGTCTATATGGGAGGAAAACAACATAGATCTTAGATGCAATTCAATGGTGGGTTACATTTTTTTTGTTTTTGTGTGATTACATACGATAAAAAATTATTTATATTATTTATGGTGATGTGTATGATTCATTAATAAATTGAAATTTTTACTATATCTATTTGTTTATATACCATTGGTCTATGTATCCAAAACATGAATTATTCACATTTATCTTTATGCGACACACTATAACCTATTTTCTATTCTGTAGAAATCCTAATGAATGATGAACATTAAACTCTATCTCTCTAAAAACATATTTAATATAAAAATAATTTTATTATATATCGATTGTGTTTTTCATATGATGTTAATGAGAGGGGATTAATCATATTAGCGGAACATATAACTTTTGTTAAAATTAAATATATGTTGTTTAGTGATTTTTCTTTTAGTATAAATAATTATTATGTATATATATTTTCAAAAATTACTATTATTTTTTATCAATTTTAATTCTAATATGTAAAATATATATATATGGGTAATGTCTCTTAAATTAATATGGCATATTACAATATTTCATATTTTTTTATATATAAATCACATATATAAATTGATATATTTGTATTAAATTTTACTTTTCATTACATTAAACTAAAGATATAATTTAGGATATCATTATTGGCATTCTAATTGATTGGTTTTTGGATTGAATTATTATCATATACTAAGATTTTTGTTGATATCAAATCATGTTTTCTTGAAGGTAACATTATCCATATGTAATATAATTATTTTAGACATTTTCATTGAGAAACACACATTTTTGTTTGTTATTTGAAAGATGCATTAATATTCCCATGTGATTTATATATTATGTAATTTTATAATGATTCCAAATTCACTCATGATTTTCATTATTTGTGAATAAATAATATGTTGTGTAGTTACATAATTATATATCCTTTTAATGAATATGGGAATGTTTAAAAATAGAAAATAATACTGATTTGGCATTAATATGATATTGTAATATTAGAATACAAGAATTTTATTTGATCCCATTATCATATTTTATAAGTAACTAGTATAAATTATATATGATTCCCTTTTTTATATTTTAATATGACTTTAATATAACATTCAGTAATTGTATATCTATATATTTTATGATATTTCCCTTCTTTTATGATCACATCACTCTTTAACCCTTGTTATATGGTGTTTATTCATCAAAACACAATAATATAATTTTGAAAACCTAACTCATCATTTTATCTCAGACATTAAATTTATTGTTAAATACATAAAATAAAAAGTGTATTAAAACTAGTGGAAATATTTTATGTATACATAATGAACGTTGATTATGATATTTTTTTATAATTTATGAAAAAAAATTATTCTTAGTTCATAGAAGAGCAAAAATATTTTACAATTATTTCCACAATGTAATAAAATTTCATGGAATGAATAAATGATATAATAATATAACATTATATAACATTGTGTATGTCCTATGATCAAAATCTCATCTTTTATATTCAATCATTATTACTTTGATTATATGATTGTACTACATCACCGTTTTTTATCTAATTTTTTTTAACTATTTATTATCATGATAATTTAGAAATTCTTTTATATTTTTCTAGTATCTAAAATTGATATATTAGTAGAACATTAATATTATTTATATGTTAAATATGATTACATTTTTTATATAATGAAAATTAATGAATTAAGTTTCAATTTTTTCACACATTATATAATGTGACAAATTAAAGAATTACAATTTGTTGTCCAATATATGCAAATAAACCATGAAAATTTTCTACATCGACATAAACATTCATGATAATTGATTTTTTAGTATCATAGTTTGGGGTAACCAATAACCAAATGTTGATTTTTGGGGATAATTAATGAATCTAATGTTAGATTTTTTTTCTTTATACTTTCATTAATTGTAATTTCTCTACTATAGGGGAAACATTCCCTAAAACACATATTTAAAAATAAATATAAATTATGTATAAATTATTAAATAAATAAAATATATACATGAAGTAAATATTATATTCATGGAAAATAAAAAATATAAATAATTTATTAACATATTATTGTATCTGAATATTCATAAATTTAAAATACTAGAAGATATATAATATAATAAGACATAATATGACAGTGACCAGCAAATGGGCATAAAAAGAACCATAGTTTTACTACAAATATCTCACATATTATTATATAATTATTCATTAAATTACAAAATGATACAGGCTATAAATGCTTTGGTCATATGATTTTTGAAAAATGTATATACAAAAAAAGTGGTTCATAAGAGATCTATATCATATCACACTAAGATCCTCATAAATTTAATGATTCATAGGCTTGAACGATGTAATACCGTCCATCATCACCTAGGGGAAAAAACACAAGAAAGGGTGAGATCATATGCATAGTAATTGTAATATACATGGATATAAATATAAAATGAGCATATGTTTTTTAGAACAACAGAATAACATTATAAAATTTCACCCTGCATATCATCGATCATAATCACGACACATGGTGTACATCATGAATTTTCATAAGACACGAATAACAAATGAACCATTTAAATGCGATATGATAACATAAAATTTTAGTAAGACATAGACTTTTCAAATAAATATAACAATATAATATCAACTATTTATTAAATAATGATTACATATAAGGCTCAAATAGGGGATTAGTTCACACCACAATCCATAATATTGATAATGATTCACTCCTAAGAGTATTATAGTGGACTGAGTCTGTTACTGAACTATATTAACTCACATTATAGATCATTTTTTCATTATATTTCAATTTTTACACAATGCATCGAAGGGAATATGGGTCTTACACATATTATAATGGATATCAAAAATATGTACACCAAAATATCATAAAACATGGATCATATCAAAACACATGAAAATATATATTTTACGAAATCATTATAGAAGTTCATCACAGCAACACTTAGGAGAATGTAAAGAGTTATATAAACATATTTTGTTCATAAGGATAAACCATCTTGATAAATAATATGGATTGTATCTTTAGATCACATCTTGAGTAAATCAAAAATAATTTCAAATTCTGTTTTCATAAATGGAAGAATATTTTGAAAGATCACTTATAACATTTCAAGTGGGGAATATCCTAATAAATTTTAATTCCATTCTTTAAAATCTAGAAAATTTCCCAATATTGAATAAAACATTTTCTCTTAAAATTCACTTGAAAATTTTTATATTAAAATTTAAAACATCAAATGTTAATCATAATGGTAATGACTATTCCTAGATTATATGTTAAAAAATTATTGAAATCAAATTTTTAGTAAAAGGACAAAATAACCATATTTGGAAAAGGACAAAAAGATACCTTATAATCAATTCTTTTAAAAATTAAATGTCACACCCCGCCCGCAGACATATTTAATTTACTTCTTTCTTGGTCTCGATTTAATTTTTTTTTCTTTTCGAGGGTGAGTTGTGTTGGCGGTTTCGCATCGGTGTGTGGTTACCGCATCAATGCGGTTACCATGCGTTCGGCCCGACATTTTGAATATTAAACTTTTATGTAGATATATTATTATTATTACTTTTTAAATTGTTGTTGTTATTTTTGATGTTATTTTTTTATTGTATATAAGTCTACATACATGTATATATATGTGCATATATATATATATGTATATATGTATGTGTGTATATACGTATATATATATATATATATATATATGTTTATATGCGTTTGTGTGGAATCGTTCATGTTTATATGTGTATATATATATAAATATGTTAGTATATGTTTAAATATACGTATATATGTCTATATCTATATATGCGGATGTGCGTGTGCGCGCACGCGCGTGCACATTTATTTTCAAATGGTTTTAATATTTTAAATTTTTTATTAAAGATAATTTTTATTATAAATTTTCTAATTATTAATATTATTATTATTATAAGGTTTTATTATTATTTTAATGTTTTATTATTTCTATAAAGCGTTAGTAATTTTTTTAGGATTTGTTTTATTTAATTACTTATGTTCAATATTATTATTAGTATATTATTATGATTATAGTATTTTATTATTTTTACATATTATTATTAATATTATTCTCATATTATTATTATTATGTTAATATTATTATATTATTATTATTATTATTATTATTATTATTATCATATATATATATAAGAACCGAAACCTTTTTCCCCCCTAACCCTACTCCCGCAGCCGCCTCTCTCTTCTCCCCTCTCCTTTCTCTCTCCCTCGTTTTTCTTCCTCCTTTTTTTCTCTGGTTTGGCCGACCTGCAGCTCCCTCCGGCACCCCACCTGCTGCCCGCACCCTTCCCTCCTGCGCACTCCACCTCGCCCCGTCCCGGCCCCGGCTTCCCCTTGCGCACCCGCCATCGTGTCGGCCCCCTATGCCACGCCGGCGACCTGGCTCTCCCGCGTGGCCCGACCCCCTTCTCCGCTTGTTCCCGTCGCCGACCCCATTTCCCCCCCCCCCCCCGCTTCCCTCCGTGGCGGCGCCCCCTCTGCCACGCCGGCATCCCGGCTTCTCCGGCCCTCTCCGCCGCTCCCCGTCCCGCGCAACGCGCCCGGCCCCCTCCTTCCCTTTTCCGCGTCCAGCCACCCCTCATCGACATCCGTGCGACCCCCTGCCCGTCGTCCCGCCTCCAGCTGCCGTCGTCCGGCGACCCCACCTGCCGCCTCCTCCCTCACCCCGCTGCTCTGCAACCCCCCCTCCATTGTAAGTTTATTTTTATTTTTATTTTTAAGTTAATCTTTTTTTATATAACGTTTATTATTTTTATCATATTAATAATATTATAATTATTATATTATTATTATGTCATTATTATTATTATTATTATTATTATGTTAATATTTTTCTATTATTATATTATATTATTATTATTATTATGAGGTTAATATTATTATTATAATACTATTTTATTATTATAATATTTTTGTGCTAAATTATTATTGTTATTATTGTTATTATTATTACTATTTTTATAATATATTATTTTTATTATTATTATTATTATGTTATGGTTATCCCTATTATTATTATTTTTACATTATTATTAGTACTATTGTTATTACTATTATGTTTTTATTATTGATTGAACCTGTTTAACGGTCTACTATTTTTAGGATCTATTTGACGGCGCAATACGGTGCGACCTTTACGCAACAGGTGTTTTGCGCCGTGTCGTTTTTCGTTACGAGTTGCGTCTTGAGGTAGGTCTCCCATTTCACTCGGCTTTAAATTAAGAATTTATTTATTCCTTGTCTTATTATTGAATTTCTGTAAATCTAAAAGTAATATTAAGTAGTTTTTATAGTGTGGTGATATGCTGATGATAAAAGATGTTTTTAATTCTAGCATTTCAATGAAAGTGTTCTTCTTGGATTTAGTTGTGTTGTTCCTTGGTAGTATTGCTAAATGGTTCTTCCTGAATAATGAAAGTCATGTTAAATTATGTTTTGAAATGTTTTTAGCGATTGTAAATTAGTAGATGTATTGTTAATGAAAAAGGTGTTTCTTAGAACCTGTATTAGAGAAAATGACCATATGACCTTTAAAATTGATTTTGGAAACTTAAAGTGTGGTTCTTGGTTGACGAGAAATGTTTTCCTTTGTCGCGTGAACAAAATTTTGGATTTCATTTGAGAAATGGTGTTCCATCAAAAATGATTTAAGGCCCGTTTGGATCTTGATAAAAGTGGGGTGTGTTTGGATATTGGAAAGTGATTCTACTTGTGGAACCAGTGTGTTTCGGGTTTAATATGCTGATTTTTGTTTCTTAAATAATGTTCTAATTGTGTTTCTGGTTTTCAATGGTATGGCATGTGTCATATCCCTTTGGAAATATTTTAGTGTTAAATGTTAAAAATATAAATGATATGACGGCCCGGTTGGCACTTTATTAAATGTGAAGTGATTATACATGTATATCTATATATATACGTACTTATGAGGGCATCTCTTTAGGGGGAGTTCCGTTCGAGGGTTTTCGTGTAGCGATGTCCGTGTAAGGGGTTGGTAAGTGCGATGAGATGAGTCACGGGTGCGAGGGTCTTCCACAAACACAGTGTTACTAAAACCACCATGGGTTCCTGGGCGTCTTGTAGATTATCGAGTGACGGTTGCTTGCTAACCCTGATTAGACGGGTTAGTAGCCCCTGGAGTTGTGGACATGCCAGGAGGGATGTGCCACTGGTTGGCTATTAGGTTGTCCAGTTGGTTATTGACTATGGAGTACCACGCCGACAGGTAGTCTGAACCCGAGTACGTCTAGGGGTTTTCTAGGGATGTTTAGGATCACCCATGGTTATTGCTGATAAATTCTGGTTTATTTTATTTTTACTTGCACTTGGTTTTCCTTGCTTGTTTACCTTTACTTGCACTTGTTTTCCCTTCTTGTTTACTTTCAGTCATCCTTCACATCCTATACTGTTAGACTTTGGGAAAATGGTTTTCAAATGAAAATACTTTACTCTCTTTGTGTAAAACATGAAAATGTATCACTTTGCTTTTTAGAATGAGTTTAAAACTAATGGCAGGGAACCGACATTCAAAAAAGAATAATGGAAAAGTATTGTGTTTTGATTTTCAAGTAAAACACTATGAAAGCATAATTTTATACATTGTAGTTCAAACCTAGAATTTATAGATTCTTTATTTACTGGCAGTGCTTTGGGATTTGACGTTGGGCTCACCTACTGAGTACTTTTGTGCTCACGCCTATCTTTTACCCTTTCAGTTGCAGGTTCCTTGTGTTTAGGTTTTCCTGGCTCAGTGAGAGAGCGACGTTGGTTGTAGTTGGGTGGTGACCCGCGAGGTCACATGGAGGTATGTCGTGGTGTAGTTTTGTTTATGGATTTAGTGTTTATATGTTTGTTTAGTTTGTATTCTTTCCTTTGATCTTGTTTTTAGTTTGGTCTGAAATTGTTCCCAACATTTGACAATTTTAATGCCCGGCACTTGTTTCCATCCCAGGGGGATCGGGAACGCCCCTCGGGACTTTCCGCGGACCGGCTCGGGTGACCGGTTCAGGGTCGACCCGGGCTGGTTCATGACAAAATGGTATCAGAGGGAGGTTCTTGTTATTTGGGTTGTCTGGTAGGTTGAGATTAGGACTGTCGGGACTCGAGAGGTAGGTACTGGAAGGATGTCATGAACCCTCGCCCGTCCTGCACCTCGAGTCGCCAGGGGTAGTTCGGGAATTGTGTCTTTTTCTCTTTCTGGTTTGTTTTGGATTGAGAGATGACAATGGAGGCAAGCCTACATTACTTCGTGATTTCACCTGGAGTAGTGACCCATGTGGTGTCTGAGTACACGGTTCTAATTCCTCCTAGTGGTTGACGCTGACTCGGGACATGGCCCACTACCATGTCGCTAGGTTGACCGTGACTACTAGTCCCTCACTCCAGTGGTTAATGCAATTTTGGTTGCTGCTTTCATTTTGGGGTTGTGTGAGTGCGTAGTTGTAAATGAAAAAGGTTTTTTTTTCCAAAATTGGACTGGTTCCTTTTAAAAGACCATAATTTTGTGAAATGGGTTTTAAAACTGAAATCTCTTGATTTGGAAATCTGTTGTTTGCTTGAAGTTGGTTCAGAATGGTTTGGGGTGAAACCTTTGTTCCTCTTTATGAACATTTGCACATGTGTGAGAATGCATGGAAAATGCGCATTGGTATGAGTATAAATGGAAAGTGGATAAAGACATGTGCAACGGGTCATGGGAGTAACTCGGTGTGTTTGAAATTAAAGGCTTGACTTTTTTTCTCAATTGGTTTAAAAATGGGAAATGGTTTTGGAAAGTTTTTGGTTTGAAAGTAGATTGGAATTTGGAAAGTGATCTTTAAAAAGGGTGGTTTTGAAATCTAAAATGAAAAGGTAATTTTAAATAGAAGATTTTATTTTGGGTTGTGTGGTATTTGTTTTATCCTTGTGCTAATTGTTTTGATGAAGATGGTTTTATTGCTGTCAGTTCAGTTTGATGTTGGTTTTGGCTTTGTGTTTCATATGTCACTCAGGAATTGCCGCCCAGAAAGGTCTCTAAGGATTCTGATAGGTCATGCCCTATTTTTGGTCCTCCTCAGACATTGCCTATTCTCCATGGTGATCAGGGTCTGTTAGAAGCAGTGAAATGGATCGAGGAAGTGGTGTGTATATTTAGAACGTTGGGAACTCCTGATAATGTTAAGGTTCGTGAAATTATGGAGCAGTTTGAGGGTCCAGCTTTGGACCGGTGGAAGATGGTTACCCCACCATCAATGCAAGTTGAAATGATGTGGGATGTCTTTAAAACAATTTTCATCCAATGGTTTGTACCTGAGGAAGTGAAGCTGGCGAAAAAGAGAGAGCTTGTGCATATTCAGCAAGGCCAACGGATGATGAAGGCTTATGTTGACCATTATAAGGAACAGATTTCCTTTTCTCCATAGGTAGCGTCGCATGAACTCATGAAGGACTCTCTTTTCAATGGGGGTCTTCGTCCAGAGATCAAGGATCGATTCCTCCCTTCTAAAGACCTTTGTTTCGAGAAGCTGGTGGAGAAAGCTTTCTTGGCCGAGTTGGTTTCCGGTGTGCAGGTGGTTAATACTTCAGTGTCCCCTGTTGCTCGTAAGAGTTCTCCCTCTGGTGAGGAAAAGGTTCCAGAGATACCTGTCCCTAAGGAGTGATCCCCTTTGGTCCCAGCTTCCAGTTCATCAGATCGTTCGATGGTATGCTTTTAGTGTGGTCGTTTCGGGCATTTAAAGCTGTCTTGTCACAACCCTCCAAAGACATGTCATCGATGCAGTTTTTTGGGTCATCTGGAGATGTTTTGCAGGAAGCGTCGCTTGAAGAGGACGCTGTGATTGGAGAATGTCAGTACCTGACTGTGAGGCAGAAGATGCTTCAGCCATCAGAGCCCCAGCCTCAGGTCTCAGGGTGAAGCTCGCGCACAGTCAGGAACTCCCAGGGTTGTGAAGCCTTGGTCCAGGTCCAGTCTTCCGTATTGACGGTGGAGCAATTAAAAACCATTTCATATTTTTTTACCTTCTATTAAAGTTCCAACAACGTTGTAAATGCCTTGTTTTTATATAAAGTGATGATAGACTTGTTGTATGATAATCTAAGAATACTTGTGGTGTGGACGTGATATTCTGATTCGTGTGTCTTTCTTAAAAGTGTGTTTGACCCTTGTGTGGGTTTACCTCAGTTGATTTATGCTTTTTGGGTGTGGTTATGTTTCGTGGATTTCAATGGGTCATGTTTCTGATTCGATGTCCGGTTAAGTCGTTTCTGTGCGTTCTTCCTAGTGTTGATGTTGTTGACTCTAGTCATGTGTTCAGCGTTTCGACGGGAGTGTTTATTTGATTGTGTTATAGGAGTCGGTTTGGATCAGTTATGAGTTCCCGCACTGGACCCGCCTTTTTTTGATAGTATGAGTTGGGTGTTATGTTTTCGAACTAGTCATGTTCTTGTGGTGGGGAGAACCCCTTCGTGTTCTCCCCTCAATCTCGGACCTTAGTTTTCGCTTGAATCGGTCGGGTGTGACCTATGTGGGGTAAGGTTATCCTGAGAATCTCAGTTCTCTTAAGTTATTTTAGTTCTGTTTGGGAATAGACTTGGTTTTTGGATCACTTGTGGCTTGGTGACTTTCTGGGGGCAGACAGTGTCTGTGGTGGGGAGAATTGTCACACCCTGACCACATACATCTTTATTTTACTTCTTTATTGGTCCCAATTTAAATTTTTTTTCTTTTCGAGGGTGAGATGTGTTGGCGGTTTCGCATCGGTGCGCGGTAACCGCATCGATGCGGTGACCGTGCGTTCGGCCCGGCATTTTGAATATTACACTTTTATGTAGATATATTATTATTATTACTTTTTAAATTTTTGTTGTTATTTTTTATGTTATTTTTGTTTATTGTATATATGTCTACATACATGTATATATATGTGCATATATATATGTGTATATATGTATGTGTGTATATATATGTATGTTTATATGCGTTTGTGTGGAAGCATTCATGTTTACATGTGTATATATATATATATATATGTTTGTATATGTTTAAATATACTTATATATGTCTATATCTATATATGCGGGTGTGCGTGCGCGCGCACGCGCGTGCACATTTATTTTCAAATGGTTTAAATATTTTAAATTTTTGATTAAAGATAATTATTATTATAAATTTTCTAATTATTAATATTATTATTATTATAAGGTTTTATTATTATTAAAAACTTTTATTATTTCTATAATGCGTTATCAGTTTTTTTTAGGATTTTTTTTATTTAATTACTTCTGTTCAATATTATTATTAGTATATTATTATGATTATAGTATTTTATTGTTTTTACAAATTATTATTAATATTATTCTCATATTATTATTATTATGTTGATATTATTATTATTATATTATTACTATTATTATTATTATTATCAAATATATATATATATATAAGAACCGAAACCTTTTCCCCCCTAACCCTACTCCCGCAGCCGCCTCTCTCTTTTTTCCCCTATCCTTTCTCTCTCCCCCGTTTTTCTTCCTCCTTTTTTTTCTCTGGTTTGGCCGAACTGCAGCTCCCTACGGCACCCCACCTGCTGCCTGCACCCTTCCCTCCTGCGCGCTCTGCCTCGCCCCGTCCCAGCCCCGGCTTCCCCTTGCGCACCCGCCATCGTGCCGGCCCCCTCTGCCACGCTGGAGACCTGGCTCTCACGCGCGGCCCAACCCCCCCTTCTCCGCCTGTTAAAGTCGCCGACCCCATTCACCCCCCATCCCTCCGTGGCGGCGCCCCCTCTGCCACGCCGGCGTCCCAGCTTCCCTGGCCCTCTCCGCCGATCCTCGTCCCGCGCACCGCGCCCGGCCCCCTCCTTCCCTTTGCCGCGCTCAGACACACCTCCCCGACATCCGCGCGACCCCCTGCTTGTCGTCCCGCCTCCAGCCGCCGCTATCCGGTGACCCCGCCTGCCGCCTCCTCCCTCACCCTGCTGCTCCGCAACCCCCCCCCCCCCCTCTGTTGTAAGTTTATTTTTATTTTTATTTTTATTTTTATTTTTAAGTTAATCTTTTTATATAACGTTTTTTATTTTTATAATATTAATAATATTATAATTATATATTATTATTATGTCATTATTATTATATTATTATTATTATTATTATTAGGTTAATATTTTTATATTATTATTATTATATTATTATATTATAATTGTGCTAAATTATTATTATTATTATTATTATTATTATTATTATTATGTTATGTTTATCCCTATTATTATTATTTTTACATTTTTATTATTACTATTGTTATTACTATTATGTTATTATTATTGATTAAACCTGTTTAACGGTCTATTATTTTTAGGATCTATTTGACGGTGCAATACGGTGCGACCTTTACGCAACGGGAGTTTTGCGCTGTGTCGTTTTTCATTACGAGCTGCGTCTTGAGGTAGGTCTCCCATTGCACTCACCTTTAAATTAAGAATTTATTTATTCCTAGTATTTTTATTGAATTTCAGTAAATTTAAAAGTAATATTAAGTATTTTTTATTATGTGGTGATCTGCTGATGATAAAAGATGTTTTTAATTCTAGCATTTCATTAAAAGTGTTCTTCTTGGATTAAGTTGTGTGCTTCCTTGGTAGTATTGCTAAATGGTTCTTCCTGAATAATGAAAGTCATGTTAAATTGTGTTTTGAAATTTTTTTAGCGTGTGTAATTTAGTAGATGTATTATTAATGAAAAAGGTGTTTCTTAGAACCTCGATTAGAGAAAATGACCGTATGACCTTTAAACTTGATTTTGGAAATGTAAAGTGTGGTTCTTGTTTGATGAGAAATATTTTCCTTTGTTGCGTGATCAAAAGTTTGGATTTCATTTGAGAAATGGTGTTCCTTCAAAAATGATTTAATGCCTGTTTGGCTCTTGATAAAAGTGGGGTGTGTTTGGATATTAGAAGGTGATTCTACTTGTGGAACCAGTGTGTTTCGGGTTTAATATGCTGATTTGAGTTTCTTAAATAATGTTCTAAGTGTGTTTCTAGTTTTCAATGGTATGGTGTGTGTCATATCCCTTTGGAAATATTTTAGTGTTAAATGTAAAAAATGTAATTGATTTGACGGCCCGATTGGCACTTTATTAAATGTGAAGTGATTATACATGTATATCTATATATATACATACCTATGAGGGCATCTCTACAAGGGGACTTCCCTTCGAGGGTTGTCGTGTAGCGATGTCCGTGTAAAGGGTTGGCAAGTGAGGTGAGATGAGTCACACGTGCGAGGGTCTCCCACTTACACAGTGTTACTAAAACCACCATGGGTTCATGGGCGTCCTGTATATTATCGAGTGACAGTTTCTTGCTACCCCGGATTAGACGGGTTAGTACCCCCTGGAGTTGTGGACAGGCTAGGAGGGATGTGCCACTGGTTGGCTATTAGGGCGGCCAGTTGGTTATTGACTATGGAGTACCACGCCGGCAGGTAGTCTGAACCCGAGTACGTACAGGGGTTTTCTAGGGATGTTTAGGATCACCCATGGTTATTGCTGATAACTTCTAGTTTATATTATTTTTACATGCACTTGGTTTTCCTTGCTTGTTTACCTTTACTTGGACTTGTTTTCCCTGCTTGTTTACTTTCAATCATCCTTCACAGCCTATACTGTTAGACTTTGGGAAAATGGTTTTCAAATGAAAATACTTTACTCTCTTTGTGTAAAACAAGAAAATGTAGCACTTTGCTTTTTAGAATGAGTTTAAAACTAATGGCAGGGAACCAACATTCGAAAAAGAATAAGGGAAAAGTCTTGTGTTTTGATTTTCAAGTAAAACACTATGAAAGCATACTTTTATACATTGTAGTTCAAACCTGGAATTTGTAGATTCTTTATTTACTTGCAGTACTTTGGGATTTGTCATTGGGCTCACCCACTGAGTACTTTTCTACTCACGCCTATCTTTTACCATTTCAGTTGCAGGTTCCTTGTCTTCAGGTTTTCCTGGCTTGAGTTGCTCAGTGAGAGAGCGACGTTGGTTGTAGTTGGGTGGTGACCTGCGAGGTCACATGGAGGTATGTTTGGTGTAGTTGTGTTTATGTCTTTAGTGTTTGTATGTTTGTTTAGTTTGTATTCTTTCTTCTGATCCTGTTTTTAGTTTGGGCTGAAATCGTTCCCAACGTTTGAAAATTTTAATGCCCGGCACTTGTTGCCAACCCAGAGGGATCAGGAACGCCCCTTGAGACTTGCCGCGGACCGGCTCGGGTGACCGGTTCAGGGTCGACCCGGGCTGCTTCGTGACATTAAATAAGGGGTAAAATACCATTAAAACATTATATAATTATATTATGAACATTCTTCAAAATATTTTTAGAAAACATGGAAATATAAATAGAAAGGGTTTTCTACCAAAAAATTGAAATAAATTATGATATAAAAACATTAATTTAAAATAATTTGTAAAAAATAAAATAAAATGAATGTAAAACATGTAATTTAAAAACGTAAATACCATAACATATATTTTACATGCTACTTGATAGGTATATCATAGAATATTTTTTTGAAGCATAATCATAAACTATCTTGGAAAACAATGAGATTCCAAAATACGGACAATAAAAATTTGGTATCATTTGAATCATAATCTCCAAGAACGAAATTACATTAGATATATATGAATATGAAAAAATTCCTTATATTAATATCAAAATAAATACATTTTATAAAGAAACAAGTGGTGTATATGGAATGTGTCCCACATAAATTAAAGTGGGACAAAAAACACATAGATCAAGTCCCAACTTCTATCATGCTTTTTCAAACCTATTATATAAAAAACATAATATTAAAATAAATATATTACAAATATATATTTATATATATCATATAATATATGATTTATTTATGATCTTTTATTATTATTTTATAAATATTTCCTTTTAAAATTCATATATCATGTAATAACTACTTTTATATATAATTTTTCCATGGATTTTATATTTAAAATCCATTTACGTTGATCATGATTCAATAATATCAAAACATTTAACCATTATATAAATATAATATATATTAATTGAATATTTATTTAAAATAATCCATTAATGTCAGTGATGGAAAATGAATTACACTGTTCATGGAAACAATGGGTCGGATAAACACATGAGCATTATTTCCATTTTCATAATGGAAGGAATGAAATAAAAGTAAATAATATATCAAATTTCGAAAGTTATACGTATCACATAACGATAACAAATTTTCATTAAACGTATCCTTATTAAATTCTATCTAAGGAGTAAGTCAAAAACAAATCACATCACTTCATAAGGGGAGGGCCTCTATACAAACGATCGATGCTATTGTATTCATATGGAATTGGAATTAATAATTTGTGTATGATAAAATAATTCCAAAATTATAATTAAGATCTAGAAAAATATATATATATATATATATATTAAATCCATCATTATATCCACCCATTTGAGGTGTTTAATTCAAAACTAATTACACGGGTTCATGAGGCTAGAGTTCGACATATACATGATCTACCATTTCATCCCAAATGTAATGAATTGGAGATTGGTGTACATCATTACAATTAATTAATAATATACAAATATCTAGTAGATACTCATGCTAGTATTTCATCATAATTGAGGAATATTTTAAGGAGGTGGAAGAAGAAGTAAAATAATAATTCACTATTATGAAGGATACATAATATTTATAAAACCTCCTCATGTTAGAATCATAATATTTCATTAGAGGGTTTCATACTCAATATATTTCCACACAGATTTTGATATAGATGTATGTAATGTATGTATCTGTATAAATTCCAAAAAAAGGTTGTGTATGCATGAAGTGGATAGGATATGTGTTTCTCATTTAAAATTAGTTGGGAGGAAAAACATGAAAGGATTTAAAAGAAAAAGGAGTACAAATGTTATAAATGCACCACAATGATAAGATAAAGATAAATATAAAAAAATAATAATCAATGATAATATATAACTATAAATCTGGGTTTGAAATAGATTTTATGTCATTTTCCCACATTTCTATTTACTTAAACCCTAATAATCTCTTTATACCCTTAACAACGATTAATAAATTTTACTATTTTTACTATTCATTTTAACCGGAAATCAAGAAGACCATATTATATATTTCTGATTATTATAAATAAAATTATGGTTTTCATATATTAAAATTCAATTTATAAATGTAGAAAAGTTAAATTTACAGTTAATATTTTACAGATAACAAAAAAGGATCTTTTAGAAACATAACATTTTCATAAGTACATATATATTTAATATAAAAAGTCACCATGAAAATTAATAATTAAATTTGATTTATAAAAAATTATTAAATTAATTCTAAATTTAAATCACTATTAATCAATATGTAACATTTTAAATTATTTTATCAAAAATTCAATATTTATGCATAATCACACTTTTTCGTTATTCATGAAAAAATAATGTTTTAAAAAATTTCTAAATAATTAATCATAATATAATTTTTTAATTTTTATTACAAAAGTTAAGTTACTTTAAAAAAAATATATATGTTTCAAATATAAATAAACATTTGTTTAAAAAAATCAATTCAAATTATTTTTAAAAAAACATTATTCTTCATGCGTATAAAGAATATTTAAAAGTTAGTGCTTATTTTGAAAAATATTTTCCTTACCAAAAACCATAATGTTTAATAATAAAAATGTGTTATTTCTATTCCAAAAAAAAATAATCCCAAGGTTATAACAATAAACTTTATATAAAGATATTATTATTATATCATGGTTCATTATAACTATATGATGTGTGTCACAAAAGATATTGAACAAATAATATTCACTAATAAATTAATTAAACATTCATTATGTTACATTATCACTGATTTAAAATTAATATATACCTTGAAAATTATAACATAAATATTTATTAAAGACCCAGAAATTTAGTGGAATTTTGTTTCTTAAATACATGAGAATTTTTCGAATCCATGAAAATTTACTGCGCGTGATTCTGAGGCACAGTGTGCCCAGAATCATTTTATGAAGTTTTTTTCGGGTACATTTTGTAAATGTACGAGCAAATTTTTATAATTTATGAACCAGTGCTCAGAATTAAAATCCAAAGGCACTGTTGAACTCACAGCCCCGATATTCTCTTAATAAGGCATTCAACTCGATTGGAGATGGTCAGAAATAAAAGTTAGTTTTTGGGTTTTTAATGAAAGATTTAAATAAATATAAAGTTGTAGCATTATTTTTATTTTGTTGGTTGAAGCCTCCATGTGGAAGTTAGAGGTGGGGACCACCACACCTTTACCTCCCAAGAGAGGTTATGGTGGAGAGGCCTACTTGAACCTAGCCTCCACATCATGTTTAATATGGTGGGGACCACCTGAGGTTAAAACCACATGAACTCTCCATTAAGCGGGGAGAAACATCTTGAGCTCCCTAAAATATGTTGCCAACACCAATCCACCTTAATCAAGCAAACACACAAGAATTTATGGTGACATATACTCTACTTTAATTTTGTTCCAACATCTTGAATTAGTTAATTAGAGCTAAACTAACTAATAAACTAATTTGAATTTTGTGCCAACAATTAAAAAATAGATTAACAAAATCTATTATTTTGGTTGGCATTTGTCTTTTGGGTGGAATATTGGGGAGAGGAGATCATGGGAGAAATAGAGTTCTCTATCAAAGAACCTCATCTCCCAACGAAGAATGAAGTACATGTTCATCCAACGAAAAACGCTGGCAATGATCTCCTTCGATATTTTTCCCTAGATGCCTACTGACATGGAACGACTTCCACAACTGACATACGAGCTCGGGATTGGATGTGTGTGGTGGATGTGATGAACAATGACAACACTGTCTTCTTCCAACGACTTAGTCATCGAAAAATGAACAATGGTTGGGGGTAAATTTCCTTTAAATTCCATGATCTACCATTCTTTCAAAATGAAGAATGAAGAGAGTTTCTTTTTGTGGGTGGATTGTTGTGGTTCGTTCTAAAGGAACGATTTCTATCAACCAAAACATGAAGGGTGCGGGACAAACTAACATGGCATGACAACCTCTATCGATCTCTTTTGTGATATCCTTTGGCATGTCGACAAAATAATGAGGCGACAAAGGCGGCGTAGACAAAGGCCACGCTATCGACAACCTCCGTGACCCGTGCCGCCCTTGTGGCATTCTGTACTACCACCGGCTGTACCGGCCCCGACTAAGCCCTAACCAGCTGCGCCGTTCGCCGAGTCGGGCCAAGCTGCTACCACGAGCCGGCCCACACCTCACTGGCATGCCCGGCCGCCTCCCGTCCGCCCACCGGCCTACCGATCCGCCTCTCGGCTGCCTTCCAGCCTACCCAGATTCCTTGCAGCCACTAGTTGGCCTGCCCGCCGGCTTTCTTGGCCTCCACTTGGCCTACCTGGCCACCTCCCATGCGCCTGGCCGAGCCGTGCTAGCCCGCTCGCCCCACGTCGATGCTGGCCGAACTGAGCTCGGTCATCCTAGCCGAGCCACCCGAGCAGTGCCCAGCGCGGTGCTGGCCGAACCGGCCTCAGGCATTCGGTCTGAGCCGTCGAGCCCCACCCCAGACGTATCTGGCCGAGCCGACCTACCGCACCCCTCACGGCACCTCCGAGAAGAATCACCCTAACACCGACCCACGACTGGTCCGCGCCCTTACGACCAGTCTGTTCCCCCGCACTACACGTGACCTTCATAGACTGCTGGTCCGGGACCTGCGGGCTGGGCCGATCCCAACGGGATGGCCCAGACTAAGTCGGGCCTAGTGGACCGACCAGGTCGGACCGGACCCAGGCCCACTACAACCCTTTACATTCATTTGGCCATATCTTTTGCACTATAAGTTCATTTGACGAACCGTTAGCGGCACTGGTAATCTTGGAGCATAATGGCCCCTTTGATTATACCCCACTACAGTTCGGGGTAAATTTGAGTTATATTAAGGTTGGATTGTGCATGAATCCAACCCCCCCCCCCCCCCCGGGACAAAATGGCTAATAACTCACAGACCAGGCGTCTGATTGACAGACCGTCTATTGCGTTGAGACCCCAATGACATGGCAGACCTTTGGGATACTTCTTCCATGTACTTTGTGGTACTTTATGTATCGGCACTTGGCATGAGGAGAGGACCATCTTGGAATCAAACTTGTTTTGTGTGGAAACCATGTGGCTGGATGATTTGTGATAAAGGGATACTACATGTGTTCAATATCTCTGACCACTATTACAGGACCCTATATGTGGTCGACAACTCTAATTACTATTCTAAGATCTTATATGGGTTCGACAACTTTGATTACTATTCCAGGATCCTACATGGGTTTGACAGATCTGATTACATTTCTAGAATCCTACATGGGTTCGATAACTCTGATTATTGTTCCAGGATTCTACATGGGTTCGACAGCTCTGATTACTTTACTAGGATCCTACGTGGGTTCGATATAGGAGATGATTCAATGGCTACATCAAATCATCTCTATCTCTCTATATAAGTTGTATTCCTGTGTGAGCTGAGTCAGTAACATTTGTGTTTACCTCATGATTGAGATGGGTTACCTAATAACTTTGGTATATGTATGGTAACATACCTATAAGGGGTCATTTAACACCCCGAGCTTCCATGGTACACTTCACTTTCAATAATGTAATAGCTTGCATTGTACCTAAGTTTGAGATTCTAACACACCGAGACCAATCAAAGTAGCCGTTATGAATAGTAATTCCTACTTTTTGAAATTATATAAATTTTATATTTCAAAATGGACTTTATTTTTGTATTCAGAATATCGAAATTATCCTAAGTTGAATTTTTTGTAATTTTCTGAGAACTTCTATTTTCTTATAAACAGTGAAAAATACTTAAAAACAACTTTTTTAATCAAAATAATTTGTAGTGATAAATTATACTATTGAGTGGTTTTAAATTATAATTAGAATATATTTTTACAATTTTATCAAATGGTGGTTATTATAATTAATTTTAGTTTGAAATTGGACATAAACAATTGTCAGTCTTTTGATATATATTGTTTCTTAAAAACACTATATTTGTTGTGACAACGGGGATTAATTATAAAATTAATTAATGAAACTTATATGTTTTGAATTTTATAAAATAGAAATATTTTTTGAATATGGAATACCAATTATAGCTTAGGGTGATTTTTCGGCATTGTTCTGAAAAACGTCAATTTTTAATGAATAGTGAAAATACTAAGTGGTAGTTTAAAAACTAATTTCTCGTGAAAATGTAACATTACCACTTCTGTGATTTGATTTTAAAAAATCTGGCATAAATGGTTGTCATTATGACGTTAAATGTGGTTTAGTGGGATTAAAATATTTTTTGGTGAATAGTAACTTTTAAGTTCTATTAATAGTGAATAAAGGTAATTAATGTAATTGAAGGTAAATATAATATTATAATAACATGAAATTACAATTACACTTGTCCTAAACTTATTTAATGATTCATGGAAGACCAATAAAATCCAGGGGAAAACTTGGGCACCCCATGGATCCACTTGGGTAAGAAAATGACATTAATAACTTTTTATTTAAAGTAGAAATAAAATTGTCACAAACATGTGTTGTTTTAATAAAACAATTATTAAATTTTGTTATATAAGTTAAAATTTAGACTATAAATATTCATTGGAAATATAAAAATATTTCCTACATCATGGAAATTTTTATATAATTTTTAGACATTAAATAAATTAATTTTTTTATGACACAATAATGATGCAGCGATTACCTCATTAATTAATGATTTAAATAAAATGAAACGATAATGTAAAATCTAAGACTTAGACATGTCAAAAACCTATTGGATGAGTATATTTAGAACCCTTACCACCTTATCCTCGAAATATATCATTGTGGGACCTTTAAAATCAGAAAATCATTTCATACAAATGTAACATTTCATGACATTTCAAGAGTGCCTGTCCTCTCCTCTTATAAAAGGCCCCACCACTACCATCTTATTCACACATTCCCAGCCATTTGGCTCGGCCAACCTCTTCCCAAATACACTTTCAACTTCCCTATCTTACTCATATAATCCTCACTTTGGGCATAAGTCATCCCAAGAAACATTTGGCTCAAATCAAAAAGAGTTACCCGATTTAATGGTAATGCCTTCTCTTATGTTGTTTTGTTTTATTTTGCTTCTCCAACCCCCTAAACTCATTTTATTATTTTATTTTGTAACAAAAAAAATATCCTAAATATACTTGGATGTTTATATGAGAAGGATTTTATTTACACTTAGACACACCTTTTTCAAGTGGTTAAAGAACATACTGTTTCTATGGGTGGTGAATTACTGCCTCACGAAACAATGATTGGTCAATATTCTATTAACACCTATCATAGTGGTAATTATGATGAAAATATTTTTATATATGATATATATTATGTTTATGTTTTCCTTATGCTTCTTTGTTTATCATTTATGGAATACCTTCAAGATTTTCATTATGGGTAAACCCGATAATTTCATTTTAGAACGTGCGGACTACCGCCCCCTCAAAGTGATTAATATCATTAATGCCATATGTGGGATATATAAAGGATGGAGTAAATGATATTATATATGATATTATAAAGTAATTATAATATACCATTATATAATTATGATTTCATATCACTAAATACGAAATAGAAATGAAAGTAACGTTAATGCGTACGTACGACTTACCGTCTCCATGAACGATGCATTTCATTTCTTACCTCTAAATGTTATGTAATATTCTGAAGGTATGTATATACTGTATATATATGATATATATGATATCTAAATAATGAATATAATTCTGGAAATAATGGATATTTTACCACATAAAAAACTTGTAATTATAAAAAGTTTATTTTTGACTCAAGTACCAAAGGTCTACAAAACGACCGTTATTAACATAAATAATTATATGATGTTCATAACATGGTAATACGTCATAAAAAATTAATGAACTAGAAAAAGGTTCTTATGAATGTAGAAATTAACTCTAGTTTATTATTCAAGAGGTTAAAGAAATATCGAGTCAAGTCGGACACAAGGTAAGGGATGTTCTGAACCCAATTTCTATTCTTTGTGTTAATCTCCTACTTTCATATTATATCATGATATTACTATGACCTATCTTGTATTTATAATTTCTTTATGTGTAAATATAGTTAATACACATAATAGATATATTTTATTTTAAAAAATGATCTTTGTAAGGGACTTTATCTCAATCTTCTTTCATTTAGGAATATTTTGTTTTAATACAAAACATTCTTTTATATGGTGTATAAACCCCTTTGACATTTACGTTTATTCAAAAGAATTTTTTATACGAATTGTTTTACTGAACAAAAAAGGGAATGTTTTTTTATCGTACGTATGCGGCGACAACGACTTCTCCCCCACTGTGACCATTATTTAAGTTTCGGATTCCTCTACAATCCATAAATTTTTTTAAATGAAAAATAAATACCATGTATTTATTTTCTATTATTTTCGTATTGAAAATGGTTTTGATAATGTTTTTATCAATGTGTTGTATTGATATCTTGAGACTGAAATGTGGAAATTTTATATTTCCTTTATGCATGTTTTATGTTATACATTTATGTTATGGTTTATGATATGTTTATACCTTTTCATATAAGAAATGCATTGGACTTAATAAGTGACGGGTGGAGCCTTCTATAGCTCCTCGATGCATCGGTAGGTCTCTTGAGACAAACTAGTGTCTTGGCATAATACCATGAAAAAATCTTATTTGTAGTCTTGGCACAAGGCCTTGGATACGTGGTTATAATAGTCTGGCATTATTCATTCCATCATTATGAAAGTGGTTATTGATATTTCATGTGATTATTTGACTATTAGAATATCCATGTGAATAAGTAAATAGAATTATTTCATTTTATTTTTTTCATATTATGCTGATGTTCAAGATTAAAAGACTTTTTTTAGTTAAACATTGCCTTAAATATTTTTGTTTATTTATGAAAGATTCCACTATATTCTTATCCTTACTGAGCATCTGAGCTCACCCATTTCTATGTTTTATTTTTCCTAGGATGTGAAGTAAAATATTTTTTGACTAACCAGCAGGGATAGTATGAAAGGGATATGGGTATGGACTATGGAGACTATGTTATTTTAGTTGTTCACTTTATGATGTAATGTAACATTTGTGAATGTATGTAGTGTTTACAAGGCTACTATACTAATCAGTCTTTTGAGAAATGATCTTTTGTGATCATGCCAACGTTACGTAATAATGCACTGACTCTGGGTAACTTGGGTCGGGGTGTTACAGTTGGTATCAACGGCAGTTTAGTACTAACCATGGAAGCTATATTTAAAAAAAATCTGATTAGAGCATATAGCCATAAGATAGACATTGAGGATTAGTTTAGAAGAACTTCCTAGAATTTTGGTATTATAGAGATTTTGTGAGTTTCCGATCAATACATCCATGTCTGGATACAAGCAGGTAGAGGCGGCTCTAGCACAGATGTACCTTGGGGAAAAACCCGAAAATAACACTTTGAGCTAGACTCAAACGGGAACTGGTGCACGATAATGGGCTTTGCTGGACTCTTGGTTACGACACTCTCGGGGGATATTCTTAGAATAATTATCATTTTCTTTACAAACTATTAAGAAGGGTTTATGAGTATATACTTTCTCAAAGAAAACATTTTTAGGATTATGGATTATATCCATAAACTATTCAATTTATGATAAGTGTTTTAAAAGTCTGGAATTATGTATTTCGATTCATAAACTGATCTAGTTTTTTCCATTGTTTAGAAATGGCACCTAATGGAAGGAATGGAAACCATAGTAATGCACACACAACATGTAGGGGTTTCCCTCCGGCTCAAGATAATTATAATGGAGCTGGTGATACAATTGGTGCTGATCATCTTATCACCATACTGGAACAAGTCACTCAGTTTATAAATAATAACATTACTCGTATGGAGCACCCTGATCCGCAACATGGAGGATCAATGTTGGATCGTTTCATGAGGAAAATACCACCAACATTTAATGGGGGTACAAATCTATTAGTAGCTAAGCAATGGGTAAACTCCTTAGAGAAAATATTCCACACCTTCGGGAGTAGCCAAAGGGAGAAGGTTGTCATGGATGTTTACAGCCTCACTAGAGATGACGATCAATGTTGTTCATTGATTTAAAACACAAAGGAAGATGATGAAGTATAAAATATAAAATGGAGGGAGTTCAAAGAGATGTTCTTAGAAAAATACTTTCCTTGTGACCATCGAGCAGATATGGAAAGGAAATTTCTGAGTCTGAGACAAAAGGAGGATGAGAATATCGCAAAGTATGAGGCCAACATTACAAAGTTATCGAAGTATGCTGCAAAATTATATACGTAAACCAAGAATTAATATTGATCATTTCTTTGATGGGTTAAAACCATTTCTCCATCGATCTTTAGTATCACTATCTTTCTCAACGTACGAAGATATAGTCTCATGTTCTATGAAGACAGAAAAGGAATTCTCTACGTCTTATGACAACAATGTGAAGCAAGAGAAGAAGAGAATAGTGAAACAAGAGACAGATAAAGGGAAAACAAGGGAAAAATGGATTTTCCATTATGCAATAATTGTAGGAAGAATCACCCCAGTACTTGACTTAAAGGAATGGGAGTTTGTTATAAATGTGGAGAAAAAGGTAATCAGGCTCGTGATTGCAAGGGAAAGAAAGAGGCTATCAAAGTTGAATGCTACAATTGTAGGGAAATGGGGCATTATGCAAATGAATTTCCAAATCGTCAGGGAAACATACCTAAGAAAAGGCCAAGGGATTAAGGACAATCTTATGATGTTACTACCGTTGAAGTGGAATAATTAATGTATTGGTGCTTTAGGACTCAAAGATTATATTCTAGTTACATGAATAATATGATATATATAAGAATTGTACATCAGTACTTGTTTTTTTCCTTACGGTTTTAATATGATAAAGGTAATAATATTTTTATGTGTGACAATAAGAGAAACATTACTTTGTTTGATGAATATGATGATACAATTGATTTTGGGATTTAGAGGCCTTTTAGAGAAAGTCTAGACAGAGTTATTTTGGATAACTATAAAGGTTGGATTGGATTAAGTTGAACCTTGGATAGTATTGTTTAAAGTTAAAATATTTATGAAGATTATTTTTGGAATATTATAATACTATAGTTTTAGGAAAAGGACGACCTGCAGGTTGGGGGATAACTTGTCACGTCAGACAAATCTGTAGGAATCGAACCCACAACCATAGTGCGACATTACTTTATTACCTACCACGAGCCTACAGGATGTCCCTAGTTATTACAAAATAGTTTTCTTAATTTAAATTGTAAGTGTTAATATTTTGAACCTGGTATGATTAGGATAAATATAATATTATTGAGTTATATTTTCTTTTTGAGTGAAAGATGGGTTCATGGTAAAAATTTATTAATGAATGAAAAGACAACATGACAAGTATGTATATTTCCTTACGTTCCTAGTAAATCTCCTAAATAAATTCCTCAACTTTATGAAAGGTAACTTAAAAAAAAACATTGTCGGTTAACTTTTCCTACTGGGAAATCAATGATCATTTAGCCAGTCACATGTTTGTGATTTTCTTGTAGATAAACATTCTCCTAATTCTGTTTTCTACAACTCTCCATCATACCTTGATTGTATTTTCTCCTCGATATCAATATTTTCATAGAATCCTAGTATGGTCTATCTTGGGTGACCTTTGTACTTCTCTTTCATTCCTTTATAGTTATATTTTTATTAACCTTATTTATGATATGGATTTTCCACAATGGTATTTTCTATTTTAAAGCTTTTATTTTCGAAGATAAATTTCAAAATTGCGAGGACGCAATTTATTGAAGGAGGGTAGAATGCATCAACCTGAGCTTCCATGATATGCTTCTCTTTCAATAATGAAATAGCATGCATTGTATGCATGCTCGAGATTCTTACACACCGCGACCAATCAAAGTAGTCATAATGACTAGTAATACCCATTTCTTGAAATTATATAAATTTTATATTTCAAAACGGACTTCATTTTTGTATTCAGAATATTGAAATTATCCTAAGTTGAATATTTTGTAATTTTCTGAGAACTTCCAATTTTTTATGAATAGTAAATAATACATAAAACCAACTTTTTTAATCTAAATAATATATAGTGATAAATTATACTATTTAGTGGTTTTAAAGTATAATTAGAATATATTTTTACCATTTTATCCAATGGTGGTCATTTTAATTAATTTCAGTTTGAAATTGGACATAAACAATTGAAAATCTTTTGACATATATTGTTTCTTAAAAACACGCTATTTGTTGTGACAGTAGGAATTAATTATAAAATTAACAAATTCAACTTATATATTTGGAATTTTTTAAAATATAAATCAATTTTGAATTCAGAATATCAATTATAGCTTACAGTGAATTTTTGGCATTGTTCTGAAAAACTTTAATTTTTGATGAATAATGAAACCACTAAGTGGTAGTTTAAAAACTAATTTTTCTTGAAAATGAAACATTACCACTTCTGTGATTTGAATTTTTAAAATATGACATACATGGTTTTCATTAGGAAGTAAAATGTGGTTCAATGGGATTAAAATAATTTTTGGTGAATATTAACTTTTAAGTTCTATTAATCGCGATTAAAGGTAATTAATGTAATTTAAGGTAAATATAATGTTATAAAAATATGAAATTACCTTTACACTTGTCTTAACCTTATTGTATGAATCATGTCCGACCATTACAATCAATTAAACAACTTGGGGACTCCATGGAGCAACTTGGGTAAGAAAATGACATTAATAACTTTTTATTTAACGTAAAAATAAAATTGTCACAAACACGTGTTGTTTTACTGAAACAATTATTACATGGGGATATATAAGTTAACTATTCAACTATAGATATTAATTTGAAATATAAAATGATTTCCTACATCATGGTAATTTTTTTATAATTTTTAGACATTAAATAAATTAACTTTTTTATGACACAATGATGATGCATCGATTGCCTCATTAATTGACGATTTAAATAAAATTAAAAGATAATGTAAAATCTAAAAAATAAACATGTCAAAAACCTATTGGATGAGTATATTTCTAACCCTTATCACCTTACCCTCGGAATATTTCATTTTGGGACCTTTAAAATCTGAAAATCATTTCATAATAGTGTAACTTTTCATGACATTCCAAGAGTGCCCCTCCTCTCCTCTTATAAAAGGACCCCACCACTACCACCTTATTCACACCTTAAAATCCATTTGGTTCATCAATCCTCTACCCAAATACTCTCTCAACATCCCTCTCTTACACCTTGAAGCCTCACTTTGGTCAGAAGTCATCCCAAGGAAGCCTTTCACTCAAATCAAAAAGAGTTACCCTATTTAAAGGTAATGCCTTCTTTTATGTTGTTTTGTTTTATTTTGCTTCTCCAAACCCATAAAATATTTTTATTATTTTCTTTTGTAACAACAACAGTATAATAAATATACTTGGATGTTTTTATGAGAATTATTTTATTTACACTTACACACACCGTCATCTAATGGTTAAAGATCATATTGTTTCTGTGGGTGGCGAATTACTGCCTCACGAAACGATGATTGTTCAATTATCTTTTAACACCTATCATGGTGTACATATTGATGAAACTATTTGTATATATGATATATATTATGATTTTGTTTTCCTTATGCTTTTTTTTTCTTCATTTATGTCATACCTTCATGATTTCCATTATGGGTTAACGCGATAATTTCATTTTAGGAAGTGCGGACTACCGCCCCCTCAACGTGATTTGAATCGTTAATGCCATATGTGGGATGTATAAAAAAAGGATTAAATGATATTATATATGATATTATACTGGAATTATAATATACCTTTATATCATTGTGATTTCATTTCATTAAATATGAAATAGAAATGAAAGTAGTGTTCATGCGTACGTACGGCTTACCGTCTCCACGAACGGTGCATTTCATTTCATACCTCTAAATGTTACCTAATATTATTAATGAATGTATATACTGGATATATATGATATATATGATATCTACATCATGAATATAATTCTGGATATAATGGATATTTTACCACACGAACAACTTATAATTATAAGAAGTTTATTTTTGACTCAAGTACCAACGATCGACAAAATGACCATTATTAACTTAAATAATTACATGATGTTCATAACATGGTAATACATCATATAAAAGGAATAATTAACTTGAAAAAGGTTCTTAAGAAAGTATAAATTAACTCTAGTTTATTATTCAGGAGGTTAAAGAACGATCGATTCAGGTTGGACACCAGGTAAGGGAACTTCTTAACCCAATTTCCATTCTTTGGGATTATCTCATACTTTCAAATTATGTCATGATATTATTATGTCCTATATTGTATTTATACTTTCATTATGTGTAAATATAGTTAATAAACATAATAGATATATTTTATTTAAACAAATGATCTTTTTAAGGGGCTTCGTCTCAATCTTCTTTCATTGAGACATGTTTTGTTTTAATACAAGACTTTCTTTTATACGGTGTATAAACCCCTTTGACATTTAAGTTTATTGAAAAGGAAATTTTTTTATACAATGTGTTTTACTAAACTAAAAAGTGAATTTTTTTTTGTCATACGTATGCGCTGACAACGAATTCTCCGCCGCCATGACCATTATTTAAGATTCGGCTTCCTCTACAAGCCATAACTATTTTGAAATGAAAAATAAATACAATGTTTAACTTTTCTTTTATTTATGTATTGAAAATGGTTTTGATAATGTTTTTATCAATGTGTTTTATTGATATCATGTGATTGAAATGTGAAAATGTTATGTTTCTTTTATTGATGTTTTATGGTATACAATTAGGTTATTTTTTATGATATGTTTAAACATTTTCATATAAAGAATTCATTGGACTTAATTAGTGATAGGTGGAGCCCACTATAGCTCCTCGATTCATCGGTAGGTCTCATGAGACAAACTAGTGTCTTGGTATGAGGCCTTGAAAAAATTTTATTTGTAGACTTGGCATGAGCCTTGGCTACGTGGTTATAATAGTCTGACATTATGCATTCCATCATTATAAAATTGGTTATTGATATTTCATGTGATTATTCGACTAGTGGAATATCCATGTGAATAAGTAAATGGAATTATTTCATTTTATTTTTCCATATTATGTTGAAGTTCATGTTTAATAGAATTTTGTTTTATTTATACATTGCCTTAAATTTTTATGTTTATTTATGAATGCTTCAACTATATTGTTATCCTTACTGAGCATCTGAGCTCACCCATTTCTATGTTTTATTTTTCCCAGGATGTAAAGATATATTTTATGACTGACCTGCAGGGATAGTCTGAAGGGGATATGGGTGTGGACTATGGAGAATATGTTATTGTATTTTTTCACTTTATGATGTAATGTAACATTTATGAATGTATCTAGGGTCTCCAAGGCTACTAAACTAATTGTTCTTTCGAGACATGTTATTTTGTGATCATGCCAATGTTCCGTAATAATGCACCGACTCTGTTTAACTTGGGTTAGGGTGTTACAGTTTATTTGATGATTATATATTTGTGTTTATCCTTGATTTATTTTAGTTACTTTGAGGGTATCAAGGTCCCTACATAGTATTGTTATACTCACTCCTACACTGGCTATTCCCACACCTCATTTTGTTGGTTGTAGATGAAAGATATTGTTGACCGAGGTTGAGAGTATTATGACTTGACGATACCTGGATGTGTACCTCACGAAGAGTCGGTACCCAGAGTAGACTGACAGACGTGGAGTGATGAGGAGATTATCTATACCTACCCTTCAGGTTAGAATTCCTGTGGATGAACTAGCAACTATTTTTCATTATTTAGTTGTATTTTTGGTTCCTTGTACTTTACAATTGGGATTTTATTTTCCGCCCCTTTTACTTTTCAAAACTCTTTTGTTATACAGTTTACATAGTATTTTGTATCCAACTATGTGCTCTATTGTGTGTGTTTACTATTTTAAAGGCAATGCCTTACAATTTTTAGGGAATTATGCCTTTCATGCTAGTTTCCGGCACCAGGCCTATGGAATGTGGGCTTAGGATAGTCATCTCACGGGCCCCAGGGCACTGGTCATGACAAATTAGAATCAGAGGAGTCAGTTCTACTGTAGAACATAGGACTCTAATCTTTTATATGAAGCAATATTGATATGGGTGTTGAGTGTGGTTTTAAATTCAGGGAGTTCAGTGTAAGTGCGTCTGCCGATGTATCCATACACTAGGACCCTGACTTCTGATTTCTAACTCAATACACGAAAACACCAATTGCGTGTATGTTTGAAGAGTTTTCTTAGTGGTCTCTTTGGGAAATCTCACCAGGTATAACTTATTGACCAAGGAACACCTGTTTCTTTTTAGGATGGCCCCACGCAGACAACCATCTAGGGTTCCAGGCTTTGTACGAGATGACATCTCACCGAGCGATGAGGCCTCGGTGCATGGCCTTATCACAATGATGGCACCAGTGGTACCACTACTCATTGGGCCACTGATGCCACCAGCCCCAATAACAGATGATTGACACCGCTTGAGCGCATTGTACGAGGTCATGTGCCAGAGGCCTCCATGGTTCAGGGGTGAGATGGACCCATAAGGAGTTGATGATTGTATAGAGGCTATGGTGAGAGTTTTCAGACTAGTAGGGACAACATCCAACCTTATGGTGATCCTTTTCATGAGTGTCCTTCATGCAGTAGCAGGAAGCTAGTGGAGCATGATGCTCCAGGATCATGATAAGGAGAAACTTCTCTGGGAAGACTTTGAGAGCCTGTTTCGGGTGGATTTTGTACCAGAAAGCCTAGGTGTAGTGTGGATAGAGGAGCTACTCCATCTTTAGTAGGGCAGCATGATGGTGGCAATGAAATCAGAGAGGTTTACTGAACTATCGTGCAACTCCAAAGATATGGTTCAAGACTCTTTCTTCAGGGCTCGAACCATAGAGAAGGGGCTTAGGCAAGAGATCCGGGGTTCGATGATCTCCCTTAGCATCCCTACACAGGAGGGGTGTTAGAGGGAGACCTCTTGGTAGAGAGTTTCCTTACTGAGCAGTCTCCAGTAGCGATATCCATCACCATTCAACACGTAGTAGAGTCTTTTGTAGCTAGCAGTAGATAGATGTCGTAGAGTGTCAAGAGGACGACACCTACGGGTGGACGATCTCATGACTCAGGATAAATTGTGTGGGGAACAAGAGGCATAGCCATTCATATGAGGAGCCGCTAGTTCTACACATGCGAAATGATGGGTCATATAGCTCCATATTATCCACCCTGTCGTGCAGATGATAAACAGAGAGTTGAGGTACCTCCTAGGCAGAAGTAGAGGAATGTCCATGGTGGTCTATAGGGAGCTGGTAGATAGGGTATAGGAGTTGTCCGAGCAGCAGATGATGGATGACATTTTAATGTCCTACCACCACCACCACCAGGAGGTCTAACCTGACTATAGGGAGTAGGTGGACAAGGGAGTGCTCAGCTCCAGGCTTATGAGGCCTACGATCATGGAGCATTGGAGATGATTCGAGGTATGATCTATGTATACTCTACATTATCTAATGTTCTTATAGAAAAAGGTGTTAGTCACTCTTTTAATGCCACTATCCTAATTCAGAGCTTAGAGATTCCGACAGAGCCATTGGCTCGATCTTTATGGCTAGAGACTCTTACAGGAGAAGACTCGATGATTACGTACCGGTGCTGGCAGTGTGAGATTACTCTAGGAGGCAAGATCTTCGGTAGGGATCTCCTCATAGTAGTGTCGATGCCTTACGACGTCATCATGGGTATGGATTGGTTATCTATAATCCATGATCAGATTGATTTTATTAGGCGCAAAGTGTGGTGTGTCCACATAGATGGGACCAGGTTTACCTTCACCAGCCAGAAGAGAGCCTTAGTAGCACAGGATGGACTTACCCAGAGGATGGGGAAACTGATTACTAATCAGTTGGCTACCCTTATCCTCGGAGTAGTTGTTGTGCAGAGTCCAGGCTATCCTATAGTGGTGGACTAGTATGCTGATATTTTCCATGAGGATGTCATAGGACTAGCTCCTCATAGAGAGGTGGAGTTTTACATTGACTTGTACCCCGGGATAACACCGATATCTACACCAGCATATCGGATGGTTCTCGCTAAGCTTATTGAGTTGCAGGTATAGATGGAGGACTTGTAGGGGAAGGGATTCATGCAGCCTAGTGTTTATTCCAGGGTATCCATGATTCTATTCACCATGAAGGAAGATGGATTCTTGAGGCTTTGTATCAACTACTGTAGCCAGAACCAGGTGACCGTGAAGAACAAGTACCCACTCTTGATGATTGAAGACCTCTTTGGTCGGCTAAAGGGAGCATAGTGGTTCTCAACGTTAGACCTCAGATCAGGCTGTCACCAGCTCAATTTTTGGGAGGAGGATGTGCATAAGATAACATTCAGATGTCGGTATGGACACTATGAGTTCTTGGTTATGCCATTTGGAATAACAAATTCTCAAACAGTGTTCATGGGACTCATGAAGAGGATCATCTAGCCATACCTCAATCACTTTTTCGTAGTCTTCATTGACGACATTCTGATCTACTCAACTACTAAGGAGGATCATGCCGACAATATTCAGGGAGTACACACTCCGAGAGAACCAGATTTATGGTAAGATCTCATAGTGCAAGTTTTGGATCTGAGAGGTACACTTTTTGGGACATGTAATCTGGGATGCTAGAGTAGCAGTAAGTCTATTGAAGATTAAGGTGGTACTTGATTGGGAGCCACCTAAGAGTGTGATAGAGGTACGGAGTCTCCTGAGTTTTGCTGGATTCTATAGGAGGTTCGTATCAGACTTCTCTAGAGTTTCAACACCACTATCACCCTACGAATAAGTGAAAACTCGTTGTGTGGTCAGAGATATTCCATCAGATCTTTCAGGAGCTGAGGTAGAGGCTGACTAGTGCCCCCATCTTGAGGATTCCAGAGGAGGGCATAGGGTACGCAGTTTGATGTGATGCATTAGGGACCAGAATCAGATGTGTGTTGATGCAGGAGTGAGAAATGATCATTTATGGTTCTCATCAACTGAGACAACATGAGCAGAACTATGCCACCCATAACCTGGAGTTAGTAGTAGTGGTCTTCACCTTGAAGATGTGGTGTCACTATCTGACGGGCAACCATTTCACAGTCTACTCTAACCACCAGAGTCTTTGGTATATATTCTCTCATAAGGACCTAAAATTCAGACAACGTTGATGGCTGGATTTTATCCAGGACTATGACTTCGAGATAGTCTATACTCTTGGTAAGGGGAATGGAGTAGCAGATGCACTCAGTAGAAGTTATAGTTTATAGCTGCTAGGAGAGGTGATTGACCAGTTGAATATTTTATAGATATCCTTTGTGAATAGAGACAGAGCAGCCTTTCTACAGTCTCTTAATGTTTGGGAGGCAGAACGTGGAGAGAATGACTGTGAGACTTGATGTGCTCAGATATCTACAGGGCATGCACCTGATGGATTTTATAATGGTTGGGAGAATGTCATCCTCTTCAAAGGACATACCATGGTATGAGTGGAACTTGCAAAAGAAATTTTGAGGGAGTTACAATATCCCCTCTAGAGGTACATCCAAGAGTGGAAAATATGTACTAGGACCATAGACGATAGCACTGGTGGCCAAGAATGAAGAAGGCAGTAGCCGAGTTTTTCTCTCGATGCCTCACTAGAAAACATTTGAAGGTGGAGCATCAGGTACCAGTAGGCTTGGATCATCATTTAGATGTCCCAGAGTGGAAGTGGTAGGGTATATCCATGGACTTCATGACAGGAATTCCACATACATCTATGAGACATGACTCTATCTGGGTGATCGTCGACCAACTCACGAAGTCAACCCACATCCTACCGATCAAAGAGTAGGGTACAGTAGAGAGATTGAGACACCACTATGTGGAGGATATTTTGTGTTTACATGGTATACCATTGACTATTGTCTCCGATCGTGACACAAGATTTACTTCCCAGCTATGGAAGGGGTTGTAGGAGTCTTCTGGGATACAACTTCATTTGAGCACCGCCTTCCATCCTCAGATGGATGGTCAGACTGAGCGGGCCATTTAGACCCTTGAGTACATGCTCCGTGCATGTGTTCTCGACATTGGTCACAGCTTGGAGGATCACTTACCTTTGGTGTAGTTTTCCTAAAATAAATATATCACTCCACCCTAGGGATGGAACCTTTTGAGGCTTTGTACATGAGACCTTGCAGATCACCTCTGCGCTGGACTGACTCAGGGGAGTCAACACTAGTGGGACCAGAGATGATATGGGAAACCATAGAGAAGGAGAAGATCATCCAGGAGTAGATAAAGCCTGCACAAATCAAGCTTAAGTCATATGATGATAGTAGACAGAGGCCTCTAGAGTTCAAGGATGGTGACCACGTCTTCCTACAGGTCTCACCTCGATGAGGACTATAGATATTTAGGCGAGGCGGAAAATTATCTCTGAGATTCATCGGACCTTTCCAAGACCTCATCAGATTTGGAAAGGTGGATTACCGCTTAGCTCTTCCACCTTAGTTTCACCACGTCCTCGAATTCTTCCACATATCTCAGCTGAAGAGTTTGGTGCATGACTCTTCTCACATAATCAACCATGGAGAGATGGACGTCGACGATTGGGAGAATTTAACAGAGGTTTCAGTGTGGATTGAGGATCGACAGGATCAGTTCCTAGGTGGATGCTTGATACCTATGGTGTGCGTTTGCTGGTAGTACGAGAATCTCTAGGAGAGCACATGGGAGTGGGAGGCTCAGATACGTGCTCAGTACCCCCACTTGTTCCCTCAGTTTGAGTTGTAGCTTACATAGAGGTAAAGCCCTGAGGTGGAGAGAATGTAAAGACCCAAAAATTACAAGGAATTTTTTTTCATAAATACATGGGAATTTTACAAGTCCAAAAAAATTAGTGGCAGATGATTCCAATTCATGGTGTGAACCGAATCAATTTCTGAAGTATTTTTGGGTATGTTCAGCAAACATACGAGTGGGTTTTTATAACATTTTAATCGGTGCTCATAATTGAAATATGAGGGCACAGTTGAACTCGCAGTGCCAATTTTCATATAATAAGACTTTCACCACGATAGAAGATGGACAGAAATAAAAGTTAATTTTGAGGTTTTAATGAAAGAATTTCGTAAAAATAAAGTTGTAGCTTTATTTTTATTTGGTTGGTTGAAGCCTTTGTGTGGAAGGTGGAGGTGGGGACCACCACACCTTAAACTCCCATGAGAAGTTATGGTGGTGGGTCCCACTCGAACATAACCTCCCCATCATGTTTAATAAGGTGGGGACCACCTGAAGTTAAAACCTCTTGAACTCCCCATTAAGTGGGTAGAAACCTCTTGAGAACCCCACTTAATGTTGACACACCCCTTCACCTTAATGGATCTAATGCAAAAGCATTTATGGGGCCAAATACTCCACTTTAATTTTGTGCCAACCTCTTAAACAAATTAATTGTAGCTAAACTAATTAATTATCCCATTTGAAATTTGTGTGAACAATTAAATAATAGATAAAAAGAATTTATTATTTTGGTTGGCATTTGTCTTTAGGGTGGAATATTGGGGAGATGATAGCTTGGGAGAAATGGAGTTCTCCAACGATGAACTACATATTGCAATGAAGAATGAAGAACGTGTTCAACCGATTAAGAACACCGGCAACAATCCCCTTCAATCTTCTTCCCTGGACTCCTACCGATGTAGAACGACTTCCATAGCTGACGTATGAGCTCAGGAATGGAAGTGTGCGGTGGACGCGATGAACAATGACCACTCTGTCTTCTTCCCATGACTTCATCATTGAACAATGAACAAAGGTAGGGGTTTAATTTCATTTATGTTCCACGTTCTTCCTTTCTTTGAAAATGAATAACGATGATTCTTTATTTTTGCAAGTGGATTGTGGTGGTTCGTTCTAAAGGACCAATTACTATCTCCATAAAGTTGAGGATTCGGGGCAAACTAACATGGACCGACACCCTCTGTCGATCTCTTTTGTGATATACATCAGCATGGTGATGAAACGACAAGGTGACGAAGGCGGCGAAGACAAAGGCCATGCTACCCACGACCTCTGTGACCCGCGCCACCCCTGCGGCATCCTGCAATGCCACCAGCCGAATCCGCCCTGGCTGAGCCCTCGTCGGCCGCGCCACTCACCGAGCTGAGCTACGCCACTGCCACTAGCCGGACCGCAGCTTACTGGCCTTCTCGGATGTCTCCTGGCTACCCGTCGGCCTGCGCGGCCACCTCCTGGCTACCCACCGGCCTGCCCGACCACCTCTCGGCTGCCCACCTACCTTTCATACAGCCTTTTTGGTAGCCATCCGGCCTGACCAGCCACCACCCGACCTGGCCAGCCGCCTTCTATGTGCATGGCCAAATTGTGCCGGCCTGCACACCCTGTACGCCCCCCCGCCGCCACTGGTCAAACCGGCCTCCGCCATCTGGGCTAAGCCGTCTGAGCCACGCCCCTCATGGCACCGGCCAAACTGGCCTCGGCCATCTGAGCCGAGAAGCTGAGTCACGCCCCATGCACGCTTGGCCGAGCCAGCCTTCTGTTCCCTACATGGTGCCGCCGGGCCGAAGCACACTTACACCGACCCGTGGCCGGTCCATGCCCTCACGACCTGTCCGCGCCCCTTAGTACTCACGGCCTTTGCGGCCTTCTAGGCCAAACCCAATGGGTCGGCCCAGATGAGGTTGGTTCGGGTTGGGCTGACCGGGTCGTACAAGAACCGAGCCCACTAAAACCCTTTACTTTCTTTTGGCCATATATTTGGCACCAGACATCCATTTGATGAACCGCCAGTGGTGCAAATAATCTTCAAGCATGATGGTGCCTTTGAGTATAACACACTGGATTTATGATTATTGATGAGTTATGGTCAGATTGGATTGTGCCCAAATCAAACGAGGTCCCCAGGACTAAAAGGCCAATAACTCACAGACCCGACGTTCGACAGACGTGTCGTGTATGTCGTTGAGACCCCTATGACGTTTCAGTCCTTTAGGATACATGTTCATGGAATTTAATGGTAGTTGATTTATCGACACATGGCTTGAGGAGTGGACCCTCTATGAATCAAGCGTACTATGGGCGGAAACCATGTGGTTGACTGCTTTGTGATAAAGGGATCCTACATGGGTTCGAAATCTCCAACTATAGCTCTAGGATCCTACATGGGTTCGATAGCTCTGATTACTATTCCAGGATTCTACGTGAGTTCTATAGCTTTGATTACTATTCCAGGACCCTACGTGGGTTCCAAATCTCTGATTATTATACCATGATCATATGTGGGTTCGACATAGGAGATGATTCAATGGATACATCTAAAAATCTATATCTCTCTTCATAAGTTGTATACATGTGTGAGCTAAGACAGTATATTTTGTTTTTACCTCATGATTGAGATGGGTTACTTGATAACTTAGGTATATTTATGGGAATATACCTAAGAGTGGTTATCTATTTGTTTCATACTTTCTGGTCATCCTTGTTGGATTTTGAGAGACCATGAGGGTCTCAGCGTCGCTACTGAGTATTGTTATACTCACTCTTCATGGTCTATGCCTGCACATCGTTGTGTTGTTTGCAGATGACAGACATCACTGACCGAGGTTGAGAGTATTTAGACTGGACAACACCCATAGGTGGACCTCACGACGAGTTGGTACCCCAAGGAGGCTGATGGACGTGGAGTTCTTAGGAGGATATTTGTACCTACCCTTCTGTTAGAAATTATGGTGGATGACCCATCAGCTGTTTGTATTTCTTCAGTTGTACTTTCGGTTCCTTGGACATTAAAGTTAGTCTTGTATTTTTGGCCCCTTTTACTTTTTAAAAATCTTTTGTTATACAATTTACTTAGTATTTTGTATCCATCATTGTACTCTGTTGTGTGTGTTTACAGTTTTAAAGGCTATGCCTTCCCAGTTTTAGCGAATTACACCTTTGGTGCTATTCACTAACCATTGGCCTATAGAAGGCGGGCTTGGGGAATTCCTGACACCTTCCATGAGTGATTGGTCATGACATATTGAACGATATGTTATGTTATTACTCATGAGAGATACATAAAACACATCATGGACCTGAGAGAAGTTTTGTGGAAGCTCCAACCAATGAGCTACCATACCGATATTTTCAATAATATCAAAGGGATTTATGTACAAATGGATTAATTATCGTTTATTTTTTTAATCTCATTTACATCTTACATTGATAAATTCAATGAATCACCTTATCACGGACATTAAATCAATAGCACAACATATCAATATACACACTGTGGTTGGAATTGTTCCCTCTTAATGCCCATCTTTTTGAGTATGATACATAGTGATAAAACATAATTTAGTATCAATAGATTATTGAAGGATTCACCAGAACATCAAGATAATCATTATATCCTAGTCAAATACAATATAATGTAGTACTCCCTGAAATAATACCACTTTATTAAAGTATACAATGGATGAATCAACTGTTGATAAATCTTATCTGATAGTGATGATTTTTGATGACAATGTAATGTGATCATCTACAACCCATATAACATTTTATCCATTATAAATTTTGTGTAATTTAATGAAAACAATAAATGGTGACGTTTTACCATCTACATTATCATATTTCTAATAGTTGTAACACACCCCCATTGAATTTTTGCCCAATCCTTAACTTGATGACCTATAAGGAACCATGATAAAAAATCTAAAATTTATCTCTTAATTAAATGTAACTAGAAATTATATTTTAGATATATATTCATCTTCGTACATTTCAGATGAAAATAAAATGATGAACAATTAGATTCCTATAATATCTCTTTCTACAAATCATATATGGATGCAAGACATACACTGTAATATAGTCATATCATTCCCCATGATATAGGTTAAGAATAAGAATATATCTCACCTCCGTTTACTTATCCATATCCTCATCTCATTCCAATATTATCACCACATGGATATAGGGTTAAACAATTATTTATTAATGGTCATTTCCCCCCCTTTTATCTATATTTCATGATCTATCAGTTCAAAATAAATAATTAATAGATATTTTATAATCCTCAAAATAGAAATGAATTATGATCCATTCCAATAGAATAATCATCTATATTGTTCTCCTTTATAGGGTACTAATGTATTGAGTAGTAGAACTCATTCATCAAATCCAACCATATTGTAAGGCACATATTTAACTCAATTTGTGTAAATATAAACTTTAATCTTTTAAAATCATTATATATATCTTGATTTTCTCTGTATATATTATGAATATATATCTTTAATTCAGAAATTACCATAGCTAACTATAAATCATGACATGTGAAATACTTCTCATGAAACATCATTTGTAATGAGGAATAAGCTATACCCATGTCATTATACAAGATAACATATGATAATCCCTTATGAGAGGAATCAAAACTAGAAAAAACCCATTCTACACTATATGACAATGTATTCATATGTCCGCTGAATATTATTTTCCTTACTTCTCGGAAGTTTATATCAGATTGATCTATCTATAGGATCCTATCTCTCTTATGAGTTAACATGGTGAGTAGATTAGAAATTTGTTGAAACTTATACACAAACCATTGATTTATTATAATTAAATAGTGATATATATAGATCTATGTCACAATAGTTAATCAAGATTTTTTCTAAATAGACACTTTAATTGATGAATCTAACATTAAAATATCACTACAGATTATAAGAATAAAAATTGATACTATTTTTAGAAGAAATACACACATCAAAATGTTTTATATAATTTTTATTTCCTTAGGTTCATGAGTACATCTTTAATTAATATTTATGTTATAAAATTATCTTTGAATAAATGATAATATAATTTATAAATAATACCATGAAATTATCGATTTAATGTCAAAATATAGAATTCAATAAATACACTATGATAGTAGGGGTACTCGTTCATCTTAATAGAGTCACTATATAATCATAAAGTATGTATCATATATGGAATTTTTGTTTTCTTATATAAAACTTAATGACTATCAATTGATGATATAAACAATAATGGTCATTCATGGAATAAATTGATCTCTATAATTTTGATCAAACAAGTCATCAAAACATGGTTATGGATACTTGTTCATGAATGTGATATTGTTCACTCTTGATAATAAATTTATAATAACAATTAATTATTATTATTATTAACAAAAATAATAGGTTCCCCCAATTTTTTCAAACATGGCCAAATAAATCCACTATCATGATTCTCTTTGAATTTGTTGTTCAACTCATTACACTCCATTTGGGATATTCTACAGCGGGTCTTTGAAATATGTGTATCACTAGTTATGAATTATATTTACTATTGAATTTCATGTTTTCGTGTAAGACTAGGAAACAAATATCGACATATGTCATCAAATACCCATAAAATATGCATATAAAGATGTTCAGTTCATCCCATATAATATGAGATAATTACCCCATTAGAATGGTAATAAAGAATGATATAATGGATGTGTATTATTTTAAATTTTCATATTCTATAATCTCATTTATTGATGATATTAAGTTAATTTATATTATTGAACATTGGGTTCCATCCAAAAAAATTGACAGGTTACTTATGTTTGATTTTATAAATCATTATTATGATATCATCTTAATAAACCAGAGGGTGAATAAATATATTTTCCAGGATGTATTTTACTTCAAACATCAATTAGATTAAAATCATAGACCAGAAATATAATATTTATTCCATTTTTGGTTTTGAAATCAAATTAATCATTTATCCATTGTGGTGGCACTTTGATACCATTAGAATATTTTTTGTTATGATAGAGTTTTTAGATATAATGTATTCTATGTTGGAAAATATACCATTTACCACATTGTTATGGAATTCATCATCGAAATAATGGATCATGTGAGATATTTCTTTATACCTCAACTTAAGAGGTTTGTAATATTTACCATCATCATTAATATTCAAATATGGTAACATGTGAGTATAATTATCATGATCCTTTCATTTTAAATATATGATTCTAGGTTGTACATTCGTTTGAAATTCCTCTCAATTAATACCATTATCTAACATATTCCCATTACATAACCAATAAAGTGATCAATGTCTTTTATTCCCCCACATTTATCATATACTAGTCTCCATGAGGAAATTTCCTACATTTTTAAATCCTCACATGTAGCATGAATAAAATCTCATTGTCATTTCACCATGGGTTTAGATTTTTATTTTATTTATATTATTACTTTCTTATTAGAATAATGAAGTTTATGGGTAACTATAACATCCATTTCAACATTATTATAATAATGAATGATATTTTCATAGCTACTAAAGTCATGTATCAATGGATCCATTTGAAGAAATTTATTTATTCCATGAAAAAATTAATCAACCATTTATCCAGTTTTGATGATAAAAATAGAGGTCTCCCTCCAAATTTTTATAGTATTGACGACATAGGTGCGGATGGAGTCATTAGGATTATTCATTAACTCAATGAATTATTTCTTATTTTTGGGGTGTAAATTACATGACTAGTACTTTTTTAAAAAAATATGTTCTTAATCTCATATAATTCGATCAAGTCAATTTCAAATTGCTTACTAATATTATTGAAAAGAGTACAACATTGATCTACTTCACCTTCCAAATGATAGAAATCCAAAATGATTTATTCTTTATATGAAATTTGATTAATAGATAATATATTTTCATTGCTAATGAACCATTACATAAAAACGATTAGATCAAAAGAACCACAAAAATTAGCTGGATGTTTGTCCATGAATGAATCAACCCAAAATATCCCCATCTTTTCTCATTTTGATGTTCTTTTTCATTCATGTATTTAAACAATTTAATGAAAATATTCAGTCCATATCCAAAAATGTTTGGTTCCTCATACTGACAGTCATTTCCTTTTTCATCACACATAACATTAACATAGTACCATTGGGCTCTATAAATTGACTAATATAAAAATATTAGTATACGTGAAAATCATAGTAGTAGGGAAACCCATAATCTTGAGATCTCACATAAATGTCATATAAATTATGAATCCTTATTTCTAATATATAAATCTCTAGGATTGACCTATAATATTCATAAATATTTATGAAATTAATATTATTATTTCCAAATTAGGATTAAATAATCAACAAACTATCCCTTTGGATTTCTAAAATAGATGTGCATCAAGGCCCACTATTTTAAAAATGGTAACGATTGAGTACAAATAAATATTCCCATTTCAGAGATATTTCACCTAGGTACAACTTTTCATACTCTGCATACACATTATGTATATTGATAGCAATGTCTTTTTTTCCTGAATGGATCGAAGGCCTTCATTTTTATGGATTTTTGATAACCCCCATTAAAGGGATGAGGGGTATCCCTTATAAGTCCCATAGGATCAAAGATTACATTTCCTGTTGAATTTGATAAATTACAGGACTCGTAGGTCTTAAGGAAATCGTACAGATTATAAGTACTTGAAATTTCCCCTCCCCAGCTTCTGCATCATGATCATCATTCCACCTCTACATGGTTGTCTTACTAGCTTTCTTGTACAGAGATGCACATGCCCAATACCGATGGAAATCCCATACCCTTTAATTGTTCCAAATCAATTATCCCTACTCCAGGGAATGCACCTTACACTATTATCCTCCTCTAGAGCTGGTTCATTGTAGAATTTTTCAGTGAATATGCATATCAGGTGACCCTAAAGGCCATGAGGTTGCCAAAAATTCCTACCAGTGAAAAGGCATGGGTGGCCCAAAGGCCTTAAGGACTCCAAGCCCAATCCAGTGGCCCAAGGTGAAGAGTTCAGACATCTAAAATACCGAACAATACCTACTATATTATGTGCTACAAATACCAGATAGTGCAACTACGTCACCTGCTACAGTAATACTACAGTTCGTCGAAATTATGCATCCACCTAGTTTCAAACCTGGTAGGTATGTAATTTCTCAAAAAACACTCAATATATCATTTATCGAACTTCTATGATATTTCCTATTCATAGATATATCCACATGCCTCTCAATGAAGAATTATCATACTAGTTTCCAATGTGTTACCTAATACATTATCTGAAACCTTTTATAAATAACTACACATTCAATACAAAGATAAAAAATATAATTAGATCAATATTAATTATATAAAAAAATGATCCATGTAATAATATTTTATGTATAGTGCCGTTAAAAATTCTTATACATAAGAAATAGGTTCATAAGTGAACAATATCATATCCCGCTATGTAATTCATATCTATTATCCTTTTTATACATTCTATATGTATTACCATTATTTATAATGTTGTGAATGTAAGCATAATAAAGTACGATATAATTTTCTCAATAAGTGATAAAGGAAAAATATCAATGTAACATGGGAATATGGGTATGGGAAAATGTTATTATAATTTGAATACCATAACCTACATTTCATAGATCATAAACATGATTCATGGAATAAATCAGCACATTTCATAAGACATTAGTCATATGGGAATAGATGAACATGATCTGTTAAATTAGAATAATAGTATAAGAAATAAATTTATAGCATAAGAAATCATAGAATATATATTTCTGGGTATTCAATGCTTACATCCAAAAAAGTTATAGTGGAATTGGGTCACTCAAAAAATAATTATAGCTACCAAGGATTAATATGGATACTATCATCGTAGACAACGTCCCTTAATAAACTAGGTTAACTCTAGATTCATGTCCTCTTTATCATCTGAGATGTCAATATATACCCAGTATATTATACTGATATGCGGTTATAACCAATAGCATAATAAAAAAACACATATTTGTTTCAAAATATCATACAACTGTCATCATACTAGAACCCATGAAATTAATTTGGGTTTCAAAACATTTTGTCATTGAATATCCCAAGGATAATGAATTTCTTTCAGAAATATTATGTCATTATAAAATTAAAACAATTATCGATATAATAAGAATATAATCCTTGGATAATATCCCCAATAAATTTTATTTTATATCAAATGATTTCATCTTAGAGTGAAAATAATTTCAAATGATCATTTTGAATATTTCATGGGTTAAAGTATCCTTCAAAATTTAAAAACAATAATTTTTTTTAAAAAATCATCAATAATTAATAAAAAAAATTTTGTTAAACATAAAACTATAAAATTGTAATGAAATAATTATATCATTGTGTTTTCATGCTGGTAGAAAGTATTTTTCATGTCAAACATGTTAAAATATTGATTCCATTTTTATTTTATGAAAATTTTTAAAAGAACATTTTTTAGAAAATGATAAGAATATACCTTTTAAATCAGTTTTTAAAATTCAAATAGGATTAAAAGTGATTTAAAATACCATAGTATAATAATTAAATCATTTTTGAAATAAAATTAGATACCATTGATATAAAATTTGATTTTTTTTACCAAAGCGAGATATAATGTTGGTTTTCCAGGGATTTTTTTAATATTAAGTACTTATAGTGAATAAATTGAGATAAAGACATTAAATTTGCCTAAATTACTTGAGTAGAATGATATTCATGTTTTAAACTAGTGGTATATTATATTATGTCCTCATTGGTGACCAAATCATAAGCAAGACTGACAAACAAATAGATTTTCAAATAAATCCATTACAACATTGGTATCTTTTAAATCATATGCACCATAAATTGAGGAAAATTATAATAGTATTTATATACAATAATTTTAATGATAATATTCATAAAATACATTCATCAGATGTATAATCACACCATTGAAGGAACCTAGGGTGAATATAATATGTGTCCTATAAAAATAAAGGAGAGAAGAAAATACCAAACAATATGTCTCGACATTCATAATACATGATTGAAAATCCATTGTAATAAATATTGTTTTATGATAAATCTATTATGGAACCATACTTATATATATCATACCACATATTATTAACTTCTGACCTTTTTCTTCCAATATATGAAAAACTCATTGTTAAAATAATGTTCATTGTAATAACTAAATTGTTTTTTCATGTATGTTATCCTTTGTAATTTTTGGTCCATTATTTTTTACATGGTTCTATAGTCTCCCAAAATTTAACAATTATATTAATATCATAAATATAAATTATATATGTATTTGGATTAACCCATAAAATTGATATATTTAAAAATAATTACACTATTCATTGAGATGTTTGGTCATATCTTATATCATATATATCACATATTTTAGTGATTTTTATCTTTATTACATTTCATGAAGTCATTAGTGAAAAATAAATCACATCGCTTCACGAGACGGTATATCCCCATATACAAGATAAATATTTTCATATACCAATAGAATGGAATGTTATAATGAATATATCATATTGTATTTCAATATTTTATTTCTGTTATGAATATCATATATATAATTTAAGTCACTCATTATATAGACCCATGAGATCGGATGATGTAATAAATTACATTTGGTTGCAAGGTGGTTGTCTACCCTACACATGAACAAAATTTTATTTACCAATGTAATCGATTAGGAGACAGGTTTTTCTAATGGAAAAAAATATTAAAATATATTTATATGGTATATAATAATTTTTTATATCATCATATTTTTATAGTATCTCATTGGGTATGATGAAAAAATAATGTAAAATTGTACAGTTAAGAACGTTACCTATTCGTCAGACAACCTTCTTAGCTTTGAATTACAATTATTAATATGAGAATTTCCTAATCATAATAAGGACTATAGGACATGGTTATAGATTAAATTAATGGATATTTTTTATGTTTTAATGAAAAATAAGGCTGTAGATTTGTAAAGAGGAATGTATATGGGATTCTATATTATAAGTGGGGGAGAGGACACACATGGATGTTTGGATAAGAAAAAGGAATGACCATGTTTTAAAGACACCACAACGCTCCAAAAAGATCATTATCAAATCATATAAGATATATGGTCTATATAAGGCCATAATATTAGACATGGATATGTTTTTAGGTTATTTAATCCCGTATCTATTTATTTTAACAATTGGAAAAGTCGTTTTAAACTTGACATCAATAATTAATTTTTAATGTTTTTACTATTTATCCTGACAACAAATCATGATATTATAATATGAAAATAATAATGAAGATTGAAAAAATATAATCTTTCTTCACAAATTCCATACATAGTTGATTAAAATTTCAAATTAATATTAGACTCATAGATGTGATAGAAAATTTGTTTTTCTAATGAGAACATTTTCTAAAGTATAAAAATATTTCAAATAAAATCTAAACATGAATTTGATTCAGATGAATATAAAATGGTTTAATAATTAAAATATAAAAGTAATTTTACTTTTAAAAAATAAAAAAATTAACATGGTTAATGGCTTAGACAAAAGGGAATTTTTAATGAAAATATTTATTTATCACTATTCACAAAAAATTTATATTTTATTAAAATTATCCAATATTCAAAATATGATAATTTTTTATTTTATATTAAAAAAATATATTAATTTTTTCAAATAAATTTTATAAAATTTTCAACAGATAATTTTTATTATATTTTTACGAACAATACAAATAAATTATTTGAAACATAATTTATTTGGGATATAAATTCTTTACTTAAATGAAGTATTTAATTATATTTTTATTCATTAAAAAATTATTTCAATTTTTCAAAATGTGTTTATTATTATTCATAATGAATATAGAAATTTATATTTTATAATGGTCAAGTTAAATTATACAATTATTATTATATCAGGATTTTTCAAAACATGTTGTAGCATGTAACAAATACTTTTGAAAACATTATGCTTGTTATAAAAATTCATAAAATTCCGTTGAAGTTTTTGGAAATATTAACCCACCTCCCATTAAATTATCCATTTATTATAGAGAATTTTTAAATAAAAATTTTAACCAAAAAAATTATAACATAAAATTATTTTAATTGAAAAATTGATGTGTAGTGATGTATATATACGAGGGGAAAATATCAATAATCATCAATGATGGGAAAAATACATTTATATGTGTGTGTGTATGTTTGGGTTGTGTTTGTTGAGAATTAAAATAATTAATTATTTAAATGGAAATTTTTTATCAGAGATAGTGTCCACAATATAGTCATTCAGACAATTTCCTAGAAGTGGAGAGGTCGGGCTGTGGGTGTATGACCTCACCACATCCTTGTTGTTTGTAATGTTTAAATGATGTTAGGCATAAATATTCATCCTATATAGCATGTCTATATATATGTGGGAGTAATACTAAACACATATTGGAGATACCCATTCCTGTTATCCATTGTAGAATTAGCAACGTTGTTGATCGTTCACACGGGTCAATGCACACCTGAGGTAATTGTACCCACAATAGGGGAAACATTATAGAGGACGTGATCAATGACATAGGGGGAACCTTGGAGAAGAATAGTTGATCTTATTTCCCATATAAGGATACTTTATTTATTAACGTAACATATATAATATCGGATTTGGATTTTCATGTTTGATTTGGCACAAGATTACTGTGTGCAATGTCCCATCAAAGCTCACCATTGAACATAATCCATTTCATAGGATTTTGGTTAATTTGGAGTTTCAATTGTTTCTAATGTAAATCAAATAAGGACACCCCACAATCTATTTGGACAATAATTTCCTATAACATAACCATATATTTTGATTGGATGTGTGAAAAATTTATAGAAGTAATCAATTTTAATTCTTCAAGCCTATACGAGTCCACGGAGTCGTTGAAATGTCAAATTTAAAAGCCCATTGTTCAAGGAATAGTCCACACTAGAATAGGATGTTCTACACTATATCCTCATTGAAAAATAATTTGTCCACTTCCCAATTTATTCTATGTTACATCAGAATTAAAAAGAATATACCTAAAATAATACATGGATGTTATTTAAATTTTTAGTTTAATAGAAAATTGGATCATGTCAAATTCACTAATCCATGTTGTAGTATTATATTCAACACCGTATAAGGATGTTATTATTCCACTGTGATATTGGAAACACTATAGTTTATATGAAACAGTTGATACTACTACATTCCATCCATGTCTACTCGACATCCTAATTGGTTTAGCCTCTAAAACTAATTTTTTTCAGGGGTGTTATGAATTCAAACACCCAATTGGTAATTTGTATTGGTGGTTCTTATAGAAAATATTAAAAATAGGGGCCATAAGGAATAATCATAGAGATAGGATTATCCATCCATGTCATTAGATTGATAGGAAAATATGAAGAAAATTTATTTGTTGGAAATACTAACATGGAAATTACATGCATTTTATGAGTGTAATTCTTGATCATATTTTATGTATATTTAATTGTAAATTCCATTGTGTTGTTTTATATTCAAATAAAAATATATTTAAAGAGTTTTATCCTCACTAGAATTGGTAATTTTAATTCTAAATGGAATATCGAATATTAATTTAGGTCTGTATCATATTTATGTGAAAATAAAGGATTCACCAAAAAATGATGTAATTTCATCATTGATGGGGAGATGTGTGTTCCCCAAATATTCACAGTAGTGATCTAGGTGGGTCATTGAGACCACTATAATTTTATATTAGTATGTTAGTGATCTATTAGTGAATTTATATTAGAGGATCATTCTCATGAATTCTCCTTGTATGTATTCCAATTAATGTAAATCATGTAAAATCCCTTATGATGTTTATTTATTTCATAGATCATTGAGTATAAAGGTAGAGTGAAATAAAAATGATCCTCAATGTAACTGTATATTATCTGAATTAATGAATTAATTTCATGTCGCATGATTCTCCACCACCCCTCTCATGTTGTTATCACCTATATGATTCTATGAAGTGGATTTAAAGGGATGTTAATTATTATTCCCTATTATAAGTACAAGAAATTATGACGACCATATTAATATCATTATCCATGGTGGAAAAAATTATTTCAATAAAATTTAAATGAACCATTATTTAATATCCCTAGGAATGGATTTTAGCACAACATCCCTCCATATAATCTCAAAAAATATTGAATATAGAGGCTTGACTGAAAGAGATCATTAATAATTTGTTGCATATTCGAATTACATTAGTGATTTAATGAGAGTTATTTTTAATCACATAGTCAGAAATTTAATGTTCATAAAAACCTCTCATGTTATATGGGAAAATATTTTGAGTATTTATGAATTTGTTTTGAAGTATATAGTGGACATGCTATATATTATATGTAACAAATCATAATAATTGAGAGTGAATCATGTCGGTCTATTGATGAATTTTTCGATTCTAAAAATATTATTATTCAAGATATGTGATGTACCATTTTTGTTTTAAACATTTAAATGATAATTAATTGAGTTAGGAGATATCCTTATCCATGAATGATGGTTACATTTTGTTCTATAATATAATGATCAAAAGGGATATCTCTTGAATGATTTCATAACACTCTAGTGAATTATAATGTGATGAAAAAATACAATGAGTCAATAATAATGAAATGTACTCATGTAGATATTTTAATTCATTGAAGAAGACCTCAAGACTTGATAATTCATAAGATGATGAATTTTATGAGGCGATTTCATTGGTGAGCTCTAATCTTAAAAGAGGAAAATTGATGTTTAAGGGTTTTCTTTCCCATGCATGAATCAAGTGTCAAATTGTAGGCCATATTGTGGAATATTTTCTCCAAAACAATCAATAAGATGATGGAATATTAAAATTATGAAATAAGGATCAAATAATTATCAATAGAGGTTCTTCAAAATAAAAAAATATATTTTTTCCAAAGAAGGAGATGATTATAGAGAATCTGATGTAGAGGAATATCAAAACTGTAATGATAAAGGTGTTTTGAGAACTATTTCATATAAGCTAAGAAAACATGATTGTGATTATGAGAATTGTGGAGTTGTTGGAAGGGATGATCTGTTGGATAAACACAATGCAATACTTAAAGAACAAGATATTTGGAGTGAAAAGTCAGAAAATGATGATGTAGTGGTACAAAATTCTAAAGTTTAAATGATATAACAGAAATTTGGATTTCTTATATGATTTATGGAATTGAAAAAACTAATTATTATAATATCATAAAACTATAATAAGAAATATTAATTGAATTATAGGATTATTTAAAATATAAAAACCTATTTTTAATTGTATAAAATAATCAATGAAAGGGTGAAGTGAATTAAGGGGATAGAAGAAGAAATCTTGAATTTGAGTTAGAATTTTTAAGGGAAAAAAGATTTTAGAAACTACTAATGATGATAGGGAATATATAAGAATCATATTCATGTAATGAAAATGAAATTTCTAATAAAGAATGCTTTATAATTTATCATGTGTAGTGATTTAATGATATAAAAAATTTTGGGCTTTTTTGAAAACCTCAGGATAGTTCTTATTTAAAAAATATTGATATTTATAAAAATAGAAAGAGACTAACCATGTAAAAACATGAAATTCAATGATTCATTATTTATAGGTTTTTCTTTCATCATTTCTGGGAAACACTGAAAAATTTTTCTCTACAGATTTATAATCCTTCAATGAAAAATATTAGTTGAAATAGGAATACATAATTTATTATTATTAGTTTTATTTTTATGTATATTTTTCATTATGTCTTTAATCAAATTTATTTTGTTGTGCTATAATAGTTAAAAATGTTTCATCAACAAAGCCTTGAATTTTATTAAATCAAAATCTGTTACCTTAGCCCAATAAGATGGAATCATAGAATAGATTTTCCATTTTTAATGAAGAAGAAGTCCTTATAAAGAAAAAAATTATGAAGTCAAACTCGTCACAATATAACATGATGAAATGGATTTCATAAAAGGAAAATGTTATAGATACTTCCTAATGTAATTGAAAATATTCATGATCATGGATTGTGCATGGTTGATAAAAATCACATTTCTCCAAAAATAATGATGGAATTGTGAAATTAAATCATAATAAATATATTGTTATTCATTTAGAAAAAATGGGGATCATAAAATTTAAAGATCAAAATATACAATATTGGTGTAAAATATATTTTGAGAACTAATTTTATCCTAGATGATGAGATCTTTTATAATATTATTAATTTCTACCAATCATCATACCATTAGAATGGAATAGATTTTAGATATAAGGCTTATATTCTAATGGATAAATATTGTTCCTATATCCCCCCCATGAAAGATAAATAGTGCAAATATTTCCCATATTGGGAAGGAAATATTTTGTATGATCTCCAACGATTGGAGTATCATGTTTTGGAATAGATGACTTAACCATTTTATCCTAATATATACGGGAATTTTTTAAAGAGTAATGAATCTTGTTAATTTCTAAATCCCACATATGATAAAAATCACATATGGGATTCAAGTCAAGAATATATGATTATATATATGTACTATAAGCTAATGAAAATGAAGTATTTTTTATTTATTCAACAAATTAAAAGTTTTTTTAAGGAAATTTTCGCCCAAAAAATTGAAGAAATTATTATATAATTTTTTTTGATGTCAATAGAAAAATAGCTTCAATTATTATTATCACACACAAGGACAAGATATATATATGTATCACCCTATATTGGAGGCGGAGATAAAATATTTTTGTATGGAAGATTATGAAGTACAAAACAGATATTTGAACCAAATTCAAAAATAAGAAAATTTATTAATATCCAGAAAATTATTTTATTAAAAACTAGGTTTCAACTATTAGTGAAAAAAAAATTGGGTCGTTTAATAAATAAATTGAATAATGAACCAAGTGATTTAATCAATTGTTATTGAAATGTCTGTTTGGGAATGATTTTTAAAATAAGTGGTTCTCAAATAAGTTTTCAACCCCAATCAATATTTTTTATGTGAAAATGATGCGAGAAATCAATGTGAAATATTTTTTGGAATGAATTCTATAGTCAAATAATTTTGATTTGTCAAAAATAAATTCATTAATAATCACAAGGAAAAGAGGATATAAATAAGATAACCATGGTGATGATGGGATATTTCTTGGATTCTCATCAATGTGTAAATATTACATATGCAATGATAAAAAGAATTCTTTTTGTTATGGGTATAAATAATGTTATGGTTTTGATTATTTTCGAAAATTTGTAGCATATAACCTGACTTTTCATAAAAATAACCAAATATCTAAATATGAATGTGATGAAAAATCACACGGATTTGGGGAAATTTGAGGAATGAAGAGAAAAATAATAAAGAAACATATTATAAACAAGTAGGTCAATTTCAAGTAGGTAAATGGAGACAAAATAAAGGATGGATCCGTTGAGTGTATCATTTTTGGAGATAGGATAACCATGATCTAAAATAAAATAATGAAGGCCCAAAAGATTGTAAAATTATTATCATTGGGAAAATAATGATATTTTAATAATTCTTTTAATAAATTGATTTGGTCATGGATATGATTAATCATATCAATAAAATATAAATTTATAATACTATGGATGCGGTTTAACGTACACATGATAAGAATTTAATTATAACCACATAGGGGTTTCAAAAAATAATAAATGAATACAACCCGGTGATTTAGAACAATTGAAGACTTATGTGGAATTAATATTGATAAATTGTAGTAATTAATATGTATGAGATGTATTGACCTATTTCATGGATTGAAACCATATTGTAATTTCTAGATATGGATTTTCAATAATGTTTACATTTTTTATAAATGGTGTCAAATATTTCTTCTAGAATGGATTAATTAAATAAGATATATATATTGTGAAACCATTTGTTTTTTCATTGATGATTATGCACTAAAGGTTTATCATCTAAACATGGAATTTTATATCCTAATGAATGCGAAATTAGAATATTATTTTACATTGGAACAATTGGTAAAAATATCATTTTTCATAGAGGAATTAGTGATTAAAATATCTTAATATAGAAGGAGAATGAACAATATTTGATAATGATCATTTTAAATTATTTTTTGGAATCTCAAATGATAGACAATGTAATATATTTTCAGCACATAAGTGGTATGAATTTGAGATGCCTCTGATTGGTGAATTTTTATTTTTCATGCCCTATATGAAGTTCAAATATTGGACATGTTTGTCATCCCACAATACGAATAGGTTATAGATGTTTTAAGGACAATTTAGAAGGAAGAATAATTTCCCATGGAATGTTTATAGAATAAAAGACACAAATTATCTAAATATGAGCTACAAAATTGGGTTGAAGTGATCATGTATCAAAAAATTATTAAAAACATACATAATTTTAAATCAAACTGACTATATATATTATTATCTTCTTTTCAAGACATTTATTTATATATTAGTACCATGTAAAAGAAAATTAAATATCTAAAAAAATAATTTTTCGATATATTCATCCAAAGAAAGACTACGTGTTGTTCCTTCATAATGATTTATAATATTACTTAGTTGGATTGTGTAATATCTATTGAATAGCTTTAGTGGATGGATCCAAATAATCACCATGGGGTTATAATTATCTTCTAAGTGATTATACATTATTAATAAAGAAGAAGTATTTTATTTTATTGAGACCCATGGAGTATGAGTACATTGTTTCCACTAAAGCATGATCCCATTTTATATGCATTAAATAACAACATGATGAAATAACTGCTGAATATTGTTCTCTAATTCTAACTATTTATGAAAAATCATATATAATCAATATCTAGGATAATCATATCCATAATTCAAGGAACATTCATATTTCTATAAAATATAACTTTATCAACGTTTAATTAGAACATATAATAATAGTTTTTGAGAATGTTTCAGTAAATGATCTTGTTTTTATTATATTTAAAAATAAAATACTATATTTAATGTTTGTGATTCATTAGATTGATATTGTACTCCAATCATTTATGTACACATAAAATATTTTGGGATAGACCCCCACTACCCATAGTTTCATTAGTAAACAACTGTGCTTTTCTTGCCTCAATTTGTGGTATTTTTGATCCCATAATTATAAAATTTCAGAGTAGTGAAATCAATATATTAATATCAGAGGTGGAATAAAATATCAATGCATGTATAATTAGGGAAAAAGTTTCATGGAAGGGGGTTTTTCTCAAGATTTATTTTGGGGAATGTAATGTTGTTGATTTTATCCACTGTTGAACATGAATAAAATTTATTTCATTTATTTTCTATCATGTTGAACATTTATCACATGGTAATTGAATTGATAAATATTGGATTGTGAAAAACATGTTGTGAGTGATATATATTTCATTGTTTCTAGGGTTTCAATAATCCAAAAGAGAAATATTCCTAGAAAATCTCTTTTTAGAGGTGTTTGTATATGTGTGTTTTGTTTTTTGACAATGTAAGAAAGGACTTATTTAAAGTGGAATTATATCTCTCAAATATAGGTCATTTAATAATCATTAGTGACACTCTATAAAAGAGGATATGAAAATCCATAGTTGTAGGACCAAAACACAGGATTATTCATTATTCCATCAATATGGGTCTATCCATGGATTAGAATCCTAGTTTAATTGACCACTAAAAGGTGGGATGAATCTCCACCACGAATAGGAACTGAATAAGATAGCTAGAATTAATTGTACCAGTGAAGCAGTCGATCATAAAAATAATCCATTATATGAATGAAGTAGTGGAATAATATAAATGGGTAACTGTGTGGAAGATGTGATCCAAGATGTATGGTGTAACCATGGAGTTGGTGGATATTAGACTCCCTTACATGTATATTACCAATAATTGAAACAACATAACATGTAAAGAATGAAATTTACATAGTTATGTTTGATTTGGTATTCAATGTTATCATTCTATGTCATAGCCAAAGTCACCCTGGAATAAAAATGGTTTCTGAAGATTTTTTTCCTCTATTTTTTTAGTGATTCAAAACCACATCACAATGGGATAATTCATATTCTACTGGGATAGTTATTTTCCCACACAACACCCATTCCTTGAAATGTAGAGGCCCTAAAATTAGAAAAAAAAAATTAATTCATTATCCTTATAAGAGTCCAATATATTGATGGAATGGATACATCATATAACAATTAGGTTATAAAGAATCAATACCGTAGTTTGAAGTGATATTCCATAACCTAATTAGAAAATATTTTTTCAATATATCAACCATAAATGGTGAATAGTGTGTAAATTTTGTAATAATAAATGTTTTTTTGAATCATATAAATCCTTAATATTTTTTTTGTTAAATGAAAAAAATCTCACCTCCAGATTTCGATTTTGACCCTGAATTACTTGACGTATGGGGGATTTGAGTATCTAATAATGGAAAATGGGATATTTTGGATATATTACTCCCAAAAAATGGTTGGTTGTGGAATAATGCCAAGGACTGTGTTGTAGAGCTATTGATATTTTCATAATGATATTAGGTTGTGACATGGTATGATAGGAAGCTAAGACCATGTTTTAGTAGGATGTATTGTTCCATAGTGTCAGATGACTGTGTGAGCTTACAATATTTCCTAGGCTACTAAGGGATGGCTTTTAGAGATTAAACTATAGTTCCTTAGAGAATTCTACTTTTCCATTCTCTACATAAGATATATATTCTTTCACATTGTATTGGTCATTAGAGATTAATACTTTAACTTGAAATTTTGGAATTGATTATAGGGAGATGATTATGAATTGAATAAGGTAAATTATTTGGAAATAAATGATTTGTTTGAATGTGTATTTTGACCCTACAAATACATTATTCCAAATCATTTTATTTTCATGTCTTAGAGATTAGATGGTCTTAATAAGGGATTCCATACCACATGCTAAAACCTCATGACATTGTAGTCCCACTAAATTTGGGATCATATATATTAACTATCCACTTGCACCATAGTGGTACAAGACCTTACTGAGTTCAATAAAAAATCATTAACATTAGAATAGTGGTGGTTCCTCACCCGATACACCCACTTTACATCCTTAGACCCCATACAATGATTGGCTTCATGTTATGCATATTCAAGACATGATATCTAGAATATACCATGGTGGTGTGTTCCAGTACAACTTCAAAATCATTTACCCTTACATTCACAAATAGATACCCCCAAAATCCTTGTACCACTACTTCTCCATTAATCCTCTTAATTTATGGATTCCTTTTGAAGTCAATCTAATCATGGATTGTTTTTATCCAAAATTTGTTTATTTCTCCTCCATTCAATTTTTATTAACTAATGTAATGTTGGTTTGGAATATATTATATGATTTTTTATAGGGTGATATTATTCTAGATGGTGAAAATGTGGGTTTTGAATGAAACCTTCCACAAACCATGTTGCTGATATTGAAAATAGTATGGCATGAAGTTCCTTATGTTTTTTGTAATTTTTTTCAATTTATAACAAATTAAGAAACATGATTTTTTTGTGAATTATTATGATTACATGTTCTTTTATTAACATCTCATAGGATCATTATGTGTTACGTAATTCAATGTGTATATTATTATGTTATTTTACATTACTGATGATGATTATATATATTGTGTGTGACTAAATTTACACATGACTAAATGAAATTTTATGTCAATGATAAAGCATGTTATGTTTTCCTCTAGGGGTATTATTATTTGTTCCCAATGTTGGAGGACCTTGGTGGAATGTTTATCCCAAATATTTGGATTGCACATGGTTGTAAAGATGGCGATGTTTGACTGATTTAAATGGTAGAGATATGAAATTACACATGAATATCATGTGTTACATTTACAGCCAATATAATGACATGGATTATCTCACATTAGTCTAGGTGGGTTCCAATTAAAACAAAACTTGATTCCCAGGAGATGATGAGGATGTGACGTAATATCATTCTAGTGGATGCTGAGAGGTACATACACAAAATTCTGAGAACCATGGATACAAATGGATGCATGTCACTATAGGCTGAGTGAAATTAAATTATCATGATATATATATTCATAGTTAACGATGATGAAATGATTCAATTTATAACCATGATATGATGGGAATAATTATTACCATCATTGTGAATAGTTGTGATTAATATCTATATATTGACTATCATTCATCAATTGATCCATTGTATATATAGTTGGGGCTCATGGTGTCTTGTTTGGAACATTGTTTCTCTTTTTTGGATAGATTTTACTTGATAAGATAATTCTAATATGGAATAAAATTGTTTAGATGATAAAACAATTCGAAGGTTGTATTGGTTATATCCTTCAGAGTCTTGTCCTCAAACACTAAACATAAATTTCTCTTCACATATATATTTCCAGTCGAGAGATCGAGTGAAGGGAAAGGGATTTGTTTTGGAAAGGTGATTGGTATTGTTTATAGTTGGAGAAAACCATGAACAATAATAGAAAACCATGTGATGTTCATTTACTCTTTATTTATATATTTTTTTGTATTTATACTATGGTTTTCATTTCATTATTGTGAACTGATTTTATTTTAACATATGTTTTGAAATAATTTTCACTTTTACATGACTACTATGATGAGATATTAAATTTATTAATGTTATTATGAATCCTATGACATGTTATAAAGGGTATACTATCCTCATAGATGGACTGAGTCTCTCAGGGCTAGTTAAAATCTTATTGAATGTGTGGATCCACACAAGAGGTTACATAACACTATGTATTAGACCTAATGTGTTTAATGGGGAATTAAAATGTGGTATTAGAGGAATACTAACATTTTATCTTTCCATTTATATTTTCAATGATTTGGGATAGGGTATACAAGGTATAAAGTGTCTAGGACCCATAAAGTGTAATAATAGATGTTCCTAGAAAATTCTTTGTAGTTTACCTTTATGTTTACATAAAATACAAAAATATGATTTTTCTCTAATTATTGATTAAATTTACAATGGTTGATACCCATGATTTTGAAATGTAATTTAAGATATTATGGGAGTATTCAATGACCATGATATGGAACATAGGTTAACATTATATCTATATATAACTTTTCTTTTGTCACATAATTATTCTTCAATTAAATTACTTTATTTGAGCTATATATTTGGGATATTTTCTATTATATATATATATATATATGTTGACATACTATTGCGATATATAATTATTTTAATAATTATTTTAACAATGATTTCTTTTGTGATACTTTATATTTGATTCTGCTGACTAATATATAGGGATACAGACAGGGGCTTATGAAATTACAAAATGATAGCTCCCATTTTTTTTCAGGAAACATATTGATGACATAATGTGTGTAGATATTTTCATACCATTCAGGCCTTTCTTCTCATTACCATGGTATTCAAAATGTTCTCCATAGGTCAAATTCTTATATGTTCATGTCTGACCTAATACATATTATCATATATGAGGAAATAGTGATGGAGATTGAAACATCTTAATAACATTATTTAATGTATATTATAAAATAAAGAGTTAAAGTCATTTTAGGTAATATGATATCAATGTATTCATAGGAAACATGTAAATATAAAATAGGATAATTTGGATTGATTTATATATAATTGATCTCATTGGAATGTATTATTGTAGAATGCCTCCTAGAGATTCTTCTCAAGCACAATAAGTCGTTATATAAGGATAATTATTAATCCATGAAATTATTCTTCTTTAAATAAGATATATTTTAACTCTAATTTTGGGGTCATACCATTACATTTAATAGGATTGGGTTCATGGACAATATAAAGAAATAAAAGATTGCTGTTAAAGCATGCTTTCTAGAAAAACATGACTAACAACACAACAACACAAGAAACTACGAATAAAAGGATAGTGAAATTATGAAGTTGTATTGTCTTGTTCCATGGTATTGTAGGAATATGATACCACATCATATATGTTTTTACAATGCCATTGTGTAGGCTGTCTTGGTAATATTGTACTGTAGCTGATGCTACTATGTGACGGCCCAAGGAGTTTGCACCATGATGGATTGGAAAATGTAAAATGATATTTGTCTAAGTCATTTATAAACCCTTTTCTCAAATTTATATTTTAATCATCCAAATATTTGAATGACTATAGAAGAGAAAAAATGTTGGAGTCCTAGCACATATTCCCTAGATATGCTAACAATATTGAAAATATAATATTTCCCACAATCATTTATTAGAATTTGGTATATTTTGTGTACTGGTAATATGCTGCAGTGCCCCATTTTACACCATGGTGGTTCTCTATATTGTGGAAAAACATCATATCCTTAAAAAAATACTTAATTGAGTACATTCTCTAGTTCTACCCAATTCTTTGGTGTCCAACTAACACCATATTAGTGTGTTAATATTACATTCTCCATGATGTAGGTATTTCCTTAAACCATTTAGAGCCCTAAAATTATAGTTTCACATTATATATGATTTTCTTCTAACACTATAGATCATAGTTGATGATGATAGAACATCGTTATGTTTGGCTCAACAACATTGATCTCATTTCCTCCTTTAATTACACTATTACCCATAAATATTTGTTAGGGACCATTTCTAGGAAGATTAGGTTGGTGATCATATTTGAGTTGGTGTAAATGTGGTTTAGATTAGGACACTGTCATAGAACATTGATGATTAAATTAAACACATTAAGGTTTAAATTTATCTATATTTTTTCCATGTTTACACTTTTTTCAACATTATAAAACATGAGTTTTATATGCTTTATTGTGATTAAATATTTGTCGGTCCACAGCACATGGGAGCCTTATGTGTCACTGAATAACATGTGTCTATTTGTGGCTGGTTTTTTTCATGTTTGACGATGATAAATTTATTATGTAATTTAACCATTACACATGATGATATCCTATACTTATCTGTATTCAGTACAATTTATTAATTCTTTTAGGGGTATTTTTATAGGTTCTATATGTGGTTGGAATATCACAATATGTTAATCTCATTAACAGGGACATATCATGATTTTTTATGATGAAGAGTAAGGATTATTGCATATTGTAGTGATACAATGGCGATTGAAATATATCCTGGGTTACACATGAGTCCTAGAGGATTCCAATGAGTATATCCCATGAGGATTACTATATGTCATGTTTTACTATAATTTATTCCTTGTGAATATTGATGTCTCGAATTACATGATGCGTAGTGGATGCCTACTGGTATGAACACATGATGCTTAGCATCATGACTATATATGGGTACACAAGGGTATTCCACAAAAGGCATAGTGGATGGTGAGTAATAAGTTTAATCAATTCCATGTGGATTATATGGACATGAATTACTTCATTTCAAGAGGATTCTTAGTGGAATTATTACTAGCCTTTTATCCAATTGTGGTCACCATGGATATTTTGAAATTCATTCCAATACAGAGCCAAAGAAGTTACAGTCGAGAATCGTAGGGGTATGGTTACCACATTAACATATTATTGGATATTTATTTATTAAATATAAATTTTTTTATGGAATACACATCGTTAAATAAGAAAACTAGTGTCAGGATATATTTCTAGGGTCATATTGAGTCTTAGACTGAAATCCTACTTTGGGATTTTAGTAAACTTTTAGATTTCATGTTAATAGATCTTTCCAATGGAAAGAGATATATGAAGTATAGTTGAGTAGTGGAAAATGAATATGGAATTGACATACACATTCTCTATGGGACCCCAAGTATTTTTATTTACTATTTATTAATTTATTGATTTATATTTGTACTCGTGTTTGTATTGATTCAGCATTAGATTGTTTTATTGAACGAAATATGTACAATCCTTTTATGTGACATGTGAATACTCTAATTATTTGTTATATTATTTACTATTTCTATAGATCCTATGTCATGATACAATGGGTATAGTCTCAAATTGATGGACTAATAGCCTCAAATATAGTTGGTTGCCTCTTGCGTATTTGGAGATTCAAATTAGTTTATGAATCACTCCAACACATACCCAATGGTTTTTGTATGGTGTTACAAATCTACATCCCAAAAAGAGGCCACTATATAACTATTGTGTCCATGAAACAACTAAATTATTCTGAGATGTAGTTCAAGTAGATCAGACAAGATATCTTGTAATGATATTATTAAAAGATATAGTGAAGTACAATTGTGTATCTTGTAAAATACAAGTCTACACACCATAAATAAAATTTCTTCACTATGTATAGAATGTTCTACATTGTAGTGAATGTTCCCACATGAAAATATATGTAAATAGTTCATACTACAACACATATTCTATAGTACCTGAAACACTACATATATAGATATTATATCAAAATATATGGATATTATTGAAATTTAATTACGATCCATGAAAAATTGTATAGTGATTTTATATTCAGAATCATAGAAATATAAAAGACAAATTTATAATACATTTAAATTATATCCCACATGTATATTTATAACTATCAATATTTATAGTAACATCATAAATATAGGAATTATTCTTATCTAGTGAATGGAAACATAAGAAAGGGTGAGAATTTATGATTAAAAATCGTGAATAATGGTCATTGTAGTGATTATAAAATCCTAAAATGATAAGAAATGTTTGAGAACCTAAGAATAAAATTTCATGTAAATAACCTTCTCATCAAAGATCTCAATATTATGTCCAATAATAAGTCATTGTAATTCCTAATACATGAGTCTAATGGTAATGAAATAACCTAAACCATGAATGATTAAAAGAAGAATAATACATTGATTTTTCACATACAAAAAGGCATCAAATTCATTTCCATAGTAGTAATTTATAGTTTCCAATGACACTCATAGTGTATGGGGGTCCGTACCCAAAAAATTATAGGAGTCATGGATCACTCATATGATTATCATAGTTGATAGAGTATCTTAATTAACATGATTCAGAACCCATTCAAGTCATGTTTATCTCAACAGATATTAGTCATTACATAATGCATTGGATTGTGATATATGGATCACCCATCACAAAAATAAAATCATACATAAGTGTGCCGAAGATAACAATGAATTCATGATATGATAACCAATAGAAATAAATGGGTTACACAATTATTTCATCGTAGAATAAATTGTGGAAAATGAATTGGTTTCATAAAAGTAATTCCACAATAAAAACTATGAACTAAGCGAATAAGGATGGGTTCCTTAGATCCCATTCCTTATAAATTATATGAATCATTGAAGTTTTTCAACATTGATTATTAGAAATACCATTAAGATATTGATAAATAAAATTTTAGGAAACTATCCTTCCCATAATGAAATATCTTATTAATGAAATTGTTAAAATATTAATTAAAATGTTTTCCATAAAAAGGTCCATATTAAATTCATAAGAGAGAACAGGAGAGATAATTAATCATGATGATTGTAAAATTTTATCACATCTACTAAGATAAAAAAAATATTCCATCAATACTACTACTAGAAAAATAAATTGTAAATCATTGGGAAAATAACAAAAAGATTAACATCAATATATTTTATAAAATATAATATTCATGTAAAAATAAATTTAAATAATTATAGTTGAACAGTATAAAAACATCATTATTTTTTGTAAATCACATATAAGGTAGAAATCAGTTTTTCGATTAAAGAGAGAAATGAAGTCAATTTTTATTAATGAAATATTTTCAATAAATTATATTATTAATTTGATAGAAATGAAAGATAAATAATTATATTCGTTAAAAAAAATTTTATTAGAAAATTCATGTGTTTCTTGAGTTTTATATCATAATATCTCATCATGAAAATCTTAATTATATTTAATACTAGTAAACAGAGTGATTGTGACATAAAACCCATTACCACATTCTATAATATTCATATATTTAAATACCTCATGTAGAATAATTATTGGTTCATTATAAATATTATTAAATAACCATATTATTATACATAAAACAATGTATGATTTCTTTTTAACCATTTATCACCTTTTTATTATAATTATTTTATTTAATTGAATTTTTTAGTTTCTATTTTCTTTGTTTTTCTTATAAATTTTGAATTGGTAGTTTTAGTCCTTGAAAAATTATTATTAATCCATTATACTTATAATATTAATCATAAAATATATTTAATATTTATTTATTTATATTAATTCATTATTTTTAGGGATTGAAAAATTAATTACACCATTCATTGAGTTAGTAATTTGTACAAATTTCTGAATGTTTTATTCATTTTTTCAATTGATGGGATAAAATAAATAATAATAATCACAATTAACCTTGAAAATATCATAATTATAACATATTTATCATATATATTAATCATCACCATCCTTATTATAATTAATGTAAAATATAAATAAAAAATAAATCACATTGCATCATGGAGGTGGTAGTCCACAAGTACGCATTAGAGACGTTATTATTTCCTACCGGATTTGATGGTATGGTTTTATACATGTTCTTATCAGTAAATAAGTTTAATTATTTCATAAATTTGTTTTATTAACATTAGAACCATTTTATTACTCTTTTATAAATTGTATTGATGAAAAATTAATTGTATCGCTACATGAAGATTGATAGTCGTACATACAAATGAGAAATATGTTCACTAATCATTTTAAAGAAAAGAGGTTCATAATGGGTTTTCAAAAATAATAATTAAATTCCACTATATTTTATATATTTAAATTTTACTTTATAAATAATATAAAATATTTTTTGTGGTAAAAGAAATATTTAAATGAATGTGATCTGTTAATGACATTAACTATTCTTTGAAATGATACAATTAAATATCCTATAATGGGTTACATAGTTCATCGAATGGAAATAAAAATACCTATCGGATGTGTTTATGGATTATTATATGATAAATATTATGAGTTGGCCAACCTATAATTCTCAATTTCATGTAAAAAAGTGACCTGCGAGTTTCCATTATAAAATTGTGGTGAGGGTCAGTTTTAAAATTTCTCAAAATATTAAATTATAATTAATTAATAATCATGATAAATGGATCAATTTTTTATGTAATCATAGATATTGTTTGAATTAATTTTTATTTATGCACAGATATAATTTATGAATGTTTCTGTTTCATTATAAACGTTATCATTTTGATTATTCTTCAGTCAACCCATTTTAATTTTAACTAAGTAAAAAACTATTACAAATTTAATGGGTTGTATTTCGTATTTATAAGGTGATAATTTTTTAGTAAATGATCAATTTATGAAATTAATTACTATATATTAACCAAATTATCTTTTTTGAATTTTTGTATGATTTTTAAATAATTTATCTAAAATCTATTTGAAAAAAAAAATCACTGACAATGTCGACACTATTCAATTATATAGACATAAAACGCTTAAATAGAAATTTATAATTTGATTATAAATCTTCCTAAAAACCCTAATATTTCATTTTATTTAATAATATTATAGGATCACTATAAAAAACTCAAATTGTCACATTTATCAAATTTACTTTATCATTAATTTTCTTATAGGTTTGTTGAATTTATACTGTTTCAACATTGTGAAAGAATTTAAGGTAATATCTGAATACATAAATATTATAAATTAGTCATCATCATGATAATAATTTAATTATTCAACATATATATATATTATTTTTTTCTCGTAACTAGTGTTTTTATTTATATATAACAAAATATTTAATATTATGATATTTATATTTTTTATATTTCATTTAATTTAATTATATATATAAAGAGTAATGGAAAATTATCAATTAAAATAATAATTTTAGAGACTGAGGTTATAAGGTACTAATTCAATTAATCCAATAATAATTAGGATGAAATATTATAGGCTTATCAATTATTTTTAATCTACATTAACCTGATTTACTCTTTCCCGAGGTGATAAATTTTAACATGATTACAATTAATATTGATTAAAAAATAAAACATGTTTATTTAATAAATATTATCCTCTTGATTATAAATATTTATTTAATTTTATATAATTAATTACCTATAAATATAATAAATCATTTTTCAATATATGTTTTAAAAATTCAATGATAACTGATTTTTTGAGAATTGAAGTATTAAGAAAAAAACTATATTTTTTTTCTCATAAATAAATAATTGTAATATGATTTTTTTAAAACTTATTACTCAAAGAATATATTTTTTTTTAAATAATATAATATAGAAATAGTAGTCAAATTAATGTATTAATATTATTACATATGTCTCACTAAAATATTTTTTGATAAAACTTCAATTTAAAAATTTAAAAATTATTTCATACCATATTTAATCATAAAATTGAATTAAATAAAAATATTTTACCTCTTTATAATATTATAGAACTAATTTTAAATTGAAACTATTTTAAAACAAAAGGGATCTTTATTACATTCTTGAACCACAATACAATTTTCATTAAAAATTTATATTTCTCACTATTCACTTGAAAATCAATAATTTTTTCTAAAAATCATTGAAACACCCTCAAAGTTTAAGTTAAAATTATGATGTCCCAATTTTTTGAAGTTTTATAAAATATAATTATTAATAATGTATATAATTAAAGACAATATTTCCCAAAATAAAGTTTTAGTGGATTTATGTTTTTAGCATAATATAACACTGCAAAAATTCAGTGTTTGGTTCCTAATAATTAATTAATAAATTAATACATAAAATTATATTTTTACATGTTTTGTAAAATATTTAATAAAAATAATTTCAAAATAATCAAGTCATATGTAATTATATTCACATAATAGTATTTTAATAAATATTTAGTTTATTTTATACTATGTGTATCATATAATGAAATCATATGATGAAATAAAATTATTTAAATGAAAATAAAATTTTAAATCACGGGTTGTTACATTCTCCCTACATTAACTAATCACATCATTTTAATTTTAACTCACCCTCATTAATTAATGTTTTTATATATTATTTTATTTATTTGAAGACCCACATAGTTAAAATTATTAATAAGAAACCCCATAGAAAAGAGGGGAAGGAGTGCATGATGGTAACCGAAAACCATTTCTTCAAATAGGATAACGTCTGAGTAAGTTGAAAATATAGACATATAAGTGAAAACTAACACAATGTGATTAAAATAGAGTCATATAGAACATGGTCGAGAGATATTCAACAAAAAAAAATCATGAATCTGTGAGGGTTTAATAGAACCTTAATATTTTTGATAATTATATTTACTACATAGAAAAAGAATATAAGAAATTTTATTACAACAAAATGATTAATTTGAATAATTAATATACTTTTAACACAATATAATAAAATGTTCCAAACTATGTATACATAGTATGAATTTATCATGCATGGATCACTAACATCATATTTTAAATGATGGAAAAAAGGAGATAATAATATTCCCCTAATATTTGGTCATTTTGAAAAATAATAAATTCTAATTACAAGATATTTCTTAATAAGAATAAGCTATTATATTAAGAAATACAAATTTAATCTCATAAAATTGTATTCCCTCAATAATATAATTGTTAGGAAATGTTTTTATCTAAAATGAAATATCATACTTGTTGCCTTAAATTTTTTATTTTATTCATCGTAAATATTTTTTTATATTAAATCACATGTCAAAAATAAGTTTTTAATTCACCAAAAACTAGAGAAACATATTCAAAATTTAATTAGTCACCATGATAAATTACTATATAATCATATAAAATATTAAACTTCACCAAAATATCAAGAATAAAATTTTGATACAAACCAAATAGGTAATATTAAAAATGACCATAATTATTTAATAAAATATCACTATTGCAATGAATCACATTTCAACCATTAAAATTTAATACAACCCACTATCCAGTGGTTGATACTTAACTTATCATAAAATAATATAACAGTCCCAGAGGGTATTTAAGCATCAATAGAGTATCAAAATCCAATCCCTTTAAACATTAAAATGGGAATTAATTTCATCAACTTATGATCAAAATTTTAATAAAAAACCACGATGATATCCATTTTATTGATGTTGACCTCACATGAAAATATATATCCTTCCATAGATAACCCAATCAATATTCATTAAATAATTTTCAAGGGGTTGAATATATTAGATAAATCCCAAAAAAATAATGTTTTTCAAAAAAACCTAAATCTCTTTTCTTAATTATTAGTTCCATTAAAAAGTTTTATTCATATACAAAAAAACTATTAAAAACACTACTTAGATGTTTCATTTTTATATAACCATAATTTCAATAGTAAAATAATTATTCAACGCATATATTAAATCCCAACAAATAAACTTCAATTACCCCACCATGATTATAATCCATTAACTATACTTTAATATCATATTACTCAATAATAATTCTATATAATATGAAATATGAATCATATATTAAGATTGATCAATCTTAATTTAATCTAGATTCTTATATTTAAAAGAATCTATTATAATAATATAGCCCATACCTTAATTTTTCATTTGTAGTCTCTTCTTCATTATCAATAAAACTATTACTCATTAAACCATATTGATTCTCAAATCAATCATTCCCATGAGGTTTTGTTTTTAAAAATTCCCATATAGTTTACATTAAAAACACACAACCATCAAGGGTACTATACGAAGACCATTTTTATAATTTTCTATTTTAAAAAATATTTTCAATTTACCTCAACAATTATATACCTCGTGTCATTATTTTTCTCATTCAAACCCTCTTATTCTTCAACTAGTACGTTTAAATGAGTGATTATTTCCACATTACTGACATGTTGGATGTTGAATCTTCTTTTATCGAAGGTATTTATGAAATTATTTGATTATCATATTATGTGTGTTTGTAAATCAAAAAATAGTAAATTTTTGAACATATAATATGTTTTCTGATTAAAAATAATAACAATGTTTCACTATCCATATTTTATTTCACTTCGTTTCTCATTAGGACGATCATTCCACTTACATTAGAATTTAACATTTACTTGATTATTTTAGGAGACATCTATTGAATAAAATGATAAATATTGCATGAATAAAAATAATCATAGTCGTTTATCATGAAAAAATCATTTAAATTATTTATAAACCTTGAAATTTACATTTATGAAATATTATGTTTATGTTATATTAATAAGCATCATTATGAAATACATTTCATTTTATCTTATATATAGACATATCCATAGTGTTCTTAATTTTTCTTCACATTATTGTTTCCAAAAACCCACTAAATGATTATTTTAATCTATAGTAAAGGGAAAAACATTTCATACAAATATATTATATTTAAATAAATGTATATTCATTGCATACTGTAATGATCCATGAATGAATCATATGTGACTTGTATCTTTGTAAAAATTTAAATATTAAAAATTAGTTCATAATCATTTGAAATCATCTCCCTCATATTTATTCATAAATATCAACATTATAAGACATATTATACAGAAAATATTTAATCATAAAATGAGAACAATAACATAAGAAAACATGAGCTCTAATGATTAGATAGGGTAAAAAGGGAGATATTAATGATCTTATAAATATATGATGAAAAAAAGGAAATGAATAGTTGATTATAACATATGTAAATAAAGACCTGTAAGTAAAAGATCATACTCCTATGAAATGGAATAAATATTAAAATCTCATAAGATATGAATCATATGGGAATAATAAAACATGTACAATGAAATCATTACACAACAATAATAGATTGATTATTTTTATACAAAAAAGTATATAAAATATTATCCTTAGTATTCTTGGACGATTTATAACGAGTTTATAGTTTAATGGTTTAGCTATAAAAACAATATTTGTAATGAAAGTTATCTCCTATGAATAATATAGACAAAATAGTCCCTTAATATAATGGGTTCACTCGCCATTATATTCATATTTATCTTTTATGATATCGCTCATTTATCATAAAATTTTATTATGATATTGGTTCCTCTCATCACATAATAAAATAAATAAATATGTGTAAAAAAAATCACAAATACTTTGTCATATCAAAAAACATGATAAGAAATATGTTTCATAATAATTTCATATAGAAACCTCAGTGGAAACAAAACAACATTCATAAACACCAGTTTATCCTAATAAAAACTATATAGTGATATAATAGATTTGGTATCCTTGGAAAATATTCCTAGTAAATCGTATAACTCATTTAATATTATTGTCATTGATGAATTGAAATGTCATTAAAATACAATTAAAACATCAATGTGGAATATAATAATTCCATTTTCAAATAATGGTAATAAAAAATAATGGGATTCATTTTCATTAAAATGAACTATGTAGACAAGTAAAAAATTAGTCAAAGATACACACTGCATTACATTGGGAAAATGCATTCATTCTGTATATGATAAAAAATTCATCCATACTTTTCACGGAAAAGTCACGAATAACGGACTTGGAAAATAAAGAGATGTTCATTTAAAACTAACTTATAAAAACTAAATCGTGGGTAAAAATAAAAATAATATAATATATGATATTAGCAAAAACCATATTTAAAATATTCCTATAAAAAATCGATATTGAAAAATGTTTTATTCACCAATGTGTAAATGTAAGTTGATTTTTGATAAAAAAAATTACTTTCAGACTCATGAGTACATAATGAAAATTAAATGATGGGAAATATTTATTTTAAAAAACATATAAAGGATATTAAAATTATTTATTTTTTTATCGATAGAACATATTATATCGTTTTTAAAACATATTCATAATCAGTCCTGATAAACAATGATATTTTAATATAAATCCACAAAACATTGGTTTGACATCCATAATAAAATTATAATTTTGATGTATTATAGATATAGGTTTTATAATATATTATTTCTAAGAAAACATAATTATATGTCAAAATATATACAATTAACTTATAAAATTTTATCACCCATTTCTTAATAATTTTTACTAAAATGACAATTTATTGTATTAATTGCTTCAATTTTTCATGTAAGATTTGGTTTTATAGTTTCAGTATTTTAATTTTATCATATATTTGAAATAATTATAATTTTAATAATGATAAATGTATCAAATATAATAATTATATATATAATTATAGTCAAAAATATTGTTTATGGATTAAAAAATAAATTAATCCATCCATGTAGATGGTAACACACACGTATGCATGAAAATAGTTTTCAATTTTCAATTCATTAAAATAAAAAAATAAAAATAAATTCAATTTTGAAATATCATTATTATATTAGTTATATAATATATATTTATTAAATTCATTATAATTACAATCCATGAAAAATATAAATAAAAAATGAATGTCGTCACCTCATGGAGGAAGTAATCCACATGCATGGATGGGCACCATTATTGTTTCCAAAAGGATTCGATGATAAGAAGGTAGAAATAGTAATATAATTATAGAACTATTAGTTTTTCATATATATATTATATTAAAATTAAACCCATCATCGTAACCATTCTAGAAATATGGTGACGAAAAATGAATTGAATTGCTACGTATAGACTGTATGATGTATATATGCAGGGGTTATACTTTTAAATCATATTTATGGGAATGAGTTTTTATAATGTTTTTTCAATTATATATTTAAAATATAATTATATTTATTATAATAAAATTATTATTTTTTGAATAATATTACAAATTTAGTTGATATAAAATAAAAAATATTAATATTTTTATCAGTTAGGGATGTTTCTTCATCATTGGAATGACTCCTTTTAGTATCCTTTAATGGGATGTACAATTTTACTGTTAATATGACAAAAAAATAAGATGTGTCTAGGGAAATTTATAATATAAATTAGAATATGTTTTTTAAGCCATGTTTATTAATGTTTGTAAATAACATAGTTAGGAATTTCCCTTTTAAAATTGGCTTTATGGGATGTTTTGGAAATTCAAAAAATATTAAATTATAATAAATTCCATCTTAATGAAAATACCTAAAAATTTGTTGGTATTAAAAGATAATTTTGGGTTAGGATTTATTAACATAAAATAAATAGAAGTTATACATTTTTTTGGTTTCTTTTTAAAAACATACATTTTTATTTACCACCAGATAACAAATTTTAACTTTAATTATAATAACCACATTATAGAAATTATTAGGTTATAATATTTATATGTAATGTTAAAATTGACCCATAAATTTAAAAAAAAATTATTTTTAGATCTTATAATTTCCACATTGTCATAGTTTAAATTTTTTATGAGTTTATATAATTTAATAATATTTTATTTTGATAAAATAACATCATTTTCAATTTTGACAGTATTCTCATAATTTGGCATTAAATTCATAAATATAAATATATAAATGAAATAGTATTTTCTAAAAAACACTAATATGTAATATTTACTAATAAAATGCATGTAAATCTATAAATTAATCAAAATTAAATTAGTTGTATTTTTTTCAAAATCATTTATTTTATTTTTAAATTAATTGAATATTTATATTGGGTATTTTGTAAAAATTTAATTAATTATATAATACCTAAAAATTATAAATAAATTACCATCATGAAAATTATTTATTTATTCACATATTTTCTATGGATATTATTCCATAATTATTTTTTTTCTAATGATATTACATAAATGATATTTAATACTAAAAGTGTTAAATTAAGTAAGTTTCATTGATTCAGCTAATATTTAAATCAATTTCAACTATAATTGTGCATTAAACAAATAAATTTTTATACTAGGTTAATATGGGTAGAATTAAATTCGTACAGTAATAATTTTAAAGAAAACATATGTCTTTCTCTATTATTTTTAATCTCTGTTAACCTAATTTATACTTTACCAAGGTGATAAATTGTACTATGATTATTATTATAATTGACCAAAAATAAATATATTACATTTAAAAAATTTAAAAAATATAATTATAAATATTTAATTAATATTATCCATTTAAATATATATAAACATAATAAATTAATTTTAATGTACATTTGTAAATGGTGATGAAAACCACAATTTTAAAAAATAATGTTTTAAGAATAAAACATGATATATTTTATTCCTATAAACAACAAAATATGAGATTAATGTAAGAATATTTTATAAAACATATAATATTTAATTTGAATTATAATAATTAAATATATTTTATCAATTGAATTTATGAATAAAAACAATTTCTCAAATTAGTCACATTTTGTTAACAGAAAAACATTTTCATGTAAAAATTGATTGTATAGGAACATATAAAATAAAATTGGTTCAAATTAATATCATTAGATTATTAAAAATATAATTAAAATAAAAGACCTTTAAAAAAATTTAAATCATAAAGGATGATCATATATTCTTTCGACCAAATATGTTTTTCAATAAAAATCTATATTTTCATAATTCACTGGAAAATCAATATTTTTAGAAAAATTGAACAAAACCTCACTAAAAAAATTTGATACAATTATTTCATGAAAATAATTAATTTTATGATGTATAATTTTTTAATATTTGTTTTAAAAATAAAATATATTCTCACAATAAAATAAATTTTTTTTGAAAGGAAATCTCTTTTTTATATATAAATTAAAATTTCTAACAATTGAACTTATAATTGTTATGTATTAATAAATAAACTTATTTTGAGTATGATATTGTTATGTATTTAATAAAACAATAAATCTTATTCATTCTAGGAAATTAAACTTCTTCATTATAATATTTATATAATAATATTATAATAATATTTCATGATTCATTTAAAAATTGTGTTTAATATAATGTAGGATATCAAAGAAATAAAATTATTTAAATGGAAGTAGTTTCAAAAATATCTAGTTTTTACATTATCAATTACCACTATAAAAATAGATAATTTTTATGAATGCTTATGTTTGGGGTGTTATGAGTTGAAACATAGGTAGTTAATTCATATTTAATGGTGTAGGATGAGGCCATATGAACAAGGGGATGCATGGAACAATCTTAAATATAGTAGAATAAATCTGTTCACATGTATTTAGATGATAATAGATATAAATGTTGTTATTTTTAATGACAGAGCATATGGTGAGTTACACATTTAAAGATAATGAGTTTTTTCACAAGAAACATTTCTAGAAGTGTTTTTCCAAATTTTATTAAGATGTTGGAAGGGCTGAGAAGTTATTTCAAGAGATTCATCATCATTGGTTGTCAAAAGTTTTCTATTTGAGAGAAACACCATTGTGAGTAATGTTCATATATTCATTACTCATGGATGTAGGATTCAACATATAGAGTTATGACCTCTTATTTAAAGGAGATTAGTAATTTATAAAACATTTTATGGTAGTTATATGAGAGGGTCTTTGAGACTAGTAAAAAATTAAAAATTTATAGTATTGAGCTATTATTTAATTTATTAAAATGATGAATTGTAGAGATTGATACTAGAACATAGCCTAGTGTATGTGAACCATGTAAAATCAATTGTGTTGTTTAATATTGTTTATTTCTCATTAAGGGGAAATTTGAGAGTAGTAAAGTTGTTTATAATGGTGAGAAAACAAGATCGTCATCAAAGATATAATTTCATATACACTAAATATACCCTATCATGCTATTATTTATTTCATGATTATAGTATTATTATTGTTTCCCCATTTGATTCTATATAAGTATAAGGTATATGAAAAGTGTTCCACATAAAATAATGTATATAAATTCAGTTATCTAATGAATCAATATTTAAATTTTTTTATAAACTCAATATTAAAAACCATGAACTAATATAATAAATATTGTAACAAAATAATTAACCAATGGGTATTATAGATGGTAAGAATGATACTTTTAATCCTTGTTATGACTCAATACAAATCGATACCACTTGATTCTATATTGAATGACACATAGTCAATACACATTCAAGAATTATTGAACCAATAATACATAATCCATTACCTCTTTATATTGTATTCAATTCTTTATTATGAGATTTTTCCTACACATGTTTTATAAAATCAAATCATCTGAAATATTTTATAATAATTTTCACCGTCAATAATTTTTTTCCATATTCATCACAATTGAAAAATTAAATTATCTCTATAAAATATCATAATTTAGAATTCTTTAAACACAAAATTTCAAACTTAATAATAAACCACAAATTTTTTTTATAAAACAACATTTTTAGACATTTAAAGAATGTCTAATTAACATTAATAATGTGAAATTTTTTTTGTAAACATTCAATGTAATAAAATAATTTATTTTTAATAGTAAACCAATATCCTATTTGGAAAATAGTTTCTAAAATTCCAAACACACTCTTAAGAGTTATTAAAATAATATTAAATTATATCTTTGGAAATAAAAAATACAAAGAACATTAAATAGGGCTCATTTGATATAACATGATCCACCTTGTATTACATTCCCATGTAATAAATTACATATTTTAATTTCTATAAGAGTGTTTTCTTTCTGATACTAAAAATACATTATTCAACCAAATTTATCACTAAATTGTGAAGATCAAACTAGTTTTAATGATTAATGAGTATAAGAGATCATATAAAGTAGTTTCATAGTAATTAAACATAGTTTATTGAGGAATTTTATAATGTCCAAGATATTATCAATTTTATTATGGAACAACAACCTAGTAATGAGGGTTTTTTAAATAATAACATTGGTCCATGAAATTGATAAATCATTAGAAGTATCAAAATAAATATGATTGAGTATGAGAAATAATAATTTGTGGAAGAATAATATTATAAATTAAATAAATCGTAATTCCTATGTGTAAGAAGAACATCCATTTTGGATATGAAGAAGAGGAATAAAATAAATAGAACTGGTGTCTAACCCTGAATATATCGTTCATAAACAATATTAAAAAGGGTGTAATGATCCCATCATTTATCGCATATAATATAAAGTTATAAATTATAATTAATAAAAATTATATAATATTAATTATATATATTTTTCTAATAATTTTAAAAATAAGTTTCTATTTATAATAATAATAATTTAAACACCAATAACCCAATGTTTAATAAACATCTCCATAACACCTAAAAAAACCTCCAAATTAAAATTAATCCAACTCTAAAAATTGATGATATTTAATTATTAAATAATAAAACAATACATTGAAACCATGGGTATTATATTCTATTTGTTAATAAATATTATTCCTCCCTCATATCATTCAATAATACATATCAAGTTAATAGACTATATAGTATTATGGAAATTAACAAACAACTCTTAAATATCACACTAACTTGTTTTCATATATAATGAAGAAATTTCGACACATAATTTAGTTCATCTTAATTAAGAATGATGTCATGACAAAATGTAAATTTTTATATTATATATAAATAATTGAATATACCATTTTAATAAAATTTATAATTATTAATACTTCTCAATTTATTCTATAAACAATCAAATTAATTTAAATGATATGATTCAATTAAAATGTATTATATAAATAAATTATAATTGAACAAAATAACTATTCATCAATAGACAATAATCATATGAGAAAACTGTAATTATTAAATTTTACAATTATAATGAATTATTTTTTTAATGAGACAATATATAGATATAAATTAAATACTTTTGGATTAAAATTAAATCTAATATTGACATTGAATTTGATATATGATTTACTTTCCATATAAAATTATTATGCAAAAATTCATATACTATTATAGTAATAGATTTCTATTTAAATGATTAATGAAATTTTGGATAATTTTTTATCAATAATAATGAAAATAATTCCACTTGTAGAAAAAAAATTTAATCTTATTTTTATTTACATCATAATTTTTAATTATTTATATTTCAATATATTGAATATAATTTCCTCGACATATTTATTTATTTTAGCATTACTATATATAATTCATCTATATATTTATAGGTTAATTTACCTTTATTCAGATTACATTGTAAAAAAGAATATCTTATAGAGTACTATGTGATGATTGAATATGGTATTCATATGATGATTACATATTTTATATGTCCCCATACTTGAATACTCTATATGGAGGATAATCTACTTCGTTAATAACATTATTGAATTGTAGGATATTTTAGTCACATAAACTGAATAATTACATTATTTATCACTAAACATCAATAATATTTCAACTATATTATGTATATTTGATATATTAATTTACAATTACATTAGTAAAATATGTTTTTTTCAAATTATAATCTATATTTTCAAATACTATTTATTTATCTTTTTTAAATCCAAATCATTTTTTCAGTGAATCTAAATATATTATATTTAAAAAACAATTTATTATATTTAAAAAATTTAAAGTATGTACTACATTAATTTATATATATTTAAATATAAATTATTATATAAAAATATATTATTAATATATATAATATCACAGTTTTCTTCATTTTTTGATTGATTCTCGTGTTAATATTTTTAAATAATTTAAAAATATATATATAAAAGGTCATTTTATTAATTTGAATGTCAATTCGCTTTGTCAACCCATCAATAGTCATCTTCTAGGAAGACACCTCTTTTATTCACTAAAAAAATAATGAAAATAATTTAAAAATAATTTAAAAAATAATTGGTATTTTATTCTAGTTCACCAATAATAGATTTTTCCCTTTTGACTCTATTCGGGTCCATCAATTATTCACCCATTTTTCAGCCTCATTACATATGAGGATATTGAAGTGAAATGATATACAATGCTTCATAATAAATTATTAAACTATTATAGTCAATTTTATCACTATATGTTTTAAAGAGGTGATATTAAGTGTTATAAACTCTATATTAATGTAATTTCTTTGTGATTCCACAATACTATCTAGAGAACATTGGGAAAGATATAGTAAATGGAGAACTATAATTATTTATGATGATGGATTAGATAAACAAAATAATGGATATATGTATTTGTGTATAATCGTAGGGTGACCCCAAGAAATAATCATATATGTTACATCATTTTAGATGAATATTTAATACACAACACAATTGTATAGACCACGTAACTATAAATGATTAGTGTCTTCAGAGAATATATGTAAAATAATATTATTCTATAAATGATTTCCATCATCCCCTGAGATTTTCTTCATATTATTACCCATCATGACACTTCATACATAGAAACTTATAGTAATCTATGGGGATGAAGACCATCAAAATTGGATCACATAGATTCTCAATAAGGTAAAAATTGGGGATGATAATCAATTATAAGATTTTATCATTAGAATATTAAAATGTAATGATAAAATAATAATTTCATATGTAATTAATTAAATATATTAATCTTTAGGTCAATAGATAGTGATTTTTTATTACAATAGAATAAATTCATGTGAGTATGAAACTATAAACAATCAATCTGGATTTAAGAGAGAATATCCTAAAAATAGAAATAAGGTTAGAAAATTAAGAATATAACATCACGTATATTTATAAATGAAAGCATGTTCAACATATTAACTATGAATATGAAACCATGTATATTAAAAAACATATATACTTGAAATTAGGTCTGTGTATATTGTTATGAACATTAAATTAGGTTCATGTATAACATAATAATCTCATGATTTATTCATCATTAACCAATGCATTTTGGCATATAATGGACCTAACCATAAAAAATTAAAAAATAAATTTTCCCTAGGTTTATAAAAATATATATTAATTCATCATAACATAATCCATAGAAAAAATGGTTTTCAATAAATCATTTCATCATAATTTGGCTCATGGAAACGAAATGGGGTTCTTCGTGGCATCTTTGATTAAAAATAGTGATATGACATATATATAAATAATGTATATTTTATCAAAGGATAATATCCCCAATGAAACATAATAATAACTAATCAATAATGATACGGATAAAAACACCTTTAAATGTACTGTACAGAATTTCATTGAAAAAGGAAAAAATATCATTTTCTATTGACTACATTTTAACTAAAAATTTTCATAATATGGGGAAAGTAATTTTAAATAATATATATTTTCTAATTTTTCAATTAATATTAAAATAATTGAAAAATAATGATGGAGGTAATATTAATTTTTTCTCTATATGTTAAAATCATACATTCATTTCACTATTTTGAAAAAAATTAATAAATGATTTTTTTTGAAAATAATTCACAAAAAATATCCGATTTAAATATTTTTCAATGATGAAAATGTTTATTAAATGTTCATTTTTTTAACACTTCACATGAGTATAAAAAACTTAATAATTTGTTTTTGGTGAATGTTCATGGAATATTACGTTCATCAAGCAAAGAAGAAATAAAGATAATTATTCATTAAAAATATTTCTAGATCATTCTATGTTCCAAGTAATGAAAAATTTCACTATTACATAAAAATTTCATTAAAAATATGTTGAAATAAAATATTTGGGTCCTACAAATAATATTTCCATAATCTTCTTCAATGAAAATTTAGCTTAACTAGTCTTGAAAGGAAATGATATTATTTTTTCATTTCCTTGCCAGAAGTATTTTCTTTCATTATATGCATTAAAATATATTGTATGATAAATATAGATTTATTATTAATATAATTGAAAAATATATTAATATATATACTATAATTTATTAGATGCATATAATTTTTTATCACTTGTATATTAACAGTTGTTTATTAAAATATCAATTCCAAAAGGTAACTATTTCAATTTTATGGAATATTTTAATTCTGCAGTTTCGATCAATGTATTTTGACATTTATTACATCATATTAAAATAATTAATCACTTCAATATTATCATATTTAGTCATTATATACATTTTTATAACAACTTTTATATAGTGGTAGTGAAAAATGAATTGCATCATTTCATGGAGACGATAATACATACATAGTAACAAGTGATGCTTTCATATTTTGATGGAAATAATAAAAGAAAGTTAGATAATAATTCATAATTAGAAAATCATTACTATATCATATATTTAATATATGTTCATTCAATCTATCCTTATTACAACACATTTAAAGAATTAGTAAATAATGTGTCACATCACTCTATGGAGGGGGTAATCCACACGTATGCATAAATGATTTTATCGTTTCTGTGTAGATGATAAGATAAGAAGTAAGAAAATATAATATAACTATATAAACATAATTTATAATTAAATATAATATCTAAATATTCAACCCATCATATCAAACAACTATTATTTTTTGTAATGTAAATGAATCATATTACTATGTGTAAGTTATAGTTAACATGTATATAAGATCCATAATTTCAAATACTATTTTTTGGAATAGTTATAAAAAAGGGTGATCAATTATCATAAAAATTATTGAGTATTCTTATGAATATATATTAAATATTTTTTAATGTATTGCATATATGTCTCACCTAAAGCTCTATCAAGTTTAATTATTTTTATTATTTTTATAATTTTTATCCTCCTTCAGATTTCAGTTCGATCTTAGTTAAATTTTTAAAACAAAATCCATAAATAATGTGTTATGTGAATTAGTTGTGAATTGTAAATAATAGGCATTCATAAACCATGGGCATGGGTCTATCATTGGAATAGTTATATTTGGCATGGTTGGAGAAGGATTTGCCCTATTGTACACCAACCAATAGGTAACTATGTCAGGGGGGACTGACCTTGGAGGTGGATATCACACTATTAGTGAAAAGATTTCTAAACCGTGACCAAAATGACCTGTTCCCGAAATTTCAATATAAATAAAATTAAAATTAAAATGAAATGAAAATAAAATAATATAAAATTAAAAGTAAATTTCTTAATAATAATAGCAATAATGATGATGGTATAATAAGTATTATTATTAAGTTTATTATTAATTTTATTATTATGATTATTTTCAATAATAATAATAATAATAGTTTTATTATTATTTGAATTTTATTTTATTTTATTTATTATTATCATCTTTTAGTTTTTTTACTCTCCACGTTCATCTCACATATTCTATATCTCAAGAGCACATCACACGACCACTCTCGAGGCTTCACCCTTGACCATCTCGCATCACATCCATGGTTAACCATCTCAAGGAATGCTTTCTCCCCTCTAGAAACATTCATGGCCATGTCTCACCACTACATGAACCTCCCACACACACATGACCCCCTCCACTTGGCCGAACACCCTAGACATGCGACCGCCATGTAGCACACAAACCATCTCCTCCAGATCTCCTCTCTGATAATTTTTCTTCCACATTTCATCATGATTAATCTTAAATATAGTGAGGTATGGTATTCATCCCCATCATCTACTATTTTTGGATATTTCGTTTCACCCCATCACCCTGCCCCACTCGGCCAAAAACTCTAGGTTTTGGTTTAACTGGGTTTTGTTGTTTATTCATGTATTAGGGTGTGTGAGGCATTGATCAAGACTCCCTCACTCATATAATGACACAATACAAAAAATAATAGGTTTATTGGGATATATTTGGTTTGACATCATCAATTTTGGGTTATTTTCTAAACCCAAGGTTTGTTTTTGACCACCCCATATATGTTCTTAATAAATTTTAGGGTTTGTAATTTTATTGGTGTAGTGTGTAAAACACTAATTTGAGGTTTCAAGTCATTGGTTCTAAGTATGATTTATTATGTGCGTATAGGTAATTATATATATATAAGTTGTTTCCCCTGTTTCATGTATAATCTTCCATCGTAGTGAATATAAATTTATGGGGCTAGGTATGATAATGTATATATATATATATATATATGAAAATGAATACATAGGTGTGTGACGACTAGTATATGCATATAAGAATATATGTAAGGACCTCGTTGCATATTTTCATGTTCATACAGAGGTTTGTATAGGTTATAGTTGTCCTTTTATTTATGTGAATGTGCATATCCTTAGTGGTGATGTAACAAATTTTAGTTAGAAAGCGCTAAGAGATGAATGTTTTGTTTGGTTCCACCGTATGGTTGGTCCCCTATGTCTAAACCTTCAATTTTAATTCCGTATGTTCTTTATATATTAATAAATTTGTTTTAAATTTATGTACTATAAGTATAATCTATGTGATATGGTTGTGATTGTTAGAAATGGTTCTGTATTTATTTTTCATAATTTTTCTATGTTTTCATCATTTTTTTCATGTTGATAGATTATCTTAACCTTGTTTTATAAAAAGTATTAAATATATAATGCTCAATTTTTCCTAATTGATAAATCAAATAATTTGGTTCCTAAAATGGTTTTGGGTATGGGGTGGGTATTTCCCAAAATATTTGGTGTGTACAGTAGTTTTGAATGTTGATTTAAAATAAATGTGAGTTGTTGAATGATTTCTAAAGATGGAAATCACATGAATTCGTTTTATTGATTAAATAAATGGGATTTAAAATGAATTTGAAGTTAATTGGTAATTTAATATCATAAATGAATTGATTTGTTCTAATCATTTTTTCTTACTTTATTATAAATGTGTGTTTTTTTAGTTGTGAAAGTCGATTCAGAAGAAGAATTTGGAACATAGATTTCAGGAATTTTTTTTCTAATTTATAATGTTCATTTTAAAACTATTCGGATCATTTGACACATTGAAAATGGTTTTATAATGTGATAAACTATTAGTTGAGTAAATTCCCATAATTTTAAAAATTTCATACAATTGTTACCTTGTTATTTATTTTATTTTCCTAGTCTAATGTCTTATGCATTGTTTTTTTACATAAATATTAGTGATCATAATGAGGGATAGAGGTTGTTGGTAGTTGAATGGGTTTTGAGATGATAAAATTGGTGTGTTCAAATATGTTTACATGATAAAAAATCACTACCATTTTGAATAGAGAATATCCACAACCTTGGAAACTTGGTGGGAAGATTGGGACTACAATTATAGATGATTCAGAAGTTGTTTTCCTAGGTATCATCTTTCATTTTTCACTCTACAAAACAAAATGAAACATTGTGATGATTGGGGACTGATAGGTCACTTGTGTGTCCCCTTGTAGTGTCTTTCCCATGAAAATTAGAATGGTCATCGTTTCTAATGGACGTTTCCCTGAGGTAGAAGAATCCTTATTCCCCACCTAACAGTAGCTACATAATGATTCCCCATGGTGCATATGATGTGATTTTAATTTCACATATTTTATACCTGATGTATCATTTGTGAAAAACATATTTTCATCTTAATTGGTTTTCTTTAATTTAAAAATTTTAACATATTCATGGAACCTATTTTGAAAACGCAGTTAAAGCTAAAACATTCCGTTAAAATGAAAACATGTTGGATGAATTTGATAACATTGAAAAAATATATTTTATTACGAATTCCATTAAAAGTGGCTTGTTTTGAGTTTTTTTAAATGTAATATTATAGGGTGTTGGTATTACATGTCATTCCTAATGAACATCTAGGTTCTCACACATACTTTATCCTTTTAGTTTAAGAGTACCGTAGTTCTATCACTCTTAGAGTGGTCATGGTTCTATGATTGATGGTGACCCTTGAGGTCCCTTGGATATATGTTCTATTGTAGAAAATTACTTTTTTATTTCCATTTAAATTTTTTATCAATTTTTTCATTTTATAATTATTTAATTATCTTCTCATTATTGGATAAATTATTCCCACTAGTTTATCATTGATATTAGACACTTGTTTCAAGACCGTAGGTATTTTTAATTCCCTTCGATCATTGTCTCAGGCCGTATCAGGTGACAAGTTAGGGGATAAACCATATTGGTTCATTAAAAAAAATTTATCAATGGAGTACCTTATTATTTGGTGTGTTAGGAATATGGAAGATTTGGATTCTAGGGACTCGAGAGGTAGGTACATGGAAGAAGTCATAAACCCTTTCTCATTGATCATTATGTAGTTAGGGTATTTTTGGGATTTGAATATTTTTTTTACTTGGTATGTGTGGATAAGGGTTGAATATATATGTAAGATGGTGTTATGTGATATGCTTTCATGGAGTAGAGACCCATGTATATCTCGAGTGCATGGTACATGATAATTCATGTGGTTACTATTCGCTTAGAGCATGGTCTATTAATCTATGTTTCTAAGACGAAATACCCACTTGATCTTATTTTTTGTATTTTTATGTGAGTTTCGTTTGGGCATAATTTTGGGTGACTATAGTGGATTTCAAAAAAATAAAATATATTTTAGTGAAAGGGGTTTTAAAAATGGAATGTGATTATTGAAGTCAAAAATGATTTTTTAAATGGAAAAATTTACCCTTTAATAGAATTTTTTGTTTCAATGTTAAAAATGGAATGTGTTTTCGAAATTGTTTTGGGTTTTGGGTATTAATTTTTTAGATAGATAAATGAATATTTCTTAGGAATTCAGGATTTAGGTTTAATGACATTTTTTGGAAGTTGGAGATTTTATTAATTAACCCGTGGTATTTCTATGAATGATCAGATATATTAATGCATGAATGTGTACAGTGGATAGTTGGTGGTATTTTTTGACAGGTTATGGGGTACTGAAAAATATATGTATTTGTGAGACTTCATGGAATACCAATGGTGGATATTTATGTCTTCATTCTTGCCAAAAAATTGTATTCAAAATAGGTGACATAATTTTTAAAAAGGTGTGTGAGACATTGTTTAGTTGTATATTTCAATGTTTAGATTCTTTTTTTGTGTGAGTTTGGTTTTGACGTACAGAATATGTTGTTAAAATGATGATTTGTGGTTGGGGTTTGTTTTTTGATTTATGTGATGAATTATGATTTATGATACATTTTGATTCCACTTTTTTCTTCTTCATCTTGAGTATTCCACCTTGAAAAGTCCTAGAGGTTACACATAAGTCTCTTCTAGTTGTTGGTTCTTCCTAGACTTATTGGAGTGAGGGAATTGAGTTATTTTTGGTTGTGGTCCATTTTTTATGGTGATCATGATCTATTGAAGGCAACAGACTAGCTTGGTGAAATCCATTGGGTTTTCATGTTATTAGAAACTATCAAATCTATGAGATTTCATGTTGGTTCAGGTTCATTTGAAGGTTCACCTTTGGATTGATTTAAGGAGATGATCAAAATGTTTTTTATGATGTACTATATTGGACGGTGATTAAGGCCACTTTCATCCTATAGTTTATACCTGAGGAGGTGAATGTGGGGAATGTGGAAGAGCTCATTAGTGTCCAGTAATGATGATGAATAGTAAAGGATTATTTTGGTAATTTCAAGGGATTTTTTACCCTTTCTTCAGAGGTAGCTCCACCGAACCAGCTAAATTTCATCTTCTGTGGGGTCTCCATCGAAGGTTCAAGGACGAGTCATTTTTTTCTACGGAAAGGATCCCCATATGGTAAAAAGTGGAAACCAATAGAAACTATTTCGGACTATCCCACTTATGAATTAAATATTTTATTAGTTTTTCCACACTCTTGTTTTCTTCTGGTGTTGCTGGGTTGGGAACTTTATGTCTCCTTATAATCATCATCTGAAGGCTTTCCAGCATCGTGGCCATTTGGGACACTTAGAGAGGTTCCGCAGGTAGTATCTTCATAAGAAGTCTTAGCTAGAGGATGTCAGCTTTTGACTATGAGGATGTGAATTTTTCATACATATGAGATCCTACCATAGGCCTCAGCATTATGCTTGCACAAAATCTGAAATTCCTACGGGTGTCGAGAACCTTGGTCTGGATTTATTCTCCAGTGCTTGAATGTGGTTAGTTTAAATTTCCTTATTAGAGATTCCCCATCATTGAAGGTTCTAATTTTTTATGACTCATAGAGGTATCATGTCCTTATTATGACCTTTTTTCTATGATTAGCCTACATTGGTTGTACATGTGTGTGGTGATCTCAATTTCTTATAACTCTAGTGGTTGTGACTCCTTAAATACGAGTACGAAGATAATTTTCTATCTTGGGTAGTTATACATTATTGTATGTAGTATTTTTTTAGGAAATTCTATTTGGGATATGATTAATTCATATGGAAATGATGAATTTTTGTTTAGTTCATTGTTTGTTTTAATTATTTTGTGGTCAATCTAGTGTGTCGAAGTTTTGTAGTCTGATTTCTAATCCTCCATGTTTATTTTTTCATACTAACCAAATTTAATCGATTCTTAAATGGTTGGGAGACCCACCATGAATCTTGTTGTTCCTTCTTCTAGAGTTACTTTTTGAGGTAGTTTTGTTCTATATTTTGGTGTTTCCTCTTTGGATCATATGGTAAGTTCTATAGTTATCCCATGAAAAGAGTCCCATGTTGTCCATGTTAGTTAGGTAATTTTGTTGGGGATGACCAAATCGATTGTCTGGGTGACTTTATGCGGGGATATTATTTTTGACGTGTCAATAATTGTCTCACCATATCCCCAAAAAATAAATTATTTTTATTATTTAAATTATTTTTATCCTCATTCTAATTTTAGTCATGTCGTGGTTGAATTTAAAAAAAATCAATCAAAAAGGGTTTGTGTTCACGGGATGCGCACAGTTAAGAGTAACCATGTAACAACCATCTGTGAGGGTCTATCATCAGGATTGTTCCAATTGGAATGGTTGGAGCATGATTTTCATAATTGAGTGTATTTTGACATGTTACCATATGAGGGGTTCCTAGCATTGGTAGGGGCTAGTGCACAGTTAGTGCATAACATGGTGATCTATGTGGATACCATTCGGATGTCCAGTATTCAAAATAAATAAAATTAAATGAAAAATAAAAATAAAAATAAAATAAAATAAAATTTAATGTTAATGTGTTAATAATTAATATAGTAACAATATTGTGGTTATTATGGATATTATTATTATTATTATTATGTTTATTATTAATTATATTAGTAACATTTTTATTAAGATTATTATTATTATGAATGTTATTATTAATATTTTCTTATTATGTTTGTTATTAATTTTTTATGGTTTTTACACTACACATTCATCTCCCTTCTCCTCTCTCTCTTGTTCACATCACACAACCCCTCGGTCAGCTTCCCCCTTGACTACTATGCACCACCTCTGTGCATGATACTCATGAGGCACACGAGCTCCCCTCCAACTCCTTCCATGGCCAATCCTTCATACTATACACACTCCCTCATGTGTGTACCCCCCGAATGAACATCCTTGATGCATGACCCCCTATTGAACTCACCCCATCTTCTCTAGATGTCCTCTCTGATCACCGTTATTCCTCATTTCTTCATGAAACCTCACTGATCCAATGAGGTATGGTATTATTCCCAATCTTCTTTTTTTAGATGATTTCATTCATCCTCGTAACCATACGTCACTTGGCCAAAATCGCAAGGTTAGGGGTTAACATGGTTTTGTTGTTTCTTATGATATTAGGGTGTGCAAGGTATCGATGAGGACACCCATGTTTTTATTCTAAAATCTACAGTCATATTAAAGGTGGTTTGGGGATAATTCATTCTTATGAAGTCAAGTTGGTTTATGTTTCTAAAACCAATATTTTTTTTTCTCCATGGAAATTTGGGTCTATATTTGTTTTATGGTTTTATGTATTTTTGTGTACTGTGTTTCACTCAACATTGTGTTTCATTTCATCGAGTTTATGGAGACTCTTCAGCATGTGTAGAGGAATGTGTATATATATATGTGTGTGTGTGTGTGTGGGGGATACCAAGTTACCTGTATAATCATTCATGGTAGTGAAAATATATTTATGGGGAATGTTGTGCCTGTGTCTATATATATATATATATATATATATATATATTAAAATGCATACATAGGTGTGTGATGACTCGTACATTCATATAATCATATTTTTAGGGATCCCTTTTCACATGGTCACGACCATGAGGATGTGTGTATAGTGTCTATGTGTCCCTATATGCATGTGAAAGTGAATAATCTTACTGAGAGGGCCTCAACATCTTATCAGACAGTGCCAAGAGCTAAATGTCTAGTTTGGTTCCACCCAGACATAGGTCCCATATGCTTAACCCTTTAAGTTGAATTCCATAAATAAATTATTGTTTTAGATATATGTGTTATGTATATGTAATATAATTTTATGCTATGCGATATGGTTGTGGTTTTTATAAATAGTTATTCATTTGTTTTTCATAATTTTTCAATTTTTTCTACTTGTGCTTTTCTTATTGATATATTCCCTCAACCTTGTCCTAGACAATGTATTACGTGTCTAATTATTAGTTAGTCCTAAATGATATATCTTTTGAAGGGGGCCCTAAAAAGGTTTTGGGTATGTGGTGGGTTTTACTAATATGATCAGAGTGCACACTAGTTTTAATGGTTAGTTTTGAATGAATCTAGTTTCATGTATTATTTTAAAAAGGGGAAATCCCATGTTTCATAAGATTGGAAAACTACATGGTGTTTGGTATGAATTAAAGTTTAATTGAAAATTTTATAATTAAAAGGCTTTACTTGTTTTATGAATGTTTTATTCCTTTTTTTAAATCTGTGGTCCCATGGTTTGGAAATTTTATTTTTATGAATATTTTGGAACTTTGATGCCATGAAATATTGATTCCTAATTGATATTGTTCTCTGTAAATTAATGGTTCATGTTTGGAACTTCGATTTTTTTAAAAGTGGAAATCCCCACTTGAGGAATTCCCCTTAATTTTTGAGATGTGATACAAGTGTTAACATTAAGATTTGTGATATGGTCCAACATTAAATTCTTATTCTTTTTATGTGACAGACAAAAGGGGATGTAGTTAAGGAGGGAGATCAATGGTGGGTTATTTAATTAGTTTTTGGATAAAGAATTTGATGTGTTAATATATGAGTTCTTTATAAAATAACACCACCATTAGTAATAGAGAAGGTTGTTAACCTAGGGTATCCAGTTGGTATAATATGACATGTACATTAGATGATTCAAAATTGGTTCCACCCTATTTCGACATACATTATTGACACTATGACACTAACTAAACATTTTTGATAATTCAAACACACTAAACCATTAGGGGTTTTCTTCCTAGTGGTGCATGGATAAGAATCATGATGGAAATGGTTTTTAAGCCACGTTTTACAAAGATAAGAGGATTCTAGGCCCCCAACTAACAATATCTACTTCATAATTTCTAATGGTGCTTCTGATGCTATATTTATATCATTTTTTTCATACCTGATGTCTTGTTTTTGAAAACCACATTTTAATAAAAAATTGTATCCTTCAATTTTAAAAAATAAATTCATGCGTGGAACCTATTTTGAAAAAATTGTGGAAGAGAAATGATTCTTGTGAAAATAAAAACATATTTCATGAATTTGATAAGAATAAAAATCAATATTTTCTTATGTCCTATTATAAATATAGCATGTTTTGGGTTTTGTTTTTTAAACATATTTTCATAGGGAGTTTTCATTCCTTGGCATTCTTATTGAGCATCTTAGTGTGCACGCTTACTTTACAATTTTAGTTTCATGATTCTCGAGACAGATCCCTCTTAGAGGGGGCATGATTCTATGATCAGTGAAGATGTGTGAGGTCCCTTGAAGTTATTTTAAGATATTAAATATAACTCTTTTATTTTCACTACATGTATTTATATGTTTTGTGAAGTTTATAGTTCTTTAATTGTCTTGTTTTTATGGTCCAAATCGTTCCCACCTATTTGACATTTATGCTCGTCACTAGTTCCTAGCCTGTGGGGATTGGGAATTCTCATCAGGCCTTGTCTTTGGTTGACTTGAGTGAATGGTTAGGGAATCTCCTAGGTTGGATCATGAAAATATATTTATAGTTGTTATAATAGTAAATAAATTTGAATGTATTTGTTTGATAATTATAAATATTTTTTTGTAAAGAATCAATAGTATATTAATTTTTTTGACATTGTGGTATATTAATCAACACTACAAATCTAGGACATGGAGTGGGATTCTACAAAAGTATCATGGTAAATATTTATTTTTTTAATAGTATTTTGATGTGCATGGAAGTTGGGATAAGCGGTCTACTTTTATAAGGGAGGGAGAAGATACACATGAAATTTTTTAATTCATTTTAATATAATGATGTCTTACCTAAGTTATACGTATCAATGTATTCCCATGATAGAAGATATTATGTCCTAGAAATGAAATTTGTTGTTATTATAATATTTTTCAAGTTTTTAGTTCCTTTAAAATATACCTATTTAGTTTAACCCCTAGTTACCACCTTTTATCCATTACCATAGAAATGAATTATTTGAATAGTCACTATTCATTATGAAAAAACACAAATATGATGTTATTATATTATATTAATTATGATGAGCCCAAATATGGAATCCAATATATCTAATTCATTATATATATGAATTATAAATTCATTATAAAATAATCCCAAATAAACATGAGGGAAAAACATTTTCAAATATAAAATTTATATCCAAAAATTAATCATTATTTTGAATAAATGAAATTAATTGGAAATTTTTTAATAAAAATTAACTACTGAATTTTTACATTAAATTTTAAAAAATGTTAATTTGAAAATAATTGAATGGATAAAAAATTCTATAAAATCATTAGTACTACACAATCCACTAAACAATTATTCTATTCAGACAAATCAATAGATCATAGCTTATGATAATTTTTATAAATAGATATAAAAAATACTTTATATAGAATAAATATTATAAATTTGATATAAAATAAAAATAAAAATTTACCACAAAAATTTAATAAAATATTTGTAAAAGAAAAACCATTTTCTGAGGAAGAAAATGATATCAATGAAAAATTGTGTTCTAAATTCCTAGGCATTAATCAATATATTTCGCAACAGATCAATACATTTGAACTTATTTTTAAAATATAAAAAATATTGATATTGTTTTCAATAATATTCATATATTCTAATATAATTCCTAGGTTATATTGGTTGAGTATATGGTCGTTCCTTTAAACATGATGTTGCATATAAATAAAGCTATCAAATAAATCGTGTTTATATAAAAAAAATATATTTAAAATACTATAGTGTGACATTATACACTGGTTAAAATAATTTTATACATATAAATTATATATCTAGGTTTCAAAATAATTATGATTTATTAGCTTCATTACCTACTAGGATTCCCATGAAGCTTCTGTGAATTTATGATTCCTATAGAGAACATTAACAAGGTTGGCTGTCATGTTCCATTTCAAATTATCTCCATGAAATAAAATTGATACCTTTTTTTATAAATGAGAATGATCATGATAAACCAATAAAGCTTTTGAATCTAGTTTATGTGATGGATCAGTTATGGACTTCATTAGAAGACATATACGGAACACATCATGATATTAAGACATGTTTGCTGGAATTGTGAAATGATAAGAAACTAATATGACATTATCAATAATGTCAAAAGGGAATGTATATCTACCATTATACCTTCTATAATATTTCAATCTGGAAACATTAACCATTGGAGGAATAAACAATGATACTTTCCTATCTACTCATAATTCATGATATTCTCGTCAATTGTCACAATAACTCTTTCAACCATCTCTGGAATACATTAACATGTTTTGGATTGTCTATAACATGTACAACCATTGATCCCACTATAAAAGTTCTGATAAAATTAATTTGTCAAATATCATTATAGAATATTGGACTCTTTCACTACCCACCATAGAGGGATTCAAAATGATCTATCTGAATTCTTTTGTTGGTGTTATTTTGTTTAGTAACATTTCACTATAGGTAGTTGTTGAACGTTATACACCATTGAAATCCTTACATATAGATCACAAGATATATTATACTATATATGTGGTCCTCTAATTCTATCTAATTTTTGTGTGGAAGATATGTTCTAAAAAAATTGAACTACTTTCTAGAACCAAGAATAGACTTCTCAAGGACATGACGGAAAACATTGGATCCCGAGCAGAAATAATTGGGAGTGGTACTCCATGAATCCTAAAAAATTCCATAATTTTTTTCGGTTTTAGTTAATCAATATAATATATAATATAATATTAATGAAATTTTCAATCATTATAATAGAATTAACTACGACCAAAATAAAATTATTAACTTTATATTTATCATGAGGTTATAAAAAAAATACCTAGTGATGTTTTTCCATTTCCATTCAAGCATGGGTACTACTATAATTTTCCCATATAATTTTTTCTCTCATCATTTACATTTCGATCAGTTTTTAATCAAGATACATACTCAAAAAATATCAATTTTTTGTTATATTATATGAAATACTCTTTCATAGGATGAAACTAATTCAACATTCACAAAATATTACTTAAATAATAATCATTTTTTATAATATAATTATAATTAAATATGTGTTATCTATTTCATTACATAAAATTATATTAGTATTATAATGTTTTGGAGACTCATAAATATCAAAACAGCTATTATGAAACTAGTTCATTACGATTATGTTCACTCACAGATGATATTGAAAACATTTATTAATATCTAATATACCAATAGTGAATAATTATAATAGTTACTAATGTAAGGAAATATATATTTATATAGTTCTAAAATAGTTTATTAATATATTAATATTTTGTATACAATAGATGTAGGATATTTTATGTAATTTAAGAATCATGTTAAGGGTTTCATATCTCAATTTTTAATCACTTGAGATATAATATTTATTATAAATGAACATACCATTGGAATAGTTCATTTAATGATGCATTAATATATTATTTTATCATTATCATATAGTTATTCATTGTAGTTAATATTTCATTTTAAATTATTTTTTTCATGGGTTTCTCATTTAAAATATTCTGATTTCATAATGCATTTGTTAAATCAATTTCTAATACCTTGGGTCAGAGTCATTCATAATTGAATATATTTTTAGATAATTATTAAATCCATTCATTAATCTATTATATATAATATAACATATGATCCTCTCAATAAATTATATGCCATTATCAATAACTGCCTCCTTGAAAAAATGTATTCCAAAAAAATTAGTATATTAGAAATATTTACCCACATTATTACCAATGAATCTCTTCATCTATGAATATTCTCCGTCCTTAAATGATTCATATATTTTGGGAACACAAATAATGGTTTATTCATGTGATCCAATTACTTTAAAATAATTATATTTGAATAAATACTTTATTTTAAATATATAAAATTGTATTTTAGGTAAAAAATGTTTATAATTTTTAATTCTACATTCGTATGATATTTTTCCTTATATCAAGAGTATATATAGATATATTTTAGTTTCATGTGGTCTATGATATTAATGTGGAAGGGATAGTTTTTGGATACACAGAATTGTGGTTGAAAACTATCACCATGAATCCGGTGGACTCCATTAGAATTCTGATTTATTTTTTGAAATTTAATTGGATGATACATACTACACCAACTAGTTTTTGGTTCCATTGACTAGTAGTTATTGCCAACCAGATCTCTGTTTCACCCAGACCACGGTTATATTATATACACCCCATGATATTTGAATGAAACTTTTATAACCTCTTTTATTACATATTTCTATGATTAGAGTCCCATTTCCAAATTTCTATATTCTCTCCTATCATAATTACTCTACCAAATTTTTCTAATTCCCTATCCAATAATTATCTAATCAAGTGCCACTATATTGATGATATTCCATTATAACTATTCCATACACATCATTATTATTGACATATGGGTATTGATCTATGATGGATTTTTAGTTTTCATAAATATTCAATGATTATTCTTATCTTTTATTCACTGTTTACTGGAAGATCTTGTGTGCTGACAAATTTTTTTGGTAAGGGAGAGATCTACCATCAAAAAAGGTTGGATCAATTAAAATTTCATTGTTAATAAAATATATAAATGTATCAATTATTTGATATTTATGGTATATAATTAATTAGTTAATGATTCAATGATACAATAGTGTAAAATATAATGTGTAAAAAATCATGTTTCCTAGTTCATGATTATTCATGACCTATAAAATATGTTGTGTAATTTTTTTAGAATGATCATAATTGGATCATAAATTTCATAAATCTAATCTTAAATATCATTCTTATTGATGGATTATCAATTTATCATGTATAATTAACTTGTTCTATGGACCACTCATCGAAATGAAATCCCTTCGTTTGAAATTCAATTCAATTGGTTCAATTAGAATACTCCATAAGGTGTGTGATTTTAGAAAATAATTATCTACACGGTATTGTATTTATAATCCATATAAGCTACTATATTGGAAAATTAATATCCAGTCATGAAATACTTTTCAGTTTTAATTTTATTATTGGGTGTGTGACTTGGCTCAATCGTAATTTCATTTATGATCCTTGGAGTTCATCATCAAAATCATTAATATATGAATTCAATTAACATTTTTAGTGGCTTATATAATATTATTTACTTAATTCATATTTTGTAGGGATGGATTCCTTTTTACTGATTGGTGGTGGTAATATTTGAGTTTCTACCCTTTCTTGATAGCCACATATGATCATTGTTCCCATAAGTACTACAATGGTAACTTGTTTCCAATATATTCATTGACAGCATATTTTTGTATAGTGAAATTATGTTCTCATAATGAATTGAAATTATTTCCCTATTATTATCAACCTATTATGTATGTTACTATGAATATAGTGTTTTTTCTTTTTATTTATTATAGGTTCATTGTCATAGTATCAGAACCAATAGATGGGTAGTTTGTACAGTGTGTTATGAAAATGAAAATAATCCCACACCTAGTGTAGTAGGATGATTGAATTATAGACTTCCTTTGAACTGGATACACTGATGATATTGAGTAGAAATTTAGTAAATCAACGTAATGTGGATAAAATATACAACCTCACCATTTTTACTAATTTCATTAATGTGGAGAAGAATAATTGTAGATGTCCTATAAAATTTATCAAATCATGGGGATAGTTCTCGATAACATCTATCATCTTAGAAATATTTCTGGTATGGATGTAAAGTTATTACCAATTTTGATAATGGAGGATTGGTTTTAAAACATTTGATCTCTATATTATTATTTCTTATTGGTTGAGAATAATTTTTTATCATTTCATTCAAATGTTATACATGTTCAATGATTCTATAAGAACATTTTTGGTGTCCTACGTGGTTTTATTACTCAAAACATATATGGAAATTTCAACATTCAGGAAACCATCATATAAAGGGTTCCATGTAAGGTAAGAGGGCCCATGGTAGACATTTGGTGTTCAGAGAATGGAGATTGTGTGTTTCTATGACATTATCATGGGGATGCCACGTCTTTATTAATATTTCATTATTACACTCTATATACTGTAGTCTGGAATGATACATAATGTCTCAACACACCTTCTTCAAGATGATGGAAGGGACATCAAGGAGCCATGACCCTCTATCATCATGTTGAATGAAAGATAATGACCCCCAAGTCCCACCGCTTATAGGAACCCCTAGGTGGCGACTTGCTACAATAGTATGTAAACATTAACACAAGATGGGAGGAATTACACTTTTTCATAAATAAAGACTGGGAGATAATATGTTAAATCCCAAAAAACACCAAACATCTGATATAGAAAGGATATGAAAATCCAACCCATTATTATTTAAAAAAACTGCAACAAAGTTCCACAAAACACCAAATTAATGTACCAAAATCATGTCTAAGAATAAGTACAAAAACAATCCCAACACTAGTCCTTGTATGGTCAATCATGTTCCATGATGTCCTCCTAAAAATCTGGAAACAATTTTATGTCCATAGGGTGAGCTTACATGTATAATCAGAAGGAATACTAATAGAATTCATTCACAGGTGGTAGAATCATACTAATTACCTCGTGAAAACAACAGAACTAATAGCACTTATCAAAGAATACTATTAAATCCTTCCTTACAAAGGAACACTAACCAAATAACACAAGTCATGTAATGTAATAGTATAATAACATTGTTATATGGATTCCCCACACCACATCCCAATGGATAACTACTCTTAACTAATGGTGAACATCCAGGCACTACAACTCATCCAGAATCCCAATTGTCACAACCCACCCACACACACCTGGGACACAAACAACAGACATTCTTCTCTCAAAAACCAAGACCACAACCACTACACGTCTCACCTAAAAACATATGGGCCTCATATATAAGACACCTATGTAATGAAACACCTCTCATAAAATCAATACCATTAATTTGATAATAATATTTAGACCATTATAACCTTCCCAAAGTGTATTGGCAGAGAAAATCCTAGGGGAGGGATCTCAAAAAAGATAGTAACCAATTATCCATCCTCCTATCAAGATGTATGAAAGGACACCATCACCAATGAAGTGGGGGAATTCAACACATAGTTCTAAACAAAGTAGGGGGTTCACATAGAAATCATAAAGAAATACATTTTTATACATATAGGTAACAAACACTCATCCCAACCTAAGGGTTTCCAATCAAACAACCATCTTCAAAAACGGACTTGCTACTACGCCTGCATGCATAGAAAAACATAACGCCACTACCAAAATTTAATCCCACACCTTTCAATAAACATAATTACACTCATTATTACGAGGATCACATATTTTATTCAAAAATAATAGGGAAACTACCGACCATATACATACCCATCACATCCAGCAGTACATACAACACACAACTAAATTGTGTTCCCAATACACAACACTATTCAACAACTACAACATAGCCCAGGTGCAGTCCTACTACTCAAGAAGTTCATCCATTCCACAATAATTCAGTCTCTCAAAATTATCTGCCATAACTCCTCATGTACCACCACATACACAAACCACACATCAGCCACCACCAAAAAATAACCCCTCAACACAAGCATACCACAACCTACTCATAGGTCCAAATTTTTTTCCACCCTATACACATAACTATGATTCCTATAACATCACTAGAAAACACTAACAAGAAAAAATCCCATCAAAACCCATACAACCAAGTAACCAAGCCAAGTGTATTCATATTTAGCCCCCAAGGTTATTTAATTTCAACATTTATTATTCTGGGGTGTTCGCGATGAATGATTTATCATGGGGTATCCTTTTCACTTAACCAGTTGTACATGATTACTGGATTGATATTTTCATATTATAAACATTCTAACATGTTTTGAAAACAATTACCACTAATGAAAATGATTTTCAGAATGTATCCTGTATGAACACACCAAAACAGGAAACAACGATAACAGGTAAAACAAGATATCAATATCAATATCTTCCCCGTCGGTTAGTTATTACTATATGTAACATGAAAAATATTTCGTAACACCCTTAATAATCTGTTCCAACTATGATAAAAAATCCATGAGTATACCCACCCTATAAGATGCTTAGAGAAAGGATAGATGAAGGAAATCCCTAACTTGAACAGTAGGTCACCCCCAATTCTTTCATGATTCAAAACAGAGAGTCCTATGAGAAGTAGGAAGGACTCCATGTGAAAACTAAACTCCTAGCTATAGAAATGGTGTGCGACACCTTGATGAAGAAAGTTTGTAGTCTCACCAAGAGGTAATGAAAGGTTTCATGGAATAGAGGATCTCGACTTATGAAAATAAAATATCATAAAATCAGGGAGATGATTTTAATATACATAAAATTCATATCACAGTTTTGCAACATGAATTGGAAATTTCGAGGAGTTGGGAGTGTTAGTGTATTATGAAATTATGAACTTTTTTTGAAACACATATAGAAATTCTAAAAAATGTTTTATTCTAGGTTTATGTCCAATCAAATGAATCATGGGGGGGGGGATGGAAAAATAGAATTTAGTCACCTTGGGGTGAGTCACCATCACAATATACCGGTGATGAGTCACCATTATGTGGGTCACAATTCCGTGAGCCATAGTTCAACGAGCCACTATTCGGTGAGTCACCGTTCGGTGAGTTACCATCTAGTAAAACATTATTCGATGACCCACTATTTAGCGAGCTACAATTTGGTCAGCTACAATCTGATGAGTCACCATTCGGTGATGCACTATTTGGTGAGATTCCATTAGTTGAGTCAATGTTCAATGAGTCACTATTCAATGAGCTACAATTTAGTGAGATACTATTCAATGATTCGTTGTTTACTGAGTTATCATTTGGTGAGTAACTATTCAGTGACCTACTATTTGATGAGTCACCTTTCGATGAGCTACCATTCAACATGTCATTTTTTATTGAGCTAAAATTTGGTGAGCTTTAATTTGGTGAGTCACCATACGGTTAGTCATTGTTCGATTAGTCACTGTTAGAAAACTAATAACTCGAAAACTCATGGAATGGGTCACTAGTATACCCCAAATCACCTTCAACACTAGTTTTACACAATGTATTGGATTGGGGAGGTTCAGGCCATTACATCTGACACCTCCAAAACAATTCCCATCCCAATAATATTAAAATAAACATGGTTGAAAGAGGGGTCCAAACAACCACCCCATAAGATACATCTCAAGGATAAAAAACCTTGTTTCTATGAAATATGATGTTAAACCTCAATATCCAAGAACACCTATCCTATCATCCACTACCCAAAACATCACCTAAACCCTATGTGGTCACACTACCAGGACACATGTATTAGGTAATTACACACTCCATGTCATCATATTATTGTCTTTGGGTGGAATTAACTCTCCTACAGGGTTCTAATCGCATCCTCATTAATTCATATTGATTAGGGATCTAGTCCTCCCCTTCCCACAATTTAGGATTATTTTATCAAATTATAGAATATGGAAAAAATCAACTTATAGAAAACATGTTTCAATCACTACATCATAATGAAATAAAAAAATACCAAAATATCTCTGGGTACTTGGAATGTATCTATGCTTCTCACTCCTATGTACATTTTTCAAGTCCACCATGCCTCCACAACACACGAAAAAATGGAATGGTCCATCCAAAAAATAGTATCTCCAGACAATCTTTGATCTCTACTAGTCGTTCCACAATGGTTTTGTCACCCTAATTATCTAACACTCTCTAGTAAATGATGTGGGAGTTAACATGTATATACTGATGAAGTAGGAAGGCATGGAAGACATATTGTATCCTCTCCAACTTCGGTGGAAATGAGAGATGATATGCTTCCTAACCAACTCACCCCAACACCCCAAATATTTTGATGAATCTAAGAGAGATAATTCTCCCGCTAATGATCCTATATTTCCCACATTTTAGGGAATCCATGAAGAAAATGTGGTCTCCAACTTTTAACTTCACAGGAATCCTCCTATGATCGATATATCACTTATTCCAGTCATGCACTACCTTCATCCTCTCACGCATGAGATAAACCTTCTTTGTTGTGCTCCGAACTACCTCATGACCAAATAACATCTACATCTCTAACATATTTCTAGTACAAGGGTAAATGAAATAGTCTCCCATACAATGCTTCAAACGGTGAAGTGCCAATTCTAGAGTGATATATATTATTTTATGGAAACTCTACAATGTTCATGGGCCATACCCATGATCCTATGATCTCTATAACACACACCCACAACATGTCCTCCAATACCTGGATGGTCGTTACAATATTCCTATAATTTTGAGGGAGGAATGAAGAATTGAGGTGTATCTGAGTGCCAAAAGAAAGCTATAATCCCATCCAGATTCATGTGGTAAATCATGTATCCTGATCCAATATGATGGATCTCGGATCCTAGTTTATCCAAACCACATCATCATCATACCTCTGGGTTAATTTATCCAATTCACTCAACTCATTGATCTATAATAATAGAGGTGATTTCATCATTTCATCCACTACAACCCAGATATTGTCATTACCTCTATGATCCTTGTGTGGCCCTATATGAAATCCATCAATATTTCCTCCCACAAAAATGCATGGATATCTAAGGGAAGTAAAAAACTGTAGGGAACATGACGCTCATCCTTCATCCATGAACACACTATGCACATTTTCAAAAACACTACCATTGCCTGCTTCCCCCTCAGTGACCAATAATATTTCCTTAATCCTACAAACATCTGGGAAACTCTAGGGCGTACCGCTAGAGGAGAGATATAGAACTCACTATGACCCCCCTCATGCATTCCCCTTTAGAAACAAACTTATCATAGAAAATCATATGATTTTGACCATCCCTCCAAATTATTACATTGGTAAACATGATAGTTAATCACCTCATCCTCTGATTCACACCATTCAGAATCCTCCACCTACTGAATTAGTGAGGACTGCATTATCATTATAAATAGATACTCTCTACCACTATTCATATGTACATCCTGTTGCATGTAAAAAAAAATCCATCTCCCTCCAAACACGTGTATACTCTCATACTACCTCAATGTGACTTCCAAATCAAGGTAATGGCCACAATTATCTCATGTCATTGTGTGTAAGAGATCTTGAAGTCTTAGTCTTAGAGAAACTCCATCCACCTCTACCGTTACATGTTTAAGTATTGTTAGGAAATGATGTACCTAAATCTATTGCAATCCGTGAAAACCAAAATGCTCTCCCCAATGAGGTAGTTTTTCCCCAACTTCTGCGTAAACATGACCATTCAAATCTCTAGATCATGGGTGGAATATTTTCATTAATGGGGCTGCAATAGCATAGACCCATAAGAGATCACTCCGCACTATTGCATCATCACACATCCCAAGCCTAGACCGTAAGAATTACACAACACCTCGAACATCACAACATCCTCCAACAGGCTCAGTACTAAAGCACTAAAATAATTCCCCTTCAGATATATAAAATATACATAACATTGTACGCTCTACATAATGGATATTCCTTCATAGTCAAAGTGGACAACAGAGATGCAACCCAGGAGATGTTGATTATGAATCTTTAGTAACAGCAAACCAGACCAAATAAGCTATGAACCTACACCACATTAATGGTGGTTTTTCAAGAATATGCCACATGGGTCTTCAATGTATACACTATTTTCCCATTCAAAGACAAAATATTTTAAATTAATTAAACCTTTTATGTCCAGAACATACACTTGGACAACTTCCCATAGAGCTGGTGGAAACGATGAAGCCCCATGATAGTCCTGAGATGCTCAGCGAGCTCATCCTATAGCTTGATGTCAATCTGGATGTTGTTGATGAATATGATGATAAAACAACTAAGGAACTCAGAGAAGAAAAGGTTCTTAATCCCCATGAACATGGTTGTCTTGTTCGTAACACCGAACGATGTCACCCGAAACTCGATGGCCCTATACCTTCACCTAAAATATGTTGTCATGATATCACCTACTTCACCCTTAACTAGTGATACCTAGACCATAAATTGTTCATAGATAACCAACATTCTCCCCTCAACTGGTCAAAAAATATCGTATTTCATTGAGATATTTTAATAGACCATGATTTATCCTAATTTATTATTTGGTAGTCTATACACAGCCTCAGACCACCATTTTCCTTCTTCACAAACAACTCCATGAAAGCCCACAACAACAAACTAGTTGAGATAAATCCCTTTTTTAGTATATCATCAATTAGACTCCATAACTCCCGCAACTCAGATGGTGTCATCTGATAAGGATCCATCAAAATCGGTGGGGCATCAAGTTGTAAGTATATCCCGAACTCAATTTCATGTTGAGGTGGTAGAGTCAAAACCTCATCAGTGAAAATATCTAAAAAAACACTAAAAGCTCCCAGATCCTCCACCATCTCCGCATCCATCAATACCATGGTTATCTCATCTAATAAATATGGAAGAGGCTATACATTTCATCTTCTGACCTGAAAACTCCACTTTTTTATTAATGTTATATATTAGGTGTCTACATCTCAAAACATGACTCTCCTCCAAAATCTGTCAAAAACACCATGCAAAAAAAACAACCAATTAATTCAAAGGATGACATCATACTGATGAATCTCTACTAGAATGTGGAACCCATAAGAATGATCCTTCCCAAAAATGAGTCAACATCCTCAACAAACATCAAACAAGATATCGTGAAATTCAAAATTAATACTCAAAACGAATAGAAAAAAAGTATATATTTGTCTAGTCATAATAATGGGCTAGAAATGGTGCATGGAAGGATTGTGAATATCCTACGTCAAACAAATCACAAGAAAGATTACTGTCCAAACTGATTGTACATTGGAGGATCTCTAGCCCTACTAGAACAACTACCTCTAGGGAATGTAGCTTTGAAATCATAAATCCTCTGCCCGTTGGTTGTTGTACACCTCTCCAACCATTCCTTTGTCTAGGTCTATATGGAATACCTATAGTTTTTCACCATCTTACCTTACATACCTTGGTGGGGAGGTAGCCTTATGACCGTACTGATATAAGGGCTTGGCTGGAAACTACTGATGAGGTGTGTATTGAGCCTACCCACCTCCACCATACTGAGCTCTAACTAGGCACCGACCATATAGCATACCACAACCATCCCAAGAAAAAAAACTTGCCCCAAATCCCCCAGGAAAATGGTGAGGACATGAAGGTTGGAAGTAGAACTACTATGGTAAGCTCCCCTCAGGCTGAATCCATGAAGGACATGATGTCAGAGGCCTACTACTGATAGTATTTACCATTAAATAACTCGGTTGGATCCCTTATTATGGAAAATGTTTTCACTAGTGAATCCTTTCCACTACAACATCCTTATTCTAAAACACTATGTTTGTCAGTAAGGTGAACAAAGTAAACAAATACCAACAGGTAGGATGAAGGGCCTTCTCTAAGCATCTCACCTGATACTCCTCAATAGGAAATAGATCTACAGATAAGAGAATGGTATCCTTGAACATGATCCCCATCTCCTTAACTAACATAATAACCTATTGGAGGGAGATAATCTCTTATCTATTATCGTCCATCATAATCAACAAAAGGTATTCCATCTGAAACTCCTTCGCAATGTCAGCTGACATAACATTGTTCCCCTTCCTCTCCCAAAGGGAATTTATCAACCAGTGATGTGCTTCTCCCCTCATCTATCTCACCACCATTGTAACCCAGTACCTTTTCCGTGCACTGATCAAGTATTAAGAGATCACAAGATCTTCAAGCTAACTCTTTGTACCTATATCTAAGAATATACCTTCATACTTCCCCAGAATCTGATGCTAGAATCCAGGAAGGGTATTCTATAACTAATAATTATCCTCTACTAGATTGAGACTTTTCCGGTCAATCATCTTAGCCTGCTGATTGTCCAATACTCATACCACACAGAGGTGGAATTTGGGATCTATAGCTAAAAAATATTTAATTCCAATGCCGGAGAAGTGATGAATTTTCTTTTAATATTCATTTTAAATCATTATTTATATTACGTTCCAAAAAAGAGCACAGGAAAAATAAGAAAATAAGTCATTAGGATTCATGTACCTTTTGTATAGTCTCTACACTACAATTGGAGTAGTGTCACTTGGTCATTCAGAAGGCTCCGAGTCCTTTCATAGTATCGTGGGGAGGGGGATAAACTCTTATGTACATGGCAGTCTAGCCAAGTATATTTCATTCTCCCATATTGCATAACACGGACTCCCAACCATCTTATATAGTCTTTACTATGCCTAAATTCTGACTCCATCCTATATCTTATCCTTGGATACTATTCATTCACAACACTCCTTCTTCAATATGATGGAAGGGACAATAAGGTGACCTCAAATTATTTTATCAATATGAACGAGAGATAATAACAACCCAAGTCATGCCTCTAATAGACCCATGGGTAATGATGAGAACCAAGGGTAGGTAAAAATTTACCCAATATGGGAGGTATTCCCTTTTAAGAGAAAGCATGATTGGTAAAAAATATAATAAATATCCACAAACTGAAGACGTAAGAAAAAAAGGTTCGGAAAAAATAACCAATTAATGTTTAAAAAATCAATAACAATGTACAAAAAACTATAATGAAAAGTAAAATATGTCTATGCAGTAGCACAAAAGATATCCTAATTCTCGAGCTAGTATGGTCCATCACATTCTTTGAAGTCCTCCTAGAAACCTGAAAATAGTTTAATCTACGCAAGGTGAGAATACAATTATACTCATTAGAAAAACAAGGACCCTTGTGCACAAGTGAGAGAATCAGGTTAATTCCCTTATGAAAAAATTATAAATAAATGTACCAATCATGAAAAATTTTCCATCCTAGTATCACCAAGGCACACTCACCAAATAATACAAGTCAATTAAAGTAATAGTATAAGCACATTGATGAAAATGTACCCCACACCACTTCCAACTAGTTAACTACCCAAATATAATGGTGAATGTAATGGTTAAATAACTTTTCCACATTAACCACTATCACAACCTTCTCACACACAATTTGTCTAAAAACCACAAACATCCTGCCCTAGAGACTCCTACACCACAACCGCCACATGTCTTCCCCAAAACATCTACGCCTCATCCCAAAGGCCCCTATGGGATGAACCACCTCTCACATAACAAATACAATAAATATGGTACTAAACCACAATCCATTATAACCTGCCAAAAGAGTCATGGGTGATAAATTCTTTAGAGAGGGATTATGTATTAGTCAGTAACAATCCATCCATCCTTCCTCTGGGACGTTGGGAAAGACAACATCCTCCATGAAATGATGGTTTTTGGCACATAGTTATTAACAAGGGTGGGGTGGTATTAGAAATAAAAAGAAACTACATGTTTATACATACATGAATCAAACTCTAACCCGAACATATGTGTTTGAAAACAACCAACAAAATTACGAAAAATGTTCCTTGCTGTTAAACTTACATGCAAAGCTGCATATACATCCCCACCCAAAATATAAACCAACATGCGTCATTAAAAATTATGTCATTATTTATCAATAAGTAAAATTATTTTATTCCAACACTACCTAGGATGCTACCAACCACAACAGTACCCAACACATCTAGTAGCACATATAACACACAACTAGGATGATATCTCACTACAAAAAACTGTTCAATAACTACAACATAGACCATGATAATCACCACTTATATACAAGTTCATCCATTAATCAATCAATAAATATCTCATCCTATGATTCTGTCACACCTATTTCACCACCCCATACACAAACCCCACAGTAACCACCACCAAAACAGTATCCCCGCTGCACAAACATACCCCACCCTACTCACAGGACATACCCTTCTATCTTACCATTTACTGAAGACCATGCTACAAATAGAAACCCCACACAACCCACACGTGGCACAAAACCCCAAAAAACCTGCCAATACACAACCAAACCAACATGTCTAGTTTGTTCATATTTACCCAACAATTGTATTTAATTTTCACTAGCATTATTTTGGGGTTATCATAAAGAATGTTTTATATTGGGGTATCCTTTTCAATTTTTTAGGTGTACAAGATTAATGTATTGATATTTTCAGATTATTCAATAGAAACCACGGTGTGAAAAAAAGACCACCAACATCCATTATTTTTAGAAAGAATAAAGCCAGAACAAAACATAAAACGAATCAATGTTTACAGGTAAAAAAAGTGATCAACATCATCATCTTCCTCATCAGTCATTTATTAATAAATTGAAGAAGAATATTATATTATGTCACCCATAATAATTGGTTATAAATATGTTCAGAAGGGGACACAAGTATACCCACCCCGCTTGCTGCACAATGAATTGAGAGACGAATTAAATTCCTATCTGGAAGAAAAGGTGACCAACGATTCTTCTGTTCATCAAAATAGAGGGTTGTGCGGGCAGTAGGAAGGAATCCAAGGGAAAACTGAATAGCCACCTACAGCATTGGTGTGTGACTCCTTGGGGAAGAAAGGGAATTGGTAGACCAATTTAGAACAAAATGTATCAAGGAATAGAGAATCTCAACTTAAGAATCATGTAATTCGATGAGCCCACCCTTCAAGACTTAGTGCATGAAAAAGATGTGTAATGTTTTTTTATAAAATAAAAAATTAATAACTACACAACACTCTTAATAAAAGTGGACCTTTTACCAATCTCGGTTCTAGAGGATTAGAAAAAACCTTACATATTTAAGAGTTTAAAAAAATAAAAGGAATGTCTACTACGCTTCCATATGCTACACCAAAAACGTTGAAGTCTGATTTAGAACTTCTACGATTCTTAGGAAAAACATTTTAAATACAAAGCGGTGAGCATTAAATTTCCAAGAATGTATTTTCTAAAACCTTTGATAAATATAATTAAAAATATCCTGTTGATAATACATTAGAAAAATTAAATTAGAAATACACTTTTAAAAAATGATTTACAAAATACTATAATGAATTGAATATTAAATAGAATTTTATAAAAATTTAAAACTAATCGAGTGATTCAGTTGAAAATATTAAAAAAGATCATAAAAAACAACTGAGGCCACTCGAATCATTGAATGCTATCACGGGCCTACCCAATAAAGGGATGGATTCATTCTCCAATTCCCTATCATATTTAAAATGTCCATTTACCATATTTTATAAAATATTTTTAACATTCCATATATACATATATTTTTTACTAGAGCTTTAGCTGTGAAAATATATGTATAAATCATATATGGAAAAAACATGTTCATTTTTATTTATAAATATATAAATACAATTATTTTTTCATGACATACATATGACATGATGACTTAATGAAATTCATAACATAATTATACTTAATATTTTTTTCATATTTTAATTAAAATGGTTTTATACTCTTGAATTATATATGTATGTACATATAATAATTTCTTTTTTAAATAAAACATTTATAAATGGAATAAAATTAAAGCATACATGTAATTATATAAAAAGATTATGTCAAAATAAGTTGAATCATAAAAATAATAATTAACATTTTAACATAATTAAATGGGCTATCTAACCAATTCCGAGTGGCGACTTAAATAAAATTTATCAAAATTTTAAAACCACTAATAATATTTGGTTTTGATAAATACATATACACACAAACATATATGTGAATTTTTTTAAAAAGATAATATGATTAATAATAAAACCATTAAAACCATAATTTAAGAAAATGAAATTCCTTGCATAAAATTAAAAAAATAAATACTATAATTTGACATAAATAAATAAAACAAACTTCCCTTACACAAACATAAAAATATAACTGGACAATAATTAAAAACTGAATCCTAAAGAAGTATATTTGATTTCTTATCATAAATCACAAGTCTTTATAATATGATGATAACCTATAAATATATTATTTCAATTAAACATTGGCATGGAAATACATATTATTCTATTAAAAAAACTAGAAATCTTAAAAAATGAAATTTTTTTCTTTAAAAGGAAATATAAACTCAGAGTTAAATAAATGTTCCATTAAAAAATGAGATCATAAATAAATAAATGTTTTGAAATAAATATGTATCCATTAATAAAATCAATAATACGAACTTTCATTGAAATTATTTATAATATACATAGCCTCTTATAAAAAAAATTTGCAGAAACATTCATATATTATAATTTTAGTAGAAGGAAAAAATACTTATAACCTTCCAATTTTACACTATACATATCTCAAATCAATGAATCTCAGGATGGAACAGAAGCTCAAGAGTGAAATTAGTTCTTCAATTCTCTATATTTATCCTTTTCAATACTTCTTTATAACCGTTATATATACTCTGTGGGGTGATTTGAATTGAAAAATTTATTTCAGCTTGAGACATTTTTTTATTTGGATTTTTCTATACACAATGATATTTTGATATATAGATATATATTATTAAATGTTTGACTATTAGAGAAAGAATAAAAATATAAACTCAACTGTTTCCGAATAGAGACAAAGGATTCAAAGAATGAAGATCATCAGAATCTTCAAATAGTTCCCAAAATATGACTCGAAATTAATTGGGATAACATATTGATTACAAATAGATTATAATAATCTAAATTAGATGAAATAGTTTATAAGGTAAAGTAGTAGCATATATTGACTATTGATGCAAGTATTATTGATAAACTGTGGAAATTAAGACAGATTGATGATAATGATATCAAATTGGGATCCATATGATACTGATAGGATATTTTGGATAAAATATTAATTAGAATCCCTCAAACTTGTAGAGATTGTAGAAAATCTATACAAAACTCTGATCAGATGTCCATTCCCAAAAAAAAATTACGAAATTGACAATTAATAATTTATTAACCCCTAAACTGATTCTGAAACGAGATTCAGATAAGAAAAATTAAGTAACTAACACCTACATGCAGATTTTTGAATCTGATAATAAGAAGAAGATAATGATGGGATCTCTAATATGATCGATTACCATCCATCACATGAAACCCTAAACCAAGGTTGGACCTGGTTTTTTGAAACCCGTACATGAAATCGAATAATGGATGATGCCCAGGCATCAATCACAGGCTGACTTAGCCCTACCGAACTTGAACACAAACTCACATTCTCTGACTCAAAATTCGGGTTAAACCATGCCCAAAATATTCTCTACCCATTGACTTTGGCATCAATGCGATGGGATCTCTTCCCAACAATCCTTGAATTTTTTGCCTCTCGTCTAAATCCCCCATTATGCCTTATATTTTCATGATCCAAAAACACTTTTTCATTTTTTTAACTTCATTATCCCTTTTTCATTTTGTTTTTTTAACAAATTTTCATCATTTTTTTAATTGAATCCAATACTTATAATTATAATATTATTTTTATATAAAAAGTATTATTTGATTATAATAATAGTACTGGTTTTCTTATTAATAAATTATAAACTTTTAAATATAAATATATATATATTGAAACAAATATTAATTTTATTATATTTATAATATCATTGAAAATTCTTATAAACTCATATTTGTTCATTTAGTAAATTAAAATCATTCATGAAGTTAAATTTATTTAATAAAATTCTATTTATATAATGATTCATAAATTATAATATATGTGTCTATATAATAACATCCAAATAAATTGGTATAAAATAAGTTTATTTAATTTTTTAAAACATTATATTTACTTTTTTTATGGGAAACATTGTTTTATTGAATTTTTAATTCTAATTTAAATACAATTTATAGATATAAAACAGATTCATAAATATATAATATATTAAAAATAATATAATGATTCATTTAAACAAAATATTTAACAATTAATATTAATTTTTATTATCTTAATTTATCAGAAAATATTTTGTGAAGATACTATATTTCATGGAAGTATATTTAATATGATACAATGTATATCAAATAGTGACAATTTTAAAAAATATTACAAATCAATGTATCAAAATTTCATTTTGATTAAATTAAATCAAATAAAAATATATCATGTCACTAATTATTCAAAATGATAATTCATTAATTAATTATTTAAAATATGTAGGATGTTACATTCTCCACCCCCCCCCCCCCATAAATGAATTGTGCCCTCTCCATTCATTTTTTGAACTTAAGAAAATTATGAATTTTCAACATTAGAATTATAGAATGTCTAACGGGACAAAACTAACTAATAGAACTTCTAACACATAGATTTATTTTTCCCCAAGAGACAACATCTAATCTCCAAAGTTGACTACTCTATTCCTTTGATGCCAATTGTAATGCCCCGAGCCCGCTCTTATGGACATAGTGCCTAAAAATGATGTGTAATGTTTTCTTATAAAAGGAAAAGAACAATTACACCACACTCTAAACAAATAAGGAACTTTTAACTATCAAGGTTCTGGAGGATTTGACGATACCTTATATTTATTTGAGTTGAAAAAAATAAAATGAAATTCCACTACGCTTCCATGCACGCTACACCAAAAATGTCAAAGTCTGATTTAGAACTAATACGATTCCTATGAAAAACATTTAAAAACAAAGGGGTGACCATTCAATTTCCCAGTATTGATTTTTTAAAAGCTTTGATAAATATCATTAAAAATATCCTTTTGATAATACATTCAATAAAATAAATTAGAAAAAAATTTTAAAACATCTTTTAAAAAAATACTATAATGGTTTGAAAATTAGTTATACTTTAAAAATGCTTTTAAAACTTTTCCATTGATTGCATTGAAAATAAAGCACGATCTTAAAAACAGAACAACTAATGCCACTCAAAACATTGAAGGCTATCTTGGGCCTACCCACCAAGGGGATGGATTCAATCTCCAATTCCCTATCAAATTTACAATGTTCAAGTACAATTGTTTTATAAATCATTTTTTTATATTTAATTATATACATATATTTTTCCCTGATGTTTTAGCTTTGAATATATATTTATAAATAATTTCTGGAACAAACATGTTCATTTTTATTTATAAATATATAAATACTAATCTTTATGGGAATTCATATGTTTGACATGGTGCTGCCAAACCTAATTCTATATAAACCTTTCCCATGGAAGATTTGTTAGAAATAACATATGTAAAATTTCATTTCATAATCCCAAAAAATTTATTCATGTATATTTTATTCAATGCTCGCTGATATATGTTCATACTAATATATGTTGATACATGTATGAAGGGCCATGAAAAATCATCAATATTTTTAAATAAATAAGATTTGTGTATGAAATACATATGACATGATGAATTTATGAAATTCATAATTTATTAATACTTAATATTTTGTTGCTCATATTTTAATTAAAATGGATTTATTATTTTTAATTATACAATTATGTACATATAATAATTTCATGTTTAAATAAAACATTGAAAAATGAAATAAAATTAAAACATACATATAATTATATAAGATGATTCTAAAAAAATAAGTTAAATAATCAAAATAGAAATTAACATTTTAACATAATTAAATATGCTATCTAACCAATTCTGAGTGGCAGATTAATAAAAATTTATCAAAATTTTTAAACCACTAATCATGTTAGGTTTTAATAAATACATATATATACACACATATATGTGAATATTTTCAAAAGAGATTTTTATTAATAAAAATACCCTTAAAACTAAAATTTATGAAAATTAAATGCCTTATGAAAAACAAAAAAAATAGATATTTTAATTGGACATAAATAAATAAAAGAAAATTCCCTTAGACAAAGATAAATTTCATACTCAAGAATAATTAAAAACAGAATCCTATACTAGTATATTAGATTTCATATCACAAAACAAAATTCATTTAAAAAAAAATTTCCCCTATAAATATATGAGTTCAATTAAAAATTGACTTGGAAATAAATATTTTTCTATTATAAAAAATACTAAAAATCTTAGTAAATGAAATTTTTTCTCAAAAAGGAAATATAAATTTAGAGTAATATAAATTTTATCTTAAAAAATAGTATATAAAATAAATAAATTTTTTTATATAAATATTTATCCATTAAAAAATCAATAATAAGGAATTTCATAGAAAGTATTTAAAATATACATAGTCACTTACCAAAAATAATTTGCAGAATCATTCATATCTTCTATTTTTACAGAAGGATAATATCCTTCAACTCTTCAAATTTTGTACTATAAATCTCTCAAATAACAGTCTCTATGGATGGAATATAAGTTCAAGAGAAAAAATAAGGCTTCATTTATATATATTTTTCATTTTCCAAAATTCTCTATACACCTTATATATACTTTGTGGGTTGATTTGAATTGAACAATTTATTTCAGCTTTTGATTATTTTTTTAATTTGGATTTTTGTGTGCATGTTTATATACTAACATATATATATATATATATATATTTAATTGTCTGACTGGCAATGAAAGAATACAAAATAAGAACTCAATTGTTTCTTAATGGAGACAAAGGATTCAAAGAATGAAAATCATCATAATTATCAAATAGTTCACACAAAATGACCTGAAATTAAATTGGATAACATATTTATTAGAAACTGATTATTATTAATTAAATCAGATGAAATATTTAACAAGATAATGTAGTAGAAAACATTGACTATTGATGCAAGAATTTTTGATAAAATGTAGGAATTAATATATATTTATGAAAATAATAACAAAATACGATCTATATGATTTCGATAGGATTTTTAGGATAAAAAAAATTAAAATTGCACCAACTTATAGAGGACATTGACATCTGATAAGAAACCCTAATCAGACATCGATTTCCAGTGAAAAAACAATGAAATTTAAAAATCCGAATTTATTACACCCTAAAATGATTCAAAATTTAGATTCAGATAAGGAAAACTAATTTACTAACACCAAAATGTAGATTTTCAAATCTGAGAATTGGAAGAAGGTAATGAGGGGATCTCCAATCTACTTGATCCTCATCAATGACATGAAACCCTAATATGAGTTTGGACATGGTGTTTAGAAAACTCTACATGAAATCGAACGTGGGATGATGCCCATGCATCGATTGAAGGTTAACATACCCTACGTAATTTGAACTCTTACATGTATTCTCTGACTCCTCATTCGGGTCTGATCTCACCTAAAATCTCCTCTACCCATTGACTACGACATCAAAGTGATGGGATCTCATCTTGACTATCCTTGAATTATTTGAATCTCATCTGAAACCCTCACAATGCATTATATTATCACGAACTAGAAACTCATTTTTATTTATTATCTTCATTATAAAATTTTAATTTTATTTTTTTATAAAATTTTCATCATTTTTTAAATGAATCTGATATTTATATTTATAATATTATTTCTATAAAAAAAGTATTATATCAGTATAATTTTAATTCCAGGTTTCGTTATTATTAAATTAATCAATTTCAAATATATATATATATATAGAAAATATTATTAATTTTTTTATAATTATAATAATATTGAAAATTCATATATTGTCATATTGGTTTATTTAGTAAATTAACATCATTCATTAAGTTTAATTTATTTCACAAAATTCTATTTATATAATGAATCATATATGTTAGTATATTTGTATATATAATAACTTATAAATAAATTGGCCTTAAATAAGTTCATTTATTTATTTAAACATATATTTACTTATGTATTGAGGAACGATGTTTCTTACATATTTTGTTCTAATTTAAAAACAATTTATAGTTATAAAACCAATTCATAAATATATACTATATTAAATATAATATTATGATTCTTATATAAAAAATATGTTATCATTAATATTAGTTTTTATTACATTTACTTATCAGAAAATATCATGTAAAGATACTATATTTCGTGGAAGTATAGATAATATGTTGCCATGTATTTAAAAAAGTGACATTTTGGAAAAATATTATAATTCAAATTATCAAAATTTCATTTTGATTAATTGAAATCACATACAAATATTTCATATCATTAATTATTCAAAATGATAATTCATTAATTAATTAGTTAAAATATCTGTGATGTTACAAAAAGCATGGATCCTAAAATTAGGGAGAAAATTTCAATATACATAAAATTTAGATCGGGTATGACCACATGGATTGGTTATTTCAAGGTATTGGGAGCCTTAGGATATTAAGATATAAATAATTTTCTTGTAAACACAATTAGAAATATTCCAAATGGGTTTGAACTCAGTTTACATCTAATAAAACATAATACGGGAAAACTAGAAAAACTGGAATTTACTAACTATTGGGTGATTCATCATCTTGAGATAAATGTGACGAGTCACCGTAGGATGAGACACCCTTGGGTGAGCTACAATTCTATTAGATATTATTCAGTGAGTCACAGTTCAGTGAGTCACCTTTCAATGAGTTACCTTTCGGTGAGGCACCATTTTGTGAGACACCGTTTGGTGAGCCACTATTCGGTTAGATATCATTTGGTGAGTCTCATTTTGGTGAGTCTCTATTCATTGAGTAATCATTCAGTGAGACAAAATTTAGTGATCTACAATTGGTTGAACTACAGTTTGGTGAGTCATTGTTCGGCAGGTTACCATTCAGTGAGTCACTATTTTGTGATCTAAAATGATGTGATCTACCGTTCAAAGATTCGTCATTCGGTGAGTTACTGTTGGATGAAAAAAAACTAGAAAACACTTGGAATGAGTCACTTTGACTCCTAAAAATAATTCCAACAATATATTTACACAAATTATTGGACTGGAGAAGTCTGATGCATTACACAATGTTAGCCCACTCATTCATTACATACCATTTGATCTATTTATATTTTTGTAATCCTTTTTTTACTCTGATTTATTATAATTTTATTAGTATTTATTTAATGATATGATATTGGTCATGTAGTTATTACACAACTTGTTTTCAGAACCTCATTTCTAGTTTGTATAATCCAATGTATGATGAGGCATACATGGATTCATGTGACTCTTTGATTAGACTCGGTGGGTTTGGGTTGGGGAACTAAAAAATAGTATCATATGATTTTTTGTCCTTTTTGGACTGACCTGGGGAATCATCTGGAGAATATGGTTTTGTGGGACTCAATTAGTAGAGACTCAATGATCCTAGATTAAAAAAGTGTAATAGGCCACTGAGTTACCATATAGTGGATTATTTTTATAGATATATGGGGATTCAGGTGTATTAATAAATTATGAGTAATCTAGTAGGATATAATTCAATTTATATTGTTATTGTGTGCTTCATTCTAGTTAATTAATTTACTTCCATGATTTTTCTATTTTTTTGGAATGGAAAAGTATTATTTTATTTTTTGGTATGCATAATATTCATGTTATTGTTATATATATTGGTATTAGTTAGTTGAATCTGATCATACTATTATGAATTTTATATATATGTGATTTTGAATAACATGCATGGTTGTATTTCATGGTTATTATTCAGAGGGAAATACCTTAAGTTATTTTTATACATGTAATAGAAAAATATGTGATCCCAAAAAATTATTATGAATTATTGTATCAAATTTTTATTCTTCTAAATGTTTCCCTCATGTTTCAGAATATGCTTCTATAAAGAAGATTGGTTGGACTACCTGCTAAAATTTTTGGGGATTCTCTCAGAATATAGGATTCCCCTATTATACATGTAACATCCCTGACATGGAATCTACTAAACTTGTGCTCCGAGTAGGGTGGTTACATGACATTAAGCATGCCTCCTCATATGCCAATGGCTGCCGACCAGTAGTGGGGGTCTATGGAGTCATGTAGGGATACTATACCACCTTTTTATCAGTGTAAGCCACAACAGAAATAAACCAAATAGTGGTAACAATAACCAATAATCATTGAACATGTATAACATCCATTTCCAATAATAGATATCCCTTGTCATACTACAAGTGAAAAAGTGGACAAAACCCCAAAATAAAGACAATGGACAAAATCCCCAAAATAGTCCCGACTCTAACTTTGGATCCTCCACCATGTTCGACCCATGTCCAGTAAACTATCTAGTAAGGACCCTTTCCCTTCTTCTGACCTAAAAACATGAAGTCTTCTTGGGTACCCAACGGTGGCCTGAGCAGGGTGTGAGTACAAATAAGTAGTCCACCACCAATGGTGTATACAAAATATTCAGTATAAACAGATAGTTCATGCAAAGGAATATGAATGATAATTGCCATGTAATTAATTAAGGTACCATTAACTAGTTTTGAGCCAATCCATTGCCACTTCCATTACCATTCATTACACACCCATTATCACTATTTAACATTTCATCACATTTCCATGTGATAATAACATACATTATGTTACATGGGTCTAAGGAAAAAAATCACATGCAAGAGGGTAAACACATCGTTATCCTATCTCACTAGGACTAACCCGTCATAGAAACTATAACCTCGCCTCAAAGCCTATGTTCATGTTGATGAAACTATTATAAGAATAAACCCTTAGTCCCCTTTCATATCCCGTGCATTTAGGGTGGAATTTAGAACCTCAATATTCACATGACTCATGGACGAATAACCTCATGTCATACCCCAGTCTATGAAGCCATGTGCACATGCTTATATATAAGTAACCATCAACCATCCAAACCATTTCCCTTCGACAAAAAGTATTCACCACAACCCACATGGGAAACCACATCATGCCTTAACCCATTGAGACATTTCCATTTCACATCATTTAAACATTAACCCAATTCCCATGTGTTTTTCCAATCTCACTAAGCATTCAATATTAAACCCATAATCTATACCATTACGGAATTTAATCAGTTTACACATTAACCCATTTAACCTGTTCATCATTCCCATGAATCAACCATTTAACCCACTCCACTTTAACATTTAGGTTATTGCCAAGTTTGGGTGTATCACCTAACTTCTATTCAATGTTAAACCAATCATGCCAATATAATCATCAATGGTTCTACAATTCATTACAACAAGGTCACTTGTTTGATATCAATATCTAAATATGGGAAAAGATGGCACATCCCATGGATGGACCTCTATTAGGTCACGTCTATCCCAACACTCCCCAAACGGACCGTGAGGGTTCCCATTTGCCATTTTAAACACCATTATTACCAAACATGCCATGGTTATCCAAAACATAACCAAAGGAAAGCAAGTACACAACTAAATATGCACAAATACCCAAATAACTATGGGATATGACTTGTAGACCACCTACCTCGAATCTATGGTTGAGCGCACTCTCAATCAAGTCCTCATACCTCAACCCAGCCATCCTTTGGAGATTCAACTTTAAACTCTCCCAAAATATTGGGTTTTAGAGCATCGGAATGAGAGGGATAGAAGATACAAACTCTAAACCAAAAAGATATGAAAGTATGGGATTACCCTTGCCCGGAGTATCGACCTGAAACCAACGTCAACAAAAACGCCTTAGAATCAATGGATATTGGTCTCTTGGGGCCTTTGGGTGATTTGGTTCGTGGCTAGTGTGGAGAGGGAGGATATGAGAGGAAATCCCAAGTTGGGTTTTAAAGCCTAGAGTGGAAAACATACAATTTTTTCCAATATTAAGTGATCGCATGGATCGTCCATATGGTTTGGAAAACTATGTGCATACCACTGTCTGGAGGAGTAGGGGTCTCACAATTTAGCCGCACGGTTTGGTAAACCATGAACAAGTAGTGCACATGCTTCTGTCTGGAGGAGGAAGGGTCACACAGTTTTGCCAGGGCAGGCCGCACGGTTTGCCTGGCCATGCGTAGGCCGTGCGCCCTGGCCTATCTTGCCCATATTTCCTTTCTTCTGTGCCCCGAGCCCCCTGAAAACACCTAAGGCCTCTCACACTTTCAGGATACATTTCTTGAACCCCGAAACAAGGGATTCAACCAAAACATAATGAAAACATACCGTTCCAAAAAATAAGTTCATACAATACAACCTTCTATAAAATAAATATCTTTATACAATGCTCTTAAAAATTATGTGGTGTTTTAGGTAGTGGGATAACTTTTAATGATACTCTATTTTATTCCAACCTCTTATATTAGAGGGGAACCAATGTCCATGGTTGACTATGCTAGAGATTTGTATCAATAGAACTAACCTTTATTTTAGGGAACTCTAGTTTTGAAATATATAGTTGAATATATATAAATCATCATAGGCGACTTTGTCCTAATTGATACACCTATGGACCATAAGTTTAAACTTGTATCATCCCTTCAATATGAACTCACCTTATGTATTGGGGAAAGATGGGTCTAGTTGTTAGGAATATAAACCTCACATGAGAGACCATGCGGGACATGATTTGGAGGAACTAAATTATAATAAAAATATTCTAGGCTAACCATTGGAGTTTATATTGATACAATATGGGTTAGTGAAGTTATATATATACTGAACTCATTTATCAAATCTATTTTTCATTATTCCACTATTGGCCATAAATGATGCACATAAGTCCCAGATGATCGATAACATTATTCATCATAATATCTACTGTTAAGTCAAAACCATAGATAAAGGGATGTACCCTGAGTATCTATATGAGGAAATAAATATTGAGAATATAATATAGGAGGATAAATTTGTTAGTGTTCATTCACCTTTCATTTCCTAGGCATGTTAACCTCTTACTGCAATGATGAGTTCCTTCTCTAGTAGAAATAACTGTAAGACATAAGAAGTGTCAATAAAGAGTGGTACTTAGAAGTAATATTGTTTGACTTGTTCATCCCCATTATGTAGAGTTTCAATGTGTTTCATCTATGTGGGGTTGTATATTGTCAAATGTTTTATACATCTCATCAGTGATGATATTGATATTGTGGAAACATAGGACATATTAAGATGTTTTTCCAAGAACTATGAGGATTATACTTCATAGGGATGGGTGAAAATATTTTATCGATGACCCAATTATCTAGGTGGGGTCCCTAGTGGTGATGGATTATCTACTCTACGAGGTATGGTCATGTTCAATTTTACATTTCTTATAATTTAATTTAACCGATATATTTATCATTATAGTATATCTACATAATTGTTTTTGTAAATGACTTTCTAGTCATGTTATCATTTTATTTACATTTTCTCAATACACTATTAGAGTAAGAAGTGGACAGTCTTTAGTGATAATGATATTATACTATATTGTATTATAATTACAAAAATATGTTGGAATTTTTCATTTAGGATATAGAGATCTTCGATGTGTTTATTAGAATATAGTATTTGACTACCTTTGGAGATTTCACTATTAATTTATTGAGGATAAGTATCATTTATGTAACCTAATGGAGATACATATGTGATAACTGAAAACTAGGAATTGGGAGTATGTAGAGTTAGTATTAACATTAGATGACATGGAACAATCCCATAAAATGTTTTAGGATTAGAAATTTGGGTTGGATTACTGGTGGAATCTCCATATATTCATTAAAATTTAGATGTTTATTAGTACGTATTAGAATATGAATTTACTAGACTTCCCCTTGACAGTGGATTTTAATTTTAGATAGACATTTTTCCATCAATGCAACACAATTTATAACCCCTTAGAATAGGAATCCTGATGATTTTAGGGATTTTATATAATAACTAAAGGTATTGGTAGATAAGTTATTTATCATGATGAGTAATTTACTATTGGAAAAAGATATTTTGATTTTAATGACGGAAAATAGATGAATTTTACTATGCTTTGATTACTGGAAGCCAAATAATGTGATGGTGATGAACATATATCTTTATCATAGTTTTTATAATCACTTTAATCAATTGTGGAAAGCCTACTACATATCCAAAATTGATATTTGAAATATTGATTTCCCATTTTGGATTTGATATGAGGACATCCCATATAAAAAATATTAGGGGTGTTATGGGCTATATGAGAAATTGGTGATGGCATTTGAACTGATGAATTCACTGACTTTGTTCACTGATAACCAAAATAAGTCTCCAACAGATATATTATATTTTTATTAATGGTAATTATTTAAAACATACTCATATACTCATCGATCATAGAGAAGTATGCTATACATATTGATATATTCTTGATAAAACATTAAGAACATTATCATTATGACTTGTTTTTGAAGTGTAACATCTATACTTAAGTGTGGATGGTCTTAGTTTATGATTTTTATGAGATAGTTATATACATGGAACTATATATTGATGATGTATTGATATAAAGGACATGTTCCTAAAATGTTTTTCTAAATTGAGACAATTTAGGTTTAGAAGGTTATTTCTAATAGTTTATCAATGAAATCTATCATATATCAGCACCCCCAGTTATCTTGAGGAACAATAAAGTAATGATATAGTGGTAACTATAGTATTATGATATATTTCTTGGGTTAATGAAGAGTTTTGCATTATCTCATGTGTTTATATATCCATAATTAAGTACTAGTGATGATAATTACTATGGTACATCATGAATTGGGTTGGGTGTATTTCTAATATAGAGAGAGTGGGTAGTAGATAATGTTTCATGTTAGTGGTGACCTAATTTGTGGAATTATTTTATGAATTACATAGATATAGATGTATCGGTCCATCCCTTAATGTGTTGGTGATATTATCTCTTTAGTGATAGGTTTATTGTTTATACTCAAAATTGGATAAATCTATATATCATCACATAATGGTACCTTGTTTTGAGTCATACCCACGGTGTTGATGATATTAAATTGTTTGAGTACTAGATGGCCAATGAACCATGTAATGGATATCATAGCACATACTCTATCAGTTATAAGATTTATTTATCTCAAGAACATTGAAAATGACCTTTGATTTAATAGTTATACTTGATGAGATTATTAGATAATTAGAGGATTGATAATTAAATGGAAGAAAGGTTTATGCCATGTGTTCAATTGGTGGTAACATATTCTATAGTGGAATGTCTATGGAAGGGATAAGAGAATTTCATAGAGATTATTATGATATTGGAACACAAATCAGTTGGTGAACCATTTATTGGGTAGCAATTAGGAGAGGATGATGTGATCCTTATAGATTGGATAATTATAGTCCCCACATCAGTTGTTCTAAAGATATAGAGTTATAATAATACCACTATGTTGGTAGTGAATTATTGATATTAAATTATGTTCCATGAATTTTGAAATATGTTATGGAGTAGAGGGATAAAGAGAGACATTGAGTGATTTGTTTCATGATTCATTGCATGCCTCAAGATAATGGTTAATGACTAGAATCAATATTGACTACACTAGACTTTTCATTAACCCATGTGGATGTAGGAGGATTTGAGAATGGATTTAATTAAGGGTTACCTAAGACCCAAAGTATCGATGAAATTGTTTGTGATATCTTTGGTCCGTTGATAATGGTTTCTCACTAATGAATGAAATGTCAGACTCATGTAGTTGATACAAAAAGGATGAGATATGACCATGATATAGTATACATACATGGAATTTTCATAAAAATGTTATTTGATATGGAGACTTGTTTTTCATAATGACGTTGGGATTTATTTCATATGTCCTTCGTGGTTCAGTGAATATTGTACCCAATATCCATTCCGCATATTTATGGATAATAAGAGTAGGAGAGTTTCATATGGGTGTAAATTCTTTTGGATTATTCCGAAAGCATTAATAAATATTTTTAAGGTGACCTAGAGTTTTTTGTCTTAAAAATAAATATTATTTACAAAAAAAAATTAAATGGATATTTATAAAAAATTATTGTCAGAAATGTCATTCAATTAAATTTTGAAACAATCATGGTGTGCAAAAAATTGTGGGTACCAACATTGTACACGAACCCTCTAGGAGAGTGACCCTAAATCATTTTTTGGATGATCACATCTCATTGTATAAAAAAAATCATTGCACCAACTATATGAGAACTATGTATTTTTCAATAGGCTGTGAGGTTTTTTTGAATGTGAACCCTAGGTTATGGAACAGATCATTAAATAATCATCAAAAGCTAGTGTGACAGTATATTGTACTCTTTGAGATCACTAAAGGGTTTATATAATATATTACAATATTAATATTCATTTTAATTATCTTTTAAAGATTCAAATGCTTCATGTTTCATGGATTTAGTGGTATATTTCCAATATTACTCTTCTCAATGACAATGATTATATTGAGATAGAGCCTAACATATCATATATAGGGTTCCAAAAATCTATCATATACTACATTAATAATTATCTTTGATGGATAAATATGAAACTTTACATATTCAATGGTGTTTTATATGGACACATAAAAATACATGAGATAAAGAGGCTGATGTTCAATCACAATGGATTATGTTGTTTGAGAAGAATTAGTGAATGTACTATTATAAAATTATTAGATATTTGGATGGTAAAATTATCACATCCACAATTGTATTTTATGTTAACCAATAAATTGTTTATAAAATATCCATTACACTGATGTTTTACCTCTAACTCTAATGGTGAGGTGGTTGTTTTATAGAAAACAGTGTCTTAGGCTCTAAAGGTTAAATCTGTGTATAGAAGCTAGTTTGAGAGGTGGTCAAAAAATGATACTAGAAAAATAAATGAATCAGCAAGCCTACATGTTTAGTTTCTATATGTCTATATTATGATATATACCTCTTTTTCGTAATGGTTATGCCCATTTTCTAACTAGTCACATAGACTATGGGAGAATTAAATTTACCCATTGGATTCTCAAAGAAAAAAATATTGATTCCTTTGTTTCCAAATTCTTTACTAATGTCCATGTTCAAAAATTATAGTCCTCTAACTATGAAAAAATAGTCTCTAATTATTATACCCATTCATATATACTCTTTGGTCTATCTCATGACACTAAATATGTGTTATTTTTATTGATCTATAGAGACTAATCTCACTTCCTTGATTAATGATCATGAATATATAATTTCCCTGAAGATTTAATGATGTATTCTATATTTTAAAATTATACTAATGCGGTATCAAAGAATATTTAAAATAACTATGATCATATAAGGATATGAATTTGAAAAATATTTTTTAAGGTGAATTTTTTGATAAATAATCTTACTGAATCTATTCTTAATGGCAGAATTTTGGTAGTTCCTTAATCTATAAAAAAATCCTTTGTAGCTTGGGGGATGATTATGAATTTCAATGGAAAAACTATTGAACAAATCAGGATTATTCATGAATAAAATATTCATTATGAAAATTTCATTTAGAGTGATCATAATGATGGATTTTCCTTATTTAGTCCCATATTAAAAAGCATTTTTATTGTTTTTTTACGATTGATAGATGATTTTCAGCTAGATCACTAGTACTATTTTAGAATTAGAGACCAATACCTAGACATAAATACATCATCATTTACATTAGTGTAATCTTTAATTAATGTGACTCTAGAACATTTTTAATGAAATTAAATTCCCTTGAGTCTCCATTCTAATCATATTTTATAATAACAAAACACACAAGTTAAGAATCCTTGATCTATGAACTCATTCCCTATAGGTTCATGACATGATCATGATTATTTTTATAAACATCAAAATTATTCATAATGTATCATGATGTATGATGTTGCTTTCCATTTTTGATTCCCTTACATACTATTTAATCCTGGACTAATGAAATGTTCCCATGGATTTTTGTCATTGATTGAGGGTGGTTTCTTTATGGATTCTGTATTATTGTGATAAACATATATGATTATTGTTTGATGGTGTATTTATGGTATATATTATTTCTAGGAATTATATGAATCACATATTATTGATTTTTTTCTATTAATGATGTAAAATGTGTATCTTATTATTCTCATTCTATTTTGTATGTTACTATCCATTTGAAGGATGGTCTTGGTATTCATGATAGGTAGAATATCATTGTATTATTAATTCTTGGGTGTGAGTTTTCATTCTGTGTTTTGGTAATGTTTGTATAACCATATATATTGTAGCCTCATGATATATTAATCACAAAACCCTAAAATCAATTTCTGTTGAATACTATGTAGACTGTCAAGAACATGATCCCTTATTCATATCGATGAATTCTTCACTAGTTGGAATTTTATCTGAACAAAATAAATGATTCATTAAAGATTTATTGTTTAATGTATTTATAATTTTAGATAGCTCTCAATTATGTTCTACATCTTCAATGTATTTTCACGATGGAGTAGACATATTTATGGTAGGGCTCATGGTGGCTTGGTTTTCACATTGGTTCTATGTATGTAAATTTTTATTGATTGTTATGAATTATTTTTGATAATGGAATACATATTTTAAAAATGTGCCCATATTTTAAGAAAAAATTGGTGGTTTCCAACAATTTTATGTTACTCACAACATATAAAAGAATTTTGATTCGCATGTATGCTTCATGTATAGTAATCTGGGTAGGGGGAAACCATCATGGGGATGATATTTGATCTAAGGATCATTGATATAGGAGTGGTACTGATATTTACTCTATAGGATGAGGTATTTTTATTAATATTACCCTCTTATACTCCGTATATCATATTTTCTTATATAACCCAATGATCCCACTCGTTTATTCAATGTCATGTTTTCCATTGAAAAAAATCATTCCCCACAGTTTTCACTGAGATGTTAATTTTTATTTTTATAATTTGTTAAATGGCAGGATATTGGGGTTATAGTATCTCAAATGATATCATATTAACCACTACATCTAGTCAGTCGACTATTATGTATGAGGAGGTTTCCTTGAATCCATTTAACTCTCTAGATCAGACATAGCTGTTATGGTTGAGGTATTACACTATTTACCTTTATACAATGATGGATTTTAATAATGGATCCTAAAAATATTAATTTTGTTTACTTATCATCAATACTTTTCTTATATTCCACTTGATGTTTTTGCTAAAAACCATTTTTCATTTGGAAGAATTCAGTATTATAGACTTATTTAATAGTAAATTTTTAATAAGTCACAAAATATGACATTTAATTTTTTATAAAAATTCATTATCAATAGAAACTAGTTTATTATTGCTATATAATATATTTATATAAGTTAAAAATGAATCTACATTTTCTTTTTTTATAAGATCAAATATATAATATTTGTGAATATTATTTCTCCTATTTAATTATTTTTAATGTAATGTAGCTTTCCATTATAAAATTAATTTTATATAGAAGTATTTTCATTGAAAAATATTTATTTTAATCATGTTGTGGAATTTAAAATTTTTATATACATCTAAAATTGTTATTCATAATATGATAGATTGTTTATCTATGTATTAAAAAATGGGGAAAATAATAGCTATAAAATATAAATGATCAATCACATCCTTTTAATTTTTTAATACACATGGTTTATAATAATGATTTTTATTATAAATCATTTCGTCTATGAATGAAATTTTTTTGATAACATTGATTTATGGGTGTTCACCTAGATGTCATACATTAATTTATAAGGAATATTATTGACTTAAATGTATACCGATTATTTGAACTGATGATATACGTAATGATTTATTGTTTCTCGTAATGTGTATGTGCCTATAATGTTATTTATAGTCATTGGATACCGAATTAGTTTTCATGGGATTATCATGTAATGATAATTGGTGCAATTATAATGTATTTCCTTATTTGTTTCTATTTTAAAAAGATTCCAAATACAGTTTTCTATCCATATATATTAATAATGTAATGAATAAAACACATTTTATTTCAGTAGTTTATTTTTAAATTTTTGAATGATTTATTTAAAATTAAAAACATTAGTATGGATGAATGATGGGTGCGGTAATATATTAACATCTATATTATTGGTTAAAATGTTAATTCCATAGAGAAATGTATACAGTATAAAATAAAGTTGTCTAAAATCACGGGTTCAAATGATTGGCTCATGATGTTGATTTATATGATAGTAAAATTATTTTTTATTGAATGGTTTAGTGAAATTTTTGGACACATAAAGGTGATGTTTCCTAATGTTAATGTTTCTTTTGAAATATTACAACTATTTCAATGACTATATTATTTTTCAAAGGATCATTATTGACTCATGTGTCTTGAATATCATGGTTTATATTTATTATTATGAAATTTATTATAATTTGAATAATGTTTGAGGATCAAATCATTGTTGGCTACCATTTGAATATGCATCCTGATTATAATGATAATATTATCCTATGATAACTTACATTTGTCTACTATAACTACATATGTTTACAATTATTGAGTATCAGAGCTCGCCCATTTCTTATTATTACATTTTCCCAGTTTATGAAGATTAAAATAGACTAAAATAAATAAAGAGTATCATATGTGGAGACATAGTGGGATATACTTATGTATTTTAATTGATTAATAAGTTGTTTATATAGTGGGGAAAATTACAATAGATTTAACAATAAAATAATTTTTTTAATAACTTTTATTCATAATTATCTAGAACTAGAAAACTGAATATTCTAGGTAAAATATTGTAATAAATTCTAAAAATATATCATGTAATTCATATCGTCACATTTGTGGTTTATAATATCACCAAATGTGTATATGTAGGGAATATACATAGATATTTAATGAGGTGAATCATTTTATCAATAATTAAGTTTATAATCTTATGAAATTATTTACTAAACACTACTGGGAATTGATTATAATAATATAATATATGAATATAGTAGAGAACACTAATATCCTCAATTAAGGTAATTTAACTTGATAATGTGTTTTTGAATATGAGCATAAGTTAATAAGAAATAATTTTAGTGAGAAATAGGTAATCATGAGTGGGGACATGTTTTTATTGCAACTGGAAATATAAGAGAACACACATTTTATTATGAAAATGAGATTTGAAAATTTTTAAATTGAATAAAGTACTAAAAATAATTTTTTTAGAACAACCATGTCAATCATGGTGTAACACAACTTATTTTGTGACATTACATAGTTATCCATAATTTATAATGTAATTAATATATTCTATAAATAACTAAAAAACCAAACCACGCTATACTAGGTTCAAATTTTGGTATAAGCTAGTTATTCATTACACAGATACTTCCATATCTGGGGATTTACAACATAATATCCCTTTTAAGAAGTGGCCAAACACCATTGAGTATGTATACATGCTTAAACAACAATATTATGGCTTGGTTATCTACTTGATACTAAAACATACACTCATGTTTCCCTATTTATATATAATTTTACTCTATCTAATAATAATCCTTGAAATTCAATATTTTAACTTGAACCAATTCCAAATCAATAAAAATTGATTCCCTACTACCTCCAACACCCTAAATTCCTTATAATGATCAAAATATATGTGGTTTATAAAATTATGAAACAAATACATACCAAATAAATAAAATAGACCTACATCTATAAGATATAGTAAATGATTTTATGATTGGATTAACTGGGATAATTCATTTTGAGATTAATATTTATTCTTTATAATATGTATATATAATGTTGATATGGTTTGTCTATTTAGTGAATGCGTAATTAATAAAAGTCCATGTTAAATTGTTAAAAAACCTAGTACTCATCTTATATATCCTATTTTAAAGAAAATGGAATCATCATTACTAAACATAACAAATAAATTGGAAACTGTAATATATATGTTTAATATAAATAAATAATTTACAAGACCAAAAATTAAGAGTCATTTTAGGAATGATGATAGATCATTCATGTTAGATAAACCCATACGAGAAGATATTACTTGTAAATATATTTAAAAAGTAGATCTATGTGATTACCATAATAATAAAATATATATTCTATTTATTTAAAATAATGTTTAATATATTTATGATAACAAAAAAAGTAATAATGATGTCCAAGATGACATATAGATTATAGTATATTTCAAAATACTCTAAAAATAATGGGTTAATAATCAGATTTATGATTATTTCGATAGTTATTTTTAGGTAAAATAATCAAATAAATATTACATTATACTCTTGATAAAAATTTTATTTGTTCTAAAAACAACATATGGAAGGCATTGTCTTATCTAAAAAAACATTGATATATACGTATTTTAATTATTTTTTTAAAAAATATTTGGATAACATCATAATTGTTTTTACATGAATAAGGAAAATATAATATACATAATATAAGGACCCAGCCTTAAATCATTACAATGTATTGAATTAATTGAATAATTCACATTGAGGATATTTTCAGGTTTATTGTTTTAGAGAATTAGGACATACCTATTACATTACAATTAAAAAATTACAAAGTAATCATTTCTACTCAGTTTCCATTTTTTTATAAAATAAAAACTATTGAAAAATATCTCCATGTCTAGTTCCATGTTTTAGAATACATGAATTTTCCTTGATCAAATATTTAACCCCATTCATCTTTAAGTCATGTGAAAAACATTTCAAAACATGGGATAATCCTAAAATGCTCTATAATGGTTATAAAAATATGAATGAAAACATTAGATCATAAATACATACATAATATAAGATCCTTAAAATTTATCATAAAATCATAAGCATTATGAAAAACACAAAGTAATCACATATCACAAAGGTAACGTGTTGCATCCGTAACATAATTACGTTGTAGCTTTCAGAGCCACGCATGGAGTTAAATTTTGAATACCCATCACAATATATTCCCTAAATATCTAAACAGAAACATTCAAGTTTACATATGTCATGTTACCCAATGCATTGGAGAGCTATCACTGGCTCACCCATCCTAGGTTTATCACAGAACTACCCTCTACATAAAACAATGCCCAAGAACTATAACACATAAAACAAGCATAAAGTGAAAATAACATTTATATATTGAAATCCCAATATATCATTTCAAGATATTGAAATATTAAATTTTTTCTAAAAAAAGATCAATTCCAAAATATTTAAAAAGAGAATATGGTATTTATTTTCCTTTAAAAACAACTCTACGACATGTTAAGGAAGCCAAAGATCAAATAACACTTGCAGCGGCAAAAAGGCTGTTGTCACCGTGTATGTTAAAAGAAACATTCTTTTTGACATTTAGTTAAAAAAAATTAATATAAAAAGATTACATTTGAATGAAATGAATATCAAAATCGGTTTATACACAGTATAAAATAAATTTTTGTATTAATCAAAATATGCCTTAATGAAAAGAGATTGAGACGAAGTCCGTTACCTCTGGTCTCACATGACCCATTCATTTTTTAATCTCCTAAATAATAAAATGAAGTCATTTTATGAATACTTAAGATCCTTTTTAAAGATTATTATTCCTTTTATATCATTTGATACCATGTTATAAAAATTATTTAATCATTTTAGTTAATAACTGTCATTTTGTCGATATTTGGTACTTGAGTCCAAAATGAACATTTTTTTACAAGTTGTCCATGTGGTCAAAAGATCATTATCTCTATAATGATATTCATGATTTAGATATAATATATATCATATATATATATAGTATATATATTAACTTATAACAGTATATAAAATTTTGATATAAGAGATGAAATGCGTCGTTCATGGAGACGGTATGCCGTACGTACGTATTGACGCTACTTTCACTTATATTTCGTATTTAATGGAATCAAAAATTAATTAAAAATAGATATATTATAATTTCATAATAATAACACATATGATTTCAATAACCCTATCCCTTATACATTCTATATATGGCCTGAATGAGTCATATCACATTATGGGGGTGGTAGTATACACTTCCTAAAATGAACCTATCGTATTTACCCACTATGGAAATCATAGAGGTATTATCTAAATAAAAAATACAGAAGCATAGAAACAATATAAAAATTATATATCACAAATAAATATAGTTCAATCATAATTTACACCATAAGAGGTGGTAGGAGAATATTGAACAATCATCGTTTCGTGAGGCAATAGTTCTCCATCCATAGAAACATTATGTTTTTTTACCCATTAGATGGAGGTGTGTGTATGTGTAGTAAAAATAATTATCAAAACAACAACCTAGTAAATTTAGGATAATAATGTGGTTATAAAATAAAAGAATAAAATGATTTTATGGGGTCAGATAAGTAAAATAAAATAATACAACTTAAGAAAAGTGGTTACCTATAAATCGTGTAAACCCCTTTGGGTTGAACCAAAAGGATTTATTGAAGTGCCTTATGCCTAAGGTAAGGCTTATATGTTCAATAGAGGGACCATGAGAGATTATATGGGATGATGTTGGAAAATACAAGGGGCCTGAGAGGTGTGATAAATAGGTAAGAGGTGAGGGATTTTTATAAGGGAGAGGAGGCTCTCTTTAAGAGAGTTTGAAATTATTATATAATTATATAATGATTTTTGGTTTCTAAAGGATTCAATCTTATTAAAGTAGAAAATAAGATAAATATTTTTCAAAATAATATCATTCAATAATAATTAGAGAGGTTTTGGATAATATTTTTATAATTTTTTATAATTTTTTTATTTAAATCATTCATTATTGAGATAAACACTGCATTATTATTGTGTCATAAATAATTTTATTTATTTGATGTATAAAAATTATAAAACAAATACCATGATGTATGAAATATTTTTTTATTTCAAAGGATTATTTATATTCCATAATATAGCATATATAACCCCATGTTAAAATTTATTTACCAAAAGATATATTTTTATGTCATTTATGTCCTTACATTAATTAAATTAGTATAAAGTGTCATTATCACTCTTAGGTGGATTAATGGGGTACAAAAAAGACCCAAGGATTCCTATGGTCGAAAATGTATCAACCAATAGGATTATGACACATGATAGGGTAATTTAATATTATTATAATATTATTTTTATCTTGAGTTACCTTATTTACCATTAACCATGATAAATAAAATTCAAAAGTTACTATTCAATCAAAATTATTTTCATGTCATTGAACAAAAAATTACTTACTAATAATAACCATTTATGTTGGATTTTCGAAATTTAATTCACATATGAGGTAAAATGTCATTTAAATGAAAAAGCATGTTTTATAACTACTACTCAGTGTTTTCAATATTCAATTAAAATAGATGGTTTGTAGAAAAATACCAAAATATAATCCTATGATATATTTTGTATTCTAAATTCCAAAATTATATCTATTTAACCAAATTAAATACATTGAAGTTTCATTAGTTAATTTTAAAATTAATTCATGTTTTTAAACAAAATGCGTGTTTTTAAGAAATAATAACTATCAAAAGATTGACACTTTTTATATCCCATTTGAAATTAAAATTACTTCCAATGAACAAAATTGGATTAAATGGTAAAAATATAATCAAATTAATATTTAAAAACATTTTTATGGATAATCTAACCATATAAATAAATTTCATTAAAAGATGTTTTGAATTAAAATACAATATTTTTCACTAATTATTAAAAATGAATTTTATCCGAAAAATAGAAAACAATTTACCCAATGTAATTTTTGTGGTCCCTATTCTAAATAAGAATTCTATTTTTTCAAATTGAACATATAAAAGTTCCAAAAGCTATATTTAAATAGGGTTCCCCATCAATAGGTAGTAAATAGACCTTTTAATGAACTATAAATATTCATTTGAAAGTTAATGATTCATTCCATTCCACTTGTAATACTCCTGATAATCTTTGGACATCTTAGTACTTCCAGGATGAACTGAAAACAGAGATCTATGACCTTAAAATAACAAATTATTCTTCAATATTTAATCACAAGGCACAGATATTCTATTCAAAAACCTCAAGACACAATCATTATAAATGATAAAATCAGGCAATTTATCCCTCTAAACTAATTCTACCTTTTTCTGAAACTCACTATCTTCCTTCTACACTTGCTTAATTTTGTCTGATAAAGATGATTTCACTAACACCTAAAACAAAATAGGGGATTTTACTACACCAAAAACTTCTATGACAATGTTCATAAAATCAAAAATAAATGGATCTCATTTGAAACATAGCATGGTTAATGAAACATTACTTTTTCGACTCAAAGCAATTAACACTTTATTTTTATTTTGTGGATGGTAATGAATCAAGAAATCATAATCCACGATTAACTATATCCATCTCCTCTATCTAATTTTCAATTCTTTCTGAGTGAATATATACTTCAATTTTTTTTGGTCAGTATATATTTGACATTTTACTCCATACAAATGATGCCTTCATATTTCTAAAGAAAAACCAAACTATAGCTAATTCCAAATAATGTGTAGGATAACATAACTCGTGACATTTCAAATGAAGTGAATCATAAGAAATTATCTTATTATTTTTCATTAGGAAACAAGAAATCCCTTTTAAGAAAGCATCACTATAGATAAAAAACACACCATTTCTGGAAGGAAGTTCCAAAACTGGAGCATTCTCCAATCATTATTTCAATTCCCAAAAACAATCATCATGTTATTTTTTCCAAATTAACATTACACATTTTCAAGTTAAATTAGTCATTTAGTTACATAACCATGAAAAAGTATATAAAAACCTCTAGTAATAACCTACCAAACCAAGAAAACATCATATCTCAGTTATATTTGTCGGTCTTTTCCATTCATCCACAACATTTGATTTTGAAGTATCAAAAATTATACCATTTTTTGAAACACTGTAACCTAGGAATGAAATGATTTGTAACCAAAACCCACAGTTTCTTAATTTCCCATAAAGTTACTTTTTTAAGGATGAAAAACATCCCTTAAATGACAACCATGCTCCATTATTCTTTTATAATTAATAAAAATAACATCATTGAAAACAAACACAAACATATCTATGAACTAACAATAAATTATATTCCTAATATCCTTGAATATAGTAGGTTCATTGGTTAACCCAAAAGGAATAACTACAAATTCATAAGGGCCGTATCTAGTACGAACACAGTCATTGGAATGTCTTCATCCATTAATTTCAACTGATGGTTCCACAAGTAGAAATCAATCATTGAAAAATACTGAGCTCCCTGGAGATAATCAAAAAAATCATCGATATGAGGGAGAAGGATACATGTTCTTAACAATGATGTTATTAAATTCTCTATAATCAATAAAAATTCCCAATGAACCATCTTTCTTTTTAAAAAACAAGATAGAAGCTCTCCATGGTGATGTTCTAGGTTGAATTTAATCATTTTCTAAAAACTCATGCAATTGATTCTTTAACTCTAAAAGTTAAATTTGTGGAATTCGATAATGGGATTTTTAATTGTATGATCATTCAGAAATAAGTTGGAATAAAATTCATCATCCCGATCAGGTATAATACCAAGAAACTCTTTAGAAAAAATATCAAGGTAATCATTTACCACTGGAACATCCTTAATCTGAAAATTTCCTATGTTTTCAACAATATGTTCAAAGTAACATTCATTCCCACATTTTTTCTTATTTCTCAGCTTCCTGAAATGTTATAAAAACTAAGGAATAATTTTTGTACACAAACTCAAAGTACCTCTAAAATGAATACTCATTATCTCTGCATTCAATCTTACCATGATAAAAATAAATCCAATCAATACCCAAAATAACATTAATCTCTACCAGAGGCAAAAAATAAGGTGTTCAAGAAGATTCCTTCCGCACACATGGAACAAATGTTCTTAATTTTTATTTTTGACTCAAAGTTTCCCCACCGATGTTTTTACCATAAGTTTAGGATTCGTATCTTGATATGGAATTCTCAATTTAATATAAAACTTCTTTGAAAGGAATGAATGTGTAGACCCAAAATGAAACAACACATTGGTGTAATTTGAACAAACAAACATTGTACCTAATAACACTTCATTTGATTGCCCAACATCTTCTGAAGTAGTTTCAATTGATTTAAACAAACCTTTCTATTTGTTGTATGACTTCATTCCCTCAATTGAGTTATTCATTGAACTCTTATTTACATAATAATCCATTTCATTTCACTTAATATATTTTACTAACTATAAATCATATTTTTCCTTTCAATTAACCTAATAATTTTCAGTCTAATTATGAGCATTATGTCCCATTTTACCACATCGGTAGCACTTAACAGAATTCAAAAAACATTCCCCATCATAGTTATTACCATAATTTTCTCAAATTGTAAACTTATATTTCTTACCATCAGACTTTTTTGAAGAGTTTTCCCATTCGCCTGCCACCTTGACCTCTAATTCTGTTGTTTATCAAAGAAAACATGATCATTGAAAAACTCCATTTTCACCTTCTCCACACATTGAAATTTTTTTTGTAACATTTTAAATCATGAAATGCTAAATTCCATCGATAATATGGATTTCATCCCTCATAAAAATTGTTGATTTTACTATCAAGACCTATTATGAAATTTTGAGTATATAAAACTAGAAAATGGATCAACTACCACAAATCTATTGACACAGTTTTAAAACAGTGGTTATAGGCCTATTTTAAGTGGCCAATAGCCACGGTTTTCCCAACCATGGCTATAGGAAAATATTTTCATTTACCTCTAGCCACGGTTCTCCAAAACAATTCTTATAGGGTACCCACTGGGATAAAAATTCCAACCCAAAATTTTGAGGGAATCCCTATCGCCACAGTTTTGAATCTATTCCCATAGTTTTAATTAATATGTATATATATCATAATATATATATTTATATCGAAATTCTTGAATATTGTAGCCGTAAATGTTTTGGACTACAAAGTGGAGGTGTACGGATCAATACCCGCTATGGACATTTATAATATTAGATATTGTTATGGTTTTTTGAGGCTATTGAAATAGTTTAAACCGTGACTATAGGTCAATCACCACAATTTCAAATTTGGAGGCCTATTTACACAGTTTTAAAAACCATGGTAATAGGTCAGGACCTACTTCCTAGTGGTAGCAGCCAAAGTTGGCCAAAACTGTGGTCGTAGCCATTGGCCATGGTTTTGGGGCCTATTGACACGATTTTGAACTGTGGAAATAGCCCATTCTTCCAGTTATGATACCTTTGCAGTCATGTGTTTTTTTGTTCATATGTAGCCACCGATTCATCCATTTTCCTCAATTCTAGGATTTGTTTTTCCATCCTAAGATGAACCACCACAGGAATAAATTTATCAAGAAACACACCTTTTAATTAATCCTAATAATGTGAATTAATATTCTCACTATCCTTGATAATTTTTTACCATTTACCTCTTCTGATCAGCCTCACCTTAAAAAATGTAAATACCAAGACTAACCTTTTAATGATCTAAACCCCAACGACATTAAAAATATTTTGCAGTTATTTAATCCATCATTCTGCTAGTATAGGGTCAGATGATCCTCTGAATGACGGGGGATGCTTCATTATGAAATGCTCCACTACTGACATGTTAATTTGTGGTTGATATGGATAATATCATGCATGGACAATGACTGCAAATCATTTTTTTCATTTCCAAATGGCCAGTTTTTGGGTTACCAGTACCCACATACAGACATTGAACCTTCTGAAATCCAGAGAACACATGAAAAATCCAAATTCAAAATTCAAGAACAAACATAATCAACCCAAAACAAAAACATAAATATAGTATGCCAAGATGAACAACCTCATCAAGCCTCCATCCATCCTTCTATAATCCCACCCAAAAAGAATTCTGGTGAACCCAACCACAAGGGAGTCGTTCCGTCCCATTCCATAAATCCCTAGAAGTAGTAGATCTGAATTCGAAAATAATAAAACATTCCATGAAAACCTCATACGCAACAACACCATGAAACTACAAATCCAAGAAGATAATCCTTGAAATGTTGAGGAACAGACTCAACAAAATACCATAAATCCACAAAAATAGCAAAATCAAAGCCAAAAATACAGAAAAACGAACACAAAAGACCCATGATGGAACCACAACCTCTAGCTTCATATCAAAGTCTTCCATCATAAAATCAATTGGATTATCAACAATGTAGAAGGACATGTACTAGAGAATAAATGAAAAATCCATAGTGAACCGTAATGAAGATCAGAGGGTCCCATCACCACCAAATAGAATGACCACATTGGACATGGAGAAACCCCAACTTGCTCAGTAGATAAAAGGCAGACCCACAGAATATAGGTGTAAGAACACATACAAGAAGGGGCACCACGCCGCCGAGTGAAGCCATATCTGAAGATCCAGGAATCGAGCCAATCAGGCTAGTCACGATGCTGAAGGAGCCACCAAACCACCACCGCAGTAGAGGGCCACCACAAAAATCACTGAGAAAGAGGAGGAACGTCATGCCACTCGTAGCGAAGAGGCCGACAGCGACGAGAGGAGAGGAAACCCTAGGTTGAGATCCCTTTACGGGCGCATCCCGTAAATCGGCCTTCGTCTCATGCATGGATACCAAGACCACTATTTATATCCTGATTCAACTGTGCCATAACTACAACAAACTATTCAGTTCTGATTCTGAAAATATCATGTTGTTGATTTGGAAGGTTTCCTTCCTCCTGATTTCGTCCCATCAAAGCTGCCATGTTTCCTCTACTAAAAACTATTCTAAACCTATAAATATCTTAGGATAAATATCCTAGTAATCTGTAAATTCTCTATCATTTAAATTTCACAATAAATTAATATACAGACATTAAATTAACAATATCCTAAATGCTAAGGTTGTCTAAACCGACCATTGATATCCATTATAGGGTCCTAGCCTTAAAACATTACACAATCCTGAATTGAATGAATATTTTAGATTCGGGATCTTTTCAGCTTTAGAGTTTTAGAGAATTATGCCATACCTATAACAATACAATTAAAACATTACAATGTAGACATTTATACTCAGTTTTCATTTTTTTCTTAAAATATAATCTCTTGAAAACGGGTTCCATTAGTAGATCCATGGTTTATATATCATAACATTTCCATGATCCCATCCTTGAACTTATTCATCTTTATGTCCTGTGAAACAATCATTTCAAAACTGTGGATGATCATAAAATCATATTAAGGGTTATAAAACAAATAAATAAAACATTATTCCATCCATATATACATAATATAAGATCTTTAACATTCCTAATTAAATCATAATATTTATTAATAATAGATAGTTATCATAAATCATAAAAGTAACTTGTTCCATCCATAACAAATTTATGTTGTAGCTTTCACAGCCACATAGATATATACATTTAGAATACCAATCAAAATATATTCCCTAAATATCTTAGGAGAAACATTCATGTTTACCTCTGTAATGTTACCCAATTCATTAGCGAGATACCTCATGCTCACCCACCCTTGTTTTATCATGGATCCAACTATATATGTAAACGAATTTCAAAGAAGCATAACATATAAAAAAGAAAAAAAATGAAAGATATCATTTCCAGATTAAAATCCCAAAATATCCTTTGAAAAAATTGAAATAGACAATTCTTTCTCAAAACCCATTTTTAAAACAAAAAAATTAAAAAAGGGTTATATGGTATTTATCTTCCATTTAAAAACACTGCGGCTTATTAAGGATGAAAAAGATTAAATAATACTCATGGAGGTGGAAAGGCCGTTTTCACCACGTACGTTAAAATGAAACATTCCTTTTTGACATTTAGTTAATATAATTCGTATAAAAAGATTCCCATTGGATGAAATGAAAATTAAAAGTGGTTTATACACCGTATTAAAGAAATTTTTGTATAAATCATGATATTCCTGAATGAACGAAGGTTGAGAAGAAGTCCCTTACCTCGTGTGTGAATTGACACGTTCGTTCTTTATTATCATGAATAATAAAATAAAGATAATTTATACTTTCATAAGAACATTTTTGAAGTTTATTATTCCTTTTATATCACTAATTACCTAGTTACAAACATTATTAAATCATTAATGTCATTAACTGTCATTTTGTCAACATTTTGTACTTGATTCAAAAATGAACTTCTAATATTTACATATCATTAATGTGGTCAAAATTCATTATATTCGGAATGATAATCATGACTTAGATATCATATATATCATATATATGTAATATATAATCATATTTAAAAAAATACATTACATTTGTAGATATGAAATAAAATGCACCATTCTTGGAGACAGGAAGCGGTATGTACGCATGACTGAAACTTTTGTTTCTACTTTTTATGTAATTAAATGAAAATTTAATAATAAATATGTATATTATAATTCCATTATAATATCACATAAAATTTCAGTAACTCGATCCTTTATATGTTCCACATATGGAATGAATGAGTAATATCACTTTGAGGGAGCGGTAGTCCGCACTTCCTCAAATTAAACTATCATATGTACCCACTATAGAAACCATAATGGTATTATATAAAAAAATTAATAATTCAAACAATATAAATATAATATATATCACATATAAATATAGTTCCTTCATAATGGCCACCAGAAGAGGTGGTAGGAGCTGATTGACCAATCATTGTTTCATGAGGAAGTAGTTTGCTGTCCATAGAAATATTATGTTCCATACCCATTAGACGGAGGTGTGTCTATATTTAGATATAATAACTATCCTAACAATAACATAGAATATTTAGAAAACTTTTTTTGTAATAAAATAAAGTAATAAAAAGAGTTTAGGCGGTTGGAGATGTAAAATAAAAGAAAAGAACTTAAGAGAAGATGTTTCCTTTAAATCGGGTAACTCTCTTTGGTTTGAACCAGAAGGATTCCTTGAAGAGCCTTCTTCCTAAGGTAAGGCTTATAGTAGAAAGATAATGGTCATGAGAGCTTATTTGGGTGGATTTTAGGAGATCCTAGGGTCTTGAGTGGTGTTATTAATGGGATAGATTTTAGGGCTTTTTATATGTGGGAGGAGGGGCTCTTTAGGAATGTTTGATAATATAATTTTATTATATACTGATTTTAGGTTTCTAGATATCCAAAACATATTAAAGTCGATGATATGATGACTCTTGTTTGAAATAAAATCATATAATAAGAATTGGATAGGTTCTGGATATTGTTTTTCTTTTTATAATGTTATTTATTTAAATCATTCATTAATGAGGTAAACACTGCATCATTATTATGTCATAAATAATTTTTTTTTTATGTCTAAAAATTATAAAAAATTCCTTTGATGTAGTAAATCTTTTTATCTTTAAAATGTTTACTTATTTTCAAAGATATAACCTTAATAATTCCTTGGAAAAATATATTTACTAAAAGATATATTTTTATGTCATTTTTGTTATTACTTTATATTAATTAATATAAAGTGTCATTATCACTCTTAAGTGCCTCTATGGGGTACCAAAATAGACCCATGGATGCCCATTATTGGAAATGAATCAACAAATAGGACTAGGACACATGTTAGGATAATTTAATATTATTATAATATTATTTTTACCATGAATTGCCCCATTTACCTTTAACCGCGGTAAATAAAAGTCAAAAGTTAATATTCACTAAAAATTATTTTCATCTTGTTTAACCACATATTACATACTAATAATAGACAATGTATGTTGTATCTTTAAAATTTAATTCACAGAAGTGGTAAAATTTCATTTAAATGAATATGTATGTTTTTAACTACTACTATGTGTTTTCACAATATATCAAAAAATGAAGGTTTTCAAAAAAATACCAAAATTTATGCCTATGATATATTTGATGTTTTTAATTAATTAATGAAGTCTATTTAAAAAAATTGAAAACATAGAAGTTTTTTTAAATAATTTTAAAATTAATTCTCATTGACAAAACAAAAAGCATGTTTTTAAGAAATAATAACTATCAAAATATTGACACTTGTTTATTTCCAGTTTCAAAGTGAAATTACTTCTAATGACAAGCATTGAATGAAATGGAAAAAAATAATTTATTTATACTTTAAAAACAATTTAAAATATAAAATAATCATATAAATAAATTATATTAAAAAGTAGTTTTCAATTATAATACTTTATTATTCACTATTCATTAAAAAATGAATTGTATCAAAAAAAATCAAAAATTTAACCAATTTAAATTTTGATGTCTAGATTCTAAGAAATAATTTTATTTTATCAAATAGAAAATATAAAAGTGAAAAAAAACAATATTTAAAGAGGGTTCTCCATAAAAAGTCGGTAAATCGACCTTTTAATGAATATTAGAATATTTATGCTTAAAATCAGATTTTTTTTATTTTATGCCTCTAAAATTTATTGGATAAATGTAAAAACATTTAACAAAATCTATAATAATATTATAGATACTTATGTTCATTCATGTCAATAGAACAGCTAAGCGTTAACTACCATTTAGAATAATATTATATTATTATTTTTTAGTATGACTAAGCATTGTGTGCAACATTAGACTTTGGAGAAACTCATTGTTGTGTGTGAGGTACCCCATCAAACATAGCATCCCATTTAAAGTAAATATAATATTTAATTCAAAAATAGAAAAATGAATTATTCTTTATTTACCTTGGATGTTACACATAATATCGTTATCATTTTTTTGAAGGTATATTATTAAATTGGACGACTTCATTTTCATTGTGGGTTGAATGTTTTAAAGGGTAAAATTTTACCATTGTATAAAATATATTAGAGTGCCTAGTGGTAATATTTATTCATTGATAATGATTGACAGTTTAAATAATGGGGATAAATTTTTCCAAAATTAATTCTCATTAATTATATATTTCATTTAGTTAAATACCAAAAGATGTGGTAGTAACCTTATTGAGATTCTACACTATGTACTATTTTTGTAGAACTAAATAATTCTATTTCTATAGAATATGGTACCAAATAAATAATTTAAACTATTTTATGTTTTATTTATTTCAAAACTATGGTTAAATTAATTGATTGGTCCTTAATTTTTCATTATAGATATGAAAATAATTTCTATATCAAGGATTTAAATAGTCTATATTATAGAATAAAATATTTTAAATAAATGATATTCGTTTTAAATTATGTTAACTATATTTTATGACATGTTATTTGTAAAAAAAATATTTTTTTATAATATTAAAATTTTCATTGGATATAATTGTATTTTAACACATCCATCTATATAATATATATATGAAAAAAATTTAAAAATATATTTATAAAAAATTAAATTGCTTAATTTAATTTAATTATTAATATATTTGGGAATGTATGACCAAAAAAATATTGTTTTTTAAAATACAATATTCAATTTATAAATATTTATCTAAAATAAAAAATTACATATAAGATATATTTTTAAACACATTTTTTATTAAGAATTTTCAGTAAAAGAAAGTATTTTTATTTCTCAATAAAAAAGTATGTGTGGATTAGATACAAATATAAAAAAATTAATTTTATATTGGAATTTTTTATTAATATTTTATATAAAGATGGTAAAATTATAATCAATTATTCTAAAATTCTAATTTATGGTCAAACCCACTTAAAATGACAACAAACATTATGATATGATATTAAAAACACATTTTGATAAAAATAGTCCAATTTATTTTTAATATCAGGTTTCTAAATTATATATTTTAATTCAAATATCTACAGATGATTTTTTTGAACCTAGAAAAATTTTTAAGTATTTAAATTAGTTGAATAATAAATTTATCCACAATACTCTCACAGTACATGAACTATATTACCTAAACTACTCATATTCACCAAAAAATCCATAGAGGATGGTGAAAAAATCATTGATAGAGGAGAAAAATTTATTTTATTATTATACCTATATGAAAAAATGTTATATCATTAAATAATCTGAAAAAGAAAATAATTAACATTATATTTTTAAGAATAATAAAAAATCTAAATTCTAAACTTATTTATTATAAAAACCTAATGTATCGAGACATTAATATATAAATATATATAAATATTTTATAATGAATATCATTAGAAAATTATAAAAAAAATTTCCATATATAAATAACATCACACACAAAAGGATATTAATAACATATTCCGGTCTTAAATGAAACAATCATGCACAAATTTATGAAAAATAAAAACTCTATGATAGATATTACATGATTATTTTTCACATATATCCATTATTATACCCTAATAGATATTATATGATAAAATTTAAATGGATCTATCTCACACAAATCTATATATAATATAATCTTTCGTCCATTAATTTCATAACTTTTCCACGATCAGTTTTGTATTGATCTATTTAAACCCCAAAAAGAAAAATTTATGGTGATAATAAATTTTTCCTAGTATATTTTTTCCACATGGACCACACTAATTGATAATAAATTAATTTTTATGTTTTACCATTAAAAAAAGTATAAATAAACATACCAGGTAAACACTATTCTTTATACATTCATCTAACAAAAATAAAAAAATAAATAATAATTTTCTCTACCTTGGGGATCAAAACCTATTCATACGATATTTGACAATAGTATGTTAGCAAAGGTAATCATATATAATAGTTTCAAGGTGTAATATATATTTTAGGGGAAAGAGAATGACGAATATATAGTTACAGAAATCGTGATATTCATCCATTTTTTAAAGGGAAATGTAAGATAAACATGAAAACACAATAATGTTATTCCATTAATTGAATATGGATCTCCATACATGACATATTAATATATTTAATTCATAAATGTAATATTTACAAAACTATATGTTCAATTATAGTAAATATTGGTAGCAATTTATATCAATCACAAATCATAATCCTATATAACAATATTTTTTATAACATAGAACAAGAAAAAATATATTATAAACATATATTAATTAATATGAAATAATGTTCAACATTATAATCATATATTATATACATTATAAAATCAAAATCGAATTTAAATGTGTGAATACCATATATAAACATTTTTATATAATTCTATTATGTCATAATCCTGTTAAAGTCATGGATTTCTTAACATAAAAATAACCCAAATTTCATAAATCATTTATAAAATACATATATTAATATAATTTTATTTTTAATTTAAACAATTATCTCCCATACCATACCAAAACTATCCAAAAATTTTATTGATAACAGAGATAAGATGTGTTACATATATAAAGATGGTTGTTTTGATTTCAAATACTAGTTTATGTTTATATTTATTCATTAAAGTGATTGAGTCATCTTAGAATTAATACTTATTATAGTATGGAATCTAAAAATATGAATAAGAGAAATTAAAAAAATCATATCTTGAGTTTTTATTATGATTCAAAAAAATTTGACTATAATAAAATCTAGGTGGAATAAAATCATGAAGGTAGATATTGGTTAAAAAATACATATAAAAAATTAATTTTAAATTGTAATAGATTAAATTTAAGTATACAAATAATACATGTGATTATATGTAGTACTTACCAATGCCCAAATTAATAAAATATTATGTGAACACTTAGGTTATCTCGAGAAATAGTCTAATGAGAGGTTATCCTAATTAAGTGTTAAATTGAATTTTACAATAAATATGAAATATCTATAATTATACTAAGGTTAAATAATGATATAAATGTACTTTTGGGAAAAAAAATTATTTAAAAAGTATAATATATCATTTATTTTGTAAAATTTATTATAAGTCTACCATTATCTTGGTTCAATGACACTAGGTACATGGTGGATTCACCAAAATAACCTAATGATAAGTGTATAACACTGAGTAAAAAATACACTACCATATACATCATGGATTTTATCCTTATACACTTACCATATTTCCCAAATTATATGGTGGGGGTGGTATTTTCTCTTCCCATGTATTCTAATTTTTGTTAGACTAATAACCCATCAGTGGTGAAGGGTATTGGGATTTGTGTCATCATGAAAGGATGTTTAAAGAAACAGTTGTTTAATATTAAAGACACATAATTGTCATGAATATGAGGGGACATTGTGATTGCTGGGGAATGTGGTTATGGATGTTTGACAAGATAAGATCCTGAAGAGGAGTTACCAATGTATAAAAATGTGAGAACCTACAATATGAATGGCATAGACATGTGGGTTTAGGTAGAATAATGGAATGATATTTGTGTGAGCTATTATGGTGAGGTGGAATAGTTATCAAATAAATGTATTAGTGGACACTACATATTTCATGTGTTCTCATGGGTGGGTGGCTAAGCACAAACTGTGTAAGTTGAACAAAAGGCCACATTGCCCTAAAAAACTAGCACTGGGCTAGTTTTATTTTAGCATGTTCTCTTTAGTCATGGTCCATTATTATTTAGGGCCCTATTATATCATTTGGGTTATTGGGTATTTGGGAAATCATATATAATATGAATTGTCACATGGATAGATTCAATTCCTTCCAATGGAGAGATGATTCTTGAATTAATGGGCTTTTTTATTGTGTGTTTGGTTTTTCTACATGTAATGCAATATACAAATAATTAATTAATTAGTACATTAAAAATAATTATATTAAAATTATACAAAAAATGGTTTCCTTAAATTATATCCCAAATATCATGTTTGGTATCACAATTTGGAATCAAAACATCTATTGAATGAAAATATTCACTCTTTGGGAATTCAAATTACCCTCCAATTATAAGGATTAATACAAAAATATTTCATTTTATTATCTAACATAATCTCTTATAATGAATTTTTTTCTCAAAAATAATTGATTATAATCAATATATAAAAAAATTCTTCACATCGGAAGCATCCAATTCCAGTTTGATATCATTTAATCAAATTATGTGATTAAGAGAATGTATGAATTTCATTAGATATTATATATTTAAAAATTCATAGATTTTAATTTTAGAGTGATGAACATTTTATATTAATGTTATATATTTTTTTAAATGGAAACAATATGCTCATGAGAATACATGATTCTCCACATTGATTTTAAGAAAATAATAAAGTGTTATTATTTAAATGTTTCCATTAAACATGTCCTCAAGATAATATAAATGAATAATATTAACTAAATGAAGAAAATATAATATACATAATACTATATAATTCTTTGATGAAGTAATTATAAATTAATATACAACCCTTTTTCAAATTAAAAGAAATTTTTTATAATTTTTTAATTATCCACAATTGTATTTTACACCATTAAGCTAATAAATCACTATTTTTTATTATAATAATAAAATATATATGAAATATATATTAATTTAATATTATAAATTCATCTAACTTATTCTATAAAAATTATATAGAAAAAATCTTATTTTACTAATAAAATAAATATTTTTCTTAAAAATAGTTTTCCCACATTTTAATGGTGCACTTTTTTTAAATTATTTTTCTTATTATATTATATGTTATAAATAAAAATATAATCTTATTATTTTAAATAGGAGTATCATAATTTACATTGGTTTTATTTTTTGTATTATTCTGATGGGAATCAATTTTTTATTAATAGTTAAAAACTATTGGTATAAACAGAAAATTAAACATCAAAAAGGATATAAATCAAGTTAATGATTAAAATATTTATATTATTCATAATTATAAATGACTTATGTGATTAGTCAAACTCAAGGAAAACAATCTCACCTTACTCTCCATTCATTTAGGCATATTTTTTATGATATAAGCCTTTTTATTTTTATTATGTGTTAAAACATCTCCTTTTAGTTTTCTTATCCATATTTTAGTTATCTTATTATTATTTAATGTTTTTAAATGTTCATATTTAATGTGTTTTCTTTTATAAATAGTCATTGTGCTATATAAATCTTTGAATATTTAAAAATTTAATTGTTAAATCAATTCCACCATTATTGATATAATTTTATATATTTATTATATTGATATAAAAAATTTATAGTAAAGTTTATCTATTTTTTTAAAGTCATTAAATGGGTTTAAAAATGAAAATTTTTATGTTATTTATATGGAATGTTTTGAAAATATTCAAACAGAATATTTTTGTAACGTTTATGGAAACAACTGCTTCTTTTCCTATATGGACATTATTTGAAATTTGGATTCCTATGTAGGCCTTAATGGCTTTAATAAAAAAATACCTCCCTTTTTTCATTTTTTTGTATTTTTGTATTCAAAATGGTTTCATAATTGATTTTTTATTTCAAAACCTTTATATGATTTCTTGTGATTGAAAATGAAATTTTAAGAGTGATACATAGAAAATTGAATGATTTTCTGTGATGTGAATATATAATGGAACATATAAATTTTACAAGACGTTTCTTAATAAACTAAGGATGGTTAATTACATGATAGCCCAAGTATGGGTGGTTATGTTATAACCACCAATACATTGGATATGGTTTTTGGAAGTATGTCTAATCATTTTTTAAAAGTTACATGTATGGATGCCAGCTTCATTGTTATTTTATTATAAGAGTGACAAGTATAATTATGTACCATGATACCATTACATATTTTATATTCATACTATAAGGTTTTATGGTAATCTAGTGATTATAAAAAAGTTATCAGATGAACTTATTTTTAATGGAATGCATTTACTATTAATAAATTGTGAAAAGTATTCCATTATGATAATTATTTCATGGGTTTTAATGTTAATAAAAGGACTAATGGTCAACTTATTTTTATGTCATTTACTGAACATTTTATGTACATCAATTTTTCTTAAATTATATTAATATTACTTAAGTAGTGGTAAGGATTTGGAGATGTCTTGTCAAATGTCAGGATCAGTTTTCTGGAATTTTATCATGCATTATTTTAAATATTTTAGATTATGTGAAAAATTGATATTGTCAGAATTGTTTACTTTTTAATGTTAATTTTTTGTTATGAATTCATTATGGATTATTTCTATAAATATATACAGCTAAATTTTTTATTAATGTGATAGAATGTAAACTTTATCTAATAAATAATATTTTTATTGGAATATAATTTTTTATTATGTGATAAATGTTATTTTGTATGACAATCAATAATTTTGGAACATTATATGATGAAGCTAAATATATTATTATAATATTTTATTAGAGAAATAATGGTTGAATTATATTTCAGTGGGAAGTATAATTTTATGGTTATTTATGTTTTTGATGGAAATGATAAACCTATCTTGGAGAATATGTGATTAAAGAAATAAATTAATGTTATGGTACATCAAGAATAAAAAACAAATTTGAAGATAATTATCAAAACATATCATGGATTATTATTCAATTAAATATCTTAGAATTTTGTGATTCAATTGGTGTTTGGATTATATTGAGAAATATTATGGATAGTTATGTTTTTAATTGTTTATGCTGATCATTGGATATTACTGTTGAATTATAGAGATTAAATGTAAATTTTAATCAAATAGTAGTTTATAAATTTAAAAGAAATATATTATCTTATAATAACCATTTTGTGGTTAATGTATTATAAAAGAAGAAATACATAGTTAATCTTTTGTGAATATTGTGTTTCTCTAAAAGATGAATCTAGCGCTTCAGGTGTAAGAAATTCAAATTAAATACTCATAAATTGGAGAAAAATATGAGTTTGTATTAGAAAATAATAATATAATAGAATTAAATGTCTAATGTATATATATTTATTTATGATACTTGTCTAGAAAATAAATTTTTTTCTAAATTATATGAAAATATTCTTAAATTTTTTTTATCCATTTACTTTTCTGACAATGAACAAGTGGAATTTTAAAAAATCATATATTTATGTATTTGTGATTGTTAAATAGCTCAGGACCATGTTATCTATCACTCTCCATTATAACCTAATGGGTTTTTAATTCCTTTTACATGTTTTAATAAATGCAACCTGAGTATGTATTTTATTAGGTTATCATCCTAATTCCATTTCTTTATTTAAATGTGTTATTTTAATATATCCATTTCCATTTGGGATTTTAAAAAATGTTCTTTGAAAAGTCAAACCCCTATATTTTGATCCTATGTTTAAATTGAGAGGATAAAATATATTCAAAGGGGGAGATTTTATGATTCTATGTTTTTAAATGGAAACACAATGTCCAATATCTTACAGGATACACCACATCGAGCTTTAATGAACAATTTAATTTTGTTATTTATATATTTCCCTTGAACTGGGCATTAGAATGGAAGGTGAAATTATATTAGTTTAATTACTATTATAATTTATACACACTTACATATAATTACTTAAACAATGAATTATAAATTCATATATAACACATTTAAAAATTAAACAAAATATTATACTAGAAGACTATTTTAATATTATATTTTTTATATTAAACCAATATTTTAATATATCACAATTTTTTTATTATATTAATTAAATTTATATGAAATATATTTAATTTACTATTTCATGATCATATTATTTGTTGTCTATACATGATATAAGAAAAAATAAAATATTACTAATAAAATAAATATATATCTAAAAAGGAATTGTGGCTACACTTAATGGAGTTATTTCTCAAAATATAGTTTTTAAAAACAATTAAATGTTCTATTTGATAAAATAAATTTTCTTCATTGGATTAGGATCATAAATATTTTATTTGGTTCATTTTTTGTATTTTTATGCTGATATTTATTTTTTTAATAAATAGAAAAACAATATTTCATTTTAATTGAAAATTTCCTATTCATGAAATTTATTTTGAGTATTAAATAATATATTTGAATTATTTTAATGTATAATTAAATTATTTGTTAATTAGTTATTCCAATATTGGTCAATAGAGTCATCTTTTCACTGAAAATGGATAGAAAAACCTATATAAGTTTTGGACTTGTTACATTATCCCACTTTCTCAAAAAGTCTATGAGATTGGAGTAAAACTAAATCTATTCACTTATGTGAATTGAATGTGGAAAAAATGAAATTGAGTGTTATAATTGATATTATATTTATATTATAATATGATAAACTTATTTTTTTTGAAAATAAGAATAATAACATAAGTAATTATTTTTATTACAATATTTAAGGGTAAATTAGGATATTTTGTGTAAAAACAATATTATTAAATGTTAGATCATTACCAAAAAAACAAGTTCAAATTGATGTTGATGAGTTATTTTTGACCAAAATCATCAATGGACTAATTTTGTGAGATCCTAGAGCCACTAGGATGAATTTATGAAATTTATAAAATTAAATTCAATGGAAAATATATTTATTTTTTATTTATTTTATCAAGTCAAATATTTTTAATATTGGGTTATGTATGTTACATTTTCAGCAAAAAACTGTATTTATAAATATAAATTTTTTTCAAATTTCATGTTATGTTATTTACAAATTTTATAAAATTAACATTTAATTAAATGATGTCATAATGATGATGTAGTAATTCCTTCAATAATGGAATAATAATATAAATATTAATAAAATTATAAAAATATATAAAATTTTGTAAAATTGATGTCAGAAAATACTTTTATAGATTACAATGACATGTTTAGGATATGTAAATAGTGTTTTTTATGATATCAAGTTGTTATGATGACTTTAAAGAAGTCAAATAATAAAGATTTAAAATTGACACTAATTATATTTAAAAAACAAAATATTTATATAAATGAAGTAATATCTAAAAAAATTTAATAATTAGACAAATAATAGTTATATGTCTTAAAATTTCATAAATTATTTATTTATGTTACTTTATAATAGTTATAGTAATTATATTAACCCTCAAGGTGCAAAGTACATTATATCGCGATTAGAATTAATAGGGCATAAAAATCAGAATTGATTAAAAAAATCGGAAAAATTAAATAAATATAATTTGGATGAAATAAATTGACCAAAAATAATCACATATTTTAACTAAATCTGTTTTTAAATATTTGTAATAGAAAATTAATTAAAATTATTGTAATGATTCGAAGAAATCAAATAGTTCCCCTTTCTGGTCCTATAAAAGGGAACACATTCACCACTATTACTCACACATCAAAAAGTATTTGGGTCTCAAATATGTTTTAAAATATTTTTATGAAATCCAAAAACACATTTTTTAGGACTTATTTGAGGCCTACAACAATACTTACTGTTTTCTAGGTGTTGATAAATGGTGATCCTACGAGGATGAGGTATAATATTTAATTAAGTTGTTATGTTTTATTTCATTATAAAATTCCTTAAAATATTATTCATCCATGATTAAATATTAAAAATTATATCCTCAACATAATATGATTTTATTATATTAATATCATCAAATAAATCCATGTCCACTTCCATTGATTATGAAAATAACGAATTGTTTCTACATACATGGGATCTATCACCTCCACAAACCAATATAATTGATTTTCCATTACAATATATCTTGACTGATCGTGATGATGGAATTGAAATTTATATATGATATTCATTACACATATATATATATAATTATAATATAAGAATATATCAATTTAATTATTATCTTCTACGCAGATAATAATGCAAACATGGTTATTACGTACGTGTGAAGAATCGTTTTCACAAAGTGATGTGATAATTTTTTTAATCACCACATCAAATGACTAATATATATAATTATATTTTAATTATTAATATGATATTAATGATATAATTATAATTTTTTAATGGTGAAATAATCCATTCATTGATTTCAAAATGATCATTGAAAATGGAAATGTTACTCATTTGTACGTACACCTTACCGTATCCATAATTAATACATTGTTAATTTTTCATAAGATATATAAATGGTTTGATTCATATTTATAATCTACATATAAATGTTTTTTAAATCCATGAATATTATTCTAGAGTCATTCTAAAGTCAATTTGGAATCTTGTAATGAATATCGTCAAAACATACATCGTGAACATAAATAATTAAGTAATTGTTATACCATGATAAATGTGATATAAAAGGAATAATAAAAATTAAAAAGGTTAGGTTGTATAATTAATCTAATTTTATAATTCTGGATGACAATGATCATAAGTATTGTGTTGAACATATGTTAATTGATTTCATCTCAACATCATTTCATTGGGGAATTTTTCGATAATTTTTACTTTTGTTCTTTTATATGGTGTATAGGAAGACCTTTTGACATTTCATGTCCATATTTTATCTGTCCTCATGAATTTTACGGATTTTAAATGTTCTTATTTCCCATGGATTATGATTTAAATGATAAATGTGGTAAGGGAAACATATATTTTTAAATTATTTAATTGTAAAATTTTTTTATTTAGTCTTGATATTATTTTAACATATTAATTATAGGAATATTAAACAATTGAAAAAGAAATTTTTTCTGTATTTTGAATTTCATTCAATGGTTTAATAATGAATTGTTTAGCATGTTTTATATTGAATATTTTGACAAATTAAGAAAGGAATTTTCTTTAAAAATATAATAGTGACAACAACTTCTCCACTACCATGACAATTATTTTATATTAGGGATCCTCTAAAAGATAAATGTTATTAAAAGATGATAAAATCACTTATTAACTTTTATGATATTTTTAAATTTAAAATAGTTTAAAAAATGAATTATTTTTAAATAAAATAAAATTATTTCAAATTTATCAAAAGAAATTTTACGAGTGATATGTTGAAAATTGAATTCTTTTTTTGTATTTTGATTACATAATGGTACCTGGACATTTGACAGTTGGTAATGTATACAGAATGGATGGTTAGTTCAGTGATAAATCAAGTATGCATCGATACGTTATAACCTCTAATGCGATGGTTTTGGAATTGGAAAATATGGCTATTCTATTTGTAAGAGCGACATGTTTAGAAGTTGAATGTATGGTCATTCTATTATAAGAGAGACAAGAATAATTACATCCCAAGTAAACATTATGTATTTTATATGTATTGTATGATATTAATGGTAATATTGTAATTACAAAAAAGGAAATAAATGTGGTTATTTTGAATGGAATTTATTCAGAAATTATTAAAGGTGAAATTTATTACTTTATTATGATGTTTCCATGGGTTTTAATACTTATCAATAGATAAATTGTTCCATTATTTTTAATTCCCTAACTATGCATTTTATTATCATCCCATGGTTTTTATAATTATCTTCATCAGAATTAAGGATGAGTAATGGTTTAGTGATATAATATTGTATGTTATGAATTGTTTTTATAAAATTGTCCATGGTTTATTTTAAATTTTTTTGATTTTGATAAAAATAGATACGGTTGGAAGTGTACACTTAATATTATTATGGTTTTCTATGTATGTGTTCTTGTAAAATTATCTAGATATATAACCCTGAAAATATAATCAATGTTATAGAATGTTCAATTATTGACATGAAACTTTATTTTAGAATTATTTTGTCTTTTTTATTACAAATATGCTTCAAATTATTTAATTAGGATCTCAAAAGGTCCAAAATATCACTAATTAAACATCCAATTATTTATTTTGTTTTAGTGACCCAATCTCATTGTAACCTAATGATATACATGTGTATGAAGTAAAAGTCCAATGTTCATTTCCAATGGTAAATAGAAGACTATTAATAACATAGATTTATTATGTTACATTTGAAATTCTACTTACGCTGTGGTTTAAATATTGTTTTTTTTTGAAAAAAAGGACTCCCTGATTTTAATATAAAAATGTAAAATGAAAAAATAATCCCATAAAGGGACTCAAACCTCAGATTTAGAATCCGTGCCTGTGAGGTCAAATGTTAATGGTGGGGAGACAATTAAAGGATAGAAGATGGATGGGATTTAAATTTTGTTGTTTAGAAATTCGATGGTCGTGGGAGTATAATATTCAAAACATCTTCATCATTCTTATAGCCATTTGATATGGGTTTGTCATATGGGAACATAGAATATGCCTATGGGGTTGAAAGATACGTTTTAGTTGATCAACATAAAATTTTAAGGTTGATGAGAATCTTCCAATATACAAAACATTTCATCATGTCATGGTGGAACATTAGTGACCAATATGTATGTTATAATCATTTCCTATTCCGGTGTCGAAATTTGAGCATATATCTATGGATTTTTCAATAGGTTTCCCTAGAATTGTTTGGATATCCGATTCCATATGGTTTATAGTGCATTGTAATATGAAGTCATCCAATTTCATTCATATTCTTGAACCTCATAACACTGAGGATCTATCCAAAATCTATATTCGATAAGTGGTATAGGGACATGGAATACTAGTTTTGATCATATCATATAGATATCTGAGGTTTTTATCTTGTTTATGGAAATCATTACAAAAATTTATTAGAAAACAGTTTGCTATGAATATGTCATATCATCCTCATATGGATCACCAATATGAATAGATAATAAAAAAGTTTTAATTACATGTTTTTAGATTTTGTAATTGATTTTAGGATCACATGGGAATAACACATGATATTGTTGGAGTTCTCATATAACAACATCTATCAGGACCCAATAGATATGTCTCATTCTGAATCATTTTATGGTAATCCTTTTTAATATCTACATAGTTGGTAGGATACAAGGAAGACTACACTAGATGGGATAAGCCTTAACCATGAAACAATGGATACAATTCAATTGATCTGAAATATGATGGATATATCTTAAAGTCTTCATAAATTTTATATAGATCATCATCGACGACTTTTGTCATTCATTTAGTCTGATCATGTGTTCTTAAGGATTTCACCGAGGATTTGACATTTATGTTTTGGGAAGAGTGGAATGTTATCTCCTCAACATATAGTCCCTTATGGTATACTAGAACATGTTGGAGAGGTGGAATGTCTATTGTAATTCCCATTAGGGTTTATTGAAGTGCATAATGTGTTTCATGTATCTTAGATGAAAATGTATCAGCCTGAACCTGACTATGTGATCAGACGGGATCGTGTTGACCTACAGTTGGATACTTTGTTATTACATATCCCGTTGTGAATTATGCTCACGAAAGATCATGTACTTCATGAAAAAATAATTTTTCTAGTGCATGTTTTGATGATACATGGTTAGATTTAAGAAGATACAACAGAACAAAATAGGGAAATGAATGGTAAATGGATATAACTATTTTATTAAAATTGTGTTTTTAAATTTTCTCATACAAAAAGTCTAATGGTGGGGATAATTTTAGAACCCTTGGTTTGTGTTATATAACCCTTTATTTATTATTTTTATGTATATAAATTATAAGGGTGAGGTTTTGTGTAGTTTTTAAAACATTTTCCTTTATTGTGTGATTTTATATAGGTTATTGGGTGGGGCATAGTTTGTGGAAACCATTAAACACATTCAAGGAATGGTGACCTGTGATATAGGGGGAAAAGGGAATGTACACGGTTAGTGCATTGTTTTCCAAAACTGTGCATCCACATAAAAGATACTGTGAACTTTAAAATTTGGAATTGTGTTTTTGAGTTAGTGGATTATGTATAGACGGTTCATGGTTTATAGTTTGTGTGAGATTACCATGTGAGGTTTTTCCTTAATCCAGTGGTTGGCACATGGTTTACTCATATATTTCCTATACATGTGGCTAAACCATGTGTAGTAAGAAAGAACTTACTTAAAAATCATATCTCAGTTGTTTTTCCTTCTATCATACATTTCATTCCTTCTATATGGCCCTAAATCGTTATATGTCTTTAAAAATGGTCAAGGAATGTTCTACAATTAATCTTATTGTGATATAAAGGATTACCTTGTTGATTAGAATCATGTTCTTTTTGGTATGTGATGGTTCATTGTAGTTTTTAATGTATAATATACTATTCTTCATATATATGTTTCAATGTTATACACTTTTTATGGGTATATATAAGGTTGTGTATTCTATATAAATTTATATTTTGTATTTTTTAGGATAGGAATGAGATATAAGGAATGTTTGTAGAGATTTCAACCTTGTTTTGTGAAATTTTTCTTATGGGTTATAATTTTCACCAAAACACTTGAGGTAAGTGGATTCCCCTTCAAATCCTGTTGATAGAATTGATTGTCATAATATCATATTAATTTAATTTATTGAATTTTTTTTGAAATTATTCTTCAATGAATTATATAAATCCCATTTAGTGATAACTTTTTTTTGGGAACTTGTGGAATTTTGTAATATGATGTGCAATGTTATTTGGTTTCATAATGTCGAAATATTTATCTTATAATATCACATTGATAGAATTTTCTTTGAATGAATTTTTGGAAAATGGTTTTGAATAAAAATTTTGTTTTATAGATATATTTTTTGATAGTTTGGATTTTCATTGTTTTGGGTAGACTTGGTGTGCCTGTTTATATTTCATTTATGTGGATTATGTAAAATATAACCTTGTTCATTGTGAAATGGTGTAATGGATCATGGGATATATTTACATTATGTTGATGTGGTAGATCAATGATAAACCACTCATGTGTATAGAATTTTCATATTGATGGATGCATGGTTGGATTTGTGGATTGAAATTGTTATTCAAAATATAACTTATGAAATGGATTAATAGAATGTTTTTGTATCTTTGGGGGAACAATTCATTTTCTTGGAAAATTATTTAATATGGAACATGTTTATATTTAGTTATAAATTGTTTATGAAATATTTTTTATATAATTATTTTATGAAAATTATTCTAAATTTTCAACCCTATTATAATGAATAAGGATTCCATTGGGGGAAACATACTAAGTTGTAGTTCTCACCCCTTGTTTGGCACTTTGTTTCTCTTGAGATGTCATCTACCAGGACCTGGGAGAATGTAATGTATCACATGTATTTAGCACTATGCCATAAAATATTGTTGTTTGGTGATTTTGGATCTTGGATCTTATATACTTGGATTAATGTTGGTTTTTTGGATTTTTATACATTTGTGTTCTACTATTAAATTTTATATTGTAGTCTTCCACAGTCTATTTTTTTATGATTCTTAAAAATGAAATTTTTTGTTGTATTTCAATGTTATCATTCATCATATTGTTGTCTATTTGGTTATGGAATATCTCATTATTTTTTATTAATTATATGTAAAATAATCTCCCACATTTATTGAATACCTTCTATAATTATTTCCATCAATTAGCAACATGAGAATGTCTCTTATGTCTTTTTAACCTCTCACCAACCTCTCATGAATATGTGAAGGAGGAAATACATTTACTTTTTCTGACCACAATCTCTAGGTCTCTATGATTGATGAATGCTTAGGTTTTCCATAAACTTTTTTAGGATTTCATAAGTCTCTAATTTTTTTTATAACATATATTTCTTATCATAAATATCATCATGTCCCATTATCTTCATTCCTCTATATCCATCCAACCATGTTAGTATTTTCCACATCATCCCATTAAGATCCTCTTAAGGTTCTATTTTAATAATAGAATGAAAATTGTTATTATATGATAACTCCATAAGCAAAATATTCTATTCCAAATATTTATAAATATTTACTCCCTTCATTTCACCATATGTAGTAAATTTTGAATTGTTCTTTTAGACTAACCCTACATATGAGAGTGATAAGAAGTTGTGGTGCATAGTTCAGTGTCTAATAATTTCTAATGGATTTGAAAAAAAACTCAAGGTAAACCTTATATAATGATTAAATATAATAAATTGTGAGACTCCATGATGCCTTATCATTTACATTATTAATATCATATACAATATATCAATTGATAAATCATCTTTGTCAAAAAATTATATTTTTAATCATTTGAAGGTGTTCAATGACCACCTTGAAGAAACTATTAATGATAGTAGTCTTGGGAAGTACTTAGAGGAAATCCATGGATATATTATCAAATTAACATAATTTAATGTGAAATTATTGAAACTTACCCTCATTAATATGTCATTACAACATGAGATGTTGGCATATCAATTATCAAGATAAAAAATCTACAATATCACTTTTATTTAATACCACCAAAAATATTGCTTCAAATATATGTATATAATATTTCACCTAAGATAAATATATAATTATGAGATATATACATCATCCGGACGATCTGTATTGAGTTCTATAATAGAGGGGACACATATCCAGTATCAAAAATTTATAACTTTGTATCCATTATATTTGAACTATTTAATATTTGATAATTTTTTCAACAAAAAATCAATAGATTTGTTTAACAATTCAGTCCTCTCAAGAATATATTGTTGATATGTTAATTTTTAATGGGAGGAAATATATCCTTTTTAATCCCATATCAATAATTTTTGTTTCCATGATGATTAAATCACATTGAATCCTCTACATGGATAGGGTTACATGATCCTTTATACTCAGACTATCTACCACATTGTTAAAATCACAATTACGGTAATGTATAGAAAAATAAGAATCCTTGATCATATGAAACCACTTTAATTGGAGCATATTTATATTTTTTTCAAAATATTTAGTTTCATATTTAATGATATGTATATATGTCGCACTTTCTACCATAGATATAATACCATTAAATATCCCATTAAAATATAATTTTTTTTAAGATTCATGATCATGAATTATTTAGTTCTAATCATGATTAATTATATATTAGTATATAGTGGATATTCCCTTGACATATTTATTGAATAAATTATTATTACCTTTTTGGATTCATAACTTTAGATCAAAGATCAATCTACACCGGTGGGTAGTGTTAGTATACCTAAAGAGATTAGAATCATCATTAGCTCTTTAAATTTTTATTCACACCCACATATGGGAAAAAACATTACAACCTTCCAAGTAAATTTTGTTATAGTGATTTAAAATTGTGAGATTTTTCTCAAAAAAATAACAATAGTACACATATAATCCATGGAAATATATATATTTCCATCATAAATGTTTTTGTGAACCAGCATTTTATTTACTAATTTTTTAAGGACACGTAGATATAACGTTCATAGTCATTAAATACCCCATGAAATACACTTTCTCTCTCCAAAACACTAATTTACTATACTTTTCATGTAACCTTTACTTAGACAAGTCACTCATTAATGTATTCAAAAGCTTACTAGGTTCCTCAGTTAGTTCAGTGTAGATAAGAATATCATCAATAAATAATAACAAAAATATTCCACATAATATATAAATAATATGTTAATTATCTCTTTGAAGATTAATATATAATTAGTGAGTTTGAATTGGACACTTCGAACACGTATTTCTTATACCTTGTACTAAAATAATTCAATGGGATGTACTTATTCTCTACAGTGATGTGATAATATCCCAACCAAAAATATAGCATAAAAAACACTATTATCTACAATGATTGGTTGAAAAAGTAATAATTCCCTTAAATTGGATATATTTTCATTACCATGAACATATCGATCTCATGATAATAAATTTCATGGCACTTTGTCTCATCTATTATCAATATTGGGAGGACTGATTCACTAAAAGGATGAAGCACATGGTGGAATAACCCAATTATCTAGATTATCCATTAATTTTATCTTCAACTATAACATTTTCACAATATTCATTATATTTAGAGTATTATATATTAATAAATATCAAGGTATAAGCTTTGTTGAGATCTCAACTTCTCAGTTGGTAGGAATAATAGAATGTTATACGGAAAATACATCATTGTATTCCCCTACAATGTGAATTTCAACATGGATGTTTTTTAATTTAAGATCAATCACTCGAGGAAGATATTAGTTCCCGTAATAACATAATACCCATTTATGATATTATTATTCTATATTTTATTTATACTATTTCATTCACTTGTATTTAAATGGAAGTTTACTCATGATAGAGATGGCGATTTCCTTCTCTGGGAAATTTATGTTAGATTTATACAAAGAAATCCAATCCATAAATAGAATATAATCATATTATAATAAATGTAATATCAAAAGGATACCAAGGAATCTCAACATGTAAATATTGGCATGGGAGGGGTTATATACTTTGGTTGGAAAAATTGACCCATTTGTATACTACATCGACAACTCGACTTCTTTGATTTGATGGGGTGTTTGAATATATCTGTAGGAAATCCAAGACATGTATGTATGAATTGAACTAAAATAAAAAATTATATTCTATATTCATGAATAAATATATACATTACCTATCATAAAATCATTTTCAAGAACCACCTCAGCTGTATGGATGAAAAATTTATCACTAAAACTATTGGCCATGGGAGTTCTTATGTCAGTTATCATAAAAAAAATTATTAGTGAATTATTTAAAACAATTTCTTTATTACATGTTGTTTTATTTTGAGAAATAGGTTAAGGTTTCATTGGGGAATTATTTTATTTTATCACATTGGTGGGTTTCCCCCATCAACAATCGCAATCTAGTTTCCCTACATTCAGAAATTAAATTCATTTCTTTATCCCCTCTATGAAATCGTTGAGATACTTCCTCCCTTAATTTTGAAAATTGCTATATCATAATTTTATCCCCCTTTAAGTATTTTTTGTCGTACCACCAAAATGAAAATCCATTCCAATATTTATACATTTATATACATAAAACCATTGATATTTTTTACTATATATTCTGATATTATGGGAATATTTGAAAGTTTTATCACATCTATCAAATTCATTAATTCCCAACTCATTTCATATAATTTTTTTATCCCACCATTGAAGCAATAATTTTATATGTTATATGTAAAAGTCAATCACATATAATTAATGTCTTATGATGATAAACTCATACAACCTAATAGATTTGTCATCATTTTTCATATTGTTAATGAAATACCTCTCCATTTTATGTTAGAGAGTGTAATGAAAATATTTTTCAAAAAAATTTATAAATTTTTCCACTAAATCTCATTGATATAATCATCAAGGTACATAATTTTGACCAAAATTCAGAATTTTTAATTTTATTTTTCCATATGAGAAACAGTCAACTTGACCCTCCCATTTAGAGAGTATTGAATGATGGAAAATATTTTTTCAAAGTAGATGATATATTTTAATGTGACTAATTAATTTAATAATCATTTAAATGTATGTTTAATTTATCTTTTAATGAACATAATTCAAACATTTTCATTTTTATGCATGATGAAATTCCACTAGATTAATGATATAATTTAGAAAATGAGTTAACTAAAAATTTCTTTTTAAAAGAAAGTGATTCATGCACTCATCGAGTTGGGAATTTCATTATGAATGTCATCACATATCCCCTAGAATAACTTTTTTTATTGGTTTATCCAATTTATTTCTATTTAATATTAAAAAATTAAAATTAATGATTCATATATGTAAACAATTAAAAAAATAAAATGGAAACCATGAACCTTAAATTGATTAATCATAAATAAAATATTTACATTATAATAATAATTTTAATGTTTCAATATATTTAATAGAAGATATACTTCCTAATATAATCTTATAATGACATTCTTGTAGGCATAATAATTATTTACAATATACATGGTAATTTACTACAGCATATCTCCAGGGAGTTTCAAACTGCCTGTGAAACAAGGCCCACATTGTTGCACCTTGTAAAGATCGTGTATATCTTGATCTACCTTTTTTGGTTTATTGGAATAGGTATATCTATTATAGAGTTAAACTATATTTTATTATCTTGAATGTAATGAATTTTTATATAAAATACATAATATATAACATTTAAAAAGTTCTAGATTTTTTCATATGTTTATAATTAACCCTAAGGCATTAACATGAGTCATAGAATATTAATCCCAACAAATATAAAAACTACCCATTGATACCGACTATTAAATCCCATAAAATTAATACACCTTAATTAAAGATTTTTTACAAAACAAAAAGTGTAATAAAAAACCAAAAAAAATTTATGTGATGATTCAATGGAAAATTAATATAATAACATAACACCTTTGTATATATATACAATGAAATTAATGAAAACAACCTTATAAAGATCTTAAAATTCTATCCATATTGTAAAACCTCACAGGATTTCATAGGGATGTATATATGAATGAAGAGAAAATATAAATCTCCATAATAGAATAAAATTATGATACAAACAACGATATGGTGTCAATATTAATCAATATTCCTAACAATTTTTCATAATAGGAGGGTGAATCATAATCCATAATAATGTTGAAATAGAAAACAAGATAACATAAATTCATTATAGGAATGTGGAAAGAACATAAAACATGACACCATTAACTTCATTCATGGAGAACCATCAAGATAAAATAACATAGTATTATTATGATTACATCCCATTCAAAAAACAAGGATTTTTATGACGTGAGAACATTACTTATTTCAATATATGGTTATAAAATTTCAAGCTGACATGTCACTTTCATAACATGTACATCAATATGCGTTCTACATCGATCAAGAAAAATAAGAATGTTGTTTATTAATTTTTACCCCTTGATTAAAAATTTCATGTTACATAATTGTAAATCATCAATAAATTATCTATTTGTATAATAAGGATAATTACATTGTGAGGAAATTGAGATACCATTCACTACAGAAATGTTTTTCATTGGATATTTCAGGATAATTTCAATAGTTTAATGAGTGTACGTAATGTTTTATATAATTTATTAATGAGGAATAAATGGTCCTACAATTACATAGAAGTCATAATTATAGTAATAGTGTTGTATATAAACATATCCCAATTTTTGAAGGCATGTATCTTCTTATACCCTAAACCCGTCTGATATTATATTTTATTCAATATGTGTCTCTATGATCATTTTACTCAATATTAATTTCTTGAAAACCTATAGTGTCATGACCCATTCTTGGGGCTCGTGTCATGACTACCCCAAGACCGCCTTCCATAGGCCAGGGGCTGGTGACTAGCACAGAAGGTGTATTCCATAAAAAATGGAAAGGCATTGGATTATATCTTGTAAAGACACACAAACAAGCACATAGATGGATACGAACACCAGGAAAACTGAATAGAAAATAGAGTGAGTATAGTAAGTAAAAAGGGGTCCAGAATACAATCCCATCTGGAAAGTACATGAAACCGAAAAGTACAAGTAAACTAGGACAACTCCTTTGAATACCCGACAAGGATCCTACCTGATGGGTAGGTATAGCTCTTGAACATCCATCTCTACAGTATGCCTTATATATGGTCCACCTATGAGATTCCTCAAGGCACGGTACCCTCTTCCTCAGTTAGCGCTTTCTATCATCTGCACCAGAAACAATAGGGTGCAGGAATAGACTGTCCAAGGGTGATTATTATGATACTCAGTAGGGACCCCGATATCCCCAAGGTCTCAGAAAATCCAAAAGGATAAACCACAAAGCATGAAATCAATTGACAACCCTACATAGGCATATTCCCATACATATACATAAGTCATCATGTATACTCATCTGAAACATTTGAAAACAAACGGTCGAACTACAAATCCCAAAGCTCAACTGTTCCAAAAAGGAAGGAATACCATGAAGGTAAGTACCACGAATATGCCATATAGAATAGTACAATCAAGGTATTACCATGAAAGAAAGTACCACAAGGTATAGACTCAGCTCACATCATGTATATCTTAGGAACAGTAGTAGAGATAATTAGGTGTAACTATAGAATCATCTTAATCTGTTAAGAGGTAGACCCACATAGGATCCTTGTACATCATCAGACCCACATAGGATCCTAGTACATCTTCATATGCACAAAGGATCCTAGTACATCGTTAGACCCACACATGATACTAGTACATCTGTAGACACACAAAGGATCGTAGTATAATGTCATACCCACATAGGATCCTAGTACATCATGAGGCCCACCGAGGATCCTAGTACATGTTTAGACCCACATTAGATCCTAGGACATTGTCGGACCCACACAAGATCCTATCACATCGTCAGACCCACACAGGATCCTAGCACATCGTGAGACCCACACAAGATCCTAGTACATAATCATACCCACAAAATATCCTAGTATATCATCAGACCCAGCTAGGATCCTAGTACATCATCAACCCCACACAACCAGCTACAGGGTACCTCCTCTAAGCTTTCCTGACTCTGGGAGGGTCCACTCCTCAAGACACTGGTCGATACTCTAGCGTCCATGAAGTCCCACAATGAAGATTTCTAAAGGACCGCCACATCATAGGGGTCTCAACAGAATAGATGGTGCATCAATCAGACGCCCAGTCTGTAAGTTATTTTCCTTTTAGTCCTAAGGGCCCGGTAGGATTCGTGATCATTCCAACCCGACCATACCTCTACATTATCCAAATTTCAAGTGGGATATACCAAATGAACTATCTTCTTACAAGGTTTTCGGCACCATAGAAGGTTCGTTAAACGGATGATCCTATCTCGTGATATAGACAAAAATGTGGAATGTGTTAAAACTGGTCTGGGTCTGGTCCGAACCGGTCAGACAGACCTAACCCGACCCCACGTGGTCCGACCGAACCCGGTTCAGATCGACCTGGATTGGCCCAGCCAACAATAGGCATTCCGGCCCATGCAGGGCGGCCCATCCCACACTGGGCAGCCCGTTCTATTAGCCCGGCAAGGCCGTATGCGGGGGGAAGTAGTGTGCCCCCCATTCTCTAACACCGAACGGCCGAAGCCCTTCGGTCACCAGGTAGCATACGGGACCCACAGTTCACTCTCAATTCAACATGTCTGGTCATAATGGCCAGAACTTTTGCCTCTTCATGGCACCTCGTGTGCTACCCAATTGCGGTAGGCTGAACATCGGCCACCTTCTCTTCTCCACCGCGACCCTTGCTCACCGGGCAGTATAGACGTGCGTCACCACCCCTGTCAACCGGCCAGCTGCCACCAGCCGCTGCCATTGATCTGGTTCTCCCGATGATCCATGGTCTTCTCTTCTTGCATGGTCGTGCGGCCGCCATTGTCGTGGTCGGCCGTGGTGCTGGCCACTGATCTTGAGTCCCACCTGGGCCAATCTTTGAAACCAGTCACAGTCCACCTCCATCCTAAAGAAGTAAACAAATATAACAAAAGGATTTGTGGAGTGGTTGATCCATGTTTGTTTGGCCCACACCTTCAGCATTAGAGAAGTGTCAAGCAACTCAATTATTTCATGAATCATGATTAATTGTCAAGAATGGGTAAGGGGAAAATTCATAACAACAATCCCTTCCTCGAAGGTTTACTGACTTCATGAGGAGGGAAGGATGAATGTTGATTTTTCATTGTTTAAGATGTCCCACCTCGGAGGATGTCACGAAGAAGAAGCTGAAGTTGTTGGAGAAAGTCGGCATTTTTCGTTGGAGAAGTGTTCTTTGTTGGATAAGTAGATTTCCCTCTAAAGTACTCCCTTTCACGAACGATTTCCCCCAAAAAAAATAAGTGACCTGCCAACCCAAATATTGTGTTTATAAATTTAATTTGTTTGGAACAAATGGAGTTTGCATAATTAATTGGCTCAACTAATTTGGAAAAATTAAATGGTAGGAGTCAATTAATGGGTAGTTGATAGGTTCCCCCCCCCCACCATTAAGAGGGGTTTAGGTGGTCCCCACCACCACAGATTTAAATTGTGTTTTTTCTAGATCGAGTGGTACCCACCATTAAGCATTAAAAAAGGAGAATAATAAAATAAAATAAATGGTTATTTAATTTTTATTTACACAAATAAGCACAAAAAGTAACCTTCACCCTCGACCAACTACGATCAAGGTGGATGTCTCCATATATGAATATCAGTGGTGCGAGTTTAACAGTTACTTCAGATTTCAATTCTGAGAACCATTTCCAAATTTACAAAAACCCACTTGTACATTTATAGAACGTACCTAATGAAAAGTTTATAAATTATTTATGGGCACACCGAGCCTCAAAATTACACATCATCAACTTCCCTGAACTCGTAAAATTCCAATATAATTGAAATAAAATTTCAAGGAATTTTTTGGCCATTACATTCACTCCACCCTAGGTCATTGAATTCCCAAAAGACACATCACAAAAACTAGGAAAACAATAGGGGGTACTGAGCATGAATCTGAGCCTCCCAGTCCCATGTGGTATCCTGGAGGTTCTCGTGCTACCAGCAAACGCGTACCAGAGGTATCAAACAACCACAAAAGACACACTCCTGTCGATCCTCAATCTCTACTGGAACCTCTGTAAACATCGCCCCATCGTCGATGTCCAGCTTTCCATTGTCGATGACGTGGGAAGGGTCACACAAGTATCTACTCTGCTGGGATACATGGAAGAAATCATACACCCGGTGTAACTGAGGGGGAAGTTTTTGGCAGTAAGCAACCTCACCAACTATGCTGAGGACATGGAAGGGTTCAATGAACCTCAGAGATAACTTGTCTCCCTTGCCAAATCCCCGCAAACCCCGTCGCGGTGATACCCGTAGAAAGAACTGGTGTCTATCCTCAAACTCCAGAGGTCTCTGTATCCTATAAGCATAAGACTTATGCATTCTCTGTGCAGTCTTCATCCACTTCTGGATGGTCTGTACTTTCTCCGTGGTAGCCCTTACCATATCTGGTCCTACGAAAGCTGACTACCCTAGGTCAGTCCAGCACAATGGTGATCTGAAAGGTCCCCCATAAAACACCTCAAAAGGTTCCATTACAATGGTAGAGTGATATGATTTTTTATATGAAAACTCCACCAAAGGCAAGTGATCCTCCCAGATATGAATGAAGTCAAGGACGCAAACATGTAGCATGTCCTCGAGGGTCTGAATAGACTTCTACATCTGGCCATCCATCTGAGGATGGAAGGCGGTGCTCAAAATAAGTTGTATCCTGAAAGCCTGCTGCAATCCCTTCTAAAGAAGAGAAGTAAAACATGCACCATGATCAGAGTAAATCTACAAGGGTACTCCTTGTATCTGCTCAATATCTGACACATAGAGGTATCCCATGCTCTCTACTGAAACCTGCTATCTGATCGGTAGGAAGTGGGCCAACTTGGTGAGTCAGTCGACAATAATCTAGATTGAATCATAACCTCTGGATATACATGGAAGTCCTATCATGATGACCATAGATATCCCATACCACTTACACTCTAGGACATCTAAAGGTTGATCTATGCCTACTGGTACCTGATCTCCGCCTTCACTTGCTGACAAGTGAGGCACCAATAGACAAACTCTTCTAATGATTTCTTCATTCCCAGACACCAGTGTAATCATCCGAGATCTGGGTACATCTTAAAAAATCCAAGATGTGCCACTAGAGGGGATGAATGTAAATCCCTCAAAACATCCTCACGAAGAGACACTGGTACCACGGTATGCCCTCTGAAATGGATGGCGTGCTCCCTACCTTCATAAAATCTATCTGGTGAATATAATGTGGATATCTGAGTACATCGAGCCTCGCAGTCATTGTCCCCATGATACGCCTCCCTGATTTTCTGAAGAAGTGAGGGAGTGACTGTGAGAGGCTGAAGAAAAGATTCCCTATATCGATCCACAAAGGATATCTTCCAAGCGGCCTGATGCTTCGTCGCCTTAACTAGCAGTTGTATACCAGTTCACCTGCTAAGTGCATCTACTACTACGTACCCCTTCCAAAGAGTACAGCCTATCTCAATATCATAGTCCTAGTGGAAATCAAGCCAATATATTTGTCTCAAGTTTAGGTCCTTCTGAGAGAAGATATACCTGAGACTCATGTGACCTAAGTAGACTATAAAATGCTCGCACATCATGTAATGTCGCCACATCTTCAAGGTGAAGACCACTGCTACTAATTACATGTTAGGGGTAGTATAGTTATACTCATGCTGGATCAACTATTGATATACATATGCAATCACTCCTCGCTCCTACATCAGGACACATCCGAGCCTGGTTCCTGATGTGTCGTAGTAGACTACATACCCTACACCATTCTCCAGCAGCCTCATGATGGGGGCACTAGTCAGCCTCTACCCCAGCTACCAAAAAATCTGCTAGCATCTCTCTGACCAAATGATGGGTTGTCCCTTCTTCATCAACACTGATAAAGGTATTGCAGCTCTTGAGAAATCTAGCATAAATCACCAGTAGTATCTGGACAAACCCAGAGAACACCGTACCTCAGTCACACTCCTAGGTGGCACTCAAGAAAGTACCACCTCAATCTCTGCTAGATCCCCTGAAACTCCATCCTCTAAGATGACATGTCCTAGAAAGTGAACCTCCCATATCTAGAACTGGAACTTCGAGAGTTTACCATAAAGCTGGTGCTCGTGGAATGTGTCTAGAACTATCTAAAAAGGATAGACATACTCCTTCACAGTAGCCGAGTAGCTCAAAATTTCATCAATGAAGACTACTATAAATCAATCAAGGTATGTATAAAAGATCATGTTCATGAGTTCCATGAACACTGCTGGATTGTTGGTTATGCTGAATGGAAATACCACGAATTCATACTGGCCATACTGATATATGAAAGTCGTCTTCTGCACATCCTCATCACGCACTCCGAGATGGTGATAGCCATATCTGAGTTCTATCTTCGAGAACCACCGTGCTACCTTATACTGATCAAAGATGTCATCAATCCTCGAAATTGGGTAATTGTTCTTCACGGTCACCTGGTCTAGGTGTCAATATTCAACACAAAGCCGCAAGCTCCCATTTGCGTTGTTTGTAAACAAAATCGGGGCTACCCAAGGAGAAACATTTGGCTGAATTAACCCTTTCCCTGGGAAGTCTTCCAATTGTACCCGAAGGTCATGAAGCTCCGCGAGAGCCGTCCGATACACTGGTGTATATTTAAATTCCATCCCGAGGTACATTTCAATGTAAAATTACACCTCTCTTTGAGGAGGCAGACCTGGAACATCATCAGAGAAGACATCTACATAGTAGTCCACCACTACAGGATAGCTCAGACACTCCACATTAGCCACTCCATGGGTAAGGCTAGCCAACTAATGACTGATCAGTGGCACCATACTCTAGGTAAGTCCATCCTATTCTACAAAGGCTCCATTATCTCTAGTATGGGTAAACCTAGTCCCATCCGTGTGGACACACCACACTTTTCCCCTAATATAGTCGATTTGATCATGGACCGTAGATAACAAGTCCATACCCAAGATGATGTTGTAAGGCCTCAACAACACTACTAGGAGATCCCGGCCGAAGCTCTCACCTCATAGATTAATCTCATGGTGCCGGCACCAGTGTGTAATCCTAGAATCTTCTCTCGTATGAGTCTTTAGCCGTAAATATCGATCCAAAAGCTTCATCAAAATCTCCAAGATCCGAACGAGGGGATTGTAAATAATAGAATAACTCGCACCTATGTCTATAAGTACTACAGCTAAGGTGGAGTAGATATATATCATAACTCGTATCATCTTCGGGGAGCCATGGTTATAGGCCTCAGCTTCCTGGAGCTTATATCACCCCCGTCCACCTTCTCCCTGTGGTCTGGGTGGACCACCAGTGGTGGTGGCAGTAACATCTCGAATCGTCGCCTACAGCCAGATACACAGCTAGCCCCTCCGCCACATCTTCCTGCTCCCTACGGAACTAATCAGCCGAACCTCAGTCTCTACCTAGGCGTTTCATCGACCATATAATGATCCTCCATATGGTGGGTTGGATAGTCACGAGAAATATGACCCTACTAGCTGCATGTGAAACACTACATGTTCCTCGCATGACTGGCTCTGTCTTCAGTACCCCACACAACCAATCCTAACTCATACGGTCATCCAACATTAGGTATGGTCCTCTTGGATCTCTGTAACATCTATCTACTACCAGATGAATAAGACTCTGCTACGTGACGACAGGTGGCAGGTCTCCCTACTAATGACTACTTATCAAGAAAACACTCCACTATAAGGGCTCGCTCTAACACACCAACCTTCGTCGAGATGCAGAGTGAGATCATCAATTCCTTGGTCTTCTGCGAGATTCCCTTATAGAAGGCTTGCGCCATGAAGAATGGGTCATATACTATATTGGTGGAGTAGCATGAGAGGTCAGTGAACCTTGCTGAGTACTAAGACACAATCATGTTACCCTACTACCGATGAAGAAGCTCCTGTCGGCATATTGTGTGAAGAGTCGCAGAGACAAACTCTACCCAAAACAGGCTCTTGAAGTCTACCAAGAAAAGTTTCACCTCATCGTGAACCTGTACCCTCAAGCTCCACAATATTCCTAGTGCTACCTATAGAAGACTGGAACGATGGATCACCATGAGATCAGTTGGTGTCCCTGCCAGTTGGAAGACTCTCACTACGGCCTCCAGCCAATCCTTAGCCACCAGTGTGATTGTCTCGCCCTAGAATCTCGGTGGCCTCTGGCGGGGGAACTTGTGCAACATGCTCAAGCTGCATGCACCCTATACTGCTGAATCTAGTGGAATTGGTGGCCTAATGGGTAATGATACCCCTAGTACCTCTTTTAAAAGAGGCCCTTGCAATGAGGCCTCATTGCTTAGTGGGATATTAGGGAATACTATACCCAGAACCCTAGTTGTCTGTCTGTATGGAGAAATCCTGAAAAGAAACAGGTAGGCCACAATAAATAATTTATAATTGGTGAGCTAAATCAAATATATCACAATGAAAACTCTAAAAAATACACATTAAATAATTTCTTTCTTCATTGAGTCAGAAATCAGAAGTCACGATCTTGGTGTTTGGATATGTCGGCCGCCACACCAACACTAGTTTACCTAATCCGATAACCACACTCACTACACATAACACCATTGATGTAAAAGATCATAGTCCTATGTTCACTTGTAGAACCGACCCCTATAATACCAATTTTTCATGACCCATCCACCAGGGCCCCCGTCGGGACTACCCCAAGCCCACCTTCCATAGGCCAGGGGCCAACAACTAGCACAGAAGGCATATTACTTAAAAACTAGGAAGGCATTGCCTTATATCATGTAAAGACACACAACCAAGAACACAGTTGTATACGAACACAAGGGAAAACGAATATTAAATAGAGTGATTGTAAAAAGTAAAAAGTGTCCATAATAAAAGACCATCTTGAAAGTAAACTAGGATAGCTACTGTGCACACCCACCAAGGATCCTACCTGAAGGGTATGTAAAACTCTCAAACATTCATCTCTATGGTATGCCTCATCTATGGTCTAGATCTGAGCTACCTCTAATCCAGGTACCCTAGTCCTTAGTCAGCGATGTCCATTGTCTACACCAGGTACAATAAGGTGCTGGCATAGCCCGTGTAGAGGTGTGTATAATGATACTCAGTAGGGACCATAAGACCCTCATGGTCTCACAAAATTCACAAAGTATAATCCACAAAGCATGAAATAAACTAAAAACCCTACATAGGTTTATGCCCATACAAATACCTAGGTCAACATGTACAGTCACCTCAAAGATGAGGAAACATAGGGTCCAACTCAAAAGCCCAAAGATCAACTGTTCCAAAATAAAAGGAATACCTTGAAGGTAAGTACAACACAGGTAGGACACACATAAGAATTACACCAAGGAATTACCACGAAGGAAGGCACCAAAAGGTACAGACTTAGCTCACAAAGGTTATATCTTAGGTACAGTGGTAGAGATGATGAGCTGTAACAACTGAATCATCTTACACTATTAAGAAGTAGACCCACACAGGATCCTAGTACATCATCAGACCCACATAGGATCCTAGTACATCAGCAGACCCACACAGGATCCTAGTACATCGTTAGACCCACATAGGATCCTAGAAAATCTGCAGACCCAGATAGGATCCTTGTACATCGTCATGCCCACACAAGATCCTAGTACATCGTCAGACCCACATAGGATCCTATTACATTATCAGTCCCACAGAGGATCCTAGTACATTGTCAGACCCTCACTGGATCCTAGTACATCGTCCGACACACATAGGATCCTAGCACATCATCAAGACCACACATGATCCAAGCACATCGTCAGACCCACACAAGATCCAAGTACATCATCAGATCCTCACAGGATCCTAGTACATCATCAGATGAACACAAGATCCTAGTACAACTTCAGACCCACACAACTAGATACAAGTTACTTGCTCTAAGCTTGCTCATCTCCGAGAGGGTTAGATCTTCAAGCCACTAGTCAATAATCCAACAACAAAAAATTCCCATGAAACTGTTTTCCAGAGGACCGCCATGTCATATGTGTCTCAACACATCATACAGTGCGTCAATCGGATTCCTGGTCTGTATGTTATTAACCTTTTAGTCCTGAGGGCCCAGTAAGATTAATTCTCGTTTCAAATTGACCACACCCCAACTATATCCAAATATAATGTGGGGTATACCAAAATTATTCTCTCTATCCAAGGATTTTAGTGCCGCAGAAGGTTCTCCAAAAGGACACACATCGCTCACGATATGGCTAAAAGTGTGGAATGGGTCAAAACCGGTTTGTGTTTGGTCCGACTCGGCCCGACACGGCCTAGACCAACTCGAACTTGTTTGGGTCCACCCAGCCTTGCTAGATATGGCCCGACATAGTGAGTTTGGCATGCCCTACTGGGTCTGGCTCGACCTGTGAGGTTCGGCCCGGCCCAGCCCGTGCGGGGCGGCCCGGCCTCGCCGCATGAGAGGGGGAGTCGCGTGCCCGCTTCTCTCAAACCCCAAATGCTCGAAGCTGTTAATTTTCTAGGTAGCATGCGAGACCTTTGGGTCCTACTCGATTCAACACATCCGGCCAAAATGTCTGACCCCTTTTCATCCCGGTGGTGCATCGTGCACTGCCCCTCCACAGTAGATCGAATGACATCCGCTTTCCCTTCACTTTTGTGGCAAAAGCTGCAATGCTTGCTCGCCGGGCAGCATGGCCACGCACTGCTGCCCCCGTCATGTGGTCAGCCACCGATGCGGACGAAAGGCCAAGACCCTTCTCCAGTGGCATGGTGGCACCACAACCTTTGTCGTGGCCGGCTGTGGTGTCGGTCGCCGCTCTCGAGTCCCACCAATGCCAATCACCTGCACCGGTCACTGTCCTCCTCCATCACAAATAACACAACAAATATTACAAAAAGATTTGCGGAGTGGTTGGGCCATATTTGTTTGGCCCGCACCTCCATGTTAGAGCGGCATCATGTTGGTCAATTATTTCTTGAATCCTGATGAATTGTCATGAACATGTAAGGGGAAAATTGAAAACAACTATCCCTACCTCGAATGTTTTTTGACATTGTGAGGAGGGAAGGACGGACATCGGTTTGTCATTGTTGAAGACATCCTACGTTGGAGGATTTCACGGGGAAGATGTAGAAGTTTTTGGAGAATGTCAGGGTTATTCTTTGGATAAGCTTTCTTCGTTGGATAAGAAGAGTTCCTCTAAAGTGATCCTTTTCGCCAATGATTTCCCCTAACAAAAACATGTGAGAAGCCAACCCAAATATTACGTTTAACAATTTAATATGTTGGCACAAAAGGAGTTGGAATAATTAAATTGCTCAATTAATTTGGCTCAATTAAATCAGAGGAATCAATTAATGGGGATTTGAGAGGTCCCCCCCCCCATTAAGAGGGGTTCGGGTGGTCCCCACCATCATAGATTTAAATTGGGGGGGGGGGGTAGCTCGGGTGGTCCCCACCACTGAGCATTCAAAAGAGTTTATAAATGTTAAATAATAGTTTATTTTATTTTTTATTTCCATGAAATAACACTAAATTTTACATTCACCCTCGACCTACTGTGGTCACTGTGAAGGTCTCCATCAGTGAATATTGGTGCGACAATTTCAATAGTTCCCTTCGATATCCATTCCTAGAACTGGTTCAAAAGTAATGAAAACCCGCTCGTAAGTTTACTAAACGTACCTAAAAAAGTTCAAAAATTATTTCTGGGCACGCCAGGCCTCATAATCATTTACCGTCAATTTTCGTGAACTCGTAAAATTCTCATATAATTGAAAACAATTACATGGAATTTCAGGTCTTTAATTATAGAAACACTATAATACTTTATTCAGACCATCCATTTTCTCCATCATGTTTATCATTTGTAATAAATATGATAAAACATTAAATTATGTACAATTTTGATTCAATGTAATTTAACATCACAAATATGACCAAATTTATTGGATCCTTCCTAATTAGAACTATATCAAAATAGTGTAACACTATTTCAATTTGATTATAAAAATCATATTGAATATCATCATCATCGATAGATCTCTAATTATATATAGTTTCAAAAATCCAAATCCATTGGTTGTAGATAATTTTAAACAATGAATAATTAAATGTTTTTCTCTACTTTTCATATTCTTGATCCTTAAACATTTCAATATTAGATAGAAATATACGTGACTTTTACAAAATTGTGTCTGGTAAATTCAAAAAAATGATACACACCATCCTAATTTTAATTACTTGATTATATTCCTATAATCCATCATTTAATCATTGCAATATTTAAGAAATATAGATAAAGGAATTTTTTTTTCTATTTTGTTATTTATGATTAAAATTAATTTTATAAATTAAAAAAATGAATACAATGGAATATTTCACAAATTTAGTGAATGTAATTTTTTTTATAAAAATGGTTTCACATTAAATAACTTTAATTATTATTATTCTATAAATAATCAAAATGTATCAAATAAGAAACACAATCCTATAAATATATATTATTAATACTCTGTATTAAAACTCCATAAATCAAAAATAACATCAATATGCCCATTCAATGTGGCAATAAAAAAATTTCTTAGGAACAGATTAATACATAATCTAACAATATTTATAACACCAATTTGTCAAATAAAAATTTTACAAAACCTTAATCTAAAAACAATCATTCATAATTTCAAAAATACATTAGACGCTTGAATTAAAAAACTGAAAATAAATATTGAATATAAAATAAAAAATATTACAGGAAGTGGAATTCATTACCATAAAATCCCAAAATTATACTTGTTAGTTAAAACACACCTTGTATGAATTGGAAATAAAAATAGTAAATACGAAAAAATTATACATCAAAAGGGGTTTGAATAGGATGATAATAAAATGGAAATAATTTTATGAAAAACTGAGAATAATCATAATTAATATGAGGGTGTATGAAAGGTGTTAATTCCAAGTAAATTAAATTTTTGGACACTACATCTAGAATGAATGATTAGGTTTTCCGACGTGATAGAAAAAATGTAGTTAGGGAAAAAATGAAAAAAAAATTGATTCAACCCAAAAGTTCATAATAAATTTAATGTTTTTTTATAAATTTTATTTAATAATTATTTTTTAAAACATATTAACACATTGGATATCTAAATTTTTACTTTGAAAACCCCATTTTTAATATCAGTTATTCGATAACTAATTTAGAAAATAAAATTCATGATTTTTCGTCTTTATTATAAAATAACATATATGAAAAAATAATTGTAACATCAGTTATAACTAATAAATATTTAAATCATGATTTATTAAATTTATTTGTACTCATGTATATTGAGATATTATATTACATATTTTAAAGGTGTTTAGGAAAAAAGCCTTATAGTAGTCATGTTTTTATACACTAATTGTTTGTGAGAATGATGGAATGTATTGAAGTAAAATACTTCATTATATATTAAAAAAATGTTATAAAAGTAGAATAAATACATTATAATAACAATATATTTTTAAAAAGATATAATATTAGTAGAAACCTCATTATGACCGACTATATCTAGTGAAATAATCAATTTTTTCTTAATGTAATCAACCATAAAATTTTTTCCATTACAAGAAAGTGGAATAATATAATTTATGGAGTTTAAACAATCAATGAATATAATCAATTTAATAGTTATCTTACATGAATGATTGAATAGTCAATTTTGTATAGCTTTCAAAATATTGGTAGACTCACATTCAATCCAAAAATTAAGCCATCCAAATTGGTTTTTCAATTAAATAGCAATTATTATAGAAATAATTTCTCTATACAAAGCGGTAATGAAAGATAATAGACCATTTAAGCAACCCATTTTATCACCGTTATGATTTTAAAAAATTTCACCGTAATCATAAGGAGATATATTCCCTTTATAATCCCCATCTGTATTATTTTTGTTCCATCTCATGGGTGGAGGTACCCATAAAAATTAAAATGATAAAAATTTTGTATGAGAAATGAATATAATGTCAAGGATCCTATGAACCAAAATCCCTTGAATCTAATTATCTTAATAATGATTTTGGAGAGAGTTATAATTCATCACATTGTTAATAATTTTAGTGATTTTTGATTTAATGATGAAAGTACTACTCTCTTTAATAAGCATGTTCTGACTAGGCCATATCACATTTAGGAATTCCGAACATTCCTCCAAAAAGAGGAACAAAATATTATTTGATAGGTTAATATTCATATTAGCATCAACATAATCTTGAATACTAGTAGCGTGAGGAATCACCACTTTATATAGATATGCATCAACCTTACATAAGGTTGCAAAAATAGTACATCTATTGAATAAATTCTAATCTTGATCCCTATATTGATTACATTGGAAAAAATTAGAACCCGTTTTGTAGCCTTTAAACTAATAAAAATAATTGCAGGTAAATTTAGAATACCCCCCCATATATGTAAGGGAAAATATTTTTGTAGAAATCAACTTTCTACTAAAAAACATATCCCAAATCATTTTTTTCATATAATTATATCATTTCAATGATATTTGTAAGAAATTAAACCATTGTAGGAATGTGACCTCATAATAAAATAATCACCATTAATAAATTTTTATTGAATTAACATTTCATTGACTTCATCGTGATACATGTCCATGGATGAATCTATTTTTTTTGAGTGAAATATTCATGTTTGTTTGAAAATCTTGTGAATTTAAGATATCAAGAAAATGAATACATTTATAATTATCATAAAATATTTTTGTGATTAATTGATTTTATCCATCCAAATGGAGTTCAGTAAGATTATCAAATATGAATCCTTAATGGATTGCTATATAATAGATTCCACATTATTAAGATACGTTTCTTTGAACCTGTTAAATAATATAAGTCTCAAAGAATAAATATCATCTTATTTACAATTAATGATCATCTACAAAAATTATCAGATACATAATGATTATATTTATAGTTATTTATAACTAAATGTACCCCATAATCCATAGGTTAAAAAAATGTCTTCCATGGGAATGTAGAAATCCATATATGAAGGATTAATCAACTCCAAAAAAATTTATTAATAATAACTTTGAGACTATAATTAAGAGATGAATGGAATTTATTATTAATCCATCAAATGAAAGTAGGTGTAAAAATCAATCATACAGGAATGGAAGAAGCCAAATAGTTCATTTATTATGAAATATATCTACGAAATTTGAAGATAAATTTAGAGTTATTCATTAACACATTAACAAAAAACAAAGACAACATTAGGGCTATGATGATAATCATCCCCAAGATTTCGAAATAAATGTTATGGAGAAGGTGTATTTTTTGCACATATCTTAGTTGATGAAAGATAAATGATTAAAAATAATTGGAAATATGTTTTCTAGGAATATTATCTATATAGAGATTATTGATCATGTAGGTACTATAGGTTGTATCTTGAAACACTCGCCAAACATATCTTAATTAACTTATATTCCATGTCTCTCTAATTAAGAATTAAATACATGATTATTCACATATATAGAACTCAAAAGATACTCCCTGAGAAAATTTAATTTCATATCACAAACAACTAGAATGAATATTTGATCATAAAGATAATATTTTTTGGAATAAGTCTACTCACAAATTTAATCTTCTTCTTGATGAATAAAAAATTTGTTGAAGCTAACTGGGTAGCTGAGGATGTGATATACTATTGATTTACTCATTTTTATACAATATTAGTGTAATTTCTATAGAAAATTTAATTTTATGTTTTTGGTTGGTATAATGTAACTCATCATGATTTCATATTAAATTCCATTGAAACAAAACATTAAGTATTCTATATCTTTTAATACATACTAACCTGATAACATATGAATTTTGATATTCTAAAACATTATAACATCGACATTAAATTAGAAGGAATAAAAAAAATATAAAATATGTTTATATATATATTTAATAATGAAAATTTGTTGATTTTAACATTATAAAGAACTACTCATTTTCAATAGTATTTTCAATCATTAAAAATATGTTTAATTAAAAAAATTCATTTCGTTTTTTATGAGATGACTAAAATTATTTTCAAATAATTTGGAAATTTTATTTTATGAATTTATGTTCATTATTTAAATCTTCATGTATATATTATTAAATGGTTAATTTTTAGGTCTTTTTAAAATATTTATTTATTTTTTGCAAATAACAAAAAATATTTTTTTTTCATAAATATAATTTCCATAAAAGTATATATTTTTTTATTTATTTAATTCAATCTTAAGGATACTAAAATATCCTTTAAATATAAATAATATATATAATATCTTATGATTTCCCATTATACATGATTTTTATATATGCACATTTTTGGGCTTAAGACACATTTTTATAAAAAAATGTTCTAATATGAAAACTTAGTTTTTATATTAATAGAATAATTTAGATTATATGTATCAATTATTTCATTGAAATTAATATATTATATGTTCAATATATTATTTTATCATATATTTTATTGAATTTACGATGCAATTAATTGATATAAATTAAGGTTTACTGTTAAGAATTTATTTTTTGAAATTGAATTTTCAATGCAATTTTCATTCTTAATTAAAATTTTATTCATTCAACTATTGAAATTTAATGTGTTAAAATGGTATAAAAATATTAATGACTATAATTATTTTTATTTAATATGGTCATAATATTTTTTTCTCATAGTGAATAGTAAAAATAGTAACATTTTGTAACCACTGTCATAGTTTAAAATCATTAATAGGGTTAAGAACATGCGATAATGGTAGGATTTACAAATAGTGCTAAAAAATTCTAATTTTAATAATATATTTCTAAACTATTTTATTCTTCCTTAATATCAATTTCTATTTTGATCTATTTCCAATGAACGTTAACAAAAATAATTGAGATACTAAAATAAATTGTTGTACCCCCGATTTTAGGTACATAACCCCTTTCCTTACGTTTTTGTTTAATTTGGTGTGTAATAAATAAATAATTTCCATAAAATTGGGTGTATCAATAAAATGGAGAGTTTCCATAAAATAGAGAGCTTCCATAAAATAGAGAATTTTCATAAAATATAGAGTTTCCATAATATTGAGAGTTTTAATTAATTTGGATGTTTCCAAAATGTTGGTAGTTTCAATAAATTTGAATGTTTCCATAATTTTGTTAGTTTCCATGAATTTTTATATTTCCATAAAGTTGGTTGTTTCCATAAATTATGATATCTGCATAGTGATGGTTGTTTCCATAAATTAGGGTGTTTCCATAATGTCGGGTGCTTCAATAATGTGTGATGTTTCCATAAAAAATGTGTTTCCATAAAATGGGTAATGTTGATGGATGGGAGAGTTTGGGGGTTTATAAGGAGTGTTGCTACAATAATTTAGGTCATTCGATCCATACACTGTTTCCACAAACTGAATGGTCAAATCTTGCGTAGATGTCAAATCTAGATCCTATTTTCTAGGAGCATTCTCATTTTTATTCTATTTATTTCGTTTTTTCTTCATAACTCCACTAATTAGAGATTAATGTCCCTAGAATTCTAGAGAACCCTTCCCACACGAGTTGAAGCCATTCTGGAGCCTTACCATGGTGATTTCGAGTCCAATTCTTGAGGTATGTCACCACTCTTTACGGATTTGTCATGATTTCATAGATCTTCTTAGATCTACTTCTCTGATCTATATTTTTTCTCATATCTGAACCTATAGTGGGTAGATATATTTTTATGTATTCCAAATATTTCAATGTTGAGTAATGATCTTCCTAGGATAAGAGATCTAAGGCTGCTCTATGAGAATCGACTCGTTTCTTGTGTGTTCTTCGTCTGTTGTTAATGTTTCGTCATGACATTTAAGGTAGGCGTCTTATCTATCAAATCTTTTTGATATAAATTAATTTTTTAGATTAAAATTCGTTTATGTATTGTGAAATTCATGGATAATATTCATTTTTGATGATTTATGGTTTTTGTGAAATTGAATGATCATGGTGAATAGTTGTACAAAAGGGGGTTTAATTTAAAATGTTGAATTTAAATTATATATTTTTTGGAATTACTAAATGGTTGATGAAATTGTTTCTTTCAATTGAAATTAATTTCAATAAAAATGGAGTTTTATTGAAATGTTCTGGAGTTGAAATGGGTTGGCACTGAATTGGTTTTGACAGAAATAGTTTTCAATAAAAATGTGTTTGTATTGAAAGGTTTATTTTGGCTTGATTATTGGGCATATGTGTTGTGTGTTCATTTTTCATATACAAGGCTTGATTGAAATATGACATTGAGCATGATGCCAAAGGTTTAATGGCACATGAGAATTATATATATGGTGCATTGTTGAAATATGACCCTGTTCTCGATGCCAATGGATTGGTGGCACATGGGAAAAAATTACCTTTTGACGACTTGGAAGATCAACAAGAAACTGCTAATGAATATGGAACTTTCATAACGTATCATGCATGGTTGGTTTCATGGGTTTTTGGAATGGTTGGGTATGCTAAGAAGGAATATGGTGAAGTGTTAGAAAGCTTGTTTAGTTTTTTTTCTAGAAAAATAACTTGCTGGAAAAATTGTTTTCAATTGTTCTTGTTTGCTTTTGGTTGGAAATGGTTTCGGGAAACTTATTGATATTTGGTTATAATTTTTTTTGAGAAATTGTTTTATATAAACTGTATTATATAAATGTTCCTAACTATTCTATCCTAGTGGCATGAGTAGGGAAGTCATTGGGAAAACCAACAGAGTTTTATACTCACCCCAACATTGGCACTTTGGTTCTTTTGAAGATGTCGTATTCCAAGACACATGCAATGGTAAGGCTTCTCATTTCTAGAGGACTGTGGTGATGCTTGGGTGATGGGGTGGCTCATGGAGCATGGATTGTGGTGTGGAGCCATGTAGTTTGTCCTGGTGTCTTTTGAGAGTGTTGAGTTGTTTATTTATTGTTGTCTACATTGATGTCTCTGACTTAAATGAAGTTTCTTAGCTGTCTTTCAATTGATCATGCATCATGTAGTAAATGTTTGGTTTTAATTGGTTGGTTCATTGGGATATTCCATAAATGGTAAATTTTCCCACCAATATTTGTTTTTGGAACCCTTCGTCATTTATTTCATGCCTTTGGTATCTTGGGGATGTCTCTTTTGGCCTAGTAATGACTCATTGTACTCTCAAACCAATGAGAATTGGCAGGTCATTGCATAAATTCCATGTGTGTCTATCCCATCTCTTATAAAAGGGAACCTATTATCCTCCATTATTCAGATAATTTTTTCATTATATCTTAGAATGAACCTAATAAAAAATACAATAGTCCATAAAATTCATCAGATATATTCAATTATTCTATTATGTTTTATCCTTCAAGTCCAATCAAGTAATCCAAATGAGGTGTCTCAAAGAAGTAGTATAGTAATTAACTAAGATCATTAAATTTTATTTGTTTTTAAAAATCCCGAAATATATTTCAGCTATCAAAAAATTATTAATAAAATATATTAAAAATATTTTGAAAATTTTTTATTTTTATTTCATGACCCTTTACCTCCAAATATCCATTAAATAAGAGATGAAAGTTCAACTCATGTGTAAGTGTGGACTATTGCCTCCACATAGGAATATAAATCATTTAGCATAACCATTATTTATAAATGTTTAATATTATAGATTTAGTTTTTTATATATTATATTAATTATATATGTAAAATAAATTTATATGTGGGAATTTATATTCATCATTATTTTGTTTGATCCATTAAAAAATTGAAACAACATCCATTTATATGTACGGACTACCATTTTCATATAGTTATTCCATTTAGTTTTAAATATAAAATGTAAAAAAATGGTATAATTATGTATAAAATTATTCTATATTATATTTATATCAATTTTTACATTCTATTGATGATGTATCCTTAATTAATGTGAAAATTACTTAACTGTCAAACCAAAACATACATGAAAAAATTGAATCAATTGTCATAGGAAATGATGATGACAATGAATGACTATTAATGAATTTGTGATGTGATTTTATAAGAAATTAATTTATAATTTTTAGATATAATTATATTTGTTGTATTGAATTATAATAAATTATAGAGTTATTATTCCTAAGGCTGGATAATGCATGAATCATAAAAGGATTAATTTATGGGTTTTATGTTACAATATATTTATACTATAATTACGGATGTTTAAATTTTAAAATTATGAAAATTTATGATTTTTCCCTTGAAAATAATATATAATTTCGTTTCATATTGTTATATGTGTATATTTCAGGATTTCGTTTTATTTTCCTCTATTAATATACAAAAGACACTAATGGAATGTTTTTATAAAAACAAGAAAAGTTTTTACATTTGGGGAAGAATATATTATCCCTTTTCCATTCATCCATTAAACGATATAATGACAATTAAAAATATAATAAAAATATTTTTATTATATTTTTTAATATATTTGACATTTTTACCATGAATTAAATGTAATATACATATTTTTACCATTGATGGTACATTTAAAATTTTACTGATAACATGAATGTAATTTTTCATTTAACATATCTCGAATGAACAACATTATCTAACAACATGAAAAATCTTTTATATAAATAATTAATTTAAATAATTTTTTATTTTTTATATAATATTTTAACATTGTATTCTATAAAATTTTAGATTCTATATAAGTGATTTCAAATTAATAGGGTATTTTCCTCATGAAATTGTTTTGGTGATCTTGGAAACGATTTTCTATCTATGAATACTTCATTTGATAACAATTATAATTTATTGGGGATATAAACAAATGTTACAATATTTATTCTTTCAATTTATAATTTATTATTATGTTGATAACATGTTTAAGAAACATGTATCCTTTCGTCGTGGTATTATATAATGATATGATAAATTTATCCTAATCATGTGGTACAAATATATATGGTTTTCATTAAGTTATTGGTTGGATCAAGATTGTGTTTTCATTTAATGAATTAGATAAACAATACTAGAAAAAAGGCTATAGCGACCATTTATAACTGTGGATATAGACCAAAAAGGTGTGGCTATAGGTAATAGCCACGGTTTTACCAACCATGGATCCTATTAGCGTGGAAGTAGAGGAAAAATCTATAGTCATGGCTCAAAAATGTGGATATAGACCTATAGCCACAGTTCAAACCATGATAATAGACTTATAGACACGGTTTTGAACTGTGGCTATAGAGCTATAGCCATGGTTTGAAACCGTGGAAATAAACTCTTTCACATGAATTTATAACCACAGTTATAAACAATGGCAACATAATAGAGTCTCTAGAAAAAAAATAACATATAATGAAACGATGTTATTGATTTTGTAGTAAAAAAATCTAGGAATGAAATCATTTCTTAGAAAAAAATGATAGATCTGTATTCTGTTTCCATAGAAGAAAAAAACGGCTCTTCTGCACCCCTCTGTTCAACCGCCGCTACTCCATACCTTCCTACCCGCTCCTCCCTTCCCCTACCTTCTCCCTGCCTCTACCCTGCCCCCTGCCTGCTCCTCCCTGCCCCATCCCTACCTCCTCCCTACAACCTGCTCCCTGCTACCTGCTCAACCACTACTCCCTGCTCCATGCTGCCTCCGCCCTGTTCCCTGCCTCCGCCCTGCTCCCTACCCTCCCTACCTCTGCTACTTCCCATCTCCCTTACAACATCATTATTTGATCCTCCACCATAGTATTAAAGCTTTCATAACCATCAGTGAATCTACTCATACTAATACCCTTTTTGTACATCTACTCGGAATTACAAGAGATGCAGATAAAAAATCATCCATTTGAAGATTAAAATGAAATACTCATTCAAAACCAAAACAAGGCATGTTGTAGTTTACAAATAAAGTGATATTTATAGCTCTAGAAACTATCAAAAGATGCAATACTTCACCTGTTTCAGAATCCAAAACCAATATTGGAAAATAAAATTGAGTAAAACAAACACACGATATTAGAAGCTCATATCACAATGATCAAAATGAACTCCATAAAAAACATTATCCCATGTATCCCCCAATGGATAGAAGCAGTGCCAAGAAATTTTATTACTGAAGGATACTATGAATTGTGGACTATTGTAGTGTGATGAATTCAGGTCACTATAATTCATCATTGAACCATGATGCTAAAAAAATTTATTGTAATGTCATCTCCTGAAAAAATCATGTTTTTTAATAAGTCAACCATGAATCATAGTTGTGATAAAAATATACTTCATGCATGTAACACAACTAAGAAAATATGAAGAACATGGTTGACATTTTAAAAATAAATTACTCTGATGGGTTACATGTATTGAATTTTCATCAAAGTCTACAAACAAATCTCTCTACAAGATAAATATAATGTCATTAATAGATAAACCATTATTAAATTGTATAAATTATCCATATTTTAATTTCATGTTGATTGATTGATACTAGACTATCTATAGTTTTCATGTTAAGAATGTTATTATAATGCAACACATAGGTATAGTGTTTATAAAATTATATTAAAATATATGATAATGTGTGTATTTTAGTATGTATAGAAGCATAAGAACATGCTCTGTAAAACATAAAATTCCTAAAGAACCCCTTCCTAAATTCACCATGTTATCTCTATAATCTTTCATAGGATTCCCTTTCATTCCAAAATGTCAACATAAAAGTAAAAGACCAATAAATTTACCCGGAATCTGCTCCATTGATTTAAATTTTGTCCCTCTGAATTTTCCATCGAATAAAATATCATCTTTTTTTGCATTAAACATGGTTCAAGAAAATGCATGGACATCCCTTTACCTAATATATTCATTTGGGATATGATCACAAACATATTCAAAAACATGGTCAGAATTTATAAAATAATTTCTTATTGAATTCAACATCTTATCCCATTATTACATAAGTAATTAAAGTAGTAAAAATAATTAAAAAACATATTAAAATTTATCTTTAATAGATTTTAGATTACTCTAAATCATTTTGAACTTATAGACATGATTAGACAGTAGTCTTCCTTCAAATATATCATACCAAATAACCTCTGTATCAGTCATTGTTTTTTATTATTTTTGGATTCTCAAACATATCCACTATAGCCTACATTAACTATAGTATGTTTTTTACCTCCCAGATGATAAAGGAAACATTTTTCTCTAAAGATATATGTATCACTACAATTTTCATCCTCTCAAGAAATTATCATTCCACTTTATGAATTGTTATATGGTTTTAATCCTTTCAATCAAAACTCAAAAGTACTTCTAAAATATATAGTCCTCCATCTTCATCCTTAAAAAATCAATGTTTATCCTCTCAAACTTGTCTATCATGAAATTTCCTTCTTATAATTCTATTCCATCAAAATAAGTTCTCTGCAACTGAAATAAAAATCATAGAAGCAAGAACATTACCATAAGAATATGTTGAGAGTACTCATCCTTGATGAATAACAAGATATGATACCACTTTTTGGGAACCATGAAACCACAAATTTGGAAGAAACCCATTAAAAAATAAACACATGGAAAAAATTCTAAAACTATCATAATCATATGATCTTATAAAATGAACTTCTATAAATAATACAACAAATACACCCTAACCAATACACCAAATCATTCACTATCAAATGCATGCAACTACAAAAAGAATTTCACAAGAATAATCAAAATCAAACAAGGAATAAAAACAATATATTTACATGATTCATAATTTTAGCCTTATATCCATTATAGAACAATATTTCTTTCTTTTACTCATGGAAGAATAGGAACATTGCAATCAAAAATTGGATGATTCAATTGATATTAGATAAATCATAGTTACAAGCACAAATTCATAAGTGCTACCACTCTAAATAATTATAGATGGTCTACTCGGTCAATTGATTCCACTGACTTTTAAAATTTATAGAGATCCCATTGTTAAATTATGTTGGAGGCCACCAAAGAGACTTGTGTTTTCATATATATCATTATTCATGGGGAACTAGATGAATCTAGAATTTATAGGAGAAGGAATGGATGGTTACAATGTTAGAATTTAAAACTAGTTGGATTCATATAACTTGGTTGATTGTAGGATAACTGGTTGTAGGAGTCTCATGGGGTAAGAAGAGGTGGGGGGTCTCATGATGCTTTCATATGGTCTAGCCTACAGAGATCTTCTATGGGTGGCCTATGGACACAAAGATGATCTGTAAGAGGTTCCCACTCTCTTTAGATTTAAATTAAAGTCTACCTGAGGGATTTAATCTCCAAAAACATTCTCACTAAGTAGACCCTCGTAAATACTGTCATTTCTCAAACTTCATGCATCATGAAATTACTTCTCAAAAAGTGTGTTGGGGTGTAATTATAAGAAATGTTGGTATCTTTTTATTATGGGACTTATGAAACCGCTACCATATAGAATTTATGTGCAATAGTGTGCTTCACTGCATTGAAGCCAAAAAACCAAGGCCATAAAGCAGACTGGTAATAGCCTCAGGTTGTTACCTTTATCCCTTAAATGACACTTGTGCTACCAGGATCCTTTCAACCAAAAAGTAGGGATCCAAACTGACCAGAAAAAATGCACGTATATAGAAATTTCTTCATAGTTTCATTAATTTTTTTAAATATTGAATGCTCATTTTGATGAAAAAGTAAAAAAATTTAATTATTCAATACATATATTCATCTCAATGTATTTAAAAATGTTTTAGGAACAAAAAAATTACCCATTCAAAATTGTATCTAATTAGAGTAAAGGGAATTGAAAATTTAGGTAAATAGGTACTTCTATATAAAGTGGAAGAAGAATAGTTATTTTCCCCCTATATATAGTGTGGAGGGTTCCCTTATTCTCTAATTTTTGAACAGGATAAGGGCCTTGAATTATCTCTATATATTATTAAATTGTTTTCTAGTGTCACTATATTTTATTTTGCAGTGACGTAATTCCAAAATACACTAGGTAACTACATAAAAACATACACAAAACCATTTCTTATGCGAATGATTTACATGAGTCCACATAAAACTAATGGGGAACGTCCTCTCCAAAATTATTATGTGTAATTCATTCATAGGAAAAAAAATTGATTTTCTTCTTTTCAACTCCTTTTTTAAACTGACATGGCCTATAAACTCTTTTAATTATTCTTTTATTTACATAGATATGAAAATAGATGCTCAATCATCAACTCTGTGATGAACTGATATGGACAACAACATTGATTATAATTAGTGCCTATATGTTCTTTCAAAGGAGTTTCTACATTCAGAGTTGACTGGATCAACATAAAGAAATTACTTGGAATCCGAGAGGTTTCTTCATTTTGAATTCAGGTTTCTAGTTGATGCACTAATCCTTGAACATCATCTAGGAGGGAAGAAGCCGGTGCACTGGATCAATTGACATCAGATCATTTGATTAAGGAGGCTAAAAAGATAGATGTCTATGAATTTGGATATTACTCACTAAATCAAGAAGTGTTTCCTCAAATCCATGAAACATATATTCCTAATTAATAAACTATTATGCGGAGGGACTTTGAAGACCACATGCATGGGAAAACATGGAATAGTAGGTGTGTGGTAATAAATAATTTTTCTAGTAATGATCCCATATTATACATAACATGAAAAACCAAAAATGAAGGTGAATGTATTAAAATTTCAAATATAAAGAGAGTTTTAAAAATTTAACATGAAAATTTATGCATGCTTAAACATAGAACAATCCTTTTTCCATGCAGCACGTGCACTGGAAACTCTCATAGCTAGTTGAGGGCGCACAACTTTTCCATCTTCAATATACATAATATGAAACAAAAAACAATTTTGAAGTGACCTGGTAGGATTTTCATGCATGTGGGAATTTATTAGACTGTTACTGGTAACAACATGTTAAATAAAATATTCACAGGAAGCAATGGATAGAACTAGAAATGGCCACATAGATTTTATGATAGGTATGTAGAATATGAAATTAAAATTCATAGAAATACCAAAAATATTTATTAAAAAACACCAAAATCCATCCCCCTCCATGAATACCTTGCTCACAGGAATAAATGGCTAGGATTGGCAATAGCCATATGTTCTTGTGTTTGCATCCTCATTTGTTCATTATTTCTCTAAGATGACTATTTTTAAATTGAAGACCATATTCATTGATTATAGTTATAGTAACTTCATATAAATAAAAGATTTATTTTCTAAAACAATCACCATATATGAACCCATTATATCTCTTAATGTAATAAATTCATTTAAAATTGACTCATAGTCTATTGAGAAAATTATGCACTCATTCCCATGAGATTTAGTAAAAGGTCCAATGAAATCCAAGACCCATACATCAAATATATCGACTTCTAGTATCCCTGACTATGTAATATCATATATACTCCCTATATTTCTTATTATCAAGTAGTTGTAACTATTCTTAACAAACTCCCTTGAATCATTAAAAATAATAGAATAGAATAAACTACATTGAATGGCCTATGTCACTACTAGAAAAACACTCTATACCCAAGGATCATATCATGGAATCCAAATAGTTTATTCATGGAGGATCAATACTAAGATATTATGCTACATAGGGTATAAAAACACAAAAGTAATTCTAAGGAGAATATTGTAAAGTATCTTCTCCAAATACAGTGAATTCATTTCAATGTTTCCCAGCATTACAATGTGATAATGTAAACATGGATAAACACAATTCTGAAATATTTTAAATAAATATATAAATATATATATTAGGAATTCTTCATGCATCAGCTTTATGGTATAATATATAATGGAAATGTTATATGGAACTAATATTTATAATAGTGAAGCATGCCCTCTCTGAATGCATTCAAATTCATGGGAACCAAAACAATATTAATTATACACAGTTTTAAGTGAATTTTTTCTTAATAAAACTTAATGAAATAAATTCCAATTGCATGGAAAGTTGATACAATGAACGATTCATTTTTTATTAGATGATTCCATTCTCTATTTTCATAGCATTTGAAAATTTTGAAGATCCAACTAGTGAAATCAATTAAATTCAAAGGATAAATAAATTAATGTATGGAAAACATCAAGTAAATATATATCAACATCCTTAAATAGTGAATGAATTACAATGTATCAATGTATTCCATGAAGGCTATGAACACTAACCAGTGGTGTATTTATGAAAATTCATAAAACAAAACCCCATTTTTGGAACTGTCTAGGGCCTTAACAGAGACAATATTGGAACTCAATGGAGGTGTAGGTCTCCAATTAAATAAATACATTAGTTTTCTCATTCCAAGGTAATATATGACTTCATATAGATTGTGAGTAATCAAAAAAAAATTGAGTGATATTTTCTTCATGCGGAAGAGGGAATATTTAAAACATAATAGAATATATTGTTGTGCTTTCAAGACACATGGAGTTCATGGAAAGCATATGGGAATGAAGGGAATCCTTGTACATTCCAAACAAAATAAATTAGGTAATATATTAATGAGTTTTATAAACAGAAACAAATCACGATTTGAGAAATTATGGTCATCAGATAAATGTTAGTGGAGTTTAGGGGGTGATTTAGTGTTGTTTTACATGTGTAATAATTCTAACCTCTCTTGACTATGTGGAGTGATCACTAACATTTTTCAGAACCATACTAAGGTATAAAATATTAGAAGAAAACATAAGGAAGGAGTTATATAATGGAGAGGAGAACGACCATTTGAAACCCATCAAGCATATTGAAATCACCAAATGAGAGGAACTATGTGTTAAACTACCATCATTTGTACTACTTTCATGCCATTAAAGGGATTCCATTAGAGGTTTCCTTATCATTTGTCATAGATTTCACAATAAATTTCTTATATCTCCAACTCAATGGAGTATAAATTGATTTATATTTATTAAGATGTATTCCAAACTAAATGAACTAATAATAAATAAATGCATTGATTCCAAAGGAATATAACTCTTTCAAAATATTATAAGTCATTTTCATTGCATTTACTGGGAGATCTTACCAAATATAACTAACCGTTGAATTGTGAACTAACATATTAGTTTTTGTTCAAAAACAACAAGAAAAGTTCCAATAGCATTGGGAATGATTCCATGACAAATAATAAAAAATTACCTCTTAAGATTTATCACTCATTTTTAATGAAATTATTTAATGAACTAGTTAATTTAATAGCTTAGAGAATTATTGATTTCGTTATAGGAGGCTATTGTAGTGGTAAAATAGTATAGGAACTCAAATACATTTACAATATAATATACATGAACTTGAATTATAATAGAATCATAGGTATAGTGATATTTATAATAATGTTTTGGTGATAGTTGATTTGATCCCCCAAATTATATAATTTAATGAAAATAATTTCAAATTCTCATATCAAATTCATAAGGAAACAATGTGAAATTCATCAACTATAGAATATTTAGTCACAGTTCCATTAATATAGTGAATATTAACATTCTAGCAACAAACTCACCACTAGACCAAATTGAAGGGGTGTATTACAAGGCTAACTATATGAAACATTAAGTGAGATATATTCCATTTTGAAATATCTATAACCACTGAGGGTATAAATATCAAAATATTTCATGGAAGGAGTAAGTTGGTCTTAAACAAGTTGGTCCTTCTGTAGTCAATGAAAAATAATAAAGACAATAAAGGATTGAAGATAAAATATAAGGGAATAAATCTTGAAATACATCCCATGAGGATCCATGGACTTAGAATACATTAAAAATGATATACGAGATAGAAAAAAATCAAATCAATAACGATTTTATGAAATGCAGAAAATCAAATCTTCTCATGTCCTGATTAGTTAATTCATGGTAGTTATTCAAGAATCCATAATCTAAAAATGAAAGTGGGGTGGATTGCATGAAAAAACACAATGATATATAAGGGGAAGATTCCTAATACAATTGAAGAAAATTCAAATATTGATTCATGTAAATGACCAGATGAGGAAGATAAATAGTCAAGGGAAAGGTTGAAAAAGAGACTAAAAAAAAATTATATGCTACATAGTAAGAAGAAATCTATAAAAAATGAGATGAAAGAATTGAAAAATTAAAGCAACAATAAAATGAATATGTTGATAAATATGAATTTGGAATGAATGAACCTCTAGGAGATTTATGTTCAAGCTAGATAACAGAGATGTCATGTATTATAAGCAACCTACAAAATTTTCAAAAAGAGGTAGAGAACATGATATTAATAGAGATAAATACCAATGTTTTATTGAAATGATTTAAAATTTTAAATTTTTTATACCATTTTAAGAAAAACATTCCAATATTCTCACAAATACTATGTTCAATAAGAACATTATCACAAATAGGAGGAGTCTTGAATAATTTTATATTCTTCCATTTATAGATAAATAATGTGTTTTAATTCAACATAATATCCCATTAAAGCCTAAGTATCCTCATAATTTTAGAATTAACTATTAGTTTGAAATGAAAATAACATTTACTTATCATGTGTATTTGGTATCTAAAATGAATTTAATCAATTTTTTAGTTAATAAGACATTGGATATAAGAGATATTGATCCCATAATAGTGGCTTTAAATTTAGTAAATAGATCCATCACTTACCTGATAGAAGTAATTCAATACTTAAAAGAGATATTTTAAAAGATTATAATACTAGGCGAATTTCTATTCTCGAACATGAAAATTGATAGAAAAGTACCCATCATCCTTGGAAGACCCTTATTAGCTACTAGATGTTTCTTGATATATGTTCCACAAGGAATTCTAACATTTCAACCTGGAGAAGATAAATAGATACAAAATTTATTGCAGGATGTGAAACATCCACATAAATTTTTTGATTATTTCACAGCGATGTGATTGATAAGGAAGTTTAAAATAATCTATGATATTAGTTAAACATTGAAGGAGCTATAATATATGAACTCGTTAATTGTATAAAATACCCACCTGATAAAATTGGCGTGTCTGATGATCAATAAGATCATTACTGTCGCAAACATAAATTTGGGTATTTAAGGGATGAGTTGCATGAAGAGAAATTGGTTAGGAAATGGTTAGACCATAATACATCAAGATTTTATCTGAATAAATTTCCACTAAAATTGAATTATGAATATATGAGAGACAATGTGACACAACATATGATTGGTTCATCTAAATTTAAGATGAAACAACAAAATATATAGTTTAGGATGCATGCTAAATAATGACAATACATCCACTAGATATACTATATTAGAAAAAATAATGAATAATTTCTTCAATTTTTATAGATAATATACTAATAGAAGATAATTTGAAGCCCACTATTGAACAAGTAATGGAATCCAAATAATTAGGGTAAAAATATTAAAACGAATTTAGTATCATGTGAAATAGAAGAGAACCACAATACCTGTAGATTACCATGATGAGAAAGTTCACATTTGTGAATGGTCACAGTGTGGGTGAAATCGAAAGTGATGTGATGCAGGAACCGCATGGTAGAAGTCAGGATCACAGGTGGAAGTAGATGCATTAAAGTAATGGAGAAGTGTGAGGAGACTAGGGTAGAATGATATTACTTAACCCTAGGGTATAAGGTCAAGATCCAAAGAAGAGGTAGGTTCCAGCGGGATGACGGGTTTGTAGTAGCCAGAGGCAGAGCAGCTGGAGGTGGAGCGGCCAGAGGAGGAGCTGCTGGAGGCTAAGCGGCCCGAGGCGGAGTGGCTAGAGGCGGAGGTAGAGGAGGGAGAGGGACGAGTGCGTTGACGGGTATGGAGGAGCTTAATGGAGAGGGACGATTGTCAGCAAGAGAATGTTTTGAGCACATGGATCATGGGTAGCAGAGTAAAGTCGTGGGGTGGGGGGAAATTATTGACGATATATTGTCACATGTTGCTTTGTTCCATGGATATATTTAATCTAATGCCACGTTTTTAAAATAATTGCGGCTATATCTCACGATATAACCACTGCCCAATTAAACAATAGCTATAGAATAGTGGTTATAAATCATTTTTCTAGTAGTGAAAGATGGATTTATCTTGAAATAATAAGAACTGGAATGGGGGTGAATGTAGTTTTGTAAGGGAAATTTTCTAATAATATTGTATTTTTAGTGATCCATGAGTAAGGAAATAATGGATTTGTGAGTCAATCAAATCGGTTATAAAATTCATGGTAGTGGGAATCGTATAAGGAAATTTTTTTCTATAATTGCTTTTTTTTTCAAAAACATATGTCTTATGTTTATGATATGCATTCATGGATGTTTATTTATTATTGATTACTCTCTAACGATAGGTACAATTTCTTTCGATTGATAAAACATTATAACATGTTTCACAATAATGATATATAAATTGATAGATATGATATTCTAATGTATAGAAATTTTTCTCAAATACCTCTACTTATCATATACTCACATAAGAGCATTTATTAAAACAAATTTTTCTTACCACTATTGAGCATTTGAAGTCACCAATTATTAGGTTTCCTTTCTGAATGTTATGAATAATATTTTTATATATGTTTTGAATAATAAGTGTGATAGTTTTGAAGAACTAAATATTAAATTTTTTATATCATTTTTCAGGATATTTTTGATATATCAATGCGTCCAAGGAAAATAAACTTATAAGGTCCTCATATGATTATTATTGGTTTTTTTGTATTCCACTTTAATGATTTATAATATATGTTTTAAAATTATGGTTCTTTCTAATTATTTCAAAATATGAAAAATATGGAGTTTTGTTTATCTTACTTTATATGAATCATTTGTTCATTAATTAAAATTTTAAATTTATTGTTACCATTGAACATTTAATTATATTTAAATCCTATAATTTTATTTACATCATCCTAAATAATTAGGTACCATGTTATCATCAATCCTTCTCATCACTAGGATGCATATTAAAATAATTCATGGTTGGTGTCTCCATGAATATATTTTTTTATAATCTATTATCTATATAGAGAATTTGGGATTCTAGGAGGACAATTTAGTATAAATATATGATTCATTGTCAATTAAGAATCCCAAATTAAATAACAGATCCATATAATTAATCATTATAGTGGAAATAACACTAGGTATGTCCCCATTTCCATGTTTACACTTGTATTATGTTGTTAAAATCTAATTTATATTCAACATACCTTTTTTCACATCTATGTTATAGGTGATGAGATATAATAGTTAATGAATTTATGACATTATATTGAATTATAATATCTCTATACTTTTTAAATACTAGTATTAAAAATACATTTGATATGACCACTATGTATCTCTAATAAGAATCCTTTATACATTCTCTCAAATACATATGTTGTGAAACTGTAATAGATGATTCCATCAAATATTAGAATTTAACTAAAGTAGTGTATGGTATTTGTGACCTTACCACCAATAGAAATATTTAATTATGGTGAAATTTTATTATTCCTATATTGAAATTTCATTTAAATTCTCACGACAATTTTAAATAAATGATTAAATATATTTTTTAATTTACTGAAATTACAAAGGATGGTGAAATAAAAGATATTTATTAATATTCCATCATTTTAAGAAAACTAAATATCACACTATAATATATTCTGAATTTTTTGTCACTAGAAAATTATATATTTAAAGATTCAAATTATCCTTCCCAATCCCAAATTATTTTTATGAAAAATTCATGAATTGTTTTAGGATGTATCTCTAGGAAAACATCACTATGTCACAATATTTGGATATGTTTCGTAGACTGCCCAATCCTAATATACTATAATCATATTTCATCAATTCGGGCTTCTAAATTATATTTCATTGAAATTTTGAATAACCCATTATACAATTAATTTCTATAAAACCATATTTTTTTAAGACATCTATGATATTGAAATGTGTCTCCGACTATTGAATAATGATTTTATTATAATAGATTAATCATAACTCTAATGATAGAAGATATTTTTTAAATTAATGTTTTTCAAATATTTTTTCTTTCTTATATGATTATATTCTATATGATCATCTTATGAGGTTTTTCAATACTATATTGATATTAAGAAACTAGTTAAATATTTTTTATAAAATAATTTACATATAAACCACTATTTATTTAAAAAATGGATGATTGTAAATATTTCTATTAATGTGATCAGGTTTTTTTATCCCAATAAATTATGGATCATATAAATATATTAATAAATAGAAACCCAAAAAATGTATTATATAATATGAGTTTCTGTAAATTTGTGTGTTTAGTGATCGAATATAATCTATCCTTTCCCCAAGGGAAAATATATATTCCATCAACATTGAAGACTATTTTTACCATTTATATATTAACATGTAAATATCCATTGATGGATTTTGACTCATCGCATTTATTGGACCATAACTTCTTATTGGGAGCATCGTCATTCAAAAGTCTATACTCATTGTGTAGAGAGGGATTAAAAGTGTTTAGGGTTATATAAAATAATCTTTTGACATGTATTCTCAAAATTTTTAAATTAATAATTGATGTTTCATGTATCATCATATTAAATCTAGTAATAAATTTATGATATATTATCTGAATAATATATAATTATTTAAAAATAACTGAAAAAAAACATAACATTGTGATGATAAAGATCTATCAAAACATGAAAACACAAACCATTTAAACCTACAACCATTAAAATTAATTTACAAAAATTAATAATATAATATTATAAACAAAAAAATATTTATTTATCATTATATTATTTCTAAATATCCCATATAGAAACCATAATATATTATTTTATTTATATTTAAAAAACAAATACTAATTTAAAATAATTATGTACACTGAATTTACTAATGAGGTTGTATGACATATACCATCGAAGTTAGTTTGAATTTTTTGATGAATTTAATATATACTAGGAATGTACAAAAGGAAACAACTTTTTTATCTTTGTTCATCAACATTAATTCTTATATTTAATTTAGTACATTAGTGGCATGAAACATAACTTGAAAAGTCATGTTTAGTTTGAAATGTGTGGCCCTTATCGATTATTATGTACTTAAAGTACATGAATACCAATAAAACATGTCTTGGTATACACATGTTGTTTATTCATGGTTAAATATTCACTATTTATGTTATATGGATGAATTCCTAACAATCCAAATGATATATGGAATTATTACCTTGAAATTCAATTAGAAAAAATCATGTTGTAATTTCAATACATTTCATGAACATATATCCCACAATGTGAACTCTATGGTCCAGTACAAAAAATATTCTCATCAAACTAAATCCTTAGTATATGGTTATGTTTTTTAAGACAATGGTAATTATAATTCAATATTTTATTAATTACATATCACAACAATATAACGGTTTATATAATGAAATGTTTTTTATTTTTGGCAATCATCCTCATAAGAATCGAATTTTATGATACTTCTTAACATTTCAAGATAAGTAAGATAAAAAATACTCCAGTCTAAACATCTAAAAAATTAAATAAATCAAAATAAAATGAATTATTGGATATATAAGAAATGGATGAGCCCCGATTTAATGTAATAGTAATCCTAATGAATAAAAATTAGTCATCATAATTTATCATAATCTGAACATATGGGTATAATCAAGATATATAAAAAATTTACACCAAACAGCACAAAGATCATAAATCATCAAATAAGTCATTGAATACCATAAAATTGTGGAATTTCTTATCAAAGGGTCATAAACAGTGAGTGAAATAGAAATCGAAATGATAAATAGCATTGAATGGTGGAATAATAACAACTATATGTAAATTTTTTATAAAACCTATTATTCACATTCATTTGTAATCAAATATATAATTCCCATGTATTAAAATATAAGAATATATATTATTCCCATTCCTTTATGAACAATGTCTTTATATATAATCTATAAATATAATTAAATATAAAACACAACAAATTGAGAGGAGTGCAACATATTGGTACTATATCTAGATATTCATAATATAACTAATTTTTACCTTGCATTGGATGAGTTTCATTTAATGATGAAGGGCGTGATATTTTTAAAGTTTTGATAGTTTCTAGGATACTACAGGGTTGGCACACAGTTTTCCCAAATCGTGATCTGTCACAAATAAAATCATGGAAACACAGAATGTGGGGATTTACATGAAAATTGCAGGATTGAAAAATTGTGTACCCACTAATGAGAAACTGTGTTTGCCATTTAAAATAGTTCCATGACCATGGAATAATATTTAGTCTAACGATGTATCCAATGCTTTGAAACCATGGATACATGAATTTTTTATCTGGATTTTCATTTTAAAATTATTGAACCTCTTTTTTTAATCCTTGATAGACCTATAAGATGAAAAATAATTTTCAAATTCCATGAGATTTTCCAAGAGTAGTTCATGGAACCTCATTATTCTCCTAAAATATGATTGATTCATGGAGTATGATGGTTTATCCTCTTTTGTTTAGACTCCTCAACTCGTTCTTAATCTCTTGATGTCTTTATTATACTTTATATGGTTATCCAGATCCACAGATATATTTTCGATCTAATATCCTTTATTTTGGGATCATAAAACTAGTAAAAATTCAATGTTTCCATTATTTCTATTACTTGTTTTGGAATCCCTTATTGGGTTCAATGTTATGAGTTTTTTTGATTCTGGTATGTTATTTTGTTGTTATATTGGATTTTTATTAACAAAAAATTACATAATATAAAATATATTGATTATTTAAAATCAATTTCTATTATAAATGAAATTTATTTCAATTGATTTATTAAAAATTCAAGTCAATGGAATTTGGGGTTTTTTAAATTAAAAATTTTCCAATAATTTCAGAAAACACCAAAATTATTTTTAATTGGGATATGTTTATGATATTCATGGAAGATTTCGGAAAATTTAAATTATTGAATTGTAATTATTAAATAATTTGAAATTTATTCAATTAAGTATCATAATTTTATTGTTAATATTTAATTTTGAGTTGAATTAATTTCTTATTTGTGAAAAAATGGATTAAAATGGTATTGATCGAAACTGTTGTGATTTATTTTGAAAAAATGAATGTTTGATTTAAAACGTGTTTTCAAATGAAACGATGGAATTTTGAAAGGTGGGAATGGTATTTAGTAATATTAGAGGGTTTTTTAAAATAAAATCACCATCCTTCTTATGTACTAGAGAACGCAAAATTATTTGTTTTTAATGAGTTATATGGGATAATCCCACTCAGATTTAAATTCCCTAGAACCCTATTGACTTTCTAAACACTAAATAATTATTATATAACACATTATTCTTCAATATATCATAGATTATTCATGTCATTTCTATTTTGATGTATGTGTGTACATATTTCCCTTAATATCACATGAGTTTGTGAAGATCCCATAACCTTGAACTATCACTCCTCGTTGTAGATGAATAAGTTTTACTCTTATTTATATATAAGATAAAAATGTCTATAAATTATTGTGAAGTATTTTACATTCTGTATGATTTTAAAAATTTTTATAATAAATTTATTTAGTAAACCATTTTCATATAATTTTTCCATCATTTGAAAAGTGTAGCATTTGTTTACTGTAGTTGCATCCTTTTAAATATAAATAATGATTATATAGAGCATTTTTTTGAAATTCTGAAACCATTTATTTAAAATTGAATAATCATTAGATGGTTATTTAAACGTTTCAATATATTATGGATTCCATTTAGAACCCCTATATGTATTTTAGCTGACAACATATTTATTCCTTTGAGGGTTTATAGATTTCCATCTTCAAGGAAAGAGTACCGGTAAATCACCACATAGAGGTTTTGATAAAGGCTGATCAATAGACATTGTGAGTTGTGTCCATTGGTACATAGTCAATTTTTTCAATTTTTTATAAATTTCAATAAAATATTTTTTATACCACTTTAATATATGTCTAAAATTTCCCTATGGAATATCAATTGTTTTCATACTGACTTTTAATATTTCATTCATAATGATTGTCAAGAATTCATTCCCAAATTAATTTTTTATTATTACGAGTGCTAGTTTCCATCCCATGGGGATCTGGAATTTCTATCGGGCCATGTTAGTGTCAGCTCGATAATTGGTTTACCAGGTTACCCACACTGGTTAATAACAAATTGGTCTCAATGGTTTATGTTTATATTCATTCCATTAATTCATAATGAAATTTTTTATTATATTTAAGAAAAGGGAGTATTTATAATTTAATGCTAGTACATATATCACCACCATGTACCTTTACTCACAAGGGGTGGTTTATGAAAGAAATATTGTGGATTAGTTCTATCATTTTCCATAATTATTATTTGAATATATTGAAATCAGAGTCATTAGTTTCAAAATATTGTGATTAGTTTACCTTATTTCTCTATATGAGTTTCAATCAGATGTAATTTTTTTAATAATTTTTCTAGTATCATTCCTTTGTGAATAAATGTGAATTAGATCAAATAATAAGCTATTTCTAAATTTCAATTAGTGAATCCTCTTGTAGGCTCGAGTTTGTCTGAGGTGATTGCACATTCTATAAATGATCTGGTACAGGAACCACCACAAGCACTCTTTCTAGATCTAATGGTGTCACATAAAAGGGATGTTCTCTTAGGACAATCTAAATAATTCCTCACCCATAATAAATCAGAATTCATGTGGTCAAACAAACATCATGAGGCTGAGTAATGGTTGATAAGGATTGCCCATTCATTCAAATTCTTATTTACACATAATGAAATAATGGTGATAGGTGTCCACTTCGTGCTGGAGGGATTGAGAGGGAGATGCTGGGAAAATATGGTGATTGAGATGAAGGATGAGGGTGTAGAGATAAAATGATTAAATTTTCATGTCACCAACCAGTTATATGTTGAATCGATGTTATTGTTTATTTCTATTTAGTTTTTTATGAATGACTAGGATGATAGGAGTGATCGAGTATGAAAACCATTTTTTTGAGATCAAGAATTTCACACCTGAGAGTGTAGATGGCTATGTGATGAAGGAATGAAGATTCAAGTTGTGACTTTGATGGAATATTAATTCCATGTTTTCTTGTTAATTTTTCCTTCTTTTATAGATGTACTGGATTTGGTGATGATTTTTGAAAAGGGTATGAATGGAATGTCAGGGTTATCAGAAGTTTCATTATCTCCCACTGGTTATTCTAGGTACTTCAAAAGAAAATTGAATAATGATAATTTCTATGGTGTTTCATGACATTAGTTTCATTCTATCCCTTCTCCAATGCTAAGAAGCTTCCCATCATCTGGTTACCAATATTGACATATGGGAAATTCAAAGTAGCATCGCAATGAGGAACCAATGAAATATGCCTCCTATGGATGCTCATGTCACCTAAAAAAGTTTTTCCATATATAAATGACTCTTTGTAGTGCAAAAGGATCGTCTTCTCATTCTAAAATTGCTGTGAAATCAATTGATTCATGGAAAAACGGTTTTTCTCCATATATATTCAGATAAAAAAAATTTCACAAGTGCAAGAGTATCGATAGTAAGTGGATACATGTCCAGTGACCATGAGAGGTACACTCACCAAATCATCTTCATTAGTGACTGTATTATTGTATAATAGTGTATCTCATAAATTTATTTCAACCCGTATTGTAAAAATGAAAAATCATCCTATGAACATTTATCTTATGTCTTGGATATTACTAAACTCATTTTATGACGATATTGAAAGGTATTTGTAGTCTCACTTATGTTTTTTCTATTTTAGATATTGAGTTTTCATTGGGTTTTCATGTTATTTACATGAAACCTCTTGAATTAATTTTTTGGATAGATTATATCAATTACAATAATGACCAGATATATTGTTACCTTCGACTGGTCTACTTCAGTAGACCTAATGGTGTGTGTCATGCATTTTCAGTAGAATGAGAATCAATATTCAGAAGGTATAGATCTTCTTATGAATAGTCATAGAAGGTAACATCATTGTTTTCATTTTATCTATATAGAGAATCATTGAGCTGTGATCTCTCTCTAGTTTTGTTTGAGTTTTCTAATTTTATTCCTTCTAAATCCTATATTTTTTCACTGGTATGGGATGTAGAGTTTTGTATTGACTATGTGCCTAGTAATCCAGCAATTTTTATTCCGTTTTACCACACAAAACATTCAAAAATAAATGTGTTGAAGACTATGTTGGATGATATTCTAGAGAAATAATATATTCTCTAATGTGTTTCACCATTGGTGGTGCATGTTCTTTTTGGTAAAAAAGATTACAGTTCCCTGTGATTATATGGTGATTGACAAAAATCCAATAGAGGCATCACTATGAAAATGTATCTTTTCTTAGGGATTGATTATCTATTTAATCAGTTAAAATGGGTGAATTTTCCCTTGACGGATGACCATTGATCTGGTTACCATCAGCTAAGGATAATTTAATTTGATATTAAAAAAACCATCTTTCTGAGCACAAACAATAATTATGAATACCTAGTTATGTCCTCTTTCATAACAAATGCTTTATAAGTATATATGGATTTAATGATCATGATTTTCCATGAGTATTATGATACCATTGTGGTAGTACTTGGGGATGACATCCAAGTTTACTCTATATATAAGGAGGATCTTGTACATTCTCAATGAACTATTCAAATATTTTTGATAAATCATATAATTCATGTAATGCTTCTGAAATGTGATTTTAATATTTAGGAGGTGATTTCAATGGGAAAAATTGTTTTAGAACATGTTTTATCAATTTATACTGAGATTGAAAAAGATATTATGACATTCTAACAACCATGGATTGGTTTCAAGATTCACATATTCTTACGCCTTGATGTGTATTATCATTGGATCGTTAAGGACTTTTCATTGTTGGAGTCTTTGATGATAGATATCATTTAGAATGGAGTAATGTTGTATGGGGATGAAAAATTTTAGAATTAATTTGGTGAGATGAAACATATTTTTTCAACAACACAAGTTTCGACTCTTCCAAAAGCCAGATAGGGCTATGTGGTCTTCTGTGATGGATCAAGATAAGGATTGGTATGTGTTCGTATGGATGGAAGTCATTTCATTTCTTATGTATCTTGTCAGCCTTGTCCACCAAATAAGAATTACCTAGACCACATCCTTGAAATTTTATAAGTGATTAACACACATAATAGTTAGAGGCAATATCATAATTTAATAAATTTCACAATGTATTTAAACCACATGTTTTTGAGTTATATATTTTCTAAAAAATATTTGAATCCATTCTATAGGAATTGGCTGGAATACCTACAAGATTTTGATTTCAACATAGCCAATACCCTAGGGAAACAGGCTAGAATCACATATGATTTAAATATGAAACATATGACTCAGGTTTTGAAGGAAACTTCAGAAGAGTGGAACATGATGGATCTCTCTCTCTATAGTTTCATTTTGGAGTTTTGTAATCACATTATGATGTTATTTGGCTATTATTTTTTTGAAATTCATTATTCTAGAGATGATTATTTTGAGACAAAAACATACTGATTTGTTCCATAACATTATAGACTCTATTTATGGCATGGATACTGATAAAAATTTTTCGTTGTACAATGGTATAATTATATGCATTTGGAACATTATGTTTTTCTGATAGAGGTATGGAATGATTTGATGGGGGATTTTCCATAACTTTTAAGGGGTAGTACACCCAAGCACAAGAAGGTGTTTGATTACATGAAACTTCAATTATAGTTTCTAGGTATGAGATGAGAAATAGCATAAAATGTCCCCATTTTTATACATTCCAATATGTTATGGTTGACCCTAGAATGCTTACAGTTTTCTTTAGCTACTTACAATGCCTACATGGATGTGGGATGATATCTATATGGAAATTGTGGATGGGTTTCAACATACCTAGAGAATGAATAAAATTATTTGTGGTTAAATTGATCTCCTAAAAAAATCATCTCAAATTATACCCATTTGTTATACAACAAAATTTGAGATGTTTGGAAATATATATGTCAAAGTGATTTTTCATTTTCATGGGGTTTCATATGTTATATTCCTTGATAGTTATCATTTTTTACCATCCCATTTTTGAGAGGCCTCCCTGAAGAACTGGGATGTCGCATTGATTTGAGCATGGCATACTATCTGAATTCTGATTAAAATATAGAAAAAAGATATAATGATTTATTTAGATATTTTTTGTGAATGTGTTCTCAACATTGTTGGTGTTTGGATTAAGACATGGGCCTAGATGAGTTTACATATAACAATAGTTACCACTCCATGAACTAAATTAATCTTTTTGAGGCCTTGTATGGACATCATTATAGATCTCCATTGTGTTGGATTGATATTGAGGAATATTCCGTGGTTTAACCATGATTGGTATATGATACAACAACAATGATTTAGTTCATTCATCATAGAATTATTAAGGAAGAAATATGACATAATTCATATGATGATCCTTATCATAGAACATTGGAATTCTCAATATTTGAATATGTGTTTTTGAAAGTTTAACCTCATTTGGGTCATCGATGGTTTGGGAGGAATGACAAGTTCACTCCACATTTTTTGGGACACTTTGAGGTTGTTGAGAAAGTTGAAAAAATTTCTGATCTTTTAGCACTTCCATAAATGATAATAATGTTAAATAACATGATTTGTGTATCTCAACTTATAAATTATCTATTTGGTCCATCTCATATTCTATAATGGAGGGATCCTGAGTCTTTATTGTCTTTTTCCAAGAATTAATGGAGTGTCAAGGCAGTTTATTTTGAAACCAAGGATGTTCATAGGATTATGAAACCTTTTGTTCATGTGTTATGGAATCATGGTTCTAATAATCATGACACATGGGAAAGGGATTCATTGATGAGAGAGAATTAGCATAATCTTTTTTGGAATTGAAGCTTTTTCTTAGGATTTTAGTGGTTAAACAGTTTCTATGATGAGGAAGTTATAACATACTTTCATGATATTTATATATTCATAAATGCCATATTTTTTAAAATTCAATGGTTGAGTTTCATTTAAGGGTGAATTGAGTGAAACATTTAATGGTTTTAATGTTTCTAGGAATGTTCACAGTTTTCGTATGGATTTCCCAAAAAATAAACCCTCTTTGGGATAACGTTACAATCCCAGACAATGGGGTTTTCATATCCTGGTTATTGTTTGAAACATTTTTTCCCCACTAAGAAGAAACTGTGTAGCCCATTTGAAATAGGGACATAACCAGGGATCATGGTTTGTTCTAACCATGTGGTGCTTCCAAGGAAATCATTTTTATGATATTTTTTAATTCTTATTTTGTAGTTGAAATTCCAAAACCCATACTTTTAGGTCCGGATGGAAAATTACAAAATAAAAAGGTTTTATCCCTCATTGTGATCTCCCAAGAAAACATCATGGCCCCTATTAACCATTCCAAAATCGGATTGAGTCTTGGTGAATGATAGTTTATCCTCTCCGAGTTATTCTTCTCTTCAAATTAGCAGTCTTTCTCTATCAATCATATCCTCTTTAAGGGTCAAGGGATGCCCATGTTGATTTTTGGATCGAATGCCCTCTATTTTTTATCATAAAACTATTATTAATTATTTTATCGTTTATTGAATTCATAATTGCTGAAACCCATTTAGGGTTTAGTATTTTGAAATATTTTGATTCCAATAGTTGTATACATTATGATGCCGATTTTTCATTAACCATAAATTACAAGACATAAATTTAATTATTTATTAAAAGAATTATTGTTATAATTGAAATTATTTTCAATTTATTGATTATAATACCAAATCCATTGAATATGAGTTTTTGGAAATTTAATTCTATTCATGAAATTTGGAAACAACCATTTAATTGAATTTCAGTGTGATTATAAAATTAATGGATGATTGTGGAAATTTAAATTGATGAATTTAAATTGAGAAGTTGATGGAAATTGAATCAATTAATTTTTTGAAGATAATGGTGGAAATTAAAATTTAAAATTAAATTGTTAATTGATTTTAAATTCATTCTTTTGAGAAAAAAATGATTAAAATAGATTTGATAGAAATATTTGGGTTTTATCCAGGAAAATGTATGTTTTGATTACAAACATGTTTTGTTTTTTAAATGTTATATTGGTATTTTCAAATGGGAGTTTAGGATCAAATAGTTTTTTTAGTTTCATAAAATAATTTCCAAATCAATTATTTGTACTATAGAACATGAACGACTCAGTTGTTAGTGAGTTTTTTGGGACACAGGTGATTGGATAAAAATTCCCAAGCACGAAATTCTCATATTACAATACTATGAATACATTTTATTAGCTCATATTATTCATATGTAGTACATAAATGAATCCTCAAATTATAGTTATGAGGGTGTGTGTACACATTTCTGTTATTATCACTTGAGATTTTAAGGATCTCATAAACTATAAGTAGCTTACCTCTTGGAGGATGACCATATTGATAAAATATATATATAAGATATTAATTAATTAAAATTGTTTTGAATTATATTACATTCCTTATATGTTTTTATATAATTTTTTATATAGAATATTTTTTTAATAAAAATTAGTATAACTATTCCATCCTTTCAAAATTGAATCATTTTATTAAAGTATTTTCATAATTTTAAATGTAATTCGTGATTTGTTTAAATATTCTTTTGGAATAAAACCCTATTTTTTTAACAAAATGCTCTATAATTTGTTAATTAAATGTTGGAATCTATTATGATATCCTATGTGAGACCCTACTAGGAAATTATCTCACACCTTACATGAACCTTCTTGTGTTTGTCGATTATCACTGTCAAGGATTGAGCAGGGGTAATGTAACACTTGAAGGTGGCTCTAGTTTTTTATATGTGGACGTGGGGATTTTTTTCATTGTAACTTGGTCATTTTTTCCTATTTTTGGTACTTTTCTATAAGACTTATTTTTTTATACTTTTGTGACTTCTAATTCACTTCTCCCTATAGATTTTCTCGAGTATGCATATTGTATTGTTGTCATTATTTCATAATTTTTTTCAAAAATACATACCCACATTCATTTTGTATAATTCCATGTGATGTTCACTAACCCATGGGGATTGAAAATGCCCTATGGGCCATGTTAGTGTTGGCTCAATTATCATGTTAGTATGGTACTTGAGCTAGTTCATGAGATGGAGGGTGGTATAGGACCCCACCCATCATCATCAATAGATATAAGTTCCATTTGAAGTCAGTCATTTATAAAATGAAAACACTAAAATAAAATGGGTATATATTTTTTAATTCAAATTGAATCATGTAATGAAAATTAGTCATAATTCCATCAATAATAACATTATAATATAACTATGAAAAATAAATGAGTACGAATGATATTTAGTAACTTTCTTGCTAAAAAAATTCAAGGAATATAATAGATCATATTGGATTTATACTCTATAGATAAATATTATATAGTTAAGTAGTTAAATTTTCCAGTAAATTGATGTATAAAATTTAGGTTGACACAATTCAAAACATTGAATGAAATATTTAATGTTAATAGTGGAAAGAAGTTTAAATAAAAATTCCTAAAAATTAAATGATATTGAATGAAAATGGTTGTAATGGACATCCTTGATTTTAATACCCAAAAAATTATAACTGAATATAAAGGGGGGTTGAGTAATAAAAATTTGAAATTGAATTATTCTTTTTGAGATAAGTTAAACAATTAATGGAATACCCTAAAATAGTTTTTGGAAAAAATTATTTACATTTTCATAAAATACTAAATTACATGAAACATTCATAATGGATTAAGTGAAAAGGTCCATTGAAATATTTTGAAAAAAATTCTATTTATCAAAAGATTCTTCATTAATGAATTCATGAAATGATATAAAGGAATCTTGAGGTAAATGTGGAGTGGAATATAAAAACATTTATAATAGATGGAAAAAAATTTCAGATTTTAGTATTTAAACACACATTATAAAATCAGATAGTAACAATTGTTTATTAAAATGGAAATAAAATACTAGATAAATTTTATTGAATAAAAAATATATAGTAATATAACTTTTAATTATTAGATATTATTTACTGATTATATAGAAATGGATTTGAAACGATCATTAAAGTGAATGGATTTTTTTTAAATATTGATATTCTTTTTGCGAATGATATTTTAATATGGAAGATTATTAGAATATAATGGTCATTTTAAAAAATATTTAATTAAATACATCCTTAAATAAAAACATATTTAGTGAGAAACCCATCATGTAATTAATAAGTTCATAAATTGGAATGATTAATCAATTAAGTATTGTGAATTAACAAGAAACCTTATAACATTATTATCATTTCTATCAAAATCCATTTAAAAAGAGCACATGATATTTGAAATAAAACCAAATGAATTACATAATGATGATTAAATAAATTAATTTATTAGTAATAACACCATATATAATATATCACAGTGTGAAAGATGAAATAAATACCATGAAATTATATTTTATAAAAGGTAAAACTCACATGTAACATAATCATTTTCATTATAATCAATTGAAAAGTAGGATATGAGGAATAATTTCAATAAATGAAAATAAGGAAAAAATAAACAAAATACTCCCCATTATGGATAAAAAATGAAACATAGAAGAGTAGAGTTTTATAAGAAATCATGTATCTCAATGAAAGTAAATTAAATAATAAAAACCCTTTACATAAATTTCCTTATATAATGAATACATCATAAAAACAATAAATTGAAAATAAATTTCATAGTAATCAATTTAAAATACTTATTAATGTATAATTACTTTTTTTTAATTCAATTATGATGAAAAATTTTTAATGTATTTTTTAGTTATATAATATATGTACCTTGAGACATTATTAGCATTTATTATTTCAGGTATAAGGCCCCAGCCTTAAACCTTACTTAATCTTGAGTTATTACAAGATTACACATTGAGGATCTCTTTAGGTTTAGAAATTTAGAGAATTAGATCATAAAACTTGCATTACATTACACATTTAAACAATGTGGTTACAAAAAAGATAATATTATTTTTTTCCATTAGCAGAAAAATATTTAAAATAAAACATGGATTCTTTCTTGACACTTCCTTGACACATTCATCATATCGTGTACCATTCCCTTGACCAGTAAAAAACATTTCAAAAACATTGGATGAGCATAAAAAGCTCAGTAAGGGTTATAAAATATGGAAAGGAAACATGAGTACATATATACATAAGAATGAAATCATACTTTACACATAAAACATAAGCACATTAACATACCTCATCAAAACATGAATAAATCATAGAAATCATAAGACATAAAGGTAACATGATGCATTCATAACATTCTTACGTAGGGAGTAACCATCTTGGTTACATTTGGAATACCCATCACAATATATTCCCTAAATCTCTTCGGAGAAACATTAATCTTTAACTCCTTCACGTTACCCAATGCATTGGAGAGCTATATCGGGCTCACCCGCCCTTAGTTTATAACGGAGCCACCCATCTTCATAACAATGCCCACGAACCATATCATAATCTATCACATAAAACATTCATAAAGGAAACATAACATGTCCACTTTTCAATCACAAGATATCAATACATCCCATTGATATAAAAAAATTATGAAAACAATTATCAATACCAAAATAAAAGAAAAGTAAAACATGGTATATATTTTTCATTCAAAAAATGTTATGGCTTGTAGAGGAAACTGAAACTCAAATAATCGTCACGGCGGCAGAGAAGTCGTTGTCGCCGCATACATACGACTAAAAAAACATTCCCTTTTTTCGTTTAATAAAGGATTCATATAAAAACATTCATTTTTAATAAATGTAAAAGTCAAATGGGTTTATACATCGTATAAAATAAAGTTGTGTAAAAAACAAAACATGCCTCAATGAAAGGAGATTGAGACGAAATCCCTTACCTCGGGTCCGACATGACTCGATCATTCTTTAATCTCTGGAATAATAAACATGTGTTAATTTTTACATGTTTAAGAACATTTTTCATGTTCATTATTCCTTTTATATCACTTATTACCATGTGATGAACACTATATAATTATTTAAGTTAATAACAGTCGTTTTAACGATCATTGGTACTTGAGTCAAAAATTATCTCTTTATAATTACCTGTTGATCATATATCCACTATATCCAGAGTTATACTCATGATTTAGATATCATATATATCATATATATCTGGTATATACATGCATTTATAATATTACATAACGTTTAGAGGTAAGAAATGAAATGCACCGTTCATGGAGACGGTAAGCCGTACGTACACATGAATGCTACTTTCATTTCTATTTTGTATTTTATGGAAAAGAATCATAATTATATAAATGTATATAATAATTTCAGTATAATATCATATATAATATCATATATTAAATCCTCTATACGTCCCACATATGGCATTAACGAATCAAATCAAATTGAGGGGGCGGTAGTCCGCACTTCCTAAAATGATGATATCACGTTTACCAATAATGGTAACCATAAAATTATGCCATAAATGAAAAATACAGAAGATTAAGTAAAAAATAAACATATTATATATCATATATAAATATATTTTCATCTTAATGGCCACCTTTGATGGTGTTAACAGAATATTGAACAATCATCGTTTCGTGAGGCGGAAATTCACCATCAACGGAAAAATTATGATCGTTAACCATTCGATGTATGTGTGTTTAAGTTTAGATCGAATAATTCTTATAAAAACATCCTTTTATATTCAATATACTGGTTTTGTTACAAAATAAATGAATAAAAAGATTTTAGGGGGTTGGAGAAGCAAAATAAAACATAAGAACACAAGAGAAGACACTACCTTTAAATCGGGTAACTCATTTTGATTTGAGCTCGAATGCTTCCTTGGGAAGTATTCTACCCAAAGTGAGGCTTCTAAGAGTTATAGAGGTATTTGGAGAGACAAAATGGTCAGGGTTTTTCCGAGCCAAAGGCTTTGGAAGTGTGGGTTAGGTGGCAGAGGTGGGAGCCTTTTATAAGAGGAGAGGAGGGGCACTCTTGGAATGTTATAAAATGTTACTTTATTTTCAAATGAGTTTCGGATTTTAGAGGTCCCAAATTGATGTATTTTGAGGATAATGTGATAAGGGTTCTAAATATACTCATCTAATAGGTTTTTGACATTTTAAGGTCTTAAATTTTACATAATCATTTCATTTTATTTAAATCGTTAAATAATGAGGTAATCGCTGCATCATCATGATGTCATACAGAATTTAATTTAATTAATGTCTAAATATTATAAAAAAAATACTATGATGTAGGAAATATTTTTAGATTTAAAATAAATATTTATAGTCCAAAATATCATTTATTTAGAAAAAATTAAAAATGTTTTACTCAGGTGATACATTCATTGTTATATTTACTTTATTTAAATATAAAAAGTTAAACAGTAACTTTCACACAAAAGTGATTCCATGGGGTCCCCAAGTTTGCCACAAGGAATCCCATGGTCGTACATGAGACAACCAGTAGAATTAGTACACATTTTGGTGTCATTTTGTATTATTATGATATTATTTTATTATCATTAACTACCTGATTACTCATTAAGGAAGATAATTAAAGATAATTACCGTCGTTACTATTCATAATGTCAAAAAATAAGTGTTTGTTACATAATTTGAACCTTCTGATTCCAAATTTGGAATAAGTTTTACCAAATTCCAAACATATAAATTGAAATAATTAATTTAAATATAATTCCCGTTGTCAAAACAAATAGCGGGTTTTTTTGAAACAATATCTATGAAAAGGTTGGAACTTGTTTATGCCCAATTCCAAAGTGAAATTAATCCCAATGACCACCATTGGATTACATGGTAAAAATATATTCTATTTAAACTTTAAAACAAATTAAAATGTTAATCTACCCATATAATTAAATTAGATGACAAAGCAGTTTTGATGTAAAATGTAGTATTTTTCACTATTCATAAAAAATGAACATTGTCAGAAAAATACCAAACAATTATCCAATGTAAATTTCAATATCCCAATCATAAATAATAATTTTATTTTGAAAAAAAGAACTTATAAAATTTTCAAAATTTTTATTTAAAAATGGTTTTCCATTAAAAAGCAGTAAAACAATCTTTTAAGAATATTAGTGTATTACATGCTTAAGATTGGATTTATTCTCATTTTAAACCTATAAAACATTATCTAATTCATAAATAGGCATAGATAAGAATATATATTATTCATTACTTACTTGGGATGTTACATCCTTCCCCCCTTTAGAAAATTATGTCCCCGCAATTTATTTACTTACCGAATAAGTGGGGGTATTTATCCCTCATAGCATTTTCAGATTTCCACGTTGCCTCTTCAACCATATAGTTTTTACACAAAACCTTTACCTGATGAATCAACTTATTCCGTAACACTTGCTCCCTGTAGACAATAATATGGACTGGTTGTTCCTCGTAAGATAGGTTCTCTTCCAGTTGAACTACCTCTGGACTCAAAACATGAGATGTATTTGGCATTTACTTTCTTAACATTGAAACTTGAAAAACATTGTGTACCTGAGACAAACTCGGAAGTAAAGCTACTTGGTAAGCAACTGATCCAACTCTCCCCAGAATTTCATATGGTCCAATGAGCCTTGGACCTAGCTTTCCTTTCTTACCAAATCACCTCCTACTTTTCCATGGTGATACTTTGATAAAAACATGATCACCTCCCTCGAAAGATAGATCCTTCCTCCGGTTATCCGCATAACATTTCTTTCTGCTCTGAGCTGTTCTCATGTGTTTCTGAATCAACTGAACTTTTTCTACCATATCTTCTACCAATTCTAGTCCCATCAGCATCCTTTCACCCACTTCATCCCAGAAATCTGGAGTTCAGCACCGCTTCCCATATAAAGCCTCAAATGGTGCCATCTATATACTGGAATGAAAACTGTTATTATATGAAAATTCAACCGAATAATGATGTTGGTCCAAAAATCACTGATAATACATCGAACAAGAAAGTAGTATGTCATCCAAAGTCTGAATTGTTCATTCTGACTTCCCATCTAATTGAGGATGAAAAGATGTACTAAAATTTAATTCAATACACAATGACTTCTAAAGGCCATTCAAAAAGGTAGAAGTAAACCTAGCATCACGATCAGATACAGTGCAGAGGGGAACTCCATGTAACCTAACTATCTCTATAAGATACAAATGAGAAAGTTGATCTTGGGAAAAAGTATCTCATATAGCATGGAAATGAGCAGATTTAGTCAAGCGGTCAATAATAATAAAGATTGCATTATTACCTCAAGGTGTCTTAGGCAATCCCACAATAAATTCCATGGATATAATTTCCCATTTCCATTCTGGTATTGGTAAAGGCTGAATCATCAATTTCGGTAACTACCAATCTTCTTTAACCTGCTGAAAATTCAAACACATTATAGTAAAATTAGAAATATCTCTTTTCATTCCATCACACCAATAATACTCCCGCAGATCTCTGTACATCTTAGTACTGCCAGGATTAACAGAAAATGGAGAACAATGAGCTTCACATAATAACTCTCTCTTCAAATGTAAATCACAAGGCACACACAATCTTTTCCCAAATCTCAAAACACAATCATTATCAATGTTGAATTCAGGAAACTTACCCTTCTGAACCAGCTCTACCTTTTTCTGCAACTCACTATCATTCTTCTGTGCTTGATTGATTTTATCTGATAGAGAAGATTTCACTGATTTCTGAAACAAAATAGAAGAACATTCTGCACCAAAAAATTCTATGCCAAATTTCATCAAATCCTTAACCAAAGGATCACATTCCAAATGCAACATTGTTAATGAAGTATTACTTTTTTGACTCAAAGAATCAGCCACATTATTTTATTTTCCCGGATGGTAATGAATTGTACAATCATAATCCTTGATTTATTCTAGCCATCTCCTCTGTATCATGTTCAATTATTTTTTAGTGAATATATACTTTAAACTTTTGCGATCGGAATATATTTCACACTTTACTCCATACAAATGATGCCTCTAAAATTTTAAAGTGAAAACAACAGCATCTATTTCCAAATCATATGTAGGGGAATATACCTCATGAGTTTTCAACCGATGTGAAGCATAAGCAATTAGCAGATCATTCTACATTGGGACACAACCAAGTCCTTTCAATGAAGCATCACTGTAGATAACAAACTCACCATTCTTGGAAGGTAGTGCCAAAACTAGATCATTCACCAATATTCTTTCCAATTCCTTCAGTAACAGCCTGCCAAACCAAGGAAGCTACGAATCTCAGTTACATTTGTGGGTCTTGGCCATTCTTCAACAACCTGAGTCAACTGAGCCATCACTGCAACAAACTATTTAGTTCATGATTCTGACCATCTCAGGATACTGATTTGAAAGGTCATTTCCCTCTATATTCATTCCCAGAAAATCTGCTCTGTTTCTTCTATGAAAAACCATTCATAACAAAACAATATCTTAGGAGAAGGAACATGGTAATCTGTAAATGCTATATCATTTCAATTTGACCATAAATTTTTTTTGGATAATAATTTAATAGAATTCTAACTCCTAAAGTTATCTAAACCAACCTCTGATACCAACTATAAGCCCCCATCCTTAAACCATATTTAATCTTGAGTTATTACAAGATTACAAATTGAGGATCTTTCTACGTTTAGAGTTTTATAGAATTAGATCATAAAACTTGCATTACATTCCACATTTAAACAAAGTGGTTACAGAAAAGATAATATTATTTTTTCCCATCAGCGGAAACATATTTAAAATAAAACATGGATTCTTTCTTGAAACTTCCTTGACACTATCATCATATCATGTACTACTCCCTTGACCTGTAAGAAACATTTCAAAAACATTGGATGAGCATAAAAATCTCAGTAAGGGTTATAAAAATATGGAAAGGAAACATGAGAACATATATACATAATAATGAAATCATACTTTATGCATAAAACATAATTTCTTTAACATACCTCATAAAAACATGAATAAATCATAGAAATCATAAGACATAAAGGTAACTTGAGTCATTCATAACATTCTTATGTAGGGAGTAACCCTCTTGGTTACGTTTGGAATACCCATCACAGTATATTCCCTAAATCACTTCAGAGAAACCTTAACGTTTAACTCCTTCACGTTACCCAATGCATTGGAGATCTATATCGTGCTCACCATCCCTTAGTTTATAACGGCACCACCTGTCTTCATAACAATGCCCATCAACCATAACATAAATGTATCACATAAAAATGCATGAAGGAAACATAACATTTCCACTTTTCAATCACAAGATATCAATACAACACATTGATATAAAAACATTATGAAAACCATTTTCAATATCAAAATAAAATAAAATTAAAACATAGTATTTATTTTTCATTCGAAAAATGTTATGGCTTGTAGAGGAAGCCAAAACTCAAATAATCGTCACGGCGGCGAAGAAGTCATTGTCATCGCATACATACGACAAAAAAACCTTCCCTTTTGTCATTTATTAAAGGATTGATATAAAAATATTCCTTTTTAATAAATGTAAAAGTCAAAGGGGTTTATACATCGTATAAAAGAAAGTTGGGTATAAAACAAAATATGCCTCAATGAAAGGAGACTGAGACGAAATCCCTTACCTCGGGTCCGACATGACTCGATCGTTCTTTAATCTGCTAAATAATAAACTTGAGTTAATTTATACTTGATTAAGAACCTTTTTCATGTTTATTTTTCCTTTTATATCACTTATTACTATGTTATGAACACTATTTAATTATTTACATTAATAACGGTCATTTTAACGATCATTGGTACTTGAGTCAAAAATAAACTCTTTATAATTACATGTTGTTCATTTATCCATTATATACATAGTTATATTCATGATAAAGATACCATATATATCATATATATCCAGTATATACATGCATTTATAATATTACATAACTTTTAGAGGTAAGAAATGAAATGCACCGTTCAGGGAGACGATAAGCCGTACGTATGCATGAAAACTACTTTCATTTCTATTTCATATTTTATGGAATGGAATCATAATGATATAAAGGTATATTATAATTCCAGTATAATATCATATATAATATAATTACTTAAATTCTTTTATAAATCCCACATATGGCATTAACGAATCAAATCACTTTGAGGTTGCAGTAGTCCGCACTTCCTAAAATGAAGATATCACGTTTACCCATAATGGTAACCATAAAGGTCTACTATAAATGAAAAATACAGATGCTTAAGTAAAACATAAACATATTATATATCATATATTAATATATTGTCATCTTAATGGACACCTTTGAAGTTGTTAATAGAATATTTAACTATCATCGTTTCGGGAGGCAAATATTCGCCATCCATGGAAACAGTAAGTTCTTTGACCATTAAATGTAGTTGTGTGTAAGTGTAGCTCGAATACTTCTTATAAAAAATCCTAATATATGTAAGATACTGGTTTTGTGACAAAATAAATGAATAAAAAGAGTTTAGGGGGTTTGAGAAGAAAAATAAAACATAAGAACACAAGAGAAGACACTACCTTTAAATCGGGTAACTCTTTTTGATTTGAGCTCAAAGGCTTCCTTGGGAAAACGTCTTCCCAAAGTGAGGCTTCTAAGTGTTATAGAGATATGTGTAGAGACAAAATGGGAAGAATTTGGCCGAGCCAAAGGCTTTTAAAGTGTGGGTAAGGTGGTAGAGGTGGGGGCCTGTTATAAGAGGAGAGGAGGGGCACTCTTGGAATGTTATAAAATGTTACTTTATTTTCAAATGTGTTTCAGATTATAGAGGTCCCACACTAATGAATTTTGAGGAAAAAGTGATAATGGTTCGAAATATAATAATCCAATTGGTTTTTTACATGTGTAGGTCTTTGAGTTTACATTATCTTTTCATTTTATTTAAATCGTTAAATAATGAGGTAATCGCTGCATCATCATGATGTCATACATAATTTAATTTATTTAATTTCTAAAAATTATAAAAAAACTACTATGATGTAGGAAATTGTTTTATATTTCAAATGAATATTTATAGACAAAAATATCATTTATGCAGACAAAATTAAAAATGTTTTACTCAGGTGATAAATTCTTTGTTATATTTACTTTCTTTAAAAATAAAAACATAAACAGTCACTTTCACACAAAAGTGATTCCATGGGTTCCCAAAATTTGGCACAAGGCATCCCATGGTCCGCCATGAGACAACCAGTAGCATTAGGACCCATTTTGGTGTGATTTTTTATTATTATGATATTATTTTATTATCATTAACTACCCAGTTACTCATTAATCAAAATAATTAATGATAATTACCGTCGTTACTATTCATAATGTCCAAAAACAAAAGATTATTAATTACATATTTTGGACCTTCTGATTTCAAATATGGAATCCATTTTACCAAATTCCAGACATATAAATTGTAATAATTATTTTAAAAATAATTCCCATTGTCAAAACAAATAGCGGGTTTTTTTGAAACAATATCTATGAATAGTTTGGCACTTGTTTATGCCCAATTCCAAAGTTAAATTAATCCCAATGACCACCATTGGATTAAATGGTAAAAATATATTCTATTTAAACTTTAATACCAATTAAAAAGATAATCTATCCATATAATTAAATTAGATGAAAAAGAATTTTTGATGTAAAATGCAGTATTTTTCACTATTATTAAAAAAATGAACATTGTCAGAAAAACACCAAAAAATTATCCAATGTAAATTTCAATTTCCCAATCATAAATAAAATTTTTATTTTGTCAAATAGAGCATATAAAATTTTCAAATGTTTGATTTAAAAATGGATTGCAATCAAAATGCAGTAAAACAATCTTTTAAGAATATTAGTGTATTCCATGCTTACGATTGAATTTATTATCATTTTAAGCCTCTAAAACACTATCTAATTCATAAATAGACATAGATAAGAATATATATTATTCATTAATTACTTGGGATGTTGCATCCTTCCCTACTTTTGAAAATTTCATCCCCGCAATTTATTTACTAACCGAATAAGTGGGGGTATTTATCCGTCATAGCATTTTCAGATTCCCACATTGTGTAACACCCCGACCCTATTGACCCAGAGTCAGTGCATTATTACATAGCATTGGCATGATCAAAAGAGAGATCAAATCATGAAAGACCGATTGGTTTAGTAGCCTTGGAAACACTAGATATATTCCTTAGTCTTACATTACATCATAAAATGAAAAACTACTACAACAACATATTGACTCTATAATCCACACTCATATCCCCACATAATATCCCTACAGGTCATTCATAATTTACTTCTTCACATCCTAGGAAAAATAAAACATAGAAATGGGGTGAGCTCAAATGCCTAGTAAGGATAACAATATAGCGGAAACATTCATAAATAAGAATAAACATTTAAGGCAATGTATAACTAAAACAAAAGCCTTTCAAACTTGAACTTTCAACATAGTATGGCATAAATAAAATGAAATAATTCCATTAACTTCTTCACATGTATATTCTACTAATTGAATAATCACATGCGAAATCAATAACCACTTTCATAATTATGGAATGCATAATGCCAGACTATCATACCCACATAGCCAAGGCCTCGTGCCAAGACTACAAATAAGATTTTGCCAAGGCCTTGTGCCAAGACACTCGTTTGTCTCATGAGACCTACTGATGCATCGAGGAGCTATAGCGGGGTCCACCCGTCACTTACTAACTCCAATGCATTCCCATATGAAAAGGTTTAAACATTACATAAACATTCGTATTAAAACTAGAAAATGAAATGTCAATACTTTCTCCATAAATCATGAATGGTATAAAAATAACACATCCACAGTCAAACATATCACAAAACCTTCAATACATTATGGATGTTTAGTATCATAATAGATCAAATTCATATAATCATAAAATCCATCATTGTATGTTGACATAGATGAAATAAAAACTATTAGAGAGAAATATCTCCTTTTTTTAAATCATTTAAAAGTCACACATTTATAAAGGAAGTAATTAAAAAGAGATTTTGGAATCAAAGTGTCCCATACCACCTTGAAACTTTTGAAATGAATTAACATTTTAAAAACATTCATGTCCATATAAATAAATCCTTAAAAACCATTTTGATGACATGGAAATTAATTAAAAATATTTAGAAAAATAATTCTTTAAAACATTTAAAATTGTGATTTTGATAAAGAGTACCTTTCCGAAATTCATAAAATATTCATTTTGAAATAATTTGAAAGTCACATAATTATAAAATAAAACATTTACTTTGAAAATATCCTTGTAAGCTTATAAGGGAATATTTGACAATTTTATAACGGCGCTAAATAGCAGCACCCGCTGTATAAGTTTAAAAAACATTCTTACCTTAATTTTGTCAAAAAGGTTAAAAGCACCTTGTTTGGAAAACGATGGAAAGATTCCTTTATAAAACTCTTATAAAAATTAAGACAACGGTATAAATGACTTTATCCCATATTCTATTAAATAGTAAAAATGTTTTGAAAATCATTTTTAAGAAACGTGGATGTGGATAATAAAGAGATCCCAGTAGATTATTACGTATAAACAACCTCGAATAATGAAGAGATTACGAAATAAACCCTTACCATGGACTTTTCCTTGGATGGGGTAGGTTAACCTAATGTATAATAGTGAAATAATTGTTATTAAATTATACAAGAATCATATTCATTCATATGATATCATATATGATCTTTTAACATTTCTTTGTTAATAATATCTTAGTATTATCGTTGTTTCGGGTGTTAACTTACTCGTTTTCTTTTATTTTTTTTGTTACGTAAGCAATGTTTGTAATGGATAGGTTGTATATTAATAATATCTAGAATGATATCAAGTCCTTAAACATCATTTTTAAATCATGAAATGATAATTATACTTGAATGGATACGATGGAGAATGAATCTTATCGCATTCGTGGAGAAGGTAGTCCGTACGTACGCACGAGCGACAATATCATTCTTTTGATATTAAAATATTATATAAATGGATGGTATATCATATATACAGAATAGTTAACATGTTATATTAATTATTTACCTGAGTTACACATCATTATTATACCCATCCAAATAATAATATATTGAATAACAATTACACCACGACGTGGAGACGGTAAGCCGTACGTACGCTTGTATGGTGACATTATATTCAAAGGGTGGATAGAATAATGAATATGGTTTTAACATGTTTATAATATCATCACATTATATATATGATACTGGAGTTATTATTTTAGAATGGTACCAACAAAGGAAGAAGAAGTGGAAGAAGAAAGGAACTTGGAAAAGGGTGGTGAAATCATTACCTCTTCTTCGGTTTCTTCCTTTTGATTTGATCAAAAGGGATCCTTAGGTTGGATTTATGATCAAACTAATGACTCTAGGTTTTAGTGAGGGATGTTGGGAGAGTATTTTGGCAGTGTTTGGCAAAACCAAAAGGCTTTGAAGGTGTGAAGAAAAGAGAAGGAGGAGTGCCCTTTTATAAGAGGGGTGAGGGGCACCTTTGGAAAAGCTAGAAATATTAGTTTATAATAAATTCATATTTGGTTTATAATGGCTCAAAAGTTGATTATTTAAATGTTAAGGTGGGGATGGGTCGAAAAAAACTCATCCAATAGAATTTAGACAGGTTTGGTTACTTATAATAACATTATCTTTAAGTATTAACTCTAAGTTAATTAGTTTCACTTTTACAATGTCTCTTTGTATTTTTATATTATATGGTTAATAAACATACTATATACATCCAAGCGACCCCTAAGAGGTCCATTAATGATGCATATATCATTATATAAGTCTCTTGGCCGAACCATAGATTTTAGGAATTTAATATCAATTAATAATATAATATTTGTTTTAAAAACACTTTTATGTCAATTTTGACTCTATTCAATAGTTGATTTTTGTGATACTCATAACATAATGATTACTTCGAACAATTTCAATTAAATCAATCACAATATGTCATATTATCCTAGAAAATTAGTTTAATTCATTAAAAGTCTCAAATTATATTTATTTGGGTACTTATAATATCAATTATTTAAATTTGTCACTATTATGATAATTACTGCATCATCATTGTGTCATAAATAAAATAAATTATATAAAGTCTAAAAATTATAAATAAACTATAATTATTTAGGATATATATTTATCTTTCTAATGAATATTTATAGTCGAAAATCCAACATATATTACCCTATGTAAAAATTTGTTTTCTAAAAGATATATGCTTATGTCATTTTTGTACTTATTTTAACTTAATTAAAATAAAGTGTCCCTATCACCTAAAAGAGGATCCATGGGGTCCCAAAATTGGCCCAAAGATGCCTATGGTAGAACATGTATTAACCAATAAATCTAGGACACATTTTAGGGTAATTTAGTATTATTATAATATTAATTGTTAACCGTTATTTACCAGATTTACCCTTAACCATGGTAAATAAAATATTTACCCCAATAAATATTCAAAATGTCTAAAAATAAAATTTACCTATTTACACAATTTGAACATACTGATTCCAAATATTGAATCCATTTTTCTAAATTCAAAACATAGAAGTGGCAGAAATTTATTTAAAATTAATTCCCGCTGCCAAAACAAAAAGCGTGTTTTTAAGAGATAATAACTATCAAAAGATTGACATTTGTTTATGTTCGGTTTAATTGTAAAATTATGTCCAATGACCAAAATTATATTAAATATAAAAAATATATTCTAAATATACTTTAAAACCACTCAAATTCATAATTTATCACTATTAATTATTTTTATTAAAAAAATTGTTTTTAATTAAAATTTAGTAATTTTCACTATTCATCAAAATATTAAAGTTATCCGAAAAGTACCAAAATTTCACCTTAAGATAAATTCGATATTCCGAATCCCAATATGAAGTCCATTTTGAGAGATAAAATTTTAAAATGTTGGTATTACTATTCATAATGGCTAGTTTGATTGGTTGTGGTGTGTGTTAAAACTCGAAGTTGCGTACAACACACACTACTATATAATTCAAAGGAAAGCGTACCTTGGAAGCTTGGGATGTTTCATTTTAAATTTTGGATGTCCTCATTTAGTCAAAAAGTGTAAAATATTGTATTTAAAATGTTTTCACTATTAAAAGTTGATAAATGTGAAATACTGAAAATGAATTGGTTCTTACATTATTTCTAAGAAACTCGTAATATGGATTCTAAAATTATAAGGATATATTATTTTAAAATTTAGTTAATAATATTCATAACCTCATTGCATGGCTTGTTTGGTATGTCATGGTGCGATTGAACTCGGTGTTGCATGTAGTGCAAGATATTGAATTATTTTGAAGAAATAACACACTATGAAATCTTGGGGTGTTACATTCTCCCCTCCTTCAATAAATTGCGTCCTCGCAATTTGAAATTTTTCTTCGAAAATAATAGGTTTAAAATAAAAAATATCATTGTGGGAAAACCCACATCGAAAATTTGGTTACTAAAATTTATTCTTAATATGAGGAAAAGATATATGAAAGGGTCACCACCAAATTATGATCTCTATTAGGAGAACATTGGTGGAAATTAGAGACATATAATTGTAGGAAAACGTAAATATTTATAGGTAATGATTGAGGTCATCAATCACAAAAAAGCGTAAAATTGAGGTCCTTAAATTCATCAATCTATGATGATTTGAAATATCATCGGTTCAACAAAACATAGGGTATTAGGATAACACATTTTTGACGTTTTAAAATATCTTAGTTGAAATCCCATATCAAAAAATGAATTAATGAGGCCTCTATTTAAAATAAAGAGTGGAAAGAATGATGATTACTAAAAATAACACATACTGGGGTTCCATGTAGGAAAATATGGATATGGAAGAGAAATATAACGATCTATTATCTGATGCAGAGTGGCAGAGAACATGGCTATGAAAAGGCCAACAATCCCAAAGCCATAAATTAGTGATGATTTAAGGTACCATCTAGGACAACATTTTTGTTCAAAGTTCCAATTCTTAATGTTGAGGAATTTATTTATGATATTGGATAAGATAATAAGGATATATACTTACATTATAATTAGAGTTTTATCCATTAATAAATTTCTACCACAAACTCATCTTTCACTCTAAAAGATAATGGAATGTAAAAAAAAATTCTATTTATACTATTCGTACAGGGTTCCAAAATAAATGAATTTATAATTCATCTACCAGATCTTTTAAAAAACAACATTATTTAATCCAGGACATATCATGGGCCAGTGGTAGGTGATACACCATTGTCGCCCTTCGGTTGCGGGTTCAACTCTCGCGGCCTTGTCGGTCGCGACGGGTTGGTGCCCGACCTCCGGGTTGTCCTTTTATGGCAATCCAAAATTAATCTCAAACTAGAATTTATCCAAAATACTTCTGTCCAAACTCATAGTCCAACATTTATAAGGAAGGTAAACATAATGTAGATCCTTTTTACCCTGTAATAGCATATTATTAACTTCATCATCTATTCTTTTAAAACAATGAAACATCCTGAATTACCATAATCCTTATTGATTACATTCATGCTCCCTAATTCCATATAGAATGCTAGATATACTTCATCAATCCAAAAAAAATTTAAACCCCAATAATGATGTAATATACAAATCATTAATCTGCTTCCAGGTAGTCAAGAATATCTAATATAATTTATCCAAATCAATCATCTATTATTCTAAAATCACTACCTCGGTATCAGAACCATATTATGGTTTATCTTTCTCTCAACCATATATTTTCCAAAAATTTAACCTGCAATTGAGTCACTTTTCTTTGTTCCACACAATATGATGTCCTTAATGAAATAGTACTGCAGTACAATCCTTATATACTCCATAATTATTATTTCAATTACATTGTTGATACAACACTCAAATGACAAAATCAACATAAGAACTCTAATCATTCCTATTTATCTTTGGTAGTATCATAACATGATTATTATCCAATAGCATCATTTGCGGCATAGTCTGATGACTGGGACATAGGTTCGGGTAGTGTCCAAACTCCTTGCAGATGACGCATTGTACATTTGAAACCATTTTCTAACCCTTGCAGTCATGTACTTTGTGCCATTTTCCTCCACACTAATAACAAACTCTCATTCCTTTCATGCAAGTTCCAGGGTGTTTCTTTCCACAGTTATCACATATGGGAAAATTCTTCTTTTCCCTCTTCCCTTTATCCATCTTTCTCTCTTCCATTATTTTCTTCTCTTGCTTCCCTTCAAAGCCATAGGACTCAGTAAACTCTTTACTTATCTTATCAACACATGATATTATTTCTTCATATGATGATAATACATGCGAGACTATTTCTCTTATAAATTCTGGATTAAGACCATGAAACATATGATCCTTCTTTCTCTTTGTATCATGTGCATTGCTAGAGTTCTCATTCCTTCTACTGGGCGCCATTTCTAAACAATGGCATACATTAGATTAGTTTATGAATAACAATACCTAATCTTGAACTTGTAAAACACATAACATAAATTAAATAGTTTACGGATATAATCCATAATCATAAAAATGTCTCCTTTGAGGAAGTATATATTCATAAACCCTTCATAATGATTTGTAAATAAAATGAGAGTTATCCTAAGCATATCCCCTGGGAGGGTCGTAACCAAGAGTGCATCAAGGCTCGTTGTCATGCACCGGTTCCCGTTCGAGTCTAGCTCAAATCCGTGTTTTCGGGTTTTACCCCTAGGTACATCTGTGCCAGTGCCGTCTCTACCTGCTCGTATCCAGACAGGGATGTATTTCTCATAAAACTCACAAAATCTCTACAATACCAAAATTCTAGGAAGTTATTCTATAATAATCCTCAAAATTCATCTTAAATCTATGTGATCTAATCAGAGTTTATCTAAATCTAACTTTCAAGGTTTGTACTAAACTTCCTCTGATACCAACTGTAACGCCCCAACCCTAGTTACCCAGAGTCAGTGCATTATTACATAACATTGGAATGATCACAAGAAAGATGAAATACCGAAAGAACGATTGGTTCAGTAGCCTTGGAAACACTAGATATATTCATTAGTCTTACATTACATCATAAAATGAAAAACTACTACTACAACATATTGACTCCATAATCCACACTCATATCCCCACATAATATCCCTGCAGGTCATTCATAATTTACATATTCACTTCCTGGGAAAAATAAAACATAGAAAAGGTGTGAGCTCAAATGCCCAGTAAGAATAACAATATAGCGGAAACTTTCATAAATAAGAATAAACATTTAAGGCAATGTATAACTAAAACAAAAGCCTTTCAAACTTGAACTTTCAACATAGTATGGCATAAATAAAATGAAATAATGCCATTTACTTCTTCACATGGATATTCTACTAATCGAATAATCACATGCAAAATCAATAACAACTTTAATAATGATGGAATGCATAATGCCAGACTATCATAACCACATAGCCAAGGTCTCATGCCAAGACTACAAATAAGATTTTTCCAAGGCCTTGTTCCAAGACACTAGGTTGTCTCATGAGACCTACCGATGCATCGAGGAGCTATAGCGGGCTCCACCCGTCACTTAATAAGTCCAATTCATTCCCATATGAAAAGGTTTAAACATAACATAAACATTCGTATTAAAACTAGGAAACGAAATGTCAATACTTTCTCCATAAACCATGAATGGTATAAAAATAACACATCCACAGTCAAACATATCACAAAACCTTCAATACTTTATTAAAGTTTTGTATCATAATAAATCAACATCATATAATCATAAAATCCATCAAAGGATGTTGACATAGATGAAATCAAAACTATTTGAGAGAAATATATCCTTTTTTAAATCATTTTAAAGTCACACATTTATAAAGGAAGTAATTAAAAAGTGATTTTTGAATCAATGTGTCCCATAAAAATTTGAAACTTTTGAAAGGAATTAACATTTTAAAAACATTCATGTCCATATAAATAAATCCTTAAAAACCATTTTTATGACATGGACATTAATTAAAAAGATTTAGAAAGATAAATCTTTAAAACATTTAAAATTCTGATTTTGATAAAGAGTACCTTTCCGAAATTCTTAAAATATTAATTTTGAAATAATTTAAAAGTCACATAATTATAAAATAAAACATTTACTTTGAAAATATCCTTGTAATCTTGTAAGGTAAGATTTGACAATTTTATAACGGCGGTAAATAGCCGCACCTGCCATATAAGTTAAAAAACATTCTTACCTTAATTTTGTCGAAGAGGTTAAAAGAACCTTGTTTGGAAAACGATGGAAAGATTCCTTTATAAAGATCTTATAATAAGTCAGAAAAGTTTATAAATGACATTAACCCATATTCTATTAAATAGTAAAAATGTTTTAAATTCATTTTTAAGAAACGTGGATGTGGATAATAAAGAGATCCCAGTAGATTATTACGTATAAACAACCTCGGATAATGAAGAGATTGCGAAATAAACCCGTACCTTGAACTTTTACTTGGTTGGGGTAGGTTAAACTCCTGTATAATAGTGAAATAATTTTTATTAAATTATACAATAATCATATTCATTCATATGATATCATATATGATCTTTTAACATTGGTTTGTTAATAATATCTTAGTATTATCGTTGTTTCGGGTGTTAACTTACTCCTTTTATTTTATATGTTTTGTTACGTAAGCCATGATTGTAATGGATAGGTTGTATATTATTAATATCCAAAATGATATCAAGTCCTTAAACATCATTTTTAAATCATAAAATGATAATTATACTTGAATGAATACGATGGAGAATGAATCTCATCGCATTCGTGGAGACGGTAGTCCGTACGTACGCACGAGCGATGATATCATTCTTTTGATATTAAAATAAAATATAAATGGATGGTATATCATATATACAGAATAATTAACATGTTATATTTATTATTTACATGATTTACACATCATTATTATACCCATCCAAATAATAATATATTGAATAACAATTAAACCACATCGTGGAGACGGTAAGCCGTACGTACGCACGTATGGTGACATGTTATTCAAAAGGTTGATAGAATACTGAATATTGTTGTACCATATTTATAATAACATCACAGTATATATATGATACTGGAGTTATTTTTTTATAATGGTAACAACAAAGGAAGAAGAAGTGGAAGAAGAAAGGAACTTGGAAAAGGGTGGTGAAATCATTACCTCTTCTTCGGTTTCTTCCTTTTGATTTGATCAAAAGGGAACCTTAGGTTGGCTTTCTGATCAAACTAAGGACACTAGGTTGTAATGAGGGAAGTTGGGAGAGTATTTGGGCAGAGTTTGGCCAAACAAAAAGGCTTTGAATGTGTGAAGAAAAGAGAAGGAGGAGTGCCCTTTTATAAGAGGGGTGAGGGGCACCTTTGGAAAATCCATAAATATTAGTTTATAATAAATTCATATTCGGTTTATAATGGCTCCAAAGTTTATTATTTAAATTTTAAGGTGGGGATTGGTCGAAAACAACTCAACCAATAGAATTCAGACAGGTTTGGGTACTTATATTAACCTTATCATTAAGTATTAACTCTAAGTTAATTAGTTTCACTTTTACAATGTCTCTTGGTATTTTTATATTATATGGTTAATAAACATACTATATACATCCAAGCGACACCTAAGTGGTCCATTAATGATGAACCTATCATGATATAAGTCTCTTGGCCGATCCATAGATTTTCGGAATTTAATATCAATTAATAATATAATATTCGTTTTAAAAACACTTTTATGTCAATTTTGACTCTATTCAATAGTTGATTTGTGTGAAACTCATAACAGAATGATTACTTCGAACAAAGTCAATTAAATAAATAAAAATATGTCATATTATCCTAGAAAATTAGTTTAATTCATTAAAAGTCTCATATTATATTTATTTGTGTATTTATAATATCAATTATTTTAATTTGTCACTATTATGATAATTACTGCATCATCATTGTTTCATAAATAAATTAAATTATATAAAGTCTGAAAATAATAAATAAAATATCATTATGTAGGAAATCTTTTTATATTTCTAATGAATTTTTATAGTCGAAAATCCAACATATATTACCCTATGTAAGAATTGGTTTTCTAAAAGATATATGCTTATGTCATTTTTGTACTTATTTTAACTTAATTAAAATAAAGTGTCCCTATCACATACAAGTGGATCCATGGGGTCCCAAAATCGACAGAGAGATGACTATGGTAGAACATGTATCAACCAATAAGTCTAGGACATGTATTAGGGTAATTTAGTATTATTATAATATTAATTTTTAACCCTTATTTACCGGATTTACCCTTAACCATGGTAAATAAAATATTTATCGCAGTAATTATTCAAAATGTCTAAAAATAAAAGTTACCTATTTACACAATTTGATCATCCTGATTCCAAATATGGAATCCATTTTTCTAAATTCAAAACACAGAAGTGGTAGAAATTAATTTAAAATTAATTCCCGCTGTCAAAATAAAAAGCATGTTTTTAAGAGATAATAACTATCAAAAGATTGACACTTGTGTATGTTCTGTTTAATTGAAAAATTATGTCCAATGACCAACATTATATTAAATGGTAAAAATATATTCTAAAAATACTTTAAAACCTCTCAAATTCATAATTTATCACTATTAATTATTTTGATTAAACAAGTTGTTTTTAATTAAAATTTAGTAATTTTCACTATTCATCAAAATATTAATGTTATCAGAAAAGTACCAAAATTTCACATTAAGCTAAATTAGATATTCCGAATCCCAATATGAAGTCCATTTTGAGAGATAAAATTTCAAAAATTTGGTATTACTATTCATAACGGCTAGTTTGATTGGTTGTGGTGTGTGTTAAAACTCGAAGTTGCGTACAACACACGCTACTGTATTATTCAAAGGAAAGCGTACCATGGAAGCTTGGGATGTTTGATTTTAAATTTTTGATGTTGCCATTTAGTCAAAAAGTTTAAAATATTGTATTTAATAGGGTTTCACTATTAAAAGTTGATAAAAGTGCAATACTGAAAATGAATTGGTTCTTACATTATGTCTAAGAAACTCGTAATATGGATTGTAAAATTATAAGGATATATTAGTTTAAAATTTAGTTAATACTATTCATAACCTATTTAAATGGATTGTTTGGTAAGTCATGGTGTGATTGAACTCGGTGTTTCATGTAGTGCATGTTATTGAATTATTTTGAAGAAATAACACACTATGAAATCTTGGGGTGTTACACGTTGCCTCTTCAACCATATGGTTTTTCCACAAAACCTTTACCTGATTAATCACCTTATTTCATTACACATTCTCCCTGTGGTCAATAATCTGGACTGGTTATTCCTCATAAGATAGGTTCTCTTCCAGTTTAACTACCTATAGACTCAAAACATGAGATGGATCTGGCATGTACTTCCTAACATTGAAACATGAAAAACATTGTGTACCTGAGATAAAATCGGAAGTAAAGACACTCGGTAAGCAACTGATCCAACTCTCTTCAGAATTTCATATGGTCCAATGACCCATGGAATAAGCTATCCTTTCTTACCAAATCGCATCACATTTTACCATGGTGATACTTTGAGAAAAACATGATCACCTACCTCGAAAGATAGAACCTTCCTCTGGTTATCCGCATAACTTTTCTTTCTGCTCTGAGCTTTTCTCATGTGTTTCTGAATCAACTAAAATTTTTCTGACATCTCTTCTACCAATTCTGGTCCCATCAGCTTCCTTTCACCCACATCATCGCCGAAATATAGAGTTCGACACTGCTTCACATATAACTCCTCAAATGGTTCCATCTGTATACTGGAATGAAAACTGTTATTATATGAAACTTCAACCAAAAAACGATGTTTGTCCCACTTCCCTGATAATCCATCGAACAAGCATGTAGAATATCTTCCAAAGTCTGAATTGTTCCTTCTTAATGCCCATCTTATTGAGGATGAAAAGCTGTAATAAAATTTAATTCAGTACCCATAGACTTCTGAAGGCCTTTCCAAAAGTTAGAAGTAAACCTGGGATCACGATCGGATACAATGGAGAGGAGAACACCATGTAACCTTACTATCTATTTAAGATTCGAATGATAAAGTTGATCTAGGGAAAAAGTATCTTGTATAGCAAGGAAATGACCAGATTTAGTCAAGCGGTCAATAATAACCCAGATTGCATTATTACCTTGAGGTGTCTTTGGAAATCTCACAACGAAGTCCATGTACATATTTTCCCATTTCCATTATGAAACTGGTAAAGGCTCAAGCATCCCTTTCGGTAACTGTCGCTCTGCTTTAACCTACTGTCAAGTCAAACACTTCACAGTAAAATCAGAAATATCTCTTTTCATTCTATCCCACCAATAATACTCCAGCAGATCTATGTACATCTTATAACTACCAGGATGAACTGAAAACGGAGAACTACGAGCTTCACATAACAACTCTCTCTTCAACTTTGAATCACAAGGCACACATAATCTCATCCCAAATCTCAAAACACAATCATTATCAATGTTGAATTCAGGCAACTTACCTTTCTGAACCAGCTCTACCTTTTTCTTCCACTCACTGTCTTGCTTTTGTGCTTGCTTGATTCTGTCAAATAGAGAAGATTTCACTGATACCTGAAACAAAACAGAATAACATTCTATATTAAAAACTTCTATGCCAAATTTCATCAAATCCATAACCAAAGGATCACATTCCAAACACAACATTGTTAATGAAGCATTAATTTTCCGACTCAGTGCATCAGCCACTTTTTTTCATTTCCTGGATGGTAATGAATTGTACAATCATAAACCTTGATTAATTCTAGCCATCTACTCTGTCTCATGTTCAATTATTTTTGAGTGAATATATACAGTAAACTTTTGTGATAGGTATATATTTCACACTATACTCCATACAAATGAAGCCTCCAACTTTTTAAAGTGAAAAAAACAGCAGCTAATTCAAAATCATGGGTAGGGCAATTTACCTCATGAGTTTTCAACTGACATGAAGAACAAGTAATTACCAGATCATTATGCTTTTGGACACAACCAAGTCCTTTCAATGAAGTATCATTGTAGATAACAAACTCACCATTCCTAGAAGGTAGTGCTAAAACTGGAGCATTCACCAATCTTCTTTTTCAATTAATTCGGTAATATCCTGCCAAACCAAGGAAGCTACAAATCTCAGTTACATTTGTGGGTCTTGGCCATTCTTCAAAAACCTGAGTCAACTGAGCCATCACTGCAACAAACTGTTTAGTTCTGATTCTGACCATCTTGGGATACTGATTGGAATGGTCATTTCCCTCTGTATGCCTTCCCAGAAAATCTGTACTGTTTCAACTATGAAAAACCATTTTTAACATAGAAATATCTTAGGAGAAGAAACATGGTAATCTGTAAATGCTATATCAATTCAATTTGACCATAAAAAAATATTTTTGGATAATAATTTAATAGAATTCTAACTCCTAAAGTTATATAACCCGACCTATGATACCGACTATACAGCCCCAACCTTAAACCTTACTTAATCTTTAGTTATTAAAATATTACACATTGAGGATATTTTTAGGTTTAGAGTTTTATAGAATTAGATAATAAAACTTTCATTACATTCCACATTTAAACAAAGTGGTTACATAAAAGATAATATTCTTTTTTCCCATCAGCAGAATTATGTTTAAAATAAAACATTGATTCTTTCTTGACACTTCCTTGACACTATCATCATATCATGTACCATTCCCTTGATCTGTGAAAAACATTTCAAAAACATGGGATGAGCATAAAAAGCTCAGTAAGGGTTATAAAAATATGGAAAGGAAACATGAGTACATATATACATAAGAATGAAATCATACTTTACCCATTAAATATAAGCACTTTAACATGCCTCATCAAAACATGAATAAATCATAGAAATCATAAGACATAAAGGTAACATGAGGCATTTATAATATTCTTATGTACGGAGTAACCCTCTTGGTTATGTTTGGAATACCTATCACAGTATATTCCCTAAATCTATTCGGAGAAACCTTAATGATTAACTCCTTCATTATACCCAATGCATTGGAGAGCTATATCGAGATCCCCCGACCATAGTTTATAATGGAACCACCCGTCTTCATAACAATTCCCCAGACCATAACATAATCGTATCACATAAAACATGCATAAAGGAAACATAACATTTCCACTTTTCAATCTGAAGAGATCAATAAAACACATTGATATAAAAACATTATTAAAAACATTTTCAGTAACAAAATAAAATAAAAGTAAAACATGGTTTCTATTTTTCATTCAAAAAAAGTTATGTCTTGAAGAGGAATCCAAAACTCAAATAATCATCACGACGGCTGAAAAGTCGTTGACGCCGCATACGTACGACAAAAAAACATTCCCTTTTGTGGTTTATTAAATGATTTGTATAAAAATATTCCTTTTTAATAAACTTAAAAGTCAAAGGGTTTTAGACATCATATAAAAGAAAGTTGTGTATAAAACAAAATATGCCTTAATGGAAGGAGATTGAGACGAAATCCCTTACCTCGAGTCCGACTTGACTTGATCGTTAATTAATATCCTGAATAATAAACTTGAATTAATTTCTACTTTCTTAAGAACCTTTTTCATGTTCAATATTCCTTTTATAACACTTATTACCATGTCATCAACACTATGTAATTATTTAAGTTAATAACGGCCGTTTTAACGATCATTGATACTTTAGTCAAAAATAAACCCTTAAAAATTACATGTTGTTCATGTATCCTTTGTATACAGAGTTATACTCATGATGTAGATATCATATATATCATATATATACATTATATACATTCATTTATAATATTACATAACGTTTAGAGGTAACAAATGAAATGCACCGTTCATGGAGATGGAAAGTCGTACGTACGCATGAACGCTACTTTCATTTCTATTTCATATTTTTTGGAATGGAATCATAATGATATTAAGGTATATTATAATTCTAGTATAATATCATATGTAATATAATTAATTAAATCCTTTATACATCCCACATATGGCATTAACGAATCAAATCACTTTGAGGGGGCTGTAGTCCGCACTTCCTAAAATGAAGATATCGTGTTTACCCATAATGGTAACCATAATGGTATGAAATAAATGAAAAATACAGAAGATTAAGTAAAACATTAACATGTTATATATAATATATAAATATATTGTCATCTTAATGGCCACCTTTGAAGGTGTTAAAAGAATATTTAACATTCATCGTTTTGTGAGGTAGAAATTCACCATCCACGGAAATAGTATGTCTTTAACAATTAGATGCAGGTGTGTGTAAATGTACCTCAAATTGTTCTTATAAAAATATCATAGTATATGGAAGATACTGGTGTTGCTACAAATGAAATGAATAAAAAGAGTTTAGGGGGTTGGAGAAGAAAAAATAAAACACAAGAACACAAAAGAAGACACTACCTTTAAATCGGGTAACTCTTTTTGATTTGAGATCAAAAGCTTCCTTGGGAAGAAATCTGCCCAAAGTGAGGCTTTTAAGAGTTAGAGAGGGGTGTGGAGAAGAAAAATGGGAAGGGGATTGCCAAGCCAAAGGCTTTAAATGGGTGAGTAAGGTGGCAGAGGTGGGGGCCTTTAATAAGAGGAGAAGAGGGGCACTCTTGGAAAGTTATAAAATGTTACTTTATTTCCAAATGAGTTTCAGATTTTAGAGGTCCCACATTAATGTATTTTGAGGATAAAGTGATAAGGGTTCAAAATATACTCATCAAATAGGTTTTTTACCTGTACAGGTCTTAGATTTTACATTATAGTTTCATTTTATTTAAATCGTTAAATAATGAAGTAATCGCTGCATCATCATGATGTCATACATAATTTAATTTTTTTAATGTCTGAAAATTATAAAAAAATACAATGATGTAGGAAATATTTTTATATTTCCAATGAATATTTATTGTCCAAAATATCATTTATTTAGACAAAATAAAAAATCTTTTACTTAGGTGATACATTCTTTGTTATATTTACTTTCTTTTAAAATAAAAAGATAATCAGTCACTTTCACACAAAAGTGATTCCATGGGGTCCCCATGTTTGGCACAAGGCATCCCATGGTAGGAAATGAGACAACCAGTAGCATTATGATACATGTTGGTGTCATTTATTATTATTATGATATTATTTTATTATCATTAACTACCCGATTACTCATTAATCGAGATAATTAAAGATAATTACCGTCGCTACTATTCATAATGTCCAAAAACAAAAGAGTCTTAATTACATAATTTGGACCTTATGATTCAAAATATGGAATCCATTTTACCAAATTCCAAACATATAAATTGAAATAATTAATTTAAAAATAATTCCCATTGTCAAAACAAATAGCGGGTTTTTTGAAACAATATCTCTGAAAAGTTTGCCACTTGTTTATGCCCAATTCCAAAGTGTAATTAATCCAAATTACCACCATTGGATTAAATTGTAAAAATATATTCTATTAAAACTTTAAAACTAATTATAAAAATAATCTAACCATATAATTAAATTAGATGAAAAAGTAGTTTTGATGTAAAATGCAGTATTTTACACTATTCATTAAAAAATGAACATTGTCAGAAAAATACCAAAAAATAATCTAATGTAAATATCAATGTCCCAATCATAAATAATAAGTTTATTTTGACAAATAGATCTTATAAAACTGTTTAAAGTTTAATTTAAAAATTATTTTCCATCAAAAGGCAGTAAAACAATCTTTTAAGAATATTAGTGTATTACATGCTTAAGATTGGATTTATTCTCATTTTAAGCCTCTAAAACACTATCTAATTTATAAATAGACATAGATAAGAATATCTATTATTCATTACTTACTTGGGATGTTACATCAGGACTACATTTATGATATCAATGTTAGGGTCCATTATTTGATAACTTATTAATCATTCATATTTTATTTATGGTTATATATTAGAAAATCTATATTTTTTATAAATCTCATGTATCATTCCATATGTTTTTTATTTATATTGAGAGAAAATTCAATAATTTTCACCTTATTTGAGAAATTTTAGAGATTAAAGATGATAATTGGATAATATATCAATACATAATATATAAAAATTAAAAAAATTAAACCATTTAATATTAACATACTAAAATATAATTATATTATTATTTAAGTTCACATATTAATTAATTAGATATATTTATCTCATCGTTATTATTGCTATTGAAACTGAACCAAATATGAACAATATATTACTCCTTGGCTATGTACTATTTTGGAACTACATAACATCATTATAAATGAAGGGTGTTTTTATTATTAAGATATTTCTTCAATTTCTGAAAAAAAAATATAAACTTTTTAGATAATTAATTTATATCAAGATGAAAAATAAATAATGGCACTCCATGTAGGTGGAAGTCTATACATATTCATGGAAAATGTTTTCATTCCCCAATGACTGAGAGGGAATACAGAGCACCATGCATATGTAATTTTCAATTACATGAAATAATGAAACATATCTCCTTAATTACATTCCAATGACCTTTTAATTATATTTTTATAGATAGGTATGACAAAATAATAACTAAAAAACCCCACATCAATTTACTCTAGCATGTATTTATTATAATATATAAATTACTTATTAATCGATAACATGTTTAAAATCTACCAAAATATAACCAAAAATTAAACTCTGATGGAAAAAACTTATTTATAACATTTTATTATAACAAGGTGAAATAGAAACATAATAAATACGTGATCTTAGATAATGTAAATGGGTTAATTAATGAAGAAAAAAAAACGGGCATGACTTACGGCATAACATAAGAATATAAACATATGATCTTAAAGATAATTGAATGATAAATAAAATACTAATAAATATATAATGAATTACATAGAAAATTTAATAAAAAATAATCATGCGAATTACAAATGAAATTCAACAATGTTTATCGAAAATATGTTATAAAATAAAATTATAAATCTTATTCATAATGGTATCCTAAAATATTAACAACGAATACATTTAACAAATCATGAAAATTCCATTTACAAATATTTATTCATTACCCAGTGTATTATTTTTCTATGAGGATTCACTGTTCATGTGTCTATAATAATGTGATCCATAAAAATAATACATATATGAAACCTTTAAATAATAATAATCCAAAAAATGGGATACTTGATAAAAAAACCTGAGAATATTATTTCCATATAAAGAAACTGTATGGATTTATAAGATGATATATGTTGAAAAAACAAAATATGTTCAAATAGATGAGAAATATCATTTCAAAATCATCGGTAAAATCACAATGAATAATAATTTTAAATACCCCTTTTCATTTTAAAATCACTATTAATTACCATCATTTGTAAAAAATATTCTAAATGGATATGAAACATCATTGAGAATTGCAGTCATAAGAGATATTTAATGTGTTGAAATGGAAAAAAGTGACAAAAGATTATTTTATAAATCATATTTAACATTAACATAAATTGATTAACTTAGGGTTCACTTTCGAATGTTCTTGTAAAAATATAAAACTGTAAACATTTTAAAAAATATTTTTGTAAAAAAAATTAACATAAATTATGGATTATATAAAATACCTTAATTTTTACGAGGTAATGTAAACTGAGGGATTAGGAAAATACTCAAAGGAAATATAAAAATTATATTTAAATATCTCATTTGAATACCTATAATATAAAAAGATTAATAACCATCCTTTCAAAATAAGGATAATTAAAATTTATAGATCATAATATATAACACATTATTAGGATTCCGTATATAAAATTAATTATTAATGGGAAAAAATAATATTTCAAAGGATGTGAAACTATAATTGAAGAAGATGGGAATTATTTTAATCATTAATATAATATTTCAAAATAATATCATAAATGTAATATCCCTAAATTCAAAAGTAATTATTCTAATATAAGAAGATATTGTTCCTTGATAAATATCACATTATTGAAGAATACCAATATTTTAAAATGAAGTTCATGTAGAGTCATTATAACACAATGAAAAAACATTATATGTAATGAAGACCACTTAAGAGTTTATAAACACATCAATGCTATAGAGATCTCATTTTATAATTTTATATATCATGAATTATGTATGAAATGAATTTTTTTTTACTACGAATCACTCTATATAGATTATATAATGGTCCACAAAATGAAATATGTAATATGAAATTAAATTTGATACAAAGAACCCCTAAACCTATTTTATAAGTTTCATTATATAATTATTATACCTATCTAATAAAATGGAAATATCCTAATTTCATATTTAATAACACATTTCCATGTTAAAACTTACTATAAACATCATTTATAATAGATAATTACTATATATTATCAATATCATGTTTGAGTAAACATTAAAATTTTTAAGAATTTTTTTAATAGCCGGATTGTTCTTCTTTTTTATCCCAATTTTGTATAATCCTAGATATTACATGGTATTAAAATTCATTTTGTATAATTATTTTTAATGATATAATATCATTTTAAATGAATTTTAATTACTATTGTGATAATGATGATGGTAAAATGAATTTTAATTACTATTGTGATAATGACGATGGTGAGGAGATTGATTTGATAAATTTAAAATAATGATTTGTGTTGTCTTAATGGATGAGATAAATATTTATATAACCATTATAAGACTAAAAATCATTATATAATGATTAATATCAAATTTTATGTTTTAAAATCCATCCATTATACACACTTAACACATTGTCCATGTTAGGGGATATACTGACCAAACCAAAACATGTCACAATATATGTGTGTATATTCCTATAGAATATATTAACTAATTATAATATAATTTTAAATGTAAAAAATGAATTTTTTTAAATTTTTTAAGGTGAATAATCATAGAATGGAATATTCATAAGAAAAAGGAACGTAAAAAATATTGTATCTATAAAAAATAAATCATTATTCAATCTTGTATTATTGTTTTAGGTCGTAAGTTTCCCAATGATATATTATTGATAATTATAATTATAGAAATACTAATTTTAATTTCTAGATCAAAAAATATGAAATAAATATCAAATATATTCAGAAAACCTATTTTTATATTTGTCCATGAATAATAGATATGAAAAAAAGAAATGTGTTCTTCATAGAGGCGGTATTCCAAAAACCCCATTTGAGAAATGTTTTCATTTCATTGATAGAAATTGAGGGGAATGGAAACTGGTATTACACACACCCACACATCGTCTAACCGATCTAACTATGGTGGTAGATCCAATTGGTACACCACTTGTCCAACAATATGTAGTATCTAGAAAGGGTCGATGAACCTCGATGATAGCTTTCCACCATAGCCAAATATATGTATTCCAAATTGAGGTGAAACCCGAAGGACCATGTGATCTCCTCTATTGAACTCCAAAGGCCTCCATCAGTTATCGTCATAAGATTTACAAAGGATTTGTGAAGTCTTCATCCAGTCCAGGATGATCTTCTCCTTCTCCATAATTGATTGCACCAACTCTAGGCCCATGAGTGGTGACTCTCTTGGGTTAGTCCAGGGATGGGGTAAACTAAATGGTCACCAATACAAGGCCACTAAGTGTGTCAGAAAAATAGTGGAGTGAATCATATAGTTTTATCAAAACACCACCATAAATATGTGATCCCCCCAACTACAGAAAAAAATAACACGCATTCCCCTAGCATGTCCTCCAAAACCAGAATTTTCCACTTAGTCTAGATGTCTTTATACGGGTAAAATGTAATGCTCAAGTATAGATAGATTTCAAATACCTCCTCTAATCCCTTCCACAACTAGTATGTAAATAATGAATCATGATAAAAAATAATCACCATTGGGACTCTATGAATTCAAACCATATACTTCAGGTAGAGACATCCTATTCTCCCTACTGAGCTCTGTTATTAGTTATCTAGGAAGTGGGGAAACATGGTCAGTGAATCAACTATCAACCATATATTGTCATATACCCACGACTTATATGGTATACCCAACATGATGTCTATATATATCCCAATAGACTTCCATTTTAACACCTCAAAAGGTTTTTCAAAACCCAAATTATCATAGAGCTGATCCTTCACATTATGACATGTGATGCATCACGATCAAAACTACACAACTCCTTTTTTCATCTTGTGCCACCAAAACTAATGTCAGAGGTCCTAGTAAATTTTTACCAAATATGGATGTACCTCTAATGTGGATGTGTGGAACTTACTCAAAACATCCTCCCACAATGACATAGGTAATACCATGTTCCCTCTGAAAATAAAAACCTACTCTTCGCCATTAGAATATCCTTCACGAGTTTTGTCCTATAGAATTTGAGCATGTAAGGTATCACAGTCACTATGACCAAGATATGCCTCCCTAACTGTCATTAATAGTGTATAGATTATGACTATCAACTAGAGATAAGATACCCCATATCCATCCACAAAGGATAGCTGTAACTAGGCTTACTTCTATGATGCGTCTTTCAGAAAATAAAAACAAGATATCTTAGTGTGAGAAAATTCCACTACGTTCCCTCTATCCAGAGTATAAAAAATATAATATTCATTGTCCATGAGGAACTATAGGAATCAACTCTATCTCAAATATTAGTCCTTATAAGAGATGATATACTTTAGACTCTTGTGATCTAAGTAGGTGATGAACGGTTCAACCACTATTTAGTGTCTCCAAATTATTATTATAAAGTCTACCACTGCTAGCTCAAAATCATGTGTCGTGTAATTCTAATCCCGCGGTCTCAACTCTAATAAACCATATGTAATCACTAAATTCCCAAACATAAGTACACAACCATGCTGGGTGGATGATTCATCATAGAACTCTATGTACTGAGTGCCTTCAACTGGTAGGATCAAGATGGGAGGAATCAACAATCTCTACCTTAGCTCTGGGATGCACAATTTAAATTTCATTATCTATATGAATGGATACCCTATTCAGGTAAAAGCTATCAAAGGTGAGGCTCCTCTGTAGAAGTTATGTACAAACCTTTGATAGAACCATATCAATCCTAGGAGAACTCATACACCAGTACCATTCTTGGGTAGCTCTAAAGAAAGAACTACCTAGACCTTCGCAGTATCCACTGAAACCATATCCTCTAGAAATGACATGTACTAGAAAATGGACTTCTCAAATCCATATCTGACATATAGAGAGCTTCCTACAAATATAGTTCTCTAAGACTGTGTCCAGGATCATCCTCAAGTTTCTTACATGCTCTTCCTCAGACGTTGAGTACATTTGAGTGTCATTAATGAAGACCCCCATGAACATGTCCAAGATAGGATAAAAGCTATGGTTTAAGAGTACCATGATCATTGTGGGGGCATTCATTAAGAAAACAGTGTCACCATGTAATCATATTGAACGTAAAAACAGGTGAAGGAAATATTCAGTATATCCCCATCTGGAACACGTAGATAGTGGTATACTAATCTGAGGTTGATCTTTGAACGCCATCACACCCCTTTAAGTTGATCAAAGAGGACATAGATCCTCAGTAGTGGATATTATTTCATCACAACCACCTTGTTCAGGCTATTGTAATCCACAAATAACCTCAAGCACCTATCTTTATTATTAGAAAAGAAAACTAGGGATGCCTAATGTGAAGCTATGGGTCTCATGAAGCCATTTATCTGTAAGCCATCCAACTACACTATCACTTCATAAACCTCAGTGATAGCCATACAATATGTAATTGTAGATATTGGGGATGTCCCAAGGTGTAGATCAATGTAGATGGACATCACCCTATGTGGGGGAAAACTAGGAACATCTTCTTGAGGGACATCCTTATACTCCACCTCCACTACTGGAAAATGAGGACTCATATCATCCCATGAATCGTGGGTGATTCTTGAGAACATATTAGTAATCAACTACATAATCATTTTGGTGAGTCCATCCTAGTCAGTATGTAGTTAATTTTCACCAAAAAGGGAAAACATTTTCCATCACTGCACAAACGCTGCACTCTGCACCTAAAATTTTAAATGTGAGTAGGAACTATAGTTAAACATTACATAATAAGAATTATGTCATTAGTCTTCGACATTTCTTCCAATAGATCACAACTGAAACTCTTGCCTCCAAGTGTTAGGGAACACAATTATAACTACTGTGTGATCATTAAATCTCCTCCCATAGGGGTATCTAAGAATAAGGTTTTATTTAATTATTTAACCAGAATATCCAAGGCCCAAACAAAGATTGTTGCAAGAATGAGGGCTAGAAACATTTATATCAAAGCTATCACTAAGGTGGAAAAGAAATAGATCTTACCTTATATCATCCCTAGAGCCATAGGGTCATAAAAATTCATTTCCTATAACTAGACTCTCCCCTATAAATATAGTTGAACAAATGATAAGTAAACATCACTGAATACCATTCCATGGTTATAGTACCCTATTGCAGATGTAGATGTTACGGTATGAATACTAATCATAATGTGGCCAGAAAGAACTCCTCCTTTAAGAGACACCCGATTTTTGTTCAGGAGAGATATTTCTTGTCATGAGACAATGTCACCAATATCCACCATCACCCCAGAGAGCCCTAAATAATACTCATAGTGAGAAATTCATCTATTCAGAAGGCATCCTGAAAATGCTGAAACAATAGGTGATTACCTTTATCGAATACTTATCCAACTAGAGGTCTGAGTCACTAATAGAACATGGAGGTTGCTTCCCCAAAAATGAATTCAACTCACTTAGTTTGTGTGCTTCCTCAGCTACTAGTGCTGGTAGTAACTGCAGCTCAATGGATGGTAGTATAGTTGGTAAACCACCCAGAGGTTCAATATATGGTACATCCCCATGTTCTAATGCCTTGCCACTAGGCATATAATCATCATTATCACACAATGGTATTCAATCTAGATGTATACATAGAGGAATCATGGAATTAAACACTGAGTTCTGTGGTCAATTGAGTATACCATGAGAGATGACTGAAGAAGGAAGTGGAAAACACCACTATTACTATATGATTTATGTACCATTTTTTTACCTAAAACATGTGTTTTCATGTATTGAGTTGAATGGAACGTATTCAGAACCTTGGTGTATGGGTACATCATCTAACGCCCCAATACTAGATTCCCAATCCCGAATTTCAAACTTGGAACACTTAACATGGTTTCCCAAAACATACCTCACAGACTACCATTCCTAAGGTAGAACCGACATACTCAGATACCACTCTATCATGACCCATCCTAGAGGGTCTAATGTCGTTACTACCCCAGGACCACCTCTAATACGACATGCAATTGTGACTAGCACAGAGTTGACACATCCCACAAATGAGAGTCATTATACTAAAGTACTTGTACACACACACAACACCAATCCAAAAATGATAAAATATAAAAACAATATGTAAAAAATGCAAGGAAACCAATATTTCTCATAACCAGAGTATAATAGTGATTGTACTAGAATGTAAATAATGACAAAACAAGCACAACATGAAGGGTATATAACCAAAACTCCATCCTAAGAGAAAAGAGGTAACATGACAACTATTTGATCCTTACGAACTCCCCTTTTATGTATGTCCACACTAAGAAAAACATAGTCCTTGACCACATAAGACTCCATTAGAGGATAGAACCTTAGGAAAAGACATGAAACATGTTGGAAAATTCTATAAAGGGGTTATTATGACAATAATTTGTAGTAATCTCGAAACACACCACGGAAATAGCCCAAAGGATATACCAAGAAGGATATACTAGTCATCTCCAAAAAGGTATATGTCAACAAAAAATATAATAAGAATATCTAAACACAGTCATGAAAAACACTATGAAATAAGAATTCATAACCATCTAACATCCATAGGATTCTACTTGAAGGATATTTGTTCTGATAAAACTCACTCCTTGAGCCATGTTATCATAAGACACACTCACGAAGAGGTATACCTCATTTGGGACCTAAAAAAATGTGAATTCACTAGTCAATGAAGAATATGATACACAGAGAGCGGATCCTCCCTAACAAAATGGGGAATACCACGAAAACAATATGGATCAATTTTTAACATAGGGGACCCTTTAAAAATACATTGGGGGTTACCACTAACCTCAATTATGCAGTCTTCTATATTTAGGCCCAACGCCATTCACTCATAGGTAACATTGATTACACAAAACTCCACTAGAGGTGAGATATGACCATACTCTAGTCCCATAGAGGACTACCATAACTCTATTTTGGACTCTTCCTCTAGAGGATACTAAAGTCAAGTAATGTAGATGTAATGTTTCACTTAATCCTTAAGGAGTGGACCATGGGAATGCACAAAACCCATATTGGTACAGGATAAAAACTCACCTGAGTATCTCATAAACGGATCAGCTCAATGTCAAGGTCACAATACAATAGATGGATCTTCAAAAAGATATACCCTTTGAATGTTATGCCCTTTCAATGTTTTAAAGAAGTTGGTTCATTGGGCCCATGGACCAAACACATGGTCAATCCACCACATGACAACTTTCTATGGTCTAGCATGTGACCTCCCCATTGTCGACCATGACCTAATAGCTCATGATGTCATGGCTGTCGACCAGGAGACTACCTCAAGTCATCCAAAGGTCCAAATCGGGTCCAAATCTGCTCACTTGGTCTGACCTAGCCTATTGGTTTTGTCCTATTATATTGGCCCAACCAGATGGTGTGTAGGATTTCAGGCCCCACCGAGTCTACGCGATCAATAACAGTGAACCACATGACATCCACTACCGTTGCATTCCATATCCTCCCCCTTCATCCCGTAGCATGCTCTGCCACATCACGTGACCTTGTGTCCCACAACCTTCGTGTCTCCAGCTATACCAAATCCACATCCCGTAGTGACCCAACGGCTCGCAAACAACCACACGTCAATGCCCTGATAATAGCCTCCTCACCTAACTAAACCACGGCATTAGACCCGTGATTGTGCTCCATTAAACATATTTTCGAGCAACCTCTGATGCACGAGAATTGAAATGGTTAGATATTTGGTCTACTCGAGTCCCAATATACAAAAATATGGCCTTTTTTTATTTTCCTCTAATTTGGGGGATTAATCACATTTTGATCCACCCAACAAGTCAAAATATGGATATGGGGGTTCAATGGAAAATACTCTAAATTAAGGGGGAGATAAAATCCCAATAATACCATATAGAAATAACATTTTCCTTTTTTCATGTCAGCCTCAATCGTTTTCCACTAGATGGTTAATTGAAGAGGAATTAAGAGAGTCCTCTCGATAATCTTGTAGACAATATCCCATTATTCCATAATGATTGAATCAAGGTTAAATATATTCATGGATTGACCAACATTTATCATGGAAATAATTAATAGGGAAAATCCCAAAGAAACAACCACCCTACCTTGATTAAAATTAGTCACTGGAGATGGACAATAATCATGTCATATTTATTTGAGAGGTTCCTTAGAATTGTCTACAATTTGATGATAGATCAACAATCCATAATTTTTTGATTGAATGAGGAATTTATCCACATATGAATTTAATTTTCAGGGTTATAATGCCAAATCTAAAATCTTAAAAAATATCTAATAAATAGAAATGTTACTATGTTATAAATTAATTTTTCATTTAAATTGTTTATTGATAATTAGACCCTAATTTTTTTTAAATGACCAAATCCATTTAATTTCATGTCACTCCAAGGGAAATATCACATTACCAATTAACAGTTGTCTCATATTTTTAATTCGAGTCACCATTCATGAGTTATTAGGATTTTAAAAATATTATATTATTTATTATTTTATTTATGGTTACATCTGTTATGAGTATTTCTAGAGATGACATATGCTATATAAATTTAGGTCATTCATAAATTAATGTCACAGTTTCGAGTTATACGGTTCCCTCATATTTCTAATATTGACACCCATTTATGATGTTTTTCACATTTCTAAGAAATTTATTTTACATGATATTATAACATTAACATTTTAAGAAAAAATTATTGGGAAACTAGGCCTCCGAATCACACGTTGTCTTAGTTCTTGGTCATATAATTAATCCATATAATTAAAAAAATTAATACCTGTAGAATTCCAAAGCGTTATAGATTTTTACAAGCACTATGGTAGGTGGCTTCAATCTAGACTACATTTTTCTAGAACCGGAAGTATTAATTTCAATTAATTGGGTTTTCTTGAACATTAATCTAATTTTTTTGTGTTAAGCTTCATTAAAACCTATTTTATTGATTATTGGTAGATTTTGGAGAAAATGGGTTATGGTGGTCAAATATCCTTATTTTTGGATTATAAAATGTTTATTTTAAAATCAGCTGTGAAGTTCATTTTTTGAAAAAGATTTATGAAAAATGGTATTAAATAAATATTTTTTTATTGAAATATTTATTTCTATGGATAACAGAATATGGTCATTTTCAATAAATTTGGGATTTATTGAAGTGTTTTTTCATGTTTTTGGAATTAAAGGTTTTCATAATGGAATGTTTGGATTGGAAATTATTTATTGTTATTAGATTATAAATTGATGATTGAAAAGATTTTTTTTGGTTTTTGGGAAATGGTATTGTCTTGTTTCATAGATTATTTGTTTATGAATATGTTGAAAAAGATGGATTGTTGTAAGGAATAACCAATTTTAAAATTGGGTTTATAGTGGATGTGAAGGAACACTATTTATGATAACTGGGCTTGGAGTACCATTATAAAGGGATAGGGGGAACGAGCTTGGTTTTGAAGTTCTGCATTCTTGGGTACAACGAGTTGGGTATGTGAAATATCTATATATGAGTGGGATTTTTCTGTGTGAAGGAAAGGAGAGTTTTTATGTTCTATTATCTATTGAGATATATTTAATGACATGTTTTGTTGGATCCCATGTTATTGTTATGATTTGGGTAAAATGTCCTGGTTAGGGTGTGTTCCTGTGGTTGGAAATTTTCCCATTTGTTATATTTTATATAAATGGTTTTATGTTTATATTTTAACACTTTTTTCCTGTTCGAATTTGTAGAGAGCTTATATGGTGATAAAATACTGAGTAGTATTACCCACCCCCTTCTTTGGAATTGTGTAGCTTATGAAAATGATGTACTCCAGGAAATATGTAATGGTAAAGCATTCATTTTTTAGTGGTTCATTACGTTTCTTGGGCCACATTATGGTTCCTATATCATGAAGTTTGAGATGAATATGTGGAGTTATTGCTTGGATTATTTACAAAATTTCATGGTTTTCCTATTGGTACCTTAATTATGGTACTATGATGCGATGTTATTTTTAGTATTTGGATAATGTTGTACTATAATGCAATTTTTACATGCATAATGTGGTTGTTTTATGTATTGGGAGGTTTTTTTGGTTTTTTCATTTCAAAGAGAAAATCATCTTCCATTATTTGTGAAGGCCTCAATATTTATTTTCATCATTTCGCACCATGGGGATGCCGCTAAGTATGATTAATACCTTCTCCTTAACTCATTCGAATGAGGAGTGGTAGGACATTACATGGGATATCATTTTAATTAGTCCTTGACTTAAAATTGAAATTATCATTATTAATTCCTTTGGCATCCTTCTTTTTCCATTGTGTTAGTACTCATTCTTGGTTTATTCCTAGAGTAATGATTGTAGTGTGGAGTTTAATTATTGGAATATGAAATTTATAGAAAAAACATATAGATAACTTTTAAATTGTAAACATCAATTTACAAGGGATTCAGGTACATAAGTGTTGTTTATACACTTATGTGAGTGTGATCTCATTATCGACGGTGTAGCCAAGGATATGATAATGTCATTCATCTTAAAAATTACTTCCCATTAGAATTTCATATTTCATTTGGTATAATGGTTTGTGTTTGGTTGTCTAATGTGATGTTTTTTTTGAAAAATATAGAATTTGTTTTCAAATTCAATGTTTTGAAAAGAAAATTGTTCTGTCCTTTTAAAAATGGGTCAAATTCTAAAACACAGTGGATTTTAAAAAAATGATTGAACATTTGAATTTTTTTACATTGGAAACAATGGTTGTGATAGATTAAATTTCATATATATTGAAATAATACTCCTTCAATTTATATTGAATGATACTTATGGTTGATGTGGTTTTGATAAAAATGGAACTAGGTAGGCAGGGTAGAGACCAACCATAGATTGCTTCTGAAAATGTGGTTTCACCTAGGTCCCATGTGAACTAGTAGCTAATTGTACATGATTTCAAATACATGGTAATTTTGTCTAGAATGGAAAATCAGAATCTTGTGTACCACTTGGTTTAGTTTTAGAATTATAACCCAGTAATATTTAGGGTGATTCGAAACATGAAAGGGAGGAGGTGTGATTGGACCGGATGAATCGAATCGTCGATTTATTAGGAAAAAAATTGAATTAGAAATTCATTTTAGAAACATAAATGTTGTAAGATCATGTATAAAAGTAGTGGGAATTATTTTTCTTGTCTAAAGGTTACAATCATATGGTATGCAAGGATTTTGAAGAAATTTTTAACAAAAAATTATATCCTCAAACACTTTGAATTTAGTGAATGAAAAATTTCTATATATTGTTATAGTAAATCATCTCGGTGATGGAATATGAAACTATGTGTATCAACAAAGCCCAGTTTTTTATTTATTTTGTTTTTTGTTCATCCTTTAAGGATTATATCATTGAATTTGGGATGAGTTTGGAAATCCATAAAAAGATTTTGGTTTTCTATATACTAGTTTATACAAAAATGGTAAATAGAGAAATTGTGGATGAGTGGAATATCTTATATGCTATAGGAAGGGAATAAAGTTAGAACTAATAAGAAATGGGGTTAACTATATTGTAGGGATAAAGTGAAAGAGGGACAAATTTTTACATTGTGGGAATATGGCTCAGAATCTGATGGTAGGATTGGTGAATCATCCACAGAATCCTCAGAGCATGAATCGATGATTCTTGTTTGTCTCTATAGTCTACATGATGTAGAATTTCATAACACCACCTATATAATATCATTAATTCAAGATTATGGGGTATATTAAACTTTATTATTACAATATTCCTAGTATGATTGTTCCTGATAAACCTTAGGGATTATAGGAATCTAATGATTTTATGGGACGAGGATGGTAAAACACCCCATGCCAACAGAGTATAGTTAATAATTGTGATTAGAGGAATACCATTACTCCTATTAATGTTTAATTATTACAGGGGAATAAAGATAATATTTTTTAAATAAAGTAATTTCATAGAGCCATGTAGGTTGTGGTGGATGATTAGTCAGACCCATCCTTAGTGAGAGGTACTATTCTTTTTAATTCTACCATTATAAAAAAGTTTTTTTTTTTGGTTTGAGTGTGTCTTATTTTTTCATGTCATCCTATGTTTTCAATTTTATGGGTTTAAAGGTGGAAATTATTACATTAGATTTATAAAATCAAACACTTGTTGGTCAAAAAGAGAGTTGAGACTATTTGGTTAGATAATTATGTATAGCCTTTTAAGGGGTAGGGATAATGAGTGACTTCTCAGTGCTAGATATGGATGTAATAAGACATAATTATATGTATTGATTGGTAGATGATATTTATTTCCCACATATAATGTTATGAATGAAATGTTCATTTCATGATTGATGTTGGTGGCAAGGATATCTCTAGAGGATAGATACTCATGAAGGTGGGTCAAAATGTATTGTTGTCACCAACAGTTGTAATGTTATCATATGAGTTTCTAGATTTGTCTCTGGCATCGACTGAAGATGTTGATGAAAGTAGTTTTCTATAATTTTTATCATTTTTTGTATGTCATTACAAATGAATTATTAGGGTTTCCACTTTTAAAAATCTATGTTTCTAACCAGACAAAAAATCCAAATATAATTGAAATTGTATTACTATATGGTCCATTTTACATACCAACCATCAAATATCATTTTCAAGAGCTAGAACACTATGATAATTTTTTAAAATAAGTTTAATTTATTAAATAAATGTTAATAAAAATAAATGTGGGTTAAAAATATATAAAACTAATAATATTAATAATAATACTATTATAATTAACACTATGTTTATGAATTTATTATTATTATTAATATTATTTGTTATTTCATTATTTAAATTTTGTTAGTTTTTTTATGTTGAGACCAAAAGGGGTCTCCTTCCCCATCCTATCACCCTACCTCAGGAGACACATCTCCTAGATGACCCCTGTGGAATGATGCGAACACCTCCACTATCCTCCCCTTTGATAATCAATCTGTTTAGATTTATGATGGTTTATCACTGGAATCTCCATGAAATGACCGTCTTTAGTGCCTAAAATCCTTTATCACTAATATTATGTCTACCCATTTCCCATAATTATTCGATCGAAACCCTAGGATATTATTAACAATGAATTTGAAATATTATTTTTGTTTTAGTGTATGCAATATGCTCAATGGGTCAGATTTATGCATATTCTGACATTTGATGCCAATAGCGATGTGGATCGATTCATTTCATCTCATCGTCGATGCTTCGAGGTGAATGTTTAATCTGTTTTATTTCCTTTCTCACTGATTTTATTAGAGACATAATGATTTTTTGTTTTCCTGTTAATTTTTTTGAGGTGCATTAAACCATTCCATTATGTTTTTTACAGTTCTATTAATTGTTATCGAGATTTTTTACTGATCATGAATCCACAACGACATATATATAGGTATGTATATATATATATATTCCTCATTTTTATTCCCTCATGGTGAGGGGAATATGATCCTTGTAATAAATGATAAATATATATATGTATATATGTGTATGTGCGTACAGTAGTGGGACCATTTTTAGTGGTTACTACCAAATTTTTCATGTGAAAAATGTTCATATTGGTTTGGAAAATTTCATAAGGTAGGGTCCCATTCCTTTTACCTTGAATTTAAATAATTCACTACTTGATTTCTTAATACACATTAATTATATTTTAAATAATATTTTAAAGTATTAAAATTAAATTCTTAATAAATATTAATTGACTATGATTCCCAACAGAAGTGTATGATGTGAGAAATTATTGCTTGATAAGAAATGTCATGATTTTATAATTAAATCCCTTTAACGGAGGGGCACTATATTAACACTAAAAATCATTGGGTATATGTTTATGCTTAACGTACTTAATTCCTTGGTTCCACTTTTATAACATGATGTTGGTTTGGTATATAGCATGATGATATTTGTTTTTATTGATATTATTAAATGAGTTTGCCTATGTTGGTACATAACATGTTATGCCAAGTCATGAAGGTATAGATATTTTCTAATATTTTAAATTTAGTGAACCTTGTCTCGAATGTGTTTCAATAAAACCAAAAAAATAATCGGTTTTAGTCCTGTTGGACATTGAATTTCCCAAGTGGGCATTTCAGTTGTTTCCATGACATTTTCCCTGATCTTGACCCATTGAGACCAATGTGTGAATTTTCCATATTTTGTTAACTAATGATTTTTTTTAAATGGAATGTCTAATAAATGATAGTTTTTCCCCTTTAAAATGAATGAAATTACCTTAAATGGATTGGCCTAATTGGATGGTATGGAAAATCCCTTTACATTTTGCATAAGTAAATTCTTATAATGAAATATAATATCATTATGGATTTTTCCTTAGCTAATGATATACATGAGAGATGGCAGCCTCAAGAATTAAGTTTTGAATATGAGAATTTGTCTTACACCCCATTTCACACTTTATGGTTACTTCTTGGTTCCCCACGTGTTTGGTATAAACTGAATACATTTTTAATGATTTAATTATATATAGTATATGAAATACAATTGATCATGCTAATAGGAATTAAACGACCAAATTTTTTGAGTAATACTTGTCAAATTAAAATTTTTTATTGTAAATCGAACCTTGGATCTATCTAAGTCTATAGTCTTGGAGAATTTGACGTGTGACAACCCAATTGGTTTCCATCCGTGGACATTAATATGAAATTTTCTGTATAACTTTAAATCCTTATAATAAATTGAACTAGTTGTCGATTTTCATGTGAAACTTTTGAATGCCTAGAATAATAATACGTTATCTGACATCTTATTATTGATTCACTATGAATAATCCAATTAATTAGTTAATATATTAATGACCATAGGGTCAAATAGTTATTTAAACAAGGTTGATATTGTTATGATGTTAATTAGGAACTATAATTAACGAAATTAGTTTTTTTGGACAGATGGTATTTTTTATAAATTGACTATTTTGTCTTATGATGCATAATATTGAATTTTCGATACATGATATTTGAATTTTAATGCTTAGATTTTGAGATTATGTCATGCTGATGTGATTGATACTTGAGGGTTTGATAAAAATTGTCATGTTGAGTTTTTTATATGAATCTTGTTTAATTTGTAAGCATGGGGGCTTGGTTCATGTTCTACCATGCCACTTGAGGGAAGAGTGCACAGGTACATGATGTCTGAGGGATGATATTATGATTTTATGAGATGTATGAGGACTCATGATTGTTTTTGGCACATGAGGTCTTGGTGAATATTTTTTTTTACCCTGAGGGATATGCAAACTCGTATTGAATGAATGAAGGAAGAGTATATTATTTTATGGATGCATGAGGGATAGAGGAAAAGTAAAACAATTATAGATTTAGAGATTATAGGTATGCTTGAGGGTGAGATTTTGATTAGCTTAAGTGAAGTGGCCTATATTTATCATATTTTATGAGTGATTCATCATTTGTAGAATAATATTAGACTAATTTGGGTGATCCATATTGATGTAAGAGGATCAACCCAGAGATATGGATAACTAGTAGGGTGCAAAATAATTTATTGACTCTATGTGTCCCTTTGGAACATGGTAGATTTTTTATTTAGAACTATTTTTAATTGTTCTACTTATACATTCTCATTGATTAACATCGTATATCATGAAATGATTTCGGTTAATCACTATGTGTCCGGTCCTAATATGTATTTTATCCTGACATACTAATTGGGAACCATTTGGAACCATTTTATTTTATCTTTCGTATAGGTATTTGGGTTCATTGAAAATAATATGTTGTTTACATGGGAGCTTGGGAGCAGTAGAATGGTATCTTCCATTGGTTTCTCGAGGATTTGACCATTAGGTTTGTATTTTTTTATTTTTTCTTCTTGAACGTTGTAGTAAAACCCAATACTACATGAATCAATTTTGGGAAAATGGAATTATAAATTTTATTTGAATTCAGATATTATATTAATCTTCAACTATTTTCTTTTATTATTACTACATCTACTTCTATTTGTTGTTTTATTTTTATTATAATGTTTTCTAACTCTAATATAAAGGAAATATTATCCCAATTGTAACATAAATATACCCTCATAGTTAGATTGTATCATATATAATATTGGGAGGATCCCTTGAGGCCATGTGCCCCACCGATTCGACCACTGTTCTAGAGGTGATCCTATTCGAGCATTACAATGCGGTTCCAGGTGTTTCTTTTCATTTTTCTTACTCTTTTGGGTGGGTACACATGATATTAAAAACATGTTAGTGCTTTGTTTAATTTACATGTATGGGACTGATCACCCCACCCAGGAGGAAGTGAACAAGTTTCTAGGGATATGATTGTTGATCAGGTTGTTCGATACTACAATTGATATGATTTCTCCTTGCCTGAATGGTGTATTTTTCTACTATGTACATATTTATGAGATTTATGGTATTATTTCACTGTCCTATTATAATAAGGATGATGTGTCAAATGAATCATATTAGGCACATAGGGAATTCAAGTTCTATATATATTTCAATCCATTTAATTTCATATGTAGGTTGTTTACTGGTTCTGAATGAGTTCATTGATGGTTAATACATAGATCTATGTTTATAGCATGTTTCTATGTGTTCAATTATTGTTGAAATGTTATTAATATGATTTACAAATTTTTTCATTTTCTAAATATAATGAGTTTTTTACTACATTAAATGTTTACTATTATAACATTCTCTAGTATTCATCAATAACATGTATGGTCCCCTTATAATGGAGAAAATATAACCCATGAAATTGAACAATCAATGATATATATATATATATAGATACATATATATATATATATTTATGTTGTTAATAAATGTGAATGATATTTAACTTATGATCTAAAATGAAAATGTTACCTATTTAAATGTATAACTAGACACATGTAGTTCAGTTGGAGTGTGTTTCTTCTGTGATGACCCACTATGGGTGTATTGAAATAGTAATAATTAAGAAACTAGTATTGGGATTATTTTTATATATCCATGATTTTCTTAATGGAAATATCTTAGGTAACCTTATCTATTAAAAGGAATTTATGTCGACAAATAACCTAATATATCACATGATATAAATTAATATAAAATTATTAAAGATAAAATATAATGAATGTTTCATTTATTGCATTGAACATATTGATAAAAATCATATTCTTGTAATTTTTGTTCAAAATGGTACTAGATGTTACGAATTAAATATTCTATATGTTTAAATATTTTAATGTGAATAAATATAATCACCTTAAAATGGAACCCTAGTTGTTCTTTCTTTTTTCAAAACCTTATGAAAGGGTAGCTTGAAATTTTTATATAGAGTAGCATTAGAATAGAAATGTGAGAGTTTTACATGGTCCTCCTCTTTTTTATCAATGTACTTTTATTTAGCTTTTGAGGATAATGATTTTTTTTGTTTTGTGTGTCCCCATTATGCATAGAATATTTATAATTTTTTAAAAGGCTAGACCATTTTAGGTATAACCCTTATAGTTTAATACTTTTATATGTATTATATGCACTCTATCCCTCGGTGTTGTTCAAATGAGTTTGTCCCTTATAAAAATTTTATATTATAAATGAAACACTTGTTTGGATGGGTGGTAATGTTTTTATTGAACTTTTTTAAAGGCATGGGCATCAACAAATGATCAGTTTAAGTTGGTTAGATTTTCCTAAAGCATGGTTGTCTTTTTTATTGGTAGCATGACCCTTTCAAACACATAGTGATATAAGACTTGGTATGTATTCATCCTTGTTAATGGTCGTTTTGGTATATAAGATTATGAGATAACTTCTATGTAAATCCCACCTGACACTTTAATTGGTATGGATGGTAAACAGATTGGTAGTGTTTCCTTTTTTTTCATTTCCTATGTGTTTTTTAGGTAGTATGCCTTCACGTGCATGGTTTCCTACAAGTTCAAGGTGATAAAACTGTCTATTAGAGTTAGATTAAAACATTGAGATTCGTTATATAGAGTATGTTCTGGGGTCATCTATAGGGAAGAGTGAATTGGGAGTAATGAAATAATGTTTTTTCCAATTATTGGGATGACTTTCTGATACATGAGTGTTTCAACATGCTAATTATTTTCATTATTTTTTGTTTTCAATTTTATAAACATTTTAATTTTTGGATGTCATAACCTAGAATAATTTTGGTCATATAGTGTGTCCCGTATTTTTGATGATTAAGACACTTCTATTATAGATAATGTAATTACATTTATACTAAATACTTTTCCTTTCGAGTAGATAGAACATAATCAAAATGGGGAATTAGAGAATGGATGGGTTTTCATAAATGCCAGTGAGGTTTCTGAAATTTAAATCAATTTTCATCTTTCTTAGAATCATGATGTTTGTGGGGTTGGAGGTGTATTAAGATATTGATAAATTTATTTTTTTATTGAGGACTTTTTTGGTTGTAAATGAATAATCATCGGGTTCCTCGAGTGAAAAATGAATCATAACCTATTAAATAATGGTGTATTGACACATGAAGTTGAGTTTATTATAATGTATTGACCAGTAGTAGTTAATCTATTTTACTTCTTATAATATTTACAATCCTCTATTTGTACTCAGCCTTGAGTTATTAGAATGTACCCTATATTGAAATACATAATGATACACTACGAGATCATTGGTCTTATTCAACTCTATAGTTTAAAGGTTGTGGGACGATTTAAGTGGTATCATAGTGTTTTACACTGAATGTGTGGTTCTTATACAGGAATTGTTATTATTAATTGACCATTTGATTCTTGTGTAAGAATGCCTCAGATGAACTCTTGTACACCATCCCTTTATTATGAAGTGATCGTCAGGTTGATGCCTCTCTATGATCTGTCAATGGAATGATCTGTAAATTGTGGTTTTTCCTCCAACATCTCACTCGTAATCATAGAGTATGAACTACATTGGGTTATTTCCAAACAACCCATCCATTCCAATCTGAGTATTTACATGAATTGTTGTTAGGAATGATGATTCTTCAATAAGTAATATCACAAGAAGTAGGGTATAATTTTAATTGGATGTCTTCGTTGTGAATGTTAGATGCCTTTGGTGAGGGAAGAAAAGTTATTTTTGAAAAATATTGTCCTATAATACAAGATTATTCTAAAAGGATAGTCAGATCTAATTAACTAGTTGTCTCTCTTATTCAGTGAAGCAGTCAATGAAAGAGTATTCTTTGGAACATCCTCAGGTGAAGGTGAGTGCGAGATATGTCAAACATGTCATTTTATGAAAAAATGTCACAACTTGGGATTTGAGGTTGATGAGGAATCAATAGTTTTAATTATTTTGAAAATCACATGAGTATCATTGTAAAATTAATTGAGGTCTTTATTATAAGAAATTAGGATGGTGGAAAGTATCGTGGCATGGAATTTTCCATCATTAATGTTATATCCAAAGGTGGGAAGTAAATTTGACTAGATTTTTAATGAGATGACCAATTAATTGTTTATGTAGCTAAATAATATTTGGTAAGATTTTTTAGGGTGTTTAGTTGGAAAATAGTTGTTGGTTCTAATTTTAACAGGCTAAATGTCATGTCATTAAAGGAATTATCAAGGGTGTGTAGGTCATTTATAATTTCACAATGACCATCTATGAAAATCATCATGAACCTTGTACATCTAGTGATGTTCCAATTATTCTTGATGTATTATTGGTATGAGAATATCCAAGATGTGATGGTTAAAATGATCCGTGTTTCGAATGAATGAAAAAATAAAGTAAAATCAATCCTTTTACATGATTGGATGTTTAAACTATCGAGCTTCAGATGTTAATTTCAGGATGTGGAACACATCAAATTTTTTTTTATATAAATTTAATTAATTGAAATAAATTTAGATGAAATTAAATTGGTAGAAAAAAATGGAATGTTATAATCATAATAATAATTTTATTATTATTATTATTATTATTATTATTATTATATTTTTATTTATTTATTATTATTATAATTATTATTATAATTATTTACTAGTTAATTATTTTATTTAAGTTTATTTTCTTATTTACAGTCCCAAATTGGTCTCCTTGACATTATTATCCCCCTACATTATGTGACATCCCTCTTGGAAGAACCCCATGTTTGTAGCCAACACCCTCCTTAAGCCTCCCCTTCGATCTTTAATTCTTCTGAATTTATCAGGGTTTCTGATTCGAATCAACTTGGTAAGACCCTTTGCCTTATATCCACACCATTTTGGTTGGGATTAGGTCTCCTCATTTTCCCTCATTATTCGGCCACACCCCAATGATAGGGTGAACTCAAAAAAAATTCTTCCTTAAATGTTTGGTTATGCAATGGGCTCCTTAGGTCTAATTTATGTATATGATGATATCCTCTTTCAATGTAAAAGAAAATAAGTTCATTTCACCCTACCTTCATCGCATAAAGGTAATGGTTTCTTGCTCTATGTTGTTTTTCAACTCTTTTATTATCTACATAATGAGTTTATGGGTTCTTGATAATTTTATTGATGTGTCTCAAACCATACTACTTTGTTATTAATGGTTTTTTTATTTTTGTCATGAGTTTCAACAGCCCACGAAGGCTAGTACACTTACACATAGGTATGTACGTATATATATATATATATTTCATAAGTATTCATTCAAAGATTGTAGAATATGTTCTTTAGATTAAAATTTATATATATATATATATCTTTGTGTGTATTTGTGTAGGAGTTGGGATGTTTTGAGTGGTCACCACAAAAATTTTCAACATCCAAATGTTAGTATTGGTTTGGTCTACTTCTTGAAGTTGGATCTCATACCATTTCCAATTATTTTATAGAAATCACTAATTAATTGATTATTACACATTTATTATATATTAAAAATTATAGTAATGTCTTCAAACTAAATTCCTATTAAAAATTAATATAGTATGATTCATGATATTAGTGTTAAACGTGATAAATATTTTCTTGATAAGAAATGTCAAGATTATATTAAAATACCCCTCCAACGAGGATGCACTATGTTCAAGATAAAAATTACTGAGTAGATTTTCATGGTTTCCTACCTTATTTACATAGATCAATTCTTATACCTAGATATATATTTGGTAGATATCACGTTGAAACGTGGATTTATTGATTTTATGATATGAGCCTCCCCTTTTGGTACAATTGTTTTTGTCTTTTGGTGATGGTTTATCAAATTTCTTGTCATTTAAATGAAGATACCCGTACAATATCTGTTTCAGTATACCCAAGACACCCATAATTGTTTAGTACCATGGGATATTGAATTTCCCAAGTGGGAATTTGACTTTCTTTAGTAATAGTTTCCTTGATCTTTAACCATTGATCATTGTATGTGAATTTTACATTTTTTTTATATTGAATGTGTTTTTTAAATGGAATTTCTAATACATGATAGATCTTACTATCCTAAAATGAATCAAATTGAATTTATCGGTCATACCCGATATATGGAATGGATATTCCCATTTTCTTTTGAATAATGGCATGTAATTCCTTAATTGATTTGTCTTTGGATAATGATATTTATGACTTGACTTTTCGATGAATTAAATTTATGAATATGAACATGTTTCTTATAATATATTCACACATTATTCTTACCACTTGGTGCCACAAGTTGGTGGCGTTAAATCAATCACTTTTCATCATATCTAGTGATTTAACATATATGAAATACATTTGATCTCATTAGCATGCGGAACACAACAAAATAATTTGAATAATACCTATTCAATTATATTTGTTAATTTTAAAAATTCCTTTGGATCCATATAAGTATATTAGTGTGTATAATTAGATCTACAACCACCAAATTGGTGTTCCACACATGTTATTAAAATGTTTTGTATGTTTGAATTTGAAACCCAAATATAAATTTTATAAATTTTTAATTATATTATTAGACTTCTGAATTTGAATAATAATGATAAAATGTGTGATTTCTTTTCGTAGAATCACCTTTGATAAACAGGTTATGTAATTAATTTATTAATAAAAGTATGATCAAATGATTAATTATGAAAATTTTATATAATTATGACGATAATTAAGAACCTGGAATAATGAAATAATTTGGTTAGATATATGGTATTTTTTAAAAATTGGTAATTCTATTTTATAGTGATTGATATGGTATGTTTGACACTTCAACTTTGATATTTCTTAATTTGATTTTGTGATTATGTGATTTAGATTTTATTGATACCTTAAGATTTGATAATGATTATCATGTTGATTTCTTCTAGATACAACTCATATTTAATGTAGACACCATAGGTACAAGATCATATTCTTCTGTAACACCTGATGGAAAGGAAGACATATACTAGATGCACGAGAGAAATTATTATGATTATATGGGATCTCTAAGGACTCATAATTTTTGTTAAAACCTTATAGATTGGTACATGTTTTCATAACACCTTACAGATAGGTGTGCAAGAATTAAAAACCTAATGACAGAGTATATGATTATATAATATTCCTGGGGGCTACATGCATATTCACACTATGCCATACAGAGTGACTCTATTTATGAATGAGGGTTATATTTTGGTAAGCAGGAGGTAAGAGGATGTATGTTTACATTATTTTCTGAGTGATTCATCCTTATTTATAGGATCTTTCTCCGATTTGGGAAATCCATAGTGATTTAGGATGATCAACCGAAAATATTTATATTGAAGGGTTCTGAGTAGTTGTAGTTTCCATGTGTCACTCAAGAACCTAAGATTATTATTTGAATATTTAGAATAATTTGTTTATTTTTATACTAATACCTAATCCTTACAATACATTATATATCATGTAATGTATTGGGAAGGAAACCATACTGAGATTATTATCTCACTCCCATCTCAAGAATCATTTGGAACCCTCGTAGATCTTTTTGATGGTAGGTATTTGGATTAATTGTGTGTGATGTGTTGTGTACTAGTGTGGTTAGAAGCATAGGAGTAGACACTTTCTCAGGATGCTCGATGAGTTGAATGTTGGGTTTTTATTTTATGCTATTTCTTTGTTCTACTTGTTCCTTGTATTATCACCAAACATAACATAGATCATTATATGGAATTGTAATTTCCCATTCTATTCTAATTCATATGTCTAATTCTTCATGTATAGTTTCATTTATTTTTATTCCTTCTAATACTATTTATTGTTTTAATATTATTATTCCACTATGAGACTCTTCTATATAGAGTATAGTGTCCACAATGTAACATTAGTAAACCATACCTTGTGTTATATATCATCTATTGTATATGGAGGTGCACTTGAGGCCATGTGACACACAGGTCCAACCACTTTCTTAGAGGTTAGCCTTGTCGTACCATTAAAAAGTGGTATCATAGGTTTCTTTTCCTTTTTCTTAATGTTTTTTTCTAGTTCATAGGAGGAAAGGAATTTATCGACACATGGTAAATTTCACACACCGAGACATAATGAAATTTCACATGGTAAATTTCACATGTTTTTTCTGGCCTTGCTGGCCATGTCTGGGACTGATCACGCCGCACACTAGGAAATGAAAAAGTGTCCAGGGCTTAGCTTATTGTTCATTTTGTTTGATATTACAATTGATATGATTTCACCTTGAGTGACTCATGTATGTATCTATTTCTTATTCCGTAATCAAATTTATGGTTTTATACCATTGTCGTTGTTTATAAAGGATCAAAAATATATTTAAATGTATTTATCGCATATATAAGTCACATTTCAATTATATTCCAAACCATGTAGTTACATATATAGGTTTATTTATTTTTTTGAATGCATGCAATGATTTCTATGACACCATTCAATGATTATGGAAAGTTTCTTTGTGTAAGATAATTGTAGTGACATGTTTTTTAGATATAGAAATAATTTAAATGGATAAATAAAAATGGTTTCTTTGATTTAATTTAATGGTTGTGATAGCAACACGAGATAATTTTCAACTATAACTTGTATAGGCCCCTTATAACTAGAAAAGGGCAACCTATGTAGTCATAGTGTTCTCTATCATTATATATGTATTTATAATTGGTTATATAATATGAATGGTGTTTAATTTTATATATTAAATGCTATTGTTACTTATCTAAATTCACAGCAGGACCCATGTAGTCTAGTTGGGGAATGTTTCTTTTGTGATAACCCTCTATGGATGTTCTAGAACATGAATAATTAAGAAACTGTTATTGGGTTACATTCTTAATAGCCTATGGTGGCTTAATAGGGCCCTCATAGGTCACCTAATCTATTAAATTTAATCTATTTTGATAAATTTCATAATATATATGGCAGGTAAATTATTTTAAACTATCTATGTAGTATGTTTACTGAAATATATAATTGTTTTATTGAACAGAATGAAAATAATAAAGTGAATAGTATTTTTTGTTCAAAATATGCCTTGATGATTATAATTAAATTTTTTAGATGATTAAATTTGTAAAACTGAATAAATGAAATGGTTTTAAAATGGAACCCTACATGGTGTCATTTTTTTAAACCCTTGTGAATCGGTAGCTTGAGATGCTATTTTATAGATTATTTGGAATCAAAAAAATTATAATTTCTAATGGGATTTTTCTATTTATAAATTGAAATTTAAAGCCTTTTGAGCCTAATGGAAAATCTATTTGGATTTACCCTATAATGTGATGATTAGTTAACAGTTTTATATGGGAAATCTAGTGGTAGGTATCAACCATATAGTTTAATTACATGCCAAATACAACATGATTTCAAACGCTTAGTTCCATTAGGGAGTTGTTGTCAATTGTTGGGAATTTATATTCTAAATGAAAAACTTTTTTAGGTGGGTGTTAATTTCCTCTTATCATTTTTCATTTGTGTTATCATTCTGTAATGATTGGTTTCTCCTCGTTAGGTATGCCATGGGAATGGTAAGATACTTTTTTGTTTGCCTGAGACATTTTTTACCCCGATGATGGATCAGATAGAATTTCATCATCTTGTCTAATAGTTATATTGAAAAATACAACTCTGTGATAAATTAAGAGTGCATGACACCTAACACATGAATGTATAAGTCTTATAAGCCTAAATTTAGTGTTTAGGTTTTGTAATTTCTTGTGTGATCTTGAAATATATTGAGTTTATGCATGTGGTTCTCACTATGTTGAATGTGACAATATGAACCATTTGATTTACATTAAATCATTGATTCAGGTGTTGTGGACTATAATATGGGGTCATATCAAGATTTGAGTGACTGGTGAGAATGGGAACTAATGTTCATGCTAATTTTCATGATTAATTTCAGAGACCCTAGTGTTTTGACATTTCGGTCGGTTTGGATTTGGTTTTCATGATAATTTTTTAAATGTGTGCATTTATGGAATTTCATACCTAGACCACTATTGAGATACTTTTCTATCTCATCTGTTCAATTATTTAGAGACTCCTTATGTGGGAAGTGTAATTTATGTTTTTTAAATACTTTTCCTTCTAGGTAGAAGGAATAAATCCAAATTTACCCATTGGAGAATGACCATGAATGGTTAAATTCTAGTGATTCTGGTGGAAATTAAATCACACCAGTTCTTTATTGAAATAAAAATGTTGTTGTGGTTGGAGATGTATGAAAACCTATGATATTCCATTTAGTCATGGTTTACTTCAGTAGTTATGAATTAATGTTCTTGGGATTCCTCGGATGGTGATGGAATTGTGAACCGGTAAATGATGGTGCGTCCTCATGTGGTGTCAAGCTTCTTCAAAGGCATTAACCAGTAGTGGTTTGGCCTTCTTCCTTTTGGTAATCATTAATATTATATTGTTGTACACATTCATGGGGATATGAACATGTCCAAAATTATATCATCACACATGAAACAATAAATGGGAATTTTTCTTACGTGACATTAGAGGCTAAACATTTTTGGACAGCTTAAGTGGTCTCCTAGTGTTGTATGTGGAATACATTGTTCATATATAGGCTTGTTTAGTCTTAAGTGACCAGGGGATTCCCATATAGGAATTCCCCATATGAACTCTGTACTCAATCCATTTCTTATTATTTGACCTCTTGGACAATGACGCTCTAAGCTCACTTAATGATTGGACATAGACATCTTGGACTTGTACCAAAGTGACACTCATCAATATGGATTACTGAGCTCCTTGGTTTAGTTCATTAAAATATAATCATTACAATCCAACTTAATCTTGGAATTTTTCTCATTCTTGGTGATTCTTAAATAAGGAAATTAATTTGAAGTAATGATTATACTTCGTTGGATGTGTTCTTGGTGAATGCAACATGCCATGGGAGAAGGAATCATAGTATTATTTTTAAAACACCAGCCATGTAAGCCAAGAATCATTTGAATGGTTATCAGGAGTGGCTCAAGTAGTTGTATCTATCTTGTTCAATGAAGTGGTCAGTGAATGACCATTATTTGGAACGCCTTTAGGTAATGAGGAATATAGGATGTGTTAGATATGGATTTTTATGAAAATCTTTCCTAACATGGGCATTCGTGTATATTGGGAATCAACCATCTAAACAGTTACAGGAATCATGTGATAATCATCACAAAATTTTTTAAATTCATGCATTGTTTAAAATTATGAGATTGAAATATTTCATGGATTATAATTGGGATTTTTTAATGATATTTCCTAAGGTCAGATGTACTAATGACTAGATGATCACTAGGGAACGACGCAATCATGTCACTAGCTAAACAAGCCCTCGTAGGCTCTGATTGGTTGTTTCACTTAAAAATGCATTGGTCATGCTTTATTGGAAAACGTTTCATGTGAATAAAGGAATTAATGAGGGTTTATATAGGTTTTTTGGAAATGAAACATGATAATCTAAGTGAAAATTCATGACATTTATTGGAAAAGATATGTTCACAATGTTCTAAAATGATTCTTGAGGATGATATGTTCTTAGGTGGTGAGCTTGAAATGATTAGTGAGTTGAACAAGATAAAAAACCAAATAAATATGATTTTTTCATTTACTGGATGGTCCATTATACAATTTCTGCTTCAGATAATAATTTCATGAGCTGCAATACTACGATGTGTTTTAAAAAGAAATTAAATTTAAATAAATGTATAGTAAAGATAAAAAATATCTTATAATAATAATAGAATTATTATTATTATGTTTATGATTTATTATTTTTACTTTTAATTTATTATTATTATGTTAGTGTTTTTTATTTAGACATCCAATGGGGTCTTCTTCCCCTTCCTCTCCCTATAACTTGTGTGAGACAACTCTTGCCTGAACTAGGTGGTGCAATGTGACCCCTTCCTCCATTCTCTTATTTGATATTTAATCTTTTCATATTTTTCATAGCTTCTAGCTCGAATCTCCATTGTAAGGTGTTATATCTGGTATCCTTCACATTCTGGCTGAGATCATGTATCCCTATTGCCCCTCGTGATTTGGCTGAAACCATACGGTTTGTTTAACCTGTATTTTGATATTCTATTTTGATGTTATGGATTGAAATAGGATCCTTGGGTCAAATTTATGTATATTATGGCATCTTCAACCAAAGGTGAGGAAAGTTGGTTCATTTGAGCTCACATTCATTACTTTGAGGTGAGAGTTTCATCTCGTTCATTTTTTAACCCATTTTATTAGGGACATAAGGTTTTTATTGGTTCATGGTAATTTTCATGAGTTGCATTGAACCTTTCCACTGTGTTTTTATGATTTTTCAAATTATTTTAGTGAGTTTTGATTTTATTTTTAGGCCAGAAAACATATACCTAGGTATGTGTGTGTGTATATATATTAATCATCCTCACACATATTCCCTAATGGTGAGGGTAAAACATGATTTTGATTAATATATATATATATATAAGTGTTTGTGATTGCTTGAGTAGGGATGTTTGGAGTTATTGATGAAAAAAATTTCATGGTCCAAATTTTTGGCTAACTTTGGAATACTTCTTAAGGTAGGGTACAATTGCATTTCCATTTAATTTACTGAATGAACTATTTAATTTTATGTAACACTTTAATTAGATTTTAATTAATGCACCAAATCATCAAATGAAATTATTATTTAATGTGAACGGAGTATGATTCCTAATAAAAGTGACTAATTTGATAAATGAGTTCTTGATGATAAATGTCATGATTTTATAAAATAACCCCTGTAAAATAGATGAGATATATTCATGTGTAATTATAGTGAGTAGTCTTATTTGATTGTCAACCTTATTTCCTAGGTTCATCTGTTATACCATCATTTATGTTTGGTATATCACAAGTTGAGATGTGGCCTTATTGATGTTATGAAATGATTTTTCCTTTGATGGTGAATATATATTTTTACCTTTTCTTTTTGGATTAGCTATTGGATTGTCCTTTAAATTATCTGACCCTTGTGCCATATGTGTTTCAATGATCCTAACCCTTCCGTGGATTTTTTGTCCCTTTGGACTTAGAATTTCTAAACTAGATATTTGAGTTCATTCCAAGAGATTTTTCATGATCACAACATCTTGATATTTGTTTATTAATTTTCAATATTTTGGTAAATTAAATGAGATATTTAAAAAGAAATTGACAACCCATGATATAGTGTCCTCTTTTAAAATTAATAAAATGGAATTAAATGGATTGACCATATAGGATGGTATGTAAATTTCCTTTTTCTAAAACATAATTTTATGCTTATAATGAAATATAATGCCTTCCTGGATTTGTCCTTGGATAATGATATGCATAATATTCCATTGCCTCGTGTATTAAATTATTAATAAGGACATGCATCTTATACCCTATTCCACAAATTAGGCATGCCTCTTGGTTCGAAAAGTGGGTTGTATGAACTAAATCCATTATTTATGATTTAATTATTTAATGTTTATAGAAAACATTTGATCAGGTCAACATGCCACACACTACTAAATAATTTGAATAATCCATAATAAATTATTGTTGTTTTTTTAAATCATCACCTAGATCCCTCTTGGTCTATAGACATAGAGAATCAGATAACATCTAATAAATTGGTGTCCCATCCTTGGACATTAATAATACTAGGTCTGTTTAAATTTAAATACATATAATAATTAAAATAATTGTTGATAGTCATCATAGACGTTTGATATTTAATAATAATAATAAAATGTATGCTTTTATATTCTAGAATCACCTTTTCTAAATGGGTTAATTAATTATTAAATTAATTACATTATGGTTGAATTATTAATTAAATAGTATTGATATAATTTTTATGACTATTATGAATAGAGATTAATGAAATAAATTGGTTAGATATATGGTAAATTCTATAAATTGATCATTTTTTATAATAATGATAAATTTGGAATGTTTGATACTAGAATTTTTATTTTTGTTTCATAGATTTTGATCGTAGTTGATATTTATGAGATTGATAAATAAGGGTATGATTATGATTAGAATGTTGAGTTTTTTTGGATATGACTGGTGTTCAATGTGGACACCTAAGGGCCTGGTGCATGGTCTTCCATACCACCTGAGGATAATGAGAACATGTACTTGATGTCTTAGTGTATAATTTATGATTATATGGTATGATTGAGGACTCATGACTGGTGTCGTCGATTGAGGGATTGATGTATGTTTTCATACACATAAGTTCCATGAAGACTAGTACTATATTATTTAGGGAATAGAATACGATTATGTTGGATTTTTGAGGGATTGATTCATAGTCACAAGATGCCAATGGGTGAGATTGTAGTTATGCTCGAGGGTGATATTTTTGTTCGCCCAAGGGAAGAGGCTATATGATTATGGTATTTTCTGTGTGATTTATCATCATAATAAAAATATTCCAATAAGTCTGGTGTTCCATAAAAATGTAGGGGGATCAAACCATAGATATAGATATATGTCTGAGTGGCAATTTAGGTATATCCACCAAGTGTCCCTTAAGAACCTAAGATGGTAATATAATTATTCAACACTATTTGTATATTTTTATGCTTTTATACATCCTCAATGATTTAGATTTCTTATCAATTAATGGATTGGGAATGACATCATGGGCCCCAAACTATTGATATTATTATCTCAAACATTGCTCATGAATTTTTTGTCACCAGAGCATATCTTATTTCCTGTAGATATTTTGATTCATTGCTTCAATTTTTTTGTGTATATGGGAGCTACTGAGCAGTGGAATATGGTCTTTCTCCGGATTATCAAGGAGTATACCATTGGGTTATTTTTCTATCTCATTTACCGTGTAGTAACATATGACATTACATGCATCATTATGTGAAATTTTCATTGGAAAATTTTTTAATCAGATATTATATTATTATTCCTTTATTTTTATTTATTATTATATTATCTACAACTATTTATTTATTAATATTATTATATTACTATGATAATTTAATATAGAAGGTATAGTCTCCTGACCATAATACCAATGCACTCTCACTATAGTCGGCAGCCAATCACATATAGGGAGTAGCGCTAGAGTCCATGTATCCCACTGGTCCAACCACCTTCCTAGAGATGATCTCGGCTGCAATTTTACACATCCTATATGAAAATTGAAGTTTAGGAATGATCTCATTCCTAGGACCAGTCTTACATTATTTCTATCATACTGGATTGCAACAAAATAATTTTGTGACTGAAAGGTCATTTGGAGGAGTTAAAACCCAAAGGGTTCATCCAACATACCACATCACCATGGGAATCAATGGTTTGATTGTTAAAATTTAGGTTGGAACTATTCGGCTATGTATTGATTATTGAAATCATAACAAATATTTTATAAACATTGATTACCTCTCCCATGAAATGATAATCTATTTGATCAGTTATGGAGAGATCATTGGTTCTACAAAATTAATTCACTATCATTATATAATCATTTGTAGGTGTAGATGTTGGAAATACATAATGTAGATTTAGAAAGTAGATATCAATATTTTGAGTATGTAGGTATTCCCTTTTGGTCTCATAAATCTACCAGCAGTCTTCATTGAACTGATGAATTATATATTTCATAGATATCTATATTAGTGTGTGGTGGTATTTCTCAATGATGTATTTGTGTATTCTAAGACAAGGGATGATCCTGAACAACACTTGGAAAGAGTTTTCATGATCCTGATTGATAATTGGTTATAGGAAAATTCATAAATTTTTTATTTTTATATACAAGAGGTTTTTTCTTCGGCCCCCTTATTTATAAGTGATGTGTTTTAGTGGATCCAAAAAATATTAAGGTTGTTATCTCATGGAAATCGATAAAGATTGTCCTTTTTTATAAAGGGATTCCCTGGCCAGGAAATTTATTACACATGATTTTTATGCTTTTTATGCCTAGCTTCCCCAATGACATATTTGAGATGTATAAATTTCTCATGTTAATGGAATGAGAAATGCCAAAAGTCTTTTGATAAGCATTAGAGTCTCCGTAGATCAGCACCAATCATGGGTTTTTCAGATCCAAGGAAAATTTAGGTGGTGTATTATGATGCATCAGGATCATGTTTTGGGTGTTTTCTCATGAGAGGGGACCATGTTATTGTATTTTACTCTTGAAATTTTATGTTTCATGAGAATAAAAACCTAACAAAAGATTTTGAGTTATTGGTTTTGGTGCATGATTTGAAAACACGGCACCATTATCTTATCAGATATCAATTCAAGGTGTTTATTGATTATAAAAGTGTTATGATTATTTTATCATAGAGGGATTCTATGTTTATAAAAATGTTATAGATGGACAATCTCTAGATGTTTTGCATTGAATTTATGTAAAAACTAGGTAATATAAATTCAGTGGAGGATGCATTAATCAAGAATACTTATGTGTAGGTGGAAAAAGAATCTTTGGATAAAGGGGAGTTAATTTCAATTATATCCAACATGCAATTGGAATGGGAATACTATGGTGATGTATTAGTTTTATTTCATGTCTCATTGGTTAGTAACATTGTTTTTGTGGGTAAAGAGGCACATATATATGATTAAGAGTGTTTGTCTATGAGGTCAAACATGATGGTGGGGAGACCATTCTGGGATAGAAAATAGAAGGTAATATAGTGTTGTAATTTCAGAATTGTGGTGGTCATATTAGTTGATCATCTGGGAAAACATTTCATTTCATATCATCATTAGATATGGGATATTCATACTATAATTCATAGAATGTATCAGAGATTAAAAACATAGTTTTTTGTGGGATGGTAATAAAAATAAATGTGGCTGAGTTTCTTCCAAGATGCTTGACTTGTAAATAAGTAATCAAATAGAATTAGTGGCTGCAATGTATGGTTCAGTCACTACCTATCCTTATGTGGAAGAAGGAAAAAATAGAAATGGATTTTGTTATAGGTCTCCCAATAATGGTTTAGAAACATGATTCCATATGGGTGATTGTGATCAACTCACAAATATGGGTCAATTCCTCCCAATTCGTAATTATCATACTCTAGAGGTTATATCCAAAATATATATCAGTGAGGTGGTTAAGAGGCATTGTGACTAGATTTGAATGTATTAGATAATGATATGAGATTCACATCTCATTTTTGTAAATCTTTATAGTAATACCTTAGGACATAGTTGACGATGAATTTGGAGTATCTTCGCAATACATATTTGATTTACAAGACGATGACACGAATTTTTGAAGAAATGTTGTTGGATTATGTCAATGATTTCAGTTTCTCATCGAAAGAGTAATTACCATTCCTATGTCTATCATATAATAATAGTTTTCACTACTCGATACATATGGCATCGTTTGAAGCATTGTATGGGTGTCCATGTCATCTTCACTTTGTTGTTTGGAAAATGGTGAGAGTTCAATGGTTTGTCAGATCATTTTTTCAAGATACTATGGATAATATTATGTTAATTAAGATGTGATTGAAGATGTATTAGATTCACCATAAATTTATGAATATCATCATCAATGACCACAGTCATTTGAGGTGGGTAATAATGTGTTATCGATAATATCTCTTATGCGTCAACAATGTCTTTTTTGAAAAAAAATGTATGCTATATTTGAGGTACATTGGGATTTTATAGATACATGAGTGGTATTTAGAGGTGAAATATATATTATCTTTTGAACCATGGTTCAGAACCATGCATAATGTCTTTCATATTTTCTCAAATGAAAAAGTATTAATAAGAGCCTGACCATGTTATTTTATGGGATCATGTCGGGAAAGATAAGGACACTTCAATGGTGCACATTCCATTGAAAATTTTGGATATGAAATATAGTGTTTTCCATGGTAAAATAATCGGTCTTCATTGTCTTTTTTGGAAACATGTTCAGATTCAGGAGGAGACTTGGGAATGGTAGAAAGAGATGGCCATGCAAGGGTCTATGTTCTTTCGGCAAAGCAATGGTTTTCTACATTCTGAGGATGGAATCTCCAGTGGTTAGGATACTATCCACCCAGAATTTGAGTTGTGCAACCCCTTTTTATACATTTTTATGTGTATAAAGTTTGTGGTTAAGGATTAAGTGACTTCGTAAAGGGTTTTATAAGGTTTGGGGATTATCTACAGGGAAAAGGTATGAGAAAGGATTATGAAAACCATGTAGCTTCATGAAGATACTGTGAAAGTTGATGTATAGGAAAGGGAGATAGAACACAGTTTAGTTGAATAGTTCCAATACCGTTTGGACACCCTAGGTGAATCCATCCACTTGAGACCATGGGATTTCATGAAAATGGCACATAATTTTTCTAACCGTTCATGAAAACTGTATGATGCTATCTTTTGACTATAGAAGTTTCAGGATTATCATATAGTTTATTTATTAATGAGAGATAAAAATATTCCAAATTAAATATATGTTATTAAAAAATGGGATTTAATGAGATTTTAACCAAAAAACCTATTTTAACTCCCACTAGAACCCAACTCATAATAACCCCTTATCATGGGATAGTGTGCTCTCCCACCAATTTTAAAAGCTATTCATGGGATTTTCCTACTTATTTCAATGTTTTTATTCCCAAGGAATGGTATATAATGTTATTAAGTTGAATTTATTTCATATATTTAGTGTTAAATTTTGTGGTGGGTCAAATTCGCCATACCCAATTGTTGTTAACGTCACTCTCGACTTGATTTTTATAGAAATATAAGGCTTAATTTTAATTAATCAGTTTATCATGAAATTGATTGTGATTATGATGTGTGAATATTTATTAAAAAACCAATTTATGAATATCTTTTATATTTTTTAAAAAATGTGTTATAATAGTTAAATTTTCAATTTTATGTAATTTGAATTTTTTAATTTAAAATAAATGGCTCAGATGAATTATGGAAAATGATTTAACAAAAATGTTTTCAAATAAAAATGTGATTTTATTGAAAATTGTTTTTAATGGTTAATGTTTTAAGGGTGTTTTCAATAAATATGTAATTTATTAATGTGTTTTGGCATGTTTTTTGAATTGTTAATTTTAGTAATGGATTATTCGGATTGGAAATTTTGGAATAGTAGGAAATGTCATGCATCTATTGTTATGGGTTTGGAAAATAATGATTGAAACGTTTTTTGGATTTGGTAAATTCTATATGCTTGTTTTTTGGATTAAGTGTTTAATAATGTGTTGAAATTGATAGATAATGGGTGGGAAGAACCACTATATAAAGGGTATGGATAGAGGGCGTGAGGGACCACCATCAAGGATTGAGGGGTGTGAAGTACCATGATAAAGGGAGATGTGGGAAAGAGTATGGACGTGAAGTTCCACCATTATTGGCACACTGAGATTTGTGTATAGAATTTATGAATATGATTGGGATATGAATGTAGGTTCACAAGGTGAGTTGTGGTGTTCTATTTTGTGATTGGAAAAAAATAAATGAAAATTTTGGCTACTTCCCTTGGTATTGTGATGACTTGGGTAAAATGGAATAGTATGGTTGTGTTTGGATTGCTTGAAAATAGTTTATCATTTTATATTTTATATAAATGGGTTTATATAGCTTTTATAATGGTTCTATCATAGTTTCATGTGTAGGGGTGACATTTTGTGAAAACTGACTGAGTATTATTAATCACCCCCTCATTTCGAACATCAGTGACTTGGGAAATGTTTTACTCCATGACATAGGTAGTGGTAAAGCATCCCATTTCATTAGTGGTTAATTATGACTCTTGGGCAGTATTGTGGTTCTGGGAGAATTTTTCATGAGGTGGAGATGTGGACTTTTGTCATGGATTCCTTGAGATTTTTTTGTGGATCATCATGGTACACTAATTATCAAAGTGTGATGGGATGGATTTTTTGTATTTCTATAATTTGTATTGAAAAACATTTTTTATATGAATCATGTGGTTTTTTTGGTGATGGCACATTTGGTTTCTTGTTTTCATTTCAAATGGAAAATAATCCCCCAACATTCATGAATCCCTAGACATTTATTTTATACCTTTGGTGACTTGGGGATATCCCATGTGTTCTAGTAGCACCTTCTCCACTACTAAAGCCAATGAGAATGGGAGAGATGTTTTAGGATCCATTGGTTATAAATGAAAATTTATAATGTCTATTAAATATTTTTTATTTTGGTAATCAGAACTCTTTGTTTCCAGTCATTATTTTACAATTCATCTTTGTTTCCTCCATTAAAGATGTACATGTCTTTATAAAATGGTTAATTCTCCGGGAATGTTTTATTGTTCTATTTTTATATTTTTTATATTATTAAAAAACATAATTTGATATTTATGAGGGTTATATTAACTAAATACAACGTATTTTTTCAGTAGGATTGTTTTTATAGGGTTTCTATTTTTATATATTATTATTCACATGATGTATTTGATGAAATGAAACATAGATGGTCAAGAATTTTTTTTTAAACCAAAGTTGTTTGAGGGTATTTGTTATGGAAATTTCATATAATATTATGTGCTTTATTTACATTAATGTCGTGAATCTTAATACATGATAACATTAGGTCCATTAGTTTATATACATGAAAAACAAAGTGTGTTTGAAACCACTAAAGGTTATGGTTGTGATACTGATATATAGTGGTATGATTCATTAACATTTGGATTCATTATTTCTCCCGCCAGTGATCCTTTTGTGTCCTCGTTATGTATTCTTGTTGCTTTTGAGACAATTTCTATTTGTTTTTATTAATTATGTAAAATTTTAATTATTTGATAATCAAATGTTTATCTTTAAATTTTCAGTAGATTGTTTTAATTGTTTTATCCAATATATCATCCATGAGCCATTATCTTGTTCTTGGGTAATTTTAATATGTATTTTTTTAAGGAAAAATAAATGATGTTATATGGAAAAAAAATATCAAATGAAATAGGTTAAAAATAATATTTAAAATGTTAAGTAAATTATTGATAGAGGTAGAAACTATATATATTCATAGTTGTATCATAATGGGGATTTAATCACACCCTAAATACGTATTTAGTTATTTGAATAATTAATTTTTTGGGTATATGTAATAGGAAGAATTTCATGTAGTATGATGTTTTCACTAGGCTGTTGATACATTAAGGAGGTTTGGGATTTTGGAAACTGAAAATAACTTTAATACATTGTTTTATATTGATTTTGTACCACACATTTCGATTTTTTTATTTATCATGGTTGTGTTCCTTTTCTTCTATGATTTACTCCATTTTCATATATTCTTTTTTTGTACATGGAACATTATGTGTTGTGATTTTAGGTAGAAATAATTTCCGTGGTTATATAAACTAACAGTAATTATCTTTTCACCATATTATGGTGATAAGGAACATGATTTGGACCTTATTAATAGTAGTATTAGGAGAAATTTCAGGATTCCCCATGATATTCTGTTACACCATTTTCATCATTTCTTATATGAAAATAATGAAATTATTTAGTTATTTAACCATCAAATATATTTTAATTGTTTCAATGAAATGTTGAGAAGTTCTCCAATTAGTTGACTAACATATTAATGAGTTCCTTATGAAGTAATAAATCCAATTAATGTTTTCTATTTACCATAATGATGGAGACAATTATAATTTCATTTATATATATACTATTACACACTCTTTAATGTAGTTATTCTACTTTAATTGAACACATAGTTCTTTTGTTTACAAAAAATATTTAGGGGAATTATTTTATTAGACAATAATATATATTATATATTAGGTTTTATGTGCACTAAACTATAAATTCATGAGATGTATGTAAATATTCATATGATGCATAATATATATATATATGATATAATACATTCAATTTATATTTAATTATAATTATTATCATCAATGAAAATAATATACCTATATATATGTGTGTGTGTGTGTGTTATATATTTATATATATTAATATTATTGAGATTCATATATATGATACATCCTATGTAATAATTTTTACATCATCACCCAAATGATTTCATTTTCATTCGATCCAAAGATTGCTTAATTAGTTAATTTTATTTTATTATATGAAACAGTTTCACTTAAAAAATATTAAATTGATAGAATATAAATATATGTAAAATTTAATGTGGGCATTAGTTATTGGTCACAATATATTTTTAATTCAATTCTATTTTTCTATATGATGTGTGTGAGACACTACTAGACACCCTTATTTTGGAAATTTTATTATGTTAAATTGATATGGAATAATCATCTATTATTATTTTGTAAATCCTCATAAAATGGTCATAGATCCATTATTCAATGTATTACCAATATTTACATTTATTGTTTTCATATTTCCTCGTGATATCTCTCATGAAAAGTACATCAATGGAAGGAAACTGTAGATACCACATCATTAAATACATAAGTATACTATTTTAATGTAATTTTTACATGATGAAATACTTAATATAGATAATCCTTGTTTGGGGATTTCTTAGACATAAATTAATTATTATATGATAAGAAAAATACATTATTGGCATCATTGTTATTTTATACATGAATGAACCATGTTCTGAAAACTAGTTTTTTAGAGAATATAATGAAAACATTTTACTAAAACTATTGGATGGTTGTATACATTTATATTATATTTACTAACATAAATATTATTTAACCTTACACAAGTTAGATATATATTGTTTATGTCATTTTTATGAGCGATTCTCTAATTGTATTCTACTAGTTACCCATTCAAAAATGGTGTCTATGTTGGTAGTCCCCCTATAAAATAGGTTATTTTTAAGGACACTACTATTTTACACTAATATGTATATCTACCAAATAACCTGAATATAGGTTATTTTGTCTTGAATTTACATGAAATATGAAAAAAAAATTGCTTCATTCATTAAATGGGTTGTTTAAAAATATTTAACATTTTTAACTATAATCATGTCGAAGACTATAGGTTATATCCGGTTAATAATTTCCAATATTTACAATCTCTAGGTTTATAAAATAATTACACTTATCAAAATAATATGTGTGAAGGTAAATGGATTTTAAATACACAAAATTTATTAATGTAACAGTCAATAGATGATACCAATTATAAGAAAAGGGATTATGTGTAATGTTAAGTATAAACATTTGAATCAATTGTCTTCAACATATTTATTTATTTCATACATTATATCATTTTTAAAAATCTTTTTAATATTTATCTTTTTCAAATTTATATTATATAAATTTTAACTTTAAATAATTATTTACAGATATTTTATATTTTAATAAATAAATTTTAATGAAATAATTTTCCAAAATATTAAATGTTGTTATTTTAAATTTCCTTTTGAAAAAAATATAGTTCTTCTTTATCCATAATATAATTGGTTTATTTTGAAATACTATGAACTTATTTTTTATTTTTATTTATAAATTTAATGATAAATGATATAAATGTTTTATATAATTAAAACTAAACAATAAATTCTTATAATTCAATAAATTCCATAAAACATCAATGTATCTTACAATATGTTGTAGTTAATATTGAAATTAATATAAAATATTTATATTCATTCTAAATAATATAATGTTAATATTTATAATTTATTTATAAAATATTTTACAAATGTATCATAATTTAGAAAATAAATAAATGATGTATTAATTTTCATAGATTCTTTGATAATCATGTTTTGAAATTGTTTTAAGAAATATGAATAAATTTATGTCCATTTATATCGTAAATTAATTCTAGAAAATAACCTCACATGTTGTACAACATTTAGTATCATAAAATTTAGTTTTTATATATATTGGGCTTAGTTTACAATTATAGTTATACAGATTTGAAAAAACAATTTGAGCATATTTTTTATATATTAGGTGTTATAGATTTCTTCCATCAAAATATCTGTTCTGTAATGTCTCATGAGGTAGAGGGACTTGTAGTAGGACTATGATCTATTCTGGAAGATTATTCCTTAGAAAATAATGTGAATGCGGTTGTATATTTTTCACTCTGGTATTAATCATGTTGCATTTTAAAATCGATTTGATTTCAATACATTTACATGACGTGTTTATGTTCATTATGCATATGATACATTTGGATATTCTTTAATATACTTGGATTTTACTTTTTCCATGAGTAACGAAGACTTATTGGTTGTGTAATGACATTCACATTAATGTGGTGTGGATAAATTATTTTACTGATTTTAATGGGTATTTATAGAACAAAATAATTAGAGAAATGCATTAAAAAAATCATGAAAATAAATTTATTAAAAATTATGTAATAGTTATGAATTTAATTGGGACATTATTTATATTTAAATTTATTGATTACAAATGAAACACCATTACATATAGTGAGTTAGATTCTCTAAAAAATCACATTTTCATGAGATTGATCAACAACCTCGGTATTTTCAAAATATATCCTTGTGGTCCTTGACTATCATGGTTATGTAATTGAATTAATAAGTGATGAAAGATTTTATTTTTATGTTAGTTTAAATATTTAGTATGGTTCCCCAATATTTTCAAATGTACACTCTGTTTTTCCATTTGATTTGATTCACACATAGCTGTGTGGCCCTAATAGATAATATTTAAAAGTAAAAAGGTTGTTCTAATATATATAAATAATTAATATACAAAATTTATATGCCCATATGTTCATAATAAAAATATAATAATATTAGGGATGATTCCATATCTATGCAATTATGTTTTGAGATAAATTCACTTGTCGTCTTATCCACTAAAAATCATGTATATTCACTCATTTAGGCGGTGTGATGTAAATTTTCTTCATTTTTAGAGGGATCACTAGAATTTAATTACCTTAATGAAATGTTAGAATATCAGATTCATAGCTACATACCAGTTTTTATTATATATTATTACAAACTTCATAACAATCTTATTGAAACCATTAACAGTTATGAACTATAATTTTTATAATATTTGGTATTTAGGAGTTTTTCATGTTACATATATAAAAAATTTTGTGTCTTATAATGTGACCATTATTGAAATCACTTTCTCTTACTTGGCTCAGATGTAGTATATACATGGTTTAAATACCTCAATTATTCTAACAAAGACACATAGAAAAGAGATAATTTATAAAGTATGATTTAGGGATTAATTTAGATAATAGGGAAAGATATGAATCATTATTAAACAATGAAAATAGTCTTATATTTCCATGTTAATTTATCATATAATTAAAAACCCATTTTTAGGTTCCTAGAAACAAGTTTTAATATGTTTTTTTGTATATTTATTAGACAATATGGGTATTCTAATCATTAGTAAGAACATTTGTTTATTTTCATATAACAATAATATTTTATATTGAATTGGAAATGTAATGAAGAGTTTACTTATTATTTATATTGATAATATAGATAATTAAATTCAAAATAATATGGTCAATGTCTATTCTCTTCCCACCTACCATTGGAATTTTTTCCATGGACATATAAATGATAAGAACATTCAAAGACACCTTATAGATGTATTTATGTATGCATTTATCTATTAATATATTGAAATATGAGAATCATTTTTTCTGAGAAATTATGGATGACACGTTTTTTAAGAATTTATAAGACATATAAAGGATTACTAGAACCAATAACTATGGACATATTTCAAAGATTGAGTGATCAAGAAATATAAAGTTTATTGTACTATATTACTTTTAATAATGAAAATAGCTATAATGTAAATTATTTAATAATGAAACATAGTTACAGACAATTTGATATTATCATTGCATTTTAAAATGAAAAATATAATCAACTTCCAAAAATTATTAAAATTCATCCAATTAGATTTAGGTGGTGAATAATTGAGGAATTAATTCATAACACATAAGGGATAATTTGGAATGTTTAAACAACTCACTCATCCTCAAATACCAAAACTCAATGGTCTTTCTAAAATTTGGATTGTTACATTGTGAGAAATGGTTCAACTGAATGAGAGTCTATATTATCTTCCTATTACATTTTAGGGTTATACTCTTGATAGTATTCTGTTCTTAATAAAACATTTCCATATAAATTAGTCATAATTACACTATTTATGATTTTTTATGGAAATATCTATGTTTTTATTTTATAATAATTCGGTTTTATAATTCATTTGAATAATGGGTATATAAAGAAAATTTTCATCCCAATTTTTATAAAATTTAATATGATGGATGTTGCTATGAAATAATGGGATAATATTTATATAATAATACAAAGAATAGTGTTTTAGGGTTCAAAATACTAATTTCATTAACAAGGAAGACATTTTTTGAGGAGAAAATATGAGGTAAATTGAATATATAGAACTTTAGGACAAATAAATATGATGTGTTAGTGATAAAAAGGTTGGTCCAGTTCATTAATGTATTATAAAAGAATAACCCACTCAGGATACACAAGAACCATGAAGGTATGGTAGGATTAATTATAAAGATTAGGGATATGAATTTCATGTGGGTAATGGTGATGATGTATTATTCATAAGAGTTGAAATTACATCATATCAGGAGTATATTTATAATTCTGATTATAATAAATTGATTAAACCATGGAATATGAAATTAACTCCATGTACCCTAAGAATTATTGTAATATTGTATATGAACATAAAGGAATGAAATAGATAGTGTGAAGGTGTTTTTCCATAAGAAAATTAATCTGAGCAATATAGTCTTTACATATAAATGATTATTGGGGTAAAAATTTTGCAAACAAGTTCATGGTGTTGAAAATGAAGACACTTTTTCACTTATTATGAAGATAGAGTTCATTATGATATTTATAGACATACTATATAATTATAACTAAGAGATATTTCCTATGGATATAAAATAATAATTCCATAATTTGAATTTAGCTAAGGATGTTAATATAGCACAACCAAAGGGTGTTAATTTTCCAATTGAGAATGCTAGTTTATTCTAATTTTAAGGGCACATTTTTAAAAGTGTTTTATATTTTTAGAGATGCAATATTTAGTTTCCTTAATCAATCATAGTGTTATGTTTCCTAAAAAATAATTATTAATCTAATGTATATATGTTTATTTGGAGGATTATCATATTATTTATAATATAGATTTTGGATGAAATATATAATATCAAAAATGATGTCCCAACAGTTTACTCTATAAAGATGTGATGTAGTGACTATTTATCACTAAAAGAAATGGTAAAAGGATATTTAATACTCTAAATGAGGATATATAGATAAATATATATTAAATTTATTGTAATATGTCAATACATGTAAATTATAAATGTGATAATGTGTTTAGAATAGAAAACTCCATGAGGGGTTTATTACTAGTGTTTCATGGAACAAATAACTGGATGATTTAAGATATTCTAATTTTTAAAATCATCGTTATAATTCCATAAAAATATATTATAATCATTATAATTTATTACAACTTATTTACTGAACTAAATAACCCATTTTCAGGGAGCATAACATGTGGGTCCCATTCCGATCATGGTCGGAGGTACAAGATTGCTGTGAATAAGATCCTTATTTACATAAGAATGAATATGGATATATTAATAAAATTCAAAGGAGAGGAATAGTATTGTGTAAAGGGTTATAGAAATGTTATATTCCAAAAAAATAAATATGGTATTACAACTCAATCAAGATCCATGTCTTGTGTTAATGGGTATGAATTAGTAGGATGAGTTCCAAACAAACCACACTTTTAAACTCAACAACAGTTGAAGAATAGATCACTACATCATATGTTGTGAATGGTGTTATTTAGTTGAAGATTATTAGGTCTTAACATATTTTGGTTCATATAATAGTGGAATAAATTTAGATATATTATGGAAATAATGGGTTTTCTTCTTAAAATAAGGATAAATTTTCCCACTATTAGACAAAGCCCATAATTCTTAGAATACTATCATATAGGGGAGATTATTGAGACATTTCATGTTATGATTAGTTGGGTGGATACTCAATAGAATTTAATATATCAATTGAAAACCCATTACTGTATGAAATACATGACGATCATGTAGAATCATTGTGGGATAGAAATTTTATTGATTAATTATAATGGTTTAAAACTTATCAAGTTATTATAACAATGGAAATATCACCTTATCCTTAATTCATGGGTTGTTCATTTAATTTTTCATAAATGGTTGAGTGACTATATCCTCTTATAGAATGAAATTGTATTTTCCATAACTAATGATCATTACACAGTATTAATGTTTGTAAATATGTGATAGTGTTTTCATAAATAATAAATTCTATTAAATTATAATAATTTTATATGATTTAGGAAGATTTAATTCATGAGGTTATATGTATAGACTTATTACTTGGATTTATACAATAATTTATTTCTCATTGAATGTTATAAAATACTAAATATTCTTAGTGGTGTATTATTACTTTTAGTCCTTCTTACACGATATTAGAATGAAAACAAAATTGAAAATAAATTATTCTTTGATAACCTACTTATTGAGTTCAATATGTTGTATATGCTAATATGATGGTAATTGGGTATGTTATTGATGATATTGTGAGTTGATGTATGACCAAATGGGATTTTTATACTTATATGTAATGTTAATTAAATATTCCATTTTATTGAATTTGACTATGAAAATTCCAAGAAATCATTAGTGGTTTTACATATGATGTTCTCATGTATGTGTACAAGGGAATATTGATATACTTATTAAATTAATGATTAAACTATAATTTATTAATCTCCTCGGTCAATATTTTTTTTGAGATAGGTAATAGGATAATACCTAAATGATAAGTTCAATATGTAGTGGTTACTCAATATGAAAAATATAGGGATTATATAATTACATATATAATGTATATGATACATTTTATAGTGTATGTGTTCATATAGATATGTGAGGAAATTTTGATGGATATCACACCAAACCCCATAGAAGGATCCCACAACTAGTGTATTCTCAATATATTTAAGTGAATTTCATCATTTTTTATTCCAATCTCCCTAAAATATAGTTCAGTGAAAGAACTGGATGGATTTTAATACAATAAATAATTCAATAGAAGATTATTTTATTCTTTTATTTATGTTTTTATTTTCTAAGGATATATTTCCTAGGTTTTATGTTTAATTTATTAGTAAATTATAAATGTTTTATTATAGAAATCACATTTTTTATTAATATAAATTGGGACATATCTTGTTTTATGTGTATTTAAATTTTCATCTAAAAAAGTAGGTTTAAAAAATTAAATTTTATTATTTCTAAACACACATATACACTTGGAATGGGTAATGTGGTGTTTAGTTCTAGTATTTATAATTCATAATATGAGGTGACACAACGTGAAATAAAGGAATGAAATGTAACATAATTGACATATTTTTTTGTCACAAACCAGATTTGTTCATCATCGAAATCGGCACCTGACCAGGCCCATGGTAAGGTCCATAGGGCGTTCCCTATGCCAACAGAATGGTACAAGTGCTCGGATGTCATAAAAAAATGGGTTGGGAACAATTATCAAGAGTAAGGATACATAAAACAACCAATAATGATGAATAAACCCAATCAAAGAATTTATTCCAAACAACACTTAATCAAAATTCATAATAGAATATATGGTTTTAAACAAGAAACTATATGTCCAAAACATCAAAAATTAGCAGCGAAAATTGCCAATGGACTACCACACAATAAGAGCAGATCACCCACAACCCATCTCCACAACACTGCACCACATAAGAAACTAACCACCTAAACCGCCATCTCCAAAGGCCTTTCCATTATATATATCAAAAAATATCTTGTATACTTATACTCGATGGTGTAAGTTGGGTCTGAGCCTAATCCTAATAGGATACCACCCAAATAGATTCCATGTGAAAACATTATAATATTAAATTCTAGCAAGTTTTTTAAAAAATAAACGGTAGTAAATATTTCTAAAGAATGAAACCATTAAATGAAAACATTTTTCAAAGGTTAAAATTAAAGAATAGATAGTTTTAAATAAAAAATACAAGATAGTAAATTTATCATCCAAGCACACCATAGTCAAAATTGGAATACCAAGTAGTTAATGAGCCCGAAACATGGGAAACCCCTAGGCACTAGTTAGTTGTGAGCGCCAGGTACCTCATATGTCTTTTTGAATGTAACCATATCAATATTTGTTCTCGTGCATGAGCCAATAGTAGGGAACATACCCATAACCTAGCGGTCCCCAATCATCACCATTTTTTTTAGTGTTGTCAATGTCGAAAATTCTATTTGAGACAGGGTAAAAACTAGTCCAAATCACTAGAACACTAGTACACGTCCGACCACCTAGAGTCCTATGTTTCCCTATTTGTTCTCAAATATGATCCACATTTTATAAACTCTCATTTATACAAAAAAATACCAGTTATTGTCACACAAAATCTATATATTATGTTAGTTTTTTAACTATTCATCTAACTCAAGCAAAAAATTTTAATTTCCAAAGAAAAAGATCACTATGCATACCAAAAATATGTATATAAAATCCACATAAAACCCCTCATTTAAAACCAAATGTATACCAATGTAATAGAAAACCAGAGTTTTTAGTACTAATTTTTTTAACAATACCAATCCAGGAAGTATAAAATAAACCCAATTGGTACAACATTTAATTAACATGAAAATCCCCATTATTCACATAAAATTAACATGTAATAATCAATCTCATAACAAATTATACAAAAAAAACGTTTTTGCACAAAAAATGAAATAATACAATGATAAAAATATTATTCCATTAGGATAGTCCATTATACAGTGCTTAGATATGGAATCACCTACCAAATGTGTGAAAACCATCAATTCCTTGAATGAAAGATAAATTTCACCACATCTACACCAAAAGGCAGTAAAAATGAACCTGAATCCAAAATATTGGACCAAGAACAAAAAAATAAACCCTATTTATGAAGCCCTATATTCTAGATATGGGGAGATTCAAGAAATGTAGATGAAATACCATGGATTAGAAGAAACAAGGGAGGGAAATCACTTACATGAGAATTCTTGAAAATTATCCACTATATCCCCCTTCAAAATTGAGTTCCAAGATGGGATTAAATAATTTAGAGGTTGTACATGGATACTAGGATCTAAATGTTGATGAAATGTAAAAATTATGTTTAATTATGTAGAGTAAATTTTATTATTTCAACGGATTTGTAATTACCTCGAGGCTATGCATGGTTTGTTCGCACGGTTTAGTAAACCATTCATCCCATTCTGGACACCATAAAAAATCCTAGAAAATTAATAATTCAATGGTTCCCTAGTTAAAACCTATAGGGATCTTAGAACGTAAATAAAAGAGAAAAAATAACTTAATATCTCTGTATGATAATTCTCCCCACTATAAAAGGATATCTTCCCTAGAAAGTCATCCCAAAGCACGATGGAAAATTATAATAGGTACTATTTATCAACCCAAAACATTCAATTATTTGTTTTGTTAAAATATCTCCCATGTTTCCAAAGGACCCAAACCAGTGTAATTGGCTTTACCTAATGCACATTCTCTTTGGATTCAACTGTTCACCCCGGCCAATCAAAAACAGACAAATTGGTCTATATCTCCAAATCCTGCCAATTCGGAACATGAGATGGTCTCGGTTGTACTTCTTCGACTGTGATACATGGAATAAATTTCTAATAGAGGACCAATAAGATAGAAAAATATAACCTCTATTAAAAATTTCTTATTTATTTAGTAATCTCAAAAGGCCTGATATATCACGACATTAACATTCCTTACTTTCTCAAAAAATGATGTTCCAGATGAGGGGACACATCCAAGAATACTCAGTAACCCATAGAAAACTCTAGATTTTGATTCCTATGATTATCATAGGATTTTTGGTGAATTAAAATTGTCAATAACCATTTCCTGATCAACACGACCTTCTCAGATGTCTCTTGCACAAGGCTCAAACGTAAGATTGAGGTGTAACCTACCGCTGCCTAGCACAGAAGATAATAACATGGTTTATTGTATTTCACCTTAAAATATCCCTTATAATAGAATATTGGTAGTAGTTATTATTAGAAAACTCAATCATTAGCAGATAAATATACCCAGAACCTCCAAAATCTAAAACACATTCACAAAGCATGTACTCCAAAATTTGATTCAACTACTCTGTTTGACCATCCATTTTAGGATGGTATGTTTTTCTCATTTTAATTTGACACCCCTTGGTCTTTTGAAGGCCTTCCCAATACTGGGAAGTGAAATAGGGGTCTCTATTAGATAACACAATTAATGACACACCATGAAGCCTTACCACCTCTAGAATATACATCATCCCAACTCTTATACTTTAACTGTATCTATGATTAAAATAATGTGGGATTAGTTGATTAGATGAACCACTAATACTGGTGGCTATCATGCATCACCACCTTCCTTGGAGATAATGGAACAACTATATGGCCCATGAAGAATAATATTCCCTCGAGGGATGGAGACCAATTAGGTGATGTCTCCTCTCCATGAAGAAATTTTCTTGACTACTGGAAAATATCATTAGTGGGATGCTCAAATTGAATCAACGGCATAAGGGAGGGAGTCAATTGATTTCTCTCTATGAATGCCCCTCTACTATGTCCTTGGTCTCCACATTCATCTGGGAAAATAGTACCATCAAAGTCTACTAATCACTAGACATCATCTAATCCTATAATAGTATTTTCCTTCTCAAGGAATCAGCTACAACATTACCATTATCCATGGTATATAAAATGTGAAATTCTAACACCTATAGGTACTCAATCTAATGTTGTTGCCACATATTAGGATTCTTCTGAGAGAAAATGTAGGCTAGTCTCTTATGTTCGGAGTATAACACAAAATAATCCCAAATAGGTAGTTCATCCAAGCCTACAAAACATGCATATCCATTGAAAACATCACGTATTGGGTCAAGTAATTCATTTTCTATGGTCAATGTTGGCAAGATCCATAGTCCACCACATTGGCATCCTGCATAAATAGACTCCTAAAACACATACATGAATCGTCACAATACACCACATAACCCTTTCCAAATTATGACATGATCAACATAGGGGTGGTAATCAGCCACTTCATCAAATAATAAAAGGTTTCTTGACATTCTTGGCCTCATACAATCTTCACCCATTTTTTGGGTGAGCGTGGACATAGCTTGGGCAAGCCAAGAAAAATACTGAACAAACTATCTGTAATAACATATTAAGCTGGTGATAATCTTGATCTCAAAGACATTCCTTAGATGCAACCATGAAATAAATACACTAATTTTATTGGGATCCACCAAAACTCCTTTCTCTAAGATGACATTCCCCGGAAACATCACCTCCCTAATCTAGATGGTGCACGAGAATGGTTTTGACTAAGTGTTGTTATCCTGAAAAGTTCCAAACATGAGGTGAATATGATTCTCATGATCCTCCTCAGATCCAAAGTAAACTATGATAACATCCAAAAAATCCATAAAAAAGTTTCGAGATACAAGTGGAACACCCTATTCATGAGTTCCATTAAGACTGTTGAAGCATTGGTCAATCCGAAGGGCATGACCACGTACTCAATGTGGTCATACCGGCTGCAAAAGGCTGTCTTATAGATATCTTCCTCATTTCACCCTAAGTTGGTGGTAACCTGACGCATGTATTTTTTTTTAAAAAAACTCCCCCCTTTAACTGATCAAACTAGTCGCCTATTTAAGGAAAATGATGTTTTTTCTTGATGGTTACCTTTTTTCGCTTCCGGTAATAAATACACAACTGGATGGATCTATTATCCTTATTTGAAAAAAGAACAAGAGAGACCCATGGATACATGATCTGGTGAATGAATCCTTCAGATTATAAATCATCCATGTGTTTCATTAATTCCCTCAACTAGGTGGGCCCATATGATAAGAGGTAAGAGATATCAGTTTTTTTCCTAGTTCCAAATAAATTGAGAACTCCACATCCTACTCAAGTGGAATGAAAAAAAATCTATTGGAAATACCTCGGAGATCTCATCCACTACATGGGGTAACCAATCATTAGGATCTCCATCATCACCCTCTACTGTGAGTGATGACAAGTAGAAGGCAAGATTTCAAAACTCTAGGAGTATATTTCCCGCACAACTGGACCAAGGATCTAATTACCCACAAAAAACTAAAGGACTCCCACCAAGTGTTGTGAAACTCACCCACTTCATAATGCAAGTGATGTGAGCCTAAAACTGTACCAGCAACTCCATGCCATGTATAAGGTCAAATAGATCCATACATAGACTAGGAGGTGCCACTCAATCTCATCCTCGGACACAGAAAACGCTCATGGCATGCACCTAAGAACCTATTCTTTCTTTATTCCCAACAATGTCACTATCTCCATCGTGAAAGAAAAATGACCAGTTAGAGAAATCACCATTCTCCCAATACGGGCAGTGATAAATGAAACATATGAACCTATATCGAAAATATCAGCAGCTATAAAAGATGCAATAAAATAGTACCTCAGATAGCTAATGAACCTACATTCAATCCCACCGATGCATGCTCCATGGCATGAAGATGCCTCGTCTTTGCCTGAGAATGGAATACTGCCTATCCCTTTTCCCTGAAATGTCTTTTCCATAAAAATGATCTTCCCCTTACCACCACATCCACTAAATTGAGATCCCCCTATCCATGACCGCACTAATAGAGCTGCAACTCCTGTGGAAGCAACTAAACCTGACCAATTCTAAAGTGGACACACCATCGTAAAAAATCACTACAAGTGTCCCATACCTCCACATTGATAAGAGAGATTTGGGGGAGATTTTCAAGCTGGTTTGATGTACCATGGTTGTCTGTACTAGTGGCACATGATGGACCTCAAATTAGAGGCCACAGATAAAATCTATATGTATGATTAGCCAGAACTACCACCTCATTTTTTCCCCTTCTCCTCTTGCATCCTTTTATTCTCCAATTCTCTACCACATTCCATCATTAATACTACCCCATATAAACCACACATCCCCTTGATGTCAATTTTTATAATAAAAGACTGATATATTACTTCCATATAGATTTTCAACTTAAATTGTAATAATTGTGAATAAGTATCTAGATTCAAACCCCTCATTAACTTTTAATCATTTATTTGTAGAAGACCATTTAATTTGTGTATGAAAATATATTGTTTAAGAGGTAGAAATACACTATTACCGACTGGCCCCCTTGAACATGTTCTATAAACTATCAGGACCAGGCATAAGCCAATATTTTTTGACAGGACTGGTTGTTGAAAGTGACCTTGAAATCATTTATGCTCATCTTCTCATGATTTCCCTCTTGTAGCACTGATTACCACCACCTATGGCTGGGGCCCTTTAATAGGAATGATTGATAATTCACTTAGACCAACACAAGTGTATCAACGATCTCAAACAACCACTCAATCTTCATAAGCCATTCCTCTGCTTCATGTGGTTCCATTGTACCTTAGAATGTGAGAGTATATTTTTATAAATTCCTAGGGTTTTCCATTTCTCATACGAGACTCATATTTTTTGGCTGGAGTAAGAGTAAGATTCATTCCCTATCCTATGGTCTGGGCCTCTCAAACTACAGCTTCTACGAACCTCTGATCAAGGGTTGAGGGAGAACTACTTCACTCCCACCCAATGTCCATGTGCAGTCTGCAGCCCGCCCGTCCCACCAAGAAGAGTAGTCATACAAACTATGCTAACATCCCATGGTGACATGAGGTTTTTCTGGAAACGTTTGGTCTATGAACCCAAATCAAATTCAAAAATAATATTCTTGACATACCTATCACATTTCTAACAAGACACTTCAAAAATAATAAAATATCACAAAAATATTAACACCATCAGATACAATTTTTTCACAAACCGGACCTGGTCACCATCAAAACCGGCACCAAACCTCACCAGTAGTAAGGCCTAATGAAAATTCCATGTCCCCATGGGCTGGAAATAGTTCCTAAGTATCATATACAATGGTTTTGGAATGATTTATCATAGTTATGATACATATAATAACCAATAATGATGAATAAACCCAGTCTGAAAATTAATTCCAAAAAAGACTTAATTAAAATTCAAAATAGAACTAAATGTTTTATACAATACAAAATTGGTCCCAAAATAAAAAACATAGCATCCAAAACATCCCACAGACTTCCACATGATAATGGGTCATCACCCACAAATGTTCTCTAAAACACCGCACCATGCAAGCAACTAACAATCTGAACCGTCGTCTCCAAATACATTCCCCTTACCTGTGTCAAACATAATCAATTATAAATACACCAAACGGTGTAATTAGGGAGTTATTGTATGCCTAATAAGAATCCACCAAATTGATTCCATGTTATGAACATCATAAGATAAAAATATTTGGCGTTATTATAACGAGAAATGGTAGAAATGATTTCTAAAGGATGTATCCTTTAAATGGAAATACTTTTCAATGGGTAAAATTTAATGAATAACGTGTATAAATAAAACATTAAAGATACTAAATTTTTCGTCCAAACAATACATAGTCCAATGGTAAATACCAATTAGTCTACGACCACTAAACACAAGATCACAGGTAGGCAGTAGTTAGTTTTGATCCCAAATTACCTCATATCATGGTGTGGATGTAACCATATTCATATTTGTTTTAATGCACAAGAAAATTGTAGAAAACATACCCATAACCCAGTGTTCCCCAATCATCACCATTATATATTTTTCAGTGTTTTCAATGTAAAAATTGGTAAGTGAAATAAGGATAAAACCACTCTGCATCACTAGCGTACTAGTACACGTCCTCCCACCAAGATACATGGGTTTCTTTATTTGCGGTGCAACTAGTTAAACATGCTATCAAAGGAAATTTATACGCTATAATAATAGTTCCAGTCATACACACTCAAAATAGTAGCTAAAAATTATTTTCACTATTCATTTAACTCAAATAATGACATTAGAATTTCCATAAATACATTTCACAAAGTATAATACATCATTGCACTTAAAATCTATTTAAACCCCCTCATTTAAAACAAAATTCATACCAGTATTACAAAAAACCATTTTTTTAGCATTAAAATTTTCAGTAAAAGTATTCCATGATTTATAAAACGACCCTAATTAGTACAACATATAATGAACATGAAACCCCTCATTTTCACACAAAAATGTTACTTACAAATCATCTGCTTATCAAATGAAACAAAAAATGGTTTTTGCACCGAACACAATTTAATTTAAAAATGATAAAAATATAATTCCATTAATCTAAATCTTTCTACAATACTTACATATGAAATCACCTACCTAATGTTTCAAATCCCTAAAATCCTTGTTCGAAATATAAATCCTACAACCGATAAACCACAAGGGTGTGAAAATGAAACTAAATCCACAGGATTGGAAAACGAACTCAAAAATATCCTACGTATGAATCGTTAGCTTTTAGAAATTTAGAGATTCTAGAAAATTGGATGAAATCCCAATGAATTGGATGAAACTAGGAAGGGATATCACTTACTTTAGAATCTATGAAATTCCACCACCAAAATACACATAAAAATTGATTTCCAAAGGATATTGATAGATCTTGGTGTTTTCAATTTATTATAGTCACCAAATACGAATGATAAGGCCGGTTTAGTTTTTATTCTAGAAGGGAAAACATGTAATTTAAAATAAATTTTTTAATTTCATGGATGTTGTGCATGTCTTGTCTGCACATTTTAGTAAACCATGCTACGAAACCATGTGGCCCATTCTGGCCACCGAAAATAAGTCCAAAATCATAAAATTCCAAGGGGATGGGGGATATGGGAAATCTATGGGGAATGTTACACTAAGAATATAAGATAAAATATTAGATTAAAAGAGGTATATAGATATGAAAATTTTCCACCAAGGATGTGCTATTGTTTTCGAGGGACTATGTGACAGTTATATTTTTGTGTGAATTTTATTTTTATAATAGTATGATTATTCTTACATAGGAATTAATGAGGTTAATGTGTAGATACACAATTTTATTAATGAAGAATCATTTTTTATTTTGTATATATATAAATAGCATTAGTTAGTTCTGTATGGGATGGTAATTCATCATATGTTGGATATATTCATCATAGTGATCGAAATTTCATTATTAGTAAACCACCAGGGTGTAATAATGACAAATACTGATTTGAATATACCCTTTTAGTGGTATGTGATAAATAATACAATAGATATTTTTTTCAACTATTATTCTGTAATATCAATTAAAATTGGAAAATCTAGTGATGACAAAGTTATTTGATCAATTAGAAAAATTACAATTGATTTTTTTAATATGGGAAATCCATATATCTTCTAAGTGTTTAAATCAATTTTGATTATGATTTTATGTATAATTTTCTCACAGTTTTTTTCAATTAAGAAATCATTATCAGTGGATATATTTGTGAAAAGTTTTATGATTGGTGTATTGGATCATCATGGTCTTCCTTGAAAAATAGTGGATCGTCATGAATAATGATTTACATTATCATAGTTTATGCTATTATGAAAATCATTTGGGTCCTTGGTTTCCAATATTACAATAAAAAATCCATATATAAATTTTCAATATGAGTAGTTGATTCATAAGTTTTAATTTATATTGAGGGTTAGTTTTCTTATTTTTAATTACCAGTGGAATATCACTATTAATTTACAAAATTTTTTTATCTTATGAATTGTCATTCTATAATTAATATAGAACATAATGATGCATTATTTTGGATAAAATTTCAATAAATTTTTTGTTGGTTCAAATATGGTGAGTCAACTATAGATTCTATAGAATTAGTTTATGATATGGTAAAGCATGTGAAACTTATTAAGGATCCCATGAGGACTACGTATAACATATAAAAATTCATTTTATAATGTTAGAGTATTTCAAAATGATTTATCTTTAAAGTGTTTATTTTTATAGGATATTATCTAGAGAATGTCATCAATGGTTTATTTTAGGATGAAATTTATCTATTATATTTACTATCCATTTTATATTATTAGGGTGAGTTAGTGTGGTAATATATTTAGTATAAGTACCTTCTAGATTATAAGTATTTAATGGAATGTTCCATATGTCTCGGAATAGCGTGAATTATATTATTCATATACTTAGGATTATTTTTTTGGATGATTATATAAAATGATATGAATTTTTCTATTTTCCTGATGAAATTGTAGACAACTCAGAAAATGTTATTAAATTATTTTTTATTAAATTAGATTTATATTTTTGGATCCATAGCAGGGAAGTCAAAATAACATGGTATAAGTAATCCCTTTTTAATGGGAACTATCTTTATATTCTTTACATTATATATTTTTCAAAAAAAAATTCCAATGATAAATTCTATAGGAATGTGGATATTTTAAAATTCACCTATTTATAATTATTAATAAAAATATATATATTAAAATATAGTGAAATAGAAATTTCAATATTTAGAGTATGTGAAATTTTACATATTTTTAGACAGAAAGGTAATTATTTGAATATTAAAAGAAAAAACTATTATGGGAATTTCATTTGATTACTAATGGAACATTTTCCCATATATGGTAACGTTTCAAATTTTTAATATGGGTCTGTATTAGTAAAAATGTTTTGTATCGATTGATATCTATTTATTTATTTAATTTAATATATTTCATATATTTATGGATATTTTTATCATATATATGTAGTTGATATTATGATATAATATATATGGAAATGAAAGAAATACTAGAGTATTTGGAGAATAATATTTCATTTTTTTGGAATTTCTATTTCTTGAAAAATATATTATGATTTAAATGTTGTATTTGAATTATAAAATTAATGATATTCTAATAGAGAAAAATAAATGGGGTAACAGAAATGAAACTGTATTTATTAAATTAAAGGAAGAGCCACATGAATCAAGTCAATAATTTTTTATAATAATGATCCTAGATTATTTATTGTCCCTAATATCTGATTTCTATTCAGTTGTTTTTGATAATGATGTTTCAATCCTACACATGAAATCTGATAAAAAATAATGACATTTTGTATAATGATCCATGACAAACATTAGTGAATTTTAATAAACTATATTAATTATTGTTGATGTTAGTGATAAAAAAGTATAAATCTAATTTCCGAATCATTTTAAGTATATCATGATATTGTTATATATTATGTGTAGTTTTATTTATAATACAATTTAATCATAATGTGATATATTGGAATTCAAAATGAAAAATGAATATCTAATATGTATAAAAAATGTTCAATATGAATATTTTACTTAAATAAAGGTTAATATTTTAATTATTATTGATTGATGTTGATAAATGGACTAGATGAAATTTAAAAATAGATGAATATATAATATATTAATTCACAAAATTTAAAGAAATAATTTTTTTAATTATAAAAAAAAATATTTATGGACATCAATAAATAATTTATAAATTACATTTGTTATTTAGTTGTTAGTTTCATATAATAAATTTATTAAAAAATATGTATAATTAGTTTTGAAACAAGCAATTATTCTGATATTAATATCATTTATTAGTTTTGGTTTGATTCTATTAAAAAATTGTAATATTATAGTGAAATGTGAAATGGATGGGAGTGGGTGGTGTTTTTAAAAAATCTGTGGGGTTACAAGTATGAGATTGTAAATTTTGACAATGACTTGTCCTGAATATTTCAAATTGAATTTATCATAGGATAATAGATGTTATTTGAGATTCATTTCTATTGGTAGGATATCATTCAATGTGCTAGAACCATAAATTGTATAAATTTATCTTTTATTAATTTTAGTTGTGATCGGAGATATGAGGATGATGTTAGTGGAGTTGGATCCTTACATACAGGGTTCTATGAGAACATCATCAAGACCTACATATCTATATACATGATAGTACCCTTTAGAGACTACCATATCAGATTCATAAGAATTAATTCCATACTTTGGGCATCCCTTTGTCTCCTCTTTTTTCCAAATATAATTATATCAATATAATTTCAATTATTTCAGAACATTTTGGTGGTCCTACCAAAATGTTCTCACTACCCCCAATTCATCTTAGTGATTTTATTTTTATATATTGATATATATAACAAGGAAGAGTTATTATCTCTATCATTAAATGGAATATTTTGATGTTTAATTTGATTACAGAAATAATTTCATGCATCAAAATATTTTAATAATTTATCATATTATTTTGTGATTTAATTATGTATTAGATCATGTAATCATGTTTCCCCATTAATTGTTTCCATCATGAATAATAGGTTATTCATTATCAACCACTTATCTGTGTTTCATTTTATTAATACCTAAGAACAATAGTCTCAAAATCCCAAAACAATTGTTGGAGGCATATTCCAAATATAAGGGCCCATAATATTTATCCATTGTATTTTAAAAAAACACATCAAATGTTCTTTCACCTCTATATTAAAATACATAGATAACTAAAAATCATTTCTGGTAATCTCTAATCGTGTAAAAAATTATTCTTTTCCCTATACAATTCTATGTAAAATAGACATGGTATCATTCTATGAATTTCATGGTTTCCCATAACCATGATGTAATTGTTAATCCCCATCCTGACTACTAAAAACAACCAATGGGAAAAAATAATATACCCAATACTGCACCCAAGAAAACAATAAATCAAAAACAATTTTGAGGGGTTTGAATGTATGTCATATAGTACCTGAAATTATTTTATCCCTTTTAACCTCCCCAGCTATAAAAATATCATCATGAATAAGTTTTCTTAGAGTTACTTCTCAATAAAATTGGGATGTTGGGATCATATGTCTAATTAATACTCTAAGGTCTCTTATTGGATATTTCAATTCATCCATTACACTCTTAAAAGTGGAACTGTCTTTCCATTAAGAAATTTATAGATTTCGATGATTCATAATGGGAATACCATGAATGATCTGTCAGGATCTAGGCTAACATCCCCATGGTCGACCATATGAATAGTATTTGGAATTAAACAATGAAGATAAGACGCATGCAAAACACTATGTATTACTCAGTATCTTTGAGGACGATCAAAATGGTTTTACACTAAACTTATTTTCATAGAAATCTTAAATTTTCCAAATAATATATTGATTCTAGTTACCATTTTATCTGCAACCAATGATTCCAATTTTTTTGGTGAAATATATAAGAATACACAATCACCTATATTAAATTCAATTGTTTTTATCCATCTATGCACATATGATCTATATATTCTATTTGTAGTGATAGACTACCTTTGGATCATATTCACAATCTTCTTGGTCGTCGTCACCAATCTCATCCCCAAAACAATTCTCTGACCCACCTTATTCCAATATAGCGGTGAGTGACATTACAATGAGCAAAAAACCTCTAACATTTAAATATGAGATAATTAATATAATACACTATTGTAAAATTTCTCAAATAATTAAAAGTCATCCCTCAATGATTCATTTAATGTTTAAAACTTATGATCATAACCTATTATTTAATATCTAGAATTTCTTCTCCGACACTCCACTAATCAATGGATGATACATTGTACTTAGTTTCAATTTGATAACAAAATTCATCTACAAATCCTCACAAAACCATAATGGGAAACAAAAATATCTATCAAATATAATTCCCAAATGATATTTTTGCATGCGTATAATGTATTATATATATAAAAAAACAATGCATCCACCGACATGGTATCACAAATCTACATGAAATGAGATAGTTTCACCAACCAATCAACTAATACGCATAGAGAATCAATAACCCTCAAGGTCACTGTTAACCCCATAATAATGTCTATCATCACATCATCCCTTATACATAAAGGCATTAAAATGTGTCTAAAAAAACCCACTAGGATAATTGTCCTCAACCATTATCCCCTTTCTAGTTAGGCATCATAAAACAAAGCTGGCGATTTCTCTCTTGAAATATGGAAACCCAAACTAACATAACATATTATGGTAAAATATTTACAATCATATATACGCCAACAAATTAATAAATGATTGTATCTCACCAAATCATCTATCAAAGAGGTTTTAAATACTAACCTCCCATGAATTTAAATCAAGTAATTATCCTATAACGAAAACCCTTGGACAAGGTAACTTCAGTCCAAACATTATCATTTGACTATACACTTTTAATCCAACTCATATGGATCATTTACACTGTCCACTTAATAATACATTATAACAAATGGTGGAAATTACATAGATCCATGATACATTGTTGAATTCAAATAACACAGTTCTTTAAAACTCATAAAACAAAACTAATCCTTCTTAGACCACTGTCTTATCCTCTACATCATTGAGAACATAATATTAAAAGAATCTATCATTTAATTTTTTTTATATTTAAAATATACTATTACAAATAATAAGGCCCACTGAAACACCACCAAAATAATATTCTTCAAATGGAAATCTCAATAAGACAACCTATATCTTATGCACTTAGACTTTTTATATGATAAACCTCTCATAATGTATATAATGTCATAAAAACATCATATCATATACCACTACTTCTAAATCAATTTTAGGGATTGGGAAGTTATCCACATGGGGAAAAAGATGTATTTTATATAGGTGCCTACCCTAACAATTTTATATAACATAGGTGCAACGCTAAAATCAGAAGAATCACAGTTTACATAATATTTAATACTAATATCTAGAAAAATTATAAAGGGATCTCATTGATATCCTCTTATTCTCAAGGAAAGCCTCATCAAAATGAAAAAACTAATCAAAAATCACCCCCATTTTTTTCAAACCTATTTTACTGCTTCAAAATGGTTGATGTTTGGGATGAAGTGTCAAAGGTATCTCACAAGCCTAATTAATATCCTAATCTTAAAAAAAATTATGATTACAGAAGGAAATCATGATCTCAACCATCCACTGGACCATTGGATAATGTTCCATTGAAATAACATCCCAAGATGAAGGATCACCATTGATATATAATTGTAATGGAGATATTTTTTCAAAATAATGATTCACTCAATGTGTATTCAATAAAATCTAAATGTTCGTGGATGAACATATGATGTCATATAATATATCTTGAAATTTTAACTTCATTCAATAATGAATGCAACCTAATATGTATGAAAAATCATGTTCAAGAGGATCATGAACACCACTATAGTTGTTTTTTATCCAAAAAGCCATGGACAATAGTCAAATAGTCCATATCAAATAGTAAACACTATCTTAGTATATCTTCACCACTCAATATCATATGGAAGTATAATGAATGATCATCATTAAGAGAAAAAAACCAGGCTCTCTACAAATGATCAAACAAATAATCAGTATGTGGTACAATGTATTTTTAGTTCATCATTACTTAATTTTACTTCCTATTGTAAACATAGGGAAGTGGGGTACCTTCTATGTGACCCCTCAACCCTATAATCCCAAAGTCAGGTCCTTATTTTATTTAATTGGAATAGATAGTAGACTAAAATATTAAAGGAACAAAGAGTTTAACTGGTTTTTAACATCCGATTACATACATTATAATAAAAATTCATTGGGAAAAAACGAAAAACTATAATACATAACAAACACTAATAAACAGAATCCCTGAAAGCCTTTTAAAGGATTCCACATCATAACCTAGGGAATGGAAATAAGAATAATAGAGATCTCAAATACATTGTTATGATATGTAAAGAGGATGGAATAATGAATCGTTGAGAATAAATTAACATGGAATGGTATGAAACTAATATTATATTCCATTCAAATAACTGGATGAGGCATAATCTGTAGGGAATAGTAAATAAATGAAAAAAATTAAATGAAATCAATAATGTGAGAATAAAATAACTCTATAGATATTATCATATGAAAATATCATGGATATAACTATAACTGAAAATTGGGTATATGATTAGTCATTTGATTTCATGTTTTATGGACAAATAAACTAATACTATCAAGATCAATCCCCTATATAGTTTAATGTTTTCAGATTTGGCTGACAAATTTGTATCAAGAGAACATGTTAATGCATCAAGGTACTATCTAACGTATAGGTCCCACCTACCATTTCTTGTTCAAGGAATTCCCCATCTTGAGTAATGTATTTATTTAAGAGAAATTATACCTTCTCAAATATATGTATTGAATATAATAAACACATTTATCAATAACTCTATGTTTAATCAAATAACTATCAAAGTGATCATCATATGTAAAAAATTTATATGGTTTAGGAAATCATAATGTACATCATCGAAGAATGTTGATAATTATATGATTAAAATAATGTTATTTTTTCAAGATACTACTAACAATAAAAAATGACATAATATTGAAAAGATAATAATTAAAAACATTCTTGAGGGAAAACATTAAACAATCCAAATTTTCTCCTAATCATTAAAAAAAATTGAATCATAATCTACATAAAAGAATAATATTAAATGAAATGTTTAATATTTTAAAAATATGAATTTCAGGATATAAAATACAAATGGATGTATATAATGAATATAAAAGTGAAGTGTTTCATAACCACAAGTAAATTTTAATGGAATATAAATTGAGATAAAATCATTTCCTTGAATTATGACTTGTCACATGTGTCCTTATATTCTTGAATTACAATTTTATTTTAATTATTCAAATATATAATAATATTTTTCCTGTTTATCATTATATTGTATCACTTATTACATGTTTTCACACAACTACTTTATCAATTATTTTTTATTCAAATGTTTAGACTATTTGTTGATTATGTGTCAAAAATAACATTGGAAGGTAAAATATGGTCGAAGGCGTAATTATATAAACATATCCTAAATAATAATTTATAAATATTGAAAATAATTATATATAAATTAAAATTTAGAAACAAATCATGAAACATCGTTATGAAAAATGAATCATCATTACAATCTTATAAAAGGTAGGTCGTATGTATGCATGAGTAACATCCCAATTTAAATGATAATTTTGGAAAGAGATAGAGTAATATAATATCATTATATAAATATCATTATATGATAAATAAAATATATTTTCATAAAATTTAATTATTCATATAATTATTCTGATTAAAATGGAATCACATCGAGTTGAGTAGGCGATGATCCACTTTTCGATGAAAAATATTATAACTTTTTTACTATGAAAAAATGGTAATATACAATATATTTTATTACATTTGAAAAGGGTAATTATCTCATGAATATAATATATATTTAATTTTTATATATATTTCCAATAAAAACCATCTTATATACATTCCATGTATAATGTAAATGAATCACATCACATTGAGGATGTTATAGTCCACAATTAAAAAAATGTTTTTCTATTTACACAAAATGGAAAGAATAAATTTTTTGTTATATAAAAATTAAATAAAAATTTATAAATTATGAATTTCACACAATCATATATATAATATAAATATTTTTTCTATCATAATTCCCAACCATGATATGTGGTAAAGATAAAATGAACTATATCATTTTGCAAGGTGGGATGTTGTCGTATAAATAAATGATATGTTTGTTACCCATTAGATGGTAGTATATGTAATTGTAGATCTATAGAATAGAATTAAAAAAGATCATTATATTTAGGATACTAATTTTGTTATATAATTGTGGAATAAATGTATTTTAGGGGTTGGGGAATTAAAATAGTTTAAAAAAATATTTTGGATGAATGTTACATATTCCTTGGGTAACTCCTTTTGGTTTGCACCAAACAGATTATATGGATTTAATTTTAAAAAAATGAGTCTAATAAGTTGTTGTTTGGAATGTTTGCATATTATTTGAGCTGAATTTAGTTGAGCCTAATGGATTTACAATGTTAAGTATGGGGAAATGTGAGTACCTTTTTATAGTGTAGGAGGAGTGGAATTCTTGTAAATGTTTTAAAATGGAATTTCCCCCACATTGTTTTATATAATGTTTCTCCCTTAATATACCATAATCAATAAAATGGATGATAAGGTTAAAAATGGATTACCAAAGGATTTTGGACCATTTTGTTGCTATTTTTTCATTCTTTTTAATGTTTAGTCCTTTGTTAAGATAATTTTTATCTTTGTCACTGAATATAATTTTAATTTCCTTAACTAATAATTTTTGTCAAAAATATATTAATCATATTGAAAATTTAAATTATTTAGATTTAAAATATGGAAACTAATTTTACAAATTCTAATCATGTAGGTGGAAGATATTTATCTTCAATTAATCATGCATATAGGATGATAATGCAAATTTATAAAGAAAACATATTCTAACTATTTCTATTTTTATAACCAATTTAATGTAGAAATTGATTACAATAGACCAAAATTAAATTAATTTATATATAACTGAAATGATTTTAATTTAAAACACGTTTAAAATATAACATACCAGTATTAATAAAAAAATTAAAACATAGTATTTAATTAAAATTCATTAATTTTTACTACTCATCAAAAAATAAAGTATCATAAAAAATTTACACAAATTTATCCTAATGTTATTTAAAAGTTTCTCATTAATATTTATGTGTAATAAATCATATTAAATTAAATAGTTTCTAAAAATTAAATTTTAAATTTGGTGTGCAATTAAAATATGATAAAAATCACTTTTTAAAAATTTTGGATTCTTATATTTAATATTGGGTTTGATTTTTTCTTATAATTATCTAATTTATTTTATGGATGTACAAATTATTTCCTTAAATATAATTTATATAAACATATTAATAATTAATATAACATATTAATTTTTTTAAAAATTAATTTTATTTGGATTAAACAACTTCGTGGGAATAGAAATTCTTTTTTATAAAAATATTCCATTTATAATAATTTGGATTTTATATTCATGTCTAATTAATTTATATGATATAAATTCTACCATATATTTTCATAATATAGATATTAATATTCATAACTATGACATTAATAGTTATGTTTTATTATATTATATTAAATATTAATATTTTAGGTAATATTTTTTTGATAAAAATATATCTTTAGTATTAAACAAGACAACATATAAATTTAGTGTTTATGTAACGAAATATAACCTCGGTGCACTATATAGAGAATGATAAAATTTATATTACATGTAATATTATATTAAAGTTTTTTTTTGTATAAATCAATATAGGAACAAAAATTATTTTTATTCTCAAAGGAAAATATTGTAAAGTCTTTATGTGATACATTCCCCCGCATAAAATAAATTGTGTCGTTGAAATTTAAAATTAATCCCAGTAATCATGGGATTGATATGTTAAAATAACATATTTTTGAAAAGACCATATCATAATTAGGGTCAATATCACTTCTTCTTAATAATATAGAATAGTATTTAAAATGGTCATGTAAATAGGATCTTTTGTAGGAGAACAATTTTGGTGAATAGAAGCATGGATATGGAAGAAAAATCTAACATAAAAGTTATTATAGAGTGTGATAAAAAACATATTTAGATGAATGTTCATGATCACCAGGAATTAAATCACTATTATAATAATTACATTCATATCCTAAAAAATGATGTTAATAGAAAAACAATTTTCTTTGAAGACCATTTTTTCTAGTTGTGGAATTATTTCACACTATTAGAAAATAAGTAAATATGCATTTCTATTTTACAAACACAATAATATACTTTGTCTATTACATGAACTATTTTTACATCATTTCTTAGAGAATTTATCATCATTGGGAGATTTAATAGACTAGAATTTTGAAACCCATCATATGATCAACATAAGCCATTTCATAAATGGTTAAATTTTAAAAAATATTATGATCCCACATTTTATAAGGATGTTCAATGAATTTCAGAAATGAAAATATGGAATAAAATGAAGTGGATTTTAATAACTACATAACTAACATGTGAATACTGTAATAACTCGAATTACTAATAATCATTATTAAAAACATGAATTCTTCTTACTTCATTAATAGAAGTTAGATTATTTGATATATTACAAAATTTAAAAAATGATGTAACATCAGTCAATTACTTTATAAACATATTTTTAGATAAATAATTTCTACGTTCCATGGTTGTATTCACTTATCATATTTAAATTATCGAAAAATATAATTTATTTATCCAAACATCATTATCTTGACATTACGAACATGTTAGGGGTTATATTTCCCTCTAATATATGTTTTCTGGGAAAAACATTCATTTGTATGAATAACTTTTATTGATACTATTTAACATATGATCTAAAATCCTTAATGAGAAAGCAAAACAGTACATTTCTTATTCATTTAGTAAATATGATTAAGATTACACCATAAATAAAATAATTTCACAACATATTTCTTAGATCCAAATAAAGAAGTAAATTAATTGTTCCACTTATGTTGTGTTAATAATATATACATGACCTTCACCCCTTTGATTCCTTTGAGGTATATTCTCCTGATGTTTATGGAATTTATATTCATAGTACCAAATATCCTTGATGATTAAACACAAAATATAATCATTTTACTTATTACCTTCGATTTTTTTTCCTGGTGAAGATTTTCTATGTGCTTATAAAAAACTCATACTCCTTTCATGAATTTGACAGGGTGATTCATTCCATCTTTATCACATGTGGGAAAATCATTCATTATATTATTCACTTTAACTATGATTTTCCATCTCTTTATCATATTATATTTATTCCCTTTCAACCCATATGTCTTAGAGAATTCGGTCTCTATCTTGATCATACATAAAACTATTTCATCATTTGAATAAATTTTTTTTGAGACACCAGTTCCATTCAAAAACTTGTATTAAAAACTATAATGAAATGATCAATCTTAAATTCCATAATGAATATGAAATCTGTAGAATACCTTGAAAACATAGTAAAGGTAGACTCCTAATATGGAACACATAATTCCTAATTTTTCATTAATGTAAGGAACATTGTCTTCATCTTATTTTCTTTCTTATGAGATAATTATTTATCGATGAATTTTTCCTTAAAAGGTCTATATTCTATGATTTATATTTCTTATTCATTTCTAGTATTCCAGATCAATAACCACCATTAATTGGCCTAAAAATTAAAAAAATATAATGAATGTGTAACAATTTCATTTTCACCACATCTTAATTACATGATTTTCTTCTCTAATGACATAATCTTTTTCTCAGCCACCACTGGGCCAGTAGTCGCACTAAATGATGGGGGGTATTTAACAAAAAGATATAGAACATATGATATTCTCCAAGTGGAATATTTTTATTCATATGAGAATGGTTATATACCAAAACATGGTTATGATTTTCTAATATTTCTATGATTTTCTTTGCTTAAATACAAGCTATATTGGTTTCCTCATCTGGAAAATCTCTACATTTTATAGTACAATTGATTCTATTCATGAATACATGCACCATTTATATAAAATAGAATATAATATATTGGTTCATTACATAATTTAACATAATTTATAATCCCAAAATAAGTGAAATACATAACATAAAGTGAAAATTTTATGTGTTTCAAATCCCATTATAATAAATTTGGTTTCTTTTGAAATTTATAAATTTCAAATCCTTCATAATGATTGGTAATGAAATATAAATTATCCAATTGTTGTCCACTATGAGTGTAAATCAAGGTACACATTGAGGTATGTTGTAATGTTTATAATTTTTTCCAGTGAGTCAAAATTCACCATATTAGAGTTGTTAACCTTAGGTACATCAATTCCCGAACAACATCCACTTGTAGCATCCATATATAGATGTATTTTTTAGGAGGACACATGAAATATATACCCTAACAAAATTATAGGATGTTTTTCTATAATTATACTCAAAATATATTAGAGAGTTATGTTCTCTAATCTATCATTTATAAATATATTATCAAAGGTTTCTACATAACATTCTATGACACCAAGAGTAACACCTCGACCCCAGAAGCTCAGAGAATGTGATTTATTTTATTACATTGGGATAGATACAGGATTGAAATACAAAATGAATGAATATTTATTTAGTTTAGGATAACTATATGACATAATTTATACCCATAAAACATTGTTAATTAGGACATAAACCATAATGCAAAACAAATAATAATTAAATTCATCCTTGAAACTCATTTAATGGATTCGTCTTTGTATGTCGGGGAATGGAAAAAAAATAAGGGTGATCATAAATTATCATTAATGTTATCTAAATTTGAAGAGATAATGAATCAAAAAAATAAATTTACACTGAAATGTATGCATATGAGAACACATTCCATTCAAATAACTATATAAGGCATAATAAGTATGGAAGGGTAAAAAAATGAAACAAAATTCCATTTTATATATAATATGATAATGAAATTCATCCATAGATATTATCTTTTGGAGATATCATAGATATAATAATAAATTACTTTGAAGTAATTGATTAGTTATATGGAATCATATATTAGGGACATTCTAACCTATACTATCAAGATATATCATCCAAACTATATAAAAAAGTCTAATTCTTCCAATTGATTTTTCTCATGAGAACTCGTCGATGCATTGGGGGGGGGTATATAATTTTTCTTCACATTCATTCATTTCACTTTTAATTAATTCTTCATATGGAGTAATTTATTTAATTCATAGGAAATATTCCTTATCACATATCTATATTTTAAAAAAGGATATAGATTTTTTTAATAATTCCCCATTTAATAAAATAACTATCAAAGAGAACACCAAATGAAAAAATGATATGTAGTATTGGAAATAATAATTTTCAACACAAAAGATTGTGGTTACTAAATTTTTTAAAATATATAATTTTTTTTCAAGAAATATTCATCAATCATAATGAAAGTGACATTTTAGATATAATAATTACATAATTTCTTTAGGAGAAGAATCCATATACATTACAATGTACTCTATACAACATTCAAACATTTGAATCAAAATATCCCCGAATGAATAATTTTAAATGAATCATATAATACCATGTAAATAATTTTATTGATGGAATAACATGTCAAAGGTGGATAACAATAAATATTTCTCAATTTAATATAAATTGAGACAAAATCGATTACCATGAGTCCAACATATAACGTGATTCCTTATACTATAGAATATAAAAACTGGTTATTATTTAAATTTTAAAAAAACTTTTTTCATGGTTATCATCATTTTTATTTCACATATATAAATTTTTTAAATAACTACTTCAAATAATTAAGTTTACATCGGGCACTTTTTTATAATATTTGGTTTGAGTTTCGAAACTAACATTGGTTGGTCAACAACTATCAAGTTTGTCTTTATATAAACATATCCAAAATAATAATTATCTCCTAATTTTCATATTAGTAAATAAATTATACAACTAAAATTGACCATAAAATATTTTTATGAAAAATGAAACAATGTTACAATCATGAAGACAGTAGGTCCAACCTACTCATTAGTGACGTTACAATTATTCACCGATCCCTATTGAAATAAGGTAACAAACATTACATTATTCCATAAAGATAATGAAATCATAAATAACATGTTTTTTAAACATATATACTTATATATATATAATTCATGTAATAAATAAATTTATGACATCATGTTGAGGAGGCGGTAGTCCACAAATCCACGATTGACTCTATAACTTTTGTTGGTTGCGAAAAGGGTAATAAATAAAATGATGTATTATATTTAAAGAAAGGTAATTATTTTATTTATATAATATTTATTTCATTTATGTGAAATATTATTAATAAGAAACATCATTTATATGTTCCATGAATATTTTGAATGAATCTCGTCATATTGAAGAGGGGGTACTCCACACTTCCACAAATGTTGTTATCTTATTTAGAAAAAATTAAAGTGAAATGGTATGTGTTATCTTAAAATTTTGTAAGAATAAATACATTATTAATATAATATATTTCTTATATAATAATTGGTTCCCTAATAATTCCTAACCATGAGAGGTGGTAATGGAAAAATGAACAACATCATTTTGCGAGGTGGAAATTCATTGTACACATAAATTATATGTTTGATCCTCATTATATAGAAATGTATGTAATTTCAGGTTTAACCCTTTGATAAAAAACATATTAGTACATTTAAGTTATTGGAGTTAATAAATAATTCATGAAAAATAATATTTTAGGGGTGGATTATTAAAATGAATCAAACATCTTGAAAAAGTATGATACCTTTTCGTTGGGTAATTTTTCTGGTTTCCACCAATGGTCATCCTTGGATGGATTTATGACCATTGGGATGCTTCTATAACTATGGAATGTATTTTTTGACCTTACTAGAAAATATATTTGGAAATATAATGATCATGATAGTTTTTTATAAGGTAAGGTTTGAGTTGCTTTTAAATGTGGAGGACGAGTGGTATTCTATAAATGGATAAAAAAGGATTACAACCAATCTTTTTCTTATGTAAATATTAGCCAATATTGTGCCAAAATAGATAATGGAACTACAGATTCATAATTTGAATATTCAAATCATTTTGGGTATGTTTGATGGTTGTTTTGGATTTTAAGATTAATATTTATTCCTTTTTTAAAATATTTTTTCTCACAAACATTAAAATTGTTTTGAATCACATTAATTAATATATTTTGTTTAAAAAGATTATTTTACCACATTAAAAGAAAAAAATTATTAATATTCCAAATATTTAATCCAATATTCCTAATTATAATCACATATGAGGTATAGTTTAATTTAAAATCAGTCTCATTGAAAAAATGATAATGAGGGTATTTAAAGTACAAACGTCCAAAACTTTGCTAAGAATTTATATCAAATATCTATGTAAAATAGATTTCAATGAACTGAATTGGATTAACTAATATATAATTTATATAATGGGACTCTATAACAAATTTGAAATTTAATTTTACATTATTAATAAATTATACAGAAAAGTATTTTTGAATTGAAATTCATTATTTTTCAATGTTCATCAAAAAAAGTAAACCATTACAGAAAAATATGAAAAGATAAAGATAAACTTTTTCGGAAGAATTTATTTAATAAATGAAATATATTTTTTCAAATTTAATTCATAAATTTTTCAAAATTTATATTTAATTATGGTATTCCATTATATAGTGGTAGAAGTGTCGTTATAAAAATATATGTTTTTACGCGTTACATGGGGTTCATTATTATCTAATTCTTATCAATTTGATGAATGAATGAGAAATATATTTCAATTAATATATAATATATATTAAATTAATACCCCTCACTAATTTTTATTTATTTATTTTATTAGGATAAAATGACATCATGATCATTAAAATAGTTTTCATTATAAAAACATTCCCTTTAAATTTAATTGGGTATTATTTTCATTTCTACTTAATTTCTAACTAATGAATTAAAAAAAATATTTTCATAATTTAGTTAATAATATTTATAACAATTAAATTAATTTCAATTTTTTATCTTATTATGTTAAATAATAATATTTTATATAATATTTTAATATTATATAACACTCGATATCTCCTGTGACACATGCCATCATGAAAATTCAGTACTTAATCTAATTGGAGATAACTTTAATGTTCTATTTATATAAAGATAAACATTATGTTGTGCGATACATACGTTTTAATTTTTGTTTATTATAATGAAATTTAGGAACAAAAATTGAATTCATTTTAGAATAAAAATATTTAGTTTTTCTAGGGTGTTGTAGTCTACCTTCTTGTAAAATAATATCAGAGAACCCTACAGTGATTTTTGAGATCTTATTGATCCCGCATCTAAAAATTCCATTACATGACCTTATACTCTATCAACGTATTTATTTTCTTATTATATTGACTGATCTATACCAATTTCTCCCCATGAACACATTGATTCAGAAACTCAATTCCTTTGTCTTTAGGAACGTTTAAGAATTTAATGATAAAGTCATCCTAATAATGATCCACAAATGGAGGGAAGATAGAGGGGGAAACTACCAAGTATGTTATAAGATAAAATCATAATACATGAATTTTAATAACATTGATAAATCTATTGTATAGTCCAAGCCTTCCTTCTTAGACATCCCACATACTAATAAACACATAACTCTCTCTTATAGACATTTAAAAAAAATATATAAATTTTTTATACTAATAGATATTATATGATTTCTTTCCTCTTTTTACATAACTTTTCGTTATATTTTACAAATATAGGAAATGTACAGTCTAGTGTCTTAGAAATCCAAAACAATATACATTAAAACATTAAACATTATTATAATCCACTTGTAATTCGTCATCAAAGGATCGTCTTATGTACAATTAATGTATCTCATAACCTAGAGACATACATCAAAGGAAAGGGTGAGAAGAAGTCCAAGTATGGAAATCATGGGAATCAGTTTATTTGTGATATCAATAAGAATTTGATGAAAAACATAAAGACATTAGCCATAGAAGTATAAGCATATCATAATGCAATGAAATTGAATCGTAACTTGAATATGTATCTAAAACATTTAATTTCCACGTTCTTGAAAATATCATTAAGTTTCATCCACAGTGTGTTATAAAAATTACCAATGTTATTCAACATGGTATCGTGAAACTAGTCATCTCTAGAGATTGAATTCATTACCCAATGCATTGGGGCACTATTAGAGAAAACCATTAATATGTAATTATTTTTATTTCATCCACATTGATCATAATAATACATTTCATTAATAACCGAAATATAATAAACATAATGGGTTTCATGTCAAAATCATGACTTTTTAAAAAGTACTTAAAACATGATCGTTAGGTCATTTATAACCCATGGAAAAGGAATGAGGTCTTCATGTATATCAACTACAGAACCAAATGTAAAAATTATAATGTCTTTATGAATAAACCTAGAACTAAAATTACTTTGGGTATTCACATAAATAAAATAAATGAATTTCTTGAGAAAAAAGAGATATAGTTTGAGATGAAAATTATACAGCATAACGGCTAAATAACATGGTTTTAGAAACCCTATAAAAGAAAGGGGAAAACATTCACCCACTCATAAATTACTCATAATACAGTATGGGTACAAAATAATATTAAATAAGTTCATTTTATGGATATTTAAAGGAGAACCCATATGAAATTGAAACTCAAAAGAAAACGGAAGATGTGATTTTATTTATGAAAATTCTGCTACTTAACAGCGTCACTAAAAAATTCAGAGAATCAGATGATGAGAGTGGAAAGGGTATCTCGTCATTTGGAATTAAAATGAATAGAAATTATGATATATAAGAACATATCCCAACATAATAATATGGAAACTATAAGACAGTACGTAAAAAAATTCATGACTTAAAAGTGGTGGGTGAAAGGTTCCCTTTCATTGAAGAGTAACTTCAAAAACATAAAGGTTGTCACATTGGGGGGATTGAGGGAACCTTGGAAGGAATTTATGGGAGGTAAAATGAATATATATTCGTTGATGATGAATTTTTATTTAATGTAATGAAGGAATGGGTTGGTATTTATAGAAAAATTGGGGAAATATTTTATCAATTTTTATGGGACCCCTCATCGGTCGTATTTACTAAACCATGGGATTTCTCATCATATTTTCCCATTTTATTGGCCACATGGGTCAATTTATATTATATCATACTATTCACAAGTATACCAGAATTATTACATCATTATTATATCATTAATGAGGTCATTAATCAAACTGAAACTCAAAACACTATTGTTACTATTCACCAAAAAATGAAACATTTTATTAAAAAATTCATAAATTCACTCTAACCTAATATTGATGAAATGAATTAAAAAAGAAACTCCATTTTTGGAAAATAATTTTTTAATTATGATATATTTAATTTTTAATTAAAAACACTCTTTACCCGGAAAGAAATAGTAATACTTAACAAAAATTTTGCAAACATATATTTACTTATACTAATATATCACCTCACAATTCAAGATACCTAAATTATATTTATGCATTCACATGTGATGTTACTATTCCATTGGGCACATTACTATTCATATGGTTAATATGACTATTCATACATTATTATTCACTAAAAGATTTGTCGATCTTATTAGACTCTAAATTTCTTACTAATCAAAACTATAGAAGACCATTTTTTGAAAATATTTTTACATTATTTGTTATTTAAAGTATACAAAAATATTTAAAAATAAATTTTTTCAAGAAATTTCATCAATAATATAGAACTTCTATAAATTCAACCTATATTTGTCATGACATTTTAAAAACCTAATTTTTACAATAAGAATATTAAATAATATTATTTATATAAAAGGATTACAAAAATTTGACTAAGGCCTTATTACATAGCCCCTTATAACACCTACATAAGTCCTACGTTTAAGGTTTTACTGGGTGATAGAGTCTTGGGACGGCTCAGACAATATTTCTTGAGTGGTGATTTCTATCAGCTTGAACATCTCCCGTAGGCGATTTTGTTCAAGCATCACATGATGAAGCTCAACATGGGATTCATCTAAAGAAAAGCCTAGTAATGAAACCTTTTTCCTAAGAACTGATAGATGGTCTTCATATGGCTTGAGTCTACTTGATGAGGCCATCGTCACTTCTTTTAGTATTAATTAACCATAATCACATGTATTGATAAATAATAGTCATTACATTAAGAATTTATTTTCCCAAGGATATATAATAGTCAAATTATAATGGTATTATTTTTATTATACTCAATGCATTAATTAAAGGATATAGTTTTGATGATTATAAAATAAAATAATACATAAATTCTATAAACAAATATTTTTCAAAACTTCGATTCATTACATTCTTTCCCCCTTTAAGAAATTTTATCCCCAAAATTTCAACTCATAATCATATAAGAGTAATTGTGTGGGTACTTCTACCTCATAGAGTCCTCTGGTTCCCACATGGATTTTTCACATTTGTGGTTCCTCCACAACACATTAACAAGGTGGGTAGTCTTGTTGCGCAGAACCTTGTCCCTATGACACAAGATCTGCACCGGCTACTCCTCATAATAGAGTTCATGTTCCAGTAGAACCAATTCTAGATTTAGTTCATGTGAAGGGTTTGTTATGTACTTCCTCAAGAGGGATATGTAGAATACATCATGAACTTGTGCTAGATTTGGAGGAAGTGCTAGCTAATCGGCCAGTATTCCTACGTGATCAAGGATTTCATGAGAGAAATTGTACTTACTGATAAGCATCCCTTTCTTCCCAAACATCATGACACTCTTCCATGGTGTAATTATAATAAAGACATTGTCACCATAATAAAACTCCATGTCCCTTTGATGGTTGTTGGCATAACTCTTTTGTCAAATCTCAGCATCCTTAATGTGTTTCTAGATGGCATGGACCTTTTCTATCATCTCCTACAAAAGAATAGGCCCAAGAATCTTTCTCTCAAAATATTCATCCCAGAAAGTAGGTTTTTTTGCATCACTTTCCATGTAGAGTGTTATAGTGTGCCATTTTAATGCTCGTATAGAAGTTTTTATTGTAAGAGAACTCAACTAAAAGGATATGTTGATTATATACACCATTAAATTCAATTGATCATGTTATCAGCATTTCCTCGAGTGGTTGAATAGACCTTTCAGATTGGCCATCAGTATAGGGGCGATAGGCCATACTGAAATTCAATTCGGCACTTAGATCATGTTGAATACTTCTTTCGAATTTTGATTTGAACCTTGGACCACGATTAGATACGATAGAAAGTGGAACACTATGCAGCCTTACCACTTCCTTTACACACATCCTGGAAAGTTGATCAAGATAGAAATCTTCCCAAATAGAGATAAAATTGGAAGTGTTGGTGAGACGGTCCACAATATCACATATTTAATTGTTTACTTTAGAAGTTCTCGGGAGATAAATGACAAATTATATTGTGATATTGTCCCACTTCCATGATGGTATGGGTATTATTTGTAACACCGTATTTGGAAGTTTTCACTCTTCCTTCGCATGAAGAAATACTAGGAACCATCAAGTGTACTAAAAAATATTCCTTTTCATACTACCCCACCAATAAAGATCATGATGGACTCTAAACATTTTTTTACTTTTAGGATGTATATATAAATTAGAGGAATGATCTTCAGTCATCATCTCATTATTTATTTCTAGAATATATGGAACATATAGTCATGTATGATATTTCAACACACCTTCTTGATCAATATTGAACTCTAGAAACCATCCATCCTCCACAACCTCAATCTTCTTATGTAATAAGGGATCTTCTTTTTGAGCATTCATGATCTTATCTTGTAATGATGGTTGAGAAATAATTTTGTTTAGGTTTGATGATGTCCCTTCCCTTATAATTTCCATTTCTAGCATCACTAGGTCATTGGTCAATGGATCTCTTTGAATCCTTATCAAAGAAAGAACAACTGGGTCATTTATGCATAATGTATAAGCCACATTGTTTTATCTTCTTGGATGATAATGAGTTTAAATATCATAGTATTTAAGAAGTTAAAACCAAATCCTTTGTCTCGTTTTCAATTACATTTGTTTGAAAATATTCTCTAATCTTTGATGGCCTATGTATATATCAAATTTACTTCCATAATGATAGTGCCTCCATATCTTCATAGAAAAACAATTGCAGCTAGCTCCAGATCATGCATAAGATAGTTTTTCTCACGAGGCATCAACGGTTGTGATGCATAAGAAATGAATTTGTCATTTTTCATGTAGAAGCACCCAAGCCCATTCAGTGATGCCTCTCTAAAATTAATGAATCCTTCTCCACTTTTGGGCGGAGTTAACATGGGTGAAGTAACCAGTCTCTTCATCAGCTCTTGGAAGCTTTCCTCACACTACTTTTGCCAGATGAAATTGAACCCTTTTTGAGTTAACTTGGTTAATGGATTATAAATTTGTGATTATTTTCACCAACATCATATAATATCTCTCTAATCCATGGAATCTACGAATCTCAGTTGTTGTTGTATGTCGAGGCCACACCTCTAAAAACATTTTATTTTAAGGTTCAATTGGGATTCTTTCATTGGTAACAATGTGCCCCATGAATGAAACTTATTATAACCAAAATTTAGATTTGCAGAACATTACAAAAAGCCTCTCTATATGCTGAAATTGTAAAATAACCCTTTGATGATCCTCATGCTCCTCACAACATTTGAAATATATCTGAACATCATCAGTAAAAATACTACAATGTTATCATGTAAGTTATTAAAGACTATATTCACTAAATCCATAAAAATAGAAGGTTCATTAGTCACTCTAAATATCATAACTACAAACTCATACTGCCCATATCTTGATAAGAAGGTATCTTTTGGAATATCAACTATCTTCACCCTAAATTGATGATAAATAGACTGGAGATCAATCATTGAGAAGAATTGAGCCCCACGAAGATGTTCAAATAAGTTTTCAATTCTTGGTAGAGGGTATTTATTATTCACTGTGATCCTATTTAGTTCTCTATAATCAATGCATTGCTCCATTTATCCATCCTTCGTCTTCACAATGAGAACAAGTGATCCCCTTGGAGACACACTTTTACTTATAAACCCCTTCTCTAAAATATATTGGAGTTTCTTCTTTATTTCCTCATGCTCCACATTTTTTATTCTATATGGGGTCTTTGATATAGGATGATATCTAGGTACATGATCAATGGATAACACTACCTCTATTTCTAGGGGAGGTACGAGTAACTTCTCAAGAAATAGGTCTTTGTATTATTGGATGATGGGGACATCTTCAATCCTTATACACATATTTCCTTCATCATCTTCACTGATCAACTCCATAAATATGGATATAGGAGGTTCTTCAAGACTAAGACCTGGTTGAGATATCTCTCCGGGGAAGATAACTAATTGTTTCAGATTGAAGACTACTGAGGTTTCCATGATTCTAGATTTGATCTTAGCAATATACATTGAGAGCCAGTACATCCCTAGTATAATGTCGAATTCCGACATGGGAATGAATACTATATTTGTGATAATATTTTTCTCACTAATGTAAATACTATAGTTTCTAAACATTGACGATTCTTGTATAATCCCACAAAGAGTCTTGACTGATAACTCTACCTTTAGCAATTTGGGGGTTGATTCTAAATTATTTGCAAACATGGATGAAATAAAAAAATACATAGAACAAAAATCAATCAACATACTTGATTTCTTTAGAGAACAATAAGAGTACCTGTATCCACATCATTTAGAGCTTAAACATCAACTGTCATGATAGAAAAAGAATTTCCTTTCTCCCTAGGCCTTTATTGAGGCTGATGGTTGTCCCCCACTACTACCCTCTTGATTTGAACAGTGATTGGAAAAGTGACCATGATTTCAACACTTACAGCAATAAGCATTAGGTAAGGCACATGTCATATTCCCTTTTTAATTAGTATTGGGATGTTGTGGCTTCACCTCACTATGACAATTTCGGGTAGTATGGACATCTCTTCCACACTTGTAGCACTTCCTGCTCCTGAGCAGGGAGTTCCTAGAATTCTTATTCCCTTATTTGTTACACGTGGGATGATGGACTTCATTTCCTCCCCTGAACGGATCGATTCACATCCTTACGTTTTTCTCCATTGATCTCTTTTTGTCATTGAAATTATGAGACCACGATGTCTCACCAAACTTCAGTTCTACCTTCATTGCACTCCATACAATTTCCTCATAGTTATCATAGTCTCAATTGGAGAGATTCCTCCATATATGAGGTCTCAGTACACCAAAGAATCTATCAACCATCGCATTACGATCCATGAAAAAGTAGGAGGTGTAACGGTAATGTCTGTTAAAGTTTATCTCATAGCTTCTAAAAGATTCATTCTCCTTCCCCTTTAACATGAGAAACTGCTCAATTTTTTTTCTCATCGAACGTGGGAAATACTTATTGATGAAGACCCATTTGAATTCTTCCTACTACATAGATTTATCCTACACACTTGTATTCATGTATTTTTATCAGCTACCACCATTTACCAGCTTCTCCTTCTATACGGTAAACAGGTAGTTTGACCTTCTCTTGTTTTAAAAAGCGGAGCAGAAAAATGATATTCTCGATAATGCTGCTCCACTATTTAGAAATCAATGGGTCAGTAAATACACTGAAGGTTGGTGGTAACTTATGAATAAGGGACTCAACATAATTTTGTTCTCTTTATAGTGAGATCAGTCTCTCATCATGATTTAAGGTATTTCACATAACATGAGTCAATTGGTTCAACATACTCATGAATGCTTCCATTGGGCATCCATCAGAGGGCTGTTCGTGCATGGTCCATTGAAGTCACCATTTTTAGGGTTCCTCTTATTGAAATCCATTTTCTAAATGAATAAAACATAGTTACAAACTTATTTTATTGATGAATTGTTTAACTATTAAGGATTTTATGTCTTAAAAATTCATGCTTAAAAAATTACATTTCCCTATACATCATTCACAATGATTCATAAAATGAATGTTATTAACCTAACATATCCCATAGGAGTGTCAAAACAGTAGTGAAGTGTGGCCCATTTTCGTGTACTATGATACATCGCGTCATGCCTGAAACCCCTTGTTGGAGTTTTCACTCCTGGGATCATTTATACCAGAGCCACATCGACTTGTTCGTATCCTGACTGGAATTTATTTGTTTAGAAACCACATACTTAATACTTCACAAAAATAAAAGGGAATTTTTATATATTTAAACTATTATATAGGGTTATTCTTAATGTTTTCATATCATAATTTCAAAAAAAAAACTAAACTTTCCTTTGATACCAACTATGTCACCCTGACTTTTTATTACAAAACTTTTCATTTCATTTTTGAAACATATGGTCTTTAAAATCTAGTGTCTTGGAAATTGGGAACAATATAAATGAAATAATTAATGATTCTTCTAATCCACTTTTAAATATTTAACAAACATCTATACTATGTACAATCACTTCATCTCATAACCTAGAGACATATATCAAATGAAAGGTTTCGAATAAGGCCCAGTAGGGAATGTAAGAGAATTAGTTTACTTATTACATAAAAAAGAACAAGATGAAAAACATGAAGACACGAGAAATTGAAGTATACGCATATAATAATGAAAATAACTTGAATAATAACTTGAATATGTGTCTAGAACATTTAATTTAGACATTCATGAATAGATCAACATGGTTCATCCCCAAGGTTTCATAAAAATTACTAAGGTTTTTCACCAAGATATCGTGAAATATGTCATCTTTGGAGATTAAATTCTTTACACAATGCATTGGATCTATATCAGAGATAACCCTTAATATGCCTTTCTTTTTATGTGATACATATATATATTAGTCATAAATTTCATAAACAACCTGAATAAGAATAAATTAATGGGTTAGATGTCAAAATTATGACGTTTTAAAAAGTACATATAACTTGATCGTTATGTCTTTTAAAACCCCTGGAAAAGGAATGAGGGTTTCATGTTTATCAAATCACAATACAAATGTATCATTTTTTAAATCTTGATGAAAACAATAATAAATAAAATGTTTCTTAGTATTATCACAAATAAAATAAGATAATTTCATGAGAAAAAGAGAGAGAGAGAGTTTTTGAGACAAAAATTCTACAGCATAACAGCTATATAACATGGTTTTAGAAAACATTGAAGAGAGAGCGGACAAGAATCACCCTCTACTAAATAAATAATAATAATTTATGGGTACAAAATAGAATGAAATAAGATAATGGTATGGATATTTGAAGGAAAACCCATATGAAAATGAAACTCTAAAGAAATGAGAAGATGCAGGTTCTTTTATGAAAATTTGGCATCCTAACAGCGTCACATAAAAATTCAGAAATTATGTTTATGAGAGAGGAAAGTGTATCTCACAATTTGGACATACAATGGACACCTAAAAGGATATATAAGAACATACCTCAACATAATAATATGGAAACTATAAGACACAACATAAAAAAAGTCATTACTTAAAAGAGGAGGGTGAAAGGTTCCCTTACCTTGAAAAGTAACTTTTGAAACATGAAGGTTGGGACTTTGGGGGACTTGAGAGAATAATGGAATGAGTAATTAAGAGGTAAAAATACTATAGATTATTTGATGATGAATTTTTAAAGATTGGAATGAAGGAATGTGTTGGTATTTATCGAAAATGTGAGGTAATATTTTATTAATTTACAAGGGACACCTCATCGATGGTATTTGAAAAACCATGGGATTTCCCATGGTATTTTCCCATGGTTTTGGCTAATAAAGACACCTGATAACATATCTTACTATTAAAATGTATACCATAATAACTACTACATTATACATAATTAATGATGGCATTAATCACAACGAAATTGAGAACAGTATTTTTACTATTCACTGAAACCCAAAACATTTTATAGAAAATTTCATAAATTCAACCTAACATAATATCGATGCTATGAATTCAAAAATGACCTCCATTTTATAGAAATAATTTTAAAATTATGAGATATTTAATTTTTTTGTAAAAAAAAATTTACCTGGAAAAAAATACAAATACCTAGCTAATAATTTATGAAACACTTATTTATTTATGGTATTATATCACTTCACCAATAAAGATCCCTAATGTATATTTATACTTTCTTATGTGCTGTAAATATTCCATTGGTGACATTACTATTCATAAGGGGAACATTACTATTCATACAATTCTATTCACTAAATGTTAAGTTGATCTTATTAGACTCTTAATATATTACTGATAAAAATAGAAGAAGATAATTTTTTGAAAATAATTTTACATTATAAATTATTTAATGTAGACAATTTTTTTAAAAACACTCTTTTCCCAAAATTTCTTCAAAAATATGGAAATTCTAAAATCATATATTTATCTGGACATTTAAAAAACAAAAAATCTACTATAAGATTAAATAAATATTTTATTTAAACAAAAGGATTAAAAAAAGTAACTAAGTCCTTGTTACATAGCCCCATATAACACTAGCATGGGATCTGAGTTTAAGGTGTGTGATAGTGATAGAGTCTTGGGGTAGCTCGGACAACATTTTCTGATTAGTGATTTCTCAGAGCTTTAACTTCTCCCTTAGGCGATTCAGTTCAAGCTTCACATTTTGAATCTCATATTGAGCTTGGTCCAGAAAAAATCCTAGTTATGCAGCCACTATCCCAAGCTCTGACAAATGGGCTTCATACGGCCCAAGTCTACTGGATGAGGCCATCAACTCATCTTTCTTTATTAATTAACCATGATCACTGGTATTTATATTTAATAATAATAACATTAATATTTTAGTTTTGAACGGTCATGTTAATAAATAGTCTTATAATAGTCAAAACCTAGTTGTATTATATTAGTTATACTCATTTTGTTAATTAAAGGATATAGTTTTTTTGAGTATAATATAAAATAATACACAAATTCAAGTAACAAATATTATTCAAAATTTCAGGTTGTCACATATTAGCACAATAATTCCTTTACTATTCCAATCTCACTATCACATAATAACTACTCATATCAAAGATATTGAATTCCCATAATCGTACATAGATTGAATAAACTATGGGGCATCAAAAACATTATCATATATGGAATACTCACGTACCAAAAATCATTTCATTGGAGTGAATATCATAAAATAACATAACAAGTAATATTATACCAACATTAAATAGAGAAATGGTGAATGAATGGGATGATCCCGAATTAAATAAGATTGTATATATCATAGAGGTAATCAATACCATACCTCTAATCTTCTAAGGCCCATCACCAGTGGTGGAAAGAACAATATCCTTTTCATAAGTCCTTCCTATCACTAAAGTATGACCCTACCTCTATGGCGCATGTGTTTCAAAATTACTTCATATCTGTGGTTCCAATTTCTTTTACTAGATATCCATACCTACACCCTAACCCATGATACATGAATCAATATGTGGAGAATTATAAAAAATAACTGAAGATGTCCCATCAGGAAACATCATGGTCATTTGAAAGGTTACTTCATGCATGATGTACTAAAATGATTATTTTTTCCTCAATTGTAGTATTTTGTAAAACATTCTCGCATAGATATTTATAAGAACACTTACATTTACCCACACATATACTACCTGATTATACTCTCTTATAAATCCACTTATACCAACATATATAGATCATGATGTGGCCCTTGTAGGATCATCTAACAATGAACATTAAGACAAAATAAAACATGATAGACAATCCTCCAATAGAATATCATTATATTTATGCATTAATAAAGGACCACAATATACTCTTTTATATAATATCCTTAACCTAAAAATTGATTAATCTAGAAATGTAATATAAACAATCCTAGCGTTACATTATTCATTCCCAACAAAAATATGAGAAACTCATATAAGCGTTGTAAAGTGACATGAATACATATAAATCGATGATGATAATAATTTCTACATAATATTGAGGACAATAGGTTCCATGAAATGTGGGTGGATAATGGATACAAAAATCATGACCGTAGTTGACCAACACCCTATATTCCCCCCCCCCACCGCAAGTAGGAATAATATGTCAAATTCTTGGATATGGTTGGATTTCTACTAGAGCCACATGACCTACTGAGGGAGAATTCTCATGTGAAGCCTCATGTATATTATGTGAAGGGACAATAGTATCATCGCAAACATGATAATTCTAGAATCCCTAATTTGGAATTTTATTATAACGAAAAATTAAGATATATATAATATCTATATTAACATTATTTTGAGAAAAAATTATGTTTTTATAAAGGCCATTTATGTTATTCCTATTGGGGGTCAATATTAGTTTCCAAACAATGAAAATGTATAAAAATATAGGATCTACATAGGGATAATTCGTATTCCTATGTACTTAAACATTTTTCATAGTCACACACACATACATATATATATCTATAAAACCTGAATAATTCCAACTAGCTTATACTAGATCAAATGAATCATAATAGAATATAATACTTATATATCACTCTAAAATTATTTTAAAGTGAATAATATAATTAAAGAAAAAATATAAAAAACTAACCATATATTTATTTACGACATGTGATCCAACACACATACTCCTAATCAATGATTACACCCTGCACCCTTAAACTATAGATAATACATAAATCACCGATAACTCAATATTTTGAAATAAATTAGCTTGAATGACTTATGAAGGCTTGAATACCCATGTCCGACATTACCTTTCTCATTTATACGATAACCATAAATTAAAATAAATAGACTGAAATTCATTGACTCTCTTTTTTAATTCCCTGACCTGAATCATTGGGCCATATATAACGTGCTATATAACCACATGTGTTCTTTAATATACATAAGTGGATTCACACATTTTGTGGAAGGCCAATGTAATGTGGGGATACTAGACCCTTAGTAATAAAATCCCTTAATAGATAATGATAACATTAATATAATCATTTTAAAAATACAAAAGAAGATAATGTTAATAAATGATATATAATTTTTCATAACATGATAGAAAATTTAATTAAACAGAATCTAAATGGTGAATATCGACAAGTATAATGGTATAAATAGAAAAAAAACAACCACAAAAACAACAAAAAGATTAACAACAACAACAAAAACAATAATAAATGTGATGAAGTAATTATATGGATTTCTATTGGTTCTAAATCAATATCTTAACACATATCTACTAAAAAACATGCCACATGACCCTTTCCCTTCTCTAGAACCCTATTCATGATTTTTTAATCACCCCAGGATTCCCATGTAGATTTTGAGAATATAACATATAGGATACCAAAAACTATGACATAACTTATGTTTTCATATAAATAAAGGCATATAACATGAAAAAAATTATATATATACACAAAATCACTACAAATGATTTATCCAGTGATCATGTTCTAACTAAACCACCACCAACACATGTTGTACCATTATTGATGAAATACTATTTGTGTATCATATTTGGTCAATGACATGTCCAGGATCATATAAACTATCTCTATCCACCTTTAAAATAAAGGTAAATCCAATCTCTAGGGAGAAACATTATTACCTCCTATAATGGGAATTCATACACATCACTTTTGGAAACCACATCACCTTTGATGATACACATTAATAGAACCCTCCAAAAAATTCAATATCATCCATACACTAGTAAGATCCCTATAATTAGATCAAAAAACAATATATGGAAACTCTTAGAATAGTGTATGAACCCCCCACATAAAATATATCAATATATGGCACTAACAATCCTATAAAAATTCATAACCTGTTATTTATACCATATAAAATAAATATTCAAGGAGATAGTTACATCATTATTCACCACCTATACAAATAAACACTGAATAAATTATTCCAAAAATGTTGTATGAAACCACAGATATTGATTACATATCATGGGGAATTATATTCCAAAAAATAATTCCACAATCTATTAAATAATATGATGGTTTTAAACAATGTATAAATGAAAAAACATTACATTTCTAGCGAATGTTCATAGGTGAAACCCAATATTTTTCAAACATTACAATCATGTAATGATCTCTAACCAAGGAATATACACACAAAAATAACATTCCAAAAAATTACTTGTAAAGGCTCAATTTGGTAAGAACATACTCTGTGTAATTCTTCAACTTCATGGTCCTAATTTTGTAAGAGATGTTTCTCCAAACACTTAGGCAGACTAACTAGATCAATCCCACACAATAAGGTCTTATAGAACTTGATCCAATTCTACATGAAAATTTAATTAGATTGAAATTAAATATGGGAAAAATACAAGGTATAAAATAAAATCTAGCATACACATGTTATTCTTTCATCAATGGTATATCATGGATTATTTAAAAGAAACTATTCCATCTCTTTAGATCAATCATCTTCCTAGGAAAAAAACCATAAATTCCCTATTATAATATTAATAAATCCAAAGAATTTTTCTAAGTGAAATATGATATATGATTACTATTAAAATAGAAATTTTATATCTTGAATCAGTATGAATAGTAGAAAAGTGAAAAACCTCATACATAGAATCCACGTGATATATTACATTGGAACCATAAGAGTATAATTTTGTGGGAGTGTAATCACTATTAATAACCATTGGGGAACCTAGGATTGATATATATATATATGTAGGAGTAAAACTTTTAGGCAACATAGTGGTTTCCATATAAAAACCCAATTTTTGGATTAATTTATATGATATTAATGGTTTGGTCAAATGATTTTGAAAATCGTGCTGTGAATCATTCCTTGTACTATAAAATGCATGGATTTCACACACATTTTTAGTAAACTATTAACCATACATTATTTCAAATAGATCATAAGGCACATATTTTCCAAGAACATTTCACACAATTATTACATACCATAGGAAAACTATGATTTTCTTTTTGACATTCTACATTTTAGAAACAAAATTTACATAAGAGAGCCATAGAGATTTTCCTAACCATGATCCAACTATGATTCAAATTTAAAATCTCAAAAAACTATTGAATACTAGTAGAATATATTTTTTTAGTTCACCCAAGTTAATCACATTAATATAAACCATAATTATGTAATTAAAATAAGACATATTTTACAAAACAACAATAGGTTGGTACAATATTCATTAAAATATATTAATATATAAGGTTATATTTTTTTTAATTATTAATCCTAATTAACATGGTGTTTAATATTATTTGGTTTTAAATTTATACATTATTGACAGATATAAAAAATTATCCTCAATGATGAAATTTTCATTAACATTAATATAAAAGTTTTATATTGTGAAATATATTTTCAAATATGTATATAAGATCTCAAATTTTGGATTTTTATATTTGTTAATGGTTTATGTAATATAAAATATAGGATATTAAAATTAAATATATTGATTAATTATACAAAATATTCTAAAAAACAATATAAATGTGTTTATATTTTCAATAATACCATATATTTAGAATATGATGTTGTTAATATAATATAAAACATATAATTATAATACAAACGTTTCTTTGTTAAACAAAAAATGAGAAATCAATAATAATTTATTTTATTTCATTCCACCAAAATTTGTATAATTATTTTAAAATTAATATGTTCATTATTTTTACAATGTTCAAAAAAATACATCACATGAATATATTAATAAATTATTTATTAATATCTTTTTTTTCATAATTATTTCATTTAATTTTAAATATAATGTGCTTATAATTTGATTAAAATATGCATTAGTTTAACATATCTATATATTTTTTATAAATATATTACCATGAAGATAAACAACCATTTCATGGTATAGGATAATATGTAGTTACATTAAACCAGTATATATATATATTTGGATGATAAACATGATTTTCAGGGTTGATTTTGATCCCCACAAATTATGTGTTATAATTTAAAAAAATATTGATCTTAATTTACTATTGACCTATTAGTGGGTGGATTTTAGGATGGAGTTTCCACTAACAAGGGGGAGTAGATCTGTATTGAAATGTTTTTTATGGTGACAAGTAGCACTATAATGTATCTTTTTGGGATTTTAGTATTTATTGATTCTAAACATATCTAGTGCATGGATTTATTTTCCTCAAAAAATTGATATGTATTTATTTATGTTTTGAGGTAAATAAATTTTAAATTTCATTAAGTAATAAAAACCATGTGTTGTACTTATTGTTATACAATAGTATTTTTTTATCTTATTAATTATGTTGAATGTTTTGGGATTCTAGAATGTTATTGTTATAATCCTGCAAAGGATAAGAGAATAATTGAGATAATATTGTGTGATAGAAATTCCAATTTCAATTTCCATGTGATATATTCTATTTAAATAAAATATATGTCAATTCCACGATCATACCAGTAGGAATGTATTGTTAAATAATGATACCCTTGGGGTTTATTTGGTAAGAGCAAAATGATATTGTTGATCTTGAGTAATTGTTTATTAAACATGGGATGAGATTTCAGACACAATACTTTATAAAACCATACATAAAATGATGTCAAAGGAATGTAAATTAAATAATGCGTAAAAGGACCATGAAGAGATTTTATTCCCTCAATTATTCAATAATTATATATAATATGATTGACATTATTTATAATTGTAACACACTGAACCTAATTCATTTACCCTATGACAAAATGAGAAAATTATCCAACCCCAATAATACAACCTCATATTGTAGTGTCTTTCGACTAGTTGTATATATATATATATAGGTGTCCATGAAATATTTATAACCTCTATTACAAAAAAATATAAATAATAATTAATGTAATAAAAATAAATTTGTATAATTATATGATAAAATTATATATTCATAACCATAATGACCATACTAATTGTGAAAAACATCTCCTATCATTTTCAAAACAAACTTATACACATTCATGTGATTCATACATAAGTCTGTTGGATTTCTTATGGGCTGATCATATATAAAACAGATAAAAATGTATAAAATATAAGAGGTATCGATACTAATAGTCTTAGATCATATTCCATACCCATCTTTGAAATTACCATTGTTTTCAAGACATTCTCCATGATGTTTTTACACACTTTCTAGAATAAGGGAAATTGATTTTCTTACATCCAAATTTCATTGATGAATTATTCACCAATTTCAGCCAATATGACCCTTTCACATTCTTATTATCATGGGGCACATAAATTTCAAAAATCTCAATCCCAAAATTTTTACTACAACGAATAATATTTTCATAGAGTTTGAGTTATCCAAAATCCAAATCACTTTGTAAAAATGGTATCAAACCATACTAAAATAAATTAGATTTTCTATGAATGTCCTAAGTGAAATATAATATGTACCTAGAGAGTCTCATTAAATTGGATTCATAAATTGTCATAGAATCACTATCTTTTTACATTTATTAGAATAATTATTTCTCTATTCTATGTATAACAATGTTAAGAAAATAATTTTCCAAAAAAAAGATCTTAAATTCTCCCATTCTTGAGTATCAATATCATCATTAACATTGGTATTTATAACTGGATACCCCCATTGATAAAATTAATCATAAAAATTATAAATGGATAGTATTACATTTTGGTATTATGATCACCCCATGACATCAAATATCAATTCTAGATCATTCATCCATCCTTCCGCTATCACGAAATTTTCGATTCCACTAAAAGTAGGTGGATATTTCCTCATAAAATTCTCCAGAAAAGACATATTTGTCATATTAGATTATAATTCTCTTTAAAATGGATACCACCATCATTTATTGTCTATGATAATTGATCCATTATTGTAACAATTTTTTAAATTTCAATTTCCATCATTATAGGATGTATATTCAGAAAGATATCAGTCTATTGGTTCCTTCTTACTCAAGATTGCTGGATTATTCTGCAAAAAAACAATTCTAAACAGATATATATTAGATAAAGAGACATGGAAATTCCTAACTTATATATCATCTTAATGTAACCATAAATTTAAAATGATTTATGGTATTAACTTAACATCATCTTAACCCCTATTTCTATCTAAACCATCAATTGATACCAATTATAAATAACTATTTTTAAAACATTACCTGATCAAGATTTTTAATCATGAAATTACTTCCCATTACATTGATGATATTTTCAAGAATATTTTTTTTGTTAATTAGTATGTTATATATATATATATATATATATATTATATTCTACATTCATAAAAAGATCATAGAACTGAAGCAATATCCCTTTCATCTAAAATATAAAAAATTAAAAAAATTAAACATGATTTCTTAGTCACCAATCTCCATTACATTAATCATGAATTATTTAATTATCTTACCCATACTTATTAATTATGAAAAACCTTTTTGAATCATGTTATGAGAACAAAAGTCTTAGTATTGGATATATTTAATGAAATCATTAGTCTAGTAAAAAAATCTAATGAAACCCTTTTCATGAAAAACTTATTATCATGCATTAAAACATCATGAAGATTCCTGGGGACATATTTACCATATCACTCATACATTCAACATTACCAATGAAATAAAATTTTGTTCTATTTCTATATTGGGTGTACCTAATTCATTGGGTAGTTATAATGTTTCTCACCCATCATATGTTGGGCTATAATGGAAAAACCCAAACAAATCATGGCTATAATGGTGCTAAACATATCATATTTGAAGATATGATAATCTAAAACAAACATAAACAGTTTGAAAGGAACATGTCATGAATAAAACCCTCGATAACACATTTAATCCCGTATGAAAGACACACTAATATAGAATAATACCCTATTTCTGAAAAAAATTGTTTTTAAATTATAAAAACTACGCACATAATAATGAAATAAAATTAATAGAAAATAATGATTAAAAATTATAAATGAAAGTTTATAGTAATAAAATATCATGATATCATAGTAACTAATAATTAATTATATAATTAAATCAAAAAATATTTATAAAATTCATAAATGTGACATTTAGAAGGATTTTGAAAGAATATCCCTTACATCAGGTCCAAATTCCAACAAATGTGTTCAAAAAACTATATAATGGTTTTAATATTGTTATTAATATATTATTTAACAAAAAAAATGTTTATAATACCATAAAAAATTTATTATTATTTTTTCCACCAATTTATTAACCAATTTGTTTATAATTTCATCGTATCTGTTGCATTGTTTTGAATATATCCAAGGTCATTTTATTTATTTTCTTCCGTTTAAGAATTAAATAATAATATAAAAGTTATAACATACATTATTTATTTCATTTTTTACAATTATATGTGAATTTAAATTTTCCATGATTTTAATAAAAGGGAAACGAAAAATCAACATCCACAAAGGCGGTGAATTAACGCTCCACAGATGACGATTTTTTAATTGTAGAATAAAAGGATAAGATGAGATATTTTATGACACATATACTATAAAAAACAAAATTACTATGTATATGTGATACAATATTATTTATGATACATTGGATAAGAATTGGAGATATTGTATAAATGATAAAACAATTATAAGAGGGAAAAAATAAATTTACCTCTTGAAAAAATCTCTTGTAGAACCTTCTTAAGGATCTTGGAGATGATATTTTTGAAATAAAAAAAGAAAACAAAATTGGTAGTGTATGAGGAGGGAATTTGGAATAGGGTGCAAGAACAAGAAGGATTATGTTTGTGAAAATTTCAAAAGTAGGATCTCTTTTAATTGATTGATTGGTACATTATGAATTAATCAAATTATTAAAATATATTAAATATACTATATGGAATAATCAATCCAAAAAGTCTTAAAAACTAAATGGTGTTATTTCATGACACATCCTCAGGGCCCATGCCGTGACTACCCCGACCCCACCTTCCATAGGCTAGGGGCTGGCGACTAGAACAAAAGGCGTAAATCCGGAAAAAAGGGAAGGCATTGCCTTTATAAAAGTAAACAATCACTACAGAGTATGAAATAGAAGAAAGAACTAAGTAATACTGAATAATAAAGTAAGTGCTAAAAGGAATGGGGACAGAAATACATGCCCAAAAGTTAGTAAAGTACAACTGAAAAGCTAGTACAAATTCAGTAAAGTAAAACATCAACCACTGAGTCGTCCTCTGTAAATCCCACCTAAAGGGTGGGAACAGATGGCCTCCTCGGAACCTCGAGTCTAGCTGTCTATTCCAGGTACGTCTCGCTAAGAGTTCTACATCTGCGTACCATCGATCTCCACAAGCCTCCACCTCGATCAGTGTTGTCCGTCGTCTGCATCCAACACAAAATAGTGGAGGAATAGCCCATGCAGGGGTGAGTATATGATACTCTGTTGGGACGCTGAGACCCCCGAATTTCTCCGAGAATACAGAAAGAATAAACCACAAAAGAATGATTCAATCATGAAGTATCAACCAAATTTACTTAGGTATATTCCCATATATATACCTAAGTTATCAATCACAGATCGGCTCCATCTCTCGAGCCCAAGGAAAACCCAATCCATACAAGAAACCAAGTCAATCACGTCGATGATAACGATTGAAAGTCAAGACTCAAATCACACAGGTATACATCTTTAGTATAGTGATAGAGATTATCAGATTTAGTCACTGATTCATCTAAGCTATCAGACCCAATAGGAAAATAGGCCAGCTATGTTGTCGGACCCACGTAGGACACTAGACCAGCTACTTTGCCCGACCCACTCAGGATACTAGTATAGAAGTCAAACATTTGGACCCACTTAGGATACAAGTACAGTAGTCATTGCTGTCGAACACATAAGGTATTTTAGTATAGTTATCATCATTGTCAAACCCATGGAGGATTCTGGTATGGAATTCGTCATCATCGAACCCATGGGGGATTCCAGTATGGTAGTCATCACCGTCGAACCCACGGGTGATTCCAGTATGGTAGTCGTCGCAATCACAACCAGCACTAGGGTTCCCTCACACAACACAAACGATTCCAGGAGGGTCCAATCCTCAAGCCAAGGGGTCGATACATCAACTATCACAAAGTCCAGAGTTGATGTATACTGATGTTTTGTCTCGTAAAAAGGAACCAAAGGAGATAGACGGCGCGTTAATCAGACGCCCGGCCGGAGAGATGTTGGATTTTCCGTTCCCAGGGCCTGGTTGGAATTAAGCACATTCCATACCTGGTCGTCTTCCAAAGATGTCCAAAACTCACATAGAGTATCACAAAAGGACCATCTCATCACGATGATCCTAATGTCGTAGAAGATGCATTGATCGGACGCGCGGTCTTAATGTTATTCACATTTAAGTGAAATTGTCCCTACCTATAAAGCCTAGTGGGTTGGCGGGATGGCCCGACCTGGTTACGTGGGTCTGACCCGGCAGGAGGGTCGGCCCGGCCCGGTGGGGCGTGGGCCAGCACGGTGGGGCACGGGCTGCAGTTCTACGTAGAGAGGCGCCCTCGGGGCACCGCAGTTCCTTCACCCCGTCCGGCTTAGCCGGTCGGTTTTTCTCAGCCGAGAGGCCCACAGATGCGGTCCATGATTCTTCTCTACACAGCCGGCTCACATCCACCATTCACTCCAGTTTCTGATGTCACCGCCTCCTTCGACAAATAATCAATAAACCAACATAGGGACATTGGGCGGTTTTTGTTCCGCGAGCACCTTCCATGTTAATTTATAACAAATGCCACCATTGAATAAAGCAAACATCAATGAACAAGAGTTTAATTTAATTCCATAAAAATTAAACATAACCCCCCTACCTCGTTCATCGTTCGTAGATGGAGTCACAGGGAGGCGGTGTCAATTCTTTGACGTCGGGGAAGAAGGATCCAAGAGTGGTGCATCGGTGGTGTTCCTTGCTGACGGCTCCTTCCCCTTTGAATTGGTCGAAGATTGAAGATGATGTTAGTCATTATTCAGTGTATTTTAGTTAGAGGGATGAAACTCTTCTTTCTAATTCTCCCCAATGTTCTCCCAACACCACAACTGCAAACCAAAATAATATCCTAAGCTATTTTTTATTCTCCAATGATTTTCAAAATTCATACACATAAATTAATTAATTAATTATGGAGTTCAATTAATTAATTAAAGGTGTTGTCATAATAATGTCAACAAGTGGGAGGTGGAGAGTTCACATTAAATGTGGGGAGTTGTAAAAATTAAATAAATAGGTTTAAATGGGGAGTTTAAGGTAAGATGAAGGGTTAGGGGCTCATATCGGCCCCAACACACATTATCCTATCAAGGGAGGTTATGTGGGTGTGGTCCACAACTCTAACTTTCTCTTATTAGAAATAACCAGCACCAAATAATAAAATTCTATACAAAAATTATATTTATTTTAGTATAAATCCCCAAAAATTAACTCCTCCTCCCAAGAGAACACAACTGCGGTAAAGGTCCCCTTAAGCGAATATTGACATTGTGCGTTCATCGATGCCCTCAGATTTCAATTCTGAGCACCAGTTCCAAATATAAATATACCCGCATGTACGTTTACTGAACATACCTGAACAAAACATCAGAAATTGATTCTAGGCACCCCTTTCCTCGAAATCTGATGCCCTTAGAAACCGCCGATTCGTAAAATTCCAAAGTATTACAGAAAAAAGTTTCTTTGGAATTTTCGGGTCATTACATTACGCGAACCACATGGATTTATGTCCTCATAATTCTACAACACACACTAGGGAATCAAATGAAAGTACTGAGCACGCATCTGAGACTCTCGCTACCATGTGCTCTCCTGGAGGTTACCATACTGCCAGTGAAACTCTAGTAGAGGAATCGACCGTACACGTAGGACCCTCACCTGTCAATCCTATATCTCCACCGGGACCTACGTGAATGTCACCCTGTCATCAATGTCCAAATCTCCATGGAAAATGATGTGGGTCAGGTCATGCACGTATCTCCTCAGCTGAGATAAGTGGATGACTTCATTCACCCAGTGCAACTGAGGTGGAAGGGCCTGGCAGTAAGCCACCTTTCCTACTCTGTTGAGGACCTAGAATGGTCTGATGAAAAACAGAGATAACTTGCTGCCCTGACCAAATCTCCATATACCCCGTCGAGGTGAGACCCATAGGTAGACGTGACCGCCATCCCCATACTCCAGTGGTCTCTTTCTCCTATCATAATAGGACTTCTGTCTGCTCTGTGCAGTCTTCATCTGCTCATGGATGAACTGCACCTTCTCCATCTTAGTCTGAACCATCTATGGTCCTATAAGGGATAAATCCCCTTGGACATTCCAACACAGAGGTGATCTGCAAGGCCGCTCATATAGTGCCTCGTAAGGGGCCTTCCCGATGGTGGAGTGGTAACTGTTTTTGTATGAAAAAACAACAAAGGGTAAGTGGTCCTCCCAACTGTGACCAAAGTCGAGGACACAAGCACATATCATTTCCATAAGAGTCTGAATGGTCCACTCTGCCTGGTCGTCCATCTTAGGATAGAAGGTGGTGTTCAAACATAGATGTGCCCCAAAAGCCTCTTGTAACCACTTCCATAATCGGGAATTGAATCCAACATCTCGATCGGAAATTAAAGTTGATGGCACACCATGAATCCATACGATATCCTGAACGTAGAGGCGTCCCAAGCTCTCTACTGAACCTTTCTCTCGGATCGGTAGGAAGTGGGCCGACTATGTGAGTCGGTCTACGATCCCCCAGATAGAGTCATGTCCTCTAGATGTACGTGGAATCCCCATCACGAAATCCATGGATATCCCATCCCACTTCCACCCAGGGACCCCTATGGGCTATACCAAGCTTGATGCTACCTAGTGACTTGTAATCACTTGCTGAGAAGTGAGGTATCGTGATACAAACTCTGCTACAACCTTCTTCATACCCGGCCACCAGTGCTATCATTTGAGATCCTGATACATCTTCACCACTCCTAGATGTACTACTATAGGGAAACTGTGAAACTCCCTCAGAACATCCTATTATAGTGCAACTGGTACCATAGTACGTCCCCTGAAGAGCATGACATGCTCCCCTCCTTTAGAAAATCCATCAGCAACCTGCACTGTGGATATCTGAGCACGTCGCATTTCACAGTCAACATCCCCACGCTGTTCCTCCCTTACTCACTGAAGAAGTGGAGGAATGAATGAGAGAGGCTAAAGAAAGGCTTCTCCATCTATATCCACAAAGGATATCTGCAACACAACAAGCTGCTCTATCGCCTCTCCTAGCAGATGAATGCCCGATCTCCTAATGAGAACATCAGCTACAACATTCCCCTTCCCTAGATTATAGACATTCTCAAAGTCATTGTCCTAGAGGAACTCAGGCCATCACCGTTGTCTTAGGTTTTGGTCCTTCGGCGAGATGATATACCTGAGACTCTGGTGGTCAGAGTAGACTATAATGGGCTCTCCAATAAGATTGTACCACCACATATTCATGGTGAATATCACTGCTACGAACTACCGGTCATGGGTAGTGTAGTTCTGCTCATGTTATATCAACTTCCACAAACCATAAGCGATCACCACTCACTCCTACATCATGACACACCCGAGTCCGGTCCTTGATGCATCACAGTAAACTACGTACCCAACTCCCTCCTCTAGTAGCCTCAAGATGGGCGCACTATTCAGTTTTTGTCTCAACTCATGAAAGCTCTTCTGGAATCTAGCTGACCATATGAAGGGTTTACCCTTCTTCGTCAAAGATGAATGTGGTGCTGCAACTCTCAAGAAGTATGGAACAAATCTCTGATAGTATCCAGCCAGGACTAGGAAACTTCACACCTCAATCACACAACTGGGTGGCTCTCAAGCATGCACTGCCATGATCTTCGCTGGATTCAATGATACCCCAACCTATGAGATGACGTGTCCCAATAAGTGAAACTCTTGAATCTAGAACTGGCACATTGAGAACTGACCATAAATCTGGTGCTCTCGAAGTGTGTCCCGTACTACCCAAAAATGGTAGGTGTGCTCCTCCTCAGTAGTTGAGTAAACCAGTATGTCGTCGATGAAGATTACGACAAATAGATTGAGGTAAGGCTAGAAGATCCTATTCATGAGACTCATGAATAGTGCTGGAGTGTTGGTTAAACCGAAGGGAAAAACCAAGAACTCGTAGTGGCCATACCGACAACTGAAGGCCATCTTCTACACATCCTTGTCTCAAACTCTGAGCTCATGATAGCTAGAACTGTGGTCTATCATCATGAACCATCATGCTCCCTTGAGCTGATCAAAGAGTTCATCAATCCTCAGATGTGGGTACTTGTTTTTAACAGTCACCTGATTCAGGTGAAAGTAGTCGACACACTGTCGCAAGCTCCCACACACCTTCTTGGCAAACAAAATCAGAGATGCCCAGGGTGAAACATTGGGTCGGATAAATCCTTCACCTTAAAGTCCTTCAGTTGTACCAGCATTTCAAGAAGCTCAGTGGGGGCCATCTGATATACTGCTATCTATATTTTTGTTATCCCATGGTATTGGTCGATGTGGAATTCTACCTCTCTTCGAGGAGGTAGTCCTAGAACATCGTCAGGGAAAACATCTAGGTATTAATTCACGACAACAGGAAAACTCGGACTCCGCATATCAACCACTCCGAGGATGAGACTAGCCAACTGATCTGTGATTGGATGCCCTCTTCTCTGTGTAAGTCCATCCTATGCTATAAAGGATCCATTCTCATCGGTGAAGGTGAACATGGTCCCATTTGTGTGGACACACCGCACCTTGTGCCTTATAAAGTCGATCTAAGCATTGACTGAAGACAACTAGTCCATACCCAAGATGATGTCGTAAGTCCTCGATGCCGCTACAAGAAGATCCCAGCCAAAGATCTCACATCCCAGAGTAATTTCACACTACCGACACCAGTTCATTATCGTCGAGTCCACTCCCGTAGGAGTCTCTAGCGATAAGGATCGAGCCAACGGCTCCGTTGGAATCTCTGAGATCCGAAAAGGGGAGCAGCAAATAAATAATGACTTGGACCTGTGTCTATAAGTACTTCAGCAAGGGTGGAGTGGACAATGATAATACCTCGAATCATATTAGGTGTGTCGTGGTTGTACGAGTCGATTTCCTGGAGCCGAGCCTGCCTCTGCCCGCCAGCTCCCTGTGGTCGGGGTGGACCTCTTAGTGGTGGTGGTGGTGGTGGAAGAGCTTTGAAAAGTCATCCACCGCCCGTTGGTCAGCCAACTCCTCTACCTCATCCACCTACTCCTGGGGGACCACCATGGTTGAACTTCTACCTCTGCCTGGTAGGTCCCTCTAATGTCTACTGCGCGTCCGCATGGTAGGTCAAACAGTCTCTAGCCATGTGACCCTACCCGGCGCATGCATACCACTGCCTGATCCTCATATAGCTGGCTTGGTTTCATGTGCCCCACATAACCGAGCCTGTATCCTGAGGTCTCCCACCTGATGGCCTTGTCCACTTGGACCTCTGTGTTAACTGTCTAATTCCAGTTGTAGAATACTCTGCTATGTGTCATCATGTGGTGGGTCTCACAGCTGGTGTCAACTCAGCAAGAAAGCTCTCCACGAGAAGGGCTCGCTCCAGTACTCCCGCCTACATCAGAATACTGATGGAGATCATCAAAGCCCTGATGTCATGTCTGAGTCCCTGCTCAATGGTTCGGTCCCTCAATAATGGGTTTCGTACCTTGTCCTTGGAGTAGTGAGAGAGATAAGTGAACCTCACCGAGTACTGAGCTATTGTGATTCTGCCCTACCGTTGATGTCGTAAATCCTGAATCCACACCTCATGAAGGGTGTATGGAAGAATCTCGGAGCATAAATGACAATCGAAGTCTGTCTAGAGTAAAGATGCATCACCCTGTACCGGGAGCATCAGGCTCCACCATCTACCAGCTGCTGCGTCTAGAAGACTCATGGAAAGGATCATCATAAGGTCGACTGGTGTCCCTACCAATATGAAAACTCTAGTGACAGCCTCCATCCAGTCCTCATCTACTTATGGGTTCGTCTCTCTGTGGAACCTGGGTGGCCCCTGTCGCTGAAACTCATGAAACACACTAAGGTGGAGTGCACTCTCTACTGCTGGAGATGATGGTATCGGTGGCCCAACTATTAGTGGTACACCTGCTGCTTCTACTGTGATGGGGCCCTGCACCGAGGACTCATCGCTTGGTGGTCTTCCATGTCATACGTAACTCAGAACCCTAATTATTTTCCCTCGTGGGGCCATCTTGAAAAGAAATAGGTGTGCCACGGTCAAACAGTATACCTGGTTAGCTAACTCAAAGTAATCTCAAAGAAAACTTTTGAACACACATGCAATCAGTCCTTTTGTGCACTGAGTCAGATATTAGAGGTCAGGGTCCTGGTGTGTGGATATGTCGGCTAGCACACCAACACTTGACTCCCTAGACTGAAAACCACACTCAATAATCATAACACTATTTCTTCACGATGAGATAAATTAGTGTCCTAATTTCTGTGGTAGAACCGACTACTCAGATACAAATTTATCATTAGTCGTCCTCAGGGCCCGTGACGTGACTACCCCAAGGCCACCATCCTTAGGCCAGGGGCTGGTGACTAGCACCAAAGAAGTAAATCCCGATAAAAAGGTATTTCATTGAATTTATATAAGTCAACAAACACAACAGAGTATGCAACAAAAGAAATCTCTATGTAATGTTGAATACAAAAGTAAGTGAATAAAGAAAAGGTGCCAGAAATAAAAGCCCAAGAGTAAGTATAGTAAAACTGAAAAGCTAGTACAAATGAAGTAATCTAAAACAACAACCATTGAGTCATCCTACAGAAATCCCACCTAAAGGGTGGGTATAGATAGCCTCCTCAGCACCTAGGGGTCCCGTCGTCCGCACCGTGTACGTCTCGCCATGTGGTCCACCTCTGGGTACCATCAAACTCCACTAGCCTCCACCTCGATTAGTGTTGTCTTTCGTCAGTATCCAACACAACGTAGTACAGTCATAACCAGTGCAAGGGTGAGTATATGATACTCAGTACGGACCCCGAGACCCCCGAATGTCTCCCAGAATCCACAAAGGGTAAACCACAGAAAAATGATACAATCACAAGGTATCGACCAAATCTACTTAGGTATATGACTATACATATATCTATGTTATGAATAACAGTTTGGCTCCATCTATTGAGCCCAAGCACAAATCAGTCCACACATGAGATAAATCAATCACATTGATGATAATTATTGAAATTCAAGACTCAGCTGACACAGGTATACATCTTTCGTATAGCGATAGAGATGATCAGATGTATCACTGATTCATATACGTTGTCAGACCCATGTTGTATACTAGACCAGCTAAGTTGTCAGACCCACGTGGGATACTAGACCAACTACTCTGTCGAAACCACTCAGGATTCTAGTACATAAGTCAAACTGTCTAACCCACTTAGGATACAAGTACTGTAGTCATTGTTGTCGAACGCACGGAGGATTAAATTACAGTTTTCATCGATGTTGAACCCATGGAGGATTCTAGTATGGTAGTTGTTGTCGTCAAACCCATGGAGGACTCTGGTACGGTAGTCGTCACCATTGAACCCATAGAGTATTTTTGTACTGTAGTCATCGCAGTCGGAGCCAGCTCAAGGGTTCCCTCACACAACACGCTCGATTCCAGGAGGGTCTGCTACTCGAGCCTAGGGGTCGATGCATCAATTATCACGAAGAACCGAGTTGATGTATCACAATGTTTCATATCGTAAAAAGGAACCCAACGTAACAGACGTCGCGTCAATCTGACGCCCGGTCTGAGAGATATGAGCTTTTCCATCCAGGGGACCCGATTGGAGTTACGCTCGTTCCAAACCCAGATGTTTTCCAAAGTTGTTCAAAACTGACTTAGAGTGTCACAAAAGGACCATCTCATCACGATGATACTTGTTCCGTAGACGACGCGTCAATCGGACGTGCGGTCTTAATGTTATTCACGTTTAAGTGAAATAGGCCCGGACTGTCAAGCCCAGTGGGTTGGCGGGTCGGCCCGACCTGGTTTGGCAGGTCCGAACCGGCAGGGGGGTCAGCCCGACCTCGTGTGGCACGGCCCGGCCCGGCGGGTGGCGGCCCAACCTAGAGGAGCATGACCCTTCCCGGCGGAGAGTGACCCAGCCCGGCCCGGCCCGGCAGAGATCGGCCCGGCCCGACCCGGTTGGTGCGGCCCGACTCGGCTAGCGTGGCCCAGCTTGGCCGGGCATGGCCCAGCTTGACCGGGAATGGCCCGACCCGCGGCTGGCTGCGGCTCGGACAGCTAGCCGGGCAGATCAGAGGTGCAACCCCCAGTCTTTTGACCTGGTGGTTCCGAGTAGTGCCTCTCTCCTGTCCGGCCGGCTGAAGCTGGCTTGTCTTCCCGGCACGAGCGTCCTGCGGATCCTCTTCCTGAGGCGCCCATGGGCGCCGCGACTCCTTCCACCCAGTCGGTTCTTCCATCGAAGCATCCCGTGGAAGCATGCAATGGTTCTCCGCAGCGTAGCACCCTTGTGGGGCCGTAGTTCCATCAGCCATCCTAGGTTAACTAGTCGGTTGTTCTTCGAACGAGAGGCCTGCGGATGCGGGCTGCAGTTCTTCTCTATGCGGCCAGCTCACGAACGCCATTACCTCCGGTTGCCGATGTCATCGCCTCCTTCGACAAAAAATCAATAAACCAACGGAGGGACGTCGAGCCGTGTTTGTTTGGCCCTCTCCCTCCCTGATAATTGATAACAAATGAACTATTGAATATAGGAAACATTTATGCACAAGATTTTAATTTAATTCATTAAAAATTAGACATACACCAACTACATAGTTCGTCATTTGTAGATGGAGTTGCGGGGAGGCGGTATCAATTCATTGACTTCGGAGAAGAAGGATTCTAGAATGGTGTGTCATCGGTGTTCTCTGCAGGTGGATCCTTCTCCTTTGGCTTGGCCAAATATTGAAGAAGTTGTTCATCGTTCTTCGGTAGTTCTTCGTTGGAGGTATGAAACTCTCCTTTCTAATTCTCCCCAAAGTTCTCCCAACACAACAAGTGAAAACCAAAATAATAGCCTAAGATATTGTTTTATTATCCCATGATTTTCAATATTCAAACACATAAATTAGTTAATTAATTTTTGTGTTCAATTAATTAATTAAAGGTGTTGTCATAACAATGTCAACAAGTGGGAGGTGGAGAGTTCACATTAAAAGAGGTGAGTTGTCAAAATTAAATAAAGTGGTGTTAATGGAGAGTTTAATCGAATTTGATTGGTTAGGGGCTCATGTTCTCCGCACCACACGTTATCCTCTCAAGGGAGGTTATTTGGGTGTGGTCCCCACCACTGACTTCCCCTTGTAGGAAATAACCACCACAAAACAATAAAATTGTGTTCAACAATTTTATTTAATTTAGTATAAATCCCCAAAAATTAACTCCTCCTCCCGAGCAAATGTAACTTCTGTAAAGGTCCCCTTAAGCAAATAACGGAAATGTGTGTCCATCGGTGCCTTCAGATTTCAATTCTGAGCACCAGTTCAAATGATAGAAAAATACGCACATACGTTTTCTGAACGTACCTGAACAAAAATTCAGAAATGGATTTTGGGCACACCGGGACTCGGAATCCGGCGCCGTCAAAAACCACAGACTCGTAAATTTCCAAAGTATTTCAATAAAAAAAATTCCATGAAATTTCCAGTTCTTTACATGTTATATTTGAAAAAAAATATCATCCATTTTTTCATAATTATTGATTTTTTTTGATTTCTGAAATAATTTAATAAAATATTTTATTAATGAAAAAAAATTTCAAAATAATTATTTTTCACAACTAAGAGTTTTTGCGCCATAGATAAAAGTTTAAAAATAGAATTCAATTATTTATTATATGATATATATATCATATTATTTACTAGAAAACATAACCTACCTTAAAATGCTAAAATATAAATTTTTTTTATTTTTAATATAATTAATTTCATTTATTCAATTATTAAACAATAAATGAATCTTAATTTTTCAAGACATTAATGTATTCATTAATCAGAAAATTATAAAAAAATTCATTAAAAATATGAATTGCATATATTTCAATTATACATACATGTTTGGATAAAAACTACTGGAAAACCATATATTAAAATTTTATACAAATTGGAAATTATAATGTGACAACATTAATATCTTTTAAATTTCAATATTACATAGTCATTATTGTGATTCACGTGGAACCAAAATAGTTCTGATTTAAATAAAAACATTTTTATTTTTGAAATATTCTTATAGAATTTATTTTAGATAAAATTTTTGTCTTTTAATAATTATAATACCTTTATGAAAAACATTTTATTTATTTCACAAGCACTACATCAGTGTTGCACAAAAATTAATGTTAATTATTTAATGTATTAAAATTTAAAAAAATTATTGTCATAAAATTAATTTAAATAGGATAAAAATTAATTTTTAGTTTCATTAATTAATTATAAATACAAATATATCTGTTAGGGGAGCTTTATAAATTTGTTATTATGCCTTTTCGTTCCTTACAGAATTATTTCACTGTAATTCAGCTAAGATTAACATTATTTAACAATAATGTACTAAATTAACAATAAAACCCATGATAGTAAATAATAATTAATAAAATATTCATGAAAATAGTTATTATTACTCAATTATTATTTATAAGGAACCGAATTTATCATTTCAAATGATGTAGAGGCAAAATATGTAAATGGATAATAATTTTTATTCTTCTCATGAATAGAATACTATTTCAATGTTATAAGTTATTTCTATACAATATTACTATAATAATATCATTATTTAGTTATTCAATAAATGTAATAAATTTTATATAACAATTATGTCTTTATGATGTCATAAAAAATACCATATTTAAAAAACTCTATTTTTTTACTCTTCCCCAAAAATTAAACCCTCTCAGAAAATTATTAAAAAATTCATAACAAGATAATTTCATCATAATTATTTCAAAAATGATATTATTTTTATCAAATAAAAAATCTATAATTTTAAAATTAACCTTTTAATTGAAAAAATAATATAATAAGTTATTTATTATTAAAATTACTATTTATTTCCAGAACTCTAATTTACTAATTATTATATTAATACATGGGTTTTTATATACACACAATTTCATCTAATGGTAAATTAACTTATTGCTTATGTGAATGGTGAACTACCACCTCACTAAACGTTGATTGATCATTATTCCTTAACCGAATCTTTTGGTGGACATTATGATGGACACTCTATTTATGCATTTCAAGTATTATATTTATTATGTAATTATGTTTATATATTCCTTTCATAACCCATATTTTTTTTACTTTTAATATAGTTTAGACACGATACATTCATTTGAGGATGTGTGGACAACATCCCCCTCAAAGCAATGTGATTCATTCACACACTACATGAAATGTATTAAAGATGGGTTAAGTGAACTTATATTATATATGTGATATAATAAAAGTATGTGAATATTTATATTTATAAACATATATACACATATTTCATTTAACATTTTTCATTCAATATAATAATAATAATTGAAACAGCTTTTATTCATACGTACAACTAACCATCTCCATGAGTGGTGTATTCCATTTCATACTTCTAAATTCAATACATTATTAAATACACATATACATAATATACATGATATTTATATCCTAGATTGCATTATTATATAGTTATAATATTATAACTATCAAAGATAAAACAAATTAAGACACCTCTGAAGAACAAAGAATATATTACACGAAGTAAATTCCAATCCTTTGATTATTTAAAAGGGGGTACTATAATCTATTGATAAAACATTATATGCTAGTAGATATAATAATACAATTCATTAAAATATTTATAATTAATTTATATTTATAATAAAGATGGTTTGAATGAGTATGACGAGATTCAGGACAAAAGGTTAAGGAATTTCATCTCACTATTATTTCCATGAGATACATTCCCAAATAATCATTCATATAATTTGTGTTGTGTATGTACTTCCCATAAAGGTATTATATGAATCTTAAAAATATATTTATTATTATTAAAAAACCATTTTATGATAACTTTTTATGGGTATTATGTGGGAAACGTCACCAAATCGCTAAAATAAGTTTTCTCAATTTTCATCCTTTTTTGACTCATTTGTTGTTATGCCCCAAAATTATTTTTTGAGTTATATATAATTCCATTTAGAATTTGATATTGTGTTTAGCCTTATTTTATTGATACTTCATCATTCACGTAATTTTCTTTTTTCCTACATGGATAGTATGATACCAAGGTACCAAGTCATAAGTGTTTATCGAAACAATCTCATCACTTTTTGATATTGGTATGATTATGATTAAATTAATGAAATATAATAATCCATATCTCATTAACACTCATGACTATCATTATCTTATCGTTATTCAAGATAAAGTAATTTGTTAGTACCATAATTTCGCTATTATGTATTTAGTATAATATTATTAATTAAAATCTGATTTTCTCTCTCTTGGCTCAAATTTATATTGTATTAAAAATCCATGTTTTCAAAAGTGGTTTAAAATAGTTATAATTTTTTTACAATTATATTTGAATAAAATATTCAAGAAAAAATGATTTTAAAAACGTTTTATGCTTTTCAATTCTTCCATTATACATTTTAAATTAGTTTTCAATGAAAACGAGTTTTAGAATGTTTTGTGTTTTAAAAAGATATTTTAAATGATGCAATGATATTTTAATCATGAAATATTTTAAAACATATACCAAAACAATACCCTATCAAGATAACGTCTTTTGGTGTTACTCAAGCCTTTATGGGGAAATTATTCAATTTTTCATTCATATTATTACTCTAAATGGATTGTGATTTGATGGAATTTTGTTAATGAAACTTGTTTCCCTTTCATAGTTAATATTCTTTTCAAACCTACTTCTGTTCACATGTTATGTTTATAAAAAATTTATTATGAAAACTATATTTTTTTGAAATTTTATGATATGATTACATGTTAATAATACCCATTTAATTTCACGGGTTTTTATATGATCATTTATCATATTTTTTCATATAGTAGTATGATTTAATTATGAAATGGGTGGAACCTATATGTCCTTATAATGCATTGGGTAATGATTTATATATTATGACATATATTAAGATGGTGTTAGGAATGAACATTTACTAATAAGATGGCTATGTAAGTGAACCATGTCTGCCAAGATGGTATTATGATTTAACTCATTCCATTAAGACGTATATGGGTTTGAACCATGAATACCAAGATGGATTGAGGAGGGAACCCATACATCAATGATGGTTTTGGAATTGTTGCATTGGCTACTATGGGAATCATATTACATGCTTATGTGTCTACCACAATTACTTTTTTTATTCCAATGTTTTTCTTCTATGTAATATGTTATCTATTTCCTTATGATTCGTGTCTTATTAACTACCATGATTTATGAAATGATTCATGTATAATTTATTTTATATAAAGGTAATGATCATTTATTTTCATGATAATGTTGTCATAACCTTATGCATAAAATTATACATTCATATCTCCCTTTATTACCCTTAACAAGAATTTGATTTACCCCATTTTATTTTTTCATTCCCATGTACTGAATTTATTTATTATTTTTTATGTGTGCAAGTAGGGTCCTAGTTAGGAAGAACATATTGAGATATAATTTAGTTCAATTATATATCAATTTTTATGTACCATTTTACTAAATTCTCTAGACTAGTATGGTCCTTGTGTGTATATTTTAATAATTTTTAAGAATTCCACAAAATTTATGTAATAATAATTAATGAAATGTGAGGGTCACTATTGTTGGTAAAAGGTAAATGGTTTAGTTAATAATTCGATTATAGGATGAAAAAACATTACTAATGTCCCTAAGGACATGTTTAGGGATAACTCCAATGATAATGAAAAGTATTGGAAAATGTCCTGGAATTTAGGTAAAGGATATAGTGACTGTTTAATTAAAAATACATACATACATGTATACTACAAGTGTATGTGAAAAAAAAATAGAATTAAATAGTGTTAACATCAACAATAATATGTTTCAGGAATGACTCAGGATAATCTGGAACATGACAACAAGCCCTGCTGCAAAAGTTGTTTGACACTTCAGGGGGATATGATAGGGGAATTTACAAACACTACACAACAATCCTAATGGATTTAAATATAATTATCTTATGAATAACCTTGTATAAAATTAATATGTCACAAATTATTGTATGTTTCATTAATTATATATCATATAAGTGACTTTTTGGATTATGTGGTTCCTTATTATGATAAAAGTTTCTTACTCTATGTTTTTTGTCTAATTCAATTGATGGAACCTGAAGTAAACTCGTTAATGGTAATTTTGATGGAAAATGAAAATATTGTCTTTTTGATAAACCCAATGCTATGGGATCTGTAATAATAAAAAAAATTCTATTCTCACACACCATTCTGAAGCTATGCATCATGGTGTACTTCCAAATGTGATAAGGGGGGAACAATATACAATTGAGTCTTTCACAAGTAAACATCCAACATCATTCAGAGGGTTTTCTATTAAAATATTTTTTGAATAATGGATCATTAGTAATGAAATAATATTCACCATTATATAGTGTTCAGAGCATGAAAAGACATTATGGATGTTTATTAGTTAGAAAAGAAATTTAACCAGTAGTGGAATCTAATCAAGAATATGAGGCATCAATATGAGAATGAATCCATAGATTGATATGAATTTAAAATAATATTTTTCAATATGTACATTACATGGATTATTCATGCCTTGATGTAGAAATATTTCCTCAAGTTTAATCAAAGGTAGGATGATCCCATTGGTACCTACAAGGATAATTTTATATGATTTGCGAGGACCGATTCATGAATTACCATCCAACACAGAAGTAGTGTTGATAGGTTCTTAGGTTTCCTAATGAAAATTGTTATTGATGAGTTTCCGTTGGGAGACTATAATATTTATGAAGATATTTTTCATTGTTAAATAATATTTAAAATGGACGTTGAAGTCATGTATCAATTTCATGGTTTTGATAAAAAAATAAAATGGAGTTTGAAGGAAAATCTATAAACCATGAAGTGATGAAGATGATCTTTACGTTAGTATCTATGTATGGGATGAATAAATAAAGAAATTGTCTTAATGGTTTTAATAAATGGTTTATGTGTATAAGATAGGGAAATAAAGAAATAGATTAAAAAATTGATGAGAATATGTTAGATAATAGTGGTAATTGGGAGAAAACTATAATGGATGAACCTCCCACACTTCAATGAAAAAAGTGTAAGAAAAATGGGAATTATGTTATCCAATGCCCTTCCCCAATGGTTGATTATGAATAATGATGTGAGTATCCTCTTTATCCAATGGAAAATTTTAAATCTAATGCAATACCTATTTCTGATATAGGTTGCAATAACAACATGATGAAATATACAAATAGAATCCAATCTAGAACTACTAATGTCATATTGGATTCTGGATCTACCCACACATTAATATATAAATAAATTTATAAGGGTATTAATATTCCACCAAAACAAATATATGTTTATTTTTATTTAAAACCCCTAATGGTACCTGATTTCATCGTATTAATATTATTCCTCTCTGGTTGACATTTGTGGGATTGTTCTTCCAATAAATCTTTTCATTCTTCATTTTTTAAATTTGATTTCATATTTATCATGGATTGGATTTCTGTTCATAAATCTCAAATCAAATTTCAAGGATGGGGACATACGTTTGATATTTCAAACCCTCCTATGATCGTCTATCCATGAGATGATAATCATGAAGATCCTATTGAGACTATATCCAATGTATGATAATTAATTTCCATTTAGAATGGTTTTCTATCAAAAATAGTTTTGAAGAAAATCGATATTGATGATATTATTATTGTTTTGAATTTTTTGGATGTATTTACATAATATTTTACTAGTATTCCATCGAAACATGAATTTGAATTCTCAATAGAAATTATACCTCATTCCCAACCAATTTCAATGACTTCTTATAAAATGGTTCTAATTGAGTTTCAAGAATTACTGAATAAACTGCAGTAAATCCTTGAGTTGGTATTCATTCATCCATGTGTGTCACCTTAGGGTGCACACATTATTTTGGGAAAATGAGGGATGGATCAATGAGTCAATTCATTGATTATCGAGAGTTTAATAAGACCTCAATCAATAGAGAGTATCCTATTCCACAAACTGAAAATTTGTTTGATAAACTATGATGAGATCAATACATTTTAAGAATGACCTTCATTTTAGATACCATTAATTGAGGGTATAAAATTAGGATATACCTAAGAAGGGATTCTATACATGTTATGTACCCTATTAATATATAGTTATTTTCTTTTGTGTTAAAAATTCCAATGTTATCTTCATGGATTTTATTAATTGAGTCATTAGATATTACATTAATCAGTTTATGGTAGTCTTTATAGCTGAAATTATAAACTATTAAATGGGCAAGGAAGATAATTTTTATCACTTGAGAATTATTCTAAAGATACTAATATAGTAGAATATATATATATGAAAATTTTGAAATGTCATAATTTTGTAAGTAAAGGATTTTTTTTTGGTTCACATAATCTGAAGAGATTATATTATAGTTGATCAATAAATTGGTGTGGAAATTGAATGCTAGAATTGCCATACAATGATGACTGAGATTCATACCTTTTTTGGTTTAAATAGATATTATTTGTTGCTTGTGGTGAATTAATCATGTCTCTATAAAAATCTAACCAAATTAACTTGATAGTTTGTTAGGTTTTTTTATATAGATGAATGTGAGGAAATGATCAAGGACTTAAAGAAAAGGTAGGTCACTATTCCATTGTTTACAGTACCCTATAGTGGAGAAGGGTTTCCAATCTTTAGTGAATCGTACAGAAAGAGAATTGGATGTGCTGTTTTACAGAATAACATGGTTATAGTATATTCCTTGTGATAGTTGAATATTCATGATAAATTTATCCACCTCCTTATTTGCAGTTTACAACAAAATGTTTTACATTAAATATATTGAGGCATTATCATTATGATGAAAAGTGTGATATATATACTGATAAAAAGTTTAGAAATTTATTTTCACATAGAAGGAGTTGAAGATAAATCATAGAATATGGTTGTAACTAATAATGGATTATTACTACTAAATATATTACAACCATGGGAATGGGAATTGGGTGGTTGATTCATTAATTTAGAAATATCATGATAGCATATTCATGATGAGGATCACAAATATTTCAATATATCTATAATTTCAAAGGATGGATCTAGAAATAATTAAGGAAAGAGAAAAGTAATTTTTTTTCAAATGAATATTCCACCATCTATCCATGTCATGATTACAGAGGTGGAGAAGGAAGATGTAAGTCTAAAAAATAAATTGAAAAATGTTCCTAATTATAACCATGATCAGGATGGAATAACGAGAATTCAAAACAATTTATGTGTTCATTCCATACCACATTTGAAAAATTATTTGTTATAGGAAGCTCATATTTCTTCTTTCTATATTCATCCTTGATGTAAGATGATTTATAGGAACTTGGTAGAATACTGTTGGTGGGATAAAATGATGAGAAATAGTCTAGATTTTGAATCTCAGTGCCTGGTATGTCAAAATATTATGGTTGAAAGAAAAATGTAACAGGGGATATTAAATCCATTAACAAAAACTAGAATAGTGTAGGGAACAAATCCCCTACGGTAACATTACAACATTTTTATGTTGATTTTTCTTGTGGAAAAAGCAGTCTTCCATGGGGAATTGTCATGTTCCAAAGATATTTTTTACAATCCTTGTTGACAAAGAAACATAACAATGGAACATATGATTTGGATGAGGTATAAAAAAGCTATACAAGGTGGTGCCGTTTTCCATTGTTTGCCAAAAATTTTGGGTCCAAAATTTGGAGGTTGGTGAGCATCTCAAAAAGTGGATATCCATCAAGATAATATTTTAATAGGGAAAAGGAATGAATTTTGTGAATATAGGCTTCTTGATTTTGATTTCATGAAGACATGAAAAATGTTGATGGTGATGCTTTGAATTTACGATGGGCTTCACGAATGACAGATTTGAAAGGAAACGTGAGGGAGCTACGCGGTGGTGGTGGGAGGTAATTGATGGAATGCTTTGCGATTACGACGAGCATCATGATCCATGGATTTCCATAGTGCTTCATGATTTTGAGAGAATTCTGGAAGAAATTTTGGAGCTTCACGATTGGAAATGACACGGTGCTATCTTTACGAAAATGGTTCAAGGGTCGGTGGAATCACCTATAAATAGTGGTTGACCCCCTCGAGAAATGTGGAGAGTTTTCGAAGAAAGTATTTTTCTCTCGGTTCGCGAAGGTAGTGTTCTTCATGAAAGAGAGGTTCTTTTCTATGGATAATCTATCTCTATGAAAGGAAGTGTGCTTTCTGAGTCCGCGTGCTCTGTGTAGTTTGCTTTGCGAAGAGGTTGGAGCTTCGCGACGGCCTATGCATTGTGAAGGCTTGAGCTTCGCAAGAGTGATTCGTGAGAGTGCTTTGCAAAAAGGAAAGAGCTTCTCAAAGTCTTGTTTAAGCTTCATGAAATTGGGAGCCTTGAGAAGTAGGGTTATTTATGAAGGTATATTCCAAAGGAATTTCTCAGTGTTCAGGGGGAAATAGGTATTCATCAGTCGAATAACTTTGAACTTTAATAGAGAATCTATCAACAGTTTAGGATGAATTCTTTCATGTAAATGAAGAGACGTACAGGTCTATAAACTATGAGTGGATATTCTGAAGAAGCAGTGAGCATACATCAGTTGAGAGAGTAGTGAGTTCTCAAATTCTGAGTGGTTGTAAACCAGGAATGATTGTGAGTCTACTTTGAACGCGTAAACATCAGTGTGTTTATAGTGGAATTGGTACATCGGCACACTTCTAGTGTATTCTCCTTGGACGTAGCCCAGTGAGGGTGAACCAAGTAAAAATTGTTGTGTCGTGTGCATGCTTTAGGGATTATTCATACTCTGCATCTGAAAGGAGAGAGAAGTGTGTTTTTTATAATAGAAAAACAACATCATAAAGGGCCAGTTGTTTTTATTTGTCATACCCTGATTCTCCATCCCACTCAGGGTATCTAGCCTAGTGGACATATCAAATAGAAATGTGGTAACATCACTATGGATTTTGTTGTTGGATAACCCAAGCCTCTAAATGGTTTAATGTTATATGGGTGGTATTTTATCACCCTACTACGTCTACAAACATAATTTCGATCAGAGATGAAATCTTTCTAGAGAATTTTGACATGATATTCATTAATGAAAATGGTTGTGTTGCATGGAGTACCAAATTACATTAATTCATTTTAGGGTCTATGGTTCTTCTCAATGTTTTGAAAATTTCTTCATCATGAACATGATACAGAATTGAGTTTTAGTACTCCTTATCATCCTCAAACATATGATCATTCTAAAAAACAATTAAAGAACTATAGGATAAGATGATATCTTGTTCTTTTGATCTGAAAGGTGGTTGGTATAAACACCTTAATCTAGTTGAGTTTTCATAGAAAAATATATTTAACTTAAGTATTAATATGGAACCTTATAAGGCCCTACGTGGATGACATTTATAGCTTAAACTTGATGGTATGAGGTTCGATAATGAATGATATTGTGACTTGAGATTACTGATGAAATTTTTGGGAAGTTTATAACCATTCAACATCATATTATGGAACCTCAAATTTGTCATAAATATTATTATTATAATCAATGGAGTGATATATAATTTGAATTTACTGAATTGTTTTCTAATAATATATTCCTAGAAGAATGTTATGATTTTTGGGATGAAATGAAATATAAACCCCACCTATAACGGTCCCAATGAAATTCATGATCATATTAAGGTGATATAACATATCATTGTGATTCCTAAAAATTTATCACACAACTATGATGTGTTCCTTATATCTCTCATGAGGAAATACATACCTAACCCACACATGTAATGATAATATAGGACATATCATTACAGTATGATATTTCTTATGAGAAACAACTTGTTAAAATTATGTATCGAAGAAAGAATGTTCTATGAAAAAAATCCACTCACCTAGACAATGTGTTTTTGAATACATAACTAGTTAGAGGATTCTATTTTGTACTTAATTATTTTATTAAGTATAAATGTCGGTATTCTTTCATTAATAAAGTAATTTCAATTGGGAAATTCATTATAATATTTGTAGAATTTAACATCATGAGTTTTTTAGACTTTTTTCTCAAAATAATTAAACATTTATTTTTTATTTCAATTTACTATGTGAAAGATTCTATTCACATGAAAATGATTCATCATATGTTACACATATCATTGACTCAACAACTGTTTCATGGATCATCGACTTGGTATACATTATATGAAACTCTAATGTTAATAGGCAATATTATTTTAGTGTTATGATTATTTAAATTAGATAATTAAATCCTAACCATAAAACATAGTAATATGATGAGTAATAAATAATTTTTAAATACTTATTATAATTTTTATATATATATATAATATATTTATAATGCAGTTTATTTTTAATTTAATTTCTTATATGTTTAAAAATACAGTTTTCTCAAATGAACTGCTTCTATTGTCCTTATGTGGAAAATAGTAAAATAAATTTTAGACTCATTTACTAATATCATTTTATAATACAAAATTAAAATTTTAAATTTTAAATTATAAAATATATTAGGGTGAATTTATTGTATTTTTCTTAGAAACTTCATTTTTAGATAAATAGTGAAAAATACCTTATTTTAAATGAAAACACCTTTTAAAAAAAGTTAATTTATATGGTAAAATTATATTTTAATTTGGATCAAATTTTAATTTATATCATATTTTTATCAATGAATAACATTTTATTTAATTTCATTAATTTCTCTTTTTAATTAAACATGAAAAGGATATAAAACGTTTGATCTTTTTTACATTAAAAACACCCAGTGTCATCCCATCAGTATGATTATTTTGAATTTAATTTTGAGATATTATGTAATTTTAATTTGGAAAAATGTGTTACATACTTCTAATATAAATAATTTCAAATTTATAATTATATCATATTATTTTTTGACCAAAAATATTAGTGAATGTGAGTAAAATTAATTACAATGATTAAGAGAAAAATTTGGTTAACAAAGAACTATACCATATATTTAAGACACAAAACCACATAGAAACATTTAAAACACACATTGGGTGGTAATTATTTATTAATGAACATTAAATTCATTAGTTTTTATTTTTTAGTGTGAATTGTTTTATGTAAAAATGTTGTTGCACCGAACTTGTTTAGAAAAATTCAAACTGGGTCGTTTCCCTCACCTATAAAAGGCCGCAACCTCAACCACTTATCAACACCTCTAAACCCACATAATATAGTCCATTATCTAAACAATATAGTGACCAAAATCAATACATTACTCCTAGAATCCTCCCCTTTTAAATGGAGTTATCCAATGAATATATTTGCCACAATCCAGAAGAAGTTACCAGATTAAGTTGTAACGTCTTCTATCAAACTACTTTATTTTATTTTGTTTATACACCCCTAAAAACATCCTTATTATATGAATTTATATCAAATACATTATCTTAAATATAAAATTAATTTTTTATTCTATGTAACACGTACACACACTTCTATCCAATGGGTAATGAACATATTGTTTATGTGTACACCGAACTACGGCCATAAAAAATGATGTTTGTTCATTTTTTTATTTAACTCATCTCTTGGTTAACATTATTATGGACACTATATTTATATAAATAATCTATTATATTTATTATTTCATAACATTCTCTAATAATTTTACAATACATATTTTTATTTACTTTCCTTCTAGTGTAAATATGATAAATTTTTTGTAGGAAGTGTGGACTACACCCACCTCAAAGTGATTTGATTCATTCACAGACTACCTGGAATGTATTAAAGATTAGATTAGTAAACATATATTATATATATATTAAATAATAATTCTACTATATTAAAAATATATATACATATATATATAAACATATTTCATTTACATTAATTCTTTCATTACGATAATAAAAACGGATACATCTTTCGTGTGTACGTACAACATACCATCTCCATGAACGGTGTCATATATTTTTTACATATATATTATATATATTATTATAATACACATATATATAATATTAATTATATTTATATCATTTTTTAAATTATAGAATCATGGTATATTTATAAGGTCCAATGATATAACATACTAAGTCAAATGCAAATAACAAAACAGATATTTCATGAAGTGAAACCATAAAATAATATTTTTAACTAGAGGATAATATATGGTATTGAGAAAACCATATATGGTATTTGTTAAAATAATATGTGTATTTTAAATATATATAATATATTTATATTTATTATATATGTGGTATGAATGATTACGTCCATAATCGAAACACAAGGTATGTGAATTTCATCTCTATTTTATTTCCATAACATACATGAATTAAACATCACTCACTTTTTTTGTGAGGTTTATTTACTACCGATTAATTTATTATATTTCTATTATACATAAAAAATTTTGTATTAAAATATCTATTTTATTATGTTTATTTTGTGGGGATTATGTTTGAAAAGATTCCAAATCGGAATAATAGTTTTGTCTCAACATTCCTTCTCTAAAACTCGTGTGTTGTTATGCACCTAAACATTATTTTTATGTATATACTTCCATTTTACATGATATATAAATAATATATTATTTTCATTATATTTAATGATTAATTTTATTTTATTTTTCAAATTTTAGTGTATGAACCCATGCAATTATCATATTAGAGTTTATTAAAAAAATCTCATCGCTTTTCGAGATTATTTATGATTATATTTTAATTAATGAAATCACATGATTCTTATCTTTAGAAAAAAAAAATTCTTATAATATGGTTATTAATGCTATCATCATTTATTATTAAAATTTTTAAAGATCATTTTAATTTAAAAAATATTTTAAATTAAAATCCAGGATTCCCTATCTTCGGTTATAAATCTATTGTATTCAAAAACCATGTATTAAAAAAAATTAACAAATGTTTTGATAATATATTTTAAGACCATTTTCAAGGAAAAATATATTTTAATAATTATTATGGTTTTAAATTATTCATTTATATTTTTTTAATTCTATTTTCAAAGAAAAGTTTTTAAAAATGTTTTATTTTTTTAATGTGTTTTTTATAATGAAAGGATATTGTCCTCGATAAATGATTTTAAATGATCATTCAAAAAATTTTATCATCCAGGATAACATCCATTAGTGTTACTCATGCTTTTATGGGAAAATTTATTAAATATTTCCACTCATATTCTTTCTACTAATGGATTATTTTTTTGATGGCATTATGTTTATGAAACTCATTTCCCATTCACAAGTTATATGATTTTGAATCCCGGTTATTTTCATTCCTAATGTTTATGATGAAATGATTTTGAAAAATATCTTTTTATATTGATTAATATATGACTAAATTTATATGACACAAATTTCATTTCATGTGTTAGGATAAGATTATTTAAAATCTTCTGGAATATTTAAGTATGATTACATTATGAGATCGGCGTTACCTATATCTCCCTATAATGAATTTCATAAGGATTTATATCTCATGAGATATATTTAGATGGTATTGGGAATGAACCTTAACTACTAAGATGGTCATGAGAGTGAACCATGACTACCAAGATGGTATGAGGTGTGAAACCATTCTACTAAGATTGTCATGAGAGTGATCCTTGACCACAAAAATGGTATGGGGAGTGAACCCAAACAACCAAGGTGTTATTGATTGTGATTTCTTGGAAACTGTTGATATATTGTTATATACTTATGTGTCTTCCCAAATTTCATTTTTTGTTCCTATGATATCATATTAATGATTATGTTCATTATTAATTTATGATTCATCTCTTATATACAATTATGTTTTATTCCTTGAAAAATGAATATGATCATTGATATGAAGGATACGATATTATATTTTAATTATCATGTTATCATACCCTTAGGATCATGATAGTGATTACATATCCCCCATTATTACACATATTATGAATTTTAGGTCACCCCATTTAATTTTTCCATCAGCAAGTTTGATGATATATATTATGTAAAATATTTATAATAAGTTTTATTGTAAAGATAAACCATGTGGGTGATAATTCATATCAATTATGTATAAGTGTTTGTGATTCCATGTTTCTAAAAGCACTACACTAGTTTAAACAATGTGATATTGTTTTTAAAATGAATAAGTGTTCTAAATTTTTTTATGTTAATGTCTGAAAAGTATGCGATGCAATAACTTGTGCTTGTGTGTTGATTACCAGAAGGTGAATCATATGAAATTTAATAACTAATATCCTCTTCCATAAATTGATGATATTTGTGGTTAGATGATAAGATAATTCATATTCTCCATGATTATAATATGATTAGGGCATCATCAGTTGAGATTTTGACCCTATGATATATTATAGACTAATTTTAGAAGAAAGTGTAAACTTTATCAGATCATTATAATGTTTTCTAAGCTTATAAACACAAAATTAGTTTTAACAACCTCGATGAGGAGAATCCTCAACCCATTCTTGGATCAGTTTCTGGTTTTCTTTTAAAATATTTGAGTACTTCTAGACCCATGATGATCATTCCATACACCGTGAAAGCATCATGAGTATATAAAGAGAGAAATTATTGTACACCAAGCTATCTAAGTGTAATTTATTTATTCATAAGGTAAACCTACTGGAAAACAATAACTCTAATGAATGTCTGTTACTGAGCCTATAAAATGTTCTACCATTAGTATCTTGTGTTCCCCCCAATAATGTCTTTAAAATCGATAGTTTTCCAAACAATAGTGACAATTATCAAAGGACCAACCATGATATCACCCACATAGTAGATCAAATTTATGAATTTTCTGAGTATGATGTTATGTTTAAATGCTCTAGGGAATGTGAGAATTTTTTCTAAGAGTTGATGCGGTGTTTTTATACCACTCCATTCTTAAACAGACATTATCTAGTAGAGGACTATACAATTTTTTGTGACACATCAAAGATTATACATGGTGTAGTGTTTATGAATGTGGAACGAGTTATGATATATGATTCATGATAGTTGAGGCTAAATGATTATAATTGCCAAACCCATACCCTCATGTTAGTTGTAGTGGTTTATTATTTTACGTGTTGTTGGAATTATCTATGGGAGGAAAATTTTAGTTTGAATACTGATAAGAAGATCATATAATATATAATTTGGTAGGGATATTTGAATATTTTTAAGAATATATTTTTTTGATTATATGAAACTGTTTTACATTGATCAATAATATATACTTTGAAATAAAAAATTGATTCTAAAAAATTGAGTCAGAAAAGGCAGAATTTTAAAGTTCAATAGTCTATCTCTGAGTAAAAGAAAATGATTTTTCTAGCTAAAATTCATGTGGAGGATCATGAGGTCCAAAAGAAGATAACCATAAAATCAGTGTCATTAGATTATACAATTTTGGCACATATCATTGAGAGGAAGTGTAAGGATCTAGAGTGATCAGACATGAGGTGAAGCAATAAAAGTTGGTAGTCACATTACTATTAGAGAATAGATGAGAAATAGATTGAATATTTCAAAAATCAATGTGTTTTTACAATGAGTATGAGATAGAATATGATATAAGAATTTCATTCCACATTGTGGCTAGTGCATCAAAATTTTACAAAAATGTACTGTGACCTACGTCAATAGAATTGGTGACCATGAATGGAAAATAAAATTTCAGGGTTTTTGAAATGATCCTAGAACATTAAATAGGTGATGGATGAGAATAAAATGGCTTTTGATTAATGATAGAAACTTACTATATAGAAATGGAAGTGGGATAACAAAGCCATTGATATTGTGGTAGGTCTCCCAAGGACCCATCATAAAAAGATTCTATTTGGTAAAATGTTGAACGACGAATGAATGTTTAACATTTCATGCCTATTTGTGAGACCTTATTAGTTTTTTATATGAGAGATATGTATATTCAGAAAAAATTACATCAGCATTGAGTATCACAGAGTGTGTATTTAGACAATCAATAAAAATTAAATTCACATTTCTAGAATGGATTGATGATAGCATTTTCACCAATGTATTTCTTAATACAGATTTCCAGTAATAGAATAAAGGGTACTCGTAATGTACTATATAGTTTGTGGAGGATATTCATGGGGAATTAATTCTATATAGTTGTGGTTTTTTATAGAATATATTCATTCTAATTTTTTTCATTTATAACAATAGTTATAATTTGAATACTCATATGTAATTATTTCAGTATCTTTATGGCATGCCATGCGAATCAGCACTATGTTTGATGGAGGCATGTAACTTAGAGTTGATGGGGATGGGTCTCATGCAAGTGATATTAGAATAACATCTTATAAATTGGAACTACATGGATATGTGTCAGAATATGAATAAGTCATTTGAAGATATAAATCAATGATATCACGACATTATAGTAATTTATCATTCACTCTTAATGTGTATCTATATATGATCAATATATGATTCAGATACATGGAATTTTGTAACCCATCTATGATGGTCCATTCATGATTATGGAAAGAGTAAAACGTCTTTATAATTATTGTATCATAAAATAGGTAAAGTGTTATGCATGATGTTTTTATGGGTTCCAAACTCAATAGTATCTCCTCAACCATTCTCAGCTGAACATTGTTGATGATGTTGAGATAGATAATTATGTATCATTTGAGGAGCATATAATATTTTATATGAATCATTATATGAAAATGTTGTGGTGAAATTACCTAATGTTATATTTTTATTGAGGGAAATAAGGCCATGTTAATGGGGGAATTGCGAGAGATGGTACATGTCACGACTAGTCCCCCGGGGCCTGTGTCGTGACAACCCCAATCCCACCTTCCATAGGCTAGGTTCTAGCGACTAGCACCGAAAATATGTATCCAAAAAATAGGAAGGTTTTTCCATTAAAACAATACAAAAACTCAGTGTAAAACACAATAAGAAGAAACCACTAATCATTTGCTATAGTAAATGTGTGCTGAATGTAAGGGGCCAGAATACAAGCCCAACAGGAAATGTACCCATACAACTAAAAAGTACAATACAAATAGAAATAGGGAAATTGGTCATGGTTCATCCTCAGAGGATTCTACATAAAGGGTAGGTACAGATCACCTCCTTAGCACTACATGTCTGACCTTCCCCTCTGCGTACCGCCTAATCCTGGCTCCCTGAAACCATAGCCTGGTTGCTCGTCGTCTTCACAAGACACAAAAAGGTTCGGGCGAAGCCCATGAAGGATACCGAAAATCAAAAATCATGATCTCAATCCCAAAGCAACATGCAATAGGAACAACTCAAAATGTGTCTCATCTCAAACAAGGTTATCAGTGAAGTATAGAAGTACAAATGATTAGTCATGAAGCTAGATCATCTCATTCTATCAAGAGGCACTTCGTCTTACCATATGGAGTCTAACACAAACATGATCGATATGTACTAACCCCCGCAATGATCCACATATGATTCGACCTTCCCAATGTGGATAGGTAACTAACCCCCGCTGACCTACATAGGATCGGTATGTGCTGACCCACAGAGGATCACTGAGCGTTGAACCACATAGGATTTGACCAACACAAGATTGGTATGCACTTAACCACACATGATCACGAGTTCCAACACACACATCATTTTACCAACAATGGATAGGAATGGGATGACTCACACATGATCGCTGAGCATTAACCTATGTATGATCTGTTTCAGACATCCACCTCACTGCCAGCCACTAGATTCCTTGCACCAGGTGCGCTCGAGTTCCATAGAATCTTCCCTCAAGATATCAGTCATACATCAACTACCATTAATATCCTAAAAGGAGTAACCAAATGAACTGTCATGTCTTAAGGGTTCCAATGTGATAGAGGGTGCGTTAATCAGACACCCAATCTATGGGTTATAAGAATTCAATTTGAGGGCCCCAGTAAGATTCAAGTTCAATCCAACCCGACCATACTCCAACTGTGCCCAAAACTAAAGAGGAGTATACAAAAAGGACCGTCTTGATCAAAGGATCCTATCACTATATACAGTTTGTCAAACGGATGTCTTGTTCTCAAAATGTGGCCCTTTATATGTTTCTGGGCTTGGTTGGCCCTAGTCCGGTGTGATCTGGTTGGACCAAACTGGCCCGCTAGAGGGGCGGTGTCACGACCTATCCTTGGGGCCCATGCTGTGACTACCCCAAGCCTGCCTTCCATAGGCCAGGGGCTGGCGGCTAGCACCAAGGCATATTTCCCAGTAAAAAGGGAGGCATTTCCTTTGTAAAGTAAACAAACACCATAGAGAAACCATGCAGTAGAAGTAAATACAAAGTAAAAACTGGGTACAACAGTAAGTATGGAAAAGTAAGTGGGACAGAATACACACCCAAACTGAATGTAAGGTACAACTAGAAGGGAAAAAAAGCAACTGAAAGTAAAGCCGCAGTGTTGATCCATCCACTGGAAGTCCCACCTGAAGGGTGAGTACAGATAGCCTCCACAGCTCCTCGGGTCCCGCCGTCTACTCCGAGAACATCCCGCCTAGTGGTCCACCTCCGGGTATCGACCTACTCCGCAAGCCTCAACCATGATCAGCGTTGTCCGTCGTCTGCAACCAACACAACGTAGTGCGGGCATAGCCCGTGTAGGGGAAAGTATATGCTTCTCAGTAGGGACCCCGAGACCCCGGAAGGTCTCCCCGAATCCACAAAGGATAAACCAAAAAGGAAAGATACAATCACAAAGTAACATTCCACACTACTTAGGTATATTCTCATACATATACCTAAGTCATCAATTCTCGTTCGGCTCCAACATTCGAGCTCTAGATAAACCCAATCGATATAGGAAAGAAAGATGTAAATCCACAAAGGATAGCACATCACAATCCAGATAGGAAAGTAAAACATGTATCATCTCACACATGTATACATCTTCGTATGATGATAAAGATGATCAGATATAGCCACTGATTCATCTAAGTCGTCAAAACCACAAAGGATTGATAGTTACTAACTCCCGCAATGACCCAGGAAGGGTCTGAACCACACAAGATCGATAGGTAACTAACCCCCGCAATGACCCACACAGGATCTGTAGGTGCTAGATCACACAGAACCGCTGAGCGCTGCCCCCCACAGGATCGGACCCACACATGTTCAGTAGCACTGATCCACGTAGGATCTCTGAGTGCTGTAGTCGTTGCCATCGAATCCACTAAGGATCTCTATACATTCTTCGTCATTGTCGCAGTCGCAGCCAGCTCTAGGGTTCTCTCACACAGAAAGCCCGTTCGGGAGGGTCCGCTCCACGAGCTGAGAGGCTGATACATCAACGGGCACGAAGTCTGGAGTTGATGTAACCAAAAGCTTCATATCGCCAACAGGAACTCAATGTCAGAGAAGGCGCGTCAATCAGATGCTTGGTCAGGAAGTTATTGGCCTTTTCGTCCCAGGGGCCCGATTGGGTTTTAAGTCAAAACCAACCCGACCGTACTCCACCTGCATCCAAACTTCGGGCGGAGTAATCCAAAAGATCTTTATCTCTAAGAACAATCCAACAAAGTCGACGGCACGTCAATCGGACGTCTGGAGCTCATGATATGAGTGTTTCTGCTCCGAGGGCCCAGTTGGTATTTTGTACGAACCAACCTGGCCGAACCCAAATTCTCTGAAACATTGAATGTAATATAGAGAAACGACTGTATTGATCCAAGGAACACATCGCAACTGAGTGTGCATTGACCAGAGGCCCGTATCTCAAGTTATGGGCGATCGACCGGAAGAGGTCCAGTATTAAGGGGTTCAGGCTCGGTCCGACCCGGCCAGATACCCCCTGGGTCGGCCCGTACCGGGTCGACCCGAACCGGATCTAGGTCCGGCCCTTTTGGGCGCGGCCCAGCGCGGTTGGCGCGGCCCGGCCTGGGCGCGCTATCCAGGAGCTCAGCCAAACGGCCGAGCCATTTAAGGGGTGGGGTGGGGGCGGCGCCTGCCCTCTGTCTTTTGTAACCGCGGCCCACATAATGGGGGCCTGCTCGAGCTGGCCGCCGGGGGTTTGTAACCCCCGGCTTCTCATTTACTGGTCGGTTCGCTCCGGTCGTGGTGTCTTAGGGTCTCTTCGACGTGGTGCGACGACGCAGTGAACATGTTCGATTTCATGGCACGGCGCGTCGGCGCCGCGCATTCCTTGCTGCATGATCCCGCGCATTGCGACGGCACCATGCCATTACCATTCCAATCCACATTAGAAACAACAACATAGATAATAGAGGAGGTGCAGCCGTGTTTGTGCGGTCCGGCCCCCTCTCGTTAAACGATAGAAAATGGTCATAAATCACGAAGAACTTCCAAGGTAGTACTCACAAAAAAAATAAACCCCTACCTCGAGTGTGGCTTGAACGAAGGTTCGTTATGGAAATAACCATCACGGAAGGAGACGTCGCGGAAGGAGAAATTCACGTCGCAGAAGGAGAAAGTCATGTCGCGTCATCGATCTTCGAGGAATCCAGCGTTCTTCTCGTTCTTCGCCTAAGATGAAGAAGTTCCTCAAGCTCCGTACCTTTTCTTCCAAAGACTCCCACAACAATGTTCCAACCCCAAATAAAATAAGTTCACCACTTATTTTCTTAACATAACTTTAGAATTTTTAAATTCAAACATCAACATTAAACTCACTTCATTAATATCATAAGTTATTAAAACTTAAGTTAACAAATTTAATAGTGAGTTGAGGGAGTTAAGGAAAGTGAAGGGGTGGGGTTTTTGTGGGCCCCACCACCTTTATATCCTCCCATGGGAAGTTGGGTAGTTACCCAACTTCCACCCAAAGTATAAATCCACTTAGCGAAAATAAAAATTGTAGTTAAATTTTTATTTTAACTTCCACAATTTTTATCAACCTCTCTCGTGAAAACGCAACTCTGGAAAAGGTGTTCCTAAGCAATTACCAGTGCTACAGTTCCATTGGTGCCCTCAGAATTAGATTTCGAGCATCGGTTCAAAAGTTAGAAATTCCTGCTCGTTCGTTCATTGAACGTACCCGAGCTAAACTTCGGATAGAAATTATGGGCACACCGGGACTCGTTATCAAGTGCCGTCAGAAACTGCGTTCCTGTAATATCCCAAAGAAAATTAAGAAAAAATTTTCCTTGAATTTTATGGGTCTTTACATTACTCCCACCTCAGGGATTTAGGTCCCCGTAAGGATACATCGAAAAATAGGGAAACAAAAGTGGGTACTGAGCACGCATTTGAGCCTGCCGTTCCCAAGTTCTCTCCTGGAGATTCTCGTGCTACCATCCGATGCGCACTAGAGGAATTGACCATCCATGTAGGACCTGCTCCTGTCGATCCTCGATCTCCACCAGGACCTCTGCAAACATTTCCCCATCATCAATGTTCACCTCCCCATGATCAATGATATGTGTCGGGTCGTGCACGTATCTCTTTAGCTAAGATACGTGGAAGATGTCATGCACCCGGAGCAACTGAAGTGGTAGAGCTAGGTGATATGCCACCTTGCCAATCCTACTGAGGACTTGGAATGGTCTGATGAAGCGTGGAGACAACTTTCCGCCTCGTCCAAATCTCCGTATACCACGTCGAGGTGAGACTCGCAAGAAGACGTGGTCGCCATCCTCAAACTCCAATGGCCTCCGCCTCCTGTCTGCATAAGACTTCTGCCAGCTCTGAGCTGTCCTCATCTACTCCTGGATGACCTGGACCTTCTCTGTCATGGCCTGGACCATCTCCAGTCCCACAAGTGCTGAATCCCCTTTGTCTGTCCAGCACAGCGGTGATCTGTAGGGTCGGTCGTACAACGCCTCGTATGGTTCCATCCCGATGGTGGAGTGGTGGCTGTTATTGTACGTGAACTCCGCCAAGGGTAGGTGGTCCTCCCAGCTATGAACAAAGTCGAGGACAGATGCGCGGAGCATGTCCTCGAGAGTCTATATGGTCCTCTCCGTCTGACCATCCGTTTGAGGGTGAATGGCGGTGCTCCGACGTAGTTGTGTCATGAACGCCTCCTCCAACCCCTTCTAAAGCCGGGAAGTAAAGTGAGCATCTCGATCGGAGATGATAGATAATGTCACACTGTGAAGCCTTATAATCTCCTGAACATAGAGACATCCCAATCTCTCTACTGATCCCTGCTCTCTGATGGGTAAGAAGTACACCGACTTGGTGAGTCGGTCGACAATCACCCAAATGGAGTCGTGACCTCTGGAAGTGCGTGTAAGTCCAATCACGAAGTCTATAGATATGTCTTCCCCTTCCACTCCAAGACCTCCAAGGGCTATACCAAGCCTGCTAGTACCTGATGCTCTGCCTTCACCTACTGGCAGGTGAGACATCGAGAAACAAACTCTGCCACAGCCTTCTTCATGCCTGGCCAGCAGTACTGTCGTCTGAGATCCTGGTAAATCTTCGCCACTCCATGATGTACCACCAAAGGGGAAGTGTGATACTCCCTCATCACCTCCTCTCGAAAATAAACTGGTACCAAGGTACGTCCTCTGAATAGAATTTAGTTCTCTCCTCCTAAAGAGAAACCATTAGGAGCCTGTTCTGAGGATATCTACGCAGGCCACGTCTCACAGTCTGCATCCCCACACTATGCCTCTCTGACCCGCTGTAGTAGTGGAGGAGTGACTGCGAGTGACTGAAAGAAGGTTTCTCTATCTCTATCCATGAAGGATATCTGTAAAGCGTCTACCTGCTCTGTCGCCTCCCCAAGTAGCTGAATGCCCGTCCTCCTGCTGAGTGCATCAGCTACCACATTCCCCTTACCAGGAGTATAGACTATCTCAAAGTCATAGTCCTAGAGGAACAAGAGCCATCGTCGCAGTCTCAGGTTCAGGTCGTTCTGAGAGAATATGTACCTGAGACTCTGATAGACAGAATAGACTGTAATGCGCTCTCCCATCAGATAGTGTCGCCACATTTTCAGAGCGAAGACCACTGCTGCTAACTCCAGGTCATGGGTAGCATAGTTCTGCTCATGCGGCCTCAACTTACGTGATCCATAGGCGATCACTACCCTCTCCTACATCAGGACACATCTGTGTCTAGTCCCTGATGCATCGCAGTAGACTACATACCTTACTCCCTCCTCCAGCAACCTCAAGATAGGGGCGCTGGTCAATATCTGTCTCAGCTCCTGGAAGATCTGCTGACATCTATCTGACCATACAAAGGGTTTAGTCTTCTTCGTCAAAGCTGAGAGTGGTTCTGCAACCCTGGAGATGTCTGGCACAAATCTCTGGTACTATCAATATAGTCCTAAGAAACTTCGCACCTCAGTCACGCTCCTAGGTGGCTCCCAAGCTAGTACTACCTCGATCTTCGCGGGATCCACCGAAACTCCCGCCATAGAGATGACGTGTCCAAGGAAGTGGACCCCACATATCCATAACTGACACATCAAGTGCTTTCCATAAAGCTGGTGCTCTAGGAGTGTGTCCAGTAAAACCCGTAAGTGGCAGGCGTGCTCCTCCTCAGTGGTCGAGTAAATCAAAATATCGTAGATAAATACCATGAAAAATCGATCGAGGTATGACTGAAAGATCCTGTTCATGAGGCCACGAACACTGCTGGAGCATTGGTCATGCTGAAGTGCATAACCAAGAACTCATAGTGGCCATACCGACATCTGATGGTTGTCTTCTTCACATCCTTATCCCGAACTCTGAGCTGATGATAGCCTGACCCGAGGTCTATCTTCGAGAACCACCGTGATCCCTTGAGTTGATCGAAGATTCCATCAATCCTCATTAGTGGATAAATTTTCCTTACTGTCACCTAGTTCTGGTGATGATAGTCGACACAAAGTCGCAAGCTCCCATCCGCCTTCATGGCGAATAATATTGGGGAAGCCCAGGGTGAAACACTTGGTCGAATGAATCCCTTTCCTTCTAAGTCCTCTAACTGTACCCATAGCTCACCAAGATCAGCGGGGGCCATCCGATATGCTGGAGTGGATATCAGGGCCGTCCCAGGGTATAGGTCAATATAAAATTCTACCTCCCTGCGGGGAGGAAGTCCGGGAATGTCGTCGGGAAAAACGTCCGCATACTAATCCACCACTATAGGAAATCAAGTACTCCGCACGTCAAATTCTCCTAGGACGAGGCTAGCCAACTGATGAGTGATGGGCTGTCCTCTCCTCTGTGAGAGTCCATCCTGTGCTGCAAAGGCTCCCTTCTCGTCGGGGAAGGTGAACCTACTCCCGTCGGGGCATACACATCACACCTTGCGCCTAATACAGTCGATCTGAGCATGGACTATAGGTAACCAATCTATGCCCAATATGATGTCGTAAGGCCTCGATGCCACTACGAGAAGATCCCAACCAAATATATCGCCTCTTAGAGAAGCTCACACTGCCGTCACCAGTGCGTAATCGTCGAGTCTGCTCCCATAAGAGTCTCTAGCCGCAAGGATCGAGCCAACGGTTCTGTCGGAATCTCCGAGCTCCGAGCAAGGGAAGCAGCTATGAAAGAATGACTCCCTCATGTGTATATAAGTACTGAAACAAGGGTGGAATAGACATAGATAGTACCTCGAATCATCTCGGGCGTGCCTTGGTCGTAGGCCTCCGCTGCCTGGAGCTGTGCCTATCTCTTCCTTCCAGCTCCCTATGGTTAGGGTGGAACTCCTGGTGGTGGTGGTGGTAGGGCCTCAAAGCGTCGCCCACCACCTGCTGCTCGGCCAGCTCCCCTGCCTCGTTCACCTGCTCCCTACGAACCGCCACGATCGACCCTCTGCCTCTGCTTGGGTGGTACCTCAACAGTATGATGCTCCTCAGCATGGCGGGTTGGGCAGTCACGAGCCATGTGGCACTGCCCTCCGTATGCGTAGCATTGTCTACCACTCGAAAGACTGGCTCCACGATGAGTGTGCACACTGTTGAACCCATGTCCTGAGGTCGTCTGCCTGGACCCATGGTTCATTCGTCGACTGCGTGCTGCAAAAGACTCTGCTACATGCCGCCCTGCGGTGGGTCTCGCCGCTGGTGTAGACTTCGTAAGAAAACTCTCGATCAGAAGGGCTCGCTCCAATACTCCTGCCTGAGTCAGAATGCTAAATGAGATCAGCTAAGCCCTGATCTCCTGCCTCAATCACTGCTCGAAGGTACTATCTCGGATGAATGGGTCCAGTACCATGTCTGTCGAGTAGCGTGAGAGATCAATAAATCTCGCCGAGTACTGGGTGACTATCAAGTTGCCCTTCCACAGTTGTAGAAGATCTTGGATGCGCACCGCAAGGAGGGTGGCTGGGACGAACTCTGAGCAGAAGAGGCTCTAAATGTCTTTCCATAGGAGAGATGCCTCTTCGTGCACCTGAAGCATCAAGCTCCAGAATCTGTCTGTTGCCGCGTGAAGTAGGCTCACTACGAGGATCACCATGAGGTCTGCTGGTGTCCTAAATAACCTGAAAACTCATACGACTGCCTCCAGCCAGTCCTTGGTTGCCTGGGGGTCCGTCTCCCCATGGAACCTGGGCGGTTGCTGGCGCTGAAACTCATGCAGTGCACTAAGGCGATGTGCATCGTTAGCGTCCGGGACTAGTAGCATCGGTGGCTCAGCGGGTAGAGGTACCGCCGGTGCCTCAGCTGTCAAAGGGCCCTCTACCGAGGCCTCATCGCTCGGTGGGCTATCGCCACGCACAACTCTCGGAACCCTAGCTGGCTGCCGTCGTGGGGCCATCCTTAAAAAAGACAGGTGTTCCACGGTTAGAACAATATACCTGGTGATATGACACAAAGTAATCACAATGAAAACTTGAAACACACTTGGAATCAATTTTTTCGTGCATTAAGTCGGAAATCAGAAGTCAGGGTCCTGGTGTACGGATACGTTGGCGGCCGTACCAACACTAGACTCCCTAGACTGATAACCACACTTAATACTCTTAACACTATTGCTTTACATAGAAAAAGATCACTGTCATGTGTTCTACGGTAGAACCGAACTCCTATAATACCAATTTGTCATGACCTATCCTCGGGGCCCATGCCGTGACTACCCCAAGCCCACCTTCCATCGGCCAGGGGCTGGTGGATAGCACTAAGGCATATATCCCAGTAAAAATGGAAGGCATTGCCTTTGTAAAGTAAACAAACACCACAGAGCAAAGAAAGAAGTAGAATTAAACACTATGTAAAAACTGGTTATAACTGTAAGTACGGAAAAGTAAGTGGGCCAGAATACAAACCCAAACTGAATGTAAGGTACAACTGGAAGAGAAAACAACAACTAAAATTAAAGCTGCAATGTCGAGCCGTACATTGGAAGTCCCACCTGAAGGGTGAGTACAGATATCCTCCATAGCTCCTCAGGTCCCGCCGTCTACTCCGAGTACATCCTGCCCAGTGGTCCACCTCCGGGTACCGACCTGCTCCGTAAGCCTCAACCGCGATCAGTGCTGTCCGTCGTCTGCAACCAACACAACATAGTGCAGGCATAGCCCGTGCAGGGGTGAGTATAATCTACTCAGTAGGGACCCCGAGACCCCCAAAGGTCTCCCAGAATCCACAAAGGATAAACAACAAAGGAAAGATACAATCACATTGTAACATTCGACACTGCTTAGGTATATGCCCAAACATATACCTAAGTCATCAATTCCCGTTTGGCTCCAACATCCATGCTCTAGAACAACCCATTCCACACAGGAAAGCAAGACGTAAATCCACACAGGATATCACATCACAATCAACATAGGAAAGTAAAATAGGTATCAGCTCACACATGTATACTTCTTCGTATGACGATATATATGATCAGATATAGCCACTGATTCCTCTAATTCGTCGGACCCACAAAGGATCGATAGTTACTAACCCCCGCAATGACCTAGGACGGGTCTGACCCACACAGGATCGATAGGTAAATAACCCTCGCAATGACCCACACAGGATCGGACCCACAAAGGATCTGTAGGCATTGGCTCACACAGAACCGCTGAGCGCTGACCCACACAGGATCGTACCCACACAGGATCGTTAGCATGGATCCACATAGGATCGCTGAGTGTTGTAGTCATTGTGGTCGAATCCACTGAGGATCATTGTACAGTCGGCGTCGTCGTCACAGTCACAACCAGCTCTAGGGTTCCCGCACAGAGCAAGCTCGTTCGGGAGGGGCCGCTCCACGAGCCGAGAGGCTGATACATCAATTGACACAATGTCCGGAGTTGATGTATCCAATAGTTCCATATCACCAATAGGAACTCAATGTCATAGACAGCGCGTCAATCGGACGCCCGATCTGGAAATTATTGGCTTTTTCGTCCCAGGGGCCCGATTGGTTTTTAAGTCAATAACAACCCTGACCATACTCCACCTGCGTCCAAACCTCGAGAGGAGAAAGCCAAAAGATCCGCCTCACTATGAGGAATCCAGCAAAGTTGATGGCATGTCAATTGGACATCCGGAGCTCAATATATGAGTGTTTCCACTCCGAGGTCCTGGTTGGTATCGTGTACGAAGCAACCTGGCCGAACACAAAGTTCTCTGAAACCTTTAGTGTAATATACCGAAACGACTGTCTCAATCCCTGGATCGCATTGAAACTGACGATGCGTCTATCTGTGGTTCGTAGCTCACGTTATGGGCGACCGACCGGAAGAGGTTCGGTATTAAGGGGTTCGGGTCCTGTCCGACCCGGCCCGATACACCGAGGGTCGGCCCGTACCGGGTCGACCCGAACCGGGTCCGGGTTTGGCCTGCTTGGGTGCGGCCCGGCCTAGATGGTGCGGCGCGGCCTGGCAGACCAGCCAGGCAGCCGACCCGGCCTGGACGCGGTGCGCTGGGCACGCTGGCCAGGAGCTCGGCCAAACGGCCGAGCCATTTGATGGGGGGGGGGGGGCTGTCCCCTGTCTTTTTGTAACCGTGGCCCCCATAATGGGGGCCCGCTTGAGCTAGCCGCTGGGGGTTTGTAACCCCCGACTTCTCCTTGACTAGCTGACCCGCTCCGGCTGGCGAGCTTCTGGCTCCCCGGGACCGGCGACGGCCGGTCCCCCCTAATTCGATGCCGGCGGCCCGGAACCGGCCGCTGGTCTCCCTGCTCTTCCGCGGCCCGGAACCAGACGAGGCCTTGGTTCGTCTGGCGCGGCGCGACGGCACCGCGACCCTCCACCGTTTCCCGTTCCAGCTGCGATGTCTTCAAGTCTCTTCAACGTGGTGCGACAGCGCCGTGACCTTGTTCGATTTCACAGCGCGGCGCGTCAACACCATGCATTCGTTGCCACATTATCCCGCACGGTGCGACGGCACCACACCATTCTCATTCCAGTCCACATTAGAAACAACACCATAGATAAGGGATGAGGGTTATCTCTGTTTGTGCGGTCCTGCCCCCTCTCTTTAAACGATAGAAAATGGTCATAAATCACGAAGAACATCAAAGGTAGTAATCACGAAGAAAACAATAAACCCCTACCTCGAGCGTGGCTTGAACATAGGTTCGTTGCGGAAATAACCGTCACGGAAGGAGGTGTCACAGAAGGAGAAAGTCACATTGTAGAAGGAGAATGTCGCGTTGCGTCGTCGATCTCTGAGGAATCTGGCGTTCTTCGCGTTCTTCACCTAAGATGAAGAAGTTCCTCAAGCTCCTTAGCTTATCTTCCAAAGACTCCCACAACAAGGTTCCAACCCCAAATAAAATAAGTTCACCACTTATTTTATTAACATAACTTAAGAATTTTGAAATTCAAACATCCACATTAAACTCACTTCATTAATATCATAAGTTATTAAAACATAAGTTATCAAATTTAATAGTGAGTTGAGGGAGTTAAAGAAAGTGAAGGGGTGGGGTTCGTGTGGGACCCACCGACCTCATAACCTCCCTTGGGAAGTTGGGTAGTTACCCAACATCCACCCAAAGCATAAATCCATTTAGAGAAAATAAAAATTGTAGTTAAATTTTTATTTTAACTTCCACAATTTTTTTCAACCTCTCTCGTGAAAATGGAACTCCAGAAAAGGTGTTCCTAAGCAATTACCGGTGCTGCAGTTGCATCTGTGCCCTAGGAATTAGATTTCGAGCCCTGGTTCAATAGTTAGAAATTGCTGCTCATTCGTTCACTGAACGTACCCAAGCTAAACTTCGGATAGAAATTTCAGGCACACCGGGCCTCAGAATCAAGTGCCTTCAGAAACTGCGGTCTTATAAAATCTCATAGAAAATCAAGAAGAAAATTTCCTTGACTTTTACAGGTCTTTACAGGAGGCCCGGCCCGTAAGGGAGGAGGCCTACAAAGGGAAGCTCAAAAGGGGGCGACGTGTCATGCATAGGGAGCGACCCACAAGGGGGAGACCGACCCATGTTGGGTGCAGCCCGTAAGTGGGTGGACCGGCCCGTGTTGGGGGCGACCCGCAAGGGGGTCGGCCAGCTGGGTGGCGGCACACTAGGTTGGTGGCCAACTGGGCAGTGGAACACTGGGTAGGTGGTGCACAGAGCAGAGACCCAAACAAATGAGGCGCGACCCCTATGGGGGGTCCTCCATAGCCACCACCTGGGTGATACCCCCAGTCTCAATGAGAAGTTGAAGGTCGTTCAGTATTCTTCGCATCGGAGGCACCACTTGGCACCGCCTAGAGGCACATGAGAGCCGCTAGAGCGGGTCCTACAGATTCTGTCACGGTCGGATGGTGTGTCGGGTGACTTCTCCAGTGGTGCACGACGGCGTAGCGCTACACCACCCGCAGCTAGCCGGTCTGACGGCGCCTTCCTCCGGTCACCACGGCTGATGAGCCGTGGCCCATTTCACTCCCCGATAGTGTGCAATGGTGCACCACCCCTCCTCTACAACTGGTTGGTGTTGTCCACATTGATGACAGTTTTGGCTTTGTGTCGTGTCCCCCTCTTATGGCATGCATCGACGCGCTTTCCCCAACATAGTCGGTCAGTGTCGCCACCATGGCAGTCTTCCATGAAGGCCCAAGGATAAAAAGATAATGGAGGGTTCAGGGTAGGTTCGTTGGGCTCGTGCCCTCCACATTATCTCTTAAAAATGAGGGGGATTAAGGGCTTAATTATCGATTAAATTAAACAATAATCAAATTTCTACAAATATTCCCAAAAACAACCTCCTGCAAAAATGAATGAATCGCGGGTTAACCCATTAGTCGGTTGGTCCACTTTCTTGTATATTATTCAAGAATGGGGATGATGAAAACATTTAAAATGCATAAAAAACCCCTTACCTTGGAAAATTTCATAGAAAATCCATGATTGAAGGTGGATCATGTTCTTCGTTCCCACAACCAGTTCCCAACGACGCCACTCGTACATTGTCCTTCGGTTCATGGTTCAGTGTCAACCCTCACCTCCCATTGAGATCTACTCTATCCTCTAAAGGATCAACATCCTGACACTCCTTCAGCACTTTATTTTTGGTGATTCTGTGTTAATACCCCACCCCAAACACCATAAATGTTTGCAAGGGGGAGGGTATGTTATGATGTGGGGAATTAATGAGGGCTCCTTAATTAGGAACCTCTATAATTCCCCAACGACGTCATTACTTAAGATTGATAGGTCACACCATTTTTTGGCTTGACACATCGCTGGATCCACATTCTGCTTGTCTGTTGGTGGAGAATAAAGAAAATTAAAAAGAAATTATTTCAATTCATTTCTTTATAAAAGTCCCAAAACATAACTTCTTCCCCAAACCCCTATGGTCATATAAATGTCTCCCTTATGTGAATGTCTGTGCCGCAGATTCAACAGTGCCCTCATATTTTTATTCCGAGCAATGGTTCCAAAGATAGAAAATGCGGCTCACACATTTACAAAACGTGCCCAAAAAAAAGTTTCGGAATTCATTCTAGGCACACCAGGCCTTGGAATCAGGGGCCGTCAATTTTCACAGACTCATAATACATCCATATAAAAAAATAATTACATCAAAAATCTGGTTCATTACATTATCCCCTCCTTAGGGATTTTCTTCCACAAAAGCCTCAATATAGACTAAGGAATCAAATTGGGGAAATGAGCACGAATATGAGCCTCCCACTCCGATCAGCTCTCATAGAGGATCCCCTACTAATAGAGAAAACACACTAGAGGTATCTACCACAAACGAAGTACCCACTCTTGTCGATCCTTAGTCTCCACTAGAACATCTGTAAACTTATCCCCATCATTAATGTCTATGTCTCCATGGTCTATGATGTGAGATGATTTATGCACGTATCTTCTCTGCTAGGATACATGGAAGATGTTGTCCACCATTTCAAACTGCGGTGGATGTTCCAGGTGGTACACTACCTCTCATATCCTCCAATATATAATAAAAGGACCGATAAAGCATGGAAATAACTTGTCGCCTCTGCCAAATTTCTATAGTCCCTGTCGAGGGGAGACTCGCATGAACACAGGTTCCCCCTCCTTGAAATCCAATGGTCTTCGTCTCCTACCAGCATAAGACTTTTTTCAGCTCTGTGAAGTCTTCAACTACTCCAGGATGGTCTGCACTATCTCAGTGGCTGCCCGTACAAACTCTAGACCCTTAAGTGCAGACTCCCCTGGTACTTTCCTGCATAGTGGTGACTTACACGGTCAACCGTACAGGGCCTTGAATGGTGCCATACTGATGGTGGAGTGATAAATATTATTGTATGTGAACTCCACCAAGGGCAACTGATCCTCCCAACTATGGAAAAAATCTAGGATGCATGCACGAAGCATGTCCTCCAGCATCTAAATGGTCCAATCCATCTAACCATCTGTCTGAGGATGAAATGCTGTGGTCAAATGTAGCTGAGTCCCAAATTCCTCTGGCTTAGTGCATCTGCAACCACATTTCCCTTCACATGAGTATATACTGTCTCAAAGTTATAACCCTGGAGGAACTCTTTCCATCGCCATTGTCTCAATTTCAGGTCTTTCTGGAAGAAGATATAAATGATACTCTTATGATCATAGTGGACTATAAAATGCTCACCTATCATGTAATTTCGCCACATATTCAAGGTGAAGACCACTACTGCTATCTCCAGGTCATTGGTAGCGTAGTTCTACTCATGACTTTTTAGCTATCACAAGAGATACACGTTCAGTTATCACTCATACATCAAGACACACCCATGTCCAGTCCCTGACGCATCAAAGAAGATTACATTCCTAATTCCTTCTTCTGGTATCCTCAAGATGAGGGCACTCATCAGTCATTTCCTCAACTCCTGGAAACTCTTCTAGAATCTCTCCATCCATATGAAGGGTTTTCCCTTCTTTTCAATGCTGAAAATTACGTGGAAACTCTAGAAATGATCGGCACAATCCTCCAGTAGTATCCATTCAACCCCAGAAAACTCCATACCTGAGTCACACTCCTGGGTGGCTCCCAATCATGTATAACCTATTTTTTCGCTAGATCCACTAGAACTCTTACCTCTGAGATAACATGTCCTTTATAGTATACCTACCATATCCATAACTAGAACTTCGAGAGGTTACCATAATGTTGGTGCTCTCGGAGTGTATCCAGAACTATCTGCAGATAATAGGCATGCTCCTCCTCCATCACTGAGTACACTAAGATGTCATCGATGAAGACCACCACAAAGGGATCGAGGTATGGATAGATGATCCTTTTAATGAGTCCCAGGAACACTGCATGGGCACTGGTCACGCCAAATGGCATAACTAGGAGCTCATAGTGGCTATAGCGACATTTGAAGGCCATAATCTGCACATCCTCATCTCCTAATCTAAGCTGATAATAGCCTTATCTAAGGTCTATCTATAAAAAACAATGATCTCCCTTCAGCTGATCATAATGATCATCAATCCTCATTAGTGGATACATGTTCTTCATGGTCACCTGTTTCAGGTGCCGATAGTATATATAGAGTCCCACACTCTCATATGAATTCTTGGTGAACAAAATCGGGGCATCCCATGGAGAAAAGTTGGGCCTTATGAACCCCTTTCTCTACAAGTCCTCAAATTTTACCTGTAACAAGTGATGATCTATGGGATCCATCTAATATGCTAGTGTAGATATCAGTCTCATCCTGGGGTACATGTTGATGTGAATGTCTACCTCTTGGCATGGAGGTTGTCCTGGATCATCATTAGGAAATACATCAGCATAATGCTCCACCACTAAAAGACTGCTCGAACTCTCTATATCTACTATTCCAAGGGTAAGGATATCCATCTGATGGTAATTAACTACTCCCACTTTTGGGTAAGTCCATATTATGTTTCAGAGGTTCCCTTCTCACTGATGATAGAAAACCTGGTCCTATCTGTGGGCCCAGGTCAAACTTTTTGCCTAATATAGTAAATCTGAGCATGGACTATAGATAACATGTCTATACGGAATATGGCATCGTAAAGCCTCGACGCCATTACTAGAAGATCCCATCCAATTATCTCACCTCCTAGAGTATGATCACACTGTTGACCCTAGTGTGTAATCATCAAATCATATCTCGTAAAAGTCTCTAGGTGTAAGGATCGATCCAACAGCTCCACTAGAATCTCTAATCTCTGAGTGAGGGTCGTGGAAATAAAAGTGTGACTGAAAGCTAACGTAGAGTAGACACATATTATCCCTCTAATAATCTCTGGAGTTTTTTGGTTATCGGCCTCAAGAGCTCGTCCTTGTCCACCATCACCTATGGTCAGGGTGAGCCACCAGGTGGTGGAGGGGGTAGAACCTTTTATCGCTTCATGCCGCCTGCTGCCTAGCCAGATCCTCTGCCATGTATGCATGATACCTGCAGACCTCCTCGATCGAACTTCTATCACTACCTCAGTGGTACATAGACCGTCTTCTTGTCATTATTACAACAGGTTGGGCTGTCACGAGCCATGTGACCCTACCCACTAAACGTGTATCACTGCTTATCCCTCGTCTGACCTCCTCTTCCACAAAACATTTTCACCTCCAAACCTGTGTCCTGGGGCTATCAACTAAAATGACTAGTCTACTTGGACCTCTGTGACATTTTCCCACTACCAGTAGTAGATGACTCTACTACGTGTTTCTCGGTGGTCGGTCGCACTGATGGTTCCTGCTCAGCTAGGAATCTCCCCATAGAAAGTGTTCACTCTAGATCCCTAGCCTGCGTTGGTATGATGAGAGATACCATCCATGCTCTGATATCCCATCAAAAACCCTGATCAATGGTCTGGGACCTGAATAAAGGGTCTTGTACCATGTTGGTGGAGTAGATATAGAGATTAGTGAACCTCACTGAGTAATAGGTCACTTTCATGCTTCCCTTCTGTAGTGGCAAAAAATCATGTATATTCAAAGAGCGTAAGGTCGTTGGGATGAACTGTTCCCTTAAAAGGCTCTCAAAGTCCTCCCTGACTAGGCTCACTATGTCGTGTAACTATAGCATCAAGATAAACCATCACTCTACTACTTCCTAGAATAGACTACCTGTTAGGATCACCATAAAGTTAGCTAGTGTCCCAAACAGGTAGAAAACTTTTGCTACCGCCTCCAATTAGTCTTCAGCCGCGTGTGGATCCATCTCACCTCAGAGCATCGGAGGCCTATTCCACAAAAACTCATGTTCCACACTCAATTGGAATGCACCCTATACTAGTGGGGCTGGTGGAAATGGCTGCCCAATGGGTAGTGGTGCTACTGGTACACCACCCAACAGTGCTAATGCTGTAAAAGGGACCTCCACTGAGGCCTCATCGCTTAGCAGGCTGTCATCACGTACTCTCTCAGTAATCCTAGCTAGCTGTTTATATGGTAGTATCCTAAAAGAAAACAGGTGGTCCAAAATCATTATGTTATTTTTGGTGAGCTGACTTAAGAGAAAAAAAAACTTTTCAAAACACACGTAATAAGTTTTTTCATGCACTGAGTCGATAATCAGAAGTCTTGGTACTGGTGTATGGATACATTGGCCTCTGCACCAACAATGGATTCCCAAAACTGAAATCCATACTCATAACACATAACACTATTTCCACATAGAATATATCAGAGTCCCAGTCCTTCGGTAGAACCGAATCCTTTGATACTACTTGGACATTACCCGTCCCCTAGGGCCCATGTCTTGACTACCCGAAGCCCACCGAATATAGGCAAAGGGCTCGTGACTAGCACCAAAAAGACATAACCCTAATATGGATAGGTATTGCCTTTAAACTTGTGAGAACGCATAGATTATAATCCAACAAGTAGAAACCACTATGTAAATGTTGTAGTAAAAGAGTTCTGAATATAAGGGGCTAGAATACAAGCCCAATTGGAGAATTACTAGTACAACTGAAAATTACAACACAACTGGAAAAAGAGAGACAAAACATGGGTTGTACATCGAGGATCCAACCAGAAGGGTAGGTACATATCACCTCCTCATAACTCCACGGTCTCCCATATCCTCCACGTACCACCTGGTCCTAGAACCATCAAACCTCACACAGCTGCTCATCGTCTTCACAAGACACAACAAGGTGCAGGAAAAGCCCGTCCAATGATGAGTATAACATTTACTAGTAGGGAACATGATACCCCTGAAGGTCTCTCAGTATTTACAAAGGAAAACAAAAAAGCATGATCCCAATCTAAAAATCATGAATTAATAGACACAGCTTAAAAAGAGTATTAGATCAAACTTGGTTTTCGGTGAAGTATAGAAGTATAGATGATAAGTCGCGATGCTAGATCATCTTATTCGATTATGATGCAATGATTCTAACCATACCTTGTTTGAACCCACATAGGATTGGTAGGTACTAACTCCTGTGATGATCCACATAGGATACAACCCGCCCATAGTCGATAAGTAACTAAACCCTGCTCACCCACACTGGATTTTACCCACACGGGATGGGTATGCGCTGACCTGCACAAGATCACTAAGCACTGGCCCACAAAAGATCTGACCCATATTGGAATGGTATGCACTGAACCACATAGGATCTGAACCACACAAGATCGGTATGTGTTGGCCCACTCAATATCGCTGAGTGATGACGTCGGTATGATCTGTCCCCAACCACCGCCTCACTACATGTCACTAGATTCCTCGCTCCCGATGCACTCGAGTTCTATAGAATCTACCCTTGAAAAAATGGTTGTACCTCAACCTCTATTAATCTCTTAAAAGGAGTAACCCAATGAACAAACATGTTGTAAGGGTTCTAATGCAACAGAAAGCATCAATCGGACTCCTTGTTGATGAGTTATAAGCGTTCTAGTTCCGGGGGCCCTGTTAGATTTGGGATTGATCCAACTCAGCCATACTCCATCTATCTCCAAAAAATAAGAGGAGTATACCAAAATATCCTTCCATATCCAAAGATCCCAACTCCGTAGGTGGTTCATCAAACAGACGTCTTATTCTCAAAATATGGCCCTTTAAGTTTTTCTGGGCTGAGTTGGCATGGGTCCGGTCTGACCTGATCGGACTGCCACGACCCGCAATGGGGATGGCCCAGATTATAAAGGTGAGGCACGCATAGGGAGGCCCTCAAGGGGGTGGTCTGGCCTAAATAGGGTGCGGCCTATAACGTGGTGGCACGAACCACATAGGGCGCAACCTGCAAGGGGGAGGCCCAGCTAGCATAGGGCATGGCCCGCAAGGGGGAGGCCTGATGGGCTGGTGGCCCGCTGGGCGACAGCCCGAATGTGTGAGGTGTGACCCACAATGGGGGTCTTTCCTAGCCGCCACTGGGGGAGGGACCCAAAGTTTTTCGTAAGAGTCGAAGGTCATTCGGTCTTCATCGTAGTGGCAACACCACTTGGCAGCGCTAGGTGTCCCGCTAACCCACTGGAGTAGGTCCTACCAATTCTGTCACGACTGACCATTGTGCCGGATTTCTTTTGTAGTGGCTTGCGATCTTGCGCCTCTCCACCACCCGTGGCGGGCCATTGTGTCGGTAACTTTCTTTTGGTTGTCATGGAGGATGAGATGCATCCCTTTTTCCTGACCAGCAGCACGTGATGGCACATCCCGCCTCCTTAGCAACTGACTTGTGCTAGCCGTTCTGATAACTGCCGCTAATTTGTGTCATGACCTCCTCTTTCGGCATACGTCGATGCAATATCCCCAATTTAGCCATTTGTTTTCGCTGCGATGGTGGTCTTCGATGGAGGGACATGGATAGCAAGATAGCAGAGTGTTTAGGTCGGGTTTGTTAGACCCACACTCTAAGCGTTATCTCCTTAACATGAGGGGGATTTAGGGCTTAATAATCAATTGAATTTAACAACAATCAAACCCCTAAAATTGTACTCCACAACAGCCACCCGCAAAAACGACTAAATCTCATTTCAAACCGTTAGTTTATTGTTCTACATTTTTCATATTATTGAAGAATGTAAAGGAGGAAAACATTTAAAATGTGTTAACAAATAAATAACTATATTAGAAAATGTTGTACAACATCCGTGATGGAAGGTGTATTGTGTTCTTTATTCCCGCAACTGGTTCCTAATGACAGCACTCGTACGTCGTCCTTCAGTTCATGGTTCGGTGTCACCCGTCACCTCCCGCTGGGATCCGCTCTGTCCTCTAATGGATCGGTGTCTCAACATGCCTTCAACACTTCGTTTCATGGTTATGCTATTCTGATACCCCTCCATAAACTCCATATATATAGGAGAGGGGGAGTGTAGGTAACAATGTGGTGAATTAATGAGGTCTCATTAATTTGAAAACTTCTTATTTCCCCTATGACTTCGTTACTTAAGATTGAAATTTAAATCCATTTATTGATTTGACACATTGTTGACCCCACACTCCACATGCCCGTTTGTGGAGAAGAACAAAAATCAAATAATAAAATTATATTATTTCATTTATTTATAAAAATTCACAAAACATAACATTTTCTCTAAACCTACTATGGTCAAGGTAATGTCTCGCTTAAGCGAATTCCATCGCTACAGATTCAATGGTGCCCCAGTATTTTAAATTCGAGCAATGGTTCAAAAGATAGAAAATGTCACTCATAGGTTTGCTTAACATACCTGAAAAAGTTCATATATTCGTTCCGGGCACATCGGGATTCAGAATCCAGTGCTGTCAATTTTTGCAGACTCATTATATTTCCATATAACTAAAAAAATTACATGAAAAATCCGGGTCATTAGAGTTCCATATTTTTTAGCTCAGTGGCCCGATCTTTTTTACATCCGAATCATAGAGATTCATTTGAGAAAATCTCAAGGATAAGATATTATAAGGATCATAGATTTTAGTACCTAAACTATTTTTTTAATCTATAATTATTGTATATGTGGTTTTCTTTTATCCATTTTTGGAAAATCTTGGGTGGATTTTGGATTTGGTATTTTTTCTCTAAAATTCGAAAACATTTCAAGGAAATGGGTTAGTACAAGGTTGGTGCGTAGTTTTTCCAAATATTGTGCCCATGAACAAAAAATTGTTCAACCCCATCTAGAAGGGGATTTAATATTTGGTTCATAGTTTGGAAAAACACAGAGTCTCATAGTATAAATGTATCACCCATATAAGGAGGGGATATTTTGGGAAAAATATGCGCCCCATTCAATGAAACCATTCTCTTAAAATTAATGTACCTAAATAAAAATTTTAACATTTTCAATCCCATCATATTTCACCCTCAATTACCCTCACTCATCCTAAAATGTTATCCCTCATTTTTATAGGTTCCTGACTAGATTATAAGGCCATAGTAACTCTATTAATGAGTAATCTAGGGCTATATTGAAGATTAAATACCTATATAAGTAGAAATTAGTTTCTCATTTTTATTTTACTCTCCCACATAATTCCAATATACATGAATGGAAACATTCATATATTATTTATGTATTTATATCTAGTTTTGATAGATCTAAATCTGATTGATCATGGATCTTGGATTTGGTTCTAGATCTTAGTATTTTATTTCCAATTTAATCTTCCATTACAACTTGTGGATTTTTTTGGAGAACATCCTTCAATGATATTTAGTTGGGTGGTCTATTACTAAATTATCAAAGTTATAAATCAAATTATGTGTACATAATTTTAATATTATTATTACACATATAGAAATTTTATCTCAAATGGAATTAATTTAATTTTTAAATAATTAATTACCAGATTATTGTATTGAATGATTAATGGGGTTCTGTAATTGTGAAATTTATGGGATTGTGCAGTTGAAAATTTATTTATTATTTAATTTATTAATTAATGGTATGTTAGGGTTTTTTGTCTAAACCGTGAAGGTTATACAAAATATATGCTTAAATTTTGATAAATTGTTAATTATGAATTGTTCATATTTTTCCATGTGAGTTAATGAGATTAACTATATTTATTTAATAATTTAAATTGTACACATTAATGAGAATCTGTGATATGAATGTCAATGTTTTTTAACCTTGATATATATGGTATTTTGATTTTTCGATATATGTGTTATATATGTGTGGTACATGGATGTATTATTTGAAAGCTCATATGTGAATGAATAATGTACTTTTGTAGGACATGGAATGATTCTTCAAAATACCTTATGTGATTGACTAAAATACATAGGTGGGAAATTAATTATGTATTCAAAATCTTGTATATTATGATGATGAGTTGTGAGATATGATCTAATGCTTAAAATACCCATGGGGTGCAAGCTATTGTTTTCTATGACCAAATTATCAAAATTGTAGTATGGTAATAATTAAACATTATATTAATTCAAAATAATTTAATTTTAAAAAAACCATGGTTTAGTGACATTTGATATCTCCTAGGTATAATATAGAATCAAGTATGGCTGGAATAATGTATTTATTTTTTGCAAATCATTATAAACTTGGGATAATTATTTTGTTAATTAATTATTAATAAAATTATAAAAGGTTTTATTTATTGTAATTTATTCTTTATAAAACTGTTTACACTGTTATAGACAATATATAATTTAGTCGCAATTGGTGATGGCGTACAAATTTGTACTCACACCCTATATGGGACTTGTAATTCACACCCAAATTAACTTATTATTTCACTTATAAGATTATTAAATGATTACAATGTTATAATCATGATTTGGGATGGAGCAGGGATGGGGAAACTAGACATGTTTTCAAAACCTTCTTGGGAGTTCCCAGGGTGACTTTATTTTTGTTTTTCCATATTGAACTTGATTCATAGTTGACATGGTGTATCTACTATTTCGGTTTCAATATTTTATACCTTTTTGGGCATTACGTAATTCTTGTATTTTTCTAGTAATGGTAATCATCATTTGGTGTTTTTTTGTTTTTTTTATAGTGTTTTTCTTATTTGATAATTTATTTATTGTATAATTGTGTTACATATTTTAACATCTCTACTCTATGACAGCTTATAGAATACATGGAGTTGTGCATGAGGTCACGTAGCTCACCTTATCAGGGAAATGGAATTTGGACCCAAGTTAGGATGTTTCAATATTGTATTAGAGGATGTTCTTTATTTTTTTTCTTTTGTCTTCATATTTTGGAAATGTAGAGATAATATTATGATATGTTTCTACTTGTTTAATATCTTTACAATGGGGGAAGAAACTGCATGTACGGTGGTAAAAGAAAAGTACCCATGTTTTATTAATGTTTTATGTTACAGTTGAAATTTATTTTTGCATGGGTGATAAACATGTTGTGTGATGTTATTTTTATTCCTTGTGGAACAAAATGAAATGAGAGTTGAGTAAAAATGCATCATTTTAGGAACTCTTGTTTTTTCTATGACATGAATAATTTTAAGGACATATTAAAGAATATGTTTTTAATATTTTTATTAGAATAAAATGAATTTCATTACATGTGTAATTTATATTAAAATGGTTCTTAATATGAAATTGGGAAATTATAAATGATGAAAAATATGATTACATTAAACGGATAAATCAGTATCTAATATGAAAATGGAATTTTAAAGATGATTTTACAATTTATCATACACGAACTTGATGAGGGGTGGCTTAGGGTAATGATAACAACATCATTATGAGAATGTGGCAGGTTATAGGGGATGAATTGTTAGGGATTTCTTTGAATCTGTATTATGTAATAATTTTAGTGTTGTGTTATGTGTCTGATGAGGTGTGTTTTAAAATTTTGATTTATGACTCCATGATGAAGGCTATGGATATTAGTTAATAAGACATTGATATAAATTATCCAACAATAGTAGAACCTAATTCACCGATTGTGTTGGGTGAAGAAGCTAGAGAAAAGTTCTGTTAGAACATTTTCTCTGTTTATTTACATTATAGAGTGAAAAAAACGGTGGGTTGTGAAAAAATTTTACAACATGGAAATGGAGTTAAACCAATATTTCCCTTCAACATTGAGCCGAGAAGGTGGAAAAAATGAAATTATGTTCATGATTTAGTTTTTCAAGAAGATCCTTGACCACTTAGAGGCTCCTATTGAGAAATGAGTCAAATAAGTACATTATATGAAATGTTGTTCGGAGAATCATTAGTGGGTAATCTGGTATCATGATAGACATCCTGATAATATGGAATTGAAGTACATATATTAGATTTTATTGTATCAATTTTTCCAAAATTTGCTCATATAGGAGAGGGAGAGATGTGTTTATAAGGTATACTGAGAGGAGAATATCAATAATGGACTATGAATGATTCAGTATGTATCATACAAACATTCTTCTAGATTTGTACTGTGATGAGTGGATTTTAAGAAAATATTTCTCAATATGGTATAAATGTTAAATTAAGTCCTTGGTTAACTTCTTTTAATTTTAAATTTTTTTATTACGGTTGAATCCAGATCTCATATCTAAGGGGAACTAGAAGGGGGCTTCCAGTCCGACATATGTAATTTTTTATCTATATCCAGGAGGTACATCTTCTAAGAGTATGAACAAATAATATTTGAATGTTAATCAATGATGTGGAAAAGATAGTGTCCATTGGGAAGGGTCAGTTACTCAGGATATGACTCGAGTGATCTTTCATCTGTGTTATAGGTTAGAAAATGATCATAGATAGTGTCCCTAATTACCAGTACATTGTTGAGTTTTCATTAGGATGGGAAATATGTAGATGTTCAATAGGAACCCAAGACATTGGGGATTTGACGGAGAAACTGGATAGAAACACAAAATGAGAATGGGTCTTCTACACTTTACTAGTCTTGTAGTTAATGTTATACTGGTGATGGTGGATGAGGAAGTGATTATGGTACATTTGGGAATGATCACCCACGTTAGCAGTGTTGTGTAGGTAAAGGGACTCAGACTATATCACATAGAAGATAGGTAGTACTGTTTCATGCTGTTAATCCAATTTTTTAGGATATAGAGGCTTGATCATTCATGGTTATACATAATGTGCTCATAACATCTATGATTTCTTATACCATGTTTAATATTGGTTCCTAGAATTCTTTTATACCATCACAACATGTAAAAATCAAGAGTATGTAATTTTATTTTTAATCGAGGTAGTGATGATCGATACACCTTTTGGGGTTTGTTTGAGAGACATATATTTTTGAATGTGGTGTTCTCTCAATATTTGGGTAGTATCGTTACCTATGGGATCTCTAAAATTATGATGTGTTGGGATTTTTCTTCACATTGTGTAGGGACTAGTTTGTATCGTACCAAGAAAATGTATATTGTAACCGTTTAGGATTGATATTTATGTCTCCCATGGTTGAAAATATTGTGCTTGTGGATAGTGGGACATTAAGAAGGCCATGTAGGTACAATTCACTAGAAATTTGTGGATCTCTATAACAACCCAATAATTTATCAATTAAATTTTCCTTCTTATAATTAGTTCATATAATATTAACCACATAAATCACATATATAACCTAATAATTTTATATCATATTAACCACATAAATCACATAGATAACCTAATAATAGAATTATTTTCATAAATTAAAAATAAAATTAAAGAACATATTCTAATGGAATAGTAACATGACTATTGTAATAGTAATGCGGCCATTTGGAATTGTAATAAAAAAATAGATTACTATCCTCACATATTAAAGTATAAATAAAATTTATGTATCCTAAACATGAACATATGATATATTTATATGATGTTATAAGTAAATATATGTCTTTAAAATGATAAATTAAGCGTTGGTATTTTTGGAAAATGTAAATGTTAACTTAAATTTTCTGGAATTAATATTATGATTTAAAATTAAATTAAATTTCTTGAAATATATTATTAAATTAATATTTTTATGTCTTGTTATTATAAGATAATTTTTTTGAGACCTTAATTAATTTTTCACAGTTTTATATAATCAGTTTTAAATTTAAAATAAAAAATTTTCAGGTATGGGATGATTATAAATAAAAATTAAATATATTAGAATTATGAACTTATATTCATAAAATGGATATAGTTTTTTAATTATACCGATCAAAAAATAGTTGTGGTGAATTTTTTGGATTTTTAAATAATTGTTGAATTTTAGGTCAATAGTGACATATGGTAACTTATGGTATTTAACATTTTAGAAAAATACATATTTTTTTAATGGATGAGTCATGGATTATGAAAATTGGAAACATTATAGAAATAACATGTTCTAAATACTATATTTTGTCAAAATTATTATAATTATTGAATGTCTTGCAACAAAATAATTAACTAATGAAGAAAACACCACTCTCCTACTAAAACTTCATCCCCTCACCAACTCATATCCTGAAACATTCAAAGATTGTTAGATTTCCAATATTCAAGTTAGTTAATCACCCAAACCACTTCCCACAATTATTGACATTCTTTTCTCACCAAAATACTATTTCAATGTCTATTAAGGAGGTTCTAAAGGAGACGACACTCAATAGGTAATACCATCCCTCTCCCACTTTCATGTGGTTGTTTTCTATCATTCCCTCAATCCCTCTATAAAAGTTATATTATATACCTTGTATAAAAAATATACTATCTTTTTATTATATTTATGTTATATCCATCATCAAATCTCTTCACCTATTCTTTTATTCAAAAAATAAGAACATTGTCTGTACGGTGCCAATTTACCACCTTCATGGATGATGAGTTTTATAATTTCTATTTTGTATTAATGGATGGTTATAATATTGTATTTATATATAAACTAGATTATAATATAATTTTTATAAATCATTTAGTTTTATATAACTTGTATACATACATAACATTAATTAAAAAACTGTATATGATGATCGAAAAAACACTAAAATAATCTAAATGGTTATCATTAATGTTTTATCTAATGATTCATCATAATATATGGAAACATGAAGATATATAAGATCATTTTAAATAATATAGAATAATAATTATAATATAATACCAATTTTTTAGTTTTTCTACCATTTCACAGGAGCTCCCATATTTATACACTAGGGAACCGATCATGAAAACTGTGAAACAAATGATCACAGAACTACGAAACTGAACATTATAACTCATCATAATGACCATAAAAATAAAAAATTTATAAATAAAATTTTTTAATAATAGTTTCTGAATTATTTAATTATTTTATTTTATTTTATTATCTACGACATTATGTACAAGTCCATTACACCTTCATACATACGTTGAGGGATTCTCTCTGAACACCCATTGTTTGCCTTCAGGTTATGTTTCTACTACCTTAACCCAACAAAATTATTAATTAATATTTTCTAATATTCATATATAAATTTTTTTATACAAACATATGTAAAATCATCAATTATTCCTTATTTTATAGTGAAATACATGTTTTATAAGGTTTTCTTTTTCAATTATTCTTGATAAAAAATCATGATTAAAGGGACATCCCAATTTCATTACAATTTTCATGTACACTCCATAAAACTATTTCAAGGAAACAGTATTTTTCTAAAATATATATTTCTATCATGAAAATATATCAATGTTCATTTATATATGTTTGAGAATAGTTATGAACTTTTTCACTTTAAAGACACTTTAATATTTTCCCATAAGACCCACATACGTGGATCATTTATAAAGATTATTAAACATTATTTTAATTTTTTTCACTTTTTTTAGAAATAATTTTTCATCATTTAGGCCTCTTTTTTCATTATTAATGACAATATATAATATAAATCCTTTAATTCATAGAATCCATTATGACGTGTACCTTTTTAATGCTTTTTGACATGATTATGATGCCCATTTCATATCATGGGTATCCCTTATGTTTATTCCATTTTTATGATAACTCGTGTTGTAAAATAATCAAGAACATGTTATAATGGGTGATCCAATATACCACTCCATGGTATTGGACCATGTTTAATCTCATCATATTTCATTTTGGGATAGAGAGTGATCGTGATTATATTATGTGACATTGCCCACAAAGTGAAATTTTCTGGGCGGTTATCCTTGACTCATGACTAATTAATATTGTATATTGATTCCAAATTTCTACGATGATTTTAATAAATTATTCCATTTTCTATTTTTTATGATTTTTTATGTTTATTCATGTTCTATGCCTTTTTATTTTATGATTCTATTCTATCTGACCCCTGTGATATGATTTATTTCTATTTTTATTCCATAACACTGGTTTTGAGCTCTTCATTTTAGTCTATGTATTCCCCAGTTAATCTAATCTGATATAGGATCTAAACAGACTATAGAAAATAATTACGAACTATTTATTTAATATTATTTTATTCTATTTCTATGTTGTCAGTTGTATATACCAAATCGTTCATAGACACTAGATTGTACAATCATGGGATTATATTTGATGGTTGATTATGCTTAAAATCATGCAAAATATATCTAAAATTATTGGTTCCTTATAGTTCATATCGGAGTGAATAAAATTTATTTGATGGTATTACGATAAGAAAAAATTAATACAAAACCAATGTATAATTCTATCACCTTGGATCACTATTACTAAAATATAGGTACTCACAAGATCAGATAAATATTTCATTTAAATGTTTATCCTTGAATATTTGATGTATACCTTTGTATTTTTATTACATAAGAATAAAACACCGCTTAATTTTTCTTTTTTAGTTAATGTAGGAAATAAGATAACCCGTGACAATAATAAATATGATGCTTTATGCAATGAATTGAAAAATTAGATGGGAACATGATCTCAAAACATCATGACAATTCTTATTAAGAAAACTCATTTTATGAATAATAACATAAATAATTTGGAACTCCATAATTCTCATATAAAAAAGGAATTAGAAGTCTAATCCTTCAAAACACAATGGCCACCCATCATTAGGGTATCGTATATTCCCATCATCAAGGAATTATGGACTAACTTCATTGAGAAGATATTATATTCCCTTCAATGATCAAAAGATGAGAAATTCATACTAGAGGTTTATCTTTTTAATTGGTAAGTTGATCTTTGGTTGACATAGAATACAAAAAGAAATTTCATAGTAGAAATTGAATCTGTAGAATGGTATGATTTAAAAAAATTCAATAAATATATTCCATGAACTCTCTATAATAAGGTAACAAATGGAGTTCTTTTGACTAAAATAGAATGAAGTATATTCTGTCTGGGAGTATGAGGGAAACATTATAAGGATATCATGATATTCCACTGGTTTTATCATGGACACTACAATAATAATGGATCTATTATTTATTTGACTAAATATTATTCAATGTTGATTATTCAAGATATATGAAATGATTTTCTATTGGGGAACTTTGTTTGAAGTAGAGATCATAGACTCTCAGTTGTCTCATGGACCAGAAATAAATCGGAGACTATATTTTAACATGGAAGGAACAACAGAAAAAACCCACAATGGAAATAAATACAATATCTCACATCTCAAAAGATAGGGTAGAAGAATGATAGAAACTATCTAAGGGGACACCAAAGATTATTAAAATTTTTGAGGTAAATGAATAATACTAATAATTACCAAAGGGAGATGTGGAATCCCAATAATATATTAGAAAATTTGATTGTTCTGAAAAAATATCAGCCTATAGTAAACTATTTAAAATACAAAAAACATGGTAATTATATGAGAAATTTCTCAAAGCATAGTGCTGTTGGAGGATATAAATATTAAAAATTTCCTAGGAAACAAGAATGGGTATATGCTAACATTTTTAAAAAGGTGGAACCTATCAATGAGGTGGTGATACATACACTGATTATTCATTCAATAATAAATAATGTTATATTTTATTCGGGTTTTGACCATTCTATCATATGTTGTAATTTTAGTAGAACTATTCAAATATCCTTAAAAATATACAGTTTGGGTTATTTCTGATAATAGAAAATGGGGAAATAAATGTACCCAATGAATATTTCTCATATATTTTAAATATTTGTTGAATTAACCATGTAGAAAATATTTTCATACTTCCTTAGGTAGAGTTCTATTCCATATTGGGAATGGATTTTAATAATTATACAGAGAAAACATCAATTATCACCAAAGGGGTATCACAATTCCAATCCCATTGAATCCACTAATTTTAGAAATTTGTATGGAGGAGGATGAATCTTATTTAAAATAATTATATGAATTATTGATATTTTTCTCATTTGAGAAACAATTTCTGGATAAAATAAATTAGGAAAAAAGATAAGATCATTGTTGAAGACCTTCCATTTTTTAGGGACTACACTAATGTGTTCCCTGAATAATTTCTCAGTCAACCTACTGATACATATGTTTATTCCTCAGTTGAACATATACTTAGATCTCTACACATATCATAAATACCATATATAATGGCCACCATTAAATTGAAGAGACTATATAAAAGGTTTCAAGGGAATCTGGGCCAGGGTTTTATGTGCCTACATGTTGACCATGGGGTCTGATAGTCAACTTATTCATAAATAATGATGGATCAATGAATGTTTTAGTTGAATATCATCAGCTCATAAAATTCACAATAAACAAAAATTATCCACATACATAGCTATGTGAATTTTTTTATCCACTATTTGGGTCTAATTATTTCTATATGGTGGACATTTAATCTTGATATCAACAAATAATAGTGAAGGAGGATATTCCAAAGACATCAATAATGACCCATACATTTCATACATAGATATTAAATCAAAATTTATGAATATTCATTACAAAATATAACAAATAAACAACATGAATATATTTATATTGTGTCTTTAGAAACTATGAAACCTAAACAACCAGTCCATAAGACATCTGTATTTTATCCCACTTATTCGTTCATAATTAGAACCCTTTTGAGATATCATACTTAATACCTAACATCTTGACTTGAGGAAAGGAAACCTAATAAAGGGTGAGATATGATTATCAATAATGGTAATCATGGTATATATAACTTATATCATAATAATAAGACATATTAACATAACATATAAAATTCATATCCTACATATGAATGATATGGATATCATGTCATGTGATAAATCAAAAAAATTTATAACGAATGAATGAACATTTTCAAAAAATACATAGTATAAGTAATGGAATTTGTGGCATACACATAAGCATAGATAATAATTTTATATTTTTCAAGTCTCACTACCAAGACCATGATAATGGACAAATTACATTACTGAACAGATTTTACTCATCTTTCCATTCTTGTATTACGATACCGAGTTTATATGTCATTCGAGCCCTGCATTACTACACAAAATTTACTTTCTATTCTAGCCCTATATTATTAAACCAAATTTATTTTCCATTCTAGTCCTATTTATATAATGTAATATAAATCTTTACCCAATTAATTTGATATATATATATATATATATATGACTTACTAATCACAAAATCAAAACCATACTTATATGTGCGACAAGAACATAAGTCATTCAACATAATATAACCCAAGGAATAAAATTTGTTTCTTATACATCATTCAATAAAAACATAATCTAATAAAAAATGTTTTAATAAATAGAATAAAATAAATATAACAATATGAACAATAGGGATAGTATACCTGAATCATATCGTTATTAAATAATTCCCTCTTATATGGAAAATAATTTTGATAAAAAACATGAAATTAATTATTTAGGAAAATATCCTTTGTTCTTCAATGAACTTTTTATTTTATCAAAATTCCATGAAATTTTAAAATTAAATAATTTCATTGAAAATAATCATCAATTATTTTAAAGGAATATTTATGGATAGAATATTTTATGGAAGCATAAAAATCTATTCATGTTGTAAAACATAAAAAAAATATTTTTCTCGTACTTTTGTCGGTTAAGTCAAACAGTACCTTATACTAAAAGTGAAAAAATATCACATTCAAACTAATTTGTAATCATTCACTAGTGGGTAAGGTTTAAATTAAATAATTCCATAATATTTTAATGAATATTTTATAATACATATTTAGGAATCATGGACATGGATGGCCAATTTTCCCTAGTAAATACTTACATATAACCAATCTCGGATAATGATGACATTGTGAAATTATACATTAACAATTTATAATCAGTTGAATCATATGAATCATAAAATAAAGAAACTTATAAGAATATATAAATATATTAACATTCATAATAAGAGTTATGAAAACCTTCATGGGATGTATAAACACCACCAAAATAAACTTTGTGGTTTATAAGGCATATCTCCCGTAGAAATAAAAGTGAGAAAGAATAATTCATTACCTTAGGTATGATATCCTTATTATGTAACTGAACCTCCTATATAATTATTTAAATATTTTCATTTATTTATTTCATTACTGTAGTTATATTTATGATATCACATATGATCATATTATAATTAGTTTTTAAGTAACATTTCATTGTTACACATTAATCGGTTATTGTCTGCATTATGTTATTATGAATGTTTTGTTGAATAAGTTATAGTTATCCTTATTATGTCATATTTAACCAATTAAAAATTATATTGATATAATATATAAAATATTTATTTAATATGTAAAATTATATAATCATGATTTTTTTTATATCATATTGAATTAATCTCATCTTATTGTTGAGACGGTAGGAAGTACCAACACTCGAGCGACAATATCATTACAATTTTGGAGATTATATTGAAGTGTATGGTAAATATTATTCTTTATAGGATCCATATAATATTTAAATATTATTATATAGTTATTATTTACATCATTATATACATACAATTAAGGTTGTGGTTAAAAACAAATTTCCCCATGACATGGAGATGGTATGCGATACAAACACATGCGTGGTGAATTAGTTTTTTGTAGGAAGGATAGAAGAAGAGTATTTTTGTTCCATAATAATAATAACATCTCAATATATAATTGATACATTATTTAATCATTTATAATGTATATAACTTAGGATGATCATGTAGAAGAAGAAATGAGTTTGAATAAATTGGTTGTGGAGATTTCCTCTCTTTCAACGAGCTCCCTTAATAAATTATCTTTCAAGTGCTTGATTTGGCCTTTAGTGAAGAAAATAACCTCTATAATGTAAATAGTTAAGATGATAAGGGAAATTGGTAGGGTATTCCCAATCATTAATGATTAGTGTAAAGTGAAAAGTTCATGGATTATGTTTTTTTTAATTGAGGTGAGGAGAACCTTTGGATTCTCCAAAAAACTATTTTATAATAAATTAGTATCAAATATAAATACCATAAAAAGTATCAAATTAAAAGGTGAGATTATATACGATTTTAATTTAATCTAAAGATAATTTTTAGGAATGTATTGATATTATTTTAAACCTTATTATTTGGTTTTTCCCTTAATTAATCTCTTTTGATTATAACCAATGTAACAAATTATTCACTATAAAAATTGGGTAATTTTTACTTAATTGATGTCAATAAAAACATAAACAAACAATATAAATTTTTTTTGATTAAAACATAATTATTTTATATGTTTTAAAATATTTTTCTATTTTTAAATATTTTAATAAATTATTATTTTGACAAAATATGAATAGTTTCAATTTTGACGCTATTTTGTTAATGGGGTTTTATAAGTATCAAGATACGATGTTAACCTAAAAAAATTATTATATTTCATTGGGTTTTACGTCATCTTGAAAAAATATTTGATAATTTAATTATCCCAAATTTTATTTATTTTGATATTTTTAATAACAGTAATTTGATGGTGTCATAAATCAAATAATTACCACATCAATTCTGTGTAGCTATTTATTATATTTATTTGTTGGGTAAAATTTAAAAATATAATACTATGATGAAGATAAATCCTCTATATTTCATAATAATACTTATAGTAGAATATATTTCCTCGTAAATTTTATAATAAAAGTTATATTTACTAAAACATTAATGTGAAAACATTAACATCACTTGAAATAAAATATTTTAAGTGTTATAATTTCTTCTATAAGGCTTAAAATTATCAATAACTAGACACATGGATGTTTATGATAATGATATAATTGACAAATAATATTTTTCATGTGTATTTTATTTTAATTGTTATTATAATTTTAATAAAAATTAATTAATTGATTTTTCATAAATTAAAAAATTTCAACATCATTTAAATATATAACATTATGGAAATTATCTTATTCATAAAAAATCATTGACCATTATATAGAAAAAATAGAATTTAAATGAGTATTTATAATCGAATTTATTTTCTGAATTACATTATATTAAAAATTATTTATTTATTAAAATACAAGTAAGACATATTTATCTTTTCTTAAAATAAAATATATTAAATGTCCTAATCTCATCCAAGTGGCACCCAAAGTGTATCATTTCATCACAATAATATGTTTTTAAATAAATCATCCAATAATATTAAGAAAAGTGTTATGGTAATTTTATAATGTTATATTTACACTTAATTAACCGATTTACTTCTTTATAGTATTAAAACAATTACTAAAGCCACTATTCATAATGCCAAAAATAAAATATTTCTATTAACATAATTTGGACTTAATGATTGAAAAAATGGAACCCGTTTTTAAAAATCCAAAACACATATGCTTTAGTAAATAATATAAAAATAATTTCTTTGTTGGAATGAAAAATGAGTTTTTAAAAGTTAAAACATTACAAACAATTGAAATATTTTTATATAAACATTCAATGTTAAATTATTTCCAAAGACATAAATTATATTGAAAGATAATATAATATTATATTAATATTTTTTAACCATATAATAAAATATTTTAACCATATAAATTATTTCAATTAGAAATATTATTTTAAATTTAAATTAAGTGATATTTTTACTATTCAACAAAATATGAATGTTATCAGAAAATTATAAAAATTTCATCCAAACCAAATTTTTATAACTCTATTACAAAAAAAAATTCATTATATTATCTATATATATATATATATGTTTGAAAAAATAGATTTAAAATGGGTGCTCCATGAAAAGGCGGAAAAATCTGCATTTTTAAAAAATATATTTTGTTTTTGAAAAAATTAATTTGATCTTATATCTTGTTAAACAAATTGAGAAGATATATTTTAATCATTATATTGAATATATTAAATATTTTTTTCATTAATAAAATCCATTAATAGTTGATTTATTATATTATAATGTCAGTTATTTACATTTGAATATATTTTTTGAGAAACATTACATTTTATTTAAATAATGTTTTATTTTAATATATAATTAATTTCTCACAAATGGTTAAATAATATAGTAATAATTTAAATAATTCTATTTTTAATTCCATTATAATTAAATAGTTATATGGTAACATAATTTTATTTAGTTATTCCCTTAATCTAGGCCTTAAGTGGAATTAATTATATCAAATGAACCTAAAATTGTGTGTAACACAAGCCAAGTATCTTTTTGCTTATAGTTCAAGCTAAGTTAGTGTTTCATATACATCACACAAATTTTGATGTAGCATAAAATAAAATAAATAAAATAAATTAAAAAATATAAACCTCAAAATATTATTAGTATGTCACATTCTACCACCTTAAAAACATTTTTCCCTCAAAATTCTTCTAGATTATAAAAGGATTAATATTTGAAAGTTTATTTCATAGAAACCCTCAACTTATAAAAAACATAAACATCACCTTAAAAATTAATAGTTGGAATATAATAGTTACAAAATGTAAATTAGAACAAGGTGTTTACATTGTGTAACATAAGTGAAGATATGGGAAAGGAAGAAAAGTCTAAATAATCTAGGGGATTTATAAAGATCATAGATCACAATAATATAGGTGATCTAGATAATGTTTAAAATCACAAAACCATAAACTAAACATATACGAAAGAGTTCATTGATATAATAAAAATGATGCTAATAAGAAACTGTTTTTCATCATGATCCCGTTTCCTATTTTGGAAAAAGTTTCCATGATAAGATATACTTTATTTCAGTACAATCTCACTATTGGGTAGGCCTTGAAAAATGAATCACTTCATCTCTTTTTCAATGAAATGAATTTGAATTTCTCATTCCTTAAGCATTAGTATATCATATGAATGATCGGTCATTCTATTTGTCTTTATCACAACAAAAATATTATCAAAAGTTATTAAATATACATAAGTCCACTAATAGTGAGACAATACTTTCAACTATGAAAATAAATATATATTTTAACTATACAACCCATAAATGGATAACTATGCAATCCTTATGAAAAACTAAAACCCAAAACATTAAAATATTGTTCACTAATTAATATTTATAGTTATCCCCCATATATCATTAGGTATGTATTTTTGGACCCATTCTAAACATGTGAATACTTTCTTCATTAATTCTTCTTAGTCATAGAAATAACCCAAATTATCATATATCCTTATTGAAAACATACATATTTCCTTATAAAAATACTTATTGGATTTAGTCATTAATAATAAAAATTATTTTATACATCATCCATGATAGAATAATATTCTTTAACAATATCCATTATTAATTCTCAAGAAACATGTATCATAAAAATTTACTTAATAATATATGACATATCTAACTACAAACAACATTATCATAACATAAGCTACATAATATGGGTTATCATTCCCATAATAATGTGTTCACAAAATAAATCTCCTTAATTGGAAATAACTCTTTAATGTCATCATCATTGTTGAACATATCCTTCATAATCCTTAATGAAAAATATATACATAAAATACTTATATATGTCATGATTTTTATAAATTAATCATTGAATTCATAAACATTTAAACCTTAATTATCCAACCTTATTATTTAACCATTACTTATGATCCATCATCTTAATCTTTCATAAAATAAAAATAATGTCTTAAGGTTCTTCAACCATAATATATCCAATCATATTATATTTACAGTGAAAAAATAATGTAATAAAATCCCATAACATTCACATGTCATATACAGTCTATTTTTTCTCAAGAGTATAACCCATAATCATACCACCTTCATGATTCTTTTAATGATATTTCTACTTATGAATCCTATTTTTATAATTCTCAAAACTTCCACATCTGAAACATTCTTTCTTATCTATGTTTTATCGAGTTATTGACTACGTCTAGAAAGAAAAGTGTGAGAAATACATATCATAGATTAAAAACAGATAAATAAGGTATATTACTTATAATATTTCAATATAATATATCTTGGGATTAATCCCAGGTTATTAATGTTTATAAAAATAACTCTAGTATTGTAACCTATACATTTAATTTTCCTTAGGAACATCTCTAAAAATATATTTATAAATATTTCTAGGGATCTGACTAAGGTTTTCTAATCCTAGTTTCCAAAGTATAACTATAATTATCCTATAATACCATCTTTAAATACCCTGAATTTAGAAAAATTGATGTTATGGAAAAATTGAAGAATATTCATTACAGAATATAACTAATCCATGATAGGAAAATATCGGTATAGTTTATTTAGAAACTTGGAAACATAAACAACTAGTTTATAAGACATTTGTATTTTATCCCACTTTTTCATTCCTTGTTAGACCCCTTTTTGACATAGATTTATTAATACCCTTATTAATGTCATCAATAAAAAACCTTTGAAAGGTTGAGCTCTGATGCTTTGTAAGGAAAAATATATTACATATCAATTATATCATAATCATAATGCAGGTGAACATAAAATTTAGAAATCATATCATACAAATTAGAGATCAGGATACCATGTCATGGAATGAATCATAAATGATCAAAAAGAATTAATCAACATATTCAGAAAAGACCTACCATATGTCATAGAATAAATGGCATAAAAATATTCATAGAAACTAATTTCATTTCAATAAAGTCTCTTTGTAAATACCATCATAATTGAAATATTTCACTAATTAACCATGTTAACTCCTAATTCAATCCATGAATTACTGAACTAGGTTTACGTTTCGTTCTAGCCATGTATTAGTGAACTAGATATACGTGCCATTCTAGAACAATAATACTGAACCAATTTTAGACATCATTATAGACCTATCTATCTCATGATATATAACTCATTACTCAATTAATTGGAGGGATATGTTGGTCTCACCCATAAAATAAATAAAACTATTTATATTTTCACAACAGAAAACCTTTCTCAACATTACAAAACCCAAGGAATAAAATGGGTTTCTTAAACATTAATACACTATAACATAATATTAAACAAACAATGGATATCATTAATATAATAAACACAATAAAATAAAATGATTTGGAGAGATGTAATAATATATAAATATTTTAATTAAATAATTTTTTCATAGATGTAAAATAATATTTATATAACAATTGAAATTAATTCTTGATGAAAATATTCTTTCTTATTAAAAAAATTTCTTCTCTCAATATGCCTTGAAATTTTTAAAGAAACAAATTTCTATAAAAATAAACATGAAATGATTTCAATTAAAATATATAAAAATAAGTCATTAAAAACTTGTAAGATGTTATTCCTTCTATGTATTTTAAAATAAAAAATTATTCCATTACTTTTGTCGGATATGTCAAAAAGTAACTCGTATCGAAAGAGATAAAAGATCCATTTCATACAATTTCAAAAAAAAAACAAAAATAGATAAAATTTGAATTATAAAATTTTGGAATATTTGAAGGAATAATTGAGAATAAATATTTTTTAAACATGGATATGGATGAAAAATATAAATAATAAAATAATTACGTCCAAACAATCAAAGATAATAATGATATTGTAAAATTCCCCATAATAATTTTAGAATCCATCAAGTCATATACATCATTGAATAAATAAAATTATAAGATTATTTACATATAATAAAATTCATAATAATAATCATAAAAACATTATTTGGTAGCATACACACCACACAAATTAAATTGGTGGTGTATAAGGCAAATCTTCGACAGAAATAAAAGTGAGACAAAATAAATCTTACCATAGGTCTGATATCCTTTGTATGTATCCAAAAATCATTTATAATTATTTAAATAATGTAATTTATTTATTCTATAATAAAAGTAATTTTTATGTTGTCATTTATGATCAAATTATCATCCATGTTTTAGTAACATTTCATTTTTACTCCATTTTTAGGTATTAACTGATTTATATTGTCATGCATGTATTGCCAAATAAGTTCATGTTCCGCTTATTAGGTAATAGTTATATCATTATAAAATGAAATTAACATATTACATATCATATTTATTAATTATGTACATATATAAAATAATCCTTTAATTGATATCTTCTAAATTAATTAAATCTCATTATAGAGATGGTAGGTCATATATATTCAGGAATGTCACTATCATTTCGATAATTGTGAATATAGGAGAAATGGATGGTATATATGTTTTTAAAAAATTTAAATAATGATTTATTAATAAATTACCATTATTATTTCTATAATTATATCCATACAACTAATGTGGTTGTAAAAAATATATTTCACCACATCATAGAGTCGGTAAGTCGTATATACACACGCATGATTATTTCTTTCTCCATGGGATTGACAAAAGGTGGAATATGATACTCACCAATCAATTTTTTCTGCATTTTCATATGGCCGGTTTAAGCGGTTGTCGGTACCCAAACATCACCATCCAGTAGCCCACATCACCATAGAACCACATTACAAGTTTCAAATTTCAAATTTCAATGACCTATTCAAATTCAAATTCATCCGCCTCGAGCCGCGACCCGATACGCTGACAGGCCTCGTGTCTCGAATCAGAGATGTCAGTCGCCTTCAGCCCGCACGCCAAACGAGGGCCGAGCAACAGCCTCCATCGTCACGCGCCACCATTCACCGGCGCTGGAAAATCGACGACCCTGCGAAGCCGCCGTTCCTCCTGCATCCCACAAATCTCCACCGGCAGATACACAGTGGGAACCGACAATCCAACAACCATGCCACACATTCACCGCGCCCACCAGAGAACAGCAGGGGAATCAAAATAACCGGAACGGAGATGAGCTGCACCAACGTCCGCAACACCATCACCCGTGGTCAAGAACAGACCGCCGCGGAAGACGCCGACGCATACCAGGAAGGGTCCAGAGCGCTCCGTAGAGTATGTTGTAGACGGATCGGTCTTACACCCATAGATCCAACCTGAAGCGCCGTCAATCTCACCGTAGCCGTAAGCCAGCAACCACCAGGGAACATCACCATCTCCAGCCAGAAAACACCAGGAACAACACCAGTAAACAAAAAATCACTTCAGAGAAAGCAAAACACAAACCAATATATAATTCATTATATAATTATTATATTATAATGTAATCAACACATAAATAGAGTGTAAAAGAGGAAATATGATTGAAAAAATTAGTAGAAGCCATTACCACTTCTTTGATATGCTCCCTCTAGTTTTCATCCTAATGTTAATAGACTTATTCTTTTGAGAAGAAAAGAACCAATAGAATATAAAAAATAATTTATAAGGTACATATGGATAATATGGTTGATATTTATGGCTCAAACTGAAATGAATATAAGATGGAGGAGGTGTCCTTTTATAATTGAAGTGAGGGGTACCATTAAAATCTCCCTAAATATTAATTTATAACAAACAAAATCCCATAAAAAACCACCTAAGTGTTTAATTATTATATAAGAGATAAGATTATATTGTAATATCATCACCCAAAAAAATTTAGGAATATTCTGATTTCATTTTAAACCTTACCATTTCATTTTACCATTAATTATTCTCTTTTATTTTTAAATAAGGTAACAATTTTTTCAACATTAAAATTGTTAATTTTTACTAATTTTATGTGAATTAGGAAAAAAAATATAGAACATTTTAGAGTAAAAAATATTTATTTTATATTTTTGAAAAGATTTTATTCTTTTAAAATAATTTAATAAAACATTACATTGACAAAATATCAATATTTTCAATTTTGACACAATTTATTTAATGGATTTTTAAAAATATAAACATCTAATGATAACCTCTAAAAGAATATTTTATTAAATATAAAATGGGTTAAGGTAATCTAAACTTTTCTTGGATATATTGATTATACCAAATTATATTTATTTTAGTTTTTTTGTTAACATTGATTTGATATTTCCATTAATAAAATATTTGAAATATTAATTTTGTTAAATTAGTTAAAATACATATATATTGATTAAAAATTAAAAAAATTCTAACCAAAGATAAATATTCTCAATTTCATAATTCTACTTATACTAAAATATATTTCCTGAAAATCCTACATTATAAATTATATATATATATATACTAAAAAGTGAATATGAAATATTTAATATCACACTAAATAAAATAATAAACTCCTCACAATCTCTTCTATAAGTCTCAAAATGTCCAATAACATGACCCTTAAATAATTATGATCGATATGTACTCTATTAAAATTATTTGGTCATGTTTTTTATTCTTTTAAGGGTTATTATAATTTTAATAAAAATTGTATTATTGAATTTTCAACAATAATATAATTTATGCATTATCAATACATAAACCATTAGGTTAAATATTTATTTACATAAAATGAGAAATAAAATAAATTGAGAAATAAAAAAATAATACCTTTCATTTTAGTATTTATTATAGAATTTATCTTCTGTATATCCTTATGTTAAAATTTATTTCGGTGTTAAATATATAGTAAGCCATATTCAACATTTCATTAAATAACATACATTAAATGTCCTAATCTCATTCAAGTCACATCAAAAAGGGTATAATTTTAACTTAAGGATGGTTTATGTTGAAAATTAAATATCTAATCATAATAAAAATGTGTTAGGATAATTTTACAATATAATATTTATACTTAATTAACCAATTTACCTTTTACCACATTAAAAAAAACTATGGAAATTACTATTCAAAATTCCCACAAATTCAACAATTCTATTAGAAAAATTTTGACCCACTATTTCCAAATACAAAATAAATATTTAAAAATTAAAAACACCTCATATTTTATAATTAATTGAAAATTATTACTATTTTCAGAATGAAAAATTGGGTTTTAAAAGTTAAAACATTCCGAAAGATTGAAATATTTTTACACAAAAATTCATCAAAAATTAATACCAATGAAATATATTATATTTATTGATAATAATATATTCTATTAAAGAATTATGAAAATTTAATGATGTAATTTGACCATATGAATTATTTCACTGAAAAAAATTGTTTATGAATTTATGTTTTTTGATTTTTTTGTATTCATCAAAATGAGAATGTTATCCAAAATAGTTCCAAAAATAATTACAAGTGAATTATTATATCCCAAATACAATGAAGAAGATTTTGATTACAAATATATTATTTAAAATTGTAAAAAAATTGATTTAAAATGTATGTTCCATCAAAAGGTTGTGAAACTGTATTTTTTAAAAATAATTTTTTTTTTCTGAAAATTTGAATTTTTATTTATATCATGTCAAGAAAACATTTGAGATGATCTTTAAGAATTATATTTGATAATATTTAATATTTATTAAATAAATAAAATATATAAAGAGTTATTTTAATATTTTTTAAACTCTATTATTTTAAGATAAAATGTTCTTTTAAAAAAAACCCATTCAGTTTTTAGAAAAGAAAATTTAGTTTTATTTATAATTAATTTTTATATAATGATTAAAGAATATTTATAAAATTTAGGTAATATAGTTTATCCTCCATTATAATTGCTAGGTTATAAGTTGATATAATAATATTCAGCTGTTCACTTAAATTGAATCTTCCGTGAAATGAATTCTATCAAAAAACATTAAATTTTTTGTAAAACAGGCTAAGCATAGTGTTATATATACCACAAGGAATGCAAATTTTGTGTTTAGAGCACTCTTATCTTGGTTTAGAGTACTAAAAATGACATAAATGACATTTAAAAATTCTATCTCATAAAAATCTCAGGGCGTTACAACGTCCTTTTGAGTGAGGTATATACACTATGAGTTCATACAAATACCCTCCAGACTCCGTATTTTTTCATAAATTTTTATGGATAGAACGAATATAGTCTTTACATATTACCTCAAAAAAAATTTAGCATATATTGATGATACTACAATACACTTCTAGAGGAAGGAAAAAAACTTGTATAATTTGTATATTTTTATAAAGACTTTGAAAAGCGAGAAACACTATGTAATATATATTATATATGAGTTATGTATGGTTGTAGTATCATTATTTAGAAATTTTATCACTAGAAAATGGATATATGTGGACCCATATAATAAATATTCATCTAAATATTCACCCATGAAAAAATATATAATGGATATATGTAGTTTTGTTGGTCTATATGGGTATTACTAGTAATTTTGGAAAAACATATCATGATGGTGAAAACTAAAATATAAGATAAATATAATTGAAAAAATAATTTCTAGTCCAATGAAAGTGAATATTACTTTAATGAGCTGAAATAGAGGCTTTTCACCACACTAGTACTCATAGTTCCCAAAATTTGGGAACTCTTTGTTGTATACAACGATGTTTAAAAGAATTTATTGGGTTGTTTACTCATGTAGAATGATAAAGTGAACCCCTATGACCTAATGATCATGTAAATTAATTACCAAAAATAACCCATGCATGATATAGAGTGGGAATATTGGATCCTTGTGTTGAAAATATTTTGACATTATCTCTATGAGGATAAGTGAAAAATATAAAATTATCATAATAGTTTGAAATATTTTCTTACATAGAAGGAGATTAATATGATACAGTGAAGATGGTTTGAACTAATCAAGGATTATTCCCACCCATTCCACTAACATCATATATTTGACAAAATAAATCATGGTTCTCTAATTAGAATGGATCTGGCAACATTATCATTAATGTGAGTTAAGAGGGATCCAATATTATTATATTTTCAATGGAAAAACATAGGTATTATTAGGGAAATAACATCATCAAAACTTTCTCAAATGATTTCTCACCCATCCCTTACGGATAAAATAAATAATTATCCAAGAAATGGTTTGGAAAATTTGAAAAATATGGAAGCTATCAAAAATGATAAATCATTAAATTTTAATAATAACGGGGGAGGTGTCAACATATTTGGTTCAATATTTTTTGCACCATATAATTAAATGATAGAGAGTGATTCTGAATGACACACACAAATCTACATTCTCAATTTACCCAGGGAGATCAATAATGTATCAATATATTCGAGGGAAATATTTGTGGGAAAATATGAAGAAGATGACGATTGAATATACATTAATGTTTATGAAATTTTGACACCTAACGGTTGAGCGTAAAAAGTATTAGGGGATAAATTAACCATTACCCGTAACAACAGGGATATGGTAAAACATCACCATGGACATTATCATCAGACATATGAAGACATTCATAGAAAATGGTTCTATATGTTTTGTTCTGGATCATCTTATAATGAACGATCACATTATTAAAATTCAAGAGGACATATCACTATAAAAACTTTCACAGATATAATTCATAATAGTGGTAATCCTACTTAGAATTCCACTATATATTAAATATTATCGAGATCTAAGATATACTGCCATGTTTTGGAAATGACTCCCACGTGATCTAAACACTATTTTGAAATTCATTATGTCATGACACCCTCAATCTAATGGTTGGTATGAGATTAATATAAATAAATTAGAAGTCATGTTGAGCGCATATATTATGGAATTGAATAAGTATAGGGAAAAATATTTCTCTAACCAATTTTTATTTCAATAACACTTTCAACTCGAGTATCTAAATGGATTCATGTGATCCCATTTATGGGAAAATATGTATAACACTATAATATCGGGATGATGTTGGTTAACGTAAGCTTATAAGACCTGAAATGGTCATCGAAATGGTATAAAATCTGAAAAAATTTAGGAGAACAATAACATAGCACAATGTTGATTCAATATCTATGAAGACAGCCATCAATGGGAAATAGATATTAAGGTTGGAAACATAGTATTTCTCCACATATCTCCATTAAATATGATAAATATATTTTGGGGGAACGGCAAGATCAGTCCCAATTTTATCAAACCCTTTGAGATTATTGATCGGGTTAGAGTTTTGGCCTATTGAATAGAACTTCCACTGACCATGTTTCATGTAAATTTTGAATTCCATGTATCCCTCATGTGGATGGAAAACCAAAATCCCTCACATGTACAGAATTCAATGGTGGTATAAAAAGATAATGACCTCTCAAATGAAGAGTATCTAGGGAAGATATTGGACTGTAGATATAATATACCACACAACAAGACTACTCACCTAGTGAATGTATTATGGTGGACCCATAAGTACAAATATGAAACTTGAGAGTTGATGGAATATATAAAGGAGATGTACCCTCACTTTTTTCATCATAATATGTTAAATGAAATTTGGATGGAGAAATTTCATAAATGGGGAATAATGTATACATCACATAGCAAAAATAATAAAATAATACTTTTCATATTTTAATATTGAAATTAAGGAACTTATACTAGTAGAAGTGTAAAATGACCATTGGAATAGTAATGTGACAATTATGAATTATACTCTAAAAACTGAATAGTAACCTCACCAAAAAAAGTATAAACAATATTTTTGTATATTATAAATCAAAATATAATATATTTATATCATTGTATTAGTAAATAAATGGTTCAAAATGATAAATTATTTATTGATATTTTTGTGAAACCGAAATGGCACTTTAAAATTTAATAACAAATATAATGTGGAAAAATATTTTTTTTCATAATGTATATTTTTATTATTATTATATTTTTCTATCTTATTATTATAAAATAATTTTATAAGACCGTAATTTATTTTTCAATGGGTAATAAAATCGTTTCCAATTTAAAAATCATGAAATTTGAATACTGTAATATTTTATTTACAAATAAAATTTAACATAATTATAATGTTATTTTAAAAAAATGGATTTGATATTTTAATTATAATAAATGAAATTTTTTGGGGTAAATTTTTCCCCTTTTTTTAAAATAGAGGTTTTTTTGTGAATAGTGAGATGTGATAATTTATTTTATTTTGGATTTTTGCAAAATGAATGATTTCATGAGTCCTAATTGAGTCTTCGATGCTGATTGTGGATAGTATAACAAACTCACATGCTCTAGATACTACATGTAGTCACAATAATCAACGTTTTTGATAATCTTGAGGAAAATAATAGACTAAAAAATAAAATAATAAAAACATCCCACTCCTCCCACTAAAAATACCACCCACTAACACCTATACTACTCACACCTAAAAACACATAAGGATTTATATTATTCACCCATTTCTTCTACCAAAACCCTTACCCATGGTCTATTCTTGTTGGTCTCATTGAAATTCTATATTCTTGTCCTTCAATGAGGATCTCAACGAGAAGACACTCTATAGTTAAAACCATTCTTATATCTCTTACAATTTAATTTTATTTATTATCATTTACTCACCTAGCATATCAAAAGTGACTTGATAACTCCATTATAATAAAAATAATTGAATTATATTTACTTAATGTTACATTTATCATCATGTCTATTATCATCTCATTTTATTATAAAAATGAAAACATCATCAGTGAGGTTCTTATTCATAATATTTTTGTATTAAATGTTTTTCATTTTTGATTCCAACATCAATGATATACATAAAACCATTTTCATAGTCATAAAAGATTATAATTTATGTATCAGAACTTATTTACGATTTTTTAACTATTATATATTTAGATAATATTAATTATAAAATATGTCAGTGATGATCAAATAATTTCCAAAATAATCTAGACAATTATCATTAACTACTTATCAAATGAATCAACCCCATATATTGAAAAAAACCGATATATGTGACCTTTTTAAATATTTGATTATCATAAATATCTTATAATTATTCTTCTTGAGTTTATATATAATTATACAAGAACTCCCATATTGAAACTCAAGGGAACCGATCATTAAAAGAAAAACTGAACACTCCCAGAACAATATAATTGAAATCTAAAACTCATAATTATGGCTTAAAAAATAAAAAAAATTTATTAAAAATAAATTATATGTACAAGAGTTTCATAATTAATGAATTAATATATTTTTTTATTATCGATGACACTGACTGCAAATTCAAAACCAATTTTAACATATTGTATGTGATTCTCTCTGAACCGCTATTTTCTTTCAAGTTTCGCATTCTATCTATTTACCCCAATGTAATCATTTATAATATTATTTAATCTCCCTACATTATATTTATATTTTAAAAATAATTTACATATCACAATCCCTCTATATATGATAGGGAAATACATTTTTTGGGTTTCTTTTTCAATTCCTCCCAATATGTAAGCCTAATTGGATGGAACTTCCAAATTTCAAGACCATTTTCAGGTTCACTCCATAATCTATTTTAAGACACTAATATATCTGCATCCTAACTTAGTTTATCATGAAAAAATTTCTTATTTATTTTATGGTTTTTTGAAATCAATTATGACTTTTTCCTTTGTAAATACTCTTTTATATTTTCCTTAAAAAAAGAAAAATATATCATTTTAAGGTTTATTAAGTACACTTTTTACTTGTTTTCACATCATTTGAACATAATTTATATTTATATATGTTTATTTTCCCTTATTAAAGTCCATGTATGACTTAAATCAAATCATTCATGTACACCAGTTTGATATGCCCCTTTTTTATGTTTTATGATTAGACAATGATGACTATTTCTTTCTAAGGTAAACTACTTTATTTATTACTTATGTATGGATCTTCGTACAGAAAGAATATTCTATAACCCTTTACAATTTATGTACCCAACAAGTTCTCTAATAAATTGCGTAATTTTATGTATCATGATACACAATGTTGGGATATTATGCTAACCAAATTCCCTTATGTAACACTGTCCTCCCTATAAAATAGTCTTAATAGTTATCCTAGAATAGTTTTAAATTCATTTTTTATGTTGTTTCCACATTTATATGATTCCATGATTAGATAATCCCATGATATATATCTTATGTTTCAATATGTTTATTGTTGTTCTGTGACTTCTTATTCCATCATGTAATGTATTTTAGGTTATGCTATATGATTTACTTTTATGTTTATTCCCCTATGAGAATTTTTAGATTGAATTTTTTATCTATTTATTCTATTGTTAATATAATATAGATTTAAGAGATCAATGTAATTTGAGATCTCAATATTGACGATTAATATAATTACATTTTACATTATTTCTATGTTTTTAGTTTTATGTACGTAATCATCCAAGGACACTATAGTTTGTAATCCTTCATCTTTTAATGTTTAATTGTGCTTGAAATTATTTTATAGTGTTTGGTAATGTCTTGGGTCATTATAAAATGACCCCTAGGTTGAATGTCTATTTAATGTTGATGGAGGCTTGAAACATGATCCATTTTCACAAGTATTCTACTGGTTCTAGGTCATGTTATCTAAGGAATTATTAGGTATGCCAACATACATTGATGTGGAATTTTAAAATTGATCACATTCTATATGGATGTGTTTTTTTCTATTCTAGAATACATAATAGAACTAAAATAGAATCAAGAGCATATGATTCAAATAGAAGAATTTTTAATAAGGGGTTAATCAATCCATGTTCATTGCCTTGGATTTGGTCAATTTTTTTTTCAAAAATGACAGTCATACCATGCAATTTTTTGTTTATTAATAGATGTAATATCAGATTATATTGAAGAATAAATGCCCTCTTCTATTTTTTGATTATCTCCATGAATAATTCAGATGAGATTGTGTTTCATATAATATTGTCTTCAGATCGTGGTATCATCAGTTGAGAGACCAACCTTATAATATACCGTAGAATTATTTCTGAACAAGTAGTGGAATTTATGAATTAGTTGTGTTTCCATATGAGCTTACAAATGAACTAGCGGTGTTTTTAACCTTTATGAACAAAATCTTCAAGCTATACCTAGACTAGTTTATGGTTTTCATATTTCATGAAAACATTTTGTACTCTATGACTCATGACGATTGTGCCCAATAGCTAGAAATAGTTATGAGTATACAAAGTAAGTATCATCTATAATTCTAGCTATATAAGTATCGATTATGTATTTTATAGGTCCCTTTATTGGGTAACATCATATCTGAATGATGTGTGTTTATGGATCTAGATAATGTTCATGTAGTGGAATATTTGGAGCATCCTAAGAATTTATTCAATATCAATTATTTTATAGTCTTAGATGGCCTTTCTTGGAGGTTAATATATCACTTATCATTCATTGTACCACCACTTTAAGGCATGAATGAGAATAGAGTATGTTTTGATTGGTATGGGTATTCTAAGAATTATTTTGAAGAGTAAAAGAGGTGTTTGACTTCCACTGCACTCTTAATTCTACCTGATACAATGGTGGATTATATAGTATTCTTTGATGCATATGGAATAGGACATGGATAATTTATTATCTAAGGGGATTTGGGATGTAAATTATGGGCCACAGAAGATGATTCAACCTAAATAGAATAACCATGCACATGAACTCAAGGTAGTGATAGTTGTTTATGTTTTTATGTGTTGGGTGAATTATCTATTTTGTGAAAAGTTTACATTGAATATTTATTAAAGTAAAATAAGGTATAGATTTTCTATGTGAGATTTTAGTCTTCGAAAATGGATATGGGTTGAGTATATGAAGTCATTCTAATTTGATCTAGATATATATCTAGGAAGGTAAAGAGCATCAATGAAACATTGAGCATGGAAAAAAATATACTCATGTAGTTCAAGCGTCTATCTGCTAGTGTAATTTGTTGACATAATGGACTAAAATTCATTTTTTGTCTCCATATGTCCATGGAGAGAAGTCCCTCATATCGGTATCAATAAATTTCACACTTTTGAGATATATTAGGGAGATTAATTTTGATGATCTATATTATTTTTCATTGAGGGAATGACTTGAAAGCTTGGAGTAACCTTCTAATTGGTCCATAGATGAGGATGATATCATCTATGTATGGAATCAGGTTTCTGTTCCTACAGGTATGAAAGAGTGTATGACACATGAATTTCAGGATTAAAATTTGGTGGTGAATCTGGGTTTGAACAAAAGGTATTGTGACTTATGATTATTGTATTGGTGGTCAGACATGAAAAATGAAATTGAAGGGGTTTTGAAATGATTCTAACCTTATGAAATGGTTATGTTTGATAAAAAATATCCTAGAGGTTGACTATTGTCATTTCCCATTCATAACATGATGTGGGATAATGTTACCCTGGATTTTATGGTAGGTATCCTAATGACAACTCATTAGAATAGTTCTATTAGGTTAATTGATGAAAAAATAATAAAAAACACATTTTATTCCTCATTGAGAGACTATATTGGTGTATAAGATTAAATATATGTATGTTTGACAAGTTTTATATATTCACGAGTGACATACAGTATAGTTTTAGATAGTGAATTTCGTTTTACATCACATTTTTTGCAAGGATTATAGAAAGAACATTCTACAGAGGTATTTAAAATTACCTAATTTGACTAATATACTGATGGAAATTGGGATTTTAATATTTGATTTTTTAAAGATATTCTATTGGAATGTGTTCTAGAATTTTGTGGGCCTTGGTTGAATAACATGGAACTCATTTACTTTACTTATAAAAATAGTTATTAAGTGAAAATTTAGATGGAAAACTATGTGGTGCATTATGATAGGCCATTCAGATCAACTCTATGTTTGATAGAGGAAGGTGAGTTAGAGTTTTTCGGAAATATTCTTATACAGGGGACATTAGAATATGTTCATCTTATTCAAAAACAAATGGATATAGCTAGAGTAGGAAAAAGTTGCATTAGAATAAAATACAATGACCCCTAGAGTTTATAGTGGGTGATCATATATTATATCAATTGTCAACAATATTGAGTCAGCCAAGGATTCAGAGGTTGTGAAAGATGGAACCCATGTTTATTTAAACATTAGATATTATGGATTGAATCTGACCAGAGCTATGTTTATCAGCTCTTCCAATGAGGTACAACGTTATAATTGATTTTTCTCATTGTTCAAAACATCAGTAGTATCACCATAACACTTCTCATGTAATCGATTTCATTGATTTTGAGATAATGAACAATGAATCCATTGAAGAGAATCAGATGTGTGTTCTGGATTAAAAATATAATGATTTACCAGGAATGATCATGTCAATATTTCATGAATTATGGAAACGATGAACTGTTCAGGAGGAAACATATGAACAATAAGTAGATTTATGGGATGATTACCCTAATAATTTTACCTTAGCATCATTGAGATTCTTCAGAGTACATCACATGGATTAATTTTTATAAGGTGTGGATATTTTAAAATCTCAACATTTTCAGGATGTGTATTGTTCTTGCTTATAGGCCATCTTTTAACCTTGTTCTATTATGTATTGGGTGGGGTTTGTATCATTGTATTTAAGTTGAAATTTGTTAAATTTGGAAGTAAATGGGATAATACATGTTTGGTTCAGGGATTTATTAATCCTCATGTTTACCCATATCAAACTATTCCAGCCCAAAAAATGGTGGATTTCATGGTTGGGAACTATTTTGGAAAAACATGCACCATCATATTTTAAATTTTTCACTCCTAAGAGGAGGCCCATAATCAGGGTACATGGTTTAGAAAAACGTAATCCCCAGTCTAGGAAGTATTTCACATAGACATAATATTCTTAATTTATTATTTTATAATATTTATAATCCATCATTAATTGCCTTAATTCTCCCACGATCAACAAAAGAAGTTATCCATAGTTCTTTGAGGCACTCAGGTAGATTCTATGGCCTTTGGAACACTTTTCATAAAAGATATAGGAACATATTAATGAATCTACACCTCTTAAATTAAGAAATATCTTCATATGTATATTTCTATATCTTACGTAATTATATAATTTTTTGACATTATGAATTCTTATGATGATTATGGGTTTATATATAGGTCTCATATACCTATCATCAGGTGATAATTGATGTAGTTTTCTGTTCTAGTTCTCATTATTCACTGTGAAAGTGAATGTTATACTAAATTAGGGGATTTTGGATTTGAGAAAAAACATTAATGATCTTGTGGTAGGTGGTTAATTATTCAACACCAAAAAGATTATTTAAATCACATGCCTATAATAGTGAAATTTCTATTTCATTGGAAGAAATTTAATCTTGAATTGAAATAAATAATTTACATATTATATTAATTTATTAATTATTGGAATTAAATATTTAATGTGGGTATAGAATAGTTAAATTAATGGGATTTTTCATGTTATTTATTATTATTATTTTGAATTCATTGATTAATTATAATTATACTAAATTTGGATTAATCATGAATAGTTAATAAATAATATTATTAAATGTTGATATATGGGTTAATAGTAAATTCCTCATATTATTCTATGTGGATTAATGTGAGGGACCTTTTGTAAGGAAATAGATGGAAATTTATACATTAATGAAAATTTTTGATAAAATTTTTATTATAGGTTAAAACTAATATACATGGATTATTTATATTGAGATATATGTGGCATACATTTAAGGGAAATGGAATGATGCTTCAATATCCCATATGTGATTGATTAATATTTGTGTATGGGACATGGAGTGATTATTAAAATGCACAAATATGTTAAAAATGGGTTGTGGTACAATTAATTGTGCTTCAAATATCAATGGGGAGATGGACATGGACATCTCCAACCAAAATGATTGAATTTTAATATGGTTCAAACAAACCCCTATATTAATTAAATTGTGTAAACAAATGAATTCTGTGATATCTGACATACCATGGGGAAAATTCAAACATCTGCTCTATCCAAAGAAAGTATTGATGATTTGAATATCATTGTGAACCTGAGTAAATTATTCAGTTAATTAATGAATAATGAAATGTGATTACTGTTTTTGTTATTTCACCAAATATTTTATAAAACAACTTACACTATTATAGAATGTATATTATTTTAGACATCATTAGTGATTGCCTAATGAGTTATGGATGCACCCAACATGGATTAGTAATCTGAACCAAAATTGATTTCATGTTTTAAGTAGTGGATAAGGTAATGTGGAATATGATTGAAGGAATATTTGGTATGGATCATGGATGAGGGAATCCATCATTGTGTTGGGAACCACATAAAAGTTTTCAATATGTCTTTACATTAATTTAAACAGTTTCACACATGAAACATATATGACCAGACATATTTACTAATTTGATTATAAATTTTTATATAAATTATGGTCATAAGGTGGTAATGGTATTATTATTCTTATGGTAATAATCATTTGTTAATTTTTTCATATTTATTTTATTGTGTTTCATTGATGAAGAGGGTATAGACTACCAATGTTACTTATTTTTTCCTTGTTGAAAGTTATCATCCTCTAGCACACTTGATGTTTCACTTGATGTATTTTAAGGAAATGGATTGGGTAACTGACAAATGGCATCATGGTTAGAACATTACATTATAATATTCTATGTTAAAAGTTAGTGAATAATGATTCACATCGCGTTGTGAGGCGGTAGTCTATCTTACACCCAACTGATGTCATCAAATAACATTTCGAATGGAATATAAAATGATATATATTATATAATGGCTATATATGTATTATTATGTTATAATTATAATATATATACTTTATATATATCTTCATACCCAGCTATGAGTTGTGGTAACTGAAAACTGAATGATATCAGTTTGTGAGGGGGTAACCCCCTATACACATGAATTATAATTTCGTAACCCATTTTTTGGATGAGGATGTGGTTATAGATAATTAAAATAATATAACAAAATCTCTATATATTTATGATACTATTTTGATTATATCATATTGGTTTTAAATGTAGTTATAGAGGTGGAGAAATAAATATAAAAAAATCTCATCAAAGAACGTTGACTCTTCTGTTTGAATATACCTGGTGTTGGGACCAACACATTCCTTTGATGTATTTATACCCAAGATAATTATTTTCTTATGAGTGGATAAAATTGGAGTGTTTATTTGGGCAGGTTTTTGCGGATCCAAAAGGTTTTGGTGTTTTGAGGAAGAGTGAAGAGGGGGGTTTATTTTATAAGTGTGGTGAGTGGTACACTTGTTATTTTAGAGTAGATTCAATCACATCCTTGTTTTTATCATTCCATAAGCTCCCATAATGTTCCATTATAGAATATATAAAACATGTGGTCTATTTATGGCCATAAAATTGTAATTGGACTAGTTGATAGGTCATTTAAAACCCTTAACCTCTTACTTTATTCCCCCGGTAAAATACATTTTTACTATAAGATTCTCAATTTTATTTTTTATTTTTAGTATTAATATTTGTAAAAACATTATTTTAACTTATAATATATTACATAATTATATTTTTTCAAATTTCAAAAACTTTTTTTAAAATCCAATTAACAGAAATGGAAACATTTCATTAAAAATTAATCATACAAAAGTTATGAGAAAGAGGGTTTTCAAAAAGAATAATTTCAAAAGATTACAATGTTTATATATAAAAAATCAATATGAAATTTATTAAAATGTACTAAATTTGGTTAATTGATATCAAATTGGTAATTTTTTATATTAAAATAATTTTAAAATATATTTTAACATTATAATTAATTTTTAAAAATTGTATTTTTCAATTTCATTTTTTTTATTCATCAAAAAACGAAACATTTCAAAATTATCCCAAAAATTCAACCAAGGATAATTTTGATATTCTTATTTAATAAATAATGATTATTATTTTAATGAAATATATCTTTGTAAAAATATTATTTTATTTTATGTGACTGAAACTTGGCTAAATCACTTTCAATAAAAAATTACATTTTTTCAAAAAATATTTATTTTAAAATAAATTGATTTTAGTTTTATATCAAATAATAAAATAACCATAATATTCATATTTTATTTATTAATATTTATATCATAAAACATAATGTATTAGCTATAATTCTCAATTTTAATAGATTATTTTTGTTTACATATCATGCATCGTATCCTAATTATGAAATTAATTTTTCTCTAAAAAAATACATTTTAATGTCATAGGGAGTTACAATATTCCCTCATACTCAAATTTTATCGCTGAAATTTCATTTATATTTCCTAAAAATTATATGACTATTTATTCAACATAGTATCTTATAGATCCCACATTACTTCCTCCAATTTTTGATTCGTCATATGTTCTTATACTAAAAATATCATTTGAATCATCAATAAATTATCTTAACTTTTTGAGTTATTCAGAATCTATATCAAATGATATGTTACAACTCCAATTAATTAATGAATTTCAATGGGCTCAATGTACCTAGATCTCATTTTTTGTCTAAATTTTATAATATCATTCCATAGAGATAATTTAATGAAAACATTATCTCCATATTGGAAATCTAAATATTTCTTCCAATTGACTTATTAAATTAGATTCCAATTTTGAATTTCATTGATCTAATATAGAATAACCATTTAATTTTATAAAACTCAAATATGTTCTGATTTTTTATTAAATATTTTATACCCTAATTTCATTTATCAGTTACAAAAACTGTTGAGTTTTTCTAAAATTATATGAAAAACTGTGTTAGGATAGTTTTACATGAAACACTAGGTTAGATGGTGTTATAAACATCATTGAGTTTTAATAAAAAATCCATATATTATTAATCTGACATATACAATGTAGTCATTAAATAATGAAACTTGAATATTAATTATGAAAAAAATTAATTTTTTAAGATTTTATTGTAAAAAAAATATTGATAAAAAATTAGATAATTTTCGAAATGTATTTATATTTTTTGAGAATACTTTTTTATCAAATAACGTTATTTATTTATTTTTTAGATTAATAATAATGAAAAATTTGCAAGATTTAAAAATATAGTTTAATGAAGTAAAATTAATATTTCAAATCAGTATATCTATATTTTATTAGAAATATGTTTTTCTTATTTTTTAGAATATTTTCATTTTTATGATAAATAGTGAAATGAATTGAAGTTTAAAAGAAGTATTCCTTTTCTGATAAAATATTTATGAAAGTAAATTGTATATGTAATTAATTTTAATATAAATTTTCAATTATAAATTAATTAGTCAAATTTAGGTAACTGGAATAAATTTTATATTGATCTATGAAATAAAAAATTTGTAATATTTTGAACCTTTTATCTTTAAAAAATAATTATCCCATATCGTTTATTGTATTAACATTAAATTATACTTTTCAACATATGTGGTTGGAATTTGTAAAATTCGATTACATGTATGTAATCAGTGTAATTTAAGTTCTCTAACAATGATACTTCATCTTTTAACTAATTTTTTTTCTAAAAAGTAAAAAAATATATTACTAGGGACAATGTAAAATTGTATTTATCAAGGGTTAAATTAAAATGATAAGAGAAAAATTGAACTATATTGATGGATGAAAAAAATTTCATGTAAATAGTTTTACCAATAAACCAGTCATATTATATAATGAATTTTTTTCACCCTTTTTAAAGGTGTAAAATATGGTATCACATACTTTCTTTAAAAAATAAAAACGAAATCCTCTCCCAATATATAAAAGGTAACCAGTATCCTGTTATCATTATACCATAGAACCAATGTTGATAATGAAATACATATTCAAATGTGATTCAAAATAACCTCTTATATTAATATAATTCTATTTAATTATAGAAATAAATCCTATATTGGCATTTTTGGAAAATCAAGGAGGATAACCGAAGAAGAGGAAAATTTACTAAAAAAGTGTTTTTGTTTTATTTCATCATGAACCCTTTTATATTATTATTATGAAATGATGATATAAAATAATCACTATCATTCATATAGAGATATGTATTTTAATTCATGACCTAAAACCATCATTACTACTTTCTGTTAGTTTGCAAAATCATCAGTATTGTGCAAGGTAGAATATTACATCCTGAACCAATGTTAGTTGTTTTTTCATTACCAACTGTCACGGTTGGGAATTATGATGTATCTATATATTATATATATATATATATAATATTTATAACATAATTATATATCTGGAGTAATTTTATCATATAAAAAAAATTCATTCCATTCCGAATGGGGATACAAAAATGTTCCTTGTGTGCACGGCAGATATCACCCCACAAATTCATGTAATTTTTTTCACTAATTCTTTAAATAAAATATTATATGGATATGTATATGTGATATTGATGAAATTATTATGGTATTTAGGACATATTTACTATAACAGATATTTAGTCTCTCTATTATTTCTAAGAATGAAATAAAAATTCACCAGATTTCTAATAGATATTGGTTGAAAACTACCCCTTTTACAAGTTATATCAGGATTAAAATTATTTTAATGATATTTACAATTATTTTTTATTCAATTTTGTTTTTGTGATCATGATTTGAAATAATTCTAATGTAGTATTGGATTTTTGTCTAAATTTTCCATCTTTGAGACATTTGTTATCATATACACATGTATTCTTATATGAGGTGTGCATAAAGTCCATTTTACAAGTAATGAAAATATTTTATTAATCCTTATGATTTTATAATGTTTAATATGATTTTTTCTTTTTAAATATCATTTGTATCACGGTTACCAATGTGGTAGCGATTTTGTGTTACAATCTCATTGTTTATATGGATTGTTTATGATTAATTATCTAATTGTAAAATATCATGATCAATATATCAATGAATATCATTTATTTTCATATCCTATTGTTTTTAATGATATATTTGAGTAATATTACCATTTCTATTATTTTTCAATTAAATTAATGAAGAAAAACAATTCATGAAAATAAATATTTAATCAATTTTTTGTCGGAAATCTATTTTCTTCCAAAAAAATGTTTTATAGAAATATTTTCAAAATTTTTAAATTAATTTCCTATGATTTTTTAAAATAAATATTCACTAATTTTTTAATACAGAAGAAAATATTTCTAATTTAATCACCATTAATTTATCCCAAATATTACTATTTGATTTTGTTAGAACCAATAGAGGCCTATATACTCTAAGAGGGGGTGAATCAGTGTATAGATATTCTTTTTAAAATTCTTCCTGCCCACTGGATATTGACCTCTTTGTTACAAGGGTCACTTTGTTTTCACTTGTCTGTTTATTATGATCACTTCTTTTCTTCTTTATCTGAAGATGATGCTTTGAATGCAATGTAGGGATGAAAGTAGCCAGACACAATGATTTTTACTTGGTTCACCCTCACTGGGCTATATCCAAGGAGTATACAACAATGATGTGTCATTGTACCAAATACACTAAGGCTCACTACCAATTTACAATGTTCGGGCTATATCACTTATATTCCCAGGCTCACTACCATTACAATGTTTAGGGTCATCTCCCTGCTTTCCAAAGGGTCACTCCCTGTTTATCTCTCTCTGGCTCACTGCCGATGGAGAGGATCACATTCTTCCTATTCCTTTACTCACTGCACTCGAAAGGATCCACTCATAGTTTATAGACATGTAGGTCTCTTCATTATCACTAATGAATGCATCCTCCATTGTATGTAGATGCTATGTTGATGTTCAACCTTCACACATAGATGAATCTATCTTTTCACTATAGGTATCGGTTCATCTTCCAGATTTCACACAGCCCTAAACCACTGCCGTAAAACAACCTTACGTGGAACCCTTCTCTAATCAAACATGCAAGTCTCAGTGCACATGTCAAAACTGGTGTGCAAGTCCTCCTCAACAACTTATGCGACAGAAGCTTCTGAAACTCCAATCTTGTGCGATGCACAACATTTTACACCCAAACCAAAATTGGCGTGCAACCAACAAATTTTGTGCTTCTTCAAAATATGGTGCGCAAGTGTAACAAAACCACTTGAGTGATTCCTTCTTCTTCAACTCAGAACTTGTGCGACTACCTTCCTTTCTCACGCAAACCACCTTAAGTGCGCAACTATCACCTAGCCCGTATTTTATACATGCGCGACCACACACCACATAGGCGACCACTACACCTATGCGACAGGAGCTGTAATTTTTCTAAGTGTTGAACTCTTTATCGTATGAGGAGGGGTCGAACTGTATTTATAGGCATTTGGACACCCTTGGTGATGGTGCACAAGGTTCCCCTCAGTGCGCATGTTTCGGTGCGCAAGTCTCTGCCACCCTAGTCACTTTCGCTTCTAACTGTAAAACATGTGCGACACTTATTCCTTTACCATATTTTGATTTTATGATCTTGAAAAAAAATTACGCGCGCAAGTTTCCTCTCCATCAGGTACACGGCACGCAAGTACCTTTTCCAAAAACAACTTTTCATTTTTTTTCCATTTTTAGGCCCAAAAATTTGGGAAACACTGGAAAATGGTGCAACCTTGTTTCTTCCCTTTTTGTACCGCCTCTTGATCATCCATTCCATTGTTGACGTTCTTGAATCAAACATCGGTCGTTAACCATATCTCATGAACTCTACATTCCACCATGAAATCCCCTTTGTCAACAAATTTGTATGTCAGGTTTTTCTTTGTTAACAATCACAGCACAGATGTCCACTTTTTATATAAACACAATCACCTAAAAAATGCTTCAATGATTCTCTGAGGGATTTTTTCCCAACAATATCCCCCTTTGGGTTTGTTGAAAACTCTTCCACAAAATGATACATCGTTAAATCTTTAGTGACCATTCGCTTATCATGATTCCTATAGCGATCAAGGATTTACACAACACATACTCTAAACCCACATGAGCAATGCACAGTGTGAGAAAAAAGATTAAATGAAAAGTTCGTCAATGAATCACTTCTTCTTGGACACCCACTATTAACAAAAAAAATACCAATTTTTGGAAGTATTATTACCACATTCCAACACCACACTTATTATTTTATCACTATCCTAAGCTGTCGCGATATCTATTCTTTGATCGATCACTTCTAGCATCGTTAGATTTAATATGCTCCCCCTTTCTCAATGCTCCCCCTATCTCGTTGCTCCAAAAATCAGATTATCCCCATATCATTCATGATTTGTTAAATAGCCACACTATCTCCCCTTCAACAATAACTTTTTTCTCCCCCTTTGTCGAAGAACACAAATGTCACTCTTTTGCAGTATATAACATTGTAGAGAACACATATCAGAACATTAGGGAAAAACACATTATACCTCAGGCAGAAGGGGGGTTTCAAATCCACACTCTTTTAAGTACGAGAAGTCGACTGAACTCTAAGAGCCAGTCGATGCCTCTCCAAAGCTTCTTTAGGTAAGGCCTTTGTCTTAATGTGTGTAACCTGTAGTTCTTTAGGAACATACTCCAACTTCACAATTCCTTGCTCAATAATCGCCTTGATAAAATGATACTTTACCTAAATGTGATTTTTCCTTCAATGATGGATGGATTTTTTGATGAGATTTATATCACTTGAGTTATCACACTAGATTCCAATCAGAGGATTCACTTCAACTCCAATATCTTCAAGCTGCTGCTTCATCCACAATAACTCTGTGCATTCTTGAGTGGCCACAATATACTCAACTTCTGCGGTGCTCAATGAAATGCAATCTTGCTTCTTTATTAGCTATGAATTACACAATCCACCAAGATAGAATGCACGTCCTGATGTAGATTTTCAATTACCTGATGATCCGGCCCAATCTACAACTGTGTAACACAATAACAATGATTGAGATTTCTCATTATACATCAAACTGAAATCCACGGTGCCTTTGATATACCGAAGTATTATTTTCACTATGAGCATATGTCTTTACTTGGGTTTACTTTGATATCTTACTACATGGCATGTGGTGAAAACAATATCAGGTCTTGTTGTGGTCAAGTACAACATATATCTAATAATTCTCTTGTATTCTGTTATATTAACTGCCTTTCCATCCTCATCTTTTGATAATTTCATCCGGGTAGCAACCAGAGTCATCATCTCCTTGGAATTATCCATGAAAAACCTTCTTAAAACCTCCATGGAATATTTGGATTTAGAAATGAATGTTCCATTCCTTCTTTATGTCACCTGTATACCAAGTAAAAACGTCAGCTCTCCAGTCATTGACATTTCAAACTCTTTTTTCATTAATTCGGAAAACTATTTTCACTGAGCTTCATATGATCCACCAAATATTATGTCATTGAAACAAACCAGGACCATCATTCTTTGATTTCTATCTTTGTTAAAATAGAGATTTTAATCAACTCCACCACACAGGAAATCATGTTTTTTGAAAATATTGGCCAATCCTTAAGTATCATGCTCTTGGTGCTTATTGCATCCCATATAACCCCGTCTTCAGCCGAGAAACCTTGTTCTCATCCTCATGGATGAGAAAATCATCTGGCTATTCGATATACACTTCTTCATCCAGAACCCCATTCAAAAATGAATATTTGTCATCCATCTCGAACACTTTGATCTTTCATTGCACCTCAATGGCTAGGAATAATCTGATTGTCTCCCGCCTTGCAACCAGTGCAAATGTCTCATCAACATCTATTCCCTATATCTGGGAGTATCCTTTGCAAACTAGTCGTTCTTTATTTCAAATCATTGTTCCATCATCATTCATATTTTCGCGAAAGAACCATTTAGTCCTGATGACATTCTGATATGTTATCCTCGAAACAATCTCCCAGGTCTGATTATTTTCTGAATCATCATCATCAAGTCTTCTCCCCTTGTGTTGCTTTCTTCCTCAACACTTTTATCCAAAAATTATCACCATTTCATTGTTCAGTGGCATCATTTCTTTCAGCTACTTTTATGATATTTCTGTTGAAAACAGGTTGATATTCTCTCGTAGCTTCTTGGTATCCTGAAAATAGTCAGCTATTACCATATTGTTAGAACAAATTTGATAAGCAGTAGATGCGTGATTATCGCTACTCTTCTATGTGTTTCTTTCTTCCCTCAATATGCAACACCAAAGCTAAGTCATACAATTATTTCATTAATGGCTCATGCATCTGAATTTATTATTGAGTGATCTGCCTATTTTATGCAACACTTCTTAATGATAGGACCACTATTAAGGACAACAAACATTCTTCTTCTCTTGCATCATTTAGTCTTATATTCTACTCACCATTAATCCACTAACAAAATCTATAGTCCTACTGAGTAGAAACTCGGTGTAGGAAACAAGGGATAAAGTTAATTACAAAATCACTTCCTATTATGCTCTGTTTATCGCATACCTATTCAACATTGATACCGGATTTCAGTTAATTGAAACTTTGAATCATATCACTTCTCCACTTTTTTCTTTAGATACCACTTCCCCTTAGATCTTATCTCCCTAAAACCTGAAACTCATGAATCATCAGTTAATTGAATTTATATACATAGGGATATGGGCTCTTCTAGAATTCTCAAGATGATGATTGTGGTTGATCCTGATGGTTCTACCCTTTGATTATTTCTTGCTGAGAATCACACTCTTTTGATTCTTCTTCTAGTTGCCTTTCCAACTTCAACTTCTCTGGACATATGACTAAGCATTCATTACCCACATGCCGAGTCTTTCTCTGATATGTAGATTCTGTATGCCTGGAATTTTTTACGGAATGGGGCTTAATCCCACTAGTACACACTTCTTTCTTTGATGTTCCACTAAAATTATAAGTCCCTTTATTCCTTCTCTGTGTAGGAATATCTTTACTTTTCATATTTCCTTTCTTCTTCCACCATAGCAGGGGTCTTTCACATTCCTCCACATCTCATTGAGGAACACGACATGAATATTTTTCAATGCATTCTTTGTTCATCTTTTTTTATCAGATATCTGAGTCACCACTATATTTTACACTGTTGGTTAATTATCCACTGAACGTGTATTCATCTTTATCATAGCTTGAGTAGATCTCTCATTAGTCTTTTAGGTTTGTTCACATTCTCTCCTCAAGGGTCATTGTGAGTGTGATAGAGAAGGTGATTGAAACACCTTTAGTTTATCTCCTTGTGATTCCCCTGGGGTATTAAACCAGTTTTTCAATCTAGCACATTCACTTCCAGTGTCAGATTTCTCATCATACACCATTGGAGTCATGAATATCCTCTCGAGTTCCTTTTCCATTCCTAAATCCTTCTCTCTGAAATGTCTTTCCAAATTCCCATAATCAGAACATATAAAACATTTTTCATCAAAGGCATACCTCCTTTCAAAATTTCGTTGTCGAGATGTTGATGCAGCTTGAACTCTTATTCTGACGTTGAGCTCTTGAGCTTCCTGACACATACTCATCGTGTGTCCCTTTCATCCATAGTAAATAGCATCTTATGTATGTTTTCCTCTGATATAATCTTTTCTCCAATTTCTTATGATGCTTCTTCTTATTCTCATATTTATCAACACTATTATTTTCACAGCTTTAAATGTTTTCTAGATCCTCTGAAAAGAAGCTTGATGTGTGGCCATGAATCCCACAGAAACAGAACATGTCGTCACTTCTTCTTGTAACTATCCTCTTAGGCCCATCTCCAGCACGTACATGATTTTCTCCACATCGTGAACTATTCACAACACTCTTTTTATCATGCATGAGAGGTGATTCATCAAAAACAATACCAGTTTTTTCCTAATTGTATGGTCATTGAGCTGAAAACATTTGTTCTTGCCTATTTTAAGAAATAGAAAATTTCCTTTTCATTTCATCATTACATGCCGAAGGATAATCAAATATTAAGTGCATGGCATCCTTCATTTTAGGCTTTCCTCTAGCATTGGATTTCTCCACTTCCTACTTCACTGATTCAAGCTTTTCTTACAAATTTATAATCTTCATATACCTTGATTTAAGTTCGGAATTGAGTTCTCTTCTAAGATTCATTCCGTAACTCATCTCATCTTCCAGTTGACGTGTGATATTTTCTACCATGTTACATTTCTCCTTTAATTTCAATTTTTCCTGATAATTAAATTTAGAGAAAGATACAATCTCTTGTTATATTACTTGATTCTTCTGAATATTTTTAGACAACTATATAGCTAGATCATCATTTCTGGCTTTCAGATTATGAACATCTTCTGACGTTTGATTCTCTTCATAATCATTATCCTTTTGTTTTCCTTTCATTATATCCTTCTCGTTTCACCCTAATTTACCCTATAGGTATGTGGTCGTTCTAGTACAGTTAGGGGTTGAATCCACAGGGACCGAAGAAGAAACCGAGAGACACTCTGATTTTGGAAGGATTTGGCTATGGAGTGGCCAACTATTTGGATTGATTTGATTTTAATAACTACTGATTTAAACTAAAGAAAATAAATTAAAACATATAATTACTTAGTATAAAACAATTAATGGAGATGAGTTGATCCTATGTTGTTACTAGGGTTAGATTGGATGCATTTATTTTTTTATAACATTATGTCAAGTAATTCAAGATGTATCCCAAAAAAATGATATAATTAATCAACATAATTCACAAATTTCATCCCTACACCTTCTCAAGGATAATCACCAATGAAATTAGAGGATCAATTTAATGATCACTCCAAGGAATTAGATCGTACTAGAACTCATAATGTATCATTGTTAATGTTGGCGAAGATGAAAAAGAAAATAATCATCAAATGGAAATCTTAAATTAATGAAATGATTATAGAAATTAGGATCATAAAATAACAACCAATCTACACCATGCAACTCCCTAGGACCAACCCATAAGGGTTTATCCCTCCATTGATTTTATGATCTCAAAGGAAGGAAAAACAACAACAACAAAAATGATCACACCATGGTTGTGTGATAAATTTCACAAGAGTTGGTGAGAATACATTCACCCCTTGATGAAACAGTATTAAAGTTATGAGAATAATAATAGAAAAAGAGAAAATGAATAACTTTTATTCATAACTAATATGATTCAAACAACTTACATGAGAATGAAGAATGATTACAACATCAAATGGACAGAAAAACATTACAATGAAACAAGGCATCAAAGATCAATAAATCCTCCACCAATATTTCCTTAAATAAGAAAAAATGAAACATTGTCCAAGCCCCCAACATCCCATGGGCCATTAATTAATTGTGTTGGGGAAAGGTGGGTGGAACATTAATGTAGAGAGACTTTTCCACTTCTTGCCCCGAAGTTGCAGCCAACTTGCATCCCCCAGAAAGACACACCAAAAGGACCTTATAGAAGTCCAAATGTGTGTGGAACTATAAGACTTAAATGCATTCCCTGAGGTCCCTTAACAGACTATAAAATTTGTGCACAAAATAATAATCCGTTCGAGCGATATGATATAAATAGTTGGATGTTTTTCCGGGACGCAGAATCCGGCCCATAATTGAATCTTCAACTTGGGACACCATAATCACCAACATTTAAGGCTAATTATCACTGGCTCCAGAAGAATTATTTGTTCCTATATATGTATTCTATCTTCCCATGATCTTTGGGCTTCATTGAGCCTGTATTGTGGGCCCCACATTCCAATCAGTGGGATGATATCCAATCTGTCTTCTCCAGAATTGTTTTCGTTCATCGCCAAATATCTCCATCATCTTTTATGAATCCTCCATTCATACATGAATGAAAAATGTTCATATTATATTTAAATCCATTTCCCAAAATATCATATTAAAATATTTATAAATACATTCTTTAAAATCAGATGAAACTTTGGGCCTAAATTGGTACATATTAGGAATGAAATGCACAAATGTGAGAATGGATGTTCAAAATTAAAATCCACTAACTCAGGCCCATAATATTAAAAATGAAAATTTAATACCCTTCAAATGTAATCAAAATATGTGTTTTTATTGTATAATAACACCCAAAACTTGATTTTTTCTAGTGCCGAGAAAAATATATCTCACAAAAATGAAATTCGAATGACTTTTTCCAAAAACATTTTAATACACATTTATCACCCAAATATCTCATACCAAACAATAATTAAACCCATCAAAATAATTTTAAAAATGCTATGTCCACATGCATATATCAATCCCAAGCCCATTCCTTTGTTCAAATTCATCTCCATATTTCATCCAAATTCAATTAAGTATGATGAAGTGTTGTACGTCACAATAGACATGGGGGTTCATTTTCATCCGATGGGAGAAAATATGGAAGCCCTAGGAGAAATAAAATTTTAATAATAAGATGAGTACTGATTGTTTATTTTATTTGTTATTTTTTGGGAATTTGTTTAAAATTTATCCATGGAAACTGAAATTGAACTCAATCGAGTCAACCCAGGTAGCAGGACTTTGCCGATGACTCCCAGGCTCAAAGAACATAGGGCACCAAGTGGAGCTCACATACTCAGGCATCATCTCAATTTAACTCAATAAAAAACAAATTCAAATTACCACTAATAGAGATAAATTTCCCAACTCTGGGCAAGATAACCATGGAGTCACAATCCCCTTGTGCCAAAAGCCACACAATAGGTCAATTCATTGCTCTATGTGCAATTGATTTTTTTCAATACTCATGTTAAAATTAAAATGATCGCCAATTATATGCTATTTATTTTGGGTCCCCAAGAACTCAAGCTAAAACCCCACAATCTAGAGTATGTGCATTGTGTTTTTTTAAATAATTGGATGATAATATAAATGGTGAAAAATCACACAGGAGATCCGCACTTTCCAATATCTATGCACATGAACATAAACTTGAATTAAAATCAGAATCAAGGCATGCAAAGTTATTTGATATCCAATTTCAGAGTTTGGAATGTGTGTTATCATGTTCAAGGTTAATGACATTTTTCCTTCCACACATTTTCATCTCCCCCCCTAACATAGAATAACACTGTCTATAGAGACCCAAAGCTTGACATACATGAACATTACATTACTTTTGTGGAATACTTTGTACATAACAAAAACAGAAACACAAAGATTTTAATAGTTTAGTGTCTTTGGAAACTTGGTATGTAATCTTCTAATCGTGGTGAAAGATCTTCAACATCTCCCATAAAGATCTTCCTTTTTTGTTTTCTTACCTTAAACAATTATTTATATCTTTGGGAATAGAAAAAATATAAAGGGTGAGCTCAAATTCTTAGTAAGGGTAAGCATGCATAATATAAAACAAATCATATACATTAAAACATAAGAACATGAACATAATGTTTAAACAAAAAAAGTGTGAGCAAGGACATAAAACATTGATGTACGTAAGACATAGATCATAAAAAAACATTAAGAATGATAAAATAGCATGGGAATAAAACATGAAATTGTGGCAACCATTCAGTACATGTTATGATTTCCATAGTAGCCAAGGCATTGCTGCCAAGACCATCTTAGTGGACAAAGTCCCATTCTGAATCGAGTTCACTCCTTGTTCCAGTCCAGCATTACTGAACCAGTTTAACTTGTCGATCTAGCCATGTATATATCATGAGATATAAATCTTTACCCAACTAATTTGAGGGAGATATAGGTCCCCCCCATCTCATAATGAAATCATTCTTACTTGTGCAACAAAATAAACATACATCATTCATAGTAACCCAATAAATAAAATCAGTTTCATAAACATCATCCGATCATCACAAAATCCATATAAAATAAATGGATATCATTTCATCATAATAAAACTGAAACCATGTAAATCATAGAGACATTATACTTGAAACATACACATATGAAATAATGTCATCTTAGATGGAAAATGGTTTTGATAAATCACTTGAAATGGATTCATGAGGAAAATATCCTTTCTTCTTGAAAATCAATTTCTTTTCACAAAATTCCATGAAATTTTAAAAGAAAGATATTTTGTTGTAAATAGTCATGAAATCATTTGGAGGAAGCTTCATGTAAATAAGGCTTTATAAAACTGTAAAAATCCTTTCATGCCGTATAATTTAAAAAAACATTCTTCTCGTACTTTTGACAGAAAAGTCAAAAAGTACCTCATAAAGAAAGATTCTTTACATACCATGTAGTAAAATTCAAAAATGGGTAAAAATATCTTTAAACATACATGAAAACATTTTTAGAAAACATGGACTTGGATGATAAAGATAACCCCAATAAATACTTACGAATAAACAACCTCTGATAAAAATGAGATTTATAAATTATCCCTTACCTTAGGTAAGATATGCTTCGTACGTATCTGAAACTCCTGTATAATGATTTAAATAATGTAATTCACTTATTACAGAATGATATTCATTGTTATGATATCATATATGGTTCACATATGACATTATATTACCCATTCTTTTGTAAATTCCATGTTTAAGAGTGTTTTAGGTAAAATTGTTTCATTTGTTGTCCGTGTTTTGACTTGTAATTATTCATATGATTACATAGATCATGATTACATAATTGTAGAATATAAAAAATTATGTATATACAATATATATTTAGAATATACATATATATAAAATATCAATAAACGGAATGAAATACACCGTTCATGGAGACGGTAGGTCGTACGTACGCATGAACTCTGTTTTCGTATCCTTATTAAATTGAATGGAATTAAGTAGATGACATACATATATAAATAAATACAGTATCATTATTATGTCATATATTTAATTATTATTCAGTATATATACTTTATAATCATTCATGAATGGTTAACATGGAGAATGAATCTCATCGCACCGTGGAGACGGTAGCCCGTACGTATGCACGAGCGATGATATCATTCCCATGATCGTGGAGATGTATCGAAGTGTCTGTATAATATTTCAGAATAAATACTACTTTATAATAATCATATATAGTTATTTATTTACACCATTATACCCATCCATGTATGGTGGTGTTGGAAAATCATATTACACCACGACGTGGAGACGGTATTTCGTACGTACGCACGCGTGGTGATTTCATTTTCCTTAGGATAGATAGAAGGTGAAATAGGGTTCCTTCATATTTATAATAAAATATCAGTATATTAGGGATACTGATGTTATTACTTCACATTGAAACAACTAATGAAGATGGAGTATAAGAAGAATGGAACATGAAGAAAACGGTAGAAGGTATTACCTCTTTCTCAAATTGCCTCCTTTAAACATTCTCATAGGGAACTAAAGTTGGCCTTTAAAGAAGACCAGGACCTCTAGGATGTTTCTAGGGAAGTGGAAAAGAAATTTTTCAGGGTTTGGCCGAGCTTTAAGGCTCTATGTGGTGTGAGGAAGAGAGGGATGAGGTTCCCTTTTATAAGGGAGGAGAGGGGAACCTTTGGAAATATAAGAAATATTAGGTTATATTAAATCCCAACCAAACTTAAAAATTTAAAAAATGACTCATATATGAAGATTAGATGAGATAGGGTTGTAATATCATCAACCAATATAATTTAAACATGATATGAATTTATTTTAAACATTATCAACTTGATTTATCTTTCTTTATCAATTTAATTTTATTTGTTGTAATAATATTCTAAATTTTAAATTATTATAAATAATTACATATGTGTTTTTAATTTTCAATAATTTGACACTTTATGACATTTTAGACCATATAAATTTAAATTTATAATTTTAAAATATTTTTGGGATTTTAAAAAAATTTTATAATATGTTATTTTTATAAAATGACAATGGTGTCAATTTTAACACTATTTATTTATTTGAATTTAAATAAACAATATACAGAAGATATGTTCGAAATAAAAAATTTAATAGATTTAAAACATGTCATATTTATCTATTAAATTAGTTGAGAACATTAATTAGTTCATATAATATTTATTTTAATATTTTTAAAACCATTTATTTTATATTTATCTTAATAAAATAATTTCATTATCAATATTATGTCACCTTTAATGATAATTATTTAATCCCTATATATTCTAAATAAATTCATATGATGTAGAAAATTTTATTATATTTCTATAGAGTATTTATATTCGAATTTTCATTAATTATATCATTAAAATAAAATAATTATACTTATAAGATTTAAGAAAGTGACATGTTGTCACTTTCATTGGTTTTAATAATAATGAAATTATTTTCATGGAAAAACTTCCATTAAATGAATATAATCTAACACTTAGGTAATATTGGTCGACCTTTAGTCATACAATAGGATTTTGGAAGGTGTTAGGGTAATTTTATAATCTTATATTTACCCTTAATTACCCGATTTACCTTTAACTATGGGAAATAAAATTTACCGTAGTTACTATTCATAATGCCCAAAAATAAAACGTAGCCTATTAACATAATTTGGACCCACTGATTCTATATATGGAATAAATTTTTAAAAATTCATTACACAAAATATGCAGACATTAAATTAAAATTAATCCTGTTGTCGAAAAAAATGGGGTTTTTTATAAAACATTGCAAAAGATTGAATTGATTTAACCTACGAATTCAAGGTAAAATCAATGCTAATGACATAAATTATATTAAATGGTAAAAAATATTCTATTTATACTTTTAAATCATTCAATATTATAATTTAACTACATAAATTATTACGATGAAAAACGTTGTTTTTAATTAAAATATAGCGTGTTTTTACTATTCATTAAAATATGAAAGTTATCAGAATAATATCAAAACTTTATCCTATGTAAATTTTTATATCCTGATTCAAAAGAAGAAGTATATTTTGTAAAATTGAACTTATAAACATTTCAAAAACTAGGTTTAATGTGGGTGCGCCATTAAATGGTGAAAAAACTGCATTTTTTAAAAAATACTTATTTTACAGAACAATTTATTTTGTTCACATACCATGTTCTAGAAAATGTTTAAGATGAAATAATATTGTTATAACATTCAAATTTTAGTTAATACTATTCATAATGGCTAGTTCATAATAATATTATAACCATATATCATTGTTTAGTGAAACCTGATATTGCGTACAACACACGCTATCGAGGAAAGTCGTGATTGCGTGTAATGAAAACCAAGTCGGTGTTGCGTATACTGCAAGGTAATACAGTGTTGTGTATAGCGCAAGGTAATCTTTTTGTATAGTACAACAGAAGACATCAGTCAAATTAAAAGTATATTTTTCATAAAATTTCAGGGTGTTACATTCTAGCCCCCTTAAAATGAATTTCGCCCTAGAAATTCATCGGGGTTATAAATCGTTTACTACTTGAAAGTTTCCCTCATAGAAACCCACATCGTAAAAAGGAATTCTAAATCTTAATTTTAAAAAAATCAACATTAGAAACAAAATGGATACCCAAATTAACTCATCACTTGGGTTCCCACAAAAGATAACATAGGTGAAAATATGGATATGGAAGAAAAATCTAACCCTCATGTTCTGATGGAGAGTGGTAGAGAACAGGGCTATGAAAAAGACAACAATCACAAAGCCATAAATTTTTGATGATCTAAGGTACCATCTGATTCATTGGATATAAGGGCACTAGGATACCATTTTTGGTTTTCAAGATCATTTTCCTAAATTTGATGAATTAAACAAAATACTTACATGATTTTGGTACAATCTCACTATTTTTCATGAATTGAACAATTTCAACTTCATCTATTAATGAAATGATGTTTAATTTGTTATTCGTGAAGTGATAACATATCATGTGATAGAATGATGTGTCATTCTGTCTGTTTCAAAAAAAAGTTTAGCAAAAGTTATAAGCCCGTCTTATGGTGAGATTAATCGTATATGGTTCCAAAAATGGACTTATACATTATTTATCATACCGCTTAATAATAAAAAACTACTTTCCATTAACCAGGGACTTCCTGTAGGCTATTGGTAGGTGATAAAGGTCTGTCGCACTTCAGTTATGGGTTCAATTTCCACATCCTTGTCCAACGCGATGGGTTGTCGCCCGTCCTGCAGGTTGTCCTTTTTCTAAAAATACATTACTATAACATCCCATCAATAATATTGAAAAAGTTCTATCCATAAACAATACTGACTTATGTCCAACATAATCCATTCATATCTTTAGTCTTATCTAAAATACTTCGGTCCAAGATAATAGTATAAAGAAAACAATTACTAGAAAGGTTATCTACCATGAATTTGAATACAAGCATTTATCACACATATATCATAAGATATATCTTGTTGGTTGTATTCCAAACACATGAATACCTTAGTCATATATTCTCCTAAAACATAAATTACCATATAACCTTAGTGAAAACATGAATACTGTCAAAAGGTAACTCTTTCCACATACCAAAATCCCAAAAAATCTATATAATCAAACCATAATATCACTTAGTCCTTATATCAGTCATGAGCTCATGAATATAATCAAACATCTCATTATCTTCTTATCCCTTCATTATGCGCATATCATCTACTTTCTAAAAATATCTGAATAACCATCCATGGTTACCAGTACCACTCAAAATATACAATCAAATACTTTAGCAAAAACAATAGTGTAACAATCCTTAGATGATTCTTTATTCCATAGTATCATACATTATTCTTTATAAACATACAATAATTCCACTAACTTCTTAAACCACTGATTGAGCGTCATCATTTCTTTTATCTCATATTTCATTTATAGTCTCTTCATCATCATCCACATAAATACTACTCATATGACCATGCTGATTCTCTTCATGAGATTTTCCCTTAGGGCATTGGTTTGCATAATTCCCATACATTCCACATTTAAAACATCTAATCATTGCTGATATCGTAGAAATACCATTTCCCTTGTCCATGGTGTTAACTGAACCTTTTACTTTTCACTTACTAGATTTGTGTCCTTATTTTCCACACCCAAAGTATCTTCCAGTTCCTTTGAAACAATCTCCCCGATGTCTCTTACCACATGATTTACATGAGAGAAACTAAACTTTCTTTCCTCTATGATCATCATGAAACTCCATCTTTCTCTTATTATATGAGTTGGGAAACATACCAAAGTTGAGATTATTGATCATCTTATGAGATTTCTTATTAGGAATAATAATGATGTTTGGACTTCCAAATCCCATTTCAATTGTTTTCTCATGAATAATATCATTCCATTGTCTGTTATATCCTCAATTATCGTGAATATTCCTGTTTCCAGCCATTTTTAAAAACCCAAAAAGAATAGTATAAGAGGAAAAAATAATTCTAGGGAAAAAACATAGTAAAGAGGGATTACCCTCAATATCTAATATCATAGGTTAAATTCTAGGATCTTTACCATAGTTATAGTACTATATCATATACGTATACTTATCCTTAGGGACATCCCTAGACATACCTTAGAAATATCTCTAAGGATCTCACTAACGTTTTCGAATGCTAGTTTCCAATGGATGACTAAACCTTTCCTCTGATACCAACTGTAGAGACCTGAAGCTTGACGTACATGAATATTACATTACTTTTGTGGAATACTTAGTACATAATAAAAAGAGACAAACAATGATCGTAATAGTTTAGAGTATTCGGAAAAATGGAACGTAATCTTCTAATCGTGGTGAAAGACCTTCAACATCTCCCATAAAGATCTTCCATTTTCGTTTTCATACCTAAATCCTATCTTTATATCATGGGGAAAAGAAAACATATAAAGGGTGATCTCAAATGCCTATTAAGTGTAAGCATGGATAAAATAAAACAAATCATATACATTCAAACTTAAGAACATGAACATAATGTTTAAACATCAAAAGCCTGAGCAATGACATAAAACATGGAAGTACATAAGACATAGATCATAAAGAAACAATAAGCATGATAAAATAGAATGGGAATAAAACATGCAATTGTGGAAATCATTCATCACATGTTATGATTTCCATAGTAGCCAAGGCATTGCTGCCAAGACCATCTTAGTGGACAAAGTCCCTTTCTGAATCAAGTTCACTCCTCATTACAGTATGGTATTACTGAACCAGTTTAACTTGAAATTCCATCCATGTCTATCTCATGAGATATAAAAATTTACCCAATGAATTGGAGGGAGATATTTTTCCCACCCATCTCATAATTAAATCATTCTTACTTATGACACAAAATAAACATACATCATTCATAATAAACCAATAAATAAAATGGGTTTCTTAAACATCATCCCATCATCACATAATCCATATAAAATAAATGGATATCTTTTCATCATAAGAAATGTGAAACCATGTAAATCATAGAGACATTATACTTTAAACATACACATATGAAATAATGTAATCATAGATGGAAAATTGTTTGGATAAAGCACTTGAAATGAATTCTTAAATAAAATATCTTTTCTTCTTGAAAATCATTTTATTTTCACAAAATTCCATGAAATTTTAAAAGAAAGATATTTTTTTGTAAATATTCATGAAATATTTTGTAGGAAGATTCATGTAAATAAGGCTTTATAAAACCGTAGAAATCCTCTCATGCCAAAAATGTTTAAAAAAACATTTATCTTGTACTTTTTCCTGAAAAGTCAAAAAGTACATTGTTAAAAAAAGAATCCTTACATACCATGTAGTAAAAGTAAGAATGGGTAAAAATAACATTAAACATACATGGAAACATTTTTATAAAACATTGGATTGGATGATAAAGATAACCCCAGTAAATACTTACAAATAAATAACCTCGGATAAAAATGAGATTGATAAATTATACCTTACCTTAGGTCCGATATGCTTCGTACGTATCCGAACCTCCCATATAATGATTCAAATAACATCATTGACTTATTAAAAAATGATATTCATTGTTATGATATCATATATGGTTCACTTATGACTTTATATTACCCATTCTTTTGTAAATTCCATGTTTAAGAGCGTTTTAGGTAAAATCGTTTCATTTTTCTTTTGTGTTTTGACTTGTAATTATTCATATGATTACATAGATCATGATTACTTAATTCCAGAATATAAAACATGATTTATATATAATATATATTCATAATATACATATATATAATAGATCGATAAATGGAAAGAAATACATCGTTAATGGAGACGGTAGTCCGTATGTACGCATGAACACTATTTTCGTTTCCTTATTGAATTGAATGGAATTAAGTAGATGAAATACATATGTACATAAATACAGTATCATTATTAGGTCATATATTTCATTATTATTCATTAAATACTTTCTAATCATTCATGAATGGTTAACATGGAGAAGGAATCTCATCGCGTCAGGGAGACGGTAGTCCGTACGTACGCACGAGCGATGATATCATTCCCATGATCGTGGAGTTATATCGAACTGTATGTATAATATTAAAGAATAAATATTACATTACAATAATCATATATAGTTATTTATTTACACCATTATACTCATCCAAATAAGGTGGTGTTGGAAAAACAGATTACACCACGGTGTGGAGATGGTATTCCGTACGTATGCACGCGCAGTGATTTCGTTTTCCTAAGGATGGATAGAAGGTCAAATATGGTTGTTTCATATTTATAACAACATATAAATATATTAGGGATAATTATGTTATTACTTCGTAATTAAACAACTAAATAAGAGGGAGTAGAGGAATAATGGAACTTGAAGAAAATGGTAGAAGGTATTAGCACTTTCTCGAAGTGCCTCCTTTAAACATTCTCTTAGGGCACTAAAATTGGTCTTTGAAGAAAAACAGGACCTCTAGATTCTTTCTAGGGAATTTTAGAATGGAATTTGGCAGGGGTTGTCCGATCTTGAAGGCTCTATGTGGTTTGAGGAAAAGAGGGAGGAGGTTCCCTTTTATAAGGGAGGAGAGGGGTACCTTTGGAAATATAAAAAATATTAGTCGATATTAAATCTCAACCCTACTTAAAAACTTCCAAAATGAATCATATCTGAAGATTAGATGAGATAGGGATGTAATCGCATCATCCAATAAAATTTAGATATGTTATGAATTTATTTTAAACATTTTCAACTTGATTTATCTTTATTTATCAATTTAATTTTATTTGTTGTAATAATATTCTAAATTTTAAATTATTATAAATAATTATATATGTTTTGTGAATTTTCCATAATTTGACACTTTATAACATTGTAGAACATATAAATATAAATTTATCATTTTAAAATATTTTTGATATTTTTAAACAATTTTATAATATGTTATTTTAATAAAATGACAATAATGTCAATTTTGACACTATTCATTTATTTGAATTTAAATAAACAATATACAAAAGATATGTTTGAACTAGAAGATTTAATAGATTCATAACATCTCATATGTATCTAGAAAATTAGTGTAGCACATTAAATGGTTCATATAATATTTATTTTAATGTTTTTAAGACCATTTATTTGATATTTCTCTTAATAAAATAATTTCAACATCACTATTATCTCGCCTTTAATGATAAATATTTAATCCCTAAAAATTTTAAATAAATTCATATAATGTATATAATTTTAATATCTTTATGGAGACTATTTATATCCTATGTTTCATGATGTTTATCACTAAATGAAAAATATTATACTTATAAGATTTAAGAAGGTGACATGTTGTCACTTTTTTTGGTTTTAATAATAATTAAATTATTTACATGGATAAAAGTCCATTAAATGAATATAATCCGACCCTTAGGTAATATGGGCTGACTTTTAGTCATAAAATTTAATTTTTTCTGGTGTTAGGGTAATTTTATAATCTTATATTTACCCTTAATTACCCGATTTACCTTTAACTATGGTAAATAAAATTTACCGTAGTTACTATTCATAAAGCCCAAAAATAAAAAGTAGCCTATTAACATAATTTGGACCCACTGATTCCAAATATGGAATCCATTTATTCAAATTCAATACACAAAAGTTGCAGAAATTAAATTAAAATTAATCCCATTATCGAAAGAAAACGAGTTTTTGTTTAAAACATTGCAAAAGATTTAATTGATTTAACCTACGAATTCAAAGTAAAATCAATGATAATGACATAAATTATATTAAATGGTAAAAATATATTCTATTTATACTTTAAAACCATTCAATATTATAATTTAACTACATAAATTATTATTATGAATAAACGTTCTTTTTAATTAAAAGATATCGTGTTTTTACTATTCATTAAAATATGAAAGTTATCAGAAAAATATCAAAACATTATCCAATGTAAATTTTTATATCCTGATTCAAAAGAAGAAGTTTATTTTGTAAAATTGAACTTATCAACATGTAAAAACTATTTTTAATGTGGGTGCTCCATTAAAATGCGACAAAACTTCATTTTTTAAAAAATACTTATTTTACCCGAAAAATTTATTTTGTTCACATACCATGTTCTAGAAAATTTGTAAGATGAAATAATAATGTTATAACATTCAAAATTTAGTTAATAATATTCATAATGGCTATTTCATAATAATATTATAACCATATATCTTTGTTTAGTGAAACATGATATTCCGTACAACCCACGCTATTGAGGAAAGTCACGATTGCGTGTAATGCAAGCCAAAGTCAGGGTTGCATATACTGCATGCTAATACAGTATTGCGTATAGAGCAATGTAATCTTGTTATAGCGTACAAAAAAAGACATCAATGAAATTAAAAGAATATTTTTCATCAAATCTTTGGGTGTTACACTGTCTCCGATGTTTAAAGAATTAAAACATAAAAGGGGTAGGATATAAGTTCAATGAAGACATTGAAAATGAAAATTATGGAATGAAGTCACCTAGTGGATGATGTTGAAAATGCATTCCACTGTCTCCCTTCAGTTCTGGTTTGTATCCCAATGGCTTGGACCGTTGTGACCAGATTTTCCCAATGACCTATGACATGCCTTTAATTTTTTTATGTATATTTTTAACCTAAAAAACGTAAAAATAACATGAACTGATGATACATTGTATTCTCTTAAATTTCTAGGTAAGGTATTACTTAGGGATCACACCGGGTGACACAGATGAATACGGTGCTCCCCTTTTATACCCATCCTTACTCATGAAAGAAGAAGAGGTCAACAATCTATTTTTTTAAATACCATTAAAAACTAATGATAGATTTTTCCCCTTAATATTTTCAGGGTAAAGTATTACCCAGGGATCATACTGCATGACAGAGATGAATACGGTGCTCCCCTTTCATACCAATCCTTACTCATAAAAGAAGAACATGTCAATAGTTTAAAGTAGAATAAAATTATATCAAAATGATACACTCATCCTATTTGAGATATAAAGTTGATTAAAACAACAAAATGATTGGAAACTTGAAAACCATAGGTTTCCTCCAGTGCAGTGCTTAATTTAACGTCTTTAGATCAACTTGAACCCCCCAACTTAGCCAATTCAAAATTTAATATTTTTAATGACCTCATCTTTCTCCACTTCAACATGATTGAGAATGCGTATTCATTGTGGTTGGTAAGAATATTTGGAATTTGATACATGAACAATACTATTTTCTAAAATGAATGGGAAAATCCAAGGAATATCAGAAATGGTTCATCATTTTTCTTCTGTAGTCTTTCCTAATAAATCCAAGATAAACCCCCCTTTTTGGGATTCATGAGATGAATGAATGAAACCCCCAATCTCTTTATTAACAAAAATGATAGGGTACTCGGGTGGGGAAGGATGTACAATGATTTTGACCTCAGTTTGGATAGGACATTTAGACAAAAGTTGAAATTTGAATCCATCTCATTTTCATTTTCCAAATTTCTTGACACAATTGTTTCATTTTGAACAGAATATTCATCCAAAAAATTAAGATGAATAGTTTTAGGAATGGGAATGGACTCAATGTTTTTGATTTCTCTCATTGGTTTAGTTATTGGCGTTTTTAAAAATCATCAACAGAGTTACACTTAGGAGACTCAATCCATGATGTCAAATTCCCCTCTTGTGAATACATGAAATCAATTTCTTCTTGATTTAAAAACCCTTAAAAAATTTCTTGATTCACTTACCCTACCCCAAATACAAAGTTCATTTCATCCATTAATTCATGAGTGGTTTTTGTGAAACTAGACACTCCATATAAGGTATTGAAAGGTACAATTGGTGCAGCGATGTGTTCCTCAGAAGTATTAATGCTGTGTAGTTCTAATCTCAAAGATGATACCTCGGAACTCATTATATCCATTTGATTACACTATTTTTCATGAAATGATTGAGGAAAATATAGGATGGGATGTTTAACATTATGTACTTCACTAATATTAGACTCTTCAATCATCCTTGAGAGGGAAGGAAAGTGATCATTTAAACATTTATTATCCCATTGATTGTACGTCTCAACAGTTGCAGGGAAATCATTAAAGGGTTGATCAATGAAATTTTCTAATTTTGGGGCTTCAATATATTGAATTTCCATTGGTTCTAACATGATTTTGTGACATTGTGATTTTGATGATACTCCATTGGAGAAGACAGAAATTTGGATTCTAGATTCTCAGGATACATACAAACAGAAAGGGGGGAAAGATAATAGAGATGGGGGTGCTAATAGAGAAAGTGGGGTGAGAAAAGGATGATAGTGTCTAAGGTAACTTACATGGGTTCCGGGAAATGGCGCCAAAATTTGGTTTCACCCAAATTTAGCCTACAGGTATGCGGTCATTGTAGTACAGGTAGGGGTCGAATCAATAGGGACTGAAAAAGAAACTGTGAGACACTATGATTTTGGAAGGATTTTTCTATGGAGTGGCCAACTATTTGGATTGATTTGATTTTAATAACATCTAATTTAAACTAAAGGAATTATGTTAAAACATACAATTACTTAGTCTAAAACAATTAATGGAGATTAGTTGATCCTAAGTTGTTACTAGGGTTAGATTGGATGCATTTATTTTCTTATAACATTCGTTTCACTTATTCAAGATGTATCCAAAAAATGAAATAATTTCTCAATATAATTCACCAATTTAATCCCTACACCATTCCATGGATAATCACCAATGCACTTAGAGGATCAATTTAATGATCAATCCAAGGAATTCGATCGTACTATCACTCGAAATGTGTCATTGATAAAGTTGGCAAAGATGAAGAGGAAAATAATCATCAAATATAAATCTCAAATTAATGAAATGATTACCGAAATTAACATCATAAAATAACATCCAATCTTCCCAATGAAACTCCCTAGGACCAACCCTTATGTGTTTATCCATATATTGATTCTAGGATCTCAAAGGAAGTAGAAAGTAGACTCATAGGGGCGGAATTGAAGAAGCAAAAACAACAACAACCAAACTTATAACTCCACCGTTGTGTGATAAATTTCACAAGATTTGGTGTGAATAAATTTTCACCCTGAAGCAACAGTATCAAAGTAATAAAAATAATAATATAAAAAGAAAAAATGACGAACTTTTATTAATAACTAATATGATTCAAATAACATACATGAGATTGAAGAATGATTACAACATCAAAAGGACAGAAAAACATTACAATGAAACAAAGCATCAAAGATCTATAAATCCACCACCACTACTGCCTTAAATAGAAATAAATGAATATTTTGAAGATCCCCCAACATCCCATGTGCCTTTAATTAATTGTGTTCTGTAAAGGTGGGTGGAACATTAATGTAGAGAGACTTCTCCACTTCTTTCCCTGAAGTAGCAGCCAGCTTGAATCCAGCGGAATGACGCACAGAAAGTACCCTCTAGAAAGCCGAAGATGAGTGGGCCCTAGATGACTAAAATGAATCCCCAGATGTCCCCTAACATACTGTAAAATTTCAGCTCATAATAATATTCCTTTCGAGAGATATGATATACATAGTTGGTTGTTTTTCTAGGCCGCAGAATCTGGCCCAGAATTGAATCTTCAACTTGGGCCATGTATATAACCACCATTTATGAAGAATTATCACTGGCTCTACAATAATTATTTGTTCCACTATATGTCTTCTAGCCTATCATGATGTTTGGGTTTCATTGGGCTTGTATTTTTGGCCCCACATTCCCATCAGTGAGATGATATCCAATCTACCTTCTCCAGAATTGTTTCCTTTCATCGCCAAATGTCTCCATCATCTTTAATTAATACTTCATTGATCACTAAACGAAAAAATATTCATATTATGTTTATATATATTAATCAAAATATCAATTTAAAAATATGGATAATTAAATTCTTTAAAATCAGATGAATCTTTTGGCCTAAATTGGTGCATATTAGGAGTGAAATGCACAAATGATGAGAATAGATGTTCAAAATTAAAATCCACTAACTCAGGCCCATAAAATCAAAAATGAACATTTAATACCCTTAAAATGTAATCAAAATAAGTGTTTTTATTGGATAATAACCATGTTTTGTACTTATTCACTTTAAGAATCATTCTTATCCCTTAGTTCAGTGGCCACATCAATAAGCCTTTGATTTAAACCTCTTACTTTGTTGACCTCAATTTCCAATACCTGGATTTGGATATCTTTATATTTGACTTTTTCATCTAATTTAGGATCCAATTATTTTTTTTGTTGACAAAATCAACTAGTGTCCTCCTCCTTAAAACTTCTCCATCATTAGTTATTTCAGTATCACATTGAAGATAAAGTACTTCCATCTTTCCTACATCATGATTGAGTGAATCAATCTTTTCATTATCAGATTCATCCATGACTTCTTTCAGTAAGCTATTTGATTCTTTTAATTTAATCACACATTTCCATACACACTTCCACACTGGGTAATATCACTTGATATCTGATTCTTCTTCGATTTTTTCCCTTCTCTATGGCACACCATGATAAGAGTAGATTGTTTAAATCACACAAATTGACTACACATAGTCGAAGAAAAAAAATCTATTAAAAACATCCTATCCCTCTAATACCAATTGTTAGGACAAATAGGGGCCTATATACCCTGAGAGGGGGGTGAATCAGGGTATGGATATTCTTTTTAAAATTCTTCATTCCCCATTAAATATTGACCTCTTTGTTACAAGGTTCACATTTTTTTGAACTTTTGTGTTTATTATGAACACTTATATTCTTATTTATCTGATGATGATGCTTTGAATGTAATGCAGGGAAGTAAGCATACAGACATAGAGATTTATACTTGGTTCAACCTCACTGGGCTACGTACAATGAGCATACAATGACAATGTGACATTGTACCAAATCCATTAAGGCTCACTGCCAATTTAAAATGTTCGGGCTAGATCACATATATGCCCAAACATATTGCCTTTACAATACTCAGGGTCAGATCACTGCATTCCCAATGGTCACTACCTGTTTCTATCTACCTAGCTCACTGTCGGTGGGGAGGACCACCATCTTCCTCTTCCTTTTCTCATTGCTCTGGAAAGTATCCACTCACAGTTTATAGACATGTAGGTCTCTTCATTATCAAAAATTAATGCATCCTATATTCTATGTAGTTGGTCTATTTATGTTCAACCTTCACCCATAGATGAATCTCTCTTTGCACCGAAGGTATTAGGAAATCTTCAAGCTTTCTCGTAGCCCTGAACCATTTCCATTAAACAACCTTACCTGGAAACATTCTCTAAGCTGGCATGCAAGTCTCGGCATGCAAGTCAAAACTGGCACAGAAGTCTACCTCAACCACTTGCATGACACAAGCTTCTGCAACTCCAAATGTGCATGACACACACCCTTTTACGCCCAAAAAATATTGGTGTGCAACCAACAAATTTTTTCATTTCTTCAAAATCTGGTGTGAAAGAGTCACCAAACCACTTGTGCGACACCATCTTCTTCAACTCACAACATGTGCGACTTCCATCCGTTCTCACCCAATCCACCTTAGGCGCACAACTATCACCTGGAGTGCATCATATACTTACACGACCACACACCACTTTGGTGAAAACCATACCCGCGTGATGGGAGCTCTAATTATTCAATGTGTTGAACTCTTTATCGAATGAGGATGGGTTGACCTGTATTTATGGGCATTTTAGACACCCTGCGTGACGGTGCTCAAGTCTCCCCTCAGTGCGCAAGTTTCTGCGCCCAAGTCTCTCCCTCCCAAGTCACATGCATGACCAACCCTAAAACATGCATGACCATTATTCTATTACCATATTTTGATGTTCTGATCTTGAAAAAAATTAGGCATGAAAGTTCCCACTCCACCAAGTAAACGGCGCACAAGTCCCTTTTCCAAAACCACTTTTCATCATCTGTCGATTTTCAGCCCCAAATATTTGGAAAAAACTGGAAAACAGTGACACCTTGTATCTTCTCTTTTTGTACCACCTCCAGATCATGCTGTCCTTTGGAAACGTTCTTGAATAAAACATTGATCACTAACCACATCTCTTGAACTCGACATGCCACCATGAAATCCCCTTTGTCAACAAATTTGTTTGTCATGGTTTGCTTTGTCAAGAATCACAACACAGATGTCCACTTTTTCAACAAACACGATCACCACAAAAATGCTTCAATGATGTTGTGGGGGATTTTTTCCCAACAATCTCCCCCTTTGGTTTTGTTGAAAAATCTTCCATAAAAATATACATTGATAATTCTTCATCAATCATTCGCATATTGTGATTCCGATGGCAATCAAGGATTTACTCAACACATACTCTATGCCCACATTAGCAATGCTCGGTGTGATAGACAAGAGTAAATGAAAAGTTCATCAGTGAATCACTTCTTCCCAGACACCCACTATTGATATCAAGCTGATACCTATTTTTGGAAGTATTCGTACAACTTTACAACACCACTCTTATGATTTTATCACGATCCTCAACTGTCATGATATATATTCTTTGATCGATCACTTCTAACATTATCATATGTAAAATTATCCCCTTTCTCATTTCTCCCCTTATATCGTTGCCCCACCTGTCATCTTCTCTCCATATCATTCATGATTTGTCAAATAGCTACACTGTCTCCCCTTGAACAATCACTATATTCCACCTTTTTCAACGAACACAAAGGTCACTCCTTTGTAGTCTGTAATATAGTAAAGAACACATATCACCACATTAGGGAAAAACACCTCATACCTCAGGGAGAGGGGGGTTCACATCCACACTCTTTTAAGTGGGGAGATATGAGTGATCTCACAGAGCTAGTCGATGCCTCTCAAAATCATCTTTGGGTAAGGCCTTTATTATAATTTCTGCAACCTGTTGTTCTGTAGGCACATACTCCAACTTCACAATTCCTTGATCAACCTTATCCTTGATAAAATGATACTTTATCACAATTTACATTGTCCTTGAGTGATGGATGTGATTTTTTCTAAGATTTATAGCACTTCAGTTATCGCAGTATATTATGATCGAAGACTTCACTTCAACTCCAATATCTTCAAGTTACTGCTTCATCCACAATAAATGTGTGCATGATTGAGTGGCCGGAATATACTCAGCTTCCACGGTTCTCAATGAAATGCAATATTGCTTCTTTCTTACCTGAGAAATATACAATCCACCAAGATAGATTGCACCTACTGACATTGATTTTCTCTCATCCTCTTATCTGGACCAATCTGCATTTGTTTATCCCAATAACACTGATTTTGATTTTTCATTATACATCAGACTAAAATCCATGGAGCCTTTGATATACTAAAGTATTATTTTCACTATGATCATGTGGCTTTACTTCAGATTTCTCTGATATCTTGCTGCTTAGCATGTGGGAAAAACAATATCTGGTCTTTTGGAGGTCAAGTACAACAAACATACAATAATTTTCTTGTATTCTATGATATTAACTACTTTGTCATCCTCATCTTTTGATAATTTTATCCGGGTAGAAACCAGAGTCTTAATCTCCTTGGAATTGTCCATGCCAAACATTATTAAAACCTCCTAGGCATATCCAGATTGAGAAATTAATGTTCCATTCTTTCCTTGTGTCAATTGTGTACAAAAGAAAAACAATATCTCTCCAATAATTATCATTTCAAACTCATTTTTCATGAATTCATAAAACTGTTTGCACTGAGCTTCATCTAATCCTTCAAATATTATGTTTTCGACACCAACCAAGACCATCATCCTTTGATTACTATCATTGTTGATATAGAGATTGTAATCAACTCCACCATAAAGGAAATCATGTTTTTTTTCAAATACTGATCAATCCTTAAGTATCATGCTCTTGGTGCTTATTTCAGCCCATATAACCCCTTCTTTAGCCGACAAACCTTGTTCTCATCTTCATGGATGAGAAAACCATCTGGTTATTCGATATACACTTCACCATCCAGAACCCCATTAAAAATGATTATTTGACATCCATCTGGAACACTTTGAACTTTCGTTTCACCTCAATGGATATGAATAATCTGACTGTCACCCGCCTTGCAATAGGTGAAAATGTCTCATCAACATCTATTCCCTCTATATAGGAATATCCTTTTCACACTAGTTCTGCATTGTATTGACTCATTGTGCCATCATCATTCATCCTCTTGTGAAATAACCATTTAGTCCCGATGACGTTCTTATCTCTTAGCCTCAAAATAATCCCCCACGTCTGATTATTTTCTGAATCAGCATCAGTCACTTTTTCTCCCCCAGTATTGTTTTCATCATCAATACTTTCATTAGAAAATTTATCACTATTTCATTGTTCGGTGGCATCATTTATTTAAGAGAATTTTCTGATATTCCTTTTGAAACCGGGTTGATATTCTCTCACATCTTCTTTCTATCCTAAAAACAGTCAGCTGATACCATATTTTTAGAAGAAAATTGATAAGCAAGAGATCCATGATTATTGATGCTTCTGCATGTGTTTCTTTCTTTACTCGATAGGAAACACCTAAGATATGTCATACAATTATTTCTTTGATGAATCTTTCATCTGGTTTTGTTATTAAATGTTCCCGTTATGTTATTCAACACATCTTAAGGTTAGGCCTACTATTTAAAACCATAAGCATTCTTATTATCCTACACCATTTATTATCATATTCTACTCAGAATTGAGCCACTAACAATATCTATAATCCTACTAAGTAGAAACTCCATGTATGAAATAGGAGATAATGTTAATAACAAAATCACTTCCTATTATGCTCTGTTTCTCCCTTACTTGTTCAACTTTCATACCTGATTTGAGTGAATTGACACTCTGAAGCATATCACTTCTCAAATTTTCATCTTTTGATACCACTTCCCCTTGGATATTATCTCCCTAAAACCTAAAACACATGAATCATCAGTTAATTAAATTTATATACATATAGAGAGGGGCTCTTCTGGAATCCTAAAGATGATGATTGTGGTCGATCCGGGTGGGTAAACACTTTGATTCATTCTTGCAGAGCATCACACTCTTTCCTTGCTACTTCTATCTGCCTTGCCAAATTCAACTTCTCTAGCCATATGACTACGCATTCATTACCCACATGTTGAGTCTTTCATTGATATATAGATTCTATAGGCCAAGACTTTTTCATGACTTGGGGATTCAGCCAATTGGTACACACTTCCTTCTTTTATGTTCCACCTAAATTCCTTTTCCCTTGATTCCTTCTCTGGGTATGAATCTCGTAACTTGTCATATTTCCTTTCTTTTTCCACCATTGTAGTGGTCTTTCTCTTTCCTCCACTTCTCGCCAAGGAACATGACATGCAGATTTTTCAATGCATGACTTGTTCATCTTTATTTTATCAAATATCTCAGTCACCACTCTATTTTTCACTAGTGGTAATTTTTCCACTTAACGTGCATTCTTCTTTATCATACCTAGAGTAGATCTTCCATTAATCTTCCATGTTTATCCACTTTCTCTCCATAAGGGTTGTTTTGAGTGTGACAGAGAAGGTGATTGATACACCTATCATTTATCTCCTTCTGATTTCCCTGAGTTATTAAGACTGTTTTTCAATCTACCACATTCTCTTCTAGTGTAGGATTTCTCATTATACACCACTGGAGTATTGAATCTCTTCTCGAGTTCCATTTTCTTTCCTACATTCTTCTTACTCTAATGTCATGCCAAATACCAATAATCAGAACATATAAAACATTTTCTATCAAAGTCAAACCACCTTTCAAAATTTCTTTGTCAATATGTTGATGTAGTTTGAACTCCTCTTCTAACGTTGATCTCCTAAGCTTCCTGACACATACTCATTGTGTATCCCTTTCTTCCATAGTAATAGAATCTGATGAATGTTTTCCTCTGAGATACTCTTTTCTATGATTTATCATGTTTCTTTTCTTATTCATAGATTTATCAAAGATTCTATTTTTACATACTGAAATGTATTCGAGAGCCTCTGATCAAAAGCTTGATGTTTGGCCATGAATCATGCAGAAATAGCACCTGTCATCAATTCTTCTTGTAACTATCCTCTTAGGCCTATCTCCATCACCTAAAAGATTTTCTCCACATCTTGAACTATTCACATCTCTCTTTTTGTCATGCATGAGAGGTGATTCATCAAATTCAATACCAGTTTTTTCCAAATTGTATGGTCTTTGAGCTGAGAAAATTTGTTCTTTCCTCTTTTCAGAAATAAAAAATTTTCTTTTCATTTCATCATCACCTACCGAAGGATAATAAAATAGTAAGTTCAAATAATCTTTCATTTTAGGCTTCACACTAGCTTTGGATTTCTCTACTTCATTCTACGCTGATTCAAGCTATTCTTCCAAAATTTGAATCTTCATATCCATTGATTCAGTTTGGGTATTGAGTTATATTTTGAGATTCTTTCCACAACTCATCTAATCTACCAGTTATTGTGTGGGCTTTTCTACATTGTTACATTGATCCTTTACTTTAAAATCATTCTGAGAAATAGATTCATAGAAAGATACAATATCTTGTTGTAGTATTTTATTCTTCTGAACATTTACAGACAACTGTGTAGCTAGATCATCATTTCTGGCTTTCAGATTCTGAACTTCTTCTGACATTTGATTCTCTTCATGATCATTAGCCTTTTTTTCCCTTTTATTCTAGACATATTTTGTACTTCTTATCTTTGAGAATAATTCTTCTCCCTTAGGTCAGTGGCTACATCAATAAGCCTTTGATTTATGCATCTTAGTTTGTTGACCTCAATTTACAATACCTAGATTTTGATATCATTAGATATGACTTTTTCATCAAATTTTCGATCCAATTCTTTTTTATGTTGACAAAATCTACTGGTGGACTCCTCCTTAAAACTTCTTAATAATAAGTTTTTTCGATATCACTTTGAATTTAAAGTACAACACTATTTCCTATATCATGATTGAGTGAACCAATATTTTCCCTATCAGATTCATCCATTCCTTCTTTCAGTATGTTATTTGATTCTTTTAATTGAATCTCAATTTTTCCATACACACTTCCCCACTGAGGAATATCACCAAACATTTGATTAATCTTTGATTTTTTTCCCTCTTACATGGAACACCGAGATAAGAGTATACTTATTTAATAACACAAATCGACTACACCAATTCGAAGCAAAGAAATATGATAAAAGCAACCTATCCCACTGATACTAATTGTTAAGAAAAATAAGGTCCTATATACATTAAGAGGGGGGTGGGGGTGAATCAGGCTATGGGTATAATTTTGAAAATTCTTCCTTCCCCATTGGATCTTGACCTATTTGTTACAAGGGTCACTTTTTTTGAACTTCTGTGTTTATTATGATCACTTATTTTCTTCTTTATCTGATGATGATGCTTTAAATCGATTGCAGGGAAGCAAGTAGGGAGACACATAGATTTTTACATGGTTAACCCTCACAGGGCTATGTCCAATGAGTATACAATGAAGATGTGCCATTGTACCAAATCCACTAAGGCTCACTCCAAATTTACAGTGTTCGGGCTATATCACTTCTAGGCCTAGGCTCACGGCCTTTACAATGTTTAAGTTCATATCACTACATTCCCAAGGGTCACTACCTATTTCTATCTCTCTGGATCACTACTGGTGGAGAGGATCACCTACTTCCACTTCCTTCTCTCACTACTCTGTGAAGGATCCACTCACAGTTTATTAACATGTAGGTCTCTTTATTATCACTAATGAATCCATCCTTTGTTTTATGTAGGTGTTTTGTTGAAGTTCAACCATCCCCTGTAGATGAATCTCTCTTTGCACAGAAGGTATCAGGAAATCTTCCAGCTTTCATGCATCCCGGAACCACTACCGTGAAAAAACATTACTTGGCACCCTTCTCTAATCCGGTGTGCAAGTCATGGTGCACAAGTCAAAACTAGCGCACAAGTTTTCCACAACCACTTGTGCGACACAAGCTTCTACAACTCCAATCCTGCGCGACGAACACCCATTTACACCCAAACCCATATTGGTGCACAACCAATAACTTTCACGCTTCTTCAAAATATGGCGCGGAAGTGTCACCAAACCACTTGAGGGACGCCTTCTTCTTCTACTCAGAACTTGAATGAATCCCTTCCTTTCTCTCCCAAACCACCTTAGGTGCGTAACTATCACCTGGCGTACATCTTATACTTGTGCAACCACACACCACTTGCGCGACAACCATACCTACGTGACAGGAGCTATGATTTTTCTATGTGTTGAACTTTTTATCTAATTAGGATTGGTCGAATTTTATTTATAGGCATTTGGACACCCTGCATGACAATGCACAACTCTCCCCTCAGCGCGCATGTTTCGGCGCGCAAGTCTCTGCCGCCCATGCCACTTGTTCGACCAACCCTTAAACTTGTACGAACCTTATTCCTTTAGCATATTTTTATCTTATGATCATGAAAAAAATTAGGCACGCAAGTTTCCTCTCTATAAAGTACACGGTGCGCAAGTCCCTTTTCCAAAAACCTCTTTTCTTCATTTGTCCATTTTCAGGCCCAAAATTTTGGCAAACACTGGAAAACAGAGACACCTTGTATCTTCTGTTTTTGTACCACCTCTAGATCATCCATTCCTTTTTCAATGTTCTTGAATCAAACATTGATCATTAACCATAGTTCTTGAACTCTACATGCCACCATCAAATCCCTTTTTTTAAAGAAATTTTTATTACATGGTTTTCTTTGTCAACAATCACAACACAGATGTACACTTTTTCAACAAACACAATCACCTCAAAAATGCTTCAATGATGCCGTAAAGGATTTATTCCAAAAGTTTTTTGTTAAATACTTTATTAAAACTATAATTTTAATGAGTTAGTATTTTTACTTTATGGGGGCGTGGGTTCATGGTTGAGATAAATGAAAAATGGTCCGATGGGGGACAAGCATTTGTCTGTTATTATAGAAACATTTAATCCAGCGTCATTGATTAAACCTGATACACATCATTTTCAATTAATGAAGTATTGTATTAACCCCATGGGGAATGGTTATTTTATCCTCTCTATATTGTGAAGTATGTGCTATTGTCAAATGGTGTCCGCGGGAGATTTCATGGGGTCGAGAATTTCTGAAATCTGTCCACTTAAGATAGAACTTCCTCGGATGGTGTCCAACGAGTTTACTCTTTAATCTAGAAACACCCAACAGCACTAGTATACAAGATTCATGGACCTTATTTCCAATGGTAGGTTCTTGTTGGATGATGATTTAGCCAACGTCACATAGGGACTCCATTGGTTGAGAGGATGGGAGATCATTCTCATCGCACCCTTTAGGGGGAATTATTTCATATTCCGTGATGCTCTTATAGATTTCAGTCGTGATCATATGTACATGAATAACATGTTAATTAGTAAAGAGTGTGTCCAAAAACAACCCTTGGGTTGCAGGAACATTATAAGAATACAAGGATTAGATACTACAAATGTAATGATGACTTGATCCATTTAATAATGAAATATAGAGTTATTCACCATCCTGGGGGGATGGATGGTGACCTGATGTTGGGATCTAACCCATAATATTAGATTCATACATATCTATAGTAGTGGAATCAGATCCCATGTAGTTCGGGATACATGAGGCTTATACATGAGAGCTTACAATTTGAGAGGTAATGATTGGGTGAACCCTTTTGGAAGGGATCCCTTTTGAGCTTCTGCTTTTACACAGGCTTCCAAAAAATATCATAGTTTAATATGGAATCTGTGTTCTATTAGTTCAGATGAGTATGGGGTTATATAAGGAAGCTACCCATTTGAGGGGACCTAATTTGGTTGGACCTTTACAAAGGGAACCCTTTTGAGTTTGGGCCTTCAAGTGGCCATCCTACGTATTGTAGATTGATCAGGAATCATATTTCTCATAGTTCAGAATAGATTGGATGTTTTAATCATCCCAAATATATACTCCTAGGTGATTCATGCTCAGTGTGAGAAACAATAAGAAGTGAAAGATCCATCCGACAACATACCTCCACTCATGGGGATGGGATAAGGCAGGCCTACAATAGAATATGCAAGAGTGATTGTGGGTGATGTCACAGATTGATGAACCATTTAATGTGGGAGGACATTGTAGGTCATGTGTCTCATCCCTCAGATGATTGTGGACTTACCTCAGTGGGATCACCCCAAAACGTGTTATATGAATGGGGAGGAATGTCAAATCTCGTAAAAAAGGATAATATAACATAAATCCTTTGACTGATAACCATTCCTCATTAAATGGATAAGCATGTGATCACACTTCATCCGTTGATCGAGGAGTTTCACGTCAGCATCCCAAGGTTAGACTCTGAGTTACCATGGGATTTTAGACTTAATGACATCCCTGGACTCCAAAAAATTTTATTTAGAGCCTTTGTGACTCTGCATACCATGGGTATGTATAATCAAAGGGGTATGCTGATGTGCCTGATAATATAATCGTGTAGGTTTGGTGGAATTGGGGGAGGCTTTGGCCTGATATCGGGGGACTAGTTCATAGAGAGGCTATGGAGGACCAGATAGTAATGGAGGGACAATATTGGATCCAGATGAATGAATACCCAATGTCTCCACATTCCATGTAATTTTTTCTTATGTGTGATGGGGGAGATCTGGACCCAAGTGGTTTGTGGTTAGATGTGTTATCCGTGTACCGATGTAGTATGCGATCATGTTTATGGACCACCACAATCCATAGTGGCATGTGGTCATGAATGCGGTATGTCACGCCACATCAGTTTCTATCATCATAACGATACAGTGCAAAACACCATGTTAAATCCACATAATGAAACACTATGAGGAACAACGTATCAAAAGAGTGTCCTAGGGACTATCGTTCATGGGTAGTTCATCTACGAGGAATATGTAGTTCATCATATCACCAATTAGCTTCACAGTTCTCTCATTATTATTATGTTCCTTCATATTAAGGATCCCAGCTCATTTTACCTGTAGAAACGTGGTTTGCAATTTGGGATCCACTGATGATCTGAGACTGAAGCAGGAATCCTCCCTGAATTCATAATTCCTTCCGATGGGTTCTCCTTTGTGTATTATTTTTCTATTCTTTCTCAATTACTTACGTTATCCATTAATAGATAATTGGGGAAATCATATATTTGGGAATTTGGAAACATTTTTGGAAGCCCATGTAGAGATATCTTGAACCAGAGAAGACCCGATCAACTAGGGTTTGCGAAGGTTGTGGTTCATGAGTCATGGTTCATGGAACATTACTAATATTCTTCATTCGGGAACTGCTAAGTTCATGATATGGTATAGAGATGGCCTTCACAAGCTGGATTCCCTCAGCGATGTGGTTCGTAGTCAACAGGGTTCACTTGATATCACTCTGTGGGCTAGTTCCTCACTGGTCCTTCTAAGTTCTAGTGGTGTTCGGTTCATGTGATCCGTTAACCCTTCCTGGTGAGGGTACATGGGTTACATAGAACTCTTTGAGAAATTAAATTCTCTCAAGTTTCGTCTGATGTTTGGAATTCAATTATTTCTCATTCACTTTGTTACACTTTTAGGATTTCATGAATCCTTCTACAATGTGAATGTTGGATATTTTCATCCGTTGGAGAAGTTTTCAGGACCCTACAAATTTTCCCCATCGGAATGGGGTCAGTTTAGAATGAACAAGAGATTGTTCTGATGTTGAAGTTGTCTTAAACTAAAATGGTTCATCGTAGAATAAATAGGTTTCATAGGAGGAGGCCACCCTAATATATAATGGACCATGTCATTTATATTTTACCATTTATCATGGTGAAAATTGATCTAGACTCTCCTTAATCATTCTTTGTTTTGGAGTACAATCTCATTTGGGAAATCTGTCCTAAAGAACTGGTTTGTTCATGTTGTGATCTTATCTTTTCTCCATGTATTTTACCCGTGAACAATATTTTCGGTTTCGCAAACTATGTTGTGGAATATAAAACTTAAATATAGACATCTGCATAAGTGAATGCTATGTGGTTTTCAAGTCCATACATAGATCTTGAAGTGTGGAACTGAACTTGAATCCTTGATCATGTGAATTATAACTTTTAAATAGAAACATTGAACATGAACTTTTCAAGGACATGTTTTACGGTATCCAACTTCCAGAAACCCATTTGTTCGATGGCCAATGCTCCATGGGCCAACACCTTATAGGTGATTCACACACCATTATTGTACACAGTATAATACTTCTGTATACTTTATCAGTATGTAGGGATAATTTCCATATATCATGTATCATGTAGTGATTGCTTCCACATGTCATGAATTCTGCGGGAAATGGTTGTCGCATACCATTTTTGAGAACAGTATGAAGACTCTTTTTTATGTCCTTTAGCCATTATTTTATTTTCATTATCTAACAATTTTTTGTGGGATTTTTTGGATATTATCTTGTAGGATATGGTGGATCTTTTATAGGCTTAGATAAAATCGACGAAGATGATGGAATCCATGGTGGGGGATAGTAAGGACCATCTTCAATCCAACATTGTTCCTCATGAAATATTCTTAAATGTTCTCCTCCTTCTAGAGCCCCATGATTTCTCATTGTTTATATATTTTTTACTTTACGTCTTTGGTCTTCCAGATGATGTTCATCTACTGTTGTATTACCCCAATACCCATTTCATTATCATAGATGCACTGCATGGAAATGAATGAAAAAATATTTCCCCAATAAGAGAAGTCATAGCTACTCTAATTCAAGTAAATGTGTACATATTAGAAGGCTCAGTGTAGAATGAGGGTGATCATAGGAGTCACAACACTACCTAGAGACTAGTCACATGAGAGTACCCAACTATTGTCATCATTTCCAAATAGAACCCTAATGGCGGTTGGGGAACCAAGTCAGACCTACGATCCAGAGGATGCCTCTCCAACGAATGGGACTAGGCATTTTGGGTTGCCAAACCTATTTGGTGTCCGAAATTATATCAGGCATCCTAGGTTTCCATGTTCATAGCCATTTCCATAGGTGAAATCCTTCTTGAGTTGATAGTCCAATAGTGTTCAAGCACCAACACCTTCCATTTGTCACATGGGAATGTGTGAATTATATTATGGGGCATCCACCATCATGGAGGACTCACCATCCTTAGAGAGAAGAATGATGAGTTTCTATGGGAAACCACTACTTGGTATAATACAGACCATGTCTCCACATTGATAATGAACTTACTAGTTATGGTAGAGGGATTACATATTCATCCTCTCTAGGATCTCTCTCTTATCCCATTCAATGAGTGGATACAATCATTTCTGATGGTGAATGGGCCTATACCCAATGATCCTAGCAGTCTAACTCATCCATCATTCCAGTATCGAAAAATTCTAGGTTCATATTGTTTTACAATTATAGAGGAATGATATACCACACGGGGATGTGAGCATCAACCATACATTCCACCATTGCATATATTAGTAGTTTTATTGACCATGTTTTTGAGTATATGGCTTTTCCCATACCATGATGTATATACCGATGTCTATGACTCCCCATAGATGATGGAAACATTCCATGAGGAGGGTCAACAAGTCAATCTGGACACTCATACTCAAGACTTACATTTTGAGTTGCTGGGAAAGATATAAGAAGGTATGCATCCACATCATCCCGACAGTCCGTTTCAATTCATGTATGGGTGGATGACATAACACCTCCCTTGTTATGAATATCACCATATTGTGATGGTTCCGAACTCAAACATTGAACCTTACCATCTCATAATTTCTTCTTTTATTCCTAGGAATTTATACATTAGTGATGTAGTTTGGTTACTGAATGACACTTCTTGATTTTAATATTCCCCGCATCATACCTCTCATTAGTCCTTCAGAGGTGACATGGGGTGTCCTTTAGAGTAACACTAATATATTATCACACATCGGGATGGAATTTTATCTGCGCATATAGATAGAGTGGAAATTTGTGAGCCATAACAACCTTACTAATTCTCTATGAAAGTTGGGTACTATCAACAAACTACGCTTCTTCTGGATATTTAGTTAATGGCAGAATCTCATCCTATAATTCTTCATCAGTTATTGCTTATGATGATCTGGGAGGAGTCCTCTATGGATGTTATCATCCCCAATATGATGTGATCCCCTTTTTGGTTGCTAGAATATGACCAACTATTGGTAGTTTGTTACCCAGAATGGGTGCTGAGAAAACCCACTTGAAATGTACAAAAGAATTTAAACATTATTCGCAACAATTTGACCCCGAAAACCATGACACATATTCCTTCTTCTATGATGAGTGTGACAGCTACATCTTCTATTTATATCACTCTAGCAGTCATGATGGATATGTCATCTATTCTCACCCATGTGGTAATAAGATACTCAATTCACCATTTGAAGTGTCTGGAAGAGGATTCATCGGTACATCCTATTTCAGTGGTGAGTGATTTCAGACAGCTACATTCCTATAGATAGTGCCCATGACCCTAATGAGGCTGGCCCTAACAGAGTATGACAAAAGACCCTAGATTTCATGGCTAGTCCTCTACGTCTAGCTTCCGTGGTCGAACTATCTGAGGGTAAGGTGACCCACCCCCCATCTAGGGTAACCAATATTAGGTCCCTTGATACTCCTATAATGATACATTCTTCTTATAGACCCATTTTTTGTTGAGGAGGATCAGGGTACTAGTGCTGCAGGGAGGAAAAATGTAGTACAAAATAGGCATGGCATCAGCTCTGTGTCCTTGCCCCAAAAACACCTACAACTGGCTTTATTGACAAGACTGACAACTTTTGGTGGTTATTCACTGAGCTGGGTTCCAATGGCTTTGATTATTGTCACTTACATATACCTATCTAATAGATTTCCATAGCCCAAGAAGACCTCACTTCTTTTGAGGATAAGCTCACCATGTTCAACTGTTACCATCATCAGGCGACAACCTTCCGAGATATTTTGGACGAACTCGATCAACTAATAGTTGAAGAGTCGAAGGCTCAAGATTTGGTGATCCCAAAATCGGAATATTTTTGGGATTTTGAGGCCTACATAGCAATATTTATTTATCAACTGTCAACTTCATGTGCCAATTAAAATTATATCGAGAAGAAAGGGCAGACCCGCTGAGTTTGAGTGCACCACAACATACTAAACAAACTGTTAATATGCAGAGCAACTGGGGAATGATGAGAATAGTCAAAAAAGGTTTCCACAAGAAACTATCTGTAAAACCCTAAGATTTCATAGTATGTTATTTCATTAATGTAATTTAATAGCTTGTGTTACACAAAACACCAAGTTTGAGTGCACCACAACTTACTAAACTAACCGTTCAAAAAGCGGTTATGAATAGTATTAACGGAATTTTGAATCTTATATACTCTATATAATTTCAACATCCATATTATGTGATTCTTATACATAATATAAGAACAAATTCATTTTTATAGGATAAAATAAGTATTTTTTTTAAATACAATTTTACCGCCTTATAATGGAGAACCCTATTTAAAACCAAAATTTGACACTTTTATATATTAAATTTAATGAAATTAAATTGTTCTATAGATGAGGGATATAAAAAATTTTGGATGAATTTTTGGAACTTTTCTGATTACATTCATATTTTGATGAATAGTCAAAAATAATATATTTTAATTGAAAACAACTTGTTTAATAGAAATAATATATAGTGATAAATTATAAATTTGAATAGTTTGGAAGTATGATTAGATTATATTTTTATGATTTAGAACAATTTATCTCCTTATAAGTAATTTTACATTTAAAGTTGACATAAACACAAGTCAATCATTTGACAGTTTTTAATTTTTAAAAACCTTTTTCTGTGTATCAACAATGGGAATTAATTTTTAATTAATAAATGCAACTTCTATGTTTTTAATTTGGTAAAATGGAATTCAGTTTTGAATTCATAATATCCTAATTAGCTTAGGGTAAAGTTGAGGTATTTATCTGAAAACTTTAAAATATCTATTAATTGTGAAAAAACTCCATTTTTATTTTAAGCATAATTTTTATTTAAATAATGAGTTATTTTATTTTAATTTAATTTAGTTTAAAATAGAAACATAAAACCTTTATAATTTTAATATAATTAACTGGTGTAATTTTATAATAAGTTTATATATATAATATTTTATTGACCTTTTTATCATCTTTTACCCACCTTCTAGGAACATTTATAAATTTGCATGAAACATAATTTTATCAGTTCTGTGAGTTGAATTTCAACAATATGAGAGACATAGTTGACATAAATATGTAAAATGTGGTTCAAAATGATGAAAATAATTTTTGGTGAATTGTAACTTTTGACTTTTATTTACCACAGTTAAAAGTAAATAGGGAAATTAAGGTTTAAAATGATATTATAATTACCCTAACAAATTTACAAATTTTATTGGAAAAGTATATTTTTACCAAAAACAGCCATAGGAAAAAAAAATATTACCCCCTTATTCATTTGGATAAGAATAGGATATATATTATTATTTTATTCAAAGAAGAGTTAAAAGAGAAAAATTAAATGTTTAATAACTAATCCATTTTTAATATAAGGTGATACATAAGATAAATTAGAGTATAAATATTTATTAAAAATCTAAAAACATTTCCTACATAATTCTATTTTATTTATAATTTTAAGACATCAAATAATTTAATTTATTTATGACACAATGTTGATGCAATAATTACTAAAATAATGAATGATTATATTAATTGATATTATAAATATCCAAATAAATGAAATTTGAGACTTTTGATGAATTGCATTAAATTTTTAGGTTAATATGAAATATTAGGGATGATTATATAATTTTTTTTCTATGTAATAATTATTTTACGATTTTCACCACATCCAAATACTAAATAGAGTCAAAATTGACATAATTGTGTTTTTAAAACAAATACAATATTATTAATTGATATAATATTCCTGAAAATCTATAGTACAAAAAAAGAACATATATAAAGTTATATATATTAATAAGGAACCACATTGAACTCTCTTGGATTGTTATGGTACGTTTATTAACCATATTATGTAAAAATACAATGAGAGATGGTAAATGTCAAAAAATTTAACTAAGAGTTAAATATAAAAGTTAATGTTTATATGGTAACCTAAACCTATCTAAAACCTATTAGTTGAGAGGTTTTCGACCCATCCCCACCTAATCCTTGAATTAAATAATTTTGGGGACATTATAAGTTGAAAATGATTTTATTATAAAATAATATTTCAAGCTTTTCCTAAAGTGACCCAACACTTTCTTATAAAAGGGTACTTCACATTCTCTTAATTTCACACCTCCAAATCCATTTTTCATGGGCCAACCCTACATAAATATCATCCCAACATTCCTTCCTTCATTCTGGAGGACTTCATTTGGTCATAAATCTTTCCTAAGGTGTCCTTTTGATCAAATCAAAAAAATAACCCAAAGAAGAGCTAAATATTTCATCACCTCTTTCAAGTTATTTTCTTATTCCACTTACCAATTCTTGGTTGTTTCTATTCTAAAATAAAAACTCCAGAATATTATATATAATGTAATTTTATTATAAAAATGGTACAACTGTATTCATATTTCGATCCATCCTATAAATGACAAAGTCACCATACATGCGTACGTATGACTTACCGTTTCCACGTCGTGGGGTAGATTGTTATTCAAACACATAATTATTTGGATGGGTATAATAATGAGTATAAATAAGTTAAATAATAAATATAACATGTTAATGATTTTGTATATATGATATACAATTCAATTACATAAGATTTGACCATCAATATAATCATATTTTCGCTCGTGCGTACGTACGGATTACCGTCATCATGACGCGATGAGATTCATTTACACATTCACCATTCAAAGATGATTATTAAAATATATATTATCAATAAGTATCAAATATATGAAATAATAATACTACTGAATATATATATATATATACATATCTTATTCACTTAGTTTCGTTTTATACGATATGAAAATGGAAACAGCGTTTATACATACGTACTACATACCATCTCCATAAACAGTGTTTTCCATTTTATATATCTATCTATTATACATATTTATATTCTAAATATATAAACTATATAAATAATTTTTAAATTATGGATGTATGTAAATCATGATCTAATTGATACGACCATGAAAAATAAGTTAAAACATGTATCATAATGAAAGTTATTATTACCCAAATTGTTAAATTAACATGGAAGTATTTATTAAATGGGTATTATAAAGTCATAAATGAATCATGTATGATATAATAAATATGAATATGGTTCTGGAATAATTTAATAACATACAATGGTCATTGTACAAGTGGTTAAACATAGCCTCAACCAATAGAATGTGAAAGGTAAGTGTTAATTTCACAATCTCTTTATTATCTGAGGTTGGTTTTATGTAAGTATCTACTGTGACATATTTTTTATCCTTGTCCATGTTTTATAAACATGTTTTTAGATGGATTATGTTTATGTGAATTTTTTACTAAAACATAAATTTAAATGTTTTAATGATTTATTCTTCTAATCTTTTCTCATTAATGTCCATGTTTTTATAATGGTTTTAAGGATTTATTTATATGGACATGAATGTTTTAAAATATTAATTCCATTCAAAAGTTTAAAAGTGGAATGGGACACTGTGATTAAAAACTATCTTTTAAATGACTTCATTTATAAATTATGTTACCTTTAAATGATTTAATTAAATGGGGATATTTCACTCAATGATTTTTACTGATAATTTTCAACTATGTCACCATCCTTTATCAGATATTATTCTTGATTGAGGTTGATTTATTATGAAAAAAATATTTCATATTTTATTGAATATTTTTTGATATGTTTGAAAATGGATGCTTAATTTTTATACCATTCATGGTTTATGGAGAAAGTATTGTCATTTCATATGCTAGTTTTAATACGAATGTTTATGTTATGTTTAAACATTTTCATATGAAGAATGAATTGGACTTAGTAAGTGACCAGTGGAGCCCACTATAGCTCCTTGATGCATTGTTCGGTCTCACGAGATAATATAGAATCTCTGTATAAGGCCCTGATGAAATATTATTTGTATTCCTGGATAAAGGCTTTGACAATGTGGTTATAAAGTCTGTCCTTATACATTCTATCATTATGAAAATGGAAATAGATATTACTTGTGATTATTCGACTAGAAGAATATCCATGTGAATAAGTAAATGGAATTATTTGATTTACATTTTCATTATTATTATAAAGAGTAAGTTTTAAAGGCTTGGGTTTTGTCTTATACATCTACATAAAGGTTTATGCTTATTTTTGATAGTTTCTGAAATATTGTTATCCTTACTGAGGGATTGAGCTCACCCCTTTCTTATGTTTAAATTTCCCCAGGATACTAAGAAGTGTATTATGATTAATTAGAAGGGTTAATCTATGGTATTAATGTCTTTCTCAAATCATCATTTAGGTTGTGTTTTATTTTTTAATGTGTAATTTAATGTTCATGTGTGAAATCAATTTTCTAAGGCGGCAAATCCGATCAGTCTTTCGGGACATGATTCCTTGTAATCATGAAAATGTATTAAAATGATGCACTAACTCTAGGTAACTGGGGTAGATGAGATATAGTTGGTATCATAGAAAGATTAACAATATCCTTGGAAACTAGATTTATAAAAACTATGATTATATAACATTACCCTAAGATAGACTTTGAGGATTAGTATATGAAAAAATCCTCGAATTTTGGTAATATATATTTTTTGAATTTTCCAAGAAATACATATGTGTCTGGATACGCGCATGTAGAGGCGGCTCTAGAAAAAACGTACATAGAAGTGAAAACTCTGAAAATTAGTTTCGAGCTTGAATCGGGGTATCCTAGTATAGGAAAATGGGCCTTGCTTCACTCTTGGTTACAAAACTCCTAGGGGATATGCCTAGGAAAATTCACATTTTATTTATAAACCATTATATAATATTTTTGAGTATATACCTATTCAAAGAAAAAAATTTTATGATTATATATTATTTGCATAATATTTTCAATTTATGTTTGGTATTTTACAAGTTTGGAATTATGGATTGTTATTCATAATCTAACCTAGTGTATGCCATTGTTTAGAAATGGCGCCCAGTAGATAGAAAAATAACTCCAGTAATACACATTATCCAAATTGTAATAAGGGTCAAATATTTCATGGTATTAAGACAATGTCATTGAAGGGAATCGAGATAATAAAAGGATGGCAGAAAGAAAAATGTATAGAGGGAATAAGGGAAGGTAGGATTCTCCCATATGTGATAACTGTGGAAGGAATCACCTTGGTAAATTCTTTAAGGGAATGGGAGTCTGTTATATGTGTGGAGAAAAAGGACACCCATTACGTGATTTCAACGGTTAGAAAAAGGTTTCAAATGTACAATGCTTCATCTGCAAGGAGTTGGGACACTACAGGAATCAATGTCCAAATCATCAGAGTATACCCCAAATCCTTCTATTGGATAATAATCAAGTTATGATGCTACCAAAGATGAATAAGAATGATTAAGAGTTCTTGTGTTTTTTTAATTTATTGTTCCATTTGATTATATTATTAATCATGTACATATTATAATAATTATAGAGTGTATAAGGATTATACTGTAGTATTATTTCATTAAGGACATGAGATTGAGTGGAACCAAGAAATTTGACTCAATGGAAGTTTATGTTTTTTGTAAAATATATGATTGAGAGAAAGAAAAAACTTCATACAATTTTTATACTAATGTTGTGATTTTGTAATAAGATATGATTGAATTGGATAAATTATATTGGATATTCTTGAGTTCCTAGAAACTGATTAATGATTTGTATATTCCATCATTGTTAGAGTTTAAAAACATTCTGATATTAAGAGTATATCAAGTATTCTATAAGGATTAAGGGAGAATGAATGTAATCACTATGGTTATATGAAAATTCAGGGTGTTACTGTGTTTTAAAAGAATAAATGATAAAGGTATTCACATGTTATTACGTGGGAAAAATGATCTTAATTGTGTTTACCTTCCATATACATTTTGGACTATGAGTTTGGACAGAAGTATTTTAGATAATTTTAATTGTTGGAAGAAATTAAGTTTTACATTGGATACTATTGTTAAGGTTAAATCATTTCTTGAGATTATTTTTGGATTTTCATAAAATTTACAACCCAGAGGTCAGGCGACAACATGTCGCGTCCGACAAGGCCGTGAGATTTGAACCTGCAACCGAAGGGTGATAAGAGTGCATCACCTACCACTGGAATACGTGATTTCCCAGTTTGTATGATTTATTTTCCTTAAACAGTCTGAAAAATGAATATAAATTCATTTTTTAACCCTATATGATTAAGACAAATAGAATATTTTTGAAATCTATTAACTTTTGGTGTGAAATAAGAGTTTGTGGTAGGAATTAGTTGAAAGATGATACTTTACTTGTTAAGTGTATATATATATATATTCCTCTTATTCTATGAATAAATTAATTCTTAAACATTTTGGGAAGGGATATTAAAATCAGAAATTTGTTATCCTAATACCATATGTTTTTCAAACCGATATTATTGTACATCATCATTGATTTATGGCTTTGAGGCCCTCAATTTTACACTTGTTTGTCATTGATAACCTCAATTACTCGCTATAATTATTTATATTTTCCCGCCAATTATGTTTCTCTAATTTCCACTAATGTTATCCTAATCGAGACCATAATTGTTTGGTGACTTTTTCATTTCACTTTCCCTCTTACTAAGACTAATTTCAATTAACCCAATATCCAATGTGAGTTTTCCAAAAATCTGTTTTTATATTTTTAACCATTTATTTAGGAAGAAAATTTTTATATTTGGTGAATGCAATTAATTGAAGGTGGGGAGAATATAAACCCCCAGTATTATATATTATGTTTTCTCAATAAAGAAATTCAATAGCTTGCACTACACGCAATGCTGAGTTCAAGTGCACCACAACTTACTAAACTAACCGTTCAAGAAGCGGTTATGAATATTATAAACATAATTTTGAATCTTGTATACTCTATATTATTTTATCATTAATTTTATGTGTTTCTTAGACATAATATAATAACAAATACATTTTTCGAACAAAATAATTAATTTTCCAAAAAATGCAATTTTAACTATTTTTAATGGAAACCCTTCTTTAAAACAAATATTTGACACTTTTATATAATCAATTTAATGAAATAAAATTCATCTATATAATCTAGATGAGAAATTTTAGTTTGGAAAATTTCTTTTTACTTTTCTGATAAGTTTCATAATTTGATGAAAAGTTGAAAATACTAGGTTTTAATTGAAAAACAAAAATTTAATCGAAATAATTTATAGTTATAAATTCTGAATTTGAAGGATGTTGAAGTATAATTAGATTATATTTTTATCATTTAATACAATTTAGGTAATTATAAGTAAATCTCACATTTACATTTGACAAAAACACAAGTCAATCTTTTGAATGTTTTAACTTTTTAGAAACCCGATTTTTGGTTTTGACAATGGGAATTATTTTTAAACTAATTAATTCAACTTATATGTTTCAAATATGGTAAAATAGACTTCATTTGTGAATTATAAATACCAAAATTTTCTTATGGTAATTTTTTTTTATTTTTTGAAAAAAAAATTAAATTTTTGATGAATAGGGAAGAACACTGCATTATTATTTAATAAAAATTATTTTATAAATTAGTTATTTTAAAGTAATTTTATTCAGGTCAATATAGATACATAATACATGTGTATACTAAATGTAATTCATTGGAGTCATTTTATAATAATTTTAGATATATAAAATTTTACAAAACATTTTATCGTCTTTTACCCACATTCTTGGAGCATTTATAAAACTGCATAAAACATAATTTTACCACTTCTGTGATTTGAATTTCAAAAATCTGAGAGACATGATTGAAATTATTAAGTAAAATGTTGTTTAATAAGATGAAAATAACTTTTGGTGTATAATAACATTTGAATTTTATTTACCATTGTTAAAAGTAAATAGGGTAATTAAGGGAATAAATGATATCATAATTATCCTAACGCATGTACTAATACTTTTGGATAAGTATAATTCGACCAAAAAAACCATAGGAATAAAACATGACCCACTTTGGACCACATGGATAAGATTAGTACATTTATTATTTTTTTTATAAAGAAGAGTTAAAAGAGTTAAATTCAATTTTTAAAAACTAAACAATTTTCAATATAGGGTAATACCTAAGATAAATTCGACTATAAATATTCATTATAAATCTAAAAAAAATTAATACATAATGGTATTTTATTCATAATTTTTAGAAATTAAATAATTTATTTTATTTTTTACATTATGATGATGCAGTAATTACATTATTAATAAAAGATTAAAATAATTTATATTATAAATACCCACATAAGATTAATTTGAGATTTTTGATGAATTAAAATAATTTTCTAGTTTAATATAACATGTTAAGGTTTATTAAATAATTTTTTTTAGAATAAATCATGTTGTTATAAATTTCTCAAAAACAAAATACTAAATAGTTTCCAAATTGACTTAATTGAGTTTTGAAAACAAATACTATATTATTAATTGATATAATATTCTGAAAATATATGGTTCATCCAAAGGACATATATAAGGTTATATATATTAATAATGAACCACATGGGGTTCTAATGGCTTATTATAGTATGTTTATTTACCATAATATATAAAAATACAAAGAGACAGGGTAAATGTATAACTTTTTAACTAAGAGTTAAATCTAAAAGATAAGGTTAATATGGTGAGCTAAACATGTCTGAAACCTATTGGTTGAGATTTTTCGACCCAAACCATCCTTAAACTCTAAATAAATAATTTTGGATCCATTAGAAACCTAAAATAATATTATTATAAAATAATATTTCATGATTTTCTTAAAGCGACCCTCCACTTTATTATAAAATGGTACATGCCCTTCTCTTAATTTCACACCTCCAAAGCCATTTGTCTTGGCCAAAACCTGCCGAAATTTCCTCCCAAATTTCCTCTCTTCATCCTAGTGTCCTTAGATTGGTTAGAAATCTAAAATATGGAGCCCTTTTGATCAAATATATATGAAGAACCCGATGAAGATGTAAATGTTTCATAACCTCTTTCAGGTTCTTTTTCTTCATCCACTCCCTCTTTCATTGTATATTCCATTATTAATTAATAAATTTAGTATATTCTATATACAATGATGTTATTATAAAAATTTTACAACCATATTCATTATTTGATCCATACTATAAATGAAAAATTCATCATATGTGTGTACGTACGTCTTACCGTCTCCACGTCGTGGTGTACTTTGTTATTCAGACACTTCATTATTTGGATGGGTAAAATAATGAGTATAACTACTGTAAATAATAAATATAACATGTTAATGATTTTTTATATGTGATATAAAATTGAATTACATACTATTTCCCCATCAATAAAATGATATTATCACTCGTGAGAACGAACTAATTATTGTCTCCACGACACGATGAGATTAATTTCCACATTCACCCTTCAATGATGATTACAAATATATATATTATTATCAAGTATGAAATATATGACATAATAATAATACTAAAAACACACAAACACTGAGATATATATATACACACATATCATTTTGTGTGTGTGTGTATTTAAATATAACTTATTCACTTAGATCTCTTTTATACGAAATGAAAACGGAAACAGTGTTTATGCGTAAGTACGGCCTAACATTTCCATAAATGGTGTTTTCCATTTCACATATCTATATATTATACATATTTATATTCTAAATTATTATTATATATAAATAATTTGTTATATTTTGGATGTATGTAAATAATTATCTACATGATATGATCAAAAATATCATGTTAAAATACGTATGATAAAGAAATTTATTATTACACGAAATGTTAATTTAACAAAGAAATAATTATTTAATGGGTTGTATAAAGTCCTAAATGAATCATGTACAATATAATAAAAATGAATATGGTTTTGGAATAATTTAATAACATATATGATCATTATAAAAGTTGTTAAATGTACCCTCGACCAAAGGAAAGTGCAAGGTAAGAGTTAATTTCATAATCTATTTATTATCTGAGGTTGTTTTTATGGAAGTATCTAATGAGACATTTTTATTATCCAGGTCCATTTCTCTAAAATATTTTTCAAAAGGATTCTTTTTGTGGGACTTTTTACTCAAACATCAATTTAAATGTTTTATATATTTATTATTCCAAAACATTTTCATCAATGTCGATGTTTTCAAAAGGGTTTTAAAGATTTATATATATGAAAAAGAATGTTTTAAAAGTTTATTTCCTTTCAAAAGTTTCAAAGTGGTATGGGACACATTGATTCAAAACTATCTTTTAAAGGACATCCTTTATAAATTCTGTGACTTTTAAATGATTTCATGAAAAAGGGAAATTTCCCACAATGATTTTTACTGATCATTTTCAATTATGTCAACATCATTTATAGGATTTTATTCCCGATCGAGGTTGATTTATTAGGATATAAGACTTCTATATTGTGTTGATGTTTTTTTTGGATATGTTTGACTATTTATGTTTTATTTTTATACCATTCATAGTTTATGGATAAATTATTGTCATTTCGTATGCTAGTTTAAATACGAATGTTAATATTATTTTAATCCTTTTCATATGAGTAATGAATTAGAATTAATAAGTGATGGGTGGAGCCTGGTATAGATCCTTGATGCATCGGTAGGTCTCATGAGACAAACTAGTGTCTTGGAACAACTCCTTGACAAAATATTATTTGAAGTCTTTGCACAAGGCCTTGACTATGTGGTTATAAGGTCTGGTGTTATGCATTTTATCATTATGAAATTTGATATTGATATTACATGTGATTATTCAACTAGTAGAATATCCATGTGAATAAGTAAATGGAATTATTTGATTTATCTTTACCATATTATTATGATTTTTATGATCAAATGTCTTGTGTTTTAGTCTTATACATTTCCATAAATGTTTTTTTCTTATTTGTGAAGGTTTCCACATATTGTTTATCTTATTGAGTGTTTGAACTCACCCCTTTATTATGTTTTATTTTCCCATGATTCCAAGAAGTGTACTATGATTGATAAGAAGGGTTATGCTAGTGGATTAATGGTCTTATCAAAGGATCATTTAGGTTGTGTTTTATTTTCTAATGTGTAATGTAACGTTCATGTATGTAATATATTTTCCTAGACTGCTAAATTGATTGGTCTTTCAGGACTCGATTCCTTGTAATAATGAGAAAGTATTAAAACCATGCACTAAATCTTGGATTCTAGTGTCGGGTCATTACACAGGCCTTCCATCATTAATGTCCATAGATGATTACGGGGATTCAGGATCGCCAAGACCCCAGAGTTTGAGGTATGGACGAAGTGTATCCAGACACATTAGATATATTCAGGCTATGATTCATTCATGGGATTAGTTATCCCTTGATTTGATATGACTCATACATAGTTTGAGGCATTCGTTTCATCATTGGGGTACCTTATCATTCAATGTCGTACTGCCATGAAGTGGGATTCTTTAAGGGAAAGGGAAATGTGGCATTCCTTTTAGGGTCATGCTTCTAGAACCAAATACTTTCATGGATTTTCCATATTGTCATGGTGGATCTCTCGCTAAAATACATAAGATCATGTGAGCTATGCTCAGTGTGAGATATAAGGTATTACGAGGATTCCAGATCACCACATATAAATAACAAAATCATCAACATGGAGTGTAACGTCCCAGTTCCAGAAGCCACCCAGAGATGCCCATAACTGGTTGGTCACATGGCCTTAAGCACTTTTTCCTGAATGCCAGAGGCTATGGACTAGAATTGAGGGACATGGGTTTGATAGTGGGGAAATTATGCTCTCATTGGAAGAGTAACATAGTGGAAGTAAAACAAATAGAAATAGCAGAAGCATGAATAATCCAGACAAAAGTAAACAGTGGAAGACTAGAAATAACATACTGGAGCACACTTATATATGATTGATGCATGATACATACATCTAGGAAAGTATCCAAACAAATCACAATGTTTGGATAAAAAATATAACTAAGGAAATTTACAAAATAAAATAGATAAACAGCTCCATAGCTTCGCAAGCCATATCTTGGTCCTATGCTCTCCAACTCTACAACAAAATTCATGTACCTGAAGTAAAAGGGCATTTTCCCTATTCTATACCTGTAAAAATATTATCTGTTTGGGACCAATATCATGGAGAAAACAGGGTGTGAGACTAAATTCTAGTAGGCAACCACTATAAGATAAATGCCTAAAATTAAATGAATATATGGAAGGTAAAGTACAGAAAGTATTAAACAAGGAAGTACTCAGCAGTAACAATCCACAGTTTCAAATATCAAGCAACAACTAATCAATGTAGATAACCTGAAATGGTAACACTCTAGGAAGTTCCCACAGCCTATCCCCTATGGTCCTTCCTAGAAATATAAGAAAATGAATAACACAACAGATAAACCTCTGGTAAGTACTCACAACCTATTCCCTATGGTATTACCTAAAAAGTAAAAGAAACCCTCAAAGAAGTACACTCAGTCTAACCCCTTTGGTTCAGCTTAAGCATAGACTCTCTAAAGAAGCACTCACCGTAAATTCCTCTTATTGTCTGGTATCGGTAACTAAAGGAACTCTAGGGTAGCAATTACAGCACATTCCCTCTATGGCCCATGTCAAGGAACTTCAAAACACTCCGAGGAAGATCTTACGTCAATTTCCCATATGGTCTCACATTTTAAGTAAAACAGACACTCTAGATAAGCCCTTATGTCCATTTTCTCTATGGTCTACTACACCAGGTTCTCACGGGCCTTTGTAAGTCTAGTAGGTATAACAAAGAGTATCAGCCAATGTAAACCTCAAGAGCTAATAGGCTAGTAGTCTAGAGCATATCAGCATATCAGAACAATCAAACCATCCTAAAACTAGGGATGGGAATGTAAACACCAGCCTAACAGAAAACTAGAACCAATTGTCAAAACAGTAAATCATGCATGTGAAAAAAACTTCCAAGGCATAACAATTAACCCTATTCACATTCAATTTAACTATTCTCAAGCATACAAGCATAACAGGAAAACAATAGGGCTAAAACAGTAAACACGCAATACCATATTCATGGGTATTAGAGATTTTGAATATATAACTAAAAGAATTTTTATGGAAATCCACAAACCCCCAATATCGGTGTTGGGAGATCAATATAATTGAGTCTTGGGGATTGAATAACCTTATAATGAAAAAGATCTACCATAATGCCTAAAACGTTCAATAGAGGATAACATGAGAAAGAAGAGGAAACATGAAATGAAGCTCAAGCAGAAGGAAGATATTACCGAGGCGATACAAACACAATTAACGGCAGTCAAATCGGAGATCTAATGCTTGGTCAGAGGCTCGGAGAATGATCAGAGCTGTACGGGAGCTCTCAGCCAAACCAAACCTAGAAGAAGGTGTTTCTGGCTATTAGACGCAACCGCGGTATGTTTAATGAACAAAATACACTATACGTACATTGGAAGTACATGGCATGTACTTTTGGTTTCTTTACTCCGCTTTAGGTGGCCTCTAGGTCACCCAAACATGGTTGTGTGGATGGCCTCTACGCAGCTAGCACACTGCTACCTGCGGTAATCGAGTACACGACATGTACATAGAAAGTGTGCGGTGTATACATTGAAAATTTATAAAAATTCCCCTTTTCTCAAAAATGACCAGAAAAAAACATACCTAAAATAGAAGACCCGGGTTCTTACAAATTTCCCACCATACTGAAATTCATCCCCAAATTTCCCTAGTAAGGCGGTGTAGAAGAAGAAACCCCACATTTTTCCAAACATTGAGCTCAAACATCGGCCTCCATCTCCCATGTCTCATCATGTACTCATCAGTGATTCCAAATAACCCATACCATAGAAATAGACTGGCCATGGAGAACCTTCGTACGTAGATCAACCATCCTGATAGGATGCCTCTCGAATGATGCATCCACTTCCAACTCAACCACCTTTGGTTGGAAAACATGAAACAGGTCTGAGAAGTAACGTTGAAGCTGAGAAATTTGGAAGAGGTCATGCATATCCCTATACCTATACGGTAACTTCAACAGATACACAAGCAGTGCAACTCTCTCCAAAACCTAAAACAACCCAATATTCCTTGGTGAAATCTTACCATGTCTCTTAATCCTATTGTGTCCCAACCTTGGAGTAACACGCAGTATAACCTGGTCCCTGACCTTTAACTCTATAGGTCATCTACCCTGATTATCATAACAATTTTATTAAGTCTTTGTAGTATCCATTCTCTTCTGAATCAACTTAATCTGCTCTATGGTCACCTGTACAATATGAGGTCCCAACATAGCTACCTCTCCTACCTCCAGCAAAAATAAGGGTGATCGACATGGCCTACCATTCAAAGCCACATAAAGTTCTATCTGAATAGTTTCATGAAAACTATTATTGTAGGTTAACTCTTCATGAGTTATGTGCTTCTCCCAAGAACCTCCAAAATCCATGATATATGTTTGGAGCATATCCTCAAGAACATGAATCGTACGCTTGGACTTTCCATCTGTTTGGGGGTGGTAAGCTGTACTCAATAATAACTGTGTACGTAAATCATTCTGAATCCCCTTCCATACTAAAGAATTGAAATGTGCATCTCTGTCTCCAACAATGGAGTTTGGTACTCTATGTAAGCTCACAATCTCATGGATGTATAACCATCCCGTCTCATCGACACTAAAGGTCTGCTTGATCGGCAAGGTGTGATCAATATTCATGAGTTTATCAATGACAACCCAAACCACATCAATCCTTCATGGAGACCTCCGTAGACTTATCAGGAAATCCATCACGACATCATTCCACTTCCACATGGGAATGGGTAACAATTGTAAAATCCATCATGGTCGCTAATGCTCCGCCTTCACCGGCTGACATCTGTAACACCTCATGACAAAGCTTGGAACTTCTATCTTCATACCAACCCCCGATACCGATGGTGTAGATCACAATACATCTTGGTTGAATTAGGATGAACTGCCCAAATTGAGGAATGAATGTCCCATATCAGCTCCTCATGTATGTTTGTAGGCACCCATACAAAAACCTGAAAATGAAAGATCTCATCCTCACTTATGGTCCATCCCGAAATCGGGTCCTCTCATGACACTCTTTAATGTAGGACTAGGACTTCAGAATCTGATAGATTTCTCATTCACACTCGATCCATAAGTGTAGAGTTAACAGCTACTAATGAACGAAATGTATGTCCCTGTCTATCGTGCACCTACAAATTCATCTCTGAGATCTGAACCATAATCTACCACTCACTATTGGCCTACTGAACTGCCTATATCTGACTCCTTATTATCAACGTATCAGCCACTGCGTTCCCTTTCCCAAGAGTATAGGCAAGCTGAATGTCAAAATATTGAATGTACTCATCCCACCTTCATTGTCTCAATTTCAGATCACGCTAAGTGAATATGTACTTGAGACTCTTATGGTCAGTGAAAACCAAAAAAAATTCTCCCAAAAGATAATGTCTCCAGCAATGTAAGACATGAACAACTACAGCTAACTCAAGATTGTGTGTCGGGTAATTCTTCTCATGTGGCCTCAAATGCCAAGACTTGTATAAAATTACTCCTTCCACCTACATAAGTAGAAATCACAACCAATACATAAAGAATCATTGTACACAGTATAGCTATTTCCCAGCTCTAGAAACACTAGTATCAGGGCTGAAGACAACCTCCCTTTCAGCTCCTGAAAGGCTAACTCACAATAATCTAACCACAAGAACATTTCACCCTTCTTAGTTAGACCTGTCAGTGATGCTGATAAGTGTGAAAAGTCCTATAGGAAATTTCTGTAGTACAAAACTAACACTAAAAAACTTCGTAACTCAATGTCTTTTTTTAGCTTCTCCCCGGAAACTGTTGCTCTCACTTTCTATGGGTCTACTGATACTCTTGTCTTAGAGATAACATGACCCAAGATGTGAATATAATGCATCCAAAAGTGGAATTTTGAGATATTATCATATAAATATTTCCCTCTCAGTGTACTTAAAATGATCTCCAGATGTGTGGCATGGTCGTGTTGAGTGTGAGAGTATACCAAGATGTCATCAACGAAATACACCACAAAGGAATCCAAGTATGGTTGGAACACTATGTTGATCAGTTCCATGAAAACAGCAGGAACATTTTTGAGAGAGAACGACATAACCATATACTTGTATAGACAATACCTACTCCAAAAAATATATAAAAATAATATTTGAGGGCCTAATGCACAACTTATGGAAAATGGACCTCAAGTCAATTTATGAGAACACCCGGGCTCCTCGAAGATGATCAAAGAGATCATAAATCCTAAGTAATGGATATAAGTTATTTACAGTCAACAGGTTCAACTTTTGATAATCCACACAAATCATAAGGGTATCGTCCACCTTCTTCACAAAAAGGTCAGGCGAACCACCAGATGAAGTATCGGGTTGGAGGAAACCCATTCCCTACAACTCCTCCAACTGTTCTTGAGATCCTATAACTCTAGTGTAGCCATCATATTAGGAGGAATGGACACTAGTTCCACTCATAGCACATGATAAACCAAATATTTTACCTCATGCTATGACGGCAAACCTAAAATATCTTTTGGAAATACATCTCTGAAATGATCCACCACTGAAGGAAAGTCCATATGTGAAATCACCTGGTCATTGAGATATAGGATATAAATCTAGGTTGTATATCCTTCCAACCCACGATGCTTAGGTCCCACTCTGCACGCTTGGATATCCCATTCGACCTTATGAAAAAAATATCGACCCTTGGGTGATATGAAAATCAACCTATGGTGATAACAGTTGACGAATTCCTAGAAGGGAACTAGCCAGTCCATTCTGAGAATGAAATCATAGCCTTTCTTCTATAGGACATAGAGGTCCCATAAAATGTGACACCGACCAACCTCTAAAGTTCACTCCCTTCACTAACGTACACTCGTTGTTCTAGTCCCTAACAAAGTGTTTAGTTTCAGGATATCAGTAGAAGAAAATATGCAGAGCCCAAGGCTCTCCACCACCATAATAGATATAAAGCTATGAGAAGAACGTATTTTGAAAAGAGAAAAAGATAATACTAAGGATACTAAGATCTAACCTCAAACTATTAATGTTTTGGTATCCCGCTTCTATTGGGTTAGCCCCACTACAGACGTCTGGCCTGTACCGTAGCCCTATGACCCTACATGACAACTATGAGAAGATCCACCCTGCCGCCTCTGGAAGGCTTGAGACTGGATACCATGACCACAATCTCCACCGCGCCTTCAATATCCAGAAGAACTCCAATTCCCAGACTGGTGTGAAGCTGGTGGTGCTTCTCTGGAATAAGGAGTCATAGCAGAACCTCTTTCACCAGCTGCTGGTGAGAAGATCTAACAAAAGCAATGAAGATGACCCATCTTGTTGCAGGATCGGAACTCCACTGGGTCTCTCGGGCCATGTGTCCTTGTATGCCCACTCTTCTCGAACTCGTAGCACACCACCTGACTACCAGATGAAGTGTCTCGCCTCCTTGGTTAACCGTGTGTTGAATCCTTTCGGTGCTTCTTATTTTCAGTAGGAGGGATATAATCTCCAGATGCCGAGTCACCATGGATCACAACTCTATAATCTATTATATTACACTCCATAATCAGTTCCTAGTTGAATATAGATCTGATAGAATTCAACCTAAAGATGTTCACATGCGATATAATGACATTCCTTAAACCATCCTCCAACTTCATTGCCAAGAATAACTGATTACCTCCACAAGTGGGTGTGAAACGATACAGATCTGTAAAGCGAGATGAATAATCCATAACCGAAAGAGTTCCCTACCCCAAACTCAAAAACTCTCGGGCATGATCAGCCCTCAAAGTCTCCATGTTGAAGTAGTCATAGAAGATATTTTGTAACTCCTCCCATGTTATAACCTGTTGGTGTCCCACCTATGAGATCACATCCCACCATATCTTGGCGGAATCCCAAAGCAAATATGTAGAGAGCATGACCCGCCTCTCTGGAGGAATCTCCAGATGCTCAAAGATAGTCATCATGGATTCTAGCCATGACTCTGTGGCCTAGGTTCCTCCATCCCCTGAGAAAGTGGGAGGATTATGCTGCTGAATGACCCGTGTCAATTTTTCCCTCAACGGGCAGGAGGCGGTGCTCCCTGAAAGGTTTGTATCATCCTCATAAATCCATCCCGGAAATGTGAATCAGCACCGGCGTCCTGTATAACGGCTGGTGCAATGACTGTCACAACGGGAGTATCTTCTGGTAGTCCATGATCATCCATATCCAGTGTCTGATCACAACCCTAAAACTGGAATACAACCAGAGGACATCTCGGTGGCATGAATCTGCAAGGTATAACATAGACCTTAGATCACGATCATCAAATATTGATAACCGAAAGAATAAGAAGGGAAAAGGAGAGAGAAAACATTCATGTTTTTCCAAAACATGAATACACATCGTGTATAACCCCTACATGGCATGTTCCCTTCAGCCATTCACATGGGCATGTACTCCTGCCAGAACTGGTCATGAAACACCCCATACACATGGCGTGTTCGGCTAACATGCGGCGTGTACTTGAATCCTCTTCCCCTACCGGAGTTCTTATACATGACTAATCCACACAATTCTCCTTATAACGAAAATATATGGTGTGTTAGTGCCAAACACAACATGTACTAGAAGAACCTCACGGACCCGTGTTGTTAGATACATGGTCTGTTACATGGATCACACTACACGACGTGTTATAAGCAGACACGAAATGTACTAAGAAGATTTCAGTGAACCGTGTTGTTCATTAAATGGCTAGGTACATTGGTTACTCTACTCGACGTGTTCTAGATGGACACAACGTGTATTATATAGGAATTAACTGACCCGTGTTGTTAGTGAAACAGACAGGTAAACAGTTCTATGACACAGCGTGTAAATCCTCTGTATGGTGTGTCATACCAAAGATTCCAAACCCCATTTCCCCGCACACACAGTTTGAGACATGGTTAGAGACTACACAACATGTACATACAGTAGACGAGATGTACATAAGAAAAACAGTTTTATGCTGAAAAGAAGAACACATGGAATGTAGTAAACAATACAGGCCATGTATTCTAGGTTTTTCTGGATAGTTAGCCTTAGAAACTACTCCAGAACCCATAAAACACTAGAACAAACCTTAAGGTTCAAAATTATGATCCTCGAGGGCCCATAATCCCCACGAATCAAATCTTAGAATCTCATACAGGTCATAAACAAGGATAATACTGAAACGATCCACCAAATTCCAGTCCATTAGGGCCCATAACACCTCGAGAACCAATGTTTCAGGTTAATTCAAGAATGAACATTAAAAAAAAATAGCCAATCTAACAGATTTTATTCTATCATGGAATATATCACAACAACACGCATATCTATCACAACATCTATCACAATAATTTTCCATCGTTAATGAACCCTAAATGGCATGGCAAGAATGCATGACATGTGATTTCTAGGAAGTGCCTATATGACGAAAGAGATGGAATAACCTCATCTCATTGGGTTGCAATAGAAATAGAACATAAATAACATCAACAATAATAACACAATACATGTGAATCACTCAAGGTGAAATCAAATCAAATGTAATTATTGTGAAACCATAAAAATTACAATATTCAGGTAGATCGGTTTTCCCTATACACGGGGTAGCTACTCCTGGGAATAACATATTACCAAGTGCCAATTCCTTCCTATAATTATCTAAAAGCTCCAAATAGTATGTCAAGAGAAAAGAATTCCGCAGATACAACATTGTAATGTCCCGGTTCCGAAAGTCTCCCAGAGGCGCCCCGTACCCGATTGGTCACACGGCCTCAAGCACATTTCCCCAAATACTAGAGACAACTGACTAGCAGTGAGGGCCATGGGTATGATAGTGGGGAAACTATTCCATCATTTGCAGAGTAACACAGTTGAATTAAAACAAATAGAAATATAGGAAGCAGTAATAATCCATACAAAAGTAAATAGAGGATGATTGGTAATAACAAACCATAGCACATGTATATATGAATGATGCATGATACATATTCCTTGGAAATGATCCAAAAAAATCACAATAATGGAATACAAAATATTACTATGACAAAGTACAAAAGAAAACAGATAAAAATCTCCCCAGCATCGTAATCCATAGCTTGGTCCCATGCTCTCCAGCTCCACAAGAAGAGTCAAGTACCTGAAGATAAAGGGCACTTGACCTAATCTATGTATGTGACAATATAATATGTTTGGGCCCACAATAATGGGAAAAATAGTGTGTGAGACTAAATCCTAGTAAGAAACCACCATTAGATCTATGCCTAACAGTCAGTGAATATATAGAAGGTAAATTACAGAAAGCAGTAAACAAATAAGTACTCAGCAGTAACAGTCCACAGTTTCAAATATCAATCAATAGCTAATCAAAGTAGATATTCACAAAAGGTAACCCTCTGGGAAGTACCCACATCCTCTCCCCTCTAAATCTACCTAGAAACATAAGCAAACAGATAACACAATAGGTAACCCTATGGGAAGTACTCACAACCTAACCCCTCTGGTCCTACCTATAATTTACATGCAACCCTCTGGGAAGTACACTCAGTCAAACCCATCTGGTTCGGCTTAAGCATAGAATATTTGAGTAATCACTCACCATAAATTAATATTATAGTCTGTTATTGGTATCTAAAGGAGCTATAGGGAATAACTAACATTAAATTCTCTTTGTGGCCCACGTTGAGGAACTACATACACTATAAGGAAGAACATACACCAATTCCCCTTTGGTCACACATCGTAGGTAAAAAATACACTCTGAGGAAACCCATACATCCATTCTACATATGATATACTATACTAGGTTCTCACAGCCCGGTGTAAGCCAAGTAGGTATAGCAAGACATCTCATCCAATGTAAACCTCAAGAACTACTTGGATAACAGTCTAAAACATATCAACATGTGAGAACAATAACACCATCCTATAACTTGGCATCAGAATGTAGACAACAGCCTAACAGACAAATAGACCCAATGATCAAAATAGGCAATCATGCAGGGTAAAAAACTTCCAAAGCATAAAAATTAACCCTATTGACAATCAATTAACCTACACTCAAGCATACAAGCATAGTAGGAAAACAATAGAGCTAAAAAAGAAAATGTGCAATACCCTATTCATGGGTATTGGTGATTTTGACCATATAACCCAATGAAATTTAACAGAAAGGCACAAACCACCTACCTCGGCATTGGGATATCAATATACATGTGTCTCAGGGTTTCAATCACCTTATAATGACAAATATCTACAAAAACATTTAAAATGTTCAATAGAGGATAACATGAGAGAGAAGAGGAAACATGAAAAGAAGCTCAAGCAGAAGGAAGAGCATACTGAGGTGATCCCAACACAATTGACTATGGATGAGTAAGATATCAGATGATTGGTTGAGGGATCTATAGAAGATTTTGGTTGTATGAGAGCACTCATCCAATCCTATCCTAGAAGGTGTCTCTATCGATTAGACATGACCCTAGTACATTTAATTAAAAAAATACATGGAGTCTAATTTGGAAGTACACGACGTGTACCTACTGTTTCAATACTCCACTTTATACAGCCTTCAGGTCACCCCAACATGGTTGTGTGCATGGCTGCTACAAGCCCAACACATGGCTACATGTAGTAACCATTTACACGATATTTACTCAAAATGTACACGACGTGTATTTCAAAAAATTCCATAAATACATCTTTTTCTCCAAAATGACTAGAAAAAGAAAAACATACCTAAGAAAGATGATCTTACTTCTTATATGGATACCTTTAGGATTAATTCAATCCTATGATGTTTAAAATCATACAACAAGGATGATTCTGGCCATGCATTTTAACATCATGCAGTGAGAAAATTATGTAGTGCATTTTAGAGTCATGCAATGAGGATGTTCTGTTGTGAAGTTTAGAGTAATGCAGTGAGGACGTTGTTAAGTCACAAAGATCTTTAATAGATTTGAGTTAATCATGATTGGGATGTTATGGAATTCCTAAATCCTGAGAGATGATATAAAGTGTAAACCATAATCCTGGGGGGGAAACATGGATCAGGAGGAGTGACATGGGTATTTAAAGCTATTAGGCATACCAGGGTAGGACATGACTCTCCTGGGGATGAATGTTCCATTGTTATAATGTCTTTTTGTACGTGATATATGCAGATCCACTAGGGAATGATGTGAATAGTAAAAAATGTGCCTATAGGACAATGGACTTCCATAATAGATGGCCTTGAATGATTATGGTAATCCATGATTTCTCTGAGTATAGAGTTTGATAAATAGGAAAGATGTGTCTGGAAACATAAAAATTACACAAACCATTATTATATATGAACTACTAATGCTTCCACACAGATATAATTAATATATATAGGGGGAAGCATGATCTTTTGACTTATTATGTGTGGGGGGAATGTGTATGATATTGTAACATTTGGAATTGGGACACATGTTACTCTTGAATAATCTCGCAATTTATTATCATACAGTTTGGATCATTCATGGACTCCCCATATGAGTCTAACCTATGGTCGGAGGAAGAATAATTTTTTTAAATGGTGGTTGGGCTGGGATGCCAGATCTGAATGTCACTACATATATAGAAAGGGAAGGAATCATGTTTTATATAGATCTGAATGTTTGATATGAAGTCATGGTCTATGTAAGGGGACATTCAAGGGAATTTGTTTTTGTTGGTGGTGGGGATGCGATGCTAGATCCGGGTGTCACTACATATCCTTCAAGGGACAGAAATAATCCATACATAGTTTTGAACATTCAATAAAATGGATTTTCCAATGAGTAGGGACATGTGAGGCAAATTGTTTTGTTGGTGGCTGGGTAGGGATTCCAAATCTAGGTGTCACTACATATCCTGAAAGGGAAGTAACCAAGATGCACATAGTTCTAAATATTCCCTATATTGATCTAACTTGGACATAAGAGTTGGGGAATTTCTGTTTCATCTAATAAGGATGTTAGTTCTATCGTATTTCTCTATAGTTTTTTACATAAGGGAATTCCTACCATTGATACAAAGCTCACATGAGTAATACTCTATATGAGGAATAAGGAGTGGAAAGGGTTTACCTAGTAAATATGGGGATATATAGGACATTGTATATGAATGTTTTTATGGTTCTAGGCTAAGATCAAGGATCGTGGCATCACTACGTATCCGGAAAGGGAAGGAATCATTCCATTCAAAATTATTTGAGGGATCGTACAATTTATCATCATGCAATTAGGATAATTTAAGCTATTTATTTTAATGTCATGCAACTTGAATGCTATGCCATGTAGTTTAGAGCCATGCAGTGAGGAGACTACCATCACAGATTAATATTGTGTTGTAAATCTGATTTCCATACAGTTTTGTGTCTTGTGGATAGGACTATAATTCAATGTTGAGGTTCATAGATTTTTGACAATGGAATAACATTTTAATGTATTTTGGATAAGACATTAATTCATTAATTATAATCATATAGTTTGGAATGTGGAATCATAGTTTAATCATATGTATTGAAATATAAATCTTAGCTTAGGGGCATAGAGTTTTGACCATGCAAGCCCAGATTAATGTCTTATGTATCAGACAATAACTCATAGTTTATTTTCCTTCAGTTTGGACCATGGCATAGGCATTAGTGTTAATTGAATTTCTTATTCAAAATCCTTACATTTGTGGGATCTGTGATGAGTTTTCTATCCATTGATATCACAGTGTTTGGTCCATTGGAATAGAAAAAATGTATGACATATGGTCTCTCTCACATTGGGTCATGATTTGGGGGATTTTTCATGAGTATCATCAGGATTATGAGGACCAACACCATCTCTCCTATGCGGAATTATTGACGGATAACCATTTTTTGAAGGCTCATGAAATCTGATATTTATATACTTCCAAATGATGAATTTTTTTTTGTCCTTTTCTCATCTTGAAACTCAAAATAATCAATCCATCTCTGGGATTTTTGGTACATGGGATATATATTGAAAATGGGCACACAGAGTGAATGGACATGAATTTATATAGGTAAAACTACCTCTTCCCCAAACACTAGTGAGTATAGGGTTTCCTAAGTGGTAATGGGGGTTGTGTTCTGATAATTCCATAAAGAATGAAAAATCATGTTTGGAAACAATTTATTATCCTTATCAACCATTTTTTAGAGGATGTTGGATAAAGTCTTGTTGAAATCCACTATCATCCCATTGTCCAATGCATGGTATCAGGATGGAAAACTGCCTTTGATTACTTACTATTGGTATAACTTTTCCAACTCAGTAGAGAATAATTCGGTTCTGTTGTCCTTCTGTATTGTATGAGGGACACAAAATCTGGTAATTATGTTTTCCTTCAAAATTAAAATGATGAATTCATCCATGATATCTTGATGGGGTATGGAATTGGCCCATTTAAAAAAGAAGTAGGTTGTTGTGATTGTGTTCTGGATTTGCCTAGATGTAACGAGGGGATATGGTCCCACAATATCTATCCCCAAGGTAGAAAATTGCTAGGTGTACATAGCTTTATGAAGTAACTCTAGGTGTTGGTTAATAAAATTGGAATGAACATGAATAAAATGTCACTTCATAGAGAATATGGCATAGTCAGGTATCATAGTGGACCTATAGAATCCAAGACTTCAGATTAGATGGGAGCACTTGGTTACCGATTGGTGTCCCCTAAAATCTTCAGTGTGCACATCATTCTTGATGAAAATAATCTCTTATCCATCAATTCTCCTGATAATGTCTTAATGAAGGACACTTTTTTAGAGAACTTATTTGTGGTCTTCCCCACTGTACAAGACATTGTTGACTTCCTTTCTCTAAATATATTCATTTCTAGCCCTATCAAGTGGGATTTCACCCCTATATATGTAATTTTCAATGGGATTCATCCAACCAGTGGTGCGACCATAAGGCTTAGAAATGGGTAAAATCTCATAGATTTCCTCCATATTGTTCTAAATAAATAAAAATTACATTCAGTTGTGGGAAATGGAAATAACCATATCACCTTGATTTGGATCAGCAAAAGTTCTAGCTACAATTTCCCAAGAATCAGTTTAAGCATTTCATGATTGGGGGACATAGGTTAGTGTTAGATCTGATGGAAATTCATTCATTCGTTCTCAAACATAGTTTATCAAGGGGTCCAATACATCTTTCTTAATAGAATAATAATTATTGAACATCTTGATGACTTGATATGAATAATCATTTATCTTCATGTGTTTGGATAATGCACAGACTTCAAGCTCTAGGCCCAAATAAGGGCCTGGTATTCTGCGTCAATATTTTTAAATCCCTCCAAAAGTAGGATGGAATTAGGAAAGACATCCTTTTCGAGGGATTTATGTATAACTCCCATCCCCACATTGTTGAATTGGGTATCCTCTATAATTTTCCCTATAGGGATTATAGGATCACCATGGATGTACATTTCCAATGCCTATGGGTCCACTTGGAGAGAGAAAACATCTTCATCCTAATTTTCAACATCCTATAGGGTTGTTTTTATAAGGGGTGCTATTCTAGGAGGACAACTAACCCCTGTACTTTTATGGCCATTAGTGGTACATAATTTATGTCAAACTGTTGTAGGATAACTACCCATCATGATATAAATCCATTTTGAATGGGTTGGTTGATGATATATTTGATCCAGTTATAGTGGGGGACCTAGTGGACCTCAGGGTGTAGCAGGTAGTGCCTGAGTTTCTGAACAATGGTGATTAGGGCTATGAAGTTCTTTTCGATTCTCAAATATCAGGTTTTACATCAATAATTGTTTTTCTAAGTAAATAAATGATATTATCACTATCAGCATCATCCATCTACACAAGGAAGGACCCTATTGATCATTCTAAGGTGGTCACATACAAAATGAGTGGTCTCCCCTTAACCGGTGGCATCAACACCAATGGGATTACGAGATAAATTTCGATATTGATGAAAAATTATTAGAAATCATCATCCAACTCATACGTAACACCTTTCTTCATTAACCAGGTGAAATATAAACATTTACCCACTATGTTGGCTATGAAGTGCTGGATGTAGGCCAGGTGCCCCTGGAGACCTCTCAACTCAGTGAGGTTATGAGGAGAGGACAAGGTGATCATACCACGATTCACCGTGAAATTTTCACCATTACAATACTGTTATAAAGATATTTTATATTGAAAATTAAAGAAATTATGAAAAGTTTAATTCTATTTTTGAGTATTTTATTTTGTGTTTATCACTGTTAACATGTGAAATTTTACATTTTTTAATGATTCCATTACAGGAGGTGGTGATTTGGAAGGCCCACAATGATGTCCATGAAAAATGGGCCAAACTACGCAAGATCCATGCACACCCGTGGAATAATCAGTGCACTACTCCTAAATCATGCATCAAAATAGGCTGCAATTTTGTCTCTTGGTCAAAAATGCATTGCGATACATTTCATATGAAGAAACCCAAGACACATTCTGCCATATGGTATCCTAATCGACCAGATCTGTCCAGCACACCACATCTACATGACGTCAAATGTGGTGTTCTATGATCTGTACATATTTTGTGATATTGGTGTTCAGATTGTGACAAACATTCGGTGGAGATAGAAACGTGGTGGGGATACAACTTTATTATTTTCTCCAAATCAAAACAAGGTTTTCTGAGGTCAAAACTCAAGTGACAAGTGGTTTTAAGAAATCTGTGTTCTCAAAACCACCTTCCCATTTTCTTATAAAATGGATCCTTAGGCACCCCATTTGTAAGTTCGGCCAGGAGACAAAGATCAGGTATTTTGGAGACCCAAATAAGTTCTCTCATCATCCAAGGAGTTCTGGAGGGCCCTATCCTCATTGGGGAATCAAGGATGAAGAGGGAGTTCCAGCTGAGCCACCTCCTCCTCTCAATGGCGTGCTAAACGGTGGAGGATCATTTCGAGGGAGCTGCACAAACATGGGAGGGAGTTCCAACACAAGTTATTCAACATGTTTTGTATAAATTTTGTGTTGAATATTTCACATATTTTTTTTTTCTTGACATTCCCCCTGATTACATTTCATTAGATATAATTAAGCGGAACTCTTTTTATTTCAACACCGATTAGGTTGATATTTCAAGTGGGAATCATGGGCTGTTCTGATTGGACAAAAAAATAATCATATTTTCCTCGCATATACATAAGATTTATGTATTCTATTTTAGACATCTTATTCTATGTTTGATAATCAAATATAGGCAACATGATTTTGGTGCCAAAGGGTGGTTCTTTAAGCATCATCTGTAGAGGCAAGAAGGGTGTCAAGATCTCGACATCCTTCAACAATATAATTAAACAATACCAAGTAAAATTTTCAGAACAATAAATTATAAAATTTGAGTAGTGAACATGAAATGATATTCTTATCTCATAATTATTAATATACCACCTTTATTTATCATCTATTTAACTCTTTAATTTATCAATTTATGTAAATCTGTTTTCAAAACCTTCTCCCTCTGATGGAATTCTTATTAAAAATACATACTCAAAACCTATAAATACTACTCAGAGATGACCAAGGGTATTCCATAAACTATATATCAATATTAAAATCATAATAAATTAATCATTCCATGAATGTATGGTCAAATTTTGGCATCTTTTTCGGGGAGCTCATTTGTTTTAGTGCGTGTTTTGGATAATTTTCTTTATAAATTTTGTGAATGATAGTTTGTTTTAACTTTTACATTTACATTTATTTTTGTATTCTAATTTATTTAATGTGTATGTTTTATGTATGACATATTCTACTCTAGGATACTTACAACCTTTCAAACTCAAACCAGAGGGGATCCTATATCAGCGACCTCGAGATTCACAAGAGGAACCTATGAAGGAGGATGCACAAAACATCAACAATCATCTTGATCCCTGTTATTCTTCTTTGGGAATCAACATTAAAACTAAAAGTAACGTGAATAACATGGATGAAAACAATAGAACACTAAAATAACTAACTTATCTTGAAGTTGGTATCCGTCCCACCTATATTCAATTATAGGGTGAGGCACACAATTTTGAACTAAAATCTAGTTTAATTAATCTATTACCATGATTCTATGGACTTTGTAGATAGGATCCACACAAGAATTTAAAATAATATCACACTATGTGTACTACATTAAAACCTACAAACGTGGATGAATGACAAGTATATTTAAGGGCATTCCCTTTTTAATTAGAAGACACAGAAAAATATTGTTTGTTTTATGTTAATTCCCCAATAAGAGGATGTGCGGACAAGAAACACCTTCTTCTTGAAATATATTTAATATCCACTTGAACTGAAACAATAATGAAATAAATTTTTGGGTTAAGACAATATCAAGGGGAAATGTTACCCGAATATAGGGAATGCTTTAACAGGTTATGTTCATCTTTCCCACACCACCAAATACGTGATCAACTTTTAATTAAATATTTTTATGAAGGATTAATCCCTATGGATAGAAATATGATTGATGTTGTTGCTGGAGGTGTGCTATTAGATAAGACCCCTATTTCTGCAAGAACCCCGATTGAAAACATGGTACAAAACGCACAACAATTTGTTTCAAGGACCAATGTACAGATTCAAGGTGTCCATGAGGTGCAATTTACTGAATTTGAGAAGAAGGTGGACACAAAGTATGAAGAGGTAAGTACCCTTCTTCAACAACTTTCTCTTTCCCAATGGAAATCCAAATATTCTCCTCATATACAATGTGGTATATATTCTTCTGACACCCACTACTTTTAACAATTTCCCCAATTGAGGGAAACATTTGAGAGTTGGGAGGAAATATTTCTGTGTTTCCCTTATAACCAACCCTTTTTGTAAGAACCTTACTATCCAACCGACCCTGGGTGGAAGGATAACCAAGCCTATAGGAAAGGGGGTATTCAAACCAACCTCAACAACAATGTAACCAATAGGGACAAAGTGGTCATCCACCACCACCACCCAGAAATCCTCAACCATGACGAAGTCCATTTCCAAAAACCCATCCAAAACCCAAGACTGGCCTAGAATATATGATGAAACAAATGGCTGCCAAAAATATTAAATTCCAAAAAAAATCACTCATCCAGCTATACAAGACCTAGAAACCCAATTAAGAAAAATAGTTATCTCAGTGGGTGAAATTCAAAGTCACAGATCAGGTAAACTTCCCTCTCAACCAGTATTTAACCCTATGGATAAAAGAAATGTTAGTGCCATTAACCATAGGAGTGGAAAAAAAACTAGAAAGTAAAATGAATCCTCCATTAGAGTCATCCCACCCTGAGGAAACCTCCATCCCAACCATTAAAATATTTTCAAATTTTGATGAACCTTTTCTTGAGAGAATTCCTTCTAAAGGAAAAAGTATGTACGTTGATGTGTCACCAAGACAAAACACTCCTCTTCCATTTCCTCAAAGGGCCACGCTACCAAGAAAACAAAATGAAACAGAACATGATAAGGAAATACTGGATATTTTCAAGAAAGTGCAGGTTAACATTCCATTGATTGATGTTGTGAAGAAAATTCTATGGTAGGCCATGTTTCTAAAGGAGAGGCATACACACTGAAGGTGACTTCGAGGTGATGGGAAAGTGAGCATAGGGAGGAATGTTTCAGTATTGATAGATACATCACTTCCCACCAAGTGCAATTATCATGGAACATTTTCAATTCCATGCACCATAGGGGAGTATTATTTTTCAAAATCTATGCTTCATAAAGGTGCTTCAGTAAATGTGATGCCTGACTCTATCTACTCTATATTACAGTTCAGGGAACTGAATCCCACAAGAATTATTGTCCAACTTGATAACTGGAGTACCACACACCCCTCTGGTGTATTAGAGGATGTTCTTGTGAGGGTTCAAAATTGAATTTTTCATGCTGAATTTTATATGCATAAAATGAAGGATGATATGATGAATATAGATTCCACAATTATATTCGAGAGACCCTTCGTGAAAACTGCCAAAACCATAATTAATTTCAAAATGCAACATTATCTATGGAATTTGGTAGTGTCATAGTCCATTTCAACATCCTTGATTCCATGAAGCACCCCTCAAAAGAACGTTCCTCTCTCTCTCTCTCTGTTAATTCAATTGACGTACACCCTACCCCTGAAAAAACAACTTTTCTTTCCCCCAATCCCCTATCCGAGTTTTCATCATTGATTCAAATTCTAGGAAATGAGTCATGTACTAATTGATGCAGTGGATTAGAAAAATGTCATGCATGTTTATTAATTGATGATTTCTTGAACACTAAGGATCCACTGACCATCGATGATACTGATGAGCTTGTAAAAGAACATTACTCTATTGAAAATGATACCACAATAATGTTAGATGATATCAGTGACCTCATACATCCACACACACTCCCATCAATCTAAAATCCACTGGAATTGGAAGTTAAACAACCGCATCAAAATTTAAATTATTCATATCTTGAGAATGGAAATAAGTTGCATGTAATCATTGATAGTCCACTCCCTTTAGAGCAGGAATTGTGACTGCATGAACAATTGGAGGAGTATAAACAGGCTTTGGGATGGAAACTTGAAGACATTATTGGTATTAGCCCATAAATTTGTACACATCATATTTTATAAAATGACGAGTCTGAACCAGTGAGGCAGCCATAATGTCAACTGAACCCAAACCTCCTAGAAGTTGTGAAAAATTAGGTAACAAAATTATTGGTGGCTGGAATCATTTACCCCATCTCTGAGAGCCAATGGGTCAGTCCCGTTCAAGTAGTTCAAAAAAATGGCCTTACAGTAATAAAAAAAATGAGAACAATGAATTGGTTCCAACTAGTATAAAAAATAGTTTGCATGTCTGTATATAATATCGCTGACTAAACCAACACACTAGGAAAGACACTTTTCTATTTCCATTCATTGACCAAATGCTAGAGAGGAAAGATGTTAAGTCCCACTAATGTTTCCTTGATGGGTATTCTGGATAATTTCAGATCCATATTGCCCCTGAGGATCAAGAAAATATAACCTTCACATACCCCTTTGGCACATTTTCCTATAGAAGGATTCCATTTGGTCAGTGCAATGCTCTGGGTACTTTCCAACATTACAAGATTAGTATTTTTTCAGATTACCAGGAGAATTGCATGGATGTATTCATGGATGATTTCACTATTTGTGGATCCTCTTTTGATTAATGTTTAAGTAGTATCGGTTCAATACTGCGTCGCAGTATTGAAAATAATCTTCTATTAAATTATGATAAATTCCATTTCTTTGTGCGACAAGGTATAATATTAGGGCATTTCATTTAGGGGGATGGTATCCAATTCGACAAATAAAAAGCGGATGTTATTTCTTCCATACAATTCCCCCAAAATGTATGGGATGTGTGGTCTTTCCTAGCTCATGCTTGATTTTACTGTCGTTTCATCTGTGACATTAGTAAAATTGCACTCCCCTCTCCTAGTTAGTCAGAAAATAAAATTAATTAATTATTGATAAATAATGTGAAGAATCTTTTAATAATTTTAAATGGAGTCTCACCTCACCAACGGTAATCCAACAACCATGGTGGGATTTACCATTTTATCTCGTATGTGACGCCTCCAACTATGCAGTTGGGGCAGTCTTATCATAATGTTTCAATCAAGTTCCACATGTCATTGTCTATGCCTCACGTACTTTAGACCCTTCCCAAGAAAACTACACCACAATTGGAAAATAATTCCATGCTATTGTGTTTTCCTTGGACAAATTCAGGTCATACATTTTGGGGTCCAATGTCTTTGTGTTGACAAACCATGCAGCCATCCGGTATCTGTTTAAGAAACCGTAAGCAAAACCACATCTCATACGCTGGATTCTACTCCTTCAAGAATTTAATCTAGAAATTAGAGATAAAAAAGACCAGAGAATGGGGTGGCTAATCATATCAGTAGTATTCCCCCATCATCATTGATTGACTCATCCCCTTGTATTCCAATAAATGACATGTTTCCCAACGAGCAATTGTACCGAGTGCATAATGTTATTCCTCGGTATGCTGAAATTTTAAATTATTTATTAGCATCTATTATTCGTACTAATTTCAATAAAAAAACAAGCCAGTCATCTAATTCATGATTCTCATGGTTATGTTTGGGATGACCCCTACCTATGGTGCACATTTAGTGATCATGTCCTTTAGTAGTGTGTTCATGATAGTGAGTTTCAGTCTGTCCTTAGGTTCTGTCACACTCTTGATTGTGGGGCCCACTTAGGACCCCAACGGACTACTCACAAGGTCCTTCATTTTGGTCAATTTTGGGAAACACTTTAATGGGATGCCGATATTTTTTTTAAATCTTTTCCTTGTTCTCATAGAATGGGGAGTGTCTCTAAAAGAAAAGAAATTCCACATCAACCATTTCTCTTTTATGACATTTTTTTGTTAGGGGCATTGACTTAATGCGTCCCTTTCCCAATTCCTTTGGAAACTTGTACATTCTTATGGTGGTCGATTATATGTCATAATGGGTAGAGGCTCAAGCCATAAGACACATGATTCCAAAATAATAATGGAATTTTTGAGAAATCAGATCTTTTGTATGATTGGATTACCTAGGTTCATCATTAGTGACCAGGGCTCTCATTTCTGCAGCAGAACAAGGAAATCACTTTTGCGTCGGTATGGGGTCGGTGATAGAGTCTCTACTACATATCACCCATGGACCAATGGTCATGCCGAGGTTTCTAATAGAGAGGTAATTCTGATTATTGAAAAAATGATTCAACCCAATAGAAAAAATTGGAGTCTTAGACTCGATGATTCATCATGTGCCTACTGTACATCATCCAAAACACCCATTATAATTTTCACCATATCATCCTGTGTATGGAAAGAGTTGTCAACTGGCTATTGAGATTGACCATCAGGCCTACTGGGCCATCAAACAATGCAATTGAAATCTTTCTGGTGTAGGATCCCAATGGAAGTAGCATATTCAGGGGTTGGAGTAAATGAGAAGAGATGCATATTAAAATAAGGAAACCAAGAAAACCTTCAGTTTCAATGGGTTGTAGCTGAAGCACTTCCATTAAGCCCTTTAGGAGTTCCCGATTGAAGAACTCCAAGTTCAAGAAGAAACATATCAGTGAAACACACCAGGTTTTATCCTTCCTTATATCCTTCTTAATTATTACAGTGAGGACACTACACATTCTAGGAGTGGGGGGATGGGTATATTAATGGGTTAGATAAATTTTTTAATTGTTTTTTTCATTCTTTGATCTCTTTTTGTCATTCTTTATGGTATTTTCACTTTTCCCAATCTTATTGAGTTCATTTGGATTTCCATTGTCATTGTTATTTCTTCTCCTTTTAACTTTCGTTATGGTATTTTCATTTTTCCCCCATAATAAATTTCAATATTCCATGATCTGGTGATCAAAAGGGGGGAATGTAAAAATACCATAATGAATGGTGAAAAAGAATATTTGTATGAAGCTAATATCAGGGAGTAATTTTTAGTGAATTGGTCTCTTGTCAATGATATAAATGGTTGTATCACTGTGAAACATTTTTGGTGATTGATACCCATTGTGTGGGTAGTTGTTTGGAAAACATGACACTAATATCTCCAAAAAAAATTCACCAAACCACAAAGTGTGAATATTTCTTACATAAAATAAGTTAAATATATGTTAGTCTAATAATTTTCAGCTTTAAATGATATTTCCATACGTTCGTTCCTTAACCGATCTATTTTGTTACTGTACCAGATTGACCTATACCTATGTACCTAATGTCCAACTGTTGTATTCCCTAAATAAAAAATGGATGTGTCTTGGGCAGGTCAAAAACCACTCCTCCTCAACCTTTTCTATTGTTATAACTATTGCAATTAGTGTCGTGAGGAGATCAAATAAGGATTGATAGATGAGTGTGAGATTTGTTCCCAATGAAACATCTAAAAAAATAATAACAAAAAAATGAGGGCAGTGATGATATGTGAAACATATAGGTATATGTAGTTCTGGATATTATGGTCTGTCATCTGCGAATGCTTAAGTGATTGGGTCTTGAAATATGATTGCAAAGGATGTAGGAAATGTTTGGTGAAAAAAATAATTTACAGATGAATAATATTAAAATAGCCAATATTTGTTGGATAGAAGTGAAAATAATAGCATGAAATGGTTTCCACACACACATGGAGAGTTAGTGGAATGGTTAAGTTTTTTAATTCTTTTCAGATGTTGGTATCATTAATCTCTTTTAATTTCATTGTGATATTTTTTTGAGACATCTTTTTCCGTTTTTACTAGGAAAAACTCCTGGGTTTAGTTTGTGCATTGATCACATTACATTAATTAATTAAAATTTACACAAATGATAAATCTTCATGATGTTGGAAAAATATATATATGCATAATTTTATTTTTATATGTGACATTACCCAGGACTGCAAATGTTTAGGTGTGGGTGTGTGATCCTACCACGATTCATTGTGTAATTCTCACCTTTACACCACTGTGCTAAATTTTTTTATTTTGAAAATTATAAAAATAATGAAAAGTTTCATGGAAAGTTTGAATAATTTATTTTGAGATTATAACTATTAAAAACTTCAATGTTACTTGTTTTGACGATCCCTTTATAGGAGGAGGTGATTTGTATGGCCCATGATGATGTCCAAGAAAATGGGCCCAACTGCGTAAGATCCATGCACACTAGTGGACACATCCATGCACTGCTCCTGAACCATGCATCCAAATGGGATGAACATTTTTGGGATGGTCTAAAGTTCATTTTTCTACATTTCATATGAAGAAACCCAAGACACATCCAGCAATCTTGTTGCCCAACTGACCTGATATGTCCAGCACACCGCATCTACACGATGTCAAAAGTGGTGTGTTGTGATCTATCAATATCCTGGGATATAGGTGTCCAAATTTTGACAAAAAATCGTAGAAGACAGACAAGAGGTGGGACTATAACATTATTATTTTCTCCAAATTGAGATAAGGCTGTATGTAGGTCTAAACTCTTGTGACATGTGGTTTTATGAAATTTGGGTGCTCAAGCCCACCATCCCATTTTCCTATAAATTGGCAGCTTGGGATCCCCATTTGTAATATCAGCATGGATTCAATGATATGGTATCATAGAGACCCAAAGAATTCCACTCATCATCCACGGATTTCTGGAGGCCCCTATCTTTATAGGGGAATCAAAGATGAAGAGGGAGTTCCACCCGAGCCTCCTCCTCCTCTCGATGGTGAGCTAAACTGTGGAGGTTCATTTCGAGGGAGCTACACAAACTTGGGAGGGAGTTCGATCACAATTTATTCTACCGGTTTTGTATATTTTGTGTGTTGAATGTTTCACTTATTTTTTTGACATGATTCCCCCTTATTACATTTCATTTTATATAATTATGTGGAACAATTTTTATTTCAACACCGATTGGGTTGAGATTTCAAGTAGGAATCACGGGTTGTTTCGATTTGACAACACAATAACCCTTGTTATCTCACACATACATAAAATTTATGTATTCTTTGGTAGACCTCTTATTCTATGTTTTATAACCAAATATTGGAAACATGATTGATCTGACATGTGGAGGTTCTTTAAGCATCATCTACAGAGGCAAGAGGGGAGTCAAGATCTTCACAACCTTCAACCAAAGAATTAGTCAAAACCATGTTAAATTTTCAGAACAATAAACTATTAAATATGTGTAGTGTACAAGAAATGATCTTATTTTCTCATAATTATTAATACACCACCTTTATTTATCAACTATTTATCTCTTTAATTAAGTAATTTACTTAAATTAGTTTTCAAAACCTTCCCCCTATTTTGGAATTCTTATAAAAAAATTCATACTCAAAACCTATAAATGCTCCTCAAGTGACGACCTAGAGTCTTCCCAAGACTATAAATCAATATTGAAATCATAACTAATCTGACATTTCACAACAACACAGTCAGATGTCATGGATGTATACTTTCTTTTTTTGGTTGACTTCGATGTCGCAATAGCATACGATGAAGCTAATGAATTTCCCAGCGGTAATGATGAAGGAACACATTAGAGGATTCATATTTAAACAGTGTTGTCACATTTTGTTGAAGGTGAATTTGATATCGGTCAGGTGGTTTAGGGTTGTCATGAATTAACCATCAAATCATTGACATAACACTCTGCGAATTGTCCCATGAATTTCTTGAAGATGCAGTGTATGGTGTGCGGATTTGTAGTGATGATAAGAATTAGTCCAAAGGGAATCACTTTATAACAGAACACTCTCTGAGGAGCCCTGAAAGAAGTTACTTTTTATCTTCTAGGGCCATTCAGATTTGGTTGTATCTAGAATATACATACATGATAGAGATGGCCTCATATATGGTAGTAATAAACAAAAATTTTGTGATTATGACTCGGAATTTTTCCTTCAGGATGGTATGATTAAGGCTCTTGATGTCATTGAAGATTCGAATCTATCCATTGTTTTTTTAACAGGGACTATGTTTGATATCCATATCAAATATTTTGACTTATCATATGATGTATTCTTTGATTAGATTGTGAAATTCACCCTCTATTTTGGAATAATGCATTGGGTGGCTCTTTCTGGATACCTTCTTATAGCCTCAGTGATCTTCTAGAAAACCAAGATGATGATTGGAGATCCCACGATCGAGGCCTAGAATTTTTGTGTTGTTCCAGGAAAACACATCTTGATTATTTTTTAGGAATGGTGTATATGTATCCTACTCTTTGATATAAATATCCACACTAATCATAGTGGGTCATAGTTCATCTTTAGTTCCCATGTTTTTCACCCTAAGTTCATCGAATGTGGTGGAGACACCTTATTTGAATACATGAGGGGTTTATTTGAAGTATTCATATTCTTCTTTATCATCCTCTTCATCATCATATTCCTCTTATGATGGATATAGGATTCTCAAGATGAAATCCCAAATGATGGAAGATAAATAATCTTTTACATTAATGATTAAGGCATGGACAATTTGGCGTTCTGAGGATAGGTCATGAGCATCTTTGTTAGGGATTTTCCTGAAATCATAGGATTCATCCCATTGTTCCATATCTTTGGAGATGGAGGAAATAATAGAAATCATGTAGACAATTTATTTTGTCTCCAGGGTTGTATTGATACATTCAACATTATTAATTGATAATACGTACTCATACCCATGTTGTGGGGGGGGGGGGGGTTGGCAGGAGCCATTTCCAATCCATTTGGGGTACTGATACATTCAAAGTCTATGGCCAAAGACTGCTTCTCTGATGGTTCATTGAATCCTGAATTGAATTAATGTGACTCACATGATTCAGATGTAGATTTATTTGTGTGGAATTTCCCATTTTTTCTATTATCACAATATTTGGCACACTGATTATAGGATGAAGGAAATATCAGTGTGCTGATGCATCCAGGGCCTCCTTAAAAAATATATTAAAGGCTATACTTTTCTTTACCACCAGGAACACAGAATACAATATGATTTCTCCAAGACATGATTTAAGTTTGATTCACCCAATGGATTATATTCAATTTTTTCATATCACAGAATAGTTGTTGTGCAGTGTGTTAAACTATCTTCATCGTTGCCAATCTGGCAAAGTGTCTATAGAGGGAGGTAGTTGAAACCAGAGCCATTATCAAGGAAAATCATTCAGAAATCAATTACATTTATATTTTTTTGACACTTATAAGGGTTTTATGTTCCCATTCATGGTGAAATATTTATCCTAGTCTATGAAGGAGATGACAGTGTGTCATTCTCTGGGATTGGTCTCTATCTGGAAAACATCGGCCACTACTACTTTGACCTCAAATTCCTGGGCACATAGTAAGGATTTGATGAGAACCTCCCAATGGCCTATGGATAAAATTGAAGAATCTAGAATTAACAACATTACTAGTACAGAATGCAGCTGCATTAGAATATCATATTTCAACTCTAAAGGTAAGTGCTTCTCAGATCAGGGTTTCTCTTTCATATAAACTTTAGGGGATTTAGCTTCGTACGTAGATGGGCCATCCTCTATGACATGAGTTGGTGGCACTTTGGCCCTTTCTAGGTTTTGGCAACTGGTTCATCCACATGCCATGGGTGATTTGACACATTCTCTTCCCTCAATGGATAATCAAATATAACTGGGCTCATATTTCATCTAGAGGGGTAGAGATGAATTCAGGTTCTTGTTGTGTCCTCGAGAGGGTCCTCACATGAGTTTCTATGATGTTAATAGTTTGAGTTAATGCCTGGAAAAGAATTTAACACATGCCTCAATCATGAATTTCAGGTAACCCTTTCCCGTTGTGGCCTCTTCCTCTGGCTCTCTGATTGGGCACATGGAATTAAGGTTCATGGCCATAGTCTCTTTCAGAAAAGTTGTCCATCATGTGAATGAAATTAATGAAGCCAAAGATGAGTTCTTGATCCGATAATGTTTTTTTCTGACAGTCTCGTCCTAATGGTTCCATTATGAAGAGGTGGTTCTCATTGTATCGTTTGATAGGGAAACGCCAATTGTACCTAGTCTGCTGGAATGAATACAAAATGTTTCAAAATTAGATTTGGATTTGGTGTCAGCCCAGCTTCTTGTACTTATTTCATCATTTTAACCCCGTAGAAGAATGTGGGGATGAGGATGATGAATGTGTTGCATCAGGAGCTATTTTGGGCATGGTTAGTTGCTTAAACTGCACCTGGAGGATGCCATGAACATGGCTGACCGTTTTTTTCGGGTCATCCAACTAACAAATTTTTTCTCCTTTTTACTGGAGAATGTCTACCATTACTAATCCTCTTTGGGTAACATACACCAAATTGATGGAGGAGGACTCAACATGACTTACTTGGAAGGCATTATCTTTTGTAGGACATCCTTGAAGAAAAAAAATTTCAAGATGGTGTGTCCTAGTAACTAGTGTTAGGGACAATAATTTGGATCGTCTTTAATACCCACTTCATCAGCTCACATTGGCTCAGGTAACTAGAGAATGTAGTAATTCATGGAGGCTATGAAATATTTACAGAACTAGTCATCTTGGAACATGTATACTTTTTTTCTTTTCTCCTTGAACTTCTTTCACATAGCACCCAATCACTCTTCTTGTTGTGGTGGGGGTTGATGTTGGAGTCCAGGGGGTCCCGAAAAATTTTGTGGAGCACTTGGAACTGGAGCTTGTGTCCGGTGGCATAAGTGTGACTGATGTTGCTTCATATTTTTCTCTCTTTTCCTAAAGAATGTGTGGCCACTAAAGACATGATATTGGTCCACTATAATGTGTCTTCTATCCATTGGGAAATGGAAGAAAAATCTCTAAAAAACGTGTGAAAATTATCAGGATAAGAAGTGTTCATAATTCATCACAATGATTATCGATGAACATAGTGAACATTTCATCTTGGAGGAGTGTCTGGTTTAGGGAATAAGTTTGTCCTTTCTATCTAGTAATGAAGCCTAAAACTCTTCAATTCTATTATTTCATCCTGTTAATTAGATCACTGACCATTGTCTTAGGCAACGTCGAACTAAAATTCAAGAGATACTATCATCGTAGGTCCTCACAACATTTTATTGTGTTAACTGGAATGTTATTATACCATCAAAAGGCTGAACCATGTATGGTTTGCGTGAATCATTTGAGTTTTACTGGGTTTTTTTACTCTAGAGTTCCCATCATGGTGTCATAGTAAGAGGCGTAGTGCATTAGATGATGTTTCGAGTCTCCCAAGGCATTGATGACTATGAATATGGGGATTCCAATGTTTTATAGTGGTGGAACACTTCTAACCCAATTAGGGTAAGGTTTTAACTCTTGTTTTATCAGAGCATGTCGCATTTTCATATCTTCTAGTAGTGCTTTTAGTTGTTCGAACGTATTCAAGAGACCTTGATGCATGTACTTCCAACCATGAACATGAATAGGTGTGGTTGCAGCCAAATCTGGGTGTGTCAGTGCTGTAATAATTTGGGGTGCGTACCCAGTTGGGGGTATCATTTGTGGGATAACCTGAATATACTATGGATACCTTCCCAGCAGTGAGAAGACATGATGTTCATTTAGGTCAGGAGATAAGTGGGTTGATAGTCCTCGTGGCGAGTTGGACTAGCATCTCAGATTGACATCATTAAATGGGATTGGGACCTATAGAAATTATTCCTATTCAATGAATATATGTTCACATTCCATAGGGGAAACACATTCGACAAGACAACTCCCTCAACATGTATTTGAATAAATTCTTTTGAGATCTTTCATTTCTTCCTCCTACATAGAAAAACATTACTTGAAAGTGAGGGACACATTCTCGGGGGGAGGAGGGGTTCGGTTATAGATGACCTCAGAATTATTCTTCTATTTTATGGGGATTCAATAGGGAGGTAATGATAGATTAATTGAGAGGGAACCTAAATTTTGGATCCCTCTCTTTTTCCAAGTACGCACACCATCATGATCGGTGTGGGAGGCCTCATGGAGGGAACCATATTCCCATGAATCCTCTCCCTTTGTGTAATTTATTGTGATATTCTTGGGGTAGACATTTACCATGTTCCCCAATGCATACCACATTATGGGTGGTGTACTTGGTGCCGAATGGTATGAAGGATTTTTGTGTCCGTTTTTGGATTTTTTTTTTCTTTCATTCTGCTTTATTCTTTGGGTTTCATAACAATGATTGACCCAAAGGGATCCCGGATCTGACATCATAATGAGCCTTCATCTCCGAGGGTGAGAACCATGATACGGGGTGCAATGAGTGACTTCACTACTCATCATTCTTATTAGATGAGAAAAGACCTACGTCCATTATGCAAGAACATGATGTAAAAATTCCCCCTGCCCTATAGGCTATGGTTGTTCCCGTTCTTTTGTTGATATACTACAACCTAGATTAGTCATTATTACAAGGGAATTATGACATAAAAATTATTTCAAACCATGTGGAATGTTGTTATTCCCACATTATAGTGTTAGACACCACTATTTCTACCTTTATGATTTCTCACACTCCCATGTAGGTGTGAGCCCAGTATGAAAGTAGGCATGTACTGGATTCACTAAAAGAATTTTATGATTTAGTAACACTTATATAGACACATTTAAAAAAAACATTGATAAATCTTATTATATCACTACGGATTTTAAAAACAGTGGCTTTGTCCACGTAATTTCAACCTCCCTTGCGGATTTCCTCTCTCGCTCACCGACTCTCCTTAAAACTCTTCTCTATTTCCATGCGGACTCTTCCTTGCAGCTTCCATCCGGTAATTGTCAGACCTGCATCCTCACCGGATGCTGCAACCCAAACTCCCACTATCCCTCTCTAACAATGCAACCACCTAATCTTAGGATGAATCTCCTCTGATGACCCATCCACCCAACCTCATGACAATTCCCCAATGACGACGCAACCACCAAACCTCCAGAAGATCCTCCTCCGACAACGCAACCACCCAACCTCCCCATGATCCTCTTCTTCTGACGCGGCTCCAAATTCACCTCCTACTACAACCTATCCTCCAAATCTACTTGCCAATGTGTAATGTCTTTCTAGTATTCTCATATTCCAGGCACCCCTATAATTCTCATCGGTGGGCGGCCCATGACTCATAGCTTGTGAGTGGCCTCTAGTTGGCTGAGTAAGGGTTTGTTTTCTATTTCCTACAGTAATTATTCTTTTTATGTTGTTGTGGCTTCAATTATCTCTGATTTTCATCAATTTATAGTAGCATACATATGAACCATGATGGTTCTTATTCCTCACATTCCATGTGATTTTATCCACGGATAAGAGTTTCCTTGATTTCAAATCCACATCCTCTTTAATTTTCATCGGCTAAGATTTATTTTTTTCTATTTATTATCTTCTTAATTGTCACATTTTTCTTTTATATAGTTTTTTTTTCACATATTGCATCAGGTATATTTTTTGTGATTTTTTATTTCTGATTTTTATTGGGCTTGATTGTATTATTGAGATTATATGTGAAAATACTAGAAATCAGATGTTATGATTATAAGATTTTATGTTGGGTTGTCTCAATTCTAGTAATGTATGTTTAATTTTATTTATTTGGGATTATTAAAAATCTATTTGGTTTAGTTTAGGATTATAACATTAGGTTCTTATTTTAGTGAATTAATTTTATTGGATTACATTTACATAGTTTGTGTGTTGTATAGTTTTTTAGGTTTAATTTAAACTAGGTTGGTTTTCTCATTTATGATAGTATTAGTTATATGTTCTATTTGATTTGGGTCATGTCACTTCAAATTTTTTTAGTTTAATTCCATATCATCTGGTTCTTCCTAGTTTAGTGAATAAATTTGGATTGATTACTTTTATTATGTTATAGTATTTAGATCATACTGATTTGTATTCTTGCATTATGTTATCATTATTGATGGTCATTTTGGGTGTTATAATAATGTGTAATTTGATGATGGTTTGTCTATTGTTGGTTTAGGATTTTGTTGATTCAATTATGAAAATGTCCTTCTAAGTGAAACTGGGTTAGGAGTAGTGGTGTTCAGTATCAATGGTATGGAATTTTCAATTAGATGATGCGTTTTGGAAATAGTGAGTTGATTGATATAAATGGGTCTAGAATAATGGTGATAGTGACTGATGACATGGAACTTTAGGTTTCACATGATTTCAACTCTCACATAGATCTCGAGACGATTCATATCTCCTCCCAAATCCTATGGTGGGTGGCTGAACTACTTGCTACGATTAATTTTATAATTTGAATTTATGTTATTGTATGTAATTTATTTGTTGGTATTTTGGGTAATCTATTATGTTTATTCACACGTTACACAAAAATAGTTTTTAAAAAATTACAAAACAAAAAATGAGTTAGAGATATCATTCAATGAAATTAAATATTTTTTTATAGTTTAGGTTAGTTTGGTTAGGGACCCATTATTTATTTTATATTAGTTATATTCATATCAGTGGGCTGTGGATAGTGGTTGGGGTAATGGGTGAGAGGGAGGAGGTAGGGGATTGGGTGGGTTTAGTGAGGTTGGGTGTAATGGGTCGGGGATAGTAGGGTTGTGGGGGGGGGGGTAGTGAGGGTGAAGGAGGGGTGCAAGGGGGAGGTTGGGGGAAGGGTGGGTGAAGGAGGGGTGCAAGGGGGAGGGTGGGGGAAGGGGTGGGTGAAGGAGGGGTGCATGTTCACTAGTTGGTGATAAGTCACCAAATGATTACATAATAGTACTCTCCCTCAAGAATCGAACAACATTTTGGAGGGTAGATTTAGAGTGATCTTCATCCATGACACTAGTTACAAGAGTCGCAACATCTGAGTCTTGAACTGTATTTCCTAATTATAAGCTTTATCCATCCAATACTCATGGCCATGTACCATATTTAGTAATTGAAATGTAACCTGCATTCCATTGTCCTTGAATGAAAAAAAAACCCCACCTTAACAGGCCTGCTCAATAATAAATTTCTAATTTCAAATTATCAAGATGATTTCTCGGATACATTCTACCTAAATACTCTTCCTTTAATTTATTCTTAATGCCTATTTGGTACATTAGTAGTACACCCCAAAAAAACCTCTCACATAAATATAGAAGAAGCAGGGGGAGGGGGAGGGGTTGGTGCAGCAGGGGGAGGGGGAGGGGCTATCAGGGTAGGGGGAGGGGGAGGGGCAAGTGCAGTAAGGGGAGGGGAGGTGCTGATTTAGTAGGGGGGAGAGGGAGGAACTGTACGGGTGTAGGGGGAGGGGCTGGTGTAGAAGGGGGGAGGGGGAGGGGCTGTTTAGGGAAGTGGAATGGCCTAGTTCTTCAGTAGGTTGAAATTATCTAGCTCACTTAATTGGGATAGATTTCTTATAGTGTTTCAAACAATGCATATTCTGGTTGCCTAGACCCTACTAGAATCTGTATTTGGGTGGCCTGGTTCATCTTTATTATATTGAAGTTATATAGAATCTGAATTTTTAGTCTTTCTTGAAGCATCATATATATGGTTAGAAACAAATATGTGAATGAATCATTTTTAGGTAGAGAGAAGTATCCAATTTCTTGGTACCCCTCTTCATGATATTTTGTTTTGAATTTTAGATAAATGAATTTCTTAGGCTCTATTTAACCTTGAATTTAGTTTTTAGTTTTTAGTTTATTTTATACATTGGAGGGGGTGTGGAGGGGTTTTTTGGGGTTTTACTGGGGTTATTTAAGGGTGTGTGTGGGTGTGAAGGGGTTGTAGAGGGTGTGTGTGTTGTGGGTTTGTGTAGGGTGTGTTGTTGGGTACATGGGTAGGGGTGCGTGCAGAGGGTGGAGGGAGTGTGTAAAAGGGATGTGCAGGGTGCAAGGGTTGGAGGGAGTGTGTGTACGGGGAAGGAAGTGTGCATTTGAGGGGGGAAGGGGTGCGTTGGTGTTGTCTTTTGGGGTGCAAGTGGTGTGTTCTCGTTGTGTGCAAGGTGTAGGGGGTGAAGGGAGTTTGTGCAGGGGGAAGGAAATGTGCATTGGAGGAGGGGGGGTGTTCTGCGATTGTGTTGTTGTGTGTAGGGGGTGTTTGTATAGTGTGTGCAGGGGGTGTCCAGGGTACAGGGGCAGGGTAGTGTGTGAGAGTGTGCAGGGGGTGGAGGGTGTGTGTACAGGGGGCAGGAAGTGTGCAGTGGAGGGGGAGAGGTGTTCAAGGGTTTTGTTGGGTGTCTGCGGTGGGTGCAGGGGTAGAGAAGTTGGGATCAGCATGCCAGGTTTTTAAAAAATGTGTTTCTAAAAAAAATTATTCCTTATGTAATATAGTGTTTTGAATGAGAAAGTGTGCTTTTGTAAAATCAATGTTTAAGCATGTGATTTTCTTTAAGGAATGACTATTTTTGAAAATTTTCTCTTTATTAATGATTATGTTATTTAGTATTGGGATGTATATATCAATCTAAAAATTATTTCATTCATTTATGGTTATGGATTCATGTATCATTTATCATGAATAGTTGACATAATGATCATATATATATATACATATATAAGACGTCATTATATCCCATTTCTTTCCCCATTATTTCCCTACAGGTGGTTTCTTATGATGAGTCTTGTTCTATTAACCCCCATCCAAGATTGTGAGTTCATCATCTTATTAGGGTATGTTTTATTCTGTTTTTTTCTTTGGTACAATATTAATTAGGGCTTTTGTGGTTTTTGGGTTCCTTATATTTTTATTGTGTTTTTTGGATCTCATTGAGGTGCATAACCTCACAAGCCCAAACTCCCATGTGGATGAGTACAAAGGGTTTAGGGAATCCCTATGTATATGCAATGGTGAATATTTTTGGAGGATGGATGGAGCAGCATAGATTTGTCATTGATTAAAACTGTCAAGCACTGAGTGTGGCTTGACTCCACTGAGGTAGAGTCTCTCTCCTAGCCTCCTTAATTCAAGAATTTAAATTGCATTTAGCTACCTACTTAATTCTTCTTGATTATATTAAATTGAAATTCTTGATCAAGTGATAGTTAATATAATTGTGTCTTCGATAAAGAAGTTGTGTTTTTTAATAAAACCCCTCCAACGTAGGTGCAGTGTCTATGAAAACTCATAGTGGCAGTTTATACTTATATAGTTTTCTTGACATTATTTCATTGATGTTTTCCTTGCTAAAAAAACATATTATCACCTATATAGATAACCAACTACCTCGGTCCAACAGTGGTTGGGAAAAAAATATTTCTTTTGATTAATAAATAACCTCACATAAATCTAAATACTCAGATACAAAAATATATTTTAACACACTGATAGTAATATTTTCCCAGCATTATTCTCAAATAACTGCACACAAATCATGAAAAATATTTTCCAGGAATGTTTCTCTTTCAACTTCATTCATGTATAAAAATACATTGCATGATCTTCTCAATGTACAATGTACAAAAATACAAAATTATACACTTCTCACATTCATGTATTCATAATTTTATCTGTATATTTGTTTGTATAAAAAACACTCTAAAATCTACTTATTGCATGGGTTGTTATGGTTGAAAATAAATTCTTTCATGAGAGCATGTGAACATGCATGAATTCAGGTATATATTTTTTACATGGAATCTCAACAACACACTATCCACATTTCACACTCATTATTCTCACACACTATCTGCCTTCTGGTGTATTCACCTTATCACATACGTAACACTTGCACAAACATTATACAAACTCAAATGTGTGAGAATTGTATTTTTTTTATTATTATCAAATATTTATTGAGCATACACACACTTAATATATTATATACATAGATATCAATCATATGATGATATACTTCATCCCTCCTTCACACCCAAATGAATTTTTACTTCCCTTCATACTTGTGCACATTATTCCTTCATGTTCAATATACACACATTACTGTAAAGACCTTTGTTCTACTATGATCATGCATGAAATATCTATAATATTCACCAAATCCCTGAGATTCTACATGTGCAATCATGAGTGCTACATGGAAACCACTTTATTCATGAAGATAAATAGTGTGAAAAGAAAATATTATTTTCATCATGGGAACTCTCTTCTACTTCACAAAAAATAGTGTCTGCGAAAATTTTCAGTTTGTGAACTACAGTGATTCATGATGGATCTATTTCACTAGAATCTAGATCCTCTCAAACTCGATAACATATCATTGGTTTAGGACTCAGTATTTATTGTCAACTAACCATCAACTCAGAACGTTCACACTTTCTAACTTTAACGACTCTGATAATCATCATCATGGATAAGTCAAATTTTATCAACGCTGTATTTCTTTTGTTCATTCTTCATTTATACATGGTGAGAATATCAAATGGGTTGTTCAAGTGATATCATCACATCTCCCCATTGATTTATCTTCTAGAAACCTCATCTTCTTATGAAGATCGTCATCGATTCATTTGAAACCGTTAATATATTTCCCAACCTTAAAAAAATTTAAAATAACCTTATGAAATATTTGTTGCATCTTTACGGACTATCAAAAATAACCATATAAGTTGAACTATATATAACTAAAACCAACACTAAAATTTATCAATTATAAACATTAACCAAAGAATAAAACTTCTTCCAACAATGGATACTAAATATTTAACATGAAACCTTTAGATATTACTTATAAAATATGAATTTCCATTGAAAACATTGTCAAAATAATATTTCTATTTCATATTATATGTAATTGGATATTCATATAAGATACTCCAAGATTGAACATGCACAATGTTATGCAATGCATTGATCCCCAAACATAAGATTAAATATTTTTTCCTTTGTGATATTACTTAGTTGTCAATAATGTTCGGGAAATGTGTAGGGGCATGGGGGGCAGGGGTGGGGGACGTGTGGGTATAGGTGGGGGAGGGGGGGAGGGGGGGACTGACAGTAGCTGGGGCAAGGGGGTGGGGGATTGGCAAGGGGAAGGGACTGGCATGGGCAGTGGGGTGGGGGACTGGTAGGGGGACTAGTAGGGGGAGGGGGACTGGAAGGGGGAGTGGGGTGGGGGACTAGCATTGGAAAGGTGGTTTGGGACTGGTAGGGGTGATGGAGTGGGGGTGGGGGACTAGAATGGGTAGGGTCATGTGTGGGACTGACAGTGGTAGGGGAAGTTCAAGGGGGAGGGGGAGGGGGACTGGTATGGGGGGGACTGGTATGGGGAGGGGGGACTCGCAGAGGAGTGGGGTGGAGGACAGGTAGTGGCAGGGGTATGGGGTGGGTAACTGGCAGGGGAATGGGGGACTAGCATGGGAGGTGTGGGGGAGTGGGGGTGGTGGACTAACATGGGCATGGGCAAGGTGGTGGGGGACAAGTAGGGGTAGGGTCAGGGGGGACTGGCAGGGGCATGGGGGTTGGGGACTGGCATGGGTAAAATTTTGAAATTTATAACTTCATCCAATGATCAATGGTTAAACCTTTAGATAACAACTTCATCATAAATATTTATAGAAAATCTCAATGGAACTCCAAATGAGAACCTACAACATGAATATATATGGATCGACACATGAAATATTTCTTATCTATCACACATTAGTTCAGTTGGAGACCGGTTCTGTTTTCCTATACATGGGGAAATTATTCTATTATTGTTGGTTATATGAATACACTATTCTCGATTATTGAGTTTTATTATTTATGAATTTTCAATGATGTTTTCTTTTATCATAATTTTATGGGATGAGCACTATTATGTTCTACCTTATGTTGTAGGTACTTGTGAGCTGGTTCCAGACTTCATTGATAGTTTGTATTTTCGGGAGTCTCATATAAGTTTAGTTATGTGTTTATTTATAGTTGATTTGTTTAATTTTTATTATGAATGTGTCTATCTTATATAATTTATTTTGGACAGTGAGTACCACGTTGGTCTTCTGTGTGACAAATAGAGTAACTCATTCCCAGTTTGTAACATTGTTCTTAAACCCATGAAATATATTCATTGTCTGGGAAATTTCACCGATGATTAGTAGATCCTCTAACCTGATACAAGTCAATGGGTTGGGATGTTAGTACGGAGGGGGACTGGTATGAGCAGGGTGGAAGGGGATTGGAAGGGTTTGGGGGAGGGGAAACTGGTAGGGTGGGGGACTAGAAGGGGGTAAGGGGGAATGGTAGGTTTAGGGGGGAAACTGGAATGGGGTGGGGACTGGAAGGGGGTGCAAGATGGTGCTGGAAGGGGGTGCAGGTGGGGGATGGTAAGGGGAGGGGTATTGGTAGTGGTAGGGGGAGGTGAAATGGGCATGGTGGGGGAGGGTGGGTTGGTAGGACTGGCAGGGGGAGGGGACTAGCATGGAGGGGATTGGTAGCTAGACTGGCAGTGGTAGGGGGTAACTAGAAGGGGGTACAAGGGTGGGGGTGTGGGCGTGATGGAGGGGGGGGGGGTCTGGAGGTGGTGGCACTATCCAGTGGGTGTGTAGTGTGCAGTGGGGTGGGGTGGGTAGGGGGTGGGCAGGGTGAGGGTGTCCAAGGGGGGTGTGCTGGGTTTCTTTGCATGGGGTAGGGTAAGGTACAGGGCGATGAAATGTGACGGGGGATGTCTAGGTTGGGTGGGGGGTTCAAGGGGGTTGTTTGGGGGGGCTATCCATGAGGGGGTGTCAAGGTGGGATGTGGGTTAGGGGATTTGCAGGGGGTGAGCTACTGCAAGGATGGGGGGGTGGTGCAAGGGGGCTATCTAGGGGGTGGGATACTGTAGGGGGGTGTCCAGTCAGTGGGATACTATAGTGGGAGGGATGTGAAGGGGGGGAAGGTGGTTGTCTAGGGGGGTGAAAGGTGTCTATCAAGGAGTTTGTCAAGGGTTTCATGGCGGTTCATGGGCTATCTAGGGGGTGCAAGGGGGTGTTCAGGGGGTGTGGGGGGAATAAAACTATTATTTATACAATATAAAACATATCTCCATGGTTTTTCTTGTGGAATAAGCTCCTACTACCACAGTAAAAATTGTGGCACTTGGAGTCTACTGCCACGGTTAAAACTCTGGTAGTAGGTCTGACCTACTACCATGGGGATAGTGGCCATAGCTTTCTGAAACCGTGGCCATATGCTATTGACGTGATTTTTGGGCCTACATCCATGGATCCAAACCATGGTCATAGATGAATTTTCTAGTTGTGATTTCTAGGATTTTAAAAACATGAGAACTAACAGCTGGTTGGCTTCCCTTAACTGGGGAGCATGCTTGATGTTCTCGATTTCATAACATGGATGATTTTTTATGGCTTGATCTCTTCGGTCCTGATGATTTTGAGACTTACTTAATTTCAGTTTTTTTTGAGTATTCTATCTTTCATAAGTAGGGATTTTGTTTTATTACTTTCTTTGGGTAATGATGTTGTAATATGTCATTTTCAATGAGGTTTGCTGGTTGGGTCACATGGTGAAATATAGAGCTTCATGTTATCTGCATCCTCGAATATGAACTCCAGTTGAGGCACTTCCAATGTGGCGATGCATCTTGTACAGTGCTTGGTGGGAATCTAGTTCGATGTCGTTTTTCACCTTTTTTATTATGGTTTTCATGCATATGGGAGGGATTTCAGGTCAATTTGGTGGTAAATTTCCCCTAACATGTTGATATGGACCATATACCCTGCGTTGGGCAAGTAATGATTTGATCTGCTGAAGAGAGATCAATATATTGAGTTGAATTACATGTATACATTCCCGAAACAACTCCTATGGTATGTCGAAGTGATATATGGTTTTGGAAGTACATCACTTGTATATTATCCTTAGCTGGTTTTCTTCTCACGAGAATCATATCCCATTGTTGTTCATCTAGGGACTCATCTACATGATATACCCAGCCTGACTACGTCTTAATTATTTCATTCTAAGAAGCTGGGTTGGTGGGGGCCTCATTGATATGTGAACAGTGCAGGGGTGGCTCAAAAGATGAAAGGGGCCCTATATAATTATCTAGTTATGAAAGGATATCAGTCGACAAAGATGCAGTGCCTGATATGTCTTAATACATATTGACAAGCACCTCAACATAGGAAGTCTTTCTCTATTTTTTTGGTGGGGGGGGGGGTTCTTGCTAGTAGGAATATTGATTATAAGGAGGACCTCTGCAATCATTGTCGTAATGGAGTTGGATACCATAGTAACATGATTCCCAACCACAGGGAGTGTCCTTCTAGCATATACCCAATGGATGACCTTCCAGATGGGCTACAGTGATGGGTGGACCTTCTCGATGACCGCTATGATGATCAAGACTATAATCACAGCTTGACGCATGGATATAGGGTGAATTTATATAGTGAACATCATGGGGAGGGCATTAAGGATGGAAATTAATCATGGGAGGAGATTCTCATTGCTTGATGTCACTAAGGGTAGGACCTTATCGTTGACTGATATGATGGAAAATACAACTATCACAGCTTGATACATGGCTATAGGGTAAATATTTGCAGTTAACAACTGAGGGAGGTCCTTCAGAATGTAATAAAATGAGGGGAGGTCCTAATTGTTGTTGATGTTACTATGGGGAGGGCCTTCATAGCAACCACTATTGTGGGTAGGTCATCCACAATGATTGTTATCATGGTGGGGACTACCATCAGGACTTGACGTCCGACTCTATGGAGAAGAATATCTGCAACATATACCATGGGGAGGCCTATTAGTATAGACCATAGGAACATGAGGACCTTATTGTTGTTTTAACTTTAGGTCAAAGGGAGGTTTACCATAAAATTAATCAAGAGATAGTCTCTCATGATATATAAATCATGGCCCACAGAGGGAGACCCCATGGGTGCTCTAGGGAGGGCCTTTAGAAATACATTTAGCGACATTGTGGGGAGGGAATTCTCAACTGTTACTACAAATTACATAATTTTGTAATGGATTTGTAGGGCCTCGAGTGTTTATTGATATATGATCAATCTCATCACGAACACTAGATTTCAGCAATGTTGGATCATTTTTCTGCTCTTCATTTTTTGGTTTCCATTAGGGAATTTCAGTTTTGGGCACCTTATTTTTGGTAATCGGGGCATCCTCATGTCAGTAACATCCTTCATATACGGGTCCCTATATTGATAGGTCCTGTGATGATGCTAGGATATGAAGAAAAGCATATTTAGTTTTAGTATGGGTATATTCCTACCAGGGAGCTGCCACCACGTTGGACCAACATCCCCTAGATGGAACGAGTATTTGTTCCCGTATTGGTGTCTGCATATCATAGGATATTTCCATCGAGCCTCTTGGACTGGAGTAGGGATTCATAACTTCTTCAGAGTGAAAAACCCATTTTGTGAGTAAGTCACTCCATTCGATGAAATTGGGGGGTGGGTTGGGTTTTCACCTTTGTCGCGGATGCAATGATATCTTGGCATGATTGGAGGATATTGTATGGAATTGACGTCTAATCTTTTATAATTTACAATATGTGATGAGATACATATTTAGATGGGAGGGGTATAAAGATCCATTCTGATATCAGCATATGATTTTTTTCCTACTCTGTTCCCCCATGGGGTTTTGGTAGATACTGGTGGTTTTCCCGTTCTAGGATAGAGGAACGAGTCTGTCTTCGGTTGACTTTTTCAGTTTTCACCTTATTTGACTAGTTGGATTCATATTCATGGGTACATTTTTTTATCTTCACTTCTTCCACTGAATTTGTCTCAAGAGATATGTATGCATCCACTTGAATTTGACTATGCTCACATTTGTTTTATTCTTTATATGGATGGTGAGTTTGATATTAATCAGTGGGTATTTGTGCCTATATATTGTTGGATTCCACCCTATTTGGATGGCATTATTGATAGGAATCTGCAGGTATTTGTACTTGAATATAGCTAGATGTTGCCTTTTTTGGATGATGGGTTTGATATGCATTAGTAGTATTTTTTTCCTGCATATAGTTGGAGGCCACCCTATTTGGATGTCGAGGTTTGTATGCATCGACATGAATTTGAATCCACTCATATTTTGTTACTCCCTACTTTGATGGTGGGATTGATATGAATCATCAAGTATTTGTGCATACATGTAGTTGGATGCCTCCCAATTTTGATGACATGCTTTATATGTATTAGTAGGTATTATTTCCTACAAAAAACTAGATGTTTCCCTATATAGATGATGGGCATGATGTGCCTTAGTAGGAATTTTTACATGTATGTAGGCATATGTCACCCTATTAGGATGATGGGATTGATAAGAATCAACAATTATTTGTACCTGTATGTATCTATATTTCACCGTATTTGGATGACATGCTTTTTGCTCACCGTCATATATCTGCATCTGCCTGTAGTTTTTGGCTCTGTCTGCACGGAAGGACTGGAAAAAAATAGTAGGAACATGCACTTTCTAGTAATGTGCCACCCTATATCTGTGATGGGCTTGAGTGGAGGGGGAATATTTTTATGTCTGGAAATTGAATGTCTCGGTGTTTGAGTTGTCGAGTTTATCCTCGGGAATCAATGTAATAGTGTGTTCCAAATTCTATATTTTCCTTCCATGGCAGGTAGACCGATGACCTTGGGACATCTGGACTTCAGCATGTGCCCTCGGAATAAGGTCCTCTTCGGCATGAGTAGACATGGTCAACCAATGTCGGTGGTGATGTGCTCTGCCAGGGACCTATGGGTCAGACCCCTATGCAGTTGATATGAATTTTCAGCATTGACTTCATATGCCTCGCCCAGATAATGGAGGTACTCATTGTCACATTCCAGGGATAGGCTCCCAAAATTATTTGAGACAACTATCGGGGCCGTTTAGCGCTGGGTCACCAGTCGTGGCTGAGGAGGAGACTGGAAATCCATCACATACAAGAGGTATTTTCTTGTATCCTCCACCATGGGGAGAGTACCATTTTGGTGGTACTCATAAATCAGTGTGATGGATACCCAGTGTTAGAGACGATACACAGGAGAGGGGTCCTACTCTTCATTAGGGCCCATCCACCTATGGGATTGCTAAGGTGCATACCAATATTGGTCATTAGAATGTCATTTGGATTGATAATTACTCTGTAAGAAACTAAAATATAGATATATTACATATAAAGACCGAAAAACCTAGTCAATGTAACATTTTTTCAACATATTCATATTTGAAAATTCATCATGGCCTCCTCCCCCATTCGTTGTGATGTGAAGTCTATTTAGTGGGTTAAGACCGCAACCTTGGTTAATGATTCATATCAGGTTCACCATTTTGGGTATTGACTTTGAGGGCAGCACAAGTGTGTGTTTGAAAAAAAATAAAGAATAGTCTAGTGGGTTACAAGAATTTTTCTGTTACTATAGAAACATTCACATAGCCATATTTATTTCAACTAGACCTGTGTCATCATCCATCCAATGATTATTGTATTAACCCAATGGTGAATGGAAAATTTATCCCATCCATATTGTGAAGGAGTATCTACAGTCAAATTTTCCCGATGGGGGATTTCATGGGGTCGTGTATTTGTACAATCTGTCATCTTAGGATATATCATCCTCGGATGGTCTCCAACATGTTTACCAATGGAGCTAGAAACACCCAACATCCCTGGTATCCCTGATTCATTGAACTGTATTCCAAAGTGAGGCACTCATTGGATGATGATTTGGCCAATGCCACTTAAGGACTCAATTGGTCGAGTGGAAGGGAGTTCGGGCTCACCACACCCTGGGGGGGGGGGGGTTATTGCCTAATATGAGACAATATTGTATATCTAATGCATGTTCATATGTTAGTGAATCCTTGGTTAATTCCAAAAGAGTTAATACTTAGTCTACCCATGGTATGAAGGGTCGTCATAGGCATACATGGATTTGATGCTACAAAGGTAATGCTAACTTAAGCCCCGAAATAAGGCATGATAGAGTTTATTATAATCCAGGATAGACAGAAGAGGACATTATATTAGCATAAGGCCTATATAATTGGATTTCTAAATATCCCCAAGGGGAAATCATATCCCACGTAGTTTAGGAAACATGGGGATTATGCATGATAGATTCCAATTTAATATGTCATGAGTGGGTGAACCATTTTGGAAGAGAGCCTATTTGAGCTATGGAATTAATGAAGATGTCCATCATATTATAGTTTAATAAGTAATTAGAGTTCTCGTAGATTAGATGTGATGGGTATTATGCATGGAAGTTGCCCATTTTAGGGGACAATATTGGGTGGTCCCTTTGGGAAGAGAACCCTTTTTAGATCCGGCCTTCAAGTAGGAGTCCTAAATATCCTGGTTTGATTTGGTTTTTGGGTTCTCATAGTTCAGAAATGTGTGGATGTTGTAATCATTAGAAATCTACAGGAACACGTGAGTAATGCATGGTCTGATAATCAATAGGTTGTGAGTGATCCAACCAACCACACAAATCCTCTCTTTCTGATGGGAGAGGGTGGGCCTATGGTGGAAGATACCAGGGTGACCATGGGCAAGGGCATGGATTGATGATCCTTTTAATGTGGGATGACATTGGAGGTCATGCAGCTCGGCCCATAGAATATTGGGGACTCACCTCAATGAGAGCGCACCAGAACACCTTTTGGTAAAGGGGAGGAATTTCGAATCTCATCAAAAGGATAAGTGAACATAACTCCTTTGATTGATCACCATTCTTCATTGAATGGAAAAGTAAGTGATCACCCTTAATCCCTATAATGGGGAGGTTCACTCTAACCTCCCATGGTTGGACTATGGATTTATATTAGAACGTACATTTACATAAATCCAAGGAGTCTTAACCGTTGCAGGGAGAGCCTTCATGACTCCACCTACCATTGCTATGTAGAATCCAGGGGAACCACTGATGTGCTCGATGACCAAATCATATCGGTCTAGTAGATTTGGAGGATTATTTGGCCTGATGCCGTGGGACTAGTTTGTGGAGGGGATATGGAAGACTAGATTGTAATGGAGGGGAAATATTGGAGCTAGAGGAATGAATAACCGAAGAGACCCCATTCCTCGTACTATTTTCTTATGCTGGATTGGGGGAGATTCGCATATCACAGTGGTATGATGGTAGAGGGGTCATCCACATACCAGAGCAATACGTGATCACGGCCATAGAACAACACACAACATAGTGGTATGCAGTCCTGAATGTGGTCGGTCACACCACATTGGGTTCCATCTGCGTTCTGATGTAGCACGCGGTGCCGGGTTAAATCTGCATAGTGCAACACTATGTGAATCACCATATCGATGGTGGGTCCTGGGGACTATCGTTCATAATGTGTTCATCCATGAGTAATATATGGTTTTTGATTTCATCATTTAGGTTTGTGGTTCTTCCATTATTATTATGTTACTTAGTTTTATGATTTACTACTGGTTATACCTACAGAAACGTGTTTTTTAAATTGGTCACAACCGATGATCCAAGACAAAAGACGAAATTCTCTCCAAATTATTACTAACAACCTCTGGGGTCTCCTTTGTTCTTTCATTGATCGTTCATTCTAAATTCCATATGTGATCATTATATAGAGCATTGGGGAAATCATATCTATTGGAATATGACACATTTTGTGGAAGCCCATGAAGAGATATATTGACCCGTAGAAGACTCGATCAATCAGGGCTTGAGGAGGCTGTGGTTCTTGAGTGATGGTTCAGAGAACCGTTCTAATTTTGTTTGTCCACAAACTACTTAATTTACAAGATGGTATGAAGATGGTCATCACGCACTTTATTACCTCAGCAATGCGTTTCACTGTCAACTGGGTTCACTGGCCATTGCTCAGCGGGCCAACACCTTGCAAGTCATTGTGTGTAATGGGGGTTGGCAGTTCATGCGGTCCGAAAACCCTTACCTATGATGGTACATAGGTCACGTAAGAAATAATTTATAAATTTAATTCCTTCATGTTTCTTTCGATGTTTGCAACTAAATCTGAGTCTATTCACATTGTTAGACTTGTAGTAATGCTTTCTTTTTTCTAAAAAGTGATTATTCTAGTATTTTCTTCTCTTGGGGATGTTTTCAAGAGCATATAGTTAGATTTCAGAATTTTTTTAAATCCTTACCATAAATTTATAATAATATTACATTATATGTTTTGAATTTTAGTTTCAATGGATATTATTTTTAAAATGATAAATTTTTTTAAAAATTTATTTTAAATTAAAAATTTATTTTATTAAAGATATTTTTTCACTAATCCATAATGCCTCATTTAATGTTTTTCAGTGTAATTTTTATAAAAAATGATTTCATAAATTTTTTATGTTTTATAAATATATTTTCAAAATATGGTTGTTTACTTATGAAATATTCAAATTGTAAAACCAGAAGATGTTACAATGTGTCTCTTCTTAAATAAATTCAAGATCTTTGATAGTATATATTGTATGAAACCCAAAAAATAACCATAACATGATATAGTACTAGATAATATTAATTTCACACTAGTATTTATTTTTGATTTTGTGAATTGGATTTGAAAAATTATCCAAATATAGTTTACACGTGTTTATAAAAGCAATTTATTGTATATGAATACATACACCAATTTTAAATTTATTTTTAGGCCCATAATAGTATTTTATCATAACAAAATAAACCAATAATTATTAGTTAAATATAATAATTAATTATATTTTTTATATATTAAAATATTTTTCCTTAATTAATTTATTATATTTGATAGATATAACATAAGAAAATATCAATTTTAATTATAAAAGGTTGTATATTTTTTATTGCTTCTTTAGTGTGTTTTGATTGTGAATTTTCCTTAAGTATTGTTTTTGAAACATTCATAAATTATACATGAAAAAATATATTCTTATTTCAGCATGGACTATTATAATTTACTTTGGTTAAATTTTGGGTATTTTTAATTTGATAAGTTTCATGTATTAATAAATACCGAAAATTATTTCAATTTAATTGAAAATATAATTTTTCATTTAAATAATTTATTATGTTAAGTTATATTTTTTAAATTTTTTATAGTATAAATATATAAATTATTTTAAATAAATTAGTTTTCATTGGAATAAATTTCACATTTAATTTAAATATAGAACATTTCAGACTTTTTAATTAGTTTACAAGAAATTTTTTTTATCTCATTTCATCAATGGGATAAATTTTATATTCATCATACATAATTTTTCATTTTCATTTTTGATAAATTGATTCAACATTTGGATTCATGAGTAATTTTTTTAAATATGCCTCTTTAATTTTTGGACAATATCAATAGTAACTATAGTATTTTTTTTAATTACCATGGCCAATGGAAAACTATGTAATTACAGGTGAAAATAATATTGTATGAATTATAAATTTTCCCTAAAACATTTCCTAATTTTAGTTGATGAGTTTGTGTCAACCAAAATAACACTTAAGCCTATTTTATGACCTCTTGGAGCCACTTGGAAGACATAAATAATTTTGTATTGTTTTATTCTAAGGAATGTCAAATATATCATATTAATGTATTTATTAAGAGTTAATTTTTTTATGTGGTTCTTAAAAAGATAATATTGGCTTCGAATAGTCACATGAAATATAAACTGATAATATTTATAATGAGATTTTTATTTTATTTTTTGGTAATATTAAAAAAATTAAAATTTTGTACAATGATTATGTAGTAATTGTTTAGGTAATGGACATATAAAATAAAAGTAAATAAAAATATTAAAAAACATTCTGTGAGATAATTAATGTTAGAAACAATTTTATACACTAACTTGACATATTATGTTTGTATTAATGGTATTGTTAGAAGTTGTAATTTTTTTCCGGATATTTGTAAAATGTAGTGTATTGAATATTTCCCAAATTGATAGTAATCAAATTTTAAAACAAACAATATATTATTAATTGATATAAAATGCATAAAAATTAATATTCCAAAATTTCTATTTTTATAATGTAAAAAATATCATCCATGAGTAATTTGGAGTTTTTTTCATTTTATATTAACTATATTAACCATCATAGTGTAATATACATGTTGTCATGGTTATAGTTAGAGGGTTTAAATAAGGGTTAAGACCAAATGATAATGGAAGGAATGAGACCAGAACTTATCTAAAAATATTTTGTTGAGAGATATTCTACTATTCAACATATTATATTTTACAAAACTCACTTTGGAGCTATTTTGAACAGAAAAATAAATTATATAAATCAATTATTTTGAGAGATTCTAAAACTGACCCTCACCTCAATTATATATGAACACAATCACTTTTACTTATTCAAACCATGTTTAACCTTCTATATTGACCAAAACTTAACAATTTAAAAACCAAATAACTTTATCCATATTTTGGTGGTCATTTTCCTCCAAAAAGAGAAACTCTACATCCCCTATGATGTGATCTAAACAATGTCCACTGAAAGAATAGGTAGTTATTTTATGAACTCATAGATGTTCATTTATTCTTCTACTTCCTCTTGATTTTCTATTGACATACTAAAATAATAAATACATTATAATATATAATATTATATGTTATTATTAGTATTGTACAAATATATTATATTTTTTATCCATCCTACAAAAATTGAAAACAATGTGTGTGTGTACATACGAGTTGTTATCTATATGTCATGGTTTAAATTTTTTATAATAACCACATTACATTGATGGGAATTATGATGGAAATAATGGATATATATGATAATAATTAAATGATATTTATTCTATAAAAAATTATATAACATACACATCCATAAAAATTCACCATAAACTGAATTATATATTTCCTCGTGTGTACGTATGAGCTACAATATCCATGATGTGATATGACTCATTTTTCATGTCAAACATTCATTAAAAATAATGAAAATTTATTTAATTATTAAATATGATATTTAATAAATTAATATTATTCATAAGATTATATATATATATACATATATCAAATTATAGATAATTTATACTTTCAAAACAAAATATGCATGAGAAACCTGGTCAATCAACTACTAAGACATGGAAGTTTATAAAATATTATTAATAAATGTGTGGTACACTGTTATATGGGTACAGTATAAGATATCATAAGTAGTATTTTAATTTTTGTATATGTTAATAATATTTTAAAACAAACTATATATAAGTGTCAGACATGTACAGAGGAAATCCAACCTACAGTAAGAGACTTTTTCATAATTTCATTTCATTGAGGCATACTTTGATGCTATACAGCCACCTTCTATTAGGTGTATTATATAAAAATAATTTTACATTTTAAGACATTAGTTTATTATGAGGTTATTTAATGTTATAATGTATTTTTAATATGGGTATTTTTTTTAAATGTTCAAATTTTTATGGGAAATCATGACCATTTAATTATATAATTATCAAATATTTTTCACCATGTAAAAAATATTAATATAATATTACATATTATTTATATGGATATAAAATAATTATAAATTATTTATTATTTAAAATTATAATTTTCTTTAAATGATTTGAAGTGAAATATTTTTATTTGTTTTATACAAACTTTTTTGAAAAATTTAAAATAAGATGTTTCTATTCATAATGCACTATGTAACACAGAATTTTCCACTATTAGGACTATTATTTAATTTATAGCAACATTGAAAATGCAAATGTTTTAATAAATAAAAAACCATTTTCAATTATCATTGATTTATATGGTTTTGATTTTTTAAATAAATGTTTACTTTTTTATAAAAATGAATTATTCATATTTTTTTAATATTAGTATTTTAATCAATACATTTTAAATAATATTATTATATTATATTTAACAATTTCAACATCCTCTACTGGATATTATTTTTGATCATGTTTTATCTATTATGATACCTTCTTTCATATTTTATTGAGTAACTTAGGATTTTGTTTAACAAATAATGTGTTATTGTTTTACCATTTTTAATTTAAGGTTAATGTATAAAAATATTTTATACAATTTTTGTATATGAATGAATATGTTGATTGTTTTTCCCATCTATTTGATGTGGAATTAATTGTACTTTGTAAGTGTCAGTAAGGGCCCTCTATATTCCTTCATTGTATTTTTCGGTATAATGAGACAAATTATATTGTGTGTTGGGTAATGTCTTACCTGATTATGTATGGAGTCTGGGATGCACCCTTGATAGTATGTTTACGATGTCCCTAATTATGTTCCGCCACATTATGATATTAGTTATTGATATTTCATGTGATTATTTGACTACTATAGTATCCATGGAAAATATTGATAGATCATGTTATTGTTTAAATGGAAGGAGTTTAAGTTTTTTACATTTCTATATTTAATATATATTTACTCATAGATTCAACTCTATATTTTCCATAAATGATAATTTTTTATCAATCCATTCATACATTTCATTTCTACCATGATTCTAAGAAGTATATTATGATTGATATGTCAGGTAACACAATGGAGAAATAATGGAAGACTCGAAAAATGTGTTTTATGTTTTTAAATTTAATGTTATTTATAGTATATATCTAGTTTACCAAGACTATTAAACTATTCAGTACTTTGGGATATGATCACTTGTATATTATTCTAATGTAATAAGTAAGGTACAAGCTCCATAATATTGGGTTTGGGGTCCTTACTCTAATATCCTGAGTAAATAAATAATATCACATTTTCATAATTATTAAAATTTGTGAATTAAATATTAATTTTATATTAAAGGGGTTTCTATGTTTGATTGCATACACAACATGAAATAATGGGTTTATCTGAAATTTTTTGTTGCATACAAGGCTAAGTTATACTGAAAAATAATAATCATATAATAATATTATTTATAAATTCTAGTTAACGTTGAGCCATTGTTATGGTGATAATGAACAGAACTAACCATATTATGATTAGACATGTTTTTAAAATCTATTTAGATTTATCAAATAAATTATGGAGGCTTAAATTGAGAATGAATCCAATTTTAAGATAAAACACTAATATTTCTAAATGGTGGTTTAACCACCATTGGGTGGGTAACCCTATTTAAATCTAGTTTTTTTCACTTTAATTTGTTTCATTTGACAAAACAAACATCTTCTTTAGAAGTGGGACATCAAAATTTACATTTCATAAATTTTTTAAATTTTTCAGATAAAGTTCATTTTTAAAGCATAGTGGAACACACTCCATTTTATGTCAGAACTATCTTTTCGTTTGATTTTTTTATGGTTAGATTATATTTTTAATTGTGATTAAATTGTCATTATATTATATTTTTTTCAGTTAATACAATTTTGGTGATTCTATTTAATTTATCTTTTTAATTGGACATTAGAACATGTAAATCTTTTTATAGTTATTGCTTCTTAAAAAACTGTTATTTGGTTTTGAAAATGGGAATTAATTTTAAATTAATTTCTTCCTCTTCTATGTTATTAATTTGGAAAATCTGATTCCATATTTGGAATCATGATGTCCAAATTTTTTAAATAGTTGCCTTTAATTTTTAGACATTTTGAATATTAACGTTAGCAATTATTTTATTTACCAAGGTTAAAGGTTAAATCTGCTAAAAAATGGTAAACAAATAAAATAATAATAATATAAAACAACCCTAAAACGAGTCATAATACTATTGTAGGATATATTTCCAACCATAGGCATCTTTCTGTGGACTTCTGGACACCATAAAACCACTTTGATTTGAAAAATATATTTTATAAGAATTAATTTAAAGTATAGAAAAATGTATCACAAACATGTATCTATTAGAAAATAGATTTTTTATTGGGTTATATAAGCTATGTTTTTTACTATTAATAGTCATTATAAATATAGAAAGGTATAAGACATCATGGTAATTTTTTTTAATTTTTATACATTATATAAATAAAATTATTTATGATACAATTATGATGTAGTAATTAACTTATTAATGAATGATTTAAATAAATGTGATTTTAAATATTAAAATAAATTTATTTTGAAAATTTTTATAACATCCAAGATTTCTAAGGATTCTAATGAATTCTTATATTTTAATTAATAATTTTTTTCTAAATAATAATGTTTTTATGGATATTTAAAAAACATGATAAGTATAGTATAAAAATTTAAATAATTGAGTTTTTAAAATATATATAATTTAATAAAATAATATAATAGTCTTAAAAATATTTTATTATGAAAAATTACTTATAAAATGACTAACATATCATTAATTAACCAATTTTGTTTATATATTCATTTTATAGTAACTATATTAAATAGATATTCTGAATACACAATAAGACATGGTAAGAGTAAAATTAGTTAACTGAGTGAAAGAACTAAATGATATGGTTATATATGAAAAAAAAAACCTATCTAAAACATATTGGTTGGAGGATTTCAAACAATACTCATCTTCTCTTAGTATTAAATGAGTTTCAGAGATTTTTAAATCTTAATCTAGTTTATAAGAAAATAATCATTCAAGTCATTCCTAACTTACCCCTCACCCCTCTTATAAAAGGACACGACTACTAACCCATTACTCAAAACTCTCAAGACCCTTGGCTCGTTTTACCTATACCCAAATAATATCTGAAATTTCCTTTCATCTCCTAAATACTTATCTTTGGATTTAAGTAATTCAATAAATCTTTTAGGGTTAAATAAAAATAGGTTACCTGATTTAGAGGTAACATCCTCTCTCAAGTTCTTATCTTTTATTTCCCCTCTCAAGTACCTATACAATTTTTATTATTTGATTTCATAACAACCCCAGTATGTTCAATATACTATCATTTTTTTAAAAGAATTATTTGAACTACACTAACAAACACATCAATCTAATGGATACGAACATATTGTTTCTGTGTATTGAAAACTACGGCCTCACAGAAGTATGATTGTTAGATTTTCCACTACTACAAATCATGGTGGCCTTTATGATTGAAATATATTTATATATGATATATATAATATTTATATTGTTACTATTTTTATGTTTTTCTATTTAAATCATACCTTTATGATTTCCATATTTTGAAAATACAAATAATTTAATTTGAGAAATGAGGAATACCGCCCCCTCAAAGTGATATGACTCATTCATACCATAAATAGAATTTATAAAGTATGAAATTAATGAAAATATGTAACATATATATTATATAGTATTATATTGGAATTATAATATACATATGTTTCATTTAGTTTTCATTTCTTTAGTATGACAAATATATTAAAGTTGCGTTCATGAATATGTACGGCTTATCGTCTCCATGAACAGTGCATTTCATTTCTAATCTCAAAATATAATGTAATATTATAAATACATATATAATTGATATATATTATATTTAAATAATGAATACTATTCTAGATATAATGTACTTTTGACCACATAAACAATTTGTAATTATAATAAGATCATTTTCGACTGAAGGACCAAATATCCACATAATGAATAATATTAAATTAAATAATTATATAATATTAATATAGTGGTAATATTTGATATATATTAAATAATAACCATTAAAAAGGTTATGAAGAAAGTATAAATTAAATTAAAATTATTATTCATAAAATTTAATAATGAACTTGTCAAGTTATACACAAGGTAGGGGACTTCATCTCAATTTCCTTTCATTAAGGCCTATTTTGATAATACACACCTCCTTGTTTTACATTGTGAACAATAAAACCCTAAAACATTTACTTTTATTTACGTTTAATCATTTATCTAAGAAGAATTTTAATAAATGAAAACATGAATATTTTTAACTAATGTGGTAACAATGTCCTCTTTGTCATCATAATCGGTATTTAATATTTGGATTCCTCTATAAGCCTTAATGATTTTAAAATTAATAGAAATCCATTATTCACAATTTAGTTATTTTGGTATTTAAAATTATTTTCAATATGTATTTAATATTTCAATATCATGGTGTGATATCATTTGATTTCAAATGAAATGTTATTTATGAAATGATGAAATTTGGAATATTTTATATGTTATGATTATATAATAATACTTGAAAATTTAAGGGGTTGTTATGTGATAAAGAAATGATGTATGGTTACGTGATAATCCAAGTGAGGGGTGGTTTCATGATATACCATGGATGGGTGGTTACATTATAACCTCCAATACATTTTGTATGGAAGCCTCATGTATGGATATTCCATTTAGTGATATGTGTGGAAGTCGACGATATGATTATTCTATTTAAGTATATTTATGTCCCAAGATACCTTTATATGCTATATGTTTGTTTCTATAGGATTTATGGTTATATTTTTGTTATAAAAAAATGCAATCAATGAGTTTATATTAAGTGAAGTGTTTTTTCTACTCCATTAAGGTGAAAAGTATTACTTTATTATAATGTATAAAATGTTTAGATTTTTTTTTTGAAAAACTAAAAGTTTTACTTATTTATTTATCCCATACTGATCATGTTATTCTTATCCCATGTTTTGAAATGTATTTCACATGACCTAAATAGGAATTGGGTGAAGGATATGATCATGTAAAAGTCATGTTCTCTAAAACAAGGAACCAAAAATGTTTCTTTTTTATATTTTTAATAAAAAATAGATAATGGGTAGAAGTGTCTATATGTAATATTCAAGTTGTTATGTATAATTTATGATGTAATTTTTTAATGCTCTAAACTAGAAAATATCTTCAATGTGAATTATTTACTTAATTCAAAATTATGTAATGTTTATGTCCTAGCCTTATAGTGGGTATTAATGTTCAGTTCAGATAACTGTAGGAGTTATAATTTTTTTAATAGAATATCCATAAATTATTTTTACAATATGGTCAAATTGAAATGATATTTAAATTTAATATTACAATGTTTCTTCATCTAATATTTTTTTGTTCAGAATTGTTTTTCATAGAGGTAACATGGTAGCTATGTTGGGAAGGCGTATAGAGGGGAATAACCATCCAAAGCAACATCTTATGTTGGTCAGAAGCTGAACTGAACAGTTTGTTGTAGTGATGGATCAATTGAGTTAGGTGATAAATAGTGGTGGTTTCCATGCATGAGATTACTAAGATCAACCACTGATGGACATGTCTGTAGTGGAGATTTTCATGATGAAACATACCCCATAATTCAGAGGATCATCTGACCCTATGCACAGTGAAGGCTAGATCAAATCAGTGAAAAATAATTTCAATTTTATGGGATATATAGAAAATAAAAAGGTTAGTCATCCTATTTATAATTTTGAAGAAGAACCTAATCAGTGGCGGTCGATTGTTAAAATTATCAACAAAAATGAGGAGATTACTTCTCTTTGTTGGGATGAATTCAACCATATGTTTCATGAGAAATATTTTCCTATGGTGGTTCGACTTAGGATGGAATCAAAATTCATGGAATTGATATAGGATAATCTCTCAGTGTTTCTTATGAAGAAATGTTCATCGAACCGGACATGGATGATCCAAATTTATTCTGATATCTTGATAGTATGATAGACATGTTTTACTCAATATTGAATTTGTGATATCGAAAGGAATTAACCTATTGTGAATTGAAAAACATTGAGAAACCTTTCATGTGTTCTGAGAAAGTTGAAATTGAGTTTTCTAATGATCAGGTGTTCCTTGAGAGAATGTAAAACAGCTGGTCCAGTTGGTAGGAAGAAGGAAAGAATTCATCAAATAATTATTGAGGTAAGAAAAATAAATTCCCATCTTGTGAGATGTGGGGTAAAAATTATCCTGACGAATGACCCAAAAATTTGGACAGTTCTTCTAGTGTGGTAATATTAGTCATAATTCTTGTAACAGTAAGGAAGATGATCAAGAGGGAAGTGGAAAGCCAATGGTAAGATCTTTTAGATGAAATGTGTTTGGGAATTATGCCAAATTTTGTCCAATGCTGATTACCTAGGGTGGAAACCAGACCAATAATTAGAATAATGGTGTAGAGAAATCTTTTGATACTACTATAGTTGATGTGTGACCATAAAATGAAGTGGTATTATGTAGTTTGTTTGTTTTTTCCAATTATTCAAATATTTGGTTTGATTCAGGATATAAACATTCATTAATTTTTTAGTAATGTTCAGGAAAATTTGGAATTCCACCTAAAGAAATGAATGAAGAACTTATAGTAAAAACACCTGTGGGAATGTAGGGGTAAAATAAATTATAATAATCTTTGTATCCTAATATGTTGAATGAGAATTCTTGGAATCCAGGTTGTTCTTCCTCTAGTAGAGTTTGAAGATATATTGGCTATAGATTGGATTTCTATTTATCATGATAATAATGAATACATAGCTAAATAGGTTTCCATTTAGAATAAATTTTTTTTGTGTAAAATAGTGGACCCTTAATTTAGATAACATAACAGGAAGCTAAGAAACTAGTAAAATATGGAAAAGAAAGTTACCTTGAACAAATTTATGAAAACAATGGAACTGTTAATATTAATTATGTGCCAGTTATAAATGAGTATCTTTTTGTTTTCCTGATGATTTTAATGGTATAATATTTGACTGAGATGTTAAACATACATTTCACTTAGTTCATAATTATAAGACAATTTCAAAACCCCCTTATCAAATGACTCATGTTGATGTTTTATAGTTAAAGAAGAAATTGCAGGTGTAATTAGATAAAGGTTTCATTCGACCTAGAAAACCACCATGGTGTGCTCCTATCTTGTTTGTTAAAAAGAAATATGGTTCAATGAGACTTTTCATTGATTACAGAGCCTTGAATATCATAATTTTTATGAACAAACATGCATTTCCTTTTATCAATGATTTGTTTGATCGGCTCTAGGGTTCTTAGTATTTTTCAAAGATTGGAATGACGATGCGGTACCATTAGTTAAAATTAATGAAAGAATACGTTCTGAAGACTATGTTTCATATTAGATATGTCCATTAAGAATTTGTAGTTATGAATTTTGGGTTAGCCAATGCACCTGTTGTATTCATGGATCTTATAAATTGATTTTTAATGTGTCGTTGGATATGTTTTTGGTTGTGTATATTGATACATTTTTTTATATTAAAAAATTAAAGAGGAACATTAATTTCATATAAGGGTTTTCTTTCAAACCATAATGGAAAAGAAATTTCATTGGAAATTCATCAAGTGTGAGTTTTGGTTGCAGTAAATTTCTTTCATTGGTCATATTGTTTCCGAGGATTGAGTAATTATTGACCCTTCTAAAACAAAATTTGTTAAAGAGTAGAATTGATCTAGGAATATTATAGACATATATATTTGTCTTGGTTTGGAAAGCTATTACTGATGGTTTTCTGAAAATTGGCATTGTTGTCTTCCACACTGACTTAGTTAACATGAAATGGTGCTAATTTTTTTTGGAAAAAATAATGTGATTATTTTTTTAGGAATTGAAAAGAATATTGGTGAATTATTTAGTATTGACATTATCTTGAAGAAATGATGATTTTTTATCTATCGTAATGGTTCATTGAAAGGAATTGGTTGGGTACTAATGAAAAATGATAAGGTAATTGCTTAATCTGCATGTCAGTTGAACAATTATTAGTTAAATTAACCTACATATGATTTGGAATTTTCTGTTGTTTTTTTTCATTAAAAAATTGGAGGCATCATTTTTATTGTGTAAAGTGTGAAATAATACAGTGATCAGAAATATTTGAATTATATATTCACTTAAAATGAATTTAACCTGAGATAAAGGAGTTGGATATAATTAATAACGTATTTTTATTTATCAAATCATTAACATTCAAATAAATAAAAAAATGTTTTTCATGATTTGAGATGAAAAAGTAATTTTACTTTTACAATGTTACATATAGAACAATATAATTTTGTTAACTATTTTATGTAATTTTTGATAAAATTTGACGGTTCTAGATATCTATGTGGTTTATTTCAGGTGTCATGGAAATCATCCCTTACAGAAAAGATTATGAAAGCATAGAAGGAACAAAATGAGTTTCATAAAAAGGTATAATTGGTTCAAAAGGGTATGTTTTCTTAATTTAACATTGATAGATTTATTTTGATATTTTGGAAGACATTATGCCTGCATTGTGATTCATAATTTACAAGAGAGTTGTTATGTGAAGCTCATAGTTCTCAATTTATAGTTCATACTAGTAGAACTAAGACATGTATAGATCTTCGAGAGTATTACTCGTGGGATAAAATGAAAAGATATATTTCAAACATTATTAGGACGTTCTTGATTTTTCAATGGGTTCCAAAAGGGATGCTTCGACCTTTACCGGTGCCAGAGTAGAAATGAGAAAATATATCCATGAAATATTTTGTGGAAATATCGAAGACATCTCATGGTAAAAATGTGATCTGGGTTATTAGTGATCGATTATCAAACTCATCTCATTTCTTTCCTATTTTCTATACTTTATCTTTAGATCACCTTTAAAAAATCTATGTTAAGGAGGGAGTGAAGTTACATGGATTTACCATCTACATTATATATGATCATGATCCCATGTTCACTTCTATCTTTTAGAAAGGTCTTTCGAAGACATTTTGTACTGAATTAAATTTTTTTATAACTTTTCATCCTCAATCAAATAGGCAGTCAGAATGAACAATTCAGATAAAATAAGATATGATATGTGCATTTAAATGTCTTAATAGGTAATTTGGGAGTATCTTTTTTCATTTGTTGAGTTTTCATGTAAAAATAGTTTTCATTCTAGTATCCAAAAAGGATCAATTAGTGGCATTTTATGGAAGGCACTGTCGACCTCTGTCTTTTTGGGATGATGTAGTTGAAGGAATGTTTATGGGTCCAATATTTGCAGAAGAGTTGATAAAAAATGTATAGTTAATGCAGAAGCACATGAGAACAACTCAGATCAAGCAAAGAATTTATGCTTCTAACCAGAAGATGGTTATTTTTTCTTAGGTTGGTGATCATTTCATTCTAAAAGTTTCTCCATGAAAAAATGTGATGTAGTTTGGTATTAAGGGAATGATGAGTCTAAGATTCATTGGACCTTATGAAATCCTAGAAAATGTTGGATCATTTTCGAACAGAGTGGCCTTACCCCCATGTTTATCTTAAGTACACAATGGTTTTAATGTTTTAATGTTGAGGAATCATATGCCAGACCCATCTCTTGTTTTTAGTCCAGAGGTCGTTCAACTAGAAGTGAATCTCTCTTATGAGGAAAAACAAGTCCAGATTCTTGACTTAAGAGCGAAAGTGTTGTAGAATAAGTAAATTCATTAGTTATAGGTTTTATGAAAAAATATGTTTTAAGAGGAAACATGGGAATATGAAAATGTTATGGGGGACAAATACCCCTACCTATTTGATAAGTAAATAAAATTATAAGGACACAATTTTCAAAAACGGGAAGGATGTAACATATCAAGTAAATAAAGAATATGACATTTGAATAATTATTAATATTTTTGAGTTAAATAATAATTTTTCTTTAAATAGGATTCAATGTTTGATGGCAAACCCAACACACAACAATGAGTTCCTCCTAAATCTTATGTCTCACACAAGGTTGGGTCATGCTGAAAAAATAATAATATTATATTATTATTTTTAAATTGTAGATAACACTTAACTTTTGTATTAGAGGTAATGAACGGATCTAACCATATTATTATTAAACATGTGTGTAATTTTTTTTAATTTATCTATTAAGTTATTGTGGGTTTAAATGAGAATAAATCCAAATTTTAGTATAAATACTCTGATATTTTTAAAAGGTAGTTTAACCACCATTCAATAGAGAACCATTTTTAAATCTAGTTTTTTACATTTATGTGGGACATTTGAAAAAATTATCTTTTTTTTAATAGGGTGACATCAAAATTTACTTTGGGTAATTTTTTGGTATTTTTTGGATAGAGTTCATTTTTACTGAATAGTGAAAAATACTACATTTTAAGTCAAAAAAATATATCAATCTGATTTATTAATATAGTTATATTATATTTTTTAATTTTTTTAATGTATAATTATATTTTTTATCAGTTTATCCAATTTCGGTGATTTCATGTAATTTCACTTTTTAATTAGACATAAATACATGTCAATAATTTTATAGTTTTTAATTCTTAAAAAACAACTTTTTGGTTTCGACAATGGGAATTAATATAAAATTAATTTATTATACATATTTGTTTTGAATTTGGAAAAATTGACTCCAAATTTTGAATCAGGATGTCCATATTATGTAAATAGGTACCTGTAATTTCTACACAATATGAATTTTAACATCATAACTTATTGTATTTACCTAGGTTGAAGGGTAAATCTGGTAAATAAGGGTTAAAAGATAATATTATAATAATATAAAACTACTATAAAACAAGTCCTATACCTATTGGATGTTATATGACTGACCATGGACATTAATGGGTCGATTTTGGAACCTCGTGTATCCACTTTTATGGGATAATGATGTTATATAATAATTAATATAAAGTATTGAAAAATGTAACATAAACATGTATCTTTACGTAAATTAATTTCTAAATGGGGTAATATAAGTTCTCCTTTCAAATATTAATTTTCATTATAAATATAATAATATTTCCAACATCATGTCAATTTTTTTATAATTTTTAGGCATCATACAAATAAATTTCTTTATGACACAATGATGAAATATTGATTACATTATTAATGAATGATTTAAATAAATAAGATTATAAATACTAAAATTAAATTATTTTGAAACTTTTTATGCCATACATGAATTTTAGGGATAGTTATTACTATATATGCATTAATTGATTATTTTTGTTCTAAATAATCACGTTTTTATTGATTTTCAAGAAGTCATCACATGAATTGTATAAAAATTGTCATAAATTATTTTCTAAAATAAATATTATTTTGTTATATTATATAATATTCTTAAGGATCTTAGATTTGGCCAAATAACCTAGATAATTTTTAAAATTTCATTAACAAGCCACTTTTGGTTTTAATGTCAATTTTTTGTAACTATACTAATCATTTAGTGTGAATACATAAGAAGACATGGTAGAGCGGAATTAGTTAACTAAGTGTTAAAGCTAAATTATAAAGTTATATATGAAACCAAAAAATTCCTAAAACCTATTTGTTGAATAAATTTATAAAAATCATCATATTATATCTGAATTAAATGAGTTTTGGACATTTTTAAATTAGAATTCAGTTTATAATAAGATAATCATTCAAAACATTCCTAAAGTACCTCTCCTCCCTCATAGAAAAGGCAACCACCCCTAACCCTATACTCACTATACTAATTCCCCTTGTCTCATCAAACCTCTAGCCAAATAAGCTGTCAACATACTTTTCATATCCTGGAAGCCATATCTATGGAATAAGGAAATTCATTAAAGCCTTTAGTCTCAAATCTAAAGAAGTTACATGATATAGAGGTAATGTCCTCTTTCATTTTCATTTCTTTTATTTCCCCTCTCAACTCCCAATGTTATTCTTATTATTTTGTTTCATAACATAAAAAGTATCTTCAACATACTAGGATGGTGTTATGATAAGGATTCAAAATACTCTTAGACACACCTCTATCTAATGTATGCGATCATACTGGTTCTGTGTACTGTGAACTACTGCCTCATGAAACAATAATTGTTCTATTTTCCCCTACCACCTCTCATGGTGTCTATTATGGTATAACTTTATTTATATATGAAATATATTATATTCATATTGTCTTTATACCTATGTTTTTTATTTAAATCATACCTTTATGATTTCTATAATGTGAAAATATGATAATTTCATTTGGGCATGTAAGGACTACCAGCCCCTCAATGTAGAATGACTCGTTCATTCCATACATGGAACTTATACAACGAAAATCCAGGATCTGAGAAAGACGACCCTATATTTATTAAATAAAACATAATGTACATGAAATTAGGTATTAATGGGGGAAGTACAAGAATAAAAATGTGTTACGCCCCACATATCATCATCCACCATGCTAATGAAGACATCAGGGTTCCTGAATGACCACATTGTGCTCCGCTCTATAGTTGACCTCTTCAATAGGGCATCAACAATCTGATTCGCCTCCCTGTAAACTTGAGATATGAATATCTAGAGGTGACTTGCTTGAGTGAGACATAAATTCCAATGAGAAAGAAGTCACCAAGGAAAATCTCTAGTACATGTTCTTAAAGCCTTCACAACAAGTTGTGAGTCTGATTCAATCCATAGTGGTGACTATTAGTGATAAGCAGCATATTTGATTACATAGATAAAATCCAATGTTCATCTTTATATGTAGTACCTTGGCCAATAATTTTGTGGAAGAAACCTTTGATAAAACCATATTAAGTATGAAACAAACCTCCACATCTTGAATGTCCACGAGAGCCTGAAGCATCACCATCAATGTTTACATTAATTCTATGAAGGATCGGTGGAATCCATATGAAAAACCTGAATTCAAGAGGCTTATTTGGCTTTCCTACAACACCAAGCAACCATATAGTCTGCAAGTCTTCAATAGAAATCTACATCATTCCAGATTGCACAGTAACAACAACATGAGTATCACTATGCAAGGAAATAGAATCATAATTGAAATATATAGGTTAACTCCAAAAGATTTCCAATTTACATGCAGACCAAATTACATGAATGGCCATTACTGAAACCACAATGAGCAGATTGTGCACCCGTTCACTCTTCCCATCTTCACAGAGTCGTGACATGGGCCCTTCAAGATTCATGAAATGATATACATCAAAATAGAATAGAGAAAAAATATATTTTCATATCTCTTTTTCAGAATAATAGTCCTGGAAGAGGCGTTGTACATATTCTTCAGCCCACTTATGTAGGTGAAGACTGTGGGAATGTGGTGCCCCGCTTTCTACAGCTGATCATGTGTGAGAAGTTGGTTCCTCCAGAGCCTCCAAATAATATTCATTCTAAATGGTTGAACAAAAGGATACTTAAATTGTAGTAGTCACCCGAGTGGTCTTTGATAACAACCATGTTAATAGTATAATACTCTTCGGTGTTGAATCGACCATGTGAATTTGGATTCTAGATCAGTGTATCCTTATCCTTGAATACATAATTCTGTATTTCCAGCAAAGCATGATAAGAAATAACAACAATAAGAGCATGACCTTGGATCGTGGTGTTATCCATAGTCATCAAATCTTTAGTGTAGGGTATATTAGTGAGATCAATAGTGTTGTCGAGCCAAGAGGTTTTCCAACAAATAAGCATGGAGTCTCTACTAACTAGCCACATCGAGTGTTGCATGATGTCATGAAAGGGGTTCCAATGAGAGGGCCTGACAGAGGGAAGAATATAGTACAAATATCCACAGAAAAGATTTTTTTTGAACATGTTGGACCAAAAATCATTTGAGGACTCACTAAAAGACAATAGGTTCCTTGTAATCTTTTTAATCAATCAATCATTGAATGTTTTATGGTCATTGACCCCCAGGCCTCCCATCTCAAAAGAATTTACAAAATACCACCGAGAAATTGTTATGAGTTTCCTCTCATGAATTGAGGCTATACATCAGAAGTTTCTAACAATAAATTAATGATCATGCAATATACTTGTGGGCCATCAATAAAGAGAAAATGAATACAAAAGATCATGTGTAATGACCTAGCTTACAAGTAAAATTCACACAGCTTGTGACATGGTCATTCACTACTAGCTAGCTAACTGATTTAGGTATATGGAATAAATATTCTCCAGGTAGTTGCATTTGACTTTTAACTAGAATAAAGTAACCCCATTGTATTTAAAGGGTAGAGATACCTTATGCACGCCAAGGGTTTTAGCTACTCTATTTTCATCCCAATAGTGAGAACATTTCCAAAAATTATAAATCACTTTCTCCAAATAATGGAATGTATAGAAACATATTTATAGGGATTAACGAAAATATTAATAGAACTAATAGTGTTCTTTGAGGGATGCCAAAACAAAATATTATCATCATTATATATCATGTGAGAGGAAATAAGATTATTTTGACCATCTTGCACTTGTTTATAAATACCAATATGGGTGAGCTCCATGAAGCATCTACAGATTTATTCCTTACCAAGAGAAAATAGGCATCCAGAGAGAGAGAGTCCTCTGGAAGAACACCCATAGTGCATGGTATGCAGTCCTTTGGAGAACCATTAACACAAACGGACAGCCACACAAAGTTTATAATGGTTGAAATAGATTAAATAAAGTCACTAGAAAAATTATACCTCATGAGGACTTCAGAAATATAACTCTAACTGACTATGTTGAAAGCTATAGATATATCAATATTGAGGGAAAATATCCATTTCTGTGGGGTTTTATTCAATGAATTGATCCATTCATAAGTAGTTACTAAATTTTTTTGAATAATTCAACCTATAAAAAATCAAAACTAGTTATGGGTAATATGGACATTAATAATTCAACCCAATCTATTCCCCAAAATCATGATGATAAATTTGTAAGTGGTGTTTCCAATAGAAATTTTCCTAAAGACCCTAATATGAAATGCATTATCTTTCTTAGGTATAAACACAATAAAATTCGAGCTGCATCCATGAGGGAGAGAGGCATGGCTAAAAAACTGTGTAATTGCAGTAGCCATGTCATCCTGAAGAATTTCCTAATAAAACATGAATTACATGTTAGAGAACCCATATGGTCCAACTGTACTTTCCTTGTTAAGAAAAAAAGCCACACTAATCTCCTCCTTCAAAGATACCACTGTGAGGAGACCACTTTGATGCTCATCGATACAAGGGACAATTCTGTCAACCATTTTATAAGTGCTTTCAATCTAATATTCAGAATACAGACATTCAAACTAATGCACCACTGCACAATAAATTACACATTTTGAGGTTTGGAGAAACCCCTTAACACTAATGGATTTCAATCCTACTTGAAGATTCGTTTCCTTATGAAATATGTAAAAATACCATGAGTTTCTATCACCATCATTCAACCACCGAGCCATTAATTCATTGCGGTTAAGCCTCTCTTTGAAATTCATTAGTACATCAAGCCTTGAAAGTGCCTAAATTATATACGTATAAGTGATATCATTATGCTATTTACTAATTTGGAAGATTTCATGTCTTTCTTCCACAATATAAATCTCACAATCCAGGTTAGAAAAAGATATCCAACTACGTCATTTTATAAGTCTTTTTGACATTCCTTAGCTTCTCCACAAATATATGAAGTGATATTCCTTAAAAATTCATTTTCTAGGCCTGCATAATAATCTCCCTTTACCCGGGAGTGGTGAGCCATCCATTATTAATTTGAATACGTAAGGGAGATGACCTAACAGTTGGGCTGGTAATTTCTAGAATTATATGAATATGGTTAGAGTGGTGTTTGGGAAAATTATGACATGATATTCCTGTGGAATCTTTCATATGATCCATATAAATAAAGTAGCGATCAAGCTTGCTGGCCTATCTAACATTCAGAGTATATCTACTCCATGTGAAGGTAGCACCTATAATTAGAACATCCACAAGATTACACTGGTCGATAAAAGAAGAGAAATCAATAGAGGAAAGTCCATTTATGCTCATTCCAATTTTCTCCTCAGACCTTAAAATATTATTAAAGTGCCCTAAGAGAATTCATTTATGGAATATATACACATATATCTCCACGAGCTCATTCCATATCTCCTTTTTTTTGATGTATTAAGTCTCTACATAGACAAAAGTAACCAATGGACTAGAGCCCTTGACCTTAAGGGAGAGTGAGATGCATTGTTGCTTAGAACTAACTAAATATATGCATCCGATATTATGCCTGAAGTCCCAATGAAGGTCTATTATTGTGTCACCAAGGTTGTGAGAAACAAAAAATGTATCCAAGAGATGCAAATTTAAATACATGAGTCCTCTGGCCATTTGGGGTTCCCAGGACCTTGACAATTCTATTATAAAACCTTCATTGGGATGGGGGAGTTTTTCTATATTTCTATGGCCCCTACCATGTGTCACATCATTTTGACCATTACCTTTCCTTCCGTTTCCCTTATTTTTCACTGATCTCGTCATGCCCTCATTCTTACATGAAGTAGCCAACATGGTTTTTTCAACTGGTTCAAGACAAATCTATCCCTCCACCTAAATTATAGCTTGTTCAGAGGTGTGAGAATCATGATTTTCATCAGACCAAAAATTCCCACTATGAGGGGTAAACATATTACTGGCATGTGGATGATCAGAAGGGGATTTTTCTTGAGAAACCTTCTGGGCATCCTTGCCACGAGGAACCATAAAAAATGGTTCCTAAATATATCAATGTTTTCCTAGAATAGCATATGGTGAAGAGGGTTGGATCTTTAAACATCAGAATTGGATGCCTTTTTTTTAAAAATATGGACATTCCCGATTGACCCTACCAGACTGATCACTATAGGTTGGAGAGTGGTCACATTTCTAGCAGGAAAGGGGTTAATAGAAAGCCCCTCAAGTGGGTGGTCTGGTGCACAATCCTTCCCATTCACAGAGCAGGGGCCAACATCACCCACCGTCAACACCACAGGACGAGGTAGGTGCTGACTCCCAGTCTATCTAGGATTGGATGCAGCAGGCTAAGGGAATCCTTCAATCTATTCTGATCTTGTAACAAATAACTGGGTTGGATTGGGGAATTACATGGACTCTTCAGTGGTCACCTAATTTTTCCCAAGACACCCAACATCAATATTATGTCCACACTCCCTCAATGAGATTTTTTTCCCTCAACCCCCTTTACAAGATGACTAGATATATAATTCTTTTCCAAGGTCACAAGTGCGATAGTTTTCCTTTTCCTCCTTGAACATGTATTATTTTCATGTCCTTTGAACTGATATAAAAATGCATTATGTTTCCCTGTTGCAATCAGCAAGAAGATGTACAAAGTACCAGCAACTAGAGTAGAACTTTGGATTCCTCTCATAATAAATATGTAACCTCATGTTGTCATCTATTGTTGTCAAAAAAAATTCTTACACCGAGGTGGAAAACATATCAACCTCCACCAAAACTCTAGCATATTGTCCAAACTGTGGGTTGTTAGTTTCTTTATATAATATATTTGGGTTCTAAATAAATGAATCGATATCCTATAGGATCAATGGATTCCAATATATCTAATAAATCTTATAGATATGTACCCAAATCCGTGAATGTGTGTTCTGAGCATCAGTTAGATCAATGTTTCTGTCCCATTATTGTATGCATACGAAACATGGGTTTAGAGAGATTAACCCCACGCTCCATGAATTCCGCTAACATTCATCTGAGGGAATGAAAACATGATAATATCCTCATCCCATCGATGTCATTCTCCATTCATCAAAGCCCAGAAACTCCACAATTTGTTTTGTTAATTCACTGAATTCCCAGAATTTCTCATCCTTCTATGTCAGAACCGGTGCAATAATTGAAAATTTTCACAAATTGATCCTTTCCATAACTACATATTGCTTTTACAAGAGGTTTTCCACCTTCGCTTTCTTGAAAACTCTCCGAGGAGGAGGTGAATAAAAATTAGTGAAATAAGGTCTGGTTGTAGCCTTCATGATACCAGTGAAATTTACTTTAGGGGAATCGATTTGAGGATGCGTTGACACATCTGCTTTCTCGGTATCATGGGAGAAGAGATATCTATGGCACTTATATTCATCTATCTATGTTGGTACTCCTTCCTTCAAACCTTATTTAGTCTTCTTAATAATTTTTTCACTCACCAGGTTTAAGGTTCTCAACTTCCCTCCTACTTCACCATCCATACATGGAACATATAATGTATAGAATTAATGAACTCATGTTACATATATATCATATGATATTATACTGGAATTATAATATAACTATTTATCATTTAGTTATCATTTATTAAATATGGAAAATAAATTAATGTAGCATTCATGCGTAAGTACGACTTACATTCTCTAAGAATGGTGCATTTCATTTCTTATATACAAATATTATGGACTTTTATAAGTACATAAATAATAGATATATATGATATTTAAATCATGAATACTATTCTGGAGATAATTTACTTTTGACCACATGGACAACATGTAATTATAACATGGTTATTTTCGACTCAAGTTCTAAATATCAATAAAACAGTCGATATTAACTTAAATAATTTTACAATTTTAACAATGTGGTAATAAGTGATATAAAATGATTAATAAAATTTTAAACGAATTAGATGTGTCTATAAATTAACATAATTTTATTATTCATGAAATTAAAGAATGAATGAAGCAAGTCAAAAACGAGGTAAGGGGATTCATTTCGATCTCCTTTCAATGAGGCATGTTTTGATAATATGCACCTCCTTGTTTTAAATGGTGTATTATAAAACCCTTTCACTTTTATGTTATTTCAAAGGCAATATTCAATCTATGAATCATTTTATTAAATGAAAAAATGAATTTTTTTAACATATGCGGAGGTAATGACATCTCTGCCACCATAATAATTATTTGATATTTGGATTCCTCTATTATCCTTAATGTTTTTAAAAGGAAAAGAAATCTCTTATTCCCTTTTTGGGTTTTTTTGTGTTGAAAACTATTTTCAGAGTTGATTTAAAATTTAAATATATTGGAATGTTTTTTTATTGAAAATCAAATGTTATTAGTAAAATGTTGAAAAATGTAATATTTTATGTGTTATGGTTATATAATGGTGCTTGGACATTTAACAGCTCGTTACATGATAATACAATGATAGGTGGTTATGTGATAAAGAAAATGATGGGTGTTTCTATGATAAATCAAGGATAGGTAGTTACGTTACAACCTCCAATGCATTGGGAATGGAATTTGTCTATATAACTATTCCATTTAGTGATATGTGTGGAACTTGACCGTATGGTTATTCCATTAAAGTATGTTTATGTCCCGTGATAACTTTATATGCTATATGATTCATTCTATGGGATTTATAGTAATATTTTAGTTAAAAATAAAGGTAATCAATGAGCTTATATTTATTAGAAGAGTTTTTTCTACATCTTTAAGGTGTAAATTATTAATTTATGATAATGTTTTCAAGGATTACATATTATTTTGAAAGAATAAAAGTTTCCCCCTTTATATACCCCTTACTGAGATTTTTATGCTCAACCAATGTTTTAAAATGTTATTCATAGGACATAATGTGGGATAGGGTCTAGGATGGGATCGTGGAAAGTTCATGAAATCTAAAACATAGAACTAAATAAGTTTTTTTAGAGTTTTTGTATTATGAAAAAATTAGAAAATGTGTAGAAGTGTCTACATATAATATTAATGTTTTTATGTCATTTTTATGACTTAATTATCTAAATATCTAAACATGAAAAAATCTTTAATATGAATTATTAACTTAATTAAACATTATGTAATATTTAATGCAAGGGAAATATAATTACAGTTGGTATGAGTGCATGCATAGTGGAAACATTGAGAACCAGATTTTGGAAATCATGGATAAAAAACATGACACAATGGATGATATTGAGGATATGTCTATGTACAGGATAACATAAAATTTAATTTTTAAATAATTCATAACCTAGATTATACCTATAGAATAAAATATTTAAAATAATATTTCATTATTTTGAAATCCTATAAATGATTCTTGTTGAATACATCTATTTGAGTAGTGTTTTTCACATTGGGTTTTGGGTTTTGGTCATTGGTTAGAATCATAAATGTTATAAAAGAAATGGTTATACTATTGATGGTGAAGAGACTATAAAAAAAATGAATGGAAGGAGTTATTATAGAATAATATTATGAAACTTATTTAATGATTTTAAAAAATATATATAATGACTAATTTATTTTCTATGTGGATTCCAAAATTATTTCACCAATTGTCATTTGGTTATAAGTATAATGACAGAATCTCGAGAAACTGAACCCATCCCTTACAAATGCTATGTAATTTTTTTTCATAAAAGTATTCTGAATAAATACCCAACGATTCTTATAATAGAAGAACTTTTACCGGTCTAGGTTCTCAAAAAATAGTTACATGAATTACTTTTCAAAAAAATATATAAATTGAAAATAATGAATCATTATTGTATATCTTCCACAATATAATTAAAATGCAATAAGTTTTCTAAACCACTAAAAGTGATTATAATTCATAGGGTGATCATAAAATGCATAGTAAGGGGTTTTAAAACAAAACCATTAAGAAGTAAAATTTTAAAACATTTCATGAATATATGTGTTTTAAATTATGAGATTAACATTTCCTATAACTTGTCATCACCATTTTCGTGAGATATTTAAAAATATATTTTAGGATAAATTCATGTGCAAAATTGCTAATCATATTTGAATGTTACTAATAAAATACATTATAAAACATGCAAACACTTGAAAAAAATGAATAAAACTCCACCTATTAGTTAGATAATGACCATAACTAATTATGTTGGACATTCCAGAGTGGAGATACAAATTTACACAAGAATAATATTTTTTTAGAATTTTTGCAGACAAGGATTTCATTTATCATTCGACCTAAATGCAAACCATGAAATGATTTATAAGTTATTAACATTATTATTAATTTTGTCAAATATATGATTTGATATTTAAGTATATAAATAAATATAATACATTTTACCATGTGCATTAGAAAATGTTAAATTGGTTAATACATGTTTATAATAAAATGATCATTAATCATAGATATTCTTCTATTAGATTTATCACACTGACTATCACTAGGTAGATTCATAATGATTGAATGAAAAATATGAGACATCATAATCAAATCATCAAGGCCTCATGCTAAGACAAAAAAATAACTCTACTTTCAAGGAATCGTACGAAGACCATAAATAACCATTTTGTCAAGGCCTTGTGCCAAGACCGTTGTTTTTCTCATGAGACCTATGGACGAACTAATGGGAGATAAGGGGCCCATATTTAACTTACAATTTCAAATGCATTACTCATATGTATAATAAAAATATTCCTTTAAATGAATATTTCCCATACCACTTTTATTATATTTTATTCATAATCTTAGGTGAAATAAATTCATTGATAAATTCTTGAGTTATATAATCATTCAGCAATCCAAAGAGTCACACACTACTTTATAATGATTAAATGTCAATAAATATAATATCATATATTGATTAATCTCACAAATAGAATAAATTCATCTATTTGTAGTGCACAAATATGTAATGAAATAAATGAACTCATTCTCTCTAAAAACGAAATAAATGGTTTCATTATCTCTAAAAATGAAATAAACAAACACATGCTCTCTAAAATTCATGATATGGAATTTATAAATTAGATGTTGGCCATAACTAACTATGGAATACATACCATGGGGGTGAATGTAGTTTTAATCATAAAATTATTTCTTTCACACATAATATGAAAACATTTATCATATTAAAATGTGTAAACATGGTGAATAAAAGGGTTTAAACTTATATAGGTCTTTAAAAACAAGTTTGTTAGGTATTAAACACCCATTATAAGACCTAAATAAATTAAAAAAATAACTGTATTTAAGGAGATTCATATTTATATGCGTATATATGTGTGTATGTATATACACACACATATATGTGTATGTAGTTTGAAAACATGAAACCCTTGTATTTGTGGGTTTAGAAACAATGTTTTAAACCAACAACACCCTTATATGTACTGAAACTAAAAATTTGTTTTTATAAAAATATATATAGTTTCATATCGACAAATATATATATATATATATATATATATATATATAAACATCACCGTTGTATCAATTTGAATCCAAAAAAATTCCAATATAATGATTATTTCTAGAATTATGGTTTAATATAATGACACCCTCAACCACTTATATATATTTGTAAAATATTATCCTATGTATGTGTATATACACAAGTATATACACATATGTAATTATTTGTTTAAAAATCATTACTTTATAATAAAAATTATACTCTTGTATCTATGAGATCTTAAGGAAAAATCATTAAAAACAAGGCAACTGATAATATATTTAACATGGATCACAAATATATGGTTTTACATAATTATATACAAAACTTTATATGTGTATATATGATTAAAAATTCAAATGAAAATAATAAAATCCCTTATAATTTTTTGGTTTTTTAAATGGATCCATTAAATCCAGAAAGCATACAATATGTGAAAATCCATTTAGAAAGTAATGATTTTAAAAATATATATACATAATATATATATACATATTTTTATATGTATAAATTGAATGAAAATTTCCATTTCTCAATTCTAATTAGGATTGGGTTGAGGTTTTTGGAACAAAGAGAGAACGTATGTGAGTGAGAGCTTGAAATATGAATATTTATAATGTCACATGGCTGTGTAATGTGAGTATTTAAAAAACCAATGTTTTTATTGTTAATTATAATTGACTAATGATAAAGAAATAAAAATTTAATTAGTGAAAATTCTATGTGAAATAGTGTTAATTAACACCCCGAAATATAAAAATGATGCAATGACAGGGATATGAGTCAGGGATGGTGATTTTAGATTCATATAACTCCAACCGTGGGAAAAAACAAATAGGACTGAAGCTCAAGGTGACATGGTGTGGGTGGAAAATGAAATCACAAGAATGTATTGGTGAAGAAGGGCCGGTGGCTACATGGTGTGATAGGGACTTGTATGACTAAAGGAGGAATAAGAAGGGAGAAATAACAAAGGCCTTAGATCATGATTGATCCGATCATATAGTTAGTATTAACCCTAAATAAATTAACAAATAATTTTATGTGGTAGGATAATGGATGGCTAGGATGAAGCTACATATCTGATCCAATGTCTTGGAGTGATCCATGAGATTTTAAAACAATGGAAGTCCACGATTAGATGGAGGAGAAGAAGAACGATCTTAGAAAATCACACATTTAAAAAAATGGATGAACAATCTAGATCTGGTAAAGTCATACATGATGGTTAAGAAAAACATAGCGATAGAGTTGCATCAGTGGGGTTTTAATTGTGGTACTTGCGCAGATGGTCAACATATCAGGTGGTGAGATCATGTAGCTAATATTTCACCCCAAAAAAATCTTTTCCCACATAGAAACCAAAATGGATTTGGGGATACCTTATAAGGAAAAAAATGCCACTCCATACATCGATGACAAAACCAACACCAAGGGGTGCTTATATAGGGGACCCGACCCAAGGGCCTTGACCCATCCCTTGCATACCCTCTCCTGCACATGCTCTACAGTAAGACATGGCTCACCCTATTCCCACTAGGGTTACCCAAGTGTTTCTTAATAGTATACAAGTTAAGCACCCACCAAGTCATTGAGGGATTGGAATTTTTGGATGCCCTCAGTTGGTGTGTTCTTAGCTAAATTTTCAGTAAATATTTATTACATAAACACTGAAATATATATAAAAATATATCCTTATATATTTAGCTCACTGAATTATGTATTTTATTTTTTGTGCATATTGGATTCTTGTTATTTTCATTTCTATGGTATCATTACTAAAAAACATTAAATGTTAGTAAATTAAAATTCATTTTATATTTTTTTAAATATCATGTCGTTGAATGATTTTTTTTAATAAGGTTGAATACCCATGTTTTAAATTTTAATACCAAAATATTAAATAGTAATCCATAATTAAAATCCATAATTTCATTTATAAAAATGTTTTTTAAAAAATATAAATCATTTTAAATTTAAAGCACTAAAAATTTCCAATGGTTCATAAAATTAATGGTCGTATAATTTAATGTATGAACGACTATTTACAATGGTCATTTAATGAAGTATGAATACTAGTTCAAGTTATTAAAATGATCCAATATCATTTCTAGTTTTAAGAGAAAGGTGATATACATTTGGTTGACTCTTATTATTCTTTAAATTCTCCTAGCCATGATTATTTTGTTACAACTAATCCATGAGAAGTTAAATACACCATCATACTTATTTTCCTTCTTGGCAGTCTTCCATTTATTCTAATGGGTCTTTTGATGAGTTTTGTGGGGTTTTTGAAATCCCTTGAAACAATGTCATAAATATGTGATTTTTTAATAAAATTATTCACTTATTTTTTAGTGTATTGAAAATGAAATACACAAAACTAAATTATTAAAAGAATAATAATAATAATAACTTAAATATTATTATTATAGTTCTAATAATGATTTGGGTGTTACATTCTCGACCACCTAATGGAATTTTATCATAGCAATTAACGTACTGACCCTAACCCACCAGAAAAATTCCATCTGACATCCTCTTCGATGTCCCTACAAATCAATTCAATTATTTTTATTTTATTAAAAATTACTTATAATTATTAATCCGTTCCATTAATACTACCACAACAGTTGGTGGTTCTCTATTTTCATGGATCCCATGTTAGTTCCAAATTTTTATTTTTCATTCATCCAAACACACCTCGAGCAGGTAGAGTCAAACTCATGTATGCAATGATCATATCTCTAGTAAAAGTTAGAGGAGATGAAAAGAAAAAATATATCAAAAATTAATTTATTCCAATAAAACAACTCAAAAAATTATTTTTCTTAAATTTTAAAATCACAAATACTCACATATGAACAAATTTTTATGTGTAGAAAAATATTTTTTTTGCGAATGTCGCTTAATTTAGAATCTTCCTAGATATTCCTTAAAGATAGACACCTTTCAATCATTTGAAAACACCTAAAGGGAACCTCAAAATAATTTCCTCACCATGAATAAAATGAAATTTGAACTTGCACTATGAGAAAGTAAAAGAAGCCTCAATCCTGGACGAATTGGAGTGTGCTAGGGATTTTGTAAAATTGATAAAAAAATTTGTAAGATAAACATATGTTTCCAAAAGGATTTAATATATCTAAACATGAATTTAGAATTATTCTTTCTTGTATCTTAACTAGAAGGGACAAAATATTATTTTGTGATCATATTCCTTCAATCTGAAATAAAAAAAATTATAAGGAAATATTGGATAAATTTTTAGTTTATTTTAATTTTTTAATATTAAATTGTTCGTTCCTTTGATATGAACTATAAATAACTGAGCCCACACTACTTGACTCCAACATTAAAAATAATGTGTAAATTTTTTAAGTGTATTGTGAATAAATAAATATCATTTATTAAATAAAGGAACCTTATACAAGTCTAGGTTCTATAAAATTAGACACATGTCTTACATTTAAAAAAATAAACAAATTTAAAACAATGATTCTTTAGTATATTTCATTTACTACAGAGTTACAATGCATCAAGTTGTCAAAATCATTGAATGTGATTATAATTAATAGGGTTATCATAAAAGGACTAGTAAGGGGTTTCAATGAAAAACAATTAAGAAATTAATTTTTTAAAACATTTCATTAAAATAGATGCTTTAAATTAGGAAATTAAAATTTCTCATAACATGCCGTCATCATTTTCTTTAGAGATTCAGAAAAAACATTTATAATACACTCATCATCAAAATTTATAATAATATTTCAATATTACAAATAAAATGTATTAAAATATATGTACACACTTGAAAATAAATTCATTAAATGACACCTATAAGTTACATAATTACCATACCTAATTTTGTATGACATGCCAGGGGTGCATATAAAAATTTACACATGAAGAAATATTCTTTCAGAATTTTCATAGACAAAAATGTTATTTACCATTCCACATTAATGAAAATAATTAAATGATAGATAAATTCCTCATCATATGATTAGTCCTTTCATACATATGAATTTAAATATAATTATAAACTTAAAAATAACACATTTTAACCTATACATTTGAAAATGTAAAAAAAATTATACAAGTTCTCAAGAGAATGATAATTAATCATGGATATTCTTCTAGTTGAATAATCACATGGACTTTCACATAAAAGATTTATAATAAGGGAATGTATAATGTGTGACATCATAACCATACCATCAATTCCTCATTCCACTATAAAAATAACAATACTATCAAGGCCTCATGCCATGACCATAAAAAAATTTTTTATCAAGGCCTCACAACAAGACCGTTGTTTGTCATAAGATACTTATCGACGCAGAGAGGGGCTATATAGGGAACCTCCAGAAACATACTAAGTTCAATTAATTCCTCATATGACTAATAAAATTAATTCATTAAATCAATGTGTCATATACCATTTCGATTTATTTGAATATTAATCATAGTTGAAATAAATTAAATGAAAAATATTTATGGTAAATAATCTTTCAACAAAAAAAGTGTCTCACATTGAATTTTAAATTTTAATTATTGATCCATATAATATCATAAAATGATTAATCCCACACTTGAAAAAATGAATGTATTCTCAATTCCAAAATAAGTAATGAAATAAATAAACAAGTCCTCTTTGAAAATGAAATAAATGAACACAATCTCTCTAAAAATTCAATAAATGCATTCATGCTCTCTAAAATGCATGGGTTTCATTTTTAAATGATAAATTGTACATAACTAAGTATGCATGGAATAAAATGGGGGAATATATTTTTACACCTGAAATGATTTCTTTCACATGGAAAATGATAGGATTTATCATATGAAAATGTGTAAACATGTTGAATAAACGATTTTAAACATACATAAGTAATTAAACACAAGTTTTTTGGGTGTTAAGAACCATTTATAACATCTAAATAAACAAGAAAGAATAACTATATTTAAGGAGAATTATATTTATATGAATATATATATATATATATGTGTGTGTGTATATATATGTATAAATATATACTAATACGTATGTGGTTTGAAAACATGAAAACCTTTTACTTTTAGCGGTTTGAAACAATGTTATAAAAACATCAAACCTCTTTTACTTACATGAACCGAGAAATGGTTGTTATACAAATATATATTTTCACAATCACACACAAATATATATATATATATATATATGTAAACATCACCCATGTTTCAGTTTGAAAACTATGACATTTTCAAATTCTTATATGTTCTTGAAATATGGTATAATTTAATGATCCCCTTAACCACACACACACACACACACACACATATACCGAAAATATTGTGCTCTGTCTGTGTATATATGCATTTATATACACATATTTAATTATTTATTTAAAAAACATTACTTTTTATTCAAAATAATGTGCATGAATATAAGACATTTTAGGAGAAAATCAAATAGATCTAGGAGACTCATCATATATGTATCTTGGATTCAAAAAATAAGGTTTTACATATATCTTTAAAACCTATATATGTATATATAATTTTACAAAATGAAATTATAATAATAAAACCTCATTCAACTATAGTGTATTTTCAATAAATCCTTTAAATAAAGAAATCACGTCATATGGTCAAATAAATTTAGAAAAGAATGATTTTACAAACATATATATATATATATATATATATTTTCTCTTTGTGTGTGTCTACATTAATCAATTGAAAATAATAATTCCCTTAATAGATTTATATCATGAGAGGGTTGAGGTTTCTAGAACCAATAGAGAGAACAAATGGCTTAAATCTTGTTTTATCTAAACAAAGGGTTAGTATTAACGCTAACAAAATTTAAAAACAGGTTTTATACAGATGGATAATAGATGGATAGGATGCAGCCGCAGATCAAATTAGACTGCCTGTGGTGATCTTCATGATTTAAAAACAATAGAATAACATGAACAAATTGTGGAAAGATAGAATAGATATGAGTGATAACATGTTTATAAAATGGTTGTGTGATCCAAATTTGTGGAATCCAAATCAGATGGATGAGAAAAAAATGTTGATGGATTTGTGGAAGTGGGGCTTGAAACAAAGTACTAGCTTGGACAGTTTGGATCTCATGTGATGAGATTGTGTGGCTGAGATTATACACATGGAAAAAGGATTGTCCAACATCATAACTAAGTGGGTTTTGGGGATGACTTATAAGGACCAGAATGTCACGCCATACCTCGATGACACAACACACACCAAGGGTTCCTTATACTGAGGACCCCACCCACGAGCCTTGGTCCACCCCTTGCATACCCTATCACATGTACACACTGGTGCACAACATGGCTCACAATATGCCAACTAGGATTAAACCCAACACTGCTCAAGGATATCTGAGATAATATCCCACCCAAACATTGAAGTATTTGTTTTCAAGGATGCCCTAAATTGGTGGGTGCTTAACCAATTTTATTGTGATAATTTATTAGATATATTTTAAAAAATATGTTAATATTTATATTCTTATATGTTTAACATATTAATTAATTTATTTTATTATTTACATTAATTGGTTTTCAATTGCTGTCATCTCTATGGTTATATTATTAATAAAAACATTAAATGGTTATAAATTAAATTTCATTTTATATTTTTTAAAAACTCCCACCATTAAAATATCATTGGTTGAAAAATCACAAACAACAATTTTTTAAATTTTAAAATCAAAATATGAAATATTAACCCATAGTGAAAGACCATAATTTCATTTAAATAGAAATTTTATCTTAAAAAATTTAAGGCATTTTAAATTTAAATAATTAAAGTGTCTAATAGTTTAAAACATTAACGATCTTATAATTTTTAGTCTCAAAATCTATTTAATATGGTCATTTAATCTGTATAAAACCCCATTCAAAGTATTTAAAAGATCAAATATCATGTCTAATTTTAAGAGATTGATCCCCTAAATTTGTTTAAATATTTGAATTTTATATATACATCATTCAATACTATTTTTTACAGCTGATTCAAGAGATGTAAACTACACCAACGACCTTATTGTCGTGCTTGGTAGTATTCAATTTATTCTATTGGGTCATGCAATGAGTTTTCTAGAGTAGTTGTAATCTCTTTTAATATTGTCATAAATCAGTGTATCTCTGAATAAAATGTTTCTCTTTTTATTTAGTATAATTGAAATGAAACACACCAAATTACATTACAATAGGATCAATAATAATATTAACTAGAATATTATTATTACAATTAAAATTATGTTCTGGGTGTTGCAATAAGATTCATGAGATATATTAGGATTTCACTATAATACTTATTTTTTATGGATTACTAATCTTGAACATTTCATTAATTTTTTATGGTAATCGATTTATTCAAATATTTTGAATGTGATAATAATATTTGCATTATGTGGTTTTGATAATACGATTTTATGGTTTATTTTGGAAATGTAGAGAAATATTTGGACTGTGAATTTGAAAAAATATATTTTTTGGATTATTTTTATGGATGGATAGGATAAAGTAAAAAATAGGATATTTTAGTTTTTGTTTTATGTATGATTTATATTATTGGAAAACCTGTGATAAAAGTTTTAGATTTGATAAATATTTAGAGGAGGAATAAATTACATGAGGACCACATGATTCATTAAAATTGCTTCAGGAATGAAAATTTGTTCATGAAAATTCAATTACTGGTGTAAGGGGTGAAATGAAAATTGATTAAAGTAGAATCAAAGGATGATATTATTATTATTTCACAAAATTAAACAATTATGTTTATTTTCTCTTATGATTATATGAATCATAAAATAATCCAACAACTCTAAGGTAAATAATTTTTTTAAGAAATTGATATCCATTTAATTTTCATTCTGATAACTCATTGGTCGTTTAACAGATAGAAAATTTATGTTTTTGTGGAACATAAATTTATAATATCTATAATCTCCAACACACTACATATAATCATGATAAATATATTTAACTTCAATGTCCATGTTTTTATATTCGAATAATGTTATTCTATTTGAAATCCAAATTTTGAGGTTACCTTATCATTTTTTCCCTTTTATAGAGTGTATTATATTTAACCTACTTCTGATGTGGGATTCCCACAATTTAATTTTCCAATACAAACCATTTTTATGTGAAATTTATAACTGATAGGAATGAATTTTTTTGAATAGGGGAGAATATAACACACCGAGATTTTATGTTATGCATTTTCTCAGATAAATTATACCACTTCGATAGAGTATGTCATATAAAACAATGATGTGAGAAAAACCTAAAAATGATATTAAATAATATTATTTTAACACAATCCATTAAGTTATATATTTTTTTAATATTGAAAACAAAATGAAAATATTATTTAAAAACTTTTATAAAATGATTTCATTGGAAATGAAAATAAAAACCAATTAGAAACAATTTTTATTTCCCAAATTGTATTTTATCTTAATAAATTAAATTAGTAATTATTAGTGAATGTTTTTAACGAAATATAGAGGTTATATAATAAAAAATATGTTTAATTGATTGAATAATTTTTCTATACTTATGATAAGAGTAGAACCAATTTCAGGAAATTAATGTATATTTTTAAAAAATTTGTTTTGTTTCCTTTTGATGGTTCCCAAGTTTTAAATAATGTTCTTAACAAAATTAAAAATTACATTTCACAAAATAATATTCTTCTTTAAATTTGAAATACAAAAATTTACATTGCTTGATTTTTTTTTTATATTTTTATGTCAAGTTTCTTGTATTGATGTTTAGTTAAAAAATATTGTAATGACCCAGAATTTATGTTAAAAGATTATTTCGTAAAACCATGGAAACTTTATGAGTCCTTGAAAACTGACGGTGCATGATTCCGAGGCTTGGTGTGCCCGGAATCAATTTCTGATGTTTTGTTTGGGTACGTTCAGTAAACATATGAGTGTGAATTTTTAACTGTAGAACTGGTGCTCGGAATGTAAATATGAGGTCATTGTTGAACTCACAGCACCAGTATTCGCATAAAAAGACTTTAAATTCGATGATAGTGAGTTGATAACAAAAGATAGTTTTTGGGTTTTTTCTGGAAAGTAAAAAAAGTGGGCTTCACTTTATTTTATTTGAGCCGCCAAGTGGGTGTTTGGTGGTTAAAACCTTCTCATGGAAGTTGGAGGTGGGACCAAAACACCTTAGCCTCCCATGGGAGGTTATGGTGGTGGGGCCCACCCAAACATAACCTCCCGTGAGAGGTTACGACATTGGGACCACATGTGTATTGACACCCCTATTGATGGAAGAGAGTAAAACCTCTCAACTGTCCCCCATTAATTATGGATAGCCTCTTGGCCTACCCTTAAATTCAAATGTTCCAACCCTCCTAATTAATTTTTTCCATCCCATCACATTAATTAGGTGGAGCCATGTAATTAATTAATTCTTTTTTAATTCTTTCCAACAAATTAATATACACTCTAATATATTATATGGCACAACTTTGGCATTTGGGTGGAAGTTTTGGAAGGGGAGAGTAAGGGGGGATTAGAATTCTCCCAACGAAGAACGACGAACGCGTTCTTCTAATGAAGAACTCCAGTGGCAATCCTTCTTCGACTACTTCCCCTGACACCTACAATTTGGAGCGTCTTCCGCAGCAGACACTGTAATGGATTGGTATAATGAAGTGGATGCAATGAAGGACGAACTCCTTCATCTTCTTCCAACGACATCAACGTCATCGACCGACAATCAATGGTTGGGGTTTTATTTGTGTATTATCACTTTTTATTTATCATCTATGGTTGGAATAGAATTGATGCATAGATTGTAAACTAATTTTTTTCATCCTAATTCATTGATGAAAAAATTGATACCACCCTAAACGCAGAGGGTTCGGGTCAAACAAACATGGACCGACCCCTCTGCTGATCTTGTTTATGATGAACTTCAGCATGGAGATGAGGCGACAGAATGACGAAGGCGACGACGACAAAGGCCACACTACATGTGGACTACATGAAGTGAGCTGCCCCTACGGCACTCCATTTTTCCCAGTCGAATGCCACCAGATCACCTCCTGACCTCCACACGCACCCAGTTCGCCTCCTCGATCAGGGCCGCACTGGCCTGCGCCGCGCCGCCCTGGCCAGCTCGGCTGCCTCCCGGCTGTCGACCCGCATGGAAATGCCATACCCAGACGAATGCCACTGGCCTGCCTGCCGTACTCCATGCGCGCCCAGCGCGACTCCCCGAATCGGACTGCCTGTCAGCCTCCACGCACTTTGTGTGCCTCCTAGAGAGGGCCGCCTAGAAGCCCCCCGTCCGATCCAGTGTCCTGACACCGTCGTAGGATCCCGGCCGAGTCGGCGCCCCACCCGGCCCCCCACGGCCTCCCAGATGATCCAGTAACTTGGCCCCCTCTTGGTTCCCATGCCGAACTAGCCCCAGACACGCCCGCTGGGCTAAGCCTCACTGGGTTGCGCCCTCGGGATGCTCTGGGCTGAACCGGCCCCGAGCCTGGGCCGAACTGCCCTCGCGGGCAGCCGAGCTGGGCCCAGCTGGCCAGGACAATCCTAATAGGCCGCCCCGCCCAATGGTCATGGCCCGACCCAACATGTCTGACCGGGTTTACCCGGACTGGGTTGGACCATACCCAGGCCCACTACTGACCCTTTACTTTCATTGGCCATATCATTGGCACCAGACGACCGTTTTACAAGACGTCAGCAGCACTAGTTTCATGGAGCGCGAAAGTACCATTGAGTATAACCCACTTGAGTTCGGGGTATTTTGGTGATACAATCAGGTTGGATCGTACACAAATCCAACCAGGCCACCGGGACTAAAAGGCTAATAACTCACAGACCGAGCATCCTATTGACGCACTGTCTATTATGTTGAGACCCATATGATGTGGCAGACCTTTTTGATACTTCTTCATGGTACATAATGTAGTTTTTTCATCGACCTGTAGCTTATGGAGCAGATCCTCCCAGATATGAGGTTGTGTAGTTCGGAGACCTTATAGCTGGCTGAGACTTGATGACCGCTGACCGATTTTACTCAGAGTGTTTCGACTAGACTAGTGGGGTGCGCCTTGGTGTCACGGTAGACCCATAGTGGGGAGCAGCTCTATGAGAGTGTGGCAGTCCCACGATACTCAACAAGTGGAGTACCTCAGCAGGCTATGAGGGGAAGTGCATCTGTGTGAGCGTGGAAGACCCACGGTACTCGACAGGAGGAGTACCTCAGCAGTACAATGTTAGTGGGAAGCCTTTCTATGTGATGTGGCAAGCCCACTATACTCGATTGAGTAGGATTTCTCCAGAAGCCATGGTTTTGGTAAAAAAAATCTTTGATTGAGCTGAGTCAGTAACATTTTGTGTTTACCTCATGATTGTGATTGATTTCATGATAACTTAGGTATATGTATGATCATTTACCTATGTGGGGTTATATTTTGATTTAATACTTTTTGATTTATCCTTGTTGATTTTTGTGAGGCCTTGAGGGTCATGGGGTCCAACCAAAGTATCATTATACTCAACCATGCACAGGATATTCCTGCACATCGTCATGTTGGTTAATGATGATGGAGAACGCTGACTGAGGATCTGATTTCCAAGACTGGACAGTACCTGGAGGTGGACCTTACGATGAGTCAGTACAGGTAAGAGACTAATGGAATGGAGTGCTGGGTTGGATATTCGTACCCACCCTTCTGGTAGGAAACCTCGGAAGACGACCTAATAACCGATTTACTTCTCTATAGTTGTAATTGTTTCTCAGTTGTACTTGTACTTTTCCGTTGGGCTTGTATTTCTGGACCCTTTTACTTTTCATCACTCTTGGTATACAGTTTTACATAGTGTTTTTCTTCTAGGTCCTAATCTATTATGGTCATTTTTATGTTTTAAAGTCAATGCCTTCCCAGTTTAAGGATTTACACCATTGGATATAGTCTCCATCCCCTGGCCTATGGATGGCAGGTATGGGGTAGTCACGGCATATTCCCCAGAGGACGGGTCATGAAAAATTGGTATCAGAGGAGTGGGTTCTAACGCAGAACGTAGGACTTTGATATTTTTTTGTGAAGAAATAGTGTTAAGGGTTCTAAGTGTGTTTTATAGTTCAGGGAGTCCCATAATGGTGTGGTGGCCAACGTATCCATAAACCAAGACCCTGACTACTAATTTCCGACTCAGTGAAAAAAACCACTGATTGTGTGTTTCTTTTCAAAAAGTTTTTCATTAATTCAGCTCAAAGAGGTTAGCTCAACATATATAATATTTTTACCATGTCATATCTATTCCATTTTGGATTCCTCTCTATGGACGACCACTGAGAGTCCCTAGAGTTGTACACGCAGATAGCCCACTGAGTGACAAGACCTCGGTGTAGGGCCCTCTTCCAGTAGAGGCACCCGCAATACCACTACCCGTTGAGCCACTGATGCCACTTGCCCCAGCAGCCAATGATGCACGCCGCTTGAGAGTGCTACAAAAGTTCTAGTGCCAGAGTCCACCCAGGATTAGGGGAGAGATGGACCTGCAGATAGGTGAGGATTGGCTGGAGGCTCTGGTGAGAGTGTTCAGACTGGTAGGGAAACTAACTGAATTAATGGAGATTCTTACTGCCAGCTTTCTACAGGAAGTAGCAGGATGATGGTGGAGATTGAGGCTCTAGGTTCACAATGAGTTGATTCTACTATGGGAATACATCGAGAGCCTGTTTTGGAAAGTGTTTGACCTAGCCACCTTACGTGAAGTACAGAAATAGGAGCTATGTCATCTGTAGTAGGGTAGAAAGATGGTGGAATAGTACTCAGTGTGTTTCACAGACCTCTCGCACTATTCCAAAGATATGGTGTGGGACCCATTCTTCAGGGCATGGACCATCAAGCAGGGGATCAGGCAAGAGATCATGGCTTCAATGATCTCCCTCAACATTCCAATGCAAGTGTGGGTGTTGGAGCGAGCCCTCTTAGTGGAGAGTTTTCTTACTGACCATTCTCCGGCAGCGAGAGTTTCCACTTGCTGACATGGAGCAGAGTCTTCTACAGCAGGCAGTAGACAGATGCCGCAGTGGTCTAATATGACCAAACCCATGGGTGGACGACCACATGAATCATGATCGATTGTACGGGGAACCCAGGGTAGAGACACACGTGCCAGGAGTTCACAGTGTTACTCATGTGTCAGGCATCGTCACATCGCTCGTGACTATCCGACCCGCCATTTGGATTACCACCAGACGGTCTAAGGAGTTCCCATGCAGAGTAATAGATTCGATTGAGGCAGTGCGCAGGGAGCATGAGGATGTGGCAGAGGAGCTGGCCGTGCAGCTGGTGGTGGGAGACATTTAGAGGTGTTACCGCTACCACCACAAGGAGGTCCAACCCGACTGTATGGAGCAGGTGGACATGGGAGAGCTCAGCTACAGGTAGTTGAGGCAAACCATCATGGATCTCCGGAGATGATTTGAGGTACGATCTGCGTCTACTCCACCTTATCTATAGTTCTTATAGACACCGGTTCCAGTCACACTTTCATTGCCACTGCTCTCATTCAGAGATAAGAGATTCTGACAGAGCCGTTGTCACGATCCTTATGGATAGAGACTCCTACAAGATCATACTTTATGATTATGCACTACTGTCGGTAGTGTGAGATTACTCTAGGAGGTGAGAGCTTTGTCTGGGATCTCCTCGTAGCGGCGTCGAGGCCTTACGACGTCATCCTGGGTATGGAATGGTTATCTACAATCCATGGATAGATCGACTGTATTAGGTGTACTGTGATGTGACTGCGCCCGGATGGGACTAGGTTTTCCTTCACCATTGAGAATATAGCCTTTACAGCACAAGACAAAATTACGCGGAAGAGGGTGTAGCTGATCCCTCATCAATTGGCCAGCCTTACCCTCAAAGCAGTGGATTTGGAGAGTCCTAGATATCCTATAGTGGTGGACCGGTACATGGTTATTTTCACTGATGATGTCCAAGGTCAACATCCTCGTAGAGAGGTGTACTTCTACATTGACCTATACCCTGGGATGACACCGATATCTACACCAGCATATAAGATGGCTCCCACTGAGCTTCATGAACTGTGGGTACAGATAGAGGACTAGCAGGGTAAAGGATTCATCCGGACTAGTGTTTCTCCCTGTGCAGCCCTGATTCTATTCGATAAGAAGGCGGATGGGAGCTTGAGGCTTTGTGTGAACTACTGTCGCCTAAATCAGGTGTCCGTGAAGAACATGTAACCACTCTCGAGGATTGAAGACCTCTTTTATAAGCTAAAGGGAGCACGATGGATCTCAATGATAAACATTAGATCAGGATATCACCAGCTTAGAGTTCAACATGAGGATGTGCAGAAGACGGCCTACAGATTTTGGTATGGCCACTATGAGTTCTTGGTTATGCCATTTGGTTTAACCAATGCACCGGCATTATTCACGAGACTCATGAATCAGATTTTCTATCCATACCTCGATCTCTTTGTCATAGTATTCATTGATGGAATTATGATCTACTCAAATACTAAGGATGAGCATGCCTACAATTTGTAGGTAGTATTGGACATACTCTGGGAGCACCAACTTTATGGTAAGCTTTTGAAGTGCCAATTTTCGATCCGAGAGGTTCACATTATGGGACATGTCATCTCGGAGGCTAGAGTTGAAGTGGATCCAACAAATATTGAGTCGATACTTTCTTGGGATCCACCCAAGAGTGTGATGGAGTTATGGAGTTCGTGGGTTTGGCTGGTTACTACTGGAGGTTTGTGCCAGACATTTCCAGAGTCACAGCACCACTTTCAGCCTTGATGAATAAGGGGAATCACTTTGTATAGACATAAAGATTCCAGTAGAGATTTCAAGAGCTATGGAAGATGCTGACTAGTGCCCCCATCTTGAGGCTTCAAGAGGAAGGCACAGTGTACTTCTTCTAATGCGATGCATTAGGGATTGGACTCAGGTGTTTCCTAATACATGAGCGAGAAGTGATCGCATATGGTTCTTGGTAGCTGAGACAGCACCAGCAGAACTATGTTACTCATGTCATGGAGTTAGCAGTAGTGGTCTTTGCCTTAAAGATGTGGAGAAACTATCTGATGGGTAAGCATTTTACCATGTACTCTGATCACAAGAGTCTCAAGTATATATTCCCTCAAAATGACATGAACCTGAGACAGAGGCGGTGGCTCGAGTTTCTCAGGGACTATGACATTGAAATGTTCTATATGCCTATAAGGGGGAATGTTTTAGTGTATGCACTTTGTAGGAGATATGGTATGTAGCTTCTAGCAAGGAGATAACGAAGCAGGCTTCCTTAAAGATATCCTTTGTGGATGGAGATAGAGCACCCTTTCTACAGTCTCATACAATAACTCCCCCACATCCTCAGTGAGTCAAGGAACCTCAACATAGGGACGCTGACTGCAAGATACGACATGCTCAGATATCAATAGGGAAGGCACCTGATGGATTTTCTTAAGGTGGGGAGCACATCCTCCTCTTCAAAGGATGTACTATGGTACCAATGTCATTTCTGGAGGATGTTTTCAGGGAGTTCCACACATCCAGTCTAGAGGTACACACAGGAGTGGAAAAGACGTACCAGGACCTTCGATGACAGCATTGGTGGCTAGGTATGAATAAAGTAGTTGCAAAGTTTGTCTCTCGATGCCTCACTTGTCAGCAAGTGAAGGCGGAGCACCAGGTACCAGCTAGCTTGGTTCAGCCTTTATAGGCTCCAGATTAGAAGTGGAATGGGATATCCATTGACATCGTGATGGGACTTTTATTTACATCATTAGGTCATGACTCTATCTAGGTGATCGTAGACTGACTCACCAAGGCGGCCCACTTCCTTCCGATCGGAGAGAACAACTCAGTTGAGATATTGGGACGAATCTATGTGCAGGAGATTGTGTGGATACATGGAGTACCTTCTTTTATTGTCTTCGATCGTGACACACAGTTTACTTCCCGGATATGGAAGGGTTTGTTGGAGGCTTTCGGGATGCATCTTTGTCTGAGCACCGCTTTCCATTCTCAGATGGATGGTTAGACTGAGCATACCAAACATACCCTCAAAGACATGCTACGTGCTTGTGTCCTCGACTTCAGACAATGTTGGGTGGACCTCTTACCTTTGGTGGACTTTTTCGACAACAACAGCTATCACTCCATCAACAGGATGACACCATTTGTGGAATTATACGGGTGACCTTGCGGATCACCCATAAGCTAGACTAACCCTAGAGAGTCAGCCCTAGTGGGACCAGATATGGTATGAGAAACCCCAAAGATGGTGGAGATCATCATGGATTGGATAAAGACTACACAGAGCAAGCATAAGTTGTATGCTTATAGGAGACAGATACCTGTGGAGTTCGAGGATGGTGACCACGTCTTCCTACGGGTCTCACCTTGACAAGGTAAATGGAGATTTATTCGAGTCGGAAAGTTATCTATGCGTTTCATTAGACATTTTCAGGTCCTCAGTAGAGTTGGTGAGGTGGAATACCTCTTAGATCTTCCACCTTAGTTTCACCAGGTGCACGATGTCTTCCATGCATCCTAGCTGAAGAGATACGTGCATGACCCTTCTCACATCATCGACCATGGAGAGTTGGACATCGATGATGGATCAAATTTTACAATTGTTCCTGTGGAGATTTAGGATTGACAGGGGCAGGTCCTTCGTGGATAGTCGATACCTCTGGTGCATGGGAACCTCCAAGAGAGAACATGGGTCTGGGAGGCACAGAATCATAGTCAGTACAACCACTTGTTCCCTTAGTTTGAGTTGTAGCTTATGGGGATGTAAATCCCTGAGGTGGGAATAATGCAAAGACCTGGAATATCCATGATTTTTTTCATAAATTCCAGAGAATTTTATGTGTCTGCGAAAATTAACGGGGAATGATTCTGAGGCCCGGTGTCCCCGTAATCAATTTCTAACATTGTTTTGGGTACGTTCATTATATGTACTAGGGTGATTCTATAACTATTGAATCGTTGTTCAGAACTAAAGTACGAGGGCACAGTTGAACTCGCAGCACCAGTATTTGCTTAAGTGTACTTTCACTTCGACGGTAGCGTGTTGAGAATCAAATATTGTTTTTGTGTTTTTTGTAGAATGTAATAAAATAAAGTGATATTCACATTATTTTATATTAGCCTCCATGTGTGTATTTTTTGGTCAAAACATCCTCATGGAAGTTGGAGGTGGGACCACCACACTCTGACCTCCCAAGAGAGGTTATGGCGGTGGGTCCCACCCGAACATGTCCTCTCGTGAGAATTTATGACATGGTTTCCACATAGGGCTTAACCCCCTATTTATGGAAAAGAGTAAAACCTCTCAAATGTCCCTCATTAGTGAGGGAGAGCCTCTTGACATTCCCATTAACTCAATTGTGCAAACTCCCGTAATTAATTTGTGCCTACCCTTCACAATAATTAGATGGAGCCAAGTAATTAATTCATTCTTTTGGAATTATTACCAATGAATTAATAGATACATTAATATATTATTTGGAAAAACATTGGTATTTGGGTTGATTTTGGGTAAGAAGAGATCTTGGGAGGATTAGAATTCTACCAACGAAGAATGACGAATGCGTTCTTCCAATGAAGACCACTGGGGAAAATCCTTCTTCGACTCCATCCCTTGACATCTTAAAACGTGGATCATCTTCCACAGAAGACACTACATGGGATTGGAATCGTATAGAAGACGTAATGAATGACAAAATCCTTTGTCTTCTTCTCAAGACATCAATGACGAAGATGGAAAATCAATGGTAGGGGGATTTATTTGTGTATTATCTCTTTTCTTTTCTCATCTTCAGTTTGAAAGGAATTGATGCAGAGATTGTTAAACAATTTTTGTTCATCGTATTTCTATGATGAATTAATTGATACCTCCCTAAACGTGGTGGGTGCTGGAAAAACCAACAGGGACCGACCCCTTTGCTTATCTTGTTTATGATGAAATTTGACAAGGCAATGAGGTGATGGAACGATGAAGGTGGAGATGACAAAATCCATGCTTCATGTGGCCTCTAGGAACCACGATGGCCCTGTGGAACTCCATTACTCCCAGCCGAATGAACCCAGCCCGCCTCCCGGCCTCCTCGTACGCCCTGTTCACCTCCCCGAACCGACCCGCACTAGCTTGAGCCGGGCCGACCCAGCCCGCCCGGCCGCTTCCCGATTACCGGCCCGCCTGGCTGCACCCTTTCGGGCCGAACACCATCGACCCACCTGGAAGCCTCTGCGCGCCCCGCTTGCCTCCCCGAACCGGCCCCCTCGCGGAATCCCGGCTAAGCCAGAGTCATGTTCCCCTCATGGCCACTTGGCCGAGCCGGAACCCCCCCTCCCTCATGACCTCCCGACCGAGCCGATATCGCGTACCTCTCGCGATTCCCTGGATAGATCAGCTCTGGACTCGTCCCCTAGTCCGAGTCGTGATGGGCCACACACTAATGACGCTCTGAGCCAAACCGGACCCTAGCCCGGGCTGAACTTCCCTCGCGGCCTGCTGGGCTAGGCTTAGTGCGCCGAGCATAACCTAACAGGCCCGCCCGTCCAATGGGTAAGGCCAAACCCAATAGGTCTGACCGTGTCAACCTAGACTGGGTCATCCCAGAATGGGATGGGCCGAGTCAGTCCGACCGAGTCAGACAGGACCCGGGCTCAGTACTGACCCTTTACTTTCTTTGGCCATATCATTGGCACCAGACGACCATTTGACGAACAGTAAGTAGTGCTTTTTTTCTTGGAGTGTGATGGTCCTTTTGAATATACCCCCCCTGGAATTTGGTGTAATGTTGAGATACGTTCAGGTTGGATTGTACATGAATCCAATGGGGCCCTAGTGACAAAAGGCCAATAACTCACAGACCGGGCATCTGATTGACTCGATGTCTATTCCATGTAGACCGCAATGATGTGGAAGAACATTGAGATAATTATATGTAGTACTTCATGGATGTTGGAGTATCGACCAATAGATCATGGAGTAGATTCTCTTGGAGGCAAGTGTGCATAGTTTAGAGGCCTAGTAGAGGGCTCAGACCTGACGACTGCAGACCGATACGACTCGGAGTGTTTCAACTAGACCAGTGGAGAGCGATTTGGTATCGCGGCAGACCCACGGTTTGGAGCACGTCTATGTGAGTATGGCAGTCCCACAGTACTGAAAAGGCAGAGTACCTCAATAGACAATGAGGGGGATTACATCTGTGTGAGTGTGGTAGACCCATGGTGGGTAGTGCATCTATGTGAGCATGGTAGACCCATGGTACTCGACAAGAGGAGTAAATAAGTAGTCCACGGTTAGTGGGAAATGCATCTATGTGATGCGACCTGACCACTTTACTCGATTGAGAAGCAGTTCTCCAGCACCTGTGGTTTCGATAATAAAAATATTGGATTGAGTTGAGTCAGTAAAATTTTGTGTTTAACTCATGATTGAGATGGATTACATGATAACTTATTTATATTTATGGGCATACATCTATGTTGGATTATTTGTTGATTTCATACATTGTGATTTATCCATGTTGGATTTTGGGATACCTTGAGGGTCTCGTGATACCTACTAAGTATCGTTATACTCACCCCTCCATGGGCTATGCCCACACCACATTGTGTTGGTTGAAAACGACAGATAGTGGTGAATGAGGATCAGAGTAGCAGGACTGGATGGTACCAGGAGGTTGACCTTATGACGAGTCAGTACATGGAGGAGGTTGCCAGATTTTTGAGTGCTAAGGAGGCTATCTCTGCTTATCCATTATGTAAGAATCCCTGGATGATGACCCAGTAGATGCTTTACTTTTCTATAGTTGTACTTGTTTTTAGTTGTACTTGTACTTTCCTGTTGGTCTTGTATTTCTAGCACCTTTTACTTTTCAGCACTCTTTGTATATATTTTTACTAAGTGTTTTTCTTCTAGCTCTTACTCTGTTGGGTTCATTTTAATGTTTTATTGGAAATTCCATCCCAGTTTAGGGATTTATGCCTTTGGTGCTAGTCTCCATCCCCTGGTCTATGGAATGAGGGCTTGGGGTAGTCACAGCACGGGCCCCATGGGATCGGTCGTGACAGATATTTCATTTTAATTAACAATATCTTTTTATTATAAATAATTTACATGGCTAAGTTATATTTTATTTATTGGTATTAAGCTATAATTGTATAAATTTTTTAATCATTTAATATAATCTAGGTTATTGGATGTAATTTCAAATTGAATTTTCATATAAATTTTTTTTTGATCTTTTGAACATTTTATCCTTAAAAAAATGTTTTCTCAAACCATCAATTTGAATAGTTTTATATTAATATTATCTAATTCAATTTATTTAATTTTAAAAAATATCTTCAATATTTGAAATCCAAAGTTTAAAATTTTGTAAATAGTTCCCTTTAATATTTTTTCTATATTTATAGTAACTTTAGTATTTCTTTTAATAAGCATGGTTAAGGATAAATCTGGTAATTAACGGTAAAAATTATAGAATAAGTATTATAAAATTATCTATAAATAAGAATTAATTTTATAGGATGATCTTTGTTTTGATACAAATAATCCTTGGGACCATTTTATGCCCACTTGAAGCTACTGGGAAGACTTTATTCCATTATAAATATTTTATTCCAAAGAAAGACAAATATGTCATACTCAAGTACTAAATGTGGGTTAAATTATTTATATATGGTCATTAAGAAGATATGCTTAAATATAAATATTAATTTTAGAAATAAAAAAATTATTTTCATCATGATAAATTAATAATTATTTTTGGGGAATAAATAATTAAATTAATGTATCACACAATGATGATGAAATAATTGTTCAATTAGTGGACATATAAAATAAATATTATTAAAAATATTAAAATATATTTAATTTGATATAATTAAATTCCTAAAATAATTATCATGATGACCTAGTGATATTATTTTATTATTAAAGGTGTTGTTTTAAGGTTAAATTCTATTTATTATATTTATCAAAAAATCAAGTAATGAATATTGTAAAATTGACACTAATGATATTTTAAAAGAAATTTTTTTTTATTAAAGGGTATATTTAAATAAAAATTCACCCAAATGATTGGTATAAAGTAAAAAATGTCTTCCATGACTCATTAAAGGTTATTTTTTATATTATACAATATATATTATCCTCTATGGTATAATGACACAATTTGTCATAGTAAGAGTGTAAAGGTTTAAATAAGGGTTAAAAATATTATGAGTATGAATGAGACCAAAAAATGTTTAAAAATTACTTTATGAGAGGATATAGAACCATATATGAGATATATTATAAATAAAACATACTGGTTCCATTTGGAATTGAATATCAAATTTATATTAATTTAATTTTTTGAGTGTCTCTAAAAGTTCCCCTCCCCTCATTGATAAAATGGAACATCTCTATCACATGTTCAAAACACATTGAGCCTCTTATGTTGTCCAAAATCATAAAATTAATCCTACCAACATCCAAATAAATTTTATTAGGAACCTAGTATTCAAATAATAGCAACTCTAGATCCCTTTATGAGTGATCTAAAAAAGTCCACTAATAGAAGAGGCAATTATTTTACGATCTCATTCAAATTAATTTATTATTAAAATTTATAGTCATGTGTCGTATCCATAATAATGTAACAAATATAGTATCATAATGATTCTTATATTTCAGTGTGATTATATGATAACAATATTCTATGTTTTATCTATCCTAAGACTAATTAAAACACCACACATGTGTACATACACCTTACCGTCTCTACGATGTAGTGTAATCGATTTATCATCACAACATTACATTGATGGGTGTATTGATGAAAATAATGGGTATATATGAAAATTATTACATGATATTTATTCGAAAATTAATATACCATCATCTTCCATACTATTTCAATATTAATGGGATATTCCTTAACAGGTTCATACGTACAACCCACTATCTCTAAGATATGATTTGAGCCATTTTACATTGTAACCATTAAAAAATTATTATAAAATTGTATTTAAAGACTAAATATTATATTTAAGACATTAATATTATTATGGGGATATTATATATATATATATTATTCACGATAACCCGGGCATTCATGAAAAAACAAGCATGAGAAAACATAGTAATTAACACTTTAAACTGTGAAATGAATAAAACTAATACTCGCCCGTGAACTTGCACGGTGATATAACAGAATTCTTATTTAATGCGTTCTCCACACGATATGGTTCACTACTTTTATAGAGGCAATAGAATATTTTGGAACAATAAAATAAACTGGAAAAGTTGTTAACTATACAATGGATGGTCATTAGTAACCTCATTAAAGTAGATATAATTCATTGAATAGAAAAAAACAGTTTCAAAAAAACTGATAATAAAACATGTTACGAATATCTACATAATCTATTACCAGTATAGACAATAGAGGAAAGAAAAATTAAGAAACAATGTTGAAAATAACTGATTAATGCTTGATTATCAAATACCATGCAATTACATCATTCTTTTGGTTTCATAAATCAGCAAACCCAACTACTGGTGGGTTATAACCAATTCATAATAGAAGCACTCTCACCCCCCCTTCCAGCAGTCCCCCCAGCCCCCCCTGCAGCCCCATCCCCAGCTCCCCCCCCCCTCCAGCAGTCCCCCCCCCTCTAACAGTTAGAAAAATAATATTTTATAGCTTTAAAACCGGAAAAATTTCGGGTACAGTGGTATTTTACATGACAGAGGATATAATAATAAAATAAAAATAGAAAATGAGCGGTAGAATACATTTTAAATGGATTTTCAGTAATCTATATAATGTAATATGTTTTGCACTACAATTGTTATTCTAAAAACAATAAATAAAATAATAGAAAAAGTGAATATATAAGGTTTCCATGTGAATATATATGGTTACCTTGTGTTTGATGCAGCATATATCAGTCTATTTTTTCAGTTTTCCTGGTTATATCTTCCCATGGTATGGTGTGTAATTCAGAAATATGAGTTTTCACAATAATAGCCTAGCACGAATGTTGTGTGGTTTTGCTGCACTGGACCATCACTTCTGGATGTTGGTTGATATTGATGTCAATCCCTACAACAATTAATAATATCTGAGAAAAACAAAGTAGAGAATTTGGTTCAGTGTAAAGTATATACTGATTAAAAAAGAAAAATACTTCAGAATTCTGATGTTTACCTATTTTCATATGACAGCAACAAATGTAATGTGTTTTAATAAGATAAAAATTGTAAATAAAACTGAAAAAATATTAATTTATACTCCAATGATGTAATGAATATAAAAGACAGTGATGAAAATACAAAAATATTATTAATAGATGAAATATTAGTAGTTTTAAGAAATCCAATTTCACTGTTACAGCGGACTCCTTAACATCCAGCACTCCTCCCCCCTCCAGATCCATCCCCCCCAGGACTCCCCCCCTCCAGCCACCCCCCTCCAGATCCATCCCAAGCTCCCCCCCCTTTCCAGACCCATCCCCAAACCCCCCCCCCCTTCCAGCCCCATCCGCATCCCCCCTTCCAGCAGTCCCCCCAGCTCCCCCCCCCTCCAGCCCCCAGCTCCCCCCCCCTCCAGCCCCTAGCCCCCCAGCTCCCCCCCTCCAGTCCCCCAGCTCCTCCGCCCCTCCAGCAGACCCCCCCCCCCCCTTCCAGCCCCATCTTCCAACAACCCCCCCTGCCCAGCCCCTTTGCCCACCACTTCCCCCTTGCCTAACCGCTTCCCCCACCAGGCCCCACTTCCCTCAATCAAAAAAACGACATGCCTCAATGGATAAAACAACAGGTTCAGCCCTAGGTTTAAGGTCAAAAACATCCACTACTTTAATGAGAGTACATGCAGTGTCAAAAAAGAATGACATCTCACATTTAATACAATAAAAATAAACTAATAATTGAAAAAATACCTAATTCTTGAAAATATACCCTTACTGTAGTCTTCCATGATGGTGTATTCTCCTCAATTTTGTGTCAATGACCCTTTCATTAAACAATCTGATTGTTAGAAATTTGAATAATTCTTGAACATGAAGAATGAAATAAGTTATGTTCTCAGTTGGGGCAGGCTGGAGGGGAGGGGAGAGGGAGAGAGGGGCTGGGCAGGTTGGAGGCAGGGGGAGGGGAGGAGAGGGTGATGGAAGGGGGTAGGGGGTTGCTGGGGGGAAAGGTTGGGCAGGAGGGGAGGGGAGGGGCAGGGGCTGAGAAGCTGGAGGGGCGCGGAGGGGAGGGTGATGGTAGGGGGAAATGGTTTCCCAGGGGGGAGGGGAGGGGAGAGGCAGTTGCTGGGCTGGGGGGAGGGGAGGGGCAGGGGCTGGCTGTGCTGGAGGGGAGGGGAGGGGAGGGGCTGGGGAGGGCAGAGGCGGTTAGTGGGCAGATTTCCAAACCCTCACCTAGTTGCTGCAGTTTTCCAATGTTAGGCGCGTCAAAAGGATGACCCATAGGTTCCCACCTATAAGTAATCATAGAAAAAAAACTTAAAAGCATATGATCAAACATTTTATACAAAAAAATTTAAATTTTGATGAATAATACCCTATAGGTGGGAAGTACATGAAGAAGATGCAACAGAAACATCACCTTCAAATCAGCAATGGTCGCCCCTAAAGGGAAACTGGAAGTCGTTATGCCCCGATGTTTGGATTGTAGGCCGTCTGACGAGATTAGAATGTCCAATTTATACATTACATGATCCCCTGCTCTAAAATACACGATCCACTACTATAAAAAATGATCTACTGGAAAAATCATGATCCAGTACCCAAAAAACTGAATGTTACACTGCTTACAGGGAAAACATGTTCAACTACTGAAGAAAAATAAATGCTCCAATCTACTGCTTAGAAAATGTAAGATCCACTATTAAAAAAAACAATCCACTAGTATAATTAATGTAAATTCACATTTAGTATAACTAAATGTAACTAACAACTCAAATAAAATATAATGATCATGCACACCATAAAATGACAGTAAACTTATGTTGTACCAAAATCTATTGAGTCCATGAAAATCCAATAAATTAGTAATCAAGAAGTGAAGAAAACCGTCCAACATATTGGGAAATGCAGAATACAACAAAATGCCTAGATTGAAGTAATGTCCATCATTAAATCACCAACCTAAGCAATCTGTAAAAAACATAAGAAACAGTGCAGCAATAGAAACCTACAACATTAACTTCTAGTAGCAGAAACCTCAAGAATTATGATCACATTAATGGGAAGTATTTCATCAGTGTAGATGTATGTGTACCTTCTATTTCCAGGATGAGTTTTTAGTCTGTTTTTTTGGTTCTCTTGTTTATATATCCCTTCAGCATGTTCTGCAAATCAGTAGATGGACATGTTGTAGGCACAATGTCTGGAAATGTCTGGACAGTATCTTCCACACCATTATCAATATCAAAAGGACGCGACAGATTTTTCTACAGAGAGATTTCATGTTTGAAGAACTTGAAACTATAAAGTAGACCAATTAAAAGCAGTGAAATTAAGAGTTGCGCAACCTGAATATGTAGACTGTTTTTTATCAGCACATAGATGTAATAACTACGTACATCTATGATTTATAAATATTTAAAAATCAGATTGCACAACAGTAATGCATTGTGTTGTTATAGTAATGTAAATAATTTAGGATTAATAGAAGATAACATATGTATACCCTAGTAGAACACGGGTTGAAGGGTGAAGTATGTAATCTTGTATCAGTGTTTAAAGTGCCAGGAGAAGACCCCACTGTTTGATGAGCCTACGAGGAAATGTAAAAGGAATATATCAATAATCTGAAATCCATTGTTAGAAACACATTGTAATGTAATTGAAAAACAGTTACCTGCATATAATGATCTACACTACTTACTGTAGAAGAAGAACTGCTTTGATAAGCCTGCATATTATTGAAGAAAATTGTAAGCTATTCTGACTTGTTGGGTTTATAGATAACGTGAATTAAATACAGACTGACGTGTTTATGTTCTAAGATGTCATTGAAGAGGTTGATGTACTTCTCATTATCATTCATATAAATGACTTTGTAACAGTTTTGCTCAGATGGGCGGTGACGATTCTTAATATTATAATCTGTCGGGTCAATTCCCAACAGAAAATTTCTGCTTTTGAAGAAGTTCAATTCCTGAGGGAAACCAAACTCGTCATCGTCCTAATAAAAAAACCCATTATCAGTGTAATTTTAAATATTTAAAATAATTTTAAAAGAGAAGACATAAGGATATGGATTTACCTGTAACAAATTAGCTCTCAGTTGCGCTGCTGTTTTTTTTATGTATTAGATGACATGTTTTTCAAACAACACCACAGAATAAGAGTCTGTCTTGTCTGTAACCATTAGTTGAACTCTAAACCTGTTGCAATTGTTATTATGACTACAGTTTCTGTATCATTTGGAATGTGCTTCTTAATGAAGTAGCATAATGATAAAAAGCTATTTTTCCAGCATTGAATACATTCAATCCTTGGAATAATGCTTGTAGGTGAGGACTTGCAGGACATGCAGCAAATGCTTCCATCTATAATCTGCAATTTCTTCATGCACAACTGGCATGATTCATAGAACTAGTTGTGGGTGCTTTGAATTTTCTGAATTGTAACTGCAATTAAGCACCTACTACTCTACAGTAGATTAATTACATGTTAATATAGTATTTTGTAAAGGACAATAGTTAGCATATAATAATATTGCATAATCAAAAAATGGAAAAGAATTGAATATTGCTAACCTGTAGACAGGTTTTCACATTAAAAATTGTCGTCTTGTTATTCCAATATGGTATTTCCATTGTTTGGTTGGGAGTTGTTGGTGATGTGGTATGTGCTGGTGATGCTATTATCACAGAAAGCCTGGAAAAAGCCGATCAAGAATAATGTAAGTAAACACTAAAAGAATTTCGGTAGTACAATTTTGACGATGAGATAAATAAAATATTGTACTTCCAAAGAAAAGTAAGATACACAATCACCTTTTTTTGAAGTCCTCAACTGGTGGAAGGTTTGGGTAGTAGAGAATCCTGGTTGCATTAGCAGTTGTTGTGACAAGAACAGAGGCTAAAAGCCGTATGAAGTCAGGATTATATTTTTGTACATTAAAACCATAATTTTGAAAACACTAAGTAGATAGATTGAGATTATGAACTATAGACAGAAACCATACACGAAAATTTCTTAACCCGGACAAGCTGTAATATCAATATGGTAGTGGGGTCTGAGTTGTTTTCCATGTACCGTGACATTTCAAATGCAAAATTGCCCCATAAGCTGCAGGTAATTCGCAAGCGTCTGCAAATAAAATAAAGTGAATAAATTAGTAGTTTTTTCTGATACAGTTGTGAAATGAAATCAGTCCAAACAAAAGTACCGGTCATCTTCTAAAACAATCTGCATTATGTGGTTCAAAGTTCCCATTGATTTCATTGGATGTGAGTAACATATGACTCCAATTATTTCTAAATCACAATACAGAGAAACAATGTTTTTGTGAAAAACATTTGGCTGAAGGGAAATACATTCTGCATGTTAATTTAACAAAACGTTGCCAAAGGTAGTGTAAATAGGTCGTATTAACCACATGTACCTATTAGATGTTCCTCAGGGACTTTGTCCTGAATTATGTCATCAAACGAAGTAAAATGAAAACTAAAAAGAGGTAGTTGTACTTCACACGGACGAACAAACGTCGTCGATGTGAACATGATTCGACATGGGTGTCTTGTTGCGAGGTAACTTCCTAGATTTGAAGCTATTTGTAAGTTCTGTACAATATAGAATAGTCCCTCAACCAACAGTTGTTTGTACTTAGAGATAAGTTGACGATTCGTAATGGTACATTGAATCTTGGTTCCCTGCATATAGTATGTTTCACTGTTGGTTAATGGGGAATCATTACAAATTGCAAGGAACGATAACATTATTTATATATATATATATATAAATGTTCTCATCGTAGGTGACAGACAGTGAAAATAAATAGTAATGTCTTGTTGTAAGGAAAACTAACCTGGATGTCGCAGAGTACAAGATCAACAACAACAACTTCATTGGAGTATTTGGAAGATGAATTGAACCACATGTTGAGGACACGAACTTGTATTCATAGTGTTTCATCGTCGTCTGGGCTGATCTCATTCATCATGGTTATTGAGAGTGACATATTTCTTACTGTACATAATTAGTTAGTGTTCAAATAATACATATTAAGCATGTAAAAACGCCATGACAGTAAACAAAATAATTTTCCAGCGTAGAATAAATCACATAGAAAAAATTTAAATGATACCTAAGACAAATTATGAAAGATTTCCTTGTAGGCAATATTTTCTGTGTAACTGTTGGACTTAGGACTGGTACCTTCAACTACAATTTTCAACCCAGTAGCCGATGTGACTCTAGACACTGCAACATATAATTGACCATGAGAAAACACATGTTTCCGAAGATAAAGCCCAACTGAAGACAGTTATTGACCCTGACTTTTATTAATAGTCATCGTATAAGAAACTGTCAAAGGATATTGTCTTCTTTGTAGTTTGAATGGCCATTTACTATCAGAGTGAGTCATAGTTAATCTTGGAATGAATACTGAATTTCCCGAATGGCACCCATTTAATACTTCAACGCCAATAACATGTTCACCCAAGTGTGTTACTATCATTCGAGTTCCATTACACAAACAAACATATTGGTCCACATTTCGGAGTAACGTAAAAGGAACACCAAGTTGAAGTGTAATTTTGTGCGCTGGTAACCCAGAGATGTTTATACAATTCAACATGTTAGATGTGTAAATATTTTCAGGTTTGTCTATATCAAAACTTGCATTGCAAACAGAGTTTGAGCTGAAGTAATATTTGTTTTCACCGCCAGTGAGGCTCAACATATATTCATTTACTTCTTGTACGACATCACGGGTTGGAGCTAAAATTTCACGGTCTTGTAGATATGATTTGTCTCCATGTCTGCCAGGGAAACCCGGGTATGTATGGTTGACGATTGCAGCCATGGCATTAACACTATCTGTAAGTAGAAACATTGACGGAATTGGAATGAGTACTTCTCCATCATTTGGTTCTCCAATTCGACCTTCACCAATATCTAAGCTCCATTTTGCAAAATCATGTAACACAACCGCATCAGGAGTGCTAGTAGTACTATGCAATCTCATGTTTTTTGGAAGAGACAACACCCGACAGTGTTTCCAAAGAAACGATGACTTCACACTTGCGTAGACAATGTCACATCTGTTTCCTCCCGGTATAACTGGCAGTATTTGCCTAAAATCTCCTCCGAGGACAACTGTTAATCCACCGAATGGCAAATTCTGAGCATTATCATTCCTGACAGTCATAATGTCCCTAAGAGTGCGGTCTAGAGCCTCAAAACAGAATTTATGAATCATAGATGCCTCATCCCAAATTATGAGCTTAGTCAATTGCAGAAGTTCTGCTACATCACTCCCCTACTGAATATTACAAACTGATTGTTCAGTAATGGAGATTGGAATACGGAACATGGAATGCGCTGTTCGTCCACCAGGCAACAGTAGTGAAGCTATTCCACATGATGCAACTGCAAGTACAATTGATCCCTGTGCTCATAGCAATGATGTTAATAATCTCTAGATGAACGTTTTACCTGTGCCTCCATAACCATGAAAGAAGAGGAACCCCCCTGAGTTGGTATTCAGTGAAGAGAGGATGGTAGACATAACATCTTTCTGTTCATCTGTAAGCATACTTTGTAAACGGTTTCCCTCTTCTAGAAGTGTTTCTCTATTGTAATTCAATTCTTCTGCAATTAAACGATTTGCAGTGGCATCTTAATCTGAATCTGGAAGTGGCATAAGAGGAAATAAATGAAGTGCTCTTCCATTTCTCTGTAAAATGCGGTCTATCTCTCTCAAAGAATACGTTTGTATCTGGTGATCTGTGAGTTTCAAATCTACAATGTTGAGGAATAATGTTAAACAGTAGTACGAGTAACTACTAGCGAAGTCATTACAACATCTTACATTTATTTGAATTTAAGAAAAATAGTTGAAGCTGAAAAAAATTGATAGAAAACATCAGTACGGATGGCAATGTAATGTGAATAAAACATATAGGTTATTTTAATTTATTAACTTGCAGAATATTTGTACAGATTCTTATATTTTAGTACAAATGGCACTGTCATCTGAACAAATTATATATGAATATGTGGATTATGTGTACAGAATTGTACAGTTTAATATATATTCAAATTATATTTGAACACCAAGGCAGTAAATTTTGATGTACTAGATTATACTGAATAAAACATATATGTTTATTGAATTTAAAAAAATGCAGAATTACTGTACGGAATCCAATATTGCAGTACATAAGGCAATGTAATGTAAAGAAACAATATAATTATATGTGCATTATGTGTATGGATTTTTACAGTTTAAAATATATTGAAAATATATCTGAACAGCAGGGCTGTAAACTTTGAATTACTGGATTATATTGAATATAAACAAATTTATAGAAGTGATTAATTTACAATGAATGCATATTCTATTTACTACGAAGTATTACATGTTTTTTTAATGTTTGATGATGCAGAATATTTATACAGATTCAAGAATTTCAGTACAGAAGGCTATTTAATGTTACTAAATTATACATTAAAGTGCCAAATATCTGTACAGCATCGTATATAATTTAAGTATGCAAGAATTACTATAATTGTATTTGAAAAGAAAGGCTGTAATATTTGTTGTCACAAACTGTGGACAATATACTTATGTGAATTAGTGCACTAAATTATTTTTTGAGTGTTTACAGAGCAGAATAAATAAAGTCAATTGAAATATAAGAATGCTGATCAGAGGGAATAAATAATTAGACATTGGTAAGACATAAAAAGAAAACTATGAAGCAAGAACATGACTAAATGTGCACCTGGAATTTCTTGGGTCCTTCTCTGTATATATAAAATGTCTTCTGATAGTATGTCTTTGGTTGCATCCCAGATCGTATCTGGGCGAGATATGTTATTGCAGATTAACATGTTGTCGAATAGTCTGCATATATGTTTTCCCATTCCCCAAGCAGACACTTCTTTTATTGCTTCTACAAACTCTCTATCATCTGTCAGTAGTCCCATAGCAGAGCAAGCCTCTCGAAATGTACCATGCGTGATGCTGTTTACAATCCTGATATACTCAAAAGAAGTTGCACCTGTGATTTTTGTTAGAAGTATTCTCAAGTAGTAGAGTTCACCTGTGGTTTGAGGCACATAGTATAGTCTTCCAATACAGAATCCTTGTTTCTGGGTATGCCATTTTCTATCTTGAGAGTGGAAAACAAATATAGTTGGATACTCTGCAAAAGTTAACCCTCTTCCTTCCGGGTAGTTAATATTTTCTTGAACCAAGAGGTTAACATTGACTGAGAGCTGTTTCTATGATTCAATACATCTTCAATGATATCGGAGTCCAAGAAGGTGACACAATTCTGTTGTGGCAAATGGAAATGCAACCTCTCAACTGGTGGATATCTGTAATGGATATCATATGAAAAAATCCTCCAACATGCCTCACAAGGAGATATGTAATGACAGTCATAATACATTTTTATCTCATCTACCATATTATGTGTGGACTGTTCGTTGTTTCCGTCATAGAGTGCTGCCATTACCCGGTCATTTCCTTTGCTAATATACTTAAACAGGTATTTGATTGAAGACGACTGATTACAAACTTCAATGTTGAGATGTGCATGGTACTTTAATAGCAACACTGGATTGTATGGGACTACATAGCGATTATCCAGAGGAATTTTATTTTTCAGAATAGTTCTTTTTTCATCCCTTCTACGATAAACGACACAGCCATCCTCATCTACTGTCGTATTTTCAGCAAATTTTTTTGGAAAAAATTTAGCACATTTATCATGTTTCATGCAAGGTGATGATCTGTTGGCAGCACCGCAGGGGTCGTGGAGCATAATGCTTTTGAAAACTTCATGTAGGTTTGGGCAGGCATCTTTATCCGGGATTTCAGAACTGACGTATTTGTTTATAGCCAACGGAGTGTTCACTTTATTTTCACGGCAGAGAAATAATAAGATGTGAACGTGAGGCAAGCCGTGTATCTGAAATTCTACAGTTTGAACTACTAAATGGAAACAAAAGTGCCATAGTCAGTATGTGATGATAAAATTTCAAATTGCATGGAAAATATTATTTGATATATGCAAGTAGATGGTTACCTGCCCTTGAATTTCCAAAGAAACATCCTTCTCGTAAATATCTCATTAGATATTCAAGCTTCATATTGAAAACTTGAGATAGAATTTGAGGTGAGTCTACTGGTCGAAGGTTCATGTATCTTAGATACCGAGTGATCTCAGGCCACATTGGGTTACATGTAAAGGTTAGAAACAAATCTGGATACCCTGCCCAATTACAAATAGATATTGCATCTTGGTAATTTTGGATCATATACCTTGGACCACCTGTGAAGGATGAAGGCAAAATGATTAGTTTTCCGCATGAAGAACCTTCTATATCGCCTCGTAGAAATGCATCTTTCAAGTCGTTGTATAGATCTACCCTCAATCTCTTTTGATTAAAGCGAATGAATGATAGTCTCTGAGACTCTATCATCGTATAAGCATCAACAATGAACTGCTGCAAAAGTCTTCTTATATGTAGTAGTGTTGAGGATTGATTCTCACGGAATTGAAGGTGGAAAGAGAAGTACTCTTTCATGGTAACCTTCTTAAATTATGTACTTGTTGTGAAAGAAGTTGGGCGATGTAGAATGTTGTCGACATATCCATCACTGCCATATGTGAATATCAAGGGATATTGCAATGGAAGATATAGTGGGTGCTGCTCATCAATTCGTTGAAAATCACCAGTTTTGGTATGAATAATTATATCACGCTCTTGGTTGAGATCTTCAACATCACCGACGATAAGCATTGCAATCTCAGAATTATTTGGTATGTTATATATACTGGGATTAGTTTCTCTTCTCTTCAGCAGACGTAGTTTCAAATTCTGCACATCCTGATGATGAAGAACATCCCTTGCACTTCTGAAGTGTCTAGCTAAACCATTGTTGTCATGAAGCATTTGTTGCAGATTTTCGACTATGTCGTTGTCAATACGATATTGGACATTCAGATTTTCTGAGCTGCAGGCAATAGGTATGTTAATACAGAAATAATCCACAATGAGAAATAAGTCGACAACAGATAAATGTAGCGATACCTAAACTCGTGAACCCTATTCTGACATTCATGTGCTGTGTCATACACGTATAGTTGTGCAAATCTCGGTCGGTGACCATCTGGTGGACATAAACTTCCAATACGATGGTAGTTTTGTCCATTCAATCTGAATATACATGGAGCTCCACCCTTGTTGATAGACCTATCAATCTTACCACCCATAGAAGTGAAAGAAAACATGGAGTTGTAAATATTTAAGTTTTCCTGGAATGCACTTGCTACTGTGGATGTTGTATTGAAGAGCAACATTTCTAGATACGGCGGAGACGCTGGTATAAACCTCAAAGAAATATTTCCCATAGCACAACATGCAGAGAAACGTTGGCTTTGTTGGTTGCTACATTTTCTGTTTCTTTCATCGAACCACATTAAAGCATGACAGTACTGACAGACGTAAGATGGGTGACCAATATCTAAATAACCTGGTTGAATAAAAATATATAGTAGCTGTCAGTACTTACAAAGTAGATAACGTGCGCGGTATTTGCCTCCAGTATTTTGTTACTATTAATGTTGAAAAAATTAGTACGCAGACCTGTGTTATCTGAAATCACCTGTTGTACAGAGCAGCCTGCAACAGTAACCCGTTTAATACCGAAATAACTTAGTATAAATAAGATATTAATGTTGTTAGTATCTAGGGTAATTCGTTAAATACCTGTAGTGCTTCCTGTACGCTATATTCCACCATTGATGTCGTAATTTGTTTTTGAACTGTTAGAAACTGTTGCTTGTGGATGAAACAGCACTGTACGATGGTCTGTTATTTTTTTTATAAAATAGTATAAGAAAAAAAATGTAATCTAATTGAAGTGTGGGTGCGTGTGATGCTGTATATTTATGTTAAATACGACGTTGAACCTGTAGATGATATATTACTATATTCCATGTTATTTGGTCGACTCATCCTGCAACAAATGGGAAAGTAAATTGTTAATTTTTGAAGATTCCGTAATAATTATAGTAATATTTAAATGCTGAATTATGTGCTTACATTGTCAACGATCCCGGCGATGAATTTGAAAGATTGGTATCATCAGTCACGATCACTACCGAAAGTGTGAAGGAAATAGTTAGATGAATAATAGCCCAGTATTGTGGTGTACAGAATGGTTTTAGCAGATATGTGTCACCAGACTTACAATATGGAATAGGAGTGTGTATGAGGGAATTTGTTCTTTGCCGTCGATTGTTCGCTCCCACGACGGATGATGTCGTACCTGATGATTGATGTTGAACTGTAGACGAAGTAATTGAAGACAAATAGCTTATGTTAGTAGATATAGTGGATTTGAAATTTATGTACTTACATACTAAAATTTGAACAGAAGTAACCATTGATAGACAGTGGTTGTAATGGCGTGCGTGTGACTCCATTTTCACAGCCATGTGTAGATGTCAATGAAGCACTTCTGGTAGATGATGACATTGGCACTGTGTCATCAGTTTGTTGTAATAATTATTATATTATTACATAATTGAAAGAAGTATCGGGTGAAGGTATTAGTGAACTCACAATTGTGTCATTCCCTCATGTGAAATCGTCTTTGGAACCTTGCATCTCTAGAGGTCGACGGGCAGTGGAGGTTTTCGTTCGTTATGAGAGCTATCGAAAGTGTGAATGGAATAGTTAGACCATGTCTTGGTTTTCATGCGGTGTGCAGTATGAAAATTGTAGATAATGGTCATTATACTTACAGAAAGGGATAGGAGACTGTTTGAAGGTATATGATGTTTTCTTCCGCTTCTTTGCATTTGCGATAGATGTTCTCCCTGTATCAGACTGTTGTTGAACTGCTGACAAAGTAGTTAGAGAGCGATATATTCAATTAATATGCAAAGTATTTAGTAAGTGAGCGATTTCTGCAGTGCAATGTAAACAGAACAGACCCGGTATAGACGCTGCTGTTAGTGGCGTTAGTGGGACTCCACCTGCATTCCCATTTGTAGAATTCATGTCCTCAGTTATTATGAAGAGTAATAAAGAAAGTATGGATATAGATAATATAATGTAAATATAACAGACCATTGACAGACAATGGTGTTAGGGGCGTCCGTATGACTCCATCTGCACCGCCATTTATAGAATGCGGTTCACTTGTTAGTGCAGGAGAGAGATTTGTAGATGTCATTTATGGACTTGAAGTTGTTGACACTGCAAGCGTGACAAAATTAGGTTGTCCATATGATGGAATAAAGCTATGAAAGAAACATGTATAAAACTAAGTCGATAGTAAACTCACAGTTCCGTCGTTCCATTGTTAGCACTCTTCTCTGCAACACATCATTCGTAGAGGTTGTCGAGGAGTGAATTTTTTGGTTCTATATCTTTATATATTAATGTAAAGGAGTGTACTAACACCATTGTATGGAAGGAGAGCATTAAATAAATTGTAGTTCACATTGTGATTGAAGACTCAGAATTTGCTAAAGATATATGTGTGCAACTATATGTAACTTTCAGAAATTTATAAACAAAACATGCCTGTATGATTTTGTGGAAGGTGTCGGTTTCACTTATTGGAAAAGAAATCCAAATGGATAGAAGTATGAGGCCCGTATAATGTGTAAGGTATACTCACATTGTGAAAATAAGCAGCGGTAGAAGACGGATCACTGTCAGGAGGAAATCGTTGTCAGGTTACTGGGTAATACATGATTCATAGTCAGTTGAATGATATAGGTTGCATGATTTAGTCTACTTTAAGAAGATTGTTACCTCAGTGAAAATAGGGTTGTCGGTTGTTCCAGTGCAAGGTGTAGTAGTCGTCGGAACACGGAAACCGCACGGCGCAAGTCAGGTGGTGATATGGCCGTCGTCGCTGGTGCGTTGCGGGGCGAAAGAATTTTCTACGGGAGAGAAATTAATGGAGGAAGATGGTACACCCGCTGCGGGTTCAAGAAGTTTGAAATCGGGAGCAGTGGGAGGAGGTAGCAGGTTCAAATATCCTACCAGACTTAGTTGGAATTGTAGCTCTGGCCGGAACAGGGATGCCCCAGAGCGGATGTCCGTGGTTGGAGCTGGTTCGCGCGTAGCGGGCTGCAAATAATCGAAATCGTGAGAACTGGGAGGAAGGAGAAGGGAGGAAGATCCTACCGGCCGTGGGAGATGACATTCGTCGTCGGAGAAGGTTGCCGTACGCGGGGAGCTGCGGGAGCGATTAGCCGGCATAGGGTAACCTAATGGAAGAGATGCGGGAGGAGGCGAAGTGAAAGATGTAACAGGTTTGGTGGGAGCCGAAGCCCGCGATATCGGGTAGGCCACAACCGGGATTTTGGAGGAACATGGATGGTGTATTGGTAATTGGAGGTTTGGAAGTGGTGACGTGGGAGGCAGTTCGGGCGACACGTAAGCATGGAGGTACCCAACCTTAGTAGATATAGTGGATATTATTAATAAGAGTTATATAATTCAATAAAGTGATAATATATGATAAAATAGATATTATTATGTTTCTATTATATGTTAATAATATGTATTTAACCTCTATATATGAGTTTTGGACATGTACAAAAGAAATATGACCAAAGGTAAGGGACTTTGTCCCAATCTCATTTAATGGATGCATATTTTGTTGTTATACTAACACTACATTTTTTAAGGTGCTTGTAAAGCCAATTTGACTTATCATTTCACTAATTTTCTGTATTTTGTTGATAAAATATTATTAAATATAACTATAAAATCGGAATTATGATTTAAATGGACAATGTGGTATGTGACACGTATATTGTTCAAAGATTTAATTATTAAATTATTTTTCCCATATCACCATTAATGGTATTATATTTAATATTTCTTTATATGGATATGAAATGATTATAAATAATATTTTATTTCATTTTTAAATTTCATTCAAATGTTCTAAAAAAATCAATTTAAATATTTTATATGTTTTTTAAAAATGGAAAAAGTAATATTCTGGTCTTAATGTACACATAGACAATTTAATTTCTTCCTCCATGAATATAATTTAATTTATATATTACATGGAAAGAATACATATTTTCTTGAATTAAAAACCCTATTACATTATCATTGGTATTTTTTTTAGAAATTTTTATTTTAATATAGTGATAATTTTTATATGAATTTCTTTTCCATATGAATTTAATAAGAGTTTTTCCGCAATAAATGTTGAATGATTTTATTAAATTATTTTCATATATGTAAAATCCATTTTTGGATATTATGTTTGAATGACGATGATAACTAATGATACCATTTATTATATTTCATTGAATATTTTATGATTATGTATTGTTGGGGATGTTCTCTGTTGATACAATTAATTGTTAAAAGTTTATGTATTTACATTTCATATATACGTTTTTAATATTAATTTTATGTTAATTATATTTCAAACCTTTGTTATGTGGAATTAATTTGACTTAGTATGTGTTGATAAGGGATGTATATATCACCTATATTCCTTAGTATGTATCATGATACAAACTAGTTTAGGTTTTGGATATTGTCTTACCTGATTATGTATGGTGTCTTGGTCAAAGACATAACGATATATTTATGATGTACCGAAAAATGATTTACCACATTATGAGACTAGATATTGAAATTAAATAGTATTATTACTAGACTATTAAAATATATATGGTTATGTTTTTTTCTCATGTGATTATTTAAATTTAAATTGTTTCAGTGATTTACTATTCAATGTTGACTACAATATATTTTCCCAAAGCTTCCGCAATACAATTACCCTTTATAATAATGTGTGCTCAAAAATTTAATATGTTTCATTTAAACAAGGGTTCCATGAATTATATTGTAACAGATATACAGGGTTACCAAAAGTGGGAATAATGGAATAATTAATTAAACACTTTTTTATTTAATTTTTTAAAATATAAAGTAGGTTTCATGTATGTATTTAGTTTAATAAGAATACATAACTATTCAGTCCTTTGGGATGATATCCCATGTATCTTATGCTGATGTAATAAGGAAATTAACTAGATCTTGTAAATTGTGGTTGTTTCCATTATGGTTGGCATCATCAAATGTTTAGTAAAATCCTTGGGAACTAGATTTCAGGAGTCAATAATTAGAAAACATAACCGTATGATGGAATTTACGAATAATTATATTGTACAACCATTGATTACAGTTTCGGTGTTGATAAATATTCAGAGGAGGAATAAATTACATAAGGACCTTTTGATGCATTAAATGTGCTTCTGGAATGACAAATTCACTAGGAAGATTAATTTACTAGTGTAATTGATTTAATGAAAATGGATTGAATCACAATCAAAGTATGACCTTATTATTATGACAATGAAATTAATCAATTAATATTATTTCCTCAAGTGATTATAATAATATTAATATACTCCCTCAACTCTAGGGAATTATTTTTTTTGAACAAAACAGTTATCCATTAACTTTTATTTATTATAAATCAATTGATATTTAACCAATAACAAATTTATGTTTTTATGGTGAAATTTCAACTGACTGTGTTCTCTATCACTCTCCATCACATCATGATAGTAATATTTATATTCGATGCCCAATTTTTCACTTTCCACTAATTTTATCTGATTTGAAGGACTAATTTTTTAGGGACCTTATCATTTTTATTCCACTCTTATTAATAGAATGTTTTATTAAGCCAATTTACTATGTGGGTTTCCCATAAAATAATTTTCAAGTGTCAAAAAATAACATTTGAAGTGTAATTTAAAATTTCATGAACACAATTTATTTGAGGAGGGGAGAGTGTATCACCTCAAAATTTTATGGTATACCTCAATTTAAAAAAATTAAATTTAATCGATAGTATATATTGCACATGACAAATAACTAAAAAATGATATTTCATTAAATATTAATATTTTTACACTATCTATTAGGTTATAGACTGAAAAAACGATTAACTAAATTGGGAAAATACTTTTTGCACATGTTTGTAAAACCAATTATTTTGAAGTTAAAATAAAAACCAATTAAAATACTATATTTATACCCACAATGATATTTTCTTCATAAAAAAATAAATTAAATAGTCTTCTAGAATAATATTAATTAAATATATATTTTAAATATTTAAACAATTTGGATTCATCTAATATTTTTAATATACTTCACAAAAGAATAAAATCAATTTTAATCATATAAGACGATATTTTATTAATTTTTAGTTTGCCTCATTTTGATGGTGAACATTCTCTAATTAATTCATTTTAAACATTCATAAAATTTACATTAATAAATAATATTATTATTGTAATTCATAAAATAAAAATTTATTTGGGATTTTTTTTTTGAAATTTTATGACATATTTCATGCTTGGATGATTTGTGAAAAAATATGGCATTCTATTTGAAACCATTATTTCATGTAAACAATTTAGGGCATAATATAATATTTTTTATTTGTTGTTAAGTATAAATTGATCCATTTTTTAAGATTTTATATACTTTATTTCATTAGAATCAATTTCATATTTAATTTTGATATAATAACTTTTCAATCATTTCAACATTTTTACATTGAAAGCATTTTTTATTATTTTGGAAAATATATTAGTTTTAAATTAATTTTATCAAATTCAGTGAGTTGAATGATTTTAAATTTATTCAATATTTGGAATATTAATTTATATTTTTAGTAAATTGGACTCTTTTTTGGAAAATATGAATAGTAAAATCATTATTTCTTTTATTTATCATGGTTAAGGGTCAATCAAGTAAATATAGGTAAAAATAATTTTATATATATTATGAAAATACCCCAACATTTTTACTACTTTTATTAATTATTTTTTACCAAATCATAATTTCTTCAATTTTATGGCCTTATGAATCCACTTGGATGACATTTTTCCTTTTAAAGTATTTTATTCTATGTAATGTCAAATATTCAATACTCAGGATTTTAATAAGTGTTTAATTTTTTGGAAATTATTAATTTGAATATAAATTCAAGTATACCTATTAATTTTGTATATAATTTGTTTTTAATTGTCATGATACTTTTTTTTAATATTTTGGTGAATAAATTACTAAACATAATTCTTTTACAACGATGACCTAGTAATTGTTTAATTAATGTAAATAACAAATAAATATTTTAAATATACTAAATATAAATATTAGTTGGTATATTTAAATTCATATAATAATTTTCCTGATGACCTACACATATTATGTATATATTCATGTTTTTGGTCCAAATTTATTAGTTTCTTATGGTTTTGTAAAAATTTCATTAATTAATATTGTCATAATTGACAATAATGATATTTTTAAATAAATAATTATTTATTAATCGGTATAAAATTCATAAAAATATAAAATTTATTAATTTTATTAGGATAAATTTATAAACTTAACGAATAATTTATTTAATGTTTTTGTGTCAATTTATATGAACTATATTGACATTCAAATAGTAAAATCACATGCTATCATAGCAAGAGTTAATGGGTTTGAATAATGGCTAAAAACTAATGATAAGGGTATGAATGAAACATAAACATTTATAAAATTATTTTTTGATATAATTTCCACGCATAATCATCCTATATTAAAAATAAATTTATTTGGTGGTATTTTTAATTGAAAATCAATTTATATTATTAAACAAATTTTGATAGTTTCCTAAAGTTCCCATCGCCTAAATTATAAATGTCCACATCCTCACTCAATACATAAGCACACTTTGAACCTTTGATATTGATCGATACCATTCCATTTCAACCCCCAAAAACCTTATCTAATTTTTTAAGTTCCTTCTATTCCAAAAATAAGAACCCATAATACCATAATAAGTTATTTAAATAAATTCCACTGAAAGAAGATGTGATTGTTTTTCCAACTAATTCATGTTCATTTCGTCTTAAACATCTGCTTCTTTTGTTATTTCAAAATAAATAATCAATTATCAAATATATGATAATATGTTATTATTATTATGTACAACAATTTTCTTTAATTTATCCATAATAATAAAAATAAAAAACACCACACATGCATATGTACAACTTACCATCTCCAAGAAGTTGTGTAATATGTTTTTCAACACCAATTTACTTGAATGGGTATAGTGATTGAAAAAATGGATATTTATTATAATAATTCAATTATTTATATTATTTAAAAATTAATAATCTCTCCACTTACTATTTCACAATTAAGGGAATGAAATCTTTGATAGTGCCTAAGTATGGCCTTTAGTTTTCATGATGTGAAGTGAGTCTTTTTCCATATAAACAACAAAATAATGATTATAAAAACTATATTATAATAATATAATATATTTATGGCATTATTATTGTTCTATATATGTCATATATATATATATATCATATTTAGGATAACTAAGAATTTCATGACCAATCATGCATGAGATAACATGTTAATTGACATGTCAAACAAAAAAATAAAAAACATATTACTAATAAATGAGTGGTATAATTGTATAAGGGGAGAATATATGATATCAAAAAAAACATATTATGATTCATGTATATGTTTATTATATGTTTAATACCAATATAAAATAGTTTAATTTAGGTACGAAGGATGTCTGACCAAATGTAATTGACTTCATCTCAGTCTCCATTAATTGAGGCATATATTGATGTTATACACTCACCATATTTTATGAAGTATATATATAACCCAATTAAATTATAATGTAACAAATTTTTTAACATTATATTTAATTTCTTGTTAAATTTCAGTATTTCAAGGATCTTATTATTTAAATTTTTAATGTTGTATGAGACACCACAAATGTTTATATATTTAATTATCTAATCCTTTTCTCAAGGTCAATATTATTGATATTATTTAACATATTTATTAATGTGGATATAAAAGTATTATAATGTAGTTTTTATTCATATTTTTCATTTTTATTCAATGGTTTTCAAAATGAATTTTTTTAAATGCCTTATATAAATGTCTTGACTAATGACAAACAAAATGTTCTATTCTTAATGTACATGGTAAAAATGTCTTTTCTATTGTTGTAATAATTACAAAATTTATCGATTAATTTGAAATCATATATATGATCATAATTTTAAAACATTCTAAAATTTCCATTTCGATACCAGGATGATTCATATTGGATGAAAGTCATTACCGTTTGGATATTTGGTATTGAAAATGTTTCTTAATGAATGAGACAATTTTATTTATTTTTTGTATATGGTTTTAATAATATTATTTTTTCCATAAATATTCAATGATTTTATTCTATTATTTTCATCAATATATACCTAATTTTGTAGATATTATGCTTGATTAAGGTTTCTATATTACTTTACCAACGACCATATTTCATTGAATAGATAGTGATTCAATTTGACCATGGATGTATTATTTTTATAGCATTCATATATTATGGTTCACACATTCACATTTCATTTTCTAATTTTTATAATGGATTTATATATTTATTATGTTTTACCCCTTACTTAATAGTAAATTATAAAGATTTCTAATAATTAGTCATGGACCACTATATCTTCATGATTCATTTGTAGGTCTCATGAGACAAACTAATTTGTGTTTTCACTATTTTTTTACCAAACTATATATGGATTCATGGATAAATCATTGATAGTATGTTTATGATTTCACTTATCATGAATTCCATCATTATGTTATTAGCTATTTATATTCCATGTGACTATTCAACATGGTCAACATACATAGTTATGTCTCCTAGAATATGTGATTTTTAAAATGATTTGTGTTTTAGTAATTTACCTAGAAATATTATTTATTCCATATTTATTCATAGAATCCCTTATTTTTTTACTGAGATTGTGAAAAAACCCATTTCATATGTTTCATTTTTCCTAGGATGAAAAGATTATATTATTATGCAAATGTAGGGTTGTAGAATATAGGAATAATGTAGAACTAAATGATTTTTTTTCTGATTTTATGATTTAAATGTAATGTAGATTTCATGTATGTATATAGTATAATAAGAATACTATACTATTTAGTAATTTGGTAAGAAATCCCCTATATATTTTAAAATTCTAATAATAATAGTAATGGGCACTAGGCTACTGGGGTTAGGGTCATTAGAGTAGTTGATATTTAAAACTTTAGCTTCATTGAGGATTACATCCTTTAATTTATTTTATTTTATAATATTGATATGATCTAAGGATAACATTTCTATTATTTACTTCAATTTTTTATATTTAGGATGACATGATGTTTATGAAATCTATTTCTCCTTTATGGGTTATACCATGTGAATATTTTAAGGAGACTAGCTTCCCACTCTAAGGATTATTATATGATTGTTGTGAAACTTATTTCTATTCAATAGGCGATGATAGAATGAAATGACTATGAATCACATTTCATTTCCTGGGGTATGATGTGATAAATGTGTCATTAAATTTTTGAACTATAAAATATGGTTTTAATTATGATGTTGTTGATACCTATATATCTCTTCAATCCATAGGGTATATATTGATATTTCATGTGAAAATAGGACTACAACATGGAGTCAATCTAGTTCGTTGAGGGACATTGTCTGCAATGTTTTCATTAGAGTGAAACATTAAGGCTATTATGTTATGTGTAGTCATTTCCTTAATTTCAACAATTTTAATTGTGAACATGGTTATAATTTTACAATATTACATGAGAACATGATTTCATGTCAAAAATGTTATTCATGGTACTATATTTCATATCCATAATGTTATGTGTGGACTTGGTTGCATGCCCATAATATTATATGAGGTCCTGATACATTATCCTTGAATTAATGAGTTAAATTTTTCCAATTTATTCATGTTAAAAATGTATTATGATTATGTGTATGCAACAAAAACATGTATTAATCTAATTTTATGCTCCCACATCTCATGTTGATTAATTTCATCACGACTGATTCTTTATAAACTACTAATAATTATTTAATGAATCACATTTATGATATTTGATGTGAAGGCTTTGTGTTTCAAATGTTACACCCACATTCTATTTCCCTCATTCTCGTGATATAATTATGTATTATTCATATTTTTCAATTCTGAGTATCTTATCCCACACATTCTTATGTTTTCATTCCTCATGCTAGGAATAATGGGTTTTTAGTAGGTCAAATAAAGTATAATATCTTTGTAATAAACCCTTATTATCATTCATTAATTGAGAAGATCGTGTTCTTTGTTTCTAAGTGAAATAAGCTATGTAAGAACATAGGCATGTTTTTGTGTAATGTATTGAATATTCAAATAAAAAGACTTAAAATACATTATTGATAAGACAACATAGCAATAAGTGGTATCATAGGACATGTTTAGTTACTCTTTATATTATCTTGTATGAATCTACATTAGTGATATTCATAGGGATATTTTTATGGGTATTTATAGGTATCTCTCAATCAAAATGTATAAGGATGTGTTAAAATATAGGAAAATGTTCTAGAATTCTAGAATAAGATAGATATTTTAGTTAACTATAAATTATAACCCTTTATCATTTCTAAAAGTTGATATGACTATTGTACAGATATACCCAAGGGTAATTACTCTGAATATTGGGCATTGAGTTAGACTCGATCATCATCTGGTTCACGACAATCGACATATATTCACACCTACATTGATACTCCCAAATGATATTATTTAGAAATTCACAAAAACATTATGATCCATTAATAAGGATTTAAATAGATCATGAAGATTAGAGAAATATATTATGCCAAAGATTCCATTGATTGAAAAGATGTAGTGATGATATAGACACCCTATAAGTGTTTTTCGTGATTGTATAATTCCCTACTATGATTAGTGTTTCTTACACTATAGTTATGATTTTTATCAATGGTTTAAAACCAATGGAACCATGTTAATGGAGAATGAAATGTACAATGATATTTTTTTTCCAACTAATAAAAATGATTTTTTTGGATATAAATGAAAATTTTCATTTATATAATCACAAAACATTATCAAGATTTGAGTCATTTGTAACATCCAAAAAATAATTGGGGAGAAAAATATTATTTATTATTTCATTAGAAATCATTCAACATCATTAATTTGTTCTTCTAATCCATTAGTTGTTTAGAAATGGATCTATATTAATGAAATGTTATTTTCCCTTATATTGTTTTCAAATCATAAAAAAAATCAATTTTGGGTTTATTATATCGAAAGCGAGGTATATCAATGGTTAAATCATATATATAATGTGATTCAGTTAGAATAAATTAAATACATGAAGTGGGATGATTTTTAATGACTAATTTTTTAAAAGTTCATTCCGCATGTTCTTTGTTAAATACTAGAGGACTATTTCATAGATCCTAAGAAGAATGATGATAAATCTTTTGATGAATATGATAAAAATTTTACAATAATGTCACAGTAGCCTTAGAGTATTATCTTTCATCATTAATATATGGATTCTTATTTATTCAATGGGTAAAAATGAGATCACCATTTGAAGTTAGCCATAACGAACATTTGAAGATATGAATAAATCATTTGATTTTCACTATAGAGAATATGAAAGCGGAGAACCATATTTGTTCCACTGATATGAAAAGGAATATAGGTTTTTATGAAAATTGGAATGATATTCCAAATGTATGGTAGAAAATGATTCAAACTCTTACATTAATAATTAAGGGAAGGACCACATAGGTGACTCCCAGAAAATATTAGGAATGTGTATCATGTTTTTAAGACAAACCATCAATAAAATGAATTTAAAATTACTACAAAGATGATTATCAATGAAATTAATTTTGAGTGATGTCAACGTAGTTGACCACCAATAATATAGTGCTTCTTGTGAAAAACATTTTTGAATTATGAGATTTATTTATGGAATACAAGATCTAATATTGATTATAATCCATATCATCTAATGAACAATATAAAATGGAAATAATATTAATTCACAATGGATAATGTGAATCTGGATAATTTGATCACACTTATACCAACATCCTTAGTTGGGAGTTGTTTTTTCATTTTTTATGAATGATACATTTAAAATTATTACTGATTATCCTTTAGTGAAATTTCATAAAATTATCCCCCTATATATAGATTGTAGAAAAATGAAATCCGATTATTTGTTTTATTTAAATAACTATAAACCAATGAATATATTGAAATTTTTTTTGTATAATATAAGACTTTATATAATAAATATAGGGTGTATAAAAATTTGGAATGTTATATTTCTCTATAAAATATTAATATAAATTTATGTATACCATCATTGAAATTTGAGGGTAAGGTTTTTTATTTGTTATAATCCATTGACTCCCCATTTTTAGGTTTTATTTGATGGGATTGTTTAATGTTTAAATATAATTTACAAGACATTTATTATTATACAACCCATTTTTTGTATATATTTTAATAAAAAATACTATTAATGTTGAATTTAATATTATGGAAATATAATTAAATGTATATAAAACATTTATTTTTTCTCCTGTCTTTGATGTTGGGGTAGTGATGGGTTTTATTTGACCAAATTATGATGTAATAGTACATATTTTATTTCATGGAAGATTCATCCTAAGATCCTCTATCTATAATATACATTAAAAATGTTATAGGGATATATTGAGTCCAATATTAAATTGCATCTGATCGAGATCCGAATTTGACTTAAAATTGTTCGTGATGTATCTAGATAGATCATAATATATATTTGAGTTTCAGGACCACATAAAAAAAATAAAATCCTATAAAAAATGTTATTATCATGTTCAATTAATTTCAAAATGATGTTGAGATCTCACCTTCATTTAATTTATTTTTCATGAAATAATAACTTTCAGTCTAAAAATTGGATTTACCCTTTTGAATCCCTTTATGAAAAAATGTGTATAACCCTAATGTTAGGGAATGATGATTAAAGAATGATTTTGGGACCTCAGAAATAGGATGAGATGATAGATAATGTTATATCTATTGAAAAAAAAGTAATAATAGTTAAATGATTACAAAAAAGTTGTGCTGATAATCGTTGACCATATATCTATTTAGAAATTAGAAAGAAAGTCTTTCATATAATTTCTATATTTAATAATGAATTGAAATAAAATTACTAGTTTTGTTAGACCCCTTAAAATACATTATCATTTTTGGATGACAACTTATCATTTGGTGAATCCACAAAAACTCTCTCAAGTCCCAATATTTTCCATGTATCAGTCCTGGAGAAGTAATTTCTAATATAGGTCATGTACTAATCTTATAGATCATACCATCTGAGTATGATATTTATTTTGAGGAATAGTTGACAAGTAATCAGGAATGAATAGTGAAAAATCTTAAAAACAATACCACTAACATCAGTAATTTTTTTAAAAAAATCCACCCTTTTGTGGAAGCTACTTTGTAACATGGGGACGTAATGAGACCAATGTATCATTAGTTTTTGTACTCAAAGTGATTAATATTGAGGTAGACATTATTCTAAGAGGGTAGAATGTATCAACATATTATGTTGTGAATTTATTTTAGATAAATTTACTATTTTATATCTTTTACATTATTAATAATATGATTTTTAGCATAAACTACACACTACAATGAGTTTTTTTGTGTGTTATATGAATCACTGGTTTAGCATACAATACACACTATACTATGTTTCAATAAAACTGTGATAAATTTTTAACTCGGATGTTATAACCTAGAAGATAAAATCATAAATATGAATATTAATTACAAAATTAAATATTAATTAATTTTTATATACAATGATAACATATACATAGAAATTAACATAATTTAGATAATTGAATCTAGATATTTCTATAATACTTTTTTTAAATTTATTTCAATTTCATTATGTAAAATATAATAAAATTAATTTTAGACACCTTAAATTTTAAAATTTATATGATAAATTTTTTTGTTGAAATAATCATATTGATATTATTTTAGGATGAATTTTTTAGTTTTTGAGAAGTTACTTTTTTTGATTACTAGTGAAAAATACTTAATAATAATTGAAAATTGAAATTTCAATTAATTTATTTATAATGTTATAATATATATTAAATTCATTTTATAGTATCATTATATCCACTATAAATCCTTTAATCCAATTTATTTAATTTTAATCAATCTAATATTGATATTGGATACAAAAAATTTATAAACCTTTAGACATGTTCCCCTTTAAACCCCCTCTTTAGTATCTTGTCTATGGATTAATTTAAAATAGAAAGCATCACTTCTATTAATAGAATACTGAATAATCAGGTCAATATTTTTAATATTAATTATAATTATTATCTAATGAGCCCATATTTTTTTAATGAAAATTAGTAGACAAAAATGTAATAAAAACATACCACAGTTATAGAAAAAATGAGATTACATTGGTTTAAACTAAAGAGTGGTGTTAAAAAGACCTATAAAAAAGTGTAAAAACTATTTCCTTGACAAATATCGACGTGTCTGCATATAAGGTTCTATATTTTCCATTTTTTATCATTTTTCAATGAACAAAACGTCTTAGAACATATTTCTTTACAAAAATATCACATGTATCCTCTCCCCAAAATATAAAACCACACCTGATGTCATATCATATTGGCACCATATGAATGACTTTTGAAGAACATTCCCAATAAAATAACTTGAAAAAATACCTTATGTCATTTTATTCCAATTAAAATTGACATAAATCTATCGAAAAAATTGATGTTTTTAAAACCTATGGAGGATACCCGAAGAATAGGTAATGTTCGTTAACATATTTTTTGGTTTTGTTTATTTATTTAACTTGTTAAATTATTATTATATCCCTCTTATAAACTAACATAAGGATTATAAATATAATGAAACTTTTCTATTATAAAGGTACAACATAAAAAATATCCACATATATCAAATTATTTACAGAAGTGTCATTCAGGTGTATGGTGGACTACCACCTCCTGAACTGATGCCATTCATTTTCCCAACACCACCTCACACTATTGCGTATTATGATGTATATATAGTGTTTCATTGATATTTATATCATAATTTTTTCAATTGAGTAATTAAACCATTTATTCCATTATGATTTCCATTATATTGGGTATACGATATTGACACTCTTGTGTATATCAGACTACCCCCTCGTATACCAATATGATTTTTTTTCATTAACTATGTGAATGGAAGATAATATGTATAAATATATGTGATATAAATGAATTAATTATAATAATAATGAAATAATTTTAATTCATAATATTAAATATTCCATTTTATTTATTACATTTTCACTCACCGAATGATGATTACATCATTCGTGTACGTGTGTAATACCACCTTCTAAATGTGATGTGACTCTATATTTTAGTCACCACACCACATTAATGACATAAATAGGTATTAATATGGTTTTGATGAAATTATAATACTTCTGGATAGATAATACATTACCTTCCTACTATCCACAATGATCATTGATAATTAGCTTGTTATTTCCTTCTATATAGGACCTACCGTCTCCATGATCGCAATGTACTTCATTTCCCAAAACTAAATTTCAGGATTTTTATTAAAACTCTATTTATTTTATAAATATGAAAATAATTTAATTAAAATTATTCTATAGATTACTGAAACAAGGAAAAATTATGAGGACCGGAAAATAGAAAATCGAGACATATAAGAAAAACTAAGTTGTTATTGCACAAAGCTTGTATTTAACTGGGAATTGATAATAAATAATCAATAAATGTAACTATGTAATGAATATATGCTTGTATATATGGATTTATGTTCATTTAGTAGATTTATACTGAATATATATTTTTTATAAATTCATTTTTAATTAGTGAAATGAATTTCAGTAGATATGGAATCAGATTTCTAGCCTATCATTTATTTCTATGAAATATGAAGATTAACCCCTAATTTATTTGATGCAGGGTATATAGGCCCCCATAAACATGTTATATCCTGAATCCAATTTTTTTTATCTAAATACGAGGAAATTTTATAAATTTATTAAATTATTTTGGAATATTACGAGTCTGTGAAAATTGACGGTGCTTGATTCAAAGGATCAGAGTGCCCAGAAAAAAATTGTGAACTTTTTTATGGTACACTCAGTAAATGCATTAGCAGGAATTTCTATCTTTTGAACCAGTTCATTGAAATTAAATCTAAGTTCACCGTTGAACTCGCAATGCCAGGATTTTTTTAAGGGAGGCTTAACATCAATCATAGTATGTTGGGAGAAAAAGATTGTTTTACAAAAATTTTGTAGAATAATAAAATAACATAAATATTTTATTTTATTTTTATACCGCCTCTTGAGTGATTGAGGCGGGGACCGTGGCGGTGGTCAAACTTTTAATAAGGGATATTAAATTCCAGGTTACACATCAATTTTGTAACCACTCATCATTTAATTAATGTGGTTCATTAATAACACCAATTACTGAACCATTATTTGAAAAGAGGGTTGATCTTATAATACGACCCCTGGGAAAATAAAACATAGGAAAAAGGGTGAGGGTGGTGTAATATTGTGGGAGAACTCCAACAAACCACCAATAGTCAACCATTTTGTTGAAGAACATAGGCTTCGATGACAACATTAGAGGAGTTAGGCTGGAAACAAAGAACCCTAACTACGTCATCCAACATGGATTCTTCTTCTACAACAACGACATCACCTATGAATCAGTGCTAGGGGTTGTCATTAAATTCAATTAAATTATGAATTAAATTAATCATTCATGAAAATCATGAGGAACATAGATCAACCAAAAATAATTGATCTATGATTTGTATAAAATTGAGGGTAGTTGTTGTGGGAGTTTTGAGTGGGTTTTATTTATTTTTTTTTATTTTTTACTACTCCTTTGATATGAGGCTAATGCGGAGGGCATGGGATAAACAAACCAGGACCGAACCCTATGTCGCTTCGGTTTTTATTGTGTTATTTATGAGCATAATTTAAACTTAATGGAATCTTGAATCTAGGAGCCACACAGTTATGGAAGTCTCCTGAGATGCCCATAGATGCAATCGGAAGGAAAACAGACCCCCGTAACTCACCCAGTGGCCCGCGGATGCCCCAATGGTGCACCACCGAGGAGAGATAGTGGCAGTCCTCACTAGAAGGCAACGGAGGCAGTGCCCACAGGCACCGCGATGGACAGATAGAGAGGCCAGCATCAGTCGGCCATGTTGTGCAGGGCGGCACGCTATCACATGCAGAAGAAAGAGGTCGTAGCATTAAGGCGCGGTGGAGGGGGACCAACTCTCTGCAAGTCCTGTTGAAAGGGGACAACAAGAAATTTAATTGTATTTTAAAAACTGAACGTATGATTCAAGAATTCAGAATGGGGGAGCTGACCACGGGCTTACAGGCCAGTCACACCCAACCAATATGGGTCGGGACGGTCTGTGGCCCAACAGGCTGATCCTGTGACACAACATGTGGAGACAGCTACGGTATAGCCCACTCTGTCTGTCCTAGTCAGTTCAATATTTTCTTGGTTAGAACTGGGTCGGAGCCGGGCGGGGTCGGGTCATGTTGAATTAGGTTGAGCTGGGTTGGTCCGACCGAGTCAGACATGACCCCGACCTTTTTCAGCCGAGATACACTTTAAAGGTCATATCACACAAACCACACATCGGTTTGATGAAACATTTATGGCACTGAAATACATGTAATAAGACGGTCCTTTTGAAATAATCCATCATAGTTTTAGAGAAATATGGAGTACGTCCGGGCTGGATCAAACCTGAATCCAACCAGGCCCTTGGGATTAAAACACTTATAAGTCATAGACCCTGCATATGATTGATGCACCGTCTATCGCGTTGGATCCTTTATGATATGGAGGTCCTTTGGGTTCATCTATTAATGAACAATGCTGAATTTGAGGCATGAAAAATATCATTAGGTGTAGATTCTACGAAACTCAAGCATCTCGAGTGTGGGTACCCCATGAATGCCTGTCAATTGATTAGAGACCCTATATAGATTAGCATCATAGTGAACCTATATGAATTAGAATCATAGAGACCCTATGTGGATCAGCATCATAGAGACCCTCAGTTGATCAGCATCATAGAGACCATGTGTGAATCAGCATCATAGAGACCTGGTGTGGATCAACATCATAGAGTCCCTATATTGATCAGTTTCATAGAGACAATGTGTGGATCAGCATCATAGCGACACTGTGGGGATCAAAATCATAGAGAACCTATGTGGGTCAGCTTCATAGAGACCCTGTGTGGATCCACAGTGTGCAACTTGATGAGGAACAACCGTAGAGTGGCCTTCCATGGATCAATGACATACGACCCTATGCTGATCGACAATGGAACAATGACTATGTGGTTCAATTAGGGAAATTCCAAATGAAATAAAATGATATAGTTTTTGACTAATCATATTTATTCCATATCCTTGAGTAGTATACCTAGTGTGAGGTATGTCAACCTTATTATTTGTGATTGATTTTATTATTTTTGGGTTTCCCTTTGTTAATTCTCGGAGACCTTCGGGGGTCTTGAGGTCCCTACTGGGTATTGTTATGCCCACCCCGACACAAGATTTTCCCCCACCTTATTGTGTCTTGTTCAGAGGAAGAGAAGATTGGGTGAGACTTTAGAGGCCTAGGACCATGCGGTACATGAAGCTGACTGGTTGACATGGAATACAGCAGAGAGGAGTTATACCAACCCTTTAGGTAAGATCCCTGGTGGACGATCTAAGTATAGATGTTTTGTATTTCCGTGGTATTTCTTTCAGTTTTTCTTAAATTATGGACCCTTTACTTTTAGTACATACTTTTACTACTGTTGTTCTAACATGTGATTTTAATTTTGTCATGTTCCTCATCTCTGTGTTTGTAGTTTTAAAGGAAATTACTTTCCACATTCAGGGATAAGCCTTTCTGGTGCCAGTCTTTAACCCCTGTCCAATGGAAGGCAGGCTTCGAGTATTCAGGACACAGGCCTCAGGGTATAGGTGATGATAAAGTTGTATCAGAGGATTTGATTCTACCGAATAACAAGGAATATGATCTTTCAAATGGAGAAATAATGTAATGTTATTTAAGAGTGGTTCTAGTTTAGGGAATCTAGGGTTGGTGTAGAGGAAGACGTATCCATAAACTAAAAACTTAATTTTCTTTTCTGGCATGGTGCAAAAAAACACTGATTGTGTGTGTTTTGGAAATGATTTAGTTTTGATCGCTTTTGAGTCATGTCACTAGATATAAATTATTTACTGTGGAGAACCTATTTCTTTTCTGGATTCCACCACAAAGACATCCAGCCAGAATTCTAGATAGTGCTAATAATGATGGGCCACCGATCAGTGAGGATTCGGTGCATGGACCTCTTACTATGATAACACCTTTGGGTGTTGCACCCGTGGAACCACTACCCGTTGGGAATTAGTTTCCACCAGCCTGACCGGTGGATGGTACATGCAGACAGATCATGTTATATGAGTTCCAACAGTAGAGGCATCTGTGTTTTTGCGGCGAGATAGATCCCCAAGTAGCTAAGGACTGGCTAGAGGCTGTGGCTAGAGTTTTTCACATAGTTGGTACACCAGTAGAGTGGATGGTGATCCTATCTACTAGACTTTTCTGGGGCATGACAGAGATATGGTGTAGCCTGATGGACTAGTTACATGATGAGGTAACCCTCACCTGAATAGACTTTGATAGCCTCTTCATGGCAGTGTAAGTTCTAGTGACACTATGCTTTGTGTGTATTCTGGAGCTCCTGCACTTATAGTAAGTCAGCCTGACAATAGCCTAGTAGTCGGCGGGATTCACTGCCATCTCATGGTACTACAACGACATTGTACGAGACCTATTCTTTAGTTCCTAGTCCTTTGAGTAGGGTCTCTGGTAGGAGATCAGAGCATCGATGATATCGCTCAATATCCCGATAAAAGTTGGACTGCTTGAGCGTGAATTATTCATGGAGAACATCATAGCTGAGTAGGCACTGATGGTGAAAGCCACCATCAGACCACTGTATCCAAGATGTATATAGAATGTAGTAGGTAGATGCTGCAGAGGACCATGTAGGACATAACATTCAGAGAATGACCCTTGGACGTTGGGTGGGAGGTGTAGAGATCATGAGGGAGATAAGGCCAGCATATGTGTAGATGGTGATACATGTGCGGCGGGCATGGCCACATGGCATGCGACTGCCTGACCCACTGTACCCAAGATTAGCAGACAGTCGTGGGAGAACTGAGGCATATTAAGAGATTCGAGTGAGGATGTATAAAAGGCAGAAGATGTGGAAGAGGATCAGGTCGTGCAGCAGGCGGCGATTTGAGGTTCTATAGCCACCACCTCTAGGTGGTCCGCCCTGACATCTGGGAGCAGGTGGACCGAGTTGAGCATAGCTTCAGGCAACTCCAACCTTCGACCACAGTGCTCTAGAGATGATTTGAGTTATGGTCTATGTCTACTCCACCCAAGATACATTACTTATAGATATAGGTTTTAGTCACTCTTTCATTGTCACTGGACTCATTTAGAGTTTAAAGATTCATGTATAGCCATTGGCTTGATCCTTATGATTAGAGACTCTTATGGGAGAGGGATCGATGAAAACACATTGGTGCCGACAGTGTGAAAATACATTAGGGGTGTGAGAACATTGTCTAGTATCTCATAGTAGTGTCATTGAGACCATAAAATTTCATCTTGGGTTTGGACTGGTAATTCACAATCTATGATCATATTGATACTTTTATGTGCAAAGTGTGACATGTTCTTCCGGATGGGACTGGGTTTTCCATTGTTGGTTATAATGGAACCTTTGTAGTTCAGGATGGATTTTCTCAGAGGAGGGTGCCACCGATCACTCCTCTGTTGGCTATCCGTACCATTAGATCAGGTGATGTGAGGTTTCTGGGATATCCTATAGTGGTGGAATAATATGTTGATGTTTTTCCTGAGTATTTTCATTGAATACCTCCCCATACAGATTTAGACTTCTATATCAACCTATACCCTCGGATGACATTGATATCTACACCAACATATCGGATGACTCCTGCGGTGATTTGTGAATTGCGGGTATAGCTGGAGGGCTTGAAGAGGAAGGGGTCAATAAGGCCTAGTTTTCTCCATGGGCATCCCTGATTTTTGTTCACAAAGAAGGAATATGGAAGTCTGAGGCATTGTGTAGACTATCAGTGTCTGAACTAGGTGACCATGAAAAAACAAGTATCCTAGGATGAGGATCGATGATCTCTTCGACTAGCTAAAAAAGGCACAACAGTTTTCAATGATAGACCTCATATCAGGCAATCATCAGCTCAAGGTACATGATGAGGATGTAATGAAGACAACCTTCATATGCCAGTAACCACATAATGCGTTCTTGGTGATTCCATTCATCATAACCAACAAACTAGTTGTGTTCATGTGGCTCATAAACAATATCTTCCAACCATACCTCGATCACTTTTTTGTAGTTTTAGTTGATGACATCATGATATACGCGACATCGGAGGAGGAGCATGCCAAGCACCGGTAGATAGTTATGGATATACTCCGAGATCACCAGCTTTATGGAAACCTCTCAATGTTCTAGTTCTGGATACAGAGATTCCACTTCATATGAATCATTATCTCGGATGCAGGAGTTGTAGTGGATCTGGTGAATATAGAGGTAGTGCTTTCTTGGGAGCCACCCAAGAGCGTGAACGAGTTACGATGTTTCATGGGAATGGCTAGGTACTGCCAGAGATTTGTACCTGACATCTCTAAGGTACTAGAACCCTTTTCATCATTAACGAAGAAGGGGAAGACTTTATCGTGGATAGAGAAGTCCTAGAATACTTTCCAATAGAAGAGCGTGAGACCTCCGAGTGACCCTATCTAGAGGCTACCAGAAGTGGGTGTTGGTTAAGTAGTATAATGCGAAACATAAGGGACCAGACTAGGCTATTCCCAGATGATGGATCAAGTGGTGATCACCTACGACTCATGGTAGATGGGAAATAATGAGCAGAATTACTATACCCATGACCAGGACTTAGTAGTATTGGTCTTCGCCTTAATGATGCAGCGACACTACATGATGAGTGAAGGGTTTACTGTTTACTCTAATCACAAGAGTATCTGGTTTATCTTCTAACATAACGACCTGAACATGAGACGACGACATCGGCTAGAGTTTCTCATAGAATATGACTTTAAGATAGTCTATATTCAAGGGAAGGGGAATATGGTTGAAGAAGGACTCTACAGGATGTCTGATCTAAAATAGTTGAGTGAGGTGATAGAGAATCTATATGCGTTGTAGTTATGCTTCATAGATAATGATGGAGTAGCTTCTCTCCAATTTATAACAGCTAGTCCCCCACTCCTTTAGCGAGTCAGGGAGGCAGAGCTTGGAGACTTTGACTGTGTGGACTGACATGCACAGATATCCTTTTGATATGCTCTTGATATATATTATGAAGTTAGGGAGGACATCATCCTATTCTGAGGATGCACCCTGGTACTAGTGATGCTATGAGAGGAGGTATTGAGGGAATTATACACATCCCCTTTTGTGGTAAATCCTATAGTGGGGAAGATGTTATAGTACCTCTAGCGTTAGTAATAGTGGTCAGGGATGAACAAAGATGTGGCAGAGTTCATATCATGATGCCTCACTTGCAGCATGTGAAAGCCAAGAATTAGGTACCAGCCGGCTTCGCCAAAACACTTGAGGTGCCAGAATAGAAGTGGGTGGTATATCCATGGAATTCATGCTAGGGATACCACGTACGTCACGGGGCCATGATTCTATTACAAGAGAGTGTATGGCTTCACGGGGTTCCATCGATGATCGTCTCAGATCGTGAAACTCATTTTACATACCACTTGTGGAAGGGATTGCTGAGGCATTTAGGACTCAGTTATGTTTGAGCACCACCTTCCATCCTTAGATAGATGGTCAGATAAAGCGAACCATACAGACACCCGAGGATATGCTTCATGCTTCTGTCCTTGATTTTAGCCACATTTGGGAGTTCCAACTGCCACTTGTGGAGTTTTATTACAATAATAGGTATCACTCCACCATCATCACGGATATGTTTGAGGTCATGTATGAGCAACCATGTAGATCACCTCTAGGCTGGACAAACCCATGGGAGTCAGCACTTATGGGTCCAGAGTTGCTACATGTTACCACAGAGAAGGTGCAGATCTTCAGTGATAGGATGAAGACTGCACAGATTCGACATGAGTCTTATGCCAATAGGAGATGGAGACCCTTGGAGTTTGAGGAGGGATGTCATGTCTTCCAACACATCTCATCATGAGGAGGATTACAGAGGTTTGTCCAGGGCTATAAACTATCTCTATGGTTCATCAGACCTTTCCAAATCCTTAATAGAGTAGGTGAAGTGGCGTACCATCGAGATCATCCCCCACAGATGTACCATGTGGAAATCTTTTTCCATGTGTCATAGCTGACGTGGTACGTTCATGATCCATCACACGTTATCGACTATGGTAAGAAAAATTTTAATGACAAGGAGACATTTGAGGATTTCATGTTCGAGATAGAGGATCGATAGGAGCCAGTCCTTCATGGGCAATCGCTTCCTCTAGTTTGAGTTTGCTGGCAGCACAAGAATCTCCATGAGAAAACATGTGAGTGGGAGTTTCAAATACATGATCAGTATCCCAATTTCTTTCCCTAGTTTTATTGTAATTTTTGGGGATGAGAAGCCCTTAGGTTGGGAGAATGCAAGGACCCTGAATTTCTACACATTTTTTATACTTTTTTGGATTATCATGAGTCTGCAAAAATTGACGGTGCTTGATTTTGAGGCCCGATGTTCCCAGAACAAAATTTTGAACCATTTTATGGTGCAATCAGTAAACGTGAAAGCATGAATTTCTATATTTTGAATGAGTTCTTGGAATTTAAATAAAAGGTAATCGTTGAACTCACAACATCAGGATTTTCATACGGGAGTATTAACTTTGACCGTAGTATTTCAGGAGGAAACGATAGTTTTACGGAGTTTTTGATGGATAATATAATAAAATAAAAATTTTATTTAATTTATATACCACCTCTTTAGTGATGGTAGAGGGGACATGGAGGCGTCCAGACTTTTAATAAGGGAAATTAAATTTCTGGTTACCCATAAATTGTGTAACCACTCCTTGTTTAATTAATGTGGTTCATTTATAAATCCAATTAATGAACTATTATTTGAAAATTGGATTAATCTCTTAATATGACCCATGGGATTTAGAAACTTTGGAAAAAGGGAGAAGGTGGGGTGATATTGTGGGAGAACATCGAAGAATCACCAATAATCAAACCTTCTAAAAAATAACTATGTCTTGTATGATAATGTAGGCGGAGTCAGTCCAAAAGCGACAAACGCTGACGACTTCATCAAACATGGATTCTTCTTCCACAATCATCACATCTCATTTGAATACAAGGTAGAAGTTGTTATTAAATTCATTTAAATTATCAATTCAATTCATTTTTCATAAAATTAATGACGAGCATGGATAAACCACAATGAGTTGATCCAATATTCGAATCAAATGGCTGGTGCTTATTGCGGGAGTTTTGAAAGATTTTTTATCTGATTCAATTTTTCAACTAGACATTTGATATGTTGCTAGAACCATGGGCATGGGCCAAACAAACAAGGCTCGGATCCACAGTAGCTTTGTTTTTTGTCGTGTTCATTGGGGGAGGATTTTTAGCTCAAAGGAATCTTGAATTTGGGAGCAATGTGATGACGATAACATTCTGGGAGGCCCGTAGACCCAATCTGAAGGGAAAACGAACCATCAAAACTCACATGGTGGCATGTAAGAGCCCCTCTGGTGTGGTAATGTCATTAGAGGGAGATAGCGGTGGCCATCTTACACTGGATGTGGTGGAAAGACGGGGCAACCGACGTCTGTGTGCAGGGTTGGGTAGGGAGGCACGCCGCAGACGGAGGCCGGTGCTTTTAGCTGTGGAAGAGGAGGACCCGTGCACCGTGGGTCCTGCTGACAGGGGGGAAAACGCCACATGGCACCGCCATTGAAAAATTGAATGGATGAATAGACTGTTTATAATGTGGGAGCTGACTTTGTGTGGCCTAGTGGGTCGCGCCTTGCCAAATCGGGCTGGTCTGCGACCCAACAGGCTGCTCCCCGGGCCCATCCCACTAAGGGAGGCCCAGCCGGTGCAGGGCGGGATGGGTCATACTCGGGTCAGACCTGGACTTGGTCAGGTCAGGATAAGTCGTGGCGGGTTGGGGTGGGTCAGACCGGACTCGGACCCTTTTCAGCCCATATAAACTTAAAAGATCATTTCTCACAAACCAAATATCTATATGGTGAACTGTCTGTAGTGCAAGAATCCGTGGAACAAAAAGGTACTTTTGAGATACTCCAATTTTGTTTTGAATACTTTTGGAGTATGGTCAGGCTAGATCGATCCGGAATCCAACTGGGCCATCAGTACTAAAACGCATATAACTCACATGCGGGGCATCATATTTACACGCCGTATGTCATATTGGAACCCTTACGACATGGTAGTCCTTTGGGTTACTAATTTGTGGAACTTAATAGTAGTTGAGTGATGAAAGATATCTTCAGAAGCAGATTCTTTGGAATTCAAATGCACCGAGTGCAGGGAATCATGTGGATGGCTTTCAATTGAACTGTGACCCTGTGTGTATCAGCATCATATCGAACCTATGTGGATTAGCATCATAGAGACCCTATATGGATCAAAATAAGAGAGAACCTATTTGTATCATCATCATGGAGACCCTATGTGGATCAAAATTATTGGGACCCTGTGTGGATTAGCATTATAGCGACCTTGTGTGGATCAACATCATAGGGATCATGTGTGGATTAGCATCATAACGACTTTGTATGGATGGGTAGTGGAGAACCCGATGAGGAAAAGCCATAGAGAAGTCCCTCATAAATCAGTGACATACGACCCTGTTTGGATCATCAATGGATCAACTACTTTGTGTTTCAGTTGTGGAATCTTCCTAAAGGAATATAATGATATAAGTTAAGACTAATCATATTTATTCTTGATATATGATATGTATATGTAGTGTGAGATATATATACATAGTTATTTATGATTGAGGTCATTCATTGTTGTTTTCCCTTTGTGGAATTTGGGGAGACCATTGGGGGTCTCAGGGTTTCTACTGCTTATTGTTATACTCACCCTGCAATGGCTTCGTCCACACCTCATTGTGTATTGTGCAGACGATGATCAGCTTGACTGAGACTTTAGGGAGCTTGTAATAAGCGATACACAGAGGTGACTGGTTGACGCAGAGAGCTGCTGAGATGAGCTATACTAGCCCTTCATGTTGGATCCCTAGTGGATCATCAAAATTGATATATTCTATTTTATTTGTATCTTTTTAGTTGGGCTTGTATTCTGAACCATTTACTTTCAGTTCACACTTTTACTATTGTATTTTAAATATGTGGTTTTCATCTTGTTGTGTTCTTGGTTTGTGTGTTTTCAGGTTTAAATTCAATTCCTTCCAACATTAATGCTTAAGCCTTTTCATTGCTAGTTGCAAATCCTTGGCCTATAGAAGGAAAGCAAGGGGTAGTCATGACACAGGCCCCAGGGGATGGGTCTTGACATTTCATGATGTTTATAGTTTTTTATTATTGTATTATTTATATGGGGTTATCATTTATTGTATCATCAATGTGTTATGGTATCTTTGTCCAAATTTTTCTTTTTTTGAGACCTATGTTATTCTATGAACATATAATCTTTTACGAAGTTTGTATAATATCCAATCAAAATTGAGTGTAATTAATTTTTTTTTTCCGTGATATGATAATGTTTAATAACATATTATCCTTCCATGGATCTTATGAATCATGGTTTGTAATGTGGTAATGGTTTTATGTTACAATCTCATCCTTTATGACAATTGTTTATGATTATGTATCCAATATTGAAATATCATGATCTTCCTCTCTAGAATTCCAGTGAAATTTCAAATATTATAGGTATTAATGATAAATTTTATTAACAGTACCATTTTCCCAAAATATAGTACATAAAATAATTTATAAATTTTCTTTCTTAAAATTTAACATGGTTTCTATCTTTAGTCAAAATTAGTTTTCTTCCAAAAACATGTGCTGTAAAACTATTTCCGAAAATGTTTTATTATTATCCTGTGATTTCAAAAAAAAAATATACAACCATCAATGAATTTTTCCAAATAAAAATTTAATGGAGTCCTAATGTATTTTTTTTATAAATTACAGTTTATATTTTATCAAAAAAAACGGAAGGAATTATCATTTTTACATGATCAGAATGAAAAAAATTATATGATTTCATTACCACTAATTTCATAAAAGATTCCAATTTATTTTTTCAAGTTTATTTTCATTGATCAAAATATTAAAAAATATTTAGTTTTAAAAATGTTTTTTTCATAGTGAAATTTATATTTTCTTAAGGAAATAATTAAAATAATATTTAAAGATTCCTTTATAATTTTTAAATGATATATTAAAAAAGGTATTTTAGAAATGTTGTATTTGTTGAAAATCTATTTTCAAAGAGATGTTTTTTTAATTACTAATTATTCCTACAAATCATACAATATCCTTCAATATTTAAGAGGTCTTATTTTCATATATAATTTTTTTCTTTACTGGGGATATGATCCAGAGATACCATTATCCATATTTCATGTGTTTTTTATGTTTAAGATGTCCAGATATTTATGAAACCCATTTTTCTTCCTTGGGTTACACTATGATAATGATATTATGAAACCCACATACATTTCGATGTATTATGATTAGATGATTATAAAACAAGTTAACATTATACTACTGAAGACATGATGAGATTATTATGAAAATAACATATTTTAATTTTTTATTATATAATAATTGTATTATAATATTTCATCACACATAAATATAAATTTTATTATTTAATGGGTTAGTAAAATATCTCTATCCAATGCATTGGGTAATGATTTATGTCTTATGAGATATGATTTTATGGAATGTAGTGTGAAGCCGGTTAAGTAAGGTAATCATTACAGAATGATAGTCTTAGGAGTGATCCTTGACAATAATCATGTTATCTATAGACCAATTTTTCATTTCAATAATGTCTTGCATGATATTGATTACATATTCAAATTGTTATCCATAAACATGAGTACATGATCACTACTTTTTGCATGGACCCACCATTCATGCCCATAATGAAATTAATGGTCGTTATTTCATGTCAATAATTTTACTTATGCGCATGATTTCACAACCTGAACATAATGAGAGTAATTTTTATAATTAAACATGTTGACAATGTTATAATCTGATGTGCATACATAAATACTTTTATTATTCCAATTTGATGCTCCCAGGGATCATGTAATTTTATTTACTTATAATTAATATCTTATAAAAAGACAATATTTATTACCTGATTCAAAATTATTATCATTGATATATTGGGCGAGGTTGTCATATTAAATTCTTAGGTTCTCATACCCCTTTTCTCATTTTATAGTTTTGAATTTCCCTTGTATTACCTAATTATGCACCTAATCTATACCATTCAAATGATTTATTTCCATAGGATGTGAAAAATAGAGTTTATTTTAGAGTAATAAATGGAAAGGTATTTATGTTTTACATTTGATATCATTCATGAATTAAGAAAATGTTGTTCCATGCTTCAAAAGGGGCATAACTATTACCATTCTCAAGAATGTGATTGTGTAATGTATTTAATATTAATAAAAAATTTCTAATATACTTGCATTCTAATCCTAGGTCAACATAACTTATTATTGTTTCATCAATAACATCTCAACCAATGAGATTTCTTTCACAAATTTCATCCAAGTAGTTGGAGTGTGGAATCTATTTTCTTTTAATTCTTTATATGACAACATTTGTATACACGAATGGAAACTATTCTTATTAGAACTTTATACCAAAGGTAAATACTGATCACATATACATTAAATGTCTTGGGATTGAGAACACAATATTCCTTATAGGTTTGAATTGCTCTTTTCGGTTTCTAATCAGTTTTAGAATGGAATTTTATTCTTAAATGAATCTCAATAAGAATAATGTTATAAAGAATTAACCATAATTTTGATATCAAATTGGGATAATTATCAGAAACAATTATAGAGGTTCACCATAGATTAATAAAACATCATTTAATATCGATATATGTGATGTTATCAATATGTAAATTTTCTCTTACAGTATTGGAATTTGCGTATTTGGATATAAAATCATTAATAACCTATTTTATATCCTTATATCTAGGATTTTTTATTGATTTGTTTTGAATTACAAAGTAATTTGATAACAAACACACATAACAATATGAATAGGTTTCACTAACCTTCTAGGATGAAATATACTAGAGTTATCTTGAAGAAAAACAAAAAATCTAGATGTAAAATCCAAAATTACCAGTTCAAGTTAGACTACAAGAAATGTTCCATAAAATCCCTATGCATATTTGGGATACTATAGTCTATATTGATATTTTATCAACAAGAATAATAAAACTACTACTATTTTATCTCCATTACTGATGGAAGACAAATATCATTCCATATTTTAGAACTCAACCTTCACAAACAATGTCATATTATTTCCCATTATTCAAAATATTAATTTTCATTTCAATGTTTTCATCCATAGATTGAGATCTTTTAATTTTTTATAATAAATATAGGATTAGAATTATTTTAAAATTAAATAATGTACTCACATTTATAATAAATCCCATATCAGTATCTAAATGATCCTCGAACATACGACCCATCTCAATCATCATTTTGGTCATAACTCTATGGTATTATCTAATCAATTCATATTCTACCATATTTTGTTCTCTTAGGTGATATTGTATTTAGATTTCATAACCCTTAATAATCTCAAGAATTCTGATTTTCCGCATATTGATCTATTTTTTTTAATAATGTATTTTAATATGTTATGATCTATGTATATATCATATAATTCACCATAGAGATCATGTCTCTAGTTTTTCAAAAAAAATATTTCAACTTCAAAATCAAGATCATGGATTGGATTGTATTGTTAGATAGTCTTAATTTTTATTAATGAATATGAAATAACATAATCATTTTTCATTAGGACAAAAAGAAGTTACTTTTTTTGAAGCATTACTATATATAAAAAAAACAATTCATTTTTATTTGTTACGCTCAAAATTAAATAATTTACCAAACCAATAAAATCTTGTACCAATGTTATGTTTTTTGGAATAATGTATTTTCTAAATACATATTTATTCATTTGATCAAATGATATTTCATATTTGAAGACAATATGGTCATGAAAATAAACTTTTTGAAGACATGAATCATAGTTACTAAATTTTTTATATAACTATTTCCATATTATAGAATAAAAAAATTATCCTATTGTGATTCCCATAGTCCTCATAACATTTAATATATAACAAAATTTGATCAATGAATAACAAAAAAAATCATCAGGATTTTCCATGAATATTATGTTCAATAAATCTAAAAAAATATAGTGTTTATTAAAAAATGAATGTTCAATTACTTTATACAGGAAATATACATTCATTATTCCAAAATTTCTCAAAGTAATGTACTACTTATTTATTCACAATTGATGATATCTATAACAGAGGTCAGTCATTGAAAAATAGTGGTCACTATAATGTTGAATGAATAAGTCATCAATGTGAGGTAGAGGATATGTGTTCTTTATATTAGTATCATTAATTTTCCTATAATAAACTCATAACATCAAGGATCAATTATTTCTCATAACAAATAGAATTGGGGCTCTCGGTGGTAAAAATATTGATGAATAAATCCCTTATCACCAAAATACTATGGTTGTTCCTATAAATCCACTAATTACATAATGTATATTCTATAGGTAGTCATTGATTCTGGCCATGAATGTGATGTTAAATCAATAGAAATATTGACTTTATGCTATGGGGTATTTATGGCATACAACATAAGAATGCAATGGGTATATCATTTTCTTAACATAACCATATATGTCCATAGATTTTTTTTTATCTTTGTCCTATTGTATATAATTCAGTAGAGCTATTGGGGTTGATATATATTCGAAACAAAATATGAGTTCTCTGATCAAATGATAAGGAATTATGCCTCTTCCTCAAAAATATTAATCTCTTTCTTATATAAATTAATTTTTGTATCATATTTTTATGTTCGGACCATATTAATGTTTATATTGAGGTCATAAATACTAATGATATTAAGGTCAGAAAAAAATAATATCAATGATTCATAGTGGGGTCTAAATAGAACATCATTTTTAATGAGACTTCCCCTAAGTATTTTGACTAATAGATCATTACTTAAATTAATAAGTAAAAGTCAATTTTATTCAAAAAAATAAGAAAAATAATAATGTGTGTGAAAATATAGAATCATATTTACATTATATAAATTATAATATAGAAATATGGAACCAATATACAAATTATTGGGTATATCCACATTAATTTTATTAAATTCATATGCTAGGCCTTCTCTAATTGGCATTGTTTGTGGTGGGTCCTATTATGGCTATGACATTAGTGTGAATAATTCTGCTTTTCATTTCACCGAAATAATAGAAAAGAATTTACTTTATTCTTTATATTACATTAAGGATGTAGATTCCACTTATTTACAAACATCTAGCAACATCTTAATCTATTTAAGCTTTTCCATGGTTGATTCTTTTAAAAAATTTCTCAAGGTGGATGTTTTTTATTTTTCATATTCTTTCATGATGTATTACCTTTTTCATGTAGTTTATATTAACTTTTAATCACTTAATTTATCTTAAATATGTTATAATTATGAAATTTGTTATCAATTTTTATGGTAAATGAAACCATTTCATCATAATATTAAAAAAATTGAGAGACCAACACCATTCACATATTTGTATTATTCCATTGATATAATTTGTAAATTTTATACATTGTGTATCATTTGTAATCCAAAAAATACATAGTTAACATTGTAAAATTTCTTTTATAATCATTAATAGTTTATTATTCTTTTCCTCATTATGATATAAAACAATATCTCCTTCTCATTTTGTTTCTCATAATAGATATATTGTTTGAAAAATATCTCCTTAAAATAATTAAATTTCCAAAGATCTATTTTCTATTAATGCATAGAATTTGGATCAATGATAAGCACTAATATGAATTTTCATGGAGACAATACACTACATGTTTATGATTTTCATTATAAATGCATCACAAGGACATAAAAATATTCCTAAAAAGAATTATCCAATACTCAACTTCCATTGGAATAGTACTCTAAGTAAATTATAGGGGATTCTATCTGATAATGTGATACAACATAAGTTAATATGACTTTGGAAAAGGATTCTCATTCTAGGTAATGTTTTTGTTTTAAAATCTAGTTCTTATACACAAATATAGCCATAATTTTCTCAGTTCCAATACATATAATATTCTATACTTTACCAAGAACCTATATACATTGTCCCCAAGTATCAATACCCTACCTCCTCCAAGGAATCATTTATAAACAATCAAATATACTAATATATCTCATAAATTTATTAATTTTCAATCATATTTTATAATTAAAGATATTTTTAATAGATAACGTGAATTAACAAATTTTTGTTAATCAAAGAATCCAAAACAAAATTTTCTTTTTTGATATTTTAGTTCTCAAATCCTTATTATAATTTTTTATAAACAAATTGAAATTATACAAAGTATATACCATTAGATTATTAAACCATTTGTGTTGTAAGGATCATTTTCATGCACCAGATGATGATCATGTATACCCCAAAGCATCATTATTAGTTTTATTACCCCTTGGTATCTATATATTGGATCAACATCCAATTTTTTCATAAATACATGGAAACAAATCAAGTGAAAACAACAATAATCTCATCCTTTCGAAAATATTAAGATGTTATTCTCTACATATCCACAAGTTATATCATAATTTTATATTTCCATATACATTTTTATCTTTATGTATTGACAATTTTCTCTAAAAAATCTCCTCTAATACCAGTTGTAAAATCCTCGGAATTAGGACCATGGAGGCTGTGTCTTTTTTCATTAAATTATCATAGAAACATTGGGAAAATTGTGAATGGCTGAATTGTTTATCAATTTTGGGGACCCATATATATACATGATACCCATTTTACACTGTGAGGGGATAAATTTAAAACATAATAATAGATATGAAACTACATCATTGGAAATTCATTCAAATATTTCTTCTTCATATCCTAGGTAAAAGAAACTAAGTAATGGTAAGATCAATAACTAATTAAATGGTTAAGTACAACAGAATTAATCATGAATCAGTAAATAATAATCAATATGGAAAGCTAATTAACTAAACAATTCTATTATTTATGTATATTTACTTCAGAAATATAAATGACATAATCAATATGGGAAGTTAAATAACTGAAAACACATGACATTAAATCATTAAACTCTAATTGAAATACCATAAGAGGCAATATCACTATGAAAATATCATAGACAATAATATAAAATAAAATCATAATGAGAGAAATTATTAATTATATGATTTAATATTCTAGAAACATGATAATGTTATCTTCATGGCCTTTCAAAAGATGGTATACACTATATGTAGAAGCATATTTAATTTGGAAATGTGATTTGTCTCTTTATAACTCATGATGATTTAAGTTGAAATAAAATATTTGGCACCAAACATCACAAAAGTTACAAATTTTTTTTCATATATATAATAATAAATTATATTACAAACAATGTTCTTTATCATCAAATATTTGTATTGAGTAATGAATACAGATTTTTCAGTATTCCGTAATAAATTGAATAATGATCAATGTAAACACCATATATAAAAATTCTATATGTTTTAATAAATAATCATATCAATGAAATAATACTTTGGATATTTAATATAAATAAATATCTAATAAAATATAATGACAATAATGTTATTTTTTAAATAAAATGCTATCAATAATGAACGAAATAGTATTTTTACATTTACTTTTAGCACTTGATAATTTCTAGTCAAATCCAATTAGATGAAAAAAATTCAAAGTGAGAGATAATATTACATAAACTATTTCTAATTCTTGATATTACAAGTAAAATGTGAATTATATAAACCACATAAAAATTAATTGGTTCTTAATAATGAAAATTTCTAAATGAAACATAAATTTAGAAAAAACCCCTTACCTCATGGTTCTTTTTGGCTGATCATTCTATAAAAATCTATTTATTGGTATTAATAATGTTTAAAATTTATACCAAAACCATAATAAGATTAATAATATCATATATGTTCCTCTTTAAAAATTTTACCACCCATTTTTATTAATATTTCATTTTAAGTGTTTGAAGTGTTAATCACATTGTATTATCATTAATGATTAGCTATAAAATTTATTATTCTTGTTTATGTTGTATATTTGCATCACCTCCGGAATAATAAAAAAATAATCATATTTATTGAAAAATTTATCATTTTAAACCAATCCTAATGGTTGGTTTCAAGAAATTTGGTACATTATATAAAATTGAATGTATGATCTATATACTCAAGAGTAACATGTACATTTTCTAAAAAACATTATCTAAATGTGGTAAATAATATTTTTACATTCCATAACGATCATAATATCTTACTATTTCACTAAATATAATTATAAATATCAAAATTTTGGTATTTTGATGAAAATATGGCCACATTATTTTGTGAAGGAGGTAGTGCACACCTACACAAACATTGTTTTATTTTTTTATTATGTAATAAGGAATGAAAGAAAATGATATATATTATATTTTCAAAATTATAAATTCATAATTCATATCATTATTATGTAATTTATCATACATATAATCATTAAATTTATTTTTATCTCCTTCCATATAGAGTCTTAGTGAAAGGGGAATCAAATCATTTTAGGAGGCGGTAATCCGCACAAGACACCTAGGAAATTATAGTATCACCAAAAGAATGTCATGATAAATTCTATAAATAATGGAGTTAATCCGAATGTATAAATATTTTATACATATTATTTCAATACTTTTTTTTATCATTTCAATACTTATCACTTCTTAATTTTATTTTTCCATTTTCATTAATTATTAAAAAGATAATTCACCCCACCCCTAGTTTCTCTATATTTCTCTTACTAGTAGTGAGTATATTAGTGTTCATTTTAAAATTATTAAAAAAATGTGGTCTCGTAATTATATTTTATTTTTTATCAAAATCATGATTTTCATGTTTACAAAATTTCAAATTTAAAATTATAGGATTTCATATTTTTCTAGTTATTTTTTTGTAGAATATTAAACATATTTACATTATCATTTTTCGATATAAGTGATTTTAAAAAAAATATTTCATCTTTTTTACAAAATAAAAGTAACTATGTCTGAAAAAATGATTATTCATGAATATACACCTACAAAAAAACAAAATATGTCTGTGGAACCTGATTGATACTAAACCCCATTTGATTATTGGATAATCAATGAATGACCCGTACAATGATCTTGACAGAACGAAATTCAATCTTGTTTGTAGATGTAAATCTGTGCATGAAGTATATAAATATTTAGGTATCATTAATCAATGATATAATAATGTTAATGATATAAAAACGTAAATGAATAATCTTGATTTTGAATGATTCTCTATTCATCCATTTGAATATATAACTAGACAGTTTTAAATACATTCTGATATATAAAGTTGTTAAAGGTACCTTTGTGTATATATTTCAACAATAATCAGTAAAAAATATTCTTTGGATCCCCACAAGTAATTGGGAATACAAGGTTATGAACATACATGATTTGAAGAAAATAATGAAAGTGGTGGTTTAAGAATTTATTAGATATCCAATGGTGTATGAAATTAATATGATGTGGTAAGATAAAAAGGTCTCCTAAAAATCCACTGATTCAAAATTATAACCTACGAAGCTAAAAACAATGACTCATATGAAGGATAATTTCATAGAAGTTCTCAACACTTCTAGAACATGTGATAATTATTTCAAAAAATAATTATTCAAATAAAACCAAATAAGTGAATAAAATAGAAGAATTATATAAGAAAGTATAGATATTAATTAAAAAACCGAAACATTAATATAGATTACCCCATCTAAAAATATGGTTAACAAAATGAAACATGGATAGAAATATCTATAAGTTGCAACTTGGAGTGCATGAAATTAAACCATGAACTCATTTTACTCATCCTCTTCATCAAAATAAGGTTTTATGTTCTTTCTATATTAGTTTAATAAGCACATCAAGGTTATTTCACATTTATTAGTTCACCCTCTTCCTATTTTTATTCTATTTGTCCACACTCTTCTCATTCATATTTTTCCTATATTCTTCTTAAATAAGAACACTATAACTATTCTCATGACAACATCAAAACTGGTTTTCATGAAAATTATTAATTATAAAAACAACTCAATAAGAAATAAAATAACATTCCCACTAAAAAATGAACATTTACTAGATATATGAAAAATATTCATTGAAAATTAAGACTTATACAAGGGGGATAATGAATCAACTATATGAAAATTATCATGTGTCTAAAATCAATGACATTATGTGATCTCTCCGAAAATCTAATCATGGTGAAATAAATGTAAATAAAATGGTGGATTCTTAATGAAATAAGGAAAAGAAAACATTAATCTTGGTTTATTAAATAATTCTAGAATATCAAAAATTTCCTTGAAAAAGCATTTAGTAATGGAATCTCACAATATATGTTCTGAAATTATTTTATATGTGTTGAAAATAACATTTATGAAAGATATTTAATGAATTCATGATATGGGGGACACAAATCAATTTAATTAAACTTAATTATTATCAATATAAAATTACATACATAAAATATCTGGATACTAAAATCATTATAGTATTAAATTTTAATAAAGAAGTTCAATTAGTAAACAATCCATTATTCAATGTATTTTTTTCAAAAATGTTTTTAGAGAGAAAAGTTACAAAATAAATATAAAATGTAGATTGTTGATTCTTATGACACATGTATGGGGGTATGTTTGAATTCAATCAAATAAATTATCTAGAATCAATTTAGGTTATATTCAGTGATTTTAATGGGGTGATATAATTATTCATCATATAATTGTCATTTCTAAATCAAATCTAATTATAAATATTTTATTTGTATAAAAATTTGAGAAAAATTGGATAACAAAATGAAAATTTTGTGATATTTGTTTTAAAATTTAATTCTAAACTAATTCTACACATGTTTTTAACTAAAAAATATATTTTTTTTATAAAAAATAACTATCATAATGATTATAATATAAATTAAAATAAATAAATATTAAAAATGTAAATAAATTTTGTTGACCAGTTTGTATGATCAGACAATAGAATTTACACCTTGGCTACTTTACCACACAATGACTCTTCTAACTAAACATATATAAAATAGTATGATATTTATCCAAAATTCATCTCAATGATGACTGGGTTTATGAATAATTCTAACATGGTAGGAAACACAAATATTCATTTTAAATAGAACAGGTAATTATTCATCAATATCCACCTAAATTCTTAATAATTATTTCTTCAAAATTTCTCAAATATAATCTATAAAAGAAAAATCGTATAATTTTGTTATTTTTAATTACATAAAATGTATTATTTGTGATTTATTCTTGTCACATAAAATATTATATTCTGAAACCATAACCATGTTTTATAAAAGTGTATATAATTAATAAGGTTATAGAATTATTTATATTCATGTTTTTTGTCAAAAATAATTCAATAATATGAAATTTGATGACTTTTTTTTCCTCTAAAGGGTTTTGATAATTCTTTTTCTTCTACATTAACAACATGAAATGGTGTGTTAGAGTAGGTAATTAAAAAAATCCATGAAATAACATAAATTTGTTCAATGAATATATTTTTCCAAAATATAGTAGGTTTCAATCCATCATTATTTTGGGTTTTATCATTAATCAAGTTCCACAATTCCAATTAATAAAAATGACACCTCTAAACATTGGAATGATAAAATACCTATACAATATTAAGTTTTTTCCTTGTAAATTTATTATTCATGAATTAATATATATTCATGTACAATTTGATTCAAAATACAATGAAGATATAGTTCATGAAAATTTTAATAAAAGAAAGGCATACTAAATATTTAGTAAAATGACTAAAATGATGGAAGAATGAAATTGTGTTTTCTATAAAAATATTCATAAATTTCTGTCTCATATAGTCTTTTTAAAAAATTATGTATTCACTTTAAATAATCCATATAAATATAAATAATATGATGTCAAATGAAAATATCATTAAATGTTTTTTAAAAACTTATAAAAAATAAAATGACATTTTACTTCAAAATATCATCAAAGGTTGGAAATTTCTAACCCATACTAGATGACCAATCAAAAATATTTTTGAAAATCTGGTAAAATTTTCTCAATTATAAAAACAAAATGAAAATTATTCCCTTAAATATAAAAATCGGGTTCAATACATTCTAGTTGATGTAAGTAGAGTCATTGTTAATGTTGTATATAATCACATGGAATGAACTAATGATCATCACATCATATGAAGAAAAATTAATTTTTTAAATTTATTCAGATGATCATGGTAATATTTCTTTAAATAAGAATTTATTGTAGATAATGGTTAAAATAATGTAGAATGACATTACTCTGGTGAAATAAATTTACCACTAACTTAGTAGAAATATATCAAAACCTTAATATATTTCTCATATCAACTTAATTTAAAACAATATCAAATTGGTTTTAAAATAAAATTTTTAAATGGTTTCATTGAGGGATTTTATTTGAAAAACCCAATGTTTTTATAGATCATAATTGTCAAAAACTTGTTTTCTAATAAAAAAATATCTTTATGGCTTAAAAAAATATGAGTTGGACTTCATATGAATTTTTATCTAATTTAGGATTATCTAATGTTGTTAAAATTAGAAATTATTAGTTCACACATTTTATATAAAACATATCAAATGATTTGTAATAGGTTAAAATTTATATTGATGATGTGATTTTTTCATAACTGATGAATTTATTCGTTTATAAATTTTTTAATTTATATATAAATTAATTTGAAATAAACTCTATATTTGAACTCAATTTTTTTATTGGTTTTTAAATTTCACAAAATAAAAATGATGATATTTTTTATTGTAAAATATACTAATTATTTTTTAAATTGATTGTTCTTGGATTAATCTAATGAAATTAGTAAACAAATATTAGTGAAAAATGTATACTAAAATCGGATGAATATAGTAATCTAGTAAACTAAAAGCATTCTATAAGTATAATAGTTAGACTTTTTTATCTTATTATAGCACATTCTAACATCCTATTCAATTTTTCTAATTTACTCATTTGTTACCAATTATAAAGGAATATTATTTTTAATGTATTAAAATTTATTTTTATTATAAAAAAGTAAGTAAAATACATTAATTTTTATTAATAATTATCTTCTATTAAACTAAATAATTATTTAAAAGAGAATTTTGGAAGATTCTAACTAGATAAAAAACTATATGTGGGATATTCCTTCAACATAGAAAATACATTTTTATATGGTCTAGTAAGATGAAAAACAATATTTTCATTCATATATCTTGGTTGGAATACATAGTCACTGAGAGTTAGTACACCAAAATAATATTGAAGGAACACACACACATAGAAATTGTGATTATAAAAGGCCATATAAATATTACTGTAAAATATACTATTGTAATTTAAATTTTCAAATATCATATAATATAATCTCACTCTATGATACTTTACCTTTGGTGACATTACATAAGAGACCACTTTCTAAAGCGAAATTTATTATTTAAATTTGGTATGATATTAAATAAAATCAATTATATATTCACTAAACAACTATGTTTTGATCATATTGGATTCATTAATGTTGAGTTTGGAATGGTTTAATTATGAATCATTCCATTTGACCAATGATAAATTAATAATTTTTTTAATTTTATTATGCTTAATTTTATTTTTAAAAAATATCCATTCTAAAATCATGAAATTATTTATTTAATTATAATTGTATTCGAATATATCTACTTGATATAATACACATACCTCACATGGGAAATATATATGGGAGAGAATTACATATTTTATTTCTCAATTTCCCTTAATAGAATATTTTTTTTTTAAATTTATTTTGAAAAGTTTGAAATTTTTTCTATTGTTTTCAACAAAAAAAGTTAAAATCTTTAAAAAAATACCATTTATCTTAATTATTATGGTATAAACATTTAATTTTAACAATATTTGAAACTTTTAATACATATAAATTATAATTTAAAAACCTTTTAATACATTTTTTGATTCATATATGATGAATTATCTAAATGGAATATTTTTTTTCAAATAATATTTTTCATCTTAATTAATGAATTATTATTTATGAGTAAAAAAATCAAGATATAAATGTATTTAATGTTATTAGATTTTAATATACTTTTATAAAATAAAGGGGGGGGGAATTATAGGTCTATTTTCACAAAAAGTAGAACATTTTAAAACATATAAATCATTCAATATGGGAATTATCCTTACCAATGGGAATGAGTGTCTTGTAAAATGTTTGTACTAATGTTATAGACTTTTACTAATTATTTCTGTAGTTTTTAATTTTTTTTTCTAATTCAAAAAAAAATTAAAGTTTATATACAAATATCTATAATTCTGTTATTAAAATATATTTTGTCATCTAAAAGATTTTTTCAATGATTTTTCCTTCTCATTATATTCTTCTTATATTTCAAAAAAGGAAATTTATTTTATATTACTATTTATTTCTAATATCTATTTAAAATATCCATTTTAAATTTCATTAAATCAATCATCACTTTTTTTCATTCCTCAATTTGTTTTATTTTTGATAATACCATGATGATTATTTTTTAATTTACAGGTAGTGTTTAATATCTTTTAGTGTGGACTATATTTAATTATAAAATAGATTGAAATATATTAAAATGTTTATAAATTTATTAAATCAATTTATACTTATTTTTATAAAAAAATATGATATTATATGATTTACTATTTATTGAAATATGAAATTATTAAAGTTATTATATTCAGTGATTATTGAATATCATGAATGAATATGTAAAATAAAATTATATCATGATTAATTTTTTATTTATTTGAAAACAGATTTATACTTGATATAATTTATATTATTTTTATTTTTGTTTATTAATATGGAAAAAAAATTATACCTTTGTATCTCTAATAGTGTTTGAAGATCAAAAACACAATTTTTTACATCTAATGATTTCATTTAATTACATTATAATATCCAACAAATTTTATTTATCATGACATTGACAGAATTATTGGAGATATTTGAGAATATTCAACAAAATCATAATGATTATATTAATGTATTTAAAATATTGCAGATAATGTTTTGAGACCCTGAAATTTAGTCATAAAAACATATGATGAAAATAAAATGATTCCATGAAATATATATTTTATATATAATTACAAAATTATATAAATTATAGGAGGGTATATATTTAATTTATTTTAAAACCTATAGAAGACTACAAGATTACTAATGTAGTAGTACCAGCCAAGAAGTGACTAATCAGGAACCACATTGATTTGTTAGAAGGCTCTTTGCCAGCCACATGATAATAGAAACTCAATAGTGGAGGATTTCTATACTCAATGTGATCTAGATGTACCCCAAGTAACCTCATATATTTTTTAAGTTAACCAATGGAATTGAGTGATGAAAATTGAAAATGCATTTATTACAGACAATTTTTATTTAATTCAATCTTATTCAGCTTCAATCACACTGACATATTCAAGAAGATTTATAGATCAATAAAATCCCAAAATTGTGTTTTTTAGAAGGTGAAGATCTAATTTTCATATATAGATAAAAACAATTCCTCAGTTCCAAATATGATCCTTGATAATTGTTTCTCACTCCATTTTTTTTCATATTCTATAAAATCTCAATCTTCATTCATGATGTAAAAAAATTACTTTTCAATATCATAAGGTATAATAATTTCATCTTTTTATCTACCATAACGATTTTAATAATAAATTTAAGGGATTTTAGATGATTTTTTAAAGTATTTCTCGTAATATAATTTCTCTTCTTCTCATATACTTTTACAGTTGGTTATCCCAAATTTTTTTTATGTGTTACATGAAAAAAATATGTTTCAAAATCTTATCAAAACCATTATAAAAAGGGATGTGTTTATTAGTAAATAATTTGAATAATTGAATAACATAAAAGACCTATCAACTTGAGAGGAGGAGAAATAGAGCCTCACAATAATATATTAATGAAATATTTTATAATATTGTGTTTTTTATATCTTCCAATTACACATTTAATCAATCAAAATCAATTTGAATAATTACATATTTTAATTTGTACCTTTCACTTGTTCCTAATTACTAAATTAATATTGAAATTAAAAATTTAATATGTATTGAATATAATGATTTATAATATCAGTACCTTTTAATTTTGAATTTACCTTCCACATATCCATTATATTTTTCTGGAAATTTCTACCCACCCTCTCCTATCATCTCTCTCTATCCAACAAAGCAGTCAAATTAATAATACTATTAATTTTAATTCATTTGAATGAATATTTCATAATTTTTAATGAATTTTTGTTCCTTCAACATATATTATTAATTTATCTCTAATTTAACTTATAAAATGGAATTATTGATGATATTCCTTTTCAATTTATTTAATTAGAAAATTTAATTTCAATCAAAGGGATAAAGATATCTTTTCTAATTTAGTTGGATTATACAAATGATTAATTTTCTTATTCAATGAATTTTGTATTAATTAATACACATCAAACATGTGTCGTATCTATATTTTAATATTTCTTCATAGTGTCCATTAATAAACCATTGTATATGATTTCTAATATTGATAATAATAATCTCAGGTATACAGTAATATATGTTTTTTGTGTGTATCCGAATAACCAACGACAAACATTAAAGATTCTAATTATTTGGGATTAAATCATGAAATCATTATCTTAAAAAATAAAAAAATTAATTCATTATAATATGTCTCAATGTCTTATTAAACTCAATCATATGATAACAAATCGTCATTAATATCCCATAAAATGTGTATTATCTTGATTATAGGAATTATTTTTATGATAGTCATCATTGAATTTCTAGTTTCTCCTTATAATGGGGAACTTCTAAAACCTTTATATGTAAAATAATAAAATCTATATATTATCACAATATAGTTTCCAAAAAATAACCACTATTATATGAATAGACATTTCTTATTATTTATATAGTAGGGGAAAAAGAAGTTCAATTAAGGTGATAAAAAACATTACCACAATCACTAGAGATTAATTCTAAAATCTTATGGTTAACCATCTCTCTAAATATAAAAACAACATTAAATTTGTTATTACTATAAAATCATGGACTACCTAGATCTTTTATAGCAATTCTATGTCCTGTTACAACACTCATTTTTATAAATTGTTAAATAAGTTATATAAAAAATTATTTAATTATCTAATATTTAATAAACATTTAATCATAGATAATATAATTTTTATAATATTTTCTTAATATATTTATATGTATATTATTAATATAATTTAATCTCTCATTATAATTCTATTATTTATAAAAAAAATAATTTGACTACATTATATGTATCATTAGATGTCATAAATTAATCATCTCATGTATATATGAATACAAAAATCATTAATAATATTATTTTAGATATTTATAAATCATTAAAAATTTATTTTAGATCAAAATGATATATAATAGATGTTTTTGATATCATTTTATTAACTAACAGTCCTAATTCTCTATATACTATGACTTTATCTTCTTTATTATCCCATGTACCATTACATTGCTTTTGAATTGTGTCCTCCACACTTATCTTTATTCTGTTATGTTATTAACCCACTATAATTTAATCATATGAAATTTAAAATATCATTCTATATTATGACAAAATGTTATATTAAATAACCCTTACCATCTAAAATTATACTCAAAATTATCACCTCATGTTCTTTTATACATCAATATAGAGATATTCCACACCATATTATAAATGGAACAACTAACTATTGATTGTTTTATATTGAATATTTTTATACATTTTAAATAATTACACTATGAAATTATTTATTAAACCCCTCAAATTTCTCTTATAATATCTGGTTAACAAGAACATGGATTCCTAAAGTATTATATTATTTATAAAATTTATTTAAAATTGTCCATACTAATTACAAAAAATAAAACATTCTTTGAATATTTTATCATCATATTCAAATTTGAAAACTATAGTGATCACAATAAAAAGTTGTTCACAAATGATTGAATGTTTCCGTAATAGAAACAAAATATCTTATAATATTTCCAAAATGAATATTATACGATTAGGATGCATAATTAAATCTAAAAATAAACTACCATATCTCACGTTCATTATTTTATTCTTTAGTATCACCAAACTTTCTTCATGAAACATAAAAACATCATCATTAAGATATCCATTATATAAGATGGTCCTCATAACAGTCTTAATAATTAAATTATTATAGATTTGTTATTTGATAAGTAAAATAAAAATGGGTTTGTGTGTGCAGAATAATAAAAAATGTTGTCATACATTATTTCTAGAAGCCCTAGAGTCCTATTTGTATCCAATCATGCCATATTGATATGAAAATTACCATAAATGTAAAAATTATCTTTGAATATACATTTATATATTTATATTTATAAGATAATTATAAAAATTACATTTCTAGATTTTAATGTATGGAATAAATTTGTAGATTTATATGAGGTAGTGAATCATTGGTTGTATCCATTTAATACATCATTATATGATTACTTATTCTTATAAAATAGTAAATCACCTAAAATAGTAAATTTTATCCCACTTTATTCAGTTTTACATTACTACAAAATATGTGTCTATAGAATTATTCCTACCATTGAATATTGTCAAGAATAGTGTTCCTTTTCCAACTCATGTGCTTCAAATGCCATGAATTTATTGACTATTTACATTATTCCACAATATAAAAAGATATATCATTCCAATTTATTGAAATATAATCAATCAATTCATTAATAAATTTTTTAATGATAGTTATATATTTTTTTTCATTAATTATATTTAATTATGATGCACTTACTATATTATTAATGTATGTTTGTTCAAAAAATTACATAAAAAATAATTTGCATAAAACTCATTAAGACATGATATAATTGAATCATTAAATATCATAAATTATATATTATAATTTTTTTTTATTTTTGTAATATAGTAATGTGTTTTGACATATGTTTTAGAACTAGTTATTAATGGAATTACAGAAAACATTAAATGATTATATGACTCACTATCAATCATATGCCACTAAAATTATAACTATTATGTTTATAAAGAGATGTGAGTTTAAGAATATTTCCACAATACATTCAAATGATTTCAGATCAAATGTTTATTATATTTTCGAACTAAACCTTCTATAGGATCTTATATATTCTACCAATTATATTTTTTACCTCCATTGTTACATTTCTAAAATATTGTAGATAAATTTCACAAGAAATATTTATTTTCAACATGATTCACCTTAGATGTGTTCATATGTTTCTAGTAGAACTATAACCATACCGATTTATGTCTAAATGGACATACATCAAAAAAATAATCTTGGTCTAAAATTTAAAAAAATTGCAAAATTTCCTTTCTATTTTAATTAAAAATAAAGTAAATAAATTGTGTGTAGATACATGAAATTTATTTTTGTCTTTTAATTTGAAAATAAATGTCCTTAAATATCTAGATATTAATTATGTGTATTGTTTTAAAATCATCGTCAATTTCATATATTGGAAATACATGATTCATGTATTACTTAACTAATAATATTTTATGAAATTACATAAAAAACATTTATTTTGAGATAAATACTATATCAATTTGTGTAGAAGTAAAAACTCTGATAAATTTGACTCTAAATACAGAATTATTGTTAAATGATAATAGATCAACATTCTAATGTGAGTTTGTGATATTTTCATAGATAACATTTGAATCACCTTTCACTATCAACTTATGATGTTCTTATTACTTTTTTTGTAATCCTTCTTCACGTCCTTGTATTTTTTACTAAAATATAATTATATGAGTAACATACTACAATTAGTACTGAAGAATCAACATGAAAATAATAATTCAATTGTTAATATACCAAATATATACTTTTATTCTTTCTTCAATGTCAAGTACCTGTAGTTCCTCTATTGGAGACCATTATTACCATGTTTATATAAAATGAATTATTGTTTATTTCAATCACTCATAATCCTTTTCATCATTTAATAAATTTTTGAAAGAATCAATAAAATTTAACTTTTCATATTTTGGTAACACATTCAACTCAATATTAATAATATAATTTGGGAGGCTAAGTTCTAATTAATCCATATAATCTTAGATAAATATAGTAACAAACATCCTAAGTAACATCTCTATTGTTAGTTTTATAACACTTAATGATTGAGTAGAATATTTGTTGTGTGTATTATAATATTTTATTATTTAATAACATATATTTAAAAATAATTATAATATTAGTAAATAATTCAAATACAATAACACCATGGAGGAAATATCACTATCAAGTTATCCCACTTCTAGTTCAAACTAGTATTGTGTAGTGAAAATGTAATTTATATCCCGCCAATCGATATCATTTTAATTTTATAGGATGTAAGTTGTCATGGTGTATGAATTAATGTCATAATAGGGAATATTTATATCATTAAATGTATCACAAAAAATGATGAAAAAATACATCTTCATAAACCACTCTGTATCCCATATAAGAATACATTATTCTTCCTCTCACTCACTAAGGACATTAGTCTGGATTATGTGATCTACCATATAATAATAAAAAATATTATAGTTGAAGGTATATGTGAATTTTCCATTCATATACATTTATGCCACATAGAAACTTTTTTGAGTTCATAAATGATTGAAATGATCGCTTTTTTAATTATGACATTTTCTAGAATAATTAAAAATAGATAGATAAAAATTTGTATCTATTAAAGACGATGAAATAATAAATTATTTTTATTATTCTCTAAAATTTTTATATAATCTCATAGAGATTTTATTTTCAATATCATGTCAAGGAGATATTAAATTATAAATGATCCGAATTCTATTTCTCATAACCCATTTGATGTTGATTAAAATTAGATGAATATATTTTGGAGGAATTTCATTGAATCTTTAGAAACTCAAAATTCTTTGATTTTTTGAAAGGACACCCCCATCCTGAAACCCTATAGAAAAGTATTCCATGCTCAAGCCTCCAAATATTTCTATGTAGATAATGGTCATTACCTATAATCAAAATCTTTTATGCGAAAATATTTCCTTCTTTATGACCCATTTATAATTAATTAGTATCTTGAACTGTGGTTTTTTTATAAAATAGCTATAGATTTATCGCATCTTCTATGTGGGAACGTGTTTCCTAACATAATATTTTTCCAATTTGATATTTTGTAACATATATATGTTATTTATTTTTATTCTAAACATTACATTTAATACTGTTTAAATAAATCATAATTAAATAAACTTTTATGAAAAAATAATTTCCGTATAAAAAATATTTCAATTCAATTTAGTGAGTTTTTTAATTTAATTATTCAATGTTTTCATGTTTTACTTTAAAAAAACGCCAATCCTATAAATTAACAAATAAAAATGCACATACATAGAATGCAAATACTTTATATGATATAGATATTAGATTAATTTGTTATTTTACTAAGTAAAAATAATCCCACCACAACCATAGAGAAATTAACACATTTATCTCATTCCTAAATTGAAATAATGCATTCCCTAATAGATTTTCATATCCTTAGTGAGGTTTTATCTTAGATAATGTCTTCGACTATCTCCTATTGATGAGAGAACTATCTCCCAAAATATTTCCTCACCAACATTTGTTTAGTACTACTGGTTTGTGGTTATATAAAATAATCCAATAACATGTTTCCCATCCACAATAAATTTAAGAAGTATGATTCACATATCATCACAATTAATTTCTGAATAAATTTATCAAAAAACTATATAAAAAATAATTAAATTAACTTAACCCAACAAATAAATGGATTTTTCAAGCTCATGATAATTCATACCGTCAAACGACTACGAAATTAAACTTTTTGGGATTAATTTCAACTAGTATTGATATAGTTAAATTTACTAATATTAATAATTTAATATATTAATTCACTAATTTCATCATTATCATATTATTATGTCAAAATATTATTTTTTTAAAAAATCATATAATATTACAAAAAAAACTAATAATTGAATTGTAATTTTAAATAAGAAAGAACATTACATATATTAACGAAGATACATGAACAATATCATCTATGTTAGTTTAAATTAATTAAATTTATTTAAAATATACATGGATTGTATAAATGGAATGGAGATTTATATCTTTTTTATCGTATTAATTTATTTTGAATTTAATATTTTCATAGCATGTTTAAAAATTGGTAAATCATGTGATTTTAGGTGAATATTATACTTTTAATACACCACATAATTAAAAGAAATGTATAGACATGTGACATGTTTTGTTATGCAATGTGTGTTCCCCTATGGGTTAATACACATATTATTTGTGGTGTGTATAGCCATATTAGATGATAATACTATAAATGAATTATATGACTATAATCTAATGTGAAGTTTATTGCATGTACGACTACAATTAGAGGTTATATATTTATATAATTTATTGAAATATTAATCATTATGCATTTAAATCCATGAAACACAGTGAGATTATTCAAAAATTACCAATTATAGAGTTGAACATATTAAATAGTGTGTAAAACTAGATACACATTGTGTAGTTTTTTCATAGATTTAATTTTCAACGTTATAACTCAAATGATATCCCAATATGAGTGTGTACTTAATATTATTTGACTTCAGTCACATTGAATGTATAGGATGTTACAAACCATGTAATCATCTCACATAACACACAAAAAATCTTGATATGTTCCATGAAAAATTTATCACATGTTACACTATATATAAAACCAAATACATGGAATATACAATATGTTGAGTCATGTCACCTAAGAGATTTTCAATGAGAAGTGTGTAATTATTCCATGTATTTTACCTAAGGGAATGACATGGTTTACCTGTAAAACCAATCCTTTTGGGGTTAAACATCATTTATAATAGTTGTACACCAATAAATACCTTTAAACACACATAATAAGAGAGAGTTTAGTATGAAAATACTTCATATTAATGTTTATACAAAAAAATGATTCACTCATTGTTAATTATATTATTGGATTGGATTTCATATAAAGTTACTATATTAAATGGTGATAATATATCAACAGACCTTAAGATCTATTGATTTAAAAAAAATCAATTTCATATTCACTAAAATTACCACATATATATTATAAGTATAAAATATATTTTCATCCATATTAAACAAATATATGAAAAATTCTATTTTTTATTCTTTAAAGAACATTTGGAAATACATTTGACATAGTTGGAGTTTCAATTTGGTTTCTTATTTTGTTCAAAGTTATAAGCCATTCCTAATTTTATATTTTAGATATTCTAGAATTTACTTACCAATGAATATAATTAATGGGAAAAATTTAGAAGATATATCATTTCCATTAAATCCTTAAAACCATTGTATATTTATTCAACAAAAAATGTATCCTCACATATTTGATGTAACTATTATAGTTTTCAAAATATATCATTTGAATATTCATTAGTCTCACTTAATTCTCATGATACCCTCATCATAGGTTGATATTTGAAAAAATCCCCATTTTAATTGGTTGAATAAATATATTATTATAGGATAGAATTTATTGTGTTTTATATTACATGATATAACAATTTGTAATCTGCATAAAAACATTGAATTGTTTCATATTCATTTACAAAAAGTACTATAATAACCCATGTTGATGAGTAAGGAGTAATAATCCAATTTTCTCTATTCTCCATTCACCAAAGTATTATATATACTTACTTTTATTCCCCAATGTCTTATATAAGGCTGTATATTTATCAATTCTCTGAAATAAATCATAGAAAAATATACTTCTCAATTAAGAAGAAGTATAGAGATATCATATGAGAATCAATGGAGAGATATGAATATCATAGAATGTAATAACATATACTGATTATAATAACCCCTAATTTTTTTAAATAGATATCTCATTTTATTTAATTAATATTAAATAATATAACAAAATGATCCATTCTAGAATTTTTTACGTATAGTTCCTTTAGAATCATGGAATCATTAGTAATTGCTTCATAGATAAACTATATCATCTACCACTACATTATTCATAACTAGAAACATTGTTTGACATATTATATGAAATGAAATTCTTCATAATGTATGGAATGAAAAAAATTAAAGACAGATCATATATGATAATTTTGGGAAAAAATGGAGATATCAATATAACATGGTCATAAGGGTAAGTGAAAATTAGAATAAGATTTAGAAACCATACACTATATATCATAGATTAAAAATATAAAGAAATAAATATATAATGGTAGATCACATGATATGAAACATAATGGAGTAAACAAAATGGGGTATTATATATTAACATTGTAATAATACATAGTTTTTTGACAAACACAAAAGCGTATACCATCACTTCCTCCTGTGTTAAGTCTCACAGAAACATATAACTCAAGAGGAATATGTTCACTCCATAATCGATAGTTGTAATCAAGGTTACCTCACAAGACTACCATAGTGAATAGATTCCTTTACTAAACTTGATTCCCTCTGCATTCCATATCATTTTATTTGAAGATATATCTATCTATATCCAATGAATTTCGAAGAGATATATGTCCCACCAGTTACATAATGAAAATCATTCAAATAAGTTCTACGATATCATAAAAAAGTCATAATATTAGAACCCATAAAATGAAATGAGTATCATAAAATCAGAATTGTAGCATAAATCATAAAAACGAATTGGTTTAATACGTTTGTCATCATAAAAAACATATTAAATGAATATTGGTTTCACTATTTTCTCTTCAATTCATAATTACATAACAAATAAAAAATGAATTAGTTTCATAATCATATCTTCATCATCATAATATAATATTCAAATAAATAATTGGTATGGTATATTTTCATTATATTCCCATAAAAACTAAATCAACAACACTTTTTTTCACTAATGAATAATTAGTCCACTAATATTTTATTAAAAATGTCTTGAGGAAAATATTTTTTTATTTGGAAATTTATTAATTACTTTCTAAAAACATAAAAAATGATAAAAAACGAATAATATTTGAAAAAAACCTGGAATTATGAAAGTAAGTATTAGATTATTGAATGTAATTTATGGATGAAAACACAATCTATTTTATAAATGTTTTATAAATTATTAGTTTCATATTTTTGAGATGAAATAAAAAGATCCATATTGGGAAAATGACATGATGACTTAATTTTTGTAAATATTTTTAAAATTACAAAATATGTATACTTATTTAAACCATAATTTTAGAAGAGTAAAAACCTCCCTTAAAACGTATTTAAAAATCATTGACATGGAATAAAAATGGTTTTCAGCTGAAGAGATAAGTAATGTCATTTTTTCATATAACCATATTTTAGTCTCTTGAATATATAAAGAGAGAGAATGAAATTAAAAAATTATGACTATAAAAATAATAATAGAATAATTAATTTCTTGTGCTTCATTAGCGTTAAATCAAAAAATATAATCATCAAATGAATAATCATAAACACAACCTATAATAATGAGATATAAAAATCAAACCATTAACAATTTGATAATAATTAAAACATAAGCCTCATGAAATATAAAACCTTATTGTAATATGTATGTACAATTATTTTAATTATATGATTTATAAAATAAATTATTTATATATATATATAAACCACACAATAGAACATGACTAGTGTAAGGAATTAATCCCTTAGAAATAAAAGTGATACAAATATCCCATACCACCTTAGAAGTAATTTTATAATAAAATAAAACAAATAATAACATAAAATTTTTTTTAAAGATATTTATATGTATAATATTTATGATATGAAAAGTAAAATATATATTATATGCAGCATAAAAAACAATGAGTTGTGAGTATGAAAAAATTCACAATAATAGATAGTAGAAATCCTTTACTTAAAGTGTAGAGACCCAAAGCTTGACGTACATGGACATTAAATTACTTTTTCAAAATACTTAATACATAACAAAAACGAAAACTCATGGACCGTAATAGTTTAGTGTCTTTGGAAACTCAGAATGTAATCTTCTAACCTTGGTGAAAGATCTTCAACATCTCCCATAACGATCTTCCCCTTTTCTTTTCTTACCTAAAACATTTATTTATATCCTTGGGAAAAGAAAAAATATAAACGGTGAACTCAAATTCTCAGTAAGGTTAAGCATGGAGAAAATAAAACAAACCATATACATTTGAACATAAAAACATGTACATAATGTTTAAAAATCAAAATCATGAGCAATGACATAAAACATGGCAGTACGTAAGGAATAGATCATAATAGAACATCAATACTGATAAAATAGATTGAAAATAAATCTTGTAAATGTAGAAAAACATTAATCACATGATATGATTTCCATAGTAGCCAAGGCATTGCTTCCAAGACCATCTTAGTGGACAATGTCCCTTTCTGAATCAACTTCACTCCTTGTTCCAGTCCTCTAACACTGAATCAGATTAACTTACCATTACAGCCATATCAATATCAGTAGATATAAATCCTTACCCAATTCATTAGAGGGAGATATAGGTCCCACCAATCTCATAATGAAATCATTCTTACAAGTGCCATAAAATAATCACAAATCATGCATCATAACCCAATGAATAAAATCAGTTTTATAAACATCATCCCATGATAACATAATCCATATAAAACAAATCGATATCATTTCATCATAATAAAAGTGAAACCATGTAAATAATAAATACATTATACTTGAAACATAAACATATGAAATAATTTCATATTTTTTGTAAAATAGTTTTGATAAAACACATGAACTGAATTCTTGAGAAAAATATTATTTCTTCTTCAAAATCATTTTCTTTTCACAAAATGCCATGTAATTTTAAAAGAAAATGATTTTGTTGAAAATATAAATTAAATATTGTATATGAATCTTCATGAAAAATAAGGGTTATGAAACCGTAAAAATCCATTCATGACATATAAGTTAAAAAAACATTATTCTCGTACTTTTGTCGGAAAAGTCAAAATGTACCTCATATGGTAATCAAAAGAATGATTCCTTCCATACAATGTGGTAAAAGTAAAACGGGGTATATATGACGTTAAAAATACATGGAATAAATTTAAAAATTTTATGAAAACATTTTGAGAACATATGGATATGGATAATAAACATAACCCTAGTAAATACTTATGAGTAAATAATCTCAGATAAGAATGAGATTGGAATAATTATCCCTTACCTTATGTCTGATATGCTTTGTATGAATCCAAACCTCCTGTATAATGATTTAATTAATGATATTGACCTATTATAGAATCATATTCATTGTTATGATATCATATATAGTTTACTTATGTCATTATATTACCCGTTCTTTTGTAAATTCGATGTAAAAAAGTAATATGGGTAAAATCATTTCATTTATTGTACGTGTTTCGACTTTTTGTTATTGATATTATTACTTATATCCTTATTTAAATAATTACATAATGTTAAACATGATTTATATATAAGATATATTCAGTATATACATATATATATGATATATCGATAAATGGAATGAAATACACCATTCATAGAGACGGTAGGCCATACGTACGCATGAACACTGTTTTTGTTTCCTTATTAATTGAATGGAATTAAGTAGATTACATACATATATATATACATAAATCAAGTATAATTATTATGTCATATATTTCATGATTACTTATTATATATACTTTATAATCATTCATGAATGGTTAACATTGAGAATGAATCTCATCACGTCATGGAGACGGTAGTCTGTACGTACGCATGAGCGATGATTTCATTCCCATGATTGTGGAATTGTATTTAAGAGTATGTATAATATATCATAATCAATATCACTTTATGATAATCACATATAGTTATTTATTTAAACCATTATACACATCCAAGTAAGGTGGTGGTTGAAAAAAGATTACACCACAGAGTGGAGACGGTATTCCGTACGTACGCACGAGCGGTGATTTCATTTTCCGTAGGATGGATAGAAGGTGAAACAGGGTTGTTTCATATTGATAATAACATATCAGTATATAATAAATACTGATGTTATTAATTTAAAATGAGACAAATAAAGATGATGAAGTAGAAGAAGATAGAAACTTGAGACAATCAGAAGAAGAGATTACCTCTTCTTCAACGCACCACCATTAAGACTTCTCTTAAAGAAGTAGATTTGGTGTCTTGAGAAGAGAAGAACATCCAAAATGTTTCTAGGGTAGTGGAGAAAAGAAATGGTCAGGTTTTTGCTGAGCTTCAAGGCTCAAAAGGGTGTGAAGTGAAGTAGAAAGGGGTTCCCTTTTTATAATGGAGGAGAGGGGCTCCTTTGGAAATCTTAAAAATATAAATTTATAATAAATCTAACCCCACATAAAAACCTCCAAACATGACTCATATTAAAATCATAGATGAGATAGGTTTATAATCACATCAACCAATAAAACTTAGACATGTAGGGAATTTATTTTAAACATTATCAACTTGATTTATCCTTATTTAATCTAATAAATTTTATTTGTGGTAATAAGATTCTAAATTTTACATTGTTATAAATAATTACTTATGTGCTATTAATTATCTGAAATTAGATAATTTATGAAATTTTAGACTATATAAATTTCAATTTATAATTTTTTAATATATTTGTGATTTTTAAACAATTAAATAATATGTTATTTTAATAAAATATCAATAGTGTCAATTTTGAAACAATTCATTTATTAGAATATAAATAAAATCCAAACATAGAATATATTCAAACTAAAATATTTAATAGGTTTCTAACATGTCATATTAATATATAAAATTAGAGGAGAACATTAAATAGTTTATAAAATATTTATTTTACTATTAGTAAAACCATTTATTTGATGTTTCTCTTAATACAATAATTAATACAACATTTTTTTATAATTAATAAATAAACTTATTTGTTGCATAAAAATTAAAAATAAAATACTTGGATTATGATAAATCTTATATATTTTATAAAAATACATTTAGTCATATTTATCTTCTAAAACACCCATGTTTTAAAATGTTATACTTATTAAATTATGAAGGTGACAACTCTGACATCATATGAAATAAAATAATATAAGTGTCATAATCACTTTTATAAGACTCCAAACGGTAATATATTCAGTAATTAGATTCTTATGGTGTATATATACATCACCAATAAGTTTTCATCAGTTTTTTGGGCCCTTTAATATGTATTACTATTTCAATAAAATAATATTATTGATTTTTTACTAAATAAATAATTTCTGCATCATTAATGTATAATCTAATAAGGTAATTAAATAACACTTAAAAATTACAAATATATTACCATGATAAAGGAAAAAAAATTTCCTTTCAAATGAGTATTTATAAATGATTATGTCTTATGTATAACCCTATTTTGAAATTTTTTTATTTATTAATCTTTGATTTTACCTATTTTTACCATTCTTTAAATAAAATAATATTAAATGTCCTAATCTCATACATGTGGACCTAAAAGGTCATATATTATTCCCAAGGTTATTTTTGGTCGAATTACACTTATCCAATAGAATTAAGACATGTGTTAGGGTAATAATAATATTATTTTTACCCTTAATTCCCTTTTTAATTTTAACCGTGGTAAATAAAAGTAAAAACTTACTATTCACCAAAAATTATTTTCATCTTGAACCACATTTTAGTCCTTGTTATTATCTGTGTCTCTCAGATTTTCGAAATTCCACTCACAGAAGCGGTAAAATTATGTTTTATGTAAATTTCCAAATTCTCCTAGGAGGTGGGTAAAAGACGGTGAAAAGTTCAATAAAATTTATATATATATAAAATTATTAGAAAATGACTCCAATGAATTAAATTGAACATATATAGGTATTATGTATCAATTTTGACCTAAAATAATTTTAAAAAAAATAAATAATTATTTAAATAAAAAGTGAGTTTTTAAAAAGTAACCCAGTGTTTTAACTATTCATCAAAAATTGAATGTTTTCAGGAAAATACCAAAAATTCTCCCTAGGAAAATTTCGATATTCCGAATCTAAAAATAAAGTCCATTTTGAAAGATAAAATTTATAAAATTTCAAAAATTGTCTATTACTATTCATAACGGCTAGTTCATAATAATATTATAATAATATCTCGTATAGTGAAACTTAGTATTGCGTACTACACACGCTATCAAGGAAGGTCTTTATTGCGTGTAATGCAAGGCAAGTCAGGGCTGCATGTATCGAAATCTCTATTTGGTGTTGCGTATAACATAATCAAAACTTATTTCATTTATACATTAAACAAAATCTATACATAATGCTGCGTAGAATAGTTTCTACAAAACAACCTTGAAATTGTGTGTAACACAAGCCAAGAATAGTGTTGCGTATACTGCAGGCAAATACGGTTTTGAGTATATCACAAGCTAATTTTGGTGGAGCGTACAACAGAAGAAATCAATGAATTTAAAAATAATAATTCTAAAAAAATCACAAGTTGTTACATTCTACCCCCTTAAAATAAAAGTTTCCCTCGAAATTCGTCGGGGTTATAAATTGTTTAATACTTGAATGTTTCTTTCATAGAAACCCACATCGTAAAAAGGAATATTAAAACTTCATTTTAAAAAAGAATCTTAGAAATGTAACAGTTACACAGATTAACTCATCACTGGGTTTCGACATAGGAGAACATAGGTGGAAATATTGATATGGATGAAAAATCTAACCATTATGTTCAGATGGAAAGTGGTAGAGAACATGCTATGAAAAATCCAACTGTTACAAAGCCATAAATGTTTTGTGATCTAAGGTACCATTTGATTCATCGGATATAAGGGTACTAGGAAAACTTTTTTGGTTTTCAATATCATTCCCCTAAAGCTGAAGATTTTGAATTAGAAGAAATACTTACTTGATTTTGGTACAATCTCACCATTGGACGTTCCTTGGATAATTTACACTTCATTTGTTAATGAAATGAAGTTCAATTTTTCATTAACGATGTGTTAGTAGATCTGGTGATCGAATGATGGGTCATTCCATCTGTCTCAAACAAAAAGTTAGCAAAAGTAATCAAATATACAAAAGTTCATCTGTAGTGAGATTAATAATATTTGGTTCCTAAAATGGATGTATACTTCATATATAATACTAATTCATAATTTAAAACACATTTATACTAACCAGGGATTTCATGTAGGCCAGTGGCAGGCGATAAATGCATGTCTCACGTCGGTTTTGGGTTTGATTCCTGCAACCTTGTCTGACACGACGGGTTATCGTCCATCCTATGGGTTGTCCTTTTTATAAAACTATACAATCATAATATAAAAAATTATATCTTTAACCAATACTATACGATGTCAATTCCAACCTTTAGTCTTATCAAAAATACTTATATCTGATTACTAGAAATTTCATCTACTGAGCATGTGAATTCCTTCATTTTTCCCCTATAGATCATAAGATATATCTTGTTGGTCACATTCCAAACATGTGAATACCTTAATCATGTATTCTTTTTAAAATTGAATACCCATTAAACCTTAGTAAAAACATTAATGTTGTCAACAGTTAACTATTCCGACATACCAAAAATTCCAAAAATTCTATACACACAAACCATGATATCACTCAGTACTTATATCAATCATGAGCTCATGAATACTATCAAATAGCTCATTATCTCCTTATCCCATCATTATGCACATATAATCTACATTCCAAAAAAAATATCTAAATAACATTTCGTGGTTACTGGTACCATTCAACAAATTCTATCAAATACTTCAGGAAAAACAATAGTGTAACAATCCTTACATGTGTCTTTATTCCATAATACCGTAACCTATACAACATAACTCTTGATAAACATAAATCATTCCACTACCTTCTTAAACCACCGACTAAGCTTCGTCATTTCATTCATCTCAAACATCATTTGTATTCTATTCATCATCATCAACATAAATACTACCCATAAGACCATGCTGAATCTATTCATGAGACATTCCCTCAGAGCACTAGTTTGCATAATTCCCATACATTCCACATTTAAAACATTTAATCATTGTTGATGTTGTAGAAATACCATTATACATGTCCATGGTGTGAACTGATCATTTTCCTTTACACTTACAAGATTTATGTCCTTCTTTTCTACACCTAAAGAATCTTCCAATTCCTTTTAACAAATCTCCCTGATGCCTCTTCCCACATGATTTACATGAGGGAAATTGAACTTTATTTCCTCTATGATCATCATGAAAATAAATCTTTCTCTTATTATATGAGTTGGGAAACTTTCTGAAGTTGAGAGTATTGATCATATTATGAGATTTATGATTAGGAATAATAACAATGTTTCACCTTCCAAATCACATTTTATTTTCTTGATCATGAAGAATATCATTTCATTGTCCATCATATTCTCTATTATCGGGAATCTTCCAGTTTCCATCCATTCTCTAAAACCCAAAATGAATGGTGAGGGAGGAAAAAATCATGCTAGGTAAAACAACAAAATAAAGGGGGATTACCTTCTATATCTAACATCTTAGGTTAAATTCTACGATCGTTACCGTAATTCTAGGACTATAAGCTATACTTATACTTAACCATAGGGACATCCCTAGACATACCTTAGAAATATCTCTCAGGATCTCACTAAAGTTTTCACATCCTAGTTTCAAAATGTTAACTAAACTTTCCTCTGATACCAACTGTGGAGACCCAAAGCATAACATACATGGACGTTGCATTACATTTGCGGTATACTTAATACATAACAAAAAAAAACTCAAGGACCGTAATAGTATGGTGTCTTTGGAAACTTGGAACGTAATCTTCTAATCTTGGTGAAAGATCATCAACATCTCCCATAAATATCTTCTCCTTTTGTATTCTTACCTAAAACCTTTATTTAAATCATGGGGAAAAGAAAACATATAAAGGGTGAGCTAAAATGATCAGTAATGGTAAGCTCAGAGAAAATAAAATGAACCATATACATTTGAACATAAAATCATGAACATAATGTTTAAACATCAAAATCTCGAGTAATGACATAAAACATGGTAGTACGTAAGGAATAGATCATAATAGAACATCATTCATGATAAAATAGCTTGGAAATAAAACATGTAATTTTGAAAAAACATTAATAACATGATATGATTTCAATATTAGCGAAGGCATTACTGCCAAGACCATCTTAGTGGACAAAGTCCCTTTCTGAATTGAGTTCACTCCTCGTTCCAGTCCTGTAACACTAAATCAGATTAACTTACCATTCTAGCCATGTCTATCACATGAGATATAAATCTTTACCCAATGCATTAGAGGGAGATATAGGTTCCACCCATCTCATAATGAAATCATTCTTACTTGTTCCACAATATAAACATAAATCATTCATCATAACCCAATGAATAAAATGGGTTTCACAAACAGCATCCCATAATAACATAATCCATATAAAACAAACGGATATCATTAAATCCTTAGAATATTGATACCATGTAAATCATTGATTCATTATACTTGAAACATACGCATAAGAAATAATGTGATCTTAGATGGAAAATAGTTTTGATAAAACACTTGAAATGAATTCTTGAGAAAAATATCATTTCTTCTTCAAAATCAGTTTCCTTCCACAAAATTCCATGTAATTTTAAAAGTAAAGGACTTTGTTGAAAATAGTCATTAAATATTTTAGCGGAATCTTCATGAAAACTAGGAGTTATGAAACTGTAAAAATCCATTAATCTCGTATAATTTAAAAAACATTCTTCTCGTACTTTTGTCGAAAAAGTCAAAAAGTACCTCGTATAGTAATCAAAAGAAATATTCCATCCATACGATGTGGTAAAAGTAAAAAGGGGTAAAAATGACTTTAAACATACATGGAAGAAAAATAAACATTTTATGAAATCTTTTTGAGAACATATGGATAAGGATAATAAAAATAACCCCAGTAAATACTTACGAATAAACAATATCGGATAGGAATGAGATTGGAATAATTATCCCTTATCTTATTTCTGATATGCTTCGTATGTATCCAAACATCCTGTATAATGATTTAAATAATGTTATTTACTTATTAAAGTATCATATTAATTGTTATGATATCATATATAGTTTACTTATGACTATATATTACCTGTTATTTTGTAAATTCGATATAAAAGCAGTGGTTTGGGTGAAATCGTTTCATTTATTTTTTGTGTTTCGACTTTTTGTTCTTGATATTCTTAATTATATCATGATTTACTTAATTCCTGAATGTATAACATGATTTATATATAATATATATTCATCATATACATATATATATGATAGATCGATAAATGGAATGAAATACACCGTTCATGGAGACGGTAGGACATACGTACGCATGAATGCTGTTTCCATTTCCTTATTGAATTGAATGAAATTAAGTAGATGAAATACATATATATATGATTAAATTTAGTATCATTATTATGTTATATATTTCATGATTACTTATTATATATACTTTATAATCATTCATGAATGGTTAACATGGAGAATGAATCTCATCGCGTCGTGGAGTCGGTAGTCTGTACGTACGCACGAGTGATTATATCATTCCCATGATCATGGAATTGTATTGAAGCGTATGTATAATAATTCAGAATCAATATAACTTTACAATAATCATATTTATTTATTTATTTACACCTTTATACCCATCCATGTAAGGTGGTGGTCAAAAAAATATTACACCACGGCGTGGAGACGGTATTTCGTACGTACCCACGCGCGGTGATTTCATTTTCCGTAGGATGGATACAAGGAGAAATAGGATTGTTTCATATTTATAATAACATATCAGTATATAACTAATACTTATGTTATTACTTTATAATGAGAAAACTAAAGAAGATGAAGTAGAAGAAGAAAGAAACCTGAGAGAATCGGAAAAGAGATTACCTCTTCTTCGACGCACCACCTTTAAGCCTTCTCTTAAGGAAGTAGAGTTGGCCTTTTGAGAAGACCAGAACATCCAGAATGTTTCTAGGGAAGTGGAGAAGAGAAATTGGAAGTTTTTTTCCGAGCTTCATGTATCAAAAGGGTGTGAAGAGAAGTGGTAAGGGGTTCCCTTTTTATAAGGGAGGAGAGGGGAACCTTTGGAACTCATAAAAATATTAATTTATAATAAATCTAACCCCACTTAAAAACCTCCAAAAATGACTCATATTAGAATATTAGATGAGATAGGGTTGTAATGGAATCAAACAATAAAATTTAGACATGTAGGAAATTTATTTTGAACATTATCAACTTGATTTATCCTTATTTAATCTATTAAATTATATTTGTGGTAATAAGATTCTAAATTTTAAATTGCTTTAAATAATTACTTACAAGCTATGAATTATCCATAATTAGATAATTTATGTAATTTTAGACTATCTAATTTTCAATTTATAATTTTTAAATATTTTTCTGATATTCAATCAATTTAATAATATGTTATATTTATAAAATAACAATAGTGTCAATTTTGACACTATTCAATTATTAGAATTTAAATAAAATCCACACAGAGGATATATTCAAAATAAAATATTTAATAGTTTTATAACATGTCATAATAGTATATAAAATTAGTGGATCACAGTAAATAGTTCATAAAATATTTATTTTACTATTTTTAAAAGTATTTATTTGATATTTCTCTTAATAAAATAATTTCTACAACATTATTGTATAATTATTAAATATAATTATTTGTTGCATAAAAATTAAAAAAAATACTAGGATGAAGATAAATCTTATATAGTTCATAATAATATATTTAGTCAGATATATCTACTAAAACACCCACGTTTTAAAATTTTATATTTATTAAATAATGAAGGTGACAACTTTGAAATCATATAAAATAAAATAATATAAGTGTCATAATCACTTTTATAAGACTCCAAATGGGCATATATTCGGTAGTTGGTTGCTTATGTTGTAGATATACATCTCCAATAAGTTTTAATCTGGTTTGTGGGCCCTTTAATATGAATTACTATTTCAATAAAATAGTATTATTGATTTTTGTTACTAAATAAATAATTTCTGCATCATTAATGTATAAGCTAATAAGGTAATTAAATAATTGTTAAAAATTACAAATAAATTACCATGATAAATAAAAACATTTTATCTTTCAAATGAGTATTTATAAACGAATTTATCTTATGTGTAACCTTATATTAAAAATGGTTTAGTTATTAAACTTTGATTTTAACTATTTTAACTATTCTTTAAATAAAATAATATTAAATGTACTAATCTAAACCATGTGGACCTAAATGGTAATATGTTATTCCTAAGGTTATTTTTTGTCGAATTACACTTATCCTTTAGAATTACGACATGTTTTAGTGTAATAATAATATCATTTTTACCCTTAATTACACTATTTACTTTTAACCGTGGTAAATAAAAGTAAAAAGTTACTATTCACCAAAAATAATTTTCATCTCATTGAATAGAATATTAGTCATTGATATTAACCGTGTCTCTCAGATTTTCTAAATTTCACTTACAAAAGTGGTAAAATTAAGTTTTATGTGAATTCCCAAATTCTCCTAGTAGGTGAGTAAAAGACGGTGAAAAGTTCAATAAAATTTCTATATATATATAATTATTATAAAATGACTCCAATTAATTACATTGAACATATATAGGTATTATGTATAAATCTTGACCTAAAATAAATTTAAATAAAATAAATAATTATTTAAAAAAAAATCGGTTTTAAAATAGTAACCTAGTGTTTTCACTATTCATCAAAAATGAAAGTTTTCAAAAAAATACCAAAAAATCACCCTAGGCTAATTTCGATATTCTGAATCCAAAAATGAAGTCCATTTTTGAAGGTAAAATTTAAAAAATTTAAAAAAGTTGGTATTACTATTCATAACGGATAGTTCATAATAATATAATAATAATATCTCGTTTAGTGAAACTCGGTATTGCGTACTACACACGCTATCGGGGAAGGTCTTTATTGCGTGTAATGCAAGCCAAGTCAGGGCTGCGTGTATTGAAAGCCATGTTTAGTGTTGTGTATAACATAATCAAAACTTATTTCATTTATACATTAAACAAAATATATACATAATGTTGCATAGAATAGTTTCTACAAAACGAACATGAAATTGTGTATAACACATGCCAAGAATAGTGTTGGGTATACTGCAAGCAAATACGGTGTTGTGTATATCACAAGATAAATTTGGTGTAGTGTACAACAGAATACATAAATGAAATTAAAAAAAATAATTCTCATAAAATCTCGGGTTGTTACATAATGTATCCACTTCATTCATTAATGTTTGAAAGTCCCATAAAAAAATTTTAATTTTATTATTTTTCTATTATAAAACTAGATTAACATATATCATTCCACATATTATTTAATTATTACTTTTTATAAATTTTTATTACAAATTTCTAGTCAAAATCATGTTTTTTGTAAAAACTTCTTCATTTCTAATATTTGTATTGGTCTGATATATATGGTAATTTACCTAGAGAATTGATTAATCATGATAATTTTTAAAAAAAATACATATGTATCACAGATATTAATTATATAATTATTTATATTGTTATATTAATGTTAGAGGTATAAAATTAATTACACGATTTATTTAGATGGTGGAATGTACACATGAATAGACATTGTTTCCATTTTTTAATTGAAGTAATTGATAGAAGATAAGGAATATATAACCTTTGAAACTTAATTACTATATAATAAATATTACATATTATCATTAATTATTTAATTATTACCTCTATGTAAAGCGTTTGTGAAAAATGTATCACATTTCTTCACAAGGCACTAGTCCTCCGTACACTCTAGAAATGATATTATATTCCCAAGGAATAAAAATTAATAAAGAAAATGGAAAATTATAAATAAATAATTCTAGTAATTTAATAAATAACATTTATATATATATACGTTAAATGAATTATTATATCAATTCTTGAGACAAGATTATGTAAAATGAATTATATCATATAGTGACGCGGTGTTCTACTATACACTTGACAAATAGTTTCTTTTCGGATTTGATAGATTTGATGATATAAATAGTTTAATAAAGTAAAATATAAAAATATATAAAAATATTATATAATTATCTATTTTTTCACCCTTTTTCAATAGGATATGAAGGATGTGTAAGAAGAAATATAAAAAATCAAGATTAAAAAGGTTACATCTTATTTAGAGAACCTCCATAGGTTAGAAAATAACATAAAATATTTGTGATTTAATAATAAAGATAAATCCTCTTTGGTTGGGTTTTATAACAAATGAATGTATTTTTAATGTTTCTGGGTAATCTAAAGGGCTATTCATGTGTTAATAGTATATGGGAGTGAGTTTGGATTTAAATGATGGGGAGTGGATACAGTTAATATTTTTTGGAAAGTGAAAGGTGTAATAATTATTTTTACATGACAAAAGGCTCAAAATTGTTTCTTTATAGAACTTTATGTGATACATTGTCTAAATATGAAATGAAAATAGATATTTTTACAAGTTTATATGTCATTTACCTATTATATTTATAATTTAAACCCTGAAAATCATGTTTTATCCTTAATTTTAATAATAATTTTTTTCACTATTAATTTTGAATAAATATTATGTTTAAAATAATATATAATATTAATTATACTGATTTAAAATATTGTATATATTTTAAAATTTGTAATTTTTAGTATTCTAAAATTTTAATTTAGTACTAGTCCATTAGGAGACATACAAATGAAGTTTTCCATAGTAAAATGTTTCTTAAAAATTGAATGTTTTAATTTCCAAATTCAAAATGAAATTTAATCTAATTAAATAAATTGAAAAACTAATCATATTACTGAACTATTAATTCTTTTAAATCTAAATTAATATATTCTTCAAATAAAAATGTAGATTTTGGTAAAAATTTGAATTTCTTTACTATTTGTTGAAAAACTAATCTCATTAGAAAATTATAATACATTTTATGAAATGTAATTTTGATATGATGATTTAAAAAGTTGATTTTTATTTTTACAAATAAATTATCTAAAATTAGATAAAATAAATTTTATCATTTTTTCATAAAATAAATTATAATAATTATTCTAGGAAAAAGTATTTTGAAGCTTTTGAAGATATAAATACAATTAGTACACAAATATAAATATATATTCATAACCTAATAAAAAAGTAATTTATTATCCAATTATGGTTATACTTATTAAATCATATATTTTTATTACATTGTTTATAACTTTCATGTGAAAAATTTTAATATGAATAGTATATCAAATTTCATTAAAACTCATTAGTGCATGAAAATGATAACATTCGATGTAATTACGTTTTTTAGATAATGTATTTAAAAAAATAGGGTTGTATATTAAACCCCCCTTAAAATGAAATTCTCCCCTAAAATTATTCACATAAACAAAATCAAATGATTATATTTCTACTACATCATATCATTAGGATACAATTTATCTTATTCAAAATGTTTATGTCCACACAAAACATTGACCAAGTGAGTGGTATTGTATTATATATCATTTTCAATATGATCAAAAATCTACAATATGATTTCATAATATGTAATTTCATGCGAATTATTTTTGTCCTCAAATATTAGTAATTCTGGATTTTTGGGCATGTACTTAAAGATGAACGATACATGAAACACTTCCTCAAGTTGAGGAAGGTTTTGTGGAATTACCAGGTGATAAGCCTTCATACCAACATAATCATGAATCTAAAAATGGATAATATACCAAATTTTCAATATTATATTATTACTAAATGTAATAAACATTGTTCGTTGATAAATTATCTAAAACCCCTTTTTACCAACATCAAATTCATGATCACACAAATAAATAACATCCAAAATTTTCTATTTTATTTTTTTTAATTTATATGTTGATGAATAAATATATAATTCTATTCAATTTATTAAATTATCATAGTTCCCAATCGCAATATTTACCCACCATCATCACAAAACTTCATAGATCCTCGCATCATTTAAAAGATGGATTCATGAAGATTTATATGCATTCTGGAGTGAAATATATTGTTGTAATAAAAGTCATCCTGATGAAAGGGTAGACTCAAATAACCATATAAAATTATATAAAAAGATATCAATATACCATATGGGGTCTTAATTTTTTAGTTCTACTTTTTTTTCTATTTTGTCATGCCATGTTGTGATGTAAATTAATTCTATATCTTGGTATAACTGAAGAATTATCTAGAACATTGAAGAAATCCTTAGATCTCGATAAGACACAACAGAATGTGGTGCTCTGTGAAACCTTAACACCTTTTTAATGTATATCATATATATTATATCTAGATTTGAACCTTCCTTCATGTAGACTATATGAGATTACTTCTTATAGTGGTCAACTACAACCCATCTAGAAATATATATTTTCATTTTATTGTAGAGTTCAGATTAATAAAACCATTTGTATTGTTTTCCAATTTCTATTTAAGAAATTATAAATAATAAATAATCCCTAATACCTTAATTCTTGGCCTCAAATTGATTACATACTAATTAATTTGGTACATACTCATGAATATTTCTCATCATATTTTTCCAATAGAAACAATCTTTCACACATTCAAGTGGTTGGTGCTAAATCATTTTTTCCATCTAGTTGTGGGTTCAAGACTTTTGGCCCTTCTAAATTAGATTAACTATCCCTAATCATGAAATTAAAACTTATCAAAAATATATATTAGCATAATTATGAGTGATTCCAATGTTTTAATAACCCATAATCAAGAAAACCTCAATGATAATGTAATCCCAAAAGGTTACCAATACCTTTTATCCAATTTCCGCAAAATGTAACGTCATTCCTCTATAAATAAATTTTTCAATAAACATATAAAAATTTATGGATTTTATATCAAAAAATGGATCTAAAAAAATAAATACAATTCCTAATTATCAATGGCTTAAATCTTCAAAAGGGTTATAGTTTAATTTGAACTTATGATCATCCTAAAAATCATAAACACATAATGGTATCTATAAATCAAAAATTAATCACACATGATTGCATATATTTGTAAAAAATTAACACAATTCATAAATGATTTGGGAATCTTATAACAAAAATATATTTAAAAAAAATCCTACATCCAAAATATTAATTATTAATACATAAATATGCCAGAACTTTTTCTTTAATGAGTTGTAATAACATAGGTCATACCATTTTCTATAGGATAAACCTTAATTAATGGAATTGAATAAGATAATTCCAATGTTCCAAACATATTATACATTTATTTATATTGTAATTTGTTTCCCTATGAACCTAATTTACACATATAAAACATCTCCGCCAATATTTGAGGAATTTTTATGGCTACTTATTTCATCATTCAGGACATGTAGGAATAAGAATCTTCTATCTTATATGTTCATTGACATAAGAAATCTCTAAAAGAAGCATATTAATTTAATTTCACATGTTAATAATATCATTTATTTTCATGTTTTAAATAATATATAATGATGGATATTGAAAAATAATTACAATATATTTATATCCTTTCATCATAAAATTTTATTATTCATAACCACTGATCTGTACATAACATTCTGTGTTATCTTGATTCCTCCTAGTTCTAAGAGTTCACTGAAACAAAAATGCATAGTATGAAAAAAAGAATCTTCTTATATACAAATAGTCATTTAAAATAAAAGATATGATATTTAAATTAGAACACTTTATTTTGAATTCTTGACTCCTTACCCTTATACTATTTCATTCATCATCATTAGTCAAATCTTTCGTGATGGATTACATTGAAATTTCAATCATTAAAACATACTTAATGGGATTTTCAAACCATGTTTGTAGTAAAACCCATCGTGATTCACAATGGGATAACCGGGTATATATAAATTTTTCCTTTTCATATTTATTACCAAAAAGGTATTACTTTCCAAAATCCACATTCATGTTTAGATTCCATATAATCATATAATTTTAAAAAAACACATTCTATATCATTAGATCCCATGATATTTTCATATACATATATTTATTCTTCTGGATCTCACTATGTTTTTCCCATATTATTTTATAGTATTCTAATAAAATCTAATATGAAACTAACTTATAGGACACACTTTTTCATACATAAATATAATGTATTTTTATGTGAATATTCATAACATAACATAACAATCCCAAAAAAATAATTTTTGTCTTGTTAACTTGGAAACATGGATACATAGTCAACTGCTTCATAATTGAAATATATCTTATCTCAATAAGTTTCTCATAAATAGAATACCCTATACATATATCAAAAAAATAATTTTATTTATATCATGTGTAATGTGAATATAATAATTGGTGAGAATAGATTCTTAGTAATGTTAAACACTGTAACACCCCATAATTCTAAAGGAATAACTTTTGATTCAAATGTGTATGTGGCATGGAGCCCCAAGATTATAAGAGAATATAATTACACAATAATTTAAAATAAAATACCGTCATGATAAATTCAATTTCATTTATATATAAATACCCAAATGACGATGAGATTCTTTAATATCATGTGTTACATGCAAGACAATGTTTTACTAAGAAAGAACTTATTATTAATATTATTATTTAATATGATAGTTATTGCCTAGATGTTGGAATGGTGGTTATGAATATTACTAACGAACTTATGAAAACATATTATTTTAAAATAAATTTCAGTTTTAAATTGCATGGTAATAAAATAAGAATCATTAAAAATAAAATTATATATTTTCTATAAAAGGTTTTTTAAAAGACTTATTAGTCACATCTTACAGACATAATTTAAAATTAAATTTTTCAATTTCACCAAATTTATTTTATATAATAAAATTATTTTTAAAAATTGAAATATAGAATATAAATTATGGTTATTTCTTTAGATTTTTCAAAAAAAATTCATTATTTTGTTGTTAAAAACAGTGAATTTTTATTTAAAAATGAAATTTTAATTACTTATTTTTTTAATGTTAAATTGTATTTTTAATTTGTAGTAATGTAATATAAATTATACTTCTTATCAATTAATCTAATTTATTTCATTATAATCATTTTAATATTTTATTTAGATATAAAAACTATGTAAACTGTAGTGAATTTTCTCTTTGAAACCCATACTTCTTGTCACATATGTGAGATTAATTTTAAAATATATTTTTTCACTTATTTGAATATTTTAAAAAATTTATATATCATATTTAAAAATATCATAATTTTTTATTCTTAATTAGTTAAAATATAATTTTAAACCCAATTAATAGTGAAATAAGTAAATATTAATTACCACAGTTGTGTTAAAATGGGTTTATAAGGGGATTTAAATTAAATATACTAAAAAAATCTACAATAAAGCTATATAAAAACAATTATCTAACCTTATTGAGACCATTAATATTATAAGGTTCTGTAAAGGTATATTTCAGACCAATGGGACATATAAAAAATTTGGATGAACACTATTCCAATAAAAAATACATAGTGCTCTCTCTCCCCCCACTTATGAAATGCCACCCCATATTATATCTTCCACACATCAGAAAACCTATTTTTTAGGCTAATACCTACAAAAATAACATCCAAAATTTTCTAACATCATCATAGAATCCGATTTTTTTTACATTAAGTCAATATTGGAATGCGTTAGTGAAACACCTACTGAGGATTTCTGAAGAAGAGGTAATGTTCTCCAATGATAGTCTTTATTTTACATCTATCTTTTCCTCAAACAATATTTTTTTAAAAATAATAATATAATTTCAATATTATATTCAAAATATTAGTATTTGTATTACAACAAATTAAATATCCTAAAAAAGTCTCCACTTAAATTTAATGGATGAAGCGATCATAGTTCATGTGTATGGTAGACTACCACCTTGGGAACATATGTCATTATATTTTCCGATTCCACCTCTCAAGGATGTGTATGATGATGAATATAAGGTATTTATATGATATAGATAACATATTTATACATATGGACTCACTATATCATATATATATTTATATATATACCTCTCAATTAGTATGTTATATGATACTATTGTCTGTGTGTACAACAAACTACCACCACACGAAGTGATGGAATTTGTTTTTCTCTAATTCTTCACATGGATGTTTATAAGGATAATTCTAATGATTATATATTAAATAAATGTCATTATTATGATTTTAACAATTCATATATCATTATTTAATTTTTTATATAAATCATTTTCTTTTATAACCTTTCAGTCAATTTATGATGATAACATCGTTAATGTATGTTCGAACTACAGCATTCACAGAGTGACGTGTATCTATTTTCATTTCCAAACCACATATATGATATATTTGTGTAAATAATATGATATATATTTTATTATTTTCTTTTTAAAAAATAAAATTTTACCCTCCTTATTTACATAATTCTAATTCAAAAATGGAAATGTTACTCTTGCATATGTGTAACCGACCATCTCAATGATCATAAAATTAATCATTAATTACTACCATCATTCATGATTGGTTTTAATGGTAAAATAGAAATAAATATATGATAATTATTTTGTGATTATTATTTTCTAGATGATATAACTGTATAATATATGCATGAACTAGATCAATCATGATAAAAAATTCATTATAATACAAGGCAATTAACAACGAAAATAATAAAAATAATTAATAATTATCAATGAATGGGTAATAATATGTTATAAATTGATAATATTTGAAATTATAAATATTAATATCGGTATTCAATAAATTAATAATATGAATATAACCACTACACGTGAGGATAAATCACGTTCATCTGAAAGAATGCCTAAGGTAATATATTTTTCTATATTTTTCAGTAAGGAATATTGTAATGTTTTGAAAATTCTTTATATTATGTGGTGTATATAATTCCTCATTGTCATATAATATAATGATTAAATAGTTATTATTTTTATATTTAGTTTAAATTGAAATTACTACAGAAAATTATATTTATAATAAGATTAATCATGTGATAAATAATTTCCTAAAATAATTTAATTTCTTTGGGTTATATTATAACATCATTATCATTAATATTATATGATTATTCGTATAGCCAATTTTGAATATATTATTTTTCTCAATAAAATTTTTATACATGGATTTAAATTTGGACGACGTTATCAATTTATTGCTTGATTCTTACTTCAATGATATGATATTTTCATGTGTTTTCATCACAATATCGTTATAATTGGACTTGATTATTATTTATTTCCAATCTAATAAGATTGATTGATCCATGATTAATAAATATTTTAATTTTTCCCCCATCTATTTATTCTTTATAATTTTTCTTAATATTAACATTGTTGGACTCTTTGGTTTGTAAAAAAATTGAGAAAATGATTTTAACAAATGTTTTCTTCATTTCTCATTTCTGTTAAAAATATGATTTCTTCCAAAAAAATATTTTCTAAAACATTGTATAAAATGTTTTTTGTGAATTTAAAAATTAATTATCAATGGAATTTTAACCCATTTTTACTCATTACAATATATATTCAAAGTAAAATTATTCCGTTTTTAAAATAATTCCCATTTGGATTTAAAAAAATGTTAACAGAATCATATTTTCATTTTCATAACAAGACACTTTACTAACATTTTGTGCTGTAAAAAATGAATGTTAATTTTATCTTTTACAGAATGTAAGGAGTAACTTCAATCATGACTATCAATTCATTTAACATTACATTTCATTTTTACAAGGATTATTTCATACACTATTCTACTTATTTTTTTAAAATAAATTGATTTTCAAAATGACTTTCATAAATAAAATGATAATTTCCTAAAAAATCATATTTTTCATAAAAAAATAATTTTAATTTTATTTTAATGATACATATTTTAATTAATGAAAAAAACTAATTCTAAGTAAAATTGATATATGTTAACATCATCCTTATTCTTCATCTGGATGGTTAATGGTTATTATGAACAAGGAAAGTATCTATATTCACTTCCTTGATTAATATTCAGTTATTTAATATCCCCATTAATCTATTTATTTCTTTTTGTCCATATAACATTATATTTCCCCTAAATATCCAAATTACTTTTTAGGGATATGGTTTTTTTATTATCTGTATCTCATTTCAACATATAATGTTTAAAATTCAATGTTATTTAATTGATTTTAAAAATATTAAATAATCCATTTTATATAATAAATAATGTTATTTGTGGTTTGGGAACATTCTTCAATAATTAAATCAATTACTTGATATTTGAGTAATCGATTGGACATGTAGTGAAGTACGGTTCCTAACATTATATATTTTCTCAATATAATAGTATATTTCATGAGACAGTAATGTTTTTATTGTATTAAATGTTTTTTATCTATATGTTTTCTAAATCATGCGAATGTTCATGAAGATAGAGGTTTCATGATGCTTGAGTTCATGGTGTCTATTAACTAAGAATTTCTTCTATTACGAGTTATAATTATCTAGAGTATTTCACAATAATAGTATATCAGCCTTCCTTTCTTTATCAATAATTGATTAAAGGCCATGTATGATCAGTTATTTACATTAAAATATTGTTTATGACTATATAATTATAAAGGACAAGATATTAATTTAATTGAATGTATGTTTAGTCATTTACCTTCATATAATTATTATTTCTTATTGATCTATCATTTTTTTGTAAATATCCCTTAATATACATTTGATATCCCCCAATTTTTAACATTTATCATGAATACCTTATGTTTAATATGATTGATATTAATTGATATTATATAAGAAATAATGTTATTCCTGAAATAAAAAAAAATATATTATATTTTTTATTTGTAATTGTAATACAAGAATCATGTATATGTCAGTTTCACCAAGACTACTAAATTACTCATTCCGTTGAGAGTTTTTTATTTGAATCGTATTAAAATTCTATAAATTATGAACCATATTAATGTTTCTAGGGTTGGGTATCTATAGTTGACATCATAGGGTGTTTAGTAAGAAAATTGGAAATAAGATTCTGGTAAATATATACTTGGAAATATAACACTATGATAAAAATTATGTTTTCTATGGAAGATCATTTAATATTTTGTTAAGAAATATATTATTATATTTTTTATAGAAACATATTCCATTCTAGATACTATAGGTGTACATGGTTTTATTGTAGATATACCAAGGGGTAATAAATCCAAAAAGGTTAATTGTAGTTGACCTTATCATCACCTTGTGCATGACAAAAGACCTTTATGTTCCCCAGTTTTAGCATTCTTGAGGTAAATGTTTATGATAATTAACATTTTATTTAGAAACCATTAATGGATTTGAATTTATGATTAAAATTAATTACCAAGATATACCTGACACTAGTAAGGACCAATGATGAAATCAAAAAATAATAATTATTATGTGTTACTTTTTGAATGAAGAGTTAAATTATAGAATTAATTTCACCACTGTTATATTTGTATAAGAAGCATGAAATGTATAAGAATTATGTTAAATTTTGAAACCATAAATTTATACATTAATATAATTATTATGGACACCACCACGATATAATTAATATAAGGTTTATCGTAAGATCAGTTTCATAAAAATCCATTTTTAAAACATTTATGCCAGAAATATAACATGATTAGGGACATTTTTGGAGAAATTAATGGAATGTATTTGCTTTAGTGGGAATTTTTTTACTAATAATAACAGTACATTTTTTATACATGAGTTGAAAGGTATTAGTAGCCTTTATAGTTTACATGATCATTATTTACATTGAAATAATTTCTAAATAATATTTTAAGATGATATCAAAAAATAAAGCTATATTAAAATACTTTTTAAAAATAATATTTAATGATTAATTTTATTTCAAGGTTTCTTATCATATATTTTATAATGTAATATGAATATTGTAATCATAGTATAGAAAATGGGAAACCCATATGATGGGTGATAACCTATATAATGTGGAATGGTCATTAGGCTCTAACCCATGATTGAAGGCCAATGAAGGATTAACACATACCACTAGCCCATTCAATATCCTAGTTGATGTGTCATTGTTTTTAGATAAGTAATTTCAAAAAAACATTGATGATCAAATATTGGTGTTATTATGGTACTTTATAGATTAATCTATTATATTATACTACTATTTATAGCCATATTTGATTTGGAGGAATGTTGGAGACACACCGAAAGACGTTTTAACATTTTATGGAACTTATGAACCATTAAATGTGAATTTTTAGTGATTCATGAATAAAAATAGAATTTTTATGTACATTTAATTGAGTATGTGGAGAATTGTAAATTTATTAACGCAAAAGGGGGATATTTATTCATTATCAAAATTGGAATGAAACTAGTAAATATATTTACTTACACTATTATATATTAAAATAATTTATCATCTTTACGTATATGAAATTGAAATAAACCAATAAACAATTAACTTAAAATTATGTGATTTTGATAGTATTTTAAATAATAAATGGTTTATGGTTTTGAGCCCCTAAATATTCCATTGAACATTGATATACTTTATATCAATGACCTCAGTAACTCACTATAATTATTTATACTCACTATCAATTTCATTATTTTCATTTACAACATATGTTATCTTACTTTGATAAATTGACAAGTGTTATTCCATATAACATTCATAAAATGTTTTATCCATTATTAATATGATTTTTATACCATTTATGATTGGGGTTTATCATTAAAAAATTTATATATCAAACCCTACAGTTTTTATATCAAGTATATATTATTAGGACAAAGATTATATATGTTGGGGAGAACAAAACACCAAAAAATTCAAAAATCATCACACCTTATTCGGTATTTTGTCTAAAAAGAAACCCCTCTTTTAGAAAATACTATTACACCATAATATATTTAAGTATATATCTTTTTGAATAAATTTAATTTCCTCATTAGCTGATGATAGAAGAAACAATGAGTTTCTTCAATAACATGCATTACATTAAAGACTATGTTTTAGCGAATAAAAATATAATAATAAAATTTATTATTATTATTATTGTTAATTCTGAGACACAAGAATGGAGGGTATTAATATTACTAAATAACATACAATGATACATAGTATAGAAATGTTTATCAGTTAATATTGGATTAGTATAACAAATGATCCCAAACATTATGCGGTGAATATTTTCAAACAATAGGGGGTAAATACTTTGAAATTGGGTTATAAATAGTTTCTTGAGTCTATATGAGATCTCATTGGAGTTTTGGGTGGAGGAAATTAATAAATTCTATGAATGTACATCTAGTGCATGCTTCAAATTTTTACAATGTTATGAGTTACCATGCACCCTAATCGTGTATGCCTGGAGGAAGGGTGCATGGCTTGGAAGTAACCATACAACGGGGGAGAGACAAACTATTTTGATTTGGAAAGATCCATTCCTAATTGTTTTCTCATTTTTTTGATAAACCATAAATAGCTACCTAGGTAACCGTGAAACATAGATCATTATGGTTTCTCACACCACACCTTCCCTCATTCCTCTTATATAATCCCTAGTGATAGACCATCTTGACTAGGACTTCCCATGGATCAATATTCTTCAATTGAAGGCATTTTTGAGCGTCATTGGGTGTATTTTAAGCTCCCAATATCTCAAACTCTCATGTTACTTCTCTTTTAGGATTAGAGCATATGGTTACATAATTCATCTTTTGATTCCCAAAAAAGTCTTCCAATGTAACTTAGTTTCAGGATTAAAATGGTGTTTGAATCTGATTCAAATGTTGAGGTTAAGCATGTGCTGGTCTTTTTTATCAATGTAGGTGGTCGACGGGTTATATCACATAGTAATGATGTTGATTTAGGCATGTGTTGTTTTTTTTATTTCACCTATTTTGTTTTGAAATTGATTCCATTCATGATATTGGGTAAAATGGTTATGTAAATGATTAATTCATCATTCCATGATCCCCTTGTGACGCAATGTGATTTACTAGACTGATTTAGGGCCACCCATGGGGAGTATCAAAAATCAAGATCATTGAAAATTGTAATTTTAAGAAAAATATTGACTTATGATAATGTATGTAAAATTTTTAACAATTTCATACATTAGTATCGATAAAATTGAAAATTTATATTTGTTTCTAAACTATAGTAAATTTTTAATTGATTTTTTGGCTTAATCTGAAATGAGATAGTTGAAAAAAAGTGTTCGGTTTGAGGACATATGAATCATAAATGAAATGCATAAGTGGCTTAATACATGTGAAATGATGAATATGTTATATGGTTAAATTCTTGTGAATTGAGGAATGTAGTAAATGGGTTAATTTATGGGAATTGATTAATGTGTTAAATGGTCCATAATATGGGAATTGTGGAATACTCTATAAAGATAGTGCATGAGAAAGGAAATTGGATTAACAGGTGATGGAATTTAATTATAAAATGTGCTAATGGGTTATGTCTTGATATTAAATTATATATTGAACAATTATGGCATGTGAATGTAATAGGAATAGATTTTAGTATGCCCTCTTACAAGGTATATATAAGGCCCCAGCCTTAAACATTACTTATAATTGAAATAAATGAATAATTCACATTGAGGATCTTTTTAGGTTTAGAGTTTTAGAGAATTAGGACATAACTATTTCATATCAAAGATTACAAAGTAAACACTTCTACTAAGATTAATTAAAATAAAAAATCTTAAAAAGAAACACATATAGTTCCATGTTTTAAATAACATGTCTTTCCTTGATCCCATCCTTGACCCTATTCATCTTTAAGTCCAGTGGAAAACATTTCAAAAACATGGGATGATCATAAAAAGCCTAGTAAAGGATACACAAAGAAGGAAAACTATTAGTTTTTCAAAACAACAAGAAAACCCAGAATACTTTATCAAAGTAATACTTTTCACCATTATGAAGTAGAAAAAAACTCGTCACTGTATATAAGATCATTACTTACCCATTTTGTAACCAAAATATTACCATAAAAACCCATATAAAGAACACATAACATATAAAGGTAACTTGAGACATAAATATACTTAAATGGAATAACCATACAGTCGACTTCCACACATATCACTTAATGGAATAGTCATACGGCTAACTTCCATACCCAATGCATTGGAGGTTATAATGTAACCACCCGTCCTGGTAATCAAGGAACCACCCGTCATATGGTTTATCACGTAACCACCCGTAAAATGTCCAAGTACCATCATTACACATAAAATATTGAAAATATACACATTTCAATAACAATATTTCATTTTCAATCACAATAAGTAATTCCAAGATATTGAATTAATCAATCCATTTTCAAAAATCATTTAAAAGATATTTTTTAATCAAAGTTTCCCATACCACTTTGATGCTTTTAATGGAAATATAATTTTAAAACATTAATTTCCATATAAATAAATACTGAAAACCATTTTGAAAACATGGACATTAAAGATAACTATTTAGAATAATGGATCTTTAAAACATTTAAAACGATGTTTTTGTTAAAGAGTTTTTAACAAAATTAGAGACTCTTGAATATAAATAATTGCAGAATACCATTTAATCCAAACTTTATAATATCATGAGAAAAAAGGGATTAATGATATAATATTCCAAAGGATAGTATACACACCATATAAGAGTGAATTTGTGCATAACAACAATTAAGTCTCAATGGAAATGTAAATTGATATGAAATCCATTATAAAGATGGTATCCCTAAATTAAAGATAAATCTATCACAAAATTATGTGTGATAAATATAAATACACCCAATATAAGTGGATATTAAGCGTGAAACAATCAGAGGTCATTCATACATAATCTTGGAAAAACAAAACCAATGACATTGATATTTAACTCAATGAAATGAGATTGAGTTATGATTTCCCATTCATGTTCGTAAGAATTTATAAATGATATGATTATGTGTAGAAATAGTATATCCAAAAAACGGTTTGTGGAAATTACAATATATAGATTCCACGCATAATATTGGCATAATAAAACAAGAAGTAGAGGGTTAACCCAACGAAATGAAAGTGGGTTAAGAAGTTCCCTTACAGAAATCTGACAGCCAAACGACATCACTTTAAAATTCAGAAAATGAGTTGATGAGAGGGAAAATGGTATCTCATCACTTGGACATAAAATTTACATAAATAATGAAATATAATAACATATTCCAACATAATAGTATATAAATTAAAAGTCATAACAAAATAAGTCTTTCAAAAAGAGGAGGGTGAAAGGTCCCCTTATTGAGTTGGGTAACTTTCGAAACGTATACCCCATGGAAGAAGGGTCATACAATGAAGATGTAAATACCCATAAATTAAATTATACTAAACAAAGTGTATAATAATAGGAATTACATACACCACTAAAGGGAAATAGTGGCAAATTTATCATAAATGTCATGGGAATAAAAGTGAGATGAAAAATCCCTTACGAAAACTCGGCAGCATAACGACGCCACATAAAACAACAAAAAATGGATTTATGAAATCAAATAGGGTCTCTCATAATATTAACATAAATATTAAATTATGTGGAATATAAAATAACATCCCCAAAAATAATAAAGATGAGCTTAATAGAAATGACATAAAAGATAGTACTTAAAAAGAAAGAGAGAGGTTGGATCCCTTACCTCATGTCCGACATGACTCGATCGTTCTTAAATCTACTAAATAATAAAACATGGTCAATTCATAATTTATTAAGGTAATCCTTTAAATATTATTATTCAGTTCATATCACATATTATATTGTTATAATAATTGTTTAATAAATTTAGTTCATATCAGACGTTTTTGTCGATGTTCAGTACATGAGTAAAAATTGAACTTGTTGAAAAAGAATTTTACATGTAGTTATATGTACATCATCTCTAGAATAGTATTAATGTTTTATATATCATATATATACATTATATATTCATTTTTTACTATTCCATAACATTTTGTGATAGAAAATTAAAATCACCGGTCATGGAGACAGTAGGCCGTACGTAAGCATGAATGCTACTTTCATTTTTTTATCATATTAATGGAATTAAAGTTAATAGAGATATATATATATATTATAATTCCAGAATTATATCCATAATTTGGATGTAATATATGAAATATATATCCATTATATATATGTACTTATAATAGTACATAACATTTGAAGATAATAAATGAAATATACCGTTCATGGAGACAGTAAGCCGTACGTACGCATGAACGCTACTTTCATTTCTTTGGCACATTAATAGAATTAAAACAAGATGATATATATATATATATATTATAATTCCAGTATAATATATATGTTATATATATCAAATAAGTTCATCAATTTCATTCTTTATACATTCCATGTATTGAATGAACGAGTCACATCACTTGAGGGGGCGGTAGTCCACACTTCCTCAAATGAAATTATCACATTTTCACAACATGAAAAGAATAAAGGTATGTATAAAATATAAAATACAGAATCGTAGAGTGGAAATAAATATAATATATATCATAAATAAATATAGTTTCATCATAATGGCCACCATGAGAGGTGGTATGAGAAGATAGAACAATCATCGTTTCGTGAGGCTGTAATTCGCCATCCACAAAAACAATATGTTCATTATCATTAGACAGAGGTGTGTGTCAGTGTAGCTAGTATACATCTCTTAAAAAATCCTATTATATTGAAGATACTATTTTTGTTAAAAAGGAAATTAATAAAAGGAGTTTAGGGGGTTGGTGAATCAAAATAAAACAAAAGAACACTAGGGAAGACATTACATTTAAAATGGGTAACTCATTTTGATTTGAGCTCAAAGGCTTCCTTGGGAAGACTTCTACCCAAAGTGGGGCTTCTAAGAGTAATATAGATATGTGGAGAGAAAAAATGGTCAGGGTTTGTCTGATAAAAAGGCTTGAGAGGTGTGGTTAAGGTGGTAGAGGTGGGGGCCTTTTATAAGAGGAGAGGAGGGGCACACTTGGAATGTTATAAAAGGTTACTTTATTATAAAATTATTTTTGGATTGTAAAGGTCCCTAAATTATATATTTCGAGGATAAGGTGATAAGAGTTATAAATACACCCATAAAATAGGTTTTTGACATGTTTTGGTCTTAGATTTTTACATTACCTTTTCATTTTATTTAAATCATTAAATAATGAGGTAATTGATGCATCATCATGGTGTCAAAAATAATTTAATTTATTTAATGTATAAAAATTATAAAAAAAATATCATGATGTAGTAAATCCTTCTAGATTTCTAATGAATATTTATAGTAAAAAATATGACTTGTATAACCCCATTTAAATATTTTTTAATTAAAACAACTCATGTTTGTGACATTTTTATTTTAACTTTAAATAAAATGTTATTTTTGTCATTTTCCTACCAAAGTAGCTCCATGGGGTCCCTAAGTTGACCCATGGATTTTCTTGGTCAGAAATGACACATCCAATGAGTGTAGGACATGTTTATATGTCATTTCATATTATTAAAACATTATTTTTATCTTAAATTACACTAATTACCTTTAATCGCGATTAATAAAACTTAAAAGTTGCTATTCACAAAAAATTATTTTAATCTCATTGAACAATATTTTACTTCTTAATGAAAACCATGTATTTCAGAGTTTTGAAAATTAAATCACAGATGTGGCAATGTTTCATTTAAAAGAAAAATCAGTTTCTTTAACTACAACTTAGTGGTTTCACTATTCATCAAAAATTGAAGTTTTTCAGAAAAATACACAAAATTCACCCAATTCTATATTTGATAATCCGAATTAAAAAATGATTTATATTTTAAAAAATTCAACAAATATAAGTTTCATTAATTAATTTAATAATTAATTCTCATTGTCAAAACAATAAGCGTGTTTTTAAGAAACAATATCAATTAAAAGATTGACACTAGTTTTAGTCAAATTTCAAAGTGAAATTAATTCCAATGACCACCATTGAATTAAATGGTAAAAATATATTCTAAATACTCTTTAATATCAATTAAAAATTTAATCTATCCATATAAATAAATCAGATTAAAAGGAGGTTTTGAATTAAAATGCAACATTTTCAATAAAAATGATCTTTATCGGAAAAATAACAAAAAAAATACACAATGTAAATTTTGATGTCCAGATTCTAAAGAAGGATTTTTTTTTGTCAAATACAACATATAAAATGGTGAATAGTATATTTAAAAATTGTTCTCCATCAGAAGGCGGTTAATCGGCCGTTTAAAGAATATAAGATGATTTATGCTTAAAATTGGATTCATTTTCATTTTAAGCCTCTAACAATTTTTGGATAAAAGTAAAAATAATTGAAAAACATATATAATAATTTTTTATTTAGTTCCGTTCATTCCTTCCATTACAACGTCTAAGAATTAATTACCATTTAAAAAAAATTATATTAGAGTACAACGCAAGCTTTTAAAGAAAGTCATTGTTGCGTAATGGGTACGCCATCGAGCATAGCGTTTCCTTTAAAATAATACTAATATTTTATCCAAAAATATCGATAAATATGAAAATTTCATATTCTTTATTTACCTGGGGTGTTACAAACTTCCCCCTATTTGGGAATTGCGTCCTCACATTTTTAAAAATAGGTCTTCGAAACTTCATTGAAAATCGTAAATCGGAACAAGAGTCAGTAAAAATCTCACTTTAAAATAAAGAAAGATAAGTACAATGGTCACCCGAGTTAACCCATACTAGGATTCCATGTAGGAAAACATGGACATAGAGGAGAAAATAAAGGTTCATGTTCTGAGGTAGAGTGATAGAAAACATGGTTACGATAAAGTTAACAACCAGAAAATCCCAAACTTGTGATGGGTAAAACGGTATTTGATTCCCCAGTAGGAAAAATTAATAGACAACATTTTTATTTTTAAGTTACTTTTCATTGAGAAATTTATTTTTGAGTGTAACTAAAACATAATTAAATGTACTTACTTTTCATGCTGACTTTCAAAATTTACTATATTTCTTACACGAACTCATATTTTCTCCAAAATATGAGTATTTATGATGTCGTGTTTACATTAAGAGAGCTATAATCAACTTCTATAGAATCACCTAATACACAAAAGAGAACTATATACTTCCCATGTCTTTAGACCGTAACCAAAACTAAAACCAAAAAGGTTAGTATGAGATCAGATAATTCCCAAAAAGGATAATCCTTTATAAAAAAAATATTTTTTAATCTCCAAAATATGTCAAACAATACCCAAAGTTCAACAAAGACCATTCAGTAAACATTTTTTCCATAAAATTAGTAAAATTAAACCAAAATATGATTGAAACCCAAATATTTGAAGGATTTATTCACATAGTCTTCCAAGGAAAAAATTAACATTTATCTCTAAATAACATTAGTTTCTCTTAATGTCTCATATTGAAAATTAATTAACCTATTCACTTATCCTCCATGATAGGTTAATCACTTCCATAGATAACCCAAAATAAACTTACTCTTGATTCATAAAATCATCTATCTAAAAAGAATTAGTCAAACTAACCAGGGACATCACGTAGTCTAGTGGTAGGAGATAAATACCAGTCGCACTTTGGTTGTGGGTTCGATTCCCATATATTTGTCCGACGCGACGGGTTGTCACACGGTCTGCGTGTTGTAATTTTTCCAAAACAACATAATTCCTAAAACATTCCCCAAAATGAGATAAAATATTCAAAAATTATCATAATATATTTTAAGCTCAAGTTTATCTCATGCCTTTCATTTTCCATCATATCATAGAGTAACCCATAATTACCTAGAAAGTAATGATCATATAAACCCTAATGGTTACCTTTATAATTATAATCTGAACATCCACATCATGTTGGTCATCTCATACATGATGCATTAGAGAACTCACCAAGGTTCAAGTGGTTGATCACGACTCCTTGATAGTTGGTTTAGCACAACCATTAGATTCCTCATTGAATCCACCATTTCATCCCGTCTCTTAATCAGAGATCCACCATAGTTTCCATCAAACCCATTGTCACTTTGGTTCCAGCTAGATCCATCCATTTACAAAATACATAAATTTCAGTGTGCGTATATCATCAAAATCATCATGTACTAATGAGGAAGATAAACACTAATATATACTTACTCATTCACTTTATCTAAAAACTAAGACTCTTGCTGAAATCCTAGCCATTATGGTAATGTCACTTATGCTTATAGAATGCCCTGACCTCTAAAGTTATCTAAACCGACCTCTGATACCTACTATAAGGCCCCAGCATTAGACATTACTTATTATTGAATTAAATGAATAATTCACAGTGAGGATCTTTATAGGTTTAGAGTTTTAGAGAATTAGTAAATAACTATTGCATCTCAATGATTAAAAAGTATACACTTCTACTAAGATTCCATCAAATAAAAAATCTTAAAAAGAAACATGTCTATTTCCATGTTTTAGATAAAATGTCTTTCCTTGATCCCATTCTTGAACTTATTCATCTTTAATTCCTATGGAAAACATTTCAAAAACATGGGATGAGCATAAAAATCCCTGTAAAGGGTACACAAAGAAGGAAAACTGTTAGTTTTTCAAAACAATAAGTAAACCAAGAATACTTTATCAATGTAATACTTTTCACCTTTATGATGTAGTATAAAAAACTCTTAACTGAACAAAAGATCATTACTTACCCCTTTTATAACCAAAATATTACCATAAAAACCCATATTAAGAACACATAACATATAAAGGTAACTTGGGACATGAACATAATTAAATGGAATAACCATACTGTTGACTTCCAATCATATCACATAATGTAATAGCCATACGGCCGACTTCCATACCCAATGCATTGGAGGTTATAATGTAACCACCCATCCTGGTATTCATGCCACCACCAATCATATGGTTTATCATGTAACCACCCGTAAAATGTCCAAGTACCATAATTACACATAAAATATTGAAAATATAATCATTTTAATAACATCATTTCATTTTCAATCACAATAAGTAATTCCAAGATATTGATTTTATCAATCCATTTTCAAAAATCATTTAAAAGAGATTTTTGAATCAAAGTGTCCCATACCACTTTGATGATTTTAATGGAATTGTAATTTTAAAGCATTAATGTTCATATAAATAAATACTGAAAACCATTTTGAAAACATGGACATTAAAGATAAAGATTTAGAATAATTAATCTTTAAAACATTTAAAATGATATTTTTGTTAGAGTTTTTAAAAAATGAGAGACTATTGAATACAAATAATTGCAGAATAACATTTAATCCAAACATTATAATATTATGAGAATAATGTTATTCATGATATAATATTCCAATGGATAGTATACACACCATATAAGAGTGAATTGGTGCATAACAACAATGAAGTCTCAATGGAAATGTAAGTTGATATGAAATCCATTATAAAGATGGTATCCTTAAATTAAGGATAAATCTATCGCATAATTATGTGTGAGAAATATAAATACACCCAATATAAGTGGATATTATGTGTGAAACAATCAGAGGTCATTCACACATAATCTTGGAAAAACAAAACCAATGACATAGATATTTAACTCAATGAAATGAGATTGAGTTATGATTTCCCACACAAGTTCGTATGAATTTATCAATGAGATGATTATGTGTAGAAAGAGTATATCCACACAAAGGTTTGTGGAAATTACAACATATAGATTCCACACATAATCTTGGAATAATAAAATCAATAAGTATAGGTTTAACCCAAAGAATTGAATGTGGGTTAAGAAGTTCCTTTACAAAAATCCAACAACCTAATGGCGTCACTTTAAAATTCAAAAAATGAGTTGATGAGAGAGAAAATGGCATCTCATCACTTGGACATAAAATTTACATAAATAAAGATATATAAGAACATATCCCAACATAATATTATGTGAATGAAAAGACTTAACAATAGAATTCTTTTAAAAAGAGGAGGGTGAAAGGTCCCCTTACTGAGTTGGGTAACTTTCGAAACGTACACCCCATGGAAGAAGGGTCATACAATGAAGGTGTAAATACCCAAAAATTAAAATATACTAAAAAAATAGTATAATAATGGTAATTACATAAACCACTCAACGGAAATAGTGGGAAACGTAGCATAAATGTCATGGGAATTAAAGTGAGATGAAAAATCCCTTACGAAAACTCAGCAGCCTAACGACTCCACTTAAAACATCCAAAAATGGATTTATGAGATCAAATAGGGTATATCATAATATGACCATAAAAAGTAAAGTATGAGGAATATAAAATAACATCCCCAAACATAAGAAAGATGAGCTTAAAAGAAATGGCATAAAAGAGAGTACTTAAAAAGAAAGAGAGAGGTTGGATCCCTTACCTCTTGTCTGACATGACTCGATCCTTCTATAATCTCTTGAATAATAAAACTTGGTCAATTTATAATTGCTTAAGTTAATAATTTAAATATTATTATTAATTTCATATCACATATTATAATGTTATAATAATTGGTTAATAAAGTGATTTCATATCAGACGTTTCTGTCGATGTTCGGTATATGCGTAAAAATTGAACTTGTTGGAAAAGAATTATCCATGTAGTTATATTTACATCATCTCCAGAATAGTATTAATGTTTTAAATATCATATATATCCAGTATATATTCATTTTTTACTATTACATAACATTTGGAGATAAAAAATTAAAAGCACCATTCATGGAGACGGTGGGCCGTACGTACACATGAACACTACATTCATTTGTTTTATCAAATTAGTGGAATTAAAGTTAAATAAAAGATATATATATTATAATTCCAGAATGATATCCATAATTTTGATGTAATATATGACATATATATCCATTATATATATGTACTTATAATAGTACATAACATTTGGAGATAAGAAATGAAATGCACCGTTCATGGAGACGGTAATCCGTACGTATGCATGAACGCTACTTTCATTTCTTTGGCATATTAATGGAAATAAAAATAGATGCTATATATATATATATTATAATTCTAGTATAACAATATTTTATATATATCACATAATTCCATCAATTTCATTCTTTATACATTCCATGTATTGCATGAACGAGTCATATCACTTGAGGGGGCAGTAGTCCACACTTCCTCAAATGAAATTATCGCATTTTCACAACATGAAAAGCATAAAGGTATGTATTAAATAAAAAATACAGAAAAATTAAGAGGAAATAAATATAATATATATCATAAATATATATAGTTCCATCATAATGGCCACCATTACATGTGGTATGAGAAGATAGAATAATCATCGGGTCGTGAGGCAGTAATTCGCCATCCACAGAAACAATATTTTCTTTAACCATTTGAAGGAGGTGTGTGTTAGTGTAGCTTGAATACTAATTTTAAAAACATCCTATTATATTGAAGATACTTGTGTTCTTACAAAGAAAATAAATAAAAATAGTTTAGGGGGTTGGAGAAGAAAAATAAAACAAAAGAACACTAGGGAAGAGATTACCTTTAAAACGGGTAACTCTTTTTTATTTGAGCTCAAAGGCTTCCTTGGAAGACTTACTCCCAATGTGAGGCTTCTAGGAGTAAGATAGGGATCTGGAGAGATAAAATTATCATGGGTTGTCTGAGCCAAAGGCTTGAGAGATTTGGGTAAGGTGGTAGAGGTGGGGGCCTTTTATAAGGGGAGAGGAGGGGCACACTTGGAATGTTATAAAATGTTACTTTATTATAAAATGCTTTTCATATTTTAAAGGTCCCAAAATTATATATTTCACGTATAAGGTGATAATAGTTCGAAATCCACCAATCCAATAGGTTTTTGACATTTGAAGGTCTTAGATTTTACATTATCTTTTCATTTTATTTAAATCATTAAATAATGAGGTAATCACTGCATCATCATGGTGTCAAAAATAATTTAATTTATTTAATGTCTAAAAATTATAAAATAATATAATGATGTAGGAAATAGTTTTTTCTTTCTATTGAATATTTATAGTCAAAAATATGACTTGTATTACCCCATTTAAATATTGTTTTAGTAAAACAACTCATGTTTGTGACATTTTTATTTTAACTTTAAATAAAAAGTTATTTATGTCATTTTCCTACCAAAGTGGCTCCATAGGGTCCCCAAGTTGACCCATGGATTGTCTTGGTCGTCCATGACACATAACATGAGGGTAAGACATGTTTCTAGGTCATTTCATATTATTAAAACATTATTTTTCTTTTAAATTACACTAATTACCTTTATTCGCGATTAATAAAACATACAAGTTACTATTCACAAAAAATTATTTTAATCTAATTGAACCAAGTTTAACTTATTAATGACAGCCATGTATGTCGGATTTTATAAAATTAAATCACAGAAGTGGCAAAGTTTCATTTAAACGATAAATCAGTTTCATTAACCACCACTTAGTGGTTTCACTATTCATAAAAAATTGACATTTTTCAGAAAAATACAAAAAATTAAACCCAATATATATTTGATATTCCGAATTCAAAAATGATGTCTATTTTGAAAAATTCAAAACATATAAGTTGCATTAATTAATTTAATAATTAATTCCCATTGTCAAAACAAATAACGTGTTTTTAAGAAACAATATCAATTAAAAGATTGACACTAGTTTAAGTCCAATTTCAATGTGAAATTAATTCCAATGACCACCATTGGATTAATTGGTAAAAATATATTCTATATACAATTTAATATCAATTAAAATAATAATCTATCCATATAAATAAATCAGATTAAAAGGAGGTTTTGAATTAAAATGCAACATTTTCAATAAAAATGATCTTTATCGGAAAAATAACAAAAAATTACACAAAGTAAATTTTGATGTCCAGATTCTAAATAAGGATTTGATTTTGTCACATAAAACATATAAAATTGTCAAAAGTATATTTAAAAAGGGTTCTCCATCAAAAGGCGGTTAATCATCCTTTTAAATAATATTAAAAGATTTATTCTTAAAATTTGATTCATTTTCATTTTAAGCCTCTACCATTTATTGGATAAAAGTAAAAATATTTGAAAAACATATATAATCATTTTGTAGTTAGTTCCATTCATTCCCACCATTACAACTTCTAGGTGTTAACTACCATTTAAAATAATATTATTACAGTGCAACGTAAGGTTTTAAAGAAACTCGTTGTTGCGTATTGGGTAGGCCATCTAGCATAGCGTTCCCTTTAAAGTAATATTAATATTTTATTAAAAAATATCGATAAATATGAAATTTTCATATTATTTATTTACCTGGGGTGTTACAGTATATTTGGTAAATCGGTGAACGGAAAAGTGCACATGGATATGTAGTTTTACGTCCTTCATCCTGTACAGATGAAATAGATTAATATCATACATTAAACACGCAATAGTTTAAATTCATTTGGGGATATTATGAAAAATATTTCTTTATTAAATATTAATTGGTTGAAGTAGTAATACTCTCAACATTTGTGGTGACCAGAGAGTATACGTCATTCCTGTAAACATTTTCAATGATATAAGGTCCCTCCCATTTGGGCTCTAGATTCAGTGTCTTCTTACCAGGTATCATATTATTTCGGTGGCCAAACATCGTGTCACCTTGTATGAAATAAAAGAGTTGAACTTTCTTGTTCAAATATCTGGATATATTGTTATAATTACTCTATAGATTGTGCAGGGCATAAAGCATATTCTCTCCAAGGACTTCCTATTCAGCCAAAAAAATTTCTAATACCATTTCTAGTTTCTGTTGATCATAAATAGTTGTGCGTAATGAGGGTAACTAAATATCGATGGGTAGGACTTCCACAGTTCCATACACATGGGAATATTGGGTCACCTCTGTGGAATTAAGAGTCATCATCCAATAATCCCTTATTGTGTTGGGGGGTTTTTCTGGCCATCTCTTCTTGTTCTTACCAATCATCTTCGGCAAAATATTTGAGAGGTTTTTGTTGAATACCTCAATTTCCCCATTTTCTTGCCCATGATAATGAGAGGTATGATTTGAGAGAATGTAGGAAATGGTATATAACTTCTTCATCTTAGTTTCTCGTAAGTTGGTGCCATTATCTATGGGGAAAAGGTGAAAGAATCCAAATCAGTATATGATATTGGATCTCAAAAACTAAACAATAGGACAAGACCTGACGTCTTTGACCAGAACTACTTGTACATACCTATAAAGGAAATTAGTAGTGGTTATGGTGAACTAGAACCGACAAGCTATCTATGGTGGATATTTTCCTACAACATCGATTCCTCAGACCGCAAAGGGCCTAGAGTAATTAGTACTGTGGAATGTTTATTGCAGATGATGCATAAAGTTAGCATTGATTTGGTAGTCATGACACCTATTGGAAAACCTGATATATTCACTGATCATGGTAGGCCAAAAATACCCCAATCTCTGAATATGATGAGAGAGTTTCTACCTTTTCTAACAAGCCCCACAGGAACTGGCATAAAATATTTATATGACCTCTAAAATCTCACCTTCTTGAATGAAATGGAGGTGTATCCCTTCAAACCCATGTATATAGAGGTCCTTCTCAAGTCCGGGACAACTATAGAGGTTGAACTGCACTATGCGCGATCATAACCACTCATATTCAGCTCGGTCTGCTGGGACAATACCATGTTAGAGATACATGATAAAAGGAGTCATCTATTTAGGATTCACTTCCAACACCACAGAAGGGGGACCTATAGGACCTGATGTGGAGGCACTGGTTGTAAGGAGGCTTACCTGTGGTCTATCATGATCACCCAGTGAAATGAGACTAATAAATCTCTAATGTCCTCCTAGATAACCAATTCATGATGGTTGGGATCTACAAGATATGAAGAGCAGCTAGATAGGGCGTTGGCTCCACCATTCTATAAATGAGGTTCATGAGTAACTTTTTGATAAGAAGGGAACCGGGCCATCAGTATCTGGGTATGCTCTAATTGTGTTATGATATCTTGCTTCCTGATGACGTAGTCACTATTGATATACTAGATGACTGGTTTTGAGTCCCCTTTCACCTACAGTTGGGGAACGTACATCTTGAGGGCCAACTCAAGGCTAGTTGTTAGAGCCTGGTAGTCATCCTCATCATTGGTAAAACATTCTATCAACATGAAATAATATGGAAGGAAAACATTAGCATGCATGATGAGGATGATAACTAGAACTACTCTTTTGAGTCTGGGATCATTGTGTATTCTACTAGTGGGTATTCAGGAAACTATATGAAAGTGTATTTTCCACCAAATAATGGCTTGATCTTGTGGGAGTATTGCCTCATCTAGAAAATCATGATCTAAATATTTCTCTATGGGAGATGGAATGGAGGCATGAAATCTTACCAAAGCCTATCCCTTGAAAAAATTTTGGGGAAAAAATTATGTCGAACTATTGAAGGGTGACTTCCCACCAAGCTAGGAGGCTTGAAAACATGGGGGCAGTTCATAATGTTATTTAACGGATCCACTCAGTATATTTGATGTATCTCAGGATGCTTTAAGTAATGTCTTAATTTTTGCACTTTGAATACCAACACATGGAATCTATTCTCAATAGAGTAATATCTGTCATCCATATCAAGGAGCACGTGGTTGAGATAGTATAAAATATTCAATATTCCCTCATTGGTTTTTGGGGAAAGAAGGTTTCCACGAGATCATTCCAGAGCAGTCACATAATGGACTAGTGGATTTCTGGGGATGAGTGGCATCAGAACATGAGGAGTTAGCGGTTTCTTCTTGACATCCCCAAATGTAGTCTGACACTCCTCAACCCACTTATAATATCCACCATCATTATGAGCTTGGAAAAGGGAAAAAACATGCCAGCTAGATTTACAATGAATTATCATATGTGCTTTATGTGTCCTTTAAAGCCTCAGAAATCCCAAATAATTCTTGGAGAAGACATCTAATTGATGTCCTTGATCTTCTTCGAATCGACCTGAATTCCTCTATATTGGACAATGATGTCGAGAATCTTTCAATAGGTGACCCCAAAGGTATAATTCAAGGGGTTCATCTTCATATAGTGGGAAAAAAAGAATTTGAACACTTTATGAAGATCGCTGAGTTGGTCACGATGCTATCAAGATTTGAACACCGAGTATTCCACATAATTTTCAACCAACGTCCCATATACAGTCATGAATATGCTATTCATGACACACTGATAAGTGGAAGCTACATTCTTTAGACCAAATGGAATTACATTGTAACAGAATGTACCTTGCAGTTTTTTGAAGAGTGTACACTCTTAATCCCTTTGGATTTTATTATATCTATAATACCCATAAAAGAATAAGAGAGCATGGAATCTAGTGGTGGCATCGATCAATATCGTTTTCACTAAAATAAGAAATCATCCTTTGGACAGGGACTGTGTAGATCCATGATGTCAATGAAGACACTGATCTGTTTCTTCATTACCCTAATGAACATCACCTTACCCAACCATCCTGGTAACTATTCCTCCTTAATGATGTTTTCATTGATGATTTTCCAACCTCATCCTCGACCATGGCTCCCAGAGAAGTGTAAATCTTTCTGGGAGGTTGTTCGAACCCGTGATTATTTTCTAGAATACTAAGGTAGTGGACATCAACCTTTGGATCTAGAACATGCATCTCATCACAAATATATGAGAATACATCATGATAATGATTCAGGAAATCTTGGTATTGATGATTCACTATGATATGAATAACAGTGCTATTAAATAATGGTTTTAGATCTATATTATAACCGAGGTTCACCTATACCAATTCGTCAACTATGGTGGAGAAAACATCTCAGATGTTGGATGAGAATCCTCCAAATACACTTCTTCATCCATGGTTGTGGAATCACTAAAAAGAGGAGATTATTCTATGTCGACAGATCCTAATTGGACACTAGTTTTAGCCTAAGTAGTGGTGGAAACCTCATTGATGATCTCCTGTACAATGAAACCATGGTGATAAATGTCGTCGACTCAATCCTATCCAGACTTCGACCCAAGGGGCCAAGTTTTATGATGTCAAATAAATAGTTTCATGTATTCATGAGATGATGTATCCCAGATTAGGGAAAAAAATAAATTATGACAATTTTTCGTTTCCATTTACCGGACATACTGATACCTTATTAGAGTAAAGGGCTCTAGGATCACTCGAACCAGATTTTTATTGGAATAAAATGTTATCCTCTAGAATTCTCTATACAGGGAAATGTTCTTCCCCCTAATTGAAGAGACAAAAAAATTCCCCAAATCTGGGGTTGTGATGTCCAGAAGGTGGATGGGGAAAATATAGGTGTCATCTAGGTCTATCCATGGGTCGGTCGTAGCCTTACCATGTTCAAACACATTAGCCTAAATTTTCATGTATGTTCTCTTGTTATAGTTATCATCCATGTAGTAGGCTTAAAATAAGAAAACAATTGATGCATCACCATAGAGTACAACTAATCTCTCATTAAGGTAGTATATAAGGAATTTGTGATATGAACAAGGTATTGTCTTGTGTAGGTGTAACCATGGAATACACATCAACATGATGTAATTGGTGTATTCTGGGAATACCATGAACTTAGTTATGGAAAATAGGCCCCCCAACAAGGTATTGAAGAAAATATTTTCAACTGGAATCTATTCTGTCTTTTCATAACATTGAGTTTTTAGGTCAGAGGGGCTGAGATATTCCTCAAATAGTACCATCTTCTAGAGTGTCCGGATTTAGATAAGGTTGATCCCAGAGCCCATGTTGAAAATACATCGGTATACCTCCATGTCGTTAAAATGGATAGTTCTATAAAATGGGAAATTGTGCCCATGTATAGGAGAACCTTAATCTTCTATATATAAATATATGATTCCATACATTCTTCTGCTCGACCATCTTAGCATGGAAACCTTCTATGACTGCTACAACCGTCACAAACTAAAGGGGGCTTCTTAAATCCATAACAAGGGCTTCACACAAATATTCTGATAGTTGAAGAGAATATAGGATAAATATATTCATAGAAATGATGTAATGATTCATGACAATATCTTACATATGTTCCTGGAATACGCTTCTGCTGATATGAGGTTGCTTTGTGATATAAGGTCTAACAGGTGCTGCTAGTTGAACCAGAAGATTCTGGCTCATGATGGGAATGTCCCATTGCTCACTAGACTAATCATGTGGTGTAAATACAAGCTAAGTTCCATATGAATATAGTCTATCCACATTGGAATGTGGATTATCATAACATATCCTTGTTGGTATGCCCGATCAATTATAAAAAATAGTGGTGGTGGTGGATCTGATGAAAGAAGATAGGAAGGTTGTGCATGATTATCTTTATGCTAGGCATATTGTCTTGTCTCAGTGGAATGCATGGAATGAATGGGAGCACCTACCAATGTATTCTAGATACTCACATAACCATGGCTCCATCTATACTAGCGTCGGGTAAGAACATTGGTAGGATCCGTTCGATACTCCTTGTTGTCAAGAACCATGTAGGTGTTTACCAGCTCCGTGGTATTGACTGAAGCATTACATTGATCACTTCATGGAGAATCCTTCATTGTTGTGTGGACATTATGGGTAATCTCTATTTTCAAGGGGATGAAATTTCCATGAGTATGAGATGATGATGGTATCGGTGGGTTATATTTCTTTCCCTTGTGTCACCGTTGATTCCCCTTCTGGGATAAGGAGGAATGATATTTTGACACAAAAGTTGAGGTTGTGGGAAACATGGGATGTTTTGGAGGCTTGGGATTGTTCAAACATGCAAATATAAAACCATTAGAATGGGAAAAAAATTTATTCATCTTGTTGTCGAATTTTTGAGACCCGTGATTAGGAACTTGCTTCCATTCACCTTAGCTGTCATTGTTGCTCTCAAAATTTATAGACACACATGCCACATGTTCCAGGGCTGGACCAAACCTGACTCTGTTGTTATCTACATGGTCTTAAAGCCAATATTTAAAACATATCACTTCATGAGTGTGTTCCCAAGGATTATTTTAAAGGGGCAGTAATTTGGGAGATAATTGAGATCCACCTCTTTATGCCTCCTTCATTCTACTAATCATAGGATTCCCTGATCTAAGAAACTTTAAAAATTATTGGGAACCCATGAATCATTAAATGAGTATTCCTAGTTCCTTATTTCAATGAAGGGGGATCTAGGAGACTAGCCCAAATGAGGGGCTGGAGAGGTATTTTGTGGAGGTGGAACCTAATTATCTAGTGTAGGTTGTGGTGGTGCCTTACAAGAGGGTTCCTTCCAATTCTAAGGTGAGAACTGCTAGGCCAGAGGTTGTGCCTAAGGCTGTGGGTCTCAGCGAGGCTATAGAGTTGGATACACTTGAAATAACATCAAATTCCTGGGGTCCTCTATTTTTTCTACTATAGTGGGATCAACCTTAAATGATTTCTTGCATGGACTACTCGAGGTAATGGATGTGCATTCATGGCTTTCGGTAAGGGTTCCTCTAAATTCCGGTCTTCGTCAAAGAAAATCTTAATATCTCCCTAGGTTATTATGAGTTATTAGAGGAGCAACCAATTCAGTTGTGAAATTCCCTACACACATTGTTAGATGTTTTTCCTGAGTCAGAATCTCATGAAGGTATTATGTAAGGCCTTTCCACTAGGAGAAAATGTCTGCAATGCATTCGTCAGGCCTCTGTATAAATTAGAAGAATTTATAAATACTGGTATTTCAGGTGGTGAAATAGAACTGATAATGAATCTTCCTATGTAGATCCTCCAAAAAGGCTACTGACATAATGGGTAGCTATATATACTTGTCAAACGTGGCCCCTTCAAGTGTCTTCACGAATCACTAGATCTTGGTGGCCTCCTACTTCTCTAGATTTCTCTTCCTGGGTCAAAAAAATGAAATAATGTGGTATAGATGCTGTAGTGGGTCGCCCGACCAATTTAATGGAGATAAGGTATGATTTCTAAAACCCGGGGTGTTAGAAATTCATCCACTAATGTTGGATATGGTCTTTCTAGTTGGAGGTATTTCCTCTTATCAAGTTTCTAAGGCCTCTAGGAGAGAAAGGAGATTTTCCATTTGATCATCTTGGAAGGGATTCCAATCTTGATGAAGATATCTGACCACCAGTGTGTTGGAATGTTCATCAACTTGATAAGTATGCTGAAAGGCCCATGGAAAGGCATGTGGGGTGACTTGCAGGACTACCTGGGGAACAACCTTTGGAACTATTGGGGGAAACTGAGCTGGGTCCCAAGGAGGGTTATAACTTAACTTGGGTTAATTTGGTGATGCATATCGCAAACTCATTCCATAAACATAGAATTTTTACTACTCTATATGGGTAGGATGGTCAGGGTAACCCATAGGCAACTCACCTGAGGGGGGTTATACCTTCCCCTACTAACCGAAATAAGGATTAACATATTCTAGTCAATGTTCCACACTATGTTCATCATGAAAGGAATTGAAAATCTTTTTATGTTCCATGAGTTTTTGATACAATGCATTCCTTTTAGGGTTATCTTTAATATTTTACACTTATCCAGATTGGTTAGAGGGTTTGAGGGATCCATTTTGCTTTTTACCCTTATTGGGGTCCCGAATAAAGGGAAATGACTTAAAAGGCACAGGAAGGCCCAATAATATTCTATGTAGGAGTTTAACCCTACCCAATTGATCTAATAGGCGAGGCACTACCCTGGGTGGTAAATTCAATTCATTCAGTCCTAGATCGGTTTCCTCCTCTGAGGGGTCGGTCATGTAAACTATGACTGGGCTTGGAGGGATATCCTCTATATCATCATGCATGTCGGACTGACACAGGATAGGACGACAGTTTTTGGCAGCATACAGACCCTAAGAACCTATCATGACATTGGATAGCGACATTACTGGCTGATGCATCAAAAGTGTTCTTGTCCCTTGGGAAAGACACTCTTCAATGAACAAGACATATGTGTGTTTCCTAGAGGGTTTTTTTTGAAGTACATGACCTTCTGATGGGTAAGAAATTCTTGATTATTGATGTTCATGATCTGTATAGGCCTGTACTTCTCTGGGAACTGGTCTGTGGCAAGGATGTCACATAAGCTCCTGGGATCTAGCTTGAGATCCAGATCATGGTTTCCCCACTCATTGATTGGGGAAGTAGAGTGTCCCCTAATGGTACTGAAGTGGATCGTTGCGATGCTAAACTGGTATGTAGAGAATATGATATATGAGCAGGCAAGCCACTACATCCTGGGATGTCTTCTAAATAATGAAAAGATTATGCCACCACATCCCGGTAAGGTGAACTAATGACAACTGCTTCCGACACATGGTATGCGGTTACTGAGAGTGTTTCATGTTGTAGCTCATCCCCTATCAGTCCCCATATCAACTCTCTATGATATCTGGTTGAGGTAGAGAATGATCTTGTTGATTATAGGGAGGATTGCAAGCCTTGGACCTAGAATGTGGCCGAATATTACTCATCATGGATTTACCTTCAAAGCGATGTAAGTATCCAATGGAAATCAATTTATGGATGGATGAGGATTATATTCCTTGCTCCTACCTCGGATACTGACATTGAATAATTGGGTGAGGGTTCCAACACCAAATCACTCTCTACATCATAATATAAAAACCAGAAGAGTTTATTCTTGGTCTGAAACATCCTTGTATTATTCATTTGGAAGCGGTGACCCACCCTCCTACCCCAAGATAATTCTTTAGGAAATAGTGGGATTTCGACATGAGGTTGACTTTCAGCTAAACTGCTACTATAGTGGAGCAGACTTCCTCTTGGGTGAGTTGGGGTATGAGGATCACCCAGAAAAATTTCAAATAGAACACATGGTGGGCCTCTAAGTCCACTAGATGGCGAGGGGCGGGGGGGTGGGGGGGGGGACCTTCGTAAGAATCTTTGAGTGAGTAGGACCTCTGTGGGAGTGAGTGGGAGGATATGAATTTGTTCTATGATTGTTTCCCTTATAGATGATAGTATTCGGGAGGGGCATTCATACCGATCAAAACAATAATGGGGAAGATCTCTCCATTGGATTCCAATAAAGTGGGTAAACCTCCACTACACTAGTTTTCAGGATAGGGAGGGCCTCTGACGGTTGTAGAAATTACACAGGGAAGACCTCCATACTATTGGTTTACCATGAGAGTAGGATGTTCGCATTAGAAAATTTCGATTAAATGAATGACTCCATAACTCGAATCAGAAGTGTGAAGGATACCTCTATGATGGATGTCAGTGCTATGGAGAGAGACTTCTCCCATACTGATGGTGACATATGGAGGGCCTCCATGTTGAGCTCTGGAGTGTGGAGGTCCTATGTTTACCTTCATGGTGTCATGATGAGGGAATCTATATTTGATTTCATCGCCATAGGTCAGCTCCTGATGGGTACTACCTGTACTAGTAACCATGATAGTTGTCTGAAACTGCCTATGGAGTATTTGGGGACTTTAACCGTGTTAGGATTATATGTGACCCTTTTTTGTTAAAAATGGATAATTTATAGTATGAGTCAGTGGTGGCATGGTCCACTATTTCCGTTGATGTTGACACTTCCTGGTTGGTGTCCCTATCAGCTTGCACCCGACGTTGGTGTCAGGATAACCAGATAGGGGGTGGTGGTGGAGGTGTGTAACTCAGCTTCTCATCAGCCCGTGTGACTGGGTGGTGGAAATGACTCATCCTAATGGAAGCCATCTTGGAGACCCCTGGGTTGGGATCACAGCTGAGCTGGCCCAGAAATCCCAAACCTCATTGGCATAAGGGAGCAATTCATCTCAGCGTTCTGAGGAGAGACTCCAAAAAAAATTTATGTTCGAGTGGGAAGTAGTGGCTCCCTACAGGGCCCTTTGGGGTGGCCAAAATAGTGAGGTGTAGAAGTCTTTTGGTCATTACATTCCACATCCCGGGTTGGGATAATCCTCTCTTCCACATACCATCTGATGAGGTTGTTAATCACCCTCTTATGACCGAGGTCAGACTTTGAGATAATGCATGGGTGCCCATCAACCATGTTTTTGGAGGCCATCATAGAAGAAATTGAGTTTCAAGAGATTGATGTGTTAGTGTTGCCCTGCCCCCTGCATTAGTTGGAGGGTGGGGATTAGTTTTCTAACATAGCAATATGGGTCCTGAAAATCATGAATATTCAACCATTAGCACTGATAGAAGGTAAGTTATTTAAAATTACATTTTATCATTCCATCTCCCATGATTGGAAATAAGGATACACACTGACAACATCGTAGACCAGGATGACCAATGTCCAACTGCCCCAACATTGGTGAGTTTTATGCCATACCCACTATGTCCATGGTGGGACCTGGTATTAGATAATTGTATTTGTTGGAACACTTTTCTGTTGATATCTCAAACACTACTAATCTCCATATTGAGGATAATATTAATTTTTCATACACATTTCTCTTCTGGATGCTTTTGTCGAGGTGCACACCATCGTGCTGCGACATGCTGGATATTCCCCCACATTCCCACTTTCCAATAGCAGGTGACTTCCATTTCTTATATAGGTATTTTTTTCTCCATTGTTGAAATTGGATGATGGGATTCCAATATCTCATTCTGTGGATTCATCCTCTTAAATAGTTTCTTGTTCTAAGTCTCCCTTAGAGATTTAAGACAATGTAAGTGAATCTCGTCACTGGTTCAATATTTTAGTGGAAAAATGTTAATTAAACTACTTCTATCTGGACAATCTAAGGGTTCATGTTAGGGTAGAAACCTTCGATCAGGGGAGTAGTCAAGTTGGACATTACTGACATGTCATGATGCTCCAGCACCGGTACACCAAGATTCATTTCCTTTATGATAGGGTTTTTGGAGGGCGCAAAATCTTATGGAATGACACATCAAGTGTGGTAAATTTTATTACATTGTCTTCTCATTGAGGTTTTCTACAGAATCACATGTTTAACATAGGGTATTCCATGAGATTAACTTCTAGTAGAGACAATTCGAGAAGAACCGAACGCTGATGGAAGTGGATCATATTGTTGTTTCAAATAACCCAATGAAGCAGGATTTGAGGACGCTAGGGTCCCTATAAAGGGGAACATAAATGTTTACAATTGGTTGGTATTGTACCATGTGGAGGACTAATATGTACTATGTATTGAGGATAGAGATCAATACCCACATAGTCCGAGTGGGTGATAGATCATGGGATCAGGGTGTACACAATAGATAACACCCCAAAGACATGTTGGGGCTTATGTGTAGATAGAGGCTCGTCGCAAGAGGGGAACTCTTTGGTGGATGGTTATGGACTATGTGGGGATTATGATTGGTAAGCTTCCCAGGTAGATGGGATGATCTTACCGGGATGTGGTGGGCCAAGAAAAATCCATGATGGATGATGGAGTGTAGAATGACGTGTATGATGAATGAGATTTAACCATAATGAAGATGATAGTCTTATTGGGTTTGGGGATTAGGGAAGCTTCCTACATATCCCCATGTTAGGGAATTATTGTCCACGTAGTTCGGTGGGACTATGGGATGCCTGAGGAGGCGAACCATATAAACAGACACATGGATGAGACCCGAGAGAAAGAGAACCTCAGGGTTGGGGCATGACCATCCCGAAATAAAAAGGATCAAGAGAGAATCTGTGATGAGACATGAGTGATGGGATTGACACTCAGGGAGGCTTCCTATGTATTTATGTGGTCAGGAATCAGAAACAAAATACTTTAGGAATGGGGCATAGAATTGCGTTGTACAAAAAGGGCAGAAACCCAAAGACATTCTGTGGCATACTCTTGGATAGCATCCATCGCAGGAGGGAATCTCTTAGATGGATGATTATGAATTGTGTGTGGGGATTAAGCATGGTTTAATTCCCTGGTCCTCGCATAATTAGACTATGGTATGGACCAAGGATGTGGGTCCTAATATGGGGGACACCGAAGATTACTACTGTTTGGGGTTGAACCTCATGGAAGCTTCCTATATAACATGTATAGGACACATGGATCAAAACGCATGAAGTGAAAAAGAATACATTATAACATCACGTAGTAAGATTTTTAACTGAAGTGATGTGATCAAGAAAGATTGGTGATGGGCATGAAACTCAAGGAGGCTTCATACATTCCTTGATAGGAATGGAAAAATGTCAAAGTCCACGTAGATCAGTGCGATGAGAAATGAGGATTACACAATGAGGCGGCCCAGAGATGGGGTCATAGTCAATGATTAATCTATACCCACAATATTCATGATCAGTGTGGGTGATAAGAGGAAAAAATAAATAAGGACCACTTTACGATAGGTGTTCTTGTGAGGAATATAGATGGGATTACATGTGTTTAGAGACCCAGGGAGAGGGATATTGGGAATTACTCAAGGGGGAGGCCTGGGTGGGGGTCTATATGTACAAGGATGATGTGGCTATTGTACCTGGAACACCCCATTAAAGGGTACCAAGGATTACATGGAGACTACCCAGAGGTGCACATGGTGACAAATCTCAAAGGGAATGACGAAGTAGGAGGGAACCTATGCACATCCCCCTCTGGTCCTCAGGTCCTACCACAAATGCGCTGATCACAGTTTAATGTCATGTGTCGTGAATGATGGTACTTGGAATTTTAACATCCTACTGCATGAATGATGATGATTCTCTCCCCATTCCTGGGACTTATATAACCAGGACACATAAACCCTTGATGAAGGTAATGCACTAGAAATTTCATATTGAGATGGGGTTGTGGAGTGATCCATTAATGGTATCACGTAAGCATGGATATATGATGAAGCAATATCCATTAGCATGCCTATGTGTATAATCATGAGAAAAATCTACGCAACATGAAGCACCGCCTTAGGGACATTAAATTCACATCATACAAACATAGAGGACCCAATGAGAGAAATAGTGTTTTTGAAGCAAATAGGTTCATAGAAAGGGACCTCGTGAAGCTGCAGTGCTCCACAATATGGAGAGACTCCGAGAAGGGGTATTCATGGAGAATTTGAGTGGTCATTCATAGGAATTGAATATACAATAATATAAAAAGTTCTTCATGATGCGAATGTACTTTCTTGTAGTATGACTTCACAGAGCATGGGTTCCATGAATTGATTGGCATTGTGATGTAATATAATTTTCAAAGAAAAGTGATCTTTCCCTAGCATGTGGTTCACAAGTGAATTTATAATACTTTAAGAAGAATGAGTGAATTTCAATTACTTGAGTTCTACTAGGGATCTCTGCCTTTGTGATGGACCAGGGGCTTCAAAAAGAGAATCCCTACATGAAGAGGAGATGAATATGAGAAAATGTAATGGTATTTCACAGTGATAAAATATCCTAATGATTTCATTCTATCTATGTTTTTACTGTAGATAGTGCTTCAAAATTTGATAGATAAGAAGGAAAAAGGTTCGGGTATCGGTCCTTTGGGTTTATGGAAGCATAGTATTTATAGGCAAGAGGCGGCATGAAGCTCAGAGGTAAGGCTGCAAGGAATTGGACCATGAAATTAGCAGAAGATCCATCAATATTCTTAGACTCAAGGAGATTTTTGTCAGCAGCTATTTAGTACTGATAGAGGGATCTCTCCTGTGTGACATAGTAGGGGAGTGCTTTGTCAACTACTCCAAAGTGTCACATAGCCTCCCTAATGTACATACTAGTCAAGAAGTGATCCACCATCTACTCTATGGTGGTGCATAGCTCTCTCTCAAGTGCAGTGTAGTCACAGAGTGCTCCATCAGCTACACCGAAGCGGCCATAGGGGAGGATTTTCAAAATGCTTCGCACTGATCACAATGCTGGAGGGGCTTTACAATGCTTCTCTATGGGGTAGGCTTGCATGGAATTTTTTGTGTTTTTTTTCAAATAGGGGACAACTTTTGGCACCAAAAACCATTATGATGTTATAAATTTCAACTTAGATCATCTAAAAAAACATTTACATATAAATACAAAAAAAATATAAAAAGTATATAATTGATATGTTCAACCATATCATGGTACATAAATTGTGAATATAATACAATGAATATATTTTTTTATCTTTATTGTTAATGAATATGATGAATAAAAATTTATACAAATAATTTTTCCACCATTGAAAAATATGTGTGATACAGGTTGGAGTTGACCCAACCCCCAATACAGGGGATCATATCATTGGCTAAAAAAATATACCCAAAAATATATTTTCCCATCACCAGTTAGTGTCATGAATCCTGGTTAATGTTGTGTGAAAATCTGAGATTAATATATAAATAACACGCCTATTCAAATTAATTTTTTCTAAGGTTCACACACAATTTATATTTAGTGGTTAATCCTTATGAAATAGAACTTTGAATCCCATTATTCTTGTTTTTATGTAATTATAATACATAACAAATAATTGATTTGTAATATGACAATGAATTTTGAATTTATAAATGATTTATGAGAAAAAACAATTGAACAATGTTTTTATCACAATATCAATCGTATATCGATGTTATTAAAAATATTAACCCTTAATATTCACTATTTTCACAAGAAAACATTCAAGGAAATTCTTCTTGAAATTTATAAGATGTTTTTAATGATTATCCATCCTATCAGAACAACTAGATTGATTAATGATAATTTGATTATCATTGGTTTCAGTGGATAATATATAAAGAACATGATAAGGGTAACCCCAAAATCTTTTAAAGTCGATCATTCACATCTAATTTCTAATTAATTGATAACATGACTTTCCCTAATGTAGATATTTATTTATATTGATCAATTATTTTTTCCCTAATGTCAATTCATTAATGTTGTATAAAATCTATGTGACGATATATATATATATATATATATATATAGGTTTCAATTTTCTCTAAATAATATAATTGCTTTTATGGGTGGTATCTTGGAAGAACATAGTTTTTCATGGATTTAATCAATAAATGAAATTAATGATATCTAATATTTTTATTTTGATCATTAAAGTTAGGGGGGATGATGTTCTCTTTAGTAAATGAGATAATATGTAGAGTCTCATCACTGTGATTGAAAATTCTATATTATAGAATGGTAAAAAAATACAATATTGAATTATTGATTATATTAGATAATGGTACAATGTTTCTTTATCAAATTATATCTACATGATATTCACTAAGACTAATAATAATAATATTATTATTATTTTTATAATTCCACATTACTTGTTCATATTTTAATATAAATTTTTAAAAAATATATATTACAACATTTTTTTTATGTAAAATTAATTAAAAAATACCAGCTCTGTTTTCTACATAACTCAGCAATGAAATCAACCCTCAAATATATAGAACATTGAAGAATAAAACAATTATTTATTTAAATATATATAAATTATTTTTGATGAAAAAAATTATATTATATAAGGCTGTGAATAAATATTTAATTTACAATTTCCATATCTACATATACATCTATAGTTAATCTTTTCACTAAGAGAATTAACAAATTATTATCTAATTTGTAAAAAATATTATCAATCAATTGATAACATTAAACTCAAATAAAATAATCTCAAATAACTTATGTTATAATTTAAATGATAACTGATATATAAATATTGATTATTACTCTAGTAAATATTATTATTTATTCTTAACAGTATATGACATATATTTTAATGATATTTTGGATACACTTATTGTTTTACACTCTAGGCCACATTCATATTGGTTTCATTGAATATACCTAAATTCCATGTACATCATCTCGTAAAATGTCAAGTAAAAAATAGAGAAAGAATTATATGTCACAACTAAAAAACCCTATTGTGCATCAATTTCTATCATAATGTTTTAATTGAATGTCTTAATAAAATTATCTAGGATTATACAGTGACAGCAGTATTTTATTAATGAATTCTTTGAGGTACCTTAAAAATAGTTTCGAGACTGTGAAATTACTTTGGCTGGTAAAATAATTGAAATTTTTTGAAATGAAGGAGGGTCTATTTGATGTTGGAGGAATGCACACTACTCCTACTAGTTGTTATAGGAATCCATCTAGTGTGTTCCAAATGTGTTGTGGCAGTAAACCTCCCAAATACGATCAACCAATCTGTTGGGGAGAATTTGACATCCAGGGACCATTAAAATACCTACAATATATATTAGAAGGATATAGACCAACCACATGATAATATAAGATTTCCATATAAGGATTCTATAAATATAGTTCTCTAGGTGTACCACTAGGTACCTCATATATCACACTATGTCATTGACCATATTGTTATAGGAAATACAGGAATTGATTTAATATGTTAAAAATTTAATTATTTCATGTATATTTTTTATTTAATGATTTTGGATGAATTCTGGAGTCTCTAGGGGGCTTTGGAGAATATTAATAGGTCCATTTTACTTCCTAAAATATCAACCACTTTTAACCCAATTATCTATAACACCTCAATTTTTAATATGTTCTTTGATCAATGTTTTCCATACCAAATACAAATATCTAGATTGTTTTGTATAATATCAATGATCTTTCAATGGGAAACATCATATTTTCTTCATTAAAGATTTCTATAAGATATTAATCTCTCAACATATCATTTTAATTATTCAAATCCTTTAGAGTTATTTAGGGAGAAACTTTTGTTGTGTTTGTTCAAACAAAACCTCTATACTTATAATCTCATTATATACAAGGTTCCTACTTCTTCTTATGTAATGGATATGTCACATGGTAATCAAAATAACTTATGAGGGTTCTCATGTTGATAATAAAGATGCATATATTTTTTTAACACTTATAAATTCAAGTAATAATACAAACCTCTCAACCGAGTATGATGAAAATAGGGCTCAAAATGATCTATTCCATAACTCCATTATCAAATAATGTATTATATGACTTTTTATTTTGTTATGATTATATTAAAAAAATATTAATTATTGAAAAAATATATCATATCAACATTTTATAGGTATAATCACTCAATTTATATTGAAATATTATTTTTAGAGCACAAAAATATATATAAATATATCATACCATTACTAATCAATTCTAAATTTTCCTTTTCCATTTTCTTAAATTATTAAACAGATAATTCACCCCAATTCCAGTTTTTCTATATTTCTCTTACCAGTAGTTAATATTTTACTGTTTATGTTAAATTTATTTAAAAAATGGGGTCTCGTAACTATATTTTATTTTTTTTTCAATATCATGATTTTCATGTTTAAAAAATTACAATATTAAAATCAACGGATTTCATAGTTTTCTAGTAGTTTTTTTCTAGAATATAAAAAATATTTACATTATACTTTTTTAATGTAAGTGATTTTTCTTTTGTAGAAATAACATTTCATCTTTTTTACAAAACAGAAGTTACTATGTCTAAAAAATGATTATTCATGAATATACACCTAAAAAATGTAAGTGCAATCTGATTAATATTAAATACCATTTGAATATTGGATAATCAATGAGTGACCCATACTAGGATCTTGACAAAACGAAATTCAATCTTTTTGGTAGATGTAAATTTTTGCATGAAGTATAGAAATGTTTATGTAACATTCATCAATGATATAATAATGTTAATGATATTAAAACTTAAATGGATAATCTTGATTATGAATGATTCTATATTAATTTATTTGAATATATAATTAGACTGTTTTAAATGATTTCTGATATATGAAGTTGTTGATGGTACCTTTGGGAATATATTTCTACAATAATCATTAAAAAAATATTCATTGGCTCCTCAAAAGTAATTGGGAACCCAGGGTCAAGAACATACAAGAAGAGAAGAAAATAATAAAAGTGGTGGATGAAGAATTATTTAGATATACAATATTATTTAAAATTAATATGATGTGACAAGATAAAAATTTTTCTTCAAAATCTGTTGATAAAAAATTATAACCTATGAAGATTAAAACAATGACTCATATGAAGGGGAATTTCATGGATGTTTTCAACACTTCTAGAACATGAGATAATTATCTCAAAAAATAAATATTCAATTAAAACCAAATAAGTGAATAAAATAGAAGAACTAGATAAGAAATTATAAATATTACTGAAAAAACAATCACATCAATATAGATTAACCCACCTAAAAATAAGGTTAACAAAATGAAATATGGTGAGAAATATCTAAAAGTTACAACCTGGAGTGCATGAAATGAAACCATGAACTCAATTTACTCACCCTCTTCAACTAAATAAAGATATATGTTCTTTATATAGTAGTTCAATAATCACATCAAGGTCAGTTCAAATTTATTAGTTCACCCTCTTCCTATTTTTATTCTATTTGTCAACACTCTTCTCATTCATATTATGCCTATATTATAATTAAATTAGAACACAATATTATTCTCATGATAAATTCAAAACTAGTTTTCATGAACATTATTATTTATAAAAATAACTCAACAAGAAATAAATTAATATTGTCACTATAAAATAAACATTTACTAGATATATGAAATATATTCATTGAAAATTAATACTTATACAAGGGGATAATGAATATACTTTATGAAAATTATAATGTTTCTAAAATCAATGACATTATGTGATCTCTCCAAAAATCTAATCATGGTGAAAACAATGAAAAAAATGGTGGGTTATTAATGAAATAATAAAAATAAAACCTTCATCTTGGTTTATAACATAATGCAATAACATAAAAAATTTCCTTGAAAAATATTTTAGTAATGGAATCTCACAATATATGTTCTGAAACTATTGTAAATGTGTTGAAAATAACATTTCTGAAAGATATTTAATTAATTCATGATATGGGGGACACAAATAAATTTAATTTAAATTCATTATTATCAATATAAAATTACATACATAAAATATCTAGAAACTAAAGTAATTATTGTACTTCATTTTAAGAAAGAAGTTCAATTATTAGACAATCCATTATTCAATTTATTTTTTTCAGAAATGTTTTTAGTGAGAAAAGTAATAGAATAAATATAGTATATAAATTATTGATTCTCAGGACACATGTATGGGGGTATGTTTGAATTCAATAAATAAATTTACTAGAATGAATTTAGGTTACATTCAGTGATATTTAAATGGGTGAGATAATTATTCATCGTACAGTTGTAATTCCTAAATCAAATCTAATTATAAATATTTTATTTGAATAATTATTTGATAAAAATTTGATAGAAAATGAAAATTGTGTGATATATATTTTACAATTTCATTCAAAACTAATTTTTACAAATGTCTTTAACTACAAAAAAATATTTTATTTATAAAAAAACTATCATAACGATTATAATATAAATTAAAATATATAAATAGTAAAAATGTAAATTTATTTAGTCTACCAGTTAGTATGTTCAGACAATAGAATTTACACATTGGCTACTTTACCACACAATGACTCTTCTAACTAAACAAAATTATAATAGTACGATATTTACCCAAAATTCATCTCAATGATGTATGGATTTATAATGAATTCTAATATGGTAGGAAACAGAATTATTCCTTTTAAATAGAAAATTTAATTCTTCATCAATATCCATCGACCTTATTAATCATTATTTCTTCAAAATTTCTCAAATCTAATCTATAGAAGAAAAATCTTATAATTTTGTTATTTTTGATAACTGTAAATGTATTATTTGTGATTTATTCTTACTACATAAAATATTATATTTTGAATTCATTACCATGTTTTAAAAAATCATATATAACTAATAATGTTATCTATTTATTTATATTCAAGGTTTCAATTGAAACTAATTCAATAATATGAAATTTGATGACTTTTTTTCCTCTAAATGGTTTTAATCATTCTTTTTCTACAACATGAACAACAAGAAAGGGTGTGTTAGGGAAGGTAATTAAAAAAATCCACGAAATAACATAAATTTGTTCAATTAATCTATATTTCCTCAATATTGTTGGTTTCAATCCTTCAATATTCTGGGTTTTATCATTAATCAAGATCCACTAATACCATAAATCAAAATGATACCTCTGAACATTGGAATGATAAAAGACCTATAATTTATTATTCTATATTCTTGTAAATGCATTATTCAAGGAATGAGAAATATTCAGGAAAAATTTGATTCAAAATAGAATGATGATATCATTCATGAAAACTATTATAAAAAAAGGCATACTAAATATTTAGTAAAATGACTACAATTATGGAAGAATGAAATCGTGTTTTCTATAAAAATGTTCAATAATTTCATTCTCATATAGGTTTTTGAAAAATGTTGTATTTACATTAAATAAAACATATAAATATAAATAATTTGATGTTAAATGAAAATATCCTTAAATTGTTTTAAACACTTATAAAAAATACAATGACAGTTTCCTTCAAAATATCATTGGAGGTTTCTAATTTTCAACCCATACTAGATGACAATTTAAAAATTTTGTTAAAAATCTTGTTATAACATCTTAATTAGAAAAAAAAATATATATTCCCTTAAATATGAATCTCGGGTTCAATACATTCTAGTTGATGTAAATAAAGTCATTGTTAATGTTGTATGGACTCACATGGAACAAACTAATGATGATCACATCATATGAATAAAATTATTTTCTTAGATTTATTTAGATGATCATGTTAATATTTATTTAAAAGAGGATCTTATTGTAGATAATGGTTAAAACCATGTAAAATAAAATTACTATTGTGAAATAAATTTACCACTTACGTAGAAAAAATATATCAAAACCCTAATATATATCTCATATCACCTTAATTTAAAACAATATCAAATTGGTGTTAAAATCAATTTTTTTAAATGGTTTCATTAATATATTTTCATTGAAAAACCCCATGTTTTTATAGATAATAATTTTCTAAATCGTTTTTTCAAAAAAAAATCACATTATAGATTAAAAAAATATCAGTTCAACTTCATATAAAATTTTATCTAATTTAGGATTATCTAATGGTGTTAAAATTAGAAAATATTATTCCACACGTTTTATATAAAACATATCAAATGATTTGTAATAGGTTCAAATTTTTATTGAAGATGTGATTTTATCCCAACTGATGAATTTATTGGTTTAATTTTTTTAATTTATATATAAATTAATTTGCAATAAACTCTATAGTTGAAGTCAATTTTTTTACCAATTTTGAAATTTCATGAAATAAAAATGATGGAATTTTTCAATTGTAAAATCTACTAATGATATTTTAAAATGATTGTTCATGGATTAATCTAATGAAATTAGTTAATATATATTTGTGAAACATGTATACTATAATTGGATGAATCTAGTAATCCAGTCAACTAAAATCATTCTATAAGTATAATAGTTAAACTTTTTTATCTTATTATAGCCCATTCTAACTTCCTATTCAATTTTTTTTAATTTACCCATTTTTTATCAATTATAAAGGATTATCATTTTTAAAATTTTAGTATTATTCTCTTTTATAAATTTGTAACTAAAATAAATTAATTTTTATTCATAATTATCTTTTGTTAAACTATCTAATTACTTAAAAGTGTGTTTTGGAGGATTCTAACTAGATAAAAAACTATATGTGGGATAATCCATCAATATAGAAAATACATTTTCATATTGTCTTGTAATATGAAAAACTATATTTTCATTCACATATCATAGTTGGAATACATAGTCACTAAGAGTTAGTACACCAAAATAATATGGAAGGAAGACACACTCTTATAAATTGTCATTATAAAAGATCATATACCTATTACTGTAAAATATACTAGTGTAATTAACATTTTTAAATATCATATAATATAATCTCACTCTAGGATAATTGACCATTGGTGACATTTCATTAGAGAAAACTTTATAAAGAGAAATTTATTATTTAAATTTCGTATGCTATTAAATAAAATCAATGATATATTCACTAAACCAGTAGATGATGATCATGTTGGACTCATTAATGTTGGGTTTTCAATGTTTTACTTATGAATCATTCAATTTGTCCATTCAACCAATCATAAGTTTTTTTACTTCTAAAATGTTTATTTTTATTTTTTAAAGTTATCCCTTCTATAATCCTGAAATTATTTATTTAATTCTCATTGTATTATAATTTATCTATTGGATATCATCCACATACATAACATGGGAAAAATATATAGGAGATAATTACATATTATATTTCTCAATTTCCCTTAATAGAAACTTTTTTTTGAAATATATTTTTAAACGTTTGAAATGTTCTCTAGTATTTTCAACAAAAAAAGTGAAAAAAATTAAAACAAATGACATTTATCCTAAATATTATGGTTTAAACATTTAATCTAAACACAATTTGAAACATTCAATACACATACATTATAATTTTAAAACATTTTTATATATTTTTTTGACTCACATATGATGAATTATATATATGACATTTAAAAAAAATATTTTTTAACTTTCTTAATGAATTATTATTTATGAGTAAAAAACACAAGATATAAATGTATATATAGTATTTATTTTTTAATATACTTCTATAAAATGAGGGGGAGGGGAATTATTGGTCTATATTCATAACAAATAGAACATTTTCAAAAATATAAATCATTCAATTATGAGAATTATCTCTACTTATGGGCATGAGTGTCTTGGAAAATGTACATACAAATCTTACAAACTTTTACTAATTATTTCTCTAGTTTTATAATTTTTTTAAATTAAAATATAAATAAAAAATATTTTAACATTTATATACGAATATCTATTATTCTATAATTAAAATATATTTAGTAAGATAAAAACTTTTTTCAATGATTTTTCTTTCTCATTAGCTTCTTTTAATATTCTATAAAAGGAATTTTATTTTATATTACTATTTATTTCCAATATATATTTAAAATATACATTTTTAATTTCATTAAATCACTCCTCATAAATTTTTTTTTCCCTCTATTTATTTTCTTTATTATAATACCAAGGCGAATATTTTTTACTTTTTAGGTACAGATTAAGATCTTTTAGTGTGGGGTAAATATAAATATTAAATAGATGGAAATATATTAAAATGATTATAAATTTGTTAAATCATTTTATACTTAATTTTTTAAAAAATATATGATATTATATAATTTACAATTTATTGAAATATGAAATTATTGAAATAATTATATTCAGTGATTATTGAATATCATGAATGAATATGTAATATAAAATTATATCATGAATACATTTTTATTTATTTCAAATCATATTTACACATGGTATAACTTTTATTGTTTTGATTTTTTCTTATTAATATTGAATAACTATTATACCTCTCTATCAATCATAGTGTTTTAAGATCAAAAACACACGTTTTTACATCTAATGATTACATTCTATTACATTATAATCTCCTCAATATTTCTCTTTAACATGACATTGATGGAATTATTGGTGATATTCGAGAATATTCAGTTGAATAATAATTATTATATAAATGTATTCAAATTATTGTAGATTATGTTTTGAGACCCTGAAATTTAGTCACTAAAACATATGAAGAAAATAAAATTCTTCCATGAAGTATATTTTTTCTATATAATTAAAAAATTATATAAATTTTAGCATGATATATATTTAAGGCAGTTATCAACCTCTAGAAGACTACAAGATGACCAATGTATTAGCACCAGCCCACTGGTGAATAATCAAGAACCTCATTGGTTTGTTATAAGGCTCTTGGCTAGCTAATGGATAATAGTAGCTCACTAGTGGAGGATTTCTCTACTCAATGTGATCTAGGTGTACGACAAGTTACTTAATATAGTTTTTCAGTTAACCAGTAGAATTGAGTTATGGAAATTGAAAATGCATTTACTACAGGAAATTATTATTTAATTCAATATTATTCAGCTTCAATCACACTAACATATTATATAACATTTATAGTTATTTAAAATCCAAAAAGTTTATTTTATTAGAAGGTGATGATGTACTTTTCTTGGTATAGGTAAAAACAATTCCTCAGTTCCAAATATTATCCATGATCAATGTTTCTCACTACAAATATATTTTTTTCATATTATATCAAATCTCAATATTTATTCATGATGTAAGGAAAATTAATTTTCAATATCATAATATATCAGAAATTTATCTTTTTATCTAACATAAATATTTTAATAATACATTTAAGAGATTTTTTATGATTTTTTTTAAAGTATTTCGCGTAATATAATTTCTCTTCCTCTCACCTCCTTTTACAATTAGTTATCCCTAAAAAAAATTCTGAAGTGTTACATGAATAAATTACATGTTTCAAAAGCTTATCACAACCATTATAACAAGGGATGGGTTTATTAGTCACTAATTTTACTAATTGAATAATAAAAAGACCTATCAACATGAGGAGATGAGAAATAGAGACTCACAACAATAATTTTTTGAACTCTATTATAATATTTTTTTTATATCTTCCACTTAGGCATTGAATCATTCAAAATAAATATAAATAATTACATATTTTAATTTGTTCTTTTCACTTGTTCCTAATAACTAATTTAGTATTGAAATTAAAATTTTAATATGTATTGAATATAATGATTTATCATATCAGTACCTTTTAATTTTGAATTTACCTTCACCATTTAACATATATTTTACTAGAAATTTCACCACACCATCTCTTGTTGTCTCTATATATCCAAAAAAATTAGTAAAATTAATAGTAATATGTAATGTTATCCCTTTGAATGAATATTTCATAATTTTGAATGAATACTTTTTCTATCACCATATATTATTAATTTATCTATAATTGAATTTATAAAATGTAATTATTGATGATATTCCTTTTCAATTGATTTAATCAGAAAATTCCATTTCAATCAAAGAGTTGTAGATATCATTTCTAATTCAGTTGGATTATAAAAACGATTAATTTTCTAATTTAATGAATTTTATATCAATTAATACACATCAAACATGTGTTGTATGTATATTTTAATAATTCGTCATAGTTTTCATTGATAAACCATTGTATATGATTTCTAATATTGATAATAATAATCTCAGGTATACATTTAAATATGTTTTTTTTGTATTCCAATATCCAATGACAAAAAATTAAAGATTCTAATTATTTGGTATTTCATTGTGAAATAATTTTCTTGAAAAATAAAAAGCAATTATTTTATTATAATAAGTCTCAATGTCTTATGAAACTCAATAATATTATAATAAAACATTATTTATATCCTATAAAATGGTTATTATTTTGATTATATGACTTATTTTTATGAGTGTCATCATTGAATTTCTACTTTCTCTTTATAGTGGGGAACTTCTAAAACCTTTATCTATAAAAAGTAAAATCTATATATTATCACACTATTGTTTCCAAAAAATAACCACAATTATATGAATAGACATTTCTTATTATTTATATAGTAGGGAAAAAAGAAGTTCGGTTGAGGGGGAAAACAAATTTACCACTTTCACTAGAGATAACTTCTAAAATCATATAGTTGATTATCTATCTAAAGATAAAAACAAAATTACATATTTTATTACTATAAAATCATGGAATACCTATATATTTTATAGCAATTATATGTACTATTATAACCGTCATTTTTATAAATTATTAAATAAGTCATATAAATAACTATTTAATTTTTTTAATCTATAATAAACATTAAATCATGGATAATACAATTTTTATATTATTTTCCTAATATATTTATTTGTATATTATGAATATAAACTAATCTCTCATTATAATTCTATTATTTGTAAAAATAATTAATTTTACTACATTATAATTATAATTAGATGTCTTAAATTAATCATCCCATGTACATATGGCTACAAAAAATATAAATAATTATATTTTAGATATTTATAAATCTTTAAAAATATATTTGAGATCAAAATGATCTATAATAGTTGGTTTTATTGACATATTATTAACTAGAAATCCTAATTCTCTATATAGTAGGAATTTATCTTCTTTATTCTCCCCTGTACCATTATATTGGTTTTGAATAGTGGCCTCCACACTTATCTTGATTCTGTTGTGTTATTAAACAACTATAATTTAATAAAATGAAATTTAAAATATCATTATATATGATGACCTAAAAGTTAGATACAATAACCCTTAGTATCTAAAATAATATTCATAATTATCACAACATGTTCTTTTAAACATCAACATAGAGATATTTCAAACCATATTACAAATGGAACAACTAACTGTTGAATTGTTTTATATTGAATATTTTTATACATTATAAATACATATACGATGAAATGACTTATTAAACCCAGAATATTTCTCTTATAATATCCGGTCAACAAGAACATGGGCTCCTACCAATTTATATTATTTAGAAAATATTACTTTTAATTTTCTATACAAATTATAAGAAATAAAATATTCTTGGAATATTTTATCAACATATTAAAATTTGAAAACTATAGTGATCACACTAAAAAGTTGTTGACAAATGATTGAACATTTCTTTAATTGAATCAAAATATATTATTCTATTTTCAAAATGAATAGTAAACGATGAGGATGCATAATTAAATCTAAAAATAAACTACTATATCTCACGTTTATTATTTTATTCTATAGTGTCACCATACATTCGTCTTGAAACATAAAAACATCATCATTAAGATAGCCATTATATAAGATGGTCTTCATAACAGTCTTAACAATTAAAAGATTGTAGATTTGTTATATGATGTGTAATATAATAATGGTTTTTTGTGTGAAGAATAATAAAAAATGTTTTCATACACTATTTTTAGAAAACCTGGAATCCTTTTGTATACAATCATGCCTTATTGATATGAAAATTACCATCCATGAAAAAAATATCTTTGAATATACACTAATATATTTATATTTACTAAACAATAAAAAAATTACATTTCTAGATTTTAATGTATGGATTACATTTGTCGATTCATATGAGGTAGTGAATCATTGGTTGTATCCATTTACTACATCATTATAGGATTAATTATTCTTATAAAATAATACATCACCTATCATAGTGAATTTTAATCAAATGTATTCAGTTTTACAATACTACAAAATATGTGTCTATAGAATTATTCCTACCGTTGAATATTGTCGAGAATAGTGTACCATTGCCAACTCATGTGCTTTATATGCCATAAATTCATGTACTTTCAACATTATTCCACAAATATCAAAGGATATATTATTCCAATTTCTAGAAATATAATCAATCTATTCATCAATAAGTTTTTTAATGATTGTTATATATTAGTTTTCATAAATGATATTTAATTATGATGCACTTAGTATTTTAATAATGGATGTATGTTTCTAAAATTTCCTAAAAAAAGTTTCCATAAAACTCATTAATACATTTTATAATTGAATCATTAAATATCTTAAATTATTTAATATAAATTTTTTTATTATTTTTTGAGTATAGTAATGTGTTATAAAATTAGTTTAAAAACATGTTATTAATGGAATTTCAAAAATCATTAAATGATTATATGACTCACTATCAATCATATTCTACTAAAAATATCACTATTATGTTTATAAAAAGATGTGAGTTTAAGAATCTCTCCACTATACATTTATATGATTTAAGATTAAATTTTTATTATTTTTTCTAACTCAACCATCAATAGGATATTATAATTTCTACCAATTATATTTTTTACTTCCATGTTACATTTTAAAATATTGTAAATAAATTTCATAGGAAATATTAATTTTCAACCAGATTCACCTTAGTTGTTGTCATAAGTCTCTAGTAAAAATATAACCATATGCATTATGTCTTAATGAACATACATAAAAAAAGAATCTTGGTCTAAAATTTAAAAACTTTTCAAAATTTTAGTTGTATTTTAACTCTTATGAATTAAAATCAATTATTTTTATATACCTTAAATTTATTTTTATATTTTAATTTGAAAATAATAGTCTTTAAATATCTAGATATTAATAATGTGTATTAATTTAAAATAATCATCAATTTTATATATTGGAAATACATTGTAACACCCAAAGATTTTATGAAAAATATTCTTTTTATTTCATTTATATCAAGTGTTGTACGCCACACCAAAATTAGCTTGTACTATACGCAACACCGTAATAGCTTACATTATACGCAATACTATTCTTGGCTAGTGTTACACACAATTTCATGTTTGTTTTGTGGGAATTATTCTACGAAACATTAAGTATAGATTTTGTTTAATGTATAAATTAAATAAGGTTTTATTATGTTATACACAACATAAAAGGGAGCTTCCCCGGCACAAATCCCTGACTTGGCTTGCATCACACACAATCGCGACCTTCCTCGATAGGGTGTGTAGTATGCAATACCAGGATTCGATAACCTATGATATATAGTTATAATATTATTATGGACTAGAGGTTATAAATAGTATTAACTACATTTCTTATTTTATAACATTATTATTCATCTTACACATTTTCTAATATATGGTATGTGAAAAAAATTAATTTTTCACTTAAAATAAGTATTTTTCAAAATATGAAGTTTTGCCACCATTTGATAGAGATCCTACATTAAATCTAGTTTTTGAAATGTTTATAAGTTCAATTTGAAAAAATAAAATTATTCTTTGAAATCAGGATATAATAATTTACTTTATATAAAATTTTCATATTATTCTGATAACTGTCATATTTTAATGAATAGTAAAAACATGCTATATTTTAATAAAAAACAACTTTTTTCATCGCAATAATTTATATGAAAATATTATCTTTTTAATTGGTTTTAAAGTTTAATTAGAATTTATTTTTACCATTTAATCAAATTTTGGTAATTTTAATTAATTTAACTTTAAAATTGGACATAAACAAGTGTCGATCTTTTGATAGTTATTATTTCTTAAAAACCCGCTATTTGATTGGATAACAGGAATTAATTTTCATGTTAATTAATTCAAATTATATTTTTTGAATTTGAAAAAATATAAATCATTTTTTAATTTAGAATAAAAAATATAGAAAAGGATGAATTTTTTGTTATTTTTCTAAAAAACTTCTATTTTTGATGAATAGTGAAACCACTTTGTCGTAGTTAAAAAAACTGACTCATTCATTTAAATGAAATTTTACTAATTATTTGAATTTAATTTCAAAAATCCGACATACATGGTTGTTATAAAGTTGAAAATTGTGGTTCAATAAGCTGAAAATAATTTTCGGCGTATATTAACTTTTTACTTTTATTTACTCCGATTAAAGGTAAATAGGGTAATTCAAGGTTAAAAGAATATTATAATAGTTTCAAATTACCTTAACACATGTAATAACCTTATTGGATTAGTATTTCCCGACCATGGGCTTCCTTTTTTAGATTTTGGGACCCCATTGAGACACTTGGTAGTGATAATGACAATTTGGATTAATTAATTTAATTTAAAGACAAAATTGACATTAACAATAATCTTTTTAAAATTAATTTTTACAGGGGATTTTATAAATTATCCTTTTGACTATTAATTTTAATTAGAATGATAAAATTATTTCCTAATTTATGGTATTTTCTTCATAATTTTTAGACAGTACATAATTTAAATTATGTATGACACAATAATGATGCAATATTTACCTCATTAATAAATGCTTTAAATAAATAAGAGTATAATCTTTAAACTATTATCCAAAAAATGTCCAATTATGATTGGATGATTTTATTTCGACCATGAGTCATCTTATCTTTATCATTAATGATTTATGGACCTTTTGAAACTGATGATAAGTTTATAATAAAATAATATTTTTAACACTATCCAAAGGTGCCCTTCTCCTCCCATATAAAAAGGCACCTCCTCCATCTCCTCATTACACAACCTTGAGACATCAAGATCGGCCAAACACTACCCATTTCCCTTATCAACATCCCTAGAAACATTTTAGTGGTTTTGGTATTCTAAAAATACCAACTCTAGTCCCTTAAGTGAAAGTTTAAAGGAGCCACATCGAGGAAGAGGTAATCTCTTCTACCGATTCTTTCAAGTTTCTTCTTTCTTCTACTTCCACTTATTTAGTTGTTTCATTATAAAGTAATAAAATCAGTATCACACGTATACTTATATGTTATTATAAATATAAAACAACCCTATTTCACCTTTTATCCATCTTATGGAAAATGAAATCATCACACGTGTGTACATACGAAATATCGTCTCCACAACGTGGTGTAATCTGTTTTTCCACCACCACCTTACTTGGATGGGTATAATGGGGTAAAGAATAACTATATATAGTTATTATAATATCATACTGATTCTTAGATATTATATCATCCAATACAATTAAATTCGACAACTATGGGAACGATATCATTGCTCGTGCATACATACAGATTACTGTCTCCATGATGTGATGAGATTCATTCTCCATGTTAACCATTGAAGAATGATTAAAAAGTATATGTAATGAATAATAATTAAATATATGAAATAATTAATCTACTATATTTATGAATATATATATTTATATATGTCATCTACTTACTTACATTCAAGTCAATAAGGAAAGGAAAAAAATGTTCATGCGTACGTACGGCCTAACGTCTCCATGAATGGTGTTTTTCATATGTTATATATATATATACATAATATATATGATATATAAATCATTATTTAAATTCTGGAAGTAATTAAATTTTTATATAAAAAATAATAATATCAATAACAACATGTCCAAACACGTACGATAAATAAAACGATTTTCCCCAAAACGCTGCTTTAACATTGATTTTACAAAAGAACACGTAATATAATATCATAAGTGAATTATATATCATATCATAACATTGGATATGATTCTATAATAAGTAAATTACATTATTTAAATCATTATATAGGAGTTTCGGAAACATACAAAGCATATCATACCTAAGTTAAAGGATAATTTTGCAATGTAATTTTTTATCCGAGATTGCTTATAAGTAAGTATTTACAGGGGTTATGTTTATCATCCATGTCTATGTTTTCTAAAAATGATTTCATAAAATGTTTACTACTCTTCCATGTATGTTTAAAGTAAATTTTACCCTTTTTGACATTTAACACATTGTATGGAAGGAATCATTCATATGTTTACCAAATAAGGTACTTTTTGACTTTTCCAGCAAAAGTACGAGAAGAATGTTTTTTAACGTATACACCGTGAATGGATTTTTACAGTTTCATAACACCTAATTTTCGTGAAGCATACTCTACATGTTTTCATTGTTATTATCAATAATATACTTTTCTTTTAAAATTTTGTGGCATTTTGTGAAAAGAAATGGATTTTGAAGAAGAAAGGATATTTTACTCAAGAATTCATTTCTAGTGTTTTATCAAAACTATTTTCCATCGAATATGACAATTTTTAGAATTTTTTTGTTTCATGTATAATATCTCCATTATATAATTGGTGTTATTTTTCTTATAAATAAATGGTATCCATTTGTTTTATATAGATTATGTGATGATGGAACGATGTTTATGAAACCCATTTTATTCATCGGGTTATGATGCATGTTTTATGTTTATTTTGTGGCACAAGTAAGAATTATTTCATTATGAGATGTGTGGGACCTATATCACCCTTCAATGCATTGGGAAAAAATTTATATCTCAACAGATAGACATGGCTGGAACAGTATGTTAATCCAGTTTAGTGATACAGGACTAGAATGAGGAGTGAACTCGATTCAGAAAGGGACATTGTCCACAAAGATGCTCATGGCATCAATGTTTTTGCTACTATATAAATAATATCATGGGATTAATGAATTTCCACAATTACATGTTTTATTTCGATGATTTTTTCAGGATTGATGTTCCTTTATGATATATTCCTTACGTACTTCCTTGATTTATGTCTTTACTCAAGATTTTGATGTTTAGATTTTATGTTCAATTTCTTGCATTCAAATGTTTATGGATTTTTTTATGTTCTCTATGTTTAATCATACTGAGAATTTGAGGTCACCATTTTTATGTTTTCTTTTCCCCAGGATATATATAATGTTTTTAGGTATCAAAACAAATGGGGAAGATCTTTATCGTCGATGTTTAAGATCTTTCACCAAGATTAGGAGATTATTTTTCCGAGTTTCCAAAGACACTAAACTATTATGATCCATTGGAGTATATTTTTGTTATGTATTAAGTATTCCACAAAAGTAATGTAATGTCTATGTAAATCATGGTTTGGGTATCTCCAGTTAGTATCAGAGGAAAGGTTTATTAATCCTTTGGAAACTAGGATACAAAAACATTAAGTGTGATCCCTAGAGATATTTCTAAGATATGTCTCGGCATGTCCCTAAGGTTTAGTATAACTATAGGTTATAGTCCTAGAATCACGATAACGATCATACAATTAAACCTAAGATGTTATATATTGGATGTAATCGATGTTTATTATATGGTTTTCCTAGCATGATTTTTCCACTCACACAATTATTTTTGGGTTTTAGAAGATGGCTGGAACCCGAACGAATAGTGTTGATCAATGTAATGGATGATGCTATGATTGTCCTCCTAAACAAACCAAAGTTATAAGATATGGATTTCAAAATATTATTTCTATACTTAAAAAAGCTATGAATTAATTTGGACATCCAAATGAGAAGATAAGGGAACAATATTTTATTGAGTCCTTCCTGGGGAAACGTCCACCTTCATTCAATGGATCTTCAGATCCACTTATTGCTGAATAATCGATCAGTACCATTGAAAAGATATTTCCCATACTTCACTATTAAGAACAGGAAAAATTCATTTTAGTTATTTACTATTTAGAAGGTTATGCAGACCAGTGGTGGACTCTAATTAAGAATACAAGGCCCCAATATGAAATTGAATCCATGGAATGGAACGATCTCAAGAACTTGTTTTTCAATAAGTACTTACCTTGTATTCTTAGATCAAAGATGGGGAAGGAGTTTTTTGAGCTTATGCAAAAGGATGATGATTCTGTTGGTATATATGAAGTGGATTTTACATGTCTTGAAAGGTATGCATCTGGATTTATCATCAAACCTGAAAGTAATGATGATTGATTCTTCAGTGGCTTAAAACCAAGTCTTTGAAGAGAATTAGTGATAAGAGACTTCAATAGCTATGAAGAAATTTTGTGTTGTGCAATCAAGGTAGAACTGGAAGTAAGTGTCACATATCCATCTCATGGTTTTTACAAGAAACAAAAGATGGAGTTCAAGGAGAAATCTTAGAACAATTGTGAATAGAAGATGAATGTTTCTATATGCTCAAAGTGTAGAAATAAGCATGGTGGAGAATGTCTAAATGGTACTAGAAAATGTTTTAAGTGTGGTAAAGAAGGTCATCGATCATTTGAGTGTCAACGTAATGGGAAAAAGGTTGCTAGTGCTTTGAATAATAAAAAGATTATAGATAATGGTCCACCAACACTTCAATGCTACAAATGCAATGAAATGGAGCATTATGATAATCAATTCTCTAATTCAAGGGTTAATAATGATCGACATGTGCATCCACTTAAGGAAAAAGATAACTAGAAGTCACATGCAATCACTATTTGTGATTTTGAGTATGAATATGATGTTGTGGAATTATTAAGTGTTTATGTAATGGGATTTCAAAATACTATCATGGAATCTCATTTATGGTGTTGTGTAATTTTGGATTATATATTTATTGGTTTTCAATAATTATATGGTATCGTTAACCATGAAAAGTGATTGAAATATTTTTGGAAAGAAGATGATATGCGCATAATGAAGGGATAAAGTGAAAATGAATTGAGATCATAACTGATATAAGGACAAATTTATATCATGGTTTGTGTATATAAAAATTTTGTGACATTGGTATGTGGATAGAGTTATCTTTTGACAGAATTAATTCTTTTACTAAGGTTCAATGGCTATTCAATTTTTAATAGAATAAATGATTAAGGTATTGACATGTTTGGAATGTGACCAACAAGATATATCATATGATATATAATTGTATTCACATGCTCGGTATATGAAATTTCTAGTAATCATTTACATTAAACTTTAAGATTGGATAGAAGTATTTTGGATAAGTATAAAGATTTGAATGGATTATGTTGGACATAAAATAGTATTGTATAAGGATAAAACTTTTTCGATATTTTTTTGTAATGTAATAATAGTGTAGTTTTAGAAAAAGGACAACCTGGAGGACGAGCGACAACCTGTCACGTCGGACAAGGTTGCAGGAATCAAACCCTCAACCTGTAGAGACCCGAAGCTTGACGTACACGGACATTACATTACATTTGCGGAATACTTAGTACATAACAAAACACACACACAAGGACCATAATAGTTTAGTGTCTTTGGAAACTCGGAATATAATCTTCTAATCATGGTGAAAGATCTTCAACATCTCCCATAAAGATCTTCCTTTTTTTATACCTAAAACCTTTCTTTATATTCTGGGGAAAAGAAAACATAAAAGGGTGAGCTAAAATGCTCAGTAAGGGTAAACAAAAGAGATATCAATCACATAATATACATAAGAACATAGCTTTTGGAAATCTTAACCTGCAAAAGAGCTCATAATATCATAACATAGGATAAATCATAGAAGTGAAATGTAATCCCAATAATCATAACTTAAAACATTAATCTTTGTGGCATGCACACATAATAATAGATAATCATTCCATGTTAGTCAAGACTCATTGCCAAGACTATCTTAGTGGACAAAGTCCCTTTCTGAACCGAGTCACCCTCGTTTCAGTCCTGTTTCACTGAACCGGTATAACCTACCATTCCAGCCATGTATATCTCATGAGATATAAAATCTTTACCCAATGCATTGGAAGGAGATATAGGTCCCACCCATCTCATAATGATACCATTCTTATGTGTTCCACAAAGTCATAAATCATACATCATTACATAACCCACGTAATAAAAATGGGAATCTTAAACATCGTGACATCATAAAACAATTCATATAAGATAAAGGAATTCATAAAAATATTTCCATCACAACATAATAAAATCCATGTAATAATAGGGATAGAAATAGAACCCTGTATTATATTATATGGAAAATAATTTTGATAAAACTCTTGAAGTCCATTCTTGAGGAAAACATCTTTTCTACTTCAAAAACATTATTCCTTTCTTAACATGTCATACAATATTAATCTAAACAAAGTAGATTAAAAATAAACTTGAAATCATTTAAAGGAATCTTCTTGGAAATAATTTTTTAAAAAATCCATTCATGCCGTATAAGTTAAAAAAACATTCTTCGTACTTTTGTCAGAAAAGTCAAAAAGTACCTCGTACGAAAAACGACAAAAGATTCCGTTAATATCTTTTACTAAAAACTCACCAAAGGGTAAAATTGGTTTTAAACAATTGTAGGTGGATGGAAATAACATTACATATTGAGGAAACATGGATGTGGATGATAAAATACACCCCAGTAAATACCGAAGTATAACCAATCTCCGAAAAAATATGAGATTGTGATATTTCCCTTACCTTAGGTCCAACTTGCTTTGTAAGTGTTCGAACCTCCTGTATAATGATTTAAATCATGTTATTGACTTATTCCAGAATCATATTCATTGTAATTATATCATATATGGTCCACTTATGACTTTATATTACCCGTTCTTTTGTAAATTCATGTTAAAGTAGCGTTTTGGGTAAAATCGTCTCATTTGTCGTTCGTGTTTTTAACTTGTAATTATTCATATGATTACATAGATCATGATTACTTAATTCCAGAATATAAAACATGATTTATATATATATATATATTCATAATATACATATATATAATAAATCAGTAAATGGAAAGAAATACACCGTTCATGGAGACGGTAGTCCGTACGTACGCATGAACGCTGTTTTCGTTTCCTTATTGAATTGAATGGAATTACGTAGATGAAATAAATATAAACAAATCCAGTATGATTATTATGTCATATATTTCATTAGTACTTACTATATATACTTTATAATCATTCATGAATTGTTAACCATTGAGAATGAATCTCATCGCGTCGTGGAGACGGTAGTCCGTATGTATGCACGAGCGATGATATCATTCCCATGGTCGTGGAATTGTGTTGAAGTGTATGTATACTAATTAAATATCAATATAACTTTATAATAATCATATATACTTACTAATTAAACCATTATACCCATCCAATTATGGTGGTGGCGGAAAATAGATTACACCAGGGCGTGGAGACGGTATTCCGTACGTACGCACACACATTGATTTCCTTTTTCCGTAGGATGGATACAAGGTTAATTAGAGTTGTTTCATATTTATAATAATATATCAGTATATAATAAATACTTATGTTATTTCTTTATCATGAAACAACTAAAGAAGTATAAGTTGAAGAAGAAAAAAATTGAAAAAGATCGGTAATGGATATTACCTCTTTTTGACGCGCCTTTTCTTATCCTCCACTTAAAGAACTAAGGATGGTCTCTGAAGATGACCAGGACCTCTAGGATGATAATAGGGAAGTGGATAAGAGATTTTGGCAGGGTTTGGACGAGCTTGAAGGCTCAATGTTGTGTGAGGAAGAGAGGGAGTAGGTGCCCTTTTATAAGGGTGGAGAGGGGCACCTTTGGAATAACTAAAAATATTATTTTATTATAAAGTCAAGTTCGGTTTTAAATAGATCAAAATTGATTTATTTCTAAGCTAATGTGTGGATGGGTCGAAATAATCTCATCCAATAGGATTTAGACAAGTTTAGGTTATTATTTTAACTTTATCAATTAGATTTAACTCTAAGTTAAATAATTTAACTTTTACCGTGTCTTTTTGTTTTCTTACTCTATATGGTTAATAAACAAACCATAACAAGCCAAACGAACCCCAAGTTGTTTATAATTAATATATAAATACTTATCTAAGTCATTTGGCCGAATAATAAATTTTTATTAATTAAATAAAAATTGATAATATAAATTTGTTTTAAAAACTAATTTATGTCAATTTTGACACTATTTGGTACATGATTTTTATAAAATTCATAACAGAATGAAAAGTTCAAACCAAGTTACTTAAATCAACAATAACATGTCATATTATCCTGTAAAATTATTTTAATTCATAAAAATTCTCAAATTACATTTATTTGGGCATTTATAACATCAATTATGTTAATATTTTCTTAAAAAGGTAATTACTGCATTATCGTTGTGTCATACATAAATTAAATTATTTAAAGTATAAAAATTACAAATAAAATACCATTATGTAGAAATCTTTTTAGATTTATAATGAATATTTATAGTCGAATTTATCTTATGTATAACCCCATATTAAAAATGTTTTAGTAAATAAACATTGATTTTAACTCTTTTATCTCTTCTTTAAATTTAATAATAATAATTGTCCTAATCTAATCCAAGTGGGCCTAAATGATAATATTTTACACTTAAGGTTTTTTTTGGTCGAGATACACTTGTCCAATAGGATTAGGACATGTGTTAGGGTAATAATAATATCATTTTTACCCTTAATTACCCTATTTACTTTTAACCGTGGTAAATAAAAGTAAAAAGTTACTATTCACCAATAATTATTTTCATCTCATTGAACCAAATTTTACTTACTGACATCAACCGTGTCTCTCGGATTTTTTAAATTCCATTCGCAGAAGCGGTAATATTAAGATTTATGAAAAAATTGATTTTTTTAACTACCACTTAGTAGTTTCACTATTCATCAAAAATTGATGTTTTTCAGAAAAATGCCAAAATTTCACCCTAAGCTATAATTGATATTCCAAATTCAAAAATTATTTCTATTTTAAAAAATTCCCAACATATAAGTTGCATTAATTAATTTTATAATTAATTTCCGCAGTCACAACAAATAGCATGTTTTTAAAAGATAATAACTATCAAAAGATTAACACTTGTTCATGTCTGGTGTAAATGTGAAATTACATCCAATGAATAACATTGTATTGAATTGTAAAAATATATTCTAAATATACTTTAAAACCACTCAAATTAATAATTTATCACTATTAATTATTTCGATTAAAAAATTTGTTTTTAATTAAAATTTAGTAATTTTAACTATTCATCCGAAAATGAAAGTTATCCGAAAAGTACCAAAAGTTCACCCTAAGCAAATTTCGATATTAAAAATCCAAAAATGAATCCCATTTTGAAAAATAAAATTTAAAAAAATTTCAAAAATTGGTTATTACTATTGATAACGGCTAGTTTTAATAATATTTTAATAGCATATTTTTGTTTAGTGAAACTCGTTATTGTGTACTACACACGCTATCGAGGAAGGCCGCGATTGCGTGTAATGCAAGGCAAGTCAAGGATTCGTGTTTTGCAAGATCCTTTTGGTGTAGCGTACAACACAAGACATTAATGAAATTAAAAAGAATATTTTTCATAAAATCTTGGGCTGTTACATTCTACCCCCCTTAAAATGAATTTCGCCCTCGAAATTCGTCGGGGTTATAAATGGTTTACTATTAGAAAGTTTCTATAATAGGAACCCACTTCATAAAAAGGAATACCAAAACCAATCTTTAAAAACGAAAGTATGAAATGTAACAGTTACCCAAATAAACTAATCTTTGGGTTTCCACATAGGTGAAAATATGGATATGGAAGAAAAATCTAACCATCATGTTCTGATGAAGAGTGGTAGAGAACATGGCTATGGAAAAGACAACAATCCCAAATCCATAAATTTTTGATGATCTAAGGTACCATCTGATTAATCAGATATAAGAGCACTAAGACAACATTTTTGGTTTTCAAGATCATTTCCCTAAATTTGAAGAATTTGAATTAGAATAAATACTTACTTTATTTTGGTACAATCTCACTGTTGTTCGTTCCTTGAACAATTTCCACTTCATCTCTTAAATAAATGAAGTTTAATTTGTTATTCGTTAAGTGTTAGTAGATCATGTGATAGAATGATGGGTCATTCCATCTTTCTCAAACAAAGGTTAGCAAAAATTATATACATAAGTCGATCTATAGTGAGATTAATCATATATGGTTCCTAAAATGGACTTATACTTCATATATCATACTGCTTAATATAATAAAACTAGTTTCAACTAAACAGGGACTTCCTGTAGGCCAGTGGTAGGCAATAAAGGCCAGTCGCACTTTGGTTGTGGGTTCGATTCCCACAGCCTTGTCCGACGCGATGGGTTGTCGCCCATCCTACAGGTTGTCCTTTTTCTAAAGCTATATTACTATAACATCCCATCAATAATATCGAAAAACATTTTATCCTAACTTATTTCCAACGTAATCCATTCCAATATTTAGGCTTATCCATAATACTGCAGTCCACTCTCATAACATAGTGAAAACGATTACCAGAGATTTAATACCATCGTTGATCCCCATATATCATAAGATATGTTTTGATGGTCATATTCCAAACATTCAATGTCCTTAATCATGTATTCTCTTGAAGAATGAATACCCATTGAACCTTAGTGAAAACATGAATGTAGTTAAATGTTAACACTTTCCACATACCAAAATCCTCAAAATTCTATATACTCAAACCATTATATCACTTAGTCCTTTTATCAATCATGAGCTCATGAATACTGTTAAACATTTCATTTTCTCGTTTTCCCTTCATTATTCGCATATCATCTTATTTCCAAAAATATCTCAATCACTTTGAATACCACATTGGACCAACACATAAATATTCCAATACTTTATGATACCACATTATTTTGGAATCCCATTACATAAACACTTAATCATTCCACCACATCGTTGTCATATTCCACATCGCCAATAGTGATCGCAAGTGACTTCCCTTTGTCCTTTGCCTTCTGTGGTTTCTCATGTTGATCATCACTAAACCTTGGATTAGGGCATTTATTAGAATAATGCCCAATTTCCTTGCACTTGAAGCATTGAAGTGTTGGTGGTGCGTTCTCTACAGTGTTTGCTTTATTCACATCATTAGAAACCCTTTTTCCATTACCTCGACACTCAGCTGCTCGATGACCTTCTTTTCCACACTTAAAACATTTTATAGTCCCTTTAAGGCAATCTCCACCATAATTCTTTCCACACTTTGTGCATAAGGAAACATTCATCTTCTTTTCACCATTATTCTGAGATATCTCCTTGAACTCCATCTTTCGTTTCTTGTAAAAACCATGAGATGGATATGTAACACCAACATCCATTTCTACCTTGATAGCACAATGTAAAATTTCTTCATAGCTACTGAAGTCTCTTATAGATAATGCCCTTCGAAGACTTGTATTTATGCCACTGAAAAATCGATCAACTTTACTTTCAGGTTGGATGATAATGCCAGATGCATACCTTGCAAGTCTTGTAAAATTCGCTTCGTATATACCAACAGATTCATCATCCTTTTGCTTTAGTTCAAGAAACTCCTTCTCCATCTTTGTTCGAAGAATATGAGGGAAGTACTTATTGAAAAATAAGTTCTTGAACTCTTCCCATTGCATGGACTCAATTTCATCCCTTTGCCTTGTATTCTTAATAATATTCCACCATTGATCAGCATCACCTTCCAAACGATACACTGCTAAGATGACTTTATCATGTTCAGAACATTGAAGAATTGAAAATATCTTTTCAGTGGTACTGATCCATTGTTCACCAACAAGTGGATCAGAAGACCCACTGAAAGAAGGTGGGCGTTGCCTCATGAAGGACTCAATATAATATTGTTCCCTTCTCTTCTCATTTGGAAGTCCAGAATGATTCATAGCTTGTGTAAGTATAGTAATAAAATTTTTCACTCCATCTCCCATAACATTTTTTTGTTCAGGAGGACAATCATTGCATTGTCCATTGCATTGATCAACATGGTTCCTTTGGGTTCCAGCCATCATCTAAAACCCAAAAAGAATAGTGTGAGAGGCAGAAATCATGCTAGGGAAAACAACATAATAAAGGGGGAGTACCTTCAATATCTAACATCTTAAGTTTAATTCTATGAACTTTAGCGTAATTCTAGTACTATAACCTATATGTATACTTAACCTTAGGGACATCCCTAGACATACCTTAGAAATATCTCTAGGGATCTCACTAACGTTTTTGCATCCTATTTTCCAAAGGTTGACTAAACCTTTGCTCTGATACCAACTGTAGAGACCCGAAGCTTCACATACATGGAAATTACATTACTTTTGCGGAATACTTAGTACATAACAAAACACACACACAAGGACCGTAATAGTTTAGTGTCTTTGGAAACTAGGAATATAATCTTCTAAACATGTTGAACGATCTTCAACATCTCCCATAAAGATCTTCCTTTTTTTAATACCTAAAACCTTTCTTTATATCCTGGGGAAAAGAAAACATAAAAGGGTGAGCTCAAATGCTCATTAAGGGTAAACAAAACAAATATCAATCACATCATATACATAAGAACATAGCTTTTGGAAATTTCAACTTGAAAAAGAGCTCATAACATCATAACATGGGATAAATCATAGAAGTGAAATGTAATCCCAATAATCATATCTTAAAACATTAAACTTTGTGGCATGGACACATAATCATAGAGAATCATTTCATGTTAGTGAAGACTCATTGCCAAGAATATCTTAGTGGACAAAGTCCCTTTCTGAACCGAGTCAACCTCGTTTCAGTCCTGTTTCACTGAACCGGTATAACCTACCATTTCTTCCATTTCTATCTCATGAGATATAAAATCATTACCCAATGCATTGGAGGAAGATATAGGTCCCACCCATCTCATAATGATACCATTCTTATGTGTTCCACAAAATCATAAATCATACATCATTACATAACCCATGTAATAAAAATGGGAATCTTAAACATCGTGACATCATAAAACAATTCATATAAGATAATGGAATTCATTGAAATATTTCCATCACAACATTATAAAATCCATGTAATAATAGGGATAGAAATAGAACCCTGTATTATATTATATGGAAAATAATTTTTATAAAACTATTTAACTCCATTCTTGAAGAAAACATCCTTCCTACTTCAAAAACATTATTCCTTTATTAACATGTCATAAAATTTTAAACTAAAAGAAGTTGATTAAAAATAAACTTGAAAACTTTTAAAGGAAGCTTCTTGGAAATAATTTTTTTAAAAATCCAATCATGCCGTATAAGTTAAAAAAAACATTCTTCGTACTTTTGTCAGAAAAGTCAAAAAGTACCTCGTACGAAAAACGACAAAAGATTCATTTAATATATTTTAATAAAAACTCACCAAAGGGTAAAATTGGATTTAAACAATTGTAGGTGGATGGAAATAAAATTACATATTGAGTAAACATGGATGTTGATGATAAAATACACCCCAGTAAATACAGAAGTATAAACAATCTCGGATAAAAATGAGATTGTGATATTTCTCTTACCTTAGGTCCAACTTGATTTGTAAGTGTCCGAACCTCTTGTATAATGGTTGAAATAATGTTATTGACTTATTCCATAATCATATTCATTGTTATAATATCATATATGGTCCACTTATGACATTATATTTCCCATTCTTTTGTAAATTCATGTTAAAGTAGCGTTTTGGGTAAAATCGTCTCATTTGTCGTTCGTGTTTTTATCTTGTAATTATTCATATGATTACTTAGATCATGATTACTTAATTACAGAATATAAAACATGATTTATATATATATATTTAGAATATACATATATATAATAAATCAGTAAATGGAAAGAAATACACCGTTCATGGAGACGGTAGACCGTACGTACGCATGAACGCTGTTTTCATTTCCTTATTGAATTGAATGGAATTAAGTAGATGACATTTATATAAATAAATCCAGTATCATTATTATGTCATATATTTCATTATTACTTACTATATATACTTTATAATCATTCATGAATGGTTAATCATTGAGAATGAATCTCATCGCGTCGTGGAGACGGTAGTCCGTACGTACGCACGAGCGATGATATCATTCCCATGGTCGTGGAATTGTGTTAAAGTGTATGTATACTATTTCAGTATCAATATCAATTTATAATAATCATATATAGTTACTCATTACACCATTATACCCATCCAATTTAGGTGGTGGCGGAAAATAGATTACACCACGGCGTGGAGACGGTATTCCGTACGTACGCACGTGCGGTGATTTCCTTTTTCCGTAGGATGGATAGAAGGTTAATTAGAGTTGTTTCATATTTATAATAACATATCAGTATATAATAAATACTGATGTTATTACTTTATCATGAAACAACTAAAGGAGAAGAAGTTGAAGAAGAAAGAAATTGAAAAAGATCGGTAATGGATATTACCTCTTTTTGACGCGCCTTTTCTCAACCTCCACTTAAAAAACTAAGGATGGTCTTTGAAGAAGCCCAGGACCTCTAGGATGATACTTGGGAAGTGGAGAAGAGATTTTGGCAGGGGTTGGCCGAGCTTGAAGGCTCAATGTTGTGTGAGGAAGAGAGGGAGGAGGTGCCCTTTATAAGGGAGGAGAGGGTCACCTTTGGAATAACGAAAAATATTATTTTATTATAAAGTCAAGATCGGTTTTAAATAGCTCTAAATTGATTTATTTCAAGTCTAAGGTGGGGATGGGTCTAAATACTTTCATCAAATAGGATTTAGACAAGTTTAGGTTGTTATTTTAACCTTATCAATTAGATTTAACTCTAAGTTAAATAATTTAACTGTTACCGTGTCTTTTTGTTTTCTTACACTATATGGTTAATAAACTTACCATAACAAGCCAAACGAACCCCAAGATGTTTATAATTAATATATAAATTATTATCTAAGTCATTTGACCGAATCTTAAATTTTTAGGAATTAAATAACAATTGATAATATAATATTTGTTTTAAAAAGTAATTTATGTCAATTTTGACACTATTTGGTACATGATTTTTATGAAATTCATAACAGAATGATAAGTTCGAACCAAGTTACTTAAACTACAATAACATGTCATATTATCCTAGAAAATTATTGTATGTCATAAAAAGTCTCAAATTACATTTATTTGGGCATCTATAACATCAATTATGTTAATATTTTCTTAAAAAGGTAATTACTGCATTATCGTTGTGTCATACATAAATTAAAATATAAAGTATAAAAATTACAAATAAAATACCATTATGTAGGAAATCTTTTTATCTTTATAATGAATATTTATAATCGAATTTATCTTATGTATAACCCCATATTAAAAATGTTTTAGTAAATAAATGTGGATTTTAACTCTTTTATCTCTTCTTTGAATTAAATAATAATAAATGTCCTAATCTAATCCAAGTGGGCCTAAATGATAATATTTTACAATTAAAGTTGTTTTTGGTCGAGATAAACTTGTCCAATAGGATTATGACATGTGTTAGGGTAATAATAATATCATTTTTACCCTTAATTATCCTATTTACTTTTATCCTTGGTAAATAAAAGTAAAAAGTTACTATTCACCAAAAATTATTTTCATCTCATTGAACCACATTTTACTTACTGATATCAATCGTGTCTCTCGGATTTTTGAAATTCCATTCACAGAAGCGGTAAAATTAAGATTTATGAAAATAATAATTTTTTTAACTACCACTTAGTAGTTTCACTATTCATCAAAAATTGAAGATTTTTAGAAAAATGCCAAAATTTCACCCTAAGCTATAATTGATATTCCGAACTCAAAAATGATTTCTATTTTACAAAATTCACAACATATAAGTTGCATTAATTAATTTTATAATTAATTTTCGTTGTCACATCAAATAGCGTGTTTTTAAGAGATAATAACTATCAAAAGATTAACACTTGTTTATTTCTGGTGTAAATGTGAAATTACATCCAATGACCAACATTGTATTGAATAGTAAAAATATATTCTAAATATAATTTAAAACCACAAGAATTAATAAATTATCACTATTAATTATTTCGATTAAAAAAGTTGTTTTTAATTAAAATTTAGTAATTTTCACTATTCATCAGAAAATGAAAGTTATCTGAAAAGTACCAAAATTTCACCCTAAGCTAATTTCGATATAAAGAATCCAAAAACGAATTTAATTTTGAAAAATAAAATTTACAAAATTTCAAAAAGTGGTTATTACTATTCATAATGGCTAGTTTTAATAATATTTTAATAGCATATTGTTGATTAGTGAAACTCATTATTGCGTACTACACACGCTATCGAGGAAGGTCGTGATTGCGTGTGATGCAAGGCAAGTCATGGATGCATGTTGTGCAAGCTCCATTTGGTGTAGCGTACAACACAAGATATTAATGAAATTAAAAAGAATATTTTTCATAAAATCTTAGGCTGTTACACAACCGATGTGTGACATGCCTTTATCACCTACCACTGGCCTACAGAAAGTCCCTGGTTAGTATAAACTAGTTTTATTTTAATAATCTTTATGATAGATGATGTATAAGTCTATTTTAAGAACCATATATGATTAATCTCACCATAGATGAACTCATGTATATAAATTTCGCTAACCTTATGTTTGAGACCGATGGAATGACCTATCATTCTATCGCATGATCTGTTAACACCTCATGGAAGAAAAATTCAACATCATTTATTTAATAGATGATGTGGAAATTATTCAAGGCACAAACAACAGTTAGATTGTTCCAAAATCATGTAAGTATTTCTTCTAATTAAAAAATTTCAACTTTAGGGAAATGATATTGAAATCCAAAAATGTTGTCCAAGTGCTCTTATATCTAACGAATCAGATAGTACCTTAGATCATCACAAATTTATGTCTTGGTTGTTATTTCATTTTCATAGCCATGTTCTCTACAACTCTCCACCAGAACTTGATAGTTAGATTTCTCTTCCATATCTATATTTTCATCTAAGTTCTCCTATGTGGAAACCCAGAGATGAGTTAATTTGGGTAACCATTATGTTTCATACATCACTTTTTTAAATTATGTTTTAGTATTCCTTTTTACGATGTGGGTTTCTATTAAAGAATCCTTCATGTAGTAAACCATTTATAACCCTGACGAATTTCGAGGGAGAAATTCATTTTATGGGGGCTATAATGTAACACCCTGAGATTTTATGAAAAATATTCTTTTAATTTCACTGTGGCCTTTTCTTGTACGCTAAAACAAAACTAGATTTTATTATACGCAACACCGTATTAGCTTACAGTATATGAAACACTATTCTTGGGTAGTGTTGCAATCAATTTCATGTTTTTTTAGTGGGAATTATTCTACACAACATTAAGTATAGATTTTTTTTAATTTATAAATGAAATATGTTTTGATTATATTTTTCTCAACACCAAAGGGAGCTTCCACTACACACATCCCATACTTGGCTTGCATCACTTGCAATCGCGACCTTCCTTGATAGTGTGTGTAGTATGCAATACCAGGATTCGATAAACAACGATATATTGTTATAATATTATTATGGACTAGCCTTTATGAATAGTATTAACACCATTTTGAATTTTATAACATTATTATTAATCATAAAATTATTGTAATACATGGTATGTGAACAAAATATTTTTTTTGGGTAAAATAAGTAATTTTCAAAACATGCGGTTTTGCTAACTTTTGATGGTGCACACACTTTAAATCTAGTTTTTGACAAATATATAAGTTCAATTTGACATAATAAAATTCTTCTTTGGAATAAGGATATAAAAATTTACTTTCGATAAAATTTTCATATTATTCTGTTAACTTTCATATTTTAAGGAATATTAAAAACATGCTTTACTTTAATTAAAAACAAATTTTTCATCACAATAATTTATATGGTAAGATTATTATTTAATTGGTTTTAATGTGTAATTAGAATAATTTTTTACAATTTAATCCAATTTTGGTCATTTTAATTAATTTCACAAATAAATTGGACATAAACAAATGTCGATCTTTTGATTGTTATTGTTTAATAAAAACATGATATTTGTATTCATAACGGGAATTAATTTTAAAATTAATTAATTCCAATTTTATGTTTTTAATTTTGAAAAATAGACATCATTTTTTAATTTGGAATATCAAATATAGAATAGGCTGATTTTTTGGTATTTTTTAGGAAAACATCAATTTTTTATGAATTGTGAAACACATAATGGTAGTTAAAAAAACTAAATATTTCATTTAAATGAAATTTTACCACTGTTATGAATTTAATTTCAAAAATACAATATACAGGGTTGTTATTAGGAAAAAAAAATTTTCTTCAATAAGATGAATATTATTATTGGTGAATAGTAACTTTTGACTTTTATTTACCACGGTTAAAGGTAAATAGAGTAATTCAAGGTTAAAAGAATTTTATAATAATTCAAAATTATCTTAACACTTGTCCTAACCATTTTGGATGTTTCGTGTCTGACCATGATCATCCTTTGGTCGATTTTGGTACCCCATTGAGCCACATGATAGTGAAAATGACAACTTGGATTAATTAATTTAATGTAAAGTCAAAATTGATAATAACAAAAATCTTTTAGTATGTAATTTTATAAGGGGATATATATATATTTTTTCGACTATAAATATTCCTTGAAAATATAAAAATATTTCCTACAAGGTTGTATTTTTTTATAATTTTTAAACATCAAACATATTAAATTATTCATGACAAAATAATAATGCAGTGTTTACCTCATTAATAAATGATTTAAATAAATAAGATTATAATGATTTAAATATTATCCAAAGCATGTCCAATTCTGATTGGATGATTTTATTTCTACCATGAGTCTTCTTATCATAATCTTTATGGATTTTTGGACCTTTTAAAACCGATGATAAGTTTATAATAAAATAATATTTTCACACATTCCAAAGGTGCCCCTCTCCTCTCTTATAAATGGGCAGCGCCTCCCTCTCCTCATTACAAAACCTTGAGAATTCAAGATCAATAAAACCATGAATAATTTCATTATAAACATCCCTAGAAACATATTAGAGGTTCTGGTCTTCTAAAATGACCAACTCTAGTCCCTTAAGTGGAAGTTTAATGGAGGCACATCGAGGAAGAGGTAATCTCTTCTACCGATATTTTCACGTTTCTTATTTCTTATACTTCCTCATATTTAGTTGTTTTGTTATAAAGTAATGACATAAGTATCACTAATATACTGATATGTTATTATATATATGAAACAACCCTATTTCACTTTATATCCATCCAATGGAAAATGAAATCATTGCGTGTGTGTACGTACAGAATATCGTCTCCCCGTCATGGTGTAATTTACTTTTCCACCACCACCTTACTTGGATGGGTATAATAGGGTAAATAATAACTATATATAGTTATTATAACATCATACTTATTCTGATATATTATATCATCCTCTCCAATTAAATTCAATAACTATGGGACCTATATCATTGCTCGTACGTACGTATGGATTACCCTCTCCACAACGCGATGAGATTCATTCACCATGTTAAACATTCAAGAATGATTATAAATTATATATAATGAATAATAATGAAATATATGACATAATTAAGCTATTGTATATATATATGTCATTTAATTACATCCATTCAAGTCAATAAGGAAAGGAAAACATCGTTCATGCGTACGTACGACCTACTGTCTCCATGAACGTTGTATTTAACCTATTATATATATATATAAACGTAATATATATTATATATGTATCATTATTTACATTCTGGATGTATTTAAATTATGATATAAGTAATAATAATATCATTAATAACATGTCCAAACACGTACGAAAAATAAAACGATTTTACCCAAAACACTGCTTTAACATGGAATTTATAAAAGAACAGGTAATATAAAGTCATAAGTGAATCATATATGATATCATAATAATGAATATGATAATTTAATAAGTATATGACATTATTTTAATCATTATACAAGAGACTTGGATATGTACGAAGCATACCGAACCTAAGGTGAGGGATAATTTTTCAATCTCATTTTTTTATCTGAGATTACATATGCGTAAGTATTTACTTGGGTTATGTTTGTCATCAAGGTCCATGTGTTCTAAAAATATTTTCATAAAATTTTTACTACTCTTCCATGTATGTTTAAAGTAATGTTCTCCCTTTTTTAACTTTTACCACATTGTATGGAAGGAATCATTCCTATGTTTACCATATAAGGTACTTTTTGACTTTTCTAGAAAAAGTACGAGAAGAATTTTTTTTAACTTATACAGTGTGAATGGATTTTTATGGTGTCATAATTCCTAATTTTCATGAAGAATACTCTACAAGATTTCATTGTTATTTTCAATAAAAATGCTTTTATTTTAAGGTTTTGCTGCATTTTGTGAAAAAATGATTTTGAAGATGAAATGATATTTTCCTCAAGAATTCATTTCAAGTGTTTTATCAAAAAAAAATTCAATCTATGACGATGTTTTTTGGCATGTTTATGATTCTAGTATAATGTATCTATTATTTAAATCTTCTTATGAAGAAATGATATCCATTTTTTATATGGATTATGTGATGATGGGATGTTGTTTATGAAACCCATTTTATTCTTTGGGTTATGATGAATGTTTTATGTTTATTTTGTGGCACAAGTAATAATGATTTCATTAAGAGATGGGTGGGGAATATATCTCCCTCCAATTAATTGGGTATAGACTTATATCTCATGATATATAAAATGCTGGAATGGTAAGTTATCTGGTTCAGTGATACAGGACTGGAACGAGGAGTGAACTCGATTAAGAAAGGGACATTGTCCACTAAGATGGTCTTGGCAACAATGCCATGGCTACTATGGAAATAATATCATATGCTTAATGGTTTTCCACAATTACAATGTTTAATTCCCATTATTTTTTTCGATGATTTATGTTCTTTTATGATATGTGACATACGAACTTCCAATATTTATGTATTTGGTCAAGATTTTGATGTTTAGATTTTTGGGTCAATTTCTTGCATTAAAATATTTATGGATTGTTTTATGTTCTCTATGTTTACTCTTACTGAGCGTTTGAGCTCACCCTTTTTATGTTTTCTTTTCCCCAGGATATAAATAATGGTTTTAGGTAAGAAATCAATAGTTGGGTCTCTATATACATGATCCATGTATTAAATTACTTTAAATGTTTTATAAAATTACATAAAAATCATATTTTTTGAGATAAATATGTATCATATTGTGTAGAAGTAGAAACTCTGCTAAATTTGACACTAAATATAGAATTATAGTTTAATGATAATAGATCAACATTTTATTGTGAGTTTGTGATATTTTCTTGGATAACATTTGAATCACCGTCCACTATCAACTTAGGATGTTTTTATTACTTTTTGGTAATCCTTCTTCACATAGTTGTATTTTTTATTAAAATATAAATATATGAGTAATATACTACAATTAGTACTGAAGTATCAGTATAAAAATATTAATTCAACAATTAATATACCAAATATAGTATTTTATTATTTCTTACATATAAATTCCCTATAGTTCCTCTTTTGGATACCATTTTCAATATGCATATAGAAAATGAATTATTCTTTATTTCACTCTCCGGTAATCCTTTCCATCATTTAATGAATTTTTGAAAGAACCATTAAAATTTAACTTTTAATATTTTAGTAACACATTCCACATAATATTAACAATATAATGTGAGATACTAAGTTCCAATTAATCCTTATCATCTTAGATAAAACTTTATGATTGTGTAGAATATTGGTGGTGTGTATTATTATATTTTATTATTTAATAAAATATTTTTAAAAATAATAATAATCATAGTAACAAATTAAAATTAAAAAACACCATGGAAGAAATAAAACTATCTAGGTATCCCTCTTCTAGTTCAATATAGTATTTTGTAGTGAAAATTTAATTTATATTCCACATAGTGATCTCATTTTAATTTTATAGGATGTAAGTTGTAATGGTGTATGAATTAATGTCATAATATGTAATATTTATATAATTATATGTATCACAAAAATTGATGAAAAAATACATCTTCAGAAACCACTATGTATCCCATATAATAATACATTATTCTTCCTCTCACTCCCTGAAGACATTAATCTAGATTAGGTGTTTTACCATATAATAATAAATAATATAATAGTTGATGGTACATGTCAATTTTCCATTAATATAAATTTGTTCCACATAGAAACTTTTTTGAGTTTAAAATGTCTGAAATGTTCACTTGTTTATTTAGAACATTTTGTATAATAATTAAAAATAGATAGTTATTAATTTAGCTCTATTGAAGACAATGTAATAATAAATTATTATTATTCTCCAAAATTTTTATGAAATATCATATGGATTATATTTGAAATATTTATTCAAGGAGATATTCTATTATAAATGATCTGAATTCTATTTCTCATTACCCATATCAAGCCCATTAAAATTAGATGATTATATTATGGAGTAATTTCATTGAATCATTAGAAACTCAAAGTTCCTTGATTTGTTAAGGGGACTCCCCCATCCGAAAACACTATAGAAAAGTATTCTATGATCAATCCTCTAAATATTTCTATGTAGATAATGGTCATTACCAATAAAAAAACTCTTTTATACCAAGCCTTTTTTTATGACCCATGTATAATTCATTAGTATCTTGACCTATGTTTTTTTTGATAAAGTAGCTATAGATTTATCTCATCTTCAATGTGGGAACTTGTTTTCTAACATAATATTTTTCTAATTGGATATTTTGTAACATATATAAGTTATTTATTTTATTGAAAACATTACCTTTCATACTCTATAAATAAAACAAAATTAAATATACATTAAGATAAAATAATTTACATATAAAAAATATTTCAATTCCTTTTATTGTGTTTTTTAATTTAATTATTCAATGTTTTCAAGTTTTACATTAAGAAAATATAAATCCTATAAATAAAAAAATTACAATGAATATACATAGAATGATAATATTTTATATGATAAATATATTATATTAATTTGTTATTTTACTATGTAGATTTAATCCAACCATGACCATAGAGAAATTAACACATTAAGACAATTCCTAAATTTATATAAAGAATTCCCTAATAAATTTGCATATTATAAGTGAGGTTTTACCTTAGATCATGTCTTGGACTGTCTCGTATTGATGAGAGCACTATCTCCCAAATTATTTCCTCACCAAAATTTGATTTAGCACAACCAGTTTGTGGTTATATAAAATAATCATATAACATGTTTCTTATCAACAATAAATTTAGGTGGTATGATTTACTTATCATAACTATTAATTTCTGAATAAATTATTCAAAAAATGTAAAATAATTAATTAAATTAACATAACCCGACTCATATATGGATTTTTCAAGCCCATGGTCATTTAGAGCATCAAACTACTATAAAATTAAACATTTTGGGATTAATTTCAACTAGTTTTGGTATTGTTAAATTTACTAATATTAATAATTTAATATATTAATTTATTTATTTCATCATTATATTATTATTATGTCAAACTAATATTTTTGAAAAAAACATATATTATTCAAAATAAATTAGACAAATTGAATTGTAATTTAATATAATAAATCACATTAATGTATTAACGAAGATACATGAACAATACTAACATTGTTAGTTTAAATTCATTAAATTAATTTAAAATATAGAATGATTGTATTAAAGGAATTAATATTTATAAATTTTGTTTTCATATTAATTTATTTTGAATTTTAAATTTTCATAGAATGTTTTAAAAAGTGGTATATCATGTGATTTTAGGAGAATATTATACTCTTAATACACCACGTAATTAAAAGACAAGTATAGCCACATGACAAGCTATGTTATGCAATGTGTGTTCCCCTATGGGCTAATCCACATATTTGTTGAGGAGTGTATGGCCATATGAGATGATAATACTATACATGACTTGTATGACTATAATTTAATGTGATGTTTATGGAATGTAAGACTACAATTATAGGTCTTATATTTATATAATTTATTGAAATATTAATCCTTATTCATTTAAATCTATGAAACACAATGAAATTACTCAAAATTTACTAATTATAGAGGTGAACATATTAAATATTGTGTAAAAATAGATACACATCGTGTAGTTTGGTCTTAGATGTAAATTTCAACATTATAACTCAAATGATATCCCAATATCAATGTGTACATTTTATGATTTGACTTCAGCCACATTGAATGTATAGGAAGTTACAAACCATGTAATCATCTCACATAAAACACCAAAAATATTAATATGTTCCATGAAAAAGTTATCACATGTTACACTATATATAAAACCAAATACATTGAATATATAATATGTCGAGTCATGTCACCTAACAGATAGTCAATTAAAAGTGTGTAATTATTCCATGTATTTTACCTACGGGAATGACATGATTTACTTGTGAAATCAAACCATGTGGGGTTAAACATCATTTATAATAGTTATACACTATGTAGTACCTTTAAAACAACATAATAGGATGGAGTCTAGTATGAAATACATCATATTGATGATTAATCAAAAAATGTTTCATTCATTATTAATTATATTATAGGATTGGATTTCATATAAAATTACAATATTAAATAATGATAATATATCAACAGTTTTTAAGATATACTAATTCCTAAATAAATCAATTTAATATTCACTAAAATTACCATATATATATTATAAGGATCAAATAGGTTTCCATCCATATTAAACAAATATATGAAAAATTCTATTTTTTATTCTTCAAAAAACATTTAAAATACATTTGATATAGTCAGAGTTTCAATTTGGATTCTTATTTTGTTAAAAGTTATAAGCCATTCCTAATTTTATATTTTAGATATTCTAGAATTTAATTACCAATGAATATAATTAATGGGCATGATTTAGAAGATATATCATTTCCATTAAATCTTTCAAACCATTGTATATTTATTCAACCAAAAATGTATCCTCACATAATTTATGTAACTATTGCAGTTTTCATAATATATCATTTGAATATTCATTAGTCTCACTCAATTCTAATGATACCCTCATCATAGGTTAATATTTGAAAAACCCCCCATTTTAATTGGTCAAATAAATATATTATTCTTGGATAGAATTTATTATTTTATGTATTACATGATATAATAATTTGTAATATTCATAAAAACATTTAATTGTTTCATATTCCTTTACAAAAAGTACTATAATAACCCATGTTGATGAGTAAAGAGTAATAATCCAATTTTCTCGGTTCTCTATTCACCAAAGTATTATATATATTTACATTTATTCCCTAATGTGTTATATAAGGCTGGATATTTTACAATTCGATGAAATAAATCATAGAAAAATTTACTTCTCAATTGAGAATAAGTATAGAGATATCATAAGAGAAACAATAGAGAGAAATGAATATCATAGAATGTAAGAACATATAGTGATTATAATATCCCATAATTTTTTTAAATAGATATCGCATTTAATTAAATTAATATTAAATACATAAAAAATGATCCATTCAATATTGTTTTATGTATAGTACCTTTAGAAACATGGATACATTAGTAATTGCTTCATAGATAAACTGTACCATCTACCACTACATTCTTCATAACTAGAAATGCTCTTTGAGATATTAAATGTAATGAAATTATTCATAACATATGGAATGAAAACAAAAGAATGACATATCATATATGATAATTTTGGAAAAAATTGAAGATATCAATATAACATGGGCATATGGTTATGTGAAAATAAGAATAAGATTTAGAAACCATACACTATATATCATAGATTACAAATACAAGTAAAGAAATATATAATGGTACCTCACACGATATGAATCATAAGGGAGTAAAAAAATGGGGTATTATATTATAACATTGTAACAAGACTTAGTTTTTTTGCATAAACAAAAGTGTATACAATCACTTCCTCCTGAGTTAAGTTGCACAGAAACAAATAATTCGAGAGTAATAGGTTCACTCCATAATCAATAGTTGTATTCAAGGTTACCTCACAAGAATACTATAGTGAATAGATTCTTTTACTAAACATGATTCACTCCTCATTTCCTATCATTTTATTTGACGAGATATAAATCTATATCCAATGAATTTCAATGACATTTATGTCACACCAATAAAATAATGAAAATCATTCAAATATGTTCTATGATATCATAAAAAATTCATAATATCATAACCCATTAATTGAAATGGGTTTCATAAAAATATAATTATAGTATAACTAATAAATAATTAATGGGTTTAATATTATTTTCATCATAGAGAAACATATTAAAATAAATTTTGTTTCACAATTATCTCATCAATTCATAATTACATAACATATAAAAAATGAATTGGTTTCGTAATCTTATCTTCATCATCCTAATATAATATTCAAATAAATAATTAGGATGGTATATTTTCATCATCATCCCATAAAAACTAAATCGACACCATTGTTTTTTCATTGATGAATAATTATTCCAGAAATATTTTTTAAAAAAAGTCTTGAGGAAAATAGTTTTTTATTTGGAAATTTATAAATTACTTTAAAAAACCATAAAAAATGATAAAAACCCAATATTATTTGAAAAAACATGGAATAATGAAAATATATATTAAATTATTGAATGTAAATGATGGCTGAAAATACAATCTATTTTATAAATGTAAAATCAGTGATTTCTTTCATATTTTCGTTGAAAATTATAAAGATCCATGTTGGGAAAATGACATGATGACTTAATTTTTGAAAATATTTTTAAAATTACAACATATGTATACTTATTTAAACCATAATTCTAGAACAGTAAAAACCTCCCTTAATACATATTTAAGAAACTCTAACATGGAATAAAAATGTTTTTCGGCATAAGAGAGAAGTAATTACATTTTTTCATAAAACCATATTATATTCTCATGAATATATAAAGAGAGAAAATGAAATTAAAAAATTATGAGTATAAAAATAATAATAGAATATTTAATTTCAGGTGATTCATTAGCATTAAATCAAAATATGTTGTCATGAAATGGATAATCATAAACACAATCTATAATAATGAGATATAAACATCAAGCCATTAACAATTTGATAATGATTATAACATAAGCCTCGTGAAATATAGAACCTTATTGTAATATTTATATAAAATTATTTTTATTATATGATTTATAAAATAAATTATTGTAATATATATAAACCACACAATAGAACATGACTAGTGTAAGGCATTTATCCCCAAGAAATAAAAGTGAGACAAATATCTCATACCACCTTAGAATCAATTTGATAAAAAAATAAAACATAAAATAACATAAAAAATAGTTTATAGATATTTATATGTATAATATTTATGATATAAAAAGTAGATTATAAATTATATGCACCAGAAAAAACAATGAGTTGTGAGTATGAAAAATTTCACAATAAACGAGAGTATAAATCCTTTACTTAATGTATCCACTTCATTAATACATGTTTGAAAGTCCCATATAATAATTATAATTTTATTATTTCTCTATTATAGAACCATATTAACATATATAATTCCACATATGATTTGATTATAACCTTTTATTAATTTTAATTATGAATTTCTAGTTAAAATTATGTTTTTTGTAATAACTTCTTCACTTCTCATGTATGTATTGGTCTGATATATTTGGTAATTTTCCTTGATAATGGATTAATCATGATAATTTTTTTAAAAAATATAAGTATCACAGATAATCATTATATAATTATTTATATTATTATATTAATGTTAGAGCTATAAAATGAATTACACGATATATTTATATGGTGGAATGTACGCATGAATAGACATTGTTTCCATTTATTTATTGAAATAATTGATAGAAGATAAGGAATACATAACCCTTAAAACATAATATTTATTTAATCAATATCATATATTATCATTAATAATTTAATTATTACATTCCATGTAATGTGTATGTGAAAAATGAATCACATTTCTTTACAAGGCAGTAGTACTCCGTACACACTAGCAACGATATTATATTCCCAAGGAATAAAAATTAATAAGGAAAATGGAAAATTATAAATACATAATTATAATACTTTAATAAATATCATATATATATATATATACATTAAATGAATTCTTATATCAATTCTTGAGATAAGATTATGTGAACTGAATTATATCATATCGTGAGGCGGTAGTCTATTGTACACTTGACAAAATGTTTCATTTCTAAATTGATTGATTTTATTATATAAATAGTTTAATAAATTAAAATATAAAAATATTAAAAATTATTATATAAATATCTTATTATTTTACTCTTTTTTAATAGGATCTGATGGATGTGGAAGTAGAAATAACAAAATTCTAGATTAAGTAGGTTACCTCTTATTCAGAAAACCTCCATAGGTTAGCAAATAATATAAAACTTTTGTTGTTTCATAATAAAAATAAATCCTCTATGATTGGGTTTTATAAACAAGGAATGTATTTGGAATGTGTGTTGATTATCCAACGGGCAATTCATGTGTGAATATTATATGAGAGTGAGTTTAGAATTAAATGTTGGGGAGTGGAAAAAGTTAAATTTTTTTGGGACGTGAAAGGTGTAATAATTATTTTAACATGACATAAGGCCAAAAGTTGTGTCTTTATAGAACTTTATGTGATACATTGTCTAAATATGTAATGAAAATAGTTAGTTTTACATGTTTCAATGTCATTTACCTCTTATATTTATAATTTAAACCCTAGAAATCATGTTTGACCCTTAAATGTAATAATAGTTTATTCACTACTCATTTTGAATAAATATTAAGTTTAAAATAATATATAATATTAATTATACTGATTTAAAATATGGTATATATTTTAAAATTTTCCATTTTTAGTAGTGTAAAATTATAATTTTAAATTAGTCCTTTAGAATACATACAAATGATGTTTTCGATAGTGAAATTTTTCTTAAGAATTGAATGTTTTAATTTCCAAATTCAAAATGAAATTCACACTAATTAAATAAACTGAAAAACTAATCATATAATTCAACTACTAATTCTTTTAAATAAAAATTAATATAAAATATATAATTTATATTCTATAAATGAAAATTTATATTTTGAAAAATATATTAATATCATTACTTTTTGTTGAAAAATTAATCTCTTTAGAAAATTAGAATACATTTTATGAAATGTAATTTTGATATGATTATTTAAAAATTGATTTTTATTTTTCCAAATAAATTTTCTAAATTTAGATAAAATAAATTTTATTAATTGTTCATGAAATAAATTATAATCATTATTTGAGAAATATGTGTTTTGATGCTTTTATAGATATTAATAAAATTAGTACACAAATATAAATATATATTCATAACATAAGAAAATAATATTTTAATTTTCAAATATGGTTATAATTATTGAATTCTATATTGTTATTACATTTTTTATAACTATCATGTGATAAAATTATATTAATTTTATATCGCATTTCATTAAAACTCATTGGTGCATGAAAATGACTACTTGTCACGACCCGTCCTTGGGGCCAGTGCCGTGACTACCCCAAGCCCGCCTTCCATAGGCCAGGGGCTGGCGACTAGCACCAAGGCATACATCCCGGTAAAGGGAAGGCATTGCCTTTATAAAGTAAACAACAAGACCACATAGTAAGTAGGAAGAAAGTAAACACTATGTAAAAACTGGTACAACAGTAAGTGCGGAAAGTAAGTTGGCCAGAATACAAACCCAAACTGAAACTAAAGTACAACTCCAAAGGGAAAACAACAACTGAAAAGTAAACCCGCAACGTCGAGCCGTCCACCGGAAGTCTTACCTAAAGGGTGGGTACAGATAGCCTCCCCTGCTCCTCGGGTCCAGCTGACCGCTCCGAGTACGTCCCACCCAGTGGTCCACCTCCAGGTACCGTCCTACTCCGCAAGCCTCCACCACGATCAGCGTTGTCCGTCGTCTACAACCAACACAACGTAGTGTGGGCATAACCCGTGCAGGGGTGAGTATAAGCTACTCAGTAGGGACCACGAGACCCCAAAGGTCTCCCAGAATCCACAAAGGATAAACCACAGAGGAAAGATACAATCACGAAGTAACATCCGGCTCGGCTTAGGTATATGCCCATACATATACCTAAGTTATCAATTCTCGTTCGGCTCCAAAATCCTAGCTCAAGTATAACCCAGTCCACATACGAATGCAAAACGTAAATCCACACAGGATAACACAACACAATCCACAAAGGAAAGAAAAATAGGATTCAGCTCACATAGGTATACTTCTTCATATGACGATTAAGATGACCAGATATTTCCACTGATTCATCTAAGTCGTCGGACCCACAATGGATCGATAGGTACTAACCCCCGCAATGACCCACAAAGGATCTGACCCACAATGGATCAATAGGTAACTAACCCCCGCAATGACCCACAAAGGACCTGATCCACAAAGGATTTATTGGTAACTAACCCCCGCAAAGACCCACACAAGATCGGACCCACACAGGATCTGTAGGCACTGGCCCACACATGACCACTAAGTGCTGACTCACACAGGATCAGACCCACACAAGATCAGTAGCATTGAACCACAAAGGATCACTGAGTGCTATAGTCGTCGCCGTCGAATCCACTGAGGATCTCTGCACAGTCGTCGTCGTCACAGTAGCAGTCGCAGCTAGCTCTAGGGTTCCCGCACACAACAAGCTCGTTCGGGAGGGTCTGTTCCACGAGTCGAGAGGCTGATACATCAACTGACACATAGTCCAGAGTTGATGTATCCAAAAGATCCGTATCGTCAACAGGAACTCAACGTCGCAGAAGGCGCGTGAATCGGTCGCCCGGTCTGAGAGTTATTGAATTTTTTGTCCCAGGGGCCCTGTTGGTTTTTAAGGTAAAACCAACCTGACCATACACCAACTATGTCCAAACCTCGGGCGGAGTATACCAAAAGATCCGTCTCACCTAGAGGAATTCAACACAGTCGACGACACGTCAATCGGACGCCCGAAGCTCCATATATGAGTGTTTCCGGTCTGAGGGCCCGGTTGGTTTCGTGTATGAACCAACCTGTCCGAACCCAAAGTATCCCGAAACCATGAGTGTGATATACAGAAATGACCGTCCCAATCCAAATATCATATCGCCACTGACGGCGCGTCGTTCGGAGTCCCGTAGCTCTAGTTATGAGCAAAAGACCGAGAAGGTCCGGAAATGGGGGGTCGGGCCCAGTCCAACCCGGGTCCGGGTCCGACTCAACCCGGCCCGGCCAGAGTGGCTCAGCCCATCCCAGGAGCAACCCGGCCCGAACCGGCGCGGGCGCGGGCCGACTGCTGGAATCGGCTCGGCCGGTTACGGAAGAGCAGCGGGGGGCCGCCCCTGGTCAGCAGACGCGGCAAGGCCGCATCCCATGTATCGCCGGACCCGCGCGTTTAGAAGTCTGCTGGCCGCCAAGGCTTCAGCCGCGGCGGCTCCGTCTGGCGGGCCGCCACTGCCTCCGGTTTCCTGCGCCGCTGGTGGATTCCACGGGCCACCAGAGTTGCTTCGGTGGTCCGATTCCATTTCCGTCTGCGCCGTAGCCCCTCCTGAGTCACATTCTTCACTGCGGAATTTACAAATCATCTCTGCAGCCCATTTTGACATCGTCCGCCATTCCGCACACCAAGAACAAAGGGCGGTGGGTTCGGACTTGTTCGTTGGTCCGCACCCACCATGTTAGCAGTTTTAAACAACACCATAAAATCCCAGCAATTGATGAACCACGACTCGTAATAATAATCCGCGGACCAACTTGTTAATTGGTTGGTCCGCGTTCTTGCCTTGGAGGAAAAAAACACGTTTAATAACATTTTCAAAAAGACCCCTAACTTGTAGCTGTCTTCGGACGAGTGTTCATCACGGAATTGATCGTTGCGGAAGAAGAGGATCATCACGTCGCGGAAGGGCATCACGTCGTCGCGAAAGGGTGTCTCGACATCGCGGAAGGACGTCGCGTCGTCGATCTCTGAGGTTTAAAGAAAACACACGGATTTAATTTCAGGAATTAAACCATGTTAAGGATAAAAAACCATAGAGGAATTTAAAAGATTTTAAATCTCTTACCTCATGCAGTTGATCGAAGATTTTTCACGGGGAAATAATGTCATGGATGAAGCGTCGGTGTCGCATCGATCTCTGGGGGTCGAGAGTTCTTCATCACCCTTCTTCGGAGGCCGGCGTTCTTCGCGTTCTTCGCATTCTTTGTATTCTTCGTGTTCTTTGCGTTCTTCGCGAAGGAGGATGAAGGCATAGAATCTCCAAATCCTCTCAACAAATTGCACTTCAGAAGAATGGTGTGTTGGTCTTATTTTATTAATTTGCCAACGGTTTGAAAACAGGTTAAGAAACGAACAAATTAATTCATAGAATTAATTTCAACGAATTAACCGCCCAATTAATAGTAGCGTTTAATTGTTTATGAAAACTCCCCAGTTGACTTTCATTTAATAGGGGTTTTCGCGGGTGCGTTACTTAGCGGAAAAGAAACGGTGGGGCTCATGCGGGCCCCACCTCACAAATATGATACCAAGAGGGTAGGATATTTATGGGTTCCACCCTATCCACTTCATCTCATCTTAAATAGCATCAAGTGGCTTTAAGTGAAATAAAATAAAGTTCTCGCACCACTTTATTTTATTTTCTTCACTTAATCCGAAAAATTAAAAACCACAAAAGAGCAAACGCAACTCTGGAAGAGTAGTTTCTATGAAAATACTGGTGCTGCGATTCTATCGGTACCCTCGGAATTCGATTCCGAGGGCTGGTTCAAAAGTTAGAAAAACTCAGTAGTTTTTTCACTGAATGTACCCGAGCCAAACTTCGAAAAATGATTCTGGGCACACCGGGCCACGGAATCAGGTTCCGTCAGAAACTGCATTCTTGTAAAATTACAAAGAAAATATAGAAAAAAATTTCCTTGAATTTACAGGTCTTTACTTCACTCCAACCTCAGGGATTTACATCCCCGTAGAGATACATCTTAAACTAGGAAAAAAAAGTGGGTACTGAGAACGCATCGGAGCCTCCCGCTCCCAAGTGCTCTACTATAGGTTCCCGTGCTGCCATCTGATATGCACTAGAGAAATTGATCATCCACGTAGGACACGCTCCTGTCGATCCTCGATCTCCACCGGGACCTCCACAAAAGTCGCCCCATCATCAACGTCTAGCTCCCCATGGTCAATGATATGTGTCGGGTCGTGCAGGTATCTCCTCAGCTGGGATACGTGAAAGACGTCGTGCACCCGGTGAAACTGAGGTGGTAGAGGCAGGTGATAAGCCACCTTGGCAATCCTACTGAGGACCTGGAATGGTCCGATGAAGTGTGGAGACAACTTTCTGCCTCTGCCAAATCTCTGTAATCCACGTCGAGGTGAGACACGCAAGAAGACGTGGTCTCCATCCTCGAACTCTAGTGGCCTCCACCTCCTGTCAGCGTAAGACATCTGCCGGCTCTGAGCTATCCTAATCTGATCCTGGATGACCTGGACCTTCTCTGTCATGGCCCGGACCATCTCTGGTCCCACAAGTGCTGACTCGCTAGGGTCTTTCTAGAATAAAGGAGATCTACAAGGTCTTCCGTAAAACACCTCGTATGGTGCCATCCTGATGGTGGAGTTGTAGCTGTTGTTGTACGCATACTCCACCAAGGGTAGGTGGTCCTCCCAGCAGCGACCAATGTCGAGGAAACATGCATGGAGCATGTCCTCGAGTGTCTGAATGGTCCTATCTGTCTGACCATCCATCTGAGGGTGAAAGGCGGTGCTCAGACGTAGCTGCGTCCCGAACGCCTCCTGCAACCCCTTACAAACCCAGGAAGTAATGCGAGCATGTCGATCGAAGACGATAGATGATGGCACACTATGAAGCCGTAAAATCTCTTGAATGTATAGATGCTCCAAGCTCTATGCCGAGCCCTGCTCTCTGATGGGTAAGAAGTGAGCCAACTTGGTGAGTCGGTCGACAATCACCCAAATGGAGTCGTGACCTCTGGAAGTGCGTGGAAGTCCTGTCACGAAGTCCATAAATATCCCATCCCACTTTCACTCTGGGACCTCCAAGGGTTGTACCATGCCTGCTGGTACCTGATGCTCTGCCTTCACCCACTGGCAGGTGAGGCATCGAGAAACGAACTCTACCACAACCTCCTTCATGCCCGGCTACCAGTGCTGTCATCTGAGGTCCTGGTACATCTTCGCCACTCCAAGATGTACCGCCAAAGGAGATGTGTGAAACTCTATCAGCACCACCTCTCATAAAGCGTCTGGTACTAAGGTATGTCCTCTGAAAATGATGTCGTGATCTGCCCCAATGTAGAAGCAATCAGGTTCCTATCCTAAGGATAACTGTGCACGCCTCGTCTCATAGTCGGCCTCCCCACATTATGCCTCTATGACCTGCTGCAGTAGTGGAGGAGTGACTATGAGATACTGAAGGAAGGCTGCTCCATCTCTATCAATGAAGGATATCTGCAAAGCGGCTAGCTACTCTATCGCCTCCTCATGTAGCTGAATTCTCGTCCTCCTGCTGAGAGCATCGGCTACTACGTTTCCCATCCCAGGAGTATAGACTATCTCAATGTCATAGTCCTGGAAAAACTCGAGCCATCGCCGGAGTCTCAGGTTCAGGTCCTTCTCTGAGAAGATTTACCTGAGACTCCGGTGGTCAGAAAAGACTGTAAAGTGCTCACCAATCAGATAGTGTCTCCATGTCTTCAGAGTGACAACCACTGCTGCTAACTCCATGTCATGGATGACGTAGTTCTTCTCATGCAGCCTCAACTGATGTGATCCATAGGTGGTCACTACCCACTCCTGCATCAGGACACATCCGAGTCCGGTCCCTGATACATCGCAGTAGACTACATACCCTACTCCCTCCTCAGGCAACCTCAAGATAGGTGCGCTGGTCAATCTATGTCTCAGATCTTGGAAGCTTTGCTGACATATATCTGACCACACAAAGGGTCTCCCCTTCTTCGTCAAAGCTGAGAGTGGTGCCACAACTCTGTAGAAGTCCGGCACAAATCTCAGATAATATCCAGCTAGTCCGAAGAATCTTCGCACCTCCATCACGCTCTTGGGTGGCTCCCAAGCTAGCACTGCCTCGATCTTCACAGGATCCACTGCAACTCCCACATCAAAGATGTTGTGTCCCAAGAAATGGACCTCACGTATCCAGAACTGACACTTCGAGAGCTTTCCATAAAGCCGGTGCTCTAGGAGTGTGTCTTGTACAACCTGTAAGTGGTAGGCGTGCTCCTCCTCAGTCGTCGAGTATATCAAAACGTTGTCGATGAAGACTATGACAAATCGATCGAGGTATGGCTGAAAGATCCTATTCATGAGGCCCATGAATACCACTGGAGCATTTTTTATGCCTAATGGCATAACCAAGAACTCATAGTGTCCATACCGACATCTGAAGGTCATCTTCTGCATGTCCTCGTCCCGAACACTGAGCTGATGATAGCCGGACCTGAGGTCTATCTTCGATAACCATCGTGCTCCCTTGATCAGATTGAAGAGGTCATCAATCCTTGGTAGTAGATAATTGTTCCTCACTATCACCTGGTTCAGGCGATGATAGTCGACACACAGTCGCAAGCTCCCGTCCGCCTTCATGGCGAACAATATCGGGAAAGCCCAGGGTGAAACACTGGGTCGGATGAATCCCTTGCCCTGGAAGTCCCCCAACTGTACCCGTAGATCCTGAAGCTCAGCGAGGGCCATATGATATGCTGGAGTCGATATCGGGGTTGTCTCGGGGTACTGGTCAATATAAAAGTCTACCTCTCTGCGATGAGGTAGCCCTGGGACACCGTCGGGAAAGACGTCTGCATACTGATCCACCACTGTAGGAAAACTAGGACTCTGCATGTCAACTTCTCCAAGGATAAGGCTAGCCAACTGGTGAGTGATGGGTTGGTCTCTCCTCTGCGGTAGTCTATCCTGTGCTACGAAGACTCCCTTCTCGCTGGTGAAGGTGAACATGCTCCCATTGGTGCATACACATCGCACCTTGCACCTAAAACAGTCAATCTGAGCATGAACTGTAGATAACCAATCTATGTCCAAGATGACGTCGTAAAGCCTCGACGCCACTACAAGAAGATCCCAGACGAAGCTCCCGCCTCCTAGATTATGCTCACACTGCCGGAACCAGTTCGTAATCGTCGAGTCTGCTCTCATAGGAGTCTCTAGCTGTAAGGATCGAGCCAACGGCTCTGTCGGAATCTCCGAGCTCTGAACAATTGCAGTGGTAATGAAAGAGTGACTCGCTCCTGTGTGTATAAGAATGGAAGCAAGTGTGTAATAGATATAGATCGTACCTCGAATCATCTTAGGCACGTAGTGGTCGTAGGCCTCCGCTGCCTGGAGCTGTGCCTGTCTCTTCCCGCCAGCTCCCTGTGGTGGGGGTGGACCTCCTGGTGGTGGTGGTGGTAGAGCCTCAAATCGTCTCCCACCACCTGCTGCTCAGCCAATTCCTCTGCCTCATCCGCCGCCTCCCTGCGGACTGCCACGATCGACCCTTTGCCTCTGCCTGGGTGGCCCCTCAACTGTGTGCTGCTCATCGGCACGGTGGGTCGGGCAGTCACGAGCCATGTGGCCCTGCCCGCCGCATGTGTAGAACTACCTGCCTCTCGAAAAACTGGCTCCACGTTGTGTGACCCGCACTGCTGAGCCAGTGTCCTGAGGTCGTCTGCATGAGGGTCAGGTCTGCCTAGACCCCTGAGTCATCTATTGATTGCCTTCTGCAGAAGACTCCTCTACATGTTGCCCCGTGGTTGGTCTTGGCAAAGGAGAAGTCTCAGCAAGAAAGCTCTCGATCAAAAGGGCTCTCTCCAGTACTCCTGTCTGAGTCGGAATGCTGAGGGAGATCAGAAATGCCCTGATCTCATGTCTCAATCCATGCTCAAAGGTCCAGGCCTGGAAGAATGGGTCCCATACCATGTCGGTAGAGTAGCGCGGGAGATCGGTAAAGCTCGCCGAGTACTGGGTGACCGTCAAGCTGCCCTGCCGCAGGTAAAGAAGCTCCTGGATGTGCACCGCACGATGGGTGTCCGAGATGAACTCTAAGAGGAAGAGGCCCTCAATGTCCGTCTAGAGGAGAGATGCCTCATCGTGAACCTGGAGCATCAAGCTCCATCATCAATCTGCTTCTACGTGCAGTAGGCTCACTGTGATGATCACCATTAGGTCTGCTGGTGTCCTCACTAGCCTGAAAACTCGTACAACTACCTCCAGCCAGTCCTCGACTGCCTGGGGGTCCGTCTCCCCACGGAACCTGGGCAGTCGTTGGTGCTGGAACTCAAGCAGTGCACTAAGGCAATGTGCATCGTCAGCGGATGGGGCTAGAAGCATCTGTGGCTCGGTGGGTAGAGGTACCTCCAGTGCCTCAACTGTCAAAGGGCCATGTACCGAGGCATCGTCACTCGTTGGGCTGTCGTCACATAAAACTCTCGGAACCCTAGCTGGCTGCCGTCATGGGGCCATCCTGAAAAGAAACAGGTGCGCCATGGTAAGAATAGTATACCTGGTGAGCTGATACAAGTAATCACAAAGTGAACTTGAAACACACATGCAATCAATGTTTTCGTGCATTAAGTCGGAAATCAGAAGTCAGGGTCCTGGTGTACGGATACGTCGGCCGCCGCACCAACACTGGACTCCCTGGACTGATAACCACACTCAATACGATTCACATTATTACTTCACATAGAATAAAGATCAGTGTCTGCGGTAGAACTAAACTCCTTTGATACCAATTTGTCACGACCCGTCCTCGAGGCCTGTGCTGTGACTACCCCAAGCCCGCCTTCCATAGGCTAGGTGCTGGCAACTTAAACTAAGGCATAAATCCCGATAAAGGGAAGGAATTGCCTTTGTAATGTAAACAACATCACCACAGAGTAAGCAGGCAGAAAGTAAACACTAAGTAAAAACTAGTACAACAGTAAGTGCGGAAAGTAAGTGGGCCAGAATACAAACCCAAACTGAAAGTAAAGTACAACTCGAATGGGAAAACGGAAACTGAAAAGTAAAGACGCAACGTCGAGCCGTCCCCTAGAATTCCCACCTGATGGGTGGGTATAGATAGCCTCCACTGCTCCTCGGGTCCAGCAGACCGCTCCGAGTACGTCCCGCCCAGTGGTCCACCTCCAGGTACCGTCCTGCTCTGCAAGCATCCACCACAATCAGTGATGTCCGTCGTCTGCAACCAACACAACGTAGTGCATGCATTTCCCCTGCAAGGGTGAGTATAATCAACTCAGTAGGGACCCCGAGACCCCCAATGGTCTCCCAGAATCTACAAAGGATAAACCACAAAGAAAAGATACAATCAGGAAGTAACATCCGACTCGGCTTAGGTATATGCCCATACATATACCTATGTCATCAATTCTCGCTCAGCTCAAACATTCGAGCTCAACTATATCCCAGTCCAAATAGGAAAGAAAAATGTAAATCCACACAGGATAGCACAACACAATCCTCCAAATAAAGCAGAACAGGATTCAGCTCACACAGGTATACTTCTTCATATGACGATAAAGATGTCCAGATATTTCCACTGATTCATCTAAGCTGTCGGACCCACAACGGATCGATAGGTACTAACCCCAGCAATGACCCACAAAGGATCTGACCCACAAAGAATCGATAGGTAACTAACCCCCGCAACGACCCACAAAGTATCTGACCTACAAAAGGTTCGATAGGTAACTAACCCCCGCAAAGACCCACACAGGATCAGACCCACACATGATCTGTAGGTGTTGGCCCACACAGGACCACTGAGAACTGACCCACACAAGATCGGACCCACAAAGGATCGGTAGCACTGAACCATAAAGGATCGATGAGTGCTATAGTCGTCGCCGTCAAATCCACTGAGGATCTCTGCACAGTCGTCGTCGTCACAGTAGCAGTCGTAGCCAGCTCTAGGGTTCTCGCACACAGCAAGCTCGTTCGGGAGGGTCCACTCCACGAGCCGAGAGGGTGATACATCAACTGACACATAGTCCAGATTTGATGTATCCAAAAGTTCTGTATCGTCAATAGGAACTCAACATCGCAGATGGCGCGTCAATCGGACGCCCGGTCTGAGAGTAATTGGCTTTTTCATCCTAGGGGCCCGGTTGGATTTTTAGGAAAAACCAACCCGACCGTACTCCACCTATGTCCAAACCTTTGGAGGAGTGTGCCAAAAGATCCGTCTCAGCTAGAGGAATTCAACACTGTCGACGACACATCAATCAGACATCCGAAGCTCATGATATGAGCGTTTCTGCTCCGAGGGCCCGGTTGGTTTCATGTACGAACCAACCCGACCGAACCCAAATTATTCTGAAACATTGAGTGTGATATACCAAAACGACTGTTGCGATCCAAGGATCGTGTCGCTGCTGAAGGCGCGTCGTTCGTAGGCCCATAGCTCATGTTATGTGAAAATGACCGAAAAGGTCCGGAAACGGGGGGTCTGGGCCCAGACCGACCCGGCCCGACCCCATTGGGTCGGTCCAAACCAGGTTGACTCGAGTCGGCCTGGAACGGCCCAGCCCGATTCGGCCAGAGTGGCCCAGCCTGGCCTGGGCGCGACCCGGCCCGAACCGGAGCAGGCACGGCCCGACCGCCGGAATCGGCTCGTCCGGTTACGACGGAGTGGCGGGGGGCTTGCTGCCCCCGAGTGAGAACACTGCGGCCCCCGCGGGGGGCCGCCCCTAGTCAGCGGACACGGAAATGCTGCATCCCATGTCTTGTCGGACCCACGCAGTCGCGGGTCTGCAGGCCGCCGCGCCGGCGACCCGCACCACCGGTGGATTCCGCGAGCCACTGGTGTTGTTCCGATGGTCCGATTCAATTTCCGTCTGCGCCATAGCTCCTCCTGGGTCCCGTTCTTCACTGCGGAATCAAAAAAACATCTTTGAGGCCTATTTTTTCATCGTCCGCCATTCCGAACACCAAGAAAAAAGGGCGGTGGGTTCGAACTTGTTCATTGGTCCGCACCCACCGCGTTAGCGGTTTGATACAACACCATAAAATAGCAGCAATTGATGAACCACGACCCGTAATAATAATCCGCGGACCAATTTGTTAATTGGATGGTCCACGTTCTTGACTTGGAGGAAAAAAAACATGGGTAATAAAATTTTCAAAACGACCCCTACCTCGTAGCTGTCATCTGATGAGAGTTCATCGCAGAATATACTGTTGCGGAAGAAGAGGATCGTCGCGTCGCGGATGGGCATCGCGTCGTCGCGGAAGGGTGTCACGTCGTCACGGAAGGGTGTCGCGTCGTCGATCTCCAAGGTTTAATGAAAACACAAGGATTTAATTTTATGAATTAAATCCATGTTAAGGAAAAAAAACAACAAAAGAATTTAAAAGATTTTAAATCTCCTACCTCAAGAAGTTGATCGAAGATTTGTCACGGAGAAAGAACATCGCAGAGAAGAATCGATGTCCCGTCGATCTCTGGGGGTTGGGCGTTCATCGTCACCCATCGTCGGAGGCCAGTGTTCTTCACGTTCTTCGCATTCTTAGCGTTCTTCGTGAAGGAGGATGAAGGCACAGAATCTCCAATCCTCTAAACAAATCTAACCCCAGAAGAAAGGTGTGTTGGTATTATTTTATTAATATGCCAACAGTTTGAAAACAGGTTAAGAAACGAAAAAATTAATTCATAGAATTAATTTCAACTAATTAACTGCCTAATTAATAGGAGCGTTTAATTGTTTAAGAAATGACCCAGTTGAATTTCATTTAATAGGGGTTTTTGCGGGTGCGTTACTTAGTGGAATAGAAACGGTGGGGCTCATGCGGGCCCCACCTCACAAATATCCTACCAAGATGGTAGGATATTTTTGGGTTCCACCCTATGCGCTTCAACTCAGCTTAAGCAGCTTTAAGTGGCTTTTAAGTAGATTTAAGTGAAATAAAATAGAGTTGTCGCACCACTTTTTTTAATTTTCTTCACTTAATCCCAAAAATTAAAAACCACACCCGAGAAAATGCAACTCCGGAGGAGGCGTTTCTACTCAAATACCAGTACTATGATTCCATTGGTACCCTCAGAATTCGATTCCGATAAAGAAATTCACCCGCAAAAACCCCTTCCGGCATGCCGCCGGAAGGTTGGCGACGACGGTTCGCCGCCGGCTTCAATTAGCGTCGAGGGGGGGAGGGGGTGCCGCGTACCCCACTCTGTGGCTTCCGCTTGGCCGCGCTGGCCGAGCCGCGGCTGGCCGGTCGGGCGGGATCGAGCCGGTAGGGCCGGGCCCAGCCTAGTCAGACCCGGGTCAGTCGACACGGTTCGGGCCGACCCAGGGGGGTCGGGCCGGTTCGGTCCGGGCCCAGACCCCCCGTTTTCAGACCCTCTTTGGCCTTTCTCCCATATATTGAGTTGTAGACCTCCACTCGGCGCACCGTCAGTGGAGATGTGATCCTCGGATCGAGACGATCCTTTCGGTATATCGCACTCAATGTTTTGGAACACTTTGGGTTTGGCCGGGTTGGTTCGGATACGAAACCAACCGGTCCCTCGGAGCGGAAACGCTTATATCTCGAGCTCCTGACGTCCGATTGACGTGCCCTTGACTTCTATGGATTTTTCTAAGTGAGAAGGATCTATTGGCTTAATCTGCTCGAGGTTTGGATGTCGTCGGAGTGCGGTCGGGTTGGTTCGCTCACGAAACCAACCGAGCCCCTGGAACGAAAAAACGAATAACTCACAGATAGGGCGTCCGATTGAGGCACCGTCTGTCTCATTAAATTCCTCTTGAGGAGACGGATCTTTTATCATATTTCGCTCGAGGTTTGGATGCAGTTGGAGTATGGCCGAGTTGGATTATACCGAAATCCAACTGGGCCCTTGGAACGGAAAAGCTGTTATCTTTCAGACCAAACGTCCGTTTGACGAACCATCAGCGGCGTTGGTGATCATGTTGAGAAACTATCCCTATTAGTATACCCTATGAGAGTTCAGGGTACAGTTGAGAAATGGCAGGGTTGGTTCGCTCACGAAACCAACCGGGCCCCTGGGACGAAAAGGCTAATAACTCACAGACCAGGCGTCCGATTGATGTGCCATATGTTACGTTGAGACCCCTATGACGAGGTGGTCCTTTGTGATACTAATTCATGGGACTTTTTGATACTTGGAGTATCAACCTGTAGCTCGTGGATCGGACCCTCCAGGAGATGAGCGTACGGAGTATGGAGACCTTGTAGCCGGCTGAGACCTGATGACTGCTTGACCGACTCGACTTGGATTGAGTCGACTAGCCTAGTTGATGGAGCGCCCGGTATTTTGTGACTGACCCACGATAGATAGAGCGCCAGGTAGTAGGCCGCAGACCCACAATACTCGACAGGAGGAGTACCTCTGTAGGCTATTATTGGGAGCACCCGGTATTTGGCGACAGAACCACAGCGGACGGAGCACCCGTTAGTTGGCCGCAAACCCGGGGTACTCGACAGGAGGAGTACCTCAGCAGTCTTAGGTTTGTGCGCAGTACCTCAGAGTCATGACATGACCACTGTACACTCCAGAGATGGGGCTCTTCAGCAGTTACAGTTTCGATAATGAAAATCCTGGTTTGAGCTGAGTCGATGACCTTTGTGTTTCCTCATGATTGAGATGGGTTACTTGATAACTTAGGTATATGTATGGGCCTATACCTGGGTAGTGGATATCCGTTGATTTCGTAATCCTTGTTTTTACTCATGATTGAGATGGGTTACTTGATAAGTTTGGTATATGTATGGGCATATACCCAAGTAGAGGTTATCTGTTGAGATCTTCTTTGTGGTTATCCTTGTTGGTTTTAGAGAGAACTTGAGGGTCTCGTGGTCCCTACTGTCTATCGTTAAATTCACCCCTGCACAGGCTATGCCCACACCTCGTTGTGTTGATTGTAGACGACAGGCAGTGCTGACGGAGGGAGAGTGCTCGAGGACGAGTCAGTACCTGGAGGTGGACCACACGACGAGTCAGAATCCGTAGGTGGACTTCACGACAAGACGACACACGGAGGAGGTTGACGGGAAAGAGCATTGTGGAGGCTATCTGTACCTACCCTTCAGGTAGGATCCATGGTGGACGATCCAGGAGCTATGCCATCTGTACCTACCCTTCAGGTAGGATCTGAGGAGGACGTCCTAGGAGTGGCTTCCTTTCTTCCTTCTATTTTTCTTTTTCTGTTGTACTATCATTCAGTTGTATTTGTACATTCATTTGGGTTTGTATTCTGGATCATTTACCTTTCAGAACTTCTCTTTGTACTTAGTGTTTTACTTTCACTTGTACTCTGTGGTGTTTTGTTTTCTTTTATAAAGGCAATGCCTTCCCAGTTATCGGGATTTACGCCTTTGGTGCTAGTCGCCAGCCCATTAAAATTATTCACATAAATAAAATCAAATGGGTATATTTCTACCACATCAAATCATTATGTTACCATGTAGCTTATTCAAAATGGTTGTGTCGCCACAAAACATTGACTGAGTGAGTGGTATTATATTATATATAATTTTCACAATTGTAATTCCATACTCAAGTATATGTCTGGTTCACCGAGACTACTAAACTACACATTCCATCGAGATGTTTTTACTTGAATCATGTTAAATTTCTATAAAGTATGAACCATATATATGTTTCTAGGGCTGGGGTATCTATAGTTGACTTCATATGGTGTTTAGTAGGAAAATTGGAAACAAAATTTTGGTAAAAATAGAATTGGAAACATAACACTAGGATAAAATTTATATTTTTGTATGAAATATCATTTAATATTTTTTTAAGAAATCTATTATTCTATTTTTCCTAGAAATATATCCCATTATTGATACTATAGGTTTACATGTTTTTATCTCTAATATACCAAGGGGTAGTAAATCTAAAAAGGTATCATTGCAGTTGACATTATCATCACCTAGTGCATGATAAAAGACCTTTATGTGCCCCAGTTTTAGCACTCTTGAGGGAAATGTTTATGATAATTCACATTTTATTTAGAAAACATTAATGGATTTGAATTAATGGTTAAAACTAATTACTAGGATATACCCCACATCAAGAAGGACCAATGTTTAAATCAAAAAATAATAATTATGTGTTAATTTTTAATGAAGAGTAAAATTAAAGAATTAATTTCACCATTGTTATATTGGTATAAGAATCATTAAATGTTTATGGATTATGTTAAATTTTGAAACCATAAATTTCTACATTTACATAATTATTTTGGATACCACCATGATATAATTAATTTAATGTTTATCATAATATCAATTTCATTAAAATCCATTTTTTAAACATTTTTCTAGAAATATAACATGATTAGGGACATTTTGAAGTACTTAATGGAAAGTATTTGCTTTAGTGGAAAATTTATATGACTAATAATAACAAAACATTTTTTATACATGAGTTGAAAGTTATTAGTAGCATTTATAATTTACATGATAATTATTTACATTGAAATCATTTCTACATATTATTTTTAGATGTTATCAAAAAATAAAGCTGCATTAAAATACTTTTAAAAATAATATTTAATGTTTAATTTTATTTCATGGATTCCTATCATATAATTTAGAATGTAATATGAATATTTTAATCATAATATAGAAAATGGGAAACCCATATGATGGGTGACAACCTATCTAATGTGGAAAGGTCATGAGGCTTGAACCCATGATTGAAGGCCAGTGAAGGATTAACACCTACCACTGTCCTATTCACTATCCTACATAATGTTTCATTGTTTTTAGATAAATAATTTCAAAAAAAATATTGATGATCAAATAGTGGTGTTATTGTGGTACTTAATAGATTAATCTATTATATTATATTACTAGTTATAATCATAATTTATTATGAATAAAGTTGGAGACACACTGAAAGACATTTCACCATTTTATGGCTCTTAGGATTCATTAAATGTGAATTTTTAGAGAATCAGGAATAAAAATAGAATTTTTATGTACATTTCATTGAGTTTATGGTGAATTGTAAATTGATTGATGCAAAAGGATGAAATTTATACCATATCAAAATTGGAATGAATCATGTAAAAATATTTTCTTATATTATTATATATTAAAATAATTCATCATCATTACGTATATGAAATTGAAATAAACTATTTAACAATTAACTTAAAATTAAATGAATTAGATAGTCTATTAAATAATAACTGGTTTATAGTTTTGAGTCCATAAATATTTGATTGAACATTGATATACATTTTATCAATGACCTTACCCACTCACTATAATTATTTATACTCACTATCAATTTCATTTTTTTCATTTAAAACATATGTTATCTTACTTTGATACATTGACATGTTTTATTTCGTATAACATTCATTAAAAATTTTATCCATTATTATATGATTATTATACCTTTTATGTTGGGGGATTTTTCAATACAAAAATCTATATATCAAACACTATATTCTTTATATCAATTATATATTATTAGGACAAGGTTTATATATGTTGGGGAGAACAAAAAACCCAAAATTTATAAAAGCATCAACCCTTATTCAGTAGATTGTCGGAAAAGAAACCACTCTATTAGAAAAAAATATAACACCATAATATATTAAAGTATATTTCTTTTTGAATAAATTTAATTTCCTCAATAGCTGATGATACAGGAAACATTGAGTATCTTCAATAACATGCATTACATGAAAGACTATGTTTTAGCGAATAAAAATATACTAATAACATTATTTATTATTATTATTGTCGATGTTGAGCCACAAGAATTGAGGGTATGAATATGAATAAATGACATATAATGATACATAGTATAGAAATTTTTATCAGTTATCAAGTTATTAGTATAATGAATGGTCTCAAACATAATGAGGTGCATATTTTCATAAAATACGGGTGTAAATAATTTGAAATTGGGTTATAAATAGTTTCTTGAGTCTATATGGGATCTCATGGTAGTACTGGGTGGAGGAAGTTAATAGTTTCAATGAATGTACATATAGTATATGCTTCAAAGTTTTTCGCAGTTATGAGTTACCATGCACCCTAATCACGTATTCTTGGAAGAATGGTGCATGGTTTGGAAGTAACCATACATTGAGGTAGAGCCAAACTATTTCTTTTTGGATAGATCCATTCCTCATTGTTTTCTCATTGTTTTATAAAAAATAAATAACTCCCTAGGTAACCGTGAAACATATATCCTCATGGATAGAGGCTGGTGGATGGCTGGAACACATTTTCATCGATGGTGCGGCCAAACTGTTTGTCCCATTAGAACTGATATATTACTTCATTTCCCTATCATGATTCAATGGGTTCTCACTCCACACCTTCCCTCATTCCTCCTATATAATCCCTAGTGATGGACAATTTTGACCAGGAATTCCCATGGATCAATCTCCTTAAATTGAAGGCATTTTTTATTGTCATTGGGTTTATATCAAAGCTCCCAATAAGTCTAACTCTCATGTTACTTCTATTTTAGGATTAATGCTTGTGGTTACATTATTTACCTTTTTATTCCCAAAAAAATTCTTCCAATGTATATTAGTTTTAGGATTAAAAGGGTGTTTGAATCTGATTCAAATGTCGAGGTTAAGCATGTGCTCGTCTTTTATATAATGGTAGCTGGTCTACGGGTTATATCTCATAGTAATGAAGTTGATTTGGGAATGTGTTGTTGTTTTATTTCACCTATTTTTTTTTAAAATTGATTCCATTAATGAGATTGGGTAAAATGGTTGTATAAATGATTAATTGATACTTCCATGATCCCTTTTTGATGCATTGTGATTTACTAGACTGATTTAGGGCCACCCATTGGGAGTGAAAATAATATAGATCCTTGAATATTGTAATTTTATGAAAAAATTGTACTTGTGATGATGTATGTAAAATTAGGAACATGTTTATATGTTAGTATAGGAAAAATGGAAAGTTTATATTTGTTTCTGAACCATAGTAATTTCTTAATTGATTTTTTTGGGTTAATATGAAATGAGATGGTTGAAAAAAAAAATTGTTTGGTATGATAACATATAAATGGTATATGAAATGCATAAGCGGGTTGATACATGTGAAATGATGAGAATGTTAAATGGATGAATTCTTGTGAATTGATGAATGTAGAAAACTGGTTAATTTATAACAATTGATGAATGTTTTAAATGGTCAAAGATATGGGAATTTTGGATTACTCTATCAGGATAGGGCATGAGAAAGGGAAATTAGATTAATGGGTGATGTAATGTAATTATAAAATGTGCTAATGTGTTATGTATTGATATTAAATTATATGTTGAACAATTATGGAATGTGAATGTTATAGGAATTGACTTGAGTTTACTCTTTAACAGGGTATATGTGGTATATGGATGAAGACACATGTGCACATGGATACGTAGTTTTGAGGTATTGGAATTTAGAATTTATTCCCATGGGTTGGGTTAGAATGAGGCTTTAAACCACACCCCTATAATAAATGTGTTATGAATAGGGAATAGAGCTCTATTCCCTTAATCGTTGCTTTTTATGAGGCTACCTGGACTGAGTCTCAATGGTATGATTATTTTAATTGTTTATGAAATGCGTTTCCCAATTGAGATATTAATATTGACCTATTACTAAAGGGAAAATAGTTTACCATATTATTTCCTTGAGTAAATGATAAAAAATTCTAACATAGGAAACATGTAAGGAAAATGAATTATGTGACTAAAATGTTTAAAGTGAGAATTATCATCTTATCGAAGCTGAGTTGTCTTTTAGAAACCATGCAATTTATTTATTACATTCATGTATAATGTGTTAAACTAGATATTTTTTGGATGTCAATGGTGGATGCCTACGGATTTTTACACACACCATTCTTAGGCCTGCATTAGGTGCGCAACTACATTTCATGGATGCTGGTCAGGACCATGGAAATGGCCCTGTGATAAATAATTTCTGTAGTATGATATGGGGATAGATGAGGGGACCATACGATGTGTCAAAGTCCATTTTCTGGATTTTTATGCTATATTTTTTTTGGGATTCCCTTATAATTGGTACAATATAAAATTGGATAGAATATTTATTATCGTGTTGCGGGCTTGTACCTAATTTTTGGAGATGGTTGGTAATGAATGATTATTGTTTCTTTATTACTTTTTTCCCAATTTTGTACATTATCTACTGTGGATTACTCTGAAAACTATGGTTTAGTCTCCCCATGTGACTTATTAGACCCTAAATGATAGCCACATGCCTTTTAATTATTGGGATGGATTCCTGAGGTCTTATGGCGGCCTTGCTCGTAGCACCAGTTTGGTGGATTCAGGGATGGGGACATTACAATGTGGTATTAGAGGGGTTGTTTTCTATGGTCTTATTATTTTGGGATGCTATAAGGGAGATTATGATGTTTATATCCTTGCAAATGAGCTCATTTTTATGAGTATCATACCAATGTTTTAAGAAAAACCATATTCCCAAAGTAGTATGGTTGTTATTATTATGTCTTATTGTGGTTGAATGATATTTCACCATTTGTTGATGTAATTGTTGTGTATTGTGATTAATTTATGTTAATTATTTTAATGTTGGGATGGAATGAGTATACAAATTCATACATAATTATAGAACCCTATGATAATAAGTGGCATGGATCATGGTAGGTAAAAATGAGGAATATTTGTGAGATAAGAGCGATAAAATAAATTTCATATTCCTGAAATTTTAAAACACATTAATGGCTACTAATGGTAATGAAAACCTATAAATAGAAATAATTGTGCTAAATGAAAATATATGGATGAGGTATAATTAATGTTTTATCATGTTGTAAGGATATAAATGTTACCCAATTATGATGATTCATGTTTTTAATATAATATGGATTGAGAAGGTATTAAAATGAAAACTTGTGACTATGTAAGTTGGTTTATCCAGGTTGACCATGAAACACAGTGGGGATGGTTGAGGGTAATATTCTAGGTGTGATGATTTTCTTTGGAAGTGTGTATGTAAGATGAATTGTTTGTGTCTAGTAGAATATATTCATTTTTGAAAACTTTGGCTATTTTTAATTTAGTTTTCTAATATGTTTGTTTGGAATTTGAGAAGAATTTCACCATGGTTATAGGTTCTAGATGGGAGACAATTTTATATATTCAGTTATGTTCCCCTTTATCTATGGCATGAAATCCATGTTGTTTTTTGCAACAGTGGATAGGATTAGTTATTTGATAACATGACTCATTTTATGGAGATGATAGAAAGGGTCCTTGGATAGGTCATGCATGGTATAATTAATCTGACTAGAGAGTTTTAGTTGGTGCAGCCCAAAAAATTTGTCAAAGAGGGTGGACTAGAGGTAGTGGATTTATGGATAGGGTCGACTCATAAATTTTTGTATTATTTGAAGACTCTTCCATAAAATAGATTCTATATGGATTCTTATATGTTGTGGTTATTGGTGAAGCATTGGTTGGATATTATGATACAGACATAACAATAAGATTGTATGATATAGAAGAACATTCATGTAATGTTTCTTGAACACTTCTATCCATAAACCCTGAGAATAGGAGCGAGATGTATTGTTTGTGAAGATGAACTAGGTGATGATTTCAATGATGGATTATATGTCGTTTTTAATGGTCTTTCAACAAATTTTACTAGAGTTTGTATGGGGAGAGGCCTCTATATAAATTATTTTCTAGTATAGTATTAGATATGAGATCAAGTCCTAGGTGAATATATTTCATTCAAAGAGGGTTTTTAATGTCGTTGATAAGATCCTTATTTTAGAATGGAACTAAATGGAGACATCAGGTAGTGGGATTATAGTTCCAGTATAATGGACCACTAGTTCAACATAAGTGGTTAGAATGCATCATTTTTTGAACCATAATAATTATGTAATAGTGTATATTTGTCAGAAAAGATGATCAACCTCCCAGGATGGTGACTATGTATTTTTCAATCAGTGTGTAAAGAAATCTCACATGTATGGTTAGTGACACCATCCACTAGTTGAGTGTCAGGCATGCAGCAGAATAGGGAATGTCAAGAAGTTTTATAGGAACCATTTATAGTTTAGTAGATGTAGATGATCAAGGCTGATGCCGAGTGTAATTCAAAGGTCGTGAACCTCTTACTCATAAGGAAATTGTATAATGACTTGTCTTATTGGTAAGGATGTTGGATGTGGTAATCTAGGGAGAGAGAACCCATATCAATGGGGTGGTACAATAGCTGATACTCATACTGGATCATATGGTAGAGGGGAATGTCATATTCACATAGTTCAGCCAACACATGGAGGTGGTGATGTCAGATAATCGTTAATACGACGTACAATTTTTATAGTCTCTACACAAGATTGTTCTTTATTTGATACAGGTTCCTCACATTATATTATATCTTATTAGTTTTTGAGTGTGTTGGGATGAGTGGTGGAACATATATGTGGGGCTATATTGACTGATACATCATTAGGGGTGAGAGTAGAGAATATCTGGAAATGTAAGGGGTTTTCTCGGGAGGTTCCTTGGTTCCATTTTCAATGGGACTTGTTTGTGCTTGATACATTATTTTTTGATCTAATTTTCACAATGTATTTGTAAGTGTTCTATTATGACCATATTTACAATTACCATCATAGGGTAAAATTCACGTGTCTTAAGGGAAACACTTATTTCCCCCATGATGAGTGAGATATCCGGGTAGGCCATGAAAGGCCATCTTATCAGTGATTGGGTTAGATCAAAACCCATCTGAAATTTTTGATTCTTGATTATGGATATGTATTGATGAATTTCATTCCTCCTATGGTGGACCAGTTTTCTAAATCTTTTATCCTATAGAATTATATTTTGTTCTTCCCTAAAGGGTTTTTATGTTCATAATAGATCTTTTATTGGGGGAATAAGTTGTTTCAATTCAACCATATACAATGGAACTAGCAGGACTCTAGGTACCTACAACAAAATTGGTGTAATTAAAGAATAACGAGTTTATTCATCCTAGAACAAAAACATGGGGGTATCTTATTTTGATTTCCAATAGGGTTTTCGGGTACTTACAATTGTGTGTAGATTACAGGAAACTAAATCAAATCATGGTTCAAAATCAATACCCATTTAAGGAAATTTATGATCTCTTTGACCAGATTATAGGTGAACGATTTTTCTATATGATTGATATAATATCAAGGTATAAATTTCTAATTTTGGGAAAATTTGATATTCCATGGATTACCTTTAGAAGAAGGTATGGATTATATGATTTCTTATCACAGCGTCCTGATTCAACAATGCACCAAAAAATATTATGGAAATATTTAACAGAATATTTCAACCTTAACATAGTTTGTTTGTAGTTATCATTTATTACGAAATCATGGTGTACACAATGACTCACGGTGATCATGAGAAACATCTTCAAATTATTCTGAGTATAATAAAATGGAAAATGCTACATTCCATGATATCCAAATACCATTTCAAGATAGAAATACTTCATTTATTGTGTCACATAATCACATATGAAGGTGTTCTTGTAGACCCCGAGAGAGTGAAAATTTTCGTATCATGTGAATATTATGGGAATCGTTTTGACATCCAAGGATTTGTGGGATTACTATTTGTACCATGATTCACCATTTTATTTCACCCTTATATCAATTTATTAAACTGATTTTGTAATGAAAATTACATGTATAATAATAAATTTCACACCATGTTTGATTCAATAGTTTTATGATTAATACTGTTAAAAGGAAAAATGTTACCTATTTTGATAATTATATTGTAGGTGGAGATGATTTGGAGTACCTATGATGATGTCCATGAAAAATCGTTCATTCTCCACATGATCCAAGAACACGAGAAGACTGAAACACATGCTGATACTAATCTGTGAATCCAAATGGGCTAAAACATTGTGGTATGGTCCGAAATTTATCTATCTCAATTTCTTATGATGGAACCAAAGCCCCATACATCCTTTATGTGGCCCATATAAGTTGATATGTCCAATAAAGTGGATCTGAACGGGGTCAAAACAATTACTCTATATTTTGGAAATATCTCTTATTATATTTAATATATGGATGGAAAATTAGACATGGAGGTAGATAATGTGTAGGACAAAAAAATTTAGTTTTTTCCAAAATGTGTTAAGCCTTTATGATGACCAAAACTAGGGACCAAGAGGATTGGTGAAATTAGGGTGCCCAAATCCACTTCCAACTTTGCCTATAAATTGGCACCTTGGGCACCCCATTTTGGAGTTCGACCAGGAGGAAAGGTGAGACAATTTTGGACCCCCATGGAGTCTTCTAATATTCTCAAGATGTTATGGAGTCTATGGGATGTTCTACTTCAACGTCTTCTTCTTCTTCCCCTCTCATGGGTTTCTAAACCCCTCGTGATCACCTGGGGTGGAATGTAATGTAATATTGAGCTACATACTTGTATTATTTTGAATGATATATTTCAATAGTAGGTTGTATGTTCATTTTCTTCATCCTATATTTTTATTTAATTTATTTATAAACAGTTATGTTATACGCAAACATAAATGATGATGTTTGTGTGTACCCTTTCATGTAATGTTTAACACACCGTTCATCCCTTTTTCTTCCCTCATTCAATTTTGGTGTTTGTGTCGTATATATTGGTCAATTGAACTCACATAATCACAGTAAATGTCATGAAAATTTATTTCATGGTATCACAATGAATTAACATATAATCCAGGACAACACATCGAGTTCTTCGTGTTTTGTCTTGGTGAGTTTCAGTTATGACGTCGAAAACAAATCACTAAATCATCAGTGATGTCCGGTGAATCATTGTGTGTTTTTTGACTGAACCATAGGAGGTATCCTAGCATTAAATCTGTAAAATTATATGAATATGTGTTACAAACCATGTATTAAAACATCATAATCCTATCTCTTGAAGTGATGAAGGATGAGCATCATGAGACTTCCCCAGGATGATAACACTTAATTAATCTTGTTCATTTCTACTTTGTTTTATCACTTTTATTTTCTATTTTAATATTTAATAATAAAACCATCATGTTTTAGAAAACATCATTCCACTTATAATTCCATAATAAAAACCCTCTTTTTTAATTAATGATCAAGGATTCATCTAGAGACGACCAAGGGTTGTTGCTATACTGCATAAATTCTAGTCAAAATTAAACAACAAATTTTACGCACCCGAAAATGCGACCAAATTTTGGCACCATTTTGGGGGAGCCAAAAATATTTATTTTAAATATTTCATTTTAGTTATGTATTTTACATTGTAATTAGTACTCCTTTCAATACCCCACCACCATTTGACTGCTTTTTTTTGGTTTTTTGTCTTTATTATTGGTTGTTTTTGTGTGTGTTTTTTTTCTCTCTCTCTATCTTCTTATTATCCATCTATATCTCTCTATAATTCTATACTATAACATTATATTCTATTTTATCCCTCCTTAAGTAATTTTATCCACATTCAAAAAGAACAAACATCACAACTTATTTTCATGACCCGATCAGGTAAAGAAATGATACTTGAATTTGACCATGAAATTGTAAAGTCACATCACACAATAGTTTTGGAATATAGAGAAGGTCAATCATGTAAAATTGAGGAACCAATTCTGTAACCTCAAGTCGTCACAACCCAATAAAAAATTGAACCCAATCATATCCTAGAAAACATGGCTGCAAATAATCGAATTTTAAATGAACTGACAACCTCTGATGTGGATTACCAAACTGCATACATCCAATATCCTGATGAAGTATCCAACTTTGTGTTGAAATTAGGTCTCACCCACCTTCATTATAAATTCCTTGGTCTCCTCGGTGAGGACCCTCATAAACACCTTAAAAAATTTCACATAGTGTGCTCCACCATGAATCCCCTAAATGTATCTGAGGACTTAATTATGTTTAGGGCCTTCAATTTCTCTATTGATGGTGTCGCCAAAGATTGGATATACTATCTACTTAATAAAATTGGGGGTTGTAATGACCTTAACCGAATCATTCTATTGAAGTTCATTCATTCCTCCCAAACTATATCAAATATGAATGAAATATATTGAATTAGGCAATCAAATGGAGAGACCCTTCATGAATACTAGGAGAGATTCAAGAGACTCTTCCCAAGCATCCCCCAACACCAAATTAGTGAAAACTGTTAATCCAATACATCTATGAGGGACATTTCCCCATGGATCATGGAATGATAGATACTGCAGCTAGTGGTTCCCAAGATGATAAAACTCCTTCCCCTGCTCACGACATAATATCCAACATGGTTTAAAATTCACAGAAATTTGGTACATGAGAAATTGCACCGACCCGAAGAGTTCATGAGGTAAGTCATTCAGCACTAGAAATAAAGGTATATAATAAACATGATGGGATGCATACCTTTCAAATGCAATTATCTCAAGAACAAGGTAACACACAATATCCTCATGTTCCATTACGTTGTGGTATTTGTTCTAACAATACTCATTTTTCTGACCAGTGCCCACAAATTCAAGATTCACCTGAGTCTTGTGCAACCTTGTTTCCAAGGCATCCATTCCAACAAGCAACTCTATTCAATCAGAAACAAATAAGGAGAAATCCATACCATGGGAGGCAACCACAACCCCCATACCGACAAAGAGGAAACTCAAGCTACCCCAAGAAAAATTCGTATTCACAAGGCCAAGGTATGAAACCTTATTGTCCTTCAACTTCTCAAAACAATAATCCTCCTCCAAAATATGAACCAACCCTTGAGGATATGGTGAAACAAATGTCAACCTAGATCCTCCAGTTCCAACAGACTACAAAATAAACAATTCAAGACCTATGAACTCAAGTGGGAAAATTAGAGAACACTATTGATGAGATTAAGATGCAAGGTTCTAGAAAACTACCATCCCAACCCATTTTTAATCTGGAGGAAAAAGGTAATTTATGTGCAATTACACTTAGTAGTGGTAAAAAAGTTTATCCTTCTACTGATTCTACAGAACATGTATGTCCCCCTCTTGAAAACACTCTTTACCAACCCTACAAAATTTCATCAAAATAAAAACAAAATAAAAAGGGAAATCAAATTATCAATGATGATTCAAATGAACAACACATTCCTCTTCCATTCCCTCAAAAAACACACTAAATCCAATAAAAATTTTTATAATGAGATTGATAATGAAATAATTGATACAATTAAAAAGGTTAAAGTTGAAATTCCATTTTTTGGATGCAGTCAAGAAAATTCCTCATTATGCCAAATTTTATAAAGAACTTTGAACGCAATGATGAAGGCTAAAGGGGAATGAGATAGTCATATTGGAGAGGAATGTATTGACCTTGATTCAACCAACAAGGCAATCAAAATGCAAGGATCCTGGCACATTCTCGATACCGTGTACCACATGAGAGACCTTCTCTTTTGATGCTATGCCAGATTTAGGTTCTTCCATTAATGTAATGCCTCACTCCATGTATACTTCTCCACAGATTGGAGATCTTCAAAAAATAGGAATTATTGTGCAACATGCCAACTGGAGTACAACACATCCAACTAGAGTGATTGTGGATGTCCTTATAAGATCGAAGAACTATAGATTCCCCACCAATTTCTACATTCTTGAGATAGAAGATTATCGAACCCAGGGACATGACCCTCTCATACTTGGGAGGTACTTACTCAAAACAGCAAAGAAGATCATCAACGTTCACACCGGTACGCTGTCCATAGAGTTCGATGGAGAAAAATTAAGTTTTATTATACCTGAGGCTTTGAAATACCCTATTGAAGAGCACTATAATTTTCTTTTCTATTCAATGGAAGTGATCTAAAATGATGTACACACACGAAATTATCTGATCAACCCAATCTCTGATTCATTTTACTCTTCTTCACCCTTGGAGGATTTGAGTTTTGTGTCATGTTATGAGTGTTTTGTGGGTTTTAAATTGTTTAAATTTTGTTATTTAATTGATGAGTGTGTTAATTCTCTGGTACCCATGACTATCGAAGATTATGAAAATCTCATTTCAATAGATTCATTATCATTTGAGAATAAACATGAGTAGACAGACAGTTTGATGGGCCTCACTCCCCTAATTCCACTCCCCCAGTCTAAAAACCCCCAGTGGTGGAATTAAAACATCTTTTATCTATTTAAAATAAGCCTATATTGATGGTATTGACCAATTACCTTTCATTGTTACCAATAACTACTCTGAGTAGCAGGAATAAAAACTAATTGATTTTCTAAGAGAGTGTAAAAAGGCTATAGGATGGACATTGGCTGATATTCCTGGGATTATCCTATCTATTTTTATACACCATATACTTTTGGATGATGAGGCTAAGCCCATAAGACAATCTCAACTATAGTTGAATACAACTGTCCATGAAGTGGTAAAAATAGAAGAAAATTAATTGCTGTGGGGATCGTTTATCCTATATCTGACAGTAAATGTCTTAGCCTAGTGCAAATTGTGCCTAAAAACAGGAATTACAATTGTGTCAAATGAAAGGAATGAATTGATTCTAACACGTGTGAAAAACTTTTGGCGAGTCTGTATTGACTACCATCGACTGAATCAATCCATGCAGAAGGAACCACTTTCCACAACCATTCATTAACTAAATTTTAGAACGATTGGCTCTTAAGTCACATTATTATTTTCTTAATGGATATTTGGGTTATTCCCAAATCCATATAGCCCATGAGGATCAAGAAAATACAACATTTACCTTTCCATTTGGGACATTTGTATACAAAAGGATGCCTTTTGGTCTTTGTAATCCTCCAGGTACATTCCAGTGTTGTATGTTTAATATATTTTTAGAGTACCTATAAAATTGAATCGATTTTTTATGGATGATTTCACAATTTATGGAACTTCCTTTGATAATTTTTTGGATCACCTAGGTTCTATCCTCCATCATATAATAGAAAAATTTCTTTTATTAAATTATGAGAAATGCAATTTCATGGTTGAACGAGGGATAGTTCTTGAGCATTTTATTTCAAAAGAGGGAATTCAAGTGGATAAATAAAAAATTGAATTAATTTCAGCCCTTCCATATCCAAAATGGGTTTGTGAGGTGCGATCCTTCTTAGGTAATGATGGTTTTTACCGCCATTTCATTTAAGACTTGAGTAAGATCGCACGTCCCTTGTCCCAATTATTACAAAAGGATTCTGTGTTATTGTTTGAAAAAAATTTCAAAGATGCATTAAATTTACTAAAAATGAGTTTCAAATCACCTCCCATCATCCAACCTCCAAGGAGGGATCTCACCTTTGAACTTATGTGTGATGCCTCTAACTTTTCATTTAGGGATGTTTTATCACAAAGGGTTGAGAAGGATCCTCAAGTCATGGCGTATGCCTCATGTACCCTTGAACCTACGAAAGAAATTTTCATGTCCACTAAAAATAACTTCATTCTATTGTGCTTTACTTGAAAAAATTTTGTTCACAACTTATCGGGTAAAAAATCACTGTCTTTTCTGATCATTATGCCCTTTGTTTCCTCCTAAAGAAACCTGAAGCTAAGCCCTACCTCATTCAGTGGATGCTCTTCATCCAGGAGTTTGACATTGAGATTAAAGATAAGAGTGGAGTGGAAAATATTGTAGATGACTAAATTAGTAGGATTTCCCCACCATTGGACCATAATTTTGACTCACCCCTCCCCATTATAGAATTCTTCCCTCATGAGATCCTTTGTGATGTTGTGGACCTTACCCCCTGGTATGCAGACATTGTAAATTTTCTAGCAATGTCCATGGTCCCCACTGATTTTATCATTTCACAATTATAGAGACTTAAGAATGATTCATAGTGGTACATTTGGGATGACCATTATTTATGGAGAATTTTTAGTGACCATGTACTAGGTCGATGTGTCCTTGACCAACAGTTCACCTCTTTTTTGACCTCCTTCCACACATTGGCTATGGGGGCTACATTGGCTCTCAACATACAGCTCAAAACGTCCTTGACCTAGGAAATTATTGGGAATATTTTTATAGGTATGCCCGTAGATTATGCAAGTTAGGTAGTCATTTTTAATTCACAGGGAACATATCAAAGATGAATGAAACGCCCCAACTACCCATGTTTTTTTTGTGAGATATTCGATACATGGGGCATTGACTTTGTGGGGTCTTTTCTAAATTCATTTGGCATTGTGTAAATCATATTGGTTGTTAACTATGTATCTAAATGGATGGAATCAAATTCCACCAGGACCTATTACTCTCTAGTGGTTGATGATTTTGTGAGGACCCAAATTTTTAGTTGGTTTAGTTTACCTAGATTCATCATTAGTGATCAGGGTTTAAATTTTTGCAATCAGAAGATGAAAAATTATCTTTTTAAGTTTGGGTTTATTCATAAAGTCACTAAAAAATATCACCCACAAACTAATGGACAAGCAGAAATAACAAATCAGGATGTAAGAGAATCTTGGAAAAATGGTACAACATAATAGAAAATATTGGAGTTTGGGTTTGGATGATTCACATTGGGCATACCATAGATATTTTAAAACCCCAATCGTAATTTAACCATTTAGATTTGTGTTTGGAAAGTATTTTCACCTCTTTGTGGAGGTAGAACAACATTCATATTGGGTTGTTAAACAATTTAATATGAATCTTTCAGATGCAGGTTCACATAAGAAGCTGCAGATTCAAGAGTTGGATGAAATTTGACATGATGCATATGAAACCTCCCGAATCTATAATGATAAGACAAAGGCTATCCTCCAAGATAGCATGATACATCAGCGGAGGTTTCATATTGCTGAGAAGGTTCTCATGTATAATTCCATGCTATAGCTCTACCTAGGTAAGCTTCGTTCACGATGGCTCTGTCCTTATATTGTTAATGATGTTTACCCTTTTGGTGCTATACAGCTTTTTCAAGAGAAGAGTGGACAAAGGATAATTTAAAATGCGCTGAGGTTCAAACACTTCTATGAGGATTTTCCAAAGAATCTCGTGGAGGAAACCCAACTGATAGATTCCATATATGACACCATTTAGCATGATTTCCCTTATCCCTACCTTTATTTAGATTCCAATTTATTTAAAATACTTTAATTGAGGACAATGTAACTTTTAGCTGTGGTGGAGGGTGACATGTCATAGTTATGATTAAACAAAACAAAAAAACAATTAAAAAAATTTGTTTTAATTTTTGATTTCTTTTTCCTTATTGTGTGTTTTAGATAAAAATTGATCTTAAAAAGAATATCCAAATTTTTTTTGTTTGAGTAGATTGTGTGGAAATGTCCCTTATTTTTTGAAAAATGTTTTTCAAATGAATGTTGATGTACAATCGTTTTCTAGAACTTGTATTTTCAAATCATTCATAGGTGTTTAATGGATTTTTAAAACCCATGCCTCATTATTACTAACCAATATTTTAATCCCTTACCCAAGAGATATTCTACGCCCTTTATTTTATATTCTTCATTTTCATTACCTTCTTAAGAGACTTGGGTCATGTAGAGAAACTATTACATTCCATGATTCTATTTGAAGAAATATGATTCTAGTATGATACATTAATGATAGAGGTAATAGTTTATTGAAAATACATTTTAACAATTATCCTCTATTTTCGACCACATTTACATTTTATCCTTTTTAAGACATAGAGACCATGAAATTTCTATTAGGTAGGCACATTATAAGATAATTTATTCCTACCTACCCATCTCTTGTGTATATTCTTGATTTTTTTAGCAAGTGTGGGAGAGAATGTGTTTCCAATGGAATTCTTGGGAGAGAATCATTGTTATGGGTTAATATAAAGGGTTCCTACATTTTCTGTGGGAAATGGGTTCAAGATCCATATTACATCATTGTTTTACACATTTTTCCCTCTTTACCTCCAAATAAATATACAAAAACATTGTTCATTACATAGAAAAAAACCAAACAAAAAGAAAAAGATGGAGAAAAGAGGATGTTTATTCATTATATTGTACAGGGGCTCTTGAGATGACGTTAAATGAGACCTTATTTCCGCTATATATGATTTCATTCGAGGAGGTGGCCTTCCACAGATAGCGTATTCAGCTACACTTGTCCTCCAGCCAATGATTAACGATCCTTCCTTCCTCTCCCACTATCAGCCCATGAGCATGAACAATTTCCCCTATAAGCTCATGGTGACCATTCTCAATTGGAAAATGGCCAGCTTCTTTCCCTGGTGGATAGCCTTGGAACAGCACGACTTTGTCAAAGGTCGATCGATCTAGGGAGCTGTGGTGATGACACATGGGTAGTTAATATATCTGAATACACTTTCCCTGGCCCCAATGTGGCGATCAAGATGGACATTAATAAGGCATATGATAGGATGGAATAGGGATTCATAAATAGAGTTCTCGCGAAGATGGGAGTATCAAACTAGGCATACGATCTTATTTTCATGTGCATGAGTTCACTATGGATAGAAGTGTCGTTTATGGGGAGAACACATGGATTCTTAAAAACAATTTGTGGACTTCAGTAAGGTGATTTTCTATCCTCGTCTTTATTTATTATCATGAACAATACTCTAAGCAAGACGATCAGTAAAGGCCATTGTGATGGAGCCATAAGACTATACCATAGGAAGTTCATCCTCTCGCTAGTGTCGAATTTGATGTTTGTAGAGGATTCCATCATGTTCATGAATGTTGGGTGGATGTCCCTTCAGGTGCTGAACCGAGCCCTCATGGAATACTGCATGTGGAGTGGTAAAATAATTAATAGGGAGAAGATAAAATTTTATGTTCCTATCCCATGAAATTTTAGAAGGGTGAACCTAATGGGTAATGTATTGGGAATTGGGAGAGGATCATTTTCCAGGGAACACCTTGGTGTCCCTATATCAGTAGGTAGGGTTGGAAATAGAGATTTTGACAAAGTGGTGAACAAAATTTTGGTTCGCATCCAGAACTGGAAAAATCACTTTCTCCCCTTCGGAGGACGGATCACCCTGATGAATAGTGTGATCTTAGAAATCCCGATGCAAGCCCTGGCCTCCACATGTGTGCCAATGGGAGTCATTAGTTTTATCGACGAGATTATTACATGCTTTATATGTGATGCGTTTGGCGAGGTAAATAGACAGTGGGAGTCGTGGGGAAAGATGGCCAGACCCATTTGTGAAGGGCGAATCAATGTCAAGAGTATGGTGGAGACGATACACTTCATGCATGAAAATCTTGCATGAGATTCCATTGAAGCTCACACCTTGGGGTAATAAGATGTCTCAGAATTATAGGGTTTATATGGTTTATTGGTCATCTAGGGGGGCGACGATATAGAACATGGTGTTTAACATCATTCAGACTCTCCTCCCTCTCTCGTGATTGATACTCGGAGAAGGGAGTATCCTATTACGGCACCCCAACTGGGCAGGTGAAGTACTAGGCAACCCAGGATGCCCAAACCCCTCAATCTTATTTAGGGAGTCATATTTGTACCATCAACTCTACAGGTTGGTCTTGAACAATTCTCAACATGAAACCATTGATTATGTGGTTATGAACTCTGAACGTGATAGATGCATCTATACACCTTCCATTTCAGGGAGGTTCAAGAACAATTATTTCTACAGGATGAACATCATACCTGGGCAAAGTGACTGGTGGAATAGCATGGCTTGGTGCAACAAGATTCCGGAGAAACTCAATTTCCTTACCAAGAAGATACGTAATAAAGATATCCCCTCTGATGACCATCTTAAACAGATTGTAATAATTTTTGCATCTTTTTTCCAATGCTGTAGGAACAAAAGTGAAGTGACCATGAATCACATATTTTTGAAGGAGAATGGACTCGGCACATTTGGAGGTTTTTTTGGAGTACACTCAGGATACCATGCACAAGGGGGTAATGAGGAGTTGTTTATGGAGCAATTTTTCCAGGAGGCTAGCGTGTTAGTGGAGGAGTCCAAGGTGAGAGCCTCTATCTTCAACACGGTTGGTTGGATATTATGGCAAGCTAGGAACCGGGCCTGATATGAGGGGAGAAGTGCCACTGGTCGATATGTGGTGGAAAGTACCCAGTTCATGCTTATCGACTTGATTGGAACCATGGTAATTGGGAGAGAGATGACATCCACGTGTGTACTACATGATCCTCTACGGAGGGAGACTCGGAATGGTGGGGAGGAGTATGGAATGTGGATTCATTGGATCCCCCCCAAGCGATGGGCTCAAGCTTAAAACTGACGGATCCTATGTCATGGGTGACATGAGGGGAGGTGGCGTTATTCGTGACCCCAAAGGGATTCTAGTGATAGCCTTCTCAGCTCACTACGGTAGCAGATCATCGATATTGGTGGAAGCTATGTTGGTTCATATAAGATTATCTTTATGCAGCCTCAGGGGAATTTCCATCACCCACATGGAAACAGACTCTATGATTACCCACAGTGTTCTTCTCGGCAGAGGCACCATACCATGGTCAATCACCTATACAATTTGACTCTTTAAGTACCTCCTAAATGACAATGTTAGAATTTCGCACATGTGGAAATATGGGAACAAAGAGTTGGACAATATGGCATCTATTGTGGTTCCTGGTACGCAGGTGATGTGTCTTACTAATGTGTCTAGTATGAAACCAGAGGGGGTGAACCTTATATAGGGAGATGCCCATGGGCTCCATTATTTCCATCCACTATGATATGGGTTGTTTGTGTTGTTGGTACTTCAAGGCCCCCCATTTTTCCATTTTAATGAATACAAATTTTAAAATTGGATGGAGAACAACCTATATGAAGTCTTCTTGAGTAGCACACTAGTTTCTTCCAGTAGAGAAATGAGAATCCTGGAATGCATATGGTAGATCACATGAACTATGGGAAAAGATCATAAATCCACATTCATATGTTCCTTGAGTGATGAGGGAAAAATTAAGATGAGGTAGGTTGTGACATGTTGCATGGGTGAACAAATTAATATAAAAAAAATTTAAATGTGAGAAAAGAAAAATGATAGGAAAATTGATTCCATAGAAGTGAAATTATGAATTTCAATTAAAAATTATATTGAAATTTTTCACACATTTTATTTAGGAATGGTACATGATTAGGATATTATAATTCTCCCAATAGTGCAAATTTTTAGGTGTGGAGGTGTGACCATACCACGATTCACTGTTTTATTTCACCCTCATAACAATGTATTGAACTGAGTTTTATTAAATATTATATGTATAATAATAAATTTATGTCCATTTTGGATTCAATTATTTTGTTATTAACATTGTTAAAAATGGAAATGTTACTTTTTTTATTATTATATTGTAGGTGGTGGTGATTTGGAGGACCTATGATGAAGTTCATAAAAAATGGTCCATTCTGCACATGATCCAATAACACCAGAAGACCAAAATGCTTGCTTCTATTAATTTGTGCATCCAAATGGGCTGGAACATTTCGGTATGATCCAAAATAAAATTAGCTCCATTTTATATGAAGTAACTAAATCCCAATTCATTCACTATGAGGAACATACAAGCTGATATGTACAATAATGTGGATATGCACAGGGTCAAAACATTGCCTCTATATTTTGGAAATCTCTCCTATTATATTCAATATATGGCTTCCAAATTTGACATTTCGGTATACACATTTTCTTCCAACAACTCTTTAGTTTTTTCCAAAGTGATTTAATGCATTATTACCATCCAAAACCACGGACCAAGCAGATTCGTGAAATAATGGTGCCCAAATCCACTTCCCACTTTGCCTAAAAATTTGAATCTTGGGAACCCCATTTTGAAGTTCAACCCGGAGGCAAGGTGCTTCCATTTTGGAGTCCCCAAGGAGTATTCTAATAGTCCCCAGATGTTCTAGAGGCTATGGAATGTTCTACTACAACATCTTCTTCTTCCCCTCCCATGGGTTTCTAAACCCATTGTGATCTCCTATGGTGGAATGTGATGTAATCTCAAGCTTCATACTTGAATTATTTTCAATTATATTTTTTAATTCTAGTATTTATTTCTTTTCTTCATCCACTATTTTTATTTAATATATTTATATACTGGTATGTTATACTCAAACTCAAATGATCATGTTTGGGGTTACCCTTTCAAGTGATGTTTTTACACACCGTTAAACTCTTTTTCTTCCCTCATTCAATTACAGTGTTTGTGTTGTTTATATTGGCCAATTGAACCCACATAAGAACTATAAAGTTAATGAAAATTTATTTCATGGTATCACAAATATGTAACATACCATCCTGGACAACACATCGAGTTCTTCGTGTGTGGCCTTGGTGAGTTTCAGTTATAATGTCGAACACAAATCACTCAACCATTGGCGGTGTCTGGTGAATCATTTTGTGTTTTTGAATGAACCCTAGGAGGTATCCTAGCATAAACATAGTATTATGTTAATATGTGTTACAAACTAGGTATTAAAAGATCATAACCCTATATCTTGATGTGATAAAGGATGAGCATCATGAGGCTTCCCCAGGTTGATCACTCTTAATTAATCTTGTTCATTTCTACTTTGTATTATAACATTCATTTTCAATTTTCATATTTAATAATCAAACCCCAATGTTTTACAAAACATCATTCCTCTTATAATTTCACAATCAAAAACATCTTTTTAAATTTATAATCTAAGGCTTCATTGAGAGACGAACTATAGTGGCTACTATACTGCAAAAATTGTAGTCAAAATTAAACAATTAATTTGATGTGCTCGGCAATGAAATAAATTAAATAGAAATTATATATGGTTCATCAATTACTATTCTACTATCACTACAATTATCTTCAGGAAATCCAAAAATGACATCATGTTTGAATGGTTTGGTTCATTTGAGAATGTGTTTCCCATGTTAATGAATCAGATGACTACTAATATATTTTTGATTTTTCCGGAGATAGGAATAGAGTATAACATTTTTTCTGATTCATCTTTTTTTGGTCATGGGTAAGTGTTGATGATGGATTATCAGGTTTGGTTGAATTGGTCATGAAATTATATTTCTGATAAATGAAATTATCCTACTCGTGATATTGATTTCGCCATAGTGGTTTATGATTCAAATTGATTATGGAATTAATACTTAAGAGAGATTTTTTATGTATTTCAATCATAATAGTGGTAAGTAAATATTCATTAAACATGATTTGAATCATTAGTAGTGAAGATGGGTTGAATACATGCATTCCATTGAATTTTATATGATGTATACCCACAGAAAGGGGAGTACTGTCATAAATTATTTGAGTTGAGTGACTCAAAACTAATAAGTTAATCTATCTTGTAAAGACTAGATAATGAAGGAGTTATTTTTATAAATTCACCTAATGGATAAACATTGAAAACTAGAGATGATCCATTAATTTTGAAAAATGAGTCCATGATTTTTAGCTAGACCAATAATAGATAGTAAGAGGATATGTGGTTTTAACCTTAAATGAAATCTATAATGGTGTTGAGATAACATCTTGTTGGACTGTTATTGATGTTGATAATGATTATGGACATGGTCGTGTTGTCATGCCTACATGTTTGTGGGATGAACTATTTCTTGACATTAATTACATAATGTGGTGTTGCATCCTAGATTGAAAAAAATGTATCTTGATCTATGTATGATGTATTGGTTGGTAGGAAGGAAGAAGGAAGCTGCATGTTTTGTGACGCGATGGTATACATTCCAGGTAGTTAAGGATGAGCATCGATGGTTAGGATATTTCTTCCGAATATTTCATATTTCTAAATAGAAATTTGATGATGTGGCCAGTGATTTTTTCTCATTATTTTGAGGATTCCACAAAAGAATTATGTGATCTGGGTAATTGTAGATCGGTTGACGAAGTTACCTCATATCTAAATTATTTAAGAGATCATCACTGTTGACTAGCTCCATGGATTTTATATTTGGGAGATAATACGATTTTAGGGTTTCATACAATGATATTTTCAGAACATGATATGTATTTTACATTGTTCTTATTGCTTGGGATAGAGAGAGGTATTGTTAATGACATTTTTTTGAGTACATATTTGCACATATAGTTGGATGGGCAGTAATAAGGTATTATTTGGGTACAATAGTACATATTAATATCATGTGTCCTAAACAATGGTGGATTGTGGGAGAGAAACATGGCCCTTTTTGAGTTTTTTCTATTACAATAACTACTAGAAGATGATTCAGATGGCACCGTATGGGGAACACTATGGTAGAACATATAGATATACATTGTGTTTGATGGAATATAGGGAATCCAAGTTTATGGTTCTGAGTCAAATAATAGAGACATTGTAGAATGTTGAATAAATAATAAATCCTTTGTATATAGCTCAATGTAGGTAGAAGTCATATGAATATCTGTGACATCGACCTCTTGAGTTTTTGGTTAGCAATCTGGTGTTTCTTATAATGTCTCCATGTTTTGGTCACCCTCAGTTTCAAAAGTAGGGTATGTTTGTGCCTATATATAAGGAACCATTTGAGATTTTAGAGGGTATTGGACTATTGATGTGTCGGTTGGAACATAAATAGTGGTACAGTGGTATGCATTATGTTCTAAATGAGTCATAAATTTAGTATTATCACCCAAACCCATCTCATTTGATTTATTTTGATGATGTTGTGATTCAAGATAATGCATCCTATGAGGAGGATCTTGTTTTTATTTTGAATCATACTAGGAAAGTTATGTGGGTCAACAATATGCCAATGGTCATAGTTTTATCACACCATAGTGATGTTTAGGAAGAAATAAGGGAGAGTGTGTCAGATATGCAGGCTTTATGGGCCCAATTACTTTATAAAGAAATATCGGTGATTCATATAAGTGCATTACAAGGATGATACACTATATGGTGTGAAGGATTTATTTTTCCACACTTCTTGTGGTATATTGTTTTATGAAATTATATATTAAATACCAAAATGTTCATTAATAAAAAAAATTTCTCTAGTCTGTGTGGGATCTCATGGGCTATTCATTGGGTTAGATACATGAATGAATGTGGAAAATGGCCATCTAATGCAAGTTTCACATTTGGCACATGGTGAGGTATAATTGTTCTCATTAAACTTACATTCCTTGAGTATGCATTTATGATATTGATGAAACAGTAGATGGGGGAGAGATACTCCATTCCAGCTTAGAGAGAAACATTTTTCATGGTTAATCTATTAATTTAATACAATGTAGAGCTCCCCATATAACTAGGAAACTTACTCCCTCTTAGATAGAGTCTTTTTCATGGATTAAATATTTTTTCACCCCATTATTGTTTTATATTACTATTTTTTATGCATAATATTTTAATTTTTTTACCTAGATTATTCCCTAATTAGTTAACTATCAAATCTATCGACAAACCATTTTGGCTATTAATTCACAATGATCAGTGTAATTAGATTATATAATGGTTGGAATGATTTTTTTTCCAGATTGATGCTCCAGGATTGTATAATGCTCCCCTTAAATCTCCTTTTTAGATTATGAAATGTTGCCATGTTCTTCCTAATATTCTCATAAAATCACTTTTCCCAGCAAAAATATGTTCTGTATTGAAAATGAGTTTGAATCTGTGTCATAGGTCAATGTCAGGAATGAGTCATAGGAAAATGTGTAAGTTTTGTTTGAATAATTATCTTCAAAAATCCTATTATATTGAGTATAATGGTGTTGTAATTTAATCATATAATAATAAGATCATAGGGAGTGAAGAATGAAAATATAGGAACCAAACATGAGAGAAATCATTACCTCTAAATCTGATAATTTCTTCTGATTTGAGCCAAAATGATTTCTTGAATTTAGTTTTCTCCTAATTCAAGGATTCTTAGTAGAAGAGATGGATGTTTGAAGATCATTTGTGTTGAATTTATATGCTCTAAGTGTCTTGATATTTTTGTGTAAGTGGGTAGAGGTGGTGGCCTATTGTAAGTGGGAGGAGGGACACCTTAGAAAAGTCTTGAAACATTATTTTAATATAAATTTATTTTTGAATTAAAATAAAAAAAATTGATATATTTAGTGGATAATATGAGAATGGGTTTTAATACACTCAACCAATATATTTTAAAAAAGTTTAGGTCAAAAATTAACCTAATTATTTAGCATTAACTACTAGTTAAAACACTATCACATAGCATGTCATATTATATTTTCATAATATATGGTTACTATAGTTCCTAAAAAATGACAATAGAAAAAAAAGTGTATCATTAATTACCTTTTTATCATTATATATTTATTTTTGGTTGAATATTATATTTTTAAGACAATAATATCATTTAATAAAACAACATTTGTTTTAAAACACATTTATGTCAATTTTTACACTATTTAGGGATAGATTTTTATTAATTCATAAAATCGTGATTTCTAATAACCAAATGAATTATCTAAAATATAATATTTAGTAATAATCCATAAAATTTGTTTATGGAATAAAAATTTTCAACGTACTTTTACTTAAATATTTAAAATATAATTTATTTGACTCTTTCAATAATATGGTAATCACTGCAGAATCATTTTGTCATAAAATAAAATTATTGAAATATTTTCTAAAAATTAAAAATAAAATAACATGATGAGGGAAATATATTTTTCATTATAATTAATACGTATAGACAATGATATATGTTATATAATAATATATTAAAATTATTTTAGAAAAAGATAAATGTTTATGTTATATTTCTTTTTCTTGAGATTTATTATTATAACATGTCATTATCACAACTATGTGGCTACATGGGGTCCTAAAATCAAACCAAGGATTCCCATGGTCATAAAATAATCGTGAAATAGGATTAGTACATGTGTTTTTTTGTTTTATATTATTATAATATTTTTTACACCTATTTACTAGTTTTACCCTTTAAACATGATAAATAAAAATAATTACTAAAGTTACAATTCATAATGGCCAAAAATTAAATTTATATATATAAAAAGATATGAAAATTATTATTCAAAATATGGAATTCATAATACTATATTGAAATCACAAAATTTTCATAAATTAATAGAAAATTAATCCGCATTGTCAAAACCAGAAACCGGGCTTCTTTTTTTTTTAAATTTGAAATCAATATATAATTAATAAATATAACCTAAATTATAATAAATGATAAAAATATATTCTATTTATAATTTAAAACTATATTATAATATGATTTATTTATATAAATTATCTTGATGGAGAAATTTTTTTGTAATTAAAAATTATCATATTTTTACCATTCATCAAAATATGATTTTTATCAGAAAAATAACAAAAAATAATCCTATGTAAATTTTTTATATCATGATTGTCAATAAGAATTTTATTTTTTCAAATAGAACATATAATGGTGTCAAAATGAAAAATTAAAAAGGGTATTCCATCAATTGGCGGTAAAACAACATTTTTATAATAATACATCTTTTATCCGAATAATTGAATTTGTTCTTATATCATATCTAGAAAACATATAAGATTAATCTAAACCAGTAAATTGAATATATAAAATATATTTTTCATTAAAAAAAATAAATGATGAGTTAAATGATTTTATAAACACAATTGTCCAATTTTTAAATAGGATTTTAAAAAACACATCCTTTATATTCAATTGGGTTTTATTTCCGTTTTAATAAATTTAGTATCAAATGAAGAAATATTTAAACATTTTAAACCATAATTTTAAAATTTAGTTGTAACTATTCCTTTCCATAATTATAATATATATGTTATAATTGTTATAATATATTAATAATATTTAGTTGTTCGTTTAAGCTCGATTAATCATATCATGTATCCAATTGAACATCGTGTATGTATTTTAAAACAAGATATAATACATCATTCACCAATTTTGGATATTATTTCCTCAATATATTAATATTTGGCTAGGTAGTTTCATTGGAAACCCCACTTCGAAAAAATAGTCTATAAAACAACCACTTTAAAAGCAATAAAGTCATGCACAATGGTCACCCGAGATAACACATACTAGGTTTCTATCTTGGAAAAAAAGGATTCAGAAGAAGAAAAAATATTATTTCTCTAGTGGATATTGATAGAAATCATGACTTTGAGAATGTTTTCAACCAGAGAACAACAAACATGTGATTGGTTACATGGTTTGTGATTTCACGGTAGGAAAATTAAACGAAAAACATTTTTGTTTTAATGTCCTTTTCATAATGTTGAAAATATATATTTATAATCATGAAAAAGAATATAAGAAAACAAACATACCTATCAATTTTAGATTCATCCTTTAATAAATATATACCAAAAAATCATCTTTTCTCCAAACGATTAGTATTCATGAATACATGGTCATACCTAAAGGGAAAGAATTTACATTTATAGAATCATATATTCCAGGAAAGGTGAAATATATATTTCATATTTCCTTAGAAATTAACCAATACAAAAATGGTTAGATAATTATCAGATAATCTAACAGTAGTAATAATCCTTTATAAGGATAATGACTAAATTTCGTATCCAAAATTCAACAATAACTCCCAATGATGTACAAAGAGTATTTAATAATCAATTGTGCATTAAATTTTTCAAGATAATCCAAACTAATATTGAAACAAAAAATTCATAAGGATTTTATCACGCAGTCTTCCACAATAATTCTTAACATTTATCTCCAAATAACATCAACTACTCTTAAAGTCTCATTCTTAAAAATAATTAACATAATAACATATTCTCCATGAATGTTTATTAATTTCAATAAATATCCCAAATAGGCTTATTTCTATAATAAAATCATTTATTATTCCGAAATATAATTCATCCATTACTACTCAAATGAAATCCTATAGTATTTTATTTTCATTAGGCATACTGTGTTCCCAAATGAGCAAATGAAATTCAAAATATTATTTATGACATAATCACCAAATAATTTTAAATAATCTGGATATACTTATGAAAAAAAATAATTTCCCAATATCAACATATTCTTTATCCAAAAAACCTTTTAACTAAAAATAATAAGTCATACTTTGATTCCTAATACCATGCAGGATGCAGCGGGTTGTCACCCCTCTTGAGGGTTATCAATTTTATAAAACTCAAAAATAACTCTGACGTGTTTTAACCACAATGGTTATCTTGTAACTCATATTATCATCACAAATCATTGTGACTTCAACATGTTAATTCATGAAATAATATGTATATTCACATTTTTTTATAACCTCTATATGATAAAAAAAATTCCCAATGAAAGAACATTGTACCTTGATCTTGGAGTCCACCTTATTTCATCATAATATTGTTCACAATGATAAAAGGTCTTAAAATTAAAAAAAATATTTATAGTCCTTTAAATCATTTGAATCCTTTATCCAAATACAAATATTACAACTAGGGCTATATTAGTGTTCACCGAAAAATAATTTCTGAAAATAATCGTGTATGATATATAATTTCAATACATTTGAGAAAAAATTATTTTTATACAATTTTAGCACTAAGTTTGAATTGAATATTTCAATCAACTATCCAGTTAAAATACCATAAGTATGTGATGAAATCCTATAATATATAATAAAATACAAATAGGTTGCACATTGGTCTCTTTCTTCCGCACCTTTTTTAAAATAATAACATGCTTTAAAATCATGTGATAAGGTAAATTTTTTGAAAATGCCTTAATAATATTTACCTTTCATAAAAATATGAAAATATGGAGAAAATATGGTTTGAATAAATATTACCACTGATCCACAATGGTATCAAGATATAGAGGAGGTGTGTGATATTTAAAAAAACTTCTTGCAAGTGGGTGGTATGCTAGAAAATGTTTCCAAATCATCTGGACATGAGTTATCAATAATTATTGCATGCATGTCATCATATAATGATAAGAACATTGTTAGAGATCCTCCCCCTTCCATTGGTAATTTACTATCAATGATATGAAAAATTTATAAAATAAGGATTTGAATGAAATAATCGAGATAATTACTTAACATGTGGACATAAAAAATTCATAATACCTAGAGTTGTCTAATCCATCCACTGATACCATCATAAATACCCCATCAATAAAAATTACTTAATCAAGAGTGATGCTAATAATTCACATTGAGGAATTTTTCATGTTTTGATTTTTATAGAATTAGGCCAAAAAATTTCAAATAAACTAAAAAATTAAATTTTAGAAACTTTAACTCTATCCAATTATTCAAAATAATAAATCTCCTTAAAAAATAAGAGTTCTTATCTGGATAAAAATATTCATGAATTTATCCTTTCTCTTCCCTTCCCTACAGGATGTGAAAAAAATAAAAAAATATTAGATGTGCATAAAAATAATTCTAAGAGATATAAAATAAAAAATAAAACATTTGTCCATAAATAAATACAAATCAATTATATTGTACTTTTCACTCATAAAACATAATATCTTGAACATACATCATGAAATAATAAATTTTTTAATATCTCGTAGAAATAAAAAATAAAAAATTTCACTTGTGGTATCCATAGCATACACAAATTTTATCTTTCATAGCTAAAAAGGGAGTAAACATAATTTTTACATTTAGAATACCCATCATAGTATATTATGTAAACATATTAGGAGAAACCATAACATTTACCCATGTCACATTAACCCATTAATTGGAGAGTTTTCTTGGTCTCATATGCTATCGGGTTATTATTGAACCACTTGTAAACGTAACCAATTCCCAAGAATTGTATCACATAAAACAAACATAAAGGCAAGATAACATTTTTACCTTTAAATCACAATATATTACTTCAAGATATAGAGATAGTAAATCCATTCTCAAAACCAATTTCAATACCAAAAGACCCAAAAAATTAATATGGCGATTAATTTTATTTTAAAAAATATTATGGCTTGTATAGGTTTTGAAATATCAAATACATCTCATGGTGGTAGAAAGGTAATTGTGGATGCATAATTAAAATAGAAACATTCCTATTTTTTTAGGTAAAACTCATCATAGATAATGATTCCTTTTAAAAACCATACAATGAAATTAAAAGGCAAAGGGGTTGATTATATAGAATATAAAACAATGTCATGTATAAATTACAATATAGCTTAATGAAAGGATATTGAGATGAAGTCCCATAAAAAGAACATGTTATTAGAGTAAGGATAAATAAATGAAATAAATCTATGTCATATATTTAAATACAACCAGTATAAGTGGATATTAAGTTAAAAAAAATTGTTCATTCACACATATTCATGATAAAAAACCATTGACATGGATATTTAACTCAATAAATAAATATTGAGAAATAATTTCCCTTACATAGTTCGTATAAATGATGTAAGAATTTTTCAATGGGGTGATTATTTTTAGCAATAGTATATCCACAAATGGGATGTGAAAATAAAATCAGAAATAAATAAAAATTGATTCCACACATAATCTTGGAGTAATATAATAAACAATGAATGTGTAAAACCCAATAAGTGGAAATTGAGTTCAGAAATTCCCTTACATTGTGTCTAAAAAGACTATTTTATTATTTAATTTCTAGATTAATAGACATGGTATAATTTATACTTGAATAAAAAAATATCGAAATTTTATTATTAATTTTATATCACTTAATACAATGTTATAAATATTACATATTTTTTAAATTTCATAACAGAGGGTTTGTCCATATTCAGTACATGAGTCAGAAATTAACTTGTTTCGATTTAAATTGTCTATGTAGTAAAAATTCCATCATATCATGAATATTAATAATTATTTTGACATAAAAAATATCCAGTATATATTTATTTATTATTTCCGTAATATATTGATACAGGAAATGAAATGTATAGTTCATTGAGATGGTAGGCCGTACATAGTAATGAGAAATAATTTCATTTCTTTGTCATATTAAAGGAATAAAACCTAAATGATACATAGTTATATTATAATTCAATTATAATATCTATGTTATATATGTTACATATATTCATTAACTCCATCCTTTATAAATTCCATATATGAAAAAATGAGTCATATTACTTTGAGGTGGCAGTATTTCACACTTCCTCAAATAAAATTATCTTATTTAAATATTATGGAATGAAAAATTATATTGTAAATAAAAATTAAAGAAGAATAAGGATAATATTAAGATAGTATATATCATATATAAATATAGTTCCATCCTAATTTATACCATGATAGGTTGTAGGAGAAAATTTAACAATCATCATTTAGGGAGGCAGTAGTTCCCCGTACACAGATACAATATGTTCGGATCCATTAGATGGAGGTGTATATAAGTGTAGATATAATAAATTTCAAAAACAATACTAGTATAATTAGAAGATCCATGATTCTAGGTAATTATATAATAATAATATCATATGAAGTGAATAATAAAAATAAAGGAAATGAATTTGAGAGAATATGCTATCTTTAAATCAGGTAACTTGTTTTTTGATTTGAGCCAAATAGATTTCTTAATTTTTTTTATTCTCAAATTAAGGATTCATGGTGGAATTTAGTGATATTGGGATATTAGTTTATTATTTTTGGGATGATCAAATGGGCTTGAATGGTGTGATTATTTGGGTATAGGTGGTATCCTTTTATAAGAGGAAGGAGGGGCACATTAGGAATGTCTAGAAATATTAATTTATTATAATTTCATTATATAATTATAATAGTTCCGAAGTTATATATTTTAAGGATAATATGATATTTGGTAGAAATACTCTCATCCAATAGTTTTTAGACATGTTTATGAGAAAACAATTAACGATATCATTTAACATTAACCCATAGTTAAAATTATTAACTCTAACCACGTCTTCATGTATTTTCCTAATATTTTGTTACTATAGTAACATTAAAATTACCATCGAATCAGAAGTGGTTCACTAATGATAATTTTAACATTATATAAGTTAGTTGGATGAATCATAGATTTTCAACACTAATATATCATTTAATAAAATATTATACGTTTTAATAACTCATTTATGTCAATATTGACACTACTTATTTATTTTTGTTTAAATCATAACAACTTGAATACTTAGAAACAATAAAATTAAATAAAATCAAATAGGTTATAATCATCTATAAAATGAATGTATGACATCAAAATGTTCAAATTACCATTACTTTTTATTTATAATATAATTTATTAGAATCTTTTATTAAAAATGAAATCAGTACATCATCATTGTATGATAAATAAATTTATATATATGATGTATAAAAATTATAAATAAAATACTCTGATGTTGGAAATATTTTAGAATTTATAATTACTAATTATTTTTATGTTATTAGTCCAATAAACCTATAATTATATTGTTTCAGTAAAATATACCTGAATATGTTATATTTCACTTTACATTAAATTAATTTTTATAACATGTCATTATCACACCAAAGTGGCTCAACGGGGTCCTAAAATCGACCGAATAGTGGTCATGGTCGGGCATATCTTATCCAATATTATTAGGAAATGTGTTAGCGTAGCTTTATATTATTATAATATTAATTTTTTAACATTATTTACTTGATTTATTCTTTAATTGTGTTAAACAAAATAATTATTGGAGTTAATATTCCTAATGTCAAAAAATACAGGGTAATTATTTAGACAATTTGAAATTTATGATTCCAAATATGGAATCCATATATCCAAATTCTTAACACATTTTTTGATGAAATTAAAATAAAATTAATTTCTTCATCAAAAAAATAACGAATGTTTTTAAAAGATAAAACATTATGAAAGATTGAAATGTTTTTACATATGAATTCAATATTGAATTTATAAAAATTACCTCGATAATAATAAATATAAAAAATATATTCTATTTATACTTTGAAATTATTAAAAAATATGATATACCTATATAAATTTTGTCAATTGAAAAAGTTGTTTTCAATGAATATTTATCATATTTTAACTATTAATCAAAACATTATAGTTATATGAAAAATATAATATAATCATCCAATTTAAAATTTAATGTACTAATTATAATGAAGAAGTTTATTTTTCCTAATAAAACATTTTATTATATCAGAAACTAAATTTAAAAATGGTTATCCATAAAAATTATGTATGATTGCATATTTAGACATATACTTATTTTATTCCAAAAATTAAATTTTGTCTTATATCAAATATAGATAACATATATGATGAATTTAAAAAATTATATTTAATATATAACATATATTTTTCATTAAATATAAATCCATAATGACTGATATGAATTTATCAACAAAATTATTCTCTTTTTAACCATGTTTTCACAAAAACACATCCTTTATATTCAATTGATTTTTATTTTAATATATAATAAATTTTCTAGCCAATGAATGTTTATTTAAACAATTTTAAACCATATTTTCATAATTAATTTTATATTTTTCATTCTATCCATTCCAACATATGTGTTAATTTTAAAAAAATAATAATAATATTTAGTAGTTCGTTTAATCTTGATGTAGCGTATCATGTATTCTATTGAACATAATGTTTCATTCTTAAAACTATGGATGTTACATAACATGTGTGGAACCTATTTTACTTTTTGGTAATATTAATCTGAATAATTATAAATCATCTACACTTTCCAAAATATAAATGTGGTATCCTTGATCTAAATGAATATGGTGCACTAACAACATGGTATCACATGAATAAAACTAGTTAGTTGATCTCGTTTCCTTTTTAATTTATTTCAAATGGATGAAGTATCACATGAACATAAAACCGGTGATGATATACTAGAACTATAACATCTATTATATAATGTTTTGATATGGATGCCATTTATACTTAATTTGGGAAAGGTTTATAATATGGAAATATTAAAAAATGTTTGTTTAGGGTCAATTAAACCCATGGTGAAAATAAATATATTACATGCATCACCATCATTCATGTTAGGAGTAAATAAATTTAAATCCATGTACATTGGTGTGTATTTTATTTTATTAATTCTCCCATATTTGATCTCCAATTATAATCAATATTGTAGATAACATAAATTTGTTATGTCATATATTTTGAATAATAACTCTCATAATATCTTTCATTATTACATGTCTTAGTTCTTATAAACATTCACAAAAACCATATATCATTTATATTTTTTTGAGAATGAATTTGGATAATGACCCTTCATGTTTCATTGGAGTCTCAGTGTTTCACTAACAGTACTAGAAGTATTGGTAACCTGATACCTGATCCAAAACCAACAAGGATTAAGGGAATTTTGGATATCCGTGGATGTGATACCATTAATTTTTAACATGAAATATAAATGTTTTGAAATAATTTTAACCAAGAACAGAAGAAGATAATGAAACACATCAGTATTCTCATAAATCTTAAGGGTTATGTAATAAAATATATATATATAAAAAACACAAATTTTACATCAACAATATACTCAAAAGGAGTCATGGTAAAAAAATATCCCAAAGGATCATCATTATAATCCAATGGATCCATAGGATCCCCTAGAACATTCCCTTTTCTCATACCAGGAAGAATAAATCAACATGTTGTTAAATGAAAGGGTAGGTTTTGAGCTAAAAATTTGATAATAATATCATTAGGTGTTTCTTAATATGATTTTTTTAAAATAAAAGAAATATTTTGTTCAATTTAAAATAAAATATGGCATAGTGATACAAATCCATATTTAAAACAAAGCATTCATCTTATTTCAAAAAGATGTAAATCAATTCAAACATGTTTTAAATAAAAACATTGAATAAAACTTCTTATATAAATCACTAGTCTTCAGTAGATTAGATTCATAGTCAATGGGATTTACAATCAGATATGCATAAAAAATCATGGTCATCTACAAATGTTACTATAGTTTCTAGTTATAGTTTCTTTACACTCTCATATATGTGATCATGGAATATGAGCACCGACACCCCATAGGCTCAAGACGAATAAGACTCATCAATGTTCCATTAATAATATGATAATCCTAACATTATTTATTTTATATTATTTATTGCCTATATATTTATATTGAAATTAAAATCCCATAATTCATGTCCTAAATAATGATCTATCGAACTATGATTGCATGTTTTATATCAATGAATAAATTTAAAACTAGAAATTTTTTTAACTGAAATCAATAATCATTCACTTTGAATTCTCTACGTTTTCATTTCAAATTAAAAATTCACCACCAGAATCAAAAAATTGGTATTTCATTAATTCATGAATATTCAAAGTGAAACCATTCATTCGGTTTTTTTCAATTAAATTAAAACATTTTTCGCAAAATCTACTCACAAATAATTTTGAATACTACATCAATTTCAATTAACAGCCCAAATATTATTTCCATTGGAATTATATATTTTCCCAAAATTCCATGAGAAATAAATTTCAATTGAAATTCACATAAAACCAGGTTTTAATAAATCAATTTAATGCAACTTAAATAAAATTAATAAAATTGCCATTTAATAAATTTTTTTAATCTTAAACAGGTACACAAAGCTTTATCACGAAGATCACGCAGGGCAACAACAATATCATGAGTTTTAAATGTATAATGACTTATATAGATATATGAAAAAAATCCTTGAAATGAGAAAAATTTCATAAATTTTTAGATCCATCAAACAAATGATGATCTAACAAATCTTATGATTGAGAGAGAGAGAGATAGTGGGAGATAAATAAGGGTAGGAGACCAAATTACTGGAGAGGGGTCAAGTATTCTAGTAGTGCTTCAATTCACCAAATATTGTGTTTGGAGGAGACCAATTTATTTATTGAGAACCCTTATGGCCCATTAAATCATGAAAAGTGGATTTGGGGTTGATTGTGAAGTAATACCTGGATTTAGGTATATTTAAAATATTTTTTTGGAATAAAAAACAATTTTTGCACAGTTACATACTCATGGACAGATGGATAGACAAATTGAGCACCCTTACTATGAACCCCATTACATGGGTGGACAGTTCATATTTTATGGTTAATTTGGTTTTCAAATTGTACTCTAATAATTTAAACATCCACCATCAAGGGACGTACAGTTTTCACTGGGTGGGTTCATGGTTATTGAATAATTTTCACCAACTATTCATTTTCCAAAAACATCCAAAAACATTAAACATTCCAAAAAAACAACCATATACATACCATAATAAAATAATGATGAAAAATTATGTTCTAAGAGTAATTGGAAATTAATAAAAGTATTTCTTAGCCACCCCACCATATAAAATTATCGTCCTAAAAAATCATATCAATAAATGGATATATAATAAATATGAGGTTCTATCCCCCTCACTATTTCCTCTCTCTCTCTAATGACTCATGAATTTTAGAACCAAGATTCTATTTAACAATCACTAAATGTAATTCCCCCACACAAAATACTTTGGACTTAGAAAATACTATATTGACTAGATGATTTGTCTTGTAAAAATAAAGCTCAACATCGAGATAAATCTGGCACAAAAAATAAGAGGATTCAAAAAGATAGTTCAGATGATTAGTTGCATGGAATATGTTATGTATCACGGTAAACAATCATGGATATTATAAATGGTAATACTCTTAACCTATAGGATCAAAAACAATACATGTTCCCCCCAAAATTAGAAAAAGTCTTCCCTTGAATCCAATTCCATTGATTACCTAGGTAAGGTGAAACACTAAAGAACACATGGTAATCAAATTAATACTCCAATGGTCTATAGCTGTGATCATCAAAAGACCAATTCAGTATCTTTTTGTCTATCATTAACCTTGAATTCAACTAAATAAATGTTTTCATCACTTTAACTATGCTCGATCCGAACTAAGAACTATCACTGGTCTCTGACAACTTGAAATAATACATACAATCCCAAACCATAAAAATACTTAAAATAATTCATTCTAATAGCATATGGGAAAATATTTTCATAGGAAAATAGAACTAGTCTCAAATGTTCATTAAAAGTTAAAAAAAACGAGTATGGAAGTATGAAGAACATCCCCATGAATCTATTTGTCCCTCCCTGTTTGGAATCCGTTTTCAAATGGTATACTGTAATCTAATGAATCTAATATCCCAATACCTCATAAAGTAAACTCTATTACAAAGAAGGTAAAAAGACATTCTAATTAGATAAATAACATTTGGAACAAAAAAACCCACTTCACATCGGTATTTTCTAGCTCTATAACATTGTTGGTATCAGAAATTAGCATATTGTCTGCCAATATACTCATCATATAAATTCCAAACCATGTCTTGTTAATCATCTAAATTGTATGAGGGAAAAAACCACAATGTGCATAGAGGTCTAATCCCACACCCATTTTGGATGTAGAAGTGTCTTGAGGAAACAAAAAGGTCTCTGGCTCTCATCCTTGACCTTTTGGATGGTTTAAAAATGGGAGGCAAAGTCAATGATGTCTAAATCCAATCCAAGAAACTAAAAACTTAACCATATTTCATAAAACATCATTTTGTATATAGGGTTCCCATACCACTAGGAATTATTGAAATAACTCATCATAGATTTTCTCAAATCTAATAGGACAAAAAATTGATGGACAAAAATATAATTCCATTCATGGATAATGATCACTCAGTAATGGTCTCCCAACTATAAAGAGAGTATCTAATTCAAATAAATTCATCATAAAGATTTTTTTCCTATGTTATCACCCTCAAAATTCTGTACATCGACAGATCATTATTATAGGAAACCTCACCGCGTCATTCTGGAACAACTATATGAATCTCTAAAAATGATACGTCACATTCCACTATTTAAATGATCCATTCTAGGTATACATCAAATGTTTCCAACTAAAAAAAACAGAAATGAAATTTCAATTACCAATTATATAGGGGATATAAAAATAAGTGGATTGTAGTTTCTCCACCCAACACCTCTATCAATGATTCAAATCATATTTATATAATATATAACTCAATGTATTGTTCTCATAATACAAGGTAATCCATTGTTTCAATGGTTAATGCCACCAAATCTTATGGGAATGTGTTATACCTACATATTGAAGGTCATGGGATGAATAATTCTCTTCACGTGTCCTAATATTCAATGATCTATGTGAAATGACAATATCATGCTCCATAAGAATAGAACACAAACTTGAAATTGTAACATTAAAGAATACCACATTTCTATTCCCAACCATGGGATGGGTAAACATAATTGTAGATGTAAATAGACATTTCCAATCAATAGAATATCTCAAACATTTATCATCTCAAAAAAAATCACTCCATTTTGAGTGATAGTGTTCATTATATTAGATAATTTTGATAAATCCATTATAAATGGGTGATAGTATCCCAGTAATCACATGAAGGTCTAACACATGAAAACATTACCAAGATTCTACAATGTCAAAACACATTTCAGTTTTACATGTTCAAATAATACACCATTATCTAACACCGCCTTTACCAAGATCTTCATTTCCCAAATATTATAATCTCATTTTTATAGCTTAAAATAAATGTATTGATTTCTCAACAACTAAAAAACTATTCTGATATGACTCACATGATCATCTTTATATGTTTAGTGAAAAAGGATGTAATCCAAAAAATACCACAAAAAATTTATCATGATACTATTGTAATATCATGTTCATAAAATATATAAATACTGGGCAACCATTGGTAGGAAAATATTTGATTAAATAGTACTCAATATGGCTATACCTACTTTGTAAAGCGGTTTTTGGAATGTCAAATTCATTTATTCTCTACAGTCGAAAACTATATTGATGATCAGTCTTTGATTACTGCTTCTAACATTATAAATATTCAAATATATCATCAATACATGGAAATGGAAACCTGACCTTTTCCATTACATTATTGAATTTTCGGTAATCAACATAAAGGTGAATTCTACATGTAATGACCTAGGTATTTATAGTACTATACATTTTAATATCTATAAATATTGATGAATAAGATATTAATTTTATTTTACAGAGGACACTTTTTTTAATAGCATACTCACAATGCATCAATGAGTTTCTTCGAAACCTTATGTTACACACAACATTGTGTTTCACCGAAAAATAAAATAATAGTATTATTATTTTAAATGGTAGTTAATACATAGCCATTATATTAGCAGGAAGGAACAAAACTAAATAGAAAATTTTTAAAAATGTTTGGTAAACATTTTTATATTTATCAAATTATTTTTTAGAGGCCTAAAATAAGAATGAATCTGATTTTAATCATGAAATCCTCTAATATTCATTAAAAGGTCGATTTATAACAATTTGATGGAGATACCTTTTTAAATATAGTTTTTTTTCACTTTTATATGTTCAATATGACAAAATAGAAATCTTATCTAGAATTGGGAAATCAACATTTACTTTGGGTAAAATTTTGTCATTTTTCTGATAATGTTCATTTTTTGATGAATAGGTAAAAATACTAGATTTTAATTCAAAACTACATTTTAATATAATTTATTTATAATATTAGACTGTCATTTTAATCGGTTTTAATGAGTAATTAGATTATATTTTTCCAATTTAATCCAATTTTGGTCATTTAATGTAATATCACTTTTCATGTAGACAAAATCACATGTCAATCTTTTGATAGTTATTATTTCCTAAAAACAATTTTTTGGGTTTGTCAATGAGAATTAATTTTAAATTAATACCTGAAACATATATTATTTGAATTTAGAAAATTATATTTCATATTTAGAATTGGGAGGTCAAAATTGTTTAAATATGAAACTTTTATATTTAGGCATTATGAACAGTAACTTCATTAAATATTTTATTTACCGTGGTTCATGGGTAAATTTGGTAAAAACAGTTAAATATAATATTAAAAAAATATTAAATTACCCTAACATGTGTCGTAACCCTATTAAATGATACTTGTACGACCCTGGGCATCCTTGAGTCTATTTTGGGACCCCATAAAGTCACTTATTAGTGAAAATGAAATTTTATAAAAATTAGCTAAAAGTTAATGAAAATATAACATAAGCATATATATTTTAGTAAAAAAAATTTATGTTGGGTTATATAAGTTATAGTTTAGAAAATTAATAGTCATTAGAAATATAATAAGATTTCCTACATCATGATAGTTTATTTATTATTTTAAAAAATCATATAATTAAATTTATTTATGACACAAGGGTGATGTAGTGATTTCCTTTTTAATTAAGGTTTTAAATAAATGTGAATATATATATTAAAATAATTTTTTTAGAACCATTTTATGAAATCCACAAATTTTAAGGATAATAATGAATTTTTGAATTTTAATTAATTATTGTTTTACTTAATGTATATAGTTTAAAATTATTTTTTAAAAGTCTTCATATGAATAGTATATAAATTGAATTAAATTATATTTTAAAACAAATAATATTTTATAAAATGATGAAATAATCCAAAAAATCAATGATTTTTCCAACTGACATATATTATTTTAAAAATGCCATTGATGATACGTTTTGTGTGTCTTTCATTTTTAGAGTAAATATATTGACCATATAATATTAATATAAAAGAGGTTGTGGTAAAAAATTAATTAGTTAACTCAGGGTTAATGCTATTAGATAAGGTTAATTTTATTTGTTAAAAATTTCTAAAAACTATTTCATGATAATATGTAAAAAAGAATCACATTAGCTCTGAATTAAATGATTTATAGACATTTTTAAATCGAAATTTAATTTATAATAAAATAATATTTTCAAACATTTCTAAAGAACCCCTCCTCCCCCTTAAAAAAGCCACCACCTCTATCCCATCACTCACAACTCTCACACCTCTTTTATCATCCAAACTCTACTCCAATAAGCTCCCAACATCCCTTTATTCCTTATATAAGACTTCTCTTATGTAGAAAGAAATCCAAGAAATACATTTGGTTCAATCCAAAAGGAGTTATCCGATTTAAAGGTAAGGTCTTCTCTCATGTTATTTTCATTGATTTTACATCTCCATTCCCTATGCCCATATGATGAGAGACCATTTTTACCTCCCATAAATTCATTTGCTAAATTTTTATGTGATTTCGTTTGGCTGCCAAATTGTTTTATGGAAACTTCTTTACCAAATTTCACTTCATTGGGTTAAAATTCTACTTCTTAATTATGTCACTCTACGAATATAAGTGAATATCCACTGATTATTTCACACTTAATAACCACTTTTATTGGGTGTATTTATATTTTTCACACATAATTTATTCATAGATTTATCATTAATCTAATTGTACAATATTTGTAAGGGACTTCATCTTAATCTATATTAATAGAGGTATACATTGATTTATAAATGACATCCATTTATACGGTGTATAATCTCCTTCAACTTTGTAATTTAATTCAAGGAGAATCCTTTTCTATGAAGCGTTTTACTAAACAACAAAGGGAAGGTTTATTTTTAACGTACACAGTGACACAAATATTTCACCCCCCATGAGAATTATTCAGTATTTGACTTCTTTAATTTGCCTTAATGTATTTAAAATGAAAATAAATACTATATACTGGTTCTATTTATTTTTTATTGAAAATGGATTTGTGAATTGAATGATGTTTTTAAAATATTGAAATGATATATTGTTATTTAAATGTGGAAATGTTATATATTATTTTATGCTTTTGATATGGTGATCCCATGTTTTTTTACTGTTTTACACAACACTTGAAGATCAATATGGTTATGGATGGGATCATGTAAAAAGATTCCTATCTAAAACATGGAACTAGACATATATCTTTTTATAAGATTTTATATTTTTTTAAAAAATGTATACTGAGTAAAAGTGTCAAAATGTAATATTAAAGTTGTTTTGTATAAGTTATGACCTAATTCAGTAAAACTATAATCCTAAAAAGACCCTCAATTTTAACTATTAACATAATTCATGAATTTTTAATGATTACTTCTATGGCATTACAGTTTCTATCAACAGACATTTTAGATAACTTTTGAGGTTAGGGAGTTATTTGAGCATAAGTGAAATGTTTTATATAACCACTTTAGTTAGAATATTAGAAAGAGTTATAATTATTTTAGATAAATTAAATGAGTTTACGATAACATGAATAAGTATGTCTTAGTATTTGCATTCCTAATAAAATATTATATTATAATTTTACTGATATAATCACACTAGCCTTTTGGTTTTAGTAAATGGATTGATCTAGCATGCACCCAAGTAATAATGGATATGAAAAAAACTATGATGGATTTCTAAATATGTAATTCAATCAAACAAGTGCTTTAATGATAAATCTCGTGGTTATTAACTACCATATACCTGGAGTAATGATTGACCACTTGATCCTTGGTGATTTTTCTAAGTCATCATATATTCGAGAAAAAATTCCCAGTGGAAGTTCAAGTAATAAACATAATGGTGAGTATATTCAAAATACTAAGTGCCATGGATGTCAAAAGAAACAATGAGGAAAATTCTTCAATGGTATGAGAAGATGTTTTATATGTGGTAATGATTGTCACAAAGCAATAACATTCCATGGAAAAAGGATGTTTCAAGTAGACTGTTGGAATTGAAAAGACGATATATCTGAAGAATCCGTTGAATGTTTTATATGTGGTGTACTTGGAGATTATAAAAATAAAAGTCCTAAAAATAAGGTTCACAAAATGGATCAGTATGACCATAAAAATGTATGTTTAAAAAAACCTAATTCCATTTTAATTTAGGATAAGAAAACTAAGAATGACCAATGAAATGTATGGATTATTTATTAGATGAGGTTTTGACATTAATAAATTTTAGGTTATGATTCATGATTTTGTTTGTAGGAATAAGTATTACATAATATGTTAGAGAATAATGTTTTGATGGATCATGAAGAATTTTGAATGAGTAATAAGCATACATAAAATGAATTAAAGAGTTATGGTAGATTTTAGGATGATGAAATTTATAAAAGTATAAAGGAGTTTTTGATTATCGGATTATATTGAAAGACATTTTCATGTATGTGTAACCCTGAAGATTGATATGTAGATATTTTATTCAAGAAAAAATAATCTCTACTTGTGTAGAAATAATGGATAACCTTAGAGGTTCATATGATATATTTGTTTTTAGGTGATAAAATGTTATTTCATGTTGGGATGCAAAATGAACGGTACTATAAAACATTTGAAGTTAAAATAGGTTATAGTTATTTTTTATTAAATGATCTTATTTTTGAAAATTTTATAAGAGTGATATGGTTTTATAAAATGGACAAATCATAGGTTGGGTGACAACCTATCGCATTCGGAAAGGCCATGGGAATTGAACCCACAACCGATGGACGACACGAGTGCATCACCTACCACAAGAAAACATGAATCCACTGGTTAGTATATCTTACTATTTTTAGTTAAATGATTTTATTTGTTAATAATAAGTTGATTTGGGATATTTTGTTTTATCCTACGGATATAATTAGTATAAGAAAATGGTTTAGTGATTATGTGATAAATGTGATTTTGGAAGACATTTTCTCTTTTGAGAACACTATATGCTAGTAAAAAATAGAATGCTATGGGTTTAAATTTGAGAAGTAACGAAAGAATTTTATTTTATAAGAATATTGTTTTTATTATAGGAATATAGTGATTGAGGTTATTAATGGAAATTATTAACATATATTGGAGAATATGTGATCAGATTAATTAATATTCATTACGAGAAATTAAGAGTTTTTTATGTTATTTGGAGATGAATTTCATGATTTTTCTGGAAGTCTATGTGATCAAATTACTTGGAATTTTGGTATTCATACATAGTTTGTATTATTTTCAATAATTCTAAAAAAAATTAATTTAATGGTATTTTTTGCGCTTTGAGTATTGTTGGTTCAATTTCAGAGATTAAGAGTAATATTTCTTTTTTCTAAATGATTATACTATTTATGTATAATCTGGTATTGTACTAACCTTTTTGGGTTTTGTTAATTTCTAAAGACAATGGAAATATAAAGATCATATTTTGTGGATTATGTGATTATCTAGAAGATTATTCTATCACTTCATGAGTAAAAATGTCATCTTGAATACTCATCCATTAAAGAAATGATGAGTTTGTGGTATAAATTTATTAATGGATGAATCTCTACATGAAATGTATATACATTTTCTTATGTTCGTAGTAAATATCATAAAATAATTTCTCAAAATTATAAGAGGGCACCTAAAACAAAAAACATTGTCTATTTACTTTTCCTACTAAGGAATCAAAGACCATTTAACCTATCACAAGTCTGTGGTTTTCTAGTTGTTAATTTTTTCCTGATCATGTTTTCTATCACTGTCCATCAAAATAGGACACTTTTTTTCTCCTCCATATCCATGTTTTTATTGAATCCTAGTATGTGTTATCTCAAGTGACCTTTGTACATGTCTTTCTCTATTTCAATGTTATATTTTTATTTACACTTTTTCTGATGAGGGACTTTCAATGATGTCTCCATGCCAAATATTAAAATTGTGAGGACACAATTTTGAAAAGCGGGGAAGAATGTAAGGACCTTGATTTTTATAGGATAATACATATTCAGATCTGTTAATATTTTTGAATAATATATTAATTTTATGTTAAAGTGGACACATTTTTCGTTAGTGTACTGAAGGAACAACAACAGGTTTCTTTGAAATGTTATGTTGCACACAACATTGAGTTATACCAAAAAATTATATAATAATATTATTATTTTAAATGGAAGTTAATGCCTTGCCAATGTATTGGCGGGAATTAACAGAACTAACTGAAATATGATTTCACATTATTGGTAAATTTTTTTACATATGTCAAACAAATTTTATTGGCTTAAAATAAGAATGAATCTGATTTCAAGCATGAAATCCTCTAATATTTTTTAAAAGGTCGATTTACCGCCTTTTGATGGAGCACCATTTTTAAATCTATTATTGTCACATTTATATGTTTCTTTGAAAAAAATAATATATATATTTGGAAGAGGAAAATTAAAATTTACTTTGGGGAAAATTATGGTATTTTTCTGATAATGTTCATATTTTGATAAATAGTGAAATATTTACATTATAATACAAAAAAGCCTTTTAATATAGTTTATATATATGATTAGGCACTCTTTTTATTTGGGTTTAAAGTGTAATTAGATTATATTTTTACCATTTAATCAAATTTTGTTCATTTAATGTAATTTTACTTTTTAATTAGACATAAACACATGTTAATCTTTTGATAGTTATTGTTTCTTAAAAACATGCTTTTTAGTTTTGATAAGGTGAATTAATTTTAAATAACATTCTGAAACGTCTATGTTTTTTATTTGAAAAAATTGATTCTATATATGGAATTAAAATTTCCAATTGGGTAGATAGATAAATTTTCTTTTTTTCCAGTATGAATAGAAACGCAAGTAAATATTTTATTTACCATGGTTAAAGGGTAAATCTGGTAAATTAGGGTAAAAAATAAAATTATAATAATATTAAATATCAGTAACATGTGTTCTAACCCTATTTGATGATACCTGTCTAACCACAGGAATTTTTGGGACTATTTTGGGACCCTATGGAATCACTTGTAAGTGAAAATGATATTTTATATAAATTAATTTAATGTTAATGAAATTATAACATAAACACATATCAATTAGAAAAAAAAATTATTTGGGGATATATAAATGAATTTTCAACTATAAATATTTATCATAAAGATAAAAATATTTCCTACAAATTATAATTTTATTTATAATTTTTACACATCAAATAAATAAATTTATTTATGACATACTGATGATTTAGTGATTTCCTTTTTAATGACTGTTTTAAATAAATGAGATTATAAATATTAATATAATTTTATTTTTTTCTTTTTATGCCATCCACTAATTTTAGGGATAATAATGAATTTCGATATTTTATTTAATTTTGATGTTTCTAGTGAATCAATTTTTTATAGATTTTTTAATTCTTCATATGAATAGTTTATAAATTGGAAAAAAAGGGTTTTTAAAACAATTAATATTTTATTAAATGATAATGTAATGATAAAAATATAACATTCTCCCAACTAACATATATGATGTTTAAAATGTAATTAATGAATCATTTTTTTCTCATGGAATTTTATTGTAAATATGTTAGCAATATTGTATGAATATACTAGAGGACATTGTAAAAGTTAAATTAGATAACAATGGGGTTAACACTAAAATATAATTTTAATTTTATGACCTAAAATTGTCTAAAACCCACTGTGTGAGAGTATTTAAAAAAATACTCACCTTATCATAGAATTACATGAGTTGTGGACTATTATTAAAATGAAATCATGTTTATAATAAAATAACATTTTCTAACATTTCTAAAGAGCCCTTCCCCCCTATAAAAGGCCACCACCTCTATTCCCTTACTCACAACTCTCAAACCTCATCAATATTCCAACATCCACCCCAATAAGCTCCCAAATTCTGAATATTCTTCCTATAATCCTTCTCTTATGCTTAATGTAATTTAAGAAATCTATTTGATTCAATCCAAATGGAGTTACCTGATTTAAAGGCAATGCAATATCTCAAGTTATTTTCTTTTATTTTCATTCCCCACTCCCTATGTTCTTAATATCAATTTTTTATATATCATCACAAGTATAATCAATATACTATATGTTTTTATAAGATTTACTTGAGGAAAACATCCACAAACCTCTATCTAATGGATACAAACATATTTTTTCTCTGGACAGTGAACTACTACCTCACAAAACGATGGTTGATCAGTTATCTCCTACCACCTCTCATGGTGACCATTATGATGGAACTAAAATTATATATGATATATAAGATATTTATATTATCAATAATCATATTTAATTCTCATTTATATAATATCCTTGTGATTTTAATGTTGTATGTATCTGATAATTTATTTCAGGAAGTGCAGACTACCACCCCCAATGTGACATGACACGTTCATGTTATACATGGAATTTATAAAGGATGGAATTAATGAACTTATGTAACATATATGTTATAATTTAATTATAATATTACTATTTATAATTTACTTTTTATTACTTAATATTAAAAAGAAATAAAAGTAGCATTCATGCATACGTACGACATACCATCTCCATAAATGGTGCATTAAATTTATTATATCCAAATGCTGTGGACTATTAATAATACCAATATAATGGATATATTTTATATATATAATATCTAAATCATGAATATAATTATGTAAATAATGGAATTTTTAGAAAATAGACAATTTATAATTAGAACAAATGCATTTTTGACTCAAGTACCCAATATCAACAAAATGAACGATATTAACCTAAATAATCATTTAATTGTTATATCATAGTAAAAAGTAATATAAATGGAATAATAAACATAGAAAAAGTTCTGAAGTATGTAGAAATTAACATAAGTTTATTATTCAAAAAATTAAAGAATGAACGAGTCATTTCGGACACAAGGTAAGGGAACCTTTCCCGGTCCTCTATTGGTCAGTGACTTATTTTATGTAATGTATTAAATTTTCAATTTAAAAATGTTTGGATATGTTATTATATATCCTTATTGAAGTAAATTATATTTCCATTTGATGAGAAATTTTTTTTGTCTATCCTGGACTCATTTTCTCATATTTTATGTGATGTCGTTAGGCTACTGAATTTTTATAAAGGAATCTATTAATCCAATTTGAATTCATTGGGTTAAACTTATACATCTTGATTATGTTGTGATATGAATATGTGTCAATGAAATTTGATTTTTTAGACATAATATCATCTTATATTTGGTGTATTATTTTTTTCACACATAATTATGTCATGGATTTATCTTTAATATAATGGTACAATATTTGTAAGGGACTTAATAAGAGTCTCCATACATTGAGGCATACATTGATTTGTAAACGGCTTCCCATTATATGGGGTACAAAAACGTTTTACTTTTTAATTTCATTCAATGTGAATATTATTCTATAAATATTTTTATTAAATGAAAAAGGGAAGGTTTTTTTAATGTACCTGGTGACAACGACCTTTCTGCCACTGCAAGCATTATTTCATATTCAGCTTCCATAACAAGCCAAAATGTTTTTAAAAGTAAAATGAATACCATATAATATTTATATGTATTTTTCTATTGAAAATGGATTTTGATAATGTATTGATTAATTTAAAATATTTAAATTATGTATTGTTATTGAAATGTTGAAATGTTATCATTCCTTTATGCTTATTTTATGTATTATGAATATGTTATGGTTCATGAGAATTTTTTAGGAATACTGGTGGTTCCCTGATAAACTTAGCGTGGGTATGCCCTTTAAATTTCTCAAATTAATTGGGTATCATGAATGATGTAAATGTTATTTTTTCTTTTAATAGATTTAGGGATTATACTGTGATGGGTATTCTAATTGTAACACCTTATGTACCTGTGAAAGCTACAATGTTTGTATGTCAGGAATGCCACAAGATACCATTATGATTTATTATTTTTATGTTTTATTCCTAAATAATATTCTTTGGATAGTAATGTTATAAAAAATTATGTTTTAAGATTTAAAATTATGATTTATTTTATTTGTATGTATTTATGGAATAATGATTTCATTCGTTATTTTATATCTCTTACTCATCTTTTTATACTCAACAAATTTTTTTGAAATGTTTTCCATATGAATTAATGATGATTAGGGTTATGGATGGGATCATGAGAATTAATTTCAATATAAAACATATAACAATACATGTTTTTTAAGAATTTTTATTTTATGAAACAATTGATACTAAGTAGAAGTGTATACATGTAATATTCAAGTTGTTATATATATGTTATAATATAATTATCTAAAAATCTAAACATTAAAATATCCACAATTTGGATTATTAAAAATATTCAAGATTATGTAATTTTTAAGTCTTAGGCCTTACTTTTCCATTATATTTTTTTAGCAATATGAACTAGCATTACCCTAGGAGAAACACTAATTCATATAAAACCTTCATTTTAAAGATAATCCACATTAGTTGTAGACAATATAATTTTAGTTGGTTCCTTATTATAATAATATTTAGTTATTTGTTAGTACTATTAACTAAATCTATTGGGAACTATACATCCGGTTTGAGTGGAAACTAGAGACGTTGAAACTGAAAAAGTTGGGAAACTCAACACAAAATATAGGATATAATTACTCAATGTTTCATGACCCATTAAAAAAAGTGAAAATTAATATTAATTTCTCTAACAATAGAAAATAATGTTCATATCCTCTTTACCTATTTTCCCATTAACCATTAATTAATTGGAAGACCCCATCAAGTGATGTAAATGTTTCCAGTTGTAGATATAATTCAATTTGGGACTTTTTAGAAATGATTCATGCAATACAAAGACTAACATCAACATGTTTCTTATATAAAACTAGAAAAAAAAATCTAAGAACAACCAATGATAAATGGAAAAGATAAGATGTACAAAAACGAAAATTCCCTTTCTTCATTCTGATGGGTGTAGTAATATCCATCACATAAAATAAAACCACGGTATGAGGATTTAGAGGGTTAAAAAAATGTCAAAATTAATGATTGAGAATAAACAAAATCAAATGATGTTTCCACAAAAGATTAATCTATAGTGATGGTAACCCTCATAGTTCATGTACTAATTTATTCTTCTACTAGAAAAGGTAACACTCTGGGAAGAATCATCATTCTATAAGTGTGTGGCTGGAACCCCTTACATCAAAATGCATCTATTTATTGACCCAAAATTGTTAACATCGGAAATTACATATCTATAATTATTTCATATATTATAAATCACATAATATCACATATTAAACATAATAAAAACATTATAAATGAATAATTAATGGTATTAGAGGTATTTCATGAAGTTTAGGAACATATACCAATGACGTAATTACATTAACCTTAGAATAGTAATAACAACCTTATGAATATTAAACTGATTAATAGAATATTAACAATACCAATTAAATTATAAATATAATTTAATCATATTAATAATGGTAATATGATATAATTATTTCATAGTATAAGTAAACAATTTTTTTAGAAAATATTAATTAAGTGTTTTAATTTTTTTAGGTAATAAAAATATAATTACAATTTTACAATTAATATAATGATTTAAAAGAAAATGTTTTTTCATAAAATGTATTTATAATTTAATTTTTTCCTTGTGACTATAAGGTAATTTGATGATGTCCTATGTAAGTTTTAAGAGTGTTATAGAATCAATTATATTTTTTTAAATTTGGTATTTTCCAATTAAATGATTATATTATATAAAAATTAAATTTCTCATAATTATAAAATTATTTATATGAAATGGGGTTCATTTTTTGAATTCTAGATTTCAAGAAATGGTTACGGGGATTATATGAGATTTTTCTGAAATACTAGAAGTTATTTTTTTTACTAAAATATGAAAATTTTGTATAAAAGATATTTACATTATATTTTTAGTCCAAAATTATTTATGAATGATGTAATAACAAAATATTGACCTAATTTAATATTTCAATATATATAGGGTTAATGATCAAACTATTAGTTATGTTGATCCAAAATAATAAAACAATGAATAAAATAATAGGGAAAAACTCTCTTATTCTCTTTAAAAACAACCACTCAAAACCACTTCTCAAAACACCTTCCATAATTTGGGAATTTTCTACCTTTTGACTAAATATCATTTGAATCCCCTTCCCCATTTAATTGAATAATTGTACATTGAATTTATTTCTATCTACAAATTATTAAATTTTTATTATAAAACAAATTATTTACACATATATTACATTCCTTAAATTCAATATAATATTATTTATATTTAATTTTACACAACATTATTTCAATATTAGATATTCCCACAAATTAATTTCACATATAAATATTAATGAAATAAAATTATTTGAAAAAATCACATAAAATAAAAATATATATAAAATTAAATTTTACCTTTTCAATTATAAAAATAATTATATTTTTTCTAATAAGATATACTTCATATATAGATGAGGAAAGTTGAAAATAACAATTCCAAAAACCATGAAAATTAAAAAATATCTAATAAAAAATTAAAAATAGATTTCATTAAAAAAACATCCAAATAACATTATATGAAATAATAAAAACTATATTACATAATAACCATTAATTAAGAATGAAAACAAAAAAATATTAAAATAATAACATTTATAGTTAAAAACTATCAATAATATATTTTTTACATTAAATAAAAATTATAATCATATATTACTCAAATTTTTTATAAAATATTTTTTGAGAATATTTATTAACATTAACCAATATCAATAGGTAGTCTAGGAAAATTTAGTTAAAATAATGAAATCATAATAATACTTGATATATATGAATACCTAGAGGTAGAAGTGTGAACACACAAATAAAATTTCATTATGGTTAACATTTTCGATATATAGGAACTTATTATAGTGATTTGTAATGATTTATCATCATTGGTGTGTAATAAATACAATTATTCTAAATCTTATATAAGAGAATACTTTTGTTGTTTTTGGATGCATAAATATTCATCAGAATGGAATTATTAGGAGAAATATTCCATTGAAAATGTGGGTGGATACTCATATAGATATAATCCAAGTGGATATAATATATTAAATGAAAATAAGTTTATAAAATAGGTTACACTAGCCATGATATATTATATTTCTATATGTGATATATATACTATCAAACTATTCAATAAATTTTTTTATTGATTAAAATAAATATCACATTATTCTAATAGATTATTACTATGTATAAACTATGAAAAACAAGTATTTTATATTTTCCTTTTTGTAACAATATTTGATAAATTCTTATAATTATCATTATTCTGTGTTGTGCTTTGGTGGAGTAATTTTCATTTTCCACATATTTTACTTTATATCTTTTATGTATTCTATTTCTAATTCAGTTGTTCCTATTATTCATTTTTTTTTCAAAAATTATAGTGGTTTTTATTATATGAGGAGTTCAAGAATATAAAAGTATCTTTTTAGATTATGTAATTAAGAAGATGAAATTTTGGGTTTTCTAAGAGATATAGAAAAATTCATGAGAATCTTTTATATCATAAGTAATATTCATATTAGTCATAAATTTTTTCATTTTTATCCATGGAGAGAAATATATTAATTAAAGTATCTTTGTCATCGTAAGGAGATTGTGTATTATGAATTTCAAGGAAGGATAAATCAACATGGATGGAATTCATGGTCCCAATGACTTCACAAAATGGTCATGGATTTAGGTCTAGGTCACATATTTTTACATATTAAAAACATGCATAATTATTTCTATTCCAATTTATAAACCCTATTTGAAATTTACGGGCTACTAGGAATAAATAAAATAAAATTATGGATTCCACATTTAGTATAAATATTTTTCTTCGTAACATAAATGATATTGGAACTACATCAATAATTTGATATAAATGATATAATTATTTATCTAACATATCATCTCATATCTTATTCAGTTCTATAATTAATGGGTATACCTTTATAGAATCAATTAGTTATTGTGGAATTCTACATTAAATATAACAAAAAATATCTCCTAATATACCGTTATTCAAACTAGTGTTAAAAATATTGGATCCTTATTGTTTAATATATATCCAGGGATTTTCCAATGATCATGTTTTCCTCATTAAAACTATGATTTACTTTTTTATGAGATGATGTATCATATATTATTATTGAAATAATTATTTTACAATATATTATTATATATTTCTATGCTCTTAGTAAATAATCTTCCAAAGATAATTTGATAAAATAAATTATTTTCTTAAAGTATAATTTTATTATTTTAAGTTTTTTCTAATTAACCATTGGATTTTATTTTACAAAAATAGTATTTAGGAAAAATTTATTTGATTTTAATTAGTATATATAATATATGGAAATTTATTTCGATGAAATTATTTTTAGAGACTTGTTTTTTAAACGAAAATTCTATTTTGTAAAATATAATTATTTTTAAATTCCAATGAAAATAAAATTCAAGTAAATTGTTTTTGGGATAAGTCATATGTTAATACAATTAGTCTCTAGTTTGTGAAAAACATTTGATGATGTATTTTATGATCAATGTAATGAATTTATGATAAATGTTTTATATTCCATGTGTTTCCAATTATTATTATGGTTAACTATAGGATGATATTTTGAGGTGAATTTTTATTTTTATCCATTATCATGGGGAAATGTTATTATTTATAAAGTTCCAAGAACAATGTTAGTCACTGAGAGGGGGAGCATGTGAATCAGCTACCCATTTAAATCTTTTTAATAATTGATTCCTTACAATTAAAGATCTATTGATAGATAAAGCCTTGATCCAATATTCTTATCTCTATCAGTCGTACCTCTAGTGACGCTAGAAATGTAAAGACACTGAACACAAGGATTTACATAATTCAGTTCAAATACCTACTCCTTGATGTCTTGGTTATTCTCCCCAACATAGAGTGTCCACTATAATTCGGTTAGTAATTACAATGGTCGATATAAAGTCACACTATGTCTATCCTGTGTCCAACTAGAGGTGCTTTCTATTGCTTCACACAGTGTTACCCAAGTCCCACTGGCCTACATCAGAGTCCCACTGAATAATTCTTCTCCTCCCTAAATCTCACAGGCTATTTTAGCTCTCGAGTGACACGAGTATCTTTCTTCATTATGTACTTCTTTAATTCACTATATATGATATTCTAATCTTCCCATAGAGTCTTGCTGAATCACACCTGCCTGTGTATCTATTCATGAATCTTCAAAAGCCAATAGAAAGGTCTGCTGGCCTTGATCAATAATTCTGATCATTCTAGTTGATTAGTACATGGCCTCAATAATTCTTAGGCAATTCATACGTATTCTGATGATGACCTAGCTTGAAATAGATGTGTGCCAATGGTGCACAAAACTTCTTTAAGAATATAAATGAAAAAATAATCATATATAATATATGCACTCCCTCTCTTCATGGATTCTCAATTACTGAACTCAGAAATGAAATATCTTCTTTACTTTCATCTGGATTCAGTCCCAACCTTCATTCATATCATGCATGAATTTCATGGGACCCAATACCTCTTATATTTCGATATTTCAATTTCTACTTCGTTGTGCAAAAACTGAATGCACTAAAACTCCTTCTTGTTTACTCGGTATGAATCACATACACTTGTGTGATTATTGAAACATTAATGATCAGCTCACTTGGCCTCATCTGAATTGATACTCATGCGTTTTTTCATGTATTATTTCATTCATGGGTCTAAAACTTATTCACATACACTATTTTATTGGATTTTTATTTCCCAATATTCACACACAAAATCTCTTCCTTTATGTTTCATTACATGTTCATGTGCATGCATGATTTCATGGATAATAAATTTCTTCAATCTTGTTTGAAAACCTAAATGGGTGTAATATTTTGAGAACACACATTTTCTCTTTCTTTTTCCCATTTTCTCTTATTATTATTAGTGGTTTTAGCACACACTCATTTGTTATTTTTAATTAAGGTTCAAATAGTGTGTTTTCTTTTCATTCCTTCCTGCTTCACATATCCACAAATACATTTTTCTTATGTTTGCATGCACATGAACACCCCCATGCTTGCACACTCCTTCTCTTCAAGTAATGCACACACAACCCGAATGGTTATGTGGATGGTTTATGTCTGAATATTTATTCTCAAGAGGTTATCAAATCCTTGGTTTCATGAATGTGTTACTTTTTGTGACAAAAAAAGGCTTCAGGTTCATAATAATTCAAAACAGTAGGGAAAAATTCTTCTTTATAGAACCAAGAATGGTTCTTCACTCTGTCTTCACAAAGGATTAATAAGGGTATCAAGGCACCAGTTGTTTTACCCGGATGAGGCTTCCCACAAAACACAATGGGGGTTTATAAAACCTATCACATGTTTGTGTGTTTTCCATCAAACAAAGTGTCTAAATCATATCTTTTGCAAACGAGGATAGTTCTCAGTTATCTTTTATTCAAGGGTTGCACGGAACCCCCTTCACATAGCTTGGTTACGCAGAAACCCTTCATGTAGTGGTCAGTTTCTTAGAGAAATGAGAGCTTTTTCTCAATGTTTGCAACCACAAATCCTCATTTAAGGGTTCTATATTTATAGGAAAGGATCGGCATTGCCTTGTGTTTAAATCCCATGAGATATGCTGCAGGAACCAGCTCTTTAAATGGTCGAGAACATCAGCATTTCAAACGCGGGTGAGATATCCGGCAAATCAAGGTTATTTCCTTTTCATCATATATGGGATTCTTCTTTCTCTGTGAGTCTGATCCTCATGTGCATTCATTTTGGAATACAGGAAAATAATTTCCCCAAAGGCTTCATGAATTATGATGTGGCCTCACAACTGTGATTGGTTCGACCATATTTGAATTATTCATCTCAAAACATGTATGCATCTTTTACTGAATGCATGACTTTGGTTAGTCAAGATGATCCAAACGAGCTTGGAATGACCTCTAATAGTGGCCAGAGTGATGTGATCGATGTTTTGGTTCATCATTGGTTCACGTAAGGTGAGGGAGCTTCATGGGATATCCAGAGGTTGAAAATGACCTCATGTTCCCTCATCATCCATTGGATTATATCAAATTAATCATGGACATCGGTGATTTGATCATAGGATGCATGATGAAGAGTGCGATTGAGATCTCACATGAGATATGATGAGCGGCCAGGATTGCATCCATGTTTCTGAAATTCCCTCCCACTACGAAGTGGGGTGCATATTTTTTGAGGTTTAAATATCATACCATGGAGGTTTCATCTCATATTACTCTTACTCCCACATTGGTACTTCCCCTTACCTTGTTTACATTAAGGGGGAGCTCATAGTGCCCACTATTTTCCTCCGGGCATGCACACCCCTTCCCATTCTGTACGGGTTCATCATTGTATGGAACTCATGGGCTTACGCACGACCCGCACACTCATGCCTCGTATGGGGATGGCCTCATGGGCTTCCTTCGATCGCGTTTCACCCCAGGTTCCCACATGATCTTGAAGGGAGGTCCTCGGCTGGCCTCAATGCATGGATCAGTTTTTAGCCAAGGATCATACAAAAATATTTGCATAAATACTAACATGAAATAGGATGCATGACCACCTTCAAAATTCATTCCCGTGCATAGGAAATTCACTTTGTAGATTCCATAATAATCCCTTCCTCCTTTCATCTTTATCATCACACATGATTATTCTTTTATTTTTAGAAAGAAAAAACTATGATCATTAATGTTCTTTTAATCCAATCATGAATGATGACATCATTCCTCTTGCATGAAAACATATTACATGACCTTCACCACTTCATCCACATAGTAAATATGGATGGATTTCCACTTTTTGCTCATGAAATTTAATATTTCATGTTCTTCTTCACGTGTTGTAACATAGTATCAACATGATAAAAGTCTTAGAACATATAACCAGTTATACAATCATCAGAGTTATCCTCTTAGAGAATTTATCAAGTGTAGAATTCAATTCATTAAATCAACAACAATTCTCCAAAGTTTCACTATCTTCATTCCATATAACATTCATTCAAATATAGACTTCTCATTGACATCATATTCAACTATTATGAACTTTAATCCAAAATTACAAAAAATTCAACTCTTATGAACATTAAATTATTTTCTTATAAAGACATTATTTTATTTTTAATAGTTTGAATTTTTTTTTAAAAATTAACAAAAAAATAATTTAAATGGAATTTACTACATTATTAGGAATATATAAACATTATATTTTTATTGGATATATATGGAGAAATATTACATTTTATTTGTGTAATAATGAATAATCTCAAATTTCTATTTAATTTTTGATGTATTAGTAAATTATTTCTAAAATGGTTTTTATATTTTATTCACTGGTAATGGATAATAGGATCTTATATAATGGTATACATGGAAAGATACTCTAATTTATTGAGGGATTTGTTTGGTTCTCCACAAGAGATTGTTTTTTAAATATAATAACATCAAATTTGAGAATAAATTTCATCTTATTTTTAACAAAGTATTTTTTTATAATTAATATAATGTTTTGTTTTAAATACTTTATGTGGTTTCCATATAAATTGAAATTTTAGTTGCATGTTTTAGTAAATAATTTCTAGGGAAATTAATTTAAGAACTATTATGTTCCCACATTTTGAATTGGTTTCTATTTGGATATTAACTATGTTAGTATTTTATGATATTTATAAATGTGTCTTAGGTATAACTTTTATGGTTCTTTTATATGTCACTATATATGTATTAAAGTACAAAGATATTAATGGATCAATGTTATGTGTAGATATTAAGGATTTTAGAATGCTAAAAATAAAATAAATTATTTTATAATTCTTCTATTTAATGATAAAAGATCATATTGATAGGTCGACAAAAATTATATATAATTATATCTCTTGTATTATGAGTTATGATTATTCTCTATATGATTTTTTCTCAAGATGGTATTATATAAACTATTTTCAATTAAATCATGGGATAAATGTGCAATTTTGATATATATATATATATATATATATGAAATAAATTCATAGAAATTATTTCATTGCCTTTAATTTATTTGAATGTTATTTAAAATTTTTTGGAATGTGATTTCAATTTCAAATGAAATTTTTTGAAAACAATTTTATTTTTTTCCTAGTACCACATATAATAAAGGAACGAACTCTCAATATATGATATTATCTATAATGATAGATAATTTAAACAACATGTTCGAATTTTTTTTCTACGGGTCTAGATGGATTGAATCTCATTATAGTTCCTTATTCGATACTTTATTCACTATGAACTTTTTGAGACTATATTGTTTAAATGAAAAAATTATGATGATATGACATTGATTTCTTAACATGTTCTTAAATTAATGAGTTTACTAGTATTCATGATCAAATAACATGGAATTGTAACATATAATGAATAAAAAATGATGTTGAATAATCCATGGATGTCACATTGTAGTATACTTTAATATTTATGGTTGGATGAGGTGTTCTAAAAATATAAGGATTTTAATTTAGAATAAAAAATAATTCTATTTCATTATGATCTAATAGAATTGATGTTGTAACCAATAATGTCCTCTTCATGACATAGATTCAATATTGGTTTTTTTCTATCAAAAATGGGTTAATTAGGGAGTTTTAATGGAATGTAATATTAGATTACATGTTAACTACAATGTTGATGGTCATGTCATTTGTCTATGTTTGGAATCTTATTTGGATCAAAATCATAAGGAGGAGTAAAGAAACATGAATGTTTATTTTTTTGGGTTGAATCATCATAAAAAATTAAATTCATGGGTTTTTTGAATATTGGGCTTGGAATAAGAAATAAATATTTATGATGTGAAGTATCATGAAAAATAATAAAGAATAGAGCGATACGTTGACAATAATCTGGACGACTACAAGAATTAGATATTTATTAATGGGATTAGATATTATGTAATTCTACATAACTATAAGCTGATTTGTGGGTTGCATTAATATCACTAGATTAGCATTAGGGATGGAGCTTTCAGAATAATATTTTTGAGGTTTAGGAAAAATCAACTAGAGGAGTTGGATCATAGTGAAAGGTCAATCCTATAAATATGGTTCTACCCCCACATCAGTAAACATGAAAATAATTAGAGAAAGAATAAATTGATTTGAATTCACAAAGTAAAAATATTCCTGAATAAAGTAATAATTTATTTATGTTAAATCACACAAACTCGTTCATAGTATTCATCAGTTCATTGGTATCTTAGAAAAATGTTCTTTGTGATGACTGGTTAATCCATGGGGAATTAATAATTCAAAAAGGATGTTTTCATTCGAAAATTTCTGAGTATCATGAAAGAGATTCATGAATGATTTTTTAACATTTTAATATTGAACATATTGTTTATATAAATAGGTATTTCAAATGCATCATCTCATGACATTGATGCAAGTACAGTCTCATTCTAGTAAGATAAAAATATACAAATTTCAATCTACTAAAGTTAACATCAAATCATAAAACTGATTAAGAATTATCCAAAGGTATTGGGATATGGAGATTCAATCGAAGTATTCTATGAGAGGTAGTTTTTTATCAATATAATGTTTTAAAGGAAGTGTGCCTCGCACATAGTGACTATGTTTCAACTTTTATATTCCAAAAAAGTGAAAATTATTGAATTTTGGTATGACCAAGACAATATCAGTGTATACCCCATGGAATATACCTTTTAGGAAAGCCAAGTAATATTGTTGGGTTTCCTGTATTCTAGTAAATGTTTAAAAATTGAACATTACTATCAGGTAGTTCTAACTTGTTCCTACCAATGTGGAAACAAGATCTGTCACATTAAAAGAATATTTTGACACAATAATTCACACGTCCCCTCTTATAGTGCCCTAGGGTTAACACAATTTAATGTTGACATCACTACATATATACTAAAAGGATTATATCTTATGTTCTAGATTATAGTGTAAATATTAATATGGATGATGATGAATCATTAAAATATTTAAAATGATGTTTATCCATAAATTATTGCAAGAACAATTTACCATTCAGATGGATTGGGAGTAGCAGTGATCATGATAATTATAATTAGAAAATACTATATTATATAATTCAAATATATGATCTTGCATAGTCTATTATTTTGATACTCACCACTAACAATTTAATTGATTGAATGATCATTATAAGGATTTTAATAAATATTTAAAAATTATTTATTCTACTATATTGTCATATCTTTAATGGTGTTGAACAATGAATTCGCAGCCTAAGAATAAACTATGAATGTTAAGAGAATTTCAACTTTTCAGTACCCCCCACATAAGGAATAAAAGTTTTTCTTTAGCAGAAAAAAGTGGATTTAGGACAACATTCATATTTGATGTTTCTAAAATAATTTCATGTTCATATTATTATCAGAGATAAATAAAGTAATAAACTGTTACTAGTGTAAAAACACTAAAACCATGATGAGGGGTTATCCTAATTAAGAATTTTCATGTATTTAGTGATGTAATATCATGCATAATAAGGATATTTATATTTATATATTATGGGTATCAACTATTAGAGGATCATACTAGAAAAAGTGACAAAAAAATGCTATGAATAAACCCATGTATGATATAATGCAATAATGTGTATGGAGTTATGTTTGAAAAATTTATATGTTCAAAATTAATATTTCTTTAATTAATGGAATAATTGAGTTAGTATCAGGATTTAAAGTTTTATTCCTTCAAAAATTGAAAATCCTTCAATGATTGGGTTTAACAAGGGATTAATTGTTAATCATGTTTCATTATGATTAATGATATGTATATTAATGGAAATTATTTTACCTAATAGATATAATATTTTACATAATAATGTAGAATGATTCAATTGTAATATTCCATGATCATTTAAACTACAACATATTAAGAGTTTCCAATAATATAATAAATGTTATTTTTTTTCAAATTTATAGGAAATGGGGTCTTCATTTTGTGTCATTGATAATAAGTTATTGATAAAAATATATCATTATTTATCCAATGTTTTTGTTGTATCATTTATTTATAAAAATAATATATAAATTATAGTGACTATGTTCATTGGATGCTTTTAAACATGTTATTCCTATCATCTTTTGGAACAACCCATGTATTTATAGAATAATATTATTTGATTACTATTGATAATTATGAATAAGTTATTAATTTTACCATAAGTGGGATACTTTTTTTCTTTCATACTCGACACACAACAAGGGGTTTCTCTGAAATCATACGTTGCACATAAAATTGAGATATACTGAAAAATAATACAGCAGTAATATTATTATTTTAAATTTTTGTTAATGAAAATCTATTCAATTGGATTGAATGAATAATATCAATTGAATTTTTAAAAATGGTTTAAAAATGTTTAAATAATGATTCATTTGTTAACAAATTTCTTATAAATGGAAATAAAAACCAATTTAATATAAAGGATTTGTTTTTATGAAAATCTATTTACAAGAGAATAATTGTGTTTTCATATAAACATTTATGGATTTTTATTTAGTTAAAAAATATATGATATATATTCATGGTAATGTATTAGATCATCTTATATGTTTTATTGATATGATATAATAAACAATTAATTTTTTCGGATAAAATTATTATTTTTCTAAAAATATTGTTTTAACGACTTTTGATAGTGAACCATTTTTAAATCTTGGTTTTTTCACTATTAAATCATATATTTGACAAAATAAACATATTTTATAGAATCAGGGCATCAAAATTTACCTTGGATTAATTTTTCAAATTTATATGATAAGATTCATATTTTTATAAATAGTGAAAAAAACTGCATTTTAATTCAAAATTTCCTTTTCATAAAATTTATTTATATAGTTAAATTGTAATTATATTTGGTTTTAATGTGTAATTGGATTATAGATTTATCATTTAATTCAATCTTGGTACGTGGAAGTAATTTTAGATTGAAATTGGAAATGAACACATGCCAATCCTTGGAAAGTTATTACTTCTTAAAAACCTGCTCATTATTTTTAACATCATGAATTAATTTTAAATTAATTTCTATGAATTACATATTTCAAATTTGAAAAAATGGATTCCATATTTGAAATTATGATTTCAAAATTATTTAAATAGGAACCTTTTATAATTATAGACATTATGAATAATAACTTCAGTAATTATTTAATTTTCCATGGTTAAAGGGTAAATCTAGTAAATAATGGTAAAAATAATATTATAATATAATTACACTACCCTAAAATGTGTCCTAATACTAGTTTATGAGATATTTCTTACCATGGTCATCCTTGGGCCTATTTTGGCACTACCATGGAGCCACATTGATGTAAAAAATACATTTTATAAGATTTAATTTAAATTAAAGAGAAATGTAAAATAAACATATATCTTGTTGTAGATAAATATTTATAAGGAGTTATATAAGTTATGTATTAGACTAAAAATATTAATTACAAATATTAAATGATTTATTACATCATGTTAATTTTTTTATGACTTTTAGTCATCATAAAAATAAATATAATAGTGACACAATGATGATATAGTGATTAACCTATTAATGAATGATTTAAATAAATGAGATTACAAATATTAAAATAGGTTTATTTTGAATATATTTATGTAATCCATGAGTTTTAGGGAATATTATCACTTTTTATATCTTAATTAATCTATTTTTTAATGAACCTAGTTGTTATGGATTTTTAATAGAGTCATGATATGAATAGTATAAAAATTTCCATAAATGTGTTTTAAAAAAAATACTATATTATTAAAAGATATAATAGTATTAGAAATATAAGATTCAGAAAAATGATTTATAAAATGTTACCATGTCATTAATAAACTACTTGAGGTTATATTGGTATTTCAAAATAACTATATCAACCATATTGTATGAATATACAAGATGACATGGTAAGAGTCAAATTAGTTCACTAAGTGTTAAAGATAAAAGAGAAGGTTAAATTTGTGATATATACAAATATAAACCTATTGGTAGAGATTTTTTAGACCCAAAATAGTCTTATATATGAAATAAATTACTTTGGGACCATTTGTAATTGAATATATTTTTATAAAAAAAATTATATTTCAATACTTTCAAAATGTACACCTCCTCTGCCTTATAAAAGGGAATCACCTCTATCCATTTAATCACACATCTAAATCATCATTGAAAATACAATGTCTACAAAAATAATCTCCAAAAATACATCTCTCACTTATATAAGCCCTAACATTAGTTGACTTAAATTTATGATGTCATTTAGGCTCAAATCGAAAGACGTTACCAGATTTAGAGGTAATATCTTCTCTTAAATTCCCTTTTTTAGTTTCTTCTCCACTCTATATGATCTTCTTATTCATTTATTAAATAAAAAATAGTATCACCAATATACTATTATGTGTTTTTGATATGTATTCTAAAGACACTTACACACACCTCTATATAATTGATATGAACATACTTTTTCTGTGTACAACGAACTAATACCTCCTGAAATGATGATTGTTAGATTTTCTCCTACAACATGACATGGTAACCATTATTATGGTACTATATTTATATATTATATTTCATATATTTATATTTTCTCTATATATATATTTTATTTTATGTATAAATTTATTCTTTCTATAATGTGTAAATATGATCACTTCATTTGAGGAAGTGCAGACTACCACCCCTACAATGTGATATGACCCATTCAGGCAACACATGGAACATATAAAGGATAAAATTATTTAAAATATATAAAATATATATTATACTATAATAAAAATACACCAATTTATAACTTTGTTTTCATTCCGTTAAATATGAAAATAAATGAATGTATAGTTCTTGCGTACGTACAACTTACTATCTCCGTGAACAGTGACTTTCATTTCATATCAGCGAATGATATGGATTATTATTAATACATTTAAAATATATATTTATTATATTTATCTAATGAATATTATTCTCTAAATAATTTATTTTTTACCAAATAGACATTTTTTAATTATAACAATATCATTTTTTACTCAAGTACTCAATATCAACAAAACGACTGATGTTAACATAAATAGTTATGTAATTTTTATATCATGGTAAAAAGTGATATAAAAGAAATAACAAATATAAAATCATAATTTAGCGAGTATAAATTAACATATGTTTCTTATTTTTTAAGAACAAGTAACATATGTGATAAATTAGAATTACGGAAAGAGAACTTCATGACACAATTTCCAATCATTGGGTTAATCTTCTACTTCTTGATTATGTCATGCTATGATTATGTGGAAGATAATTTTTGATATTCTATATTTTATTTAAAATTTTTGTTTGTAATTATATTTAATACACATAATGTATCTATTTTATTTACAAATAGATCTTTTTAAGGGACTTCATCTCAATCTCCATTCATTAAGGAATGTTTTTGTAAATATACAGCCAATTTATTGATTCTGAATCAAGCTGTTCGAATGAAAATCTTTAAGCCTACTATATAATTCTTAATGTAAAATATGATTATTTATTTAAAAAACACAGGTATTTAAATAATATTCAAAATTCTGATTTAGATGGAAGAGAAACAATGCTAAAACAACATCAATAATTACTTGAAAAATTAAACACAATAAAAACAAACAATACAAATCTAGAAGCTAAAATAAATACCCTACAAACTAAAGTAGAAACATATAAATGTGCAACTATAATTTTTATGAAAGAATTATACATAGTAAATGAAATTCTTGGAAAGAATTTAATTAAAAAGGGAAGATATGTAATTTGTAGAAAAGGTGAAAAACCTAAACTGTACAAAAATTTCTTTGTTCCAAGTAAAAAAAGATCAATCTGTAACTACTGTGGAACAAAAGGTAATATATATAAGAATTGTTGCTAAATCCAACCCCAGATAAGTAGAATAAAGAAAGCCTTTGTATCAAAAAATGTATATGATTCTGTTGATTTCATAAAAACAATGAATGTCTAAATTCCCAGATCGTTGCAGGGTAACACATCTGGACCTAGCAGAATATGGGTACCAAAAAAATCTATTTGAATTCCTTTACCGGAAGCTGGTGATAGATGTTGAACTAGAATATAGTATAAGGAATGTTTATTCTTCATTCATATGAGTGGAAACTCATCAAACATCAGATCATTAATACAAAAATATGTAGTACTATTCACATTTGGTGACAATGAAAACGCTTGATTATTGGCATAGGAACGGTTGGATATCCAGAAAATATCTCAATCAACAATGTACTTTATGTTTATGTATTGAAACCCAATTTGATATTTACCTCTCACCTCTGTGATAATGGCTTCTATGTGGATTTTTCTAACAACATTTGTTATGTTTTCAAAGATAAATTACATAAATATAGAGCACCTGGAATAGATAATGTGTATACCTTGGATTTAAATAGCTCATGTAAACAATAAGTAAACTACTTAAATGAATCTGAATATAATGATAAATGAGACTTGAGAACATGAAAAATTATTTTGAAAAATATACAAATGAAATTAATTCCAGTCCAAAATAACATGAAACTGAAGAACCTATAAGTTTACTACTAACATAGTCAGAAACCATAATGAATATCCCTTTATAGACTGTAATAGGAGACATGGACACAAAAATAAAAAATAGAAGGAACATAAGAAATAATGTTGAGTTTTCTGACATTGTATCCCAATCAGAACCCAAAACTAGAGAAGAAGCCTTAGTTGATGAAATTTGGATCATAGCAATGAAAGAAAAAAACAAATTCAAAAGAAATTGAGTTTGTAAATTAGTTGAAAGACCACAAAAATTTCCATATATAGGAAAAAAATGGGTCTTTAGAAATAAACATGATGATCAAGGAATAATAACTAGAAATAAAGAAAGAGTAGTAGATATTAGATATAATTCAGAAGATGGTATAGACTATGATGAGACCTCTGCACGTATAGCTAGATTAGAAGCCATTATAATCCGTTTAGCCTATGCATCTCATATGAACATTAAATTATTTCAGATGGATGTTAAGTCTGCCTTTTTAAATGATTGTTTATTGGAGGACGTCTATGTTGAGAAACCTCCTAGTTTTCAAAATTCAAAAAACCCAGATTTTGTTTTTAAAATTATTAATATGCTTTATGGTCATAAACAAGAACCTAGAGTTTGGTATGAATGATTAAGTTCTTCTCTTTTGAATTTTTTTTTACTATTGGAATGGAAGATCTAACACTATTTAAGAAAAAATTCAATATAAATATTTTATTAGGTCCAATTTATTTTGATGATGTAATTTTTGGTTCAACAAATAAAATTATTTGTCACGAGTTTTAAAATTTAATGCAAAAAGAATTTTAAATGAGAATGATGAGAGAATTAAATTTCTATTTAGGACTTTAAAATATTCAAAAAGAATTTGGAAATGTTTTGAATCAATGAAAATACATTATTGGTTTACTAAAGAAAACAGAAATACATATACAACTCCTACGTGTACTAATATAAAACATGATTTAGATGAAACTGGAAAATCAGTTGAAAATAAGTTATAAAAAGGTATGATTGGTAGTCTATTATATCTTACTGATATCATGCCACATATAATGTATTCAGTATGTCTTTGTGCAAGATTTCAATAAAATATTAAATAATTCCTTTTAACTACTCTTACAAATATTTTTAGATATTTGAAAGAAAATATGTTACAATATCTTCATTATCCTAAAATGTTTGATTTTATTATATTTTAATATTTAGATGCAGAGTTTGGAAGTTGTAGATTATATTTAAAAAGAATCTCAGGAACAAGTCACTTTATAGGAAAATCCATAGTATCATTGTCAAGTAAGAACCAACACTCAATTTCCCTATCAACAGTCGATGCAAAATATGCATTAGCTGGCAGTTGTTGTGCACATGTTTTGTGGATAAAAGACACCCTTATGGATTTTGGACTATGTTTTAATAGTACACCTATTTTATGTGATTATAAAAGAGCTATAAATATTTTTTAAAAAATCCTATAAATCATTATATGACTAAGCATATTGATGTTAGACATCATTTTCTAAGAGACCATGTTCATAAAAACGATATATTCTTAGAATTTAGAAGTACTGAAATTCATTTAGATGATATTTTTACTGAACCACATCTTATTTCATTGTTTTATTTTATTAATGTTGAGTTAGGTTTATTTAATTTTAAGTATGTTATTTTATTAAGAAAATATAGTTTAGTGGCATGTTTTTTAAATTGTACAATTTTGTTTATTTATGTTTTTATATTTTTTGCCGTGTGTGATTTTAATTCATTTTAAAATTTATGAAATAATTTGTATGTACATAATGGCACAAGAATTAAGCATGTCAGAAACTTCTTTGAATTCCAATCTTGTTCAAAACTTTTCGAAACCCCGAAAAATTTTACTACTCTTATCTCCTGAACCCGAACCTTTGAGACACTATTCTTTTCAAACATTCAGCGATTTACTGCTAAAATGGCCAAGACAAAAAATAACTGATGAGCCAGAGACTAACACTATAAAGAGGCAGTGCTCAGTAGGGAGAAATATTTTTCAATGAAAAGTCATAGATCTGGAATGGCTCTATCAGACAAACCTGATGCTAAATGAGGCCCTAGCTTTTCAGAACATAGAACATGTGTTTAATGGATATTATACAAATTTTCTATATGAGGAAAAAATTTTCATTTCTTTATGTCATTATAGTTTTGTCTGAGAACTGATGGAGATTAGATTGCTGCTAAGATTGAGGATTGAGATTTTTCTATTCATCTTTATAAATTTCTAAAATTATTAACTACCCTCATGAGAGAGTTTTTCGTTTTGATTTAAAGAATATTGGTTATTATATGCATAAGTTAGAAGATATAATGTCCTTTTTTGGAACTACATCTATAAAGAAGATGTTTTTGATGGATTTGGAACTAGATAAAAATATATTGGTTGTGTTTTTTCAAACTGGAATTTCACCTAGAATGTATAATATGGAAAAGATTATTTACCCAGATATGTATATAATATTTATTATGACGAGTGATATAAAATTTTACTTTCTGAGATACATGGTGAGGTACCTTAGTAACATTTTCAAACTTGATGAAATAAAGAATATTTATCCTTTTGGAAGGTTCATCTAGAAAATTTTGTTTCAGATAGATATGGTAAGATTGGTGGATGCTCGAGTGATATTCCACGATATTAACATCTTCAATTCTGGTACATTTTGAAAATTCTGATTTCATGGAGCACTATCAAAGGCAGGATACTACCTGTCGGAGCTGAATAGGATGAAGAAAGTGCTCAGGCCCAACTGACAACATCAATGGAAGGACAAGCTGAAGCAAGAGTTAGTGTTGTATCAAGAAGATTCATGTTTGAGACTATGGAAGTATCTAAAGAAAGTGGTCAGGAAAGACTTCAGTTCAAAAGGTCAATGGGTCCTAATCCTGTTGAAGTGCCTGTTGTAACTTGAATTTTTTTAACATATGGTGATCTCTTAAGATATAAGTTTGTTTGTGAAGCTACAATTGAATAGATGGTACATAGAGGAGTTTCTCAGGATAAGGTGAATCCTCTTGTAGAGAAATAATGTTTGGATCCAGAAGTTACATAACCAGAGGCTCAAACAGGAAATATAACTGAGACAGTGCCTGGTGAAGGAGGAAAAGTGGACTGAACTCAAATTGATCCAGTAGAAGTTGATCAGGAAATTATTATTTTGGAAAATACCTCGATAAAGGAAGACCATGAAGATGATGATCATGAGAAGCAACCTCCATAACCTTTCAACCACGAAGATAATGCGTTTGAGATTTATACTAAAGTATTGAATGATAATTTTTCTGTGGATTATTCTAGGAAAGGCTCAGAGGAAAAATTTGTTGAGATACTAGTACATAGAAGAAATAATAAAAAATTTGATGTTGGATCATTATAATTAACATTGATGCATCATTTTGAAGATTAAAATGATAGGCATGGAAATGTTGCCTCTTATTCAGTGAATACATATATGGAGGAACTGAATAGAATATTGACTGAAGCTAAAAAAGAGAATACTGCTCTATAAAGGGCATTAGAAAATAATCATTTAAATTTTCAAATGCTGAAAACAAGTACTATTTCTAAACAAGAAGTTGAATGTTTTTAGAAGGACATATTAAATGAAGTTTCAAAGTTAAAATCGTAGATGGTTATGAAGAAAAATTTAATGGAGTTTAGATATTTCATAGAGAAACAATTTGTATCTATCAGAACCGGTGAGGCTAGTTCATCAGGTACTTCACCAAATTTAATAAAAATATTTCGGTCAATTATAGTGTTCATGGGGAATATGAATGATAGACTATAGGACGTATAGTGCAATAGTTCTCTATTGTCATTACTATTAGACAATCAGAAGATTCTAGTTTCCCAGTTGACATCCAGTAAAGCAGGACATAGAACTATGCTGAATCAATTCACATAAAATTTGAAAATTTTTATAGAGAAGGAACAAAGGAATCATGAGTTTTTTAGAGTGAATCAATTGAATATATTCATTTGACTGAGGAAAGAATTGATCTAATTATCTAGTCGAGAGATGGATTGGTGAGACATTTTAGGGAACAATTAGCATAGATCAAGGCAATAGTTCATAGTAGATGAAACCTACCTCACACCATTAAACAATATAGATTCCAATTGTTTTTCATTACCGTACATGTAATTATATTTGCAATAAATTATATTTACATAAATTTTTCATGTGTTTTAATTTGTTTTACAGTACTTTCTATGATAGAAATGCCTGTAATCCAGATTAACATATTCATAGAATGTTTAGAATTGCATTTACTTAAGTTCAATTATATATTAAAATGTGTTATATTCCTTATTCTATCATTATTTTTTATATCACAAAAGGTCGAAAACTATGATAAAAACACCATTTTGAATTTAAAATTTTATTTTTTTATTACAAAAGGGAGAGAAATGTTAAGAATTATCATAATCCTTTATGGGGGAAAATTATGTTAAACCTTATATTGTATTTATCTTTGAAACAATTAAAAACTATATTTAATTAATTTTTTATGTTGATTTAATTAGTCATTTTATGGGTTTTGTGATCATAAAAAAGGAGGAGATTATTGATAATGCGTTTTTTTCAACAATATTTATTTTTATTATTAATAAAGGGGAGATTGTTGAGATAAAAACATTAACTCTTTGTAATGATTTTGATGCTCAAAAGTACCCTTATTTGTTATTCTAATTGTATAACCCCTGGAAAAGTGAGACTTAAAAGGATAAATGTAATTACCCATGTCAACAAGGTGCAACTTTCTTTTTAGAATCATATCTGACTAGAACTCCATAATTAATCATGCTTGGCCTAGAGTAGTAATTAGGATTGGTGACCTTATGTGAAGTTTCCTAAGGTGTCTATGAGTGAGGAAAAAAGACACTGAAAGAACATGTGTTGTCTTGTGGGGACAGTCGTTAGTATGATAAGTGACCCTAGTGAGTAATAGCCTATGGTGTGCTGGGAAGCCAACCAAAGTATTACAGGAGACCCATGTGGTCAGATTACTAGGTTCAGGGCCTGGGGAGGTGGGTCCTAAAAATGGTATCAGAGGAAATACCCAGCTGGAAGTGCTTAGGAACTACCAGGGCATGAGGATTGGGGTCCACAACGTGGGTGTTGTTCTTTAAATGGGTGGACAATGTAACACTCGTGGAAAAGTGAGACTTAAAAAGGAAAAATGTTATTACCGATGTCAAAAAGGTGCACCTTTATTTTCAAAATCCTATCTGATTATAACTCCATAGTTAAACATGCATGGCCTGGAGTAGTAATCAGGATGGGAGACCTTCTGTGAAGTTTCCCAGGGTGTGTGTGAGTGGGGATAAAACACACTAAAAAAACATGTGCTGGCCTGTGGGGACAATCACTAGTCTGAAAAGAGACCCTTGGGATTAATGGATTATGGTGTGCTGGGAAGGAATTCAAGGTATTACAAGAGACACATGGGGTGAGATTACAAGGGTCATGGCTCGGGAAGGCGGGTCGTGACACTAATGATTTGACTTTTTGTGCATTTTAGGAAATTAATATTCATTGTATTCTTATTTCATGAAGAAATTTTTAAGTATTTTAACAGTGATAATTAAAACGGTGCACCTTTATTTTGTAAAGCCTGCCTGATTAGAACTCCACAGTTAGGCATGCTTTTCCTGGAGTAGTAATCAAGATGGGCGACCTTCTAGAATGTTTCCCAGGGTGTGTGTGTGTGAGGAAAACACACACTGAAAGAACATGTGTTGGCATGTGGGGATAGTCATTAGTCTGATAAGCGACCCTAGTGAGTAATAACCTATGGTGGGCTGGGATAAGCAAATCTATTGATTAATAGCCTATGGTGTGCTGGAAAGGCAACCAAGGTATTACAGAAGACCCATTGGGTCAGATTACAAGGTTCATGGATTGGGGAGGTAGGTCGTGACACTAATGATTTGACATTAAGTGTATTTTAGGAATTTAATATTTATTGTATTATTATTTCTTGAATAAATATTTATGTATTTGAACATCGAGACTTAAAAAGTTCACCTTTCTTTTTGAAATCCTATATGATTAGAACTCCCTAGTTATGTATGTTTGGCCTGTAGTAGTAATTAGGTTGGGTGACCTTCTGGGAAGTTTTTCAGGGTGTGTGTGAGTGAGGGAAAAAACACATTAAAAGAACATGTGTTGTCCTATGGGGACAGTCCTTAGTATGATAAGTGACCCTAGTGACTAATAAACTATTATTTTCTAGGAAGGCAACCAATGTATTACAAAAGATCCATGGGGTCAGATTACAAGGTTCATGGCCTGGGGAGCCTGGTCATGACACTAATGATTTGACTTTTAGTGTATTTTAGGAAATTAAAATTTATTGTATTCTTTTTCCTTGAAGAATTTTTTATGTATATGAACAATGAGAATTAATAGCTAAAGTATTCAGAAGTCATTTTTAGCATGTTCTAGAAACACTGTTCATACCCAACTTTGAGAGGCATAGCATAAGGATGGAATGCAGTGTTTAGTCTATGAGATATCAGAAATTTATGGATAACAAATCATATGTCATCGGCTATGTATGAAATAATGAACCTTACATTTGGAAGGAACATTACATTTGGAAATAACCATACGTTTAGATGGAACCTTACATTTGGAAAGAACATTACGTTTGGAAAATCATCAAAGTATGGAAGTAGATAATTTATGTAAATATCGAATGATAAGTTTGTTTCTTAGAAGTATGGTTCCTCAACCATAATTTTTTGAACATCCATAAGTTTTAAAACTAATGATTAATGTACGGTTCATCAACCTTACTTTTATGAACAACTGTTCGTTTGATTGAAATGTATGGATTATATACCGTATGATTGAGTTCTGATGAAAAACATTTTATATCAACCATATGTTGTGAACCTGACATTCAAATAATGTGTGATATGTAGTTCAGCCCTACATTTGATGTCTGGTGTTTAAATTACGACTTTGTTAATGAAATGGTATTTATGCGGATTATCAGTATGATTTCAAGAATGATTAAAAGCCCAAACTTAAAGTGAGTCATTGACTAATTCAATTCCATTAATCTGGGATTCAAAGGATCAATTTAAGAGGAATTTTTCATGCAGAATTTTCCAGGGAGTTACGAATACTCTTCTATTCAATTTTTTGAATATCAAAATTCTAAAGGTTACTTTTATAGATCTAATTCTGCACAAGAAATAATTATTTTTATTATATATACTTTAATAATATAGATAAATTATAGAGATATACAATATACATGAACTGATGATTGATGACGAATATACCGAAGAGAAAAATAGAGTCAATCATGATCTATTGATCTACAGTTACGAAGAGTGACAAAGTTATTTTTTGAAGATAAATAAACCGGACTGATGATTTATTAATATAAATCGAATATCCTTTTGTGAATCAACTACTGTTAATGTTGCGAATGGCATTTCAAGATCTACTACAACTGGATCGTCTCAGAAATACTTTTACCCAATGATCATTATATCTGAAGACAAAGATCCATCAATAATTAATTGCATGCTGCTTAAATTGTGAATAACAACAAGGAATGTATTTTCACTGAACTAAATACTCATTTATATTGAGTGACTGTATTCTCAAACTATGATATGTATCAATTTTTTTGTATGAACCAGAAGTCTCTACTTAGCCTTAAGTTTGTAAAGGTGTCAACTACCTGTACTCAGTTGGGGAGTGGTCAGTTGATTAGAGAACCAGATTGTGCAAATCACCAAGCTCATGGAGTAGATTGTTGGTGGAGTGGACTAGGGGACTTCTGTTCCCCAAACCAATATACAACTTATGTCCTGTGTTATATATATTATTGCTATAGAAACATTGATATAATGATAAAAGGATACATCATGATCATTTGAAGAAATTGAAAATGCACAATTCACCCCCCTCTTGTGCCTATCTAGTATAACCCGATCCAAGAAATAAATGGTCATTATGCATGATTTTTTTGTAGTAAATAAGTATAAAAATGAATATGGAAAATCATGGATAAATGACCATGATGAATGATAGATGAATAAGATGTGTAAATTTTAGGAATTGAAGTGTTATGTTGGATATATGGATGATGATATGTTTAAATATATTAATGATGGGATTACTTTTAATGAATTCAACTGTATTTAACCCTAATGTTTTTTTAATGGGGGAAAATTTAACATTTATTTTATGGATATATTTAGAAATAATCATCAGAGTTTATATGATCCTTGAATTTGAGGAAATTATGGGTTATTAGATTTTGGGGTGAAAATGTGAGGTATGAAATGAGCTTCGATGTTAAAAAATGGAATGGATGTTTTTAAGGATTTATAAATTTTTTTTAATGTAATTAGAATTATATGTTTTTTTGGAAAAGGACAACACATATACTATGAGACAACCTATTGTGTCGGAAAAATGATACAGGAATCAAACCAACTACCCAAGTGTGACAAGGATTTATCATCTACCACTAGACAATGAGAAGTCCCTGGATAGTATTATTTATTAATTTTATTTAAATCATTTTATATATTAATAATATATTGATTTTGGGAACTTATGTTTTATCAAATGGGTATCATAATTTTAGGAAAAAAAATTGGTTATTAAGTTATAAATGTAATTTTGGAAGATGATTTCACTTCTGGGAACACTATATGCCTAAGGAAAATAGAATAATATGGGATTTTATGGAAGGAGTAATTTTTTAATTCCATTATGGAAGAATCCATGTTGTTATTGTGGAATTATAGTTATTTGGGATATTTATATAACTGATTATCTTTTCTTTTAGAATATGTGATTATTATAATTACCTTTAAGTATGATTTTTTAAGATTAATCTATTTTATTTAGATATAACTATAAATATATTTCATGGAATAATATATGATAAAATACTTATGAATATTGGGTTTAAATCTCACTGTGTATTTTAATGATTAATTTTATGGTCAATTATGAATTTAATGGTATTTTTTGATCTTTAGGTATTGTTTTTTGAATTTTGTAGATTAAGGGTATTATTTCTTATTATAAAGGATTATTCATTTTGGGGATAATATGATCTTGTACTAAACATTTTGATATTGGTTAATTTCTAAAGACAAATGACATATATATAGTTCATCTTTTGTGGTTAATATGATTAATTATATGTTTATTCTACCAATTCAAATGTGACCAGGTCATCTTGAATAATATTTTTTGGAGAAAAGATGAGTTTTTGGTAGAAATTTATTAAATGATGAAACTATATTTTAATGGTAATTATATATACATAGGTTATTATTCTAAATAGTATAAGAAATACTCAAATTTAAGAGAAGGAACCTAAAAAAATGTTGCATGTTTACCTTTCCTACATGGGAATCAAAGGTAGTTTAACCCATTACATGTTTTTGGTTTTCATGTTGTTAACTTTCTTTTAATCATATTTTATATCACTATCCATCAAAACATGATAGTTAGTTTTATCTTCTATATCCATGATTTTATGGAATCCTAGTATATGATATATTAGGTTTCGTTTTTATTTCTCCTTATTTCTATTAATGTGATAGTTTTATTGACTCTTTTTCTGATGTGAGACTTTCAATGGGGTTTCTAAGCCCAATTATAAAATTGTGAGGACGTAATTTCCAAAAGGGGGAAGGATGTAATTAACCAGTTCTTTATATGATACTAATTTATAATTTATATAAATAATTATGAATAAAATATTAATTTTATGTCAAGGGGGTTCTTTCTATAATAGCTTACTCGACACACAACAAGGGGTTTCTATGAAATCTTACAATGCACACAAAATTTATATATATTAAAAAATAATTTAGTAATTATTTAATTATTTTAAATGGTAGCTATCACCAGGCCATTGGAATTGAATGATTGTATAATTTCAACTAAAATTAAAAATCTATTTCACACATGTCTAAATAATGACTCATTGGTTACTATATTATTTAGAAATGTTAATAAAAACCATTTTAAAATAAAAGAAGTGTTTTTTATGAAAATATATTTAAAAGAGAATAATTGTGCTTTCATGTCAGTATTTATACTATTTATTTAATGAAAAACATTATGATATATATTCAATGTAATGTTTTTACTTAGTTATACATTTATTTCTATATATAATATTGAAACAAATTAAATTTTTCGGATAAAAGATGAATTTTTCTAAAAATGTTGTTTTACAACCTTTTGATGGAGAACCATATTAAATCTAGTTTTTTTTAACATTTATGTATTATATTTGATAAAAGTCAATTATTTTATATAATGGAGACCTCAAAATTTTCATTGGTTAAATTTTTCGTATTTTTATAATAAAATTCAAATTTTTATTAAGAGTGAAAAATACTAAATTTTAGTTCAAAACATCCTTTTAATCTAATTTTTTATATAGTTATATTTTACTTTTAATATGTTTTAAATTGTAATTTGAAATTATTTTTATCATTTAATCCAATGGTAGTCATTGGATTTATGTTCTCTTTGAAATTGGATATAATCACGTGTTAATATTTTGATAATTATTACTTCTTAAAAACCAACTTTTTTGTTTTGACAACAAGAATAAATTTTAAATAATTTTGGAAAATTATGTATTTTTAATTTGAAAGAATTGAATCCATATTTAGAATAATAGGGTATAAATTTTTCAAATAGGTACCTTTTATTTTTAGAGATTATGAATTGTATGTTTAGTAATTATTTTATTTACCATGTTTTAATAGAAAATATTGTAAATAAGGATAAAAAATAATTTTATAATCACATTAAACTACACTAACATGTGTCATAATACTATTTTATGAGATATTTATGACCATAAAATTCTTTTGGTATAATTTAAGACCCCATGGTACCACATGGATGTGAAAAAAGACATTTTATATGAATTAATTTAATGTAATGAAAAATGTAACATAATCACACAAAATACAGTAAAATAATTTTTATATAGGGTTATATATGTTATATATTCGACAATAAATAGTCAATAAAAAGGTAAAAATTATTTAGCACATCATGGTATTTTATTTATTATTTTTAGAAATCAAATAAATAAATATATTTATAACATAATGTTGATGTACTGATTACCTTATTGATGATGAATTTAAATAAATGAGATTATAAATATTAAAAAAAGTTTATTTTGAATAATTTTACGCAATAGAGTAATTTTAGGGAATATTATGACTTTTTTTCTTTTAAATAATGATTTTTATTGAAATAATCATGTTGTTATTGATTTTTATAAAAATTAGGATATGAATAGAACAAAAATCGACATAAATGAGTTTTTAAAAAAAAACACTTTTTTATTAAAGGATATAATAGTCTTGAAAATATATGATTAAGAAAAATGACATAGATAATGTTTAAATTGTAAATAATGAGCAATTGGAGGTTTGATTGTTATTTTAATATAACTTTATTAACCATATAGTATGAATGTACAATAAGACATGGTTAGAGTCAAATTAGTGTAGCTATGGATTAAATCTAAAATATACGGTTAAATATGATACCTATACATGACTAACACATATTGGTTGAGTTTTTTTAGACACAAATGAATATTATATTTTTAATAATGGTCTTTAAGACCATTTGAAGATGAATATATTTTCTTAATAATATATTATTTCCATACCTTCCTAAAGTGCCTCTCCTCCCTCGTATAAAACAACAACACCACTACCCATTTAATAACACCTATCATGCAACATCACTCATCCAAACTCTGCGTAAATAATATCGTGACATCCATACCTTCTTCTTATAAGCCTCACCTTAGTAATAAGGCAATTCAAAAATTCTGTTAGGCTCAAATCATAACAAGTTACCCGATTTTGAGGTAACATCTTCTCTTAGGTTCCATACATTTATTATCCTTATCTACTCCCTATGATCTTATTATTATTTTATTAAATAATAAAATCGTATCCTCAATATTCTATTATATTTTAATATGAATTATTCGAACTACACTTACACACACCTCAATATAATGGATACAATCATACTGTTTCTATGTACGGTGAACCATTTCCTAACGAAACGATGATTGTTTGATTTTTTCGTACCACTTATCATGGTTTCCATTATGATAGAAATATTATATATGATATATAGAATATTTTTTTGTATCTATGTTTTTTATTTCTTATTTAAATCATTCCTTCAATTCTTTCTATAATTTTAAAATACGATAATTTAATTTGACGAAGTGCAGACTACCGTCCCCTCAAAGTGATATGACTCAATCATTCCACACATGGATCTCATAAAGGATGGAATTATTGAACTTATAAAACATGTATAAAAAATATATTATATTGTAATTATAATATAACTACTTATCAGTTAGTTCTCATTCTTTAAAATATGAAAAAAATGAATGAAGCGTTCATGTTTACGTACGGCTTACCGTCACCATAAAAGTTTCATTTCATTTTATATATTTAAATGTTATAGACTATTATAAATACATATATACTAGATATATATGATTTTTAAATCATGATTAAAATTATATATATAATGTACTTTTCACCACATGGACAAATTGTAATTACAACAAGATCAATTTCGACTCAAGTATAAAAGATAGAAAAAACGACAGATATTTAAATAAATAATTAAGTAATTTTTAGAATATGGTAATAAGTGAAATAAAAGGAATAGTAAACATGAAAAATGTTTTGAATCAGGTGGAGATAAAATTATGATTATTATTCATGAAGAACATGTAATATACGTGATGAATCAGAATGAAGGTTACAAAACATCTTAAACTAATTTCTATTTGTTGGGTTAATCTTCTACTTCGTGATTGTGTAATGCTATTATTATGCAGGAAATAACATTTCATATCATATATTGTATTTATAATTGATATATTTTTAATTATAGTGAATATACATAATTGAACTATTTTTATCTCTTTAAGGGACTTCATATAAATGTATTTTCATTGAGTCATTTTTTAGAATATACACCTCATTATTTTACGCGGTGCATAATAAACCCCATTGTAATTTAATTTCATACAAATGGAATCTATTTTTTATGAAGAATTTTACTAATACACTAAAGGAATTTTTTTAATGTACACAATCACAGTGACCTCTCCGCCACCACAACTGTTGTTTGATATTTGGATTCCTTTATTAGAATTCTTAGTTTTAAAAGGAAAAGAAATCCCTTATTCCATTATTGGTTTATTTTGTATTGTAAATAGTTTTCCAAGTGTATTTAGTGTTTCAATATATTGGAATGATTTATTTTGATTTAAAATAATTTTTTATTAGAGATATGTTGATATTTGAAATATATTTATGGGTTATGATTTTGTAATGGTACTTTGACATTTGACAAATGGTTACGTGATAACCCAATGATGGGTGGTTACTTGATAAACAAAATGAAATGTGATTCTGTGGTAAATTGAGCATGAGTGCTTACGTTATAACCTCAAATTCATTGGATATGGAAGTTGGTTATATGGCTATTACATTTAGTGACATGTGTGGATGTTGACCGTATACTTATTCCATTTATGTATGTTTCTATCCCTCCTAACCTTTATATGTTATATACTGATTTCTATGGGATTTATTGTATTATTTTTGTTACAAAAAACGGTATGCAATGATCTAATATTTAGTGAGGTTTTTTTTGATTCTTCTTAAAGGTGAAATTTTTTACTTTATGATAATTTATGAAATCATTACTTGTTTATTCCAGACTAACAGTTTTCATACATTATGTATCCCTTACTAAGGTTTTTATACTAATCCCATCTAATGAATTGTTTCTCACAGGACATAATTAAGAATAGCGTCAAGGAGGGGATCAAGGATATTTTATGCTATTAAAACATGAATCTATGTCTTGTTTCTTTTTAAAGAGTTTTTTTTAAAATGAAAAGTGAGTATAAATGTCTACCCGAAATATTCATGATGATATGTATATGTTTTGACCTATATCTCTAAGGCTATAAACTGGAAAAGATCCTTGATGTAAATTAATGTCAAATTATTTTTCTTATATGCTAATTAAAAAATGTTTAAGGCCAGGGCCTTATATATACTTTTATTTCACAATATATACTAACATGTCGGTTACCACTAAAATGTATCAAATAATGTATTCGATATCATTACAATTTAATTTCATAACACATATATCTCTTTGAATATTTATTATTTCATAGAAATATATACAGTCTATTAGATGTGTTTTATAGAGAAAATCATTATGTATAATGATGGGTATTTCCATTGAAATATAATAGATGTATGTAGTTTTACTTGAAATAATGGAAATTGAAATATGTGAATGTAATGAAAAAACACCCACTAACTCACATCAATGATAAATTTAATTATATATATTTCAATGATATACGTCTGATAGAAATATCCCTAGTAAAGGGTAAATGATGATAATATTTTCGAAATATATTTTTAGTTGGAGTTTAAAATGTCATGAGTCCATGATATTATAATTTATTAAATTAATATTCTTATAATAATTATTTATTTGTGGAATAGTATATTCCATAACATCTTAATATCGTACATTATGAAATATCATATAGATATTTTCATCATATATTTCAGGAGGATAATAAATGATCTTTTAGGTTTGATCCTATTATATAATAAAATATGATGTTTTATGAAGATATATCCAAATTATATATCTTGATTCATGAGGATATGTTAATATGAATTATTTTTTAATTAATGAATTTTTTATAAGTCTAGAGAATGTAAAATTGATAATGTCAATTGAGTTTTATATTTTCATTGTAAGTATTTATTGTTTTATTGGATATTAAAGATACTATATATGCATCATCGTTGAAATTATCAAGTTATAATTTACAATGAAGTCCAAAATATATTTTTTATTAATTTTTTATGGTAAAAGATTTGGTAGGAATCATATGAATAGTTTAAATGGTGGTTAATTCTTGGGAATTATTTACATTACATGAATATTATCGGGGTATTCGATGTATTGAAATGCTTTAAGAGACATATATGTATTCGAATGTAATAATGTTTATATGATGGTGATAAATATTTCATACTAATAATGAGCTCTTGAGAATAAATATCATATATATATCATCACATAATATTTTTTCAATTTTTTAAACTACATTTTAATTAATTTATTACATTACTCACAATAAAGAATAAAAATAATCAAAGGTATATAAATAGTATAAAATTATTTTATATAAAGATTATAATATTTTTTAAATGTAAAGGTGTTAATAAATGTTGCAAAATAATGAAATTTATTTATAAAGGAGAAGAAACTGCATCAAATAGCATGGGTCTTTCTTATGAATCTAATTTTTTGGAGCATGGAATTGATATTGTTTCACTAGGGTTTCCCCTATACTAATCCCAAACTAAACATCAATAATTAAGTATTGGAATAAATAATCCGATGGAATGACCTAGCTCATGAACATGAATACATTTATATTCAAACTAATGACCATCTTTGATAGACATAATAATTAATATTACCCTTCGATATTGTGTTATAATTTTAAAGGGTTATTTATCAATTGGAGAAATTCAATATTATTTAAATTCACTAATATTTTAAAACAACTCTACCCTTGTATCATATTTTATATTTTTGAATTATATTTCATATTTTGAATATAAATTTAAAAAAATATATGGTTTAAATTTATTATTTATTATGAAAAATATTTAAATAAAATTTGCGTAAACTATGAACTAAAAAATAGAATAACATAGGAAAAAAATTATTATTTTGAATAAATTTTTTTTCAATAAAAATAAATAATGTCTATATTATAGAAATAACAAATATTTTTAATTTTAAATATTATAATTTCATATGATAAATTAAAAATTATAAAATATAATTTATATTATAAAATAAAGATATATGTATATATATCATAATATACATTTCAATAAGCCTATGTAATTTTTATAATTCAATAAAAAAATTTGATGGAAAATAAGAACTTCTCAAAAAATATGTTATTTCATTTAAAAATTAAATTTCATATATTTTTAAAGAAATAGGGATAAAAATGATTTATTTTTTTGAATAATAATATCATAATTATCCTAGAACTATTTTATTGTATTCTTATGAAATAAATTTATTTGGAGAATATAAATGTATTTTATTTGTATTGTGTAAAACAATTTGTAAAAAAATAATATATATGAGTGAATTTTTTATTTGTATTGACGTTATAGGAATATTTTAATTTTCCTTTCATGTAGTATCAAATTATCATTATCATTCAGACACATGATGGTCAGTATTTGAAAATATAATATATTAATCTAATATTTTATTCTATGACACCCCACCTCTACCCATAGGAATAACACAATTCGACCGCACATATCCTAACACATAATATGGTTTATCCCTCCCAAAAACTACCCTATTAATTCATTTAGTCGCTCCCCATGTACTATAATCCTTAGTGTCAACAAAATAATTGTCATGGTTCCTTAATATGTAGTATAAGGGAGGGAATCAAATGAAATAAGTTATAATCACAACCCACCTCTCTAAAAAACTTTTCTTCTAACACCACATCTAATTCACCAAAATAGTGTTTATTTTAATTGTCTATTGATCCCATTTATTTAAGGCTATTTCACGAATAGAAATATATATTTATTCTATTTTTTTTATCAAAGAAATTTTTTAATATTAATATATTTAGTTTATAAGATTTTTTTAATAAAAATATTCCTAGAAACTAAATTCACAAACCCTTACTACTAAGTTTTCAACTCTAACAAACTTTTGGTTTCAATGTATATCTAAATAATCATTCTTACATTGAACTAGTTTTATTTGTTATTATTTTATTTATATAATTTATAAATATGTATCTTTATATATAATAATAGATAATTAGTTACAACTATTAATCATATGACATATTTTGATGGAAAAAATTATGATTAATTAAAGATTAATATTAATATTCATAGTGAATACATGTGTTTACGATTTGGACTATTATTGAGAAGTGTGAACTTTTTAAAATTTAGAGAGATACTTGTATTGATAATATAAAATATTTAAAAATATAAAATTTTATGATTTCCTTATGTTATTCATTATGAGATGAATAATTTAACTGAATATATGATTGTACTACTTGTTTTCAAATTTGGGATACCCTTATTGTTTATCTTGAAGTAACTACTAAGGAAAAAGAAATTCACAATAATATTTTTCTATTAAATATGAAATATTATAATCGATACACATTAATCTAAATTAGGATATATATCTCATGTTTAATGAAATTTTAAAGATAAATAATTATCTTGGGTAAGAAATTCTAGATAGTGATAAAGTGATTAAACTTCTATGATATTTAACAGACACTTGGTGAGAATATTTTGTTTCAATTATGGAATAATATGACTAATTAGTTTAACAGCGGTATATCTAATTGGAAACATCATAATTATTCAATATAAACTCAAAGTTAAAATAAAATACGTTGATACAAAGAAAAGGTAAGTTTATTTCAAGGCTTCCGACTCATTGGATAAAATGAAAGCATTATGAAAAAGTGTTCCCATGATAAGGAGTCATCATTGAGTAATGATGAAATGTCTAATATTTCAAGACACTTAATGAAATTTTATAAAACAAAAAATTTCATCAATAAATACAATTATAAAAGTTGGTATGATGTGATAAATTTCATAAAATATTGGAAAAATTGTTATTTGATAATTTAAATAATGTTATATTAATATAAGATTAAAGGAAACATTATAGAAGGATATAATTAGATAAAATATATGATAATATGAGAAGTAAAATATAATTAACATAGAAAGGATATGAAATACATCTATAGTGTTTATAAGGATAGATCATGTTATTTAATTTCAATAATAGATGAATTAATGATAGATCCAATATTTTATTATGATAAATAAAATAAAGGTATTAATTTTATTCCCTAAATATCTTTTTTTACATTTCATACATTTATAGAAATTAATATAGTGATGAAAATATTCCCATTTATGAATTATTTGATTGTTGTACCATATGGGAAGACAAATTTAATATTTTAAATGAAAAATGAATTAGTTTAAATAAGAAGAATTCTATGTCATGTCATGTTAAAACATATATTAATTCAATTATAGAAATCATTTCTAAACATTATAGAGAAATTAAATAGTTGAAATTACTAAATTATTAATTGATTTAATATATAGCGAGGTTCACCATTGGATGTAAAAAATTAATCCAGAGTGGTGTGAATAAATCATCTCTATAACAACATCACCACAATTAGTGAGCTACCTATACATATAAGATTTAATAAATACATTTTCCAATGTTATAATTATACTAATTAAAAAATTAAACCTTATTCAATATGAACTAATAAATTTTTAATTTTAGAATGTTTATGATTTTATAATAGGAATCTTGTTAATAAATGTTGGATTCATAAATCACTTATTAATAATATATCTGGAATAAAAAAATATCAGTACCAATGTCATAATTGATTACAAATTTTTTTGGGAGCATGATTTAAATTTATTAGTAATCGTTTATTGTATCTATATAGTATTGTTTCCTATCATATGATGCAGGAATACTTGAGTATAAAAAATTTAATTAAAGATGATGGTGGATATGTCATATTTATTGATAATGTGAAAGGCAAGATATTTGGTTTCGGAAAAATTAGTAACTTTATTATTGTTTATATATTAATTTTTTTGTTATAGGTTGAGTAAAATATATCCTTCATAGAATTTCACAATTGTCTGATGATTATTATCATTTTATGACTGAGAATAATTCTTCAAAAGTTATTGAGTATAAAATTGATATAGTTTTTTCTTCTATTTTAAATGATATTTATATGTTGTTGAATTAAATTCCATGTATTTTCAAAATGTTTCATGTTTGAGTGACGTTCACAAAAATCATGGTAATGGAATTGGAGTCTAGAATATTACATCCATCACTCGCATAGAAATATAACTAGGAAAGGACTTGTAATGTATTCTCCAAAAATAGAATTCCTAATAGGTAAATCCCATAATCCCATTCTTTAGGGAATGTATAATTAAAGCCATTTCAATCCTATGAAATGGGATTCAACTTCACAACCATCAGGGTTAGATAACATGGACTTATTTTTAACTTATAAAGATTCAAATTGAGTGAAAAACTATTATTCTTAAAATATAGCACGTGATTATTCTAGATTCACATGGGTATACTATAAAAATATTAAAACCAAATATCTTTCTGGATTTTAATAATATTCTAATTTTGTAAACAATAATAGTGAACAATGAATTAATACTCCAAGAAGGTACAGTGACTATAATATTGAAAATCAAGGGTTCAAAACATTATACATGTAACATAGATATAATCATATATTTGAATATGTTAGGACTCCATAAAATAATGGTATTGAAGAGATAATAAATACATTACTTAAATAATGTTTGGATAACAAGATTAATTTATATGATTGACTATATATATTTTGGTATAATTAAGTAATAATACATTATATATAATGATCAATGTTTTCATTAGTCTTATTATAAAGAAGAAACATTCTAAATAATAAAAAATTATAAGACCCATGTTTAAATTTATTTGAGTTTTTTTATGTTTATGTTTATTTAATATTTAAATAAAATAATTTAGAAATGTTAGATTCAAAGTGTGATATAGTAATTTTCCGTGGATATTATACATCAAATATATCATATAGAGTGTTTACTAATTGGAAAAAACGTGTCAAATAATATATACAGGTCAAATTTGATGAGACATGCCAACAGGATTTTAAAATCAATTTAAAAATCCTAGAGGATGAATATTAAAGTTTATATTTAATTCCATACTAAGTGACAACCGTATAGTACATACATAAATATATTCTTGTTCTAATGATCCCATTTTACAAGAACATGTAGAGTATAATTAATTATCCATTAATTATATTCCATAATATATTAGAACTCATTTGTATTTTCCCCTAGAAGTTGTTATAGGGTTACTAGATTAATGAAAATATACAAGAGCCACTCTTAGAATGTAGGTTGATCATTAAAATATTGTTTCATTTCAATAACATAATAATTTATTTGAATAAATTAAACATTAATTATGGGTATTGTAAATACCTAAAGAAACTAATCATTTTGAAATAATTAAAATATATGAATTAGTGGAAAAATCTAAAGAATACCTAAATTTTAGGAATAAAATTGTTTTCAAAAAAAAGGTTGACATGTTCGGAAAAATATTTAGAAACAATGTTTAATTGTTTTCACAAGTATATAGTTTATAAAAAGGTATTCATTATGATGAATCCTTTCAAATGGTGTTTATAAATGAATCCATTTTTATGTAATTTTCATATTATTCACATTTTAATTTCAAAAATTGTAAAAGTGATTCCAATAGTTTATTTAGAAGTGGTTATATAGATGAGTTTTATATGTATAAAGGTATAAGGATTAAAACCCCATTATTTTCCAAAATTTTTATTTTAAATTAAAAAATCATTATATATATTAAAACAACCTCATAGATCTCAATAAGATATAATTATATCTCTTTTATTTTGAATAATGTATTTTAAAAAATATGAAAATGTACTTTATTTTTAAAAATATTTCCTAAAGATGTTTTAGTATTACAATTATATATTAATGATAACTTTTTTGATCACCAACAAAATAATTTTTGTAAGGAGTTTTAAAATATGATGAAATGTTAATTTGAAATGAGTGTCATGGGATTATATAAATACATTATATGTTTTCAGGTTTTTCAAGATAAATATAGACTAATTTTTAATCAAATAAATATAGTAAATATATATTAGTTTTATTTGGTATGGATAGTAATAATAGTGTAGATACTCCTTGGAATACTAGATGTAAATTTTATCTAATGAAAACATTGAAAACATTAGATCAGATCACTCGGATAGGTATAATTTTAGGCATACTATATTTAACAAGTAGCTTACCTGATTAAATGTCTACAATTTTCAGGTGTTACTATTTTCATGAAACTCTAAAAAAATAGACTTACATTATATTAATGTAATTTATAATTATCTCATGTATTAACCCAATATAGGAAAATTTTAATCTACAGGATAATAAATTTATTTAAGGAGCTATTCATATACAAATATTTGTTATTATAAACTGGATAAAAATAGAACTTATATAATTTTTACTTTTTTTTGATGGACTATAGTTTCATAGTGATGTAACAATAGAACTATGTAACATAATCTACTATATAATAAGAGTACATTGTTATAGGTAGTTTTGGGTATAAATTAATTTATTGAACCAAACATGACTATAATATGGAAATAAATTTCAAAAAGTCTCTATAATCTATGATTACACAAGTCATAGTAATATTTTGAGAACCCATTCTCTCATTATAGAACAAGGAATGGATATATAATAAAAATGTACATGAAAGGTCATTTCCAAAAATATGATATAAATATGGAATCTATAGGTAAGAAACTATAGATTATTGAAATATTCACTAATACATTAAATATTGATATAATAAACTATATCATACCTGAACAGGTAAGGATATATCACGTTTAATACTTTTTTAATAGTATGTTACTTGTCACTTAAAATTTTCCAGAAAAATACTACAACGGAAGATGTATAATTCATATCAACAATCGTTTTAATGAATTTTATGTGTTACTATCAAATAAAACCATGATTATGGAAAAGATTTACCCCAATACAGATAATTATACCACTCTAACACATTACAACATGAGGACCTATCATTGGTATTTATTGATTTTTTATACATTAGAGATGCTACCATAGGTATGTAGCTGAAGGGATTATACAATTGAAATTTGAATATTCATATATTCAATTTAATAACACCATGAAATCATATATTGATATGTACCATCCCAAGTGGTACAATTCCTTTTTTCAACCAAGACTAAATTCTAATTATTTATATAATTAATTTTTTTTAAAGTAAAATTTAATATTTTGAAATCCCTAAAATCATTCCTAAAATGTAAATATGATGATTCTATTCTTAAGAGTTCCAACATTCAATCCTCTAATATTATCCATTTTCATGTCATCCTTTTATCAATTCTCCCTCTAACTATAGAATCATTCTAAAAAATGGTTTATATAAAATATCCATCTACATCAATTGATGACCTATGATCTAGAAAAAAAACTATGTAAATAATCTAGTATTTTATTATATCCAATGAATCTGTTGCAAGCATCATAATTTATTATCATAGAAATTGAAATTTATGCTTAATAGTTAGTTTCTATAAATTCCATTTTCCCAAAAGTTATAAAGAACCGAGTATGGATTGAATGGTTCTCTAAGAATCATCGTCCATTCTTTCCATGTTTGGTTCACCAATTCTACGAATTTGGAGATTATATTTTCCAATAAAAATAAATACATTATTAATGTAGTATATACATAAACATTTTTTATTTTAGTAAAATAAATGTGAAAAATGTTTAACAGTTCCTAAAAATGAACATTTATGGATTTTAAATCATCTTTTCATATTTTAGAAGGTTTTGTAAATGAATTTGTTTTTTAGAGTTAAACAGAAATAGCAGAGTTAGAAGGCCGGTGTCCATATAATTGGATGGAGAATTTAGTTTTCTATTTAAATTTACACATAAAATGTTTTTCTTAAGAAGGGATAATTTTTCATCATTATTTATGAAGGAATTTTCTATATATATCTTATAGAAAGAGGATATAAATTTAACCAGTGTGGATATCTAGTGGTTTACATGATGTGGATTTGATACACAAAATTATTATTAAACTACACATCCTACACTAAACTGACATTATATTTTATAGGATCCAATGTTCTAATAACTAATGATGAAGTTAATAGGACTATTTGCGGTTTTATTTCTTGATTCAATGAACCTATATATGAACGAAGGAAAACTAGATTGATTTTTTGATGAAATGGATGGAAGATAATGATAATAGGTAAGATAGTTTTAAACCTATTCAACACCCAAATATATAAAAAAATGTGGAGAAACCTGTCACATGACCATAGAGTGTGGTTTTGTTTTACAGTTATGTTGAGGCCTATATTGCTGAGGGTCTAACATAAATATTGGATACTATTTATATTGAATAATTGAGTAACTAAGATGTGTTCAAACGTCATATTATCTCTTATGTTCCAGTAATCCAAATATTATTCTTCCTTATAGGAATATACTACAAGATTAATGGGTTTATTTTGATGATACTATATTACTAAATGAATAAAATATTGTGAATTCTTATTTAGATTGATCATAATATGTTTTTCAAATAACAGATGTGTCTATGAGTGGTTATGATTATTAATATAAAGAAGTGTAGCTAAATTATTCTAATGGTTATTCTAAAATCATTTGAAACTAAAGAAGATAAATTGTTTTCTGTTATAGTACAAAATCAACTCAAAAGAATGAACCAGTTTCATTAGACAGTTCTGAGGATGATTCACTATCTAGGGGGAATATTATGGTGGTATAATGCATGGAATGAAATACCTTGTCTTTTATAGGTAATATATTTTTATTGATAATGATAAAGGTTTTACACCTACATATGGAGGAAATATTATCTCTATTTTTACAAAATACCCTATGTGATACTTGATTGAATGATAAATCAGGAAGAATGGATTGATGTTATTTCACTCGATGATCATGTTGTGGAAACTATACATGATGAAGTTGATTTAACTTGTCAGGATATGACATGTCCCCATTCAAATCCTCCCACATCATACATTAATTTTCTCCGTTATGCTACCAATGTAGATCTAGAAGCTTCTAGGTGATTTATACAATCATCTGTCACTTTGATCGGCATCAGGCCAAAACAAAATGGGAATACGGGCCATGTAATGGGATAAATGGCCACTGGGCCTTTGGGCTAACTAATGGGCCTCCCTCTACCCAGATAAAGAGGACATTTCTTTTCTTTGATAATAAATGAGGGTTCAACCCCAACATTTAAAAAAATTGTTATCTATTATAGAGAAAATTTCAATTCCTGTTTATTATAAATGATCAAACCTATAGTGCCCACCACCTCCTCTATCATTAGGTTATGATTTTTTAATTTATACATTAATAGAGAAGATTATTAGGTATATATAATGATTTTAGTTCTTCCAATGAGTAATATCTTCACTAGATAAGATTCCATTGTGAGAATAATTATTAATAGGATAATTAATCATTTAATGATGCTAAAAGTGATATAAAAACAATCAATAATGAGATAAATTATTATCATTCCAGTATTTGTAACAAAACATTGTTTGAATTTTCAATTTGTAGTCTAAAATGGAACTTAATAATATTTTTATTAATTTGGTCTTTATGGATTATGTAACACAAGCAAACAATTTATCGCTTTTTCTCGTGATTTTCCTATAGGAAAAATCTGATTTCCTTAACCAACATGATCAGGTAGGAAGTTTTATTAAAATGTTTTTAATGTTTATGGACCCTTTTATATATAATACCACTATATAATGTATTTTAACCGTATAAAGTAAGCTCTCCCCTTCCATGGATGGTAGTCATTTTTCATGCCTTACTATACTTATCTATATTACATCTGTTACAATGATCCCCCTTTTCCTCATTCATATTTAAGATGTAAGATAGAATATACCTCGGCAATCCTCTTTTATTGTTGATTGAATACAATCACCTCTATTTAAACCTTCCACGTGTTATATTACTCATGTCACCACAAATGGGAAGAAAATAATAGATCCTACCACACTCAAAAATAAGGATGATTCCCACACTTAGATTAATATATGTTAGTGATAATTTTATTATCTTTTTTCTAATGTTTTATGTTACTTTTCCGGATTAATGACTCAATTTTCTGTTTTATTCGTTGCTCAATTTTTTTTTCTTGATACTGTTTAAAACACATGAAAATCCCTAAAAATTTGGAGTACTTTGATGAATATTATTTCATATGAATAATTTTATAAATTGAATTGATAACCATGTTTGTCTCATATGGTCATTAAATGGTAAGAATAATCTTCATTTTTCTATATTATTTATATTTTATGGATTTATATTGGGAATTTTAAATACATTGATTGGTAATTATCAAAAATGGGGATATTTTGGGGAACCCTTATATTTTAATGATGCAAATTAATTATTTTTTTGTTTCATAAAAATTTAATTATTTTTTATAGTAACTGACATTATAAATGTGGTTCTAGAATAAAGAAAACTATTAAATAATCTCATCTTTATGATTGAAACTATCAATTTATTCAACCATTAGTATAATGAGCTACCACTAAAAATTGATACTATCATATGCTACTTCATAAAATAATCTATCCTTGCATTCATGTGGTTCTATAAATGGAAGATCCTACTTCAATAATCTACTATAATCTCTCGATTCTACTTCTATGAAAAAACCAACTCTACCGATAAATTTGAACAATGAAACCACTAGGATGATCTATCACCAGATATTTTTATTTCCAGGATATGATACCACTTCCCCCATAAAGTGTTTATAGTCAAAGAACATACCACCCTGAAATACAACTAATATGGATCAATAGTCAATGTCTTCTACCATCCGATCTAGACACAGCCTTAGCACATCTATGACTCACATATCTATGTCAGATATACAAAATGTATTTTAAAACATAATTTTCCAACAACTACGTTGTTCATTATTTTGGAATGGATGATAAGAATTTTAGAATGTTTATTCTTAAAAAACTCCACAAAATAATTACAAAAATTTCAGTCATTCTTGTTCTCTTCATGAAGATCTATTATAACAACCCGACCCTAGTTACTTAGAGTCAGTTCATTATTTCATATCATTGGCATGATCACAAGGGATCAAATCCTAAATGACCGATCAGTTTAGTAGCCATTGATGTACTAGATACATACTTATTTTTTACATTACATCATAAAATGAAAAAACAACAACATAGTGTCTCATTTTAACACATTCATATCACTTAGACAATCCCTAAAGGTTAGTCATAATATACTACTTCACATCCTGGAAAAAATAAAACATAGAAAGGGGTGAGATCAGGTGCATAGAAAGGAGAACAACATAGCATAAGATTTCATAAACAAGCATAAATATTTTATGCAATTTTAAAAACTAAAACAAAAGACTTTTAATATTAAACAATGTAATAATATAGAAAAGATAAATCAAATAATTCTATTTTTTTGTTCACATGGAAAGTATACTAATTGAATAGTCACATGTAATATCAGTAGACATTTCTATAATGATGGAATGCATAATACCGAACATCATGACCACATAGTCAAGGCCTCATGCCATGACTACAAATATGATTCTGTCAAGGCCTTGTGCCGAGACAATAGTTTGTCTCAAGATATCTACCGATGCTACAAGGAGCTATAGCAGGCTCCACCCATCACATACATAGTCCAATGCATTCCTCATATGAAAAGGTTGAAACATAACATAAACATTTGTATTAAAACACGCTTATGAAATGTTAATTCATTAACCACAAACCATAAATGTTATAAAAATAACACATCCATAGAAAAAAAATATCCAAAATCCTATAATATAATATAGTAGATTGTACCTTAATAAATCAACTTAAACAAGTACAAAATCCATCAAAGGATGTTGACATAGATGAAAAAAACTCTTTCAGGGAAATATCAATTTCAATTTTGAATTCAATTAAAATTAAAATAATTATAAAAGAAATCATTAATTTTTAAAATATTCTTATATTTTGTTAGGGAATCTTTGAAGATGATATAACGGGGGAAAATATCCACACTCGCTATATAAGTAAAAATAAATTTCCTTCATTTGGTCGAAAATGTTGGAAATGACATTGTTTGGAAAAAGACAAAAATAGTCCTTCATAAGAATTTAATAAAAATTAAAACAATGGTATGAATTTCTTCAAAACATAATCTATGAAATAGTAAAAATGTTTTGAAATACATTTTTTAAAACCCAGATGTGGATGATTAAGAGTTCATAGTAGACACTCACATATAAACAACCTCAGATAATAAAGAGAATATAAAATTTACCTTTACATAGTACTTTTGATAGATCGAGGGTATGTTAAACTCATGTATAATAGTTTAATCATTTTTAAAAAATATACATGAACGACATACATAAAAATGATATCATATATGATATTCTAATATTTATTGGTAAATAATATATTATGTGTATCAACGTTTTGGGTGTTAACTAATTTTCTTTCCTTTATATTCTTAGTTACCTAAACCATGTTTTGTAGGGATAAGATGTATTTTATCTCTATCTAGAATGATATTATGTTCTTAAACATTATTTTTATGAGAAAATTGGAAATTATTCTTGAATGGTGATGATGGGGAATGAATTTCATCATGTTCCGGGAGATAATAATTCGTACGTATGCACGAGCGACAATATCATTATATTGGTGGTGAAAAAAAATTTAATTGGATGGAATATAAAATATAAAGAATCATTAAAATATTATATGTATTATATATATCAGTTATACTCATTATAATTCCCATACCAATAAGGATGTGTTTGAATAACAAACTACACCACGAAGTGGAGACGGTAAGTCATACATACGCAAGTATGGTGACTAGTCATTCATAGGATAGATAAAATAATATATATAGTTATACCATATTTATAATAACATTAAACTATGTATAAGGTATTGGAGTTATTATTTTTCTTATCTAAAAAATGAAAGAGGATGTAGAAGGAGAAAAGAACGTTGAAAAAGGTGGTGAAATTATTACCTCTTCTTCGGGTATTTCCTATTGAGTTGATCAAAAGGGATCCTTAGGTTGGATTTCCGAACAAATTAAGGACTCTAGGTCGAAGTGAGTGTAGATTGGATGATATTTTAGTAGGGGTTTTCTAAGGAAAATGGCTTTTTAGGTGTGCTTTTGTGAAAAGGTGATGTACCATTTTATAAGAGAGGTGAGGGTCACTTTCGGAAAAACTTGAAATATTATATTATTATTCAATCATATTCGTTTTAAAATTGATTTTAAATGATTTATTTATAGGATAAGGTGGGGATGGGTCAAAAAAATCTCAATAAATTAGATTTATATATGTTTATGTCACTATATTAATCATATCGTTTAGAATTAACTCTTATGTAAATAGTTTAACTTTTACCATGTATTATTGTATTATTATAATATATGGTTAATAAACATACTATAAAAATCCAATAGAACCAAAAGTTGTTCATTACTGATATATATAACCATATATGAGTATTCTGGCCTAACCATATATTTTTAGAAAAAATTTATCAATGAATAATATTGTATTTTTTTAGAAAACTCATTTATTCCAATTTTGACAATATTTGGTAATTGGTTTTTGTTAAAGTCATAAAATATTTAAAACAATGAATTTTTTTTAATCAACCCTAATAGGTAATAAAACCTCTAATATTAGTGGAATTATTATATGTCTCAATTTAAATATATTTGAGTGTTTATAATGTAAATTTTTTTAGTCTTTCATTAATAAGGTAATTAATGCATCATTATTGTGTCGTAAATAAAGTAAATTATTTAAAGAATAAAAATTATAAATAAAACACCATTATGTAGTAAATATATTCATATTTCAATTTAATATTTATAGTCAAATTCATCTTATGTATAACCCTATATTAAAAATGTTTTAATTACAGAACATTGAATTTTACTCTTTTAACTCTTCTTTAAATAAAATAATAATAAATGATCAAATATAATACAAGTGGTCCAAAGGGATAATATTTTATTCATAAGTTTTATTTTTGTCGAAATAAACTTATCCAATAGAATTAGGACATGTGTAACGGTAATTATAATTTCATTTTTTACCTTTAATTACCTTATTTTCATTGAAAGGTGGTAAATAAAAGTCAAAAGACACCATTCATAAAAAAATCATCGTATTTAACCAAATTTTAATTACTGATAACAAAAAAATATATAGGATTATTGGTATTCAATTCACAGAATTAGTAAAATTTCATTTCATGCAAATTTTCAAATGTAGCTAGAAGGTGGGTAAAAACGGTAAAAAGTTCGATAAACTTTTATATGTCTAATATTGTTATAAAATGACTAAATTGAATTACATTGAATAAATATTTATATTATTTATCTATTCTTACCTAATATTGTTAAAAAAGAATAATTATTTATATAAAATTTCGTTTTTAAACATGAAAGTAGTGTTTCTTAAAATTCATCAAAAATTGAATGTTTTCAGAAAAATGTAAAAAATTCACACTAAGATAATTTTGATATTCCATATCCAAAAATGATGTCCATTTTGAAAAATAATAATTTTATAATTTAAAAAATTGGGTATTACTATTCATAAAACATAGTTTCATTGGACGTGGTGTATTAGAACTCGAAGTTTTGTACAACACAAGCTATTGTATTATTCAAAGGGAAGCGTACCGTGGATGATTGGGGTGTTACATTTTTTCCTTCTTCAAATAATTTCATCCTTGAAATTTCTAGAATAATATATCAAATAAAGATTCAGGTGGTTCTTTGTTCTAAGTTCCTCGAATTCCCATGTTGCCTCTTCCATCTTGTGGTCTCTCCATAGAACATTCACCGGACGAGTTCTCTAGTTTCTCATCACTTGTTCTCTGGTTGAAAGAATCATGACTGTCTCTTCGCAGTTAGACAAATCAGGTTCTAGTTATATTCCTTTATAGGTGAGTACATGTGTTGGGTCATGCATGCATTTTCTTAACACTGATACGTGGAATACTTCATGAACATTAGAGAGTCCCTGTGACATTGCCATATAATAAGCTATAAATCCAATTATTTATAGAATTTATAAAGGTTATATGTAACTGTGACATATTTTACCTTCATTCCAATTTTTATAACAACCTTACATGGAGATACATTCAGGAAAACATAATCTTCTAAATGAAATTCCAAATCCTTCTTTCGATTATCCGCATAGCTCTTTTTCCTACATTGAGCTACTCTGATGTGGGTTTGGATAACCCTCAACTTTTCTATTATTTCATCAAAATGTTCTTGGATAATTATTTTTCTTTCACCTACTTTATCCTAATAATATGGTGTGTGACATCTATTTCCATATATCGCTTCATATGGTGCCACCTGAATACTTGAATGAAAGCTATTATTATAGGAAAATTCTACCAGTTGTAAATATTGATCCCTCATACCTTTAAAGTTAAGTGATGTAGATATAAACATGTTTACAAAGGTTTCAATAATTTTTTTTGATTTTACATCAGTTTTTGGGTGGTAGGCAGTTCCCATACGACATTCGGTATCAAATTCCTTATGAAGAATTTTCCAGAATCATGACGTAAAACGGGGATCACGATCAGAAACAATCGATAAGGGTACTCCATGAATTATTAATACTTCATTAATATATAATCTTACTAAATTTTCAAATGGTAAATCTTATCTTATATCAAGAAAATTTGATGACTTGGTAAGAAGATCAGCAGAGGAACATATTGCATCATTCCTTCTACAAGTCTTTGGTATCCCCATGATACAATCAATCATAATATCATCCCATTTCCACTCAGGTATTGGAATATGGTTCATGAATCTTCATGGAGGTTATCCTCCAGCCTTAACCTATTGAAAACCCATTCATCTTGACACATAATCAGTAATCTCCATCGTCATGTTTTCCCCGAAAAAATGTTCCTTAAAATCAATAAACATCATTGTTCTACCAGGGTGTACAGTGAAATTGGAGCTATGTGCATCATCCAACAATTTCCTATTTAGATCAGCTATATTATGAACACAAATTATCTTCCCAAATTCCCAAATTCCATATTCATACACAAAGTCATTCAATCTCACATTATTCACAGATTAAATTTTCTTTTGAAGCTCCTCATCATCTGTTTGAGAAAATTTTATCCTTTCTAGTAAATATGGTTTAGAAACTATTTGAAAAAGTATTTATGTTTCACCTTCCATGATTATTTCCAGTTACATATTTACTAGATCCATGAAAATAAAGTCTTTTTCAACTCTCATCTTGTCCCAAACTCAATGGTCTTTTCTGCTCAAAGAATCTACCACCTTATTTTCTTTCCCCAGTTGGTATTGTATGGTGGAATCATATTCCTTTAGTAGTTCAAGCCATCATGTTTTCCTCATGTTGAGTTATTTAATTGAGAAAATATACATAAAACTAATGTGATCAGTATATATCTCACATTTTCAGCATAGAGATAGTGTCTGCATTTTTTCAAAGCAATGATTACAGCTGCTAACTTAAGATCATGAGTGGGATAGTTTTGATCATGAATTTTCAGTTATTATGATACATAGACAATAAATATATCATACTGTATATGGACACAACCATGTCTTTTCAATGAAGCATCACTATAAATAACAAAGCCATCATTCCCCGATGGTATAGTCAAGATAGAAGCATTGAAAAATCATCTATTCTGTTCTCCAAAACATTCTTCACGCTCTTTTGTCCAAAAACAATTAACCCCTTTACGTGTGAGCTTTGTTAACGGGTCTTCTAATTAGGAAAATTTCTATATGAAAGGATAAGAATAACATATTGAACCAATAAAATTGTGTACCTTATTAATACTCATCATAGATGGCCATTCTTAGATTTTCTTGGTCTTTTAATGATCAACATAGATTATATATTTAGAGAAAATATATCAATGAAAATTTATTTCTTGATGCCGGAATTCACACTTTCTAAACTTACCATTTAATTTATTTCTTCTAATGGTTTTCAGAATAGTGGTTAAGTGATTTTAATGATCTGTGTAGAATTTTGATTATAACAAGATATCATTAATAAATACTACTAAAATATCATAATGATATCCCTTGAAAACTCTATTAATTAGATCTATGAATATAGAGGTTTAATTAGTCATTACAAAAGCCATTATTGTAAACTCGTAATGCTCATACGTCATTCGAAATGATGTTTTCAGAATTCCTTCCTTCCTCACACACAATTGATGATATCCATATCGACGTTCAGTAATTGAAAAATATTGAGCTCTATGAAGTTAATCGAATAAATCATCAATGTAATGTAGGGGTAATTGGTCATTATTATTATAGAATTGATCTCCTTGTAGTCAACGAACATTCTCATAAATCTATCTTTCTTCATAACCAAATGAATAGGGGATCCTCATCAAGAACAATATTTCACATAAACCCATCATTAATCAATTAATCTAGTTGTTTAATTAGTTCCAATTATTCCATAGTGTGCATTCATTAAGGGGACTTCGATACGGTCTTTAAACCAGGAATTTAATCAATGGAATCTCAATATCTCTTTCTGGAGAAATTCTAGTTAAATCTACAGGAATCAAATCAATATATTATTATACAACAAGTACATCATCTATTTGAACATTATTTCCCTCACCAATAGTTATTTTATTCTCTTATGCCCAAATAATTTAATTTAATACTGATATTGTGGGTGGATCTAGATAAGAATTTGATAGTGATGTTTCTGCTATAATGATAAGGTATCTCTTATAATCATCAAAAATTGTAACCTCCATCTTCTAAAAATTGATTTTTGTGTTATGGACTGAAAGCCAATCCATACGGTGGATCATATCAAATTCAATCATGTGTATGATGATGAGATCAGCAGATAAACATCATTTAAATGCCATAATGGGGATTAATTCACAAAACATTATTGCAATGATACTTCCCTTAAGAGTTTTAACCGAAAACTACCATGTTAAATCAAATTGAAAATATCTAATTTTCATAGAAAACATGGAATATATGAAACAATGTGATGGTCTAGAATCAAATAAATCATTTTCTAATCTTGTCAAAACTATTAAATTACTGGCAACCACGTCATTCAGAGCTTCAAATTCAAAAGTAGTGATCGAATAAGCTTATCCTTGCTCCCTTGGCCTTTTTTGAGGTATGTTTCCTTTAAACATAAGAAATTAATTTGCATAATGATCCATTTCACCAGAATTGTATCATTAAAAATTTAATTCTTCTTTCTTTACTTTGAAATAATGAGCTTGGTGGCCTTTTTCACCACACTTGTAACAGACTCTCATTCCCTTCGGGCAATTACCGGTGTGTTTCTTCCCACATTTACCATAGGACGGAAATTAAACTTTTCCCTTGTCGCCTTATTTCTATTTCCATAGTGTTCAAAAGATCTCTTCATCTCTTGATTTTATTTAATTTCATATGTCCAAGAGTATTTATTTCTAGTCTTGATAGAACATGTGACAATATCTTTGTACAATGAGAAGGATTGTGTAACTAATTCTTGATAAAGAAATGGTTTTAACCCATAAATTAATCAATCAATCATACACTATGGGTTACGTATATAATATGATATATTCCTTTATAAGGTTGTAAAGATAGTGGTATAAATTTTGACATTATCATCCTCCTATTGCGACATACTTATAAATTGTCTTTTCATATCCCCTCGATTTTCTTGAAGAAATAATTTTTCAATAAAAGGATCATTAAACTCCCTCCAATCCATATATTATACTTATTCATCCTCCTTTGTGTTTTCAATTAATGATCACCATTGATGGGCATCTCTCATGAGGTAAAAAAATTCCATTACTATTTTTTCCCTTTCTCTAATCCCCAAAGAATGAAATATTTTCTCTAATGAACATATACATTTCTCATCTACAAATGTATTTGTTGTCCTATTAAATGTTTTTGGTTGTTTCCTTACGAAGTGGCCTTACATTGATCCACTGCATTTTGGATCAGGGTGCTCCATATGGGTATGGTTATTATTCATAACATGAGTGAGTTGTCCTAGTATGGTGATAAGTTTATCAGCACAAGTTGTATCACTGGATCCACTATATTTATATATAGTAGGAGGGAATTACATACATGGATTACTTGTGTTGATATAGTTTCCATTCCTTCCTCTAGGTTCCATTTCTATACAATGTCATACACTATATTAGTTTATGAATTACAATACATAATTCCACTTATATGAAACACCTAACATAAAATGAATAGTTTTGGGATATAATCCATTATCATAAAAATGTTTTATTTGAGGAGTTATATACTGATAAATCCTTCATAATGGTTTTTAATGAATATCTGAAATAACTTATGCAAATCCCATTGTTGGTTCGTATCCTAGAGTGTTACAAGGCCTGTTTTCATGTACCGGTATTCCCTGAGTCAAGCCCAAAACTCCATGTCATAGTTTTCACTCCTAGGTACATATGTGTCAGAGCTGCCTATACCTTCTCGTATCCAAATAAGCATGTATTTCTTGAAAAACTCACAAATTCTATACCTTAACAAAAACTCTATGAAGTTCTTATATACTAATCATCAGTGTAAATATTAGGCTATTGTTCTTTGAACATTTTTTTTCTAAATCTATCATTAAATGGTTGTACTAAACTTCCTTTGATAAAAAAGGTAAGGCCCCAGCCCTAGTTACCTACAGTCGGTGCATTTTTTCATAACATTGATATGATCACAAGAGATCAAATCCTGAAAGACCAAACAGTTTAGTATCAATGGATGTTCAGGATACAAATATAAGTTTTACACTACAATATGAAATGAATAACAACAACATTTTGTATAATTTTAACTCATTCATCTCTATTAGTATATCCTGGATGTTTATTCATAATATACTTCTTCACATACTGTGAAAAAAAAACATTTAAAGGGGGAGCTAAGATGCTCTGTATGGATAAAAATATAGCAGAAACATTAATAAATAAGATTATTAATTTAAGGTAATGTATAAGACTAAAATAGAAGCCTTTTAATCTTAAACATCATCATAATATGAAAAAGTTAAATCAAATAATTCCATTTACGTATTCACATGGATATTCTACTACTCGAATAATCTCATGTAATATAAATACACAATTTCATGATCATGGATTTCATAATATTTGATATCATAACAACATTATTGAGGCCTCATTCCAAGATAAAAAATAAAATTTTTTATGACCATGTGCCATGAAACTAGTTTTTCTAATGATACCTTTTGATGTATCGAGGAGCTATAGCTGGCTCCACCTGTCACATATTAAGTTCAATGTATTCCTCATATGAAAAAGATGAAACATAAAATAAAAATTTATATTAAAACTTGCATACAAAATGTGAATAATTTAACCATAAATAATTAATGGTATAAAAATAACACATCCACAGTCAAAAAGATCCCAAAACCATCAATACAATATAAAATATTGTATCATTAAAAAAAACTCCAAACTAGTTTAAAATCCATCAAAAGATATTGACATAGATGAAATCAAAACTATTTGAGAGAAATATCCATTTCTATTTTGAAATCATATAAAAGTCACATAATTATAAAAGAAATTAATTATTTTTAATATATTATTATAAGAATGTAAGAGATTCTTAAATGATGTAATAATGGTAGAAAATAGCTGCAGTTACCATATAGGTTAAAAACATTCTTTCTATAATTCTGTCAAAAAGGTTGTAAAAGACCTTGTTTGGAAAAAATAGAAAGATTAAATTATAAACATTTTATAAAAAGTCAAAATATTGAGTATAAATGAATTCATACCATAGTCTAGGAAATAGTAAAATTTTATTGATACACATATTTATGAAACACGAATGTGGATGATAAAGTGGTCCCAGTAGATACTCACATATAATCAACCTCTGATAATAAAGAGATTGTAAAATTAACAATTTCCATGTACTTTTCCATGATTGAGGTTACGTTAACCTCATGTATAATATTTAATTAATTTTTATTAAATTAAAAATGAACCAAATACATAAAAATGATATCATATATGATCTTCATGTATTTATTTGTTTCTAATATTTCATTAGTGTTATTGTTTCGGGTCTTATGTGATTCGTTTTCCATTACATGCTCATTAATGTAAGACATGTTTATTATGGATATAATGTATTTGATTCATATATAGTATGATATTAGGTTTCTATAAATTTTTTATAATCATAAAATGAAAATTATTCATGAATGGTTATGATGGGGAATTAATTTCATCACGTTCGTGGAGACGGTAATCCGTACATAGGCACGAGTGACAATATAATCCTATTTAACATGAAATAGTATGTAATTGGATATTTTATAATATATAAGGTATCCTTAACATGTTATATTTATTATTTACATCAGTTATATTCATTATTATACCCATCCAAATAATTAAGGGTTTGAATAACAAACTACATCCCGACGCGGACACGATAAGCCGTACTTATAAACATATGGTGATTTGTCATTATTATGATTGATAGAATAATGAATATGTTTGTACCATATTTATAAAAACATCACATTATGTATAAGGTATTTGAGTTATTATTTTTTTTGGAAACAATAACAAAAGAGGAAGTGGAAGAAGAAATGAACATTGAATGTGGTGGTGAAATTATTACCTTTTCTTTAGGTGTTTCCATTTGACTTGATCAAAAGGGCTCCATAGGTTGTCTTTATGACCAATGTAAGGCCTATAGGTAGATGTGTGTGTAGTTGGTAGAATATTTGGATAGTTTTTGGTGGAGGAAAATGGATTTTAAGGTGTGATTTTGAGAGAATGTGAAGTACCCTTTTATAAGGGAGGTGAGGGTCACTTTTGGAAAAGCTTGAAATAATATTTTATTATACAACCATATTCAGTTTATAGTATGTACAAAAAAAATTTATTTCTATGATAAGGTGGGGATGGGTTGAAAAAATTTCAAAAAATAGGTTTTAAATAGGTTTAGGTCACCATATTAACCATATCATTTAGATTTAACTCATAGTTAAATAGATTATCTTTTACCATGGATTCTAGTATTATAAAAAAATGGTTAAAAACATACTATAAAAAGAAAATATAACACTAAGTTGTTCATTATTGTTATATATAAACTTATATAATCCTTTTCCCACCCCTATATTTTTAGGAATATTTTATCAATTAATAATACTGTATTTGTTTTAAAAACTCATTTATGTCAATTTTGACACTATTTAGTATTTTGTTTTTGTGAAATTCATAATATCATTATCACATAGATAGATAAATTATTTAATCAACCTTAACATGTCGTATTAACCTATAATTTTTTTAATTCATCATATGTCTCAATTTATATTTATTTTCATATTTATAATATAATTTATTTTAATATTTCCTTAATAACGAAATTACCGCATCAATATTGTGCCATAAATGAATTTAATTATTTAATGTCTAAAAATTATACAGAAAATTAAATTACGTCGGAAACATTTTTATATTTCTAATGAATATTTATATTTTAATTTATTTTATATATAACCCTATAATAAAAATTTTTAGTTATTAATCTTTGAATTAAACTCATTTAAGTCTTCTTTAAATAAAATAATAATAAATGTCCTAATCTAATCTAGGTGGAACAAAATGACCATATAATATTCTTAATGATGATTATTCTCGAAATAAACTTAAACAATAGAATTAGTACATGTGTTAAGTTATTTATAAAATCATTTTTACCTTCAATAACTCTATTTACTTTTAACTATAGTAAATAAAATTCAAAAGTTACAATTTACAAAAAATTATTTTCATCTTACTGAACAAAATCTTACTTAATTATTTCATAAATTTCTCTTAGTTTTTTGAAATTATATTCAATAAGCATTAAAATTATGTTTCATGAAAATATGCAAATGTGCCTAAAAGGTGGGTAAAAGACGGTAAAAAGTAAAAAAAATATATATCTAATATTATTATAAAATTACTTCAATTAATTAAATTGAACATATATAGGTATTATTTAAATAATTTTACCAAATATAATTTTAAATTAAATAAGTAACTGCTTAAATAAATTTTAGGTTTTAAACAATAACTTATTTTTTTCACTATTCGACAAAAATTGAATGTTTTCCGAAAAATACCAAAAATTCACCCTAAGAAATTTTTGATTTTTCCAAATCCAAAAATAAACTTCATTTTGAAAAATAAAATTTATAAAATTTCAAAATGTGGGTACTACTTTTCCTAATGGTTAGTTTGATTGGACGTGGTGTGGTTGAACATGAAGTTGCATACAACACAAGCTATTGTATTATTCAATGAGAAGTGTACCGTGGATGATTTGGGTGTTACATATATATTAGTTTGTTATTATAATCATTAAATAGATAAATGGATCTCAAAATGTTCTCTATATTCAATATTTCCTCCCAATGTAAGATGATAAGAATTTGTGTGTGTGCATGGTGAATAATTCAAAAGTGTGAAATGATATTATGCCATCAAATAGAAAAAGAGAATAGTATTCCCTCTAAAAATTTTGACACTCAGTTTTCACTGATTATTCTATGAAAAGGTTATGGATGACTGTCACGATGATTTTTCAAGAATCATGAGAAAATAACCCCCTTTAAGATGACCTGGTCCATATTTTTTTATCAACTCTATACTCTTTATCATTCTGTTTATGCTATATATTTGAGATGTGTGTTGTTTTATCTATTTATCTTCACACACAATCTCTTATACCAAACTAGAGTGTGTATTTCACTCTCTATTAATTATCATCATCGGTATTCCCATCACAAATTTTGGAAGAGTTCATAAGAGAACTATAATTTTTTATCCCTTGTATAATTGTGAAATATTCTATATTCCTAGAATTCTATGTGATCTATTTTTTATAAAACCCTATATTGGTATTGGGGAAGTTTATTTTATAATAAACCTCTTGTATGTAGGTGATTTCCATGTGGAGGTGATTAACTCTCATCTTGAGAACAAACCCCTTGTAAAATTCCACATTGATATATTTTTTATAAATTATTGATCGATGCTTGCTTTTTTTACATGGTATCAAAATTTTTTATTTTTCTAATACTATTTAAAAAATATTAATAATGTACTTAATGATGTTTTTTATTTATATGATTTTTTTGGATAAATAATTTTTTCTAACCTGATGAACAAATTTAAATATTATTTTAACTCATCCTTGGTCCACTTTTGGGAAGGTATTTTGAAAATAAAATTATAAATTTACATGTTTTGATGAAGTGGTTTATTTTATTTCACTATGAAATTTAATTGTAATTTTCATTAAATATTAATTTTATTCGAATCTCGGTTATTCCCAATCCAATTTAGTTTTCCACTATGAAAAATAGTATATTTGGGATAACCTTATCATTTATAGTGACATGAATATAATTTCATTTAACTTCATATGTTTCTATCCCACATGAAATGAAATTCTATAATTATTAAATAACTTTTGATTCCTTTGAACAATAGAATGAACCTAATTGGTACACTAAAAATATACATCAAGTCTAAATTGGATTATTATAAACATACATAATAGTATTGTAATAAATCAAATGTATATTATATGTATTCAAAAAAAATTATATAACAGACAAAATTGGGTAACTAAGGATACATGTTGTGTGCACAAATAATGTTCTGAATAGATGTTACGGTTTGGCCTATATTATTTTAATAATTTGGATCATCAACTATTTTAGGTTTTATTATTAACTAAGAATAATTACTTATTTTTTTTATCTATTATATTTTTATAATTCATTATTGTTAAAGATTTTACATTTCCACAATAATATATTCAATATCAATGAAATCCATACTTTTTAAAAATTTGACATTTTTTAGAATAATTATGATACACGATATTGTCTCTTAGCCCATTTTATCCATATTATCACATCACAAAAACATTATCCATTTATATTTTAGAACCCAAATAATATTTATCCACAATGAACATGATAATTCATTTTAAATATTTTCTAAGAAAAGCTTCACTACTCTTTAAAAGATGTATTTTTCAAAAAAGATATTAGAAAATATTAAAAATACATTTTATTTCATTATCATATATTTTATTTTCCTATAAATTATTTGTGACCTAAAAAATAATTATTATTAATGTTACATTATTTGGTATTAATTTAAATATTTTTTTAAAATAAATTGTAGTTTTAATTCCAATTTCATGAGATTGGTTTTCATAAAATTACTCTTATGTTTTAGTTTTAGGATACTGAAAAAAATGTTTTATGGAATATATTTTTATTATTTTACTTTCATTTTCTATCATTCACCAATGAAATATCTTATTATTTATTAATTATCATCATTATCAATAAATTTATTTTATACATAATTCAATAATATTTTATTTGTAGTCACTATTTATCTATTGATAGTGTAAGGATATGTAATACCACAAGGAAAAGTAATTAAACTCAAATTTCATTCCATATGGATTTCAAGATATGATGATTTATTATTATTCAAAATGATTCAAATATCCATCGCATATCATTATGTGATGCCTGTGAATTATATACACATATAATTCCTTATTTAGAGCACTAAATATAATGAGATAATTAATGGTGATGTGTTTTGAAACCCAATTAATGAATGGAATCGTGTGGTGGTGCCTAATCAACTATGGGAAACTAGTGTTGATGGCCAATCCAACATTTCAAGAAGCTATTATTCATTAAAAATATCTTCTGACATGGTCTTTATGGTTGTCGTTATAAAACATTTAAATATTAATCAATATATAAATGGATTGAATCTATGATTATTTACATATCATACAATACCATGGTATATGTTTTATATTTACATGATTGTATTCTTAGGATCAATATTTCAATATATATAGTTGTAATTTTGATCATATCAATCTAATTTTTTTATATCCCACATTCATATTCTCTAAAAACTTTTTTGAATTAATGATATATATTTTTCATTTAGATATTTGATCTCATCCCTTTTTTTGTTTCCAATTAACTATGAAAATATATATAATAATTTTTTAGAAGGAATTTTTTGGTGAGAGGTTTAAAAAATATTAATATATGGTTTTATATGTTCTTTATGTGGAAAATTTCATAATAAAATATTTTTTTGGATCCCTATTTTTTTAGGATATTAGTGGTGTATATTGTTTAAATATTTTAATATTTATTTATGTTTATCATGGTTTGTATCAGTGGCAAGGACATTCCCTCTAAATATCAGGACATGGGATAAAATGCAGATGTTCAACTTGTTAATGAATTTAAAGAGACTAACGATGCAGTTTAAGAGCTGGAAGGTGTTTCGGTCAGGCCCTCATTGGAATGGTGGAAGGGAAGTCATTATGGGGGGATTACTCCTCCTTACCCCTTCCTTTGGAGATTTAGTCAGCGAATAAATTGAATGGAAAAGAGATAGACAAACTTAGAAATGAATGTGTTGTGGCCGAAAAACCTTGTATTTTCTCATGAGCTTAGAAGAAGAAACGGTGGAAGAAGTTTTGTATCTCAATGAAACTAAATAATATGCCTCTAAAATGATGGGGAGACCACTAAGGAAGACTCTTAATAGGGAACTATATGCTTGGATAGACATGCCTAACTAGATATTAGTTGGATATTTCAATAATGGGGGGATCAGTCTTGAGGAGTATATTCAGACATGGGACAACCTAACCATCTGACTAGAGGATCATTTAATGGATGCACCTACCAATTAGATCTCATCTTTTTCATGGAAACTATTTAGGGAAATGGACTCACCTAGTATCAATTTAATCTTTAATTAATTTTTTTAAGTTAGTAGTGTTGGTTGGTTTGGGTGAGAGGAATTTAGCTGCTTATGGATTTCATTTAAGTTCCCTATTGTTGCAATGTGTGATGTTTTTTTTTTCAAAAATCTAATTAGGTCTGCTTCAGAAGAGGATCAGAGCATGAAGTATTCAATAATGTTGGAATTTTTCACTTAAATTATTGAGAGTCTATGGCTTGACCATCGGTTCTATGCCTGTGCAATGCTGAATGAGACTGCTTGCTGTAGGGTCTAGCATAGTGATGCATTTTTGACATGGAGCAGCTGCTAGGAGGGGCCGATGCTTTAGTTTGTTTTGGTTTTGTTTTATTATTATGTGGGGTTTTTTGTTTCCTTCTTTCGTGACTTCACGGTTTCTCACATTTCCCTTAAAATTGATTTTATAATAAAAAAGTAATTTTCAGTCATTATTAGTTTTATTATTATTTCATATAAAACAATTATTAATTAATTAAATCATTATAAAAATAATAAAATAGATAAAGGTATATCAATTATCTATATGTGGACATTAATTACATTTTTTCTATATTTTTTCGAAGTCTATCATATCTAAGATGTTCAATATGAATTATGAATCATCATCTAAATATACGTTTTTTATTATTAGCAAGAAGAACTCATTGTATGTTTATTGCATTGACGAAATATAATTATTCTCAAACAAATGTATGTGAGAAGAAATTTCTTTCAGATAATGTTCTTCTTCCATTAGTATAATTTTATTGCAATTTGGAAATGTATTATATATATCTATTGATTTATAACATCAATATTAGAAATATGGAAAACAAATTTTAAATAAAAAATCATCATGTAATCAATTACCACTAAAATGATGGATATGAAATATGTTTGGTGTAAATGTCTATAACATTGTTCTTAATACCCAATAAATAGGTAATCATAGTTTAAAAGGTTGTGCAGTTGATAAAAAATCAATGAATATTGGTCAATAAGAATTAACATATATTCCATGCATTGGTCATTTAATTAAAATTTGTATATTGAACATCTATTTCTAAATACAGTAAAAACTCTAGTTTTTAAACATTTTGGATCACGTAAGTATTTTGATAAATTTTAATTATTTAAATATGATTATTTATTCACTATATAATCTGTTAAATTTTTATTTTATATTGTATTTGTTGGTTCTTACATTGGAATTGGAAAAGGGAAAAAAATTCATGGTTTAAATGGTTTTGATAGATTAGAAATTTCCCAACAATTTTGGCAATGAAGAAGTACCTAAAACATAGAGTCAACATAAATTTTGATATTTCGTAAAGGAATCATTCTTTAAATTTTAATCAAATAAACATATAAATGGTTCATGTTAGATTTTAACTGAAACTATGGATCAATATAAAGAAAATCCTAGAGGCTGGGTTATGCATGTACAACTGTAATAATTTAACAACATAACCACCAGCCTTTATAAATAATTTTATTCACACATTTGGTTGGATTTTAATTGAATTGGTGGTTTTATCTGATGTTTCATTTTTTCATTTCCACCTCCTAAACCACATCGAAAAATTAATAGAATTTATTTGAATATATTCAATGAATTTACTCTTTCTCTTCTTATTCCATTTATTTATTTCATTGTATTCTTGTAATAAAATTTAATGTTTAATAAGTTATCTTTTTCCCCTCCTTCTCCCTATATATTTTTCATCATAGTGTTGGAATCTATGAGTGTATGTAACATTATGTAATTCAATTTCCACCCAATTATTATGTGAATCATATCGATAAGGAAAAATATACAAATGAGAGAAGAATTGTTTTTCTGGATGATCTAATTATAAATTCCTTCCTTATTTATTTTGAAAACATGTAATCTATTAATTAAACTAATTATAGTTATTTATATAATTTTTTATTAACTATATCACTAAAATGATTATAAAATTTACTATGAGGCTAGGCTTTGGTGAATCCTAAGAGAACCACATTAATCATTAATTGTAAAATTGTAGGTGTTACATAATGGAGTTTGACTATTTTCATAAAAAACAACAAAATAACATACCTAAATTTATGATATCAACCTAATATTACACCAATCATAAAATATACTTTGGGACTATAATCAATATAAATTTAAATTATTTTAGTCGTTCATGTTATCGAAGAGATAACATCATAAAATTTGTGGATTTTTTCACCATTATGGATCATAGGTTAACAAATTTGTGATCCATTTTTAATTGAATTTAACCATAATATTTAATTATTTTGTATAATGATGTGATAGGTGAAATAAATCATAATCATTAATATTTTTTTCTTGGAACCCTACTTTTAGTAAGACATAGTCTATATTAAATTTTTTTACATTGGTTTAATATACAAGGGATCACATTTAAAATGAACAATTAGTTTACTATTCATGAAGATCTAAATATATTAATTATTCAGTTTTATTATCTAATGAAAATAAAAAACATAGAAAAATTAAATATTCTTATTATTTATAACTCATTCATGGATTTCTTCTTCATATCCAAGGGAAATGAATAGAAATTAATTTTGCGCTAATTAATATAGTAATGGTTGCATATAGTGGAAGATATTATGTGTAAATAATGAATTATCAAAATGGAATGAAAATGAGTTTAATAAACATGTTATTTATCAAATAAAATTAGATAAAAATGTTTCAATGGATGTAAATTTTTTTAAATTTCATATGTAATGATAACATATTTCTCATCAATGAAAACCCATAATTACACATGTGATGATCAAGCCCCTATGAAGAAAATATTATGCAATAAGTGTATGTGTAAAGCATAAACATATATATTATAACGCTAGAAAAAATTTCCATCTAATGACTCATATCAATTCAAGAATGGAATATGTACCAAAAGGATTGACAGATAACCTCTTGTCTAATTAATCCACATATACTAATTAAAAAATTTAATTCAGCATAAAGACTTCTATATACAATTAAATATATATTTGTAATGAATATATAATATTAAAATTTCCCCAATCAATAAATTATCAATGGAATTAAACATATATAGAAATGTTATGTTTTTTATGAAATTTTTATAACTATGATACAATGAATTGATTATGTCCAATAAAACATGATCACAATAATATGTATGTTTTAATATAATTTTATTGTTGAAAAAATTAACAAGTTAAAAACAATTGATGGCCAATTCATAAAAATTTTTGGTTTTGTAATAAAATAATTTATTTTGATGAATATTGTAGAATATTAGTTTGAAATTTAAAATAAAGTTTCATCAATTAATTTTATATTATGAACGTCTAATACAAGTAAAATAATTCTTATAGGTTGAAATTGTAATGCAATAGAAAACATCCATTAACATCGTATACCATAAAAATAACTAATCCATTTTACTTTTCTTAATGAATTTAAAATTAAATTTTTCAGAAAAAAATATAATTATACCATTCATATATTTTAAAAAGATAATGATAACATTAAATGTCCTCAAAAATTCATTTGAGTAAATAAAATGAAATTTTTTAAAAAATTGGAAAACATGGACATCAAATAAAATTATAACCAATCGAAAAGAGAAATTATTTCATCATTATATTTTAATACTTATTTTAATAATTTATGTAACAATGAGGGTAAAAATATAAAGAATATTTATACTCATTAAAAATATATTGTTGATGAATATATGTTGTGTTTAAGAAGGATCGATAATTAAATTACTTCCAAAAAATATAGGAAATCCAAAAAATATATATTGAAATAAATTATTACATATATGGTAATATAGAAATTAAAATCCATTGAAAGAGATATCAGGATTTCAAACATTAATTTCCATGATTAAATAAGGATTAAATTTATATGCATAAAATAAATAAATACCCACCACATATAATAAATTAATTTAATAATTCCAAACATGTCCCACTGGAGTAGAAATTGGGAAAATCATTCACCTCAAATGTACACTTATTTGAAAGTGAATTATCATAATTTATAATCAATGTCGATTTGTTATAATTACATTTCAAAACCACCTATGTGGGGGGGACCTAGAGGCTGCCTAATGTGGAGTACGGAAACGGCATGTACACGTCATGTACTTCCAAGAAACACATTGTGTACTTTTTTTATCTAAAGGTACTGAGGTCATGTATAATCACCAGAAAGTTATTCTTCTAGGTTTTGTTCAGTTGAGAGATCTCGTACGACTACGATCATCCTTCGAGCCCCTGACTGAGCATCCGATCTTCTATTCATTAGCCGTTGATTGCATTGGGATCACCTCGGTAAGCTCTCTATTCTGCATGAGCTTCGTTTCCCAGTTCCTCTTCTTTCTCAAGTTATCCTTTGTAGAAAATTATAGATGTTTTTGTAGATCTTTAGTACTCTAAGGTGATTCAATCCCTGAGAGTCATGTATATTTATCTCCCAACACTGTGGTATGTGGGTTGTAACTTTAAGTTGAATGTAATTGACTTATATGTGCAAAAAACGCCAATACCCATAAACGAGATATTGAACATTTACTGTTTTAGAGTTATTGATTTCTTGATATGCTTGTATTCTTTAGTTGAGGATAACATATGTGAATAGGGTTAATTGATATGCTTTGGAAGTTATCCCATTCATGATTTATTGTTTTGATCGTTGGGTATAGTTTGAATGTTAGGCTGCTCTTTACATTCCCATGCCTTGTTGTATGATGGTGTGTTTGTTCTGATATGATGATATGTTGTAGACTACTAGCCTAGTTGTTCGTGAGGTTTACATTCCCTGATACGCATAGCTATACCTACTTGACTTACATAGGGCCGTGATAACCTAGTATAGTAGACCATAGGGAGAATGGAAGTAGGGGATTCTCTAGAGTGTCTGTTTTACTTACAATGTGATGCCATAGGGAGAATTGAAATAAGTGCTTTTTCAGAGTGTATGTAGTTCCTCGATGTGGGCCACATGGGGAATAGATTTTGAGTTCTTCCCCAGAGCACCTTTAGTAACCGATATAATACTATATGAGGAATTGATGGTGAGTGTTTTCTCAGAGAGTCTTTGATTAAGCTGAAATAGAGGGGATAGACTGAGTGTACTGCCCAGAAGGTTCCTTGTGTTTCTAGGTAGGTCCTAAAATGATGGGCTATGAGTACTTCCCAAAGGGTTACTTGTTTGTGATTAGATTCATTGATTAGCAATTTCTTGATAAATGATACCGAATGTATTGAAACTTTGAATTGTTTACCATGGGGACTTCTTTGTTTGCAACATTTATTTGCTTATGGCCTGCCATATATTCACTGACTATTTGGCACATATCTCCTGGTGGTTGCCTACTGGAATTTAGTCTCACACCCTATTTGGGCCACGTTTTTGTGCCCAAACATATTATATTACTGCAATTATAGATAAGGGGAAGCACCCTTCAACTTATGGTACTTGATTTGTTGTGTAGTTTTTAGAGCATGGGACCAAGCTATGGCTTATGATGCTGAGGAGTTGTTTACATTTCTTTCTTTTTTACTTGGGGTTAGTACTGTTGTATTATAGAATTGTTATTTTTAGGCTATTTTCATAGACATACGTATCATGTATCATTCATCTATATATATATATATATGTACTCCATTTTATTATTTTCCAGTTTTTTGCAGTTTACAGTAGTATGGATTATTCCTGCTTCCACTTCTGCAGTTTGTTTTAATTCCACTGTGTTACTCTACAAATTAAGGAATAGTTTTCCCACTATCACACCCAAGGCCCTCGCTGCTAGTCCGTAATATCTAGTGGTTGGAGAAATTCACTTGAGGCTATGTGACCAATTGGGTGTGAGGCGCCTCTGGGTGGCTTCTAGAACTGGGACGTTACAAGTGGTATCATATGGGTTCTTTTCTTTTGACTTACTATTTGTAACCTTTAGTCAGGGATAAGATGCAATAGGTACATTGTAATAAAATATGTCTGGGAGTAGCTAACCTATGTACAAGGAAATTCCAATTAACTAATTTATTTCAATTTTTATGGTTTATCAATTTTACAGTTGATTTTATATCCCTGTTGGGTGATTCACATTTTCTATGATGTTATTGTTGATGTTATTGAGGTTTTTTTTCTGTTGCAACCCGATGAGATGAGGGTATTCCATCTCATTAATCTTATAGGAACTTTCTAGAAATCACAAGTCATGCATTCATTCAATGCCATATATGGCGCATTAGTGATTTCATGTCATTGTGATATATTTTTGGCTAGATTTGGATGTTGTTGTGATAGATGCCTTGATAAAATACCAGTAGTTTTATAGGGTATTGTTTTGTTGAGGTTTCACTTGAATGAACACCAAACTTTGGTTCTTGAGGTGGTATGGGTCCTCAGGGATCCGAATTCGGTGGATCATGCCTTTTTTCATTTTTATTACATGTATAGATTCCAAGATTTGATTTTTGGGGATTATGGGCACTCATAAATCAAAATTTGGCACTTAATGGACTGTTTTAGTGTTTTTCAGGGCTCCTGAATAGTTTTTGAGGCATACTATCCAGAAAAACCCAGAATACAAGCTATGTAGTTTGTACTACATGCCTTGTGTTATTATATTCAGGAAGAAACTATTTTTCATAAGTAAACATCATGTGCCATATGTACACGTTGTGTAGTATCTTACCGTGTCATAGGATGTGTGAGAGGAGACAAAAAATAGGGAAACCTTTGGCCAAAAACACAGTGTACCAACTGTACATGCCGTGTTGTGTGGACCCTGTGTTCGCCTGTGTGACTAACAAAATAGAAGAAAAAATAATAGTTTATACACGCCATGTTAGTTCTGAATGCACCGTGTAGTTTAATTTTGGAAATATGTAAATGTAACTAACAACCCTGGTCGATGTGATTTTTTCTTTTACATGTTATGTCTATCTAAATCATGTTTTGTATTGTCAGTTGAGTATTCGGCTGTGTCACTAACAACACGGGGCAGTGTTATCTTCTCTAACACACGTCGTGTCCATCTGGGAGCACGCCGTGTAGTTTTGTTCAAAATAGAAACATGTGTCTTAGCCGTGTAGAAGGACTCAGGTAGGGGAGTAGGATTTAAGTTCACATAGTTTTTTAGGAGATCACACCATGTGTATGGGGTGTTACACGACCAGTTCTGGAAGGAGTACATTCCCGTGTGAATGGATGAAGGGAACACACCATATAGGGGTTATACATGCCGTGTAGTCATGTTTTGTAAAACATGAATGTTTTATTTCTCATGTCCCCTTCTAATGATTTTAGTTTTTTTTTCTTGATGATCTTGATTTTATGCGTGCGTTTGTCCTTGCAGATTCATTCCACTGAGACATCCTCCAGTTGTACGCCTGTTGTAGGGTATTGATTGAACACTGGATGTGGATGATTAAAGTCTACGTGTAGATCCTCCAATTGTGTCAGTCTTGGCACAAGCTACTATACAAAACAAAAGGGTTGATGCACAGTTCAGGGACGACTTTATGGGGATGATGCAGACCATTCAGGGGGCACCACCTCCTACACTATCGATGGCAGAATTGACGTGGGTCATTCAGAAATAGCATCATCACACTTCTTTCGGGGATAGAAGACCCCAGGATATAGAGTCATGGCTAGAAGCCATGCTAATGATCTTTGAGCTTCTGGAGACACCTCCAGATATGTGGGTCAATCTCGCTACATATATTCATAGGGATTCTGCCAAGAGGTGGTGAGATGTGATCTCACAGAGAGGACGTCATCATGTCCTGACTTTGGAGGAGTTCTATCCTATCATCTATGAATACTTCTATCCAAATACCTTGACGCCCAATCGAGCTCAAGAGCATACGAGTCTGGAGTAGGGTACTCTTTCTGTCATTGAGTATTCCTCTAATTTTTTCGAGCAACAACATTTCATGCCTATGTTTGAGGATGGTCTGATGCACGACATCCGATTGTAGGTGAACATCATCTAGGTGACCTCTATCATTTCTATCATCAACCAAGAACTGATCACTAAGCACAATCTGATGGTTTTGGATTTTTATGCCAGGGATGCTTGATATCTCGAGTTATTATTCCTCCTACTGACAATAGGAAGTGTTGTAGGGTGTCTACGCGCAGAGATCCAAGGAGATGAGATACTTCTTCTAGTAGTCTGGTGGTGTGCTACCAGTGCTGGAAGAGATGGAATATGAGGTCACACTGCCCGAGTCACCCATTAGAGTTCCAATATTACAGTATGATGGATCATATTCAACATTTCTACTAGATATTCTCACTAGCAGATTTTGATAGGGGTTCTTCTATGACTCCTCATTCAGGAGAAGCACCACCAGTTTCTCACCATTCTGGGAACTGGAGTTCTTTCTGCCTTTCAGGACGAGGTGGAGGTCATAGCTGTGGTATCCAGTTTCCCAATTTTCGGCAACAATAGGGTGGATCAACATTGTGTGTCCAAACAGGGTTATAGGGTCGCGATGCAGGTAAGGCTATTATAGTGGAGAAGACCTTATCGGATCAGGATCTCAGACCCTATACAGTTTGAGGTACTATCTTAGTTTCCTCTATTTTAGCTTCTTCTCTTTTCGATACAGGGGATTCCAATAGCTTTATATCTGTTGTTTTTGTGGAGATCCATGGGCTCTGCATCTTTCTTTATTCTAGTATCTTCATGCTAGATAATATGTTGGGGAATAAAACAGTGAGTGTACATCAGTGTAAGGAGGTCCCTCTAAAGGTTGGTGGGTGTAACTTTTTATGGGACCTCTATGTCCTAGAGAAGACATGCTATGATGTCATTCTTGGAATGGATTGCTTTGTTCCCTTCAAGGCCGTCATCAACAGTTATCACCATAGGGTGAGTTTCATATCCCTAGAGGGGAATATTTTCTTCATAAGGGAAAGTAGGTTTTCTAGGAAAGCAGAGCGGGACCTGATAAACTTGGGTTAGGAGGAGTTACATCTCAGATTTCTAGTCAATATCTGGATGACTAGGGAATTTCATAGATGGACATTCCTTCATTAGTGGATCACTTCAAAGATTTATTGCTAGAGGACATTTCAGGTTTGCATCCGGAATGTGAGGTACACTTTTCTATTGAGCTTGTGTTAGGGGAGGCACTGGTGTCCATTCCTCCTTATGTAATGCCTACACCACAGTTACAAGAGCTCAAGAGGCAGTTAGAGGTGTTTTCGGCAAAGGGTGTCATCCTACCTAGTACTTCTCTTTGGGGTTCTCCTGTCCTCTCTTCAAATAAGGCAGATGGTACCCATAGAATTTTTATGGATTATTGAATGTTGAACAAGTTGGCTGTCAAGAAATGATATCCATTTCTGAGGATTGATGATCTCTTTGATCAGCAGTGAAGAGCCTGGGTGTTCTCGAATGTTGACTTGAGGCCCGGTTTCCAATAGTTGCACATTAGACAATCATACATACCTATTACAGACTTATGGAGCTGGTATTTTCTATATTATTATATGGTTATTCCATTTGGTATAAGGAATGATCCTGCTGTTTTCATGGAACTGATGAACTGAGTGTTCCATCCATATTTTTATTATTTTGTGGTGGTCTTTGTGGATGATATCTTGGTGTACTCTCACAGTAAACACGACCATGCCACCCATCTTGAGATCATTTTTAGTACACTAAGAGAGAATCATTTATATGATAAGATCTCAAAATTCCCCTTTTTGGACGAATCAAGTTCACTTTGTGGGTATGGTTATCCCTGAGACAGGAGTGTCAGTAGACCCAGAAAATTTGTGGGCAGTAGTTTCCTGGGATCAACCGAAGAACATCATTGACGTATGGAGTTTTATAGGGCTGGTTAGATACCGCAGACTCTTCATTCAATACATTTTACACTTAACAACAACACTGACAGGTCTGATTAAGAAAGGTGTGAAGTTCTTGTGGTTGGATTATTGTAAGTCTGCATTTCCAGATCTGAAAGGGAGGATTACATCAACACCAATAGTAGTATTTCCAGATCTAGGCAAGAGCTATACTGTGAACTGTGATTCTTCAGGTATCGGTCTAAGAGCTGTACTTATGCAGGGAGAATGATTTGTTGCGTATGAGTCTCTACATTTGAGACAACATGAGAGGAATTACCAGACGAACAATATCATGTTGGTTGTAGTTTTTCATGCATTACTTAGTTGAAGAAATTATATTCTGGGAGTGCATTTTTTGGTTTTCACCAACCAGAAGAGTCTCAAGTACATCTTCAATCAGCATGATATGAATTTGAGATAGTGAATGCGGATTGAGTACCATCTGTATTTTGACATTGAGCTTGCATATACATCTAGGAAATGTAATGCAATGGCTAATGTGTTGAGAAGGAGGAATCAAATATAGGTAGTTCAGGAAGAAAGTAGTGAGTGGCAGCATGTGGCTATGTTCTCTGATATGCATTTGGAGGTGCACGATAAACATATACATGCATTTCTTTTTTCTGTAGCTATTAACTCTTCCCTTCTTTGCTCAAGTACGAATGAGGTAGATATCAGATTCAAAATTTCTAGTCCTATGGGAGATTGTTCCAAGAGATGAACCTATTCCGGGATGGAAAAAATGTGAGGATGAGATATTTCATTTTCAGGGGCACATATGGGTGCCCGCAGACATATGTGAGGATTTGATGCAGGACATTAATTCCTCAGTTTGGGTAGTTCATCTTGGAGTCACCATGATGTATCATGATCTACACCATCATTATTGGTGTCCAGGTATGAAGAGATATGTTTCTAGTTTTTTCATGAGGTGTTCCACTTATCAGCATGTTAAGGTGGAGCATCAGTGACCACCATGGGTTTTACAATAGTTACCTGTTCCCGAGTGGAGGTGAAATGATGTTACGATGGTTTTCGTGATAGGTTTACTGATGATGCCTCAAGGAAATTATGCAGTTTTGGTTGTCATTGATAGACACACGAAGGTATCTCACTTATTTCCGATCAAGGAGACCTTCAGTGTCGATAAGTTGGGACGATTGTACAACCATGAGATTATGCGCTTACATGGAGTTCAACACTCCATTGTATCAGATAGAGATGCAAATTTTACTTCTCGGTTCTGACATGGGCTTAATAAGTCTTTGGGTACACATGTACTTTTGAGTAAAACATACCAACCACAAACATATGGCCAGTCCGAGCTTATGATTCAAGTGGTTGAGGACATACTTCGACCATGTATTCTGGATTTTAGAGGTTCATAGGAGAAGCACATACCTTTTATGGAGTTTTCCTATGACAATAGTTTTCATGAAACTATTCATATCGAACCTTATAAGGCTTTGTTTGGTAGTCCAGGCCGATCACCCTTATGTAGGCTAGAGGCCGGATATGGAGCTATCTTGGGACCTCATCTTGTCCATGAGACCTCATAAGAAGATTGAGTTGATTTAGAAGATGATAGTTATTGTATAGTCTTGATAGAAGACTTGTGTTGATAAATGGAGATGACCTATTGAGTTTGAGGTCAGGGATCAGGTTTTTCTACATGTCACATAGAGGTTGAGACACAATAGAAGTAGAAGAAAGGGTAAGATTTCACTAAGGTATGTCCGACCATTTGAGGTGTTGGAGAGAGTTGGGCCAGTTTCTTATCGGTTGTAGTTACCTTAGATATACTAGGGTATGAAATACGTCTTCCACGTTTCTCATCTTTGATGATACTTCATAGACTAGTATCATTTCTTCCAACCAAAAGAGGTTGAGTTGGAAGGGGTCTCATCTTCTGAGGAGCATCCTATCTGGATTATTGGTCGAAGTAAAAATGTTCTTCGTGGTTTAGTTGGAAGGGGTTTCTTCTTTTGAGGAGGATCCTATATGTATTATTGATTGATGTACAAAGGTTCTTTGTGGCTGGTCTATTTCTCTTGTATAAGTGCAATGGCAGCATAGGCGAGTAAAGGACGAGACATGAGAGAGGGAGGCCGATGTACGATTGTAGTGGCCAAAGCTGTTCGGGTTTTCTTCTTCTAAGCCGCCTTGCTAATGAAATTTGGTGAATAATTTTCTTATTGGGGGATGTTTTTAAGAACCGATATCTTCTTTTCTTGTATATATTTCTTTCTTCTCGTTTTTTTTGAGAAAAAGGGGAATTTATGGAAATTTTTTATGTACACGTCGTGTACTCAGTTACCACGGGTATCCGTGTGCTGGCTGTGTAGCGGCCATGCACACGGCCATGTGGGGGTTTCCTAGAGGCCACCTAAAACAGAGTATAGAAATGGGAAGTAAACGTCGTGTACTTCCAATGTACCTTCAGTGTACTTTATTTCATTAAAAGTTCTTGGGTTGGGTATAATTTATATAAATTACTTCTTCTAGGTTTCGTTCAGCTGGGAGCTCCTGAATGGCTATGATCTTCTTCTGAGCCCCTGACCGAGCATCCAATCTCTGATTCAACCACCATCGATTGAATTGAGATCACCTCAGTAAGCTCTTTCTTTGTCTTGAGCTCTATTCCCCAATTTATCTTCTTTCTCATGTAATCCTCTGTTGCAACATTAGAGGTTTTTTTAAATCTTTAGTGTTCTAAAGTAATTCAAGCCCGGGGACTTGAGTATATTGATCTCCCAACTCTGAGGTAGGCAGTTTGTGAATTCTTTTGAATGTATTTGATTTATATGTGAAAAAACTTCCAATACCCATGAACAGGGTTTTTCACGTTTACCGTTTTATCCTTATTGTTGGGATGCTATTTGTGTATGCCTAATTTGATGATAACAGACATGAATAGGGTTAATTTATAAGCTTTGGATGATTTTCCCATACACGATTACCTGTTCTGACTGTTGGGTCTATTTTTCCTATAGGGTTGTTGTTTTCTTTACCATGCCTAGTAGTAGGATGGTTTGTTTGTTCTAATATTCTGATATGCTGTAGACTTCTATCAACATAGTTCATGACGTTTTCTTTGGCCGATACGCGTTGCTACACCTACTTGACTTACACAGAGCTGTGAGAACCTAATGTAGTAGACCATTGGGAGAATGGGTGTACGGGCTTCTCCAGAGTGTATGTTTTATATACGATGTGAGATCATAGGAGAGAATTGACATAAGTGCTTCATCAGAATGTATGTAGTTCCTCAACGTGGGCCCCAAAAGGGAATATACTTTGAGTGCTTCTATAGAGCACACTTAGTTGTCGATACAAGACTATAGGAGGAATTGATGGTGAGTGCTTCTTGAGAGAGTATATACTTAACCTAAACCCGAGGGTGTTAACTAAGTGTACTACACAGAGGTTTGCCTGTGTTTCTAGGTCTGACCAAAGGGGATAGGCACTTGAAGAATCTCATTTACTCAGGGAGGTGGTAGTCTGCATATTGGCATGAGATGCATTATCAATTCGTAATTACTCAATGGTTAAAGAGTTATATGATCAATTCAATGTAAAATTCATAATTATATATAATTTATTATATATTAATATTTTTACATCATCATTACTATCCTTTTAAATAAGTGATAGTAATCAAATTATATCGGTCCTCGACTTGGTATTCCTCCGCACACATATGTGATGGTTATGTTTCACATCTCATTGAGGATTTGGATTTGAAATGTTATTCCAATAATATAATAGCTTCTATTTAAATGATATATATTACTTTTTTAAAATTTTAATGGTTATGAAATAATTAAATGTTGTAAAAGAAGAATAAAAAAGAAATCATTTGGTTAATTTGAGTGACATTTCTTTCAATGAGTCCCATTAGACGCATAAACACCCAAATATTACATATATATATATTATATGTGATATAATGAATAAAAATTAAATAAAATTATGATTTATTCAGGATATATAATGCGTTAGATTCTAAGGATGCTTGATACACAATATTCTCATCTCCCAAATGATCTTTATTATCACCGATAAATTTATTATAATATATGTAGGACACTAAGATTTTTTGAAATGTTTTTTTTCTAATAAATTTAATAATTTCCATTTTATCTTATTACATGATTAATGAAGTTCATATTTCACTACATGCGACCTCACAATTTGTTTATGTTACGAAGATCCCTGATTTGTGACTGTGTTGCATGAACAACTAACTTTAAATGAAACCTGACGTACTAAAAATATTTTATTATATGATATTTTTCACCTAAATATTAGAATTGGGTGTATTAGTTGTGTAAATTAAATTAAAAAAATATTATAATTAAAATTTTATGGATAATTAATTTTTTGGTGGAAAATTAATTTGAAATTTAAATAAAATCAATTTGGAACAAAAGGATATCTTTTTTGGAAATATAATTTTATTCACATAAATAGGTTTTTCCATAAAAAATTAATATTTTATCATTCCATAAATGATTATAAGGTAATTTATATATTTATTATTTTCAATTAACTTATTTTCATTGATCTAAAGTGTTTTCAAGACAATAAATAATAATAAATCATGGTTTTCACATAAAAAATATTTTTTGTAAAAGCAGTTTTAATGTAATTTTTATTCATTTTATTAAAAGTAATTTTAAAAATTGTGATTTTTTTATAAAAAGTAAAATTTATTATTGATAAAATTATTTCAAAATTATATTTGAATGAATCTTTTATAATTTTTTGAGAAGACTCATTTTTGAAGAATTAACACAATTTCTGACATTTAATTAAAAATTGCATTTTCATTTAAATTGTTTTTAATTTTTACTGTATATTAATATTAATTTTTTTAATATTAATTATATGATATATCTATATGTAAAATTTATGTCATTTTAATAAATTAAATTTTTTGATTTGATATAATTTTTTTTAAAACATTTGGACATTTTCTCTTTAAAAGTATCTTTCTCATCATGTCTTTGAGATTTAAATTCAACTGAATTTTACCATATCTATAAATATAAATTATAAAAATAGATTATATATTTTTATAATATAAATTAATATTATATAATATAGTCAACATAATTTTTTTTTATTTCATAAACATTGAAAATATTTAAAAATTTATTACCATGATCATGGTTAAAAATGTTTATGGTGAGGTGCTTGTTCTTATGTTAAAATTAATCGTACAAGGAGATTTAATTATAATAAAAAATTGTATTTAATATCTATAAAATATAGGAATAAATTATCTAATATTTAACTATTTATTTTATGATTATTAGATAAATTTGCTATGCTAAGAAATTGGTTACCAGGGTTAAATTAAAAATGTTATAAATAAGTAAAACATAATGGTTATGGAATGAAAAGGAAAAAAAATTGATGTATGGATGGACCTTATAATTTTATTAATACATTATTTGTAAATATGGATATAAATGAGGTTATATTTACCACAACATGTTGATCACTTTTATGTATTTGAAAAAAAATACCCTCCACATCATTTATAAAAGGGCCCACACTCCCCTAACATCTTGATGCATCTCAGTCCATATATCTCCACCAAACCCTAACCAAAAACATCACAATATACACCCCCCATCAAGATTCCATATTTTGTGCATAAAAAATCCCTTGTAATGATTTTGGTGCAATCATATGGAGGATACCTAAAGAAGAGGTAATGTTATTCAAGGAGAATTTTAATTTTTTTAGCAATAAAACTACTAAAATAATTATTATACAATTCTAGTATAATTATTTAAGTATATTCAATACAATTTGATATTTTTATTCAATGAAAATGACATAAAATTGTATCCACTTCGTTCAAATAAGTTATAAAATCTTTATTAGTGTGTTTAGTGGACTATTGTCTCACGAAACATTTTCATTAATTTTTCCTTTACCCCCTCTTAGGATTGTGTATTATGATAGAAAAAAAATATATATATGATATATATAACATAATTATACATCATTAATAATTTTAATAAAAATTACTATTGTTTTTATGCCTGGAATTTCTAAACTACATGGGATATGACTCTTTTCCACACAAAAAACATATAATTCCTATATGAGGTTCTAACCGAACACCCCATGCACACTGTAATATTATCTAGGCCATATTCCCAGTAGATTTATATCAAAACATAGAGGAAAAAACACTTCTAGGTATCCTGTTCCATATTAGTATTAGTCTCACACCATCCCTAACTTGAAAACATTTCCTATGCGTCTTTGTAACATGAAATTAAACTAATGAGTTTGTTCCTAATAACCTAAGATTTAAAGGTTTAATGTGTCCTATTATGTGGCACTTAAAATGAGATGTTTTGATTCCATTTAAAGTTTAATTATGAATCCCATATACTTGGCTTGATCTCGACATCAAAACGTATCTCATCATCTAGGATGATTATAAATTTCAGAGCAAACTATTGTGTTGATTCAAACCAGCTTCGTGATAATAAAATAAATAAGAATATATAATATATAAATATATATATCTATATATTGATCAAGAAATTAAAATGTATAAAAATGATTCAATTAAAACACCAGATAATAATATATTAATTATATATGGTTGAACAATTTCATTTTTTATTTAATAAATGATTTAAAAATACAGTTTAAATATATAAGAGAGACTCAGAGTAGGAATCAATTACTCTAAACATGGTTATATTATCCACACCATGGACCACATCGGTCACTACAATTCATTAATAATTTTTTATACCATTTCCCAATGACCACCAACAATTATAAATTGGTTTCATGGATCTACCAAAAAAAGGAACAATTTGGTATTTCAAAATTCAGAAATAAAACATGTTGGAAACAACCTATAATAGACATGTAAATATGTTATTGGTGTGATTGTGTGTACCAAAACCATCAAAAAATCCCTTATAACACCATATAGATTTTGTAGACCAAAAATAGTAATACAAATGTGAATCCTTAACCCAAATTTTTGTGTCTACCGAAATTCAGGACCCTTTCTTGCCCATAAAAAATGAATGTTCTCCAATCATGGATTTTGAATAGTTAATTATTCATATATTAATTTATTAAAATATTGATTTGTGAGGGTTTGAGTTTTTTTTATATGTATCCAATATAATTAAATGTTATTTCTTTAATTAATATTTTGTCTTACAAGTTAAGGGAAATATATTATTTAGTCATAACATTGTTACGATACTCATCAAACAAAAATATATTATCACCAAACTAATGTCTTCAATTTTTGGGCAGAAACATGGTTATTTTTAATAAAACATCAAAATTATTATCCCAACACTTCAGGATTAAAAAATTTACATCCAACTCATGAATCCCCACCAACCATCCACTCAACAATGACTAGTGGTCTATAAGTCAATAGTTTTAGCTTTAATATAAAACTGTCTCATTATTAAATCTCTATAATGCATAAATATATTCCTCTCTTATCGTAGGGAGGAAGATAAAGAGGTCAAAAAATGGACTCATCTTAGAAAAAAAGGGTAAGTGAACTGTTATCCTTCCAACAGCTTCTATTTGAAATGCCTCATCGCAATTAACCCTATTTAATATGAGAGTGTTACTCATGGATTAGAATCCCAAGTCAATCAGACAATAGTACAGAGGAAAACCCAATGAGGGAAGTGACCAGGAAACATTGAACAAGACTATATATATGGTCACTATCTAGACTACAACTAGTATACATGAAGGAAAATTTTGAGTATGAAAACAAACTTGTAAGCATCCAAAAATCCAGGTAGACAAGTTTTATTTCAATAGGAGAAAACAATAAGTGAATCCCATGAAAAAATTAGGTTTTCATCCAAATATCATCTCCCACACATGATGAATATTGGTATATTCCAATAAGAAATGTTAGACATGAGTTTTCTAAATCACCTTTCTGAACCAGGGAATGAGAATATATACCCATTGTGAATACAAATGTCATTCAACGTATCCCTATAATGATAAAATAATAGATGAATATTGATACCATTTTCCTATAAATTTACCAAGATATAATGAAGGTTTTTTAGTGGTTGGAGGGTAGAAAAACAACAGCATTCCAACAATTGGTATTACTTATCAACTTAGTAATTTGGTCACCCTGAATCATACGCATTTCCCTACATTCATATTAGATGTTCTTGGAAAATATTTAATGATAAATAGAAAAAGATATTGAGTTCTTACCCCTATTTCAATTGGAGGAAAATGTACTATCCTAATGTCCACTCACAGATATGCATATAACCCATCCATAATTCTAGAAACATATAAATAAAATTCAGAATCAAAACATATGGTACTCGAATAGACCCTCATATATGAATGTTATTATAAATTGCGAGTGGTCCCAATATTCTACAAAAGAATATACAAAACCAATCCTCCCCAAAAGGTGACTGGACAATACCGAACCAACTTATCATCCTACTGTGGTCAATGACTCTATTATTAAAGGTCCCAAACATTTATCTATAGCGGTATAGGTTCTTCCTAATACATTACTATGTTATGAAATTATAGTTTAATGTACAAAAAAATGCCAAAAAATATACTACTAAAAATTAAAGAGGTCCTTTTTAGTAATATTACCATGTTCAAATACATTATTCACCTAATATGATCAATCAAAATAGATCATCCTCTAACGAATGATACAGTAAAAGACCATGCTGATAGAATATCAAATACTAAGAAACCCCTCCCCTACTATTGTCTACCCTAAAAATTTCTCCCAAGGGTATATGGTATAAAAATTGTCATTGAATTTGGATGTATATCAATTATGGTAGTCCTCCCCATAATGTAATTTTCTATGTAGGTATCTCCATAGTGACACTTCATTTCATAACAGAAATGCCTCCCCATACTAAATCATTTATGTGAATGACCTCCTGTTGTAAGGAACATAGGTTTTGTATGGATGGTCATAACTGATTATTCATCATTGATATGTGATAATTGTTTTCTCAACCAGAAGTCATTCCAAGGGAACTATATACTCAGATCCACCCCTAAATTAATTTACTTCCAAAAATATAGAGTATGTCCCATGAAATCAATTTTTTTATAATAAATGATTAGGGAAACATCCTATTTGATCAGATTAGTTTGAGTAACCACTTAACATATAATAATAAGAGATATTGTTAATGAGGAGATAGTTGTATAGAGATACTATAAAATTCTTGTTGTGGCCTCCAACCACTCCCCAATAAAAAATTACATTATAATTGTTAGAATAATGTGTGCATAAAATCTAAAAAATTCATGGACTAAAAGTAGTCACATAAAAACAAAATTCATTCCTTGTGATAACGATCTATGAATTGTAAAGGTTACATAAGAAATACTCCTTTGAAACAACATGTAAGCCCTCCATGCTACTTGTCTCATGAAATTTAGAAAACCCAAGGATCCCTTCATTATACATGTCTCAATGCATTAATGGAGTGGCATCAATTGATCAGTGATTCCCCATCCGATATATTTTGTTTATAGATGGTGAGAACATGGGTTGTTTCATTTCACGTCACTCCCTAATAAAAATATCCCACAAATAGTGACATCATGTAATGTCATAGAATTAGTTTAGATTTGAGAAAAAAATTATTATCCTAATAGAAGGTATGATAAAAAACCATCCCTAAATGAAACATGAGGACATTGTTCCAGAAGAGTGTGAACCGTTAAAAGACTCATGTATTATGCATCTAAAAAAATACATAATGCCTCCCTCTTAATGGAATCTAATCATAATTCAACACCAATATATTTGGATATAAGTGTCTCTGGTGAAAATCATACAATTCCCCTTGCCCGTGTTTCAATAATGATACATAAAATAAAGAGAGAATTTGTGACCATAGTAGCCATGCCATTCCAAGAGAAAAACCATCCTATAGGGCTAGTATATATTTTTTAGAGAATCATTGAGGATCAAAACTATTTTCAAAATTTTATGAAAATGTAATGGTAGAAGTCCCTACCCACAACGATATGGTAATTTTTATAGCAATCACATCCTAAATAGATGAAATTGTTTCCTATTTTTATGAGAGTATATAAAAATATATTTTCATAGAAAATCATATTCAATGACATGGAATCCTCACTATTATCATGAAAAAAACAATTTTATGTCAATTACTATCAAATATATCTCGTAAAATTATTCCACTATGATTAGTGAAGGAGGGGCCTTATTGTGAAAACAATAAAATTATAAAAGGAATGAATTCTCATTGTGAACATAATAATTTCAAATGTTATCTGTGAGACAACAAAACCTACTATCATTACGTGGTTAAAGATATTCTAATAATGAATTTTTAATCGGTAAATGTTGTTGTCACCTTCCTCGCAGAATCAATATAACATGAAGATGATAGAAAAGTAAAAGTGGAGGATGTTTTTGTTAAAAAACATTCTGAATCATAATTATTAATGAATGTATTCATACATGAAGCAAATGGATTTATATGAATTTGGGGTTTCCATAAACCTCTGGAAATCTACTACCTCAGACATAATTTATCAATGAAATGTTTATGGTTGTGGTCATATCTCACCCAACTACTAATGATGTTGAATGCATTATACATGGTGTATGATTTCATTAATAAATGGATGAGATGAAGGTGTTGATATAACTAAATTCATATAGAGTCTGAGAAAAAACCCAACTATATATTTTATATAGGAATATCCTCACCCTAAAATCTTAATTGAAGAAACATAATAGAGAGGTTTAAACACATTAATAGACTACAAATCCCACTATATAGTATTCTGAATTTTTAATAAAATCAGGAGACTTGGACACTTCTAGCCATCAATTTCATAAAACTGTAAGAAATTGAAAAAAAAATTATTACAATAAATTAAATTACATCTTCAACCATCAAACCATGGTTTTGATACAATCAACCAAATAATCCATTCAATTTTTCATATGGGGAATGGAGGATTCTGGGTAACATACAACATTTACCAATAATGTTAAATAAATTCACACTAATACCATCTTTTTCTTGAAATTGGATGAAGAAACAACCCTAAAATATGTCAGAATCAAAATCATTGTCCACTTTAGGAATAAAAATATCATTTTTAGACATCGTATCTTTCATACGATGCTGATGAAAAATGGAAACAATTTTTGTTCTAAAAAGTTGTAGAATATATGTTAGTGTTTTAATAACAAATTGAAAAATTCATTATAAAATCCTAAAGTAGTTGATGGAATGGTCAAGGAATTAAAAAAACATCTAAAACATTCATTCAAATATGGTGGATAATGATTAATTGTCATAGAATAAAAAAATATTTTATACCTTGTGGTCTAAAAATAATAGAACCAAAACTACTAAATTGGAGATCCATTTATCATTGGAATGTGAGAATGAAGAAATATATCCTATTTAGACCCAATTACCCTACTTAATTTTTTTCATTTGCGATCATATATCTATAGACAAGAAATCCAAGGATGGGTAGACAATTTTTAGTGATGTAATGAGATATTTCTTCATATATTCAATCAAATAGATGTCCACCAACATCAGATAGACCAGGTTATACACATACAATTTTTAATCCACATGTTATTCTAAGGATAGATTTAAATAATCCCATATTCCTTGACTATTACAAGGTAGAAACCATCAAATATTTGCCCATGTTGGGAAAGACGATATTCCATACAAAAGGTACTCTTCAATTAATATTATTCCTCGATTATAATTGTTCGATATCTTGTTTCATCCCCAACCAACACATGATTTATCATGAAATATTTTTTCACTCAAAGAAATTGACCTCAATGATTGACCATAAAATCAATGAAATAAGCTCATCGTCATTCAATATAAAACTATAAGGGACTATATTCAAATATTTATGTCTCTAAACTATATAACCTGATGTCCTAGTTACATGAAATTAAACTATAAACAATTCCCATTATTGATTACATAAAACAGTATTGTTTAAATTCATATTTCATGAAATAAAATAGAATAACATCTCATTATATGATTTAGTGAAACACATTCATTAGAGTTCATCACCCACCCACATCCCTCTTGAACAATGTGTGGATTGATTCTCATAAATATGTGATATGTATTGATTCATAGTACTTATTATTTGGTCATGAACACAATGATTTGGAAATTCTATATATCATGCACAATATAATAGATTTAAGGAAAATTGATCTCAATGTCTAATGATGGTTAAAATGATTCACTAATTCCCAAAAACATTTCTTTCACAGATCATACTTTTTGTAATGGGAGAATTAAAATCAACATAATCTTCCTTGGGTCATCGATAAAATAATGTTTGATTGTATTTGATACCTTTTTTAGTAGAAAATGATATTCTAGAAGGAGGAATTTCATAATCCACCCCCTAAAGGCTTATCAACCCGAGCCTCTTTTTCACATAGGTTAATCCTTATTTATCCCTAAAAGATCTAAAATTATATTTATAGAAACGAAATTCCAAATATTTTCAATGTTCATTATCTGCATCATTTTCTCATATCACATCTCCTGATTTGACAACCGAGAAGATCATGGTTTATGATTCCCTCTATCAAGTTTGTAGTTTTTAAAAAATTCGTTGTCCCAGTAAGCCCTATCTAATCATAATTTCAATATATATAGTGATAGACATGTTAACTAAATCGATGGGATATTATTCATCCATACCAAATAAAATTAATTTTCATAGTTATGATCCATATTATTTGAGGTTATGATTCATTTATAACTACATACTATGTGATTCAAAAAAACATTGAGATAAGTACTTATTCCAAGATTATAAATTCTGGTCCATCCATAACATGATAAAACTCCCAGTTACTCTTTTATTTAAATTTATATTTAGTTGTTAAAAACCATTGAAATAATTTTTTTCTCACACCATTCATATCCCATGTGGGATATAGAGTCTATCTATGGATTCTATATATTATCTAGGTGTATCGGTTCAAGTAAGGGTTTGATTGGTCCTTGATATATATATATATATGTAATGTGAAAAAAAACATCATTACTAAATGATTTTAAACAACATGGTTTACATATCTTTCCTGACATTCAAATATGTGTTGTTATGAAACTCATCATATAGGGTAAAAATAATTAGATTTGGTCCACCAAAAAACCTCAATCTGAATAACAATATGTAGGTCAGTTCTCCCACAATTGAGATATGTTGCAATTCCTAGATCATACATCCTATACTGACCCCAATATATAATAATCCCACAACACACATATGTACGATATAGATTTTTATAGGATATTCCATTATAGGTTCTCAAACAATTTGTGATCCTATATTAATAAAATACCCTCCTTAAACAAGAAGTCAACCAGTGAGGTTAATATAAACTAGAACTACATATCGATCGATTCTCATCATTTTGAGACTCTTAGAGATAGCAAGATCCTATTTCAATGTCCCATGATAAAAGAATAATCCCACCTCCTTGTGTATGTGTAAGACCTCTGTTTGAAAACTTTCACCCACTTTTATATAACTTTTGAAATGAAATACTCAATCCATACTCCGGAACCTTCCACACAACATACAATATGTATGGTGAAATATAGATCTCTATAATCATTCTATAAATATTGTTAATAAAATGTATTATTCTTAAGGAACCCTTTCATTTTAATATATAAAAAATGCACACTCTGTTTCTATATAAGGGGCCTGAAAAAATATTTCAACCAAAGGCAATATAATAATATGGAGAAATATATTCTATCTCGATAATCCATGAGAAAATTATGTTGGAAAATACTTTTTGAACAAGGTCGGATGTCATTACTTATAAAACATTCCAATATTACATTTCAGATCAAAATCCCCCTAGTTTATAGATTATAACATTCCATCATAATTGCAAAAAAATTTGGAACATTCTTATTAATATCACAATGAGATGAAAAAAATAAATAATAATTTGTTTAATTTTAAATTACATTAAATTACAGCCTTCAACTTCTATGTTGTATTTCATTATGGTATATGGTCTATATCTTGTTTACTATAATTTTAAATGCATGAACATTAACCCTTATGTGGAAGAATCCCTACCACGTGATGTTGTTCATCAACTACATCACGCCAATGAATTGTGTATGACAAGATTATTAATCCATCAACACATGTAGTGATACCATTATCCTCAATTATTGGACCAGATTATATAATAGATAAAATTATAGTGTTCCTCTATTTATAAACATGACCCTGATCTTGGAAGTATGTTATGGTTTTTTGTGGACCCATACTTCTCATTATTTTAGTTAACATATCATTCACCCTCATTTACATAAAAATAATATTTTTTAATGGTAGTTTATCATTCATTTCTTATGATGGTACAAATGATTCCAACACACTTAAACATATTTATTTTAAAAAACAATATATGTGTTATTGGGAATCTAATATCATCAAAAAATCACCGAACGTTGGTAACATAATGTCTGATTATAGAAGAATCATTTTTTCACAATGCATTGATATTCAATAGTGTCACTATGCATAAGTCTCCCAAAAAATTCATTAAAACTAGATACACAACATTCCTCAGGTAAAACATCCGTTATATATGTACACAAGGACCAAATTGTACTAGAAACATCTTTTGACTATTATTTATGGTCATTCTGTATATACATTTCACATATCATGTTACAAATATTGAAATTGATTTTTCTTTTGACTAAAATACCACTTTAGAAACCAAAATTATGTCATAAGATTCATTTAAATCATATACTTCGTGGATCCCCATCCAATAACTCATGGAAAAAATAGTTCAACCTAAAAAACCTATTGAAATAGTCCATATTTAATGACTCCAAACATCCAATAAAATGATACATAATTCTCACAAGGTAAGAAAACAATAATGGGAACACTGGGAAGGATCCATGTTTAATCTAACTAGATGTTCACTAGACATAGATTATTGAAAATTACATGAATGAAATTAAATATATACCCTCCCAGGTAAATAAAAAATATTACATTCTAATGTTTATCAAAATTTGTGAATAAAATGTTAATATTACTTTAAAGGGAATTCTATGCTCGATGGCGTACCCAATATGCAACCATGAGTTTCTATGAAATATTACGTTGCACTCTAATAATAAAATAATATTATTTTAAATGGTATTTAACACCTAGCCGTTGTAATGACCAGAATGAACATAACTAACTACAAAATGATTATATATATATTTCAAATATTTTTACTTTTTACAAAAAATGTTAGAGGATTAAAAATACGAATGAATCCAATTTTAAGCATAAACATTCTAATATTCTTTAAAAGGTCGATTAACCACCTTTTGATGGAAAACCTCTTTTAAATCCACTTTTTGAAAATTTTATGTGTTATATTTGAAATAATAAAATTATTCTTTAAAATTGGGACATCAAAATTTACTTTGTGTAATTTTTTGGTATTTTTACGATAAATTTCATTTTTAATGAATAAGTGAAAAATGTTGTATTTTTATTCAAAACCACATTTTAATATAATTTATTTATATGATTAGATCATATTTTTATTTTGTTTTAAAGTGAAATTAGAATATTTTTTTACCATGTCATCCAATGGTTGTCATCGAAATTAATTTCAATTTGAAATTGGACTTAAACTAGTGTTAATCTTTTAATAGATATTGTTTCGTAAAAACAAGATGTTTGTTTTGACAATGGGAATTAATTATTAAATTAATTAATGTAACTTATATGTTTTGAATTTTGTAAAATAGTCATCATTTTTGAATTCGGAATATAAAATAATTCTTAGGGTGAATTTTTAGTATTTTTCTAAAAAACATCAATTTTTTATGAATAGTGAAACCACTAAGTGGTAGTTTAAAAACCGAATGTTCATTTAAATGAATCTTTACCACTTATGTAAGTTGAATTTCAATAATCCGACATACATGGTTTTCATTAGGATGTAAAATGTGGTTCAATGGGATTAAAATAATTTTTTGGTCAATAATAACTTTTACGTTTTATTAATCACGATTAAAGGTAATTAGTTTAATTTAAAGTAAAGATAATGATATATTAATATAAAATGACTTTGAAACATGTCCTACCCTTGTTTTATGAGTCATGGGAGACAATGAAAATCCATGGGCCAACTTGGGGACCCCATCGAGCGACCATGGTAGGAAAATGACATTAATAACTTTATATTTAGAGTTAAAATTAAAATATCACAAACATGTGTTGTTTTACTAAATAAAATTATACATGGGGTTATACAAGTCATATTTTTGACTAAAAAAATCATTATAATGCTAAAAATATTTACTAATCATATTATTTTTTTATAATTTTTAGACATTAAATAAATTAAATTATTTATGACACCATGAAGATGCATCGATTACATCATTATTTAACAATTTAATTAAAATGAATTGATAATGTAAAATCTAAGGTCTAAACTTTCCAAAAACCTATTTGATGTGTGTATTTCTAACTATTATCACCTTATCCTAGAAAAATAAAATTTTGGGACATTTAAAATATGAAAATCATTTTTTAATAATGTTACTCTTCAAGACTTTCCCAGAGTGCCCCTCCTCTCCCCTTAGAAAAGGCCCCAACCTCTACCACCTTACCCACACCTCTCAAGCCTTTGACTCATCCAAAACTGGCCCATTTTGACTCTCCATATCTTTTCTTACTCCTAGAAGCCTCACAATGGGCAGAAGTCTTTCCAAGGAATCCTTTGAGCTCAAATAAAAAAGAGTTACCTGATTTAAAGGTAAAGTCTTCACTTGTGTTGTTTGGTTTTATTTTTCTTCTCCAAACCACTAAACTATTTTTATTCCTTTATATTGTAACAACACAAGTATCTTAAATATACTAGGATGTTTTTATGTGAATTATTCTAGCTAAACATACACACACCTTCGTCTAATGGTTAAAGAACATTCTGTTTCTGTTGATGGAGAATTACTGCCTCACGAAACGATGATTGTTCAATCTTCTCTTAACATTTTTCATGGTGGCCATAATGATATCCCTGTATTTTATATATGATATATATGGTATTTATTTTTACTCTATGCTTCTGTATTTTATATTTAAAACATGCCTTTATGATTTGCATGTTGTGCAAATGCGATAATTTCATATGAGAAAGTGTGGACTACCGCCCCCTCAAGTGATGTGACTCGTTCATGCAATACAAGGAATGTATAAAGAATGAAATTAATGAAATTATGTGACCTATATAAATTATATATTATAGTGGAATTAATATATATATCTCTCTCAATTATTTTTAATTCCAATAATATGACAAAGAAATGAATGTAGCGTTCATACGTACGTACGGCCTACCGTCTCCATGAACGGTGTATTTCATTTATTTTTATCTAAAAATGTTATGGAATAGTATAAAATGAAAATGTACTGGACATATATGATATATAAAGCATTACTACTATTCTGGAGATGATGTACTTATAACTACATGGACAATTCTTTTCAAACAAGTTCATTTTTGACTCATGTACCAAACATCGACAAAAACATCTGATATGAAATCACATAATTAACTAATTATTATAACATTATATTATGTGATATAAATTGAATAATAAATTCTATATTATTTCTTTAAGAAATTATAAATTGACTAAAGTTTATTATTCATTAATATAAAGAAACGAACAAGACAAGTCGGACTTGAGGTAAGGGATCCTACCCCTCTCTTTCTTTTTAAGTACACTCTTTTATTTAATTCCTTTTAAGATCATATTTCTTATGATTGGGATGTTATTTTATATTAATCGTACTGTAATTTTTATGTTCATATTATGCGAGACCCTATTTTCTCTCATCAATCCATTTTGGATGTTTTGAGTGGCACCGTTAGGCTGCCAAATTTTCGTAAGGGATCCAACCTCTCTCTTTCTTTTTAAGTACTCTCTTTTATGTCATTTCTTTTATGGACATCCTTTTTATGTTTGGGATGTTATTTTATATTCCTCATACTGTAATATTTATGTTCATATTATTAGAGACCCTATTTGATATCATAAATCCATTTTTGGAAGTTTTAAGTGGCACCGTTAGGCTGCCGAGTTTTCGTAAGGGATTTTTCATCTCACTTTTATCCCCATGACATTTATGCTACATTTTCCACTATTTCCTCTGAGTGGTGTATGTACTGCCCATGATTAGACAATTTGTGTAATATAATTTCATTTATGAGTATTTACATCTTCATTGGATGACCCTTCTTCCATGGGGTGTACATTTCGAAAGTTACCCAACTCGGTAAGGGGACCTTTCACCCTCCTCTTTTTAAAAGACATCTTTTGTTATGTCTTTTAATTGAAATAATATTATGTTGTGATATGTTCTTATATATCCTTATTTTTGTAAATTTTATGTCCAAGTGATGAGATACCATTTTCTCTCTCATCAACTCATTTTTTAAATTTTAAAGTGACGACGTTAGGCTGTCGGATTTCTGTAAGGGAACTTCTTAACCCACTTTCAGTTCTTTGGGTTAAACATCTACTTCTTGATTTTATTATGCTGAAGTTATGTGTTCAATCTTTATTTTGTAATTTCCACAAACAATTGTGTGGATATACTATTTCAACACATAATCATCTCGTTGATAAATTCTTAGGAACTTGTATGGGGAATCATAACTCAATCTCATTTCATTATGTTAAATATCTATGTCATTGGTTTTGATTTTACAAAACTATGTGTGAGACCTATGATTGTTTCACACATAATATCCACTTATATTGGGTGTATTTATATTTCTCACACATAATTATGTTCTAGATTTATCCTTAATTTAAGGATACCATCTTTATAATGGATGTCATCTCAATTTACATTTCCATTGAGACTTCATTGCTGTTATGAACCAATTCACTCTTATATGGTGTGTATACTGTCCTTTGGCATATTATATCATGAATCCATTTATTCTCATGATATTATAAAGTTTGTATTAAAATTCATTCCATAATTATTTGTCTTCAAGAGTGTATCATTTTGTTAAAAACTCTTTAACAAAAATATCGTTTTAAATGTTTTAAAGATTCATTAATCTAAATATTTATCTTTATTGTCCATGTTTTAAAAATGGTTTTCAGTATTTATTTATATAGACCTTAATGTTTTAAAATTATAATTCCATTACAAGATTCAATGTGGTATGGGATACATTGATTTAAAAATCTCTTTTAAATGATTTGTGAAAATGGATTGGTTAATTCAATACCTTGGAATTACTTATTGTGTTCACAAATGAAATGTTGTTATTGAAATTTTTATATTTTCAATATTTTATGTGCAATGATGGTACATGGACATTTTACAAGTTGTTACGTGATAAAACTTATGACGGGTGGTGTCGTGAATACTAGGACAGGTGGTTAGGTTATAACCTCCAATGCATTGGGTGTGGATGTCGGCCGTATTGCAATTCTATTATGTGATATGTGTGGATGTCGATCATATGGTTATTCCATTTATGTATGTTTATGTCCCAAGTTACCTTTATATGTTAGGTATATGGGTTTTATGGTAATATTTTGGTTGCAAAAGGGTAAGTAATGATCTTTTATTCATTGAAGAATTTATACTACTTCATAAAGGTGAAATGTATTACTTTGATAAAGTACTCATGGTTTACTTGTTGTTTTGAAAACCTAACAGTTTTCCCTCTTTGAATATCTCTTACTGAGATTTTTATGCTCATCCCAATTTTTTTTCAAATGTTTCTCACAGGACATAAAGTTGAATAAGTTCAAGGATGGGATCAAGGAAATGTCAGGCTGTCTAAAACAAGGAACTATACATGACTCTTTCGTTCAAGAGTTTTTATTTTTGTGAGAAAAAAATGGAAGCTTGGTAGATGTGTCTACTTTGTAATCATTAAGATGTAATAGTTATGTCCTAATTCTCTAAAACTCTAAACATGAAAAGATCCTCAATGTGAATTATTAATTTAATTCAACAATAAGTAATGATTAAGGATGGGTCCTTATAAAATAAATTCAAGAGGTATAAAACATATTATATTTAAAATCCACAAAGGGAGGTCTGATAATAATCAAGGTCATTATTTCTACTTCTTCTTCTTATCTAACATAGTTATAAATTTTTATGGTGATTGGGAAGACAATAAAAGTTTTCATGATATTCTATGAAATTGTCAAAATAATTGAATTACATTATAAAGGTCTAAAGACCTAAGAAAAAGTTATGGCTCCCTCCAAATCCTGTCATTGTATTTTAAAAAAATTAACCTAAAATTTTCAAAAAAAAATGTGTTAGTTTTAGAGTTATTTTTTTGTTATAATGAGTATAAGAACCCAAAAATATGTTATTTGGAATAATACTCATTTAATACTTATATATAAATTTTAAGGACCATGCACATAATGGAGTGGCTCTTAAATTTTTTATGAGTGTTACAAGATATTTGATTTGATTTGAAAGAGTTTAGCTCATGTATTATCTTATTATTTTTTTCATATATCTTTGTGATGATGAAATTATCTACATGATGAAGTATCTTCTTTAATGTGAAAAATGGTATATTATTTTTTCCAAGACCAAATTCAGTGATCCATGGTGTTTGATTATCTCAAACACTATATAATCATATTAATCATGAATGTACACTATATTGAGAGATATATTTATCAAGGAAATGTTGATTCTCCACAAAATCCATGGAATTGATGAGCTCCTCCTGGGATCATGCATCTAAATTATCTCAAGACTGGGCCACTAGATACACCTCATCCTATTGTGATCTTTTTAACTCTCTACATTTATGAATGGTTGACATCACTACATAGCGAATAATTTAGTAGTAAAAGAGAACATACCATAAAATGGAAATAATGGTCGGATGGTTGTGAAGTTATGATGGAATTTATCGAGAGGTGACTCTGATATTATCATACAAATATCTCTCAAAATAATATAGTGTTTTCTGTGAAAGGAATCATGTCCCAAGAAGTATGAGTTCGGGCCACTATTATTGGGTGATATGTATTATTTCAATAATTAAATAAATGATGAGTTATATTATTCTATATCTATAGCAGTGTCTACCTCATCTTTTATTCATGAATGAATATGCATGGAATCTTCTACCTAGGATCAGATACAAAAGTTGAAGGGACTAGTTACTATATGGGACATTTTATTTACATTGGGGGATAATAGATAGAAATTAATGAGATGTATATTATTAGAGTGGTTGATTAGACACACCCATTAATGTATAAACAATCATGAACGACCCCTCCCCATAACCCATATTATGATATTTATGATTATGGATCTGATAATGAGAATCGTCTTCCTTTTTTTCATAGAAACTGGTATAGAAGGCTCTAAAAAATATCCCACTTCAAATCCTTCCCTATAGTTCACTTATAAAAAGGAGAATGAAAAAACATTGATGACTAGTTCATACGTAACCATGGAAATGGTTTCTATGAAACAATTCACACAATCCAGGATGTTTGTTTCATAAATCAACTATAAAGAACCTGACCATGATTGAAAACAAATAAGATGAAAAAATTCAAATAATTGTTCATTTAATTAATCAAACTCAATTATGTATTTATGATAATAAAAATCACAATTATTTTTTAATTATTATTAATTCATTAAATGATGTTTCATGTCTAATAGTATTCTCACCATTTAGGATATTTGAGAAATTTTGGTGAGTACCTAAATTGGAATCACTATGGGATCCATTTTCCACTTTCTTAGCAGTTATAACGCATTCCATCCCTTCTAAATTAGTAGTATCTCTAGAAACATCATCAGTTGGTTTTAGATCCCCATAAGCCCTTTCTAAGAAGGTAACAAGACCAAAAATATTGGATGAATTACCTTATAGTGTATGATGTAGATCTAAAATATCATAAGTGGCATCCTATAGTGATTGTTACATGACATTAACAAGAGCATTATACTTCTCTAATGAAATAGGAATAGATGTGTCCCCCACTCTTGTATAGTATCTCATTAATGGAAAGAACTCTCTAGCATGAGTCAATATTTCATCTTGAATTCCCAACCAACCCCAATACTTGAAAAAATATGACTACTCCCATTTGAGGGATGATAGATAGTTTGATTATTCAAATCTAATATATTGTCATATGAAAATGTTAGAGTTGTCATAGGAATAAATGACAATGAAAACACTTATTGTGGAGTATAATCTTGACTACTATCCTTTCCTTATTTCCTTTATTCATATTACAGGATTAGGGGCCCATGTTGGTTTTATCAGTTACAGAACGTGGAGGTCACAGCCGATGAGATCCTCCCACCTTCCCCTCCTACATCATCCTCTTTCCCTATGATATCACTGAGGACTCATTAATGTCACCCGCACTCTAATTATGGAACCATCAACCCACATTTCGTTGATTTTGTTCCTCCACATAGTTCCACTTCTTCTCATAATAACTGAAAATTAAATCCTCTTAATATGAATGTTGAAGGATGTTTTATGGGAAAAAATTTTATATAGATGCCTTACTCACATCGATGTTTTCATACCATTCCCTAGTTTCAGTATCTACCACCCCATTTGTAAAGCATTATATTATCTCATCTTACTCCTAGTTATTTTGGTTGGATCATGTCCTCAGTGGATTATATATGTATTTAGAACTCATAGAAATACTACCCCCCATAGTAGAAATATTTATAAATTAATTTTCATGAGGTTATTGAATATCACCAACTTGTTGGTTCTGTATGTCGTCTAGGAAAAATAAAAACAAATAAATGATAACACATTTTATTCCTTACCAAGAATAGACTTTCACATGCTACACATAATTATATGTTGATGTATATAGATATGAATATGACATGATGTATTTAGATTTGGATAGCTTCCTTGATCACTCATCCTAAACAGTTTGCTTTGTAGCCTATGACTGAATATCATCTTGACGGTGACAAATAGATCTCTATGGACATCTAATACATAGGTAAATATTTATTGTCTTAGATCACCAGGTGCCCTGCAGTGGGACCTTGGAGGGTCCTCATCACCATTAAATTCAGAGTAAAGGATTATACCCATAAAAACATGTTTATATTTTGTTTATATAAGCTTAATTCATGTCATATCCTTAAAAATGTAGCCATGTGGTGTGAGTTGATCCAGTAATAGGCATATTCGTGATTCAACCAAATAGGATAACATGAAGAAGGTAACTCAATGACAACCTCAGATGATCTCCAATCCATGAAAACTCAATGACCTCATATAACGATGGGATGTTTTATAAGAACCCAAATGTTTGATGTGATATGGTGGTTGTTGAAAACATTTGAACAAACCTGAATATCTGTAGGTGATTTAAGCCTCACATATAATTTCTATATCGAATCAAGTCACAAATAAAATATCTCTAAAGGAAATCATGTATGATATGACCTAATAATTTTTAAAACCAATAATATTGATCATTTTGATATGTATATCTATATAGGGAAAGATGTTAATGTCATTAAACAAGCTCATATTCTAAGACGTCACCTTTGATTTCTTGGGTGGTGGTATAATAGGAGATAAATATTGAATAAAAGGACAAAATATAGACTCTAAAATGATGACCCTAAACATCATCACATTAGAGTGAAAATGTGTTGTGATACATCCCCATAGTAATTGGAACAACTTAAGAATTCAAAATGGGGACTTTAGTATGTACATGTGTTGCAAGAACCAATGGATCTAGACCAATGTAAGGACTATCAACCATACATTTTCTATACTATATTTTCCTTGATACAATGGTAAATTTATTGGACTACACACATCCATTTGATTAATATACATGTATTACATAGGTGTTTTAACATCCTGAATATTTTATATATTTTTTTAAAATAACAAAATTCTAAAACAGAAGTAAAAAATTAAGAACAAAATAATGAATTATTTTTTAAATTAGAATCTGATTACATTACATATTTCTAAACTAATGACTACATCTAGTCTAGAATTATGATTAAAATTCCTACAAAAACTATAAGGACCCAGCCTTTAAACATTACATAGTCTTGAATTAAATGAATAATTCACATTGGGGATCTTTTCAGGTTTAGATTTTTAGATAATTAGGCCATAAATATTTCATATCAACTTGAAAATTATATATAGACACTATAAATCATTATCCATTTTATTGTAAAATAAAAAAATCATAAAAAGAAACATCTGTAGTTCCACGATTTAGACAACAAGAATTTTCAATGATCCCATCCATGCCCCTATAAATCATTAGGTCCTGTGGAAAATATTTCAAAAACAAAAGATGCACATTAAAATCTCGGTAAGGATTATAAAATAATAAAAGATTACATTATCCCATAAATAAATAAAAATCAATTAAACCATACTTCTTAGTCATAACAAACCTCATGAAATCATAAGTTTTATAAATAACACATAGAAATGATATATTGTAAAGGTAAATTGTGTCATACATAACATAGATACATTTTAGCTATCAAAAAAACATAGGGATTTATGTTTGAATATTGATCATAGTATATTTGAAAAATATCTTTGGAGGAACATCAACGTTTACCTCCGTTATGATACCCACGGCATTGGAGACCTATCATGAGCTCACCTTCCAATGGTTTATCAACGAACCACCCATATATGTAATAAATAACCAAAAACCATAACATCTTCATGAAACATAAAACAAAATCAATGGAAACATATCATTTCCTCATTGTAATCCCGGTATATAATTTCTAGATATTAACATTGTCAATGCTTTACCAAACCATTTTCAAAACCCTTTAAAACATTTAATAAAGTTATTTTTCAATCAAATGGTCACATACCACATTGAATATTTTAATGTAATTTTCATTTTAAAACATTAATGTCAATATAAAAAAATCCTTAAAACCATTTTTAAATCATGGACATTATTAATAAATATTTATAAGAATAAATAATTAAAACAATATTTTAGTTAAAGAGTTCTTAACCTTATGAAAGATTATTGAATAAAATTAATTGAGGAATAAAATTATTAAAAAATATATAATATCATGAGAGTAAATTTATTCATGATATAATTGGCCAAAGTACAATATATACACCATATAAAAGTGAATTGGTTCATAACTACAATAAAGTCTCAATGGAATTTAAATTGAGGTGAAATACCTTATAAAGACGGTATCTTTAGATTAAGGATAAATAAATTACATAATTATGTGTGAAAAATATAAATACACTCAATATGATTAAATACTCAGTGTAAATCAATCATAGTAAATTCACACATGATATTTTAAAAACAAAACCAATGACTTGGATGTTTAAATCAATTAATGGAAATTGGGTTAAAATTAACCTTATCATGATCATATCAATGACATAAGAAATTATTAATGGAGTGATTATGTGTATAAAAATTATATCCAAACAAAGGGGAGTGGAAATTAAAACATAAATAAATAATCATTGATAACACACATAATCATATAATGACATAATAAAAAATTAGAAGATTATCTCAAGGAATGGAAATTGTGTTAAAAAGATCCCACATCAATTTGGTAATATACGAAACACACACCACATAAATGAAGGATAATAAAATGATGAATTAAATACCAATAAATAATATTATATTACACAAGGAACAAAATCAAGGGCAGTAAATAGATGATACAAAATGAAATGGTGGAAAACATTTCATGAATCTCATGGGAATAAAAAGTGAGATGAAAACCCCTTACCACATTGTAATCCATTGAATCACATGAAATTAAGTTAATAACCACCAAACGAATCATATAATTTCCTGAATATAAAGAGAATCATTATAATATATATCAAATGTAATTACACAAAGCACCACATACTAGAAATAACTGGCAAACTATGAAAATATCTCGCAATTAAATGTGAGATAAGAAACCCCTTATATTGTGTCCGACAAGACACATTTGTTCTTTAATCTATAAAATAATAAAATAAAGTGAATTTATATTTTCTTAAGAACCTTGTCCACATTTATTATTCCTTTAATATCACTTATGACCTTGTTATAAACATTATGTAGTCATTTAAGTTAATAATGGTCGTTTTGTAGATATTTGATTAAAAAATGAACTTCCTATAATTAAAAGATGTTCACGTGGTCAAAGGGCCATTATCTACAAAATGTTATTAATTATTTAGATATCATATATATCATATATATCATTTATATATATTTATTTATTATTGTACATAACATTTGTAGATAAGAAATAAAATTCACCATTCATAGAGACGGTAAGCTGTATGTATGCCTGAAGACTACTTTCATTTCTATTTAATATTTTAATGGATTGAAAACTAAATGATAAATAGGTATATAATAATTCTAGTATAATATCATATATAATTTCAATAACACCATCATTTATACCTCCCATGTATTCAATGAATGATTCAAAGCACTTTGAGGTGGTGGTAGTCCGCCTTTCCTCAAATGAAATTATTGTATTTACCAACTGTGGAAACCATAACAGTATTATATAAATGAAAAATATAGAAGAATATAATCAATATTAATAAAACATATATCATATATAAATACAGTTCCATAGTAATGGCCACCATAAGAGGTGGTGGTAGGATATTGAACAATCATTGTTTCATGAGGCAATAGTTCGCCGTCCAAAGATACCGTATGTTCTTTTCCCATTAGATTGAGGAGTTTGTAAGTGTAGTTAGAATAATTCTCATAAAAACATAATATTATATTGAGGATACTGGGGATGTTATAAAATAATGTAATAAAAAAATTTAAGGGGTTTGAGAAGAAAAATAAAAGAAAAGAACATAAGAGAATATGTTACCTTTAAATTGGGAATCTCCCACTGGTTTGATCGATAAGGTTAACATGAAGTGCCTTATTCCTATGTTAAGGATTCTAGTTGGAATATAGGGTTTTAGATATCTTATTTGGGCATAGTTTGGATGAGACAAGGGTCTTGAGAAGTGAGAGGAATGGGTTATAAGTGAGGTCTTTTTATAAGGGGGAGGAGGGGCTCTTTATGAATGTTTAAATACATTATTTTATTATATAATGATTTTCAGTTTCGAAATTTCCAAAAATTAACAAATTTGATGATAAAATGAATCATTCTCAATATAAAATCATCAAATAAAATTTTTATAGGTTTTGGATATTTTTTACCCTTAATAATCTATTTTAATTAAATCATTCAATAATGAAGTAAACACTGCATCATTATTGTGTCATAAATATTTCTATTTATTTGATTTCTAAAAATGATAAAAAAATTATCATGATATAAGAAATATTTTTATATTTTTAATTAATATTTATAGTTGTTGATATATATTATATAACCCCATGTAAGAATTTATTAACTAAAAGATATTTGTTTTAGTCACATTTGACTTTCCTTTAAATTAAATAATATAATGTTTTATTATCACTCCCACATGGCTTTGTGGAATCCCAAAATAGACCCAAGGATTCCCATGGTCAGAAATTTATTGTTCAATATGATTAGGAAACATATTAGTTTGTTTTAATTTTATTATCATAATATTTTGATACTGTTATTTACAATATTTACCCTTTAACCGTGGTAAATAATTTTTTTACTGAAGTAAAAATTCACAATGTCTAATTTTTTTTACATATTTACACAATATGTACCTCCCGATTGAAGATATGGTATCCATTTCTTAAATTAGAAAACATAAATTTGGTAGAAATTAATTTAAAATTAATTCCTATTTTCAAAACCAAAAGCATTTTTTTAAGAAAAAATAACTATCAAAAGGTTATCACTTGTTTTTGTCCAATTCAAAGTGATAATTACATAAAATGACCAACATAGGATTAAATGGTAAAAAGTTATTCTAATTACACATTAAATCCAGTTATAAAGATAATATCACAATATAAATATATTTCATTAAATAATAGTTTTAATTTAAAATAATGTATATATCTCTATTCATAAAAATGAACTTTATCAGAAAAACAACAAACTTTTAACCAAAAGAATTTTGATGTCACAATTCTAGATTAGAATATTATTTTGTCAAATAGAACATATAAAAGTGACCAAAACTATTTTTAAATAGGGTTCTCCATCAAAAGGTGTTAAATCTCCCTTTTAATGAATATTATTGTATTAATGTTTAAGATCAGATTGTTTCAAATTTTAAGCCTCTAAATTTTATTGGATAAATGTAAAAACGATTTACAAACATATAAAATCATATTTTAGTTAGTTCTATTCATTCCCACAAAAAAAGGCTATGTGATATCTACCATTTAATATAATTATATTATTATATTATTTTTTTCAGTATAACACAACAGTGTGTGAAATATAAGATTTCAAAGAATCTCGTTGTTGCATATCAGGTTTTCCATGGAACATAAAGTCACATTTAAAGTAAAATTAATATTTAATTGAATTTTTCTAATAAATATAAAAAAGTTATATTCTCTATTTACATGGGATGTTACATTCTTTACCCCTATGGGAATTTTTCCTCGCAATTTTAAAATTGGGTTTGGAAACTTCATCAAAAGTCTAACATTAAAAAAAGAGTCAATAAAAATAACAATTTAAAAGATTGAATGAAAAAAAACAGGACACCTGAGATATCCTATACTAGGATTCCATGTAAAAAATATAGAAATTTAAGATAATTATATGGAGGGTGGCATAAAAATGATTAGAAGAAAAATAACAACCAGAAAATCACAAACATGTGATTTGTTAAACGTTCAATGATTCCCAAGAAGGAAAAGTTAATGGAATATTTTTGTGCTATGTTACTTTTAAATAAGTTTAGAAATCTATTTAAGAGTTTGAATAAGAAAATAAAGAAACATGTTTAATTTCCATGTAGACTTTCATCCTTTGCTATATTTCTACCACAAACTCATCTTTTCTGCAAACGATGAGTATTTAGGAAGACTTGTTCACATTGAAAGTTCTATAATAAACTTCTATAGAATCACATAATCTACAAAAGATGGACTATATTTTTCTCATTTATTTAGAAATTAACCAAAACCAAAATGGGTTTTAAAAGATCAGATAATCCCTAAAAAGGATAATCTTTTACAAGAATAATGACTACTCTTAATGTCCAATTTTTTTAGAAAAATACCCAAATATCAATAAAGTCCATTCAATAAATAATTGTCCAAAAAATTATTTAAATTAATAAAAACTAAAATAAAAAACAATATCTCAGAAGGATTAAATCACATAATATTCTATGATAAAACTTAACATTTATCGACAAATAATACAGGTTACTCTTAAAGTCTAATAATGAAATCTAATTAACCAAATCACATATTCTCCAAGATAGTTTAATAATTTCCAAAATAAACCAAATTGTCATATTTCCACAATAAAAACATAGATTCTTACAAAATTAAATTTAATCCATTACTCCACAAATGAGATCCAATAATATTCTCTTTCCATTAAGCATATAATGTTTTCAAAAGAGAAAACCGCTCTTAAAATAATCATTCCCACTTAGTCACCAAATCATTTTCTTATATTAATGATATCCATTTGATAAAACATAAGATCCCAAAATCCACTTATTATTGATCTATAAAATCATTTATCTTAAAATAGTAAGTTATACTAACTAGAGTCATCACGTAGGAAAGTGGTAGGTGATGCACCCTTATCGCCTTTCAATTGTGGGATTGATTCCTGAAGCCATTCTGGACATGACGGGTTGTCACCATTCTTATGGGTTGTCCTTTTTATAAAACAAAAATATAACCCTAACATGTTTTAACAAAAAAGGATTTATTATGCATTTCATTTTCATCTAAATACATTATGACCTCAACATCTTATATATTGTAATTTTTTCACCTCTATATGATAAAATAAAACTATTCCCAATAGTAAGAACATCATACATTGATCATGGTGTCCATATGGTTTGATCAACATCTTGTTCACATAGGTATCTGGTCCATTCATTGCAATAATGATTTAGAGAGCATTCAAAATCATTTTTTCTTTCATCCAAATAAACCATGTACAACATGGGTCATATGGGGTTTTTCAGATAAACAGTTTCGGAAAATAATCACGTATGACGTATTATTTCAAAACATCTAATAAAACACGATTTTTAGGAAACAGTCAGACCAAATTTGAGTTGAAACATTCAATAAAAGATTCTTTTAAAATAACATAAGTATGTTTTGAGAGACTATATTATAAAATAAAATATAAATAGGTTGATAAAGGGTCTCATTATTCAGCACCATTTTCAAAAATCATAATACCCTTCAAAATATTTTGATAATGTAAAATATTTTAAAAGGACTTGATAATATTTACCATTATTGAAAATATGAGAATATTTTTAAAATAGTATTTTATTAAATACATCCCATTATCCACAATGATATCAAGGTATAGTGGAGGTGTATGATATATCAATCTACATTTATCAAGTAAGTTCTATGCTAGAAAAAGTTTCACAATAATTTGAACAAGACATTGCAATAAATATTACAATAATTTCATCCAGAAGAGATATGAATGTCATTTTAGATCCTCCTCCTTCAATTTGTAACTAAAATTTCTTGAACTAAAAAAGTAATAAAACAAATATTTAACTTAAAATGTAAACATATGGACTAACCATGTGTCTAATAAAAACTCGTAATCCCTAATGTTTTCTAAACTGACTTATGATAACAACTCTAAGGACCCAACATTAAAACATTACATAACCCTAAATTAAATGAATAAATCACATTTTGTTATTTTCATGTTAAGATTTTTATATTATTAGGCCATAAATATTGTATATATACTAGAAAATGACATGTAGACACTAATACTCGGTATCTATTTTTTCAAAAAAAAAAACTCTTAAAAAGGAACATGTCTAGTTCCAAGTTTTAGATATCATGAATTTTCCTTCATCCCATCCTTGATCTTATTCATCATTATGTCCTATAAAAAAAATTTACAAAATATTGGATGAGTATAAAAAGAATAGAAAGGGTTAAAAATGAGAAAATATTAAATTAGCTCATCAATAAATACAAATCAATGAAACTGTACTTTTCAATCATTACATACCTCATGAAATCATATGATTTATGAATAACACATTGAAATCGTTAATTTTAAAGGTAAATTGTGGCGTAAATATCATACATACATTTTAGATATCTCTACTACATAGGGAGTGACATTTGAATAACCATCACAGTATATTCTATAAATCTCTTCGTAGAAACATTCACGTTTAACTCCATCACATTACCCAATGCATTGGAGGGCTATCTTGGGCTCACCTTCCATTGGTTTATCACGGATCCACACATATACATAAAAAATAACCAATAACCATAATATATTCTTAACACATAAAAAAAGAATTATGAAAAGACAACATTTCCTCATTGCAATCCCTGTATATCATTTCATGATATTAATATAATCAATGCTTTATCAAACCATTTTTATAACCATTTAAAACATTTAATAAATAGATTTTTGAATCAAAGTATCCCCTACATCATAGATGATTTGAATATAATAAACATTTTAAAACATTAATGTCCATATAAATAAATCCTTAAAACCATTGTTAAAACATATACATTAAAGATAAATATTTATAAGAATAAATCAATAAAATAATATTTTAGTTAAGGTGTACTTAACCAAATGAGAGAATCTGAAATACAAATAATATAGGAATAAAATTTAATCATAACCATATAATATCATGAGAATAAATTAATTCATGATATAATGTTACAAATGACAGTATATAAATTATATAAATGTGAATTATTGCATAAAAACAATAAATTCTCAATGAAATGTAAATTAAGGTGAAATACCTTATAAATACGGTATCCTTAGATTACGAGTAAATAAATTACATAATTTTGGGTGAGAAATATAAATATAATCAATATGATTGGATAATTAGTGTAAATCAATCATAGAACATTCACACATGTTATTTAAAAAATGGCATGGATGTTTAACATAATGAATGGAAATGGAGTTAAAACTGCCCTTTTAATGTTCAAATGATTTAAGTGAGAAATTATCAACGGAGTGATTATGTTCATAAAAAGTATATCGACATAAAGGGGAGTGGAAATACAAAATAAATAAATTTTCATTGATTCCACTCATAATCATAGCATTCCATAATAAATAATTACAAGATTAACCCAAGGAATTTAAATTGGTTTAAAAATTTTCCTTGCCGATTTTGTAACTAACAAAACACAGACCACATGAATTAATGATCATACTATAAATATGTAAATACCCATTAATTAAATTATATTACAAAAATAATTAAATCATGGGATGTAAATACACCACGCAAAATAAAATAGTGGCAAACATTACATGAATCTCACAGGAATAAAAATTGTGATAAAAACCCCTTACTACATTGTAATCAATCGACTCATTCGAAATAAAGTTAATAACCACAAAGAATTCATAGAATACTAGTAATATAAAGAGAATATTGATAATATATATCAAATTTTATAACACAATACACCACATTCATGAAATAAATGGCGGACAATGGAAATCTCACGAAATTAACAATGAGATAAGAAACCCCTTACCTGATGTCCAACTTGGCCCATTCATTATTTATTTAATGAATATTTAACTAATGTTAATTTATAATTTATTAATTACTTTTTTTAAATTTTATAATTCCATTTATATCACTTATTACCATTTTCTAAACATTATGTAATCATTTATGTTAACAATGTTAGTTTTGTCGATATTTGATTCAAAAATGAAATTCTAATAATTACAAGTTGTTCATATTGTCAAAGGTCCATTATCTCGAAAATTATATTCAGGAATTTGATATTATATATATCATATATATCCATTATATATATGTATTTATAATAGTACATAACATTTGGAGAGAAGAAATGAAATGCACCGTTCGTGGAGACGGTAAGTTGTACGTACGCATGAAGGATACATTCATTTAAATTTAGTAATTTAATGGAATAAGAAAATAATTATACACAAATATATTAAAATTACATTATAATTTCATATATAATATTATTAAATCCATCCTTTATACATCCCATGTATGGCCTGAACAAGTCATATCACATTGAGGGGTCGGTAGTCCGCACTTTCACAAATGAAATTATAGTATTTACCCACCATTGAAACCATAAAGGTATTATATAAATGAAAAATGAAGAATCATAGAAAAAATATGTATATAATATTTATATAATATAAATACAATGTCTTTTTAATGCCTACCATAAGAGGTGGTGGGAGAATATTGAACAATCATTGTTTCGTGAGGTAGTAGTTCACCGTCCACAGAGATAGTTTGTTCCTTACCCATTATATGGAGGTGTGTGTAAGTTTAGTTCGAATTCCTATAATAAAAAAATAGTATATTGTGTATACTTATTTATTTCTAAAATAAAGGAATAAAATTTTTTTAGTGGGTTGTGGAAGTAAAATAAAAGAAAAGAACTCAAGAGAAGACGTTGCCATTAAATCGAATATCTCCCTTTGGTTTGAATCAAATGGTTTACATGAAGAGCCTTCTTCCCATGTTAAGGTTTCAATGAAGATTATAGGGATGTAGGGGGCTTATGTTGGCCGAGGATGGATGATCCAACGGCCTTGATATGTTTGAGGAATGGGATAGATGTGTGGGATTTTTATAAAAAGTGGGGAGGGGCTATTTATGAATGTTTAAAAATATTTTTTTTATTATACAATTATTTTCTGTTTCTAATGGTTCAAAACTTATTAAAGTTAAAGATAAGATGACTCATGTTTGAAATAAGATCATCCAATTTGAATTGGATAGGTTTGGGATATTGTTAAAATCATTATATTCATATTTATTTAAATCATTCATTAATGAGGTAATCACTACATCATTATTGTGTCATAAATATTTTTATTTATATGATGTCTAAATATTATTAAAAAACTGTCATGATGTAGGAAATAAATTTTTATTTCAAAGTATTTTTTATAGTTGAATAGATATTTTATATAACCCCATGTAAGAATTTATTTACTAAATGATATATGTTTAAGTCATTTTTGTATTTACATCAAATTAATTAATATAAAGTGTCATTATCACACCCATGTGGCTCCATGGGGTCCCAAAATTGACCCAAGGATACTCATGGTCCGAAATATATAAACCAATTAGATTAGAACAATTTTTAGTGTAATTTTTTTAGGGGTAATGCTTTGGTCAAAGACCAAAGCACAATTTATTGATAAACAAAAAAGGATTACAAGAGGCGAAAAGATGGGATTTTTTTACAATATCAATTAAAAAGGTATAGTATGTCAGACGTAATAGAGTCCATCCAAGTCATGCTCTATTGAACTCCTTTGTTGGAAAGAGCATCAGCAACATTATTCGCTTCATGGTAGGCATGAGTAGCAATATAGTCCATCCCATAGAGCAAATTCAGACAATTCATCCATCATGTGGTAAGTGTCCAGGCCATATGGATGTTTCCATTCCAGATGGCATGAATGATAGTGGTTGAATCACAGTCTATCCAGAGCTTTCTCCAACTTCTTTGAAGCGAAAAATCAGCAGCATGAATGACCCCCAGCATTTCCGCCTCCAGAGAAAAAGAGTGACCACATCCAACATAGAAGTAGCCCTGACACTGCCCAACTGAGTCTCTGAAGATGGAACCACGACTAGAAGGTCCTGGGTTGCCTTTGGAGGTGCCATAGACATTCACTTTAGTCCATCCTGGAATTGGAGATTTCCAGAACACTTCAAATGAGTGTTTGGGCTTTGGGTAGATGCCAGGAACACGGAGCTGTCGAAGAATCACAAAGTAACCAACTGAGTTGTTACAACAGACTTTTTGTATTAAGGCAGCTTCATGAACCGCAAGAAGAATCTGAGAATTCCCTGCATTTAGATTGAGAGGGTAATTATTGTGAATGATAGAATTTCTAACGTACCAGATCACATGTAGAAGCTCCACCACTGCTGCCAGGAAATGATTTTTTATCTGTAGAGAAATATCATGTCGAGTAAAAATTTTTAATAACAAGGAATTGAGTTAGTAAAGAACTGTCTATAATTAAATAAATCATAAATATAATTCCATAGAGTAGAGGCTGTCGCGAAAGATAGAAAAAGATGATTGGCATCCTCCCTATGCTGGTTACATAGGAGACACTTAGAACAGAGTTGAAAACCAAAAGTTTGAAGACAAGTTTCGGTTGGTAATCTATTATGGGCAATGCGCCAAATAAGGGTGAGCCTAGAAGATTTAATCAAGGGTTTCTTAAAATTATTCACCCATAGATCAATTTTTAGTGTAATTTAATATTGTTAGAATAATATTTTGTTACCCTTGATTACTAGATATACACTTTAACCATGGTAAATAGAAATTTTACTGAAGTAAATATTCATAATGTCTAAAAATTAAAGTTACATATTTAAAAAATTTGGACCATCTGATTCCAAATATGGTATCCATTTTTCCAAATTTAAAACACAGAAGAGGGTGAAATCAATTTAAAATTAATTCTTGTTGACAAAATAAAAATGATGATTTTATGAAATAAAAACTATCAAATGATTGATACTTGTTTATGTCCAATTTAAAGAAAAATTACTTCCAATGACTAACATAGTATTAAATGGTTAAAATATAATATATTTTAAATTTGGATCTATTTATTAAGATAATATATCCATATATATAAATTATATTAAAATAATGTTTTAAATTAAAATACAGTATTTTTCACAATTAATAAAAAAAATGAACTTTATCCGAAAAGTACCAAAAAACATTTCCAATGTAAATTTTGATGGCTCGATTTTAAATAAGAATACTATTTTTTTCAGATTTTACATATAAAAGAGGCCAAAAATAGTTTCAATGAGTGTTCTCCATCAAAAGGTGGTAAATCAAACTTGTAAAGATTATTAGAGAATTTATGCTTAAAATCATATTATTTCTTATTTTAAGCCTTTAATTTTTTTTGGAAAAATGTTAAAAAAAATTAACAAAGATATATAATTATATTTAAGTTAGTTCTATTTATTTCCACCAATATAATGTCTATGAGTTAAATACAATTTAAAGAAATAATATTATTATTTTATTTTTTTCAGTATAACTCAACGTCGTGTAGAACATAAGATATTAATGAAACTCTTTGTTGATTATCAGGTATGTCATTGAACATAGATTCCCCTTTATGGTAAAATTAATATTTAACTCACAAATTTTAATAAAGATTAAAAAATTATATTTTTTATTTACCTGGGATGTGACAAAAACCACTAGAGCACCACCGTGTATCATAAGAAGGCCAAATGTGAAGCCCTATTCATCAAAATCTTCTCTAAATTAATATATAATAATTAAAAGATGCTTGAAAACATTGCTGATATCTAGAGGGATGTAGAGGACTATTATTAAACTAAATTTTTTTTGTTGATCAATTTTGGTTTCTTTTTTTAATGTCCTTATACATAGTATTTATAAACACTTTTCAGTGAACATTTTAAAAAATACGACCATTGTATTTTTTAATAACAGTTAGGATTTTTTTTAATTTAAAATACTAATGGATAAATAAAAATGTTGAAAACATTTAATTAAAATGTTTCAAAATGTAAAACAGTTAAAAATATAATATAACATAGATATTTAAAAATATTTTAATGTTGTTTCCATAAAAGTAATATAATATAATAATAATTTAAATTTAAAAGGTGTAAATAATATAATGGATGTGACACACATATATATATATATATATAGTATAGTGGACTCATTCTATTTTCCCCATATAAAGAATAATATTTACTAGAAATTTTCTATGTTCCCAACAACCACAAGTAATTTTCATGCAACAATACTTAGGTGGGATGCAAGGCCAGGACAGTGGTGGGTTTCAGTATTCTCTGGCTAGATAGCTTGAGCATAGGGTTTCCTCATGATAGTTATGGGAGAGAACATATATAAATCCATTGAGATTCAATCTGTGCATAGTGTGGGATATTCTCTCAATGGGAGCCTGACTATAACCGTTCCATTCCATATGTGAATGGATAATTAAAAGGGACAAGTTTTAGCTTGACTTTTAAAGGGGCCCTGGTTTTATACCCATTTTGATGTGGGAAGGAATTTTCAACCAGGGAAAATATCTTAACCATCAAATCAAGATAGAAATCACCCCATCCAATCATTCATTTCCATGTTCATCTCCTCCTCTACTTTTCATATTTTTCACCCCCTTTATAACCATTAGATATCGATATTTTTGAAATCCAACCACCACTATTTTTTTCATCTTTAACCATCACCCATCCAATATTGACACTTCTAAATATGGTAACTAATTTAATAACATACCTTTACTAATTTTTTGGTTGATCTATTGAAAACATTATCTACCAAAACTTGCAATGGATGTTTTATATAAATATATACTGCTTATATATGAAAATAATCCCATGAAATGGGTTAATACATGCCTAATTAACTCCAATGATTGATCTTAATTGTGTCAAAATTTGATCACCATTAATATTTTCAAATGTTTCAACCTGTAACATATTATATACATACATTTTATTTCAATAATATTATTCTATCAGTTGGCCATGTAGATCCAAAATAATGACATGTTTTTTCAAAAGGGTGATGATTTTGTCACCAAATCATGAAACAATTATTTATATAATATTTGTCTTCTGACCCAATCCCTCACTCCCAAATTAACCCCACTTTATATTTATTTGCTCTCATGAAAAACCCACCCTTCTCTTCCATTTTGATTATATCTAAGGTTATTGTTTTAATTTTTATTCATTAAATTTTTATTTAATTTATTTTTTGTAAGGGTTTAATTTTTTTACCTATCAATTTATATTTGATTTAAAAAGATATATATGTATATGTATATATATGTATGTATCTTTATTTCTTCCATAAACTAATTTATATGGATGTTAAAATTATATCAAGGTTATATTTTAGAAAAGAACATTTATATTTTTTTTCAAACATTAATTTTAATTTAAACTCTTTTAATAAATCCAATAATTTATGTATTTATTTTAAAATAAAAATATATATATTACTATGAATTATTTTTACATTTTAAGAAGAATTGGGATACAAAAACTATTCTATAATCATACATTGGTTATTGTATTTTTATTCTACATTGTAAAAATTTAAAAAACCATCTTTTTTCTTTATTGAATTAAAAATTTGAGAGGGGTGTTGATTTTGTTTCTATGTTATAATTACCATTTTATGTTAACAAGAGTTATAATTACATTTCTGATATATAATTAAAATATATTTCAAAAATTTATCATTTATTGTGAGAAATGAATTTCTCATCCATTCTTGTCATTCATAATTTACAAATAACCACCATCAAAATATATCAATGACATTCCAAGAGTTTTTATTCCAGAATTTATTTAATTTATTTTTTAATTTATATTTATTTTTATTATAATTATTAATTTATATTATTGAATTTATTCAAACTATTTTTGTAAATTCCTAAAAAATATGAATTTTTCATAGACGGAATGTGGTATGAATATTTTATTCATTGAAAATAATTTCTGTATGATTTTGTATTATTTTTTTTGTTATGGGTGAGAAATCTAGGACCATTAAAATATTTTATAAAATTATGGATCATTAGTATTGGATACATTAATTTGGTATATAGAGTGATCCCATGAACTCTATAAGATTATGTCCCACATGTTACAAATACATGTTTTCTTATGGGTGTTATTGTGGCCTCATGCGCGTCATGATTAATTAATAAAAATTAATTTTACCAAAAAAAAGTACAAATTAGGATATGTATTTGATAATAATAATAATTTTGTTATTATTTGGTTATCCAAATAATAGAAACTATTTTATAATATTTATAAAATAACTTAAATTAATTTGATAAAAATTGTTTTCATTGAATGATTTATATGATAAAAAATTACAATGAAATATATGATTTTTATATAATTTAATCTTAATATGTTTTAAATCCCCTTAATAGTAAAATTAAATTCTCAAACTCTATTTCATATTTATTTTTCATAGGTTTAATATAATTTAATTGCGTGGTGTATGTCATATAAGGAGGAAATCCACACTAGGCTATTTTTTAATTTTTTTGTGAATAATTAGAAATTTGTAATATATATATATATATATATATCTAGTTTTAAAAAACCATGACATTGAAAAGGACAATATATAGCGTATTCTCTATTTATTTTTCATTTTTCCTTATATAAAATTACACATCATTTTTATATTCTAAATCTGGAAGAGTGTGTTTAGAGTCTTTTAATTTTTATCTAATGAATGTATGAGATAATTTTTTAAAATTAAAATTAAATTAATTATTTAAGTATGTATCATTTTTTAAATAAATTATATTAATATATTCTGAAGAAAGGATGAAATCATGAAAAATCCTTTTTTCCCTTCTAGATTAATTGCATCAAAAAATAATTTTAAAATATTCCTAAACATATTTTGAACCCTTTTAATCCTTTAAATATCTTGTTAATTCAATTACAATACATCCAAAACCCCTGATATAATTCGATTTTTCTAAGGACCGGGTTATAAAAATTTTATTATTGTGCATACACAACATCCATTCTATGAACTATAAGTGAAATATTTTCCAGTTATTTTTAAAAAAATTACATTATCATTACAATTTCAGTCTTTAGTGGGATTTCTAGAAGCTACAACATAGGGTGACATCTGCAAAGCCAATCTATTTCATGTTTTATGATTAATTTTCTAAATAAGACATAAAAAATAAAATAAAATAGTTTTATATATTTTATTTTTTCAATAAGAATTATTTCTATTCCTATATCTCTAAAATTTATACCCATGATAATTTTATTTCACTTTCCTATTGATTTATACATGAGTTTTATGATTGTTCCTTGAGTTCTGTTTGGTTAAAGTAAGTCGAAGATCGAGAAACTACATTGAGGATGAGTTTTTCATTAAGAAACCCTCTATTTTGTTTGAATTCCTAACATTTGGGATTATGGTGAGTGTATTAATTAATTATTATAGTTCAATTATCAGTATTTTGTAAAAATTATAAATTTATTTGGGTATGAACACCAATGTTTAATGATGAAAAATGATTGGTGTGGGTGTGTGGGAACTAATTTTGAGGGTCTAATTAAATTAATGGTGAATAATGGTACATCTGAAATCAATGATTTTTTATTTTTAGTAAATATTGTAAAAAACCTAATTCCAAAATTAAGAAAGAAAATGGAATTATATTATTTAAAAAACTCTAATTACTTAACATATTTATTAAACTATATGAAATATCTAATATATAAAATTCCCTACCAGCATTAGAAAAATTGCAGGGTAACAATTAATTATGACAAGAATGCTGAATGTATATCCCACATGCTCTCAATCATCTAAAAATAAAAAATTATCATATCAGAAGAAAAACAACTGCACTAAGAAACAGATGGATGAAGAGAACCATTCTTGAATAGAAGAATTAAATGTCCATTAAATATTATATTTTTTTTAATTACCCTATAAATGGTAATAATGATTATTATTTTCTAACCGTTGAAAAAAATATAACTTTTTTAGTTTCTAACATCAATTAATTTATTCTAATATTTAAAATGAATTTTAAATGATAATTGAAAAATAATATATATAATAAAATTTAATGAAATTTTCAAAATTGTAAAACTTTTAAAATTATAATATAACATTTAGATTTTATTATATTTAAAATATGGTTTCATAAATACTGTTTCAAATAATATTAAATTGACCTTCAATGGATTAAATAAACTCTGTAAAGTGATATATATATATATATATATATTTGAATTTGTTTTTTTCTACTTTTACCACGATTATAAATATATATACTATAAAAATTTAATAGTATTTAATGAAATCACGTTTATCCCATGTGACATTGCATAAGTGGGAAGTAAGTCTAAGCCCTCAGAATATTGATGTATTCATATGAAAGCCTTCTCAAGAATAATGTACAAAAACTAATACTTTTATTAAAGATTAAATAGTTATTCACTAAATAAAATACATATAATCTTACCTAATAGATTGGGAAGTCTTGTGCGTTTGGGAATTAGGTACATTAAACAAAAAATTAAATATTATCATTATAAAAATTCTCCATAACATGCTCGCAAATTAAAATACATGTGGTAACCGGAAGAAACAAATAAGAAAGAATTGATATATATATTCCAGTAAGAGAATAAACATGGAATAAGGGAAAAATGTTATAAAATATGAATATTAAGTTGAATAAAATGATTATGAATCAAAAAAAATTAATGATAAGACATGATATAACATTATTACATAAATTGAACATGTCTAATGTTTAAAATACATAGTCCATCATATCATAGGTTAAGACTATATTTCATGACATCATAATAGAAGAATATCAAAAAAAGAATCATTTTTAAACTCTTTACCAAAATGAATTATCTTGATACAAAACATTAACCAATTTATTTGTGCACTATTGATTTCTAAGCACACCCATCACATTCATTTCATTATCATTTTAAAGTGTTCCACCCATATCAAATTACATGGATTCATTCATAAATATATTTTATTCCATGATTATGGATTGTGTCATAAGTAAAAGTAAATCCCCAATAATAATTAGTAAAAGTGTTTAAATTTTAGCACCCAATATAGAAATTGGGTATTATATTCACTACATAATTGTTTTGGCACAGATTCTAATGGTGAAATTTTAGCAGCATGATAGGGATGTATTAATATTCATGGAATGATTTAGTGAGAGATAATTAGGTCTCTCAACATTTACGAATCATAAATAAAGAATTGGTAAGGTGTTGAAACATACGCCATCATTAAAAATTTATAATAAAAGGAAATAAAATGAAAAAAAATATTGGATAAAGGGGTGAAATAGAGGTTCTCTTATAGAATTTAGATAGCATAAAATTGTAACAAAAAATTCATAAAATAGGTTTACTATAGTGAGAGATGAATCTAGTTATTTGGTAATAAAATTGGAATTAACAGTGACATGGAAATATATATTCATACATTAGGAAAGAGAGATCAAAAGGAAAAACATAATAAATTAACATGAATAAGGAGGAGAATGGAAAGAACACTTACTTTAGTGTGTAACTAAAAAACATTAAAATTGGATTCATGATATGTTAGGGATCCTTGATATAATTAAATAGAATGGATGGTGGTTTAAGGATGTTCTCTATTTTCTTAGTGGATGTAAAGGAGAACTTTGGGGGGTTTATATAGAAAAATGGTGGTATTTCTTTAATATTTAGTTTTTGGAGTCTACAAAATAAAAGATAAAAAAACATCCTCTATATTTTCACATGGTTTCCTCCAAATTGGAGATTTTTTATATTTTTTTTGAAAAGGGATGCTATTATTAAAATATTAAACTTTATTTTATTGAGGTGTGTTACAATTTTAATGAAATGAATTTAAAATCATAAAATATATTATATGTTCTAGAGTGTTCATAATGGTCTTATAGAAGTGATAAAAAAATTTATTTGAAATTTATTTTAAAATGAAAACATTTATTTTTCTAAGGATACCCATTATAAAATTTATTACATAATTTTTGGGTCATTTAAATTTTATAAAACACACCATATAATTTTAATATATATATATATGTTAATGAAAAATTTGAATGTCTTAGAATAATACAAAAAATTAAACAATGGTTAATTTGGATGTTATAAATCCAGATATGATAATAATTTTATATAAATAATTTTATATAAATATTTTATTAAATATTTGAATTTTTAGTTTTAAAAATAATTACAGATTTTTATGGGAAATAATTGTTTTTTGGGAATAATTGTTTATTTGAATCATATTAAAACATTATATTTGACTTCCTAAAAATTATAAATTTTATTATAATTAATAACAATAATTAAATAGTAATCTTTTATTAATATATTAATTACTTCAAAAATAAATTAATTAATACCAATATATTCTTATATTGAATTGATTAGTACCCAAAAATAATATTCTCATTTTATAGTATCAAAATAAAAATAAATTCATTATTTGTTATAAAATAATGTACATAATTTTTATTTCTTATGTTTTGATACATATAACTTTTATACACCTCCATATTCTCTTAGTGTAATGTGTAGAATTTTGGGACTTTCAAGGGGTTATTCTGCAATGATGGTTTGGGTTGGGATCCCGATTATCTTTAACATCACCCATAAATGGTTTTTATTATTCTTAAGTTGTTGGATCTCAACATGGTCATGGTAGAGGGAAAATCATAGATATTCTATCTTCCTTAAATTTGCTATCAAATGTATATCACATGTAACAATCCTACTTGATGAGGCAATCACTTCCTTTCTCTAAGTCATTTTTACTTTCTCAACCCATATAATTATATTATTTATTTGATAACTAACTAAGAACTATAATATAAATGGTAAATAGTCTTAAAGGTATATTGAAACAAATTGAATATAGTAAAATGAAATAAGTGCATGTAATTTTCATATTTATATTACACAATATAACATTAAATCTAATTTAATTTAATTTAAAATAGATTGGTTCATTACATTCATTCCCACTTTAGAAAAGATTCCATAGATATTTTCATTTGACTCCCTAAAAATAGTTGTTGTTAATTTTTCTAAACCTCTTACTTTGGATCCCATGATACATATTTAATCATGTGGTATCCCCACAACACATTAACAAGGTGGATTTTATTATTTCATAAAACACTTTCTATAGGATCTACGGTCTTTAATGGTTGCACCTCATATGAAATATGACTCTCCAATGGTACATCCTATGGATTAAGTACATTTATGGTTTAATTGATTATTACAAAAGGAGTGATACATGGAATAAATCACGTACTCGAGATATGACACGTTTCTGTGGTTGTCGATAGGTCTCAGCTTCGATGGGATAAAATATTTTAAAGTGGTTGATGTATCTTATAATATCTTTCACTTCATCCCAAATCTATTTGCATTCATCCATTGAGATATGCAATGAAATTCCATGTATCTAACATCGAACACTATGTATCATCAATGATTATTATAATTTCTCTTTTTTTCAATTTGAAAAATGTAAATGTGTTGTTGATGTTTTTCATCCATTTCTAAAATTAATCAAACCATTTCAGGACCTAAAGATTTTAAATCCCCAACATTATCAAATCAAGCTATCATATGACACCTTTTCTAGTAAATGGATTCATAAGGATCCGCATTGATGAACAAGTTGGAAAAAATTAGGAGAACTAAGGTAAAAAGAAAATTTTGTCCCATCCTCCATTGATGAGAATTGATATTTCTATAAACATTTCCTCATGTTTCTGGTTAGTCGTATATGATTGACCATTTTTTTGAGACTCATAAGCTGCTAAGAAAAAAATTGAGTGTTTATAGAATGTTAAATAATATTCCAGAACATGGTGGTGAATATTGGATCTCAATAATTTATAAAATATTTTGGTACAATATGTTGTCCGACTACTTCTCTAATTTATATTAATATAAGTAAATATATTGAATATTACTCTCATATCCCAATAAAGTGTGCATTAATTTTAATACAATAAAAAAACATATAATATTATTCCATCTTGGTATATTTGATATAATAGTGAAAAATCCCTGGTGACATTTTCCCCTTTCCATGTAAGTATGGGTAATATTTTCATCATCCCCTTGAAAATTACCCTTTCTGATTTCACATAATAAAATCCAAGACATCTTGTTGTATAATCAATAATCTCTTTTATCATTTTTTCTAACCAATACTTTTCATGCTAATATCCATACCTCTTTTTTCATCCCAGGTGATAGATTAGGTTGATCTATGTTAGTCATCCAACAACTCTTCCCTAAACTCGTGATTTGATGGTACATGTAGCCTTCAACCAAATATTATATAACCTTAATTATTAAATGTGAACTATGAGGGTTTCCCTATCATTATAGCAACCATAATCTTATAAATTCACATATAAACTCTTTGAGCATCCTTTAGCCTCTCTAGAAGAGACAGTACATCAATCATTTCATAATGGATTGATGATTTCATTTCTTTTATGATCCCCATGTCCATCAGGTACCAATATAAGATAATAAGATACATATCAATTCAAATCAATGAAACAATGGAGAAATCCATTCTGCATAGATTTTATGAAATTTTATTCACTTTCCAATGATGGAATATTATTGAGAGTTAATAATCATTGATCTAATATAACCATATTCATTGTCAGATATTCACTTCTTATTTATTGAATATATAGTTGAGGATTTTGTGATCCCGATATATTTCATACTTTTTCAAAACAGATAATGAAAAAGAATATAATTGTGACGATTTCAACATCCAACACCAGATCATGTCTTGGGTAGTTATTTTTGTGAACATTCATCTACATTGAATCAAAGGATATGACTTTTTCAATTTTTATTAACACCCCACTAGAGCCCTTTTTCAAGGCTTCACTGAGTAGCTTGAAAAATTCTACAGTTGTGGGTATTGTAAGGACAAGTGAAGTGATAAGACTCCTTTTTAACACTATGATTATCTATTGACATTCATCATTCCAGAAATAATTACTCTATTCCAATTTATTTTTTGTGAAAGGGTCTGAAAATCACAATAAATATTTCACTAATCATTGACAATACTATTCTAACTGAAAGCAAATACAGATATATGTCACATAATTTTGACTCATTCATCCTCAAACTAATTAATTCTATGAATGGTACATATATTTACAATTTCTTATGATTATGTGTCCCAATAATGATAATTTTTCCAACCTGTAATCACATTTTCTATACAAGAAAAAACTATTCTTTCCCAAGGTATTTTTTATAGTATCCAAATGCTCCACATACGCCTGTATAATTTTTTAGCATGTTATAATATAATTTATAAGGACTATAAATTTTATTCAAGGAAATATCTAAATATTATATTTATTATATCCCTGATGATTTTTAGAGCATTATTTAGTTAGAGTGGCATCACAATGAATACGTAGTGTTCATACCTTGTATAAAATAAGTCACGAGGATATCCTCCTTATTCACACTAACATGGTTTTCTCCTGACCATAGATCCACCATTGAGAAGTATTTTTCTCCATGTAGTTGATCGAACAACTCATAAATACATGGAAAATTATACATTTTCTTTATTGTGATCTTTTTGAGCTCAAAATAATTGATCAAAAGGTACATTGAACAGTATTTCTTCATGATAAAGTGTACTAGTGCACACCTTGGTGAAGAACATGGGCAAATAAACCATTTATCTAGATTCTCTGGTAGATTATTCATAAGATCATAATTTTATACATTAGATATTCTATTTAGAAACTTGGGTAATGATAATGATCCATGGATAAGCTTGATTGAAAAATCAACCTCATGGTTAGCATGAAGATGAGAAAATTCCTTGAGAAACATATCATAATATTATCTCACAATGGGAATATCTTCATGGATGATCTCTTCTACAGAATAAATAATTTGAGCTATATAAGCTTTATCATAGGGTAATAATATTAATTATTTATATAATTGTTCTAAATAAGATTCTTGCTTCCACTTTTACTTGTACAGAATCAGGGTTTTATTCTCCAAATAGATAGTGATTTCCTTAATGAGAATGTTTTTTTGGATCCAGACAAGAAAATTCAATCCATTCCAATAATTACATATAATTCAACAAAAGGGAGTATGAAAAAAAATTTCAAGGATAATCCTTCCACAAAATATGGTATAGGATGATTTATATTCTCAGGATGCAACAATTGCCACCATTTTGTATTTTCAAAAATTACTATATTTACATGGTTTGTGGTGGTGTTCAGATAGTTCTACTAATATTTGGTGATATTAATGAATTCATATTACTAGAATAAAAAAACATGATCCATATTTTTGAATTAATATCTACCATTAGTATCACCACAACTTTTTTTGATGATATTATGCAGTAGTATTGGAAAATGTTCACTCTTGATTCCTTGCATGTTGTTGGCTGAATCCAAAAATTATTGGCTTAGTGAATTGGTTTTCATAATTCCTTGGTAACAAGGAGATGTACCAATGAACAATGTATTGGGAGTTGATATGAGAATTAGTTTTCTCTGTCACATTAGTAGGTTTCTCTTATCAGAAATCGTTGACTAGGTTCCCTTCCTTCCGGCGCCTATCTCATTTCCTCGTCCCCATTAGGAAATTTCTAGGGTTCTTAATTTTGATCATGTCACAAGTGGGGTGTCCGATTTTCTTGGAACTAATATATATATCTATTTGACATGTATAATTAAATTCCACTTTCCATGTATTATCTTCATGAAACCCTTAACAATCACTGATCATTATTTTTCACTTTGAGGGAACAATAGACAATTTCAGCATAACAATCAAGGTCACAAATCAATATGAATTAATGTATACATGGTTTTGGAACACAAACTATATGTTATACCTTTCATTTTGGTGTGAATGACATTTTCATAGGCATATTGTGAAGGTCTTTTTATTTTTCCATCATAATACCTAAGTGTTTCTTCATCTTTTGGTTATGTCAAGGAAATACCTCTCCAATTTATGATGGATAGTGTGAGGAAAGTATTTATTTATTTTTTAGTATTCATTACACAATGTTATTTTTATCTCTTTCTCAGACACTATATATTTTTATCAATGTCCACCACTAATCATCTTCATCTTCCATATAATAAATAGATACATGATCTTTCTCATTTTAACAACATTGAATAATGTAGTGAATATTTTCAATGGAGGTGATCCATTGTCCCGTGATTATGGGATCATACGACCCATTAAAATTCAGATGCCATCATCATATAATGCTTATTATCCCTTCTTATTCTCTTTTATTGTTATTTGGATGCTCCTCCAAATCTAGTTTTATATTCTGATTTGAGTTAGATGAGATTGAGTCATCAAGATTTATGTGATCACTTATCCCACCTAGTTCGGCACTCATTAGAGGTATTTTTCACATTTCTCACCACATTAATTATTTTCTTGATTCCTCTAATTTTTTTCCATTGGAAATAATAAATGAAAAAAATTATTATATTTAAAATATTAAACAGATAAAAGTGGATTTTAATGAAATTAAATGGATAAAATATAAATTACATATAGTTCATTGACTTATGAATATCTAGGATTCCATCTATGTTATGCATGATATATTTCCATGCATATACATCGAATTGTATATTTTTTTACTCACGTGATAATGGTACGTAATGATCGTATGAATTTTCCAAAGTATATCCACCAGATCTGTCAAACCATGTTTACAGTATGGCCCATTATCATGTACTAGATTACCCTTAGTTTGGTTCGGAATATATTTTCAGATATGTTACACCTAGGTACATATATTCTAGAACTACATCCATTTGTGGTATCTAGACATGTTTTTATTTTTTTGATAAACCACTTAATCTATAAATTCAAAACATATATGGATATTTTATTATTCATAGTTTTATCCCTATGAAATTTGATGTAGTTTTCTAATCTTAATCCAAAAAATAACTAAAAATTTCATCTAATAACAACATTAAAAATCATTTTTATTACAAATTAATAAATATTCATTTCATAAAATTTCTTATTAAATCAACAAAAAAATAATGAGAAGACTATTCTCATTGGAAATTAGGTACATTACATAAACATTTAATTCAAAATACCCATATCTTTGTTGAAATTTACTTTAACACTCTCACACTTAAACTGCACGAGATAACCTCAAGAAATAATTAAGAATGAGGTCAGATATAAATCCAAATAAATGATTAAATACATAATAATGTAATAATTGTTACCCAATAGGCATATAAAGGGACATAAAAAGAGTATGAATCATAAATAGAAATGACAAGACAATAGATAGAAGGATGATATAAATAAACCATGGGAAATGAGGAAACAACTAATGACACATCATCATAGGTCCAGGATAACTACCAAGACATTTTAATGGATGATAACCCCCCTAAATAATCAAATTTACTATGAATCCTAATTTTATGCGTCATTATTCTAACCATTACGATGTGCATTAGAGTGCTATATAATTTTGGGGACACCTATCACTTTTATTTCATTCCAATTCTTCAGTTTTCCACATAGATCATACAACATGGATTCTTTTTTCATCATATTTTATTCCCTGAAGATCGATTGTAGAGTAAATAAATGTAAATCCCCAATACGAATGAGTATAAGTTCATAAATGTGAACACCCTTTGATGAAATTTCTAACGGTATTAAACAAACTTATTTTTGGCATGGATTCCAACCATGAAATGTAAAAAACATAACGGGGAAGTGTGAATATTCATGTAATGACATAATGAGAGAGAAATGTGATGATAATCATTTATAGATAATAAGGACAGTATGTGTGAGGAGTGAAACCATAACCTATTGTTATGAATTGAAAATTAAAGGGCATAATATGTAGAAGATTCTGGAAAAATGTTGAAAAAGATAGGTTCTGAAACAAAATTATGGCATCCACATGGTATCACATAAAAATTTATAAAATCTCATAATTATAGTGGAAGGGGAATAACATTGTTCGACATAAAATATGGGCTTATAGGATCATGGGATGACATATCCCAACATTTTAAAAGGTAGAATCGAATGAATATCATAACAAATATACACATGTGAGGAGGTGAAAGGAAAGCACCCTTACATGAGTTTGTGACTCCAAAAGTGTTAATGGGTATTCATTAGAGAATGGGGAGGCTTTGGAGGATTATAGACCATGGAGGGTAGATTAAGGATATTACCAAAGTATTTTAAGTGATGGTAATTGGGAACTGGGGAGGGTTTATCTAAGAAAAATTTGACAATTCATTAATATTTAGGTTTTTTAAGCAACAAAATAAAATATTAAAAACCACAAACCATCCAATGGTTCATTTTCATAATTTCTACCATGGTAGAGTGATTTTAATTATTTAATATGAAAATGTTCTGAACATATTATAATAATACCCTTGCATATGTGGAGAAGATACACACTTTTAATGAAATTAAATTAAAATATTTTAATATTGTATATATTTTACAGGATTCATAAATGATATATGAAATTATTAAAATAATATTAAAATAAAAATATTTTTATTAAAAAAAATATTTGGCTGAGGATACCCATTTTAATGTTTATTACATCTTTTTTGAGTAATTATGATGTCATAAAACACAATGTATATTTATATATTATTTAATTTTTTACTAAAAATAATCAATCTCTGAGAATTTTGAAAAATTCACCATTGGATAATTTCTACATTATGATTCAAAAAAATATTCATTTTCTCTACAAATATTTCGTAATACATGAGTTTTTACATTTAATAAAAATATAGGAAATTTAATGAAAATGATGGGTTTTTAGAAATAACATGTTTTTAACACTAATAAAATAAAAAATATGAATTAATAATAATTATATGATTTTTTATATTTGATAAAAATAATTTAACAACATTATCCAAATTATATATTATTCATTTAAATTTTTTTTACATTTTCCATTGATGAATTCCTTAGTTAAAGATAATATTAACCAAAAAAAATAATTGTGTTTTAAAATATAAAAAATGATAATATATTCATTATTTATTGAAAAATAATTTTTATAATAAATTTTATAGGGTCTTGATACATCTCATTTTAATAAACCATTATACACACTTAGAGTAAAGTTTTTGATGGTGGGACATTTATGGGTCATTTGGAAAATAAGGTTTGGTCTTTGATCTTGATGAGCTTAAACTTCTTCCATTAATAGTTTCACTCTGGCTTAATTTGATGAATCTCAAATTGGGCTTGGTTGAGGGAAAATCCCATTGATTCTATCACCCTAAAATGATCTTATAAATTGTCTTCATATGGTACAATCATACTGATTGAGTCTATCACTTCTTTTTTCTTAGTTAATTCGATTTATTAATGCGATATATTTATACTAATTATTTCATCACTATTTAAATACTACATTATCAGTGGTAATAATTCATTACAATTCTATTAACCATATTAGATATACTAAAGAAATATGTGCTTGTGTTTTCTATAAAAATATAACATAAATAAAAATAAAATCCTATGGTAATTTTATTTTGTAATAGTCAAAGTCATTTGATAGGGTTCCCTCAGGTTATAATAGAGAGAGAATGTGTATAGGGCCACCAGGTTTCACTCCATGTATAATGTGGTATGATCTCCTAGAGATATCTAGGGTATAAGGATAACATTCCAACTATTATTTTTTTAAAAATGGAGAGAATCCACATCTCTTCTTATAAAGGGGCCATATTTTTCTCCCAGTTTCAAGGTGGGAAGTATTTTTCACCGGGGGATGTGATTCGAACCGTACAATCAAAATAAAACTCATCCAAGCCTTCCATTAATTTCCATGATCACCTCTTCCGCCACTGTTAATCTTATCCTCCCCATTTCAATCCAGAATATCTTTATGTTGTTGATATCCCTAATCAAACTTTTTTTGATCCTCACATAGGACCCAGCCAATTTCAGCACTCCCAAATAGAAAAATTATTACTAAAAAACCTGAACACTTTATATAATGGTTTTTTTAATCTTATCACCCCCAGATTTCAAAGAAATCCTTAAATATATATATTTGATCTCCTTACAAATATTCCAAATAAATGTGATAACACAAGCTTAATTAATACAATTATATGATATACATTTGGTCAACATTTGGACCCAAAATTTATATTCAACCACTAAAAAAATAACATAATATATATATATGTTGGTTGGAATAATTTTCAATATGGGTCAAAAACCCTCAAATGATTTTTCCAATGGGTCACGATTTACATAATAAATAAATAAAAAAAGATTTTTATAACCCTTTTTTTAAACCCATGTGTTTTGAAAACTCTCTATTAAATTCCTCATCCTTAAAATTTCTTTTTTAATGTTAAACAAAAACCTTGATCATACATTTTCAAACTGATTAATCAGATTATTTTTATTTTATTAATCAAATTATGATTTATATTTTCATGTAGGGGTTCTATTTTAATTTTAAACTGACAATTTATGTTTGATTAAAAAAGTTATATATATGTATATATATATCTATATCTATTTATCAATATTTATTCAGAATATATAATATAAACATGTTAATATTTTATTCAAGATTATGTTTTATAAATTACATTATTTATTTTTTTATCCAAGAATAATTATGATTTATAAAAAATATTATGAAATTAAATCATTAATTTAATTTTTTTCATAATTCTATATAAATATATATATATATTTAATAATATGAAATAAATGAACATTTAAGAGGTTTGTGGTCCTATAATGAAATTTCTATGATCTTAAATTTATATATTTATTATCTATTGAACATTATAAAACAATATCGAAACACCATTTTTTTATTGATTGAATATAAACATTTTTCAGGGTGTTGATTTTTATAACAATGTTATAGTAGTAGTTTTTCTATGAATGGATGTTATCATTGTATGTTTCAATTATAATAACAATAATTTAAAAAAAATATTATTTTATTTGATAAATATCTCTACTCATCCAATATTTTATTCTAAATTACAAAATGGACATCATCTAAATATATTATTTACATTCCATGAATTTTATTCAAGTATTCGATTAATTTTTTTGGATTTATACTTTTTCATTTTGTTGAGAGAAATTATATTTTATGTATATATCTATCATATTTTTTTAAATTAATTAGAAATTTGATTTCGTTGAAGGAAACATACCTGCAAGAGAATCCCCAAAAGGTGGATTTTAAAATTTTCACCAATGATCAACATGAACATGTCAATGTTAGCAAATCTCAACCAGATATCCTCCTCAGTGTCACACATGAAAGATGTTACAAACAAAATTATATTGTGAATTAACTTTTCTAAATATGAAGTCACACACATTGTAGGCTCATCGTTGGTGATCACTAAATTAATTATCAGAAGCCTAATTTTTCTAAATCATGAACACACACTTAAAAAATTTTAGAGATCACCGATCGAAATCTGGGTGCTAGCACATTGTTCTGAAGTCTTATCCATCACTCTGAGGATCACCACATCACTCTTCTTGCTATGAATGAGAAAGGGATTGATCCAAAATCATTGGATTTAGAGCCCCCCACTCTGAAACAAGGGAATGTTGAGAGGAGTGATAAATAACATGAATAGTATATAATGGGAGAGTCTTCTGTTCTATATATAGCATGTAATTAAAATAACTAGAATTGCCTATTGGGACACCTAATACTATATACACTACAAATGACCCGTTATGACTACTAATTTGTCTCATAAATTTTATAATCACTTTCTTGTTATATATTAGATATATTACATGATAATAAATGAGATTCACTCAACATATTATCCCATAAATATTAATTGAACCATGAATATGGGAATATTCATTCAAATATTTTTTTTCATGTATATACATAAAAACATGTAAATAAATTTAATAAATAAATTAAATTCCCATTATTATTAACATGATTAATATGAATCTATTTATTTCATTATTTATCATTTAAACATTGAAAAATCCTGAACAACAATGGTGGGGCCCACCTTGTCCAAAACTCTTATTCAATATAATAGAAAAGATTCTCGAATACATTATTTTGTGTGACCCTCTAGGCTCTAATCTCTATAGTAGTGAATATTATTGACATACTAAGAGTAGAATCTAAAAACCCAACATAGCCACAAAACAAATAAGGATTGTACCAACAATGACAAAAAATATAAGAACACACAATGTGTAGTATAATATATTTTATTTAATATTTAATAATTCAAGACGAACACATGTGTCATCATCCACTTTCATGATTCATTTTTTGTTTTCCAAGATGACAGATTTACCCTCAACTCCATGTCCATGGCCTTATAAAGGTAATAAAACCCATATCAACATGGCCTATGATATCATACTTTTATATCCCAAAAGTTAAAAATCATTTTTTGACCATTAAACTAATGTCATTCCACCAAAGACACACCCACATAAAATACCCCCCCCCCAAATTTCAACATCATGGTTTTCTTTTAATATCAAAGTACACAATCAAATAGAACACATTGTAAATGATATCAATTTAGGAGACCATTACACATGTTTTTATATGGGAACATACAAAAAACACCATAAAAATGTGGTGTTCCTATTGGGTTGTATGTCCTTATAATCACACTATTATAGATTACCAAGTGAGAACTTCATGAGTCGATGTATCAATACTTACGAGCCCCCAGCATTATATAGTTCAAAATATACTATGTCTAATCAGTAAGATGTTTCTACACTATAGAAGATATATTTAAGATTAATTTCATAGTATCTCAAGGTCTTCATTATTCCATGAGATCTAATAAAACCTTTTTATGAAAATAAATATATGTAAATGATCAATAAGTTGTGGACTCCAAAAATCCTTCAATACAATGGTATGTATATATCATGTATATATAACATTGTACATGATATGGTAGTCAACATCACTAAATAGTTGGGTCTAGGGAAACCAGTTTTTCAACACTCTCACATGCAATAGATCCAACAATCTAACCAAAATAGTTAGCTAATTACATGATAAAAATAATTCTTCCATTGACTCAAGGATTTAGCTACTAGGCCTTCCATGATTATACATCATCGCATATCTTCTATATGTGACCACATCTACTTGAGTAAAACATCATAATATAGTGTATCCTTGAGTAAAAATATTTTTTCCACTAACATAACATGTCATATTTTCTAGTAAAAATATCATAAACTAAATTATTATTATATTATTCATAACATGTGATATTCAAAGAATAATAAAAAATCATTTATTACACTAATTAGTAGTTGTCTCAGAAGGTACAATATACTTTCTATTTGTAGGTATCGATACCACTGATTTATATGGGCATGTATCACTCATAAAATTATCTTAATTGTGATATTAGAACACTAGGATATATGGATGAATATTTTATATCCCCTGATAAAACTAGTATCCTTTCTTCTCCACATTCTAGGTAAATATCTTTTGTAGATTCTGAAGTACAAATAGATATTTTTGGCTGCATCCCATGGTGTCCTCTTGCATATAACTAATATTTTCATATTATAATACACTATTGTAAATATTAGTTCTTGTACATATAAAATAATATCTGAAAAATCCATCAATTAAGCGTATATATTTTAACTCATCATGTTAATCTCATCTGATGTCCTAGGAATGTGAACCAAGAGAGATGATTCCATGTGACACTAATAACCATTCATATCTTGATTTGTTCCCACTTGTATTTTTTAATTCCTTGTCACTAAATGTACAATTGACTATTTCTAAGACATATTAGATCTAAATCAGTCCATCATGTTCTCTTTATGTTAGTTTACTAATTTAAGTCAATCACTAGAGAATAAATTTCTTCATAGTCTAAACTATACTTAAGTACGATATCTATTTTACCAATGTTATCAAATATATTTTTCATGGAAAACATTACCATTCCCACTAACCACACGTAGACACATAAAAATTATTTATTGAAACTGTATATTCTATGATCTTGTTTATTAATTCAATCCTAACCTATATATTAGTAACTAGAAACCCTTTTGGAAGGTATTAAAACTATATAAAAATGATACATAGTATTAGTACATATGAAGGATTTTTTTGGGATTAAAAATGTTAGTGGAATATTAATATGAACAGTATAACGTTGTTTTATACATCCATTATAAATACCACACCTAAGTACATAATTTATTAACTGATTCTAAGAGAAAATGTATCAATCCAATTCTTTAATGTATCATAAAATCTATCCCCAAAACCCTAAAGAATTAGCCTCACCGAAAGGAGTATCTGAGGTGATTTATGTTGTAGTAGAAGAGAACACACCAAGTAGAAGTAGTAATGGTCAAATCCTTACTCTCTTAAATTATATTTTTCATCTAAATCATAAAATATATGTATTATATTTTTATATGATAGATTAGTGTTATTAATAATTAAAAATGTTGTTATAAAAATATTAAATACATTAAGTAATATATATTGTTAACATTATCAATGGGGAATATATATTATAATATCAATATCAACTTATATGAAAAGTTTCTTCCATAACCAAAAAAAATCATTATTTGGAATAAAACATATACATTTTAATTTCTTATTTTAGTCCATATCCATGTTCTATATTCTAGAAAATGTTTTGCTGTAACCATTTGAAACAAAATAGTTTATTGTCTCATTTAATCAATATACATATCAATATAACATCAAAAATAAATTTTTGGTATTATACATATATGGAAATTACCAAAATATATTAAAGTATTAAATATGTATCACATTTAATGTTTATAAATTTCATCTTCCACTCCAAATTTTCTAACATAATATTTAATTCCATTTAATAATCAATTATTCGGAATTATTTTAGTATACTAATCTTGAAATGTTGTTTTAATGTTACCAATATAGAATTTATTTTTCCAAAGTGACTCATAATTTTTTATTTTTAAAAATTTATAATATTATTTTAAAAAATCAGTTTTCCTGATTTGGAATACATTTTAATCACTCCCCCCAACAAAACTACCTCTTATGGTTTAATTATTCATTTAAAATATTAAATGATTTAATAATCTTTTTAATGATTTTATTTATTATGTCTATTATACTATTAATAAGTGATAATATTTGAAACTTCATCAAATTGATATGAATACCAATTTTCCTCCCATGGATTATTTTAATATAATGGATGAATTGTTTTTCTTTCCAAAACATATTTTTTACATCATTATTAGATGTGTGGGCCATTTATATCCATAAAATCCATTGGGTGAAGTACTAAATATTATGATATTGTTAAATAAAAAATGTTTTCAGCCTCTACCATAAAGGTAAATGGATATTAATACCTGATTCAGTTTGAGAAATTTGTTGTTATTTTTTATTTACTATGTAATGAATGGTTTAAAACAATACCTTAAAAAGTATATGTTTTTTATTCATCTATTCGTGTAATTTTTCATTACATTCCCATATTCTAATGTTATGAACCCTTGGTTATTCACAAATGGTTATAAAACATGGTACATATTTTATACATCCATTATAGTATTTTTAAAATATTATACCATAGTTGATTATGGTCATTTTGTCGAGTAATTTAACACATATATTTGTTTTCCCACTTTCATATAATCTATAGTAATTTATTTTATATTGAAAAATATTTCCCTTATATATAAATTGTGCTTATCCCCTCTTTTAATTACACATCCTTAGGTTATCATATGTAGTAATATTTTATGAAGGATGTTTTATTTTGAGATATTATTCAAAAATATTCATGCGATGTTTATTGAAATAATTTAATGGATAATCACCAAAGTCAATAAACCTTTTAGTACCAAATATTATGAAGATTTTAATGGTATGAATTAACTAACTAGTTTCCAATATGTGTTCCTTTATCTGAGGGTTTCCAACAAAAACTGATTAGATGATTGTGGGTAAATCACTCCAAAAATCCAGTATAAATAGTCCATATTATAAATAAATATTTTGTTTCTAATATATTGTGATACATGGAACATAAATCTAATTTCTTTTATATTTTCTTTTCTTCTTCATTTAAAATTACGATCGAATTAATATTAATACAATAAAATATTTATAAACGATTCATATAATGGAACATAAAAAAGGATATATAACCATATCAAAATAAAAATACGACATATTTAGATTATTATCCCAAGGATCATCCATAAAGATCATATGTAACAGGAATCCCTAGGAAACTCTATAAATAGAAATTTTACCAGTTCTCTTCATGAAATTTGGTGCACCTACTTATTTGTTAGAGGCTTTAAACTAATTGTTGATGTTAAGGTGAGTATCCTAGGGAGAGTATACCCCCGGATTATAATGTATACTGAGATATATAATCAAACAATATAATATATTATTGATACGAATTAATGTAAATAAATTAAAAAACATAAAAAGATAAAAAAGATGAATAATATAAATATAAATAAAGTTGAATAATAAATTAAATGTAGTAAGGGCCTGAAGAACTAGAAAAAACATAATTTTTCCTACTCATGATGTTGGTTACATAAAAATCAAAAAAAATTAAATACAATAATAAAATGGAACAGCTGTATCTCTGGTATGATTCTCAACTAGTGTCCTAAAACAATCATAGCTATCATACATAATTATATAAAATAAATCTTATGCCCCACCATAAACCTACGCTAGTAATATGCTTGTGAGTGTTTCCTAGGAATGGATATATAGTGTATTCATAGACATTGTGTTATCACAACTCTATAGATTATGAAAAACAATTAAGTAGATGATGTATAAAAATATAGAATAGAATAATAAAATATACATAGATGTAGAAAAAGATTGTTACAACTATTTCAAATTTAAACTATTTTCCCTAAGGATTTAATGTTACCAATCGTCCATCCAATCATAAATCAGCCCACAATAGTCATCTAAGGCAGAACGAATAGGGTGGTACAAGATTTAGGTAAATAATATATCTCATTATTTATCACTTTCTAGATAACAATATACATTAATACCCCAAACTCAATAATGATAAAAATTTTCTAATCAATGCTACATCAGTCTATCACTTATACCATGGATACATAACCTCATGTACAAAATCTAAACCATGGATAAAGAGGTCTTTGAAAAACCACCAAGATAATGTATGTTTGGAATAAAATAAAACATCCTAATCCATGGATGTGGAGAGACATATCCAACATCCCATGCCCTAGATTCCATGTTTCAATTATAAAATCCATAATAAGATAAAATAACTATAGATTATATAGAGATAGTCTGACACCTAAACCATTACATAATTTAACAAAATAGAATTATTTCATCGTCACCATAACATTCATTTTAATGTAAATCCATTTAACATATCATAAATCATTTCAAATACACTCCAAACCCATGGGTCTCCATCCTCAACATACAAAACAATTCTCGAGCCCAGAATTCCCACATAATCATTAAAAAAACATGTTATGTAATGTTCAACATATTAAAACAACACAATCATTTCAAAAAAACATTTGAAACTCATTTAAAAACTCATTTTAAAATAACATGGAATTATATAACTCCTTTTAAATATATAACACTTCTAAGAATACATTTCACTCATTAAAATGAAAAATTAGAATATTAAAATTCACAAAATTAGAACTATTCTGCAAGATTCATTGATATTTTATAAATAAAAAATACAATAAAATTCTTTAATCCAATCAATATGTCATAAGATATATATAACCATGTTCAAAAATGTATCCTATTAAAACATCCCTCACATAAACAAACTATCATAACTATATTAATCTCTAAAGACAAAAATTCCACCCATTATATATCCCACATTTCCATTTTTATGCATCTTTACTCCCCATCTGAGGATTTTGGTTCTGTCCTATAATTACCAATATACATGATGTGATCCATGGAAAGTGTATGTTAATAATAAAAAGACCCCAATTATTTTATTATCGAATTTATGTAACTACACTACAAAATTGAGTAGTCACATATAACAAATAAAAATGAAAAACAAATAAATTTGACCATGAAAAATAGTACTCAAATAATCCAACTCATTATAAAATCATTACCAATAATTTTCGTGTTTGATAACATTTAAATTTCCCATCTGATCCTCTTCCTAAATATTTGTAGCCTAAATAAGCTCCCTATAAACACACATGATCTAAACTAATACAAGGATAAAATAAATAATCTATTTTAAAATTTATCACTAATTAAAAAAATAAATTTAGACTAGTCATAATTTTATAAAGCACATTGAGTCAATATGTTGAATTGTATCTAAACCTATCCACATGGGAACGACCTGTGACATAACCCTGAATAACTTTAGGGATAAACCGCTATATAATAGTTCTAAAAAAGTATAAACTGATTAGAAAATAAAGGAAAATTATAATAAAATTATTGATACAACATTAACTCCAATGAAATAGTGTGAAACAATGTGTATGCATTGATACATGATATCATCTATGCAATCCAACCAAAACAGTTCATGAGTATTGTGAGATTACACAATTATTTCGTTAATCTCAACACAGAAAATTGAAACCATAGAACACTATAGTGTGAGTGGTGTATTATATAGAGGATATAAAGTAATTTGAGATTATATTTTACCTCAAAACACTAAATAAACCAGAAAAATTCATAAAAAATAGAATGTGGTTGATGGTGGTAAGAGGAAGGAGTTGTTGAGACTCACAATCAAACGAAAGGATGAGAAATAGAGATAGAAGTTTAAAATATATAGGATAGGTGATGAAAATCTATTTTTTAGAGGTCTCACATTCCAGAAGCATGGTTTTCAAAACCATACTAAAATTGTACATAAAACATTTCATAGAAGCTCTCCACCATGCCGGATTACTGTGCATAATTTTAAACGTCTTGCGCAACCATTGTAGGACCCACTGCTTTTTTATTGTAGTTATGAATGGTTTCATATCACATAATCATGGTTTAATAAACAATGCTCCTATGTAAATATATATTCCATTGTAGGGTTCCTAATTAACACTATTAGTGTACTAACTATGTGAAAGTTGTTGTAAATCTAAAAAACAAAAATCTAGGCCCAAGCCCACTGGGTACATTAGAAAATATTGAATCTGTTAGAGAACATAATTCCATATCCAAAATATGTCTTTTTAGAGATTCCAAGCATTTCTATATTGTGATGATCCCTATTATAATGGTTGGCCTATCAACCAAGTTTCATATTTAGGGATTTCTCAAATTCAGAACACCTATATATATGAGTTGTTTTAAAATATCCCAACCATAATAATTAAAATCCATAATAAATCTTGGTAGTAATACCACTAAACATCCCAACATATGTTAGTTATCTAGATTAAATAAAAAATACTCATTATATTTCAATACTCTCAAACCACATTCTAGGAATAACCTCAATCTATAGGTTCTCAAATTATAAAAATCAAATAAAATGTCTATTATCAGAATAGAAACACAAAGGTAGATTTTACATAATTCATATACATTGAACCACTAATGATATAATAGTTTGGTTACCAATTTGTCTTATATTTCTCTACACAATAATAATCAAATTAAACTAACCAAATATAGATGACACGCATCCCCATCATTTGAAAATCCTTTTAGATGCATGAACTTTTGCTACCACAATATTCTAAACATGTGTCTTAATATATCATTATCAAACAACCATGAAACTTCCAATCAAATAGTTGAACACTGACTTATCACCAAAACCCATTATGAATTGGTAATACCTAAAACCCATTAAAAATGAAAATAAATTGTATTTTCCTCAAATTATTAGTTTAATTTTTGAATCACCCACATCAACCATCAAAAATACATTTCAACTATGGATAATAACAAACTATATAAATCTAATATACTATCCCAAATCAGACTATTGTTTGGTAATTTCTTCTAAAATCCCTTGGCTCCCACTACCACTACATCATTGTCATAGTATGTAGTGATGAATTCATGTCCAAATGTTGCATGACATCACATTAAAACATCAACTAAATTATAAACTAGATATTTATTTACATACCATAATTGATACACAAAAAATCCATTTACACCATCATAACACACTACAATCAATGATATTACATAAACCTGATCAGAAATGTGTCACCTAAAACCACATTAGCCCTATAATTACTATAAAAACCCATATATTAACATATTTGGGTCATGACATGTAATATAGCATGGAATTATGATGTTCTCATCTCCACTTATTCACAAATAACATTATCACAAAATGATTGTGTCTCTATTGGTCACCCTTATTTTTGTACACAGCTATAATATGGGTTGCATTACCATAATAATATCCTTTTCCCCGTAATTAGACAATCTATATCATAAATTTCTTAATAAACATCCACATATCCCATGGATCCTGATCCATCCCTTTTTAAACATGATGCTATATAGGGTTGAGACCACACATCCTATAGTATCTCTCAGAATGTGAACCATGTCCTACTCTCGAAACACATGATAATCACTCATGTTACATATCATATAACCTTACAAAAACTAGTATTGAAATTTTATACAACTAATAAATTATATCATACAAAAAGTATCATCCTTATCAAAATATCATATAAAAAATTGATATGTCTAAATGATACTGCAAACTTGTCACTTCACCTTGATCTTGATTACATCCCTAAAATATAATCCTTTGACACTATCAATGTGGTCAAACGAAAATATTACATTATTTCAAAATATATCCATCAACACTAAAATTTTCTATCCTGATATATCATGACTCTCACTATAGATATTATACGCAGGGCTCCCTCCTGCATCATGTCACAAGATAATTATTCCAAAACCTACCCATGTTTTCTTTCATAATTTATGCATCTTTGGGGACACATCCATGTTTTCATCTAAAAAAATCAATTGAAATAGAATACTACCACACATTCTGGAATCCATGATTAATTTTATGTCTAATAGTTATATTCTCTTTCATAACCCAAATATAAATTATTTTTTCAATTCTAATGTATTATATTAAATAAACTGTTGCTCACAAAACAAATAATCATTCCCTTCCTTTCCAAAATTTCGATCAAACCCAGTAGAGAGATACACTTTTGAATAAAAAAAATATAGTTTAATCACCATTCCATGACTACATGAATTACCACTAAAGACCTAATCATCATTCTAGAGTTCTACACAGTTCACTTTCTCTCTCACTACATTCTGGAAAATGCAACAAGATCATTCTAGGCCAAACATATAACCCACCATTTTTATAAAAACCATAGTTGATTGTGAAAACTCACAACACTATGAGAATTAATTATCATGTAAACAAGGACTTATGATGTAAATCAAGAAAAAAGGTCATTTCAACAAATTCAATGTCCACAGGTAACAACTTCTTGCTCCTTCTTGGACAAACATAGCCTAGCAAAATCAAACTGATTCTACCCAATGTAATATACCATGAAAAAAATCAACATCCACTCATTAATCATCTTTGTTATTGACCTATTTAATAGAAAATAAGAATATAAAACATGGGTTTTTATTAACTCATATAAGAACATGAATACGATTAAGCCTCTGAAAACCAACCATAATTTTACAAAACTGGCACACTTGGTCTCCAGCTCCAAAAGGGATGAAATTCCCTTAAACCCTAAACTATCAATCACTATTTCTGAACAAATATTTAAATCCAAAAACATCCACCTATTCATTGTAAATAGAAAAGAACTCAAAAAATATTCAGAATATCATGCAAGACACCATAAAAAGTCAAACCTTTAAAAGCCACCAAATTACAGTCACATCAAAGAAAAATAAAAGGCTCTTATATCTAGTCATATTTGTTACGCATCATGATTGATAACTATATCCAATGTCATATGTCTTGGAAAACATGAAAAATCCATAGATCATTGGTTTTCATGAATGAACCCATCCTTATTTGGTATGACATCAACATGAAATACTCATATCTCTATAGTCTCACATTGAAAATGTTTCAATTCCTAAAACGCCCACCTATAATTAGGTAACCCATAGTCTCTTAGTATTTACAAATCCTAACACCCATTGGATTATCCTTACAAATTCACTAACACATATACATTCCAATTATTCTTAAACAACCCTTTAGGTAGCTAACATGTACCCCAAATATTGTTCCCTACCAAAATCCCCAATTGGTTACAAATGTCTGGTGAATTATAACATATAGTATTGGATAAATAGAATTTCCTTCTACTGTACCTAGAAAAAACACCATACTGGTTTTCATGTTTCCTATAATTACATATACCATGATAATAAGCATCCAAAAGATGTTAAATGGATTTTAACCAATTTCATGCCGACCCAATAAAGACACCTCATATATCATACATGAGAACTGCATATACATCATAGAGAATGAAAATCATCTCACCATTGAATCACATGACCTACCATAAAAAAATATTTCATATAAGAGTCAAAACAGCATATTACAAGGACACTGGGTTATTGTATAGAAATATTTCATATGTGAAATTTTTTAAACAGAATGAATTTTTACTCAATATATAATAAACTCACACACTAGTAGTCTTATATGCCTTAAAAATACAAAATTCATAATAGGATTCTTGAGATTTCTTACTTATACATTCCATGAGTCTAAACCAAATAACTATACATTTTTCAGTAGCCTAAGAGGTATAAATCATTCATTAATCAAGATATGAAAATCACATGAGCATCATGCAGGGATAAAATCTTATACAAATATAAATTTAATTAAAAAATATTAATTTATGTATATAGTAACTGAGACATCTTATCAATAATTGTGTTCTAGAAGAACTAGCGTGATATCCATCATAGGCTCCAACACATATTGGATCATCAGTCTGAATGATCCCATAATTTTAAGTGAAAGATAAGGATCTCCGTGATTCTACATGGTAACTTCACAAACTAGTTCACTCTATAAACAACTACTAAATGGGTTTTAAAAAAGGACAGAAGATAACATACCCATTTTTATTAGGCACTAAGCTACCAATAGGGGACTAGGGTAGTACTGTTTGGGGGATTATACACCCGGATTAGAGTAAGAATAGACAAAATCACCATGTATCATGTACTAATGAAAGGATTCATAGTTTATTTGATGAATAAATATAAAATATCTCTAATAAAATTTATACTTCATTTGATACATATAAAATGTACTAGAAAACCAATGAATTATTGTAAAGTCTAAGCATACATTCCATACATACATCAAGATGTCCATTGTATTAGTTAAATTGAAATACAAAAATTTAATAAATAAATTAATATATCCACGGTATCATTAAGAAATATATTTTCCAATATCCTTAGAAAATCTGATCTATCATGTTCAATCTTGTAAATATCTACCCAAGACTCATCCAATACCCATTATAATAACATAATTATCAGTGCTTCTCTTGATCTCATTTTTAATAGAGGCATGTGAAGGGTTTGAATTCACCTTCTTATTCCACCACTAATGAAGTAAAAACAATATGATTCCATATAAAATTTCTAAAAATATAAAATAGAATAATACAAAAAACAAGATATGATATAATATAACAATTTACTATTTAACTTGTTTTCCATGGGTTCTTATGTTTTAATTTGTAAAATTTATAATACTAGAGAAACTTATGATGATCTTATATGTAATTTAAAGGGGTGTACATTATTTAAGAATGTAAGGGTTTTAATTAGTAACAAACTTCTTGGAACGAATAGGTATCAACCCCATGTACTCATAAAATGTATCAAAATTAATAATTATAGTAGTTTTTGTATAGAACCTAAACCATGGATTCATATTATCATGTCTAAAAACCGAACCCAATATTTATAGATTTATATCAAACCTCACAAATCATTGATGTGTAGTGTCGTATCCAGTATCCAAATTCATAGATATAGAGTTTGAAGTAAAATATCCAAAACCATTGATTTATATTATCATTTACAACATCCCAAAACATATATAATACAATAGGTTTCCATTGTTTCAATTTAGAACCTATCATGTTCAATAATTTATTGAGGACTCAATAAGATTTTGACCCAATAATCATAAAATAATTCACATAAACCCTAAACACATAGTTCAACCTCAATAATATTTTAAACATTGAAAAAGCCCTATTTACGATTAAAAAAAATAAAATATCAATTAGCGGATTTCAAAAATGTTATACCAGACCCATAATTCGAAAAACATCTAAAATTATATTAAAAAAATAACTTTTAAAATTACATTGTAGTCAAACCATTATTTTAAAAAACATCTACACACCATATCACATTTCTCATAAATTTAAATAGAAAAAATAACCAAAATACAGTGAATATAATTGAAACAATTCAAAAATCATCATGTAAATTAGAAAAATAGATACACATAAACAAATTCAATTTAATTCCATTATACATTGATAAAAAACTGATAATGATGTTATACAATATATCCCTTAGATAATGTTATCTTTCAAATCAATGGTCCTAACAAGGGATATAAATAAATTCAAATATATTTCCCATTTTATATCTAAATTTTTCTATATTAAATGATTGGAACACCACATTTAATGGAATAACTGTTATCTCATAATTACTTATGGACATGATGAGATCCATTGATATTATAATATATCAATATAATGTTCTAATTTTTTTAATGAATACATTACCATGATAACATGAAAAAATTAATCTATCACACATAAAATAGTAAAATTTATAGTAAATATTCAGTAAAATTATAAATATATCTTAGACCACAAAACTCATTAATAAATATTCAAAAACATTCTCAAGGATTAAAATCATTTCCAAGGCATGTATAAGTCTTCTGGAAACATCCTGGTCACCAAACCATGTCAAAATAACCATCCAATCTCTAACCACACACCAATAAACTATTATTAAATTATTATTACAATTTTTAATATTTATTTATTAAAAAAATTATAGGTTTTAATTCTAGAAAACTCAAAATGTCATCATATCACACCAGAGATAAAGCCAACAATATTCCAGATACCCATGACTTATCGTTCATAATATTCCACCCAAAATTCATATACAAAATAACTTATGAAATTCATCACCTAATTCAAAAATTAATGAATAATAATAATAAATTTACAAGCATAATATACCTCAAAAGAAAAAAAGTATGTCGGAATTCAAAAATCATCTTGGTATTTTTAGAGAAATGTATAATAAAACAACAATGAGAAATGGGTGATTACACTATGATATGCTGGAATATATATTATAAACCTAAAATAGTGATATCCATAGTTATAGAGGATGAATTATAATAGGTTTTTAATTCACCTGAGGTCATATATTTCCTCAAGATATTGAATAAACAATTTTAAATCACAAAAAAATGAATGTGGTTGATGATGGGAAGAGGAGGGAGCACATACAGTTCACACACACAAGAGAATATGACAATGTGGGACTATATTAAAAAATAATCATGTTGGGGATACTTAAATTATATAAATTTTAATGTGAACATTTTTATATATATATTTTTCATCCATGATCCAAAAATACTTCCTACACTTCCCAAATCAACATCCCCTCATAAAATTACAATGAATTATTTTTTAAACTATGCCCCAACCATGAAAGACCCCCTATAGTTGGTTGTAGGTTATCACACATTCAGATGGACCCCATATGTTTTATAATTCCTCGACAATTAAGAACCTGACCAATGTTATTTGGGAGATGGTTAGAACTATGTGTGCTCTAATCATGCACCCTATGTTTTAACTCAATAAACATGATATCTAGATCATAACTAAAAAGAAAATATTTAATCCTATAAAATTTCTAATTAAATTCTTCAATGTTAAAAAATTATTTTTCTATGATTTTCTATATTTTAATTATTTTTTATAAATATATTTTTTTTAAATTATATTCAATCCATTATTTTGAAAATTTATTCATTAATAAAATTATCACAAACTGTATAGGTGAGTCCTTTTAAATAATACATAAAATAATATCTACAAAAAAAAAAATATTTTAATTATGGTAACCATATTCATGTATTTAAATGAAGAATTTGAACATTTTTAAGTGAAATATGCAACTAAATTATGGAATCACACCACTCCACAAAACTATGCATTGTCAGATGCATTTTTTCCAAATCACATACATTATTCATACCTATATACAATGGGCCCATGACTATTGGTGAGGAAATATGATAATGCAGGGATACAATAACCACTAATCCATGTGAAAAATGAACTGGTTAAATTAAAATGAATATAACCTATCAAATAACATCACTCAAATGAGAGGAAAATTCTAATAAATTACTACAACAATAAAGCCATAAAATATCTATTTATAGAAATATGGTATGATGGATCCCCATAGAGATGATAAAAAATATTATATAATATAAAAGTAAAAACAATGAAACTACAACCCATTGTGAACTACTCCCTTTTCGGGTTAGGTACCACCCAACACACTCCACTCTAACTTGGTAAGAGGAACATCATGCAACATGACCATTCCCTAAACCCATCGTATTGAAAGATAACTATTTCTACACACTAGAACCCATATTCCACGGTTGAATAATAAATATTCAACTATTGTAACACCCTTACAATTTATGATATATTAATATTCATGTAATTTTAATTTATTTGATAGGTTTGAAATACCACAAACTCATAGTTTAGATGAACAGTTTTATAGTATACACAAGTTATCTATATTTCAGAATTTATAGTAGAGAATAAGACTAACCTATTAATGAATAATATAGTGACATAAATTATAAATTATTAAATAATTTTATATTATCTAATTATAAAATTTACTAAAAATAATTTATAATTAAAAGAAAAATTTCTCTTCAAAAGAACTTTTACGCATGGAATTTATTTTGATCTTAATGAATAATATTTCCTTAATATATGTAATGATTTTAAAGAATTTTTTATGTTTTGACTTTAATCAGTTTTTTAACATTCATATAATATTTTCCAATTCATACTTTAATAATATATTTGTAGTGTAATTATTAAAAATAATTTTTTTCTAAAGAACTATTTCATCCCATTTTAGAAAATTTATTTCAGTATTAATTTATACTGAGTATAGAGTATGATAATAAAAATTGAATTCCATATTTTGAATCTGGAGGATAAATTTTTTATTATGTCCCATTAATTTTTCCCCAAAAAATTATTAAACTTTGAAAATTTTGTCACCTCAGAATGAATAAACTGGGAAATAAGAGTAAAAACTAACGGATAAGGTTTTTCAATTTTTCTGACACTTTAATTTATCATGTTTTATGAATTTATGTCATCTAGGTGTATCATTGTCTGGAATATATGGATAATTTATTTAATATTTCATTGAATATAAGCATCATATTAGTTTTTGTAAATATTAAATACAAAATATCACGCACATGAAATTAATATCTCTAAAAGGATTCTATAATAAAAAGAACGATAATTTATATTATAAGTTTGTATTTGAAATATAATTTATTTTTTAATAGTAATTTCATTATAAGTTTTAGTGATTTAATAATTCCATTAAATGGGTATGTAATGTTGACCTAATATTTTTACAACAAAAATATAATAAATTTTTAAAATATAAAATTTAATATAGTTTTAGTGATGTATATTGTTTATAAAGATTTAATGATGAATATAAAATATTAATATCTGGTAAATGGGTTATATTAAAATTCTATCTCTATTGAGTTGTCATTAATGTCAAATTAGGTTAATTTTTAAAAAATTAAGATTAATTATATTTTTTAATAAAAAATATTTTATGAGATTATTTAAAATTTATAAAAGACATTTCTTCAGCCATGTTAATAGAATATTGCTTAAAATATATATCATTGTCCATTTATGAGCAATTTTTTCATTTATAGTGACATTAATAAAACATTTATATTTAAGTATTTTCCAACACTATCAATATAAAAAATGATTAACAAATGTGTAAATAAAAAATATAATACTTAAAACGATAATGAATCTGATGAAAATTTCATTTGATTTTGTTATTTTAGAAAATCCAATTTTTAATAGAATACATGTACATTTGGATGAATTTTAATTTATATTTACATTATTTTATGAAAATAATTTATCAAATTACATGTGTGTATATTCCCCCCTTATAGATGAAAACCCCTCCTTTCTCTTCTATACACAGCATTAGCCTTCTATATTGATAATATCATAGCCAATTCCCCTATATAATTTTTTATGAATTTTTTTGAAGTCCTTCTCTTCCAAAAAGACAAAAAAAATTAACATCCCCAAGTAATGATCCAAATGAATAAATTTAAATAATACGTTATCACATTAACCAATAAAAATAATTTTAAAATTATATATAACATTATACCTTCCAATACATTGAAAAAAATATTCACTATGTCATATCTGTAGACTACCACCTCTACAAAGATATTCGATTCATTTTTCATTTAAAATTTTCATTGATAATAAGAAAGATTCATTTTATAAATATATATTTTATATGATATAATACATACAATATGTGGTAGATATTATATTTTTCAACCTTCATTATAATTATTTGAAAATTGAAAATTGAGTTATTTATTATGTATTACCAACAACTTCTATGTATAGGACATTAACTTTTTCAATATGATAATTTTATGGATGACTGTAAATATGAATATAATTAATATATATATATATATATTTCTAAAATACAGTAAAAATTACAAAGATTATAGAAACATTATCACTGTACAGGTAACAGAACAATAAAAATGAGTGTTCATAACATAGAAAGAAAAAGTTGACATCTAAAAATGGTAGATCTATTAAGGAATTATTGATAAATTGATATTGAATCATTATAAAAGAATAATATATGATATTAAAAGTAAATGATTTATTATATAATATATGTATAATAAATTTCGATTTATTATATTAGTAGTTAATGCACTTGGAAATCATTTGGATCTTGATGTGATTGTTTCATTTTACAAATCTCTTTACTTATCTGCATTAAATATGATTATGTTTATGATGAGGAATTTTACCAATCTACCTCCTAATAAATGAATTTTTTTCTTATCTAATTGTTATTTATGAATATTTTATGTTATTATTTAATTTTCAAAAATATATATACTTCGAAGTCCAAATGAATTTCTTGATTGAAAGCTGACATTATTTCACTATTTAGTTGAAATTCCTTTTAATCTAAATACTTTCTTCAAAAAAATTTAATATTCATTACCATTGTAATTATAATATTTTTAAAAAATATCAACTATATTTTATTCTTACAATATTTTATTAATGGTTATATTTATTTCCCCATTTATATGAATTACTTTTTGACATTTTACTAAAAATTAGATATTCATATTTTTTTTAACATAAATTGAATGAAAATAAATTATCGTTGTCATAAAAATATAATTGTATGACTCTTACATTAAATTTTAGTATGGTTTGTTTAAATGGTAATTTTTCCATTAATATGTTGTAAATTTAATAATGTAATGCTGTGATTTCAAAATAAAAAAGTATATTTTTCTCAAGAAATATTCCAAATATTATTTATAGGAAGGTTCATCTAATATGACATCATTTTATGTTTCTTATTATTTTATGAGGATATAATCCAATGAATCTATTCAAATTAAACCATTGGATGACTTCTAATGATGACCATTTAATTATGATTTTATGAAACATGTTTCATTTACATATGATAATTATTTAATGATACTAGTTAATTTTTTAAGGATTATATTTTTATTATATGATATAATGAACATTAATCCAAATTAGATTTTATGGGTTATTCTTTGATCAATTATTTATGATCTATTGATAAAATATGTTTGATTTTTTATTATGTGATTGGTATGAAAAAAATTATATTTGAATAAAATAAATTTTATAATGATGGATATCTCTTTAGATTTATAATATTTGAATGGGTAGTAAACATGGTTCTATATGGGTATCTATTCATTGTGAGATATATTTGTTGTTAGGGTTGATATTAAAAGACATTTATTTAAACATTTGAATCTATGATGAGAAATATTTAGTTTTAACCCGGTGGTTGATCGTATGTATTAGTGATTTCAAATATGATCATAAATAATTTCAAATAGTTTTATATTGAAACAACCCTATTTAGATATTACCCAATGGAGTGGTTTTATCAAAGATACATATATTGGTAATATATGTAAAAATACATATTTGATAAAATCTCATTCAAAATTATGCTTAATAGTAAGTGTTGAATTACTATAAACCTATTTTGACACATCAAGGGGATATGATTTGGTTAATTCACATTTTCCATACAGACTGATATGGTTTATTTAAATTTATTAATAACATGAATAACCTTGGTTAAACCTATGGTGCTCTATATTTCAAATATGATTCAAATATTTAGACTTTTTATAAATTATTTTCATGGTAATGTATTTTTCAAATACTATTATTGTTAATCTCAATAAGATTTTGGATTTACTAAATGGTTGGATGCTAAATGAATAATTTTAATGTCAAGTGGGGTGGAAAATGAAATGATTGTCCTATGGAAGAAAATAATATAATGGTATATTGAATGAAAAATATGTTTCCTATTATTAAAATCAATATCATGAAATGAATTCCCTATGAGATTTCAAATGAGGAATGTAAGGAACAATATTATATTATGTTCATTATAAGGGAACAGATATATTATTTTTGTGGGAAATTTTATATAAATATTACAATTTAATAAATCAATATGACTAAGAAGTTACCTTCAATTCTCTATTCATTTAAAAACAAAATTTTCATAATTATTTTTTAACTTTTTAAATTCAAATAATATCATTGGTGGAATATTTTCATTAAAATGAGGAAATGCAATAAAATTTACTCCATAGTGATATGAGTTTAAGAGAGTATATTTCATCAGTTACATTCCTTATTTTCATCATATTGGAAATAGATGTAATTTATTATGACAAATCACAAGGAAGTTGATCATGTAGGTAAATATGAATCAAATTTCATAGTATGTGGGAATAATTCTTCTAGTATTTTTAACCATAATGAATGTAAGGCCAATAAATTCAATAATTTCATAAAATCATGTATATTGAGGGAAATGGAAATCATTGAATTCAATATAGATTAAATAATTTTATTTGTAATCAAGGAGAAAATAGGTATTGAAGTTACACAAATATCTTATTAATTTGATAACAAAATAATGATGAAATTCTAAGGAAACTCTACAATCCATGGACAGATGAAGATTATACTTCTTTTATGTCTGGGTATTGGAAGGAATTAAGGAAGAAATTATAATAAGGGTAATTGTTAATTTTTTAATTATAGAAAGAAAGATCATTAGGAAATTGATGTTTATGTGATGTGAAGTGACCATTAAATGAAATGAAAAATGAAAATAAAATAAAAAGAATTCACAACCCAAAATGTTTTGTTTCAAATGAAATTTTTATGGCCATTATGAAAATGAGTTATAAAATTTAAATCATAATTATGATCATTAATTTCCATAACCTATTAGTCCTATATATAATGGGAATACCCATGTGATTACTTTGTTTATGAAGGGTATAAGAATGACATGGTGAAAAATATAGTTACCATCCTCAAAAAAAATTAAATCTCAAACTTCTCTCTAGATATACGAACTCATTTAAATATAATGAATTTTATATGTGTATCAAAATGAAACCAAAATTATTAGATGTTTATCTAGTATTGAAATCCTCTAATATTATTATGATTAAAATTATCTATATTTTTATTATAAAAATAATTTTCTTTTATTATGTTCTACTAGAAAATCATGTTATTCTACATCTATATTAATTTGATATTATCATAATCATGGTTTACAATACCAATAAAAATACTACATCAATTTAGTAGGAAGGGTAGTCAATTATGATATTATAAAACAACTATTAAGCACCTATCAGTGCAATGTTAAATATTAACTTTTGGGGAAATATCATTTCTTATGATGATCTTGATTACTATTAAAAAAGAGTGATTATCCAATTTTTTAGGTAAAAAATTAAAATAAATTATATGGAAATTTTTTCATTTTTTTTGAACTATTTCTAAGAGAGTTATATATTTTTCCACCAATCACGAAGACTAATTCACAATAGAAGATGTTCATGGTGGTACACCTATTTTAAAGTATCTATACAGAATTAACATAATTTATTTGCTGAAATTAATGATGAATCTCAGGGAAAATCTGGAATGGTGATCTATTCATCCTATAAAATAAACATTGGGATCACATATTCTCCTTATTGAGAATAAATATGGATCAATGTGACTCATCATTGTATATTTTTATCTTAAGAATATTTAAATAGATAATACGTATCATATTCATAGTATTGAAGAGTTTTTGATTAACTAAAAATATATCAACAATTTTAAGATAAATATCTCCATTTCGGATATCATAAATTGCTATTTCATTAGGAAAACATGAGATAGTGATCTTTTTATAAAATTTATGAACACTATGTATACATAGTGATTCCTTTGGCTTTAACATATTTTCATTCAATCTTCCAAATTTATTGAGTAGTGTTTCTTAGATCTTATTGATCAATTTTATGTTATTTGTATATATGTTATTATTATATATTAAAATTTCATGTAATTAAATTATGAATACTTTAATATTTTACTGAAGCCCATAATTATGTGAAAACTAATATGAGAAATTTATTATGTTTGAATTTAACTACAAAAGGATTTTTTGGGGTCATAAAATCTCAAGAAAAAATATATCAAGTGATCAATCATAGATGGAGTTTATTGAACATTTGGTCGGACAAATTATTATGGATGAGATACATATTTTTCCAGGTTTAGCTAGATATTGTCAATTAATGATGAATTTTTTTCATAATTGTCTAATAAACTCACCATGGTAACTTAGGGGACAACCATGTTCCTTCAGAATGATGACTTTGGAGGAAATATCCATGAATAATAGATTTTATTGTGCACCCATATATGAACTCTCCAACTTTGGAGATGAAATTACGAATGTACTGGGATAAACATTAATGTATATTGATATTATTTATCTTATGCCTCATGATAATTGAGGGCACATGAGAAAAATTACCCATCTCGTTATTTGTTGTTCGGTGTGGTATTTTTTGAAATAATGAATTAGAGGTGTTATCTATAGTATAATTATGTTATTTAATTATGAATAATAACATTTTAATGTATATACTCAATCAGAAAAATGGTGAATATGTTGTAGAGTAAATGGTTGGAACTATTAGTTATTATGACTACTCAATTCATTAAAAAAACTAGAAAACATAACAAGTTAGAGGTTTATCTATTTGGAAAAGTAAAATCTCATAAGGAATTATGTTAAAAATTTGAAGCATTTTGAATGCTCGGAATGTGAATCTACTACTTTGGACAAGGAAATTGATCATGGTTATGGCGACGAATATGGTTTTTATGAAATCTAGTCGTCTTTCTGGGCGTGTGGTACTTGGATGATGTACTTTTCTTTTATTTTAAAATATGGTTAGGGACTTTTCCTCTAGATAAGCATTCCTGGTAAGTTAGAGGGTTCTCTATGGTAAATGATCATGCTATTTTATTGATAATGGGCATCACTAAATATCCAATAATTTATTATTTTTTATGGATACATTTAGATATTATGAAATATGGGAGGAAATATTATATTTCCCAAATAAGTTATCAACCATATATCAATATGAGGATTAAAGAGGTTAAAAAAGAGAATGTGGAACTACAGAAGGTCATAAATTAATCTATGATTAATATTTATGGTGATGAAATGATATGGATAAGGAATCATTTATGTGTTCCATCTAAAAAAATTAACGATGGATCTATAGTATTTTTATTACAGTTAATGATTCTCTATTCATCATATATATAAAAAATTTGTTTCGATATGTGATAGAATATTTTAGGTAGGAAAAAATGAAGAGGTGTATTGTTTAGTATATAACATGGATAATGTTATATCATCAAGTTAAATATGAGATACATAAGTAAAATGGGATGTTATAATAAATAGCCATTCCATTTTGGAAATGGGAAAGCCCCACCATGGATTTCTTTTGGACTATATAAAACATATAGTGGTCATAATGTTATTCGGTTTTTTCCGATTGACTAAAAAATTTATAACACTCAAATTATTTATAATAAGATTTATCCCTAGTCTAGAAGGCCAATATAATAATTATATAAGTGGCGGTGTACCATAGTGAACCAAATTCATTTTTATACCAATGGGATATGCAATTTAATTTGATGTTCAAGAAATGTAATTATCATGATATGTATATAGAGTTTATTATCAATAAAACATATTGTCCATGGATAGATTGTCCATTTGAAATAATAAATCAAACACTATATGATATTTTTATCTCATTTATTATGTGTGTAAGTCATTGTTGATAGAAACATCTTCTAGTACTATAGTTAATTTAAACAAAATATTTTAACCAATCACTCAAATGTATCAATATGATTCCATCCATGGAATAATGTGTATAAATCTAAAGTGGATATTTTAAATTTTTGTTATAAATCTATTGGGTCCTGAGATATTTGTGAATGTTTTATATTAATGCTAGTGTCATTAAGAAACAAAAAAATAGAATCTCATATTTGACCTAAAATTTATTCCGAAAAAAATCAGAAAAATATAGTTTTTGAAGATAATGTGACAGAATTCCAAGGAATCTATCCATCAAATTAAAATATGAGAATAAAAATTTGTTGAATGTTGAGCCCTGATTATATTGGAACTTTTTGTATTCTTGATCAATAAGGTTTGAATGATTACTTATTACCAATTCTAATTAACCTCTCTAATGTTCCTGATGTGTTCCATGTATCTATTATAATGATAAAAATGCTTAGCCCATCATAATTTCTGAACTTCTGGGCTATACTACTGAAACATTATCCCTCATATGAAGATAAAATAATAAAAATCTTGGATTATAATGATAAGGTTTGTTGCAATAGGACTTACAACATATATAATCTTATTTAGGGTAATCATAAATTCATATCGGCTCCCAGAAAAACCAAGAATGATAGGAAACATATATATATATACAATTTTTTATGGAAGTAATTTTATTTTTATTTAGAAATATATAACACCCCACGATTTCATAGTACATTGTCTCTTCAAAGTAATTCAATAACTTGTGCTACACGGAACATAGAGTTTGAACGCATCACGACATACCAAACTAGCCATTAAAAAAGTGGGTAAAATAGTATAAAATAAATTTTGAATTTTAAATACTAAATAAAATTTTAAAATACATATTATGTGTTTCTTAAACATAATATATGAAAAATTCATCTTTTTAGAAAAAAAGTTATATTTTTTAAAAAAATGGACTTTTACTCCATTTAAAGGTGAACTTTTTTTAAGTACAATATTTGTATCTTTTATATATTCAATTTAATGAAATTAAATTATTCATAAGAGTCAGGAAAAAAAAAATATTTGCATCAATTTTTGGTATGTTTCTGAGAACTTTCATATTTTGATGAATAGTGAAAATACTAAATTTTAATTAAAAACTACTTTTTTTAATCAATGAAATTTAATGTTTTAAATTATAAATTTTAGTGGTTTTAAATTATCATTAAATTATATTTTTATCATTTAATGTAATTTAGGCCATTGGATGTAATATCATAGTTAAACTGGAATAATCTTTTGTCAATCTTTTGATAGTTATTATTTCTTAAAAACATGTTTTTTTGATTTGATAATGGGATTTAATGATAAATTTAATCATCCACATTTGGGTTTTAAATTTAGAAAAATGGATTAAATATTTGGAAATAGGAGGTCCCAATTGTGTAAAAAGGTAACATTTATTTTTAGTCAATATGAATATTAACATTAGTAAATATTTTATATACCATGGTTAAAGGGTAAATATGATAAATAAGGGTAAACAAATATTATTATAATAACATTAAAATAACAAAACATGTGTCATATTCCTATTGGTTGATAAATGTTCGACCATGGACATCCTTGGGTCGAATTTGAGACACCATGGAGCCACATGACTGTGATAATGACACTATATATTAATTAAGTTAAAGTAAAGACAAAATGACATAAACATATATATTTATGTAATGTAATTTTCACAAGGGGTTATATAAGTTTTCATTTCAACTATAAAATTTAAATTGAAAGCTAAAACTATTTACATAATCATGGTTTTTGTTTTATAATTTTTAGACTTCAAATAAAAAAAATATTTATGACACATTAATGATGCGGTGTTTACATCATTAAAGAATGATTTAAATAAAATGATATTATAAAAATTAAAAAATTATTAAAAACCTATCCAACTATTATTGGATGATTTAATTCCAATCATGAGTCATCCAACTTCACCTTTAATGAGTTTATAACCTTTAGAAATAGAAAAATGATATATAATAAAATAATATTTTCAAACATTCGTAATGATCCCCTCCTCCCCCTTATAAAAATCCCTCACCACTAACCCATTTATCACACCTCTCAAGCCCCTTGGTTTGTCCCACCTCTGCCCATGTAAGCTCCCTACATCCCTATATTCCACATAGAATCCTTAACGTAGGCATATGGAATGTCAAGTAAGCCTTTTGATTCAAACTAAAGGGAGTTACCAGATTTAAAGGTTATATCCCTTAAGTTCTTTTCTTTTATTGTACTTTTAATACCCCCTATACTCTCATTATTATATTATTTTATAACAAAACCAGTATCCTCAATATAATAGGTTGTTTTTAAGAGATTTATTTGATCTACACTTACACACACCTATTATGGTGGCCATTATGAGGGATCTATAATTATATATGGTATTTGTGATTTTTTTTATATATTACATTTTTAATTATCTTTTATACAATACATTGATTCTTTTCATGTTGAATATATACGATAATTTCATTTGAGGAAGTTCTACTACCACCCCCTCAAAGTGATATGAATCGTTCATAAAATACATGGAATGTATAAAGGACGGTGTTATTGAACATATGTTATATATCTATAATATTATATTATACTGGAAATATAAAATATATAAGTATCATTTTCTATCTTTCCCTTTTAAAAAAATTAAATAGAATTAGCATTTGTGGGTACGTACAGATTACCGTCTCCACAAACTCGATGAGATTTGATATCTATCATAACCATTCAAGAATAATAATATTTTAATTATTAAAATATATATTTAAGAACATAATATCATTTTGAATATGAATCAAATACATCCTATGAAAAACAATCATGTCATACACAACAAAACATATAAAGGAAAATGAATCAGTTTACAGCCGAAACAATGATACCATTAAAATATTATTAACAAAGCAATATTAGAGGATAATATATAATAGAATATTTATGTTTTTGGTTTTTTATAATTTAATAAAACTGATTTACTATTATACAAGAGGATAACGTAATCATAAACATGGAAAAGTACTAGGTAAGGGATAATTTCACAATTTCTTTATTTTTTGAGGTAGTTTTTACGTAAGTGTCTAATGAGACATCTTTATCATCCAAATCTGGGGTTCCTAAAAATATATTTAAATTTTTTTTATATTTCCTATAATATGGGTTAACATTATTTATAACCTTTTTTAATTTTTATAATATGTCTTGAAATAAATCCTTCCATCGTTTTTAAAAAAAGGTACTTTATGACCTTATCGATGAATTAAGGTAAGAATGATTTTTAAATTATATGGCTGGTGTAGCTATTTTCCACCGTTATAACACCATAGAAGCTTCCCATACAAGCTTATAAGTGTATTTTCAAAATAAATGTTTTCTATTATAATTACATTAAATTTTAATAGTTTCATAAATGAAGGAGATATTTCTCTCAGATATTTTTGATTTCATCAATGTCAACATCCTTTAATGGATTTTATACTTGTTTGAAGCATATTTATTATGATACAAATCTTCCATATTGTATTTAAGGTTTTGTGATATGTTTGAATATGGATGTGTAATTTTTATACCATTAATGGTTTATTATTAATGTATTTACATTTAGTGTGATAGTTTTAATATGAATGTTTATGTTATGTTTCAACCTTTTCATGTGGGAAATTCATTGGACTTAGTAGGTGATGGGTGGATACCTCTGTAGCTCCTCGATGCACTGACAGGTCTCATGAGACCAAATAGTGTCTTGGAACAAGGCCTTGAAAAATTCTTATTGTTATCCTTGGAACGAGCCCTTAACTATGTGGTCATTATGTCTGGCATTATAAATTCTATAATTATGAAATTATCTATTGATATTTTTTGTGAATACTCAACTAACAGAATATCCATGTGAATAATTAAATTGAATTATCTAATTTATATTTTCCATTAAATGTCGATGTTTAATTTGAAAATCCTTTTTTTAGTTTTATACATTGCCATAAATGTTTATGATTATTTTTTATGTTACCACTATATTTTTATCATTACTGACCATCTGAGGTCACCACTTTTTATGATTTATTTTTCCTTGGATGTGACAATGTATTTTATGGTTGAACATTAGGGATATGCTAAGGGATATAAGTTTCATCAAAGGGGACAAAATGTTGTTTTTGTTTTTTATTTTTTAATGTCACGTTCATGTATGTGATCTATTTTCCAAGACTGTTAATCTGATTAGTCCTTCGGATCATGATTCCTTGTAATCATGAATATGTTTTAAAATATTGAACAGACTTTTGGTAAATGGGGTCAGGGTGTTACAGTCGGTATCATAGGATGTTTAGAGCAAACCAAGGAAACTAGATTTAGAAAAACTATGATTAGATAACATTACCCTACTATATATATTGAGGATTAGTATAAAATTAATTTCTAAAATTTTGATAATAAAGATATTTTGTTTCTCTTCCAAGCAATACATCCTTGTCTAGATACTAGCAGGTAGAGGCGACATTGGCACATATGTACCTACGAGTGAAAACTCTCAAAAGGAGTTTCAGGCTTCACCCGAGGCATCCTCGTATACGACAATGGGCCTTGAGGTATAATTGGTTATGACACTCCTAGGGGGTATGATTAAGATAATTTAAATTTTATTTACAGTCCATTAGGTTGGATTTGAGGGTAAAGACTTTCTCAATGAATTTTTTTATGATTATAGAATATATTCCTAATCATTTCAATATATGTTAGGTATTTTTCAATTTTTGAATTATTCATTGTGATTCATAAACTAATCTTGTGTATGAAATTGATTGAAATGGTGCCCAGTATATGGAATGAGATCTCCGGCTATATGCTTGATCCATAGATTAAGAAGGATCATAACATTCATGGTATTAAGACAACATTTAGAAATGAAATAGTCTCGCATTTATTATTATAATATGAAGAAATAGTATAATGTGTTAATAAGAGATATAAATAATTATCTGAGTCCAATGGATTTGAAGGAATCCAGAGAAGAAAAGGCTGGTAGAGAGAAATATGGATAATGGGAATAATGGAAATAAGGATTTTACCATATGTGACAACTGTTCAAAGAATCACCTTGGTAAATTCTTGAATAGAATTGGAGTTTGTTATAGGTGTATAGAAAGGGACACCAAGTAAGTGATTGCAGGGGTATGAAAAAAGCTTCAAATGTACACTGTTTCATCTTCAAGGACATGGGACACAATGTGAATCAATGTCCCAATCATCAGAGTATACAACAAATAATGGTGTTGGATAATAATCATGTTATGATTTTACAACTCATGAAGAGTAATGACTAGTGTTCTAATGTGGATATTAATTAAATATTTCATTTGAGTGTTTTATCAAATTTATACTTATTATAATAATTATGGTGTATATAATGGTTATACTGATGTACAATTTTATTAATGATTTGTGATTGTATGGTACCATGAGAAGTGACTCAAAAGTAAGTTAATTTTTTTTACAAAAATACATGGTTGAAGGAATGATAAACTGTATTATGGTTGGGATATTGTCTTATTGACTTTGGAATAAAAGATTATTGATTTGGATAAATTATATTGGAAATTATTGACTACCTCAGAACTAATTTATGGTTATTTTATTGCATCATATTTGCTGATTACAACATTTTTTGAATTTAAGGTGTATATCCAGTATTCTATTATTTACATAAGGAAAAGGAACTACAGACCAATTCAAAAATGGTTTTCTAGAAATTCATTTTATTACCATATTTTATTAGAATACACGATGAAGGTATTCACATGTATATTATGTGACCTTATAAATTTTGGACTACGAGTTCGGACAGAGGTATTGTGGATAAGTCTAAAGGTTGGAATAGATTATGTTTAACATTAGATACAATGGTTAAGGTTAAATAATTTATTATGATCATTTTGGGATTGTCATAAAAAGGACATCCCGAAGGTTAGGAGATAACCTGTCGCATCCAGTAAGGCTGCAAGACATGAACCCACAATCGAAGGGTGCCAAGGGTATATCTCCTACCACTAAACTATGTGAAATAATAGTTGGTATAAAGTTGTTTTTTTAAATTGCATGAAAAATGGATTATGAATTCATTATTTTTGGAACCCTATACGATTAAGATAAATAAAATATTATTTAATTCTATTATCTTTTGGAGTGTTATATGAGTATGTAATAGGAATTAGTTGATGGATGATAATCTAGTTGTCAAGTATATTTTTTCACTTATTCTTTGAATAAATTAATTCTTAAACTTTAGGGAAGGGATATTAAAAAAAATTGTTATCCTAGTACCTTATATTTTGTTGAACTGATTATATTTTAAAATATCATATATTGATGGATTTGATGCCCTCAAATATTACACTTTCTTGTGATTGATCACCTATATCACTCCCTTTTTTCCACCAATTACATGTCTTTAGTTTCCACCAATATTCTCTTAATCGAGGTCATAAATTGGTGGTGAAATTTTCATTTCCATTTCCCTCTTATTAAGAAGAAATTTCATTAACCCAATTTTGTGATGTGGGTTTTCCATAAAAGATTTGTCTATTAAATTTTTTTTTTCAAACAAAAAATAAAATGTGTGAGGATGAAATTTATTCAAGGATAAAGAATCTAACACCACAAGATTTCATAGTATGTTTTCGATTTAATGTAATTCAATAACTTGTGTTGCACACAACACCGAGTTCGAGCGCACCACAAATTAACAAACTAGCAGTTTAAAAACATGTTAGGAATATTATTTACTAAATTTTGAATTTTATATACTCCATATAATTTTAGAACATGTATTATGTGTTTCATAGATATAATAAAAAAAATTCATTTTTTTCAGACAAAAGAAGTATTTCTCAAAAAAAAATTAAATTTTACCCCCTTTAAGGTTGATCTTTCATTAAAACAAATATTGGACACTTTTATATATTCAATTTAATTTAATTAATTTATTGGTTAGAATTGGGACATAAAAATTTATTTTGGATAAATTTATAGTACTTTTATGATAACATTAATATTATTATGAATGGGGAAAAATACATGATTTTAATTTAAAATAACATTTTTAATCAAAATAACATAGAGTGTAAAATTATATATATCTATGGTCTTAATTTATAATAAGATTATATTTTAATCATTTAATATATTTTAGGTCTCTGGATGTAATTTCTCATTTAAACTGATCATAAACAAGTGTCAATCTTTTGATAGTTATTTTTTCATAAAAACACGCTTTTTGTTTTGACAATAGGAATTAATTTAAAATTAATTTATGCCACTTATGTGTTTAGAAATTGGAAAAAATTGATAAAATTTTAGGAATAAGGTGGTAAAAATTATTAAATGGGTAAATTTTATTTTTAGATATTATGAATATTTACTATAGTAAATATTTTATTTACCATGGTTAAAGGGAAAATCTGTTAAATAAAGGTAACAAATATTATTATAATATTTTTTAATTACTCTAATAGGTATCATATTTCTATTGGTTGATACATTTATGACCATAGGAATCCTTGGGACTATTTTAGGACCCCATGGAGCCACTTGAGAGGGATATTGACACTTTATATTAATTAATTTAATGTATAGACAAAATGACATAAACATATATCTTTTAGTAAAATAATTTTAAGATGGGGTTATATAAGATATCTCTTCAACAATAAATATTAATTTGAAACATAAAAAATTTACTAAATAATATAATTTAAATAAAAATTAGACTTCAAATAATTATAATTATTTATGACACAATAGTGATGTAGTGTCTCTCTCATTACAGAGAGATTTAAATAAACGAGACTATAAAAAATAAAACAATATCCAAAAATGTAAAAACCTTATTAGATGATTTTATTTCTAACATGAGTCATCTTCTATTTGACTTTAATGAATGTTGGAACTTTATAAACTATAAATAATTTTATAATAAAATATTTTTTTAAAAACATTCTTAAAAACCCCCTCACCCCCTTATAAAAATCTGTCACCTCTAACCCATTTCAAACACCTATAAAGCCTTTTTTCACATCAATCCAATTCGAAATTAAGCTCCCTACATCTCTATATTCCTATTTGAAACCTTACCTTATACAGAAGGATATTCAAGTAAGGCTTTTGGCTCAATCCAAAGGGAGTTACCCGATTTAAAGGTGACATCTCATCTTATATTCTTTTCTTTTATTTTACTTCTCCAACCCCCTAAAAACTATTTATTAATTTATTTAATGACAACACCTATATACTAAATATACTGGGATTTTTTTATATTAATTTGAACTACCGTTACACACACCTCCATCTAATGGATATGGAACATAATGATTCTGTGGACTCTGAACTACAGCCTCATGAAATAAAGATTGTTCAATCTCCTACTACCACCTCTTATGGTGGACATTATGATATAAATGTAATTATATATGATAAATATGACTTTATTTTATCTATAATATTCTTTAATTATCATTAATGTCATACCTTTATTCTTTTCATTTTGTATATATACAATAATTTCAATTGAGGAAATGTGGACTCCCGCCCCTTAAAAGTGACACGACTCATTCATAACATACATAGAACGTATAAAATATGGTGTTAATGAAATTATGTAAAATAGATATAATATTTTATTATACTAGAATAGAAATATTTATATGTTTCATTTGGATTTATTTTCTTTTAAAAAATGAAATGGAAGTGGCATTCATACATATGTACGGATTACCATATCCATGAACGCAATGTGATTTATTCTTCATCATAATCATTCATGAATAATTTTCATTTTATTATTAAAAATAATATTTAAGAACATTATATCATTCTGGATATTGATCGAATACATTCAATCCATAAAAAACTTGACTTATGTAACAAAATGTATAATGGAAAGTGAATGAGTGAACAACCTAAAAAATGATTCTACTAAAATATTATTAACAAATAAATATTTGAAAATCAAATATGATACCATATTTGGGTATTTATGTTCTTTAATAATTTGATAATAGTTTTTTAACTATTATATTGGTGTTTAATGTACCCTCAACAAATGAAATGTACAAGGTAGGGTTTAACTTCATAATCTCTTTATTATCTGAGATTGTTTTTACATAAGTTTCTAATGGGACCTCTTAATCATCCACATCAGTGTTTCATAAAATAGAATTTCAAAACCATTTTACTATTTCTTATAATATGGCTTAAATTTATGTATACCCTTTTTTAATTTTTATAAAATGTTTTGAAAGGAATATTTCCGTCGTTTTGCATACTATTTACTTTATGACATTTTTGACGAATTAAGGTAAGAATGTTTTTTAACTTATACGGCAGGTGCGGTTATTTCTTCCATTATAACACCTTAGAATCTTCCCTTAAAATCTTATAATAATATTTTAATAATAAAATTTTCCTTTTATAATTACTTTACTTCTAAATTATTTTAAAATAGAAAGACGAATTTCTCTCAAATAGTTTTGATTTCATCTATGTGAACATCTATTAATGAATTTTATATTTGTTTGATGTTGATTTATTATGATTCAAATATTCCATGTTGTATTGATGGTTTTGTGATTTTTTTGAATGTGGATGAGTTATTTTTATACCATTAATGATTTATTGTTAATGTATTAACTTTTTTTATGCTTGCTTTAATACGAATGTTTATGTTATGTTTCATCCTTTTCATATGAGGAATACATTAGACGTAGTAAGTGACTGGGGGACCCCACTGTAGACTCTTGATGCATCGGTAGGTATCATGAGACAATCTAGTGTCTGATCACATGCCTTAACAAAATCTAATTTGTAGTCTTGGCATAAGACCTTGACTATGTGGTCATTATGTTCGACATTATACATTCCATCATTATGAAATTAGCTACTGATATTACATGTGATTATTTGACTTGTATAATATCAATGGAATATGTAAATGAAATTATTTGATTAGTATTTTCCATATTATATTGAAGTTTAACTTTTAATGTCTTTTGTTTTAGTTTTATACATTACCATAAATGTTTACGCTTATTTATGAAGTTTATGCTATATTGTTACCCTTATTGGGAATATAATATCTCACTTTTCTATGTTTATTTTTCCCAGGATGTGAAGAAGTATTTTATAGTTGACCTATAGGGATAGGCTAAATATATTAGTGTGTTCAAATGGGATGAAATGTTGTTTTTCTTTTTATGTCATGATGTAATTTAAAACATATATATCTATCTAGTATTTCCAAGGCATCTAAACTAATCGGCCTTTTGGGACATGATTCGTTGTATCATTCCAATATCTTGTAATAATGAATCAACTATTGGATACTAGGTTCGAGGCATTAATAAATAGATATTAATAATTTTAGAATTTCAAATCCCATATTTTTAAAATATATATTTCTATTTAAATAATTTCAATATCCCCGAAAACATTTGATAAACATAACCCCCATTCTAAATGAACTGTAATATAGTATACAATATTAAACAATATATTAAATTGGTAATTGTGAACATGAATAAAAAAATTACGAAAAAATTACAATTTCCACTTTTATAAAAAAAATTCATTAGTTTCTATTGATTATAACAGAATGTAAAACTCAATTGTAAGATAAATATTCATCTTTCATAAAAGAATTATTATGTGGAAAATGGTTTTAATATTATTAATTTAAATTAATCAATATTGGTTAATTATTTTAATTAATATCATAAAATATTCATTTCATCAATTCTTAAAAATTTATAAAATACTTTTTATTGGGCTAATATAGAAAAATATATTCAATCCTATTCTTAAAAAAATATTTTTTTTAAAAACTTGTTTTAATTTTGTTTTTGTGATCTAAAATTAAAATGTTTCTTCTAATTATAAATATTAATTATTGGAAAATAGATTTCATATTAGGAATAATGGAGAAATGAATATCGTAAATATTTTTTCATTCAGTTTTACTCCATATGAATAGTATTTATAGTAATTCCATCACCCAGATGAGGGTAAAACGTATAAAATATGCATAAAACATTATGTTATTTGTTGAAAAATTATCTAAAACATTATATTATCAAATTAAGGTATAGATTTATGTTATTTCTATAAATTCTTCAAATATGTGGCCATATGGTTTTATCATTCATTTAATATGAGGTTTATTTAAGTTTATGAAAATAATAAACATAGTATGTCACACTCATATATCTAATATATATAATGTTTTCTAATAAAAATATGTTCAATTATATATGTTTATTTGAAAGATAAATTAATAATTATTATTATAGTGAAATATTTAGAGTTATTATCCATTGGTTGGTAACTTTAATCTCTAATGAAACAATGATAAAGTACTTCATGAATTAATAAAAAATAACATAAATTTTATTAGTAATATTTTAAGTAATATGTTTTGAGTGAGATATAGTGTTTCATGAATTCTATATATGAATATAATGTATTAGTTTCATTACCAATTATTTATTTATAATTTTTTCCTTGGTGTCTTTGAAGTCATATTAAATAAATAGTTCAAAAATGGACTTTTATGATATTTTAATATATATATATATATATATAATAATTTTTTAAAATATTAATAAATTTGATAACATCAACACAAAAATTTTAATATGGATCAAAATATCAATTGATGTCCATTTTGGAGTCATTTTTCTTTTATGGTTATTTTCGTATACATTTAATAAAAAACTATCTATTGTTGCGGTTAAGGAAAACATAATTATATAATCAGTTTATTATAAATATAAGGATGAAAATGACTCCAAAAAATTCAATATCATTAATTTTATAATTTTATTTTGAGGCTCGACACTTTAATTTTGATTTCAGGGCTATTTGAAAGTATCTCTCTTGTAGGCGTACGACTAAAAATATCAATATAAAGATATAATTTTGTTTCCATCACAATCATTAGAGGATGGTTATTATGATGATAAAAATTTGTCATATATGATATTGATGACATAATTAATCTATATGAATTATAGTAAAACATTTTCTTTCCTAGCATCAAATCCATTTGAAAAATATAATGTTGCTCGAGCGTATGTGTGGTCTATAACTTACATGAAGTTATGTGATTACTTTTTCATTCCATATCTGAATGGTCGGTAGAATAGATTGATTTTAACTATAAATATGATTCAAAATATGTAATAACAATTATGTAAAGTATTATTATTATTTAACATTATTTCATTACATTTGTTGAAAAATCGAAAACATCGTTCATGCGTACATAGGACCAATCATCTCCATGAACAATGTACTTTATATTTCGTTAACTAACTTTTATCAATATCTATAAATATATATATATAATGAATATATATGATATTTATATCATGACTAGAATTATATATGTAATGTAACCCGGACCAATTTATATGGACAGAAACATTTGAACTGAAATGTGGACGAAAAAATGAAATTGTTAATGTTGTGAAAGGAAATATTTCAGAAATTATTTTTCATACATGAGTGTAAAAATTTTACATAGATATGACATATGATATTATAAATATTTATATGATTATATTATATAATTTTAATAAATTAAAATTTATTATACAGGAGGCCAAATCACCTTCAAATATTGTTGAACGTGAGATAAATGTTATACGTATCAATTTGATTATTTGATAGGGTTGGATATGATTGTGTTTCAAAAGATTTAATTTTAGGATCTAGATACCTAAAATAATATTTAATGTTATTCTGAACTGGTCATTTTTTATAAGATATACTTTCTTTAATTTCGGTCTCTATGTGTAAAAATGATACCAAAACAATGTTTATATGTATAATCATCATTATTTATCCCTTCGATCAAATATCCTTTTCTTCCATGACCACGATATCACTAAAAAATTATTTTCAAGTACATTTAATGATTCTTCTAGGTTACTTGGAAAACTTAATACTCTTTTAAAAATTTTAAAAAAATTATTATAGTATTCAAATCAATTTATGAACAACATGGTTTATGATATTTTACATAAAATGTTAAAATAATCCTTCATTTAATATACCAGAACTGAATGTAATTTCCAACCATTAAGATTGTTAAATTATTGTGTTCTTGTATTAAAATTTCAAATGAAATTTTTACAGTTAATTTTTGTAAACAATATTTTAGAAAATTTTATATTTTAATGACATGATTTCAAAAGAAAAATTATATTTTCCTTAATAAATATTCCAAATAAATTGCATAAATATTTTCACCCATGATGAAATTATATGATGTTAATTAGGATTTACTGGTGATTTGATCCAACCATAAAATAAATATACATTCATTGCATGAATTTATTTCAATGATGATTTATAGATGATTTAATGAAGCTATTTACTTTTCCATGACAAGATTATGTTATAAATCATATTTATTTTCAATTTGAAATACATCAATGAAATGATAAAATTTTTATGCAACTCATTCTTAATGGATGGTAAATGATATGATGAATTATTCATTATCTTTTGGAACATAAATTTCTGATCCTTTTTTATGGACGGTCCAGGGACAATATATCCTACCAACTAATTGTGTAATGACTGATATATGATGGGGAAAACATGATATAAAATGTAAATGAACCTGATTTAGTAATGGTCATTGTCCACTATGATAGTATTGTGAATAAACCAAAACAACTATGATGGAATAGTGAGTTAACATAATATACTATGAATGTCTTATTATTGTTCCTTTGATACAAATTAAATTAATTTACATGATTATGTGTTTGCCAAAAACATAACACTTATAGTAATGTTATAATCTCAATTGTCTTGTTACATTATTCTTTTATGGTTCATGACTTATAAAATTCCTAGACTAATTCCATTAATCAATATTATATTCTATGAAATATTGGTAATGGTTTTTATATGTTACAATAATGTTTTCATATAATTATTCACAAGTTTTATTTACGTGATCATTGATATCACCCTTGATTTCCCTTACAGAGTAATGGAGATCACAGTCTCTTTTTGTTCATTCATAGGAAATGAATAATTATATAATTTATTATACTTATATTATGGGTTTTCGTCATGAATAACATTGGGGGAGATGATATGGATATCTTATTAACTAGTTTAATATATTTCTAGGATTTCTATGAAACTAGGGTTGTGAAGTCTTAATGTGGTTCATTATATTATTAAACATATATTTATATGATAATATGTAATATCTATTAATGGAAATTATGGATCAAATTAGATTATATCTTAATGCGACACCTCCAATGGTGTCCCAAAAATGAAATTGATAAAAATAATTTTGTATATGTCATCAAAGAAAATAGATAAATAAATAAATTTTAAAAAGTTAATAAAAAAACTAACTACACTCAATCTTTTATTCTAATTACCTGATCGAATATAACTACTACATGTTGTGTAGTGGTTCTTATGAGAACATTAAATGTATTGTGACGTTCATTCTGAGAAATTATAAAGGAATACCTAAAAAATTGTGGTTTTATAAGATTTTGAATAATACATAATATTGATTTTATCACCCATATTTCATTTTTATCAGTCATAATCTAGGAAAACATAAAACATAAACCCCCCCAATTGATGTTTTGATAAGTATCCAATATGCTAAAAAATTCACTGAAAATTCTAATCAGGGTTTTTCATAGCCATGACGCATGAAAACAAGTAACATGTAAAACCCACATCATATGTTTTTATAATGCATTATAAAGGAAAATAAGTTTCCCAGACAATCCAATTTAGTTATTTTCTCATACATGTTAAACGATAATCCATAATGGTGTTTTTAATAAAAGGAATCAAAAATTCCCCTTGGGAATTTTTTCATTAAATCAAGTCCACTCCTATCTATAATTCACATCAACCTAAAATAGCCCTAAATATTAATACCCATATATTAAATATAGTCCAATGGTAATAAAAAGATAACATAAATGATTTCTCACAACTCCTCTGACCATTTCCCATTTTCTATTCAAAATATTTTAATTAAAATTTCCAATTGCTACTTCCAAATTCCTATATCAACGACATATTAAAAAAATACCATTTTAATAATTTCATCAATCATTTTCCAAAAAAATCATCAATACTATATCAAATATATATTTCCAAAACCATATCAATTTTTGATTTCCAACTCACATTCCAAAGTAATATATTTGAACAACATTTCCAATACATCATTTCTAAAATTAATTTTCCACAATTCCTCCTATATTAAAACAAAATTATTCAAAAAATATATAATTTAAATAAAAATTAAAATGGTGGCTCATTAGAGAATTCCAATGGAGCCACATCATCCTTGGTTCGAGGATTTCTATGCATGTCATCAATAGGAAAATAATACTTAATTAATTTAATTAAATTCTGATTTACCACTCAAGAACCTAGAAAACCCCACAAACCCATGAACATGGATGTTTATATTAAACAATATGAAAACTTTATTGACCAAATTAGTATATTTGTTATATAAATTAATTTTCTGAATGGTCATAAATAATAAACAATTATAGAAGAGTCACACACGACAAACTAGATTCCTATGTAATTCCATTCAAACAAAATAATGAATTGTAAATCATTTATAATCTACTATTTAAATTTTATATCAATTACAATCAATTATAATTTATAACAACATATTTACTTAAATATTAATAATAACATCCAAACATGACTCCATGGAACCAAAACCAAATGGTCACAAAAATCCCACAGTGTTTACCCAACCACATTCAACACCAAATCCCTAACCAGTTTCCCTGAAAATAAAAAATATTTCATATTAGTACAATGGATAATCCATTATAATATTGTACGTGAATCATACATCCTTAAATAGTATGTTAAGAATGAGAATACATCATCAAGAGATCTCTACTATTATGCCTTAAATAATCCCCTTAATTATTGGATTATTACTGTATAATTTTTTCCAATAGACAACAATATTTATTAATGAAGATCATTGAACAAATATAAGTTGAAGTAGATGAAGATATTATGATTTTGAAGGATAACACATAAATTTAATATCTAAATAAAAAAACCATTTTTATCAAGGGGTGTTAAAGGGTGAAATTTTTAGGGTTGTTGGGGGCCATGCACACCAAATAAATAGATAAAAAGGGGATACCATCTGAATAACCCTAGGGTAAATATTTTAATTTCCATCAATTAAAAATATGACTTCTAAGAAAGTGGTATGGTTAATTTTAAATAGTCCATACTACCACTTCGTTAACAATATCTTAATATCATGGATATATCTCAATCAAAATTAAAATTAAAAATCTAATTTGAGGATCTAGAACACTCAAAATGACATTATGAGGTTCTATTAAAAATATTTCCCATTAAAAAATGGAAACAAAAGGAATGTATGAAACTCTATGGCACATATGTACATAAGAAATTACGAAATCTAGTCTATAATACTTCTTGATCTGGTGATATCATTGTGCCCACCCATCCGCATCTATAGACTTTCATCAGTCCCCAACCAAACATATGATCTTTATCAATTCTGGATCATCTGAAGCCTATACAATAAACAAAAATCAATCCTAGGTTATTTAACTAACAAACCTGGTCCAATGATAATTTTCAAAATTGGTACACTATGAATGATCCTACCTTATACAGTTTATCAAAAAACAACGATGGTGCCATTACCCAAAAGTTCTTCTATCCATTTTTGCTCATACTGTAATCATCAGTATAAAACCACCAATTAATAGTTTCTCATTCCTCCAATATTAAAGCTGACTATAAAATATCCATAATTTTCACTTCAATGAGAAACATGACATTTTCCGCAACACATCACATGAAATAACACATGAGAATGATTTCTAAACTTCGGTATCAGTTATAAAATCCATTTTATTTATATCACAATAATACATGATTCATTACATGATATAAATAATCAAACAAACTAAAAGATCAAGAATTATATTTTCTATTAAAATAATGTACATATCAAATCATCTTGAACATGGGATAAAAAACCATTATTGAAAACATCTTTAACATGATTATAAAATTCAACTCATTTTAAAGAGAATGGGATAACCTAAGGACATAAGTTAGAATGTGGTGAGATTTAAATACTGATATTAGAATAAACTTGTAAAATTATTACACATGTTAGATAATAGTATTATAAAATTAGAATAATCAAATAGTAATAACAAACATCAACTATGAAAAATTATATAAAATGTTAATCATAACATTGGAAATATGTAATAAAAAATATAACTACATCATAAACATATTTCAAGGACCATTACATTGAAATAATGATATAAATTCCAATAAACGATCTAGGTTATCTCTCTATACAAACATGATATCTCATGAGGCTAATCTTTACCCAATTCATCAGATCACTATATAATTCATAGTGCACTTGTAACTTTCATTTCATTGGCATGCTTATGTATTCAAAATAGATAATACAAATTGGATTAATTCATCATCATATTTGTTTATATGATTTAAAAGTGATCAATAAATACATGTATGTACAATTTAAAATCATTATAAGTGTTTAAAGTTTTACACCCTTCAAAGGAAATAGTTATATTATTCATTAAACAATTGTTTTAAAAAGGAAAAAAGTGGGGAAATTTCGGCAGCATAACGACATGACAAAAATTTAAATAAAATATGTTTATGAGGAAAATTGGTATATAATAATATGGAAATAATATGGGTAGTAATAAGGAAATGGAAGGTCATATAACATCATTAGTAATTTGAAATATATATAATAATATTATAAAGAAACATGAATAATGAAGAGAATGTGAGATTCACACACATCAGTGTCTGACTCCAAATTTTTTAGAAGATATTTTTGAGAACATATGGGTATGATTAGAGGACTCTATAAAGGGGATGACTAATATTAAAGAATTTTTCCAAGGATTTTTCTTGAAAATGAATAGGATAATAGGAGAGTTTATGTTATAAATTATTGGGGAATTTTATTATTATTTTCCAAACATATGTTTGGGATCTATATCATAAAATAACCAATACTACAAGCCTTCCCAAATTTATTATCCTGGTTTATGAAAAATGGGAGTAGTTTTTGTCATTATATAAGGTCATTTTCTGACCTTAATTAAATAACAACCTTCCTTATATAGAGGTGTGTAATAAACTAATTAATTTATTTTAAAAACATAAAAATATTTTATATATTATTGAGCATTCATAATATATTTATTAAAATGATTAAATAAACATAAAACTAATTATTTTAAACAATGTACATAGATTTTTTGTTTATACTATATATAGTATGTATTACCTCACTCTAAATATATTATTATTTAATAAAACACAATGTATATTTATAAAGATATTAGATTTTCCCCAAATAATCGATTATCATAGAAAATAATGAAAAAATAAACATTGGATAATTTAAATATTTTGAATCAAATAATAGTATTAATTTAAAAAAAATCATTTTATAAATAAGTTAATTTTCATTATTCACATTTGAATCAATGTTTATTGAGAAATGAAATTTTTTACAATAATAGTTTTTGAACCCATATGAAATTTATATTTAACTTCATAAAAATTAAATATTTATTTATATTTTATAATGATTATTTGATTATATTATTATAATATTATTTATTTCAAAAAAAAATATTTACTATTCCAAAATATTCCTTAAATGAATTTGAATATTAAAGAAAAGTAATATTTGTGTTTTATTGTTTCAAAACAAAAAACATTTATAATATAAAAATAAAATGAAGAAAATATAATTATTTTCCATATTTAAAATAATTAGCATAATAATATTTCAATGGTATTGATAGATATCCCATTAGTATTCTAGAAAATGCACAAATGGTATGGTTTGTGATGGTGTGACATTCATGGGGTTGTTCAGTGTCATGATCTCGATAGACAATAACTTCTCTCATAAATGGTTTCACCCATGCTTACGTTTTGGAATCTCAAATTTTAATTGGTCAAGGGAGAAACACTATTTTTATATCACCATTTTATGATTTAATATATGTTATTCAAAAGGTATAATATTTCATTTAGAGGAAAACACTTATTTTATATATGTCTATGGGATTTGTTAAAGCCATTTATTTACACTATGAATGTGATCACTATTCAATTGCAATATTATCAATGTTATTGATTATTAATGGTCAATAAAATATGATATACTAAAATAAAATAATTTACAAAAATTTATATATACAAATACATCTAATTATAAAATAAGGAGAATTTTATTTTTAACAGTTTATATTGTTATCATCTACCCCCATTATGAAATTTTCCCATTAAAATTTTCTTTTCCCACATAAAAATATATGAGGGTAAATCTTTTTTATCATCTCCTCTAGTTCTGATGTTATATATTAAGACATGTGGTTTTTCTATAACACATTAACCTGGTGAATTTATTTATATATATAGAAACTTTTCTCTATGATCTATGATCATTGCAATCATATCCTCACAGGAAAGGTAAATTTTTCAATCATACAACCAATTGATTGAGTACATGATAATAGACTATTATGTACTTTATCAATAGTTATAAAGGGAAGAAATCATTTACATTAAACAGGTTATCTTGGAGTGCATGTCTGTAGGCCAATTGTATGACGCGATCAAGGTTCTCAAAGGGGATGATATATCATATATTAATCATTCCCTTAATCAAAAATTTTATCACTTTATTCCACATATATATATATAAGAATATCATTTCATTAACATCAAACTGTATGTATCATAGTTGATTGTCAAAATTGATCATCTGCAAGCCCTGAGCCGCCATGAGTTATTGTTGAATGGGCCTAAAATTTTCAATTAATTCTTATACCATTTCAAGACCTTCATGATTTTTCCACAACAACATTCAAAATGAAATTTTTCTACAATACTTCCCATAAATGCCTTCTTATGGAGATATATGGATGCTTGGGTGGAAACAATTATTGTATTAGAACATTGAAAAGGAATGTGTTGGATCCATCCTCAGTTGATGTCTATTGGGAATGCTCTTAACGTTTCCTCTTGTGTCTAGGTATACCACTCATATTGAACATTAGTTTGTGGGTGATAAACCGTGATTAAGTTGAATTAATTATTTAGAGACTATTTTAGAATTTTCTAGAACCTCAAAGTGAATATCAAATCATGATCAGATACTATCGATTGTGTTACTCCATAAAGTCTCACCACTTATTTTAAAAAAATCAATAAAATATTATCCATTGAGATGTCATAAAAAATCACAATGAAGAGTGTAGAAAATGTAACAGTATACACCACAAAGTAGATAGAATTGGTACCTATTTAGGTATGTAATATAACATTGAAAAATTATAAGGTGATGTATTACCATTTCCTTGTTGGTATGTAAAATGGTCTCACCATCGCGATGTATTTTATTTTCTATACATGATCTTTTTAGAGACAATGAATATGGATGTATAATCCATGATCTATATCATCATATTGTCCCATCAATATTTCTCTTAAAGATCTTAATAAATCATTGTGCTTCCAGTATGGATGGAGAATGTTGAAATATGTGAACCATCCCCTAACTCCATTAACTCAGTATTTGATGCTATACAATGTATTGACCCAAATATAACAACTCATTCTCCATTAACATAGAATTATGAGGATTTCCTTTTTCATATTCTTTCAAAATTCTTATGAATCCCTACATAAAATTAATGATAATCCATATCTTCTCTAGAATGGATGATTCAACAATCATTTGGGAAAGGATTAATGATTTTCCCTCCTTAATGATTCCCATGTCTATACATTTCTTATCTAAGAAGATTGGATCCCTTTCAACTCTCATAAATGAAAGAAATGTTATAGAATTTATACTTATAGTGCCTCCCACATTATTATCTTACCAAGATTGTATTGAATTGAGTAGTATTAGTCCTTTATCATCTCAAACCATATTTCTTTGTGTATATTTAGCTAGTTGAGTGTGAATATCTATTTGAGAATTTTCTTATCAGAATATATTTCACAATTTTCTCAATGATATATTACATCCATATTTTCAAATTTAATATCCCTGCATACAACTATAGATCATGCATTGGGTATTTATATTGATGAAAATTTAAATAAACTGAATCTTAGGCTATTAATTTTTCATTCTGTATTAACATACAACCCAAGCCCTTCTTTGAAGAATCAGTGAATATGATGGAAATTTCTCCACTTGGGGGTAGTGTGATTAAAAGTTAAATGATATTCCATATATTCATTTCCTTATATCTCTATTTACACTCATCATTTAAAGAAAAAATGACTACTTTTCTAGTTATTTTGGTAAGAATATTTGACAATTGCAATAAATTTCTTAAAAATCAATGATAATACCCAGATAATCCAAGGAAACTATAGATATTTTTCATAGTTGTTTCCCTCGACAATCCATAAATTTCATCTATTTTTTAAGGAAGAATTGATTCAACATTTATTTGGATGAATTCCCATATTATGATAATTACATTAACTATAACTCAAAATTTCAATAATTTGAATAATAATTATACTTTCATAAGGTCTTCAGAATATTTCCCTGATACTCCCCATTCCCTCCTCACATTGGATGTATTTTAGAATATAATTTATAAAGACTACCTAAAATTTTTTAGGGTAATAAATAAATATTCTATTCATCAATTACATGAATATTTTAATATCATTAGTAATTTTTATTTTCATTACATTGATGTCATAGATCATGTACCTTATACAAAATTAGTATTGGGGATATCCTCGTTATTTACACAAACATGGTATATTCCTGACTACAAAAATTCCTTCAAGAAGTGTTGTTCTTCCGATAGATGATTTCACAAATCATCAATCTATAGTAGTGGATAATTTCTCATTATCGTGATCCCATTGAGCTCATGATAATCAATGTAATGTCGCATTGGCCCATACTTCTTCTTGATGAAGTAGACTTGTTCACCCCATGGTCATGTATATGGGAATATGAATCCTTTACCCTGATTATCATGTAGTTTCTTCTTCACCTCCTCAATTTCAACAACATGAATTGTATATGGAGTCTTTTAAAATCGTAACTCCATAGTTATAATATCGATTGAGAACTCTAACTCGGGGCTTGGACATGGACCAAGAAATTCCTCATGTAAAACATCAGTCTATTCCATCACAATAGGCATGTCCTAAAGGATGAGTCATTCCTTATACTCAATCATTTTGGATATATAAACATCACCTTAGGAAAAGAAATCCATTTATTTTAATAATATTCATTCTCCTCCTATAAGATATATAGGATCGAAGATGGTTCTCAATATGAATATTGATATGTTTTTTAGGAAACTTATTTTGGCTCTATATATGTAATGATAATATACGTATGAAATTGTGTAAAATTCCACCAATGTGAGTATTAAAATGTTAATTGGGATGTTTAATACAAAATATTTTAAATTGGTGTAGTTAAATACATGGAATTCAATAATTTACACATTATTAATTTCCATCGACATCTCTACTTCAATTATTTATAGTGGAATTTAAATAGTATTACTAAAGATTCATGATATGAAAGAATATATAGAACCATAATAAAAAATAAGATTCACTATAATTGAATGAATATCTTGTGTAGATGTCCCCAATTCATTGTTGGGGTCCTCCTTAATAGCTATGATGGCGACATCATTCCCATGATTCCTTGGATGTTATTTGTTTTCTCCGAAAAACTTTTTCTTAGTGCATTGGTTTTCAAGGTTATGTTGATCATTGTATTTTAATCAATGAACAATACACTTACAGTTCACTAGTGAATTTAATTCACCAATCGTAGTAGATGTTTTCTCTTATCAATAATTATTTTCTAGGTGTACACTCTCCAACACCTAATGTTGTTCCTAGACCCCCTTAGGCAACTTCTAGGGTGCTTATTTCTAAACCTTTGTCAAGTGGAATGTATAAATTTCATGGAATCAAATGATATATAAATCAAAAAATAAAAATAAAAATCAACATTATTTTTCATTTCCTTTTGATAGAATTGATTTTGATCAATATCAATATCAACATGGAGGGTACATTAAACCATTTATTTATAGCTATCAAAGTCCCAGATCTTGAGTTTTTTTGTATACTAGGATTTAGCCCAATAAATATATAGTAATCTTTATATTCATGGTAACTAAAAAATAAAATGATATAAAATTTATGACTTTTGAAGGTTTTGTCATATCTTTCGATAGATGATTCATATTTTTTGATTTATGGAACATAATATTCCTTTATTTTTATGTTTGAGAGTGATAGGAACATATTTAACATTTTTTCCCACAATTCATTTGTCCTGATCACTTCGATCTCTTCATTACGATGAATATTTTTTTATCAATGTCCACCACTGGATAGATTCTCCTCGTAGAGACACGAAGCTTAATGTACATGAACATTACATTATATTTTGAATACTTAGTACATAACAAAAACACACACACAAGGATCGTAATAGTTTAGTGTCTTTGGAAACTCGGAACGTAATCTTCTAATCGTGGTGAAAGATATTCAATTTATCCTATAAAGATCTTCCCTTTTTTTTAACCTAAAACATTTCTTTATATTCTGGGGAAAAGAAAACATAAAAGGGTGAGCTCAAATGCTCAGTAACGGTAAACAAAAGAAAAATCAATCACATCATTTTCATAAGAACATAACTTTTGGAAATCTTAACCTGCAAAAGTGCTTATAATACCATAACATGGGATAAATCATAGAAGTGAAATGTAATCCCAATAATCATAATATAAAACATGAAACTTTGTGGCATACAAACATAATCATAGAGAATCATTTCTTGTTAGTCAAGACTCATTTCCAAGACTATCTTAGTGGACAAAGTCCCTTTCTGAACCGAGTCACCCTCGTTTCAGTCCTGTTTCACTGAACCGGTATAACCTACCATTCCAGCCATGTCTATCTCATGAGATATAAAATCTTTACCCAATGAATTTGAGGGATATATAGGTCACATCCATCTCATAATGATACCATTCTTAAGTGTGCCACAAAATCATAAATCATACATCATTTCATAACCCATGTAATAAAAATGGGAATCTTAAACATCATGAAATCATAAAACAATTCATATAAGATAAAGGAATTCATAAAAATAATTCCATCACAACATAATCAAATCAATATAATAATACATATAAAAACATAACCCTTTATTATCTTAGATGGAAAATAATATTGATAAAACACTTGGACTTCATTCTTGAGGAAAATATCCTTTCTACTTCAAAAACATTTTTCCCTTATTAACATGTCATACCAAATTAAACTAAAAGAAGTTGATTTAAAATAAACTTGAAAACTTGTAATGGAAGCTTCTTGGAAATAATGTTTTAAAAATACATTCATGCCTTATAAGTTAAAAAAACATTCTTCGTACTTTTGTCGGAAAAGTCAAAAAAGTACCTCGTATGAAAAACGACGAAAGATTCCTTACATATCTTTTACTAAAAACTCACCAAAGGGTAAAATTGGATTTAAAAAATTGTAGGTGGATGGAAATAATATTATATATTGAGGAAACATGTATTTGGATGATAAAATACACCCCAGTAAATATCAAAGTATAAACAATCTCGGATAAAAATGAGATTGTGATATTTCCCTTACCTTAGGTGCGACTTGCTTTGTAAGTGTCTGAACCTCTTGTATATTGATTTAAATCATGTTATTGACTTATTCCAGAATCATATTCATTGTTATTATATCATATATGGTCCACTTATGACTTTATATTACCCGTTCTTTTGTAAATTCATGTTAAAGTAGCGTTTTGGGTAAAATCGTCTCATTTGTCGTTCGTGTTTTTAACTTGTAATTATTCACATGATTACATAGATCATGATTACTTAATTCCGGAATATAAAACATTATTTATATATATATATTCAGAATATACATATATAATAAATCAGTAAATGGAATGAAATACATCGTTCATGGAGACGGTAGTCCGTACGTACGCATGAACGCTGTTTTCGTTTCCTTATTGAATTGAATGGAATTAAGTAGATGACATACATATAAATATAAATAATTCCAGTATCATTATTAGGTCATATATTTCATTATTATTTATTATATATACTTTATAATCATTCATGAATGGTTAATCATTGAGAATGAATCTCATCGCGTCGTGGAGACGGTAGTCCGTACTTACGCACGAGCGATTATATCGTTCCCATGGTCGTGGAATTGTGTTGAAGTGTATGTATACTATTTCAGTATCAATATCACTTTATAATAATCATATATAGTTACTCATTACACCATTATACCCATCCAATTAAGGTGGTGACAGAAAAATAGATTACACCACGTCGTGGAGACGGTATTCCGTACGTACGCACGCGCTGTGATTTCCTTTTTCCGTAGGATGGATAGAAGGTTAATTAGAGTTGTTTCATATTTAAAATAACATATCATTATATAATAAATACTGATGTTATTAATTTATCATGAAACAACTAAAGAAGAAGAAGTTTAAGAAGAAAGAAATTGAAAAAGATCGGTAATGGATATTACCTCTTTTTGACGCGCCTTCACTTATCCTACACTTAAAGAACTAAGGATGGTCCTTGAAGAAGACCAGGACTTCTAGGATGATACTAGGGAAGTGGAGAAGAGATTTAGGCAGGGTTTGGACGAGCTTGAATGCTCAAATTGGTGTGAGGAGGAGAGGGAGGAGGTGCCCTTTTATAAGGGAGGAGAGAGGTATCTTAAGAAAATCACAAAATATTATTTTATATTAAGGTCAAATTCGATTTATAATGGTTACAAATGGTCTTATTTCGAATATAAAGTGGGGATGGGTCTCAATCCTCTCATACAATAGGATTTAGACAAGTTTAGGTTCCTATTTTAACCTTATCATTTAGATTTAACATTAAGTTAAATAATTTAACTTTTACCGTGTCTTTTTGTTTTCTTACACTATATGGTTAATAAACATACTATATGAAGCCAAACGAACCCCAAGTTGTTTATTATTAATATATCTATCCTTATCTAATTCATTTGGCCGAACCTTAGATCTTTAGGAACTAAATAACAATTAATAATATAATATTTGTTTTAAAAACTAATTTATGTCAATTTTGACACTATTTGGTACATGATTTTTATGAAATTTCTGAAAGAATGATAAGTTCAAACCAACTTACTTAAATCAAAAATAACATGTCATATTAACCTAGACAATTAGTGTAAGTCATAAAAAGTCTCAAATTACATTTATTTGGGTATTTATAACATCAATTATGTTAATATTTTCTTAAAAAGGTAATTACTGCATTATCGTTGTGTCATAAATAAATTAAATTATTTAAATTATAAAAATTACAAATAAAATACCATTATATAGGAAATCTGTTGATATTTGTTATGAATATTTATAGTCTAAATTTTATTATGTATAACCCTATATTAAAAATGTTTTAGTAAATAATCTTTGATTTTAACTCTTTTAACTCTTCTTTGAATTAAATAATAATAAATGTCCTAATCTTATCCAAGTTGGCCTAAATGATAATATTTTACACTTAAGGTTGTTTTTTGTCGATATACACTTGTCCAATAGGATTAGGACATGTGTTAGGGTAATATTAATATAAATTTTACCCTTAATTACCCTATTTACTTTTAACCGTGGTAAATAAAAGTAAAAAGTTAGTATTCACCAAAAATTATTTTCATCTCATTGAACCACATTTTACATACTGACATCAACCGTGTATCTCGGATTTTTGAAATTCCATTCACAGAAGCGGTAAAATTAAGATTTATGAAAAAATTAATTTTTTAACTACCACTTAGTAGTTTCACTATTCATCAAATATTGAAGTTTTTCAGAAAAATGCCAAAATTTCACCCTAAGCTTTAATTGATATTCCAAATTCAAAAATGATTTCTATTTTACAAAATTACCAAAATATAAGTTGTATTAATTAATTTTATAATTAATTTCCGCTGTCACAACAAATAGCATGTTTTTAAGAGATAATAACTATCAAAAGATTAACACTTGTTTATGTCTGGTGTAATTGTCAAATTACATCCAATGACCAACATTGTATTGAATTGTAAAAATATATTCTAAATATACTTTAAAACCACTCAAATTAATAATTTATCACTATTAATTATTTCGATTAAAAAAGTTGTTTTTAAATAAAATTTAGTAATTTTCATTATTCATCAGAAAATTAAAGTTTTCCAAAAAGTTCCAAAATTTCACCCTAAGCTAATTACGATATTACGAATCCAAAAATGAATTCCATTTTAAAAAGTAAAATTTACAAAATTTCAAAAAGTGGTTATTACTATTCATAACGGATAGTTTTAATAATATTTTAATAGCATATTGTTGTTTAGTGAAACTCGTTATTGCGTACTACACATGCTATCGAGGAAGGTCGCGATTGCGTGTAATGAAAGGAAAGTCAAGGATGTGTGTTGTGCAATCTTTTTTTGGTGTAGCGTACAACACAAGACATTAATGAAATTAAAAGGAATATTTTTCATAAAATTTCGGGGTGTTACACTCCCTGTATACAATAAATATTTAGTAGAAACATGTATTGTTCATAAAATTCAAGGATGTTTATTACCATCTTAATGGATTTGATCTATTTTTTCTGTGATTTAGTGATCAGATTATCCGTTCAATGTTAGAGGCATTTCAAACATAAATCTCTACATTGGAGCTTGTTATTTATTAGAGGGAATTGGGTGCTCGACATGATCTAGGTTGTTATTCAAAATCAATGTATAATGATATAATATCATCACAATGATTATGAATCCTACTCCAATCAAGTTGGGAGTCTCATTGGACCAGTATTCGCATTGTCTTCACATTGACTTTTCCCCGATTTGTCACATTTTTGACCATTGTAAAGAATAAAAAAACATTATGGAGGTTTATTTTTAAAATATTTAATTCATAATGGAGAGTAAAATGAAATTAAATTGAAAATTTTTTACATAAATTTATATCCTTATTTGTTGTATTTCATTGATACGATATATATTATCCATGATCTATTTCTTAACATATCAATTTATTAGAAATTATTTTTCCCTTAATAATGATTCATAATAATAATATGAATTTAACTATGTATATCCCTTGGGAGTTCTAATAATGGTGTGTATTAATGCCTGATATCAAGTACCATGTCATGCCATGATAGGCCAGACACACCTTGTTGGAGTTGTAACGCCTAGAAACATTTTTTCCAGAACGAAATCCACTTGTAATATCTAGACAGGGATGCATATTCTTGATAAAACCCCTACTCTATAATTTAAAAAAATTGTTTTAGTATACATAATCATTTACATAAAAATTTCTATATATTTTTATAATACTAATCCCAAAAATTAATTAATTTTTTCATGTATACCACCTATAACAACCCTACACTTTATATCACATTAATTATTGATTTATTAAATAAATGTACCCATAATAAAAATTAGATGATAAATAATTATAGTTTATTTTGGAATTTGGTACATAGAATAAAATCATGAACATGGGGAATGAAAACAGTATTGAAAGATTCCTTGACATGCTTCACAAATTATGTGGCTTTTAAAACTGCATGCGATAACCTACAAACATTCAAAATAAAAGGGTATGTAATAAATCCCAGTAAGGGTACAAGAATTGGATAATTTGATAAATTTTAAAAACAAATGTATAAATGGTGACTAAAAATATTAGAAACAAAATCATTAATGATGAGAAATTATATTTAATGATAATAATACCATGGTAAATATGGAATATACTTTAAACCATACAATATTATGATAATTCAAGGAAAACTACATAAACAATAATGTCTAAAAAAGTACTATAAAGTTATTAGGTTAACTCATTATTTCATCATGATGTCTAATTAAACTAAATATTACCCAATTCATTGAATTTCTATATAATTCTGTGTGCACCCGTCACATTCATTTCATTCTATAGCTTATGTGTTCCACATAAATCATAAAACATGGATTCATTCATCAATATATTTTTTCCAAGGTAATGGACTATAGAAAACATTCATATAATTTCCACGTCAAAAAATAATAAGGGTATCAATTTGAACAACCATCATAGGAAATGGGTATGGTTTTCACAACACATTTGTTTTGGCATAGAAAATTGCAGGGATATTTCTGCAGCATAATGACATCACAAAAAAATTCATAAAATGGGTTGACGAGAGAGATAATGTTCTTTAATAATTTTTAAATTAAATGGTAAGTAATAGGGACATGTAATGGCATATCCCATCTTAGGAATATAAAATAAAAGGCGTAATATAGTAAATATAATTCAACAATAAAAATAATGTGAGGATTTATTACGTTATTGTCTTACTACAAATGATTGAAAGGATATACAGGAGTGCTATAGGGAATCATTACAAGACTATATAGAGAGGGGGAAGAGTATGTAAGTACACCAAGGATTTTTATTTAATATAAATGAGATATGTTTTGGTATTATATAGAAAATTAGTGGTGATATCATTCATATTTCTCAAACATATGTTCTGTACTAAATATAACAAAATAAATAAAGCCTCAAAACATACCAAGGATGTTGCCCATGGTTTCCAAAAAATATTAGAGTGGTATAAATTATGTTATTATATAAAATTATTAAAATTATTTAATATTATATTTTATTATCTGGAGATGATTGATACTCTTAATGAAAGGATTTAAAAACAATAAAATATATTATAGGTTTTTGAATAATAAAAAAGTCTTTATAAACAAAATAAACATACGACAACATTATAATAAAGGGAGAAAACATATTTGGTTGTGGATACAATTTATATTATTTATTATATCACATTGGGAAAATTATGACTTTGTAAAACATAATATATATTTATATTGTATTTAATTGGAATCCATAAAATATTATTTCTTAAGAAATTATAATAAAATCATCATATTATAATTTCAGTACATATATATGGAAATTAATACTTATTTTATCAAAAAATATTTTTATGTAATATTATTTTCATTTTTAAAATTATAATCATTATTTATTGATAAATTATGGGATTTTTTACAATAATAGGTTCTGGACACTTATAAAAATTAATGATTACTTTAAAAAATATATATGATAATTCATATTTAATAAATATTATTTATTAATATTATTGAAATATTATTTATTTATAAAATCTATTAATTCGAAAAAAAATGTATTTAATTGAAATTGATAATTACCCAAAAATAATATTTGTGTTTTCATGAATAAAAAAATTAATTGTAATGTAAAAATAACTGGATGAAAATATATTAATTATTCTATAAAAAAATATTTTAAAAACAAATATTGATAGGATACTGATACAAATACCTTTAATAAACCAGAAAAAAATAAATGGGTAAGGTGTGTGATAATGAGACTTTAATTGGGTGGTTCAGCAGACATTGATGGATTGTGATATAAATGAGCTTGAACATCTCCCATAAATGGTTTCTGTCATTCTTATATTTTAGGATATTATATTGGGATTGATTAGGGGGATAACCTAGTGGTTCTATCTCACACTGAAGCTCTAATAAATGGGATTTATAAAGCATGAACCCACTGGTTGAGGCCATCACAACCTTTTTTTTGCAATTGGATTGGTTAAAACACTATATTTATACTATTCATGTGATCATTTTTTAAAAATTAAATTATCGATGATGATGATTCAAAAAATTCATTTAAATAGGATATAACAAAATAAAATAAGTGCATGTTCTCCTATATAATAAGAAATTTTTACTAAAATAAATGTGAAATTTTATTTTTAATATTTTAGGTCATCACAAAAATCATCACTACAGAATTCCAAAGTAGGGTTGACAAAAAGAATTAGTCTAAACATATTCCAATATAATATATCATTTAATTAAAAATCCAACCTTGATTCCAAAATTCTCCCATTATCTCCAATTTTACATTCCATACATGTCTTGTAACCTATTACATAAAATTACATATGCGGATGAAAATCATACCATCCTCGGTGGACTCATATTGAAATGAATGATTCATTCAGTCAAAACATCATCAAACTATATTTTTATGTTTTATATAATCCTAGTGTATCCTATGATCACAAAAACAGACTCTCCAGAGTACACAAATAACTTTTTATGTGATCCCTTGTCTAATGCCTCAACTATCCATTAATTCACTATGTTCTACTAAACAATCTAACACCCTATTGACCCATTCATCATCAAATCACCATAAATACATCACCCGTCTAAAGAAAATTCTTCATCCTGGTCAATAATTACATCAAATTTACTATTTTAGATTCCCCATGGAATCCAAAAACACATCTTATTTTTTTTTCTCTCTAATATTGATTTAATAAGGAAAACCCCATAGTTAGTCCCATATACCCAAGACATTACATCATAAGGGTTCTTCTCTAAAGATGAATACATCAATCACCATTATTTGAGTTTCATTTTAACTCATTTACTTGAAAAACTCTTAACCACTATGTATCAAAAAAAAATTTCCAATAAATACAAAGGATTTGATGTGACTATCCCACTATAACAATAAATTCAGTAAAATTATTTTCTAACAACTTTTTAAAACCATTGGTAATTTCATCCACCATATTCATCAATATGTGGCCCATACCATAATCTAAACCCACTGAAGGAATGTTGAACACTCCTAAAGATTTAAAATATGTATAATACTACTTGACCATAACTCATCAAGATCCATAATAATTTTACATTGGAAAATCCTCCAATCCATGAATGATGACCCCCTGCACTTTTTCCTCCATATTGTTCAAACCATATCATACATTTTATTACAAAATAATACATCTTTGGTTTCACATGTGATATCACAGACTTGACTCAATACTGAGTAACTGATTCTGGTCGCATGGACTCAAGGTTTCCTCCCCGTATGTCAGAGGTCTCAAACAAGTTGTGACGACCTATGGTGTGTATGTTGGTAGTGTATTACATAAATTCATAGTGCAGTTACATGAAGATAACTATTTTTAATAAATAGATGTGAAATAATAAATAATAATGCAGTAGTTAGATGAATTTTCATCAAAAATATTTAAAATCATAAAAAAATTTATACTATATTCAATTAAAAAGATTATGTTATGTCACTTAAAAATGAATTAAGGAATATGTGACAGTAGGATGAAAAAAAATACCTGATATATAAAATAATCCATAAGGTCAGAAATTATCCATTAATCATGAGTTCCAGGTATGTCATCTCATTCAAATATCCCATCCTAAACCAAGAAGATGTCATTCCAATGGGTGAGATGACCCTTTTCCCTCAAATGTGGTCCAATAATCTTCCCACGTACCAATTAAATCCATAATAGGTTTTGGTATAAACTCATTAGTCTACCAAAAACATTATATATACAAATTTATTATGTGAATATGAACTGTAAAATATTGTATGTGTATAACTGTATAATAATGTTAATAAAAACATCATATACCTCCATCACCATTAGTTGGTGTCCTGAAACATGAATTACAATTAATTTTGATATAGAGATAAGAATTATATTTTAATATAAAATATGAGTTAATAATGAACATAAAAATATATAGGATCCAAGAAGAAATCAAGGAATCAATAACCATAGGTGCTGAGATAACAAATAGTGGTAACTCATGCAAATTGTTGTAAGGTTTCGAAGTGTAATGGAAGTGGTACAACCTTGTAATTCCATAGAAAAAAAATATATGAAAGATTATAGATCTCATAAATTGTTGCCTCATGCTAATCATTATTGTCCCCTAATTGGGTGACTCCATTGCGCCTTGTGTAAGTAGATATCAAGATAATTCTATGGATTGTATCCATGAGATTCTAATATTCATAAAATAGTTAGGCAAGACATCAGTATAGGTTCAAAGAATTCACATAATAGGAGAATGACTAGATATGGGAGTGGGTGTATCTCATGTAAATTGGATCAATAAATCATAATGTAACCCTTTTTTTCTCAACGAATTATCTCACTTTTCTGTATTGGGCCCACACGTGGCTATTCAAATAATGATAAAAAAGGGTCCATATATAGTAGTGTAACAACCAGAACACTTGAATAATATTTTTTCTATTAATAATGTTTGTTTGAAAGTCCCATAATCAATAAAAATATATATTTATAAATTATATTTGACCATTGAGTTTTGAAAACTATAGGACTTTTGGTTAACATGATCCATCGAAATAATAATATTTTTTAAACATTATAATTATTGTTTATAAATTAGAATGTTAATGAATAATAAATGGATAAATAAGAATCTATGGAATCATCTAGTATATTATTACATTAATAATCCCATTTGATATAAATTGGTTTTAGAGGAAACATCAGTGGGAATTACTCTAGACCAAAACCATGCTAAGCCTCAATAAATGAATCGTGAATGAAATCTCCTTGGGAGAAGTTCCAGTTGGTGGAAATTTCTACTTAGGAAATTTTATCTGAGCCACCCCAAGAGTTGGTCACTATTTCACTCATTACACTTATTCCATATGCATGTTTTATAAGAGAATATTTGGCAATGGTTTATATATTTAATGTAAAAATCCCTTTGAGTAAATAAAATTTATTTCCCATTTTTTCTATTTTATGAATAGTTTCACTTTCTAAATAGAAATTTTAAAAAATGAATGTTTTCGAACAGATTTTTTAAAAATTCAAATCTATATGAATTTATATATTAAACGATTATATTCTGAATAATGATTATTATAATGGAATAATATTTAAAAACACTCAAAAGTAATTAAAAATTATAAAATAATTTCATTTTATTATAAATTTCAATATACAGTTTACTATGCCTTGTCAGTCTAATATTATTTTTCACAACTATTTATTTTAGAGATAATAGATAAATTTATCAAATTTATTGAACTATTATGATAAATAAAACTAATTTTTTTATTAAAAAGGATGATATTTGGTTACTATGAAATTATGAGATTTTATAAAATGTTATGTTTTTTGGGTTAAAAATAAAAATACATTTTTAAGTATTTGGTTTGTTTAATTAATAATAATTATATAATATATAATTTAAAATGATGGTGGACTATTTTCCACAAAATAATGATATTATTTAACCCATTATGCCAATACCATGGGAAAATACCTTGATAAAGGCCACGGTTTTGCAAATACCCCAAAATAAGGTGTCATTAGAAATTAAAAAAACTCACCCAATTTTATTAAAAATACCCATGATTTCCATCATTTTAATTTATTAAGAAATAAACCCCCAATAAGATATAATATTATTATCACAAAGGAATTCATATCAAGGTTTCCTCAAGCCCCCTATGTGTCGTTATTAGTGCATTATATGTTACTCTTCAAGGTAAGAGAATTATCAACTTCTCTTTTCTTTTCATGTTCTATTTTATGTGGTATGTCATAAAAATTTACATACCATGTTATTATATCCTTATTTATATCCCTATACTGTATAATTATTCTTATATGAATGTTCCATCCTTTTCCCCTAATTTTCTAATGTTTTAAAAAATAATGTTTCGTACATGTTATGCTACATATTATTTCTCTCAAAATATCTACCTTTATCTAAAGAAGTTATTTTATTTTCATTATTCGAATACCCAAAACATTTTCCCCTATAGGGGTTTTAATTAGTAAATTAAATTTATTATTTTATTTCTAGAATTGGTATACATAAAACTCTCAATCCCTTTCCATGGGTTAAAATGAAAAAATGATCATGTTTTTATATAATTTTTAAAACAACATGACTTTGATATGTAACTCATTTATTATATACTGTATGGATTATTTATGAATTTTTTTGTCATGCTCTATTAGGATAAAATGAAAATAACTAAATATTATGGGTATTCCCTGATATCAGTCCACTTCCCTGGATAATGAAATTAATCTATAGAGATGACAAGTATTACGAGGCCTTGGTGAATAACCATGGTAATATTCACGACACAATGGGGATGAACCGTGGTGATATGCTTATGAATGTATAAATTTAATGTTGAAGCCAAATTTTAAAGTTATTTTTCAAGTTATTATTATTATGATATTACTTTTTCAATTTACTTTATGAAATTTCTCATGTTATTAATTGTATCTCTCTTGTTCACACATAACTATTTACCTTAATGGACCGTATGCTCACAGTTTCCACTGATTTATGTCCCTAGGTTTTGAGTTGCAGTACTTGCACTATGAATGGAAAAATAAATATTATACTCTAGTGGATTTGAATAAATTTTTCTTGTTTTCTTGTATTGTGTACCTTATTTTAAAAACACCAATGTTTAATGATCCTCTATTTGTAAAATTTAATGAAAAGTAATTTAAAAATAACGATAGATAACAAATATGGCATCGAGGGATGATTTAGTTAGTTTTGGAAATATGGATTTTAAAACATGAAGAAGAACCCAATGGAAAATATTAAATATAGGAAAGAATCTTATTATAATTATAATATATTAGTTAGGTGATTTTTGAAAAAAGAAATATATGTTTGGATACAAAAAATGGATGTGACTCTCGTAAACATGTATCTAGTGGAAAAACTAGAAAACACAACTTTGAGATAGGCTCAAATGGGAACTAGTGAATGCCTATGGGCCTTGTTGTACTACTTTTTTGACACATCTGGGGGGTATTCCTATTAATCCAAGAGAATTTTATGACCCATTAGGAATTATTTATTGAAACTATAATTGTTGATAAGGAATATGGTATTTAATAATTATTTTTTAAGACATAAAAATCCTTTACAAATATATGATTATAAATTGAAACAAGTTTCTAATTCAGGTGTTCATCTTTTAGATAATTGGGGTAATCTGTGAAACCATGCAAAATGGTGACCACTACTGACCATGTGCTCATGGTCCTCCATTGGAAGATATAATGTGAACATTCTTGAGAATGATGAATCAAAAGAATCAAATTATGGGAACAAACAAGAATAGTATTAGGAGACCGATTTCACCATGAAAGGAAAAAATTCCATTGAGTCCTTTATTTTTCAACGCCCACCAACATTTAGTGGATATACTAACTCATTGATTGTGGTTCAGTGGATAAACTCTATAAAAAAGATCAATTTTTTACTTCATTTTTTAAAACAAGTGAAAGTCACTAAAGCAATTTCCCACTTGTACAGATAAGTTTATTAGTGGTGGGAGTTAATTATTAACACAATGACAAGGGGGATATTGAATATTTGTATTTGGGGAGTTCAGAGGGATCTTATTCAATATTAATTTCCCTCATTCGATGAGAAAAAATGGAGAATTAATTTCTTGATCTGAAGCACAAGGAGAATAAACATGGCATAAGATATGAGATGAAATTAACAAGGATTTTGTGTTACACCTATATATTTGTCATGGATCCTAGTTGGGAGGATGAAAGTTTCTTTAGTGAACTATAAACTCATATATTGTAGAATATATCCAACAGAGACTATGGTAACTATGAAGAGATCATACGAAGTGCTATGAATGTCGAACTGGAGTTCAGTGAGACCTAGTGGTCCAATAAATACAATTAAATAAAGAGATCTGTGGAACCAAACAAGGGTTGGAGATATGACTAAAGGAAAATAGGAAAGAAATTTCTACTTCCCTCATGAAATAATTTTTGGAAGAAGTTTTCAAGGAAATTATTACTTGGATGGACGAAGTGTTATAAGTGTGGAAGAAATGGAAATATCTCTCGATATTTTTTTATAGTGAGGCGAACCTTATCTTCTCAACAATAAGGATTACTGGAAGGTGGTGTATGCCATACCTAATTTCCAACTCTTTATCTATGGATTGATTAGAAACATCTCCAATCACATTCCAAATCCAATGGCATTTTAGGGGAATCACCACCTACTTCAGCATAGGCCAAGGGAGAAATTTTGTGATTTTTCTTTCAGGACGGGTGAAGTTGACCCTCCAAATGAAGTGGTATCAGGTACTATTTTTATTATCTCAATACTATTATGTACATTTTGGATTATTGTCCCATTAATTACATTATATACTCTATTTTATAATGAATAATGAATCAATTTCAAAACAACTAAAATTATAGTTATATGTTAAGACACCTGAGGGGAGTGTCCAATATTACAAAATGAAAAGAAATACTAGTATATACATTAGAGTGAACTATGTTATAAAAAATATATTAATCATTACCATTATTGTATTTGATATTATACAAGGGAAGGAATGTCTCTCAAACTATAATTCTACGATCAAATAAAGAAACAAGGAAATATCAGTAGTATAGAATGGATGATGATCAATTATCTTCCACTTAGAGATATATCGACTCAAACATTGTCTAGAATCACATCTTATTTCCAACTTTATGGAGTTGATTCGTGATGAAGAAGAAGGAAATGATAGTATATGGATAGATAATGACCCCATAATTTAGGAATACAAAGAATTATTTCTTGAGGATTTCCATAGATCTCCCCCATAAAGATAGGTATATTTCCCTCATTAAACTCATACTTGGATCTTATATGATATCAATGACCCTATATAGAATGAAAAATGAGGCACTAGATGAATTTATGAAGAAAATCCATGTTCTTTTTTAGTAGGGGTTTATTTCAATGTGTGTGTCTCCTTTGGGAGTACATGTTCTCTTTTTGATGAAGAAACATGGATCAATGCTACTATGTATTGATTATGGATAACAAAATTGGATAACAGTAAAGAACTGATAACATCTTCAAAGAACTAAGGAATTATTTTAATATCTTTATGTGGATATATTAATCTCTAATATTAATCTTCAATATACTTATCATCAATTAATAATGAAGAATGATTATATTCCAAAAACCACCTTAAAATCATGATGTAGGCATTATGAGTTTTTTGTTATTACCTTAGGCTTGACTACTGCACCAGCAATATTTGTTTTATGAATACAGTTGTTAAGGACTAACATGAAAACATTTTGGTAGTTGTTATTGATGTTATCTTGATGTATTATAAAAGTCATGTAGATCGTGATGACAATCTATTGGTTATTTTGGAAACTCTATATAAGGAGATAATTTTTTGAAAAGTATAGAAAATATGAATTTTTGGTAAAACATGTTTCTTTCGTGGGACACAGTGTAAACAATAAAGGAATCCTTGATTACCATAAAATGAAAAAGGTTGTAGAAGAGTGGCCTCATCATATTAAAATAACTAAGATTTTTAGTTTACATGGTTTGTGGGATATTATAAGAGGTTTGTAAAAAAAATCATGAGGTTCTAATCCACTAACCACATTTACTAAAAAGGGGTCAAGATCATCTAGAAAAATAATTGTAAGAATGTTCCTAAGAGATTTTTAAGTGATTTTTTTATTCACCCATGTTAACATTACCCTCTACCTGATAAGGAATCATTATTTTTAGCTATGCATTTTAAAATGGTCTTGGGGGAAACCCAATGAAAAATTACAAGGTGAATCCTTATGCATCTCATTTAATAAAGACTTATAAGAAGAATTATCTTACCCATGAATTGGTACTGGATACATCTATTTATGCTCTGAATATTTAGGGAACTATCTTTTTGAGGATAATTAAGATATATACAAATACAAAAACTTTTTAATGTTTATTTTCAAACAAATTAAATTTAAAATGAGAAAGGGGAGATGTTTGTAACACCTTAAAGACTATTATTTTTCAATTCATTATCAGCCTATAATAACAGATAAAATTGTTGATTCATTAAGTATGAAACAACGTATTGTTCTCTAAATGATCAGGAATAATATAGAACCCTTATTTAAAGACCTAGTGGAACTGTATGTGGGAAACTAAAGGAATGGGACATCATCAACCATATCCAAAATAATTACTAAATAATCATTAATAGAGAAGGTCAATAATGCTAAAAATTAGTATCCTTTATTATGGAAGATGTTTTCCTGGTACAATGGATGAGATGTTTCTGGAGTTCAATATTGACCAATAAGGTGAGTGGATATTTTGTACAAGACTATGTGTCCCATCTATTTAGTAAATTACGACAGAGATGATAGATGAAGCTCAAAGCTCTACATTATCAATAAATCCTAGATTCCCTAAAATGCATAAGGTCATTCGTGATCATTATTTGGGATATAACATTAAATGGAATATTTTTTAACACAATACAAGGTAACTAGTGTGTCATCATGTGATGAAAGAGTGAAAGAATCATTGAGAGGTATTAAAAAACTACCCATACCATCATGGAAGTTGGAAAATAACACTATGGAATATTTCACTAGACTCATAAGCTCTTCCAAAGGATAAAATGTTATATGGTTATAGTGGGTTGTCTCAATAAGAAATCCCAATTAATCTATATTCAAGAATATTTATCACTTGATCAAATTTCTAGGATATACATTATGGAAGTGGTAAGGCTATATTGGGTGCGACTCTCTAGCATATCGGATCATGATCCGAGGATCAAATCAAAATTCTGGAGAAGACTTAAACATGAATTGAGGAATGAGTTGAAATTTAGTATGACCTATCACACCCAAACTGATGTCCAATATGAAAAGACAATACAAACACTTGATACCTACTGAATACAACCTCAATGAAATTTAAAGTTGGATGGGACCAATATATATCATTAGATTAGTTCCCATACAATAAAAACATACATTCATGTATTCAAATGGAACCTTATTAAGCTCAATATGGGAATTGATTTAGAAATCTACTTGTTGGGATGGGGATGGTGATTGAGAGATTCTTTGACCAGATCATGTACAAGAGATGATATTAATGGACTCTTTCATCAAACAACACATTACGTCTGCGCAAAGTCAGTAGAATAAAAATTCTAACAACCATCGAAGGGACATAGATTTTGATGTTTGTGATAAATTACTCCTTTATATTTATAAATGAAAGAATTTCATGGGGATTAGAAAGAAAGGGAACATCATCCTTAGTTAAAAATGACACATATGAAATCATTGATCATATAAGAGTAGTGTCCTATCAACTATCACTTACTCTAAATCCAGATCATGTTAATGATGTATTCTGCATATCCCTCTTTCGAAAGTACATAATTGACTCTTAACATGTACTAGACCTAGAGGTGGTATAATAAAAACATGAACTCTCTTTTGAGGAAAACTGATGGAGATGATGTTTTATAGAGACAAGATTCTATGGAAAAAAACTAAACACAATGATAAAGTGTTTTGGAGGAACCCCAAAAATAGAGAATCCAATTCAGAACCAGATGAGTCTATGTGGATGAACTACACATATATTTTTTATTTTGAGATTATGATTTTGAATTTAGAGGATGAAATTTCATAGGTGGGGATGAATTTAATGACTTGAACATTTAAATAATATTTTTTACCAAAAATTATATGTTTTAATATTTCATAATCAAAAAATATATATATTATTACAACTAACAATTTAACATTGAGTTTTTTCCCTTATATGAGAACTGTTTAATATGACAATTGGAAACAATAATAAATTTTTATGTTATAATTTTGGGTTATAAATAGAAAAGATAATTGATAATTAATAAAGAAATAAGTGTTTATGGCCTCATCTAGTAGACTCTTTTTATACGAAGCCCATTTTTCATAATATTGGTGGGAGGTAGTGTCACTAGGCTTCGCTTTATACCATGGACATGATTAGGTTCAACGATTGAATCAAGAACAAAATCACATATAGAATAAAATCATGTTAGTGGAAATTACCACTCGATCAATGTTATCTTAGCCACACCATGAGTCTGTCACCATCACACACCTTACCATTAGGACTTTTGTGGGTGTTATAAACAGTTATTTTTTCGTTATATAAATAAATAGTCTATAAATCTCATTGGGTAAATAAAATCATTTATCAATCATTTTTGTTTCAATAATATATTTTCTAATGAAAATAGAATTTAAAAAAATTATTATTTTCAAAAAAAAAATTTACAATCCATAAAAGATATAAATTTTTATAATATACTATTATATTATGAATAATACTTATTTTAAATTTATTTTCTTATAAAAACAGAAAATCTTAATAAGAAATGATAAAATAATTCCATCTTTTCATATATTTCACTAAGCTAAATTATATGCATTTTCTGTATGATATGATTTTTAATAATGAAAAATTTATTTGATAAAGGTAAAAAATTTCATATATATAGAATTATTATGATAATATAAATTTCATTTTTAAAATCTTAAGGTCTATTTTATCTTAAATTTAATTTGTGATATTTTCATAAATATTTTTGTTTGTTTTGTGAATAGAAATAATAAATCATTCAGTTTTCGTTGTGTTTGATGAAATCATGATGATTTAATATGTAATTTATCATACTGGTAGACACTTGTGAATCAAAATATGAAATTTTGTATCCCAATTGACCAAAATCATAGGGAAATACCATGGTCAAACCTAGGATTTTTCAAATAATACAAATTATATGTCCCAAAAAAAAGTAAAACAACACCCTCAATTTTAATATAAATACCCACTCAATATTTCATTTTCTTTTCATTACCAATTCACCACTTAAAATCTATGATATTTTTACCTCCAAATAATTCCTCCAATGGTGTCCTCAGGCCACCAAGGACTTGATCAATGTGTATTAGAATTTACTCTTCAGGGTAATGCAATTCTCACCTTCTCATTTCCTTTCATGATTTATTTAATGGGTATATCATTAAAATTTCTATACGAATGTTCTTATTTAAATTTTTTCCTATCCCTATATTGTATAATTAGAATTTTTTTAATGGGATAACATTGTTTACTCTTTTTTTAATGTTTTATTAAACAATATTTCATACTCATTTTACTGTAGAATTTTTATTTCAAAATATATCTATTTTTTCTGTTATGTGAATACCCAAAACTCTCTCACTTACAAGAGTATTTATCAAGATAAAAAATGATTTATTTTCTTCTATAATTAACATACATAAATTCCACATTCCCTTTCTATGGTTATAATTTCATAATGATCATGTTTTTATAGACTATTTAAAACATCAGGATTTTTAAATAACACCCATTTCATTTATCACCTTTGGCTTATTTATGAAATGTTTTGTTATTATCAATGTGGATTACATGGAAATAAATACATATTAATCTTCTTACCTTATAGTTTCCAATGTATTGGGTAATGAAATTAATCTCTAGAGATGAAAAGTTTTACAATACCTTAGTGAATAACCATGGAACATTTTATGATAGAATGGTGATGGATCGTGTAGATTTGAATATTAAGGAATAAATTATATATTTATCGCAAATTACATATTATTTTTTAGGTTATAATTTTTTATTAATATTTCTTAATACTTTATGAAATTCCTCAAGTTCTTATTGAAATCTATCATGTTCATGTGTAACTGTTTCCCTTACTGGGTCTTATACTAACCCTTTCCTTTGATGTAAGTCCCCATGTTTTGACTTGGAATAATTTTTCTTTGGAAGACCAAATTAATAATACTTTCAAGATAATTATAATTATATTTAATTGTTTTCATGTATTATAAATGTTATTACAAGGACACTAAACATTAAAGATCCTCTATTTTTAAAATGTAATGGAACATTATATAATAAAAATTTGATATTTCATACATAGGATCCATATAATCAATTAATTTATATACTTATTTCAAAAAAAATTAAAAATCATGAAAAATATCAATTCATAGGTTCATTCCATTAGCTTTCATTATACGTTTTGTGGTTAATTAAACCCTTGTAACCATGTATTTATTCAGATACATTTTTCTTGGGAAAATGATATCTATGTACACAACTCATAAAAATTTAAGGATATATTTATGATGATTAATCAGTTACCATAACAATGCTCAAGTCAATCTCCCATAACTGTGACTTAGGAAAATACAACATGTTTCAAAAAAAAGCAACAATAATGACATATCAATAATTTGGTGGTTAATATTGATGTATAATACACCAATTATGTCAAGATTTTTCATGATGGATATTTTTAAAATTTTAAATGAGTTAAATTAATTTAATAAAAATTTTAGAGGCATCGAATGTTAAAATCTGTGTGGACAAAATGTTAAATGATTATAAATATGAAATACATTAAGCACAAGTCAATGATCACCAGATTTATTCAATTTTATTATTACTCACCCAATATCAGCACTTGTTATCCCATGTATTAGGAGAAAACAAAAGAATAGATTAACAACTAGAAATATGGCCATATTATCTTGAATGAATAGGGTATTTGATATAATGAATAATTATTAATGGATGTTAAATATTGAATATCTTACTAGTTCCTATACAACATGAAAAAAAGGATCGTGATTTGTTTGTTGGTTGATGAAATTGTTTCTTATCCTGCATTTTATTGTGATGATAGGTTCAAATTTAATTAAGTGAGTTGAACTATTTGATAGAGTAACAAAAACGAGTGGTGAAGTTCTAAATATTATGGATGGATATATCTAAAATTTCACAAGAATTAAATGTTTCATGGTTTGTCACACACTTTTGGCCAAAACCTGCACCAACCATGCACACCCCTCTATTCCAAGAGCACACAAAAAATAACCAATAATTCATGGTTTGAAAAAATATGCACAACCCCTTTGTAGCCACTACGTCAACTCCAGAATGACTAATACTTCCTCAAGTTAATTGAGTCAAACCATGTTCCACTCTTATGTTCTTTGAATCGACACACAAGGGTTTCTCTAATAGTGTACACAGTGCTAGATGGTTTCTAAAAACCGTGAAGCCTAATTTTCACTATCAAAATTTGGGGATCCAAGATCTGAACAATCCCGAAATCAATTCTTGAAACCATATCCGTAAAAAAAAATTATATTAGTATAAAATGAAATAATGAAATAAAAAAATAAACGGTCCACACCTCAATGAAATTCTTATTTCATTCATTATTTACTCTTAAAGGAACTCATCCGTGAGTTTAACTTCCAATGGTGGTCAAACTTTTTATACGAATAACTATTCCCACTAAGAATTTACATCGTCCTCCAACTCCCATGTCTTATCTGCCACATAATTATTATTCTAATTCATCAATACTAAAGCGTCATAGATTTCATAGGAAGATTCATGAACCAATCAACGATGTGAATTTGATACTCCATTAAAAAAATCATCAACATATAATTAAAAATAATCATAATCAAATGAATGAGATAGATTAGGATAGTATAGGTGATGGTGTGTAATGTGGATGTTGGCCATCACGGAACGATGTCACTAAGGTGATAAAAACAAATAGAATGACTTCCCATCACATTATATGATATCAAATTACCCATAAATGCATGGTGAGATATTTTTTTGATTCTATATATGATTATTTCTCAGCCTTGTGACACCTAAAAGAAAAAACATTACCCAACCTCAAACATTATAGGTCAATAAAATGATCTGCCTAAGATTTATATCTAGACATAGAAATATCCAAATATTTTTAATACAGTCAGACCTCCTCCAAAATCTCCTACAAAAAATGTGGACATATTATAACTCAGAATTACTTTTTCTACTATATAGCAGGCCGACATGGCCTACCATTAAATCAATATAATAATACAAATAAACTATTTCTAGATAGAAATTATTATATAAAAACTAAAATATTAGGATATGTTTATCCCATTAACCCCCCCCCCCCCCCCACCAAATCATAGACACATTCTTGGAACATTTCCTCCTACACCAAAATAGTCTTTTCCAACTGAAAATTTGATAGAAGGTAAAAATTGGGGCCCATAATTACCTTTGTAGAAAATTATTTTTTTACACATTTCAATAAAGTCAACGTGAAATTCAAATCCATGTCTAAAACAGTTGTATGTGGGGTCCTGTGAAAGCATATAATCTCATGGACTGTAACATATATGGGTTTTCTATGTATTATTTTTAAATTTTATATGGATTGATTTTGACACTAGGAACTATGTAGATGTTCAATTCTGAGGCCCAATGTTCCTATAATAAATGAATGAAAAATATGAAAATTTTATTACCTTGCGCATTCTGTTTTCCTAAAAAAGTGAAATAACTCTTAAAATAGTGCCTGAATCAAAAATATGAGGGTACCATTGAGTTGAAAACATTTACCATACCCTATCCGCGAAATTACATTAGTTTACAAGGGTCATTTTTGAAAATGTTTTCATGGAATTTAATGGTTATAATATAGTTTGATATCTATTATTTTGTTGATGTAGCAGGTAAATATAGTTAAAAAATTGTTGTGGATATTTTACAGTGTTAACTTTGTAATTGTTGAAACCTTGGATAACTATTGGAGATAATAGAGGATTCTATATGAGGAAACGATGATGGATCATGGACCAATGACTGACACATGCTTGATTTGACGCATTGTCCCTTCAACTACGACATGCCGACCGTTCTTCATCAGCGAGTGATCCGAATCGAGGTAAGAAATTCTATATGGTTTTTATTTCCTTGTTTATGATTTATATGATAAATTTTGACCAATCAACAAATATATTGATCTGTTGTTCAGGTTTATTTGTGTTATGGTTTTGTTTGTGGGTATTAGGGATTGTTAAACCTAAGTTTCTATACAAAAATCCTATATTCTTGATTTTTGGCCAATAATGCTTTGTAAATGATGTAAAAACTTCATCAATGAAAATTTATACATCATTTATTCATGTTATACAGTACTTGATCCTAGTGGTACATATAATGATGTATTTATGTGGTTACAAGCATGATTGGACCCCCCCCCGATTATGAGGTGAATTGAAAACTGAGGCCAGATCTATGTAGATCGGGACCCAAGAAGAATATATATGTGAGTTTTTGTTTTTTTTTGAATTATTGGAGGCAAAGTCGTCTAAGGAAGATACATCTAGTGTCCAACGGTGGTTCCTCATGCGGAGGTTGTGGCTAGTGGTGACCACCTGATATGGTTTTGAGGATGGGGACTTAAAGGGGTAGTGGTTCGCAGGTAGTAGACATGGATGTACCAGCAAGGATAACAAAGGTAGATACAAAGACAATACACATGAGATGCAGTGGTGAAGGAATGTGCTAGGCTAGGATGAGGTGGTTCACCAGACCAAGTGAGGTGGAGCCTGGTCAGATCTAGTGGGACCTAGGTGGAGATCGGTAGTAGTCAACCATGACATTCAACAATTAATATTGACCAAATGTGAATTGAACGTGCGTCTAGTCCATGTAGTCAGTTGGACAGCTATGGTGGTATGTCCATAGCCCCGGGAAGGCATGCAGCTAATTTCTCTCAAACAAGCATATCTCTTAAATAGATCTCCCAATTGATGAGTAGTCTATGACATTGAAACCATGTGGTTGAGGAAGTAAATTTTGGATAAGTGGTATGTTTATAGATTATACCAGTATAGGTTGAGTGAAATCCCTTAGTCATTTCCTATAGGGTTTAGTAATGTGTTACATTCACATTAGTGAATTATTATCCTCTCTATAAGTCGATTTTGAAATAGAGATTGATATCCCTCTCTAAGACTAGAGTATGATCATCTGTCATCCCTAGATGAGTTTGGGGAATTCAATATCCTCTCAGATTAGGATGAAAATTCCCAATATAGTAGGCCCCATCAAGATGGTCAGTGGTATTCCCCAGTGGGTCTGGATGTTATCCCCTATATAGGAGATTGATTAATATTAGGTAAATGGAATCCCTCGGTAAGTTTGGGTGCAATTTATATTGTCCCTCAGTCAGTTATGGGCATGACACCCTCTCTTTGTACAATAATATTCATTGAACAATGTCTCATATTTGTTAAGGGACCAAATGATCTATACATATATGTTATTGTCTTTGATGATATCATGGAAAGAAGAGAGAGTTCTCCTAGAACATCCACATAACGAGCATAATCATGTGGAAGGAAGTTTTTTATGAATACCTGATAACATTGTGTTTCTAATTAATATAAATGGATATAATTATTATATTTTTTGTATACATATACCTATATAGAGATGACTTTAATTTCACTTTTGGTATTTTGTTTTGGAATTCCTTTATTTTATTTAATATGGTTTCAGGGTTTCTTATTGAGTATTTTTATACTCAATCATGCATAGGATTTTACTATATGTGTTATTTTGTGTTCAGACGATCGTCCTTCTAATGGATTATTATGTGGACTAGGGATAGAAGATGCCTAGTGATACAAGCCATAATGATGTTTTTTCATGTGGATTTTAAACAACAGTCCTAGAACTGGTACATACAGTTTGGACTTCTGTTACAGACTCTTTGCGGTGGTCTTGTATTTTTATTTTTTACTTTCTATTACATTTAATTTTGTATTCTTTCATGAGATAGTTCTATTATACATGCATTTTTTTACTTAGTAGTTTTTATATATCATTATTTTTTAATGGAAATGTGTTTGGGTTTAAATTTACGTAGGATATTTATGCATAATTGTTGTTAATTCCTACTTAGTTCTAGTCAGCATCCCATATCTTATTGGAAGAAAAAATTGTGTGGTCACGTCACAGGGCCTTCTGGGATGGGTCATGAGAGAGTGGTATGAGATTATGTTTGATTATAATATTATATTGGGAGTATGTGAGGTTGTTTTGGGAAAATAGTGTTACATGTTTTGGGTTTATCTGTGAGGTCAGGTACACCTGTGTTGGTGCGACGACCGGCAAATGCATACTACAAGACACTGATTACCTTCTCATTGGCTCCATAAATGGAAAACAAGTTGTGTTTTAAAACAATGGTAAATGCATCAAATAGGTATGGTTGTATATTCCATGTCCTTCTTGAATCCTCTATCCAGATATACACGATTTACCATGGTATATGTTGTATTATTTCAGGAAGCCTCCAAGTAGATATCTAGATAGGATTCCACCACATGACCATGTGAATCATTATCATAGTGATAATGCATAGATATCGGGTAATGTACCATAGATTACACCTCTGGGTGGTTTATCAGCTATACAACCACTCTTCTAGTATCACCTACTACCAGCACCACTAGCAGTGGATGCAGATAGGATGAGTGTGTTTCATGAGTTTAGAGGCAGCGACCTCATAGGTTTTTTTTACGAGCTAGACCACATGATGGATAAGGATAGCCTATAATAAATCACCATTATTTTTACCTTATGAGGACACCTTCTGACCAGATGGAAGTCCTCATCATGAGCATTCTCCAATACTCCATGGGGTGATGGTGGATCTACATGGCTCAACCACAAGACTAGACATATATCTCATATATAGACTTTGAGCTTATCATTAGGGAGGATTTATAACATACCATATTTTTATATGTTTAAATATATTGTTTTCACCATCTACAATAGTGAATTATGATTGTGAAACAGTATTCATGGATGTTTAAAGATCATTCATGATACTCCTAGGATATGGTATATGTCCAGTTCTTCAAGGCTCGAACATTGAATCGTGGAATATTTTATAACATTAGGGAATCAGTGGTATTCCTTACCATTCCTACCTATGTCGTGGGTACATGAGTAAGCCCCGATAGTGGAATGTTTTCAAGAGGAGAAGACACTGGAAGAGTTTTATAGTAGTGGGAACCTGGTAGCAGTGACCTCATTTAAATATAGCTGAGAGATGTCATGGGGATCCAAGTGGTTCAAGAACATTAAATGATGATCCTAGAAATTAGGTTCATTGTTGCAGAGCTCCTAGGGTGGCTTGAGTAATCCCATTGATATGCAATACCACTCATGTGTCCCTCAGGGACTTGTGGCATGAGATTTATCAACCCATCAGACAGAAAATCGAGAGATGATTGAGGGAAAACAATGGTAAAGGTAGATATAAGAGTATGTAGGTCCTAAAGGGGGTTATATTTTAGATTATTATGTCTGGTTGAATGTGGTGTTCTGAGGTTTGAACTATTACTGCCACTGCACATAGGTGGTCCAAAATAGGCTTAGGGAATTTGTAGTCAAGGTTGATTCCATCCGAAGGTGATGGATTCGTATAGCCTCAGAGATCCAGGGATGATACTAGGTATAATATATGTCTCTTACACGTAATCTAAATTTATATACGTAATAGTTATAGTGATTCATTTGTTTCCAAAAACATTGTTTCAGATGTGGAGATTCTGGTTGAACTGTTGAGTTGACCCTCACTCTTAGAGACTCATATAAGAGGAGATCTGATGATCACACACTGGTGCTGATTGTGTGACTTGTATCTTTGAAGTGATAATTTCAGTTAGGATCCGATTGTAGTGGAATCGATGTTTTAATAGATCATTCTTGTTATGAAATGGTTATCCATAGTTCATGTTCAGATTGACTATTTTAGGTGTAGAGTGTGGCGTTTATATATTGAGGGAATGATGTTTCCCATGGTGAAAAAACATAAGCATCACAATATGGACTCACAAATATGAGGGTGCAGCAAATTACTCATTATTTAGCTAGCCTCACGCTTGGGGTAGTGGATGATATTTTTCCTCAGTGTTCTGAACTGCTGAAGAAGAATAATGACATCTTTCTTGAAGATGTTCCGTGTTTACCTCCCTTTAGGTAGATGTGAATTTTCATTCATCTACTCCCTTTTATGGAACTGATATCTAATCCTTTATATCAGATGGATCCTACAACACTTCTGAGATATGGATACATGTTGAGGAATTACACATGAGGGGATTCAGGAGAACTAGGGTTTCTCCCTTAATAGTCCCAATTTTCTTTTCAAATAAGGAAGATGAGAGAATGATGATTTGTGTCGATTACCAATTATTGAACTTGGAGTCCATGAAAAACAAGTTTCCACAATCACGTACTGAGGGTATATTTGACTAATTGAAAGAGGCATGATAGATCTTGAATAACAAACTCAGATCAGGTGTTACCATTGATGAGTTTGGGATAAAGATAAACCAAAAAAGTACTTCATGTTTCATTATGGTAACTAGGAATACATGGTGATGTTTTTAGGCATAATTAACAACCATGAATTCTTCATGGGAATCATAAACTCGATATTTCAACCCAACATTGACTGGTTCATGGTCGTCTTAATTTACAACATCATAGTGTACTCGATGTCCGAGGAGGAGCACACGAGACACTAGAGGATGGTCATGGACACACTCTAAGAGCACCAACAATATGAAAATATATCCCAGTGTTTGTTATGTATTCAAGAGGAACATTTTCTAGGACACTTCATCATATAGGTAGGAGTTATAGTGGATACAGTGAAAGCTGAGGTAGTGCTTTCTAGGGAGCCCCTGAATTGTGTTTCCAAGGTGAAAAGTTTACTATGACATGAATGGTATAATTGTAGATTTTACCAGTATTATCTAGAGTAGAATAACCCTTTAGTTATTTGACAGAAAAGGGTAATACATCCATATTTACATGAAATTGTTAGTAGTTCTTTTATGTGTTGTGGAAGAGCTTGATGAGTTCTCCCATACAGAGGTAAACATAGGATGTCATCTTGTATGTGGTGATATTTGACACATCATAGACCAAGCATGGTTCAGCCCTACTGCAAGGGAAAGTGTTTGTTGACTATGGTATTCACTACTTGAGACCACATGGGAAAAACTATGCGACCCATGATCTTTACAAAAATTTACTATTCATCACATTGATTTTGTCGAGAAAATACATGATGGGAGAGGGTTTTGTCACCTAATATAATCATAATAGTCTCAAGAATATATTCCCTAAAAATTTTATGATCATGAGAAAGAGGATATGGCTAGACATCCACCAGGAATATAAAATTGAGTTTCTCTATAACATGGGAAGGGGAACATGGCGGAAAATTCTATCAGTAGGAGATCTATTTTACTGTTGTTGAATGATGAGTTCGAGAAGCTGGCCTTGTGAAAGATATATTTTGTGGATGGAGATGGTGTAGCTAACATGATGTCAATGATTTTTACCCTTTAACTCTTACAACAGTTTAGGGAGGAACAAGATGGGGACACTAACTACATCACAGTATATGCTCAGATATCAACATGAAATACATCAAATTGATATTCAAAAATTTGGGAGTACATTTTTCTTTTAAGAGGATACATAGTAGTACTAGTTGCATTGTAGGATGATGTTCTGAGGTAGTTTCATACATATATCATGGAGGCATATCCAGGTGTGGGGAAGATCTACTAGGTATTTCAATGACATTTTTACTATCCATATGTGCATAAGGGAGTTGCCGATTTTATTTCTCGATACCTTACTTATCATTAAGTGATAGATGGGCCCTAGTTTCTAGTTCCTTTAGCTCAACCCCTTGATGTACAAGAATGGAAATTGGATGTCATATAAAAGTACTTTGTGATGGGTTTTCCCCATATGTTCAGGGGACAAATTTTTATATGAGTGATCATTGAAATACTCACAATGTTGACCCTCTTCCTAGTTATCATGTAGTAGATTTTAGTAGAGATCATGGGATTACACTACGTGTGGGATGTAGTTAGACTCCTTGGAGTCCCATTGATGATATTCCCAAATTGTGATGAACTTTTTACATCCCATTTGTGGATGGGATTACATAAGGCGTCTAGGACCTAGTTATTAATGAGCATAGAGTTTCACCCTTAGAGGGCTTTCAATAATGAGAGGACCATTCAGGTTTAAGGGGGGAATGTTGTAAGCATTCATGTCATGAATTCTCTATAGTTTAGAGGATCACCTACCCATTGAGGAGATTACGTACAAAACTATCTGCCGTTATACAATTGGAAGGACACTATTCATGGATTTGTATGGGAAACCCTATAGTAAACCACATTTCTATACTACCCCATGAGTTTCAGCACTCATGGACCTAGAGATGGTGAGAGATACCATACATAAGGATCAGATTAACTAGGAGGGGATGAATACAGCACATATCTATCATAAGTACTATGCTGACTGGAGGTGGAAGTATTTGGAGTTCAAGGAAGGATACCATTTTTTGCTTTAGGTTTAACCTCAATTTCAATTTTAGTGATTTAGCCAGGGTGAAATGCTATCCAAGAGGATCATCAGCTCTTGTTAGTTACTATGTAGAGTTGGAATGGATATGTACTGCATGGTTCTACCACTATAGTTAGATCAAATACATGACGTCTTTATCATGTGGGGTTGTGGAGTTTAATGAATGACATCACATTTCATCAACTTAGGCGAGATGGAAATTGAGGATAGAGATACATTTTCTGAGTCTACCATGGAGATCATGGTTCACTAGGAGGGGATCCTCCATTAGTGATTGGTTCATTTGGTGTTTCTCTATTGGTATCATAGTAATCTCTAGGAGAGCCCATTGGTGTGGGAGGATCAGATTCTTGTTCAGTACCCTCATTTATTTGAGTGCCATTTCTTTTTTCTTTTCGAGGATGTAAAGCCCCAAGGTGGGGACAATGTAACATATCAAATTATCTTGTGTATTATTTTAAAATATTATATGGGGAATTATATATAGTCTTAGGGATGATCTAAAAATATCAAAAGTTCTGATATATTAAGTATTTTCCATTAGAGGTGAATCTGTTAAAGGCAATATGTTTTGACCAATTATAAGACTCTGAATACATAGGAAATTAAAATTGTAATTTATGTCCATTGAATTAGACATAAAGCCCTTTTAATTTGGTCTTATACTGATTTAACATCAAATAATGGTCTTGAAAGTTAAAAATTAGATGAACTGTGGACATTGAACATGATATATTGTCAGATGAGGTACCGCTAGCTAGAAATCACTATAGGAGGAACATTTGGATAAGGAACTATTAGGTTGAACAATCTAAAACCATTAGTGAGTCACCGCTTTGAACGAAATCCCTAGATAAGGCACCACTAGATGAGGAACTACTGGATTAGGGACAACAAACAAGACACCACCTGCGAGCGACTTTCATTGAAGCCCCATTAGTGAGTGACCAATATGGTGGGACACTGCCTAGGTGACAATACTTGGGTGACACTTCATGGGTGACACCAAAAGGGTGAGACACCGATAGCATAACATCAATAGGGTGATTTACCAGTGTCATGAGACACCATTGGAAATCATTTAAAAAATATGATTTTTTGAATAGTTCTGAAATAAATCACATTAACATTCTAAGACACCTCCATCCATAGATTTATCACAATGTAATCAATTGGAATGGTCCGGGTCATTACATTAGATACCTCTCATATGATTGTAATCCTCATGAATTCAAATCCAAACATAATGGAATTATAGGAAGTGTTTAAATGACCATCTCTCAAGATACATCCCAAGGATCCTGTAACACATGAAACACCATTTTCAACTAAATAATTCAACATTTGAAAACCTTGTGTTATTTGAATGTTACAGTGGAAACCTATACACACTAGAACACATCCTCTAAAATATTCAAGCCATGAATTATCGCCAAAGTTGTTGACATGTCAACTGAAAAATACCACAAAACACATTGCACACTCCCAAAAAACCAAAAAATTCCAATGAAAGAAATCATGAAATTACATCCTCCATGTCAATATGTTATCCTCTCTTGGCAGCACTAATATTCCCATATGGGCAGAATCAAATCTCTCTTAATGCATTTCAATTAGGAATCGGGTCCTCCACTTTTTATATGTCAAGAATTTATAACACAACACAAACTAATTGAAAGAATATAATATCATATAAAATATGGTTCAAAGATCACAAAATAATGAAATATAGGACAATGAAATACATAAAATAAATCCTGGTACTAGGAATGCATATGTGTATCTCAATCCAAAGTAATCTCATCCTGTCTACTATGCCTCAAATAAAGGAACCAATGGAATGTTATGTCCACACAACAGATTCCCTTAACAATCCTAGACCTCTATCGTACACTAAACAAACATCATGTCATCGTTGATATCTATCTCTTCATAGTAAATTAAATGGGAGTCAACGTGATAAAATTGATGATTCTAATAGTCATTAATGATGTTGACGATCCTTTGTTACTATGGTAGAAATCCTAAAATTTATTCCACCTTTCCATCTCACCCCATCACCTTAATGTGCTCAATATCCAATGAGAAAGCTTACTCTCTTTTCCAAACCCTTAATTAAAACATCGAGGGGAAACCTTAAAAAACACATGGTTTATGACCTCAAACACAAAGGACTTCCTTTTTTGACTAGCATATGACTTATACTAGTATTTAACTATATTAGTCCTCTCGAGAAAATGATGAACCTTTTATATGATGCCTTGTAACACTAGGGGTCCCAGAACAACAATCGCCCTGACCACCTTCCAGACAACGTAGAATGACACGATCTCTCGTACAAAGCCACAAATGAAAACATGCCAATAGAATATTGAAGTATATTATTAATTGAAAAAATAAACCCAAGTTTGGTGTCATACCCAAGATCAACCTAATTCCAAGACACATGCTTATAGTATATCCTCCAATGATTGGATAGTTTGTTCTATTTACCCATCTCCATCTAATGGTGTAATGTCGTGTTAAGGTGTAAGTAGGTGCCAAAAGCATGTTGAAAATCCTCAAGACTCATGAGTTAATTTCTATTTTATAATAGACCATACAACAACATGAAATAACACTACTAAATCCATGTACCTCATTTTTAAGGAATCCAGAATACTCATCCATTTTATCGCTAATAGGTGAGTTAATTTTGACAATCAATTCAATATCACTTAGAATGAATCACAACCTCCATGATCTCTATGTAAAACTATAAATAAATCCAATGAGTTTTCATCCCATTTCCACTTGGAAACATTTAGGGGATTCTGAAATCACTAGGGGCATGATTTTTTGCCTTTACCTACTAGAAAATCAAGACCTTCTCAATAAACTCCACCACTATCAATTTCATCCGGGGTAAACTAAACTACCTTCTTAATGGATAGTACATCTTGGATACTATTGGGTGTACTTCCATATGTGTGTTAAGAAACTCACGAAGAAATACCTCATGCATGTCCACCATAATGAAAAACTTCCAACAAAATAACATATTGTTTCCATGATCTCCCAAACATATCTATTGACCGTCACTATGGAAAAAAATCCCTAATCACCATGAATTATGAGTCTCCATAATGATACTCATCCACTGACTACATTATATAATATTTTACCAACATCATAAAAAAACATCCTCTACCACCATCAATGCTTAAATAATTGTGCAAGGCTTCAAACTCCTCCATATTTCACCATGTATCCATAGATTCCTGAAAAAACTGCTACTAATTTCTACTACGGGAATTGGCCACAACATTCCCCATTCCTAAGTTATAAGATACATCAAAATCATAATCATGAATAAACTCAATCATCCTCTACTTTTACAAAGTCATGTCATGTTGAGAATACATATACCTCAAGATCTTGTGATCAACCAATTCTACAAAGCATACCCCAATGAGGAAATTCCTCCAAAACATAAGCGATAAAACCACCGCTAACAGCTCCAGACCGTGGGTGGAATATTTAATCATGTGAGTATGTAACATCCTAGAACTATATTAAACCACTACTCATTGCAACATAAAAATGTTTCCCATTCCCAAATAGGAAGCATCATAAATCACCTCAAACTACACACCTTACTCATGAAACCTCTTCACAAATACAATAACCAAATCCCCCATTATGTAATTGAACACTACATGGAATATATCTCTCCTAAAAAAACCTAGGTATTTCTTTATTAGAACTATTAGTGGGGATAAAACACTAGGGAAATCAGCTAAAAAATATGATAATAACTTAAGAGATAATGGAAACTAATATCCATTTTGATGTTCTTGGGTGTTTCCCTTGAAAAAACATTTTCAACCTTATACGAGTCTAATGCCATACCATTCTGAGATACCACATTCCTGAGGATGTGAACCTATCATGTCCAAATCATGCAAATGGAAAACATTCTATAGAGATGTTGGTGTTGAGGAACTAACAAAACAATTTAGATAGGCTTGTTGTGCTACTCCTCTCACATCATGTTGAACACCATATCATCAATGAATTTAAATATATACTGGTAAATGGACTCCATGAATATGAATTTCATGAGCCCCATAAAGACTGATAGTTAATTCATGACACTAAATAACATGAGTAAAAAGTCGATGACCTCATACCTGTATCTAAAGGATATATTTGATAGATCACCATCCTAAACCCTTAACTATTAATATCCAGAACATTGATCAATGATAGAAAATAAACTCTCCCCTTTCATCTAGTCAAATAAAATTTTATCAATTTTGAAGACAATAAATTTTATTGACCAAAAAATGATTCAAGCGATGTTAGTCTATAAAAACTCTCAGACCATTGTCTTCCTTCTATGAAATCAACACTATAACACCCCACATAGGCACATGGGTCTAGATTGAACCATTATTCCTCTTATATTCTATTTAAATCCTCACCTCCAATAATATAGAAGGTGTCATCCGATAGGGAGCCACCAAGTCAGAGAATAATAGGGTTACACATCTATACCAAATTCAACATCCTTTCATGGTGGTTGCGTCAAAACCTCATTAGAAAGAACATCCAGAAAAACTCCCCAATGTACTTGGGAATCACTTAAATACTAGCATCCAATGATTCTAATTAGAAATATGCTAGTTAACAAAGAATGGTATCAACACATTGTCCACCAACCTATCAACTTCACTCACCAATAAAATCTACTCTAGCCATTCACATACAAAAATTTCGCCATCCATAGAATGTATTAGATAATAGCATGTAAGGAACTCAACCAATAGACAACAAGAATTATATCATATGGGTTCATGTATAAAAAATATATCCCCACAAGACTGATGTTGTCCCAGCATTAGTCTACACCCCTGGTACACATCAAAAAAAGTGGACTTTCCTTTAAATGGAATTCTCAACAATAAGGACATTTTATATATCTCTATGACTAGTTCAATTTAATGTGTTAGGGTAGGAGCAACAAAGGATTTTGAAGCTCCTGATTCCAAAATATGTGTACTAAACAAACTAATCATTCATATGTTGTTTTTTGGATTTGATGGAGCAGCTTCCCCCACTATATGGAAGTGACCACACATAACTTATTTTCATCTTGGTTGAATGAGGCAACACTAGAAAGGAACCGGCAAACGAGGGACCATCAAATGAGGAAACATTGATAACACCTCACTATGATGAATCAGCTGCTTGAATTAGTTATTCACCTCTAATAGAAAAACCTCTAGTGAAGGAACCACAAGTTGAGGCAATTCTGGATGTGCGACAACCAGTAAGCCAACACTAGTGATTCGGTTCCAGTAAGTGAATGCTGGAGAGAGATAATACCAAAGTTACACTACCAGGATGAGACACCACAAGTGTGAGACACCACTAGGGTGACATAATTTATATGGAACAACCTGGGTTAGACACCACCTGGGTGAAACCTATACGGTGTGACTCCTCCATGGTGAAACCGCTAGGGCGAGACACCATAGTTATGAAAAACTATCAGAAAACCTTAAAACTAATATTTTTTTTAATGATTCTTGAAATAATTCACCATTTCTTCCCAAGACACTTCAAAGAACAGATTTCTCACAATGTAATGGCCTATAAATATCTGGTTCATTTCATGCTACATTCTCCAGTCAAACCACAATGACAATAATGAAACATTTTTGTTGGTTATCTGGGGTAATCTGACCATAAATTAAATTTTGACATCATCCCTTTACCACCAACAAATTGATAAATACTACAGAATCAATTTTGACTAGAAAATCTATTCTTCTAAATGCTATAATTGATACAACTCTACATAAATTCTGACACCTCCTTCTTCATTATTGAACTCATGTATTATTTATTTTAATCTTGAAAAAACATTTTTAAAATTATATTTTCACCCATATATAATCATAAAAAACTCTTATACTGTCATCCCCCATGCATGTAGTGACCTATACTCGAGAATAGAAAATAAGTGAATTCTGGTTTCAAATAGACCTTCTTAATGCTATATTTACACTATATATGTTTTCTCTATAACTAAATCCTCCATATCAGATTTCTACTTGGTCTTGATTTGGACCAAAAGAAATGTTATAACTAATATCAATAAGAAATCTACTCATCCATAAAACTCCTTAACATTTAGATACATGTCTTCAAAAAGGGAAATCACATGCCACTCCTCAAAATACTTATAAACATCCTTTATCTTTTTCCATTGGAAAGTAATGATGTTTCCATTTCCTGTTGTATAATCCAACTCAATTGATAAAGTCTTTTGATACTCAACCCACACCATCTACAGAATTTTTAGGTAAAACTATGAAATCATGTACCTAATGAACTTATGGAATGTATATGACAAAACCCCCTCAACAATTAGATAATTCCTCAATCATCTTTGGTAATTTACAAATACCGCTATCTCAATATCCGCTATAATATAATTTTACATATGTGTTCTCACCAATTTTGAGCCATAAGAAGTAACTTTATCCTCCTACATTAAAAACTATCATAGTCTAACTTCATATTCAACAAAATACAAAGTATATTCATTACCCAAAACTATTAATGTGGTTATATGTGCTAAGGTTAGTCTACAATTAGCTCTATAAAATATATCTCACAATAATCTCACTAAACAAAATCCACTCATTTCTTGGGAATCCGGTACATTGATGCTTCTAAATATAAGAAGTCAAATATAAATTGTCAATAATAACCAACTAAACCTAGAAGGCTATGAATCTTGATGAAATTCATGGGATTATCCCAAAATATCATGGCTACAATATACTCTAATTCCACTAACACTCCATCCACATAAGTGAAAAGGAACTATATGTAATGTTTATAACAAAAGAAATTTTATTTAGTTATAATAGTATAAGGAAAATGATATCTCTGTTTACAAACAATGATATCATTATTTGGCCAATGATTTTTTAGTGACCTCGTGTATAGTATGTTTTCATCAAATAATCATGAAAACTAAGAACAATAAAAGAAGAAAGGTAAATTTATTCATGTAAATGAATATCATCAGTTCATTAGTAAAATAAAATTTCAACACTATGAACATATAAGAATAACACCTACTCCTAAAACTTTTTGGGGGTATGTTTTCATGAATCACCCTCAAATAATTATTGCATGATATAAAATTAATAATTGGGAATATCTTATAATCAGATAGATAATTGATGAAATATTCAATGCATGGAATGGATAGTGGTTCCTGAAAATCCACTAGTTAAATCCTTTATAACCCACAGATAGGAACAATGTCAATTCTACCATCTTGGATAGAAATAACATGAGAACACAATGTATATTTACTAGGATATATGAATCCTTTAGTTTCCAAATATTCAAAATAAAAATTCAAATATTAATGTTATACTAGTTACATTCTATATGTGGGGATAGAAAAAGGATGTCCTCCCAACACCAACTCGAGTGTAATATTGATCTCAATCTCAGAAAACAGGTTTTTTAATTTTCAATGAAATACATCATGGAAATATTATAACATTGGGGGAAAATAATTCCTCTATAAACAATAATCATCTTAATCGTGACCAGTTTTTTGAGAAATTAGACAACCTAATCATTACTGAATTGATCATCCATGAGTAGCCTAAACATTCCACAGTCCCATGTGAGAGTAGCTACTACCTTCTTGAGATATATTTCTAACTCTACTCTAGTAATAGTTCATATGAGCCTAGTATAATAGTAATAAATCCATAAAAATATTAAAATCAAATAATATCATTTCTACCCCAAATTGTTGTCAAAGAAACAATAAAATCCATTGTGTAGAGAACATTCCATGAAAAATTTCATAATCTCTCAATGTTCTTCCAACATTCTGTATATGGTCAAAAAACAATAAAATATTTCCACATACAGGCCCTGAAAATTTACAAAAAGAATGGATAAAAATGTATTTGATGATCTTGTGTAATATGAATAATAGTAAAGAGTATATGATACATGAATAATACCAATGATAGTTTATATTATTGTATCCATACTTGTAGGAGTACTTTTCATTGTGTGTAGAAAACTATCCCCTCTGCCATGGGCTCCATCCAGACGCCCTGGAGCTATATCCTCTGCCTAGTTCTATCATTCCATCACTGGTCACCCTGTACTCTACCCCGAAAAAAATCATTTGGATCTAAATATAACATCTTACTTAGTGTTATTTGAGTCCTTATTAGACTTGGGTACCTAGAAAATTATCCTAAAACAATTCATGTAATTCACACCCCAAAAAAAACCTCTACAGACTGCCCTATCTATCATTATAATGACACTCGATAGCATGTACAAACATTTTGATCGTTTGTGTGAAATCATGGCACAGTAATACAATTGTAATATAAATGATCCTGATATGGATATCTACACACCTGAATTCTATGAAAACTACTACAAAGAAAAAAATTCATAGTTGTTATTCTCTCCACTAGAAAAATAATTCCATGTTCTCCAAACATAAATAGTATGGATACTGCTAAGGGACTCTCTAAGATTCCATATAGTAATGAGTCTTATATTTATCATGTATGTAAGAATTACTAGATAGAAAATAATAACCTAAAAAATGATCCAAATATCAATACTATCGTGAAACCATCAAGCCTCAATGAGCTCAAATGATTACAAATATGATGCAATGTATTTTACATTAGTGAATTATTCACCATAATCAACTACTAACAATCCCTCTTTTGTAATGTTCATGAAAAGACACATTCTATAATCCCTAAATGTCATGTGATATAAATGGATCAGGAACCTAATCTTTATATACTTCTACGTTAACTACTCATTCTTCCCTATATGATCTAGAATATCCCATCAATTCTTGGTTAGTTCCCCAAATGTTTATGTAATAAGATTCTCCCCCTAAATGTGGGTGTCTAAAAATTTTTAAATATCAAATGTATTTACTCTATATAGAAACTTGGATTCTAGAAGGAATCACTCACCAATAAATATATGTATATGTTGAAGATGCAATAACCTCATCAACTAATTTATCATGCTAGGGTGTAGAAAATCTCTATTTCAATGTAGATCATTACACTTAGGAAGATGACACGAAGCTTAACATCCAACTAATCCTCAATAGATATTGTACAATCCTGGTTGGTTTCATTAGGTGAATAATAATTCCCACTCTCCTAATGCACATCTCGAAGATGGAGATAATTAATTTAATCTAAAATAAGGAAACTCTCATTAGAACAATGTTTATAATATTGTTAACCTCTAAAGGTAAACATAATAATATAGAAACTGACTCTAGGTATCTCTAACCATGGAATACATGTGTTTTATAATTACAAAAACGTTCATTTATTTAATTTAATTTATTAGATATTATATGTATCCGATATCACATATCACACTGGTACCATATATCATATTCAATTAATATATCCATATCATGATCAATGAATTTAAATATATATCACTTTGCGCTTATAATGATTCATGAAAAAAATATTGATACCTTATAGAAATAAATATAAATCTCATGAAAAAAATACATCATGAAATAATACCCCCAGAAAACATGTGAATCAAATAGAGTGAAATAATGTCAAATATAATAAGAATAAAATACAAATAGTTATCCAACCTTGGGAACTCTGATTTTTTCCCAGACATGGGTTAACTATTCCCATGAACATGTTCATTACAAAGTCTAAAAAAACATATAACCTTTTATACATTTCTAAAAAAACAATGAAATATAAATTAAATATATCATTTGATAGAAATTTGTAATATAACCCGATCAGTCACTCTCTCGCATGGCAAAAATGCGTTTGTTACATGACCTCAATCAAACCGCCTAATAAGCCGAGGGCATATTACTTGATGTGTGTGCACGAAATGTATAGTGGGTAAAATATAATCCAAGGTAACAACATCAAAACATAGTGGTATAATCATATAACTATAAGAAATAAGAATGAGTGTGCATAAATAATGTGGATAAAGAATTACAATAGAAAACCTAATGATAAAATCTATCTGAAAAATCCAACAAATAAAGTGGAATAATGTTATCAAGTGATATAATGTTACTAAATGATAGGGAATATGTAATACAATTAAATGAAAGGAAGATTCAATAAGGAATTAACTTTCATCTTTCATGAACCCCATATATGTGTATCTCTAAGATTCATCCCATCCAGTATGAAAATAATCAATACAAAGGCTTCTTTCTCTTTTCAAATCATCCATCCATGTAACTTTCTTAGCAATGAAATGGTGTCCCAAATAGTGTGTTAGTATAACCACAGAGTTCTACACCAATATGTCTAAAAAATATGATAATAATTGAATATAATATTACAATAAAAAAGGTTATTAAATTATCATACAACTAAATTAATTCAACATCAACTAGCATTAACTCCATGCTAGAATATATCAAAACATTTCCCACATCCATGCCTACAAAGACCATACAACCATGGTAAAATATATCCTTCAATGACACCATTCCAGATTTTTCTCTGAGCATCCCTATAACCATATAACCAATTAATATATTACAAAAACTAGTTCGGAACCACTATATAATAATTTCATCTAGAAATATAGGACGATCCAAGTATATATATATTTTATTATGTATCTAGGAAAATCCTAATATATAATCAATTTAGCATATCTCATGATAATGCTCAGTATATATGCATTTCAACATATCTCAGGGTGAAGCATGATATATGAGATTTTCAAAATGTTTTACTAGATATAGAACTCTATATATTCATTTTATCATATAAACTAGGATGAATTCCCATTTAATAATTACATTATATAAATCACAACACATGTTATTATAATAAGGATATCACAATATTACATCACAATTCTCAGTGGTTAATTATAAAAATAAACATTTTTCATTCAATTATACATTTAATATATCAATTGGACATAACCAATTACATCACCTTATCCAAATAAAAACTAAAGGAAAAGGTGAGTCTACATCAAAAAATCACCCAAAATTAATGTCATTGTAAACACACATTAACCATTACATTCATTTATAATCAGGGGTTCCCATACCGGAATGGTAGAATCATGCAAGGTTAATAACCAATTGGAACCAAAGAGATTACAAGAAATAATACAATTCATCATATAATTTATTTTTCACATGATATGTTTTCAGAATTATGATATTAATAATACTTGTCCAAAATAAAATCATATGGTTATGATTTGGACCCTCTACCTATAATAGATTATCAGATAGTTCTTGCAACATGATTCTCTACATGAATAAAGAATTAAATGATCATAAGAAGGTTCCTATATCATTATTGAAGAAGATAAAAACCAATAATGAACATTATCAAGAGATTAAATGGAAATGGCTATAGAACAATGGTCTAAAGGAGAATCCTAATGAATATAACTTTCTATAAATCATATTTGTTATGAGGATGTCTACATTGAAGAGAGGTACTCCAAAATGTCTTGGATGCTGACCTAGGGTTGAGGGGAGAATGTTTCACATGTGGAAGTGAGATCAATCACACACACGAAAACAATTAATATTTATCTTGGGAAATAAAATAACTTTTAATTATATTAATTATTGTGCATATATTCTTATGGTGATATGTTGAAATATTACACAACATGTAATTATATCATGATGTTTATTAATTTCACATCAAGAACCATGCTCTGGGAATGTTCATGACAATAGTTACATGCTGTGTAACCCCATTACATGGATTGTAATTTATTTGTAGTTAACTTACATCTTCTTTCCAAAAGAAAGGAATGAAATATCTCTAAATCCAACTAAATCATGGAAAACATTCTTAAACCCTTTATAAAAATTTAAACCTAGACTCTATAGATTTAATCAAACATGACCACTTACATTATTTAATTTTCCCATACGAAGGTCCCACGAACAAGACTCATCCACCAAGGATCAAATGAAAAAATAAATGTGGGATGTACCTCATAAAAGTTGTGATATTACATAAATAATTCAATAAAAAATGATTTTTCCAATTAAAGGTCATTATTTATCACTATTCATCAAAATATTTAATTTTTAGGAAAATAAAAAATAATCACCCAAATATAATTTTTAAATTAATTTTTTAAAAATAGAGTTACATATATAATTTAAATCTAAAAATTTCAAAAAATATTTCTATTATAAGTGCACGAAAAGTTATGAAACCATTTTAAATGAGAAAAACAAATGATTTCAGAAAACATTTCATTTACATTAAAATATTTATTACCTTCATTTGGAATCAATATATAATGATGTAATGTGTGTAAACTATATATTTTTTAAATTTAGGTACACTTATTAATACCCATTAAATTTAACAACAAGGTTATAATGTTTACATTTCAAAATATTAAATTATTTTATTAGCTTTATTTGAAAACCTTTTTTGCATGCATCTCCATTTAAAAAAGTGATTAAATTTATTTAAAATGAAATAAATTATAATGTTTAGATATAAGGCCCCATCCTTAAACCTTACATAATCTTGAGTTATTACAAGATTACAACTTGAGGATCTTTTCAGGTTTAGATTTTTAGAGAATTAGATCATAAAACTTCCATTACATTCCACATTTAAAAAAAGTGGTTACATAAAAGATAGTATCCATTTTTTCCATCAATGGAAACATATTTAAAATAAAACATGGATTCTTTCTTGACACTTTCTTGACATTATCATCATATCATGTACCATTCCCTTGACCTGTGAAAAAAAATTAAAAAACATGGGATGAACATAAAAAGCTCAGTAAGGGTTATAAAAATATGGAAAGGGAAAATGAGTTCATATATACATAATAATGAAATCATACTTTACCCATAAAACAAAATCACTTTAACAAACCTCATCAAATCATGAATAAATCATAGAAAACATAATACATAAAGGTACCATGAGGCATTCATAACATTCTTATGTAGGGAGTAACCCTCTTGGTTATGTTTGGGATACCCATCATAGTATATTCCCTAAATCTCTTCGGAGAAACCTTAATGTCAAACTCCTTCGTGTTACCCAGTGCATTGTAGATCTATATCTGGCTCACCGGCCCTTAGTTTATCACGGAACCACCCATCTTCAGAACAATGCCCAAGAACCATAACATAATCGTATCAAATAAAACTTGCATAATGGAAACACAACATTTCCACTTTTCAATCACAAGATATCAATACAAAACATTGATATAAAAACATTATGAAAACCATTTCAATATAAAAATAAAATAAAACAAAAACATTGTATTTATATTTCATTTAAAAAGGTTATGGCTTGTAGAGGAAGCTGAAACTCAAATAACGGTCACGGCGGCAAAGAAGTCGCTGTCGCCGCATATGTATAACAAAAAAACATTCTCTTTTGTCGTTTAGTAAACGCTTCGTATAAAAGAAGATTCCTTTTGAATAAGCTTAAAATTCAAAGGGGTTTATACACCGTAGAAAAGAAAGTTGTGTATAAAACCAAATATGCCTCAATGAATGGAGATTGAGACGAAGTTCCTTACAAAGATCATTTTTTAAATAAAATAAAACAATTATGTGTATTCACTATAAGTACACAAAAATTAAGTAAAAATACAATATAGAATATAATAATATCATGACATAATTTGAAAGTTGGAGGTTAACCCAAAGAACAGAAATTTGGTTAAGAAGTTCCCTTACCTCGCGTCCGACATAACTCGATCATTATTTAATGTCCTGAATAATTAACATGAATTAATATCTACTTGATTAAGAACCTTTTTCAAGTTCATTATTCCTTTTATATCACTTATTATCATGTTATTAACATTATGTAATCATTTAAGTTAATGACGGTTTTTTTGTCGATATTTGGTACTTGAGTCAAAAGTGAACTTTTTATATTTACAAGTTGTTCACGTAGTCAAATATATATTATCTCAAGAATGATATTCATGATTTATATTCCATATATATCATATATATCCACTATATACATGAATTTATAATATTACATAATCATTTAGAGGTAAGAATTTAAATGCACTGTTCATGGAGACGGTAAGCCGTACGTACGCATGAACACTACTTTCATTTATATGTCATATTAATGGAATTGAAACTAAATGAGAGATTAGTATATTTTAGTTCCATAATTATATTAATCATTTATATTTAACATACATCATATATATCCATTATATACATGTACTTATAATATTACATTACATTTGGGGATAAGAAATGAAATGCACCGTTCATAGAGACGGTAAGTCTTACGTACACATTAACACTACTTCCATTTCTATTTCTTATGTAATGGAATTAAAAAATAATGATACATAATGGTATTATAATTCCAATTTGTTATCATATATAATATCATTAAATCTATCCTTTATACGTACCACATATGGTATTAACGAATCAAATCACATTGAGGGGGTGGTAGTCCGCACTTCCTAAAATGAAATTATCATGTTTACCCTCAATGGAAACCATAATGGTATGCCACAAATGGAAAATACAGAATCATAAGGAAAACATAAACATAATATATATCATATATAAATATAGTCTCATCTTAATGGAAGCCTTTTATGGTGTTAGAAGAATATTGAACAATCATCGTTTCATAAGGCAGAAATTCAACATCCCCGGAAACAGTATGCTCTTTAATAGTTAGTTATAGGTGTGTGTATGTGTAGCTAGAATCCTTCTTATAAAAACATCCTATTATATTGGAGATACTAGAGTTGTTACAAAAGAAATGAATAAAAAGAGTTTAGGGGGTTGGAGAAGAAAAATAAAACAAAAGGACACAAGTGAAGACATTACCTTAAAAACGATTTTTGATTTGAGGTCAATGGATTGTTTGGGAAGACTTCTGACCAATTTGAGGCTTCTAGGAGTAAGATATGGATGTGGAGAGACTAAATGGTCATGGGTTGGCCGAGCCAAAGGCTTGAGAGGTGTGGGTAAGGTGGTAGAGGTGGGGGCCTTTTATAAGAGGAGAGGAGGGTCACTCTTGGAAAGGTATAAAATGTTACTTTATATTCAATTGAGTATTGGATTTTAAAGGTCCCACATTGATTTATTTTTAGTATAAGGTGATAAGGGTTCTAGATATACTCATCCAATAAGTTTTTGACATGTCTAGGTCTTAGATTTTACATTATCTTTTCATTTTATTTAAATCGTTAAATAATGAGCTAATCACTGAATCATCATGATGTCATAAATAATTTAATTTATTTAATGTCTAAAAATTATAAAAAAGTACTATGATGTAGGAAATATTTTCGGATTTCCAATTACTATTTATAGTCCAATATATCTTTTATCTATACAAGATTAAAATTTTTTTACTCAGGTGATACATTCTTTGTTATATTTAACTTTCCTTAAAAATAAAAAGATAAAAAGTTACTTTCACACAAAAGTTATTCTATGGGGTCCCCAATACTGGCACAAGGCATACCATGGTCGCCCATGAGACGACTAGTAGCATTATGACACATTTTGTGGTCATTTTTTATTATTATGATATTATTTTATTATCCTTAACTACCTAATTACTTATTAATCAAGATAATTAAAGATAATTACCACTGTAACTATTCATAATGACCAAAAAACAAAAGACGAAATTACATAATTTGGACCTTCTGATTCCAAATATGGAATCCATTTTACCAAATTCCAAACATATAAATTTTAGTAATTAATTTAAAAATAATTCACGTTGTCAAAACAAATAGTGGGTTTTTTGAAACAATATCTATAAAAAAATTTGCACTTGTTTATGCCCAATTTTAAAGTAAAATTTATCCTAATGTCCACCATTGGAATAAATGGTAAAAATATATCGTAATTACACTTTAAGACTAATTAAAAAGATAATCTAACCATATAATTAAATAAGATGAAAAAGTAGTTTTGATGTAAAATGCAGTATTTTTAACTATTCATAAAAAAATGAACATTGTTAGAAAAATACCAAAAATTTATCCAATGTAAATTTCAATGTCCCAATAATAAAGAATAAGATTATTTTGACAAATAGGGCTTATAAATTTGTAAAAAGTTTGATTTAAAAATGGTTTTCCATAAAAAGGTAGTAAAATAATTTTTTTAAAAATATTAGTGTATTCCATGCTTATGTTTGGATCTATTATCATTTTAAGCCTCTAAAACACTATCTAATTCATAAATAGAAATAGATAAAAATATCTGTTATTCATTACTTACATGAGATGTTACATCCATCCCCCCTTTAGAAAACTGCGTCCCTGTAATTTATTTACTTATCGAATAAGTGGGGGTATTTATCCCTCATAGCATTTTCAGATTCCCATGTTGCCTCTTCAACCATATGGTTTTTTCACAAAACCTTTACCTGGTGAATTACCTTATTTTTCAACACTTTCTCCCTTTGGTCAAGAATCTGAACTTGTTATTCTTCATAAGAGAGATTATCTTCAAACTGAACTATCTCTGGGCTCAAAACATGAGATGGATCTGGCATGTACTTCCTTAACATTGAATCGTGAAAAACATTGTGTGCCTGAGATAAAATCGGAGGTAAATCCACTCGGTAAGAAACTGATACAACTCTCTCTAGAATTTCCTATGGTCCAATGATCCTTGGACTCAGATTTCCTTTCTTACCAAATCACATCACACTTTTCCATGGTCAGACTTTGAGAAAAACTTGATCACCTACCTCAAAGAGAGATCCTTCCTCCTGTTGTCTGCATAACTCTTCTGCCTGCTCTGGGCTATTCTCATGTGTTTCTATGTCAACTAAACTTTTTCTGCCAACTCTTCTACCAATTATTGTCCCATCAGCTTCCTTTCACCCACTTCATCCCAGAATGCTGGAGTTCGGCATTGCTTATCATATAACGACTCAAATGTTTCCATCTGTATACTGGAATGAAAACTGTTATTATATCAAAATTCATCCAATGAAAGATGTTGGTCCCAACATCCCTGTTAACCCATCTAACAAGCACGTAGCATATCCTCTAAAGTCTGAATTGTTCGTTCTGACTTCCCATCTGATTGAGGATGAAAAGCTGTACTAAAATTTAATTCAGTACCCAACGACTTCTAAAGTCCTTTCCAAAAGTTAGAAAAAAACCCGGGATCACGATTAGATACAATGGATAGGGGAACTCCATGCAACCTGACTATCCCTTTAAGATACAATCGAGAAAGTTGATCTAGATAGAAATTATCTCGAATAGAAATGAAATGAGAAGATTTATTCAAGCGATCAATAATAACCCAGATTGCATTATTACCTCGAGGTGTATTCGGAAATCCCACAACGAAGTCCATGGATATATTTTCTTATTTCCACTCTGGCACTGGTAAAGGCTGAAGTATCCCTTTCGGTAACTACCGCTCTGCTTTATCCTGCTGACAAGTCAAACACTTAATAGTAAAATCAGAAATATCTCTTTTCATTCCGTCCCACTAGTAATACTCCTGAAGATCTCTATACATCATATTACTTCCTGGATGAACTGAAAATGGAGAACTATGAGCTTCACATAACAACTCTCTCTTCAACTGTGAATCATAAGGCACACACAATCTCTTCCCAAATCTCAAAACACAATCATTATCAATATTGATTTCAGGAAACTTACCCTTCTAAACCAGCTCTACCAATTTCTGTAACTCACTATCTTGCTTCTGTGCTTTCTTGATTCTCTCTGATAGAGAAGATTTCACTAATACCTGAAACAAAATAGAAGGACATCCTAAACCAATAACTTTTATGCCAAAGTTCATTAAATCCTTAACCAAAGGATCACATTCCAAACACATCATTGTTAATGAAGCATTACTTTTTCGACTCAAAGCATCAACCAATTTATTTTCGTTTCACGGATGGTAATGAATTGTACAATCATAATCCTTGATTAATTCCAGCCATCTCCTCTATCTCATGTTCAATTATTTCTGTGTGAATATATACATTAAACTATTGTGATCAGTATATATTTCACACTTTACTCCATACAAATGATGCCTCCAAATTTTTAGATAAAAAACAACAGCAGCTAATTCCATGTCATGTCTAGGGTAATTTACCTCATGAGTTTTCAACTGACCTGAAGCATATGAAATTACCTTATCATTTTGCATTAGGACACAACCAAGTCCTTTCAATGAAGCATCACTATAGATACAAAACTTACCATTCCTGGAAGGAAGTTCCAAAACTGGAGCATTCACCAATATTTTTTTTCAATTCCTGAAAACAATCATCACATTCTTTTGTCAAGATAAACATAACACCCTTCTGAGTTAACTTAGTCATTGGACTAGAAAACTATGAAAAATTTCCAACAAACCTTTGGTAATAACCTACCAAACCATGAAAACTACGGATCTTGATTACATTTGTGGGTCTTGGCCATTCTTCAACAACTTTTGTTTTTGCAGCATCAACAGTTATTCCATCTTTAGAAACAATGTGTCCAAGGAACTAAATTTGTTGCAACAAAAACTCACACTTGTTGAATTACCCACACAATTTATTTTCTTTCATGGTTTGCATGATAACCCTTAAATAGCTTTCATTTTACTCTTTACTTTTAGAAAACACCAAAATATTATCAATAATAAAACCATCATTTTTCACCTAATTCAACTGAGCCATCACTGTAGTAAACTGCTCAATTCTGATTCTGAACATCTCAGTATACTGATTTGGAAGGTAATTTCCCTCATTATGCCTTCCCAAAAAAAAACATCTCTGTTTCCTCTACGAAAAACCATTCTTAACATAGAAATATCTTAGGATAAGCAACATGGTAATCTTCAAATGTTATATCATTTCAATCATAACATAAATTAATTTATAATTTAACAATTTTCTAACTCCTAAAGTTGTCTAAACCGACCTCTGATACCAACTATAAGGCCCCAAACTTAAACCTTACTTAATCTTGAGTTATTAAAAGATTACACATTTAGGATCTTTTCAGGTTTAGAGTTACAGATAATTAGATCATAAAACATGCATTACATTCCACATTTAAATAATGTGGTTACATAAATGATAGTATTCATTTTTCCCATCAATGGAAACATATTTAAAATAAAACATGGATTCTTTCTTGACAGATCCTTGACACTATCATCATATCATGTATCATTCCCTTGACCTATGAAAAACATTTAAAAAACATGTGATGAGCATAAAAAGCTCAGTAAGCGTTATAAAAATATAGAAAGGAAACATGAGTTCATATATACATAAGAATGAAATCATACATTACCCATAATACATAAGAACTTTAACAAACCTCATCAAATCATAAATAAATCATAGAAATCATAAGACATAAAGGTAACTTGAGGCATTCATAACATTCTTATGTAGGGAGTAACCCTCTTGGTTATTCTTAGAATACCCATCACAATATATTCCCTAAATCTCTTCGGAGAATCCTTAATGTTTAACTCCTTCACATTACCCAATGCATTGGAGAGCTATATCGGGCTCACCCACACTTAGTTTATCATGGAACCACCCATCTTCTTAACAATGCCCAAGAACCATAAAATAATCATATCACACAAAACATGCATAAAGGAAACATAAAATTTCCACTTTTCAATAACACGATATCAATACAACACATTGGTATAAAAACATTATGAAAACCATTTTCAATACCAAAATAAAAAAAACTAAAACATGGTAATTATTTTTCATTCAAAAAAGGTTATGGCTTGTAGAGGAAGCTGAAACTCAAATAATGGTCATAGCGGTGGAGAAGTCATTGTCGCCACATACATAAAATAAAAAAACATTCCATTTTGTCGTTTAGTAAACTCTTTGTATAAAAAAATATTCCTTTTGGATAAGCGTAAAATTCAAAGGGGTTTATAAACCTTATAAAAGAAAGTTGTGTATAAAACAAAAAATATGCCTCAATGAAAGGAGATTGAGACGAAGTCCCTTAAAAAGATCATTTTTTTAAATAAAATTGACCAATTATGTGTATTCAATATAATTAAACAAAAAGGAAGTAAAAATACAAGACAGAACATAATAATATCATGACATAATATGAAAGTAGGAGATTAACCCAAAAACGGAAATTGGGTTAAGAAGTTCCCTTACCTTGGGTCCGACTTGACTCGATTGTTCTTTAATGTCTTGAATAATAAAATTGAGAGAATTTCTACTTGATTATGAAACATTTTCATGTTCATTATTCCTTTAATATCACTTATTACCATGTTATGAACATTATGTAATCATTTAAGTTAATAACGGTTGTTTTGTCAATATTTGGTACTTGAGTCAAAAGTGAACTTCTTATATTTACAAGTTGTTCGTGTAGTCAAATATCCATTATCTAAAAATTATATTCATGATGTAGATGCCATATATATCATATATATTCTGTATATACATGCATTTATAATATTACATAATCATTTAGAGGTAAGAATTGAAATGCCACGTTCATGGAGAGAGTAAGTCGTACGTATGCATGAACGTTACTTTCATTTCTATGTCATATTAATGGAATTAAAACTAAATCAGAGATACGTATATTTTAATTCCAGAATTATATTAATAATTTATATATAACATACATCAAATATATCAATTATATACATGTACTTATAATATTACATTACATTTGGGGATAAGAAATGAAATGCACCGTTCACGAAGACGGTAAGTCGTACGTACGCATGAACGCTACTTCCATTTCTATTTCTTATGTAATGGAATTAAAACATAATGATACATAATGGTATTATAATTCCAGTATTGTATCATATATAATATCATTAAATCTATCCTTTATACGTACCACATATGGTATTAACGAATCAAATCACTTTGAGGGGGTGGTAGTCCGCACTTCCTAAAATGAAATTATCGTGTTTACCAACAATGGAAACCATAAAGGTATGCCACAAATGAAAAATACAGAATCATAAGGAAACCATAAACATAATATATATCATATAAAAATATAGTGTCATCTTAATGGCCAACTTTGAAGGTGTTAGAAGAATATTGAACAATCATCGTTTCGTGAGGCAGAAATTCACCATCCACGGAAACAGTATACTATTTAACCATTAGATGTAGGTCTGTGTAAGTGTAGCTCGACTCATTCTTATAACAACATCCTAGTATATTGAGGATACTGGAGTTGTTACAAAAGAAATGAATAAAAATAGTTTAGGGGGATGGAGAAGAAAAATAAAACAAAAGGACACAAGTTATTACATTACCTTAAAAACGGGTAACTCTTTTTGATTTGAGGTAAAAGGAGTCCTTGGGAATACTTCTACCAAATTTGAGGCTTATAGGAGTAAGATATAGATTTGGAGAGACTAAATGGTCAGGGGATGGCCGAGCCAAATCCTTTATAGGTGTGGGTAAGGTGGTAGAGGTGGGGGCCTTTTATAAGAGGGGAGGAGGGGAACTCTTGGAATGGTATAAAATGTTACTTTATTTTCAATTGAGATTCAGATTTTAAAGGTCCCACATTAATTTATTTTTAGGATAAGGTGATAAGGGTTCTAGATATACTCATCCAATATTTTTCTGACTTGTGTAGGTCTTATATTTTGCATTATCTTTTCATTTTATTTAAACCGTTAAATAATGAGGTAATCACTGCATCATCATGATGTCATAAATAATTTAATTTATTTAATGTATAATTTTTTAAAAAAAATACTATGATGTAGTAAATCATTTTATATTTCCTATTATTATTTATAGTCTAATATATCATTTATGTAGACAAAATTAAAAATGTTTTACTCAGGTGATACATTCTTTGTTATATTTAACTTTCTTTAAAAATAAGAAGATAAAAAGTCATCTTCACAAAAAAGTGATTCTATGGGTTCCCCAAGTTTGGTCCAAGGCATCACATGGTCGTCCATGAGACAACCAGTAGCATTAGGGCACATTATGTAGTCATTTGTTATTATTATAAAATTATATTATTATCCTTAACTACCCGATTTCTCATTAATCAAGATAATTAAAGATAATTACCGTCGTTACTATTCATAATGACAAAATTCAAAAGATTATTAATTACATAATTTATACCTTATGATTCCAAATATGGAATCCATTTTACCAAATTCCAAACATTTAAATTTAAATAATTAATTTAAAAATAATTCTCGTTGTCAAAACAAATAGAGGGTTTTTTTTGAAATAATATTTATGAAATGTTTGGCACTTGTTTATGCCCAATTCCAAAGTGAAATTAATCCTAATGACCACCATTGGATTAAATGGTAAAAATATATCCTAATTACACTTTAAGAACATTTATAAATATATTCTATCCATATAATTAAATTATATGAAAAAGCAGTTTTGATGTAAAATGCAGTATTTTTAACTATTCATAAAAAAATGAACATTCTCAGAAAAATACAAAAAATATATCCAATATAAATTTCAATGTACAAATAATAAATAATATGTTTATTTTGACAAATAATTCTTATAAAATTGTCAAAATTTTGATTTAAAAAGGGTTTTCCCTCAAAAGGTAGTAAAATAATTTTTTAAAAATATTAGTGTATTCCATGCTTAAGATTGGATTTTTTCTCATTTTAAGCCTCTAAAACACTATCTAATTCATAAATAGACATAGATAAAAATATCTATTATTCTTTACTTAATTGGGATGTTACAATATAGGTGTTATATTATTCTATCGTAAAAATATTTTGAACTAACAAATTTTGTGAAACACAATATAAATATATAAATGTAGTTTTCTCCCCAAAATCCTATTATTCCCACATTGTTTCATCAATTTTTTAATATCTCTAGAGATATATTCCTAGAATAGTAATATCATTACTACATACATTCCAAAGGTAGTAATGTTTATAGTTGTGTTCATTAATGTATTATTGATCATGTCCCAATTCTATTTCATCAGTGGTAGGAACATGTGTTGTGTTTGACATGTAATAACTTAACAATGATATATGGAACACATCATGTACTTTATAGATACATTGTGGCATTTATAAATGATAATAAATATCACCAATTCATTCTCTAATTTCAAAAAGTCAGATATACCTGTGTGTTAATTTACATTTCATGTCCAAACTCCTGACACCCTTATAAGTAGATGCATTAATTTAAACAGGATATCACACATGAAATTCTATATCCATAATCTTATTATATGAATCAATATTTATAATACAATAAGATCTATTAAAGTGAATCTAACTATAGTTTTACACTATTTTAGTCTCTTAAAATTTTTATATATCTATAAGTTTTCATTCACAAACATCATCTCATGTAGTTGGTGTACAACATATATTTTCATATTATTCTTTACTTGATGAAATTTATATTCTTGAATGGAAAATGTTTTTATAAATAAATAATTTCAATTGAAAATAATGATCCCAGATATATTAAAAATATAGTGACTAATACATTAGAATGAATTCCACTTTATAATATACCTTTAGGATTCTGAAAAAGAATGATTATGGTATATTGTACTCAAATGAAGCACAATAACGATATCATTATAAATAGTGGTCCATAAAATTTTTAAAAAATGAGGTTCATGTCCTAGAACAATAAAAATAAGTTTACAATGATTTGTAACAACATCATTAATATAGATCCTTATTAGGTGCTGACGAGGAGATTTTTCACTTATATAGGGGAACTTTACATATTTGGTTAGGTGATCGACAATAATATATATTGTATCATTTTTCATCGAGAATTTGGTAGTCGAGAATGAAAGTACCCATTAATTTCATCCTGTTTTCACATAAGGATTAAAAATGGTTTCACGAATCCTCTAGGACTCTCTATCTCTATATTCATATGTTGACAAATCTAGTATCTTGATATATAGTTTTCAATTATAGATTAAATGTTAGCCAAAAAATGTTCTTTCAAATCCCTATTTATCTCGATTCTACCATGGTGTTTAAAAAAAATTTTGCTATGAAAATCATCCATAAATTCCACCTTTAGACCTTGAATAGATGGAATTAATATTATCATTTCATATTTTATGATTCCATGATCAATAATTATTTATGAAAACGTCTCTTCATTAAATGCTTTAATGTATGTATACAAATTCTCGTCACTATAATGATAACTATTTACATTTTCCAATAAATATGGGTTCTAAATAATTTGAATAATATTTTATATCTCCCCACACATAATAACTCCCAAATAAATCCATACTAGATTTATGAATATAATACCCCTCTAAATACTCATTTGGATCAAAAACCCCATATCATTCCTACTCAATTCGTCTAGTAAATTATTTTTATTCCCAAATTTGTATTGTATTGATAAATCATAATCCATTAATATAAAAATACATCTCCTTTACCTCAATTGTTCTCATTCTATGAATTTTTTTTATTTAATTGTTTGTGTATATCTTGTATCCCTCACTATAAAAATAATGTGTCTATATGTTAATCCAAATATAATAGCTTATAACTCCTATTCTTGGGTTGGATAATTATAATTTTGATTCTTATTCTACATTGATTCATATTACTAAACATTATAGTTTTTTAATGGACACAACCCGGTCTTTTACATGATTCATCATTGTCCTTTATAAAAACATCATTTTTGATGGTAAAGTCAAAATCTAATTATAGAAAAATATATGCATCAATTCATCAAAAAAAATCATATTCCTTTTTCTAAATTCCCTTTATAACATTATTTATATGTTTATTTAACCTTTTATAAAATTAGGAAAAATTATAAATGAATCTGTGATATTAATAAACAAAAACAGTGTAACTATCTTCTATAATTATTTTTGTTAGTTTATGTCGTTAGCATACTACCTTTGAATTCATGGGATAAACTGATATTCCATCCTAGGGGAAAATATTTCTATTAAAATTAAATTCATAAAACTAAAATTCACATTTATTACATCTTTTGTGTTAAAATTTTCCACTATGTGTCTCAAGAAAGATTCCTTTGTGATTTTATAGTCCTCATAGCTTTCAGATCTTGCCATGATATCATCAATGAATTCCAAAAAATCATCACCATATTTCATGAATACCATATTCATTAGATTCAAAAAAAAGTGTCCATTATTTAATCCAAATAAAAATATTGAAAACTTATAATTTCAATATCTAAAAATGAAAGTTGTCTATGAATTGTTTTCCTTCTTTAGTTGGAATTGATGATAAGAGGATGAGAGATCATTCATTGAGAAAACAATCTTCAATAATATTACCAAATATATCATCACTGTGGAGTAGATGATACATTTTCTTTATCATAATTTAATGGACTTCCAAGAAATAACTTTTTATCCCTAAAGATGAATAATTTTCATAATGATGAGATAATGTGTTCCCCAAGTTGAAACTCTATGTAATATAAAACACTTATTACACAACTCCTGCAGTGGTTTAATCAACTTCAATAGCTCTATATTGTACATTCTATATGGTCTCTCTAATATTTGTCTTGCCTTATGGTATAAATATATCGAAAAAACACTTCATCATCCAATGTATTTCATTATAATTACTATGTAAACACATCAATGACTTCATGTCAAATATGTAAAAATCAAATCAAATATTACCATCTTCATCCAAATATTTTTTTTCTCTTCACCCTAATGAAATAATTCAGAAGAGATATTGTGGGATCTAAACAAGAAATGTTTGATAAAATCTTCTCTATTAAGACAATGAATTACACATCTTCAACATTAATCATAATATCCAAATCCTTAAAAATAACATTCACATAATTTTTTGAAATCAATTTAATACCAATAAGTATAAAAAATAAACAATTGGTATAATATTATAGTATGTAAATTGAGAATGTCTATGTCTCATAATGGAGAATTCATAACACATACTGGTTAATTTTGTAGTTCCCTTATGATTTTTTACTAACAAATCACTTCATAAGTTAAAATTGAATGCCTAATATTATTCGTATATTTTTGTTTATATTAAAGAACAAATGTATTCAAAATAAAATAAAAATGTAGATAAATTTAAAGATATGAATAATTTTTTTACACCTCCTAAATAAGATTGTAAACCATAGTTTTCGTGACCATGGATGCTTCACCTTCTCCCTTTATCATCATCTTTTGTATACTACCTTGACGATTATGTAATTTTTTTAAATATTTATGCATTTATTTAAAATTTATTCATTTGAAACAATTGATTTATTTATTGACCAATAATTCAAGATCCATATGTCCATTATCTCTGTAAAAATAAGAAACTACCAATCCTGTTTGTAGTTCACTAGGGTTTTTATATCCATAGAATTCACAAGTTAAAATTTTCCTTATCCACTTTTTTCATAGACACATCTTCATTTTCTTGGTAATCATATGACCTATTATTCTATTTAATTCCCTAGAATATGCATGATTTAGAATATTGAATACCTATTTTTATTGTTAATAAATTTATTTCATCATGTGGAAATAAATTTTAGAGACCATCTCCCTTTAAAGATGTGGCGTATGATTTTTAACAAAAGCCAATCATGTAATTAATATTTCATATATAATAAACATTCTAGCAAAGATAACCTTATAAATTTAGTATCATACTCAATAAAAAATTCTTCTTCATTTTTTATTTATGTTAATGAACTTCCACACCATTTCCAATTGTTAATTATGACCAATATATTAGTTAAACGATTTATTTCTAACAATAGTCATTTCCATTATTTATTTTTTCTATTCCTCCTTGGTATTATAGATTAATGACCACCATTATTTAGAAAAACTTTTTATACAATACATTATAAAAGATAAATTTTTATTTTCAAAAAATCCCAAAGAAATAAATATCATCTCCAAATATTTAATCCATAACCTCTCAACTGCTGCATTAGTCGTCCCTTTAAATTATATGCGATCCTATCATATAAAATTGTCTTACATATGAGAATAATGTTATGGAACGGGTTTCTCCATCTGATAATTTTTTTTATAATAACTTGATTAATATTGCATAATATAGACACAATTTTATTAATTCTAATACAAGGTATATTATATTATTCATAATAGATATCTCAACATTGGCGATAAGTATTTATACCATTCATCCGTCTAGGTTCAATTATTAAGTAATAGATTTTATAGGGTTGGATAATAAAATTATTTATTTCAAATCATAAATTAAAATTCTAAATATAGTGTAAAACATACCATAAATTAATAATGTATGATTCATTATTCCCTAAATTAATTTTTTGTAGATATATATATTTACATATCCTTTGTTGAACTCCTCATGTGATAATCATGTTTTAATGATCACAAATCATATTACTGTTAATTAATCTCAATCTTCATTGTACATCTTGCTAATGCTCTTCAATATCAAAAATAACTACACATCATGTTTTAATGATAACAAATCTTATGATGTTAATTACTCACTTTATTATTTACAAGTCTCATTCATGACCATAAATTTCACATATATTATCACACCATTATATTTATGATTCAAGCTCTTTTACTCTCTCATGATTAAACTTAATCCTTGTTCTTCATATTACTGTCTAAGTCCAAATATAGATATTTGTCTAATTATGGAGACATCGTGAAGGACTCACCGTGACCCAGACACTGTGACCAAGACACCGTGACCCAGACCCTGTGACCAGACACCGTGACCAGACACCGTGAAGGACTCACCGTGACCCAGACACCATGACCCAGACACCGTGAACTACTCACCATGACATGGACATACCGTGAATCCCATACCATGAATGAGACATTGTTTCCATAATCACTATGACACCGTTTCTTAACGTTTTGTCAATATTATTTAAATAATGATAACAGTCATATTTGTTGTTTTTAATGCAATTAATGTGATTTAATGATAGTTGTTGGAATGTTAGGAAAATATATCTCGTACCTATGAAAAGAGAATCATTCTTACTACCAGAACTCATAGAATATAAGGAAGATTGAAATTCAATACATGTGCAACAGAAACAAAAAAATCAACAAGAAACAAGAAAAAGCAGAGTGCAGGTGTGAATATACAACACAAAGAACTTACATACACCCGAGAGCACTGTGCTGAACACATAGGAAAAACCAAGTCAAGAAGGAGATTCCATGTTTTTCATAGAACTCAATTGAGTGCAATCCAATAACGAAGAACACACGACGAATCAATAGATCATTCTTACTCTAGTAGAAGACAACCAGAACTAAAACACTCTGTTTTCAGCTGAAAAACCATAGAAGGACTCAGAAGCACTCCTGCTGAATCCAAAAAGTCCCGAGCTGCATTGATAATCACTAGAGCCTTCTAAAATCTTATCTATCTTCTCTACGTGATTTATTTATTAACTTTCGATCAGTGTGGTGTACTCTGCATATCTTTACACACACTATCTCCTGCACTGAACTAGAGGATATCAAAATCCTCACTCAAATTCTCTAAACTCCTATTTACCCACGTCAACTATGGAAGAGGTCCTTGTGTGACCTAGTATTTGTTTTGTTACCCACGATGATTAGTGATTGAGGTCCCGGTGTGGCCTGGATAGTTTTGTAAAACTATTGTTAACATCGATCCAGGGTGTGGATCAAATTTATATATATTTCAGAGGACTATGTCTCTACTTGAGATTGAACCTCTTGTCATATCTGATGTGCATCTTTAATTCAAGTTTAATGTATACTACATATATCCTTTTTATTCCGCTATTATTACTTTGAAATACAATACTATTTTGAAGCTACTTTGATAGTTAAATTAGAAAGTGTTTACACTTATTGTAAATCAATAGGTTTGCTTCAAAAATTAGTTTGACGTTATGGTTAAATTAACTGAGACCTAATCAATCTTTGAGAAGCTATGTGAACATTTAAAATCTGTATAAATTCACTATAGTTTAACTTGTATTATAAATGGGGCTTTTTAACTAGACAATATTTTAGCAGAAATTTTAATTGGAACTCAATTCACCCCCCTCTTGAGTGTCCACTCCGACAAACATTTGGTATCAAAGGATTAGTTTTTGTTTAAGGATTTTCAAGACACTCTATTTTTCATCTGTGATTTTAGTTTCATTTTTAAAGATCTTAAATTTTTGTTATTTCTAAATTTTTATCTCTTTAAATTATCATTCTAAAATCTAGTTATGGATAATAGAATATAGGGTGATGCTCCTAACATGCCACCTTTCTTCAATGGTACAAACTATGGTCAATGGAAACTGAAAATGAAAATTCATTTAGAGAGCATGGGTTTTGATATTTGGACTGCAATAGAATCAGAATATAAAATTCTCACTACTATTAGATCCACATGGGATGAACCTACAAAGACTGCTTACAATAATAATTGTAATGCTATGAATTCCTTGTACTTTTCTTTTGGAGATGAAGAGTTCAACGTAATTTCTGCTTGTAAAACTGCCTTTGAAATTTGGGAGACTTTGGGTGTTTCTCATGAAGGGACAACCAATGTTAATAAAATGAGATTAAATACTTATACTATTAAATATGATAATTTTAAAATGAAGACTGATGAACCTATTTTTTATATGTATCTCCTGTTTAATGAGATAGTCAATACAATGAACTCACATGGAAAAGCTATTCCAGTAAAGGAAAAATTATGAGAATCTTGAGATGTTTACCAGACCGATGGAGAGGAACATCTGTTTCAATCTGAGAGTCTTGTGACATTGCTGATCTACCTGTCAAAGAACTCATTGGTAAGAATATGATGTATGAGGAAGTACTCAGGGTGAATAAAGAGGAAGATGAGGAACCTAAGAGAAAATTAGTGACTTTGAAGACTACAACTTCAAAGAGAAAGGACAAAGATAAAGATCTTCTACCTACTGACAGTTCAACCAGTGAAAATTCAGACTATGATAGTGATTCTGAAATGGCTTAGATAGCTATATTGTTTACGATGTTTTATAGGATTATGAAGTTTTTCAGAAAATCAAATTACAAAGAAAAGTATGACAATAACGGACAGTGGAAAAAGGATTGGATGAAATCTGACAAATCTGATGAAGTTGTCTACTATGAATGCAAAAGAAAAGGACACATTAAAGCAGACTTCCCAAAGCTAAATTTCAAGAAGAAATATGATTACAAGGACAGTAAGTACAAAAAAGCTATGAAGGCTACTTGGAGTGCTTCTGAGGATAGCTCCAATGAATCAGAAACTTATGAGGCTCAAACCAGAAATTAAAAAAACATGTGTTTCATGACAAACACATCTGAGGTAACATTAAGTACTCCCGTTTTAAATTTATATTATTTTGGAGATGATTCTGATTCTGAAAACATGTTAGAATCTGAACTGTTTGAATACTATGATATGTTGGAAGAAACCTGTAATGAACTGAATGTCAAATACAAAGGTTTAAAGAAACATGATGCTTTATTTGTTAAACATAAATCTGATCTTGAGATAGAAATGGAAAAGAATACTCAGTTTCTTAAAGAAAACACTAAACTAAAATTGTCAAATGAGAAACTTAGGAAGGATTTAGAGAGAAGTTCACAAATGGAAATGATACACTAACTCAAATTCTAGGAAAGAAAGTTGCACCAAAATACACTACAAGAATAGGCTACAAGCCTGAACAAAGGTAGATTACTAATAATAGATTTATTCCTAAATCTGGACAGAATACTACTAGTTCTATCTCTGGACATTCATATGATTCAACAAGTTATTTATATAGTTATAAATCAAATAGAGTTTATCTTTCACAATCTTTGATTATGTAAATTATATGAGACCCATAAGACAAATTTGGGTACCAAAAGCTTTAATTTCTAACCTGTCTGGACCCATGAAAATCTAGGTACCAAAATCATTTCCAATCTAAATCTGTTTTGTAGGAAACCTTCTTGAAGGGTTCCCACAAGAAGACATGGTATTTGGATAGTGGATATTCAAGAAATATGTCTGGGGATTACTCATGCTTCAAGAGTTTAATAATGGTTGAAGGAGGCTTTGTCGCCTTTGGTGATAATTCTAAAGGGAAAATCATCGACCTTGGCCAGATTGCAAAAATGAATCAGTATTAATTTCTAATGTATTATTTATTGATGGACTTAAATATAATCTGTTATGTATTTCTCAGTTATGTGATGATTTTTTTAATGTTAAATTTGAAAATTATTCTTGCAATGTTTTTAATTCTAAAAATGCTATAGTATTTTCTGCCCTGTGAAATGAAAATGTTTATGCTGTTGATTTAAATTCTTTATCTATGAAAAGTATTACCTGTTTAAATGCTTTTTAGAAAGAGTCTTGGCTTTGGCACAAAATATTAGGACACTTCAATATACACTCACTTAGAAAACTAACTAGGAAAAAATTAGTGAGAGACCTACCCATACTTGAGTTTCCAAATGACAATGTCTGTAATCCCTGCCAAAAGGGAAAGCAACATAAAATCTCTTTCAAACCAAAGAATGAAGTTTCATCTTCTCATCCTCTCGAGTTTGTCCACATGGATTTTTTGGACCATCTAGAGTTTCTAGCTTATATGGGAAGCACAATGTCCATATCATAGTAGATGACTTTTCTCGATATACTTGGGTATACAACATAGCTCACAAAAGTGAAGCTTTTTCTTACTTTGTTAAATACTAAAAATCTTTATAAAATATTAGTGGACTTCATATTAAAACTCTAAGAAGTGATCATGGCCGTGAGTTTGAGAATCATGAATTTGAATCCTATTGCTCACACAATGGCTATAGTCATAACTTCTGTGCCCTTAGTACACCTAAGAAAAATGGTGTAGTAGAAAGGAGGAATAGAACCCTGCAAGAAATTGCTAGAACTATGCTAAATGAGTATGACCTGCCTATTTACTTCTGGGCTAAAGCTGTGAATACATCTTTTTATATTATCAATAGAGTCATGATCAGACCTATTCTTAAGAAACCCCTTATTAGTTGTGGAACCATAGGAAACCAAAGGTTAACTATTTTAGATTCTTTGGATGCAAAGTCATCATTATTAATACCAAAGATAATCTTGACGAGTTTGCATCCAAGAGTGATGAAGGAATTTTCCTAGGTTAATATATTTATAGTAAAGCCTATAGAGTTTTCAATAAGATAACCAAGTGTGTGGAAGAATCTGTTCACATCAAATTTGATGAAACTCATCCACATGTGCCTAAAATATATCTTGAAAATCTTGAAGAAGATTTATCTGTTCTGGACCTTAATGACAAAGAAAATGAACCTGCTATAAAGACACCCAGTTCTGGAAATTTTCCAGAACCTGCTTCTGTTGATTCCCAACCTGTTGATGATCCTGATGTTTTTTGTCCTACCTTTACTAGATCAACTAGAATTCTAAAGAATCATCCTTTAGATGATGTTGTAGGAAATCTTGATAGAGGGATATAGACTAGAGCTTCTCTTAGAAACCAGGTTGAACATCAATCCTTCTTTTCACAGCTTGAACCTAAAAACATTTATGATGATATTAATGATGAATTTTGGGTAATTTCTATGAAAGAAGAACTCAATCGGTTTGAAAGAAATAATGTTTGGAATATTGTTGAAAGACCTAATGATACATTCATAATAGGCACAAAATGGGTGTTTAGAAATAAAGATGATGAATCGGGAAAAATAGTTAGATTAAAGCTAGGCTATTTGCACAATGCTATAGTTAAGAAGAAGGTATTGACTATGATGAGACTTTTTCACTAGTACCCAGATTAGAAACCATTAGGATTTTACTTTCTTATGTAGAACATCTAAATTTCAAACTATATAAAATGGATGTCAAGAGTGATTTTCTAAATATATATATTGCTGAGTATGTTTTTGTTGAACAACCACCTGGTTTTTCAAACCCTCATTTTCCAAATCATATTTTCAAATTATCAAAAGCTTTATATGGTTTAAAGCAAGCTCCAAGAGCTTGGTATGCTAGATTAAAACTTTTCTAATATCCAAAGGTTTTAAAAAATGAATATCTGGTTCTACTCTATTTATAAAACGAATTTATAAATATTTTTTAGTTGTTCAAATTTATGTAGATGATATTATTTTTGGATCTTCAAAGACTACATTATGTAATTATATTTCTAAAATGATGCAAAATGAATTTGAAATGAGTTTAATGGGTGAAATTAAATTCTTTCTTGGTTTTCAAATCTTTCAAAATGATAATGGAATTATTTTAACTCAATGTAAGTATACTAGAGATATTTTAAAACGTTTTGGATTGGATAGAAAAGAAAGTAGTGACACTCCCATGAGTACCACCTTTAAATTGGATCTTGATGAAAATGGTAAATCCGTTGATCAAACCACTTATAGAGGAATGATTGGAAGTCTACTCTACCTGACTGCTAGTCGTCCTAATATTATTTTTAGTGTGTGTATGTGTTCTCGTTCTCAAGAAAACCCTAAAGAGTCACATTTAAATGTTGTAAAAAGAATTTTCAAATACCTCAAACATACTCCCAATTTAGGACTGTTATATTCCAAAGGACAACCATTTGAATTAGTTAGTTATTATGATGTTGATTTTTCTGGATGTAAGCAAGATAGAAAAAGCACCTCTAGAACATGTCATCTTTTAGGTAAGTCACTAGTATCATGGTGTAGTAAGAAACAAAATTTGGTTACATTATCTACTACAGAAGCTGAATACATAGCTGCTGGCAGTTGTTGTGCACAAATTTGGTGGATGAATCACACATTACTAGACTAGGGATATGAATTCAGACATGTCTCAATATATTGTAACAACACAAGTGCTACTAAAATTTCTAAGAATACTGTTTCTCATTCTAGAACAAAACATTTTGATGTAAGATATCACTTTTTGAGGGATAACTAACAAAAAGGTGATATCAATTTAGAAATCATTGGTACTGAATATCAACTTACTGATATATTCACCAAACCATTAAATTCTGAAATATTAGACTACATCATAAATGATCTTGGTATGAATAACCATAAATGAATATCTTATTGATATTAATGTTTAATACTTTATTGTACTTTACTTTACGGTTTCATACTCACTATTTCTAAGTTACTGTGTTGTGATCACAGTCTCACCATCCAGACATTATGCTCACGGTCTGTCAACTCACTGTCTCACTGTGACTATACAGAATGCTCACTGTCTCACCGTGACGACTTCCAACTGTCTCACCATGATAAATGTTTTTCATCTCACCGTAATTCCTACTCACGGTCTCACCATGAAGAGTTATTTATGTATATTCTTATTTTAACCTGTATCACCGTAATTTTTATTTCACCGCTATTTTATTTCCCGCGTTTTTGTTTTTATGACGTTTGACATTCCCAAACGATAAAACATAAGGGTTTAATTCGATTCCTTACCCGAACTCTCTCTTGAACCTTCTCTTCCCTCTCACTAGAACCTTCAGTGAATGCCAAGGATTATGCATCCATCTTCACCCTCGTCTAAGAAGCATCACTCTAAGAAACAAAAGAGGATACCGAGGATGGCTCCCAAAGGACCTCTAAACCCAAACCTGGTCAGCCAAACAGTTGTACCTGAAAAAGAGGTTTTCCCTGAATGGTTTCTATCTAGTAGATTGTTATTTTTGAAAGTCTTAAGAGAACAAGGTTGGCTTGAATGTTTTACTGGATAGAATAGTCCGATTTACCCAAGACTTGTATCTCAATTTTATCACTATGTGATGATCTCTTTTGAGTTTGGAGAAAGGTCTATGGTGACCAGCTGGATCAATGGTTAGAAGTGCTCTTTTTCATGAAGGTTGTGGGATGCATGCCTAAGAATTCCCCATGAAGGATTTTGTGAGGATTACCAGAGAAACCCTCCTACAACAATTGACATCTTTGACCTGGAGACTTCTTTGGATAGTCTAACTAGAAATGGAACCAAGCGAAGGTCCATAGTTGCTGAACTAGATGGGGAGACAAGACTTCTGTTCATGTTTGTTCAGAATTTGGTTAGTCCATGAAAAGGAGATTTTTCTGTGATGAAATATAAAGATGTGTTCCGGATTCACCTGTTGAAGAATGGCGATAAGATCAATCTGTGTAAGTATGTTATCAACCATATATGTGAGATGATCAATGTAACTTCCAAATCCGCCTCCCAGTTTTATTCAAGGATGATTTCAGCTATGTTAGTTGCAAAATGTATGGTTGGACCAAATGAGGAAAATTTAGAGGACCTTGATTACTGCCAATCCGTTCCTATCATCAGAAGGATGAAGATTTGCTGGAACCCATGGAAGAAGCAATGGGTTGAGGATAATGATCAACTGTATAAAAAATTTAATCTTGTTGAATATCCAAGAAGGCCTAAAAACACAGCTGATCTAGGGTTGGAACTAGATGAAGTGGCTGAGTATTCAGAAGAAGAAGAACAAGAAGAAGTAACAGTTTAAGTACCACCTAGAAAAGAACCTATAATACCTCCAATGGAAACAATACCGGTTGAAGAAGAAAGGGTTGTTGTCCCTGCTGAAATACCTCATGGAGAGGAATTTGTTTTTGAAAAGGAAAGGACTAAGGATACTTCAGTTGTTCTTCATAAGGAAGAAGCTCATCCCAATGCTGCAAGGAAATTGGTTTTTCCTATTTCTGAACAGCAAGCAACCATAGAGGCATATCATGTTGAAAAGGACTATTTCTGTTGATAAAGAAGCAAGTCTGGAAGCTTATCCAGTGGAACAATCGGTTCCTGAGATTATTCCCTCTGCTGAAGAAAGGATAGAAATTGCCTTTCATCGGGAAAGGAAAGAGTTTGCTGAAGAGATTAGGGATGATCCTATGGATCTTCTCCATGTTCCTGAACCTCAAGAATCTGGAAGGGAAGCACAAGTTGAGGGGGAGGAACCTCAAAAACATGATTTTGTGGAATCTGGATCTACTGAAGCTTCTCAACCTTGTATCACTTTTTCTGTGTACTCTCGGTATGAGTTCCCAAGCTTTTATGATTTGAATGCGTCATAGAAAGGGACTACAACTGGAATAGATCTTTTTTCTCTGTTTCAAATGAAGTCCTTTGCTCATCCAAAACCAGTACCAGAACCAGAGCCCCAACCTCAATTCGAATCAGAATCCGAGTTTGAAGATGACTCTAAACCTCAACCAGAATTTGAACCTCTACCTTTACCTGCATCCTTACCTTAGCATCACTCCTTTGTGACCAAAGATGATCTAAAAGTTCTTGGAGAAACTTTGTTAGCTGGAGTTGAGAAAATTTTCTCCACTCAACCTCACCGAGTGAATCAGTTAAGTCAAGAATATGCATCAATTATCTTGGAAAATATTATCTTGCATATTCAACCAAGGATGATATATGAAATTCATGAAGTCAGAGTTGAGAATATGATGTTGAGTACTGATGTTGAAAATCTTAAAAGTATGGAAGCAATTATGCAGAATGAGTTATCTGCTCATGTTTCTACTCCTACACCTATTGCTGCTTCTCCTGAGCCATCTGATTCCATATTGTCTAGGGAGATTGCGTCTCAAATTCATCCATACCTACAATCATTTGATGATAATATTGGAAAAAGGAACACCAAGATACTAGAACACATGGGAGAGCTTGTGGAAAATCTGAATAATCTTATAGATGAATACATTGGATGTCTGCAAAAAGTTCTGAAACAGCTAAAAGTTCTAACCAAAGCTTTCAAGGCTTCACTTGCTTCTGGTCAGACCCACACACCTTCTTTGGATGATTCAATGCTGAGAGCAATAATTAAGGAAGAATTTCAGAATTCCTTGAGTGGCTTGGATCTATCTTCTTTGTAAGAAGTGATTCAGAATAGTGATAGAGCATTGGACTATGTTAGAATTCATTCTTAGATATCCAATGATGCTCAACAAGAGATCACCAAGAAAATAGATTTTTATCTCTACAAGATTATCTCTAAAAGTGATATGACATATCACTTTAGATATCTTGCGGAAAATTTGAGAATCCCTCCGGTGACTCATGCTTTTAAGGATCAACTTCAGAAACATACAGAGTTCACCAGATTGTTGGACAGATTTCTTGAGAATAAGGATGATTTTGAAAAGGAAATGAAATATGGTGGTGAAATCATTACTGATTTCATCAATCTGATGAAGTCGTATCTTCATGTGCAGAGCACTTCTATAGTTGCTCCAGCTGCTGCACCCCTTAGAACTGGTTTACCTACCTTAGACTCAACTGGCATGATAGTTAGCTGAGCTCTTTCTCAGATCTGACCAGTCATTCTTGACCAACCATAGCCTAGATCTTCTACATCTCCCTCGTTGGCTCAATCTGTTTTTGAAGGTCTACCCTTACCCTCATTGTCTACCACATATCTGCCTTCTTTTACTTCAGCACCAGCTCTTGCTGCAGATAAAGGAAAAGACAATGTGGATCCCTGAACAGTCTGAGGACTGTTTTTCATTTTGATGGGATGTCATTTGTTGTGTCATGTTTAATTCTATTTTGAACCCTCTGTTTACTTCCAAATGGAGTATTTAATTTCATTATCTTTACTTTTTGATAATCCCAAATGGGGGAGAAAAAATGCAAGTGTAAGTTCTATAATATTATAAATGGTGGAGAAAAACTACAAGTGTTCGTTCTATATTGTTTTTTCTATTCTATTTTCTTTAATATTACATGTCATTTATATTCTGCCTATATCTGATTTGTGATCATCAAAAAGGGGGAGATTGTTGGACTCCTCATGTGTTAATCATGTTTTAATGATCACAAATTATATTAGTGTTAATTAATCTCAATCTTCATTTTACATCTTGCTAATGCTCTTCAATCTCAAAAATAACTACACATCATATTTTAATGATAACACATCTTATGATATTAATTACTCTCTTTATTATTTACAAGCCTCATGCATGATCATAAATTTCACATATATTATCACAACATTATATTTATGATTCAAGCTCTTTTACTCACTCATGATTAAACTTAATCCATGTTTTGCATATTACTGTCTAAGTACAAATACAGATATTTGTCTAAGTATTGAGACACCATGAAGGACTCACCATGACCCAGACACTGTGACCCAGACATCGTGATCCAGACACAGGGACTAGACACCGTGACCAGACACCGTGAAGGACTCACCGTGACCCAGACACCGTGAACTACTCACCGTAACATGGACATACCGTGAAGCTCATACCATGATGCTCATACCGTGAACCACATACCGTGAAGAAGACACCGTATACATAATCACTGTGACACCGTTTCTTAACTTTTTGTCAGTATTATTTAAATAATGCTAACAGTCATATTTTTTGTTTTTAATGCAATTAATGTTATTTAATGATAGTTGTTGGCATGTCAGTAAACCGTATCTCGTACTTATAAAAGGGGAATATTTCCTACTTCCAGAACTCGTGGAATATAAGGAAGATTGAAATGAACTACACGTGCAACAACAACAACAAAAACAACAAGCAATACGAAAGAAGCGGAGTGCAAGTGTGAATATACAACACGAAGAACTTACATACACCTAATAGCACGGTGATGAACACACAGAACAAACCTGGACAAGAAAGAGATTGAAAGTTTTTCATAGAACTCTCATGAGTGCAATCCAATACAGAAGAACACATGACAAATCAAGAAATCATTCTCACTTCTGTAGAATACAAGCTGATCTACGGCACTCTTTTTTTCAACAGAAAAACCAGAGAATGACTCAGAAGCACTCCTGCTAAATTCAACGAGTCCCGAGCTGCATTGATAATCACTAGAGCTTTCTAAACTCTTATTTATCTTCTCTACGTGATTTATTTATTAACTTTAGAGGAGTGTGGTGTACCAAGTATATCTTTACACACACATTCTCCTACACTAAACTGGAGGATATCAAAATCCTCACTCAAATTATCATAACTCTTGTTTACCCACATCAACTATGGAATAGGTCCTTGTGTGACCTGGTCTTTATTTTGATTCCCATGAAGAACAGTGGTAGAGGTCCCTGTTTGGCCAGGACAGTTTTGTAAAACTATTGTTAACCCCGATCCAGGGTGTGGATAAAATTTATACATATTTGAGAGGACTAAGTCTCGGCTTGAGACTGGACCTCTTGTTATATCTGCTGTTTATATTTAATTCATGTTTAATGTATACTACATATATCCTATTTATTTCGCTGCTATTACTTTGAAATAAAGAACTATTTTGAAGCAAATTTGATAATGAAATTAGAAAGTGTTTACACTTATTGTAAATCAATAGGTTATCTTCAAAAGTTAGTTTGACCTTATGGTTAAATTAACTGAGACCTAATAAATCATTGATAAGCTAAGTGAAAATTTACATTCTGTATAAATTCACTAAAGTTTAACTTGTTTTATAAATTGGGGGTTTTTAACTTGACAATATTTTAACAGAAATTTTAATTGGAACTCAATTCACCCCTCTTGAGTATCCATTCCGACCAATATACTTCATAAATAAATGTAATGAAAATTTGAATTATCCTATGATTATCCATTGAGAGTGTCAAAAAAATTTCATAGTGAGGATTTAATTCATGAAATTAGTGATGAATATTTCAATTTCAATGCACAATTTTCAGATTTGATACTGATTAGTGCATCATTTCTAGACCTACATCAACATATAAACTCAACAAAATTGACTATTTTATGGAAATAAAACAATATATCTTCTAAATAATATCTTTTAGATTATTTATTTACCTATCCTCATTTCCTATATATGGTTATGTTACCTATTAAAAGTTTCTTCAATATAGTTACCAACTAATCTACAAAAATTACTTTAATACCAATGGTAACGATCCCAAATTATAATCATAAAGTCGAGGAATATGCTTTTTCATTTCTATAGAGAGAAGGGGTAAACACCAAAGGACCAATCAATATAGATATTTTGGAGAAAAAATAAGTAAACTATACACATTTTACACTGGGAATATAAAATTAAACTTAATACATAAGAAAAGAAAATGAATTTAAATCATTCAAATCATTCAAATTTTCCTTCTCCATATCACGGGGAATAGAAAAAAATAATGGTGATCTTAAATTCTTAGTAAGGGTAACATGAAATGAAATATATTAGGAATATATGAAGAAGAATCAATAAGGAAAGGATAATGAATGAAAAAATATTTCATTAATCAATAGCATGAATATCAAAATTAGATAAGGAATTATATATATAGAAAAGTAAATAACAAAATAAATATTCCATTTGATAAATAAATTGAGAATGAAATGCATCAAAATATAATATAATTTTAAACATATCATTTTTAATAAAAATAATTGATGTCCAGTGGAAGAAATTTATTAATTTTTTTATTTCATCATCTCAAGAATAATGATACCACCATCATAAATACCCTTGATAATATAGATTGAAACTATATATAGAAAACTATTTAATTTTCACACTCATATATCCTATCATACCTGTCGATGAATCATGGGTCTATATACTTTTAATATCCTCCCATCACTACATTTCCTAGTAATTTAGCACATATTGAATAAAAAATTTATTCCATTCATAATATGAAATATAAGAAACAATATACATTGAGGAAAAAACATTAATTTATCAATATTTGTCAAGTTAATCCAATAAATGTTGATGTAATAACAGTTTGTTAGAATAGTAAACATTTTATCCAATATTCATATCGAGGAAACATAGAATGTTGATACCCTTAAATTGAAACACTAACAATGATCAATACATTTTTGTTGATGTTAAATACAGCCTTTGTTTTTATATTCACTGCATTAATTATTATAGGCTTGTATTAACAAATATGACTCAATAAAATGGAAATAGATAAAAAAATCCCATTCAATGATCCAAATGTTGAAGATATAATAATACAATGATTTGATTCTATGTATAAAAATTTAAATCCAAAGAGAATAAGTTTAAACAAAACATAAGGTTATAAAATGTAACTAAACATATAATAATTGAATATAAAAGGAACATTAAGAAGTAATATAATCCAATGAAAAGAAATGTAGGTATGAAGTTATCTAGCATTTAGTAAATTTAAAATAAAATACCATTGGATTAAACAAATCAATATAAAATAAACAATAAAATGATTTATAAACTATTCATGATATTATATGTAAATGGGGTAGTATTTACACTATATTAGATAAATTAGGTGCAGAACATTAGAATAATCATCAATGAATAAAAATTGAAATGAAGCCCATTGCTGCATGATTTTCTAAATTTAAACATGATATAAGATCTTATGTAATAGGTTTGAAAATGTTCATTACGTATAAAATAACAATATTTATTCTTATAATATCATATATAGTTTTTTTATTACTTTTTACCACAAATGGTTTAATAATTTTTTTGTATTTTAATTATATCAGATGTTAATTGTTATGTATTCTCATGATCATTTTGTCACGAAGGATATAGTTCATGTGCATAGGATAAATATAAATAAAAAAATTAATATTATTGTTATAATTTTCCAATTTACATATATATTCATATTCAAAACAATGTATGAAATTTTAACATGGAAAAATAATCGGTTCTCCTATTGGAGACGGTAATCCATAAGTATTGATGAGTGACAATATGATTCACCTAATGGGTTAATGTGAATGAAATTTGGTGATATATTAATTTATCATAATCAATATTATGACATTTTAAAAAAATATTTTTTTAAGAATTATATTTAATGGATTTCTTGTAAATTATGAGTGAAATCGAGTCGCATCGCTTCACAAGCTAGTATTTTTTCATACAAATAAGTAATATTTCAATTATTTAAACGAAATGGAATGCAAAGAAATATATGTTTTATTTAAATTATAGAAGTATAATAATATCTAAAAAACATATAAATTATTTAATCATTTTCCTATCTATGCATGAAAAGTGATGAAAGATAAAAAGTTAAATAGTGTTATGAGGTGGTAGTTCGTAGTACACATGTTTGACAATTTTGATTCCTATTTAATGGAAATTGATATTAGTATATGTCATCCCATTAACAAAATAAAATACATATACTCGAAATAAAATAATATTAGTATATTAGCCTGATTAATTAAATTTTATGGATGTAAAATAAAAAATGAAATGAAAATAGTTATTTAGGTACATGAAATTTTATTCAAAATACCTATATGGGTTTATGTTGAAATCCTTCATACGTTGGATTAAGGTTAAAAATGAGACTAAAATGAGGGGAGTTAATAATGAATTTGATTTGGGTGGGTATTTTCTTAACCAAATGGATTTGTATCTATAAAGAGGGGTGATGAGTGCTGGCATTTTATTTGTGTGGAAGAGAACTCATATAGAATTTATGAGATAACAATTACACCAATGTTTGTATCTTGAAAAACGTCAAAATTGTCACATTATTGATCCATATATATTTTGAGGTATACATATGGACATAAAATGGAATTTTTACAAGATTTCAGGTCATTTTAACCCTTATCTTCTTAGTTTAACCACTGGTAAATTAGTTTTTACCCTAACTGCAGTAATTAAGTTTTAGTTATTTTTTATTAATGAAAATAAGAAATTAATTTGACCATTATAGATGACATAAAATTTTATTTTTGAAAATATGAATCAAAAATTTTAAAATATAATTCATGTAAGTTGAAAAATACAATTTAATATTGTAGTCAGAGATGCAATACAAATTAGGGTTTCTAAAGAGAAAACACTCATAATTATAGAAAGTTTTTATATTTATATTGAACATAAAAACCCAAATTTTATAAATTAATTAAATATAAATATTGATAACATTTTTTTACTTAAGTACCAATATAAAGGATAATTTTACCTTTTAAATTATGTATGTGGAATGGAAGTTTTCATTAAACATCATTATATTCATTACTCATAAAAATGTTTTTTTTTAAATACCAAAAATTTACACCGTGATAATTTTGTTATGATGATATAAAAAGTATTATAGTTGTATAAAATAATTTTTTTAACAGTTTAAAAAATTTATTCTCTTATATGTTTGAATGAAGTGATAAAACATTTTTTTGAAAAAAATATATTTTTTCCAAAAACATTTCATTTAATGTGATTTTTATTTCTATTTTTTATTCAATATATTTATAAATAATTTTTATTAATTACATATATTTATATATGGTATTTAGATCTATTGATACCTTTGAAATTAAGTCATGGTTTTAGTGGTTGTTTTTAAATCATTTTTTATTATAGAATCTTGTTTCTTTTAAAAAATGATTTTAACATATCAAAATATATCAAAGAGATTGAATTTAATAAGAGGAAAATAAGGAATGAAGACATGGGGTGATACGGCACCACTACTATATCCCCTTGTGTTATCCTATTTCATGACTCATTTATCATTAAAATCATTTATCTTGCACTGATCTACATCATGACAATATAATTAATAAATATAACATGTTAAACATATATATATTTTTACATTTACAATAGAAAATAGACTTTTATGTGATCTATATTTATGTATCTTCTTATAAATATTTATAAGAATTAATTCATCAAATAGTTTTCAAAAACCACAATTTCAGTACAACATGAATTCAAATCCACGCAAAAAATTACCCATTTCTATCTTGATTAGCCTCTTAAACAACTTTGATAGATACACAAATTAAATAACAAATATAATATAATATGTAATGGTTTGACTATATTGAATTAAATATATATATCTTAATGAAATCATGGGAAAATGTATTTTTATTTCTAATAGGTTGAAACTAAATTTTTTCCTAAATACATAGATATCAGGTTTAAGTGGATTGAAACTATGTCCCCATGCTTTTTTCATAAGATAACCAATGGAAAAATGGAATTGGATAAAGCCGTCACACACATGTATATATATCAAATTAGGAATTACATATATTGAAGTCAATTAGTGAACAATAACATCAAATTTTTAATGATTTTTCCCTCCCAAAAGAATATTAAATCTTTTAATAGATAACATAATTGGAATTATATTTCAATAATAGCTAAATTTGTTTGGTATAACAGAGAAATGGAATATTTTTTAGATCCATTATATAATCCACATATAGATGATATTTCATTAAATATTATTTAAATGGATCCTTATTTAATTGAACCATAGGCATGAGATAATCAATACCTGGACCCTTGGTTTTCTTATCAATAATATAAATTCCTCAATGTCTTCCTTGAATTACTTGATCATAAAAATAATGATTCAAACTTGTTATATTATGGTAAATGAAATGCTCGCATAGGGACATTGAATATCTTCTCCACATATGTCATATAATTACCTTTTAAATTTCTATCAATCATATTGATATTAAAAAATAACAAAATTTAAAATACAATAAACTTGTGGTTTTAAAATTAAAATTTCAAATTGTTTTTGGGAATTTTTAATAATAAAATAATAAATTATAAAATTATCTTTCATTATTTAGCAAAGAAAAATATTGTTCTAATAAAATTTTTGGTTCTCTACACTCAATTTAAAATAATTATTTTTTATATTTTAAAAACTATATATTTTTTAAATATATATATGTAGAATGACATTGTAAATGGAATTTACCAATATATATTTTTAAATTATTAAATAAAAGATGGTTATATTGTTTATAAATGAAATAGTATAATCTTTAGGATATTACGGGCTAAAAAATTCCATTGTCCTCTGATATTTATAATTTAAATAAATGTTAAAAATAATTTTTAATTAAATAATATTTATTTCCAAAATTTATTATACTGAATATATGGTTATTAAAATGATTATTCTCTTAATACATTGTAATAAAATGTTTTCAAAAAAAATCCCCATCATGATACGTTTTCTATTGATTTTGGGTACTTGATGAATTTCTGTGTTTATCCTTCAAAATTCAATCATGTTCAAATAATTTATGTAGGACTTGTAACATGTGTAGAAGAAACCATAAAATATAATATACCAGTATAGTTATGATTGATTCTTCAAAAAATTCCTTAATATTTTTTATTTTTATGTCATGAAACATATTTTACAATGTATTAGTAAATTATTTTACGAATGCTTTAAAATTACATTGAAAATAATATGTATATTTATTATTATAATAGAATGATTAATTTTACAACACTCCATTTACAAATGTTTTATTTTATTGATTTAAAAAATATTTCAATTCCAAATTTTCAGTTTTTTATATGAAAAATATTGATACATATATTTAACCTTGTTTCCTAGACCATTATTATATTAAATCTATTTTCATGATCAGCCATAACTATCTCAGGAAATATTTTGTGAAAATATAATTTATATATATCATAGTTTTTAAACCATTATATCTTATAAAGAGTAAATAAACCTCACTAAAATCTAAAAAAGTCATTTATAATTCTAATCCATATATATATCCAATATTTACCTTTTTAGACCGACTCAATTTCATATTATTTTTGTTAAATTTTAGATATAGGAAATTATCAATTAATTTACATGATTTACATGGGCTTTATTTTTAGCTCAAAAAATAAGGCATATAATATCATTATTAAAATTTTAAGGAAATTTACAAATTAAAATGGTAGAATCTATTTTCCAATATATGTTTTAGTAGTGAAAAAATAATAATAATGGAATTGGTTATTTATGTGTCTCCTGAAGTTATCATTACTCATTCACCACTCTTAGATAACATTACAATAATAGAGATGAGAAAAGATGAAATAAAACCATCTTCAAATTTATGAGAGTAACATATATGATTATTTCATACATCAATTATTTTCGTAAAAGGGGATGAATAAAAACTTATTTATACTTGATAATTTCCTTATATGTCCCATCATAGGACAAAATTTTTACAATCAATGGAAAGAAAAAAAATCAATTGTTAGATTCTTAAAAGTCATTAGTTGTAAATGTTTTATCTTTAATACCAAGGATAATCATAGAAAGGTAGACCCTAAACCCATTAATGGTACCATTAATGGGAAGTCACACTCAATTAAAGAAAATCCCATCACTAATAAGAGAAAAAATGTCATAGAACAATCCATTCACATAATATTTATTGAGAATATTTCTAAATAACATTACCAAATTTATGATTATGTTTACCAACCTTGTTTAAACATTATTAAAAACATTTTTCTGAGATAAATGATTATTATCGATAATAATTCTTTATTTATATACACAATGAAAGGTTTAACTATAAATATGATCCCCTTTTGAATGTTATTGATCAACTAAAATCCCAAAATCATACTTAAGTATATATTTTAAAAAATGTTGAAACATAAGGTATTTATTTAAATAATTCATCCTCATTACCATGATGATTGTATTAATGAGAATAATTTGATACATTCTATTATAGGGGAGTTGAAACTTTTTTAAATGATTATTTTTTGGACTTATAGAGAATGTCATCATAAAGAACATATTATCGAAAAGAAGTTGGGTTTTCGAAATAAACATAAAAAACAAGAAGATATTATACATAAAAAAGATATAATGGTTGAAAATTATAACATTAAATATGGTGGTATTAATAATGGTGATTATTTTGAAACTATTACTCAAAATTAATTCATTGTATTCTTATTGAAATATTTATCCCATTTCTATTTTAATATTTTTGAAATAAATATCAATAGTGATTTTTTAATTGGTATTAATCACGATATTGATTCATTAGATAAACAACATAGTTTTGGATTTTTCATATTTTATAAATAATGTTCATTTATTTTACAATAATTTAAATTGATTAAAACATCCCCTCAGATATGGTATGAAAGATAAAATAAATTTATTTTACCAAATATCTTTAAATTAAAAAAATCAACATTCATTTTTTGGTAAGAATATTTTTTTAATTATTACTTTATTTTTCATATTTATGATGACAATATTATTTTCATAAAAACTATATAAAATCTTTTTAATTAATTTAATGATTTAATGATGAAATATTTTCAACTCAGTTTGATGGAGGAACTCAAATTCTTCCTTGGTTCCCATATTACACAATATTATGTGGATTTTTAAAACCAACCTAAATAATCTAATGAACATCAAATGATGATTTGTGTGGATCATAATAAAGAAATTAAAATAACTATTAGTACAGTTTTTAATATATCATTGCATTAATCCAATCATTTTATATGTAACAATTTTTATTTTAGTATGATTATATGTCTAGTTTTTCTTACTGCAACCCATCATGATATCATGATTTGGGTATTCAATGGTAATCCTTTTTTAATCCAATAGAAATTAATAGCATTTAAAATATATAATAATAATTATGTATTATTTTAATAGAACTAATGACATTAGATTATATATTCATAGGGAAATATAATTTTAAATATTTTTAAATATATATTTTAGAGAATTCCAACTAGATAAGAAAATAACATGTGAAACCTGTCATCTACATGGAAACTAACTTATCTATAGGAGTATTATAAAGTGTAACTATGTTTATATTTATATAATCTATTAAGGATTCATAGAGTTTAGGAGTCATTTACTACATATTTTGTGCATAAAAAATTCTCCACCTGACATTGGGATGACATGTTTTTCCCTTCTTATGATGTTTGAAAACACATGCTAAATTAGAATATTTAAAAATATAATCCAAAAGTATTACACTAGATATATTTACTTGAAAAAAAATTAATATTATAAAAATTTTATAATGGTAATATAATTCATGAATTTAGTTTTATAACAAATTTGATATATCATAACTAAAGATCACCCACTTTATCAGTTTGACATTATTTAAATCATGCTTAATATATCATAACTAAAGATCACCCAATGTGCTATTTTCACTAAATCACTCTCAAATTCCCCCTATTTAAAATCATATTTTCTCTAATAAAGATTGTATAAATGCTGAATTAAATTATAAGTCAATTCATTATTCTGATTATCTTCCAAAATTCATCATAATCTTTATGATAACTATTAAAAATACAAAAAGAAGTTCACTTATAGATAGCTATTAGTTATTATATTTCATTTAATATTGGTTCTCACAACAATTAAATTAAGGGAAATTATTTTTTCTGTTTGTATTAAAACATAATGGGGTTTTATACATGATGATTATATTTTTCTCATTAAATCGTAACAATCAATTTTATTTCTGGTATCTTTCTATAAAATAAAAAACATGTAAATGTTTTGAAATGTTCTTATACCATTAATTGCAAATAATTAATACCTTTTTTCATCAAGAGATTGAGGTAGTCAATTTTGGGTCTAATTTAATGTTATTTATAAAAAACAATACCAATTATTTTTCCTTATTTAATTTACAAAAATTAATTTCATTATAATTATTTCTATAAAATATTTATGTAGAAAATAATCCATCAACTAATGATTAATTAGTTATTTATTTTTTGTAGCTCTAATTTTCTATATTTTTTCACTATTATAATTAAACATAATTTAATAATTTAATTAAATAATTTAATTTGTTCATCATCAAAATTATTTAATTATATATATATATTGATGTGAAATTTTAAATAATTTTGTGTTTTCATAATACTTAATAAATGTTAATTCACCCCCATTTTACATTTTATATAACATTATTAAAAATTTCCATTAAACAATCCATGTGTTCAAAATAATCTCCAGTAACTAAGTAAAACGTAATAAAAATTTAATATATAAATAAATTATACAATTAAAATCATGAAAAATGTTCTTATTCATGTATAAAAAATCATTTAAATTTATTATGCTAGAGGATTGACATATCAATGAAATGAATCTGGACTCATATTAAGGTGTTTTTATGACAACCCTGCTTTTTTATTACAACTTAAACATGATTTATTACATAAAAAATCACTTGATACAATAATAAGATCGAGAGGTTTAGTGTCTTTGGGCCATAGGATCATTATATAAAAACTTGAAACATGAAATACAACATCTTTATTGAAAACTTCTTTTACATGACCATTATATTCCTTCGTACTTAGGATTGCATGGGATAACCTGAGGACATGCATAAGAAAAGGGTGAGATATAAATCCTAGTAAGGGAGTAAATATGGAATAACCTGAAGAGTACAATACATGTTAGACAATAGGCATATCAATAAAGCATAAAAGAAACATGAACATAAAGTCATGATAAAGCATGATAATCATAACATGGAAATGTGGCAACAACACTTAACATGGAATTAGCATGAGTCACGACTCAATTCCCCTAGAGCATGAGTAAATATTCATTGCACATGAATCATGAGTAATCCCTCATTTAACTTGAATTAGCATGAGTAAACACTCATTGTCCATGATGTATCATGATACTATACTTTACCCAATGCATTGGAGCGCTATAATGGTGCACCATTCTTAAACATTTCATTTCATGCATAAGGGTGACTCATGGATCATAAAACTTAATAATTTATTCCATGATAAAGGAATGTGGAAATAACATAAGAAAAATTGTAATCAATATTAAAATGTGCATAAAGGTGAATACCCTTGATGGAGAAATGGGCATAGTATTCACTACACAATGACATTGGCTTAGAAAATCGGTATGATTTCGGCAGCGTAATGGCGTGACATAAGAATTCATAAAAATGGTTTATTAGAGAGAAAGGGTTTACTCATCATATTTAAATGTAATGGAAAGTAAGTAGGTCATATAGATATATGTCCCAACAATTTTAATGGAAATTAGATTCATGATACAAAAGTATTGCTTGAATGTAAATGAGGAGAGAGAAGTTCCTTTCAGAATTTCGACATAGTAACGGGTGTAATGGGAGGCATTTAATGAGAGAGATAGGGGTCTCCCATCGTTCAAACAATAATAGGGCAGTGCGGGGGAGGTTTGAAACCATAACCCAACATTCATAATTGAAATTCAAAGGCGAATTCAATTTAAAGAAAATCGACAAAAAATGAGAAAGGAAGAAAAAAACCTTACATGGAAGTGTGCTTCCAAAGGCTAGAGGGAGGCTTGTGAGAGGCTTCTTGGGAGCTTGGGGCACCTTGGGAGGATTCTAGAGAGAGTAGGGCAGAGGTTGGACGAACTTGAAGGGATTTTAGTGAGGATGAAGTGGGAGCATGGGTGGGTTTATATAGGAAAGGTGAGAGAATTTTTTATTATTTAGGTTTGGGACCCCTTATATTAAATTAATCCAAACCACAAACCATCCCATGGTTTTTCCCATAGTTTTTGGAAAAGGAAAGTAAAAAATAATATTTTATATGACCAAAGTCCGAACGTCTTAAATAAATAAGGTTTCTTCTTTGGAGGTGAGTCACACTCCCATGGAAATTAATTTAAAAAGGAAAAGTGTGGAATAATCTTGAGGGGTCCATTAATGCTTTGAAAAGTAAGTAAAACAAACCCAAAATAACATTATTTTAATGTTAAAATATATATTGTCTGAACATAAAGATTATAGTATTTTATTACATCACTATTGGGTCATTATGATGTCATAAAACACCTTATATATTTAAACAATATTTAATTTTTACCCAAAAATATGACCGTCTCAGAAAATTATGAAAAATTAACTGTTGGATAATTTAGACATCCTGATTTCAAAAATAACAATTATTTTATCTAATTTTTTTTTCTAAATATGTGAATTTTTACTTTTAAAATAAAAACTGACATTTATCGAAAATTCACGGGTTTTGACAAAAATGGCTTTCAAACATTAATAAAATTTTTAATTGCATTCATAAAATTATAAGATCATTTATATTTAATAATAATTAATTTATTATTATTATTATTATTTTATTAAAATATGATTTAATTAAAAAATCCATTAATTTTAATAAAATATATTTCTTAATTAAATAATAACTAAAAACACCATTTGTACTTTAAAAACTATTTACAATGTATAAAAAATGGCTAGAAATTATATTCATTATTATATAAAAATAATAATGTACATGAACATAGTAATACCTATTTTTTACATAACCCCTTAAAATAGTCGTATAAGACCTAAGGGTAAGGTGTGCGATAGTGACAGACTCTTGGGGTGGCTCGGATAACATCGCTCGAGTGGTAATTTCAATAAACTTCCACTTTTCTCATAGACAGTCCCATTCGAGCTTGACATGGTGAAGCTTAGATTGGGTTTGGTCAAGAGTGAAGCCCAAGGATGCCATCTCTTATTCGAGCTCTGACAAATGGTCTTCGTATGGGGCAATTCAATTGGATGAGGCCATCGCTTCCTTTGTCTGAGTGAATTGGATTTGTTAAAGTCCTATATTTATACTAATCATGTGATTACTATTCAACGACTATATTGGAAACGGTCAAAATTCTTAACATAAAACCAATGAAGTTGAAATTTTATAAAAACATTTTATATAAAGACACATTTAATAAATCAAGAGGTATTTTCCATTAATGAAACTTTGGGTTGTTACAATATTCCCCCCTTAAGAAATTTCACCCTCGAATTTTTTCTTTTCCCACACTAAAACAAATGTGGGTTAATCAGCTTCATCATATCCTCTTTTTCCCAAGTTGATTCTTCAAACTTGTGGTTTCTCCACAACACATTGACAAGGGGAATTGTCTTATTTCATAGAACATTTTCTCTACGATCTAAGATCTTCACTGGTTGCTCCTCATAAGAAAGATCATCTTTCAATTTTACCACTTCATAAGAGAGTACATGTGAAGGGTCTGGTATGTACTTTCTTAAGAGGGATACATGAAAGACATCATGTACATTGGCGATATTAGGCGGAAGTGCTAGTCGATTGGCCACAACCCTGACACAATCAATAATCTCGAAGGGGCCGATGTATCTTGGACTTAACTTCCCTTTCTTTCCAAACCTCATGACCTTTCTCCATGGAGATATGCGTAGAAAAACCATGTCTCCAAATTTAAACTCAATGTCTCATCTAAGATTATCTGCATAACTCTTCTGTCGACTCTGGGATGCCTTGATATGCTGCTGAATGGTTTTCACCTTCTCCATCATTTCTTCGACCATTTCTTTTCCCAACAGCTTACGTTCACCAACCTCATCCCAACATGCCGGTGTTCTGCACCTTTTCCCATACAAGGCTTTATATGGTGCCATTTCGATGCTTGAGTGGAAACTATTATTATAAGAGAACTCAACCCAAGTAAGATGTTGATCCCATCCTCCTTTAATGTCCATTGAGCATGATCTCAACATGTCCTCAAGTGTTCGGATAGTCCGCTTGGATTGGCCATCAGTTTGAGGATGATAGGCCGTACTGAAGTTCAGTTCAGTATTCAGAGCATGTTGAAGACTCTTCTAAAACTTAGAGGTGAATCTTGGATCTCAGTCAGACATGATAGATAGTGGTACGCCATGAAACCTTACCACTTCCCTGAAATATATCTGTGCCAGTTGATCAAAAAAAAAATCCTCCTGAATAGTAATGAAGTGTGCAGTCCTTGTAAGATGATCCACAACAACCCAGATTGCATTGTTGCATTTTGATGTCCTTGGAAGTCCGGTGACAAAGTCCATGGTGATGTTCTCCCATTTCCATTCTATTATGGGAAATGGTTGCATCATCCCCTTAGACTTCTGCCTCTCTGCCTTCACTTTCTGACACACCAGGCACATTGATGTATATTCAGCGATCTCCTTCTTCATATTATACCACCAACAGTTTTCTCAGTGATCTCGATACATCTTTGTGCTCCCTGGGTGAATAGAGAAATTTGAACTATGTGCATCATCTAAAAGTTCCTTATTCAGCTCTGGACATGATGGAACACATAGTCTTTTCCCAAACCACACAATTCCTTCTTCATTAACATTGAACTCTGAGGATTTCCCCTTTTTGATAGCTTCCACTTTTTCATGAATTCCAACATCATCCTTTTGAGCATCCTTTAATTTTTCCTAAAAGATATAGTTGAGCAATCATTTTCGAAAGGATTGATGATGTTCCCTTTTTTATGATTCCCACGTCCATCTTCACAAAGACTAAGAAGATTGGATCCTTCTTAATTCTCATCATTGATAGAATTGCTGGGTCCTTTCTACTTAGGGTATCTTCCACCTTGTTCGCTTTCCAAGGGTGGTAATTTATTGAACAGTCATATTCCTTGATAAGCTCTATCCATCTTCTCTGGCGCATATTAATCTCTTTTTGTGTGAATATATATTTAAGACTCTTGTGGTCTATATATATCTTACATTTCTCTCCATAGAGATAATGCTGCCAGATTTTCAAGGCAAAGATCACCACGGCCAACTCCAGATCATGCGTTGGATAGTTTTTCTCATGGATTTTCAACTTCCTTGAGGTATAGGATATACCTTTATCATTCTGCATCAGCACACAGCCTAAGCCCATCTTTGAAGCATCACTGAATACCACAAAAAGTTCCCCACTTGTGGGTAAAGTGAGCATGTGTATAGTGATAAGCCTCCTTTTCAACTCCTTGAAGCTTTATTTGAATTAATCACTCCAAGAAAACTTTACTCCCTTTTTAATTATCATGGAAAGAGGGTTGGACAATCGTGAGAAATTTCTCAAAAATATTCGATAATATCCAGCTAATTCCAAGAAGCTATAGATATCTGTTATCGATGTTGGCTTCATCCATCCCTCAATTTCATCTGTTTTGGAGGGGTCTACAGATATCCCATTGCATGTGATGATATGGACCAAGAATGAGACCTCCTTCAACCAAAACTCACACTTTCTGTACTTTGCAAAGAGCTTCTCTTTGTGAAAAGTCTCTAGTACAGTTCTTAAATGCTCCTCATGATCCTCCTTGGTTTTTGAGTATATTAGAATATCATCTATAAAGACTACCAAAAATTTGTCTCGGTAATCACTAAAGACTATATTCATCATGTCCATGAAGATTGCTGGAGCATTGATGAGTCCAAAAGGAATTACTATGAATTTATATTGCCCGTATCTTGTACGAAAAGCAGTCCTAGGGACATCTTCCTTCTTAACACATACTTGATAATATCCCGAACGCAAATCCACCTTGGAGATGTATTATGCTCCACGCAGGTGATCAAACAAGTCATCGATTCTTAGAAGAGGATAAGTTTTCTTTATCGTGATTTTGATAAGTTCACGATAATCGATGGAAAGCCGAATTGACCCATCCTTATTCTTGATGAAGAGGACTGGTGCACCCCATGGTGAAGCACTTGGGTGTATAAACCCTTTATCCAGATTCTCATGTAGTTGTTTCTTCAGCTCTTCAAGCTCTACAACTACCATTATATATGGATTCTTGTATATTGGTAGCGCCCCAGGTAGGAGTTCAATTGAGAACTCAACATCTCTTCTAGGAGGAAGACTAGGAAGTTCCTCGGAATACACTTCCGCAAATTCCCTCACAATAGGCATTTCTTCAAGGATGGTTTCTTCTATAGACTCAATCATCTAAGCCAGAAACGCGTGCTCATAAGGAAGTAATATCCATGCTTGAGATGAGGAGGCTAAAGGAGATTCATCTTCCTCCTAACAATTATAAAGAATCGGGGGTCGATTCTCCATATGGAGTGTGATTTCCATCTCCTAACAATTTATTTTGGCTCTATATAAAGAAAGATAATCCATGCCAATAATTGCATCAAATTCCACTAGAGGGAGAATGGCGAGGTTCACCGAGAAATTCAATCAACAGATTATAACAGGGGATGACTTATATTCATGGGATGAAATGATTGCCCCATTTTCCTTACTCACCGACATCTTTACTTCCATGATTTGTGGTGGTGCTGGGATTGTTCTACTAAATATTTGAGATATAAGAAATGCGTAGAATCGGAATCAAAAAGTACGTTCGCTATTCATGAACGAATAACTAGCATACCTATCACCACATCATTGTGGGGGTTCACTTCGGGAGAAGTGATGGAAAACGTTCTTCCTTGCTGCCTTGGAGTTTGTTGGTTGCCTCCGAAAACCCTTGGAATAGGGCACTGATTTTCAAAATGACCTGGTTCTTTGCATTTGTAGAATTGAAAAATGCGTTGAGGTTCGAATGGAGTGTTCCTCTCCTTTGTCGCCGCCGTGGGTCCTTCTTGCCGATAGTTAACAGGTAGGTGCCCTTCTCTTCTACACCTAAAGCATTTTTTCGTCCCATTAAGGGAATTTCTATGGTGATTCTTTCCACACTTTTGGAAAGTGGGGTGCTGGATCTTCTTAGCACCGTGGGATTTATCCATCGGACCGCCAATATTGAAGTCTAACTTATGATTCTTGTCCCCATGATACCCATGTGATTCCCCGATCTCCATTTTGACCTTGAGGGGACATCAGACAAATTCCTCATAGTTTTCGAAGTCACGGATCGCTAATGCTTTCTGCAAGCTAGTCTTCAGCCCACCAAAGAAGCAGCCAAACTTTCATTCGGGGGTAACTAAAAAGCCCATAGCGTATCATGCAAGCCTTGTGAAGTTTTACTCGTACACTCCAACAGATTCTTTGTATTTTTTGCTTTAGGGAAATGATGTCCCTTTCCATATTAAGCCGGAGGGTGCGTGGAAAATATTTATCGATAAATATCTGTCAGAAATCCTTCCATTCCAATGTCGATCTCCTCCTCAGGCATTATGTTTTTTTATCAACATCCACCATTGATCAGATTAACCCTCTATACGATAAGCCGCTAGGAGAACCTTCTCTTGTTCAGAACATTGGAGGATAGAGATTATCATTTCAATGGAGTTGATCCATTGTTCAGCGATCGTGGGATCATATGATCGACTAAAATTAGGAAGCCTTTGTCTCATGAAGCTCTCGATTGCATCTTGTTCTTTCATAGGGGGGGGGGGTGTTGAACTTTCATCTTGACCCGTGTTTCTATTCAAAACATGAGTTAGCTAAGAGAGAAGCCTGAAAAAGGTCACGATTCCCGCTCCCACTGGATTTGGAATCTCATTAGTACAGTCATCACACTGACCTTCACAACGGTTGTTAGCCCGAGTCCTCCTATTACCATCTATTGGCTATAATAAAAGAAAATTTAGTGGTAACACATAAAGGGTAATTGAAAGACAAAAGTTGATGACTTATAAATATACTTTTATTTCCATACTCAAGAGTCTATAGGCTTCAATCTAGGATTTTCATGATCTACTTTCTAACATATATTCTTAGGGGAATTTTAATTAATTCTTTTAATAAGGGTGCATACTATGCTTGTGAATTTATCAAAACATCTCCCCCGGGAGTGTCGTAACCAAGAGTGTAGCAAGGCCCATTGTCGTGCACCAGTTCCCGTTCGAGTCTAGCTCAAAGCCGTGTTTTCGTGTTTTATCCCTAGGATACACCAGTGCCAGAGCCGCCTCTACCTGCTCCTATCCAGACAGGGATGTATTTGTTTGATAAACCACATACGTAGTACATAACAAAAATTAGGGATGTTTTTATTATACTTAGTCTTGTATATAAGGCTTTACTAGGGTTTTCTAATCCCACAAATAACTAAACTTATCCTCTGATACCAACTATGACAACCTTGCTTTTTTATTACAACTTAAACATGATTTATTACATAAAACCACACTCAATACAACAAGAAGATTGATAGGTTATTGTCATTGGGGCATAGTATCATTACATAACTTGATACATGAAATACAACATCTTTATTGAAAACTTCTTTTACATGACCACTATATTCCTTCGTACTTATCATTACATGAGATAACCTAAGGACATGCATAAGAAAAGGGTGAGATATAAAGCCCAGTAAGGGAGTACACATGGAATAACATGAGGAGTACAATACATGTTAGACAATAGGAATATCAATAGAGAATAAAAGAAACATGAAAATAAAGGCATGATAAAGAATGATAATCCTAACATCGAAATGTGGCAACAACACTTAACATGGAATTAGTATGAGCCAAGGCTCATTGGACATAGAGAATGAGTAAATCCTCATTAAACATGAAGCACGAGTAAACCCTAGTTGAAATTGAATTATCATGAGTCAACACTAATTGCACATGATGTATCATGATACTATACATTACCCAACACCTTGGAGCACTATAAGGGCACACCCTTCTTAAACATTTCATTTCATGCATAAGTGTGCCACATGGATCATAAAACATGGATTCATAAAACATTATCATTTATTCAACGATAAAGGAATGTAGAATTAATACATGAAACTTTTTAATCAATAAGTAAATGTGCCTAAATCTGAATACCTTTGATGGAGAAATTTGCATGGTATTCACTACACAATGACATTGTCTTAGAAAATCGGGGTAATTTCGGCAGCGTAACGGCGTGACATAATAATTCATAAAAATTGTTTATGAGAGATAAGGGAGTTCCTCATCATATTTACAAGTAATTTACATTAAATAGGTCATATAGATACATGTCCATCCATTGTAATGTAATTTAGATTCATGATACAAATGTATTTCTTGAATGTAAATGAGGAGAGAGAAGTTTCTTTTTGGAATTTCGGTATAGTAACGAGTGTACATGGGAGGCATTTAATGAGAGAGAAAGGGGTCTCCCATCATTAAAACAATAAGAGGGGAGTATGGGGGAGGTGTGAAGCCATACTCCAACATTCATAATTGAAATTAAAATGGGAATAAAATTTAATGAGAATTGACAAAAATGAGAAAGGAAGAAAAAATCCTTACTTGGAAGTGTGGTTCCAAAGGCTAGAGATAGGCTTGTGAGAGGCATCTAGGGAGCTTCAGGAAACCTGGGAGGATTATAGAGAGATAAGGGCATATGTTGGATGACTTCTAAGGATTTTAGTGAAGAGGAAGTGGGATCTTGGATGGGTTTATATAGGAAAGGTGATAGAATTCTTTATTATTTAGGTTTGGGACCCCTTATATTAAATTAAACCAAACCACAAACCATACCATGGTTTTTGCCCATGGTTTTTGGAGAAGGGAAGAGGAAAACATTATTTTATATATCTAAAGTCTGATATTCTTAAAATAATAAGGTTGATTATGTGGAGATGAGTCAAGCTCCCATGGAAATTAATTTAAAAAGGCAAAGTGTTGAATAAGTCTTGAGGGGTCCATTAATGCTATGAAAAGTAAGACAAGCAAACCCAAAATCACATTATTTTAATTTTAAAACATATATTGGCCGAACATAAAGATTATTGTATTTTATTACATCACTATTGGGTCATTATATTGTTATAAAACACAATATATATTTAAACGGTATTTAATTTTTACCCAAAAAATGTGACTGTCTCAGAAAATTATGAAAAATTCACCATTGGATAATTTTGATGTCATGATTCAAAAAATAACATTTATATTATCTAAATAATTTTCTAAATATGTGAAATTTTACATTTAAAATAAAAACCAACATTTATAAAAAATTCACGGGTTTTGACAGAAATGGCTTTCAAACCTTAATAAAAATTTTAATTGCATTCATAGAATTATAAGATCATTTATATTTAATAAAAATAAATTTAATTATAATAATATTGTTTTATTAAAATCTTATTTAATTATAAAATTCCTTAATTTTAATAAAATATATTTCTTAATTAAATAAGAAATAAAAACTGCATTTGTACATTAAAAACTATTTACAATGTATCAAAAATGAATAGAAATTATATTCATTATTATATACAAAAAATAATGTACATGAACATAGTAATACTTATTTGTTACATAACCCCTTAAAATAGCCATGTAAGACCAAAGGGTAAGGTGTGCGATGGTGACAGACTCTTGGGGTGGCTCGGATAACATCGCTCGAGTGGTAATTTCAATAAACTTCCACTTTTCCCATAGACGATCACGTTCGAGCTAGACATGGTGAAGCTCAGCTTGAGCTTGGTCAAGAGAGTAGCCCAAGGATGCCACCGCTTTTCCGAGCTCTGAAAAGTGGGCTCTGTATGGGGAAATTCTACTGGATGAGGCCATCGCTTCCTTAGTCTGAGTAAATTGGACTTGTTAAAGTCCAATATTTTTACTCATCATGCGATTACTGTTCAACGGCTATATTAGCAACAGTCAAAATTCTTAACATAAAACCAATGAATTTGACATTTTATAAAAACATTTTATATAAAGATACATTTAATAAGATCAAGATGGATTTCCCATTAATGATACTTTGGGATGTTACAGTTTTAAATTTAAATTATGTATTAGTGGTTTTAGAAACATTCTCCTACATATCAGTGTTAATTTGAAAATTTTCATGAATTATATTTTTTAAACAAAAAGTTTGTTATATTTTACTTTCTATTACATTTAAAATTCTACAAAATGGTTTAAAATGGATTTTTATAAAAAAAATTCATGTCGTTAATGATTGATTATTTTTAACAATGTTAAAAAAATGACTTTTAACATTGAAAGAAAGAAAATATTTTCCTAATTTCATGATCTTCATTCTTATTAACCCTTATAAGATTGTTTTTTTGTTTTTAATATTTAATTATAAATTTACATTATTTTTAATAAAATCCAAATTTTATTATCTTAGATTTAAAAAATATATTCTCTCTTGGTATAATGTGAAAATTGAAATTTTTTTCCTCTTATTTAGCATGAGTTTAAGAATGGATTTTTGGTGATAAAGGAAAAAAACGATAATTGTTTTTCCTGATTTTTTTTAAATATAACTCATAATACAGGATTCAAATATATCTCAAGAATATATCTGATGCTCAAACATGTGAACAATTAATGGGGTATTTAATTGTATACAAATTATAAATATTATGGATATTTATACAATCGTTATTCTTGTTTATTTAAGGAGGATTGATTGAATAAAAAAATTTGTTAAAAATGAGTTTATGGAAGTTATATATAGTATTTACTATGATATATATTTTATTTTTGGTAAAAAAATTTGTTGATTATTTTAGTTTTGTATTGAATAGGTTTTTGGAGAACATATAAATGAGAAAATATATTTTTCCAAATAATTATTTTCTTTATTTTATAATTTTTTATTTTTATTTTTATTTGGATTCAATAATTTTCCTTTTGTTATGTTTTATTCTACAATGTGTATTTATTTTATTTATATTTTTATTTATTTATTAAGGAAATATAATCATTACATTCTTTTTTCATGTTTTTCTACATACCAATGGATTATATCATATTTACATCATATACAATGTTATTTTTCTCATCCCATGTTTTAAAATTTTTATTTACGGGGAATAAAGATGACTACTAACTATTATAAAGGAATATTTTTAGTAATGGAAATTATAACTGACTCAAGGAACAGTGTTATGGTTGAAATATAATTGTAATCATTAGAATCTATTTTTTTCAAAAATGGATATTTTGTGTCATTGGTAGATATTTATTTAATGGTATTCCTAGTTATCGAAAACATAAGGTCTAAAAAATCATTGGAATGTAACAATTTGAAACCCTTCTCAATGTTCATATAATCACTGGTTGATTATGCCACAAGTTTGTATACCATGTATTGGAGAAAAGGAAAATATATTGTTTTTGGATTTAATGATTAATAATGGATAGTTTGTGAAATATAAATATCATCATTGGATGTTATTCTTGAGCTTAATAATGTTTTTAAAAGAAAGTATTCCAATTTATAGGTTTTATGATAAGATATAATGATGATAAAAATTCATTTAGTTATAAAAATTGTATTAATTATATGTAACCCCAATTTATAAAGTCAAAAAAGGTTATTTGGGGAGGGGTTATTTTTTATTTTATAGACATAAGATGAATGGTATTGAATATTATTATATATATATGATCTTTTATGTTGTAGTGTTTTTTTTAATTAGTAAAAAAAGGTTATTACATGTTGGGAACATGTCTGTTATCATATACATAATCATGGGATTATAATAGGATTTGTTGATTATGTTATTAATATTTGTTTTTAGGAAATGAAATTGTAATGATTACTTTATATAACTTTGTAAAATGAAAATATTATTAATTATGAAAATATTTTATTTGGGGTATAAATATTTTGTTTTTATATTGAAGAATAAATAATTCTATGGTTGACTTCCTATGAATAATTTTTTTGTTTAAATGATTATAATATTTTTTATATTATATAATATGGGAATATAAATGTTTGTATGTGAAAATATTGCTAGAAATGTTTATTTAGAGGTATATTTGAAATAGTTTTTTAATAATATATTATCTAATCTATCATTTTTTTTGTTTTTAACATTATCATGAATATTTTGCTGAGTTTTAAGGTTATACATTTATATTATGTTTAATGATTAAAATTGGATATTATTATTCGATTATTGGATAATATGTTTTCATTTAATCAAATTATTGTTATTTTAGATTTTTTTTATATCTTGTACTAAACATTTTGTTGTTTCATAATTTATAACGTTATTAGAAATAACATTGTATCCTTTTTTGGATCTTATAATCGAATAAAATTTATTTTTTATGGTCTATGTAGTAATAATTCATCAATAATATTAAAATCATGGATTATCGTATAAGATAAAAGTGTTAAAAAAATCATTAATCACAAACAAAATTTTATATTAATCATTTAAAATTTAAACAATCAAGTATATTTTTGTGTTTCCTCTATCCTCATAGACAAAAAATCCTTAAATTATTAGAAATTCCACATTAAATAAATTATTTATCCTTTTAAATTATTTTTTATGTATTTATAGCCCTCTTAATACCCTACTAATCTAGGATTATTTCTTACTAACATTCTCAAGATCATGTTGGTTTTCACTAGCATTTACTCCGGGGATATTATTCTTCTCCTCCTTGTCCATATTTTTAATCGCCACCAATGTACACCATATATGGGAAAATTGTTATTTGTTATACTAGGTAATATGTATGTTTCTAATTTAACATTTACAAAATGATGGTATATAATTCAATTTTAGGTTGTTTCTTTCTCGGAAATGTATTTATAAACATTGAAAGTTTTTCTAATTATTGATTGTACGTTTCATCATCCACACCCATGAAATTTTTATTATGTATTACATCATTTATACCATATATGGTATAAAATATTAATGAATTTTTATTAATTATATAAAAATTAGTACCCCATAACTTTTTAATTTGATTTCCTTAGGTATTATATTTAATATTTTTACATATACACAAGAGCAAGATTAAATGAACAAATATATATTATAAATTCCATATAACTATTATGACCAAGAAATAGGATTGATAGTAATGAATAAAAAACAATGTAATATAATAGGGGTATATTTATATACTCATAAAATTAATAATCACTAACTGTTTTTTATAAATTGTTTCAATATTAATATATAATCATTTTAAAGAAAAATTAATTTTTTTTAAAATGGCCTTCTTATTTGAGTAGTGTTTTTTATCAGATTATATTTAAATGAAAAACTATTGGTTAATTATAATAACTAAATAATTACATTATATATTCATTTAAATTATTTAATATCCCATACATTATGACTATTTGGATTTTAATTTTAATAAATTTAAATTTTGGCTTGAAAAAATACATTTTCTTCAAAAATTTATTTCATTAATATTTTGGAATGAAATGTCTTTTAATTTCATTCTAACTTAAGAAATAATATTTCAAAAATGAGAAAAAAAATTTAACTAATGATTTTAAATTATATTATATTAACTTTTTGGGATTTATTACTAATAAGATAGATTTTTTAGTGAAGATTTGAAAATACCAATTTGTTTAAAAATGTCATATCATTTCGATACATCTAGTCATTTCAATATCCCAAAATGTTTCATATTAGAATACAGAGTAACATATATATTTCTTCTAAAAAAATATCAATAATTCCACACTAATCAATATAATATTATATTTTTTTATAATTTAATTTTTAATCTAAAAAACAAATTTTTTAAAAAATATTTTTTTGTTGCATTTATTTAATTATATTAAAATGAATTTTGTGACTTATACTAATATAGTCCTTAAAATTTATACCATTGCATTAATCAAGAACATAAAATTCATAAATAACTACAATATCATTCATGGTCATCATGAAAATTAACAATAATAAAAATAATGTCACCATGATAATTTTAAAATTGGTTAAATAATATTAAATTAGTAATATAAGGACTACAAATATTTATAACACTTTTAAAAAATTATTTATATGAGATTTTTTCTCATTAGAAACCTTTAAATTATAATTTATTAATTTTATTTCCACTTCCATTTTGTTATAGAATTATAATATTCCCATAAGAGTATTATTATAGAAATTTTACACAATTGTTTTTTATATGTATAATATATTTTCAACAAGATAAAAATAATGTAACAATGGTTATAGTTTTTAATATTAAATACTTATTTATATGATATTATATTATTTTAATTCTAAATATATATTTAATTACAATAATCAATTAAACAATGACAAAAATTCACTTGTTTATGTAATAGAAAATAAATGTTTAATGATTTTAAAACAAAGAATATTTATATAATTTAGATATATTGTTGTATTAAACTTAATTAATATGTAGTTATAATGTATAATTATTCAAAAATGAGTATATATTCTAATTACATTTTTTCATTTTATGCCTTTGAAGTAAAAAAAAATGAACATTCCAATAAATGACTTTATAATATTGTAAGATAAACATAATTTTTTAAATGATTTAAAAAATATTTAAATTAGAAAAATGTGATGGTTAATGGTAGAAAATTATATCCATGGACCACTTTTGATCCACTTTACATATTAAAAGTACATTTTTAATGGACAAGTTTGGATAAACAAGTTACCATATTAAACTTTACAAGGGTTGAGGAGGGATTTATTCAAAAAATTATGGTTTAACATGAATCATAAATATATATAAAATTAATTTTAATTTATTTCCAACATACCATGTTCTATATTTTATATTTTATCCATTTTATTCAGCATGACTTTTTAATTATATTTATATTATTTTAATTTTTATAATATTTATAATTATGGAACTCCCCTAACATATAAATGGGAACCCCATTTATTTTGATTCTCACACCATCTTTGTACTCAATCATAGAATATATCTACCAAAATTTATTTGAAATGTCTCTTCCATTGTAGAAGTATCCATATCCTTAGAAATTAATAATACTAATAATGATTAAAAATTATTCAATGTTATGTTTACTAAATAAGAGACATTATTCATAACTGAGTGTTTCATTTTTATTCTTTCTTATACAACTATAAAATATTCTTTATACATTGTTGAAATTATCTCATCAATATAGTCCATTTAATGAAAAAAATATACTTATGTGACATCCCTTTTTCAATTAATTAATTTTAATATGAAATGAAATCATTAATTGTGAGTACGTGTGGACTACCACCATTATAAAGTAATGTGTTTTGTTTTTCATCACTAGATCATATAGCATAAAAAAGGAATTAAAAAATAAAATTTATATTATAATAATCAAATGTGTATGATTCATGAATGATAAAATATTTTATATATTCTCACAAATAAAATCCATTTAAAAATGATAATGTTGATCATAAGTACGAGTGGAATACAACCTCTGTGAATATATGTGATTAATTTTGGTTATCCATATTAGTAAGTGGGTCATAAGGAGAGATATAATTAGTAAATATGACAAGAACAAAATATTCATTATTCTAAGAATTTAAAATATTATCTTATTTTTTTCATTACACCCATTAAAATAATCTTATTAGAGTTCGTGAATACGTACGGATTACCATCTCCAAGAAATAACATGATTAATTTTTATGTATTAATATAATTGGTTGGATTTGAATGTGTATGTAAGAAACTGGTTCTTATTCATGAGGTACGACTTTCTTCTATTCCTTTTCCCTTATGTTTTTTGAGAAAATAAGGTAAATGGGAAAAAATTCCAAATTATGTGCATACACACCATGTACTTTTCCATAGGTCTTGTGCTTTGGCCGTGTGGGAAGAGTACATAGGGTATGTAGGTCTGTCGGTGATGAAGGGTGTAAAAAATTGACTACACGTCGTGTACTAGGTATTTACACACTGTGTAATCAGTCAGCAGGTGAACAGTAATGCGACGGAGGCAGCTGCCAGCTGAGCGACAGTAAAGTCCTTGTATTCAGAAATACAAGTCGTGTACTCATTTTGACATATGAATAGTGACACTATGGAAAGAAGCCTCCTGGGGAATAGTTAATAAATGAAAAGTACACACCGTGTACTTGAGTGTACACACTGTGTAGTCATGAAATTTCGGTTAAAATATGCAGTAGCCTCCTCATTGAAGAGAGAAGGCAGAACCACCATTTGGATCTTGGGAGGACGGCGGAACTTATGTGGATCACCCGATCGCACACCAAGAATCTGATTCTGCCACATCGACCACCTTGGGACGGTACGGGTAAGCCCTCCCCCCTCCTTGCGATTTTCTTTACAATTATTCCCCTAAAGTATGTTATTTTCATTTGAATGGAAATTATTTTATCCCAGACCTAAGTTGTTCATGGATGATTTGAGAGGCATCATTCACATATACCAATCAGTGATGATCAAGGTAGGTGTTCAGGTGTTTATTTCCAACTATTTAGTTGAATTTGTGTACTGCTGTGCAACGAATCCATGTTTGGTGTCTCGTATAGCTATGGCCTTTGATTAAAGATATCTACAATTGCATATATAAAATTTTGATAAGTTAAAAATGTTGTTTGGGATCTCTGATGGGATCCATGACTACCTCAGGGGGTGCGTTCCAATGTTTAGATTCTTGTCCAGAATACATATGGGTAAACCATGAATTTTAGAATTCTTTGACTTTCCTTGAGAGTAATTGTATATAACTTTTTTCTTATATGTTGGGGTCAGACTTCTTACTTGTATAGCCTGAGGGAAGTGATTCGTTTAGGCTGCGGGAAACCCTTCTCATGTCTGTGGGTAATAGTTTCTAGGCCATGGGCAGTAGTTTTTTTCCCCTGGGTAGTAATTTATGTGCCTGTGAGCGACACCTCATACGCATGTGGGAAATATTCGTTATGCATGTGGGCAGACACCTATGGGATTCGATTCTGGTTACCTAAGGGTAAGGATTGTATGTCTGAGGATAGTGTTATCATGAATATACACCTTGGTGATTTTCATATGTTATACCTGCCATATTAAATCATGGACTAGCATGGTTTAAGGAATATTAAAATAAATATATAACTGGTATAGTTAGTTACTTTTGAGTACTACTTAGTTTATTGATTTTAATACTATACATTACTATTTCACATTTTCATTGACAATTGGGCACGAGCATTTAGTGGTTTCCTCCTGTGATTTATTTCTCACACCCTATTTTTGTCATGTCATCAACCAAAATAGACTACATTTTTACAGGTGTCGACAGGGGAAAGGGTTTTTATACAGGAACATGATTGTAGCAGAGGATTAGGAGAGCATGTGATCGAGAATAGGCTTGTGATGCTGGTACATTCTGTTTACTCTACTTTGTTTTGATTGGTTGTACCTTGTAATTTTAGTTTTATTGTATTGTATTACAGTGTATCATGTTTTGGATGCATTCATAGAATTAGTGACATGTTGCATCTTTATATATATGGATGCTGGTTCTCTTTTACTTCAGTTGTCCATTTCAGTTCTCCATTTTTTACTGCTTCTAATGTTGTCTGTTTATATATTGTATTCCCCTATGCTAAATTTCGACAAATGATGGCATGTTTTCCCCAATATCAGGCGTAGTATGTCACTTCTAGTTGGTAGCCTCTAGCGATTGGGGAAATGGGATTGAGGTCATGTGACCAACCAGGTTCAGGGCACTCGTTGTGTGGCTTCCAGATCAGGGATGTTACAAAGTCTTATTGAAGGGATTTTTTCATTGACTTAATGTTTGGAGCCTTAGTTAGGGATAATATGGAAATGTTAGTTGGTAATAATCTTTGTCTGGGAGTATCTATCCCGTGTACAGGGAAAATCCAATTTACCGCGTGTTGCAATGTTTCTGATTTTTCACATTTACAGTTTATTTTATTTTCACATTTTGGTGACGCACTTGTGGTGTGCTATTTATATTTTTATACAGGGTTTTATTTATTATCAACCTGATTAGATGAGGGTACACTATCTCATGCATCATTTAGGCACATGCCATAAATCACATGTCATACATTATTTACATGGCATGTAGGTGCATTAGAAATTCCATGTTGTTTTTATTGTAGTTCTGCTAGACAAGAATGCCGTTGTTATAGCTACTTTGATAAATACCAACTAGTTGATAGGGTATTTTTTTGTGAGGTTGTTGATATAATGAACACCAAACTTTGGTTTTTTGGTAGTATGGGCCCTCAATGACCCGAATTTGGTAGATCATTGAAGATTTTACTTTTTTATAACATGTATACGATGCCAAGAATTGATTCACGGGGAGTATGGGCCCCCACAGATCAGAATTTGGCACTTACATGTTTGTTCTATGTTTTTCTAGGTACCAGAGTAGTTTCTGATGTTACCATCTGGAAAACCTATCATACACACCGTGATGTTCTATTGACACATTCCATGTGTTCTTCTGTTCAGGAAGAAATGAAAACATTTTAAGTACACACCGTGTACCCATAGTACACTCTATGTAGTATATTAACGTGTCATACACCATGTGGGTGGGACACGGGGTAGGGAATGGATTGAGGAATACATGTCGTGTACCGGTTGTACATTTTGTGTAGTGTTGACTTGGTGTCTACTTGTGTAACTAACAACATGGAAAGAGGAAACCATAATACATACACGTTGTGTGTACCTTGAACATGTCGTGTAGTCTGACCCAGGTACTCGGCCTTGTCTCGAACTTCACGGGTCGGTGTTATCTTTCTTTGTACATGTCATGTCTGCCTGGAACACACCGTTGACTGTCATCCGTGTAGCCGGCCATGTAGAGAGCAACACTGGTGGGTCTGTGGATTCATTGTACATGATTTGAATTTTTGAACATGTAATGTAGTGTGACCTGGGTACACTGGTCGTGTCTTGAACAACATGGGTTAGTGAAAGCATGTAGAGTACATGTCGTGTACTTGTGGGACACATTGTGTAGTCTTGTTTTAGGAGAGCCATGTGGCACAGCTGTGTCGAAGGACAAGGGCATGGAATAATGATTCAAGTACACGTTGTGTACTTAGAAGACACCCCCTGTGTTTGGGGTGTCACACGACCGGTTTTAGCTGGAGTACATGCCCATGTGGATGGCCTATGAGAACACGCCATGTACAATTTAAACATGTCATGTAGTCAAGTTTTGTAAATGTTGAATGCTTTCTTTCTCATGTTCCCTTCTTGGTCTCCTCATTTTCAGTCTTTGATAATCATGATCTCAGGTGGGAATTTTACTTTTTACAGTCATGCCACAAATATGACCAACGATTGTTCACCCGGAGAGCGGTGACGATTATACTCATGAGATGTTAGGCCATGGGCTACCAGTGGATCCTCTAGCAGTTCCAGATGCGGTGCCAGCTGTTATACCAGACACAGGCGTGGATGGGTAGTTCCGTGAAGGCTTCATGCGGTTCATGCAGACCTTCCAGTGAGCACTACCAGCTACCACATCCATGGTAGAGATTACTCATATATTCCAACAGCAGCTTCCACCTACATTTTCAGGGGATGGTAGACCACAAGCTGTGGATTCCAGGCTGGACTCATTGTAGTCTATCTTCATGTATCTAGAAATGCCTATAGGGAGGAGGGTCAGGATCACTACTTATAAGATGCATGATTATGCCATGATGTGGTAGGTTATTACCACCCAGTCTGAGCATCATTGTTACATGGAATGGGAAGATTTTCATGTAGCCTTCTATGACTTCTTCTTCCCGGAGATGATGATTAAATATTGAGCTCGAGAGTTCATGAAATTGTGGTAGGGAACCATGTTAGTATGTATTATTCTACTCTCTTCACTGATCTTCAGCGTTTCGCACCCATTCTGGTGGGTAATGAGACATTACGGAATAGACGCTTTGAGTACGATATTCTATATGACATCCAAGAACTGGTGAATGTATTCAGGTTTCCTATAGTGCACGCTATTGTGAACGAGTCACTGATTACTGAGCAGAACCTAGGGAAGCTTGTGGTGTGGGCCAGGGTGGTTCGACACCAGTTTCTGGTACTATTTATACCAGTAAGAGGAATAGGCAGACATACTTCTCTCATGGTGGCAGTGATAGCATGAAGAATACTTCAAGTGGCCATGTCATGTGTTACTAGTGTGGTAGAGAGTGGCACAAGAGACCTCAGTCTGCACGAGACCTAGTGGAGTGACGAGCTTGCGGCAATATGGGTCATTTACAACATTTTTTGTAGGATGTTTCCACCAATGGCTAGTGGAAAGGGTTCTGTACAGGCTTTTCATGGGGGAGAAGGACCAGCAGCTTCTTACCAATCGTAAAATTGGAATACGTCAGGGCATGTAGGTTGAGATGGTGGTATTGGCAATGGTATCTAGACACAAAGATCTCAAAGGTAGCAGGGCGGGACAGCTCAGGGTAGCCAGGATATGTCACTGGGCAGCGACACTAGCCAAACATATGCAGTGCAACAGACCCAACATGAGCAGAATCCCGGGCCATCTACTATCAGAGGTACTATTCTGGTATCTTTTATTTTATCTTCAGAGCATTTTGATACAAGTGCTACACATTTCATAATATATGTTCCTGTTGTGGAGAGCCTTGGGATATGTGTTTCCTCTTCATTTGATGTTATGAATCTAGAAACTCCGTTGGGAACTAGAACACTTAGTGTGTGTTAGTGCAGGGAGTGCTCCCTAAGGGTTGGTGGGTGTCACTTTCTATGGGACCTCTATGTCTTGTAGATAATGAGCTATGATGTCATTCTATAGATGGACTAGTTGGTACCCTTTTGAGAGATTGTGAATTTCTATTATCACAGGGTGATTTTCTCATCACCAGAGGGTGGAGAGTTTTTATACAAGGGATAATGGGACGTCCAGGAGAGTCGAGCTAGACCCGAGTATCGTGGGCGAGGTGGAGTGATAGCCCAGACTGTGAGTTTAAAACTGGATGATCAGGGTACTATTCTGAAGGATTTCCCACAAGTAGTTGATAGTTTCCGGAATGTATTCCTAGAAAACTTTTCAGGTCTTCCTCTAGAACGAGAGGTGATTTATCTATTGATATTGTTCCTGGAGCGGCACCGGTGTCCATTCCGCATTATAGTATGGCTACACCATAGTTTCAAGAGATCAAGTGGTAGTTAGAGGAGTTACTGGAAAAGGGTTTCATCTCATCCAGTACATCTCCATGGGGTTCTCTAGTCCTTTTTGTGAAGAAGTCAGATAGTACCCTGAGACTATTTGTGGATTATCAGAAGCTGAACCAGTTGACGGTTAAGAACCGATATCCCTTGCAGAGGATTAATGATATTTTTGATCAACTTCAAGGAGAACAAGTGTTCTCGAAGATTGAATTCGTATCAGGATATCATAAGTAGTGAGTGTGACCATCGGACATATGGCTTATAACCTTTCAGAGAAGATATAATCATTATGAGTACTTGGTCATGCCATTTGGACTCACAAACACGCTAAAAGTTTTCATGGATCTGATGAATTGTGTGTTCCACCCATATCAAGATTCTTCTTTGGTGGTCTTCTTGGATTATATCTTTGTGTACTATCACACTCGACACGACCATGCCACCCATATTGAGATCGTACTGAGTACATTGAGAGAGAATCATCTATATGCTAAGATCTCAATGTGAAACTTTTTGATGTAGTCGAAACACTTCATGGGTCATATCATCTCAAAGGTAGGAGTTGCGGTGGACCCAAAGAAAGTAAGTGTAGTAGTTTCCTAGGAGTATCCGAAGAACGTGTTTGAGATGCGGAGGATCTTAGGGCTGGAAGGTTACTACAGTCGCTTTATTCAAGACTTCTCCCAATTAGTAGAGCTGTTACAGGTTTGACTAAGAAGAGTGTGAAGTTATTCTAGTCAGAAGCCTACAAGACCGCATTTCAAGAGCTGAAGGGAAGGCCGACATCAACACCAATCCTGATTCATCCAGAGCAAAGGAAGAGCTATACAGTTTACTGTGATGCATCAGATATTGTGCTGGGTGTTGTGCTGATTCAAGATGATTGAGTAGTTGTGTATGGGTCTTGGATGTTGAGGCCACATGAGAGGAATTACCAGACTCATGATCTCAAGTTGGTAGTAGTTGTTCATGCATTGCGGTATTGGGGAATTATCTCATGGGAGAGAATTTTGTAGTTTTCACTAACTATAAAAGATTCAAATACATCATTACCCATCATGACTTGAATTTGAGATATAAAATTTTTGTTGAATACCTTCAGTCCGATGACTTTGAGCATGCCTATACACCTGGTAAGGGTAATGCGGTTGCTGATGCACTGAGAAGGAAGACTAAGATACATGTAGTTCATGAGGCCAGTGGTGAGTGGAAGCTTATGGATTTGTTCATTTAGATTCATTTTGAGGTGAATGAAAGTTAGGGGAAAACATTCCTTTCTTCCTAAGCTCTTAATTCTACCCTTCTGGATAGAGTGAGGATGAGACATCAATCAGATCCAAAAGGCCTAGTTCTAAGGGAGTCAGTGGAATGTGAGGAACCTCCTCCTGGATGGAAAATAGGCGATGATGTGGTACTACGTATCCATGGATGAGTGTGGATTCCAGGGGATATACATGAGGAGTTTATGTGGGACTTTCATGCTTTAGCTTGGGCAGTGCATCCTGGAGTTACCAAAAAGAACCGTGAGTTGATACGTCAGTATTGGTGGCTAGGTATGAAATGTGAGGTAGCTAGTTTTGTTACTAGATGTTCCACCTCTCAGCTGGTGAAGGTGGAGCATCAGAGGCTAGCTGTACTGTTACAAAATTTACCCATTTCAGAATGGAAATGGGGTGATGTCATGGTGGAAATCGTGATCAGGTTACCAAGGTCACATAGAGGAAATGATGATGTGTGTTTTGTTGTGGATAACCACATGAAGGTAGCTCACTTTTTTCCAATCAAGGATTCCTTCGTTGTTGAAGAGCTCGAAAAGTTGTATATACCAGAGGTTGTACATCTTCATGGGGTCCCTCATTCTATCATTTCAGATATGGATTCCCTTTTTACATATCATTTATGGAAATTTTTTCTGAGGGCACTGGGAACACAGGTGCTTCTGAGAATATCTTACCACCCTCAGACAGATGTCCAGTCAGAGCGTACGATATAGGTGCTTGTGGAAATTCCTCATTCATGTATCCTATACATTGGGGGATCTAGGGAGATGCATATACCCATAGTAAAGTTTTCCGATAATTATAGTTTTTAGGAAACTATTGAGATGACACCTTACGAGGATTTATATGGTAGGCTATACCGCTCACCATTATGCTAGAGGGAGGCCGGTGAGGAAGCATTACTTAGACCACGTAAAGTGTAGGGGACTTCTATGAAGTTCTAGTTGATTCAGAAGTGGATGGCTACTGCACAGTCTCATCAGAAGTCTTATTCTTTTTGTCGCAGATGACAATTGGAGTTCGTGGTCGGGGATCAGGGTTTCTTGCGTTTTTCACCAAGGATAGGGCACATGAGGTTTAGGAGACATGGAAAACTATCACCGAGGTATGTGGGGACATTTGAGATTCTGGAGAGAGTCGGGTCTTTTGCCTACCTGTTTCTATTACCAATGTGGTACCGGGCTATGCATGTCGTCTTCCCTGTATCTCAACTGCGCCACTTTCATTCAGACCGGTCTCACATTTTTCAGATCAAGGAGGTTGAGCTTCAGGTGGAGGAATCCTTTGAGGAGAATATGATTCATATTGTTGATAGGATAACGAAGGTTCTCCGAGGCCGGTCAGTTCCTCTCGTATGGGTGCTATGGCAGCATGGCTGAGTGCAGGACTTAACCTGGGTGTGGGAGACTAATATACGTGCTCACTGGCCAGATTTGTACACAGATGTATCCTTTCCACCCTTGGAATGGAAATCCAGGGACGAATTGCTTTTAGGGGGGATGTTTGTAAGAACCCAGTTCTTATTCTTGTGGTATGGGTTTCTTCTTTTCCATTTTCCTTATGTGTAATTGAGAAAATATGGGAAATGGGGAAAAATTCCAAATTTTGTGGGTATACGCCGTGTACTTTGGCCATGATGGATTAGTACATATGGCATGTAGGCCAGTCGGTGATGAAAGGTGTAAAAAACCAACTACACGCCGTGTACTAGTTATTTACACACTGTGTAATCAGTCGAAAAGTGAACAGTAAGGTGGTGGAGGCAGCTACCAGCTGAGTGACAGTACACACTATGTATTCTGTAATACACATTGTGTACTCATGTCGATAGATGAACAGTGTCGTGGTGGAAAGAAGTCGCTAGGGGAAAAATTAAAAAATGAAAAGTACATGACATGTACTTGAGAGTAAATATTGTGTAGTCATCAAATTTATCATAAAATAGGATGTAGCCTCCTCATTTGAGAGAGGAGGTAAAACCACCATTTGGAGCTCTATAGGATGGCCGAACCTTAGAGAATCACCCAATCGCGCACCAAGAATCTGATTTCGCCACCATCGATCATGTTGGGACCGTATAGTTAAGCCCAACCCTCTCCTTGGGATGTTCTTACCAATTATTCTTCAAAAGTATGTTATTTTAGTTTGAACAAGAATTCATTTACCCCTGATCAAAATCATTATTGGATGATTCGGGAGGCGTTGTTCTTGTATACCGATCAGAGACGATCAATGTAGGTGGTCTGGTGTTTATTTCTAACTGTTGAGTTAAATTTGTGTACTTTTGTGCTATGAACCCATGTTTGGGGTATCGTACAGATGTGTAAATTGAGTAATGTTATCTATAATTGAATAGATAAAATTTTTAGAGGTTAAAACTAATGTTGGGGATCATTTTTTGGATCCAGGACCACCCTGGGAGAGCGTTCCTCTGTTTAGCCATTTGGCCAGAATACCTGTGTGTATACCATGAATTTGTGTTTTCTTTGAGTTACCATGAGAGTAATTGTATATAATTTCTTACTTATATGTTGGGCTCGACCTGGTTACTTGTATAGCCTGAGGGTAATGATTCATTTAGCCAGTGGGAAATCTTTATCATGTCTGTGGTCAGTTGTTTCTATGTTGTGGGAAGTAGTTTCTATTCCCATAGGCAGTAGTCTCTATGCCTGTGGGTGACACCTCATATGCCTGTGGAAATATTTGTTATAGGAATAGTTAGACACCTATGTGTTTTGATTCTGATTACCTGAGGGTAAGGATTGTATGTCTGAGTATAGTGTTATCATTAATATACACCATGGTGATTTTCATATGTTATACCCGCCAAGTAAAAGCACAGGCTAGAATGGTTAAAAGAATATTAAAATGAAAATATAACTGGTAGAGTTAGTTACTTTTGAGTACTTCATATTTTATTGCATTTATTTCTGCATAGTATTGTTACATATTTTCACAGACAGTTGGGAAAGGGCCTTTTGTGGTTGACTAATGGGATTTATTTCTCACACCCTGTTTGGGTCATGTCTTTTTCCCAAACAGATTACTTCTATACTGGTGTCGATAGGGGAAAATGTCCATATACAGGTACATGATTTTACCAAAAGAGTAGGATAGCATCGGACCGAGCTTAGTCTTGCGATGCTGGTGTGTTCTGTTTTCTCTTCTTTGCTTTGTTTGGATGTACCTTGTACTTTGAGTTTTAATGTATTATATTCCAGTGTATCATCTTCTGGATACTTTCATAGAATTAGTGACATGCTTCATTTTTATATATATGTCTGCTGGTTCTCATTTCCATAAGTTTTTAATTTTAGATGTACATTGTTTACTGCATCCACTATTGTATGTTTATTAATTGTATTCTGCTGCACTACACTTTGAAAAATGAGGGCATAGTTTCCCCACTATCATACATGGGCCCTCGCTTCTAGTCGGCAGCTTCTGGTGTTTGTGGAAATGCGTCTGAGGTCATGTGACCAACTGGGTTCAGGGCACCCATTGCATGGCTTCTGGATTCGGGATGTTACGGTATACATATTGAATAAATTATATAATTATAACTTTTTTATTAATCTAGATTTAATGATACATAACATCATTACTATTATCAACACATTAATGTATTTTTTAGATTATAAAAATAATTTCTTCCAAACATTTAATATAAAACTAACTATTTCAGCTAATAAATAATGCATGGTAATAATTGAAATAAATGTAATAATTATAATGAAATGAAAATGATTAATTTTTTTAAAAACATTAAAACAAGTATAGTTTAGTAAATTAGGATATATGAAATCTGAATGAAATGAGTAGGGATGCATGGTATGTTATTTTCATTAAAGATGTTGTTTAATATTTTTCTAAATCACTCTCATACATATCCATATTCTTTTATATGTTTCTTTATGTTAAATATTTATAGATAAATGGTTTTACAATTTAATTCTCATCAACTTATTGTTTTATTTAAAAATGGTTAAAAATAAATTTTTTTGAATTTACTCTATGGGTAACTATTGTCACCTTTTAGTGAAGTGGAAAAGGAATGATTTTAGCATATAAAACATGAATGGTTCTTCACAGCATTGTGTGATTTATTTTTTTAGTAATATCTCTATGTAATTAATCATTGGTCTCAATAATAAATTCAATTTCCCATTATTTTTAGGAATTTAATGTTTTTACGAGTCTATGAATAGATAGGATATTTATCATTCTGATCATGTCTAAATGGGATGTGTATTATATAAGTGGTAAAATTAGGTTTCATGTATTATTTTAAAACTATTATACTGAATTTTTTTGATAATGATATAGTAATTTAGAATTATATATGATAATAGGTGATTCTGATATAACTAATGATAATGGGAAAACCTGAAATATCACTCCAACGAATATTGTAAATAATAGTATATAACGATGTAAAATTAGAGAGATAATCTGGATTGTTAGTATTATAAAACTAAATAGAATTCATAGATTTATGATGTGGATTAAGAATCATCTGACCTTGGTTATGAATATTATCATCCAAGATACCAATTTTCTATAGTACCAAATGATGTTTCAGAATTACTCATTGTAGTCCCTTGAATAATTGAAATTGGCCACGAATAAAAAAAATATTTAATTAATTATTTAAGATTGAAAAACAAATAACTCTATTTTTAATTTAAAAATGAAAAATGAGATTCTATGATACATATATAATTTTATAGTATTCTGAATTCCTTAAAACATTATACTTAAATGATCTTGCTAATGTAAGAATGACTAAACATTCTTATTATTACTATAATCTTGGGATTAAAAATGTATGAGTCATTGATCTATGTTTTAGATTCATTCCAAATCAATACTAGCTAAAAGGACAATCATCTAACATGGTAGGATGTGTCAATGAATCGTGATACTAAATTGTTTAATCACATGAATGAAAGAATGAGGTTAACCTAATTAGTTGGTATATCATTCTTATAGTTTGTCAATGGATCCATTTTTTTTAAATCTCTGATAATTTGGATTCCATAAGAGTTGAATATAAAATTTCACAATGAATGATAGAAAAAAAGGGTTATCAAATCAAATATAAATGTGTCACGACCCAGCTTATCCATGATGGGGAACGAAAGGAAATGTGACCTGACCATACCTCTTCATGCTGAATAAAGAGAGATAATGACACACCAAGTCCCACCTCTAGTAGGCGTTGGGGTGGAGACTAGAACCATTGGTAAATAGATATTCACAATGATTGGAGGCATTTCCTTTTTTATTTAAAAAAATGATTGTGATATAACAAGTTAAATACCAAAACATCTCAATGATATATATATATAAGAAAACCAAAATCCAACCCACATACATTTTTAAAACAAATCTTCGTCAAATACAATTCAAAATATCCAAAATAAATACCCAAATGTAATGTTATGTAGTGATACACCAATGATGATGAGGTCCAATATTGTAATTCCCTACATGGTCCCCATTGTTCTACTATAAAACTGAAAATAACATTTTATGGTTGGGAGAGCATACACGTATAATAATATAGAAAACCAACGATTTCTTTCACAAGTGAGAGAAGCATATTAATACTACTATGAGAAAATTGAAGAACCAACAACACATATCAAGGTATTATAGCCATCCCTATATCACCAAGGAATGGTCACCATATTACAAAATTCATGAAATATAACATAGTAAGAACATCGACAATATGGTACCCTTCAGTACATGACACTAGTTAATAGCCCATTCCCTAATGCAAAACATCAACACGCTTACACACTCTTCCACAATCCCCTTGTAACAACCAACCCACACACTCCTAGGACTCATATATATTATGGAAACCTAGGAAAACAAACCACAACACATCCCACCAGTAGACACCATGGCCAGATCAATACGACACCCTACCAATAGACGCCTAGGTCACCACCATTCCTCATACTGAAGACACATCAGATATCACACCACTTCTCATCCATTCACAAATCAATCAATCTCCCAACCTAAGGTCAAATTAAACCACCCGAACCACCCCATATGAACAACTACACTACGAACCAAAACACCAAAAAACCCACATAAGGAATATGATAGAACGAAACCATTATAAAGAAAAAACCACAACAAACAAGGAAAAGTGTATTCTGATTTGGAAAATACTCGTTATTAAACTATACTATGACAATTTAGGGGTTATAAAAGAGAAACATAGATCCAAATGGATCAAGTTATTTAACTCGGTATACATATATAATAATATTTTCTCATTAACTATCTTTCAATAGAAGACTATGAATAGTTTTTCATATGAAGACCACCAATGGACATGATATTTACTATGCATATAGCCAATACAATCACAGTAACAACAAATAATAAAATAATGGGCATGCCACATTTTCCCAACCCTAAATATTGATGCTCAAAATGGTTTAATTATTTTTACTGACATGTTATCTTGATAACTTCCAAAAAAGAACATTAATACACCCACCTTGCATGACACACAAATAAAACATATATGATGGGATCCTAACCTAGAAAAACAAATGATCATCACGTCATCCTTACTCCAAAAGGGGGCATGAAATGATCCCTAGAAACATGATCCAATGGTGAAGCATAGACACATTGATTCATTGATATGAAATGTTTTGGGACATTATGGGTTAAGAGTGAAGGGAAGAGTACACGGGAGAAAAGATATTATCTTTAGAAAATTCAGATCATTATCCAATGGATGAAATGGGTTTAAAATCCATTAATTTTTCATCTTGATTAAGACCATGTGGCATGTAAATTTAAAAGGATCGAGATTTTAAAAAAATTCAAGACATGATTTATGCCACATAAAACATCTCTTAAATCACATAAATAAGTTATTAAATAAATTTTACATCAAATAAAACATTTAAGGGGGGAAATTGGAAAATTGGAAAACTGAGGAAATGAATCATTGGTGGATAGAATACTATTGGATAACTCACCATTAGGTGTCCTACCATTGTATGAATTACCAATTGTCTATTTACTATTGGAGAATCCACTGTTGGATGAGTCAGCAATGTATGGGTCACCATCACGAGTCACTGATGGAGACCTACCATTGCTATTCACGGCTGGACGAGTCACTATAGTGAATCCCCACTAGGCGAATCACTATCACGTGTCACCAATGGTGACCTACAGCTAGTGACTCAACATCATGACATACCTATGTACGAGTTACCATTGGAAGAGTCACCATTGGGTGACCTATTGTCATATCCCACCATCAAGAACTCACCATTGTGAGTCACTAGTGTGATTCACCATTTTGACTCACCATTTCTGCCTCAATTGTGAGACTTACCATCTCCATATACCAGTTTATGACTCACCATGAGACAAGCTACCATTAGAAAAATAGTATTTTGAAAAAATCTAGAATTGAGTCTTTGTTTCCTCCAAAAACACATGAAACACCATATTTTTACAAATGAATGTACTAGGGAGGTCTAGGTCATTTCATTAGATATCTCTCCAACTATTTCAACCCTAGAGAATTTGAATCCAAAGCCAACTAAAAGAGGGTTAGGAACAACCACCCCATAACATTCCTCTCATGGACCTTTATATATAGAAACACTTCAATGATTTTGACACACCAAGGTACAATTGTTAACTACCCTCAATTATTGGAAATATATAGTGAAACCTCAAAATCCAAGAACCCATCATTTTACATCTACTAAACCAATTAAACATAAGACAAACCTCACATGCATGGAAATACACACTTCATGAGAATATGAATTTGGAAATTCCTTCTTCCATGTTATGATACTGTCTGCTCTGGGTGGCACATACTCTCCCACTTGGATTTAATCACATCTTAATTAATTTTTCTTCATTTTGACTCAGGTCCACCTATTTCTGCATGTCAATACATAACTATACATTCCAACACACAAATAACAAATTAAGGAGATTGTATCTTCATACAAAACAAGGTTAGAACATCACAACAGAAGATAAATTAGTGAAAAAAAACTCAAATCAACTCCATGAACATCTTTATCTCTCTTTTCCAAGTAATATTATCTAGAAAATAATTCCTCCAAAACCCACAAACCAAGGGATTTCTCGGTTCATGTAGCAAATTATCATGAAAAACCTAGATCAATATTGGACACTCTAGAAAATACACTTCAGCATTGACATCCAACTCCACCATTCATTGAAATTGGAGTAATCTTGATGATACTGACGAAGATGAGAGATGTGGGGGACATCATGGACCTCCTAAAACTATGGTTGTAGTGGAATATGATATGAAACATCACCAACATCCCTAAGCACCTCAAGGGATCCAATGAACCTAGGAAAAATCTTTTCTCCCTCATCCAAACCATCCCTACGCACATCAAGGAGAAACCTTCTAAAACATGTAGTCCTCGTATTTAAACTCCAAGGATAGACACCTACAATTGGAATATGGATTCTTCCAATTTTGTGATTCCTTAATCCTCTAACGATCATCCCGAAACTTTTTTGTTGTGATCAACACTACCTAAGGTAATAGAACAACTATCTCTCCAACCTATGCCTAACAAAAGGGTGAACAATGAGTTCCTCCACACAAATCATCAAATAGATCCATTCCAATGGATGATTGATAACTATTATTTTATTGAAAAAATTTATGGTAATGTTCCACATATGAGATCCCGCAATGTACAACACACACTCTTGCAAAATATCCTCCAAAATCTGGATGGCCCGTTATATATTAACATCCATCTGACGGTGGAATAATTTTTTGAGGCATAACTCCGTGCCAAAATCATGCTATAATTATTTCCATACTTACACAGTAAAAAATTTATCCATATCTAATAAAATCGATCTCATAACTCCATGTAGTCGCACCACTTCATCACCACACCTACTTAGCAATGAATTTATTGTGGGAAACTCGTTAACCAGTAAGATGTGAGATAATTTCACCAGCTGATCTACTACATCCTGGTAGCATGATAGCCTCTATAATCCCTATGATTATTTAGGATTAAATCCATTGATATTTCATCCTACATTAACTTAGGGACATCTATGTGCTTCGAAAACCCATCAGAGACATGGTGTATAGCTGTCACCTACTGGAACACTATGAAAAATGCTAAATCTTGGTCACTTTTTTCTTCATCCCAAGACAAAAAACTATATCCTAATACCATGTTACATCTTTGAAAATCTTAGGTTCCCCGATAACAGTGAAATATGAACCAAAAAAGGACATCATCATACATCCCAACATGACCAAACTGTGTTCCCCAGATCATTGTCCAATTCTGGGCATTGTCTAACCATCCATCTGGAACGTGACCATTGTCAATGTGGTCACACATAACCTTTTCATTCGAGTCTCTGAACATAAAATCCTCCACTTTCTGCATTATGATTAACACAACATCATCTAAAAAATAACCTATACCAGCATCCATTCATGTGTATATGGGAATGGAAGCCAACTACTCTGTCACCCTCCATGCATCTGCATAATCCCAAACTACATACTTTCAAGACTTTTAGCCCATGACATAAGCCAATACATTCCCATTTCATAAGGTGTAAGAGATCTCAATGTCATAGTCCTCGAAAATCCCAATCCACCTCAACTACCAAATGATCAAATATCATAGGGAAATGATATACTGAAAACTAATGTGATTCGTGAAGACCACAATGCATTCCCCAATAAGGTAAGGCCCTTACATCGTATGTTAAAACAAAACTGCTTCCAACAACAGATCATGGGTGGCACAATTACGTTCATGGGGATGTAACTTCCTTGACCCATAAGGGATAACTCTATATAGGTGTCGTAGCACGCATCCATAGCCCAGATGGGAAGAATCACAAAACTCTTCAAAAATCACCCCTTTCTCTGGAAACATGAGAACTAGAGTACTGGAAAATATCCACTACCAGATAGTTGAACACAACTTGGCACCGCTCAATCCACAAAAATATCGGGTCCATTCTAGTCAGGTTATTCAATGTGGCTAAAACTAAATATTAATTAGTTAAAATTATCTGGGAATATTGGGCCATATTGAGAAAACATCGATCCTCAAAATAATTATTGGGTTCTTACAAAGAAATTACTACCTAGACCTTTGATGGTTACACTCCTACTCCCTACTATGATTCCTCATGTCCATGGAAATGCACAACTCACATCCAGAACATAAACGTGGATAGTTTTCCATAGAGCTGATGGTGTCAAATGATTTGAAATATGGTCTTGATATGATCTTTATGATCCTTTTATGAGATTACATCAATCAAGATATCATCGATGAATACGATGACAAACATAACTAGGTACTCATAGAATATGTACTTAATGAGTCCTATTAATATTGTTGGTGCATTCATAACACTGAACAACATGATCACAAACTAAATGTTCTTATACCTAGATATGAAGGAAGTCATTGGAATTTCACCCTACATAACCCTTAACTGCTGATATATAGATCATATATCGACCCTTGAAACAAAATTTCTCTTCGAATCTTGTCAAAATGATAATTCATCCATTGGAGGGGGTAACTGTTCACATAAATCATTTGATTCATCCTTTGGTAGTCTATGGACAGCATCAGACCACCATCTCCCTTTTTCAATAACAAGACTGGGAACACCAACAATTACACACTGGGCTGAATAAAACTCTTCTTGATCATATCATGTCTCTAAATCGTTAACTCTAGTAACATAGAAGGTTTAAAATGATAAAGATCAATTGAAATCATACATGCATCAGGCATTTTGTCTATGCCAAACTCAATATCACTTCAAGGGGGAAGAGTCAAAACCACCTTGGGGACAAAATCTAAGAACTCCCAAAAAATATTGAGAACCTCTTCTATCTCAGCATCCAACGATTCCACTATTTTCTTGAAAAATAATGAAAAAAAGAGGTTCCACACACCTATTTACCACTTGAAAACTTCTATCAATAATAAACGCCACACGCTGGCCATTCACATATAAAACAATAATCAAATTTGGAAGCATTTTATGACAATAGTCTTAAAATAAACAAGGAAATTAAAAGGATGATATCATGTGGCTGCATCTGTATCAAGAAGATATACCCAGAAGACTGATGTTTCCGCATCATTAGTCTACATCCTTGGCATACATCAAACAAGATAGTCTTACCTCTGACTGGTGTAGTCAACAACACTGGCACAGAAATTATCTATATATCTATTCCTAGATAATGGGAAAGACCAGGAACAATAAATTAGTGAAAAACTCTTGAATTTGACAAATCCCAAGAATGTGTAATGAACAAACTAATCATACTTATAATGATCTTTGGCCCAATTGGAACTACAGCCTATTCGGAGTGTATCTAACCGTGCCCATATCATCAGCCCCACTATTGATGACCGCCTCCTAGACCATTCCTAGGTAGAGGTTATGAGGATCCAAAAAATCATTAACAATTATTATTTAATGAAAATATTTAATTTATTTATTTACACAACCTGAGATTGAAAATGTATAGAATTTTATAGTGTCTGGATACATTTAATGAATCCTTGAAACTTATTAATGAAAAAAAACTAAAAACTAATCATTACAAAAGGACAAACACCTTAGAATGACTTCATACACTATATCACTTCTATGCTTCATTAATCCTAGTTAAAATAGATTTTGAAAACATATAGCGAGATAAAAAAGCTCAGTAAGGGGGTTTCTTGAAAAAAACATAACCTAATAGAGTTTTTCAAATAAAAGGAAAAACATATTATTATGTTTGTTAATGAAACCTTATGGAAACATGTAAACTTTTAAAAAATAACTATTACAGTGAAAACAATATTTCAATTTAGACATAAAACAATTGAAAAATCCGCCTTTATCTTTCTTATTGTATAAGCAATTCACTAAAACACCTATAAGAATTCATAATAAATTCTCAATGGCAACATGAATCAAGACATTGATTCTCAATTATCAATAGAGACATGATATGTGACATAAGCATGAGTCGCGATATCATTTAACAAGGAGGGTCATGATTCATGGTTTATTGCACAAAGTTTAGCATGAGTGAACCATAATTTTCCAAGATTTAGAATTATTAAACCATTATTGCGCATGATTTAGGAAGAGTAAAACCCTCATTTCACGTTATTTAGAATGAGTAAACCCTCATTTCACATGAATAAACATGAGTAAACCCTCATTCCACCTGATGTATCATGGTACTTTTTTGAACAATGAGTTTTTAAAATCAATTCATAAAAAGAACTTTTTCAGTTATATGTGTATCACGATAAATGTAGCCTCTCATTTAAATACAGAACTAAACATTCATATACATGTATGTAATATTTTCTCAAAAACCACACACACACACATATATATATATCCAATTATTATAATTAAAATTATTTCATACTCAGGAATATACCTACTAATTAGAAATAAAAATATCACTTTGAAAATAATTTTATATGTGTACCCTGATAAAGAACGTAATTATGTAAGAAATAGTATTGTATAAAAGAAACAATTATAAAAATTTATGATCATAAAAATTAGCCTTAGAAAAATCATGAACAACTACTCATGTATAAACACATCAATTAAAAATAACCATATCACCTTTACATAAAATGACATAAACACATTCATTCATATAAAATGTAATATATATATATGCATTTACATATATGTTTGTGTGTATAAATAAGTAAGTATACATGTCTAAATTCAATAAATTTATTATTAAATGATATATATATATATATGAGTATATATATATTTATTATTTTAATACATAATCTTTAAATAAAACATTAAATCAATAACTTCACTTTCAATCTTTTGGAATAATTTAAAATACAAGCAAAATTAATTTAATTTTCATAAAGGGAGAACCATGGAATGTTATTATTTAAAACAATTACATGATATAAATACATAAATATATAAATAAATATATATATATATTTTCATTCATAACATTAGTATAGAAAATTAATATATTGAAAATCAAATAGCAATGATAATATTTATAAGAGTCCAACTGATGTTCTTTAATTACTCAAAATAATTATTACAAAAATAATAATTCTCATGAGAAAAATTACTTTATATATCAAAAACATAACATGAAGCTTTATGGAATAATTTTTAAGGATCACGTTTCCAATTTGAAAAAATAAACGTACTATTATAAATACACTACTGGTAGGTTAAATATGTTTTAATATATTGATATTAAATTTGTATATGGTTTTAGTAATTTTTAACATATCTATAAAAAATTCCCCTCCATTATACCCCAATAACATAAAAAAGTATTTAAATAGCCTTGTATTATACAATATCATATGACTAAAAGAAAATCTCCATAAAATATCTAAAAACACATGAATTTCTTGAATTGATTATATAGGTTTTTTACAGAATGAACGCATCATTTTACATAAAATAATTTTAAATAAATCTAAATCATATAAAATGTTTGAAAAAAAAAAGAATTTTATAAAAAATCATGGTTTTTTCCATTATCATAGAAAAACGTTTTGAACAATCAGATAATAATTATTTCAATAGAAACTAAGAACAATTTGCATGAAATATATGTATTTCATAAAATACATTAATATATTTAACAAAATATAATCTCTTACCATGGAGGCTTCACAGATGAGAAATTAATTGAATAGTTTGGACAGTTATATACTACAGATAAGATGAAAACACAAGAAAATTTTCATGAAAATAAAATCCCCTTTATTTTTCAGGTGATTTCAATACTACTTGAAAGAGGGAAACTAATCTCGCAATTGGGTGGGTAAATTTATACAAATATTCATGGAATAATTTGAATGTAATAGATCAATTTTATATTATAATAGCATCCCGTTGCAGTAATAAACATAAAATTGATTTTAATAGTATGTATGAAAAAACAATGTTTGGCATAATATACATGAAACCAAAATCCATTTGTATATATTCTTGAAAAAACCCTGAATTACCTTACAGTGAGAATCGAAGCTGCAATTCATCAAACTCGGATCACAATGGCAAAGACGGAAAAAAAAATTTAAGATAAACTAAACCCCACATGTTCTTATATATACATAAATTTGAACACCCAAAACCAGAGTTCACAATGTGTGAACACCTACATTCCCTACCGACAAGTAATCCTAATTTCTGTTAAAATAAGTCCTAAAATTAAACCAAACAAGTTCACATAGAACCAAATACCCTAAAACACAATTTTAAATAACTCAAACATTATTATTTCATCAGAATTTTCCAAATCCAACTTACCTTTCTTGAAAGGGATTTGTAGGAGGATGATTCCACAAGCAAGACGACACTATAGGTCATTACAGGTCACTAGGTAGAGTTACAGGTTGACTAACCACTAATGAGGTGTCATCTTCATCTACATGATGCCATCTTTAGTCATAGGATTTCAAAACACTTTGCACACTGGTTGACTCTTGATGGATAGGTGAAGTGTCTGATTCATGCTTTTCAAATGCATTTTTTAATTGCAGGTTCTTTTGGTGGAGAACATGACATACAGGGGAGGAAATCGTGTTGGATCAGAACCATACAGCCAAATGTGATCCCCCTCTTCAATATTATCTATTAAAAAATTTTAATATTAAAAATATTTTATCTTAACAATAATATTATATATATTTATATCCTTAATATTTTATTACAATTATTGGTTATTCTTATATATATATATAGACATATTTTTTAGTATACCAATTCTAAATAACTGTCTACTAAAATAAATACACACACATTTATTTTCATCATCAACATTATTATTATACTTATTTATTTAATTATTATTATATGTTTAATCGTATATATAATCATAAATTAGATATAATAAATTTATATTAAGAAATGACCCAAATATTTTGATTTAATATGTCATTTAATTTCCAAAAAATAAACATTTCATATATTATCTTAATTTCAAGTAACTCAAATAACATATTTATATTATATATATATATATATAAATAAATTATAAAATAATAAACTCATTAAAATTTATAAAATAAAACTTTTTTTGCAAAAATTTGTTTTCTATAAACTGGCATGTACATTTCATCAACAACATTGGTAATATCTAAAATACGTTCAAAAAATTTATAAATTAATATTTTCAAAACTAGATTTCACACAGGGGAAACTCCATCACAATTATAAATTATATATCCTTATAATTAGAAAAATATTTCGTAAATTAATATTTATGAAAAAAATAGTTATTTTAAAAAAAAATTATTATGTTAATATGTAAAAAAAATACAGATGCGTACATTTTTAAAAATATATTTGTTGAATAAAGCCGAATAAAATGCAAAAATGATATATTAAATAATTGATTCATCGTATATTTTAATTAATTAAAATATATCGCATGATATTATTTAAATTTATGCACAAAAACAAATATTTTATTATGAACCATAGTTATACATGTATATATTAATTGTTTTTTCTTATTTTTAAAACTAATATTTCTCCTAAAACAAAATATATTGGTTAATATTTTTCTAAAAAAATAATTTGAAAGTGAAATTATAATATTTAGTAAATCTCATGTCATTACATTGTACCCGTTACCCATAAAAGAATTTCTTCCTTGCAAGTTTATCACAACACTTATTGAAATTCTGAATTTCACTATTTAGAATTTGGAAAACTATGAGTGCAAGACCTTCCCTTAATGTAAAATCCTATGAGATTAATAGAATATCTCTAAAGGTTCAAAGGGTTTCTCCATATCACGAAATATAATGTTATCTATACTGGACCTCTTATTCCAAATATGGATTTATAAAAAACATCGTCTATATTTTTTTGTAAAAATATTTTATTTTTTTATTCACAGAACCCTAGATCACAATGTAATAGAATTTAAAGTGTCTGTATACATTCTGGAAATCCTCACAACATATAAAGAAAAAAAACTAAAAACAAATCATTATAATAGACTAAAACCTTATCAAGACCTTGACCACTATCTCACTTCAATGTTTCTATATTCATTGTGAAAAGATGCATTGAAAACATAGGGTGAGGGACAAAATCTCCGAAAGGGGTCTTAGAAAAAGGAAAGTTGATAGTGTTTTAAAAATAAAGGTAAACCATATTATAATGTTTGTTAATTCAAGCATATAGAAACATGTAAAAATTATATAAAAATAAACTTTTAAGTGAAAAAGGATTTCAATTTAGACATACAAAATTTGGAAAATCCTGTTTAATCTTACAAAAAGTAAGTGAAATTCACTAAAAGGCCTATAAGAATTCATAATATATTTTCAAAGGCAACTTGAATCATGACACGGATTCTCGATTCACCCCTGAGACATAAAACATGATACAAGCATGACACACAGGTTTATTGAACATGGAGGATCATGATTCATGGCTCATTGAACATGTATTATCATGTGAAAACCTTCATTAAATATGATTTAGCATGAGTACACCCAAATTGCACATGATTTAGCATGAGTAAAACCATCATTTCATGTGATTTCACACGAGTAAACCCTCATTGTGCCAGAATTAGAAAGAATAATTCCTCATTTTACATGAACTAGAATGAGTAAAACCTCATTTAACATCGTGTAAGACAATACTTTTTTTGAACCTTGTGTTTTGAAAACCAATTTAGAAAAATAAATTTCTTGATTATACCTCTATCATGATTATTGTAGATTCTCATTAAATTTCATAACAAAAATATCATATAAATTTATTTATGATTTTATTAATATATATATATAGCCATTTATTGACATTAACACGACCACATACTCATGAATATATCAACTGTTTAAAAATAACCATACCACTTTTAAAGCCATTTCATATGTGTATCTTGATATATTATAAAAAATTAATGTAAGTTATTGTTTTTCATAAAGATACATTTATACACATTTGTTTACATAAAAATTATCATTTTTATAAATCATGATCGCTTACTCAAGCATATACACATCGATTAAAAATAACCATATCACCTTTACAAAAAATGACATAAATACATTCATTCATATAAAATGTAATATATATATATATATATACTTATACATATATTTTTGTCTGTATAAATAATTAAGTATACAAGTCATAATTGAATATCTTTCATATAAATATACATTTATAGGGGTAAATATATATATTTATTATTTTCTGACATCGACCTTAAAAAAACATTTACTCAATTACCTCACTTGAAATCATATGGATTAATTAAATATTCTAGTAACATTAATATAATTTTATTTAGGATAGAACCATATCCAGTTTTGATTAAAAACATTCAATGATATATATACATAAATGTATATATATATATATTCAAAACAACAATATCAAAATAATTTTATTTTTAAAATCTAATAATAATGCTTGTATTTATAAGAGTCTAACTGATATTCATTAATTACTCAAAATAATTTTTCAGAAAAAAATAATTCTCATAAGCCAAGTCAATTTTTATTTCTAAAATGTAACATGGAGCATTAAGGACGAATATTTAGGGATCACATTGCAATCTAGAAAATAATAAAAATACTATTATAAATACAATGCTGCTATGTTAAAATCAATTTGAATATACCGATGTCAAATTGGAATATGGTTTAAATAACTTTAAGAATAGATATAAAAAATCCCCCTTTATAATATAATAACATAAATAGATTTATTGATATTTCCATGAATTAAACATTAATATTTGACTAAAATATTATTGGAATAATATAACTAATAAAACATAAATCTCTTATATTTTTTGAGAAGATTTTTCAAAAAATAAAAACTTCATTTTAAATAAATATAATTCGTATGAATTGTTTGAAAAATATGAATTCATAATAATTCATTATTTTCTTTCACTATATAAATTTGTTTTTGGAAAATCAGATAATAATTAACACAATATAGACTAATACCAATTTTCTGTAAATACATGTATTTCATATAATACATTAATACTTTTCAGAAAATAACATCTCTTACATGCAAGCGTCACAGCCGAAAATTGGCTTGAACCTCATAAAGAGTTATATACTAAAAATAAGTCGAAAAACCAAGAATATTTTCATGAAAATAAAATCCCATCTATTTTTAGGTGATTTCAAAAATTTTTGTAAAAGTTTAATCAATCTCGTAATAGGGTGGGTAAATTTCTACCGATAAACATCGTACAATTAGAATGTAAAAGAACTATTTTACAGTATAATAGAATCATCTTAAAATCATAAAAATAATATTAATTTTAATTGTATGTAATTAAAAAAACATTTTTCAAAATACACTTGAAACCAAAAACCATTTGAACATATTATATAATAAACAAAAGAATTTCCTTACCAAAACAATCAAATTAGTAATTCATCGGTCTCATATAAAAATGATGAACATGGAAAAACACATTTTTTGATATGAACAAAACACTGCTCAGTCTTATATATATGGAATTCTGACAAACCTAAACCATTGTTTTCACAGTGTGAACACACAGATTTCCCATAGATAAGAGTAATAATATTCCTTAAAATAAGATTCTAAATCAGACCAAACCAGTTCACACAGAACCAAAAACACAAAAATAAAATGTAAAATACCTCAAACAGTTTTTAATTGTTCACATTTCCCAAATAGAACTAACCTTTCTGAAAGGGATTCATTGGTGGGTGATACCATAAGAAACACAACACTAACGACATCATGAGTCACCTGCATGTGCTGTAGGATGACCGACCACAGATGTACATTTAGATTCATCTGCATGACGCTATTATGAATTGTAGGATTCCAAAACATGCCACACACTTGGAGACTCTTGATCGACAGATGGAGTTTTTGATTCATGATTGTCGAATGTATCTATGTATTGTAGGTTTTCCAGTGGATAAGACGACACACAGGGCAGGAAATCGTGTAGGATTCAAACCCTACCGCCAAACATGATCCCCCCTATTCAATTTTATTTAGTAAAACATTATAATATTACAAATATTTTTACATAATATTTTTATTTTTTATATTTATATCCACTATATTTTATTAACATTACTACTTCTTCTTGTATATATACACACACATATTTATATTTATACTAAATCATAATGATTGTCTACTGAATTAAGTATACACAAATTTATTTTCATCATCAAAATTACTATTAATCTGATTTATTTATTATTATTATTTTCATAATCTTATATATAATTATGTTTTTTCTATAATAAATAATTATTTTGGAAAAACCCATAATTTATAATGTATTTTTTAATTTAATTTTCAAAATCTAACCATTTATCATATTATCATATTTCAAGTATGTCACTTAACATACCTTTATTTTAAATATATTCCTATGTAATAACTTTATAAACATATTAAAATATATAAAATAAACATTTTTGTTTCAAAAATTTTTGTTCAACAAAATAGCAAGTACATTTCATCAGTGACATGCGCAGTATCTAAACTAATTTCATAAAAATGTTAAAATTGTATTTTAAAAAATACATTTCACTTAGGAAAAACACCATTGCAATTAATAATTACATAACTTGATAATTAAAAAAATAGATATTAAATTAATATTTAATAAAAATCATTATTCAATAAAATTATTATTATGATAATTAGTCACAAAATACATGTGCATGCATTTTAAAAAATAATTATGTTGAATAATCATGAACAAAATGTTAAACTTATATATTATATGATTTATTTAACTTATATTTTAATTCATTAAATGTTTTTACCAGACATTACATTTATTTATGCACACAAAAAAGATATTTTCTTACAAACCATAGTTATATATGTATATATTAATTATATTTCATTATTTTTAAAACATATATTTATCCTAAAAAGGAGTAAATAATAAATATTTTAATCAAAACATTAATTTAAAAGTGAAAAAACTCTATTTTGCAATACTAGTGTCATTACAGAGGTCCTTAAAAAATACCGTATATTCGGCCTCCAACTGATTTGTCTCCACTATATGCAGTAGGAGCATGTTCTCCCTTCTACCAAACCATAATTATTTGCCATTTTGATTAATGTGTGCAATAAATCTGTCCAACACACCATACTATTCTTGAACGACCACTAAAACTGACTCTAAAGATGGAAATGGTCCTCGAATGTGAAACACCTTTGTTCCAAGTTCGTGGAGAAGGCAAGAGAATGAGAATTTCCAAAACTGAAACTATTGAGGTGGACTCCCTGGTGGTCAGAAATGCAAAGGCCCAAGCACCTATGACCTTTTACTGATAACATTTCCCCTTAATGAACTCTTTTGGGTCCCTTCTCTTGGTAGACCTCCTCATGAGTGCATCTACTCAACTACCACTACATTATTCTGTACCTCCAACTATATTAGCATGGGGATGGGAGTAACCACATAATTGAGATATGGATGAAGACCCACCTCTATGAATCTACCATGAGACTCTCAATCCAAAAGTATATTTTGAAAAAATGAAGGATATCCTTAAACATCATCCATTGTTATCATACTAATATACTCCCATGCTAAAGGGAATGTTACACCTTCCTCTTCGTAGCCTTCACAGTCGATGATAGGTTTTCTGCTCGGAACTCCTTCTCAATATCATCTTAGATAACATCATCCAATTTCCTCTCCCCGGTGGATATTTGCTACCATTGAAAGATACCTTTATACATTTTTATCACTAAAAATGAAACTCTGTACACTTTTAGATTTCCGATAAAATTAATTGTGATCAAAACCACCTAATGCTAGCTTTTTTTCTCAATATCAAAAACACTTCCCTCATACCATCCTAGGGGTTTCCACCAGAAATCCCATAACATTATCTACCACTAGTCACCCATCACCAAATGATCATCCCTTATCTATTAATCAAGATCAACCTCATGAGCCTCTACAGCCTAAGCTAGTAATGGATGATGACTGGGTCCAATATTGGAAAGGTAAACAAATAATTCTTAAGAATGAGTAGTATGGAAATTTATTTATGAATATTTTAACTCATTTGTTATTTAAATTCATCAAAATTCCGAATTGAAATATGAACACAAGCCATGATGATTCTTTTACAATTTCCAGGGTTACTACCTTGTAAATTGTGTATCCCCACATGGATGTTGGGAAGAGTCATAGTCCTTACATCCTATCAAGGGGGGGCTCAAAACTACCATGCCCTATCTAGTATTCCCTAGCCTATGTCACACACCATGATCCCTTAACAATGTTTCCCAACAATACCATTCAATCCTCACTGTTTCTAACTCCAAATTCTATTATATCTCACAACCATCAGCCTTTGATTCCATTATTTCATGACCTTCATTCTTTATGATATAAAAACAAAGATAAAGTATCGTGAACTTTATTTTTTAAGATGAAGAATAATATATAATGGCCTCAGAATCAAGCCTCTAGTAGGACCTAAGGTATAAAAAACACTAATGGTATATATATTCTTCCATATATGGGTTGAATTTCCCTTTTTATTTGAAAACAAGATCGAGTTATAATATAGATTATACCAAAACAACTCCAAGACACACACACTCAAATATATATATATATATATATATATATATATATTAAAACCAAAATTCAATCCACATGAATGTTTATTACAAAACCACTACAAATACAATGAAAAAAAAACCAAATTTTATACCCAGAAGAAAATCTATGTAGCGATAGAACAATTTTCAAAATATCTGAGTGAGTAATTACCGTGATGGTCATTATAGTCTCCTGGAAACTTGATAGTGGTTTTATAATATAGGGTGAGAATACAGTTATACTTTTTAGGAATACCAATGTCTCCAATTTGAATATGGGATAATGATACTAATTATCTTATGAAAAAAAAGAAGAACTAGTAACTCTTATGCAGTGATTCTAGTGATACCCACGTCACACATGCACATTCACCTTGTAACCCACATCATGTAGAGTATTATAATAAGAACATATAAGATAGGGTACCTCATAACACTTACCACTAGTTAACTACTCATTCCATTAGAAGAATAATCATGGTCCTTCCACAGTCATCCATAATTTCCAAGTCACAACCCTCCTACACAGACGAAGTTCATATAGCTTGTCCAACATCCCTGGAAAATGAATCTCACTGAATCCCACCTGTATACACTTTGGATGAAACTGTACCACCTCTTACACGATAAAACGTGGGACACAACCATTCCTCATCCTGAAGACAGATGGAAATCCACACCATTTATCATCCTATAAAAACATGGGAATACATCCCTTTATAACAGAAAGAAGGACCTCACAATGGTAAGACAAACTTCCAGATGTTTTATGGTCTATCAATGCCTAGAATTTGGAGTAGGGATGGGCCAATAACCATCCGTCAATCCTCCCACTATGATACTGGGAAAAGAAATACTCCCCCACGACAATGAGAGTATTAGACACATATTTCTCATATAAGGGTGGGTGCGTTTGGGAATCACAAGGAAGTAAAATCACACACACACACACACATATATATATATAGGCATCAAAAACACATCCAAACCAATATTTTTTTTCAAACAAACATCCAAATCACAAAAAAAATCATTGCTTATACCTCTAAATGCTCTACTACATAACAATAAAAAATTAAATTCATAACCCTTGGAAAGTCATTTAACTAATTATCATTCAGTATTATCAAATCCCAACATTCATTACATTCCATCTCAAGAAACTACCAACCAAACCATGAACAAATACAAAAAACATAAACCACATAGAGGAAGATGAAAAAATTTTGATCAGTCCACATCACATTTATTCTCCATTAAATCCCTTGCCTACAATAGCAATCAGTATCATTAAATTCATTCCATTAAATCCATTTTATCAACCAAAATGAAACAACTGCCAACTCATAGTCACTCCCTCCAAATCATCTCATTACATCCAAACCCATCAGCCCTACTATATACACACACCACACCCATAAAAACAATCAAAACACAACTCAGTTGAAATTCTAATGCACAAAATCAATTATCTATTTCAATATAAATAAATCTTTCAACCTGAAATTCCAATATACCACCTGAATGAACCCATACACAAAGCCATGCTCCCAACTGTTGAACTGACAACCAACACAAAGAACAAGATACAACAATACCACAAAAACAAACCCACACTAATAATGAAATGTGTATTCATATTTTGAAAACACTCATTCTTTAATTCCTCCTTGATAATTCAGGGGTTACCACAAAGAATGTTCGATCATGAGACATCCATTTATTTATACGGAAATACATGGGTAATTAGATATTCATATTTACCATAGTTTGATAGAAGACCAACATTAGGAATTCAATTTCCACAATAGGTGTGCATACAAAGTTCAAAGAAAACCTTGATTTTTAGTACTCATATTGCCCATACAGATCATGATATCAATAGATAAAAAAGAAGAACACAAGACACTTATTTCATGCCCCACATGTTGACCATTAAACTGATTTAATTATATTTATTATCTAGATATCCATGAATATTCTAAAATTTGAAATTCATAACCCCATCCTAATGAGACATGAATAAAAGATAGATGAAGGGATCCTAACTTGAGAAATAGATGAGCAACACCACCACATCTTCCCAAAACAGTGGGTGTGCCAGGAAATAGGGAAACATGATCTAAGGGTGTAACATTGATGCATGGGTACCCCAATAAGAAATTTATAATTCCATATAATTTCAAGATAAAAGAGAAGCACACATGTGAGGAAAGATCCCCGATTTAGAAAGGTCAGATCCTCAATTAATGGATGAAACATTTTTAAAATGCATTAAATGTCTTTCTCGACTATGATCACAATGCTTCACCATTTAAACGACTTAAAATTTTAGGAAATTCAAAGATATGATTTATTCCTTATAAAATGGAATAAAAATCAATTAAATAAGTTTTGAAATTAATTTTACGACATATAAAACATTAAAGGTGAGAAACTGGGAAAACTGGGAAAATTTTGAAAATTGAAAAACTGTTCAAATGACTCACTTGTGGATGTCCTACATTTAGATGGCATGCCTTTAGTTGACCTACCGTTTGATGGATCACTATTGGACGATTACTATTGGGAGAATAAATATTGTAAGAGTCACCATTGGATGACTCACTATCATAGGGCACCACAAGCGGCCAACTATTGGGAGTTACCACTATATAAGTCATAGTTTTGAGTCATCGCCACATAAGTCACTATGACGAGTCACAACTAGAGCCCTACCATTAGTGACTCAAGGTTGGGACTCACTAATTGAGAGTGGTCGGTGGATCAGCCACTTTTAGGTGACTCAATATTAGAAACATGTCATCACTACACACCATCAGCGACTCATCGTTGTGATTCATCATTGTTAGTCACCGTTCTGACACACTAGTCCTAACTCACCAGTTTGACCTTGCGTTGCCACATACTAGTTGAAATATCACTATTAGAATAGATGTTGTTATATTAAACAATGTTCAAAAAACTAGAGAAATGAGTCTTTTTTACCTCTTATAACACCTCAAATAGCAGATATTAATAATGGAATAGACCCTGGTGAACCAGGCCATTATAACAAGACTCACACATGATTTTTTGATATGATTGTTTATATGAATCATTAATGATATATTTTCAATTTCATAAAATTTTAATGTAGTTTTAGTTTTTTTGGAATGTCGTGAGTTCACTTTTGTTTAGTCATGAATGTGTAACATAGGACTAAGGGAATGTGTATCAAAATTCATTAAATGGATTTGGTGGACCATTATCATTGAATATGATGAGGTTCAACAGATGTTTGATAATGCACCACCTACTATTTGGTTTTCATCCCCAGAGGTTTATAGCTCAGTCGAGATCTATAGCTTGTCTGCTGATGGTGTATTATATCATGCCTCTTTTGGGAGAGAGAGACTATCATGTTTGACTCTACCAGCTCTCCAGAGGAGCCACGATCTAGCAGGCGAGGCCCACTGTCTTAGCAGTGGTTCCCAGACCTCTAATTCCATATGTCTATTCCCATATGATTTATATAATGTTTCTTTTTTTATTAGCCTCTCAATATTACCCCACATTATTAAAAAACAATATAATAGAACTTGTGTGCTATTGTCCCTCTCCCTACCCTCTCATTGGACCCTCGATGATTTATTTATCTATTATATCTTAAATGGATTATTTCATCTATTATTGATCAAATCCACATATTCTATTACGATGAATTGCATATCTAGTAGAATATATTTAGATATATGGATTATAATGGATATTATAGATAATTATTGAATGATTAAATATTGTACACCATATGTAGAGAATTAATATTTTTACCTTAATCTATTTATGATCTATTGGTGGAGGTCGTTCCTATTGGTTAGGATGAAAATATTTTCGGTATAATAATTTTCTTATTCATTAATATTGGAAATTGAATTTCATTTATGATTAGTTATGATTGGTTATAGGAAATATTTGTTTCTAGATGTGGTTCTGTGCTGGATCCTATAAATTGATATTGATTCACTTAATACAGGATGTCTATACAAGGAGGTATATTTATATAGTATTTTTGTGTTTTGACTTTTTTGTGTTCATTTGTATATGTGTGAACCATTTTTTGATATATTATACATAGAACCACAATGTGGTATGGTATACTTGTGTTTTTAAATATAGATTGAGTGTATATCCATGGAGATCTTTTTCATTGTTTGGTATAATTTTCCATTCAATATGAATTGTATTTTATTATTCAACCTCTACAAGATGATCTTGTGAGGATGTCATATGAGGTCGATGATGGTGGTGGGACATAGAGATATGGTAGGTTACAAAAACCTTTCTTCTTGTCTTGATATATGAAATGGTGTATTAAAATATAGCGGTCAGTCACATGGTTCTGTTTGGTGTGTGAAAACCTTATTCCTTGTCTTCATATAAGAAAGAGAAAATATTATTATGGCCCACCCCATGGGTGAAATAGTGTTTAAATGGATGTGTGTCTTGACTCATGGATTTTTTTGTCTATGATCCTTAATTAGTGGCATGTATTGTCCTTATGTATTGACCTGATATGTGATGATGTGTGGGGAATTCCTTCTTATATAAATGAAATATGAATGTTAATCTATCTAGATATCCTTTTAGAGCATAATATCTAATCTCATTTTAGTTTTATTTTTCCATTTTATATAGAATCAATAAATAAACATTTATATACATGTTCAATTAATATTAATGATACCTTTGGGATTTTCATATATTTTTATACTCACATCCTATATAGGAATCTAGATGAGTGTGAAATTTTCATTTTCAAAGATTTAAATAATTATTGGGGCTATACATTGATATGGTAAAAAGGTGGATTATGGAAGATTTTTTCATGGTAGTGATAGGATCCAAAAAATTATTAAAGTTTTGTAGACCATTTACATTAATTATAATAAAATTTTTTGACGCACCATAATTTTGGGAAATTTGGTTTATTTATTCAAGTTATATATATATTTAACAACCGAGGTAATTATAGAATTAATAAACCGCATATTTAATAATAGGAATTATATACTCATATTTATTATGATAATATTATGAAATTTTAAATAATAAATTGAAAATAATTTAATTTAAAACATTTCCTATATTGATTAATATAGAAGGATAATTAAGGGATTTTTTATTATTAATTTTATAAAAAGAATATAATTTTTAAAATCAAAATATCAAATTAAAATTAGTGTGAATTTTGTTCTATTTTTTCAAAAAAAATATTGATATTCCTTTTAATAATTAAATACACCGATTTTGTAAAAATGCCATTTTATTGTAATAAAATAAAGTTAATTAAAATTACAAATAAGCATTTATCATTTTTTAATGTAACATAAGTATTATTTATGATAAATTTATTCATTGTTTTTATTTTTTAATCAACATAATATTAGGTATTAATATATATATTTTTTGGGATTATACAACAGTTTTTCTAAAAATTGCATTCAAATGCGCAATGGTTACCCATTTTTAAATAATTAAAAATATCCACAATTGTGAATGTTTTAAATAAAATTATATTATTTATATAATTAAATATATATTCAGTTTAATAAAATTGTTATATTTAGTGAAAAAGTTAATATAGAGTCGCCTATTTCTAAAAACATTACTATTCTTAAAAACCTTTTATCCCATCTCGACTATAAGATTTGAGTTATTATTAATTATTCAACATATATGAATGGAATTTTTAAAAATGGTTATTTTATTTTTAATTAAAAAACTATAATCTCTAATATGGTAAAATTAAATTTTGACTAACGTAATTAGTGAAAAAATAAAAAAATTGAAGTTATTATTATAAAAATGTGAATTAACAAGTTACTAAATATTAAACTTGAGCATCAAAATAACCTAGAAACATGTCAACAACAAATTTTAAAGAAATATATAAACATTAAATATTATCTTCTATAGTTTTTTTCATTATTATTTCATTTTTTAATTTAAAAACATAGGTCTGCCTAAAATAATTTTTCAAAATTCCACGTGTGTGCTTTCCCACACTTATAAAATGCCACCCACTCTCCCCCTCACTAAAAACCATAAAAAGAAATTTGATATCCCTATAAATACTCAAAAAAAGTACAAAATCACTTAACTCATCCTAAAATCCTTAATTTTTTATAAGAACTTCCATCGAGTTTCTTTTGGCCTAAAAAAATTGAGCTACATAATGAAGAGGTAACATTCATCTACATGTATTTTTGTTTTATTTTTTATTCTCACCATGAAGTTATTATTATAAAATGATTAAATAATAACATAAGTAAAACATATATATAATTCTTTTTATTTTGTTTTTAAGACATTCACCATAACATACTTTTATAAAATGGGTTACAAAGTCATTATTCGAGTGAATGGTGGACTGCCGCCATGGGAAACTATATTGTTTGTTTTTTTAATATCACCTCTCATGGATTATAATAATGATGAAAATAATGTTAATATATTATATTTATTATATTTGAAACCTTAGTATACCATAGGGGTAAATATATCCAAATCAACCTTTCTACATTTCATACAGTAGTGGATTAGATAACCTCCCTCTAGTGTACGTTGAACTACCCCAAATTGATGCTATGGGACGCCATGTTCACTAACGTGTTACATGGAAGGTAATAAGGGTATCTATAATTAATTAATATTATATAGATGTAACAATTATTTTATTAATTAAATTCATATCTATTTTTAAATATAATATATAAGTTTTTTCATACCTTTTCACACGCTCAAAAACTGATATCATCATTCATAGATGTGTGGAAATCCATGTTCTTGATGCGATGTGATTTATATTAAACCAAAATAATAATATATGTAAGTATATATAATTAAATATAATTTTACATATGAAATAATTATAATTATTGAGAGATAAAATATTACATATGCTTCGTAAATAATAATTATTGAAAAATTTAAACATTAGTTATGTGTATATATATCCTACAATCTCATTGATCATAAAATAAACTAATTTTTTATAAACATAATTAATTATTATCTTAAAAATTATAATTTATATTTAAATATGATATTTAAATCTTTATTTTTATTTTTATTAGTATATATAATGACCTATTTGACCATATTAAACATACAAAAGCCGTTTTGATACATATGCAAAACATGATAAAAAAATATAACTTAATCATAATTGATTAATTAATTTTTATTAAATTAATATTAAATATGATAATGTTTACCAATAATGTAAAATGTTATGAAAAAAATATTATTTAGGTTGATGAAATCACATGTGATGAATATGACTCAAGGTAAGGGACTACATCTCAATTTACATTCTTTAAGGAAATTCATTATATTAAGCACCATATATGTATTTATATGGTGTTTATACATTACATTTCAAATTATATATTAATATTTTATATATTATAAATGTATTTAATCTTTTTAATCTCATTATTTAGTAGTTTTAATTGTACATGTGTTTCTCAGATGATAAAGGGCTTTTCATCGAGAAATCAATTTTTAATGTTTTCCATTTAACTGCATTTATTTTCCATGTCATGTTATTTAATACATTATTTGAACTGTTTTAAATGGAAATAAAATATTTATAATGTTCATTTTGTGTAACCTTTAATTTATTTATAATTTTATCAAATGGAAATATTTTTACATGTTTTAAGATGAATGTTTTGGAATACATCAAATAAAATGTCTAATTTTTTCTAGAAGAAAAAAATCATCGATATCATTTCCAATTTTATTTGATTTATAACATACATTTTAAAATTATATGTTTTATCAAATTAAAAAAACCTCTTTCCCATTTTTGGGGTATATTCATATTGAAAATGTTTTCCCAAAAGAAATGTGTAATTTGTATTGAAAAAAAGCTTTTAATATAAAAACAAATATTAACATATGAATGGGGTTTTTATATGTTTCTTAAATTATTTTTCAAAAAACTAAATATTTCATTTAATTATTGTGGATATTTTAAATTATATATTATGGGTTCAGAAATATAGCTTCAGTTGATACTGATGTATCTTGATCTATCGGTACACCTATAAAGATCACAAATTCATTTTGTAATCATTATGTTTTACCAAATATTATATTTTATGTTTCAAAAATGGTTATTCCAATCTACAAGGGTTTTACATGAGTTCTTTAAGGGTTCTATGAGATGATGTCTCATTGTATCTTTATGAATTTTATGTTATTGATAATGAGTTTTCATTGGAATCATCTTTTTTCAAAAGGTAAAATAAATTTTATTATTACAAGAATTAAATTTCAATTCTTGGGGAAATAATAGGATTTTAGGATGTGGGTTTTCATATTTTAACAGAAATAAATGTTACCTTTATTTTTATATCCTATACAAATAATGTGTGGTCATACAATGTTTTTTATAAAATCATTTAATTTGTTTTAATTTTGAGTAAGTCAAAGGAAGTGGCCGAGTTGAAATTTGTGAAGTGTCTTAATAAAAAGATATCATGCTTTATTTTTAAATTTGTAGATTATATGAAAATTAGATACTGATCAAAAGTTTACACTTTTTGACAAAATGTATTTTTTATTTGTTGGTTAGGGAATAATTATCTAAAACAAAAAAACTTTAATGTATCTATTGTGATGAACATTTAAATTAATGTATTAAACTCTATATTATGTAATTTATATGTGTATGGATTGATATTTTTTATTAGAGGTTAATTTAGATAAAATTAGTGGTTAGGATAATTATAATAGAAATCCATTTCAATATATTAAATTATGGTTATGTTAAAGTGATATAACATATAAATATTACCATGTTTGATCATCTAATATATGACCATTAATATTTTTTCCATATAGGTAACATATAATAAGTATCTGGAAGGAACTGAGTGGGAGATATCCTTCCAAATTTCCAAACTGGGATTATTGGAATTGGAATGGAAATGTTCGTTGCTATAATGACTTATTTGAGTCCCGAGATAAATTGTGGTGGTATCAATGGATAAGAAAAACATGATCTACCATGCTGGAATATTTATTAAGGGATTATTTCATAGAACAATATCCCCTATCATTCAAAGGATCATCTGACCGTATGGTATTAAAATGATATATCAATGCTCTGTGGATGATTATTGATGTCATGGTATTTTCATATTAAAAAATGTAAAACTTTTTGTTTATTTATGTAATGGTGAAGTTGATTGATGGTTTTATTCATTTTCGAAATCTGATGAGAAATATGATCTTGATTCCCTTGAATATGAAAAATTAACGGATCTTTTACTTGATAAATGTATTAGTACTGTTGTTTGAATTTGGATATAAAATGATTCATGGAATTGAGGCAAATAGATTTAGATTCTTTACAATCATATAAGGTAAAATTAATATAACATGGAAGGTATGGGTTAGATTTTATTTTTTATACTGATATAAAGAATAATAAGGTTAATTCTAGATTGAAATTAATTCTATAAAGAGATTTGGATGGAAGGTAATTTAAAATATTTTTGAAAAGTTGATCATTATGAGGAAATTAATGATAAATTATCTTAACAATATTATGTTACAATGCTCATCTTGATGAAATAATGAATTGGTAGGGATGATAGAAGATGATAAAACAAAAATCAAAAACATCTGGAGGAATTAAATTAAATTTCTCGCCTTTTTTATGAGTGAACAAATGAACCCCATAGAATGAATTATTATTATTTTGATGTGTTACCAATGTCGATTTTAACGCCACATTGCCCAAATATGTGAGGAAAAGAAACTATGTGGATCAAATAATTATTTAACTAATATCCCTAAAATGGTAAAAAAAATGTTTAAATTGGCTGGGTCATTATGATTATGTTTGTTTGAAGATAGTATAACATGATTGAAATGTTCATAATCGGAAAAGGAAGGGTGTAGATAAGTCAGTTTCGTTTATAATTGTTGATGTTTGTTCTTATAATTAAGTGGTTATAGGTATGTTACTTGTGTATTATAATAATGAAAACACCCTATCTGACTCTAGTTCATTACATTCGTTCATTTTTAGAAATTTTCAATTAAATTTAAAATATAACCAAATTAATGTAAGATATAACTTTTATTGAAAATTTCATTTAGACATATTATAAAAACCATGATTTATAATAATATTCTTATTTTTATAAGTTGGATGGTCTTTCTATCAAATAATTCTTAACTAGATATAGTATATTCTGATATCATTCTTAGTATGTATTGGTTTAATGATTATCATGATATATTATACTGTATTGCTACAAACGTTTTTTTCATGGATGTAGAGTATTGGGAACATACCAATAAAATGATAAATTGAATAGAGATGGTATTGACGGTAAACTAGATAATATAATTTAAAATTATGAAAATGTTAACATACTTGTTTTTATTTTAGTAAATGATGTTATATATGATTTTTAAATGATTAATTTAGTGATATTCATAATAGAGAGGTTGATATTAATATTTAATTACTACCAAATTAAAAATTATTTTTATAACCCATATCTAATAGATCATGTTAATGTTATGGAACATAAAATAAACTAAAAGATTCCTCATATAATGGTTTCATTCTTCTAAAAGCTTCTTTACAGGGTGCTTTTTTCTTGTTTATTAAAAACAATGATGGTTGAATGAGACATTTCATTGATTATAAAACCTTGAATATCATCATTGTTATGAAAACATGTATTTTTCCTAATATTGATTATTTTTTTTATCAAATTAAGGGATCATAATATTTTATCAAGGCTTAACAGAGTTCAAAGAACCGTCATTGAAATTGATAAAAGATAGAATTATAAAGATAACTTTTGGACAGGATAAGTGAACTATAAATTTTGTGTTTTTCGATTATGATATCCAATGTAGAAGCTGTATTAATATACCTTATGAATATAATTATTCATGAGTTTTTGGGAAATTATTTGGTTGTGTTTATTCATGACATTTTTGCACATTATTAATGTCACAAGGAGTATTATTGACACCATAGGGTTTTTAAAACCTTAAAATAAATGGTACAATGTAAAATATTTGTGTAGTGTAAATTTTTGATTCAATAAATTTATATTTTTGTACATATTTATTCTAAGTATTTAAAATATATTTTTACTTTTAATTCTTTCAGGACATTCTAGGACTCAAAAATATTATAAAGATTCATATTTTTGTTGGATTAAAATGTTACCATTGGTTTTTTCAAAATTATCATGTTTTTCAAGACCTCATACATAGTAAACATTAATTTATGTTATGATCATTGGGAAAAAATAATGTGATTATTTTTTTTAGGAAAACAAAAGAATATTGATGACTGATCCAGTTTTGGAACTAACTTCTATAAATATTTAATATTTCTAATACATTGACACTTCATTTAAAGGACATGGTCATGTCCTAATGATTATTTATAAGGTAATTTCTAATTTTTCATGTTATTCTAAACTTCATGAATTATAATAACCAAAAATTATTTTGAATTAGCTAATGTTTTTTTTAAAAAAATTTGGAGAAATAATTTTTATGTATTAATGGGTGAAATATATCGTGATAAAAAAATTTATAATATATTAACTCATAATTAATTGATCATGAAATAGATAAAATGGCTGTAAGTAATCATGGGTTATGATTAAACAATTCATTGCAATCTGGGGAAATAAAAAAATTGGTTGATACATTAAGTCAAAAATTAAATGACACATTAACTATATTATAATTTGAATATTAACCTATGGTTAATGATTTGATGAATTTTGGCTTAGAATATGTGGATATAGGGATATCCTCTATATTTTAGGGATTTAGTGCATTTTACTTTCGATGATTGGATTTTACAAGCTTTAAAGAACATCCAATTATTTTAAGAAAAATGTAGAATCTGTTAAGCAAGTTAAGTTTCCTTATTTTTGTACCGATTAAAATGGTGTTATATGATTTGAAAAAATATTATGTCCTCATAAATCCAATTTGGTAAAATTTTTGATTACTAATTCTTATAATTCTATATTTTCTAATCATCTAGCCAGTACTAAGATATACAAATACCTTGGGTGTATAAATAGTGGCATGGAATGAAAAGAGATATTGAAGAATTTATATGATTTGTTTTAATTATCAATATAATAATGATTAATAATTTTTAGTAAAAGAGATTCTTCATCTTATTATATAATTGGAGTTGAAATTAGAGAATATATCAATAGATTTTGTAGTAATACTTCAGAAGACTTCAATTAAGAAAACAAATTTCGGTTATTTATTTATAAATTAAATATATTTCAATATTTCAATCATTTTCAAGATTAAATTTATTTATATAATGTTCCTAAAATGTATTCAAATTTATTTTTTATGTTAGCATGAGTTATTATATATACTATATCTCAATTTGAACCCTAGTTCACATTCAATTCATTGAATAGAATTCAGAAGTCATTGGGCACTAAATTAAAATTTAGAATGGAATTTCATCCTCAATTCGTTGGATAGTATGAGAGTAAACTACAAAAAATGTAAGATATTATTCGTTTTAATCAATGTATTATCAAGAAAGTTATGATCAAAATCATTATTTGGTTATGTTTTATTATAATAACAGTTTTCATTCTAATATACAGATAACACCATTTGAGGCCTTATATTGAAAGTTGTTTCTGAGAACAGTCTTTTGGGATAAAGTAAGAGAATGGAATTTGATGGGACTAGAGTTATTCGAGGAAATCATAGATATGGGGTAGTTGATTTAGTGAAATATCAGGATTGGGAAGATCAAGAAGAAATATTATATGGATAATCATTGGAAATATCTTTCTTTTAAGTTAGGTGATAATGTATTTTTAAAAGTGTCACTATTGAGAAATGTTTTTTCATTTTGTATGAAGAGGAAGATGAGTCCATGGTTCATTAGACAATATGAAATTTTAGATAAATTAGGATCAATTTCCTATATAGTGGTTTTTCCCATTAGTTTACCCTATATACACAATGTATTCCAACATTTAATGTTATGAAAATATGTTCCACAATCATGTCGTGTTTTAATCCTTAATGTAGTTCAGTTTGACGAGAATGTATCTTATGAGGAACAACATGTTCATGTTCTTCAATAAAAATATAATGTGTTTTAAAATGATTCTGTAGGTTATCATTTTTTTGAAAACCATATGCATGATGAGAAAACATTAGAATCTAAAGATTCAATTCGATAATAATATCCCAAATTGTTTAATATTTGTATAAAATCCAAAATATTCAATTTAAAAAAGTGTTATGGATGTAAAAATAGAGGTAATGATATATTACAAAATTTTCATATTTAATAATATTAATTATATTGTAATATTTGATAAAAAAATAAGTAGCTTTTAATTATAAAATGGAATATTTTTTTATTAAACACGTTTATTATATTTATTTATTTAAAAATGAATTAATAAATTATAGAGTTTTAATTTTCTAAAATTAATATCAATTTTTAAATAAGTATATCAAAATTTACGTTTACTGATGTTTTTTTATTCAATAAAAATGAGGATTTTTCATTAAATAATATAAAAAAACTTCTTTAAAGAAATTCATTTAATTATACTGATGTATGTAATTTAAAAGACTAATTATATTTTTAATATGTTTTAATGGAAATATAGTATTATTTATGTTATACTTAATACAATCTATTAATTTTTAAAAAACATTATATTGGATTTTAATATATTTTTCTATTGGATTAAAAATTCGATTTTCTAAATTCAATTTTGTAATTTATAATATTTAAACTTATTAATTATTTAAAATAATCGCTAATGGAGATTTTTTTTAAATTAAAATTATATTGTATATAAAAGGTGATAATTCATGGATGAATTCAGACCTGAAAATTCAGATCTCTAATATCTGGGGATTTGTGGAATCGAAGTTTGTTACTCTAGGTAAGGGCTATTTTCATAAGATTTTGGGTTCCCTAGAAGAACTCGACCAAGTTTGGAAAGCAGGAAACATTAACCATAAACTAGGGGTTCTTCGACTCTCAGATTGGGACTCTGATTTCAACCCAAACACGTCAAGGAATACCTTGGTACAAATTTGGGTTCGGCTGCACGAGATGAACTTGTTCTTCTAGCACCTGAAGATCCTGAATGATATGGACTCCTCCCTTGGTATGCCTCTTAAAATTGATCAAATAACCCCTAATACTAAAATAGGTCTATATAAAAGGATCATGTTTGAGTTTGATGTGGTTGTTAAACTCTCGTAGACAATTGTATTCAATGCGAATGAATACAGAATTAAAATCAAGGTTGAAGTTGAGTGTATGCCACCATATTGTGAGATTTGAAAAATAGTTGGTCACACATTGTTTAAATGTAGGGTGGTTAAAAGCTAGGCTGCGCAGCCTCTGGTGGATGGTTGGTCTGAAATCAGAAGACGTAAATAAAAAGGTCCTACACCCCAAATTCCAGATCCTCCCAGAAAAAAGGCTGATGTTTGGGTCAAAAACCTAACATTTTTATGTGAGGGTTCAGGCACATGGGCCGAACAAGTGGAGGATAAAGAACTTATCTCCTCTAATATGGGCATTATTACTGATATTTAAAGGTTGATGATGGAGGAATGTATGTAATGTTTACCTGATAAATCGATACCGTGCATTATTTCTGTTGAATCTGGGCAGCCTAAAATGGTCTCTCCTAGAGATACATCAGGTTCTACTCATCAACCAAAGACGGTTTGTAATGCTTCATCATTGAAGGCTAATTAGAGTAGCAATAGCCTTGACTGTCTGGTTGATTTCAAGTTAGTTTCACCTATATCTAACTTACCTAAGATTGTAGTCTTGGCTCCTGTTGGGGATGAATCTCTGGATCATATTTTTTCTGGATGGAGAAACATGTTTGTCATCAATTCATGTTTTAAATAACAATGTTGTAAATATATTGGTCGTACACACACCACTGATTCATGCATTAAGTACTGAGATTGTTAATGATTCTCAAAAGAAAATTCTGGTTCACTAAATGAAGTTTCAGTGGACAAAAATATTATAGAATTTGTGGACACACTACCAATTCATGAATTTTCCTATGACACTAGGACTCGAAATAACACCATGTATGTAATTGATGATCACATGGTTGCACCCATGAGTGTCCCACCTATTGATTCAATTTCTATTTACAATTCAGGTTCTACTAAAAGTCCCTCTGTTTTTGTTTTGAGTGAATAGAGTTCGAATAATAGTCTAGGATCCTCTCAAACTCTTAGAATATCTAAAAAGAGGAGAGGTTTGGGTGGTTCTAAGAAGAAAAAGATGCGCTCTTTCCCCAACTCTAGGTTACTTTTATGAATGTTTTATATTGTAATTGTCAGTGTATCATAAACCCTGACACCCTTTCTATCTTAAAAAGCAATATTTCGACTCATAACCCAAAACGTTTTGCATTGGCTGAGTCCAAAGTCATCTTCTCTTTGAAATATCAATGTCTATGTGCGTATGGTTATATTTTCCTTGGTTATGGTCAGAATATGGCAAATGGTGACTCTATTTGGATTTTTTATCATATTTCATTACAAAATGTAAAGGACTATATGTTTTCAGATCAAATGCTAATTCATGATTTTAATCTTGATGGTTTTCATGTATTTTTCTATACGATCTATGCTATAAATGGATATCATGATCGCATACCTCTTTAGACTGATCTTTTTGACATAGTTATCAATATGAAAGATCCATGGTTTGTTGTCAGGGACATTAATACCATTATCTCTCCCAGTGAAAAAATTGGTCCCTCTCACTCTATCATTTCCTCGAGGGAATTTAGAGGTGCTCTTTATGATTCCTCTCTAATTGAAATTACCTTTATGGGTGCCAAATATACTTGATATAGGATACATTATAACAAGTTCGTCGCTATCAAATTACATAGGGCCTTTACTAAACTTATTTCTACTGAAAAGTGGGATTCCATATCCAATATTACCTTGACCAAACTAAATTTGTACCATCATCCTATTCTTGCCATCATTTTCTTTAAAAGGCTAAAATTCATTACCCCCGTCCAATTCAATAATGCTTGGTTTGTTAAACCAGTGTGATCCAAGTTGATTTGTAAATGTTGGTGCACAATGAGCCATCATTTTGATGCCTTTTATTGTATTAATAAGCTTAAGAAACATAAACAACATCTTAAAGGTTGGTGTAAGGAAAAATCTAACCTAATTTAAAAGGATATCATCACACATTAAAAAGATATTATTCAGAATCAAACTATCTCTACCAACACAAATATTTATTAGATAATAAAAATAGAATCAATATCTCGAGAAAGCACAAATCATTTCTGTTTCATAAATATAACTTGTGAAAGAATGTTTTTAAAGATATGTTTCTTGGAGATGTTGATAGGAACACAACGTTTTACAATGACTAGCACTGAATTAGAATGGTCAACATGCCTCTGTCCATTCTCAACAACAATGACTCCATATTGGGATCTAAGGCCGCCATTTCTAATCATGTGATTTCTTATTTTGAAAATATTTTCAATGGTTAAGAAATTCATACAGACCTTCTTCCTGAGTTCATTCTGGTCTAAGTGAATGAGGTTGACAATATTAATCTTCTGATCATACCACTTGATCATAAGATCAAAAGCATGGTTTTTAGCCTCAACTCGGGTCGTATCCCGAGACCTGATGGTTTTAACAATGGCTTCTATCAACAATTATGGGAGATCATCCATGTTGATGTTTGTAATCTTATCATATACTTTATTGTGCATGGGGTCCTCCCTCATTGTCTCAATGCTCAATTCCTTAATTTAATCCCCAATGTGGAAAATGCCTCTGATATCTACCTTTCCCTGCCTATTTCACTCATTAAATCCCTCTAAAAAATCATCAATATACTTATTGACATAAAATTCTCTTATATTTGTAATATAATCATATCTTGGAATCAGTTTGGTTTCATCAAGGGTATGTCTATCCAATAATGCATTTTCCTTGCCTCTGAATGCACCAACTCTTTAAACAGAAACACTAGAGGAGGAAACATTACCATCATTCATGACATTAAGAAGGCTTTTGGTAGGAGTGGATACTCAGGAGGGGGGTGAATTGAGTTCTTCTATTAAAAAATATTTCTCTTAAAACCCCTCAATTTAAAAACAACGCTAAATTGTAGTCAATCTATACAGAGTGTAAATGTTCAATCAGTTTCCCAAAGATTGATTAGGTCTCAGTTGACTAAATATGAAGATAAAATTAACTTTTCAAACTAACATACTGGTTTACAATAACAATAAATACTTGTTCATTTAACTATCGAAGTAGATTTAAAATAGTTTTGTATTTAAATTTAATATAATTGGATTATGAAATAAATATATATAGTATGTTTAGGACGTAAACTAAAAAGCACAGCAGAGGTCACCAAGAGTATTAGTCTCAAGCCGATACATAGTCCTCTAAACAATTTATATAAATTAATCCACACCCTAGATCGGGGTAAACAACAGTACACTACTATCCAGGTCCACATACCTCTACCACAGTTCTATGTGGGAAACACAAACAATAGCACACATGCTGTCCAGGTCTTACTCGACCTCTACCACTAACCACAGTGAAAAACAAAAGGTTATGAAGTTTGAGTGATGATTTAAGAATCCTCCAGTTTATCTTAGGAGAAAGTGTGTGTGTAAAATAAACAGGGTACACACATGTCTCGAAATGTAAATATAGAATCACTAATGAAAGGGAGAAAGAGTTTAGAAAAGCCTTAGTGATTGGCAGTGCAGCTCTGGACTCGTTTGGTTGATCAGAAAAACTTCTGAGTCCTTCTCTGGTTTCTGCTCAGAAAACACAGTGTCATTTTCTTCGTTGATTCTTGGTCCAGTTTGTCAGCTTGAGTGTATGAAGTGATTTTTGTAGTTCTTCACTCAAGGTGTAGCTTGTGTTTTCCTTGAAAAAGAGTAGCTTCGTGTATGTTCAGTGTTATTGAAGTATGGATGTATCCTTTCACGAATGCACCATGTTTGAATGATGTACAACCCTTTTCTTTTTCACCTGTGTTCCTTATTAGTTCCTTGATTCTTGTCGTATTCACACCCAGTGTTCTCTACTTCTCATCCTATTCAGCTGGGTCTTTATCTTCCCTTTTATAGATTTCAGCTCTGGAAAATGGTAACGATTACCATTTTCATGGGTACATGGTACGGTTCCCTGTCATGGCAACAGAGATCATTAAATAACATTAACTGCATTAAAAATATCCCATATAACCCTTATCTTAATATATAAATAGTATTGAGAGTATAGAGTTTGAATGGTTGGTCAATAATTAGTAGCTCGTGTTGCTGAATGTGTATGTTGGTCTTTTGTGTAGCAAAACCATCCTTCGGTAGCTCTTTGAACTTTCATCGGTAGCTTGTTGGTATCAGTAGCTCTAGGTATCATTAACTCCTTCTATCGGTAGAATTTCTCTATCGGTAGCTCGGTAGACTAGTTCTATCAGTATCTATATACTTTTATTAGTAGACTAAATTAGTCGGTTCATATCAGTCGCGAGTCTTTGTATTAGTAGGTCGGTCGGTAGCTTGTATCGGTAGATCTTAGTGTTTTGTATTTGTAGACTGAATCTGTCAGTAGACTTTCTTACCAATAGCTCGGTAGCTCTAGTCTATTCTATCGGTAGACTTGGTGTCTTTCGGTAGCTCTTGTACATATTGGTGACCTTTTTTTATCGGTGACTCTGTCTATAGGAAGACTAATTCTATTGGTAGACTGAGTATCGGTAGCTCTACATCAGTAGCTATACCCAGATCAGTGACCTAACACTTGTCTGTTTTATGCAAAGCATATCCGAATGGGTTAGAAGAACATTAAAACTCATATAAACGTAGAGAGACATTGATTAGCATATCTACAGGTTTATTTTAATATTATTATCATCATGATCACATATTGAAAGAATTAATATATAGAAAAACATTACATTGAGATTATCAAAGTATATGAAAGCATAATTGGGATTATCAAAACAGATGAGGTCAATAATCTCCCCCTTTTTGATAATCACAACTTATGATAATATCATTTTAAAATAGTGAGCAGTTGTATTAGAGGATATATCATTAAATGCAATTATCGTAGAGAAAAAATATGTTATAGAACATAATGGATCAGAGGTGGAAGAAAATGTGACAGTATCAGAGATAAAATTTAATGCAATGATAACAAAAGTAAAATTTAGTGGCATCAGAGAGTTAGAGAAAATGGTATCAGAGAATGAAATGTAACAGTATCAGAGGAGAAATGTAAGATAGCTCTTCCTTAGATAAAAGTCACCCCCCCCTTAGATACTTTCTACCCATTATCTATTCATCCTTTAATACTTCTCTCCCTTTGTAGAATCCTGGTAAAATATTTCTCCCCCTTCGTGATAATCAAAATGTCGAAACCATAGAGAAGAGGAATAAAAAATAAAAATGAGATAATAGATAAAAACTAATTTCATTTCTTGTTCCAGATAAGGTACAAAGAAACAAACAAAATACAATGGATTCCTATCAAACAGTATAGCCACTTGTTCAATCAACATCCTCAATGTTAGATTTTCCCTTAGGAAAAAAGAGGATTCAAGTGAAGTGGTTGGAGGTGAGGGCTTATGAATCCCAGAAATGATCGTTATAGGATGAGCCATAGAAATTGTTCCTAGTCTATACTGAGGAGTCATTTGAGTGATCATAGGTGTGAGTCTTCGAATTGCTTGGGCATGAGTCATCTGAACCAGAGAAGCAGTAGAGGCGAAGGCTAGTAAGGTAGGAGGTATAATCACTGGCCTAGCATCAACATGCAGAAAAGGCAGCAACAGATTTCTATAATCCATAATTATTCTTCCTCCTCTCTCCATATCAGATATGAAGTCATCCTTGTTCTCCATAAATTTGTCCAACGCTGGAGTCAATTCCCTTAGCTTGCTAACTTGTTCTCTGAAATCTTGATTGATAGGAGGCAGCTTCATATTTTCCAACAGATGTTTGAAGTGATTGTTGAGTTGATGCTTGGTGAAAATATTAGAGAAATAGGAGTCCACCTTATCTTTAACATCTTTTTGAGAGGCAGAAGGTTATCTCATTTGTCTTGGACTATCATCATTACTTCTCTAGGTGAATCTCGAGTAGAAAGCACAACTTTTCTCCGCTTGGATGAGTCCACAGAGCCACTGGTTGAAGCTGAACCAAGCTCCTCCTTTATCACAGCTCGAATTTGATTCTAATCCACTGAGGGTTTAGATCTAACAGAACTAACAGAGATGGTTACTATTTCATTGATGTTCTTGGTCAACCCACTGATATGATTTTGAACTTGAGAATCCTAGGTTTTAATATGATCTTTCATGGAAGTTTTAAAACTTTCGAACACTGAAACCATCTGGCTTACCACACTCTTGACATAGGCTAAGTTCTTGTTTGCTTGGGATTTTGAGCTCATGTAAGAGTCTAAAGAAACAACAGATTACTTTAGAGATTCAAGATCTGATTCAAGTCTCGAAACATCATCCTTGCAGTCTTTAACTTCTTCCACTATTTTTTCCATGATGTCTGAAAAATTACAACCTAGAGAGTGTTCAAAAGATCCTTCCAACATCCTCATCTCTTCAGCAAAAAAAAGATTCATCTCATCAACTGATGCATTAGAAGATTCCTTCAGCTCATCCTTAAAGGATTATAGATCAGACCTGGTGATCATATAATTGGGTGCAACTGCAGTGGGTACTCTTTCAGATACTAAACTGACCACTCAGTCAGTCATGATCGATTGAACTTAAGAATCCTGAGAAACATCCATCTTGTTTACCTCTTCCACAAAATTGTCCTTAATCATTCTCTTTAAAGTATACAGGTCATGCATTATGACCACATCTTCATGTAGTAACTTAGCCTCAACATCATAAGTAATCTTTTGTCTATTGAAAGATGCTTCATTGTCAGAATCGGGATAGTCTAAACCACAGACTATAAAACCTGGGTCTCCTACCCAATCATAAATTTCATCAGCCACTATAACACTTCCAACATTGGTTTGATGCTCCCCCTCAAATGGTGCATCCTCAACTAAAACAATAGTATTCTTATCATTTTCACCAGGTCTTCCTTTCTAAGGAGAATCATCCACTATCAATTCTTTCTCTAAAATAGCTGAAGGGTCTTCCAAACTAGTCAATGGTATGTCCATATCATTTGCATTCGTAGAAGGCACTAATGATTGTCCAATCATTGGAATCAGGATCAAATAAGCTTATATAGATGCTTCACTTTCATGAAAATCTTCTTCCTTATCTACAGCAGCCTCATCCTTATATAATTTATGATGATCTTGAATTTCAAGAGTTGGGCTAGGTGGTAAGTCAGGGTCTCCTCCTTCATCAGTAGAGGAATCTTCCTCTTCTGAATCATCACTTTATTTTGGATCCTCTTCATCAGTTCCCAGACCTGGATCCCTCACATTCTTTGGTCTTGAAGGATGATCCACAGTATTGAATTTTTCATATACCTTCTTGTCATCACTGACCCATTCTCCTCTCCAAGGGTTCCAATTTATTCTCATGTATTTGCACGCTGTAGATGTGATACAAAAGTTATTCTTTGCTACTATTATCCCATCTTGAGACTCAACTATAACTTTTACCTTGATAATCACAGAAATTAACTTAGCAAAGAATATGTCATTTGTCTTTTATTTTGGCCTTGTCATGTCTTCAATTTGGATCATCAGCAATCTGCACAAATTACTTTTACACAATGTCTTAAAATATGCAGGAAATAGATATCCTGATATATCAAATTTGCAAAGTCTCCTCTCCTAGGTATCATGACATGTTGAAAAACATTGAACAGAAATCTGTTCTCTCCATCCATTTCTGCAACAACTACTTGTCTTTGACTTCCATCACCAGTCAGCTCTTCCAAAGTAGTCTCATAGTCAAAAATATAACTGGTATGTGGCATGGCTCTCGAGACATATCCAGATACCCCTTAATATGGTACATTTAAGTAATCATCCCATTCAACAGATGAAAATGATATCTTGTTTCCATTTACAAACGAATTCACTCGGGTTTCATTCTCAGATTTCTCAAAATTTATAAACTCTTAAAACTGATTCACTAACATTGAAAAGTAGGGACCATTGTTGTTCGAAAAACAATCCACCCATTTTTGATCTTCAAGCACTTCGAGAACTAAGGACGTTCTAGGCAATAGCCATTGTACACACATCTCTTTTTCAATCACAATAACTCAATTTTTCAGATGAGTATTTAGTGGTCATCTTCGTGATCTTCTCCTTCTAGCACTTCCACTTTCTTCTGGCACAGACTTTTGCTTCTTTGCTTTCGACTCATCAGAAACATCTCTAACAGAAGGGAGTTTGGTTTTTTCCATCTCAGATTCGAGATATTTAGGGTTCTCTAAGGATTAGGGAGCTAAGGTTTGAGGGTAATGGTTTGAGGCTCGGTGGATTTAGAAGTATCTCAGACTTTAGTTTTATCATTTAGGAATCATAAAATAAATTAATAAAATGAAATAATGAAAAAACGATTCATATTCTGGCGGCAGATAGAATTCTAAAACAGTGCACTCATCGGTAGGGTCTATCAGTGAGAATTCCTATCAGTGAGGTTTCATCTGTGATAATTTTACATCGGTGAGAATTTGACATCGGTGAGAATATCACATCGGTGAGAATTATAAATTGGTGATAATTTCACATCGGTGAGAATTTCTAATCGGTGTGAATTTCACATCGGTGAGATTAGCTACTGATCAAGGTTAAACATACCCAACTCATGTCTAATGTAACATAACGTCTCCGAACTCAAAGGTTTAGTGAAAATATTGGCTAATTGATGTTCAATACCTATAAACTAAAGTGTAATGTAACCCTTTTGATAATAATCTCTCAAAAAATGGTTCCTTACATCAATGTGTTTGGTCCAAGAGTGAGACACGGGGCTCTTCGAGATTTTTATTGCACTAGTGTTGTCACAGTTGATAGAAACATACTTAAAGTCATATCCATAGTCTAAAAGAGTGTGTTTCATCTTCATAATTTGTGCACAACAACTACCAGCAGCTATCTACTCTGCTTCAGTAGTGGACAATGATACAAAATTATGCTTTTTTTCTACACCAAGATACTAAGGATTTTTCAAATAAGTGACATGTTCCGGAAGTGCTTTTTCTATCCAACTTGCAACCAGCAAAATCAGCATCTGAATAACTCATTAAATCAAAGGGTTGTCCTTTTGGGTAAAATAAACCCAAGTATACAGTATTTTTAAGATACTTAAAAATTATTTTAACAACAATTAAATGAGATTCTTTGGGATTAGCTTGATATCTTGCACACATACACACACTAAACATAATATATGGTCGACTAGAAGTAAGGTAATGTAGGCTTCCAATCATACCTCTATAATTGGTTTGATCAACTGGTTTCCCAGTTTCATCTGCATCCAATTTACAAACATTACTCTTAGAAGCATCAATATCCTTAATACTATCCAAACCAAAACGATTTAAAATATCCTTTGTATATTTACATTGATTCAAAATGAAACCATTTTAATTTTGGAAAACATGAAATCCAAGAAAATATTTGAGTTATCCCATTAAAATAATTTCATATTCATTTTTCATACTCTTTGAAAAATTAGTACATAAATAGTGTTTAGAAGATCCAAAAATAATATCATCAACATAGATTTGAACTATTAAAACATCTTTAGAAATTATTTTAATAAAAAGTGTTGGATCAGCAATCCCTTTAGTAAAAATTTTTGAAATAAGAAAATTTCTAATTCTATCATACTATGAACTTGGAGCTTGTTTTAAACCATATATATATTTAGAATGTTTAAAACATGATTTGGAAAATGAGGATGAGTAAATACAAGTGATTGTTCAACAAAAAAATCTTCGACAATAAAACCATTTAGAAAATCACTTTTAAGATCCATTTGATATAACATGAAATTCAGATGATCAACATAGGTGCGTAAGATCCTAATAGCACCTAATCTGGCTACAGGTGAAAAGTTTTACTCATAATCTATACCTTCTTTTTAACTATATCCTTGTGTGACTAGCCTAGATTTTTTCTTAATTATGCTTCCAGATTCATCAACTTTGTTTAGAAAAACCCATTTAGTGCCTATTTTTAATGTGTCCTTAGGACTATCAACAAATTCCCTGACTTTGTTACTTTCAAATTGATTTAACTTTTCTTGCAGAGCTATTACCCAAAATTCTTCATTGATAGCATCATTGACAATTTTAGGTTCTTGCTGTGAAAGAAAGGCTTGATGTTCAACATGGTTTCTTAGAGAAGCTCTATTCTGTGTCCCTCTATCAAGATTGACAACAACCTCATCCAAAGGACGATTCTTTAGATTACTTTTTGATCTAATAAAGGTAGGACTAGAAATTTCAGGTTTATCTCCAAGTTCGGGATCAACAGAAGCAGATTCTAGAATATATCCAGAACTGGATATTTTTACAGCAGGTTCTTTAGATTTATCATTAAGGACCAGAACACTCAAATCTTCTACAAGATTTTCAAGAGAGGTTTTAGGCTCATGTGGATCAGTTTCATCAAAAATTATGTGAACATGTTCTTCCACACATTTGGTTCATTTATTAAAGACTCTATATTATTTTCTAGTTAAGGAATAACCAAGAAAAATTCTATCATCACTTTCAGAAGTAAAACTATCCAGATTATCCATTGTATTAAGAAAAAAAATATTGCATCCAAATAATCTAAAGTATATAACATTAGGTTTTCTATTATTCCACAGTTCATATGAGGTCTTCTGCAGAATAATTCTTATTAAGACTCTATTAATAATATAACAGGGTGTATTCACAGCTTCAACCTAAAAGAAAATAGGCATATCAAACTCATTAAGCATGGTTATAGCTATTTCTTGAAGGGTTCTATTCTTTCTTTCTACTACACCATTATTATGTGGTGTCCAAGGAGCCAAACATTTGTGACTATAGCCATTGTGTGAGTAATAAGATTCAAACTCTTGATTTTAAAACTCACTGCCATGATCAATTCTCAGGGTTTTAATCATAATTCCAATAAGGTTTTCTACAGATTTGGAGTAATTATCAATGTAAGAACAAGCTTCACTTTGTGATCTAAGAAGTATACCCATGTATATCTAGAAAAGTCATCTACTGGGACATAGACATAGTGCTTCCCATTTAAACTAGAAACTCTTGAATGTTCAAACAAGTCCATGTGAACCAAATCGAGAGGTTGAGAAGTCGGAACTTATTTATTTTATTTAAAAACACATTATGTTGCTTTCCCTTTTGTCAGGGATTAAAAACTTTGTCATTTAAAAATTAATGTTTAGGTAGGTCTCTAACAAAGTTATTCCTAGTCAGATTTCTAAGTGAATAGATGTTGTAGGGTCCGAATATTCTGTTCCAAAGCCAATATTCTTTATGAAAAGCATTTAGACAAGTATCATTTTGTTTAGATAAAGAATTTAAATCAACATCATAAATATTTTAATTTGTTAAAGTGGAAAATACAAATACATTCTAAGAATTAAAAACATTACAGGAATCATTTTAAAATTTTATATTAAATCCATCAACACATAACTGCGAAATACTTAACAGGTTATATTTATTTCCATCAAAAAATAGAACTTTAGAAATTAAAACTGAATCAGTGTTACCAATCTGGCCTAGGCTGATGATTTTTCCTTTATAATTATCACCAAAGGTGACATGGCCTCCATAAACCTTTATTAAGCTTTTGAATCATGAATAATCTTCAGACATGTGTCTTGAACATCCACTTTCCATGTACCATACATTCTTGTGAGAACTCTTCAAACATGTTTCTACAAAACAGGTTTAGAAATGATATGATTTTGGTACCCAAATCTTCTTGGGTCCAGATAGGTTAGAAATCAAAGATTTAGGTACCCATATTTATCATATGGGTATCATATAATTTACAGAATAAATATATTTTTAAAGATAAACTTTATTTGATATATAAACATATGAATAAATGGTTGAAGCATACGAATTTCCAGAAGTGGAATAAGCAGAATTTTGTCCAGACTTAGGAATAAATCAGGTTTTAGTGAACTTTCTTTTTCCAGGTTTGGTACCCCAAACCAGTAGTGTATTCAGGTGAAACATTCTTTCCTATCATTTGTGTAAATGTATCTTTTCCATTTGTACACTTTTATATGTCCTTTCTATGTTTCTCATTAGACATTTTCAATTCAGTATTTTCCTTTAATAGTTGAGCATTCTTTTCTTTTTCTATATAAAATGAAGATTTAGCAGTGACAGTGAGAGCATAATGATTCATTAATGACTTATATTTGTCTATAAGTTCATTACATGTTTCTTCTAGAATATTTCAGCATTCAAACATTTCATTCATATAAATATTTCCATCATTTTCTGAATCACGGTTATTTAGAGAATAATAATCATTTAGATTAGGGGAAACAGGTACCTCAGATTTGTTGGCCATTAAGCACATGTTGGAATGATTCTTCTCAGAATCAGAAACATCAGATTTACTTGTGCTATTCTCCAAAGCACTCCAACTAGCTTTCATAGTATTCTTGTACTTCTTGTCCTTATAATCATATTTCTTTTTGAATTTAAATTTTGGATAGTCAGCCTTGATGTGCCCTTTCCTTTTGCACTCGTAGCAGACTATATCATCCTCTTTATCCGGCCTTTTACAATCCTCTTTCCAATGTCCATTGTTATCATAATTTCTTTTGTAGTTAGATTTTCTAAAGAATTTATTCTTCCTATAGAACTTCTTGAATCTCTTGGCTATTTGAGCCATTTCAGCATCACTGTCTGAATCAGAATCTTCACTGGTTGATCTTTCAGTTTGTATTTGCATTTTCTCCTTGACTTTTCTCTTAGAAGAAGTAGACTTGAAATCTACGAATTTTCTTTTTGGTTCATCATCATCCTCCTTGTTCACCTTGAGTTCTTCTTCATACATAATTAATTTACCAATAATCTCTTTTACAGGAAGTGATCCAATGTCACATGACTCTCTGATTGAAACAGAAGTTCCCCTCCATCGTTCTGGCAGACATCTCAGTATCCTCATAATTTGTTCCATAGCTGCAACATCTTTTCCAAGTGAACTCATTGTATTGACTATCTCACTAAACCTGAGAAACATATCAGAAATAGGTTCATCAGTTTTCATTTTAAAATTATCATATTTATAGTATAAAGATTCAATCGCATTTCTTTAACATTCGTTGTTCTTTCATGAGAAACACCCAAAGTATCCCATATTTCATAAGCAGTTTTGAAAGAAGATATTCTAATAAACTCTTCATCTCCTAAAGCATTGCACAATGTATTCATAACATTATAATTATTATTGTAAAAAACCTTTGTAGGTTCATCCTAATATGTTCTTTTAGTTTCTATAATTTTATATTGAGTCTCTATAGCAATACAGATATAAAAACCCATACTTTCTAAATAAATTTTCATCTTAACTTTCCACTGGGCGTAGTTGGTTCCATTGAAGAAAGGTGGCCGGTTAGTAGCAGCACCCTCTAGTCTATTGTCCATAACTATATTTTAGAAAAGAAATTTTAAAGAGATAAAATTTAGAACTGACCAAAATTTATGATCATTAAAGAGGCAAGTAAACTCACAGTTGAAAAACATAATATGTCAAATATCCTTTAACAAAAACAACCCTCTAATACCAAATGTTGGTCGGAGTGGATATTCAAGAGGGGGGCGAAACACTTGCAATTTAACTATCAATGTAGCATTAAAATAGTTTTATATTTCAATGTAATAGATTCATAATATGAAATAAATATATATATTATGCTTATGACTTAAACTAAAAAGCACAACAGAGGTAACCAAGAGGTTCAGTCTTAAGCCGAGACTTAGTCCTCTCAACAATTTATATAAGTTTATCCACACCCTGGATCGGGGTAAACAATAGTAAACAACTATCCAGGTCCAAAGACATCTACCACAGTTCTATGTGGGAAACACAAACAACAAAACACATGTTGTCCAGGTCTTACTCGACCTCTACCACTATCCACAGTGGGAAACAAAGGGTTATGAAGTTGAGTGAGGATTTAGGAATCCTCAAGATAACTTAGGAGACAGTGTGTGTGTAAAATAAACAGGGTACACACACTACTCGAAATGTAATTATAAAATCACTAAAGAAAGTGAGAAAGAGTTTAGAAAATCATTAGTGATTGTTAGTGCATCTTTGGACTCGTTTGGATGATCAGAAAAACTTCTGAGTCCTTCTCTAGTTTCTGCTCAGAAAACAGAGTGTCATTTTCTTTTTTGATTCATGGTCCAACTTGTCATCTTGAGTGTATAAAGTGTTTTTGGTAGTTCGTCACTCATGGTGCAGCTTGTGTTCTCCTTGAAAAAGTGTAGCTTCATGTATGTCCAGTTTTCTTGAAGTATGGATGTAGCCTTTCACGAATGCACCATGTTTGAATGATGCTCAGCCCTTTTCATTTTCACCCGTGTGCCTTCTTAGTTCCTTGATTCTTGTCGTATGCACACCTAGTGTTCTATACTTCTCATCCTATTTAGATAGGTCTTTATCTTCCCTTTTATAGCTTTCACCTCTGGCAAATAAGAATGATTACGTTTTGCATGGGTACTAGGTATAGTTCCCTGACATGGCAACATATATCATTAAATAACATTAACTGCATTAAAAACATCCCATGTAACCATTAGATTAATAAATAAATAGTACTGAGAGTATAAAGTTTGACTGGTTGGTCAATCATTAATAGCTCGTGTTGGTAAATGTGTACGGTGGTCTTTTGTGTAGTAGAACCTTCCATCAGTATCTCTTTGAACTTGCATCGGTAGCTTGTTGGTATCAGTACCTCTAGGTGTCAGTAACTCCTTCTATCGGTAGACATGCTCTATCGGTAGCTCGGTAGACTTGTTCTATCAGTAGATCTATACTTGTATCGGTAGACTGTGTCAGTCAGTTCATATCAGTCGCCAGTCTGTTTATCAGTAGGCCAGTCGGTAGCTCGTATCGGTAGCTCTTAGTGTTCTGTATCGGTAGACTGAATCTCTTGGTAGACTTGCTTACCGATAGCTCGGTAGCTCTAGTCTGTTCTATCGGTAGACTTGGTGTCTGTCGGTATCTCTTGTACATATTGGTGACCTTTGTGTATCAGTGACGCTATCTATCGGTATAATGAGTACTGGTAGCTCTATATCAGTAGCTATACCTAGATCAGTGACTTAACACTTGTCTGTTTTATACAAAGCATATCCGAAAGGGTTAGAAGATATTCAGAACTCATATAAACATAGATAGACATGGATTAGCATATCTCAGGGATTATTTTAATATTATTATTACCTTGATCACAGATTGAATGATTTAATATATAGAAAAACATTATATTGAGATTATCAAAGTATATAAATGAATAATTGGGATTAACAAAACAGGCGAGGTCAACAAAGGCTTTTGATAATATAGATTGTGGTTTCATATTTAATGTTCTCCAGGATTTTGGTTTTAAAAATTCCTTCATTAGTAGAATTAACACCTTATTTTCTTTAGCCAATATCTCCTTTCTATTTAATGGTGCTCCTAAAGGTTATTTTAAATGAAAGAACGGTGTTAGGCTGGGTGATACCCTATCGGCCATTCTTTTTTAAATTGTGGAGGTTCATCATAGAAGATTACTTTCTAGGATTGTGGATCAAAACAAGCTCATACCTTTTTAGGTGGCCAGAAATATTAATGTGCCAACACTACTTTTATAAGAAAATTACATCTTTCTTTTCTTGCATGGTGGAAAAAGAAACGTTCAAACACTAAAAAATTTCTTATATCATTACAAAGTCGTCTCTTATCAGTCTATAAGTTGTATCAAATCCTTTTTCTTTTTAAGGAAAGGCTTCTCACCTAATAGAAAAAATAACATCATAAACAATCTAGGAATCAAAGAAGGCTCTTTCCGATTCATCTACATGGGGTTTCAATTTTTTGGGGAAGGCCTAAACCCTTGTATTTCAACATGATTGTGGACCAGGTTATCCATCAACTTGATTTCTAGAAGGGAAAATCCTTCTCCAAGGCCGACAGAGTTTGTCTTGTTAAATCTACCATTATTTCTAAAATGGTTTAATCCATGATGATCTATAGATAGCCTACCAGTCTTCTAAAAAATATAAATGGTTGAATTAGAAATTTTTTCTGGTCTGGTAGCATTCTAATTAGGAAGCTTATCACCATTCTCTATTCCAACTGATGCATACCACTAGAGAAGGGTGGTATGAGCATTAAAAATCTCAATATTTTTAATGAGGCCCTTCAAGCCAAGTTTACTTGGAATTTAATTCGTAGTTCCTCATACTCCCTTTCCTTCCTCAATAATAACTTCCTCGTGAAGTTTAACAATGGTAATTTGAATTATGTGAACTCTTCGATCTGTCCTTCCATCAGACATCCCTTCGTTAGAATCATGAATAATTCTAGATGGATGGGTATCATTGAATATTACATGAACTTTTGGTTGGATAATTGGAATGACACACCCCTAATATCTATATTATCTCCTTACTCCACACCCAAAAGCACTAATTATTCCATTAAATATGTGTTTCAAGCTATGTTTTTCAATCTTCTTGATAACATGTTAAATGTGGTTGAAAATTATCATTTTACTCATGCTAATGATTTACATATTTGGGAACCGACCCATAATGGTGTGTTGGACTCTAAATGTTTTTATAATCATAATTTCACATCTACTAACTCTGATTTTAATTTTTTGAATTCTTTTGAAAAGCCTTGGATACAACCTACAAGGATCAACTTGATTTGGCGTATTTTCCACAACATAAGGAAGATATCAGTGACCTTTTATTGTCCTATGCCACGGCTTCAGATCTTTGGAATTATATTACTGACGTGTTTGATTGCAGATGGTTTCATTTTGACTCCATTATTTCTCAAATCAAAGGCTGTTTAATGCTTGATTTTTTTCCACAAATCATGAACCTATTCACAATTGTTGTGGCAGAGATCCTCCAAGTAATCTTGAATTCTATAAATGATTTTATGCACAAAATTGTTCATTTAATCTTAATAGAGGTAGGATATGGATTATTATAGCCTTCCTGGAGGTGACGTCGATGAAAAATGATCCTTGTAACTACACTATTGGATACCTGATGATACTTCATCAACATGGAATCAAAGGACTTTACAGGCAGCCGAGGCACACCTTTGAGATTTTCTGGCAAGCTCCTCTTCCTGGTTGGATCAAACATAATGTGAATGGTGATTTTAAAGGTAACATGGGTCCTACTGGATGTAGTGCTATCTTCATATATTTTCATGGTCAAATATTTAGTTGTTTATTCACAAGTTGCAGTTTGGACACCTATTTAGATGCAGAAATGTAGGTCGTGAACCATGCGATTGAGTTTGTTAGACAAAAGGGATGGAACAACATTTGGATTGAAAGTGACTCTACCACCATTATACAAGGTATTTGGAATGGTACGTTGCATCTTGCTTGGTCGCTTACCACCTGATGGATGAGTTGACTCAATTTGCTCCATGAGATCAATTACATAGCCACTCATGCCTTTCATGATGAAAACACTGTAGAGGATGGTCTTGCCAATAAGGGTATAAACCAGGGCCTCTGTTGGTTGGAGGAATTACCAGTTGAGTTACCCCCCCATATGAAAAAGATGGTAAAATGATTCCCTCATTCAGACTTTTGTAGTTGTTTCTCTGATTGGTAATAAATTTTGTGTTGGTGTTTTTCCAAGACACAACCTTTAAAAAAATGAATCATATGTTCCCAAATTACCAAAACAAATGTCATGTTAGTGTTTTATCCTAAAAATCAAAACATATACCTTATGGTATTGAGTTTGGTGGATTATTAGATCATTTTGTTTTGTAAAAATGTTGTTTCACATTACATTATTTTGAAAAATTTCAGTTGTGTCCTCTCCATGACTTTTAAAAGGCAACCGACTATCACACCCACATAACACCTTTAAAACAAAATGGTTTAGAAAAATAAAAAAAAACACACATATTGACTTCCATAATTTATCCTATAATCAATAATGTTTTATAAAATATATCTAATGATTGACATTGGTGAAATCTAAAAGGTGTTCCCCAAGGAAGAGGTAACGTTCATCAATGTATTTTTTTTGTATTATTTCACTGTTCGAACAATTAAATTATCATTATACCATGATTATATAAATAAATTTATATTATTAATATATTGATATTTTTTTCTTAATGTTGTGACATAAACTATCACAAACTTCAATCTAATGGGTTAAGAAATTTTCATTTGTGTGTTTGGTAGAATAACTCCTCATGAAGTCATGTCATTTATTTATTCATTACGAACGTTAAAGGATCGTAATAATTATGGAATTAATATTTCAACAGTATATATATAAATATTATGACATAATAATATATATAGATTTATTATATCACATACACCATTTTTATATTTTATACCATAGGGGATGTGATACATCACTCGTGTGTAGGGTGGACTACTTCTTCACAAAGTAATGCAAATCAATTTTCAATAACATTTTACATAGAAGATAATAAGATTACCTATAATAAATATTTATTATATAAATGTACCAATTATATTTTTCATGTAATAATTATCTTTTTGTAAATATAATATATAATTTTTTTCCAAACTTTTCACATACTAAAAAGTGAAAACATTATTCATGGACATATGGGCTACCACCCACTCAATGAAATGTGATTACTTTTTCATGAAATTAATGATATATATACATATATATAATTAATTATCATATTTTTTATGATACAATTATCATTATTTAAGGAATAAATTTCACCTAACTTCCTTAAATAATCATCCTTGAAAAACGAAATCATTACTCATGCATAGGTACAACATACGGTCTCCACAACTATGATGTTAATTCATTTTTCATAACCATGTTTCATTATCCATTATAAAATTATAATTTTTTTACAAATATACTAATTATTTTCTTATTATTTTTCTCAAGATATTTAATGAATGACCCCTTTATCCATAGTTGGTCTGCCAATGTTGTTTTTGATACCTAAGCTTTATATGGTCAAGATCCTACATAATCATAATTGATTAAACAATTGAATAAAAAAATTAATAATCATGAAAAAGTTACTCTATAATGTAAATAATTAATATAATTTTATAATTAAATAAGATAAACACTTATTTGAAAAATCTAACTCAAGGTGGAGGACTTCATCTTAATTTCCATTTATTATGGAAAATCATGATGGTATGAACCTTTATTCGTTTATATGTTTTATATACACCTACTTTAAAATTAAATATATATAATATATCTATTATCATGAAATTTAATGTCATTTAATGTAATACATTAATTTATTTTATAATTCATATGTTCTATAAGTGATTAGGGCCTTTTCAATGATGTTTTTAATGTTTTACTTTAAACTATCTATCTCTTACATGTCCATGTTTTTAAAATTTCATTTTAATTATATAATATAGATATAAAAGATTTATAATGTTCACTTATGTAAGAACCTGGTTTTTGACTCAGGTATTGATCCATTAATTTTCTTTATAAATCCATAATTTGGACCTAATATGGATGCATAAAGAGTTGGAAAATGTTTCAAGGGGTGTGTGGGGGATGTTCGGATCCAAAACACATCTATTTTGAGAAATTGGTCGATTAGCACAGTTGGTTCATGGGTTACCTAACCATGCATATGTTGTTTTTCATGATAGATCCACCTTTCACTACATGTGCATAGTCATGTGGCCTATCCTTGAATGTTCCCCTTTTTTCAAGGTAACCGTACAGAGTTTGTGCATGGTTTGTCAAACCATAGAGACAAACATTGCACATGCCATTTTTATGGATAATTTTTTAATATTTCATTAATTGTCTATTTACCCTCCTTTCAACTAATATTTGAACCAGTGTGATTAACCCATTTTCCTCTAATTTTATATATTTTTGATCATTTACAGTTGGAATCAATAGATCTCCTTCAATCGAGATATTATGGAGAGTCCATTTTTCATGTGGGATTCCCAATAGTATGTACTCGGGTCTTTTAAGACATTCCTCTTCCATATTGATCTGGACCTAACTATAGGTCTATGAGCGATTGTATCCTTTTATTAGATCTACTCTAATATAAGACAATTCACAGTACAATACCAAAAGGAGAGAGTCGTATAAGCCTATGGTTGGTGGACTATAACATATCCCTTATGTTCGTTGATATCAGAATTTTCATCCAGGGACCACTAATTTTATCAGGTGTCGTTAATAGAATTATATTATCTTATTATATTCATTAGAACCATATGAATATTCTCTTTCCATACATGTGAGTAATTTTTGATGGTTATGACCACAACACCATCATTTCTTTGACGAATTTTATGTTATAAATTTTTTTAGTTTTTTAATATGTTTGTGCGGCCAATCAGGAGAGCCTTGGATTGACCTTACTAAGGATAACCATATCTATATAAAATATAATGGATATAAAGAGAAATTAATAGTGGAAATTACATGTTATGCATACCACTTGACCCACCTATGTTAGGATTTTCAATTTGGAAATAAATTCTGATCTCTGAATTGGAAAGTATACTATTTATATTACATGGAATTTGATGTAAATAAATTGTAGGTTGCATATTCATATCACCCCATACCACACTAATTTGAGGTAGAAAAATGAATCTTGTGTATATAATATACATTAAGTGGATTAAATAAATGGTTTCCTGCTATATTCCATCAACACACTAGTGAAATGAAATGCATAAAACAAGTTACATGATTAAAAAGTTTCATGATACTTAACCTTATAAAACTAATGAAAGCCAAGTCTATAACTGATTGAAATATCACATGAATTTATAATTACAATGAAGTGGATGGAATCAATATCTCTAGAGATTATATTTGGATAATTCCATGAGCACTTCGAAAACCCATTCCAAATCATTGAAATGGATTTTAGGTTGATAACCACCAAGATATAGATCCATGCCTAATTTTTGGATTCGCAGTATGACACCATAAGATCCCATAAATATCATTACCAGTTGCCTTGGATACACTCTTGGGATCCAACATTGACTAGTATGTTCTATGGTTATTCCCATATAGACCTATCTCAGCATAGCCTCATTTTACCTTGGGCAATCACCATAGACTCGGTAGGCATCTTATTGTGGAGTTACTTGTAATATGCTCATTGAATTACACAATTACCCTTACCAAGCTATAATAATTGTTGTGTTGGAGACCCATGCAGTCTATGTCACCTTTGTTTTTACATTAGGACTTCATTGTTAAATATCATTATAATTGTCCTTGTCATATCATAGAACCATCACTTTTCTTAACATGTGATATGTTACAAACATGTAATAATCAAATATTGAATTAGATTGATGTTTAGACATTATCTGAGGGATAAAGCAGGTACATGCGTATTTAGTTACATTATACATTTTTACTTTATATATTATTTCATGCACACTATTATATTCCCATTACACGGGATGGATATAATAGACATCGTGGGTGGTGGCCCATTGAAATTTATCTCACACCCACTCTAGGCATCATTTGGTACTCGGAGTAGATTACATGGTTGCATGTGTTGACAAAGGAAATCATATGGCTTGAAAAACATGATAACTTCCTTTTTAGAATGGATATTGATAGGAGATGACCAAACCAAAGCACAGTATTAATGGGATGTACTTTTTTTACCTTTATATTATTTCATAACATTTTAGGCCTGTATTTTGTATCTATGTTTTCTAGTATTCAAGTGTCATGAAATATAATTAGTTATTGAATTCTCTCCTAGTATTTTTATAAATTGTTGCAATTTTCCTTATTGTATGTTATTCCTTAGGATTATATATATTACTACCTATATTTATCCACATTTACATTCATACACTATTCTAAAATTTGTATACAAGGTTATAGTATCCCCGTAGACACTCCATATGTCATAACTGGTAATCGGTTTCCTATGGAGTTCAGGGAGATGTGCATGGGGGCATGTGTATATCTATCTCATAGCACCCAATGAGTGGAATCCGGGTCTAGTACATTAATAAGTTTTATTGGAGGGGTTTAAATTATTTCATAACTATTTAGAGAAAATACATTGGAGATTAAGAACAATGGGACTTAGTTATAAGTTCTTCTTGGGCTTTGATAACCCATGTTCTGGGTAAAAACCATGATACCGAAAATTATAATTGTTGTTTGCATTTTTCTTTTTATAATTGATATTATTACACCATTGGGTGATTCACATGCTATATAGAGTTATTTATTATTATTATGATTCAGGATTTTCATTCGTCATTGGCCCATTGATATGCTAGAAAAGAGAAATGTTACATGAATCATTATAGGCCCCTATAATTTACATGTCATGTATACTTCCATGCCATATACATGAATTTACCTATTTTTCATTGCATGATTTACCTATGATTTTGAGTTATATTGTGATTTATATTTTTTAAATTTATTACATTTAGTTGTGATTGAGTGATTTTAGATCTCAATTCATGATGTGTATGGGCCCCCAAGGGTTTGGATGAGAAATTTACCTAGTCAATATATTTTTCTATAAATAAATGGGTTCCATTTCTATTGATTTGAGTTTGGGAACAGATTCATCAGAAATGGTTGTCCATAATAAATTTAATCATGAAATCTAAAATTATTTTTTATTCACGTCATTATCCCTCCATATCATGTATATGAATAATAATTGAGTAAACCTGGTAATCAAATAATAAATGAAATGAAACATATACTTGATCACTTACTAATACCTGACAATCTAATCGGGTAGCTATGGTAATATCCCTTGGGTTGTGAGTAATCATGCATGCATCTTCCACTTGTGATGCTTTAATTATTCTAATGTTCCTAGAAATTATATGCCAATGATTCAACAACATCCTTGTGTTGTACACTAGAAGGGTGGTGATGACCATGCTCCAAATGCGGTGGGCCCTCACCCACCACTCTTACCTGCATGATTGATACTAGAGGCACCACCTTATGTACCTAATCTGGGCACTGAATACCATGTTTGTGATAGATTCCTGCTTATTACGGAGTCCATACATGGTGTTCCATGACTTGTACCTACGATAGATGATCTGACTCGTGAGTTTTGTCAACAGTATTGTCCATATTTTTTAGGGAAATAGAAGTCTTCATGAAACTGAGTCTTTTCTAGAAGACACCCTATATATCATTGAGATTCTTAAAATTCCTCCAAATCATAATTTCATGCATTCCATATACATGCTTCTTCATTCATCCATGCATGGGTGGGATGCGATTACCTAGGCTAGTCATCATTTAATCATGTTATGTGTTGATTCGAGAGTACCTTATACTATAAGTTCTTTCCATATATGTTTTTATGTGATAGATCTTGAGATATAATCCAGATTGATTAAGGATCTATGGAATTCATGTATTATTCAGTGTGTTTTACTTAGTTACAATTCTTTTCACCAGTTCTATCTAGTGATGATATTTCACATGCTAGAAGTTTCGAGGATACTCTACAGTATCCCATCCAAACATAGGTGAATGTCATTTTCCAGCATACCTTTTTAGAATTCTTCAATATAAATCTTATCATTATGAAAATACTATGGGATCAAACCATTATCACGAATAGAATATTATTAATGCTTTAGGCCAGTAGTCCTTGCAGTGGTAGGATACAATCTCTTGAGGCCTCTATTTATGGAAGTCCCAATTAGAGTGCCCATTTTAATATCTCTATAGAGGGTCATCAGTGAGGATGAAGAGGTCAAATGGCACATCAATGTTATTTAGACCCAATTGAGTGTTGACATTTGTGTCGTATAGGGCATCTGCACTGTTTATGTATGACCCTTCCACTAGTTTTGAGTGATCAACACCACCTCAACCTTTAGAAATGGTTTATTTTAAGCCACGTCAGGTACAGAGTTTAATTGAACTTGTAGGTCTAGCTGAGGAATAGGTTATGGATATGGTATCAATTCCCCTGATCACCAGTAGCACCAACAAGGATGTTTTCATCAGGGTAATCAATCTATTTTACAGGGCTGTGGAGCAGGTCAGTTACATGCACTACAACGAATACCTAAGGATCAGGAAGTGGGACCATCTACAGTTTGTGGTATTATTCTTTTATCTTATAATATAGTATCATCATTATTTTATATTAGTTCTTTAAATAGTTTTATCTATATAATTATTTTGGAATGAATCAGAAAAATAATACAATATTTTTTTATATAATGACCCATGATACACCATTAGGGTTTTGAATAGAGGGCATACACCAATGCACAGATTTTCCCCTTGAAGAATGCAGTTTCCATTTTTTATATAACCTCTTTTCTCTTGAGATTACGGGCTGCGATGTCAAACATGGTATGGATTGGTTGGTTCATTATCTCACTTTTGTAGATTGCTACCGCCATACAATTTCTTTTGTATCACAATTAGGGAGTACTTATATTTATAACTGCGAGTGGGATTTAAAGTTTGATAGAGATGGACCAGGGAATAATGGGGATGGTGGAGTGGCCTCCCAAATTTAAAATATCATAATGGAGGATCATGTTATATGTAAGGTTTATTTTAATCATGTAGTGGAACTTTTTATGGATGTCTTTCTCAATGATTTTTCTAGATCACCTTCAAAAAGAGAGGTATATTTTACAATAGAGATTATTCATGGAGCTTCTCTAGTGTCCATTATTTCATACAGGATGGAACCAATAGAGCTATAGAAGATCATGTGAGAATTAAAGGACTTAGAGGCCAAAGGTTCTATATGGACCATTACATCTTCCTGGGGTTTTCATGTTATTTTTTCCAAGAAGGATGATGGAACCTTATGTCTATTTGTGAACTAATGATATTTCAACCAGGTTATGGTCAATATATGATATTAAATGTGACAAAAAGATTATCTATATGACCATATTTGATGAAATGATGTCTTCTCTATGATTGACCAGAGGATGGATTATCATCAGCTATGAGTCAGACCAACAAACATACCACATATCGCATTCTGTAGTAGGTATGATCTTTATGAGTACCTTTTTATTCCATTTGGTCTTACAAACCTGACAACCATTTTCATGTCTATGAAATATTTGGTTTCCACCTGTATTTTATCTCACTTTTTCATTATCTTTGTGGTGATCATCTTAGTTTAATCTCGCACTCCTTGTGATCATGCTATACTTTTTGATATTATTCTTAGTAGACTATGAGAGCATCAGATTTATGTCATGTTTACTAAGTACAATTTCTATATCAACAAATATCAATTATTGGGTAATATTATCTATGATTTATGGGTATATGTTGACCTGGAAAAGGTTATTGTGGTATTTTCTTGAGTGAATCCGAAAACATTATTTATATATGTTGTTTTTAGGGGATAGTTGGAATATATAAGTGTTTCATGCAATCCATGTCAAATATATCTTAAAATAATACTAGAAATAAAAATATGGGTGTTATGGTTATATGGACAGAACAATGTGATAAATTCTTCGAGGAACTGAACGGGTGGCATGTATTGGCACCTTTTCAAACTCTTCCAAATCCACTCATAGGTTATACTATCTTTTGTGATTAACTAGACATCATCTTAGCAGTTGTGCTGATGAACTAGAAAAATTTCATTGTGTACAGATCGTATTAGTTAAGGCATAATGAGTGGAATTACATGATTAAATACCTTGAGCTAGAAGTAGTTATCCACGCCTTATGTTGGAGGCACTATATATTCGGTGAGATCCTTATGATGTATATGGAATACAAGATCATAAAATATATATTTTCTCATTGTGAAATGAACCTCAGACAATGAATATGGGCCATATATCAACAATATCTTGATTTTTATCTTTCATATATGATTGGGAAGGGAATTCTAGTTATAGATGCGATGATTCTGAAAAATAATACACAGGGCATATGAGAAGCCAGTAATGAGAGGATGTTAATGGAACACTTCATTGAACTTCTTTTTTAGTTTTATTAAATTCAAGAGAAGTCTTAAATATCATCATTGGCAGATAAATATTTCCTCTATGAGATGGATAAGGATAGAATGTTTTTAGATCCTGATGCCTTGGTTCACTATGATAGTATATCCAAAAATAAACCGCCTCTGGATTGGTTTGTGGATAGAGATGATGACATAGTTAGATGTGGAGGTTTCTAGGATCTTATAGATATGAGTTGGGAGTTGATGCGCGAGTCTCATGCCTCTCAATGGACAGTTCATCCTTGAATCATGAATATTTATTGGGACATGTGATGCCAGTATTGGTGGTTAGCGGTAAAGAATTAGATATCAGGCATTATCCGAAGGTGTTCCACCTATCAATAGGTGAAGTTGGAGTAATATAGATATAAAAGATTATTAAATCTTATTCTAGTCATAAGATGGAAGTGGGATGGCATTTTTATAGATTTCATAGTCATCATACCAAGGTCACCGAGGGGTACTAAGGCTATATGGTTAGTCATTGACAGAAAAATGAAATCATCCTACTTCATTCTAATTCAAGAGATATTTTTAGCCGATGGGATGGGAAGAATTTAAGTCCTTGAGATCATATGACTACATATTATTCCTCATACTATCATATTATATCGGGACTCTCATTTCACTTCACAGTTCTAGCACGGTTTACAAAATATTATGGGAAAATAGGTTCATCTAAGCACATATTTCACCCTCATACTGATGGACAATCAGAACAGATGATACAGGTTTAAGAGGATTTGCTTCAAGCTTGAGTCCTTGATTTGTGCAGTTCCTTGGAGAAGAATGTTCCTTATGTCGATTTATCCTATAATACTAGATTTTTAGTGAAAATTCAGATGGCTCTGTTTGAAAAATCGTATCATAGTTTCTGTAGTTCACCCATGTACTTGCTAGAGATAAGTGGGGCAATCCCTAATAGGTCCTCGTATCATTCAATGGACTTCAGAGCAAGTTCAAAAAATGAAAAATTATAAGACTACTACTCAGTATAGAAAGAAATCATATTTTGATCACCATATATGGCTTCTCGAGTTCAAGGGTAGGCATCATGTTTTTCATTAGTTATCACCCAATGTAGGTCATAAGTGATTATGAACACCGGGAAATATTTCACATCCTTATATAGGTTCATTGGAAATTATAGTGAGTGTCGGGCCAGTAGCCTATCAGTTCCTACTAACTCAGAGTTACTGTTCCATGAACTATGTCATATTTTTTCACATCATATTCAGTATCAGGAAAACACATCTCATACCTTTGATCACAACAAAGTTGATTAAGATGTTGATTCCACCTTCGAGTTATATCATGTAAGAATCGTTGGACAGAGATTGAAGGCTCTCTCAAGCCTGTCTATCAAATTGATATGGCTAGTATAGAATAACAGTTGAGTATTGAATATGGTTTGGGAGAGTGAAGCCATCATATGTGCTCAGTGTCTATAATTGTACTCATGCTGTTTTTTAAAACCCTTAGAAGGTGAACTCGAGGGAAAATTCTATTATGGGGGGAAGATTGTAAGAACGCCATTTCTTAAATTGGTATGGATCCTTTAATTTTCATTATAAACTTATAAATAAGACCTATAATTGATTCAATATTATTTAAAGATGTTATAATGTGTTTTTGGGTGCAGTTCTGATCCTAGAAACTATCTTTTTGAGAATACCAGACAAGTCGCATGGTGGGAACATTATTAGTGCACGATTTCCCTCATAGTACTGATGGTGTTTTTCCAAAAGTGTCACCTTGTACAATTGGTGGATGGTCATGAGGCCTACCCATTAAAGTTCCCCCTCTTTCTAGGTAGCGATGCAGGGAATCCATAATGATTTTCATACTGTGTAAACAAACCATGCATATGCCATTTTTCTGGCTAATTGTTCATTTTTCCCTTAAGAGTCTACTAACCTTGCTTCTTCCTCCTAATATGAGAACTATGGAAATTAAACCATTTCAATTAATTATGATTTTTAAGAAGTCCTAAGGTAGGAATCAATATATCTATATTGTCTAAGAATTTATCAACCATTCATTCGTCATGTTAGATTTTCAATGGGAGTGTTTATAAGAATTTCCTCTTATCTCATTCTCTTGACCTACCTATTAGGGAATTAAAGTTTTCACCTTTTTTAGATCAACTCTAATCAAATAAAAAACAAGTTAAAGTAATTGAGTATGAAGGTTATATAGTCCTAAGGTGGTTGGTTTATAAGTCATTCTTAATGTTCATTGATTTTGGAATTTTCTTTTAGGGCCCACTGATTTCATCCTGTGTCGTTAATAGAATTTATATTCCATTGTTACAATCATCATAATCATATAGATAATTTTTTTTATAGAAGCTATTAATTGTTGGTGGTTATGAAGACTACTCCATCCTTTACATGATGATGGTAATGATGTAGTTTTTTGTTTAGTGTCTTTACATGTTTGCGACATGGTTCGGATGAGCCCTGGCTTGACCTTCCTAATGGAAAATATTTATATATTTAATGTTTTGGTTATAAAGTAATTTTAATAATTTAATCTACCATGTATGAGATCAACTTGACCTGCCACTGGTAACTGTTTCAATTTGGAACTAAAATGTCAAATCTGAATTGGCATGTTTATTAGATAATTGACTTGTCGATAGATTAAAATGAATGGTAGGTTGCATATACATAGAACCCCCTAACATATTAATGGAATGGAGTGTAATGAAAAATGAATGTGGAATATGAATTTAATGGATTAAATAAATAGTTTCATGTTATTGGGATTTGTCACACTAATGAAAGGAAAGGCATGAAGCAAATGAACTTATTAAAATGTTTCATGCTACTTTACCATATCACACAAATGAAAGACAAGGCTTGAACCGAATAACTAAACAAGAGTGGTTCTACTCTAGATTTAATTGTATTCTATTTGTATAATTCCATGAAAACTCAAGAGCCCAATTTAGATTCAAGGATACAGATTGATCAGGATAAGAATCAGCTATATTTAGATACTTGAATATTTTTTTAACGCTCAGTATGAAACTGTAGGTTCTATTAAATTTCATTATACGATTTTTTGGATACACTCCCTGAATCCAGAATTGGCATGTAGGTTCCATAGTTATAGTTGAAAGGGCTATGTCTCATGTGAGCCCCATTTCACCTCAGAAAATCACATTGGATTATATTGGCATTTTATTCAAGAATACCTAGGAATATTCTACTTGGATAACACTCTTATCCATTTTAGGATGTTTTTTTTAGTTAGAGATCCTTGAGGTCTACGTTTTCTTGTTTATTTCCTTGGGACTTCACTGTAAAATATCATTACATGTTTCTTTGTCATAACATGGAACCTTCACATTTGTCAACATGTGATATGTTATAAACTAGTGAAAATAAAATAATGCTTTTGTTACATGTCCAGAAACCATCCAAGAGATAAAGTAGGTACTTGTAAAATTAGTTACATTATATAAATTTACATTTTAAATGTATGCCTACAAACATTTACATTTCTATTACATGGTATGGATGTTATAGACACAATTATTGGTGGACCACAGATATTTATCTCAATCCCAATTCGGTTTCCATTTGGTACCCATAAGAAGATTACATGGATGTATGTGCTGACATCAGGAATCATATGGCATCAAAAACATGGTTTCTTTCTGTTTTGAAAGGAGAATGATAGTAGATGACAAAGAAAAAACTCTAAATTATTGGGATTGTATTTTATTTTCATTATACTATTGTAGAACATGTTATGCCTACTATCTTGTATCCAGGTTTTCCAATTTTATAGTGACAAAACATATCATCATTTTTTGAATGTTAATTCAGTCATTTTATTAATTGTTAATATTTCCATTATTTTTTGATGTTCTATCTTTTAACTTGTATTAATACCACTATTGATTCCATTTAATGGAAGTTTCAACCAAGACGTCACACGTTATATATATTTCACATTATTTCAATGGTATTCAAATTGCATATTTTTACATTTTTAAAATGTATTTTGTAGAAAAATGAATAATAAGATTTCACAATTTGTATGTATGATGATAAATATCATTCATATCATCAAGATAATTTTTTACATTTCGTTACAAGATTACATATTTTATTAAATAAAACACATTCATTGAATTTTTTGGTTATTTTTTATCCAATTTTTTTCAAAAGAAATGTTTATTTTGAATTGAAAATGGAGAAGGATATACGAACTGTACTTTGAAAATAGGAAGTCATTTGGATTTCAGATTAAATTATTCATTCAAATGAAGAAAATTTTCAATTTCTTGTTGTTCTTTTTTAACGTTAAATAAAAATTTTCCACCTATATAGCACCATCTGGCGTGTTATAGATTAAATAATGGTTAAAAAATTATGTTGGATGGTGGAAATATGGTTATTAGAATATGTAAGGGTTTTTTAAGGATTTAGTAATGGTTTTATATGATGTTGTCCTAAGGGACCTACATGAATTTTCTATTCTTATTAATGATTATTCGAGGAAAACATTATTATTCAATTGTTTAAATAAAAGATACTTTTAACAGAATTATATATTAAATTATGGAATGATGTTTTATATTTTACGAAAGGGATATTATGGGTATTCATGATTTTATTGACCTAATAGTTTGTTTCCATTTCATATCATTTATTAAGTATTTTTTTCTCATCAAATGTTTTTTATCATTTCTTTTCCTGAATTATAGATAATAAAGTGAATGAAAGAGTTCATGTAAAAATCCATGATGCGTTTTCTTGAAAAGAGATGACAATATTCATTAAATATTTTGTATATGAGAAAAATAGATATTGGTTAGACGTATCAAATTTTTATTTTATGTTTATTTTTATGTATGATTAATGGCATAATTCATTAAAACTATATACCTGAAAAGACCATAAATATGAAAGAATATAAAATTATTTAAATAAACTCTTGATTATCTAATCTCTATGGTCATGGTCGTTTACAACACACCATTTTTATGGGATTATTTGAAATACTATTCTTTTTTTGAATGTGTGTTATTAATTTATATTATTTTAAAAAATTACTATTGATTATATTAGTATTATTTCCCCAAAAAATAGTCAAATCACCACATCTAGAAAACAACTTCTTGAATATTAGGAGATGTGCAAGAGTTCATCGGAATAACTAGTCGAACCTGATGATTTGGTCAGGGCATTACAATGTGGTATCTAAGGATGTTTTATTATGATTCTTCATGACCGTTTTTTTATAAATTGTAATAAATAGATTTACTCTATGGATCACGGGGAAGGTGATTAAGTTCAATACCTAGAAAACTCTTATTTAACCTACATATATGTAACAATTATTTTGAATGTTGTTTCTGGTTCTAATATTATTATTTCATATTAAACATAAGTACTATTGTGTTGTTACTGTTTTTATATTTTTGGTGGATTAATGAATTAGGACGTGGGGCATAATTTCACATTTAATACAAATAAATACTATTCAATCATAGTAATTTAATTACTAAAATGTTTTCTATTCTATAATATAATATTTTGTGATATATATTTAGGGACAATTGAATTAATTGAATTGGGCATGCTATCTTTAGTAATATTTATGAGAATGAGAATAATGTGATGGTAATAAAGAATTATCTTAATAATTTTCTAGTACTAAGGGATTTTTCCGCATAATAATTGGATTCATATTGGGATATGACTTCCTATAATAACTTTTTTATTTTCCCTAAAATTACTATATTGGAGATTTAACACCATGACTATCTAATTGAATAATATTTCATTCAGTTAGATATTTCACAGAAAAACATATCATAGAAAACAATATAACACACAATTTTTGTAAAATATTTTTATTTTATTGAAAAATTCATTTCATATGAATTTTACTGTAAACAAAACACCATGTTTCATCAATATATTTTGTCGCGTGAAATATTTTATTTTACCAAACAATAATATATTATTAATATTTGAATATAATTTCAAAATTACCACCTAGACATTAGAATGTAGTATAATAATATGATTAATTATATTATAGAAATATATATTTGAAAATTTTTTATTATATATATATTTATTTATTATAAAATAAAAAATAAATAAATGTTTTTTTGAAGACCAATATTTTTCTAAAAGACGATTTAACCTTGTCGAGAACACAAAATATAAAATTAATAATTACCACTTCTAGAAACAATTTTTTAAAAAATAAACATCAATATTGAAGAAAATATCAAAACTATCTTATGGTGTATTTTAGGAGCTTTATAAGGGGATTCATTTTTTATTGAATAGGGAATAATACAAAATTCAAATTGGTAACTGCCTTTTCATTTAAATAATTTATAGTTTTAAATTATATTTTCAATTGCTTATAATGTAACATTATGTAAAACATATATTCATTAAATAATTTTATTTAATTTTAATCATTTTTTCTATTTAATTTATATATACAACATTTTAAACTTCTTAATAGTGACACTTTGAAAACAACTTTTCTCGTCATGTTAGCGGGATGAATTTTAAATTAAATTATAAAACTTCTAAGAATTGATTTTTGAAAAATATATTAAATTTTTTTAATATTTATAATTTTTATTCCCTAATATGTTAAAATTAAAATTTTAACATTATGAATATTAAAATTAATTAAATATAATTACACTAATAATTTTTATAACATTTTTTAGCATTACAGACATTTCTTTAAATTTACTTTTACACTCACATAAGAATTTATTTAATAGATTTTATTTAATATTTAGAATAAGTAGATATAAATATTAAAATAAATAAAATTTTATTTTTATTTGTAGTGTTTAATTTACCTTTTTATTTAAAATATTCAATTTACCATATAAAAAACATATAGGGTTAAATTATGTTAACCTAAGGACTAACGAATAAATTCATAAAAAATGGGTTTATTTTATCTTTTGGATGAGGTTATCAACCACATAACCCATACACATGATTATTGATTTATTTTTTATCAACAGGATGTAATGGAGACCATTGGACAGTGAAAACTTTTTATTATTTACAAGAATTCCACTCCTCATCTTCTAAAAAAGTGCACTCACTACTGTTTCATCATCACAAATTAAACCAAATTGGAACATTAAGACCTCATAAACACACTTCCAATATTACATCCACCCATCATAGAACATTAATTTTCATAAAAAATCAATATTTAAAGGATTCAATTCAAATTTAAGGACCATAACATATAAAATGGTAATGTTATACAATGATCATTTTTATTTTAATTTCATCTTCACTCCATTAAATTCCTATTGCACCTATCTTATATAGTGACCAATGTTTCATCTATATGGTGAGATTATTTTAGTATATGGAAATTACCATATAATTCCCACACATCTATGAAATTGGATTTAAAATCATCTTTATCGTGTACATCAAACTACCTCCTCACGAACTAATGTAATTAATTTTCCAATTTCCACCCCTCGTGGATGAGTATGGAAAAGGATATAGAATATATATATGTTTTATAACATATTTATACATTAGGAGTTATTATATCATATATATATAACATTCATTCCATAGGATATAGGATAACGTCCTCTATGTGCATGGTGGACTGCCGCCTTAAGAATCGATGTGATTCATCAATCAGTAACACTTCACATAGATGTTTATTAAGATAACGTTAATGATTAAATGTCATATACATAAAAATGATATTCTTGAAATGCATATCATTATTGAATGATATTATGTATATATGTATATATAACACTTTATTTCATTTTTATTCACTCATGTAAAGATGATATTGTTATTTCTGTATGCGTGGACTACAACCTTCATGAAGATATGTGACTCTTTTTCATTGCCATGACAAAAATATGATATATAAACATAATTAAATATTTAATATTCAAATTTTAATTTATTATTTTATTATATATGATATAGCTATATATTATTCACAATAGATTTATCTTTCATGAAAAAAATTTGTATGAGAAAATGAGTCTATTAACACCTCAAACAATTAAAATAATGAAATATTATAATTAGACGTATAACAAAATGATTAAATAGAATCATTTCTGATTTAATAAATTTTCATTTAAGACTATTATAATTTATTAATGTTATTAAAACCATTATTATAGATTTTAAATTCCATTCAATAAAACAAAATAATAAGGTAATGGAAGTCCCCTCAATTTATATCATTGAGGTATATTGAAATGTTTTCCACCAGATATCTCTTAAGTGGTGCATATTATATCCCATTATCATATAATATGATCAATTAGTCCTTATTCATGGTATTTTGTGTTTCATGTTGACTAATCTTATATAAGGGTATCTGAATTTAAAGATCCCTTGTGGTAATGAGTTTCCTAATACACATTAATTTCATTGGGTTATATTACATCCTTGTTATCATTAATATATTTTTTGATAATCTATATAATAAATTTTGGATGACTATTTTTTATTCATACATTAATTATGTGGATTCATATTAGATATATATAATCGATTTATTAGTTAATTTTCACTTCAATGTTCTGATCAATTAAAGAGTTTATTTCATAACCTCATTCGTATTGTGATAGTTTATTCTTGAATATTTGATGATGAAAATTATTTTAACATTTAATAATAATGGATTTAATTTTCCTGTAATATATTAATTTATGATCTATTTTAATTAATACTAACATTTTTAAACTCTTTTATACTTAAAATATTTCAGAAAATATTTCTAATAAAATTTAACATCATTTACCAATTCAATGAAAAATAAAATTTCTTCTAAAATAATGTCTTATCAAAAAAAAACTAAGACATTTTCACCATCATACAATTAATTATTATATATATTTTGAAAAATAACATTTAAATGAATATTTAATTAATTTTCAAAACAATACCGATTTTAATTTTACTGAATAAGTGAATGGAATCTTTTCTTAACTTATATAAAATAAATTTATTTACTCATCAGCACTCCATTAAAGCATTCTTTAAATGTTTAGAATGTTATAATTAATGAAATTGGTTTCTTATAATGTCTAAAATATAATTTATGAAACATTTATTTTCACATAAATTTATTTTCAAAATGTTTCATGTTTTAATAAAAATATATTTTTAAAGTGAGTAGTATTTTTTCTTGAAGAATGTTTTGAAATATCTTTTTATGGTAGTATCTTTAAACAGAGAGAGAAAAACTCAATTTTCACTCTCCATGAGATATGATGTATTTATAACATATTTATTATAATTATAGATGGTTTATGTTATCTATTACCATGTATAATATTAATATTAACTTCCTTTATTCATTTTAGTAGTCATTATATTCTCATGAGAGTATACATTTTTCTATGATCATTAGATACTAAATTCCCTCTGATTGTCCGTATCATTTGTTAGGGATATGACTATTTCATAGACCATATGTCATTCAAAAATATTGTGCTTTACATTGAACATTATTTTATTGATTGGGGAAATATAGATACAACTGTATCCTTTACTATATAGATATATCTTATTTTATGGAATATACATTAATTAATTAAATAGATTAAAATTTGTATGAGGAATTAGTTGGACATGTAGTGATAGGTGGGGGATTCACTGTATATCCCCTCTATTCAATGGTTTTTCACATTGGAAAAGTTAGTTATGATTGAATTGAATGTGATTCTTCTTGTAGTTCAAACAATCTTCTGGAAGATCTTGATGAGAGATTTATAATGTCCCTGAAAAATGACATCCAATAATCATGAATTACCTTCATTCATAATTTATTTATTTCTTATCAATGATATTTTCACTAAGATTTTATCTACGGATTCATTTCATTGTCATATTATTGGTTAAATTTCATGTGTTTTCTGTTATTTACATATACATATTGATAATATCTTATACAATTATTTAAGTGGATGTGTGATAAATTAATTAACTATCCATACTGATTACTATTATTGAATCATGATATCTTCCACTATACATTACCTTATATAGAATTTGTGATCATTCTTATTTTTTTCCATTCCATAATAACATGTAAATTTTTCTTAGACTGATGTATATAAATATGATATATGGAATAATGTAATTATCAAAAATAATGTTTTAATTTATTTTTTAAAATTTAATCAATCACTCAAATATATATATCATTTACCATGATTTAAAATCAAATTGGTCATACGGTATGTGAATCCTTGCATCTTTTTACAATTTAATAGAGCATGAACCTGCTCTAGGTTCCTAGTGGTGGGCTCACTATAGTTGTAATCAAATGATGTTTAGTAAAAGTATGGAAAGATAATTTAAGAAAATGTAGATTAGGGAAGATATAACACTATAATAGAATTTGAGGATAATTAAAGAAGATCAACCTAATGTCTTGGGAAGGTAAAGATTATGTGGTTCCATCTATAAATATATCCCAATCTTGATAATATATGTGGATGTTTCTCTAGAAGAAATGTACATAAGGATAATAACTATAAAATGGAACATTTGGATTGACCTGATATTCACTTGTTGAATGACAATATCCCATAATATAAACAATATTTCAATATACTAAGGGATATGATAAGTATATTTCACCTTCTCTTTATAGAAAATTAGGAATGATTTCAATAGTTAATGATAATTAATGGCCATGTTTAGTCCCGAGACAAATGAATGAACTATGTAGAAATAAATGGATGATGTATTAATGTATTGGGATTAAAATTTAAATTTAAAAATAACATTAACCATTGTAATATGGGTATATAAATCAAGAATCCAATCAAGATTGTGCAAAATTTTATAATCATTTTTCACCTCATCAAATTAAGTGTTAGTGATACCATAATAGGTTTTGGAGTTTATAATTGGTCATATGGTAAAATTCATAAACTCCTCTTTGTGGGTTTTATGTGATGAGATTTAACCTAGATTAGAAATGTTCTGAGGGAATTTATGGATATTATATGTTTTAGTAGAAAAATTATTTTGAGTAATAATTCCATCACATTCAATTGACATAAATTTAACGGTATTGATATTCATTAAGGTTGATATGTTTTTTATGACATTATAATAATAGAAAAAATATATTATTAGACTGTGTAGTAAAAATTTTTGTATTTACATCCTTAATGAAAAAGGTTATTTAGTTTTTTTTAAGGATTCTTATAATTTTTATTGTAATGATATATAAATTATATTAATACTGTTTAAAAAAAGGAAAACACATATACCAAATTCCAACCCATTATATTGGGCATGGGAACTGGGCTCAAAACTATGAAAAAAGTATTATAAGTGTTTAACCCCATCCACTAGCCTATGTGATGTCTTCATTAACATGTCATTAGTAGAACAAATTGAATGAGAACTATTAATGATAAACCTGTGTTATTAATTTTTCATTTTAGAGATTAATTTATTATATTTCATTACATTAAAAAACCATATTATTTTATGTAAATATTTTGATGAAATTTGGAAAGATGTTTCAATATTTGTAGATCTTAAAATCTATTAAAAATGAATTTTAGTGCTCCATGAAGAAGAAAAATCATTATCGGATATTGATTTTTTAGAGTACTAGACGACGGTAGATTAATAAAAGCATAAAAAGGTACAAAATATTTCTTATTAAATTAAAATTGATCAAGTATCTATGTTTGCTATTATTATTACATAGAATAATTCCTTAACATCAGGTTAAATGATATTGAAATAAAATGCAATCCTGTTACAATCATTTATGATGATATCAATGACCTTTTAATATCATTGTGTTTTACAGGCTTCAGTCCCTAATCATTACCATGATCACTCTTTTTTTTTTAATAAATGAACTCAATGAATATCTATAAATATTTCTGATTTTCAATCATTATTATATCTTCACCTTCCATTGGAGTTATCAGTCCTGGAATCCTAGTTTTGTGTTCTTCCATATGACCTTAGAGCTTCACCTTCTATCTTATAATCAACGTATTTTATTAACTCCTTATAAAAGTTTTTTTAAAAAAAGTTTGTTTTAAAATATAAAACCCTAAAATGTTGAGATCAAGGTTAAAATGGGATAGCATATCTTATTTATGGTGCGAGTAATGTAACCCCCTGAAATTCTAATAGAATTTAATTTTATTTAATAGAATATATGATATGAATACCATGTATAGAAGAGAATATTACACCACCAAAAATTTTAAATTATTTTATTTTAGAATAAATTTTATTTCATGAATATCATAAAATACACAAAATACTATGTTTCATAAAATTAATTTGTAGTTAGAAAAACAAAGTTAAATAGAACAACATTATATTATTATTATTATTATGTATAAAAATAATTACCTAGATATTATAATGGAAATTACTAATTTTATTATATAAATTATAAACATAAATAATGTACAAAATTTTTTATAATATATGTATTTATTATAAAGAGAATAAAAAAATTGGTTTAAATAATGTTTATTTTTTAGAATATGATAGAATAATACTTCAATAGAATAATTAAAAATTAATACTTTCCAATTTAAGAAAAAAATTTACCAAATTATGTTTAGTTACTAAATTGATATATTAAAATTATATTATGGAGAAATTATTATATAATTCTGATTGATTATATCTTTTTGGTAATATTGAATAATATATAATTTTATTTGAACCGTTATTTTTTGTATATATATTTTATAATGTAAAATATATTTTTAATTGGTTTAAAAGATAAAATTAGTTCAAATATATATAAATTAATCCTATTTAATCCAATATAATTATTTTTATATTGAATATTTATATATATATTAATCTTTTGAAAATTTTCACTTTCAAATCCCTCTATCTTGTCACGTTTGTGGGATTAATTTAAAATTAAAATTATCTTGTTCTTTGAGATGAATTGAAAAAAATGGATTCCATATTTTAAATAAGAATAATTTATATATCTTCATATGTTCAAATTAATTATTTATGATCATGATTATTGTAAATAGTTAAGATCATTTACCATGATTATGGTCAAAATTGTATTTTTTCACATTACATATGTGTTATTAGAATAAAAAATTCACACACATAGGATTTTATTTAAATGAAAAATTTCATATTTAGAATAATTATTTTTAAATTTTATAATAATTCTAATTTAAATATTACTCTTAATGGTTAAATTACCTTGGTATATGAAAGGATACAATTTACAATGGAGAAACTAAATTGGTAAAATTGAGAAAACATAAGGATTAAGGAACTATATGATAAAAATATGTTCATTTAATGTGGTGGAGGTGTTTCATGACAAATATGATCCTCCCATTCATTATGGATCTATTTTGGAGCCACATGTGGTTAGAGATACCTCCAAATAGTGCATGCATTCTAATTTTTTCAAGAATCTAGCACTTCATCAATTATAAAATAGAACAGATGACCCATAATTATTCACACAATCCAATAAAATTTCTTTATAAAATACCTTCAAAAATATCCCAAATTACCAAAGATCATCCTATAATCCATTGTTTTTTAATAATTCAATCATTTAATGGATATAGTGAAACCCTGTGGGGATACTAGTATAATTGATAATGTTCTTCAATAAGAATTTTTATATTAATTACATATACAAATCCATAAATTAAAATAATAAAATTATTAAAAGAAACCAATGTATTGTTAGTATGATGAGGTTTTTTTAAGTTGAAACCCTAAAACCACCAACACTTCTGTCAAATGGAATATGAAATCATTTTTCGTGTGTACGATGAACAACCAACTCACCAACTGATGTTGTTCATTTTAACATTTCCACCCATGATGGCTTGTTATATAATTAATGTAAATAATATATATGATTTATATAAAAATTACTCCTCTTTAAAGATTAAATAATATATATTGTCTTCCATTCCATTTCATATGAGATATAATAGCATTACATGTCTGTACGGAAAACTACAAACTCGTGAAGCAATGTGATTCATTTTTCACTAAAGCTTCACATGTACGGTGATATAGAAAAAATGTAATGATTATATGTTACATAAATTAAAATATTATTTTATTTAAGAAATAATTATTATTATATAATGATATTATTTATATAATTTTATTTCATTCCTTTCACTAATATAAAGATTATGATATTATTTGTACATGTAAGGGCTATCAGCCTCAAAAAGTGATGTCATTGTTTTTTCATCACCATAATAAATGGATGGTATATATGTATAATTGAATAAATAAATGATAATTACATCATTATAAATATCCTTGAGATTTTATAACAATATCATATGTTCAATAAATAGATCTTTCAAGAGAAAACATGAATGGAAAAATGAGGAGATTAACAACAAAAACAGTGAAAATAATGAAGAGATGGATAATGAAGGTACATTGGTTACCAGTGCCAAAGAAGAGGCCGCGCTTGGCACTAACACACAGGAGTTGGAGAGGAATGGAAAATATTTGCAGAAGGATGGTATGAAGCCCATGCAGGATATCACAGTGACTCCTGGGAAGGTAATAAGTAATGTCAATGTTTCAAATTCATTTGAGATGCTTTCTAAAAATTTTAGTGATGTAGAGTCTACCCCCGCTGCGACTTCCAATGCTGTGGATGCACCTTTGGATGATAGAGGTGGAGAATGGATGTATGCAAGTTCTGGAAGGAGCATTCATCACTCTTACAACAAAGGTGGGTGCCTACCTTACCACAGTATGAGCACCCGCTCTAAAACAGGTTAATCTCTATTCTGTTTTCATTTTTATTTTCTTGTTGCCTCTGTTCCTCTCCTGGACTCATTTTTTCTTATTCAATAAAGAGGCCACTACATCTCATCTTTTATTAAAAAATGAAAATAATGAAATATTATTATAAAATTGTTCTTCAAATTATAAAATAGGATAAATATGATATTACAAAATTTCATATGTTACTATTATAATTTATTAACATATTTAAAACCATTATACAAGATGTTAAATAGTGTTCAACCAAAATTATTCATAAGGTAAGGTATATCATCTAAATTTCATTCCATTGAATCATATTGAAATGTTATGCACTTAATATTCATTTTGTGGCAAATATACTACCCAATTCTAATGTTATAACATGAATTCATCATTATTAATGGTATTTTGTTTTTTAATATTATTTATTCTATCTTTTTAAATTTGAATTTGAAGTTACCATGTGGTATAGAATTTCATAAGTGAATTTATTTTCATTAGTATTTTTACTTCACCGCTGTTCTAAATATTATAAGATTGTGTTTTTAATGAATTATGACTTTATATTATGGTAAATTAAATTTTTATATGTTATCATCATCTCAATCTCAATATCCCATTATTATTTACCTTTCATTTTAATGATATGATCATTTTAATGGTTTATTTCACAAACATATTATAATAAAGATCGTCTATTCTTGAATATCAGTTCAAATAAATATATTTACAATTTACTAAAAAACCCCTTAATTTTATTCAATTATGGTTATTAATATACCTATTCAATGAATAGTATAATTTTTATGAACATTTATAGTTAAAATGTTTCTGAATATGTTTTTATAAAATCCTGACTTTATTTCTCTCTTCAGACAACAACATTTTTTCTCCCAAAACTATTTTTTCAAAATATATTTTAAAAAAATTACCCTTAAAAGTGATTTATTAAATATTTAATTAAAAATGTGTTAAAATAAATATTTTTTTTATTTAAAAATAAATCTCATTTGGATTTCATTTGAAATTTTATTGGAATAATTATTTAAACGTGTTTAACATGCTCAGATATAGCCATCGTCATTTCATTGAATCATCCATTCAATGAATACATGGTTATATATAAATAATTTTTAATTACTAATAAGCTCTAAATATATATTTTCTAAAATATATTTTCCGGGTAAATGATTTCCATATTTTAGTATATCTATTTTTTTCAAAATTATATGGATTTTTTCCTCGATAATTAATAGAGATATTTTTATGATGGTTTTATTCACCAATGAAATAAAATATTAATTCTTAACAAAAATAGATTATTTTTTATTAACACCCTTATAATTTTACTTTTTTATGTTTTATGACATCATTATCCAAGTATTGTATTGATTATCATTACCTTGATTTATTTTTTAGTCATTAACATCACCCTATATTATTCTGTTTCATGTGATCAATGGACATTTAATATCCCCTAATTATCAATATAAATTTTCATGGATATGAATATTTCATAAAACCTATATCAATTTTCAAAATTGTATTTTACATTTAATGTTCATTGATTGTCTAGAGAAATAGTGATTAATCCACATTCATTACTCAATATGAAAATTTTATGTGAAAGAATTTGGATTCATTATGTATATTGATTATTTCATATATGATGAATTATTTGGACAAGATGTAATGGGTGGAGAGTGAAAATATATACCCAATTGATTCCTCAATAGGACTTGTCAGACAAATCAATTATAATAATGTAAAATTGGTTTTTATCTAGTGTTTAAATTTTATAGTAAATGGCCTTGATTAAAGAGGTATCATGTGCTTAAGAGATGACGTCCAATAAATAATCATTTATTGTGTTCATAATTTATTAATTTTTATCCATGTTATTTTGACTATGATATTATCCGTAGAATCATTCTATACTCATATTATTGGTTAAATTTCATGATTTTCCATTTATTTATTTTTCAGTATTGATTGTTCCATATCCAGTTATTTAAATGGCATGTGCACACAATTATTTTCCATTAAAATTATATTTTAATCATAACAGCTTCCTTTGTAATTTTTTCGTATTTATAATTTCAATGAACCCTTATATTGATTCCATTCCCCTATAATCTAGGAACTTTACTATGATTTTTTTGTATAAATAATGAATATTGAGTAAATATAATCATAGAAAAAATTATTTTATAATATGTTTTCCAATTGTAATGATTCACTCAAGTATGTATTTATTTTACTAATACTACTGAACTATTATGTCCTTCATGATGTGACTTTTTGTATCTTATGAAAACGTAATAAAGTAGACATCAGTTCAAATATTATAGGTTTTAGATTGATAATGGTATAATTTTTCATGCTATTGAATTCATTTCTATGTATTAATTTTGAATTTAAAATTATGAGACAGTGAATTCAACTTACAAAAACTTATATGAAAGTAGGTAACAATGATCTTGTAATAGTGGCAGTACTGATAGTGCCTAAAAAAGTAAGATTGTACAATTAATTATCATCAAATATCATCTATAGTGGGTTAGGATGTCAAAAAAAGACAATAGTGTATTTCCAAATGAATCTTCAATTTGGATGAGTTAATAGGATGATTTCCAACTATTCCAATTATTTTTATCTCTATAGTACACATTCTTATTAGTGTACTATATGACACTAGAATGTGTAAGATTAGACTAATATCATCAATAAAATATTTGATTGTATAGATAATATATCAGTCTAATGGATTACATATTATATATTTTTGCTTCAACAACCCAAGGGGAAATAGAACATTGTAAATAACCTAGAGGGGATATTGAGGGTATTTATTAAGAGTTAGTCCACAATCTCTCCCTTGTGATTTTTTCATCGAATTTCTAAAGTATCATCATTCCCAAGCGTTTATAGAGCTATAGTAAGGGGTGATATCTAATCTTAATTAATCATCACATATTAATGATTTTTGTCCCATTCTTGTATTTTGGGATGGAAATAAAGAAAATAAGGGCCAATACTTCTAGATAGGTCAAATTTAAATTTTTGGGTGAGAGATCTAGAGTATTAATCTCATGATGTATCAAAAGGTTTGATCCAACTCCCTAGTGATAGTGAAGGGATTGGATTGGAAAAAAGATGTAGATGTTGTTTTATCTCTGGGTAAATATGTTAATTGGAATAATAATAATGAAATGAGTTTCACTATTATTAGTAATATGATTATGTTTATGGAGTCATGATATGGAGGCTGCAAATAGAGAGGTGTAGTATTTTTTAGCACATTTTCCAGAATGAGGAGTCACATTATTATTCAATTTTTTGTAGAGTGGAGACTCTGATAAGTTTTTACATGAATATCAAAGAAAGTTTAACTGATGTAGTAAGATTGTGTATCACAGAACTATGGGTACTATAGTAATGTTTTTGAATAGGTATTAGACAGACTTAGTCCATGATCTATCGGAATAGCCGAGTATCAAAGTTGCCTACCAAAACTCTGCAATGGTTGGTGAGACGTTTGAGCTAGGTTCCTTCTGGAATGATTAATGGAAAAAAAATAAAGTAACAGTATATTCAACTTAATCAAATTTGGAATATTATTCAAATAGATCATATACATTTAAAGGTACAATTCTGAATATCACTATGAATTATATATAATATTTTTGAATAGGGTATTCTCATTTGTATATATCTTTTCAATTCATTGATGGGTTAGATGTAGAGTTTATATTGTCTAAAATATATATTTCTCATGTTTGACCCTAGGGGATATAATATGGTCATATTAAATAAAATATTGGTTATTCAGTAGTAGTTTTTACCAGCATGCATTAGTGATAATTCATGAACTTATAGATTAATAAAAATAATTTAATTTTCAACATGTACATTTTGACTTATTATTGGGTATATGTAGTCTTCTACATGAGATTAGTATCATAATATAGAGATGTTTTTCTTGAATGGTGAGTGGGGTAATTGACAAGGATGAACATGTCCATACATTATTAGGCTTGGATCCAGCTAAATAGAAGTAGAAATCATGGTTCTTGTAGTATTTTAGATTATGTATCAATCATAATTTCATACAATGGTGAATCCTTAAATGGAAGTATTTTTTAGATATTTCTAAAATAACAAATAATGGTGTGAAATTTATTTTGAGGTCAAAATCATTCGGTATATGTAACCAATATCAATCTATGTATATCATATAGAGAGAAATGAGTTGAATGAATTTGTGAATAAGATTGATGATTTATTGGTGAAATGATTTATATGAAAATGAACATCTCTTTGGTTTTCTACAATTAATTTTCTAGTAAGTAAATTTTAGAACATACACTACTTATTATTTATAGAAAGATGAATCATATCAGAGTAAATAATAGGTACCCAATTACAGTGATCTGTGAGTTTTTTTACCCGTTAATGGGATCCAAATGCTTCTCTAATATTGACTTTCAATAACAAATCAAATAGTACTGATTAGAATCAACATATAAAACTGAGAAAACATTTACTTTATCGTTTCATATGTTTCAGGTTTGTCAATGCACCAGTGGTGTTCGAGGATCACATGATAAGGATTTTCCCATTATATCATGACATAATTTAAGACTCATTCATTGATGATATTATGATATAATCATGGATCCCATTATGATTGATTTGTACCATGAGATCATGTTGAATACACTTCATTCACACCATATTTAAGTTAATCATTAAAAGTGTCACATTTGGATTCATGTGGTGGGCATCATTAGGACTTTTATTTCTGATGTGGGAATCTCAAATTAGATGGATAATGAACTGGCAATAATGTATTATAAATTTCATATAAATTTGTTCAAGATCATGTGTTTATTAATATTATTTGGCTACAATATGGTTGAATTTGTATTTTTTTATTATATAGAATTGACTATTATTGGGATTATCAAGTATTGGGTGATTTATGAGTTCATTGATAACATTGAGGAGGCATTATTAGACATTAAGAGGAAGTTGACACCAGTTTTAATTTTGATCATGGATGAACATTGGATTGCATATAGACATTAATTTTTGGCTCCATTTGTATGTCTGAGAGTAATTTTGATTTAGAGTGGGAAAGTTTTTATTTATTAGTTTCTTATTGATAAAAATAGGAGAATAATAAATATATGCATGTTCTAGAGTTGTTGGTTATATTCTATGCCTTAAATTGTTGTCAACATTATCTCTCAGTGAGTGGATTCTCATACACATGAATGAAAAGTACTTGAAATATATATTCTCTTAGTAGTATGTGAATCACCAACAGAGGCATTGGGTAGTGTATATATATTATTTTGACAATGGGATGTAATATTCTCTTGAAATTGATAAGTGTTTTCTTGAAATACATATTTGGAAGTCCTAAGATCATGGAAAGTGGTCTTGATAAGAGGGAGAGAGGAAAATGAAATTTTTGGTTGAATGATTTTTTTATAATTTTAGGATAAATTTTTGATGACTTGTAAAACCATATTTATCATGTTCATCTTAGTGGATTGTCTGAAATCTATCATATAGTTATAATATAATAACATAGTGTTGTTGGAATTTTTTTTGAGGATGCACTTCTTCCAGGATGATCATTATATATTCTGTTTGTGATATGTGCCCATGGTGGAGTTGTGGATCTTATTTCAATGATGGAAGAGTACATTTGGTGCTTCAATGATTCATAGTAAATATATCTATATTTTTTCTCTAATATATACCATGATATCATAATAATTTTCAATCGGAAACGAATGTAGAGGGTCATCGTCTAATTTTTATCTCATTATCATACCAACCAGAGAATTATGGTAGAATACTAATGAAAATTTGGTTTAGTTAAACCAATTCCAAAAACCATGTGTAATGGGTATAATTTAATGATCAAAATAATTATAGTGATTCCCAAGAAAATGAGAGGTTGATTTTTTTCTTGGTTGTGGTTGAACAGCTAACACAGGTTCTAAATTTCATGATGATTAGAGAGATTCCTTCAAGAAATATGTATATAAAACTTTGTGGTTGAGTTATAATATGATTCAATGGAGTTCCTAAATTTATATAGTCTAACCAAGACCCTATTGTCACAGCATAGTTTAATAAATTCTTATATATGGTTACGAGAACATTTTTTAAGTTGAGTTAATGAATTCATATATATATTGTTGGGAAGTCAATGAGAATGATCCGTATTCTATAAGATATGATTCATGAATGAATCAAATTTTTTGAAGAATATAATAATCAATATTTTTTATATTATTTTCAAAACAAAAAATTATATTTCATACATTGATTAAAAAGGAACCGTTTGTGGAACATTACAATTATCCTTATCATTTACTATTGTTTTGGTATTTGGAATGTGTGGATACTATTATTAGATAGTGTAAGGTGCACAAGAACTCTGATGGGGTCCAGTTGATATGGAAATATTTTGTTACCAATCATAGTAACCAATATTCATATTTTATCTATAGAATATGATCATTCAGGTTATTTGCGATTTATAGAGTTTTCATATATGTTTCACATCATTTTTTGTGTTGATGTTTTTGTTAATAGGGGAGGTTTGTGCAATAGTTATTGGGAAAGATTGAAAGCATTGAGAATATCAAAAATGATGAAAACAAATTTCACCTCCATCTATTATATCAAAGAGCACATGTCATAAATTTTTTTAGTTATTTAGAGGTATGATTCTGATATTATTCATGTGATATACTACAGGGTCATTTAGTTAATGCAAAAATGTATTTCCAGGAGATTATCAAGCATAGATTCAGTATGGGAGTTGGAAGGTGTTTTGGGGGACGATTGTCTCACAGGATTGAGATCTATGTATTTACTGATGAATTCAAAAGGTAACATGGTTTTGATTAAATGATGACGTATGGTAGCTTGGGTTGTTCCAGAATTGTCTGTAGTGACACTTCAAGATTATGCGAATTCAATAAAGGGGGTACTTGTCAAATAAAATAATTTCGAATTAAATTAAACTTTATTTTATGAATGTATTTGGTATGATTTTTTTAATATTAAATTTTAATAAAGGTTTTTAGGGATGTGTATCAAAATTAAAGGAATTAAGTGGTTGGAATAACAACATAAAATATAATATAGGACCATCGAATCACTATTCTAGTATTATTGAAATGAGGATGTATATTCCAGGAGTTCAAAATATTTATAGATCCCACAAACACATTGATGAAATTCCATCTTCTAGCTAGTATATTTTCCAAAATCTCTGAATTTTTATATCGAATCATTCACATCTTCTGACAAAGGTAGAATATTGAGGCTATTCTTAGTGACGATAGCATGCAAATTGGTCCAGACCAGCTAGTTAGAGAACCCACTAGTTAGTTGGTTAAAACCCATAGATTTTTTGTTGTGATGAGATAGAAATGTTATTAAGGGGGATTCTATAACATTCATTCATTTTATATATTTCCCCATTACCAATTCACATTCCACAATAATGATACTATAAAATCACTTCTATAAAATGTTTAACATGTACTTCCCCTCTCTTTAGTGCTTAATGTATGGATAAATATTTTGAATCCTAAAGGGTATTTTAATATACTCTATCTTAATCCAATTATTCAATTTTGATTAGTCACAAATATTTGTTATGCTGGAATGATATAAGTATTAAATAGTGATCTAATTGTGATTTAGAAGTTAATCGATTTCCCTATACTAAAATAAGATAATTATTATTATACCCTTTCTCGATTCTAAATATGTTTTTAGTAGTGGTTCTCATTGTTTATGCCAAATAGAATTCAGGACAAATAATGTTCATCTTCGGAGTTATTGATTTCAAAATACTAATTTTTATGAATTAGTAATTTTTCTAAGAATTATTGGTGCGTAGATGTGATTTGTTGTTGGATATTCCAAACCAACATCTACACACATGAGGTAGGAAGTCATTACAATTCAGTCCCTATGTATTTTCATTTTTTTTGGAGTGTGAGTGTTTATGTTTCAAATGTAATTGCATTATCTATTAAATGATATGGTAATCTTAGAACAATTTTTCGATGGGGTATACTTGTTACTTTTCATATTTTTTGGGATTATGGCCCATGGAACCATTGTATTGGGAGTTATGATAATTTCTTTTTACTACTTGCAATTGTGTTTGAATTTACAGCCTTCTAAGGTTGTATTTTGTATCATGTTGATATGTTGATTATCATTAAACAATTATCACTGATAGGGGGAGCATGCGTGGTTGTGATGTGGTGTATATATTGATGAATGGATTTGGGGATAATTTAGTAGTATTTCAACCAAATGGGGTGATATGAGATATAGGATAAAATATTATAGGATTATTGTCACACCCAAGGATGATGTACTGGTGTGGTGTCCTTGTGGCCAAACCTAGTATAAGTGGCGACATAACAATATTGTGGCCTAACATATAGTTAGTCAATGAGAGTGATTGAATAATTATATGAACCATGGATTGATTTAATATGATCATTTATGTGATAAATTTATTGACCATGGTTCCTAGATGGATGTGTGATGAATTATGAGACATTACTTCTTGATTATAGATAATGCAGAAAGAACCACAACTACTAAAATTTCTGTTATTGCACAATTAACCTACATATGGATAGTTTATTATTAATTCTATTACATAGAATTTGGATATACATCATTATATACATTTTAAATTTATTGTAATAATGTATTGTTGGTGTCCCATAATGATTATACACACAAATGGTATGGGAATCTCTAAGTGTGTGGTGATTTTATAGAAGTGGATGATGTAATGGAAAAGGGTCCATGATCATAGTGTTTAGCAGGTAGATGCTGGAGGAAGGGGAAATTTCTAGATATACTTTGGATTATTACTTATGTTTTTTTCCTTTGGTTATCAAACATTTGGTTGAATTTCCACAATTTATATTATTTTTTTGTATTTAGATTCAATAACCATGCACCATTTATTTACATCATGATGATTCCCTCTATGTTGTTCTTGGATGTTATTTTTTCGTTAATGTGATTCTGAGGCGTGATTATCGATAGTGAGGGATATTCATTCCTTGAAACAATTAAGACCCCCTACACTATCTGCAAGCCACATGCATATAGGGAGAGACACATGAGTTTATGTCATATGCCAACTAAACCTAGTGATATGACCAAGACGTGACAATGTATATGTGATAACCTATATAAGTCATGGTAATAAATCAGATATTCCCTACAAATTTATTTCACGATATTAAAATAGAAAATCACATTAAGAGAGAATATATAATAAATTTTATTTTTAAATATTTATAAAACATGATTTAGATATGAAAAAAGATTACATCAATGTCAGGATATAGTTATCATTAAAAAAACATTTAAATTAATCCCTATAAAATATATTATTAATGTAATATAATATATAAATTTCTAAAAAAAGAGAATTCCCCTTATATTTGAAATATTCTATTCTTCAGAGAAACTCCTCGTTATTGAACTAATTTATGAAATACTATTCTAATTATATCATTGTATTGTTGATATGTATTTAATGAATTACTAATGGCTTCTTTAATTCTTGTTCTTGATATGAAAAACTATATGATATACTTAATTGAAATGTACTAATAATAAGATTCCATTTTGTAACTCATTATCCTATATCCTATATTTTTTAAGAATGATGAAATATGAATGAGATAATTAGGATACTATGTTGGTTTTAATATAGAAGATTATTAATTTTTATATTAAAAGTGGAAATTTAATGTAAACATTCAAACAATTATTTTTTATGTATACAATACAGGAAATCTAAATTTTACTATTTATTTGAAAATTTTATTAATTATTACATATGATACAAATATTTGAAAACAACTTATGTTGGAGAAATCATATGTAATACTGATATTCTATAATAATATTGTGGAAGTCATTTCATTTATATTGAATGCTATATGATATTGGATATAGGTTTCGGAATTATTAAAAATATAATAGATTTTAGGAGAAACAGATTAATTTAAAAATCATGTTTTGAAAATTTATTAAATGATGTAATGTTATTCTATAACAGTCAATTTTTACATAATGAAATATTTAAATATCAAATTGATCTATATAGTTATTTTTCATCTTTATCTCCTTTTTAGATATTAATATAGATTTTTTACTATCAAATTATTGTTAGAAGTATTATGATATCAAAAAATATGTTTTATGACACATTATAATATATATGATGTCTTCCATTGACTATATATGTAACGACCTAAGAATATGTGTTTTTAGAAATGGAAAGTTTATATTACAATGTCATCCATTAATCCAACAAACAATCATATTATAATATAAAAAAAAATAGAGAAAACGCATCAAAATGAATGAAAGGCTCTTTTATTCAAATGAGTAACACTTTGGTGACTACAACTCACAGTGATAAAACAATAAGTTTAGATAACCGAAGATTCCAATTAAAAACCCGATTGAAATTATAGGGAGACCGCATAATATCACAAGAACCCTGAGAAGGTGTTAATGGTCATTGGAATCTATAAAAATAAACATAAGGATTGCCGAAGCCACCACAGACGTACTGATCACCAAAGTAATAACTCAAACCATCTCATCTTTTTCTCCTTCAGTCACCTTGAGTGTGGGATACCCCAAGGACAGGTTTTTTATAGAACACTTATCTGACCGTTAGACCCTAATGGCTATAAATATAGCTGTCGGATCTCCCATGATCCACTTATCCTCTAATATTTTAATTTTCAAGTGGACCGTTGAAGATATAAGTTTTTTACCCTCGAATTGTTCAAAAAAGATTATTTATGTTATTTAATTTAATGTTTTACAATGATAATAATACAACTAATTCATTATTGGATTTCCCAGGACATGAATCATGTGAGAATACTATTTTCTTATATATATATAATGAAAAAGGTGGGAATTAATATTATTATATTTATTATACTTGTTTAAACATTAACAAGTAAATATTTGTATTTTATGAATAACTATATCAAATCTGATGGGTTTTTATTTTTATTTTTATTTTTTAGTCTAAGAAAATATGTATTCAAACTCTTGAGTTTTATATGTTGCTTCAAACTTTAAATTAAATGTATTATATTTATCTCTAAATTAAATATATGTAATATTAATAATGGAAATGTTTATAATTTGATCTTTTTATTAACAGTTTTGAGACGATGTCAAATTATGATTTATGTATGTGTTTCATAATGTTAATATTTAGATTAATGCGCTCTTATGTGGGAATTTGAATATAATTAGAGATGTTGTTATGTTAAATGTTTAATTGTATTAATAACAATAACATAAATGTTCAATTATGGAAAATTAAGATAATTAATATATAAGTCAATAAAGGAAAATAAAAATATTGTTTTGATAAGGGTGAATTAATCTGTACACATGGGTATTAAATGAACCATTGACCTTCTTAATGTAATAAAAGCAATTAATAATTGTAGGTTAATAAAAATAAATTTTAAATTATAAGTCTAATAAAAAATTAAAAAAAGTATTGATGTTTTAAAATAAATAAATATATATATATATATATATGAAAACGTGGGGTGGGGGAGACCTGCGTTTTCTTAAACGCCGCATCCCGCTTGCAGCCGTCCGATCCGGATCATTTGATCGCAGCTGTCCAATCTCATTCATTCCGCACCGCTTATGTGTCGTTCGATCGACTCTCGTATGATCTCGGTCGTCCCTCATTTTTTCCGATTTTCTTCTCCCCCATGTCTTCTTCTTCATCACGCACGCCTACCAATAGGGTAAGGCTCTATTTTTCTTCCATAGGCCGACAATTGGACCCAGCTACTCCATCTTTCCACAGTGTCAGCACCGCTCCCTCATTAGTCGGCCTCGGATACCCGCTCCACATCTCCATGCAAGGAGAGTTCTCTGTTTATTTAAACCTTGGTTTGCACCAAAGGCAAGAAGGGTTTGCACCGAGTTCCTTGGATATTCGACCCCTTGTCCGGACTCGTCTGCTTCTTCTTCTCCTCCTCTCTAAGCCATTAAAGGGATAAGCCTTGCCTTGTATTTTTAAGCTTCAGTATATATATATATATATGTGTGTGTTTATATATAAACCTATATGTATATACACCTTTTGTATACACATATGCATGGCTTTGAGAACCACCTATATCTGCTTCAGTATGGAGACCCAAAACCGGGGTAAGGGAACTCGGGAGACCTATATTATTTTGGTTCGGTTTGGGTATTTCTATATTCCTATATACACCATGTGCATATATATATATATTTATATACATATATATAAGATGATAGATGCAAGTACACACAATTATTTCACATGTATATAACCCTTGTGTTATTCTTCCTAATGAAAAAATGGAGTTTTCGGGTAATTTTATGGACAAGTATGATTATACAGATATATGAAGCATATGGATATATATGTACACGTGATTATATATATGTATATGTACATCTATGTGCAAATATAAGGGATGAGTTTGTTTATTTGTTTTAAAATTTATCGTAATATAACATGATGATTTATTAAAGTTATTTTTACCCATAAAGATTATTATTTCAAGAATAATACCTAAATTATGCACATACATTTTTATGTATATGATGGAGTTTAAGGATAAAGATTGATATAAGAATAGTTATTCCAACTGAAAATTTCATTTATCAGATTTTTGACAATACATGCATTTTTTGTAGAAATGTGTGGCGTGAACCCCTTAAGCATTTACATGTGGCTTGGTGAATGTGTATTTATAAGTTCAGTTTTCCAAAACTCTGTTTCACTTAATATTAATCAGGAAATATTTTGTATTTTTGACACATATAAGTTTCTAAAATTTTTAATGGATGCTATTCCTATATGTATGTTGCACCAGTGGACTGGTTTAACCTGCAAGGTTATGTACCCTCAATGAAATGTATACAATTAAAGAATTAGTTTTTCCATGTTTTAAAGAGATGAACTTTGAATTTATGGGTTTTACTTAATGGAAATGATGTAATTTTACATGAAAATCTAGTATTTTCAGTGTTTTAATTATTATTTCATGTACAAGAGTATGTTGATTTAGTTTATTTACATCACTACTTAATCTGAATCCAAAAGTGTGGTTCTTTTTATATTTATGTTATGACCCATTTCAAGTTATGAATATGTATGTAAAAAGGGGGTTTGATTAAGAATTTATGAATGAAACCCTATGAATGAAAGACCATGTCAAGATATGTGAGGGATTTATTGTAATTAAATGTTTATGGATGGGTGTTCCTGATATTATATAGCGCTCTAATGCATTGGGTAAAGGATGAGTCTCCGGAGACGTTATGTGCGATAGTCTTGGCGGTTAGCCTTGGATTGTGCTACCATGGAAACAGGATGGTCGGTTATCCTTGATCCGTATTAAGTATGTTTTATGGTCTTGACGCAAGGTCTTGACAAAGTCTAGCATTATATATTCCCTCTGCATGTGATGATAAATGGTCAACCAGGGGTTAGTCCAACTAACTTGTCGTCCCCAAGTTTAAAATTCCCTTGACTATGAGAATGAAATAATGAAATAAGAACTGTAATACATGTGGTATGTTGTTGTAAGAACCTTATGTGCCAATTTATCATGGTATGAATGTCTTCCCCGCATACACTAAATCTTTTAGAACTGAAGTAATTTTGGTTGTAAGTTATGCATCATCTATTCTTCACAAGCTTGCGATCTCTGATTCATGTGTTCTTTGAAGCCTCATTTAAGTATGTACATATTCACTGTTCATGTGGTCTTAAAAAATTTAGGATTTACATGTTTTAAGAAAATATAATGCATGGTTTTTAGTGAAGTGTTTTATTATCTTCAAGATTACTACATTGAGAAAGAGTTTTCTAAAAACTTTTTAAAACCCCTTACTGGGAATATTTGCTCACCCTACATTTTTGTTTTAAAAATTTTCACGCATGGATTTGTACTAATGAAGTTTATCATAAGTAGCTGGTTTCCCAGGACCCTAAGCCTTGAAATATTCTGTAAAAATTGGACATTATGTATTATTGTATATGTTTGTAATAAACTTTTAGTACATCATTCCCCATGGGCACCTAGGGATCGGGGTCTCCACAGCTGGTATCAGAGGATGGCTTTATGTAAATTTGAAAAACCAGGTGGTATGAACATATAACTATGATTGAATGAGTAAAAATGTTATAACATTCAGATGGATGATGAAAATGTACCTACCAATCTATTTTCAGTTCCTACTGAGGCTCTTGAGAACATTATATCTCTAGCTAGCCGTGAGAACTTTCTATATTACGCCCGACTTCGCATGTCATGTAAGCACCTGTATGACATGTCAAATTCGCCTAGGGTGCATAGTCTACACTTGGGGTTGGGAATAGATTACCTCATAATGATGACAACCCAATTCCTCTCTTATGCATGTCTGGGAAGGTACCACAAAAGACTCTTCCGAGTGTTCATGACTGGTGAAGAATTTGGCACGAAGCTCGATAACCCCTTTCACGAAGCTGCTGCATCCGGAGACCTCCATGCGGCGTACCTTTGCCAGATTTTGCACTTTGGCATTTGGGGCCAGTTGATGGACTTTGGGGTATTGGAAGATGAGTCCACCCGATTGTCTCTTAGGCAAGAGGTGTATACTGATGTTTCCCAACTCTATACCCCTCATGCTAAACTCAGAAGGTGTCATAGATTTTCCAATGAGTTTGACCCCGTCTGTGGAGCTTGTGTGTGTTTTGAAGAGTTAGGGTGTTTTTCCTCTCTTTGTGGTGTACGTTTAGTAATCTCGGGCTTTGATATATAAACTTTTGTGTAAATGAATGTTTTATTATTCCTTTACTTTCTCTACCTTATCAGTGGTGTTAAGAGTTTCCTTTAGAATGTTTTTTTTAGATGGCTGGTCAAACGAACATCTCATCACTACCCGATGAGTTAGTAGAAGTTATTATGAACTGAACATGCATGGTGGATTATCCGTATTTTCTCCTCCTACGAGGGTTTTTCCAACGTCTGCTCGATTTAGCGAACAGTCCTAATATTCTTTGTTCTTTTCTGGAGGATGACATTGTTTTTCATCTCATCGCCCCTTCTCAACTTCCCTGCTATAGGCGAAGGGGAAGGTAATATGAAGGCCTCTTCCGGTGTTTTACTCTGGCGTAAAACTTTTCCGCCAGAGTTTTCTTCCACATAGCTGCCTAGGATGGCCACCTTAGTGCAGCTTTTATGTTCCAGGTCTTAAATTTTTGTCTCCTCGATCACATAATTCCCCTCGATTACCTCGAGCATGATGTAGTCCAAGGATTTATTAGGGAATTTATCTACTCGGATGTTTCCATGATTTTCACTGCACGAGCAACCCTTTAGAAGCCTGTGTGCAGTACGCACGAGTAGGAGTTCAAGACATACTGCTCAAATTACATCTGGGCTAGGGAAACGGATGAACTATATACCAACTTGGGTATTCCATTAACCGAGTCGGATCCCCTGTTTCAGTAATGTTGTACATTTGGGGTTTCTGTTTTCCTTTTTATGAATAGAATTGAGAGGATGGAATTTTTTGATGGGGGAAATAATGTAATGACCCAAGAAACTGTGTGTTGAGTAATGGAAAGTATATATTAAAATGTCATCCATTAATCGAACAAACAATCATCTTATAAAATAATAATAATAATAACAAAATAGAGAAAACTAATCAAAATGAATGAAAGGAACTTTTATTCAAATGAGTAACACTTTGGTGACTACAACTCACACTAATCAACCAAGAAGTTTTGCTAACAGAAGATTCCAATTAAAAACCCGATTAATATTATAGGGAGACATCTTAAAACCACAAGAACCCTGAGATGACATTATGAGTCTTTGGAATCCTTCAAAATAAACATAAGGGTGGCCAAAGCCACCGTAGCCGTACTGAGAACCAAAGGAATAACTCTAACCTTCTCCTCTTTTTCTCCTTCAATCGCCTTGAGCGTGGGATACCCCGAGACCAGGTTTTTTATAGAACACTTATCCGGCCGTTAGACCCTAACGGCTATAAATATAGTTTTTGGCTCTCCCATTATCCACTTATCCTCTAATGTTTTATTTTTCAAGTGGATCGTTGAAGATAAGAGTTGTTTACCCCCAAAAGGTTCAAAAAATATTATATATGTTATTTAATTTAATGTTTTACAATGATAATAATATAACTAATTCATTTTCGGATTTCCCAAGACATGAATCATATGAGAATACTATTTTCTTATATATATATATATATTGAAAATGGTGGGAATTAATATCATTATATTTATTATACACGTTTTAATTTGATCAAGTATATATTTTTATTTTATGAATAACTGTATCGAATCTGATGGGTTATTATTTTTTAATTTTTTTTAGTCTAAGAAAATATGTATGCAAACTCTTGAGTTATATATGATGCATCAAACATTAAATTATATGTATTATATTTATCCCCAAATTAAATATATGTAATAATAATAATGCAAATGTTTATAATTTGATCTTTTTATTAACATTTTTGAGACAATGTTAAATTATGATTTACATATTTGTTTCATAATGTTAATATTTAGATTATTGCACTCTTACGCGTGAATTTGAAAATAATTAGTGATGTTGTTATGTTAAATGTTTAATTGTATTAATAACAATAACATAAATGTTCAATTATGGAAAATTAAGATAATTAATATATAAGTAAATAAAGGAAAATAAAAATATGGTTTTGATAAGGGTGAATTAATCAGTACACATGGGTATTAAATAAAACATTGACCATCATAATGTAATAAAATTAATTAATAATTCTAGGATAATAATAATAATGTTTATATAATAAGGGTAATAAAAAATTAAAAGAATTATTGATGTTTTAAATATATATTTATATATATGAAAATGTGGGGGGGGGGGAGACACGTGTTTTTTTTAAAACACTGCTCCCCGCTTTTAGTCGTCTGATCTAGAGCGTTTGATCATTGTCGTCCAATCTTTTTAATGCCACACCTCTTATGAGCCATTCTATCGACTCCTGTATGATCTCAATCGTCCCTCGTTTTTTCGGTTTTCTTCTACCCTGCCTCTTCTTCTTCGTCGCGCACACCTACCAATAGGGTGAGGCTCCGTTTTTCTTCCATAGGCCGATGAGTAGACCCAGCTGCTCCATCATTCCACAAAGACAGCACCGCTCCTTCATTAGTCGACCTCAGATACCCGCTCCACATCTCCACACATGGAGAGTTCTCTATTTTTTTAAAACCTCGGTTTTCACCAAAGGCAAGAAGGGTTTGCACCGAGTTCCTTGGATCTCCGACCACTAGTTCTCCCTCGCCTCCTTCGTCTTCTCCTCCTCTCCGAACCGGTAAGGGGATAAGCCGTTCCTTGTTTTTTATGCTTCGGTATATATATTTATATATATTTTTATATATAAACCTATATGTATATACACCTTGTGTATACATGTATGCATGGCTTTGAGAACCACCCTTATCTGCTTCTATATGGAGACCCAAAACTGGGGTTAGGGAACTCGGGAGACCTTTTTTATTTTTGTTTGGTTCAGATATTTCCATATACCTATATACACAATGTGCATATATATATATTTATATACATATATATAAGATGATAGATGCAAATACACACACTTATTTTACATGTATATAACCCTTGTTTTATTCTGCCTTATGATAAAATGGAGTTTTCAGGTAATTTTATGGACATGTAAGATTATACAGATATATGAAACATATAGATATATATATACATGTGAATATATAGATGTATATGTACATATATGTGCGAATATAAGGGACAATCTTTTTTATTTGTTTTAAAATTTATCGCAATATAACATGATGATTTATTAAAGTTATTTTTACCCACAAAGATTATTATTTCAAGAATAATACAAAAATTATGCACATACATGTTTATGTATATGATGGAGTTTAAGGATAATGTTTGATATAAGAATAGTTATTACAACTAAAAATTTCATTTATCAGTGTTTTGACAATTCATGCAATTTTTGTGGAAAGGTGTGGTGTGAACCTCTTAAGCATTTACATGTTGATTGGTGAATGTGTATTTATAAGTTCAGTTTTCCACAACCCTATTTCAATTAATATTTATCATGACGTTGTTTATATTTTTGACACATATAAGTTTCTAATTATTTTAATGGATGCTAAGCCGATATGTATGTTGCACCAGTGGACTGGCTTAACCTACAAGGTTATGTACCCTTGATGAAATGTATACATTTAAATAATGAGTTTCTCCATGTTTTAAAGAGATGAACGTTGAATTTATGGGTTTTACATAATGTAAATGATGTAATTTTAAATGATAATCTATTATTTTTAGTGTTTTAATTATTATTTCTTGGACAAGTGTATGTTGATTTAGTTTATTTACATCACTGCATAATCTGAAGCCAAAAGTCTGGTTCTTTTTACATTTACGTTATCACCCATTTCAAGTTATGAATAAGTATGTAAAAAGGGGGTTTGATTAGAAAAGTCTAAATGAAACCCTATGAATGAAAGACCATGTCATTATATGTGAGGGATGTATTGGACTTAAATGTTTATGGACGGGTGCGCCCAGAATTATATAGCGCTACAATGCATTGTTTAAAGGATGAGTCTGATGAGACGTTATGTGCGACAGTCTTGGCGGTTAGCCATGGCTTGTGCTACCCTAGAAACAGGATGGGTGGTTAGCCTTGACCAGTATTAAGTATGTTTTATGGTCTTGATGGAAGGTCTTGAAAAAGACTGGCATTATACATTCCCTTTTCATGTGAGGATAAATGGTCAACCAGGGGTTAGTCCAACTAACAAGAAATCCCCTAGTTGATAATTCCCTTGACTATGAGAATGAAATTATTAAATAATAAATGTAACACATTTGGTAATTTGTTCTAAGAACCTTATGTGCCAATGTATCATGGAATGAATTTCTTCCCTGCATACACTCAATCTTTTATAACTGAAGTAATTTTGGTTGTACGTTATGCATCAGCTATTCTTCACAAGCTTGCACTCTTGGATTCATGTCTTCTTTAAAGTTTCATTTTATTATGTACATCCTCACCGTGTAAGTGGTCTTCAAAAATGTAGGATTTACATGTTTTAAGAAAAGATAATGCTTTATTTTTAGTGAAATGTTCTATTATATTCAAGATGACTGCTTTGAGAAAGAGTTTTCTTAAAACGTTTTAAAACCCTTTACTGGGCATATTTTCTCACCCTATATTTTTGTTTTTAAATTTTTCAGGCCTGGATTTTTACTAATGAAGTTTATCAGAAGAATCTGGTTTTCTAGAACCCTCAGCCTCACGATCTTCTGTAATAATGGGACATGATGTATTATTGTATATGTTTGTAATAAATTTTTAGTACATCATGCCTCATGGGAACCCATGGATCGGGTTGTGTACAATATAGGTGAAAATGTTTTATTTCGGATAAAATATATCATCAATGATATTTTTTTAATATAATATTTATTTAGTCAATACCATTAGTTAATTGTTTAATAGAAAAAATCTTATTTTCATTAGAATATACAAAATACACAAAAAAATTAAATGATACTATAATAATTGTTTTTTGGATAAATATTACCTATAATGGAAATGAATTATTTTTCATATCAAAAATTATTTTATATGTTATATTTATATATTATATAGATATTATATTTTAATATTGGAATGTGTAAATTTATTTAGAGATTAAGATGTTCGATGTTAACAAATGAGATATTATTTATATACAAGTGCTTTTCAAATAATTATCTAAAAGTGCAATTCTATGTTTTTTAAATAATGATCTCTATAGTAACATTATTTATGAAATGATTTCAAGGAAAGAAACCCGGAATATAATATAATAGAAAATGATGATGATGGACATAGTAATAGATCTGTAGTAGTCAGTATAATTTTCTAAAATTCAATATTTCATGATGAGATGTTAAAGAGTTTGAATATGTTCAAGGAGTAAAATATTTAGGATATGAATCCATTGTTTAATAATCATTTAATGGATCATTACTCATATAAGTAACTCAATAAAAATTTTATTGTGAGAGTATTATTATGTTTTCACTCTTTGATTTATAAGTAATTTCATTATGATATTTTTTTTAAAAACCCCAATACATACAAAAAATTATGATTGATCTAGGAGACAATAATAAATTATATATTAAAAAGGATACTATTTATGGTTCAATTAAAAATCATAATGTTATTTATGAATTTATAATTTTTTATATTATACAAAATACAATCTCCGCATTACCTTTCTTTTAGAATGGTTATGTATATACATATATATTATAAATTTAAATGAAAACTGCATTCTAAAAAAATGTTTTTGTGTTATCACTAATTGACTATTTTTAATGAGTGTTATATTCTTGGATAAAATGATAAGGTTCATTTGATGATTCATTGATGTATTAAAATAAATAAATATGATCATCAGGCCAAAATTGATATTTTGTAGTGGATGAAACACATTGATTATTACTCATATATATAAATATACTATAAAATATGTATAATAGGGGTGTATAATTCATATATATATATATATACCCAAATACCTATTGTGGGTGAGATACATAGCTTGAGAAATATTATACAGTGATATCATTTTTCAAAAATCCATCCAGTTGTGTTAATACATGATGATTTTTTATATTGGTTATCATATCATTGGCTTGTTATTATCAATGGTACATTTTTTCACTTTTATAATGAGAATAAAATGTAGTACAATAATTTAGATATAATAAGGATTTTCATGAAAAAACCTCTATAACACATATGAACCACATATATAAATATTTATGGAATATCATATGCTAATCTACAAAAGTATGTAACATGTGATGTATTCGTTGACCTCATTATTCTACACATGGGAAATCCACCATATATGAGTTGTAATACCTGACATAAATTATTAGTTTTCTATATTTACTCAATGCCATATACATAAAATCAAATGAGAATTCATGGATTTATATAATGTATCCATTGGAAACATCTAATAAGATAAATGTGTTTGATAGATATCATGGAAAATCCAATTATTTATTTTTTAAATCTACTTCATCCCTATGATATTATTGTTTCCTATAGTTTTTATTAGGGAGTTTATATTTCTTTTGAAATAGTGTAATTATTTATGGGATAATACATTTTGGATTATATACTAGTGACATATATTTGTTAATGGATCCTCCCAAAATGGTGTTTATTTGTTTATTCATGTAATGTTTTAATTTTTATTAACATGGTATTGAATTTGATTTGATATAATATATTTATAGTTGTACATTTATAAATGTTTTATGGAATATATATAATTTTTTTCTATATATTCAAATGTTGTTGTATATGAACCAATATTAGTTTAAATGAAATAAAGTATAAGATGCTTTAGTCATTGAAACAGATTGATGAATATTTTACCTCTTCTAGTTATACATTTTATATATTTAAGGACATATAATACAATATTATATGGTTATATAAGAATGAATAACATTATTTATCTTTTAATTACCCCATCGTATCATACTAAATGATAAGGCATATTTTACAGAAATATTTTATTGTAAATCATGTTATATGATTTACCCAGTCAAAATTTGACTAGTTGAGGCTTTAATATTTTATGTGTTAATATTTAGGGATCCTACCTTAATATAATTTTTGTTTTAGTATTCCTGATAATAATTGGTTGGTTAAATATTTTTTTCATTAAAAAGTTATAAACATTTAATATCTTCAGGAAAAAGAACTACATTTATTTATTTTTTATTTATTACATGGTGACTCTGGAGTGTCATATAGTCCTCTATAATGACTTAATTTCCATCAAAGTGGATACATAATTTTCAAGAATATATTATAAATCATATAAAATATAATGAACTTTTAGTCTTGTTTTTTTCCATTGATGGGAAATTGCATGTCTTATAGCGAGTGAGATCAATCCATGTAATGAGTGATTAACAATTACACCAGTCATAACCATATCAGTATAATTCTTTTTGTTTTCTTATGGTGATATTTATTGACCATATTGATTAAATAATTAGTTTTAATAACATATTAAAAGCTACACTATCTTTTTTTATTCATGGGTGCTATTGGGTTTGATCTGTGGTATAATAGGGGAATTTGTTATTGGATTATTATAATATAATTATTTCCCATTAATAAATCCTTTGATAACTATATAATAACAATTTTTTTCTATAGTAAAAAAGGGTACCTTAAGAAACAAGAAATGTGTGACCAATGTGTTAAAAATAATAACATTTTTTTTCAATATATAATTTTTGTTCAATGTTACAGAAATAAATATGTTTATTCTATATCACAAATATAATCGATTATATAATGGGAGACATGATTGTGTAAGTATTTTATATCTCAATGTGTAATTGATTATGATAATATTTTGAAATAGTTTAATAGTTTTTCATAATAAAGAGAACCGATCATATGTGGTATAATAATATGTATGTAAAACACTAGAAGTTCAGAATTAACATACTTGTGTCATGGTAAGAGGTTTGAGAAGAATATAGTGGTATGTAACTAAATTAGAAACCCTGAAAGAACCAATTTATAGATTATTTACTATTAATAACCTCCAACAATATAAAAAATATAAATATTTTAACATTGATCAAATATGTCATCGAATATGTTTTTATGATTCAGTAATGAATAGTTCTTGAAGATAACTAACATTAAGGAATCCACAGACTATGAAAAAACATTAAATGAATAGATGTATATGTAGATTATGGATTAGTTCACATATTACTTAGTGTAATCCCTTTATGTGATTTAGGGTAGTCTATATAAATAACTATAAAAACCTGAATTATAAATGTATAAAATGGTAAAATTGAGATATAGGGAAAACAAGTTGTATTAAATTATTACAACATTAATAAAGGAATGTATACGATCCTTTTATCTAAAAATTAATAAAAATAAATTATGGAATAATAAAATTGGACCCTTATTTCAAATATCCAATATGAATTTTCTGAAACATGAATGAAAATGAAAACATTCCAATCATATATTGTGTCATACTTATATATGTGATATATTTCAAATAATGTATGACCATTAAAAATATATATACCCATAAAATAATATTTTTAATATGTTTTTAGGAATTGTTATTTTTTATGATTATTTTACAATATCACCAAATTGTTTTTGATTAAAATAGGTAATATATAGTATTTATTGATGATTATATGTGATTTTAATTTTTGAGTGTGATTACTCACAAATGGGATGTGATTAACAAAAAAACTTGTTTTTAATACTAACAAAAAAACATTCTATGTTAGAAAACATAAAACTCAAGAACCTGAAAACACATGTATCTATAAAATATCAACATATAAGATAATCTTATAAATAAATGTATAATCCATTATGATTCATGTATGAAGAATCATTAACAAAATAGTATAATTAATGGGGGTAATTGGACAATCAACCACATGTCATAAATGAATCATGGTAAAAATACACCCTTAATATTTTTTCCAAGGGTGTATCCTTAACATTAATCAAAATAAATAAAAGACATCTTTTATATTTAGGTGTGAAAATACTCCATTTGAGATTGGGTACCAGAATACTCTAATAATAGAGTAATTTTACATCATAATAATGAAATGAATTATATTCAATAAATAAAAATTATATATGAATATTAAATTTCATCGAGATGATAGAATTTTTCAAGTCTACTCTCCTACAACAAGTTAATAAAAACTATTTTCCAAATACCATTAAATTTTTCTGAAAATATAATATATATGTACACTATTGGTGAAATAGAAAATTCAATTTAGTGAGATATTTTTTAGTAAAATATTTAATGATCACGGTATAATAAAAAGACTTCAAGGATATAATACTAATTTTTATGAAGGAATTAATAATAAAGCCATTAAATAGGTCATAATCTATTAAAATGTGTTGAGTTTCGAAAAGAAATTATGAGAGAAAAAATTTGTGTTGATGAACGGTTGTAGTGTAAATAGGATGACTTAATTTTGTTTATCAAATGTAACAATTATTTGAAAAAGTGGGAAATTTTTTTATGGGTTATATTTGGGATTTTTGGGTCTAAGATACTGATTTGGATAATTTGATAATTGAAAAAAATTGACTGCAGTGATTGACTCAACGATGGAATATAGTAATGTAACAATATATACGTTCATTTTTTATGATGAAGTATAGAAATATATGAATGTTATTAAAAAATAAATAACGAAACTTTAATAAAAGGATGTAGCCAAAATTAGTTGACTGATTTTGATGACATACTCTCTCCTAGTCTTAGAAAAAATGATAAATTTTGTTAAACATTATAGAGAAAAATTATTGTTGTTTTTAAAATGGGTGTTATATCATCATTTCATAGTCAAATTCTATAAAAATATTTTAACAATAAAAAATTTAATTGATTTCTCATTCATCATCATGAGAAAAACAAATTTTTTAATTAAGGAAAATTTGTTGTTGGTTTAGGTAAGACATTATAGATTTATATGATAGGCATAATAAATATGTAAAAAATTATTTTTCCTAATGTGGGGGAGTTGATCATAAATTCATATCTAATAAATAGAATTACCAATGTATTATGGTAGATATATAAACTATTTATATAATTATGGGAGTAATGAATAATGGTTAATTAAATTATTTATTTCAATTAATTATGAGAGAAAATATAATATCAATGATGGGTGAATTGATATTTTTTCATTTTTTAATATTTCAGTTTGTGATGGAAAGAAAATATGATTTCTCAATATACATATTAAAAATATGATTAAAAAATATTATGGATTCATGATTTTAAGGGTATTTCTACACCATTTCCATGTTATTTAATATTTTCTAGACAAAATGGAAAAAGAGATTTATGTGATGAAGTGAAGGAACCCCATTAATGGTATACTACAATTAATATATTCATGCCCTACCATTTTAACTGATATCCACACTATATATATATATATATTATTACAAACATGTACTCTATTTGGGAAAATAAGACTTTGGTCAATCCTTAGAATAATGTATTTTGGACATTTTTACACTAAATCATCATAAGAGGTCTTATAGAGATATAATTATTTGGATAGGTCTAGCTTATTGTATGATAAGAGTTCAGCATCGGCTATTTGATATTGTCTGGGAGACATGTGTATTTATCATCACATGAAGAAGGATAATTATATCTCAATGGTTAGAATTGAAAATAAATACATTTTGGTTATTCATTCAAGAATTTTACTCTATTTTACAATGTACAAACATATTATTATAACATAAATGAATTTTACTATATAAATTAAGTGTGAAATATAATGTTATATTTATCGTATAATTTTTTTTTCATGTTTCAACAAAAAATAATATCAAAATGTAACATCACTTTTCCGAAAAAAATATTGATTAATTTTTTAGTCATATTCATGTTTTTATATAAAGAATGAAAAATTATATTTATTGGGATAAATTTAAATTCAAAAGATTTTTTTAGAAGAATATACAAATTTATTGAATTCAAACATCTTTATTGATGTGAATCATTTTCCGAGTGATCCCTAATTCCCTAAATAATATTGTTGTCCCATTTCTGGTGAACATTAACAATTATTCAAATAATATTTTCATTTTAATTTAATATAAATACTTTTTGAATTATATGAATGAGTTAATATTTTTTCTTATTAACCATGAGATATGAAAAAATTGCATTATTTAAAAATGGATACTTATATACTCATGTTCATTTAAGGGTAGACAATCTTAATAGTAAAATGAGTGAGAAACACTCAAAATTATAGTCAATTATGAGTGTCATAATGTTTTGACAACTGGATATTTTTTTAATAATATTTTATGAAGAATAAATTAATGTCTTATAAAGGTGTTTCTTTGGATGTAGATAGATGTATTATATAATTAGTACTATGTTTTATTACAATTTTTTTCATACAATATTCTAGAATTGGTGACAATAAGTGAAATTCATAAATTGTTTCATTGATAAAATTTTTATTTAACTAATCTTTCACAGGATGATCACGACTCAAGTGAGATTAAATTTAATTTTATGTGATCAAATATTAACAATATATAAAGTAATATAGTAGTATCAATTATTTGTTTTGTGATGTTCTGTATATCCCTGTTAGAGATCGTTTAATGAACCCAAAAAGAACTGGGGGTAATTAAATGACATTATAATTATTTTTAGGTTATGTTTTTGAAAAATTATATTTTTTAGTAGTTTAAATTTATTAAAATAACATTAAATATTAATTATACAATATTATTTGAACAATTGATGAATATTCAATTTTTATGATGAATTCCTTACTATAGTACTACATGTACACTAGTGGCATTGATTATCACATCATATATTATAAATTTATATGAAAATAACTAGAGTATTAGGGGTTTGTTTTTTGTAAATATATATCACACAAATATGGGAAATGAATTATTTAGGAAATAAATATTTCCATGGATAATTATTTATTATTCTTATGTTTAATGTAAATGGTCAAAACAATCATAAGAACTAAAACAATGTTTTGTAATATTGAAAATTTCCAAACATTTCATCATTAAATGAATTTTACGCATAGAAATTTTGAGATATTTTTTTGAAATCTTTTAGTTACATAGAGATGATAAATGTGGAGTTTCATTTTTTCTTTGTCAAGGCATAAATTATATTTTGATAAAGACTATATCTTTCTTGATGATAGTTTTATTTTGATGTTATGGCTGAGTTTATTATGTAATAATTCACATAACACCGCTTCACATCCTTATATAAATAGAAAATATTTATATTTTAAAATGTAATATATTTTTCTTGAGATAATGAGTAACTTGTGTCATGATTTGTGGATCCAAAAGGTTGAACAAAATTAGCACATGATGGTTAAAGAAAATTATATCTCGATCGATAGTTTTTATGGAAATATCATATTCAAATTTCTTATAATCATGTGAATGTTTTTATATTATAAATTCAAATTATTTATTTTATTTTAGAGGGGTAATAACTAGATGTTTCACAAAAAAAAATTTTTAATCGAGGATTGAAATTAATAAAATATATAAATTTTTTCTACACGATCTAGAGAAAAATATCACATCATTAATCAATAGATTATTAGAGAGGATATTTATAGTAGAATAATAGGAATAAAAGTAGAGATAAATTTAGATATGGAATCAAAAGATGGTATAATTACAAGAATTATATAAAAACTATCATGTCAATAATGAAATATAATACTACTATAGAAATATATTTTTACAATCATGTTTATGATATTGAAGATCAAGGTGATCACATTGATTAGAATTCACTTAATCATTTATGAATATAGAATTGAGTTCTTATTATTAATTTTTTTTGTTCCAAAAGGTATATTCTGTAAAGTTTGAAAAATAAAAATAATTAGAGATATTAAAATAAATATTAGTAAAATGAAAAATCTTTGATATTATTCCACAATGAATTTTACCACTATGAACAATAAAGTAAATAATTAAATTGTTCTCTTTCTATAATATATATTTTTATTAATTATGTATAATATATAAATTATTTCTTATTAATAATGAAACAATTTCATTAGAGAGGGTTGTTTAAATGTCCCAAGACACGATTCACTACCCTTATCAATGTATCTTTCACTACGATGTAATAACATAATTATATAATAATAATGTGAAAGTAAACTCTACACCAAGGTTTCCGTAGATTATTTAGGGTTTTTAATAAAAAAATTAAGGGTCCATATTAATTAAATAAGGGAATTTTATTTATTACTATGTCATTGACTATAATTTATGAAATTTTAAACATAATTTGTTTTGAAAATAAATATATTAGTTTTTTAAAAAAATTATGGTTTTCATGATTATTAAAAATGAAAAATTAGTATTTTTTAAATGAATAATGGAATTTGGTTTTTGTAGAGGTTGTTTTTATAATAACATAATTTATTATCAAATATCAGTAGAATTAAATATGTTTTTTAGAAAAAAAATATAATAAATGGTTTTATACATTTAATAAATTTTTTATGAGTAATGACAAAACTATTTTAGGAAATGATAGTACTGATAATAAATTTTTTTTACATGAATTTCCACTATTTATTTTATGTGGCTAGGAAGGGTCAATCTTTTGATAATGAACATCAGTTTGTGATGATCAATTACGATTCTATTCACAAATCATATAGATTTATTATTTTGTATATGTTTAGTATTTCTTATCTATCTGTTTATTATTTTGAAAAAATATGGGTATATTTTCATAGGTTATTAGGGAGAGTTGTCCATTCTCTTGGGGAAAAGTATAGAGTGAGTTATTTAAATGTATTAGATTTTTCTTTTTTTTATAATTTTGTGATAATGTTATTTGTTATAAATAATATTAAACAAAATTAATTCAAATTGAATATGAGGTTTACAATATATTTTTAAGAGGATAGTATTTATTTCATAGTGGGAAATATTTCATTTCATTCATATATATACCCCCAGAAGAGTCTGTTTTGAAAAAATAGAATTTAACCCTCTTATATTAAATATTGATAGGTCAAATGGGATACATTCATAGATTATGTAAATGTCTTCATACATGACTTCCAATTGGTTTTTATCTATATAAAATAGCCAATTTTTTCTATATTGTGTTTCATGTTATATTGAAAATATTTCTATTTAATTTCCACTACACTATATATGGATTTATATTCATTTGAATGGTTATATTGATGTATTAGTTTCATATTTAAAATATTTTTATATTATAAGCATCATTAAATAAATCATTATTTAATGGTTTTATATTGACCTTTAAATATTTTCTATCCCTAATTAGATGTTACTAGTCACGAGATATAAATGAATGCACTCATGTGCAGGGAATGATACATTTCACACATGGGGTTTATCATATTATGAAATTCATTATACGAGAAATAATGGAACACATTCATTAGTTCAGAAGAACACATTAATTATGAGTTTTGAGAATAATTAAATGTAATTATTTTTTTTAAAACTATATATATATATACATATATAAAAATTGAAATTACTCTCCTCACAAAAATATTCAATCATGTAGTGACACTACTCAATTTGATAATGATGATTTATAGATTTTTATATCCTGATCGGTCAGTACTCCCTGATCAAACTGAAAACACTATTAATAAATATCTACTTATCTATACATATTTAATTTAAATAATTATAATAATATTATAATGGATTAAACACATCTTAATTATTATAACTATAGGTATTTTTTTAATAAATTTATAAAAATAATCAATGTTTACAAATAATCAATCAACAATATGGTAATTTACTGAAAAAATGTGTTCCTTTACCTAAATTCAAGAAATTGGATTTTATACATTAAAAACAATTATCCCACATTAACATAATTATTAAAAAAACAAACCATAATGAACATCTGAAGATATCATTATATCAACAAAACAAAAATAATAATTTTTTTTCTATTTTAATCATTCATTAGTATTATCATATAAACTATAATGAATCCTTATAACATAATTTGTTTTTTATAACCCAATCATCATCCATTATCCATCCAATAAACCCATATAGAATTTATGTATCCCCCTTATTAATATGTGATAAATTCAAACCATTATTTTTTTGTTTGACCAAGATATAAAAAAACAAATCAATATATATAGTAATTGAGTTTGGGTAAATTTTAACCTATTAAAATCATTTTATTTATCCATTCAACTATAACATGAATGAATCTTACTCACTCTACTCGCATTTGAATTTTTTGTTTATTAAATAATATTTATGTAGTATTCTAAATGCGCACATGATTTTTACAATGAGGTTTACCATTAATACGGATAAATATATCCCTAGTGTGGGGTGGTTGTTATCTCGGTCACACACTGTTTCACTTTTAACAATAATATAATGAAATTCATTCATATTTACTTAAACCTCTTATTGGGTAACTATTTATATCATGTGCATTCCATTGATCAGAGAAAATTTGACCAACTTTTAATCTTAATAGTATGGTAGAACCTTGGTCTTCCTCTTCAAATAGGTATTTATGTTTTCTCAAAAAATGGTGTCATCGATATTGTAAAACTGTTCTCTTGTGGATATACCTTATTTTGATCTCCATTTGTATTATAATAAAACATGATCTCTAACACAAGTACCAAAATCAGGAACATCATTCTCACACATTTAGTATTACATAGGATATAATGATATTTTATTATGGTCTTCTCAATATTATCTATTTCATTTTATCTCATAATTAACAGATGAAATTAATGATAGTTTAACTTCTCTTCCCTTTTTTATTACTTGAACAAGGGTTATCTATTAGGGTATAATAGTATCAATGTATTATAAAATGAAAAAAATATATAAGTAGTTTTCTAATTTTTTAGTTGCTCACATCTCACACATTTCCTCTCTCCTTTTTATAATATCATTATTATCATGTGATTCATTATCATTATTTCAATATTGAGACTCCATTAAAATAATTGTCTAATTTATCTTCCTCATTCCATTAAAACCATTACTTTTAATAAATGATTAATTATTAAAAGTGTATTAACAATATATTTTACTCTCCCATTAATAATAGACATCCCTATTATCTTTGTGATAATTCATATTTCTCACATATACAACTAATTAATTCTTCATTGTTACATAATACTGACCACAAATGATCATTCAAACATGATTATTCCTATAGTTTAAATAATAATTAAATTTATTAAAATTAAAATTTATGTAATACTAACATTTTATAAATCTAAAAACCTTATGAATTAGTTATATTATATATCATAATAATGAGGTCATGTATCTTATATATTACTATATTATCAATCCTTTAGGTTGTTTACTCAGAAAATATAATATTTACCATAAAACTATATTAAGGGTTAATTGAATTTTTTACATATGGTTTGAGGACCTTATATTTGGATAAACATGTCTATCATATCCTTATGTGTTCTAGTACATTTCCAATATTCATGTTGGTATTATATTATATTTTTTCTATGATTTATTATCTAACATCTGAAAAACTTATTTATTCTCAAAATATATTTCTTATTAGTATTTAGTATTTTCCATTATCATCTTTTAGTTATTAATTTAATATATTTTATCATCATTTTCATTAATTTCATTCATATCAAAAAAATATCATATGAAAAATAAAAAATATTTTATACATCACATTGTACTATTTCATGAATGTTTCCAATTGCATAGAATATATTCTATACCATCCAAATAATATTGAAAAACTCAAATGTATAAAACTTGTTTAATTTTTTCATATTAAATGTAAAATATTTTATATTTCATCTGGATAAACTGAGAAAAATATATGTAATTCAACTCTCCTCAATTCATCTTCCATAATTATCATGTAATATCACTTAAATGGAATGCCACTTTAAATATAATCCTAATATCATCATATCATAACATCAATCATCAACGTATATTAATAATTAATATATATTGGAATTAAAATAATAAGAATCATTTATTTTACTACAAAATCTCTCATATTCATTCATTTTATATATATATACAATATAAAAATATATTATTTCTATATGGAATTTTTAAATTCCTAAATCGATTGTGAAAATAATCATTCATGAATTGTTTTCTTATACATTCACCAAGATCTTCTATTACTTGGTAAAAATGTATATTATCTTAAATATTTGGAACACCATGATCATTTTTACATATGATTGTTAATAACCATTAATAAATAATCTTTTTGTATCTGATTTCCATTATACTTGGTTTTTGTTCACTACTCAATAATTATTCAAAACTGAATATATAATGATACCATGCTTGGTAACAATACAAAAAACATCTCATTGACATGTTTGGATATTATGAAATCCTTCATAGATTCACTTATCAACACATTTCCACATCATTAATATTTAAATATTAATAATTTTAACAAATATAACTTAACCCCAAGTCAGTTCATCAATATCCATATTGGATTTGTTATTAATAATAACATATAAAATTTAATTCAATATGTTTTCTTCAATTTTATTATATCTCTTTCATATTGAGAACTAAAAAAATTATCCCTGAGAATGGGTGGAATCATTTCACATAAATAATTTTTCAATAAATTATTCTAGTCTATATCCATGTAACAATTTGTAGGTTTATAAAAAATGGGTGAATATAGAAAACAATGTTTTCTAATACCAAAATATTTTTATAATACCAACAAAAAAGCATATAAATTATGTCATCAAATAAAATTTTTAGCTAAAATATTTTACTTAATATATTGAAAAGATAATTTCACTCAAAATTCAAGCATTCAACTGACCTATATATTAAAATCATTCAAGAAAATTGGTATATTGACATTATAAATCATATATTAAATATATTAAAATTATCTTATATCTCATTATATTGAGAATTGTGACATTTCTCAATTGACATCTATACATAAATATATAAAATATTTTTAATATAATACAAAACAATTAATCAATAATAACACATTAAAGGATGTTTTTTCAAAATTCCATCTATAAATTATATGTAAACATCTAAAATGTTTCTCAGATTTCACCCTGAAAAAGGATGTACTAATAAATTATATCATCGATATGGATATCATAATTAAATAACATTAATGATATTAAATGTTGGATCCATCAATGTTAGTGAATTGTAATTTATTATTAAAATTTGACATCCTAGTCACTAATATAATTCTAATCACAAATATAAGGATGACCTAACATTTTATACATAAATGAAAAAAATTAATATAAAAAAATATAAGTTGAAACTCCACATCTCATTAGTGGGAGTGAAAAGGTTTATAGTTTCTTTTCAACCATTATACTACATTCCTTTTATTTATAATTTTATAAGAAAAGTTATGGTCATCACATATGATATTACAAGAAAATTTCATCTTATGAAGAGATATTTAATTACATCATTTTTCAATCTCATTCTATAGAATCACATTTCTGACATTATCCAAAAAAAATCAATGAATACAATATTTATTTATTTATCTTATTTATCATTCCTAATTTGGTTTGTAATCATTATATTGAAATCGTTTGATGATTTCAAACCAAAATGTACTTTACCTATAGATTATCATAGAAACATTGTTCATCAACTTTTGAGATCCTATAAGGAATTTTTTTATTACTCATAGATGGATTCCAAATATCCAATAACATTAATTAATTTATAGATTTATGCTATTCAATATTTATTTATATTGGATCCAAAATTTTGGTTTTTGTAGACTATTTTCAATATTATATGGTGTGATCTCTCTTACCAAAATAGAAAAATATTTTTTTTTCTTGTTAATTAATATTTTTTATTATTCTTTTGTTTATTTTTTATAACATTTTCATCTGGTTATAACCCAAAGTCAACAAATCCAGACTTATTTTTTATTAGTATATATTTTTCATTCATGTTAATTTGGCACATGATTATTTATTTTAGACTTGCATGCGTCATCTACATTACTACATTTATTGAGAACACCAACGAGAGTATCATTGAAATAAAATCCTTTTGAAATAAAATATATTCATACCATTAACAAATAGATACTTTGATCTAGAATTTTCACTCCCTTGGTGTATGTTTTTATTTATTTCTAGAAATTTATATGTTATAAATTCATTCATGTTTCTTTTTCACAAAGATTTCAAAAAATCAATAATATTTCCAAATCCTTGTTCTTTTAATTTGGATATAATTCTATTAAAAATATTCATATTTTTTATATTTTATAATCTAACATGGATTTCATTAGTAGAAAACAGACTCTACAAAATAATGCATCAAAAATAAATATATCGGTACCTTCCTCACTAATATTTTTAGTACATATATGCTGAAATTTTATTTTATTATCATTTGTATTCATAAAATATAAATTATTGTATATATTCTTTTATTAAAAAATTGATAAATTTTTTTAGGGATGAAATAGGATTAAAATAATATGGTCTCAATATATTATTCTAATATGATATAATTATTTAAAAAAAATCATATTTTGATGTTTGTATTGAAATATCTCTTCTCTTAAATGATTTTGATAGTTTAGAAATACTAATAAGAATTTTTTTTCCTGTTTTATAAATATCATGAAATTTCATTAAATATATTTTTTATCATCGACCACATTAAAATCTTTATCTTCACAATACTTAATTATATTAATTTTTTTGGATATCTCATTTTTTATTTAATTTTTATACCATCAATATTCATTATCATTTATTCAGAATAATTTAATCAGAAATTGGAAATTTTCAATATATATGATAATATATTTTTTTATTTATGATAATGGAATATTTACCAATGATATTTCAAAAATACATAAATTTCATAGGATGATTTGGGTAACATCTTTATACATTTTGAGAATTTTCTTTTTTTTACTTCATTTTCTTTTTGATTCTACACAATACAATTTTAGTGAAAATTATTCTCAATATTTTTTTGTGTAAATTACCACTAAATATTCATGTATTCTATCATATAGATTTTTATATCTTCTTAATGTACATAATATTATTTAAAAATTATATTAGTTACAATTTCGGGTGATTCTAAATGATTTCCTCTTAGTATGAACGTGAATCGTTATATTCTTTATAAATAATACATTTATAAAAGTGATTTTTCTAACATATTGATGGATCGTCAAATGGATATATTTGGAATATAAATTTAAAAGAACTATTTATAATAGGAATACCTCAAAACCAATGTGGTTAAAATATTTTACATATCTTCAATCTTGGATTAAATCAACAATTCTTCTTCAATCGTGATACATTATCTCATACTTGATTACAGTATATGGGAACTTTATTTTTGATAATTTCCATTAGATGGATATCTTCTATAATTACATAATATTCTTATTTTTCTTGTTCATTATTGTCTATTTTGATATATATCATTCATTAGTATTATATATATCTCCATAAGTTATTCAAATATATGTTACCTTAGAATAGAAAAAAATATATAAAAAGCAAGAAATATGCAAATTGGGAATTAAACAACTTGTAAAACCCCAAATCTAATTCCAATTTTCATATTATTTATACACATGAAACAGAAATGTTGTTGGAGTTAATCATTTTGGGATACATTTCATGACCTAAAATATATCAAATCACCTATAGACATATTTAATAAATGAATCTCTCTTGACCTATTCAGATATAATTTTCTTGTATGTAATCTAAGTGTGAAAGTAATAAATTAAAAGGAATATAATAATTTATTAAATATATTTTAATCTAATTTTGTTGAATATATCCTTAATATAGAGTTTTATTAATCTCACACAGATAGTTATTTTCTTTTGCTAACAATATAATTAATAAGAAACAATATATTCTTTCCTATCTTAATGGACTGAAGGCCTTTATTTTCTTCATTTATATTTGATAATATACCTTTTATTGTTTTAAGGGGAACCATTGAAAATATAGGACCTGAATATCTTAATGTAATTCAATAATTACATCAGAATAGTATAATCTTGAATATGTTTTTTAGAAAAAATTATGTGCATTTCATGACCAAAAAAGGGAATAAAAATTCCCATAATATATCATCAAACTCATGAAATAACCATATACCCTATAAAAGTATTATATTTTTTAACTATTTTATTTTTGTTATGAACCGGGTCCCACTTGTTTATAATGAATAATCAAAGTCATATTTCTTTCCTTGGTTTGAAATAATAATCAAACTGACCCCCGTTACAATAATAACAAATGATTTTCTAAAATTTTACTCAATCATTGTGATATAGAGATATTAGTGATGTGATATTAACTTCCTCAAACCTCTACAATATTTTTTATTTATTATTTCACTAATATTATTATGAACTTTTTTATAATTTATTTAACTCTTTAAAAAATATAAGCCACTTGTAATATATTTGTAACAATTTATATTTATCAAAACTCAAAGTTATTCATACATCCTTATGACTAATCATGGGTCACATGTCATCTATCAATAATTTTAATTTTATACCATAACGAATAAAAAACAACATCATATTCTAATCCCCATTATAATTATATTTTATTAAACAATTAAATCATAATTAATAAATATCTCACCTAACATAGTGGTTTCATATTGAATATTTTATATTATTATATATATAATACATTTCCAAATATTCACATAAAATATCATCAATACTATGTTGTTTTATAAAATATTAATTTAATTATATTATTTACTATGATGAAAAAAATATTATATACATAAATATTAAATATTATATGATTAATATCCACATATACAATTAAAATCCATTAATGTACCATAATGAATTAATGCCTTTGAAATCATGGGTACTTCAATGACTTATACATGAAATGTCTAAAATATATCCCACAATGTTATTAACAACTAGAATCATTCTTAGACATATAATTCATAAAAACATTATTCTTATCATGGGAATATGGATTTGATATTAAATATTTAAAAAAATTCATCATTTAGGTGAAGCACCAGGTATATCAATAAATATACATTTTTATCATATAATGAGAATAATGTTGTGATAATATAAGCTTAATCATATAAAACCATATTTAGATATTCATATAACATAATAATGATTCATATAATAATACATGGTAGTTTAAAGACATGTATCACAATGAAACCAGATGAAATAATACATGAGTTAATACCAACATCATAAGATCATTTAATAATTGATAGTAAAGAAGATTGACATAATCAAATGCATATAAACATTATATCAAGGTTCGCCACTGAGAAATTACTCAAACATTAGTCTTTGGATAACCACCTATGAACCTGCTTTGGAATTTTAATAATGTCTTATACTAACTTTATTATATTAATATAACCTCATGTGCACCCTTAGGGGTCACAAAACAACAATCAACACCTAATTAATTGGGGTATATAATAGACCCACCCATCACATAATCTATTTATAAAAATTCATGAAGATCATGATTAAACTTATCATTTTTTCACATTATAACCTACAGAAAACAATCCATCATTAACCATATATCATAGTAATTAGAAATCATTTTTATTGTGAATATTGAATAAATCATTTTATTATTTTCCCATGAATATTAACTGATGATAATTTATTTTTTCATAGATGATAATACATTTAAAATATCGATAGAAAATTTCTTAATAAAAAAACATTTTCAATTTGAAATATATTATCTAAAATATGAATTTTACTAAATATTATAAATAAATATCATTTGAAAAAAAAAATTAAAACAATATTAATATTACATAGAAGGTATTATGGGGGAAAAATTGGTATAGGAGGCATACAACAATATTATTATTTCATTCATAATTTTTGTAAAAAAAATTAGAAAATGAAAATAATTTTTCAAGTGAAACATTTATATAGATATTAAATATTTGGTGAAAATGAAATTATAAAATTTATATAGATGTGTAAAAAAATTATAGACTTTTTGAAAAATAAAAATAGACATGGGGGAAAAGATTCCCAGTCAGATAGAAAAAAAATGGATCTTTAAAATCATTCTTCTAAACAACTATGAATGTATAAAGTGGATAAAAGGGAAAAATATTATATAAAAAATATAGGATAATAAAATATATGTTGTTTTTATATATATATCGTATAATTTCATCATTATTAAATTTTAGAAACAACAAATATATGAAAAGGTGAAATTCTAAATTAAACTCTAACATTAAGTTCAAATTATATCATAAACAATCTAAAATCCGGTATAATAAATAAAAAATTACTATTATTATATAATATAATCATAAAAATATATATATTAAAAATTATTTATATATATAACAAATTAACACTAATTTAATAATAATTTATTCTTTTATTATATAAACTTGCTGATAATTATTTAGTTTTTAAAATATGTTTTGATTCAGCTCTATGTATACATGCATCATGATCATAGTTTCATCATAAAATTAATATTAATAAAGATATAATTATCATATATAATCACTATATAAATATTTAGATACATCTATATATGTATCAGATAAACATTGTATTACATTATTCTTGGTGGTAGTTATCCGTACGTATGCATAAAAGATAATTTAAAATTTATATCAAACTACGGTATGATAAATAATAATTTTTTTCTTTCAAAATATGATAATTATTTCATAAATAAAATATATATTTATTAAATATATCATTATTTCACTCAATGAATGTTGTTAAGGAGAAATGAATTATATTTCTATAAGTATATTGATTTCCGAATGTTCACATGGGGGATATATTTGTTACATATTTGATGGAAAGGTAGTGGAAATATTTTAAGAAATAATATAAATAAAATAAATATATATTAATAAAATTGGATTAATTATGTTATGTTTAACAAACAAATTTCATTGAATTATGTAGAAAAAAATTAATATTTTCTAGTTAATATTTATACTTATTCTTTGAGGGAAGTCATTTTAATTCCACATAAAGAGTTAAAATAATTATCTTAGGATATATCCATGGGATCTAAGTTTAATGGATGGAATATATTAAGGTTTTTTAGCAGGTATTATGTAAGATAGTGGGATAAAAAATTTTGAATAATAGGAAATATAAGGATCCCTTTTTAGGTGAGGGAGATGACCATGCGGAATTCGATAAAAGATTTATATAAAATATTTTTTCTATGTTACAAAAAATTTAAAATTATTCAATGTAATATAATATAGATTAAAAATATATTCTGAAAATAAATATATGGAGTTTTTCAATAGTATTATCACCCTTTTCTTTTAATTTATCCTCTTATAATCCTATTTTCACTCTATCAGTGGTAACACATTTTTTCCATTTTAATTATTTATAATGATTAAAAAATAAATTAACAAAATTAATGATTTCTAAATGATTATAAAAAATAAGGAATATATTTCAACAATTTAAATTTCATTGTGATGAAAAAATAATTTTAAAATAAGTGTGAATAATATAAACCAAACCGATTTTCAGAAAAATTAGTTTCCACGAAAAAATAATAATTTATTCTCATTTCAAACATATTGAAACTATAAAATGAAAATTATATTTTTATTCAATATATATTCTATATAATTCATTATAAATATTATAAAAAATCAATAATTTATTTTATTGTTGTAAGAATTCATGTTCCTAAAAATGTATTATGAAAAATAACTATTTTTTATACTTAAATGATTTTATCTGTATTCTTAACAATTATATTATTAATACATGAATTATTATTCATACATTAAAATAAATTAAATTTAAATAATAAAATTTTTGAATTTATTTTTACATATAATAATTCAAAAAACATAGAATAATAAATTCCATTTGAATATATGTTATAATAATCATGAATTCATATAATAAATAATTTAATTTTTAATTCATAGCTGTTACTTAGTAAATATGAATTATGTTAAAAAAAATTATATTTTATAATATGGTTATTTCAATTTTTTCAAACTAATCCAAGGTCAGGGATATATGTTAGACTATATAAAGAGATTATTTTGACCTGATATTTCATTTATAGAATACTACTAAATAGATTTAGTATATTTTATTAGAAATACATATAATATCATTTAGTGATACATTATAAACCCCATAAATATAATGTTACACTATAAATTCCATAATAATGATAGAAAAAAATTGCACATCACTACTTTATGACATCTTCACAACCCAATATAGATTACTATAATATCTGATTTTTCTAGAGAACCATAATTAAGTGAGTAGTCTTGTTTAGTAGCGACTACTATCCTTGATTCATGATTTTATCTATATTTTCATAATAGTGAATATCATTTTATATCTATATTAACTATGAGTTATGTAAATTTTAAGGAATTAGTATGAAATTAATAAAAAATGATACCTAGAATGCATCTTGTACATGATAGAGGTTCAGTAGAAGCACACACAAATAAGAAACATTCAGGAACAAACTATGAGTGTTGGAAGATAATATATATCTTGGTCTCAAAATTAATTTTTATTAACATATCATAACCTATTTATATATAAAGACTCAAAACAATACCTTCTAAAAAAATCTAATGTAAAATCTCATCAATTATTGTCTACATAGCTCTTCTATATACATTGAGATTCCTTGTTCCATTGATGAATGTATTTAAACATCTCATTCATTTACATAGTTGCCTCATGCCCAAATAGTTTTCCTTCTAAAAAATCATCCTAATACATTATTTATTTCGATTTCATTTTATAGATTCCATTTTAAGAAGCATTATGAATGTTCATATTAATGAAATTTTAATAAATAATTCAAAAAAGTGGAAGTGGTTTGTCCAAAAAACCATTGAAATGTATATTTTGAGATCATAACCTATCATCTAGGAATTAAATTACTCTTTTCCACATGAAATCTGCTATAGATTATTGGTGATACTAAAACATAACTTTATATCTTATTTTTAAATAATACATTATGATGAAACTGATGTAAAACATGGATATCAATAAAATGAAAAAGAATGTTGCACTCCATTCAACCATATGTCATCAAAAATTTATATCCATTAAATAAGATGAAGAGATAAATATTATTTAATAGATATAATTTTTTCTACACTCACAATGTTTTTGAAAAAAACCCAATGATTTTTATAAACTTTTTATGTTTTTGGGAGTACAATGACGAAATCTATGGTAATTTATTTGACATATACTCTATAATAGGTAACTGTTATAACATAAAATTTTATTTTTGACACTTAAACATTATTAGCATACATATAAAAAAGACACATACTATTAAATATATCTCTTAATGTTTTATAGTCATAAATATTACTTTTTATCACTATATAACAACATTCTTTGATGAAGAATAAATGAAGATCATCTTTGTTCATTTTATGGAATATCATTATTCATGTGTGGTATTTATGGGATACAAACATGGTTCTAGAACCTTTTATTCCATAAAATAATTATTGTATTCTACAATATTTTCAAACCCATTTTCAGCTCTTTATATGCCTTTTATTCAATAAAATTATTTTCATGGACATATGGTTGTGTAGTATCTAGGGGATGATAAATATATCCTCTTCCGTCATGATCTCAAACACCATAATTTTTTAAATATAGTAATATTGCATAATCAATCATCTCTATAATAGAAAATATAGAATGATCCTTTCCACATAATGAATCTATATACATGCTTATATTCCATGGTTTGTAATGTATTATACATTCAAAATGATTAATCATCTAAAACCATATTCTCTATTGGATATTAGACACATTATGAGTTAAAAATATCATTTAAATAATTATATTAAATATATATTTCAAACCTTTCCCTATATATATAATTTTACATTATAATTAATGTAAAAATTACCACAACTAAATACAAGTCATTGGTTAGGTAATTCTATTCAAGAACCATAAAATGATGATATTAATAAGCTATCCTCATGTCCTTCAATAAAAGAAAACATCTCGGCCACTTCATTGATGGATAACTATAAATAACAATTACAAATCTATAGTAGTGTAGTGTAACAACTAGTTCATTAAGTAAAATATTAGACAACGAATGATGTTCCAAAATATCCCATGGACATTTGGTTTTTATGATATAAAATACCATTCATTTTTTACTGATGATCCTAATACTAATTATAGTCATATGGTTTTTAGAGTACATTTTTAGTCCAATATTTTAAAATCAATATTCCTGAATGTTTTATGAAAATTTTTATACATATTAAAAATTTGATTAGTGAGGCATTCAGATATTTTAATAAATCATCTATTTCCATTGACTATATGATGCAAACTCATATGTGAAATTAATACACCCTAAATTGTGCTCTGTGGAAATCAGATACATTGATAAAAAACCATCATTAGACTTTAGCCACATCGAAAATATGGATATATAAATTAGTTATATGGAGTACTAAGATACATATTTTGGATATGTGGTGAAAAATACAAAGTGAATCCAAGTTGATAATTAATTTATCTTGACATGTCTAATTCATCTCTTTGAGAAGGGGGCCTACGTGAATTATCCCATTCATGTGATGAACACCTATGATGTTTGGTAGTGTTAATAAATAATCTATTTTAAGAAGGTATACATTTATTATTTTGAGCAAATAAATTTGAATCACTGTATTTTGGTAATGAAGTGATCTAGGATTGGCTACGTCATTTTGAAACCTACTATTTATTATTGATCGTATACATTCACTAGAAATTAATTCTATTGTTCATGCATTAAATATTGGATTTACTATTCATGATATAAACTATTATAAATTGTTTTATATACTAATAAAATAACATTTTATAAGAATAGTTTAATTTTTAGAACTATTGTTGTAGTAAAAATATTAAAAGTCAAAGTGCATTTTAATTTAATATTTGTATTTTATGTAAATGATGATGTCCAATTGGAGAGAGAATATTTTCATACATATTCAAATTATCTATAATAAATGAATTAAAAATGAACATATTAACACAAACTACCATCTTATTACTTACTCTCAAATATCCCTAGGTGTTAATCAATGTTATATTAAAATAAAAAAAATTCCTTTCATGTAGTTGTCAGATCAATATTATAATTATTATTTTTTAGGGGAAATAACTCAATATTCTGTTCTTTTTTGTAATATCCCACATTTATTTCTTCTCTGGTATTATTTATATCTTTACACAATGAGATTTTTTTTATACCCCCAGTTAAATCTCTTTTTGTCTATGATGGTTCTAGTAAATGAACCTTAAATGATAGTTTTTGTAAAAACTACTTGGATTATTTTGATAATTTCATATATTTGTACCATGTCACAACTATATGCACTCATTTGTTCATTCTCATTCCAAAATGAGTTTAAGAACTTGAAAAATTGATAGTTCTAGTGAAAATAATCATGTTCATAGAGTTGGGTGTTGGTGGAGTTTACTATGATATTTTTATTCCTTAAAACACAATCAATCTATGAGATCTAATATGTGTTAGTTATGATTTTTATTTAACAATATTCATGTGTTTAGAAAATAACATAAGTTATAATATAATAAAAATGATGTTTTTCTAATAAAAAATGTTCACGAACTCAAATCACCCTACCCCTTTTTGAGTCTTAGTATCATAAGTGTTTGACCAGTGATTAATATCAAAGGTACTGACTTTGAGCCAATATATTAAAATGATTAATTATAAATATATTATTGAATTTATATTTCATGACTAAGTGTAAATAATTTTTTTCTATAGTAATAAAAACCCACTTTAATGATAATAATTACGGTATCTAGAAGGAATATATGACAATAAATTCAAGTAATCATTATTTAAAGGATTGTATTATGACCATGAATAGTTATGAGATTCCCAAGACATAAAATGAAACATTGTAGGATGATAATAAATCCATCTAGGATCAAGATTATAATTCTCCAACTTCAACATTATTTGGACTACGTCCCGATGAATTCAACCATGTTCCAGAATGTTAAACTGCACATGAAATTGTATAGGTACGTTTTTATATCATCAAGGAATAAAATAATTGATATCTCTATGATATAATTTTACCATTGATTATTTTTTATAATACTTCAATGATGGATGGATAGATGATAATAATACTAAATATATGTCTCACTATGGTTATATAAAATATTATTTGGTTTATGAAACCTTATTTTCGAACAAGATCAAGCCTTTAAAATCCCGAGATTTCTGCGACCTTAATGGAGTATAATATCTCTTTTCATTATTAAAAATACATAGAATAAATATTTTAAAATAGATATTATTATTTTCACTCTTATTATTATCAATGATATTATATATACATAAATAAGAGATAATATGTTGGTTATAAAAGGTAAGAATTATTTAAAATACACATCTTTAAAATAATATATGAATATAAAATAGATAAAAAATTATGTCTTTGATTGATGAAAGTTAAAATATTTATAATTTATAATCGTAGATTGATCAATTTAAATTTAATTTTAAAATTTCTTCTATTAATAGAGTAGGTTTCAAGAAACCCATCATTATGTATATGAAAACTATGGTAGATTATACATCTATTATATGTTCCGAATGAAAAAATTATAAGGTAAATCAATCTAGAAATTCTTTAATTGGAAGAAAGTACAAAACGTGAGAGAAATAATTTCAAGAAGGTTGGGTATAATAATAATTCAAAGTAATCCATGGAATCAAAATAGAGTTATTTTGAAAATTATAGTTATATTACATATTTATATTTAGTAGAATAAAATTATTTTAAATGGATAATAAGAGTTTTATTGATGAGTCAGATGAGTAATGTTCAAATTAATTTTCTAAGCATAATTATGAATCACAAAAGAAAATCATAACATGAAATTAATTAAATAAACACCGCAACATGATGAAAATAATGTATAAAATATTGAAAATGAAAAAACATAAAATAATATTATTATGTTGATGTAATTTAAAAATATGACCAAAGTAAAAAAAATTAGTTTGAATATAACATAAATAAAATTATAAAATTTCCTTTTGTAAAAGGAAAACAACATTTAAATCATGAAAAATGAAGAATGAGAGTTAAAATATTCTAATACTGTTTTTTGAAAATAATAAGTACCGATAAATCAAACTGTTGTCGACAATAAAATATAGAAATATAGATTTTCAATTAAAAGAAATTATTTCCAACCTAACCTTAATGGTAATTATTTCGTGCCTATTTTTAATAAAATAACCTCAAAAAACATACTAGTTTTCTATTTGAAGAATTGGAAAATTATTATTAAGAAGGTGTTCAATAAACTGTAGATTTTATAGAGTCAAACATGTTTTTCGTTCATAATATTATTTAAGCATTAGTGATGGATTTTCTTGAGAATAGATAGATATGGGTTCCCAAATCATTAGTTGTTAACATTGTTGGACCAAATATAATATTGGTGTGAAATAAATTAATATATTTTTTATATTTTTGGAAAATAATGCCCATTAATATCAAGGAAATATTTCATATGGATATTATGTTCCCAAGAAGTATGAGTATTGATTTATTCAATTTCAATGCCTTTTCAGAAATTGATCGAAACTATATCAATTTTTTTGAAAAATGTGAATAATATATTTTACGATTTAGATCTGTTGAAAATAAAAACATATTAATCATCATCAATTTTTTCTATGATAAAGTATTATACAATAAACTTATATTTATTTCCCAATATTTTGATAAAGATAATTTTATATATTATCATTAATGTAATTTTTTTCAAATATGATATTTTTATATTTATGGAACCTAGAATAGAGAATGTATATACTATATATATATCTGTGTGTGTGTGTGAATTCATTATATATGGAAAGGATGAACTACTAAAATTATGTATCAAATTAGTATTTTATTTTTCAATTAAGACTACGTTGTTTTAATGTTTATTCACTGAAAAAATTGATAAAATAAAAATATTTTTCAGTTTAACCTCAGCATAAATTTGATAAAAAATATATATAATTCATGAAATTTGGGAATTAAACAAATGTATTCTTCTAAATCAATAATAGAGTATGTAATCTTTTATAACCATAGAACAAATTCATATAGATTTTACTGGTCAATCAACAGCCTAGAATTCTAAGAGGGATTTTTTTAATATTTTAGTGGATTATTTCTCATGATTCACATGGGTTTTTTTATAGTGTACAAAGGGTGGATCGTTTCATTTTTTATTAATTTGGTAAAATTAATTAAAAAATAAAAATAGAAAAATTAATAAATTTTAATGGAGGATAATTTTCAAAGTACGGGATCAATTCATATTATTTAAAACATTGAATCAAGAATATTTTTTCTACTCCTTAGAGATATATATGGAATGTAGTTTTTGAGAGGTGGAATTGGACATTTCTTGATATTTGATGATCAATATTATCCAAATATACCATTTCACTCATTATTGGATTTACTTTATAACTACATCATGTTATGTCATAAGTAAAAATATAATTAAAACAATATTAAAGAAGACACGTTATATGCTATATAAAATATCTTTTTTTGGAGTCTTAAATAGGTATTATAGTACCTCTATGGAATGTACTTTTTTGAATATAAGTTCAAATATTAGTGAATAATCAAATCTTGTAATGTTTGATGACAGTGACGGTTTTGTTATAAAATTACTTATGTTAATTATATATAATATTATTTGGAAAACTAGTACATAAACAACACTTAGAAAATAACAAATATCATTATATGAAAAGCTATTTTCATTAACCATTTAAAAATATATGGATTATATGAAATTGTATATGTTTTTCCTAAACAGACTATAAGTATTAAAACTCGTCACATCGAATGAGTTTTTAAATTAATAGATGACGAATTTATGACAATAATATGTTTGTGAAATATTGTATAATATTTATCTAATATATTAAAAAACAACATAAATATATAAAATAATTATTAATTAATTATGTTACGATTCTTGAAATGCATGACGAAGAAATTCAATTCGTGATCCTGGTGGTATCAGATTTGGTGGATAGACCCTCTAAATAACATGTTTTATAAAAATAATTGTGTTCTATGAATAAATAGGATAATGATATTGTGATCACTAAGAATAAGACTATATTAGAAGTACAAATTTATATCCTTGTAAAAGGTATATTTTATAAAAATACCATTTCCCCTATAGATTGATTAGAAGAAATTAGGATTATATAAGCTTAAGAATCTCATAATATTTTAATGTAATATCATATAGATGTAAAATCATATTATATAAATGTTTTTCAGGTGGAGAATGTAAATTTTGAACAACCACTTTGTTTTTAAAATCCCCATTTTTCAAAATTTAATTTTCAAACATACAAAAGCTTATTATGGCTATAAATAAGAACATAGATCTTTGTATGAATGACTACTTTTTCTATTATTAAATATATTTTTAGTAGGAGTCTATGATACTAATATTTCCACAAAAAATTACATCTTTAGATATTCTTGATATATATATATATATATATTGATGATGTATTTAATTGTTTCATGTACAATAAATTTTGTAAAAAATTTCACAACCTATCAAAAAAGAATTTGAAATGAGCATGATCGGTGTGTTAAATTATTTCATAGACATTAAAATTTAATATAAATAAATTAGGAATGTGTTTCATCAATATAAATACATAATTTACATACATAAATTTTTTTTAATTGAATGTATTGAAGTATATACAACTGATATAATTTTTAAATAATATATTAACATCAATGAGGCTAGGAAACAAGTTGAAAAGAAATATAAATAGGACTAATTTAATCTCTATTGTATCTATCTAGTAGTAGAAAATACATTATGATGTAAGTATTCAAATTTTATATATTTATTGAAGAGGAAATGGAAAGTCACATTAAATCCACACAAATAATTTTATGTTTTAGAAAATAAACAATTTATCATTCCTTACATTTTTTAAGTAACATCTCATGTTATTTATACATATATTTCAAATTCCAACATTTGTGGTTATACCATATATAATAAAAGTTATTATGGAAACCATCATATTATAATTAAACCCCAGGTATATTATTCATGTAACAAACAACACTTTTTTTTATTATTTGTTACCATAATAGAATATATTTTTAAAGGATGACTTTTTCTAGGAGGGATAATGATGAAAAAGATCATACCAAGTTTTACTCAATTTTTCTAATTCCTCAAAAAATGTGATAAAACTAGTGATATCTGAATTATATATTTTCTAATATATATCTATAGAAAAAATCATATAGATCTACAGAATCCTTTATTGAGTGGTCATTCTCAAAATGATGATATTACACTCGAAATTATATCTACATAGAATCGGTTAATGGATTCGTTAACAAAGCCCATTGCATGTGAATGTTTTCATATTATTAAAATAAAAATGGTTTCATTTGAATTTAAATGATTTTAGTATATTTTATCATATAATATTAACGTTCAATTTCTTCACTATTTTATTAATATTTTTTTAAATAAATATGGAAATTTAATTATGTTCTTCAAATTTATTATTTAAATTATTGAAAATATGATATTAAACAGTAATTTTTTTCATATTTATTTTATTTATATTAAGTTAGAATTGAACCAAATAAATATTTATATTATATATGCTCTATTTTCTATATAGGATAGGTTACCTATGACCCCAATCAACCATATACCATTTTCCTTTTCATGTGTACACATTCACTCATAAAATTAACCAATGCCCCTTGGTTTTCCATCTATCTAAATCATTTCTCTATATAATTTCCTTTGACTATTGTCTATATGAATTTCTACAAGTGGAGATAATTTATGTTTCTATTCATACAAGAATTGAAATCTATGAAGTGTATTGTGCTGACCTTCCAATAGAAAAGGAATTGAAATTCCATAGTTATGGGATTCTAAGATGATACTAATAAAAATAATCCAGTTTTAGTTTTGGGGTTTATTTTTTTATGAATAGAATTTTGGTTTCCATTTTTTTTTAATAGTGAATGAGTTTATAAGGAATGTAGTGTTCCAATTTGTTGAAGTACATGTTTTGATTTTGTGAAATGTCATTGAGAATGTTTTTCCTGTTTTGTAATTATAAATTGAAAAGTCATTCACCATACCAAAGAGAGAGAGAGTTCATCCTCTGTAAGACCCATGTTGGTATATGTTCATAGGGACCAACTAAGGTTATCATATATTTATTGGAAACATATGTTTTGAGAAAAAAATGAGAATTGATTTTGTGGCTAAATAGAATGTTTTTTATTCAAACTGCGATTTACCAAAGAGTCGGTGAAATATATAATGGTTTTTAGGATATATATATCATTTATTTTATGATAAATAATTATTATTTGAAACATTCAAGGGATATTATGTGGTTTATACACCATTTTCCATAATGTGAAAGGGAAGATAAATTATATCTTCTATAGAAGGATCACCTCTCAGGTGTTAATGGATGAATTGAGGGTTCTATATTAGAGAGAGGAAATAAATTTCCTCAATAGTAATACATTTTCTTTCATTATATTAAAAACATTTGGCTACAAAATAGATTATTCTTCAAACTATTTATGACTAGTTGGATAGAAAGGTGTATTTATAGTTGATACATCCCCAAATACACTACCTATGAATTTTTCTATATTTTTTATGATGTTTTATTAATACATTCATGAGTATGTAGTTGTATGGTTAGATCTAGAGAATCTAGTTATTTATTGACCTTCAAAGTATCCAGTTCATAGCCATGAAACATATACTGATTGAGTAGATGAATCTATTCATTGTTTGAGCCATTTATTGAAATAGCTAATGTATTTTCTATGGAAAGGTCCATTGATACTATAAATTGTGTATTATATAATTAATCAATTAACGAAATTTGAGTGGAGAACTTAATGATAATTCAATTCCGATTGGATATTTTTCTCAAAGGGAAGATAGAATTAGAGATGTGCTTTTAAAAAAAATAACATTCTCATAGACCACATATTCCACCACTTTATATTATATATTATGAAGATCCAAAATTTATTAGTGGGGATTTTGAAGAGTTAAAGAAGGTTCTGATATATTGGATGGATGATATCATAAAAATAATTAATTTTTATTTATCCAAAGATAATTTTGATTGGCTACGAGGGATCATATACTACCAAACCAATTTCATCAAAAACAAGAACCCATTTCTTTATTTATTCTATTCATTAATGTTTAAGTGATATGAAATTGGATGATAAGATAGATTGAGTGAGTGAGCATAAGGAATTCTTTAATTTTACAATTAAGATTAACTCTCGTGGGGTTCTTGTTTCACATTAAAAATGAAACAATAAAAAATTACAGTGTTGTTCATTTTGAAATTCATTTGGATTCTGTTTATCAAATTCAGAGTTTCAAGTATGAAATGAATTTTATTGAACAATCATTGAAGAGTATATTGGTACGTTTTTTTGAGAATCCCATAATATTTCATCAGCCTATGATTTTCACATATGTTCCTACAGTTGACCCTAATCAATACACTCGGTTTTTCAAGTTATATTCATTAATTATTTGTGTGTACTATTATATTAAATATATTTAATGTGTTTTTGTTATATCTATGATAAATAAATCATTCAAAAGAGATAATTTTATTGAGTTACAGAACACCAATGATTCTTTCATAAGGCACTTCTTTTGAATAGATATTTTATTAAATGATATAGGGGATATATTGATCAATTATTGTGTGGTAAGCGAAAATATATCTTAATATTTTACTATCATGTGTGTAACATCCCTCCCATACTAACTAAAATATTCTGAGGGGGAAATATTTCTTGGCCTTAAGAACTATCCAAAAGATGCCAAATACTAAAAATATATTCCTATGGATTCATATATAATTTAGTGGTTGATTTCCCCTTTAATGTTAAAAAATCAATCACCATAACATAAAAAAATAAAAACCTACATTTTGCATGAAAAAATTATATAAAACTCAATCATTCCATATATATCAAATAAACAAAAGACTTTTATAGTGGAATACAAACTAACATTAAATTAAATATGAGACGACAAACTATTAAAACTACAATGACATCCACATGACTCCCATGCTCCCAATGCTCCAAGATCAAACTCCAAAAAATATCTCAATTAACACGAATTAGTGCCAACGATGTGTGATATATTACCTTTTAATATATCTTGATAGACAATATCTACAAAATCAACAAAGTTATAATGTAGGGTTGAGTACTAGAACTGAGTAAATTTTCCCTAATGACATCCCTACTCACACCACTAGGATAAAACATTTTTGAAAATTTATATAAAATAATATAAATAAAACACTTTTAAAATATTTTCAAAATTTATATAAAAGAGAACATTTAAAATCAAAAATATTTTCCCTGGATGTATAAAAATAATTAATTTAATCAATTAACATTCTACTTTGTCATACCATTCCATGGTTCACGACACACCAACACATGCATTCTTGTTTCATAGTTTCATAATCATGATATATGTAACAACCCACAGTTTAAAAAATTGAATTTAAAGAAACACTATTTTATTAATATATTTATAACTATCATTTGAACATAATTTTTCTTCATCAATGTTTTAAATTTCAAAAAACATTCATCTTCAATATTTTTTAGTTTGATATTTGGAGTCTAACTAAACGACGATGATTTTGTTGAATAGTAACCTACACTTATAAATAGTAATATTAATAGAAATATTACCTTAATGAATGATAAATTGTATTAATATTTTACTTTCATATGTTTATAAGATACTGAGATGTCGATTAATTTTTTAAGTTGTTAAAAAGGAGTTACATACTTAAAACAATGTTTTTTAATTAAGTATGATTTTGTTTAAAAATTAAATTATTTTTATTAAGAAAATTATTTTCAAAAAATAGAGTTAATTGTTTGTTTCTACATGATAAAAGATGGTAGGAGTAAATATTTGGGATTTTTTTGAACCAGTTTTATTTCCAATGAATAGTAAAAAATGGGTTTTGAGTTTCGGTGTGTTTAATGACATCATTAATGATGTAATAATTTTGGGAGAATTTTTTATAGAAAAAAAATATATGAGGTGTCCAAACTAACTAAATCCATTGGATAATTTAATTGGCAAGATCATGATTTTTCAAATACCACTGATGAGGGGTCCCTTAGAAATTATTAAAATATTCCCCCAAATTTTCTATAAATACCAACAAATTCATTCATTCTATTTATTCCAAATTCCCCCTCAACCAAGATATGGCCTTCTATCCTCTATAGTATTCCTCCCACTATTTCCTAATGCCTCTATTTTCCCATCCTTCTAGTCGTAGGAGTTACTCTACAAGGTAATAGAATTGAAAACATCATTATTTATTTCCATTCATGTTCTATTTTATGTGGTATAACATTCAATTATCTTCATCATTATCTTCTTTACATTTTATTCTATATCTATACTATATTATTATTAATTTCTGGATGGTTTACCATTTTCCCCTCTCATTTTAATGTTTTCCAAAACCATGTTTTGTATTTATTATGCTACCAAATATTCGTAAGGGATTTCTCAACTATTATTTTATATTGAGTTCCATTCTATTGTTCTAATTTCTTCATATCCCCTTATCAAAAAGAATAAATGATGCATTGTCATAAATATTATATATTAATGAACGTTTATGGATGATTCACCATTATACTTCTCTAATTATCCCAATTTTTCAAGGAATAAAAACATTTCACATGATTCATCGAATTAATGACATCATGGAAAAGGTGATTTTATTTTTTTTAATTCTTGCAAACTTGGTCATGAAACTATTTTTATCGTCGGACCAGGATATAATATATGTAATATGTCTCATATATGGTTATGTAATTCTTTTGTACACATGGTATTAATTTATAAAACAAAATGAAGTCGTTATTATCAAGGAACCACTAAAATGTTCTAAAATAACATCATTAATGTTTTAACTTTTGAATCTTCCTCATTTGAAAATACAAAATAATTAATTGTATAATTTATGGATCTAGAAATATATAACTAAAATTCCATTCCAATTCTGAATTTTCACTCCCAATCAACAATAATATATATCAATAACCGATCATGGAAACAATGTAAATAACACACCAGACACAATGTAAATAACAAGATATTACTAAAAAATGCATCAATGTTTGTGTAAAATGATCATATAAGGTATTATAAACATGAATATGTTTCATTAATTTATTAATAACAATCTTATAACAATTATACCAGATGTTTAGACACATTTTATGTAAGATGAACTGGAGGAAAAGGAATTTTTAACCCAATTTCTATTCTTTGGGTTGACCTTATTCTTTATTCATTATGTGGTAATAATATTATTGGTGTGATGAATTTTTGTTTATATTATGTTGTACTATGTTTATTTATATTGTATAAAAATATCCATTTCATTCTATTAAATCACACTCCAATTATATTTTAAGGTACATTCCTTTAAAAATCTTTTTAAAACACACTTTATAATATTTCAAAATGATTGTTTTTTATAAATGTATATAGAATGATTGGATTCTTCTGATATTGAAGATAATTTAATAGCTTTATATGTTCCTTGGAAATTATTATTTTCTGGTTGATCCCATTTTAGCTCCCGATATGTTGGGTTGATCCCACTCTAACTCAAGATATGTTGGGTTGAGCCCATTATTGTTCAAGATATGACGAGTGAGCCCTGTTATAACTCTCCAATACATTGTGTACTCTTAGGATGGAATTTTACCAAAAGGTTATTACATGTGTAAGTCTGAATGTAAGAGTGATATGGTAAATATGTCCTAATAAATCTATATGACATTTATATGCATATAAGTTTTTATGATTATGGGCTTTATTGGTTTTTATGTTATCACATGACAATCACTTTCTTTCGTTATATCCATTAATGTTTTATTTATTCATCCTATGTTTTTAAATTCTTTTTTTTTCACTAGATATATGGATGGGGATGAAAAATAAAGGACAATCAATGTTTTATATAGAGTATTGTTAATGAAATAATGTTTTCAGTTTAAATTTTTACATTTTGAACGAAATGTATATTGTTTTAGTAGTATCCTATTGTATGAATGTGGTACATCATGTATGTAAGATATTGTAATTTATTAATAAAAGATAAATGAAAAGATCCTCAATGTGTAATAATGTATGGTCTTGTTTAAAATTCGTGATTATGTAATGTATTAAGGCCACGTCCTTATTGTTTGTTTCAAATGATGGACTAGATAAAGTTTTTTGTTTGGATGATTTTAAATGATTACCATTACTGATTTTTAACCTATAGTATTTTAAATGATATGGAGTTTAAATATTACCACGTTGCTTCATCTATGTTATGTTTGTACAGAATGTTTTTCCACAGAAGAAATAGGGCTGCTGATGTAAGAAGGCACCAAGAGGTTGATGTTTATTCAAATCTAACTCCCAGAATGGTGGGAATCCAAACCGAGATATTTTTGACTGAAATGGCTCAGTTGAAAAAAGAAATAAAATGGGTTGGTATCCATTATATTGGGTAACATGAAATAGAATGAAGAAACAAGTCTTTTGTGGAGTATTTTACGAGGCAAAAACCTCCAGCATTCAATGGAACTGTAGATCTAGGGACTGATGAAGGATGGATCAATGTTCTTGAAAAGATATTTTATGTTATTGGATGTTTAGAACAGAAAAATGTTATACTAACCATTTATTAATAGGATATTGAATCCGATCAATGCTGGTAATTAGTTATGAATATGAGATAAAAATATGCTCTTGAATATCTGGAATGGGAAGACTGTAAGAGTACTTTTCTAGAAAAATATTTTTACAAAACTATTTAACCAAAAATGGAGAAACAATTCAAGGAACTGAAGTATAAAGATAATGATTCTATGGAATAATAGGAAAAAACACTACATGAATGTCCATGTATATACATGATTTTACTCAATATTTTGAAAGTAAAAAAATAGATTTTACTCTGTATGGAAACCGTTTTTGTGAAGAAAATTATCCTCACAAGAGTTTAAAAGTTATGAGAATATTTTTCATTATGATAATAATGACAAGATTGATTTTTTTCAAAAAAATATGTTCCTTGTGATGAAAATAATAAGAAGCCTTCATGTTGGCTATAAATGGGGAAGAACTTGTCAATGAATTCTGAAGGTAAGAAAATTAATTTCCCTTCTTTTGAAAAGTTCTTTAAAACGCATCCTAGTTAATGTCTTGAAAATTAAAGTAAATGATTCCAATGTGGAATGTTTGGACACAAGTCTTGTGAGTGCAAGGAAAACAATCCAAAAAATAATGAGAAGATGATGGTGAAATGCAATAACTATAAGGAATTGGTTCATTTTGAAATTTTTTTTCTGAAACTAGTTACTCATGTAAGGAATCAGTAAGATTAGAAGAATAAGGATTTAGTAAAAATAATATCAATACACTTCATTAGATGTTGAGGTGTTGAATGTGGTGGTATCAGAAAAAATTCTTGATATTATAGATTTCAAAAATTTGTCATTTGATTTAGGGTCTACAACTTAATTCATTTCTAAAAAATTATAAATTAAATGGGAATTAAACCTCGTGAAATTAAATAAAATCACTTGGTAAAATCACCTAGAGAAAATATTGGGGAAAAAAATTATATGAATGTACATATCATCATCGTTGGAATGAGTTTACATGAAAACCTTGTAGTTCTTCTTCTAGTAAAGTTTGATGTTATTATGGTAATATATTGGAATTCATATTATCATGCTAAGATATATTGCAGAGAAAATGAAGTTTTTTTCTGAAAAAAAAATATTCTTCTATAAAAGGTTGAACCCATATGATTAATAACATATTAGGAGGTTAAGTAACTGTTAATGGATGAAAATAAAATTTATTATGGTAATATTTTTAAGGATAAGGTAAGTATACCTATTAATGATATACAAGTGGTAAACAAATACCTTTATGTTTTTCAAGATGAGTTTCTGGTGTTATTACAAACTGAGAGGTTGAGTTTAATAATGAATTAGTTCCTGATGTTAATCAAATTTATAAACCTCCTTATCGAATGGACCAAATTAAACATCTTGAATAAAAAATTTTGTTTCAATAATTATTAGATAAAGGCCTCATCTAGCATAGCACATCACCAATGGGTTATCCTATCTTGTTTATTAAGAATAAATATTGTTCAATGAGATATGGAGTTTATTATAGATATGTGAAGAACATTAATGTTAAAACTAAGTATCATTTTCCTCATATCTTTGATTTGTTTGATCATCTCTAGGGATCACAATATTGTTTGAATTATGACATGAGGTCGAGGTACCATTAGTTGAATGTAATGGATGATGACCTCCCAAATACTGCATTCTATACTAGATATGGTTATTAAGATTTTGTAGTTATATATTTTAGTTTAACTAATGAAAAAGTTGTACTGATGGAACCCATAAATATAATATTTCATGAGTTCTTGGATACATTTTTGGTTTTTATTTATTATCGATATTCTGTTATATTCTAGAAGTAATGTTGATCATGAAAAACATCTAAGGGTTTTTCTGAAAAACATAAAATAAAACAAACTAAATAAAATATTAATAAAGTGTGATTTTTGGTTATAATAGATTAATTTTCATGGGAACATTATAAATAAATATGGAATAACAATTGATACATCCCATATAGAAGTTGTTGATGTATGTTCATGAGCCTACAAATGTTATAGATATTTGTATTTTTCTTAGATTAGTAGGTTTTTAGTGACTATTCTTTAAAAAATTAATCAATTGTCTTGCCCTCAAAATATGTCAACATGAATAGGAGTTAAATTTGTTTGGATAGAAGAATGTGATGTTTGTTTTCAATAACATGAGAAGACATTGGTGGATGCTTCAGTTTTGGACATTCCTTCCCAAAATGGTGAGTTTATCATCTATAATGATGATTCATTGAAGTTACATGGTTGTAAACTAATGTTGAATGAAAATGTAATTTCTTATGCATCAAGAAAACAATACACTAATGAGTTAAATTATCACACACATGATTTGAAATTGGCATATGTGGTTTTTTCCTTGAAAATTTGGATAATCCATTTATATAGATCTAAATTTCAAATATACACAGACTAAGAAAGTCTAAAGTATATATTCATTAAAAAGGAATTAAACATGAGGTGGAGAATATATATTTAACTGATAAAGTATTTTTATTACACGGACAATTAACATCTAGGAAAAGAAAACAATTTGGTCAATGCCATGAGAAAAAAATAATTCATCATGAAACTTGTTTCGTTTGGAAGAGGATGCATTGATTGCTGATTTTCTGAATTTTTGCATTGAATTTTCCAGTGTAAGGACAGAATTTGATTTATTTCCGTTTTTAGTGAAATCATCATTATCAGTTAGAATTAAGAAAATGCTTATGAAATACCATGAGCTATAGAAAATGTTATAGTGCTTAAAAGGACAAGTTTCCAGGATTTTAACATTGATAATGATTGTGTTTTAAGATTTGTAAAAAGTTTTTGTGTGCCTTGTGATTCCAAATTAATGAAATATTTTTAGTTCGAAGCTCTTAGTTCTCCATTTTCAGTTCATCCTTTAAGAACTAATATGCACAAAGACCTTATAGACTGTTTTATTAGTTAGATGGAATGAAAATGGATATTGTTGACTTTAATCTATAATGTCTAACATGAAAACAGGTTAATGCAGAGTGACTATTACCGTAGGGGGTGATTTAGGATTTTTGAGTTTCATAGTGCATATTGGAGAATATATCTATGGACATCGTGGTGGGAATACATAAGACATCATGAGGTAACATTCAATTTTGGTTACTATTGATCATATGAAAAATATACAAATTTCCATTCTATTTGAGATACAATATCATTGGATCACCATTCTAGACTATATCATAAAGAAATTTTCATGTTACATGGATTTCCTCTTTCCATTGGATCTTATTGAGATCCCAGGTTCACTTCTATCTTTTGAAAGGAGCTTTAGAATTCATTGGGAACAAAATTAAATTTCAGTATAGCTTTTTATCCTCATTCAGATGGGTATTCAGAATTAACAATTTAGACATTGGAGGATATGCTTAGAGCTTGTTCAATGGTCTATAGATAATGTTGGGATACTCATCATTATTTAGTTGAGATTTCATATAATAATCGTTTTAATTCCAGTCTAAAAATGTCACCTTTTGAGGAATTATATGGGATGGGGTGTCAAACAATATAATTTTGGGATAATGTTGGGGAATGGATATTGATGGGGCTTTAATTAGTAGAATAAGTGCATGTGAAAGTGATGATGATCCAACATCACATTAGGACAGCTAAGAGCAGGTAGAAAAGTTATACAAATAACAAAAGGAAGGACATCTATTCTGATGTATGTGACTATGTTTTCCCTTAAATCTCTCCTTGGAAAGTGTGATGAATTTTAGTATGAAAGGATAGATAAGTATTCAATTAATTGGTCATTTTTAATTCCAATAGAATGATGGAAAAGTTTCATACTAAGTAGCCTTTCCTCTGAGTTTATCTCGTGTACATAATGATTTTCAGGTTCAGATGTTGACATATTATGTGCTTGATTCATCACTTTTCATGATCCAACAAGTAGTTCAGCTCGAAGAAAACCTTTCTTATGATGAAAAATCAGTTTAGATATGTGATCGAAGGGAACATGTATTTTATAATATGGTAATCCACTAGGTAACAGTTTTGTGGAGGAACCACTTTGCTGAAGAAGAAACATGGGAATCTAAAAATGCTTTGAGGGAATGGTACCCTCACTTGTTTAATAAGAAAATAAAATTATGAGGATGAAATTTTTTGATGGTGGGGATAATGTAACACCCCAATGTTTAAAAGAAATTCATGAATCCTTGTTTTTTGTAGATATTTATAACTATCGATTAAAGATAATTTTTCTGCTTCACTATTTTGAATTTCAAAAAAAAAGACTTCTATAATTTTGTCAAGTAAGTTATTTGGGGTCTAATGGAACCAACATGATTTTTTTAGTGAAGAGTAGCATTCCCCTATTATTAGTAATATTAATAGTAATATGACCCTGCTAAATATTAAATTGTATTAACATTTTATTTTCATAAGGTTATAAGATAGAGAGATGTCGATTAATTTTTCATTGTGTTAAGAAAAAGAGTTACATACTTAAAACTATTATTTTTGAACTATGTATGATATTATTTAAAAACAATTAATTGTATTTAAAAAAATTATATTTAAAAAATGGAGTTAATTTTTAATTCCTACAAGTTGAAAAATATTATGGTTAAATTATTTGGATTTTTCTAAAACTGTTGAAATTTTAGTGAATAGTAAAAATACAATTTTAATTATTAGTGATTTTAATGTCATCATTAATGATGTAATAATTCAGGTATACTTGTTTACAATAAAATAATATATGAGGTGTCCCATGTGGCTAATACCATGGTCATGCTCATGGTTTTTCAAATACAACTAATGAGGTGTCCCGAGGAAATTATTAATGTATTCGTCACTTTTTCTATAAATACCAACTCATTCCTTACATCCATTCATAAAAAATTCCTCCTCAATGAAGCTCTAGACTTCTTACCTTTATAATAGTCCTCCCAAGGTTTCCTCTTGCCACCATGGTCCCAACCATCATGTCTTATGAGTTACTCTACAATGTATGAGAATTATCAACGTCTTTTTTTTAATTCATGTTCTATTTTATGTGGTATAACATTCAGGTTTCCATAAAATGTACTTCATTCAAATTTATTCTCACTATATATTTTTATTATTAATTTCTATATGGGTCAAACTTTTCCCCTCTCTTTTTAATGTTTTCTAAAACCAAGTTGTGTAGCTGTTAGGCTGGTGAATTTTCATTTGGGATCCCTCAACTATTCTTTTATATCTAGTTCCTTTCTCTATTTATTATTTCTTCATATCCCCTTATCCAAGAGGAATTAATGATCCAATATCATACATATTATGTATTTCATCATCTTTATGGAAGATTCAATGTTATACTTCTTCTAGTCTCCCACAAATTTCTGGAATAAAAACATTTTATGTGATGTGTCAAATTACCAACATCGTGGACAATGTGATTTCAATTTTAATTAATTAATTCAAGTTAGGTAATGAGACAATTCTATTGGTTGAACCAGATTAAAATATATGTATTATGTTTCATCCATGGTTCTGGAATTATTTTTTACAAATGGTTTTTATTTATAAAACAAATTGAGGTCGTTATTATCAAAGAACCACTTCAATGATCTAAACGAACGTCATTAATGTGTTTTCTTATGAATCACCTTCATTTCAAAATTCAAAACTATAAATGGTATAATTTATAGTTCTAGAAATGTGTAACTACATTCTATTCGAATTCTAGAGTTTCACTCTTAGTCAACAAGAATATCCAACATGAACCGATCATGGAAACCATGTAAACAACGCACCCGACACAATGTAAAAAAAAAATATAACTAATAAATGTGTCAAATGATGCTGTAAAATGATCATATAATGAGTTATAAACAATAATATGTTTAAATAAGATATTAATAAAACTATTATAACCATTATACATGTGGTTTATATATATATTAATAATGAGGAACCCGAGGTAAGGAATTCTTAACCTAATTTCCATTCTTTTGGTAACCTTCTTCTTTATTCATTATGTGGTAATAATATTATGGGTGTGATGAATTTTTATTTTTAATATTTTTTACTATGTGTATTTATTTTTTGTATGAATATCCATTACATTCTATAAATTCTTACTCTAATTATATTTTAAGTTACTTCCCATTAAATATCCTTTTAAAACGCTCTTTAATAATTTTCAAAAGGATTGTTTTTTATATATGTATATGGAATGAGTGGTTTCATCTGATTTTCAAGATACATTATTACAATTATATGTTCCTTGGACTGTATTTATATTGGGTTGAGAGAATTATAACTCATTATAAGTTTGTGTGAGCCGATTATAGCTCGAGATATGTTGGGTTGAGGCCGTTATAGCATAAGATATGACGTATAAGACCCATTATAGCTCTCCAATCCAATGGGTACACTGGAGATGGAATTGGAAAAAAGGTTATACAATGTGTAAGGTTCATTGTAATATTGATATAATAAATATTTCCTAAGGAAACTGCATGATGTTTCTACACATCTGAGTTTTTAAGGTTATGGGTTTTATTAGTTTTTATGTTATCACATGACTAAAACGTTCTTTATTTATATCCCTTAATGAGTTTTATAATCATCCCGTATTTTTAAAATGTTTTTTCACATGATATAAGGATGGGTAAGATATGTAAGGGAGTCAAGATGTTTGATACATAGTTTAGTTACCGAAATCAAGTTTTATGTTTAAATGTTTTACATTCTGGAAAAAATGGACACAGTTTTAGTAGTATCCTCTTTTATGAATGTGGTATGTAATAAATGTATGTTATCGTAATTCATTAAAAATACAAATGGGAAATTATCCTTAATGTGTAATAATATATTGTATTTTATAACATTCAATATTATGTAATGTAATAAGGTCGAGTCCTTATAATATGTCTCTCATCTAATCGCCTTGTGTTATAAATACACATGCCCCCAATTCATGGTCACATCTATTATACAACACTGGTACACATCCCTTATTTAGGGTCACATCAAACATAAACTCACAAGAAAACCCATGTTTTCCATACCCATTTCCATCAACCCATTTCAAACCAATTCAATGAATAAACCCATTTTTATAATCCTTTGAAACAATAAATTTCAAAAATCCATCAAGTCCATATTTGATAATAAATATATTTAAATCATGAAATCAAATCTCTTTGCACAACCAATTTATTGGATTCCATAATTTCACTAATAAAAATAAATAGTCACTAATGATGATTTATAACATTCTTTGAAAAAATAATTCACAATAAAACCCAATAAATTAATCTAATTTTAAATTAACCCTTTCAGTTATAAATTATCAAGTCATGTTTGAAGCCACAAAACATGACATTTACGATGAAAACAAATAACATCATTAAAAACATCTATAAAACCAGGTGAAATCTCCAAAATCATGCATTAAATCTCTTCCTCTATCATAAAACACCCGAAATATAATCATATTTTGAATTCACTTCATTATATCTACCCACAATGGGTGTTGATCTATGAATATTGAGAGATATGTCAATGTAGACCAGATAAAAATACAAAAAAACAATGAATAATCACTTAATGCAAGAATAAACCATCAACACAACAAGGAAGGACTCTGAATTTATTCAAAATTTATAGGGAGATGTTCTAGAATATTTGAGAGGGAACAATCTAAGGTAAGGTCCATTTTGGGGACAATTCATGAATTTAGAGGTGAAAACACATTAGATCCACAATTTAAGGATCCAACTTTTGAACCATTCATGGTTTAATCACACTTTTAGGAAAACCATGTAGTAACCATACTATTTTCATTTCCATAAGGAGGGCATATCGTGGTTTTCATGAACAGTTACAAAACCAAGATCCAACCATAGAAAATATCACAATCTATAGAGGAATGGTTAGCCTGGGAAGTACCAATGGTATGGAAAATAGTGTTCCTTCACATTGGCCCCTATATAATAGTGCACAATAGCATATAAGTGATTCATAGATTCCAAAAATTGTGTGCCACCTGTACACCCATAGAAAATCCACCAATACAATCCAAATGTTCTCCAAAATCTCCCAAATATCACCCCTATACATTACATTCATAAAAATAATTACAAAATGGTTACATACCAGAATCTGAGGGGGATAAATTATCCCCACAATTGGCCTTTTCATTCCCAAAATGTAGAAAAAACTTTCCCCTAAAAGAGTCCAATACATTTATGTTTCATTTAATTTTCATGATCTTGAAATAAATTGTGTATGCCATTTAATCATGGTGGAAATGGAAAAACATACACCACTACTAAAAACCATTCTAGTATATCAAAATGGACTACCAATTTAAGATACAGTATTCCATGCATCCAAAAATAAGATGACTAAGCTTTGTAGAAATATTCAAGAAACCATGATCACTCATTGTGAATGAAAACGATCATCGACAATGGTCTGTATAATATTTTATTATGACTCTGAGCCTTCTATATCTATTTCATATCAAATTAAATCCTCTCTATTAATTCTTGGAAAAGTTTCATCCCAACATGTGACATCTAATCTATTTCCACCCAATTGGGTGGAGACCGTAAATTAATTCCATATAATGTATGGAATGTAGGGATATGTATCGAGGCTTGGAAGATGTTTCTATATGATAAATAAACTAATGGATTGTTATCACCAATAAGTCTCCAAAATCAATTATAAATTCTACAACATGACTTCTAATATTTGTTTTTTCTGTTAGGATTTCCCATCCATCTGACTATGATACACCATTTTTAGGGTTAACTATGTCACAAGGCCTCTCTATATGGATTTCATGAAATGAGATAGGTACATCGAATCTCTATCACATATGACTGAAATGGGTATTCCATGACTCATTACCACTTCCTAGATATATATTTTGGACAAATTATACATTGTATGAGTTTCACAAATATGTATGAAATGGTCTTACATGTTAAGCTGATCCATTATCACCAAAATGGAATCATGTTTCAGAATATCTCTTGGGTTACATATAACAAAAACAATAGCTATATGCTCCTATTAATAAATTGTGATAGGTAAATATTGTAACATACCCTTTCGTCACTAATTCTCCACATTATCATATTGTCTTCTGTATAACATTGAATCAAACTCAGCCGCATTTAGTTTCATATTGATCAACCAAAATCATGCTTTCAACACATTATACTTCATCTATATTGTTGTACGAATAACTAATAATTAATGTTGTTAATAAAGAAAGATCTATAACTAGTGAAGAATATCTAAGACCATACTATTCAAGAAGAAAAACACGGAACTCCCATCCAGCTTCCATCATATATTGGTCTACCCCAAATTAGATTTGAACTCATCTCAACACATTTGAAACTGGAATTATCTGACACTTTATCTATATTTACCGAATATAGAACCAAAAAAAGAGGGATAAACAACAACATCACCTAGTTATCAACATTTTAGATGCATTAATTATATGATAGACAACAACTGCCACTCATCAATAAATTCATGTTCCAATTGTGCATACACCATTCTAATTACTACTTCAAACAAAACATTTTCTTTAACCAGTGTTGAATTCAGTACCATTATTATCATATGGAGATAATCAATCCATATTATTTATCTTGAGATAAAATTGCATTGTGAGAAAATTTGTTTTAAATTCTTATGATCTGTAAACACATTAAATTTCTCACAAATGAGATAATGATTCCATGTCTTAACTGCATAGAAAATGGAAGATTACAACAAATCATGTGTTTGGTATTTCTCTTATTCCACTATTTAATTAATTGAACCATTTTAAACAACATGGTATCCTTTCATGAGAATACACAACTACCCAGATCCCAAAGAATTACAATACATCATGTACTATTTTCTTAATTCCAAAAAATCAAGATAGGTGTTGATGTAAGATGAAGCCTAATGTCATTAAAAATATTTCTAGAATTCATCCATCCAGTAGAATATTAAAATTTTCATTATGAAATTTATAATTGGTTTGTTTAGTCATGAAAATTAACACAAAAATCATCAATAAAAACAAGCTACACCAAGGATGCTCCATATCTCAAAGATGTTCTTTGGTGATTTCCAAGAGGTTACAACCACTATCTTCTCCATATCCACTAAAACAACACATAAATAGTTGACTTTCCTAAGTAAATATACATCATGTGTCAAAAAATAACACTTTGACTATATAAATACAACTTTTGATCCCTCAAGATTCCAAAAACTATTATTATCTATTTCTCATGCTCAACCCTTCTAATTAAATATACCAACATGTTATCTGAAAACAGCACCACAAAATAATCTAGATATCTATGAAATATTTTATCTACAATAACCATAAAATACACTGGTGAATTCACTAAATCAAAAGGAATTACCACATATTCATAATGGACATATCTTTTTCTGAATGCTATCTTTAGAATGTCCTCCTTATGAACTCGCAATTTGTGTTATCCTGATCACATGCCAATGTAAGAGAACAATTAATAACCCCATAAATGATCAAATATATCATTAATTCATCGAAGTGGATATCATTTTTTAACTGTAATATGGTTAATATTATGATAATTCACACACAATCTTTGTGTTTTTCTGCAATTTTAATTAACAAGATCGGTGATGCCCAAGGAGACATTCTCAGCCAAATTAAAACCATTCCTTCCATATCATAGAACATCAATTTCATTATGTTAACTCAGTTGGTTTTTTATGATAATATTTATGTGAAATTTGATTGGTATCTAATAGAATATCAATCATATACTGCACTTCCCCTACATGTGTAAACCAAGAGAATTTTTTGGGAAATACATCTGTAAACTGATCCACAAATATTGGAAAAAAATTCATCTCAATCTCGTTCAATGATGACAAGGATAATTATTCCATTTGGCATGATATTTTTTTATATTATTGTTTCACCAATCTTGTTTCACATTCCATTACATTATCTTACCCTCAAAAGAGATTCTTGATGCCATCTTCACTCACAAATCTTACCATTTCAATATTATAGTCAATGTGATCTTATTTACATTGTCAACCAATCCATTCCAAGTATTATATAAAAATATTCATCTCATGCATAGAGATATACCATTTCAACAAGCCACAATCGATTTTTGTATACATTGTATTCACAAAGAGGATCAACATTCTCTTTGACCAATTGAAGTATCAATTTTTATCATTGAATGCATCATCTCAACTTCTAAACATGGAAAATAAACAGTATGAGAATATATAATTGAATGTCATAAACCCATATGAAACAAAAAAAATTTCATGTGGGATAATTACAAATAATCATACCTATCATTGTAGATGATCCATACTTATCATAAATAACAACTTGCTCAGTTATAAATAATTTCTCGTTCGCAACAATTTTTTCCTTGTTTCACTGTAGTGATTTACCTACCTGTAGAGTCCTAGTATTCATGGAATCACAATGTGTAGCTCTATTCTATTATTGATAATTTTCCATATTCTATAATTCTATCATATAATATAATGTCTAAAACCCATGAGGAGTGTCCTCAACACGAGACCTTGGAGTATTGTGACAACAGTGTTGTAGATGTTGCATCTTGTTGCAATTGAGGCATGGTCTCATTGGTACAGTTCACATTCACATTATGTGACTTAGTGAACGACACTAAAAATATCCATTCATTAGCTTCGGCCTGGGGTGAAGGTTAATTGGTCCATTGGTTCTATTCTGATGCATTCCAACTCTTTGATAACTTGTTTCCGTTTTCATCATGCTCTTATAGTAAGAGTTACGACCACCTATAGTGATGAAAAACACACTTCCTCTACTAGTATTTCCTATAGTGATAGATTTCGTTAAAATAATATATATTAAAAATATTAATTCCATGTTTTCAAAACCCTGAATTATTCTTTGTTCAAATTTTTGGTTCACCTGTGGTACATGTGCATCCACATTCTCAATTTTATATTTCTACATATACCTACAACATCTACTGGGTCTTGTTTTCTATATGAATAACAAATGTCAAAAGTATAAATAATTATCCATGATGCCATAAATTATTAATTTATAATACATAAAACTATCATGAAAATGCATTCCAAAATCTCTCCTTACCATGTTCCACTATTTTTGAAAGTAACCCAACATTCATTTGGAAATAAGATCTATTTTTAAAAAACCGTAACCATGATATTTTTAAAAATCATTCATTTGAAAAAAAATCACTATTTTACAAAAACACATTCACATTTCAAAAAATAATTTCTCAAAATTATATTTGAACTCCTGGTGGTAATTCATTCCTCTAATAAATGTCATTCTCATCTCTGTGGATTAACACATGAAAATGATATTTCAAATCATACATGTGTCCAAAAGATGCTTATGCACCCAACTCAGTAGTTACTTGAATTTTGACATAAAAAAGTTGTATACATATTTATATTCTCTATAATTCATGTTTTGAAAATCATACTCCTCACTACAATCATAGAAAAAGTAATTGACAAGAATCAATTTCAACTCTGAGACTAATATAACTGATGAAAACATGTTAGTCAAGAATTGAATAAGCTGATATCAACTAACTCAACTACTTTTGAATCTAATAAAACTAATAAGACTGGTAAAATCCCTCCCTTCCTCATAGAATTGATCTGAGTTTGAAATTATACCCATCCTTAAGAGATATCCCTAAGATTCCAATGGCTAAAAATAATTTTTTGAGGGATTCATTTATAATTTGGGAGAAGATTTTAACATTGAAGATAAGAAAAAGAAACTACCAAACCATAATAATATAATACACTACTATATTAATGATAAAATGAATTAAAACTCAAATATTTTATTTATAATAATGAAAAAAACAGTACAAATGAGGAACACAAACTAACATCAATGACAATATTATAATACCAACGATTAAATCTCCAAATACAACAACATTTATCATATTCTATTTGTGATCCATGGTCCAACCCTACCAAATAGACCAAGTATGATGAAATTTTGATAATGGTGTGTGATATTATAGATTTTTTTGTATGTTGATAGAAAATATATGAAATGGAACTAAAGGACGAAATGAAGGGATGAGTACTAAAACACTATAGAAATTCCCTAATAACTTCTTTACTCATGCACTTAGGATAGAACATGTTAGTAGATTTATATAAAACACATTATATAATACAGTTTTAAGTCAACATCACAATATATATCAAATCCAATAATTTCACATACAAATATATTTCCAAGTAAATCAAATAGACAACTCCTTAAATCATTTAACATTTTAATTTGGCATGCAATTCCATGGTTCACAACAAACCCACAGACGATTGTTTGTTTTCCAGTTAAATAATCATGATTGGTCTTTCATATGATCACAATTTACCCCACTGACAGATGCCCTCTAATCCAGTGTCACATCCCTTTTACACAACTGGTACACATCCCTTATTTGTGGTGTAGCGACCAGTACATTTAGGAATAAGATTCTATTTTTTCGTATAGATGTAGAATACTTGTTTAATATTTTTGTTTAGTTATATACAATTGTTTTTAAATGACCATTATGTATCATTACCATTAATCATATAACAATTGAACAATGTTCACACAACTAATATAAATAAATGGTTTTAACAAATCCTTTTGTCATTGACAATGGAGATGATGGACTCATCTAGTAGACTTAGGTCATACAATCCTCATATGTCAGGGCTCTATAAGGAGGTATCAGAACTAGGATTCAATCTTTACTGATCCCAATTCGTGAATCAACATGTTATTCTTGATTGGTACCCCCTATTAGAGAAGTTCAGGTTAATAGAGATTACAACCAAGGTGATGTTATCTGAATCGCCTTGAGATTGTGTCACCATCTCACACCTTCCCATTATGTCTATCCTGGGAGTTATATAAGGTTATGTAACAAGGTATTAGTTACTTATTTTGTATCCCCTTTATATAAATAAAATTTTTATTATATAAATTCCATTATGGAAAAGGAATTTTTTTTAAATGATTAATTTGATAATTTGATTTTTCATGTAAAAATGGTACTTTTGAAAAATATGTAAATTATTATATTCAACCATGTTTTTATCAATAATATTAAAATAACAATTCAGATAAATGATTATTATATCAATTCCTTATCTGTAAATGATTTTGTAATAAATTTATTAAAAGTTATATTTTTATACGATAAAACAAAAAGTGTAATTTTAAAGAATTCATTTTAAGGAATTAATTAATACTTATAATAATTAATATTTTTAAAAAATATTACAATGAAATTACATTTGTTAATTATAAAAGAGTATATAATTTTGATGATGTTATTTGTACTTTTTATTATGGTTTCAAAATTGTTTTTGTGAAACCCCTCAATTTTCAATAAATTTATTTTCTCGTTTTAAAATTAAAATTTCACATATTTATAAAATTAGATAGAGGAAATGATTTTTTTTTCTAAATAACGATGTAGAAATTATCCAATAGTGAATTTCTCATAATTATATGAGGAATATTATTGTTAGGATAATAATTAAATTATAAATCAATGTATAGTGTGTTTTATGACGTTAGAATAAACCAATGGTGATGTAATAAATACAATAAAAGGTGTTTTTAACCAAATATAATTTTTAACATTAATAAAACATTATTTTAGATTTATTTTACTTATTTTATAGTTCCCTAGTGAATAATCCTATATTTATATTATATTTTATGATTTTAAATTCATCTTTTTGACGGTGCGACACACCTCCACATATGCAAGAAAAATATATTAATGTCTTCAGACCTCGGACTTATAAAATAATAATTTACACTCCCCTATTCCATAACCCAAATGAAAAAACTATGGTTTGGTTTGTGATTTTTAATATTATAGTGTATAGTTCCAAAACGTAAATAATAAATAATTCCCACTCCACTCATATATAATCACACCAAATCACACATTAATCTTCACTGCACCTAATTTATCATCTCCCACTCTCTTATGAGTCCTCCCAAGGTTCCACCAACATCCCATAAAGCACCTCCCAAGACTTCGAGATCACACATCAAATAAAGGGATCCTAAATTTTCTTTCTTTCTCAGTTTTTCCATGTTTCCTTATAATGATATACAATTTTAATTTTCAATTAAAAATGATATGTTTTATTTTTACACCTCTCATATACTTTTCATATTGGTATTGTATGATGAGATACCTATTTATCTTTTATTAATCACTCCCATATACACCTATTACCATTCCAAAAAAAATTAGAGTTATTCTATTCCTCCTTTTTCTCCATGTTTATTTATTATGTTTCCCTTTCTATTTTAAAATTACATGTGTTGGGATATATTTTTTAATAACCCCCTTACTATAAATTTAATGTATATATTATGATAGAACCCTTTCTCTATCATCAACCATTCTTATGAAATTCAATGTCACACTGTTAGGCTGCCCAAATTGCTCTGCAATTTTCCATGCCAAAATCATCATGTAGTGAATACCATGCCCATTTCTCTATCAAGGTTATTCAACTTTATGAACATATACTTATTCATTATATAAATTCAGAAATTTATTAGACATTCCTTTATATTAAAATAAATGATGATGATGAATAAATCCATGTTATATGATCTATGTTGCATAGATAAGAAAGAGATTAAAAATTTCATGAATGGTGAACCCTGTAAATGCTATAATGATTTGGGTAATGTTTAGTATCATGATAAAATATTTTTGGATTGGGGTATACTAGATACATATTTTTACAATTTTTCACAATGTTTGGAAATGGGTCACCTGATTCCTTTATGTTTATGGTATATTGGTTTATGTTGATGCCAAATTTCTATGTTATGATGATAATTCTATATCATACCTTTATGTTCATGCTTCTACTAAGCTCCATTGATATGTCTATTGATTGATATGTATTGTATTCTTGATGTTATGCCTTGTTTATTCCCATAAGGGTCTTTATATCTCTCCCTTTTTTTGTATCTCATCATGTTATCACATGCAATGCTATCTACGAAAGAATGATGTTTTCACATAAAATATATTTTCAATAAATATGTGGGATTTTATGTCTTACGTTGGCACATAATGTTTATAATCCCCAAAGACAGTGGATGTCTTGATATTCATGGTTGTATTATCTCCATGATCATGTAATAAATAATGTTTATTTGCGAAATAAAGAGTGGGGTTGTTATAGTTGGTATTTAATGACTGGTTAACTTATATTTGGGATAAGGATAAAAATGCCCTAGTGAAATCCATAGGTATAAGATTATGCATAAGAAAAAAATCCATAAATTGTGGTGATTATACAGTAAGAGGTTTATAATGAAAATAAATCTCTAGCTAGATACAAACTAGTAGAGGTTCATCTGAAACAAATGTATCTTGGGGTAAAAATTGAAAACACTATTTTGAAATAGACTCGAATGGGAAATGGGGAATGAAAATAGGCATTCATTCACTCATGGATTGACAATATTTGGGGATATGATTTGGTAAATTCATATACTTAGTATAAACAATTATAACGGAAGTAAGAAAAAATCCCATAAGAATATATGTTGGGAAATTGATGATGGATAACATAGATTGAAGACTAGAAATTCAAAAGATATGTTAATAAATATAATTTTAAGCTATCCATTTTTTCATTGGAATCCCCACTATGTGAATAATATTTTAAAATACATACCCTAAAATTTCAATTTATTCTATCCAATAGCCATTAATAGTAGGACTCGAGATAATAACTGATGCAAAGACGAATGTGATGAATGTTGTAATGAGATTCCAAACCCGACGTGCGTGGGAATCACAAAAATTTCCAAGATAATATATCAGATAACTAAATTTTAGAATATAAATAAGAGTTTAGAGGAACTTCCAAACCCACCTAAGAAAGAGAAAGTCTCTATCGAGAGGTTCATAAGACAAATGCATCATACTTTAAATGGATCACTTGATCCCTAAATCACCAAAAAAAGGATATACTTCATTGAGAATATCTTATCTATCATTTAAGGTTACAATCATGGGAAGTTTATTCTAGCTATTTATCATATGGATAGCGAATCTGATTAATGTTGGAAATTGATCAAAAATAATATTCCTGAGGAAGGGATCTAGGCTATGGGATGGAAGGATTTCTGGTAAATCATTTTCGTAAATATTTTCCATGTACCCTCCATCTAATGACGAAATGAAATTTCCTTACACTAATGAAAAAGGATCATGAAATTGTTGGAGAATATACTAAAAACATCACCATATATGAATGAAACACCTCCGATTTTATGTTACCCCTAAATGAAATGTTGACCACTTCCATCGCCTGCTAAAAACAATCCTATGAAAAGCTATAGTAATCCGCAACATTGATTGCTATTAAGAGACTTTCCATTGTCCCTAGAAAGTCGATATAATGATTGGTGAAACTTTGGGGTATCATGGTGATAATAAGAGCACAATGTAAATAAATTATGGTGGTCCTATGGATTAATCCATTTCTGCTAAAAAAATTCTATCATCCCACCATACTATGGTGAATAAATAAGCACACTAGAAAATTTTTGAAGGGGACGTGGAAATGATTTAGGTGCAGGAAGGAAGGGAACTAATCCACACCTTCCAAAAATAGAAAACGACTACCGTAACAGAGGAAATGAATTCTCCATTCATCTAAAAATTCATTTTTAATTGTTATTAAAAAAAGAACCATGGAACTTTTTGAATCAGTTCCCTAAGTGTTGGGTTTTCGGAGGCATCCAATAACCTGTATTGAAGTATGGGTGAGCTTTTTCCATCACCACCATAGGAAAAAAAATATTGATAACATAGGGGTTACAGGTATACTAATTATTTATTCATGAATAGAGAACAATCTATTGATTTTGGTTCTATATTTTTTTTATTGCTAAATTTTATTAGAACATTCCAAAAATCACCACAAATAATTGAATTAGATATTTCGTTGACAATAGAAAATGGTGAAATTATTGCTTCCCATGAATATATCTCCTCCCATATCAAAATTAGTTTGTTGAACGTCTCAATAGACCTCATCATACATCCCATGTTGGAATTTGATGCAATTATTGGAGTGTATTATATTTCCTAATATAGAGAAAAAAAATAGTCACATGATGGAAATCACTCTCTATATGTTGAGTTGACCCCTATTCTATATTGGTACATGGAGGAGGACGAATACTCTTTAGCATAATCATCTCATGAATGGATATTACTTCCCTATGATCATGCATTTCTTTTTAGATGATTGAGTCTAAGGAAGGAACCGTCCTCAAAGACAAGCCTACTGTGTGGGAATTCGTTATTGTGTTTCTTGAAAAATTTCATGGTCTTCCTCCAACAAGAGATGTTGACTTCATGATTGATCATATACCCAGGGAATTAAAAATATCCTATAATTCATATAGAATGGTTCTTTTGGAGTTTGAGGTATAAAGAAAAAAATGAATGGAGAATTTTGATAAAGGGTTTATAGGCCCATGTACTTCACCTTGGGGTGCACAAGTCCACATCATCAAGAATAAGGATGGATCAATTTGCATTTGCTATGATTATAATGAGCTCAGCAAAATCTCGATAAATAGCATGTATTATTTACCACTAATTGATGAATTGATTGATCAAATACGTGTATCACTATAATTCCTCAAGGTGGAACTTTGGTCGGGATATTACCATATAAGGTTGAATGTCACGACACATCCCATGGGCCCCGGATGTGACTACCCCATGCCCACCTTTCATAGGATATGGGTTTGTGACTAGAACTAGAAGGCTTCTCTCGAACTAATAAGGAACTTCCTTATATATTTGCAGACACTCAAAAGGGGAAAATAAAGTAAACAACCAAAAAAGTAAGTCACAACCACAAGAGTAATGTACAACCAAATGAACCACTATAAACTAAAAATAGTTGGATGAAATAGATGTCCTAGTAACAGAAGGATTGTAAAAATATGTCACATCATCCTTGGAGTTCTACCTGGAGGGTACTAGTAGTATGTTTTAAGTAGAAGAATAGGATCTTGACTACTCCTGTCGCACCAAGCTCCACCATGTCCTAATCCTCCAAAGTCAACTTCGGAGCATAGTAGTATGCACCAGACATAGACGTACATGCAGATCCCATGCAGGGGAGAGTATAACAACTATGTAGGGTACCCTGTAACCCCCAAATGCCCCTCAGTAATCCACAAAGTAAAGAATCATAAGAATTACCATAAAAGTAATATAATAAGAATGATCTAAATCATGAAGCTAAAAAAGAAAAATCACTCAAATGGTATAACATCCAGGATACTAGGATAGGGATTAATATTCGTAAATCCATATCATTATATCTATAAAAACTCTATTGCTAACCAGTATAGGTCATTGTATGTTGACTTGTATTGGTTTCTTGATGATGGCCCGTATTTGTTGTTGATGCTGACCCGTATTGGTTGCTAGATTCTACCCTGTATTGGCTATCGATGCTAACACGTATTGATCGCTGTTGCTGACCCATATATGTCACTGGTGCAGACCCATCTTGGTCACTAATGTAGTGGTAGGAATGATTATCCATACATCTATATCATCTCTCTCTAGAGCCTCTGATGCTGATCCACATTGTTCTGTATTCTTTCTCATGTAACATCTAGGCACTAAATTCCTACCTGAAGCATGAATTATCACCAGAATACTCTACTCCTCAAGCCATCATTCCTTTTTCAACAGGTACGAAGACCCATAAAAATCATACCCTAGGGACTCCCCATTCATAAGGGTCCCAACGTAGAAGATGATGCATTGTTCGGATACCTGGTCTATGAGATATGAGCACTTTTGTAAAAAAGGAATCGATTGTATTCAAGTCTGATCCATCCCATGTCACTTGTCAAACTCTGTAAAAACTCACATAGAGAATCTCTAATGGACTGCCTGTCACAAGGGTCCTAATTCCATATATGGTGCATCGATCAGATGCCTGCAAGAGCTAGCCTTCTCTTGTGTGACCGACTCAGGCCCACCACCTCTTTCCACCTCAGCGCGGGACGGTGCACCGCCTTTCCACTGCCCATGACCAGTTGTCATGGGCCTCCACCAGCCACTAGCGGCATGGTGCACTGGTGGTTTTTTCCATTGGCCACCGTACGGGCTCTAGTGGTCCTTTCTTTGTGCTGCCTGTACCAATGGGCCTCCCGGATCACTGCCACCAAAACATGACCTTCAATCTCATGCATCCATCAAATTTGTAAAACCTTCCCTTGAGATCAAAAAAAAAACGGTAGAGGGTTTGAGCCTTGTTTGATTGGCCTACGCCCTCCGGTTTAGCATTAAATCAAGAGGGAGGTAATTATTCATCACAGTTCAATAATAATGAAACCCATTTAAACCCCCCAAAAAACCTCACAATATTTCAACAGAGATGAATGTTATCGAGGTAGAATAATGAATTAAAAGACAATAGTAATCGCGGATGGTGGTGCTTCCACGTTCGTGGGTATTTCAGATGAAGGAGAAGTTTCATGTACATTGTCATTCGTTATCCATCAACGTTCGAATCGATCCTACAATAGTTATCGTCAATCCTCCATTATTTGTTAGTGGAAGGAGTGGCCTCAATTCGTTTGGGATTCCTCGGTTGATTATGTTGTTCCAAAACCCCACCCCGAGATCCATTAAAATAAGAGGGGGAATGGCTAGAAACACCTTAAAAATTAATGATGTTAATTAATTGACGTAATTAATGTGACTCGTTAATTACGTGAGGGGTGGTGAAGTAAACAAAGGGTAATAGTGTAATTAACACCACATAATTAAAAGGTATAACCACCTCTTTGGTCCCCACCAACGTCACTCAACCATTGGTATGGAAAAGATAAAGAAATAAAAGAAAAATTTCTGTTATTTTATTATTTCATAAAATAAAAAAAAACTATCATTTTCTCTAGAAATACTATGGTTGATGTGATACATCCTTTAAAATAATCCAGGTGTTGTTGATTCAATTGTGATCTCAGATTTCAATTTTGAGAACCAGTTAAGATGTGAGGAAATGCCACCAGTGCATTTACTGAACGTACCCAAAAAATGCTCATAAATTCTTTCCGGGCACACTGGGTCTCAGAATCAAATGAAATCAATTTTTTCAGACTCTTAAAAATACCAAATAAAATAAAATAGAATTTTAGGTGTCTTTACATTCTCCCCACCATGGGGAATTACATCCCCGAAAGACAAATAAGGCTACACAATCAAAGAGGGGTCTTGGGAATTCCTATGAACCTTTCACTCCCATGTGCTCTGATATAGATTATCATTCTACCACAGAACACACACCATAGGTATCAACCACCCATGAAGGATCCACTCATGTTGATCCTCCTTCTTTACTGGGTACTCTTAAAAATTCACCCTATCTTCAATCTATTTCTCTCCATGATCGATGATGTGATATGGGTCATGCAAGTATCTCCTCAGCTAGGATATAGAGAAAACATCATGAACCATCTCCAACTGTATTTGTAGCGCCAAGCAACAAACAACCTTGCTAATCTTATGTAGCATCTGTAATGGTATGATAAATCTTCCTGGGAGTTTTCTGCCTCGGCCAAATCTACATAGTCTCTATCGAGGGGAGACTCAAAAGAATATGTGGTGCCTATCATGGAACTGTAGTGGTCATTATTACTTATATGCATGGGTCATCTGTTGGATCTATGCAGTCTTTATCCTCTCTCATATGACCTTCACCTTCTCAATGGTATCTTGAACCATGTTTGGGCCCATGAGTGATAGTTCTCCAGGATCCAACCAACCCAAGGATGATCTGCACGGTCATCCTTACAATGCATCAAAAGGGTTCATACCAATAGTGGAGTAATAGTGGTTGTTGTATGAGAGCTCCACCATGGGAATGTGGTCCTCTCAACTGTGACTAAAATCTATAACACATGCACGAAGCATGTCCTCCATGGTCTGGATGGTCCGCTCAGACTGAACATCTGTCTTCGGGTGAATAAAAGTGCGCATGCTAAGCTGAGCCCCAAAAGCCTCTTGAAATTCCATTATCAACTAGTATGTAAAGCTTTCAACATGGTTAGATACAATCATTGAAGGCACCCTTTGATGTTGCACAATTTATTAAATGTACACACATCCCAATCACTTTACTAGACCATTCACTCGAATATCAGGAAAGTGGTCTAACTTGTTGAGTCGATCATCGATCACCTAGATGGTATCATCCCCTCTGGACATACATGGAACCCTGTTACAATTTACATCGATATCCCTTCCCCCTTCCACTCTGGTGTCTCGAGTGGTTGGGTTAATCCTGTTGGTACATGGTGCATAGCCTTCTCATGCTGGAATGTGAGGTATCTAGAAACAAACTCCACTATAGATTTCTTCATCCCATTCCATTGGTACTGACTCTAATGGTCCTGATACATCTTCACAATTCATGGATGTATTGCTAAGGGGGGTTTATGGAACTCCCTCAACACCTAATCTCATAGCACCACTGGTACAATAGTACGTCCTCTGAACAGGATAACGTTCTCCACACCATCAGAATATCTGATAGGTGAATGGGCTGAGGATATATGATCACATGTATTCTCGCAGAAGTTGTCATAAAGTTACTCCTCCCAGACCTGTTGAAGGATTGGATAGGCAAAAACCATCGACTGGTGTTAGACTCTCTCATCTCTATCCACATAGGATATCTGAAGCAAGGAAAACTACTCTGAATCCTTGCTTAGTTGTTGTGAACTCTTTCTCCTACTATGTGCATCTAGCACTATGGTCCCCTACCCAGGAGTATAGGATATCTCAAATTCATATTAATTGAGGAACTCCCGATAACATTATTATCTCAGATTCAGATCTTTCTATGTGAATGTATATCTGAGACTCTTTTGTTATGTGTAATCATTGAATCGCTTTCCCATCATGTTGTGTCACCACATCTTTAGTGCAAAGACTACTACTGAAAAATCCATGTCATGAGTCACATAATTATCTTCATGAGGCCTTAGCTATAGTGAGCCATAAAAAATCACTACACTATCCTACATCAGAATGCAATCGAGTCCGGTCCCTAATGCATCATAGTAAACCATGTAGTCAAAACCCTCCTCTGGTTACATTAGAATGGGAGAACTGGTCGAGCTCTACCTTATCCACTAAAATCTCTGTTGGTATGTCACTAACAACATGAAGGGTTTCCTCCACTTCATCATCAAACTCATAGATGCTTCTACTTGTGATAAATCCTATAATAACCTCAAATAGTAGACTCTTAGTCAAAGGAAGATCCCCACCTCATTAACACTCAAGTGTGGCTCCATAGAAAGTAATTCCTTGATCTCCACTAGATCCACTACAACTCCAGCCTCTGAGGTGATGCGTCCTAATAAGTGGACCATATGTATCCATAAATCACACTTTGAGAGCTTCCAATATAACTGGAGCTCTTAGATTGTGTCCAAAACTATCCTCAAGTGTACAATGTGCTCATCCTCAGACGTTGAGTACAGTAAGAAGTTGTCAATGAAGACCAACACATAGCGATTGAGGTTAGGAAGAAAGATCATATTCATGAGTTCCATGAACAATTCTGGAGCATTGGTCACACTGAAAGGCATCACCAAGAACTCATAATGGCCATACCGACATTTGAAGGTTGTCTTCAATATGTCATCATCCCATAAATTGAGATAATGATAGCATGGTCTGAGGACTATCGTCATAAACAACTTCTCTCCTTTCAGTTGATCTTTCAAATCAACAATCCTAGTATGAGTATACTTGTTCTTCACGATCACCTAGTTTCATCTGCATAAGTCCACAAAAATCCTCAAGCTCCTATCCACCATCATGGAGAACAAAATTAGGGATTCCCATGTAGAAAAACTAGGCCTTATGATCCCCTTCCTCTGCACATCCTCTAGATGTACCCACAACTTTAAATGCTCCCCGAGATCCATCCAATATGCGGATATATATATATCAGTGTCGTATCATAGTACATGTAAATATAAAAGTCTAACTCTCTGTGAGGAGGTAGTCCCGAAAAATCTTTTGTAAAGACAACCCCAAACTCATCCACCACCACTGGGAACTGTTTACTCACCTAATCCACCTTGTAAAAGGTCATGCAAGATAGCTGATACGTAATCCTCTGCACCCTCCTAAAAGCATGTCTATCTCGTGCTGCTTTTGTTTCCATCACACCAACAATAAAAAACTAGCATCCATATCTGCACGTACATCGCACTGTACATCTCAATCAGTCAATCTGTGCATGAACATCAGATATCCATTCCATTTCAAGAATGAGGTCGCAATGTTTCATTGACACTAGTATATGAACCCATCTGAAACTATCTCCTCTGATAGTAAGATCACACTCGGCACTGGTGTGTGACCATTGAATCTTCTCCAGTACATGTATCCAAAAACAATGGTTGAGAAAATATATTAGTCAGAATATCAGAGTACCGAACTATGTCCACCGAAATGAACGAATGAATAGAAGCTATGTTGATAAGCATTGCTGCAAAAGTAGAGAAGATACATATCATACCTCATATCATTTTAGGGACATTAGTATCATGCATCTCAACTTCCTGTAGTTGGGCCTATCCTCATCTACTAACTCCTTGAGCTCGTGTTGGACCACCTTTGGGTGGGGGGGGGGGTGGTGGTAGTGCCTGGTGACTCCGATAACCTCCCTTAGCTCATCCTGGTCCTCAGCCTCATTTTCCACCTTGCTGATGCTCATTCTCTTACCGTTGTCGCTACCTCGGTGGACCCTTTAATGAATACCAATCATCCTCGTGTGGAGTCAGACAGTCACGAGCTCTACAACCCAGTCCACCCTATAAAAAATAGATCATGCCTCACTAGTGGCTACCTCGGCCTCTTGAGCCTTACACCTCTTACCCTGCATCCTAGGGTAGCCCTCCAAAAATTTCACCCCACTTTTGCTTCTACATCATCTATATACAGCCAAATGCATAAGACTGTGCTACCTCTCATCAATTGTAAGGACCCTGGTTCCCGGGTTTCCATGAGGCATGATGTACTAAAAATATATCACAATTAGTTACAATAATACATCATGTCCCATACTACAGAAGATCGCGAGGCTCAGGATTCTGGGAAACCAGCTGCTTCTGAAAAACTTCATTAGTACAAATCCATGATTGAAAATTTTTAAAATGAAAACGTAGGGTGAGTAAAACATGCCCAGTAAGGGGTTTTAAAACGTTTAAAGAAATTTCTTTCTCAAAGCAGTGGTTTTGAAAATGACAAAACACTACATTAAAACTGGGTTTTATCTTTTCCTTTAAACATGTAAATTCTTGAAAACCACTTGCACAGAAAAGAAGTATGTACTTAAATTAGTCTTCAAAGAAGACATGAATCATAGAGTGCAAGCATGAAGAAGAATAAATGATGCATAATCAACCAAAATACTTTAGTTCTAAAAGGTTGTGTGTAAGCAGGGAAGACATTCATACCATGATAAATTAGCACATAAGGTTATTATAACAACATACCACATGTGTTTCATTTCTATTTCATAATATCATTCTCATAGTCCAGTGATTCTCTAACTAGGGGATGTCCTATTAGTTGAACTAACCCCTGGTTAACCATTTACCATCACATGCGGAGGTAATGTATAATGTCGGATATTTACAAGACCTTACGTCAAAACCATAAAACATACTTAATATTGGTCAAGGCTAACCGCCCATCCCGTTTAAATGGTAGCACAAGCCAAGGCTAACCGCCAAGACCGTCGCACATAACGTCTCATGAGACTCTTCCTTTACCCAATGCATTGGAGTGCTGTATAATTCTGGGCGCACACATCTATAATCATTTATGTCCAATACATCCCTCACATATCATGACATGGTCTTACATTCATAGGGTCTCATTCTTAAATTCATTACTCATAATCCCTCTTCACATGTGTTTCCATAGTCAGGGAAGAAAAGAGAAAACATTAATAAAAACTAAGTCATAAGTGCTAAAATTCCGTACGCATTAGATATTAAAATAACAATTGAGAGCAGGGGTTTAATTGTAACCTTAAAATGAACATAAACTCTTTAAAACTTATAAAACCATATTCCCATGTTAAAAGAAAACGAGGTTATTCATATTTAATACACATGATAATAAATGGGCGTGGTGGAAGTTTATTTAAAACTGTGTGAACAAAAATATATTTACACGGTCAATAGTACATAAAAAGATGGATGATTAGGGTTACCACATGAGGTGATAAACGATGAAATTATTATATCACGGAAATGAAATACTTAAGGAAACACATTTGGCATTAAATATTGTGATTAACATGTCATAGAACTAAATAAATTTTCATTAACTGCTAACATTCATGCAGCATGATTAACATTGAATAATAAATAACCTGATAATATAGACCCATAAATTCATAGTTCATCTCTTTAAAACATGCCGAAACTCCTTCATTAAAAGTAAAAATTACAACGAGGGAACTTTCTAGAATAACTTTGCAGATTAAGCCAGTTCACTGGTGCAATATACATATCATCTTAGCATCCATTAAAATTATTAGAATCTTATATTTGTCAAAATATAAACTAAGTCTTGAATATTGAATCAGTGTTTTGGAAAAATGAACTTATAAATACACATTCACCTGACCACATGAAAATGATTAAGGGGTTCATTCCAAACATTTTCACAAAAATGCATGATTTCTCAAAAACGCTGATAAATGAAATTTTCAGTTGGAAGAACTCTTTTTATATCATACTTATCTTTAAACTCCACCATACACATAAACATGTTAATAAATAATTTTTTTGTTATTCTTGAAATAATACTCTTTGTGGGTAAATATAATTTTAATAAATCTTCATGTTATATTGTAACAAATTTTAAACAAATAAACAAGATTGTACCTTTTGTTCGCACATAGTTGTGCATATACATCCATGTATACACATAAGTAATACATAAACCTGTATAATTTTACATGTTCATAAAAATTACCAGAAACTCCCATTATCATAAGGCAGGGTAAAACAAGGGTTATATACATGTAAAAGAAATGTGTATATATGAATATATCGTCTTACATATGTATAAATACATATATATTTACACACAAAGTTTATATAGGTAAATGCAAACATTAGAACCTAAATAAAACAAATCCCAAAAACTTCCTTTATCCCGGTTGAATTCTGGAAGAGGAGAGCAATTATGACCAGTTCTTAAGGCCCTTATATATTTATATATACCCCTATGCATGAAGTATATATATATATAACCATGTATATTCACCAAAGCAGATGGAGTTAAAACAAGAAGATCTCCCTTACCTTTGTTCGACTCTCAAAACTGGAAGAGCAAAATAGGTGAAATACAGTTCTTACGGCCTTTTATTTATTTTTATATATATATATATAAACATATATATGTATAATGTAAACAAAAAAAGTGCATCAAAACTAGAGAAAAAACAAGATAAATTTCCCCTTACCTTCACTTGGAGAGGAGGTGAGGTAGAAGTAGGAGACGACGCTGGATCGGTGGTCGAAGTTATAAGAGGACTTGGTGGAAAACTCCTCCTTGCCTTCGGTGAAAACCGAGGTTTCAAAAAAAATAAACAGAGAACTCTTCTTGCGTGGAGAGGTGGAGTGGGTATCCGAGGCTAAGGCGGTTCCAACCTTGTGGAAAGGAGGGGCAGAAACTGGGTCCACTCGCTGGCCTAGAGAAGAAAAACGATGACCTACACTGCTGGTTATCGCGTGCGAGGAAGAAGATGTGTGGGTAACATAGATCAAATAAACAATGGCCAAGATCAATCCGGGAGTGATCGGATGGCCCAGGTGTGGTGCGGCATAAAAAAAACAAACGGTCGTGATGGGAGGGCGCTGGATCGGATGACTGAGGTGATACGGTGCCTGAGAAATGTGGGTCTTCCCCCCCTTACGTTTTCTTATATTTTTTTAAAAACATCAATACTTTTTTTACATTTATTAAAATAATAAAAAACGGTTTTATTATTATTGAATACAATTATTAATCATCATTTTATTAATTTAAGTTGAGTAAATGGTCATTTAATACACATGTGCATTTTTTAATTCACCACTATCTAAAATTTATTATTTTTTCCTTTATTTATTTAATTTTTCAATTTATATAATTTAATATCACTTATTATTTATTTATTGTCACTTATCTTAATTTAAATCTCTATGTTATTAAAAAAAATTATTATTTAACCCAAAATTTCTAAATAATAAATTTTTATTTTACATTGAAGAAAAACATAATTTTATAATGTATGGTAACTTCGTATAATTAAGGTAATATGAAAACATATAAAAAATTAAGAATATGTAGATATATATTTATGTTGTTTCTTTTGAACTTAGGCCACAAATCAAATAGATTCATTAAGAATTATTTAAAGGAAAAGAGTCTTAATTATTATTACTGTATTTAGCAAGACCCTAAAGGCCTTCAGATTTAAATCCCAACTGTCATCTTGAAAAGACAACAATGGTAAAATTTTCAATGACTATGTGGAACCTTTATAAATATGAAGTCTTGGTATTCATATTTTCAAGTTGGTTTGTCAGCTAAGGATGGTTCTCTACATTGCACTGGTACTAAGCACGACCATCGTGGCATTGGCCATCCTGATTCTTATGATGGATCCTAGTGATCTATACTATGAAGTCGGGATTTTTTTATCCTGGGTAGCCTTATGGTTATTGTACTAGGGTTTTTATTTGGAATTTATGGTTAGTGAGCTTTTCTTTTAACTCATATGTTGTAAGAAACATCAATTTCATGTTCTTAAATAAATAAAAATGAGTTACATGTTTTACCTTTTACATCTTGTTTGGTAAAATAAGGCTTTAATGGTACTAAACATATAATTGTTATTTATAAGGCTTGTAATAAAATAGGGAGGTACATTATTTCCCCTTCAAATAATTGCATCCTCGCAATTCTATTCATAAAAAGAACAACATAAACCTCAGTTGTAAAACTCATATGAAATACGAGATCGAACTCGGTTAATGGAATACTAAAGTTGGTACATAGTTCTTCCATTTTCCAAGCCCAGATGCACATTGAGCAGTATGTCTTGTACTCCTACTCGCGTGTACTGCACACAGGCATCCAAAGGGAGGTTCGTGTGGTGAAAATCTCAGAAATGTACAAGTGGAAAAATTCCCGGATAACTCTCCGAACTACATCACGCTCGAGGTAATCGAGAGGGATGATGCGGTTGAGGTGACTTAGATTTATGACCTGGGACATAACAGCTGCACTAAGGTGGCCATCTTGAGCATCTATGAGAAAACAAACTCTGGCACAACAGTTTTGTGGCAGAGTAAAAAACTGGAAGAGACCCTCATAGTACCTTCACCTTCGTCTATAGAAGGTGTCTTGGGAAATGGCGATGAGATGAAAAGAACGGTCATCCCGCTGAAACGAACGAAGAATCTCAAGACTGATCAATAAATCGAGAAAAAGTTGGCAAGACCCTAGCAGGTGGAGAAAAGATGGATAATCCATCGTGCATTTCTTGATCATAATAACCTCTACAAACTCATCAGGTAGGGATGAGATGTTCGTTTGACCAGCCATCTGAAAAAAACAATCGAAAGGAAACACTTAACAACACTGAAAAGGAAGAGGCAGAAAAGGAATCATGAAACATTCATTTACACAAAATTTTACATATCAAAGCCTGAGTTTACTAAATAAACACCACAAAGAGAGGAAAAACTCCCTAACTCTTCAAACGACACACAAGCTGAACAGACGGGGTTAAACTCATGGGAACATCTATGATGCCTCCTGAGATTATCATGAGGGGTATGGAGTTGGGAATCATTATTATACACCTCTTTCCTAAGAGTCAATGGGTTGGACTCATCTTACAACACCCCAAAGTCCATCAAGTAGCCCCAGAAGCCGTAGTGCAAAATCTGGCACAGTTAAGCCGCTCAGAGGTCTTCGGCAGCAACAGCTTCTTGAAAGGGGTTATTGAGCATCGTTCTAAATTCTTCTCCAGTCATGATCTCTTGGAATAGTCCCTCGTGGTACCTTCCCCGAAGTGCATAAGAGGGGAATTGAGTTGTCATCATTAGGAGATAATCCATTACCAACCCATGGTGTTGACTAAGAACCCTAGGTGAATTTGACACGTCATACATGCGCTTACATGTCATACGAATTCTAGCGTAATTTAGAAAGTTCCCATGGCTAGCTAGAGATATAATGTTCTATAGGGCCTCAGTTGGATGTGACCGTAAATCGGTAGATAGATTTCAATCAGCCATCTGAATGTTTCCACATAATTATTTATTCAGTCATAGTTGTATATTCACACTACCTGGTTTTACAGATTTACTTGAACCCATCCTCTGATATCAACTTAAGGACCCTGGTTCCCGGGTGCCCATGGGGCATGATGTACTAAAAATTTATTACAATTAGTTACAATAATACATTATGTCCCATAATACAAAAGACCGCGAGGCTCAGGATTCTAGGAAACAAACTGCTTCTGAAAAACATCATTATTACAAATCCATGCCTGAAAATTTTTAAAACAAAAACATAGGGTGAGAAAAACATGCCCAGAAATGGGTTTTAAAATGTTTAAAGAAAATTCGTTCTCAAAGCAGTCATTTTGAAAACAATAAAACAATACATTAAAACTGGGTGATATCTTTTCGATTAATCATGTAAATTCTTCAAAACCACTGCACCGAAAATAAGTATGTACTTAAATTAGACTTTAAAGAAGACATGAATTAGAGAGCACAAGCATTAAGAAGAATAAATGATGCATAATCAACCAAAATACTTCAGTTCTAAAAGGTTTTGTGTAAGTAGGGAAGACATTCATACCATGATAAATTGGAACATAAGGTTCTTATAACAACATACCACATGTGTTACAGTTAATATTTCATAATATCATTCTCATAGTACAGGGAATTTCCAACTAGGGGATGTCCTGTTAGTTGAACTAACCCCTGGTTGACCATTTATCATCACATGCGGAGAGAATGTATAATGCATGACTTTTTCAGGACCATGATTCAATACCATAAAACATACATAATATGGTTCAAAGCTAACCGGCCATCCCATTTCTATGGTAGCACAAGCCACGGCTAAACGCCAAGACCGTCGCACATAATGTCTCACGAGACTCTTCGTTTACCCAATGCATTGGAGAGATGTATAATTCTGAGCGCACCCATCCATAATCATTTAAGTCCAATACATCCCTCAAATATCTTGACATGCTCTTACATTCATGGGGTATCATTATTACATTCATTACTCATAATCCCTCTTCACATGTGTTTCCATAGTCAGGGTAGAATAGTGCAAACATTAATAAAAACTGAGTCATAAGTACTAAAATTCCATACACATTAAATATTGACTTAACAATTGAAAGCAGGGGCATAATGGTAACCTAAAAATGAACATAAAAACTTTAACACTTATAACACCATAATCCCATGTTAAAAGAAAATGAGTTCATTCATATTCAATACACATGCTGAAAAATGGGTGTGGTGGAAGTTTATTTAAAACTGTGCGAACAGAGATATATTTACACGGTCAATAGTACATAAAAAGATGGATGATTAGGGTTACCACCAATGGTGATAAACGATGAAATTATTATATCATGGAAATGAAATACTTAAGGAAACACATTTGGCATTAAATATTGCGATTTACAAGTCATCAAACTAGATAAATTTTCGTTAACAGCTAACATTCATGCAGCAGGATTAACATTGAATAATAAATAACCTAATAATATAGAACTATAAATTCATAGTTAATGTCTTTAAAACATGCCGGAACTCTTTCTTTAAAAGTACATATTACATCGAGGGAACATGGTAGAATAACTTTTCAGATTACGCCAGTTCACTAGTGCAACATACATATCGGTTTAGTATCCACTAAAATTATTAGAATCATATATGTGTCAAAATATAAATTAAGTCCTGATAATTGAATTAGGGTTTTGGAAAACTGAACATATATATACACATTCACCTGACCACATGTAAATGTTTAAGGGGTTCATTCCACACATTTTCACAAAAACGATGATAAATGAAATTTTCAATTGGATGAACTGTTTTTATATCAAAACTTATCCTTAAACATTATCATACACATAAACATGTATATAAATAATTTTGGTGTTATTGGTGAAATAATACTCTTTGTGGGTAAATATAATTTTAATAAATCTTCATGTTAAATTTTGATAAATTTTAAACAAATAAGCAAGATTTCCCCTCATGTTTGCACATAGTTGTGCATATACATCCATGTATACACATAAGTAGTACATATACCTGTATAATATTACATATTCATAAAAATTACCCGAAACTCCAATTTTCATAAGGTAGGGTAAAACAAGGGTTATATACATGTAAACGGAATGTGTATATATGAATATATCATCATACATATGTATAAATACATATATATTTACACAAAAAGTTTATATAGGTAAATGAAAACATTAAAACCGAAATAAAACAAAGCCCAAAAACTTCCTTTATCCCAGATGAATTCTGGAAGAGGAGAGCAATTATGACCTGTTCTTAAGGCCCTTATATATTTATATATACCCATATTCATGAAGTATATATATATAACCGTGTATATTCAATGAAGAAGATGGATTTAAAACATGAAGATCTCTCCTACCTTCGTTCAACTCTCAAAACCGGAAGAGTGAAAAATGTGAAATACAGTTCTTACGGCCTTGTATTTATATATATATACATATATACATAAGGTGTAAATAAAAAAAGTGCATCAAAACTGCAGAAAACAAAAAAAGATAAATTTCCCCTTACCTTCGCTTGGAGAGGAGGTGAGGTAGAAGCATGAGATGACGCCGGATCGGTGGTCGAAGTTCTAAGAGGACTTGGTGCAAAAAACTCCTTACTTTGGTGCAAACCAAAGTTTTAAAAAAATAAACAGAGAGCTATTCTTGCGTGGAGATGTAGAGTGGGTATCCGAGGCTGAGGTGGTGCCAACCTTGTGTAATGGAGGGGTAGAAACCGGGTCCACTCGCCAGCCTAGAGAAGAAAAACGACGGCCTACACTACTGGTTATCCCGCGCGAGGAAGAAGACGTTGGGTAACATAGATCTGAAAAAAAGCAACGACCAATATCAATCCTGGAGTGATCAGATAGCCTAGGTGCGGTGGGGTATAAAAAAAACAAACGGACATGATGATAGGGTGCTGGATCAGACGAACGAGGTTATACGGTGCCTAAAAAACACGGGTCTTCCCCACTTGCATTTTAATATTTTTTTTAAAAACATCAATACTTTTATTTACACATATTAAAATAATAAAAAAATGGTTTTATTATTATTACATAATATTATTAATCAACTTTATATTAATTTAAGTGGAGTCAATGGTCATTTAATACACATGTGCATTAATTAATTCACCCATATCTATAATTTAATATATTTTCCTTTATTTATTTAATTTATCAATTTATATAATTTAATATCACTTATCCTTTATTTATTTTCACTTATCATAATTTACATCTATATTTTATTAAAACAAATTGAATATTTAACCCAAAATTTGAAAATATTAAATTTTCATTTTACGTTGAAGAAAAACATAATTTTATAAAGTATGTTAACTTTATATAATTAAACTAATATGAAATCATAGAAAAAAATAAGAATGTGTAGATATATATTTATGTTGTTTCTTTAGAAAGTAGGCCACAAATCAAACAGATTCATTAAGAATTATTTAAATGAAATGAGTCTTAATTATTATGAATGTATTTAGCAAGACCCTAAAATCCACCGGATATAAATCCGAACAGTTATCTTGAAAATACAACAATGGTAAAATTTGCAATGGCAATGTGGAACCTTTATAAAAATGATGTCTTGGTATTCATATTTTGAAGTCAGTTTGTCAACTAAGGATGGTTCTCTACATTGCACTGCTACTCAGCACGGCCTCCATGGCATTGGCCATCCTGATGCTTATGATGGATCTTAGTGATCCACACTACGAATCCGGGCTTGTTTTTATCATGGGTAGCCTTCCGGTGATTGTACTATGGTTTTTATTTGGAATTTATGGTTAGTGATATTTCCTTGTAACCCTGATTTTGTAATACACTTCAGTGTCATGTTCTTAAATAAATTAATAAAAGAGTTACGTGTTTTACCTTTTACATATTGTTTGGTTAAAGAAGTATTTAATTGTACTAAACATATAATTTTCATTTATAAGGCTTGTAATAAAACAGGGTGTTACATCTAGTATGGCCTCTCACTATCCGTGCTTTCTCAAAAAGGAAACCATCCATCATCAAAGCTCACTCTAGCACCCCAGCCAGCATCAGGATGCTGAGAGAAATAATCGCAACTCTAATGTCAGGTCAGTTCCCATGCTCAATGTTCTAACCCATGAAGTATGGGTCAGGTACCATGTCGGGGAGTATTAGGAGATGTCAGTAAATATCACTGAGTACTGGTCCATAGTTTGGATTCCCTATAGTAGATGTAGTAGCCCCAGAATATTCACAAAGGATAGAGTTGCAGGTACTATAACTACCCTTAAAAGTCTTTCAATGTTCTTCCAGGTGATGATCATCTTCCCATGCACCTGGAGCATCGAGATTCACCATAGTCTTGAGGAGCCCTAATGAAGGCTATCATCCAAGATCTCCATTTTCTTGGTGGTTTTCTTTTCTAAGAAAAAGAAATACAAAACCACCTGAAGATGGTCCTCTACAGCATGTGGTTCCATATCGCCTCAAAATCTTAGAGGCCTCTATCTCTAGAACTCATGCAGTGCACTCATCCAGTGTGCTTGATCTACTGGTAGCATCTTCTACACAATGGGTGGGGTTTCTCCTAGTAAACCACCCGAAGGTGCCGTCACTATGAGGGGTCATGTACCGATGCCTCATCACTCAGTGGGACACTATGATAATCTCTAACCAGAATCCTGGTAGGCTATTTTCGTGGATACATCTAGAATGAAACAGATGTTCCATGGTCTATAAGTTATAACTGATGAGATGACTCAAGGACGGTCAAGAAAACTTCTTAAAACACAAGAAACTCGTGTTTTCATGTACCGAGTCAGAAAACATAATCCATGGTCCTGGTGTATAGATACATCAGCCTCCACACTAACACTAGACTCCCCGAACTAAAAAATAAACTCAAGACACTTTACAGAATTTCTTCATTAAAATTAGACTATTATTTCTTATGGAAACCCGACCTCCCTCTAATACCACTTTTTCATGACCCATCCCATGGGTCCTAGACGTGACTACCCCATGCCCACCTTCCATAGGCTAGCGTTTTGTGACTAGAACCTGAAGACTTTTCTCTAACATGGAAGGAAATTCCTTAGAGATTTGTACACACTCAAAAAGAAAAACTGAAGTGAATAACCCAAAAAAATTAATGTACAACGACGAAAGTAAAGTACAACCACATGTACACTTGTTAATAAAAAAATAGGGCCGAAATAAATTCCCTAGTAACTGAAGGAATTTAAGCAAGTGTCGCATCTTTCCTAGAGCTCTACCTGGATGGTATAGGATGTATGTCAGAAGTCGAAGAGGATAATATCGACTTCTACCATCACACCAACTCCAAAAATTCATGAACCTCTATAGTCTACCTCTAAGTATCAGTAGTCTAAACCAGACACCCATGTGTGGGCAGTGCCTGTGTAGGGGTGAGTATAAAAACACAATAGGGGACCCTGAGACACCCAAATGTCTCTCAGTAATCCAAAAGAAATATATCACATGAAATACCACAATGTTAATATTACAATCATGATCCAACTCATGAATCTTCAAAAAAAAGATACAACACACTCTAACGGTATAACATCAAGGTTACTAGGATAGGGATGACTAGTCATAAATCTATATCTCCTCATCCATAGTAACACTATTTTTAAACTTAATATCTCACTGTATGCTAACCCATATTGGTCGCATGATGTCGACTCATATTGGTTGCTAATGAAAACCCGTATTGGTCGCTAGAGGTTGACCTGTATTAGTCACTTATGTTGAACCATATTGGTTTCGTGTGATGAACTGTGTTGGCCGCTGGTTCTGACTTGTCTTGGTAACTGATGTAGTGGTAGGGATTATTTGTCATACAACTATATCATCCCACTATGGTGTTTCTGATGGTGACCCACATTTCTCAATATTCTTCCTCATGTCATAGCCATCGATTGGATTCTCGCACAAAGCACACCCAATCATCGAATGACTATACTCTTAAATTCATCATTCCTTTTTCAATTGGTAGAATGTCTCAAAAAAAATATTCAAGGGGCCTCCACATTATAGGGGTCCCAACGTGATAGATGGCACATTGATCGGACTCCCAGTCGTTGAGATATGGACAATTTTGAAAAAAGGACCCAGTTGGATTCATGTCTTACCCACTCCAGTTGCATTTCAAACTCCTTAAAAACTCACATAGAATATATCCATTGGACCACCTTGTCACACTGGTCCTTATGCCATAGGCTTCACATCGATCGGATATCTGGTCTGTTAGTTACAACCCTTTCCATGAAAGGAGGGAGATCGCACCTCAGTTCATCCTAGATCAGTCGGGCCTACCGGTATATGCCAAAATTCCCGATTCCCAAAAGGTGTCCCAATACCCCTGGAGGCATGTCAAAAGAACACCCGGTTATTCAGTTACGGGTGTTTTATTATTCCGGGGCTGGTTGGTTATGGGCCTGGGCTGACTCGGTTAGGCCTGCCTAAAGCAACGGGTCCTGGGGTATTCATAACTCCACCCAGGTCGGGACCATTGAGGTTTTCTTGGAAAGTTTGTGGGCCCGAGCAACAGTTGGCTTTTCCCACTGGATAGGTCTGGCTTTCTAGGTTGAGGGTCTGGCCTGCATCTATCAGAAGGTGGACCGCTCCTCCAAGCTGGCTCTGTGGATCCAGGGCTATTTCATCTGGCATGATTCGGCGTGACGCGGAGTTCGTGCCACCCCATCCTTCCATAGCCCATTGTCCGCAGCTACTACCACCAGCGGCACCAGTGGGTGCTACCCTTCTCTAGCACGGTCGGCTTGGGCCAGCTGCCCCTCTCCACCACAGCACACGATGACAGGCTGCCTTCCAAACACACATATCTGATTTTCCTGGGCCTCCTATATACACTTCCGGCCGCAACTGGCATAGCGCACCGAAGGTTGTTTTTTTGTGCCACATGGCCTGCGGTAGTGGTCAGTTCATGGTTTCGTCAACACCTATGGGCCTCTCAGATCCCTGCCACCATAGTGTGACCTTATCCCTAACATTTTTGTAGAATAGAGAAAACCATCCATGTTGAATGAAACAATGAAAAACAAGAGACATATGTTCTGGGCCTTGTTCGTTTAGCCTGTGTCATCCATGTTATCATTAAAACATGGGGAGGTAATTATTCATCACATTTCATTAATAATGAACCCCGTTCAATTCCCCCACAACCACCTACCTACAATTCAAGAGAGATGGATAAAATCATGGGAAAATATTGAATTAAAATGACAACCCCTACCTCATGAATGTTGGCAACGTCTCGAATGGTTGTGCTTCCAAATTAGAGGGTATTGCAAATGAAGAAGAGTTTTCATGTGCATTTGTGGTCGCCTTCCATCATCCTTCAGATAGATTCTACAATAGTCATCTTCAATCCTCCATTATCTATTGGTAGAAGTCCTGGAGTCACTTCATTAGGGGTTCCTCGATTGATGATGCCTTGGAAAAACCCCACCACAAGAGTAATTTAAAAATAAATGTAAAAGGTGATCAATGCCTTTAAGAATTAATGAGTTCCATTAATTGACGTAACTAATATGCCTCTTTGATTGATGAAATTAATGTGTATCATTAATTATTCGATGGGTGGTTATGAAAAAAAGGTGTAACCATGTAATTAACATCCCATAATTAATGAACATACCACCTATGTGGCCCCCTCCACTACCTCTCAGTATGAGTTAGAAAAAGAAAAAGAAATAAAATTACAATTTATGATATTTTATTATTTCTTAAAATTTTAAAAAAAAAATTTCTCCCAGCCAACAGTGGTCGATGTAAAGCTTCTCTTATGCGAATACTGGTGCTTTAGATTAAACAGTGCTCTCAGATTTCAATTTTGAGCATTAGTTCAAAAGATATAAAATGACACATGTGTGTTTGTTGAACCTATAAAAAAATGTTCCGAAATTCATTCTAGGCACACCAGGCCTCAGAATCATGCAAAATCAATTTTACAAGACTCGTAATAATCCTAAATAATTTTAAAAAACTTTCATGGAATTTTCTAGGACATTAAATTGAAGAGGGTGGATATCTCTATGTTTTTCATACATGGTACAAGCACTATAAATTCATAAAAATACAATTCAGACTTAGTGTTTCTCTAGCAATATTCATTTCATGATGAATAAAATTTTTATAGATCACCTCATAAAATTTTTGTAGTTTGTATACAAAATATTATAATATACTCCAAAACCAAGGTGGACCATGAGGAGTATCTATGAAATTTACTAGAGACCTTGCGAAAGACAATTCCCAATATAGAGTACAACTAGTGTGTGTTTTGGATGAAATAAGTCTCATTCATCAGGAATATCATCACAAGATATGTGATATCTTTGGATCCTTGAAAAAAAATGAAATTTAGGGATGGACAATGCCAACATATGTGATAGATAATTGTACCATCCTAGGGTTCGCTCTATATTATCGAAATATTTCTAGAAATTTGTTATTATTTTCAAACATGGTTAATAAGAATAATAAGATGGGAGTATTTTATTCATGGAATGATGAATATGATGAATGATTCATTGAGTTTAAGAAGTGGCTTTTCACATACCATGTGCTCATGCTACCCACTATTGGGGAGCTTTTCTTAATCATTATTGATGCTTTGAATAAGGGTATAGTTTGTGTGTTGATTTGGAATGATAAACTCTTCAAAAATGCCTATAGGTAGTTGAAAATTCATGAGCGAAACTATCCCTTTCATGATCTAAAGTTGGCATTTATGATCTTTTTTGTTGAATATATAGTGGCATTATCTCTTTGGGGAAGTTGTGAAATTTATATAGATCAGAAAAAGGTCAAATATATATTCACACAGAATGAGGTGAACATGTTCCATCAATGATAGTTAGATATCATCATGAATTTTGACTGGTAAATATATTACCACTCTAGGAAAGAAACATGGTAGTAGATGCTCTATGTAGAAAGGACTCAGTAATTTTATCATTTATGTTAATTGAAAAGGATCCAATCTTCTTATATTTGGCGAAGATGGACATGAGAATCCTAATTAAGGGAACATGATCAATCCATTCATAAATTATTACTCAAATTTGAATTTTGGCATGACTAATGGATGCTCAAAAATATGATGTGGGAATTAAAATGAAATTGGAAGCTATTAGAAAATGGATAACCATGGAGTTCAATGTTAATGAAGATGGGATTTTGAGATTTTTTTCAGGACAACGTGTTCCATCAAATTAGGAGTTAAGGGAGGAATGATTGGATGATGGACATATTTCACATTTATCCAATAATCAAGGAAACACAATTACTTATTGGTATCTCCGATAGTATTATTGGTGGGATAACATGAAGAAGGAGACTACTGAATATTCATTAATGTGCCTAGTATGTTAGATAGAGATGGATGAGAGGCAGAGATCTATGGGGGTGATGCAAATATTACCTATACCAACATATAAATGGGTAAACATCACTACAGAATTTGTCACCAAACATCCGAAGACAACCAAATGAACAAAATGCTAAATTGGTTGTAGGGGATCATCATATAAAGATATCACACTTCATTAGGATTCAAGATGATTTCATATTTAAAAAATTGGAATGAATATACATTATAGAAGGGGTAAGAATGCATGTTGTACCACTATCAATTGTATCTGATCAAGATATATGATTCACATCTATGTTTTGAAAGAGTCTCCAATAATCTTTGAATACTAAGCGAATTGTGAGTATATCATATCATCCTAAAATTGATGGCCAGACTTCGTGGACTATCCCAACACTTGAGAAAAACTACAGAATATTCTCAATAGACATCAATGGAGGATGGGATCAATATCTTTTACTGGTTGAGTTCTCTTACACCAATAGTTTCTACTCTAGAATGAAAATGTATTATTATTAATAATTTTTTTGGATAAGGGGAAGAACACTAGCATTTTGGGTTTTTGTTATGGAGGTAAGACATCAAAGTCTAGAAATGGTCAAAGAATTGGTGGTGGAGTTTAGAACCATCATACAAGAAAATTAATGCAACTGAGATTCGACCAATGAGCTATGCTAACAATCATTTAAGAGGGCATGATTTGGATGTTAGATAACTAGTATTCTTCTACATATCACCATAGAAGAGAGTTATGTGGTTTTGAAAAAAGGTAAATTTTATTCCAAGATATATCGTCCATTTTAAATTCATTTATATAATTGGAGTATTGTCTTATCAAATAACACTCCCACCAAACCTACCCCATGTACATGAAGCGTTCCAAGTATCAGTCTTGATAATGTTAATACCAGACCCATAAAATGTACTTAATGTAGAGGTGGTACCATCTAAGAATGATGTCTCTTATATTTTGAAGCAGTTGTAGATCATATATCATGAGGAAAAAGTTCTATGAAATTATAAAATACCCCACACCAATGAATTTTGGAGAAACCACATGTTTGATGAAGAAACATTGGAATAAAAGGAAGTGACAGGGTAGAGTTACCCTCATCTATTTTAGATTGGGAAATGGAAATTTTGAGGGTGGAATTTTTTACGGGGGAGGTTGTAATGATCCTCACATTTATGAGTAAAATTAACATTCTTTGAATTTTTTATGGGTATAGAATACACATGAAATCAATTTTTCTTTTTATATTGAATTGAGTTTAAATGAAAATTATGTATCCTTACCATTGATGATATAGACGTTGAACAGTAATTACACATTGAATAAAATATAAGGTTTTAAGAAATCCTTTCGACAATGAAAAATGAGAGGATGACATACTCTAGTAGACTCGGGCTATACGAAGTTTATTATTCATAGATTGGTTAGGTAGCGTCATTGGGCTTCACTCGTGACCAATCTCATTTGAAGAATCAACACATAATGATTTAATGGTATACCATACCAGAGAAGTTATATTTAGTATAGATTACCACCTGAGAGATATTATCTGGGTCATCTAAAGAGTCGTTCATCATCGCACACCTTACCCTTAGGTCATATGTTGGTGTTATAAGGGGTAATGTAATATGGTAAGAGTTACTTACTGTTTATTCGATTCAGATAAATAAAATTATTATTCTATCAATTCCTTTATGGGAGTGTTATATCATAAAAATTGATAAATTCCATAAATATAATTTTCCTGTAAAAAATTTAAATTTTGAAAAATAAGTACATTATTGGATTATACAATTCTTTTTATTAATAATATTATCAAAAAAATCTTCTAAATGATGATTATATCAGTTTCTTATCTCCAAATGATTAAATAATCATTTTGATAAGAGTTATAATTTTATAAAATTAATTAAAAAGTGTATTTTTTAGGTTTTATTGTTAAAAATAATTGAAATTTTGAAATAAATAATATTTTAAAAAAATGTTACTATTAAATTAATTTAAATAATAAGAAAATATTATATAATTTTTATGAAGTCAAATTAATGTTTTATTATGTTTTAAAAACTATTGTCGTTAAAACCCATCAATTATCATTAAATATGGTTTATAATTTTAGTAGTGAAATTTAGTAAATATTGAAAAATATTTAGATAAAATGATTTATAATTTCAGAATTATAAATTAGAAATATTTCAATGATGTATTGTGTGTAATTTTCTGAGATATTTTAATATTTGGGTAAAAATTAATTAATATATAAATATATAGTGAATTTAATGACATCATTATAACCTAATAGCGATGTAAAAAATACCATTAATGGGATATTCGACCAAATATATGTTTCAAATTTAAAATATTTTGCTTTCATATTTATTTGAATTATTTTATAATGCCTTAGTGAATCCTACAAAATGTGTAATATATTTTATGATTTTAAATTCATTTATTCGAGGGTGTGAATCATCTCTACATAATCAAGGGAAATATTTCAATTTCTTTTGCCTTTGACTTTTAAAATAATTTTTTCCACTGCCCTTTTCTATAAACCATGAGAAATAAATCATGGGATGGTATGTGGTTTTGAATATTTTCTTGTATAGTCTTCATAACCTAATTAACAAATAATTATCCCTCTGTTCCAATATATGCCCACCCAAGAACCAATTACTCTTCACTGAACCAACATTTGCTTCTCCAAAACTCTTCTCTATACTCCCTAGAGTCCTCCCAAGGTTCCCCCAAGCTCTCAAAAATCATCTTTCAATACTAACGGATCACACATCCATGTAATAGATCCTCGCCTTCCTTCCTTTCTTATTTTTGTCAAAATTTCCTTATATTATTATACCATTTTATATTTGAATAAAAAATTAATGAATATGTTTTTTCACCTCCCCTTACTGATCTTATTATGTATTTATGATTAGATACCTATTTCTCTTTCATTAATCCCTCACACATACACATGTTACCATGCTAAATGTTTGTAAAAGTAATTCCATTTCTCCTCATTCTTCATGTTGCTTAATTATGTTACATCTTCTATTTTCAAATTACATGTTTTGGGAAATATATTTATCAAAACCCCTTGCTATAAATTTCATGTATATATGATGAGATAACTCTTTCCATATCATAAACCATTTTTATGTATTTTAATGTGACGTCGTTATTATACCGAAATTACACCGCAATTTTTCATGCCAAAATTATCATATTGTGAATACGGTACCCATTATTATATCAAGGGTATTCACCATTATAGACATATACATATTTATTATATAATTTCATATATTTTTTACATATTATATTATCTTGGAATAGATAATAATGATGAATCAATCCTTGTTATATGATCCATGTGGCACGCATAAGCATGAGATTAAAATGTTCACGAAGGGTGTGACCTGATAGTGCTCCAATTCATTGTGTAATGTTTTTTATCATGATAAAATATGTTGGGATATGGGTTTATATAATTCATTTTAGTACGTTTACACACCATTTTGGGATATGGGATAGTTGATTCTTTTATGTTTGTGATGCATTGTTCTTTATTGTTGCCACATTTCCATATCATGATGATCATTAAATATTGTACCTTTGTGTTCGTTTTTTTATTTTTCCATGTTGATATGTCTATTTCCAATAAATTATTTTATTTTTCATGTTATCCCTTGTTTACTCCCTTAGTTGGATTTATAGTTCACCCTTTTATTGTGTATGTCCTCAGGTTATACCATGAATTGCTAAGTATGAAGGAATGTTGTGGTCATGTCAAAACGTTTTCAATAAAGATGTTGTATTTTATTCCTTAAGATGTTATGTAATATTACTTATCCAAAAAGGAAGTAGAAATCTTCATCATTAGTGTTGTTTTATATGCGTGTTCATGTAATAAATCATTTTTAAGTGCGAAATAAAGACAATGGTTGTTATAGTTGGTATCAATGGATCTGCTTTTTTTCAGATTAGGTTTAGAAAACACTAGTGAAATCCTTGGGGATAAAATTAAATATAAGAAAAAATACCTATATTTTGGTGGTTATAGAGTAAGTAATTTATAAAGAATATACATCCCTATTAGGATACGAATAAGTAGAGTTGTCTCAGGAATTGATGTATCTAGGGTTAAAACCTGAAAAAATCACTCTAAACTAGACTCGAATGGGAACTGGTGCATGAAAAGGGAACTTCCGGTGCAGTGAAACAAACACACTGTGAGGGATATGATTTTGTATATTTAGAATAATAGAATTATCCATTATTATGGGAGAAAAAAATCCCATATGAATATATGATAAGAAATATATTAAGTATAACATCGATTAAATCATATAAATTCATAATTTAAGAAATAAATGTAATTAATAAGTTATTACTTTTTTTCATGGGATTCTATTTTATGTATTTAATATTTTAAAATGCATACCCCTAATTTTCCTTTAATTATAGACAATGGATGGTAATATGATAACTCAAGCTAACAACCGATGTAAAGATCATTGTGATGACTGTTCTAATGAGATGCCCAATCCAATGGGCAGGGGAATCGCAAAAATTGTCAAGATAATCACTTAGTTATCAAAATTTTTTAATAATAACATGGTTCAAGTGGACCATCCAAACCCCACTATCATTGAACAATCCAAAATCGATAGCTTCATCATGGAAATGCCTCTCACATTCAATTGATCATCTAGTCCCTAAATCATTGATAAATGTATCAACTCTACTAAGAAGATCTTCTCCTTTCCTAAATGATCTGAAGAAGGGAAGGTTACTCTGGATTCTTATCGTATGGTGGGTGAAGTTGATAAATGGTGGACATTGATCAAAATTACAAATCATTAGGAATAAATTAAAGCGATGGGATAAATGTATTTATAGAAAGTGTTTTTTGATAAATATTTTTCATGCACCGTCCATCTTTATGTGGAATGTTATTTCCTTGAACATAAGAAAAAAATGATGAATTAGTTAGAACGTGTGAGGAAAACATCTGTAGACTTGCACGATACACCTGTGCCTTTGACATTACCCATGAATACAAGGTTGACTTCTTTTTTGGTTGGCTAAACCCCAGCCTATGAAAATCTCTAGAGACCCACAATATTGATATTTATGAGAATATTGTCGAATGTTACCTCAATGTTATGATAGATATCAGTGAATTTTAGGTTTATAATAGGGATAAGAACCAGAAAGTGGACTTTAATTATGGAAATATAATGGGTAAATCTTATGGTGCTATGATATTCAAGCATCCCACCTTCCTATGGTGTGGAAGGAAGTACCCTGGAAATTTCCTGAAGGGGACAAGAGAATTCCTTATGTGTTGGATGGAAGGGCACCAACACAGCGATTACAAAATAATAAATACCCACTAGTACGATAGTGTAAAGGAATGATCTATTTTAATCTCAACACATTTTTCATCACTATATCTACAAATAACCAGGTCACATTGCGATCTATTTCCATAATACAAGGGTTTTCGAAGGCAACCAATAAACTCTATGGAGGAAAAGAAGAGCTTTTTTCATCCCTACTGCTGAATGAAAATCATAACAATTAAGTGTTGACAGGCATGCTAGTTATTCATTTATGAATAGATAACATACTTTTTTACTCTAATTTTAATCTTTCTTTAATAACTGTATTGTTTATTGGAATAGTCCAAACATCATCACATGTAATAGAAGTTGATATTTTAGTGAAAAATAAAGACATAGTGATTATTTCATCCAATAAATATAACTCCTACCCTATCAAAATTTCTATATTAAACATCCTCTAGAACCTCATAAACCTCCATTGGTGTAATTTTATGCCATTATTGTCATTGATTGAGTTTACCTATATATAGCCTACAAAAATTGTTGCAAGAGATAAAGCTATCTCCATATGGTGAATCGACCCCTGATTTTTAACAAGTGGATGGGGGATGAAGAATCAACTTTATCACCATCATATCAATAATGGATACTTCTCCCCTATGATAATGTTTATCTCTTCTAGATTATTGGGTAACAGAAAGGAACCATCCACGAAGACATACCTATTGTGAGGGAATTAACTGATGTACTTCCCGAGGAATGGATTTGCCTTCCACATAAAAGAAATGATGAATTATTAATTGATCTTATACCTAGTCATTGACAATATCGAAGAATTCATATAGAGTGGTTGTTCATGAGATTAATGAGATAATGTAACAACTACAGAAGAATTTGGATAAAGGGTTTTTATGCCCATGTGCTTCACAATGGGTTGTACAAGTCCTCTTCATTAAGATGAAGGATGGGTCAATGTACCTTTTCATTGATTATCATGATCTTAATAGAATAATGGTAACGAAAATGTATCATTTTACACAAATTGATAACATATTCATTCAGCAATGTTGAGAACAATACATCTCTAACGTGGATCTACATTTGAGAAATTATCATGTAAGGGTGAAGATGGAGGATATCCCCGTGTCTATTATTCATAAAAAGTACGAGCACTATGAATTCATAGTAATGACATTCAAACTCACTAATTATCAAAAAACATTCATGGAAATGATGAATAATTTCCTTTGAGATTACCTCAAAAAAAATTTGGTAGTATCTATATAAGATATTCTAATATACTCAAAAACCAAGGAGGATCATGAGGAGTATCTATGCACTGTTCTTATGACCTTTTGAAAGGAGAGGCTCTTGGAAAAGTTAAAAAATGTCATTTTTGATTGATGGAAGTCCCATTGTTGGTGAATATATTTACATGTAATGAGATATATGTGGATCATTCCAGAAAAATCAATTGAGTGATGGAAGAGGCCGAGATATGTGATGGACATCCTTAGCTTCTTAGGGTTAGTTGGATATTATCGATGATTTTTGAGAAATTTATCACAATTATCAAACACTCATACCCAGATTACTAATATGACACTGATGTTTTATCGGAATGATGAATATCAAGAAATATTCATGGAGTTGAAGAGTAGTCTTATTAATTCCCTTGTTTGCAGTCTTACCACATGTGGGATGTAATTCATAAACATCACCAATTCTCCAGAAATATTCATTGGTTTTGTGCTCTTGAAAAATGAAAAATTCATCATCTATGGCATAAGGATATTGAAAATTAATTTAAAAAACTATTTCATTCGTGATCTAGAGATGGAAAAAATTATATTTTCATTGAAAAGATGTAGAAATTATCTATTTTGAGAAAAGTGTGCAATACATATTGATCAAAAAGGTCTCAAATATATATTTACACAGAAAGAGATGAATATGTGCCAACGTAGATGTTTTGATCCCAACAAGGATTATGACTGTTGAATCCATTACCACCCTAGGAAAATCAACTAGGTAGAGGATTGTTTAAGTGGAATGGACATAGTGGTTCTATCATTATTGATAATTGAACAGGATTCAATAATAATATATTTGGTGAAGATGGACATGTGAATCATAATGACGGTGACATCATCAATCCCTTAACCAATTATTTATCAACCATCTACTTTGGAATGGTTAAAGGTGGCTAAAAAAGATGACGTTGAAATTCAAAAGGATGCGAAAGAAATCAATAAAGGGAACTCATCAGAGTTCTATGTAAATGAAGAATTAATTTTGAGATTTGGTTCTAGAATATGTGTTCCATAAAATCCAGAGATAATGATGAACTTTTGGATGATGAACACAGTCCAAATATTTCCAATCACCTAGGAAACCGAAAAATGTTTCAGGATCTTCGATAGAATTATTGGTTGGATAACATGATGAAGGAGATCGTTGAATATACATCAAAGTTAATTTTATGTTAGAAAGTGAAGGATGAGTGGAAGAAGCCTAAGGGGATGATGCAACTATTACCCATACAAACATGGTAATGGGTGAACATCACCATAGACATTCATACAAGACTTATATAGTCATCTAATGGAAAAAAAGTATATGTGGGTTGTGGTGGATCATCTTATAAAGACTCAACACTACATTTCAATTCAAGAAGATTTCTTATGAGATCAACTGGCACAAATATGCATCAAGAAAGTGGTAAGGTTGTACGGTGTTCAACTATAGATTATTTTGGATCGTGATCAATGATTAACATATATGTTCTTGAAGAGTATCCTACATGATCTGAATATTTTCGTAAACATTAGTATGACTTATCATCCTTAAATTGATATCTAATCTGAGTAGAATATCCAAACATACGAGGAAATGCTGAGAGCATTCTCAGTGGAGTTCAAAGGAGGATGTGATCAAAATATTCTCCTGTTTGAGTTCTATTACAAAAACACTTTTCACTCATGAATCCAAATGGCTCTTTATAAATCCATTTATAGGAAGATGTGAAGAACAAAAGAATTTTGGGAGGAAGTTAGGGAGTGAAAAAATATATGTCAAAAATGTCTGATGAGATGGTGGTGGATGTTAAGACCATCCAACATAACATTAAAGCTACTGAGTTTCCAAAAAAGTGATATGTTGGAAAGATTTTAAGAGACCTAGAAATTGATGTTGGACACATGGTATTCCTCCGCATATCACAATGGATGTTATTTATGAGATTTTGGAAGAAGGGAAAGATTATTTCATGGTACATTGGACCTTTTTAGATCCTTGATATAATCTGGGTAGTGGTCTATCAAATAGAAATCCCACCAGAAATGTCTCAAGTGCATTAAATGTTCTATGTATCTCTTTTAAGTAATTACATACCAGATCCATGACATCTAATAAATCTAGAGTTTGTACCATTGGAGCTTGACCTATCCTTTGTAGATAAACTCTTGAATATCTCAGATCATAGGGAAAAGGTACTATGAAATATGACAATTCTTCTTGTTAATGTTTTGTTGAGAAACCTCATTTTTAAAGACACAACATGAGATTCAGATGAAGTGATGAGGTAGCGTTACCCTCGTTTATATTAGTATGGGAAAATGAAATTTTAAGGGAGAAAATTTTCAATTGGTGAAGGTTGTAACAACCCATAAATTTATGATTAAAATTATCATTTTATTATTTATTATGGATATAGGCATAAAATTCAATCCTTTTGTTTTATTATATCTAATTGGGTTTAAATTATCAGTATGAATCATTAACATTTATGTTATTGGTGTCGAATAATGAACATAGAACTGATATAAATATAATTTTTTAACAAGTCCTTTCGATATAGAATAATGATAAGATAGAACCATCTCGTTGTCTCAGGCCCTACGAAGCTGATTTTTCTACAATCAATAATGAGGTATGGTCACCGGGCTTCCCTTTCGACCTATCTAAAGATGAACTTCAACGCGTTAAGATTGAATGGAATTGTGTATGGGAGAAGTTTGAGTTAATTGGGACTACCAACTAAGCGATGTTATCTGAGCCACATTGAGAGTCTGTCATCATCACACACCTTACCATTTGGTCATATGAGGGTGTTATATGGGGTTATCTAATGACGTATTAGTTACATACTATGATATCCATTTCTATGAATAAATGTTTCATTCCATCAATTCCATTATGGGAGTAGTATTCTTAAAAAATGATGAATTTGATAAATATATTTTTTAGGTAAAATTCTTCTTTTGGTAAAAATATACATTATTATATAAAACATAGGTATTTATTAATAATGTTTTAAAAAATAATTCTTATCATCTATGATTATATCAGTTCCTTATCATTAAATGATTTCGTAATCAGTTTGATAATAGTGAAATTTCAATATGATAAAACATAATGTGTAATTTTAATGAATTTATTTTAATAAAATAATTAAATTTTTATATAATTAATATTTTAGTAAAATATTTTTCAAAAATTAATTTTAATAATAACAAATGATTATACAATTAAATGAAGTCAACTGTAATATTTATTGAGGGTTAGAAACTGTTTTTTTCAAAAGACATCGTTTTTTAATAATTGACAGTTATAATTTTAAAATTAAAAATTCACATAGTTATGAAATTATTTAGATTAAGTTATCATTATTTTAGTAATCAGGATTTCAAAATTAACCTATTCTGAATTTTTCATATTTTTGGAGATAGTTGAATTTTTTATTAATTATTAAATATTATAAAAATATATAGTGTGTTTTATAACATCATAATATCCCAATAGTTATGTAATAAATTCCAAAAACGGGATATTATACCATATATATGTTCTTACATTGAAATAATTGGATTTTATAATTATTTTACTTGTTTTTTAATTCCGTAGTGAGTCCTCCAAAATGAATAATATATTTAATAATTTTAAATTAATTTCCTTGAGTGTGTGACTCACCTACATGTGAGAAAAGATAATATTTTAATGTATTCAGCCATTGAAGTTATAATATAATGTTTTCCAATACCATTTGTTAGAAACAATGGGAAAACCTGGGTGGGATTGCGTTTTTAAATATTACATTATGTAGTATCCATAACCTAAATAATAAATAACCCCCCATCCAGTCCAATATTAAACCACCCATGCACTAATTACCCTTTAATCCTACTCCTTCAATATTATCCTCACTCTTCTCTCCACTCCCTAGAGTCCTCCCACGGTGGCCCTAATCTCCCAAGAATCCACTCCCAAGCCATTGGGATCACACATACATGTAAGGGATCCTCACTTTCCTATCATTCCAATTTTTTCAATTGATTACTTTTATTATTATACCAATTTATTTTACTATTAAAAATTATAGGGTATGTTTTCTAACATCCCCATAAATCCCTTATTATGTTTCTATTTTGAGATAACTCTTTCTATTTCATTAATCCCTCCAATGTACAGTCTTTACCCTGATGAAATTTCCTATGAGTTATTCCATTTGACATCATTCTTCATGTTTATTTATTATGTTATGCTTTTTATTAACAAATTACATATGTTGGGAAATGTATTTATATGAACCCATATATTAAATTTAATATTAATATAATGTAATACCACTTTATCTCTCTTGAACCAATTTTATTAATTTTTATTTCAGGTCTTTAGACTTCTTAAATTGCACAGCGATTTTCCAGGCATAAATCATCATATTGTGAATACCATTACCCTTTATTTTTCATTTGTATTCACATCTATGAACACATACTTGATGTTTATATACATTCATGTATGTATTACACATTATTTAATCATGTAATAAATTATTATTTTGAATGAAACCATGTAATATGATCTATGTGACACAAAAAATTATGAGATTTAAAAGTTCAAGACGGTTTCACCTTTATAGCCCTCCAATGTATGGGGTAATGTTTAGTATTATGATATTCCATGTTGAGAGAGGGGTTTACCTGATTCTTTGAATTACATTTCCCCCCCATGTTGGGATATGGGTTACTGTATTCCATTAAGCTTATGATGCATTATTTTACGTTATTTCCTCATTTCCATGTTATGGTGACCATTCCATATTGCCCCTTTATGTGATAGTTTCTCTTATGTTCCATTGAGATTTATATGAACTATCATATATAGTATTCGTCATGGTATTTATTTTTTACTCCCTTAATGGGTTTATAGGTCACCTTTTTCTTATATATGTCATCATGTTATCCAATGCATTGTTATGTACGAAGGAATTTTGTGGTCATGTAAATGATGTTTTCTATAAATATGTAGTTTTTTATTTTATAAGTTGTCATATAATGTTTTTCAACCCCAAAGTCACTACACAAATCAATATTATGGTTTGTATTAAGTTAATTGTTATGTAATAAATCATTTTTATGTGTGAAATAAAGAAAATGGTTGTTATACTGAGGCACATCGAACATGAACTCACATAAAAAACAATGTAAGAAAAAACCATTTCAAAGAACACATTTCAGTGAAACAACAATTTTATTGAAAACCATTTCACAAAAATATTTCAATAATCCAAAATGGCCATATATTAATATAAACATATTAAAATCTAGAAACAAAAGCCGTTTTCAATACCAATTTACAGAATTCCACAATTTCACTTAATACCATAAATAATAACTAAAGAGGATTTATAAAATACTTGTCACGACAATTTCACAATTAAAATCATGAAATTATTCTAATTTTTATCTATGTATTTCAGTTGTAAGTACATGAGTCGAGTGTGAATCCACCTACCCCAAAATTTACAATGACAACGAAGACCAAAAAAAAGAACATCAATGAAACCTAGTTAAATCTCCATAAACCCACCTTATATATCTCTATTTATCACAATACTGAAAAATATAATCATATTCAGAATAAAAAACCTTATATCAACCCACAAAATGCATAAATTTATGAATTAAAGAGAGAGGGAAAAGTAAATCTTACAAAACTACCATGAAAAACCATGAATACTCAGTTACAACAAAAATCAATCTTCAAAATGACAAGAAATGACTTCATATCTCTTCCAATTTGATGGGGAGTGGTTCAACAATCGTTGAGCGAGAGAAAAATAGAGTTAGGTCCATTTTGGGGAAAATGATGCTTTTATAGGTGAATGTGTGTTAGATCGAAAACTGAAGGATTTATCTTCATACATTTGTATGATTTAGATTCACATTTTGGCAAACAATGTGCTAGACACCTACATATTCCATAAGAGAGACCCCTGAATTTTGGATCGTACAATTGCCAAACAATGATCCAACAATGTTAATGTTATATTTATTAAGTTCGATAGTTATTAAATGGAGTCCTCACAATTTTTAAAATAGTGTTCCTTAACTCTACACATTCTCTCTAGCGCATTTCTAATGGTGCACAATTTTTTTCATGTGTTTCATTGCTTCAACTAACCATACACCACGCGTACAGCATTATAATATTCCCCAAAACACTTCAAATGTTCTCCTAACTCTCCCAAACATCATCCATAAAATATATAAACATAAAAATCCAAAATCACGGTTTAATAATCCAAAACTAATTATTATACAATGTATGTGAAATGGTTTATAGTTTAATTTGAGTTTTTCAAACAATTAATTATTTAATGATTTTGTGGTCAATAATTAAGAGGAAGCTAAAGGCCTATATACAGATTATTAATTTGATTACTATAGTTTAATGGTGTATGATGCATATAATTATTTTATTGTTTTTAAAATATAGATGGATATTGTTTTCTACATGCCTCCTATTATTATACCTTATGTGAAACCAGTTTCTCCGATTCATGTTGTCCTTAAACCAGTTTTTCCTAAGAAATTTTTTTATACCTATAGTACCTAAATTCATTATATTAATATAACAATATTTCATGAGGTATCATTTGTTTTAGTTGATCATATATCTAATGTGTAAATACTAATTTCATATATTAATAGAATATTGATCTTCATGAAATTATTAGTTGACTAGATTTTTATGATGTTTTATCTGGTGATTCAAGTTATATCAACTAGTTTTATTCTTCTCTCATGATTAGTGAACCTTATTTTTTTTATTCCAGATAACTTCAAACTTATAATGAAATGCTTAACCATCATTATAAAGCATTTTCTCACATTTATAGACAATAATATAGTGTTATTGTGTAGTTTTTCAAGTAAAATATCATCATGAAAAATAACATTTTTACAAATGATCTATTTTATCAAAAGCATAATGGACTCCCATACCAGGCCCAATAGTTAATTTTGGAGAACCGAATTGATAGTACATATAATTTATGATCAAAATGAATTTATAGAAAACATAAATTTCTGGTGGAAAATACATTCGCTGTTATGTACTCTTAGAAAGGATGTTTATACGTAGAACCTTCATATAATTTTGATTATTTCCAAACAAGTAAATATGATTTAAAATTAGATTTATAGAAAAATAACAAGACTATCATCACATTTTCTCAAGATCTATGAGTTAGATTAATAGTTTGAGTTGTAGACTGAATATCTGTCGTGACCCGTCCTAGTGGGGCCCAAGCCGCAACTCCCCAAGTTTGCCTCTAATAGGCCAGGGGCTGGTGACTAGCACAGAGTATGCATGTTACTAACATGGGAGGCATTGCCTATAAACCTGTACACACACACACACACACACACATCTCCAAGCCCACAAAGCTGAATAGTAAAAACAACTAAAAATGGAAATGCATGCATACACTAAAAAACTCAACCAATAGAGTACAACAGGAAAATAAAGTACAAAAAGTGTAAATCCCTGGGCCAAAAGTACAATCCCACAAAAAGAAAGTCTGTAACAAAGTCAAACCTATAAGGAAAGGTACTGGTACTGCAATCTATATTTGTATGAACAGATCATACCCCACCTGATCACACTGAGCACGGTCTGGTCCTAGTGAACCTAGAATCTTGTCAAAAGATTGCTCTTCTACACAAGACACGACATGTGCGGGCAAAGCCCATGCATGGGTGAGTATAAAAATCCCCAGTAAGACACCTCGAAACCTAAAAGGAAATACAACAAGGGAAAATACCACAAAGAAAATGTACAATCAACTTCACACAGTATATGTCTACAGAACATATAACAGGAATATCCAGATATACTCATACATGATCGACTATCACGAAGCCACCACTAAGGATTCAGCTCAAAGATCCCACTAAGCACACAACAATGAGAACACACTCTTAGGTCTGAAGAGAGAGAGAGACACGAAGTACTCATTCCAAGAGAACACACTCTATATGTGCTTTGAGGAAATGATGCTCAGATGGGGATCATAACCAATAGCCATGGGGTGATTCTAAAAACTCAGTCTGAGCTAATCTGATAAGAAGAGGATCAGCGCCTGGGTAAAGTTGGTCAGGACGATACCAAGAACTCTACCCAAGGTTACAGGTATGAAAAGAGGATCCGGCTCTTAGTCACACAGTGGGGATTCCAATAACTCTATTCTGGAAGTCCTGCTGAAGGGATCATACTCTTATATGTAGAAAATGATACCAGGATCTTTCAGGAGAAAGACCTAGGGGATAAACCCTAAGGAAACTAGCCCATGTCATTGATGGAAACTAGCTCAAGCCATGTAAGATTAGTTACACGGCGTGTATTATGGTTACAGGATGTGTTCCATGACCCTGGGTACTACCCGTGTAACGGCCCGTGTCATTCTTCCAAGCTGTGTAAAACTAGACTACACGGCGTGTAGTAGGCTTAAACGCCATGTTCCTTGACTCTGGGTACTACCCGTGTAAACAGCCAGTTTCATTTGGATTATTGTATAAAAAGTAACTAGACGTCGTGTTAAAGAATCACAAACTGTGTCCGAGCATCTGGGGCTCGGTCCGGGTATGCTGGCCATGTGCTCGTACACGGTCTCTGTCCGTGTCGCCCGCCCATGTACCAGAACACGGGGTATCCTGTGTATCTGGTCGGGTCTGGCTGGGGAGGGGTATACACGCCTTTTCCTTGGTTGTGTACCCAACCTATGTCCATGTATTCCCAGAGTAAACGCCAGCTGGTTCGCTGATGAACACACGCTGTGTATCTCATACTACACTCCGTGTAGTCGATATTTTCCTAGAAACGTCGTCTTCCTCCTCACGCTTCGGTCGATCCTCCAGATCTCAATTCAGACGTCAGTTTGCCACAAAACTTAAGACCTCAGGCCTCCCTTCCATCGTGATTCCCAATCAGAGGGTTTTTGTCCTTGAATCGCCTCGATGAACAACATATGATCTTGCAATGGAAAGATGCTCAAAGAGCAATTTCTCCCGAATCGCATAGATCTCTCTGATGTCATCATAATCTCAACTCCATTGGTTCATCCTAGTGTCAAATCTATATTCCCGGATTTTTACGCCATAGATCAGAGGTGTTATCGATCGTTTTTCGTATCCCGTGATGAATAATGAACGCACACAAAGAATGTGAGGAAAGAATCACAAAAATCACACAGGAGGGACGAACATCGATCGTTGTTCATGATGATCTGGGTTTGTTGCCGTTAGATGAAAACCAAAACAACCTCAAGAATCAAAACCTCAAAATCCCCTGAAAACCCCATCCCACAAGAACGATCGATCCACGGGCTAATCTGTTCATGGATTATTCCACATTCATCATGGAAAACAAAAATGGGGAAGGAAATCAAAAACAAAAATCCTACCTGGACTCGTGACGTTGGCTAGTGAAGATCTGGTCACCGCATCGTCATCGCCGGTGAAGCTCGTCCAGAACACCATCACTGTGTTGGGAGGTTTTCTCCAGAGATCTCCTAGGAGATTCAGGGATATTATAAAAGTAACCCTAGTCCCCTGAAAAATCACCAATTTAAAAAAATTGACATTTCTCTACAGCAAAGATTTAATAAAATATTTTTAATTAAATGTTTTATTACAATTACGTCCAAAAACCAGATTTCACGACCAACCTACACCCGCCCATGTTAGGTGTTTTATAGAGTAAACCTGCTGCTCTGGATGCAACGGCACCCTCAGTTTTCCATTTTGAGCACCCATTCAGGAGGTATTACACTCTTTCAAAAAAAACCACACACGCGTGCGATTTAATTATGTAATTAAATTCAAACATCTGTTTCGGGCTCACCGGGCCTCGGAACTGCACGCCGTCTTGAAGACTTGTCTTGAAATAATTCCTTTTATTTTTAAGAATAAGGTATGGAAAATGTGAGACATTACATCACACCCACTTTTGGGATTTTACATCCCCAAAAAGCCAAAACAACGTTTACTCACAAATATATGGGTACTGCACACGAATCTGAGCCTCCTGCTCCCACGTGCTCTCCTGGAGATTCTTGTGCTTCCACCGGACACGCACCAAGGGAATAGCTTGCCCATGGAGGATCTTCTCTTGTCGATCGTCAATCTCCACTAGGTACTCAGCAAAGGTTTCTCCATCATTGATGTTGAGCCCCCCCCCCAGTCGATGATGTACGATGGATCATGCATGTACCTCCATAGCTGTGACACATGGAAGACGTTGTGTACTCGGTCCATCTAAGGAGGTAGAGCCAAGATATACGCCACCTCGACAACTCTACTCTAAATCTGTAAAGGGCCGATGAACCTCAGAGATAGCTTGCTGCCTAGGATAGACCTCTACAATCCCCGTCGAGGTGAGACCCGAAGGAACACATGGGCTCCCTCCTAAAACTTCAAGGGCCTCCGCCTCCAGTCGGCATAAGACTCTTGCTGACTCATTGCAATCTTCATCGGCTCTTGGATGACATTCACCTTCTCTGTAGTAGCTTGCACCATCTCTGGGCCCATGTGTGCTGACTCTCATAGGTCAGTCCAACAAAGTGGTGACCTACAAGGTCGCCCATACAAATCCTCGAATGGTTCCTTACCAATAGTGGAATGGTAACTGTTATTATAATCAAATTCCACCAATGGTAGGTGATCCTCCCAGCTATGACCAAAGTCAAGAATGAAATCTCGTAACATATCCTCTAGAACCTGGATGGTCCACTCCGCCTGACCATCATTTTGAGGATGAAACGCTGTGCTCAAGCGTAACTGAGTCCCAAAAGCTTCTTGTAATTCCTTCCACAATTGTGATGTGAAATGAGCATCATGATTTGAGATGATTGTGGATGGAACTCTATGAAGTCAAACTATCTCCTACACATTTATGCGCCCCATGTTCTCTAATACACTATGCTCATGCATGGCTAGGAAGTGGGCCTACATGGTTAGCCGGTCAGTGATCAGCTAGATGGCGTTGTGTCCCTTGGACGTACGTGCTAAACAAGTCATGAAGTCCATGGATATCCCATCCCACTTCCACTTTGGCACCTCAAGGGGCTAAGTGAAACTTGTTGGAACATGGTGCTCAGCCTTTACATGTTGACAAGTAAGGCACTGAGAAACAAACACTACCACACCCTTTTTCAATCCTGGCCACCAGAACTGACATCAGAGTTCCTAGTACATCTTTGTCGCGCCTGGATGCACCACCAAAGGAGTTGTATGGAACTACCTTAGAACCTACTCCTGCAAACGTCACTGGTACTACCGTACACCCTCTGAAAAGAACAATGTGCTCCCCACCAGTAGAATATCCATCAGCAGCATCACCCGCAGATATCTGATCACGTAGAGTCTCACAGCTAGCATTCTCTCGATATGCTTCTCTAGCTCGATGTAAGAGTGGAGGGGTAACAACCATCTAATGAAGGTAAGATACCTCATCTCTATCCATGAAGGATAACTGTTTGGAGGCCAACTACATAGTCTCCTATTCCAGCAACTGTGAACTGGATTGCCTGCTGATAGAATCTTCCACAACATTCCCTTTCCTCGGTGTGTAAACGATCTCAAAGTCGTACTCCTGGATGAACTCAAGCCATCATCTTTTTCTCATATTCAGATCCTTCTAAGAAAAGATATATATGAGACTCTTATGATCAGAGTAGATGGTAAACTACTCGCCCATCAGGTAGTGCTGCCACATCTTCAATGTGAAGACTACCGCTACAAACTCAAGATCATGGGTCGTGTAGTTATCCTTGGGTTTCCTCAACTGACATGAGCCATAGGCATTCACCTCTTGCCTCTGCATCAGGACACAACCAAGCTCGGTTCATGATGCATCGCAGAACACTATTTACTAAACACCCTCCTCCGGTAATCTCAAGATTGGGCGCTCATTAGACTATGTCTCAACTACTGGAAAGCCTGGTGGCATCTCTTGGACCACACGAAAGGCTGCCCCTTTCAAGTCAAAGCTGTCATGGGTGCTAAAATCCTAGAATAATCAAGGATGAATCTCTGATAGTATCCATCCAACCCATGGAAACATCAAACCTATGTCATGCTCTGGGGTGGTTTCCATGATAGCACTACCTCCACCTTGGCTGGGTCTACTGCCACACCATCTTCTAAGTAAAAGTGTCCTAGAAAGTGGACCTCTAGTATCCAGAACTGACACATCAAAAGTATCCCATACAACTGCTGCTCTCGGAGTGTGTCCAGAACCATCCTCAGGTGTCTTGCATGCTCCTCCTCAGACGAATATTACACTAGGATATCATTGATAATACCACTACGAACCGATCCAGATAGGGATGAATGATTCGGTTCATGAGTCCCATAAACATTTTCGGGGCGTTCGTCAAGCCCAAGGGCATCACCAAGTACTCATAGTGACCGTAATGACATGTGAAAGCCATCTTATGTACATCCTCATCTCGTACTCGCAACTAATGATAGCTTGATCATATATCAACCTTCAAGAACCATCATTCCCCCCTTAATAGATCGAAGAGGTTGTTGATCCTCGGTAGTTGATACTGATTCTTCACGGTCACCTGGTTTAAGCATTGGTATCTGCACATAGCCTCAAGATCCCTTATACCTTCTTTGAAAATAGCACTAGGGCCACCCAGAGTGAAACGATGGGTCTCACAAATCCCTTCTTCCGCATATCTTCCAATTGAACCCTCAAATAACGAATCTATGCAGGATCCATCTGATATGTTGACGCTGATATCGATGTTGTCCTAGGTTGCAACTCAATGCGATAATTTATATCCCGACGTGGAGGTAGTCTGGGGACATCCTCTGGAAAGGCGTCCTCTTACTCATCCACTACTACTGGAAACTGGAAACTCATAACATCTGTTGCGCCAAGGGCTTGGCTAGCCAACTGATGTAAAATTGGTTGTGCCCTCTTATGCACGAGTCCATCCAGCAATGTCTGGGTGTCTCTTTCATGGGAAAAAGAGAACCTCGTTCCATAACTGCGGACACAACGCACCCTTCACCTAAAACTGTCAATCAGGGCATGAACTATGGATAGCTGATCTATAACAAGAATGACAACATAAGGCCACGACGCTACCACCAAGAGGTTCCAACTGAAACTCTTGCCTCCTAGGGTCTGGTCACACTGTCTACAGAGGTTTGTGATCTGTGAATCATCTCCAGTCGGTGTTTCTATGCAGAAGGGTCGAGTCAACGACTCAATTGGAATCTAATGGTCTCGAAAAAGATAAGCATCTATAAAGGAATGAATATCACCTGTGTCCATCAGTACAGAAGGCAAAGTATAAAAGACACATATTGTACTGCTAATAATTCCAGGAGTACCTGGGTCATAAGCCTCTGCCGCCTGCAGCTGTCTATGCCTCTTTCCACCATCTCCTTGAGCCTGGGGTGGAACTTCTGGGGGTGGTGGTTCTAAAAGGTCAAAACTTCAACCACCTCCAGCTGCTCTCCCAGCTCCCCTGCCACGTCTGCTGCCTCACGGATCGATCTGCTCCACACGTTTCCTCTACCTTGGTGGTCCATCCACTGCTCCCATATCATTAGTACGGCGGGTCGGAAAATCTCGTGTTAGATGTCCCCTACCATCACATGAGTAGCATCGCCTCTCTCGAGGATGGATGGATGCGGCATGTGAACCCTATATGGCAGATCCCCTATCCTGGGATCTCATCTAAAAACTCCTCCTACGCCTGGGTCCCTAGTGCCGGCTCATTTCTACCAAGGTCTCTGCTCCAGCTCACTCACTACTAACAACTGCCGGCTATCTCTGCTCTGCCAAGAAGCTCTAAACCACCAAATCTAGCTGAAAAACCCCATCATAAGTAGGAATGCTCATAGGGATGATGCTAGCTCAGATATCTCTACGCAAGCCCCTCTTAAATGTTTGACCTCTGAAGTAGTGATCTCTGACCATATCCATCGAGTATCGCGAGAGGTCGGTAACCCTTGATGAATAGTCAGCCACCATCATGGTTCCTTGCTGGAGCTGATGAAGCTCCACTATATGCTCTTATCTCAGGGTAACCAGTGAAATCTCTTATCTGAAGAGATATTCAAACTTTGACCATGCAAAATTCGCCTCGTCGTGAGGCTGAATAACCAAACTCCACCATCATCTCGCCAAGCCATGCAGAATGCTCGCTGCTAGGATCACCATCTAATCTGCCGGTGTCCTGACCAATGGGAAGACTTTGGTCACTGCCTCATGCCAGTCCTCTACTACCTGAGGGTTGGGCTCACCTCGAAACCTAAGGGGTCTCTATCCATGAAACTCGTGGAGTGCGCTCAACCTGTGCTCCTCCTCTACTAGTACAATAGGCACTAAACACTGCTCCACAGGTGGTGGGATAACTAGCACCCCACCCAATGGTAAAACTGGTGGATCTGGTCCATGATTCTAAGATTCATCACTGAGGGGGTCATCCTTGTGATCGAGCTATTGTATCCTAGTGGGGGCGCGTCGCGGAGGCATCATGTGAAGAAACCATATGTATCTCAGTCAGTGAGTATATCTGGAGAGGTGACTCAAGAAGGACATGGAAACAACAACACATTCCTATATGATTCATGTGCCATTATTTTCCCGTGAAACTAGTGCTCTCATGTTCTGATTCGAAAAGGAAGTTATCAGAGTCCTGGTGTATTAATACTTCAGCCGCCCACACCAACACTGGGGTCCCTGGCCAGAATGCCGAACTCGAAACACATAACAATGTTACCCCAAACCGACTCACAAAATCTCAGTTTTACGACAGAACTTACCACCTCTGACACCACACTATCATGACCTGTCCTAGTGGGGCCCGAGCCGAAACTCCCCAAGCCTACCTCCAATAGCCAAGGGGCTGGTGAATAGCACTGATTATGCATGTTACTAACATGGGAGGCATTTCCAATAAAACTGTACACACACACACACATCTCCATGCCCACAAAGCTGAAAAGTAAAAACTACTAAGAATTAAAATGCATACATACACTAAAAATATCAACCAACAGAGTATGATAGGAAATATAGTATTGTAAGTGTAAAACCCTTAGAAAAATGTACAAGCCCACCAAAAAAATGTCTGTAACAAAGTCCAACCTGTAAGGAATGGTACATGGACTGTAATCTGTAGCCATAGAAACACACCTCATCCTGCCTGATCTCACTGAGCACTGTCCAGTCCTGGTCCACCTAGAATCCTATCAATGGCTTGCTGATCTGCACAATACATGACACATGCGGGAAAATACCATGCAGTGGTGAGTATAACAATACTTAGTAGGACACCCTGAAACCACAAAGGAAATACAACAAGGGAAAATACCACAAAGGAAAGGTACAGTAAGCTCCAAACAATATATGTCTATAGAACAGATAACAAGAATATCCAGATATACTCATACATGATCAACTATGGCGAAACCACCACTAAGGATCTAGCTCGAAGATCTCACTAAGCACTCAACATGGAAAACACACTCCTAGGTCTAAAGAGAGAGAGACAAAGTACTCGTTCCGGGAGAACCTGATCCACAAGTACTTTGAGATCATGATTCTTAGATGAGGATCACAACCAATAGCCATGGGTTGATTCTGATAACTTAGTCTGAGCTAATCTTCTAAGCGGAGCATCGGCACCCAGGTAATGTTGGTCATGTTGATACCAAGAACTCTAACTAGGGTTCCAGGAATAAATAGAGGATCCAGCTCTTAGTCTCACAGAGGGAATTCCAACAACTCTATTCAAGAAGTCCGGTTGAAGGGATCATACTCCTGTATGTAGGAAATGATTCCGAGAACCATCAGGAGAAAGACAAAGGGGATGACCCATAAGGAAACTAGCCCAAGTTACAGAAGGCAACAATCTCAAGCCATGTATGATTGGTAGCACGGTGTTTAGTATGGTTACACGCTATGTTCCTTGACCCTAGGTACTACCTGTGTAATGGCCTGCATCATTCATCCAAGCTGTGTAAAACTAGACTACACGGAGTGTAGTAGGCTTACACGTCGGGTTACTTGACTCCAGGTACTGACCGTGTAAATGGCCAGTGTCAATTGGTTTATCATATAAAAAGAAACTACATGGCGTGTTGAAGAATCACATGCCATGTCCGAGCACCTAGGGCTCAATCCATGTATGCTGGCCATGTGCCCGTACACGATCTATGTCCGTGTCGCCGGCCCGTGTACCAGTATATGGGGTATCCCATGTATCTGGCCATGTCTGGCCGGGGAGGGGTATACACACCGTGTCCTTGGCCGTGTACCTAACCCTTGCCCGTGTACTCACGGAGTACATGCCAGGTGGTCTGTCGATGAACACACACAGTGTAGCCCATACTACATGTCGTGTTGTCAGGATTTTTCCAGAAACGTCATCTTCCTCCTCATGCTTCGGCCGATCCCCCAGATCTCGATTCGGACGTTTGTTTGCAGTGAAACCCATGACCTCAGGCCGCCCTTCCGTCATGATGCCAAATCCGAGGGTTTTGGGCCCCGAATCTGCTCAATGAACAACATATGATCTTCTGATGGAAATACGCTTGAAGAGCGATTTCTCCCAAATCGCAAAGATCCATCCACTGTCATCATATTCGCAGCTCCATTGGTTCATCACGGTGTCAGATCTAAAATTTCAGATCTTTTTACCATAGATCAGAGGAAAAATCGATCATTTTTCTTGACCCGCGAAGAACAAAGAATGCGTGTGAAGAACACGAGGAAAGAATAACAAAAATCGAACAAGAGGGACAAACCTCAATCGTTGTTTGTGATGATCTGGGTTCATCGTCATTAGATCAAAACCAAAACAACCTCAATAATGAAAACCTCAAAATCCCGGAAAAAACTCGTCCCTCAAGAATGATCTATCCATGGGAAAATCTGTTCATGGATTAGTCTGTGTTCGTCGTGGAAAACAAAAATGGGGGAGGAAATAAAAAAACAAACATCCTACCTAGACTCGTAGAGTTTACTGGCGATGATCCGGCCACCACATCATCGTCACCAGTGAAGCTCATCAAGAACATCATCACTGCATTGGGAGGTTTTCTTCAGAGATCTCCAGGGAGATTCAAGGTTATGAGAAATGCAACCCAGATCCCATGTGAAATCTCTACTTAAAAAAGAAAAAAGATATTTTGCTGCAACAAATATTTAATAAAATATTTTAAATTAAATATTTTATTACAGTTATGTCCAAAAACAATATTTCACCACCGACCTGATCCAGCTGATGTTAGGTCTCTTCTATGGTAAACCCTCTACTCTGGACACAACGACACCCTCATATTTTTGATCCGAGCACCAGTTTAGAAGTTATTACACTGTTTCAAGAAAAACACATGCGTGTGAAATTTACTTATTTTATTAAATTCAAACATATGTTATGGGCTCACCGGGCCTCAGAACTGCACGCCGTCTTGAAGAATGGTCTCAAAAATAATTCCCTTTATTTTTAAGAATAAGGTATGGAAAATATGTGACATTACATCATCTGTAGTGATTGGGTGAAATTTGTTTCCACCAAAACCTCTAAAAATACCTCATCAAAATATACAAAATTACTAAAACATACAAAAAAACATCACCTCTATTTGACTAAACCAAAACAATAGGTTATTTTGACTAGTTTATTTTACATGTATTTATTTTGTTGTTGAATATATTTTTTCTTCAAATGATTATCATTAATGAAATTCTTATTTACTAATTTCTTATTGGATTCTATGTGAATATTTTAATATACTATGTTTACATTCAATTATTTCAAGGAAATATTTAATTCAATTATTTATGATTTATTTTCTATTTTCACTAAATTTAGATTCATTTCATTATTCACCGATGTTTCTTCACTATAAATAATAAGATCATAACTCTATGTGTTGAATTTAATATTTTTTACAAGCCTCAGCCTCTTTTTTCAAATGACGTAAAATTTGAATGAATATTAGTAAGTAGGGGGATTTAATAAAAGTAATAAATAATTATCTACATAAGGGGGTTAATAAAATGATAAAAATATTTTAAAATATATATATTGTTTTTTGGGAAAATAATATAACACTTTTTAAATAAAATTTGAGGTTAATGTATTATATATTTTATGATCATAATGAAGTGGGAAATTTTTAGAATACTAATATTGTTCCAACAAATCCCATGTTCTATATTTGTCATCTGAATAAATACCCTTCACATGTTAGAAATGATATTTTTTCTAAATTTTCTTCATATTGCTTTATAGAGTAGAATATTTATTATATCAATTATAATAATAATGTTCTTTATGTTTTCAGAAAATGTTCCTCGATATTGAATAGTTCCTATATGATGCATTTTGGTACCTTAAATAATGTTCTATACAAATTGGATCATTGAAATAAAACCCAAAATAAATTTCATTTGTCATGAATTAAATAACATGAATATCACCTATATCGATGAATAACCAATTTGTGATATTGACATCATAAATCAAACCTCTACGTAAATCTATTACAAGGAATAGTCAGCTACATAGTTTGGGTAGATGGTGAAAATAGATTCATTATTCAAAATAGTTCTGTAATTTCTGTAGATATTTAAATATTTATAATGATAGAAGAAATACTACATAATTAAACTTATCTATATTACAGACTCTAATGAAATTTTTTTACATAGATAAATTAGCAAATTTGATGCATGAGTATGTGGATTAATTCTACTATATTATTTATAATTAATGGAATTGTACTACACAATGATCCAAAATCTGCAAAGTCAACCTATAACATATTATTTTTTATCATTTCTATACTTTTAGTGGAAATGAATCATTTTATGCATGAATTAAATTATTTATTTCAACTGAATAGTAATAAATTTTAAAAATGATTCTAGGTACAAAAAAATAAAAATGTAAAAGGATAATATATTGGTAATTACTATTGATGATTTATTTCCATGAAAAGGAAATTTGGAATTTAATTTAATATTTTAATTTTATAGATAAAATTTAATGTAATGGAAAATGAATATTAAGATGAATATTAAGATGATATATAAGTAAATTATTTAAAAAAATAATAAAATAAGAACTTACACTATCATATTAGAACACAATTTTTAAGATTACTATAAGATGATATGTTTTACATGAAATGAAGAATAAACATGTTGTTCTGTAGTTATTCCATCATGATTATAATGGATTAAATAGAAGAACCTAATTAATATTTTTCTTTCTATTAATATGTCCTATATATTTATAATCTTCTTTCAATTATATATTTCACATGTAATTGTTAGCTACAAATTAACTATTTGTATTCCATTTCATTATGAAGGTTTTAGATAAAAAAATAGAAGCCACGATTAAATATGAATTTTTTTATCCTCGTTAAAATATCATGTTTTTATACTATGTTTCAATTGCTTGAACTCTTTGATGTCGTCCCTGTGAGAAAAAATGATTGTCTTTGAAAAAAGAATAGGTATATTGAAGATCATATAGAACTCAAAGATGATTATATTTGGAATAGACATTGAGAATTATGTTCCCAGAACAACTAAAAATTTCATTTTTTATAATAAATTTTTTATTTTATTTTTGTTGTTTTCATGTGTTAAAAAATGTCATAATTAATAATGTCATTACATTTTGTTCTCTACGATGATAAGAAAATACTATGAACTCAATTAAATCCCCACATTAGTATTAGTGTGTTCAGTCTTCATCGATCACAACAGTCTATTTATTTATATAATACTTTCTTCTACTTCATCAATCTAAAGGAACATGACTCTCTAATATGTTAATATAGTGATTGGTATATATTTTTATGAGAAATTATTCATAATCTATAGAAAATATCAAGCTAATATAAGAAATATATATATTTGATTCATTGTGGTTTCTTAGGGTATATGATCATTATACATAATCATTGACATATCCATTAATATTCCCTAAATTTACATTATATGACCAAAAAAACATCATCCAAAATTCAAACTTGTAAAAATATTTTTACAACTTTTATTTTATTTGGAACGTCAATATATACCTCATGTGATATTAATTATCTTCCATTATCTTTTATTTTATAATATTTATATCAATATATACTAATATAAAATTATCACGATATCCCAAAGGCAACTATTTATTAAATACATGAAGATATTGGTATATTTTTTATTATAAAATATCATCGCTATTAACTCTTATTATGCACACCTTCTATTGAGGTGTATTTTGGAATGACTTCAATTTTAGTGGATAAATTTATTTTATACAGAATGAAGGATGATCTCTGAGTTGAATATATCTCCTCAATATTGAACAATAAATTCATCAATATGAGGATAATAATACTCATTCATGATATTGATATTCTTATGTTCACGATTGATAATGTAGTGTCCCATCGACCTGCCTTTCATGTAATCAAATGGGTTCCCCACATGGTTGTGCACCTGGAAGAAATATTCCAATATCAATATTCTTCTAGAGTTGTTTCTTCTATTCTAGTATGTCAGTTAGCAACATAGATTATATATCCTTCGAATAAGGTATAACATCATTTATGAGTTCTTTTGAAACCACATAATCATTATTCATATGAGGAAAATGAAACTAAACTATAATTAAGTAAAACAACATTGATTATATATGAATATATTTGATATTGGTTTCATAACCCACCATTAGATAGAAATAACCACATTAAAATGAATTAAAGACCTAAACTATAGATGTAATTTATATTGGATGTTTATATTTATTGTCACATAGATAAAAAATCATAGGATGCTTTAGAATATGTAATTTTAGTTCCATTCCATAAAAATTGTGATATGATCTATATAGATATATCCTAGACATTCCCAAAATAATATCAAAATCATATATATGGAGAATAATAAAATTTATTGAAACTTCCCTCCAAAAATTGTCTTTTAGGGAATAATAGTTCATATATGTTGAAAAAATCAAACCATTTTCAGTTTTCTCTAGAATTTCAACATCTAAAAATTATGGGGGTAATGTGATACCCCAAAATAATTTTATAGATACAAAAGTATTGGTATATCCATAATAAAATATTACATTATTTTTCCAAGAAATGATTGTTTTTGTACATCTCAACACATTGTTATCATTTCCCACAACACCAATTGTAATCACATGACATTTCCCTTTTTCTATTTTCATAGGAGGGTTATAACAATAACAATAATAATTTACTCCTAGAGTTTATTATTAGTAATAAGAATTCTCACGATTCTTCTATTTGAATCACTATATTGTCATTTTTTATCCATTGGAGATTTATCTATATTTTACAATTATATATCGTCTTCCCGTTAATTCATTATTAAATTTGTTGATAAAATTTCATTCCACACATAATGAATTTACTACTACCCATAAAATAATTTCAAAATTTTTAATTTCACACTCCGAAAATAAATGATAACTCATATTGTTTCATACAAGGATAGTATTATTATTATTATTATTATATTTAAATGCAATATTAATTGTCTTTTGAAAACCATGATATTGATGGTGTACTCCACTATCCATATCTACCTCATGAGATCATGGATTTATTTATTCATAGCTATTGATGTATATTATGGAAAATTCACTACTTATAATGGGTTTTAAGCCACCGAAGAATTGATCAATCTTGCATTTATAATCGATAACAATACAATAAGTGTACCTCAGAGTTCTTGTACAAATTTCCACAATAGTACTAATAGATTAATCATTATTTTTTAATTAAATTCCTTAAATAATTTCAAATAAAAATATTTGAAATATATATGATAAAAAATAACCTTCTATGTCTATCACAATCTATAGATTGAATTTCTTCTTCTTCCGTCATTCACTTTATATTAGTCAATAAATGATCTATTTATAAATTAAAATGTTTAAAACAAATTTAACATATTCATACTATATTCACCATAGAAAAAATATTATTTTGGTGGTAAAAATCACAGGTACAGTATTTAGTAGATCACTAAACCCCCAATAGAAGGTGGATGTTTACACTTGACGAACTCTACAAAAAATAATTTTCTTCCATTGTCCATTTAGAATATTTATATAATTCTTTGATAAAGGATGTTTGATTAGGATAAAAACAATATTTTTTTTTAAATAAAAATTAACATCATTTTCTAATTATTTCATTACATTTATTATCATATTATATATTAACATGTTTTCTTATAGTCCCATCCAATGACTAAATGGAGAAATAAAAGTTTGATAAATAATAACCATAGCAGGAAGCCATATAATCATGAATGTCATATATTAAATGTATAAATCCTGAAACCATATTTAATCCCATGAAACCGATGATTTATCCTAGTTTATATATTGTCATCATACATTCGAATAAATCAAAATTATTTATAATTGTAATTTTCATTAACCGTGGAATATCCCCTTGTAATTTTTATACCATTGTGTATTTTGAGGCCCATTAATTATACATTAATGTTTATTTAGATAATAAAAATTATTCACATTTCATAGTTTTTACATTAAGGATAATCTATTATAAATCCATATCTTCAATATATAATCCACACATAGGGTTGTTTTATAGGAAAGGCTCTTTCACATAATTGTTAAAACTAAAAATTTCTCCAACAATTAGGCTTATACTATGTGTTTCCAATAATTACTTTACATCCTATAATACAAAAATAAATAAACCATTCTATGATATAATCATTGGTGTCCCAAAATTACATTAAAAATATTAAATTTTATCAGATAAAATTTCCTTAAATATATTTATAATCCATCAAAAAACAAAAAATGTTCAATCTATTTAGAAGAATCAACAGAAAAATAACTAGTACATGAAATATCTTAATCATTTGAAAAATATTTATTTACAATTAGAACCCTTTATTTGTCATATCATTCATAAATAAATTATTCATATCAATATAAAATTGAATACATAAACACATGACTCGGGTGATATGTAACTATAAACAAGTTAGATATCAATCTTAAAACATTTTTAATCATAAACTAAGCTTAATTGTTTAAAAATGTTCATTTAGCAATTTAAAAATCTACATATTAATTAATAAATAATAATAATTGGTCATCAAATTATGCTTGATTATTTGTTATACAATAATAAAATTGGAATCAAGGAACATGATCCATGAGAGCATAACATTGGTATAAAGTAAAACCATTATATAGTGTAATAATGTGTTTCATAGTAATAATCAAAGAAATATTAATCAATTATACCGACCAATAAATGAAACACACATTATTCTTTGGGAAACCACTGATAAACTTTATTTTGTCATGGGATAACCTTCTTTATACATTTTTGGTCATTTGATAATTGAATGTCAACCATTTAAACTCCTAAAAAAATCAAATTTACCCAATTCATAAGAGTGATGTAATATAACCACCTATAATAAAATAAAATCATATATATGTAACAATATCATGAAAATATTTATCATTTCATAAAATAAATACACAATATAAAAGAAAATATCTTTTTCAAAATATCATTGTCAAAATTTTAGATCATCTACATAAATATTAAAGATAAAATACTTGGATCACATTCATTTTAAACTACATGTAACATGAATTCATGTTCTCATATATGAAATTACATTTAAAAGATTACACAAGAATTTATCTAGTAAAATATCATTCTTATTTTAAAATTTATTATTTCAAATATAAAATTTTGAAATTATTCCAATTTTTTTATTGGGAATGAATCATGAAAAAATGTAAATGAATAATGAAATCAAATATGACTCAAGACCAACAGAAAATTGATTTGTGCAGTATATGTTTAAACTAATGATTATAATCAACATTTTATAAAAAGTACATCATTTTAAAAACAAAAAGAAGATTAAATTTAATAAAATTACACAATATGGGGAATAATTATAAGTGAGTTTAATGAATGTTTTAATAGTATTAAAATTTTTAAGGAAAAAATTGTAATGAAATTTTTGTCATTGAGGATTTGATTCCCTACCAAATAGAAAAAGAATATATGTTTTCCATAAAAACATTATTTTATATTATTATATATTTAAATAGTGAAAATGTTTGGAAATCATGTGAATTATCAGAATAAAAGTAGTAAAATTATTTTCATTACATTTTGGATAGATATATAGTATACCTGCATCGACATAAAATTATAACCTAAACAATCCTAGTAGAACGTGATAATATAAAATAAATTTCACAACTAATTTTTGAAATACACTCTAGGATCAATAACCTTTTAAATAACAAATTACATTAAATTTTTATTATATAATAAAATAATATTAATTTTAAAAATAACATTCATGGTTTACATATAAAATATTTTCATCCATTGATTGACAATACCTTAAGAATATCATTATTCATGGTGAAAACAATATCATTTTTCTTGTATGTTTCAACTCAACTGTTATGGTCCTTGAATCTCGATCACGGATAAATCATATATATAATTACATCCATTACATTAATATAAAATATATTCATTATATAAATGTTTAAAATCATTGACTAAATGTTGGTATAACAAAAGAATTACAACATTCATGGAGATGGTAGACTGTACATACGCATTAATGGTGTTTTATTATTATGAAAAACCATTGAAAGAAATGTTAATAATATTTTATAATTAATAACATAATAATATCATATATATATATCACATATATATATTTTCTAATCCAGAATTATATCCATAAATTTGTGGTTGTTATAGAAATTGGAGCATATTTCTATGAGTGGAAGGTATATTATAGGTGCACATGAGAAAAAATGTTATTTTTCAATTTAATATGAATGAAACATAAAAGGGATGGAAAATAATCATAATAAAACCTCAATATACATAATATTTTTTATTTACCATGTAATGATGGATATCACAACTTAACTAATTTGGAAGAAGAGATAATATTGAATGTCCTTGGTTAAGATTCATACCACTTTATTGAGAGATATCCATTGGCTTACAACTTCGAGATTGAAATATTGTTCACATAAAAATATCATGGGATCTTGAATTAAGGAAAGGTATCTCGGACTCTTCTGGGGATATGATTTTTAGATCTAGATGTCTAAAATTTCCTACATATTGGAGGTGTGGAGTTTCCCTTTTATAAGAGATGGATATTACACTAATGGAATTAAATAAATCATTTACATGTTATAATATAATTATTCATTAATGTTGACATAAAAAGACATGGATTACATGGTTAGATATTAAATATTAAATATATTTTCAACTAGTAATATCAAGAAAAGTTTATATGGAATTATAACCCTTATCTGTATGTTTTACCATAGGAAACCCAATTTAACCCTAATTATGGAAAAAAATATAAATGTTTATTATTATTATTTATGAAAAAATTAAAAGTGAATGTATTACCAAATTATAAAAATTAAATCTATATTTTGAATACATTTTTTCAATCAAAAATTATTTAAATGGTAAGCAATAATATTAAAATAAATGTGTAAAATTCATAGAGACCATATTTTAAAAAAGTAGAATATTATGAATAAAATTGAATTTACCATCATTATTTACCTTGTATAATGTTTAAAATGAATAATAAAAAATATTATTCAATATATAATCAATAGTTTTCCTAAAAAATATTTCAAAATAATTATTTATTAAATTTATTTTGGTTAAAACTCATTTCTCATATAAAAATTGTACTATAATGAAATTTACCACCAAATGATTTGATCATAATTTATAAAAATTGGATAAAATTTAATTATAAGATTCTTTAAAAATAAAAAATAAATTAAAAACACTTTTTATTTTTTGTTAGAATAATTTTTTCATATTAAAATTCCAAGCACTGAAAAAATACATTTTATTGGAAAAATTGGCACAATTATCTTGAAATGATTTAAAATAATAATAAATAATGATCATTATTTTTAATCTATACATTTAATTAAGGGAAAAATTAATATAATAATTTCATAATGGGTTTAATCATATTTATAAAAATAATCCCAACATCTATTTTATAATTTTATACTATATAATGGGATCTTTTTGTAATATATCATCTATTCTGTGTATTATTTTTGGATATTGTATGAATTATTTTAGTGACCAAGTGATGTGAAGGAATGTGATCTCGAGGAATTATTTCATAAGAATGAATGAATCTTATATATTAAAAATATTAAATTTTGTGGGCACATTGATTTCCTGGAAGAGTGGAATAAATTCTAAATGGGTTCCTGTGTGAGAAATCTTGGGGCACTGTTGAGTTCAATATGTGAGGTTTTCACTAGATGTTAGATAACATTAGTCAACATGGGTATTTTTTGGATTCATTATTGTGGACATGGAAAATAAAAAAAAATTAAAAAAATTATTTTATTTTAAATTGTAGATGCAACGATTGACAATTATTTAAAGGGATGATTGGAAATAATTTATAGGATTAGCTGTATAACCCTAAAAATGATGGAGAGACATTAGAGAGATCTTCTAGGATTCTCACTCTAGTTCATTATGATGAATCATGGTTCGATCATCAATACATATCAGATTCAATTTATCTTACCAACAATGATTAAAAGACTTCATCTGTCATCAGAAATCTAACCAAATCATTGTGGGGTGTGTTTTTAAAATTTTTTATTCTTCATTATTCATTTTTATAATTAAATCAAGGAAATATATAAAAATATTGATCTTCCATTCTATCATCTTATAGGATGGGTTTCAATTATTAGAGTTATGAATAATATTCTCTGTGATTTGTTTATTATTATTCGATTTTTATTCTAATAGAAATGAAGTGAGATTGACACCAACGTCAATCAATGTTCGTTCCACTTTCTCTATTCTTTTATTTCCTCACCCAATTCAGAGTTCATCATTGTCATTCTTTATTGTCCCACAGTTCCACATTTTACCAAAATATCTATCATTGTGAACTCATTTCATGGTGTGAAAATAAAAAATAGTATATTTGGGGTCAGCATGAAAAGATAGGTGTGTGATGATAGAAGAAATTAATAATTAGATGTCTAATTATACTCCATTTTTTTCTCATAGTATTGCATCAATGAATGAGGAGGGTCTCAATTAATTAGAAGATCGAAGGCCAAAATCTCTTTTATTTTGTGTTGGCATGACTCGGTGAGGCTTAATCAATTGTTTTTCAGTAAAAAAATGGCCTGATCAAAGGCGAAGAAACAAATGGATGTGAAGAGGAAGAGTCTAGGATTCTAGAAAGTCCAAAAAACCCACATTTAAAACATATCTAAGCATCATGTGGGGACCATGAGTAGACACGAGGGTCTAGTGTAGTAGATAAGTATAACACACTGTGTATATTTACCAACATGGTGTGTGACCACTTCATGAGGACTCGGTGTGTACATCAATGAGTACACACACACATCATGTAGTACATGGGTTTCCTACAAGACATATGCAACCCAACATGGTCATAGTTGAGACCATCTATATAGGAAGATCCATGTACTCTAACACAGGTAGAGTATAATGGATTACTACACATTGTGTACAACTACACAAAAACAGTTTGATGACATTTTATGTTTACATGGTCTGGACCTATTGTCAAGGGACATAACTAGTTTTCCATCTACGTACCATGTAATATTTTATTCATTTCTTGAATATCTTGTCATCTTTATCATGTTAAATATTAGTTAGAATTTATTCCACTTATATATTCCCTAAAGGTCAGAAAAGTATTATCTCCTACTCTTAGTACATTGATTCCTTCATTATTTCATCTTGTATAAAGTCATTAAAATCTAAATGACAGGCTCAGAATGATATCCCCAATACAACATCATGCCCTAGTTGGATTCTTAGTATTAATACGACCAACACTAAGCGGGTTCTTATCATCAACTTAGTAGGTTAATCTAGATTGAGTTGTTGGTATCACCTTGTGGCCCTAATAGTGATCCCCATCTGAGAATCATATCTCTTTGGACAGTCATTTTATTTATTCTAATTATAATTCCCAATGATAATTACCTCTTAGATAGACATAATCATTACTATCAAAATTAGGAGACTAGTCTCTTGGATGAGTGTCTTTTGGAATCATTAGCGTGGAATCATTGTCTGGTATTTTAAGCATGTGTCTTATCTTTATACTATTTTCCTTTATTTATTATATAATTAGTTTTTATATGTTTTTTATACATATACCTCTATAAATATGACAATATATTCCATTGTTGTGTGATTTTTTATTTTTAGGGTCTCGTACTGAGTATTTTTATACTCACGCATGCACGGGGTATGCCCGCGTTTGTAATTTCTAGTAATGTTGATTGACCTTTTTATAGAAACCTAGGATGAAAAATACAATATGGTGCTTAATGAGATAATACAGGTTGAGGTGTGTTCATATGTCTTTCCAATAGCATTCCTAGTACCTTTACATTTGGGTTTGAAATGTGTTAAAAAATATTTTGCGGGTCCTGTATTTGACCCTGTTTACATTCATTTACGTCCTGTCATACTCTGGTTGTGGTATATAGATGTATGCATGCATTTTTTCTTTATTTTTTCATTTCAATAATTTTTGGATTGGATATTTGTGTGTGTGTTTTTCTCTGTGTGTGTGTAGGTACTTATGAAATGCCTCCCCTATTGGTGGCATGCCTATTCAATGCTAGTGACTAGACCCTGGAGTAATAGAGGTAGTCTTGGGGAGTCACGGAATGGGGCCCACTGCGATGGGTCCTGATATAGTGGTATCAAAAGGCAATCAGGTCTACCATGGTACTGACATGCTATTAGAGTTTTCTGGGAAACAATGTTAGGTTTTTCAAGTTTGGATTTCATTTTAGGGACTCCATTGTTGTTAAAATGGTTGATATATCCACAAATAAGTATTCATATGACCTTCTTTTTGAAATTATAAAAGAGAACATTGGTTGCAGGAAAAATAATGGAACACAAATCATATAGGAATTTTTCATGTTTCTATATCCTTATTGAGTGAGCTCTCAAATATAATCTCAATGGCCATGAGATATCATGATTACTTTTTGGATACCTCCAAAATTTATTCAAGATAGTATTGGTAATCATGATAACAATGATTGTCCCCTAAGTTATGAGTTTTCAATTTGGGGACATGTTCTAGAGATGTTACCATTAGGTGCTATACCATCTATACCAACATTATAAAACCATTTTTTACCCTCTGTACCAGTGAATGAGGTGTGTAGGATGGGTGCAAATCAAAATTTTTTATAGAAAGAGACCCCTTCAGGGTCCAAGGTGAGCCTTACCCATAAGAGGATGAGGTCCAGCTTGAGGTGGTGATGTAAGTTTTCTATCAAGCGAGGGCACTAGCAAATCGTATGGTGGTCTTGGAATCAAGCCTTCTACTTGTCTTAATCATGCAATGGTGGGGATTAGTTACCAAGTATTATGATTAGGATAATATTTAGTGGAAACTGTTCAAGTGAATTTTTAAAGAGGATTTATAACCATAATTACTATGGCCTTTACCTATCCTGGAGATTCTTTAGCTCCAGCAGGTCAACATAACAGTGGTTGAGTAGTCATCATAGTTCTAATCCCTTCCAAATACTCAATGGATATGATTCAATATCCATTAATATAGGATCATACATTAGAGAAAGGTACTCATAGATATATCTATTAAATATTTATTCCTACATGAATTACTATATATTATGGGGTTCTAGATTGAGATTTGGTGGTCAAAAGATTCTTGGTTCAGCAGTTACAACCGATAGTTGTCAGCAGTGAGAAAGGAGCTGATATCTCAATAGCAGATAGGTGATGTATATCACAGGGACCTTAACATGGAAAAAGTTTTTGTAGATGTTCCCATGAATGAGGATATATAGATCACTGTTCATAGGATGGTTCCAGTCATCCTCCATACAAATCACTTTTTTCCCATTTTCAAAAAGCCGGTTTATGGGTATCTAGTGCCCAAATACAGAAATCCAGACCGCATACAATCCAAACATCTACGGCATCACACATTCAAATACAATTCAACATTCAAAAACAATCACTCAAAACCTTGAGCCACGAACCCACACGGCGGCCTTGAGGCATGGGATCCCTCGATTCATACATCACCTCAAACAATGGTCATCCTCTAAACACACCCAAAATGACTAGAAAATCTGCAACCCAAATCACTGACAAGCTTCACCGGCATTCATCATCACCATCACAGTGAAAGGTGATTGAAAATTCACTCATGCCGACTTCCAAAAACCAGAACATCATCGACCCCATCCTATGTGGCCAAAAAAATGACATAAACCACAAACAAAAACAAAACCAGTAGACCACCACGCCAGAGAGAATCAAAAGAAGCAGAACCAAAACCAACATCAGTAAATACAACACGCAGCAAATCAAATGAAGAATCCATCCACAGCCTTGGATCCCTGGACTCCATCCACGCATCACCTTGTAATCATGCTCAACCCTCCGAAACAAGAAACAAATCTCCAAATCGGCAAAATAATGCCAAACCAGAACCAATTCCCCATCGCCGCCAACCCGATCTCGTGAGGCGACGTGATTTCCTGCCCACACACACAGCTGAGGGCGAGTAGAGATTCCAAAAACCGCAATAGCAGGGAACTCATCCGCTGGGCCAGAACCGTTCCACCAAGAAGCCCTATCCAGCATATGGGAGTTGAGCGAGGAATATGTCGATATCAATGAGAAACACTAAAACAACCAAGCCCGTGAAACACGCCACCGCAACAGAGGAACCTCCACCACAATTTTGATGAGTGAGGTGAGGATGAGACGAGTCGACCCGAAGAGGAAGGCGGCGGTGAAAATGAAAAATCCTAGAGTGGGAGCGCCCCTTACGGGCCCATCACAAGTTTCATTCATCCCATAGAATGATAGTGACACTAATGAGACCATAGGTGACAATCTCAACATTGATTTTTGGACTATCCATATAGTTGATAGAGAAACAAATGATGGGAAACTAAGGTATTAAAAATGGTAGAATAAGTTAGCTCCATTAGATGGAAGAAAAAGAAGAGGATCTGGAAGTGCAGTAAGAGGGGGTAGATGTTTTTCACTTGTTACAAAAACCACCCCCATGTGGTCCACTCAAGGCACAAGGATCATGGGGATATCAGAGGGGACATCTGCATACTATGGAAGATTATGACCTTGAGGCTCTAAGAATGAATCAGTATACAATCCATGAATTTTATACATTATTTTTAGTACTTATAGGCACATGTTTAAGTCATTAATTTCTTACCACTTATCATCATTGAGACGTAAGGATTTTAGTTGAACGGTTGACTGGAACCTTAAACATAGATATGACTATAATATACGACTTAGAGATCATTTACTTAGGATGATATTCAGACCGAACTCTTAGAGTAGTGAGTTTCAGTTGGGATATCCTACTAGCAGCATCAAGTCCTTTTAATTACATTCATTATATATAATGGTTATCCATTGTTCACTCTTAGGTTTATTTTTTAGTCGATGTGTGTGGAGTGTCTGTAGTGATAGAACTATTTTTTTGGGGGAAGAAGAAACCCATGGATATTATGATATTATCATGGAATTTAAGGTGAGGTCGATTACTCATACATTTTATTGTATAACTCATGGTGTAATGGATATTTTGTGTTTCCAATTTCAAGTAGTGGTGGTGAAGTATAAAAATGTTTTTCTTGATGATATTCCATGATTACCTCCCCACTAAGAGACAAACATCTGAAATGATGAATAATTCAGGAAAACTATGATATTTCATCATTATGACATATGGTCCGGCAGTTTATCAGGATTTGAAGGTGTAGTTGGAGGAATTTCAGATGAATGGATTTTTGAGATCCATTGTTTCACCATGAATAGCCCTAGTTTTGTTTCAAATAATGTATAATAAATCTTGAGGTCGTGGGTGGAATACTAGAATATGGATCATGTGACCCTAATTAAAATTTATCCATTTCTATGGGTCAATGAACTCTTTATAATTTGATAGGGGCACAATGAATCTCGATGTTTTAAATCAGATTACTCTATAAACATATATGAGTATGAGATGATGATATAATGAAGACAACATTCAATTTTCATTATGGTAACTATGAATACGTGATGATGAATTCTTATGGGACTAACTCTCAAAAAATTCTCATGGGTCTCATGAACCAGATTATTCATCTTTATATAGACTAGTTTGTGGTATTCATCATCAGTGATATTTTTTATACTAAAAATTTGAGCAGGATCATGATAGATACATGAGGATAGTTTTGGATGTAGTATGAGAGAACCATCATTATTTAAATCATAGAAATTTAAATTTTGGGTTTCAGGAAGTCCTATTTTTGAGACATGTTATCTCAGTAGATGGACTGGAAATGGACCATGCCTAGGATGAGGTATTGTAAGAATAGGATCCACCTAAGAGTATGAAAGAGGTGTAAATATTACTTGGTTTAGAAAGATATTATCAGTGAATCATTCCAAATTACTACAATATATTATCACCCAAGATATCATTGAGTTGGAAGGGGTATCCTTTTACATGGAAAAAGAAGTTCTAGCCTGATATTTAGTAGTTGAGGAAGTATTTGAACAGCACTCCCATCATGACATTTTTGGAGAACAGTGTCGAGTATGTAGTGTTCTATGATTCATTTGGAATCAGTATTGTTTGTGTTTTGATGTAGAGGAAAGTGGTTATTTCATATGGTACAGTCCAGTTGAGACCACATGAGAAGTACTACTCAACCATTTATCTTGAGTAAGTTGTAGTAATCTTCTATTTGAAGATGTAGCGACACTACATAATTAGTGACCAGTTTATCATCTACTCTTATTACAATAGTCTCAAGAATATCTTCAATCATACGGATATCAAAATAATATTGTGCTTTTGTCAAGAGATTCTAAAGTATTCTATTTTTAAATTTTCTATATTACAGGGAAGGGGAATTTGGTATCAGATTCTCCCAATAAGAGATATTGTTTGAAGTTACTGAATGACGTGTGGATGTATTTTTCCACATTTATATTTTCTTTTATTTATAGTTATGAATATTATATCTCCATTTGTGGTTTTTTATCCACATACTCTTATAGTGTGTCATGGATGTATAATATATAGATATCAATTGCGAGAACATACATTCTTAGATATCCCCTGGGCATGCCCCTTGTAGATATTTTCATGATTTCGAGCACATTGTACTTTTAAGAGGATTCATGTTGGTTACAATGAGATTATGTGGGTAGGTTCAAATATATTTTCAAAATATTTATTGTTTGAATATCCATTTGTTAAAAAGGCATATAATGACCTCATAAGTCATTGTTTTGTTTCCATCGATGAATAGGGGAGTTTTAGAGTTTATTTCTTCATTCCTTACATGAAAACAATTGAAGAATGAGGTTAAAGTTCTAATGGGTTTGGATGAACCCATTGTGGTGCCATAAGGGATGTGGGAAGGGATATCATTGGATATTCTAATGTGATCACCACATATTTTTAAAGGATATGATTCCATTAGGTTGTCATAGACTGACTCCAAAATTCATCCCATTTCCTAGCTATATGAGAGAAGAGTTTAGTAAGGATCTTGAGATGCATCCATGTGTAAGAGATAGTCTGACTCCATGGAGTCGCATCAATGATAATTTTTGATAGTGATTGTTTATTTATATACCAATTGTCGAATGGGATACAAGTGGATTTTGTGACATTGTTTTGAATTTAAAGACAAATATGATGATAATACTAAATATTACATTCATGTTTTGGAGAATATTATACAAGTCCTATATGTTGAAGTTTATCCATAGTTGGGAGGATCACTTTAAAATTGTGTTGTTTTCATACAAACACAAATACCATTCAACCATCAGTATGGTACTGTTTGATTCCTTGTATGGGAAACCTTATAGGTCACCACATTATAGAGGAACCTATTAGAGTTATAAATCACAGACCCAGAATTGGTCAGACCAAAAATTAAATCATTATGATCAACCTAGGGTGAATGGAGACTATACGTAGCCCTCATATATCTTATGCTAATAGGTGACTGATTTATTTTATTTTCATGGAAGGAGACCGTGTATTTCAACTATTTTTACCATGATGTGTATTACATAGATTTATTAGGGGTGGAAAGGTATCTCAATGGTTCGTCGGCCTTTTCAAGATACAATGCAGAGTTGGTGATGTGGAATAACACTTATGTCAACCTATTTAGCTTGATCAGGAACACAACATCATCTATGTTTCTAAGTTGATGAGGTACATACATGAACCATGGCACATTATCTGCTAGGGTGAGCTAGATATTGAATATGGATTGGCCATTGTTGAGAACCCGGTAATGATCAACGATCAGTAGGAGGGGATTCTTCGTGGGTGATTGATTTCTATGGTGTGTTTCTTATTGTAGCATGAGAATCGTCAGAAGAAATCATTGGAGATGTAGGAACTGAATCGGGATCAGGACCCACATATTTTTGAGTATCCCATGTTGTGGATTTGCGAGGACAGAAAACCCCAAGGTGGGGAAATATAATGTCTCTATTTTTTTATATTATAATGATTATTTTTTAGACCACACACTGAGTCAATGTGTGACTCTGAGGCCCAATGTTACTAGAATAAATGTGTGAAATATATTAATTATATTAACTAGAAACCACACAAACATAGTTTTCTTGAAGGTTACCCATATAAAAAATGAAAGGGCACCATTGATTTCAAAATGTGAGGCACACCCTGTTAATAACATAATATTTTTTGGAACATGTCATTTGTAGAAAATTCATAGTCGGTGAGGAAACTGTTAATATAATTTAATAAAATTATTTAATTTTTAATTGTTGACTTAGAAATTGACATGTATTTAAATAGAAGACTACGAAGAATTTCAATAGATAGTTTCATAACCCTAGAAATGTTCAAGATTCATTGCAGACACCGTTGACGATTCACTCTCATGATAATGGAGATAGTTTTTTATTGACAATAAATGCACCTAAAATTGAACAGTCCTTGACAATGATGAAAATGGAACACCATTCATCATTAGTGATTAAACTAAAAAATGGTAGGGTGTGTGTTTTGATTTTTTTTCCATGTTCTTCATTTCTATGATGAACATGAAAAAATAACCAAAGAGATTGAAACATGTATCAATCATCATATGGGATGGGTTATAATTATCAGTGATTGGAAGAATTTTATTGGTGATTAATTTTTGACTATTAAATTATCATTATAACATAAATAAACTAAGATTGATAGGATCATTGATCGAGGTCTGTTCAAAAATATTTATTTTATGCTTTTCTCCCCCGATAAACAATTCATCATGGGGCCTTTTTGATGGACCACATATCAAAATTTTATTGAAAAATCTATCCTTACCCACCCATTTCATGGGGAAATTATTTATAATCATAGATATAGGATCATCATGACTCGATGGTGGTGTGATGATGCAAATGAAGTCTAAGTAGATGATGGTTGATTTATCATTTCGTGTTCATTAGTAAATAGTGAAGAACGATGATAATATCATTTTTTGAGTATATAGAATGCATCAATCTTGTTGATTCATGGTTCGAATAACTCAAAGAGGCTCAATATATCATTTTGAATAATGTATATTCTTGAATTGATGTCAAGATCATTATCGTGATGCACAAAAGATGAATATGAGATTCAATAATGTTCTAAAGAACGTAGCATGTATGATGGATTTATACATAGTGTGGGGCCCTCTATGTGGTGGTTGGTGTTTTAGGTTGGAGATAAATATAACACTTCATGTTACATGGCATACATGTCATGTGACCTCTCTCTAAAGACACAATAATGTATTTAGATAGTACACGGACCCAGTGTTGAGGGTACATGTTGCAGACATGTAGTGTACTCCCCCACATGGACATAAGTTATACCATGAATATGGGATGAATCATGTACTGGCAAAAGGGTAGAGTACAAAGGAAGACTATATGGCATGTACTATTACATGAACATGGTATGATTACACATTCTATTTACATGGGCTGGACTCGAGTTCAAGGGATAGGGCGTCTAACACATATACACATAGTGTACTCTTTTTTACATGTCTAGAATCTATTATCCTTTGTATCATGGATAAGATTCATTCAGGTTCAATTCCCTTATCCATTCCCTGATGGTTTGTATATTATCATCTCTTTCTCCTTAGAAAACGATCCCTTCAGAAAGATATTTTGGATATGGTCATTGGAATCCCTTTGAGGTACCCAGAGTGAGATACTCTCTTATTCATCACATCCTAGGTGGATTTTATGGTCTCAATGTGATCCAAAATATGTGGGGAACAAATACTCAACATTAAAGGTCAGTCGATATTGTGTTTTTTGTATCGCCCCATGGCCTTGGAAGTTGTACTTATCTGAGTATCAAATATATTTAGGCATTCAACATATTCTTTCTCATGATGTAACCCAAGGATAAGTACCTCTATGAATTATTTAATCCATGCTATTAGACTCAATAGTATGTTCTCTTGTATGAGTGCTTCATAGAATCTTATATATAAAATGCTACAATAGTGTACTATAGTTTTGGTTTACCTCTATATTATATTTTTTGTTGAGAATATCTATATATTGTTGTTATATGTTCTATAGACTTATAACAATGTAGAACTAACTATTCTTTACTTTTTTGAATGCTTTGCGGTTTTCGGTTGTCCAACTAAGTCTTTTTATTCTCCCCCATACACGGGCCTTTCTCTCACTTGATGTGTCTTCTGTAGATGAGTGACATTTATCTAGAGTCCTAGGTGGACCAACTCCAGAGGGTACATAGTCAAACAACACAAAAAATGTGTGTTCCTACAACATTCCCCCAATAGTCCCAATATATTTACATTTAGTATAGTATTTTTTTATAGAATCATTGTGTTGGGTTTGATCTGTTCATGTTTACTGCTTATTAAATCATGTTGTACTCTACTTGTGAGATATAGGTGTACAAATGAATTAGTTGCTTAGTTGTTTTTACATTTCATCACTTTTGATCTTAGAGACATGTGTTTCTGTACAAGTACATAAAAATTTCAACCCATTTTAGTTACATAACTACTCTGTGCTAGTCACCATCACATATCCTATTGGTGGTGAGCTTGGGGAGTCATGACCCAATCCCTATAGGGATTGGGTGTGAGACATTTAGAAACATGGTTGCATATAAATAATTCTAACTAATGTATGATTTTTATTACAAGAAAAAAAAATTAAAACTGTAGGGTGTAACATACTTCATATAAATGGTATTTAAAAGAAATAATAGTGTTGTTATTATCAATATTTTATTTTTTTAAAATTTTCACTTTGGGAGAATCTAAAATTCCATATGTGATGTATAATATATTATATGATTACCATATGTATGTTCTAGATATATTATGTATCACTTCATAATATAATGATTTTTCATATTTATTTTTATGAGTATAGATATATCATTCATATGGATTGGAATGTATTTTTTATTTATATAATATGTAATGAACTTTATAAAATCATCCACGTATAATAATGTAGTCTTCAACACACATTAATAAATTTTTATAATATAAACTATATAATACATGAAATATTAAATATCTCAGTGATCTTTAACAGAAATCCAATTTTATTATTTTTATTATTATGTTACATGTAGATTCTAGTTATAATTAGAATTATAGATCTACATCATCACACCTCAAAAGATCATAAATTATTTTTATATAATATCAATTAACGTCCAATTATCCTTAAAAATCATCTAACTATATTCTCCTAAAAACATTAGTCTTTACCATATTATAATGTTTATAATAAATTTTCATACAAAATCAATACAACCATTATTATTCTCAAACCTATTCCATATTTTTGGATATGACATTGTTTGAAAATTGCATTGAATAATCACACAATGTGGAAATCTTCTCAACATAAAATGATACTACTCATGCAACCTCTTATAGATTAATCCACGTATATATAATGACAGGAACAATTCATTATTTACAAGTATTCAACATGAAATATTAGTATTAACTCAATCATATTGAAAATGTGAATGGGTCCTCTGTAATAACACTAATGGAATCTTCTCAAAACATAGAACCAAATTGATTCTTTATTCTTGATTAATTATTGAAAATTAAATATAAAATGACACATTGCTTGTGTACTATAGTAATTGTTCTCATCAACATGATTAGGTACTAAAAAATCCTTTTGTTCTTCCCTTCTCAACCCATATTGATATTATTGATGATGACTTCATTCTTATTATAAACAAATAAAACTCAATATCAATTGATTTCTCTAATTTTATATCATCAAATGGTAGTAATCATAAATATTCTGGTTTAAAATTCATTTATATCTAAATAAGGGACAAGTGACCTTATCCTAAATTAGTGTCATTCTTAAATTTTTTTCTTGATAAGCCTAATAATTTTCATATATAATTTATATTTAATTATTCACTTTATATGATTCTAACATCAATTTCTCATTACACCAGGTTTTCATCTAATCCATGTTATTGTTAACTCTACCGGGGTAGTTGTAATAGTGTTTGTGTATAAAAAAAACAAATTTTCCATATAATTATTATAAAAAATTATCATCTCCAAATTCATTAGTAAGATCAATTATTTAGATATTTTATTAAATCATGTCAAACTTAAAAGTAAAAATATGATGTTACATCCAAATTAAAAATACTTATGCTTTAACCTATTTATGTTATGAAATTTTATAATATAAGAAAATTATCGTATCATTTAGAAAATCTACAAAAAAAATACTATATATGAAAATTATTTAAGGTTTACAACTAATACATTATTCAATTATAAAAGTTATATATCATAAAATGTAACAATAATATATTTTATTGAAATTATTTCCCTATTTATAAAATGATTATTATAGTCCTACATTTATTTTAGTTTTATTTTATCAATAATCATATTCACTATATAAATCTATCAATTTATTAATTATTTATCACTTTTTAATTATTTTCCTTTCTAATCATATTTTAGAAGGATGATATAATTTATTGTTGATTTTATTTTTTTTCTAAATGAATTTCTAACATTTAGAAAGTATATCATTTTTAAATAGTTCATTGTGTGATTACCTTCAGAAATTATTTATTATAGTTAGTATGTTATAATATGTTGATTCTGAGCCATCATTATAGAATATAAATTGTCATTTTAGTTCCAAAAAATTAAATGAATTCACACCATTAATATAATCCTTATAGTAAATAGGGTGTATTGGGTAATAACAGGATATATTTACATAGTATAGCTGAATCAATGGTACTTACGTTATTCCTTTACATAATTTTTTCTTATTCGTCATTTCCTTTATTCTAATACTCTGAAAATCATAATTAATTTTCCTAATAATAATATATAATTTCAATTGTGAAACCTATTACCAAACTAAGCCTCAAAGGTTTTTATCTTGACTTCTTATTGAATATTAATTTTAATTCGATATATTTCTAAACACATATATTATTTTTATTTTAAGAAAATTTTTCTTATATAATTATTATTTTCCAAAACATCATTGCTATATTTTTATAGCTATAATTTCTAAATATTTTAATTTTGTAAAAAATGATACACATATTTTATTATGGTATTTTTACATAGAATAATATATAATGGAGAGAAATTAAGATATTCCATAAAGCACTACAAATAACTAAAACAAATATTATGTATAAATTTTTAATATTTCTATGAGAGATAAAATTATCATTAATGGGGGATTTTATTCACTAAATCTATGTGTATGATTCCCACGTCCCCAAACATGACGTAGATTTTCAAAATTAATAATATTAATAAATGAAATTAATTTCAAAATATAATTTTCATTCAAGGTAAATTCATGTTAGATTAATCACAAAAGATAAATATAATTTGGATTTATAAAATATATGTTTTTTCAATAATAATACTCTACAAAAAAATCCACATTCAATCACTACATTACCAAGGGTCAATATTATTTTATAACATTAAAAACTTTAATAATGTTAATGGTGTATTCTACTTATGTTATAAATTATTATGGAAATGGATTTAAACTATTGAGTAGTTTTAAATAGTTCCAACAAATTATAAAAAACCATTGGGTTTCATTATAAGCTTTTTTCCATTTAGTGATTTTGTGTTAAACATTAAAATTTTTTATTTTCAAAAAATTAGAATGAACATATGTACCAAGGTGTGAATTTAAAATTTATTTTAATTACTTATAAATTAGATGAAACATTTTCCTTCATTTCAAAAATAAAAATACAAAGCACTTAATTATGGTAAATACCTTGTTTTGGAATGTCATCATTGAATATAAATTAAATAATGGATAGGATAACCATGTTAATATTTTTCAAGTACCAAATATTCTTATTATAATCCATTTAAATAATCAATGTAACTAATTAATTTGGGATTTATTCTTTCATTTAAAATAAAAAATTAGTATTTCTTCTATTAAATGTTATTATTCTATGTATTAAGTTTCTATAATTGATGTGGTGTCCCCTATCTAGAATTTCATGTTGGATTCAACAATATATCATGATAATTTGTTTTCAATATTTTCATTGATGTTTAATTCCTCCAGGTCCAAAATATATTATTTTACACACACTACGACATTCATTGCAACAATCTCTATAGTGTTGCATTTTTTTCAAATTCTAAGTTATTATTTTGTTTTAGGTTTCAATGATATAAACCCATTATTTTATAAATAATTTATTATATATCAATTTAGATTCACTGGATTCATTAATATTATCAACTAAACTATATTATGAATAATAATCTTCTGTTTTTTAAAATCTAGTTTCTTTTTCGTAATATTGGTTATTACCCTACGAGAGTTGGATATTTAGAAACATCCTCAATTTTTGTTTTATTGAAATATTCAATAAATTATTTATTTTTGAATGACATTAATTTTGGCATTATTTATAGTCTGAAGCACCATTATATTTTTATAGGGTGTCTCTTAATATATTATTCATCCTTTTTGAAGGAGTAAATTTCTAATTGTATATGTAATCTAATTGGGTTTTATAAAATCCTCTCATCACTTGAAAGACACTATACTCATTCATTTTTTGAAAATTAATAGGTTGATATTCACTGACAATAATGTCGAAAACTTGACTTCCAATGATGGATATATAATTATGGATTTCAATTCAATGTTTGTAATATTTTATTTACTAAAATACTATATAAATAAGAATATTTATTGTAGAATAGTAATATATCCCAACATATAAACCACAAGAATCTACACCTGTTACATTTAAACCAACTGTTAAATAATTATTTTATTGGATTTTTATTTTTAATATAAATATACTAATAAATTATTTATAAATATTGAAAACTATTGACGGAAAAATAAATTTTCATTTTCAATTCTTCATTGTATGGCACAATTATATTCCTATCATGAAATTTATATAACTTAAATATTAGTCATTATAATTTTACATTACATATCTATCAATTTTGTTAAAAAATAGTTTTATATTATGTGCGCCCTTAATGACCAAAATAATAAAAATAATTAAATTGAATATTGTTTATTAAGAAATATAAAATTATTATCCAGTAGAATAATTTGAATTTATTTTTTATTATATGGTATTGATCATTAAAAAAAATATCTCTTAATTATTAATTAATTAAATTAGTAGAAGAAGATTCATTATAACATCCCTTAGTTGAATAAACTAAAATTTCAACTGGATTGCAAATTTAAATATAGAATGAAAATATTAATCAATACTATTACCTTCAATAAGTTCACACACTCATAATTTATTTTCCCAAAACATGTGGTGATCTATAAAACATTGATGATATTAAAAAATAGATATAAAATTATAAAACAATAAAATAATACATCTATAAATTAATAAGTATAATCAAATATTGAAATTATAGATTTATAAAAGTATCTTAATTAAAATGAAAAAAATATAATATCCAATTTATGTTCTGCATGTCTTAGTTTTATCCATTTGTTTATATAACTACCTATAGTGACTCCATATTTGTTGAGGAAAATCAAAAACCTAATATATATATATATATATATATATAATTTTTAATACACCACTCTTATTTATTATATATTAATATAAAATGACGCATTCATATCTATGTATCGTATATATTCCATTATTGTCACATATTTTTATTATTTTTATATAAATTTTAATTCCCACATAGAATCTATGTTGGTTGTATCAAATGTATCTACAATTATATTTCGACATCACAGACATTAAAAATACATTTATAATTTTGAATTAATATATTTTAATAGAAACACATGTTGTTGGAAAATATACTAATATTATAAAATTGTAAGATGTTATTATGATGTTGTGGGAATTGACATTAATATTTTTTCTATATAGAAAAAATGACACGATTATGATCAAAAAACACATTTTAGTTATATAGAATTCATTATATTTTCTTCTAAATCCCAAAAAATTCCTTAATAAATTCAATAACATTATTAATGAAACAATTGAACAAAACATAGAATTCTTGTACGTAAAACACAACTAAAAAATATAAATCATGAATTTAATATTTTTAAATAATTCATTGAATAACTACCTAAAAACACCAATATATATCTTGAATTGGCATATTTGGGATATGAACATTGTCATTTGTTCTTTAAATCACATAAATATTTTATTTAAAAAATTTTGTTTATCTTCATTCAACTTTTTCCCTCCTTTTCCCATGAAATATTTTAACTAAAATTTGATGTTTTTTTCCATATGTTCAAGATGAAAAATATTTGGAGACTAAATTAAAACAATACGGAAACCATGAGATACAAGATTATATTTTTTTAAATCCATATAACATGGATGGAAAATAGTGGTTCATATTCTGTAGCATAACTATTGGGGTTTAAAAACCCAAAAATAGAATCTATGAAATCTGTTTTATAGATTTGTGAATGAAGAATCCAAATAGTGGATTCTAGTATTATTCATTAAAAATGGAAATTTAGCGTTTTCCCAACTAAAACATAATCACAATGGAATTATTTTTTACCACCATTAAATTCCATAGAGCTCTGTTCCACAATATATCTGTTCCCTATTTGTTCATTTTTTATTTCTCATCAATTGATCGCGATGTTTTGTGTTATTTTTCATAGTAATCATTCATTATAACATTACCTTTAATTATACACGCATTTTCTCTCTTCTGAAATATCCCTTGTATAGTTGTCTAACATAGGGATTTATATGAACTGATTTTACTGAGTTATTTATTTAATTTTTAGTTTCCACTGATCTATTTGGGCTACTAAAGTCCAATCATAGAATTTTATTACAATGGTTTAAATACGGCTATGCATTTCAATGCAGTTGGTCTTATGTAAGGATCATTAAATTTAGAACTATTACTTATTATTGACTATATTTACAATTTTTGGTGTTCTAAAATTGATATAAATATAGTTCTAAGAAGCTATAAAAAATTATAATGATTTTAGTTTTTCGCCTTAATTAAATACCATGTCTGATGAATTTATACACAGACAACAAAAAAATAAATACATGAAATTATTAGGTAGATATAAATTTTGAGGCATTAAATTTCTAACATAATTATCAAGTATATTAAAATAAATATATTTTGAAAAAATACGATAGAAAATATTATTCAAATTATATATCTCCACTATTAGAACTACTAATAACCTGTTAAATATTTTTTTAATATGAAAATATATTTTCAAAAAAGTTACTTTTCAGGTTTGATACATTAATGATTATCCGTCTCTTTAAAAAAATAGTCTATTCAAACAAATATTTCTTATCAAAATATTTTTTTGATGATATTTGATGAATTTATTTGGATTATTAGATTATAAATTTAAGTATGTAAATTTTGAAAAAAAACATTTTAAATTTACAATGATCATATTTCTAGAAAATAAATTTATAGGAATTTTTTTATGTAATTGATTTTAATGTGAAATTTTAAGCAATTATTTTCATGATAATGTCAAAATTATTAATTTATTTCATTTTATTAATAAAATAAATTTTTATTAAAACTTTCAATATAAAAAATTTTAATACATTAAATTATTAGATTGTATTTAAAAGTAATATTTTGAAATTATAATCCCATGCCAGAATTTTTAAAGCAAATATAGTGTTTTAATTAATATTTTTTATATATAGTTTCTAAATAACTATAAAATGATGTAATTAACATATAGATTTAATTTGATTTTAAATTAATAATCATTCAATAATATTTATTATTTTAAAAATATTATATCTGAAATTCACTAATAATTATACACTAATCAGAAATCATTTTTCATAAAAATAATAATTTCAAAACCATGTTTTTTCCCATTAAATGTGTTTTTGTCAGAATTAATTTTACACAATTTTATTATTTTTACTTGATAATTTTTATTATTATCTAGAATTAGTTTGTACATATTATTTAATAAGGCTTATATTATTTTTATTCTAAATAGAGAAATTACATTGTCAAAAACCAATTTCCATTGTAAGAACTAAAATGGTATAATTTAGTGAACAAAGAGTTAAAGGGAATAACATGTTCCTATTTTAATTTTGGATGTTTGTATTAAGAATATTTTTTTGCCTAAATAATAATTTTCCTTTTCTAATAAACATTTATATTGGTTGATTTCATGTAATCCAATAGCATTGATTTTTTTCAAAATTTCCTCCCTTTTATAATTTTAAATGTCTAGCCCCTCTCCAAACATACCATAACAAATCATAACCATTTATATATAATCTATAAGGCCTATTATATACAAATTTTTCAAAATTAATATGGTTTCATGCTTCATAAAATACAACTTGTCCAAGGTTTAGTCACATTCTCAATGACAATATTCTAGGACGTGAGGAGTATGATCATAAAATTCTATATATTTTCTAATTTTATTATGAACTTTTATTCTTCCAAAAATTTTATTAAAAAATTTAAAAAGTATAACATAATTTTAATTATTTTATATTTATTTTATATATTTATGGTAAAATAGCCAATCTCCCTCACCTTTTTCAGTCAAAAAACATAAAAACATAAAAACATGAATCGTGTATAGTGTTGACTACTAACTCCATGAATAAATGTGTTTCAATTTTTATTCACATTAAATAATACATTTTGTTATATTAATTTTTATTAATTTTTCTTATTTTTATATGCGATATATTTCATTGATATAACTAATTTTTAATAACCTAACATTTAATTATCATTATAAATCAATCTGTCGATATTAGTAAAAGAACATGATACATTTTATTAATCTCATATGTTTTCATGAAACTAAACAAAAAAATAACAGGATATGAAATCATAAAATATATTTCCAAAATGAAAATAAATTATTGAGAAAATAATGGTTTGTAAATGATGATTTTTTTCATGGAAATGATGATCAACACTGCTTTTAGAAATCTAGTTCAAAATGTTTATGATTATTAACACTTTTTGTTAGAAATTGATTATAGAAATACAATACATGAATAGACTTTATATAAATTTTTAAGGATATAAAATAATTAATTGATATACTCATATTTATGAAACATGATGTTAATAAAATTCTATTAAAATTAACAGTAAATGATGTATTATTTTTAATTAAAATGTATTTATTGAGTTATGAAACATCTTATTGAACATAATATTTCCAATACCTTATATTTTTGTTGATATTGGTTACTTATAATATTTCACAAAATAGTTTTTGGACCTAAATAAGTTTCAATAAAATATTTAATTTCATTTCATTTAATAATAGGATAATATTTTATAATAGAATCATAACTATGATTTTCACAATGATCAATTAAAAAAAATTCCAAAATAATTTTTCATGACTTGGTTATAATTATCCTACATCAATAAATATATAATTATTTCTTGATTTATAAATCATTTTCATGAACAGTTTTGGATATTGATATTTTGATATCTATGGATTTCATTGTTTATGTAATGTAGTATCTGTAGGAAATAAAAATTTTATGGGTTATTTATCTTATTAGATGAATTATTATTAGTGGAACATTTATATATGGATGATGACTGGTGGGGTCTTATATATCCTTCAAATTAATTGGAATCAGATAATATAACCCGAGATAGTTAGTCATATATAATATGGGTTTTCTCATATTTTCAAGCCTGGATATAATGAGTTAGTTCACATAAACATAAGGATAATGATTTGGATCACAAATTATAACTTATAATTATAAATAGGACAAATTTATATGTTTCCCAAACAATGTAAAACATCCTGTTTTATCTAGTAATTATAATTTTACAATATTCCATTCCTTTCTAGGAAATTCCCTTTTTTTCATTATCGTGGATTATTTTTAATGTATTTTTCATTTTTATAAAATTATTTTATATTCTATGAATACTAATAATTGTTTTGATCCATGTAATATATGTTATGATTATATAATGATATTTTTTTATGCATGATGTTTTTATGATCATATGTCAAATTATGTTCTATTATTAATGTATTGATATTTTCCTCTTATTATCATGCAAGATTGTGATGTAATTGTTTAAAATATATATTTTTTCATTCAAAGAATTATAACTCATAAATTATATAATATTACACTCCCTATGTTATGATGATGATTTAATTATGTGATATTTCTAGGGATGGATCTAGGAGAGCACAAGAGTTGTAAAATTATGTCAACTGTTATAATGTAAGGTGTTTATATATCGAAATTCGGGCATGCTGGTGGTGATTTGTTTTTATTTTATTATTATCATTAATTTCTAGATTTGGATGATTTTGGTGGTTCGTACGTTCGTGATGGAATCAGGGAGGCTCCTCTAATGGGATTTGGTTAAGTTGATGAGTTTTCCCATTCAGTATATACTAGTTCCTCAATGAAGTCAGTTCACTGTATTTTGTTTTTTCGTTTTCTATATCCATGATCATTGAAGCTTGTGTGTTGTTTGGTTCTTGGTTTATTTTTCAATGTTTATATTTTGGATTTCAAATCGAAGAATGATGGTGGTGATTTTTGGGAGGTGAATGTAAAGGATGTTCGATGTGATTGGTGCGCAACTCGTGGTAGGGGTTTTACTAGAGATTCATAAGAATCGAGATGGTGATGATATTTTTTTAAATTTGTAATTTGAATTGAATGTAGCATTTTTATTGGAATGTTTGGTTTCCCACTTATGCAGAAAATAGCTTTTTAGGAATGATGAAAATTCTATTTATCCAAAAAAATTAAACTAAACATTTCGATCCTTGGATTATGCACCTTTGGTGTGATATATTATTTAAACTGTTATATTATCAAATTATTTATGTAATGCTTGGTATGGGTCATAATATTTGGTATCGGGGGATATTTTTGTCATTTTACATATTGGATAAATCATTTTTAGATATTATTTTACATGACATTACTAAAAATATTAGAAAAATTATAATGGATTAGTCTTTTTAATGTATAACATCATGATGTTTCAATAAATTATTGATGTTGTGTTATTACTTTCTATGATTCACTAGATAAATTATATATGAGGATGTAGTTATAGAACATATTCATTTTGGGAAACAAACCACAAAAAATGATTTGGTAAGGTAAATATCATGAATCATTATGGGCCTGCTAAATGGTCTCTTACTACGAAACTAGTTTGATGCTGCCAAGAGGTATTCTTTATTTATTATAATATTCATCACGAACCATTAACAAAAATTTTAATATATATAACTAAATTATTTATACATCCAATCATTGTGAACATATATTAAAACTCAAATTTTAATAGGCTAATGTATCAACATCATTTATGGAATCCTTATTTTATATTTATTGTTTATGTTTATGTACAATAATTAATTTATGTATACTCATTCCCAATTTTATATTAGTTAGTATAATGTAGGGATAAAAAATAACTGAGTTAACAATATTTCCAATGAATAAGGTGATTATTGTCCTAATGAGATGCCAAATGAGATAGATGATGGAATGGACAAATCACATGACAATACTCACCCAAATTTTCCACGTAGCGGGTAACCACCAAAATAATTTTAATCATTTTAACAAACTAAAGATTGAGAACATATTTTTTGTGTCATTTATTAGACAACATCAGACCACATTTTTGGGTTTATAGTAATTGAATGAATTCAAGTCATCATTAATTCCTATGAGGCTACATAATTTTAATAATTTATAAAACTCAAACTACATAACTAAAAATATATTATCTAGAATGACTGAGTATCAGATACAGAATGATATTTAGTTTTTAATAATTAATAAAATGAACTAGAATTGAAATTTTATGACATTAGGAGTAAATATAATAATCTGAAACAAATATTGGGTAGTGAAATCAAAATCAAGGTGGTCCAAGTTCAATGACTTGTAGGTTCATGCACATTGGATTAAATTTATATGTGTTTATCAAGGATTGATATTGGAATTGGGTCATCGTGGGTAGTTTTTCTATATCTCCCGCAATAATCCTTTGATTGAAAAATTGGAATTTTCATCTTATTGGTTCAATCATATAGATTGGTGACCCTAACCCTTTTTTAAACATAACTAACTTAAATAAGATAATGGTCATGCGAAAAATAATTATATTAATTAATGCAATTGATTCAACATCATCAAATAAAAATAAATGGTCATGAAATTCTAAAAACAATTCTATTTTTATTGAATAATCAGTGGTGCGGAAACCCAAAACACTAATAATTAATTATAAAATCCCTAAAAACACACACCCCTACAATCACATCACATGACAGAAAAAAAAATCCCTCGTGTTTATTTATGATGGGAATGAGGAACATTGATGCACAATGGAGAATGGTCGAAAAAAATGGAGGTGATGCAAGGATCTATATCATATACCCTTTGCCTATTAGTGTTCACTCAATGTAGTTTTACTCCATTTTTCTGAGGTATCCTATTTTTAGTGACCGAGGTGTGAATATATAAGGAATCCCACAAAAATTTTGTTGTGTTCGAATTTATATTTCTCCCCAGTTATAATAACATAATGTTTAATTGACAATCATTTTGTGTAATATATTGAATTTTATTATTGGACAAGGTGTCTTGTTTTTTAGTATACTCTTCAAATAAAATCCTCTCAATGAAATTCGTGCTATGTAATTTAAATATAAGACGTGTAATTGTATTTCTCCATAATATCCAACATCACGATTCATGAAATATTCTCATAAATTCTATACATTTTTATACTTTTACAAACATATATTGTATCCATCCATAAAAACATAATTAATAAATCCATTTGAAAATTTGTAACAATATTCATTTAAATACATAAATCAATGCACTAAAAAAATATAAAACATATGCCTAAAATATAATTATCACTAATATACTATTTTTTACAATGTTGGACATTGTAATATAAAGGATATTTTCCATTCATGAGTTCTAATACAATGAGAAGTAAGTATTTCACAAATTTCCTTTAGAAAGTGATGTTTTCCAATGGTTGATTCTCTTTATGAACAGAACGAAAAAGGATGTTATAGACTTTTTCCAATTGGAAGAGTTAAAAAATTTAGATTCACTGTGTATTTTACATTGAAATGTTTCACAATAATAGAGTGGGAATTCAAAGAATTGATGAAAAAGTATTATTATTATATTTTTTATTATGAAAAAAATTATTAATACATGTTTTTTAGGCCATAAATTTTATCTACTAAATCAAGAATAAACCTAATTACTAATTACCTATTTAAAATATGATTGTTGGATGGGTTTTTCCATAAGATACTTAAAAATCAATGATGTGTTTTTTCAATTTTCCCAATATGTTTTAATGAAAACTATAACATCTCAATAATTTGTTTGGAATGAATAGGAATGTTAATTACGATGTAAACATATGTGATAAGAAATAGGGAAGGAAGAAATCCCAATTTCAAATATATAATAAATTCTACACTAGGAATCCAGGTAATTACTTAAATGGATTAGGAATGTTTTTATGTATTGTAATGTATAACACCACTCCCACAACTATCAAACAAAGGATAATAGAACAATTGAAACAATAAATGAAAAAAGGTAACATTTAATTATCCACATACACTATAGTGATTCAAGTGTATCTATTTCAAATATTATGATAATCATTACACCAATGATCTATCCAATTGAAAAATTATCCCCATAAAACTCCAAAATCAAGAAACTAAATAAGTATTAAAAATCACTATTTCTACGCAATATCCTATTTATGATGTGTTTTGAGGTAAATTTTATATCTTTTCTCAAACCAAAAAATGTAATATGTGTTTTTTTCATATTAGTTTATATCAAATATGTTTTATATGAATTTTTAATCGCCAAATCAATTAATTGATAACGAACTATTAAAGAATAGCACTTATAGATCAATGATCATAACATAAATTTAAAAAACATTTTCAATTGAGATTTTTTTGGGTAATTTTAGTAGGTCCAATTAACTTTCTTTTGTTAATTTTATATTAAAATTTTTGACGGATTTGATTTCCTAGACTAAATCAAATATCTACTATCATGATAAATATTTTTCATTTCATATATTAAATCACCATATTATCATGTAACAATGAAAGGATGATTAAGAAAACACTATGGAAGAATGTTTGGTATAGTGGGTTATGGTACACAATAATAAGGGACTCTTAGACCAAATGACCAGAATGTATGTGAACATTGATTACATTCCAATTGTATAGGAATACAAACACTAATATATTGTATTATATTAAGGATGGACAAACTAAAATGAGTATAAAGAATAAATGTAAGAGGGGGTATAGGGGTCAAAATAAGTGAAGCCCCATGGTAGACCCAATAAAAATATTCACACGCACGCACACTAGATAGGGAAACCATACTATAATAGTAATGAGAAGATAAATCAGGATCATTCCTTCCAATAAGGAAATATGGTTCAACATTTCCATTCTATAATGTTTGCTGAACCTCTATATATACAGTTGTGGAATTATTACAATGGTAAATGTATAATTGGCAACCAATGAAGTCAAAATTCATCTATTGAGGGACTCAGGAATTAATATTGAATTGGTTTCCACAACATCTAATCATGGCTAATGCCTCCACCTTGACTGAGTCCACTATCAATAGGGAATATTTAGTGACATGGATAATATGGAATTATTTATCATTGATGATTCTTCCACACTTTATGACTTTCTAAGAGGTGGATCCTTCCAAATAGAGCTTGATTCATATTGGAGGAGGATTCTCAGAGATCCATCTCCTCTATGTTATGTTTCTGATGTTGTCATTAATAAGTGATTTCCAAGACAAAATGGGACTATGGGAATGTTATGCATCCCACCACTTGGGATGTGTATCAAGGACCATCACCAAACCCTAAGTCCTTATAATCAATACGAGTGTCAAAAAATGATGCCCATCAATGTGAATAGTGTTTATGGAATTCCTGATACACCAACACCTAGTAACTAATAGAATATTACATTCCTTATCTTCTTGGTTATTATTCCCATCAGCATAAAACCAATTCTAATGAATACCATTAAGGTTTATTTTCAGTGTTTTTTTCAATAAACGTACTAGCATAATTCCAATTGGAACTGACCTCTCTATAGTGAAATAAATGTAACTCCATGATGGTTTATCTAATTGGTAATTGAAAAAACACATGGGCATAAGATGTATAATAGTATATTTAATTTATTTATCCTTGGTAACTAATTGAATAATAGTTCAAGAAAATGATATTTTTACTTAGTTGTTATATACATTCACTATAGCAGTTCTACCCAGTTTTCTATATCATTATTATCAATAATTAATCTATTGTATCCCTTTGATGAAGAAAATTCCATTATTAGATCTAATGAAACTAATATTATCTTTCTTTGAATTTATCAAAAGATATTATATAACTCCCACTGGTCACTGTTGAGGATAACATGGAAGTAGGGATCTGTGCTTTCCAGTTTGAATGACATGTTTGGTGTGGTATATCCTAGAAAAATAAAACTTTTTTACACGTATTTATCATCCTATAAGCTAAAATACCACTAGAAATTGACCATCATGCTTGGATTTAGATGACTTGTTTTTTTTCAAGAAAACAATATATAGTATATAGATTCACTATTAAATTACTAAGAATCATTACATACCACTCAACATCTAAATTTACCCAGGGGTACCACCATTACTTGAATCCCATGATATCATTCTGAAAAATTTATTCATGGAATAATTCACAAACCTGAGTTTGAAGCTTCCCTCATTAATCATTATAGCCATCTTAAACCATAACACCCATTGTAAATTCTTTTCTGCATGTGCATCCCAAATAAAGAATCACCTAAGTTCCATGATATCATGGATGAAAGATTTTTGAAAATTGGGGAAAGATAGAATATGAATTTGATTATATGAAATAACTCAATTAGTCAAAGTTAATATTCTGGAAAAATATAGGAATTTATTTTACTAGTTATTAATATGTTTATCCACATTATCTGCCCCTTTATCAAAGAGACTAATGCATAATCACCATAAAGGTATTGAATCCCATAAATAATAAATTGAAAATTCCGTCATTAGATACCCAGATGTAAAATAGTTGTGGTTGTGTTTCTCTCTGAACTAGTTAAAAAAATATAAAAATATCATTTACTGTGGTTGATAATTTTTTCACACGACATACAATACTCCTTCAATTTTTATTGGAAAAATTAATTTAACTAATGTTACCATTGGAAAATATAATAATGTAACACCAAACCTGAGTTCTAAGATTCCAGATTAAATGTATTTTCTCTATAATTGAATTATAATTCGAGTATCCTTGTTTATTAATAATCATGGCCAATGTATCCTATGATAGAATATATAAACATTGAAATAAAGAGTCACCCTATGATATTCATAAAAAAGGTTTAAAAAACACCACCTTTCCCCCATATAATAAATGGACATCTAGGTGGAACGTAAAAATCTAAATAGTAGATCAGAAAACAATGCATAAACTCCCATACTATTCCAGATCTTCAAGATGATGATCCATTCTATTATATCATGTAATATTCCATATTACTATTTATTGGAATGTTTAATCCAGTATAATTTTTATTAATATCAGAAATCATCACCTGTCTAATACCAATAAAAACCTTGAATATCCTATATTGGATAAGGGCATGTAGTTATCCAAAATTCCATCACAAAATTTCATATTATGTTTTTCTGTTGAGGATGATCGCAAGAAAAATTTTGGGGAAAGTACATATACTAATTGTAATGTATGATATCAATGAATAGGTTCAATTGAAATTTAAAAAAAATAATAAGGGTGTTATTGCATTATATTTTTGGGATAAATCATCCATGAAAGAAGTTGTGAACAACTGCCCCAATATCTAACATAATTTTACCCTTAAATGACACAAAAAAGGAACTTGAAATCTTTTACTATCATAGAGAACTACAATAATTTATTGAATAAACTGCCTCCTTGACCACCTCTAACCCTGGTATATAGTTATGAACTTCATTAATATTATCAAAACCCCACTTGAGGTATGTCACGAAAGTGGTCCAAATTATCCCTATGATAACATTCCTATATATAGGGATCAAGATTATCTGAAAGAGATTTAAAGCCAAACTCATCTATACATCCTACTAACTAGGTGTCACTCATCAATGAATCCTTATCCATAATATTATTAGGAAATGATAACTTAATTTTTTTTAAAAATGAATAAAATAAAATCATGTACTTATCTCCTCAATTCGACCTCATAGCCTTGGAAATATCCTTATACTTCTGTTATTATTCCAAAATAGGATGGACTGTCCATTTTTTTATAAAAAAGGATTCAAATAGATATTCATACAATGTGGATTTTATAGAGTATTCCATCTAGTCATTATCTGATTTGATATTGCATAAATCAATGCCATGTATTAGACACTTGTTCTACCACACTAATAAATCCCCTTTTGGGAATTAATGTTTGTTATAAATGAAACCACATACAATTCCATAAACCATTAACTTCAACTACCTTTTTACCACATGGTCATGTTTTGTATCTAAGGTCCAGAATCTTGGGATGATGAATGTGGAACATCCTCCACCACATCCATATTGGGATACAATAATAGGAGAATGATCTTAAATGGATCTCAAAAGATATCACAACAAGGTTAAAAGAATGGTTGATATAGATTGAATTTTATTCAAATAATGATCATGGAATCACCAAATATGATTATACCCATTTTGATTATTTTACCATGTAAATATTTCCACATAAAAACACCAATCAGAATGTCCATATTGAGCCATGATGGTAAACAAATCATTACTAACATTTCATGGGATGGTACATCCACCATTATTTTCAAACTACCGAGAATTCCTGATACACCAACACCTAGTAACTAATAGAATATTACATTCCGTATCTTCATGGTTATTATTCCCATCACCTTAAAACCAATTCTAATGAAAACCATTAACGTTTATTTTCAGTGTTTTTTTCAATAAACGCACCAGTATAATTCCAATTGGAACTGACCACTCTATAGTGAAATAAATGTAACGCCATGATGGTTTATCTAATTGGTAATTGAAAAAACACATGGGCATGAGATGTATAATAGTATATTTAATTTATTTATCCTTGGTAACTAGATGATTAATAGTTCAAGAAACTGATATTTTTACTTAGTTGTGATATACATTCACTATAGTAGTTCTACCCAGTTTTCTATATCATTATTATCAATAATTAAACTATTGTATCCCTTTGATGAAGAAAATCCCATTATCAGATCTAATGAAACTAATGTTATATTTCATTGAATTTATCAAAAGATATTATATAACTCCCACTGGTCACTGTTCAGGATAACATGGAAGTAGGGATCTGTGATTTCAAGTTTGAATGACATGTTTGGTGTGGTATATCCTAGAAAAATAACATTTTTTTACACCTATTTATCATCCTAGAAGCTAAAATACCACTAGAAATTGACCATCATGCTTGGATTTAGACGACTTGTTTTTTATTTTCAAGAAAACAATATATAGTATATGGATTCACTACTAAATTACTAAGAATCATTACATACCAATCAACATCTAAATTTACCCAGGGGTACCACAATTACTTAAATCCCATGATATCATTCTGAAAAATTTATTCATGGAATAATTCACAAACCTGAGTTTGAAGCTTCCCTCATTAATTATTATAGCCATCTTAAGCCATAACACCCAGTGTAAATTCTTATCTGCATGTGCATCCCAAATAAAGAATCACCTGAGTTCCATGATATCATGGATGACAGATTTTTGAACATTGGGGAAAGATAGAATATGAATTTGATTATATGAAATAACTCAATTAGTCAAAGTTAATATTATGCAAAAATATAGGAATTTATTTTACTAATTATTAATATGTTTATCCACATTATCTGCCTCTTTATCAAAGAGACTAATGCATAATCACCATAAAGATATTGAATCCCATAAATATTAAATGTAAAATTCCATCATTAGATACCCAGATGTAAAATAGTTGAGGTTGTGTTCCTCTCTGAACTAGTTAAAAAAATATAAAAATATCATTTACTATGGTTGATAATTTTTTCACCCGACGTACAATACTCCTTCAATTTTTATTGGAAACATTAATGTAATTAATGTTACCATTGGAAAATATAATAATGTCACACCAAACATGATTTCTAAGATTCTAGATTAAATGTATTTTCACTATAATTGTATTATAATTCCATTATCCTTGTTTATTAATAATCATGGCCAATGCATCCTATGATAGAATATTTAAACATTGAAATAAAGAGTCACCCTAAGATATTCATAAAAAAGTTTTAAAAAACCCCACCTTTCCCCCATATAATAAATGGACATCTAGGTGGAATTAATAAATCTAAATAGTAGATCAGAAAACAATGCATAAACTCCCATTATTTCCAGATCTTCAAGATGAAGATCCATTATATTATATCATATCATATTTCCATATTACTATTGATTGGAATGTTTAGTCCAATATAATTTTTATTAATATCAGAAGTCATCACCTGTCTAATACCAATAAAAACCTAGAATATCCTATATTGGATGAGGGCAAGTAGTTATCCCAAATTCCATCACAAAATTTCATAATATGTTATTCTATTGAGGATGATCGCAAGAAAAATTTTGGGGAAAGTACATATACTAATTGGAATGTATGATATCAATGAAGAGGTTCAATTGAAATTTAAAAAAAATAATAAGGGTGTTATTGCATTATATTTTTGGGATAAATCATATATGAAAGAAGTCGTGAACAACTGCCCTAATATCAAACATCATTTTACCCTTATATGACACAAAAAGGAACTTGAAATCTTTTACTATCTTAGAGAACTACAATAATTTATTGAATGAACTGCCTCCATGACCTCCTCTAACCCTGGTATATAGTTATGAACTTCATTAAAATTATCAAAAACCCACTCGAGGTATGTCACGAAAGTGGTCCAAATTATCCCTATGATAACATTCCTATATATAGGGATCAAGATTATCTGAAAGAGATTTAAATCCAAACTTCTCTATACATCCTACTAACTAGGTGTCACTCGTCAAAGAATCCTTATCCATAATATTATTAGGAAATGATAACCTAATTTTTTTTAAAGATGAATAAAATAAAATCATGTATTTATCTCACCCATTCGACCTCATAGCCTTGGAAATATCCTTATACTTCTGTTATTATTCAAAAATAGGATGGACTTCCGTTTTTTTTAACAAAGGAGTCAAATAGATATTCATACAATATGGATTTTATAGAGTGTTCAATCTAATCATTATCTGATTTGATATTGCATAAATCAATGCCATGTATTAGACACTTGTTCTACCACACTAATAAATCCCCTTTTTGGAATTAATGTATGTTATAAATGAAACCACATACAATTACATAAACCATTAACTTCAACTACCTTTTTACCACATGGTCATGTTTTTTATCTAAAGTCCATAATCTTGGGATGAAGAATGTGGAACATCCTCCACCACAACCATATAGGGATACAATAATAGGAGAATGATCTTAAATGGATCTCAAAAAATATCACAACAAGGTTAAAAGAATGGTTGATATAGACTGAATTTTATTCAAATAATGATCAAGGAATCACCAAATATGATTATACCCATTTTGATTATTTTACCATGTAAATATATCCACATAAAAACACAAATCAGAATGTCCATATTGAGCCATGATGGTAAAAATATCCTTACTAACATTTCATGGGAATGTACATCCACCATTATTTTCAAACTACTGAGAATTAAATTGATGTCACTTCCAAGCATCTAGAAATTATCTCTTGTCTTGAAGGTCATCATGTCCCTCTATGACGATTATCAATGGGATGGATCACATTTGGTATAAAAATTTAAAAAAATAGATGGATTCTACCTTAATGACTTTTGTAGAGTTAAACTGATCAAAAACAAATATATTATCTTTGACTATTCATATTTTCCAAGAGATACAAATTTGTTTATTATCAGGATAGTCATGCTTTTATTCATGCTATCCCATCTAATATGAATAATCATTTACCATAGAGTGACATTGAGTGAATTATAACATTGGCATGATTGCGATATTTATTTTTTGAAACTAATTGGAAATAAATTCTATCTTAAACCATGATCCAAGTATTTAGGAGTTTTTTATGGTAGAAGATATCATTTAATAATGGTGTCGTTGGATTTGTCACTAGGCATTGAAAAAACAATGTTTTGGGTGTAGGTTTCAGTTTCTAAAGCAAGGAGGAGGAAGAGAGATGTAGGAGTGAAAAATGGAGGATTCAATCAAAATGTTCATAAGAGTTTGAAAAAATGATCACATTTCAGGTGATTTCATTTGAAAAATTTGGAATTAAATTTTAAAAAAGGACTATTGTGTTCGAATATACTGTTGTATTTATAGATAAACATCTTGGTATTCCCCCATATCTCGAGTTTTAGTTCTCAATTGAACATATACCTTGATCAATGCCTATATCAATGTATTTATATATATTTTCCCCCATTGTATTATTGTTCTGATAAAATGGAAATAATTATAATTTCAAATGGGGTTTTATACACCCCAATTCTACACTATGGGGTACAATAGTACAATTTATCAAAAAGAATGATGTGTCGATACATCATTTCATTATAAACCATGTTTTTCAAAAAAAGCGTAATAAAAAGTATATAATTTACCATGTATCATTTATTTTTTCAAAAAATTCCATGAATATCAGTACATATAAATGATTGGACATGGATATGGAAACCATCAGTTAAGGGCCAAAAGGCTATATACATATGAGATGATTTTTTTTGTGAAGGTACAGACAATGAGTTTATAGTGATGAAATTTGTACTAAAATATTCTAATTCTATATTAATTGATATAATTAATAGAGTCTTTAGACATTATATTGATTATTTTGTAGTTTTGTTTATAGATGATATTTATATATATTCCACATTAATTAATAGTAAAAATATTATTGAAAATATTATTAAAACCATTATAGAGGTTAATTTTTATTCTAAATTTATAAATTGTTAATTATATTTATAAAAGGTGTAATTAGTGGGTAATGTAATAATAAGAAAGTGAATATATGTAGATCTATACAAGATGAATTTCATCATGTAATGATACAGAAAAAAACTATAGAAAGATTCTATAATTTTATTTAGTTCTGAGAATATAATTTATTATTTTTTAGAAACTTTTAAAGGATATCAAATAAAAAATTTAAATATACATGGATGAAAGTGAAATTCCCTTGGATAGTTCAATTAAAAATATTTTTTAAGTTACTGGAGAATAAATTATTCAATGCTTTTATACATACATTACCTTATAGTTGGGAAGGGTTTGTAACATAATGTGTTCTATTGAAAAATGTTTTAGGTTGCATCATCATGCCTAATGATAAAATATATTCTTATGGTGTAGACCAATTAAAGACACCTGAGGAAAATTACATGATGATTGGTTGAAATTAGGTATTAGTTATATTTACATTGATGATTTGAAATTATTATCTTTATAGTGAAAAGTGTGATATATATAAAAGGATCTAAAGAGATAGAAATATTTATTCACACAGATTTAATTTAATTTTCACCAAATTATATGGTTATAATATATAAAATAAAATAAATTCTCAATACATTTCCAATGTGTAAAGAAAAATATGGTGTTTAATGCTCTAAGAAGAAAATATCATTATACACGAACATTGATGAAAATTGAAAACAATATAGAACACATGGAATTTATAATGAATTTATCTTTATTATATAATATGGAGAGATAATTCCTATATATATGAAATAAATGTTCGAAAATGCATTCACACATTTAACATATAAGCAAGAATGATAATATAGTTCTATGGTAAAAGGATTAGAACAATTAAAAATTAAACTATGAAAATGAAAATGTGATAATATTTTGAACCTAATAATTTATCTCTTAAAATATATAATTGATAATAAAATGTTTTGATTGTCAACATAGATCATCCATATCTACAAATAGAAGAGTTATGATTATGTATAAAAATATTTTCAAAATGTATTATGGTGGGATTGTATGAAGAGAGATATTTTGTAATATATATATCGATTGTTGATATTCCTGATATTTAAATTACCATTAAAAATTATAATGGTATTTTGTAACTATTACAGATATTTATATAAAAATTGAAAAATATCACCATGGACTTCCTGATTAGACTCCACAAAACATACAATGCAAATAATTCTTTTTGGTTTATATTTAATCACCTTACAAGATCATTTCATTTTAATACCATCAATAATGATTCCTAACATGACCTATATCCCATAAATACAAAAATAATGTGTGGAGGCTGAAAAGAGTGATTCAATATTTTATATATGATTGGGATATATATTTCACCTATGTTTTCAGTGAAATTATTCTGAATAGTTCTGAGATACATCTAAACATTATCCTAGAATAACATCTTCAAATAGATATTCATTCTTTGAGGAAAAGTCAAATAGTATATGATATTATTTGGTATTGTTTGATTGAATTCCAATATTATTTGTATTAATTCCATCCCATGGTATAGTTCTCTCAAATTAGTAGTTTAAATAATGAAATTAATATGGAACCATATGATCAAACGTATGGTAAGAGATGTAGGACTGCAACATGATGGGAGGTAGTTAGAGAGAGGAAGTTAATAACACTTGAACTTCTCTAATAAATATTTAAAAAGGTTCAATCCATTCATAATTATTAGAAATAAGAATAAAAAATGAAATAAAATTTATAAAGATAATTATAGATATGATCTAATGTTTTATGCTTTTAAAAATGTGTTCCTTCATTCTCCATTATGTGGGATATAAAATTTCAGAAGAAACAGAAGCTTGTCCGAACATACATTGTGAAATTATATATTATTTATCATTTCGGTGTTATATCATATCATTTATTTCCCCATTAATTCTTCTCTCATGTACATGACATATTTCACATATCACTTTTGTGAACTTATATTCATATCCCCTCACATGTGCTAAGATTTATTATTGTGAAACTATAACCTAGAATATTATTTTCGGAACAAGTGGAAGATATTATAGATGAAATTGAAATGGGGATCCAAAAAAAGGCCACTCATTTGAAAAATTATCTATTATTAAAGTATGTAAATATAGCGGCTTTATGGGAAATTGAGGATATTTTGGGAGAAAGGTACCTTGGCATTTTTTATGCCAAGCAACAAAATTTTTGAAGAAAATATTTCTTTAGGGGGGTGAATGAATGGACCTGAAATTTTTTTCCTCATTTATAAATATTGTTTGATTACATTCCTCACAAGATAAATGATAAACATACAAATATGTCAAATTATATGGTATATGAAAATGATAAAGTATAAATAGTTGTAAAACAATTATGCAATTTTTATAAAAAAATAATTTATAAAAAAGAGTAAAAAATATTTAAATCAACTTAAATATGAACAAAAAAGTACGAAAACAAACATATAATTATTCGTACATATAATTTTTTAAAATGGGAAATTTTATTATTTTATATTTTAATTATTAAAATTATTTTTAAATGAATATTTCATATGTAAAAATTGATTTCTTATAAAAACATATTTTCCATGAAGATTTATCATTTTATTTTAATACAATGTTTATAAATTTTAGAGGGTGGAATGGAAATATATAATATCACATTATGATTTATCAAAATCATGTTATCATAATATGATTTTTTAATTTTTTTTGTAAGAAATTAATTTTCAAGTGAACAATGAAAATATATATATTATTTATGTCTTCAAATTTTAGAATTTATTTTATAATATGAATTCACTGAAAGATATTGAATCCTTATATTATATAATAGAATATTTTAAAAATGAGAATAATTTTTTTTAAAAAAATTATTGATATTATAAACCAAAACTCATAATTTTGAAAATTTATGTAGGTTTATAATTAATCAATTTTCTACTGTATTGTTTAATTAATTATTCGATGATGAAATAACATTATTTATTTATATTATTTTTTATAAATAATTTTTTAATAATATTAATTGTTTCAACTCATTGAAATTAATTTAATCTATAATTACACACTACTGACATATATTATTTTTAAAAAATAAACATTTTCAAAATATTAGTTTTTTATCATTATAAGTATTTTTTGAATTAATTTATTTTAATATATTATTTTTATTTAATATGTTATATTAATATTTACATTCAATTGGTCCAATTCATCTAATACTTATTATATATTTTTTTAATGGATAAATAACATATGTAAAAACAATTGAACCTAGTAAAAAATTTATAAGCGACTGTCCATAGAGGTAAATGGAAAAACATTATTAGATAAATGATTATTTTTTAAATGGTGTTGGTGTGTACCGAATTTATCTCCACTAAAATATAATATTTTTTAATTTTTGAGGCACATGGATTTAGGGTGACTTTAAATTTTTTAATAGTTTTTAGTATATAAAAATTTCATTCATTTATACATATTATATAGGAACTCCTCTCTATACATCCCTTCACTAAAAAATTTAAAAAATGAGCCCACACTATCACTATAATAATTATATATTCTCTTACATTCCTTAATGGGGTTCTATTAATCTCAAAATTCCACCTCTCAAATGTTTATTCTCCATCACTGAGGTGATAGTCCATGATGTTTCATATAAAATCTTAATCCTATATTACTTTTAATATTTCTTTATAAGATCAGATTAATCAAAAAATATAAATTCACAATCTAAAAATAATACTATATGTAATATTATTATATTATTATGTTATTATTATGATATTATATTAGTTAATCTCTATACCATTTTCCCTTATAAAAAAAAGAGTGAATCGAGCATTGGGAAAACAACCGCATCCATGAAAAAAGTGGTTTGTTTGTCCTTCAATTTAAAAAAAGTATAGTTACATTTCATATTTTATTATTAAGTATTATGGGTTTATGTAAAATATATCATTAATATATATCATTCTATTATAAAAAAAATTAATGACCTTTTTTTTAATCCAAATATATTAGTAAAAATGTTGAACCTAGTTCTTCACCATTTTTATTTTCATGAATCATGAGAAAAACTCTTATTTAATGGAATTGTACAATTATTATTTTTGAAAAAAAATACATTATATTAAATGGTATTAAAATGATTATATTTTAGACATAATGTAAGATCAACCCTGCTTTTATGAGCTTATTCCAAAATAGTTATGATTATTAACACCCAATGTTGAAAATTGATTAATGAAATGTAATTATTGAAAATAATTGTAATTAATAAAGAATATATATAAAAATATATAATAATGATGTTTATAAATATTCAATAAATATTTTAATATTTTTGGAAATATGTTTAAAGCATTCCATTGAGATAATTGGTAATGCTAATGGTCTTGGTAAATAAAAATAATGAATTTTGGTTACACAATTTCTCATTAAACATTTTATTTTAGAGAAAATAAATAAATATGTTTCTTATTTCTTATATCCTTTGAAAATATATTTTTACTAGATAAATATATATCATTATTGGGTTTTATCTAATTTTCAATAAAAAAATGGAGGCCTTTTGAATTTGGACTCGTAAAAAAGTTTTTTACATTGATGAACATGGAAAGATTTAAAAAAATATATTTGACTAAATTCTATCATTTTGATATAATTATATATATTATAAAGTGATAAATTTTATGTTACTATTTCAAGATTCCTTTCGTATAATCATATTTTAATATCGTATGGTATCTTAAGTTACTATTTCGAGCTAATTTTAGGAAACTAAATATTTTTCAAAAGGTTTTTTTCACTATATTGATTAGTGATTTAATCTCAAATGAATATGTATTTATGATGAAGGGTATGGTCCTATATCACCCTCCAAATAATTAGTTCTATACAGTATATAATGAGATATTTATTTGTGTACACAATTGGTTTTTTCCAAATGTATAGTTATAATGGACTATAATGTACAAATAGATATTACCTCAACATTGAAGAATATTTATTACATTACATAAAAAAATAACAATTGGACCATATAGGTTTAGTGCCTTTAGAAACTAGTAAACATAAATAATTGAATCATAAAACATCTAAATTATCCCCCACATAATAAAATATAACTAGACTACATTTTGACATATCCTAACTAGCACCCATTTTCATGACCTTGGGAAAATAAAAATATGAATGGGTGACCACAAATTCTCAGTACAGGTAAAATAGTGAAATATCAATCATAAAATAATGATAAGAAAAAAAATTTAAAAATATTATCCTATATATAAAATATCAAAATATCATGTCATTGAATAAATCATAAAAGGGAAATTTAATCCCTATATTTTTAACATAAGACATGAAATTATCTGAAATACATACATAATAATATAAAATCATTTCATTTTAGTCAAGGCTCATTGTAAATACCATCATAGCATAAAAAGTCCAATACTAAACTAAGTTCACTCCTCATTCCTGCCTTGTATTACTAAACTGTATTTTCATTCCATTCCAATCATATATATATCAGGGGATATGAATATTTACCTAGTTAATTGGAAGGATATATATGTCCCACCCATCTAATATTGAAACCATTCTTACATGTGACACAAAAACATAAATACATTCACCATAGGATAACCCATGTTATAAAATGGGTTTCTTAAACATCATTACATCACAATTGATATAAAAAATTTATTTTCAAAATATCATTAGATCGTAATGAAAATCGTATCATAGTAATAATAGGGGTATAAAAATAACCCGATTTATAGAGTTCCATCTTAGATAGAATATAATTTTGGGGAAACAATTGAAATTATTTCTTGAGATAAATATCATTTCTTCTTTAAAAATGTTTTTCGTCGTCAAAATTGATCATGTTTTTAGAAGAAATACTTTTTTCTAAAAACATCATTGTAACCTTGTAGGGGAATCTTCATAGATATAAGACAATATAAAATAGTTAAAATCAGTTCATATCATACATGTGTAAAAAACTATTCTCATACTTTTGACGAAAATGTTAAAATGTACCTCATACCGAAAATGAAAAATTATTTCTTTCATATTGTTTAGTAAAAATTCAACAATTTGTAATATTGATATTAAAAATTTATATAAGGATATAAATTATATTTTTATATACATATTTAGGAATCATGGTTGTGGATGATAAATATATACCGTAATCAATATTTATAAATAAACAATCAGGGATAAAAATGATATTTAAAAAGTTATCCCTTACCTTAGGTATAGTATGCTTTATACGTATCTGGAAAATCTGTCTAATTATTTAAATAATGTTACTGATTTACATTATAATCATAATCATGTTTAAGATAACATTTATGATAATATTTTTATCTATTTGTTGGTAACATTTTATGGTTACTAGTTATTCGTTTATTCACTGCATTATATTTTTTATGCATGTTTTTTAAAATAAGTTATTTATTTTTTTAAGTTATAGTTATATCATTTAAAACACAGTATTATTATAATATATATCATGTTTATTCATTCAATTCAATTATATAATCATTTGTTAATGTAGTTTATGTAGAATGAATCATATTGCACTATGGAGTGGATAATCCATACAAAAACACGTGCAACAATATTGTTCAGATAATTGTTGAATGGTATTGAAGTAGATGATATATAGTATCATAGAATCAATATCATATTATATTAATCATATATATATTTATTATTTCCATCATTATACGCATCCATTTATGGTGGTTGTGAAAGACGGATTACACCACGATGTTGAAAGGGTAATCAATACGTATGCATGCGTGGGGATTTCATTATTCATACGATGGGTAGATGGTGGAATATGGTTGTTTTATAATAATAATAACCTCCCATTATATAATTACAACATGAGTAGTTAATTTATAGTGAAAAAACTTGTGTTTTTTATTCAGAATAAGAAATAAGTTTGAATGAATCGTTAAATGATATTACCTCTTCTTTAATGTGACTCATCTAAATCATCGAATAGAGTAATAGAGATAGTGTTTGAAAAATAACCAAACCAATTTAATATTTCAATTAAAGTTCTTATGGTAACTAGGTAGTATTTGGTCGATCTTTCAAGCTTAAAATAAATTAATGAGTTGACAGAAGAAGTTCTCTTTTATAATAGATCTGAGGGATAATTTTGGAAACCAAAAAAATATTAATTTATAACAAAATAATCCAACATAAAAACCACAAAAATTACCCAATGTATAAAATGAGACGATATATATTTTTAATATAATTAAATAAAAAATATTTTAACTGTTTTTATATCAATTGTAACATTATCATTTTAATTGACACATAGTTATTTATTTAATTTTTAACTAGGGAAACAAATGTATCATTAATAAAAAGGTAAAATATTTAATTATTTAAATTTAATTATACAAAAAATTAATAATTGAAAACATATTAGACCATATAATAATTAATCTAATTTTTTATAAATGTTTTAATATTTTTAAATAAATTAAGAAAACTTTTATTTAAAATATCAATAGTGTCTATTTTTACATTATTTATTTCATCGATTTTAAAAAGTATAAAATTAAGAAGTTTGTATCGATGAAAAAATATTAGTATAACCCTATGGTGCTCATTTAATCAATAAAATCATTTTACATTATAATAATCCCAAGATAAATTAATTAAAATATTTTTAAAACCATTTATTTGATATCTTCATTAATAAAATAATTACTACCTCAATATTGTGTAATAATTTATTATACTAATTTTCTATATACAAATTCAAAATAAATAAATATGATGAATAAAAATCCATTTGATTTTAGAAGAATATTTATATTCATATTTATGTTCAAAAACGCAAAATTTATAATGCTATAATCATTTAAAACATGAATGAGAAAGTTATATCTTTACACTAAATAATGAAAATATGTGACATAATGTCTTATATCAGCCTCAAAATAATAAATTAGTAGACCATTGGATGATTATGATTGATATATACATAATATAAAATATTCATGTGTTTGGTCCTTTTGATGGTTATTAATTTTTTAATAAAAATTGTTTTATTAATTTCTCATCAATTAATTAATTATTACATCATCCAAGTATAACTCTTTATAGTAATTATTTATATCCTAAATATTGAAAATAAATTTCCATGATAAATAAAAACCTTATATATTTTAAATAACTATTTTTAATCAAATTTATCTGTTATTGAACCTTATATTAAATATAATTTATTTATAATATAATTTATACCTTCAATTCCCTGATTTTTCCTTTAACCATTTTAATAAAATTAACAAAAGTTATTATTCATATTATGAAAACATAATATAATTCTATTTACATAACATATAAGTACTGATTCAAAATTTTTTGTTCATTTTTCAAAATTCAAAACACAGAAGTTACAGTAAATAATTTAAAAATAATCTTATTGTTGAAAAAAATGGGTTTTAAAAGCTAAAATGTTTCAAAACATTGACATGTTTTTACATTTGAATTTAATGTAAATTTATTCAAATGAAATACATTATATTAAATGGTAAAAATGTATTTTATTTATACTTTTAAGCAATTAAACAATATAACTTAACCATAATGATTATTTTAAGGAAAAAAGTTATTTCTAGTTAAAATTTATCATATTTTTACTATTCATCAAAACATGAAGGTTATCAGAAAAATATGAAAATATATACAAAGTAATTTTTTATATCCCTCTTCCAAATAACATGTTAAATTTTTCATAGTAAAATGATTAATGTTTCAAAATATTTAATTAAAAGGGGCTCTCCATTCAAAGGAGTAAAATTAACCTTCTAAAATAATGGTTTTATATATATAATAAGTATTTATTCATACACTATGACTAAAATATCCATTATAGGAATATAGAAAATATTTTATTATGAATATAACGCCTATATATCTGATTAATTTTATTACCAAAATTATTTCACTAAAAAATACCAAAATCTAATTGATTTATAATTTTCATAAATAAATGATAGCCAGGGCTTTTATAATGCATTTTCATATGCTATTTGTAATGATTCATGCCTATAAATTGTCTAGTATATAACAGTAATTTTATTATATGGGTGTCATGTAGTTCGTTAAAACTCATGATTTCATTAAAGAAAGCTAATGATGAATAAATAGTATTTAAAGAAATTTTTTCATAAAAACATATGGGTGTTACATTCTACCCCTGCCCCTAATAGATTTTAACCCTCAAAATTTGTCACATGGATGAAAATAGATGAAGATACCTCTCCCTCATCATTCTCTGATGTTCCCATATAGATTCTTTTAAATTGGTCGTTCCTCCAGAAAACATTAACCAAGCATGTAGTCTAGTTTTTTAGAAATTTTTCTCCATGATCCAAAATCTCTATCAGTTGTTCATTAAATGAATGATCTTCTTTCATAATTATGACTTCTGATATTAGTACTTATGATGTATCAGATAATTATTTTCTTTAGATAGATACATATAACAAGTGATGATCTTGAGAGATATTCAATAGATTTACAAATCAGAAATCTACCTTCCCAACATAATCCAGAATATTAAAATAACTCATATACCACAGGCTTAGATTTCCCTTATTTTCAAATCTCATTACTCTCTTCTAGGGACATATTCATAGAAACAATTTATCACCCACTTCAATCTCTATGTGTTTGCTTTGGTTTTCAGCATATCTTTTTTTTCAACTATGATCTTCTATTTTGTTTCTTGGAATAGATCTGATCTGTTCATCCATTTCATTAAAAACATCAAGTACATATACCTTTCATTACAAAAAATCATTTCTACCTGTTTGTTTTATGCACTTAATTCCATAGAGGGCTTCATAAAGATCCATCTTGACACTGGGTGATATCTCTTGTTGTATGAAAATTCAGCAAAAGGTAGGTGTTGATCCAATCCATCATTGAAACCCATAGATAAGGAACATTATATTTCTTTTATAATTTAAATTGTCATTTCCGACTAACTATCTATCGGAGGATGATAAGCAGTTTTGAAACAAAACTCTATATCTAGAGCCTCTTTAAGAATTCTCTATAACAATGTTGTAATCTTCAGATCTCTATCAGATATAATGGAAAGTGGTACTCGATTACAATATTTACACTTTACATATATCATATCAAGATGATCAAGAAAGAAATCATATTTAATAGAAGTGAATTGTTCCAACTTCGTAAGGTGATCATCTATAACCAATAGAGAATTATGGAATTTAGATTTTTTGTGAAGTCTTAAAATAATGTCCATAGTGATATTTTACCATTTCTATTCCGGTATGGGTAATTGTTATAACATCCCCTTAGAATTATGCCTCTTGGCATAAACATACTGAAAAACCAAGAACCGAGAGACATATTTGGAAACAACTATTTTCATTCCTTCCGACCAGAAATACTCTTTCAGGTCTCTATACATGTCTATGCTTCTAGGATGAATAGATATTGAAGAACTATGATCTTGATAAAAAATATCCTTCTTTAATTATTGGATTGGATGAATACAAATGCAGTTCTAAAACATTATTATTACATCACAATCCATGTTGGATTTGAAAACATTTCTAACCATCTTTTGTATCTCTACACCTTCCTTCTATTCCTCCTTAATATTACCATTTATAGATGGGTGAAAATTCATTTCAGAAAGATTATATTTCTCCCCTTCCATTAAAATTTCATGTTCCATCCTTTGAAAATCCATAATTTTTGGATTTTTGATGATCCCTTTCAAGGATATTCTAGCATGGCCCTTTCGACTCAAAGAATCAGATACGTTTTGTTCTTCTCCAGTGTGATAATTTAGTGAGAGTCATAATCCTTAATCAACTCAAAACTTCTTTTAGGGAACATATTTATATTTTTTAGTGAAATTTTACTTTAAACATTTTTGATCTATATATATATATCTCCCCATTCACCATAGATATAGTGCCTCCATATCATTAATGAAAATATTACAACAGCTTCCTCGAAATGATTAGTTGGGAACTTTTTCTTGTGGATTTTCTATTGTTAGGTGGCATAAGCTATCACCAAATCATTTTCCATGTGAACACATTCCAACCCCTTAATGGATTCATCACTATAGATCACAAGCCTTTCTCCAATATAAGGCTCTGTTAGCAGACATGCACTGGTTAACCTTCTTTTTATCTCTTTGAAATTCTCTTCATATTCCTTCATCCACATGCTCATAACTCCATTTCGAGTCAACATGGTTATTAGATTAGATAATCATAAAAATTATTTAACAAAACTTTGATAACATCCAGTCAAACAATGAAAACATTGAATCTAAGTTATCGTTGTTGTTATCAATGATCTTTCAATAACCTCAGTTTTTTTGGATCCATAGATATCTCCGTTATTTACATTATTTAACCTAAAAGTGAATCATTCTTATTCAAAAATTAAATTTTGGACATCTAGAATAAATATTCTCCTTTCTCAGGGTCTATATGGAAATTATCAAGTGATCTTCATGTTATTCCTTTCTCATTGAATAGAAGATAATATCATTTATAATGAATATGAAAAACTGATTATGATAGTATCTAATGACTCTATTCGTAAAATCCATAATGATAGATGGGGAATTAATATGACCAAAAGGCATCACAATAAATTCATAGTGTCCATGCCATTTACCAAATTCATTCTTTAGTATATCCTCCTTCTGAACTCTTAATTGATGATATCCTAAATTAAGTTAAATCGTGGAAATGTATTGAGCTCTGTGTAGTTGGTCAAATAAGTCATCAATTTGTGAAGAGAATATTTTTTCTTGATAGTTATCATGTAATGTTCTCGATAATCAATGAAGAGTTTCATTGTTCCATACTTCTTCCTAAAAACTGTAATAAGTTCCCTCCAAGGTGACACCCTAGGGTGTATGAATCCATTTTTATAATTCTCTTGGAGTTATGTCTTCAATAACTACAAACTCAATTGGGGTCATTAAATAAGGAGTCATTGAAATAGGTATAGAACCAGATATGAGTCATATTAAAAAAACAACTTTATGTTTTGGTGGAAGACCTAGAAATTAATTTGGAAAGACATCATTAAACTCTAGTACAATGGTTGTATTCTTAATAGTGAGTTTCTCCCAAACCATTTTATATTAAATACTTTCATTTACAGAAATCAAGACACATAATATGGAAGAAATTCTAACTAAAAGTTCATATTCATCCTTACATCAATAGATGATCATAGATTAATCAGGAATATGAAATGTAACTTCCCATCATTTGAAATTGATATGTGCTCATATAGAGAAAGAGAATCCATGTTCTGAATCTAATCAAATTACACTATAAGAAGGATCATAAGATTTTTTGGATTTATATTCCCAAACACTTCTTCCACATGAAAATTATGAACTTCTGATGTGACCATTGTGCTATTAAGAGTTGTCGTAACTAGATCAACATCTAATTTTTGACATTATATGGCTATACACAAAGAATAGTCTTCAGAAATAAAAGAATAGGTCGATCTAGAATCATATAAAACATTTTCAACTTATTGTGGATGGTAGGTGCACCTTTCACCAATTTATTATCATACTCTATATCATTGATACTGATTGCATGCAACCTTGATTTGTCTTTGCACATAAGATTTTTTTTATGTTTATCATCATCAAGAATCCATTGAGTAGAGAATTTATTGGCATAATGGCCCATTTCAATGAACTATTAGAATTGATGTGTAGGATGGGAATTCTATGTAGCATTTCCTTCATTCACATCAGTTAACATCTTTTTATATCACTTCAACATTCAAATTTCTTATGACCTTCTTTTCCACACATAAGAATTTTACTAGTCCCTTTAATACAATTCACTCCATGTTTCTTTATATACAATGAGTATAATGGAAAAATCAAATTCATTTCTGCGTGTTCATTATATTTTTCTTTGAATTTATTTTTTCATATCATATAAAACCCATATGACTGATGGGTTCTTCATATCTCTATCTCAACCATGAGATCACATCAAACAATTTCCTCATCGTTATTGAAGTAACATATGGTTAATTCCATTCAGAGAATTCATTTTAAGACTTTAATTTATCAATCAATTTTACTCTCACGTTGGATAATAATTCCAGAATAGTACCTTGGACGTCTTGTTCAATTCACTTCATAGGATCCAATGGCTTCATAGTATTTTTTCTTAAGCTCCAGGAACTCCTTATCCATCATTTTTCGAAGAATACGAGGAAATTATTTATTGAAAAATATGTTATTGAACTCATCCCCTTCCATAGAATCAATTTCAATAATTTACCTCGTATTCTTGATATGATTCCACCATTGATCAACTTCAATTTCCAAAAAATATACTGGTAAAATGTCTTTATCATGTTCAGAAGATTATAAAACTAAAATATATTTTTATTGATAATGATCCATTTTTCAGAAATTAACGGATCAGAATACCCACTAAATGAAGGTGGACACTACCTCATGATGAATTCAACCGATTTTTCCTGCCTCATTTTTTAATATGGAAGTCACAAATGATTCATAGCATGTGAAAATTGTGTATAATGGCAATATGATTTTTCATTCCACCCCGATAACATTTAGTTATTCCTGGGTACAATCATTGCAAAGCCAGTCAGATTCATCATTACCATGGTTCCTTTGAGTTCATTCCATTGACTAAAACAAAGAAGCATTGTGTAAGGAACACTAATCATAATTGGAAAACAATAAAATTCTATAATAAAATTTACTATTAGGGCACATTTTGTTTTTTAGGTTATTCCTAGACATATATGAAATCATAACATCACTAAAATACTAGGAATTTATTTTAACTTATACATAGATATACATTAAATGTTATAACTAATGTTCTCCCATCCTAGTTTCAAATGGTTAATTATACCATTGATCAGATACCATTTATAATGTCATGTACTTTATATATATATTTTACTTCAACATTTAAGAACATTTTTTACATAACATAAGAAAAACCAAAATAAGACTATATAGGTGTAGGTTATTTAGAAACTGGGAAATAAAAACAATGGGTTCATTAAACATCTACATTTTCTTCCACTTATTTCTTCATAACTAGACTCCTCATTGACATATCATATATAATACCCATATTCATGTCAATGGGAAATATAACATATGAAACGGTGATCTCAAATTCCTATTAGGGTTAAACATTGGAAATATCTATCATATCATAATCATATGGACGTTACATTTTAAAATCATATCATACATATAAAAGATCATAAAATCATGTCATTGGATAAATTATTAAAGTGAAATTTAATCCCAATAGTAATAAAACAAGACAAGTATCTTCGAGGAATATGCACATAAGCATAGAAAATCATTTCTTATTAGTCCGAGCATATTTCCAAAACCATTATAGACGACAATTTCCATTACTAAACTAAGTTCAATCCTTATTTTAGTCTTGTATTACTAAACCAGATTTACATACTAATTTAAAATTCTCTATCTCATGAGATATGAATCATTAACCAATTATATGGAGGGAGATATAGGTCCCTCCCATCTCCTTAGGAAACCATTCTTACATGTTCCACAAAAATATAAAAACATTCACCATAGAAAACCGTTGAAATAAAATGGGTTTCTTAAACATCAATCCATTATAATTTATTTAAAACAAATGGATTTATTAAATAGCATTACATCATAAACACAATAAAATCATAGTAATAACTAAGATAAAAATATAACCCTATTTTATGATATAAATCATAAATTGAAAATAATTTTTGGAAAACACTTGAAATTAATTCTCTAATGATGTCTTATTTCTTCTTCAAAAACAATTTTCTTCCTCAAAATGACACTAAAATTTAGAAGCAAAAATTTAATGTAAAAATAAACTTTTAATCATGCAATGTAAGATTCAATTAATTAATGTGTTAAGAAATTATAAATATCCATTCATGTCATACAATTTTGAAAATAATCATTATATTATTTCTTTTGTTAGAAAAGTAAAAAATTACCTCGTAGTGAAAACATAGGACAATTCCATTCATATAATTTAGTAAAGTTATCCCTTACCACAGGTCCAATAAGCTTCACATGTATCCAAAACTCCTTTATAATGATTTAAATAATGTTAATAATTTATTCTAGAATCATATTCATTTTCATGATTAAATTTGTGATCATATTTTTATCTGCATTATCGTAACATTTCATTTTTACTCATTATTTGTGTATTAACTACTTTATGTTATTATGCATGTTTTTTCTGGTAAGTTCTTATTAATATTTTTTTTATAGTTATATCATTTAAAAAAATGGTATTATAAAAATATATATCATATTTATTCATTCAATTAATTTATATAATCATGCAATACTAATGACTATGTAGAACGAATCCCAACACATCATGGAGACGATAATTCGTAAGTACTCACTAGCGATGATATTGTTCCCATAATTTTTTTTATGTCAGTTATGTGTATGGTTTAGAGTATCTGTAGAGACACAAGCTTGACGTAAAGGTACATTACATTACATTTGCAGAATACTTAATACATAACAAAAACTAACACACAAGGACTGTAAAAATTTAGTGTATTTGGAGACATGGAATATAATCTTCTAATCGTGGTCAACATCTCCCATTAATATCTTCCCCTTTTGTTTAGTTACCTAAAACCATTCATTAAATTCTAGGGAAAAGAAAACATATAAAGGGTGGGCTCAAATGCTCAGTAAGGGTAATCGTGGAATAAATTAAAACAAATCATATACATTTGAACTAAAAAAAACACGATCATAATGTTTAAACATTAAAATCTCAAGCAATGAAATATAACATGGAATTGCGTAAGGCATAGATCATAAAGAAACATTAATCATGATAAAATAGCATTTTAATAAAACATGTAACTATGGAAACCGTTAAGAACATGATATGATTTCCATAGTAGCCAACGCATTTCTTCCAATACCATCGTAGTTTAAAAAGTCCCTTTCTGAATCGAGTTCACCCCTCATTCCATTCCTGTATCACTGAACCGAATTAACTTACCGTTCAAGCCATGTCTATCTCATGAGATATAAATATTTACCCAATGCGTTGGAGGTAGATATAGGTCCAACCCATCTCATAATGAAATCATTCTTACATGTTCCACAAAATAAACATAAATCATTCATCATAACGCATAGAATAAAATGTGTTTCATAAACATCATCCCATATTATTGTTATCTATATAAAACAATTAAATATAATTTCATCATAACAATAATCAAACCATGTAAATAATAGAGACATTATACTTTAATCATAATCATACTAAATAATTTAATCTTTGATGGAAAACAGTTTTGACAAAACACTTGAAATGAATTATCTAGGAAAATATCCTTTCTTTTCAAAATAATTTTCATTTCTCAAAATACCATGCAATATTAAAAGAAAATGATTTTGCTGAAAATAATCATGTAATATTGTAGAGTAAGATTAATGAAAATGAGGCATTATGAAACTGTAAAAATCTATTCACACCGAATAAGTTAAAAATAACATTCTTCCGGTACTTTTGACAGAAAAGTCAAAAATGTTAATCATTTGGAAAACAAAAGAAATATTCCTTCTATAACACAATGTAAATGTCAATGATGGGTAAACATGTCTTTAAAAATACATGGAAGACTATTAAACACTTTATAAAATACATTTTTATGGACATGGATGAAAAATATAACCCCATTAAATACAAACGTATAAGAAATCTCCGATAAAAATGAGATTGAAAAATTATCCCTTACCATAGGTTTCACAACCCGCCGTCAACAAAAGGAGGGAAGGGATAGCAAATTTCCAAGCCCTTCCTTCTTTAAGTTGAAGGAGAGATAATGACCCCTGAGTCTCCTCTCCAGGTTGCCCCGGAGTGGCGACTAGCACCAAGGGTATAACAATTTTTTTCACAATATGGGAGGAATTACCATTTTTAGTTAACCATGATTGGGAGAAAGAACAAGTCAACACCAAACACCACTAGGTATAGAAAACCCAAAGTAAAAAAACAAAACTACATGCATGTTTTAATAATAAAACTGAACAATGTACAAGGACTCCAAAGTACAATACCCAACAGGAAAGGAAAAGGGCTAAGCAGTAACCCTCAACAACCAACAAAAACTCCAACATCTAGACTAATATGGTCTCACACGGCCTCTGAAGCCCTCCTGGAAACATTAATGTAAATGAAGGGTGAGAATAAAAAGTATACTCAGTAGAAAAAACTAAATATCTCATGCACAAGTGGGGAGATGTCGTAATATCCTGTGAGAAGCAGAAAAAACATCATCCAACGATGAATCTATCCATCCCACCTCATAGGCCACGATCGCCAAATAACAGAAGCAGTAAGATAATAGTAAAGAACAAAACATTTGGGTACCCCACAACACTATTTCCCCCACTATCTATCTGCTCATCCCTAACGGCAAACGTCCTGACTCTACCACTATCTTCCTGCCCACACACACCTAGGCCTCACAACCATCCACATCCCAGCCCACAAACACCTAGGACTCACAACCATCATCATTTCCCGCACATACCTGGGCCTCAAAACCATCATCCCTGCCCGCACACACCTAGGATTCTTCTCAAAGAGACCTGGGAAACAAACAGTAACCAGAACCCCTGCCCGAAAACACATGGCCCTCATCCAAAAGATTCTTGAGAAATCAACCTTCCCAAAGATTACTGGGCTGACAACACACCAAGAGAAACCTACATGAAGAGTTATGGGTGTATGGTCTCCTCCTGCCATCACAGCCTTTGGAAGAGGGAGCAGGAAGGAGAGTAACTAGGGAGAAACACCCTTCCCCATGAGATGGGGTGTCCGACACTAAGTGCCCAACACGGGTGGGGTGCGACTAAACATAAAACATACAGTTACACATATATATACCAACACATTGCCTAAACTATGGCTCCTCAAAAAGATAAAAGCAGGTGCCCAATCACTTCTGCCTTAGAAAACAGGCACACAACAAACAGTTCCCAGTTTCCCTTTTTAAGTTAGCATTTCATAACAGTTCAGTATGAGTTAACCCCTTCACTACTGGGAAACTAACATGCACAATCAAAGATGAAACATCAAGGAATTAGGAAGGAAAACCATCTTGTAATTTAAGAATTCACACTCGATTCTCTTGTAAATAATAACATTAATGTGGGATTAGTGGAAACCCTCGAAAAGCTGGAACCAAAGAAAAACCCATCAACCATTGTTTATCCCCACATTAATTCATTTCCATTCCACCCAGTTCATTATTAATGTTCCACTTTTATTCATGTTAACAACCTAACTTGTAGCCCTGCTGCCAAACACCACCACAGCTACAAAACAACTCATGTTATTCCAACTGCACCACTCACAGCCCCGCTGTTCACCCATCCATAACAAACACATTCACCACTTCACCCATTTCATAACCAAACCATCCCAACGTTCATAATTCATTATTTTATATTATTTAGTTCAACTGGGGTGATCACACAAAGTTATGGTCATTCATAGTCAACAACCAAGTTTAGGTGTTTAACCAATTCATAATGATTCCCATTCACCAGACGATGTGTAAAAAAGAGAATATAATAGATACGAAAACAAAGGCCTTGAACAGCCATGATTTTTAGTAGGCATAAGACCATTCAATTCAAAACAAAATCATATTACAACATTAAAAAACTTCCTTGTCCTCGTTATTTACCCGGATATTATCTTAATTACAGAAATGATTAACTGACTCGTGGGAAACATAGAAAACCCACCCTGCATGATACACAAGGAGGAGAGACAAAGGTAAGATCCCTACCTAATTGATCAAGGATCGGCGTTATGTCCTCGTGTGGAAATAAGAAATCTGGAGTGGCAGGAACTCCATGAAACGCGATCAAGGAAATATTGGTAGGGGTACAACTCATCTTGGGGAAGGGTATTCTGAGCGCAGGGTGATAGAGAGAAAGAAACCTATGGAGAAGAGAACACATTAATTTATAAAGGATGAGATACAGCATCCCTGAGATGGTTACTATATGGAGAAAAAATTCAAAACCATGGAAGAAGTGGTATCGTGGGTTGACCACATGGTTGGGCCACACCACATGTCCATCTTAAAAGGTCCCCGCCCTTCGGGGCAGTTAATACCAATGCACACCTCCATAAAAAAGGACGGACTCTTCACAGGATGCGGTAGAGTTGTTTTTGAAAATGTGGTTAAATTCATGACCAAAACGCATCGTTTTTCATTTAAGGAGGGTACATCCACCGGTGGCCAAGGCCACTGGTAGGCCAAGCTATGGGTAACCGGTAGGCCGAGGCCAACAGTAGGCTGAGGCCACCTATAGGTTGAGGCCACTAGTAGTCCAAAGCAACCGTTAAGAGTCTGATGCTTCACCGAGATGTTGGGATGACCTTCCAAACCACCCAAAACACCCCAAACATTATATTTTCACCATGTAATGGACCCCAAAACCCAAGTCCATTACATTAGATACATCTCAAAATATTCCCATCCCCTAGAATATAAAAAACCAGAAATGAGAAAGGTGGGGTCAAAACAATCACCCCCAAAAGATACTTCTCAGGGGTAAACCCCTCAGTTGTTCAAAATCTAGAACATAACCCTCCCTACAACCAGGAATACTCTCCTAAGAGTTATCAACCACAAACATCCACAATAATCACAAGGATCACACTGTACAACACCTGATCAGAGAGTCCCTTCCTACATGTCAGGATATTATCCGCTTTGGGCAGCACTGACTCACCCACACGGATTTTATCACATACACATTAATGGGCCTTGATTTGTAGTCAAGTTCTCCCATAATCACACATTTGAACACAAAAAAAACAAAACAAGCATTTCATATATTAATCACAAGGTGAAACATCTCATCAAAACTCAGGACAAAAACAAAAATGAAGTCAAAATAGCTCTGGGTACTGAACACATAACTGGGCCTCCTGCTCCCAAGTGCTCTCCTCCAGGCCATCATACCTCTACAACACACAAACCAAAGTGATGGTTTGTCCACGAAGCACTTTCTCTTTACGATCCAAGATCTTGAGTGGTTGTTCTATGATGGTCGCGTCGTTTTCGACATCTAACTCTCCCCAATCGATGACGTGGGAGTCGTCGTGTAGATATTGACGAAGTTGGGAGACGTGAAAAACGTTGTGAAATATATCCAACTAAGGAAAAAACGCCATATGATACGCCACCTCACCAACTCATCCCAACACCTAGAAAGGACCGATGAACCTAGGGAAGAGCTTACTCCCCTTCCCAAACAATCACTGCCTAGGTCGACGGGAATCCTTAAAAAACACATTATTTCTAACCTCGAACTCCACGGTCCTACTCCTATGATCGGCATAGGACTTATGTTGGTCCTGGGCTGCCTTCATCCTCTCACGCACGAGATGAACCTTATCAATGGTTCCCTACACCACTTCTGGCCCATGAACAGATGCTTCCCCAATCTCTGTCCAACAAACGAGTGAATGACACAGCCTTCGATACAAGGCATTAAACTGTGTCATGCCGATAATGGATTGGAAGCTATTGTTATAAGCAACTTCCACCACAGGAAAGTGCCATACCCATGATCCCCCAAAATCTAGAACTCATGCCAGCAACATGTCTTCCATCATCTGGATCATTATTTCTATTTTCCCATCTGTCTGAGGGTGGAAAGCAGAACTAAGTCATAGCTGGGTGCCAAAGGCATGCTATAATCCCCTCCAGAATCGTGAGGTAAACCGTGTGTCTCGATCAGAGACAATAGTTCTCAGAATACCATGTTACCTCACCACCTCATCGACGTACCTCTGGGATATAGTGCTCACCGGGCTCGACTCCTTATTCTCCATGAAGTGCGCTGATTTTGTCAACCGATCCACCACTACCCAGATGGAATTATAGCCTCCCTGAGCCATGGGTAGCCCTTTGATGAAGTCCATTGAGATTTCATCCCACTTATACAAGGGAACATCTAAAGGCTGTAACAAACCTAAAAGAGAATGATGTTCTGCCTTCACGTTCTAACACACTAGGCACTTAGCCACAAACTCTGTCACCTCCCGCATTACCTCGGGCCACCAAAACTGTCCCCTCGGGAATTGGTACATCTTTTAGAACCTAGGATATACCGCTAATTCCATGCCATGGAACTCATGGGGAACTCCTTTATGCATCATCTCTGAAACAAAAATCCTTCCACAGAAAAGCATCTGATGCTGAACATCCTCCAACCATCCCTTAAGAGAAATTCCCTGATAAACACGATCTCGCATCACGTCCACCTCTGAGTCTCCCCACTAATACTCTTCCACCTACACCGCTAAAGAAGAAACTACATTGATTTGAAACAGACAACCTATTCCACCTTCCTCCCATGGATCCAAATTCAAGGCTGGTAACTCTTTCGTCGCTCTCCAAGCATCTACAGATTCTTGAACTACTTCCTTCTACGATTTCCTGCTTAGGGAATCAGCCAAAATATTCCATTTCCCTCAAGATAAGAGATCTCAATGTCATAGTCTTGGAATTAATCAACCCATATCTACTGCAGCATGTTCAGATCCCGCTGCGAAAAGACATAACACAAGATCTTGTGATATGAGAAGACCACAATGCGCTCTCTGATTAGATAATGCCGCCACAACTTCAATGCGAACACCATGTCCGCAAGCTCTATATCATGGGTGGAATAGTTACATTCATGAGGACGTAACTGCCTAGACCCATAAGAGATCACTCCTCTCTACTGCATCAGCACACATCCCAACCCAAGGCCAGAATCATCACAGAACACTTCAAACAGCACCCCTTCCTCTGGTAATATGAGCACTGGAGCACTAACCAGCTTCTATTTTAGGTATCCAAAAGCTGTTTGGCACTGGTCTCTTAACACGAAGGCCTAGTCTTTCCTAGTCAAAGCTATCAACGGTGCTTCAACTCGAGAGAAGTCGGGAACAAACCTCCGGTAACAGCCTGCCAAACCCAGGAAGCTACGAACTTCCGCCACATTCTTGGGTGCTGCCCATGAAACGACTGCCTAGACCTTTTATGGGTCTACTTATATTCTCTTATAAGAAAATATATTTCCATAAAAATTTACTTCTCGCATTAAGAACATGCACTTAGATAATTTCCCATAAATATGGTTGTGTCGAAGGACTCCAAAAACCATCCTAAGATGACCAATGTGATCCTCCTCTGATCTTGAGTAGATAAGAATATCGTCGATGAAAACCACAATGAACTAGTCCAGCAACTCTCAGAATATAGAGTTCATGAGGCTCTTGAACAAAGATGGTGCATTTAAAATGCCAAACGACATGAACACAAACTCAAAGTGGCTATATTTGTACCTGAAAGTCATCTTTGAATTACAACCTTCCTTCACTCTCAATATGTGGTATCTAGACCACAGATCGATCTTAAAGAACCAACCTTCTCCCCTAAGCTATTTGAAAAGGTCGTCTATCCTCGGGAGGGGGTAACGATTCTTGAACGTCACCTGATTCATCCTCTGGTAGTCTATACACAGTTGTAGACTATCATCTGCCTTCTTTAAGAACGAGACTAGAGCACTCCACGGTGACATGCTTGGTCAAACAATGCCCTTCTCCATCAGATCGTCAATCTGAATCGCAACTCCTGCAACTCAGAAGTTTGCATCTGATAAGGAGCCATCGATATTGGGAGGGCACCAGGCTGTAGTCTATCCCAAACTCAACGTCACGTCGAGGGGGTGGAGTCACAACCACATCGGGAAAGACATTAGGGAATTATCTTATGACCTCTGGGACATCCATCATTCCTGCATCCACTGACTCCATTGACACCTCTTCCAGCAAAGAAAGGAGTCACTCTACATGTCGAATCCCCACCTGATAACTCCGCTCCCAAACAAAAGCCAAATGTTGTCCATCCTCGTTTGAGATTTCAATCCTTCTCTGATAGTAGTAGATGATGGAATGCATAGAGAATAACCAGTCATTACCTAGAATGGCATCGTATTGTTTCATCTGCAAATATAGAAGGTCTCCACTAGACTGATGCGGTCCCAAAATCAATCTACATCCCTAGAAAAAGTATGATATGGTGATCTGACCCCCAACTAGTGTTCTCAACACTAGGGGCACAAAACTTCTCTTGGCATCTTCACCCAGACCATGGACTAATTCAGGCGTAATAAAGGAGTGTGAAGCTCCCGAATCAAACAAGGGAGAAACAAGAGTGCTGAATTAATAGATCGTACCTTGAATGACCTATTGTCCCGCCGGAGCTACTAAGCTGGCGGTGTGCAAACTTCCACTACCAGATTCTATGCTTCACTACTGTCGACCACCTCCCCAACCACGCCATGGTCGAGGTTCCTGGGGAGCACCCTAGTGTGGGTCTCCTCATGCAAGGTCATCCCTCGGGGGGCCAGGGGCATACTTCTGCTACTAGAAAGGCCTCGTTGGAAAAAGATACTACTAAGGTGGGTGCTAAAACTACCCACCCCCATCATGTGGAGCTCGAGTTGGGCACCTGCTCTAGATGTGCCCGAAAACTCCACAAGAGAAACACTTCGGTCCTGGCCCTATGGAAAAGGGGTGAGGGCCAGAAGCTCATAACTGGAACTAGTGAGGCCTATTCCCTGCTTGTCAAAACCTAGAAGGCCCTATCGTTGGAGACCTCCTACTGACCACCTTCCCCTTTAATGAACTCACCTGGTTCACTTCTCGTGGTGTGCCTCCCTTCGAGTTAATCCTCTCTACTATCTCGGCCGTCTTCGGTACTGCTAGGTACATCGAAAGAGTGAAGGGAGTGATATCGTACTGGAGAGAGGGAAGGAGTGCCTCCTCTAACCGTCTTGCCGAAGACTTTTCATCCGGAAAGATATCCTAGGCAAAGCGTAAGATATCATTGAACTTTATCCCCATCTCCCTAACTGACATGCTTCCCTACTGAAGGTAGAGAATCATCTGTCTCTTATCATCCTTTGCCGTAGAGGAGAGAAACTCCTCACGAAATTCCTTCTCAAAATTGGCCCACGAAACCTCTGCCTATGTCTTCTCTCCCAGGAAAACGTCCACCCTTGATGTTGTTCTCCCCTTTGCTGACTAATGGCCAATAGAACCCAGTACTTTCTTAGAGCACAGATCAAAGAGAAGGTTATAGCTAGCTCCTCATGCCATCCCTCCATTACTGAGTCAGAAACGTTTCCCTAGTACTTTTCGAGGGTTTGTCGCTGGAAGGAACACATAGTCCTCTACCACAAGTCATCCTCCTCATCTCGGTCAACCCTCTACTGGTCAACAGCCTCGATCCACTGGCCCTCAACAATCCGAGTCACTCGTGGATAACGTCCGGGTGCCATAGCTGCAAGGTAAACAAAGAATGCATAAGCCCGAGTAGAAAGGGAATTATTATAATTATTATTAAATTTTTCTCCACAAGGTACCCCAAATCAAATAAAAAAAATTCAGTATGATGCATGTACCTTCCCTAGGGTCTCTACCCTTCAATAAGTGTAGTCTCACTTGGTCGTTCGATAGGCTCGGAGTCCTTGCATCGGTTCATAGGGGCCTTAAAATCTCGTGTCCTATCCGGTCCTCCCATGTCTATTTCTTGAATCAATATCACCTAACATTTTTTCCCTACCATCCCTTGAAATCCTCACTGTGCCTAAATCCAGACTTCATCCTATCCCTCAACCTCATTCTGATACTATTCTATCATGACCCGCCTTCACGGAAAGGAGGGAAGGGACAAAAAATTTCCAAGCCCTTCCTTCTTTATGTTGAGGGAGAGATAATGGCCCTGGATTCCCACCTCTAGTAAGCCCAGGAGTGGAAACTAGCACTAAGGGTATAACACTTTTTTTCAAAAAATGGGAGGCATTTCCCTTTTTAGTTAACCAATATTGGGAGAAAGAATGATTCAACACCAAACACCACCATGTATATAAAACTCAAAGTAAAAAAAAACCAAACTACATGCATGCTTTAATTTTAAAACTGAAAAAAGTACAAGGACTCCAAAGTACAATACCCGAAAAGAAAATAAAAAGGGCTAAGCAGAAACCAATAGCGACAAACAACAATTCCAATGTCTAGACTAGTAATGTCACGCGCGGCCTCCGAATCCTTCCTGGAAACCTGAAAGTAAACATAGGGTGAGCATAAAATGTATACTCAGTATGAAAACCAAAAGCTCTCATGCACAACTGGGGAGACATGCTAATGTACCCTGAGAAGCAGAAGAAACATCATCTATCAAGGAATCTATCTATCCCACCTCACAGTCCATGCTCACCAAATAACACAAGCAATAAGATAATAGTAAAGAACAAAACATTTGGGTACCCTACACCACTATTTCCCCACTATCTAGCTACTCATCCCTAATGGACAACTTGCTGATGCTACCACGCCCTTCCTTCCCACACACACATGGGACTAAAAACCATCCACATCCCTACCCGCACACACCTGGGCCTAGGAACCATCATCCCTACCCGCACACAACTGGGCCTCACAACCATCATCCCTTCCCGCACACACCTGGGCCTCATCCCGAAGTCACTTGGGAAACAAACCGTAACCAGAAACCCTACCCAAAAACACTAGGGCCTCATCCTAAATATTATTGGGAAATCAACCTACCTGAAGATTCTTGGTCTATCAACACACCAAATGAAACCTACCAGAAGAGTATTGGGTGTAAGTTCACCTCCCGCCTTCACAGCCTATGGAAGAGGGAGTAGGAAGGAGAGTAACTAGGGGGAAACACCCTTCGCAATGAGATGGGGTGTCCAACACTAAGTTCCCAATGCGGGTGGGGTGAAACTAAACACAAAACATACAGTTACACATATATACACCAACACGGAGCCCAACCTATGGCTCCTCAAACAGATACAAGCTGGTGCCCAAGCACTACTACCCCAGAAAACAGGCACACAACAAACAGTTCCTAGTTTCCCTATTCAAGTTATCATTCCATAATAATTCTATTATGAGTTAATCCCTTCCCGACATGGAAACTAACAGGCACAATCATAGATGAATCAATATGGAATCAGGAAAAAAACCATTGGGTAATTGAAGTATTCACACCCGGTTCTCTTGTAAAAAATAACATCAATGATGGATCAGTGGAAACCCTCGAAAACTTGGAACCAATGAAAAACACAACAACCTTTGTTTATCCCCACATTAATTAATTACCATTCTACCCATTTCATTATTAACATTCCACTTTTATTCATGTTCTCAACCTAAACTACAACCCTGCTGACAAACACCACCACAGCCACACAATAACTCATGCCATTCCAACCACACCACTCACAACCGCATTGTTCACCCATTCATAACAAACACATTCACCCCTTCAACCATTTCATAACTAAATTATCCCAAAGATCATAATTCATTCTTTTATATCATTGAGTTCAACTGGTGTGATCAAACATGGTTATGGGCATTCATATTCAACATCCAAGTTTAAGTGTTTAACTAATTCATACATTATTCCCATTCACTGGAAGATTCAAAAAATAGAGCATATCATAGATGTGAAAATAAAGTCCCCCTACGGCCATGATATATAATAGGCCTAGGCCGAGGCCACTGGTAGGCCGAGGACAACGGTAGGCCTAGGCCACTGGTAGGCCGGCCCGACCAGTAGGTTGAGGCCACAGGTAGGTTGAGGCCACCAGTAGGCCAAGGCTACCATTAGGAGTCTTAAGCATCACTGAGAAGCTGGGATGGCCATCCAGACCACCGAGAACACCCCAAATAGCATATTTTCACCATGTAATGGACCCCAAAACCCCGAGACATTACATTAGGTATGATGTTCTTTGTACTAATCTTAACCTCTTGTATAATTATTTAATATGTTCATTTTCTTATTAATGAATCATATTCACTGTTATGATATCAAATACGGTTCACTTATGAATTTATATTACCCGTTATTTTTGTAAATTCCATGTTAAAGCAGCGTTAAGGGTAAAATCGTTTTATTTATCGTATGTGTTTGGACTTTTTTTCCTTGATATTATTATTACTTTTATCATGATTTACTAACATCCTGAATTTAAAACATGATTTATATATCATATATATTCAGTATATATATAATAGATAGATAAATGAAATGAAACACACCGCTAATGAAGACGGTAGGTCGTACGTACGCATGAACGTTGTTTTCCTTTCTTTATTGACTTGAATGGAAGTAAGTAAATAACATATAAATAAATACAGTTTCATTATAATTTTATATATACCATTATTATTCATTATATATACTTTATAATCATTCTTTAATGGTTAACACAGAGATTGAATCTCATCGCATCGTGGAGACGGTAATTCGTACGTACCCACGAGCGATGATATCGTTCCCATAATTATTGAATGGAATTAGAGAGGATGATATAATATCTCATAATTATTATCATGTTATAATAACCATATATATAGTTATTATTTACACCATTTTACCCATCCAAGTATGGTGGTGGTGGAAAAATATTTTACACCACGGTGTGGAGACGGTATTCTGTATGTACACACGTGCGGTGATTTCGTTTTCCGTTGGCTGGATAAAAGGTGAAATGTGGTTTTTAATATTTATATTAACATATCAGTATATTATTGATACTAATGTAATTAATTTATAATGATACAACTAAAGAAGAAGATGTTCAAGAAGAAAGAAACATGAATGAATCAGTATAAGAGATTACATCTTCTTCGACACATCTCTTTTAAGCTTCCTCTTAAGGCACTAGAGTTGGCCTTTTGAGAAGAAAAAAACCTCCAGAATTTATCTAGGGAAGTGGAGAAGTGAACTGGGCAGGGGTTGGCTGAGCTTGAATACTCAATATTGTGTAAGAAGGAGAGGGATGAGGTGCCCTTTTCTAAGGGAGTAGAGGGCACCCTTGGAAAGTGTGAAAATATAATTTTATAATAAACCTATCTTCAGTTTAGAAAGGTCCAAAAATCATTATATTTGAAGATACGATGACTCATGGTCGAAATAAAGTCATCCAATCTGAATTTTACATGTTTTGGACAATATTTTAATCATTATGATCTTATTTATTTAAATCATTTATTAATGAGGTAAATAATACATCATTATTGCTTCATAAATAATTTAATTTATTTGATGTATAAAAATTATAAAAAACTTCCATCATTTAAGAAATATTTTTAGATTTCCAATGAATATTTATAGATGAAAATATAATTTATATAACCCCATATAAAAATTAATTACTAAAATATTTTTGTTAATGTCAGTTTTGTCTTTACATTAAATTAATTAATCCAAATTGTCATTATCCCAACTAGGTGGCCCAATGGGGTCCCAAAATCGACCCAAGGATGGAAATGGTCAGTCACTACTCATCCAATAAGGTTTGGAAAAGTGTGAAGGTAATTTTTAATTATTATAATATTATTTTAACGTTGAATTACCCTATTTATTTTTAACTACGGTAAATAAAAGTCAAAAGTTACTATTCACAAAAAATTATTTTCATCTTATTGAACCATATTTTACTTCGTGATAACAACCATGGATGTAGGATTTTTGAAATTCAATTCACAGAATTGGAAAATTTTCATTTAAATGAAAGAGTTAGTTTTTTTAACTACCACTAAGTGGTTTCACTATTCATCAAAAATTGATGTTTTTCATAAAAATACCAAAAACTCATCCTAAGCTATAAATGATATTCCGAATTCAAAAATTATTTCTATTTTGCTAAATTCAAAAGATATAAGTGTCATTAATAAATTTTAAAATTAATTCCCATTATAAAAACAAATAGCATGTTTTTAAGAAATAATAACTATCAAAAGATCGACACTTGTTTATGTCCAATTTCAAAGTGAAATTAATTCCAATGACCAAAATGGATTAAATGGTAAAAATATATTATAATTAAAATTTAAAATTAATTAAAAAGATAATATAACAATATAAATTATTTTGATGAAAAATTGTGTTTTTAATTAAAACATATCTGGTTTTCACTATTCATTAAAATATGAATGTTTTCAGAATAACATGAAAATTTTATCAAAATTAAATTTTTATATCCTGATTCTACTAAAGAATTTTATTTTGTCATATTAAACTTATAAACATGTCAAAACTAGATTTAATGTGGGTGCGCAATCCAAAGGCGGCAAAACTACATTTTTTGAAAAATACTTAATTTACCTGAAAAAATTACTTTTTTCTCATACCTTGTTATAGAAAATGAGTAAGATAAATAATGTTATAAAATTAAAAATGTAGTTGATATTATTCATAACTTCAAGGTGATAATAATATTATAACCATATATAATTTTTCAGTGAAACCTGGTATTGCATACAACACACACTATCGAGGAAGGTCAGGATTTCATGTAATGCAAGCCAAGCCAGGGGTGCATGTTGTACAAGACTCCATCATTGTTTCGTTTAACAAAATCCAACCATATTTCATTTATAAATTGAATATATATATATATATATACATACACACTCAACGTTGCGTATAATAACTACTATCAAACGAACTTGAAATTTTGTGTAACATGATCTAAGAATAGTGTTGTGTATATTACAAGATAATACGGTTTTGCATATAGTGCAAGATAATCATGGTGTAGCATAAAACACAAGAAATCAATTAAAATAGAAAAAATATTTCTCATCAAATCTCAGGGTGTTACATTCTACCCCGCATAAAATGAATTTCTCCCTCGAAATTCGTCAGGGTTATAAATATTTTACTACTTGTAAGTTTTTTTTCATAGAAACCCACATGATAAAAAGGAATACTAAAAAATAATTTAAAAAAGTGATGTATAAAATGTAAGAGTTACCCAAATTAACTCATCACTATGTTTCCACATAAGAGAACACAGGTAAAAATATGTATATGGAAGAAAAATCTATCTATCATGTTATGATAGAGAGTGTTAGAGAACATGGCTATCAAAAAGCCAACAATCATAAAGCCATAAATTTGTGATTATCTAAGGTACCATCTGATTCAACAGATACGAGGGAACTAGAGCAACATTTTTGGTTTTTAAGATCATTTTTCTAATGTTGATGAATTTTTGAATTAAAATAAATACTTACTTGATTTTAGTATAATATTACGATTGTTTGTGCCTTGAACAATTTCCGATTCATCTCTTAAAAAAATTTAGTTGAATTTATCTTCGGTGAAGTATTAGTAGATCATGCAATAGAATTATAGGTCATTCCATCTATCTCAAACATATGTTTAGAAAAAGTTATATACATAAGTCCATCTATAGTGAGGTTAATTGTATATAGTTCCTAAAATGGACTTATACTTCATCTATCATTGATCTTAATAAAATAAAACCAGTTTCTACTAACCAGGGACTTGATGTAGGCAAGTGGTAGGTGATAGAGGCCATTCACACTTCGGTTGTGGGTCTGATTCCCACATCGTTGTCCAACATGACGGGTTGTCGCATGTCCTGCAGGTTATCCCTTTTTCAAAAAGTATATTACTATAACATTCCTGCAATAATATAGAAAAAATTTCTTTCCATAAACAATACTATCTTATGTCTAACTTAATTCATTCCAATATTTAGTCTTATCTAAAATACTTCTATCTAAGATCACAGTATAAAGAAAACAATTACTAGAGATTCCATCAACCGAGCATGTGAATACCATCATTTATCACCCATATATCATACGATATATCTTTTTGGTCACATTTCAAACATTTGAATACCTTAATCATGTTTTCCCTTGAAAAATGAATACCAATTGAACCTTAGTTAAAAAATGAATGTCGTAAAAATTTAACTCTTTCCACATACCAAAATCCCAAAATATATATATACTCAAACCATGATATACATTTATCCATATATTTGTCATGAGATCATTTAATTATCTCTTTATCCATTCATTCTACGCATATCATCTTCTTTCCAAAAATATTTCAATCCCTTTTCATGGTTATCAGTACTGTAAAATTATTGAAAACTAATGCATAGATATTCCAAAATTCAACGATACCATAAATGTGATTCCATGATAATATTTTGAAATCCCATTACATAAACACCTAATCATTCCACAACATCATTGTCATACTCAACATCACAAATAGTGACCGCATGTGACTTCCCTTTATCCTCTTCCTTAAGAGGTATCTCACGCCGATCATCATTAACCCTTGGATTAGAGCATTGATTTGCATAAATCCCCATTTCCTTTTACATGAATCATTGATGTGTTGGTGTAATGTTCTCTTTAGTCTTTTCTTTATTCACATCATCAGCTACCTTTTTCCCATTACATCGACTCTCAACTACTCAATGACCTTCTTTTCCACACTTAAAACATTTTCTAGTACATTTTAGGCAATCTCCACCATGGTTCTTTCCACACATTGAATATGAAGAAACGTTCATCTTCTTTTCAACATTTTTTTGAGATTTCTCATTGAACTCCATCTTTCGTTTCTTGTCAAAACCATGAGATGGATGCGTAAGACCAACTTCCAGTTCTACTTTAATAGCACAACACACAATTTCATAATAGGTACTAAAGTCTTTTATAGATAATGCCCTTCTGAGACTTGGTTTTAAGCTACTGAAGAATCCATCAACTTTAATTTTGGGTTGGATGATAAAGCCAGATGCATAAGTTGCCAGCCTTGTAAAATTTGCTTCGTATATACCAACAGATTCATCATCATTCTTCTTAAGCTCAAGGAAATCATTTTCCATCTTTATTCAAAGAATACAAGGGAAGTACTTACTAAAAATCAAGTTCTTGAACTTGTCACATTCCAAGGATTCAATTTTATCATAGGGCCTTGAATTCTTAATTAGAGTCCACAACTGGTCTGCTTCACCTTCTAACAGGTAAACAACCAAAATGAATTTTTCATGCTCTGAACAACGAAGTATGGAAAATATCTTTTCAATGGTACTGATTTATTGTTCAGGAATAAGTGGATCATAAGACCCACTGAAAGAAGGTTGATGTTGCCTCATGAAGGACTCAATAGAATATTGTTCCTTTCTCTGATCATTTGGAAGTCCAGAATGATTCATAGAATGTGTAAGTATAAAAACAAGATTATTCACACCATCTCCCATCACATTTGATTTTTTTTAGGAAAATCATTACATTGTCCATTACATTGATCAAAATGGTTCCTTTGGGTTCCATCCATCATCTAAAACACAAAAAGAATAGTGTGAGAGGCCAAAATCATGATTGGAAAACAACATGATATAGGGGGAGTACCGTCAATATCTAACATCTTTGTTTAATTATAACATCGTTACCATAATTCTAGGACTGTAACATATACATATACTTAACCTTAGGAACATCCTTAGACATACCTTATAAATATATCTAAGGATCTCACTAAAGTTTTTGCATCCTAGTTTCCAAATGTTAACTAAACCATTCCTCTAATTCAAAAAATAGATAACCAAGCTTGACGTACATGTAAATTACATTAATTTTGTGGAATACATAATAAATAAAAAAACAGACACAAAAGGACTGTAATAATTTAGTTTCTTTGTAAACTCGGAATCTAATCATATAATCATGGTGAAAGATCTCCAATATCTCCCATTAAGATCTTCCCCTTTTGTTTTTTACCTAAAACCATTATTTAAATCCGGGGGAAAAGAAAACATATAAAGGGTGAGTTCAAATGCTCAGTAAGGGTAAGCATGGAAAAATAAAACAACTCATATACATTTGAACTAAAAAAACATGATCATAATGTTTAAACATCAAAATCTTGAGAAATGATATAAAATAGGTTTAGTACGTAAGGCATAGATCATTAAGAAACATTAATCATGATAAAATAGCATGGGAATAGAACATGTAATTGTGGAAACCATTATGCACATGATATGATTTCCATAGTAGTCAAGACATTGTTGTCAAGTCCATCATAGTGGACAAAGGCCCCTTCTGATTCGAGTTCGCTCCTTGTTCTAGTCCTGTATCACTGAACCAGATTAATATACAGTTACATCCTTGTATATCTCATGAGATATAAATCTTTACCCAATTCATTGAAGGGAGATATTGGTCCCACCCATCTCATAATGAAATCATTCTTACAGGTTCCATAAAATAAATATAAATCATTCATCATAACCCAAAGAATAAAATGGGTTTCATAAACATCATCCCATCTTAATGTAATCCATATTAAACAAATGGATATAATTTCATCATAAGAAGAATCAAACCATGTAAATAATAGATACATTATACATTAATCATAATCATACTAAATAATGTCATCTTAGATGGAAAATTGTTTTGACAAAACACTTGAAATAAATTCTTGACGAAAATATCCTTTCTTTTCAAAATCATTTTATTTTCTCAAAATTCCATGCAATTTTTTTTAAAAATGTTTTTGATGAAAATAATCATGAAATATTGTAGAGGAAGCATCATGAAAATGAGCTATTATAAAACTGTAAAAATCTGTTCACACCTTATATGTTAAAAATAACATTCTTCTCCTACTTTTTTCAGAAAAGTCAAAAAAGTTCATCGTATGGTAAAAAAAAGATTCCTTCCATAACACAATGTATAAGTAAAAGTGGGGTAAAAATGACTTTAGAAATACATGGAATAATATTAAACACTTTATGAAAAACATTTTTATGGACATGGATGAAATATATATAACCCCAGTAAATACATATGTATAAGCAATCTCAGTTAAAAATGAGAATGAAAAACAATCTCGTACATTATGTCTGATATGCTTTGTATGTATCTGAACCTCCTATATAATAATTTAAATAATGTCATTAACTTATTACAGAATCATATTCACTGTTATGATATCATAAATGGTTCACTTATGACTTTATATTATCTGTTCTTTTCTAAATTCCATGTTAAAAAAGCATTTTGGGTAAAATCGTTTTATTTATCGTACATGTTCGGACTTGTTGTTGTTGATATTATTATTACTTATATCATGATTTATAAACTAACAGAATTTAAATAATGATTTATATATCATATATATTCATGATATATATATATATAATAGATAGATAAATGAAATGAAACTCACCGTTCATGGAGATGGTAGGTTGTATGTACGCATGAATGATGTTTTCCTTTCTTTATTGACTTGAATGGAAGTATGTAAATAACATATAAATAAATAAATTAACATTATTATGTTATATATACCATTATTATTCATTATATATACTTTATAATCATTCATGAATGGTTAACATGGATATTGAATCTCATCGCGTCGTGGAGACGGAAATTCGTACGTACGCACGAGCAATTATATCATTCCATGATTATGGAAAGGAATTAGAGTGGAAGATATAATATCTCAGAACTAGTATCATGTTATAATAACCATATATATAGTAATTATTTACACCATCATACCCATCCAAGTAAGGTGGTGGAGAAAAACCAGATTACACCACGGCGTGGAGACAGTATTCCGTACGTACACAGGACCAGTGATTTCATTTTCTGTATGATGGATAAAAGGTGAAATAGGGTTTTTTCAAATCTATAATAACATATCAGTATATTATTGATACTTAAGTTTTTAATTTATAATTAAAAAACTTGATAATAAGATGATGAAGAAGGATGAAACTTGAATGAATCGGTAGAAGAGATTACATTTTCTTCGACGCACCCCTTTTAAGATTCCTCTTAAGACGCTATAGTTGGTCTTTGAGAAGACCAGAACCTCTATAATGTTTCTAGGGAAGTGGAGAAGTGAAATGGGCAGGGTTTGGTTGAGCCTGAGGGCTCAACGTTGTGTAAAGAGGAGAGGGAGGAGGTTCCCTTTTATAAGGGAGGAGAGGGGCACCTTTGGAATGTGTGAAAATATTATATTATTATAAACTTATCTTCAGTTTATAATGCTCCAAAAATCATTACAGATAAAGATAATATGACTCAATGTATGAATAAATCATCCAATCAGAATTTTACATGTTTTGGATAATATTTTAATCATTATAATCTTATTTATTTAAATCATTTATTAATGAGGTAAATACTGCATCATTATTATTTCATAAATAAATTAATTTATTTGATGTCTAAAAATTATAAAAAAATACCATAATTTAGGAGATATTTTTAGTTTTATAATTAATATTTATAGTCAAAAATATAAATTTTATAACCCCTTATAAGAATTAATTTCTAAAATATTTTTTTTAATGTCAATTTTGTCTACACATTAAATTATTTGATCCAAATTGTAATTATCACTACCAAGTTGCTCAATGGGGTCCCATAATTGACACAAGGATGCCAATGGTCGGACACTACAAACCCAATAAGGTTAGGACAAGTGTTAAGGTAATTCTTAATTATTATAATATTCTTTTAACATTGAATTACAGAATTTAACTTTAACCACGGTAAATAAAAATCAAAAGTTACTATTCACCAAAAAAATTTCAACTTGTTGAACCAAATTTTACTTCTTGATAACAACCATGTATGTTGGATTTTTGAAATTCAATTCAGAGATTTGGTAAAATTTCATTTAAATGAGAAAGTCAGTTTTTTTATCTACCACTATGTGGTTTCACTATTCAACAAAAATTGATGTTTTTCAGAAAAATACCAAAAATTCAGCCTAAGTTATATTTGATATTCCGAATTACAAAATGATGTCCATTTTTCCAAATTCAAAACATGAATTTGTAATTAAATAATTATTAAATTAATCTTCGTTATCAAAACAAATAGTGTTTTTTTAAAAAACAATAACTATCAAAAGATCAACACTTGTTTATGTCCAATTTCAATGTAAAATTATTTCCAATGACCAACATTGTATTAAATGGTAACTATATATTCTAATTACACTTTAAAAGAAATTAAAAATATAATATAACCGTAGAAATTATTGCAATGAAAAATGATGTTTTTAATTAAAATATAGTGTGTTTTTACTATTCATTAAAATATGAATGTTATCAGAATAATATGAAAATTTTACCAAAATTAAATTTTTATATGCTAATTCGAAGGAAGAATTTTATGTTGTAAAATTGAACTTATAGACATGTTAAAAATAGATTTCATGTGGGGGAACCTTCAAAAGGTGGCAAAACTGCATTTTTTGAGATATACTTAATTTACCTGAAAATATTATTTTGTTCTCGTACCATGTTCTGGAAAATGTGTAAGATGAGTAATAATGTTATAAAATTAAAAATATAGTTGATACTATTCATAATGGCTAGTTAATAATAATATTATAACCATATATCATTGTTTAGTGTAACCGGATATTGCGTACAACGCACGCTATCAAGGATGGTCGTGATTGCGTGTAATGGAAGCCAAGTAAGGGTTGCATGTTGTGCAAGACTCCATTATTGTTTCGTATAACAGAATCCACCCATATTTAATTTATACAATGAATATATATATATACACTCAATGTTTCGTAGAATAAATACTATCAAACAAACTTTAAATTTTGTGTAACATCATCCAACAATAGTGTTGCGTATACTGCAAGCTAATACGGTGTTGCATATAGTGCAAGCTAATATTGGTGTAGCATACAACACAAGACATCAATTAAATTAGAAAAAATATTTTTCATAAAATCTCAGGGTTTTAAAGTATCTAAGAATTAATATCACTTAATATTAATCATAAATTTATATATATATTAATTCCATCATTATAACCATCCATAAAGGGTGGTGGTGAACAATTGATTACAAGACACTGTTAAGACGGTATGTCGTACGTACGCATGCGGGGTGATTTGTTGTTTCATAGGATGGGTGAAATGTGTAATATGGTTTTTGAATAATAATAATTACCTCTCAATATATTATTACTTTAGTATTTATTAATTTATATTGAGTCAAGTCAAGAGATGGAAGTAGAAGAAGACTGATGTTTAAAAGATTCGGTAAATGATATTACCTCTTATTCAACGTGCCTCTTTTGATCCTCCTTATAGAGCACTAGAGTTTGTTTTTGAGGAATACCATGACCTATATAATTCTAATAGGATAGTTTATAAAGTAAATGGTCAGGGGATGGAAGATCTTTAATGCTCAAAATTATGTTATGAGTTGATGGAAGAATTTCTCTTTTATAGTTGAGCTGAGGGTTTCATATGGAATGCTCACAAATATTAATTTATAATAAAATCAAACCCCACATAAAAAACAACACAATGTCCCAATTTAAAATATGAGATTATATATGGTTGTAATATCATCATATAAAAAATTTAGATATGTTTTTATGTAATCTTAATCATTATCATGTTAATTATCTCTGAGGTATTCTTATTAATTTTTATCTTTGGTAACAATAATATCGATATTAAAATTGTGAAATATTAAAATATTTAATGTCAATAATAACAGAAATGAATAATGTAGACCATATAAATGCATATAATAATTATTCAACATTTATAAAAATTTATTGTATTTAAATAATTTAAAAAATACTTATTTTGTCGAAATATCAATAGCGTCAATTTTTACACTATTTGTTTCAGGGTTTTTAAAAAATATCCAAATTAGATGTAAATACTGACCCAAATATTTTATTATATCCTTATAGGTTCAATGTAATATATAATATTAATTTTAAATAATAATTATCCCAAATAATATTTATTATAAAATTTATAATAATATGTATTTTATCAAATCATTAATAAAATTATTACTACCTCAATTTTTTGTAATTAGTTAACATAATTATGTTCTGGATAGAAATTAAAAATAAAATTATATGATGAATATAAATCCATTATATTTTATAATAATACTTTTAGTCTAATTTATCTTCTAAAAACAAAGCATTAAAAATGCTATACTTTTTTAAAACAGGAATATGACAAAATTATATTCACATTAATAAAATAATATAATTGTCATAATCTCTTTTATATTCTTTCAAATCATTAATAAGATTTCCCTTGGATGTTTATTGTATAGATGTACTATACCAATAAGGTTTCATCATGTTTTTTGTCTTTTTTATTTTTGTTACTATTTTAATAATTTTTTTATTGATTTCTCATTAATAAATTAACTTTTACATCATAAAAGTATACATATTTAAGGTAAAAAGTTATTTACAAAAAATTTAATATAATATATCATTAAATATAAGAACAAATTATATTTAAAATGAGTATTTATAATAGAATTTATCTTCTTTATAACCATTTATTAAAAATAATTAAATTATTAATGATTGAGTGAGACAAATTTTCACTTTTCCTTAAATAAATTAAATTAAATTCCCAAATGTCATCCAATTGGGTTACAATTGATACTATTTGGACCCATGTATAATTTAGGGTGAAATATAATCATCCAATTATATTTATACAGGTGTTAGGGTAATTTTATAACATTATTGTTACCCTTAATTACTCGATTTTCCTTTTTACCACGTTAATAAAATTTACAAAAGTAATAATTCATATTTCAAAAAAAATAATATTAACTTAATTTGGACCTAATGAAATGAAATATGTAATCCATTTTTAAGAATTTTAAACATAGAATTTTCAGTAATTAATTTAAAATTAATCCCGTCATTAAAATGAGAAAATGGTTTTAAAGGTTAAAATATTACAAAACATTGAAATGTGTTTACATATGAATTCAATGTAAACTAAATTCCATTAATATATATTATAATAAATTTTAAAAATATATTCAATTTTTAATTTTATAAAATTAAATAATATAATTTAACCATGTAAATTATTTCAATGAAAAAAATTATTTTCAATTAACATTTAGCTTTTTTAACGATTCATAAAACCTTTATGTTATTCGAAAAATATCAAAAAATTTCCAATGTAAGATTTTATATCCATATTCCAAAGAACATGTTTACATGGCATATTAAAACTATTAATGTTTCAACATCCATAATGGAAATGTGTTCACCATTCAAAATTATAAAATCACCCTTTTAGATAATATATTTTTATATATAAAATTAGGTTTTATTCATACACTATGACTAAAATATCCATTGTATGAAAATCATAAATATTTTATTTGGTATACCAAACATATATATATAATTAATTTCAATACCGACATTAATTAACTCCAAAATAAAAATATCATAATGATTTCAAATTTTTATAAATATTTAATAGCCAATGAATTCCCAATTCATTTTCATAAGTTATTTATAATTATTCCTGCTAACCTAGTGCCTAGGATATAATGGTAATTTTTTAAAAAGGTCATCTTGTGGATAATTTAAACTCAATATTGTGTGCCAAAAAATACACTCAAGATAAAAAATCTATAAAGAAAATATTTCATAAAAATATTCGGGTGTTACAGTGGTCATGATGGTTTTTCTCAAATTTTCATGAATAGACATAATATGCCATTTTACATAAGTATACAAATAATTTTATTTATTGAGTAGTCTTTACTATTATTTTATTATTATCCAAATTTTATTATTTGTCATGTTAGGACTCATTTTTCTTAGGTTTACCAAATAATTCCAATTTTAAAAAGATGCATTCCATTTCTATATGATTTTATGTTTTCATGATAATGATATAGTTATAAAATATTTTCCACTTTTATATCATGTTCACAAAATTTTCATGATTATTGATATGGGTTTTGAGCCATCCCTTATGTTTTCTTTTCCCTTAATGAAATTTTTATGATATTATCCATCACTTCAGATATTTGTGATTATCTTACATGGTCATATAATCCCTTATTAAGATATTTATGTTTTATTTATAATATCTTTAATGATTATGAAATAATACTTTATGTTATTAAATTTCTATTACAAATAGTTTGAGCTCACCCATTTTTTATTATTCTATTACGCTTGTCATATAATATATTTCATCTTTTCATTTGTCTTTGATGATGTCCGGAAGATAATAATAGTTTAAAATTGATTACAATTCATATAAAAATATTCTTATGAAAAAAATTTCTTATGTAATATATATTTCTGTTCTTTGATTATGAAAATTTTATCTGATATATCATTTAAATCATGAGATTAATATATTATTAATGTTATTTTATCTTAGGTAACTATAAAATAGAATATGTTCCATATTCATTTTGATCAAATGTGTTATTCATTTTATTTGTTTTTAATATATTATCCCTATTTAATAAATCCATTCAAAACAAAATATTGTATCAATTGTCTGTTGGGTTTTTATAATTTTATGTTAAATTTTAAGGGTGTTTTTGTTTTTGAAACAATTTTTATTTAATTTTTTATAGTAAATATTCAAGATTCATGGGTGGTATTTTCCCTAATGTCACCTTGTAAAAATGAAAAACCTTACATCATGGCCCCATGTGTTTTTAAAATATTATTTAAAAATTTTTAGTGAGATAATTAAAATTTTATGAATGACTTAGTTTTATATGTTCATGAGGTAATTGTAGTTTTTTATTGTGATGGAAATAGATGTGAGGTTGAACTATTATTTTAAAATGTATAATATGTATTGTTAAGTAATAGTTTCTTATTCTTAGCCACTTTTTAAATCAAAGGGAAAATACATGTGTCTAAGATTGATGTATTGGTAAAAATGTTGCAATTGTTCTTAATCGTGGTATGAATAGTATCCCTATGATATCTTCTAGTCATATTATAGGACTTTCTCATCAGTTAGACAAGTGAGAGGGATATAGGGTGTTAGGTCTGGTTGATTTTTATCCCACAGAAGCAAATTTCCTAGATGTTTTATAGCCTTATAAAAGAAGTTCCTAGTATCTTTAATGTTCAAATTATAATTATTTTGTGGGTTATCTAATTCATATTCTTTCTTAAAAGATTATTTAAAACTTTTCTCTTATATTATAGGAAAACATCCATTTTAGAGTTCTAATTGTTTCAAATGTCCATTGTTCATAAGAAATTGTCAAAAAAACCATTATTTAGATATTAATGTCCTATGTCACAGTGGAAAATTATATTTGAAGAAATTAGCCAATTACATTTTTCAAAACATAAACTAACAAATATCCTATGTGTATATATTCAAAATATCATAAATTAACCCTATTATTGAAGGGTATACTATGATTGGTTAGTGGTTACCTAATGGGGATTATATCCCACATCTATTATCTATAAGGTTATTTTTCATTCCATTAAGATGTTGTGGATGATGATCATTTGCAATTCTAGTGCATGGTGGTTTCTTGTGAAGGTGGTTCAATTGGAACTTGTAGATATGTGTTCTTGCTTTAATTTTTTTGTTTTATTTAGTATCCGCATTTATATTTTTTTATTATTCCTTCGTCTATGTTATATATATAATATTATTTATCATTTATATATTTTTATAATTTATTTATAGTTATTCATTTCTTTTTATGACAGTTATTTCATTAATGCATCATTTTTTTAATTTAATATATGTTATTTATTTTTACTAAATGATCCGTAAGACATCAAAAAATGTTACATTGGCGTTCTAGGTAGAAAAACATTACTTAATATTTATTATTAATAGATAAATCTTCCACATTGTCACACATTGATATCCTTGGTCATTTTACCTATACTATAAGGATCACAATTTCCATTCAAGTATATAATTATCCCTCTCTGTTTCTCGATCTGTGTGGTGTCCAATGTTGTATTATGAAAAATATTATTAGATCCCAGGTTCTTATCAAGGCTTATACTCTACATTCACCATTTATTTTCATTAAGATCTAGTAGATATGAGAAATGTCATCGACACTTTTGTTGGTAGATAGGATTAAGGTGATTTTTCGTAACCACTTGGGATGGTCTCCATGTTTACTAGGTAGTCCATGATATATATGTGTAACACCCCGATAATTTATGAGAAATATTATCTTTAATTACTTTGATGTCTTGAGTTGTATGCTACACAAATATTATCTTATTCTATATGAAACACTATATTAGATTACAGTATATGAAAACACTATTCTAGTCTTGTGTTGCACGCCAGGGCAAGCTACCTCGATAGCGTGTGTTGTACGCAATACCGAGTTTCGCAAAACAAGATATTATTATAATATTATTATAAACTAGTAGTTATGAATAGTAATACGAACTTTTCAAAATTTTATAAATTTTAGCTTTCAAAATGGACTTCATTTTTGGATTCAGAATATTGAAATTAGCCTAGGTTAAATTTTTGGTATTTTTGTGAAAACATTCAATTTTTGATGAATAGTGAAAGCATTGGGTTACTATTTAAAAACCGAATTTTTATTTAATTAATTATTTATTTAATTTAAATTTATTTTAGGTAAAATTTTATACATAATTCATATATATGTTCAATGTAATTTGTTGGATTCATTTAATAATAATTTTTGATATATAAATAATTTTATTGAACTTTTCTCCATCTTTTACCCACCTAATAGAAGAATTTGAAAATTTACATAAAATTTAATTTTACCTCTTCTGTGAGTGTAATTTGGAATATCATAGACACACAGTTAATATCAAGAAGTAAAATGTGGTTTAATAAGATAAAAATAATTTTTGGTGGATAGTTACTTTTTACTATTCTTTTACCACAGTTAAAATTGAATAGGGTAATTAAGGGTAAAAATGATATTATTAGTACCCTAAAACATTTCATAATTATATTGGATAAGATTAATTCGATCAAAAACAACCTTAAGAATAAAATATTACCCTTTAGGTCCACTTGGATTAGATTATGACACTTATAATTTTATTTAAAGAATAGTTAAAAGAGTTAAAATCAAAGTTTAATAACTAAAACATTTTTAATATAGGGTTATTAAAAAGATAAATTCAACTGTAAATATTCATTAGAAAGTTGAAAACATTTCCAACATAATGGTATTTTATTTATAATTTATATACTTTAAATAAGTTAATTTATTTATGACACAATGATGATGCAGTAATTACCTTATTAATGAAATATTAACATAATTGATGTTATAAATACCAAAATAAATGTAATTTGAGACTTTTATGGATTATAATAATTTTTTACGTTAACATGACATGTTATTATTGATTAAATTAACTTTTTCCGAACTAATCATGCTTTTATGATTTTCACGAAAATCAAATTACAAAATAGTTATAAAATTGACAAAAATAGTTTTTAAAACAAATATTATATTATTAATTATTATTCTACATCTGAATATCTATAGTTAGGAAAAATGGCATATATAAGGTTATATATGTTATCAATGAACCACATGGGGTTCGTTTGGCTTGTAATGGTACATTTACTAACCATATAGTGTAAGAAAAAAAGAAGACACTTTAAAAGTTAAATTATTTGACTTATAATTAAATATAAATGATAATGATTAAATAGTAACATAAACTTATCTAAAACTTATTGGATGAGATTATATTACCTAGTCCCACTTTAGATTCTAAATAAATCAATTTGGAGCTATTATAAACCGAATATGAGTTTATTATAAAATAATATTTTATGTTTTTCCTAAAGTGCCTCTCTCCATCTTTATAAAAGGGCACATCCTCCCTCGACTCTTTACAAAATTTTGAGCCACCATGATTGGGAAAACCCTTCCAATTTCCCTTCTCAACATCCCTATAATTATTATAGAGGTTTTGGTCTCCTAAAAAGACCAACTCTAGTGCCTTATGTGGAACCTTAAAAGAGGTGCACTGAAGAAGGGGTAATTTCTTCTAACGATTCTTTCTAGTTTCATTCTTCTTCAATTTCTTCTTATTTTGTTGTTACATTATAAAGTAATTACTTAAATATCACTAATATACTTATATGTTTTTATAAATATGAAATAACCCCATTTCACCTTCTATCCATCCTACAGAAAATGAAATCACCGCGCGTGCGTACATACAGAATACCGTCTCCACGCTATGGTGTAATCTATTTTTCCACCACCGCCTTACTTGGATAGGAATACTGGTGTAAATAATAAATATATATGGTTATTATAACATAATACTGATTCTGAGATATTATTCAATCATATTCTATTCAATTATTATGGGAATGATATCATCGCTCGTGCGGACGTACGGATTACCGTCTCCACGATGCGATGAGATTCATTCTCCAGGTTAACCACTCAAGAGGGATTATAAAGTATATATAAAGAATAATAATGAAATATATGATATGATAAATCTATTGTATTTATGTATATATATGTGTGTGTGTGTCATGTACTTACTTCCATTCAAGTCAATATGGAAAGAAAAACAGCGTTCATGCGTACGTACGGCCTACCATCTCCATGAACGGTGTATTTAATTTTATTTATCTATCTATTATGTATATATATATTCTTAATATATATGATATATAAATCATTATTTACATTCTGTAAGTAAGTAAATCATTATATATGTAATAATAATATCAAAAACAATAAGTCCAAACACATACGATAAATAAAACGATTTTACCCAAAACGCTTCTTTAACATGGAATTTACAAAAGAACAGGTAATATAAAGTCAAAAGTGAACCATATATGATATCATGACAATAAATATGATTCTTTAATAAGTCACTAACATTATTTAAATCATTATACATGAGGTTGGGATACGTATGGAACATATTAGACCTAAGGTAAGGGATAATTTTGCAATCTCAATTTTTATCCAAGATTGCTTATATCTAAGTATTTACTGGGGTTATGTTTATCATCTAGGTCCATGTTTTCTAAAAATGTTATCATAAAATGTTTACTACTCTTCCATGTATGTTAAAAGACATTTTTAACCTTTTTTTACTTTTACAACATTGTATGGGAGGAATCATTCTCATGTTTACCATATAAGGTACTTTTTTACTTTTCCAGCAAATGTATGAGAAGAATGATTTTTTAACATATACGGAACAAACTGATTTTTACGGTTTTATATCGCCTAATTTTCATAAATGTTTATTTATAATATTTCATGATTATTTTCAACAGAAATCATTTTTTTAATATTACATGGCATTTTGTAAAAAGAAAATGATTTTGAAAAGAAAGGATATTTTCCACAAGAATTAGTTTCAAGTGTTTTGTAAAAACTATTTTCCGTCTAAGAAGACATTATTTACTATGATTATGTTTCAAGTATAATATCTCTATTATTTACAGTGTATGATTCTTCTTAGGATGAAATTATATCCATTTTTTTATATAGATTACTTTAAGATGGGATGATATTTTTGAATCCCCTTTTATTATTTCGGTTATGATGAATGATTTATGTATATTTTGTGGAACAATTAATAATGATTTCATTTTGAGATGGGTGGGACCTATATCTCCCTCTAATGTATTGGGTAAATATTTATATCTCAAGAGATAGACATGGTTGGAACGGTAAGTTAATACATTTCATTGATATAGGACTGGAATGAGGAGTGATCTCGATTCAGAAGGAGACTTTGTCTACTAAGATGGCCTTGGAAGAAATTCCTTGGATACTATGGAAATCACATCATTTTCTTAATGGTCTTACACAATTACATGTTTTACACCCATGCTATATTATCTTGATTGATGTTCATTTATAATCTATGCCCTATGTACTGTTATGATTTAATTCTTGTTCATGTTTTTATGATCAAATGTTTATGGGTTGTTTTATGTTCTCCCTGTTTACCCTTACTGATCATTTTAGATCACCCTTTTTATGTTTTATTTTCCCACAATAAAAAGAAAGGATTAGGTAAGAAAAAAATCGGGTAAGATCGTTATGGGAGATTTTGAAGATCTTTCACCATGATTAGAAGATTATATTCTTATTTTACAAAGACACTAAACTATTACGATCCTTTGATGTTTGTTTTTGTTATGTATTAATTATTTGGAAAAAGTAATGCAATGTACATGTACATCAAGTTTGGGTCTCTACAGTTAGTATCAGTGGGAAGGTTTTGTCAACCTATGGAAACAAGGATGCAATAACTTTTGTGAGATCCCATGATATATTTCTAAGGTATGTCTAGGGAAGTCCCTAAGGTTAAGTATTAGTATAGGTTATAGTCCTAGTATTACTGTAACGATCATAGAATTAAACATATGATCTTAGATAATTAAGGTAAGACTCCTTTATTATGTTGTTTTTCTAGAATGAGTTTTCCCTCTCACGCTATTCTTTTTGGGTTTTAAAAAATGGCTGGAAACCTGAAGATTCATGTTAATAGAAAATATCATGCATAATGGAATGATATTCTTCTTGATCAAGAAAATAAAATGGGATTTGGATGGAGAAACATTGTTATTATGCCTAATCTATAATTTCATAATATGATAATAAATCTCAACTTTGGTAAGATTCATGACTTAGCTAATAAGATAATGATGGAGTTTCATGATGATCATAGATGAATGAAAGTTCACTTTCCCTCTTGTAGATAATGAGGGAAGAGGCATCAAGTAAAATGTTTCAATGGAACTGGAAGATTCTTTGGGTGTGGAAAACAAGGACACAAAGCCATTAATTGAAAATGAAAAGGTTCAGTTAACTCCATGGACATGGGTAATGGTATTTCTAAGACATCAACAACAGTTAAATTGTTTATATGTTGAATTTCGGGCAACATGAAAACCAATGCCCTAAGGGAATGTCTCATGAAGAGAATCATCAAGGTCGTATGGGTAGTACTTATATTGATGATGATAAAGATACTACAAATGATATATGAGTTGAAAGAATTGTTGAATCTTGGGCAATAGTTTCACAAGGAAGTTGAATGATTTCTGTTTATCAAGAGGTTTGTTGTATAGGTAATGGTACTATGGAATAAAGATACATATAAGGATTGTAACAGTATTGTTTTTTCTAAATTATTAGAAAGTATATGGAATCAGTAACCATGAAAGGTTATCGAGATATTTTTGTAAAGTAGATGATATGCACATAATGAAGGGATTAGGAGATAATGAGATGTTTGACAGTATTCATGAGATCATTTCTGATATAAGGACAATGTGATATCATGGATTGAGTATATAGAAATTTTTGGATTTTTGTATGTGGAAAGAGATAACTTTTGACAGAATTCATGTTTTCACTAAGGTTATATGGTAATTCATGTTTCAAGAGAATACATAATTATGGAATTCACATGTCTGGAATATGACAACCGGATTTATTTTATGATATATGGGGGATAAATGATGGTATTCACGTTCATGTTATGTAAACTTTCAAGTAATCGTTTTCTTTATACTATGAGATTGAACATATGTATTTTGGTTAAGTCTAATGATTGGAATGGATTATATTGGACATCAGATAGTATTGTTTAGGGCTATAACATTTTATGATATTATTTCTGTAATTTTATAATAGTGTAGTTTTAGAAAAATGAAAACCCATAGGATGGGCGACAACCCATATCGTCAGACAAGGTTGTGGGAATCGAACCCACAAACGAAGTGAGACAGGCCTTTATCTCTTACCACTGGCCTACAGAAAGTCACTGGTTAGTAGAAACTTGTTTTATTTTATTAAGAAGGGTGATAGAAGTTGTATAAGTCCATTTTTGGAACTATATACGATTAATCTCACGATAGATGGACTTATGTATATAACGTTTTCTAACTTTAGGTTTGAGACAGATGGAATGACCTATCATTCTATCGCATGATCTACTTACACTTCACGAAATACAAATTCAACTTCAGTTCATTAAGTGATGAAGTGGAAATTGTTCAAGGAACAAACAACAGTGATATTGTACCGAAATCATGTATGTATTTCTTCAAATTCAAAATTTTCATATATAGGGAAATGATCTTGAAAACCCAAAATCTTGTCCTAGTTCCATTTTATCTGATGAATTAGATGGTACCTTAGATCATCACAAATTTATGGCTTTGTGATTAATGGAATTTTCATAGCCATGTTCTCTACCACTCTCGATCAGAACGTGATGGTTAGATTTATCTTCCATATCCATATTTTAACCTATGTTTTCTTAGGGGGAAACCTAGTGATGAGTTAATTTGGGTTACTATTACGTTTCATACAAGAGTTTTTTAAATTACGTTTTAGTATTCTATTTTACGATGTGGGTTTCTATGAAAGTAACTTACAAGTAGTAAACGATTTATAACCCCGATGAATTTTGAGGGCGAAATTCATTTTAAGAGGGGTAGAATATAACACCATGATATTATATGAGAAATATTATTTTTAATTACTTTGATGTCTTGTGTTGTACGCTACACCAAGATTAGCTTGCGCTATACGTAACACTATATTAGCTTACATTACATGCAAACACTATTCTAGACTTGGGTTGCACGCCAGAGCAACCTTCCTCGATAGCGTGTGATGTACGCAATACCGAGTTTTACTAAACAAGATATTCTTATAATATTATTATGAACAAGCCATTAAGAATAGTAATACCCAATTTTTGAAATTTTATAAAATTTATCTTTTAAAATGGACTTCATATTTGGATTCGGAATATTGAAATTATCATGGGGTGAATTTTTGAATTTTTATGAAAACTTTTAATTTTTGATGAATAGTGAAAACACTGGGTTACTATTTAAAAACGGAATTTATATTTAAATAATTATTTATTATATTTAAAATTATTTTAGGTCAAAATGGATACATAATACCTATATAAGTTCAATTTAATTCACTAGAGTCATTTTATAATAATTTTAGATATATAAATATTTTATTGAACTTTTCACCGTCTTTTACCCTCCTCCTAGGAGAAGTTAAAATTTTACATTAAACATAATTTTACAGCTTCTGTGAGTGGAATTTTGAAAATACGAGAGACAAGGATAATATCAAGGAGTTAAATGTGGTTCAATAAGATAAAAATAATTTTCGGCGAATAGTAACGTTTTACTTTTTCTTACAACGGTTAAAAGTAAATAGGGTAATTAAGGGTAAAAATGACATTATTATTACCCTAACGCATGTCCTAAATCTACTAGATAAGTGTAATTCGACTGAAAAAAACCCTAGAAATAAAATATTACCTATTAGGTCCACATTGATTAGATTAGGACAATTATTATTAATTTATTTAAAGAAGAGTTAAAAGAGTTAAAATCAATGTCTAATAAATAAATCATTTTTAATATAGGGATTATACATAAGATAAATTTGACTAAAAATATTCATAATAAATATATAAATATTTCCAACATAATGGAATTTTATTTATAATTTTTAGGTATTAAATAATTTAATTTATTTATGACACAATGATGATGCAGTAATTACCTCATTAATGAAATATTAACATAATTGATGTTATAAATACCCAAATAAATGTAATTTAAGACCTTTAATAAATTTAAATAATTTTTTAGGTTAACATGACATGTTATTATGAATTCAATTAACTTTTTTACATCTAATCATGCTGTTATGATTTTCACAAAAATCAAATTAACAAATAGTGTCAAAATTGATATAAAATAGTTTTTAAAAAAAATATTATATTATTAATTGTTATTTTATTCCAAAAAATCTATGGTTTGGCAAAATGAATTATATAATGTTATATATATTTATAATTAACCACATGGGGTTCGTTTGTCTTGTTATAGTAAGTTTATTAACCATATAGTTTAAGAAAACAAGAAGACATAGTAAAAGATAAATTATTTAACTTAGAGTAAAATCTAAATGATAAGGTTAAAATAGTAACCTAAACTTGTATAAAACCTATTGGTATTGAATATTTCGACCAATACAAACTTTATCTTAGAAATAAATAAACTTGGAGATATTATAAATCGAATATGACTTTATTATAAAATAATTTTTTTTGTTTTTCTAAATGTGCCCCTCTCCTCCCTTATAAAGGGTCACCTCCTCCCTATTCTATTTACAAACTTTTGAGCCTTAAATCTCGGAAAAAGCCTTTCCATTTCCTTATAAACTTCCCTAGAAACATTATAGTGGCTCTGGTCTCCTCATAAGACCAACTCTAGTGCCTTAATAGGAATCCTAAAAGAGGTGCGCTAAAGAAGAGGTAATCTCTTCTAACGATTCTTTCATGTTTTTTTCTTCTTCAACTTCTTCTTCTTTAGTTTGTTCTTTATAAAGTAATTACATAAGTGTCACTAATATACTGATATGTTATTCTAAATATGAAACAACCCCATTTCACCTACTATCCATCCTACGGAAAATGAATTCACTGCGGGTGCCTACGTATGGAATACCATCTCCACGACGTGGTGTAATTTGTTTTTCCACCACCAACTTACATGGTTGGGAGTAATGGTGTAAAGAATAAATATATATGGTTATTGTATCATCATACTAATTCTGAGATATTATTCACTCCAATTATATTCAAAAATTATGGTAATGATATAATCACTCGTGCATACATACGGATTACCGTCTCCACGACGCGATGAGATTTATTCTCGATGTTAACCACTCAAGAATGATTATAAAGTATATATAATGAATAATAATGAAATATATGACATTATAAAGATACTTTATTTATGTATATATATATGTGTGTGTGTGTTTCATCTACATACATCCATTAATGTTAATAAGGAAAGGAGAACAACGTTCATGCATACTTACAACCTACTGCCTCCATGAACGCTGTATATCATTTTATTTATCTATCTATTATATATATATATATACATATATATTCTGAATATATATGATATATAAATCATTATTTAAATTATGGAAGTATGGAAATCATGGTATAAGTAATAATAAAAATATCAAGAACAACATGTCCAAACACGTATGAAAAATAAAATAATTTTACCCAAAACACTACTTTAACATGGAATTTACAAAAGAACGGGTAATATAAAGTCATAAGTGAACGATATTTGATATAATAACAATGAATATTATTTTTTAATAATTCAATGAAATTATTTAAATCATTATAAATGAGGTTTGGAAATGTACAAATCATATCAGACCTAAGGTAAGGGAAAATTTTGCAATCTCATTTTTTTATTCGAGATTGCTTATATGTAAGTATTTGCGGGGGTTATGATTATCATCCATGTCCATGTTTTCTAAAAATGTTTTCAAAATTTTTTTACTAAACATAAATGTATTTTTAAAGTAATTTATACCATTTTATGACTTTTACCACATTTTATGGAAGGAATCATTCCTATGTTTACCATATAAGGTACTTTTTGGCTTTTCTAGAAAATGTTCGAGACGAATGTTTTTTAACATATACGGAATGAACTGATTTTTACGATATCATATCACCTAGTTTTCATTAATATTCCTTTACAATATTTCATGATTATTTTCGACATAAGTACTTTTCTTTTAGAATAACAAGGCATTTTTTGAAAAGAAAAATATTTGGAAATGAAAGGATATTTTCCTCAATAATTCATTTCAAGTGTTTTGTCAAAACTATTTTACATCTAAGATGACATTATTTAGTATGATTATGTTTCAAGTATAATGTATCTATTATTTACATGGTTTGATTCTTCTTAAGATGAAATTATATCCATTTGTTTTATATGGATTGCGTTAAGATGGGATGATAATTATGAAACCCATTTATTTCTTTGGGTTATGATTAATGATTTATGTTTATTTTGAGACACAAGTAAGAATGATTTCATTATGAGATGGGTGGGACCTATATATCACTCCAATGAATTGGTTAAAGATTTATATCTCATGAGAAAGACATGGTTGAAATGATAAGTTAATCTGGTTCAGTGATATAGGACTGGAACGAGGAGTGAACTCGATTCGGAAAGGGACTTTGTCCACTAAGATGGTCTTGAAAGCAATGACTTGGCTACTCTGGAAATCATATCATGTGCTTAATGGTTTTCCACAATTACATTTTTTATTCCCATGCTATATTATCATGATCGATGTTCCTTTCTAATCTATGCCTTATGTACTTCTATGAATTATGTCATGTTCATGTTTTTTACGTTCAAATGTCTATGGGTTGTTTTATGTTCTCCATGTTTACCCTTACCGAGCATTTGAGCTCACCATTTTTATGTATTCTTTTCCCCTGGATATAAAGAAAGGTTTTAGGTCAGAAAACAAAAGGGTAAGTTCTTTATGGGAGATGTTGATGATCATTCACCATGATTAGAATATTATATTCCGAGTTTCCAAAGACACTAAATTATTACGATCCTTCGATGTATGTTTTTTTATGTATTAAGTATTCGAAAAAAGTAATGTAATGTCCTTGTACGTCATGTTTGGGTTCTCTACAGTATGCCTCATATTTTAGTGTGACTCATATATATTTTTCATAATTATAGTATTTATTTGTGTATTTATACATGGTATTGAGAATTAATATTAGATATCATCTTGTCATGTAATATATCATTCTATATATTGGTAAATCTTTTTATATCTACTTTTTCTACGTTTCAACCATCACAATCAGATTCTAGACCAGTTGGGTAATGCTACAGATATGCTACTAGGAAGTGGGGTGAGTTCTGGATTTATAACATGTTTATATTTGGTCTATAATTTATAATATAAATCTGATGGTCTTCCCCCTGAATCATTTTACACCATTAATATATTGTAAAAGGTCTTAATATATTTTATTACATCAGAAATTGGATATTTGTGACATATGTCATTAATTCACTCCCTTAAAATGAATTAAACTATAAAAGTTTCAGGATATGCTATATAACATTTTTTTTATCTAATTTACTATTAAGTCCAAGAGTCTATTTTAGTTCATTTTTAAATTCTATATAATGGGTTTTATGAAAAACTACGGTTTGAACGGTTTACATGATAAACCTATCAATTAAACTGTAAAAATGTCGCAACCAATATTAATATCTTGAGAACCATGAATTATAATAATGTGTTTTTTTTTCTATATTTTACATCCCTTCCATCCGTGATCTATATATATTTATCTATATACTTTTATTGAGTCCTTAGATTTAATTTTCTAGGATAGTGGGATTACAGGTTATCCCCTTTCTTTCGTCTCCATTCATGCTTCACAAATATTTCAATTTGGTAAACCCTATTATTATGTTCATATTGGAATCATCCTCATTTGTTGATGAAGGCAATGAAGAATTGGTTCATATTTACATCAGGAAATTATTTTCTTAATATCATTTATTATTTTGAGGTGGGTGGTCTAAAAAAATCTCTAATGTATTTTTCAAAATATCAGTATTATGTGTAATAAGAATGATCTCAATAGAAAACTATTTGGGATATCTTAATAATTTTATAATATATGTTTGATGATAAACCATTTTTGGCACCCTTCAATTGGAACTATTTTTTTCCATTGGAATCAATGTTGAGACTTGCGACCACCCAACAGGTTTTCCATCATTGAACTTGTTGAGGGATTTTCAGATTTTTCAGAGATTTATGAGACTTTTTGGGATCTGTATAAATTATTTTATTTACAATATTATTTGTAATAAGAAGATATAATTAGTGATTTCATGATATTAAATCATATGTAATAATATTATTAAATGATGTTTAACCATAATCATATATTTATCTAAAGGGTACTCACTATTCTAGAATTAATTTTACCTTGAATTGAAATGATACACAAAAAAATTATTTAATATAATAATTTTTATAATTTAATTCACAACATAATGTATTATAATGGGCATATAAAATGGTAATTATTGGTATTGAAATTTATGGATTATGGTGACCTTATTTTTGTACGTGATGTGTGATTATGAAAAAATGGTTATATACAGGGCCTGTTTCTAGTAATGTTAAAATTATTATATATATATATATATATATGTCTTGGGACTGGTTATACTAGAATAATTATATATTTATATATCTATTTGAATAGGTAATAGTAACATTATTATATATAGGTATTTCATTTATTTACATTGAAAGGCTTATATATAGGTTATATACACTATTTGTCTGAGATTATTATATACCAAGATTGCACCTAGAAATTAAAAAAACTTTATGTATAGTACTTGTTCACAGGCACTCATAAATTCTTTTATATATGGATTCCACCTGGTGATGACAAAATGATCATATAAAGGTTCTTATCTAGTTTCCTATACTAGTTCATTGGTACTTCATTGATGTATTTTTTCTTCTGAGGGTTATGTCTATAGATTAAATGTTTTTAAAAAATATTCAATGTTATCACGAATGGTACTGAAGTAAAATTATATTACATCATTTTTAAACCCTATACAAGATGGTTAGAATGTTTTTTATTTAGATTATCAATTTTTTAATTTATTATAACTATTTATGCCTTTATCTCATGCCATGTTTTTTATATTAGATTATTTAGTCATAGTAGAGTTACCATTATGAGTTTTAATCACACCCTAGATGGAAAAATGTTTGGTACATGAACATATTCCAAGTATTAAGGTTTAAAAAAGTTCAATGGATATTTTTTTTCTTATTTATGTTAAATGAAGAGGAGCATAGAGACATGACCATCATCAGTATTGACATCAAGGAATTAGGTTTATATTATTGTGGACTATATTATTTTTTTATATATTTTTAGCACAAAATTTTGTTTTATTTTATCTTCACATTATATTTTTCATTATTATTTAAATTATTCTATTAATCTCCACATTCTTATATTTTTTTCATTTAATCATTTATATTTTATTAATTTTTTTACTACTCTGATTATTGTTTCCTCTATTGTTGTTAACTTATAAAACAAATATTCCCTTCATTATATTAATTTAACCATCACTGAAATTTGGATGAATTTGGTATATGAGGAGGCACACCTATGGTCGTACATCTAGCCCGGCTCAGTAAAGTGAGGGATCATCAGTTTATGGATGTTGAAAAATTATATAAAAGGGTTCTGTAATATGTTTTATTTCATTACTATTTATAAATGTTATAATTACAACTTAGATGTGAGAGTATTTTTAGTGGGATCATGTATTGGAGTACCTAACACATGTACTTGGAAAAAAAATCATCTTCCATGGGATGGTATTTATGTTTATGTTTTTTTTCAAGTTATGTATGATGTTATTTCACTACGGTGATTCAACTTTTACACGATATTACTATTAATTGATATTTTTACTCAAATGCCTATATATAATTTGGTGTCTATTAATGAATAATTAAAATAATGATGCTATATATGTATAAATTCATTGTCAAATATTGGGATATATTAATTTCATGATGCATATTTTTACCATTTAAACTATGTAATGAGGAAATTATTATATTTGTTAAAGGAAAATGATATAAATTATGTTTTCCCAAATAACATACACATTCCAGTGTAGAGGAACCATGAGTTTTTGTTTAATATTTTCCTCACCAGTTGAGGTTCATTGTATTTTGAATCCTATGTTATGAGGTGTGTGTTAAATATTTAAAGAGATAATCCATAATCATTGAGTTAATTACCAATATAGTGGAACAAAGAACATTTGTAATGTAGATAATCTGGAACATCTTGTATATCTAGTGAATCAAATGAAAGATCAACTTTACGATATCTTCCTTAGGGATATGATATACATGGAGTGTAAAATATTCCTCACCATTCCAATGATGTAAGAGTTAACAAAAGAGTTCTAGAAAAAAAATCAGAATATTTTCATTGGGAATTGAATAACCTAAAAATATGAGTTATGAACTGAGTTTGTCCAGATAAACTTAAAAAAGAAGGATAAACCCACTGATAAGTGGGTGAATATTTTTGTATTCCTACATTGAAGAAAAGATATGAAATTTTGAAACATCATACAAAAGGATGAGAATAATTATTATTTATCTTAAATGGATTTTGAGAAATTTTTCTAATCCATTTCCATCCATAGAAATTAAGGGATGTGATTGATAATGAGTTTACAAATCTGATATCATGGGCATGTCAGTAAAGGACTTTTATATATATTTCACTGACATGAAACTCTTTGATCCATCATTAACAATGTATGAGGCCACTGATGAGAAAAACATCCTTGATAAGTTTCATTAAGAGAGGCCCGAATTAATGACTTAATAGTTTCTATAAGATGATCTATGATAACTTAATTTGTTGTAAATAACTATTTATGTGACAGTTATCTCTAGGAATGCAGTGGACATAACTGCTAAGGCAATGACTAGTCGTTTCCAAAATATAGTCATCAATATTTTTATCATCATGAATTTTTTTTGTCATGAGAATACTCAATTTTATTCCCCTGCTTTGGAGTTCCATTTTTATGGTAATATGGTCTATCATCAGATTTTATATAATAACTCAATGTAGAATAACAATGGGAGGGAATCTTGACAGAAACCCAAGTCTTTGAGGGACTCTACTACACCTTAGTATACTAGAAACTAGATTTCCTATATTTATTCATTTTGAGGTATGAAATTTGGTAACCTAGTAAAGGACTGGTTATACCAAAAAGTGGGAAAACATAGGGGATTCATATTAGAGTACATGTATGAGGGATGAGTCACCTATATGCTATGAATTCTACACCAACTAACTTAAAAGTATGACCTTATTATATTGAATTTATGATTCTTTTATTATTTATAGTTTCCTATGATATATGTGATTTTTGATAACCATTTTCATTTTAAACTTCTCAATATTTGTATTTATAGGGATTATGTATTGTAATCTTTGATGTAATTATAACTTTGGACATTCCATTGGGACAATGGAACTTGGTTATCAAATTTTGTATGGAATTTTTTCATATAATTGGCGGGTATCATTTACATTGGGAGATTTTTTTTTCTTGATTTATAGGGTTATATTTGATCCATTGTTGGTATTTCATTGTTTTTACCACACTCATATATACTTTTAATATGAAGTATTTCCATTAAATATCCATAAGAACGTATCTATACTAACTAGGTTGAGTGGGATTTTTAAGTATGCCAAGAATGAAAAATTTATTGTATATTATATTTTCTCATGGATCAGATATCATGATTTTTTATGATATTTTCATGTAGAATGATACATTTTATATAGTAGAGTACTATTTTCATTATTTCCTTCATTAAATGTTCAATGGATTACCATGTAAGTTTTAGATGCAGATCATTTTCAAGTTGTTGGTAGCATTTAATCAATTTTTTATTACCCCATATGGAATAGCACCAAAAAATATTCATATGATGAAATTTTAGTACTGTGATCTAGTGGAATAGGGATTTATAAGGCCTATTACATCACCATGTGTTTCACTTGTGCTTTTATTTGAGCAGGATAATTGGACATTGAGTTTATGTTTGGATTTTCTGAGCTTGAAAAGGAAGGGATTCAAGAAATATTATACCCTACTATGAATCAATGACCATTTTGATTAAATCTAGTGTTCTTGTATTATCTCTAGGATTGAATTTAGTTCAGGGTACCACAAATTTTGTTTGAGATCATTAAACATGACTTAAACATCTATTAGGAACATAATTGGATTTTATGAATCCATGATGATGTCATTTTATCTAATGAATTCAATATGAATATTCATTGATTTTATGAACAAGATCTTTTATCCATTCATAGAATACATTTTGGTTTTTTTTGTATACTAATTTTTTTACTCCCAGTTTCCAAATGATCATGTCCAATATATTGAATTCATCATGACTACAATGGGGGAGCATTAAAATTTTGTAAGGCTATCAATGTTTTCTTTTCTATTTATAGGTTATGCATCCAATGTCATTCGATATATGAGGATTGGGTCTTTGTAGACCATGAGAAGGATGAAACTATATTATATTGGGAAAGAACAACGCCTGTGTCGTGATTCAGATCATTATGGGTTTAGGTTATTATTATATGTGTTTCAATGAAGACATTTATTATTAGAAATCTCAGAAGAATAGACTAAAAAATAATGGGGTAACATTTTTTAAAATATTATGAGTTATATTTTATAGTGTGAAATATTAATATGAAAACAACTTCGATTAACTCCTTTCATATGTCAATTTAAGAGTATACCATATAATTTGACGCATCTAGAGTCACCCATGGAGAATATCATATAGAGTTTTATCAATTATTTTTATATATTTCAAGAAAGGTAATATTACCAGATAATAATTACACAAACTTGTGATTTGTAGTTATCTATGGGAGTACACTATAATTGATTTTGTTAGAACCTATATTATGTGTGAATGGTTTTTGGTGTACATGGATTATTAAAGGCTCAATACATATTTTTTTCCGTGATATCTGATCCATAAATATATAATGCGTTTTGGGTAATTTTAGTCTTTCTACATTGATTTGGATTTTCACCTAGAATTGGAGTTTATTTTAAATATTCATTGAGCTAAATGACGTACCGATAGGCATTATAGTAGTCTAGTGAAGATTTTTCAATGATGAAAATATTTTCAAACTAAAATTATTCTTTTATGGAGTCTAATAAATGGGTAGATATGACTCGGAAATTGGTTGCACCACTTCATCATGAATAGACCAAGATATATTAGTTATCATATCCATAGGGAATTACTCAATAGGATAAGTTATATTAAAGGAATAAACAATCATGATTGTCTCTTAATAGTGGAAAATTTATTCCTTTCAAAAATGAGAGACATAGGAAACCTTGTATGTGTTATTAGGTATGGTAATAATGGAATGAAACATTATGGTAGCCCACTACATTTCAATTAGAGGGACCTTCATTATTGATGATGTTGGTTGTATAGATATATGAGACATAATTCATATTCATGGTGTTACCATGAATATCAATAAACATAAATTTAATCAATTCATGTCTCGTTTTTAGAAGGGTTCTAAAAAGTATTTCGAGATCAAATATTACTCTGAGTACAACAACTATCCACTAGACTGATAGACAATCATAATCATTGACTCAAATTCTGGATGATATGATGAGAGCTTCTATATTATATTTTGGTGGTTCTTGGGATATCCATTTAGAAATCGTGGTTTTTTTATTAATAATTACATCTACGAATCAATAAAAATAGCTTCTATTAAGACATTGTATGTAAGACTGTATAGTTTTTCACTTGACCAATTAGTGGTAGCTGAGTCAATTCTTATTGGACCTAGTGTAACACAAGAGACATTTGAGGATATCAATTTTATAGGAATCTATTGCTGAATATGTAAAGTACTAAGAATCATATGTTGACCAACAAAGATTTATTTTATAATTCAATGTTTTTATCATGTTTTCCATTCAGTGTCAACTAGTTTAGTGAAATGTGGTAACCAGAACTAGTAAAATATTCTTTACTGATGTATCATGCCATTGGAGAAAGTGTAAATGCTCTATAAAGCGGCATTCAATTTTTCCATCATATAGAGAAATACTTACTTTTATGATTTTTTTCACATGTTTCAAATTTAGATGAACAACGCTAACACTTCATTCATCATAGATGTTGATAACGTTACTATTTATGTTGATGCTTACATTAATGAGCCTCTAATTATGATTTTGAACCATATTATGAAGAATATTTGTGAGAGGATGTAATTTTTTTTTTCAGTACAATTGATTTATAGGAACATGAAAGGGGATACCTAAGGTAGGGTGTTTGATATGTTGACATATTGGCTGGAAATATTCACCAATACCTGCCATGATACATTAGTGACCATATCTTGGTTGATCTTCTCTATGGGGGGTGTGGTAAGATCAGGTCTTTCCAATGCTACTACCCCATTATATTTTTTTTAAAAAAATAATTATTTTTAGTTTCTCATAATTTGAATCATGGTAATTTAAATCATGACAGGTTTCTTTATATTGAAGATAATCTATTGGGAAATGTTGTGAGGACTCACTATAGGACATATTTTTATTTTAATTTTATAATTTAAGGATAAAATTTTTAATTTATCCCCTACGTATTTATTATTATTAAAATGTTTTGGGGAAGTCCATAAAATTCTATTATATATAATAGATCTGTACATTATTATGTATAAATGTAAATCAAATCCATGGGAACTAATATAGGCCATAAATTTTTTAAGAAAAACCATAGATCGTTATTATTTAATGAAAAAGATTATTACATCATAATGTATATTTTAATTCATTTCTAAATTCCATGAGATTTTTTTTAGTCTAATAGATTTTCAAAGGGATTACAGTGAAAATACATGACTTAACCCCTAAAAATGACACAAATCACATTAAATCCTTCATCAATTGTTATTTTGAAAATGTATTTGGATATTATATTTCACAAGTGTTTATTTTATAATCCCAAGAGTGTTATCTTAAATCCATTAATACTTCCATGGATCTTCTCATCATGGGTAGTGAGACTGAAAGTAATAGTTTGTATTTCCACTCCTTCTACATATTGTTTATTTTTCCCCAAGGTGACCCATAGTTTTGATATTTGTGTTGGAAGAATCCTCTATATTCAGTGAAGGGATGGAAGAAATAGTTTTACATAACCTTGTGAATTGAGTTAATTAAATTATACAATAATTTGTAGGTGGGTGGTATATGAAATCTCTCTACTTTCTATTTCAAATATAAATAGAATGTGTAATATGTGAGATCACAACCCAATGTCATGTGAGTGAACTAGAAAAATTAATAATTCCTCTTTAATAATAACCATATTCTTATACTATTGCATGTCACGACCCGACCTCGGGGCCCGTACCGTGACTACCCCAAGCCCGCCTTCCATAGGCCAGGGGCTGGCGACTAGCACCAAGGCGTAAAATCCCAGTAAACAGGGAAGGCATTGCCTTTATAAGTAACAACCACACAGAGTCAGCAAGCGGAAAGTAAAGTGCAGAAAAGTAAAGGGGCCGGAAATACAAGCCCAACTGTAAAGTACAACTGAAAAAGTAAAGTACAGCAACGGAAGAAAAGACGGCGGCCTCGTGTCGTCCACTGGAAATCCCACCTGAAGGGTGGGTACAGATAGCCTCTAGGCTCCTCGGGTCCCACGTCCGCTCCGAGCACGTCCCACCCAGTGTTCCACCTCCAGGTACCGTCCTGCTCCACGCCCCAACCGTGATCAGCGCTGTCCGTCGTCTGCAACCAACACAACAAGGTGCAGGCATAACCCATGCAGGGGTGAGTACAAGCTACTCAGTAAGGACCCCGAGACCCCCGAAGGTCTCCCGAAATCCACAAAGGATATATCACAAAAGAAAGATGCAATCACGAAGTAACATCTGACTCGACTTAGGTATATGCCCATACATATACCTAAGTCCCCAATTCCAGCTCTGCTCACGAGCTCAAGAACAACTCAATCCACAAAGGAAAGCAAGACTCAAATCCACAAGGAGAGTAAACAGTAAATCCACAAAGGATAGTTCAACACAATCCACAAAGGAGAGTAAACAGTAAATCCACATAGAATAGTTCAACACAATCCAAAAAGAAGAGTAACGTAAGATTCAGCTCAACCAGGTATACTTTTTCAGATGACGTCAAAGATGATCACTGATCCATCTAAGTCGTCGGACCCACGAAGGATCGATAGGTACTAACCCCCGCAAAAGACCCACTCAGGATCGGGCTCACACAGAACCTGTAGGCAGTGGCTCACACAGAACCGGTAGTAAGGACCCATATAGGATCGGGCTCACACAGAACCTGTAGCACTGATCCACGTAGGATCGCTGAGTGCAGTAGTCGACGCAGTCCACTGAGGATCTCTGCACAGTCGTCGCCGCAGTCCACGAAGGATCTCTGCTCTGCCGTCGTCGCAGTCCACGTAGGATCTCTGCTCTGCCGTCGTCGCAGTCCACGGAGGATCTCTGCTCTGCCGTCGTCGCAGTCCACGTAGGATCTCTGCTCTGTCGTCGAAGTCACAGCCAGCGCTAGGGTTCCCGCACATAGCGAGCTCGTTTAGGAGGGTCCGCTCCACGAGCCGAGAGGCTGATACATCAACTGACACGTAGTCCGAAGTTGATGTATCCAAAAGTTCCGTATCGACAACAGGATCTCAACGCAACAGACGGCGCGTCAATCGGACGCCCGGTCTGAGAGTTATTGGCATTTTCGTCCCAGGGGCCCGGTTGGTTTTTTTAGGCCAAAACCAACCCGACCGTACTCCGCCTGTATCCGATCCTCGGGAAGAGTATGCCAAATGTTCCGTCTCACTTAGAGGAAACTACCACAGCTGACGGTACGTCGATCGGACGTCCGTAGCTCAAGTTATGAGCGTTTCCGCTCCGAGGGCCCGGTTGGTTTCGTGTACGAACCAACCCGGCCGAACCCAAAGTTTTCCGAAACCTTGAGTATAATATACCGAAACGACCGTCTCGATCCAAGGATCGCGTAGCCGCTGACGGTTCGTCAATCGGAGGTCCCAGGCCCAAGATATGGGCGAAAGACAGAAGAGGTCCCAAAACGGGGGTTCCGGGCCCGGGGCGACCCGGCCCGAACCCCCCCTGGGGTGGGCCGAACCGGGTCGGCCCGAACCGGGACGGCCCGACCCGGCCCGGCCGACCGGACCGGCCGGCTCGGCTTCGGCCGAGCGGCCGAAGGAGGGCGCCGCGGGCTTGACCCGCGGCTCAAGCGAAACGCGGCCCCGCGGGGGGGGGGGGGGGGCGCCTGCCACGCGGACGCGGCCGGGCCGCCGCGGAACCGGCCGCCGCCGCCGCCGCGGCTTCAGCCGCCGCCGCGGCTTCAGCCGCGGCGGACTTCCTCCACGGCGGTGCGCCGGGCGCCGCCGCCTTCCGCGGGCCGCCGGAGATGCTCCGGTGGCCCGATTCCTTTCCCGTCTGCGCCGTTGTTCCTCCCGGGACGCGTCCTTCACTGCGAAATCAACAAATGGACCTTGCGTCGTGCTTTTGCCGTCGCCCGCCAAATCCGCACAAAAAGGAAGATCGGCGGAGGGTTGCCGGGTCTTGTTCGTTAGACCCGCACCCTCCGCGTTAGTCATAAACCACGGGAGGAATAATCAACAACAATTTTAAAAAAATTTAAAAATTTTCGGAGATCATGTTCTTCATTTAAAAGAATAAACACGGGAAATAAGATAAAATAATCCAACATCCCTTACCTTGTCGTCGTCGTCGGACGAGAGGTCGTCGCGGAATCGCTCGTCGCGGAAGAAGGAGATCGTCGCGTCGCCAATCTCCGGATCAAGAACAAACGGGTTTAATTAATTAAATCCGTTGTTATTGAAATTAAAAAGGGATAATTCAAACGATTCGTTTCTCACCTTAGTTGCCGAACGAAGATCGGCCGCGGAAGAAGAGGCGTCGCCGAAGAACGTCGCGGGTAGGGCTCGTCGACGTCGCAGATCACGGCGTGCGTCGTCGAATTCCGGTCGCCGGCATTCTTCGCGTTCTTCGCGTTCTTCGCGTTCTTCGCGTTCTTCGCGTTCTTCGCGTTCTTCGCGGGGAGATGAAGGAACGAGGATTCTCTCAAATCCTTTCCAAGGATTTTTAGGTTGGTCTTATTTTATAAACATTCCAACACACGAAACCGGTTATGAAACGATCCATCAATTCGAAAGAAACGACCCATTTAATTCACGAAAGAAACAGCCCATTTAATTCATGAAATAAACTGCCCAATTAAATGGTCTGTTAAGAATTAAAGAAAACGCGTCGGTTGACTTTTCAGTTACTTTGAAGGGTTTTCGCGGGTGCGTTACTTAGCGAAAGAAACGGCGGGGCTCGTGCGGGCCCTGCCTCACAAATATCCTACCAAGGGGTAGGATATTTCAGGATAGCATCCTATCCAGTTCAACTCAGCTCAAGCCGCCTTTAAGTGACTTCAAGTGGCTTCCAAGCAGCTTAAGTGAAATAAAATAAAGTTGTCGCACAAACTTTATTTTATTTCTGACTTAACGCCGCAAAATTTAAAAATCCACGTCTGAGCAAACGCAACTCCGGAAGAGGCGTTTCTAAGAAAATATCGGCGCTGCGATTTCATCGGTGCCCTCAGAATTCGATTCCGGGCACCGGTTCAAAAGATAGAAAAACCCGCTCGTCCGTTCACTGAACGTACCCGAGCCAAACTTCGGAAATTGATTCCGGGCACACCGGGCCTCAGAATCAGGTGCCGTCAGAAGCTGCGCTCTTGTAAAATTCCAAAGAAAATTAAGAAAAAAAATTCCTTGAAATTTGCGGGTCTTTACATTACTCCCACCTCAGGGCTTTACGTCCCCATAAAGATACATCAAAAACTAGGGGAACAAATGGGGGTACTGAGCACGCATCTGAGCCTCTCGCTCCCAAGTGCTCTCCTGGAGGTTCCCGTGCTGCCATCTGACGCACACAAGAGGAATCGACCGCCCACGTAGGACCCGCTCCTGTCGATCCTCGATCTCCACTGGGACCTCCGCAAAAGTCGCCCCATCGTCCACGTCCAGCTCCCCAAAGTCGATGATGTGCGTCGGGTCGTGCACGTATCTCCTCAGCTGAGACACGTGGAAGACGTCGTGCACCCGGTGCAACTGAGGTGGTAGAGCCAGGCGATAAGCCACCTCTCCTATCCTGCTGAGGACCTGGAAAGGCCCGATGAAGCGTGGAGACAACTTGCCGCCTCGGCCAAATCTCCGTAAACCACGTCGAGGTGAGACACGCAAAAAGACGTGGTCGCCATCCTTGAACTCGAGTGGCCTCCGCCTCCTGTCAGCATATGACTTCTGCCGGCTCTGAGCTGTCCTCATCCTCTCCTGGATGATCTGGACCTTCTCTGTCGTGGCTCAGACCATCTCTGGTCCCACGAGTGCTGACTCCCCAGGGTCTGTCCAGCACAACGGTGATCTGCAGGGTCTGCCGTACAACGCCTCGTATGGTGCCATCCCGATGGTGGAGTGGTAGCTGTTGTTGTACGCGAACTCCACCAAGGGTAGGTGGTCCTCCCAGCTGCGACCAAAGTCGAGAACACATGCACGGAGCATGTCCTCGAGTGTCTGTATGGTCCTCTCCGTCTGACCATCCGTCTGAGGGTGGAAGGCTGTGCTCAGATGGAGCCGCGTCCCGAACGCCTCCTGCAACCCCTTCCAAAGCCGGGAAGTGAAACGAGCATCTCGATCGGAGACGATAGACGATGGCACACCGTGAAGCCGTACGATCTCCTGGACATAGAGACGTCCCAAGATCTCCACTGAGCCCTGCTCTCTGATGGGTAAGAAGTGTGAAACTCTTTCAGCACCTCCTCTCATAAAGCGACTGGTACGAAGGTACGTCCTCTGAAAAGGATGTCGTGCTCTGCTCCAAGGGAGAAGCCATCAGGCGCCTGACCTGAGGATATCAGTGCACGCCGGGTCTCACAGTCAGCGTCCCCACGCTGAGCCTCTCTGACCCGCTGTAGAAGTGGAGGAGAGACTGTGAGAGACTGAAGAAAGGCTGCTCTGTCTCTATCCACGAAGGATATCTGCAAGGAGGCTAGCTGCTCCGTCGCCTCCTCAAGTAGCTGAATGCCCGTCCTCCTGCTGAGGGCATCGGCTACCACGTTCCCCTTCCCAGGAGTATAGACTATCTCAATGTCATAGTCCTGGAGGAACTCAAGACATCTCCGCTGTCTCAGGTTCAAGTCCTTCTGAGAGAAGATATACCTGAGACTCTGGTGGTCAGAAAAGACTGTGAAGCGCTCGCCCATCAGATAGTGTCGCCACGTCTTCAGAGCGAAGACCACTGCTGCTAACTCCAGGTCATGAGTGGCGTAGTTCTGCTCATGCGGCCTCAACTGACGTGATCTGTAGGCGATCACGGCCCTCCCCTGCATCAGGACGCACCCGAGTCCAGTCCCTGATGCATCGCAGTAAACTACGTACCCAACTCCCTCCTTAGGCAACCTCAAGATAGGTGCGCTGGTCAACCTCTGTCTCAGCTCCTGGAAGCTCTGCTGACATCTGTCTGACCACACGAAGGGTTTCCCCTTCTTCGTCAAAGCTGAGAGTGGTGCCGCAACTCTGGAGAAGTCCGGCACAAATCTCCGATAGTATCCCGCTAGGCCCAAGAAGCTCCGCACCTCTGTCACGCTCCTGGGTGGCTCCCAAGCTAGTACTGCCTCGATCTTCGCGGGATCCACTGCAACTCCCGCCTCAGAGATGACGTGCCCCAAGAAATGGACCTCACGTAACCAGAACTGGCACTTTGAGAGCTTTCCATAAAGCTGGTGCTCTCGGAGTGTGTCTAGCACAACTCGCAGGTGGTAGGCATGCTCCTCCTCATTGGTCGAGTATACCAAAATGTCGTCAATGAAGACCACGAAAAATCGGTCGAGGTGTGGCTGGAAGATCCTGTTCATGAGGCTCATGAACACTGCTGGAGCATTGGATACGCCGAACGGCATAACCAAGAACTCATAATGGCCATACCGACACCTGAAGGTCGTCTTCTGCACGTCCTCGTCTCGAACTCTGAGCTGATGATAGCCTGACCGGAGGTCTATCTTCGAGAACCACCGCGCTCCCTTGAGCTGATCGAAGAGGTCATCAATCCGTGGCAGCGGATACTTGTTCCTCACTGTCACCTGGTTCAGGCGACGATAGTCGACACACAGTCGCAAGCTCCCGTCCGCCTTCTTGGCGAACAAAATCGGGGAAGCCCAGGGTGAAACACTGGGTCGGATAAACCCCTTGCTCTGCAAGTCCTCCAACTGTACCCGCAGCTCCCGAAGCTCGGCGGGGGCCATCCGATATGCTGTAGAAGATATCAGGGCTGTCCCGGGGTACAAGTCGATGTAAAAGTCTACCTCTCTACGAGGAGGTAGCCCTGGAACGTCGTCGGGAAAGACGTCCACGTACTGGTCCACCACTGCAGGAAAAGCCGGACTCCGCACGTCCACTGCTCCTAGGATGAGGCTAGACAACTGATGAGAGATGGGCTGCACTCTCCTCCGCGGAAGTCCATCCTGTGCTGCAAAGGTTCCCTTCTCGTCGGTGAAGGTAAACCTGTTCCCATCGGTGCGAACACATCTCACCTTGCGCCTAAAACAGTCGATCTGGGCATGAACCGTGGATAGCCAATCCATGCCCAAGATGACGTCGTAAGGCCTCGACGCCGCTACAAGGAGATCCCAGCCGAAGCTCTCGCCTCCTAGAGTAAGCTCACACTGCCGGCACTAGTGCGTAATCGTCGAGTCTGCTCCCGTAGGAGTCTCTAACCGTAAGGATCGAGCCAACGGCTCAGTCGGAATCTCCGAGCTCCGAAAAAGGGCAGAGGCTATGAAAGAGTGACTCGCTCCTGTGTCTATAAGTACTGCAGCAAGGGTGGAATAGACACAGATCGTACCTCGAATCATTTCTGGCAAGTCGGGGTCGTAGGCCTCCACTGCCTGGATCTGGGCCTGTCCCTGCCCGCCAGCTCCATGTGGTCGAGGTGGCCCTCTGGTGGTGGTGGGGGTAGAGCCTGGAAGCGTCGCCCACCACCCGCTGCTCGGCCAGCTCCTCTGCCTCGTCCGCCTCCTCCCTGCGGACCGCCACGGTCGACCCTCTGCCTATGCCTGGGTGGCCCCTCCACCGTCTGCTGCTCCTCTGATCGGAGGGTCGGGCAGTCACGAGCCATGTGACCCTGCCCGCCGCAGGAGTAGCACAGCCTGCCTCTCGGAAGGCTGGCACTCCGTTGTGTGCCCCGTACTGCTGAGCCGGTGTCCTGAGGCCGTCTGCGTGGGGGTCTGGTCTGCCTGGACCCGAGAGTCATCTGTCGGCTACCTGTTGCCGAAGACTCAGCTACCTGCTGCCCTGCGCTAGGTCTCGCTGCTGAAGAAGGCTCTGCCAGGAAGCTCTCGATCAGGAGGGCTCGCTCCAGCACTCCCGCCTGGGTCTGAATGCTGAGGGAGATCAGCGACGCCCGAATCTCCTGTCGCAAGCCCTGCTCGAAGGTCCGGGCCCGGAAGAAGGGGTCCCGTACCATGTCGGTCGAGTAGCGAGATAGGTCAGTGAACCTCGCCACGTACTGGGCGACCGTCATGCAGCCCTGGCGCAGCTGGAGAAGCTCCTGGATGCGCACCGCTCGGAGGGTGGCCGGGACGAACTCAGAGCGGAAGAGGCTCTCGAAGTCCACCCAGAGCAAGGATGTCTCATCGTGAACCTGGAGCATCAGGCTCCACCATCGTCCTGCCGCTGCCTGCAGGAGGCTCGCTGCGAGAATCACCATGAGATCCGCTAGTGTCCTCACTAGCCTAAAGATCCGTACCACCGTCTCTAGCCAGTCCTCGGCGGCCTGGGGGTCCGCCTCACCGCGAAACCTGGGCGGTCGCTGGCTCTGAAACTCATGCAGTGCCCTGAGGCGACGTGCATCGTCAGCGTCTGGTACTGGAAGCATCGGTGGCTCGGCGGGTAAAGCTACCGCCGGTGCCACTGCTGGCAAAGGGCCCTGCACCGAGGCCTCGTCGCTCGGTGGGCTGCCGTCGCGCCCTACACTCGGAACCCTAGCTGGCTGTCGTCGCGGGGCCATCCTGAAAAGGAGAACAAGAGCACCACAGTCAGAACAGTATACCTGGTGAGCTGGCACAAGTAATCACAAGGAAAACTTGAGACTTTCATAAAGCAGATCAGTATACCCGGTGAGCTGACATAAGTAATCACAAAGAAAACTTGAAACACACACGCAGTCAATGTTTTCATGCATTAAGTCGGAAATCAGGAGTCAGGGTCCTGGTGTACGGATACGTCGGCCGCCGCACCAACACTGGGCTCCCTGAACTGATAACCACACTCAATACACTAAACACTATTGCTTCATATAGAAAAAAAAGACGATCAGAGTCTGCGGTAGAACCGACCACCTCTGATACCAATTTGTCACGACCCGACCTCGGGGCCCGTGCCGTGACTACCCCAAGCCCGCCTTCCATAGGCCAGGGGCTGGCGACTAGCACCAAGGCGTAAAATCCCAGTAAATAGGGAAGGCATTGCCTTTATAAGTAACAACCACACAGAGTCAGCAAGCGGAAAGTAAAGTGCAGAAAAGTAAAGGGGCCGGAAATACAAGCCCAACTGTAAAGTACAACTGAAAAAGTAAAGTACAGCAATGGAAGAAAAGACGGCGGCCTCGTGTCGTCCACTGGAAATCCCACCTGAAGGGTGGGTACAGATAGCCTCCAGGCTCCTCGGGTCCCACGTCCGCTCCGAGCACGTCCCGCCCAGTGGTCCACCTCCAGGTACCGTCCTGCTCCACGCCCCAACCGTGATCAGCGCTGTCCGTCGTCTGCAACCAACACAACAAGGTGCGGGCATAGCCCGTGCAGGGGTGAGTACAAGCTACTCAGTAAGGACCCCGAGACCCCCGAAGGTCTCCCGAAATCCAAAAAGGATATATCACAAAAGAAAGATGCAATCACGAAGTAACATCTGACTCGACTTAGGTATATGCCCATACATATACCTAAGTCCCCAATTCCAGCTCTGCTCACGAGCTCAAGAACAACTCAATCCACAAAGGAAAGCAAGACTCAAATCCACAAGGAGAGTAAACAGTAAATCCACAAAGGATAGTTCAACACAATCCACAAAGGAGAGTAAACAGTAAATCCACATAGAATAGTTCAACACAATCCACAAAGGAGAGTAACGTAAGATTCAGCTCAACCAGGTATACTTTTTCAGATGACGTCAAAGATGATCACTGATCCATCTAAGTCGTCGGACCCACGAAGGATCGATAGGTACTAACCCCCGCAAAAGACCCACTCAGGATCGGGCTCACACAGAACCTGTAGGCAGTGGCTCACACAGAACCGGTAGTAAGGACCCACATAGGATCGGGCTCACACAGAACCTGTAGCACTGATCCACGTAGGATCGCTGAGTGCAGTAGTCGACGCAGTCCACTGAGGATCTCTGCACAGTCGTCGCCGCAGTCCACGAAGGATCTCTGTTCTGCCGTCGTCGCAGTCCACGTAGGATCTCTGCTCTGCTGTCGTCGCAGTCCATGGAGGATCTCTGCTCTGCCGTCGTCGCAGTCCACGGAGGATCTCTGCTCTGTCGTCGAAGTCACAGCCAGCGCTAGGGTTCCCGCACATAGCGAGCTCGTTTAGGAGGGTCCGCTACACGAGCCGAGAGGCTGATACATCAACTGAAACGTAGTCCGAAGTTGATGTATCCAAAAGTTCCGTATCGACAACAGGATCTCAACGCAACAGACGGCGCGTCAATAGGACGCCCGGTCTGAGAGTTATTGGCATTTTCGTCCCAGGGGCCCGGTTGGTTTTTTTAGGGCAAAACCAACCCGACCGTACTCCGCCTGTATCCAATCCTCGGGCGGAGTATGCCAAAAGTTCTGTCTCACTTAGAGGAAACTACCACAGCTGACGGTACGTCGATCGGACGTCCGTAGCTCAAGTTATGAGCGTTTCCGCTCCGAGGGCCAGGTTGGTTTCGTGTACGAACCAACCCGGCCGAACCCAAAGTTTTCCGAAACCTTGAGTATAATATACCGAAACGACCGTCTCGATCCAAGGATCGCGTAGCCGCTGACGGTTCGTCAATCGGAGGTCCCAGGCCCATGATATGGGCGAAAGACCGAAGAGGGCCCAAAACGGGGGTTCCGGGCCCAGGGCGACCCGGCCCGAACCCCCCCTGGGGTCGGCCGAACCGGGTCGGCCCGAACCGGGTCGACCCGACCCGGCTAGGCCGGGTCCGGTCCGGCCTGGGCGCGGCCCGGCCGTCCGGACCGGCCGGCTCGGCATCGGCCGAGCGGCCGAAGGAGGGCGCCGCGGGCTTGACCCGCGGCTCAATCGAAACGCGGCCCCGCGGGGGGGGGGGGGGGGGGGGGGGGGCGCCTGCCACGCGGACGCGGCCGGGCCGCCGCGTCCGTTCCCGGTTCCGCGCGGCCGCGGAACCGGCCGCCGCCGCCGCCGCGGCGGACTTCCTCCACGGCGGTGCGCCGGGCGCCGCCGCCTCCGGTCGCCGGCGCCGCAGCGCCGGCGACCCGCGCCGCCGCCGCCTTCCGCGGGCCGCCGGAGATGCTCCGGTGGCCCGATTCCTTTCCCTTCTGCGCCATTGTTCCTCCCGGGACGCGTCCTTCACTGCGAAATCAACAAATGGCCCTTGCGTCGTGCTTTTGCCGTCGCCCGCCAAATCCGCACAAAAAGGAAGATCGGCGGAGGGTTGCCGGGTCTTGTTCGTTAGACCCGCACCCTCCGCGTTAGTCATAAACCACGGGAGGAATAATCAACAACAATTTTAAAAAAAATTAAAAATTGTCGGAGATCATGTTCTTCATTTAAAAGAATAAACACGGGAAATAAGATAAAATAATCCAACATCCCTTACCTTGTCGTCGTCGTCGGACGAGAGGTCGTCGCGGAATCGCTCGTCGCGGAAGAAGGAGATCGTCGCGTCGCCAATCTCCGGATCAAGAACAAACGGGTTTAATTAATTAAATTCGTTGTTATTGAAATTAAAAAGGGAGAATTCAAACGATTCGTTTCTCACCTTAGTTGCCGAACGAAGATCGGCCGCAGAAGAAGAGGCGTCGCCGAAGAACGTCGCGGGTAGGGCTCGTCGACGTCGCAGATCACGGCGTGCGTCGTCGAATTCCGGTCGCCGGCGTTCTTCGCGTTCTTCGCGGGGAGATGAAGGAACGAGGATTCTCTCAAATCCTTTCCAAGGATTTTTAGGTTGGTCTTATTTTATAAACATGCCAACACACGAAACCGGTTAAGAAACGATCCATCAATTCGAAAGAAACGACCCATTTATTTCACGAAAGAAACAGCCCATTTAATTCATGAAATAAACTTCCCAATTAAATGGTCTGTTAAGAATTAAAGAAAACGCGTCGGTTGACTTTTCAGTTACTTTGAAGGGTTTTCGCGGGTGCGTTACTTAGCGAAAGAAACGGCGGGGCTCGTGCGGGACCTGCCTCACAAATATCCTACCAAGGGGTAGGATATTTCTGGATAGCATCCTATCCAGTTCAACTCAGCTCAAGCCGCCTTTAAGTGACTTCAAGTGGCTTCCAAGCAGCTTAAGTGAAATAAAATAATGTTGTCGCACAAACTTTATTTTATTTCTGACTTAAAGCCGCAAAATTTAAAAAACCACGTCTGAGCAAATGCAACTCCGGAAGAGGCGTTTCTAAGCAAATACCGGCGCTGAGATTTCATCGGTGCCCTCAGAATTCGATTCCGGGCACCGGTTCAAAAGATAGAAAAACCCGCTCGTCCGTTCACTGAACGTACCCGAGCCAAACTTCAGAAATTGATTCCGGGCACACCGGGCCTCGGAATCAGGTGCCGTCGGAAGCTGCGCTCTTGTAAAATTCCAAAGAAAATTAAGAAAAAAATTTCCTTGAAATTTTCGGGTCTTTACATTGCATTTGATCTTTTCTACCCCATTGGCAACGAGATTGAGACATGATATCACTTGATAGGTGTGCCACAATAAACCTGGTTGAGGTATGGTCACTTTACGCATATATATATGATATGTTATCAGACCTAGTTTAATTATTTTATGAATAATATATATTATCGTAACATGATATTTATAATGATTACATGAAATAGAATAAATATGAATTTTTTTATATGTTGTGTAACTGCCTTGGAAAATTTAAATGAGTTGTTATAACTACTCTAGCATTATATTGACCTTTAAATTGAAGTGATAAGTAAAATGGGATTGAATATAATATTTTTAACGAAGGAGATAAAAAGCATGTGTTTTTTAGATGGAGAAATAAATGGGAATCCCAAGAATTTAGCTTTATTTATTATTGTGTCTAAATTATTATTCTTGATGTGAAATTATATGGAAATTATTATATATTGGGTTAGTTAATAGTAATTAAAAAATTATTAAATTCCTTTCATGGAACCAATAATGGTGAATTTCACACAAACACACACACACACACATATATATATATAAGTATTTTTCATGGTTAATCTAAATTTATTATACACTAGGATTTAACCCAGCAATGTATAAATTCATATATATATATATATGTATATGTACTTATATATATATATAAGGCTTACGTTCAGTGATGCCAAAATTCATATATAATGTGTTTTGTCATGCATTCCAAAATTGGTTCACCAACACATTTTTTGCTTATTTTACCCATTGAGGAATATGATTATGGATGGAATTGTTCGATGACATTGTTAGTGTTTTTCGACATGGGGATATAGAAATATTGGTTTAAATTGTGTGTCAACTTATATCATGAGTTTATGTGTATTTATTTTATTCATAGTATTAAATTATTAATGAAATACCAATGTTTTTTTCATTATTTTATTGACTATATTTGTGGAATAGATTTTTTATACATAGCGGTTTTAGCCTAATTATATATACTCACACCCTGTTCAGACAACCATATAATAACCAGACCGAATATAGGGATACATGTTTGGACAGGAGAAAGGGACCCTATTATTGATTTCACTTTCTAGATTTAGTGGAGAAAAAAGATAAGATAATCATGGGGTTTATGACTAAGGTCCTCAGTTTTTTTTATGATGTAAAGATGTAATTTATTTTTATATATTTTTATCATAGAAATTAATTAAATTTATTTTTAATATTACTTGGTGTATTATTATTAGGACATTTTTATTTATCTTCTAATTCGAATATTTTTATCAATTTACCAATTATATTATTTCTGATGTGTTATGTTATATTGATTATTTTTTTAATGTTTTTTTCTCTATACCCGAATATATTGTCACCCCATAATAGTTTATACAACCTCACAGTTAGTTAAGAGCTATTAACATATAGGTAGGTGTTTCTGAGGTCTCATATCCCACTAGGATCAGTCACATGAGGGTCCTCTAGGTTGGTGGAAATACAGTTTAATTTTTATATTTAGAATATCCATGTTGTGGAATTTAATTTGGGATGAATTTAGTGGGTGAAATTTTACTATGAATGATTTGGTAAACCATTCACCACCTCTATATAAATTATAGTTTTCATTGAATGATCGGTGGATGGTCTACAAGTCAATAATATCAAACCATGAGTAGTTATTATTTCCATGTATAATTTGTTTTTCTATTTCCATATGTAGTAAATCAATTAAATCTCTCCTTAAAGTGGATTTTGGATTATTTGTGATGATTATGTTGATGAATAATGATATTTCAATTTCATAAATTTTATTTTTATAATAAAAAACTGATGGTTTACTATAATTGATGAAGAAAACATCAAAAACCTTGGGGATAACATTTAATATAGTGGTTGTTATAATAAAAAATTGAAGGATGAAAATTTTAAATAAAACAATAACATTTTTTTTTAAAATTCATAAAAAGTTTTTAAGAATAAATTTATAATATTTTATTTGAAATTTGTTCTTCATATATTGAATCAAATATAAATGTGAATGGAAATGATTTTTATGAATAAATGTGTTATAAATTTATAGAAATGTAATGATTGGGATTAATTAATTTGAATATGGAATAGTTTTTAAATAATAATGAATGCATTGATTTATTGATGAGTTTTGGGATATTTTTATGATATAAAATTATTATGGATGTTTGATTATATAGTTCCACATTAAAAATTCCATTATTTAATAAATTTTAAAACATGAATTTTTAGTACTATATTATTTATTTGTTTACATTCTCTGATTTTTGAGATTTAAATTTTATGATTTATCTTATTTTTTTAGTTTTATTTTGTCGTATGTTTAGATAATATATAGTATTTTTCTATATAGAACTGTCTTTAATCACTATGTAATTAATAGATAGAGTTTGGGTTTGGTCACATCATATAATCCCTCTAGTTGATCATGAATCATTTTAGTAATTCCATAAATTTATATAAACTATAAATAATATCGGCATCTCTCTTCTAGGTTGGAAACTTCTCATTTTTCATAACATCCAAAGCATAAATCATTCTCATTTAATTAGGTATCCTAATTCAAAGTAATTAAAGAAATGGATATGGAGAATTGGGGATGCATTTTTTCACCAGGATGATCCTTAGGCACTGAACCTCCTTATCAAGAAATTCAATCTTGAGGGCCTGGTATTGTAGTGTCGGAAGTCCCCCGTCACGGTAAATATACATAAGTGCATTTCATAGAATGGTTTAAAATAATTTCTCATAAAATAATAATTTCATGATGAGGAAAAAATACGAAGATTATGATGTAACTTACCATGACATGGATAAAAAACTGGTGGTAGGATATTTTGAAAGATGTATCTGACCATATATCTTTCAATGTTTTTCAATCATTACCTAGGAACATATTATGACATAGTGTGATAATCCTTAAGGAACAAAGTTATGTTGATGGGAATTCTAGATGAAATAGATTATTCACACATCACTAGGAGGGGTTGAGGAAGCTTCATTAAAGATAAGGGGAGGTGATCCATGTCTATGTGTCTGGTGGTGGAATAAATTAGACACATAGTTTCAATATACGTGAAAAATTGATAAATAAATCTTCGGTGTCTCATCATTGTTGGTAGGTAGAACCTAACACAACATATTTTTTGGAATAACAAAAAAAATCCATCATTATTGTGGCCATGACTTATTCATGAATATATTTTTTCTAATAGTTTCTCTTAATAATGGTTTATCCATAAAGAATAAATGAATATATCTATAGGATTGTTATATTGGACTTGAAGATAAACAATGGTATGTTTTAGGATTAATCACTATTGAAATTAGTATTTTTCGTTTTTATCTCTTAAAAGTTGTATATTATAAACTATTTCTTTCTAATATAGAGGTGATTTTTATTTTATAATTTTTTTTCTATGGGAAACTATTTTTAATGGAAATTTATTATGGTTATTTTGAATTTTAGTGATGTTATATAGATGGATCTTGGATTGTGAGTTTTTAATTACTAATTTTAGTTGTTGGGATTCATTGATAATTGAAGGTGTATTTAATAATGATGTTGTTGTATGATAGTTTTTGGGATATTGAGTCTCCATTTCACAAGGAATTAAGCCTGTCAAATATTTATGAATTGGTTATGCCTCTATAGGATGTGGTTTCAATCAGAATCATTAATGGGTCAAGGAGACCACTATAAGATAATACAATGTCTATCTTGAAATGTGTAACACCTTTTACCCCTATTGAATTATGGTTCATTATTGTTGGGTTAGCCCTCTTATTTCAACTAAATCTAACCCAATGTATGGAAATTTTCTAGTTTTTTAGTATGGAATTTTTTATGTTTACACCTCAGAAGATAGACCAAAACATAATAAGAATATTTTATTTTATTTTAAATATGATTATAATGCTCATAATTTATGAAATATAATTTGATATAGAGTTATTTATTTTTAGTATGGTCAATTAATTTGATAATAGAGATCCCTAATTTTATTATTCATCAATATTTTGAAATTATTGTTCCTAAATTAAATACATGGGTAAAATCATTTTTCACTAGTTAATTAATATATTTCATTTAGGAAAGTTGTTTCATTCAAGTGGTTTTCAAATCATGATTCATATTATAACTATAGAATCTGATCCTCATGTCCAATATTGGACAAACTAATCGAGCTACTGTTCTAAGAGGGAAAAAATTAGTATAGTGGTAAGAATTTTCACACTATAAGCAGGCGTAATTATATAATTAAATTTCATTAATGTCATTTTTATTTATCTTCTTTCTCATGATTTTATTTTAAATTGGGTGTTTTGGGCATGTAGTTCATGTTATGAAATTTCTGTGTAGTTACATTATATTTCAGTACAATTTTTATTAAAAAAAGATATTTAACAACTTCATGATAAAAAATTAATACTTTTTCTAAATTTTAATATATTAATAAAATAAAATAAAATAAATAAATAATATAATATTAATCCTTTAAATATACTAATATATATAATCCATGTGATTTGGTGTTTAAAATTGAATCACATCGCTTTGTGGAGGTGATAGATCATACATACACATCAATGGAAATTTCATTTTAATGTGTCTCAAAAAGTAACAACATAATTAATATATTATTCACTTATAATAAAATATATTCCATTGATATCACATATAAATATTAATTACATCAATATAACTTTTATTGAGATAAAACATTGAAAAATGAATTATATCATTTTGTTTAGGTTATATTTAACACATTGGCACGAATGAATAATTATATTACCATTTGATGGTAATGCAGATGGATTTTGGGGATAAAGTTAAAAAAATAACATGTAATTATATTTTGGATTCAAGATTTATTATTTCCTAAGAGTTGTAGATGAAGGCAAGTAACTGGAAGAATATATATAATAGAAGAACTTAAATGAAAACATTTCCTTTCATTCAAATGATAGTATTAGACTAACGCATTAACAAATTTAAAGAGGCGGTTGTGGACAAAAAATATACTATATAAATTTTTTTGGAATTATAGGGATGGCCTTTCGTATATATTGGGAGAACCAAATGGTTTTAAAAGTGTTTGGAATATAGATGTCTGAGTGCCATTTTATAGGAGTGGGAAGGAGAACTACTGGAATAATAAAAAATTATAAATTAACACAAATATAATTTATATTCCAAATGTATCGAAACAAAATTCATTATATTATTGAATGGTTTTAGGTCTAAATATATTCATAAAATTAATATCTGACATGTTTTGGTTATTTTTTTTTCAATGTCGTTTTTGTTTTAACCATTTTCATTGTTTTTGTTTTATCAACTAATTTACACTACGAGGGTAAATATGATTAATATAACATACCAGAAGACAAATTAATAATTAATCAGTGACATATATAGAAATATTAAAAAAAATAGGCCCAGTAAAATATTTTTATAAAATTTATATTTTTTCATTAAATATTTTACATTGTAATATATGAATTATATCAATTATGAGACAATTCAATAGAGGACATTTTTTAAAAAACACAACAACATAATTCCTTAAAAAATTCCATTAAATATTCACTAACATGTAAAATAAATCCATAATACTATTTTATATCACTAAAAAGTAAATTTATATTTTCCTACTAATATTAATATCATTTATTTGATTCTTTTTTTAATAAATCAATTACTTCATCATCATTGTTTAATAATTAAAAATAATTATATAATTTATAAATACAATATATGAATTATAATGATTTATATAAAAAATTAACATTAAAATGATAATTTACAGTCTAATTTTTCTCCTATATAACCCTATATTAAAAATCATTTTATTTTAAAAAATATGGGTATTAAAATTTTACCAAGTATTTAGATAAAAAAAATAAATGAAACATTCATACCCAAGTATCATAAAAAAGTTATAATTTTTTCATATGGATGATTTTGTCCGAAACCCACTCATACAATCAAATTATGACAATTTTTAGGGTAATTTTATAGTATTATAATTATATTTTTACCTTTAATTACCTGATTTACATTTCACTGTAGTAAATAATATAATAAAATTACAACTAAACAAAAAATACATTTATCCAAGAAGAAAAAAAAATCATACATATTAAAACATTCAATTTATATCAATTCAAATTTAAAATCATGGATGCTGTTATTTAAATTAACCGCTAATCTCATAGAAGAGGCGAGAATGTAGGTAAATGTGATGTTCAATATTTCAATATATTTTTATATCCAATTTCAATGTGAAATTGATTCTAATCAACTAAATTTTATAATATCATTAAAGAATGATCTATTTTTAATTTAAAACCAAATCTAAACATAATTAATCTAAATAAATAAATTAGATGAACACGTAGTTTTGAACTAAAATGAAGTATTTTTCACTAGTAATCCAAAAATGAAACTTCTCAGAAAAAAACCAAAAATTCAACCAATGTAAATATTCATACCAAATCTCTATATAAGATGTTTATTTTCTAAAATAGAACATATAATTGTGTCAAGAACTTGATTTAAAATTGGCTCACTGTCAAATGGTGGAAAAACTGCCTTTTTTGAAAATTACATATTTTATTCATAAAATTGAATTTCTTTTCATATATCATGTATAGAAAATATGTAAGATGAATATTAAAAATAATAATGGATATATATGTATATGTATTATAAAAAAATATTAATTTAATAACATATTGGTGCAGAACAACATTCTTCATATATAAATAGTTTTTCAAAAAAATCCAATTAATTAAAAAATAATTATAATTGATAATTAATCTGTCGCTATAGAATTAATTATATGTGCATGTTTTTCCCATATTTTCATAATTTATTTTATACTCTTAATTACTACCATTCCAATATATATGTTATGATAGTATCATTTACATATAAATATTTAGTTTCTCTATTATACTCGATGTGACCTATTTTATATACTATCGAACATAGAGTTTCCTTTAAAAACATGTTATGCTACATTCTTCTTCATTTAAAAATTATGTCCTCAAAATTTGAACTCAGTATCAAAAAAATTGTATAATTTTTAAAATAAATTTAATCAAATCACACATTGGAAGAAAATTAATCATACTACCTATTAAAAGAATGAATGGGAAGTACGATGATCCCTTAAGATGACACTTACTCAGTTTCCATATAAAAATACTTGGAAATGGATTATAAAACGAACCATAATATTCTGATGGATAGTGATTGAGAACATGGTTATAACCTATTTAATAATCACACAACTGTAAATCTATGATTTGTAAAAATGTTAATGATATCTAAGTAAGAAAAATATTTGGATAACATTTCGGTTTTAAGATCCTTTTCATAGAGATGAGGAATTAATTTACATAATATACAATGAACTTAAATAAAAATACTTATATGAACATTTTTGTTTTATCCATTAATCCAATTCCACAAAAACGTATTTTTTCAATGAATGATGTGTATACAAGACTATGTTTTCACACCCGATACACTAGAATCAATTTATAGAGAGTCACTTAATCCCGAATCATTAACTACATATTTATCTTAACTTTAGACATTATCCAATACCATAATGGTTAGTACAACATATGAGAATTCTAAAAAAAGAATAAACCATTATATGATGAAAAAAATACTGCAATCTCTAAAATTCAATAGTAATACCCAAAGTTCAACGCTAGCAATTTATTAATTAACTATTCTTAAAATTACACAATAATCATATAAATAATACTGAAACCCAATAAATCATAAGGATTTTATCGGATAGTCTTCCATGAAATATTTTATAAATAATCACTAAATAATATTTATAACTCTTGTAGTGTAACACCAAAAACAAACTGTCCTTATAATTATCAAGATACAATAATTATTCCCTTAAATAACCTAAATAATCATATGTTTAAAACATAATTATATATTCTTCCAAAATATAATTCATCCTTGTAAACTTATATAAATTACGATTGTATTCTATTTACAATAACCATAAAAAGAACCCAAAAATTAAGGCATCTTCTGAAATAACATTAACCACTTAATGTCAAAATCATTTTCCAAACCCAATGTAATTTATTAGATAAACATGTATTATGAAAATAATCTTATTATTTATCCATAAATTCATTTCATTAAACATAAAAACTATTAATTACTAGGGGATTCATGTAGACACGTGGTAGGTGATGAAACACTGTCTTAATTCGGTTGTGGGTTCGATTACTGTGGCCTTTTCGGACGCAACGGGTTGTGACATGCTCTATTGGTTATCCATATTATCAAATTATGTTATTCTTATATCGTTCTGAAAATATAGCATGTGGCCACAAAAAATAATGATAATATGGTTTAACCTCAATTTTTATCTCATAAATTTCACATTTCATCACAAAAAGTAATATTCCATAATTAACAAAAAATTGAATATTTCAAAAAAATTATTGTTAATCACTATTGAATTTTATGTCATAAAGACCAATAAGGGGTTATAGGGATCTAAAATTATTATCAACCTTAAAATTATAAACCAATGAAAATATCCCTAACTCACAAGAGATAATCGTAACCTCCAATGATGTCTCAAACATCCTTTGACAACAAATCCAAGGACCCACCATTAAAACATTAAATAATCTTAACTAAAGAGAGAATATAACTTCATTTCAAATTTTGGATCATTTAAACATTGGATATCTCAGAAAATTATTCCATAAATTATCCATAACAAAAACTTAAAAATACAGAGTTGGAATATCTAAACTGTATCCAATTTTCTACCAAATGAATCCCTTAAAAAATAAAACATCATTTCTTTTCAAAACACATCTATAATACTTTCATGAGGACATCATCATTATCCTTAACAACATTAATATGTATGAAAAAAATTTAAAGAATTGGATGAGAAAAAAATCTCAATAAGCAATATAAAATATGGAAACAGACATTTAATCCATGAATATTTTATACTCATAAAAATATTTTCCAAAAAGCATTATTTTGACCCAGACAACATTAAAATCATAGCATAACTCATTTAATAATTTTTTTCTTGTAAAGCTCCATTAAAATCATAATTCATAAAGGAAACTTTTAAAATCCATATAATTTTTAAATTTTATATTATATAACTGCATATGGAGTATCCTTCATGGTTACATTCAGTCTACCGATCACAATATAGTCCCTAAATATATTAGTAGAAACCATACAATTTATCTTTTTTCACCACCAAATGAATTTTTTATCTATCATGGGCTCACCCACCCTTATTTTATCATGAAAAAACTCCTATACATAAAAAATCCCCATTGAGAAAAACATAATCACAACAAAAAATGATGTATAAAAAAAATCATTACCACTTCGATGTAAAGTTAAATTTTAACAATGTTGCGTACAAACAAATGAAAAAAAATACTTGAGAATAAAATTTTAAACATTTAAATAAAGCATGAAAACACATCAGTGTCATAAAAGTGAAAAATTATACTTAAGAACTATATGTTTGATAAAACAGTACTTCTGGATTTTCTAAAGATATTTGAAATAGTAACATTAAAAGTGTTTTAAAGATAGTTGAAATAGTAACATTTAAACTAAGGTCTTTAGTTAAAAGTCCCTTATGTTGAGTCTGAATCGCCACATATAATTATTATATTAATCAATAGAAAAATATGTTTTTTATTTAATTAAATGAGGTCATTTCCAAAAAAATATATTCTTTTTAAATGACTTATTCTATTGTTATATAAATTACTTATTTATTTAAGCTCATGTTCGATGTTTTGAATCTATTTCAACATGAGTCCAAAAGGTCTTTATTATGATTATTATAGCCTTAAATTTTCATTAGACCATAATATCTCTAATAAAATTAATGAAATAAAAAATACTTTTAATAAGTAATTAAGACATTAAGTCTTACAATTTATTATGGTTATGTTAAATGATCCATGTAACAATTATGAATATGGTATGTTGTATATATGCATGAGTAACGTTTCCATTTTTCAATGATAATTATGGAAATAATGTTTGTATTATTTTATCTTTATAGAATTATAAAAAAACAATTAATATCATATTAACTATTTAAATTTTCTTATAAATGTTTTCCATGTGATGTGGTTATTAAAAAAACTTCAATTTGTGAAGGTGATAGTTCACACGTACGCACGAACTGTGTAATCATTTTTATGTGTATCAAAAGTTATAATTTAATTCACATATAATTAAACTATAATGGTAAATATGTGATTTATATGATTTATATACATTAATTACATCATTATAGGGTTTATTTATAGAAGATCATGGAAGAAAATTATATTGGATCATGGAGGTGATAGTTCAAATGAACTCCCAAATGTTTACATATTTTCCCATTTGATGAATGTATAAATGGATTATGGTGATGATATTAAAATAATTAAATATCATTTTATTTTGGATACACGTGTTATTATTTCATCATTGATTGTGCTGATTTTATGGATGTTGATGAAGAAACAAAATAGAAACTCTTAAATAGTAATGTTACATTTTATTTGGATGATAACAATAGAATAACACCTTAACACCTCTATAGAGGGTGTTTATGTCTAAAGTAAGGCCCCTAAATTTCATTTAACCCCCCGAGATTTTATGAAAAATATTCTTTTTAATTTCATTAATGTCTTGTGTTGTACGCTACACCAAAAGGAGCTTGCACAACACGCAATCTCTACCTTCCTCGATAGCGTGTGTAGTACGCAATAATGAGTTTCACTAAACAACAATATGCTATTAAAATATTATTAAAACTAGCCATTATGAATAGTAATAACCAATTTTTTAAATTTTGTAAATTTTATTTTTCAAAAGGGAATTCATTTTTGGATTCGGAATATCGAAATTAGCTTAGGGTGAAATTTTGGTACCTTTCAGATAACTTTCATATTCTGATGAATAGTGAAAATTACTAAATTTTAATTAAAAAGAACTTTTTTTAATAGAAATAATTAATAGTGATAAATTATTAATTTGACTGGTTTTAAAGTATATTTAGAATATATTTTTACAATTTAATACAATGTTGGTCATTGGATGTAATTCTACATTTAAACCAGACATAAACAAGTGTCAATCTGTTGATAGTTACTATCCCTTAAGAACACGCTATTTGTTTTGACGATAGAAATTAATTTTTAAATTAATTAATGCAATTGATATGTATTGAATTTGATAAAATGGACATCATTTTTGAATTCATAATATCAAATATATCTTAGATCTAATTTTTGGTATTTTTCTGGAAACTTTCATTTTTTGATGAATACTGAAACCACTAAGTGGTAGTTAAAAAACTGAATTTTTCATAAAACATAATTTTACCGCTTCTGTGAGTGGAATTTCTAAAATTAGAGAGACACGGTTGATGTCAGTATGTAATATTTGGTTCAATGAGATGAAAATAATTTTTTGGTGGATAGTAACGTTTTACTTTTTTTTACCACGGTTAAAAGTAAATTGGGTAATTAAGGGTAAAAATGATATTATTATTACCCTAACACATGTCCTAATTCTATTGGACAAGTGTAATTCGACCAAAAACAACAGTTGGAATAAAATATGACCATTTAGTCCCACTTGGATTAGATTAGGACATTTATTATTAATTTATTTAAAGAAAGGTTAAAATTGTTAAAATCAAAGTTTAATAAGTAAATCATTTTTAATATGGGGTTATACATAATATAAATTCGACTATAAACATTCATTAGAAAGATAAAAATATTTCCTACATAATTGTATTTTATTTGTAATTTTTAGACTTTATATAATTTAATTTATTTATGACACAATGATGATGCAATAATTGTATTATTAATGAAATATTGACATAATTGATTTTATAAATGCCCAAATAAATGTAATTTGAGACTTTTTATGACTTAAATTAATTTTCTAGGTTAAATGAAATGTTATTGGTTATATATGTAACTTGGTTCGAACTTATCATTCTGTTATGAATTTCATAAAAATCATGTACCAAATAGTGTCAAAATTGACATAAATTAGTTTTTAAAGAAAAATTTATATTATTAATTGTTATTTAATTCCTAAAAATCTAATGATCGGAAAAATAAATTATATAAGGATATAAATATTAATAATAAACAACTTGGGGTTCGTTTGGCTTGTTATGGTATGTTTATTAACCATATAGTGTAAGAAAACAAGAACACACTGTAAAAGTAAAATTATTTAAATTAATTTTAAATCTAAATGATAAGGTTAAAATAGAAACATAAACTTTTCTAAATTCTATTGGATGAGATTATTTCGATCCATCCCTACCTTAGAATCGAAATAAATCAATTTGGAACTATTTAAAACCGAAGATTACTTTATAAAAAAATAATATTTTTAGTTATCCCAAAGGTGCCCCTCTCCTCCCTTATAAAAGGGCACCTCCTCTCTCTCTTCCTCACACCACTTTGAGCCTTCATGCTCGGCCAAACCCTGCCATTTTCTCCTCTAAACTTCCCTAGAGACATCCTATAGGTTCTGGTCTTCTTCAAAGACCAATTTTAGTGCCCTAAAATAAGGTCTCAAAGAAGCACTTCATAGAAGAGGTAATGCAAATTACCGATTCTTTCATCTTTATTTCTTCTTCAACTTCTTCTTCTTTAGTTGTTTCATTATTAAGTAATACCATCAGTATCACTCATATACTGATATGTTCTTATAAGTATGAAACAACCCTATTTAACCATCTATCCATCCTACGGAAAACAAAATCACCGCGCGTGCATACGTACGGAATACCGTGTCCACGCCGTGGTGAAATCTATTTTCCACCACCACCTTACTTGGATGGGTATAATGGTGTAAATAATTACTATATATGATTATTTTAAATTGATATTGATTCTAAAATAGTATACATACACTCCAATGCAGTCCCATGATCATGAGAATGATATCATCGCTCGTGTGTACGTACGGACTATCATCTCCACGACGCGATGAGATTCATTCTCCACTTTAACCATTCATGAATGATTATAAAGTACATATAATAAGTAATGATGAAATATATGACACAATAATGATACTGGATTTATGTATATATATATGTATTTCATCTACTTAATTCCATTCAACTCAATAAAGAAACGAAAACAGCATTCATGCGTACGTACGACCTACAGTCTCCATTAACGGTGTATTTCGTTCCATTTATTGATTTATTATATATATGTATATTCTGAATATATATTATATATAAATAATATTTTATATTCTGGAATTAAGTAATCATTATTTAAGTAATCATATGAATAATTACAAGTTAAAACACGAACGACAAATGAGACGATTTTACCCAAAATGATACATTAACATGAATTTACAAAAGAACGGGTAATATAATGTCATAAGTGAACCATATATGATATAATAACAATGAATATGATTCTTTAATAAGTCAATGACAATATTTAAATCATTATACAGGAGGTTCGGACACTTACGAAGAAAATCGGACCTAAGGTAAGGAAAATATCACAATCTCATTTTTATCTGAGATTGTTTATACTTTGGTATTTACTGGGGTGTATTTTATCATCCACATCCATGTTTCCTTAATATGTAAAATTATTTCCATCCACCTACAATTGTTTAAATCCAATTTTACCCTTCGGTGAGTTTTTAGTAAAGGATATGAAAAGAATCTTTTGTCGTTTTTCGTATGAGGTACTTTTTGACTTTTTCGACAAAAGTATGAGAAGAATGTTTTTTAAACTTATACGGCATGAATGGATTTTTAAAACATTATTTCCAAGAAGCTTAATTTACAAGTTTTCAAGTTTATTTTTAATCAAATTCTTTAGTTTAAAATTGTATGAAATGTTAATAAAGGAAAAATGTTTTTGAAGTAGAAAGGATATTTTCCTCAAGAATGGAGTTCAAGTGTTTTATCAAAATTATTTTCCATCTAAGATAATATATTGTTCTATTTATATCCCTATTATTACATTGATTTGATTATGTTTTGATGGAATTATTTTATGAGTTCCTTTATCTTATATGAATTGTTTTATGATGTCACGATGTTTAAGATTCCCATTTTTTTATAAGGGTTATGCTATGATGTATGGTTTATGATTTTGTGGAACAAATAAGAATAGTATCATAATGAGATCGGTGGGACCTATATCTCCCTCCAATGCATTGGGTAAAGATATTATATCTCATGAGATAGACATGGCTGGAATGGTAGGTTATACCAGTTCAATGAAACAGGACTGAAACGAGGGTGACTAGGTTCATAAATTAAATTTTTCCACTAAGATAGTCTTGGAAATGAGTCTTGACTAATAAGAAATGATTCTCTATGATTATGTGTGTATGACACAAAGTTTCATGTTTTAAGTTATGATTATTGGGATTTCATTTCACTGCTATGATTTATCCCATGTTATGAAATTATTCTCTCTTTTGCAGGTTAAGATTTCCAAAATGTTATGTTCTTATGAATATGATGTTATTGATATTTCTTTTGTTTACCCTTACTGAGCATTTGAGGTCACCCTTTTATGTTTTCTTTTCCCCAGGATATAAAGAAAGGTTTTAGGTAAAAAAAGAGGATCTTTATGGGAGATGTTGAAGATCTTTCACCACGATTAGAAGATTATAATCCGAGTTTCCAAAGACACTAAACTATTACGATCCTTGTGTGTGTGTTTTTGTTATGTACTAATTATTCCACAAAAGTAATGTAATTTCCATGTACGTCAATCTTGGGGTCTCTACAGTTGGTATCAAAGGAAAGGTTTAGTCAATCTTTGGAAACTAGGATGCGAAAACGTTAGTGAGATCCCTAGAGATATTTCTATGGTATGTCTAGGGATGTCTCTAAAGTTATGTATACGTATAGGTTATAGTCCTAGAATTGCGCTAACGATCATAGAATTTAACCTAAGATGTTAGATATTGAGGTTACTCCCCCTTTACTATGTTGTTTTCCCTAGCATGATTTTTGTCTCTCACAAGATTCGTTTTGTGTTTTAGTTAATGGAGGGAACCAGAAGGAATTCGGTTAACATTGAATCCAATGGACAAATTGGTGACTATGAGCAACAAAATTGTGTAATTCCTAGAGAGAATGATTTTGTGATTAAGCCAAATCAGTCATCACGATATATGATTAACAAGGTGAAATTTAGTGGTATGCCTAATTCATCAAAGAAAAGGAAGATAAACTATTATACATGTTCGCATGTTGAGGAGCATAAAGAAAGGAAGATTGATATTTCTAAAGAAGGGGAGGAGAACCTTGAGGAATACCTCAAATGGAGAGACCGATTTTATCTGTGTGGAGAAAAGGGTCATAGAGTGACAGACTGTTATGCAGTTCAATGTCTTATTAGTGGAGAACATGGGAATTACCCAACTCAATGCCATGACCTAAAAAGATACTTCTAAATCAAAGAAGTACTTATTCCAGGACAATCATTGAAGTGGATGGACTGAAGTTTTTATGTATTGGTATTCAAGAATAATGTTGTTAGGGTTCTTTTATGGTGTATTGAAATATTTATGTTTTGGTCTATTGTGGTTTTCAATAATTTTATGCCATCGGTAACCAGAAAAGTGATTGAAATATTTTTGGAAAGAAGATGATATGCAGATAATGAAGGGATAAAGAGAATCTAATATGTTTGATAGTATTCACGAGGTCATGATTTATATAAGGACTAAGTGATATCATGGTTTGAGGATATAGAATTTTGAGGATTTTGGTATGTGGAAAGTGTTAACTTTTAACTGCATTCATGTTTTCACTATGGTTCAATGGATATTCATTCTTCAAGAGAATACATGATTAAGGTATTCACATATTTTTATTTTGACCAACAAGATATATCTTATGATATGTGGGGGATAAATGATGGCATTCACGTGATCATTTTCTTTATACTATGAGCTTGGACCGAAGTATTTTAGATAAGCCTAAAGATTGTAATAAATTATGTTGGACATAAGTTAGTATTGTTTAAGGATAAAACTTTTTTGATATTGTTGATGGGATGTTATAGTAATATAGCTTTAGAAAAAGGACAACATGCAGGACGGGCAACATCCCATCACATCGGACAAGGCTTTGGGAATCGAACCCACAACCGAAGTGCGACTAGACTTTATCGCCTACCACTGTCCTACAGGAAGTCCCTGTTTAGTAGAAACTAGTTTTATTATATTAAGCAGTATGATATATGAAGTATAAGTCCATTTTAGGAAAGATATATGATTAATCTCACTATAGATGGACTTATGTATTTTTTGATAACTTTTCTAACCTTTTGTTTAAAACAGATGGAATGACCCATTATTCTATCACATGATCTGCTAATGCTTCACGAATAACAAATTCAACTTCATTTATTTATGGTATGAAGTGTAAATTGTTTTATTCACGAACAACAGTGAGATTGTACCAAAATCATGTAAGTATTTCTTTTAATTCATCAACTTTATGGGAATGATCTTAAAAACCAAAAATGTTGTCCTAGTGCTCTTATATCTGATGAATCAGATGGTACCTTAGATCGTCACAAATTTATGGATTTGTGATTGCTGGATTTTCCATAGCCATGTTCTCTACCACTCTCCATCAGAACATGATGGTTATATTTCTCTTCCATATCCATATTTTCACCTATGTGGAAACCCAACAATTAGTTTATTTGGGTAACCGTTACGTTTCATACTTTTGTTTTTAAAGATTGGTTTTGGTAATCCTTTTTATGATGTGGGTTTATATCATAAAAATTTCGACTAGTAAACCATTTATAACCCCGACGAATTTCGAGGGCGAAATTCATTTTAAGGGGGGTAGAATGTAACACCCCGAGATTTTATGAAAAACATTCTTTTTAATTTCATTAATGTCTTGTGTTGTATGCTACACCAAAAATAGCTTGCACAACACACAATCACGACTTTCCTCGATAGCGTTTGTAGTACGCAATAACGAGTTTCACTAAACAGCAATATGCTATTAAAATATTATTAAAACTAGCCGTTACGAATAGTAATAACCAATTTTTGAAATTTTGTAAATTTCATTTTTCAAAATCTAATTCATTTTTGGATTCGGAATATCGAAATTATCTTAGGGTGAAATTTTGGTACCTTTCGGATAACTTTCATATTCTGATGAATAGTGAAAATTATTAAATTTTAATTAAAAAGAACTTTTTTAATAGAAATAATTAATAGTGAAAAATTATTAATTTGATTTGTTTTAAAGTATATTTAGAATATATTTTCACAATTTAATACAATTTTTCTCATTGGATGTAATTCTACATTTAAACAAGACATAAACAAGTGTCAATCTTTTGATAGTTATTATCTCTTAAAAACACGCTATTTGTTTTGACGACGACAATTAATTTTTAAATTAATTAATGAAACTGATATGTTTTGAATTTGATAAAAGAGACATCATTTTTGAATTCATAATATCAAATATAGCTTAGATCTAATTTTTGGTATTTTTCTGGAAACTTTCATTTTTTGATGAATAGTGAAACCCCTAAGTGGTAGTTAAAAAAACTGAATTTTTCATAAAACTTAATTTTACAGCTTCTGTGAGTGGAATTTCGAAAATCCGAGAGACACGGTTGATGTCAGTAAGTAAAATGTGGTTCAATGAGATGAAAATAATTTTTTGGTGAATAGTAACTTTTTACTTTTTTTACCATAGTTAAAAGTAAATAGGGTAATTAAGGGTAAAAATGATATTATTATTACCCTAACACATGTCCTAATTATATTGGACAAATTTAATTCGACCAAAAACAACCTTAGGAATAAAATATGACCATTTAGGCCCACTTGGATTAGATTAGGACATTTATTATTAATTTATTTAAATAAGGGTTAAAATTGTTAAAATCAATGTTTAATAAGTAAATCATTTTTAATATGGGGTTATACATAATATAAATTCAACTATAAACATTCATTAGAAATATAAAGCTATTTCCATAATAATGGTATTTTATTTTTAATTTTTAGACTTTAAATAATTTATTTTATTTATGACACAATGATGATGCAGTAATTGTCTTATTAATGAAATATTGACACAATTGATGTTATAAATGACCAAATAAATGTAATTTGAGACTTTTTATGACTGAAATTAATTTTCTAGGTTAATAGTACATGTTATTGTTGATATAAGTAACTTGTTTCGAACTTATCATTTTGTTATGAATTTCATAAAAATCATGTACAAAATAGTGTCAAAATTGACACAAATTAGTTTTTAAAAAAAATATTATATTATTAATTGTTATTTAATTCCTAAAAATCTAAGGTTCGGCCAAATGACTTATATAAGGATATATATATTAATAATAAACAACTTTCGGTTCTTTTGGCTTTTTATGGTAAGTTTATTAACCATATAGTGTAAGAAAACAAGAAGATACGGTAAAAGTAAAATTATTTAAATAAATGTCAAATCTAAATGATAAGGTTAAAATAGAAAACTAAACTTGTCTAAATTCTATTGGATGAGAGGATTTCGTCTCATCCCCACCTTAGCCTCGAAATAAATAAATTTGGAGCTATTTGAAACCGAACTTGACTTTATAATAAAATAATATTTTTAGTTATTCCAAAGGTGCCCCTCTCCTCCCTTATAAAAGGGCACCTCCTCCCTCTCTTCCTCACACCACTTTGAGCCTTCAGGCTCGGCCAAACCCTGCCATTTTCTCCTCTCCACATACCCAGAGACATCCTAGAGGTCCCGGTCTTCTTCAAAGACCAATTTTATTTCCCTAAAAGAAGGTCTCAAAGAAGCACTTCAAAGAAGAAGTAATGTCTGTTACCGATTCTTTCATCTTTATTTCTTCTTCCACTTCTTCTTCTTTAGTTGTTTCATTATGAAGTAATAAAATCATTATCACTCATATACAGATATGTTATTATAAGTATGAAACAATCCTATTTCACCATCTATCCATCCTACGGAAAACAAAATCTCCGCGCGTGCGTACGTACGGAATACCGTCTCCACGCCGTGGTGAAATCTATTTTCCACCACCACCTTACATGGATGGGAATAATGGTGTAAATAATAACTATATATTATTATTTTAAAGTTATATTGATTCTGAAATAGTATACATACACGCAAATACAGTCCCACGATCATGAGAACGATATCATCGCTCGTGCGTACGTACGGACTACCGTCTCCACGACGCGATGAGATTTATTCTCCACTTTAACCATTCATGAATGATTATAAAGTACATATAATATGTAATCATGAAATATATGAAATAATAATGATACTGGATTTATATATATATATATATAAATATATATATATATATATGTATGTATTTCATCTACTTAATTCCATTCAACTCAATAAGGAAACGAAAACAGCGTTCATGCGTACGTACGACCTACCGTCTCCATGAACGGTGTATTTCTTTCCATTTTTTGATTTATTATATATATGTATATTCTGAATATATATTATATATATATATATATCATGTTTTATATTCTGGAATTAAGTAATCATGATCTAAGTAATCATATGAATAATTACAAGTTAAAACACGAACGACAAATGAGATGATTTTACCCAAAACGCTACATTAACATGAATTTACAAAAGAACGGGTAATATAAAGTCATAAGTGAACCATATATGATATAATAACAATGAATATGATTCTGTAATAAGTAAATGACATTATTTAAATCATTATACAGGAGGTTCAGACAATTACGAAGAAAATCAGACCTAAGGTAAGGAAAATATCACAATCTCATTTTTATCTGAGATTGTTTATACTTTGGTATTTACTAGGGTGTATTTTATCATCCACATCCATGTTTCCATAATATGTAATATTATTTCCATCCACATACTATTGTTTAAATCCAATTTTACCCTTCGGTTAGTTTTTAGTAAAGGATATGAAAGGAATCTTTTGTCGTTTTTCGTACGAGGTACTTTTTGACTTTTCCGAAAAAAGTATGAGAAGAATATATTTTTTAACTTATACGGCATGAATGGATTTTTAAAAAATTATTTCCAAGAAGATTACTTTAGAAGTTTTCAAGTTTATTTTTAATCAACTTCTTTAGTTTAAAATTGTATGAAATGTTAAGAAAGGAAAAATGTTTTTGAAGTAGAAAGGATATTTTCCTCAAGAATGGAGTTCAAGTGTTTTATCAAAATTATTTTACATCTAAGATAATATATTGTTCTATTTCTATCCCTATTATTAAATTGATTTGATTATGTTGTGATGGAATTATTTTATGAATTCTTTTATCTTATATGACTTGTTATATGATGTCACAATGTTTAAGATTCCCATTTTTTTATAAGGGTTATGCTATGATGTATGGTTTATGATTTTGTGGAACACATAAGAATGGTATCATTATGAGATGAGTGGGACCTATATCTCCCTCCAATGCATTGGGTAAATATTTTATATCTCATGAGATAGACATGGCTGGAACGGTAGGTTATACCGGTTCAGTGAAACAGGACTGAAACGAGGGTGACTCGGTTCAGAAATGGACTTTGTCCACTAAGATAGTCTTGGCAATGAGTCCTGACTAATATGAAATGATTATCTACGATTATATGTGTATGCAAAAAAGTTTCATGTTTTAAGTTATGATTATTGGGATTTCAATTCACTACTATGATTTATCCCATGTTATGAAATTATGCTCTCTTTTGCAGGTTAAGATTTCCAAAATGTTATGTTCTTATGAATATGATGTGATTGATATTTCTTTTTTTTACCCTTACTGAGCATTTGAGGTCACCCTTTTATGTTTTCTTTTCCCCATGATATAAATAAAGGTTTTAGGTAAAACAAAAAAGAGGATCTTTGTGGGATATGTTGAAGATATTTCACCACAATTAGAAGATTATATTCCAAGTTTCCAAAGACACTAAACTATTACGATCCTTGTGTGTATGTTTTTGTTATGTACTAAGTATTCTGCAAAAGTAATGTAATGTCCATGTACGTCAAGCTTGGGGTATCTACATTCATTATGTACATATGAAATTTTTTTGGAAGATCATGGCTGAAAAAATTGTTTTTTATGTTTATAGAATCGTGATGAATGGGTTCTTATTTATATGAGTGGGGATGGGTACTCTTGGAATTATCAAAATAATTAAATCATTATCAGTTAAATTTCAATATTAAATGAATCCAAAATAAACTATTTTTATTATATAATAAATCTTCATCAAAATAAATTCATCTAATTAAAATGAGGCATGTTTTTTTATCATTATATATTTCTTTTAACCATATTAATTTTTAATATTTTATCATGTAATTTACACTTCATGGGTTATAATAATTACCATAACATTCCATACTGAAAAAGAATGAGTCATTATTGAATTTACTATAAATTTATAAACTCTAAAAAAGTGTCTTATATTTTTAGAAAATTTGCATCATATAAATAAATATTTTCTATTTGAAGATACAAATTATGTTAATTTTTTACACTATTCATTATGCCTCATTTGCAAATCTAATAACAACTTGATTCCCTATAAAAAAACTAAATTAACTCATAATAATAATTTAAATTTAATCCAGGATATTATTTCATGTCACCAAATATTAGAAATTATCTTAATTGTAGTATTATTAATCTAATTTATTTGATTATTTATTTAATATATCAATTACTCCATCATCATTGTGTCATAATTAAATTAAATTATTTAAAGAAATAAATTTATTAATATATTTTCAGGATTTAGAGAATCTTTTTATCTTTAAAATTAGTTTATATAATCTAATTTATCTTCTATATATCAAAATATTAAAAATGATTCCTAAATAAAAATATGAATATAACATTTTACTTATCATTAAATATGGTATAATAAATATCATATGCTAAACTAAATTTTTAAAAATGGTTATATTTTTGGTTTATTGTTTATTTTGGTCTAAAACCACCATTCAATGAAATAAGTACCAATATTAGGGTAATATTATAATTTTATAATAAATGTTTTACCAGTAATTACCTTAGTAACCATTTATCATGGAAAATAAAATAATAACGTTTTATTCACCAATAAACAATTTGATGTTATTTGAAAAAAAATTTCATACTATATTAACGAATGTAATTAAAAATTTATAAATTAAATTCATATTAGTTGATAATTTTAGTTCAACACTAATGGCATAAATGTTGTGAGAAGTCTTGTAAAATATACATTCAAAATGGAAATAATATTTTATATCCATATTAATTGTGAAATTTATTATAATGACCTAAAATGTATTAAATAATAAAAAAACATTTCATTAAAAAATATAATTACATGAAAAAATATTTCAAATATATAAATAAGTTATTCAAAAATATTGTTTTGAACTAAAATGCGGTTTTTTAATAACTCATCCAAACTGTAACTTTTCAGAAAAATAACAAAAAATCAGAAAAAGTATATTTTTTAATACAATTTCATATAATATTTACATTTTATAAAAAATTTAACTTATAAAGGTTTCAAAACTAGATTTAATTTGGGTTCTCTATCTAAAGATGAAAAAACTGCCTCTTTGAAAAAATAATTCATTTATTCTTAAAATTTTATTTGTTCTTATATCATGCCTAGAAAATACATAATATTAATTTAAATCCTTAAAATGGATAAATTATATAAATATATATAAATATATATTTATATAATTAATATAATCCTATAAGTGTGATCTAAAATCATATTGGTTTAAAACACACATGTGAATATGGATGGATTTTTTGAGGAGATGTCATGCTCTGACTTTAAACCCTAGTGCTTAAAATATCAATTATGTATGTTTATAAATGTTTTATGTATGAAATAACATAGATTATTTTGACAATGAATGGTAATGACCATTCAAGGGAAGTTCTAATTATGTACCCAATGAATAAATGCTACGGAATGATACTATTACTCAAACATTTATTGAAAGATCCATTGGTATTTATTTCATTGATGTTATTAATATTACTAATATGTATAAATATACGTAGAAAAACCGACCTCATTTCATTAAATTCAATGATGGTCTCTTCTTCGTAGAGGATATTCCAATGGAACTTCAACAACATACTAAAATGTAAATGTTTTAATTTATGTATCATAATTCATACATCAAAGGATATAAAACATTGGTGTCCCCCTGATCATAAACCTATCATTGCATATATTTTGGGATTCATAGATTAGAATCTTATTTCAATTGGATTGGGTTGATTTAATAGTTTTAGAATATATAAAGAGTCCAATGATCATGTTTTGATGTTAAAAAATATATCTCTCAAACATAGACTTCTTTGAATATTTGAATGGGATTATTATTTTAATCCCCATAATCATAAGAACCCCATCGAATAGGTCTCACATAGATTTCACGGTCTTAATTGGTTTTTCCAGCACCCCACAATATTGAATGACATAGTCTCTTACATATGAACTACCCTTAATATAGATCAAAAAACTAGAATTTTAGTGCTAGGGTTATATTAAAGAGTTATAGTGGAGGTCAATCTAGAATAAAAACACTCAAATGTTATTAGTTTTAATGAAATGGACTACAGTTCAGAGGTTATGAAGGAGTTTGAACATAAACCCCTATTATATGTAAAATAATTGGGCAATCCATTTTAAATTATAGGGTGGTAAAAAATTATGTTTCTAAACCAAAGGAAAATGATTTTATAGAATTTAAGCAACAAAGGAAAAATAAGTGTACAATTATAGATAAACCTGAGCCATCCAAGATGAAAAATGAAATATGGGTGAAGAAATCGATTTTTTACATCCATTTAGTAGTGGATTTGGGAAAACATGGGTTGAAATAGTTGATAAAGTGGAGAATGATACTATAGAATAGGGTATTATAGAATAAATAGAAAATAAATTAATGGATGTAATAAAATTGTCCTCGGATGAACTTGTAACAGAGGAATATCGCTAGGACACCTCTAAAGAAACTGGGTATCATAGTATTGTTGATATTGACTCTACAGTGGTATATACTAATAAAAACCTACGAAAAAATTATATTACAATTGTTATGGATTATAATGTTATGAGAGATCACCATGTCAAGGATATTTTTCTGAAATTAAATGAATACGGTAATTATAAAGAAGTTGTTGATCCCACAAATGCAGTAGAGAAATTTTCATCTAAATTTATAGTTTTTGCAGACTCTTCCAATAGGAATGTAGCCTACAAATCCTTAGAGATTAATGGTAACCCACATAATAGTACCCAGTATGTTAGGGATCCTAAAACCTCCAAGTATCCTTGGAATTCCTATGCTCAGATGTATTGAAATGCTACTATTGTTTTTATATTATTAAATATGGAGTGAAACCAGATGGAGTTAGAGGAAGATAAGGTACAATATCTCCATAAATCCACAAATTTTACTAAAAAATAGTAATAAAGTGATGCACACTCAGAATGACATCATTTTTGATAACTTATAATAGGATCCTACAATAGATTCTAGAGGTACGGTTTACCCAGACAATGCTACAGGCACTACTTCAATCTCGGTTACTGCATTACCTGAATATTCATCTCAGATAGTGGGCACAAACAAAAATATTTCTCCTTTAGATTCTACATATTTTCCTAGTGTTCATATTGAAAATTATACAACTACATTAAGTGTCGGCCCTATGTTTTCCCCATTGGAGGTTAAATAACTTGAAACAACTTATCGTGAGCATAATTCATGTACCTATATATATATATTATGTTTCTTATATCAGAAAATATGTAAGGAAACATTTTTATAAATCATAAAAAATTTAGAATACTTACTAGGAGTAACAGATCGTGATAAAAAACTGGGGCCTCCAACCCAAAATACACGTTCCAATGATTTTTCTTTTATCGAATTGTTAGGCTATTTCCAACCATGAAAATATTATATTCCTAAAAATATTTCTTAATATTCGTATACCTATAAATTAATTCAATTTTTTTACTAAAAATGAACTTTTCATTGAAAGTTATGTACCTTTTCTTGTAATCTATTAAATTTTTTAGTGTATGTAAAGATGGTATTTTGAAGAAACTCTCTCAATTTTTTATCATTTCTATCTAAAGAATGTGAATGTTTTCATTGATTTTGAGGAGATGTTAACTTCTGACTATTCATTTGATAGCTGGAACATTTCAATTCATTGGTTTATACTGATAATATATACCAAGATAGAAGGCCACATTGTCATGACCTTTCTTATTTAGCTAGAAACATTCATGATCCCATGTTTGTGATTTGTGATTTCAATTAAATTATTCCCCCCAAGGAAAAAACTGTACCAACCCACTCCTCTATCACCTCAATAGAATTTAATGACTCTATTAAGGATAACACACATGTGCAAATCAACCTTATTGGTGCAATTTTCCCTTGGAATGTAAGGAACTATAAAAGGGTTTATTCAAGTAAATTGGTTTGAGATTTCATGAATGCTTATTCTCTTGATATATGGGACACCATCTCTTGAATTAACCTACCTATGGTTAACTCTGATCATAATCTCACCCTTGTTAGTCTTTAAATCAAAATCTTCAAACCCATTTTTCCACCCAAATTTAATAATGCATTTTTTCCTTCAAATTATTGTGATCTAGCATTAAAAAAATTGGGCATCTATGAGTTATTAGAATTATTATTTTTCTTGTATCATCATGAAGATAACATCTTAAACAATGTCATAATATTTGGTGGAGATTCAAATATAAATAAATTTACAATGACATCTATATTCATGAGAATGAATATATCAGAACTTCTTAACATAACTAAAAGATCTAATTTCACTATTTATCCTCAATATGAAATCAACACATCTATGAAACTTAACTCTTTGTACATCCTGAAAGAAAATATGTGTATGCACATATTAGAATCTAAATGGATCTCAAATGCGGACCGAAACACGAAGTTCTATAACTCAATTCCACGAATCAAGAATGTTTTAATACAACACAATTTTCATAGAGACAGGGACACTCTTATTTATAATAAGGATAGAATTTCTAATCATGTAGTCTCTTATTATTAAAACATTTTTAGTGGGCCAGATTTCAACAATGAACTTCTTCCTGATGTCATCACATCTATGGTGAATAAGGAAGATAATTATTATAATTTAATAATCCCTCTTGATTATGACATTCAAGATAATGTTTTTAGCAGTAATATTTATAGTGCACTAAACCCTAATGGTTTCAATAATGTTTTCTATCAGCACTTCTGTGATGATTTTAAAACCGATGATTGCAAACATGTAAAATATTTTTTCCCTATAGTGTGTATCAAGATTGTTTGAATGCATAATTTATTTCTGAAATTCATTATATGGACAATGGTTATGAGATTAATCTATTAAATCCAATTTCCATTATTAAAACTCTTTAAAAAATCATCACAAAACATCTTTCTAACAGACATACTTCTATAAGAAATAAAATCATCTCATGGAATCAATGTGGATTTATTATGGGTAGTTCTAAAGAGAATTTCATTTTTCTATCCTCTAAATGAAATAAAACATTAAACAAAACCACAAAGGGTGAAAATAATGTTATTAAACATGATATAAGGAAATCAATTGATGTCATTTATAGGAGTTTTACTTTCTATGTTCTTCAATGTTTATGTTTTAATGATTCATTCATCATTAGAAAAAATAAATTATTCATGTTAGTTTCCATATCCATCCTTATCAATGGATCCTCTAAGGGTTAATTTAAATGGACTAATGGAGTAATACAATGTTATAACATCTCGTCCATACTTTTTTGAATTGAACATGATTGTTTAAGAAGATTACTCACTCGCCCTTTCAGTTAGAACAAGATTAAACCTATTTAGCCTTCTAGGAACAAAAATGTTCCCAATTATATTTTATATTCTATTGAAATTATCCTTTTCTTATAAAGAGAAATATGGTATATTCAAAGTATCAATAGTTCCCTCTTTCATTTTGAATATATATATATGGTCAAACCATTTTTTAGAACATATATTTTTCGTCATTTGGATAATTTCACCTCTAATAAAAAAGGTAATATTAACAATGATTTAGATATCAATGAAGGATACCTCCCTTTTTCTTATCTTGGTGTATACATTTTTCAGGGAAGGCCTAAATCTAGTTACTTTTTTATAAATTTTTATAATGTTTTCAATCAACATTCTTCTTGGAAAGTTAAATCCCTCACTATAGATTGAATAATATTTCTTGTTAAATATATAATTTTCTATAAAAGGTTCTACTCATTGATGGTTTACAAATTCCAGAGGGTCTCTTTAAGAAAATTAATGATTATATATAATACATTTTTTGGACTAGAAGCACTATTGAAAGTATACTTGTGATAATTCATTGAAATACATATTGAATAGATTTAGATAAGGGCAGTCTTAGAATTAAAAATAATAAAATAATTAAAGATAATTTACAAAGTAGACATTCTTGGAACCTGCTTCTTAATTACGCTGATTTCATTTCCTTTCCAAAAAAACGATTCCATGATATGTAAAAGAAAGGAAACATAAATTGTATTATCTCTAATATATTTCTATCCACTAGCAAAGCCTTTACCAAAATCAGGATTACTCGAGATGGATGGATAGTATGTATTCATCCATGAACGTTGGGATGGAAAAATGGATTGGTTCTCCTTTAATCTCCATGATACCTCCCATGAATTTATTAAAGCACAACCAATGCACTATCATGGATGTTTTAAATTTTTATAAATTTAGTCTTACTAATAAAATTGTTCATGTTATTTACAATTATCCCAATTCCAATTTAATGGACTTCCTAACCTGGAAACCTGGTCATAATGGAATCCTAGTCTCCAAAAAAATTTACAACCAAAACATTCAAAATTTGAATAATAATTTCATTACATTATTATTTATTATATTCCATGGATTAATCCCATGAGGATTACTCTTGTATGGTGTATTTCTCAAATGATACTACCCAATGACGTTTTTCATCCATCATGTGGGATTCAACGCTGTTCTAAGTGTCAACATTGTCACCAATATAGATTAGACAGTAAACATCATTATCTATCTTGTGATCTGGCGTCATCTTATTGGACCTATATTTTTGACATTATTTATTCCATTTTGTTCCATCTTGATTTAATCAACTATCAAATAACGAATTGTCTGGATATAAAAACATCTCATCTAATACAGAATATTTTCACTAACAATTGTTGCTATGATTATCCATGTGATCTGGTGTGGTAAAAATGATGTGCTTCATATTAAATTCTCATATTTTATCACCCAGAGTTAATGTTATTCGGATGTTGATTATCATTTCTATTCTAGAAGATTCATTAATTCAGAAGGCTAATTGTGACAAAAATGTTAAAGAAATTGGGATCTTCCAATGGATTCCAATTGATAGAATCTATCATCATTATAGATGTACATTTAAATTGTTCTAGAATTCCCTAATACCATACTAGATAAAACTGAATGTTGATGGTGCTTATAAAGGAAATTCGGGACCCTCGTGTTGTGCAATTTTCAATAACTTCCTTGGGTGGTGTGTTATATGCTTCTTTGGATACTACAGAATCACCATATCAAAGGAAACTAAAATGATGAGTGTGATCCATGAAATTTATTTCGGTATGAAATATGGTTAGAACAATAATTGGAATGAATATTCTTCAACCACAATTATCCAAGCTATGATGACATATGTGGTGCATCTTCCCATGCCGCATAGAACCTCTTGGATGAACTCACTCCTTTATCTTTTAGATATCATCTTCATTTTAAATAATAAATTTCGTGAATCAAACATGGTTGCATATGATCTTGAAAATAATGGATTCAACAATGACATAACATGGATGGATGACCTTCTAATTGATTTACTTATTCTTTATGATAAGGATTATAAAAATATATCATCTTATAAAATCATGTAACCCTTTTTCATTGTATTATAAATTTTTTTATTATATTTGACCAAGAAACCACCATCTATTCAATAAGTATTCATATTTTAATATTTTTTCTAGAAAAAATAGTTTCTTTTAATTTATTAAATGGTTTAACTTCATTTATAATTAATTTGACACCAAAAAAAATTATATATACATGTGTAACCCATTATTTAATATTTTAGTTAAAAAGTTTTATTCCCTCTAATCAAGCATTTATGATATAATGTAAAAATATACATAATAATATTAACTTGTTTGTTCATGCTTGATGTACCTTATTTATTATGTTATCAAACATAGTGTTTCATATTTAATACTCGAGATGTTATAAATCACCTAATAAAAATAATACAAATGTGTGACACAAGATCCTAAAAAGAATATCAAATAATGTAATTTTTTGGACCTCACTGGTAATTTCATTGTTTGATATCTGGTGTTCAATGTGCTACTGGGGGTCAAGGTGAATCATTTCAACACGTCTCCAAAATTTTCTAGTTTTGTGAATAGTTTTTCCAAAATGGTTAGTTGTCTAGTAACATGTGTATAGTGTTTCTGGAATGTTGAGTTGACCAATGGTTTGTGTACAATGTTTCCAGAATGGTGAGTTGTCCTATAGTTTGTGTAGACTGTTTCCAGAATGATGATTCAGTCATTGGTAGGTGTATAGTGTTTCTATAATAGTGATTCATTTAATGATAGGTATACAGTTTGTCCATAATTGTGATTCATCAATATATAGGTGTACAATGGTTTCTAGAATGGTGAGTCATCCAATGATATTTGTATAGTGTTTCTAGAATGGTTAGTCAACCATTGATAGATATATATAGTTTCTAGAAAAGTAAGTCCACCAAAAATAGGTGTAAAATGTCTAAAAATGTCTATTCTTTCAATATTATGTGTATTATGTTTGTAGAAGGGTGACTCTTCTGACAGATAGTGAATGGTGCTTCCATCTTCCTACAGTTCTCCCTATTGACGTTTCCGTTGATGTAAAAAAGCAATGAACACCTTATTATATGGAATTTATGGCCGAACCAAAGCAAATACCTCCATTTTAAATTTCCATAATGGATTGGGTGACATTACTCCCTCAAAACATGTAATCATGACAAGATCCACATTTAATGGAAAATCAAGAATGTATCAAAACCACTACTCCCTTTAGATTTTCCCAAGTGAAGCATTTTATCTTCTTATTTTTAACTTTTTATGGGATTCCCAGGGTTCCTTCTACCATATGAGTCATGTGTTGTGCGATAGACCTGGATCGTATTCCCCTTGGTGTTTTTCCTACTGAATATGCACCCCCTATTTTGGGATCAACCAGGAAGCTTCAATCTATCGTCAAAATAAGGTATGTTCTACCTCTATTCTTCTATGATCTTCCATTTGTTTCCTCTCATTTATCTATACCATGTGACGAAACATGATCTTTATGTTTTTATAGAATCATTCTTGTGTATTGGTTAATGTAGTTGTGAGCGGCGTGCTGAGGTGGATCGAGTCTTTGTAAGAGAGGTGACCTTGATCCGTTGAGTAGGACTGTTCTAATTCAAGGAATGTTAGAATCCTTTTGAGGTAGGGGATTCATGGAATAAAAATATTATTTACGTTAATTTATTGAGTTATCAATATTTCTACACAAGATCACAGTGAAATTGACATAATAATTATTAGAACCATATTAAATAATTTGCATCATTTTTGTAGTGATCTTAATTCTTCATTATATGCTGGATAGCTTAATATCTATACCATTCTTGTTTAGGATGGTTTTTGTGATGGATTTTGGTAAAGAACATAATGTGGGGATTAATTGTAAATTGATATTCTAAAGGAATATAGTGTAATGTTATTGAAACAATGACTTTTTGTTGTAATTTTATGAAAATGAAATGGATGTAGTTATGCATGTTTAATGGAATCAGTTAATTGAATATGAAATAATGAACCAGTCATGTGTAAAACAAAATTACTTTATTGGTCTTGTGTTTCCCGCTTGTTTTGAAGGCCATGTGCCTTGGGCTTGGGATCCATGACTGCTCGTTGTGTGTGATGGTTTAATGCCTTGTTTTGGGCCATGATACAAGTTTCTATGTTTTTTTGTTATCTCATTCTTGTAATTTGATGTGAGCTAGGGACGAATGATCCTGGAGGGATACTGTGATATGTGGGGGAATAGAGGGCTAGTGGTTGTGGCCTTAGTTTATTCCAAAAGTGGAGAGATGCATCATTTTGTGCATGTGGGGATCAGGGAGGACACCAGTGATAATGGAATTGGTTGAAGCTCGGATGACCCGTTGATATGAAAATGTATGATTTTTTAAACTATTTTTTGTTTATCTATTTTACTCTCCCCATTATTTATAGTATATGGTATTTCTTATGCTCCATCCAAAATGGATGATGTTGAGTGGGGGTTTCCATGTTCTTTTCGTGTTTAGATTATCTAGGATGGATGGGTCTACACCTATGTTATAGGCTGAAAATACATGACATGTAGTTCATCTACTCACCATGTTGCACCCCTTTGGATTGATATCATTTGATGTCTACATATAATACCTTGAAATATGGATTGGTGGAAGTGGTAATGTTGTTAATAGATGAATAAATTTATAACCGATGGGGTTTCAACTTTCTAGGATACAATGATGAGGTAGTGAGTTTGAGAAGTTCTGGACTCGATTTGGTTATTCCTAGTGGGTGTGGATATTTGTTGGAATGATAATTAAATGTAATGTAGAATCGATTATGGTTAACTAATTACTAATGAGTAAATTAAAGTGATGTAAAACTTCTAAAAATGGATAAAATAAATTAATATATCTCTTTAAATAGTTGTCTTCTTATATGATATATAGTCTTATTAGTGGAATCCATTAGTCCGAGATACCTTAGTTGCAGTTGAGTCTAAAACCTTATTTTTCTGATATTGTGGTTTGGAACTCTATTATATTCTATAATTTTTGTGTATCTATAAATTAATTCCCCTTTTCAGTTAGGCAAACTGCCCCCATAGGGATTCTAAACCCTTTGGGTGTTTTCCCCAACATCCCACTCGGAGGATGGATGGATCACTACCACCTATGGAACCTCTCTATTATCTTGATAGATACATGTCATGTTATGCTCGATGATGATTTCCCCTTATATGTGTATAGATGGTTGTAATTGCTTATGAATATATCATAAACATATATTCTAGTTATAGTCTCCCATGGACTATTATAGGTGTGACATGAAAAGGATATGATGGTCTGAGGATCATTACACTATATATGGGATGTAAATGATTGAGGTATAATACCTGATGTATGCTACATGCTATATGGGATATGGTGGCTCTTAGGAAACAAATTGTTACTTTTAGTTGTGTGGTTGTGGTGGTGAATTACATTATGTTCATGTTTTGGTGCATCACCCAAGTGTCTTCAGGCAAGAATTTTTGGAGAGAGATGCTCAAGGCATGCGATGTTGGAGCAAAGCAGTAAACCATCAGGGATGTGGTAGAGGGGTACCATTGAAAATATTAATTAAATTATATAATCTTTTATGAAATATTTGGTGAGAGTATCCATTAAGAGGATGTTAACATAGTATTTATGTTTAGGTGATGAGTTGATTTCACTTTTTATTCACTATACATTTGCATTCTTTCCTGAATTTTTCATGAGAGTCTTCAAAGAGTATTCTATAAATTATAATTTTATACTCACCATACATTATATAAAATATTTTTTATGTCAGTTGGAGATGGTTGGAAATAATATTGGTTACTACTTAATTTGGGTTTTGTAGGAGTTGGTTGGGCTTCATAGTCACTATTGTTTTACTTTCTTATTGTACTTACAGTTTTCCCTTTTAGTTGTAGATGTTATTTCATGACATTATATATGTGCAATTGGTATTATTTTATATTTTACTCTAAACATGGGTTGGATGCTTTAGGTATTATCTCTATATTTTTTATGTGTTTACTTAGAGGGTAATTCCACCCATCTGTGTTGTTACTATACACTCTGTTCTACTCACCAAAGTGGGGCCTACTAGAGGCGGGACTCAGGTTTCAGTTTATATCTTATCCCATATATGGCCCAAGAGGGGTACAATATGAGGGGGCGGGGATAGGATAGAGTGGTACCATAGTGTATTGTATCAGGATATGATGTGGTTTGGATTAAGTAATAAGTGAAGATTTATGGGATATTAGGTAAATGGATTTAGCATAGTTTAGTAACTGTTATAAACACAGGAGATGAACTAATACATAGGTATTTATGGACCCCATTTGATATGATGCATATTACATTAAGATTAAAGTGTCTACTAACCATGTTGATATTGGTTGCAGGGTAGAGACCTAAGAAAGAATTTTTCAACATTAATCAATTTGTATGTGTTTGAATGGGTAGACATTAGGAATGGGTAACGTAAAATGAATAAAAGAAACAAATTATGTAATATTATGTAATTCATATTCCCATATTAGAATCTCCAATTATTTTTACATTGGAAGGAATGGATCTATGTTAAGTTCCTTATCATGTTCGTGCAAGAGATATTCATAATGCTATGCTAGAAAATCACCACCATGTACAAGTTAACGATGAAGACACATTTAGAAGGACAGTTTGAGAATTTCAGAACCAGATTCATAGATTTATGAGGGATCCATTTTAGATCCATTTAGATAAGACAAGTTGGAGGAGGTTGAGATAGCATTCATTTTTATCTATACTCAGAAGGATCACAGGGTATCATCGATTGTGACGGGGATGTGGGGGGCTATGTGGCAGTGGTGGCTCTTCTTCCTCAGGTATTCCGATGAGTCTGTAGTATATTGGGAGGATTTCCAAGACTATCAGAGATGATTTTCTATCTTTGATTGGGAATGTAGAGAGATTTCAAGAACTGCATACCCTATTGTATGGGATTCCTAATTTTTGAGAGTTTGAGATCAATTTCATGAACCTTTGATGATATGCTATAGGTCTGTTTCGAGATGAGGAGAATAGGTTGAGGAATTTTGAGAATGATTTGCATCTAGAGATATAGCACCATTTCACATCTTTTATGCTGAAGACTTATATAGAGGCGATGGAGAGAGATGAGGTCATAGAGGTAATTTTAGATAGAACTTGATAATCTTTAGAAGAGAGTATTCAGTATAACATACGAAGTAGAGATAGGGTCTGAGGATACCAATTTTTAGGGTAATGATGTTTTTGTTCACATGGGGTAGGTCCCAAACCACAATGTATCATTTTCAATAGGGAATCAGATCTCAAGAATATGCTTTGTGATTATGATGGTTTTTTCTTATAGATTATTATGTCAAAAACAAATAGAGTTACAAACATTTCATAGAAATCAGTATGTTTCATCTATTCCTCTTCAGGTTACTCCATTGAGGCTGTTATAGTTGAGGTAGTTGAAGTTGTTTACACCAGCTTTAGAACAGTATTGAGTAGATGGGGAATGCATAGGAGAGCACCAGGATGCTCCCCATCCTCAAAGAGTAGATAGAATCCATGTAGGTGGGCGTCAGTAGGGTCATAGATGTCAAAACCCATCCTCGGGGCCTGTGTCGTGACTACCCTAAGCCTACCTTCCGTAGGCCAGGGGATGGAGACTAGTACCAAAGGCGTAAATCCCTATACTGGGAAGTTATTGCCTTTATAGAAAATAAACAGACACAACAGACTACAAAACTGAAGTAAGCACTAAGTAAAACATTATACAAAAGTAAGTGCTGAAAGGAAAGGGTCCGGAAATACAAGCCAAATAGTAATTGCAGTACAACTGAAAAGTTAGTACAACTTTAGTAATGTAAAACATCAGCTACTGAGTCGTTCTCTAAGAATCCCACCTAAAGGGTGGGTACAGATGGCCTCCTCATCACCTCATGTCCATTCGTATTCTCCGTGTATGCCTCACCAAGCGGTCCACCTCCGTGTACCGTCCTCCTCTACAAGTATCTACCTCGATCAGTGTCGTTTGTCATCTGCATCCAACACAACGTAGTGCGGGCATATCCTGTGCATTGATGAGTATATGATACATAGTTGGGATGCCGAGTCCCCCGAAGGTCTCCCATAATCCATGAAGGATAAACCACAGAAGAATTATAAAATCATTAAGTATCAACCATCTCGACTTAGGTGTATTCCAATGCATATAACTAAGTCATCAATCACAGTTCGGACCCAGCTCTCGAGTCCAAGCACAACCTAGTCCACACAGGAAAGTAAGTCAATCACATCGATGATAATGATTAAAAGTCAAGACTCTTCTCACACATGTATACATCATTCATATAGTGATACATATGATTAGATTTATTCACTTTTTCATCTAAGATGTCGGACCCATATAGGATACTGGACCAGCTAAGCTGTCAGACCCACATATGATACAAGACCTGCTACTCGGTCGGACCCACTCAGGATACAAGAACAGAAGTCAAAAAAATATAACCCAAATAGGATAAAATAACAATATTCATCACTGTCGAACCCATGGAGGATTCCATTACAGTCACCATCGTCATCGAACCCATGGAGGATTCCAGTACGGTAGTCATCGTTGTCGCTGCCAGCTCTAGGGATCCTGCACACCGCACACTCGATTCCTAGAGGGTCCGTTCCTCGAGTCAATGATCGATAAATCAAATATCATGAAGTCTTGAGTTGATGTATCCAGAAGTTCCTTTTTATCAAAAGAAACTGGATGCAACAGACGGTGCGTCAATCGGACAGCCGGTTTGAGAGTTATTGGCCTTTTCCTTCCTAGGGTCCGGGTTGAAATTATGCTCATTCCAAACCCGGACATTTTCCAATGTCATCTAAAACTCACATATAGTATATCAAAAGGACTTTCTCGTCACAAGGATCCTAGTTCCACAAACAGCGCGTCGATCAAACTCACGGTCTAGAAGTTATTCAAGTTTAAGTGAAACAGGCCCGGCCCATCAAGCTCAGTGGGCTGGCGGATCGGCCCAAGCTAGTATGGGTGGTCCGACCCAGCTGGGGGTTGGCCAGGCCTGGTGGGGTGCGGCCCAGCCCGAAACTGTGGCCCGACCTACGCGAGGGCGGCACGGTAGGTGGCCCGGCCCGAGGCCGGTCGCGGCATGCCCAGCGGGCCGAGAGGAGCGGGGGGGGGGGGGATTGTCTGAAACAGCAACGCCGAGTAGTGTTGCCCCTCCTTCCCAGCCGACCGTACCTGGGTGGTCTTTTACGGCGTGTGCGGCCCGCTCATCTGGATGATGACCTCTCAAGTGGCACCTTCAGGTGTCGTACCATCCTTCAACCCGGCTGGCAGGAGGCTGGCCGGTTCGCTTGCTGTAGCGGGCCACGGTTCCTCTGTATTGTGGCTCTGAGTGGAGACGTAGTCCTATGCCAAGCCAGATTTCAAAAGCCAATTCATCCGGTAAAGCCGTCTACAGATGCGGGACGCACCACCACCACAGCGTGGCGCCAAAGGGGCGTCATGATTCCTTTAGCCCAGCAAGCTTTAGCCGACCGGTTCATCTTCATCCAAGCAGCCCGCGATAGCGGGCCACGGTTTCCTCTACATGTCTGATGCACCGCCGCCTCCTCTGATCGCCACAACCAAAATAAACATGAACGTTTCGCAGGTTCTTCGGGCTGTTTTTGTTCAGACCGCGCCCTCTATGTTAGGTGATATCAAATGGCCATATATGATCACTTTCATTAATCAATTTAGAGAGTATTTTTTGATTGAACTAAAATTATACAAACCCCCCTACCTCGATTCAAGGTACATTGCACGTCGACGAGTTGCGGAAGACGGTGTCACAGAAGTCGGGCGTCGTAGAATACATACGTCGATTCCGTTGACGTCGTGGTGCTTCAGAAGAGGATGCATCGTGGGAGGATCTCTTCGCGTTCTTCGTCATAGAGGTTCTTCTTTGAAGAATGGTGTTTTTCGTCGAGAAAATGATGTTCCACCAAAGGTTTTCTCCCAAATTCTCCCCAAAAATATTTACCAAGGACAATATAATAATAGGCTTCCCCAAAATTATAATCTTTTCATGCATTTCAAATTAATTAAAAAGGACTCATGACACATAAAAATAATTAATAAAGGCATTATTTATTCTTGAGTTGGGAACATTATGAGGCAAATTTAGAAAGGCTCCACTTAAAGTGGAAGTTCAAAATATAAGAGATGGGTTTCAAGGGGAGTTGAAGGGTTAGGGTTCATGTGGGCCCCAACCATTGTTATATCCTCTCAATGGAGGTTGGGTGGGGTGTGGGCCCCACCTTCAACTCCACTTTGGAGAATATAACCACCACTTGAAAATAAAATTATGTAACACAACAATTTTAATTAATTAATTAAGAATACCCAATTTATAACTTCTACTCTCGACTAAACACAACTGCGATAAAGGTCCCCTTAGATGAATACAGATTCTGTGAGTTCATCATTGTCCTCAGATTTCATTTCTGAGAAACGGTTCAAAAGATAGAAAAATCCACACATACGTTTACTGAACATACCTCAACAAAACTTCAAAAATTGATTCGGGGCACACCGGTCCTCGGAATCATGTGCCGTCAGAAACCACATACTCAAAAAATTTCCATGAAATTTTTGTGTATTTACATTATCCCCACCTCAGGGGTTAACATCCTAATAAAGCTACAATAGACACTAGGGAAAAAATGGGGGTACTGAGCACAAATTTGAGCCTCCCTCTCCAAAGTGCTCTCCTGGAGGTTCCTGTGCTGCCAGCGAATGCGTACCAGAGTAAATGACCATCCACTTAGGACCCTCTCTTGTCAGTCCCATATCTCCACCAAGACATCCATGAATTTCGCCCCGTCATCGATGTCCAGCTTTCCATGGTTGATGATCTGGTTGTGTCATGTACATATCTCCTTAGCTGAGATATGTGGAAGACGTCGTGCACCCGATGCAACTGAGGTGGAAGGGCCAAGTGGTAAGCCACCTCGCCTACTCTACTGAGGACCTAGAACGGCCTGAAGAAATGTAGAGATAACTTGCCACCCTAGCCAAATTTCTATAGACCTCATCGAAGTGAGACCCGTAGGAAGGCGTGGTCACCATCCTCAAACTATTGTGGTCTCCACCTCTTATCATCATAGGACTTCTGTCTGCTCTGTGCAGTCTTCATTCTCTCCTGGATGATCTGAACCTTCTCCATCATAGCATGAACCATCTCTTGTCCTTCAAGTGTTGACTCCCATGGGTTAGTACAATATAGAAGAGATCTTCATGGTCGGCCACATAATGCCTCATAAGGGGCCACCCCGATGGTGCAGTGGTAGCTGTTGTTGTACGCAAACTCCACCACAGATAAGTGATCTTTCTATCTATGACCAAAGTTGACGACACATGCATAGAGCATATGCTCGAGGGTCTAAATGGTCCTCTTAGTTTGACCATCCGTCTGAGGATGGAAAGTGGTTCTCAAGTGAAGATGTGTCCCAAAAGCATCAAGTAATCCCTTCCATAGTCGGGAAGTGAAACGATCATATCGATCTGAGACGATAGTCGATGGCACACCATGAATCCATATGATCTCTTGAATGAGAGGCGTCCCAAGCTCCCTACAAAGCCCTTCTCTCTGATTGGTAGAAAGTGGGCCGACATGGTGAGTCGTTCGACAATCACCCAGATAGAGTCATGTTCTCAAGATGTACGTGGAAGCCCTATCACGAAATCCATGGATATTCTATCCCACTTCCACTCTGGGACCTCTAAGGCCTGTTCCAAGCCTGCTGGAACCAGGTGATCCTCCTTCACTTTCTATCAAGTGAGGCATCGTGAGTCAAACTCTACTACAACCATCTTCATACCTGGCCACCAGTGCTATCGTATGAGGTCCTGATACATCTTCACCACTCCAAGATGTACTGCTAGATGGGAATTGTGAAACTCCCTCAACACCTCCTCCTGTAATGCAATTGGTAACATGGTACATCCTCTGAAGAGGATGATGTGATCCCCACCTTCAAAAAATACATCTGGTGCCTGCCGTGAGGATATCTGAGCATGTCACACCTCATAGTCAACATCCCCATGATGTACCTCTATGACTCGATGAAGAAGTTGAGGAGTGACTGGGAGGGACTGCAGAAAGGCTTCTCCATCTCTATCGACAAAGTTTATCTGTAATGCGGCCAGCTACTCTGTCACCTCTCCTAGCAGCTGAATGCATGATCTCTTACTGAGAGAATCTTCTAGAATGCTCCCCTTCCCAGGAGTATAGACTATCTCAATGTCATTGTCTTGGAAGAACTCGAGCCATTTTCACTGTCTCAGGTTCAGGTCTGTCTGTGAGAAGATGTAGCTGAGACTTTGGTGGTCAGATTAGACTTTAAGTGGCCTGCCCATCATATAGTGCCACCACATATTCAAGGATAATACCACTGCTGCTAAATCCAGGTCATGGGTGGCTTAATTCTGCTCGTGATGTCTCAACTGCTGTGAACCATACATGATCACTTCTCACTCCTGCATTACGACACATCCGAGTTAAGTCCCTGATGCGTCACAATAAACTAAGTACCCAATGCCCTCCTCTATTTTCCTCATGATGGGTGCACTGGTCAACCTCTGCCTCATCTCCTGAAAGCTCTGTTGGAATCTTTCTGACCACATGATGGTTTTCTTATTCTTCATCATAGCTGAGAGTGGTGCTGCAACTCTAGATAATTCTAGCACAAATATCCAATAGTAACCGGCTAGGCCCATGAAACACCATACCTCTGTCACACACTTGGTGGCTCCCAAGAAATTATTGCCTCTATAATCTCTGGATCTACTGCAAATCCAGTCTCTGAGATGACATGTCCCAATAAGTAAACATCTCAAATCCAGAACTCTCAATTTAGGAGCTTATCATAAATATGGTTCTCTCGCAGTGTGTCCAGTACTACCCGCAAATGGTAGGCATTCTCCTCATCATTAGTCGAGTAAATCAGCATGACGTCGATGAAGACTATGAAAAATCAATTGAGGTAAGGCTTGAAGATCATGTTTATGAGACTACTTAACACTTCTAAAGCAATGGTTACACCGAAGAGCATAAAGAAGAATTTGTAGTGGCCATACCAACAACTGATGTCCATCTTCTGCACATCCTCATCTCGATTTTTGAAATGGTAATAGCCTGGCCTGATTTATATCATCGAGAACCATCGTGCTAACTTCAGTTGAGCAAAGAGGTCTTCAATCCTCATGAGTGGGTACTTGTTCTTCAGGGTCACCTGATTCAAGTGACGGTAGTCGAAACACAGTCTTAAGCTCCCATCCGCCTTCTTGGCAAACAAAATTAGAGAAGCCTAGCGTGATACACTGGGTCAGATGAATCCCTTCCCCTGAAAGTCCTCCGGGTTTACCCATAGATCACGAAGCTTAGCAGGAGCCATCTGATATTCTTGTGTAGATATCAGTGTTTTCCCAGTGTATAGGTCTATGTAGAATTCTACATCTATGTGAGGAGGTAGTCTTGGAATGTCGTTAGAAAAAACATCCACATACAGATCCACCACAACAAGAAAACTCAGACTACACACATCAACTTCTCCGAGTATGAGACTAGCCAAATGATGAGTGATCGGCGGCCCTCTCCACTGCATAAATTCATCATGTGCTGAAAAGGGTCCCTTCTCGCTGGTGAAGGTGAAACTGGTCCTATCCATGCGGACACACCACATTATGTGCCTAATACAGTCGATCTAATCATGAACTGTAGATAACTAGTAAAATCCCAAAATGATATCGTAAGGCCTTGGTGGCGCTACATGAAGATCCCAGCTGAAGCTCTCACCTCCTTGAGTAATCTCACACTATCGGCACCAGTGTGTAGTCATCGAGTTTTCTCTCGTAGGTGTCTCTAGACGCAAGGATCGAGCCAACGACTCTTTCAGAATATATGATCTCAGAATGAGGGTAGAAGAAATAAAAGAATGAATCACACATGTGTATATAATTATTACAATAACGGTTGAGTAGACACATATAGTACCTCGAATCATCTTTGGTGCACTGTGGTCATAGGCCTCGACTTCCTGGTGGTGAGCTCGCCTCAATATTCCAGCTCCCTATGGTCGGGGTGGACCACCTGGTGGTGGTTGTGGTAGATCCTCGATACATCAACCACCACCCGCTGCTCAGCCAACTCCTCTACCTCATCTGCCTGCTCCCGGCGGACCCCCACGGTCAAACCTCTACCTCTGCCTAGGAGGTCCCTCTACCATATACTGCTCATCTGCATGGCGGGCTGATCAGTATCGAGCCATGTGACCCTGCCCACTGCATGCATTTCACAACCTGCTCCTCATATAGCTAGCTCTGTTTCGTGTGCCCCACACAATTGAACATGTATCCCAAATTACCCACCTGATGGCCTGGTCCGCTTGGACCTCTACGACATCTCTCTACTGCCAACTGTAGAAGACTCTTCTATGTGTCACCCTGTGGTGGGTCTCTCCGCTGGTGACTGCTCAGCAAGAAAAATCTCCACTAGAAGTTCTCGCTCCAGCACCCCCGCCTGCGTCGAGATGCTGAGGGGAATCCTAGAATCCCTGATCTCATGCCTAAGTCACTACTTGAAGGTTAGGTCCCTGAAGAACGGGACTCACACCATATCCATGGAGTAGCATGAGAGGTCCATGAACCTCACTATGTACTGAGCTACTGTCATGCTACCCTACTGTAGATGAAGTAACTGTTGAATCTGCACCGCACGAAGGGTAGCAGGAACAAACATCAAGCGGAAGAGACTCTCAAAGTCCGTCTAGAGTAAAGATGTCTTGTCATGCACCCGGAGCATCATGGTCCACCATATACCTGCTGCTGCGTGTAGGAGACTCATAGAAGGGATCACCACAAGGCTGGCTAGTTTCCCTACCAATCTGAAAAATCTCACGACATCCTCTATCCAATCCTCAGATGCCTGTGGGTCTATCACTCCACGAAACATTGGCAGCCTCTATCGCTAGAACTCTTTCAACGCACTCTGAAGGCATTAAATCTCTGATGCTGGGGCTAATGGTATTTTTGGCCTAGCGGGTAGTGATACTGCTAGTGCCTCTGCTATTATGGGGCCATGCACCGAGGCCTCGTCGCTCTGTGGGATTCCATCTCGTACGTAACATAGAACTAGAGCTGGCTACCTTTGTGGGGCCATCCGGAAAATAAACAGTTGCACCATGGTCAAAACATAATAATGGTGAGATGACTCAAAGTAATCACAAAGAAAACTTTTGAAACACACATTCAATCAGTTTTTTCATGCACTGAGTCTAAAATCAGAGGTCAGGGTCCTGGTGTATGGATTTGTTGGCCGCCACACCAACACTGAACTCCCTGGACTGAAAACCACAGTCAATACTCTTAACACAATTTCCTCACATAAATGAATGATTAGAGTCCTATGTTCTTCGGTAGAACTGACTCCTCTGATACCAATTTTTCATGACCCGTCCTCTGGGCCCATGTCGTGAATACCCCAAACCCACCTTCCATAGGCCAGGTGCTGGAGACTAGCACTAAAGGAGTAAATCCTTATACTAGAAAGGAATTGACTTTATATAAAATAAAAAAACCCAACAGAGTACGCAACTGAAGTAATAACTATGTAAAACTGTATACAAAATTAAGAGATGAAAGTAAAAGGGGAGGGAAATACAAGCCCAATAGTAAGTACAATACAACTAAAAAGCAATTACAACTGCTGTAAAGTAAAACAACAGATACTGAGTCATCCTCCGGGAATCCCACCTGAAGGGTGGGTACAGATGGCCTCCTCATCACCTCGGGTCCATCCGTCTGCTCCGTGTATGTCTCACCAAGTGACCCACCTCTGGGTACCATCTAGATCTACATGTATTTACCTCGATCAGTGTTGTTCGTCGTCTATATCCAACATAATGTAGTGCATGCATAACCCGTGTAGGGGTGACTATACGATACTCAGTTGGGACCCTGAGACAACTAAAGGTCTCCCAGAATCCATGAACGATAAACCACAGAAGAATGATATGATCATGAAGTATAAACCAACTCTACATATGTATATTCCCATACATATACCTAAGTCATCAATCACAGTTCGACTCCAACTCTCGAGCCCATGCACAACCTAGTCCACATAAGAAAGTAAGTCATTCACATCGATGATAATGATTGAAAGTCAAGACTCAGCTCACATAGGTATACACCATTTGTATAGTGATAGAGATGATTAGTTTTGGTCCCTGATTCATCTAAGCTGTCAGACCCACCTAGGATACTAGACCAGCTAAGCTATCAGACTCACATAGGATATAAGACTTGCTACTCTGTCGGACCCACTCCAGATATAAGAACAGAATTCAAAACGGTCAGACCCACATAGGATACAAGAACATTAGTCATCGCTGTCGAAACCACAGAGGATTCCAGTATAATAGTCGCCTTTGTCGAACCCATAGAGGATTCCAGTATGGTAGTCGTCGTAGTCACAACCAGCTCTAGGGTTCCCACACACAGCACGCTCGATTCCCAGTGGGTCCACTACTTGAGTAAAATATCTATAGATAAACAATAATGAAGTCCTGAATTGATATATCCATAAGTTCCATCTCATCAAAAGAAACCCAACGCGACAGATGACGCGACAATCAGATGCCTTGTCTGAGAGTTATTGGCTTTTCCATTCCAGGGGCCGGGATGAAATTATGCTCGTTCCAAACCCGACTATTTTCCAAAGTCGTCCAAAACACACTTAGATCATTTCAAACAGACCGCATAGTCATGGAGATCCTATTTTCGTAGATGGTGCGTCGATCGGACATGCGGTCCAGATGTTATTCACTTTTAATTGAAACGGGCCCGGCCGGTCAATCTCAATGGGCTGCCAGGTCAGCCCAACCCGGTTCGGTGGGTCCGACCTGGCTGGGGGGTCGGCCCTGCCTAGTGGGGCATGGCCCGGCCCGGCGCTATGGCCCGGCCAGTGCGAGGTCGGCCTGGCCGACGACCATGCTGAGAGGATCGGGGGGGGGGGGGGGGGGTGCCGCCCCCCAGTTTTCCAAAACGGTGGTGCTGAGCTGCGCCATCCCTCCTAACCGGCCGGCCAAATCCAGATGGTTTTCTTAGGGGTGAGCGGCCCGCATAGCGGGTGGCTATCCTCCCACATGGCACCTTCGGGTGTCGTAGCTTCCTTCAACCCTGCCTGTTGGCTGTTGGACGGTTCACCTACCGATGCGGCATGCAGAGCACGGGCCGCAGTTCCTCCATAACACAGCTCCGAGAGGCGCCATTGTCTTCTTGCCAACTAGCTTTGGCTGGCAGGTTCTTTCGGCAAAGTGGCCCACAGATGCGGGCTGCACCTCCTCCGTAACACGGTGCCAAATTTGCATTGCGGTTCCTTCAGCCTGGCTGGCTTTTGTCAGAGTCTTCTTCTTTGTCTGAGTGACCTGCGAATGGGGGGCCACGGTTTCCACCTCGCGGCCAGTGAGCAGCCGCCTACTCCGATCTCCACCACAAAAATAAACAAGAAATATTTAGAGGGTCTTTGGTCTCTGTTTGTTCGGCCCTCGCGCACTACGTTAGGCGATATCAAATGTCCATCGATGATCAATTACATTCTTCAATGAAGGGATTATAATTTTATTAAACTAAAATTATACAAAACCCCCTTCCTCGATTCAAGGTACATTGCACTTCGACGAGCCACGAAAGATTGTTCGTGGAAGTCGGGCATCATGGAATACGAATGACAATTCCATTGAAGTTGGGGTGAATCTGAAGAGGAAGTGTCGTGGAAGAAGTTCTTCTCATTCTTCATCAAATATTTTCTTCATTGAAGAATGATGTTCATCGTCGAGAGAATGAAGTTCCACCATGTGTTTTCTCCCAATGTCTCCCCACAAATATTTTCCATGTCCAATATAATAATAGGCTTCCCCAAAATTATAATCATTCCATGCATTTCAAATTAATTCAAAAGAACTCATGGCACATCAAAATAATTAATAAAGGCATTAATTATTCTTGAGTTTGAAACATTATGAGGGGAATGGTGAAAGGCTCCACTTAAAGTGGATGTTCAAATGTTAAGAGAGGGGTTTAAAGTGGAGTTGAAGGGTTAGGGTCCATGTGGGCCCCACCCTTAGTTATATCATCTCATTAGAGGATAGGTGGGATGTGGACCCCACCTCCAACTCCTCTTTGTAGAAGATAACCACCACTTGAATATAAAATAGTGTAACACAATAATTTTATTTAATTAATTAAGAATCCCCAAATAATAACTTATACTCTCGACTAAACGAATCTGCAATAAAGGTCCCCATAGGCAAATACCAATGTTGTGAGTTCATTGGTGTCCTAGGATTTAAATTCTATGCACCGGTTAAAAAGATAAAGAAACCCACACTTACATTTACTGAACGTACACGAAAAAAACTTTTTAAATTGATCCCAGGAACACTGGGGCTCAGAATCTAGTGCTGTCAGAAACCGCGAACTCGTAAAAATCAAAAGAATTTATGAAAAAAATCTCCTTGAAATTTCTAAGACTTTACAATAGAGGATGTATTGTAGTCCGTGGTCAGATTTTTGTGATACCATTTCCTTCACCAGGTGATCCAGACCTCATTTGATGTACCCTTTTCCTGTTTTCTACTATGTTCACTCAATATCTGATTTAGGAGTGACAGACTCTGTCATATTACCTACCCTTTTCCATTCATGGATACTTGAAATAGAGAGGCTTCTATTGCCCTTGGTGTTTACTACACAAGTAGGAGGTCAAGTAGACTTGTTTGAAATATGTAAATACTATAATCTAGTGCTAGTCTAATGCCACTCTTGGAGATAATTTTTAGATTTAAGGATACAACCTTATGATTTCATCTTTGGCAGAGATTGGTTCTATTCATTATAGGATCTCATAGATTTCTTCTGGAGGAAGTTTGTGAACTTCGAAGCTGAGAGAGAGCCAGAAGTGATTTTTGGTGAGCGTGATCCTCATATGGGTCATAGGTGTGTTTCGTACCTATCATACTTAATTTTTCAGTTGATGTTGTGTTTGTTTGGGTTTAAATAGTTATCATTTATCAGGTTCATATAATTGTACCCTGATGTCCATCCCGAATAAGTTGTAGTTTTACCCCCATGATGAGATATGAAGTTCCAGATTGAACTAAATCCTGGTTTGTCTCTTATATATTTGTATCCACATGGGATGGATCCTTTTGAGTTGTAAAAGAAGCATATAGAGCTCAATGTTTTGTTGCAGTGTGGTTTTTTCAGTCGACCGTGTCATCGTGGGTTCACTAATTTTTTTCATGAAGAAGTATTATTAAAGTCTTCATATTTGTGTCAATTATTGTCACTTATACACAGTGATGATGAAAAACTACTGTAATCTTCCATTGATTGATGATTTTTTTAATAAAATGAAAGGTGGAAGATGGTTTTTCAAAGATTAACTTTTGTTCAGGATATCATTAGATGCATGCGAAGGATAAGGATATCCTAAAGACTACTTTTTGTAGTTATAGTAGTCATTATTTTCTCATTGTGATGTCATACTTTGTAAAAAATTATCTATATTTGTTCATGGGGTAAATGAACATTGTGTTCTATGATTTCTTCGATATGTTCTTTGTTGTTTTCATTAACGACATCCTTGTGTACTATGAATCCATAGATTATAATCAAAAGAATCTGCATTCCATTTTGGGGTTTCTTTATCGATAGTAACTATTTGGGATGTTCTCAAAGTGTTATTTTTGGTCTTGAGAAATACTTTTTTTGGTAATGTTGTATACAAATAAGACATAGAGGTGGATCAATCGATGATAGAACCATTTTTTTCTTGGGAAGCCTCCAATTCATTGGTGATGGTGTGAGGTTTATTTGGGCATGAAGGCTATTACCATAGTTTCATAGAATATTTGACATGGGTTTTTACAACACTGATAAGATTAAATAGAAAGGATCAAGTGTTATTGTGGAATGGACTGTGTCAGGCATCTTTTCAGAATCTGAATGAGGAGCTGGTAAGTGCATCGGTTCATTGTTAGTTAGAAAAAAGAGTCCAATATAAGTTTTTCCATGATTCATCACATCTAGGTTTGTAATATGTTCTAATCAATTATAAATAAGTTTTTTCTTATGGATCATTTAATTGTGTCCCCATTAATGGAAATATTCCACCCATGATCATAAGTTGGATGTAGTGATGTGTTCCTTTATGCTTTGGAGAAATTATTGCATTAGTGAGTCTTTTGGGAAATTATCCAATCATAGGTTTCATAGTTATGTTCTCTCCCACTGTGACTTGAATTTCTCTTAGAAATGGTGGATTGTGTTCATTGAGGATTAAGACATTAAAATTTCATATACAACTAGGAAAGGGAATGGATGGGCTAAAGCATTGAAGATGAAGTGGTGTATTGATGAGTTGTGTGAATACTGCGATTCATGTAGGGTGATGGAAGAAATTTCAGAATTAAATCTGGATATGAATGACATTGGGGGAAGAGGTTTTCTTTTTCAGATAATTGTGAAATCGTCTCTGGTGAAGTAGGTAGATTATTTTTTAGTAGGGGCTTCATGAGGTAGCTATTTGGAGAGACTGAATTTTTTTATTGTGAGAACTCATATGGTTGTTCTAAGGAGGAACAACAGTATGTGTTGTTTTATGGAAGGGTGTTCCTTCATTGGGAATCATTATAGCTGGTTCATAGAGAGTTCAAAATTTCACCCTTATAGGTACATCTTGGCATGACTATGATGTACCGAGCTTTGAGGAGTTATATTTGTTGGCTTTGGTTTAGGTTTGTAGTTTCATTGTTTTTATCTTGATGTATGGTCTTCCTGATAGTGATGGCCAAGCACCATGTCCATTGTGGTTTTCTCCAACCATTATATGTTCTCTAGTGGAAGTGGGAGGACATATATAGGAGGGTTTTTACTAGTTAACCTCTTGATTAGGGAGGATATAAGTCTATTTGGGTGGAATTGGATTATTTCTAGGAAATAGTAACACATTATATTGTTTATGGAGTTGAGCTCAGTGGAGTTTCAGTTGAGAAAATATATGGAGGTGGTGGCAATACTCTATGTGGTTCCTAGGATAATCATTTATGGTCGAGGTACTTGTTTATACTCTAGGGTGTGTACTGGTATCTTTCATACTTTTTGTTCTCAAATTTTTCATAGCACTATCATTCATCCATTGATGGATATTCAGATAGATCATAACATCAAAAAATTGAATACATGTTGCACTCTTGTGTCCCTGATTTTGGAGGTTCATTGATGACACCCCTATCCTCGGTAGAGTTTTCTTAAAAAATAGTTTCACTCATCCATATTTATGGTTTTGTTTGAAGCCTTGGATGGAAAACCTATTTGATCCCAATTATAATGGATTGGGTCAAAGTTTCAGAAATTATCATGTTGAAATTGGAACATAATTGATCATATAGGGTTTAGGTGATTCATGAGTGGATGAAACAATCACAAGATCATCATAAGTCCTATTCTGATCATATGAGGAGGCATATAGAGTTTGGTGTTGCAGAACTCATGTTTTTGAATGCAACTTCCAATTGTGCGAACATGGTTTTATCATGGGAGTATGATTTTTCCCCAGTTTGTAGGGACTTTTGTGGTGTTGGCTCCTACTAGTGTTATGGCGTATCATGTAGCGATTCCCCCATAGATGATCCATATACATGATGATTTCATTGTGTCACATCTCCAACATAATATTCCTAATGACTCTCACATCATTGACTAGGGAAAGATTAATGTTGATGATAATGTGACCATCTAAGAGCAGCCTACAGATAACTCAGACCACAAGGAGAAGGTGACACAAGGGATTTATGTCCACTTAGATTGTATTTTGTGGTGGCATGGTGGTGTAGAAAAGAGTACATGGGAATGTGAGTCTAAATACATACTCAATATGGATTTAAATGGTTTAATCATGTGTCTTGCCCTTTTTTAGAGGTATCTACCCTCATAGAATGTTCATGATATGGCTGTGGTTATTACACGGTTTGGAATTGTTCCTTTTATGAAAGGTTTGAGATCTAGCGGTGGAATGATCATTGAGAGGTATCTCACAGTGTTGTCATTCTGACCCATTTTTGATTCCAATATGGTTTAGTTTTTGGATTTTTTTATGGTGATAATAGTTTGATAAGTATCTGATGTAATGTAAGGGACCTCTCTAGTTCATTTCTTTGTAGAATTTTGGAGTTTTAGGTGTTCTGGGTGGTCAAGGTGACTCATTTCAGTACTTTTAAAAAACATCTAGTTATGTGAAAGTTGTTTCAAGAATGATTAGTAATCAAATGATAGGTATACAATTTTTCCTGATTGGTGAGTTGTCCAATGGTTGGGGTTCAATGATTCCACAACATCGAGTCATCAAACGTTAGGTGTATAATGATTCCAAAAGAGCGAGCCACACAATGATAGGTTCAAAGTCATTCTAGAAAGATCATTCGTCTAACATTTTGTGTATATAGTTTATATAATACTTAGTCATCCAACGGTAGGTGTACATTGTTTCTAGAATAGTGGGTAACCTAATGGTAGGTGTACATTGTTTACAGAATAGTGAGTATTCCAATGGTGGGGGTACATTGTTTCAAGAATAGTGAGTCATCCAACGATAGGTGTATAATATTTCCCAAATGGTGAGTTATCCAATAGTATGTGTACAATTTTTCAAGAATTATGATTCATCTAATGGTATGTGAATAGTGTTTCGAACATCCAATAGTTTCTCCCATTTTACATTATATTCCACAGTTAACGCATTCTAAACCTTTTTTAAATTAATTTAATTCCAATTAAAATACCACAACTCCTATCTATATTTTCTTAAGGGTACATGTGACTTTTCTCAATCAAAATGCTTAATATTGGAAAGATCCTCATTTAATGTAAAATATGATCAATATCTAAACTATTTCTCCAATTAGATTTTAAATAGGGCAACCATTGATCATCCTTATTGTTTTTCTCTTATTATGGGATCCCTAGGTTTCTTCCACCAATAAGAGAGATGTGTTGTGCTATATCCTTGGATCATGTTCCCCTTGGAGTATTTCCTATTGTATGACCACCCCCTATTTTTGGATAAACCTGGAAGGGTCATTCCATCTGAGATATGTGGTATGCTTTACCAACATTCTTCAAGGTTCCTCATCTGTTTCCTCCCATTTATCCTTTTATAATTATATAATATGTTCATTATGGTTTTAATGAACCTATATTGGGTGTTGGTTGATGATTTTGTGTCATGATTTCCTCGAGTTGATGTAGTCGTTGTAAGAAATATGATCGTGATCCATTTTATTAGCATGTTCTTGTAAAAATAATGTAAGAAAACATTTGAGGAATGGGATTCATGGATTAAATATTATATTTTCATGAAATCATAGACACGGTATAATTTATCAAACACATAACAATTAAATTTACAAAATAAATAATTTAACTGAATTAATTATTTGGTATAAATATCCCAACAATGTAATTGGATTTTAATTTTCTAGATAGTGTGATAATTATTCTTTTCTAGTTTTTCACATTGTATTTGATTGAAATTGTTAAATAATATAAATCTCAGAATAATTTAAAATTAATTTTATAAATGAATAATGTGGAATATTGTTGAATCTAGTTGCTGTAGTTGTAATTTGATTATTATTAAATGTATGTAGTTATGAATGTCTAATAAAAAAATAATAATTAAATATTGAATACATAATCTGTTTTTTGTTAAATATGATTCCCTTTATGGCTTGATTTCAATAGTTGTTATAAAAGAAAATTACCTTGATCTTTGAAGTTGTGGGAGATCGTTGTGCATGAAGGTAGAATGCCTTGTTTAGGGCCAAGATCCTAGTTTCTATGCTTTTTATTTTCCTGCTTCTTATGATGTGATGTTAGCCTAGGATAGATGATACTAAAGTGATGTTGTTCTATTTAGTCATAGGGAGTCATAGTGGTTATGTTAGGGGTTGATGACTAGATCACCGATATGAATTGGTTTTTTCATATTGGTGTCATGGTGGACACCTAAAATGATGGAATAGGTTAAAGTAGGTCTTACACGTTGATATGAATATTGGATTCTTGATGAACATGTTATTTTCATTCTTTTTTATTATCCTCGTTACTTGGGGATGACGGTCTTTCATACCTACCTTCTAAAATAGTCTAAGATGTGCATGGTATGCCACATGCTTTGCAGGTTTAGCATATTGAGGATGGATGGTTCTACGATCCTACTATAGGCGGAAAGGACATGATGTGTAGTTAATCTATCGAATGTGTCGAGCCCCATATGTTTGTGATGTTAATATTTTTTCCTAGAATACCATAATATTTGTAATTATGTAAGTGTTATTGTTTTCAATAAAGGAATAAATTTTGAACACCTTGGGTTGGGGCATGCTGGGAAGAAATGATAATGTTTTGACATTGAGATGTCGTGGACTCAGTTTGGTTATGCCTATAGGGAATTGATCATGTATGGAATCATAACTAAATGTATTTTGTAAATTATGATGGATAATTAATTATTAAACAATTAATTATGCTAATGTGGATGTGATAATAAAATTGATAGCATAACATAATATATCTCTTTAAACTGTTGTTTTCCAATAGGATATCTAGTCTTAGAAGTGGAATTCTGAAGTCTGATAGATGTTACCTCCAGTTGATTCTAAGACAACTTCTTCCCAATTGTGTGGTTATGATCAATATTATAATTCACTTTATATGTTTTAATATTCTACTCAACCATATCTTTTAGGGTAGCTGACACCATGGTGATTCTGATCTATGGGTGGTGTTTTCCCTAATATATCGGTTGGATGATGGATGGATGGATACCCATGTTGGCCCCTATAATTTCTCTTGGTAGTTACTTCTGATTGAATACATGGCCATTAGTTTTCCTTAAGTATGTGTGTTGGGGGATGTAATGGTTTTTTGTTATTTTACACACATATATTGTGGAATAGTTTTATGGACTACTATAGGTGTCGTATGTATAGGATGTTATGTCTTGGGGATACTAACTCAGTGTGAGCGCTATAATAGCTTGAGGTATAATGCCAGATGTATGATACATGATATGGGAGGTATGGTGGCTCCTGGAAACTGCCTAGTTAATTTTAGTTGTGTGGTTATAGTGGTGAGTTGCATGAGGTGTATGTTGTGGTCCTTTTCCCAAGTGTTTATGGGAAAACCTTTTTAGAGGGAGATGCTCATGACATGTGACATTTGAGCAAAGAAGTAATACAGTGGTGATGTGGTAGTGGTGTACCCTTGAAAATCAATATTATATTATATAAGCTTTTATGATTTAAATGGTGAGAGTATCCATGGTGAAGCTAGGAACATAGTATACTTTTCTAGGTGAGGAGTTGGTTTCACTTTTCATTCACTGTTCTTTTGCATGATTTCATTACTATTTCATGACAAATTTAGGGAGGATTATACTAAGTATACATTTATACTCACTATACATCATATAAAATATTTTTTGGTCAGTTGTAGAAGGTTGTAGATCAGGATGATTACTACTAGCTTGGCATTTCTTAGTAGCTGTTTGGATTTCGTTGTCAGTCCGAGTTTACATTAATTTTGTAATGGTATTTTTCCCTTGTAGTTGTAGCAGTTCGTTCATGAAATTACATATGTAAAGTTGTGTTTTATTTATATTTTAATCTAAAAATGGGTTGGTTGGTGTCTATCCAATCACTCTCTTTTACATGTACTCTTCTAAAGTGTTGTTCCTTCCATCTTTGTGTTTATTGTACCCTCAATTATAGTCTCCAACTCAGGGACCACTGGTGGTGGGACTCGGGTGTCATTGTCTCTCTTCTCACATTACTGACTTGAAGGGGAACATATAGAGGTTATTGGGTCATGACATGTCAGAAATCATTAAAATAAATTAGTTTCATAACATTATAATTATATTATATCCTATTAAAAATAGGTTTTATTAATATTTCATAATTTTATTCCTACTTGACTCATGTAAGAAGATGAAGGGTTCAAAAGAATTTAATCATTGTATCACAAGTGGAAAATAAATTTTTTCATATACATAACCCAATAAATGAAATAATATGGTAGTTTTTCTTCATTTATATCCTAATAAAATATTATTTAACATAAAATGATTTCATCATATAAGGAAAATGATTTTTGAACACTCTCTAATAACATTTCTTGAGGAAGATAATCTTTTGTTGTCAAAAATTAATTTTATAAAAACAAAACATTTTATATACATTGTGAAAATATTTATTGAAAAAAAAAATATTTGAATCATATTATAGAATCTATAAAACAATGGGTACTCATCACGGAAAATAAAAGAATTCGTGTCATTAAAATTAAAAGAATGATTCCTTTCACATTTTTGATAAAAATTTAAAATGTACCACATTATAAAAATGAAAATAATATTACATATAATTTATTATTCTTAAAAAGAAATAATGGTTAATATTTTCATTAAAATTTGTTTGGAGATTAGTAATAAAGTAATATTAAACATATAATTTTGAGAACATGGACATCGAAGAAAATTGATTTTTAACAGAAGAGATAATTAAATTAGGTTTTCCTGAATAACATTATTTTTGAAAAACGAGTATCTAAAGAGTTGGAAATAATTGGGAAACAATTTTTTATAATAAATAACTAGATTAGAAAAATATTAATGTGTTTATTGATTGTTATATCCTAATATCTTTTCATTAGATGTTCAATATTCAATAATAATTATAAATAAAGAGATTTTAACATATAGTCATTACCACTATAGTATTTTTCTAATCGTAGCATGCATGAAGGGATAAAATTATTTGGAGATGTATGTCCCCTATTTTTCATGGTTTGAATCATATAACATAGTCATGGGTAGTATATAAACAACACAAAATAAATAAGTAGTGTGTGGGGAATGTGTCCCACATATATAAAAGTGAGACGAAAATCAATTATAATATGTCCTGAAATCTTTATAGACATTTAAACCTCATTTTTAATAAATTTTTTTATTGAATATTTTATAGAAAAATAATTATATATATCATTTGATATTTATTTCTTATAGGTCCTTTTATTATACATTTATTGAAAAATTTCAAAATCATGTTTTCTGAAATAAGTTCCTTATTTTCCCATTATGTTTGGATTAGGTATTATCAACAAAATATAATTTCTCATGGTTACATCATATGAATAATGGTACCCATGATATAAGTATCATATATAGTAATTAATTATGTTTTTATAGTAATTCATAAATGTTAGTGATAGAAAATGAAATCACACTGTTCATGGAGAAGGTAGGTCATACAAACACATGAATAATGATTACATTTTCCTGATGGAAAAAATAAAGTAGGGGAAAATAAAATTTAATGTTTATAGATTAAGTTTTAAGTCATATATATTACATTATTTCATTCAATTTTTCCATATTACCATCTATATAATACACAAGTGAAAAATGAATCACATCGATTCATGAGGTGGTTTTCAACTGTGCACACAAGCAACACTTTTTTATTCCCAATGAATGAAATGTAAGAAGTTGTATATGATATTATAATTCTAGAATTGTATGTATGAGATTAATAACATATTTGAGATTAAAATCCATCGTTATACCTACCTATAAACATTGGAGATCAAAAATGAATTTATGTGGTCCTTAAAGTAGTAGTCCATTGTATACATGATCGAAGATTAAATTTACAAATATAGAGAATATGTGAGATATATATTTTTTTCATTAACATTAGAACATATAAGTGTATATAATACTTATATACTTCTTTATTTTCATATTTTTTATCTATATGAATGCTGTTGATTTATAAATAAAAAAATAATTGGTTAATAAACTATCACTTCTTCAAACAACCACATTCGATTAGCACCAAAATCATTCATAACAGGTTTTCATAATTAAAATAAATAATTTAAGATGTTTTTAGGGATTTCAAGAATATATTTTTCTAGTAATCAATCAATCAAGTGGATTTTAATATTGTTTAGGGAATATGGGAGTGTGGGGTCTTTTATAAGTGGGGTAGAGGACAGATATGACATTTTTTAATAAAAAATGTGTACCAACGTTTTGAACAAGAAAAAATTCTCCAAAATTTATATTTATAGAACCTAAGAGGATATAAGTTCAATAAATGGCCACTAAATGAGTTTTTATTAATGATTGGCTTTCATTTTACTACTTATAAATTTAGATTGAGATTCATGTATACGCATTTTAATTTTAATTGTGATAAATAATTTTTAATGTTATTGCTATTAATTTTTATCATAACATATAGTGAACATATTATATAATAGTATATATTATGATCCCAAATATGGAATCATTTTTTTTAAATTCATTCATAGGTAGTTCAAAATTTATGTTAAAAATAATCATACATATGCAATTCAAAAGTGGGTTTCCCAAGATAGTTTTTTCAGTAATATCTACTATTTTATTATAAAAAATTCAATATGACAATGATCAAAATGGAATGAGTTGGATTAATAAAAATATGGTGGGAAAATATTTTATTTTAAAACCATATTAAAATAAAATATATATTGTATATATTTTAACCAAAAAGTTTGGTTTTGATAGAAATCAATATTTTAAACTATTCATTAATAAAAAAATATCATTAGAAAACAAAAAAATAACTCAATGTGTTTTTTAAATGATGATTTAAATAATGATTTTTTTTAAAAAAAATTCTAAAATATAAGTAAAAATATTTTTTCATGAAAATATTATCAATTCATTTTTTGTCATAAAATTATTTTAAAAGCATATAATAACATTACTATGAATCATGTATTTACTTAGAATTATATATTCTTTATCAAAATAATTTATTAGTATTTTTAAAAAAAATAATTATTCAAGTTTATACCACTGAATTTAATGGCTATGTTATAATGGTCAATTTTAATAATTAATATTAATAGTATATCAATGTTTTTTAAAACTAATTGTTCAGTGTAATGAAACCATTTAAAAACCATTATTAGAACAAAAACTCATTTAATATTAGTGTCCTAAATTCTATGTCCTTAAAATAAATTTTACCTCTGAAATTACGGCACTGTGATTAAAACTCCGATTAAAACATATTATACAATACATCCTCAGGTTCCCATGTATCATCCTCAAATTTTTTGTTTTATCACAAAATATTGACCAGCAGAGTGGTCTTATTTCATACCAATTTCTCTGTACAGCATAGAATGTCAAACATGATTTATACTAAGGAAGTTAAATTCTCAAGTAATATAACCTTTGATTTTAGTTATTTTAATGGTTAGTTATGAACTTCTAATGGATAGATTCATAGAACATATTGTGGACATCATAAAGGATTAGGGGATGTTCTAATTGATAAGTTACCATCCTTATTCAATCTAGAATTTCAATGTTACCTGTATACAAAGGGATTATTTTTCTCTTCATTAAATATTTTCTTACATTCATCAATGGATAAATTTATAGGAACACAATTTCTCATACATAAAATTCCAAATCACAGTGATAATTTTTAAAATAACTATTCATCTAAATTACCATTTCCCTAATGTTTTTTGAGTGACTCTGACCTACTCTTTGATTACTTAATCTATCCTAGGTTCTAATTTATTTAATTATACAACATCATCATTTTATGTTAGAGTTCAACTATAAAATACTTATAGAGAATTATTAGGATCCATATGAATACCAGAGTAAAAGTTATTATGGTAGGAAAACTCTTATAGAGTATAGTTTTTATGCAATCCAGATTTGAAATTCATAGAAACTATATTAGAAAATCCATAAGGTTTTTAATTTTGACCTCATAATAACCATCTATCTGATGATGATATGATGGTATTATTTTCAACACTATATCCAGATATTTCAGATGAATTTTCCAAAAAATCAAGTTTCCAATTTATCAAAAACAACTAAAATCAAATGTTGTACTCCATGAAACCTTACAACTACCTTAAGGTTTTATCTTAGAATAAAAATCAATCTGATGAGTAAATGATGTTTTTATACTTGAAAATGTATATAGATCTTGGAGATGAATTTTGCAAAACATCTTGTTATGCTTTTTATCCAGAGTAGATAAAATACAGTGTGGTACTGTAAACAACCTTAATGCAACATTAATGTTTACCTCAGGATGCTGATCTAAAGGGAAATATTATCTTGTTGAAATGAGTTGTGTTGAAAATGTAAGGATTTCAACTACAACATATATAGTATTAGAACCTTTATATTTTTTTAATTACCAATGAAAAAAACACTGGTCACGTTTCCCATTTCCATTTTTGTAAGGTTAATGGTAGTAAAATACCCTTACAATTTTTCCTTATAGTATTAACTTGCTGACATTTCAAGTAATGAGATTACAAATCGATAGTATCATTAGAAAATCTATATGAATTTAAAAAATCCTTTATTAATATTTACATCATGTACTTATAGGATTAATATAGAGTCATTAGGGAAGACAATGTTGTATATTTAGTGAAGACAACATACAACACAGTCTTTTATCAACCCTTTATCTTTACAGACAATTTTATAAATAATGAAGTTCATCATAAACTATCGTGGTTATTTTTTCAATAATATATTAACCATAAATCACGCCATTAATTTCATCCTTTATATAGTTTTCTTCATTTTACAAACATGAATTCATATCAGATGATCTATAAAAGGCAGTTATATCTCAATCACTAGTAAAATTCTATTTTTCCTTGTGTCTATTTAATGATATATAAATTTGATCATTTACATTACAGATCATGTTGTATTCCAACTCCTATAGATGAATTATTCTTGAATACCAACAGTGTAGACATGGACACATGTTTTTAGAAATGTCATATGCATGATCTTTTACAATTTTAATGAACCCATTTATCCTCTCTTCACACTGTTTGGTCATATGATGGGAAACCATCCATTTTTTTGCATATCCATCATATTTTATTGTTCTAATATTAGTATTTAGTAACATAAATACCAAAGTTACCTCTCAAATAAGGGGAACCCAAAATAATAATTTTTAAAATTATTTCAAAATTCTCAGATATAATTGGTTCATTAAATTGACGATAAGAATTAATCTCTTTCTCCTTGGTGTTATCAATTGATTCCATCCAGAAGAACTGGGGGATGACGCTTAGGGAAAAAAATGCAATAATAACTATTTGGGAGATGAATTTGAAGAAGTTCACAGTTAATATTTCATTTTCCCTTATGAGTCATCAGGATATAATCATAAAAGAAACCAGAGAGAAGATTCCACCTGAGAGGAGACCAACAATTTAAACCATGTAGGGGCCACTGGATGCAATGTTGGATTACGAGTTGCAATGGGGTAAAACATTAATTTTCCTTTTGTAGGAGTTATTTCATGACATATAACCTATGGGTTGGATAAAGTTAGTGATGTTTTTTTCCATGGAGTAGTTTAAAATATTTAATATGAATAACTTGAAGATAGATCAATGTGATGGCTATGGTTAGTAGTTTTGGGATATGGTCACCTGATATGGATCATCTCAAGACGGTATTTCCATGAATCTGATGAATTATGGGAAATGAAAAATTTTCCATGTTCTTTGATAAAACTATATAAAAGAAAATATATTTTATAAAAATATTCATAAATTAAATATATATATAGTTTTATACATTTCTGAATGTGTAAATTTAAAATATATTCAAATTAATTTTTTTAAATAAAAAGTATAATAATTTAAAATTAATAAAACTTTAATTTTATATTAATTTATATAAATAGAAAAAAATATAAATAATTAATAAAATTATTTATAGAATTTGTATTTATATATTTTATAATATAAATTTTATAATAGTATATACATTTATAAATGAATAAATCGGTAAAAGTAAAAATGTTTATTAAACAATTATTATTAAATTTCATTAGTATAATATTTTACACTATAAAATTTATAAAATTATATTAATTTAAAATCATATAAAATATCAAAAATAAAAACAAAAAAAATTTAAATATGTCAAAAAAACATTTTCATACCATGCAGTTTTAATGGTTCCTATAATTTTTTTATAAATTAATCTGATAGAGGGTTTGTAGATGTCATGACCTGTCCCCCAGGGCCCGTGTCGTAACTACCCCAAGGCCGCCTTCCATAGGCTAGGAGCTGGCGACTAGCACGAAAGGCGTAAATCCCGATAACTGGAAAGGCATTGCCTTTATGAAACGTAAACACACACACAACCACAACACAAGAGGAAGAAAACACTAAGTAAAGCAATATAACAAGTGTGATGAAAGTACAAAGGGGGCCAGAAATACAAGCCCAACATTAAAATACAATAAAAAGGCAAAACAACAAGATGGTGTCAAGCTGCTCTTGGACCATCCTCCGGAGTCCCTACCTGAAGGGTAGGTACAGATGGCCACCTCATCTCTCCATGTCTATCTGTCACCTCCAGGTACCGTCTCATCATGAAGTCCACCTTTGGGTACCCTCTCGTTGTCATGTCCACCTCCGGGTACCCTCTCGTCGTGAATTCTACCTCCGGGTACCATCTCGTCATCACATCTACCTTCCGGTACCGTCTAGCTCTACAAGCCTCAACCACAATCAATTATGTCCGTCGTCTGTAACCAAAACAATGTAGTGCGGGAAAATCCCGTGTACGGGTGAGTATACGATACTCAGTAGGGACCCCGAGACCCCCGAAGGTCTCCCTGAATCGACAAAAGATAAACCAAAAAGAAAAGATACAATCAATAAGTATCATCCAGTAATACATAGGTATATGCCCATACATATAACTAAGTCATCGAATCAAGTACAGATCTATCTCATGAGCTCATGTATAACCCAGTCCACTTAGGGAAGTATAACTTAATCCACACAGGAAAGTACGATCCAATCCATACAGGAAATCATTACTTAATTCTCCCAGGAAAACAAGATCCAATCCATATAGGATATCGAGTCAATCACATAGAAGATAATGATTAAAAGTCAAGACTCAGTTCAAACCATGATTTTAATCATGATGTCGAAACCATAGATTCTAGGGAACTCCTCCTCTATTGAGTACAGTGGGTCTGCTGCTACAACAAAGCATTTCCCTCTAACCTTGGACTGTTGTTGTTCTCCACCTGTGAAGTACTGTGGGCCTGCAGCTACAACAAAGCGCTTCCCACCATGGGTCTGCCTCTAGAACCAAGTGCTCCCCCTCATAGCCTACAGATGTACTCAATATTTTGAGTACCGCAGGTCTTCCGCTACAAAAAAGAGCTCCCCACTAGGCTATCTGAAACACTCCGAGTCAATCGATCAGCAGTAGTCAAGTCTCAGCCAGATCTAGGGTTCCCTCACATAGCACGGTCGTTCCGGGAGGGTCCTCTCCACGAGCAAAGAGGTCGATACATCATCTGTCACGTAGACCTGAGTTGATGTATAAAAAAGATTCATCACGTCAATAGGAACACAAAGTGACAGACATCGCTTCAATCGGACGCCATGTCTGAGAGTTATTGGGTTTTTCGTCCTAGGGGCCCTGTTGGTTTTAAGTCAAACTAACCCAACCATACTCCAACTGCGTCCAAACCTTGATCGGATTAAGAAAAAAAGACCGTCTCACTAATAGGAATCCAAAAAAGTCAATGACACGTCAATCGGACGTTCGGAGCTCATGTTATGGGGCTTTGAACGAGGCTGTCCAATTTTAGGGATTTTTGGGCCTAGACCGACCTGGCCCAAGACCCCCTGGGTCAGCCTAAACCGGGTCGACCCAAACCAAGTCCGGGTTCGGCCCAATTGGGCTCGGCCCGATCCAGACGGCGCGGCGCAGCCCGATGCTGGGACACGGGCCGGCGCGGGCGGTCCGGCCCGGCCCGACGCTGGTGGGACGGCCCAGCGCGGGCGGCCCGTCCCGGCACAGGCACCATGCGCCACGTTAGCGCGGAAGGTGGGGAAACCGCCACCCCTTTGAACCGAACAGCGGTCCTGCTGGGGGGTCCTCCCTTCTGCACTGACCGGGGGGTCAAACCCATGGTTTGTCCGGATCTGGCCGGGCGTAATGGGAGGCCATTTGTGCTGCGTGGGACCATTCGGTCCCGCCTCCTGAGCACCGGCGGCTAGCAGTTCCAGCCTCCCTCCCCTACTCCGCCACGGGTAAAGGCTTTGGGCTTGGTCCGACCGGCATAGCACGACTACGTCGTGCCCCTCCGCTACGGCCCGCCCTAGCCGTGACCGTCAATTGTTCTCCGGCGCGGCGCGATGGCGCCGCACCCCTCCGCCGTGGCCCCGCTCCGGCTGCGGCCTCTTTCGGCCTCAACGGCGCGGCGCGCCGGTGCCTCGCTCCTTCGTCGCATTTTTCCTCAATCTCGCGCAGTGTTGTTGAACCGCACCACCTTCGTTCCAAACCACATTAATATACAACAACAAAGGGGAGGATGGTCGGCCGTGTTCGTGCAGTCTGGCCCCCTTCCATTAATTCGATAACAATTGGCTAACAAATTTAACGATGGACGGTAAAAGAATATTCATGAACACAAAACCAACCCCCAACCTCAAGGAGTTGTCGAACGATGATCGTCATGGGAAAACGTCATCAAGGAAGACAGTATCGCGGAATGAGGCTCCTTATACATCGACCGTGAACATCCATGGAAGAAGCGGCGTCTCGCTTTCCTCAACACAGGAAGAAGATGAGAAGACGAGATGATGTTCTTCATCGAAGCTTTGGTGTTCTTCGCGTACTTCAACCTTAGAGTAATCTCTCCCTAAAAACTCAACACACAACCTCCGACCCGAAAAAAATAAGGAATGTGTATTTTATTAACACATGCCATGCATTTTCAAAACATCAAAATTCAAACAAATAATTAAATTAATTGGATGACATTAAACAATCAATTTAATTGTGAGAGTTGACATGTCATAAATAGGGGAAGGTGGGTGTGTTACACATTTATGGGGGGTTTCCAACATAAAGAGGGAGTTTTGGGAATTTTAAGGGGTGGGGATCAAGTGGTCCCCGCCTCACAAATATCCTACCAAGTGGTTAGGATGTAGGGGGTCCCACTCAACTCCCGAACATAGGTTATAACTATTTAAATTAGAACTAGAATTGTGGCGCAAATAATATTTCTCTCTTTAGTTAACCCAATTATTTAACAACACCACCCAAGAAAACACAACTCCAGAAAGGGTCTTCTTAAGAAAGTGCCCTCAGATTTCGATTCCGAGCACCGGTTCAAAAGATATAAAAACCAGCTTGCTCGTTCACTGAATGTACTCGAGCTAAACTTCAAAAATTGATTCCAGGCACACCGGGCCTCAAAAACAGGTGCTGTCAGAAGCCACAAACTCACAAAATTCCAATGAAATTAAGAAAAAGAAAATCCTTGAAATTTCCGAGTCTTTACATTACTCCCACCTCAGTGATTTACGTCCCCGTAAAACTATAACACAAACTTGCGAAACAAAATAGGATACTGAGCACGCATCTGAGCCTCCCGCTCCCAAGTTCTCTCCTGGAGGTTCCCGTGCTGCCACCTGATGCGCAATAGAGGAATTGACTGCCCGCGTAGGACCCTCTCCTGTCGATCCCCGATCTCCACCGAGACCTCCGAAAAATTCGCCCAGTTATCGATGTTCAGATCCCCATGGTCGATGATAAGCGTCGAGTCGTGCACGTATCTCCTAAGCTAAGACACGTAGAAAACATCATGCACCTGGTGCATCTGTGTTGAATGGGTCAACCAGTATACCACCTCGCCTACCCTGTTGAGGACCTAGAAGGGTCCGATGATGCGTGGAGATAACTTGCCGCCCCGACCAAATCTCTGTAATCCACGTCGAGGTAGGACCCATAAAAAATGTGTTCGCCATCCTTAAACTATGGTGGTCTCTGCCTCCTATCAGCAAAAAAATTTTGTTGTCTCTGATCTACCCTCATCTGCTCTTGGATGATGTGGACCCTCTCTGGTTCTATAAGAGCTTCTAAGATTTCTTCTTTTCCAATAAGAGAAATCTGGTCACGTCCCCTGGATAAACCACGTTATTTTCCTAGTACAGTCAATACCAACATGGATGATACTAATCCATACCAAGGATGAAGTCATAAGGCCTCGATGCTACTTCCAAGAGATCCAACCGTTACTCTCGCCTGTAATATTTGAGTCACACTGTCAGCATCAGTGTGTGGTCACTGGGTCTCCTCCAGCAGGTATCTCAAAAGTGAGGGTCAAGTCAACAGTTTTAACCAAAACCACTTAGTATACCAAAAGAGAGGAAGCAAACATCACAAGGAACGGTGTCTTTTATTATTGCATCTCAAGTACAACGACAGAAAACAATGACAATAAGGAAACTAGAAGCACCAAGATCTAAGGTCCCATGCCTGGAACTAGTCCTGCTCTTGTCCATCTGCTCCTGGAGCTCCATGGTCGTAAGCCTCAGCTGCCTAAAGCTGATCTCTCCCATGTACACCTGTTCCCTGTGGTCAGGGTGGATTTCATGGTGGTGGTTGTGGCAACACCTCGAAGCGTTGTCCACCCGGAGCTGCACGGCCAGCTCCCCTACCTCAGTCTCCTACTCCTTACGATCTGCCCCGATCGAAGCTTTACCTCTGCCTGGGTGTTCCTTATATTTATCTGCTGATTATCTAAATATAGGGTCGTACAGTCACATGACATGTGACCAACCCCGCCAAAGGAGTAACACTGTTTGCTTCTGGTAAGTCCTTCTCCACCCCGGGTGCCTCGCACACACGATCCTATGTCGTGCGGTCGACCACCTATAGGCCTGGTCCTCTTGGACCTCTATGTCGTATCTCTACTGGCCGCTGTATAAGACTCTACCACATGCCGGCTAGTCGTATGTCCTGCTGTTGGAGACTGCTCAGTAGGGAAACTATCCACTAATAGGGCACACCCCAACACCCCTGTCTGCGTCGGGATGCTGTGAGAAACAACTGAAGCTCTAATCTCTTGCCTGAGCCCCTGCTCAAAGGTTCGGGCCCTGAAGAACGGGTCTTGTACCATATCTGTGGAGTAGCGCAAGAGATCGGTGAACCTCGATGAATAATGCGCCACTGTCATGCTACCCTGCTGAAGATTAAGTAGCTCATGTATGCACACCGCTCGAAGGGTGGCTGGTACAAACTCTGCCCATAACAGGCTCTCGAAGTCTTCCCATAGAAGTGATTCCCCATCATGAACCTGGAGCATCAGGCTCCACAAACAGCCTACAGCTTCCTGAAAGAGGCTGGCATCAAGGATCACCATGATGTCTGCTAGCGTCCCTACCAATCTAAAAACTCAAAAAACATCCTCAAGACAATCCTCGGCTACCTGAGGGTCCGTATCCCCGTGGAACCTGGGTGGTCTCTGAAGCTGAAACTTGTGCAGTGCACTAAGGCGACATGAACTCTCGGAATCAGGGGATGGTGGATTCGGTGATTCGTTGGGTAGAGGTACCGCCAGTACCTCCACTATAGTAGGGCCCTACACCAAGGCCTCGTCGCTCGGTGGGCTGTCATCTCACACAAATCTTGGAACCCTAGCTGGCTGCCATCGTGGGGCCATCCTGAAAAGGTACAAGTGCGCCACAATCAAAACAGTAAACCTGGTGAGAATACACAGTGTAATCAAAATGAAAAACTATTGAAATACACATGAAATCATTGTTTTTGTGCGTTGAGTCAGAAATCTGATGTCAGCATCCTGGGGTATAGATACGTTGGCCTCCGCACCAACACTGGACTCCCTATACCACACTTAATACCTTTAACAATACTACTTCACATAGAAGAACGATCAGAGTCCTATGTTCTGAGGTAGAACTGAACTCCTCTGATACCAATTTGTCATGACCTGTCCCCCGGGGCCCATGTCGTAACTACCCCAAGACCGCCTTCCATAGGCCAGGGGATGACGACTAGTTCCAAAGGCGTAAATCTCTATAACTGGGAAGGAATTGAATTTATGAAACATAAACACACACACAATCAAAGAACAAGAGGATGAAAACACTATGTAAAGCAACATAACTAGTGTGCTGAAAGTACAAATGGGGCCGGAAATAAAATCCCAACAGTAAAGTACACAAAAAAGACAAAACAACAGGAAGTTGTCAAGGTTCTCCTAGATCATCCTCTGAAGTGCCTACCTGATGGGTAGGTACAGATGGCCACCACAGCTCTCCATGTCCGTCTGTCACCTCTGGGTACCGTCTAGTCATGAAGTCCACCTCTGGGTACCCTCTCGTCGTGAAGTCCACCTCCGGGTACCGTCTCATCGTCACATCCACCTCCGGGTATCGTCTAGCTCTACAAGCCTCAAACACGATCAGTGATGTCCGCTGTCTGCAACCAACACAACGTAGTGCAGGAAAATCCCATGTAGGTGCGAGTATATGATACTCAGTAGGGACCCCGAGACCCATGATGGTCTCCCTGAATCCACAAAGGATAAACCACAATGAAAAGATACAATAATAAAGTATCATCCAATGCTACTTAGGTATATGCCTATACATATACCTAAGTCATCAAATCTAGTACAGTTCCATCTCACGATCTCATGTACAACCCAGTCCACTCAGGGAAGTATAACATAATCCACACAAGAAAGTAAGATCCAATCCACATAGGAATGCATAACTTAATCCACCCAGGAAAAGAAGATCCAATATACACAGAATATCATGTCAATCACATCGAAGATAATGATAGAAAGTCAAGACTCAGCTAAAACCAAGATTTTAATCATGATGTCAAAACCATATCCGATGGGTAACTCTACCTCTATAGAGTATAGCGGGTCTGGCGTTACAACTAAGCACTTCCCACTAACCTTGGACTGCTGTAGTACTCCACCTGTCGAGTAATGTGGGGCTGCTGCAACAACCAAGCGCATCCCACCATGGGTCCGTCGCTACAACCAGGTGCTCCCCCTCACAGCCTACAGAGGTACTCATTCTGTTTAGTACTGTGGGTCTACCTCTACAACCAAGCGCTCCTCCTATGTGGGTCTACCGCTACAACCAAGTGCTCCCCACTGGGCTATCTGAAACACTCTGAGTCCATCAATCAGCACTAGTCAAGTCTCAGCCAGCTCTAGGGTTACCGCACACAGCATGCTCGTTCCGGGAGGATTCGCTCCACGATCCGAGAGGCCGATACATCAACTATCATGTAGACCTGACTTGATGTATCGTAGAGTTTTGTCACATCAATAGGAACACAATTTGAGAGACGATGCTTCTATCGGACACCCTGTCTGAGAGTTATTGGCTTTTTCGTCTTAGGGGATCTGTTGGTTTTTAAGTCAAACCAGCCCTACCATACTCCAACTACAGCCAAACCTCGATCGGAGAAAGAAAAAAGGACCATCTGACTAAGAAGAATCCCAAAAAGTCAACGACACGTCAATCGGACGTTCAGAGCTCAAGTTATGGGCCTTTGAATGAGGCTATCCAATTTTAGGGGTTTTTGGGCCCGGACCGACCCAGCCCAAGACCCGCTGGGTCGGCCTGAACTGGGTCGACCCAACCCAGGTCTGGGTCTGGCCAACTAGGGGGTAGCCAGACCCGGAGCGGGCGGCCAGGCCCAGCGTTGGTGGCCCGGTCCGGCCCGGGTGGCCATCCCGGCATTGCCGGTCGGCCCGGCGCGGGCGCCACTCGCCACGTTAGCGCTGAAGGGTGGGAAACCGCCACCCCTTTGAACCGAACGGCGGACCCGCTGGGGGGTCCGCCCTGCTGCGCTGACCTGGGGGGTCAAACGCCCGGTTTTTCCAGATCTAGACGGCTATAACGGCGGTCCAGTTGAGCCACACGGGACTAGCTATTACCGCCTCCTGAGCGCCTACGGCCGGCGGTTCCAGCCTCCCTCCCTGCTCTGGCGCGACTAAAGGTCGCGACCTTGGTCTGACCAGCATGGCGCAACTACACCTTGCCCCTCCGCTGCGGCCTACCCCAGGCACAACCCTCAATGGTTCTCCTGCACCGCCCGACGGCGTTGTGCCCCTCCTCTGCATCCCCACTCCGATTGTGGCCTCTTTTGGCCTCAACGGTGAGGTGCGACGGTGCCTCTCTCCTTCACTGCATTTTTCCTCAATCCCATGAAGTGTTGTTGAACTATGCCACCTTTGTTCCAAACCTCATAAAGACACAAAAAACAGGGAGGAGGGCCGACCGTGTTCGTGTAGTCTGGCCCCCTCCCGTTAATTCGATAACAATCAGCAAAAGAATTTAACGATGGACGGTAAAAGAATATTCACGAACACCAAACCAAACCCCTACCTCAAGGAGTTTTCGAACGATGATCGTCACGGGAAAATGACGTCACGGAAGACGGCGTCGCGGAACGAGGCTCCTTATACTTTGATGGTGAATGTTGATGGAAGAAGCGGCGTCTCTCTTTCCTCAACATAGGAAGAAGATGAGAAGACGAGATGGTGTTCTTCGTCGAAGCTTTGGTGTTCTTCGCATTCTTCAACCTTAGAGTAATATATCCCTAAAAACTCAACACAAAACCACCGACCTGAATAAAATATGGAATGATTATTTATATGAAACATGCCATGCATTTTCAAAACTTCAAAATTCAAACAAAAAATTAAATTAATTGGATGGCATTAAACAATCAATTTAATTGTGAGAGTTGACATATCATAAAGAGGGGAAGGTGGGTGTGTTACACATTTATGGGGGGTTTCAAACATTAAGAGGGAGTTTATGGAATATTAAGGGGTGGGGATCATGTGGTCCCTATATCAAAAATATCCTACCAAGTGGTTATTATGTAGTGGGTCCAACTCAACTCCCGAGCATAGTCTATAACTATTTAAATTAGAACTAAAATTTTGGCGCAAATATTATTTCACTCTTTAGTTAACCCAATTATTTGACAACACAGCCCGAGCAAACACAACTCTAGAAAGGGTCTTCTTAAAAAAATACTGGTGTTGCAGTTTCAACGGTTCCCTCGGATATCGATTCTGAGCATCGGTTCAAAAGATATAAAAACCCACTCGCTCATTCACTGAACGTACCCGAGCTAAACTTCAAAAATTGATTCCGGGCACACCGGGCCTCGGAATCAGGTGATGTCAGAAGCCACATACTTGAAAAATTCCAAAGATATTAAGAAAAAAAATTTCCTTTAAATTTATGAGTCTTTACATTACTCCCACCTCAGGGATTTACGTCCCCGTAAAACTATAACACAAACTATGGAAAAAAAAGAGGGTACTGAGCACACATCTGAGCCCCCCGCTACCATGTTCTCTCCTGGAGGTTCTCGTGATTCCACCTGATATGCACTAGGGGAATCGACCTCCCACGTAGGACCCTCTCCTGTCGAACCTCGATCTCTACTGGGACCTCTACAAAATTCACCCCATCATCGATGTTCAGATCCCCATGGTCAATGATAAGCATCGAGTCATGCACGTATCTTCTCGGCTGAGACACGTGGAAAACATCATGCACCTGGTGTAACTAAGGTGAATGGGTCGGGTGGTAGACCACCTCACCTACCCTGTTGAGGACCTAGAAGGGTCCGATGATGCGCAGAGATAACTTTCCACCCCGACCAAATCTCCATAATCCACGTCGAGGTGAGACACGTTGGAAAATGTGGTCGCCATCCTCGAACTCTGGTGGTCTCTGCCTCCTGTCAGCAAAATACTTTTGTCAGCTCTTAGCTATCCACCTCTGCTCTTGGATGACATGGACCCTATCTGGTCCTACAAGAGCTTCTATGATTTATTATTTTCCAATAAAATAAATCTGGTCTCATCCTCAGGATGAACCACGTTCTTTTCCTAATACAGTCAATCCCGACATGGATGATACTAATCCATACCAAGGATGACGTCATAAGGCCTCGATGCTACTTCCAAGAGATCCGACCGTTACTCTCACAACTAAGGGTTGAGTCACACTATCGGCATTAGTGTGTGGTCACTAGGTCTCCTCCAGTAGGTATTTAAAAAGTGACGGTCAAGTCAACAGTTTTAACCGAAACCTCTTAGTATAGAAAAATAGAGGAAGAAAACAGCACACGGAAATGTGTATTTTATTATTGAATCTCAAGTACAATGACAAACAACAATGAAAACAAGTAAACTAGAAGCACCAAGATCAAAGGTCCCATGCCTGGAACTAGTCCTGCTCTTTTCCATCTACTCCCGGAGCTCCATGGTCGTAAGCCTCAGCTGCCTGATGCTGATCTCTCCCATGTCCATTTGTTCCCTGCGGTCGGGGTGGACATCCTGGTGGTGGTTGGGGAAACACCTCAAAGCGCCATCCACCCCCAGCTGCACGGCCATCTCCCCTACCTCAGTCTCTTGCTCCTTGCGATTCTCCCCGATCGAACCTTTGCCTCTGCCTAGGTGTTCCTTAATTTATCTTCTGATCATCTGTATGGAGGGTCGGACAGTCATGTGCCATGTGACCAAACCCATCATAGGAGTAACAATGTCTACTCCTGGTAAGTCCATATCCACCTCGGGTGCTTCGCACACACAATCCTATGTCATGCGGTTGACCACCTGTTGGCCTGGTCCTCTTGGACATCTCTGTTATCTATCTACTGGTCGCGGAAGAGGACTTTATCTCATTCCGACTAGTGGTAGGTCCGGATGTTGGAGAGTGCTCAGCAGGGAAACTATCCACTAAGAGGGCTCGCTCTAACACCCCTGTCTGCATCGGGATGATGCGAGAAACAACAGAAGCTCTAATCTCTTACCTGATCCCTTTCTCGAAGGTTCTGGCCCTGAATAATGGGTCTCGTACCGTATCTGTGGAGTAGCGCAAGAGATCGGGGAACCTCTCTGAATAATGCACCACCATCATGATACCCTACTAAAGAAGAAGTAGCTCCGGTATACGCACCTCTCGAATGGTGGCTGGTACAAACTCTGCCCGGAATAGGCTATCGACGTCTGCCCACATAATTGATTCCCGTTCGTGAACCTGGAGCATCATGCTCCACCATCTTCCTGATGCTTCCAGAAAGAGGCTAGCATCAAGGCTCATCATGAAATCTGCTGGCGTCCCTACCAATCTAAAACCTCGAACAACATCATCACGACAATCCTTGGTTGCCTGAGGGTCTGTCTCCCAATGGAACCTGGGCGGTCTCTGATGCTGAAACTCGTGCATTGCACTAAGGCGATTTGCACTCTCAGCAGCTGGGGTTGGTGGATTCAGTGGTTCTGTGGGTAGAGGTACCGCTGGTGCCTCTGCTTTAATAGGGACCTACATCGAGACCTCGTTGCTCGATGGGATGTCATCTCACACAAAGCTTGGAACCCTAGCTGGTTTCTGTCGTGGGGCCATCCTAAAAAGGGACAGGTGCGCCACGGACAAAACAATATACTTGGTGAGCTTACACAAAGTAATCAAAAAGAAAAACTATTGAAACACACATGAAATCAATGTTTTTGTGCGTTGAGTCAGAAATCCGAAGTCAGGGTCCTGGGGTATGGATACGTCAACCGCTGCACCAACACTAGACTCCCTAGACTGATAACCACACTCAATACGCTTAACACTATTGCTTCACATAGAAGAACCATCAGAGTCCTGAGTTCTATGGTATAACCGAACTCCTCTGATACCTATTTGTCATGTCCTGTCCCCGGGGGCCTGTGTCGTAACTACCCCAAGCCCGCCTTCCATAGGCCAGGGGACGGAGACTACCACCAAAGGCGTAAATCCCTATAAATGGGAAGACATTCCCATTATGAAACATAAACACACACACAACCAGAGAACTAGTGGAAGAAAACACTACGTAAAGCAATATAACAAGTGTGCTGAAAGTACAAAAGGGGCCGAAAATACAAGCCCAAAAGTAAAGTACAAGAAAAAGACAAAACAACAGGAAGGTGTCAAGCTGATCCTGGATCGTCCTCCGGAGTCCCTACCTGAAGTGTAGGTATAGATGGCCACCTTAGCTCTCTATGTCTATCTGTCAGCTCCGGGTACTGTCTCATCATGAAGTCCTCCTCCGGGTACCCTCTCGTCGTGAAGTCCATCTCCCGGTACTGTCTCATCATCACATCCAACTCCGGGTACCGTCTAGATCTACAAGCCTCAACCATGATCAGTGATGTCCGTCATCTACAACCAACACAACGTAGTGAGGGAAAAGACCATGTAGGTGTGAGTATACGATACTCAGTAGGGACACCGAGACCCCTGAAGGTCTCCCTGAATCCACAAAGGATAAACCACAAAGAAAAGATACAATCATGAAGTATCATCCAACACTACTTAGGTATATGCCCATACATATAACTAAGTCATCAAATCTAGTATAGCTCTATCTCACGAGCTCATGTACAACCCAGTCCACTAAAGGAAGTATAACTTAATCCACATATGAAATCATAACTTAATCCACCCAGGAAAACAGAACCCAATCCACACAGGATATCAAGTCAATCACATCGAATATATTGATTGAATGTCAAGACTCAGCTCAAACCAGAATTTCAATCATGATGTCAAAAACATAGATTCTGGGGAAATCCACCTCTATAGAATATAGTGGGTATGGTGTTTCAACCAAGTGCTTCCCACTAACCTTGGACTGCTGTAGTACTCCACCTATCGAGTACTGTGGGACTACTGCTACAACCAAGTGCTTCCCACCATGAGTCTGCCGCTATAACCAGGCGCTCCCCCTCATAGCCTATAGAGGTACTCATTCTGTCGAGTACCACGGGTCTGCCGCTATAACCAAGCACTCCTCCTCTGTGGGTATGCCGCTACAACCAAGTCCTCCCCACTGGGCTATTCGAAACACTATGAGTCGGTCAATCAGCAGTCGTCAAGTCTCAGCCAGCTCTAGGGTTCCCGCACACAGCACGATCATTCCGGGAGGGTCCACTCCACAAGCCAAGAGGTCGATACATCAACTGTCATGTAGACCAGTGTTGATGTATCACAAAGTTCCATCACATCAATAGGAACACAACGTGACTGACGACGCGTCAATCAGACGCCCTGTCTGAGAGTTATTGGCTTTTTTGTCTCAGGGGCCCAGTTGGTTTTTAAGTCAAACCAACCAGACCGTACTACATATGTCTCCAAACCTCGATCAGAGTAATCAAAAAGAACCATCCCACTAATTGGAATTCAACAAAGTCTACAGAACATCAATCGGACGTCCGGAGCTCAAGTTATTGGCCTTTGAACGAAGCTGTCCAATTTTAGGTGGTTTTCGGCCCGGACCGACCTGGCCCAAGACCCCCTGGGTCGACCTGATTGGGGTCGACTTGACCCGGGTCTGGGTCCGGCCCACTAGGGTGTGGCCCAGTCCGGTTGACGCGGCCCATCCCAACTAGTGCGGCCCGGCCCGGTGCGGGGACCCGGCCCATCACGGAAGGGGGGAAACCGCCACCCCCCTTTGAACTGAATGGGGGACCCACTAGGGGGTCTGCCCTCCTGTGCTGACCGGGGTGTCAAACCCCCAGTTTTTCCGGATCTGGCCGGCTATAACAACCAGAAAGTTGTGCCACGTGGGACCAGCCAGTCCCGCCTCCTGAGCACCGGCAGCCTGCAGTTCTGGCCTCCCTCCTCTACTCCGTTGCGGCCATAGGTCGCGACCTTTGTCCGACCGGCACGGTGGGATGGCACTGCGCCCCTGCACCGCAGCCCGCCCCGGCCGTGGCCCTCCATGGTTCTGTGGTGTAGCGAGATGGCGTCGCACCCCTCTACCGCGGCCCCACTCCAGCCACGACCTATTTCGGCCTCAACGGCGCGGCCCAACGGCGCCGCGCTCCTTCGCCACATCTTTCCTCAATCCCGCGTGGTGACATTGCATCGCGCCACCATCGTTCCAAACCACATCAAGACACAACATCAAAGGGGAGGAGGGTCGGTCGTGTTCGTGCGGTCTGACACCCTCCTGTTAATTCGATAACAAGCGGCTAAAGAATTTAACGATGGACGGAAAATAAATTTTCACGAACACAGAACCAAACCCCTACATCAATGAGTTGTCGAAAGATGATCATCGCGGGAAAACGACATCACGGAAGATGTCGTCGCGGAATGAGGCTCCATATACATCGATGTTGAACGTTCATGGAATAAGCGGCGTCTCTCATCCCTCGATGCAGGATAAAGATGAGAAGACGAGACAACGTTCTTCATTGATGCTTTGGTGTTCTTCGCGTTCTTCAACCTTAGTGTAATGTCTCCCAATAAACTCCACACACTACCTCCCACCCAAATAAAACAAGGAAACCTTATTTTATTAACACATGCCATTCGTTTTCAAAACCTAAAAATTCAAACTCAAAATTAAATTAATTGGATGGCATTAAACAATCAATTTAATTGTGAGAGTTGACATTTCATAAAGAGGGGAAGGTGGGTGTGTTACACATTTATAGGGGGTTTCCAACATAAAGAGGGAGTTTATGGAATTTGAAGGGGTGGGGGTCATGTGGACCCCACATCACAAATATCCTACCAAGTGGTTATAATGTAGTGGGTCCCACTCAACTCCCAACAATAGGTTATAACTATTTAGATTAGAAATAAAATTGTGGCACAAATTTTATTTCACTCTTTAGTTCACCCAATTATTTAACAACACCACCCAAGAAAACGCAACTCCAGAAAGGGTTTTCTTAAGAAAATATCGGCATTTCAGTTTCAACGGTGCCCTCGTATTTCGATTCTGAGCACCGGTTCAAAACATATAAAAACCCGCTCGCTCATTCACTAAACGTACCCGAGGAAAACTTCGAAAATTGATTCCGGGCACACCGGGCCTCGGAATCAGGTACTGTCAGAAGCCAAAGACTTGGAAAATTCCAAAAAAATTAAGAAAAAAAATTCCTTGAAATTTTCAATTCTTTACTATAGACTCCTAATTAATGTTTTTCATTATTAAATTCATATAAACAATGTTAATAGGAAACTGGTTTTTGTGAATAATTAGGAAACTTAATAAAACTTTACTTCTCTAGGAATTATGTACATTGAAAATATTTTTATTATAATCAAACAATATATCATTAATAAAATTATAAAATATAAATAAAATATAAATTTTTATTTTCAATCCGTCATAATATCTGTCAAATACTCTTCTATGGAGAGAAGGATATTTCAAATGAACTTTATAAAATACACCAATGCATTATTAATTAAATTATAATGTACATTTTTAATGATTTTCATTATTGATATTTCATATTTAGTTATGATAGGCCATCCAAATCCATTTAAGCATTATATACTACTAATTCCATCACTACACATAAATCTTGCAAAATAAAAAAACATTAATGTCATTAACCACATAACAAGAGGCCACATCATAACACCATAGAAAGACCATAGACCAAACATATCATCGCCTCTCGAATGAAAAAACTTATATGAATCACATCATCACTTACCCACTTCAGGACAACTAACCAACCACACAACGCCACCCCACAACATGGAATCATACCAACCATATGATCCCCACACGAGAAATTAACATTGTCTCCCAACATCATGTACTCAAATAACTCATCAACCCACACAACACCCATGTATCATCCAAATATATATCAACTCAAACCCTATGTTAAAAAACAATCCATCTTAGCTGATCATTGGAAGAATATTGGATGAAAACAACAACGTATAATAGATTTCCTGACCACAGATCACCACAAATCATCCATCAGAACCAACAGATTTATGATGGTAGAAGAGGGATGAAATATCTCCCAAAAATACCATAGTTTTTATAAAAAAGGATTATGGAATGGAATCCAATTAAAATAATATCCATCGAACAAATCATTTCCACTGGATATGAAGCAACGACATCAAGAACTTAATTACAATAGAAGGATAAGTAAGTCATGTGAAGATAAAATAAGGAGGGGTGTTTATTCCATTGAGAAAAAGGGAAACATGAGAAAGCATTGTAAGACTAAAAAAATAGGTGAAAATAATATAACATACTTATATTTGGAGAAATGGTGACTATAGTAGGTTTGGACGACAGTGGTAGGGGAGGTTGCAGTGACATCATAGCCATGGTTCTATGAATTCCTAAGGCATGAGTAGCGGCAGGGTTCTGACCAGGTTCTATTTGAATTGAACATGATTGTATTTTATCAGCGTTTCATGGAAATCACTGGTAGAGGTAGGTTTTATCAACACCAAAATAGAATCCACCGATAAAATTGTCCTTTATTAGTGATTTTTTATGTAGACAAACACACTTTGTTAGCGCTAAAATGGAACTAATAAAATGTGTCTTTATATGTGGTGAAATTATATCACTCATAAAGACATAATGATAATAATTAATTTATATATTTATATAGATATATAAAATTATAATATATATAGTTATAATTGTAGATAAATATATATTAATTTATAACTATATTCCTAATAAATATATTTATAAACAGTACCATTAGTTATATAATTTTATATATTTATAAAATTATAAATATTTTACATTAATATAATAATATTTATAATTATAAAACTGTAATAATTATATGTTTTATATTTATATTTAAAATTTTAAAAATATATATATATATTTAAATAATTATAAATTATAATAAATAAATATTTATTATATATTTTTTCTTATTTTATAAATTTGAAAATAAATAAATATTTATTTATAGTTATATAAATGAATATATTTATTGATTTTAATAATAATAAACTGAGAATACTTTCTTTTATTGTTTTTTTAATTTTATAACTATATATGATAAATACATAATTATATAATTATAAATAAAAAATATATATTTAGTATAATTTAAAAATTATTTAAATAATTAAATATTTTTTTTAATTTTAACTATGAATAAATATATATTTTTATATATTTATAATATTATAATATAAGTATTTAGTGTATTTATAAAATTATAAATATATATTAATATAATTTATTGTAATTTTATAATTACACATATATAATTGTAGTTATAAATATTTGTATATAATTATAAATACTTTTGACAAATATATAAATATATAAATATTATAATATGTATTTAAAAAATTATAAATATAGGAATTTTGGTAATTTTTATAACTATTGGTATATAAATATATTTAAAATAATATTTAGAAATAAATATATTTATAAATATATTCATATAATTATTAATATATTTATACAAAAATATTCATTATTATATAAAAATATATATATTTATGAAAATATAATAAATCGCATTATTGTAATTTTTTAATAGTATATACATGTATATTGTTTTTGTAACATGATTAATTTTAAATTAATATATTTAAAATTTAAAAATATATAATTAATTTTTTTAGTTATAAATTTAAAAAATATATTTATTTACAAAATATATTTATTATAATTTTACAATTATTTATGAGAATATAATAAGTTCATTTTGATAACATGAATGAAGCAAATGAGTGTCAATGTATAAGTAGACATTTATAATGATGAATCCATAATAAATTCAAGTGTCATCATAATATATGTAATCTTAACATATGGAATATATAAACTAAAAATCATGTCCACAAATAATCTTACGATAAAATAAAATCAATCATACTAACACGTGAATATATAAATATAAATAATGGAAATCATATCCATGAAGATCATCATTATCTCATGATATATATATAGACCCAATTAGTAAGGGAGATGTATTTATTGAAATATATGTTTATTAATATATATTTATAATTAGAAATAAATATCATTAAGATGTATTGATATAAAATTATAAATATATCTTTGTAATTTTACAGATAAGTTTATTATTTAATAAATAATTATAATTTTATTATTATTTAAAAATATTTTAATTTTTTAATTTTTAATCTTATAAATAATTTTAAAAAATTATATAACTATTTGAATTATTTAAAAAATATTTTAATATATCTTATTTACATTAATTATAAACAAGAATTTTTATGAGTATATATATAATCATTATTTTAGATTATAAATCTAATTAAATATATATAATAATATATTTTATTATAAACTATTATCAGTGAATAGAATGTTTCTAAAAAGTATATCCTTTATCGGAATAAACAATAGTGCTCATAAATGATACACCATTATCGACGCTATTTGTAGCACTGATATACGTTACCATCATCAACACTATTATCATGCATTGATAATGTTGAGGCTTCTATCAGCGATTTCTTCTTACCTATAATAAAATCTGGTCCTTCCCTTTCAAGGATATGAGATACTGTCATAAGTGACAATTAATCCCACACAAATCTTGAACAAATCTCTGTCCCAGTAATGTCCTCGGTGATCACCAACTGCATCTTTCAAACATTCATAATAGTTTATATATATGTTGGGTGAGAATATCATATATATAATATTTTGGATACACTGAGGAGCCCGCCTTCATAAATACAATGAATAAATACTATAGCCTAGTGAAAAATAATTGATACAAACTCATCTCCAAAATATGTATACAATATTCTCGCCTCACCATGTATATCTCTCACCATGTATTTAATACAAGTGATTATATAATATAATATAATATCAAAAGAAGTAACCTAAAATAGATTATATACATGTTTTCTACTCATCCCCAACCCCACATTCCATGATCAATTTGTCCCTAAATCTAAACCATCCCAAAGATGCTATCTCTAAATTATCATAACATGAATCTCATGCATGAAATCATGTAATCATCCCATAAACAATCTATATATTGTAACATTTCAGGTTTTGGGATCCACCACATATCTTATGACATGTATTATACATAAATACATTAAAACTCATACAGACCATACTAATAGTAAATCATATGATTCTAAATCTAGTGATACATGAGTCTAGAATAAATAAATTTCATTATATCTCTATATATACTTATATATGTAGTGAAATCATCATGCATACCATCTCCACAAACTAATAGTATAAGAGTGTGGGGAAGGAGGTGGTAGTAAGAATTTCCATCCCAACTAACTATGATATGGGGAAAACAATGTCCAAAAGTTTTTCGAGTGTCATTCTCCATACCAAAATCGATGTGGTAGTGTATGAAATCATAATGAAAATAGGATTTATCATATCTCAAAACCAAAATATGGGTATCAACATTGTCATCAAATTTATAAAAACTATAGTCACTCAAACACTTTTATATATCTACTAATTAATTAACATTAAATTAAAACAATACAATTTAAGATCAATTTTATTTACTTATCTCCTCCTATTAAATAATTCACGTTATAATAATTATTTACAATATCCATAAGAATTTATTAATTACTACTTTAATATGTTCACCAATTTTTCCTTAATCACTGAAACATAAAAAATTAATCTCACGTTTTCTCCAAATTTTCATTATCCATAAAAGCATCTATCCATGAACACTATAGGCCAAATAATATTTTATAAATTTACATTCCATAATTAAATATACTATTATAATTATCTATCTTATCATAATTGAGATACATAACCCATGCAAAAACAATTTCCTCAATAATATCATAAAGGAATTCAGATATTAGTTAACCCCCCATTAATCCTTTACACAATATTTGTCAAAATGTAGGAATCAATGTTTCTCGAAAAATAATGAAAAACACATATTCAACCCTTTACATCACACAAAATTCAATCTATATCACCACTATGCTCATCACTATGGGTCCCTATATCTTGGTATTCCTTAGTTGCAACATTCATTGTACTCCCCGCCCATGTCTCATTAACAATTATTCATCCATAGTACACATCATGTTTCATAGTTGGTCTCATATATTTTTAAACACATATGGTTTTAAGGAAACACCCAACTAATTGAACATGGAATTTTGGCCCTAAAACCAATTGTATCCATTATCCACAATACAATGACCTTAGTTGTATATAACCATTAATAATTTTCATTCAACATAATTTTTAAAATATTTGAATATATATTTTTTAATCAATTTTGACATAAACAATAATCAAAAGGAATCAACTATCAAAATCTATAAATTAGTTCATCACACATCCAATTAGAACATTTATTTTAATAAAAATAATTTTGAACATTTTTTAAAATGATCCCCTTAATTATATCATCAATAATAATACTAACATTTAAAAAATAACATACCAAATTTTGATTCATAAGTAAAATTCATTAAATATAATAAATTTTTTAAATATTATTGCATTATGAAACTTTTACCTACCATAAAATTATATGATGAATTTTTTCAATATATCACACCTCATAAATTATTTATCCATCAAACATTTTGTTCATTATGATCATTAATCATTTTCATATTCACGTCAAGATAAACCCAATAAAAAAAATTCATTCTTAGAATATAATAATCATAGATAGCATGTTATCTAGTAAAATAATAGAAAACCCATTTTCATGGTGGAAATACTTATTATCAATACAAATAAAAATCAAAGATCGCTATTTAACCCAGTTTAATTTTTATTAAGGTACATTTATCCATCATGAAACAAGATAAGGGATAATGACATAACATTAAAACTAAAATAATGTGACAATAATTGAATCCAACACAATTATTAGAATTTCAATAATTTTACTAAAATAATAGATGATTGAGGATAGAATACCACTAGAAGGAACACCATCAAGACGTAGGCTTTTTGGGAAACTAGAATATACAAACCACTACGAAACCACATTCAAAAGCAAAAAATAATTGGTTTTAAACCATGAACATCCAAACCAATGGTTGATTGATATGTGGAAAAGGAGTAGAAAATGATTATCTAGAAACAAATCCATTAAAACATACTTAATGAAGCATTTGTAATAAAATCCATCAGATCCAAAGGGTGTAATATATGACACTAACTACATATAATTATTCCAATGTAATTCCTTATGTTAGAAAATAAGCATATATACCCTATTTTCATTAAATTTATGAGAGACCCCAAAGGATTGATAAAATGAATGTAGATCATTTAATGGGGGATGATTTGAATTAAAAACACATTCAAAACCCTCATTTTTCTCATCATGTGGTTTTCATTTCATACCATTAATTATCAACAAGGATTGTAGGATGCATAAACAATTTCAAAATAATCTTTATTTCCACCAATCTATCCACAATGGCCTAGCCATAACTATGGTGGTTCTTTAGTGCATTAGCCTGATAGAAAATCCTCTAGATTGTGATTAACAAATCCATTACATTTCCCTTATAAAATGATTTATAAAAGGAATGAAAAGTATTTATATGTCTTTGTTTCATGTCAATGAATTATCATAGAATCAATAAAACACTATTCCTATACTGCACATTTCTACATTCCTTCATTAGACAAAAGTGACAAAATAGCCCTCAAATAATATATTAAATGGATTAACATGACTCAGATCTAATGGTGGTGTACCAATACAACTTGAACAACCCAAAATGGCTTCCACCACTCCCACCAATAATATGTAATGATCCATTGATAGAAAAAATATCTAATAAATCCCTTGACATACAAATAAACACACTTTGGAAATATCCAAACAATGAGAAAATACATTGTAAATGTTTGTATGGTATTTACAATAACATTACATACCAATCAAAAAATTATAATCCACTAGAATTTAAAACTATTCCCAATGAAAAGAAAAATTAAATGGTTCATTCTAATAGCCACACCATGATATAATCTATAGAATCTAATTATCATAGAAGATAAAAAATATCATATAGAGAATCAAGGTGACAAAATATAAAACACTAAATATAATGACATGGCCATAAACCTTACATAATATTTAATTAAATGAATAATTCAAATTGAGTATCTTTTCTGGTTTAGAGTTTTAGGGAAATAGGACATAACTATTACATCTCAAAAGATTACAAAGTAGACACTTTTACATAGTTTCCATTTTTTTTACAAAACATTAACTCTTGAAAAAAAATAGTCATGTTTATTTCCATATTTAAGATAGAAAGAATTTCCTATGATCTAATCCATGACCCTATTCCACATTATGTCCTATAAAATACTTTTCAATAACATGGGATGAGCATAAAAAGCTCAGGAAAGGATATGCAAATAAGGAAAACTGTTAGTTTTTCAAAACAACAAGTAAAAAATGAATACTTTAACATAAGTAATACTTTTCACCTTTTTGAATTAGTAATTACTTTTCCTCGAATAAAAGATCATTAATTAAGCTTTTTGTAACCAAAATATTACCATAAAACCCATATCAATAACACATAAGATAATAATGGTAACTTGGGACATAATCATAGTTAAATGAAATAACCATACGGTCGAATTCTACACATATCACTAAATTGAATAACCGTACGGCTGACTTCCATACCCAATACAATGGAGGTTATAATGTAACCACCCATCTTGGTATTCATGGCACCACCCATCATTTGGTTTGTCACATAACCACTAATCAAATGTAAATGTACCAATATAAAATCATAACAAATACAACAAATATAAAGGAAAGAAGACATTTCCACATTTCAATCAAAATATATCACTTAAATATATTGACATAACAAAGCCATTTTAAAAAAAAATCAATACAAAAATACATAAAAGCATATATGGTATTTATTTTCTTTAAAAAATAGTATGGCTTGTTGAGGAAGCCAAATATCAAATAATACTCGCGGCGGCGAAAACGGTCGTTGTCACCGATTACGTTAAAAGGAACATTATTTTATGGCCTTTAGTAAAATGCTTTGTAGAAAAAGATTCCTTTTGAATAAAAGTAAAATTCAAAGGGTTTTATACACCGTATAAAAGAAAGTTGTATATAAATGAATATATGCCTCCATGATAAGAGATTGAGACAAAGTCCCTTACCTCGTGTCCGACTTGACCCGTTCGTTCTTTAATATCCTGAATGATAAAATAAAGTTAATTTATAATTGCATAAGATCCCTTTTCAGGTTTATTATTCCTTTTATATCACTTATTACCATGTTATAAAATATTATTTAATCATTGAAGTTAATAACGTTCATTTTGTCGATATTTGGTACTTGAGTTAAAAATGAACACCTTATATTTACAAGTTGTCGATGTGGTAAATATTATATTATATCCAGAATGGTATTCTTAATTTAGATATCATATATATATTATATATCCAGTATATAAATATATTTATAATAGTTACATAACATTTTGAGGTAAGAAATGAAATGCACCGTTCATAGAGACGGTAAGCCGTACGTACGCATGAACGCAACTTTCATTTCTATTTCTTATTTTAATGGAAATAAAATATAATGACACAAAGGTATATTATAATTACAGTATAATATCATATATAATATCATTAACTCCATCCTTTATGCATCCCACATAAGGCATTAACTAATAACATCACATTGAGGAGGTGGTAGTCCGCACTTCCTCAAATGAGATTGTCGTATTTACCCACTACGGAAACCATAAAGGAATGATATAAATGGAAAATACAGAAGAATAAAGAAAACATAAACATAATATATATCATATATAAATACAGTTCCATCATAATGGCCTACATGAGAGGCTGTAGGAGATAATCAAACAATCATCATTTCGTGAGGTGTTGGTTTTCTATCCACAAAAACATTATGTTCTTCACCCATTAGATGGATGTGTGTGTAAAGGTAGTTTGAATAATTATCATAAAAACATCCTAGTATATTGAGGATTCTATTTCTGTTACAAAATAAAGGAATAAAATGAGTTTAGGGGTTAGAGAAGTAAAATAAAAGAATTCAATTTAAGAGAAACTGTTACCCTTAATTTGGGAAACTCACTTTGTTTGAACCAAAATAATTCTCGAAGAGCATTATTCCTAATGAAAAGCTTCTAGGGGTCGAGAGGGATGTAGGGAGATTAAATTGGCAGATTTTGGAAGAGACAAATGTCTTGAGAAGTGTGAGGAATTGGTTAGAAGTTTTCTCCTTTTATAAGGGGGAGGAGGGGCTCTTTTGGAAAGTGTGAAAATATTATTTTATTATAAATTTATCGTCAGTTTCAAAAGATCCAAATATCATTAAAGATGAATATAAGATTACTCATGGTAGATATAAAATCATCCAATCAAAATTAGACATGTTTTGGATAATATTTTAATCATTATAACCTTATTTATTTTAATCATTTATTAATGAGGTAAATACTGCATCATTAATGTGCCGTTAATAATTTAATTAATATGATGTCAAAAAATTCTAAAAAAATACTATCATGTAGGAAATATTTTCATATTTCAAATGAATATTTATTGGCAAAATGATAATTTATATAACCCCTTCTAAAAATTTATTTACTAAAATATATTTTCTTTTGTCATACTTTCCTTTACTTTAAGTTAATTAATTTAAATTGTCATTATCACTTCCAAGTGGATCAATGGGATCCCAAAATAGACCCAAAGATGACCATGGCCATTAATGACTCAGAAAAAATGGTTTAGACAAGTTTTATGGTTATTTTAAATTATTATAATATTCTTTTAACCTTGAATTACGCTATTTACCTTTAACCGCGGTAAATACAAGTCAAAAGTTACTATTCACCCAAAATTATTTTCATCTTATTAAACCACATTTTAATTTATGATAACATCTATGTATGTTGGATTCTCAAAATTCAATTCATAGAAGTGGTAAAATTTATTTTAAATGAAAAAGTCAGTTTTTTAACTACCACTAAGTGGATTCACTATTCATCAAAAATTGATGTTTTTCAGAAAAATACCAAAACTTATGCCTAAGAATTATTTGATATTATGAATTCAAAATTGATGAATATTTTTCCAAATTAAAAACATATAAGTGGCATTAATTAATTTAAAAAATAATTCCTGTTGTTAAAACAAATAGCGTGTTTTTAAGAAACAATAACTATCAAAAGATTGATACTTGTCTATGTCCAACTTCAAAGTGAAATTAATTTCAATGACCAACATTGGATTAAATGGTAAAAATATATTTTAATTTCACTTTAAAACCAATTAAAAAGATAATCTAACCATATAAATAAATTAGATTAAAAAGCACTTTTGTATTAAAATGCAATATTTTTCACTATTCATTAAAAAATTAACTTTATCAGAAAAATACCAAAAAATTACCCAAAGTAAATTTGATGTCCCCACTCTAACAAAAGATTTTATTTGGTCAATTAAAATATATTAAAGTAACGAAAACTAGTTTTAAATAGGGTTCACTATTAAAAGGCCATAAATCGTCCTTTTAATGTAAATTACTCTTAAAATTAGATTCATTCATATTTTAAGCCATTAACATTTTATTGGATAATGTAAATAAATTTAACAAACATCTATAATCATATTTTAGTTAGTTTCATCCATTCCCACCAATAAAACGACTAAGAGTTAACTACCATTTAAAATAATAATATTATATTATTAGTGTGCAACATAAGATTCCAAAAAAACCCACTGTTGCTTATCCGGTACGCTATCGAACATAGCAACCCCTTTAAAGTAAAATTAATATTTAATTCAAAAATGTTAACAAATATGAAATATGTCTTATTGTTCATTTACCTGGGATGTTACATCCTCCCCCCGTTTTGGGAATTTTTTCCTCGCAATTTTTATTCACTTATCAAAATAAGTGGGGGTATTTATCCCTCATATCATTTTCAGATTCCCACGTTGCCTTCGCAACCATGTGGTTTTTCCACAAAAACTTTACCTAGTTAATTAACTTATTCTGCAATACTTGTTCTCTATGGCCAAGAATCTGGACAGGTTGTTCTTCATCAGAGAGATTTTCTTCTAAGAGAACTACCTCTGGGCTCAAAACATGAGATGGATCTAGCATATACTTTCTCAACATCGATACATGAAAAATATTGTGTACCTAGGATAAACATGGAGGTAAAGATACACTATACGAAACTGATCTAACTTTCACCAGAATTTCATAAGGTCTAATGAACCTCGGACTCATCTTTCCCTTCTTAACAAAACGCATCACACTTTTCCAGGGTGAAACTTTGAGAAAGACACGATCACCTTCCTCAAAGGAAAGATCCTACTTCCGGTTATCTGCATAACATTTCTGTCTTTTCTGAGCTGTTCTCAAGTTCTTCTAAATCAACAGAACTTTCTCTACCATCTCTTCTACCAATTCTGGTCCCATCAGCTTCCTATCACCTAATTCATCCCAAAAAGCTGGAGTTCGACAACGCTTTCTATATAAAAACTCTAATGGAGCCATATTTATAATGGAATGAAAAATATTATTATATGAAAATTCTACGCAAGAAAGATGTTGGTCCCACCTTCCCTGGTAATCCATCGAACAAGCACATAACATATCTTCCATGGTCTGAACTGTTTTTTCTATCTGCCCATCTGATTGCAGATGAAAATCTGTACTAAAATTTAATTCAGTACCCAACAACTTTTGAAGGCCTTACCAAAAGTTAAAAGTGAACCTTGGATCACGATCAGATAAAATAGAGAGGGGAAAACCATGAAACCTTACTATCTCTTTAATATACATATGAGAAAGTTGATCTAAAGTCAAAGTATCTCTAATAGGAAGGAAATAAGCAGATTTAGTTAGTCGATCAACAATAACACAGATTGCATTATTACCTCGAGATGTATTTGGTAATACCACAATGAAGTAAATGGATATATTTTCCTATTTCCATTCTAGAACCGGTAAAGGATAAAACATTCATTTCAGTAACTGTCACTCTGCATTAACCTTCTGAAAAGTCAAACACTTCACAATAAAATCAACAAAATCACTTTTCATTCCATCCCACCAGTAATACTCCCAAAGATCTTTGTATGTCTTAGTACTGCAAGGATGAACTGAAAATGGAGAACTATGAGCTTCACACAAAAACTTATTCTTCAACTGTGAATCAAAAGGCACACATAATCTCTTTCCAAATCTCAAAACACAATCATTATCAATGGAAATTCAGGTAACTTACCCGTTTGAACCAACTCTACCTTTTTCTAAAACTCACTGTCTTCTTTCTGTGCTTGCTTAATTCTGTCTGATAGAGATGATTTCACTGACACCTGAAACAAAACAGAAGCATTTCTGGAAACAATAACTTCTATGCAAAAGTTTATAAAATCAAAAACCAAAGGATCTCATTCCAAACGTATCATGGCTAATGAGACATTAAATTTTTGACTCAAAGCTTTAGCCACTTTATTTTCTTTTCCTGGATGTTAATGGATTGTGAAATTATAATCCATGATTAGTTACAACCATGTCCTTTGACTCATGTTCAATTATTTTTTAGTGAATATATACATTAAACATCTATGGTCAGTATATATTTCACATTTAACTCCATACAAATGATGCCTCCAAATTATTAAAGAAAAAACAATAGTAGCTAATTCCAAATCATGTGTAGGGTAATTTAACTCATGTGGTTTCAACTGACGTGAAGCATAAGCAATTACATGATCATTCTGTATTAGGACACAACCAAGTACTTTCAACAAAGCATCACTGTAGATAAAAAACTCACCATTTCTAGATGGAAGTGCCAAAACCGGAGCATTTATCAATATTCTTTTCAATTCCTAAAAACAATCATCACATTCTCTTGTGCAGATGAACTTAACCCCTTTTCGAGTTTACTTAGTCCTTAGACTAGATAATCGTGAAAAATTTTCAACAAACCTCCAGTTATAACCTTAAAAACCATGAAAACTACGGATCTTGGTTATATTTGCGGGTCTTGGACATTCCTCAACAACTTTTGTTTTAGCAGGATCAACAATTATTCCATTTTTTGAAACAATGTGACCAAGGAAAGAAATTTATTGAAACCAAAACTCACACTTGCTGAATTTCCCATAAAGACTCTTTTCTTTTAAGGTTTTCCAGACAACCCTTAAATGAATTTCATGCTCCTATTTAATTTTAGAATAATCCAAAATATCATCAATGAACACAACCACCATTTATCACCCGATTCAACTGATCCATCACTACAATAAACTATTCAATTCTGATTCTGACAATCTCAAGTTGCTGATATGGAAGGTTGTCTTCCTCCTGATGTCATCCCATCATAGCTGCCCTATTTACTCTATGGGAAACCATTCTGAACACAAAAATATCTTAGGAGAAGCAACATTGTAATCTGAAAATGCTATATGATTTCAATATTAACCTAAATTATTGTCTGGATATTAATTTAACAATACCCTAACTCCTAATGTTATCTAAACCGACCTCTGATACCAACTATAAGGACCCTGCCTGAAACCTTACATAAAATTGAATTAAATGCATAATTCACATTGAGGATCTTTTCAGGTTTAGAGTTTTAGAGAATTAGGACATAACTATTCTGTCTCAAAAGATTACAAAGTAGACACTTCAACACAGTTTCCATTTTTTTACAAAACATGAACTCTTGAAAAAAAGAGTCATGTATACTTCCATGTTTAAGACATAATGACTTTTCCTTGATCCCATCCTTGACCCTATTCCACATTATGTCTAGTGAAAAACATTTCAAAAACATGGGATGAGCATAAAAAGCTCAGTAAGGGATACACAAATGGGGAAAACTGTTAGTTTTTCAAAACAACATGTAAACCATGAAAAAATTAACATAAGTAATACTTTTCACATTTATGAAGTACTAAATACTCTTCACTAATAAAAGATCATTACATACACTTTTTGTATCCAAAAGATTACCATAAAACCCATATAAAGAACACATAACATAATAAAGGTAACATGGGACATAATCATACTTAAATGGAATAACCAAACGGTTGAATTCTACACATATCACTAAATGGAATAGCCATACGGCCGACATCCATACCTAATGAATTGGAGGCTATAATGTAACCACATGTCCTGGTATTCACGGCACCACCCATCATTTTGTTTATCAGGTCACCACCCATCAAATGTCCAATTACCAATATGAAATCATAACACATACAAGAAATATAAAGGAAAGAAAGCATTTACACATTTCAATCACAATATAACACATAAATATATTGACATAAAAAATCCATTTTCAAAACCATTTTCAATAGCGAAAATACATAAAAGAGTATTTGGTATTTATTTTCTTTTAAAAATAGTATGGCTTGTTGAGGAAGCCAAAGATCAAATAATACTCACGGTGGTGGAAAAGGTTGTTGTCACAGCTTACGTTAAAAGAAACATTTTTTTTTGTCATTTAGTAAAACGATTTGTAGAAAAAGATTTATTTTTAATAAAAGTCAATGTCAAAGGGGTTTATACACCGTATAACATAAAGTTGTGTCAAAATGAAAATATTCCTCAATGAATGGAGATTGAGACGATGTCCCTTACCTCGTGTCCGACTCGACGCGTTAGTTCTTTAATATCTTGAATCATTAACTAAAGTTAATTTATGATTTCTTAAGAAAAATTTTCCATTTTACAATTCCATTTATATCACTTATTACCATGTTATAGACATTATGTAATCATTTATGTTAATAACATTCATTTTGTTTATATTTGGTACTTGATTTAAAAAATAAACACCTTATATTTATAAGTTGTCCATGTGGTCAATAGTCCATTATATATAGATTGGTATTAATGATTTAGATAGCATATATATCATATATATCCAGTATATATATGTATTTATAATAGTTACATAACATTTGGAGGTAAGAAATGAAATTCACTGTTCATGTAGACGGTAAGCCGTACGTACACATGAACTCAACTTTCATTTCTATTTCTTGTTTTAATGGAAATAAAACATAAAGATAAATAGGTATATTATAATTATAGTATAATATCATATATAATATCATTAAATCCATCCTTTATACATCCCACATAAGGCATTAATGAATCACATCACTTTGAGGGGAATGTTGTCCGCACGTCCTCAAATAAGATTATCGTATTTACCCACTATGGAAACCATAAAGGCATAATATAAATGGAAAATATAGATGCATAAAGAAAAAAATAAACATAATATATATCATATATAAATAAAGTTCCATAATAATGGCCACCATGAGAAGTGGTAGGAGATAATCGAACAATCATCGTTTCTTGAGGAGTTACTTTACCATCCACAGAAACACTATGTTATCCACACATTAGATGGAGGTGTGTATAATGGTAGTTCAAATTAATCTCATTAAAACATACTAGTATATTGAGGATACTGTTTTTGTTACAAAATAAAGGAAAAAAAGAGTTTACGGGTTGGAGAAGTAAAATAAAATAAAACAATTTAAGAAAACATGTTACCTTTAATTTGGGTAACTCCCTTTGGTTTGAAACAAAAAGACTTCTTGAAGATATTTATTCCTAAGGTAAGGCTTCTAGGGGGTGGAGATGGATTTATGGAGCTTAATTGGGAAGAGGTAGGAGGATTAAAATGGCATGAGAGGTGTGAGGAATTTTTTAGAATTTGTCTCTTTTTATAAGGGGAGGAGGGGCTCTTTTGGAAGGTGTGAAAATATTATTTTATTATAAATTTATCTTCAGATTAAAAAGGTCCAAAAATAATTTAAGAGGAATATAAGATGAGTCATGGTAGATATAAAATCATCCAATAATAATTGGACATGTTCTGGATAATATTTTAATCATTATAATCTTTTTTATTTAAATCATTTATTAATGCGATAAATACTACATCATTATTGTGTCATAAATAATTTAATTTATATGATGTCAAACAAATTCTAAAAAAATAATATCATGTAGTAAATATTTTTATAATTCTAATGAATATTTATAGGAAAAAGGATAATTTATATAACCACTTCTAAAAATTAATTTAGTAAAAGATATTTTCTTTTGAAATAGTTTCCTTTACTTTATGTTAATTAATCTAAATTGTCATTATCACTTCCAAGTGGATCAAAGGGGTCCCAAAATAGATCCAAAAATCCACATGGTATTTAATGACTCGAAAAATAAGGTTTGGACAAGTGTTAAGGTAATTTTTAATTATTATAATATTCTTTTAACCTTGAATTACCCTATTTACTTTTAACCGCGGTAAATAAAAGGAAAAAAGTTACTATCCACCAAAAAATAATTTCATCTTATTGAACCAAATTTATTTCATGATAACAACCATGTTTGTTTAATTTTTGAAACTCAATTCACATAAGTGGTAAAATTTCATTTAAATGAAAAAGTTAGTTTTTTAACTACCACTAAGTTGTTTCACTATTTATCCAAAATTGAAGTTTTTACAAACAAATTCAAACAATTCAGCCTAAGAATTATTTGATATTATGAATTCAAAATTGATGTCTATTTTTACAAATTAAAAACATATAAGTGGCATTAATTATTTTAAAAAATAATTCCCATTGTTAAAACAAGTAGCGCTTTTTTAAGAAACAATAACTATCACAAGATTGATACTTCTTTATGTCCAATTTCGAAGTGAAATTAATTCCAAAGACCAAAATTGTATTAAATGGTAAAAAAATATATTAATTTTACATTAAAACCACATAAAAAGTTAATCTAATAAAATAAATAAATTATATTAAAAGGCACTTTTGAATTAAAATGCAATATTTTACAGAATTCATTAAAAAATGTAATTTATCAGAAAAATACAAAAAAATTAACCAAAGTAAAATTTAATGTACCGATTATAAAGAAGGATTTTATTTGGTCAATTAGAATGTATTAATTTAACCAAAACTAGATTTAATGAGGGTTCTCCATTAAAAGGCGATAAATCTCCCTTTTAATGTAAATTACGCTTAAAATTAGATTCATTCACATTTTAATCCTTTATCTTTTTTTAGATAATGTAAATACATTTAATAAACATGTATAATCATATTGTAGTTAGTTTTATTAATTCCCGCCAATACAACAGCTAGGAGTTAACTACCATTTAAAATAATAATATTATATTATTAGTGTGAAACATAAGATTCCAAAGAAACCCGCTGTTGCGTATCGGGTATGCTATCGAACATAGAAACCCCTTTAAAAAAAATTAATATTTAATTCACAAATATTAATAAATATGAAATATGTCTTATTATTCATTTACCTGGGTTGTTACATAACAACCAGAAGAAAGGATATAGTAAAATATCTTGATGTGGAAAGCCAAGTAAAGATCCACATAAAGGTTAAAAACCACCACAAAACAATAAAACCCAATAATTAGGAAATAAAAGATATTATGATTTTCATCTATGGATATATGACTGTTGTTCCCATGTGATCTCCTCCATTTGACAATGTCACGATATCATATGATCCAATGGAATATAATATCTTTTTTACACCTTCTAATATGATTCATGGAACTCTATAGGTCATTCCCCAATGGTCAAATCATAATAATTGTGGATATCACCCTAGTAAGTGATGTTTGAGTTTTCATAATTATAAAGAGAATGATAACACACATGAAATAAATTATGTATCCCACCTATATGAGATAAAAGAGTAATTTTAATTGAAATGAAGTGATCTTGATCACCCAACATGATTTTTTTGACAAAACGTAGTGAAACCTTACTCATGTGACCAAAACATCACTTCCCATGTTTACAATTTTCCTTCAATAATCCATGATATCCCATATAAAACTCTATATGAATCATCCTTTGATGAGGATATTAATTTTAATGATTATTTTATTCCTTAATCCTCTCATGAATGACACAGAATATATCTATTGTTCTTTTCACTAGTTTTATTCAATGACATAATGACTATCAAACCCCATCCAAACAAATAATAGAATAGTTAGGTTGTGTATATAATGTATCAAACAGTTCTGTACCTATAGAAATCTACCCTTTTCATACATTACTATTACATCATTATAATGAAAATCTATGTAATGGTATTACTCCATGAGGATCTAGAGGTTTAGTGTCTCTGGAAAACATGGACCAAACATAATTTTTACAACATCAATCATGGAATTTATTTAATTTCTTATTATCTAGATTCTTATTGGCACTTCAAATATTCTCAGTACATGTAGTCACATAAGTATATAAGTTAAAATGTGTAGATCTAAATGCCTAGAATGTGGATATATATGATCAATTTAACAATGGGTGAGCATGATCATAACATAGGTAAAGGATCCTGAACATGAGAGGAAACATTAATAAAATACTTTAAATGTGGAAATGCGTAAAAAGTGAAACATTATTTCTTAGTGGTTTACTACAACACATTATTGTGAAAAACTATAGCATCATGTTCACACATAATTTTCTTTTTACTCATGAGATTTATCCCTTTAACCAATGCATTGAAGCACTATATAATTTTAGATGCACCCATCACATCATAACATTATTTTTAGCATGCATGCGTCACAAAACATATATCAAAAATAAAAATACATAACCCATTGAAAGTAATGTGTTTCATATCATAAGAACACATTCAAAAACATTGGGTTCCCAAAAGAATGTGGGAATAACAAATTCGATACAATAACCATCAACGTCGAGTGATAAATATAAGGTGTGTTTAAGAAATAAGAGTTATTTTGGAAAACATTTGTATGATACAAACTCTAGTAGAAAATATTTATATCCCAAAAAAGGTATGATAATGATGAAAAAATAATTTTTAAGGACGTTCCGTGAAACAATTGGAGTGAAAGTGGGAGAACTCATAAAAATATTGTTGGGTTTGAGAAATTCCCATTACCTTGTATTCAAATTCTTTAGTCTCTTTAATTTATTGAATAACACATTAGATTCATTAATTACCAGTTATAGAACACTCTTTACAGGAATATCGTTCATTATTCTTTCACTATGTTTTTATGGTCATTTTTATGAGTTATACTATTTCAAAACATTGTTCGGGAATGATAGTTTTTTAGTTTTCAGTAGTGGTTCACTCTAATTCATAAATTGATGTTAATGTAGAACATGGATAAATGTAGAAAACTTATATTACATGTTATTAATTATAATACAAGAGATTAAATCATATTTTAATTGATTATATTATACAACATGTGGATCAATCATTGGATATAATATTAATGATGGTCATTTTGGTTAATTCGGCAGGTTTTACCCCTCAACGTACTTGTTTCTTTTAATTATTTAGTAATATGTACATAATTTAGTTTCAAATCATTAAATAGGATATAATTAAAATACAATATTCTAGATAAAACCTAAAAATGGTTTCATTACTAGATCTGAATGTTGAAATGGAAAAATGAAAACATGTCGTTCTTGAAGGTGATAAATTAACACCTCATGAACAATGCTTTCCCTTCTAAAAAAATAATTATAGAAAGGGGTTGGCTTATATAATATCCTATTAATATTTTAAAATTATAATATATGTATGATACTAGAGTTTCCGAACCATGTGTATGAAGATAGATGTGGTGAGAATAATAAATGAACTTGAAATTGAAATGAAATTAAAGGAAAAGACTAAGAGATGAATTACCTCTTGAATCCTCCTCCCGAGGTCCTCCTTACAGAACTTTTGATTGCTATTTTGATTACTCCAAGATCTATCGTACATGGGGGAGGGGGGGCTATGTAATATGTTTGTACAATGTTTAGACATGTATTTTAGCTTGAGAGGTGTGTTTTGTCAAGAGGAGGTATATGGGTTATTTATACATGAGGATAAGTGTTTTTAGAATAAAATATTAAATAAAATAATATATCAAATGTTAGACAAGTAATAGTAGTTTTTTAACATCCTAAAGAATATAATTATATAATATAATTTGTTTTAGTTGTAAAATTATCTTTATATTTTTCATTCATTAATATTTTAAAAAGACAGTGAAAGAAAGAGAAAAAGATACTTTAAGGAATCATCATTGGACTTTAGGATTTAGAAAGTTTTTTTAGGATTGTAAAATGTGTTTATTGTATTTTTTGGAACCATTTATGAAATTAAATATAAAATGTTTGAATATAAAGTTCAAGAATGATTATTTCATCATTACATCATGAATGAAGTAATTTATGATACAATAGTTATGTAAAAAACTGTATTTTTCATATTGACCCGAAAAATGAAGTATTTCAGAAAAATCCTAAAAATTTATCCTAACAATTTTTAAATGTCTAGAATCACAAAATAATTTCTATTTTTAAAAAATATATTTTATATATGATTAATTTAATATTTTATTAAAAACTCAATTTGTTCTAAAAAACAGTTTTAATTCCTTTATTTACTTATTCCAAAACATAGGTACATCATGAATTCAATTAAACCCCACATATAAATTATCATAAGTGAGGTTAATATTCATATGGTTATATCACAATCCATAATAGTAACAATACGATTCATAAGGGTATGTTACTATTCACTAATATTATGTTTGTTCTATTAGGCCCTAATCATCATACTGATCACAACAGTATATGTTAGATGATCGAAATTGAAAACATTGACGTGGAAAAATTATGTTTTGTGATCACATTGAATTTAGTATCATAAAATTTCACTGTTCTTACTAATGGGATTATACTGTAAGGAAAAATTATAAGAAGGGGTTTACATTGATAAAACTTTCGGTCGTTACATTCTTCCCCCCTTATGAAATTTCACCCTCAAAATTATGTTTTTAACAAACAGGTGATGGTACTTCCCCTTCATCGCCTCCCCCGGTTCCCATGTATCGTATTAATACTTATGGTTCCTCCATAACACATTGACATGGTGGGTTTCCTTGTTGCGTATAATCATATCCCTTCGCTCCAAAATCTTACCTAGATGTTCCTCATAAAAAATATCATATTTCTATTGCACCACCTCTGAGATTAGTACATGTAAGTGATCTGGTATGTACTTTCTTAGGAGTTATAGGTGAAACACATCATGATCATGGGACATATTTGGTGGAAGTTCATGTCGATAGTCCATGACTCTTATATGGTCATGGATTTCCAAGGGGCCAATTTTCCTTGGGAATAGCTTCCCTTTCATTCCAAACTGCATGAATCTCTTCCATGATGATAGTAAAATGATGAATTTATGTCCAACATCAAAATCCATTTCTATTCGATAGTTTCTTTACATAATTCATTTCTAAATTTGAACATCATTGTTGTGTTTCTGGATGACTTGAATGTTCTCTATCATCTCTTGCACAAGGTCCGGTCCATATAGATTTCATTCTCCAAATTCATCCCAACAGGTTGGGGTTATATATATCACTTTCCAAATAGATATTCATATGGGGCCATTTGAATACTCGAGTGGAATATATTATTGTATTTGAACGAAACCAATGGGAGATGATATCACATCAACCATTGAATTCTGAAGAGCAGGATCTTAGCACGTCTTCAAGTGTTTAAATAGTCCTATCATATTGGCCATCAGTATGGGGGTGATAGGCTGTGCTGAAACTCAATTCATCACACAAGTAATATTGAAGACTTCTCCATAATTTGTATGTGACCCATGTATCATGATCAAAGACAATCGATAGTGGAACACCAGGCAGTCTCACCACTTCCTTTACATATATTCTTGCAAGTTGTTCAAGAAATAGATCTTCCCGAATAGCAATAAAATAGATAGTCTCTATGAGTCATCCAACCAAAACCCCTATCACATTATTCCCCTTAGACATCTTTAGGAGACCCGTGACATAATTAATAATGACATCCTCATATTTCTACATTGGTATAGGACATGTCTGCATCATCCATTGGAAATTTGTCACACTTCATTAACTTGCTGACATACCAAGCACCTTGAAATATATTATGTGATCATCTTCTTTATGTTATGCCACCAGAGGTGTTCTTGGAGATCTCGATACACCTTGGTGCCACTAGAATGTATAGATAATGTTGAGCTATGTGCATTTTCTAATATCTCATACTTTATCCCAGAAGATGGAGGCACACAAAGATGTGTTCCAAACCAAATCACACCATCACTGTTGATATAGAACTCATGATGATTTCCTTCCTTTACTGCAATCAACTTATTTTGCAACTCTAGATCATCTTTTTGTGGCTTCTAAATCTTATCCTATATGGATGACGATGAAATCATTTGGGAATGGTATGATTTATCCCTTTCCCTTATGATTTAAAAACTCGACCCTTATATATTCAAGAAGTTTGTGTCTTTCTCAATCTGCAACATGGATAGTGTAGCAAGTTGTTATCTACATAGAGAATCATCTACATAGTTCTCCATTCCAGGATGACAGTGAAAAGAGATATTGTAATCTATTATTTTCTCTAACCATATCCTTTGATGCATGTGGAGCTCATTTTGTGTGAAAATATAATTTAGACTCTTTTGTTCGGTGTGTATGTCACACTTCTCTCGGTAAATTTTTTGCCACTAGATTTTCCTGGAATAAATCACGGCTGTTAGATCTAGATCTTATGTTGGTTTATTATGCTCATAGACTTCCAACTGCAATAAGGCATAGGCTATGACACTATCATTTTGAATGAGGATTTAACCCATCCATTTCAAGGAAGAATTTTTGTATATCACAAAACGTTCTCCACTTTTTGTTAGTGTGAGTATAGGTGCATTGATCAGCCTCCTATTTAGCTCCTTGAAGCTTCCCTCACATTCATCCATCCAAGCATACTTTACCCCTTTCATTGTTAACATTGTTTGTGGGTATGACAACCATGATAAATTTCTCACAAAACGTCTTTAGTACCTAGCTAATAAACAAAAAATACAGATTTATGTGACACAAGAGGCCCTGGTCTGTTCCTCAATCTCCTTTGTTTTAGAATGGTCCATATAAATTTCATCACTTATGATCACATTTCATAAGAAAGTGAATTTCTTCATCCAAAAGTCACACTTTATTAACTTGGCTTACTACTTCTCCTTTCTCAATGTGACCAACACAAGTGTTATATGTTCATCATGTCCCTCTTTTCTCTTAGAGTATATGAGAATATCATTGATAAAAACTACAAAAAATTTGTCTAGATAATGTCTAAAGACTCTATTCATAAAATCCATGATGATTTTAGGGGAATTAGTTAGTTCAATGGTCATCACCAGAAACTCATAGTTCCCATCCATTGTACAGAATGTAGTATTCTGAATATCTTCCCTCTTCATGCTATGTTGATGATATCCATAATGAAGATCAATCTTTGAGAATAATTGAAATAATATTCACTTATTGAACAAGTTTCCTTTCCAAGGAAGATGATAATTTTTCATCATAGTGATCTTCTTGAGTTACCAATACTCAATGCACAACTGCTTTGTTCCATCCTTATTCTTCACAAAGAGCACTACTGCACCCCAATGTGATGCACTAGAGTGTATGAACACTATGTCCAAATTCCCAAAAAGCTTCTTCTTTAACACCCCTAGATTGATAAGAACCATCCCATAGGGAAATTTAAAGATAAGATTATCACCAGGTATGAGTTCTATTTATAACAACACTTCACGATCTGGAGGAAGTCTGGGTAACTCTTTGGGAAATACATCACTATATTCCCTCATGGTGGGTATTTCTGAATGTTTATAAGTTTCTTTTAAAATAACCATTTGGGAGAGGTATGCTTCTTCATAGGTAATCACCCACATAGATGAAGGGATTTTAAATGAAGATTCATGATCTTCCTTGTATTTTTCGGGGATCATGGGATGGTTCGGAATATGAAAAGTTATATCCTTTTCTATACAGTTGATATGTGGTTTATAACGAGATCCAATCCATTCCCATTATAGTGTCAAATTCCAACAGAGAAATTATTACGAGAAATGATATAAGAATAATCCAACATATTCCAATATGAGAATAGTCAAACAATTGGGTTTCAATGATTTAACAACTATGTGTGTTTAAAGATATTACATCATCAAGGTTTCAGGGATTCAGTACTACTGTTCTAGAAAAATTGAATGATATAACTGAATGCGTAGAACCATAATCAAATAATACTTTTTCCATTATTGAGTGAATAGGATTTGTACCTTGTATGACTAAATCATCTTGATCCACATTCTCAGTAGTGATGGCATAAGCCTTCTCTTGTTCCTTTGGATTTGGTGGCTTTTGACGATGATTAACCTTTAGGACTCAAGGTTTAGTGCATTTCCTTGCATGGTGACCTTTACTCCTAAAGTTGTAGCATTGGACCATTGGTGTTCCTCCATTTTCTTCCACTACATTTTTACATTTTCATGTATTTTCAACACTCTTGAGCATATTGTACTTTATTCCCACACATGAAGCAAATACCCATACCTTTTAGGCAGTTCCCATGATGTAGCTTCCCACATTTTTCGAATGTGGGACATTTAGTTTTCTTCACACCTTTAACATTAAATACCCCAGCATGGAACTACAACTTTCTTTTCATATCATAATAGCCATGTGTGTATTATTCAAACTATATCTCCACCTTGATATAACATCGTAAAATTTTTCATAACTCACAATGTCTCTAATTACAATAGCCTTTTGAAGGTGTGGTTTTAATGCACTAAATAATATATCAATTTTTTCTATCATTATTGATAACAAAACCCATAGCGTGCCACGAAATCCTCGTGATATTTTCTTCATAGGTTCTGATAGACTCTCCTTTTTTTACGAGCCTTATTATTTCTCCCTCCATATTCAAAGAAAGAGTTTGGGGGAAATACCTCTATAAAAACATGATTTTAACGTCTTCCAATTCCATCACATCAATTTTCTTCTATTGGATTGGTGTTCCTAATCAAATCACACCATTGATCGACCTTGCTAACTAAATGATAAATGGAAAGAGTCACCTTCTCTATCTTAGAATTGGGAATCACAGAAAATATATTCTTTATGGAGTTGACCCATTGTTCCGCAAATAGTGGATTCGATGATCACCTAAATGTCGGTGGTCGTTGCCGCATAAGACAATCGATATCTAGTTGAACCTTCTTAGGTGAAGGAGGGAATTACTTGTTATTCTAGTTATTGTTCATAACATGGTACAATATGGTACGAATCACCATAAAATTTTGAACTCCACCTCCCAATTCATTGTGGATGTCATTTGGGCATTCATTGCGTTGTCCCTCTCACGAGTTGTTGGCCTGGTTTTTCCTAGTTTCCATCATTCCATAAAATAAAAATAGTCAGAACAAAACATAAGTCAAGAAGTAATGAATAACTTATTACATTTCATAATTGTTACTAAAATTATATCATATTGATCTCTATGTAAAGAATATTATGTGCATATTTTTACACAGTCTTTTTCTAGAGGTTTTATTCACGTTTCCATAGTCCTAAATCCATAATTTACTAATCATTTCCATTAATAACAACTCTAGAGACCCCGACTATTCATACATTAATATTACATAATTATAAAGATAAACAACATAATATTATTACACCATGAGTATCCAATGTTTTATTGTCTTGGGAAAACTATGACCAAACATAACGTTTACAACATCAAGAATGACATTTATTTAATTTCATGTTCTCTAGCTTCTTATTGGAACATGAAATATTCTTATAACATGTAGTCAACTGAGGATATATATCAAAAAGGGGTGATCGAAATTCACAGTAAGAGGATATAAAATAACAATATAACACTGGGTGAGAATTATCATATCATAGGTTATGGATCATAAACATGAGATAAAGCATTAATAGAAGACATGAAATGGGGAAATGCATAAAAAATAAAACATCAGGTACTAGTGGTAGAATACAATACATTGTTGTGAAATATGATAGCATCATTTTCACACATCATTTCCCTTTTACTCATGATATTCCTCACTTTACCCAATTCATTGGAGACCTGTATAATTCTAGGCACACCTCCCACATCATAACATTATCATTATCATGCATGCCATATAGAAAGTTTTAAAAAACTAACATTACTAAACTATGGAAAGGGATGAGTTTAATATCATAAGAACACATTCATAATCATTGGGTTCCCAAAATAAAGTGTGAACAATATACGTGATACAATAACCCTCAACCTCGAGTGAGAAATAAAAGCTAGGTTTTTTTAAATATGTGTTTTTTTTTGAAAAATATTTTTTGACATAAACTCCAGTGGAAAACTTGTATAACCAATAAAATGTATGATAATGAGAATGAAATAATTTTTATGGTGTTTCCATACCAAAAATGGTGTGAAAGTGGGAGATCCAAAAGAAAGAATGTGGGGTTCTAGAATTTCCCCTAACACTGTATCTGAATGATTTATTTTCTTTAATGTCCCACATAACCACATTAGATTTATTAGTTATCAATTAAAGAACATTGTTCACAATAATATGGTTTATTAAGGTTTCATTATGTTATTGTATGGGCCCTTTTATGAGTTATAGAGTTTAACAACATAGTTTGGGAATGTTTGTTTTTCTGGTTTTCTGGAGCGGTTCACTGGTATTCATAAATAGATGTTACTGTAGAGCATGGGTAAAAATACATTATGAATATTAAATGTTTTTAATTATATTCTAGTAGATTAAATGACATTATAATTGATTATATTATATACCATGTGGATAAATCATTAGATAGGATCTTAATGATGATCATTTGGGTTAATTCAGTGATTTTTTCACACACAATGTACTTGTTCCATTTAATTATTTTGTAATATGTACATAATTTTTTCCAGAACAATAAATAAGAAATAATACATATAAAATATTCGGGTTCCACCATAAAAATTATTTCATGAACATATCTGAATGTATAAATGGAAAAAAGAAAACATGTCATTCTAGGAAGAGATAAATTAACACGTCACAAACAACGTTTTCTCTTCTAAAATTAAAATATGTTGAGAAGGGGTATGGATGATACAATATCCCATTATGATCATAAAATTCCAGTATATGTATGATACTAGAGTTACCATACCATTTGGATGAAGATATGTTGGAGAGAATAATAAACGATCCTGAAATTGAAAGGAAATTAAACTAAGAGAGAGAGAGATGGATTACCTCTTCAATCCTCCTCTTGAGATCCACCTTGAAGAACCTAGGATTGATCATTTGATGATACCAGAATCTCTAGGATCTGGGGGAGGGGATAAGAATGAATTTTGTACATATTTTAGAAATTTCATGATTCTTGAGAGATGTGGTTTCTCATGGGGATGGATAGGGGTTATTTATACATGGGGGTGAGGTGTTTTTAGAATACAATATTAAATTAAATAATATATCAAATGATAGCATTAAAATTGTTATTTTTTGAAATCATAAATAATATATGAATATTATATATTTCGTTTTGTACTTCAAATCATCTTTAAAATTTGTATTCATTAATTTATTAAAATTAAAGTGAAATTAAGAGAAAAAGCAACATTAAGGAATCACCTTTTGACATTTGGATTTGGAACGTTCATTTTTAGGCTTGGAAATTGAGTTTATTGCAATTTAAGGAACCATACATGAAATTAAATATAACCTGGAAGAATAAAATGTTATATAATGTTTATGTCTTCATTAAATCCTGAAAGATCCGATTTATGATACAACGGTTATGTGAAAAATGGTATTTTTACTATTCACATGAAAATTGATGTATTTCAGGGAAATCTATAAAATTCATCCAAATTATTTTTCAATGTGTAGAATCCAAAAATTTAGTCAATTTTTCAAAATTAATATTCTAGATATGATTAATTTATTATTTAACTAAAATCATAATTTATTCTAAAAAATATATTTAAAACTTTATTTACTTATTCCAAAACATAGCTACATCACGCTTTCAATCAATTACCTCATATATACTATCATAGATGAGGTTACAATTCATAAAGGTATATTACTATTAATAAGGGTAACATTACTATTCATAAGGTTATGTTACTATTCACCACTAAATATGTTTGTTCTATTAGACTCCAAACAACTTATTGATCACAACCGTATGTGTAAGATTTTTGAAATTAAAATCATAGAAGTGGAAAAATTATGTTTAGTGATCACATAGTTTTTAGTATCATGAAATGTCATTGTGCTTCCTCATGTGATTATACTATAAGGAATTATTATAAGATGGTGATTCTATTGATAAAACATTGGGTCATTACAGTACCAATAGTAGAGTAAACACTACTATTTCAACAAAACTCAACAAATATAGGAAATTCATCCATGGACCTCCAAAATGCCAGACACATGTCTGTTACATGTCAACAATAGTTTAGATGATCAGCTCTTCTTTACCATTTGTCTATGGATAAAATATATCGATAAGTTAAAAGTGAGATATAAATATATACAAGATATATCACCATAATGGAATGGTAAAATGATGATAAATTTGATAAATTATCATTCTCATGAAACGTTGGAGTATAAGAACCTCCTCATAGTACTTCAATAATATAAAATCCATTGTCATCATCAGATTAATCACTCCGAATAGATCTAGTTTATTTAAAATGTCCACTATCACCCATATGCATCATAACCTATCATGATATCAAGGATAAACAAAGTATAAGTCAAACAAAATTTCCTCCCACTTCCAAATTTTTTTAAATACTAGCTAGAAAAAAGCACCTTGAACATGGTGTTCACCTTCACCTTATTCCATATGAATGAATAAGAAACTAAATATACAACTAAAATCTTGAACTAATGCCATGAAATCTAATCTATCAGAGCAGGATGCATTATTTCCACGTAGTGACATACCATTAATGAAAAGATATAGAACTCATCAATACACATGGCATGCCTCACAGCGTATCATCATTCCACTGCACTTCTATAGGTAGTAATTAAGAACCTTTGAAGATCCAATCTAACCAATATGTCGTGTATTATAAGTCAATCCATCACATCCCATAAATGAAATACCAAAAAACCCATATGATAATATAAAAATGGATAAATGTTTTTGAAATAATCATAATAAATTTAATACTTATATATATATACATATATATTTGGGAAAAGTTATCATTAATCAAAATAGAAAATTATATTATGAGCAGAAGAGGGTGGGGCAATAATTGATTGTTATTCATCCTTAAAATAGATATAAATATCACTATTAATCCACCATCTCATTCATAAAATGATACTAGAAACCAATGAATCCCCCATTATCACCTCAACTAATAGCCACAATTGGACCACATCACATTTTATAGCAAGGCTCACATTGACAGAATAAAAATATGTCGAAAGGGGACAACAAAAAGAATCAATCGTAAATTTATTCCCAAAAAATAAGTTGGGCGGCCTCTATATGAAGTCAATAAATCTCAAATTACAAAATTTTTAATTAAAAAAATCATGTACATTAATTTCATTAATTAACTAGTTCATTTATCAATGGTTATAACCAAATGATATATAGAGAATCATCAATTACAGTCCATAAAAAATTTATACTATTATATAAGTATAACATTCAGTTTCATCAATATATGAAAGGAAATTTAAATTATAAATGACCCATTATTATTTAATTTACTAGAATACCATGTTTTCATTATATAGAATAATTATTTTAATATAAGGAGTATAATTTATAATTAAAAGTTACTCCATAGTCAATTAATTTTCATTAAATTTTCATAAAAAACAGAGATATTTTAAGATTAATTATATCGTCAATGACTACTTTTAATTGTAAATTTCATTTAATTTCAATTATTTCTTTGTTTTGGGATTTCCAATTGATTTTGGTGGAAATTGTGGATTTTCAATATTTGGGACAAACAGTGAGCCAATTTTATTATTTAAAAATAAATTTTGATTCTTTTGTGACTCCTTCATTTTTTAACATTTTACAACCATTACACATATAAATTGGAATCTCGTGGTATATTAGAACCACTATATCAATTTATACCCTATATGAAGCCATAATAATTATGGATTTTGTTTTTTATTTAGGAATTGGGCCAACCCGTAATCCCATTTCATGTATTAAATTATTTGTACAATTTTTTGATATTTCATTCATTGTTTAATTTTCTCACTAATTCCAACTACCAGGTGAAGAAAACTACATAAGGCTCAACCCCATTATCATGTTTTCCTCTTTGGATCCTATATCCATAATAGATTAGGGTAGTTTTTCTTAGTCTTCCTCACATCACCCAGATTTGAAGAGGTAAAATAATCAATTCATAGTTCCATCAATATACATTATTTTACCTTTTTTTAAGTCCCCACATGAACTAATAAGAATAATTAGATCCTCACTACAAGTTTTTGATGATTCATGATTCAACTATGGGTGTATGTGGTCCTATTTATTCGAGATACCTCAAGTAACTAGGTTTCCTTCCTTCCTCCTCCAATTTGCATAGGGTTTTTCCTTTTTTATTGGATTTCATCAATGTTTTATTGATGTTTCTAATTTATATAATCTAGTATTCCTACCTAGGATTTAAAATAATGTCTTTATTGGTTATATAATGTGGATTAGGGATCGATTTCACTCCCTCGTTGTGAAACTATGGTGAGGTTGATGTTATGCACAACATTTTGGGGGTTTTTTTGGCACAAATGGTTCGTGATTCAATGTGTAAGAATTATTGGATGAGTTAGATTTGCATGGACTATAATTTTAGAATTATTATCTTACATTTTTTTGGGTTTAAACATTATATTGGGTAGCATTTGTTATGAAGTTGATTTTTAAGTGGTAAATTTTTGAAATTTTTTGTGTTTTTCATATGTATTTCATATTGTATCTAGTGGGTTGTTCCACGGGTCATGATATGTTCTTATTAATTGTTTTTAGTGAATTAAATAATGTTTTATGTTATATTATAATTACCTTTGTCTCAATATATGGGTTTTAGATTTACTCTATGTCCAAAACATGCTTACGATCCATGGAATTTATTTGATAATGTTTTTAGTGGTTTCTTGATCAATGTAAGAGGTGAAACAATGTTGAAAAAATATTTTGGTAGGATTGAACTTTTGAAATGGACTATTTTAATGTGAAAGTGCTGTTGTGTGATGTTTTATATCAATTAATGGTTTTATAAAAATTGTTTAATGGATTTATTGAAGTAGGAAGGTGATGTGAAACATGTTGTGGGTTATTTTGTGGTGGGTATTATTTAAAATTGAATTTGAATGAAAAAAGGGATTATGTGACATGTGTGATAAACATTAGGGGTATTTCTTGTATGTGTGTATTTTTTAAATTTTCTTTTTATATGTAAATTTTACTTTATATGATGTGTAACTTGTTTGAGCACAAGGGGGAAAACCCAACTATATATATAGGTGGGAATGTACTACAATAATTGTGATCTGGTGGGGTTTGGCATCTATTTCACATAGAAATAGTTACAATAAAACACTAACTAAACTATGATGATGAGGTTGGGGGACCACTAGGTTATGGGTATGTTCCCTACTTATTTCTCGTGTACATGAGAACATATATTTATTATTGTTACATTCAGTGAGATATAAGGTACCTTGGACCCACAGTGAGCTAGGGACAATTGGTATTTCCCATTTCTAGTGATAATTATATAATTTAATCATGACATTGGCATATGTTGTTTTGGATGGATAAATTCAGCATCTTTGTGTGTTTGATTTAAATGTGGTCATTCTTTAAAACAGCCAACAGAAAAGTTGTTTTGGTGTTAGTTGCATCTTTTAAAAATCATTACCATCATTTCTTATTTAAAAAAAATGCTATATTTTTATCCTATAATGACTGTGACATGGAATATTTTAGTGGTGGTGTCCTACTGATAATTGTCTCACACCATACTCACCCCTTTGGGTGTAAGTATACTTGTTTATTTTGTTGTAGGTTTGGGTAAAGCTTTTAGAGTCAATGGTTCTGATTTCGATCTGTACTACATTGTTAAGTGTTGTGGAGATGGCTTGAGGGAGGTTCCTCCTTCCCAGAGGAGGTTCATGGGCTATAAATTTGGTTTTGTTCCCTTTTGATAGTCATTGAGTATTAATTATAAATTTGGTAACTCAATTCAGATGTTTTGTAATGAAAATTTTCTTTGAGAAAATTAAGAATTGTTTTATTGGATTCATTAGTTGTTTTATGGTTATATAATATTTTAATTAATTCCCAAATTTAATTTAATGATACCTGAGACCATGTACCATCCCATAGTGATTATTAACTCTTTTAAGGCCTTTCCAAAAGTATGGTTAGGTGCCAGTTTTTATAGCGACTATATTTGGTTCATTATATGAATCCATCATTTTTTTAAAACAAATTACATAATTTTCTTTCATAAACCATTTTCATTAGAACCTAAGGGGAATACCAAAAATAAAAAACACTCTATCCAAAATATAACATAAAAATTACACTATCAATTAAAACATCTGCAAACCATTATCATGGTGGAAAAACATGTGATCACTAATACTAAACAAATGATTTATTATTTTAATCTATTTTAATCACTATTATGTTTTAATCGAGAACCACCCAAAGAGACAGTGAATGATAAAATTAAAATTAAAAAAAATAATAGAATAAGAAATGGATCCCCTACCTCAATTTTAGGATTAATAATTTTCACACAAGAACCAATGATCAAGGACTAAGTACCACTATATTGAACACAACCAATAAAATGAAAATCTTTCTACAAATTAATGGCCAAAAATCACTAATAATCCATATATAACAAAAACCAAAATAGGTGGGTATTCCTTTAATGAAAATTTGAACAAAGGGATTGAAATAGGTGATAAGGAGAGGAAAAGGGGTACATTTAACAAAATATATTAAAAAATCTATGAAACAAAGTTTGTAACTATAATTAATGCATCGAGTGGAGATAATGGAAGTTATAAAAAAGAAAACATAACAAAAATTCTATCATTGGAACCCAATATGTACGGAAATAAATATCCAAACAGTAGCATCACTAAATGCATCTTAAATCTAATGGAATTTAATCATAAAAACATGGATCATTTAATAGATTGATATAATAAAATTAAAATTAATTCATGGAATTAAATTAACGCCCCATTAGTTACCTATTTAAAAATAGTTTTGATCCAAAAGTATTAGGGTCCAATTCAGTTTTTTCATAATGAAACAAAATTGTACCAAAACAAACAACATAGAATACCAATGGATGTATTGGTTTTCCAAATGGATATAGTAATAAAATATCATATATATAACATTTCACACATATCAAAATCATTTTTCATTTTCCATGAAATCCAAAATAAGTAAACAATTAATTTCTTAGTCCCTTTTTCAGATAACATAATGCTCAAGGAACCATACTGAAAAACATGCTCTCACTGATAATTTCATCTAGAATATTTTTTAAAGAAGGGGAACTCCATACAAAATAATTCCACTAAAGTTATTAACAAACGAAGGTGTTATCTATAGGGTAGAAAAACCACCCAATGAATGCAAAATTTCACCCACCATGCCCACCACTAGGCCTCTATGACCCTTTAAATTCAAAAAACTTCTCAATCACAAAAAAAATGCATTAAACAACCTCTCAAGACATATATGAATTTTGAAAAATATTGTAGTGGTATGGATGAATTGGATCGTTATAAAACTATTATATCCATTTTATCCAATGTTTTGTAATAATTATCTGTCATACCAACTGTAAAACCTAGAACAATTGATATCCTTTCCATTGTCAAAACAGACACCATCCATTTTATTTTTCATTCTTAGTAAATAAGAGACTCAAAATTTAATATTTTTTATCCAAATTATTAAATCATTTTACATATTAACTTAAATTAAAGATAATATTTTATGTTTATAGTTTTTGATAACTAGAATCATATAATAATGTTTATAAGAGATATGAATCCCATAATTGGGAATTAGTAAACCAATTTTGCAACTACTAAGCCTCCCTTCATATTAGACTTCATAATCATTTTAGTACTCCAAATATTCTTATAATAATCCCTAACCCCAATGAAATGAAATTTAAATGATTGGTTATGTACAAAAATTTTCACAAAGGGTTTTTAGAAAAACAAGTTTTAAAATTATTTAAATATCTGCGAATATTTGTTTTCATCAGTAATGAGACATCTATTATAAAAATTATGTTTAAAAATAATAATTATTTTGAAAATATATGATTTGAGAGTTATAAAATTATTCAATTTATATATAATATCTTAATTATAATTGATAATTCCCCCTTAGACAATTTTTGTAATCACCTTAAAACCAAATATTGTGTTAAAATATTTTTTTTAAAAAAATTATAATTTTCAGATATGTTATCCCAATAAAAATGATTGTATTGAATTAAAAATCCATAAAACGAAAGTGAAATAAAAATTAATTTTTAAATCAACATTCCATTAATATGCAGTTTTAATTTTTAAAAATGAGATTTTTAAGACATATTCCCTTACAATAAATTGTTAAAAATAAATCATTAAATAAAAACCCTTTCGTTTATCCATACATAAAATAATAACATTAATAATAGTTAGAACACAATTTTTTACGTAAGATGATAATTAAAAAACCATGTGATATAAAATAATTTATAAAATAGAAAAAATATTTTCGAAATATAACAAAATGTTATTTTAAAATTTCAAGAACATTATTTCCATGTAATAATACAATAATTGACCTTATTTTTAGTTTTCATACTTTAAGGAATTTTGTATATAGTTTATCCCACACACTTTCTTATTATTTATGAAAAACAAATTATAAAAAAAATTAGATGTGGATTGTAGTATGGAGTCCATGTATGAACAGATAAAAAGATGGGTTACCCATTTTATTTATATTTTCTATGGTGAATTTTGTACAATAAAAACTTTTTTTTAATTCTGTAGGAATAAAACATTATACTATAGAGGCTTCATCCATATTTTTTCTTGTTCTCATTAGTTAAAAAAAATTGATGCACCCTAATAATGGGAGATAATTTGTTTTCTAAACGTTGATATTTTTTTCCAACATCAAACAATATTTAAAATATATATATACATATACATATATATATATTGGTTAATATATATATATATAAACCTATGTGGGATAACAAATACTATTAAGACTTCATCATGTTGCGTGGAAGAACACTAAAAATGATTTTTAGGGAACTATGAGCTTTTTTCGGGCCCGCCTATATGAAACCAAGTAAATAATAATTTATGGTTATAATATATAAATATATATAATTGTGTGGGACTATTTTTTTCATTTATATTTTTCTATACATATGGTAAAATGATGAATATATTTACTACATAATTCTAGGGATATTTATCTGACCATTCTTTGTGAAACAATAAATTGTAGATACATTGAATATACATTTATATGTGTCTATATACATATATATTCATGGCCCAATTATAAAATTTGTAACCATGTACCATGTTTTAGATTATGGCTTATGGTATTATTCTATGTTCATTTATTTTTTATGGACTGATTTTTTCATCCAATTATTATAAAATCCATTGATTTACTATTATAATAAATATAAACACACACACATGCAGACACACACACACACACACACACACCATCAGTGATGATATGTAGTGAATCTGGGCATATATAATATGATAAAGATAAGAATATCATGAAATTGTTAAGTGATATGTGGGGCATTACAGTTCTTTTAGAGTTCTTTAATGCACATAAAAAACTTTTTAATTTTTAGTCGTGCATTAGAATTATAAATGTATAAGGAACCACATATATGATTATATAAATCACAAAAATCCTAATGAATTTCTTTGGGGTGTAAGTTGTAAACTTGGACACTTGTCCTAACACTTTATGTAACACAAAACGTCATCTACAAACCTTTGTGCATCCACATACTCTCTAACTCCTAGACTAACCATGTACCCAAAATGCATAGACCACATTGTCGGTATATGTGGAACATGAACTTGTGAAGGGCCACCCATCACCTTAATTTGTTTGGATAGTTGTGTCAGTAAGGTATGACATTGACATAAGCTAATAAGATAAATATAAATATTCAATTAAAATTATTTACAGCATGTGACAAAAAAATCGTACAGTGTAATAAACATTAAATCCACACACACACAAAAAAACACACACACACACATATAATTATATATAAACTAATTATTATACCAATAAATATCAATAATAATTATAGAAATTAAAATCTTTATTTCCAAATTTCAAATTTAGATATATAAAAAATATTTTAATTAAAATAAAATATATAAACATTATAATTTTTATGATAATCCTAATATCATATAAATTATAATTAATCATTTTATAATTATTAGTGCATTTCTTATTTAAAATATTAAACATTATATCATGATTATATAAATTCAATTATATAAAAATATGAAAATTTTAAATTTACAAAAGTTTCATAATTGTTTTTATTCGTTTATTATTATAAATATTCAACATATTTATTTCTATCGACTATAATTCATGAAATTTAATAAGAATTAATATTACACACACTATCATAATATTTATATTATAATAATTTATATTTTTGTTTAATTATATTCAATTCTTATTAACATAATTCTCATGTAACTATAATTACTATATTACTATCAAACATATACCCTCACATGATTTTATAAAAAACATTAATATATTGACCTCATATTTTTATATATAGTTTATTAGATCATATATATATATAAATGTAAAACTACATATAATTTGATGAATTATTAAACAATATTTAACTTTATATTAAAATCTATAGTTGCAATGTATTTACTTAATATGATCATTTTGGAATGTTAAAATAATACATACCATCTTTCCATAACAATCAATGAAAATGGAAATGTTACTCATGCATACATATGACTTATCATCTCCATGATTGTAAGATAACTCAATTTTCATAACAATACTAAATGGTTTGACTTATAAGAATCATTAATTTTTAAAGGTGATTATTATTTCATGAATATTACACTTCAGATGATGGACTAATGTCCATTTTTTGGATATATAAATCCTACCATATTCATTATAGACTTATGTATAAATATCATCAAAACGCCCAATGAGAACAAAAATAATTATGTAATTGTTATGACAAGATAATAGTTCTTATAAAAAATAATTTACATTAAAAATAATCTAATGAATCAAAATAATTAACCAATGTTTAATATACAAGAATATAAATATTTTACAAGGTGATTCAAAGCCAAGGTAATGGACTTTTTAATAAACACCCTCCTTTTAAATGTTTTACATATTTTCTCTTATTAATCAACACATTTTATTTCCATGATTTCAAAATCGTTTTTATGTGTATATTTTTAGGGTGTAAAAGGATATAAATGGCATCTTTTGAATGTTTCTTTTTTTACATAATAGAACATTTTTTAGGGAATTCATTTTAAGAACCTCTTATAATGTTAATCTTTAACATGATTTAAGAAATCCAAAATGAATGTTTTATTTAACATTTTCATTATTAATGAAATTTATCACGTTACATTTTATTTAATATTTTTATCATTATATTACATGTTTACACATTCATTTTCAAATAATTTTTTTCTTATTTTTTGAGTGTGGGACTTTGAAAAAATGAAATGTGATTTTAATTTTGTAATGTTATTTTACATTTATACATGACTTATGTGTTGTGCTTATTCTTCAGTCCTTTAGAATTATTTATGTCTTCAGGTGGTTCTATGATAAAAAAATGGAATGGGATCCCATGATACCACTCCAATGCGGTGGGTAATGTTATATAGCTACTCGGTAGGGTTTTACCTAATAGATTTACTGAATATACAGTAATGGGTATTCTAAATATATCCATGAAGGTTACTCCCCATATAGCTATGAAATAAAAATCATGTAAGAATGGTATAGATTCAATAAGTTACATTAATAATTTATAATTTTTATGTATTTTTACAAGTGTCTTATTATTTCATGAGGTATGATAATGTGTTTCTTGGGTGGAAAGTATGATTTTTGTTAAAATATTTTCACGAGTTAAAAATATTCATGGATTACCAATTTATTTCATTAATTAATGTCCTTTTTTAATATTTTTTGTGCACACCTCATTTTTTTAAAGGTTTATCATAGGTATTATTATTGTTAAGGAAAAAGAGTATGTAAGAAAATTGTATCAATGATTTGTCTCCAAATGAAATTAGGTTTTACATTAAAAAAGTTTTATTCGGTTGAAAAAAATTAATACTGTTTGGAAGTGATCACATTGTTGTTTTATGGTTTTGTTATGTATGAGTTATGGAATAATTTTATAAATATATAAACATGAAAATATCCGCATTGTGAATAAAATTAAAATTCTTATCTTATTCATTATTTTGTCAGGTCCTTAATTGAATTTTGGTAGCTATGTCTCTTTCAAATGTATTGGGTCATGCTTGATATATCATGATATAAACAGAGTATTAATTTGGAGTGAAACCTATTTTCTAAGGGACATTTTATAGTATGATATTCTTGAGAGTGATCCTTCAATATTTTGATGTATTGGGGAGTGAACCCATGATATCATTAGAAGTAATCCATGACTACAATAAAAATAATATTTTATACTTAGGTGTATGCATAAATATATGTCTTAGGCCAATGTTCAGTTCTCATAGTTCATGTTATTTAATCCTTTTACGATTCATGCCTTAGTAATGTCCAATATTTAAGCAATGAATCAATATTTTAATATATGATATGCAAGGTATAGTTTTTAAATATTATTCTAATTATCTCATAACCCAATGTTCTTGTTTTTTTGATATCTTCCTTATTGACTCTTTATGAGAATCTGATATCACCATGAATTATTTTTCTCTTACGTAGGTTGTGAAAAACGGTATTATGTATGAAATTTATAAGATGGTTTCCAGTTTTGTATAACATAGTGGGAGATTATGTACTTTAGCATCCAGTGTATTTTTTATATAACCATGTTTCAAAATCACTAGACCTATAAGATTAAGAAATAGATCATTATTAAATATAATGAATATTCTGGTAATAATATTTGATGTCAATATATGAAAATTAGGGGTCATTATTGTTCATGGTTTTAGCAATCGTATTATAAAATTATGAATTATAACATTATGCATTTAAAATTGAATATTAAATTTTTTACTTCATTTCATGTTTAAGCTGTATGATCTATTTCTTCTACAACATTTAATTCCCTAATGTTATATATATCCCACCCTTGGTTTCTCTATTAATTTCATTATTATTTGTCATAGATTCTACATGATTTTAGTATGAATCTGCATGGTATTCAATCCTTGTCTCTTACACCATCATTATCCATCCATTTTCAATCATTCCCTCCAACCCAATAATAGTCTTGTGATCTAGGGTTCCAAGTGGATCAATTTTAATTTGGGATTCCTTTCTATTTTTGATACTGTTGATTTATGCTAGAATATTATGACCTATCAAGGTGTATTGTCACAATCATTAAAAATAGAGGGGACTTTATTTGAATGTTGCTTGGTATATGATGCTTTATATATTGATAAATTATTTCTTATTATCATTATTAAATTTATTGGGGATTGTGAAATTTATATAAAATATATTTAGAATAGGTAACAAAAAGAGAAAATTTACACCACTATATTCCATCAAAATTACATGAGATTTCATTTTTATCAGAAATCCATTCCTATATGGAAACAATTTCCTACCAAAATTTTTAATAAAATCCATATATGAACAATAATATTTTTTAATTATTTATGATGGGTTTTTTACAATCATCTTTTATGGAGTGGGTTTGTTAGAAAAATAAGAGGTATGAATAGTGATTTTCAAATTATTCACTCAAATTCTAAAATACCTTTAATCCTTCCCAAATTTATTTTGAAATAATGACTTCAATATATTTTAGAGATGGTTCCTGATGAAGATGATATTTATTTTGTGTATTTTTATGTATGAATATATATTTCATATAAGGGGCTTAGTGCTGAGAATGTGAATTGTTTCTAATATATATTATATTTATTTCCAGTTAATATGTTTTTGTTTCTCCACTTATTTTGAATTTCATTGGCAAGCATGGGAGAATAGTTTAGTATTATAGGTAGTTATGGCTCACTACTTCAAATTGATGTTCTTACATGTTCCCCTATAGAGAATTTAGATCTCTTATAAGACATTACCATCAATTAGAATAATCAATTTAAAACAAGTTGTTATGGAAATTAGATTAATACCTGGAACAAGTATATATTATAGTTCCCATATTTCCCTTTATTATATTTTCTATTTATCTCCTTGTTTTAAATGATATCTTTGTTTTGTGACATATATTCTTTTTCCTTGAAAATTTATTTTCAAACTAGTCACTTATATTGTACAATCCTGAAATACATTGTTCATGAAGGTACTTGTCATTTAAAAATTTTCATATAATTAAAATAGTTATATAATTGAATTTTATTTAACATTTTATTTATCATGTTGTAAATTAATTTTTTTCCCAAATAAAAATCCACGTTACTTATTTTTTAAATCAATATAAAACACACATTGTATATTATTCTTGAAACTATCAAGAAATTGTTCTCTATATAAAGGGTATGCATAGATCATCGAGTGGTCAACTATTGGGATTTAAAGCTTATACATACCATCATTGCATGTTTCTAAGGATCAGATGATCTAAAGTTGATGATAAATATGTTCTAGTAAGGTTTTGTAATGGATTCAAATTATATAATTTACTTCGTACTTGGATTAGGGAGTTTTTTATTTTATTCTTTTATATTGTTTTTAAAATATTTTTATATTGGCCTTTCCAGACTTCTAATGTGCTCTATATATTGAATGGATCATTTATTATTGTTTATTCTTTTTTTCATTTTTATGGTTTTCTATAATTGAAATTTATTTCATATATACTTAATTTTTTGTAACTTATATTGAATTATATGGTGACGGGTCTATCCGTCATTTGGAATGCCCATGTTAGGATTTAGGATGGAAACAAAATTCTTTATATTTATTTATTTAAATAAATAATTAATATATATATTATTTTCTTAGAATGGAAACTTTTTATCTCCTTGTATGATCAAGAATGCCTCTGATTAATGTCATGGGAAAGAATGTGTTCCTAGTTTTGGGGGTAAAATGGGATGGTTCATAGAAAAAATAAGTTTCAAAAATTAATTTTTTTAGTATAATATTATAATATCTATTATCCCATTAATTAAGAATGACTTAGTATATTTTCCATATTTAAAATATAAATGTATTCAAAAAAATATCATGTTATATAAAAATTAACCATTTTTATTTTAATCCTCATTTTAGGATGATGAAATATCAATTTAAACAAGGATAAATGACCATTACATCCTTAGCTTCATCCACCAAATTTTTATTATCTTAATATCTAACAAATATTAGTTTCCTCATAAATCAACCATGTTTGTTATTTTTATCCCAATAAAAAATCACATCAACATTACATCAATGTTTCATCTATGATATATAATGCTCAATTATACCTAACAAAAAAATTAAATGGTTTAATTTCCGCAGCGACCAGTTTTTTTCAAGTCCTAGAATTCCTTCCATATTTTATCAAAGAATCCATAATTACTATTATAGAGTTATTAATTTGAAATATTAAGAATAATTCTTTAGTATATGAATTTAAAAATCTACACAATGATAAAAAAGGAAAAAAATAAGTTTATCAGTGATATTGATAAATAAGATTTATTATGGTTCACATATATAATTTATTGTAGTTCTAAATCAATAAGAAACTGCATTGATCCTCTTAAAACATTTTAACATTTTTAAAATAACAGATAAATTTTGTTAACATTTTAAATAAATATTTTACATCATTAAAATTTATTAGATTTTCAATTTTCAAATAGGATTTGTTAAATATTAATTTATATAATTTTTTTATGTTTTTTATATTTTATTATGTAATATATTAATTTAAATTTAGGTTATATTAAATTATACGATTCTATATATTGAATTTTTTTAATTAGATTTTATTCGGACACACTGTAATATGATATGTGTAATTGATTTGAGAATGTATCTAAATAGTTTTCCCATGTTGGATTCCAATGGTAGAGTATTAATTGATAGAGGTGGATATATTAAGGGGATGAGGTGATTTATGACTATAGAAACACATAATTTTCATACATTGATATTACATCTCAATATATGAATATTAAATATATTTTACGAAGACACATGTAAGGACCATAAAGGATACACAATCCTTATATTTCATGAAGGTTTGTCATCATGTCCCAAAATTATCTTCCAAATTACTGCTCTTCTTTTTCATAGAATACATAAACCATATAATCATAACCTAAGGAAAATAAATATAAGAAATGAATAACACATATAGTAATTAATGGTGTTCAAGAAAGATGTTAATGATAAATTGATCATAAAATGAACAAAATGTAATGAGAAAAAAAGAATAATATTTTAAAATAACTACCTATATTTTCATATATAATAATATTGAATCATAGAAAAATTATTTTTTGTTCATAGGGAATGAATCAAAAAATAATCACAAAAAATTAGGGTTGGTCTCATTAAATTATCATAAGACATATGTTTTTGGAATACACATAATCATAGAAAATAATTTTCATAGTCATGGCTCATTTACTAAACTATTTTGAAGGATGAGGATCACACCATATTTCAACCTATCCGTAGTGAATGTTCACTTTCATTTCTGAAATAATAGAAAGAGTTTCTCAATGATAATTTATTACACCCCATTTTAATCCTTATTATCTCATGAGATATACCCCTATAATAAATTCATTAGATCGCTGTGTAATTCAGATACCACTAATCACATAATCATAATAATTCTATATGTGTTCCAAAATATCATAAAACATTCATCTTATCAAGATATCATAACCCCTTGAAAATAAATTATTATTATAATTATTTCAAAATTTCATCACTATATCACCCATGGATGAGTAAGATGTTTCATATTTGACTCATGATACATTAATTTATGGGTGGGAAAGCAATGAGTTTCATTGAATTATGATTAAATAATCATCATATTATGTCATATAATGAATGGATATCGATTTTATTAATATCTCAAAACACCACTAAATGATAAGTAACATTAAATGATATAATCACAGATGAAAAGTTATATTAAAAGATTTCACTAACTTTTATTCAAAAAAAATTACACAATGAAATAACATATTCAACATCTAATGTTATCATAAAATATTATGTAAAATAATTTATTTTAAGGTAAAATTAATACATGTGATGGAACCTACAATGGTTTGAGCAGTCAGGATGGTGTGAAATTCTATTTATCTCACATATGTTAAAAAAATGATTCCTTTCACATTTCATGTAAAAAGTAAAAATAACCTCTTTCCGAAAACTACAGGAACCTTAAATTGAAATATTTTTATAAATATCCAATAATTGGTAAAAATTAAATTAAAAATTATTGGGTAATAATAAAAACATTAATGAAATTTTTTAAAAAATATGTCATAAATGAGAAATGAATTGATGTTGAAAGGAGAAATAAAGTATGTTTCCTTAAAAATTAGTATCTTTATTTTAGAATGTTGGGAAGATAAAAAATAGACATATATTTTTAAAAAAATGAAAATTTTATAAGAAAAATCATGTGTTTAGTGGGAAATATATTATAAAATTTAAAAATACAAAACATAATCAGACAAAATCTCCAAAAATAATAAAATAATAATATAAATATTTTCCCTCATGTTTTATTTTATTTGATGGCTACATTACATCCTATATAATTTATATAACTTAACTATACATTTATACCCCAATAATTCAAATACTTAATATATGATATATTATTTCTTTATAACAATTTAACAACCATTTTTAAAAAATTATTTATTAGAACCACAATTTCATAGGGTTAATTATTTCATTTATCGTGATAATTCTGGTTCTGTAGTTATGATAAAAATAATTTTATTATGGCCCTATCATATACATTTTTTATACCAAGATAATAATATTATATAAAATTATTATATATATATATTCATCCATAATATTTAGAGGCAAAAAATGAGTTCCACTATTCTTAGCGATGAGAGCACATACATATGCTAGAACATTTTTCTATTTTTCAATGGATGGAATGAAATAATGGAAATTAATAATTAATTTGTAAGGAAATATTTTTATATTATATTTATAATATATATTTGTTAAATATTTAATTTTTCTATAAATTTATTTAAAAATTAAATTTTAATCACATCACTTTGTAGAGGCTGTAGTCCACATATACACATGAGAAACATTACAGTGAAGCAGTCAGACATATAAAATATCTATATAGATTATATTGTAACTAATTCTTTAGTTGTTTAATCTAAATTGTGTACATTCAATAAGGTTTCTTGGATATATATAAAGATCAATGAATAAGTTCAATTGGGATCTTAATTTGATGATATGTGTAAGACCACAAAAATATTCTAGAAATACATCATTGTAGTCTCTCATAGTGGTCATGTTATTGAGCATGATTATCTCCTTTCTGTCAATCATTTGAGATAGATATGATTTCTAATTAGTAAATAATATCTACACTTGAGATAAGGATTCTAAAGGAGTTTCATCATCCTAAATTCACTTGATCAAAATCATAGGATGCATTTGGATGGGTAGAGTGATCTCCCTTTCATGAGAGTTTATGTTGGATTTATATAATAATAACCCATATATTACCAATATAGGATAAAACTATTACAGAATATGTAAGACAATATTTTCGGGGAGGTTTTCCCTAAATTGTTAATACGTGAGGAGTTATATACTTTGGATGAAATAATATCTCCATTTTATATTTTGAAATATAACTCAGTGTAACCACCGGAGATTTTATGAGAATTATTCTTTTTAATTTCATTGATGTCTTGTGTTGTACGCTACACCAAAATTAGCTTTCACTATACACAACACCGTATTAGCTTATATTATACACAACACTATTCTTGGATCATGTTAGACACAATTTCAAGTTTGTTTTGTGGAAATTATTTTACGCAACATTAAGTATAGATTTTTTTAGTGTATAAATAAAATATGTTTTGATTATGTTATACGCAACACCAAAGAGAGCTTCCACTACACATATCCCTTACTTGGCATGAATTACACGCAATCAAGACCATCCTCGATAGCGCGTGTAGTACGCAATACCGAGTTTCACTAAACGATATATTATTATAATATTATTCTGAACAAGCTATTATGAATAATAATACCCACTTTTTGAAATTTCATAAATTTTATTTTTCAAAATGGAGATCATTTTTGGATTCATAATATGGAAATTAGCCTAGGGTGAATTTTTGGTATTTTTCTGAAAACATTCAATTTTTGATGACTAGTGAAAACACTGGTTTACTATTTTAAACCGAATTTTTATAAAAATAATTATTTATTTTATTTAAATTTATTTTAGGTAAAAATTAATACATAATACCTATATAAGTTCAAATTAATTCATTGGAGTTATTTTATAATAATTTTAGACATATATAAATTTTATTGAACTTTTCACCGTCATTTACCCACCTCCTAGGAGAGATTGAAAATTTACTTAAAACTTAATTTTATAGCTTCTATGAGTGGAATTTCAAAAATCATAGAGGCACAGTTAATATTAAGGAGTAAAATGTGGTTCAATAAGATAAAAATATTTTTTGGTGAATATTATCTTTTTTTTCTTATATTTACCATGGTTAAAAGTAAATAGGGCAATTAAGGGTAAAATGATATTATTATTACACTAAAAGTTCTAATAATTCTATTGGATAAGTTTAATTCGACCAAAAAACAACTTAGGAATAAAATTTTGCCCTTTATTTCCACTTGGATTAGATTAGGAAATTTATTATTATTTTATTTAGAGAAGAGTTAAAATAATTAAAATCAATGTTCGATAACTAAAACATTTTTAATATAGGGTTATACATAAGAAAAATTAGACTATAAATACTAATTATAAAGATAGAAAGATTTCCTACCTAATGGTATTTTATTTATAATTTTTAGACATTAAATAATTTTATTTATTTATGAAAACAAGGTGATGCGGTAATTACCTAAATAATTAAATATTAAAATAATTGTGATTATCAATACCCAAATAAATATAATTTGAAACTTTTTATGAATTACACTAATTTTCTAGGTTAATATGACATTTTCTTATTGATTTAATTAACTTATTTATATCTAATCATTCTGTTATGATTTTTAAAAAAACCAATTACCAAATAGTGTCAAAACTGACATTAAATAGTTTTTAAAACAAATATTATATTATTAATTGTTATTTTATTCCTAAAAATCTAATGTTTGGACAAATGAATTATATAAGTTTATATATATTAATAATGAACAACATGGGGTTAGTTTGTCTTGTTATATTAAGTTTATTAGCCATATAGTGTAAGAAAACAAGAAGACACAGCAAAAGTAAAATTATTTAACTTAAAGTTAAATCTAACTGATAATGTTAAAATATTAACCATAATAGGTCTACATTCTAGTGGTTTAGATTATTTCGACCCATCCACACTTTATATTAGAAATAAATAAATTTTAAGATAATATAAACCGAAAATGACTTTATTATAAAATAATATTTTATGTTTTTCCAAAGGTTCCCCTCTCCTCCCTTATAAAAAGGGCACCACTTCACTCTTCTCTTCACACCCTTTTGAGCCTTGAAGCTAAGACAACCCCTATCCATTTCCATTATCATCTTCCCTAGAATCATTATAGAGGTTCTGGTCTCCTCAAAAGACCAACCCTAGTGCCTTAAGAGGAGGATAAGAAGAGGCACGTCAAAGAAGAGGTAATATCCTTTACCGATTCATTCCAATTTATTTCTTCTTCTACTTCTTCTTCTTTATTTGTTTCATAATAAATTAAAAACATCAGTATCAATAATATACTGATATTTTATTATAAATATCAAACAACCTAATTTCATCTTCTATCCATCCTATGGAAAATGAAATCACCGTGCGTGCGTACGTATAGAATACCGTCTCCACATCGTGGTGTAATCTGTTTTCCACCACCACCTTACATGGATGTGTATAATGGTGAAAATAAATAACTATATATAATTATTTTAATTTGATATTGATTCTGAAATATTATACAAAAACTTTAATAGAATTCCACGATCATGGGAATGATATCATCCCTCATACGTATGTACAGACTACTGTCTCCATGACGTGATGAGATTCATTCTCCATGTTAACCAATGATGAAAGATTATAAAGTATATGTAATGGATAATAATGAAATATATGACTTAATAATGATACTGGATTTATGTATATATATATATATTCATGTCATCTACTTAATTCCATTCAATTCAATAAGGAAACGAAAATAGCGTTCCTGTGTACATACGGCCTACCGTCTCCATTAACGGTGTATTTCATTCCATTTACCGATATATCATATATATATATATATATATGATGAATATATATTATATATATAAATAATTTTTTACATTATGGAATTATGTAAATCAGGATATAAGTAATAATATCAAGAACAACAAGTCGAAACACGTAAGATAAATGAAACGATTTTACCCAAAACGCTACTTTAACATGGAATTTACCAAAGAACAGTTAATATAAAGTCATAAGTGAAACATATATGATATCATAACAATTAATATGATTCTATAAAAAGTCAATTAAATTATTCAAATCATTCTATAGGAGGTTCGGATACGTATGTAGCATATCAGAACTATGGTAAGGGATAACTATTCGAATATCATTATTATCCGAGATTGTCATTCGTAAGTATTTACTAGGGTTATTGTTATCATCTATGTCCATGTTTTATAAAATTGTTTTCATGTATGTTTAATGTCCCCTTTACCCATTTTTAAATTTTACCACATGTTATGAAAGGAATCTTACTTTTGTTTACCACACGAGGAACTTTTTGACTTTTCCGTCAAAAGTATGAGAAGAATTTTTTTATAACATATACGGCATGAATGGATTTTTACAGTTTCATAGTGCCTTATTTTCATGAAGATTACACTACATGATTTCATGACTATTTTCAAAAAAATACTTTTCTTTTAAAATTTCATGGAATTTTTTGAGAATAAAATTATTTTGAAGAAGAAAGGATATTTTCATCATGAATTCATTTCAAGTGTTTTTTCAAAAACATTTTCTATCTAATATGAAATTATTTCATCTGTGTATCTTCCATGTATAATGTACCTATGATTTACATGGTTTTACTTTTCATATGATGAAATGATATCCATTTGTTTTATATGGATTGTGTTATGATGGAATGATTTTTATGAAACCCATTTTATGCGTTGGGTTATTATGAATGATGTATGTTTATTTTATGGAACACTTAAAAATTATTTCATTATGAGATAGGTGGGACCTATATATCCCTCCAATGCATTGGGTAAAGATTTATATCTAATGAGATAGACATGGCTGGAATGGTAAGTTAGTCTGGTTCAGTATTTTATGACTGGAACGAGGAGTGAACTCGATTCAGAAAGGGACTTTGTCAACTAAGATGGTCTTGGCCACAATGTCGTGGATACTATAGAAATCATAACATGTTCTTAATGGTTTCTACAACTACATGCTTTATTCTCATTCTATTTTATAATGATTTATGATCTATTATGATCTATGCCTTACGTACTACAATATTTTATGTCATTTCTCAAGATTTTGATATTTAAATATTTTTTCATGTTTTGTAGTTCAAATGTATATGACTTGTTTTATTTTCTCCATTCTTACCCTTACTTAGCATTTGAGCTCTCCCTTTATATTTTTTCTTTTCCCCAAGATTTAAATAAAGGTTCCCGGTAAGATAACAAAAGGTGAAGATCTTTATAGAAGATGTTGAAGATCTTTCACCACGATTAGAAGATTATATTCCGAGTTTCCAAATACACTAAACTATTACGGTCCTTGTGTGTCTATTTTTGTAATGTATGAAGTATTCTGTGAATTTAATGTAATGTCCATGTATGTCTTGTTTGGGGTCTCTACAGTTGGTATCAGAGGAAAGGTTTAGTCAATCTTTGGAAACTAGTATGTGAGAACTTTAGTGAGATCCCTATATATATTTATATGGTATGTCTAGGGATTTCCCTAAGGTTAAGTATACGTATAGGTTTTAGTCCTAGAATAATGGTAATGATTTTAGAATTAATCCTATGATGTTAGATATCGAAGGTACTCCCCCTTTATTATGTTATTTTTCCTTGAATGATTTTTTTCCTCTAACACTATTATTTTTGGGTTATTGATGATGGATGGAACCTGAAGGAATCCTGTTGATCAGTGTAATGGAAGATGCAATGATTTTCCTTGTGAACAAACCAATGTTATGGGAGACAGAGTGAAAAATATTATTTCTATACTTACACAAGCTAAGAATCATTCTGGACTTCCAAATGAGCAGATAAGGGAACAATATTCTATTGTTTCCTTTATGAGGCAACGTCCACCTTCTTTCAGTGGGTCTTCTGATCCACTTGTTGTGGAACAAAGGATCAGTACCATTGAAAATATATTTTCCATACGTCATTGTTCAGAACCTGAAAAAGTCATTATGGCTATTTCCCATTTAGAAGGCGAAGTAGATCAATGGTGGACTCTAATTAAGAATACGAGGCCCCGAGATGAAATTGAATCCATGGAATGGGATGAGTTCAAGAACATATTTTTCAATAAGTACATCCATAATATTCTTCTAACAAATATAGAAAAGGATTTCCTTGAGCTTAAGAAAAAGGAAGATGAATCTATTGGTATATACAAAGCGAATTTTACAAGACTTGTATGGTATGCATCTAGTTTCATCATATAACGGGAATGTACAGTTGATCGATTCTTCAGTGGCTTAAAACCAAGTCTTCGAGGGGAATTAGCTATAAGAGACTTCAGTATCTATGAAGAAATTTCGGGTTTCACTATCAAGGTAGAAATGGAAGTTGGTGTTACATATCCATCTATGGTTTTGAAACGAAACGAAAGATGGAGTTTATGGAGAAATTTTAGAATAATGGTGAAAAGAAGATGAATGTTTCTTTATGCTCAAAGTGTGGAAAGAAGCATAGTGGAGAGTGTCTTAAAGGGACTAGAAAATGTTTTAAGTGTGGAAAAGAAGGTCATGGAGAAGCTGAGTGTCAATGTAATGGAAAAAGGGTTACTAATGATGTGAATAATGAAAATACTGCAGAGAACGCTCCACCAACACTTCAATGCTTCAAGTGCAAGGAAATGGGGAATTATGCTATCCAATGCCCCAATAAAAGAATTAATGATGATCGACCTGAGAAACCTCTTAAGTAAAAGGAAAAAAGGTAAGTCACATGTGATCAATATTAGTGATGTTGAGTATGAAAATGATGTAGTGGAATGATTATGTGTTTATATAATAAGATTCCAAAATAATGTTGTGGAATCTGATTTATAGAACTGTGGAATATTGGAATATCTATGTAATGTTTTATTATGGTTTTCAATAATTATATGGTACCGGTAACCATGAAAATTAATTCAAATATTTTGGAAATTAGATGATATGATAAGGAGAAATGAAATAGTATTCATGATCTCATGACTGATATAAGGACTGTGTGATATTATGGTTTGAGTATGTAGGATTTTTTTGATTTTGGTATGTGGAAAGAGTTAACTTTTGACAATATTCATGTTTTCACTAAGGTTCAATGGGTATTAATTTTTAAAGAGAATACATGATTAAGGTATTCTCATGATTAGAATGTGACCAACAAGATATATCGTATGATATATGGGTGATAAATGATGGTATTCACATGCTCAGTAGATGACATTTCTAGTAATTGTTTTCTTTATACTATGAGCATAGACAAAAGTATTTTGGATATGCCTAATTATAGGAATGGATTATGTTGGACATAAGACAGTATTGTTTAAGGCTAGGTTTTTTTCTCGATATTATTTATGGAATGTTATACTAATGTGATTTTAGAGAAAGGACAACCCATAGGACAAGTGACAACCCATCGCGTCAAAAAAGGATGGGGGAATCGAACCCACAACCCAAGTGCGATAGGCCTTTATTTACTACCATTGTCCTATAGGAAGTCCCTGGATAGTAGAAACTAGTTTTATTATATTAATTAATATGATATAAGAACTATAAATCCATTTTAAGGACTATATATTATTAATCTCACTATAGATAGACTTATGTATTTTTGATAGCTTTTTCGAACCATTTGTTTGAGATAGATGGAATGAAATATCATTCTATCACATGATCTGATAACACTTCATGAATGACAAATTCAACTCATTTCTTTAAGAGATGAATTGGAAATTTTCCATGTAACAACCAACGATGAGATTGTACCAAAATCAAGAAAGTATTTCTTCTAATTCCAATTTCTTCAACTTTTGGGAAATGATCTTGAATACAAAAAATGTTGTACTAGTGCCCTTATATCTGATTAATTAAATGGTACCTTAGATCATCAAAAATTTATGGCATTTGATTTTTGGCTTTTTCATAGACATGTTATCTACCACTCTTCATCAGAACATGATGGTTAGATTTTTTCCTTCCATATCCATATTTTCACCTATGTTATTTTATGTGGAAACCCAATGATTAATTAATTTGGGTAACAGTTACATTTCACAATTAAAATTTTAATGCTAGTTTTTTTATTCCTTTTTTCGATGTAGGTTTCTATGAAATAAACATTCAAGTAGTAAACCATTTATAACCCAGATGAATTTTGACGGTGAAATTCATTTTTAAGGGGGGTAGAATTTAACAACCTGAGATTTTATGAGAATTATTCTTTTTAATTTCATTTATGTATTGTTTTGTACACTAATCTAAAATTATCTTGAACTATACGCAACACCGTATTAGCTTGTAGTATACGCAACCAAATTCTTGGCTCGTGTTACACACAATTTCAAGTTCGTTTTGTCGAAATTATTTTAGGCAACATTATGTATAGATTTTGTTTAATGTATAAATGAAATATGTTTTGATTATGTTATATGCAACACTAAATGGAGATTTCACTATACGCATCCCTGACTTTCCTTGTATTACACACAATCAAGACCTTCCCCGATAGCGTGTGTAGTAAGTAATACCAAGTTTCACTAAACGATATATTATTATAATATTATTATGAACTAGCCATTGTGAATAGTAATACCCACTTTCTGAAATTTTATAAATATTATTTTTAAAAATGGACTTCATTTTTGGCTTCATAATATTGAAATTAGCCTTGGGTGAATTTTTGGTATTTTTCTAAAAACATTCAATTTTTTATGAATAGTGAAAACAATGGGTTACTTTTTTAAAAACAAACTTTTTATATAAAAAATAATTTATTTTATTTAAATTTATTTTAGCTAAGAATTGATATATAATACCTATATATGGTCAATGTAACTCATTAGAGTGATTTTATAATAATTTTAGACATATAAAAATTTAATTGAACTTTTCACCGTCTTTTAGCCACCTCCTAGGAGAGTTTAAAAATTTACATAATACATAATTTTACCGCTTCTATGAGTGGAATTTCAAAAATCAGAGATACACGGTTAATATCAAGCAGTAAAATTTGGGTCAAAAAGATAAAAATATATTTTGGTGAATAAAAAAATTTTACTTTTATTTACCACGGTTAAAAGTAAATGGGGAAATTAAGGGTAAAAATGATATTATTATTACCCTAACACATTAATAATTCTATTGAATAAGTGTAATTAAACATAAAAAACTTTAGGAATAATATATTTCCCTTTATGTCCACTTGGATTAGATTAGGACATTTATTATTATTTTATTTAAAGAAGAGTTAAAATAGTGAAAATTAATGTATAATAACAAAAAAAAATTTAATATAGGGTTATACATAAGATAATTTCGACTATAAATATTCATAGGAAGATAAAAATATTTCCTACCTAATGTTTTTTTATTTATAATTTTTAAACTTTATATAATTTTATTTTTTTATGAAAAAATGATGATGCAGTAATTACCTAAATAATGAAATATTAAAATAATTGATATGATAAATACACAAATAAATGTATTTTGAGAATTTTTTTGAATTCAACGAATTTTATATCTTAATATGAAATTTTATTATTGATTTAAGTTTCTTTTTTTGAACTAATAATGCTGTTATGATTTTTAAAAAAATCAATTACCAAATAGTGTCAAAATTCACATAAAAAAGTTTAAAAAAATATTGTATTATTAATTGTTATTTTATTCTTAAAAATATATGGATCAGAAAAATGACTTATATAAGGTTATATATATTAATAATTAACATCATGGGGTTCATTTGGCTTGTTATAGAATGTTTATTAACCATATAGTGTAAGAAAACAAGAAGACACAGTAAAAGTAAACTTATTTAACTTAAAGTTAAATCTAATGGATATGCTTAAAATATTAAACTAAACTTTTCTAAATTATATTGGTTGAGATTATTTCTATACATCCTCGCATTATATTCAAAAGAAGTCAATTTGGAATTATTATAAAGCAAATATGACTTTATTATAAAATAATATTTTTTTCCAAAGGTGCCCCTCTCCTCCCTTATAAAAAGGGAACCCTTTCCCTATTCTCTTCACTCCCTTCTGAGCCTTGAAGTTCATCCAAACCCTACCAATGTCGCTTATCATCTTCCCTATAATCATTATATAGGTTCTGGTCTCTTCAAAATTCCATCCCTAGTTCCTTAAGAGGAGGATAAGAAGAGTCACGTCAAAGAATAGGTAATATCCTTTACCGATTCTTTCCAATTTATTTCTTCTTTGACTTATTCTTATTTATTTGTTTCATCATAAATTAATAACATCAGTATCAATAATATACTGATATTTTATTATAAATATAAAACAACCCAATTTCTTCTTCTATCCATCCTAAGAAAAATGAAATCACCCCACGTGCGTATGTACGGAATATCATCTCCACACCGTGGTGTAATCTGTTTTCCACCACCACCTTAAATGGATGGGTATAATGGTGTAAATAAATAACTATATATTATTATTTTAAATTGATATTGATTCCTAAATATTAGACAAACACTTCAATAAAATTCCACGATCATGGGGATGATATCATCGCTCGTGCGTACATACGGACTATCGTCTCCACAATGCGATGAGATTCATTTTCCACGTTAACCATTCATGAATGATTATAACATATATATATTGAATAATAATGAAATATATGAAATAATAATGATACTGGATTTATTTATATCTATATATATATTTATTTATTTCATCTACTTAATTCCATTCAATTCAATAAGGAAATGAAAACAACATTCATGCGTACGTACGGCCAACATTCTCCATGAACAGTGTATTTCATTCCATTCATCGATCTATCATATATATATATATGTATATGATTAATATATATTATATATATAAATCATGTTTTACATTCTGGAATTATATAAATCAGGATATAAGTCATAATATCAGGAACAACAGGTCAAAAAACGTATGATAAATGAAACGATTTTATCCAAAATGCTGCTTTAACATGGAATTTACAAAAGAACTGGTAATATAAAGTCATAAGTGAACCATATATGATATCATAACAATTAATATGATTCTTTAATAAGTCAATGACATTATTTAAATAATTATACAAGAGTTTCAGATACATACAAAGAATATCGGACCTAAGGTAAGGGATAACTATTCCAATCTCGTTCATATCTAAGATTGTCATTTGTAAGTATTTACTGGGGTTATTTTAATCATCCATGTACATGTTTTTAAAAAAATCAAGTATGTTTGATTTCCCTTATACCCATTTATAAATTTTACCACATCTTATTAAAGGAATCTTACTTTTGTTTACCACAGAAGAAACTTTTTGACTTTTCCGGCAAAAGTACGAGAAGAATGTTTTTTAACTTATACGGAAAGAACCGATTTTTACATATTCAAAATGCCTTATTTTAATAATGATTACTATACATGATTTCATGACTATTTTCAACAAAATTATTTTTCTTTTAAAATTACCTGTCATTTTGTGAAAAGAAAATTATTTCGAAGACAAAAAGGAAATTTTGATCAAGAAATCATTTCAAGTGTTTTATCAAAACCATTTTCCATCTTATATGACATTATTTCATATGTGTATGTTTCAATTATACTGTCTCTATGATTTACATGGTTTCACATTTCATATGATAAAATGATATCCATTTGTTTTATATAATTATGTTATGATGGAATGATGTTTATGAAACCCATTTTATTCATTGGGTTATTATGAATGATGTATGTTTATTTTGTGGTACGCTTAAGAATGATTTCATTATGAGATAGGTGGGACATATATCTCCCCCAAATTAATTGGGTAAAGATTTATATCTCATGAGATAAACATGGCTGGAATGGTAAGTTAATCTGGTTCAGTATATCAGGACTGGAATGAGAAGTGAACTCGATTCAGAATGGGGCTTTGTAAACTAAGATGGTCCTGGAAGCAGTGCCTTGGCTACTATGGAAATCATAACATGTTATTAATGGTTTCCAGAACTACATGCTTTATTCCCATGATATTTTATTATTACTGATGATCCATTATGATCCATGCCTTACATGTTGCCATTTTTTATGTCATAGATCAATATTTTGATGATTAAATATTATATTCATGTTTTTTAGTTCAAATGTATACGATTTGTTTTATTTTCTTCATGCTTACCCTTACTGATCATTTGAGATCACCCTTTATATGTTTTATTTTCCCCAGGATTTAAATAATGCTTTTAGGTAAGAAAAAAAGGGGAAGATCTTTATGGGAGATGTTTATGATCTTTCACCACGATTAGAAGATTATATTCCGAGTTTCCAAAGACACTAAACTATTTCGGTCCTTGTGTGTGTTTTTTTTTTTATGTATTAAGTATTCTGTAAAATTAATGTAATGTCCATGTACGTCAGGTTTGGGGTATCTACACTCAACCTCTATACATTTAGATGGTATTTTACTAGTTTTACTAAACATCCATGATATGAACGAATGTGTAGAACTATAATCATATAATACATTCTCTATTCATTAATTAATAACCATGAAACCTATCCCCACCTCATTTTTTTTGGCTCCACCTCTCTAGTGGTGATATAATAACCGTTCTTTTTTGCCTTGGAGGTTGTTATTTATATTGCATATAATAATCAAATTCTAATGGAAATGAGTCACATATTTAATATGTTTCAAGCAGTTTAAGCACTTCACTTCAGGATGATTATTTATCCAAACATTCCATTCTAAATCAATATTATTGGGAATTTTTATATAAGTTCAAAAAAATTTATCCAAATTCTCCATTATTCTAAATTTTAATCATATCATGGTTCTCTTTAGACTATTAACATGATACTTCTTACCAAAATTATGACATGTGGGTTGTTGGATTTTAAATCCATATTGGGATATATTTGTTAATCATCCCATTTTAAACTATAGTTTCCCTTTTTTTATCTTGAAACTCATGAGGCCACTGAGGGTATCTGATATCCATTTCAACCTTTAGGTAACAAAAAGAAATATTTTTATTTTTTTAAATTACTTGAATCACAAACGTTTTTCATAGGATCTGTATTAGTCTACCAAAGAAGTAATCCCCACATTTTTCAGTGTTCATGGAAAAGAGGGAGGCCTATCTTGAATGCTTTTAATGTTTTTACTTATACACAATTATATAATTTCCATATATTTTTTTCTACATAAATCTATTTCATTATTAGGATTATGGGCTTGTGTAAATTTTTATTGATAAAAATTCTTGAAATATTCCCATTCATTGGAATCAATTTTATCCTTGTACTTTCTGTTAATGACAAATGTACACCACTAATTATATTCCTCGTCAAAATGATTGACCTCCAGTACAAAATTAAATTCTTCTCAGCACTAGAGTGAAGATAATATATTTTAAATGTATTTGATTTATTATTATGTGATGATGGAATGAAAATGTCCACTATACATAGGAGGAATTTTTCACCAATATGATTCAACAAAACATTATCCCTATTAAAAGAATGAGGGAGTTCAACATGATTCATGTTACTATTAATCACATGATCTAGTTTAGAAAGTAATATTAGGATATTTTACCACCCATTCCAATAATATTTGGAATTTCATTAGGCCATTCATCACAACTCCAATAACATCGATTATTGACAAATGGATTCCAATTTAAAAACATTAACAAAGAAGAATAAATAACAATTAAGGGGGAATTAATTCATATCTAATAATCATTAAAAATAAATATTAGAACATATAAGGATAAAATTATAAATGAAAAGTATATTCTAACTTGTGATTTCTATGGTTTTGAACATGGTTCTCCATGCTGACGGAGTTATTCCTTGGGTTCTTACTAAAGATCTCCCACACTAATCTCAAAAAATTATTAGAATTTTAATTGATGCCAATTATATTGTCCCTAGCCATTTTAAAATATTATTACATCATTCCAAGCATAATAAACAGTGAAATATGACAATGCATAATAAAGTATAGGTTCTATGGATTATTTGGTACATCTTAATGTCTTGGTTCCAAATTCCACTCAAAGGTTCCCCATTACAATTTATCCACATGTCGATAAGAACATCAACATAAATTCACGAGGCTTACGACTAGCAAAAAGGGCCTATGTGTGTTAGGGGAGATTATTCCCTCATTATAAGGGTGTAACATATTGGAGAATACAATAATAGTTCAATTGTTAAAGCAGTATACCATAAAATAGAAATAAAGATTATATAAATGTGAGTAAAAAATTCCATACATTATATAATTAGAAATATAATGATACATGTCACATGTTTATAAATAAATTACCATAAAAAGTGTACATAATTGATATACGATACATTTTCAAAATTAAAAAAAGGAACATATGAAACCAAGTTGCATTAAATTACTCAGGTTTGTAAAATTCTATTCTCATCATAAGCATTGTATCAAATATATGTATTAAAAAAGATTCCCATATTTAAACCATCAATCATAAAAAAATTGGGTAAAAAATTGTTACCCAAATACGGTTTGAGATATAGTCCTTGTAGAAAACGGCTCTGAATCTGGGCCAATTAGTCAGTGAATATATATGAAAATTGTGAATTAAATATTATAATAAAAAGAGACATATATAAATGTTAACATCAATCCCATTTAATCTATTTCATTTAAAAATTCAATATCATAAAATGTATAAGTCTCTATAACAGAATCAAGCGTGGAATCTCTTATACAATCAATATGAAAAAAGATGTTGAAACATGCCATCTATAATTATACGAGCCAATTCGGAATCCATATTTTTTCTTCTGATTAGAAGAATGTACATGTAGTATATTACCATTAATTTGATTGAGAACTTAAGTACGCCCTTAACATCATATATTAGAATTTTGGTATAACACAATGTAAGATATCAAATTTTTACCATCCATGAAATTTTTGAGTTAGAATTCAATTGTCTATCAGTTTTATTATCCACCAACAGAATACAATAATATCCTAGGGATCCACTCACATACCATATATCTCTCTATGCGACAGAACATCCATTCCTTATGAGTTTTTCATTGGTAATCTAGTAAGTAACCCCCATGTATCATTCATGGCACATAAGATGAAATTCCATTTTTGAGTCCTTCCATTGCATACACTATTTGGATCCTTGATTCATATGGAATAAAAATTAATCCTCAATGATTTAGAAAATGGAAACCTTTATTTGGATTGATGATTCGACCACAGTATAATCAAGGTTAGGCCATTAATTCTGTCCATAGATTCATTCAATTGGATCCCTGATTCACCAAAAGCATAAAATTCACTGGTCTAATGAGTCCATCTATGGAATACATAAATTGGATCGATGATTAACCTATTTATATTAATTATTTCATCAATTTAATTCCATTTTAATCAGTTCATTTATCATTAAAATTTAAAACTCCAAAGCATCCATTTGAATCTCTCGTCAAAAGGTAACTCATGCATTAACAAACCTCAAAATTATGGTACATCAATTACTCACATTGTAATTTTCAAATTTATATGTATCGCATGCACAAAAAGATATTACATGGATTATATATTATTTAACTAGCTTGGGAAATTCATTATGGAAATAAATTAAGCTCTATCAACCAATACATGGCATGGTAATATTTTATCTCACATTGAAACATTACAATGGAATTAAGGGATATAAATATATATACATCAAAAATCCTCAATCTATGGTCAAATCATCAATTTCATTAGTTATTTCCAATTTAACCATTTCAATTATAATTCATCCATTATTAATTTGAACTCAAATTTTATTGTCCGGCGACTTAGGAAATAAAGGTACACCACAATGGGGTCTAAGAAATACCCATAAATGGTTCAATTATCCAACACATCCCAATGGGTGGTCTATTCATGGTGTTCAACCTATAAAAAGCATTAAAAATTTTCTTTAATCAAATAGAATATGACAAAATAATATAATTATTTAATTTAAATTCAACAGACACCCAATATTTAGGCGTGCAGAATACTAACATATATAAAAGTTACGAATTTGAGAGAAAGGCACAAGAACACCCAAATTAGGTGCATGCTAGATAGCTCATCCAATATCATATACGGATATTACCTAGATCAAAAAAATATGAAGACAGTATGATGAATGAGAAATTATGGAATATTAGCCTAAATGCATATTTCATACCAAAAAGGTATAAAAATGAAGAATGTATAAAAATGAATTAATACATTAACACTATATATCTAATGAGTCAAACCATGCTTGAATCAGAGCTCAAACATTGATGGTACATCAAATCCTACTTGAGGCTGAAAGTGAATATTCTATAATACCCTCAATGTTATGTATAAAATAAGGCCAAATCGTAGGTTTAAATGTGATTTTTAATTTAATTAAAATTTATAAAAAATCTAAATCTATCAAAGGCACACAGGTATGGTGCCCAAATTAAAAAATCGAGTTCTATGCCGAGAATTTATTCCAATAGGTAAATGGGAATCTATAAGGTTATGATAAATGGTTTATTAATCTTGTGAGAACAATGAGAAATGTGTTTATTAAGATCTAGTAAAAATGAAGACTTGGACCTATGGTCGTTCAACACTACCCACAAAATTTACCAAACTATTAAGCCTCATATTTTCACCAAATATTTTGGTAATGGACTCTATACCAGCCTTGGTCACCCCTATGCCCTTTTTGACCCTAATAAGCATTTATATTCTCAATGTATAGGAAACTAAATTGAGAAATGAAAAAAACATGGAATTTTTACTTCAATGAATAATTGGATTCCTTCAAACTTCTCCACTATAGAAATGTGTCACCAAAATTACCTTCAAAGGGCAGCAATGCATGATTTGAAAATTACACTGGCCAGTGTGATCATACAAGAGCCTCAAATTCCTATTACTCATCATATTCATGGTCATGCTCCCATAGCCCCCATACTAAAGGAAATAACTACCCTATGATAAACATCATTATATGATTCAAAATTCATTTTGGATTCTCCTTAAATGATGAATCTACCTATAACTCAACCTCCCCTAGGTGGAAGGAAGGAGACGAATATGAATAGTAACTTCAAGGCTGAGAAATATGGAAGATTTCATGTATAGGCCAATACCTATATGGTCACTGCAATAGATAGGCTATCGTCCCGACATTCTCTAGAATCTCAAACATCCTGACATATCTTGGTGAAATAATACTATATATCATCTTTCTCTTATGCCCCATCCTTGTTGAAACACATAGGAATACTGTATCCCTGAATTCTAACTCTAGAGTGCATATGTGGAAATCAGTCTATGATTTCAAATTAGAGTGAACTGTATACATCCACATCCAAATCAGCTACACCTACTCTAAGGCCTCCTGAGTAAGATAAGGTCCCAACATAGTTTCCTCTACTTCATCTTTCCAATGTAGTGGAGATTGGTAGGGCATACCATACAAATCCTCTTATGGGACCTTTTTAATTGTATCATGAATGAAATTGTTATATAAAAATTCAAATAGGTTAATATACCTATCAAAATAATCCCCGTAGTTTAGGAAATATGCTCACAAAATCTTCTTATACACCAGAATCATTTTCTCTAACTATCCATAAGTTCGGGTGTGGTATTACATGATCAGAAGTTCTTGAGTACCCCACTCCCTTTCTATAGAACTCAATAACCATCATGTAAACAAATTTTCTATTTATAAAATGATAGAATGATTTACCACATGAGTTAGTACTATATTACATTATTAATATATCCAATAATCATGAAATATTAATGTATCCTTCATATGAAGGCTGCGAGTGACGTTCATGATCCTATAAAAAAACCCATACATCATCATTACATTGAGGTGACCTTTGTAAATTAGTAATGAATTTCATCCAGAAATTATTACACTTACAATTTGGAATGGGTAGCTTTTGTAATAGTCTGTATGGTATGTATTATTCTTCCTTAACCATTCAATATGTGGAACACCTCATGAAGAATCTACCTACATCTCTTTTCGTAAATGACCACTAATATTATTGATGTAAATATCATTGCAACTTGGTGAATCCTTAGTGTACATAAAATGATGAAGTGTAAAATACCCATGTAATCTTCTTTCACATGTCTGCTGGAACCCCCTTGTGACCATGTACTCATAAGATCTCATCATCACATATAGTCAATATAAGAGGTCGGACCTCAACATCCACACACTACCATATAACTAATACTTTTGATTCATCTAGAAGCCTCATCCTTAGACTATGTAGTAGGGAATAGGTAAAAGGTAAGGTCGAGAGAAGAGTAGGACCCTTACTATCATCCACCTCCATGTGCATCTCAATGAAAAAATCTATAAGCTGCAACTCACTACTGGCATATTTCATTGCATGTTTTTTATACATCTAACTCAGTGAATAATCCAATTAACAACCTTTTACATTCATGTAGGAATTCTTTATGTTTAAGGACTGAAGGTATTCAACAAACCTTCACTACCACAAATTCAAATCTTCTTATGTATGTAAATGCATTTGTCTTCTGTGGTCTGTGTACCCCAAAAAATGATCTTTAATTATGTATTATCTCAGATAAATTAATGTGTGATAAACATTAGGAAACCCAAGTATGTTCATCAAGTAATTCATTATAATTGGCTTCAACATCCATGTCTCATATGTGATTAATTGATTCGTTACATAAGAACTCCTCCTAGCATGATACCTGGTTCATCACTGTACACATTGTAAATCCTTACCAAATCATAAAAATTCAGTATTAGAACTGAATTTATTTTCTCTTTAATATTTTAAAAGTTTATTATTGCATAAATCATCCCATATATATTTCACACCCTTCCTAGACAATCCATTCTATAGTTCCATTAATTATACAAATTCATGTATGAAATACCAATAGTAACCAGCCATCCCAATGAAACTATTCATTATAAGTATGTTTATAGGTAATTCTCAAGAAACTATATCTATCACCTTCTCATGGTCCACTGATACTCCTGTATTTGTGATTATGTAACCCAGGAAGTGAATTTTATACATTCAGAAGTGAAAAAATGTGATATTAGAATATAAACGACTCTCTCTCCATGTATTCAAAATTATCTCAAGATGGATGGAATGGTTGTGTCTATTATGATCATACACTAAGATATCTCCCATGAAATCCACCACAAAATAATTGAGCTTTATATAGAACACTCGGTTCATCAGGGCAATAAATAATGATTGCGTGATTCTCAGACTGCACAACATAACCATATACACATAGAAAATGTACATACTTACAATGGATTTTTGATGTATTTTAGATATCTAACACAAAATTAATGATAAGTACATCTCAAATAATTCATAAAAATATGACAATATCCTCCATTATTTTCAATGAGTTCATCTATCCATAGTATAGGACATTGGTTTTTAGCCATCAACTAGTTCAGTATCTGTTAATACACACTTCGCTTATGGGTACCGTCCACTTTTTTCTAAAAAAATACAAGTGAACCCCATGAAAAAAATTAATGGCATGTGATTTCTAGATAGTGAATATATTATTCAAGAAATTCAATACCCTCATCTCACCAGGTGAAAACAACAATGAAACCCATTTTCATATCAAATGTAATGTAAAAAAATCTTTTTCACCACCATATGGTGGAATCAAATCAATTGCAATTGTCAAAATCCAGAAAACAATAATTCAATTCAAATAATTTGGATTTTTCCTATATATTATTTAAATTTCACTAGGAAAAACTCAATACCAAATTCTTGTTCATTTATATCCATTTATATTATATCCTTTTAGTAAAAAATATATTAAAATAACCCCTTTGAATCCACATTGTAATATCTCAGTTTTGGAAGCCACTCAATGGTTCTCTATACCAAATAGACCACTCGACCTCAAGCATATATCACAATAATCTAGAGGATTATTTACTAGAATGTAGGGTATATATGTGTGATTGGGTATGATATTTCCTCATTAGCATAATGTAACATAGTAAAATGTAAAACAATAGTTCAATAACAAATAAAATAAACCATAATATTTAGAAAAACATTAGAAAACTAATTGTAAAAACAAAGCCAAAAATTAATATAAAAAATAATATGCTAAAATATTTCACATGTATAGAAAAAATAACCAATATTGGTACACAATATTATTATAAAATACATGTTAAAAAAATTTAAAAATGCTAAAATAATCGCAATTGCATCACACACGTTAGCTAGGTCCCATACTATTTTATACCTAAGCAGAATATCATGTACCTATATTAGGGAAATTTATCTTCTTAACAATTACCATCATATAACATGTTTTTTCCAAAAAGGAGACCCAAACAGGGTGTGCGATATAATCCATATAGACAACCACCTAGGATCAGTTCTAATTAGTTAGTCAATATGTATAATAAATGTGTACGCATTATAACTATAAACATAGAAGTACTCAAAAGTAATCATCCATATCAATTAACAAAATTTTATTTATCAATTAAATATCCTTGAATTAAAATTTCTGAAGATATGTCTCATTCTTGGAACCCTATATATTATTAATAAAAAACAGATGCCTAAACACTCCATCTATAATGATATGAGCAAAGCTCGAATCCAAAAATGTGGTTTGTCTTGGAAGATGGTTCATATATTATTTAAAATTTAATTTAATTTTCAACCTGTGCCCATCCCTAATATTCTTATGTTGGAATTTAAGTATCAATCCATGTATGATATCAAACTATACATATCCTTGACATTCCTATGTTGAAATTCAATATTTTTTGAGGTATGATATACACCACCACCATATTATCCCATCTCGGTGAACCTCCTAGAAACTCGATGTTACTATAGGTGAGGTAATGTACATTCCATATGTTTATTTCATTATAAGCCCTTTAATTATGATCCAAGTATCACTCTCGATATAAATTGTGTAATTCCCTTTTTTGAGTCTATCCATGGCATCCTTATTTTTGATCTACGATTCAGTCAGAATTAAATTAAGACTTGATGAATCTATTTATGGAATCCTACATTTAGATCCAAGTTTCACCCATGGAATAATCATGGTTTAGGCCCTTGATTCTATTCATGGTTTCCTTTAATTGGATCCATGATTCACCCAAGGAATACAATACAATAGTACAATATATCCATCCATAGATTTCATCATTGGTTCCATTAATCACCCATGGATATTAAGAATTTCAATAATTCAATTACATTTTAATCATTTCATTTAATATTCCACTATCAAAACAAAAAGGCGTGCATTTTTATCTCACCTCAAAAGGTGACTCATGCATTGGTCATCCTTAAAATTATTTTCTTCTCAATTAGTCACAAGTGAATTTTCAGTTTAATAGCCATCTCATGCATACCATGATATTCCATGGATTATATATCATCTAAATCATTTGGGAAATCCATTATATTGGGAAATAAAGATATAACAACCAATACATTGCATATATATCTTTTATCTCACATGGGAAAGTCAAAATAGTTTAATTTAATCATATAAACATATATAACTCAATATTCATCCATATAGTGGCCAAAGATCATTCTCATGCTTCCATTACCATTTATTCATTTCAATTAAAATTCATTCAGACTATTTTTTAACTCATATTTCAAAAACAATTGACATTGGAAGTAAAAGAAAAACACAATGGGGACCAATCATAAGACATAAAAATGTTTAATTATTCAACACACAACAAAGGAATGTTTAGTCATGGTTATCAAACAATAAAACCAGAAAAAATCAAACATTGATTACCTAAATCAATCCTAGAAAATTTAGGTATTTATATTCAATTCCTGTGACATGCATAAATTGGGAATGTGACACAACGACATATATAAATTGTATGACTTTGAGCTAATGGAATAAGACCACTTACCATAGGTTTGTACTACACAGATCAGACAATCTCAACTCTGTATTCTACCTAGACTAGAAGAAATATAAATAATGGATGAACAACATAATATTAGAGCATACAATCACAATTTCAAATAGTTCTGTTGATTTCCAGAAAATGGAGAAAATATAAAAAGGAATTAAGTACATACCGTTATAGATCTAATGAGACAAGCCAAGATTGAATCAGATTTTGGATAGAGAATGTACCTAAAATCATACTTGAAGATAAAAGGATAGTTTCTAGAAAACCATACTTGTTTTTCATTGTAGAATAACAAAACATATATTTAATTAGATTTTAAATTTAATAAAAAATTATATAAATTCAATAATTTTTTGGGTTACACTATTTTGAAAATTGTGCGCTAACCTTTCCCATCATCTGGTAAGTCAGGGGTCACTCAAATGGGTACTTATAATAGTTTACTAACCACATAGAAACCATATAAAATTCTTTTATTATTATATACTAAAAATCCATACCTATCAATACATCTATATTACCCAACTTGCAAGGTTTACCAAATCATAAAACCTACTCTTCTCACCCAAAACATGGGTTTCAGGCTCTGAACCATCCCCGACCACCCCCTAATCCACTTATGAACTAAAAGAGCATTAAAATTAATCATATTTATGGAAATAAAAGGATTATTATTGAAAAATGGAATCCATACCTAAAATAGAAATCAGGTTTTTGCATACAAAATCAGAAAACATGAAACCAAACAAAAAACATCTTTTATCAAATCTCCATAATAATCTCCATACAAGTATTTAGCTATCACATATACATTGGATAAACTATGTAATATATGAAAAAATGGATGTTATAAAAACCCTTATAATGGTATAAACCTACAAATAATGTGCATCACAAGGGTTAGAAATCATAACATAATGTCTTAAAATGGCATAAAACATGAATAAACATATGGAATCATAACATGTTTAACATAGATTTAGGGAATAATGAATTCATAGAAATGTGGAAATAAAATTGAACATGAAATAATAATTTTATAAGGATAACATTTAAAAACAATACACAAAAACGGTCCGGAGTATAGGATAATTTCCAAGACAATTGAACATGGGGGACAATGTCTTAAAAAGGATCCTGGTTCACTCTTTGTTCCAGCATGACGTCACATGAGAATAAAATTTCCTAATGAATTGCGGAACTGTATGTTTTCATCCATAATTAATTTTTCATTCATATGTGTGAATCATGAATTATCATACATGAGGAATAATTATATGGTCTATCCATTGAATGAGTTGTGTATCATAACCATGTAATAATGCATAACAAAAAAGAATACCACAATGGTGTCCATGAAATAATTGATTTAATTCATACAAGAACAATGAAATAAAAATATGTGAATATTAAATGATAATTGATGTCAAATAATGTGAAAAATTCTAATTTTGTATTATCTTTAGAAATATGACATTTTAACAAGGAATAATGAAAATGTTAAATAGAATTTAAAGAGGCGAATGAATAATCATTTATTTAAAACTACTAATGACCCATGTTATATTTTAATGATAAAATTATTAATTTCATAAGAATATTGTGGACATAAAACATAAATTGCATTTTATGTGATAATGGGTATAAAATTGGGATGTTCCTATTAATATTGCTTGCTTGTTGACATGAATTGAGAAGAGAACCATATAAAAACATTTATTTTCCAATAAAATAAAGATGATGTGATATATATATATATATATATATATATATTTTAATTTTAACATATTTATAGAGATTTTAATTTAAATATAGAAGAAAAGAATCATTTCATTGCAATAGATAGAGGGACTATGTAACTTGATGGAAAAATGAAGGCTTGAAAAGAATCCATAACTATATGTATGAAACTGTTCAGCACTTTATCATAGCGTCCGAGATAATAAAATTAAATCCATTAATACATTAATTAATAACTGTTTATACATTAATTTTATTTTTTATAATTTTATTAATTACATTCGTTTCCTTCTTTCTAAGTTATAAGATAAAATTTCACCATTCATGAGGGCTTATTTCCACAGATTCATGATTTGTTCAAGGTTTTATGTTTATGGAAGATCAAATAAATTATGAATAATTTTCCATAATTGATTATATTATTATTAATGATAATATAAAATATTAATAGGTGTTATATATCATTGTTTTTATATTTCTGGATGATTCATTATATAAAAAGTTAATGATAACTATTTATATTTTTTTGGTGTATTTTTTATTTTAATTAACCAATTTCATTTTAATAAATAATATTATGAATATATAGTTTTTATAGAATATTTAATAATCTGTAATGTATATATTATAATATGGTTGAACATAAGAAATGATTTTATAATGATCCTTGATGGTTTTAACGGGAACTTAAAACTCATTATCCTTGATTGTAAAAATTAACACACCACGAATGACGTTTTAATTTTTTGAAAAAAATGTTGAGGGGAAGAGAAATTATGAGGGTTTTTTTCATTAACACTTTAATATTATACTATTATAATGATATTTCAGATTTATCATGTAACTTGGATGAGATTACCTGAGGATAGTAATAGAAAATAAATTAAAAAAATAAATAGGTTATTAGCTATTGAATGCCTCTCCATGAGAACCTCAAGGAAGAACTTGAGTTTGGTCCATTAGTTAGACCAAATCCTCTTGAACACAGGGGTTAGAGTGGGGAGTTTATTGTCCAAAAAAAATTAAAATAATCATGGTTTTTTTGTGTTTGATAAAGATTTGGTGAGTAGTGAATGTTATAGTGAACAATAGAGGTGTTTTTTGATTATTTTATTATTTTTTATTATTCTTTATCATGATTATTAATAGTGTGGATTTAAGTGAATATGTAAAGAAACTAGTGCCTGTTATTACTAAAAAAGTTGATTACATCATCCACACATTAATAATTCATGTATTTAGCTTACACTGTAAATTTTCTTCTTTAATTATTCACAAAAAATTTCTACTATTTAATAAAAATCATAAAAAACTATGACATTATTTTTCAATGTGTATAATTAAAAAATAGACTATATTTTATGAAAATAAATTTCAATATATGAGATATTTTTTCATATAAAATCACCACTTACTCAAAAAATAACAATTTTTATGTTATAAGTAATTTTATTACACTTTAAAAAATAATTATGTTCTTATAAATTTTTTTAATATTATTCAAAATATGTTTTTTTAAATATATTTTATGAAAATTAATATTATATAAATACATTATATTAATTATAGATTTATAATTAATAATTAATTCTGAACGAAAAATATCCACACTCAGTTTACCATTTTTAAACCATTTATTTAATTTTTCCATTATAAATATATATCACATTTTAATTTATAAGATGTAAAAATTCGATTTATAAATTCATTAGTGAGGTTAATATTCCATCGGCTATGTTTCTATTCTTTATTTCAACCTTACTATTCTAATATCCACATTACTATTCAATTGGTTTAGGTTCCATACTTTTAATAAGTACTTAATCTTTTATTTATTATTAATTTGTTAATTATTTATTGTTTTATATATGTGAGGTTTATATTATTTATACTACATGAAATAATTTTAAAAATGATAATTTGATTGATACAATTATCGAGTTGAATAAAGATCACATAAAGAATCACAAAATTTTAATGAACCAATACCATGTCAAATTGAAAATGTCCATGGATGTTTGAATTTTTTGAGAAATGGTTGACTGATTCCATCAGGGAAACTCTATACAAGGATAATTTTTCATCCACGTCAAACCCCATTATCTTATTATTGAATTGACATTCTCTTTGGGATTTTAAACTCTCTACAGAGGTAAACTAAATTGATTCACGGAGAAAAATTTCCATAAAACATAAAAAATGTTTTGTGATCTTATTAATATTATATTCTAATCCTTCAACTTCTGTCTCCAACTACTTCTCTTCAATTCTTAGTACCCTATTGGAAGTATTACCATATTTCTTTCCCTTGAAATGTAGTTGTTGAAATATTTTTTACCATCAGAATAGTTGTTTTTAGTTTTTTTTTTTGGAATGGTTTGGGGTTTTTATATTTATAAATAAAATTATGATTAATAGAAAAATGTGATTCATCTTGGTTTGATTACCTCAAAATAATTTTTAGGATTTTCCATTTATACATATTTTATTTTTTGGAAATTTCACTAACTGGAATGTAGTTTCAAAACTATTCCTACACAGTACATTTGATCATTAACATGTATAATAATTTTTCGATAAATATAAACCACATAATTATGTTTGTGTTGATTGTAATGTTACATGATTCATTCAAAATTATCTTATTACACTAGCTATCTCATTTGGTTCGGTTATAACTAGATGGAATAAATTAGACATTTGTAACTCTTGTATGCATGTGCTTCTTATACCTTTAGAAACAAATTACTATGACATGTATGAAATATTTTCAAATAGTACACAATAATATTATGATTAAATGTCAATGAAGGACCCTCTATTGATTCATTAAAAATATTTCAATATTTATTATCAGGCATTGGTAGGAAAATAGAAATAATTGATTATTCTTTATTTTCTGATGTTATGAGTTGATAGAGTGTTTCTTAAGCCATTCCCATTACTCTAAGAGAGTCTCTCTAGTTTATTTTTAGATGTCATAAATCTCTTTTTTAATATTCATTTTACATGAGGTTGGGAGTTTTATTTTAATGATACCTATTTTGAGATCATCCCATTCGTTGAAATCCCCGATTTATAGATTTTAGAAAAACTATTTAGAATATTTTTCAAGTGAGAAGGTGAAATCCCTTCACTGAAATTGGTCTTCATTTGATCCTATTATATGGAATCTTGTGAAAGTGAAGATGAGTAGTTTTTATGTACCGATTTGTATCATCACCTGCAAAACCATGATATTTATGTAGTATATGAATCAGGTTACCATGAAATTCAAAAAATATTTTCTCTAGCAGAATAATTATTTAATCTTTTTTTTTGGAAAATTGTGGGGATTAATATTCCATTAAATACTATTTTGGATTAATTTATAGGTTTTGGGGCTCAGAGTGAACACTTGAAGATTAACTTGAGTTATTTAAATTGATTTGTTTAAAAAAAATTAAGAATTATTCTCCTAGGAAATGTTATAAAATTTCATTATATCTCAGGGTTAAAAAATAGTTCCTCATTAGTGGTCCTAGTAACAAAATTTTTTGTTGATAAATTAATACTCAATCACCAAAAATGTGACTGTTTTGATATAAACCTACAATGTAGTGTTAAAAAAGAAATTTATATTTCCCTTAGGGTGTTGTACAATTATTAAAAAAGATACACGTCCATTGATAAATGTTTTGATCGAGTTGTAATGAATGAAAAAGTATATAAAATAAAATGATCTCAAATACTAGAAATCAACAAAACATAGAGATTTTTAATTAAGTTTGTTGAAATGTGATATTATTTAGGTTATGTCTTCCCATAGTTTTTAATTCAATCATAGACTTTATTAATAATGTGTCTTCTGTTTTTTCCAAAATGATTAAATTAATAGGTTTATAGTTATTTCTCATTTCCCCCTTGATTAAGATTTATCAACATGTAAAATTCATAATGTGCCTAATTTAAATTAATCTAGCAACACCAAATATGGTATTTAAATTCCCCAAATATACAAATCATTCTACTCTTCCATCCTCTTGTGTTTATAAATTGGTATAACAGTTATCAGTATGAAATTAGATCAACCAATCAGTTTCATCTAAAATCAAAATAGAGGGTTAATAAAAACATTAATATAATGAATTGAAAAAAATTAGAAATAAACAAAAAAATATTATTTATTTTATATTAAAAAATTATCAAATCAGAAGTCATAGGGAAAATTGATTTTATTTCAATTATAAATGTGAAATCAAAATGGTTCCCCCTTCCTTCACCCAACTAAAATAGATTATACCACTATATATAAGGGAGGTTCATTGATGCAGGATGAGAAAAATTAAAATTGAAATGAAGAAAAAGATAGAAAACGGGTGGGAAATATCAAAAATGGGGAGAGGTAGAGGGTCTACCCCTCCTTCAACTCTTCCTATCAACTTTTACTACTTATTCCAAGGTAAAAATTGTATGTTCTAATTTATTTTTATGTGTTCTTCCAAAAATTCTTATCTCTCTGAATAATTCATATATATATCATTAAATAGGATTGAAGTATCTCCTTGGCCTACATCATTATCAGTCTATCCAGAGTCTCAAGCAAAAACAAATGGGAATGATAAATTCACCGTGAGAATGAAGGCTGTGATAACTCCAATGGAAAAAATAAAATATATCAGTTGTTCACAAAAAAATAAAGCTGTATTCTTCATGGATAACACAACTAATGGCATCAGGGCATGTCTTTAAATGGGGGTATGCCGGTAAATATGGGTATTCTTCTATGTATGTGGTAGTAATAGAGGGATCGTTAGAGCATGGTAGTATAACATGAATAATCATTAACCACACATACCATCACATTTCTCAGTAGTATCTCTTGTCCTTGTTCATATTTTAATCCATATCAAATGGGAATCACCATGATGATCGGAGAAACCAGTGCTGGAATATGGTGGATTAGATTGGTGGATGTGGTTCATCAGATCAATCCTGACAATGTTGACAGTATTCCATTATTGTATCTAGGGTATAGAAGTAGTAGACAATGATTTTTTAAGGTATGAGGTTATGAGGAGTGGAGACACACATGTGTTAAAGAGAGAGAGTGAAAATATGGTCTGGGATGATGACATTTCAGAGAGTGATGAATAGTTCCAATAAAAACATTTTCCTACATAAAATGAATGATTGGGTCGATAATTATATATAAACACTGCCAGTGAATTGACACCAAAATTAATTCATACAAGAGATGGAGGACCCCCACATTCCATCTTGCACTACCCCATTGTAATGGTTCTCTCCTTTTGACATTGTATGGGGTCACCCCTTGTGTCATTGTTGTTTCTTGTGGAAACACTACCCGTATATTCACACCTATGTGCCCTGAATGTGAATAATGAACCCATTCTATCTCTAACTCATGTAAGCCCTCCCAAGAATGGCATGGATAATTTCCTGTCACAAGCTAGCAAAATGGTAGGTTGGCCTTTGTTGATTAGATATCGCTAGATAAGCCACATTTATTTTCCAATACTCTTGAAAATAATACGTATCAAACATCAAGTATGAATTAAAAATTAAACATAATTAGATTCGATGTTTAAATAAATGAAAAAAATTCATCCATTTTATATTTCCATAAATATTTCATTTATAATATTTGAAAAAATAAATCAAGGAAAACCGTTATCAAAATTTATTCCAAAAAAAATATTTCAAATTTCCCACTATTTATCAAAATAATGAACTCATAGGTTAATTCCTTGGTAAACATTAAAAATAAAGGTAATTTTATAACCTAATTGTAAAAATTTTCTACTGTGTTGGTATTAAATCAGAAAACATTTACATGAGAATAGGTAGGATGCCTAAGGCTATCCTCAAATAAAATATCTTTTAATGGATGATTATATATAAAAATTTGTGTAATGAGATGAATTATCATAAAATGAGAAGATTTTTCCGCAAATTTCCCATAAAACTACTTCAGGCTCATGAATTACCAACAAATAGCATTTTTCATAATCTTAGAGAAGAAATAATCATAGATTATGAATTAGAAATCCCTCAAAATCACATCCAAATTCTGACCTGGATGGTATAGAAGATCCCATGTTTTTTGTGGATCCAAGAAGCATATAAATGGAGATCATAAATAAATTATAAATATTTTTATATAGAAGATCAAATATGTATATGAGCATATCAATCTATAACTATTTAGTTTGTGGGACACCATCCATTGAAAAGAATGTTGATGTTGTTGTTAAAACACCCTCATCAACTCACCCTTAGAAGGACAATTTTTTAGAGTGCCCAAGATAGTCGTCATAAACCACATAAACTCAACTTGAAACCATACATCATCACCCATATCATGGATAATAAGAGGAGACATAGGAGGTACTGTTATAGGTATGACTAGTGGATAAGGGCCCACCACCTCCCAAGTGTGGTTGTCACCTCCTCCGTAGAATGATCAACAACCACTCCTAGAGAACGACAAGAGGATTTCATAGTGTCATATGTTAAAAAATGTCAATGGGACACCTAATATATGATAAATCACGGTAGAGATCTCAAACTCCTATATAGGATAGGTATAAGCCTTACAATGAAACTACAACACCCCTCTATTACAAAAATAACCAAGTCTGGTTGATAGGATCGATTATATTGAACACAAGAGATGCTATATATTTACCCCCGGTATGTTCATTTATAGGTCATGATCTATGTTTCTACATATGGGTCCTTATATATAGATGTCCAATTTTAATTTATATAGGAAAACACTAATTAAAATGAAATTGGAATCACAATTTAACAGTTACCATTTTATTTTATAATTCATTTTCATTTATATATAATTTTCCAATAATTGGCTGACATATATAAATCACCAATATCAATTTTCAAGAGAATATACACAATATAAACTAAAATCTATAATATCTTTATTCCCAACCAATCACATATAAGGTCCATGCATATAGTGTATCTATAATTAATCGATTGATCAATACACGCCAGAACTAGCTTCAGGAAATGCACCTGGTATGTAAATGGGATAGGGAATAATGCATGACATATAAATCCTATAAGGTTCCTAAAATGATATATGATCAATTATTCCATGCAGTATCAGGAAAAGGACAAAATATAAATCTCAATCATAATATAAATCATCACACTTATTGTGTGACACACAATGGGGGAATCAAATCAACTGTAATCAGAAAAATACAGAACAACATGTCACATGTTTATATTTTTTCCCTTAGATAATCATATACTAAGAAATATCTTAGGATAAGATATAGTCAGACCCAATTATATTAGATATCATAGGCCTCCCAATATATGGTAGCATATAATATGGATAATCAAAGAGTTTGATAGTATCACAAATATGACACAAAACATATTTTTTTTATTTCTAATTAGATAAAAAATATCATAAGTATGTATTACCATAGTGTTGAAGGGTTACCCTTACATATGATTAGTTATAATCATTAATGGTCATTCAACAACCTATAATATAGTGTTATTATAAAAATTGACAAATAATGCATGATTATCATTTATATGCAACACCCCATGTATCATAGGGTTTGGTTTTGGTAATGAACATAATCATACAATTTGATGAAAGGTATACTAATAAAAAAGTTCAATATATGAAATTTCACATTCTATATTAAATTTTTTAATATTATTATATAATTTATAAAAATAATTTAAATTAATGAAAAATGTATTTTTTAATTTTTGTTTCTTATATTATATTTTTTTAAATATTAAATTAAATTATATTAAATTATTTACTTAAAAAATTAATAAAATATTAATTATTAATAAAAATACATTTTGGAATTATAGGAAATGACTGATAATATAGGTATGATATTCATATATTGAAAGAAAATTGTTTAATTTTTAATTAGTTTATAAACAAAAAATTAAAGGAAAATATAGAGTATATATTTAGAATTATGAGTTCTTCATGATATTTATTGTGATTTTTTCAAATTGAAATCTTTATTTTAAAAAATATTTTACCATATGAATTTTTTTCTTAATTATTTGAGGAAAAATTAAATATTATTAAATATATGACTATTAGATAATATATTTGGTTTATATAATTTATTCAAAATATAAATTTTATGTATTTCATATAGAATCATGTATTTATTTAATATTCTACAGAAAGGATATTTTCAAGAATATCATATAAAATATAAATTAAAAATTAATTATAAATTCATCAATTATTTTTTCTTAATTTTTTTTTTCAAATTTCTAATATTAATATTTATTCATTTTTATTTTATTTTATTATTTTTTCATAGTAATACTTTTTATAATATATATATAATTGAATACATTAGTTTAAATTGTAATTTTTTTAATAAATTTGGAAATATGAATATATGAAGTTACATGATTGTTATGACAATTTATTTAGATTTCTAAACAATTAAATTTTCTTATATTTATTTATATGCATTAATATGATGGATTATATATATATTTTAAAATTAGGTTTTGTAATTTTGATGGAATTTTGTTACCTATTCAGTGATGTATCCTTGGGTTATGGGACATCAAGTCAAACTACTCAAAGCTCTATAGGGTTATTACTTACCTAGAGTAGTTTGTGTCAATAATATATCTCTTAAGGATTACACATATATGTCGTTTTTATTTCATATGATTTAGTGAATTTATACAAAAGAGTTTCATGTACCATACACATCACATGAATTATTAATTTTCTCAAAATAGTGGATTTTAATTTTGGTTAGTAAAAAATTGATGGTTTTTTAAAAACATACCCCTATATATGGTATTAAAACATTTATTTACTTAAAAGGATAAGGAATATAGTATAAATTAGTATAATAATCCATTAATGTAAACTGATTAAAATATTTAATATGGTGATATTATACCCCCTTAAAATAATAAGTACATGTTTCCATCAAACAAGAATACCACTCAATACCTTCATCATTTAACAAAGATTGATCTTCCAACAAATGTACCCTTATAATTATCTTCATTTATAAAAACACATAATAATATTAACCTTAGAGTTATGTTCCTAATTTATTGTTTTTTATTTTGGTTACATTATATTGGGAGAACATTAGAGTTATGATACCAAAGTAAAATTGACAATATTGACCATATGATGAATTTACAAACTATTTTTCAACATACTAATTTATGGATCATATTTTATTTGATTAACATTATTATCATACTAAATATTAATTTTCAGAAGGATTATTCAAAATATGGGTTATTTTATTTTGAAAAACATATCATCAACTCCTAATAGATTATTTTTTATTTAAACTGTCCATTATTTTAATTACAAAATATTAAACAAAATTCTTTTTTAATGAAATGTAATAAATGATATTCATCTGATAATATCATATATTTTAGATAAATAGTGTCATTATTATCTAGTTTTATTTTGGGATAAATATTTTAAAAAAATCATTTTGTAAGAAACATCATAAAATGGTGAAGAACATAACAATTATTCGTAAATAGTTAATGTACTATGTATTATACAAATAAATTCATTATTATCTACAATTAATATTTTTAATCACGTGAATATAAATTATCATGAGATTTATAACATGAATGTCATGAGTTTTCAAAGTCATTTTATATATGATGACCAAATTAATTTTATTTTCCAGTAATATATATTTTTGAGAGTGCTAATGACACGGTGAGACTAGATATATCCTTCAAGGCATGAAATAGTTGGGTAATTATCTCTTGATGCATTTTGGGAAACATTCCGAAAATATAAATTAATTTCTTCAACTTTCTAGAAATTTTTATCGATTTGTTTTTGATAAATGATAATGGGATTGGATTTTTATGATATAATTGTATATTATTAGAACTAGTGGTAACATTTTTAAACCAAAAGTAGAAAGGATATTAAAAAATAAAAAAATATTTATTGAAATAGAATTTATAAGTCGTTCATAATGAAAGGTAATATCTAGATGGAAATACCTTATTCACATATAGTGTATTTTTCTAAGATATAAAAACGGGCTTGTGAGATGTTATGGAATTTCAGGTTACATATAACTATTTCATAAATTGTATATTATGTTGTTAATGGTATATAGTACAAATTATATTTTTTTTCATTTTTTAGGTAAATAGGTGTTAATATACAGAAAATATTTTTTGAAGAATATATAATGAAGTCAAATGTAAAAGATATGTTTAAAAATTTTCTGTAAGACTAGATAAAATATTACCATTATTCGATACAAAATAATTATAGTTATTTTAATATTTTTACATGTGTGTGATAAGAGGTATAGTTATTAATAAATAAAATTTTTGAAAAATATTAGAATTTGGATTAAATAAAAATGTGTTATGTTTCATTAGAATATGTAACATGTTTGAGAAGATATGGGTAAGTGGAGTTTGATCTTAGAGAAATCAATTTTACCAGATGTTTTTTTAATTTGTAGGATATGTGAGTCCACCACCCATTAGTGAATATTTTTTAACAATATTGTGTTATTTTTAATGAAATTTTATATATTCATAGAATACCTTATATGATGTTGAAAATATAGTTTCTTTGTTACATATTCCCTCTAATGTAAATAATTTTCCTCCCCAACACAATATAATTTATCCATCATTAAAAGATATAAAAAAATAATATAGTATCAATGAATATTGTTTCTGTATATTGGGACACTATGAAGTTCAAAAAAATATAATGAATTATTCATATAACAATTCAATGTGATTATATCTCTAAATCCAACAAAATTATCTGTATGTCATTGAAATAATAAATGGGAAGTATTACATTACATAAAAAATATCAATAAAATATTTTGAGATAAATGAATCAGAAAATAATCATGACAACAAATATATACAGAGTTACATGTAGTAAATTGAAATTATTAACAATATAACGTTCAATGTTTTGAATTTATGGTGTTTATATACTATCAATGTAATTGAATGTTTGGATTAAAATTTATTTTTTATTACTTTATTTAGACATAATTATTTTGATATGTGTTACTCATTATAAGAGTATAGTGAGAGTATTTTATCAAATTATCACATATATAAGTTTCAAGAAAATCATTTAGATGAAATGGCTTTAAATATGAAACATATAACAAATATGACATTGTATTTTATGTGAAATGATTAGACTAACTCTTATTTATTGTATTTTTATGTTTATATAAAGGAATATATGATTATAAAATGTATCATGTTATAAAAAATACAGTCATTTCATTATAATTAATTCATGTTGGAAGGATACAATCATTGTGTGATATAATAATTGACATATACAATTATGACATATATTTATCCCTTGAATGAAAACCTTCATACATTAATACATTTCTTTAAAAAACCATGTGTATTAGAATATTAAATTGTGTTCTGGTATGTTTCTATTAATGTCATTTGTTATAGATTTATTATAACAGTATTATTCCCCATTATAATGAGTATGATATCTAATCCCACATTTGAGATAGAACGATAAATTTCCAAAATCGACCAATGTAAGGGATATGACATGTTTATAAATTTTAATGAGGCCAAGGTGATATGAAAATATTCATAAATGAATTAAATGTGGTTTATTCATCATGTGGGTTTACAAAATACATGTTGAATAAACAAGAAATGATAATTTATATACAATTGACATGCTCACTGTACCGTGGTAAGTCCATTTTCTGAAAAAATGAATAATTTGAAAAACCAATTCTATTATATGAAGCCAACGGTGTGCATAAGAAAATTAATATATTTGATTGATAAAGATAATTCATTATACTTTTATTCATTTAGAACCACTTATTATTTTCAATATTTCTATCTATTTATATATATATTTATTCAAGAATTCATTTCTTTTTAATTAAATTTATATAAATTGAGAAAAAACATATTGTTTCTTAAATAGGGATTTATTTTCACAAAAAATATATGTTCCTCAAATTTTTTTAATAAATTATTCATTTAAAATTTTCATTTATATTTTCTATGTATTTAAAATGATGTTATACTTTATCAAATTTTTTATTTCTTTTCAATAGATGTTTTCAATATATGTTCAAGGGATTTTATACTTTTTCACAAGATATTTTATTTAATACAATGTAGATGAAATATGTGGAATTTAATGGTTATTTAGCAAAATTATAAGTTAGATTAATATATAACATAATTACCATATTTATTATGTTATGACATTAATGGATCTAAAAGATATCACATAACGATCTGAAAGGCACATAATATGGCATATATTAAAAATAACATACCACTACCTATGGGATTTGTAGAGACCCAAAGATTGACGTACATGGACATTACATTACTTTGGCGGAATACGTAATACATTACAAAAACAATCACCGAAGGACTGTTATAGTTTAGTGTCTTTGGAAACTCAGAACATAATCTTCTAATCATGGTGAAATATCTTCAACATCTCCCATAAAGATCTTCCCCTTTTGTTTCCTTACCTAAAAACATTCTCTATATCATGTGGAAAAAAATATATAAAGGCTGAGCTCAAATGCTCAGTAAGGGTAAGCATGGAGAAAATAAAACAAACCATATACATATGAACATAAAAACATGAACATAATGTTTAAACATCGAAATCTTGAACAATTACATAAACCATGGAACTAAATAAGGAATATATCATAAGGGATCATCAATAATGATAAAATATCTTGCAAATAAAACTTGTAATTAGGGAAAAACATTAATAACATGATATGATTTCCATAGTAGCCAAGGCATTGCTTCCAAGACCATCTTAGTGGACAATTTCACTTTTTGAATCGAGTTCACTCCTCGTTTCAGTCATGTAACACTAAATAAGATTAACATAAAATTCCATCCATTCCTATATCATGAGATATAAATCATTACCCACTGAATTGGAGGGAGATATAGTTCCCACCCATCTCATAATGAAATCATTCTTACCTGTTCCACAAAATGAACATAAAAAATTCATCATAACCCAAAGAATAAAATGGGTTTCATAAACATCATCCCATAATCAAATAATCCACATAAAATAAATGGATATTTCGTCATAATAAAAGTAAAACCATGTAAATCATAAATAAATTATACATCAAACATACACATATGAAATAATGTGATCTTAGATGGAAAATGGTTTTGATAAAACACTTGAAATGAATTATTGCAGAAAATATCCTTTCTTCTTCAAAATCATTTTCTTTTCACAAAATTCCATGAAATTTTGAATGAAATGTAATTTGTTGAAAATAGACATAATATCTTGTATATTAAGCTTCGTGAAAATGAGGCGTTATAAAACTGTAAAAATCTGTTCACGCCGTATAAGTTAAAAATAACATTCTTTTCGTACTTTTGTCGGAAAAGTCAAAAAGTTCCCTGTGTGGTAAAAAAAAGTATGATTCCATTCATAACATGTGGTAAATTTCAAAATGGTTAAAAATGACTTTAAATATACATGGAAACAATTTTAGAAAACATGGGATGGATGATAACAAAAACCCTAGTAAATACTTACGAATAACAATCTCAAATAAGAACTAGATTGGAATAGTTATCCCTTACCTTAGGTCCGATATGATTTGTATGTATCCAAAACTCCTGAATAATTATTTAAATAATGTCATTGAATTATTACAGAATCATATTCAAGGTTATTATATCATATATGGTTCACTTATGACTTTATATTACCTGTTCTTTTGTAAATTCCTTGTTAAATCATTATTTTGAGTAAAATTGTTTTATTTGTCGTAAGTTTTTTGACTTGTTGTTCTTGATATTATTATTAACTATATCATTATTTACTTTATTCCAGAATGTAAATAATTATTTATATATCAGATACATTCAAAATATATATATAATAGATAGATAAATGAAATGAAAAACACCTTTCATGGAGACGGTAGGTCGTACATACAAATTAACGTTGTATTAGTTTCCTTATTGAATTGAAAGAAATTAAGTATATTAAATACACATATATATATATATGTATACATAATTACAGTAGCATTATTATGTCATATATTTCAGGATTACTTTTTATTTATACTTTATAATCATTCTTGAATTGTTAACATGGAAAATGGATCACATCGCGTTGTGGAGACGGTAATATATACATACATACGAGCGATGATATCGTTCCCATATTTATTGAATGAAATTGGAGTGGATGATATAATATATTAGAATAATTATGATGTTATAATAACCATATACAGTTATTATTTACACCATTATACCCATCCAAGTAAGGTAGTGGTGGAAAAACAGATTACACCACAGCGTGGAGACGATATTCTCTATGTACGCAAGCGCGGTGATTTCATTTTCCGTAGGATGGATAGAAGGTGAAATAGAGTTTTTTACTATTTATAATAACATATCAGTATATGAGTGATACTGATTTTATTACTTCATAATTAAACAACTAAATAAGAAGAAGTAGAGGAAGAATGAAACTTGAAAGACTCGTTAGAAGAGATTACATCTTCCTCGACACACCTCCATTAAACTTCTTCTTAGGGCACTAGAGTTGATTTTTTGAGAAGACCAGACCCTTTATGATGTTACTAGAGAGGTTTAGAAGAGGAATGGGTAGGGGTTGGCCGAGCATCATGCCTCAAAAGGGTGTGAATAGAATAGGGAAGGGGTGCCCTTTTTATAAGGGAGGAGAGGGGTACTTTTCGGAAAACATAAAATATTATTTTATAAGAAAGTCATATTCGGTTTATAATATCCCAAAATTGATTTATTTCAAAGCTAAATAGAGGATGGGTCTAAATCATCTAATCAAATAGAATTTAGACAAGTTTAGGTTACTATTTTAACCTTATCATTTACATTTAAATCTAAGTTAAGTAATTTAACTTTTACAGTGTCTTCTTGTTCTCTTATACTATAACGATAATAAACTTACTATAAAAAGTCAAACGAACCCCAAGTGGTTCATTATTAATATATTTAACTTTATCTATGTCATTTTTCCGAGCCTTATATTTCTAGGAATATAATAACAATTAATTATATAATATTTGTTTTTCAAAATTTTTTATGTAAATTTCGACACTATTTGGTAAATGATTTTGGTAAAAATCATAACAACATGATTAGTTCGAAACAAGTAAATTAAATCAACAATAACATGTCATATTGACCTAAAAAATTAGTGTAATTCCTAAAAAGTCTCAAATTTCATTTATTTGGGTATATATAATATCAATTATATTAATATTTTATTATTTAGGTAATTAATGCATCACCATTGTGTAATAAATAAATTAAATTATATAATGGCTAAAAATTATAAATAAAATACCATTAGGTATGAAATATTAATAGATTTATAATGAATATTTATAGTCTAATTTAACTTATGTATAACACTATATTATAAATGTTTTAGTTATTAAACTTTGATTTTAACTATTTTAACTCTTTTTTAAATAAAATAATAATAAATGTCCTAATATAATCCAATTAAACCTAAATGATAATATTTCCTTCCAAAGGTTCGTTATGGTCTAATTATACTTATCCAATAGAATTATAACATGTTTTAGGGTAATAATAATATAGTTTTTACAAGTAATTACCCTATTCACTTTTACTGTGGTAAATTAAAGTAAAAAGTTACTATTCACAAAAAATTATTTTTATCTTATTGAACCACATTTTACTCTTTCATATTAACTGTGTCTCTCAGATTTTGGAAATTCTACTAATAGAAGCGGTAAAATTAAGTTTTATATAAATTTTCAAATTCTCCTATGAGGTGGGTAAAAGACAGTGAAAAGTTCAATAAAATTTTTATATATCTACAATTATTATAAAAAGACTCCAATGATTTAAATTTAACTTATATAGGTATTATGTATCAATTTTGACCGAAAAATATACTTAAATAAATTTAATAATTATTTAATTAAAAAGTAGGTTTTTAAATAGTAACCTAGTGTTTTCACTATTCATCAAAAATTGAAAGTTCTCATAAAAATACCAAAATTCACCCTAGGGTAATTTCGATATTCCGAATCCAAAAATGAAGTCCATATTGAAAAATAAAATTTCAAAAAGTGTGTATTACTTTTCATAATGGCTAGTTCATAATAATATTATAATAATATATCGTTTAGTGAATCTCATTATTGCGTACTACACACTCTATTGAAGAAGGTCATGATTATTTGTAATGCAAGCCAAGTCAGTGCTGCGTGTAGTGAAATCTCCCTTTGGTGTTGCGTATAACATAATCAAAACTTATTTCATTTATACATTAAACAAAATCTATACTTAATGTTGCGTAGACTAACTTCTATCAAACGAACTTGAAATTGTGTGTAACACGATCCAAGAATAGTGTCGTGTATACAACAAGCTAATACGGTTTTGTGTATAGTGCAAGATAATCTTGGTGTAGCATACAACACAACACATCATATAAATTTAAAAAATTACTTCTCATAAAATCTCAGGGTGTTACATTCTACCCCCCTTAAAATGAATTTCGCCCTCGAAATTCGTCGGGGTTATAAATGGTTTACTACTTGAAAGATTCTTTCATAAAAACCACATCGTAAAATGGAATACCAAAACATTACTTTAAAAACTAAAGTATGAAATGTAACTATTACGCAAATTAACTCATCACTGGGTTTCAACATAGGAGAACATAGTTAAAAAATGGATATGGAAGAGAAATCTAACCATCAAGATCTGATGGAAAGTGGTAGAGGACATGGCTATGATAAAGACAATAGTCACAAAGCCATAAATTTGTGATGATCTACGGTACCATCTGATTCATCATATATGAGGTCACTAGGATAAAATTTTTGGTTTTCATGATCATTTCCCTAATATTTTTTGAATTAAAATAAATCCTTACTTGATTTTGTTACAATCTCACTGTTGTTTGTGCCTTGAACAATTTCAACTTCATCTCATAAATAAATGAAGTTGAATTTTTCTTCCGTGAAGTGTAAACAGATCATGCGATAGAATGATAGGTCATTCCATTTGTCTCAAACATAATGTTAGCAAAAGTTATCAAATATATATAAGTCCATCTTTAGTGAGATTAATTGTATATGGTTTCTAAAATGAACTTATACTTCATATATCATACCTCTAAATATAATCAAACTAGTTTTTACTAACCTGGGACTTCCTGTAGGCCAGTGGTATGCGATAAAGGCCTGTCGCACTTCAGTTGTGGGTTCGATTCACACAGCCTTGTTCGACGCGACGGGTTTCCGCTCGTCCTATGGGTTGTCGTTTTTCTAAAACTATACTATTATAACATTCCAGAAATAATATCTAAAAAAAAGTCATATCCATAAATAATATTAACTTATGTCCCACATAATCCATTCTAATCTTTAGGCTTATCCAAAATACATCTGTCCAATATCATAGTATAAAGAAAATGGTTACTTGAAAGGTCACATAACAATAACGTGAATACCATCACTTATCCCCCATATATCATAAGATATATCTTGTTGGTCACATTCCATACATTTGAAAACTTAATCATGTATTCTTTTGAAATATGGATTACCATAGAACTCTAGTGAAAACTTGGGTGCTATCAAAAGTTAACTCTTTCCACATACCAAAATCCTTAAAAATCTATATACTCAAACCATGATATCACTTAGTCCTTATATCAATCATGAGCTCATTAATACTATCAAAAATATTATTTTCTTTTTATGCATTCATTATGGGCATAACATCTGCTTTCGAAAATATTTGAATCACTTTTCATGGTTACCGGTACCATAAAATTATTGCAAACCACAATAGACTAACCCAAAAATATTCCAATATACCATAAAAGTACCTCAACAACATTATTCTTGAATACCAATTCATAAACACTTCAATCCATCTCTTTCAATGATTATCATGGAGTTAGTACTTCCTTGATTTAGAAGTAACCTCTTAGGTTAGGGCATTGATTTGGGTAATACCCATGTTATCCACAAATAAAATATTGAACTCCATAACAGTCTGTCACTCTATGACCCTTTTCTCCGCACAGATAACATCATCCCCTCCATTTTATGTATTCCTCAAGGTTCTTCGTCCCTTATTTAAAAATCTCAATCTTCTTTCTCTATGATCCTCACCATGCGAACATGTATAAAATTCCATCTTCCTCTTATTTGATGACTTTAGATTACAAAAAATGTTCACCTTGTTAATCATATATCGTGAACACTGATTCGGCATAATCACAATATCAATCTCTCTAGGCATTACACAATTTTTTTGATCACAGTCACCAATTTTCCCATCAGAATCAATGTTAACTGAATTCCTTCTTGTTCCCTTGATTGACTAAAACCAAAAATTCTAGTGTATGAAATAGTAAAAATAATGAGGAACCACATAATCATTAAAATTCACTTATGGGATATCTAACTTATCACACATTATGTAATCCATAACACCTTAGGTTCACCCTAGGTTATACATGATCGTCAACATAACTCTAGTATTGTAACTTATAGTTATACTAAACCTTAGGTACATCCCTAGACATAACATAGAAATATCTCTAGGGATTTCACTAAAGTTTTTGCATCCTAGTTTCCAAAGGATAACTAATCCTTTCCTCTGATACCAACTGTAGAGACCCAAAGCTTGACGTACATGGACATTGCATTACTTTGGCAGAATACTTAATACATAAAAAAACAAACACCGAAGGACCGTAATAGTTTAGTGTCTTTGGAAACTCGGAAAATAGTCTACTAATCAAGGAGAAAGATCTTCAACATCTCCCATAAAGATCTTCCCCTTTTGTTTCCTTACCTAAAACCTTTTGTTATATCATGGGGAAAAACAAATAAAGGGTGATCTCAAATGCTCAGTAAGGGTATGAATGGAGAAAATAAAACAAACCATATAAATTTGAACATAAATACATGAACATAATGATTAAACATAGAAATCTTGAGCAATTAAATAAAACATGGTAGTACCACATGCATAGATCATAATGGAACATCAATCAAGATAAAATAGCTTGGAAATAAAAATTTTAACTGTGGCAAAACATTAAGCACATGATATGATTTCCATAGTAGCCACAACATTTCTGCCAAGACCATCTTAATGGACAATGTCCCTTTCTGAATCGAGTTCACTCCTTGTTTCAGTCCTATAAAACAGAACCGGATTAACTTACCATTCTAGCCATGTCTATCTCATGAGATAAAAATATTTACCCAATGCATTGGAGGTAGATATAGTTCCCACCCATCTCATAATGAAATCATTCCTACTTGTGCCACAAAATAAACTTAAAACATTCATTATAACCTAAATAGTAAAATGGGTTTCATAAACAACATCCCAACATCACATAATTCATATAAAACAAATGGAAATTTCATTTTATGAAAGGTGAAACCATGTAAATCATATAGATATTATCCTTTAAACATACACATACGAAATAATTTCATCTTAGATGGAAAATGGTTTTGATAAAACACTTGAAATTAATTATTGCAGAAAATATCTTTTCTTCTTCAAAATCATTTTCTTTTCACAAAATGCCATTCCATTTTAAAAGAAAAATATTTTGTTGAATATAGTCATAAAATCTTGTAGAGTAATATTCATGAAAATGAGGCTTTATAAAATCGTAAAATTCCTTTCATTTTATATAAGTTAAAAATAACATTCTTCTCGTACTTTTGTCGGAAAAATCAAAAAGGTTCTCATGTGGTAAAAAAAGTAAGTTTCCCTTCATAAAATGTGGTAAATTTAAAAACATGGGTAAAAAAGACTTTAAAAATATATGAAAACATTTTTTGAAAACATGGGAATGGATGATAATAATAACCCCAGTAAATACTTACGAATAACAATATCGGATAAGAATGAGATTGGAATAGTTATCCCTTACCTTAGGTCCGATATGATTTGTACATATCCTAACCTCCTGTATAATGATTTAAATAATTTCATTTACATATTAATTAATCATATTAATCATTATTATATCATATATGGTTCAATTATGACTTTATATTACTTATTCTTTTCTAAATTCCATGTTAAAGCATCGTTTTGGGTAAAATCGTTTTATTTATCGTACATGTTTGGAATTGTTGTTCATGATATTATTATTACTTATATCAGGATTTACATACTTCCAGAATTTAAATAATGATTTATATATCGTATATATTCAGTGTATATATATATAATAGACAGACAAATGAAATGAAATACAACGTTCATGGAGACGGTAGGCCTTACATAAGAATGAACGTTGTTTTCATTTTCTTATTGAATTGAATGAAATTAAGTAGATGAAAAACATATATATATATATATATATACATAAATACAGTAGAATTATAATTTCATATATTTCTAGATTACTTATTATATATACTTTCTAATAATTCTTTAATTGTTAACATGGAAAATGAATCTCATCGCGTCGTGGAGATGGTAATCCGTACGTACGCACGAGTGATGATATCGTTCCCATATTTATTGAATGGAATTAGAGTGGATGATATAATATCATAGAATCATTATGATGTTATAATAACCATATATAGTTATTATTGACACCATTATACCCTTCCAAGTAAGGTGGTGGTGGAAAAACATATTACGCCACGACGTGGAGACGATATTCCGTACATACGCATGCGCAGTGATTTCATTTTCTGTAGGATGGATAGAAGGTGAGATGTGGTTGTTTAATATTTATAATAACATATCAGTATATGAGTGATACTTATATTATTACTTCATAAAAAACTAATTAAGAAGATGTATAAGAAGAAAGAAACTTAAAAGAGTCAGCAGAAGAGATTACCTCTTCCTCAGCGCACCTCATTTAAACTTCTTCTTAGTGTGCTAGAGTTGGTATTTTGAGAAGACCGGAACCTATATGATGTAACTATAGAGTTTTAGAAGAGTAATTGGCTGGGGTTGGCTGAGCATCGAGGCTCAAAATGGTGTGAAGAGAAGAGGGAAGGTGTGCCCTTTTTATAAGGGAGGAGAGAGGCACCTTTGGAAAAACATAAAATATTATTTTATAATAAATTAATATTCAGTTAATAATGTAACGCCCCGACCCCAGTTACCCAGAGTCAGTGCATTATTGAATAACATTGGCATGATCACAAAAGATCAAGTCTCGAAAGACCGATTAGTTTAGTAGCCTTGGAAACACTAGATACATTCATAAATGGTACATTACATCATAATGTGAATAATCACAATAACATAGTCTCCATAGTCCAACCTTCTATACCCTTCATACTATCCATGTAGGTCAGTCATAAAATACTTCATCACATCCTAGAAAAATTAAAACATTGAAAGTGGTGAGCTCAAGTGCTCAGTAAAGATAAAAATATTGCAGAACCTTTCACAAATAAACATAAACATTTAAGGCAATGCATAACTAAAAAAACCCTTTTAAACATGAAATTTAGCATAATATGGAAAAAGTGAAATGAAATAATTCCATTTACTTATTCACATGGATATTCTACTGATCGAATAATCACATGCAATATCAATAACCACTTTCGTAATGATGGAATGCATAATGTCAGACTATCATAACCACATAGCCAAGGCCTCGTGCCAATACTAAAAATAATATTTTTTCAAGGCCTCGTGCCAAGACACTATTTTGTCTCATGAGACCTGCCGATGAACCGAGGAGCTATAGAGGGCTCCACCCATCACTTATTAAGTCTAATGCATTCCTTATATAAATAGGTTTAAACATATCATTAACCATTACATAATCATATCACATAAAACATGCATAAAGAAAACATGAAATTTCCACATTTCAATCACAAGATATCAATAAATCACAATGATGTAATAAAAATACTTTCAATATAATTTTCAATACCAACATAAAATAAAAGTAAAACTTGGTATTTATTTTTCATTTAAAAAAAGTTATGGCTTATAGAGGAAGCCAAAACTCAAATAATGGTCACGGCGGCATAGAAGTCATTGTCACCGCATACGTACGACAAAAAACATTCCATTTTTTCGTTTAGTAAAATGATTCGTATAAAAATATTCCTTTAAAAAAACCTAATATTCAAAGGGGTTTATACACCGTATAAAAGAATGTTGTGTATAAAACATAATATGCCTCAATGAAAGGAGATTGAGATGGATTCCATTACAAAGATCATTTTTAAATAAAATAGATCTATTATGTGTATTCACTATATTTACACATAAAGAAAGTATAAATACCAGATTGGACATAATAATATCATGACATAATTTAAAAGTAGGAGATTAACCCAAAGAATGGAACTTGGGTTAAGAAGTTCCCTTACCTCGTGTCCGACTTGACTTGAATGTTCTTTAACCTCCTGAATAGAAAACTAGACTTAATTTATACTTGATTAAGAACCTTTTTCAAGTTCATTATTCCTTTTATATCACTATTACCATGTTATGAACATTGTGTAATTATTTAAGTTAATAACGAACGTTTTGTCGATCTTTTGGTACATGAGTCAAAAATAAACTTCTTATAATTATATGTTGCTCATGTGGAGAAATATACATTATATCCAAAACTATATTCAGGATTTAGATATCGTATATATCATATATATCTAGTATATACATGCATTTATAATATTACATAACATTTAGAGGTAAGAAATGAAATGCACCGTTCATGGAGATGGTAAGCCATACGTACGCATGAATGCTACTTTCATTTATATTTCATATTTAATGGTATGAAATTATAATTATATAAAGTTATACTATAATTTCAGTATAATATAATTTTTATTACCATTTACTCCATCCTTTATACAACCCACACATGGCATTAACGATTCAAATCACTGTGAGGGGGCGGTAGTCCGCACTTCCTAAAATAAAATTATCCTGTTTACCCATAATGGAAATCATAAAGGTATAACATAAATGAAAAATACATAATCATAAGGAATAAAAACATAATATATATCATATATAAAAGTAGTGTCATCATAATGGCCACAATGAGAGGTGTTAAAAGAAGATTGAACAATCATCGTTTCCTAAGGCAGTAATTCACCACCCACAGAAACATAATGTTCTTTAACCATTAGAAGAAGGTGTGGGTAAGTGTAAATAAAAGACATATCATAAAAACATCAATGTATATTGAGTATACTGGTTTTTTTACAAATGAAAAGAATAAGAAGTGTTTAGGGGGTTGGAGAAGCAAAATAAAACAAAACAACGTAAGAGATGACATTACCTTTAAATCGGTTAACTCTTTTTGATTTGAGACAAAGGCTTCCTTGGGAAGACATCTGCCCAAATTGTGGCTTCTAGGAGTAAGAGAGGTAAGTTTGGATAGTATTTGGGAAGATTTTGGCCGAGCCAAATGGATTTGAAGGTGTAAATAAGGTGGTAGTGGTGGTGGCCTTTTATAAGAGGAGAGGAGGGGCACTCTTGGAAAGATTGAAATGTTACATTATTATGAAATAATTTTCTTATTATAAAGGTCCCACAATGATATATTTCGAGGCTAAGAAGATAAGGGTTCGAAATATGCTCATCCAATAGGTTTTTGACAAGTGTAATCCTTATATTTTACATTATATTTTCATTTTATTTAAATCGTTAATTAATGAGCTAATCGCTGCATTATCATTGTGTCATAAAAAATTTAATTTATTTAATGTCTAAAAATTATAATAAAATTACCATGATGTATGAAAACGTTTTATATTTCCAATTAATATTTATAGTTAAAAGGTAACTTATATAACCCCATTTAATAAATGTTTTAGTAAAACAACACATGTTTGTGATAATTTTTTTTACTTTAAATAAAAAGTTATTAATGTCATTTTCTTACCCAAGTGGCTCCATGGGGTCCCCAAGTTGACCCATTGACTGTCTTGGTCTGTCATGACACATAAAATAATGGTAGGACAAGTTTAATGGTATTTTCATATTTTTACAATATCATTTTTACCATAAATTTCACTAATTACCTATAATCGCGATTAATAAAACATAAAAGTTACTATTCACCAAAAAATTATTTTCATCCCATTAAATAACACTTTTATTCCTAATGACAACCATATATGTCAGATTTTTGAAAATAAATTCACAGAAGTGGTAAAATTTCATTTAAACGAAAAATCAGTTTTTTAACTATCACATAGTGGTTTCACTATTTATCAAAAATTGATGTTTTTCAGAACAATGCCAAAATTTCACCCAAAGCTATAATTGATATTCGGAATTCAAAAATGATGTCTATTTTACAAAATTCCAAACATATAAGTTGCATTAATTAATTTTATAATTAATTCCCTCTGTCAAAACAAATAGCGTGTTTTTAATAAACAATATATATCAAAAGATTGACAATTGTTTATATCCAATTTCAACATTAAATTAATTATTATGACCACCATTGGATAAAATGGTAAAAATATATTCTAATTATACTTTAAAACCACTAAATATTATAATTTATCACTCTAAATTATTTTGATTAAAAAAGTTTTTTTTTACGTATTTTTTACTATTCATAAAAAATTCAAAGTTCTCAGAAAATTACAAAAAATTCAACTTAGGATAATTTCGATATTCGGAATACAAAAATGAAGTTAATTTTGAAATATAAAATTTATATAATTTCAAAAAGTGGGTATTACTATTCATAACCACTACTTTGATTGGTCGTGGTGTGTTAGAGTATCAAACTTGCGTACAATGCAAGCTATTGCATTATTGAAAGAGAAGTGTATCGTGAAAACATGGTGTGTTACATTCTCACCACCTTCAATAAATTGCGTCCTCATAATTTGAAATTTTTTTTCAAAAATAAAATGTTGAAAATAGAAAATACCTTTGTGGAAAACCCACATCAGAAATTGGGTTAAAAAAATATAATAATAAAATAAAGAAAGAGATGTGCAAAGGTCACCCGAGATAGCCCATACTAGGATTCTATGAAAATATGGATATGGAGGAAAAACAAACCATCAAGGTCTGATGGATAGTTGTAGAAAACAAGATTAGGAAAAAGTTAACCACAAGAAAATCACAAACTTGTGATTGGTTAAACAGTCATTGAATCCTGAGTTGGAAAAGTTAACCGAAAATGTTTTTTTTAAGTTACATTTCATAAAGTTGAGGGATTTATTTAAGATATTTGCTAAGAACTTAAGGAAATATACTTACTTTTCATGTAGACTTTCATTCATTAATAAATTTTTAACACAAACCCATCTTTCACTCCAAATGGTAACAGAACTCTAAAATATTCTATTTATCCTAATTGTATAAGGTTCCAAATATCACCACATACCATTTAGATTAGGAAAACTATTTTTAATAACTAGGGACTTCTTATAGGCTAGTGGTAGGTAATAAAGGCCTGTCGCACTATGGTTGTGGGTTCGATTCCTGTAGCTTTGTCCGACGCGACGAGTTATCCCCCAACCTGCAGGTTGTCCTTTTCTTAAAAGTATAATATTATAATATTCCAAAAATAATATTCAGAAATGTTTTAACCATAAACAATACTATCCAATGTTCAACTTATTTCATTCCAACCTTTATAGTTATCCAAAATACCTCTATCCAGACTTTCTTGAAAAGGTCTCTAAATTCCAAAATCAATTGTAACATCAGATTCCCCAAACAAAGTAAAGTTTATCTTATTATTACATAATAAAAATATGATTACCTTCATCATATTAAATAATTAATGAAAACAACAAGTGCTACAGTACAATCTTTATATATATCGCATTATTCTTATAACCAGAATATAATCCATGAGTCCAAAAGTACCAATACATTATTTATTCCACTTCAACTGTAGTAACAACATAATATTTTCCTTGATCCCGTGTCCTTTTCTGAGGTTTTTTTCCCTGACTCTTATGAAATTCAATTGTATAATTCCCCATTTCCCTACAATTGTATCATTCAACATTCATAGCCACATTCTTTCCCTTGAAATCACGAGCCTGGTGACCTTTTTCTACACATTTATAACAAACTCCCATTCCTTTTAGGTAAGTACAGGGGTGATTCTTCCCACAATTATCGTATAATGGAAAATCCTTCTTCCCTTTTTCCCTTTATCTGTCTCTTGTTCCACCGTTCTCTTCTTCTCTTTCTTTACATTATTGTCATAAGATTTAGAGAATTCCTTTTCACTCTTGATAGAACACGCGACTATATCTTCGTAAGTTGAGAAATATTGGGATACTAACGCTAGATGGAGGAAAAAATTTAACCCATCAAATAAATGATCGATCTTACTTCTTGGGTTACGTATATAATCTGTAGCATGCCTCACTAATCGTGTAAAGTTAGACTCCTATTTTGCGACATTCTCATCCTCCTTTTGCCTCAGACTCAGAAATCGCCTTTCCATATCTGCTCAATGGTCAGGAGGAAAGTATTTTTCTAAGAAAATATCTTTGAACTCCCACCATTCCATATTCGATAATTTATCATCTTCCTCTTTTTTTTGAATCAATGACCAAAATTGATCAGCATCTCCAGTGAGGCGATAAACTGCCATGATAACCTTTTCCCTTTCACAACTCACCAAGGCATGGAATATTTTCCCTAAGGAATTTATCCTTTACTCAGCTACTAATGGATTAGTAATCCCTTGGAATGTTGGTGGTTTTTTCCTAATGAAGCGGTCTAACATTGATCCTCCATGTTGCAGATCAGGGTGCTCCATACGAGTATGGTTATTATTCATAACCTGAGTGAGTTGTCCTAGTATGGTGATATGTTGTTCAGCAACAGTTGTATCTCCAACTCCACTATAATTATCTTGAGCAGGAGGGAAATCCCTATAAGGAGTGCATGCATTGATACTGTTTCCATTCATTCCACTAGGCGCCATTTCTAAACAATGGCATAAACTAGATTAGTTTATGAGTCAAAATACATAATTTCATACTTGTAAAACACTTAACATAAATTGAACAATTTATGGATACAATCCATAATCATAAAATATTTTTCTTTGAGGAAGTATATACTCATAAACTCTTCATAATGGTTTGTAAATAAAATGAGAATTATCCTAAACATATCCCCCGGGAGTGTCGTAACCAAGAGTGCAGTAAGGCCCTTTGTCATGCACCAGTTCCCGTTTGAGTGAAGCTAAAAGCAGTGTTTTCGGGTTTTACCCCTAGATACATCTGTGCCAGAGCCGCCTCTACCTACTCGTATCTAGAAAAGGATTTATTGCTCGGAAAACTCACAAAATCTCTACAACAACAAAATTCTAGGAAGTTCATCTATACTAATCCTCAAAGTCTATCTTATGGCTATGTTATCTAATCAGAGTTTACCGAAATCTAACGTCCATGATTAGTACTAAACTACCTCTAATACCAACTATAACGCCCTGACCCCATTTACCCAGAGTTGGTGCATTATTGCGTAACATTGTCATGATCAAAAAAGATCAAGTCTTGAAAGACCGATTAGTTTAGTAGCCTTGGAAACACAAGATACAATCATAAATGGTACATTACATCATAAATTGAAAAATCACATTAATATAGTCTCCATAGTCCACACTTCTATCCACTTCAGACTATCCCTATTGTTCAATGATAAAATACTTCATCACATCCTGGAAAAATTAAAACATTGAAAGGGGTGAGCTCAGATGCTCGGTAAGGATAAAAATATAGCGGAAGCATTCATAAATAAACATTAACATTTAAGCCAATGTATAACTAAAACAGAACCCTTTTAAACATGATCCTTAGCATAATATGGAAAAAGTAAAATGAAATAATTTCATTTACTTATTCACATGGATATTCTACTAGTCGAATAATCACATGCAATATCAATAACAACTTTCATAATGATGGGATGCATAATGCCAGACTATCATAACCACGTAGCCAAGGCCTCATGCCATGACTAAAAATAAGATTTTGTAAAGGCCTCATGCCAAGACACTAGTTTGTCTCATGAGACCTGCTGATGCATCGAGGAGCTATAGCGGGCTCCACCCGTCACTTATTAAGTCCAATGCATTCCTCATATGAATAGGTTTAAACATATCATTAACCATTACATAATCGTATCACATAAAACATGCTAAAATTAAACATAACATTTCCACATTTCAATCACAAGATATCAATAAAACACATTGATGTAAAAAAATACATTTAAATCCATTTTCAATAACAAAATAAAAGAAATGTAAAACATGGTATTTATTTTTCATTTAAAATAAGTTATGGCTTGTAGAGGAAGTCGAAACTCAAATAATGGTCACGGCGGTGGATAAGTCATTGTGACCGCATATGTACGACAAAAAAACATTCCATTTTGTCGTTTAGTAAAATTATTCGTATAATATATTCTATTTAAAATAAACATAAAATTCAAAGGGGTTTATACACCGTATAAAAAAAAGTTGTGTATAAAACATAATATGCCTCAATAAAAGGAGATTGAGACAGGTTCCATTACAAAGATCATTTTTTAAATAAAATAGATCTATTATGTGTATTAACTATATTTACACATATAGAAAGTATAAATACCAGATATGACATAATAGTATCATGACATAATTTTAATGTAGGAGATTAACCTAAAGAATGGAAATTGGGTTAAGAAGTTCCCTTACCCTGTGGCCGACTTGACTCGAACGTTATTTAACCTCCTGAATAATAAACTGGAGTTAATTTCTATTTTCTTAGGAACATTTTTCAAGTTCATTATTCGTTTTATATAACTTATTACCATGTTATGAATATTATGCAATTATTTAAGTAAATAACGGTCATTTTGTCGATCTTTGGTACTTGAGTCAAAAATAAATTTCTTATAATTACAGGTTGTTCATGTGGCAAAATATCCATTATATCTGAAATTATATTCATGATTTAGAAATCATATATATAATATATATCTTGTATATACATGAATTTTTAATATTACATAACATTTAGAGGTAAGAAATGAAATGCACCGTTCGTGGAGACGGTAAGCCGTACGTACACATGAACGCTACTTTCATTTTTATTTCATATTTAATGGTGTTAAATTATAAAAATATATAGGTATACTATAATTCCAATATAATATAATGTATAATACCATTTACTCCATCCTTTATACATCCCACATATGGAATTAACGATTCAAATCACTTTGAGGGTGCGGTAGCCGCACTTCCTAAAATGAAATTATCGCGTTTACCCATAATGGAAATCATAAAGGTATAACATAACTGAAAAATACAGAATCATAAGGAAAACAAAAACATAATATATATCATATATAAAAGTAGTGTCATCAAAATGGCTACCATGAGAGGTGTTAAAAGAATATTGAACAATCATCATTTTGTGAGACAGAAATTCGCCACCCACAGAAACAGTATGTTCTTTAACCATTAGACGAAGGTTTGTATAATTGTAGAAAATTAATTATCATAAAAACATCCAAGTATATTTAGGATTGTGTTTTTTTTAAAAAAGAAAATAATAAAAAGAGTTTAGGGGTTTGGAGAAGAAAAAAAAAACAAAACAACCGAAGAGAAGACATTACCTTTAAATTGGTTAACTCTTTTTGATTTGAGCCAAAGGCTTCCTTGGAATGACTTCTGCCCAATGTGAGGCTTCTAGGAGTAAGATATAAAATCTTATAGAGTATTTGGGAAGATTTTGGTCGAGCTAAATGTATTGGAAGGTGTGAATAATGTGGTAGTGGTGGGGGCCTTTTATAAGAGGAGAAGAGGGGCACTCTTGGAAAGATTTAAATGTTACATTATTATGAAATTATTTTCGTATTATAAAGGTACCACAATGATATATTTAGAGTCTAAGGTGATAAGGGTTCGAAATATTCTCATACAATAAGTTTTTGACAAGTGTAAGCATTATAGTTTACATTATCTTTTCATTTTATTTAAATTGTTAATTAATGAGGTAATCACTGCATCATCATTGTGTCATAAAACAATTAATTTATTTAATGTCTAAATATTATAAAAAAATTACCATGATGAAGGAAATATTTTTATCTTTCCAATAAATATTTATAGTAAATATTTTAACTTATATAACCCCATGTAATAATTGTTTTTGTAAAACAACACATGTTTGTGTCAATTATATTTTTACATTAAATAAAAAGTTATTAATGTCATTTTCTTACCCGAGTGGCTCCATGGGGTCCCCAAGTTGTCCCATGGATTGTATTGGTCAACCATGACTCATCCAATAAGGGTATGACAATTGTAAAGTAATTTTCATATTTTTATAATATCATTTTTACCTTAAATTTCACAAATTAACTTTAATCACGATAAATAAAACTTAAAGTTACTATTCAACAAAAAATTATCTTCATCTCATTGAACAACATTTTTCTTCCTAATTACAACCATGTATGTCGGATTTTTGAAAATCAATTCACAGAAGAGGTAAAATTTTATTTAAATGAAAAATTAGTTTTTTAAATACCACTTAGTGGTTTCACTATTCATCAAAAATTGATGTTTTTCAGAAAAATGCCAAAATTTCACCCTAATCTATAATTGATATTCCGAATTAAAAATTGATGCAAATTTTACAATATTCCAAAAATATAAGTTGCATTAATTAATTTTATTATTAATTCCCGCTGTCAGAACAAATAGTGTGTTTTTAAGAAACAATATATATCAAAAGATTGACAATTGTTTATATCCAATTTCAAAGTGAAATTATTTCTAATAACCACCATTGGATAAAATGGTAAAAATATATTCTAATTATACTTTAAAACAACTCAATAGTATAATTTATCACTATAAATTATTTTGATTAAAAAAAATTAAGTATTTTTCACTATTTATAAAAAATTGGAAGTTCTCAGAAAATTACAAACAATTCAACTTAGGATAATTTCGATATTCCGAATACAAAAATGAAGTCCATTTTAAAATTTAAAATTTATATAGTTTCAAAACGTGGGTATTACTATTCATTCCTTCTACTTTGATTGGTCATGGTGTGTTATAGTCTCAAACTTGCGTACAATCCAAGTTATTGCATTATTGAAATAGAAGCGTATCGTGAATGATTGGGGTGTTACACATAATATATACAAATTGATTTATTTTGAAGCTAAAGTGTGGATGGGACTAGATCCTCTCAACCAATAGAATTTAGAAAAGTTTAGGTTAAACTTTTATCCTTATCGTTTAGATTTAAATCAATGTTAACTAATTTAACTTTTACCGTGTCTTCTTTTTTCCATACACTATATGGATTTTAAAATTACAATAACAAGACAAACGAACCCCAAGTGGTTAATTATTAATATATATGGCCTTATATAATTCATTTGTCCGAATCTTATTTTTTAGGAATATAATAACAATTAATAACTTAATATTTGTTTTAATAACTATTTTAGGTAAATTTTTACACTATTTGGTAATTGATTTTTGTAAAATCATAATAGCATGATTAGTTCAAAACAAGATAATTAAATCAATACTAACATGTCATATTAACCCAGAAAATTATTTTAACTCATAAAAAGCCTCAAATTACATTTATTTGGGTATTTATAATATCAATTATATTAATATTTTATTATTTTGGTAATTACTGCATCACCATTGTGTCATAAATAAATTAAATGATATAATGTATAAAAATTATAAATAAAATACTATTAGTTAAGAAAGCTTTTTATCATTCTAATTAATATTTATAGTCGAATATATCTTATGTATAACACTATATTAAAAAAAATTAGTTATTAAACATTGATTTTACCTATTTTAACTCTTTTTTAAATAAAGTAATAATAAATGTCCTAATCTAATCCAAGTGGACCCAAATGATAATATTATATTCATAAGGTTGTTTTTGGTCAAATTATACTTATAAAATAGAATTATAACATGTGTTAGGGTAATAATAAAATCATTTTATCCTTAATTACCCGATTTACTTTTAACTGGGTAAATAAAAGTAAAAAGTTACTATTCACCAGAAAATTATTTTTATCTTATTGAACCACATTTTACTCCCTGATATTAACTATGTCTCCTGTATTTTCAAAATTACACTCACAAAAGCGGTAAAATTATGTTTTATGTAAATTTTAAAATTCTCCTAGGAGGTGGGTAAAAGTCGGTGAAAAGTTTAATAAAATGTTTATATATCTAAAATTATTATAGAATTACTCCAATGAATTACATTAAACTTATATAGGAATTATGTATCAATTTTTACCTAAAATAAATTTAAATAAAATAAATAATTGTTTAATTAAAAAGTCGGTTTTTAAATAGTATCCTACTGTTTTCACTATTCGTCAAAAATTGAATGTTTTCAGAAAAATACCAAAAAATCACTCTAGGAAAATTTCAAAATTCCAAATCCAAAATTGAAGTCCATTTTGAAATATAAAATTTCAAAAAGTGGGTATTACTATTAATAATGGATATTTTATAATAATATTATAATAATATTTCATTTAGTGAAATTCAATATTGCGTATTACACACGCTATCGAAGAAGGTCTTGATTGCGTTTAATGCAAGCAAAGTTAGGGCTGCGTGTAGTGAAAGTTCCCTTCGGTGTTGCATATAACATAATCAAAACATATTTCATTTATATAATAAACAAAATCGATACTTAATGTTGCATAAAATAACTTCTATCAAACGAACTTGAAATTGTGTATAACACAATCCAAGAATTGTGTTCTGTATACTGCAAGCTAATACGGAGTTGCGTATAGCAGAAGATAATCTTGGTGTAGCATACAACACAAGACATCATATAAATTTAAAATATTAATTCTCATAAAATCTCAGGGTGTTAGAGTATTTTTATTTTATGATTTTTTTTATATTTAATAACATTATTAATAATATATTAAAATCATGGAAATGTATTTTACCACCACCGGTTTAAGTTAAAATTTTTTAACTATGTTTGATAACATATGCGATGCGCAACACCGAGCCTACACAAACAGTTAAATATTATTACATAAATATGACCATCATAACCTAGTTGATAATTTTTTGGTTATGAATAATATCAAATAATTTATTAGTTATAAATTCCATACTCAATATAAATTTATTGAAAAAATTTTATTTGATGATCAATTAATTTTTTGTTATGTAATTTTATTCTTCGAAATTACATTTTCATCAAAAATATTTTTTGAAGATTTCAGTGAGAAAGTATTATAATTAACTACTATAACATTTAGATAAAATGTTTTTTAAAATAAACATAATTTATAAAATTAGAATATAAAAAATAACATATGATGAAATATTATGATTTTTCATAAAATATTGACATTTCAATGAATAGTGAAAAATATAGATTTTCTATAACTTCCACTTAATATTAATAAATTATATTATTCAATGTCCAAATTATGGATTGATTATGATTTCATGTAACATATTTATTATTCAGATATTTTAGATTAAATTAAGCACATTTTAAACATCTTCATGTTGAGTTTTAATATAAGTTTTTTTTAGGCTAAGAAACAAAATTTTCATAAAACTTTTTTAAAGTGAATATTTTTTCTTCATTTAAATTTACTAATAAAACCCATAACTATGGATAATTTAAATGATATTAAAATTATATATAAAAATTGAAATCTATATTCATATAATGATTATTATTAGTCAAATAGTTAACATAAAATAATCTTCAACTTGAAATTTTCAATTCTTGATAAACCAATTTTTCATCACGTCTATGGGTTTATTTTTAAATTAAATTCCACAGATTATGTGAAACAAATTTTTTAAAATAAATTAAATAATCTTAATCATTATAATTAATATTATATTATAATTTAAACATTAATTTTTTTATAAAAATTATTGAACAAGGTAAATATATTTTACAATAGTTAAGGTGTAAACGAGTATACCATGGAGGTTAGACTAAAAAGATTTGGGTTAAATGGCCTAATTTTTTTTCATATTCCTATTGGATGGCCTTATTTTTAACCATAACACCATATATGTTATTTTTATGTTCTTTTTGGATAACTTCTATGAAATTGTAAAATATAATAACATATGTAATAAAAAATACAAAATATCACTATATTGATTTTAAGTTTCAATTATTAGTTCACATTGTGAGAAAATATTTTATTAAATATTTAAAGTAATATTTTTGAATTCGGCCATTGGATTTATGTTTTTAAAATCAAATTAAATGAAAATAGTAAAAATGATTAGTAATGATATTTTTTTAACAAATAAAATTATATTAAATTATTTTAAATTAATAAAAATATTATCATATATCAATTTATTGTAAAATATTTAATTATATCAATAATTTTCCATTCATCGACCAATTATACTTTTATAATTATTATATTGATGTCTAATTAGAAAAACCATTACTATAACGGTAAATGATAAAATGGGGTTTTGGGCGTTTCTGGCTCATGTGAAAAATTAATTTTCTACAGGCAAATTATATTAAATATATAAGTTTCACTTCATATTTATACCTAATGGGTAATATTATCTTATAAGGTAAATTTTATTTCTATTCTTAAATAATAAATTACCTAGTCTAAAATGCTAGTTACCGCATTGAAAATCAAATTGATGAAGTAAGGAATCATAGAAGTTATAGAACAATGTGTTTGAAATATTTTCATTTTTTAGGAGTGAGGATCATCCATAAATTTTCTCTAATATATTATTTTTTAATTTTTATATAACATAGAACTGAGGGAGCTCCAATTATTCAATATTTTTATGTATTTTCAAAAAATCCACTCATCTTTAAAAATAGAAACATCACTCCACTAACTTTTTCAAACATAATATTACATTTTGATAAACCACCATAATAGAAAAAATAACTAAACAAAAGAAATTACAAATTTTTATAGCTACTGTTCATCCCAAAATACCAAATGTAGTGTCAAAAATAAGAATTCCAATGGCGGTTGTTCTAAATTATGGTAATTGCAATCACTATATTATTTGTTTTTTATTTCATATTATGCCACAATAGGTCATGTATTAATACTTAAAATATAACAATACCAATATATAACATATAATTAGATGTTATAATATGAATTTAAATACCTTAATCCACCTAATACTATACTATATAGGAAACAAAAACAATCATTCTTCTGCACGACATACTTCTGCCTTGACGACCGATGTAATTTTATTTCATTCATTTCCTCTTACTACTATTTAGATTGAAGGATTAAAAGTGAATATCTGATATTTTTCACATAATAATACTTATTTAATACTTATTTATTTTACAAATTATTACGTTCTATTTCATGTATGGGATGATAATTTCACTAGTTTGAATGATGGACTACAACTTCTGGAAGAGATGTTATTCTTTTTTCACTATCACTAATAATAGAAGGTAATAATGATATATATATATATATCAAACATATTCTATATATATATATATATGAAATAATTATGATATTAATGAAAAATTTATCATTATTAATGGATAATATATCTTTTTCTATCTTACATTTCCACTCAATGTAAAATTACGACGTCGTTCTTTCGTACGTGTGGACTACCACCTCCATTAAGCGTTGTGATTTGTTTTTCCACACCATAACACATGGATGGTAAATATTTCTATATTTAAATAAAAAATATTTTATTATTTATATAGAAAATATTATTTAATGATTAAACAATACATATCTAATTTTAATAATGATCTATGAGAAATGAAAACATTATAGAAGATTACGTATGACCTATTATCTTTATGATTATATGATTGTTCATTATTCATAATATTAATTTATGATAGTTTTAACTTCTAAAAATGATGTAAAAAAGATGAAAAATATTCCCATATTATTATTCTATAGATCATGGAAAAAATACACCACTAAGAAAGGTCAACATATGAAGATTATTTGGAAACAATGAACTGAACGTCCTTAAACCTCTAAACATAAACATAACTGAATATGTATTTAAAGATGTAACTAAAAGGATAAAAATAATTTTTTCGTGTATAAGGTAGTAATCCAATAATTTGTTCTTAATCTTTTAAATAATTTATATAATTTTATTATATAGTTTTTTAAAGGACTTATATAGAATTTGTGGACTTGTGTTAATGGTATTAATCTCAATTTTCTATAATTAGGGATTATATTAATGTGATGAACATAATTCTATTATTATGGTATATATACTCTACAATTTTCATGTTATATCATTAATACTTTATTCATAATATTATTTTTTATTTCAATTTTAATTATTTCTTCTATGGGGATGTTAATTGAATGTTACAAAGTGATGACTATTTTAATAAATAATTTTCACTTCATTAAGATATATAAAATATTCATTGTATTTGATATTACAAGATGACATGTTAAATGTATTTTGATTTTTTCATTTTTTAATTACACTGATGTTTTATTGATTTAAATTTTATATTAATAATATATTAATTAATTAATAAAAAAAATTGCGGCATTGTTTTTATGAATTATTCATCTCAAATATTATATCTATATTACATTAGATTATGATATGAAACTATATTTATTTTTAATGTGTATATACATCAACTTGAAATTTTATATCATGGATCTCTAGTTTTCATGATATTTAATTTTATATTTGAAATTATTATATCTTGATGAATATGATTGTAATGATTCCAAAGTTGGATATGATTTATGTTACAACCTCCTTTCATTTGGGATTATTTATATTTATGGTTAATTTGGAGGAAAAATATTCAATATTGTTTTTGAAAAAAAATATCATTATTATGAAATTTTTATCAACAATGTTAAAGTGATTTATTTATATTAACTCTATTATTGATTAATTAAAAATTGGGAATGTAATTTTAAAGTGATACTAATCCTGTATAGTAGTTTATATTGGATTCATTTCACTTTAGTATCCATGTTTTAAAAAACGTTTAAAAAAATTAATATATAAAAATAAAATATTTCTTGAATTTATGTAACATGGTCTTTGAAATTATTTTAATAGTCTTCTATAAAAAATAATTAATATTTTAATATTATCTGAGTGAGTCACATTTGACTTCATTTACAAATTGTTTCAAAGGAATATTAGTATTTAACATTTTTTAAATTCCTGGAATTTATTGCTATCATTTCCATTATAATCATTGTATTTTAAACCATATATTTCATATTTTTAATTCTATTAAATATTTTTTCATAATATTCTTTGTGATTTTAGTCATTAAATGTGATTTTCATATCTAAATGACTATTTTAATAAATAATTTTTTATGTTATTTTAATTTTATAACCATTCGTCATTGTAAAAATCCCTTGATGTTACTTTTTCATTATTATGGATAATGATTAATAATACCATCATCTTTCTTCCTCTTCATCGGTTATGATTTTCATCAATAATATTTTCAAGGAAGCCATTTTTATTTCGTGAGTTAATAAAGTTATGAAAGGGTTAATTTTTGTTTTGTGAGTTTTACGACGAAATGTCAGCTTCCATGTTATATCATTACATGATGGGTCATGTGAATTGATTAGTTTTTGGATGGTTTTGTTAAAATACTTGTACATTTGATTATGTTATTAAATATGAATGTGAGTTTCTTTGATAAACTACGGACAGGTGGGTCTATGATATCTCTCCAATGAATTAGGTACTCCCATGATGGAATTCGACCATACTATTTATTCCATTTTCACTATTTTATAAGGATATTTATTCATGATACCAATAAATTTTCTATAATCTTTTAATGATTTTTAATTATTTTTTTGGTCAAGATTAGAATTAAAATTTTGATTATTAGAGTTATTTTAGAAAAAAGAAACTATATGATTTCCCTCATAAACTGAATGTTGTGAGATAAATATGAGGTAAAAAAACATATTAATTTCTAGGTTATTGCATTTTTTTATGATCATGAGATATTAATGTGTGGAATTATTTAGTTTAAACGTCCAGTGTGATTATTTAATTTAATGGGTTTAATATTTTTGGGATACTTTAACAAATATGATAACCATTTTTTAATGTATAATGACATGTGGAATATCTTGATTATCATTATTTGGGTAATGTGGTCCTTTAAAAAATTTATTTTATTACTTCATGCATAGACAATTCAGATTCAATACTCATTATTTTGGGAAACAAATGATATTTTTATGAAAATTGATGAAAGGATAAAATTAAAATTATAATCTAAGTATATTTCCATATGTTATTATTTTTACTCTTAAATGGCTTCATCAAATATTTGGAAAAGGATATGGAAAGAAATTTTTTTTCAATAATTAAATGGACTTGTCTCCCTTGAGAAAAATATAAAACTTCATTGTAAATGGATCTACATTAAAATTAAAATTTAACATCCCACCAAGGATATACAATTTATAAAACCTAATTTTTTTGTTTAGTATGAATATCAGAATCCTGTTTATTCTTTTTTATGAGAGTTTTATATACCCTTTTTATTATGTGGGTTATCCTTAAAGTTATTTCATATAGAAAAAACAATTATTATTGATATAAATTTTAAATATCTAGGACCTGATTTTGTAAAGAGATGGAGAATGAAATGCCCCATATTTAAAAAATATAACTACTTCTGATAGTCTATGAAACACACAACACCAAGCCAAAACCGAATCCGAAAATATTATTATTTATATGTTGTTTTTATAACCAATATATTAATGTAGTAGGTATAAGTTATATTAAATACATTGTAAAATTTATATGTAATAATCAGTATAATATTTTTTTAATTTTAAGCAATCGATCAATCAATTATTAGTAATGAAATTTTATTATTAATAAAATTTATTCCCAATTTTTTTTATTTATTTTGTGGGAAAATATTAAAATTAGTTTCTAGAAAATTTAGAAATTTTATTTTATAAGATTAAAATCATATTTGAAAAAAATATAAAAATATTAATAGAGTATTATGGTTTTTTATTTTTTATAATATATTAATTATCACGTGAATTGTGAAATATATCTATTTTTTAAAATATCATTTCATTTGAATAAATTATTTATTTCATAGACCCGTAATGATTTAGTTTTTCGTTGATTTTACCAATGTATTATAAATTTATATTTAATCAAATTAAATACATTTTAATAACCTTTATGATGAATTTTTAATTAGGTTTGTTATAATGCTTAAAAACACATTTTCCAAAAAAACAATTTAAAAGTGAATAATACTTCTCTATTTTCTTTAATAAATAAATCAATAATAAGGAATAACATAAATTAATGTTAAATATTATAAATCTATAAATATGAATTTAATTTCATAGAATAATGGTTATTAGAAAATTTGGATAACACAATACAATCATTTAATTGAAAATTTCCTTTCTTGAAAAACAACATTATCATTAGATATGATGTTTTTATATTAAATTATAATTTAGAATTTAATTGTTGTTTATTTGGTAAAATGGATTATATATTTGGAATAATAATTTTTTATATTATATTATATTGTTGACAGATTTTTTGTTAATAATGAATAATGAAAAAAATAAGAATATTTTATCATGGTTATGGTGAGAATAGGTTTTCTTGAGGATAAATAATAAATATAATGGTATAAATGATGTAAAATATTTGTACAATTACTATTTTCTAGATGAATATCAATGTTTCTTACATTATTATAAATTATTATATTTTTTTGGAAACTTTTACATGAATTTGATCATATAATAATTTCATTAAAGGAATTTGATAAAATGTGACACTCTTGTTATTATATTTAAATTCTGTTTTCATAATAAAAAAAATGACATTACTAAATATTTACATTATTTTATAGCATAATGAAATTAATATAATAATGTTCATTTAATTTAAATTTCTATCAACTATGTAATGACATTGAATACATTATAAATACCAACATAGAAATTTTATTAAAAATTGATAACTAAAATAATGGAAACGAAAAATATTAAATGTAATATAAATTGAACAAATTATTGTATTCCCTTAAATTATTGGATATTTTTGGCATTTTAAATAGATATTGGAATAATATATATGAATTAAAACTTTTTCTTGATGTTTTTAATATCAAATTAAATGAATTTTTTCAAAATGTAAATTAATGTTATTTTAAAAAAATTCAAATGAATGATTTAAAATTCATAAAAATCATATCTTATACCATGTTATTGAAATATGATTAAGCATATAAATAAATTTATAATAATGGAAGATTTTTCCTTTTATAATAAATAAATTAACACCAAATTTATAAAAACTTTATTATAATAATAAATTATAAAATTGGCTTTTTAACATTTCATGTGTTTTTTATAAAATTAATTTTCCTCACATATAAGATTTATATTTTATAAATATTATATTATAGTTTGAATCAGTGTTTTTGATTTATATAGTAAAGATCATTTTATTTATATATAGAAATGTTAAATTACCATGATGAACGATCTATTTAATATAGTGAAAAATAAATGTAGAACTGCATGAAAATTAAATGTTTGTTTTGAATTGTGAAATTTGAGTGTCAAATATTAAGGAAATTTTATTTATTATACCTTTTTTAATGAATTTAAAATGGTTTTGATGGAATCCTATGGGTTTTATCATGAAAAGAGATTTACACTACGAGAAAATCGCCGTTTAGCGGCGGTTTTCAAAACCGCCGCAAAATGCGTTTCGGGCAGGCATTTCGTGGTGGTTTTTAAAACTGCCGCGAAAAAACCGCCGCTAAACTGCAAAAAAAATTTATTTATTTTTTTTATTTTTTTTATTTTTTTTAATTTTATTTGATGATTAGCGGTAGTTTTTTTAAAAACCGCTACGAAATAGTGGCGGTTTCGGTAAAACAGCCGCGAAATGAAATGAAATAATAAGAAAACACGAGAAACCCCGAAATCACTAAAACGACCATAACTTTTGATCCGGGCGTCTGTTGAAGCACCACAACCAGTCAAATCGAAGCTCATGATGAGATCTAGAGAAAAATATAATCAAAACTGTGAGACGGTATGAGGTTCTCAAGATATTAGAGTTATAAAAATGTTGAAAAAGGTTCTTCAACTTCAAAATACAATAACTTTCGCTCCGGGTGTCCGTTTGGGCTCTACCACATATCAAATCGAAGCCAGCGAAGAGAGATAATGAACAAATACACAGAAGCTAGCTTCTGTCGTGTTTTTCGACCCCAAAAACCCATCCGAAGGCCTCCAAAACCCAATTTCCTTCACCGGTGTCCCGTCGAACTTGTCTTCAAATGGACTTAACTTTCAATCCGCGTGTCAGTTCGGCCTCCTCCATCTGCCAGATCATAGCTTGTTCCATGAGATTCAATTTGACTAGTTGTGGCGCCCACATGCACTCCTAGATCATATGTTATGGCCTTTTTAGTGGGAATCATGTTTGTTATGTTTTTCAATGCCTCGTTGCTAGCACCTTTTCCCCGTCATCTATTTTTTAAATGGTCGTAACTTTCGATCCGCCCGTCCATTCAGACTCATTTACCTTTCAGGTTGAAGATCATTTCAGGATCTTTGATTTGACAGGTCGCGGATCTAAAACGGACTCTCGGATCTTAAGTTATCTCCGTTAATGTGAGTCCAATGTTTTTGTCTCTTTATGACCGTTTTGACGGGTTTTAACGGTAGCTCAATTTATTACTGTTTATTTGGGTTTCCATGACTTGTTATCTTTATCAATGGTTTTTTGTGGGTTATTATGCTGATTATGTTGAATTATTAAGGAGTTTTCCAGAGTTGTCACGAGTTTTCATGCGTTCTCATTCTTTCAAATGCCTCATTCTTCATATGCTTCTCCATCCTTTTTCATGCATTTTCATGATTTTCATCCCTTATCAAGTCTTTTCATACTTTTTCATGTGTTTCCTTTATTATTTATTATTTATAATATAATTTAATTTATTTATTATACATTATTTGTAACTGGTTATTTTTTATTTTTTATTTATTCGTTATATTTATTAATTATTTATGTGTATTTATTATTTATTATTTATTATTTATTATTTATTATTTATTATTTATAATTATTTATTAGTTATTATTTATTATTTATTATTTATTATTTATATTTATTTATTATTTATTATTTAAATTTATTTATTATTTGTTATTTATATTTATTTATTACTTATTATTTATTATTTATTATTTGTTATTTATATTTATATTTATTTATTATTTATATTTATTTATTATTTATTATTTATTATTTATTATTTATATTTATTTATTATTTGTTATTTATATTTATTTATTATTTATTATTTATTATTTATTATTTATTATTTATTATTTATTATTTATTATTTATTATTTATATTTATTTATTATTTATTATTTATATTTATTTATTATTTATTATTTATTATTCATTATTCATTATTGATTATTGATTATTGATTATTGATTATTGAATATTGATTATTGATTATTGATTATTGATTATTGATTATTTATTATTGATTATTTATTATTTATTATTTATTATTTATTATTAATTATTTACAATTTATTATTTATTATTTATTATTTATTATTTATTATTTATTATTTATTATTTATTATTTATTATTTATTATTTATTATTTGTTATTTACTATTTTTTATGTATTATTTATTATTTATTATTTATTATTTATTATTTATCTTTATCTATTATTTATTATTTATTATTTATTATTTATTATTTATATTTATTTATTATTTATTATTTCTATTTTTTTATTATTTATTATTTCTATTTTTTTATTATTTATTATTTATTATTTATTACTAATTATTTATTATTTATATTTATTTATTATTTATTATTTATTATTTATTATTTATTATTTATTATTTATTATTTATTATTTATTATTTATTATATATTATTTATTATATATTATTAATAATTTATTATTTATCTTAATATATATTTATTATTTATATTTATTTATTATCTATTATCTATATTTATTTATTATTTATTATTTATTATTTATTATTTATTATTCATTATTTTTTATTTTTTATTTTTTAGTTTTTATTGTTTATTTTTTATTTATTATTTATTATTTATTTATTATTTATTATTTATTATTTATTATTTATTATTTATTATTTATTATTTATTATTTATTAGTTATTAGTAATTATTTATTATTTATTATTTATTATTTATATGTATTTATTATTTATTAATTATTAATTATTAATTATTATTTATTATTTATTATTTATTATTTATTATTTATTATTTATTATTTATATTTATTTATTATTTATTATTTATTATTTAATATTTATTATTTATTATTTATTATTTATTATTTATTATTTATTATTCCTTATTTATTATTTATTATTTATTATTTATTATTTATTATTTATTATTTATTATTTATTATTTATTATTTATTATTTATTATTTATTATTATCGAGTTTATATCAATTATTTATGTATTATTTGTTGTTTCAATTAATATATATAAGTATATTAATTTCTGTTTATTAACCACATGGAGAGCTTGCTGGAGTGGTAATGTCTTTGGAAAATAGGCAAGAGGTTAGGGGTTCAAATCTCACCAAACGCAGAATTTCTTAATATTGCATGGGCATGCATGTGCATGTGCATGGGATGTGCATGCATGGATAAATAAAGTAAATAAAATAATATGAAATAAATAAATAAATAAATAAATAAATAAATAAATAAAATAAATACGAAATAAAATAAATAAAAAATAAATACGAAATAAAAAAAATAAAAAATAAATACGAAATTAAATAAATAAAATAAATACGAAATAAAATAAATAAAATAAATAAATAAAATAAATAAAATAAATAAAATAAATAAATAAAATAAATAAATAAATAAAATAAATAAAATAACTAAAATAAATAAATAAAATAAATACGAAATAAAATAAATACGAAATGAAATAAATAAAATATATAAATACGAAAAATAAATAAATAAATAAATAATATAAATAAATAAAATTAATACCAAATAAATAAATATATATATATATATATAAAATAAAAAAAATAAAAAAAATAAAAAAAATAAAAATAAAAAAACTGCCGCTAAAAAACCGCCGCGAATAGTTTCCCGACGCACGATTTAGCGGCGGTTTTTGAAAACCGCCGCCAATCGATTTAGCGGCGGTTTAAACCGCCGCGAAATGGAAAAAAACCGCCGCTAAATGCCTTTTTTGCTGTAGTGTTATTATTAAAAATGTGTTATGGTTATTAAATAAAATATTAGTATACTAAATTATTTAATGGAATTTTATTAAAATTTATACATTCTTAAAATAAATTTTTTATCGTTGTTTTGGATAAGATCACATGAATTCCATAGGTAGTTAGTGAGTTATTTTGGGTAAAAATCTATGATTTACAACATTATAAAACATGATTTCATCACATCCAATTCCATTTGTGATGGTAATGATTCATCTTAACCTTGGTTCATGGGATATATTTATATTCACTGTTGTATTCCCAATGTTGGATTCATATAGCCTAGAACTGTCATACCTTTTTTTATATGATGATGTTTATATCTTATATGTATTTCAAATTTTTATATTCCATTTTTGTAAACATTATTTCATGCATTGTGAATTTATATAAACTATTTTTTATAAAATGATTTATTTAAGTTTTTTTAATTTCCATTTGTGTAAAGAACTGTTGGAATAATGGAAAATTCAGTTTTTTGAAACTTAATTAAATATAATTTAATGAGATGCATGAATTTGTATTGTATTTTCATGATTTAAAGATTAAATTATGATTTGTTTAAATATGATTTTATTCATTTTAAACATTTTTATTTGAAAAATAAAAGAAAATTCTTAGTTAACATGAAATTGGCATCAATTCAGGGAATCATTGGGGGGGATTCCTACTGGGATTTAGCTGAAACCCTACATGTTCCTTTAGGATTTTGTATATTATCTCCCTCTATCTTCAAGTAAGGGGTAAAGATATCTTGGGGGATGATTTAGCTACTGAACCGTGGATATTGTGAGGTGTGTCATAAGGGACAATAAATTTTTTTGTTATTTTGTTACATAGGTTACAGTAAGTTTTCATTTATTACCTTTTTGACATCTCATACATTACTCCAAATGGAGTTTCATTGGATATGGAAACTTTCTTATTTTCATTTATATCTGAAATTTTTATGGGAAACATGTTCCCATATTCAGTATGTTTGATTCTTGGTTCTAGTTGTCGACTTGTGGGGATTGAGAACACCCATCGGGAAATGTCCGGACTGCCTCAGTTATAGGGTATCTAGGGTAGATGGTTCAGTTTATGAAAAAGAACCTTCAGTGGGAGGTGGAGATAATTTTCATAAAGTTAGGACACATTTCGGTATATTTTCATGACATATTAGGCTGTTGTGATTTCTTTCATGGACATCTCTCATTAAAGTGAACATTAATTCTCCTGGGGTGGTTAAGGAAACTCATCATGTGTATTTGTTCTAGAAATTTCCCTAATTTAGATTGGATAGAGTGAAATAAAATGGATTCCATTCTATATATTGTGATTTATTTCCCCTATTTCTCTTTCTTAGATTTAATCATAGGCCTTTCATGTTGTCCATTGGTGTTGTGTATCATCCTACATCTGAGAACACGAGTTAATAATATCGAGGAGGAGGCTACTTATGAACCTCAACGTCTTAATAGTTTTATCAATGTGAACCTAGTAGATGTGATTATTCATACTGACCAATCTCTAGTATATGAACCACCTCCAATTCTCATTTAGGCTCCAGCTATGGAACATAAGAGGGACATTGTCAAGATATGTTCTCAAGAGTACCTTCTCCAAAAGCTAGAACTATTATAAGGATAAAATGATCCTACAGAGGTTGAGGTGTGGTTGATCAGAATTGTGTATTTGTTTGGGTTTTTGGACACTCACGATGAATTCAAAAAGAAGTATGCAACCATCATATTGTATGGTCTGAGTAGGAAATGGTGGGAGATGATGGAGACGACAAATTAGCATGAGATCAGGGAGTGGTCGTACTTATAGTTTATTTTTGATAACTAGTTATATCCAAAATCGATGATTTTATCCATTTCCACTATGTACATAAATTTTATGCTTCCTGACTATACCATGATAGATTATTCAAACCATTTTTATGAGATTGTTCACTTGACACCTATGATAGTATCAAATAAGAGGATGATGGATTAAAGAATAAAGTTGTGAATTTGACCAGATATTAATTCACAAGATTTCTTCATGATTATACATTCTTATGCTGATGTACTGGATATGGTATTGATGGTAGAGATCGACATAGTTAACATTTACGGGTTATTTGGATCTTCATTTTCTCCAAGTATCAATGTGAGTTCCATCAGGGGAAAACAATAGTTTCATGCTTCTCATGGAAGTCCCCGATAGTAGGGTCATTATGGACCTTCTGCAATGTATTGGATAAGTCCTTCGGTTTTCTTCATGTGTAGAAATATTGGAAATTCTATGTCGGTCTGCACTGTAGAACCCATTAACTATGGCTCCTGTAGACGTTGTAGTCACATGTAGTGATTTATTTTTTGTTTTTTCTACTTTTTATAGTGGAATGAGATAATCCATAACTCCAAAAACTATAAGAAAATATTATTCTTCACATGGAATAATGTTAAAGGAAAAGACACCTGGATTGATGATTTTTAACATAGTGGAATACTCTCTTGAGGAAGCGAATATGGGTCGGGTAATCAAGAGAGATACCATTATTATAGCTTCATCGTTAGTTACTTCATTATTTGATACTATTTCATATCATCTATTTTTTCAACCAGTGTTTTTACATACATAATCTACCTATGGTTATTTTATTCTATGAAATAGATATTACCACACACCTCAGAATGATGATATAGTAGGGTCTATGTAGTCCTGCTTTTCTATTCACTTTGTCAGATATTGATATTTCCTTGACTATTCTAGTTGTCAAAATGAAATCTCATATCGTTATTTTGGGGATGGATTGAAAAATTTCTAATACATCTCAAGTTCATTGTAATCATCATTGGGTCTCCTTCACTGTACCCAGTGTGGTTATCATTATCTTTCAAATATAATTGGATCAAAGTGGTGCAATGTGTACCTTCGTATTTAGATTTGTGGAAAGTAAAATTGATGTATCCCTTTAATTTGGATGGGGAATCATTGAGTTGTAATCACTATTCATCCCTCTATGAGTTTCCTATTTCTATTCCTTCTGACTTATCGATATTTCCACTCGTATGGGTTGTTGAGATTTCCATTGACATGAGGCCTAGTTCTCAACCATTATCTATTTTATTCATAATAATAATAAAATCATTTATATTCAACAAAAATTAATTTAGTAAAAATATTTTAATAAAATATTATTTAATTCCAAAATCAATTAATTAATCAAAATAAATTTCATAATTTAATATTCACTAAAATTACTATTTTTTATTTATAACTATTTACAATGTAAAAATAATGAAATGAATTTATATTCTTTATTATATAGAAAAATAACAAACATAATCATGGTGCTAAGGTCTTGTAACATAACCACCCATAAAACCTGCTTATGACCGAAGGGTAAGGTGTGAGTTGGTGATAGTCTCTTGGGGTGCCTCAGATAAGATCGCTTGAGGGGTAATATGTATCAACTACCACTTCTCTCGTAGGTACCTCTGTTCAAGCATAACTTGTTGATGTTTGGCTTGGGCTTGGTCAAGATCGATTCCCAATGACACCACCTCCTTTCTGATCTCTGACAAATGGGCTTCATAGGGGGAAAGTCTAATGGATGAGGCTATCAGTTCCATTTTCATTGTAAATTTGAATTGTTAAATCCCTATATTTATACTATTCATGAGATCACTATTTAATGGTTTTATTTGCAATGGTCACAATTCATAACATTATATTAAAATAGAAAAAAATAAAACCAAACATGTTAATATGCATTATATAACTATTTTACCTAATAAGACATTTAATTTGTTAAAGGGGAATTTTTATTAACAAAATTTATGCCTGTTACAGAATCATTCCTATATCCCGTAGATTGTAAATGTTAATTGTATACAAGTGTCCCATCCCTTGTCCAATAGCTCCCTAATCCTAAAATGGATCAACTGGGGGTGGTGATTGTATAATGTCAAAGCATCTACTATTGGAGTTGGTATCCTAGAACCAACTACTTTAAATATAATACATTAACATATACGTTTTCACATCATGATAATTCTTTTTCATGAAAATTCATGTGATAATGTCTTATGGATAGCTGTTGCATTAAAGGGTCATAGTGGATCCCTGCTATGATGAGAACCCGGAAGTGCCATAACACTATTCTTGAATATATGTTCTATAGCTGAATGATGTTATTTGAAGGGAACAAATAATATAGAAAATTAAGGGTGAGGACTTATAAAATATTGATGAACATTTTATTGGTGTGTACCTTTGGAAATATCCTAGACGATATTATGAGAACAAGACCCGCTAGTTTGAAATCAACATTTCATAGTTTCATTGGATGTTCCACTATACAGATGTTTGTATTGGTCCTCAGACGTTAAGATATTTATTAATGGGTATTTCAACTCATGCACTTATATGTATTGATTCGAACTATGATGACACACAACATAGTGAAAAATATGATATGTTGGGTGTGTCATGAGTAATTCTGCCTAAATAGATAATGTGGGAAAAGATATGTCTCTTCTTTTCCATAATGGAAGTAGATATCTCTTGCCCTTTTATGTAATTGATTTATCCTAAACAAATCCTCGTCCATTATAAGAAACAGTTGTGTTCAATTCATGAATTCAATGAATGAATAATCGAGCACATGGGTTCATGGAACCAGCATGAAACCCACTTGATTTAATATACCTAGACAATGGGATTATATTAAATGGTAAGTGTTTGTAAGAGGTGACAGGTCATTTCGATGTTAAATTATTTATCTATGGGTTCCTTGGCATGTTGTTAAACACTAACCTATGACTTTATGCAGGCTCTGCCTAATGCCACTGAGAAGGATACCTAGATGGGCACACACTAAGTGTGTCCAAGTATCTTAGTAAAATATTAATTTCACAAGATTATAAATATGATTCTTGATAGTGGTTTAATAATTTTTCAAGAATGCTTGATCACATTTATTTTAACACTAGTTATTCGAAATAATATATTGTGGGTGAAATAATAAATTTATTAGTGAGTAATGCAGTGAAATTTATTTGAGAAATAGTCTGAATGGCCCGAAGGACTTCATTTGTATTGATTTCCGATAACTACCCTTTAAAGGGATGATGGTGAACCATTACAAGGGCCACAGGCTCGGAGATTACATGTCTTGTAGGCATAATAGATTAGATGAACTGATGTTTTTAGGGAAGTCAACCAGAAAATCTTCAAGAAAATTCCCCTCCCCAGCATCTGCATTGGGATAGAAGCTCTCCACCTTCGCATGGAGGTCTTGTAGGCTTCTCGTGACGCACAAAATGGTCCGGATGGCATAGCCATACCCTATCATTCTGAAAATTCCATTTGAATCTAATCTTTTGAGTGAACCTGCTTTGAATGCTCTTCTGGTGATGCTCCTTTTTTGAAGTGTATGTCTAGGGGAACTACATGTGGCCCAAAGGCATTGAGGTGGACCGAAGGCCTTAAGGGTGGCCCAAAATCCCTACTGTCCTGAAGGCCTAGGTGGCTCGAAAGCCATAAAGATTCAAAGGCCAATCCGGTGGCCCAATGTGAATAGTTCTTGATGCTACAGTACCGAAGAGTGCCTGCTACAATATGCACAGTGTACAGTTATGCACTATACCTACACCGTGAATAGTTCTACTACTGTACCAACACAATATATAGTACTGCTACAGCGCCCTCTACAGTACCATCTACAGTACCCCCAAAAAATTCCTCTTCCTGGTACCATACCTACTATTGTACCACAAGAAATTACCATTATTGAAGGTCTAATATATGTGATGGAGTAACTAAAGTAAACTATAAAAACAAAGTTACATGTCGTGTATATTAAATATACACTCAATGTATTTTTTTCTTGGAATTTAAGAGATATAAAATTATTTATTTAATTAAATAATATTATGTGTAATTAATTGGGTGCATGTTAGGTAATAAAAATATTCAACCCTTATTATTAGACATAGGGTATTACTAAGAATTAAATGAAATGAATATATTCTTTCGAGTAATTAATTAATTTTATAATTCTACGTAATTTAAAAATTCCAATTATATATTTCTCATTATCCTGCAATTTTCCATGTGTTCTGCAGAACGGATCTAGGGAAAGCTCTCAAGACAAGAGAGAATTATTTTCCTCCAACAACACTCTCATGCTACGAGAGAGAGAGAGAGAGCCTCCTCTACCAGATCAAGGTGATCAATGTCATACATTGAATGTGAAGGATCTTTTGTGCTAGCACCCGAAGATCCCTTCAGCGATGTCTGGAAATATGTGGAGCTATGTGGATCACAGCTAGGGGAATCCTACACTTGGATTCTATGACGCAATTATGGATCACATCAGATTGTTACCAGAATCATCTATGAAGAATGAATTCCATCAATGTAATTCGTTCTAATTAACAAAATTAATTATAACCGACATATGATGATTCTATCTATGGTTCAAGGACTCCCCTCTTTCTATTTTCATTTTTTTATTTCGAATATCTGGCATTTTATTATCATGAAAGATATCAGATTGATTGTAGTTAAGGTTAAAATAAAAGTTGGGTACACCCACCAATGCTGTTATGCTGCTTCTGGAACGTACAAGCGGTTTCAGAGGGGTCATATCATTGATTATAATTATTCAGTTTTTTTAGTGATTTATGCATTTAATAATTTAGTTGTTTAAATTGAAGTTAATCATTCTTTAAAATATGAATTTCAATATCTATGCCTCCTCTATCGTTTCTCTTTAACCATATAGAAATGAATTTTTCTTTTAGTTTTGATTAAAATAAAATAGAGGATCTCATCCGAAGCTTCCAAATGTTCCAGGCCATAAAACACCAAATTACACGACGTGTATTCGATAGTACACATTTTGTAGACCATGTTCAATGCATCAGACTGGTTCTCCAAATCAGGCTGTGTGTTGGAGTCATTTTAAGTGTTAAATGAAATTGTGTGTTGACCAGGATCAGGTGGCACATGGATTCCAAATTACACCCCGTCTGGTTCACTTAACAGGGTGTGTAGTCCCTTCATGTTAGGTTTGAATTATATACCATGTACACTTCTTTCCCACCGTGAAATAGTGTATCGCAGATACTAAAAGTTGAGTTTCCCACTGAACACATCATTTTACAGTGAAGATTTATGAAGTAAATCTACACGTCAAGTCCACGTGCGTTTACTTTAGATGGATAATGAAAAAAAGTACACATTGTGTAGTTGGAACTACATGTTTTGTACTCATCCATATTACATAGATTTATCAAATTTTTTATTATCTTAAACAAACCCTTGAGACATGTGCCATAGTGTAGGTATAAAGCATAGGCACAACACGTAATAGGTGTTATATATATGTGTTTAATTTAACATCTGCATAATGTTCATTTCTAATAAATGGGTTGTTATATATGGGAATTCACTGGGTTTCCTCCAAGGTATAAGTTACATACAAAGATAATTTTAAATGAATTAATTTGTTCAAAGTTATGAGGGATGAGAATATCAAAGAAATTCAAAATAGGTTTTAAGATAAAAGGATTAATTAATTAAAGATAATTAAATTATTAACGCATGATTTATCTTAAACCATAATGATTAAATAATAAAATGATATTTTTATTTATGCATAAATAAAATTGTATGTGTGTTTGATCATGATCTAGACAAAAAAATTTGTATGTGACTAGTTTCATTTAATTTATTTATTTAAATTAAATTGGTTGGCTTATGAGCCTTCTCCTCATTAATATGTATGGCCTAAGTGCCCAAGGTTTCATTTATGTAAAACCCTATTTTACTCATCACCTACGAGTGAGAAAAAATCATATGTAATGGATGGAGCTCCCAAGATAGTGGAGGTAGCTCGAGTAGGGAGCCAAGTTGAACTAATCCAAGGAGATACAAATGTCGATAGGTGGAAAGCTATAAACATAAGCATAAATGGTTCAAGGTGTTTCTCCCTAAGGTCTTGCATTAGTATATAAACTGCTATATAATCTAACCCATAGAACAGGTTCATGATCATACCATTCATTTTATTTCTGTCATTTGCATGGTTTATTTATTGTGGTTGTGTAGTCGCAGTCACACAATTAATGAATTAAAAAAGCATACAATATGGAACTAAAATAAGACTAGATTATGTGTAAAATATTATCTTAGACATGGTAAATCAAATGAGTATAGCGCACTTAATATTATAATGAATGAAATCACAGATATTAAAATGGAAATTTATGTATAAGGCTAAAATACCTCAATGAAAATATTATATCGTTATATCCTTCCAAAATCATGGTTAGAATACAACCATAGTTCAAAGTGCTTCATTAACCCTAGTTGGGATGCTTTATATTGTCGTGGAATTCTAATTCATGGGGTTGGGATGAAATGAATTGGTTCACATCAAGAGTTTACTTCCATAGTAGTATTTGGTATGACCAAGTGGCAAATGTTGAGGAAATCTAAAATAAAAGGATTTCAGGATTAGGGAGTCCACTGATCAGAGGAAGGAGCTGCGAGTTAATGTAGTTGTCATTTGGAATGCCTACCTAAAAACCCTTAAAGTTTCTTGACCAACCCTAGTTGGGGTAATGTGAAGGGAAATATGGATCCTTTCCACTAGAATATTCACAAAACAAAATATTCTAATTTCAATGGTGAGGGATATTGTATTTCGATAAAATAGTGGGAGACTAATATGTTTTTAATTAATTATTTGTCTCAGTTTTATAATAATAAAGTAATAAACATTCGCTCAACTTAATTAGAAGAAATAATAATAAAAATGACATAAAACATATCATTTTTAACCATAATCAAGATGGAAAACCTTCTCACCAGCACAAATTTACATGAATGGCCCCATGAGAGAAAATTGTATGGGTTGGAGGAGCATGTTCCAGTTGCACCGGGAAAAAAGGCCACTGATGCATAACTATAACTCTATATGAAACATATTGATGATGATACAGATGTCCAATGTTTCGTACTATCGATCATGTCTAATGAACTCTTGAAGAAACTTGTAAACGTGGACACATATACCATGATGTGTCACATTAAGGAACTCTATCAAGGGAAGGAGAGACCGGAGAGATATGAGATCTCAAATGCCTTTTTCAGAACTATGCATGGAGAGTCTATTCCAACTGGGCCTCATGTAGTCAATCTTATTGGCTTCATTAAATGCATGAACATCATAGGGACCATGTTCCCAGATGAGTTTCATACAGATCTTATCCAATCATCACTGCCCAAGATATTCTCTAGCTTTTTTGTCAACTATAACACGAGAAACAATGAGAAGAGGATATCAGAATTTCTGACATTAAATCATCAGGTCGATAAGTACATGGTGAGGGACAAACCCATGGCACATATGGTGAATAAGTAATGGAAGGTCAAGGAAGAGGGTCCAAGGACTTATAAACGGTCTGAAGCCCCTGAGAATTGTCACTCCAAGAAGGCGATGTTTCAGAGGCATGGTAAGGAATATGAGGCAGTATGTTTTTCATTTGGAAAGCAAGGCCACTAGAATAGGAACTTCACCAAGAAGCATGGTGATGCTAAACATGCATTCTTTATTGTGTGTAATAATTCCATTTCTACACATTGGGTTTTAGATACACTTTGTGGGGCTCAAATTTTTATTCAATTGTAGGAACCATGTAGATTTAGAATGATTGCCTGAGGATCGGTGGATCATCGAGATGCCAATGGCACGAGGCTGGCTGCATTATCCATTAGAGATTACCACCACTCATTTCCAACAATGATGATTTTGGTTTTATATAATTTTTATATTGTGCCTAATGTTACCAAAAACAGAATTTCTATTTCATATTGCATTATGGATGGATTTATATTCATGTTTGGAAATAAGGGATTATTATTTTATAAGAACAATTTGTGTTATGGTATGGTGTGTTTAAATAAAAGTTTGTATGTATTAAATTATGAAAAGAAACTATTAGAAATTGATAATGAAAAAACTCACATGACTCATGAACCACCCAGTTGTGGCATCACCGTCATGATCAGTTAAATGATAATCACATGAAAAAGCACTGTCAAGATGGTTATTTAGACACGGTTGAGCCAAAACCACTTGATAGATGTCATGGTTATTTAAAAGGTAAAATGACCAAGCCACCTTTCAGTGGACAGAGTGAAAGGTACATAGAGATTCTAGGATTGGTGCACATGGATTTTAAAGGCCCATTTTAGTAGAATCTAGAGTTAAATATTCTTACATCATTTTTTTACTAATGATATGAGTAGATATAGTTTTATCTACATAATGAGGTATAATTTAGAAGCCATAGGTAATTATACAGAATTCTAGAATGAAGTAGAGAATCATCTTTGTAAGAATATAAATATGTTCGATCGGATCAAGGTGGATAATATCTAAACAAGAATTCCATCGATCTTCAATGGGAGTATGGGATTCTATCTAAGCTTACACCTTTTTATACAACACATTGTAATGGTGTTAGTGAATGGAAAACCCCGACCTTGTTAGACAAGGTGAGGTCTATGATGATTCATGCATATCTTCCATTATCCTTTTTGGGATATGAATTACAAACTCTAGCATACACATTAAACCGAGTACTAACTAAAGCAGAGAATGGAATTTCCTCTGAGTAATTGAATAGAAAGAAACCTATTTTGTTGCACATATGTGTAATGGGATGGAAAAAATTTGTTCAGGCCTTCTCAGTTATCAAATTATCACCTTTTTGTGTGAAGTGTATCTTTATAGGATATCCCACGGAAATGAAATGATATTACCTGTATAACCCTTCAGACAAGAAAGTGATTGTCACTAGGAAAGACGTATTTCAAGCGAGGGAGAACATCCTCAAAAATAATAGTGGTATAATGATCGACTTTAATGAAGTTGATAATCATGATACACTAGAGTGGGTTGAGGAATCGGTTCCACAGGTCCCTGTGGAAGAGGTTCCAGAAACACATGTATTGCGTAGGATCTCAAGAGAGGTAAGGGAACCGGAGAGATATGGTTTCTTACTCACCGAGGATGTTGAATCATTATTTTTAGACAATGATGAACCTCTATCCTAAAACGAAGTAGTAGAAAGATCAAAAGCTATAAGATGTAAAGAAGATATGAATTCTGAGATGGATTCCATGTATCAGAACCAGTTATGAGATCTTGTCGATGAGCCAGTTGATGCAATGATGGTTGGATGAAAATGGGTATTGAAGATAAAAATGGACATGGAAGGTCTCGTTAGCACCTATAATTCTTGGATAGTGGCTAAAGGATTCAGAAAGAATCAAATAATGGACTATGATGAATCATTTTTACTATATTCCATGTTTAAATCCATAAGAATCAAACTTCCTATAGAATCTTACCATGACTATGAGATTTGGAAAATGTATGTCAAAACCTAAATTTTGTAATATGAACCTTCAAGAAGAAGTATATATCACACAAATAGAAGGGTTTGTGACACCTGGTGAGGTGAAACCGGTTTATGTGTTACAGAAATCCATTTATAGATTAATGAAAGCATCCAGGTCAATGAACATTCAATTTGATGAATCCATAAATGAAATTGGTTTCATTTAGAAAAAATGTGGGCCCTATGTTTATAAGTGGCGTAATGGTAATGCATTCATTATCATAGAAGTATATGTTGATGAAATATTTCTTATATGAAATGATTTACCAGTCATACAGTCAAAAAATGACTATTTGAGAAAATGTTTCTCCATGAAGAACATGGGTGAAGCATCCTACATTTTAGGGATCAAGATCATTCGTGATAGATCCAAAAGGCTTCTCGAAATAAGTCAGGGTACATATATTGACTAGATACTAAAGAGATTTAGTATTGAACAATCTAAGAGTGGATTGGTTCAAGTGTCACATGGCCTACACCCTTCAAAGAAAATGTGTCATCAGACACAACATGTGAAAGATAGAATGAGTAATATCACATAGTCTTTGGCTGTAGGATCTATCATGTATGTCATGTAATGTATGTCATGACCCGCCTTCACCAAAAGGAGGTAAGGGTCAGCAGATTGCCAGACCCTTCTTTCTTTATATTGAAGGAGAGGTAATGACCTCCAAAACCCGCCTTCAATATGTCCCGGAGTCGCGACCATCACCATGGGTATAAAATCACACACAAAATGCAAGGCATTAACATTTTTACCTTTAATAGGATCGGGAGATAAGATTTTAAATCCCACAACACCAAAACTGAAAGTGAAAATACGACTGAAAATAACCCACTCCCATATGCATGTTTAATGGTAAAAGATACAAGTCACAAAACTCCAAAGGTAAAAAGATACCAAGAAAAAGGGAAACAACAATAGCAACTACTCCAAGGGTCTAAGTTGGTATGTCTCCGAACGATCCCCAATGTCCTCCTGGAAACCTGAAAGCAGTTTTATATACATATGGTGAGCATATAAGTACACTCAGTAGGGAAAACCAAAGACTCTCATGCACATGTGAGGAGACATTCTAATGCCCCGTGAAAAAGAGATAACCAAGCACCTAAAAAGGTAACTATCCACCCACGACTCGCCAATGCACACTACCCAAATAATGCAAGTCCTGTAAAGTATAATAATAGCACATCGATATTTGGGAACCCCACGCTGCTTTCCCACTTGTTATTGAAGACATCCTACTCATCGAACCAATCCTTCCATTCTCACTACAGTCCCACTGCCACACCCTCCCACACACACCTGGGCCACAACCACACATCCCTCCCACAAACACCTAGGCCACAACTGCTATCCCGCCCGTAGACACCTGGGACACAACAACCTCACGTAACCATGGCTACAAACACCTAGGCTAGAACAACCACTGCCACTCCCAAAGAAACCTGGGCCAGAAAGCTATCGTCATTCCCGAAGACACCTCCGCCACATCCCGAAGATACATGGGAAACAACCTTCCCGTAAACAGCCGGGCCAACCACCACAACTACCTCGCCCGAAGATTGTTGTGCTAATAATGGACCTCAGGCCATCACAACCTACCCAAAAATACTTGGGCTATTTGGGAAAGGGAGCATAAAAGAGCTAATAACCAGCCACTAATAGATGTGTTGGGAAAAACACCCTCCCCCATGAAATGGTGATGTTCGGCACTATGTGCTCAACTTGGGTGGGGTGCAAATAAGAAACATAAGAACTACAAATATATGTATAAGTAACAAACACTCAACCCAACCTAGGGTTTCCAAAGCCAATCCGAGCACAAGCACACTCATCCCTATTCATAGGAAGCACACTGATCACAGCCGAGTCACAACTCATCCTCAGAACCAATTCAAACTTCAGCTATTCTTGCTTCCTTGTTAAAGTAATCTCATTTAAATAATTCTCTTCACTACTGGGCAACTAACAGCATAAGTACAAAACAAGGAAAAATGTTACCGCCGGCAACAATTTAAGCATTCACACCTGGTTCTATTGCAAAGTCACAACAAGAAAAGGATAAGTGAGATCCATCGAAGTACGGCAACCAAAGAAAACCCCAAGATACAGCCCCATGTTCCCGAAATCTATGAGCAAACAGTTTCTCAACAACAGAGGATTCCAACCCAATTCATGATACAAGAAAAGAAATCACACATCCTCAAATTCACAAGCAGCAAAATTACAACAACAGGGGATCCCATCCCCACTCATATTACCCCAGCAATCGGATAGTGAAAGAAACAACCAAACCGCTACCACCAACACAAGGTAGGCCCATGCAGGTATTTTTATATTTAAAATATTTAACACACTACATGGTTTAAATTCCACTATTCTTTAACAGAGGTTATCACAGAAAAGGGATGATCTGGGTGCTTTAAATTTAATTAACCGAGAATATGTAATTAACAAATTCCATGTTACAGTTATATAAACATACAGGAGCACCGAGGATCAATTTTGCACAAAGAAAGACCACCAGCGACCATGACTTTTAGTGAGCATAGGCCCGTACAGTTCACAACACATATCAACATAAAGGGTACAATAGAACATCGATCACACCCCCTCATTGTTTAATGTTCATTCATTATCCTCATTAAGTTTGGTTTCATTAGTTTCCACTAAGACAAAAGCATAACCACCCAGCATGATACATAGAAACGAGAGACGAAGGAGAAAATCCAAACATGATTGATCAAGGATCGATGTTTTTCTCCAAGTGCCAAGAATAGGGGATGCAAGATTTTATGGGGAGGGATGTCGGGAACTCCAATGACGAGCATACGACTTCAGCCTAGGCGCACCACAAGTCTCTGGAAGGAGGGACTTCAAGCACACCAGGGAGAAGAGAGAAGTCGGCCAAAAAGGAAGAAGGGGGGAGAATAATTTCATCTCTGATATATAGATAATATCCTGTTGTTACGGGATAAGAAATTTGAACACCTTAGAAGTCATATCACAGTTCTTCTAGATGGTTGGGTAGTTACACATGACTGAATTAATTGTTATTTAGTAGAAAGGTTTATTTGATTTTTAGATAATAATTATGGGCTTAAAAACGGCCTCGAAACGCTTCAAAAAGTTAAAAAGACCTAAAAGTCGGGTTACGGGGGAGGCTACAGTAGAAAAGCCCGCCAAGGCTGGGTGACACCGATCGATCAGGCTGATCGGTCGCGCCGATCGGTCGCCCTGATCGGTCTCGCTGATCGGTCGCGCGGATCAGTCCCACTGATCGGTCTCGCCGATCAGTCGTGCTAGAATATCGTAACGGAAGGGGTAATGAGGGTCTAGCCCATTACATCAGATACCTCTCAAATTATTCTCGCCCTTAAGAATCCAGAACAAGACCCAAAGGAATTGGGGGGGGGGGTCCGAACAACCACACTAGAAGATACCTCTTAGGAGTGAACCTCTTTGACAAAAGAACACCTTATCTCCTACACAACCATGGACGCCATACCGCCCCTTTCCCGTGACACCACGCAAAACAAAAGACTAAACCATCCAGCCATGTGGGAGAGGGGTTTCCCTTCCTCCATGTTATGATACTATCTACTTTCGGCAGCACTGACTCACCCGCACGGGTTTAGGTGCATCCACTTTAATGCGTCCCAACTACGAATCAGGTCCACCCCTCCCCATCCATTAGGACACTTCACACAGATTCAGAGAAAAGGAAACTGCACAAATTATATTCAACGAGGTAAAGCATTACATAGAAGACAAGTACTGAAAAAACAGGATAATACTCAAAACAACTCTAGGTACTGGGCATGCATCTGCGCTTCCCTCTCCCAGGTACTCTCCTCAAGCCCACCATGCCTCCATAACACACGAACCAATTGGATGGTTCTTCCACGAACCACCTTCTCTTCATGACCCTCGATCATCACTGGTCGTTCCATGAAGGTTGCATCATCTTCAATATCTAACTCTCCCCAATCGATGATGTGGGGGTCATCCTGTAGATATCGATGAAGCTGGGACACATCGAAGACATTGTGCACCCTTTGTAGGTGTGGTGGGAATGCTAGTTGATAAGACACCGTGCCGACCCGGTGCAACACCTCGAATGGTCCGATGAACCTAGGAGAGAGCTTACTTCCCCGACCAAACCACCACTGCCCACACCGAGGGGATACCTTCAAGAACACGTGGTCCCCAACCTCGAACTACAAAGGGCATCTCCTATTATCTGCATAAGACTTATGCCAGTCCTGATCCATCGTCATCCTTTCTCGTATAAGCTGAATGTTCTTTTTCATGCTCTGCACCACATCCGGGCCAAGAACACATGCCACGCCGACTACTGTCCAGCACACAGGTGCGCGACATGGCCTCCAGTACAAAGCTTTGAATGAATCCATGCCAATGGTAGAGTGGTAGCTATGTTTGTAGGTGAAATCTACTAGTGGAAAGTGTAGCACCCATGATCCCCTAAAGCCTAGGGTGCATGCTCATGGCATATCTTCCATGGTCTGGATGGTGCACTATATCTTCCCATCTATCTAGGGATGGAAGGTAGTGCTAAGGCGCAGCTGTGTACCAAAAGCATGATCCAAACCCACCTAGGCTTGTGAGGTAAATAGTGCATCCCTATACGAGACTATGGACCTCGGAACTCTATGTAACCGCACAACATTCATCTATGTACCTTCGTCCTAAAGCATCTATTGCACTCGACTCCTTGATTTCAAAAAAGTGAGCCGATTTTGTCAACTGGTCCACTACCACCCAGATGGTGTCACACCCTCCTTGAACCTTGGGTAGCCGCATGACGAAATCCATCGAGATGTCGTCCCACATCACCTCGGGAAAAACTAAAGGTTGAAACAAACCCCATAGAAAACAGTGTTCAACCTTCACCTGCTGACACAATAGGAACTTGTCCACAAACTCTACCACTGTCCTCTATACTCCGGGACACCAAAACTCTCTCTTAAGACCCCGGTTCATCTTGGAAACTCTCGGGTGCACTGCTAGGGGTGATTTGTGGATCTCACTATGAACCTGGACGCACATCGCCTCTGAAAAAAATAACTTTCCTCAGAAAAGAATCTGGTTCTGACCATCCCCCATCCACCATTCCAGATCATTTCCCTGGTCAACTCGGTCACACATCACTTCACACACTGGGTCTCCCCAAGGAGACTCCTCCACCCGACATAACAGATAATACTGTATTGTCATCTGACACAGGAAACCCCTTCCACCATCCATCCTCGCATCAACATGTAGGGCAGCCAACTCCTCCATCTCCCTCCAAGCGTCTGCCGACTCTTGGACCACATCCCTCTGTGAATGTTTTCACAAGGCATCATCCACCACGTTTCCTTTCTCTAAGGTGTACAAAATCATGAAATCGTTGTCCTGGATGAATTCCATCCACCTCCGTTGTCGTAGGTTCAGGTCCCATTGGGAGAAGATATACTTCAGGATTTTGTGGTCTGTGAAGACTACAAAGTGCTCCCCAATGAGGTAATTCTGCCACAACTTTAGTGCAAAAAATGACTACCGCAATCTCCAGATCATGGGTGGCATAATTATTCTCATGGGTACATAACATTCTAGACCTATAAAATATCACCTCTTGCCACTACATCAACACACATCTGATACTTTGTGTCGAATAATAACAGAATACTTCATATGATGCCCCTTCTTCTAGAAACCTCAACACAGGGGAACTAACCAACTTCTCCTTAAGATATTCAAATTCTTCCTCACACTGCTCAATTCACACAAAAGTCTGGTCCATTTTGGTTAGGGCTGTCAATGGTGTTGCAAATCAGAAGATGTTGGGTACAAACCTCCTATAGTAACCTGCTAGCCCGAGGAAACTACGGACTTTTTCCACGTTCTTGGGTGCTTCCCAAGAAAAAACCGCCACAACCTTTGATGGGTCTACTGCTACCCTCTATTCGGACACTAAGTTCCCAATGAAGTGTACTTATCGCATTCAGAACTTGCATTTTGACAACTTCCCATAGAGCTGGTGCTATTGGAGGACCTCTAAAACCATCTTCAGATGATCTGTGTGGTCCTCATATGATCATGAATAGATCAGGATATCGTCGACGAACCCAACTACGAACTGATCAAGGTACTCCCAGAAGATGGAGTTCATAAGCCCCATCAACACAGCCGGGGCATTCGTAACACCAAAAGAAATGACTACAAACTTTATGTGGTCATATCTGCAACTAAAGGCCATCTTCGAGATGTCTCCATCATTCACCCCCAACTGGTGATATCCAGATCATAGGTCGATCTTTGAGAACCATCCTACCCCTTTTAGCTGATGAAATATATCATCTATCATTGGAAGAGAGTAGCGATTCTTGATCGTTACCTGATTCAGCCTTCTGTAGACTATGCACAACCTGATACCACCATCTGCCTTCTATGCGAACAATACTAGAGCACCCCACGGTGATGCACTCAGTCGAACAAAACCCTTATTCATCAGATCATCGATCTGAATCTACAACTCTCGTAGCTCTGAAGGCGCCATCTGGTAGGGAGCCATCGAAATCAGACGATCACCAGGCTGCAAGTCTATCCCAAAATCGATATCACATCGAGGGGGTAGTGTCGTCACCTCTTTAGTGAATACGCCCATAAACTCACTGAAAATTCTTCGTACATCCACCATCTATGCATCCACGGACTCTACTGACTGCTTGAATAACATGGAGAGGAGGGGTTCCTCTCGCCTGTTTCCCTTCTGTCCACTCTTCTCACTGGTGAATGTAACACATCGGCCACCCACGTTTGAGAACACAACCCTTCCTTAAAAGCAGTAAATGATGGAACACACAAAGAACAACCATTCATTGCCTAGGATGACATCATATGGCTGTATTTGTAGCAGTAGTAGATCCCTAACTGACTGATGTGGCCCTATCATCTGTTTGCATCCTCTACAAACATATAACATGTCAGTCTGACCTCCGACTAGTGTGCTCAGCACCAGGGACTCTGGAAGTCTCTCGGCATCCAGACCTTGAGCACGGGCCAGACCAGGTGTAAAAAAGGAGTATGAAGCTCCGGTATCAAATAAGGTGTAATAAAGGTTACTAAACAAACTGGTCATACCTCGAACAACCTCAGGTCCCACTGAAATTGTTGCCACCGCAACGTGCAACTGTCCACGCCCAGCTCCTCTGCCCCTTAGCTGTTGGCCGCCTCCCCGACCACGCCTTGGTCGAGGTCCCTGTGGAGTGACTTGTGGTTGGCCTCCCCCTGTATCATCTGCCCTTAGAGGAGCGAGAGTTTTCTTCCCCTACTGCTACTGCTGAAAGGGCCTAGCTAGAAGCTACTGCTGGGGCGGGTGCTGGGCATGTCCGCCAAATCCATACTGAACACGGTTTTGGCACTGATTCCAAAGATGTCCATGGCTCCCACAGACGAAGCACCTCGGTCCTGGGCCCAAAGGGAAAGGGTGAGGACCGGGGGGCCAGAACGAGAACTGTTGTGGCCTGCTCCCTGCTGGTCGGAACCTAGAGGGTCCCGATGCTGGAGGTATGGTGCTGACGACCTTTCCATTTGACGGGCCTAGCGGAATCCCCTCTCATGACACACCGCCCAGTGTGTGCATCTTCTCCACCTCCTCTTCCTTCTTCTGGACCTCCAAGAATGTCGGCAAGGTGAAGGGGGTAACGACATACTGGAGGGAGGGTCAGAGCGCCTCCTCTAAATATCTCGCCCGAGACTCCTCATCTGGAAAGTGGTCCAGAGAAAAGCAGAGGAGGTCCTTGAACTTGATCCCCATATCCCTTACAGACATACTCCCCTATTGGAGGGAGAGTATCTTCTACCTCTTCTCTGCCTCCATCGTAGAAGAGAGGAATTCTGCCCTGAACTACTTCTCGAAATTAGCCCATGCCACCTAAACCTCTCTCATCTCCCCTAGGTAAAGTGTCCACCAGTGATGCACTGCTCCCCGCATCTGTCTGACAGCCAGAGGAACCCAGTACTCGGTCGGAGCCCGGATCAAGCCGAAGGCTATCACCAGCTCTTCTAGCCAGCCCTCTGTCTTCATGTCAGAGGTTCTTCCTTCGTACTTCTCATGGTTTTGTTGCTAGAAGGCTTGAAGAATATTCTGCCATTGGTCGTCCTCCTCCTCTAGATCTGCCCTCTACTGAATGGCCAAGTCAACCTCCTGGGCCTCAATCGCCAGTACAACTCATGGTCATCTCCCTGGTGCCATAGCTACAAGGTACAAAAGGAATGCCAAAGCCCATGTAGTGTAAGAAAATTGTTCTTACATTTTATTTGACTTCTTTATGTATTTTTGAATCCCCAAAACACCCATAAACACCAGAACAAAAGTCATTATGACGCACACAACATTCCTAGGGTCTCTACAATGCAATCAGTGTGGGCTCACTTGGTTGTTCGGTAGGTCCAGAGTCCTTGCATCAGATCACGGGGGGCCCTAATGTCCCGTGTCCTAGCCGGTCATCCCTGGCCTAATTCATGCACCAAGGTCACCCAACATTGTTTCCCTACCATCCCATGCAATCCTCACTATACCTAACTCCATAATCCATCCTATCTCTCAACCTATGTCCTCTGATACCATTTTTTCATGACCATTATTCACTAAAAGGAGGGAAGGGTCAGTAGATTTCCATGCCCTTCCTTATTTAAGTTGAAGGAGAGATAATGACCTGCGAAACCCTCCTCCATTAGGTCCCAGAGTGGCGACCAACACCAAGAGTATAAAATCACACACTACATGGAAGTCATTACCCTTTTTATTTTTATAGAATCGGGAGATATGATAGTAAATCCCACAACACCAAAACTGAAAGTTCAAATACAGCTGAAAATAACCCATTCCCATATGCATGTTCAAAGGTAAAAGATAGAAGTCACAAAACTCTAAAGGTAAAATGATACCAAGAAAAAGGGAAACAACAACAATAACTTTTCTAAGGGTCCAATCCAGTACGGCTCTTCATGATCCCCGAAGTACTCCTGGAAACCTGAAAGCGGTTTTATATACGTAGGGTGAGCATACACGTACACTCAGTCGGGAAAACCAAAGAATCTCATGCACAAGTGAGGAGACATTATAATGCCCCGTGGAAAAAGAGATAACCAAGCACCTAACAAGGTAACTATCCACCCATGCCTCACCAAGGCATGCTCCCCAAAAAACACAAGTCAAATAAAGTATAATAATAGCACATCGATATTTGGGTACCCCGCGCCGCTTTCCCACTGGTTATTGAAGACATCCTAAACATCGAATCAATCTCGCCATTCTCACTACAGTCCCACTGCCACACTCACCCGCAAACACCTGGGAGACAACCACATTTCCCGCCCACAAACACCTAGGCCACAACTATTATCCCACCCACAGACACCTGGGCCACAAAAACCTCATGTAACCATGCCCACAAACACCTAGGCCAAAACAACCACTGCCACGCCCGAAGACACCTGGTCCAGAAAGCTATCATCATGGACAAAGACAACTGTGCCTCATCCCAAAGATACTTGAAAAACAACCTGCCCGTAAACACCTGGTCCAACCACCACAACTACCCAGCTTGAATATTCTGGGGCTAATAATGGACCTCATTCCATCACATCCTACCCGAAGATACTTGGGCTATCTGGGAAATGGAGAAGAAATGAGCTAATAACCAGCCATTTATAGAAGTGTTGGAAAAAACACCCTCCCCCATAAAATGGGGGTTTTCGGCACTAAGTGATCAAATTAGGTGGGGCGAAAATATGGAACATAAGAAATAAAAATATATGTATAAGTAACAAACACTCAACCCAACCTAGGGATTCCAAAGCCAATCCAAGCACAAGCACACTAGTCCCTATTCATTGGAAGCACACTGCACATAGCTGAGTCACAACTCATCCCTAGAACCAATCCCCATTTAAGCTATTCATTCTTCCATGTTTATGTAATCTCATCTAAATAATGTTCTGCACTTCTGGACAACTAACATCATAATCTCAAACCAAGAGAAAAAGTTACAGCCAATAGCAATTTAATTATTCACACCCGGTTCTCTTACAAAGCCACAAAAACAAAGGGATAAGTGAGATCCCTTGAAGTACTGGAACCAAAGAAAACCCCAAGATATAGCTCCATGTTCCTGAAATCCAGGAGCCAACGGTTTCTCAACAATAGAGGATTCCACCACAATTCGTGATATAAGTAGAGAAATCACACAGCCTCAAATTAACAACCAACAAAAGTATAACAACAGGGGATCCCATCCCCACCTGTATCACCCCAGCAATCAGCCAGCGAAAGAAACAACAAAAATGCTACCACCAACACAAGGTAGTCCAATGCATGTATATTCATATTTAAATGATTTAACCCACTGCATGGTTTCAATTCCATTGTGCTTTAACCGAGGTTAACATAAATTTTTTTTGATCCTAGTGCTTTCAATTTAATTAACCGAGTATACATTATTAAAAAATTCCATGTAACGGTTATTTAAACATCCAGGAGCACCGAGGTTCACTAGTTCACAGAGAAAGGCCACCAATGACCATGATTTTCAGTGTTCATAGGCCCGAAATAGTTCACAAAACATAACAACATAAAGGGTACAACATAACATTGATCACCCCCCCTCATTCTTTAAAGTCCATTCATTATCGTCATTATGTTTGGTTTCATCAGTTTCCTCAAAAGAAAAAGCATTCCCACCCCACATGATACACATAAATGATAGACGAAGGAGAAAATTCATACTTTATTGATCATGGATTGGCGTTTTTCTCCACATTCCAAGAACATGGGATACGCGATTTGTAGGGGAGGGACGTTGAGAACTCCATGGATGATCAGAAGACTTCAGCCTAGGCGCACCACATGTCTTAGGAAAGAGGGACTTCAGTGCACCAGGGAGAAGAGAGAAGTTGGGAAAAAGGAAGAAGGTGGAGATAAACTTCATCTTTGATATATAGATAAAATCCTGTTGTTACGCGATAAGAAATTTGAGCGCCTTGGAAGTCGGATTCTGGTTCTTCTACGTCGTTGGGTGGTAACACATGAATGGATTAATTGTTATTTAGTGGGGAGGTTTTTTTGAATTTTAGATATTAATTAAGGGCTTAAAAACAGCCTTAAAATTCTTCAGAAAGATTAAAAGGCCTAAAAGTGGGGTTACGGGGGAGGCTGCAGAAGAAAATCCCGCCAAGGCCGGATGACACCGATCTGTCCCACTGATCGGTCGCACTGATCGGTCACACCGATCTGTCGCGCTGATCAGTCCTGCCGATCTGTCACACATATCGGTTGCGCTGATCGGTCCCCCCGATCGCTCTCATCGATCGGTCGCACCAATCGGTCCCACTGATTAGTCTGGCCGATCAGTCGCGTCAATCGGTCTCGCCAATCGGACACACCGGAATTTGGCAAAGGGAGGGGTCATGAGGGTCTGGGCCGTTAGAGTGTACCTAGATTGATGTGGCATATTCACTGAGAATGGTATGAAGATATCAAGATGATCTAGGACAATAACATTAGACTACGTTTAATACTATCTTTAAGTATGTGAGAAGAACGAAGGATATGTTCCGAGTGTCGAGAGAATATATGGAACTTGTTATTAGAGGGAATATTGATGCAGGTTTTCATCCAGATCAGAATGATCTAAAATCACAATCTGGATATGTTTTCTATCTTAAAGGAGGAGCTGTGAGCTGGAAGTGTTAAAAAAAATTGTTGTCACCAATTCTAAAATGGATTCTGAATATAATGAAGCTTCTGATGTAGCCATGGAAGCCATCTGGATTTGGAATGTTGTCCTGGAGCTTGATGGGGTTCCTTTTAGAAAAGATCATATCACATTATATTTTGATAATACTATAGCAGTGTCTCTTGGAAAAAAAAAAGGTCACATCAGCATACAAAGCACATACTCTAGATGAATCACCTCTTGAGATATTTCTAACAAAGGGGTTAAGATGGAGAGATTAAAATTTCCATGGAAGAGAATGTGGAAGACCCCATGACTAAAGGATTATCTACGCAAAAGCATTAATATCAATTGAGAGCTAGCGGGTTAATGGATGTTAGCAGTTGAATCTTGTCTATCTTGGATTCTATTGGAGTTAGTGGCATAAAACCAAATATTTTAAACATTATTCTTTAATAAATACCTTATAACATCTTGATTGTTCTTATGCGTGATAATACATGTGATAATGTCTTAATGATAACTGTTTCATTAGAAAGTCATAGGGGATCCCCACTATGATGAGAACCCGGAAGTGGCATAACAATGTTCTTGAATATTTGTTCTATGGACGGATGATGTTATTTGAGGGACAAAAATAATACATTCCATTAAGGGTGAGGACACATAAAACATTTAGGCACCTTCTCATGGTGTGTTCCCTTGGTAATATCCAGGAATATATAATGAGAACGATACCCGCCCGTAGTAAATTCACATTTCTTAGTGTCATTGGATGTTACAATCTGCGGATGTGTGTATTGGTCCTTAGACATTAAAATTATTATTAATGGGTATTGAATCTCGTGCACTTATATGTATTGATAAAAATAGTGACAACACACTATTCATAGTGAATTAGGATATGTTGGGTGCGTCATGAGTAATACTAAAATAATATATAATGCGAGAGAAGATGTGTCCCATATTTTCCATAATGGAAGTATATATCATCGGCCCATTGATGGAATTGATATAGACTAAATAAATACATGGCCATGGTATGAAATGACTGAGTTCAATTCAAGTATGTCAAAGAAAGAATGATTGAGCACATGGGTTGATGGAACCATGATGCAACCCGCTTGATCGAAGATATCAAGATAAAGGGATTAAATTAAATGGTATACATTTGTAAGAGATTAAACGTCATTATGAAATTAACTTCTTTCTCTGAGGGTGAAATGCCATGTTTCTAGATGCAAACCTTGGACTTTAGGCAGGCTCAGCCTAACGCTACTATGAAAGAGTCCTAGAGGGTCACACACTAATTGTGTCCAAGTATCTCAGTTAAATATTAATTTAACAAGTTGAATAAATATAATTCCCAACTGTGGTTTAATAATTATTCAATAATTCCTGATCTCATATTTTTGACACTAATTATTCGAGAGAATATATTGGTTGAGAAATAATACATTTACTAGTGATTAATGCAGTGGTATTTATTTGAGAAATAAATAGCCTCTATTCGACGTCTAATAATTGTGGTGGATGAAATAAAGAAAAATGAAAAAAAAACAAAAGTACACACAATCTATTTTTTGTGAATTAATGAGAAATAATATTATTTATTTAATTAAATAATAATATGTGTAATTCGTTGGGTGCATATCAGGTAATAATAATAGTCAACTGTAATTATTAGACATGGGGTATTAATATTAATTAGATTAAATTAATAATCTTCTCCGTGTAATTAATTCATTTTTTTATTATATGCAATTATGAAATACAAATTATATATTTTATTTAGCCTATCAATTTCTTGAGTGTTTTACATAATAGATATTGGGAAATCTATCAATCCAAGAGTGAATTTTTTCATCCAAGAACGCTCTCAAGTTATGAGAGAGAGATCCTCCTCCATCAGATCAAGACAATCAAAAGCGGACATCGCATGCGAATGATCTTACATGCTAGAAACTAGAGATACCTTCGGAAATGACTAGAGATATGTGGAGAATGTGTGGATCACCTCTAGATGAATCATACCCATGTATTTTGAGACACAATGACAGATCACATCAGATCATGACCGAAAACACAAATGAAGAATGAATTCCTTCAAGGAAATTCATGACAATTAATTTAATTAATTATAACCTACATATGATGATCCTATTAATGGTTCTGGAACTCCCATATTTTCTTTTTCATTATCTGTTCTATTCCATGGATGTGATGTTTAATTATCGTGATAGATCTCAGATTGATTGTTGTTAATGCTAAAATCAGTGTTGGGTACACTCCCAAATACGCTTCTGCTGCGCCTGAAACCTACATCTACCACATCCTGTTGATCTACCAACACCTATACCACATCGACTCTCCTTAGAACCATATTTATCCTTCCTCATACTCTATCTCAGTGTCCCTTCTACATTATCCATTTCATCCATATTTTTTGTCAGGAAATCTCAGGCAATATGTCCCTTGTCGCCACATGAGTTTCATAGCCTCTATCCTGGATACCAGGACCCACCATGTGATCCAATAACTGTATATACAGTATCTAGGGACTTCTTCCTGAAGTGTATTGCACACCCTATTCCCTAGTTCTACTGGAGACTCCCTATTTTAGAGGTTTCTTCTCCAGCCTTCCCACTATCGAAAACCACTAGAAATGTCTGCTTAGCAGTGAAACTCTCAACCATCAAATCTGACTCTTGTACCTCTAGTATTTATAGTAATTCATAGTGGGATGAGACTAGATCACAGGTCTCAATACATTCCTCACTCAATTGTCTAATCACTGATGAAGTGGCCATGATCCATATCCTTCAAGATCCTTGAATTCCTGTCAAACCTCGATGAGTACTCGGATACTATCTTGATACACTACTGTAGTTAAAAGAAAAACATTAAAATGAAAAACTCTTAGAATTTTTGAGAGAAATCCACTTTGAAATGGAAATAAACCTCTTACCCCTATAGAGTCTCCTCATCGTATGACTGGGTTACTACCCCCCCATAAATGTCCTGATTAGTCATAATGATGACTCAACATCAGGACCACCATATAATTTACTGGTTTCCTGAATGGATGGAAAAATCGAGTCACCACCTCATGCTAGTCCTTATATGCATGTGGTTCAAGATCGCCTTGGAGAGTGAGGGGACTATAGAACTAAAACTGATGAAGAAAACCTATCTTGTACACCTCATCAACTGGTATTTTGATATCCAAAGCTGCTCAACTCGTGGTGGTATATATGGTTCACCATATAGAGGTGAAATCTATGGAACTATTCTTTGTATTAATGCCTCATAACAAAGGGGATCATCTTCAGAATCCTGATGCTAAATACAAGATTTCATATGTTATGGATACATTATAAAAGTAGACATTTAGTTCCCTAATCAATGAGTGTATTTGGAAATATTACTCGATAAGGGATTGGAATCCACAACCAATTAATATATGATTAGTGTAATGTTTTTAATAAAACCAATTATCTAATGTACTGAGTAAAAATTCAAGTAATCAGAGGCCTAGTGTATGGATACATTAGCCACTGGGACAATACTAGGGTCCATGTTCTTAATTTTGAACTTGAAACATTAAACAATGTTTTGACAAACCAAACACATAGACATCAGTCATAATGTAGAACCGACTACTATGATATCACTATATCATGACCTGTCTCAAATGGATATATGAAGAAACTCCCAAATTCATCCTCCAATATTCTAAGGGTTGTAAATATTCTCCAATTATTCTTATAACTAATATGGGAGAACCTAAAATATGTATAATACACAGACCAACATCTTCAAATTTATACAATGCTGAAATCTAAAAACATATGAACAACCATGAATGAATATATATATATATATATATATCCCACAACTAGATTATGATGTGAAGGAAAGGAATGTAAATATGTCCATACACAAGACAACCATAATGAGTATGAATGTAATCTTAACGAGAATGTAAAATTAGGGACTAGTATGGCCTCACTTAACACTATCTGGTCATATACCCTCTTGGACTCCTTCATATGGTTGATCATTAACATAAGACAATACCTTTGTACGAAAAAATCATGTGATGGGGTCAGTAAAATTATATCCATTAGGACACACAGAAACTAAAAATCATTAAAAAAATAGTAGTGTCAGTCCAACATATGTATTGGTTTTTAACACATATTGATATAATATCTATATATACTCAAAAAATGAGTCATATTCTAATGTAAAGTCACAATTGTAACACTATCCTATGATTCCATCTTGATGGTTCCGCATAGAACATGTCCAAGAGAATACCCTCCTGAGTCTGACAACACAGATGTTGTCCTTTTGAGTGGTAATTCTCCCTATGTATCACCGTATTAAGTACACATGAAAATTCCTAGGATATATGATACCAAGATGAAGATCATACCCAAGGCCATGGGGTTATGCAAAAAAATCAATAATAAATAACATTGGAAACCATGTATTTTTGGTTCCAATGATACCAAGAACAATATCTTGGGTATGAAGATGAATAAGGGATCTTACCCCATGCGTCATGGAAGGATTCGAAGATCTCTATCCATAAAGATCCATTGTTGAGATCACTATCCATGGATGAGTAGGGGATTCCAAACTAACCCTTTAGATTGGAATACATGGAACATCTCTTAATGAAATCATCCCATGATATAGAGGAAAATATACTCACGCTTTGTTTTGTAATGTACATGACATGAATAATGGTTACACATTGTGTCCCATGACCCTATGTCTTGCCCGTGTAAATTGCCTTTGTCTAATACATGTGTTGATGTAAAAGTACATGGTGTTTCTATTACACATGTACTATAAAAGTGTACAATAGACAATGTAGCATGTGTACTTTTTCCACACTGTGTCAGTTTGGATGTATATAGTGTTCCTACTCTTATTTAGTCTGGCCTATGTTTGTGCACTTTCGTAGGTACACATCTTGTTCAGTAAAGGGGATCATAAATATTGTGAAAGGGTCAGACTCCATGCGATACTTATCTCCCTCCCAAAACCCTAGATATATGTAGGGGTCCCCACAGGTTATGTTTCTCCGAGTTACACCTCATATAGTGAAGGAAATTATAGAATAAAAAATATAGAAATGATGTTTTTTCCTATGCCTCAGTCCTTCTATCCATTGACCCCCCCCCACCACCAAAAGAAAAACAAATGAGCCACATAGTTTACTTCTTATCATCAATAAAGAGCAGTTAGTATCCATCATATCCATTTGAAAAAAATGTATCATTCTCTATTATTAATTTTGAGATAAAAAACATGAAATAGGATATCAAAAACCATCTAATCATTCATATCATTCATCGTCACACCATAAACGGGTCGTTCTGACCCCATATCTACAATATAGGATCTTTGGTCAATGAAATTGGTCACAAATGATAAATTCATATGGATTAGTCAATCCATGGTTTAAAAGAAGAATTTATGTGATGATTAAATAGATGGGGTGAATAAAATAATAACAATCAAGAGGAATATAACTTGGTTGGTGTTTATTTCAAGCATGATTCATTTCAATTTGAATTAAGAATGAATAGGTTACATTTAAATGACAGAGAAATTCAAGCAATTCATGATTAGTCAAACCCATACTAAAATTCTCATAACACACTGATCAATATGTTACTTTATTGAACTGTGTTCATCATAGAAATAAAAATGGTTAAATAATCTAATCATACAAAAAATCATACACCAATTTTTATTGATTTCTAAGTAAGAATGAACTTGTTCCATGCTCATTTGCGGTATTCTACAATTTTGGTCCAAATCTATCATTGATGCATTATCTGGTTACTATTAATCTGAATAATATCCTAAAAACCTCTCTCCAATGGTTCTCTTATTGATACGGGGTTATGAAGACGACCTTGGAATTTCATCAAGGTGGTATACTTAAAGAGTTAGTAGTCACTACATCAATAAGAATGAAATACTATAATTTTTCATATTTATTGATTAATTTTCATTCTTCTCATTACATTCCATCAAATTACCCCTGATGAAAAAAGGTTATTTCACTCATAAGGTGAAACCCATGTTCTAAACTATATAGTTCCACCATACTTATGATCATTCCTATAATTTATAAGTCATTCCATTTTATCCAAAAACAATGTGTGTGTACTAGTTAATATATTTAATTTATTTCAAAAAATTATTCTGAGAACACTAGACTATAGAATCATGTGTCGGCTCAGAGAATAGTCACAGAATTAATATATATAATTTTGAAAGAATAATAAATGAAAATATGATGCATTACATGAAATTAACAAAGTAATTTTATCTACAAAATGAATTTTTTTTAACACATGAGTACATCATAATCTCAATATTTAATTAATTTGATAATAAGTTGATACCTTCAATGTTCTAACCTCTTGGAACTCCTTTTCCATAAATTTTATTGATACATAAATATAAATTCACAACATATCATGGTAAAAGGTTATTTAGAAATTTTTGTCATCACAATACTGAGTATACATCTTCTTATGAATGTTGTAATATAGTTGAATTATAAGAAAAAATATAACACTTTGTGACTTAAACATATCATATATAAAAAATTTATTACTAGGGTGTCACAATCTTATATTTTAGATATCAACAGACTATATATTATTACTCCTTTGGTAAAAAAAATTAAATATAAAAACATTTCAATAAAATGAAAACACATCAACTAAAGGTACATTTTGACTCTGGAGTCAATAAAACTATATTAATTTTTTTTAATTTAAATATAATTTTTTAATTCAGTATAGTTAAATCCCAATTTAAAAATGTTAAAAAAAGATATAGTTCATAGAAAACCTCGATCTATATGAAATAAAATTAATAACATTAGATAGTAACAAAAATATAAATAAGGGGCCAAAAAATAAATAAAATAATTTGTTCTTTTTTAAAATCATGTAATATAATAAAAAAAAATTCATTTTATATAATGTATATAGAGATCAAATACTCATTTTAATAATAATGAAATAATCATCATTTAAAACAAGTATTCATAAAATTTAATAGAAGTAATTATATAATACAAACCATAATAAAGAGGGTTTCATTGTAAAACATAGAGAATCATGAAAATATTTTCAGGAAAATCAAACATTCCAATCATTAAGGTGGAAATATTTTCATTTTAACATAAACTCATTTAGATAACTCTTGATATCCAAATACATACAAGAAATATCTTATAAAATCATTGAACAATAATGTATTTTACTTGGGAAATATTCTTCATATAACTCTTGTAATCTCTCTTACACAAACTCATACAAATGGAATTACCTACGAGGTTATTTACTACATATTTCCCTGGGAATGAAAATCATTATCCAATGCATTAGAGAGATATATCAGACTCATCCATAATAATGAACAATTTCTAACATCTCTAAAAATAAAAAAATAAATAAAAAAAATAATTTCCATCCTAAAATTAAATAAAAAACAATCAATTTAATACATAATAATGGACACATATGTGGATGATGTAAAAAATATGTAAGTCAATTGAAATTTAAATTTTTTAAATAAAAATTCAGAAAATAATATGAAATATTATATTTTTATTTTTACCATTGAAAATTTCTATGAATATTCATAGTGAATAATGGTGCTAAAAGTGATAAATCTCATTGATGCCACATACGTTAAAAAATCAAATCACACATTTCCAGGAATTTCAAATATAGACTATGTTGAAGTTATTTAAAGGTATTCTTTTTAAGACATCATAAAGAATTTAAAAAATTGAATAAAATAAATTTTAATAAAATATTGGAATACTAATAAAATATTTATCAAATTAAAATGATCTTGAATATAGTGGTAAAACAAATGAAAATCTATAAAAAAATAATCATTTAATGAAAAACATTAACTTTGGTACGAATCACCACATATGTACATTGACACCAGTATAATAAAAATATAATAATTTTATATTTTATTAATATACTTTTTCAAAATTATTCCCTTGTTATTATTAATTATATTTTATTTACTACCTCGACATAAACATTTATAAAATTAGTTATTCATATTACTAAAAAATGTCTTAGTTTATCACAATTTTGTTAGAGACAGTTCCATAAACCACGACTAATAAATAAATATTATGTTGTTGAATTTATTAAAAAACACGATAAATTTTTTCCACTTATTATAAAACATACAGTCTCTATTTATCCATCCTTCTCCCTTAATCCCTTATACGCCCCTGGGCACCCACCCCAGCCCTCACCATCGTGCCCCTCCTTATTGGTGACTTCTTTCCTCCCCCCTCACCATCACTAGACATCATCAATGATCCCTTGCCACCTAAGCACCTTGATTCTTAGTGTTCATCTATGGTTAAGCCTCTAACACCATTATCCCTTCCTTTGTTCTCTATCCTTTTATTTGAGTATTTTTTTTTGTAATTTTAGTGATTTAATGTTTTTATGACCCTATGAAAACCTTCATTGATAAGTTTATTAGTTATTTTTATTTTCATCTCTATTTGGGTTTTATTTCAATATTATTATAGTGGAATCAACCAATTCACATGCTTTTTGTATTCATCATGAGTAGAGTAAATCATTTGGTAGTTTTTTTTTGGTTTTGTATTCTCATTTCATTATGTTGTTATGTCCATGTGAGTTACCTAGGGGTTTTCCTTGTATTGATTTTAATTTATCTATGGTTTTCATGTGGTATTAGTGTGTTATGTACATATTTTTTTCATTTATTTTGGCAGAAATTTATAATTCATACATTTACTGTACTTGATCAAAAGATTAGTATAATTAAAATTTATGATGTATATAGTTCTTTTTTTCCTTTCAGGGTACTATATAATGATCATTGGATGATCATAAGAAACATTTCCCACAAGATGATAAAGAAATTCATATAAAACCTTATTTGAATTTTGTGAGGTGTCAAATTTCATTGAAACAATTTTTGAATTGTTAATATGAATATTTTTTATATTTAAAACATTTAATTTTTTCTCTAGAATGTTTTAATTAATTATGTTTATCTTTATTCTATATACATATTCAATTTTAATCACTTCAATAATCATGAATATTTTAATTCTATTGTAATTGTTTTTAAAAATTAATTTCACAATATATTTGATATCAAGTCGAGTGTTTTTTACATCAATGGTATTATTCAAGTTTTCATAAGTTATATAAGAGTTCACATTAATCCATTCATAGTACTCAAATTTTTTATAATTTTATTTCATAAAATTCATTCCAATAATAAAAAATATTTATTCATGATCTATATTTTTATTATTATATAAACCTCATTGTTCTATGACACCCTTTCTGTTCATTACATTTTGTTGTTGTACAATTTATGTCTATTTAAATTCTTCATCTTAGTGGGTGATATACTTTTTCAAGAATATAAAACATCCAAAAATAAATGTTTCTATATATATATATATATTTTAATATTAAATAATATATTTTTATTTAGTTATCGAGGCATTATGGGAAACAATACACTTTGGATATTCTCTACTTATTAATATTTCTTCAGTTTAAATTTTATTGGAATAAAATATCAGTTATCATTTGATTCCAAATAATTTTTTGGCCTAATCAAAGTGTAAAAAATTCCATATCATTGGTAGTTAATATAAATACAACCTATTTATAATATTCCATTCTAAATTTATATCCAATATAATTTAGATATTGGGAAACGAAATATATAATTCCTTTAATGAATAGTGATTGATTCATCATCTTCTTATTTTTTTTTATTTTTTCATCTGTTTCAGTGGAGATATTCAATTCTGATAAATAATATATATATTCTATCTTAATAAATAATTAATTATTAATTCACAGATATAACCTAAATTCCAAAGATATTAAAAAATTAGATTATTCAGGTTCCAATTAGTTTTTTGCCTAGTTAATATAATGAAAATTGTCTGGATGACTGTGGTATTTTTAATAAAATGACTGCGGTGAATAACCATAGTATGAACTTGTAAAAAATAATATATTATCCCTTATTTTATGGAAACAATTTATTATAAGAGTTATTTGAATCATTATGATAATGATATCATGGGATGGAATTCTTTTTTTTATCAATGTAGGGATTGACATAATGGTGATATTTTTTTCTTTCATCTTTTACATGCACAACTTTTTATCTTATACATAATTTTTGAATCATATAATTTTGGATGATGATATATTGACATAAATATTTTTGTTTATATGGATGTATGTAAATAAGTTCCATTATAGTCTTATTAATATTCTATTGTATCTATTAAAGTTGGGTATTAGAAAAATTAATGGGAATTCAAAGGTATCTAACTTGGAGTACTAGATAAATTTTTTATAAAAGTTTTATTTCCATGTAATCATAGTCGTAGTTGTGATTTCACTCAATATATTAGTGTTAATTTATTGAACAACAATATTATATCGGAAATCATTCATTATCCTAGTGATTTATGTTTTGTTTTTTAGAATTGTGTATCTGTTATAATTTATCATTTTTTATGCATTACATTTTTTTAATATATGTTTTAATTTATTTTTATTTGATTAAATGACAGCATTTTATACACACTCTGTCTTCCCCTCATCAACATATCCTACCCAATCCCTTCCATAATCATATGGAGTACTCTACATAAATATACCATAAGAAACCGAGGTAGTGCCACCCCATTCAAAAATTTCAACAGCGAGGGATCAGGTCATCACTCTTGTTCCATCATGAGAATATTAGTGGGTGACTATTATATATACAAATTTTATTATGAACAACTTTTTTGATTTATTTTTATACTACTATCTTCATTTCATAAAATATGAAATAAATGTTACTATATATAGAAATATATATAGTTTATATATATTTAATCTAAATATATTGATGATTTTTGTCCCAATATACAATTCTGGGATACTTATTAATGATGCCACCACATTATTTGCCCATATTCTAGGATAGCTAGTGGCAGTGCTGGTTACCATTTTTATTACATTTGTTGATTTGATGAATGAACATTAATCATAGTAAAATTAAGTCTTTGATTTATAGATAAAGGCAATTTTTATAAATTATGATGTAATTTAATGACATAATGTTTATAAATTATAATATTTTAAAAATGAATCTTTTTGTACAGAATATATTTCAATTTCTTATTGCTTATCTTATAGAAATAATATTGAAACTATACCAATTTGGTATGAAATAGAAGTATTTTAATCCTATATTATGGAATTAATTCAATAATACATCATTGGTAACTCATCATTTTAATGATAAGGTTTACAATGAGGACCATTGAGTGAAATAAAAGGCTTTTGTTGACAGACATATTCAAGAGAATCATGGGGATTTCAAATATATTTTATTTTATTAATAAATAATAACATAAATATACTTGAATTTGAAAATGATATGACAATTCATAAGTTAATATTCCATTACATGTTATTTATGTCATCATATTTGAATAAAATATTCATCATCTTGAGCTAAAAAATGACATCTCACAATGCATCTTCAAATAGTTTTTCTAGAAATAGATCCTATATGTTAAATTTTTAATTACTTTAAATATTAATAAGACAAAATTATCAATTAAATATATTAAATTTTTTATTTTCCTTTGTTTAATGAACTAAAATAATTTAGAGAACCAAATCTAATAAACAAAATTGTGGGTCGATATAAATACAAAATATTATGAGAGTTATGTTAATGAACATATAAATGAAATTTTAGTTTGAAATGCATTTTCCTTGTAATAAATTATTTTATCCTTTTTCTATGCTAATGTTTATTACTTAAAATAAGTCTAGTATTTGAATTCAATTAAAAAATAAAATAAATATGGAATGTTATTCCCACAATTTCCTGATTGATCTCAAAGGATGATCAATTTGTTTAATTCCACAGTTAGATGCCTCTTGATCGAGTGTGTGGGGTGTGTTTAGGGATATTTATATATAAGAAGATTAAAATTCCATAAGATATTTTAAAAGTACCTACTCTAGGTTATTGTTACTTAATACATTGAGATCCTCTGAGGGAATTTGTTGTAATGAAAATCCCAATTCAAAATCCTAGGATTATATAAATATACAAGATGAAAAGGTTGACACTCTATAAAATTAGTTGATTGAATTACATCAGAAGACAACTGGATATATCCTTAGTGAAATTTTATCTATGGATGGTAATGACCAAGTAAACTATAGGACTTCCAAATCATTTAGCTCCCAAAATTTTATTTATTTTATTGAAAAATTAAAATATTCAACAATGTTTAATTATCAACATAATTTTAATGAAACTGATGGTATTAGGAATTGTACAAGGATATGTATTGGTTTTTTAGAATTACCACAAGTATGACATAACTGAATATAGTTTTTGCGTTGTGTACACCATATTGGTATTTTGTTATTGTGTCCAGCACTTCCTTCAATGATGTCTCCCTAGATTGTATTAGGAATGGAATATCCATTTGAATTCTTTTTAACTTTCATACTTATTGTAATTTATTCATTCACTACACTACAAAAAAAGTATATTAGAAAAGGATTTTTAGAGGGGTTATGGAAACCCCATCTAAATTAATTTTAGATGGGTTTTTGAACAACCACCCATTAATCATAAAATTTTTAGGGGGTTTACAATCCCCTCTAAATTTTTTATAATTATTTTGTTAATATTTGGTTGGATATTAGTGGTAGTTATGTCAAAATATAGGTTAATTTAATAATTAGTTGTTATATATGTTCATTTTGATTTTAGGGTTGGTGTATATATATATTTAAATATATATATATTCTTTTGAATATATAATTATATATATAATTAAAATTTATTTAAATGGAAATTGTGGGGGGTCACACAAACCTATAATCTCATAAATTGTAAGGGGTTCACAAACTATATACAATCCCTTAGATTTGAGGGAGTTTTGTACCCCATTTAATATGAGAAATTATAGGGGGTTGTGATACCACTCTAATTTAGGATATTGTCAATGGTTTTGAAGCCCCTATAATTTATGAGATTATATTGGGCTTTGAATCACTCAAATTTAAGACATTATAGGGTTTTATAGACCCCCACTAATTAATGACATAAGAAGTGGTTATCAACCCCTGCTAATTCAAGAAATTATAGGGTGTTCATGAACCTCCACTAATCCATGTTATAGTAGTGGTTTTCTGAACCACTATGAATTTTTATTAAATTTTTAAATGAAATAAATTATAAATAAATATTTTATAATATATATGTGTCGGAATCCATACACACACACGTATATATATTTATTATTTACACAAATTATATAAATGAGTTTAAATTCATTTTAGACACACATATATATATATATATATGAAGACAATATATATATACATTAAACAAATATCTATATATATATATAAATTTATAAATATATAAATATTGGTATATATAATATAAATTCAGTTATAAAAATATTTTCATCATTTATATTTCACTATAAAATTATATTTATAAATAAATTTTTTTATATATGCATATAATTTAAGAAAATTATTTATTTTTTCCATTATAAGAATTTATTTAACTACGAGTGTATACATATATGTGAATACATGATATTATATAAATGTATATAATGAAATATATAAATATATAATGTAAATGTATAATGTAAACCATAACATATATAATTTTATTTTATTTAGAAAACAATCATATACAATTTATAAAATAGATGTAAAAATAATAATAATTAATAATATTATTGTTTCAGAAAAACAAAAATAAAATTAATCATATAAAAATTATTTATAAATTTATATACATATATATATTCTAATTATATTATATCAATAAATATTTTATAAATACATAAACACACACACACACAAATATAAATGTATTTATTAATATATTTAAATATATATTATATACACAAATAATATATATATTATACGAAAATATAATATATAATATATATATATATTATAAACAAATATATTATATATTATATACTAATATAATATGTATACACAAATATATTATATTATTCATGTTTCTATACACAAATAATTATATAATCTAAATTTTTTGTATCCAAATAAACAAACATTTTTAAATATATTTAACAAAACAACATTATTCGAGTTGATCTATGCATTAATAGGGCTCATGTTGGTCCACTGTTCGACAACAAGTAGGGGAAATCTTTACTACTTTATCATGAGAGGCACACATTGTGCACGCTGGTGGTGGGCCTGTATTGAGTTGTTAGTAGGTGGGGCCATTTCCTGTGCCTGGCGAGTTGTCCTAAGGGGATGGAGTCTAGGGGTGATTTTGAGGGGTTTCATTGGTGTTGTCTCCTTGGGGTTTTCTTGGGGTGGGTTGTTTAGGGTGGTTGTGGGGGAGTAGGGGTTGTGTCTAGAGGGTTGTCCAGGGGGTCAGGGCACCCAGGTTTGGATTGAATATGGTGGGTTGTCTGAGGTGGTGGTCAGAGTGTCTGTATAAGGCCCCAACCATAAAAATTACATAATTTTGAATAATGTTAATAATTCACATTGATGATATTTTCAAGTTTAATGTTATAGAAAATTAGGCCATAACTATTACATTGAATATTAAATATTTCAATGTAGACCCTTCTACTATGTATCCATTGTTTTCATAAAATAATAACACTAAAAAATAGTGATGTCTATCTCCATGTCTTAGATAGCATGCCATTTCCATGGGCCCATCTTTTACACTATTAATCTTTTAGTCCTATGAAAAACATGTCAAAAACTTGGGATGATCATAAAAAGAAAATTAAAGGTAATAAAACAAGGAAAGAAAACATTATTCCATCAATATATAAAATTAAATGAAATCATTCATTTAAATCTTTAACAGACCACACAAGATCATATGATTTATTAATTACACGTGGAAGTCATAAATCATAAAGGTAACTGGTGGCATCTATAACATATTAAATTTTAGCTTTCACAGATACATAGGGAGTTACGTTGGCATACCCATCACAATATATTCCCTAATTCACTTATGAGAAACATTAAAGTTTACCTCTGTCATGTCAACCAATGAATTAGAGATCTATCTCACGATCAACTATCCTAGTTCTATCATGGAACCACCCATATATGTAAACAACGCCCATGAACCATAACTTATTTAGAACATCAAAAATAGACATAAAGGAAAGATAAAATTCCCACATTTCAATCACAATATATTATTTAACTACATTGACTTAACCAATCCATTATCAAAACCATTTTCAATACCAAATTGCATAAAATATTATATCTTATTTGTTTTCCTATTAAAAACATTATAGACTGTTAAGGAAGAAAAATATCAAATAATACACGTGGTGGTAGAAAGGTCAGTGTCACCGCGTACATTAAAAACATTCCTTTTTTCTTTTACTAAATTGATTTATATAGAAATTATTCTATTTGAATGAAATTAAAATTAAAAGTGTTTTATACACCATATAAAATAATTTCTTGTATAAATCAATGAATGCCTCAATGAATGTATACTAAGACGATGTCCCTTACCTCTTGGCCGACTTGACTCGTTCGTTCTTTAATCTCATTAATAAAAAACTAAAGTTAATTTGTACTTTATTTTGACCCGTATTAAACTTTATTAATCCTTTTATATTACATATTACCACATTATAAACATTACATATTCATTTTTGTCAATAACGGTCATTTTGTCGATATTAGGTACTGAATAAAAAATGAACTTCCTATAATTAAAATTTTCCATGTGGTCAAAATTCCAATAGATAAAGTATTATATTCATGATTTACATATATAAATAATATATATATTATATATATATATTTATAATAGTCCATATTATTTGGATGTATGAAAATGAAATGCATCTTTCATGGGGACTGTTAGCCATACGTACGCATGAAAGAAAAATTCATTTATTTTTTAATTTTAAAAGGAATTAAAACCAAATGATACATAGGTATAATATAATTACAATATAATATTATATTTTCTATACATTAAATATTTTAATTATCACAATCATTTATATGTTCCATGTATGGTATGAATGAGTCATATAACATTGAGGTGGCTGTAGTCCACACTTCCTCAAATTAAATTAATGTCTCCACCCATTATGAATACTATAAGGATATAATATAAATTTAAAATAAACAATAATAGAGACAATATAAATATAAAATATATAAAATAAAAATAAATTTCCATCATAATGGCCACCCTGAGAGGTGGTTTGAGATAATCGAACTATCATCGTTTCGTGAGGCAATAGTTATCCGTACAACGAAATTGTATGTTCATATCCATTAGATGGTGGTGTGTGTACGTGTATTTAGAATACATATAATAAATACAACCTAATATATTTAGTATAATTTTTCTATTATAAAAAACGAAATAAATAAATTTCAGGGTTTAGATAAGTAAGATAAAAGAAAATAACTTAAGATAAGATATTACCTTTAAATCAGGTAACTGCCTTTGGTTTGAAGCAAAATGATTTCTTGTAGTGATTTATTCCTATGATAAGGCTTCTAAAAGTAATAGATGGATTTTGGAAGCATATGTAGGAGGTTTTGTGATGATCCAAGGGGTATGGGAGGTGTGATTATTGAGTTAGAGGTGATTGATTTTTATAAGGCGGAGGAGGGGCTCTTTAGGAACGTTTGAAAATATTATTTTGTTATCAACTAAATTTTGGTTTCAAAATGTCCAAAACATATTAAATTGAAATATAAGATGACTATTATTATAAATAATCTCAACCAATAGGTTTTAGGCATGTTTTGGTTTCAAATTTAACTTTATCATTTAGCATTAACCCTTAGTTCACTCATTTGATTCTTACCGTGACTTCTTGTATTTTCACACTATATGGTTAATACAGTTACTATAAAATGTGAATATAACCACAAGTGGGTAATTAATGACATTATAATACATATATAAGTTATTTGGCCAAATCTTGGATTTTTAGGACTATTATACCAATTAATAAAATTTTTATTTATTTAAAAACTCTTTTATGTCAATTTTAATACTATTCATATCATGACTTTTTCAAAAATACAATCCAATTTGTTAATTTAAAAAATCATCATAAATTAAAATATAAAAAGGTATAATAACCTTTAAAATTAATGTATGAAATAAAAATATTCATAATAAATTTATTTTAATATTTATAATTTAAGTTATTTGAATTCTTTATTAATGAATCAATAAATACATCATCGTTGTGCCATAATTAAATTTGTTTATTTATTACCTAAAAATTATAAATAAAATACCATGATGTATAAAATATTTTTATAATTACATATAAAATTTATAGTCGAATATATAACATATATAACCCCATATAAATTTTTTTAGCAAAAATATTCATGTTTATGGTATTTTTGTCCTTATTTAAAATTAATTAATATAAATGGTCATTATCCGTCCCAAGAGGCTCCATGAGGTCCTAAAATAGACCAATGGATTCAGATGGTTGGAAAAGATTCATAAAATAGGGTTAGGACAAGTGTATGGGTAATTTAATATTATTATAATATTATTTTTCACCCTTATTTGCCAGATTTACCAATTAACAATAGTAAATAAAATATTTACTAAAGTAATTATTTAAAATTAATAAAAATAAAAGTTAGAAATTACACTATTTGGAACTACTGATTACTAATATAGAATCTATTTTGCCAAATTCAAAAAATTAAAGAGGTATAAATTTATATAAAAGTAATTTCTATTGTTAAAACTAAAAGCATGTTTTTATGAAATAATAACTATCAAATGATTTACCTTTGTTTAATTGAAAATTAAGTGTTAAATTACTTCAATGACCAAAATTACATTAAATGGTAAATATATAATCCAATTAAATTTTGAAACCAATTAAAATCAATATCTATTTATAGAAATAAATTAGATTAAAAGGTGGAATTGAATTAAAATGTAGTATTTTCAATATTCATTAAAAATGAACTGTATCGGCAAAATACCAAAATTTCATCAAATGTATGTTTTGATGTCCATATTCGAAATATATTATATTATTATGTAATATAATTCAAATAAAATAGAAAAAAATATATTTAAAAATGGTTCACCATCAATAGATGGTAGTTTTTTCAATTTAAGGAATGTTAGCGTATTTATACATAAAATTGGATTAATTCTCATTTAAAGCCTCTAACCATTATTGGATAAACGTAAAAACATTTAAAAATATGTTTAATTATTATATGGTTAATTTTTTTTCATTCCCTCCAATACAATGTCAATGTCTTAACTACCATTTAAAATAATAACATTATATTATTATTTTTCAGTATAACTCTGCGTTTTGTGCAATGTAAGTTTTCAAACAAACCTTTTGTAGCATTTCAGGTACTCCATCAAACATATAATTTCATTTAACATAAAATTAAAATTTTAAGCACAAATATTAATAAATATGAAAATGTAATATTAATTATTTATCTAAGATGTTATATCCTTCTCCCATTTTGGAAATTGTATCCCCTCAATTCTATTCACTTATCCAATAAATGAGGGTATTTATCTCTCAAATAATTATTTGATTCCCATGATTCCTCTTCAACCATATGGTTTTTCCTCAAACCCTTTACCCAATGAATTGCCTTATTCCACAACACATTATGTTTATAGTCAAGAATCTGGACTAGTTGTTCCACATATGAATGATTATCTTCCAACTGTACTACCTCTGGGTTCAAAATGTGAGATGAATCTGAAATATAGTTTCTCCACATTAAAACATTAAAAATAATATGTAACTGGGATAAGCATGGATGTAATGAAACTCTTTATGCAACTGGTCTTACTTTTTCAAGGATTTCATGAGGTCTAATGAACCTCAGACTCAGATTCCCATTCATGCCCAAATGCATGACACTCTTCCATGGAGAAACGTTGAGAAAGACATAATCAGTTACCTCAAACAAATGATCCTTATTCCGGTTATCTGTACAACCTTTCTTCCTTCTCTACGCTATTCTCATTTTTTTGAACCAGTTGAACATTTTATGCCATATCTTCTACCAATTATAGTTCCATCAACATCCACTCACCTACTCCATCCCAAAAAGATGTAGTTCGAGACTTCATTCCATACAATGCCTCAAATGGAGCCATATGTATACTTGAATTAAAACAGTTATCGAATAAAAATTCAACAAAAGAAATATGGTGGCCCCAATAGTACTAGTAATCCATTGATCAAGCATGTAGAATATCATCCAATGTATGATTTGTTTTGTTCTGACGACCTATCTGATTGAGGATGAAAATCTATAGTAATATTTAAACTAGTACCCAATGAATTATAAAGGCCATTCCAAAAGATACAGGTAAATATGGGATCACAATCAAATATAATAGAGATGAAAATTCTTTGTAACCTGAATATCTCTTTAACATACAACCAATAAAGTTAATCTAGAGATAAAGTATATCTAATAGGACATAAATGAGAAGATTTAGAAAATCGATCAACAATAACACAAATTGCAGTGTTACCTCGATATGTATTTCTTAATCTAATAATGAAATCATAAATATATTTTCCCATTTCCACTCTAAAATAGGTAAAGGCTGAAGCATCTATTTCGGTAACTACCACTCTTCTTTAACATGTTGGAAAGTCAAAAAAATCAGAGTAAAGTCATCAATATCTCTTTTCATTCCATCCCACCAGTAATAATCTCGAATATCTCTATACATCATAGTACTAAAGAGATGAAATGAAAACAGAGTACTGTAAACTATAGATAACAACTCATTTATCAACTATGAATCACAAAACACAAATAATATCTTCACAAATATCAAAATACAATTATTATAATTGTTAAAATCAGGAAACTTGACCTTCTAAACGCACTCTACATTTTTATGAAAATCAATTTCTTCCTTATGTGCTTGATTAATTCTGTCTAATAGAGATGATTAAATGAAACCTGAAGCAAAAAAGAGGAATTTCCTACACAATAAACTCCTATTACAATGTTCATCAAATTGATAATCAATTTATCCTTTTCCCAACATGACATGGTTAATGTATCATTAATATTTCGACTCATAGAATCAGTCACTTTATTTTCCTTTCCCGGATAGTGATGGATCATGCAATCATAATCCTTGATCATTCAAACCATCTATTCTTTCACATGTTTAATTATTTTATAGTGAAAAAATACTTCATACATTTTTAATTATTATATATTTCACACTTTAATCCATAAAAATGATGTCTCTAAATGTTTTTATGCAAAAAAATAGTTGCTAATTCCAAATCCTGTGAAGGGTAATTTAACTCACGAGGTCTCAACTATCGTGAAGCATAAGCAATTACCTAATCATTCTAAAATAAGACACAACCATGTACATTCAACATTGCATCATTGTAGATAAGAAATTCACCATTTCTAGATGTCAATGCCAAAACTAGAGCATTCACCAATCTTCTGTTCAATTCATGAAAAAAAATCACATTTTTTCCCAAAACATCTTAGCACCTTTTTGAGTTAACTTAGTCAATAGGCTAGATAAAAGTTGTAAATTTTCAAAAACCATTTAATAACAAAATTTTAAACCAAGAAAACTATGGATCTTCGTAATATTGGTGGGTTTTGGCCATTCATCAACAACTTTTGTTTTAGAAGTATCAATATTAACACAATTTTCTTAAACATAGTGACCAAGGAAAGAACTTTTTTGTAAGCAAAACTCACACTTTCTGAATTTCCCATATAGTTTCTTTTCTTTTAATGTAAAAAAAGGCAACCCTAAAATGACTTTGGTATTCTTCATTACTTTTAGAATAAACCAAAATATAATCAATGAACACAACCAAAAACATATTTAGGAACTCACAGAAAATTCTATTCATTAGATCCATGAATATAGAATGTGCATAGGATAACCAAAATGGCGTAAATAAAAATTCATTATGGCCATATATAGTACAAAACACGGTCTTTGGAATTTTTTCTTCCATTGTATTCAACTGATGGTACCTTGACCTCAAGTCAATCTTCGAAAGACACTAAGCTCCCTAGATCTTATCAAACAAATCATCGATATATGAAAAATGATACTTGTTATTAACAGTGATGTTATTCAATGCTCTATAATCACTAGAAGGTCTAATTGAACCATATTTATTTTTAATAAACAAGAAAGGGTCACCCCAGTGTGATGTGCTAGGTCGAATGAAGCATTTATCTTACAACTCCTATAAATGAATCTTTAACTCTAAAAGATATTTTTGTCATTTGATAAGGGGATTTTTAAATTTGATTAGAAACAAGAAGTATTTCAACAGTAAATTCAATGTCTAAATCAGGTATTATACTAGGAAAATAATCATAAAAAACATCAACATACTCATATACCACTAGCACATCATTTCTTTGAAAACTTCCTCTGTTTTTAACATTATGTTTATGGTAACATTCATTTACATATTTTAAAATATTCTAAGCTTCCTGATATGTTATCAGAAGTAAGGGTCGATTCTTGTAAAAAAATTGAAATTCTTTCTTAAAAGAAACCTCTTCATCTCTAAAATAAATCTTTTCATGATAAATGGAAAGCCAATCCATACCCAAAATAACATTAAACTCGACTAGAAAAAAATAATAATGTTTTTTAGGTACATTGTTTCTACTCATTAGGACATAATGGTTCATATAATTTTGTTTTGCCTCAGCATTTCTTCCACAAGTTTCTACCATGTGTTCAGGATTCATATCATTAGATGTAACTCTCAAGTTGCTAGAAAAATTATAAAAAATAAAAGAGTGTGTGGACCTTCAATCGAACCACACATTGGCATAATCTGAATAAATAAAATGTGTACATGATACTACTTCATTAAAAGGCCCAACATCAATAGAAGTAGTTGTAATGGATTTCACTACCCCTTTTGGCTTGTAGTCTGGCTTATTTCCCTCAATTGAGTTCTTCCTTGGACACTGATTTGCATAATGACCCATTTTATTTCACTTAAAACATTTTACTAACTATAAATTACATTTATTTCTTACCATTACCGTGATCCATTTTAGTGAAATTATGAGCCTTATGTCTCATTTTACCACATCAGTACAACATACCATAATTCAAAAGTCATTCCCCATAATGCTTTTTTACTACAATTTTGACAAATTGTAAACCTATGTTTATTTCCATCATAATTTTTTAAAGAGTTCTTCCCTTTCTTCTGTCACCTCGACATCTTATTCTATTGATTGAAATAGAACATTTGATCATCTAAAAACTCCATTTCCACCTTCTCCACACATCAAACAAGTTTTTCATTACTTTTGAACTCTCAAGAAGCTAAATCACTTAGATACATTGGCTTTAATCTTGGGAAAAATGTTTGATTTTACTATCATTATTTTGTATGAAATTTATAGCATACCTTGGCATTAGAGTGAAATTTGATTCATAAGTAGCAATTGAGTCATTTTCCTTCCTCAATTCCAGGAATTGTTTTTTAATTTTTAGACGAACCACCTTAATAAAATATTACTCAAGAAACATACATTTGAAATAATCATAATGAAGAAAATAAATCTCTTCTATATCCCTAATATTTTTCACAAACGACCACAACTGATCAGCTTCACCTTATAAATTATAATAAAAAATTCTGTCCTTTTGATGTTCTGAATGCCCCATGACATCAAATATATTCTCTTGTGCTTTAAACCACCCTTCACCTTGCACACGGAAGATGATCCTCTGAATGATGAGAGATGTTACCTCATGAAATGAACCACTACTAACATGTTCCTCTATGGTTGATCTAGTTGATCTCGTGCATGGATACCACAACCATTTCTACTATGACTCAAATGTGTCTTCACTATAAAAAATTGTTCAGATCCTATTCCGACCATCTCATGTTGCCGATTTCGAAGGATGTCATCCTCCTGATGTCGTCCAATTATAGCTTCCATATTTCCTCTGTGTAAAACCATTCCCTACACAAAAATATCTTTTGAAAAAAAAACATTTTAATCTATAAATACTATATATTTTCAATATTAAAATAAATTAATTTGTGGATAGTGATTTTAAAACACCCTAACTCTAAAATTTGTCTAATCCGTCATCTGATACCATCCATAAGGCCCTGACCATAAATATTACATAATCTTTAATTATGTTAATAATTCACATTGATGATTTTTTCAAGTTTATAGTTTTATATAATTAGTCCATAACTATTACATTGGTTCTCAAATATTAAAATGTAGACACTTCTACATTGTATCAATTATTTTCATAAAATAAAAAATCATAGAAAACTAGTCATGTCTAGTTTTTTGTTTTAGATATAATAACAATTACATGATCACATCCTTAACTTTATTCATCTTTAAGCCATGTGAATAAAATTTAAAAATCTTAGCATGAGTATAAAATGCTTAGTAGGGGTTACAAAACAAGGAATGAAAACATTAGTCCATCAACACAAACACGTCAATGAAATCAAACATATCAATCGTTAACATACCAGAAAATATTATAAGATTTATGAATAACACATGGAAATCATAAATCATAAAGGTAACTGATGGCATCCATAACAAACATACATTGTAGCTTTCATAGCTACATAGAGAGTTATATAGGAATACCCATCACAATATATTTCCTAAATATCTTTAGAGAAACATTAATGTTTACTACCATCATGTTACTCAATGCATTGGAGAGATATATCATGCTCACCCACCCTAGGATTATCATGGAACCTTCCTTATATGTAAAAAATTCCAAGGAACCATAACATATTCATATCACATAAAACAAACATAATAAAAAGATAAAATTTCCACTTTTTAATCACAATATATCATTTAAATATATTGACATAACCAATCAATTACAGAAACCATTTTCAATACCAAATTAAATAAATGTGTATATGGTATTTATTTTACTTTTAAAAACATTATGGATTTTTAGGAAGCAAAATATCAAATAATGGTTGTGGAGGTGGAAAGGTTGTTGTCACAATACACGTTAAAGATAAAAGTAATTTTTTCTTTTAATAAAATGATTTATAGGGAAAATATTCCACTTGAATTGAAATAAATGTCAGAGGGGTTTATACGCCATATAAAATTATGCCATGTATAAATCAAATCATACCTTAATAGGAGGTGATTGAGATGGAGTCCCTTACCTCCTATCCAACTTGACTCGTTCGTTCATTAGTCAATTAAATAATAAAATAAATTTAATTTCTACATTTTTAAAAACCTTTTTGAAGTTTATTATTCTTTTATATGACTTATTACCATGTTATAAACATTACAGAATCATTTAAGTTAATAACGGTCGTTCTGTCAATATTTGGTACCTGAGTCAAAAATGAACTTCATATACACTACAAGAAATATTGGCTATAGACACAGTATTAAATCGTGGCTATAGGCCCAAAAAACATGGCTATAGGTTATAGACATAGTTTTATGAACCGTGGATGGTATTGGCGTGGCTATAGGTTAGAGCCTATAGCCATAATTTTCAACCATGGCTATAGTCCTATATCCATTCCAATAGAAACCATGATTCATAAAATTGTGGATATATACGTATATCCACGGTTCATAAAACCATGTCTATAGGACTTTCCACTGCATAAAAAACCATCATGGATCAATGTTCTAGATGTTGAGAGGACACTACCAACTCCCCCACTACCCACACCCAAAACCCCCACACCCTGCGCCAGCACCCCCTACCCCCTACACACCTCCCCTGCCCCACCCCCTGAACCCTTCCCCCTGAACCCCCTGACCAACACTAATGTACCCTTTCCCCTTCACCGTACACCCATAATACCCATGGACAGCCCCCCCCACCACTCCACCTAGAGCCCCACCTCCTTCCCCCTAGACCCCCCCCCACTCCCCTACATCATCCACCCATTCCCTGGATAGACCACTAGATCCCCTACCTCCCCTGGACACCACCCACCACTCCACCTGTAGCCTCCCCCCTCCCTCCCACTGGACACCCATCCCCCCCCACTCCCCAATCACCCTACAGACTCCTCTTCCCTAGAGATACCCCCACCACTCCCCTAAACAGCCCCCCCTGGACAACACCCCCCTCCCCCTGGAGAGCCCCCTCCCTTGCCCTGTACAGCCCCCACCACTCCCCCTATAGCCCCCTCCATTTCCCTGGACATGCCCCCCACAACTCCCCTGGACACCGCTCCCCCTTGACACCCCCCACCCCAAACACCACTCCCCCTACATCCCCCTCTCCTTGGATAGCCACCCTCCCCCATAGAGCCCCCCACCAACTCCCCCAACATCCACCCACACTTTCCCTGGATATCCCACTCCATCCCCCTGGACAACCCCCATCACTCCACCTGTAAACTCCACCAACCTCCCTCCCCATGGATACCCAAATCCCCCACAGAACTCCCCCAACAACCATCCTACCTTTCCCTAGGAATTCCCCCTAGACATCCCCCCTCCCCTAGAAGCCCCCCGGCAGCCCCATCCCTTTCTCTAGACAGCCCCCTGCCCTAGACATCCCCCAACCACTATCCCTGCAGCCCCTCCCTTGCCCTAGACATCCCCCATCAATCCCCCTATAGCCTCCTCCTTATCATAGGACCGCCCCTCCCCCTACATCCCCTACCTTTCCCTGGATAGCCCCCCTTCCCCATGGACCCCCCCCCCACTCCACCTGCTGACCCCCCCAACCCCGGACACCCCCAACTCCCCATGCAGCCCCTCCCCCCTTCAATGGACAACACCACCCCCACTCCCCCTACTACCCCTTCTTCCATTCTGGGGAAGACCCCCTAGAAATTCCCCCACCCAACACCCCCCAACATGCCCAACACATCAGTCTATTGAATTTTCAAAACAAAAAACATGATAATATTTATATTATAAAAAAATGTCGAGTTAATTGAACTACACTAATAAAAAACATTCTGATATGATTAAAACTAAATCAAACATCATCAATAAATATTGCCTAGTGTGGAACCAAATCAAATGGTTTTGAAAAAGATGGAATAGAACCAAACTGAAAATAATGTAACCAAACTAACTAAAACCAATCAAAACTGACTTTAATAAATCATAATTGAGTAAGAACAAAATGAAACTAACTAAACATACATGGTTGATTCCATAATTGTTTTAATTGAACTGAATAGTCCCAAATCGAACAAAATGAACATGTTAAAATTGAAATAATCCACAAAAAATTAATCCAATAAAAATTAACATAGAAAACCTAACCTGACTCAAACTGAACCAAGGAGTCGCGCCTTATGATGAACTTTTAGAAGGCCTCATGCCCATAGGTTGAGAGGATATCACAGTTATGTGTTGCTTCACTATCCTCAATGAGATTTATAACACACTGAAAATGATATAGAACCAAAAAACCAAAAAAAATGTAATTAAAATTGACCGAAAGAATACAAATGGTAGAAACGTTAACTGATTCTGATGTTGAACTCACTACCTTCTATGGCCGTTTATAGAATCGACCTGATCATAAGTAACCACCTCTATGTAAATAATGGGAAAATAAGTGAGATATAATAAATTTTTATATGTTTGAGATTTGTGTGTCAATTTTACATGATAAATGATACATTACTCCATAACTAAAAATGAACAAAGAATATTCATATTGATATGTAAATCCCAATACTGAATAACATGATCACTAATAAAGGATTTTGTTCAAATTAAATCAAATTTCATTCAATAGATACACCATTGGAGCATTGGAGTAATATTATTCTAAATTTGGTGAGTATTCTATAAGGGGTAGGTTTCTCCACTATCGATGAGAAACATGAATGATTTGAGGGGATAATGATAAAGTTTGACACACCATGGGTTTCGTTGTATTTTTTATAAAATATGTGGGGATTTTCAAAAGATAATTTGTTGGAAAGATGGGGAGATTGATGGACACCCCGAATGTGAGTTTAAGTTAGACTTATTGACAATGTGGTTGAGAAGAAAACTTCAGATCCCATCAGTAAGAAGATTATTCTTATATGATTCCCACTCCCTATAAGATAGGGTATATATGAAGTCTATGGGGATGAAAAACTAGGAAGATATCTCGGTATCTTGTGTTGTAGGGATATAACCTCTTTTTTAATGGGCCATGCCCAAATTCATCAATATTTTCCTCTTCATTTCATAAATTAGTGGATTCCTTTGTGAAATCCCATTTACTGACCATTTTACCTCATTTTTGGAATGTCTATCCCCATCCATCACCACTTCCAACTTCAAATACACCCCTCCACTCCCCCTTGGACACCCCCTCCCCGGACAGACCCCCCTCCCAATCCTTCCTAGACACCCCCACTGCTGACCCCGCCGTCCTAGACATCCCCCCTTCCTCGACAGACCCCCCCATCCTGGACACACCCCCATCCCCCACCCTGCACCTTCCATGATAGCCCCCCCCCACTCCATCCTAGATTGCCCCCCCCAAGCTGGAAGTTCCCCCTATCCTGGACATACACCCACCCTGCACCTTCCTGGACAGCCCCCCCCCCCCCCCCCCACACCCCTACCCCAGTGCAGAACCCCCCTCCCCCCATCCTAAACATACCCCATCCTGGACATCCCCCCCACCCTCCACCCTCATGGATATCCCCCCTATCACCTGGACATCCACCTCCCACTTGGACATGCCCCCTCCCCCGTAATGGGTCATTCCTATAATCATCAATATTTTCCTATACATTTCAAAAATGAAAGGATTCGTGATGAAATCCCATTTACCTGCCTTATTGCCTCATTTTTTGGATTCTTTATCCCCCTACAACCCCATTCCCCCTACAAATCCCCCCATAGACACCCCAACCTGCACCACCCCCACACCCTACACAACACCCCTCCCTCTTGGACAGCCCGCCGCCCTCCTGGACAGACCCCCCACACTCAGACACACCCCAGACAACCCCCCCCCCTCCCCCCCACCAACTTCTTCCTGGGCAGACCCCCCCACCCATACCGCCCCCTCCCCCCGGACATCCCCAACTCCTTCGTGGAAAACGCCACCCCCACCCCCACCCACGGACACCCCTTCCCCAACAGACACCCACCACAACTCCTTCCTCAACAGACCCACCAACTACTTCCTAGATAGACCCCCCCCCCACACACACCATGCACTACACCACCTTCCCCTAGACAGTCCCCAACCCCATTCTAGGACAGCCCCCCGGACAACCCCCGCCCCATGAAACCCCCAGGATAGTCCCCCCCCCCATCCTGAAAGACCCCCCATTGAGTTCTGGATTTTAGTAAGATTGGTGTGGGATATGAATTTTGATCTTGATAGTTTTTATCCCCTCATGCATTCTGCTACTTTATTCCACAGTATTTATAATAAATGAAAAACTATGGTCAATCTCACAATGGAACCAAGTTCTATCATTGATGTGGTCTTACACCACAAAGACATCTCCACACACACTCTCCTTTGGGATACCGAGATCTATCATATTCGCATTAAACACGTCGGTTGCCAAATCTATCGGTGAACCTAAATTAAATCCCCTTGTGACCTACTATCACCACCTCCTTAGAGATCATCCATATAAATAGAAACATTCTCAATGGTCAGTAAAACACCTCACTCATTCATTTCAATGGACCGTGTAAGTATGAAAAACATGAATTCTCATGCATGAATTCATTCCCATCAAGCCATGATTACAGTACACTTTACTATAACGTAGTGATTTCCTTGAGTCATGGACCTCTAGGCTAGGACACACATTCCATCACATTTCCCCATTCTTGCAGCCCTCAAAACACTATCAACTATCTCAAATTCCTATATCCAATATTTATATTTTTTCTATCAAATTGATCTTCCTCAACATCATTATGATAGGATTTTTCTTGCACCTAATTCTATTTAATCATTAGATCCTCAATCACATCTCATACCAGCATAAATGGACTTACCTCATCAGTAGATTACATTGTTTTACTATAAGATCTGGTAGCCAGGACAATCAATAAATTTGAATAATATTTATGATGCATTATTCTTTTCCCTTTACTAACTGGATAATTCCTTGACTCATAGACTCCTTTCTTTCAATTCCTTCAGCAAAAACCAAATATATCTATCACATGATTATCTCATTCATAGTCTAACAAAAATTCATAATATTTTTATTTATCACTTGGATCTGGTTCTTCTTACATATTTTAACCAACCAGCTTCATTTTTTCACCAAGGAATGAATATATTCCACCCTTTTAGATCTTTATCACCCTCAAAAATTTCATTCAGATCATTGAAATGGTTGTGGATATGAATTGAGTTGGGTGGCCCACTTCTTAGAAGACAACTACATTTCAGTATCACTTGTACCTGGACCATAAAATGTCTGATGATTCAGTTCTACCACATTTTTTTCCAAAAAAAAATTATAATAATTCTATAAACACCAATCTATAACATTGAAATATGAACTAGATATAATGGAATCAGACTATAGTCATTCCAAATTCCGAATGTAGTGATTAGAACAACACCATCATCAAGATTCTTCCCTTTTCACCCATATATAGAAGTCACGAATTGGGAAATGGTTGATATAGTAGTGGAAGAACTTGGCTCTAACTCTCCCACGACATTCATATCCCACTTGGATATTCCCATTTCATTCCTTAAACTAACAAAGATATATGTGACCCTTAGTTCTAGTTGCAGTGGCCTCATCACCTTCCGATGAGAATCATTTATTATGCTGCCTTTGATTTATGAGTTACCTATTAAGAAGCATACATGATGTTAAACATTCCACCCATGCTAGCAGTTGGATTGATGATGACTCATGTGTCTACATGATGAATAGAAATCATCCCAATATTCATAGTAGAAATGATGCTTCCACCAAATCTCCCCTTCAATATCAATATAGATAAAATCCATTTGTACCTTTGATACAACAACCTCAACATATGTTTTCGGAGAAACAAGGAGGAATAAAGTTATAGTGTGATTATTAGTACATAAGAAGTGGCCCAACATATTACCAATCAATTTAAGAATCACCAAATTCGGAAATGCGGGATGTAGGATAGGTGTGTAAATCCAAATCACCATGGAGGGAAGATCCAATTTTAGGTGGAAATTTAAAAACCAATAAAAAATAGAGATGTTTAAACTTTTGAAAGAATGTAGAGCACTCAATCAGGAAGAGGTGAGGGAATATTCAGTTGAAAAATGAATAAAATATTTCAACAGATCCATAATCCCTATAATCACCTATTCAAGATAACCACATGAAACAAAGATAAATATATTAATGGATTACATTGAGGGAAAACTCTTTCCAAAGTGATCCACTAATATGTCATTCAATAGAGAAGAATCATTTAAAAAACCTTGGGGGAAACTATGATCTTAATAATTTCATCATCTCAGAAAAGAATTTTAGTGCTAATTTTAATTTTGGGGAGCTAGTAAAATGGCTAGGGTTGATGAAGGGAGATAATGGTAAAAAATAAGAATCTAGAGTGGTTGGGATGAATCCTCACCCCCCTGGAGAGGGGGGTCCAAAAGGTCATCCATGCACCATTAAAAAATTATTTATGGAAGCCAAATGATCGGAATAGGTCTAGCCTTAGATGTAACACACATAAGAGTTGTGTCAAAATAATTTCATTAAAAACTCATATTAGTGCTTGTTCTCTAATAAGCATAACACCTCAACCATTCCAAGTCTAATCACCCAACCACCAATCAACTAGAATCTTCTCAATCCTTGAGTTTATACTTGTACTCTATGCATCCAAGATCAGACCATTTAGGATCACAATCATCTACCTCATCGGGATTTATACCGCACAACAGTGAGGGAAAGTATCCTACCAGTACTTCCCATTGAAATCTAAACCTCAATACTGAAATGCCTAACATGATTTTCTTCATGGGATCCTAAAGAATCCACATTCCTATACCACATACTTGATAGTATTTATAATGAACCAATATAAAAATTTAAATCATCTTCCCTTGATTTTGTCTCTAAAGGAACTAACAATCCCAGGCTAACGCCTCTATTAGTTTACTATTATATACAATATATCACCTCAATCGTAGTACCCGAATAACTAATATCTTGAGTCATATCTCATGATAATTAGGCCCTCCAAGCTAGCTCAATAACAATATCTTACATCGGTCAAAGCTCATAGGGAAAAATCTATTTATTCTCATTTGAAAACTCTTGATGTCACTAATGTGATAACACCCACTCTAAATTTCCCAAATTTACGCATATCATGAATTAGATTAAAATCAACATACTACTAGGGAACTCATCCTAAACAAAGGTTCTACTGTCATCCAAAATACTCACCTCATCCCAATTTTCAATATCATCCATGATATCTCAATCAATCTTGAAACTATAGTCTTTTTCCTAACCTGATCCTATTTTTGGTGAATTATTCTTAGGTACCCAGGCATCTTGTCCCCCAAGAAGTGTTTGAGTACAACTATGTAAATGATCACCAATGGGGTACTATGATGAACATGTAAATATAGTGTATGTGTAGATGATATAGTCAGTTTAATAAATAAATAAACTATGGAAGAATAAATAAATATTCATCAATGATTATTGGGCTATAACGTGACACTCTGTATTGGTTATACCTTCTTTGGTTACTGTCAGAGTTTTTTTACAATGTCACATGATTATTTCCACTAGAACGGAGCCCAATAGAAATGTATTATAAAGTGAAAGCATCAATTATTTGGAGGTAATTATAGTAAATCTAATAGTATCAAGTCCATGAAAAATTCCAAGGAGTGTGTTCTATTAAATCTTTTAGTATCGAGCATATAACCGACTACTAGTGGGATATGCCTAGGAATTCTAGTAGTATCATCAATAGAATCGATTCCTTGTGCGATAACCCTAGGTAATCATATTTACCCAAAGATGGAATCCCAATATCCTCATAATTCTATATAAACCAAAATGTTGAATATAATTGAATTTCTCAAGGCATTCATATTTGTATCAGGATCAACAGCCAGAGCCTAGGAGCCCATTACATGCATCCTATTTTGACCAAACAGATGAATCCTAGGTAAATTATTGGGTATTCCACTTAAATCCTTGAGTATAGTGTGTCCCTCCCATAATATCTCATATAAAACATTATATATAGGTTGTCAATCTTCTAAAAATCATCTAAAAAACAAGGGTTTCCCTCTAATTCCAATGACCTATCATCATCACTAATGCCATATCTGGCTCAAACACAATTTATTTGGGTTCCAAAGTGGCACCCACAATAATCTATAATTCTTATTGTATGCACCCTCAAAATGGTAAAAATCAATGAGGCACCCTCACAGGTTCCCTATGTTACATTATAGAACAAACACCCTATGTGGATTCCTTTATCAAATTCACATATTTAACGTCCACACACACAGGGAATCACATCCCTCAAGATAGTCATAAACATATCTCGACCTCACTATACTCATCAAAAAATACTTACTTGCATAGGTCTAATGATATGGAAACCTTCCCATAACACTTTCCAAGTCACACTATGTCGGTTCTCTCACCAAACCTATCATCAATTTAGCTAAATTATACCCACCAAGGTATCTAAACATCATTAGGGGAGGAACACCTTCATGCACTCATCTCTACAAGAATTATGGTTTTAAGGAATATTAATGATCTTTCTTGGTCTACTAGGTTTTATAACTATATCTCATCACATCCCTCCACTTGAAGGTCACCAAGGAACCAACACTAATGTCCACTATGTTTATATAATTCACTTTATTTTATATACACCACATATGGGCTTCATGTTTTTCAAGGAATACAATTATTCTTATACTCTTAGACATCTATGGTCGAAAAATATTGCCAATGCACAATGGTCCATTAGGGACCTTGGCACTATCCACATTTAATTCAAATTAATTCCATTATAATTATACTAATTAATTAATTTATAATGGTTAATCTTTTGAGGTGGTGAAACTGCACACATCACATTTCACATAAATCATGTATAAACCAAAGGGTTATGCCCAAGAAACTACTGACCTTAATTGGAGTTATTTACTTTAAAAAATATTGACAAACTTATAATCATGTATAAGATCTAGCATCAAATGAGGCCCCCAACTTGGCCCCAAAATTAAAAATAATCAATCATAACATTTTATAATTAATTATCATATCCAATTAAATTAATTATATTGATTATAATTAATTTAACAATTTAAAACAAAAAGATATTAATGATTAATAAATCAGTAGGTTTCCTCAATGCACCAAAACCATGAACAACCACACATGGAGGTTCCATGGAATACACCCAATACTGTCATGGTAAAAACCAAAAAATTGGTACATATTTAATAAGTGATTTTAGTAAATTTAGCTCAAAACCATAAATAAAATCATCAGGTGACATACCTTTAATGAAAAATCATGAAATATCATATAGTTCTAATCTAAATACATCTCCTATCTATAGTTGAAAAAATCCCCATCATGTGGGGAAATTTCCACCATTTTTTGGTGGGAATTTCAACAAATCCCAACGTAAATATTCAAATATTATATAATATGGATGGAAACCAAGAAAAAGGGAAAGGAATGGAAAAACTCACCTGAAATGAAAATTTGGATCCATTCGTGGCATGAACATAGGTTTCATGGAACGACATCCCTTTCACCTGAGCAACTATCATCAAGGAGTAACCATAGAAATCTTTTCAGAAATTGTAGGGGCTGGCTTGGGTGAATCCCACTCATGGAAGGTCTCGGTTCAACAAATTCATAGATTTGAGGTGGAACGCGCGACGAGGGGGTGGAGGATGAGAGGGACACACGATGAAGGGGATGGGTGGGATTATGCGAGGGAGGGGAGAACCAAGTGGAGAATACAGTGAGGATTGGATGATGGGGAATTGACCTATTGGTGATGAGGAAGAATGGTTTCACGGGAGGGAGATGAGTCCTGATGAGGGAGGAGATAAGGGAGGGAGATGAGTCACGATGGAGTTAAAACCAATTGATTATTTTTCTCCATGGGAAAAATTTATTCCTATGTTTATCAATTCTAAATCAATGGTTTTTAAATAATCATGGCTATATTTTAATCAATAGCCATAGACCAAATAAACCATGGCTATAGGTCTGTGGATATAGATCATTTTTCTAGTTGTGATAATTAAAAGTTGTCCATGTGTTCAAACGTCCATTATATACAAAATGATATTCATGATTTAAATATATAAATTAAATATATCACGTATATATGTATTTTGAATAGTCTATATCATTTGGATATACGAAAATTAAATGCATCGTTAATGGATACGGTAAGCCCTACGTACACATAAACATAAAATTCATTTTGTTTTAAATTTTAAATGGAGTTAAAAACAAATGTCACATACATATATTATATTTTCAATATAATGTAATATTTTATATAAGTTACATATATTCATTTACACAATGCTTTATACATTCCATGTATGGTATAAATGAGTTACATCACTTTAAGGGGTGGTAGTCCGCACTTCCTAAAATGAAATTATTGTATTTACATATTATGGAAACCATAAAGATTTGATGTAAATAAATAATAAATAATTATAGATAAAATATAAATATAATATATATCACATATAAATACATTTCAATCCCAATGTCCACCATGATTGGTGATAGGAGATAAGCAAACACTCGTCATTTCATGAGGCAGTAGTTCATCGAACATAGAAACATTATGTTCATATACAGTAGATAGAGGTTTTTTAACTGTAGTTGAAATAATTCTCATAAAAACAACCTAGTATGTTGAGTATACATCTATTGTTAGAAAATAATAGAATAAATGGATTTATGGGGTTGTATAAGTAAAATAAAACAAAATAACTTACAGAAGATGTTACCTTTGTATTTGTTAGCTCCCTTTGGTTTAAACCAAAATTCATTTTTGAAGTGCTTTCTGCCTAATGTAAGGCTTCTAGGAAGAATATAGGGATGTTGGGAACTTATTTAGGCAGAGTTTGAATGTGTTAAATAGCTTTAGTGGTGGAAGTAATGGGTTATAAGTGGTGGGTTTTTTAAAGGGGATGGAGGGGATCATTAGGAAAGCTTGAAAATATTATTTTATTATCAAATATAATTCGATTTCTAAAGGTCCCAAACATATTAAATGAAAATATAAGATGAATATACATCTAAATACTCTCAATTATTATATTTTATGGAAGTTGTGGTTTAATTTTTAACCTCATCATTTTTCTTTAACAATTTGTTAACTAATTTGACTCTTACATGAATTCTTATGTATTCATTTTATATAGTTAATATAGTAAATATAAAATGTCAATAAAACCAAAAGTGGTTAATTATTGACATTATCAACCTATTGTCAGTTATTTGGAATAATACTAGATTTTTATAACTATTATTTCATTTAATAATATATTGATTGTTTTAAAAACTCTTTTATGGCAATTTTTTCTATTGTTGACATGAAGAAGTTTTAAAAAATTCAATCCAATATGATTCTTCTGAAAAAACATCATTAACTATAAATAAAAAGTTATCCTAATCAATAAAATTAGTGGATGGAATTGAAATATTAAAAATATATTTACTTTAATATTTCTAATATCATTTATTTGAATCATTTTTAATGATTTAATTACTATATCACCATTGTGTCATTATTAAATTGGATAATTTACTATCTAAAAATTATAAATAAAATTCCATGATTTAGTAAATAGTTTTATATGTCCAAATAATATTTATAGTAGAAATTTAAACTTATAAAAACCCTTATAAAATTTTTTTTCTAAAAAGATTCATGTTGATGTTATTTTTGTACTTAATTTAAATTAATTAATATAAAGTGTCATTATCACTCTCATATGGCTCCATGGTTTCCCAAAATTGACCCATGGATGTCCATGGTTGGACATGTATATGCCAATAGGGTTAAGAAAATTTTAAGGGTAATTTAATATTATTATGATATAATTTTTCACCTTTATTTACCAAATTTATATTTTATACATGGTAAATAATAGATTTACTGAACTAAATATTCAAAATTCCTAAAATGAAAAGTGTTATATAAACCCTATTTCGACCTCTTGATTAAAAATATGTAATCAATTTTCCAAATTCATAACACAAAAGTGGCTTAAATTAATTTAAAATTAATTCACGTTGTCAAAACAAAAACTGTGTTTCTATGAAATCATAACTATTAAAAGATTTACCTTTGTTTATATCTAAATTAAGCGTGAAATTACATCCAATGACCAAAATTGGATTTAATGAAAAACATATTTTCCAATTATACATATATATTATTTAAAAATAAAATCTAACCATTCAAATACATTATATTAAATTGCAGGTTTGAATTAAAATGAAATATTTTCATTATTCATAAGAAATAAACATTATTAAAAAATTACAAAAATTTCATCCAAATTAAATTTTTATTCCCCAATTCCAAAAAAATAATATTTTTATTTTAAATATAAAATATAAAAGTGACAAAAACTATCTTTATAAATGGTTCTCTGTCAAAAGGTGGTAAATCAAAATTTGATGAAATGTTGTAGTATTTGTGCTTAAAATTGTATTCATTCAAATTTTAAGACACTAACATTAAGGGGATAAATGTAAAAAAATTTATGAGACATGTTTAATCATAATAAGGTTAGTTGTGTTCATTCCTGCCAATGTGACGACTTGCGGTTAACTACCATTTAAAATAAGAATATTATATTATTAATTTTCAGTATAACTCAACATTGTGTGCAAAGAATGTTATCAGAGAAACATGTTGTTCTAAATGGGCTACACCATTTATCATAGAATCAAATTTAATGTAAAAATAATATTTAATTCATTAAAAATTATAAATATTAAAAATATATTTTATTTCTTTACTTGGGATGTAACAGTATGGGGTATTTCTTAAAGGTTATCTAGGGTATTGGGGAATCTGGAATAAGATAGGTTTTCCAAGAAGGTTTTCTGGGGTGTCTAGAAATTCTCAGGCATCTGGGGGTGTTTCATGTGTGATGGGAGGGTCTTCGGGGCATCTATAGTGTGTTAAGAGTTTTTTTTCAGATGGGTGGATTCTGTCTAGTGGGTTTGGGGGTTTGGGTGTATAGTGAGTGTGTCAGGGTTTTGGTGGTGGGTTTTCTATTGGGGGTCAGGGAATGTGGGGTGGTAACTTTAAAAATAAAAAACCAATGTTTCGGGGTGTTCGTACTAAAATTGTACATTAAATTCAATATTGAAGTCAATTAGCGGTGGTTTTAATTTACACTAAACTACTAATTAAATTACGGGCAGTGAAAACCCCTCTTCAATAGACATGTTTACAGTGAATTTCATGAGAAATTTGAGAGGGTTAAACACAATTTTAATTGAAATAATCATAAATAAATTTACATTCTACCAACGCTTTCCTAGAACCACCTTTAAATGGAGTAGGCTGGATTTTTTGTTGTGGTTATGGTTAACCACCACTAAAGTGTATAGAGGTCGTTATAACCACAACTAAATGTAAAAAATCCACTTCTATTTGCCCTAATTTTTTAGTCCTAGTTTATTAATTTTTTCATTATAGTAATCCATATTGGTTACCTTCAATCTAATATGATATCATATTTGGTTATGGTGAATTTGGATATTATTTTAATGATAATTTTTATTTGTTGTATCATTCAGGTTTGTACATTATTATAATGATCATGTTGGTTGATATATTTCTTTTCATTTCTTTATGCATGCCTACAATTTCTTTTATAGAATTGTTGTTGCTTGGATAGTTAGTTTATGTATTGTCAAGGAATTCTATGAATTTAATTATATACATCATGAGTAGGGACACTCGTTAATATAATTTATATTGATAGTGTGGGATGAGATTGAAAAAAACTATCTATAGAGACATTATATGGGATATATGATTTCTATGAAACATTTTACCCATTCCCATATTTATTTAACTTTTATGCAAGATTTCCCTTACTACTTAGGCCTAATTTTCATATAAAAAATAGGTCACTTGGAAAATCGTTATTTTTCAATGATATATTCAACTGATTGTGTGATTATGTGTACTTTTTTTTTGTTTATTTATAGGTATTCATATTTTCCACCCATAGGGGTTGTCCCAAGATTATCATCTATGATTATGAGTCAAAGCTCAATCCACGTAATACAAGTATTTATCATCCCAATATAGAGGGTTACAAAAAATTACCATTATTGATATTTGAATTTCCTTGTTATTTACCCATATTTATTCCTTTTATAAAAACATAAAATCAATTATATTGTATATGTGTTGAATTATTTTTGGTTTTTCTTGAGATACATATTCTATATCTTGTTTTCTAAAAGTAATATATAGTATATGTTTAAACCACTGCAGTATATAGAAAATTATTTTCTAAACAATTTTTAATCCACCTCTATTTAATGTTGATATTTTTTTGGGTGTTTTTATTATGTCTTTATTGGAGGTTTCTCCTACAAAAATATTTGGAGGATATAGGGGTGGTTTAAACTATAGCTATATCCTTGATTTTTTTGGGTAGGGAAAATTAAAACTAAAATAGAATTTATTGATGGCTCCTCGAATCAAATGATAAATTGATGGAACCAAATTGAGTTATATTCCAACACCAACATTACATATTGTTTTTAGAAACAATATCCAAACCATATAGATGACGTTTAAATAGATATTGGGTTGGAATTTTGTTGTAGTGTTTGTTAAATGTTTTGTGGGTGTTTGGTTCTTAAAGGAAAACATGTTTTGTAGGTTTACAATGATCATTTGGTTCATGGTTACATCATAACAATAATATTAATGATGATTTAATCATCATTTTTTAAACTAAAGATAAATTTATAATTTTACAAGAATGCGTAGAAGAAAAATGAATCACTTGACTTCTTGAATGTGAAAATCCACACATACACATAAATGAATAACATTATCCAAATAATTTAAGTGTTGGAAAATATATCACATTTCATATTTTTATGATGATTATTATTCCCTTAATATCATTTATAATAATTATATCCATTATAATATATATAAACTGGTGTGGTATATGTAAAATGAAACACATTTATTTAGGTTGGTGGTCGTAAGCACATATGAAAGTTTTGCATCTTCATTCCCCATCGGGTGAAAAAAGAGATTAAAAATTATATTGGAATAATATTGAATAAAATTATGTAATTGAAATATACTTATTTTTTCATTTTAATATTATTAATGATAATTTGGAGGTGGTATATAAATAAATAATCATGATATATTTCGATCAAGACATATAACATCTCCTTGGATAACCTCTTTAGCATAAACCATACACATTCTATGTTGACTAATTTGGGGAAAAAACCTATATGAAATGTGGATAATTTTTTTTATTTTTTATGAAATTTCAAAATAATAATACAGAAAATGTGTTTTTTATATTTGATATGTAGATCCCTTTTATACTTTATGGGAGGGGAACCCTGTGAATTACATAACATAATAAATTAACATAAAATAATATTAATGTTTGTGTGGCACAAAATTGATGTGTTTTAGAATCTAGGATGGGGATTAGTGTAAATAATATAATATTTTATTAAAAATATAGTTTATGATATCAAAATTATCTATTTATTTTTACCCCTGTAAACCCTTTTGATGATTACTATGATATCAATGTTTTCTACTCAAAAAGACTTGTGGAAGATAATATTAATGGAAAATGAAACATAAGTGTAAAATGGTTGATATTCCTGACCATTCCACCTTAACATTTCCATTTATAGTATTTTCATAAACATTAAATAATTTAATAAAATATAATGTATTCTATGATATAATTAATTTTGTTTAATGAATATTCATATTCTAGGACTATAATGACCTCAATATAATTATGTAATTCAAATATAAAATTATAAAAAACTAAAATAATTATATTTAACTAATAGTTTCATGAATCACATTAATTAATTGAATTTTTTTTAATTTTATAGTTTTTAAAATCAATTTTATTTATTTTTCTCTCACTTGAACAATCATTTGGTTGACATTATATAAGAATTTTCACAAATTATTAAATCACCAGAAATCATAAATTTACTACCATGATAAAAAATTATTCATTAATATTCTAAATAAAAATTTATAAATAGAAATAAAATATTTTCATCCATATTAAATAATATTTGAGACATTATTACAAAGAAAGTGATTTTTTTTCTCAATTTAGAAACATATTTTGGTCACTATCTATGGAAACTGGAATGAAGGTTCATCCTTTTCAAAAAATTCATTTATATTTAAAAATATTACTAATAAAATAACATAAATACAAGTTATATGAATATTTCTATGTTGTATCATAATTTTTTAACCATTTTACACATATTACACATACATATGTGACAAATATTAACTATTGTAACTATTCATAACTAACAAAATAAGAGGTTCCTATTTAAAAAATGTTATCCTCAATATTAAATTATTAGAATCCATTTTTATATTTTAAATACAAATAACTTGAATGATTTAATTTTTTTTCTAAAAACGAAGACTAGAATGAAAAATATTTATTTAGGAAGATTTGTTTTTATGCCTAAAAATAAACTTCTATGAAAATAAACAATAATTCATATTTATATATAGATAATCAGATTATATCTAATTAAAGGGGAATTATTTAATTTACTAAAAAATAAAACATAATTGTACCGTAAAATTACTTCATTAAATGAAAAAAAAAAATTTATAATAAATGTTATTTTAACTTTTCAATCAAAACTATTTTTATTAAAAACCAATATATAGAAAAAATATATTATTTATCTTATAATATCAATGATTATTCCTTTTTAATCCATTTAATTTTAAAATTTCTATATAATTAACTTTTAAATAATCCCACATAATACATATAAAACACTTGAGATAACATTAAAATAATTCACGTTTGGTTGAAAATTTTCATAAAATTTTGTTGTTAATATAACTATGTGACATATAATAATAAATATAAATTTGATATGAAATATATTTTTCCTATTACTATTATTGAGTTTTCATATTATTCATCTGTTGGAGAATTTTTTACATTTCAATTTTATTCATATTTGTGACATGTGATTATATTTTTCCCAGGTATCCTTTTCTAGATCCAAGGATTCTTCTGGAATCATGTGGTTCCTACCAAAAAACATTAAATAGGTAATTTACCTTATTATTTGACACATTATCTTAATTATATTAATTCTTCCCTTGGTTTTCTTCATTATTATAATCCACTTTATTCTATACTACCTCATGTATCAAGACATGTAATATACCAAGTACACATTTCCCTATCATTAAAACATGAAACAAATCTTGTTCTTGTGAAAAAATATTTAGAAAATACACCTTGTAATAAATAGATACCATCTTTTCCATTATTTCTAATATGTATAATAAACTATATGAATAAATTTCTATTATTTGTTAAGTATATAACTCTTTTTTAAGGAAATATATTAATAAATTAATGATCTCCAACCTCAAAATAAATGTTCTACAACATGTTATCTTCATAACAAATATATTTAAACTAATCTACCATCTATTCCTTATGAACCACCATTACCTTCTCAAAAAAATTATAATAGTTCTGGTCCCACATAAATTTTCTTCCTTGTCCCGAAAAGCTGGAGTCTGAAATCAATTTTTTATATAGTGCCACAAATAGTAAAATCAGCATATAAGAATGGAATATATCATTATATAAAAAGTCCATTCTAGAAAGATATTTCTCCCACCTTCTATGGGAATCTAGTGAAAAATCCTATATCATATCCTCCATTGTCTAAATCATTCAATATAACTAACAATTAGATTAGGGATCGAAATCTGTACATAAATTTAATTAATTTTCCAATTACAATAATTTTCATTCTAGAAATTTGACATAAATTTGGGATCATGGTTAGATAAAATAGAGAGATATAATCCATGTAATCTAATTTTAACATTAACATAAAGCCTATAATGTTTATCCAAAAATATATTTTCTCAAACAGGTAGAGAATTCATATATTTAAACACATGATCAACCATAACACAATTGGATTCATTTCCATGATTTATTATTTTGTAATCCCCCCACGAAATCAATGTATATATTCTCTAATTTCAATTCATTCACCATGAAAGTTGAGGGGTCCCGTTTGAAAGTTATCACTCATCTTTAACTTATTAAAATGTAAATAATTTCATTCTATGATCCTAAATATTACTAATCATTCCATCCCACAATTAATATTCATGAATGACTTTATGGATATTCATACTACCTAGATGAATAAAATAAAGAGTTATATGAGCTTTACGAAAGAATTAATTCAATAACTGAGGATAAATTTTCAAACATAACCTCTTTTTTAATATTATAACATTATATTTGTCGAAATTAAATTTTGTAAACATATAATTATCTACCAAATCTATTATCCCTTTAAAACCATGACCTCTTTTTTTAGCATGATTAACAATTCCAAGAAGGAATAACAATAGTAGCACTTGAACCAAAATATCATATTTTTATAAATGAATAATTTCAAGTATTAAAGCAAATTAATAAATTAACAATATTTCATATTCCAAAAATATCATAGTGGATGTTGTGTTATATTTTCATCTGATGTCCACTACAATAATATTTTTATTACCAAAAAGATAGTGAAATGTGAAATCATAATCCATTATTATTCCAAACCATATTCCATATGTCATTTATGCTATATTTGAGTTAATATATACATTAATCATTTATGGTCAAAATATATTCCTACAATAACCCCGTAAAAATGATTTCATGAAATTTTTTAGGAAAAAATAAATCCAGTTAAAGATAATTTTTTTGAATTTCCCATTAATTGTTTAAAATTTGTTTGATTCAGATGAAATTATATTATCACATTCATTTAAAGATAATAAATTCCCTTTTAAAAATTATAATATAGGTAATAAACTATCTTTATCAAAAAGGTATGGACAACACCAGTGCATTAAAAAATCATATTTTTAATTAATGGATTCATTCATCAAATCCCGTTATCAAGTTGAATTTAATTCCTTTTGTAGTTAACATGTTTATTTGGAATAATAGTTGTGAAATATTCTAAACCAACAATTGGTAGTATCCTATTAGTATAGGGAAACATTTAATCTCAATGACATTTTTAGAAGTTGGACACTCTTCGACAACCTTGGTTTTTGTATGATTTGTTTTAATAGCATATTGAGATATAATATATACGTGGAAATATATTTTTTATAACAAATATTAACTTTTAATAAAAAAATTCATTCAAATAGTTTTATTTTAAAGTCATAAAAACCATTGTATGAGGTATTTAATGTTCCTCATAACATATTGAATAAACCACTATTTAAAACAAAAAATATATATAATCCTAAAATAATATTACTGATAATATCCATAAACACAATTAGAGAATTAGTCAAATTAAATGACATAACTAGAAAACCATAATTCAAAGATGAAGTATGAAATTAATTCCTTAGAATATCTCCCACAACCAAATTTTAATAATGTTTTCTAGACTGAAAATACCCCATTTTTAACTAGTGTTCCCCTTTTGGATGATCTAAGCTGTCATTTATATTAGTTGATAAATACATTAATTATGAATATGTTATTAATTACTTTAAAATAAATTCAAAACCTCTTTGAACCATCTTTATTATTTAATTAACAAAAAAATATTATGCTAATGTGATTTTCTAGGATGAATAAAAACATTTCATGAAACTCTTTAACATTTATTTTTTGTTCTAATTATAACAGTGTATTAATTAGATAAGGGGGTTTTGAGATTGTATTAGATCCAGATCTAAGAGAATAATAAATTAATCTTTTATATCATGAATATGAAAAAGGAAAATCTTCAACAAATACATCCACGTATTCATTTAAAACGCAAAACTCATAAATTTAGAAACATAACCCAATTGTTTTTTAAAAAAATAATTATTTTTATAATCACTACCATATTTAATTTTTTTATAATCTTAGGTATATGTTATAGTACATATGAGCAGAGTCTAATAAAAATATTAAAATCGCTGAAAAATCCAATATAACTTTTTTTTATCCACAATCAGTATTCACATGTTAAACTAAAAGATAATACATACATAAGATTTCATAAAACCCAAAAATGGTATGTAAAAATCATTTTGATGAAAAATAAATCTATGAATAAACATAATAAGGTTATTATAAATAATTATTCAATTATTACATCCTCTAAGTGTATAATTAAAATTCATTTCTCCATCTCTCGAGTCAATATTTTCATTTTAATAGAAAAATCATTATAAATAAGAGGATGTGTAAAACCTGATTCATACATTACAAAGGGATAATTAGTGTAAAAAACTAATGTAATGATCACCACCTAACTCACATATCAGGAATTATCATATATGGTTTTAGAATAATTTTCTAGAAACAAGTTTTTACGGTCTTGATGGATCCTATAATGGACTAGACATTATAATCCATCAATAGTAGAAATATTTTTGGTGTATGTTTTAGGAGGTGGTTTGGAGATCGTTCGAAGTGAAAAGAGGGTCGAAGATGTTAAATCCAGTTGAGGAGGGTTCAATCATGCAGTCTCTAATGCTATTATATGGGAGATATATAGCTAATATTTAGATTGTATGGATATGGTGTATGGAATCATGGGAATTATTTTTTTTTTAAATTATATTTTCGGTGCAACTACAATTTTGATATAGGGAGTGTTATCTCCTTCTATGGTCTGTGGAAAAGAGGATATTGCTGTGGTGTAACAAATTCCTAAAGGTGATTTGTGCTACATTCATTTCTAACATAGCTCTAGTGTTGAAAATGGGGTTGGAATTGAGATTAATGAATTAAATAATTTTTTTGTGTTTTAGAGGTCCTATTTTGGGTTTTGTTACTGCTATGAGTTTTGGGCATTCTATTTTTTAGAGGGTGGCTTCACTATAGAGGTTATACTTCAGCACTACATTAATCTTAGTTTTTGGGTTATAAAAAATAGTGGTATCCTCAACACTGTAGTATTATCTTATGTTATTGTAACTACCATGTAGAGATAAACATTTTTTGGAGGGATCATTGACAATCTTATGTATAAAATTGACCCACCACTTACTTTATAGTCATATAATTTTGTAATATTTTGGGGTGTGGTGCAATAGGCTACATTGTGTTTTATGTTCTAATACTATGTATAAAAACCAAATTCCTCTTGAGATAAATCATTATTTGAAAATTGTTTTCTAATCATGGATGACCCATGTATGTCTAATAAAGTTATTTCATCCTCCTTTATGATTAATTCAACTCTTTAACTATGGGATTGATCCTAGAAGGTTATAAGAGAGTTTTGTAATTATGTTTTTGATTTTATATAGAAGAATATATTTAGGAAAACATTTGGTGTTCATGATGTTTTGGTATATGGATGTAATTTTTTCATTAATAAGTGGTAAGGGTTTTTTCTACTATTGTGGGGAATTATATTGGTCTCCCTCTAATGATAACTTTGTTAAGTGGATAAGGAAGCTTCATTTGTTTTAACAGATCCTTCATATACCATATAGTTGTACAATTTTGTAGGGATTATATTCTTATCAAATTATTGAAAGATATTTTACACCATAATAATGAAATTAATGAATTGTTTTTTTTAAATAGTTCTGGAATGAGAAATAAAAATCATGTTTTACAAAATTTTATATTATTGGTTTTGTGATTGCACAAGATTGAATCCCCATTGAATATCCTTAACATTAGGAGTCTTTTTAAATTGAATATGATAGATGTTGTGAAAAATATTATGGGGTGGTTTTTAATACCATATAAATGAAAATATCTAATCATTAATATATAACTAATGAATTTGGCTTCTCCAAGATGTTGTGGTGCCCATAGGAATTTACCTAAAAAGTAAAACTGAATGTGCTGAAAATACCATAGTTTAAATATAAATTAATTTTATTGTTTATGTGAATGTGGCGGTGATAAGTAGTTTTTTCTTCTAGGTTTGTTGTGTTTTGTTGTGTCTATGATATTTGGATAATGCGATGGGTTTTAGTATTGGGAGGATGTGATGTGGGAAGAAATAGTAAAGTGTAATGTGTCCATCGGTATGAAATGATGGAAATGTGATGTTTCTATTCATGTTTAAGAATCTTTATTGTTTTCTGGTGTGTTTTTCTAATTTCATTGATAGTGGTGTAATCCATTTGATAATGATTATTTGAATTATTATTGGTTTTAATGCCTATAGATATATTAAAATAAGATGTAATGTGTGGTTAATGGTGGTACATGTTGAATGTGAAATTAATGGGATATTTATTTGATATGGGTGGGTAGTGGAAATATAAAAATTATGTAAACTTCAAAAGAATGGTTGTCTTATAGCATATGTGTTGTTCATTTTCTATGTTGGTTTGTGCATATTGATGTGGTAGTTAATTTGGATAATATTTTGAGTTTTGGTGGTTATGTTTTCTGTTGATTGATATTCTTCTTGTAAACTAATAGTTTGGGGTTATGTTTTGATGTATATATGCACCATTTATAATCCTTTTGATTTATATATGCACACAACACTTAAAGACCACCATATACTGAAATATAAAATGTTTTATGGGTCTTTTGTACATTTATATGGTTATGATGAATGGTAGGATTCCCTCAAATCCCACTCTCCCTTCCAATATTGATGTTATAGACTAAACAATATCAAGATAGACGTGATATTATTGACAAAGTGTCATTGGATGAGATGTGATGTGATGGATAGTTTCACATGTGGTGATTTATATGAAGTGATGGACCATGTGTTTTTAGGCCGTGATTCAACATTAATGACAAGGGATCACCAAGACATATTACATCGGGGAATAAGAGTGTATATTCAATTACAAATCACTGAGATTTATCTATTATTGATATTATCCATATTGTGTAACTATACTTGTATGTGTTATTTAGTGAGTGTAATGTTATGAGGATGGTATTTGTTTGATGATATATGATGTTGTTATTGGTTGTTATATTTTATCACTACTATATTATTTATCCCTATTAACATGTTCAGGATATACTTTAAGAATTATCTTATCTAGTATACGTGTATGCTCACCCTATGTATATAAAAACAATATTTATATTTCCAGGATGTCCAGATATATGATTTTGGACATTAAAATAATTAAAGCATTGATTATTTCTATGTCAAAGACATAACTCTTTCATTCTATATATTTTTTTATATTAACTTCCATTTGTTTCCATTATATATTCATTATGGGATGATTTTGGTTCTCTTTAAAATATATTTTTCTATAGAGTTGATTGATTTTTTATGTCTTATTTCTATATCTTGTACACAATAGAGGATAATTATATCATACATAATATTTTTATACACTTAGTTATTATTTAAAAGTGGGGACCTACTAGAGAGGGAACAAATGAGTCATTATCTTTCTTGCTTCATCATCAGACTAAGATGAGTTTCTTTAAAAGGAGCGTGACAATATATAGTGGTAAAAAGGTTTTCGATGAGGCATATGTTAGACATCAGTGTTAGTAATAGTGATAACTACATGGAAAACCTGAATTTTTAATTCTTCTGTGTTTTGATTTGTATGGTATAGATTATTTTTGAAAAAAAATTGTTTTAGATACAGCATGCCTACCTCCTGAACCTTCTGGATAAAAGTGATTATTTCATGGGTATGTAAGGAAATGACTTCAGTTGATCTTGATTAGTAACATGGGCTTAGGGAGCCGGACAATAACAAAAGATTTTAGTTCCCATGAAATAAGATGCAAGGACTCTGATCCTATCAATTTACATTATGAGGTGGTTCCTCATTCAAGTCAGAGACTTCAGGGAGGTATAGGAATCCCAATTACAAGTATTATTATTTAGATGGGGTGGTCTTTGGTTTCTAAAATTAATTGGATAATATTTATTGAAATTATATACTACTAGTATTAAAAAATAATAATTTCCCAATAAGATATGGTTCATGGTACTCATCTGAGTGTGGTTCAGGATGTGAGGTTCAACTGGATGAACCATCTGATCATCGTATGATCGACCTGACAGAATATGTTAATGCATTATAGAAGTTGTTCTATGGTTCCCAATGATTGAGTCAGAAGTATTAAGAGTTCAATAATACCATTTTGGCGATAGAGATATAGATGGAGGATTTTGTGATTTCCAATATTTTAATCTGATCCTCGATGGAGTTTTAGGCTACATTGTATGTTTTTCAGATGTGAGGAGTTTTGATTCAATGTTAGATGATCTATACTATTGAGGAGAAGGATTTCAATGTTTTGTGGGTCAACATTCTGAAGGAGTTTGGCTATGAGTACAATTTTTTTGCAAAGAACATATTTAAGAGGTAATATATTCTCTATATTAAATAGGGGTATTTCTTTGACAGAACATGGTATAGAGTTCAAGGATATTTTACATGTTTCCATGGATCATTTTCAGTTTAAATATTCTTAAGAATGACATGTTGAGTTGGCACTACAATAATTAATTAAGTAAACCATTTATATTCTTATCATTCCAAAGTATGTTCATTTTATGAATAATAAGAATGTAATCCATAATATAAACTCATTAAGAGGTTATCCATGAGATGGGAACTATTACTATTCCTAAAGGATTTGGTATGTTAATTGTAGGTTTCTGACACTAGGTTTTATGTTTTTATTCAATTTTGGAATGTTTACCTATGTATCGTTTTTTTATCATTTTTAGGGACGTGGACTCCATGAATATAAAGGGGACATAGGGCGGTGTTCTTTATCTAATGTGATTTTAGAAATTTTTTGAATCATTACCTAATTTTTCAATGATCATTTTTTGGTTTATGTTTTCTATTTCAACATCAAATTCAGAAATAGTTGTTTTTGAGTTAGTTTAATTAGCATGGAAAGAAGTATTTTACTCCATTGGGAGGAGATTTTATGGTTAGTGGTCATCCCCAAGATATGCATCATCTTTAGGTCCCCTTACCATATTGTGGACATGGAGGTGTTCATCATTTGAGAGCCAGTGGAGTTAGGTGTGTTCAAGTACATTGATATAATATGGCTTGATCATAGGTGGCATATATTGATAGAGGTGAGTTTTTCATTTATAATTTATAGTATTTTATTTGATTCAAGAGACAAAATTACTATATGTTACCTCCGATAGTATTTCTCAAGGAATAAAAAATTATAGGTTTCACACACCATTGGTGTTGACTATGCCAGTTTGAGGATAAACTAGATGGTTTCATCTGTGTAATGGGTGTATAGAAACAATGGTCTTCTCTCAAAAATATTTTGATCAATTATTAAATAATATTCTATTATAGGATATAATTATCAACATTAATATTTTTTTTATATGATTTATAATAAAATTCATTAATACGACATTCACCCTTTTTAGTGATGGTTAGAGTTTAGTTATCATTGGTGATGGAGGTCGTTAGTTCAGTATTATAAATTTCAATCCACTTCATTATATGATTTCAATGTTTTCTGTGGAATTAGTAGAAAATAAGATAGTATAGGTTCTATGGTTTTTAGGGTGGTTCTACATATTTTTCATAATGAGTTTGTGACAATACACTACCAATGTGATGTTATTCTCATGATATATTTATAGCCTAGTAATTCCCATATTTCAATGGAACCTTGTCAAATATAACCATATGAGTTATCATAGTTGATGATTTAGATAGATTATATAATTCAAAAGTAATTTCTCTAACCCATTTTGTCATCATTATGGTATATTTTTTTATTCACCAAGAAGGTGAATGGTAGTCTATGTTTGTATATCAACTACTATGGGTTGAATTAGTTGACAATAATTAATTTGTATACTAATCAAAGGATTGATAATAATTTTTATTAGTTTAAGTGTGCTTTCTAGTTTTCTATGATTGACCTATATTCAATATATAATCATTTCTTGTGGAAGGAGATAATATATTATAGCATAACATCTAATATAGGTTGGATTACATCTAATTTATGGTCATGTAATTTGATGTCACAAAGACACTGACTATATTCATCGTAAACATGAACTATATGCTTCATGAATTCATCGACTAGCTAATAGTCATGTCAATCAATGACATAATGATCTACTCAATGTCTAATGAGGATCATGTAGATCATATTAGGGTTTTTGTGAAAATTATTCAATTACCCAAGCTCTATGGATCATTTTCTTAGTGTATGGTTTTGAAATGAGTTGTTCATCTCTCCATTAATGTGGCGTCGTAAACGGTGTAGTAGTTAACACATCAAATTTCTCCATCGTTATTTTTTTATTTTCACCAAAGAATGTGAATAATTTTAAATTATCCATGTCTATCAAGGATATTACTAGATGTTTTTATCTAATTTATTATGGGTTGCATCCACGTTAAAAATCAGGATGTTTTTGGACCAAAATTTTTTCTTGACTGATCAGTTTTTAGAAGTTTTCATCTGAAAAAATAATATTTTGACAATGCTTTGTTTTTAGTTTATAGAGGATGGATTCAAGTTTGAGGTGTCCTATAATGCTACCATATATTCATGAAATGTTTCATGATTTTGAATATATAAGTGTTCTATTATGAGTCTAGGATTTTACATCCCTCTAAGCCTATATAACACACCCATGATTTGGAGAAATCAATGGTTCATTATTCACTGGTGTTTTTGAATCAATAACTAACTGTAGAGCCCTTTGTGATCATCATAGATCATAATACCATGAGGTATATCATTTCAAGGTGTGATCTAAATCAGTTTAAATAGAGGTGGATGAATTTTCTCCATGATTAGGAAATAGTATTATCATATAGCTTTGAAAATATATTGTTATTGATAACTCCTTCACCAAGAATTCATATAATTCTTTGGTTCAAGAGTTAAAAGATTCATGAAGGGTTATTTAGGAGTTTGTGTCCCTTTAATATTTTGAATGTGTGCTTAATGGGAGAATTTTCTTATTTTAGAAGACAATGTAGTCTTCTCAGATTAATCATAAGGTAGTGTCTTAGTGAGAAGACTCTGAGGATGAGGTGATGTGTGATCATGTTTCCCATATCGATGATTCAAGGATATGTTCATTAGGTGGTCAAGACCTATTTTCATTTTAGGGAATGTAATATATTTTTATTATTATGTGTGATAGAGTCCTTCATGAGTTTCGTAGCTCACCTTTATATTTACATATAGATGTATACAATATGTACCATGGAGATCAGATGTATTTTTTTTAGCAGGGGTTGAAATGAATGTTGGATGTTTTTTTTCTCATAGTTTGGATTTCTTTTATGTTTAGACAAGGATCAACTGTACAAATTCTTTTATATCCCATGGATATTCCAATGTAGAATAGTAATTAATTAAAATGGAAAATAAACATATTTTTATATTGAGTTATGTAGGTTTTTATTGAAATTAGGTAAAAGTAGATAATTTATTTAAATAAAATTACATTCTAGAGAAAAAAGAGTCGGGCTCCATAGTTTCTTTGGAGGGGAGGTATGGGGATTGTGTGTTTATATTTCATGGAGTCCAAATATCCATTGTCTAATATTTGGATGTAAAATTTTTATCATTAGAATTATGAGGATTGTAATATGTGTTTGGAACCTAGTAGAATCTTAGTACTACTTTCCACCATGATAAAGATGGAAAGATGTAGGAAAATTTACAGAAACTGATGGAAATTTTGTTTATATATATATTTTACATTGGATGTTCTTGGGAAAAAAATTAATTTCAAATAGTTTTCTGATAAAAATATATTTCACTCATCATTTTTCATTTATCCATTAATATAATTATATGAGTAGCCACATTATTCTCCATTATTTTGGCTAAGGTTGGGAAGTCTTCAGTTATTGATCATGATGTGGTGTATAGAATATCATAGAAGGAATATGTTTTTTAGAGGATAAAATCAATAAGTCTTAGAAAAACTCATATTCCCATTGTAGGTGGAATCCCCATGAGTTTGAGGTTTGTGACATTGTGCAATAAAAGGCATCCCCTCGGTTTGAGTAGTTGAGGTTTGGTAGGGGTTTATTCTCTCACCCTAGATTTTTAAAACAATTATTTGTGATGTGCTATGTTGGTGCATTTTAATTTCAATCAGACCTCCCACGAAGACAAAAACGGATACATGATTTATCTAATTTATCACATCTATATAGATTTCATTACGATGTATCCCATATCATAAATTGGGGAATGTTTGATATTAGGGATAGAAAAATGTATTTGGCATATTCATCATACTTCTTGGATAATAGAGAGAACGTTATACATGGTTGAACCATTCCTTGAGGTAATGTGTTATGGAGGCACGATATCCTAGAAAGGGTAAATGGGATAATTAAATTAATATATGTTCATAGTACACTGTTTTTTTAATTATATTTTTACATTAATGTAAAAATTATTGGATCTTGTAAGTTATGAAATGTACATCCTTGTTATCTAGTGTATGGTTAAAATCATAATGCATATATAGTAGAGTTAACCCTTCCATAATCATTAGGTGTTATACATTTACAAATAATGACATTATAAAGTGTATTAAGTGTCACTCAATTTTGAAATAATCATGGTATGTGAAGTGTATTATATTTATTTGTGTGCTTCATGGCTTGTGGTGGGGTGTTTTTTGTAATAGTTTTCCTAGACGGTGTAGAGGTTATGACAGTTTTACAGATAGATATGTGAAAATATTATCACTTATTGCTAGAAAAGTGGAAATGTATGGATATGGTTTTGTGAGATGTTTGGAGATTTTTTTCATTGTTTTTTGGATGGAATCAACACTTTACCTGTAATTAGGTCCGTGATAGGTATTTCATAGGATGGGTTTTTTGACCTTTTCCCTCATTAATTTCTTTTTTGGATTTTATTATAGAGGGTGAAAATAATTTGAGATGTATCTAGTTCAATTGGTAGTACCGTTTACACTATTAATCTACATTAATTATATTGTTGAAGGTTTGTAGATTCATTTTTGAGATAGTTGAAGGTGAAAAAGGGTAACAGATAGAAAACCCAGCAAACGAGGGTTATATGACGTATATGATTGAGATTTTTAATGGGGTAGAAGAAGTTTTGACAACGAGATAATGGAAATAATGTATTGGATCATAGGAGGGTTTTCATTTTTTATTGCATTTTTTTGGGGAGATAAACCATGGAATATGGTTTTGGCCGATCATTCTATGCAATTTGGTATGGAGGATATGGTTGCTCCATGAGTGACCTGAATATTATTTTCATGATACCACAATTTTGACCCAAATGTGGAATAATGAATGGATATCGAATAATGATGAGTTTCATATCTATATGGTTATGTGGTAGAGGTAATTGAAATAGAAAAAGTTCATAGGGGTGATTATTTGGGGATATAATATTCAAATGGGTAGTTATTATAGGGAATCAGTCATGCGAAACAATGTTCTTCATAATCATTGGACTCTGTAGAGTAATAGTAATTATTGTATCATGATCATATCCAATTTTATCTGGTCTGTAATATAGATATAGACATGTATTTAAGGGATATTTTGGCAACCATGAAAAGACATGGATCCTCAGTGGGGACTGTATTTTTAACTTTTTATGAATTATTCTATGTTGTGTTGTAGGTTGAATTATGTTTTTGTATTTTTAGAATGAGTATCAAAACATAAATCCACTCAAACCACATAATTCTTCCAATGTTATTAAATTATCATGGGTTACCCAACGGATTCCCAATGTGATCATTTTTTCTAATTTTATTGTCCTTGATAACAAGACATGAGGGATAATTCCTTGATTATTATTAGAAATATTGAATTTATCTATCCCCTATTTTCTACACTTTTCGTCTTTAGATGAATATTTTATACGGAAAAATTAATTTAAATGATATTTTTGTAATTGGATGTCATGGTTTTTCAATTATGGACTAGTTATGATATTGTGCTTCATTTGATAAAGGGTGATGGTATCCCTCTTTTTAAAATATGCATAGTTGTTAAAAAATAATCATTTGATGTAGGGGATCCACTGTTTCATATTTAGTTGTATCATATAAAAGGATTTATTCTCATGTCTCCATTTTGAAAAGATAATATCCACTAAGTAAATCATGATAAAGAATTAGTTTAATTGTATGTTAATGGGAAAGGGATAAATTGACATATTTTTGATATTTTGACATTATTGATATTGTTATTGTATTTCGTGGACGAATTTCTTGAAATTTGGATATTGGGGAGTTTGTTTGTACTAGCATTATATATGTGTCTTAGAAACCATGATTGTGTTATTTATTAATATGATCTTTAATGGAAAAGTTTATTCACATATACATGTCTAAATAATTTGGTGTCCCCTATAAATTCTTTTTTGTGTGGTAATGACCAAGAAAAGTTATGTGAAATCTATTATGAACCCCATTATTTCTAAATGAATGTTGTGTGGTACTATTGATGAATTTATCATGTGTGGTTGTGGTGTGTGGGGACGATTTTATGTATTATGGATGTGGTATATGATTGATGTGATGAGATATATTATAGGTTATATGTGATCTAGAATGTATTCGTGGAGTGGAATGTGAATCTAGAAATTAAATGGTGGAAATATAGTGTTTTTTGGGATGAGAAATATAATGTGATTTGTTGTGGTGTGTTTTGTATGTTTAAATGTAAAATAAATTTTATTTTTATTTTAAAAAGTTTGAATATGGGAAATTTAGAAATAGGATTAACATGAAAATAAATGGTTTCTTATGGTATCTTGATTTTATAAGGTGTTGTGAATGTAGATGTTACGGTTAATGTTGAATAAACTATATGGATAGGTGGTGATGTTTTTGTTTATTTATAATCTTATTATAAGAATATATGTTTGGTTTGGGGGTGTGTGTATGTGTGTGTATATTCATTTTATATTAAATCATATTTTTATATCCACCCAACCATCATAGAGAAATTTTTTAGGACAACCATATTTTTTGGGGTGTATTCTCCAACATCTTATTAGTGAGAATGGATGTGGGGATACCCAATCTTCCCTTCTCTATGTTTTAGGCAAGGTTGAAAATCATGGGATGTGATAGATATAAGTATATAGTATATTTTTTTGATGTTTTATGAGATGTTATATGGTGGGGGTATTACATGGTTGGAAGAGGGAACTAGGTTGATGTATTTTATGTTTACAATACAATACAACACTAGTTTTTGATGTATATGTTCTATGATAGAACATATTTCTTCATGTGAAATATAATGTCATTGAAAATGTTTTTTTGGGTGAGATGTGATATAATTAAATGTTGTATGTCTTGTGCTTCACATGATGTGGTTTCCCTACTATGTTTATGAAGGGTTACTACAACGAATAAATGGGAATTCTATGATGTATGACATTGGGGTAGGGGATAAGAACATCATTGGTAAAGTGATGTGAGGTAACATTTGATGATATGATATTAATTATGTTACAATACTTGGATGTTTAATTTTGGGATATCTCTATCTTGAGGATGTGATTGATTAGTTTATCTAATTAGGAGAAATTTATTTTATTGATTGACCACTAGTACATCATTATTCTCATTTCACATGTGAAGAAGATACTTTTCATATAATCTAACTGAGTATAATTTTTTTTCTCACCAATAAAAATCGTAATATTTTTCATGATTATAGGATGTGTAAATGTACTATAAAGGGAATTACTATCTTGGACACTTAGACTATTTCAATGTTCTATCTATGCCTCTTTTTAGATATTTATTCAATTAGTCATGTATTTTTATAAATTATAAATTAACTTTATGATAGATTTGTTTAATTTATTTTAAATTATTTCATGAATTTTATTGATCTATGATATCCTAAAACTTAATGAAATAAATAATGGTGGTAAATTCCAATCATATATTATATCTTCATATTAATGATGTTATTAAAAAACCCTTTCCCAAATAGTGGTCGAACTCATGGAATCATTATATCTTATCATTCAATCTTTTCCTAAGTAGGGATACCTTTGGATGGAGGGGGTTATGAATATTATGATAATTTATTATTTTCTTTGGAAATGCATCTATATAATATCACATCTTATTTAATTTAAAACATACAACTTTTTTCTTATCATATTTGGTCTAATACTTAAGAGGATTATTCTCATTGTAATCATGAGCTGAATTTGCTATATTACCACATCAATAACTCATCATAGATTTCATGTGAAACTACATAAGATGTTCTTTAGAACACTTATTAGAAGTCCAAAATTTGATGTACATTTATTAGATTTAAAAGTCAAATACTTTCCCATTTTATGCAAAATGGATCACATCTTATATTTATTTTTATAAAAGATAAAAAAAATTAATTTCAACCATAAAATCTCATAATTGAACATTCTTATAGAATTTTAATTCCTTGGAGATTAATATGCGTTCAAAAATTCGTTTTTATTCTATTTAAAACAATTCAACTGTAAAATCATTGTCCAAAATGAAATTTGGTTCATAAAAGGACAATAATGTAAAATTATCCACAAATAGGGAAATATTGTCCTCCTCCATTTTCATCAGTTCCATTAATTATCTTTCAATATTAAGAAGAAATACCAAATGAAAATAATTATCAAGGAAAATAAAAATAAATATTTTATACTCTATGTTATCAGTATCATTTATTTCAATGGTATTATTAATGGTATAGAATCACTGATTGGGTTCATAATCATAGAAATGAATAGAACAAAAAAATATCATTTTCATTACATTTCAAAACATAAAAAAAATGTCATCAGAACTGATACATCCTTAAAATATGAATGAATCTATGGTTCCACCAAAATTGATATGGTACTGTTTTAAGATACTTTCCATTATAGAGATATTATTTTTTAGAGAGTTTGGCCACTATCTAACATCGTAAAAACCATTATGATATTTTTTTACTATGTTAGCCAATAAAATAAATTTTTTAGTTCAAATTTCCACAATTATAGGATAATTATTAGAATGAGAATTATACGATTGATGAAATTTATTTTCATTATCCATGTTCCAAATGTAGAAAACCATTCTGAAATAGGAAAATATTAGATGAATAATTAGGGAAATCATAATTTTTTTCTCATAATAATATAAGTCATATGTTGTAATCAAAAAAATTATTTTTCTTCGTAACACCAGACCCTCTAATGTTATATAATCCATTCCATTGATATCAGCTATAACACCTTGTACCTTAAACAACCCATTATTACATAATTTATAATAGTTAAAAAAATTTATTACAAATGGAGGGCCTTTTTTTGTTTAGTGTTTTAGAGAATTAGTAAAACACTTAAATATTAAACCTAGATAATATATATGGTTTGGAGAACCCAATATCAATTTTATCTAAATATCAAATTACATAAATTTAAACACTTTTTTCAGTTAAAAAATATTCATTACAATAAAATTTAATCCCACTAGTATAATATTATTATTTTCAACTGTTCTTACTCATACATAATCCCTTTGGAAAAAACATTAAAAAATGTGATGAGAAAAAAAGTACTGGATAAAAAAAATTTAGTCTATTTTGAAAATCATATAACTCCATAAGAATATATTCCCTTCTAAAATGTTAGAATTTTAAATCAAACAATTCAATTAATACTCTTGATATAAGATTCATTACCCAAATACGTTAATAAAATATCTCATATAAAATCTTAATTTACATTCGATAATCATGATGGATTTATTTGATAAATATTAGTACTCGTGAAATCATTTTCTTGAAAATCATTCATTTTAATTTTAAAGGGGAAATAAACATTCCTTTTAACATAAGATCATTTTCATGCAGTTTTAAATGAAAATACATCCATGAATAATAATTTTCTCCCATAAAATAATAAGGTTTGTTCCCATAGATGTCATTGTCACATCACATTAACAAGAATTCACAAAATAACTCTTACATGAACTCATACATATATAATACCATAATATTTTAATTACAACATAATTTTTGAAAGAAAATAATCATTAACCCATGCACTAGAGTTCCATATTGGGATAACTCATAATTATGAACAATTTCAATAGTCTCTAATATACATAAATAAATATATAATTTAATTTTTATCATAATATATATGAATTAACCCATTAAACACATAATTAGATACTTTTGTGGGATTAATACAAAAATAATTAAAATTTTGAGTTTTATTTGAAAAATCATTAATATAAAATTCATAAAAGAAAAAGAAATATTCTATTATTATGAATAAACATTGAAATAATTATTTTATGATTCATTTCATATAACGGTTATGATGGTGGGAAATTATTTTCATGTCTTATATGCTAAAAAACCAATTTTTTCTCACTCCAATCAAAATGTCTAAAACAACAATTTTGGAAAACATAGAAAATACTTATTATAATACCATTATAATGAAAATAGAAGATGTATTAAAATGATTTTAACAATAATTGTATATATATTAATGACATACTTGATTCATTTTAACTGACAATCATATGGAGGAAGTATAAATAAATTCTTATTGACTTTTAAGTTAATTTTTTAATGAAAAATACATTACATTGTGTCTAACTCACCATGTACAGAATTTTACCCAAATAAAATAATGATAAAATAATTTAAAAAATATATAAGAATCATTTTTAGTTGTATTTTATGATTTTTATACCTTTATATTTATTTATTAACTTTCCGGATATTTTTACTAAATCAGTTTATATTGTGATAATCAATATGAGGATGTATAATTCATAATCGAAATACAACTTTAGTGGGTTTACTATGGCCAATCGGGTCACAGTTCCATCATATCAGGAATAATAATATTGTGATAATTATTATTTTTTACCTTTAGAACTATCTTAACAATCTATTATATGTGTATAAAAATAATTAATCAAACCACATCATGGATGATCAAATTCCCCCAAACTAACAAACAATGATATCGTTTTTCTATAGATGGAAAAATAAGAAAAGAAATAATATTTTATCTTTAAATAATGATAATTATGTAATGAATGACACACATATATATGTTAAATAAATCATAATAATCATTTCTGAGAGATTAATATGGTACAGGAAACACATATCTGCATGGATGTAGTGCTATAAATTTTCGTGTGAATGATGTTTTCATTCCCCATAGGTTAAAAAAGGAGATAAAAATGGGTTGAAACATAATAATACCAAAAATAATATAATAAATAAGATACTAACTATATTATATTACCTTATCTAATGATTATTATTATTATGTTAAAGAATAAAAAAATTAAATATGTCAGTTATGACTTATATCTTCTCCTCGGATAACAACTTTTTATTAGGCAATAATGTTTCTTGGATTTTGATTTTAGTGAGGAAAATATTTCTATAATATAGGGAGTGATGTTATAGAGCTATTTATTTAGTAATTAATCCTACTATTGTTATTAACATGTGTGAAAATTAAAGGATGTGATTCTCCAGTTTGTAAGTGAGTCGATGAGCATCATTGGAATTACGTAAATATTTGACTTAATAGAAATAATTGTTTTTGTTTTAGAAGGATAAAATTGTTATATAAAAACTAAAGGATGTGTATGAATACAAATAATCATGTAAATAAAAAATTTCACATGTTTAGGTGATGTTTATAAACTAATATTTTTGTTTTTACTCATCGTTCTCACTTTGGATTACTATGATGATATCAATGTTTTATAAAAAAATGTGGTTATGAAAGTTATTATAAATTTCCAGAGACCCCTATGATTATAAACGTTTTTATGATGAATTTATCCCATTTCATTGACTAAATATAATATATTTATGCGTTATAAAACATTTTAAAATGTTATTATTTAGCATATGATACAACTAATATAGTTTTTAGGGATACTAAAATAGTATGATATTGATGAAATAATTATAGTAAGGGATTTAAAATAAAAAATAATAATGCATCAATAATATTTATAAATAATTTAAAAAATAAATGGAATAGACTAATTCATAAATATTTTATAATGTTTCATTTTTTTAAAGTTAATTATTGAGTTTCCTATATCTCAATCAATCTCATTGTCAATGTTATAAAATTATTTAATGTTATTTCTACTTCACTAAAAATTTAACATGATAAAAATAATTATGATTCAAAAAATAGTTTATGAACTAGTGTAATATATTTTTATCAATAGGAAAAATATTATAGATATTAAAATAATGAAAATTAATCTTTGTTTTTATTCATTACTTCAATTCAAATTATGGTGATCATTAAAGTCAGTTGGAACGAAGTGTATTATTTTAAAAGAAATTATAGAAGCAAAAAATCGTATCCAATAAAATAAATTCATGTTTTATGGTTATGTTTAGGCCTTATATCATAGTTCTCATGCTGATTTATCTATTTTTTCATTACAAAGGTGACAACCAATTACTATCATTAATATTCAAAACGATCAAAATATAAAAGTGAACAACACAACAATTTTCATTTCATGATTCTTAATATGGAATATTTTTTTAATAAAAAAATATCCATAATTTTATGAAACAATTTTATGATATAAATGAGAAATATAATAATTTTTTTTAAAGAAACAATTATTTTTTAGACATAAAATAATTATTTGAAAAAACAATGTATTATACTAATTACTCTGATGCTAAATATTTTATATATAATTAAAGGAAAATTAAAAAAGATAATATAAATTAAAAAAGACTATGATACTAATAAATAACATAATTTAATTAAAAAAATCTCGGTTTTAAAAAAAATTTGTAACTTACACTACTCACTAAAGAATTAGTATTTTCAGAAAAATCCCAAAACAAATCACCCAAATAATTTCTCTATATTATAATATAAAAAAGGAAACAAATTTTAACAATGTAAATTTCTAATGTTCATACTGTTAAAATGTAAATTAAACCACATCATACATAATCAAAATTTCTTATAATAAAAGTATTTCTAATTGGATTGAAAATTTTATGAAATTTATTCTTGTAAATATGAAACAATAAAATATAATAATGATAATAATATAAAATTAAATTGATTTATTATTATCATTACCATGTTTGTCACAAAATATGTGTTTAAAATTTTCCAAGGTTTCTTGCTCAGTTGATCAAAATATTACATCGAGGAATTAATATTAGTTCCTCTACTACCCCTTCCTCAATAACATAATGGATATATTTTTTTAATCAATTATTGGTTATCTAAAATTATCATTACTGGTTGGTGTTGGTAAATGCCTATAAAATTAACACAAATAAATAAATATTAAGAATCATTATGAAAATTTTCTTATAGTATTAATTCATTAGGTGAGGTCTTAAACTAGGATTTCCATATTAGAATGAGTTTTTACAACCAAATCCCATTTTCACAAAATTTCATGAGTAATGTACTAGGAGTGAATAAAATATATTTAAAAATTTATTCATAAATAATCTAGTAATAAAATATATATTTCATATCTGAGACAAAAAAATATAATAACTATAGGGAAACACTAAATAAATAGCTTTTCATTCCCTTAAAAGGGGTTATCACAACACTTGAGATCATTAGATATTCTGTGGATCAATGATGTTATAGATTAAAGGATAATTAAAAAACATTCCCAAAGGAAAGGGGTTTTTTCTCCACCTCTCATAAAGATTTATATGTTTCTACTCTAGTATTGATACCATAGGAATATCTATTGATATTTCTCAAACTACATAATCTATAATATATAATATAATTTTATTTTCTGAAAGTAAAATATTGTTTTATCAATTAAACCATTACAAAAATCATAAAAATATATTTTTAAATGGTTTAAATAAATCCATTAATGTAAATTAGATGAGAATTTTATTACCATTATATTAATAACATTATAGAATATTTTTAATTTAAAATCCTCAAAAAATATAACGAATGGAGTAAATATATATGTGATAATTTAAGAAATATATTTTTAAAATGTGGTATTCGACATGGCCCATGATGGATACCATAATAAATAGAAGTTGAGGATGGTTCAATATATCAATTATCATATAAATATTTTTCTTCCACACACTTTAAAATTTTCAGTCAATTTTAAATGAAATGAAATGATTCAATCCATCGAACCACCTAAATAAAATCATCCATATTCCACTAAATAATGGTCCCTAAAATATAAATCTATTATTTATAAAGTAATGTAAATCAATTATTAACTACATACTATCAATATTAAAATTGTGATAAACTCCATAGAGGTGAATAATATACCTCTTCTAGTGAATCCCATACATGATAGAGTCACTTAACCATCAAGAGTTGAGTCCATTCATAAGGATAAAATGAGTTTCATAAAATATGGTTTTGTGACATCAACATCCATGGATTATAAATAATTCTATCGAGTTTTATTGTAATCACTTTTGTTTCAAAGGATATATTTCTTTCAAACTCAAGAATTTAATCAATAATAGACATGTGACAGCCAAACATACTTGATCATTCTTGCTACCTCTACTCAAGGAAATACCATGTATAAAATATTCATTAAACTCAATGACTCTGTTGATTATAGTACAACTTGAAAGGAATACATGGAGTGTTGATGTGCTCTAGTTTATCTAGAGATAAAACCGCACCCAAAATAACCAAACGGGACTCATCCTACATCTATGCTTGTTAATCCAACATTATTGATATTCAATGGTTCATCAGAACCAAAATGTTTTCTCATTCAAATAACATTATAATACATCCACAAGCTATGAATAATAATGTATATAGGAGAGTAAATTCATGAATTATTTATATATAATATTTAGGATCCATTATTCAACTAGAATGACAACCCACTATATATGATTCTTTCTAACAAGTAAGATTGGAAATTAAATTTCCACTACCAATTAAACTAATTTACGAGGAAGAATATTTCACCCTAAATCCTAAATTAATATAATTTTTTCAAAATAAGTTGGTTTCATACATAACCAGGAAGTGGAAGGGCCAACATAACTCCTTTAACAAGAATATTCCCTATAAGTATTTCTTAGAGATGTGTATCGAAAATCTAAATAATGAGGTAAAAACACCTTGATTTCATCAATGAAATATTATGGTTTTTAGTGAAAATATCAATAACCTATTTCCACAATTATATTATAAAAAATTATTAATCCATTTCATGGCTAAGACAATGTCAAAATCGGAAGAATCCTAGCTGGGGAAACACTTGAATCCTGAATCTAAAAAAAGAAATGATACCAGCTCTTACATCTAAGCCATATTGATATCATACAATGTCATAACTAGATCAATTGAAAAAAATACCATCAAATCATGGGGAAAATGGAATTGAACTAAAAAATGTAATATAAATAGAACAAAAATATCAAAACCTTATTAAAAATATAATGATCTATGATATTTCATCATTTACTTAGAGAATAATTTTTTTAAGTGACATGAGTGAAGAAATCCTAAATTGTCATAATAGAATGCCCATTTAAACTTGTACCCCTTCTAATAAATAAAGTGTAAATCAATCTAAAATTGATTAATATTAAAGGATATATGCTAGAATATTGTTCAACAAAGGGGTGTTGGGATGTGAAATCCTATAGTATATGAGACCTATTATTTTTCTAGTATATAAATGAATAATTGAAATAGAGTAACTCCCCATAAAATGAATACAACAATTTGATGAATATAGAAATATGAAATAAGTTATTAGGGTTCATGAAATACCTACGGAGTAATGGAATCTTGAATCATTACCAAAATTCCTTTTATATTTATAGAGGAAATAAAATAATCATCACAAAATTATAATATTTGGTGAAGTGAGAATCATATCATCAATGCTCAAGAAGGAGAAAAATTTCTAGAACCAAAGATATTCCAGAAACTCTGGGATCTCCATCAATTTCATATACCTAAAAAATACATTTATTAATAATTTAAAAACTCATATGATCCTAAAATCCCTTATGATAATCTAGGATGTGGATACAACTTCTAGATATATTAGTGAAGATGATGTCATGGTGGATCTGAATATTCATGAATCATTTCAAATGAAGACATATACACTGACAAACCATAGGGATAGTTACTCCAACTAGTGTAATCAAAATGTTGGAATAATTTCTATCTTCTATGGTAGATTAAAAATATAAGGGAAGATGAATAAAAAATAATATTTTTTGTTGATTAGTCAACATTGAATTGTGAAAAATCATGATCAACAAAATAAATTGAAAAAAATGATATTTCTTGTAGTTTGAGTAAAGTATCCACTAGTGTATCCTAAAGAAACCCCTAAGACTAAAACTAGACATAAATACATATTAGAAAGCATTGGACCCTAATATAAATATATTATATATTTGAAGAATAGTTTCATTATCCCATCTATAATCTCAATCATGGAATCAATTCAAATCTAAATTGAACTAGTGTATCTTTTATTGAGGTTCTCATAATCTCTTGGTATTTTGAGGACGGATATGCAACTAGGGAGTGATTTGATCCTGTTAATTTTTTTATAAATAAGAGACCATCATTTCCAAAAATAAATAACACCATAAAGTGGTCATGAATTAGAACATAAGATCATTATCTATTTAATGAACCTTAATGATAATAACATATATTAATGAATTTTTTTATGTTTTAAAAGAAACCTAATTTTTATAAAAACCTCACTTTTCATTCATTAATAATAAATCATTATTGTGGAATACTTAATACATTAAACAAATAGATTCTAAAATATTATATTAGTTTAGTTCCCTAGGAAATAGGGAAACATAAACAATGGTACATAATTTTGTTGCGTTCCATCTCAGTAGGTTCTTAATGACTAGGACACTTCTTATAAAAATCACACATAAAATATATCTTCAATACATGGGGAAAATAAAAAAAGGGGTGAAGTTATATGCTCCATAATGGTTATCATGTAAGATATGTGGTCATAATAATGAGAATAAGTGTTTGATAACATGATCATGAAGATAGTTGATCATACATATCATATCGATGAACATAAATGATTTTCGACACATAATTATTCACAGTTCAAATGAAACAAATAAGAGGGGAATCAAGATCATAATTCAAGAAAGAATGACATAATAATAAGACATAATATTATGGTAGAAAAATATACATGTAATATCATACCCAATCAGTCCTGGATCCATGTTAAAAACATGTTAGGGAAATTCAGTTGGAATACAGCTTCTAGGATAGGCACTCCACCATCCCCAGTCGTAGACATTTCTTTACATGGTGTAAGGTTTTCCCATATTCCCAAAGTGGATCCAATTTTCAAATAGTTTAATAGTAGATTGGGTTTTTCATATTCTATAGTTGATCAAACCTGTCAATATGATTCTCATCATCATCTCATGAGATATAAATCATTACCCAATTCATTGGAGGGAGATATAAGGTCCATGAGTCACAAAACAAATTCAGATCTACAAGTTCCCTAAGATAATAAAACATTCATCAAATTAAGATCAAAAAATCGATTTTTTTTATAAATGTCATTTTACAAACCATGAAATTAAATGGTTATCATAACGATATCACTATATAATAACCTAGCCAAAATAATTAGGTCACATAATCATTCCATCAACCATAACCAGTGATAAGATGCAGGTTTTAAAATAATATAAACTGTAAAAGAGAAACAAGATTTATAAAAAACATTTAATATTGAACATAAGACATTTAAATAAATAATAATATTATATTCCATAGTTCTAATCCAAATTAAATACTATAATATTTCAAAGGATGGTATTTAGGATGTAAATTTATATTTTGAAAACATTTCTTAAAGAAAACATCCATTCTTCTTTGAAAATTGATATTTAAAAAAAATACCAGAAAACCATATCTTTGGATATAGATTTTAAAACCATTCAAAAAAATTAAAATACCTCATATTTTTATATAATTTCAGAAAAAATTATTTTACAAAATTTGTGAAATCTTATTTGAAAACATGGTTTTCAAATAAAACAGATGTTGTTACCTAAGAGAGAAATAATGTTAGATTTTATTGAAACATTTTCTTAAATATCTTAAGCAAAAAATATTTTAATAATGGTAAAAATACAAGGTTATTTAATTGATTAATAGAGGATAGAAAATTTGGTATTCTACATGATATATGTATTATGAGATTTAATCAATAGAAAAATAATTCAGTAACATATCGATAACGAATGACATTGTTGAAATAACAACATACCGATTAGGTTACACTAAATATAATCCCCATGATTCAATAAAATTAAATTATTCTTATAATATCATGAGAATTAGAATAATAATTATATAAGTGGTCAATTATATTGTATTTAAACCCCGTAAAATTATATAGTTCTATAACAAAACATTTGTCTCGAAGAAGTAAAATTGACAGAACATTTCATAACCAATTGGGAAACATTTGAGCTAAAAAACAAATGAATTTGAGATAATAAAATTGGTGTTTTTATAATATATATTATCATATTATGAATTAATTGGTATTATATACACCATATATGATATAAATGATTTTTCCCTGGTTGGCGGTGATGGTACTCTACCGTACAAATGAAAGATAAGTTCATTACACATATGATAGAAGTGTTTGTAGGTGTAGATAGAACTCTTATAATGGAAAAATTATAGTATATTTAGTATTATGATGTTATTATAAAATAATTTATTAGTAATAACTATGGGGTCAAGTATAGAGACAGAAATTATCTTGTAGAAGTATGTTACCTCTTGTTTGGGTAACTTCTCTATGTTTTTACCAAAGGTCACCATTTGAATGAATTATTCCAAAATTTTTTATTTTATGATTAATTTAGGTAATTTAGTAAGATATATGGTCACAATTTGGATAATGAAAAGGTTTTGAGAGGTTTTAATATGTCAAGGGGTGTGGGTGACATTTTTTAGGGGATAAATGTCATTTTTGTAAATATAAAACGAAAAAATGTATTAAGAGGTATCCCATATATCATGTGCCTCCAAGAATTGTAAACATTATATAATTTATTTCTATTGGCATAAATAACTCTAGATAATTAATTTTGGACATTTTCCAAGGTTATATGGATTGTAAAATTAATTTTTATCTCTAATGGAATCTTCTTAAAACATAATTACTACAATTAATTTTAATTACATTCACAATGTTTTCTGACAATAATATAAGTTGACCATATTAGAAATAATAAGTCAGAATGATTACAAATATAGAATTTATTTTTCAAAATTATATTTAGAGAAGGGGAAGAAATTAATATTAAATTAAACCCACATACGTGTCTCAGTAATAGTTTTTTGAACAGAAATTTTTAATAGTTTGAAATGTTTTTATATCTAATTTAAATGTAATTTATTTTCCAATGACATAAAATAAATTAATTATAGTACAATATATCTAATTAAAATTTAAAACCAAATTATAATATAATTTTAACACATTAATAAATTATATGAAAAAGTACATTTGAATTAAAGTTAAGTATTTTCTTCTATCCATAAAAATTTATTGTTTTTCGAAACAAAATATAAAAAAAACCACCCAAAGTAAACTTTTACATTATAAATTCTAAAGTTATGTTTATTTCAAAAATGTATATTTATAAATTTCTATAAAAAATTTATTTTAATCAAAATATGTAGATAAAAAAGTAGTTTATTTGTGAAAATAATATTTTCAAATATCTAAAGAAATTACCACAAATATATTTTATTAAAATAAAACCAATATAAAAATTTTTAGAAGTTAATTATTAATATTCATATAATTATGTTTAATGGATATGTTATAAATATATCACATTTATAATTACACCAATAAATTATTTATTTTTTGAAACATAGTGGTGCGTGTAATATAAGATAAGTCGATATTGTGTATAGCTCATGCTCAATTAGTATAAAATATAATAGAAATATAAAATGGAGAAGTGTTCTACACATGATATTGAATAAATTTAATTTATTAAAAATAATGTTTAAAAAAAGTAAAGGTGTAATATTATACCCCAATTATAATGTTTTCCACCCTGAAAAATTATCTATTCATATTCAATCGATTGAGTATACTTTTTCCTTATCAATTAATAATGATACCATATAGCTTCATTTAACTAGTGGTTTCTATGAAAAACATTGACCCACTGAGTGGTCTTGTTCTATAAATCTTTCTCTGTAATATCCAGAATTTCAACTGGTATTTTTATCATAAGAAATATGTTTCTTTAATGGTATTCCCCTTATACTAATACGTATGAAAGGCTATTTATGTATATCATTTGGATAGAAAAAAGGAACACATTATGGACTTGAGAGAGATTTTATGGAAGTGTCAGGCGCTAGACTACCGACCATATATGATCAAGAATTTCAATGGAGATAATATACCTAGGACATAGATTCTGTTTCTTCATGAATATCATACACTTATTCCATGGATAGGTTCGTAGAAATCCCTTCCTAACAAATTAAAATTCAAGATCCTTCCTAATTTTATTAAAGTAAATATTTTTCCCGAAGTTGATCTCCCATGATTTTATAATGAATGGATTTAATATAATCTTTTATTTCTTCACTAATCAATAATCCCAATAGAATTATTTCACCATAATTATTCCATAATGTTGAGGTATAAATGTCATTCCATATAGGTCATGAATATTTTCTATATAAATGATTGATTAAAATCTATTTCAGTGTGAAAAATAAACTATAATAATATATTGATTCCAAAAAGCACTGAAATCAAGAGAATATAATAAGAACATAACATATTGGGTTAAAATTTTTATTTATGGTTATGATCCATCTAAGGATGATAATCAGGGCTGCAAATAAATTCCATTCCATGTTTTTTCTGAAGACATTTCCCAAAAATTGTTGTAAAACTCATATCCTGATAATATATAATGTAATATTGTACTCCATGTAACCTCACCTCTTCCCTAATGTATACCCTAGAAAGATGATCCAAATAAATATATTATCTATTATAAATAGGGTTTGAAATATTTTTGGTGAAAACACAACCACCTATAATGAATTAAACCCTTTAATGGTTTTGGAGAGTCCAATAACAAAATCTATAGCTATGTACTCCCATTTCCATTCTGGTATTTGTAATAGATCCTACATTTCATTAAAATATTATATTTAAGCCTTAACTTTTTGGTATACCAAGAAATGAGATAAAAATTATATTATACTTCTGTTGATTACATCAAAAAAGATTTATTAATTCACTTCTCTATACATATTCAAACATATGGGATGAGTAGATAATGATGAGATATGAGCTACCTATAACATCACCATCTTCAAATATTGTATAGAAGAAACCCATACCTGATTCTTGAATCATATCATTTATTCGTAGTCATGGTTAAAATCTAGAACATTTATATCAATAATTTATTACCCTTAAATATTTATTCTTCACCTTAATTATTAACACGTAGATAGAGGGCATAACATTTAATTGAGAAATAAAAAAAATTACCCACTTTATTCTGGATTTTCATAACCATCCTTTTCAAATCCATAATGTTTTGATCATTTTTTATCCTTCCTATGGATAATCTAGATTTATCCTTTAAAATCAAAGCATCATCATCCTAGTTATCTTTTCTAATGTGGTAATGTATTGAGTAGTAAAAATACTTCATCCACAATAACTATCTCCTCTAACTCATGTCCAACCCCTGTGTGAATGTATATTTTTAATTGTATGCTCATTATTTCTATGTCAATTTTCTCCATAAATATAATTCCTCAATAAATTTGACGAAAAATTAATCCAACTCACCCTAATTAATGAGTTGGGAAATTTTTCTTATGAATTTTTAATTGTCATGATCCATATGCTATAACCATGTTATTTTTTACATGTATATTGCCCAATCCTTTCTTAGATGAAAAAATATATATTTTAACCCATTATCCACTATAGGGTAATTTAAGCATCAGTGTGTTTTATAAACATCTCTTTACTTCCATTTAATTTCCCCCTCATTCATCAATCCAATAAAAATGGAACCATTTGTGTTAATTTGGATAGAGTATTAAATATTCATGATAAATTCTCCCCAAATCGTTGATAATATCAAGCTAAACCAAGAAAATAATGCATCTCCATCACCATTGATGGTGTAATACAACATTAAAAAAACTCTATATTAAATGGATGTACATATATACCCATTATTGATTTTATATGAGACAAAAATAAAATATTTTTTCATAAAAACTCACATGTTGAATATTATTCATATTGATTCTCTTCCCATAGGTTCTTTATTACAATTATTAAGATTTATTGAGGTTCTTCCTTTCAAATTTCACATATAATAATATAATATAGAATGAAAAAAAATTTATTGATGCTATCTCTAAACACTATATTCAAACAATAAATGAATATAATAGAGTAATTAGTAAGGCCAATAGCCTTCACTATACATTCATAGTGTCCATACATTATACGGAGTACTGTCTTGGATATATCCTCCATCATAACCCTCAATTGATGATATCAGAAAATATGTTTTATCATGGAAAAGTATTGAGCTCCACATATTTGATCAAACAATTCCGTAATACAAGGACGATTATAATTATCTCTGATCACGAAGTTGTTAAACTCCTGATATTCAATACAGTGTTGAGTTGATCAATCATTCATTAAAAAAACCAAAGGTCCACCCCATGTTAAGACACATGAAATAATGAATCCCATATCAAGATTTTATTATAGTTTCTTCTTCTATTCTCTCAACTAAATTGGGTCTATTAAATATGTATTCATTGAAATTGGTGTTGTGCATACAATTAGTTCAATCAAGAACACAACATCACATTTCAGGGGAAGGCAATGAAACTATTCTCGTAATATATCCACAATGTCCAGAACAATTGGAATATCATCAATATTGATTTTCTTCCGAACCCTTTGTTTATATAAATCCCATATAAATAGAAATTAATACCCATACAATGGGTGTAATATCAATATTATGTACATCTATATTGTCACATTTATATTTGATCATAGGTTGGTTTGAAAGTTCAAGCATAACTTCCATTCCTCTACAATTGATGTCGAATTAATGCCTAGATATCCAATCCATGCCTATGATGCTATCAATTTCAACATGAGAAAGATTGAATATATTTAGATGAACCACAATTTGAGAAATTTCAACTAGAGAGGTACCATTGACCAAGGATTCAATCATCAAATCATTATAGGTTTTTTCTAAAAAATCAACATCTAATCATATTATAGGATTCTAAATAACATTATAAAATTATCTAGATATGAATGTGAGGGTAGAAAAAAACAAATAAGCCATTAGCTATTATAGTGTGGATTGAAAGCGATGTTTTCCCCATATCGTTATCTCACCCTTGATTAGAACCAATGATCCCATTAGATTTCACCCATCCCCATCATAAGATGTTTCTCATTCTTATCGTCATCAATAACCCTCATGTATGTGGACTAGTATTCATAATTTACATTATCCTAATGCATTATGTACTAATGTGTGGGAGGTGAACCTTATGAAGGATTCCCTCTATTCCCATAATTATCCATATTTTTTCATAAGTTCAGAAATATTTTCCCCAAATTCCTTCTCTTCCACGCATAATAAATTATTATTCCCTATTGGAAAATTTCCACTATTCTTATTTCCACACATAGAGACTAAAGAAATGATCTTCTTCCCCCGTCCGTAGTTTTCAGTATTCTTTTGAACATAATATTCATTTTATTATTTGAACCAAGAGATTGATACCTATCTACACCACCATGTTAGCCTTGATTTAACAAAACACAATATCGTTATCAATAATATTGTATCTTATAGATAACACCCTTCTAGTACTTGGATTTAATCCACCGAAGGACCAATAAACATTACCTTCATTTTTGGAAAAAATATATGAATTGATCCTCAGAAGTCACATGATATTATCCTCATAGGTACCAACAAATTCTTCATCACAATGATTTAATTCTAGGAACTCTCAATCCAACTTATTACGAAGAATAAAAGGGAAGTTCTTATTAAAAAAATATGTTCATGAATATATTCCAATAAATTGATTCACTTTCATCATGCTGACATATATACATTATTACAGTTTTGCACTAGTGAATATCATTTTCATATAGTTAAATATCTAAAATTTATATCTCATGATTATATAACTAGATAACATACTATATCTATTCAGTGGTATTTTTCCATCAATCTACCAAATACTGATTAGATGTCCCGCTAAAAATTGATTACATTTCCTCATGAAGGACTCATCCACTTTTTGTTCCCACATTTTATCATTTAGATGTCTACCATGATTTAAATATTTAAATAGTTGATTGAGAATAAAAATGATATTTTTTTATTCATCCCCCCATATCATTCATATTCCCAAGAGACCAATCAGTTCATTTTACATCGCAGGGCCCATTATTCCATTCCCCTTAGATTTTATTCATTGACTAAATACTAATAGTGTAGATTAAGAAACAATAAACATAATGGGGAACCACATAATTAGAAAACACCACTAATTTTATGCCTAAATTATGAAACCATCTTTAATATATGACATATTAAATTTATAATGGTTTATTCATTGGAAAATTATCTTTATATTTTACATGATGGTTCATGAAAATTTTCTGAATTCTAAAATCTTATCCCCCGGAGTGTAACACCAAGTGTTCAACAATGCCAGATTTTGTGCACCAGTTCCTAACTGAGTCTATATCAATTCTATGTTTGCTAGATTTTCACTACAATTTACATCTATACCAAAGTTACATTGACTTGTAGTATCCAGAAAATGATGTATTCCTTGAAAACCACTCTCCCTATCCTTGTCCAAAATTCATAGATATTTTCCTATAAATTTCCTCATTAATTGAGTTGTCCTAATATTTCTCATTATGGTTATCACTAAGGTGTTTTCATCTTCTTTTCCAAATAATAACTAAAGGTTTTCTATGATTTTAACTATATAAAAAATATCTTTTCAAACATTGTCATTACATAATTTTTGTAGACTACATAATACATTACACACACATACACGCAAAGACTGTATTATTTTAGTGCATTTGGAATCATAGAATCATAATCACTGTTACATAATAGAGTTACATTAACTCTTAGAAGGTTAAATAAGACTAGAACCCTCATTATAAAAATCATATATAATAAATATCTTCATAACCTTAGGATGTGAAACAAAAATATGGGTGACCATAGATTCTCTGTAACTATAAATAAGAGAGATATATGACTATAATCAATGGAATAAGGGAATGAAAATATTTTCATGAAAATAAATTATCATACCATGGAAATCAAAGATCATAAACAAGAATCCTGGGGAAAATATTGAAAATTAATAAAACATGAATGAAAAAAAAATCCAGATCATATTACATGAAATCACAATAGAGGAATGAGACTAGAAATTATGGTCCCAACAAAAACATGCAATTTCATTCCTTATAAGTAAAGGGTCAATAAAAAAATAACTTGTCAATTCATGGAGACTACACATACAATGTTGGAAACACAACCACCCACAATCGTCGTCTGTACATATAAGGGGTCAGTTCTTCCTATCTTCCCATAGTGGATTGAGTTTTCTCTTCATCCCATATATGATAAGGATTCCCTATATTCCCTTAGTAGATCAAGATTCACCATATTCCAATAGTGTATTTTGTTTTCCGATTTTTCACAGTGGATTATATTCTTCGACTTGATCCCCATCATTATATCATAATCTATAAATATTTACCCAATTCATTTGAGGGAGATATAGGTCTCACAATTCACATAATATTATAATATATACATGTGCCACAATATAATAAAACACTCCTTATAAAATGACCCATAAATAGATATGGTATTTCTAAATATCATATCAGTACACATTAAATGTAATAGGTATCATAAATATGTCATCATATAACAACATTTTGAAAGGATTCATGTCTCATAATCATTTCATTAAGAATAACCCATGAAAAGAAGCTTATTTAAAAATAATATTACATGTGGAAGATGAACATGTTTCATTAAAAATAAAATATTAATGATAGACCAATGAAATAAACAATAATAACGGTTTACATAAAATATATCCATAGTAAGAAATAATAACATTCAAATGATTTCATCTTATATGGACATCGTTTGACGATGTGGAATCATTTATATAAAAATTTTCTATTTAAAATTTAAATCCTAATTAAAATAAAATCTAGAAATATACATAAATTAGATGAAAATTGAGTAATGAATTAGAAATCATTATTTTTCACCATTCATCAAAAATATAAACTTTTTCATAATAATTTGAAAAATTCATAGAAATTTTATTTTGAAATTTGATACTAGATAATTATGTTTATTTTATTTGATTGAAATTTTAAAAGTGTAGAATATAAATTTTATTATTGTTCCTAGAAGGGTATAAAAATGTGTTCATTTGGAAATATAGTATTTTCAAGCATAAAAAGTCTTTAAAAAATATGTTTTATTTATACAAAATAATAATAAATAAATTTATAAAAAATATTGATTAGTATTTAAATTACTAATTTTACTATGTATTTTATAACTATCCCTTTTAAATAATTATAATAAAAAAAATTAGAATCTCAGTGTTCTGTATAATGAAAGCGAAGATGATATATTGTGTAGCACAATGTTAACATGGTGTTGGATATAAAAATTGTTTGACTGGGTGTATCGTGATATGAAATACCTCAAAATATAAATTTATTAAAAAAATAATGTCCAAAAAACATAAGGTGTTAATATTTAGTTGGAGACCCTATGATATTTGTGATGAAATGATGCTAACATGGTTCTTTTAATATAACTATTAAAGTTTATAAGAATTGTATGCATAAACCACTGAGAATGATTATTATGAGGAAAAAATAAGGTGATCCCATTTATTAATAAGAATTTGTTTTTTAGATTACAACATGGATTCCAATTTATTGTTTTTATGGTCATGGTTATATAAGTATGTACTATTAGGATAATCATATAATCAGTTATATTAAGAAAATACCACATGGATGTTCATGGTGTTCAATGAAGATAAATTACCATTTTTGTCCCATAAAAATTTTTATATGGATATAAGGATCCATAATACTGGGGAAAAAACTTTTGATTGATGAATCCAACCATATAACTAACCCACTGTATAAGAAGTCACTCCCATTAATCATTAGATTAAACTCAATATGTACTATGTGTCCCCCATCAATAGAATAGAGGTGTTATTTGTATATCTAAGATGTATTTAAGACATACATGTTCTATTATACAAAAAATAAAATAAAAAAATATATTTTCTTCCTAATGATGGCTAGGTAAATGTTTATTTTGAATGAATTATATTAAGAAATGGAAAAAATTATAGATAATATATGTGTATTAATTTGTCCATTAATCATATCTACAACTATACATATATGAGTGATCATTATTCATCATATAAAATAGTAATTGATAAATTTGATATGAATACAATTAGAATAAGAGTTTCATGTATAGGAATATTCCCTTTCATTCAAATGTATAATTGGAATCAAACAAACCCATAAATTCAGAAAATTTATGTCATTGTGATGGATATATATTTTCTATATTTCAAATTATATCACTAAAAATACCAATAAATATTTTTTTCTATAACAATTATGAATATGATGTTGAGGGAAAATATATTTGGAATTCCCCTCTATAATATTTATAAGGTATCTTGACCACTATATTAGAATATAGATAGATTAATTTGGGTAAAAAAATGATATCCTGGGCCTATGATGATCACTACTTCCATAACACTTGAGGATAAATATAAGTACTTCTTCCTTTTTATGAAATGACAAGATGCTTCAAATGAAAAAATGTCAAAATTATTTTTCTGATCACAAATATTTGTTGGGGTTACAAGATAATCATTGTTGATATATAAATGTTTCATGTAGAGAGTGTCAAAACATTATGTCTAAGATGGAGGATAAATTTGAAAATTTTATTAAGGAAAAAAATATCTTGGAAGTTCCATACCTAGAATATCTTGCAATCATCATCACTATAACGAATAATAATATAAATATAACTCACCTAATTAATTTTAGGGATTTTAATATTCATTTTACATTTTTAAAAATCTCATTCATGATCTAAGTGTTATTTATCGATGTAATAACGTACTATAAATCCATCTATATCAGAGATAAAATTTTTGGGAAAACATAGATCTGTATATTCTCTAATGTTAATGGGGAACTTATTTCCAAGATACCCAAGTTGTATATTGTTTTAAAATAACATCCTTTTTTATATATTAATCTCTAAACACATATCTACATCTCATGACACTACTGGAAATAAAGGATATACCAACGGTTGTCCAAACCGTAGGGAAGTAAGGCATGGGGAATGATATATACCAACGGTTTGCAGTAAACCGTTGGTATAGCCCACTCTAGGTATGGATTTGCCAACGGTTCAACAAGAACCGTTGGTATAGGTTTACCCAATGGTTCTAAACCGTTGGGAATACTATAATTCTGATCTTATACCAACGGTTCACAACCGTTGGTATAATATTTTTCCCAATGGTTTTCATAAAACTGTTGAGAATTCAATGGTTTTGATCTTATACCAACGGTTGTAAACCGTTTGTATAGATGTTTTCCCAACGGTTTCAATGAAACCGTGGGGATATGCTTAAGTATGATTTTTTACCAACGGTTTATTGAACTGTTGGTATAATTCTTTCTCAAAGTATACCAACGGTTTACAACCTTTGGAATTCAGTATTTCCAGAATTGTTGCACAGCAGCCCCTCCAGTAGCCCCTCCAGTGCATACACCTGCATAAAAAACAGCACTAAAAATAGTGACAGACTTAAAACAACAAAAAATAACACCACCTATTTGATTACACCTCCTATTTGATTAGAGTCATGGTGAATAATTCCCCCTTTGAATCTTCATATAACAAAAATCATCCAGTATATTTGAATAAGATTTTCAATAAATCAAATATTATTTATACCCATTTCAATCTTCATACGACAACCACTTTTATAATATATGGTGAAAAGGTATTTTCATAGGAGTCTCATCACTTATGACTCAATTACTGCCACACCATGCCTCGAATTGAGGGTGGGTTGACTAGTACACATCAAATATGATCCATGGATCATTTTCCTAATGTTTCAACACAATCAAAATCTGTTTGATCGGTTTGGCATATGTACGTAAAATATTAATTCATTTTGAACAAATGAGAGGTAGTTTGGGTGGTCCCCGCCCCACAGTGACTCGTATTGAGGCGGGGTTGACTCGTACACATCACATATGACCCATGGATGGTTTTCCTAAAGTGTCAAAAGAATTAGAATGTATTTGGTCTGTTTCCCGTATGTCAATTGTTGATATCACTTACAATTTCGTCCATTTTGAAGAAAAGAGAGACAGTTTGAGTGGTCCTGGCCACACCGCGGCTTGGATTGACGTAGGGTTGAATTTTAATCATCAAATATGACCCATGGATCGTTTTCCTAAAGTTTCAATAGAATCCTAATTTGTTTGGTTGGTTTGGCGTATGTCAACTGTTGTTTTCTCTTAAAATTATGTCCATTTTAATCAAAAGAGAGACACTTTGAGTGGTGTCAGCCACACCGGGCCTCAGATTGAGGCGGGGTTGACTCGTACATGTCACATATGAGCCATGAATCATTATCCTAATGTTTCAACACAATCAGAATCTGTTTGATCATTTTGGCGTATGTATGTAAAATATTGTCCATTTTTAACATAAGAGAGACAGTTTGGGTGGTGTCGGCCTCACCGTGCCTCGGATTGATGTGGTATTGACTCTTACACATCACATATGACCCGTGGATTTTTTTTCCTAAAGTGTAAACAGAATCTGAAGGCGATTGGTCAGTTTCCCGTATGACAGTTGTTGATTTCACTTACAATTTAGTCTATTTTCAACAAAAGAGAGAATGTTTTAGTGGGCCTAGCCACACCGTGGCTCGGATTGAGGCGGGGTTGACTCGTACACATCACATATGACCCATGGATTGTTTTCCTAAAGTTTAAACAGAATCCGTAGGTGTTTGGTCAGTTTTCCATATGTCAGTTTTTGTTTTCACATAAAATTATGTACATTTAAAAAAAAGAGAGGCACTTTCAGTGGTTTCGGCCACACCCGGCCTCGGATTGAGGCGGGGTTGTATCATACATCCAACTTCTGTCCATTTTGTAAAAAAATTCATATAAGTAATTTTGTCATAAACAATTCAATAGGATTGAACTTTAATAGAAAATACATTTAAGTAAACGATAAAGGAAGAAAATAATCATGGTATCAACTAGACATGTGAAAAAAACATACTAATGTGTTATTGAAAAAATGTAAAACCAACAAGAACTTAATGTGTTATCACATCAGAGCATGCCTCATCCCATAACCATATTAGTAGGGTACCCTCGTGGACAGCCCCGCCCACCCCCGTGGACAACCCACCCACCCCTGTGGACACCCCCTACCCCCTAGACAGCCCAACCACCCCCGTGGACAGCCCACCCACCCCCCTCGACACCCCTTCTCCCTATGGACAGCCCCCCACCCCCTTGGATAGAACGCCCACAACCCTGGACACCCCTACCCCCTGTGGTCAGCCCACCCACCCCCCTGGACAGCCCGCCCACCCCTCCTTTGTTGTACCCCTCTCTCTTGTATTTTAATGATCACAATCACTCTCATCGTGTTCTAACTTGTTTTCAAGTGTTTTGATGCTAGGAAAAAGGTTGCCCAGGAGTTGGACCAAGAAGGCTGATAGTGGACTCTCTGAGTCCACCGGCCAGCTGGTGGTCTCTGGTAGAAGCATTGCATTCTTCCAGAGCCACCGGTCAGCCGGTGTTAGCACACCGGCTAGACGGTATGGGCACCGACCAACCGGTTCTTGCCCACCGGTCCGCCGGAGGACCCAGGCAGTGGACCACCGGCCAGCGGGTGAGACAACACCGGCCAGCCGGTGTGCCCAGTCAAACTACCGTTGGGCTTTGACCAGACTTGTACTTTTGACCCCCAACGGCTTCGGAAGCCCTCCAACGGCCATATTGAAGTTTTTATGGGTATTTCTCCTATAAATAAGAAACCATGGATGCCGGGAACATAACATAATGATATACCACCCACCTGGATTGTGTAGAAATAACATAAAAATACATGATATATAGATAGCACAAAATACTCAACCTATGGGTTCACATTAACTACATAATCACACACTTCACTACTACCATAAAAAACATAAACCGCACCACCACCACAAAAGATGCATAGCATTTCTCACATTCATTTATAAGCCACTTCATTCACACTTACATTGTCCATTTATTTAATGTTAAAATAATTAAATCCATTTACCACACATCGATTTCTATTCCATCTCATTTATTTAATATCTTGTTTTTTTGTTTTAACAGCATAATTTATTCCATAGATAACCAGGAAACTAATAAAACCACCACACAACAACTCATCATCTCACAATAACCATCGACACCATGTTACATCGACCAACCATCTCACCAAAACAACCACATATCACAATAAAAATATTGCACATCACAAACCACCACAAAACCAAAACCACCTCACCACATTATACACCACAACTTCATCACACAACACCTCCACACGACACAACACCACCACACATCATCACTATCATACAACTTCACATGACACATCCATGCCCACTAACCATCACATTACAACCCCACATATCACAAAGCCCAACTGGTCACCTCAATCCCCATAAAACAGCCTACAACATCCAATGACACACAACAAAAAACATCTCATAGAGGCAACATACCCCAACATCCGCAATTTATTTATTCAAGGCCTTTTATTACATTACCCCTTTATTTAGCAAGAACATTATAACACAACTGATATTCCAGGGGAAACTAATTAATTAACAAAATATTTATTCATTTCCCTATTTTACACGGTGAAATCAAATCAAAATCCAAACTTAAAACTAAAATATTAGATCAATAACAATAAAAACAAGGTACTAGATGTGTATAAAGAAAAAATTACTTGATTTGAGATGATTCAAATGGGTTTTCACCTATTCGGATAGGGGATTTGGAGAGAAGCAGAGAGGTGGAGGTGGATTGATAACTTAAAACTAAAATACTAAAGCAATAAGAATAAAAATAAGGAAGTATATGTGTATAAATGAAAAGATACCTGATTTCAGATGGTTTTCACCTCTTCGGATAGGGGATTTCGCCAGAGGAGAGCGGTGGAGCGGATGAAATTATGTTCTGTGCGTGAATGGGGGAGAGTAGGATTTGGGGGAAATAATTCCCAATGGTTTTAAAGAACCGTTGGGAAAGAGATATTATGGACCCCTTTGCCAACGGTTTGAGGAAACCGTTGGCAAAGGGGCGACCCTTTCCCAATGGTTCCAAAGAACCGTTGGCAAAAGGTGATTTACACACCCCTTTGCCAACGGTTTTTCAAACCGTTGGAAAAGGGGTGGCTTTTCCCAACAGTTTCAATGAACCGTTGGGAAAGGCTTTATTAATCCTTCAATCCCAACGGTTTTAGAAAACCGTTGGTAAAAACCCATTGGGAAAAACAGCATTTCTAGTAGTGTGAATCACAACATCTTGTAGTTTATATGGAGTAATATGGAGTTCTTTATTTATGATCTACTAGACAACACTTAATAATTTAATTATCATATTTCCAATCCTGGAATTTTTTATAGTAATATGTGAAAACACATCTTATGATGAACTCACAAAAATGTAATTTTATTTTAATGGTGGAGAAATTCCCTAGATTCATGCTACATAATGATTACATTTTTGAAGACCATTAAATGACCAAGGCGACACATGATATTTGAAATATTCAAATAATATTAAAGAAATCATGGTTTTATTTTTATACAAGACACTTCATAGAAAATACTAAAGTCTTAACTATTACTATTAAAATTAATTGGATGATAGGGATAACATATCTCATGTGTAGATGGTTTGAGAATGATTTTGAATAAATGAAGACATATATCATCCATCAACTTGTATTAATGAAGTTAGGTGAAAGGACAAATACCTTACTATATGTGGCTACCCTAGTGGTATTTCATTGTTCCCACATTACTCCAAAGAATAATGAAACAATAGAAAATTATCTCCCCTATATTATCAATAAATATTTAAAAAAATAATTAATACATAGATATTAAGTAGAGCTATCTCAAACTTCTATTAGAAGTACCAAACTGAGTCATTACTTGTTGCATAATGTTGTCCACATAATCAATCATATATATCAAATAAAATTTGTCCTTGTTTATTAACATAAACTTGTAATATAACATGGGGGATTGTTATTCGGTTGTAGTTTTATATCCATTTCCTAAAATTGATGTAAATCATGAGGTAATCACTATAAAACATTTTCATAAAACATATTCTCCTCAAAAAACAATTTACAACATAAAAACATGTGCAAGAGGTCATCACCATTCATGAACCTCCCAATAATTAGAAATTTACTTTAAAATTGTTTCCAAAATCCCATGTAGTAGAATGATGGAATACAATAAGATAAACATGGATATCTTGGAGATTTCAGTAATCGAAAATTCAAAAGTTGTTTTAATGGATTCATCTATACCATTATAAGGATTCATGAACAAAAGATATTGTATTAAGGCCTCATTATAGTCATAAGAACTTACTTAAATATACTATTGGGATGATTGAACATCTATGTTTATTACATATGGAAATAAAGTAAATAAATGGTAATTGTGTGTCATGAATATAGATTGTATTTCCTTATAAGAATATTTAAAATGGTCGATAGAAAAATTAAAATCATAAGAATGAATTTTCCAAATTCAACATTCATGGAACACATAATTTTATACATTTTATAATTCAATAATATCCAGGAATGATCTAAACCTAGATGATGTGGCCTTTTTTCATCACACATAACATGGTGGTTTCTATATTAATAAATAATGACATGTAAGAAAATAATGATGTCAAAATAATCCACAATAAAGAGGAGCCTATATTCATGTAAATTTATTTATAAATAATACATTTTCCACTATAATATATTGTATCCAAAATATAATTATTTCACTAAATTGAGTGAAAATTATTGTTCCACGATCAAGAATAAAATTTTATCCTTTATGATAACATGGATTTGAAAAATGTTCTCTGTAATTGGGTTTTGAGCAATTAATCTACAATATTACTGGAGGATGTGAGAACCTTGATGTTATAAAATAGTTCCACAACCTTTTTTTTCAATACTCAGCTGTCTTGATCAATGCTCAACAAAAAAAAAACTGGAGACCAATATACTTTTTACCAACAATGATACAAGATGGAATTGAGGTTACGATGAAATATAATACATGTTTTATATATTCATCAATATTCAATCAAAAAAATATACTTTTTCTATAATTATATATACATATAATCATTTTTCGTATAAGGAATACATTTCAAGGAGCCCACATCTACTATAAATAACATTTCAGCCCATGAACATAATAACTTCTACCAAAACTATCACCCCAAATGTCAGTGAAATATCCCCAAAGGATATCAGAACAATAGGTATCATTGGTTTCATTGAGTATATTCCCATAAATAGACATGTCCCTCACACAATATTGTTAAAAAATTATTCTATCTTTCATAAATAAAAATTGAAAATGTATTACTGATAATATAATATCAAATTCATATACAAATGCTATTATAATGATGTGTAGAAATGATATATAGATACATTTAACATAAAAACTATTTAATAAAAATTAGAATATTGGTGATGAATAGAAGAGGTCCTGGATAGATATACATTTTTTTAATTATGTGGTTATCACACCCCAACCAATACTACAACATAGGGGTTAATTTATTTACTTATATACTATATATATGTAGAATTTCTCATCAAGGATGAACTACCATCTTATTAAATTTTAATATAAAATCATCTCTCTTAAGGTGATAAATTAAAAATATGGATCGATGAAATTTATATAAATCATGAGTAAAGGTTATACATTCTACATAATTATAAAATCCAGCAAAATTCAGTCATGCAGAAATTCACCCAGAAGGTTCATATCTTCTAATTCATACAAGTGGAACCAGTAATGGTCCTATGAACTACCATGACACATGAGAATAATTCAATGAATGTAGATACAATATTATAAGGAATATTCACTATAAATGAGGTTTACTCTAACATATCAAACATGGCGATTACAATGGATGAGGAGTGTATTATGCACACTATTAATAAAGGGATTCATAATAACTACATTATAGGGTTTTAGAATGTGTTTTAAAGGTCCCCATTTTATTAACCTAGTAAATATTAAATTAATTTCCCAATATGAGGCAACGTAATATGTTAAACATAATTATATTCACTTAAATTTAAGTTTTATGACATAATGTCCAAACAAAATCTCATTAAAATGTTTCATATTGTCTATCTTGTATGACTGTACAAAAATTACATAGGATTATTACATACAGTCTAATATTTTATACTACCCCTCTAATATTTTTAGAAACACTATATACATGATGGTTTTATTTCATTAGGTATTCAATGGTTCAAATTTCTATAGATGACCATAATTTCAAAATTCACCGAAAATGAAAAAAAATTACTCTGTAATAAATATGGAAGTTTTTTGGTTTACTATTCATACAATAATATTTATGGGGATTCATGAACAGCATTTATAAGGCTTACTGGTAGCATCCATCTGCATTCATGGTTCTTCTCTGGTGATCATGAATTTCCATTCAGATTGGATATTAATCCTTGCAATTATATTTTTCTCTCCATTGTATGAGAAAATATCATATCAAGAAGCCTCGATTCAAAACTACATGGATAATGATTCATAGTATGTTAGGATATATAATAAAAAATAGTCGTCTATTCCCAATCCAAACCATCCACACTATTTAATGTCAAAAAAAAATTTGTTTATATATGAATGACCACATGATGTTTCATTAAAAAGATTATTCACTAGGTTGGAATGGTTCTAGATTCTATTGGTTTAAATAATCTAATCACATCATTCCTACATCCTTATTGAAAAATATATTGATATATTTTTTTATATTTTCCATTAAACAAGAGTTAGATCGATTAAGATATCATTAAAAAAATCTATGAATTTATTGTTATTATCTTAGGAATTGTACAGATGATTTTCTGTCTTAAAATGGGTTCATCTAAATAGTGTTATACTCTTCAATACCTTTTCTATCAGTGTGATTAAATTCTCTATATTATCATTCAATTCTCTTCAAAGGACAGTATAACATGAATTCGAAGAACTATGTGTTTCATGATTTCTGTTTACATCATATTTAATGTGAAACATAATTTACATATACCTCAGTCAATCAGAATGTTGTTCTTCACTAATCTATTTATACATCAGCAAATTTGGCCTATGTCATTATCCTGAAAATTTATCCACGGGTTCAACACCAATGTGAAACCATTTCATTTTTTACATGGGAGAATTATAAAAAAAATACATATTTTTCCTTATTATAGGAAATTAAAACTAAATGATAATAGGGTCTATGTAATATTATCTTAAACTACACAAAATTTGGTAAAATCTATAATAAATTTTATTACTACTCAGATTTTTCAGTACTATTTGACCTAATAACTATAAAATAGGGCCAAAAACATGAAATGGTTCCTAGTATATTTAGATGATCCCAAAATTGATATAAAAATAAATTCTCCTTATTACAATTAGCTACATTCTAGAAATTGTGATTCCCATGTTAATATTTGGTTTATTAACCATTGGCATAACATAGGGAACTATGATAAAAATATCATTCCACTTATCATGGGTACAATCGACAGTTCATTTATAGTTCATATACTATAACAAAAAAAAATTTTATCCTCCCCACCGTATGAGTTTTATTTATATAGACGATATTTAATATGAGATACATGTGGTAATATTTTTCCATTTCTAGATTAGTAGGGACTTGTGAATCACTTCTCTTTGATATAGTTTCAAAATAATTCACTATAACACACCTCCCAGTATAAGGTCTCCATATTCACATTAGGTCATTTTATATTAGACACTACAATTGACAATTATATCTTCAATATGAACTATAAATGTATTGAATCATTTAACATATGGATACATAGTTATTTATAAACCATATATTATTGTCTAAAATAAGATCATCATTCACATCCACCCACACTAAAAATATCCTAACATACCAATAATATCATCTTTGGGATATTAGAATCTGAATACATCTTTGAATATCCTTTTCCCATAAAATGCAATTAATAACTTGTGTTATTCATCAAAAATCAATTATGGATGTTTTTTAATTATTATATTTGAGTCCAATGTACACCTCTATTTCATAATAATATTTATACTATCATATTTGGCCTCCCAAGAGTTTATAATTTCATATTTAGGATAAGTTTAACTACACCCATGTTCCGTTAAAATCATTTTTGTGGAACCAATCATTTTGATATCATTTAGTGATTATCCTCATTAATCTTGTCTTATTTCACCTCATACAACATAAATATCATTTTGTTTTTATTTACATTATATCTAATCCTTAATAAAATTTTATCTTGTTCATTTATCTTTTTATCTTTATTTGGGAAATTGTACCACACCATCTTTTATTGGTTTAAAAATTAATACCATAATTATCTTGCACATAATGTTAGGGGGTGGGGTTATATACAAGTGCTGGGATCCGCATTCATTATAGTCCAATCAAGACCATATTTAGAGATAGACAACCCAAACTTTTTTTAAAAAATCATTTTCCATACACTTAATCCCTCAATGATCAGGTAATCAATACACATAATCTGAAAATTGATGTGAAAAGATCTTTGTTGGTTCAAAAAAAAATATTGAAAAATAAAAAGTCATATATATATTCATAAATTCATTCCCTTGAATTAGTTATCTTAATGTAAGTGGGAAAGGGGAATATTTTTAGGGATTGATCGCTGGACATATATATTTTTTTCACAAGTTCCATGATTAAAATTTTATTCAAAGACATTATACTTCTTTATCTTATAAAAACCCCATCTCAAATGATTATATATTCAATAAATTTCATTCTATTACTTATCTATCAAAAAATGTGATCAATACTTAATGTTGTGATATTTAATGTATTTAGAATCATATTAAATATTCATTTCCCATTACTATACATCATACATTTGATATCCAATTATAAAAATATTAAATACATGAGATTATATAGTCCTATATAAACACAACACCTTGACCAGATCATATTGGATCCCAAAATTATATAAATTATTCATAATATTGCTAAATGATCATAAGATGCCCCATTTTAATTTTTTTTATAAATATGACCTATGATTATTTATGTAACACCCATGTGATTACTTTATCCCATAATAAATTTCCCCCCTAAACACCATATTATTTATCTTAATACTTTGTTTGTAGGTTTTCAATTACAAATAGATTACTTATTCTCGATAGTATTTATTATTTTTATACATAATCACTACTATGTTTAAATTTATTTGCCCCACTATCAAACTAATAAATTAAATTGAAATATCCTTGATGCTTCAAATTTAACTACCCTACTTATTTTCCAAGCAATTTTATTGCATAATATTCTTATACCCCCCCATATATGGGCATAAATTATATGTGATGAACATGTCCCTTCAATTGAGATACTCATTCTAGATTCCTAATATAATTGAATTAAATAACCACTTACATAATTTTTATTTGACCTAATTATTCTTCCTATATGATCATATAGCACATTACTCAATGATCCAAATATCATAACCTTAAACATCACATAAAAATACATCTTTTGGTCTATAGTGGCATCGTGATCCCATTCACATTACATTCATATTTCCATTTATATGGTGTAAATTACCTCATATTTTTTCATAACTATATGAACACAACCCATAAGGAATTTGGTTTTAATTTTCGATCATTGGAACACGCCACATTGTTCTCATTGAATATTCAAAAACAACATGACATAGTGGTCCCCCTGAATGACATAAAACATCATGGGTAAGGAGATGTGGTACTCACCAGTGTGACAACTATAATTGGGGACTAAGGAAAGAGAATATCCTTTATTAAATAATCATACATAATATATATCCATAGAATAAATTAAAAATATAAAAATAGAAAATTTAGAAAACGTTTAGTTAAAAAAGAGCTATTGGTGGCCTGAATAAAATCCCATGTTCCACCTTGATAATCTATTAAATTAAAATATTAGGCAAATACTATTTAAATATTCAAATGGAATAATTGTTTTTCTATCCACTCATTGACACCTAAAAACTCATGATATGTCAGATGGATCCATATAAAAGTGAAAATTAATATAAACCCTCAATTACTCACATTTCATTCTTAACGAATCATCAAAAATTTAATAATGTTCTAGTTTCAGGTACATGATTTATTTTAAACATCATAATTAGTATTAAAAACTTTTTTATTAATGATTCCCACTTTTATAAGTCATTCAATTCACCAGTATATAAATGAACTGTTCTTATATTATAGTGATTTTATGCATGATTCCATATCTTTCTATCATATACACATATAATTTATACAGGAAGTAACATAAATGAGCTGACCATAGAATTCAATGATGGAATATATATTGAATTATACATTCATCCAATATGTGTCAAAGGAATACACTTTGGTAGAAGAGAAATATCATATTATTTTTTCTATAACTCATACTAAATTTTGATGATGGAGCATGTACCACTATATTTGGCTAAATTATTTCCTCTTATAGTAATATATTTAATAAAAATCAATTTAACTAATTAAATCTAATCAATCCCTGTGTTTTTAGTGATATAATTGACCTAAATCATTTAAATAAAAACTTCCACTAGATTTATTTATATTGGTACTCATCATTATTTGTTTTGTAGATTATCATAAACAAATTAACTATTAGATAACAAAAATTATAAATTTGAAAATGAATAAATACATGAACATATTTCATTTATTGAATATAATTTAAGGAACATATAAAGACTTGAATGATATCACATTTTTATTACAATATCATATGATGATACAACATTCATCAACATTACTGATGTTACCCATTAAAAAAATCTGTATTTATTTCATTACATTACATTGATAATCATTTTGACTCTTAGATATTCACACAAAATAAAGCACCGATTGATTTGTGCCTTATATGATTAGTTACATAATGAACATTGTTTAAAACACTAGTTATATTTTCTCATAATTTATCAACTCTAAAAAACATTGCAATAATATTACAATTGTTACCCATATTCATATTATAGAGAAAGACTGAATATAGAATGGGTGTTATTAAATGCCCACTCAGATCAACATAAGATATAAGAATTCAATATCACAAATAGAAAAATAACTTTCAGATGGTTATTATAAAGTGATAAATATCAATGATCTTAAAATTATGAAATAATTCCCAATTAAAAGATGTAGAATAATAAATGATAAATCCTAATGTAAGTAAATTTCAGTAAATGAAATTATAGAAAAAACATGACTATATGAATCATGAAAAAGTTGATCAGGAATGACAAATAGTTTCCCTTAGTGTATTAGGAATCCTATGAATTATTTTTATAGTATAGTAGTCTTTAGTCTCATATTTCTCATAGTATATCAATCATCAAAACTATATTCCCATTATCTTAGTAGATAAAATGTCACAGCCTTCAACAGTATTTTATCAAAGAGAGTTGTGTTTTTTAATAGTTTGAAAATATAGTACATGAAATTAAAATCCAAGGATAAATTTATTTTTTTTCATTAAGAGACAATATATATAATAAATATATTTCAACATTGTTGTAAAACTCATTATTCCACAATAATATCCTAATATTTTTTGAATCATTATATTCAACATCATTAACTTCATAAATGGGAGAATATAATAATGTTGTTAAACGTAAAAAATCAGTAATGGGAAGCATTTGATAGAATATAAAAAGGCATAACTAATGAATATCCAACATCATGAGTATAATTATATCTATAAAAATGAATATATAAGTATAAATCATTGATTAAATATAAATATAAATCATCATGGATCGCCAAAAAATTGGAATGATGGAAATGCATAAAGTTTGACATGAAAAACATTCCATTATTCATTATTTGATTAACTTACAAATAATATATAAGGATAATACCATTACACAATAATATTTGTCCCATGTTGCACAATAATTCATTAAGGGGATATATAATTTTTTTCCACTAGTCGCATAAATGATCGATGTATTCCATAGCATACGCGAACATTAATGGCTATATATAGTGCTATGTTCAAGGATGAACTTATTCGAAAGGCATGGAATATTTACCCAGTGTAAATATTCATACCTAAAATTCATGTATGATAATATATAATATATAGTCCACTAATATATTTCTTAAGTAAATTAATATTTATTTTAATTCCTAAATAATATAATGAACTAATATATAATCATTGTTTTAAATAAATACCCATAATAACTAATTTATAAGATGTTTTTTATATCCCGTATGTATCAAAATTTATTATTATAAACTATAAAATGAAATTTTATTGGAAATTTTAAGGTACTAATGACATAAGTACATTATATAAAACAACATAAATAATTTTTTTTTATTTATAAGAGTCAGATATTTATCCACAACATATCCCACAGGATTTTCAAGTACGGTTCACATTATATTATCCCATTCTGAAAACTATGAAAATGTATTTGATATTGACAACCAACACATTTAGGCGTCATTAACCCAAGATACATAATTAGAAAAACCATGTTTTCTTTTTTAACCAAATCAATATTGATTTTCTTGGAAAATCACTCACTTTATACACTACTCCAGTATAGGATTTCTATGGCTTTGAGAATGTATAGGAATAGTTTGAGCTTATGAATTTGAAGTAATGTGGGGGATATGAATTCTAAGATGGGTGAGATATATATAGGACATAAAATTAACTGAAGTAAAACATAATAATTTTATAATAAATATTGTATTAAAATCATACATACAATATTAATGTAAATAACAATGATAACAAGAGATAAAATCAACCATTAATTTAGCATAGTAATAGATTAAAAAGTGTATAAATTAAGTGTTTTTGTATGGTATATATGATAACACGTAAATAGTTGATAATAAATTCTATAATTTTAAATTAATCCAATAAAATGAATATTTAATAGACATTACAAATAAATAAATTGAAATAGGAAATAAAGAGAGAGGATTAGGAACCCTTAACAATCTAATGCTTCATTGATTGGAACCTGATCATAGATCCTACAAAAACCCCGAATAATAAAAATATATATAGGGGAGGAAAAAGATAATAGAATATTGGGGAGGGAATAATGAACATTTTTAACTGATTAGAAGATGGGGTTGGTATTTATTTTTGTAGTGTGTGGAATATCATTGAATAATATATTTAATATTTTATTTTTGAACATTACATTACTTCCACACTATAACCATTGCCATATAATACCACCCTAAAAATTAAAAATATTTAGTAATACCAAGAATACTGGAATATAACTTCCATGAAAAAGAATGAGTCTTGATTGTAGATATTTGAATTTAAATGTTCCATATTTATTTTATTTTACTATATTTCAAAAAAAATTGGTATTTAACATTATTTTATAAAAAAATGACTAATTTTACTCCTTTTAAAATTTTAACAATCAAATTAAAAAAATTAAATCAATTTTATGAAATTAATTATCTAATTACCTATATTTTTCCTTTTATATTAGGTTAATATATTCAAAAAAAATTAACATAAGAATAAAATAAAATTATTTATGTAAATAATTTCTATAATTACTTAATATAACCCCTATATATATAACATATAATTAAAATAGACATGATTTATGATTAATTAGTGAAATGATTTTATTATCATATGGTACATCATCCATCATTGATAGGGTGATGATATTGGATAACTTTATATTATTCCTTCTACAGTTCAATTCCATCATTACATGTTGGAGTTCTACATGGGGTTGTTCAAGAGAAAACCCCGTTGATTCTTAGTCTAACCCATGAAGCTTAATATAAATATCATGTGATTTTTTTTATTTTTTTATCCATGATTAATCCTTTATTTAATATTTATATCTAAATAGTCCCATTAATATTAACATTTCCATATAGTTGATTCTTAATCAGAGTACACACAACATTCATAATTATAAGTAGCTATAATGATCAATTATCATATATACCAATATAGATATTATCAAACGACCTCATTGACCAATGGTTTATAATGATGAATGGTCATATTACTCCTTAAATATACACAAACATTTAAATCCATTCTTATAATTACCAAACCACATATACAATATCTATTCCAATATTTACCATTTTCAAGAGAATAAAAAACTACTATTTTAAAATTTTTAACATGAATCAATTATCATTAACCATGTTAATATAATATAGTGTTACCACACATTATTACATTTTTATGGTATTAGTATTAAAATCATTTAAAAATTTAATTACATTAGGTTATGTAACTTCTATAATGTCACTAAATTTTATATATATATTTTTTGAATATTTCTAGAAATATTTTTCGGGGAAATCACCGAGAGAAAGAGAGATTTTGTGGGATGGAGGGCCTAGTATAAACATTAAAAAATTATTACAAATATTAAAATCATCAAAAAAACCATTCCTATAATAGCTGAATATGTACAAAAGGGATGATCATATTGGAAATATATGGTTAACATTAATTCTAGTAGACATGTTTCACCCACAATAGTACATATCCACCAAGATTGTTAGATTCATTGGTTGAGCCCTATCGATGTAATATAGGTAAACAAATAAATAAATATGATTTATTTATTTTTTTAATTTTACTTTCATAATCTCTCATCTTCGAAAACCATGTTATAAAAAATCATAGGGTAATATTCATAAACCTAGAGACATAGAGAGAAAATATTGGAGGATCGTTCATTGAATAAGGATACCACATCATGGACCAAGGACTAGTGTGAAGTGGAATTGATCAATATCTCTAATGATAGAAATTCAGGTCCATTCCTCATCATCAATCGATCCAAAATCTATATAAGACATTTTATTTATGGGGATTCATCACGTTTTGATATCTTTTTTTGGACATGGATCTTTTATAGAAACCTTAATTCATTCTTGCATTAATGATTGATTTATTTAACAGTTTATTTCAATGTTTCTTTTTGTGTTCCTCATTCTCAATTTTAAGAGTAATAAAAGAGGCCAACCTAATCAACAACCAATATTTATTCCTTATATTTTGGTATTTGGTTTTCCCGTTGTATTCCTAGGACATTAATCATGGGAAATTATATTGAACAATGGAATAATGGATAATTAGTATATGATAATTGTGTGATTATACTTCGATGAAACAAATTAACATCATGACTAATTTTCTCAATAATGTGTCTGGTAGATGTAAAATAAATGGGTTGATAATATATATATATATATAATATATTAATTTTGGTTCATATAATTTCATGTTTTACAAGATATAGTTATGTGGAGCTACAAAGGTGTGAATTGATAGGGTGATTTCTGAGAAGATTGAAGCTCGTAATCAGGTGACCATTGACATCGAATATTGATCAAGGTCCAATATAGGTTCTATAATGGAATGAGATAGTGGTGGATGTATAATTAAAAAATTGATGAATGAATGTTTGGTATTCGTCAAATCACTTTTTATATGGCATGTAAACCGAAGGTAGACACAGTGTGGGCCCCCCATATTCTGCACTGGGGGTTTCATGAAGTGTTAAGGATCACACATTGTGTGGATCTGACCAAATTTTGTTTAACCCCATACTGGTGGATCACCAGGTATCATATAGGATACATCATTATAAAAATATAAAAAAATTCACAGATATAGTATAAGGGTTCGACTTGTTTCATTGACAAGACCAAGTACATAGGCATGTCTAGTATAATATAAGAATGAACAATGGTAGACGAGCATTTTTCGGCATACATAAGAATTGATATGTGAATATGTGAATGGGAATATGAATATGGGTGTGGACATGTGAAGGTACAATGTTAGATGTACATACTACGTACCCACTATACACACCATGTACATTATCTGAGATAGATTAAAAACCATGTTTTCCTTACTTTAGGCCGGTTCTATTTTAGAATGGTTCCTTTTTTATCCCTATATAGGTACATAATGATATTATATCATTGAAATAGGATTTTGTATCTAATCTAGGATATATTTTTTGATATGATTATTTTTAAACCTTCTTGTGTCTTTGGGTGGGATCCTCTACCATATCGTTCCCTAGTGCAGTTCATGCAATCAGTGTGACAACCATGAAAATGATATAATCTTCTATCTAGAAGATTTATCTAGTATGGTCTATGGAATACTCCATTGGTTTTTTGGGTGATTATATATCTACAATACATGATCATTTATGACCTGGTGAGAAAATACATGGTGGGTAAAGATGAGAAAGAACACTCAGATGATTGTTATCACTAATAAAATATCTAATAGATTTCGTGTACCTGGAATGAGTGTTACCTAGAATCATTGTTAAAAATCATATTTCTGGAAGCATTTCTTGAGAACACTTGAGTTTAGTTGCCTATTATGGTTGTATTTATGTTTTTATTCATGATTATTTTTGTGTATTATGTCATTATTTACATACCATTGCGTTTGATATAACTAATATTGACTATATTATTTATCTATTTTGGGCTTTCCTACTAGGTATTATAATACTCACCCAACAAGGTATTTCCATGAACATGTATTGTCTTATATAGATGATAGGCTATTTAAAATTTTCAATAGAGGACTGGGATTAGAAAGGTCTTATAATTGGATAAGAAAACCAATGTGTTTATTGGGATCTTATTTTCATAGTTTCCCCCTCCATCAATGATTTTTGGACTTAATTGTAGTGGTGGTTGAGATTGAATTGGACACATTTATAAATTATAGTACTTTGATTTTGTAATTAGATTGTATTATTATTGATTTATGTGTAAATTTTTATTTGTTGTTTTACATTTCCAAATTTTTGGGAATTGAAGATTATGAGTAAATATTGGAACACTGGGATAACGACATCTATGTTGTGGGTTTCTGATACTCAATGCTAGTAACCATAACCATAAATTTAGGAGGTGTTCATGGGGTGGTCAATATATGTTTATAAATATATAGGAAGATATTGGTTGGTTGGGTTCTGATAGAGTGGTATTATAGTGGGTCCCATCGTAGAACATGAGTTGGGATATTTTATAAAAGTGAGTTTGTTTTGGGATTTATGGATACAATGTTAAATCATTTCAATAATTTCATTTATATTTGGGAATATATTGTTTATCTATTAGATATTAGATCTATTCATATAGACTCTGATAACATTCTTGTTAACTATTTAAATGTATACACATTTTTTAAGGAAAATTATTGGTATATTAATCATATATGTGTAGGTTTTGGTTTCGATGTCCTTCATGAGTCAAAAATCTAGACATTCTTAATAACCGTTTTCTATCATATTTATTTCTAGATACCTCTATGAAAATTTCAAACCATGATTCCTCAACATGATATTGATGAAGAGAAACTGAGTGACTTCTATTTAGTAAATTGGCTACTACATGAGGTTGTACATATGTGTGGGTTACAAGTTAATCCACCACATATTGAGGAGTATATTGTTCTATTAGTATTGGTAGAGGATTCATACATGATGAGTGTATTGTAAGTGTTCCATAGATAGTGATATCCCATGTTTCTATTTCATCTTGACCCCCAATTTGATGATTTCTATCATTAGATGGGGACATTAGTTTTTTCCTTATGTGGAAACATAAATATCATGATGTGGTCCTAGATGTTATTCTTCTTTAGGGATCCATTGGGTAATGGATGTGTTTGGTGAAAAATCCACATGAGGAAACTACTCTCTTATTTTCCAATGTTGATCGTGACTTATGGGAAAAGGACAATCTGTCCATGTTGTGATTAGTGGACATCTAGAGCTACTACATTTAAATTAGAGAGATATGACTCAAGTAAAGTATCTATTGACATTTAAAAACCTCTCATGATATAATTTTGATATAGTGATAGATATTTTGTTTAGGTATCGAACATTTTTTAAGGACATACACAACTATAACAAGTATTCAGTAATATATAACTGAATTCTTTCCAATGATGGATTTCTTGAGAGGGGTTTACTGATAGAGAGATTCCTGGATGACAGACATAGAAATTGGGTTCTTGTATTAGGAACAATAAATCTCAGACCTCAGTAGTGGTTGTTGGATCACATTTGTTCGGATCATGGAATATGATATTATTTGCGATGAGATCAAAGGAATGATTTATACAGATCATCTCTATTAGGATTTAATAAGTTAACCTTCAAGGAGGTGATGCTTCCATTGAAATAGACATGGAAATCATACTTGTAATTTTCAGAACTGCCACATAGTTGACAGATATGTGGTTGATTGATTGGCTTGGTAAATAAATATGGAAGTGAAATGTGGTACACATTGCATCAGATGTGGTATAGGATGTTGTTGAACTGTAGGAGATGGAAATCAATTTGACTTATTTCCACCCCCTATTGTTGTCCAAACCAATATTAGAAAGCTAGTTGTCTGGGAAAAAGATAACTACAGGTAGTGAAGGCCTATGACTCTAAAGATAAATACATTATTAGAGGTATGATCTACGTATTGACATTGTTAGTTGTAGTACTGATATATATAAGCGAGAGTTATTCCATCAATTCTACATATGTGGTTTGTGAATTAGATTTTATCATTGATCTTTTAGATCAATCTTTTCTCTTTGATACTTTACCTATAGGTGACATAGGGATCATAAACATCATTTGACCATGTGATCTAATACTTGGAGGTGGTAGAATCATATGGGATTTTATTTTTGATATAATGAGTTTATATAACACCACTATTGGAATAGTCTTTCCATCCATGGTTAATGGCTAGAAGAATTGTTTCAAATAGATGGTGTGCAAGTTTCGAAGTGATGTATCAATATTATCCTTCATGTATTACTGGGAATAAAATATAGGTTAGTATCGGAGCATATATTAGAGGATAAATCTGATTAATAATTTGTTGTCTAGTATTACCATTGGAGTAGTTGATGCTTGGAATTTCAGTTTCAGACTTTTGTATTAGGGTGAAATAATTTCATTCTAGAGGATGTTCCATGTTTACATTCTCACTATGATATATACTTCTACATTGTATTTCACCAAGTGATGACCATGATATATATGTAAGTATATCTGATTTCCCTTGTATAACTTCATGATAGGAGGTTGCAATTTGTGGAATTTTCGAGGAATAGATTTGCGAGAAACAATGCTTCCCCCTTGGAAACAACATTTCTATTCACTACAAATGATGATGGGATCTTGGGCGTTTGTGTGGAATAAGGGTTGTTGAACCAGGTTAACAAGAAGAATTAGAATCTACAACCCATGATCTAATACCTATTTGATTATTTGAGAGGTATGTGATGGTCCTCAATGATTTTCCTTGCATCAGGTTATCACCAGCATTATGTATGTGATGATAGTGTTTTAATGATGGCATCTAGATGTATCTGAAATCACTATTATTACTTAATAATTTTTTTTTGGATGGAAAAAAACTTCAATAGTGTTTATGGGACTCATGAACCATATATTTCAACCTTTTCTAGAATGATGTTTGGTGGACATCACTGATGATATCCTCATTTACTCAGCGTAATTGGAGGTGAAAATTAGAATATTTAGGATGCTTCTAGATAAGAATCAAGAGAATCATATTTATGAAAAACTCTCGATGTTTTAGTTATAGTTTTAGGGGTCTAAAATTTGTGACTTGTTTTATAAGTTGGTGATGTTGATGTGGATCTACTTACGGTAGATGTAGTGTTATATTGGTAAGTACCCAATAGCATGTCAAAGCTTCAATGTTTTATTGTCTAATTTGGATACTATAGGATATTTTTTCATGACATTCCTACTATATTATAACCATTAATTTATTTATTGAAAAAATATTATCATTTAGAGTGGAAATATAGGATCCAATAGGAATTTCATTAGTTTTAGTAGTGATTATCAAGTGGAATCATCTGAATATTTCCATAGGGGATGTTGAGTATGTAGAGTTCAATGTTTAGATTGGAATTATAGTTATTTTTATTCTGATTGAAATGTAGAGGATCACCAATTTGTCTATGTAGTTGAAATAAAATGAGAATAACTACAATACTCATGATTTTGAGCAAGTTGTAGTAGTCTTTACCCTGATGATTGGAGGAACTACCATAAATATGGGAGGTTTATCATTAACAATAACCATAAGGGTTTCAAATATATCATATCTCATTAGGATATCAACATGGTAATGAAGTTATTGGTGGAGTATCTACAGGATTGTAACTTCATGATAACTTATACCCCATTGAAGGGTAATGTTGAGGTAGATACTCTTAAAAAGAGATATTGATCATATCTATTAACTATGAAATTAGAGGAATTAAGCTCATTTAAATTAAACATATTTCCCATAGATGATGTAACATATCATTAATCAATGGATATTAACAAAATACTTCTATAGTGTGTTAGGGAGGCACAATATAAACATGCCTATTATGAAATATTTCATTCTCATATATCAAAAGTACCTAATTCTTGTAGATTTTTATATTGTGGGGAGCACAACATCCTTTTCATAGGGCGGTCAATTGTACCGGTGATGTTGTGATAGGAGGTTACCCGGAATTTTCATACATCACATTTTTGTACATCAATGTGTGAAAAATATGTCAAACAACATCCAAAATTAGTTTTTTTATGGCTAGGTATGACATTGCATGTAATAGTGTATTTCTCATGATGCCTCTATAGTTGGTTAGTGGAGGATGAAAACTGATTTATAATTGTATTATCTAAACCTCTTATGGATCCACATTGGATGTGGTATGTGAAAATTATGGACCTCTTTATGGGATTACCGCATACGACTAGAGGAAATGATTCTATCTGGGTGATCAGAGATAAACTGAAAAACTCATACCAAGTAATTGATATCCAATAGTAGGGTTAAAAAAGATCATGAGATGAATTTACATGCATGGGATATTATGAGAACATGGAGTTCCCACAATAATAATTTCAAACCATTAGGCTCGGATAATGTCATGATAATGAAGAGGATTGAATGTGGCCTTTGGGAATCAGTTGCACTAGATTATGGTGTTTCACCACCATATTGATTGGGAAAAGAGTGTATCATTCTGGTTCTAGAATATATATTTCATTCATTCATGTTATGGTTTGGTTTTAGTTGGGAGGATCACCAATCATTGGTGAGGATTTCATACAAAACAATTACATTACACACTATATTTTTTTCCATTCATGGAACATTACTACAGACCATGTAGGTCCCCAGAATAGTGGAATGATGCTAGAGAGTCATCACTCATGAACATAGAAATTTTGTAAGATATATCTTAGAATAATAAGGAAATCTATAAGTGTATGATTATTTCCTTTATTTGTCATAATTATTATACAAACTGATGATGACTAATTAGATGTTCAAGGGGGAGGTCATGTCTCACTGAATATCTCACCTCGATATGGAATATAGTTATTTGGTTGGGGTAGTAAGTTTACTATGTGATTCATCATCCATTTAGAGATACTATGTATGGAGGCCGATGTAATGGCCTGATGTTTTATCAATGGAAATTCCATTCATATAATTATGTCAGATAAAATCACAATACGAAACACAATTCCACATCATACATAAATGAACTAAAAAATAATATGTGACATTTATATCTTATCTATTAATCATAATTTTTCTACTTCTATGATTTTAATATCAAAAATCTGACATACACGATGGTGATAAGATAGATTTCAGGAATCTGATATAACAAACATTATTATTAGTGAATAGTAACACACCCATATAAATAGTAATAGTTTCCTAATGAATAGTAATATAACACTTTTTAATGGTAAGTCGACCAAGTGAATAGTAATTTTATGATTTGATATTTTCCTTAACATTTTTTTTGTTTATGTTTCAGTTTTTATCCATAAAATTTGTCAAATTTATGTTTCCTGAAGTTCACGAGAAGGCTTGGGGTGTATCCGGGGTTCGAGCACTAATGAGGAAGGAGAAAGAAATTTTGGGGTATGTTGTATAGTCTTCTCATGGTTATTGAAAACCATGCAGAGAATCCTTTATAATTGTATAGCATTGAGAAAGAAATTGCACATGGTTACCACATGATTATTCTTACCATACATATTTCCCAAAAATTCATGAAAAGGGGTGATTTGGGGACATCATCTCTCTCATGTTTTGTGCATGGTTTGGAAAACCATGCTGGTAAACTGCGTTTCCTAGTAAATACGAGAAATTTAAAAAATTTCTAATCTAGGATTTTAATGATAACATAGAATTTTCCTTTATTCTACTATCCAAAAACCTAGTGACGAGCCAATGATTCCAAGATATCCTAAGTTTGATCCTCATTTATTCCTATGTTGTTTGGAGTGTTATTGGTTGCAGAATGATGATCTAGGTATGTCTAATCTCTTTCATTCTTCTTCTTCACAATTAGGTTTTGAATCATTCTCATATCTCACAATGAATTACTAAAACACCTTTATTCGGGTGATATCTAAGTAGAGGCTTCAAGGGTTTGTTGAATCAGGATTTAAGGGATTGATGATGGTATAATTTTTCATTAAAGTCCTTGTAGGTGGTCTTCATGTTATATCATGTAGTTTCATTTGAGCTTTGTGCGTGCTTAGGATTATTTCTTGGTTACTCATTATTGTGATTTTGATCCTTTGATTATATATAATATAATGTATGTGTAAATGATGAATTGTAATCACCATGGTCCCCATGGGACTCATAAGGGATTACATGACCATTCTGGGGCCACATATGGGGTTCCCCAATCCTATCTGGATTTAGAAATAGTTATGTACTAGGTTGTTGTGTGACCATGTAGATCTATCACTGAATATTTGATATTCTTAATGGGTCTCCAGATAAGGAAATGATTAATTATGCTTGGGATGAGTCTTATTAATTATGTTATCTATGCCTTTGTAAATTTTTCATGTGAAACAGTGAATATTCTAAATTTATAATGGTATTTGAAATGGAAAATATACTTAATGGTATTTAATAAGGTGTTTTTTTATTGGGTATAATTGGTTGAACTAATGGAATTCATGAATATTAATAGTGAACTAGGCTTGATAATGGAGATTAGGATAAATGGGCTAACTAATTTAAATGTAAAAGGTGTAAATTTGACATGATACAATATAATTTACTATTTTGATTATTATGGATTATTATTTTGGTAAGTACTCGATGTGTGTTGTTGCAAAATGGTTTGTGTGTGTTGAATTTATTGAAAATGATTTAAACAAGGATTGAGGTGTGGGATAAAGTATTGTGTCCCCATCCACAGGTTGATTTGTACTAAAGCTCTAACACCACAAAAATTCCTGGATTAGGGAAGGGGACGTAGGTCTATTCCCCTAATAGTTTCATTCCACTTAGACAGAGTCTTCAAGAATCTGTTATTGTGATGTTGTGATATTTTTTCCATAGTGAGGTAGAAACATACTTATTTGTTTATATAAATGATCCATTCCATGAAACAAGTTTGGTTGATAATGTACTAGTAATGAATGATACATAATGATTTGGAACAATGGTTAGTGGATCTACGTAGAGTCTGTTAACTAGTGGCCCAAAATTTTCATTCCATTTCATGTCACCTGTTATACTTTCATGCACTATCTTTAGACTAGATATTTATACACACTTTTGGTGGTGGCCTACTGAGTTTTACTCACACTCTGCTCTGGCTGCTGTTGGTTACTCAAGAATATTTCGATCACGTAGTTCAGGACAAGGGCAAGGGCCATATGCTAGGGAGTTGAGTCGGACATGGTTCATGGATGGTTGTTTTTCCTGAAAGGGTTTACATAAAATTTTATGGATTTCACTTTTTTTACATTATTTTGTGCTTTTTCACATGGCATTGTAGCATGACATGACATATTTACTCATGCTTAAGGATTATTCCCAGTTTGGGTGATGAATCACATTTCATGTTATTAGATAATTCCTTTTTTATCCTATTCATATAGTATTCAATTTAGGATTACACTAATAAATAGGGTATAGTCACCCAACATGAACTATTTGACCCTCACTACTAGCCGATAACCACTATTATACAGGGAGGCATGCTTGAGGTCATGTGATGACCCAGTTAGGGGCACCGATTTAGAGGCACCTAGTTTGGGGACATTAAAATGTGTTATTAATTTTTTTTAATTTTTTCTATTTGGTGATGGTATAATGAATATTTGGATAGTGTTATTCCATGGTAATAAGTGAATACCTTGGAGTAGCTAACTCATTTTTGGGAGAATACCCAAGTCACCCTAGGAGGAAATTTTGGTTTTGGTTGTATGTTGTTACATTTGATGATATTTAACATTTGGGTGATGCACATGTGGTGTGATGTAATAGTTTTATGATAATTTTCTCATCTATTGAATGGAATGAGCTTTTCCATTATACCGTTATACGAGGAACCTATGTCTATAAGTGACTTGAATCATAGAGGGAACACACACACATGTGATTGGTGTTTGGGACATAGACGGTAGATTGTATCTGACATTATTAAATATGGTGAAACATTACGTATAACCAAGAAATAAAAATGGGTTAATGGGGGAGAAAATGTTAAGTGATGATTGTAAAATTATAACCATTAAAGGGTGGTATGTGAAATGATAGGTTATTAGAGTAAGTTGTGAGGTTATAATAGTTTCTAAATGGTGTAGAAGATAAGGTGTGTAGTCATGTGAGTTAGATATGTCATGTTAGCCATGACATGGTAGGTATGGTTGAGGGTATTGTGTTAGGTATGATCAGTCCTATTAGATAAAGTATGTGAAATTGATTTTTAGGGGATAATTAAGATCCTCCAATTATATTTGTAAAAACATTTTTGGTTTGTGTTCTAAATATCATGGGTGGAATGGTAGATAAATGCCTCCACAAAGATGTGTGAAGGATGGGAAATAGGTGGAAATTGCTAAAATTTCATCCCAAATAGGCGATCAAGAGTATCTTGTGGTTCAAGATAATAGTTAAGAGTATATCCAAGAAAATATTTCTTTTTTTATACTGATGATGGCATGGTATCCATGGATGGTTGTGCTGAGTATGATAGAACTGACTTAGGAGTTCCACATGTACCACCCTTCATCCTTTAAAAGAGAGGGTGGGCTATAGGTAGAAGAGTCATGGATAGAGTCTATCCAGACTATTTTTGATCAATTTAGCTATCTTCTTCATACGTTTCCATGTTATATTCCAACATGTTAAGAGACAAGGCCATGTGTAGTTGTCATATTATGGCTTAGTCGAAGTAGGATGATTGAATGGTGTGGTAAGATTTCCATGAAACGTTTCATGAACATTACTACAATGAAACCTATATGAAGTTAAAGTGGAAGAGTATATGTGTTTTACTCAAGGGGATCCATCAGTGATGGATTATGCTCGTTGTTTCATAGACTTGTGACTATTCTTCTATATAATGTATAGTGATGAGGCGACTATGGATAATGATTCTAGGATGGGATTTGGCATGAGATTAGGTCCTAGGTGAACATCATTCCTATGAAGTGGATTGTTGATGTAGTTGACCGAACCCTTATATCATTTGAGAAATTGAAGGAAGATTCAGGAGGAAGATTTGAGGTTCCAACTGGGTAGGCACATGGTACAACCTCTGACATAAGGAATAATCATTTTGGAATAATCAAATAAGTCAAAAGTGAGGTGACTAGTCTGAATATGGGGTCATATTTTAAGGGTGGTGACCATGTGTCCTACAACAAGCGATGGGGGATGGAAATCTAGTGGGTTCAGTTTCACCAGAACACTGGTTGAGTTCTAGTCATGCATTCGGTAAAGAAATATATAGTGGTTCTAAAAAAACACTCATCATGCAAGAATGGATGCAAGTGAGAGGCATATACGAAGTGAAGGAATAAGATCAATCACTACATATAAGGATGGTAGATGGAGCTCCAATGGCCATACCGATTGGGGTTGTTGAATTAGAACTCAAGTATGAGATCATCCACACCAGCTGGTTAGTTAACATATGATACTTAAGATATATACAAAAGTAGAGTGACATGACATCTGCAGGTAGTTTAGTCTTCAACAAGAGGTGGTGAGGCTGGATCTTCTACCGTTCGAGGTTTAATTCTTGTTGCTTGGACATTAGCTAATACTCCCTTTACACAGGTTTCACACACTCTTTTATCTCTGCACAATTCATGGTTTTTTTGGGACTATCGATGGAAAAAAATTTTGGATTATGTCAATAGATATTGTGTTAGGGGTGCGAGTTGAAAATATCAGACATCGTAAATATTGTGCCTTTGAGGTTGGTTTTTATCATTTTCTTGGGAACTTTTTTACCTCGAGATTTAATGTTTTTACCAAATCTTGGGTATGGACTTGTAAGTGTTGTATCATTCCCATATAGATTTTAACCTTCATAAATAAATACATATATCTCTTGATTGAGGAACTTATGTCATTATTGGTGAGAGGTATATTCGAGAAGGTAGTTAATGGAAAATTTTTTAGCAGTTAGATGAAATCACAGCCCAATTGGCGTGCCATTTTATTGATGATATAGAGGTGGAGAAACATATCTTTCATCTTATTGGTGATCAGTTTTAGTATGTGTTTGGTGAGAATTTCTCTGGACTACCGCACAAAAGGGTTGTGGATATCATAGTAAAGCTGATGCCCGGGGAAGAATGAGTTTTTATTCCAATATATCAAATTTTTCTTATATAACTCTAGGAAATGAATGTCTAGATAGCTGAATTTGAGAAAAATGGAAAAATTTTGGATTTATTGTTGGCATGGGGATCGCCAATTCTCTTTGATGAGAAGGGTGGCGGGTCGTTGAAGTTATGTGTTGATTATAGAATGTTTAACCATATGATGGTTAATACACAATACCCACATCCCATAATTGATGAAATATTTGACCAATGTAGGGGTACCTAAATGTTCTATATGATTTATTTGAGATTGACAAACCATTAGTTGATGGTTATACTTTTTCACATACTGCTGATTTCTTTTTTGAGAAAGTACAGGTTGTGTGAATTTCTAGTGAAGCCGTTTGGGTTAAAAAATTTCAGGTTGTGTTGATGGTGCTAATGATTTTAATATGTCACCATTATATGGATCAATTAATGATTTTCTTTGTTGATGACATCATTGTGTACTCATGAACTCTTGATGATCATTCCAAACATCTTTACATCATATAGAGTACACTAAGAGAGCAAAGTCTTCATACAAAGATAAAGAAAATGTCAGTTTTTTGATTGATTAGGTGAATTTTTTTATGAAACACCATTTCTAAGTTAGGTGTGTCTGTAGATCCAGTGATGTTTCATGATGTGGTGTCTTAGCATCATCCTAATAATTTTTATTATGTTCGGAGTTTTCATACATTCTTTGATTATTACTGGAGGTTCATTAGGGATTTCTCTTGTTGGGAAGCATTGCCATCAATCTTAAAAAATAGTTTTTTATGTTTTAGTGTCCATATAAATATTAATAAGTTTTTCATGAGTTGAATAAGTGTTTTAAAACCCTAATGATGCTGATCCTACATGAACCAGGTTAGAGGTACAATTGGTTTTGGGATACATAAAGTGTTGGACTTGTTGATGTGTCGATGTAGGATGATTATGTTCTAGCTTATGGTTCAAGACAGATGAGGCCTCATGAAGGGAGCTAACCTACTCACGATCATGTGATAGATGATGTGTTTTATTCCTTAAAGTGTTGGATACATTAGTTATTAGGGGAATTATTCATGGTGTCTACCAATAATGAATGCCTTATGTATATATTTTCTTAGAGGGAATTGATTCTTTGACAATAAAGGTGTGTTGAGTACCTAGTGTTCCTCAATCATGAGTTGGTTTGCACTCTAGGGAAAGAGAATACTATTACAGATGATCTGATTTAGAATATTTAAAATCAGGTCATTTAGGAATCCAATAATTAATGGAATTTGATTTCTTTGTTTGCTTAGATTCACTTGTAGGTGTAGGATGGGCACACAAAAATAACCCTTTCATCTATATTGGTTTAATCTATGTTTTTGAGATGGGTCAAGAAAATCAAGCTGGAAGATCCAAAGTGTTTGTTCATGAAGGAAAATCATAAAGGTGGGGAGTCACCTTTTAGTTGGGTTGTTGGTGCTGAAGGAGTCATCTATATTTCGGGTCGGGTTTGTGGTACCAATGAGTGCACACAATGAGTTGATGCATTATTTTCATTTATCGAAGTGATAATTACATCATATACCAACTCAAATGTATCATGATATTCATTTCTAGTAATGGTGGCCGGTAAAATAAAAAGAGGATGCGACTTTTGTGGCATGATGCCTTTTCTTCCAATAGTTGAAGGCAAAGCATCAGTGTCCATGAGGGTTTTCATATTCATTTATCATTCCAAAATGGAAGTGGAATGACTTAATGATTGAATTCATTGTGGTTCATCGATGTGAAAATTGAAATAATGATGCAATATTTGACATTTTGGATGAGTTTACTAAAGTGGATCACTTCTTATGAATCTAGTAAACATATATAGTTGACAAATAGAGGGAGAAAATTGTTCTAGATAGTTTAGTTTCATGTTCTGTCGAGAACCATAATTTTTTACCATGATATTCTAATAACATCATGATTCTAAATGGGGATAAAAAAGGTGTTTCATCCCTTTGAGTTTTACAGTATGTCTTACCACCCACAGAAGGACAAGATGTCATATCATACAATTCAGGTATTGGAGGACATGTTGAGACCCCGTGTTCTAGATTTCAGGGTTCGTGTGAATATAACATTATACTTTTTGAGTTTTTGTACAACTACATTTTTTATGATATAATTCAGATGGCGCCTTTTGAGTAAGTCTATGGGAGGTATTATTGATATCTATTAATTTTGTTAGAATATGGGGAATCTATGTTGTTAAGAAGTAGTCTCATGTAGGAGAAATATAAGAATGTTCGGATGATTCATAAGTGGATGAAAACAACTTGGAGTGGGGAGAAGTCTTATTCATATCGACATCGTAGCCATCTCGATATAATAGTATGTGATATATTGTTTTTTAGGTGTTTACATGATTGGTTCACCATCAAATACGAATGTATAAAAGCATGACACCCGGTATTATTGATCCATTTAAGATTGTGGAGAGGATCAGACTGGTGGATTACTGAATGGATCACCCACAATGGTATAGTATAATGCACGATATTTTTTAGGATTCACAACTCCGATAGTATCAACCAGACCTGTTTCATGTGATAAATGTTGAGGATATAGAGTTTGAGGTTAATTAATCTTTTAAAGATCATTTGGTGAGTATTGTGGACCTTATTGAGAATGTCTTGCATGGCTATACTATTCATTTTGTATGAGTCGTATGGTGCCATGGAAACATTCAGGGAGAAACTCGGGAGAAAAAATATGATATGTAGGCCCAGTGGAATGATCTCTTTAGATGTGATGCTCAAGGATACCCAAAAAGAGAGTATCTAGAATATTCCATCTTATGTTGGGAATCTGTGAGATCTTCACTAATGTAAATTTTTTTATGTTTTTGTTTAAGTCCATGTTTTTAGTTGAATAAGTTTTTCCCAAAGTTCGTGAGAATAATTGGTGGTGTTATGGGGCTTTATGGCATGTAAGAGAAAGAAAATTGAATGTCAGGGGTATGTTTCAAGGTTTGCACACGGGTTGGGAAAACAATGGGGAACATCCCATTTAACCATACATTTGTGGGAAAAGGCATGCACATGGTTACCTCAAAGTTAAGAAAACTATATAGAATTCCTAGTAAACTGTGAAATTTTGTGATTTTTGGGATATTAGTTCTCACATTTTTTACACACTTTTTGGAAAACCATGTGGGTAAACTATGCATCATAGTAATGTTGAGAAACATACAAAATTGCCACTCCATGATTTTAATGTTCACTTGGTATTTTCCTTCATTCCTCTCCTCTAAACCCTAGCGATGAACCAAAGCTTCCATGATCTCCAAGGGTTATCCTCTTCATTCCTATGTCATTTGGTGTGTCATTGTTTGTGGATCAATGCTCTGGGTATGTGTAATAATAATGTTTCCTTCTCATCTCGATTAGGGATTTCATCTTTGTCCCATGTCATTCTGAATCACTAAAAACATTTTTTAATGGTGATATTTTGGTTGATACTTCAAGGGTTAGTTGAATCAACATTTAAGGATTCAATTGTGGGATATTTTTCCCACAAAATAAAGGTAGGTTTTCTACTAGTTACATCCCATAGTTTCATTTGATATTTTTGTATGATTTAGTTTATTTCATTGTTACTATTTTTTTTGATACTTTGATGATATTTCAATTAATGAATATATATATGATTAATGGAATCTGTTATGGCTTCCATGTGACACATAGAGGATGAATTTAAATTTTTAGGGCCAATCATGGGGTTCTATGATACATTTTGGACATAAAAGTATCTAAGTATGATCTAGTTAGTTGTGTGATAATGTAGTTCCCTCATTGAGTATGTGATATCAATAATGGAATTCCAAATTATTTATTAGATAATTCTTCTTGGTGATTTTTTATATAAAATATTATATATTTTCCTTATAAAGTTAATAATTGTGAAACTTTTAATGTGCTAAATTGATAATGGTATGTGAAATGGGAAATATGCTGAATGGGATTTGATAAGGGGTTTTATCAATGTGTATAATGGGTTGACAAAAGTAAATTATTGAATATTCATAGTGATATAGGCTTGATAATGGGAATTAGGCCTAATTTTATAAGTGATGTAAATTGAAAATGTGTTAATTGGATATTGGACAATATGATTTACCATTTCGATTTTGTTGGATTATGATTCTTATATGTATTGGTTGTGTTTGGTTGATATATGTTTTCTGTGTGGTGAATGGATTGAAAATAATGTGCACATGTATTCAGTTGAGGGATAAAGGCATGAGGGTCCTCCCAGGGTTAACATGTGTCTAATTCTTTAACTCCACCCATAATGCACAAATTATGGATGGGGACATAGATTTATTCCCCAAACGGTTGCATACCACCCGAACTGTGTCCTCTAGTAGAGGATATTGTGAGTTTGTGGTATGTTATCCATAGTGAGTCTAGTAATTACATTTTTTCTTTATAATAATGGTGAATTACTTGAACCATTTTTGGTTGATCAAGAACTAGTAATGATATATTCAAAATGAATTGGAATTTTAGTTAGTGTATCTAAGTATAGATTGTTATGTTTTTGAATCTAAATTATCTTTATTTTTCATGTTTATTATTTATACATTTATGAACAATCTGTTAGACAAGATATTTATAGACACCATTGGTGGTGGCCTACTTAGTTATACTGACAACCCTCTTGTGCCTCCATTGGGTACCTGACTACATTTCATACATGTAGGTCCAGTCAAGGGAATGAGCTCTTTGCTAGGGAGGTAAGTCAGACATGGATAATGATGGGACGATGCTCCAGACATGGAGTCCAGACCATTTTGATGATTATGATAATTGTCTTTATTTTTTTTTATTTTTTTCACTTTTCATTTTAGAATGGCACGACATATTTACTTTTGATTATGGATTTTACTCAGTTTGGGTGGTTCTTGACTATGTCTGAGATAGGTTGTTCAATTTTTTTTCTTATATTCATATTGTATTATATTGGGGCTTACATTGGTAACGTGTGTATAGTGTCCCAACATGATGAACTAGATCGTCACTACTTATCTTCAACCTCTAGAATTTGGGGAGGCGCACTTGTGGTCATGTGACGACCTGACTTGGGGAGTCGATTTAGTGTCACTCAGTTAGGGTACATTACAAAGTGGAATGAGATATGGTATTTTCTCTCTTTACTATTTGGGGATGTTAAATAGAAGATTAGGAAAGTGTTAGACGTTGGTAATGAGATCTTGCATGGGAGTAGATAATAAAAGTATGGGGAATCCCAAGTCAACTAGGGTGGTAATTGTTGTCTTGGTTGCGTGTTGTTATATTTGATGATATTTCACCATTGGGTGATGCACAAATGGTGTGAAGAGATAATTTTATTATATTTTTTAGTTTTAGGTATGGAATGAGGTTTTTTATTCTTGATTTATTCTAGGAACCTACATATATAAAAGACATGCATCATAGAATGCACACACATAGGGGACGGGTGTGTGAGAGATATAGGGTAGAATGCATTTGACTTTCCTAAAAGTGGTATACAAATTTTGTCTAACAAAGCAATACAAATGAGTTAAAAGGGGAGAAAATATTAAATTAGAAATAATAAATCGTACATGATGAAGGGTGATATTTGAAATGAAATGTTATTGGATTAAGTTGTGATGTCAGAATCATTTTGAAATGATGTAGAATGTAAGACTTTTAGTCATTTGAGTTAGATGTCTTTTGTTAGCCATTACCTTAGTAGGGATGGTTGAGGGTAGTGTACTAGGTATGATTATACCTATTGGGTGGTGTATGTTAAATTGTTTGATGGTTTCTATTCTTTTTTACTTCGATAATTTTTTTGAAATATGTATGGTTTGTTTTCTATTGCTCATGATTGGCATTGATGAGATATTTCTCCATGAAGACGTCTACCGATTGGGCCACATGAGGACATTTCGTAAAATGCTCCCCGAATAGGGGAGTAAGAGGATCAATTGTTTCATGATAATAATGAAGAACAGTTCCCAGATAACCTTTATGAATTTATGTAGATGATGGAATGAGGCCTAAGGTATGTTGTACCGAGTATGTTTGATCTAAATTCGAAGATTCAATTGTAGCACCCTCTTACCTTTACTATAATGGGCGGGGCAGAGGAAACATAATATTCAATATTTTCTATCTAGTCTATTCTTGATAATATGGATAATCCTTTTGAAAATTGCATCATGTTAGAGGACTAGATTTTAATATTTTATGCCCCAAATTGGTAGGATATTATTGTTTAGAAAGAGTATGATGATCGTGTGGCGTGGAATGATTTCGTTAAAAAATTTCTAGAACATTACTACCTAGAAACCTTCATGCAGTTAAGGTCGTAGAGTTTATAAGTTTAAATAATGGGTCTAGATTGGTAATGCATTATTTAACTCATTTCACGGACATGCGATGAACCATCATGATGATGGATAAATATGAGTTGACTATGGTAAAATTCTCCTTGGATGGGTTTTTTAATGATATTAGAGTTTTTGTGATCATATTCTATCTAATGAGGTATATATAGTTAGTAGACCATGACCCTATAACAAAAGTTAACATGAAGAGAGCTCCATGTGGAATGTTTTATGTGATAACTAAAAGAACATGTGGTAAAACCTATGGAGTAAGGAATCATCATTTTAGATGTTTCTAAAAACGATAAATTGAGAAAAATAGTAAAAACTGAGGGTCAACTTCTAATGGTTGTGATCAAGTGTTCTACTACCAGTGTGGCAAGCCATGGCACATGAGGGGTCTATGTCCCTGAACACTGGTAAAGTACCGGTAATGTGTTATATTGGAGAATTTATAGAGGTTCATCAAGAATCCTCATCATTCATGAAATTATGTGTGTTAGAGGTAGATACCTAGTGGGGGCAGGGGATTGATCACCCAGTATCAGAAAGGTCATTGGAGGTCAATTTGTATGTACTGATAGGGGAAGTTAATGTGGAACTCTATGAAAAGAACCTACTCACATGCAGGGAAGTACATTATAGGGTACTTTGGTTAGATCCTAGGGTATATAGACATGAAATCTATAGGAATTTTAGTCTATGGCTGGAGGTGGCGAGGTTGGACCATCTACCATTCGAGGTATGGTATTTGGACCGAGCCTTAAACATTACTTTATCTTGAGATAATTTAATAAATTGACATTAATTTAGAATGAGTATCTTTTGAATTTTAGGGATTTAGCTATATTGGTCAATAATAATACATAACATTTTAAATATTATAATTTGACACTAATACACACTATCCATTTTTAAATAAAAAAATATTGAAAAAATGTTACAATTTCATGATTTCATATCATAACTTTTCCTTGATCTAATCCTTGACTCTATTATTATTTATGACCTACGAATAATATTTCAAAAATGCGGATGAACACAAAAATATTTTTAAGGGATACACAAGAAGGGAAAACTCTTAGTTTTCGGAAAACATTAAAACCCTAAATAATATATCATAAAGTAATATTTTAACATTTAAGATGTTATAAATATACTTCACTAAATATAGGCTAATTTCATACCCTTTTTATATCCAAAAGATTACCATAAGCACTGAGAAATCATTATATAACATATAACGGTATCTTGTAACACAAAAATACTTAAATAGAACATCCATACAGTCGAATTACACACATATCAATAAATGGAATAGCCATAGGAACGACTTCTATATAAATCCCTCAATCAATTTTCTCTATGTAAAAATTATATAACCAATGAATTTGAGGATACAATGTAACCACCCATCCTTGGTTTATCAGGGAACCATCTATCTTTGTTTTATCACATAACCACCCATATTTTGTTATAACATAACCACCCATTATATGTCCAAGTACCATTATATAATCATAACACCTAAAAGATTGTACTTATCAATATTTCACTCATAAAATATTATTTTAAATCATAATAAATCATTTAATGATAGTGAAATAGTAAATCTACTTTCAAAATAATATTCAATACCAAAAACACCCAAAAAAATATGGAATCTCTTTTCATTTTTTAAAAAAAGTAATGATTATATAGAATGTAAAATATCCAAATAATATTACTAAAATGAAGGTGAAAATATTACTACATACCTTAAAAAATTATTTTTTATAATTTAGTAAAATGTTTCATAGAAAACAACATTCCATTTTAATTACATTAAATGTAAAAGTGTTTTACTATACACTGTATAAAAGAATGTGGTGTATATTATCAAAATATGCCTCAATGTAAGAAGATTGAGATGAAGTCTCTTACAAAGATTATCTTCCTAGATCAAGGATAAAAAAATAAAATAATTATGTGTCTCAAATATAAATACACCCAATATTTGTGGATATTTATTGTTAACAAAATCAAAGTTCATTCACACATATTCTCAGAAAAATATGATGAATGACATGGATATTTAACTCAATGAAATGATATTGAGTTAATATTTCCTTTCAAAAGTTCATATACATGACATAAGAATTTATCAATGTGGTGATTATGTGAATTATTAGTATATACACTCAAAGGGATGTGTAAATTATAGCATATAAAAATAAATAGTGAATCCACTCAAAATCATGGAATTATATAATCAATGAAGAATGCGTAAAACCCAATGAGTGGAATGTATATTTAGAAATTCCCTTACAAAGATCATTTTTTAATAAAATAGATTGATTATATGTATTAACTATAAATACAAATTAATCAAGTAGAAATACATGATTGTATTTTAAAATTTATTTCACATATAATCATAGAATGGCATAATCAAAAAGTAGACGATTAACCCATTGAATTAAAATTTGGGCTATGATGTTCCATTACCTTGAGTCTGACTCATCAAGTACAATAGTTATGTTCATGAATAATAATATTATATTAATTTAAACATATTTGGGAACCTTTTTCATGTTTATTATTCATTTTATATCACTTATTTCCATGTTATTGCAATTGTTCAATTATGTGAGCTCAGATAGGATGTTTGGTCGGTGTTCGGTATTTATGTCAAAAATGAACTTGATTTGAAGAAAAATAGCTTTGTTTTCAAATTTTATTTATCTCCATAGTATTATTCAAGAACTAAATATCATACATATCCAGTATAAATTTTTTTATAATATTATATAGCAATTGGAGATAAAAAAATAAATGCACCTTTCAAGGTGATGGTAGGTCATACGTATGCATGAACGCTACATTTATTTTTTGGTCATATTAAAAGAATGAAATATAAATGATACATTGGTATAATATAATTTAAATATTATATATATTTTATATATGTTACAAAATATCATTAAATTTATACTGTATACGTTCTTTATGCGGAATGAACAAGTCAAATCACAATAAAACCACGACGTGGCTCGTGTTGAACGCGTCGGATGTGCCTCCGGGATTTCAAATCCTACCGACCATTGCTTCCCTTCTTGGCGCGCGGCCTCTGGCGCCTCTGGTCTTGGAGTCGCCCGCCTCTGGATCTCCTGCCTTAGGATCGTTGCAAAGACGGCCGGGATCTTTCCATGACGCTCTATGTGGATCATCCAGTGCCTCCCTGTCTCCATGTTTCTTGGTGATAGGTTCGTTCTCCCCTTTGGTTTCCCATTCCAGGGCGACTGTCTCAATGGATGTTCCCTCGGAAGCCTTTTAGGATGCTACCGCTCGGCTCCGCTAGTGCCTTGTGGCGCGTTTCTGTGTGGCAAAGCCCTCCTTGGCTATCTTCAAGAAATTTGTTTCTTCAAGGGGGCTCTCTTCCCAGGTTCGGATCTCGTTGCATCACTGGAATTCCTTCAGTCTGGTCCTGTCCTCTGTGGTAGATAACGTGAAGGCTTGGTGTTTCTCTCTACGTTCGTTTGGGCGTTGGTGTTTTAGCCTCGCCCCCTGGTCGATGGATGGACACTGGGGGAAGGAGAGTGTCGAGCGGCGGTGTGGTTATGTATTTTGGGTCTTCCCCTTCCTTTCCAGAACGAGGCCTTCCTCCGAGCCGTCGGTGACTCTCTGGGAGGTTTCCTATGCACAGCCGCTCGGAACCTCTCCTGTGAAGATGATCATTGCCAGCGTATCTGTGTGGAAATGAAGCTTTTTCTTGCAATTCCCGAGACTCTGGTCATCGTGTTGCTGGAGGAGTCTTGTAATCAGGACATTGTGTAACCTTTCTTCCCTCACTTCTGTTCAACTTGCTCCCTCTAGGATCATTCAAGTCCTCAATGCAGGAACTGATCAAGGAGAAACTCATGTTCAGCTAGGGGTCCTATCCTTGGAGGCTCATGTCCTGCAGGCTTGGTCCCAGAGTCTCTTGAGGCACCTCCCGCCGTCATCCCTCCCTCCCCGATCAGGGACCTGACCCCTGTCCCTCCGCTTTGTCAGGCTCTTGGGTCGAGGGTATCGCTGATGGGGTCTCCCCTTTGCTTCGAGCACTTGTGGGATCAGTTGTTGGCTTTCGTGTTTCCTCCCTGGATTCCTCATCCTCGTCCTCCTTTATTTCGGGAGGCTAGCCTTCTGGTTGGGGACTAGAGAGTTGTTCCCAGACCCCCTTCCCCATTTTCACTCTGTCTTCGTGTCCTGGGTTCTGGCCCAGCGGAATGTCTAATGCAACCTGATTCCCTTCCCTTGGAGAGCAGTAGTCTGCCTGATCATCAAAGGGACAAATGGAAGTCTGTCGTTTCTCTCTCTCCCTCGGTGCAATAAGCCTCCTCGACCTCTGTGCAGAGTCCTGGTTCCCACACTCATTTACCAAAAAGGATTCAATGGGAGGGTTATCCTCTCATTATAAGAAAGACCAAGAAGTCCAGGGCCAAAGCCGCATCCTCCCGTGTTAGATTACGAACATGATCGTCTGAAATGCTCGGGGTCTCAGAGCTCGGTTAAAGACGGATTTTATAGTCATTAAATCAAGGGGGATAAAAGCCTACATCACTGCTATTTTGGATCCGAAACAACACCTAAGGAAAATAAACTCTTTCTGTTTTCATGCCAGGATGCACAACCACATGCATGCGGACCCTATTAACAACCACATCTAGGTGTTCTGGAAGAAGGACATCTCAGTGGAGTTCATCGATGCAGGAGACCAATTCCTCACAGTGAAAGTCAAGAATGGAGAATAGTTATTCTTTGCAACCTTTGTGTGTGGAAGCTGCGATCCCTAGGGAATATTGAGACTGTGGCAAGACCACGAAGCGTTTAGGCTGCTGAAAACTCATTGGTTTGTGGCTGGAGAATTCAACATCATCAGTGACCCGGAGGAGATGAATGGGAGAGGAGCCTTTCCGAGGCAAGAAAGTCTGGAGTACACTTCCTATATGTCTAGAGGCGGACTAATCGACCTAGGATTCCATGGGGAACACTTCACGTGGTGCAACAACCAGGGTGGAAAAAGGAGGTGTTGGAGTAGGCTCGATCGTTGCCTAGCTAACTCCAATGCTCTGTTTGCTTTTCCCCAGGCTGAGGTTACTCATCTTGCCCCGGGGATTTGGAATCACTCTCTGCTAAAGATCTCAATCATACCCCTGAATCCTTCTCAATAATATTTTTTGTTCTACCCCCATTGTTCGGGACACGAGGGATACCACGAGGTGGTTCGTGAACAATGGAATGCTCCGACCCAAGGATTCTCGTGGGTATCCCATCATAACTAGCTTAGAAGAGTTAAACAAAGGCTAAAGGAATGGTGCAGGATTCTTCCTAATAATGATCGAAGGATTGAGTCCCTTACACAGGAGGTGGGTCTCATTGAAGGGATTCTGGAAGAGGCCTGGAGTGAGGAGGCTTTCGATGAACTGAAAACTAAGAAGGAAAGTTGGGTGGAGGAGCTGTTAAAACATGAAAGACAGGCGCGGGATCAGACCAGAGTGATGTGGATAAGAGAGGGTGATGAAAATACCACATTCTTCCATTCTTGCATTAATGAACAAAAATGTTAGGAAAATCCAAACATCCCGCAAGAGGACGGCTCATACGTGAATGAAAGAGAAGAGGTTGGGAAGATGGCTCTTCAATATTTCCAGGATCTTCTTAAGGGACAGAACACCAGAATGTCCAGAAGGTATAATACTGGAACTTTGGGGCTGTGGGAGGTGATCCCGAACAGAGTATCAGTGGAGGATAATTGCACCCTGGAATCAACTCCATCAGAGGATGAGATCTTTCAAGCCATGAAGATGTTGGATCCAAAAAGCAGTCCTGGGCCTGACAGGTTCCCACGGTACTTCTACAAGGGAACGTGGGACGTGGCGATGGGTGACGTTATTGATGCTATACTAGATATCATCAATGGTGGGTCTTTACCACGTGTGGCCTAATCCATGAATCTATTCCTTATTCCCAAGGTCAAATACCCCAACTCCCTGTCCCATTACAGGCCAGTCAGTCTCTGCATGTTTGCTTATAAAATTCTTGCATGCCTTATCAACCAATGACTGGCTGAGATGCTGCCTTCATGGATTTATCATGAACACCATGGCTTCATGAGAGGACGATCAATCCAGGGGTCCATCACCCTTGAACAGGAGATGGTGAGGGATATCAACCCCAAGACTCATGGATCCAACCTCACCATCAATGTTGACATGAACAAAGACTATGATCGGATTTAATGGATCTTTTATAACATAGTCCTTGTGACGATGGGATTCTTGGAAAATGTGGTTGACAGTGTCTATAGGTGTGTGAGATCATCTTGGCTGGGGATTTCTTTAATGGAAAAAACGCATGGTTTCTTCAATGATACTAGAGGTCTAAGACCAGGAGACCCACTCTCTCGCAGCCTATTTATCGTTGCCCAAGATGCTCTTAGTTCTTCAATCAACAGTCGCATACTCCAAGGGAATCTTCTTCCTTTTCGAAGGAAATGCATCCTCCCTACAATATCCCACCTCATGTTTGTGGACAATACTATGATCTTCATTAACGGAGGGAGGAGATCCGTCTAGAGACTGATTGAGCTTCTGAATGACTACTGCATCTGGAGCGGATATATCCTGAGAAAGGAGAAGAGCATTTTCTTCATATCCAACCACAGCTCGTCCCAACGTCTGGACTCCCTCAAAAGAAGGCTCAATATGAAACACAAGCTTTTCCCAATGGAATACTTGGGCACTCCCATTTCTTCTGGAAGAATGAGAATACGCGATTTCGAAGGTATTTTAAGAAGGATGTCTGGGCGTGTTCTCAACTAGAAGAATCAGCTTCTATCATTCGGAGGGCGCATTGCTCTAGTGAATAGTGTCCTTTCTGCCATTAATATTCATGCCATGTCCTCTTCCAATGTGCTAAAAGGAGTCATCAAAGTAGTGGATGCCATTTTTTGTAACATCGTCTGGGATGCGAAGTCGGAAGGAAAGCAGCATTGGACAAAGTGGGAGTGGCTGGCAAGACCCACCCTCGAAGGGGTGATCAACAATCGAAGTCTCCATAATACTATAGAAGGTACCCACGCCAAGATTTCATGGGAGATATTGGAAGAGAAAACCTTATGGGGTCGATGCATGTCACCTTTGATGAGGGGTAATGAGGAGGTTAGTTGTGGTCTAGCTACCCCGATGTGGGCCAAAGTTCACCCTCTGGTTCTTTCCTTGTCTTCTTGCTCTCATTGGATTGTCGAAACAGGGGACATATCCTTCTAGAAAAAGAACTAGGAAGGCTCTATTTTGGCATTCCCACGGTGCTCGGTTCCTTTAATCTCTTTCAAGGAAGCCCAATGTCATCCTCGCTTTATCAAATAGGTGTTGAATGTGGATCACCAGGATGTCTTTGATTCAATCATGTTGAATTCTGAGAAAGACATGTGTGTTTTCACTCCCTCATCCTCGGGGGTCTTCAAAAAGAGAGACTTCCAAAGGTGGAGGTCCCTCACGAGGCTCCTGGATCAGTGGAATGGTGATGTCTGGTGTCGTCAGATCCTGACCAAAATGAATTTCTTGACCTGGCAGATTAGGAACTTGGCACTGGCCTTAGATGACAATATCAAGAAACTTGGGATCAGCCTGGCCTCAGGATGCCACTGTTGTAAGCAGTAGATGGAGGAAATCTTGGATCACCTATTTTCCAAGAGTGAATGGGCGCTGGAGGTTTGGTCGTTTCTTTGGGGAGTTAGGTCTCCCAGTTCCGAGAAGACTGAGACTGAGTTTCTGGAAAGGTGTTTTGAAGGCCTGCTTGGTTCGGAGAAGACCTGCCTTCCCCATACTGTCTCTTTTAATGTGGGGTGCTGCTGTATTTGGAAAGCTAGAAACCAAGCCCAATACGAAGGCCTAAGACCTTCGACCAGAGCCATCATTTCTCACATCTGATTCCTGCTCATTGACATGTCTTTTCTCATTAGGGAGTGGCAGGGGTCCTCCCCCTTCCCTTGCATGTAGACGCACAATCACTATCCTTCCCTTCCTGAGGAGGGAGGCCCTGGGAAGTTGGTTCGATGTGATCCCCCTGTAATAGGCTACAATCTCAATACTGATGGAGATTGCTTAGCGGGGGTGATATCTGGAGGGGGGTTGTTAGAGATCCTAAGGGTGATGTGAAATTGGCTTTCTCTCATTCCTTGGGCAGGGGAACTTCCTTCCAAGCAGAGGCTCAGGCTCTCTTCACAGGTCTTTCTTTGTGCATCTAAGAGGATGTTTCCATTTCGGAAGTGGAGGTGGACTCTATTGTCCTCCTTAATTCCCTTTAAGAGAATCACTCTACACCATGGTCCATTGTGTATGTGGTCAAGAAATTTTGTGATATGCCAAGTCAAAAAATCACTCTCTCCCACATGTGGAGAGAGGGGAATAAGGTCGTGGACTATTTGGCTTTCATGGATGATCACAGGTCCACAGATGTGCATATCATCCGGACTAACAGTTTGAAGGCAGAATGTGTTAATTTGATCTGAGGGGATGCCCTCAGTCTACATTACTTTAGACCTCCATATCTTAATTTGTGTCCTTATTTTCTTCTCTTTAATAAAAAATCAATTTGGATGGAACGAGTCAAATCTCATTGAGGCGATGGTTGTCCACACATAGTAACATGAAATTATTGTATTTTAAAAAAATGAAATCATAATGGTATGTTGTAAATAAAAATTAAATATGCATAGATTCAATATAATTATAATATATATCTTATTTATTAATTCCATTGATGTATATAATTTTGGTTTACTGATGATCTTATAGAATGAATCACATCGCATCGTGGAGACGGTAGGTCGTACGTGCGCACGAGAGACGATCTCATTCACTAAATGGTTAAAGGGGATTGAATTGTTTGGTATATTAATTTTAAAGAATAATTATCATGTTATATTAATTATTTACATATATTATACCCTTAATTACACAAATCCAATGTATGTCTTTTTGAATAACAAATTTCACCATGACGCGGAGACGATAAAATGTAGGTAGTCACACATGGTGATATTTTCTTTTAAGGGATGGATAAAAGGAGGTATAAGGTTTCCCATAATTATAATAACATCTCATAATGTAGAAGTTACTAGATTTTTTATTTTTTATGGTCACTACATAATAAGAGGAAGTAGAAGAAGAAAATAATTTCGGAAGAGGTGATAAAACAAATACCTCTTTCTGAGTATCTCCTTTTGATTTTCACAAAAGGTATACACAAGATGTATTTATTACAAAATTGAGGCCCATATAGGGAATGGAGGGATTTCAGGAGAATATTTTACAATATCTTGTGTGACTCATGGATCTTGAAACGAGTGAGTATGTGGGTTAAGGTGGTGTCTATTTATAAGAGGGGGGAGGGACGCATTAGGAATGTCTTGAAATGTTATTTTATTAAAAATTTATATTCAAATTATAATAGTTATAAAGTGATATATTTGTAGTATAAGATGAATATGGGTCTAAATTTTCTCATAAAATAGGCTTTATACATGCTTATGTCAAAAAATTAACCTTATCTTTTAGCGTTAACCCGTAGTTCAAAAAATTAACTCTTATCATGTCTTATTTTATTTTCTGAATATACAGTTATGATAGTTAATATAAAATTCCAATAGAGCAAAAAGTCAATAATTAATAATATTTATAATGATTTATAAGTCATTTGAATGGATCATTGATTTTTAGGGATATTATATCAATTAATAAAATAGTATTAGTTTTAAAAACTAATTTTTTTTTTAATTTTGACACTTTTTAGAAATTCATTTTTTTACATCATAAAAACATGATTCCTTCAAACCAAGAATATTGAATCATTCCTAACATGTCAGTTTCATCCAAAAATTGTTTTATGGCATAAAACTATTTTCATTACATTCATTTTAATATTTATATTATCATTTATTGGAATATTTCATTTAGAAGGTATTTCTTACATCATCATTGTACCGTAAATAATTTTTTAAAATATCTAAAAATTATAAATAAAACTCCATGTTGTAAGAAATATTTTTACAGTTATAATTAATTTTTATAGTATATTTGATTGTTTATATAAACCAAAATAATTTTTTTTAGTTAGGAGATAGATGTTTAGTTTATATTTCCCTTTTCTTTAAAATTAATTCTATAAAATGTCATTATCACACCCAAGTGGCTCAATGGGGTCCTAAAATTGACCCAAGGATTCCCATGGATGGAAGTATCACATATAATGTGATTATGACCTGTTTTAGTGTAGTTCAATATTATTTTAGTATTATTTTTTACCCATATAAACCTTTTTTACTCATTAACCGTGGTAAATAACAATAATTACTATAGTTACTCTTTAGAATGTGGAAAATAAAAGTTACCTATTTACACAAATTTGATGTTCAAATTTATACTATAAATTTTTTTTCCAAATTCAAAATAAATAATTTGTTGAAATTAGTTTATAATTAATTCTTATTTGAAAAACTAGAATGTTGTGTTCTAAGAAGAAAAAACAATCAAATGATTGACATGAATTCTTATTTAGTATAAATGTAAAATTACTTATAAAGACCAAAATTTGATTAAATGATAAAAACATAATCCAATTACACGTTAAAAAAATTTAAAGGAAAATTTACATATTTATATATATATTATATTAAAAGGTAGTTTTGATTAAAAATCTGTATTTTTTACTATTTATAAAAATATAGATTTTATCAAAAAAATACCAAAACGTTAACCAATGTAAATTTTGAGGTCCCAATTCTAAAGAATAAGTTTATTTTATCAAATATAACATATAAAAGTGAAAAAAAGTATTTTTTTAAGGTTTCTCCATCAGATGTCGGTAAACCAACCTTTTAAAAAAATTATAGTATTATATGCTTAAAATTGGATTTATTCTCATTTTAAGCCTCTAAAATTTGTTAGATAAATGTAAAAAACAATTAATGAATATTTAAAATCATAATATAGTTAATTTTTTTCATTTCCACCAATAAAAAAATTAAGTGTTTTATACCACTTAATATAATAATAATATTATTGTATTATGTTTTGTATAACTCAATGTTGTGTGCAACATATGATTTCGAGTAACCCGTTGCTGCACGTCGAGTACACTATCAGGATAAGCATCTCTATTAATTTAAAATGATTATATTTTTCATAAATATTAATACATATTAAAATTTTTAATTATATAAATACCTGGGATGTTAAATCATTTCCCCTTTTGGAAATTCTGGCCTCAAAACTTGACTTTGGCATTGGTAACAAGGGTTTGAATTTCAAAATACCATTATTGGAAACACACATAAATATAATGGTTACGAGAAAATATAATTTAAAATAAATAAAGTGAAGTTCAAAGGTCACTAGATATATAAAAAACTAGAGTTTTATGTTGGAATACATGGCTATGGAAGAGAAAACTAACCATCATGATCTGATGGTGAGTGATAGAAAACTTGATGAGGAGAAGGTTAAAAACTAAAAAAACCATAAATTAGTGATGGGATAAGAATATTTGATTTCTCTGTAGGAAAAGTAAATTGAAAATGTTTTAGTTTTAACATCATTTTCATTAATTTGAGTAATTTATTTATGATCTTGACTAAAAACATAAGCAAACACACATACATGTCATGTAACATCTTGTCCTTTAATAAATATCTACAACAAAATAATCTTTTCTCCAAATGATGAGTATTCAAGATGACATGGTCACACCAGAGAACTAGATTCAACTTCTAGGAAATCAAATAATCCAAAAAAGATAAACATTATATTTCCCATGTCTTAATACATTAACCAAAACCAAAATGGATAGTAGAAGATTAGGTAATCCCCAAAAATAATAATCCATTATAATAATATATTATTATCTTAATTATTAAAAGTAAACAAAACATACAAAAAGTTCTATAAATACCAATCAATAAAAAAATGTCCTCAAAATTCCTAAAATTAATCCAAACTAATAGTGAATCCCAAAATTCATAAGGATTGGATAACATAATATTCCATGATAAATATCAACATTTATCTCCAAATAACACAGAATACCTTTAAAGTATCATAAATAAAAGTCATTAACCTAATAACATATTCTCTATAATAGGATAATCATTTCCCTAATTGAAAAAAATCTATATATGTCCACTATAGAAGTATAAATTCCTCCAAAATAAAATTCCACCATCACTCCTCCAATGAAATCAGATAGTATTCTATTTCCCTTAGGCATATAGTGTTCTCAAATATCGAATTTCATCCAAAATAACATTTATCACATAATAACTATTTCATATTCCTATACCAACTATATCCTGTAAACAAATCATATGTTCCAAAAATAATCTTATTCATAACCCATAAAATCATTTAACTAAAAATAATATATCATACTAAAGAGGGACTTAATGGAGGCTAGGGATAGACGATAAATCCTAGTCACACTTTGGTTGTGGGTATGATTCCTGCTACATTTTCAGACCCGATTGGTTGTCAAATGGTATATATGATATTATTTTTTCAAAAATTATATAATTATTATAATATTCCAAAAATATTATAAATAACTAAAATATGACAATAACATGTTTTAACCCCAAATATGATTTCATTCTTCATATTTTTCATCCCAAAAATTAATAACCCATAATTAATTAAGACAAATGTCTCTAAGAAAATTAGCGACCATAATATTTATGACCATAACACATAAAAGGGGGTTTATAATTTGTTGATATTATGATAATTCATAAAATTATAATCCAATGATGATATACCTAACATTTATTAAAACAACCTACTCTCCAAGGATTTCTAAACCAACCTATTATACCATCTATAAGGAACGGGATGTAAACATATCTTAATCATTAGATAAGTTAATAATTTGGATTTAATTTACATATAGAATCTTTTTAGGATTAGAAATTTGGATAATTAGGTCATAAATCATACATAACATATTAAATATTACAACTAGACACTTAAACTCAGTTTTTTTCACAAATCAAAAAATCAATAAAATAAACATGGAATCATTTCATTATTTAACATCATAACTTTTATTTTATCCAATCCATAACTATATTATTATTTATGTCCTGCAATTTTTTTGAAAAATTTGGGATAACCATAAAAATATCCGTAAGGGATTCACAAAGAAGATAAACTATTATTCTTGGGAAATCATGACGACCACAATTACATTATAATAATATAATAATTTTCACAATTAAGAAGTTTTAGAAATAGATAACTAAATATAAGATCATTGCATACCATTTTGTATACAAATGATTACTATAAACCCATAGAAAGAATCAAATATCATAAAATGTTGTCTTCAAAAATGAATATACTTAAATGGAATAACCATATGGTGAACATCGACACATTTCACTAGATGGAATAGCCAAACAGTCAACATCCATACATATCACTTAATGCAATTAACATATGACTGACTTTCGTACCCCAGGAATTGGATGTTATAATGTAGCCAACCGTTCTTGGTTTATCATAGAACCACCCGTATTTGTTCTGTATCAAAACCACTTGTCTCTGGTTTATCATGTAATCACCCGTCAAATGACTATGTGCCATTATATAATCAATAGACGTAAAATATTACAGTTATCTATATTTCACTCATAAAATTTATTTTATATCACATGATATCATTTCATGATATTGAAATATTAAATAAAACATCAAAATATTTATTAACAAAAAAACAACCAAAATGGATATAAGGGATTTCTTTTCCTTTTTAGAAACATTGTGGTTAATATTGGAATCCAAATATCAAGTAATGTTATGTCAGCAAAGGAGACATTATACCTGCATTTGTTAAAAATATTCCTTTTTTTATTTTAGTATCACACTTATTAGAAAAAATATTCCCTTAGAATGAAATTAAAATTAAAATGGATTTATTATACACCGTATAAAATAAGATGGTGCATATTGTCAAAAAATTCCTCAATGAATAGAGATGGAGACTATTTCCCTTACAATGATCATATCCTTAGTTAAAGGTTAAATCAATGAAATAATTAATGGGAAAAAATATAAATACTCCAAATATAAATTTATTCTAACTATAAAACAGATCTATTTTCATTCACACATATTCATAGAAAAAAATACCAATGAAAATGATATTTATATTTAACTAAATGAAAGTAGATTGAGTTAATATTTCACATAAAAGTTCATATATATGATGTAAGAATTTATCAATTAGGTGATTATGTGTATAAAAATTATAACCACACAAAGGGATTTGTAAATTACAAAATAAAGAAATAAAAAGTGATTCCACACATAATCATGGCCTAATATAATAAACGAAGTATGCATAAAAACCAATGAGTTGAAACTGTGATTTGAAATTATCTTACAAAGATCATTTTGTTAAAAAAATAGATATATTATGAATATTCACTATAAATACACATAAGGAAAATAGAAATACAATATAGTATATCAAAATATATTTCACACGTAATTATAGCACGTCATAATAAAGAAGCAGAATATTTACCCAATGAATGGAAATTTGGGTTATGAATTTCCCTCCCATTGAGTCGGACTCATCTTGTATAATCATTATGTTCTTGAATAATAATCATATGATAATTTATACTCTATTTAGATCCTCTTAAGGTCTATTATTCATTTTAAATCTATTATTATAATGTTATATCAATTAGTTAATTATTTGAGTTCAAATTGGATGTTTTGTCAACATTGAGTATTTGAGTAAAAAATGAACATGTTTTGATGCAAATTATCCATGTGGTCAATAGTATATTATATAAAAAAGATTATTAATGACATATATATCATATATTTTATGTATATATGAATTTTTAATAGTCCATAACAAATTTCTATATTCAATAAAATGCACTATACATGGGGACGGTAGGTCGTACATACACACGAACAATACATTCATTTCCTTTTCATATAAATATATTGAACAATAAATGACACAATAGTATATTATAATTAAATTATAATTTCAATGGTATATATGTTACATAATTTAATTTACTCCATCCATTATACATTCCATTTATGCCATGAATGAGTTGTATCACTTTGACGGGGCGATAGTCCACACTTCCAAAAATATAATTATCTTATTATACACACTATGGAAATTGTAATGGTATGTTGTAAATAAAATTTACATAAGAATATAGTCAATATAAATTTAATATATATAATATTTATTCATTTAATTTATGTATATAATGTTATATAATGAGGATCATGAAAATGAATTGCCTCACATTGTGGAGATAATAGGATGCTTGTACACACCAGCGATGATATCATTTACTTAATGGTTAAATAGTATAAAATTGGCATATATATTAATTGTAAATAATAATAATAATAATAATAATAATATTTTTTTTCCATTATAATAATAATTATACACATCCAAATAATGTGTTGTTGAATGAAAAGTTACACTACGACACGGAGACAGTATATTGTATGTACTCACACACGATGATATTATTTTTCATAGAATGGATAAAAGAACCTAAAATATTTTCCTATAATTAAAATAACATCTCATAATTTAGATGATAAATTATTTATTACATTATTATGGAAAATACATATTAAGAAATTGTATAATAAGGAATTAATTTTGAAATATGTGAAAAAAGAAATGCCTATTTTTCTAGTATCTTCTTTTGATTTTCACAAAATATATCTATAGGAAGAATTTATGCAAAAAGTGTGTCCTCTAAGAGTAATGGAGGGATATTTTCATATTATTTTAGTATAATTGTTATGTGAAAATTTTCATGAGAGTTTTGAGTAAGTGGGTAGTGGTGGTGGCATTTTATAAGAGAGAGGAGGGGCACTTTTGTGATGTCATGAAATATTGTTGTATCAAAAATTGATTTCAGATTTATAATAGTTCCAAAGTTATATATTTCTAGGAAAATATGAGGATGGGTTTAAATCATCACAATAAATTGTTTTTGGACGTGGTTAGTTCACCAAATGAACATGATCTTTTATCTTTAATCCTTAGTACCTAAACATTAACTCTAACCTTGTCTTCTGGTATTTACAGAATATATTGTTACATTAGTAACTATAAAATCCAATGGAATGAAAAGTTGTCCATTAATTAAATTTTTTAAATTAAATATCTCATTTTTTAGAATATTAATTTGTATGACTATTATTTAATTAATGAAAATAGTATTTGTTATAAAAAATCAATTATGTCAATTTTGACACTATTTATAAATTTATTTTTGTAAATTTCATAAAAACAGTATTCCGTATAAAATGAAATAAGTCATCACTTTCATTTCAATGTAATACATAAAATTCATTGATGGAATATAAATGTCCATATTATATTTATTTTAATATTTATAATATCATTTATCTGATTATTTCGTTAATAAGGTGGTCATTGTATCATCATTGTGTCATAAATAAATTATTTAATTTAATGTCAAAAAATTATAAATATAATACCATTAAATAAGATATGTTTTTATATATCTAATGACTACTTATATTAAAGGAGATCATTTTTATACAAAAAATTAAAAGTGTTTTGGTATGGAAATACATGTTTGTGTTTTATTTCTCCTTTCTTTAAAATAATTATCACAAAAGGTCATTGTCACACCCATGTGGTATAATGAGGTCCTAAAATAATCCCATAGATGCACATGGTTGAAAATATCTCATAGAACATGACTAGGATATTTTTTAAGGTTTTTTATATTATTATAATATTATTTTTAACCATTATTTATTTGATTTACCCTTCAACTCTGGTAAATAAATATAATTACTAGAGTTAGTATTCCTAATGTCCTAAAATACATGGTATTTAATTACATAATTTGAAACTACTGATTCCAAATATGGAATCCATTTTTCATATTCAAAACACATAATTGGTATAAATTTATTTAAAATTAAGTCCCATTGTCAAAACCAAGAAGTGGATTTTTAAAAAGTACAACTAACAAAAGATTGACCTTTGTTAATGTAAAATCTAAATGTAAAATTACATATAATGAAAATAATTGGATTATATTATAAATAAATAATAATATTTCACTTAAAAAATAATTAAAAGGAAAATATAAATATATAAATAAATTCAATGAAAATGAAATTTTGAAATAAAATGTTGTTTTCTTTACTATTCATATAAATTTAGATTTTATCAAAAAATACCATAATTTCAACTCATGTAAATTTTGATTTCCCAATTATATGGAAGAATTTTATTTCATCAAATATAACATATAATTGAATCAAAAAACTATTTTTAAAAAGGTTTTTCCCTAAAAATGTGGTAAAATAGCAATTTAAAAATATAATAGTATTTTATGCATAAAATTGGATTCTTTCTAATTTTGAACCTCTATAATTCATTGGATAAATGTTAAATCATAAAAAATATATGTAAAATAATAATATAATTAATTATTTTCATTCTTTCCAACATAACAACTAATCGTTAATAGCAATTTAAAATTATAATAATATTATTTTATTATTTTATTAACACAATGTTGTGTGTGACATAAAATTTAAGAGAAACCCATTGTTGAGTGTCAAGTACGATATTTGGAAAATCATCTCATTTAATGTTAAATTAATAAATTATTCATAGATATTAAAATATATGAAAATTAATTTTTCTACAGATATCTTGAATGATACAAAAAATTTTGTTGCTCTCACACTTACTAATTATATAATTGACACAGGTTCCTAACATAGTTTTATCTCTATACCATTTGTGGTTGCGATGTGCCTATCCATGGAACATTTTTCTAAGGCTATGTCAATAGATACTCTTTTGGGTGTGTGAGTTGAAAATATTATACTATGTAGAGATTGCGCCTTACTAGTTGTTGGTTATTGATTTTTTTATGACATGCTAGTCCTCTAGATGTATGGTTTTGACAGGATCTTGGGTATGGAATGTGTGGTGATATATCATGCATATATCATTATCTACTGACATAGGGTAACGTTCAAATATCTTGAAAGAGGAACATATTTCTTTCTTTATGAGTGTGATATTCGAGTCGGTTGTGCATAGAATATTTTTCAGTGGTTGGGAGAACTCATGTCCCAATAGTCGGACTTATTTTTGATGATGTAGTGGTGGATAAACATGTATTTCCTCAAGTGACAGATCCGTTTTAGGTTGCCTTTCATTAGTATTTCACCGAAACTACCACACGAAAGGGATATAGAGGTCACAATCAAGTTTCTCAAGGGGTAGAACTAATTTCTATTCCACCATATCGAACTACGCCAAAAGAACTCTAGGATCTGAAGGATTAGCTTTAATAAATGGAGAAAATGGGATTCATTTAACCTACTATAGAGCTATGGGAATCACTCATGAAGTTTTCAAATAAGGATGATGGGTCGTTGGGGTTATATGTCAATTAAATAAAGTTAGATCATAGGAAGGTTAAAAACCAATACCCACTTCCTGAAATAGATGAAATGTTTGACCAACTATGGGGAGGAGGGATCAGTGTTCTCTAAGATGGATATGAGATCAGGATACAATCAGTTGAGGGTGTGACCTTCTGACATACTTCTGGCAACATTGTAGAGCTAGTGAGGGATGTGTAAACTTTTGTGATTCATTTGGGTTGACCAATTCACCAGCTATGTTCATGGGGCCAATGATTCTTATATTTCACCCTTCTATGGACCAGATCATGTATGTATTTTTTATGACATCTTGGTGTACTCACCAACTCTTTATGGTAATTCTAAACATTTTAACATCCTCATGAGTACACTAAGGGAGAATAGGATTTATGAAAATCTATCAAAAATTAAATTTTGGTTTGATAAGGTGAATTTCATGGTACACATAATTTGCGAGTCAGGTGTGTTGGTAGATCCAAAGAAAGAGCATGTTGTTGTTTCTTTGGAACATAAGAAAATGTTTACGATTTTTAATGTTTTTTGGGATATTATTGTTATTTTCGGTCATTCATTATTTATTTCTCTCAGTTGGAAGCATCACTATCAGGATAAAAAATGAACGATGTTATGTTTGAGTGGTTGGAGGCATGTGAAACTACTTTTCAAGATTTGAAGAAGTGGTTGCCCACTTCACTGATTCTGATCCTACCTGAATCTATTAAAAGGTACTCATTTTTCTGTGATGTGTCCCATGTTTGACTCGCAGTTTATTTGATGCATGAAAATCAGGATGTATCTTATGGTTCAATATTGTTTAGGCCTCATGAGTGGAATTACCTACACATGATTTTGAGTTAGCTATTGGGGTTTATACCTTAAAGTGTTAGAGTCAATACTTATTGGGGGAATGATTCACGATGTTTATTGATCATGAAATCCCAATGTTCATTTTCTCTCATTGGTATTAGAATCTTCTATAGTGTAGGTGGGTTGAGTACCTACAATCCTTCGATTTTGAGTTTCATTACACACTGGGGAAATGGAGGTGTGTTTCAGATTCTCTGAGCTAGAAGTCCCAAAATCAGGTGGCTCTAGAATCCAACACATAATGGAAAACATTTGATTTGTTCATTGTTATTCACCTTGAGGTGTAGGATGGGCACATAAAAATGACCCGTACACCTATATTGGTTGAGAATACACATTTCATAGGGTCATTGAAATTATTCTAGTATATCCATCGTGTTCATATATGAAGGAAAATATTATGGGTGGGGAGTCCCATTCTAGTTGTGTTTTGGTGTTGATGTAGTTATATGTGTTCAAGTCTGTGTTGTGCTACCAGTGATTGCATGCGAAGATTTAATGCGTGAATTTTATGTTTTGTAGAGTTAAGTACATCCAAAATTGACTAAAATGTATCGTGATCTTTATTGGATGAATTGATGGACTGAAATGATGAAAGTGGTTATGGGTTTTCTGGAATGAAGCCTTACCTACCAATAGGTGAAGTCTGAGAATCCGCAACCAAGTGGGTTTTTATAGTCATTCAACCTATGAGAATACAAGTTTATTACCATAACGATGGACTTCATAGTTAGTATTCTGAGAAAACCATGAAATAATTTTGCAATCATGGTCATTGTGGATAGGTTGACTCAAGTGGATAATTTCATTTCATTCATGGAATCATATATAGTCAACCATTTGGCTGAGTTATATTTTTGAGATATAGTGTAGTTTCGTGGTGTGCTGAGAACCACAATTTTATATCGATATGCACATTTAACATCGCGCTTCTGGAAGGGGCTATTGAAATAACCTGTTACCCATGTGTTATTGAGTATGGATCATCACCCACATATGGATGGGTAGTCATATCGAACAATTTAGAAATTAGAATTTATGTTGATAGTTATTTTTCTACATTTCAGTGGTTTGGGGGAAAAGAATTTCTTTTTGTAATGTTTTCTTAATACAATAATTTTTAGTCGACAACTCATGTTGAACCATTTGATGAACTCTATGGGTGGCCATGTAGATCTCTATTACACTAGTTCGAAGCTGTGGAGTATAAGTTAGTAGGACTGAGTCTCCTCCTGGAGAAGTTGGAGAAGGTTCATTTGATTTAGAAGCGGATAGAAATAGTTTAGATAAGGAATAAATAGTATGAAGATCAGCTTCATAGGCATGTAGAGTTCATGGTCGGTGATAGTGTGTTTCTTTAGGTGTCACCAAGGTTTGTTCACCATATTATCTGAAATAATGAATTTTGGAACCTAGGATTATAGGGCCATTTGTGATTATAGAGAAGATCAAACCAGTGAGATAATTATTGGATATTCCATAGTGGATGACTAGAATGCATGATCTTTTTCATGTTTCGAAACTCTAGAAGTATCAACCTAATTCATTTAATGAGATAAATTTTGAGAATGTCGAGTTTGAGGCTGATATATCATTTGAAGATCATCCAATGAGTATTTTGGACTATAGTGAGAATGTATTTCAAGGAAAGATAGTGTATTTGTTTCGAGTATTATTAAAGCATGGAAAAGATCAAGAATAAAATTTGGAGTGAGAATCATATATGCAGGCTCAGTGGCCTAATCTATTCTCTTTGGAAGCACATGGATGATCAGGAAGAGTGTCTTAGGATGAACCGTCCTATGGTGGAGAGGTTGCATTATCTAAGTTTTTCTTAAGGTAATGTTTTGTTTATGTTACAGTTTAAGTCCTATATTTTAGTCAAATATGTGTTTCCGAAATTTCATGATAAGGCTTTGGGTTTTCTGGGGGTTCTGGGCAAGAAATAGGTGGAAAAATAAATTTTTGGGTATATTGTACGGTTTTCACACTGTTAGTGAAAACCATATAGAGCATCCTAGCTACCCATATTGCCTTATTCATAGGCCTACACACTGTTATCACATGGTTAATATAATCATATGAAATTACTAGGAATCCATGAAAAGGGGTGATTTTGGGATAGTAATTTTCACATAGTTTTCATAGACTTCAGAAAACCATATAGATAAACCATGCAGGCCAGTAAAGTTGAGTAATTTACAAAATTGACACACAAGAATTTTAAAAATCTCGTATTATTTTTTCCCTTTCTTCTCCCATAAAACGTACTAATGATCCAAAGCATCGAACATCTCTCAATGGTGACCATCCATAAGTCATGTGTCATTTGGATTGTTGTCTCTTGTGGATCAAAGTACCGGTTATGTCTAATCTCATTTTTTCTTCAACCTCTCGATTAGGGTTTCCATATTTTTCCTATATCTATTGAAGCTCTAAAACCCAATTTTTATCAGATATTGGTTTAGGATTCATGGTTTGTTTGAATAAGTATCTAATGCTTCGTTTTAGGGATTATTAGTCAATAGAATCAAGGTAGGTGGTCTGCTTCTTATATCCCATATATTCGTTAGAGATTTGTGTATGATTGGGTTTATTTCATGGTTAAATTTTTTTTTAATTTGGATCCTTTTTTGATATTTTAAATAAAAAATGTCTAAATGATGAATATAAACCTTCATGGTCTCATTAGTACACATAGAGGGTGAATTTCATCTTGTAGGGACACTCACACTACTACAAAAATGGGCTTTTATCAGTGCTCAAAATGGGATTTATCAGCGCTAATGAAGTTCTATAAATCTCAGAGCTGATAGGGGGGGGTCCTCTTTATCAGTTCATTTTAGCGATGAAAAAATCTTCTTTCATGTGTGCTAAAAAAGTGCTGATAAAATGTACATTTATAAGTGCTAAAAAAGAACTGATAATGGCTTCCTTTATCAGCACTTTTTTAGCAGTAATAAATGTTTATTTTTTCAACGCATTTTAAGTTCTGATAAAGGCCTATTTTATTATCTCTAAAAAAGAACTGATAAATTCCCTGTCAGTTGCAAAAACAATTGTTGAAGCAGCACACCCAAACAACACCTGCAAATACTTCAGCATGTCAATAAGTTTACCCATACAAAATTAACACATAAATCATAAGATAATTACACCAAGTATACCCATACACCATTAACACATAATTCAGAAGTTAATTAAATACATAAAGTTTTCTATTCAGAATTCAAGTGGTTGGGGGGTTGTTCAAGGGTTCCAGGTTGCTGTCAAATGGGGGGTAGGGGGTGTTCAGGAGTATGGGGTGTCCAGGGGGTGGGGGGAAATCCAGGAGGTTGGGGGGTTTTCCGAGGAGGGTGGTGGTGTCCAGGGGGTGGGGGTGTCTAGTTGGTGGGGTGGTGTCTAAAAGGGGGTCCATGTGTGTGTGTGTGGGGGGGGGGTAGTCCATGGGGGAGTCCAGGGGGCTGGTGTTTAGTGTGGGGGGGGGGGGGGCTTTCTAGGGGTGGTTGGGGTGTCTTGTGAGTGGGGGCAGTCCAGGGGGGTTGGTGGGGCTATCCAAGGGGGGTGGGGTGGTGTCCAGGAAGGAGGGATGGGGTGTCTCGGGGGATAGGTGCGTCCAGGGGGTGAGGGTGTACCAGTGGGTGGGGGTGGTCTGAGGGGTTGGTAGGGCTATACAAGGGGGGTGGGGTGGTGTCCAGGTGGGGCTGTCTAGGGGGTCTGTCTATGTGGTGTCCATGTGGGTGGACTGGTGTCCAGGGTGTCGGTGGGGGCATTCTTGGGGGCGGGGGGTGTCTGGGTGGTCCAGGGGGTTGGTGGGGCTATCCAAAGGTGGTGGGATGGTGTCTGGGAGGGTGGGGGTGGCATTTCATGGGTGGGGGTGTCCAGGGGGGTTGGGGGTATGCAGGTGGTGGGGTGGTGTCAAGGAGGGGTGGGGGTGCCATCCATGGGATGGTGGTTGTCCAGGGGGTGGGGGTGCCTGGGGGTTGAGGGGGCTTTCCAGGAGGTGGGGGTGTCCAGAGGGGTGGGGGTGTCTAGTGGGTGGGTTGGTGTCTAATGGGGTGGGGGTGGGGTGGTCCAGGGGGTTGGTGGGGTTGAATTTTACATGTCACGATGGACCCATTGATTATTCTCATAAAAGAGCAAGGCAATTTTAATGCATTTGGTCAGATTTCTGTAGGCTAGTTGTTGTTTTCACTTAAAATTGTGTCCATTTTAAACCAAATATAGACCCTTAGAGTGATACTGGCCACACCATGCCTCAAATTGAGGTGACGATGACTCGTACACAACAAACAACAGCCATGGATCATTCTCCTAAATGATCATGACAATCTGAATGTGTATGGTTGGATTTCTGTAGGTTTGATGTTGTTTTCACATAGAATTGTGCCCATTTTAAACAAAAGAGAGACACTTTGAGAGATATTGGCCACACCATGCCTTAGATTGACATGGGGATGACTCTTACATGTCACAAAGGACCCATCGATCATTCACTTAAAGGATCAATGTAATCTGAATGAGTTTGGTTGGATTTCCATAGTTCAGTTGTTGTTTTCACTTAAAATTGTGTCCATTTTTTTTAAAAAACACCCTTTGAGTGCTACCGACCACACCATGCCTTGGATTGAGGAACAGATGACCCATACATGTCCCCAAATCACCTGTGGATCATTCTCTTAAAGGATCAACACAATCCAAATTTTTTTGGTCAGAATACCATAGGTGAGTTCTTTTTTCACTTAAAAATTTCTCCATTTTAAACAAAAGAGAGTCTCTTTGAGTGGTACCAGCCAAACCGTGCCTCGGATAGAGGCAGGGATGACTCATACATGTCCCCAATGCACCCTTGGATTTTTCTCGTAAAGTATCAACACAGTCTGAATGATTTTGGTTGGATTTCCATTGGTCATTTGTTGTTTTCACTTAAAAATCATTCCATTTTAAACAATAGAGAGGCCCTTTGAGTGGTACCAGCCACACAGAGCCTTCTATTGAGGCGGTGATGACTCTTACATGTCGTAATGGACCCGTGGATCATTATCCTAAAGGATCAACACAATCTGAATGCGTTTGGTTGGATTTTCGTAGGTCAGTTGTTGTTTTCACTTAAAATTGTGTCCATTTTAAACAAAAGAGAGACACTTTGAGTGGTACCAGCCACACTGTTCCTCGGATTGAGGAAGGGTTGACTCGTACACATTCGTAAAGCACCCGGGGATCGTTCTACTAATGGATCAACAAAATATAAATGTGTTTGGTCAGATTTCCATAGGTTAGTTGTTGTTTTCACATAAAAATGATTCCATTTTAAACAAAAAGAGAGACCCTTTGAGTTGTACTGGCCACACCGTGCGTCAGAATGAGGCGGGGGTGACTCGTACACATCCCCAACACACCCATGTATCGTTCATGTAAACAATAAACACTATATAGATGCATTTGGTTGGATTTCCATAGGTCAGTTTTTGTTTTCACTTAAAAATCATTCCATTTTAAACAAAAGAGAGACCCTTTGAGTGGTACCGGCCACATCGTGCCTCTTATTGAGGTAGGGATGACTCTTACATGTCGTAAAGGACCTTTGTATTGTTCTCCAAAATGATCAAAACAATAAGAATGTGTTTGGTTAGATATTCATAGGACAATTGTCATTTTCACTTAAAATTGTGTCCATTTTAATCAAAAGAGAGACCCTTTGAGTGGTACCGACCACACCATGCCTAAGATTGAGGTGGGGATGACTCTTACACATCCCCAATGAACTCTTGGATCATTCTACTAATGGATCAACATAATAAAAATTTGTTTGGTTGGATTTCCATAGGTATGTTGTTGTTTCACATAAAATTGTGTCCATTTTAAACAAAAGAGAGACCCGTTGAGTGGTACCTGCCACACCGTGCCTCGAATTGAGAAAGGGATGACTCATACACATCAAAAATAACCTATGTACTGTTATCCTTAATGATAAACATAATAGTAATGAGTTTGTTTGTATTTCCATAGGTCAACTGTTGTTTTCACTTAAAATTGTGTCCATTTTAGACAAAATAGTGACCCTTTGAGTGGTACTAGCCACGCCGTGCCTTAGATTGAGGTGGGGATGACTCGTACATGTCACCAATGCACCCATATATTTTTTTCCTAACGAATCAACACAATATGAATGCGTTGTTCTGATTTTCATAGGTTAGTTGTTGTTTTCACTTTAAATTGTGTCTATTTTAAACAAAAGAGAGACCCTTTGAGTGGTACCGGCCACACCGTACCTCGGATTGAGGAGGGGTTTACTCGTACTCATATCTAAATGATCCATGGATATTTATCATAAAGTATAAAGACAATATGAATGTGTTTGGTCAGATTTATATAGGCCAGTTGTTGTTTTCACTTAAAATTGTGTCCATTTTCAACAAAAGAGAGACCCTTTGTGTGGTACCGGCCACACCGTGCCTCGGATTGAGGTGGGGATGACTATTACACATCCCCAACACACCCATGTATTGTTATCGTAAAGGATAAACTCAATTGGAATGTGTTTTCTTGGATTTCCATAGGTATGTTGTTGTTTTCACTTATAAATATTTCTATTTTAAACAAAACAGTGACCCTTTGAGTGGTACTATCCACAATGTGCCTCAGATTAAGGTGGGGATGACTCGTACATGTTAGAAATGACACTTGGATTATTATCCTAAAGGATCAACAGAATACAAATGTGTTTGGTCAGATTTCTGTAGGTTTGTTGCTGTTTTCACATAAAATGGTGTCCATTTTAAATTAATGAGAGACCCTTTGAGTGGGAATGGCCCCACCATGCCTCAGAATTAGGATGAGTTGACTTGTACACATCCCCAAAGGACTCTTAGATAGTTCTAAAAAAGGATCAATAAAATATGAATGTGTTTGGTCATATTTCTATAGGCCAGGTATTGTTTTTACTTAAAAATCTATCCATTTTAAATAAAAGAGAAACCCTTTGAGTGGTACTACCCACATCATGCGTTGGATTGAGGTGGGAATGACATGTACAAGTCAAAAAGGACACTTGGATCATTATCCTAATGTATGAATATAATCTGAATGCGTTTGGTCAGATTTTCGACGGACATTTGTTGTTTTCACATAAAATTATGTCCATTTTAAGCAAAAGAGAGACCCTTTGAGTGGTACCAGCCACACCGTGCCTCGGATTGAGGCGGGGATGAATCGTACATGTCCATAATGAACCCATTAATTGTTCTATAAAGGATAAACAAAATTTGAATGCATTTTGTTGGATTTCTATAGGTCAGCTCTTGTTTACACTCAAAGAAAATTTCAATTTTAAACAAAAGAGAGACCCTTTGAGTGGTACCGGCCACATTGTGCCTTGTATTGAGGCGGGAAAGACTGGTAAACGTCACAAAGGACCCGTGGATCATTACCGTAAAGGATCAGTACAATTAGAATGTGTTTGGTCAGATTCCCATTGGTCAGTTGTTGTTTTTACATAAAATTGTGTCCAGTTTAAACAAAAGAGAGACCCTTTGAGTGGTACCGGTCACACCATGCCTCAGATTGAGGAGGGGATGACTCATACACATCCGCAACGCACCCGTGGATCAGTATATTAAAATATAATAACAATTCAAGTTCATTTGTTCATATTTTCATAGATCAGTTGTTGTTTTCCATTAAAAATCTGTCCATTTTAAACAAAAGACAGTTCCTTTGAGTGGTAACAGTCACACCGTGCCTCATCTTGAGGCGGGGTTGACTCATACACATCCTCAACACACCCATGGGGGTGTCTCGGGGGGGGGGGGGGGGGTTTCCAGGGGTGGGGGTGACCGGGGGGTGGTGGTTGTCAAGGAGGGGTGGGGGTTCCATCCAGGGGTGGTGGTTGTCCAGGGGGTGGGGGTGTCTGGTGGGGGGGGGGGGTGGGTGCTATCCAAGGATGGGGGTATCAATGGGATTGTTCTTGGGGTGAGGGATTCCATGGGGATGAGGGGGCTTTCAGGGGGTGGGGGTGTCCAGGGGGTGGGTTGGTGTCCAGGGGGGTGGGGCGGTCCAGGGCGTTAGTGGGGTTGAATATTACACATTAAAGAGGACTCATGGATCGTTCTCATAAAGTATCAAGACAATCTGAATGTGTTAGGTTGGTTTTCCATAGGTCAGTTGTTGTTTTCACTTAAAATTGTGTCCATATTAAACAAAAGAAAGACACTTTATGTTCTTCCAACCACACCGTGCCTCATATTGTGGTAGGGATGACTCGTACACATCCCCAACGATCCCTTAGATCGTTATCTTAAAGTGTAAACACAGTCTGAATGTGTTTGGTCGGATTTCTGTAGGTAAGTTGTTGTTTTCACTTAAAATGTTGTCCATTTTAATCAAAAGAGAGAATCTTTGTGTGATACCATCCACATCGTGCCTCAGATTGAGGCGAGGATGAATCCCACACATCACAAAGGACCTTTGCATCATTCTCGTAAATGATCAATACAATCTGAATGCGTTTGATCAAATTTCCATAGGTTAGTTGTTGTTTTCACATAAAATTGTGTCCATTTTAAACAAAAGAGAGACCCTTTGAGTGATACCAGCCAGAACATGCCTTGGATTGAGGCAGGGATGACTCATACAGATCCCCAATTCACCCTTGGATCATTATCATAAAGGTTCAACACAATTCGAATGTGATTGGTAGGATTTCCATAGGTATGTTTTTGTTTTCACTTAAAAATTTGTCCATTTTAATCAAAAGATTGACTCATTGAGTGGTATCGGCCACACCATGCATCAAATTGAGGCGGGGATGACTTGTAAACATCCTAAAAGGCTGTTAAAAAATTCTACAAAAGAATCCACACAATCCGAATGCGTTTGCCCAGATTTTTGTAGGTTAGTTGTTGTTTTCACTGAAAATTTTGTCCATTTTAAACAAAAGAGAGACCCTTTGAGTTGTACTTGCCACATCGTGCCTCAGATTGAAGATTTGATGACTTGTACACGTCCCCAATGTACATGTGGATTATTATCCTAAAGGATAAATGCAATCTGAATTATATTGGATGGATTTATGTAGGTCAGTTGTTGTTTTCTCTTAAAAATCTGTCCATTTTAAACAAAAAAGAGACCCTTTGAGCGGTACCGCCCACACTGTGCCTCGAATTAAAGTGGGGATGACTCGTACATTTCAAAAAAAGACCCATGGATCATTTTCTTAAAGGATCAATATAATACAAATGCGTTGGGTTGGATTTTCATAGGTTAGTTGTTGTATTCACATAAAATTCGGTCGATTTTAACAAAATGAGTGACCCTTTGAGTGGAAATGGCCACACCATTCCTTGAATTGAAGAGGGGATGACTCGTAACATCCCTAATGCACCCATGGATATTTCTCAAAATGTATCAACATAATAAGAATGTGTTTGTTCGGATTTCCATAGTTCATTTGTTGTTTTCACTTAAACATTTGTCCATTTTAAACAAAATAGAGACTTGTTGAGTGGTACCGGACACACCGTGCCTAAGGCAGGGACATCTTGTACATGTCAAAAATGACCCATGGATGGTTCTCTTAAAGGATAAATACAATCTGAATGTGTTTGTTCGAATTTCCGTAGGTTAGATGTTGATTTCACTTAAAATTGTGTCCATTTTAATGAAAAGAGAGACCCTTTGAGTGGTACCGGCCACACTGCGCCTCTGATTGAGGAAGGGATTACTCGTACACATCCCCAACACACCCTTGGTTCTTTATAGAAAAGGATTAGCTCAATCCAAATTCATTTGATCAGATTTCCGTAGGTCAGTTGTTGTTTTCACTGAAAATTGTTTCCATTTTAAACAAAAGAGAGGCCCTTTGAGTGGTACTGCCCACACCGTACCACTGATTGAGGCGGGTATGACTCATACACGTCAAAAAGGACCCGTGGATCATCCTCCTAAAGGATCAAAACAATCTTATGTGTTTGGTCGGATTTCCATAGGCCAGTTGTTGTTTTCATTTAAAATTTGTGTACATTTTAAACAAAAGAGAGACCCTTTGAGTGGTACCAGCCATAGTGTGCCTCGGATTGTGGTGTGGTGACACATACACATCCCCAATGAACCTGTGGATCATTCTCCTAATGTATAAACCCAATATAAATGCATTAGGTTGGGTTTCCATAGGTCCGTTGTTGTTTTCACTAAAACATTTGTCCATTTTAAACAAAAGAGAGACTCTTTAAGTGGTATCGGCCACACTGTACCTCGGATTGAGGCGGGGATGACTCTTACACATCAAAAATGAACCATGGATTGTTATCCTAAAGTATCAAGACAATATGAATGTGTTTGGTTGGATTTCTGTTGGTCAGTTGTTGTTTTCACTTAAAATTGTGGCCATTTTAAACAAAAGAGAGACCCTTCGAGTGGTACCGGCCACACTGTGCCTCAGATTGAGGCTGGTATGACTCTTACACGTCCCCAACACACTTTTGGATGATTCTTGTAAAGGATAAATAAAATCTGAATGTTTTTGGTTGGATTTTCGTAGGTCAACTTTTGTTTCCACTTAAAAATCTTTCAATTAAAAAAAAGAGACCCTTTGAGTGGTATCGGCCAAACCGTTCCTCAAATTGAGGATAGGATGACTTTTACACATCACAAAGGAACTTTGGAGTGTTATCATAAAGAATCAACTCAATTTGAATGTGTTTGGTCGGATTCCCATTGATCAGTTGTTGTTTTCACATAAAATTGTGTCGATTTTAAACAAAGGAGAGACCCTTTGAGTGCTACGAGCCAGACCATGCCTCAGATTGAGGGGGGGGGGGGGGGGGGTTGACTCATACACATCCCGAATGCAACCTAGGATCATTATCCTAAAGGATCAACCCAATTTGAATGCATATGGTTATATTTCCATAGGTCAGTTGTTTTTTTCACTTAAAATCGTGTCCATTTTAAACAAAAGAGAGACCCTTTGAGAGGTACCGGCCACACCGTGCCTCGGATTGAGGTGGGGTTGACTCAAACACATCCAAAAAGGACCCATTACTTATTATCCTAAAGGATCCAGACAATAATAATGTTTTTGGTTGGATTTATGTATGTCAGTTGTTATTTTCACTTAAAATTGTGTCCATTTTAAACAAAAGCGACAAAATTTGAATGGTATCAGCCACACTGTGCCTCAGGATGAAGCAGGGATGACTCATACACATCCCCAATGCACCCATGAATCTTTTTCATATGGATAAAAACAATCCGAATGTGTTTGGTAAAATTTCCATAGGTTAGTTGTTGTTTTCACTTAAAAATATTACCATTTTAAACAAAATAGAGACCCTTTTAGTGGTTCTTGGACACATTGTGCCTCAGATTAAGGTGGGGATGACTCATAAACATCACAAAGGACACATGGATATTTATCCTAAAGGATCAACACAATAAGAAAGCATTTGGTCATATTTCCTAAGGTTAGTTGTTGTTTTCATTTAAAATTTTGTCGATTTTAAACAAAAGAGAGACCCTTTGAGTGGTACCGACCACACTGTGCCGCAAATTAATGCGGCATTGACTCATACACATCTACAATGCACCATTGGAACATTCAATTTTAGTATAAAAAAATCTAAATGAATTTGGTCAGATTTTCATTGGGCAGTTGTTGTTTTCACCTAAAATTTTGTCCATTTTAAACAAAAGAGAGACCCTTTGAGTGTTACCGGCCACACAGTGCCTCAGATTGAGTTTTGGTTGACTTGTAAGCAACCCTAAAGGACCCTTCGATCATTATCGTAAAGAATCAATACAATATGAATGTGTTTGGTCAGATTTCCATAGGTCGGTTGTTGTTCTCACATACAAATCTATCCATTTTAAATAGAAGAGAGACCATTAGAGTGGTTCCAGCAACACCATGCCTCAGACTGAGGTGAGGATGACACATAAACGTCACAAAGGACCCGTGTATTGTTATCCTAATGGATGAATACAATTTGAATGCATTTTGTGGAATTTCTGATGGTTAGATGTTTTTTCAATTAAAATTGTGTCCATTTTAAACAAAAGAGAGTCATTTTGAGTGGTACCAGCCACACCGTTCCTCAGATTGTGGCAGGTATAACCTGTACATGTACCCAATGAACCCATGGATCATTCTATTAAAGGATAAACTCAATCTTAATGCATTTGGTCAGATTTCTGTACATCAGTTGTTGTTTTCACTTAAAAAACTATCCATTTTAGACAAAAGAGAGACCCTTTTAGTGGTATCGGCCACATCGTGCCTCAGATTGAGGCATGGATTACTTTAACATGTCAAAAATGACACGTGGATCATTTTCCTAATGGGTCAATACATTAAAAATTCATTTGGTTGGATTTCTATAGGTCAGTTGTTATTTCCACTTAAAATTGTGTCCATTTTAAACAAAAGAGAGACCCTTTGCGTGGTACAAGCCAAACCATGCATCATATTGAAGAGGGGATGAATCATACACGTCCCATATGCACATGTGGATCTTTATCTTAATGTATCAACACAATCCGAATGAATTTAGTCAGATTTATGTAGGTCAATTTTTTCACTTAAAATTATGTCTATTTTAAACAAAAGAGAGACCCTTTGAGTGGTACTGGCCACATCGTGACTCAGATTGAGGCAGGGTTGACTTGTACACATCCCCAACACACCCGTGGATTATTATCTTAATGGATCAACACAATCCAAATGCATTTGGTTGGATTTTCATGGGTTAGTTGTTGGTTTCACTTAAACATTTGTCCATTTTAAACAATAGAGAGACTCTATGAGTGGAACCGGCCAGACCGTGCCTCAGATTGAGGTGGGGATGATTCTAACACATCCCCAATGCACCCATGGATCATTATCTTAATGGATCAACACAATCCAAATCCATTTGGTCAGATTTAATTATGTCAATTTTTCTTTTCACTAAAATTATTTCCATTTTAAACAAAAAAGAGAACCTTTTGAGTGGAACTGGCCACACCATGCCGCGGATTTAGGTAGGGTTAACTCATTCACGTCCCCAACACACCCATGGATCGTTCTATTAAAGGATCAATACAATATAATTGCATTTGGTTGGATTTATTTATGTCATTTATTGTTTTCACATAAAAATCTGTCCATTTTAAACAAATGATAGACCCTTTGAGTGCTTCATCATTCATGCATGTTGTTAGTGCATATCATCTGTTAAAATGGGAAATTGACCCATTGGAGAAAGGTTGATTTATTTAATAAGAATTTAGATATTCTTATACACATTTATTTACGAAAATGTGTCGTCTTTTGATCCCCTTAACCCCTCTCAAAATGACCACCAATTGTACACATCTCCAAGTCAAATCTTCATGTTATTTGTGTACAATCTGCCATCAGGTATGCAGACCACTCGTTTCTAAATATATCTATATCATCTTGTGAGTATGAGGATTTTCGGCAGTCAGAGAAGTACTGCAAAATATAAAAATAATTAATTAACAAATAAAATAAATGAACACCTAGTTGTTTTTTAAAATACTTCTTTATGGATTCTTGTTTGTTGATGAAAAACAACCTCTTTAATAAATTTACAAACATAATAACTGCAATAATTATTGTTTTTTTATTTTGGAAAATAAAAAAAAAATTGATCATTAAGAGAATAAGTAACTCGTGTTGAGATGTGTTTGGATAGTGAAATTTTATTAGATATACCCTGATATTTATCCAGACATAGTAATTTCTTACTTCCTTGTGCTTAACCCCTGTCCTCATTAATTTTTTAGGCGATAATGATACACCACCCTATCATAACAGAATCCTCGGAAAAATATAATATAAATTATATTAATTTCTTTTTATACCTAAAACATAGGATGTAGTGTCTTACATATTCACAAACTCCATCATGTGTGGTCGTTTTTATGGATATCCTTACTTTGAGTCCCGAAAATAAATCATTGGAGTATCCAAGTTCATGGAAATTAGAATCCAATGTTACCTAGAAACACAAAAAGGAATAAGTAATAAAAGAAGTCAAAATATAATTTATATTTTTTAATCATAGAGTTTTACCCCTACATGGTTGGTATTAAGAAGAGTATGTCATCTGTAATATTACTTTCAAATGTTTATAGCAAGACATTCACTATTTAATTCTCTTTTGATGGTATTAATTTCATTAGATGTGATGATGTGGTATGAGGACTAACGAGTCAGAATTTTGGCTCATGGGAAAATTCCTTCAACTATTTTTCATATATACGCCTGTCAACAATATAAAATTCATTTATTCATAATTTTCACATTATATCAGCTCTTAGAAAATCAATTCATGAAAACTTACCTCATATATATATTTACAACTGTGATTCCTAGACAACCATTTTCAAGGATTTCATTTACATTTTCAGCAGCAATGAAATATTGAATTTCCTCTCTGTATATATTCTCTTCAAAAACCACTATATGAATACTACCACCTATTAGCTTCATTTCCACATGAGTCTCCAATTCTAGTAAATGTGGATAGAGAATAGGTTGTGTTATTGTGCTTTCATAAGCTCTTGGAGATCAGTTGGTCGATCCTTTAGATGTTTTTCAGTCGACATTTTTCTCCACCTACCCTTTCTTCGTATATAATTACATTCGTTGGTTCAGACCATTTTTTCATTAATTGTTAAAGGTTTAGATTTAAAAAGGAAATAAATACCTCTTTGGCCGCATGAACTCTTACAAGTTATGATGGTCATGCAATGAATGTCCCAATAACCTTTTCGAACGTACGAATATCATCATCATCAATTGGAAAAGGTAGCTCTGCATTTGGCTCATGAGCTATAGTAATCATCACTTTTACATGATCATTTGGATGTGGTCCATTATTCAGAATCTCATCTGGGATGTTGAACACTGTATCCCTTTCTATAAGGTGATAGGTGATTGTTAATAGATATAAATCAAAATCATTAACTACCTGTAGAATATCAGTACAGGAAAAGTATCAGTGTTTGTCTGCTTCACATTTCATGCGAACTATTATTAGAATATTTATTACCACAACTAAGACAACCCTTTGAGGGGAATGTCTCACCTCAATGCTGGTGGGGGTGGGGCTGGATCTTCACATGCTGGTTATTCCTAAGTTGTGTCTTCTCCTTGCTTTCCACCCATAAATGTTTCTAGCATCTCTCCCTTCCATTGCAATCATTCTTCAAGGGATGATAGTTTTTTTCTCATTTGATTCAATGTTTCATCTCTATCATCTATTTGTTTATTCACAAAATATACTCACGGTGTCACCCCAACCCCAACATATTTTACATGAACATATTATTCCGGCTACTTCAAAGTCGTCAATAATAGCTCTGAATTCACTACAGTAGTACCTGATTCCTATGAATCTTGAACATAGGACAATAATTAATTATTTTCATTTAATAGGAATTTAAAACAAATCTTTTTATTATCATTTCATACTTACACAAATTTCCCACACTTTTTGTTTGTCCTCATCTACTAGATTCTCTTCCTTATTCACACGTGCCTCCTTCCAAAGCACATGACGTGGGATGGATGTGTCTTTGGTTTTAGACTCATCAATCTACATATAAACATAGAGAGGTAATTATGATGTTGTTTATTGTCACATAACAATATTAGTGTAAATTTAAAATACGTACAATTTTCTTTTTTAGTGAAGCGTACACCATCCTTGCTTTACAATAGGGGTATTTTGGTTTTGATGCACATTCCTTATTTCCATTACAGAGTTGTTGTTTCATAAATAAAATATTGACAATCAAAGTGATGAATAAACATAACCTCAAACAATGTATTATCACCCAAAATGTACCTGAAACTTCTCATCCCCATGATATCCAATAAATGCATCATGTGCTTCTTTGGATATCAGGTGAGCATAGAAAATGGGTAGGTGTGGGTTTATTTTACCTTTGGAATATTTTAGGAGACATCTTGTTAAAATAATTCAAAAACCTCAATGAATCATTCCTGCAAGCCTTAGTACATAATCCTTGTGTGAATCATCTACTATAAATGTACTCTACAAGATATTGATAAGAGTAAAAAATTATTTCATTATTTTATTTGCTAATAAATTGAAGAAATAAATTCATAATGTTACCGTAATTTCTTCCCAGATTAAAGCCTTCTACCCGGATACGACATAGTGCCATGAATCTATATCAATAGGCACGTGTTGCTGAGTGAAAACTCCAATGTATTACCTAAACATAGCCTTGTTGGGATTCACATGTTGGCCTTTTTCATTCCATCAGACATCAAATTTGATTACTTTTCTTTTCACCTTATGAACTTTGTCTAACATTGTCAAACTAAGACGCATCTGTGTTTTCTATGATGTTGGTCCTTCATTACAAACCTTTTTATCGATATCAATATCATCTATATGTTCATCTAAAATGGTATCAACAACATGTGATGATGGTTGTTGGACCTCAACACTAGGAGAAGCATGTGACATAGCAGTACGAGCATCAACAGCTGTAGCAGGAGCAGTAGGAGCCACAGTTGGAGCAGCAACAGGAGCTGTAGTAGGAGCAGCAACAGCTACAGTAGGAGTAGCAGTAGCCGCAACAACAACAGCTTGAGTGGCATGTTCAGCCTCAAGGTTAGGTGCACCAGAATGTGTAGAAGTCATTATCTTCAAAAGTGGTTGAACAGTTAATTTATATTACATAAATACAATAATGATAAGATAATAACATGAGATAACAATATATATATTATAATAAAATTATAACCTATATATTGAACTCTCTTTATTTTTTTCAAAGGATAATGGGATTTAACACCTTTTTCGATTATAAAAATACCTTCATTGTGGTCTCCTCTAACATAAAAAACATCATATACATTGGGACCACTCTGAAATGATTGCGACATACCACTAAAGGGATCGTCCTAAACTGAATTTTCATCAAACCTTCAGTAGTTCTGGATGATAACAGAACAATCGACAGCTTTCGGTTTGCGCGATTTGTAACATAAAAAACTTGTACCACTTGTGATGCCATTATAAACTATTCTTCTTTGTACCCTTGTTTACTAAAATAAAATTTCAAAAATTCTCATTCATCTATTTTAACTCCACTTTGTTATCAACCCATTCGAATTGAAAAATATGCAATTGGAATGTCATATAATCCAACTCCCAAATTAGTTTTATAATTCCAAAATATGACATATTTGCATAAATTTGATTTTTTTCCTTACTACTAGAAATATGCATTGCTTCATCCACTAGTGTAGCTACAGTATTTTCCATGGTACAAACATCATCATGTTCATCTGTATAGAATGTATAACCATTAATTACATAACCACTATATGATAATACATACACACTTAGTCTAGCGTCTAGCCATCGATGTTGTTCTAAAATTTAATTCACATTTTCATCCAACTGCTTAAAAATACAGTCCTAAAACCATCCTATAAACTAGTGATTATGTGTATTTGAAAAACATTTTCAGCCCTTGATGGATTCAAAATCCTATGAATTTCTTTGTGAGTTTCAATATATGGAGAAACATCCCAACTGTTTTGAAAAACATAAAGGTGGGCCTACTCCCGATCTATAGTACTGATTTTCACAACATCTCATACATAAATTCCATCACCCTCAATGCGTCAAGTGTGACGATATTTTTGGAGACCAATTCTTTCCACATCAGATAGGTATTCGGTACAAAATTCAATGGCTTCCTCAATGAATATATCTCTTTACTATACAACCCTTTGGATGACTTCAATTTTTGACATACCCTTTCAAAATCTTCATATATTGTTCAACAAGATACATACATCTATAGTGAATTAGACCACAAAGTCAAATCTCTCTCACCAATTGAATAATCAAATGAACCCTCAAATAAATTAATTATAGTGGGAAGGACATTTCTTATTCACAAAATATGATGAAAATTTCATTTTTCCATAGATGGAAATTTCGCTGGGTCGAAAACATTGCTACATATAGCTTTGAAAAAGAATCAATGTTCTGTTAACGTATGATGATAATTCTTGGAAAAAATGAAATGTAAATACATAGTAATTAGATCATGCATCAAAACATGGTTGTCATTTGATTTCAAACCTTTTAACATCAAATCATTCGTCGACACAATGTTCTTGATATTTGAGGAATACCCCTGTGAATCCTTTACATCATTGAAGAAAATGTAAAACTGATAACTCTCTTCCGTAGAAAGATTATAAGTAACTGGAGGAAGAAAAATTCTATTTTTACCCTTCACGAGAGCCAACTCTTCTCATATTCCCATGTCAACCATGTCCAACCTTGCCTTAATTGCATCGTTTGTTTTGCCAGGGGCATTTAGCAACTTTCCGAAAACACTGTCACATACATTTTTTTCCACATACATCACATCAAAAAAATGTATAATGTAAAAACAATCTAGTATGGTAATTAAGAAAAACTAATCTTTTTTACCAACTGATTTTAGTATGATTTATTGAAACTGGTTTACCAAAAACTATGGTCACATATTTTACTTTCTCAAACAACTGATCACCTGTTAGTGGAGATGGTGTTGTGTGTTGTTCTGAACATCCATTGAATGATGTTTTCCCAGATCGGTACATATACTAATGAGGTATAAATCTACGATGTCCCAGAAACACAGATTTTGATGAATTTTTCAACCTAATTAATTCTGTATCTTCTTCACACACAGGACACCCTTGATTTCCTTTAATTCTATAGCCTGAAAAATATCCAAAAGTAGGAAAATAATTTATTGTCCCATACATCATTGATCTCAATGTGTAGTATTCACTTTTATAACCATCATTCAGCATAACACCTGAATCCCACAATAACTTAAAATAGTTGATCAATGGAGACAAATAAACATCAATATCATTACCTAGTTTTTTTGGTTCTGATATAAGCATAGAAAACATGATGAATTTATAATTCATGCACAACTAGGGTGGCATGTTATAATTTACCAACATAACATGCCATGTACTATGAGTGATGGTTTGAAAACCAAAAGGATTTACTCCATCTTTAGATAATGCAAGATTATGGTCTCTCGGCTCTTTTCCAAATTCATGATACTCATGATCAATTTTCTTCCATTGAGATATTCCTCCAGATGACGTAATTTTCCAATATTTATTTCTTTTATCTTCATGCCACAACAATTGTCTTGCAGTTTCTTCACACCCTTATAGACGCCTTAACCTTGGAATGATTGGAAATTACAATAAAACTTTCATAGGATTGGATTCATATTTCTTGTATTGAAAAGCACCACACTTTGTGCATTCTGTATGTGATTTGTTTCCTTGAGAAACAACATACAGTCTTTCAGGCTGACATGTATTCTTTCAGAAATCATACCCATCAAGCATAGCATTCGTTTAGCTACATATTTTTGGCTTGAGAGATCATTATCTTCAAGGGTCAAGTAATTCAGGAGTGAAAGTAGTTCTGTAATATTGAAAACACTCCATCTGTTGCCTTCTATCAATTTATACAACTTCAGTATAGCTTAATATGTTGTATACTAAGTGAAATAAGCATACAATGGCATCTTTTCACAACTATTTAACTTCTAAAACAATTTTGGGCAATCATAGAGTTCATCTTCAATTGTATTTGTAATTTCCTCAATACGATCTTCATTATCATTGACATATGTAATCACATCCTCCATACGGTCTTCTTCATTATCCATATTTTTATTCAAACCTGATGATCCATGAAACGTTGTTTTATCCCAGCCACTAGATACATTTGCTTTTTCTCCATGTTTATTCCATCATTTATAACTCTGATCTATTCTGTGACATTTCAAATGTTCCTCCAACTCCTGTAGAGGGAGAATTATATACTAACAACAACATAAACATGGACAAAGGATTTGAGAAGGATCCGTTGCGTGATCCTTTGCAAACATGATGAACTCTTTCACTCTATTCTCATACTCTATTGTCAAACGATTAGCATCCATCCAATATTTATTCATCTTCACGCTATTTAATCTCAAATATTAGTATTTATGGTTCAAGTACACAAAACAATAATTCCAGATACAATACAAGAGAACCACTTCCTTATAAAAATAGAGATTAATAGATCATAACCAATTCAATAAAGATTTTAAAATCAACAGAACCAGGATATACCCCACATCAAAATCTTCATAGTTTCCAAACACAAAGTGGTTCATGGGGATAATAACATGTTTCATAGATGGTAAAACTCACACGACACCATCCTATATGGCTTATCCTCCTATATCAGGTCATCCCTTCTCTGGTCAACTAGTCCATACTTTTATACCTCACCAACCTAAAATACATATGGATGAAAACCAGTAGCCATCTCTATAAGTAAATAAAGGATTCCCATTATCTTTCCAATATGGAATTAATTAAATATAATTACTTTAGAGTCTTTATAGCTTCATGAAATCACCACAGTCTAAACACAAGAATAATCAAGAATGATACATCTACCACTCCTAGGTCTATGTCATAAATTGAATATCATCATTCTTAAATACCCATATATCTAAACATACACATGTCACAAACACATAAAAAACCATATCCACATCAGAACCAATGTACCCATATGGATTTCAATCAGGTTACTCGAATCAAGTGGTGGTGTGTATGAAATAATAAGAAAATATAATAAGTATATAGTTATACATAAATTTCCAACTGGTGTTAACAATCCAATAAACCCAAGGTATCATTCATTCTATTATAATACTCGGAAGTATCCCATATATGACAGTAGTCCTAGGTTATGAAGGATCCTGAGGAGGAAGGGGAGAACATGCACCTATTAGGGTTCGAGTTCAGTTCACTAAGGCTGAAGGTGGCCTGATACTCTTACAAGTGTTCATTCCATATTTCACAAACCATTTCCTAGTACCCTAGGATGTTAACCCACTATCTGTGTAAGTGAAACCATTCATGATGATCATGACATGAAGAAATGGAAAATAATATGGGGGAGTGGATAGAAATACCTCATGTAAGACAGAAAAAAAAAAGAATTTGAGAATAGTTTATTGGATTTAATATTGTCTAGAAACCTATCCAATAGACTCCAAAATCAGTGACGGACCCTGTAGTTGTTGCACCAGGTGAAACTATCACCTGAGAATCTGAGATCAATGAGGCCCTTCCCAGCCATGAACTGAACAAACACTATGATGGCCTTCCTTTGGAATGGGATTTTACATTTCCATTCCTCTGGGATGTAAATGACATTAAATTCACCCAAAAAACAATATATGGGGGGCCGATATCGAAGGTATTTTGTTCACACCATAAGAATTCCCTTTGAAGTGGGTCATAGCTTCAAAAAAAAGTCATATGGAAGGAGGTGTCCCCATTGCACACCGTGGTAGTGATGTATTGATTACAATCTTGAATAGTCTCGACAACTTATTTGTTGTTCCAATATACCCATTTGTGTCTATTGGAGGGATCATAGTGTACAAATCCATGGAACTTAATCTTCTAGAATAATTATATGATTATTATAAGGTTTTTTGTGTAATTTCACAACAACAAAAATGACATCATGCTTTTTGATTTTTATGGTGAGGAAGTCCAATTTAACATGGAAACTAAGACCATGATCATAACATATGAAAATTATAATGTTGGTTAGGACATGGCTCTGGAATTGGATCAAGAGCTAGTAGCCTTATTGAAGTTTGGGGATGATCTCTCATTGAGGAACCTTGAGTTTAAACATTTTCATAATCCCTTCTGGTTGGTAACATTCATATGAGTGGGATATGAGGATCCGAAGGGATAGGAGGAGAATGGGTAATGAATCTTAGGGGATGATGAGGGAGTTATCTATGAATCCATAAGTATTTGGAGCTGAATGACAGGCTCATAACCAAGGGAAACATAAAAAAAACTGCATGGAAGGGGCCTGGCCACTACAGAGATGCAGTAGGTAACCTCATCAAGGGAGAAGGACAGAGATGGAGGTAGGGGTGGAAAGGCTATAAAGCTTGGAGTTCTAGGAATTATACCATACAAGTGAACTTCTAGACAAAGTCACTTTGATATCATGAAGTAATTAAGGGGGGAACCCCTTGAATTAAATAGGGTTCAACCATTGGATGACCAAGAAATGCATCAAAATCAGGTGGTGTTGTCCTTAATGAAAAAGGTTATCCTGCATTCCTTACCTTACAGTGACATGGTGTTGGATATAAGGGAATCAATGATACCTAGGTGCAATATAGTTAAACTAGAATCCAAGTTGGAAGGACCTTAAATATTTCATAAACTTCAAATTGATAGTGTAAACTCATTGAATGCCATTGATGATGAGAATATCAATAATTCCACAAATAATAGGTTTCTCAAGACATATTTCACATGAATAAACCATCACTTTAGTCTGAGATATATGGATTTGAACTAAAAATACAATAACCTAGTTCTATATAGTTTCGTGTGGTGTTGAACCGCCACAAGCCCCTTCTCACATCAGGTCGTTATTCTTGCATGAAAGACGATATATTCTGGGACACACCCCCTTTGGTCCATGAATCATGAACATAATCCTTTTTCATCCTGTACCCATATTTCACATGGTTTAGGGACTCTATGGATGGAAAATTCACCTCACCCTCACTATAAGTTCTATTTACATGATATGAAATAGTGTGACATTTTGGTAAAATATATTCAACCTTAAAATACATTATCATAATCCTAATCACAAGATATTAATAAATGTGTCCAATTTTCTCATTTCATGAAGTTAAAAAACATGGTTCATGTCCCTATGGTTTGATAAAACACTTTGAAATGAATTTATCCTTCAACTGAGAGGATCCCTCTTTCTGATGTTGATCACTTACCGCACCATGTTGAAGAACTAAATAAGGATGGATTCCAACATAATATCGTGGTATATCAAGATACTGAAAAATTATATATCATTTGATTAACTCACACATTGAACTACCTCAACACTTCCATCATTGAATACAGGTTTTTCTCTCACTCACGGATTCTCTCCATCTAGGTGCATTCCGACATGGGGTGGCAGAAAACCAAGGGTGGTAAACCTTCACTAAAACATTTCACAAACTCAACTTCATGATGTAATAATCCTTAAACATAGGTCCAAATAATTCTAGAAGAATATGTGTAATAGGGGACCAAAAAACATTGCACACCTGGTCCGGCAACACGAAGATCGAGGGCGGTGGAGGTCCGGCAATGCGAAGATTGAGGGAGGCTGAGCTCTGGCACGTGATGATCGGGGGTGATGGAAATCCGGAAACATGAAGCTCGATGGCGGTGGAGGTCCGACAATGAGAAGCATGGGGGGTAGCATAGGGGTGTCGTAGGGTAACAGTACCACAAGAGATTTAGGTCGTGATAATTTGAAGGAACTATGCGACCAACTTTATAAAATATGGGACAACGATTTTATTAGTGTTAAAAAAGCATTGAAAATGATTACCTTTATCTGCACTAAAAGTTTAGCGCTGATAAAGGTATCCTTTATCAGATCTTTTTTAACTCTGAAAAGGACCTATTTATCAGCACTTAAAAATCACTGATAATTCCTTCCTATATCGGTGCTCTTTATCAGCACTTAAAAAGTGTTGATAAATCCTTCCTATATCAGCGCTAAAATTTTAGCGCTGATACAATACTTCTTTAGCAGCGGTAAAATTTTAGCGCTGATACAGGGTTTCTTTATCAGTGGTTTTTTCATAGTGCTGATATAATGTGGCCCTTCCCTTGCCTGAGTTTTTAGTAGTGTCATGGGGTTCACAGATACATTCCGAACATAGAATTAGCTATGTTAGTTCTAGGTTGTTGTGTGATCATAGATTCGTTGTTGTGTATGTGATATTTTTAATGTAATTACAAATGGATTAGTGGTAAATTATGGTTTGGGTATTAGGCTTATGAATATTTTAGACATACCTTAGTGATATTGAGCTTGTGAAACTGTGAATATGATAAATTGATAATGGTATGTGAAATTGGAAATATGTTGAAGAGAATTTCATATAGTTTTTTGGGAATGAATGTAATGGGTTTTCATAATGGAATTCTCGAACATGATTATTGAGATATACCAGATAATAGGAATCATATTAAATGTGATTAGTTATGTAAATCGAAAATGTGTTAATAGAGTAAAGAAAAATATGATTTACCATGTTAATTGTTATGGATTGTAATTTTTGTATGTATTGTTTGTGTTTGGTTTATATATGGTTTGTGTGTGCTGAATGGAATGAAAATAATTTTCAGATGGATTGTGGTGTGGGATAATGGATAGGGGTTCCTCACATGATTCTTGTTAGAAGGATTCATTAACTCTACCCACACGGCATGGATTATGGAAGGTGATTGAGCTCTATTCCAAAAACAGTTTTATTCCACCTGGATTGAGATTTTGAGGTTTGGTTATTGTGATGTAGTGATATTTTATACCTAGTGAGTTAGGAAATTACTAATTTCCTTTTGTAAAGGATGTATTCAATGATCCTTGTGTGTTTGATAATGAACTAGCAATGAAAGAGACTTAATGAGTTGGCACCTTGGTTAGTGTAGCATTATAGATATTGTGAACTATTGGCCTTGAATTGACATTCATTTGATTATTACTTATTTATATTTTCATGTTTGATCTGTTATACTGAATATTTTTAGACACCATTGTTAGTGTCCTACATAGTTTCACACACTCCCTTCTTGGTCCGTTGCTGTGTTCCCAAGCATATTTCATGCTTGTATGTCCGGGAAAGGGAAAGGGACCTATTCTAGAGAGTTGAGTATGACAAGGGTCATACATGAATGAAGATCCATACATAGAGTCTTATTCATTTTGGGGATTCGACTATTTGTCTGTATTTTGGGGTTGTTAACTTTGAATTGTGGCATGAAATCACTTGTTTACTCTTTCTTATGGAATGTACCAAATTTGGGAGATGCTTTACTATGTCTATTATTGGTTGTTTCAATTTTATTTCCACTATTTATATTTATTATATTGAGGCTTACTCTGGTAAATAAGTTATAGTCTCCCAGTGTGACCTATTATACCCGAACTGATAGTCAAAATGGTTTGGCCTATGGGGAGGCACATTTTAGATCATGTGATTACCCCCATCAGGACATCGATTACGTGTCACTCGAGGTGGGGATATTACTAAGTGGTTGAAGAGAATATTTCCTATCTTTTGTCTATTTGGGGATAGATGAATGAAGATTATAACATTGACTGGCCTTGTTAATGAGCTCATTTCTAGGAGAATCTAACTCATTTATGGGGGAAAACTGAAGTCACCTAGGACATGAATTGTTGTTTATGATGTTTGTTGTTAGAATTGATGATATTTCATCAATGGGTGATGCACCTATGATGTGATGTGATAGTTCTATGATTTTGTTCTCATGGAATGAATGGTATGAGAATTTGGATTCGTGCATCTTTCTAGGGACCTATGAATATAAGTCGAATTCATCATAGAAGGAAAACACACAAGGGAAGGGCGTGTGGTACATATAGTGTAGAATGAATTTAACATTCATAAATTTGGTGATTTTTTTATATCGACGCTTTAAAAATTGGTTCAATGGTGAGATAAATTTAAATGAAAATTAATGTAATATTCATGATGAAGGGTTGTATGTGAAATGGAATGTTATTGAAATAAGTAGTGTTATGATAATAGATTCAAAATGGTGTAAAAGATCAGGCCTTTAGTCGTGTGACTCAGATACCACAAGATATCCATGAGCATTGAAGGGATGGTTGAGGGTAGTTTGATAGGTATGATCAGACATCTGGGTGGAATATTTGAAATGGTTTCTTGGTGGCTAATGCAGATCCTTACATTATATTTGTGAATGTTTAATGGTTTCAGTTCTAAATATTTTTTTTGGAACTGTTGAGAAATGCCTCCACAAAGATGTGTGGAAGTTGGTAAACATGAAGAAATTGAGGAAAATAATTCCCCAGTAGTAGAGCAAGAGGATATAATTGTTCAATTTAATTTTTGATAGTAGATCTGTGTCAATTTTTCTTGTTTTACACAGATGATTGAATGGGAACCATGGTGTGTTGTAGAGACTATGTTGGAGATGACATGGGTCTTTTAGCAATAACACCCTCCAACCATTAACGGAGAGGGTGGTCCAGAGGTAGCTGAGTATTAGATAGAGCCTATCTAGACTATAATTGATCATCTGGATACTCCTCTTTAGAATAGTATTCTGTTAGAAGACTATATGTTAGATGGTTAGGCCAAGAGTTAGTGGGATATTATTGTTCAGATGGAGAAGGATATTGTAATGGCATTGAATGATTTTCATGAAATGTTTTTGGAACAATACTCCCTAGAACCCGTGAGGTAGGTATGACTATATAATTTATGATTTTGACTATAGGGTTGCGTGAGTGATGGTTTATGCATGTCACTTCACAGAATTGCATGGATTCATCCTAATGATGGATGGATAAGTGGAAACTATGGACAAAGGCTTCTTGGATGGTCTTATAAATGAGATTAGGCCTTAGGTGAACATCTTCCATTATAAGTGGTTTGGAGAGGTAGTGGACTAGACCCTTATCTCATAAGAAAACATTTTGGCAGCTTCATGAGGAAAATTTGAGGATCTAATAGGGTGGATATGTGGTACAACCTTTGAGGGATAGAAGAATAATTTTAGAATATTATATAAGTAAAAAGTGATCATAATAGTTAGAATATATGGTCATCTTCTCCGCATGGTGACCAGGTGTTCTGCTACAAGTGTTACTGGCTAGGGCACATGTGTTGTCAGTTTCCTTGAACATTGGTCGCATGTCATAAATTTGACAGGTTTGGACATATATATAGGTTATGAAAGAACCTTTGTAGTCGAGAATGGATGGGAGTTAGAGGTAGATACCGAGTGTGGGGAAAGGGATCAATCACCCCATATTATGAATGTTTTTATTGCTCTTCTAGCTATAACAATAATGGAAGTGGACATAGAACTCAAGGAAGAGACCATCTGCACCACTCGGGCAGTGCACTACATTGTACTCAGGCTAGATCCAATGGTAGTGGGATATGACATCTTTACACCATTCATTCTATACCAGGAGGTGGTGAGGCTAGACTATAACACCCCAAGCTTCCATGGTACGTTTCCCTTTTAATAATGTAATATCTTGTATTGTACGCAACTTCGAGATTCTAACACATCATTACCAATAAAACTAGCCATTATGAATATTAATACCCACATGTTGGTATTTTATAAACTTAATCTTTCAAAATGGACTTCATTTTTGGATTAGTAATACTGAAATTAGATTAGGGTGATTTTTTGGTATTTTGCAGAAAACGTTCAATTTTCGATGAATAGTGAAAAATACTGAGTTATAGTTTAAAACAGAATAATTATTTAAATAATTATTTATTTTCATTAAATTTTTAGGTCAAAATATATTCATAATACCTATATACATTCAATTTATTACATTGGAGTTATTTTATATTAATTGTAGATATATATAAAAAATTTAATGAAATTTTTACCATCTTTTACCCACCTCCCAGAGACATTTGCAAATTTACATAGAACATAATTTTACCCCTTCTCTGAGTGTAATTTCACAAATCCAAGGGACATGGTTGATATAAATAAGTAAAATTTTGTTTAATAGGATGAAAATAATTTTTGGGGGATAATATCTTTTTTACTTTTATTATCCACGGTTAAAAGTAAATAGGGTAATTAATGGTAAAAATGATATTATTATTACCCTAACACATGTCCTAATTCTATTAGATAATTTTATTTAGGCCAAAAATAACCTTAGGAAAAAAATATTATTCTTTAGGTCTACTTTTATTAGATTAGTACATTTATTAATATTTAAATCAAAGAAGAGGTAATAGTGTATAATTCAACATTGAATAACAAAACCATTTTTAATATAGTGTTACAAATAAGATAAATTAGACTATAAGTATTAATTAGAAAGCTAAAACTATTTCCTTCATAATTTTGTTTTATTTATATTTTTTAAACATTAAATAATTATATTTATTTTTGACACAATGACGATGCAGTAATTAACTTATTAATGAAAGATTAATATAATTGATATTATAAATATCCAAATAGATGTAATTTTAGAATTTTTATGAATTAAACTAATTTAATAGGATAATATGACATATTATGGTTGTTTAAATGAATTTTTTTCGAATTAATAATGATATTATAAAAATAGATGAAACAAAATAACAAATAGTGTCAAAATTGACATAGAAGAGTTTTTAAAACAAATAAAATATTATTAATTGATATTATATTCCCCGAAATCTACGGTTAGGAAAAATGAATTATATAATGATAGGTGTATCATTAATTAAGAACTTGGGGTTCTCTTGTAAGTATATATTACATTTATTAACGATTTAATATAAAAATACTAAGAGACATGGTAAATGTCACACTATTTAACTAAGAGTTAAATGTAAAAGATAAGGTAAATATAGTGACCCAAACCTGTCTAAAACATATAGGTTGAGTGTTTTTAGACCCATACCCACATTATCCTTTGAATAATACATTTTTTAGCCAGTTTAATCCAAAAATGATTTTATTATAGACTAATATTTCTAGATTTTCCTTAGGTGCCCCTTACCCCTCTTATAAAAAAGAACTACCCCTTCCCTCAAATTCACACCTTCAATGTTTTTTGGTTCGCCCAAATATCTTCCCAAATACCCTCTAAACTATCCTCCCTTCATCCTAGAGGTCTTCTATTTGTCTGAAATCCATCTTAAGGAGTATTTTTGATCAAATCAAAAAGAAGAACCTGAAGAAGTGGTAAATATTTCATCACCTCTTTCAAGTTCCATTCTTCTTCCACTTCCTCTTTAATTGATGATTCCATTCTAAAATAATAAATCCAGTACCATATATGTACTGTGATTTTATTATAAATATGGTAAAAACATATTAATTATTCTATCCATCCATTAAATGACATGTCACCATACGTGCATACATACGGCTTACCGTCTCCACGTCATGGTGTAAATGTTATTCAAAACATTATTATTTGAATGGGTATAATAATTATGTTTAATTGATGTGATTAATAAATAAAACATGATAATAATTCTGTATATATGATTTACTCGATAATTATATATTATTTTAAAATCGAAATAATGATAGTGTTGCTCGTGCGTACTTACGGATTATTGTCTTCACGAACACGATATGTTTAATTCCCCATCGTAATCCATTCAAGACTAATTTTCATTATATTTTTAAAAATAATATTTAAAGACATAATATAATTTTTAATATTAATAATATATATCTTATTCATAACAAACACTACTTACGAAACAAAGCATGTAAAGGAAAATGAATCAGTTAACACCCAAAACGATGATAATACTAAAATATTATTAACAAAGAAATATTAAAATATAATATATGATATCATATTAATGTATATGATTTTCATATAATTTAATAACATTTATATGACCATTATACAGGATGTTATCTTACCCTCGACCAAGGAAAAGTACAAGGTATGGGGTTTCTTATCTAACATTTAATTCACTGAGATTTCCATTGTTCGCCACTTATATATTGTTGTGGTGTATTGTGTACTCCCATTTGATATATATTACCATGATTTTATTTATATTCATGGTATTCTGTGTTTAATTTTGTGGTTATTAAATTTTTGTCATACGACTCAATTTATTACAATGAAGTTAGGGCTTTTTATCTCACTTTTTTTCTTGTGAGATTCTTGCTATATTGGCCACTATTTCCTTTTGTGTGGCATATATACTTTCTATGATAGTATTCTTGGATTAATATAAATTAATTTAAGATTATATATATCTTCATTGTATGATATTTCTTTCCTTGGTTGTTTGTTACATATGTTACTAGATTGGTAAGGAAATTTCAAATTTCCATTTCCACTCAGTTGGATTTACGCATACTTCCTTGATTATTTTACTCCAATATTATGTGTGGAATCACTATTTATTATTTATTTAGTAATTTCAACTCCAATTTTAGTGGATATAATTTTAATACACATAATAACTCCATTGATAATTTCTCAAGACATTGATACAAACTTGATTTTCACACAATTTCCCTTAATTTAGTTAACCATCCAAGTCATTGTTGTTGTTTTTACAAGAATATGGTTTAATGTCTTATGATTGATTTACATTGAATATCCAATCATATTGAGTGTATTTATATTTTTCACACATAATTATGTCATTGATTTATCCTTTACATAAGGATACTATCTTTATAAGGGATTTCATCATAATTTACATTCCTTTAAGACTTCATTATTGTTAGGCACCAATTCAATTTTATATCGTGTATATACTATATTTTTACATAGTATATAATAAAATATATTAATCTCATTGTATTATAAAGTTTTTATTACCACAATTTATTGGATTCAAGGGTCTCCCATTTGGATAGTAACTCTAACTAAAATACCATTTTAAATGTTTTAAAAGTTTCTTCCTCTAAATCATTGTCATTAATGTCCATGTTTTAAAAATGGGTTTAAGGTTTTATTTGTATGGATATTAATGTTTTAAAAATAAAATTACTTTTAAAAATTTCAATGTTTTATGAGAGAAATTGATTAAAAAATCTAATTTTAAATATCTTCTTGACAAATAATGTGACATTTAAATGTTTTCAACAAAAAGGGGGATATTTCTCTCAAATAGTTTTGACGATTATTTTCATCTATGTCAACATCTTTCATTATATTCAATTGAGGTTAATCTGTTACAATATAATCTTCTATATTGTATTGAATGAGTTGTGTTTGACTATAGATGTGCTATTTCTATACCATTCATGGTTTTTTTGATAAAGTATTGATATTTCTTATGCTAGTTCTAATATGAATGTGTATCTTATGTTTCAAACATTTCATATGAGGAATGAATTGGAATTAGTAAGTGATGGGTGGAGACTTCTATAGCTCCTTGATGCATTAGTAGGTCTCATGAGAAAATATAGTATAATTGCATAAATACTTCACAAAATCTTATTTGTAGTCTTCACACAAGGCCTTGACAATGTGGTTATAAATTTTTGGCATTATTCATTCCATCATTATGAAAGTGGATATTGATATTTCATGTGATTAATCAATTTGAAGAATATCCATTTGAATATCTAAAAGGCATTATATGATTCTATATTTTCCATATTATTCTGAAGTTCATGTTTAAAAGGCCTTTTTTTAGTCTAATAAATTGCCTTAAATGTTTATGCTTATTTATGAAAGTTTCCGCTATATTTTTATACATACAGAGCATATGAGCTCACCCCTTTCTATGATTTATTTTTTCAAGGATGCAAAGAAATATATCATGACTGACCTATAGGGATCACCTATGGAATCTCAGTGTTTTCAATGGTAAAAATGTTGTTGTAGTTTTCCATTATTTGATTTAATGTAAACTTTATGAATTCATCTATTACTTCCAAGGATACTAAAAGAATCGGTCTTTTGAAACTTGATCTTTTGTGATCATTCTAATGATACATAATAATGCACTGACTTTGGGAAACTAGGGTTAGTGCATTATAGTTGGTATCAGAGGAATTTTAGTACATACCTTGGAACTAGATTTAGATAAACATTGATTAGAGCACATATCCCTCAGATATAGTTTGAGGATTACTATAGAAGAACTTCCTAATTTTTTTGTATGGATATTGTGAGATTTCCAAGAAATACATCTCTGTGTGGATACGAGTAGGTAGAGGCAGCTCTGGCACATTATACCTCAGGCTAAACCCCGAAAACACCGCTTTGAGCTATACTTGAATGGGAACTGGTGCACGACAATGGGCCTTTCTTAACTATTGGTTACGACACTGATGGGGGATATGTTTAGGATAATTTAAATTTTTATTACAAACTGATTTGAAGGATTTTAATATAATATGAGAATAATTTACCTTGGTTAACACTAAGGTATTTCAAATTGAAAATATGGTTTCATGATATTCTATAAATGATATTATGGCTACTGTTACTCACACAATGCGTTCTTGTTTTATTCAATGGATGTTTGGTAAGGATGTCATAGTAACTTTGAGCATGATGTATAAGTTAGGAACAATGGTTAAAATGAGCAACAAAATGGAATTTTGATAGGAGTGAAAGATATCGTGTTCATGCCAAATCCAAAAATATGATCAATAACATATATATATATTTACCAACTCTCGCACTCAACAAAGAAGAGAAAGGTGATGAATAATAAGAGCTCTAGCAGTGGAGACCTTGGAGACATGAATCTTCAATTTCCATCATGTAGGAAATGTGGAAGGAGACACCCATGAAGGTGTCTCAATGCAACAAATAAATGATTTATGTGTGGGAAAGAAGGACATAATGTAATGAAATGCCAAGGAAAAATGATGAGTACTATAGAAGAAAATAAAAAACTTTACAAGAATCAATTTACATTCATTTTCCGTAAATGTAGGGGACTTGGCCATTACCCTAGTGAATTCCTTATTTGGTAAGATATTATCTTGGTTAATGAATAAGGTATGTGGGAATAAATGGTTGGAGAAATGTTTAAAAGTATTAGTGATACTTGTTAGTGGGATTACTTTGGAATAATTTTATCTTTTATTTCTAACCCTTCAGTTTGTCATGTGAAAATGATATTAGAGGAAGAATTATCTTTTCTATTGTGCATATAGTTATAAATAACAATTTGGTTTTATATGATCATTGGGTTTGAGGAAATGAAAAGTAATTATATTTTGGGATAAAAATGCAAGGTATGAGATAACATTTGTGGTTAAATTTTGTTATGGCTATTTTGAGAAATTTATTTAATTTTGGTAATGTTATAAAAAATAGTTTTTGAAAAAGGGAAACATGAAGACCATGTGACAACTCATCACTTCGGAAAAAGAAATGGTAATCAAACTCACAAATAAGGTGTGATTGGTATTTATCGCCTACCACTAGACTATGTGTAGTCCCTGGTTAGTGTGATTAATTATTTTCAGTTAAATGATTTTATTGACCAATAAAAGGATGATTTGGGATCTTATGTCTTATCAAATGAATATCCTTAGAACATGAAAATAATATGGTGATTAGTGATAAATGTTATTTTGGAAGACATTTTCTCTTTTGGGAACATTATATGCCTAATAAAAATAGAATACAACAAGATTTCATTTGAGAAGCAATGGTGGATTTTTATCTATGTTTTTATTGTGGATTTATAGTGATTTTGGTTAATTATGTAAATGATTAACCTATAATAGAGAATATTTGGTTAGGTTAAATAATTTTAAGTATGTGACATTAAGAGTAGTCGATGTCAATTAGAGATACAATTTATCATGGAAAACTACATAACCAATATTCATCTATGTTTTGGGTTTAAATATTAGTTTGGATTATATTGAAGGATTTTAAGGAAAATTGTTTATTAAATGGTATTTATTTAACTTTGGTTTATTGTTGGTTTAATTTTAGAAATTAATATTAGTGTTTCTTTCTCAAAAGGAATATCATTTTGGGGGATCATCTGATCTTTTACTAAGCATTTTGTTTTTGATTAATCCCATAAGACAAGGTAAATATATAGTTTATCATTTGTGGATCATGTGATTCTCTAAAAGTTTATTCTAGGTCTTCTGATGTGACCACTTCATCTTGAAAACTCATCGTTTGAAAAAAAAGAGTTAGTGGTAGAAATTTATTAAAGAATAAAACTCTACTTAAAAAGTAAGTATATCTCACTATGTTCATAGTAAATCTCATAAGTAAATTCCTCATCTTTTTTAAATGAAACATAAATCAAAAAAAATTTGTCTGTATACTTTTCTTACTGGGAAATTGATGATGGTTTGTCCCATCACAAATTTGTGGTTTTCTTGTGGTTAAATTTCTCTAGGTCATGTTTTCTATCCCTCTCCATCAGAATATTACAATTAGTTTATCATCCATATCAATGTTTTTTACATGGAATCCTAGTATGGGTTATCTTGGGTGACCGTTGTAATTCTATTTCGTTATTTTAAAGTGATAGTTTTATTGACTCTTTTTCTGATGTGGGACTTTCAATTATGTTCCCATGCCCAATTTTAAAAATTGTGAGGATGAAATTTCCAAAAGGGGGGAAGAATGTAATACCCCAAGCGTCTATGGTACATTTCCCTTCGAATAATGTAATAGCTTGTATTGTACGCAACTTCAAGATTCTAACACACCGCAACCAATAAAACTATCCATTATGAATAGTATTACCCAATTTTTGAAAATTTATAAATTGTATCTTTCAAAATGGACTTCATTTTCAAATTCAGAATATCGAAATTATCTTAGGTTGAATTTTTGGCATTTTTCTGAAACCATTCATTTTTATAAATAGTGAAAAACAATAGGTTATAGTTTAACACCAAATATTTATTTAAATAATTATTTATTTTCATTAAATTTTTTTTCATTCAAAATAGATACATAATAAATATATATATTGAATGTAATTAATTGGAGTCAATTTATAATAATTTTAGATATATATAAAAAATTTATTGAACTTTTTACAGTCTTTTACTCATCTCTTGGGAGCATTTGAAAATTTACATGAAACATAATTTTATAGCTTCTGTTAGTGGAATTTCAAAAATCCAAGAGACACAGTTGCTTTCAATAAGTAAAATTTGGTTCAATAAGATGAATTTTTTTGTGAATAGTAGCTTTTGACTTTTATTAACCATGGTTAAAAGTAAATAGGGTAATTAAGGATAAAAATGATATTATTATTACCCTAAAATATGTATTAATTCTATTGGATAATTATAATTCAACCAAATACTACCTTACCAATAAAATATGATCCTTTAGGTCTACATGGATTAGATTAGGACATTTATTATTATTTAATTCAAAGAAGAGTTAAAAGTGGTAAATTCAAATTTTAATAACAAAACTATTTTTAATATAGGGTTACAAAAAGATAAATTTGACTATAAATATTAATTAGAAATATAAAATTATATCATACAAAATGGTAGTTTATTTATATTTTTAGACATTAAATAACTAAATTTATTTATGAGATAATGATGATGCAGTAATTAACTAATTAATAAAATTTTAAAATAATTGATATTATAAATATCCAATAAATGTAATTTGAGACTTTTTATGAATTCCACTAATTTTCATGGTTATTATGACATATTAGGGTCGGATGGATGAATTATTTTTGAAGTAATAATGCTTTTATGAATTTATAAAAAACAAAATACCAAATAGTGTCAAAATTGACATTAAATACTTTTTTAAAATAAATATTATATTATTAATTGAAATTCTCTTTCATAAAATCTGAGGTTCGGAAAAAAATTATATAATGATAGGAGTATCATTAATGAATCACCTAGGGTTCTCTGGGAATTATATAGTAATTTAAATAACCATATATTATAAAAATACAAAGAGACATGGTAAATTTCAAACTATTTAATTAAGAGTTCAATAAAAAATATAAGGTTAATATAGTGACACAAACCAGTATAAAACCTATTGGTTGAATGGTTTTCGACACATCCCCACCTTAGACATTAAATAATTCATTTTTAAGGCATTAGAAACCGAAATTGTTTTTATTATAAAATAATATTTCTAGCTTTGCCTAAGGTTCCACTCACCCCTCTTATAAATGGGCACTAACCCTTACCTAAGATTCAAACCTTAAAAACCTTTTGGATCAGCCATTATCTCCACAAATACCCTCTCAACTGTCCTCCCTTCATCCTAGATGAATTACATTAGTCAGAAAGATAACCTATGGAGCCCTTTTGATCAAATCAATAGGATGAACCAAAGAAAGGGTAAATATTTAATCACCTCTTTCAAGTTACTTTCTTCTTCCACTTCCTCATTCATTGATGTTTCCATTCTAATATAATAAAACCAGAATATTCTACATACTGTAATGTTATTATAAATATGGTACAACCATATTCATTATTATATCCATCTTTTGAATGACATGTCACCATACGTGCGTACGTACAGCTTACCGTCTCCACGTCATGGTGTAATTTTTATTCAATACATTATTATTTGATTGGGTATAATAATGATGAGTGATTGATGTAAATAATAAATATACCATTATAATTATTCTTTATATATTTTATACCATGCAATTAAATATTATTTTAATAACAAAAGAATGATATTGTCGCTCGTGCGTACGTACGGATTACCGTCTCCACGAACGCGACAAGATTCATTCTCCATCGTAATCCATTCATGACTAATTTTTATTAGAAGATTTAAAAAAATATTTAAAGACTTAATATCATTATCAATATGAATAATATATATCCTATTCATAACAAAAACTACTTACGAAGCAAATCTTATAAAGGAAAATGAATCAGTCAACACCTGAAACGATGATAATACTAAAATATTATTAATAAAGCAATATGAAAAGATCATATATGATATCATATTAAGGTATATGATTATTTTATAATTTAATAAAAATTATTTTACCATTATATAGGAGGTTAACCTTCCCTCGACCAAGGAAATGTATAGTGGATGGGGTTTCTTATTTCACATTTAATTCAGTGAGATTTCCATTGTTCGCCACTTATTTATTGCATGTGGTGTATTGTGTACTGCCATTTGATATATATTATCATGATTATAATTATATTCATGGTATTCTATGATTCATTTGGTGGTTATTAAATTTTGGTCATATGACTCGATTGATTACAATGAAGTAAGGGTTTTTCATCTCATCTTTTATTCCCGTGAGATTGATGCTATATTGGCCACTATTTCCATTTGTTTGGTGTATGTATTTTCCATGATTGTATTAATTGTGTAATATAAATTAATTTAGGAGTATTTAAATATTCATTGTATGATCCTTCTTTCATGGGTTGTATGTTTCATAAGTTACCAAATCCATAAGGAAATTTCTAATTTCAATTTCCACTCAGTGGGATTTACACATATTTCATTGATTATTTTACTCCAGGATTATGTGTGGAATCAACATTTATTATGTATGTATTAATTTTAAACCCCCTTTGTGTGGATATAATTTTGATACACATAATCACTCCCTTGATAATTTCTCAAGTCATTGATATAAACTTGATCTTAACTGAATTTCTATTCATTGAGATAAACATCCATGTCATCGGTGTTTATTTTAGAAGAATATGTTTGAATTTACTCTGATTTATTTACACTTAATATTTATTCAAATTTAGTGTGTTTATATTTTTTATACATTATAATTTCATTGATTTATACATTACCTAAGGATACTATCTTTATAAGGGATTTCATCTCAATTTACATTCCTTTGAGACTTCTTTATTGTTATACAACAATTCACTATTATATAGTGTATATACTATACTTTGAAAGAGTGTATAATTAAATCCATTATTCTCATTGTATTATAATGTTTTTATTACCTCAATTGTTTGTATTATAGAATATTTTATTTGGATACTAACTCTAACTAAAATACTATTTTAAATGTTTTAAAAATTTACTCTTCTAAACCTATCTCATTATTGTACGTGTTATAATAATGGTTTTAAGGTTTTATTTATATGAGTGTTAATGTTTTAAAATTAAAATTCCTTTTAAATGTTTTAATTATGTATGGGAAACTTTGATTCAAAAATCTATTTTTAAATAGCTTCATGACAAATAGTGTGAATTTTAAATGTTTTCAAGCCAAAGGGGGATATTTGTGTCAAATAGTTTTGATGATTATTTTCATCTATGTCAACATCCTTCATGATTTTATATTGTGGTTAATTTGTTAAAATACGATTTTTAATATTGTTTTTAATGAGATATGTTCGACTGTGGATATGCTATTTTTATACCATTCATGTTTTGTTGACAAAGTATTGACATTTCGTATGCTAGTTTGAATACGAATGTTTCTGGTATGTTTCAGACATTTCATATGAGGAATGCATTGGACTTAGTAAGTGACGGGTAGAGACTTCTATAGCTCCTTGATGCATCGGTATGTCTCATTAGACAAACTACTGTCTTGGCACAAGGCCTTGACAAAATATTATTTGTAGTCTTCGCACAAGGCCTTGACTATGATGTTATAAATGTCTGGCATTATGCATTCCATCATTAGGAAAGTTGCTATTAATATTGGATGTAATTATTCGATTAGTAGAATATCCATGTGAATAAGTAAATGGAATTACTTGATTTTATATTTGGAATATTATTCTGATTTTAAAGACTAAAATGATATTGTTTTCGTCATATACATTACCTTAAATGTTTATTCTTATTTATAAATGTTTCCATTGTATTGTTAACCTTAATGAGCATCTGATCTCACCCCTTTCTATGTTTTATTTTTCCTAGGATGCAAAGAAATATATTATGACTGACCTGTAGGGATAGTCTGTGGGATCTCTGTGTTGTACATGGAAATAATGTTGTAGTTTTCCATTTGATGATGTAATGTAAACCTTATGAATGTATCTAGAAATTCCAAGGCTAATAAAATAATCAATATTTCTAGACATGATCTTTTGTGATCATTCCAATGATACTAAATAATGTACTAACACTTGGTAGCTTTGGTCAGGGCGTTACATAGACCATATACAGTTCAAGGAATGATTTTTGAAGCTTCAACACTCATTAATTCCCTATTTTACACCAATGACACACCCTCTTGTATCTGTCTAATGTTTTTGGTTTTGTTGGGACTATCATTGGAACAATTTTTTTGGGTTTTGTTAATTGATACTCTATAGTGGGTGTGATTTGATGATAGAGGATAGTTTAGAGATTATGCGATAAAGAATGGTGGTTTTCATTTTCATTGGATCCAATTGGTCCTTGAGATGTCCGGTTTCAACAAGATCATGGCTATAATGTAGCTAGTGTTGTATCATTCAGATATCAAAAATTACTATCATAGGGTGATGTATTCATCTCCCTAGAGAAGCACTTATTTCTTTTGTGTTGAGTTGGATATTCAGGCATCTTATGTAGGGCCAATTTTTTAGTAGTTGGGTGAACTCATAGCCCAATTGGCATGCCTTATTCTGGATTATGGAGATGTGGAGAAAATTTTTATTCCTCATGTGGTGGATCAGTTTCAGGATGTGTCTCCTAAGGATTTAATGGGGCTACAACCCAAATGGGTTGTGGGGTTCACAATCATGTTTCTTTTAGGGGAAGAACCACTGTCAATTCCGCCATATCAAATAATGTTGGATGAACTCCAGGAACTAACTGTTCAACTAAAATTATGGCATAAAAATGGATTCATTTGACCTATTACATCACCATCGGCATCATCCATGTTGTTTTTTATAAAGGATAACATGCCATTGAAGTTATGTGTCGATTACAGAAAGTAGAATCATTTGATGGTTAAAAACAGATACCCACATCCTAGAATTGAGGACATGTTTGACAAACTGTGGGGTTCCTCAGTGTTATCTAGATTAATTTGAGACCATGATATCATCAGTTTTGGGTGATACCTTTTAGTGTACCCTTGAAATCATTCTTGAGTAGGTACGTGCGGTATGAGTTTTATTATGTCATTTGGGTTAACCAAGGTACAAGAATTGTCTATGGTGATAATGAATCAAATGTTTCACCCTTATACGGATAAGTTCATGGTTTTTCTTTATTGATGTAATCTTGTCACTCACAAGAACACTTCATGATCATTCCAATGATTTTATCTTCCTGTTAAGTACCAAAATAAAGTGTAGTATTTAATCCAAGACATCCAAATATCAGTTATGGATTGATTTGGATAATTTCATGGGATAAATAATTTTTGAGTCAGGTGTGTTGGTAGATCCACATAAAGTGATGGCTATGTTTTCTTGGGAGTATCCCAATTAAGATTCTGGTTTTCTATGTTTTCTTGTGTTTGGAAGCTTATTTTTTGAGGTTCATTATGGATTTCTCTAGTTTGACATCATCCCTCTAAATCTAATTAAAGAGGTGTGTTATTTTTGAGGGCTCAGAAGCATTAAAAAAATCTTTTTAGGAATTGAAAAATCGGTTAACTACCGCACTAATTCTGATCCAACCTACAAATGGTAATATGTATACATTGTATTATGATGTATCTGGTATTAGACTTGGGGTACTATTGATGACGAATTATTAGGTTGTAGAATATGGGTCAAGATATTTGAGCCCTCCTGAATGTAATTACCCAACTAATGATCTTGAGTATGCTACAGTGATTTACGACTTAAACTGTTAGAGGTATTACATGTTGATGGAATGAATCAATGTTATTAAAAATCATTAAAGAAATATGTACATCTTCACTTAACAGGTTTCAAATATTTGATATCGAAGGAGAGTTGAGTTCTTACTATCCTTCGATTTTGAGTTGGATTACCCACCAGTGAAAGGGAATTGTGTTGCAATTGCTTGGAGTCGGAAGACTCTAAAATAGGTGGTTGAGGAATCCAACACTGAATGGAAAATTATGTTTTTTTTCTCTAAGATTCTCCTAGATGTGTATGATTATAATGTAAAAATGACCCTTGCATTTATAGAGGATGAGTATACACATTTGAACCGGGTCAGGAATGTTACATTGATGATCCATAGTGTTTTTCCCTGAATGAAAATCTTAAAGGCAGGGATTCACATTATAGTTTGGTTTTTGGGTTTAATGGGGTCTTCTATGTTTAGGGCCTTGTTTTGGTACATTAAAATGCAGAAAAAGATTTAATGCATGAATTTCATGCATTGAAGTGGGAAGCACATCTAGGATTGATTAAAATTTATAATGATCTTCATCAGTATTATTGATGGATGGGAATGAAGAATGTGGTTGTAAGTTTTGTTGAATAATTTGTTACTTAACTATAAGTGAAGGCCAAGAATCAGCATCTATGTGGGTTGTTTCATTTATTCTTCATTCCATAATAGATGTTGAATGACATAATGATAGACTTCTTAGTAGGTCATTCAAGGACACCTCGAATGAATGTTGCAATCAGGGTTGTTATGGACCACTTAAATAAAGGGGATTATTTCATTCCAATCTATGAAACTTATACAGTCAACCAGTTGAGTTATTTATATGTTCAGGAGGTACTGAGGTTTCATGGTGTGAGGAGAACCATAGTTTCAAATTGTGATTTTCATTTCTCACCATGCTTCAGAATTTGTATATTGGTGGATCCTGGTTCCCAAGTATTTTTACATACAGAGTAAGACTCTCAGATGGATAGGAAATCAGAGCATACTTTTAGTGTATTAGAGTACATGTTGATATCCCATGTTCTTGATTTTAGATGTTCATCGGAAATGAACTTTACACTTTTTGAGTCTTCTTACCATAACAATTTTCCAGAAACAATTAAGATAGAGGATTTTAAAGCACTCAATGGGTGTAATTGTATATCTCTGTTGTGTTGGATAGATGCTGGGTAGTTAGAGATATTAGGACCGAGTCTCATGCATGAGACATTTGAGAAGGATCTATTGATTCAGAAGAAGAAGAAAATGGCTTAGAGTATGTAGAATTCTTAAGCATATTTTCATCGTAGACCTCTTGAATTCATGGTAGGTTATAGTGTGTTTTATTGGGTGTCACCAATGATGGATCACCATCAAATCTTGATGCAGGAACAGCTAGAAACCATGTTTGTTGGGACATTTGAGATTTTGGAGAGGATTAGAATGGTGGTTTATCAATTAGCTCTTCAATGATGATAGAGTAGAATGCATTATGATTTTAATGTTTCACAACTCCAATATTATCAACCTGATCCATATAATGTGAAAAACATTGACGATATTATGATGTAGGCTAATGTTTCTTTTGAAGAGCATCTAGTGAGTATTGCTGACCATAGTGAAAATTTATTAGAAGGAATAATTGTGCCTTTGGTTTGAGTCTTTCGACCGCATGGAAATGTTCAGAAGGAAAATTGGGAGTGGGAAAAAGATATGGGTCCCAAAAGACCAATCTCATTTCTTCAGAAGCTCTATTATGCTCTAGTAGTGTGCCTCGAGGATGAGTCATCCGGTTGTGGGGAGGTTTTATGCTTCAAGATATTCATTAAGGGTTTTTTTGTTTATTTTTCATCGTATGTCACTTTTTGTCAAATAAGTTTTTCCCAAATGACATGAAGAGGATCAAGGGGTTTCTTGGTGCGTGTGTCTTGGAAGAGGAGGAAAAAATAATTTTTTGTCATGTTACAAGTTTTAAACATATTTAGTGAGAACCATGTGGATCAACCCATGTAACTATGAAGCATTGGACATAGGTATGCACATGGTAATCACATGGTTAAGATAACCACGAATAATTTACAAGAAAAGCCTCACTATTTTGATTTTGGGATATTATCCCTCTAATGGTTTGGAAAACCATGTGACCAAATAGTGGATCCTTGTAAAGTTGTGAAATTTTAAGAAAATACCATTTTATAATTTTAAGGCTCACTCATGATTGTCATCATTTCCCCTCCCCTAAACACTATTGATGAACCAAGGATCTCATGATCTCCCAATGGTGATCCACCTTCACTCTTAGGTCATTCGAAGTGTTTTTGGTTGTTGGGTGATGCTTTGGGTAAATCTAATATCATTTTTTTGCTTCCTCTTCTCGATTAGGGATTGAATCTTTCTACAATCGGCATTCGAAGCACTAAACCCCCTTTTTCCAATTAGGTCATTGTGGAAGATTCCTGGGATTGTTGAGTCAAGATATAATTCTCCTATGGAGGGAAATGGTATCAATATACTCAATTTAGGTAGTCAACTATTTATATCCCATAGTTTCATTTTGTGGTTGGTGCATGCTTGTGTATATTTCTTGGATACTCATTATTTTTATTCTTATTTGTTGATGGTATTTGGTTTAATTAATGTCTACAAGATGATTGGAAACCCTCATGGTCTCCATGGGACACATAGTGTATGACATGAACTTAATAGGGCCACTTATGTGGTGAACTGCTGCATTCAAAACATTGATTTAGCATTGTACGTTCTAGGTTTTTGAGTGATAATGTAGAGCCTTCATAGAGTATGTGATATTCTTAATGGATGGACAAATAATGTAGTGGTTAATTGTGGTAGGGGTATCAAGATTATAAAATATGATATACATGCCTAAGAGAGTAGTGCTTCTGAAATAATGAATATACAAATATGATAATGGTATGTGAAGTGGGAAATATGTTGAAGGGGATTTCATAAGTGGTTTTATGAATGTGAATAACGGTTTGACATAACGGAATTATTGAATATGCTTAATGGGATAGTATTAAAAGTGGAAATCATGTTAAATGGGATAATAGATATAAACGGTAAATGCGTTTGTAGGATATGGAACAATATGATTTATTGTGTTGATTATTACGAATTATTCTATTTATATGTATTTGTTGTGTTTTCATGATATATTTTATGTGTATGGTGAATGGATTGAAAATAATGCGTACATGAATTAATGTGGTGGATAAAGGACTAAGGCTCTACCAATGGGTTGAGTTGGACGAATTCTCTATCCTCACCCACAATGTATATACTAGGGAAGGGGACAATGCCCTATTCCCTTGATGATTTCATTCCACCCGAACTGAGGTTTTTAGGAGAGGATATTTTGATGTTGTGATATTTTATCCAAATTTAGTTCAGGAACTCCATATTTACTTATGTAAATGTTGTTCTCCATGAACTATGTGTGGTTGACAATGAACTAGAAATGATAGAGACATAATGAATTGGCACAGTGGTTAGAATAGCTAAATAGATATTGTTAACAAGTGGTCCTATATTTTCCTTCCTTATCATTTTCCATATTTATTCATGCATACAATATCTTTTATACTAGTCATTTTTATACACCCATGGTAGTGGCCTACTAATTTCTACTCACACCCTCCTCGGGCCACCATTTGAAACACCGAGAAAATTTCATGCTTACAGCTCAGGATAAGGGCAAGGGACCTATATTATGTTGGTGAGTCAAAATGGTTCCTACATGGATGAGGTTCCTGACATAGATTCAGGATCGTTTTGTAGATTTTATTATTTTTCCCTATTTTTTCTTTTTCCGTTTGAATTGTTTCATGAAATGACATAATTACTCATTCTTATGGATTGTACCCAATTTGGGTGATAATTTACTATTCTTGTTATTGGTTGTTTCCTTTTTTTATTTCCTCTCTTTATATTGAATCCCATGGAGGAATACTTTGGTAAAGAGGTTATAGTCACCCAATATGACCTATTATAGCCTCACTACTAGTAGAAAACCTCTGGCTGATTGGGAGGTGCGTATGAGGTCTTGTGATGACCTGGATCTGGGTACCAATTTATTAGAACCCAGGTCAGGGAAATTACTATGTTGAATTGGAAATGTATTTTTATCTTTTTAATATTTGGGGATAGTAGACAAAACATTAGGACAGTGGAATGCCTTTGTAATGAGCTCCTTCCTGAGAGTATGTAACACCTTTATTAGGGAAAACCAATGTCACACAAGGTTAGAATTGTTATTTGTGTTGTGGTTTGTTACATTTGATGATTTTTCACCATTGGGTGTTACACATGTGGTGTGATGTCACATTTTTATGAAATTTTTCTCATTGGAGGAATGTAACGAGGTTGTGTATTCCTACATCATTCTAGGTAGCAATTAATATAAATGACATGCATGATATATGGAACACACACATGGGACAGGCATGTGAGAAATAGAGGGTATAATGAATTTGAAATTATTATATGTGGTTATAAATTGTGTCTAACTAAAAAAATATATGTTAAAACAGGGAGAAATTCTGAAATCGTAATTTAAGAATTATACATGCAAAAGGGTGGTATGTGAAATGAATTATTTTTGAGTATGTTGTAATGTGATAATAGTTTTAAAATTGTGAAAATTCTAAGGCTGTTAGTCTTGGGCTTAGATCCATCTTGTTAGCCATGACCATGGTAGGGATAGTTAAGGGCTATGTTTCAGGTAGGATCATTCTGTGGGGTGGTGTATGTGCAATGGGTTTTTGGTGATAATAAAGATAATTTCATTATATTTTTGAAATCTATATAGTTGGTTTATTAAATCTCTTGTTTGTAATTATATAGAAATTCCTTCGAGAAGGTGTGTGTCATTTGGGAATCATGAAGAAATTGCTGAAAATGATCCCCTTGTAATGGGAAATAGTATCAATTGGTTCAAGATAATATAGAAGAGTACTTCCATGATAATATTTCCTGTGTTATGCAGATGATGGAATGGGACGTAGGGTGGGTAGTATAGAGTATGTTCAAGCTGACTAGGGAGTTACATCTATTTCACCATCTGACCATTACAAGAGAGGGTGGGCCAGATGAATCAGTGTTTTGGATAGAGTATATCCACACTCTATTTAATCCTCTAGAGACTCCTCTTGAGAATAGTTTCATATTAGTGTCTAATATCATAATATGTTATATCAATCATTGGTGAGATATTAAGGTTTATACGTAGAAGACTAATGGAAAGGCATGGATGGGTTTCCATGAAATGTTTCTGACACATTACTACCCAGAATCCTAATGGGTATTTAAGGCTATAGAGTTTAAGATTTTGACTGTGGGGGATGCTTCAGTGATGGATTATGGTATTATTTTTACATAATTTCTTCGATTCATCTAGTTGATGGGTATATATGAGGTAACTATTGAAAAATGATTCTTGTATGGGTTTTGGAATTATATTAGGACCTAGGTGAAAATCATATTTCGTGAATAGGTATAAAGAGGTAGGGCACCAGACATTTATCTCAGAAGAGAAATTTAAAAGAGAATCATGAGCTAGATTTTGGGTGCCAACCAAGAATATAGGTGGAACAACCTCCATGGGGGGAGCTTCATTTTTGTTTCTTCCAACAAGGAAAAAGTTGTTCGAATAGTCAAAAGAGAGGGTCAGCTTCATTGAGTGGAAATGAGTAATTCTTCTACCAGTGTGGAATGTCGGGGCACCTGTTGGGTTAGTGCACCCTAACACCGGTTGAGTACTGATAATGTGGATTGGTGGAACATATACAAAGGATATATAGGAACCCTCTATAGTCAAGAAGATATGGGAGTCAGAGGTAGATACTGAGTGTAGGTATGAGATCGATCACCATGTATCAGGAAGGTAGTTGGAGCTCCACTAGTCGCAACGGTAGGGGCGGTGGATGTGGAAATATTGGAAGAGACCATACGTACCACTTTGGAAGTGATGTGCAAAGTACATAGGCTACATCCTAGGGTAGAGGGATGGGACATCTGCACACTGTTTTGTCTACACCTAGACATGGTGAAGCTGGACCTTCTACCATTCGAGGTGCAGTTCTTTTAGCTTCCATACTAGATAATACTCACTTATATAGGGGTACCACACACTATTTTATCACATCAAAATTTATGGTTGTGTTGGGACTAATCATGGATATAGTTTTTGGGGGTTTTCTCAATCACTAATCCATTGGTGGCGAAGGTTGAAGATATCAGACAATGTAGAGATTGTGCCTTAGTGGAAGGTGGTAATTTTTTTATATGGAACCTGTTTGTCCTCCAGATGTCATGATTCAACCTGATTTTGGGTATAGACTGACTTGTGTTTTATCATCCTTATATCTATTTGTTAACATCATATGGAAACATTCAAAACTAACTATATAGGCCCGTACGTATTTCATGGAGGGTGGGTTATTCGAGCATGTCATATTGGAAAAAATTTTCAGTAGGTGGTGGAACTCACATCCAAATTGGAATTCCATATTCTTAATCATGGAGAGGTGGAGAAAATTGTATTTTATCATGTGGTGGATCAGTTTATGGATGAGTTTTTTGAAAATTTATTAGGACTACTACTGAAAAGGAATGTGCATCTCATAATTGAGTTGCTGTTTGGGGAAGAAGCTATTTATATTCACCATATCAAATTGTCCTGATGAAACTCTAGGAACCGGTAGTATAACAAGATGAAATGGAGAAAATCGGATTTATTTGACCTAGTGCCTCTTAATGTGGATCAACGATGTTATTTAATAAGAATTTTTATGGGTTGTTGATCTTATGTGTTAGTTACAAAATGGTGAATCATATTACGGATAAAACTCGATACCCACATCCTATAATTGATGAATGTCTTGAAAGCCTGATGGGTTCATTGATGTTATATAATATCAATACGAGATCAAGATACCATCAGTTGAGGGTGAGTACTTTTGAGGTACCACTGATAGATTTTGAGAGCAGGTATAGGCTGTATGAATTTTTGGTGATGTTGTTCACGTTAACCAATGGAGTAAATGTGCTCATGGCACTAATGAATTAGATATTTTACATTTATAAGGATTAGTTCGTGGATGTATTTTTTGATGAAATTTTTGTGTTATCACTAACTCTTAATGATCCTTACAAGCATCTTAACACCTTCTTGAGTACACTAGTAAAGAAAAGAATTTATGAAGAGCTATCAAAATTCACATTTTGGATTGATTATGTGCATTTCTCAGGACATATAATTTCTATGTCAGGTGTGTCAGTAGATCCAAAGAAGGTATTGGTTGTGGAGTCCTGGGAGCCTCCCTAGAAATTTAATGATGATCAGTGATTTCTAGATTTGGATGATTATTACTGGAGGATCATTAGTTATTTATTTTTTTTGGCTGCATCACTCTCAAGATTAAAAATGAAGGGTGATATGATTGAGTGGTGAGAGGCTTGCAAGGATTATATTTAGGAATTGAATAAGTTGTTGACTACTATATTGATTCTGACCCTACCTCAGCCTGAAATGAGGTAAACATTGTTCTATTATGCTTCTGATGTTAGAATCAGGGATGTGTGGATGAGGGATGATAGGTTTTTAGCATATATTTCAAGAGGTTTGATGAATCATGAAAGGAATTAGCCAACTCTGAGTCATGAGTTTGTTGTTTTGGATTATTCCTTAAATTTGTTTAGGCATTACATGTTGGGGGAACGATTCATGGTGTTTACCAATAATAAAATCCTTACGTACTTCTCTCTCTTCCATATTTCAATATCCCATAGTGAAGGTGTGTTGAGTACCAACAATCCATTGATATTGAGTTTAATTGCACACTAGGAAAATGTTATACGATTGCAGATGCTACGACCTAGAAGGAAAAAATTATGTGGTTCAGGAATCCAATTATGAATGGAAAATGATGGTTTTTTCCAATGAGATACACCTATATCTGTGAAATGGTCATTAGAAAATACAATTTTGTCTATAAAAGGCGAGTCTATGCTTTTGAGTCAGGTCAAGAAATGTCAATAGGATGATCTTTAGTGTTTATCCACGAAGGAAAATCATAATATAAAGAGTCACCTTCTAGTTGGGTTGTTGGTGTTGATGTACTCATCTATGTTTAGGGGCATGTTGTGGTACCAGTTAGTGTAATCAAAGAGTCCATGCTTGAGATTTACATATCAATGTGGATAGAACATCATGGAATGACTAAAATGTATCAGGATCATCATTTATAGTATTGGTGGCTAGAAATGAAGAATGTGGTTTTGTGTTTTGTTGCATGATTCCTTACTGGTCAATAATTTAAGGCTAAGAATCAACTTCAATGTCAGTTATAATAGTCATATCTCATTCCAAAATGGAAATCAAATGACGTAATGATGGACTTCGATGTGGGTATTCCAAGTAAGAATCAAAAGAATGGTTCAATATGGATTGGTTTTGACATTTTGACTAATGTTTTTTATTTATTTCCGATCTATGAATCTTTTAAAGTCAACAATTTGAGTGATTTTTATGTTCAAGAGATAGTTTGGTTTCATGGTGTGATACAAACCATAGTTTCCGATAATGATATGAATTTTCATTTTGATTTAGGAATGGCCAACACAAGGTTAATGGTACCTCAAGTGTTTTTGAGAATGGATTATCACCCACAGACGAACGATCAGTCAGAACATACAATTCATGTATTGGAGGTCATGTTAGGAACTTGTGTTATAGATTTTGGTGGTTCGTGGGAAAAGAAACCTGGAAATTTTTTAGTTTTTATACAACAATAGTTTACAGGCTACTGGTCATATGAATCTCTGTGAGGAACTATACGGGTGGCCATTTGGATATCTATTGTGTTGGTCAGAAGTTGGGAAGTAAGTGTTTTTAGAAAATAGTCTCATGTAGGAGACATCTGAGAAGGTTCATTTGATTCATAAGTGGATATAAATGGCTCATAGTAGGCATAAGTCATATTCATATTTACATCATAGAAATCTCAATTTCATGGTATGTGATAGTGTGTTTCTTTATGTTTCACAGAGTATGGGTCACCGTCAAATCCATAAGTAGGGAAAGTTTCCAGCTATGTTTATATGTCCCTTTGAGATTGTGAAGTGGATCAGACTAGTGGAATACCAATTGACTAATCCACAATAGTATAGTAGAATGAATTTTTTTTTCATGTTTTCTAACTCCATAAGTATCAACTTGATACATCTCATGTAATAAACATTGATTTGGTATAGTTAGTGGATATTGCATATTTTGAAGAGCATCTGGTGAGTATTGTGGACTGTAGTGAGAAAGTCATGTGAAAAAAGATTTTTCCTTTCGTTTGAGTCTTATGGAAACATAGAAATGTTCATAAATAAACATTGGAGAAACAATAAAATATATAGGCCCAATGGTTTTATTTCTTTTCTTCATAAGTTCAAGGATTCTATGGAATTACGGCATGAGAAAAAGCTGTTGTAAGATAGGGAAGTTGTTAGATTCCAGATTTTTTCTTGAATGTTTTTGTTAATGTTTTCCATTCAGTACAATATTTTAGACAAATAATTTTTACCAAAGTTCCTGATAATTCTTGGGGGATTTTTGAGGGTTTTGGTCATGGAAGAAGAGGAAAAAATAAATTTTTGGGCATGCTACATAGTTTGGGTAATGTTAGTACAATCCAATAGGAGCATCCTAGGTAACCAAGAAACCTTGAGTAGAGGATTTCACATGGTTACCACAAAATTAAACTAGCCACATGGAATTACATGGAAACCATGCAAAGGGATATTTGGCATAATAGTTCTTTCATGGTTTGCACATGGATTGGAAAACCCTTTGGGTAAACTGTGATGCCTTGAAATTTTATGAAAATTAAAAAATTTCCATTCTTTAATTTTATGTCTCACTTAGGATTTTCTTCCATTCATCTCCCCTAAACCCTAGTGATGATATAAAGAATCAAAGAGCTCCCAAGTATGATCCTCCATCATTCCTTGGTCGTTTGGTGTGTTGTAGGTTTCAGATTGATGCACCAATTAATTCTAAACTCCTCCTTTCTTCCCCTTCTAAATTTGGGATTTTATCATTATAATATTTCTTTTTTATGCTCTAAAACCCCTTTTTACAGTGCTAACTAGGTTGTGGCTTCAAGGGTTAGATGAATTGGTATCTAAGAAATTTATTGAGGGATCGTTTGGAAATTGAATCAATGTATGTGGTCTTCTAGATATATCTCATAATTTCATTTGATATTAGTGAATTCATGAGGTTATTTCATGGTTAATCCTTTTTTGATTTTGATCCATTGATGGGATTGAGTATAATTAATGTCTAAATTATTAATACAGACACTCATCATCTCCATCTGATAGATATTGGATAACTTATCCTTTGTAGGGCCACACATGGGGTGCATCGATACATTCTGAACATAGAATAAGCTATGTAAGTTCTAGGATTTGGTTTTATCATGTAAAGCCACATTTGAGTAATTTTTTTTTCATAATATATGTCCAAATGTGGTAGTGGTTTATTATGGATGTTTTTTAGGCTTATTAAATATGTTATATATATCTAAGAAAGTTAGTTCATGTGAAATAATGAATATTCAAAATTGATAATGGTCTGTGTAATTGGATATATATTGAAGGGGATTTCATAATGGGTTTTTTGAATGTTTATAGTGGGTTCACAAAATGTAATTCTTGAATATTCTTAGATTGATAATCTTATTAATGGGAATCAGGGAAAATAATCTAATTGATGTAAAGGAAAATTCCATTAATTGGATATGGCACAATATTATTTCTCATGTTTATTTTTATGTGTTATGATATTTGTATGTATTAGTTGTGTTTGATTTCGATATTTTTTGTGTGTGTTGAATGGATTTAAAAGAACGTGAACATGAGTTGAGGTGTGAGAAAAAGGACTGAGACTCCTCTCATAGGTTGAGTTAGACTGATGGTTTAACTCCACCAACTATTCATATATTAGAGAAGGGGAAGATCTCTATTCCCCTAATGTTATAATTCCCCATGGACTGATTCTTTGAGGTGAAGATATTGTAACTTTGTGATATTTTTTTTCTTATTGGGGTACATAATTATTTATTTCCTTGTGTAAATGATGTAATCCATGATCCTTGGGTTTTTTTGATGAAACAGTAATGATATATAAATAATGAATTGGCACCTTGGTAAGAGCATCTAAGATGATATTGTTAACTAGTGGCCTGGAATTGTCTTTCTATTTCTTGTTACTTATTTATAAATTAATGAATATTATAGTAGATAGGATATTTGTAGAATTATTTGGTGGAATACTACGGATTTCTACATACACCCTACTCCAGCCATTGATGGGTACTCGAGCTGACTTCATGCTTGTTGGAAAGACAGGGAAATGGCCATATGCTAAGGAGTTGACTTCGAAATAGGTCATGCAGGGATGGTGTTACAAATTTAGATTCATGACCATTTTAAAGATTCCACTATTATACATTATTGTGGTCATTCTTAACTTATAATTTTAGCATGACATGACATATTTACTAATGCTTATGGTTTTACCCAGTTTCATTGTTGCTTGACAATGTTTGTTATTTGTTGTTTCTTTTTTGTTTTTTATATTTATATTGTATTTTTTTGTGGCTTACTCTGGTAAAAAGGTATAGTCTACCCATGTGACCTATTATACCCTCACTACTAGTCGAAAACCTCAAGCTTATGGTGTGGTGTTCTTGTGGTCATGTGACGACCTAGATCGACGACCCGATTTAGTGGAACCTGGGTCTGGGACGTTATAGTAATCATACCAATGATAGTATAAATAATATTTATCCATTTTATAAGTGACAATATGATATAATTATATCATATTAAAAGTAAATAAATATCATAAAAGTTATTAATTAACTATAGGTATTTTTACAGGACACAATTATTTAATGATTAGATTAAAAGAATGTATATATTCAAAAAATTTATTCACAAATTAATATTTTGACATCTTACGATTTTAAGAAAATATCAGGCTACGTGAACATATTTTTCAGAGTGTTATAAAATTAATTATAATTTATATATATCTATTTTCTATGTAAATGATGATTTTAATTTAAAATCATATTACTCATATTTTGTTAAGTATTCTCATAAAATGAATTTCATTTTTTAATTCTATTCATCGAACAATGGTTTAGGAGATTTTTTGGGGATTTTTCTCAAATTCATGAAATTTGGTGAATTGAAATATATGATAATTTATGATAAATGCTAAAAAACTATATTTTTTTAGCAATACATGAGTCATGGATGAAGTAAGTGGCCATTGGTTTGAACTAACATGAACTAATTAATTTATTTAGTCACAAGAATCATCATTCTTTCTCTTTATGACCAAAATTAATTATCTAATGATTAAAATAATATGAAAACACCAGTCACATCCATCATAAATACCACCTCTCACACTCTCTTCTCATCACACCTCTCAAGATTTCATCCTTGTCTATATTCTACCAATACTCTTCTTTAGTATGTTCCCCACATACGTGTGCTCTTGGTGTAAATAAAAGATAAATCCTAGGATCCTTTAAGAGGATTTTAATATGAGAATTAAAGAGGTAAATACTCTCTCTTCTCATTTAATTTCCTTTCTTTTTCAATATAGTTTCTTATCCTTTCCCCACCTCCCATCTTTCAAATGAAATGATAACTCTAGTACTAAAGATGAAATATAATTATATCATTTTAATGTAATATCCAAAAATAAACTCTTCTCTCTATCTCTCTCATCATAAAAAATAGAATCATAATCTGTGAAGTTTCAAGTCACAGACGTTGTCGGTGATTAACATTCATTTTCCAGAATGGATTTCATGGATATTAATAAAAACATTAAATCATTGAAAAAATATTTTAAATTTTATTTTTAACCACTTGTATGTTCTCCAACTTTCTGATACCCATTATATTGAATGATAAAACAAAACAACTGCATTGTGATTAGAAACTGCCAAAAATAACCTAAAACAATCATCATTAATTTTTATCTATTGAATAATCATCTTGTTATATAAACAAATCATTAATAATATAATTTATACTTCTGTAATATCATTAATAACATATAATAACAATTTTTGGGGTTTATACACATCTTACATGAACATCCATTCATGTATACAAGTGAACTGGTCATGATTACAAAAAAAAACACTCCTGAAGTATGCATTTAAACACTATAACTGATAAAAGGGCCCATAAAAGAACATAATAAAACCAAAATGAATAATAATATTTTATAAAAGTTTATTTAATTGTTAAATAATTAATATAATGTTACTTTATAAGATATTAACAAGGTGTAAGATGTCAAGAAAAAAGGTAAGGGGATTTCTCGAACTCGGCTCTGTTTCTTTGGGTATTACCTCTTTCACTCCATTTTGTTGTTTGTTTACTCAATAAATACAATTTATTCATCATTATAATTTATTTTCATGGATATATATTGTTTCTAATAGAGTATATGACAAACATAATGATTTAAAAAATAAATCATATTTAAAAGGACACATTTTTCTTCTAACACATGTTTAACGATTCATACATCAAATATGTTATTCCCTCATTCATTTCTGAACCGAAATTTGTGAATGTATTATTTTGAGATAAAACTCATTCATTTGTATGAGTTATTTAGATTCATTATCAATATATGATCTATATGTAATTCATGATAATGTAAATGTTATTATGTTATGGGTGCACTAAGCATTATATAGTGCAATGTAAATGTTATAATGTGATGGGTGAGCCTTGAATTATATAGATCTATAATTAATTGGTTAATGTGGAGAACCATATGACTAAGGTGGAATATGTTTGAACATGATCATAACATAGTTTACAACTATATTTGGTTTTTGACAACTAATACATGATGTTCCATTTTTTATGCATATCCACATTACAGTACATTTATTAATGATTCCTATCATAATTAGAATTCTATGACAATGTTATGTTGATAACGATTATTCCCACATAATGTTATATTTTTTTCATGTACATATCTATCATATTACTGGGCATCTATCTCACCCATTTCTGATGAATATCTTTATGAGACAAAATTGACAATAGATAACACAAGAGACAATTTTGATGCTAGAGAATAAGTAATAAAATAAATTTTTGTGTTTTATGTTGTCAAATTCATTATGGTCTTAGTTTTTTAAAATACTATAAAACATTGGATCATATATTTTTAATGATCTTATGTTTTTTATCTTTAAATTTTTTTAATATTAATGTAAGAAAAAGTAGGGCTACTATAGTTGGTATTAGGGGACCATTATGTTAATTTGGGTATTAGGATTAGATAAACTTAGTGAAAACCTTTAGTATGAGATTATGTATAAGTAAAAACCCAATATTAATTTCTAAACAAAGGGATCCCACAAGATATAATTTTACACTTAATTCCATAAATGAATAAAATATATATTCATTACTTGTTGACTTATGTTTTGTTCTAACATTTTCAATTTTTTTTAATGGTGGGGCCTTGGATAAACTAGGACAACAACCCATTCAAGGGAAAATGTAGTGATTTACTCAATGACATACCCAATGATTTGGGATGTGGATTTAAAACTTTTATGGTGATTATTACCCAAATATCTCAGGTTATGAACAATAACCTATATAATGTGGAACATCCACCTTTAAAAAATAGGGAGAAACTGTCTATCAAGAAGGTTATGTGGAATCTACCATAAATTCATAGTTGATATTTTGATCCACTAATTATGGGATAGTGGGTCAACTAGATAGAGAATATATTTTCAATTCATTAATTTTCTGAGATAGAGATTGTTAATCATTCATTTTATCATCAAGATGGAGAGGACAATAAATGGTGGCATTCAATTAACAACATCATTCTGGGGATGAAGTTGAATAGATGGAGTAGAAATAATTTAAGATAATGTTTCTTAATATGTATTTCCATCAAACTCTCCAAACTAACATGAAGAGTAAATTTGTAAAGTTGATGAACATGTAACTAGAATATGTCATGACCTACGAAGAAATTTTCACAGGGAATAAAGGTATAATGTGGGTCTATTATCAATAATGATAAAAAATTGATAGATTATTCAGTTTATTAAAACCACACCTTTGAAGGGATCTTTCAATGCTAGATAATGGGAGTTATGAATAACTTGGCTGATGGGATCTAAAAGTGGTGATGGAGTTTGGAGAATCGACTCATTGATCTGGTGATAAGAAATTATAGATGGTTTTTGATACTAAAAGATATAATAATAAAGATGGAATGAAAAATCAACCTCCCAAATGTAAAAAATGTTGTAAGAATCCCCGTGGGAACTACCTCAAAGGGATAGGGAAATGATTCATGATTGGTAGAGAAGTCCTCCAAGCTCATTAAAATCGAAAATACATGAAAATGAATGAAAATTTGGTGTTATAAAGGAGAGAACCACAAATTGTTGAATCATAAAACTAAAGAGGGAAAGGGTACTATGCAATGACAATGCCCTAAACATTGTGTTCTTGAGGTTAGTCGGTGTAATCATCCATAAAAGACAAAGATCCAAGGGATGGCTTATGCCATCACTGCTGTGGATGTGGATAAAGAAAATGAATCCATAAAAGGTACTCTTCCTATTCACTCAATAATGGAAAAAAGACTTTTTTTGGATTTTGGATCTTCACCTTTTGTTATATTATGACTGTTTTATAGAACTATTATATCAAAGACCCAAAATAATGAAGTATATATGTTTGTAAAAACACCCAGTAGTTCATTGAATGCATCCCATGTGTTGGAATCATCTCATGTTAGATTATGTGGTAAGAATCTTCTAGAAAATCTTATGACACTTCCCTTGGTGTAATTATAATCTATACAAGGGATGGATTCAATATCTTTATATAAAAAACATCTAAAATTTAGGAAAATGTTATATCTTTTCATATTCCAAACCATCCCATGCTACTTTATTAATGAAAGGAAGATCAGGAATATCCTTTGAAAAATACATCAATGGTGTGGGCGTTGATTCCATGTGAGGATGCATACCTCACTCTAATGGTTATGTCAATAGAAGTTATCCAACTAAGGGAAATAACCATCTTTATGTAATAATGTTATTTATTTCCGAATGAATTAATAAGACTACCCTTGGATAATGAGGTAGAGTTATTAGTAGAAGTCATACCTGAAGCTACTCCTATCATGAAGTGTCACTATAAGATGGATTCTATCAAAATAGGGGTGTTAAAGAAGAATCTATAATAGAATTTTGAAAAGGGGATCATACACCATAGTGCATCACCTTGGGGTGCACCAATGATCATTTTCTTAGAAGAAGGATGGATCCCTATAGCAATTTATAGATTATCGGGAACTCCACAAGGTAACTATAAAGAACAACAATCCTATACCAATGATTGATGACTTTTTTGATCATTTTAGAGGATGTCGGTACATCTCAAAGGTGCATCCTTGTTCTTGAAATCATCAGCTAAATGTGAAGAAGGAATATATATAAAAGACTTCATTCCATACAATGAATGAGAACTATGTATTTTTTCTCCAGCCCTTTGGAATTACTATTACCACTAAAAACTTCATTGATGTGATGAATATATTTTGTATGCATTACCTTCACAAATTTGTTGTAGTTTTTATGGAATAAATTGTCATCTAGTAAAATATAAATAAGTATCATGAAGAAAATCTAAGACTTTTTAGAAACATTGTGGAAGGGTAATTTTTATGCCTTGTTTAGAAAGTGTAATCTTTGTATGTATGAAGTCACATTATAGGGAAATTTGATCACAATTGAGGTAATTTTTTGGATCCTTCAAAAACCTATGCAATTGAGGAATGACCCATACCCTCTATTTTCATAGAAATCTATAGTTTTATTATCTTAGCAAGGTACCATCAATATTTTGTTAGATATTTATCACAATTTTAAATCATTATGACTCAGTTAAAAATGATATGGGTAAAGTATGTCTGGATGGAAGAATGTTAGGAAAGCATCAAGGAGCTAAATTGAAGACTAGTCACTACACTAGTACACACATTACTGAAAATAGGAGAATGATTTGTGATAGAAAGTGATGCTTTTATGAAAGTATTTAATTGTGTGCTTATGAATTTTTTTAATGTGATAGCCTACACCATAATATAGTTCAATATACATGATCATAATTACCCAAAAAATGATCTAGAGCTAGTATCTATGATTTTTTCATTGAAAATGTAGCAGCATTATTTATACGGTTTGATGTCTGATATATATATTGATCATAAAATATTAAATTAAATATTCACAAAAAGGAGATCAAATGTATCAATAAAGATGTTTAGAGCTAATAAATGTTATTGATTTCTCTATTCTCTATCATACTAGTAGGGTGACCTAGGTAGCTGATACACTAAATAAAAATGAACCTACTACACTATCGATAGTGTATATTGAGAAAGAATATATCTTATTTCACATGGAATAGATGGATTTTGAAATCATAACAACATATAATACATCCTACCTTCACCAAATGATTTCCCAACCTACTATCAAAGTGATGATTGAGGTGGCCCAAAGGGATTATCAAGAGTTGAAAAAGAGGTTGAATGTAGTAAAGTAAGGAAATATACAAGAGATCCATATCAGGATGTTGTTCTATATTGGTTTTGAAAAAGGATCTTTTTTCCTTCATCACCCTGCATAAAGGCGGTGTTTTTGGAAAATGCAGATATTTCAACATTCTCTATCAATCTGGGTAGCACAATGATGTAAAATGATCTCTGGTAACACTTCTGGTGGGATAACATCATGAAAAATATTGCAAAATATATCAAAGGTGATTTATATGTCAGAATGTTCATGAAAAGGGACAAAAGTCCATAGGGATGATTCAATATTTACCTATACCCATATGGAAATGGGAGAATGTCACCATGGACATAATCATTGGTATCTCGAAGAAATATAATTAAAATAATGTCTTATGGGTGGTGGTGGGAAGACTCACCAAGAATGCTCACTTTATCTCTATTCAGGATGATATCTCACATTAACAACTTTCTATGATATGTGTGAAGAAAGTGGTTAGACTACAAGGGGTTCCACAATCAACTGTCTCTGATAGTGATCGTAGGTTGACACATAAATTCTGGAGGTGTCCTCAACATGCATTGAGTACTGAATTGAATTTCAGCATGACCTATCAACCTAAAACTAATGTCCAATATGAAAGGAATATTAAGACCCGTGGAGATTTTCTAAGATCCCACTCATTAGAAATAAATGTTTGATTGTATCATCTTCTTTTATTTGTTGAGTTCTCATTCAATACTAGCTTCTCCTCAAGTATTCAGATGCGTCCATCTGAATCATTGCATGGAAAGCAGTGTAGAACTCCAACATGTTGCAATGAAGTTGGGGAAAGAAAGATACTTGGACATGATCATGTACAAGAGATGACATAAAATGATAATTCAATCCAGTAACATATTAAAACATTTCATATTTTGAAAAAGAGTTTGGTTAGCATTTTTAAATTGGACTTGGAGTTCAACATTTGAGAAAAATTCTTCATTAAAATAACATCTTGGAAGAGAGTAACATGGTATGTAATGAAAGGGAACCTAAGACAATGGTACCTTGGCCCCTTGGAGATCGTTGATATGCTAGTAGATATTTCCTATCATCTTCCACTTCCACTGAATATGGATCAATTTAATGATGTGTTCCATGTATCTCTCTTAAGAAAGTACATACCAGATCCCTTGTATGTACTAAGCAGAGAGGTGGTATAGATGGAATATGTTTTGTATTATGAGGAACATGCAATAAAGTTTCTATACTTGATATATAATGTCTTCCACACCAAAAAAAAACACCTTGTAAATGTGTTATGGATGTATCATAACAATGAATAAGCAACATTGGAACCAGAGGATGCGATGAAGGAAAAGTACCCCCACCTATTTTTGTAACATGAAATTTGGAAGGAGAAATTTTAAAAGGGGGAAATAATGCAATGACCCATAGTTTTATCAATTTTAATTCCCTTATTATAATTTTGACACATGAAAACACATTATTAAACACAATTACACATCATTGTTAAAATAACAAATAAATACTAAGTGAACTTTATATGCTGTCCGTTAAATATAATTATTCCACTTTTATGTTTTGAATTCTAAAAATCATACATACATGGTTGCGATATGTAAGTTATTTACAGTATGATTGGAAACAATTAATTTTAATGTGAATAGAAACTTACCATTTTAATAGTAATGTTACCCTTAATAATAGTAACAAGACCCTTATGAATAGTAAATTTGGCCAAGTGAATAGTAGTCACACAAATCATAGTATAAATAAAATTTATCAATCATATAAGTGAGAGTATGATATAATATTATCATAGTGTATGTAAATAGTTATTGTAAACATTATTAATTAAATTTTGGTAATTTTATAAATCATAAGTATTTTATGATTAATTTAAAATAAAATGTTCTTTCAAAAAATGTATTCATAAATTAATAATTTTATGTCTTGTGATTTTAGGATTATTTTATGAGACCATAAGTAATTTTCCAAAGTGTTATAAAATCATTTATAATTTTATAATTTGTATTTTCCATGTAATTAATGATTTCAATTAATAATTAGTTTAATCATACATTTATTTTTTCATAAAATGGAGTTTATTTTTGAATTATACACATTGATTAATGTTTAAGATGAATTAATGGGTTTTTTCTAAAGGATTTGTAGTTATTGGTGTATTTTAAAATACGATAATTTATGATACATGCTAAAAACTAGAATTATTGAGTCATGAATGTGTCATGAATGATGAAAGTGGAAATCAGTCCAAACTCATTGCAACTAACCATTATATTTAGTCATACGAATACTCACTATCTCTTTTCTCAAGAAAAATAATAACAAAATGATTATAATAATAAGAAAACACCCTTCATTTCTAATAGAAATTCCACCTTTCACACCCTCTTATCTTCACACATCTAAAGCTTTGAGTGTTGCTAATATTATACAAAATTAACTTCCCTATTACCCCTTAAATCTTGGATCTCTCGGTATCATAAAATGTCCAAACCTATGTTCCCTGAGGAGTATCTCAAGAGGAGAATTCAATAAGTAAATCCTCTCACATTTCATTCAATATCCATACAATTTAAGTTTCTTTTCTAATTTTCTGTTCTACTCTATTCATACATATGTCATGATAACTACACTAACATAAATATGATAGAATTATATCAGGTTAATAGAATATCCAACATTAAAAGTTGAAATAACTGGATGTTCCATGTAATTTTTTTTAATTATATGAGAATTTTACAAGTCCGTGAAAATTTACGACATGTGATTCCAAGGACCAGAGTGCCCAGAATTATTTCCTGATATTATTTTGGGTACGTTTAGTAAATGTGCAGGTGGTTTTTTTATCTTCTGAACCGGTGTTTGGAATATAAATCTAAGGACACTATTGAACTCGTAGCACCTGTATTCTCTTAAGGAGACCTTCACCTCGACTATAGCGGTCAAGAGTGAAATAATTTTTTTGTGCTTTTCATGATATAATAAAATAAAATACTAATGTATGTCATTTTTATTTTAGAAACCCCTCAACATGGGTTACAGTGGTGGGGACCACCCAAGCCTAAACCTCCCATCTGAGTGTTAAGAGGTGGGGACCACCTGATCTAACCTCCCAATTATAAATTAATGGTGGGAACCTCCCAGACCCTCTTAATGGGGGAGAAACCACTCAAATCCCCATTATTTATTTTCTTCCATTAATTTGAGGTAGTTAAATGGATATATTTAAATATACCAACACCCCATTTAATGGTTGGATCCAACCAATATTTAATGAAATGTGTCTGCATTTTAATTTTTCCAACCTTATTAATCTACATAATTTAAATTAATAAGTTTTTTATTCTTTATTTTGGTGGAATTGGGGAAACTCTTGTCAAAAGCGATAATATTTGGAAAATTGTGGAGAAACACATCCTCCAACAAAGAATGCTCTCGACGACGAGGAATATCTTCAACTATGACGAACCAATGAATGAGCCTGGGATCAGAGGTGTGTGACATGCACGATGAACATTAGAATCTTTTAATTATTAATCATGCCATAATCAATGAACCTTCAAGGTAGGGTTGTTGTTTTAATTTCATTCCCTTACCCATTCTTGATAATTCATCATAAAAAAAGTCAAGATGAGATTATAGATTCTTGTTACTGCTCTTACACTGAGAGTGTTGGAAAAACAAACATGGCCCGACCTCTATGAAAATCATGTTTTAAATTTTTGTGTCATTCACAATGGAGGAGGATGAATACCAACCTCGGTGGGGCATGAGAATGGCGGTCGACACCACCGCTGGCTACGATGAAGGTGACAGCGTAACGGTGCCGCCCCATGACGATCGTGCCGCCTCCCAGCCTCTACCACCCGCAGGCCCTGCCACATCATGGCTATCCCCACACCGTGGCCTCCTCCATCCACTGCCACCACCACCATGCAGCTTGAACCACCCTGCGGCCCTCTGCGGCCCCTGCGGCCTCGACGTCCCGCCGCCTCCCGCTGCCCGCGACCGTCACCACCCGCGGCATCTGCCGCCCGCAATCTCCACCATCATGTGGCCTTGTGGCCCCCCGAAGCCTCCGCATTCTCACAGCCATGCGCTCCCCCCCACCCGCAGCATCACTACCTCACGGCTTTACCACATTGCTTCCCTCTGCGGCCTCTACGGCCTCCGCCGCCCCACGACCGGGTGCCGCTCGCGGCCTCCGCCGCCCCGCGACAACGAACCTCCCGGGGACTCCGCCACCCCACAGCCTCGTTCCATCTGCATCCTACTGCTTCCCAGGATAGGCTGCCTAGTAAAGGCGAGGCCTCCCAGTGGGCTGGGTCAACCCAAACCATGTCGGGTCATCCAAGGTGGGGTCGGACCGGCCCCGGACCAGCTATATGCTTTTCGCTCTATCAGCTATAACATTGGCAACAAGCCACCCTTTGAAAAACCATCAATGTTATTGTAAATCATGGAGAAAGAGGGTCCCTTTGGTATACCCTACTTGAGATTTGGATAATTTTGGGATATGTTCAGGTTGCGTCAAGCACAAATCCAACCGGGCCTTTGGGATTAAAAGTCTAATAACATACAGACCGGGCGTCCGATTGACGCACCGTCTGTTGAGTTGAGACCCCTATGACTTGTAGGTCCTATGAGATACTAATTCATGTGACTTCATGGAAGATTTAGTATTGATTAGTGGATTTAGCAGCATAATATCTTGTAGATGATCAAGATTAGTGCGGGAACCCAATAGCTGGTTGGGATGTGAAGAAAGAATACCAATCATGTGTTGGTTAGAACTGAGTGATCCTATGTGGGTTAGCACCTAGAGATCTTGTGTGGGTAAGAATCGAGTGATCCTGTGTGGGTCTGCACCGAGTGATCATGTGTGGGTCAGCACCGAGCGATCCTGTGTGGGTTAGCAGCAGATCCTCTTAATAGAGTGAGACGATTCAGTAGTAATATGTAATCATATCTACTAATATACCTAAGAAATACCAGCTGTGAGCTGAGTCCGTACCTGATCGGTACTTTCCTTTGTGGTAATACCTTGGTGGTATTCATCTGTGTGGCGTTCCTGAGTGGTACTTATCATCAAGTTACTCTTTACTTTCTGGAATAGTTGACCATTGAGATTTTTAGTTGGACTCTAAGTTTTCTAATGATTGAGATGGGTATACATGATAACATAGGTATATGTATGGTCCTATAACTATGTAGGTTTGTCTTTTGATTTCATTCTTTGTGGTTTTTCATTTGTGGATTTTTTGAGACCTTGAGGGTCTCGAGGTCCTTAATGAGAATCATTATACTCACCACTACATGGGTTATTCCCACACATCATTGTGTGTGGTGTAGATAACAGATAGCGCTAACTGAGGAAGAGATTGCTAGGACTGGAGGGATCATGGAGGTAGACCATAGACAAGGCGTACCACAGAGACGACCGACCGAGAGCTATACCTACCCTTCAGGTAGGATCCCTGGTGGGTGTTCATAGGAGATGTTCTAGTTTACTGGTAAATTAATTTTCTTATACATTCTAGTTGGGCTTGTATTTAGGCACATTTTACATACTACAGTCAATATTTTTATTATTATGTTTACATGAGTTCGTATCTTTCTTGTGCTTGGTTGCATCTGCAGAAAGATTAAAAGTCCCTTCCTTCCCATTTTTTGGAGATACGCCTTCGGTTCTAGTCGCCAACCCCTAGCCTGTGGACAGAAGGCTTGAGGTAGTCACGACATAGGCCCTAGGGGACAGATCATGACATATTGGTATCATAGGAGTCTTTTTCACCCTAGAACATAGGACTATGATATTTTTTTAATGGCAATAATGTTATGTGTAGTGAGTGTGGTTATCAGTTTAGGGAACCCAGTGTTGGTACGATGGTTGACGTATCCGTACACCAAGACCCTGACCTTTGTTTTCTGACATAGTTCATGAATACACTGATTGCGTGTGTGTTTCCAAGAGTTTTCTTTGTGATCTGTTTGAGTCAGCTCACCTGGTATAACATTTTTACTGTGGTGAACCTGTTTCTCTATTAGATTCCACCATGATGACATCCAGCTAGGGTTCCTGATATAGTATGCAATGATATCCCACCGACCGACGAGGCCTTAGTGTAGGGTCTTCATCTAGGGGAGGCACCAGGGGTACCGTTACCTGTTTGGACACTGATGCCACTATCCCAAGTAGCAGTGGGTGCATGTTGCTTACATGTTGCACGAGTTCCAGTGCCAGAGGCCAGCTGGGTTCAGGGGATAGATGGACTGACATGCAGTTGAGGATTGGCTTGAGGCTATGGTGAGAGTCATCTGACTGGTAGGGACACTAGCTGATCTCATGGTGATCCTTGCCTCCAGTCTTCTACAGGAAGAAACATGAAGATGGTGGATCTTGATGTTCCAGGTTCACGACGAGGTGACTCTTTCTTGGACAAAAATTGAGAGCCTCTTTTAGGCATTGTTTGTCCCAGCGACTCTACGTGTAGTGAACATAGAAGAGATTCTAAATATGTGGTAGGGAAGAATGACTGTGGATCATTACACCACGAGGTTCACTGGCCTCTCAAGCTACTCCACTCCTTTGATGTGAGCCCCATTCTTCAGGGCTCGAACGTTTGAGTTGGGACTCAGATGGAAAGTCAGGGCTTAGATGATTTCTCTAAGCATCCAAACGCATGTAGAGGTGTTAGAGAGATCCCACTTAGTTGATATTTTCCTTATTAATAATTCACCTACATAGATACCCACCACCAATCATCATGTAGAGGAGTCTTCTGCAACAGGAAGCAGACAGATGTCATAGATTTCCAAGAAGGCCAGACCTATTGGTGGATGACTATTGGATTCAGAGTCAATTGTTCGGGGAACCCGAGGCAGATCCAGTCATGCCAGGAGCGGGCAATGTTACACATGTGGTGGATAGGGTAACATGGCTTGGGACTATTTGACCCATCATTCGAATGATCAGAAGATAGTCGATGGACAGCCCTGGTAGAGATAGAGGTTCGACTTCGGAGGTCCACATAGAGCAGGAGGACGTGGAAAAGGAGCTGGCCATGCAGCTGGCGGTGGTCGACGATTCGAGATGTTACCTCCACCACCACCAGGTGGTCCACCCCAACAATAGGGATCATGAAGACATGGGCAAGCTCAAATCCAACCAGCTAAGGCCTACGGTCACGATGCTTTGGAGGTGATAATATGTACGATCTGTATCTACTCTACCTTCTCTTCTGTAGTTATTGACATAGGTTCCAGTCATTCTTTCATTGCAACTATCCTGGTTCGGAGCTCAACGATTCCGATAGAGTCGTTGGATTGATCCTTATGGCTAGAGACTCATACAGGAGTGAATTCAACGATAACGAACCGGTGTTGGTAGTGCGAGCATACTCTAGGAGGCGAGATCTTCGGCTGGGATCTCCTAGTAGTGGCGTCGAGGCCTTACAATGTCATCATGGGTATGGACTAGTTATTTATAGTCCATACTCAAATTGACTATATTAGGCACATAGTGTGATGTTTTTGGATGGAAGGGACCTGGTTTACCTTCACCGGCAAGAAGGGATCCTTTACATCATAGGATGGACTTACCCAAAAGAGAGTGTAGCTGATCACTCATCAGTAGCACAACCTTACCCTTGTAGAAGATGATGTGGAGAGTCCAAGTAATCCTATAGTTGTGGACCAGTACACGGATGTCTTCCCTGATGATGTTCAGGGTCTACCTCCACACATAGAGGTGGCCTTTTACATTGACTTGTACCCCAGGATGACACCGAAATCTACACTAGCGTATCGGATGGTTCCCATGGAGCTTCATGATCTGCGAGTACAACTAGAGGACTTAAAGGGGAAATGGTACTTTAGGCCTAGTGTTTCTCCTTAGGAAACCCAGATTTTGTTCACCATGAAGGTGGATGGGAGATTGGGACATTGTGTCAACTATCGGTGCCTTAAATAGGTGACTGTGAAAAAATAGTACCCACTTCTGAGGATTGACGACCTCTTTGATCAGCTGAAGGGATCACGGTGGTTCTTGAAGATAGATATCAGATCAAGATATCACTAACTCAGAGTGTGAGATGAGGATGTGTAGAAGACGGCTTTTAAATGTCGCTACGCACATTATGAATTCTTACTTATTCGATTCTATTTAACCAATGCTACAACAATGTTCATGGTACACATGAACATGATATATCATCCATACCTTGATCATTTTGCATTTTTCTTCATCAAAGACATTTTGATTTACTCGATTTCTGAGAAGGAGCATGCCTATCATTTGAAGGAAGTAAAAGACACACTCCGAGAGCACCAGTTTTATGGTAAGATCTTGAAGTGACATTTTTGGATCTGAGAGGTTAACTTCCTTGGACATGTCATATCAGAGGCTAGATTTGTTGTATATCATGCGATGATTGGGGAGGTACGTGCTTGGGAGCCACCCAGGAGTGTGACAGTGGTACAAAGTTACTTGGGTTTGGTTGGATAATGTTTTAGGATTGTGCAAGATTTCTCCAACGTTACAACACCTATATCATCATTGATGAAGAAGAGACAACCCTTCATTTGGTCATAGAGATGCCATCAGTGTTTTCAGAAGCTGAACCAGAGGCTGACTAGTTCCCCCATCTTGAGGCTTCCAGAGGAGGGTGTAAGGTACGTAGTCTAATACGACAGATTAAGGACCGGGCTCTGATGTGCCCTGATGTAGGAGAAAACAGTGACCCCCTATAGATCTGGACAGATGCTAAAACACGAGTAAAACTACGCTACCCATGACCTAGTGTTAGTAGTAGTGGTCTTTGCCTTGACAATGTGGAAACATTACATGATGGGAGAGTATTTCACAGTATACACTGATCACAATAGTCTCCGGTATATCTTCTTTCAAAAAGACTTGAACTTGAGACAGAAACATTGGCATCAGTTCCTCTAGAACTATGACTTCAATATAGTCTATACTCTTGGAAAGGGGAACGTTGTAGTTGATTCACTCAGCAGGAGGTTTGGAATACAGCTTCTAGGAGAGGCAATGAAGCAGCTGGCCAATTTGAAGATATCCTTTGTGGATCAGGATGGAGTAGCTTTTCTTCATTCTCTTACAGTCACTTCCCCACTTCTTCAGTGAGTAAGGGGGCGCAACATGGGGATACTGACTGCAAGGCTTGACGTGCTCAGATATCTACATGGCAGGCACCTGATTGATATTGTGAAGGTGGGGAGCATGTCATCCACTTCAGAGGACGTATCATGGTAAAAATGTCTCTTCATGATGAATTGATGATGGAGTTCCACAAATCAACTCTACCGGTACATCCAAGAGTGGTGAAAATGCACTAGGATCTCTGAAGACTGCACTGGTGTCCGATAATGAAGAAAGATGTTGCAGAGTTTGTCTCTCAGTGCCTCACTTGTTAGCAAGTGAAGGCAGATCATCAGGTAAAAGAAGGCTTGGTTCAACCATTGGAGGTTCCATAGTGGAAGTGGGATGGGATATCCATGGACTTCATGAAAGTACATCCACGTACATCCAGGGTTCATGACTCGATTTGGTTGATCTTCGACCGACTCACCAAGTCATTCCCCATCATACCGATTAGAGTGCAGGGTTCTGTAGAGATCTTGGGATGCCTCTATGTGTAGAATATTTTTCGGCTACATAGAGTACCATCAACAATTGCCTCTGATCTTGATTAAATTTTTACTTCCCATCTATGGTAGGGGTTGTAGGAGGCTTTCAGGATGTAGCAGTGTTTGAGAACCCCCTTCCATCCTCAGACGGATGGTCAAACTGAGTGGACCATTTAGACACTTGAGGACATGCTACATTCTTGTGTAATCGACTACGGTCATAGCCGGGAGGATCACTTGATTTTGGTGTAGTTTTCAAACAAAAGCAACTATCACTCAACCATTGTGATAACACCATTCGAGGCCTTGTACAAACGATAATGCAGATTGCCTTGTGTTGGACTGACCTAGGGGAGTCAGCACTAGTGGGACCAGATGTGGTAAACGCTACCATAGAGAAGGTGTAGATCATCCAGGAGCAGATGATGAATGCACAAAATAGGAAGAAGTATTATGCTGATTGGAGATAGAGACCTCTATATTTCGAGGTTTGTGACCACTTCATTCTATAGGTCTCACCCCCGACGAGGTTTGTAGAGATTTGGCGAAGGTGGAAAGTTATCTCTAAGTTTCATCAGACCCTTCTAGGTCCTCAGCAGAGTTTGTGAGGTGGATTACCGCCTAGCTCTTCCACCTCAGCTGCACCGTGTGCAAGACTTCATCCACATATCCCAGCTAAGAATATATGTGCACAACCCATCCCACGTCATCGACCACAGCGAGCTGGAAATCAATGATGGGGTGACATTTTCGGAGGTTATTGTTGACATTGAGGATTGACAGGAGTGGGTACATTGTGGGTGGTTGATACCTCTGGTGTGTATTTGCTGGCAGCACAGGAACCTCTAGGATAGCACTTTGAGTGAGAGCCTCAGATACGTGCTCAGTACCCCAACTTTTTTTCTTAGTTTTGTGATGTGGCTTATAAGGATGTAAAGCATTGAGGTGGGGAGAATGTAAAGACCTGAAAATTCCATTTAGTTTTATTAATTATATGGGAATTTTATGAGTCCTCTAAAATTGACGGTGCATGATTCCAAGGCATGGTGTGCCCGAAATGAGTTTCTGAACATGTTTTCGAGTAAGTTCAATAAACGTGCGAGCGAGTTTTTTTAACATTTGAACTGATGCTCGGAATTGAAATCCATGGACACTGTTGAACTCACAGTGCCGACATTTTCTTACGGAGACCTTCACCTTGACCATAGTTGGTCGATAGTGAAATAATTTTTTTGTGCTATTTGTGAAAGAATTAAATAAAAGAAAAATGTCTAACATTTTTATTTTAGAAACCCCTCAACATGGGTTATAGTGGTGGGGACCACCCAATCCTAAACCTACCAAGTGAGTGTTAAGAGGTGGGGACCACCTGATCTAACCTCCCAATTTGAAATTAATGACAGGGACCACCCAGACCCTCATAATGGGGGAGAAACCAATCAACATCCCATTAATTATTTTTCTCCATTAATTTGACCAAATTAAATTGATAAAATTAAATGTTCTAACACCCCCATTTAATTGTTGGATCCATCTGACAATTAATGATATGTATCAGAATTTTAATTGTACCAACCTTATTAATCTACTTAATTTAAATTAATAAGTTGGAAATTCCTCATTTTGGTGGAATTGGAGAAACTATTGAAAAATGGGAGAAGCATTGGAGAATTGTGGAGAACCTCATCCTCCAAAGAAGAATGCTATTGCCAACATGGAACTTCTTCAAGTATGAAAAAATCACAAATAATCTCGGGATCAGAGGTGTGCGGTGGGCACAATGAACATTGACATCTTCAAATTCTTACTCGATCCAACATTAACGATCCTTTGTGGTAGGGGGGTTGTTTGAATTTCTTTACCTTACCAGTTCATGATAATTCATCATAAAAAAATCATCAAGAGATTATATCTGCTTGCTACCACTCTAACGATGAGTGTATAGTCCAGAAAAACATGCCTCAACCTCTCCACAAATGTTGTTTTAAATTGTTGTGTTCTTCGAGATGGAAGAGGATCGAAACCGACCTCGGTGGGGCATGAGAATAATGGATGGCAACACCACCAACCGTGACAGTTCCGCCCTGCAACCACCATTCCACCCCACGGCCCCCACCACCCCGCGGCCTCCTCAACACCATGGCCTCCGCTTCCCGCAGTCGCCGCCGCCCACGACCGCCACCCACGGCCGCCGCCCTACAGCCTCTGCTGCCCTGCGGCCCCCATGGCCCCGCGCCTACCTCCACCCGTAGCTTTTGACGCCCGTGGCCCCCGCGACGTCCGCCACCTGTGGCCCCCACCACCCCACGGTCTAAGAAACCCTCTTACACTGCAGCCTGGCAGCCTTTGCTGCCCTACAACCCTCTGCGGCCCCCGCGGCCTTGCTGCCCATCAGCCTCGTGTCGCCGCCCCCCATGGCCCCCGCTGTCACGTGGACTCTCGCCCTCCCATGACCTCTGTCGTCCCACGGCCTGACAGCCCACCGACGTCCTCACCTCATTGTGGCTCTCTGTGGCCACTACAGCCTCTGCTGTCCTACGACCACCACTACCCTGGGGCCTCGTGCCATCCGCGGCGTTCACCGCCCCGTGGCCTCGTGCCGTCTGTGGCCTCCCGCTACCCAGGCCAGGCCACCCGGCATGGGCCAGGCCGGACCTTGTGGTCCGGGTCGGACCAAACCGTGTTGGGTCAGCCAAGGCCAGGTCTGGCGGGTCGATCCGACTGGGTCGGACTGTACCCGCACCGACTACGACCGTTTTTCTCTATCGACCATACCTTTGGCATCATGCAACCATTCGACAAACTGTTAATGGATCTATAAACCCTGGAGAAAGTCAATCCCTTTGGTATAAACCACTTTAGATTTGGATAAATCTGGGATACAATTAGGTTGGATTGAGAACGAATCCAACTAGGACCTTAGGATTAAAATTATAATAAAATATGATCGGGTGTCCGATTAATGCACCATATTTTGCGTTGAGACCTCTATAACATAGAAGTATTTTGAGATAATTATTCATGGTACTTCATGGAATATAGATTATCGACCAGTGGCTTGAAGAGTGGACTCTCCTAGAGAGGAGAAAGCTTTGTTTAGGAACCCAGTAGCTGGTTGTGAAGTGAAAAATGAATAATGATCATGTCTGGGTCAGTACCATGCGATCCTGTGTGAGTCAGCACCTAGCGATCCTATGTGGGTTAGCACCTAGAGATCCTATGTGGGTCAGCATGGAGTGATCATGTGTGGGTCAGCACCGAGAAATCTTATGTGGGTAAGCACCGAGAGATACTGTGTGGATCAGCAGCAGAGCCTCTTAATAGAGTAATATGATTTAGTAGTTACATATAATCATCTCTACTGTTGTACCTATGAAATACATGGTGTGAGCTAAGTCCGCACCTGAGCAGAACTTTCCCTTGTGGTAATACATTGGTGATATTCTTCTATGTGGCATACCTGAGTGGTACTTACCATCGTGGTACACCTTCCTTTGTGGAATAGTTGAGCTTTGTGATTTTGAGTTGGAATCTATGTTTCCTCATGTCTGACATGGGTATACATGATAACTTAGTTATATGTATGAGAATATAACTAAGTAGGGGTTTTAGTTTATTTCATACTCTGTGATTTATCCTTTGTTGATTTTTTGAGACCATGAGGTTCTCGGGGTCCATACTGAGTATCATGGTTCTCACCCCTGCACAGGTTTTGCCTACACATCGTTGTGTTTCGTGTAGACAACGGATAGTGCTGACTAAGGAATAGAGTACTAAGACTGGAGGTAGCTCAGAGTCGGACCGTAGGTAAGGCGTACCGTAGAGACAACTAACTGCGACCGGTACCTACCCATCAGGTAGGATCCCTTGCAGGTGTTCAATGGAGTTGTTCCAGTTTACTTTTATTTTTAGTTTCCTATAATTTCCAATTGGGAATGTATTCTTGACCATTTTACTTACCGCACTCACTCTGTTTATTATTCAGTTTATTTCTATTCGTATCTTGTTGTGTGCTTGGATTCCTTTTCTTGTAGGTTATAAAGGAAATGCCTTCCCAGTTTTATGCAATACGCCTTCAGTGCTAGTCACCAACCCCAAGCCTATGGAAGTTGGGCTTGGGGAAGTCATGGAATGGGCCCCAGGGGATAGGTCATCACAAAAATCCTCCCACATCCCTCTCTATTATCTTAAAAATCACATAGGCACCCGTGAAGTGTCAATTTACCGTCATCGTCACCGATGAACATTCAATTTCTATAAATTCATTATTGGCTATTAATAAAACCAATAAATAGTTGAAAAACATATTTCATTATGTTTTTTGTAACCCCATTTTTGTTTTGGAAGTATCTTATAAACATAATAGTAAATGATATAACAAAACAATTTCGTTGTGATAAGAAACCCGCCAAATTAATATAAAACGGTCAAATATTATCATTTATCAAATGAATCAACTCAAGGTATATAACCAAATCCTAAATGAGATCATTTAATCAATTGGAAAATCATTAGAAATATATAATACTAATTCAATATGTTTATCCTCATATTACATCAACTTATATTAATTTATATAAGTGAACCGATCAATAAAAAAAAAAATATAAACTCCCTAACAATAAATATAAACACCATAAATCATCAAAAAAAATTATTATAGAACATAATAAAACAGTAACAAATAATACTCTTGTACAAAAGGTTCATTAATTATTAACAAATGAATCTTATATTTTTATAATTGATATTAACTTGAATAAAGATTTTAGACAAAAGTAAGGGGATTTCTCGAACCCAAAATTCTTTTTTTTTGGTTATCCATATTTCACCGCATTTTTAGTATGGAAATTCATTAAAAATAGTTCATTCATAATTATATTATATTTTCAAGGATATACATATTTTCTACTATATTTTATGATCATCAAAAAAATTTCCCAAATAAAATGTCTTTCAATATAGTCCTTTTAATTCAATATCACGGTTGATGATTCTTACAACAAATATGTTGTCCCGCGATTATTTAGGAATCCAATGTTTATGAATGTAGAATTATGATATGAACCAAATTTATTTCCATGGGTTATTTATGATCATTATTTATATATTTTCATTTTTCCAAGAATGATAATTTAAATGTTATGATGTGAAAGGTGAACCTTGAATTATATAGCATAATGTAGTTGTTATGATGCGCCGGGTGTTCCCAGAGTTAAATAGTTGTCCAATTAATTGTGAAATGTGAATATACTCATTAATAATGACAAATATGTGTTATCATGATGCTATATTCATTCTAAACTATGAGTGGTAGATGACTACTATGACATTATGTTTCATTTTTTGTGCATTGACACATTCCAAGTATTTCCTTAATTCTTCCTCTTATGATTATGATCCTATGACTATGTAATGTTGATAATGATTACACCAAACCCATGTTATATTGATTCATGTCCTTATTTATCCACTTAAAAGTATTTTTATCTCACACTTTTTTATTTATATCCTCAAGAGACTACATGTAATAAAGAGAACACAAGGGACAATCAAAATCTAGAGAATAAAGAATAAAATAAATGATTATGTTTTCTGTTGTAAAACTTATTTATGGTCCTACTTTTTTTAATGAAATATATATTTTAAACCTCATTTTGTAAATATTTTATGGTGTTTTAATTTAATATTATGTAATATTAATGTATGAAAATGAAGGGTCATTATATCCATGGTGGTGTACTACTATAACCTACCACCCCAGTTAGATAGGGTATATGAGATCATCTATGTGTCACAAATGAGGAGGTATGTGAATGAACCATAAAATGTTATCAATATGGGAGAGAATAACATTGATGACAAGGATAAATTTTTAGAGTAACCTATGGTGATCCATTATTCGTACAAGAATATCCTCTATAAGAAGGCGATTATAGGGGTGAGTGTTTGGTGAAATCATGAAAACAGTCAAGAGAGAACATAAGAGTGTGATACCTAGATGTGAGCATAGTTCTTACACCAGTTCAGGTATAACATATTTATTTTCATGATGAAAATCCATTATCATGGTATAACTTCAATGCAATTTTGTTTTAAATATACTTTTTTTTAATATATATAATAATATTTCTGGTGACATTTGCTATAAAGGTACAAGATTCCAAGGCCCGGTGAGCCATATATAGATATTGATAATGTATTTATTTTATTATACTAACATACACATATTTATAATAAAATAGTTTAATAACACAAGAAGAATGGATAATATTATAAATCCACAAAATCAAGTTATTTTGATTCGATAGTTTTACCCCAGAGGAGATATAACCTTGGATTGTGTAAGATGCTTGGGTTCTGTGGTCATTAATGGAAAAAAATTATTAACTTTTTTTAACTTTTTTAGATTATTGTAAACTAATCCTTTCTATATGTATAATTTTTTAGGGAAATATTATGTGTTTTTTCTTTATAATCCATTTATACCAACATAAGGTCTATTAGACTTATGTTATGGGAGGAATAGTGACCGAACATTAAATCAAAGATCGATGTGTAGTGGAGTCAATGGATATCACCAACAATGAAAACTTGGGTCTGTTCTCCATTGAAAATCTATTAATTCTCCATGTAGGATGTTCAATTAATGAATATTCGACATCCTTTGATAACCTATTTCAAACGTAGATCAATTTAAATAGTATGAATAATTTTACACATTGGCAGACGATTTATTTTATGGTTGATTTGAATATTTTTTAATTTTTTTCATTCATATGTCATTATAAACATAATTAATTTAGGCCATCCAAAATAATGGACGAGGTTATTTCCTTTAAATTTGGTCCATAATTTTTTCATTTTTTATCACATGTTGATTTTGGTTAATTTCAGTGTTCCTTGGTTCGGTGAATGCCTGGTATCTAATCATTTCATGATGATTCATTATAGGAAAAGATTTCAAATACATGTGTGCTTTGTGTGGAAGGTGATATTGAGGTACAATAATAGATGATGTATATAGTTAGATTGGAATGGGAGAATGTATCATGTTATTCTCATTTTATGCATGCCATTAGAGTGGTGAAGCAATAGTTCATATCAATGAGCAGATTTATAAGAATAGAATATCCTATATTACAATCAATGTTGACAGAGAGGCTTGATCAATGCGAATTCCATGTTCCACTGGCATGATAGATAGTGGTATCGATGCAATCAAGATATTTGCGAAGGAAACCTTGGGATTCTATGAATACTATGTCACAAAATATGTAATACATATATAATTTTACTATGCAACCCCTAGATGAGGTGATACAATTTTTATGTAAATTTAAGTACCACACACCGTGTCAACCATTTTACATAATGCTTGAAACCATATCTATGGAAGATCATGAATAATTGTTGATTAATGGGTACAGATATGACCAGACACAGTAGAATGGATAGAGTACTAGGGGAAAACCTGTTAATAAGACATGACCATGTACAAAGGAATAACCAACATTTTATGGGCCTGGCCAGTGGTACACGAGCACTTACAGGTGAATAGGAGCATGGACCGATATACATTAGAATGAATATAAGAATACATTCATGGACATTGGATGGATCATGTTTAATGGTACATATCATGTACTTACATTTAGATATAATTGGAACCTTTTCCCCCTAGTATAGGCCACTTTTATTTATCTATAGTTTCTTGGTCCATCCCAATGAGCATGTAGCAAGACATTACAACATCAATATAAGATTTTTATTATACTGAACTCCTCCCCACAAGGTGTTCCCATCATAGGCTGATAATGTGAGAATATATATAGTGATACTCTAGTCTCACCTAAAGTAGGCCCCGAGTTGGCGACGAACACCAAGGGTTTAGTAAACATGCAGATGGGAGGCATTACCATCTAAAAGTACACATTAGAAAGATAGAGATAAGATAGATACCAACCAAATCCTACTTAGACTAAAATATAATAAAAAACCTATGTACAATAATGTATTTTCATTAATGAAATACTACAACTGAAAGGAAACAAAAGTACAAAAATATAAGTTAATATGATAGATACCACGAATCCCAAACTACAGTTTCAAATCCTCAAGCTAGTAGTAACCAACTGGATCTTCATCCTACACCAACATACATGAAAAACTATTTGTATATATATAGGGTGAGTATTATTGTATACTTAATAGGATCCTTTCAAGAGCATCTCATTATAAATTTTATGGAAAACATGCTAAAGCACAATGGAAAACAAGGGAAACAAACTCATCATGTAAATAGGTTTACAATGCTCCCAACCTCATGAAGGATAATCTCACCACGTATTGTGTACAAGTGAATATAATATAGTTTACAGTATCAAAGGCACACCAATACCACTTCCACACATTTTGACACTCTTCCCCAAAATCACACTCCCTATGTATCTATCTCTGAAAGGCTAAACCAATGACACATATGTAATGAAACACGACATGCACCTCATGCATCACACCACCATGTCCATGTGAACAATAGTAACTAAGTAGTTTTTGGGTACAACCACAACCCACATACCATGTATCATGCATCTAGTATTACACCTCAATCCATCACAACCCATTTACTAAGTTGAAATCCTCAATCCATAACAGCCTATATATATTATACCTATTTTTTCCTTAACAATCAATATCTAGAATAAATGTTTGACAAATAATCACAAGCAATTATAACCCTATACACACATATATGGGTAAAACTAACCACTATTCGTATGAGCACAAATTACTAACAATAGAGGAACGTGGGTCCAGATGGGATAGTCCTAAACCCATCCTCCACCAAGACGTTGGAAAAACAGCAATAGGTATCAAAACTCCTAGGTAGTTTGTTTCCCTAGTCGATAAGAATTTGTAGAATATGGAATCAAAAAATTTACATGACAAAATATAGCTCAAAACCACAATATATGCTCAAACAACTATCAGACTCAACTGCAGCTAACATCTCTCGGACTCCTTGCTACCTCTGCTAAGATCATATTCTTATATTCACAAAACCAATTGAAGAGATACATTAAATTAATTTATATCATTTCACCAATTTCACATTAATATTTTTAATTCATTAACCACTAATTAATCATTAATAATTATCCAATTTTAGTCTCATTATAATTATAAAAATGTTCCATTCCCTCTAGAGATAGGAATTTGAGTCCATGTATTCACATATTTGAAACCGTAGCATTGCATCTAAGAATTCTCCAACTGCATGGATTAAATATTTATTAATTTATTTAACAAAATTAAATTACATATTACTATGTATTATAAGAAAAATATATAAGGTACCAAACTCAAGAGGCTCAACATTGTGAGTAGTTGAGCAACCCATTGAGTCTGTTCTACCTATAGTAGAAGTACATACTCAACCAATCGTGAGGAGATAAACATAGAAAGAACATAGCATACCATGTACCTCTTCACCTCTCATGGAAATAAATGGAATAAAACATTCTTCATCATGTATGGGGAAGAGAAGTAGATAAAAAACAATACCATCGTCAAAAAAATATATTCAAATAAGAATCCAAAATTTATATCAATAGGTAATATCAGCTTTAACTCATTCCATCATCTCTTATATCCTCTCTGACACCGAAAATAATATACTGATGCATCTCACTAATCCAACAGTCATCCTTGGCAACAAGAACCAGATCTCCCAACCACTCATACCTCGTAATACATCCACGATTAGCCATCCTAGGCTCACATTACATTCAGGACTCACTTCCCCATGTACCACAACAACCCTCCAGGCTCGGCCATCCCCTGCTCACAGCCCATCACATGTATTATGAATCAATCACAGAAACTAGGCTCTTTGAACTAAAATGAGTCATCCATCCATCACATAAAATTATATCTCATGAATACCATGAACAAAGAATGTGGCCTTTAAAAGAAAATAGGAAACTCAGTTCGTACATAGGAATTCTCTTTTATCAAAAAACACATTTTATTCTATATTAAATTATCTAATTCCCTATTAATTGGTTAAAAATATGGTAAACCTAATAAATAGAAACTATCAAGCTATCATAAATTAATTGATCAATTAATCTAATATTCTATTAACAAAATTACCATCAATCATCATCATGATCTATGTTAATGCAACAAATCTATTAAACATGAACACTTGCATCAATTGGATATTTATAAAATTTAAACAACAACTAGATTAATTAAGCGTTACCCTTCTACTATTATCCAATTAATTATCATTTAATTTTGGATTTACATTATTTACCAATTTCTATAATGAAAACATGTGAATTCACACATGGTGTAGAGATCACAACATCTAGAAAAGAAGAGGTAAACTATTATCATTGCACAAACGACAACATTTCCATGTGATAAATACCAATAAATTAAAATGGATCAAATAGTTATTAGGTTAATGTAATGTTCATACAAGGGTATAAATGATGAAAACTATACAATTTCATTTTAATAAATAGATAAGAAATGATCCCCTACCTGGAAAATGTCAGGATGATTTTGTGCCTGAGAACGTACCACACAACGGATCACCAATCACTCCTCCCACTAGAACTGTATCCACCAGAAGAAGTTGTGAAAAATCCTGACCAACCAAAAATCAGGAAAGATGCCATTAGAAACACTAGATATCATCCTCTATCATAGGATACGAATAATAGGTGAAAATAGATAAATTAGAAAAAATCACTATAAATAAACGGAAAACACACCATGGATCAACCCCTGCCACCTTGGATAAATGATGGGAGCTAGTAATTGATCTTTGAAGAAGGATTCCCCAAAACATTAAATAAGGGGTTTGTTAGGATTCCTAGATTTGAATGACACCCACTATAGACATAGGGTGTGACAACCTGAGCTGGTTGACATGTTGGAAAACATACAACATCAGGGAATTATATGTTGTGTAATCCCCTTTCATGCAATGTAATCCTCGGTATTTGGTTTTCAATGGAAACCAAATTTCCTCTTTATTTTATTAATTCTTAAAATCATGATATATTACATGTTGTGAAACCCACTTTCATATAATGTAACTTTTCACAATGTGAAATAATCTCCTACATATGTATCATAGAAGACAGACTCATCCAAACTTTTTTTGAGGCCCCACCTAGAACCTCAGTATTTGGAAACAGACAAAGGATTAAACCACACAGATCTGGGACCCTACATTAGAAACCTAGGAAATTTTTTTGTCCCCTATATTCCCAAACAAACAAGAGAGGAATAAAAAAGGGCCATATGAATAGTCACCCCTTGATATACCTCTAAAATCTCTCACAACCATAGGAGCTCAACCTCCCCTTACAAGAACAAGGTTATTGAAACAGTGAGTACATTAACTAATTAATATGTATTCACCACCTATAGAATGCGAGAAGAACTCTCTAGAGTCAAGAATCTAATCATTTAAAGTACATGGAATACCCCATGTATCTTCCCCTCCCATGGAAATAGTGTAATACACAAAATCTAACATGAGATATTGCCTTCTCATAAACCATAAATGGTCTAAACAAAAAATATATATTGTATTACAAGAGAAGAGATAAAAATAAAAAATATAGGGGTAATGAGTATATATTTGTCATTATCATTAAAATGTATTATCCTCCTTGCGATTGTTCTTTTATAAGGCACTAACCAAGGAGATAGAAATCCATATGAAACCCCTTATCTTGGAAGTATTGAAAATCTACAAGTCACTCGTCAATGGTCTTGTAATCTTAAACATGGATCAAAAACCAATATATGATGTGAGAGTCACCATAATGATAATTAAGGAGCTCTTATAGGTGGAAAGAAGCATGTATCCAACACATATTTGGTGGAAGATCTATCTGATAAACAACTACTCAAACAAGATCGAACGCCTAGAGAGGCCAATAAAATCGTGTAGAAACTCACTCCAAAAACCAAACCATTTCTACCCATGATAGATAGAAAGATGTAGGAACAAATTTTCCACAACATTAAATAACATAGTAATCCTCCTACTTCTTATATAATATTTCAATCAATCCTTCAGTAATATCATCCCGGACAAATAACTAGAATCAGCTTTGTTGTATTTTTTACCAATTACCACCTAAGAATTGCTGGCACATAAACCCCATTTCAACACAATAGAGAATGTAAAGGTTGGCCATACATGGCTTTAAATGGTTCTATAATAATTATGGAGTGAAAAATATTTTTTTTAAGTGACCGATACATTGGTTATGTGCCTCATCAATGATCCTACTAAATATAGGACACATGAGCGCAGTATGTCTTCAATATTAAGGATGGCCGACTTTATCCGACTAATGTTTTTTGCTGATGAAAAGTAGTTATAAGGTGTAGATGCGAACCAAAATAATGTAGGGGACCTCTCCAAACCCTAGAAGAAAAATAAGATCCTCGTTCATAATTGATCATCTTCATGACTATGTGGAGTCTCACAAACCCCTCCAGATTCTAGGCCAAAAAAACAACCACTGAGCTCAACTCCTTGATCGATATAAAGTGGGATTATTTTTTTCAAACGATCTACTACCATCCATACAACATTATATTCTCCCTAATCTCCTGGTAAACTTGTAACAAAGACCATCAGGATGTTCTCCAACTTCCATCGAGAAACATATAATGGGTGGAGAAACCCACCGATAACATTGTGCACAACCTTCACATTAGGGAAGACCAATCATTAAAACACACACATGGAAACTACATACTTCAACCTACAAAACCTAATTTTACCCCAGAAGGAATGCTATATTTTTTCAAGCCTATTGATACAACTAATGGTGTACTATGGGACTCTATGTGAACCATCTCATTCATTAAAAAAAAGACAAATTTTCTTTCAATAGAACAACACCAAGGGATGTTTATCATCAAACCAACCACCAGGGTAATCACCACAAATAGCTCGGTCTCTATAGACCAAAACCTCATTATCCCCTAACTAGGACTCTTCCTCCTATTTCAACAGAGATGAAAAAACCATCATTCAAAAATGAAAACCTCTTTCCCCAACTTTACCCATAACTACATAAAATGTTTAAGGTTACTACATCACTCTCTCAAAATCACATGATTCATGCACCACCTCATTTTGCAACATCATGAGCAGTGAACCAGCTACCACATTCCTCAATCTATCTATCCACAAAATCTAAGTTTCATAATCATGTAAGAACACTATCCAATGACATTGTCATAGGATCTAGTCTTGTATGGATAAATCATACTTCAAGATATTATGATTGGTGAAGACCAAAAAATGAATACATATGATGTACTATCTACAAAACATTAGGAAAAGAATTACAACCTATAAATTCATGTCATGGGTGGAATAGAAAGAATCATTGGGATATAACATCCAATACGCCTAATAAATGACTAATATCTGCTGTATCATAATACTCTTCAAACCAGATGTGAAGCATCTCAATAAACCTCAAAATAAACTCCTTTTTATCAAAGACAAAGAACTAGAGAACTGGAAATAATCAACATCATATAATAAAGAACTATCTGACACTAATTAGTCTACAAGACCACCAGATCCTTTCTAGTCAACACTATCATAGGAGACTCAACCTGAGAGAAATATGTTACGGACCACCAATAATTTCCAAAAGATTTGATGAAACATCACAGATCATCCATTATCATGGTGATACTCAAAAACAACATATTATACTATTAATAGATAAAAAATACTCCCTATTATGAAACAAAATTCCATATGAAATGGGTTTTTGAATCACAAAACTCACACTTCAACAAATTCTCAAAAAACAGTACATAGAAAATATATCTAAAAATGGCATACAGATGCTCTGCATTCCCCTCCTCAAATATTGATTACACAAGGATGTCATCGATTAAAACAACCGTGAACATATCACAGAACAGATGCAACACAACATTCATTAACCCCGTGAACATAGATGGTATAATCTTCAAACCAAACGACCAAAAATATATATATATAATGCCCATGACGACCAAAAAAAGAATCATTTATGGTATCGTCATCCTTTACATGCATGTAATGATATCTAGACAACAAATAGATATTATTGAACAAACTTGAACCCTTTAATTGACTGAATAAATTAATAATATATGCAACATAATAGTTTGTCTTCTCTATCACATGATTCATGCAACATTAATCAACACAAAATAGAAGACAAACCTCAGCCTTCTTTATAAACAAAACAGGTTCCCCCCACGGTGGCACACATGGATGAACAAGACCACACCACAATAATCCACTAAGATATATATGTATATTATTCATCTCAGAATGCACAATCTTATATAGATACATAGATATTATAGACACTCGATGATATAGTTCGATCTTGAACTCGATCTCTTGTCGACTGGGTGACACTAAAACCTTAGCTAGAATGTTAGCACAATACTTTTTTATAACCCTTGAAAACACAAACTGCTGAACATCTCATGAGATGAGAATCATCCCACCCATCAAGGATGAAAAGGATAGAACGTGCCTATGAAACGTTTTAGGGTCATTCTCCCCAAAAAATTCCATTTTCTCTCTATCATTATTGAAGAAGAAAATATTCCTCCTGAAGAAGTACACAATAGATTGCACTGAATAAAACCAACCCATGATAATGATGATTTCATATGGTTCTATCCATAAACTTATGAAATATCATCAAGGAGGGATTCCCCAACAGTATCTCACAGTCTCTAAATTCTTTACAAATGTTAGCTTGTCCTCCAAGTAGTGTAGTCAATAACAATAGCACTAGAAGACTATCAACCTCAAGTACCGAAGCATGGGAAGGGGATGGTGATAAGAAGAGTGGGCCTCTCATGGATAAAAAAGTAATGAACCAATGTTGAAAACAATCATAGGGTACCTCAAATGACCTCTGGATATACTGGAGCTAAAAATGATAAAGCGTGAAGGTGACCACGGCCAGCCCTACAACCTATATAACCCAGTTGGCAACCACCTCCATGACTTCTCTATGATATTTGAGGATAAGGATAAACCCATAGATATCCTCTTAGTACACAAACTACTTACTCTTGGTTCCAAACTGTTGGATCGTACTATTACTTCCTTGGTTGGAACACTCTAAAAAAATGAACCTGAAGAATGAAAACTAGCAGAACATAACTAATCAGAATGTTCAGGCAGTCTCACCACTAATGAACTCTTCCTCCACAAGAAAAACTGAATATTATCCACTATATTATGCATGGTATCCTACAAACCTAGGTATATGAAACATAGAGAGATGGGACCTATGCCCAGTTGATCCGAGGAACTTCTTTCTGGACAAATCAGGACCATAACTCTTCTTCGCAAGGAATCCTTAAGACTTCCCTATTGTTAAAATATGGTTCTAGATAACATCGTATGGATGACCTATTCCCCTTCTATAACCTTGAGATACATCAATTTCTTAAATGATGTTCCCTGATGCTAGATCTCTAGACACAAATCCTCCCCAAAATGACTCATCGTTGCCTCCTCTTTTAGTTATTAATTTGATGATTATAGTAGAATGTTCGTAAAATTGATCCCATAATCTCGCACAATGGTGCTCCCCTGCTGAAGGGTAAGTATCATATATAGACATTCCAACCACAAAGTAGAAGAAATAAACCCAGTGCTCCTTTTGATAACAGATAAAATTTTATGCTTTTAAACTTTTTCAAAACCATATTATATTATTGTAATCTATATGGATCCCTTCTGTGTCTATAGAATCTGTCACTGAAACTCTTAGAGTTTCCTCCTCCAAGGTTCGTTGTTGTCAACCCCTACTCTATACCGATTTGCTGGTGTAACGTGCTGAAAAAGTTCTACATGTTCCTGATAAGGATGTCCACCATGATCCATCCTTGGAAATGAAAAAAAAATTAAAGATCCTCACCTAGAATATTAAACACCAAAACATTAAATTATTATTTTCTTTTATTTATTTTAGTTTAACATATCTCAAGGTCTACCTATTAAAAAAAATGAGAAATGAAGAATGTTACGTTTTCATTTTTTAGGTCCCTACCCTAAAACCAGTATCACCTCATATAGAAGCCATTATAATATTAATGGTTTATGAATCAGTTAAAAGGGGACCCTAAGTACCCATGTCTCTTCAGGTCTCATATGTTTAAATAAAATTTTAATCTTAGCTGAATCTGTTTCCTAAATAACCCATGCAACCTCACCTATTATTAACTCCAAAATTTATTATATACCTCAACTGTACCTAAGATTCCACTCAATCAAGACCCCCACCCCACAATTTTTACACCATTTATGCTGAAAATTGGAGAAGTGATATGGTGAAACATAAGTTATGGTTACAATAGTCCCTTGGTTGGTGACTAGCATTTAGGGTATAATAATCATTCAGATAGGAGGGATTAACTTCATAGAGAAAAAATGAAAAAGAGAGAGATAAGATAGAATATTTCCAACTCCAGATTATATTATAATATAAAAAATTACACATATAAATTTTCATGAATAAACTACATCAACTAAAATGAAATGACTAGTACCAAAATAAAAGTAATGATGATAGTGTCCATGAATCCCGAAAAACTCCTGTAAAACCCCAAGGTAATATTAACCATATTGATCTCCAAGAAGCTCAAATTCATGAGAAAAAAATATATTTACATAGGGTGACTATATCAATATACTTAGTAGTATCCTCACAAGATCTACTCATGAAAATAGGTAATGAAAGCATGCAAGAGAACAATGAGAAACAAGTCAAACTAACTAATAAGAAAAACTGATAAAATAATATCACATCATCTACATGGATACTCTCACCAAGTATTACATAAAATAAAATATTATATAAAAAATAATACTAAGGGTAACCCGCTATCGCTTCCTCTCTACTTATCCACTCTTCACCAACATCCCATGTCCTGAGCAATACACTCCAAAATGGCTTTCCTGTAGAAACCTCGGTAGAGAATCACTATATGCACCTCATTCAACACACCACTACATCCACATAACCAAAAGTAACTAGCTAACTTATAAAATCCACCAACACTCACATAATGTGTAACTTATCTCAGGTATTATTCATCAATACATCACAACCCATACATTGAGTAAGAATTCTCAATCCATCACAGTCTATACATGTTATACAAATATAATTCCTTAGGAAACAATATACAAAATACATGTGTGTGAAATAATTAAAATCCATTACAGTATAAAACACACATTTAGTTAAAACTAAAAACCATTAAAACCTGTAGATATAACTAAAAATACAAGAGAGTTTGGAAAAAGGTTATAGTCAATCAGCCATCATCTCATTGAATTTTAGGCACCCCCCCCCTCTAGCTCAGAATCCCTAGGGTGTCAGTTTCCTTAACTGTTAGGGTGCAGCAGTGTAGAAAGACACAAAATGTACATGATATCTTATATCTCACAACCACAATATGGATATAGAATAATCACATGCTCAACTACTACTGCCATCAATGGGACTCCTGGCTGCCATTTCTATGACCAAATACCCTATAAGAACAAAAAAATCATACAAGATACATTTAATTATTTTATGATTTTTAATTGGTTTCACATTATGTTAATTCATTTTTTTACCATGAATTAAAAAATAACAATTTCCCACATTATATATTGTTATCACCTTAATAATGATTCATTCCCTACAGGAAAAACAAAACGAGTCCACAAATTCTTAGAATGAGAACCTCATCGTATTGTCCCAGCAATATCGTACCACATGGGTTAAAAGATTATTCATTTTGTTAAAACATTAATTTCCATGGTATGAGGTATTTTTGGAAAAACATTCTCTACTAAAAAACATAAGGGGCTCAACACAGTGAGTAGGTGAATTACCCATCATGTATTTTCCATCTATAGTAGGAGGGTAAACTCATCCAACCATGAGAATCTAATTAAATAAATCATGTGCCATACCATGAGTTTATTTTCATGTCTTTTATAAAAAATAACCAAAACCATCTCCCTCATGAATTGGGGAATGAAAATACAATAAAAAACATAGCGGTCAACTAAACATCAGATTCAAACAAACTTATACCTTTCATATCAATAGGTAAGCCCATTATCATCCTATTTTTTCAAATATACGGTCCTCCATTAAACCCACATGTACATAATGATGCATCTCCCCACTCTAAACATAAACTATTTTTTATAATATCTAGGTATTGGAACCCCTCATACCACAATAACCCTCAATGATCAACCATCCAAGGCTCACAACACATTTCAGACTCCCTACCTGACTTGTCAAAATAACTCCACTGGATCATCCATCCACGGAAAGAAAAACATCACAAGAAATAAGAAACAAATATAGAAATTGAGACCCTATCTCAAAAGCAAGGCATCCATCCTTCATAAATAATGGGCTCTCATTTATCCAAAAAATTGAGACATGGACTTTACAGAGAAATTAAAAACTCATGCCCAATGAAGAAATTATATTTTGTTACACAAATATTTTTTCATCCACATAGAATTAAAAGATTCATTATTTACATTTTGAAAAAAATGGTAACATAAGATTATAGCTATATAAATCTACCCTACAGTAATTAATCAATTAATTTTAAATTCCATTAGTCCCTTTATCAACAAGAATAATCATGGTCTATGTTCATTAGACACGGAAACTTGCATAAACTGTATTATCATCCAATTAAAGCAACAATAAAATTTTTTAAACATGCCTATATAACTTTTAGACAATTATTTAAATATTGGATTGTGATTTATGTTATATACGAACTTCAATCATGAAAAAAAATTTAATCCATGGAATAAATAGATATCAAAATATCATGGAAAAGATGATAATCAATAACATGACACAAAAAAAATATCACTACATTATTGATGACAATTCTTTAATCCAGTTCATATAATTAATAGTTTAATTTCATTTGGATCTATGTGTCTAAATCACTCTAAGTCTATGATTTTGATGTTAATAAATATAGAATAAATTATTCCCTAACCTCAAAAACGACACTGACGTTCTTCACGCAAGAATATAACATGAAACCGATCTCCAATCACTCATCTCCCCATTACTACATCCACCTGAAGAATCCACATAAATACCATACCAACGAACAACCAAGGGAAACCCCATTAGAAATAGTTTACGCCATCATCATCATATGTAATGAAAATTATGAGGAAAAATAGATCAAAATGGAACAAACCAATATCAAATGAAGGAAAAAACACATCTTGGATAAACCTGGGTCACCAAATATTGATGATGGAATTTTGGAATTGATACCTTAGGAAGGAATCCCAAAACTAATTAAGAAGGGGTTACCGGGTCACCTATATTTAAGAGAGAGATACAATAGCTGTAGGGTTTTACAACCCCAACTACCAGAAACTTTTTAAAACATATGAAATCTAGGAATTATATGAAGTTTAATGACCTTCAAAATCATATAATACTCAAATTTTGGTTTCCACTGAACAACATGTCTCTTTTTATCATTATTTATTATTAAATCCTATCTATATTACCTATCATGAAACCCCCTTTCAGATAATGTCATGAAATCCTCACTGATTACATCCATTAGCATCCAAACTTATCTAAATATCCTATGAGCGTCCTCTAATAACCTTGATCATTAGAAATGTACAATGTGGTGATCCAGGAAGATCCATGAACCTTCTGTGATTTCCACTACATGTTATGTTTTTGATAGAGTTTTTTTATACTTCCCTGTGTCATGGGGTGGTGTACTCAATCATATCCTTCCAGTGTGGGGTTCAGGGTATTAGTGTAAGGATGGTGCACAAGCTATTGATCATATATCTAGTATAATGTTCCATTAAGGTTGATGGAGTCCCCCAGTGGTCATGGTTGTGATCACATATATGGACATCATAATATTATATGATCCATTGAGAATATACATGGAAATGTCAAAGAAGCCAGGCCTCTTGGATGAGTTCCATATGTGATTTTACAACACATTAATTAAGTGATAATAGAATGAGAATTAGCATGAATCCATATAGATAGTCATATAGTTGTAAATATTGGTTGAAATAAATTGAGGCTGGTCATATTTTATGGGTATATCTACAATTTTATTTTAATTATAACTATGTCTTGTATCATTATAGTTATAATTTTTTATTAAATATACCTAATCATGACACTTTATTATTAGTGATATCAGGATCTCCTACCTGGTATTGATATACTGAACCATGGTTGGCATTGTCCCACACATGTTATGTGTTTATGTTAAAAAATTCCAATTAACAATGGACATGGAGGAAAGGGAGTAGGAGGAGAATAGATGTGGCTAACAAAACTGAGGATTTTACCAATATATTCATTTTGAAGTCACTCCCACTTTCTGATTTGGTTGGACTCATTTTTCATTTTTGAATCATCTTTTATATGGAACCTTTTATCAGTTTTAGTTCCTTTTTTATTACTCCGATTGTGGGGTTATAAATGTATTCATGTAGTGGTATCTACTATTTTAAATTTCAATATTTTTTGGGATAGGTTATGGGTGTTTTTATATTGGCACCTTAGGATAATTCCTCATATGTGGGGGATATTCTAACTTGGATTTAATCATCAGCCCCTGACCTATTGGAGTCAGTATTGTGGTGGTCACACTCATCTTATAAGTAGACATGAAACACTCAATGGGTTATTTCATGATATTATATATATTGGTTTTCTGATTAATAATAAATAATAACGTTTTTCTTATGAAATTATTATGAAATGAAATGTTTACATTTAGTTAGAGAATAAGAGGTATTAAAATCCACCCCCTAAATAAAATAATCCATGAAACATCAAATGGATCTCTAAATAAGTATGGGTGCACCATTCCCATAAAATCCCTTGGATCCCACATTCCCCCATATATATGATGATTCCTTCAACAAACATTCACCAAATGAGTCATTATATTTCATATAACATATTCTATTATATCATAAATCTTAATCATCTCTTATTCCTATTACAATTATATCTCCACTAAGAAATTATTATATTTTATAACATGTATAGTGTTTGGAATATACATATTAGAAGTGATATATGGTATAAATCTTGGGCATGATATTGGTTTAGTATGATAGCGAGATGATATTCAACTCCACCTATCCACTCACATATTTTAAACAACACAATATTTCTTGACAATAGTTTTCATTTCTTTGAGAAACACTTCACATTTTTAGGGATATATATAAGAATACATTTTCACCCATGTGTAATTCCTGATCATTACATAAATATTCATCATTACTATTTTTCCACATTGGTTTCCCTGATAAACTTCTATACAGATCTTAACGACAGATTTATCTCTTCTATAATTATTCTATCCATAAGCTAAATTTCACAAATTTTAACCCAAAAAATCATAGATCAAAATAGATACCCATGAACAACTTTATATGTTACCATCATAATGATATAGTGTTAATTTTTTTAATAGGAAAACTCCTTAAAATGTAAGTACTAATACATATATCCCTGGAAGTCTAGGAATCACGATTATAAAATGTCCTCCAATGTCAAGATCATCTATTAAGACTACCCATCTATTTTAGTGTAGTAGGTCATTAAATTATTATTCTCAGAATTTATAGATGTTTGGAGACTCATCAAAACATTTAATGTGATGCTTGGGTAATGATCATGTACAATCAATAGTTTTGTTTCATGAAGTCTCAAAACATGATTTACTTAAAACATTTCTTGATTCACCATATACAAATCTATTTGAATTGCAAGGAATTTTTAACACTTTGTGACATGAAAAATAACATTACATATAACGTTATTCTCTATATATGTATTACTAATCCAAATTATGAAACCCATAGTAATATCATACCACATAAATTCTGGTATTGTAGAGGCTATATGAATCACTTAGAAGGTTGTATTCCATCTATCACCGACGAGCATACTAAGAATCGTGGAGTATAATATATAGTTTATCCCTTAATACTTTACCATCAGAAGTGATATAATATAACCATATAAATCATGTAAATGAATATATTTATAGGAATGTTTTATCTAATATCCTTATCCAATATGTCCATCATCATATCTGGTGTAGAGGGAACTCACAACCTGTTACCAAATCATAGTACTCTATCATCAGCAGTGATAAATTATCATAATTAACCAATAAGTGTCTCTTCTATATTTATTTTTATGGATTTAACACTCTCTAGGGAATTCCAAATCCAGCCATATAAATATAGTTTGGTAATAATAATAATTATTTATTATGATTCATTTTCCATTAAATTACCCACATACATCTTTAATAAATATTTAACAATTATACCATTATTTATACTCATCATCGATAGGATATTGTAAAATTTTCTACTAAATTCATTTTCACTTTATTTTATTTCCCTAGATGATAATGGACTTCACAGTAATAATCCTTGATAATTTTTATTCATCAACTTTTCCTTTTATTATGATCATTCTGTGTAATGATGAATTTCATAATATTCTCACCAGTGGAAATATCATATATCTCACTATAGAGTTAATGCATGAATATAATGTAATAATATATTACTAACCAAAATTAAAAATCAAGAGTTAGATAATAAACCACTTCGGGTTACAAATCTCATGATGCACACACAAAATCGATATTAGATTTCATTTGAAAATATCAAAATCGTTTCATAAAAGATCCTAGTAAATATTAAAGACAACATTACTAGTTGGAAGAGTCACAATAGGAATTATCTCCAATTATATATCTAATTACATAAATTTATATTCACATTACTCTTTCTTTGTTAACGTCATCCACTTATGTCTTACCATAGTTAATAGATTTGAGAATTGATAAACTTTGGAAAACATTGATGACAGTACCATAATAATCCATGGAAACATAAAATTTTTGTTATATTAGTTGATACTAGATATTACTTAATGTATTTAGTTTTTTATGGTTAAATATGTATAAAATCATTGGATACAATATTATCATGGAATGAACCATATTGAATCCAAAATTCACAATAAATAAATTTACAATATAAATTTTTATTCCTAGACACCACATAAACAATTCGTAAAAGTGTATCATGTTCATAATCTATAAAAATTTATATAAAATCATATTCATAAATTAATCCATAATAGAATGATGGTCATACCAGAATAATTATTCTTTCAAATCCATTAGCAAATTGTTAGAGTATACTAATCCAAATAATATTAAATTGAAAAATTAATTAAAATTCATCTATCAGATGGTTTCTAATATAATATACATGTTTATAAACATTAATTTATTATATATATAATGAATATAAATCTTAATTATGAATTTATACTCATTATGTTGATATAAATTGTTATTAATGAATGTTAATGGATAATTTTTCATTATATAAATTCCATTGATTTATCTATAATTGATTCATAATCTCACTATCTTATCCTTTTTTTCGTAATCTGTATAGGTTATCTCTATGGTAGAGAAGTAATCATTTGGACACATAGTTCTTTTATTTTATACATTATCTCAAAAATATATAGTAAAAATATACTTTATAAAGGATTACATATCATCTCTGTATAAAAGTTAAAATAAATATCTCATTCAAACTATCTATCGTGAATAATATAGGAAATTCATCTAGAAATACATTAATATGTTATCATACAACTATAAAATCTTGTATTCAAAGAAAATACTTGTCCAATTTTTTAGAATTTAATTCTAGGAATGCTCTATAAATTTTATTATATTGTGATATTGTGTGTGCTTAATGACATGGATCTGGTAATGAAATATCTCATTGATGAACAAGAGACTATTCACATACCTATACATTTATAAATCCATCCACACAAAAATAAATTCATGACATATAAAATGAGAACAAATCCATCACATAAATTAAATTGAAATCCACTATATGTTTAATGATTATATTTTCAACTAAACACAACCCATACAGAAAAATTTGAATTGCCTGGTGTATGTTTCTCTAAATAAATGTACAAATCAATGTCCTCAATAATAAATAATTATTTAGTATAATAGTTTTTATTGAATTAATTTTTCAAACATGAAATATATATTAGATTTTTTATATCTAGAGTAAAAACATTTTATTGTAAAACATTTAATATATAATCATAACATCATTTATCGTGTCACTTGTTTCTTTCACATTAGTTTTAATTTAAAAAATCATAAACATTATCTACATGACTATACTATAGAAGGATCCTTTATCACTTAGGGAAATCTTAAGTATAATTCCTCTTCTCCATGGTGTCATTGAAGTTTGCATTAATTAATTCTCAAATTTGTTTTTACTCATGAGCCTAATAACTATTATCTCAACATTTGAAGAAAAAACTCAATCCCATTAAACACTTTATTGGGATTGTTTCCATATTAATTACATGTATGGAACACTAATACTCCTTTAATTTTCTTCATAACCACACTTAGAACATGTTGATCAACCACGTTTTTTAAAATAGGTTTACCTTCATTATAAAAGTATTTTAGAAACAAATTTTTAGTAATGATTGTTCTTGTTATTACCTCTTCATATTTTGGAATATTTGGAGACTAAAAGGATCTATGAATGAAAGAATTTAAAGATCCCAAGAAGAATTAAATATTACATTAATATCTATCAAAATAATTCAAAACATATAATGATAACCATTTAAAATTTTCATCACACTCACACACTTTCTCATCATTATTTTTTCTTAGGTTAAAGAAATATCCCTCTATCCTAATATATTTTGTGCAAAGAAAATATTATTCTAAAATAATCACCTTAATGAAAATATATTCCATTATATCATTCTATTATTCTACCATAGGATTTTGAAATAAAGGCTACCATTAAAAAATCACAATATTGATGATACAAAACCATAATTAATTTCTCTATCTCAGTGTATCAAAATTAAAAAAATATATTGAAAAAATACTTCTTATATTTTTATGTTCCCATGGTGTTAGTAGTGTCGCTATTTTGTTGAAATATCCCCATAAAATTATTCAATGAGATTGATATATTTGGGGGGGACTGATTGTTCTATATGGGAAGATATTTTTATGCTAACAAGAGTCAATATTCCTATAATACTTATAATTTTGTAATCAATAAAATTAACAATATTATCTATATTATTTCGAATTCCATTGAATATTCTTAGGATATTATCCTATTTTTTTATTCTCTTAGTAACATCCATTATCTAAAAAAATAATTCATTATTTAACATCTATTATGACTTATATAGTATAATATCATCATAATTCTCGAAATATTATATAAATATTCGCATGTTAAAATCATTATTCTATACTTTTTTCTAAATTATAGTTTCTCAGGATTATAAAAAACCTCTCTTTAACAACATATACATCATCACTGACTATTGTAATCTTGTGCTGATGTGTTATTTATTACATGGAAAATGGAGTATAAATAATTTTTTTTAATGATCATAGGTTATTGGTTATTAATAGACAATATATATATATTAAATTCATTAATACAGGATATTGTATAACATAATGTTTGAAGTAATTATTCTATTACACTGTTATAGGAATATTTTAATTATTTTATTCCTCTTAATTATGCAGGGAATTGGGAAAATGTAGAAATGGTTCTGTTATTTAATTGTTAGTATAGATATGTATATATGGGAAGATTATAAAAGATAAATATTAAATATGAAACTTCATGGTAACAATTAGAGACATACTAATGAATAAAATATTATAATACAAGGATGAAATAGAAAAAAATCACAAATATCACAAAATGACCTAAATTATGGAATTTTATTAATTCAAATATCGTAATCATATCATCAAGGACTAATGAAAAGATATAATGTATACATCTTAAAGGAAATACCATTACCCAAACATATACATTTCATGAGACCTACCAATAAAATGTTGGGAAATATAATTTTTACTCCCACATATCCTATAAAAATTTAAGGCATTCCATAAACTACCAAATTTTTATGGTTTCCGCATTGAATAATGTTCAATTACGAACAAATATGATAAAATGGAATATTTTCCCAACAAAACATATCATGCATGATATTCCAGTAGTGTATAATCGATTATAGGGGTTTTTAAAATATTTCTCATGTAAAATAATTTTTATGTGAATTCATTCACCACATATAAGGACTAATTATTGATTGGATGTGTTCAAAAATTAACCACAATAAGTGATGTAAGAAATACTATATCTAGTAGGTACTTATAAGGGTTTAACATTTCCAAAGTTTTCAGGAAATTTTATTTTTAATGGTTGGATAAAAAATAAACACATACATTATATAACACAATGTAAATTAATTATTTCTGTTTGTAAGTATTGTGATTATTATCCATTAAATATTCCTCAGTAGTATAAATCTTTGTTCATAGAAAGGGCCCGGTCACTATTCATCATGATGATAAATTGGATATTCTCGACCAACCCTTTTCAGGAACATTAAAACATGATGCATCTATACTAAAATCAAATCCACTTTTCAATCCAAATAGGGATGCATTTTATTTGAAAATAAAAGAGACTTTATTTAATGAATATAAAGGTCTTTTTTGGCTATAATAAGGTTCAACCATATACATGTCTTAAGAATTTTTCATAATGTGATTTAATGTGTTGCACACATTATTGAGATTTATTACAGAATGAGAATATATTGAAATTAAAACATTAATGAGAAAATAATTTTTCTATTAAAAAGGATATTCTAGTTGTAATGTAAATACAAATGTTAATGAGAGAAAAAATCAACCCATACATAGCATAGTAGTTTATTTCAAAAATGAGTATAATGTAAGGGGTTTGGGTAATACATGCCAAATAATAGTTTAACATGGTGATAATAATATGAATACATATAATGGAATTATATCAACCCCTAAATTTCATACAAATATATCATAGATTAATATATGGATATTCATTACATAAAATGATGATTCATGGATAAATAACATAGACCTATTTCTTTTCAAAAAATTGATACCTAAAAAAATCACTGATAATGGGACTAAATAATTTCTAATAACATTTTTCATAATTATTAGTCTATTCTACATTTAATATATAATACTATTTTTCGTAACCGAGGGAAAGGAAAAATAATAAATGATTTGATTAGATGATCGGTTTTTTTATATAAGGGATACATCATTGATCACTTAAATATAACATATAATAAGTATATGAGAAAAACACCTAATATTTTAAAATCATACCCTACATATATTATATCATAATCTTCTGTTATGGCATTAATAATTACAGTTCATAAGACTTGAATAATCAAGGAATTAATGAACCCGACCCCTGATAACATAACATTTTCATAATACATATGATTTTTGAATATAAGTAATCACATAAAATTATTTCATTACTAGTTAAGTCATAGAACCAAAACAATCATAGTAGAAAGTTTTCACAACCAAAGCCTTCATAATATTAATGCTTCACTCTGAAGACTATCAATGTTTATTTTGTCCCTTTATAAGATCTGAACCTTTCTGGAGGTGTATCATACATGGTATTATGTATTATATTACAGTACATATAATAATACCATGGTTGGATCCTTGTTTGGATTGTTTGTGTGGATTTGAATTTTTTTTTAATTTCGTTTGTCTATTCTTGTTTTCTATAATTTCAAGAAATACATTTTAGTTTTCATTTGCATAATTTTCTCCCCAATTTAAGTAACTAGAAGGGGGAACATTGTTTGACCAAGCCATGTGGCCACTCTCCCCAACCTATTAACCATAGAATATACAATGATATCATGTTTGCTGCATTGTTTTTTCCAGCAAGGAAACAATGCATGTGAGATTTTAAAACACCGAAAAAATTAATTATTAATTCTTGGACACCCAGGGGATAATTCTAATCACCTCAGCTGAGCCAAATATGTTTTTCTTTTCCCTTGGATGCTCTTGAGAGTATTCCAATAAACCTAGAACACCATACATTGTGAATAAAAAATCTAGTGGATGGGTCAACACCATATTGGTATTTGATATCTTCATTGTTTAGGTTTTTATTCCCATCATCTTGGTTCTCCAATGAAGAGATATTATTTACACCATTTTTTGTAGTTTAGATCTATGTTTTAAGAGATCATAGTTCGTTGGATCTTTATTCGAGGTTTTAATCCCACATAACATCCACCACTATAAATTATAAGATTATACATCAAATAAAGGTTTGTTGTTTCATTATCATTCGTTTATGATCTTGATTTCAATGTTCTATTTGATAAAAAATTCTTGGGATTGATCAATATATTATGTTTTTGTTGTATGGATCAATTTTCGTGTTTTGAAAATGCAAAAAAATAAATAAATTTGTGAACATAATTCTACGAAATTGAAATCTTCTTCACTGATATCATTGGACCCATTAGATTTTATTAAAACTGGGAGTGATGGAAACTGATTGGGTGTTCCAATTTCCTTGAGATTATCATAATTGCAGTGTTTGAGGGAATGTGAAGGTTTATGAAATTGAAAAAAATCATTATTTCATATTTGAAAAAGGGGTTTAAAGGGGTAAATTCATTAACCTTGAATGGTCAACGAGTATTATAAAAATTTATATTTTATTAATTAATATTGAAAAATTCATTTTATCAATTTTAAATTATGTAACGATCCAGGTTATAGTTTGTTAAATAAAATGGTTCTCCCTGATGTTAATTATTTCTATGAAGGGTAATGATATATATATATATATATGATATTATTGAACTAAGGATAAATGTTTTATGCGTTAGTGACTGATTCTTGAAATACCCATTTGGTGTTAGACTATAGATCTTGGCCCGAAAAGCATTCATCTAATAAAATTGTTTTAGGTTAGGGACTAATAATAAAAATATCCATGTGGTGAAAAACTAATAATCTAGAACCATAGATAATAGAATTGGACAAATTTTTTCGATGCTCAAGAAAATGGTACTCATACTAACAATCGATGGTATTGAATGAAATTAGAACAAAATGAATAATTAAATCCAATGATATTTTTAATTATAATATCCTTATGGTGTTTTCATCATACTATGACATGGCCCATAGTATTTATGATTTGTTCAAGTGTAATTGGGAACCTGAGGCCTATTTTTTTGACTAATGAAAAAGAAATAGGAATCTTATTACTTTGATAATTTGTTTAAAATTATTTATACAACTCCATAAAATGATATTGAGTTGATATTGATCTCGAATCTATTGTTGGTGGCCTACAGAATTGTTCTCAAAACCTACTAATGATACTTGATTAGTACCAAAATTGACAAAATGTATTTAGGATGGGATAAGGTGAAGTGAACAATGATAGATTGATGAGTTAGGATTTTATATGGAGAATGGGTGGGGGAACCAAACATGATTTCAGGACCCACTTTGGAGTTTTCTTTTTAACTTTTTTTGATTATTGCATATAAATTTTACACTTTAATAGAATTACATATTTACTACATATTATTATGATTATATTACTTATTTAGAATCAATCATGTATTACACTATTATTATGGGTTGTCTATTTATTGTTAGAAAACTCTGGTTACATTAAATATTTTTTACAATATAGTTTAACTTCTATAAAGAGGGTATAGTTTCCCAAAATTACATAATATACCCTCACAACATGTTGAGAGCCTACGGAATACATGGTGGCATGCCTATAGTTATGGCGAAATCTGGTTTAGTGAACCAATATTTGGTACCTAGGTCAGAATATTAAAAATCATTATTATAGGTGTTTTATTTTCTATATAGTTTTATAAGTACATAAGAAATGTATAAATGATACTAGGATTATTCATGACTCGGTCATGAGCTGTTGATCAGAGTAATATAACCATTTGTAGGTGATACCCAAGTACCTAGGGTGGGATTATTGATTTTGATGTTTATTTCTACACTTGTATGATATTTCACCTTGGGTTATAAACTTGTTTTGTGATGTAATTGTATTATGAGATTTATATCATGGCCTATAATGCAGAAATATTTGGGTATACATGCATCATTCTCTGCACTCAAGAATTATCATATTAATCATACATAAAAAATAATGTGATGTGTGGGTTTCAGGGGAATGAAAATGATTTTTATAATTTGAGTAATAATAAATAAGTGGTTATTAATAATGAACTAATAATTGTTAAAAAAAAGTTTTATGTTGTAACATAGAATGGTCAAAAAGTTTATATAATTAGATAACTATAAATATGAAAATTTTATTTCTATGTGTTGTTCATTACCATGATTAAGCATGTTGAAGGTTATTCAAGTGAATCACTTTTGACCGTTGGGCCATGAATGAGGGATTTTTTATTCTAACATTATGTTAATACATATTATATAATAGAGTTAATGATTTTTTATGATTCCTCTGACATGTGTTTATAATTTTAGAGTAATTCCCCAACCTTGATGTTTTTTATAAGAGTATAGTGTGGCATTGCAAAAAAATGCACATAAAAAGTGAAATTTGAGGATTGTGGTTTGATGGGAGCTTTTCTCTCTTAATTAATTTCATTTAAATAGACCCAAGGTAGGAAATAAAAAATATCTCAGATCTTACCCAAGGAGTTCCAGTTGCAAAACCATCTTACCATCACCATAGATAGTGAACATAAGGTCGTTTGGTTATGTATTAAGTCTATCAAAAAAATTTATACCATTTAGAGACTCATGTAGAGAATAAAGTCAAATTGGATTCTTATATTTACTATGTTCAAGTTGTGATATGGCAGCATATTCAAACATTGGATATGAAATTCTAGAGAAATACATGAATAATATACAAGTAATATTATTTGAACAATTTTACCTAGTGATTATTAGGTTGGAGAGTGTGGTATATTTTAAGTTATTTACCTGAAGAGGCATTTCAATTATAGAATATAATGGTCACTTCACTCTATTTATGATTAATATATTGGAAAAAAGAATAAACCTTTGAATCCTAATTTTATCTACCAGGATTACCATTGTTATAATAAATGTTCCACTTAATGATCTAACCGATAAATAAATCCACAATGTATAGGGGTTATTATGTATTCATTGTAATCATTATTGATATCAATTAATTTATTGATCAAGTATAAAACAATTTTTTTACTAATTTGTAATGTATAACTAATGTACCACTATATCATCATTTGGAGCTATGAATTTATCTTCTTTTTATGTATATAGATAAACTTTGATCCATATGAATTTTTTGGTAATAATTCTGTTGGATCATTTAGAATTTATATGTATTTTACCCCTATCTCCTTGTTGTTAATGAAAGGTTTATTTTTTTCTTCCCTCTTTCATTTTCACTCATGATACTAATGACATTTCTATCAAAATTGTATATATTTTTTCCATAATGTTAATATTTTTCCAGGGTATTCTTTTACAAATTTATTAAATTTTCGGAGTTTTATTCCTTCATTCTATTCCTTTTCAGACACACTTTCCACAAGATGATCCACTATATTCTTCTTCTCCGGTATTATTTTATTTTAAAATTATTTACATACCTCATTTTCATTATTCATATCTATTGTTACTATGTTGTCATATGGTATGAATTTTTGAGATACCATGGATCAATGATGACTTACATTTATACCATAATAAATTTAATCAATCAACTTTTTAGGGATGCATAGATAATCCCACACAAACTTCGATAACTTTTTAAAGTTGGAATTCTACACAATCATCATCTCCATTATTGTTTCATCATTTGTTACATAATTTAATTTATATACACACATATTTATGTAAATAAAAATATTATTAATGTTAAATCCCCATGAATTCATTACATTCAATGTTCCCAAAATCCACTAATTCATTACTAATTTGAATTACGGACTACCATCGAGTCATATCACCTCTTAGATAATACACAACCACACCTAAATTTCCAAATATTAGTGAATATTGAAGTAATAAATAATTTTTTAGAGGAATAATCTATTTTTTACTATATAAGATTAGTAGTTCCAAAAAATGGTGGAAGATATTCTGTCCTAAATTGATCAAATTTGGTTCCCCCTATGGATGAAAAAATTATTGTTCAATGTGGGAAATATTAATTTTTAAAAACAAATCCAATAGTCCTAGAATAGTAAAAATTATCTCACAACCAATATAAAATCTACTTCCATAATTAATCATAATTTTTACTAATTGTTTGTTATTATTGGCTTAGTTTCTGAATCTCTTATAAGATTCCATCATTTAAAATTTTTGACTAGTTAGTAATCTTATGAAATTATTCATATAGTGTACCATCGTAATAATTATAGATTAATTTGTGGATTTTTTCATCCTGTAAAATCAATTTTCTCAATCATTGATTTCCCAAATATATTTCTTATGTTTTCAAAATACATATTTCCTAATAAAAAATGTAATAGGTGCTAACCATTGTTTCCTAGATCTAACTGATTATTTATTACTTTTGATGTAAACTTCAAGATATTACATTCAATAGAACACATTTTATTAGTTTTTAGTAGTGTAAATATATAATCAATACATTAAAATATGATAATTTACAACATTATGTCATAATCCATTATTCCATAATTTCATCCTTAGAGCTGTTATTTTGTTTTATTACACCGAATTATATATGAAAATGGGAAATTGACTAAATATGGGGATATTAAATTTCCGTCATGGGAATTCCTACAACAAAATCATGTAATGAATAAACGTGAAATATGTAACATCTTGAGTGAAATTGAAGCCTCAACTGTGAATACATAAGAATATTCTTTTTATGAAAGATTTATAAATGACTATATTGATCACATAATAATCAAAATGTTTTAATTCCATGCTATTGTACATCATAATCATATCATTGACTGCATAGGAAGTTATATTACACATAAATAGTAAGGATAATCCCATTTCACTATCACATTTATCACATGATACATAATAGTGAACTAAGGATCATTATCATTTAGATCCCCAATGATCATAAAAAAATAAATTGAATTATAGTAAATACCAATAGTTTATTTTATATATATATAATATTCCTGGATGAAAAAATTAAAAACAATTGGTGTAAATTTCCATTGGAAATTATCACACATGATATTAATATATTGAAAAATAGATTATAAATGTCATTAATACATTTTTTTGGTAAAATAATGTTCCACAAAATTATCTCAAATAATATAAATAATAAATATATATTCAATTTTTTCAATTAGTACCCCTAATAGAATTTGCATAAAGTCATATTTAACAACTACTTATCAGAATTATTTATTTGAAGTGATTTTATTAATTTTTTTTATAAAATAATTGGAGATGAATGTAAAACATTCATTATAAAATAATATATAAATGATTAATCTTTTATAATTATTATGATACATATCCATATAATTTTCCTTTGGAGTGTCAAAATTTTTGTGTAGTTAGTTCCTATTCACAACGCACCATGACAATAGTCAAAATATACCTAGACAACTCTTGTTCGGGTTATTAAATATTGATGAATCTATTCTAAAACAAAATCCACCTATTTTTTTTCAAAACATGGAAGAATTTTGTTGAAATATCACACATTTTTTTTTCATAACTAATGCATAAAATTTCTCAGTCTGTAAGTAGGTTTGGTCATAGAGAAGTCTTATTAATTAGACGTAACGTCATTGAAAGGGATGATCACATGGGTTAAATATCATAATGATGAAATATAAAATGAAATAATAATAATATTTTTTGTAATATAAAGATTAATAGAATATAAATTTTATAATGAATATATGATTTTTAAGGAGAGAGAGTATCTAACCTTACATCAGTATCATAATGGCCAAAAAAATTGTTATAACATAAGTATTTTTGAGGATAAAACCATGAAAATATTTAAATGGGATGATAATTAAATTGATAAATATCAATAGATAATATATAATAAATATATAAATGATATATAATGAGTAACTCATAACAAAAATGACTTTAGAGAAGTAGAAACTGGTACCCCTCATGAGATTCTTAGATCAGAAACAGAACATTTATCCAACCATAAAACGAAATAATGAAGATATATTTAGGCGAGTAACTCCATAAATTTAAATGAATTGGGATTTTATAATTCAATGAGAATGAATGAGATTATGTGATGTGTATTTATTAGAATGCTAAGAAGAATTTCAGGAAATCAATTATTGGTAATTTTATTTTTCTATAGTCCTTTAGTACCCCCACTATAAACATTTTATCCCACCACTACCCTTAAGGATAAAATATAGTATTTATTATATTAGTTATTGAAATTTGAAATTATTGGAAAAAATCAGTAATGATAACCCAAATTTTATTCTATATATAAAATATATGACATATTTTTCTATATTCCCTGATATGTACCATATTTTTCAATTTTAAAAACAAATATCCAAATATTCCCATTAGATAATTTTGAAATACTAATTCAAAATATTTAATCCATTTTATTATGAAAAATCCATATTTACATACAATTAACATCTTATATCAGAATAATACATTCATTAAAATACTATTAGAAAAATCGAAATTTTATATCATAAATAATTTTCATTATGATATCACATAACACATAAATATATATCATCTAATTAAACCATCCAAATATCTATAAATAAAGTAGGAAGCAGTTTCACTAATATGATGTTGTTTTGAAAATATTGATTAGGTTTTTATGTCGACTAACATGATCATCTCTTATAGATGGACCTAATCTTCCTTAAAATGATTCTATTCTATATGGGCTTTGTCAAGGGTGAACACCTGTGAAACTTCCTCCTCCCAACAATATGATAAGTAATATCCATAATATATGATCATAGTTTTGAAACCATGATTCCTCATTTATGTTATAATTACTCTCATCAATATACATAATATAAATTAATCGTTATCGTATTTTTAAAATATAAATACATCCAATAATAATAATTACCTATAGAAAAAATGAGTGACGATCATATTTTCCAACAGTAATATATTAAAATGGTCATATCATATAATTATTTATACTTATGAATGTTCATACTATTCCGTTTATACTCACAAAAATATAAATCCATCAACATGATTCAATATGTTCTTACAACATATAAATTGAAATGTATATTTTTTCTAATTAACTGTGCTGTATCTCATATACATGTTATCATTTTTAAAGTATGATCCATCAGAGTAAAGGATAATAGTGTTTAAATACATTTCATCAGATTTTATATTCATGGTTTTTTATTCTTTTAGAAATTTAAATACATAATGAATTTTATCAATAGTTTTTGTAATATTATGATGAAAAAATACAGTGTTCATGTTAAAATAATCTAGTGATGAAATTTTTAAATAATGTAATTAAATATTGTATATTTTCTATAATTATATTATCAATGAATTGAACATATATATATGACCCATATGTAACATAACAAAATACCATTAAAAGATATTTCATAAGATATCAATAAATCAACATATCATGAAAACCAATTACGGAAAATTCATTTCTTTTATCAAATCATAAAGAACCATTGAAAAGAAAAATAGATTTCACAATATAACCAATTTGTAAAAGAATTAATGATTTTATCAATATTAATGACTGATTCCCACAAAACATTAATCCCTATAGATTACACTATTTTACCATTTATTGGTATGTTATGAAAAAATAAAATCCATGCAAAGTTAGGTTTTTTAAAAAAGAAAATATGATACCGAAATCATCAATTGTTTATAAATTTTTTTTTATTTTGTGTAATATATAATGTTATGGTAACATGGGAAATTCATATTCAGATATGATATATTTCATAAATTAAGAATAATGAATTTCTAAAATCAATATTTTGAATTATTTATCAGTAATGAAGCATTTATATGACATCAATATTTTAAAAAAGTGACTTGAAAACATTATGATAACATTTTCATTTTATAATGAATTAGAAATAATAGATATTTTAAAATGTATAATAGACTGAAAAATGTAATGTAATGAAAATTTCAAAATATTAAATTTAAAATAAACAACAATATAAAATCCTTGAACGAGACACAATTTTTACCAATGGAGATGTGAAAAATTTAAAAAAAAATTAATTTGAAAACAAAATTTCAATAATAGATCATTTAAATGAATAATTAATGTTTAAATAATTTGGTTTAAAAAGAATTTTTTTTTGCAATGATGGAAATTAATATTGAAATAATTATTTTGAAAAAATATTTAAAAATAAATTTTCAAAAAATATTCTGAATTTGATAGAAGGTAATGAGAATTTATAATGAGATAAAACATTATTAAATTTATTAATATAATGTATAACATTTTTTATAATATAAAAATATAGACAAGGAGTGTAAACCATTACTAAAGTGGATACAAACTATTCTCATAGTGATATGATGTTTATGGGTAAAACACTTCATGGAGGATGATATTTTAAATAAAAAGTTTTATTTTCCCTAAATTTGAATATAAAGTACTAGTAAATAATGTTAGAGGGTAGAAGTAATAAAAAATTGAAAAAATAAGTTCAATAAGAAGATTTATAACTTGATGAATGGAGATGAAGCATGAAAAAACAATTTCCTCAAGTATACATTGAATTGAAAACCAATTAATAAAAGAATATAATAGTTTTAAATCCCATATATTATTTAAATATAATAAATGAAATTAATTTTGATGTAATAAAATCATTTCCATGAATTGATGATGTGCAATATGAAATATATATTATAAAAAAAAATTTGATGCAACAATCTCCATTGAAACCTTAGAAATATTCCAATCATACCCCTATAGAGGAGAATATATCTATTTATAGGGGAAATATCTTAAATAGTGATGGTATCAAGATATATTATAATATATGGATATTCTAAAAAAAAGCTTTATAATAATAAATATAACATATGGGTGAAAATATTCAAAAGGAACCAATTTCTTTAATTATTGAATTCCCTAAAAGTGCATGAATCACATTTATAACAACAATAACTTTATTTAATTATTGAATTCCAAATGGCATCCATGTTATATATGTGTAGTATTCTTCAATTTGATGGTTACGCCGAACTAAACATTATCATGCCCAAATTAGTGGATGAATATTGATATCAAAGTAGATTATTTTAGAACAATATAATTATCATAGAATCATTATAGAATTGTAAATACTTTTTTTAATTATATTTAAATTGGTTTTTATTATTAATGAAAATAAATATCAAAAATGAAAATCATTAATTTGTTCAGGTACTAGTAATCATAATGGGTGGTTAACATTTCAATTAACCAAAAAGGGATTAGTGTGTATTATAATTTTCCCTAAAAAATGAAATAGATATTATATTTATAACATTATAACTAACATTACTACCTTATTACCCATGAAGGGATGTGGTGGTGGAAAAATGAAGGTGTCACTTAATATAGGTGGTAGTCTACACAATGCATGATCAACAGTTTTAGTTTCTCTATTTGGATGTAAAAGATTAAATATTGACTGAAAAACAATATAATAGAAATTAATATAACTTTTTATAATAATTTAATTATAAAACTATATTTAGAATAGGTTTCTATGGGAAGTAACAATTATTGATTAATAATGATTAAGTAATTATCTCTTGGAGTCCTCAAATATTATCTTAATATCCTCTTTGGAAATGAAGGACTGTGACTTTTTAATGTAGAAAAAGGGATTTAAAACATGATATTTAATTATATAACATGAATAATTAAATAATTTTTAAAAGAAATATTTAGTATATGGGGATCCCTTATTGGTTGTACATATACTATTTTAAAATGAACAAAATTGGTCATTTGTGATCAACCATTATTTTTCAATAAATTTAATGAATTTATTTAAGGATTACTATTTCCAAATTAGAAAAAAAATGTATTTTTAGAAATTTAAAATTTATAAAACCTGTACCTATAATTAAAACATGTTATTTATTAATCTTTCATGTAATTAATTGTCAGGTTATCAATTTATTTTCATTTCTATTGCTACATATATATCTAGTTTTTTAGTATTTTAAAATATTATCTGATAAATATGTAAAATTATCCTTTATTTCCAATTTGGGTTTTACAGCACAAATTCATCCTCAATTTGAACATATTCATTTTCTAAAAAACAAAAAATTCTGAATTAAATACTTTGATTCAAAGAAAACATTATCTACAAAAATGTGGGTCTTAACATTTGTAGTTTAAAATACTATTTAGTATTGGATATCTATTTAATGTGTGAAATTTATTTATATATTATTTTATAAATTATATCAATTTATTTTTAGATAATATATATTTTTTAATTCTCTAAATGTTGGAAAATATTATTCTGACAATTCATCAAGATTAACACTTTTACCACTATCATGATCATTAAATTTATTCATAGTAATAATTAATTCTATCAAAAATGAAATTCATGATATAATATAAAAAGATCATGTTGATAATAAAATTTTAATTTGATTTTGAAAGATATAATTAATATAATTAATGAAAAATATTATTTAATATAAGAAAAGAAATTTTTTTTAGAGTATAATATTACTAATGTTTATAAAAAAACATTAATAGGTTTTATAAATTCCATAATGTTTTTTAAATGACTTATATAACATTATAAATATATTTTTTATTTATTGAATGGTTTGTAAAACTTTTTTTTCATTCTAGTATTATGAAAATGTAAAAAAATATATTTTATTAACCGAATATTTATTTTTTACTATTTGACAAATAAAATATTCTCTGGAGAATGTATATAAAAATATACATTATGATAATATTTATAATTGGAATTAAATAAATTTTTTAGGTTTTTGATGTTAAAAATATATATGTTATCAGCTGTTCATTCAAAAAATATAAAATATAATGGAAATATTTTTATTATAATGTAATTATATTAAACATTTAAGCGTTCTTAATATTATTATATAATAATTTTTATATATAATAATGTTAATATATTAATTTGAATTGTGTAATATAATATATTTTCATCATTATATATTAAAATGATTGATTTCTTTTTTAAAAAATGTTTTATTTCCAGTAATAAATAATAATTAAATCATATTAATTATTTAACCACTAAAGATGAAAAAATTAATTGATTAGTATCTTTTAATTTTCTTTTATTTAAAATATGATATATTAGAAATTTTCATATAATATTTCACCTATAATTATGGTTTTGTGTGAAATTTGTATATTTCTGTTGATCGTATTACTATTTTACAATAATATATTCCCAAATCAAAGCATGTTACATTCTACTGCCAAAAGAACTTATTCCCTGGAAATTTTAAATATTACTCACTCATGCATGTTTGGGAGGGTATTGTTAACATATTTATCATTTTTTGTATAAAAAAACTTGTCACCCACCTAAATCTATTAGGCTAGATGAATATACATATCAATCCTTAATAAAATTATGATAAATATAATAATATTAAAAAAATATATATCATAATAATGAAATTAGGAAAATATCTCATACACTAAACCTTATGATCTAATAGGACATAAAACCATACTGAAATGAAAAATTCCCCAAAAAATAACTATATATTATACCATAAAATTTCTTATACGCTCATTTAATAATTCCCACACAAGGATATATATATCCTAATACATGAAATTAGATGAACTACATAAAAAACATCAAAGATGAAGTTTCTGTAAAAAATAATCTATTATAATATTACCAATCTTATATAAATCAATTTTGTAAAAATTAATCTAAAATAAAATTCAATGAGTTTCTCATCCCTCAATTATATTATAATTAAAAGTTATCCCCAAAAATATAAACATTTCCAAAAATCATTTTTCGTGTTTAATTATCGAATTGAATTTATATTTCAAACTATTTAGTTTAGAACTACTAGGTAAAAGTTCTTATATATATCATGTAATCCTCATTACATTTAGAATATATAAATTTATACCATTGACAAATAAAACTCATTAATTAAAATAGAAGAATTTATCAATATTTAATTTATATTAAGATTTCATCCACACTACATTAAGTATGACTAGGAAAATAACCTTTTCATTGTCAACAAGAATGTAATAGAATTGTAATCCATTTCAGTATGCTCACTTAATCAGTTATAATACAAAGTTTTTCATGATATAAACCTATATCAAGAACATTTTCAAGAAAAATTCCAAACAAAATCTCTAAAAAAGTATATGATAATGATGAAAATATAATGGTGTAAAATGAAATTAAAAAATTTATTCCCATATGTGTCATTTTCGTCTAACATATGGTAATTTTAATTCAACTTATATAGTAATTTTTCCTTCATTAATTTTTCATTATTAGTTTCAAATTAGTTTCAATTACATAGTTTGTTAATGTGGTACTAAAATACCTCATAATTAATTATTATAGAGAATATTAATTATGAAAAGATTAGTCCTTGGATGTTTCAAACATGGCTTATTGGAGGTCCTCTTTTTCAACAACATAGTGGTAATTTTTTGAACAACCAAGACACCTTTTTCATAGATATTACACTATGGTTTAACTAGGGGAGAACCTGAATCAAAATATGGTATTCAAAATCGGATGTTTTTTTCATAATACCACAATATATATACTTTAAAAACCCTTGGATGTTATCCAATGATTATATTTATGTATTTGTGTCATCTCTATTGTTTTCAGTAATCATGTATAATGTAGTCCCAAAAATTACTAAACAATTATTGGTTAAAAGTTGGGGAGATAAGATTAATAAAAAACCATATTTTATTATATTACATGAAAATTTAGTCTATATCTAATATATAGTCAAAATAAATATATCTTATGGATTAGTGTATTGTAATTTAACATACATAAATAACTAATAATAAAATACTCATCCAAATTTCATCATATTAACTCAACTATAAAAAACCATCTAAACATATCACATTCAATACACATCTTAATATAATAGTGAAAGAAAACAAAATAAATTTTTGTGTTAATAATATTTTTAATAGAAACATAATTGATATAAAATAATGGTTATATTTGAGGAAAATATAATTATATGGTTATGGGAGTAAAATAATTATATATAGGAATAAAAATAATAAAAAACATACAAATTTTTTTGAAAAATATAGAACCTGTAATCATAACATCTTTACATTCCAAATTAAATTAATATGGAATAAAAACGATGTTAGGATTAAAAATATATTTGATTAAGAACCCAAAAATTTATCCCTTAATAGATCAGGCTTCAGTCACATTTTTCATATATTTAATCAGGATTCACTCATTTATTTCCCTTCACATATTAGGCTTTACTCAATTATATTAACTTCTGTATTAGGCATGACTCACCCATATCCCTTGCTGGTTATATCATCATAACTCTTTTCTCCTTACAACATGTGATATTTTTTTAACCAGTTGATTAAAGTGTTATACAGGGCTTGGAATTCAGTTTATTAAAACCATATTTATGTGATCCATATGATAAAAATCCTTCAACATATCATGATATCCCATGAAAAAATGGACTTATTTCTCACATAAAAATAACCGTTGTCAAAACAAATCCCAACACTTATAGATTCAATCAAAAAAATTAACCTAAAAAATGTAAGATGTTGATACAAGTACCTTAATCACATAAAAAGTGTATTTTGTATGAATAAATATATAATGATTTATGAAATGTAATAAAAAATAAATAAATCTATACTGATAGAAGAGAAAATGAAATTAAATCATAAAATTGTTTTTAGAAAACAATTCCACTTTGTAAAAAATGAAAAGGTTACAGTCTCTTTGAATGGTCATTTTTAGAATCATAACATTTGAGAAATTGAATAGAATGTAATTTTACAATTTATATTTTAAAGCCAACCACAATATTAAATAATTTTAAATAATTAAATTTTTAAAAATTATGAAGTGATATATTTTTTATCATTTTTATAAGGATCATAAATAACGGAGATATAAAAATTCATTAATATTTTAAAATGAAAAGATAAAAAATATAGAAAATATCTACTTCTGAAATAAAATACTCAATAATTAATCCAGGGAATATACAAAAATGGTTCAAAATGGTAATGGAAATAATTTTCAAAAACATAACATTGAAAGAAAAAAACATTAATATAACCATTAAAAGTCATATAGGTTATTGAACTAAATTAAGAGTTGAAGTTAAAACTTTTTATTTTTATAAAATTGAAAAATATATTGAAATAAATTAATTGAAAAAACAAAAAAAAAGTCTAAAAACATTGTTATGAAGTAGTATAAAGATAAATGTGAATTACACATGATATAATAGAAAAATAGGTTCTAAAATATGATGGAAACCACTATGGGGAATTATAAATATAGAACATGAATAGAACCCATCAATAATGATGATTATACTAATTCTAAAAAGTGATACACTTTTTATGGGGATTAAATTCAGAGTGGAATTAGTCTTGTATCAACGGTGTAGTTTTATGTAGAAATAAATAGAATTTAACAAGAAGAAAATATTTATGTGGGATCAATAAAAAAATAAGAAATATTTTAATGAATAAAAATTCTAATAGAATATAAGTATTAGAGTTATCAAATAACCATATAGAAATGGATTACACTGAACCAAGATTAATTTAATAATTGAAAATGCTATGGATCATAAATCCTCATAAATTAATTGAATATGACAATATGAATTAATATTGATAAAATCATACAATATCATAGAATCCATGACTCCCAATAAGAATTTTTTCTATTGAAATTAAATTTGTGAAAAAGAACCTGCTAAAAACATTATAAAATTGTGATTGAAACACCTTGCAGGATATGATTTAAAAGGAATCATTAAAAAAATGAGGGACCATAAAGTGATATATTAATGGAATGGTAGATATAAAATTGATAAAATGTAGATATATAATATTATATATATCTCCATGAGAGAATATTTGAGATTATAATCCCATAACATAATTTATGACTTCCAAAGATGTTTTTTAATCTCATATACAAAAACACTATAACGATCACAAATTTTAACACCATATCCATATATATATAAATTTGAAAATAATATTTATATATTTTCAACAAATGTATACATTTTTTTAATTTAAAATAATCAAATTTGGGTCTGAGTAATCTTGATCAATTTTACCCAGTTTCATAACTACAGAGTTTCTATACATCCAACTAAAATTTATCATCCAACATAATGCTTTTTAGAAAATTGTGAAATATAACTTAAATTTATTTGTACATGTAATTTATTATTCCATTAGAATTTCTATTATGTTTTTTGAAATTTGAATCAGTGTTGTCCAATTTCATAAATTTTGGAGATCAAAAATGATATATTAATAGTATGATAAATAGGTGATCTAACATCTCACAAATCATAAAAAAAAATTACAGTTTAATTATTTAAATATAATAGTATATATATAAATTTTCAAATAGTCATCTGCGATAGTGGTTTATAACATTGTTCAAGTAGGTGGTTAAACCAACCACAACATGAGTATACCATCATTAATGGTACATTATCGTCATAACACTATTTTAATTTATAATTATATAATAATTACATAATAATAATGAAATTATATATTTTTATTATGTTTTTGAATCATATAGTATGAGGCTTAGAAAAATGTGGAATCATGATGAAAATAATGTTACATCAGGGAGGATATAATCATCCCAACAAATTATAAAAATTCTCAATAGAAACTCATAAATTTGAGTGAGTATGGAATAAAAATTTTCACATAATTGTCATAAATTTACAATATATTTTTAATTCATTATTCAATTAAATATTTATAATATATAATGATATACTGTAATAAAGAATAAAAGATATCAGTTTGCGGATACTCTAATTTATTTAATAAAAGATGAAATTTTATTCCCGGTGGATATAAAGAAATTATTAATGTTTGTTACATAATATGAAAAAGGTTTATCGAGCTAATAATTCTTATTCATTTACAAAATATGTTTGCTTAGTTTTGGAATTTAAATAATAAGAAAAATTGTATAGTTATTATGTAACACTCATATTGGAACCTTGATCATTCTCTTGAATGTATCTAAGGAATTGAAGATCAATGGAACAATAATTGAAACAAGAGGCTTAGTAAAATAATATATTATTATTTAGGAGTAAAATTATATATTTTCAGGTAAATATTTTATGTAATCAATGTGTCACAAATGGGTAGAACTGCCCAATTTTATAGGTAAATAAATGGGATCTTTTGTGCAGACCCTTTATTTTTCAATAATGGAATGACACTATTTAAGGGTCAATGGTTTCAAAAGTGATGAATAATGACTTTTTTGTTACGTTATGATCATTGTGTACATTATATATAATTTCAACTAGTTATTTAATCCAACTTCAAGAAATTGATTCTATGATTTATACATTTAAAGGATTTAATTTATATATAGGTGAGTAGTATTTTTAACTATGTCATATATATTCTACTAATAGTATAAAGTTACACATCTTAATAAATTCGGCTGTTATGAACCTAAATTAGTCGTATAATTAATCCAACTAAATTTATTACAATGAAGAAAAAATTAAATACTAATTCAAAAAAAATTAAACATAAATTCAATATTGTAGATTTTTATGTCTAAAATTATGGTTTATTATTATTATTTAGTATTTTTGTCAATTGAATGTGTTATAATATATTTATAAACAATGTTAATCCTTATATAAAATGAATTTTCAAGTAATATATTAATTTATATTACTGGATATAAACTGCACAATATAAATTGAATAATTCATTAAAAGTAAATTATTTACCATTATGAGGGTAATTAATATTAATCATTATAACCAGACTTTTCATCCCTAAGGAAAATATAACCTATTATATAACTATATCATGCTGATAAAAGATAAGAAATATAATTTTATATACTTAATTTATATAACAATTGAATATTATTTTTAATAGAAATGTATAAAAATAATTTTTTGACTAAAATGTTACTTGAGTTTACAAACAATTAATATATTTTTAACAAACACTAAATATTATTTTTAAATTCTTTATTATTCTTTATAAATTTATATTTTATAAAAAAATTTAAATAGAAGTCATTATAATATTATGGAAATATCACTAAATAAATAGTATTATGAAAACTATATTTCCATTATATTTTCTTAAAAATAAATTATATTATAAAATATCAAAAAAAAATGCATTATGAAAATATTAATATTTTTAATTTAAAATGGTAAATAATTTGGAAGATGAAATTCTAAAAATTATAAATTTATCATTTAAAATAAAAATCCCAAAATAAAGAAAAATTAATATTATTGATATTTAATATTATTCGACATTATGTTTTCATAATATTATTACATGTCAATTTATAATTTATATAATTTTAATATAGAAGTTCATATATTATAATATTATAAACTGTCAAATTGAAAAAAAAACTCATGATTCTTGGTGACAATTTATTCATCATTTTCATAACTTCATCAACAATACTCTCATGCCCTTTCATATTATCATCACACATATCAATATTTAACAATATAGAATGGACCATGAATATCCCTATCATTGATAATTATCACATCACATACATCTATATTGAATTATGAGGATAATCATGACATTTTATGGACATAATCTTGGTAAATAAAGTTGTTATATCATTCCCTTCCAAAGTCATGTCGATTCTCATAATCCAACTCCAGATCAATAACAATCATCTTCATGACATCATATATTTAACTACAATAAAACCAGTGATACCCTATATTAATGAACATACATGTAAGATTGGGTTGTTTTGGGAATATAATAATTGTAAGAATATTAAAGACCAAAATCCAAATATAATTCAAATCTATATACCTTATAGACCTCTATAATAAAATGATATCTGAGTCCTAAATGGATCCCATAGTTGTGACCAGAGTATATGGAATCATGATAAATCTAAACATGAACATGAGTTCAATGTTATTTGTGTTATATCAATTCACTAAAGATAGTGGTTATAGCTAGAATATTATATTTCTCCACTATTAGTATCTCATTACATGGATTTATGGGAAAACCATTAATTGCTAATTCCTTAATATATTTATAGAGTAACATAATTATCATCACATAATCTAATTTGTAAAATGTATTCTTCAACATGAATTATCCTCTTAGAACCTATCTAGTATACTTAGCAGATTATTTTGGAAAGAATAATGTTTACACTAGAGGCCCTTATCCCACAACACCAATGATATTCCTCACAATCTACTCCCTTATATATTTTTTGACCACAGAAACATTCATATATTTTTTAGGACATTTTGTTAGGGGTGGTTCAATTTCATCATTTTTGGTCATTAATAACAAATAATGACATACAAAGATTATTGTTAATTCCTATATCTATTAAATAAATTGAAATTATTATTGAATCATGTATAGATTCCACATTATCTGCTAGAACCCCCAAATTTGTATCCCATATTCCAATCCTCACTAGAATATAAGAAAAAAACAAATTCTATAGAAACATGAGAATGTTTTAATGTTCATGTATCTTGATGTGTACTAATATCTCAATAGAAATTAACCTGAATTTAAAATATATGTGTGGAATATGATATTACCCTATTGAAAATGGATAAATAATTGATATATTTTGTGTGACATTGAAAATGTGAAACTCAAAATACTTGGGTTCTCATCTACCAACGACTCTACAAACATGAATGTAAATGGGATATATGATGGGTACCTAAACAACATATAAATGGATTGGTCATTATACCATTTTTAAAAAATACTTTTGAAATAATATTGTGAGAGGTCATTTTGATGTTTCATAACAATCTTTGGTAATGTTTTTATATACTACTGTAACATCATATTATGCAGGAACATTATATTCCCAATTTTTTCCATAATGTGATCAATCGATCCAAAAACAGAGATAATATTATTCAATACAACCAAATCATATATGATTATATCAAAAAATGGATACTTTATTAAATGAAATAAATAACAAATGTAACATAAGAAAAAGATGATGAGATAAGGAATAAACCCATGATATTGAAAACATCTCTAAGTATTAATTTTTTCACATATACATGCATTGAAATCATATTGTTCAGCTCACAGAACATGGTTTTGAAATTCAAAAAATGTACTATAAGGATATTTATATCACCCATCAATACCCAACCCACATGTACAGGCAATGGGCAACAAAATATATATTTCATATCTCTTAGTAATTTATACAACTCATATACTTAAAAATCACAAAAAACACTGAAACAAATTTTTTTCTATGAAAATAAATTGGTTATTTTATGACATGATAGAAAGTAGATATCATGGGTTTATAGTTTCCTATATAAAAATAATGTGATGTTCATTAGTAGTGTTGGTTCCCTATATTAATAGTGTATTGACTATTCCTAACATATAATGTCAAATAATGTACACCAAATAGAGTGTTTGAGTGATACCATAAACATAGAACACATTATTTACCCAATACAGAACCCAAAAAAATTATTTCATAAAAATTAAATTATATTAATGATAACAGAATTCATCTCTATGGGGTAATTTTGGTTTCATCGAACCAAGATTGTGACACCCCCAACATATTTTATTTCATTATTTTATAATTTTATGACATTCGATAATTTTTTTGTGGTTCATTTTGATTCTCGATTTAAATTATTCATATTTATTGAGAAACATTCATTTTTTGGTCTAGCGATGTTTGGTGCACGAGTAGATCATGGTTCGGAGACCTTATATCTGTGCGCTGGTACCCATAGTGTTGCGTCTGGATTAGACAGAAGCTACCACACAGTTTGTGCATGGTTGCTTAAGCTGTGTGTGGTCCACACAATTTTAGTATTCAAATTAAAAAAATTAGAATAATGAGGATTATATACATTATAATAATATCATTAATAAATAAATTTTAATTTTTTTATATTATTGTTGTTATAATAATTCTTATTGTTAGAAATATTACAACAATTATGGATATAAATTATTACCTTTATTAATATTTATAAAAAAATTTACTATTAAAAAAATTATAATTATTATTATGATTTGTAAATGTGTCTTTATTATTATTGTTAATGAGAATGAAATAAATTTTCATATATTTTTTTACGTCATGTTGTTATTAATAAAAGTTCAAATATAATTACGAATTTTTTACAATTATCTTTCTATTATTAAAATTATAATTAATATGGTTTCATCATTTTATTTTAGTGTATATTGTTCCCTTTCTCTCCCCCTTAATCCAACTCATAGCCACCCTCCACTTGACTAAATTGTAGGTGACCCTGGTGTGCGACCCCTGGTTCCGGCAACTTCCACCTAACTCCAGTTTCTCTGAGGTGCACCTTCCCTTATTCCCTTTGGGGAGATCTTCTACACCAAAACAACCCTTAATAGCACAAGCATCCCTTTGCTAACCTTCCTCTTATATGTGGAACCTCTGGACGACCCTCCTCTAGTCGCATGACTCTCTTTTATAAAGAACCTGTCTATCGATCAGCCTTACTCCAATGAGGTTACCCCATGGTGGGTTTGAATTGTTGTGAGGATTCATTGACATAAAACCCTAGATGTTAGGATTACCTTTTCTACATTCAATACCTAAAATTTTGGGGTTTTTTTGATGATTAGTGTTTGGTTTGAATTCATTTGGGATCAAAAGATGTGTGTTTGAAGTTTCACACTGGATTTGGGAGGTTCGTCATCAAATTAGGAAGGATCCCTTTGCATTACCCCATTAAATTTAAAAATACATTGATTTGTGGAATTTTTTAAATTCAAAAAATAATAAATTTTTAAATATGATTTTTAGAATTATTTTTTTGTGTGAAATAATGGAATTTTATGGATAATAATTGTATGGTGAGATTACCTTTCTTTAATAAATAACATAGCATGTTCCTTAATTATTATATATATGATAGATAAATGGTTTATGATAAAATTAAATATGTGGTTGGACATGAAGAGAGTATTGGAGGTGTATATTTGATGTAAACCCTTATATTATTTCTTTAAATGATTCTATAAATTGTTTAAATTACATATTAAATAATATTAGTGGTTTGAATAATGATTTAAATTGGTTTTGGTATGAGTTTTCTTTTTAAAGAAGTTTTTGAGTGTATTCATTATATAAAAGTCAGGGATTGTTATTTTAAATTGTTTTATAAAGGGTTATAATGGATTATTACTTTATAAAAGAGGTGAAAAACATGTTTGGAGAGTGTTTGGAGATGATCACAATTTACAAGTAGACATTGAACATGTAGTGTATTTTTGTTTGGTTTTACACACAAAATGTTGGTTATGATGACTAGTTGTATCTTGGATATGGTTTATGATTTTTTGAGTCATGGTTTGATTTTTATAAGTTTATTTGAGATTCCAAAAATTGTTATTGGTGTTTTGAAATGGGTTGGCAATCTATGTTCTCGATGTGATTCTTCTTGGGCCATTAGGATAAAATGTTTTAGAATTAATGTGTAGGATTTTATTTATTAAGTGGGTCTTTAAAGGTGTGTTTGGATATGAAAAAATGGGTTTTCATGGCTATTTTCTTGAAATGGTTTATTTTGGGAAAATTAAGTGAGGCCTGATTGTCACTTTTAAGTGGATTCATTTAGAAAAACCCCTCCAGGAGAACCTTTTTCCTTGTGACGGATTATGTTGTTGGAATTTCGTTGATTTGGGACTCCATTGGGGTAATGGTAATTTTAGGGAAGGGGATGATCCATGAGGTGGCTGAGTTAGTTCCAGTTGTGTGAATGTGTGATGACATATGTGGGACTTGTTTCATTCATTATTTGACACATGCCCTTATGAACATGTCCTGGGATCCTATTATGGCAAAGAGGATTTCTGAAAATGTTTTTCACACTACTATAGGTTATTGTACAAGCTTGTGTCTCATAGCAGGTGGATACTTGGGTTTATTTCTATAGTATTGGCCCCCTCGACTAGGCCAGGATGGGGGACAATTGGGCTTTTGGGAGTTATAATTTCATCGAGTAGTGCATGCCATCGGGGAGTCTCATGTATTATTATGTTCTGGTTATCTTCTGTGTTCTTAAGTCTTCATGTGTTACTATGATAGTATTAACATCTGTTCCATTTCCCCAACTATGTGTAACCATGACCATAGGCTTCATTTTGGTACTCTTTCAGTAAATTTTGAACGTGTGTTTTTTGATAAAATGAATTTCAAGAAAAATGTTTTGGGAATAGTATAAACCCTACACTTTCTCAATTTTATGGAAAATATGTTCTTCCAATTTGGTTCTATTTTACTTCTCCCCTTGAGACATATTTAAATTTATGAGGGAAATGTAAATTTTTTTAAATTTCAAATTTTGAGAAAATATATATTTATATTTTTTTAGATAAATGATATTAATAAATATTTTCCTTATATAAATGATGTGTATTAGAAATTGAATTATTGATGTAAACATTCTGAGTTCTAATACCCTTGACAATAGTTTTATCTATTTATTATTTTATACTACAAGTTTTGTCTCATGTTTGATTGAATTAGGGAATATTTGATTGTGGATTGAAGAGTGACCTTCAGGGTCACATCAAGACGTTGTGGTTTTCATGTTATGTTTGAATTTATTTTTGATGTACTTGTTCTATTATGTTTTTCATTAAATGAAAATGTAAATAATCTAAATCGTAAAAATTAGGTTTAGTTTTTTTCCTGATCATTTATTTTGATAGCTTTGGTTGATTTTATTGGTCTAAATTGTTCCCTCTATCTACAATGATTCTATTGGTGCTTTTCCCAATCCTGAGAGGATGGGGAACACTACTATGACCATGCCGCATATCAGCTTGGGTGGCTTATTTAGGGTTAACCTGGGTTGGTTAATGAGAAAAATCTACTAGAATAGGTGGGTAATAAGTGGTCCTTTCTATTTAAAGGGACTCTAATTATTTGGGGTGTCAGGTCGAATGATTAATATTTTAAGTTCTTGAGATGTAGTAACATGATGTATGCCATGACCCATTTCTCATATCGAACATTAGGTTCAAATGGGATATCAGGGTTTTTGTTTTCATGAAGCTCTTGTGTATCTTTTGTTATTGGGAAATGAAATGGGAGATTAATCACATGGCTTATGTGTTCTCATACGGAAAAGAAATCCATGTGGAGTTGGTAGAATTACTCTATAGTGCTCCTCATGGTGGTGGTGTCACTATTATATAGCCGCCAACCATATGTCTGATCAACCCACCGAAACTAGTTTACTCATTATTAATTATATTGGTTTCACTTAATTTGGAATAATTTCATTTAAATGTTTTGGTTTGGAATTGTGAAATGTTGAATTTAAAATATGTAAGGACTCTTTTCAATCATGTTCATTTATTCTTGGTTTTTTAGTGATTGTCCCGATGTAGAATAGATGGACACCCATGGTGATTCTTTTGTTGGCGCATCTTTAGAAAACCCTATTGTTTATAAAATTATAGACTACATCCTCAATTTTCTGATGTTTAAACCTCCAAACATTTGTGTTCAATATGATCATCTATAGGTGGAAGAGTAGAAGTGGAAAATTGAGAAGGACATCAGTCTTATCATGATACCTGAGACATTATTGGAAATCATTCTTAATTCATGCTTGAAGGCCCAACATAGAAATGGTTAAATACTATATCTCAGATCATGTATCAGAAAGTTCCTACATAGGATTTTTTCAAGTCATCATTCATCCAATAATATTTATCTAAAATGAAAATGCTGAGAAATATGGTTATGTTATTCATCACATTGTATGTTGTTGGGTTACAATTGGAATTCTATAAAATTTTCATGGTCCTAATTCTGTATGGACAAGGGTAAGTTGGAAACTATGCCATGAAATTATATCATTTTGAGTTTGGGATCTGTCCTAAACTACAGTCAAAGGTGGAGGAACTCAACCAAACCCTGTTCTCTCACATTGTGAGTCATTTTTTTGAACAAAATCTAAGTTGACAGGAGGACATGGGACAATGAATCCTCCATCGATTTTTGGAATTGGTGAAGTTGATGATGGTATGAATAATGGGAGGAGGCCTGATGCGAGTGGTGCTGGTACGTGAATTAAGATACCTTCAGAATACTAGTCAACATCTATAGAGTGAAATGTCGAGATTTTTCATCAGTGTGGTAAGTAGGATCACAAAAATCCAATGTCCCTAACTTATACAAGAACCATTCACATGTGTACTCTTGGGTGAACTAAAATGGTTCAGTCTGGGTTTTTCCAAGAAACACTGTGAATCCAGACCCAACTCTACAAAGGTCGCACCATTTCGTTTTCCAAAGTAGGGCCATGTTTCGGTCCGGTTTGTGGCCCTATTTCTATAATATTTATTGGATATAATATCTGTACCTGGTAGAATTTATGGTGTTTTATTCCCATTTAGTTGTATGAATGGGGATTGTCGAACCCATTTTGATCATCGATTTAGTTGGAAGTTTGATTCATTAATTTTTTTACATGTGCTACTTATTTGGGTGTTTCTAATGCTTGAATGTGAGGTAGGAGATGATTCAAAAATCAGATCTACACCCATTGGTCTCCATGTAAAGCAAGAAAATAGATAGAAGAACCCCAGTATTGTGAGAAGGCATTAGTCTGAGTTCTATTCTTAGCATGAAAGATTTAGATAGTTAAGATTCCTATTGTAGGCATTTATTAAAGGGGTTATGTGTTTCCAGTTTGTGTGAAAGAAGTATGGTTTGGGTTTTGTTCATCTGAGGGTGTGGAGTTTTTGGTGTTTTCAGCAATATTGATGCCCTTTTAGTTGGACCCTTCCCTCCCCTCCACTTTTAATAGTTTTTTGGTCATTGTGTAATGTATTCATGTTTGGTTTATTTAATCAGATCTTATGGTGGGGAGACCCATCACGAATCTCATCTGATTAGGTGTTATAATTTGTCTTATAATGGGGAGTTCGTTCAGACTACCCCATTCCAATATCTCTATTTTGTTCTTAGTATCAGTTTGATGGTGTTAGTAATATTTCAGATCCATCTAATTCTATGATATAATATTGATGAAATTTGGATATTAGAGTATTATAGTGGTTTTCAGGTGTATGTGTTCCACTTGGTGATGTATTATATGTTCTTGTTTCGAGGTAGGATTATGTATGGAGAAACTACAATGTCTTTTGAACAGATCAACTGGAGGATTTTCATCTTTTCATGGTATGTGATAATTAGAGGGGAGTCTATTTCATTCACCAATGTTCATATTGTTATCCCTCTTTTGTTAGTACTATTTTTTGGATCTCTTCATTTATCAACCTTTGGGTATCTCATTATACAATGATGGATCATCTGTTCTTATTTTGTGGTTCTTTTTTTATGTATTTCTCAGGGATGAATGTGTTATGGTGGGGATATATGCCACACCCCAACCTTTTTAATTTTTTTTTTATTTTCTAACATTGAATAAATTTTATAGGGTTTGAGTCGAGTCCTAGATTAAATTTTTGGGTTTTATTGAAAACAAAGTGTGTTTTGGTCTGGCGGTGTCTGCCTTACATGTTGACCATAGTTGGGAGATTTTCCAACTATGCCCACATACCTGTATGACTGCTTCTGGATTGGACAGAAGCCACCATACGATCCACGCATAGTCACATAATCTGTGCATGGCCAACACAATTTCTGTACACAAATTAATAAAATTATAATAAATAAAATAATATAGATAATAATATAATAATTATTAATGAAATTTTAATTTTTGTTATTATCATGTTATTAGTATTTTTATAATAATTATTTTTATTATTACAAATTTATTATGTATTATGAATATTATTATTAACATTATTATGATTTTAAAAAAATTAAAACTATTTAAATTAAAATGATAATTAATATTGTGATTATTCAATGTTTCATTAATAATGTTGTTATTGATAAAAAAATGTTAATATACATTTTAACATAACATTGTTATTAAAATTTATATTTTTAAAGGTGTATGGAAAATTATTAGTAATATTAGAATTATGTTCCTATTATTATTATGATTATTACTATTATTCTGATTATTATTATTTTTATTAGAGATTTTAGGATTTTATTTTTGACTATATTATTTTACATATCTCCTCCATTACTTTTATTCACATCCACCCCTCCATCGACTGAGCAGTGCGTGGTCTTGGTGTTAATCCCCTAGTTCTGGTGACCTCCACATCTGGTTGCATTGTATCCAGTGTGCCTTCCTTTCCTATCTCAATTGAGTTTGTGTCCACTAGCATAACCTTCATCAATGCAAGAAGCCTATAGATAACCCTCTTCTTGTGTTTGTGGCCTATGGACAACCTTTTTCCTCTGTTCATAGCCTCTGACCAGCCTTCCTCCAGCCACACAGATCCCTTCCGGCAAACTCTTATCCTCCATTCATCCTACTTCAAGATAGGTGTTTTACCCCTCAAGTGATTTTTTGTTGGTGTGGGGTTTTGGATTTGGCTAAAATCATAGATTCTAGTGTTTTTATTTTAGATACGATCCCTTTAATTTTGGATTCGTTTTGTATTATTATTATTTTTGACTTCCTATGGGTGCTAACGTGGCACATTTGAGGTTTCACACCAGTTTCTGGAAGTTCGTCGTCAATGGAAGAATGATCCCTTTTCATTGCTTCATTAAATTTCAAAATACATTTCTTGCATAAATTTTTTTCATTTCATGAATGATAACTAGTGATGTATGATTGTTAAAATAATTGATCTGTGAGAAATGAGGAGGTTTTATAGATAATCATTATTTAGCTAGATTATATTTTATTCATGTTTGACTTTGTATGTTCCTTTTTTTATATGATGCAGAAATGGTTGTCGATAAAATTAAATGTCTTTTTGAACATAAATATAGCATTTGAAGTTTATTTTGCATGTAAACCATTAATATTATTCTAGAAATGATTTTATAAATGTTATAAGTTACGTATTGAAATATACGGGTGATGTGAATTATACATTGAATTGGATTTGATATGAGTTTTTTGTTTACAAGTGTTTTATATTAATTAATTATACAAAATCCTTGTGTTATTTAAAACTTTTTTATAAATGTTTTTAATGGTTTACTACATTATAAATGATATGTGAATCATATTTGGAAAGTTTCAAGGGTGTGCATGAATTTAAAAATAAATTTTAATTTGTTGTATTTGTTTGTTGTGTTTTTCACACCAAATGTTAGTTAAGATTCTTATTTGGATCTTTAATATGGTTAAATTGTGATATAAGTTTGTTTTTATTTTTATATGTTTATTTGAAATGTAAAAAAATGTTATTGGTGTTTTCAATTTTGTTTCTTCACGTTATGTGCTCTATAAGATGCCACTATGACCTTAAAAATGATTTAGAATTAAAGTGGGGGTTTTAATTTATTATGATATTGTTCAGAGGTTTTTATGGTTTTGAAAAATGGCTGTGGACTTCTATTTTTATAGAAGAAGTTATTTGGTTAAAAATATGTGAGAATCGATTGGCACTTTCTAGTGGTTTATTTTGAAAAAACCCCTCGTGGAGGACCACTTAACTTGTAGATTAATTTATAGGAATTCCCTGGGATTGGGACTCCACTGGTTTAAAGAATATTTAAGGAATGGTAATGATCCATGAGGTGGTTGGTGTGGTTCTGATAGTCTAAATGTGTGATGAAATATGTATAAATTGTTTCGTGGAATGTTTGGGACACCCCCTTTAGAATCAACATGTGAACCTAACATAGAGAAGATTATTTTTGATAATGTATGTTTCAATACTATATGTTATTTTACTATTTAGTGGACCATTTACTATCGATACATGGGTTTATTACTATGGAATTTTTCCCCTCGATGAGGCCAGTTAAGGCAATGATGGGGAATTAGGATGCTAATATGTCATCTAGTACTGAATTCTTTAAAGATGAATCACATTTATTAGTATTTTATGGTTATTATATGAGTTCCTAGGTCCTCCAATGTTCATCGGATAAAAGTACCTTCAGTTTCATTACCATCATTATGTTTAACTTTGATCTTGGGTGTGGTTTTAGTACTCTTTTTGGTAAAATGTGAGTGGGTGTTTTTGTAAAAAATGATTTCACAAAAAAGATTTGGAAATAATAAACACCCTCCACTTTCCCACTTTTATGAAATATTTCCTTTTACTATTTTGTTCTCTTTTACATCCCCCCATAAGTCTTATTTTAAGTTAAGGGAGAAATGGAATATGTTTGTTTTTTAAAATAAACTGTTTATAAAACCTATATTTAAAGTTTTTTAGTTAAAACCTATCAATCAGTGTTTTATCTAATTAAATGATGTTCACTATGAATAGAATTAATCATCTATTCCTACTAAGTTTTAAAAATAATGCATGTAGGTTTTTCTTGTTTTTATTTTATACTTTAGGATTTTTCCTGAGTTTGATCACATTGAGTGATAGATGTTTTTGGATTAGATTGTGTCCGTTAATTTCACATGGATCCATGGTAGTTATTTGGATTCATTTAGGTTTTCGTGTGTCGTACATTGTTCAGTTTTTTATGTATTTAATTGAAAATGTAAATTATGTAAATTATGTAAATCATGTATATTTTGGTTTCCCTGATCTTCTATTTTATTGCCTTTGTTTAATTTTATAGGGTGAAATGGTTCCCTAAAACTCCACTGATTCCCCTGGAACATGACTCCAGCCTCGGGAGAATGGGAATATCTCTCGAGAATTGATGCATATTGGTTTTGGTGACTGGTTCAGGGTCAACCGTTGTTGGTTCGACACATATCTAGAGAATAATATTACTATTTCAGGGAATATTTTGTAGAATATTCTAGTGTAGGATAAACTAATTGTGTCCCCACATTATCTCATTACCAAATCTCTATACCATGTCATACAACAAATTTTAATTCTTATATATAAAAACATAGCCACCAATTTGGGAATTTTGTGATAGTGAGTGTGATGGAGTTCAAGATAAGGGTGAAATTAAACCCTCCACAATATCAAAGTTATTGAAATTATATTTGTAGCTCCTTTGAACAACATTTCAATTTTATATTGACTATAACCCATGAAAGGTGAAATGGTTGATAAGTGTAATAATTTTTTTTGATATATGACTATAAGAAAACATATTTTCACATGTTATCACAAAGACAATGGTGGATGATCAATCCATATATTTGTGGTGTAAGTAACATGATACACCATTTAGGAACCCTATCCATCTAAAATGCATCATTCCTAGGTCTACCATAAATGTACGCACCCAACATGTACATTTTAACTATTTGAGAACCTAATATCTATATAATCTTCATAAAATAAAAACCATTCATTTAACCACCCTTCAAATAGATACAATTTCCTTTTATATTGAGTGAATCCCATATCATTATAAATAATTCACACCAAATTCATTGTTATTGGACCCATTCCTATAGATTTCTTAACTATCCCATTCACAAGATACTAGTCAAAGTGACACCTAGGACCTATAATAGAGGTAACACCCAAAGAACCTACTTATATGCCTATTCACACTAATAATTTTACTAATGTTTCAACATTTATCATCTAACAAATTTATGAAATTATATTATAGGTCCTCTTTTAAGGCCTCTTAATATGAATGATTAGGGAACACCGTCTAATTCTTTACATCGACGTTGTTTTGCATTTATAATTTTAAATTTATGTTTCATTATACCCCTAGGTTTTCCTTCAAACCTAATATGAACATTTGGAGTTTAGCAATCATTGATTCCCTTAATTAAAAGAGTACTTATTATTTTGTGATGGAAAAAACCTTTCCATTCTCAAAATGCGCATCATATTTTCCTAATATAAAGAATCATGTCTAATCTTATTTCCATGGGGCCCATTTTCTATCAGATGATACATATATATATATATTGGTCTTTCTATCTAGTGTATATCACATTCATGTCCTCATTGGTGATCAGATCGTTTATCCACTAAATGATCCTTAAACATATATGCCTTAAACAATGTGTAATCTCAATCCTATACTCATTGGGTTATCCATTATGGCCCCTCTTACTGTATCATCAAGTTATAAATGTAAATGAGGTGTATGTCATCATGTTTTAATCTAATCAAGTGTGTGCCAAAAAATATAATATCGCCTTAGATATCTTCAATGATTGATTATATTCGATTCCCTTGAATAAAACCCAATTATTAGAAAACCATTAATATTTGAAGTTATTAATTTTTACTCAATATGTTATATCCCATACAATTATTTCTTACACAATTAATCATTTTCCATATAATATGGTCAAATATAATGATATTTATTCACTGTGATTTATTTTCACTCTATGATCCATATCACTATGGACACTTTAATCCACGGATAATATCATCAAAGAGACACTATCTGTGAATTGGATACATCAAGACTAATTGTCATCTTACTTCTTGTATGAAAACATTCTGGTTCTAAGATTCTTTGAAATCATTTCACGATAGCCTACACATAGACTATATAAGTCAGTTGGTATAGCTGATACAAACATATTCAATAGATATAGGAATTTACATATACAATATATGTATTACTGTGGCATTTATACTATGAAATATGAAAATGATATTCAATATGGGTGTTGTGACCACTATATACATGGTTTCTATGTTATAATGAACTTTGATATTTTAGGTAATTATCATCCTCCTTCAGGATGTTTTGATTTCATGTGGATCTCTCCTTTTCCAAGGTGGATAATAAGAATCACAAGAAGCAGGTCAAGAGAAATACCTGGATCCTTTAGGTATTATATTGTTCTTACGGATCATTGTTTTCATATAATGTGTTGTCCCTTTAATATATCTGGCTTAAGCACTTCAGGAGATGAATAGATTGTTGGCATTATCCATGTGGTGGATGTGGTCAAGCAGAGATGATAGAACTATTTATATCAAGAAATTAACTCTATCATAGGGGTACTAGTGGTTAGAAATGGATCTATTAAAGTATTTCATAATCATTCTAACACGTAGGTCAACATCATAGAATTAATTTCATCCACGAACTACATTATTAATCATGTTTTTTAATGCTAACTATTTGACAGATGGACTTGCGAACAAGGGGTTATTGTCCATGTAGTTATATTTCCTCAATGATATTTTAGATGTTATCTATTATTTTTTGGAATCATGAAATTTATAAGAATTATCCATTTATAATTTTTTATCATTTATTTTATTTAATAATGGATGACTTTCCTTGTAGGAAATATATCATTGAAAAAAAATCTTACAAATTGTTCTGACATAAAGAGTTTTTTATTCATCCTTACTTAGTAGAATTCGTAATATATCATTCCTCCTTACCCAAAGAATCATATCCCTTGGGATTCCTTGTTACTCAGTGTCATATATACCATGTGAGCCCCTATTCTTTAATGGTATATATTAAAAAATACTCTCTCTTCCTAAATGCTCTATGTTCCAAGTGATTCCTCCCTCACCGCATGGTTATATTGGAAATGATTACAAGAGTACCCTTTCATTCCCATCTACCTATATGCAGAATGAACTAGATGGGTTTTCTAATGTGTAATTCCCACATCATGTATTAAAAGGCATCTTTCTCTAAATATTCATGATTTATGGCTTAATATAATATTATCCTTACATTATGATGATAAATGTCATTGTCCTATCCTAACACATGATAATAATGTTCGTATATTGAACAAAAAAGCCTAAATCCATATAACCAGGATATGTAGGAAACCTCTCTAAGGATAAATCATAAATCCCCATAATTGATAGAAATAGAATCCCACCAACAAGTCCATCTAAATTAGGTAATGTAAAGTGAAACACACCTAAATTATAGTTTAAAACATAGTATTCGATGGCGTTCTTGACAAGCATCATTAATCATGTAAGGGAATATAATATTCTGAGGGACTACTATATATAAACTATTTTAAATAAATTAAATATATGAAATATCTTGTAATGAAAGAAACAACGAGTATTTTGCATTACTTGCAAGATCCACCTTCTTTGATAGCTTATGTTTTAGGTAATAATGAGTTTCAACAAATAACAATGTATTATTTAAATATTATTATTTAATATAATATGATATGAATTAGTTGTTATGATGGAGGTTGTTAATAATATTAATAGACGTATAAAAATTATGTTTTATGTCGATATAAAATAATTTTTTTTAACAATTAAAAATTAATGAAAATATGAACTAATTGGATATAAAAAGAAATATGATAATTTTTAGTCTTCCAAAGGGTTTTTATTAAATAAAAATAACTAATTAAAAAATATTGTACATAGAAATTTATTTCAACAATTTAAGAAATTATTTTTTATATATATTCATTATGGTTTTAATTTATAAGATAAAAACAAACAGTGTTTCACACATAAAAACCTATATTATTATAAAGGAAATTTTACAAACATTAAAATGAAAACCGATTTAAATTATGAATTTTTAAAAAATAATTGATTTATAAATTCAAAATATTAATTATCAATGAAATATAAACATATGTATTATGTTGGGTTAAATTTTTTATATTTTTTTGAAACAATTCATTTTTTATGAATTGTTAAAAATAATGCATTTTAGTTCAAAACTAGCTTTTTATCTAATTTATTAATAAGGATTAATTATCTTATTAATTAGTATTATATATTAAATAGATAAAATTTTTATCAATTAATCCATTTTAGGTTATTATAATAAATTTCACATTGAAAATGGCCATTAAAACATTGAAATATTTGGGATGATTAACCTTATAATTCTGTATTGACATCCAATCTGTAGGATTACATTTAAATAAAGTTATACCACTTGTTTGATTAAAATTTGGAACAAATTTATTCCATATTTTTAATCCAGATAATTTATAATTTATAATAAGACTAACTATTTTTTTACCAAAAATATTAGTGAAAGTGATCATGATTAATTAAAATGAATATGGTTATATTAGAATTAATAATGGAATAAAACATAACATTTAGGCCCAAACAACCTATTAACTTCTCCAAATGACATTTTATTGAAATATATATACCATATATACAATTGGATCAATGTTGTTTCAATTATTGGATATATTTTCAATGTGAAAAACATGGGTGTAGTTCCCATTACCAAAATTTACATGTGTGCCACTCCTCCTCCTATTTTAAAAAGGTATCCTCTCCTCCAACATAATCAAAACTCTAAATCCACATTATATTGAACAATATCATAAAAAATATAATATAAAATTCCCTCCCGTATTCCTAAAATCTTTAACTTGTCCATAAGTACGTCCACTGAAGCCTTTGGTATATACCAAAAGAAATTACCTGATTAAGAGGTAACAACTTCTCTCAAACCCTCTAGTTTCATTTCCATTATTGAACCCCTTAACTCCTATTGTTATATTATTTTATAAAAAGACAAGTATAATCAATATAATAGTATTTTTTATTCTAAGGGTTTAACCAACACTAACTCACACGACCATTTAATGGGTTACCAACATACTCTTTCTGAGTAAGATGAACTACTACCTCACAAAATATTGATTTCTCATTTTTCCTTACCACATATCATGGTGACCATTAATATGGAATATATATTTATAATATATATATATATATGATATTTATTGTTTATTTATACTTCTGTAAATATTTTATACCATATACATTTAATATATCCCATTTTAGGTCAATACGATAACACTGTTCGAGGAAGTGTGGACTACCGCCCCCTGGATGTGATGAGATTCTTTAATGCTATAAAAAATGAATTATGAATGATTTTAATAAAATTATGTAACATATATAAAAAGTATATGATACAGTAATAATTATTTATATATGTAATTATTATTATTCATTCTTTCAATATAACAAAGAAATGAAAGTAGTGTTCATGCGTACTTACGTGCCATCGTCTCCATGAACTGTGAACTTAATTTCTTATCACCAAATATTATAGGCTATAATTGATACATATTTATGAAATATATAATATAATTATGTAATAGTTTAACTTATGGAGATACTGAAATAAGTATATTTAAAATTGAAATAATAAGTAACAAGTGAAAATATACATGATAAAACTAGAAAATTAACACAAAAAATATTTAATATAATGAACATGTATTAAAAAATGTGCAATAATATATTTTAATATGTTAATATATTATTTTATGAAAATTCATTTGTTTCCTGTATAATTTATTAACTTATTTTCATCCAGTATAGTATAATATAAAAAGAACACCACAAAAATAAAGTTAATGTAAATGATTTCGTCTCAACTTACTTTCTATTGAGACTAATTTTTTATGCACCAGTTAAGTTTTATTTTGTGTATATAATGAATTTTGAAAAGATATCTCATGAATATAATTATTCTCATTATATTTTATGTTTCAATTAATTCTTTGTAAAATATTATTTAGATGTTTTGATGTTGTATGTGTCACAATAGAATGTTTATATAATGTTTTTCTCAAAAATGTTTTATTATCAGCAACACTTATTGTTACAAATCATCCACTAATGTATAATTGATAAATACATATTATTTATTCATAAATAATATTTTTGAGTAAAATTGTTTATTTGATATATGTTGAATACTTTAGATAGGTACGACATGAGTTGTGGACTGTGTAATCAAATCCCCGTAGTGAATAAGTAATATCATGAAGAAAATAATTTGGACAGCTCAGATGGTTTTTTAACCAAAATTTTGTAAATGGTCCTATTAAAGGCCTTGATGGTAGTGGTACCATGTACCATAGAAACATGGAGTCTAATAATTATTCATTTCCATAATTTATATTCATTTATTATTCATTCATGATAATTTTTTTCTACATATCATTGGATACCATTCATTGTCATTTTATTGTTTTAGATGGCATGATATATATTTTCTTATCCTTCCATATTGATCTTTTCTTATATAGTTATTTAATTCCAATTAATTATCATTTATTTTCTTTACCATGTTAATTTATTCATATTCAATCATTATTTATTATTCATTACCTACCCTTACTGAGTATTTAATCTCACATTTATTAATTTTCTATTTCATGATGTTTTTTGGGTATCATGAATATAATCTGGATTTCCAAGACTCTTAATCCAATAGGTCTTTTAGGATTTTATTCCTTGTAATAATGATAATGTAATAAAATAATTTATCAGCATTGAGATTGTGGGGTTAGGGCATTATAGTAAGAAATTGAGGAAGTTAAACAGCAACATTGGAAAATAGATTTAGAAAACATGTATTACAAAGTACAACCCTAATATCCACACTGAGTATAAATATACAAGTACACAATAGAGTTTTTTATGGTTGTGATTATGTAGGTATTCCATGAAATAGATCTTGTTTTAACGACTATATATGAACATAGTTCTTGAACATGTGTGTCTAATAATGTTGACACTAATTAATAGTTCCAAGACTAAATCTGTGTAACATGGTACATGAAAAAAATCCTTAGTTTTCACCTAGTTTAACAATCTTAGGAGATATACACTTAGGATAATTTATATTTTCCAAACAAAACCATCAAGAAGGACTTGAATGTAGTGATATCTTAAAATAAACCATTTATATAATTATGAGATTATCTATGAATAAAATTTTCAAATTATTTTAAGTGTTCCACTAGTTTTGTGCTGATACATTATTTTTCATTTTAATCTTGTTTATATCATTTTTTTTATAAATTGTGCCTACTAGAATGAATGTGAAGTCCACTAATGCATGTGATCCAATGAATGAGAGGGATCATATATTTCATGGTATTAATCCTATATTTATAAGAGAAATAGTTACATATGTCCTCTCATCAAATGAGGAAATAATATCATATGATAAAGAGATATATAAAAGAATATCAGTGTCTTATGCCTTATAAGGAAACTAAGATTAAAAGATTCTATATGAGCACCATGAAAAAGTGAATTATTTGAAGAACATGAAGAAAAATAAAAATTTTCTAACATGTGATAATTATTTCATGAAACCCTATTATAATGTCTGAAAGGGAATTGTATTTTGTTAAATGTTTGTTGAAAAAGAAAACCATGTTAATGATTTTAAGGGTAAGAAAAAGGTTTCCAATTTACAATTCTTAAACTCGAAGGAGATGGTACACTATGTGAATTAATGTACAATGTATCCAAAGAATATACACCCAATGGTGTTATTGGATATTGACCATGTAATTAAACATTAAAAAATGAATATGAATTATTTATATTTCTATTATAGAATTATCTAATAAGAATAATTTATCAGTAATTTACATATTATAAGAATTGTGGAATATATAAATATTGTATTGTAGTATTTTTGTAAGGATTTGTGATCTTATGCTAAAACTTTCCATCAAAAATGATTGATTAAATGTTATGATTTTTGTAAAGAACATAATTTAAGGAAAGAAAAACCTTAATATGATCTGGATGTTGAGATAGGGGTGAATAAATGTTTAATTGTGACATCACATGACTGCATTGTAATTGAGTAAAGTCTTTTCGATAAGTTTTCTATTATATTATTGATGGGATTTACAACCCATCTTGAGTAATGATATATATCCAATAACATGTGTCTGACATAATGATTTAGGAATAATTCTCATTTATAGTGATGTTTTATAGTGATTGAATTTACCACCATATATCATGAGGAAACATGATGATGTTATTCATATGTTAGGAATGTGAAAATTTAACATTACTTCATGTTGACTAAAGGATAAAAACATGTCCATTTTGGAAGTTCATTAACTTTACTTTAAGTGTTATTGGGTCATAATATGTTGGAAAATTAAACTACTTAATAAATGGTTTATGATGATCATTGGATGAGATTTTAGAGGTCAATGTATTAATTCACCATATGATGCATCATATGCTAAGAGATAATGTAGAAATTATACAATGCGTAATAAAGGGAAATAATTATGTTTATAAACCCACATATATACTTATATTCAGACATATTGAAACAATTAATTAACAATATAAATAATTATTTTGAAAAAAATCATTTCCATATTATCTTCATTTTTAAATATACCAGTGGCCTTTATCCACACCTATTGTTTATTGTTTTTGTGGTTAAAGAAATTCACTTTAAATCGATCGGTAGAACTCTGCTATAGATATGGATTGTAGGAATTTTTATTCCATATGAAGCTTTCTGTTTTATAAAAATTCTCTCCAATTAGGTAATGTAATTACATGAACATTGTATATTCCTTTCTAACGTATTATGAAAATTTGATATTAGATATTTTTTGATATTGGAATTTCACAAATATTATTTATAAAATCCTTATATTAATAAGGCTATGATTAAATTGGGTTTATGTAATTTAAATATGGTGAGGAAAATATAACACCTTGAAATTCGAATTTACGACAATGTATTCGATAGCGTGCAAAACAGGCATCAAAAAACATGTTTGGGAATATAATATTAACAGAATATGACATAATGTAGATGTTATTTTGGATATTATGAATATTATCAACAAAATTATGAATATATATGTTTTATATGAATAAGAAATTAATTTTTGAGTCCCCAACCAATGGGAAATGAAAATAAGAACCAATTATATATAAAACCTGTATTATAATTTTCTTGTTTCCAAAGGAGTTTTTTCTTAATAACCAAAAATAATTATAGTTATTTAATTATTTTAATTAAATATATATGTCTTGTATTCAATTAAATATTTATTATAATAATCTATAATTTTTGATATTCATAAGATAAGAAAAACACTATTCCACACATAAAACTTATATTTTTATAGAGGTAATTTTACCTATTTTTAATGGAGAAGAACATTTATATAATTTTTTTACACATTAGTTGAATTAATATTTAATAATAAATATTATAATTAAAATAGAAACATAATAATATAGTTAGTGTAAATTTTTTAATTTTTTTGTAAAATAATTTATTTTTTAATGAATAGATAAAAATACTGCATTTTAGTCTAAAACATATTTTTCATTATATTTATTTATAAGGTTAAATTAATATTTTTATTGATTTTAGGTTTAATTAGATAATATTATTATTATAATCAACTGCACTTTGAAATTGATTATTAAACATAGCAATCTTTTTGGCATTTCACCTTAAAAACCTGCATTGTAATCTGGTCGGTGGGATTATATTGAAATTAATTTTTTTACACATATATGATTTATATTTGCAATAATTTATTCTATACATGTTATAATAATAATATATATTTTCTTCATTATTCTAATTATTATGACCAAAAATATTTGTGAAAGTGATTAAAATTAATTACAGAGGTTAATGTTAAATTAAGATTAATAAGGGACAAACCACATCTTTAGAGACCAAAAAAGACCAATAATAATTAGAAATAACCTTTTACTGAAAATATAAAATTACTAGATAAAATTTTAAAAATATTGGTCTATTATTGGAACCACTTTCATTAGAAAAATTTGGGTGGAATATTTTCTCAAAATTTATAAGAGTTCACTCACCCTTTACTATAAATAAGTCTCATCTGTTCCCACAACCTCACACCTCTAAAAAATAATTTTCTTAACCAATAACTACCTAACTAGATCCTATAAATCTCTCAAATCATCCTAGATTCCATAAATTGGAAAAAATGTCCTCAAAGGAATCTTTTTGTTACAAACCAAAAGATATTACCTGATTTAGAGATGAAGTTTTCTCTTAGCCTCTATAGTTTCATTTCCATTTTCCATTCCCAAATATCTTTTTCTTCAATTATTGAATAACCAAAAAAGTATCCTAAATATACTAGTATGTTTTTATTCTATGTTTTAGATTTACACTAACATACACATCTATCTAATGGGTATCAATCATTCTATTTTTTAAGGAAAAATGCTACCTCATGAAATAATGACTGTTCATTTTTTCATACCCCCTCTCATAGTGACCATTATGATGAAAAAATATATTTTAAATTATATATATTATATTTAGGATATTTATTATATATTTATAATTATTTAATAATTTTATAACAAAACCATCAATACATCCCATTGTTTATTAATGCAATAACACAATTAGAAGAATTTTTCGATACCACCCCCTTAGAGAAATGTTATTCCTTTACATTATACATGGAACATATTAAGGATGATTATAACAAAAATATGTAACAAATATAACATAGATATGATAATATCACTGTTACATCAATATTAATCATTTATTATTCATTCTATTAATATGAAAATGAAATGAAAGTGGTGTTCAAGCGTATATACGACCGACTGTCTCCATGAATGGTGAACTTCATTACTAATATCCAAATATTTTAGAGTATTATAGATACATATTTACTAAATATATAAAATAATTAATTAATGTATTAAATTTTGTAGATTATGAAACCCTTATGTATGATATATGATGAACAAGTAACAAGTAATAACATTATTGATAAAACTAGGAAATTAACACAAAAAAATAGTTAAAATAATGAAAAAGTGTAAAGAAAAGTGTAATAAAAAATTTTAAGAAGTTAATATATGATTTTATAAACATGATTATTGTTAGTTTATAATTTATTATGATTTTTTAAACCAATATACCAGAGAATTAGGAACACACAACAAAAATATCGCTAAGGTAAAGGATTATGTCTTCAGTTGCTTTCCATTGAGACTTATTTTTAATGTGAAACAATTCACATTTATTTTGTGTATATATCTCTTTTTTAAATGTTATTTGATTAAAATAATTATTATCATAATATTATAAGATTCATTTAATTAATGGGAAATTATGATTTATACTTTTCAATGTGGTATGTGAGACATGAGAGAGTTGAAATGCTAATTTTCATCAGACATTTCTTATTGTTAACAACCCTTGTTGTCACTTATCATCCTATAAGATATTATATATAAATTGATATTAAATATTAAATATGTAAATTTGATAAATAATATTATTTATTTTATATATGGGAAATTAATTTGTCAGGTATTCTACAGTTTGGGGACCATTGAAAACAATTTCTTTGATATACAGATAATCTCATGAGATGAATCATTTAGCTAAAGCAATATGGTTTTTTCCAAAAATATTGTAAATTTTTTCATTAAATTAATTGAGAGTAATTATATCATGTATCTAAAAAACATGGAAAATAATAATTAATCAAATGCCTCATTTTGATTTAGTTAATATTTATCCATGATATTTTATGTCGACATATCTATGTATACATTTTATTCTTAGTTTATTATTTTAGATAAAATGGGGTTCAGTTTCACAAATTACCATTTTGATATTTCCCTATATAGTTATTTTAAAGGAATTTATTATCATTTATTTACTTTTTCCATGTTAACTTATTCTTATTGATTCATTATTTATTCCTCCTTACATATCCTGACTGAGCATTTGAGCTCAACCTTATTATTTTTCTTTTCCCCAGGTTATGAAGAAATAATATTTAAATAATCATTAAAGGATCTTGTTTGTTTCATGTTATTATTAATCATGTTGGTATTTTCTATTTCATGAAGTATTATAGGTATCATATATGTAATCTTTCTTACCAAGACTGCTAATCAGATCAGTCCTTCTGGATTTGATTTCTTATAATCATACAAATGTAATAAAATAATATACTGGATATAGGCTTCTAAGGATGGGTTGTTACATGAAGAAGGTATTTTATTTAAATACATTTAGAATAAATTTAATTTTTTGAAATTTATTAAATTATAAAAAACATTATTTCACAAAACTAATGTCATTTTTATTAGTTAGACTTATTGTCATTATATATCGAACAACAAAAACCATAATGAGTTATAAACATATCACATTAATTCTTCGTATAATAATAAATTTTATACATCTCATAATTTTCAAATCATGATAAAATTAGTGTATTAAAATTTAATAAAGAAGATTGGAAAAGTTATTAGAAATGGTAAATATATGTGATAATAGTTAAAAATATGTAATGGGAATACAATAATAAAATGGGAATAATCCTGACTCATATTATGATTATATTAACACAAAAACTATTCAAAAATAAATTATTAACATTATAATACAATATTTGAAATTTTGAATATCATATAAAAATGATGAAATTTTCATCTTGGCTCGGTTAAACACATAGAAATCCTAAAATAGTGAATAATGTATTGGGAACCATTCCACCTACTAAATCAAGATTGAATTGCTAGTTTACCTTAATATATGTAGAATTACTCACCTCTTTCCAACATTATACCAAGTATCACAACTTGTTTCCCATTATATAATTGGTATCACTACTTATATCACCATTATCTCCAGGGATGTAAAACTATACTCAAACAATTTGAGGGATTTATAGGGATCACCCATCACATGATAATCATCAACACACATGTCTGTACCATGAAAATATATATCACCAAACCATTAAATCCTTATAATATTAATGGGTTTCATGAAAATTTATATAGTAAATCATTCATATTTTATAGTATACTAAACCCATGGAATAAAAATGGGTTTTGATTGGCACATAATCATGAACCCATAGATTGTAAATTATATTGATATACATTTTAAATAGACTCACATAAGGATATAATTTATAATTTATTTAATAATAATAAAATGATAAACTTGTGGTATATAAATTATTATCAAATAACGTAATGTGACATTCCTGGAAAATTACAACTAATCATGATATAAATGAATATAGTGTTACAAAAAAATTTATATATTTATGTAACTACTTTTCTTTAATAGATTGATTTATGAACTCTAGGTAAAATAAATAAATAATGTAATATAAAATATAAGTTAATATATGAATATAACTAGAAGAAAAATTCTAGTTATAAACCATAACTTATTATCCATGAGAATGTTAGTGAATAACCATTTCTCCAAAATAGAATGGCATCACATAATCATCTATGATAAATAATGAGGGTGATAAAAAATTGAAATAAAATACATGATCAAGTAGAATATATGAAAATTGATAATGAAATAGATGAAATATATTTTTAATGAGTTTTTGGCAAATATATATGAAAAGAAGAAATATCATTGATAATTAAATTTTCTTTAAAAACTAATAGATTCTAAATCTACTATAGAAATAATTTAATTTTGAACCCATGAAAATTTAGAGAAAATTTTTAGAATAACATTTTAATGTAAATAGGTTGACGTGTCTCCATGTAAAAAATTTAAAGATATTTTTCAAATATAGTTTTAAATAACAATTTCACTTTTCAAATTCTAAATAAATTCGAAAAAATAAAACTGAAAAATTGAATAAAAAATACAATTGAGATATTAAATTTAAATAAATGATTCAATTAATATTTTTAAATATAATCAAATGAAATTTAGGGTGGATGAAAAAACATTTTATTATGAAAGGGAAGAAAATATTCAAACATAACATTGTTTAATAAGAAAAAATTTAAATAGATAATTAAAATTTCATTATTAACTGGGATAATGAGAATTATTAGCATCAAAGAAATTAATCCTTATTATTTTTATTAAAAATATTTTACAAGAATTACTAGAAGGTAAATTTATACAAGAAATAGTTAACCATTTAAGATATTAGGGATCATTTTTGACAACATTATACATTTATAGAAGATAAAAATAATGTATGTTTCTCAAAATCATAAGATAAATTATAATAAAGAATATAAAAAATTAATTTTTGTTAAATAAAATATAAATTCCTTAGTATAATATTACTGGTTGGAGTTGAAATTAAAATAATTTACTCAAATAATGATTTTTGAGTTTCGAAGATCCAATTTGGATAACATAGTTCAGGAAATAAAAAACATTTGAATAGTAGGTTATCTAAGAAAAATGAAATTCCTCCAAATTCGAAGATAAAATTCCACAAAATACAATCATATAGTATAATTTAACAAATATAAATGAAATATCTTCCAGAAAAACATATATAACTTAACAAATTAGTATTTAGTTAACAAAAAACATTAAAACATTATAGGAAATTTAGTAACATAACATTTTTATTTAGATATATTTTCATAAAAATTATATTAAAATGAAGAAAATTTATTTATAGGTACAATATATATGTTTATAAGTATGTACATTATAGAAAATAAATTAGGTGGATAATTCAAACATGTCTTAAAGAGAGGAACTTGATCATAATATTACTAACCTCATCCCAATTCATTCTGAACAAGAAAAAACCATCATAAATAAATAAATTAGTAATATTAAATAAAAACGTAATAAACATATTAACTTGAATAACTATTTATAATAATTATTTATAATTATGTTATATATATATATATAATTATCTTTTTATCTATTTCAACATTTTCTATAAATAATATTGATTGCATTGAATTAGTTTTGTAAGAAAGGTGTATGTATTTATTTTTCCTAAAATATTAAACATTATAATTTATATAATGATATGAAAAGGGAGAATAATAATTATTTATTACATATTAACTTCATTTCATGTGTGTCTCATTCTTTATCACTGATGGTGAAATTGAGAATAATCCAAATTTAGTTCATCACAACCAATGAATGTGGTTTTATTGATTAATTAGTTAAATATATGTATAACATTTCCATAAAAAAGAAAATTAATAATTAATTATTTATATAATATTAAACATATTTTTAATCTCTCATATTCAACCATGGTATAAATTTATTTATTTTATCATGTAGGTGGTTTATCATACCCAAATATTAACATACAACGATTAATGAGTGATTATGATATTTTGTAATTGAAATATCAATATAAAAATAATAGAATTAAAATACATAGAGGTCATTATTGTGATATATTTTAATTATAAACATTTTTGAGAATGATATATGGATAATCAACAATTATTAATTTTGAATAAATTCTTGTTCCATTTAGAAAACTTTTTTATGATAGTTAATTTTTAATGATTATGCATTATTTATTTACTAAATGTTTTTACAATTTTTATTTTCAAAAATATTCATATCATAAAAATAATTTTGATCCATTAATTTTTTTGAACCATCCATGATAGTTCGAAATTATATATGAAATACATAGATCAATGGATATGTTAGTCTTCACGTACATATGTGTAATGAATTAATATCCAAATAATTGGAAAAAGTGTAAAATGGTTTTTCATTTAATAGTATAATATATTTCATAAATAAAAAACATATTTATAAATTACCCATTTATCTATGAAAATTATCTATTAATGGAAAAAACATGTTCCTCTATGGATGATGAAGTCAGTACAATGCACTAGTGACGATTTTGTTTTTCATGATATAAAAAAGGAAGATGTAATTAGTTATTATTAATTATTTTTAATATAATAAAGTAATTATAATGAAACGGATTTTCTCATTTTTATAAGGTTTATTTAAATTCTATGTATAAGGATACCACATAATAAAATACAAATGTGAAAAAAGCGTCTTGAAATTTATACGACACTATATGAATTTTCTCATTTGTGATGGTGTTAACCACTTATGGGATTGTGATTTGTGAAGAAAAACCCTCAAAAACATGTATAATAATTTTGTACAATGTGTTGGTTAGTGTTTTAAATTGACAAACTTTGTTTTGGTGTGATTGTAATTTGTAAGAGGGGTTACCCATTTATAAGTTAAAAGGGGTTGATTTTTGTTACTATATAAAAGGTTTCAATAAGATGAAATTAATCTCATTTAATTAAATTTTAACATGAAACATTGCGCCAAGGAATGGTGAATTGTTTTTTATAATCCTATATAACCTTGGAAAAGGTATATTTTATTCTCGGGACCTACAATAGACTACAAAGTCATGTTCCCTAAGTATAAGTAAGGATTTGGAATAAAAAAATAATCAGTCTGTACATATGTTATAGATAGGATTTTTCACCCCCCAACATAAGACAACTTTCCAACCATGTTACCCATTCAAGGGTAGTAGAATGTATTCTAGATAAGTGTTTCAGCCACTACGCGTACACATCTTTTTTTAGTTTTCATCTATCAACCTAAATATGTCCTTCCTGCTATAGCATACAAACCATTGGAACAAAACCTTCGTAAATGTACATTCATTTTAGGATCAACGATACGAATCAGACACTCCTAAAATGACATATCATCATAAATCTTGATGTTGGTATGGATAAACCGTTGATACGGGATTGGACGAAGCTATCAAGGATATGATACATGGATGGAATCATGTATGGTATAGTACCTATGAGGTTACAAAAACTGATAGAAAACCATACCAACTCTCTCTACTATCTCAAATGGCCCAAAAAATTTTCAGCAATAACATAACATATCACCTCATTATCCTGTGACCTGTACATAGGAAAACATGCAGAAATACCAAATGTCCCACCTCAAACTCCAGTGTTCTGTGAGGAAAATCGGTACAAGACTTTTATCTAGAAAAATCTATAAACATATTATTTTGAATCATCTAGACATACTAAGAATTATTCTGAACATTATTAAGACATATGAGAGTTTTCTTTCCGACTCTAAGCTATCATAGAGGGGAATGGGATGGTCTACCATAGGGGGGCTCATATTCATCCATTTTAACAGTCTTCTAGAATTTGTTATTGTAACAAAACATGACTAGAGGAATATGATTCTCCCATGAACCACAAAAATTAATGACAAATGACCAAAACATATCTTTTAACACCCGAATGGTCTAATTATACTGGACTCCACTATAGGGGTGATATGCAGTACTTAAAATCACAAGTGAAGTGAGTTCCATCAACACACCTTTCTAGTATCATGATGTGAAATGTGCATCTTAATCTTACATGATATAAGGTGGCACACCATGATGTTGATTATTCTCTTGAATATAAAGCCTCTGTATATTTACAACAGATTAGGTCTACCAAATATGTATGAATTTCATGACATTGGTCAACCTATCGATGGTATCCCACACAAGATTACTTTTTCGATGAGATATAGAAAATCCTTTAATAAAATCCCAAATTATGTCATTCCATTTCATCTTTGGAATTGATAAGGGTTTTAGGAGTCCAGCAAGTCACTAGTGCTCTCGCTTCACATGCTAAAAGATAAAGCACCAGGTAATAAATATCACGTTTCTACTCTTCATACCAGTCCACTAGTAATGATGATGCATATCTATGTACATATTTGTATTTCAAGGATAAATCACCCAAATAAGGGCTTTAAATTTAATCATCATCCCTTCTCTAATTTAATAATCAACACGTATAGTACCGAAATAGAGAAGTGTTTCACTACTATCATCAACCCAACATGGATTTTGGTTGACTACTTTGACACTCTCCCCCAAAATAGTTCCCACATAATCAAATAACTATCACATTTAGACTCTCTCCATAAGAGAGGATGCCACTACAAGAGCCACTGTAACTAGAGAGATGCATTTCTCCTGAACATCCAAATTCATCTCAAAAAATATATCCATCTTCTACCACTAATTGCTTGATACATGTACATCATGTGTCTACATTTGGGGATAAAAGCGATATACAAGGCATTTCTCTAACATGGGGTATAAGAAAAATCAATGTCAAATGATTGTAGGTATTAAATAATATTTTTCGACCTCAAATTTATTTCTCACTTGGTAGAGATATATTTGATGATTTTACAATATATGTATACAACGAAACTCTAAGAAAAAAATATGTAGTGTATCCAATAGTGTATATCATGAACCAAAAATTCTAATTCGGGGCCATGACTATGCTAGTTTTTCTATTGATGCCTCAGCTAGTGGGATCTATTTTCTATGGCTCAATCCCCCGACATCATAACTATACCCAATCTGTGTCCTTAAGCATCACAAGAAACCATATAAATAATTCCTAGATCAAGAATAATCATAATTGGAGTCTACATGAGTATAATATTGGACATAAGAAAATATTTCTCAAGAACATTGGAAAAATTAACTACACACTATTATAATTCAACGAATTTAGTGGAACTGCTATGTAGGAGAAACCCTTGATGAAATTCTAGTATTATCCCAAGATCCCTATGAAGGAATGTATGCCAAAAACATTCATGGGATACTCCCATGGAAACCTCAAGGATCACAATCTCTAGTTGACTAATATACCTTATTCTCATATGATATGACCCATGAATTGACCATCATTTATCCAATAATGGAATTAATTAATCATGGAGTATAGCTACTTCTCTCTTATTGTGTTGAGAATGATCTCATTATGGGTTTTGTGGGAATGTATGGACCTGAAATACACCAATATGTAATCTAAATGACATACAAAAAGTAATCAAGCTATATATGGAATACCAAATCCATCGCAACCATGAAAACTGTTGGTGCGTTCATCAGACCAAATGACATAACAAAAAATCGAATCAAGTCATACAATCTCTGGAAGTATGTACATGGTATATCTTATATTCATACATGCACATGTTGATAGTCCAATATCATATCGGTCATAGAGAAAATGGTTTCTTTTAAGATCTATTTGAATAATTCTTCTATATGTGGAAAGTGATATTGATTCTTTACAATAATCTAGTTCAATCGGTGGGAATTCATTCAAAATATAGCAGTGCAATACACCTTTTTAGAGAAAAGTATTTTTTAACCCCACTAAAATGATATCTGATTGATAAAACCCTTATCCTTATGGTATTCGGGATGATTCTTCAGTTATTATAGCTTTATTGGTGCCATCCTATATAGAGAAATGGACAATGGTGCTACACATGTCACTAGCTCGATAGAGAACTGAACATCCATATCTAAAGGAAAGTCGACAAAATATTCATGGAATACATCCTTGAAACGATCCAAAACATGAGATAATTCCAATAGATGCATTATTTGATTGCTCATAAAGAGACTTTAGAGTTGTGTTTTCACTATGAACCTCCCAAAACATTTTGTTCTTTCTCAATCTACTTGTATATCCAATTTTTCTTAAATATATACAAATTTCCCTCAGGTTTTGTGAAAGACACTAGATAGAGATAACATAACTCTTACTAATGATATTGAAAGATCTAGTCTATAATTATAATTATGTCAAATAATGTAATCTCAATGACGTGTTAATTACATATGAAATGGTACTCACCTATCTCAACGAGAACTCCTCGAAATGAAATTTTACCTTTGTTTTTTCCCTAAATGGAGTTTCAAGATACATAACACCACTAAATTAATTGAAGGAATGTACCGAATACTCAGTAGTCACATTACATATGAAAGAGTGTGATGAACTAATGTCAAAATAGGTTTGAAACAAAAGTATGGGCCTCAAGGATAACATCTATAATAGTATTAGGTCCTTGACTCTGCTCCAACAGAAATGGATGTTGTTCATTCATATGTCCTGAACTTTGTCTTTGAGATGCCTCTTTAATATCCTGGGTATGTCTACTATGCTGATACTAGTGTTTTAGGTCACGATTTCCATGGACATGACCTCAACTACCTTAGGCTTATTGGAAGGTGGAAAATTATCTCCAAACATGACATGGAGTCACAGATCTGACACCTGATTAAGGTGTTTTCATAGATCTCCTGCCACTAGATGCCTAAGGAAACAAATGGCTGAACATTGAATCTATATCATCTATCTACATGCTCGACATTGCATTGGGTTCCACGTACAATAGTGATTCTTATGGTCAATCATTCGTCAATGATGACATATGACAGTGTTGTATGAACATTCTATTTGTGTGGAATTTACCCCATGTGAACCCTCAAAATGGTCATTTTTACTTCTTCAAGAACCTGTACCTTACCTCAGAACTAAACTGCCCTATCTCACTGGACTAACATCTCAATTATTTGGTTCCATAATTTTGGATTTATTCACAATCTCTATAATGGTTTCCAAATGAATGATTTTAACATGTAAGAGGATAAAATATAAATTTACATCCTCAAATAACCTTAAAAACATTTTTTTAACAATCTGAGATGGATTAATACACATGATCTTAGTGAAGTGAGAAGTATATTCTAAAACAATCAATAGAGAATTGCTTAAAATGTAATAACTCTGTATGATGATATTTTCTCTAAGTCTATGGAAAAAAGTTATTATAATTGTTTTGTTAAGTCTTCATTAAACCATGTATCAGGTTTGGTCTACCGGAGAAATGACACCCCACCAATTCTTGGCGGAGTCATAAAGCATAATGATGTAATGTTTGTACCTCTGCTTTGGAAGTGTCTTAATATGATTTAATATATATTTAATATCATCTATCCATGACTTGGAATTATTGGGATCACCATTCATTGATCATGTGGGAGAAAACAACAGTTGAACATCCCACAAAAGCTCTACCATAGTCAAGGAATGAATGTGAACACTCTAAATTGAGAGTATGAACATGAGATGATAATCCTTGAATTGGTCTTCTACACATATTTGAATACAAGGAAGAGTAATCATAAGAGAAACCACAATAGTCAATATAGGTCAAACTATAGGAGTTTCTATAGGTGGTTCCAGCCCCACCAATTCTGGAATGTTCTCTTCGCTACACTATAGGGGTACAACATGAACATGTCACAGAAGTATTATTATATAGTTTTCAAACAAACACATTATATCATATTATATGGGATAAGAGGTAAATACGTAATGGAATAGTAAGAAATATCTTGGGGCAAGGCATCTGTGAACATGAAAAAATAGGCAGGGAAAGAAAGTAAAGATGGTAGGTTCATGGTTGGTCTCTATATTTTACACAACATATATCCCGCTCCACGATCTGGGTCAAGATAGAAATAAAAGAGCTGTTATAAGGATAAATACAACACATAATCAATTTAAATTTATAATAAGTACACAATGATATTAGAACTAAACAAAACAATTATAATATGTAAACAAACATATGCACATTAAAAAAATACCTGGTATATCAATATTCATGTCATTTAATCCCTATGGCATCTAACATGATGAATGTAAATGCAATTCCCTCATGTCGTCAGGTTAAAATAGTCAAAATCATGATTTTAATAACACTAATACCTGTAATATAATAATAAAATTGTGTCACCCAATGGCGGAGTCATATCACCAATAAATTGTATAACCAATAACTGAAATCCCAAACCCAGGAAATTTAAGGATACCCTATACCTGGGTTAGAAACATCCAAGCACACATTAAATTCAAAATTCTTATGTCATAGTCTCTTGTCTAACACAAATATTAAGAAAACGAAAATAACAACCACTAATACCACTTTTTACTATCCCACCCCGAGTACCATAGAACTTAGGCCCGAGACGGTGGTACACAAGACCTCAAGCACATCTTTCCAAAAACTAGATGTTGTCGACATGTAGCATGGTACATGGGTACGTCCATGGGAATAATATTCTTCCTAGGATAAATTATTACATAGTAGTAAATAATATATGTAAAAATTCAGGGAACCATAAATAAATAACAGAAAGTAGTACGATTAGATAAATGACCCAACGAAATTAATTATAACTTCATAAGATGAATAATCAAAACACATACCACGATGGTGTCAATTTATTTTTCCAAAAGTAAATAAATCAATGTGAAAGGGTATGGGGTACAAACATATACAACATGACAACAAAATGTACAAAAGTTCAAAAACATCCATCTAGAATCTCGAGTAAGGCTTAGTCCACTACCCCAAATCACAATATAATAAAACAAAGCAATCAACTATTGGAAGAATTACACATAACATTATCCATACCTATGAGAATAAAGTCTCATTGGATTCAAAAAGGTGCCTGAGTAGGGTGGTATATATAATTTCAGATGGATGGCACCAAGGTAGTCTAAACCATTATATTTTAGGTTTTGTGGAAATAACTGGGCTCTATATATAATAATTCTAATCCATTTAAATAAATAAAAACAATTATAACTTATCTGGGGTTTTGAAGTGGAAACCCATCCCATACCACCTACTACAGCCAAATTTAGATATCTGAATGAGATACCAAGTAATGATATATATATATATATATATATAAAACTATGTTACATGATAGACCATTTTAAAGGGAATACCCCAAGCTTGTGCTTTCTATTTGGGTGTAATCTATATGTCCAAAATATGAGGACTAAAATTATAAAATATGTATAAAAAAGAATAAAGAATATATATGTTGTATAAATATAAGTGTCACAATGAATTATATGTAAAATATAAATTTCATAGGCAGATTCTGAGCCTATACCTGAGGTATTTCTCTAGTACATCCACTCAAAATATTAAATTGCACTATGCCTGTCCAAGTAAATCCTTTCGAAATTACATGTGTTGACCATTGTATGGAAACTATGAGTCTATCCCAGGTATCACACATAAGAAAACTAGTATCGTCTATGGATTGGAATAGCTATTTTTCTAGTGGTTCTGTCCCCGGACTCCCCTTAGGGAACTTGTATCAACCAAAATTATTATAAGTAAGCTTGGGGAACACCTTTCCTATCGATCATAAAACATTAATTTTCTGATGCATTATTTGGAAACCTATCCAGAATATAGAATCCAACTATAGGTTCTTCATATGGGACCCATGATCACTCCCCATAACAATTACATTTAAAATAATATGTGAAGTATATATTTCACAGAGCAATAATTCACGATTTCATCTATTTAATTGGTCATTAGATACATTGATCAGACAAATTATCCAAGCCCAAAAGTAAAAAAATATAATAATAATACAATATTAAAATAACTGACACAGTATCATTTGTAGGCATAGTAAACTCCATTTAATAATATAAAATCACCGATGGAATTTTTACAACAATTATTATGGGAAAAAATTTAATGGAAAACAAAATAAATGGTTTATGATTCATCATAAATAAGTTATTAAAATTTAAACTGAATCCCAAATTACTACACATGCACAAGTGAATGATAATATTAAGAGTCAAGGACGATGGAAAATTTTCCAATTATGTAGGAACACGTAAAGGGGTGTCCATTGAAATGACAAAATCCTAGGATGAGGTTTCCCATAAAAAGGTCACAATGATCAAGATAAAATTGCTTAACTAAATTAATACCCTTTAATTTTTTGTTTACCATTAGGAACAATGAACAACACAATAGTGTGAATTGAACAATACAATGAAGCAATGAGAAAGAAGATATGAACACTAACTCATGGTCTTAAAATATCCCATTTTCCATTAGAAGTTTTGATTTTACCTAAAATGGAAAGAATCGAGGGATTTAAAAAAATCAATTTCATGTAAAAACTTACAAGGAATATTTTGTTATGGAAAGTGGATGAAACCCAAAATAAATTGGTGTGGACGATAATAACTATCAATATTTTTATATCGCTTTTAATAATACGGAAAATGGAGAATTATACTTAGTGATATGGTCGTGGAATCAGATATGGGGGTGGCGCATAACATACACAGGGGGAGTAGCGCATAGTTGGAGAGGTAGAGAATGGTGGTGGTGAAAAAAATAAAGAATGGAATGAAATAGATAAGAGATAAAAAAATAAATAAATAAGGAAATTTAAAATAACATATAAATAAAATAAAATGTTTCGGAAAAAGATATAATAAAAATAATTAAAATGGGTTAATTATATTTTTTATTATTTTATCAATTCATATAACTACATTTTATTTTATTTATTATTATTATTCCTTTTAAAAAAATTATTTCCCAAATTTTATTATATTTTCTGTAATAATTTAAATTACATTTTAAAAATTCTACTCCGGGGCATGGTTGATTGATTTTCATAATCCCACAAACCCATGAAATTTTTTTTCTACTAGTCAGGACATGTAATAGTCTCTACATGTTTGTTTCATGTGTTATTTTATTTAATTCGACTAAAAATTTAAAAGGCATATACCATGGTTAAATTCAGGATGCCACACCATCGATCATGAGTTCTATCTCCGAGAACATTCCAGATACTACATTTTTTCACCTAGTAAGGAAGTTATTCTTTTTATAAATAATATTAATATAATTCCTATTATTCTCCCAATAATATGAAATATATTCTTGAAATAATATTAATCATTAAAAAGCCTTTTTCAATTCGTTCTCAATATAATTTATTCACAAACTATAATAATATTTATTTATATTGTAAAAATTTCATTAGTGATCATACTAACCCAAAATATTACCAATAACTCTAATATTATCTCTATAAAATGTAATAGAATTATTATTATAAAAAATTATTCAATATAATATATTAAAAAACAATGGGTTGAATTCCCATAATTTGATTCAAAATATATACTTAAATTGCCATATTAGCATTACATAAAATAAAAAAATTATCTATTTAAGACATTTAACTTATGATCAATTTTAAAACCATAAAACCGCGATGCTATCCATATCCCTTATGTTAATTAATACCTATTTTATTTTAAAATTTTACACAATACCTTGATTTTTAATAATTCTTATCACCAAAATACTATAAGTATAAATAAATTACTAATATTTACCTCTCGAATCCCAATAAATAAATATTTCATCCTTTTAATATAAACATATTCCCCTCCTTGGGATAGGTTATACTAGTGGTCATTCATAGTCATTATATATTTAGATACTTCTAAATGGTTCATAAGCCAAATAATAATTTGCCAAAGAATATCCAATTAATGTGTCAATCAATGTGCACAGTAAGAACCATAGTCATGTATTGGCTGATGAACTAGTCAGGCCTAATTATCCATTATTGAATTTATTACCTATACAATCTTCTATTAAAGAATCAAACCAACTATTAGTATGTTGATTTGGGTATATTTCGAGGAAAAACCTTGAAAATTCTACCAAACAAAAATATTCGGTTGTTCTTCTATACTTATCCTCAATATCAATCATATGGTTATAGCCAATAATATATGATTTCCAAAATTTAGATACAATGGTTTCCACTACATATCCTATGATACCATTTGTAGTACACTAAATCCATGAGCCTAATGTCAATGTCAAAATTTATAACCTATTTTAATATTAAAGTAATCACATCCATAAGGACCTAAATTTTTTGATGTATTTAAAAACTATAAATAAAAAAGATTCCCATATTACATTTCAATATGAAAGTACCTTTTTTAAGAATTTAATCATTCCCTCTAACATATTTTTTTATATATTTGGTAGTACACTTCATGGATTATTGAGAGAGTAAAAAAAATATGTGTATAATCAATTTTTCAATAAGTTTTATATAGGGAAGAATATATAACGAATCAATATGGATAATAAATATGATATGGTATATAAAGAAAAACACATTCCACGTAATTAAAAATCATAGACGGATGCTTATCCAATTATAATATAAATTTGAGAATATCTTGTACAATAATCAATACACAAAGGTAAATAATTAAAAACACATTCAATTTGGTAAATTAATAGATTATAATAACTGAAATGGAAAAATCCTTATATCAAGGTAAATAACAGAAATCCCAACCATGTAATAATTACAAAAGAAACTAGTAAATCAAGATATAATAACGTTTTAAAAATCTCATGGATAAAAATACATAAATTGTTAATGAAGGAAATACATAATTATAAGAAGTAATTTATCAGGAACATGATACCTATGAAATCAATACAGTTAAAAAGATTAAATAAATCTACTATGTACAGACCCATTTGGATTGGACATATAATTTACTGATCGCTTCCTATTTCACCTCATGAGACTACTGATACGCAATTGAGATCATTATTACTGAGCCCCACCCATGCCTTACATATTCAATTCATTACTCATATATATCAAATAATATATATAATTTAAAAAAAAATTTCTCATCAATTATCAATTTTAGTAATGAATATTCATTATAAATATTTCCCCAAATAAAAAAAAGGAAATTCAATGTAGAACAACATGTATAAAAATGATATAGAGTTGAAAAATTAGACATATCTAGGATAAATAATATATTCATTCATGTGAAATTTAATGTTTAATGGTCATAGTAAAGTGAACAATTCAATGAAATGTTATTGACAAAAATAATTAATCAAGGAACTGAATTTCAGTACAATCCTTGGTCAAAATTATCTTAAACCACCCAGTTGATGAATAAGGATGGTATCAACACAACATATAAATTTTTTCTAATAATAATGTATTTTTTTATTAAAAAAATACCATAAAAATATAATTAAATAATTATTTATGAAAATAACCATTTTATTTTAAAGATATCATTTAAATCATAAAAAAATTAAAAAAAGGTCATTGGAAATAACATTCAAAAACTATTAATATAAATAATTTTAATAATGAAATCATAAAAGACAACCTAGAAAACATTCAAAGGAATATTCAATAAAATGATGGCCATGATTTCTTGTAATTCTATAAATTCTATACAACTTATAAAATAATTCCTTCTTTACTATAAAAATTATAGAAAACTATCTTATTTGGAAAATTTCAAGAAGATTCCTTTGAAAATATATTTGAAAATAAAAAATTGGTAAGAATTACAGTGATAAATTCTTTTGAAAATATTGAATATAGAGACTCTTTTTAACATGCATGGATATCACACTTGTTTAGATGAATATTAAGTACATTAGTAAAATACATTCCCATTGACCGTAACAATTTAGTGTATTTGTAATAATGGACACAAAATCATCTATCATGGTGAAAGATATTCGCCATCTCCCCTAATGATCTCAACAGTTACTACTTCCATATAAGACCATTCTTCACAATCTAGGGAAATGAAACCTATGAAAAGGGTGAGATCAGATTTTTAGTAAGGGTATGTAAATTAAATGTATATTCATATCATAAAACATAAGGGTGTAAGAATGTGATCTAGATCACTAGAAGGCCAAAACTTTTATATTAGAGATTATTAACATGTGTTATATGATAAATCATATATGTTCATAAGAAATAAATCATACATAAATAAATATCCTGATCCATGAAATCATAATAGAGGAATATAAGATAATATTGGTGGAATACATGTATGAATTGAAAATTTGGGAAAATGTTTAAAGGCCCATTTGGAATTTCTTAAAAATGAAAGAGTGTCTTACTTGTATATACCAAGTTGTGCAATTGGGATTGTTTTATGATCCATTAAATAATTTTATTAAATTTTTCTATGGATTCCAAATATGATTTGGTATGTTTTGGATGTGTGTTCATAATTGAAAGAGTATTTTTGAATGAGTTTTATGTGAAAAGCCTCAATACACTTCAGGAAAATGTTTTACGAAAACATTTAGCAGTTTGTTGATTCGTGTAAGAAATGTGAAGAAATTTATGGTATATTGGTGTTTTTATAGTATGGGAATGTAATTCGGATTTTAAATGTGTATTTCATAGTATGTTTAACTTGTTTGAGCACTAAAGGGAATCCCAGGTATCTAGGTGAGCAGACCTGTACTAGTATGCTAGGGATTTTGTGGGGTTTGGCCCCTATTTCATGTAGCAAGTTTGATGATTCCAATAATAATTAAACTATGTTGATGATGATGATTAGGGACCACTTGTTTATGGCTATGTTCTCTACTAGTTTCTCTTGCACGAGAACTGATATTTATTCTCGTTACTTTCACCAAGATACGAGGTACATGGGGCACACAACTAACTGGTACATAGGGGTGTTCCCAGGACTTTTTCTCATTGGATATTTTGTGATCATTGTTGGCATATGGTGTCTTTTGTTGGTAAGTTCAGTAGTCTCTATGATTTATTTAAAAGTTAAAATTCTTTAAACCATCCCTCTTTAAAACAATTTTCATTTTGAAGTTGCAGCAATTTGAAAAATTGTTACTTTCATTTTTTGTTTATAAAACATGAAAGTTTTTTTCAGATAACTATTATCGTATGGAACATAATTTGAAAAATATAATTTTATATCTTGTATTTACAACATGAAATTTATGTTTCTTTACTTTTAAATTAAGTGCATTGGGAATAGAATATCGGGCTAACCTATTGAGTTTTAATACTCACGCCTATAGTCTTTTTCTTTTTTTAGCCCTTGTGTAGGTTTTAGATTGAGTTTGATCGCCTTGGGAAATGTTTGAAAATTGTTTTGGAGAGTGACCAGTAGTGTCACATGGAGTTATTTGGTCATCATGATTGTTCAGTTGAATTTTTGGTTTTGTTCTACTTTTAGTTTCTTTTACAAATAATGTTTACGTCAATTTTTATATAAATTCATTTTGGGTTGTCGGTTTATTTCCGATGTTTGTTTTATTGTTTATGTATTGGTGAAATGGTTCCCTTGTGTACTCAATTTATGCCCTTGGTTATATTCACCATCTTGGGAGGATCGGGAATGCCTCTTAGGACATGTCACGGGCTGGCCTGGGTGACCGGTTCAGGGTCGATTCAGGCTGGTTTGTGACAAAATTGTATGAGAGTAGGTCGGCTCTTAGCAGACCTTTCTTTTTAGAGCACCTTTGTTATTTTGGGGATGTCAAGGCAGATGGAGTAGTATTTTTGAGACTTTAGGGGTAAGTACAAGAAGAGCATCATGAACTCTTTCTCATTCTAATCCTCAGGTTTCCATGGGAAGTCCAGTTTTATTAGTTTCCTTTGTTCTTGTTGATTTTTTGGTGTTGGGATATGACAAGGGGAGTCTGACTAATGGCCTCCATGCGCTCGCACGGCCTGGTAAGCCATGTAGAGCTGGGTAATGGTCCTAATAAATCTCTTTGTGTTGGTGTTGTGTTTAACATATGGCTTCCAACCATATGGTCAAGTCACCCACCGATACTAGTTCCCTTTTTTGGGTCTCTTGAACCTTTGTTGAATTATGAATTTTTTTTTAAAAATTATTGTGTGAGAATTGTGGAAATGGGTTTTAAAGGAAGTATTATATTTTGAGAAGTTAAAATGGGGTTTTCAGAAATTAAATATCAGAATGTTTTTAGAAGGTTCTGTTTTTTTCTTAAAAAAAGTTTTTTTATGAGTGATGTGGAAATAATTTAATGGGATTGGATTATCTATAATTTATACTTGTGGTTTGTTGGAATAAAATGTTTTTAATTTGTGAATAATTTTATGTTTATTTTGAATCATTATAATGTGATTATGAATCATTTTTTTAAATGGTGTATTATTGGATGTTAAAATGTTTTTGAATCGGATAAACTAGTTTTGGAAATTGGTTTTGATCGGTTGGTGTTTTCCTAGAAAGGGTATTGGCCTCAATGGACCTCTAATTATGAAAATATACATTTCAAACATTAAAAAAATGGGAAGGGGTAGTCTGGAGTGGCTTAGTTATTTTAAAAGTTGTTAAAAATGAAAAGGGGAAGGTTTTTAAGCAAATGGTTCTTAATGAATAGTGTTTTTTTTGTGAAATATGAAATGGGTTTTTGAATTGGTGGTTGGTGTTCTTTTTGAATGTAAATGATTTTTTGAATAATGTTGTTTTGTTTTATCCTTTGGTGTATTCATGGGTTCTCAGTTGTATGGTTTTATTGATATCATCAAGGATGGCCTATATTTCATGGCTGTTGAGTGCCTGGGGTGGCACGTAAATGATCATGTGAGTGAGACTTGATGAAACACCATTGGTGAATTTGAAAATCCACCACGTTAGTTTTTTTTAAAAGTATTTTTAGCTGAAAAAATTGTGGTGTTTGTTTTGAACCAATGGTTATGTGGATAGTTTATCATATGTCTTAGAAGTGTTGTATATTAATTATGATTCTTCATGATTTATAATTCATACTCTTGTTGCATCTTGTGATGGGATCTTGTTGGTGGCTCAGTTTTGGAGTAATGTTCAGTGGGTTTCTAAAGATGTGTTGGATGTTGTGATGTGGCCATGGATAGTTTTCCTTTTGAAATATTTTCTACTGATCAACCTAAGTATTCATTTAAAATGTTAAATCCACCTCTCTTGATGATTCCTCAACCTGTTTGTTGAAATAGAGAGCTATTTTGGACCTATTAAAAGTGCTTCTAGGTTGTGATAATTCTTTTGGACAGAGCATTTGTGTTCGGTGATGTTGATGTGTTTTGTCATATTCCTTGTCCGTTATACCCATAATTCAGAGTGAGATAGAATTTTGATATATATCTATGAGTTCCTATTTAGATAAAGGTTTTTTTGGGTGAGAAACTGAGTTTTTTGAGTGGTGTGATCCTTATCACCTGACTGCGGTGCAGTAGATGCTTCAAGAATCAGGGCTCCAGCCATAGGCCTTAGAGTGAAGCTTTTCACGCAGTCCGGAAATAACCAGAGGGGTGGAGTGCTCTATTAGGATCATTCCTCATCTGTTTTGGTAATTTAGTTTCTATTTCAATGTTTATGTTCCTCATTTCTTTTAACATCCCTCTGTCGCAACAAGCATGGTGGACTTACCCATCACACATTGTCTATGGTTATGCCTTCATGGATGTGGGTTTTCAATCAATGTCCCTGTGTGGACAGACATTAAAAATAATGGCATGTCTTGGTGTTACATATTAATAGGTGGAGATTTTTGGGAAGTTTCTTTGTTTCTTTTGTGGTTTCATTGGCCATGATATTGGGTACCCTTCCCTCCCATCCCCAAGTGGTGGGGGTCCCGATCTGTGCTGAATGTGTTGGCGAATTTCTTGTCCTCTCCGTTCGAGAGTGGGTGGATTATATGTTCATGTTGTAAACCTGTTAACATGGTATAGTAAGATTTTGCAGGAGTTTTTTATTGGGCTTGTGTGAGTGAGGCCCAATTCTAGCTCATGTTTAATTCTTGTCTATCTGTTGGTAGTTGGTTTCTAATGGTGGGGAGACCCACCATGGGTCTCCGGGATTTTCATCCTATGAACTTTTCTAGTGCTATTTATTTCCTAATGGTGGGGAGTCCATTATGGAATCCCCTAGAATATATTGGATTTTGTGGGTTCTCTTTGGTTTGTGTGATGGTTGGGTTCATTGGGAGGCGGCCCAACAATCGGGTTCCTTGTTTGGTTGTGGAGTTGGTGGCTTCATCTTTCTGTTGATTCTCCGGATGTGGTTGTGATTTGTGTTTTTTTTTGGGCAAGAGTATTAAGTTGAATTTTTTTTGATTGATATTTCATTATCCTTAGAGGTTGGATTATGTTGTTAAGGAATCCTTAGGTGTTGATTTTTTCAGATGGAAAGTGTTATGGCTTTCCGGGGGCAGAAAGCTTTAATGGCGGGGAGAATTGTGACACATGGTTTTTTTTGGTCTTTGTATTGATCCGGTCCATTATAAATCATGATACTTTTAATGGGTATTTGGTGATATTAATCTTGAATTTTTATGTTTCATATATTTCTATTCACACTAATTTGGTATCCCCATTGTTTGTTTTGGAGTTTTTGAAGAAAGGGTGGTTACATCAGGATTTGGGCCAACCATGAGCCCATTTCCAGTTTTAAAAAATGAATTTGTATCATTTATAACTCTATTGTTTTTCATTATTTTTCACCAATTCATGTTCCCATTTTTCCTATACTGATATATTGAAACATAATTATCCTTTTGGACCCCATATAAATAATAATAATGGCTAATTGGTGTTATTTATTTAGGTATTGGGCCAGACCATGGGCTCATTTACTGTTTTTTAAACATTAATTCGTTTCTATTATATCATTTTAATTTATTAATATTTTTCGGTTATTACACCTTCACCTCGAATAAAATAACCCTATACACACCCTCAGAATCAATTTCCCCTTTTTAGAGCTCATATGGGTCGCAGATTAGGGCGAAAGTTCTCAGGATACCTCAAATTTACCAGAATTGTTAAGGTAAATAGTTTTATACATAACTCATTCAATTCGTTCTCTTTTTCAAAAAATATTCTTTACCTGGTACTAGCATATCTTGAAATACTCTCCATTAAGTTTCATCCCATTCCCTTTTCTCTAGTGGTGCAGATATAATGGAATACAAAAAGTTTTCTTGGGGAAACGGTGAGATTCCATCTCTTTTATCCTCCCTCTTCTCCCTCCTTTCGTTATTTCTTGGTTTTATAATCTCCCTTAGCCATGATAGACCTATGGACTTATTATACCATGGTTTTTTATGGATTTTATATTCATTTAGGTCTGTTATAAATTGTTTTAGGGTTTATAAACCTATGACGGGTGATTTCGGGTGTGCATTTCCATTACGCCAAGGTTTTGAGGTAGGATACCCCTTGAAAAAACCATTATAATTTATGTTTCATAATTTTAATTCTATTATATCTTTATTTATATGATATTTTATTCTGTGAAACTTTGGTTCCAAATGTTTTGTTTGCAAATTATGTTTTATGACTTATTTTTTAAAAAATATAGTTTTTTAGTATAAATGCGCACTCCTCTTGTTTGATAAACTATTACATGAGATTTCGCACTAGTTTTATGGTATTTTGAATATGTATCAGTATATTGATTAACATTATGGCATTGAAGTTGTGTTTTGTCCCTTTTTAAGTTCTTAACATAAGTTGTTTTGTTAAATAGTGCATGCCATGTGTTCGATAAATTACCCGGTTGGATTTTATGTGTCTAGTGCAATTTGACATAATTTGTTGGGATTTTTAAATATATTTTCAGAATGTAAGAAAATTATTTTTTGATACTTTTATGTATTTAAAATTTGGATTTTATTATACAAACAATTGGTTTTTTTGTTTACAAAATGTTTTGGCCTGAGTTGCTGAAAAATGGCATGTTTCACATCCATATAAAAAAGTTTGCGTTTTGAATATGTCACCTAAGTGTTTTAAGGGATTTATGAATGTGGTTTTATTCTGTAAATGGTGTTTACACAACTATTTAATAAAATTTAAATGAATAACTTTGTCAAAATTTAGTTATGAGAAAATGTTTAAAGGCTCGTTTGGCATTTCCTAAAAATGAAAGAATGTATTAATTGTATATACCAAGTTGTGCAATTAGGATTGTTTTACGATCAATGAAATGATTTTAATAAATGTTTTTAGGGCTGAGAAATATTATTTTGTATGGTTTTGATGTGTGTTCATAATTGAAAGAGTGTTTTTGAATGAGTTTTATTTGCAAATCCTCAATACACTTCATGAAATTGTTTTACGAAAAGATTTTGCGGTTTGTTGATTCGTGTAAGAAATTTGAAGAAAGTTTACGGGATGTTTGTTTTTTTATGGATCGGGAATGAAATTTGGATGTGAAATGTGTATTTTATAATATGTGTGACTTGATTGAGAACTAAAGGTAATCCTAGGTATCTTGGTGGGCAGACCTGTACTAGTTTGCTAGCGATTCTGTGGGGTTTGGCCCTTGTTTCACATAACAAGTTTGACGATGACAACAATAACTAAACTATGATGATTCTGATGATTGGGGGCCACTATATTTTTCGTATTTTCCCTACTAGTGGCCCGTGCACGAGAAAAAATATTTATTATGGTGACTTTCACTGAGATATGAGGTACCTAGGGCTCACAATTGACTAGTACCTATGTGTGTTCCCATGACTTGTGCTCATTGGATCTTTTGTAGTAACCATCGGAATACAGTGTGTTTGGTTGGTAATTTTAGTTGTTTGTGTGATTTATTTAAAAGTTAAAATTCATTAAAGCAGTCCTCATTAAAACAATTTCCATTTTGAAGTTCTACCTCATTGAAAAAATTTTACATGAATTTTTCGTTTATAAAACATGAATTTTGTTTTCTGATAACTATTATATCCTAGAGCATCATTTGAAAAAGATTAATTTATATCTTGTATTTAAAACAAGAAATTTTTGTTTCTTTTATTTTAATGGAAGTGCATTGGGAATATAATATCAGGATAACCTAATGAATTTTACTACTCACAAATATAGTCTTATTCTTTTTTATACCTTGTCCAAGATTCAGCTTGAGTTCGATCGCCTTGGGCGACGTTTGATCATTGTGTTGGAGAGTGACCAAATGTGTCACATGGAGTTATTTGATCATCTGGATTGTTCAGTTGAGTATTTGGTTTTGTTCTACTTTTAGTTTCTTGTACAAATAATGTTTACTTAAATTTTTATATAAATTCATTTTGTGCTCTCTGATTATTTCCACTATTTTTTTAATTGTTTATGTAAGGGAAAAATCATTCCCTTGTGTACTCTGTTTATGACCTTGGTGCTTGTTGCCATCCCGGGAGGATCAGGAACGCCTCTTGGGACTTCTCGTGGGCTGTCCTGGGTGACCGGTTCATGGTCGACTCGAGCTAGTTCGTCACAATAATGGTGGTATATATTCTTTTCATGAAGGGGGAATTTTATGAAAAAATATCTTCGTGTTCAAGGATCTGAGAAAAGGTGATGGGATAATTATTTATATAACGAACACTAATTTTTTAAGAGGATTGCTCATTGTTGTTGTTATAGAATATTTAGGAAAAGGATACTAAACAATGTATGATTGTACCATTAGTCGATGGGACCTGATGAAGATTATTATGGGAAGCCATATTTTTAAATACAATTCATATTCAAAACAATGGATTCTTATATTATTTTATTACTTTATCAAACATAACCAGAGAAGGCATATGAGGTAATGAATTTTGCAAGACATAGAGTTTGACTTGAAAATGGAATGTGATGGTGTATGAAAGAAAAAATTAGACTGTTATTGAGTAAGAATATTAGGGTTTTTCTTTGAGGTTATTTTACTTGTTAATAGGTAAGGGAACAAGTGTGTAGTGATATTGAATTTTCTCCTTATTCCAGCTATAACATGATGTAAAATTTAGAGATCACTGTGTAACTCATCTACGTGAGAATCAAGTCCCCATGAAATTTTATGTAAAATATTAAACAGGTATTTATGTCACATATATAGGGGTGAGAATTATTTATTTATATGTTTTTATTAATGAATTTGAAAACAAATGTTGGGATACTCTTTATAGATATCACACATTCACAGAATCTTGGGTACGTATTTCATATTATTTTACTTCTTGGAATAGTATTATGGATCTAAAAATCACTAAATATATTATATAATAATGATTGAATACACACATTTTTGATAGGATATGGGGTAATAAGATATTATATTCAATAATATTGGCCCTCTTGGGTGAAGGAAATGATAATTCATGGTATAAAGATGTATGAAAAGGGACATCAACCATGAAATTTAACATAAATAAAAGATGTGGGACAAAAATTTTATCATCATACTACTTTGATATTATACATGAAATGTAACGATAAATTATGAGGCTCCACATCATTCAAATGCTTTGGGAATGTGGGGCACACAGTGAATGGTCATGGCCCTTAGATGACAATATTACCCAACCATGTAAGGATTCCCAATCGTGGATTCTCATTCCCATGTAAACTATTCTTATTGGAGAAACAATGTTTTCTATGTGTTTCTCTTGACTTTTAGTGGATATTAAAAAGAATATGATGAAGAAAAATATCAAAAAAGAATCATAGGTTCTCTAATGAACATGTAATGAAACATATAGTTTTACATAAATAAATCCATGAACCTGCACTCCCAGATTATGTACTAAAAAGGATATGATTTAAAAAAAAATTAAAATGAAAAATACACAGATCATTTTACAAACTATGATATTTACCTATCTTGGATTTCTATATATAGGTATATACATTAAAAGTTATCAATACTATATGAAAATATAAAATAAATTCATTATCTAGACGGCCTCCATATGTAAAAAAATCCATTTAAATTGTAATAAATCTGTAACGGATAATTTAAAATAAAGATTGATAATTGACATTCCCACTAAGGTGTTTCAAAACCACTTAGAACTAATTTTCATAAAAATACTAAATATATTTTAAAAAATTCTTTAAATAAATCTTTTGATAATATATATACATAGAAAAAAAATTATGCATTGAATTATTTTTTAAATATCAATAAATATTTTACATCACTTGAAAAACATAAACATCATAATTCAGAATTATATTTACATAATAATTTGTATTTATCCATTTTGAAATCAATAACTTTTGTCAAATATTTATGATACATAACAGGCCATAACATAACCGTAAGGCCACATAAACATATAATATATGGGAAAGTTTCTCGTATTGGTTAGGGATTTACTCCTTATACCACATCACACCTTTCGATACTTTAGTGTAATTATTAAAAATAATTTTAAATGGTCATTACATTCTCATCATAATAGAAAAAACATTTCAAAATTGTACATAAATTACTTTTATAGAAGCAAAATGCCATACAAATTTTCTTTTCAGGGAACAATATGATTTTGAGAATATCTAAAGACAACAATGTAGATTCTATACTTGTAAAAATTTCTATTATTTAGAATACATAAATATATATTATTAATAATTTAAATTAATCCTGGATTTAATTTTCATTATGTGTTAATATTATCATAGATTTTGGGCATGTATAATGTTATAAAATAAATTCATATACATTTAAAAATAATTCAGACAAAAAATGTTGAATTTTAACATTTTTCATTTTTTCTAAATTTAATAGTACAGATATAATGATAGAATATATAGAATACATAAAATAATAACTCCTCTTGTATAAATTATTTATAAATGAAAATATGTAAAAATTAAAATAAAATACATTGTTTTGTTATTATTTTTAAAAAAATTATTTATTATCATAAATTAATTTTTTAAATTTATTATTTGTATAATATATATAGAGATCTTTTAAATCATCTAAATGTTTTATTCTATTCTAATTAGATACCTTATAAGTGTTATTAATTAATTAAATATTTGTCCAAAAACATAATTCTTTATAAGATATATATTTGATGGAAATTTTTAATTATTAATATAATTATTAAATATATATATTTATATATATAAATAAATATATATATATTTTTAAATAAAATATATCCCCTAGAAGAAATGGATGATTTGAAGGTCTATTGAAATATATACACCATGGAAATAGATATTAAATGATTTTTGGGAAAAGGGTTGTGTCTATTGGCTGTGAAAAGATAATTTTTTATATTGAAATTTCATTATATATAATTCAGTTCCTGAAAATATTTTTTGAGTGAAATTTTTGGTGTGAATATAATTTAAGGGTTTTTATTATGTGTCCAACCATTCGGAATACCTTGTTTGATATTAAATGTAATATATAAATATATCATTATAGTTTTTCTTCTCTATTGTAATCATTGCTAAATATGGGGATCCTAAATACTGAGAAATCGAATAAGACATCAATGTTAATTTTTGTAAATAATATTTAAAATTAAATAATAAAGATATGTGAATATAATTTTTAACATTTAGTGGAATCTTAGGAAATTGTGATATTCAGTTGTTGAGTCAAGGGTTCAGTTCATATTTTACCAATTGTCTATGTATAAATCGAGCTAGTTCTACCGGTTTTACGAGAACAAATTGGATTAGATAAAGTGTAACATTATGGGTTGAGGACAACTAGTTCATATATGTGGGTAAGGGTTTCAATGAAGATGATTGTCAGGAAAAATGTTGGGAAACTCAGATAATCCTGATTTCGAATGGATGACTCATATCACATCACATGGGGAAAAACTCAATGTACATCTAAATGGGGACATTTTATTCAACATATTATAATTTTGGATATGGATTCCCCATACAAAAAAAACTAAATAACACATGGACTGATACCTACCATGGGATCTTATAGGCTATTGACCCATACTATGAACTCATTGAGTAGGCTGAACACACGGATCCATACCTGACCCTTAGAGGAATTATGCCAGAGATTATGAAAACTCACTATCTTACACACATTACTGTACCTCAAGTACTCTAAGCTCACCAATGGCTTATATTGTGCCCACCCATGGAGTGGTTTCACACCTTCCATTGGAAGTGTTTGTTGAGTACAAATTAAATTTGTATATAAAGCTAAAAATTTATATGAAACGAAAATCTATGGAGAGACAATGTAAAAAATATCAATGTAACATTTAGTTTTAATATTTTTTTAATTATTCCATTTTAAAAGAAAAATTTATATTAATATTTATAACTATTTTCATTGAACCTTCTTTTAATTTTATTACATTTTCTAATTCTTAGTAATGAATTAAATTTTATAAAATTATTTACTTATTATTAAACATTTTAATTGTGTGATATCATTTTTTTAAATTAATATATTATTATTATTTATATTGTTTTAAAATAATTTTAAATTTTATTTTTCTATATTCATATCGGCTACTAAGACCCCAAGATTTGAATTTTTGTAATAGCCAAAAAAATTATTATGTATACATTTGTCTAAAGTTAATTTAAAATATGAACATTTTATATAGTAAATTTCTTTCTTCTATTATGATTCTTTACATATCTTTTATTACTAGAATTTTTTTTCTATACTAATTTCTATCAATTTTATAATTATTGATGATTTAACAAGATTGGGATACATATTCATCCAATGTCTATTGATGAGTGGAGTTCTATTTGGGTATTTTTATCTTATTGTGAGCTTTCTAAATTAGATGTGGTTATTTGGTTTAGTAAAAATGTAATGGATTCAGCAATTTATTATTAAAAAAATTCCTTCTTGGTTAATGTTTTTTTAATTTTACAGTCATATGGGAAATTACATGAAAGAAAAACTAAATCATAGATGCAAGATGATACATTCTAACTCTCAATTGAATTTCTGCCTCCCAATTCTTTTATACATACTACCCACTAATTCATATATCAATAATGATCTTCCTACGAAAACCCATTATTAATATTAATTATGAAATTTTCATTATAAAAATTAATGTCTACCATCACCAAAATCACCAATATATAGGATTCTAACTAAAACCCATGGTTCTTCCAATCAATCTAATTATCATTCATGTTTAATGTTATTTGAGTTATTTTTTACAATATGAAATGTATGAAACATGGTTCAATATTATGTAAATATTGATAGAATTTTGTGACATAACTATGTGTGGTATGAACTTTAAAATAATAATTGTGTACTTAATTAATATAAAACAACATAAAAATTTCATCATCTAATATTTCAATGTTTTCGATTCTCCAATATAAACAAAGAGAATAATATGACATAGATAGGCTCGGTAGTGGTCACTATGTTCTATAACTTGTAGAAAGTTCATTAATTATTCAAACTAATCGGATATGGTAAAACAATTTAAAATACCATAATAATATTTTCTTATTCATGCATAATATGGAATTTGTGTATTCAAAATGAAATAATATAAAAAACAAAATCCAAGAAGAATTATAATATATTAGTTGTGTTTGATATACTATAAAAGATTTACAAGATAATAAAGGGATTTTGAAGTGTTCACAATTATTTATAAATGATAAAAAATTATCTTCTAAAAAAAATTCCCAAGAAGGGACAATCAAATGTTTCATTATATTCTTCCCTCAAAATTAACATATTATCGAAAAATAAATTTTCACTAGTTCAACACTGAAATTATTAAATTTTTCTAATTTTCCAATATTATCTAGACCATATCTTTGATACCATGTGTAATATGCCTATCCCATGTTTCTGGATTCACCAATAATACATTTTTTAATTTATTTTATATAATAAAAATGATACAAATTTAGATAACTTTTCATAAGAGGTCATTTTTCTATGATTTGGAAAATAAGGCATTTATTAGAAATTGTGATTTTTTTTCAAAATTCTAGAAACAATAATTCATGTGTGCTACCTCCTTATGTGAAATAAACACCAATAGATATTTTACTCAAATTTTAAAATAAATTAAAACATTAGGTAAGAATTTAATTGTCTAGATATGGGTTTAAAAATAATTTGTAAAATATTATATTATAAAACTATAAATCTATTTGGAAACATTATTCCTTTAAATAATTTTTTTTAATCAATATATATATATATATATATATGGGGTTTCAGGCATTGAATCATTTTCTAAATATACTCAAAAAGTGTACGTTATAATAAGAAACATGAAAACTTAAATTTATTATTATTTTGAAATAATACTTTTAGTTTATTCATTTTTAGTGTAATAACTTTTATAAAAAATTTATAGTACATAGAAGAATATTTTAAAACCACTATTACACATATAAAAATAACATATAAGAAATAATCCCATAGAGGTCATGGGATTACATCCCACACCCTATCATACCATTCAATACTTTTGTGACATAATTTTCGAAAACATTTTGAAATTTTATTCCATTCTCACTCATAACAAAAAAAATCAAATCGATACATTGTTTATTTTTATAAATGTAACTAATCATAAAAATTTCTCTAAAAGGTAGTAATTTTTTTCGTAATTCAGTAAAACAAAGAGAAATCCATATATATAAATAATTTCTATTATTTTTAAGATAGAAATATTAATTCATAATAAATTAATAAAATTATTTAATTGATGTCCACAATGTGTCAATAATATCTTACATGATGTCCATATCTAAGGATATTGTTGAAATTAATTGACATATTAATAAATTCACACAAAAAATTATTAAATTTTTAATATTAGATTTTTTAAATTTAATAGTAAATATTAAAATTATAACTAGTATATAATACATAAAATTACAACTTCTCTCATTGAAATTATTTATAGAAGCAAAAATTTAAGGTTATGAATAACAACAATTAATTTTTGTTTTCTTTAAATAAATTTTATAAGATAATGAAAAAATTATTTTTAACATTTATTTTCTGCATCATATATATGAATATATATAAATGGTGAGTTTTTTGAATATATATATAATTTGATATCAAATAATTCATTTAAAAGGGTTATTAATTAAATCAAAGTTTCAAAAAATAATTTTTTACAAAAGGAGAGGATAAAAAATTACTATTAACATCTATATATATTTTTAAAGTATATATATATATATATAAACATTTAAATTTTTAAATAAAAAATATCTCTTTCCAGAAATGAGGGAATCAATGACCTATCATATTTTTTACACCTAAAAAAATTAGAATGAGTTTGGTGAGGACGAGTCGGGTCCTTTGGGTGTGCAAAAATGAGGGGGTTATATAGAAATTTTTTTCCATTTGTGTTATTTCTATGTACATTTTCGAGTAATAAATTTTTAGTGAGAACAAAAACCAGGGGTTTTTATTAAATCCCCAAACTTTTAGATTATCTGATTTGATATAAAATCTAGTATAATATATATATCACTACCATTTTCAATCATTGAAGTAAACTATAAAAAGATTTAGAATTTGAAATATGAACAAATGGAATAGTAAAGAGGATTCAATTTTCATAAACAATAATGAAAAATATATATTAATACTACACACACACACACACAGATATATATATATATATATAATTTTTTACCTTATAGAGGAAGCTATGGAAAATATGATACTCGATTTTGAGTAAAGGGGTTGGGGTCAAATTTTACGAGTTATCTATATCAAAATCAAGAAAGGCACACATCTTGAAAGAGACTGTGATGGTGTAGATAAAGATAAACCTTACAGGTCAAGGTCTACTAGTTTTTAGATTAACGAAATGGGTAAATAAAAAGGTGACCAGGAAATAGGGGGACATCTCTATTGTGCCTGATCTTGAATAGATGGCTCAAATTGTATCTCTTGGTGAAAAAAACTCCCCAAATTGAAATGGTGAATATTCATAGACCAATTTATAATATATGATGTGGAATATCCCTTGAGAAATCAAAAGAACACATATAAATATACTTACGCATCAACACTTATGGGCTATTGGCCCATAATATGCCACCATTGAGTAGTCCCTATACACGGTTTTTTGTCTGACCCTTGGCGGCACTATTCCCAAGCATGCTCTCTCCTACTAGAAATAATTCACTTTAAAACTCAATTCCTTCCCACTCACATAATTCATGTCCATTTTGTAGTTATGAAGTGGTTGGATGACTTTCTTTTGTGGTGATATGTGAGTAAAAAATATTTTCTTGTTATGTAAATGAAATACATTCTAAAAAAATAAATTCAATATAATGAAATATAAAAATATAGAAATGTAATATTGATTTTTAATCATTATCATAAAATTCACTAAAAAATTTTGAATTTTAATTTATTAATAATATAAAAAAATGTTTATATAGATCAATAATTTAAATTTCTTACATTTTCTAATTAGAATGATATATTGAAATTTTTGAAAACATTTACAAATTATTAAAAATTTATCATTAACCAGTATCATTTTTCAATGCTATTAAATATTTTATTATTTTATTTAATTTTTTTTTAATTTTAATTTTAAATATCTATAAAAAAATAGTACACCCATAATGGCTTTATTTTTTCAACATTAATAAATAAAATTATTATAATCACTTTAATCAAAAGTTATTTAGAAAACCTAAAAATTCATCGATCATTATTTCATTCTTTCAAAATTTTGTTACACACCCATCTTATTCTAAGTAGTTATTCTATATATAACTCAATATAAATTTTTTTAATTTTGGAAGATTTTGGGGATGTGGACTACAACTTCTGCTTTATTATGTTGAAAAGAGTTGATCTCGTAGGGTTTCTAGAACATATAGTGTGATTTTTGAATTAGAGGTGATTTATAGTTTTATAAAAATGTAACAATGTTGGTGGTTTATTAATAAAAATATTAATTTTTTTATTCTAAAACATTAAATTCATATTTATTAACCACATTTAAATAAATATTCAAAAATACATCTCATATCGGGGATGTTACAACATCATATGATAGGTTACCTCAACCATGGATTTTAATGTATTATGGAGAAGATATTAAATGTTCCATTAAGGGAATTTCATCTAGAACCATCTGTAGGTAAAGATTGTTTGCATAATCTAGTAAGTGAGAAACCATTTTAAATGAATGAAATTAGGTTAATCACTATCCTAGAAAAACACATGTGGGTTCAAAACATATGGATTTGATTAAGGTTGAACATATAGTGATTTATATGTATCTTATTGAAATATGAAACGATTCATATATTTTTCTTTATAAATATTCCCTACACTGATCTGACTCATATATAGAGGAAATGGGGTTTTAATATTGCAACTGTTCCATGGATATGAGATTGAACCATCATTTTGTAACTTATCCAAGAATGAATTTGTCCATATTTAGTTCTCATAATTTTCCGTGGTTAAAAGATATTTTACCACATTTATAATGATGGGATGTCTAGTTGTGTCTTATGACTTTTAATGATGTTCACATAAGATATATCTATAATATTTGACATAATATACTATGAAAATAATATTTTCCTTGATTAGATGAATTATTTTTCCTTAAAGTATACATTGGTGGGGGAATATTATACTCACATTCCATTGTAATTAATCATTATAAATAATCACAATACACATCATGAATGAAAAAAGACACATCCCACATTGGATCATGATTCATAGATTTCATCCCAAATACCATTATATTACTATGATCTAAAAATATATTCTCTGTTGAAAATAATAAAGTAATATATATTTATTAAATAAATTATATATTTGGTATTATTGACCTTTTAAATGATGCATGATTTGCAGACTCTTTTCATTGATCATATCATATTCATCTAATCACTATTTATATTGTTCTTATGTGGTTAATTGATAGCACACAACTATGTAAAGTAAGGTAAATTGTACATTAAGGGGAAATAATACTTCATTCCCATAAAATATTCAATATATGGTTATCATTGTTGAATAATGAGTCATATTACAATATGAACACAATGAATTTATTTTTTTATGATGTGAATACTTATTATATTTTCCCAATTTTATTGAATATGTTTGATAATGACTTGTAGAAAACATATATGATTCTATTTGTCTCTACATGATAATGAGATGAGTGATTTGATTCTATGTTATACTCATGATACATATTATTCAATTTGGAAGACAAAATTTTGTTTCCATTATCATTAAATATATTTTTCTAGAATGAAAATATTGTAATGGTCATCGGCATCACAAAATATATGATATTGTTCATCAAAACCACTTTGAATGTTATTTCCTCATCCAATTTTGGGAAATAATTGATAGTAGTGACTATATTATTAAATTACTTAAAAGTTTCTTAATAGTATGACACCATGAAATATATTCCCCATACCATGAATTGTCAGGATTATTTTCTAATTCCCATCAACAATGGGTGTTAATGGATGATAATATCTTATATATAATAGGAATGGAACAATTAGAAAATATTTTAACAATACTATTTTTTCAAATTCAAGAAATATATTATCCTCATAATATAGTGGGAAGGAATGGTTCTTTACTGATGTCAACCACAGACACCACTATTGGAAACTTGCATAATAAAAATAGTCTCCTCTATATCATTTAATATATATAGAGACCCTTCAAATAAACCTTTATTGAGGAGCCTTTGATGACATGTGTTTCTATATAAAATAAATTTTACAATGACAATCATATTTTAACTTTCCACGTAATAAATTTCAAATATGTTCTAATTTTGACGTATTTTAGAATGGATATCATCAAAACATTTACATGATTTCCGGGATAAATTGTGTAATTGACAACATTAATCACATCCCTGATACTGTTATCAAATAGTGATATAATTATTTGAGGAAAAATGATAATTAATATTTCATATTTGTCTATATAATCGCAATACCTAGACACATTTTCCATTATTTTGTCCTAAAATTGTTTAATCAAAGGATATGAGTCATCATTGTATAAGGGGTGGTTTTTTCCATATATCCTCACAAAAATTCATTCATTGGAAATTATCTTCTATTAATATAGCATAATCATCATTTACTTGTTTGATTAAAAAATATAAATCATTATTGACCTTCATGTGGGTCAATTATATTTGAAGAGTGAGTTATAAACATATAATAAGGTCTAATTATTTTGTATCATATTTTGTGCATCCTTTTTACTATTCAAATGATGTAAAAAAGTACCAATTTTTATGGGAAATCAGAATAAATAAAATGATGACTCTATTCAGAAAGGGTTCTTTTGTCTGCATTTCTATTGGGCTTCTATGGACATCATCAAAATACATATCCCATGAATGTGAAAGGTCATGTAATGAGAAGATATATTTTTCTTGTCTTTTAGTATTCACAAATATTTCTTCTATAGAGAGATACTCTATTAGAAAATATGATTAATTCAACCCATTTATTTCCGTATTTAATATGAACTAATGGTTAAATTTTTTAAATAAAACTACTCAACATGCTAGACATTTTTTTAATATAGGTTTATTTGAGTATATATTTAAGCGTTTAATTCTATCAGAATAAGGAGACCATATTGTTTTTTGTTATTTCCTTTTATCAAAAGATAAAAAAATTAATTCTAGATAGTTCATCTTGATATACTATTAATGATTATTATTATTGGTCATGGTTCAGCTAAGGTAATATAAGCTAATTTCATTCCTATTGTAATTAAATTCTATAAGTAAAGAACGCATTGTCAACTCTTAATCAATGAAATAAATAATGTGTTTTATACATTTAATATTAGGTATATTTATCGGTGGAATCCATATATATTTCTAGACACAGTCTATAAAATCATTGAGTTCATCATACTACTAATATGTGACCACACTTTTCATTAATATGGTGATGGATGTACACATTCCAATAATATTTGTTATAAATCACTGAATATAGGAAATGAATAATATTATCCATCTAATATATTTTTGGATCAATATAGGTCACATATCATGAATAAAATTTTTCTTATTAGGATCGAATTCATTGTTTTTATAGTGTACTATGATACCAAGAAACATTTCTAAGCAAAGACTAATAACACACTTATATGGGATCAATCTCATTGTAGGTTACCAAATCATTTTGAAAACCATTTAATGAATGGAAATATGGTTTTATCATTTTATATATTCCAATACCATATAATTAACTTATAACTCAACATACATAAACATAATGGGTTTGAATATGTGATTTATGTGGAATTGGTATGTAGTGAAATTATTCATTAGGACAAAGGGAATCACATGATAAAAAATAAGTTTTTGGTGTTCCATAAAGGAAGTGGATTACTAATAATTAGGTTCCATTCATATTTTTTTATATCTTGATTACCGATACATGATGGAAATTAATTTTTATCTTGTCATCACATGAATTAGATGTTATATAATTGTAAATAAGAATTCATAGTGTTGAAAGTGCATGTTGTGATCTATGAAATCGATGCAAAGCCTAATATTCATATTATTCTTCATAACTGGGAATATATTTGTCATACATTTTCGATATTTATCAACCCCAATAAAGAATTTCATGATCGGATTATTAACATTATCCTCATCATTGGCCTCATAATTTTGATGCATTATTTTGGCCACTTTCTTATTGCCATGATATTTCGATGGTAGTCCAATGTGGTGAGTGGCTACACATGAATCATGTACAAGTATTTCTATGTAATTATAGTAAAAAATGTCACATTTATTCATTAATTTAGTGGTATATACTTATTATTCAATATGGTATATGGTTTCACTTATTAGTTACACCTTGATATCTTTTTATTTATGTTCATTTATATTCCAGAGTTCATCAATGATGTTAGATATGCCCAACATTAATGTTAGAGGAGTATACATAAGGTCATATTTCTCAAACACTTACTCAAAATATTTCGCTATTCTCATAATTTGATATATGGTCGATTAAGGGGAATATTTATTGTATGGGGAGATATAAATGTTTTCAGATCATGAGGTATAAATATTCCAATTTCTAGAAGTTTAATGTGAATTCCCTTGAGTTTAACTGATTATGTGGGGGGTCTATTGATGATTTTGTGAGGTATATATAATTATTTATCACCTAATGTTTCACCATTGGAAGGAGGACTGAATTTGTTTACAATGGTGAAGGTTTTAGCTAAAAGTAATGATATCCTGAGGTTTGAAAAGTGCATTCCAAATTATGAACTCAAAAAATTTATTATTATTGATTGGAATCACTTATACATCATTATGATATTTAAATGGATTATAAAGGGTCATTTATATACCATTTTGTGTAGTTAATCAGGAAGTATAATCAGTAATTGATTGATTCCCAAGCATCAAGAAAAATATGGAATCAATATATTGGGATTTACAAAATTCCAATGGATATTTATCAATATGTAATGTCACAATTTCCCCCATTGACGTAGTATTTGAGGAATTATGAATATGGTGATGGGATCACCACATGTTGGTGTAAATATGGACTTTATAGATATATGTTAAAAGATGTATCCTCTCATATGTATATAAATTCAGAATTGTAGACTATGTCCCCAATTTGTGTCTTCATTTATCCAAGATATGGTTTTTTTCTTCACTCTTATCATACGCTAGATGTATCAAATGATATGGGGACAATTCGACTTCATTATAATCAAACTAATGAAATATTTATACTGGAAATAGATTGAATCTGGACCCATTATCAATGAAATATGATCAAATGTAAATATCTATTAATTTTTTAGATATATATAAGTTTATTGCATGTGTCTATGTGATAGACACCACATACGTTTTTGTAAAAGTGATAACTGAATGGAATCACAAGATGTTTTTTAGATGAAAATTTTTTGAATAAGTAACTATAGATCATAATACTTAGGGGCTTTGGATGGCCTCTATAAAAACACTCTAACGATCCTTTTATAAAATAAGAGCATTCAAAACTGACTGCATAGATAAATTAATAGCTAGCATATTCTGGGTAAAATATTTCATAACATGACTACACACTTCCACTATGTTATAAAATACACAATTGGTGCATTGGAAATAAGGATAATAGTGTATAAATCTTAATATATTGAACAAATGTTGATGTAATTTATCATATAATTTTATTACGTCAAATTTACATTCCCACCCATCGAAACTAATGAGACTGTTACACACCTTCCAGCCAAACATGCAGAATAATAGGGTACTGGAGTGGCTTAATGAATTTAGGTGAATTTTAATTTACTACATAGGATCATTTATTGTCATATATTTCACTTTAAAAAATATAAATTTCATTACTCGGGATGTGTCTAGAATATTGGGTTCATTTGTGAATATGTCATCCCCTGTATCCTCACCGTTTATGGTCTCTTAATGTAGATATTATATCATTCTTAGGATATTCATGCTCATGAATATATTATACCATATAAAAGCTATCCATTAAAATTATTTAATTTATTAAAAAAAGGAATACTTATTTGATTTATGAGAATTATATTTTATGGGTAAATTAAAATAGTACCATTTGGTGGGATAGTGCCATACTCTCAGGATCAGAGCCATAAAATCTGAGTGAGTTAGGACTGGATTCGACATCTATATAGACTAATCATCTTGAACATTATCTTATCATCATTAGTTATGCTATTTATTATATTACTAGAATTTATAATATTGGGGACTATAAATATCTATCTCTACTATGGAAGAAGGAATCTAGAGCATAGTTGGTCAATTTTACTTTAACATGAAGATAGAATGAATTTTCATTATTTTAATACAATCCATCCATTCATTTATCATCTATTATTAATTACTATTAGCTACATTATGTCCTTAATATTCCCCCATGTGTTAGTATAGAAACATCCTACTCATACTAGTGGTCCTCCCAGTACTACTTGCCCGGAATAGTCTATGTTTTGTAGGTTATAAATAAATAGAAATTAGCCTTGGATGTTGTTACCTAATTTTTGATGAATGTTGAGTCATATTTTTTTGGCCATGGAGACTAAAATTATATGACCTATTATGTTCAGATAACATTTAGAAGTGATTTCTGAAATCCTCTATGACCAATCCATGAACCCAATCATCTCTAAAAAAGTATTCATTGTTTTTCTAATCTTCGAATTTTGAACATTCCTACAGATTTCAATTATCTTTATGGGGATTTTATTTTTGATTTTATTCATTATGGTGGTGGTACTACATGAGAAGGTGAATTATTTAGGGCTATTGTTGGGGTATGATATGGATTTAATTTGATGGATGAAAATTCAACTCTAGTTTTTATCTTTACATTTGTTTTTGGTGCTTTCCAAGACATTGATCTAGTTTGAAAAAATATAATTTCCCACCATTCAGATGAAAAGAAATACCTTGAATTATTCCAACAAATTTTATTGGGATAAGTGGTTATCTCATCTTTTTACAATGTATTTTAATAAAAATATTGAACAAGACTTCTTGAGGAATCTTAATGTGAAAGGATTAATGAAAAAAATTCCATTTTACGATAAAATATAAGACTCTATCTATTAAATAATACATTTAATTTGAGAGGATTAGGACTATTGGCTTGTGAAATGTAGAATTGAATTGATAGAGAAACATTTAATGAACATCATTCCACCCACTGATCAATTAGGATGTTAAATTTATGTACCAAATGAATGATTTTCCCTCAAGCCTATGCATGAAAGTACATTTTTTGGATGCCTCTTAAGTCCCAAGAGCTCCCACCATGTGACCACATTAAGATAAAAAGTTCACTAAATGTTGTTATGGATACACTAATCCATTGAATGTGAAAAAATAGGATTCTGAAAAAAAGTTGGGGAAGAGTGATTTATATCCATTAAGGGTAAGGCTTCCTCTACGATTGTATTAATGAATGTCTTTCCTAAATTGGCACCCATAGAGCTACAAATGAGTCAATGTAAAAAATAGAAATGGGTGAATAGATAACTAATTAGTATTAACGGAAGTTGGTAAATAGGTTCATATTTTCTAAGTCCCTCTTCTTCTACACATACTTTGTAATCCATATTGGATGCACTATGTGGATTTTCCTGCCGTAGCTATTATTACATCTCTAAATTAAAAAACTCTTGATATCTCAACACCATGAGGTATAGATATATTGGTTTTCTAGATCCTAGGAGGATATTATTTTCTGCATCCGCTATAACTGGAGTGGTTTGTCCTTTTTGAGGTGATCTTTCTAGGAGGGTGATAAAAGGTTCTATTTTCATAGAATATCAATTAATAATATTACATCTAATTATTTCGATGTGATTTTTCTTTAAATAATTCATTTCAGTCTCATATTATTTGTTCGATTTATCTAATATAATTTAATAATACCTTTTTAGAAAATTATGGATCACAGAAATACAATTAACATTTTCATTAGAAAAACCTTACATAGGAGATAGTAGTTGAACATTCCTCGGATTCATAAATTTTTTTGAGAGATTCTAATTTCATGATCACACACCATCATCATTTATATATATGTGAAAATTTTTATGAATGGTTGTATCCTACTATAGTTCCCCTATATTGGACTGATTTTATATATCATCAACATGTTTATTTCTTATTATTTTTACATGTTCTTAATGCCTTGAATTTTTCTTAGTAGTATTATAATTAACGGATGAATGGATTACCTAGAATTTCCACTGAATGAGTAATTAGATTATGGATTTTTTAACCATTTATATATTTCTTTTATTTGAGTCCACCATAAAAAATCGTCCATAAATTTTATGATTCTATCATAGATTATTTTTGAAGGGTGATTCATTGAAATACGATTGACAATTTCATCGTAAGAATCCCCAATGAGGAAGATAGGTATCATGATGGAATGAATTGGGTTGGTCTACCTTTTGATTGTCATCCAGAATAGGGAAAACCAATTTTGGTAGGGTTGAGTTTGAGGTAAAAATTAACATATTTATTTGGGATGGGGTACCACTTGATTAACCAATTTATCACACCAAACTAGTTTTTTTATATTGAATTGGGATCTAATTCTTAAAATACCACCATCCCTACGGATTGTAGTTGTCCCTGTTTTTCCATGGCCATAGTTATTTGGGATACTCTCATGATCTCATGTATCATCATATGAGAATGACTAGGGTGCACCCTATGGTTCACAAATGAGCTAACTACCTCAGAATACATCAGTGGTACTTGATGGATATCTTCTCATAAGAAGGTGTATTACTCAGTGTTTTTATAACATTGATGACATAGTTTTTTAGTGTACATTTCCCCCTATGAATCATGATTTGGATATTTTTTAATTTATAATTTATACAACCTGCATAAATGGACATTCCAAAACATGGATTCTATTATTTTTCTAGATGTGATGTCATTATATGAAGTCATATTTTTCTAACATTACAAATCTTAAAGCATGGTGAAGTTCAACAATTTTGTTTTCCCCCATTCTCTATTATTTTCACTATATAGCGAATCAATAATAAATTTTTGTATATATTGAAATGTATTATTCCATGTGTGTTGAATATCCACCCATCATTTACCCAAAATTGGGAATCCCATATATATAGGGGTTCTGATATAAATTTTATTAGAAATATCATCTATTTCATTAACATGATTTTCATGTACATCATATGGAAATCCATTAAATTTCCAAAAGTGATGATTTTTTATGGATATAGGTGTATTTAATGATTTTATTTAATATAATCACGCTAAAGAATATTGAATGGTGCATAAATACCAAAATGTGACCAGTATGTTTTCAATAGCCAACATTCACCTCCTCAGAAATTAATTCGCTAAATCATTTCTGAGAAATTCAAAAAACTACTCAGAAAAGATTGAAAATTTTATGGATTATTTATAATATGTAATTAAATTGGTGGGAATATCATCCTTTTAGTATGATGGATAATGTCGCTGGGGAGGTTTATAAGATAAACATACCATTGTGTTGTCTTATTTCTGTTAAAGAATATCATTACTCCATTACAAGGAATAAGGAATTATATCACATATTTTCCCAATAATATCATCATTAAATGGTTTCCTCATAATTTTTCAAAATGGAAGGATCTTTCTAATATAATGAAATATTACTATAGGGATGACCTTTGTAGAGAATTCCATTCTAGGGAGGAATACTGTCATGGATTAAAATATGACTAAACGAGAAAGTTATGTAGTGTAGACCTTGGAGAGGTCATTTTGGATGGATGATGGTAAAGGGATGACCATATTTTATATATATATTCTAACCATGAGGAGTATTTCTTCGATACTCATTAGGATATGAGTTCTCATGATCAATCATTTCATGACCCTGAAGGTGGCGTTTCTGAAATATATTTAGTGGCATGATTTCAGAGTTGACTGTAGAAATGTTTGGGATCTTCTAAAAATATTTGTTCTTTTTTATAGGGATATATTCATTCCTTGGGGTTGAAAATAATTAAAAATTTATTACTTATAGGTAGATCAAAATTATATTTAGGATATTGTTTCCATTTATCATGGTATTTTTCTATTGACCCTCTTATATGAGAGAATGAATATTTATATACACTTGAGTAGATTTCATATTCTTTTGATTTTCCCCATAATACATGGAGGTAGGTTTTTATGAAAAAACTCTATATAGTATATATTTAATCACAATATCCTTGAAGAATTGTAGAATGTGGTCTCGAAAAAATACCAATCATTTCATAATATCCTATATATAATGATTGAATTTGAATGATTGAACTAGGTTATATTCCCATTTTGTGGTTAGGATATAGATTATTCCGTACTGATATCCTCTATTTCATTCTTATAAAACCAACAATCATTATGTGAGAAGGAAATATATGGGGTTATGCCAATTTTCTATTTTGGTGTGTTGGCATGTTTCTCTAGTGTCGTCCAATCTATGATTACTAACATCATTTATTTGAACAATTAAACCACCCTAGTCATGGGTTAACAATATATTTTCAGGAAATATTCTCTTGTGTTAAATGGGTTGGGATCATATTCTATGATGATTTGTTACCACCATATTTGGTATTTGATGGGAACTCAGTTCTGATTAACCTGAGCCATAGCCCAATAATTGTAATCCTCATCACGATCATTACATGACACATTGTGTAATGTTTTTTGTAGTTTCAAGAATAATGCATTTGTGGTATGTATTTTGATTTAACAATCAATCACTGATGGACCAATAGATCTCCCTCCATATGGTAATGGAAGAAATGTTTTATGTTTTCTTGGGAAAGGAACCCAAAATGATATGTCACAACAATGGGTGTTGTTTACTTATTTTACGCCAGCAATAACAAGGTGGATGGCTTGTGGGTATTCATGTATCGTAGGGATTCATGAGCATCCTCCATGGATGGGATGGTATCTTTGATGTGTAGTAAAAATCTATTCATTTCATAGCTAACATTAGTGATATTAGGTCAATGATGGTAGCCAATAGATAGATTACAACTCGACATATGCGATGGACTATTTTTTATGTTAATATGATTTCATTCTAATTTAGGAAAGTTTTTTAAAAACTCATATTGGTTAACATAAAATCCATAGTCATGGAAACTATCCAATATGACATCACAGTTAATAAACACATGAGAATTTGGTTATCATAAAATATAACTCAATAGATTACTTCCATTTTAGGGTGTTACAAATAGGAATTCCATGATAGAAACAAAATAATTATTATTCATTAAAGGATTAATGTCTCGTTCACCTTTTTTATTTCTGATGAATGTAGTGTGAGATTAGACACTTCAATGTGGGGTTTGATTATATTTTATAAATCATTAATATCAGGAAATCACATTCATTTAACATCCACTTTATGATATATTACATTTCGATTTTAATCATGGATCCATAATCACTCAATTATTCCCATATCCATGATTGATTATGGACATACATTTCAAAGGAAGGAGATCATGGATGGGTTTTGGGAGTAAATACAATGAAGTCACATTCATTATGAGTGTGAGAGGTTAGTATCATCATCTCATTTTTGGCTTATTTTTTTCTAACTTTTGTACCCTCTTTTAGATTTAATTCATATAAATTTATCTTTTATAAAAAATAAATAAAATGTCACACTTATCATTTGTAATCAATCACATATACATGATGGGGTAACCATCTATTTTAATATATGACTCTCTCCCAATAGAACCATCTACATGTATTTTATGTTATTTATTGATATATACACTGTTATATGTCATACGATCTCTATTTTATTTTATTTTTTAAATGGAAATATTTTATTAAATGTAATGCGATTTAAAATATTGTGATTGGGAACATAAGAGTTTATTTCAATTTATTTAGTTTCTTAGAGTTTATTTATTGAGATCGAGCCCATTGGGAGGGCTTTATACATGTCCTTATGAAATGAATCCAAATCCTTATAGTTCGATCAACTTAATGGGACACATTGTACATTTTTTGGTCATGTGACATGTACATAAGAATTCATATTAACTTTATATGGAAATGAAATATAGGTAGAAAAGTCTTTGAAATGTATGGTGCCTAACTTACATGTGAGTGATAGTTTTTGGATGATCTATCATTGGATGCGACTTTATATGGTGATGAACTACATCGGTAAATTAGTATGATGGGGATAAATTGATAAAGGCCGAGAAGCTATATATCCTACTTAGTTATGGGTGTAATTATATTACATCGAATATGGCCCAATATGTATAATGAAATACTAGTGTTTTTGGTTTTTGTCCACATAGTGGCTTCATATGTGTCACAATAGTACTGGAATAAAATCCCTTGTAGTTTAGAGGCGTTGGGGATTACATTTATAATGGAGGTTGATTTGTGGATATTTGATCGTGATATTTACATGATCACCAATAATATTTAATCTTTCATTAGTTATGATGAGTGTGAGAATGAAGTGGAATTGGATGGTCTTGAATTATTCACAATATTCTCCATCTGGTAGTGGGAAAATTTAAGAGTATGGAAGGAATAATATATCCCACATAAATATTAGGGTATTTCTCAATGATTGAGGTCCAATAATAGGTTTCAGATATGATGAGAGAAGGATAAAATATTATTCATCATTAACGGTTAAATTATGTGGTATCTATCAAAATCTAAAATATGGTGGTTCCTACACTTCCTCTATGGTTAGGGTCCTTATTTCCATGGAGATGTGTTGATGTAAAAGTCCTGAGGATCCTTCCTACTAGGTAGCTTATGTGCGGGACCTCATTTATAATGAGAATGTATAATATAATGGGAGATTAATATGTGTTTCATGTGCACTAATTATGAATATATAGGGGTCTTGTTTGATGTTTTGTCTTAGTCTCCCTCAGATGGGATTTTTAAGGAAATTTCATTGTCATTGGTTGTATGAGAGAGAGATATATCTCATATTTAGCATGACCATGTGGATTCACTGTAGAGATAAAGAGTGATTCGCCTGGGTTATACATTATTGAGTTAGGTTTGAAATATCCTAGATTAAACAATAGCATCATGGATTTGATATTTCCTTAGTGATTCCTATGTGACCTGGGAGGAACCTCTCCTTGGTGTTACTATAGATAACTATGGGGTATCATTCCCAAGTACTATTTAATAAAAATAGTCAAATTTCATGGTCGATGAAGAATCTATGAAACCAAAATTGGATGAATCACATCTCAGACCTACATGGGATTCCCACGGTGTTCTTGGAACACATGATCTCATGTTTTTGTCTAAAAAATGTCTCCTCTCGAAATTAAATTTAGAAAATATATAGGGGATATCATCACATAATCCCTTGGTATTCTAAAGCATTTAAGAACATTAGTACATTGAATCTTGAAAATTCCATCTCGTTTTGTTTTCTTGTGAGACCACATGAGGGGTTTTAGGACATGATCGTAAGACATGGTAGAGTAAAGCTTTATTCTAACCCTTAGTATTCTAAATAAGTGGAATGAGGATATTAACTGTCCTATTTATTTGAAAACCTAGGACACATGGAGAAATGTATTCTATTTTTTATTCTATCACACATCATGGGGACACATGTGGTTCAAACAGGATGGCCTTCATATGTTCACCATGTAGGTGGACTCTGCGGGCTGGGCCTGGGTGATTTTTTGTCATGCAAGTGGGTGATGTAGGTCTTTTTGTCCATACAGGACCTTGTTGGGCACACTCAATGAGGTAAATTTTATTTCTTTTTTCTTTCAAATAATTTTCTGGTTATATGGTACTTCAATGAAAAATGTGGTCTGATAATAATAAAATCCTATATTATTTATGACATACCTCTCCTCAAAACATTAAAACAATGAGAGACTATATATTCCATTAAAATTAATTCTATATACGACAGTTAAACATGTTAATCACTATTTCAATAATACTCAATTAATATATATATATATATATGTCCCAAAATATCAATAAACTATAACAATGATTTTATCTACCTGTTTTTCAATGAAAATAATCATTTATAAGGATATTAATAATATTTAACTCTCTATTATACAAATTAATTGACCATTTATTACCTAAAATAAAAGAATTAATTAAACCTAGTAGTTATTAATATGACAATATTGTGTTCTATAACATTTATAAAAAAATTACAACCTTTTTATAAAATTACATTAAAATGTTATTGAAAAAATTTATATATAATTCCAAACCATTAAAATTAACTAATAATAAAAATATCCTTATAAATTTCATAAAAAAACACAACCATTTTTATAATATACCTTCATATCACCAATAATTCTTAATAATTAAATAAAATACATATGATTAGATTGATCTATTTTTTATTAATATTTTGTTATCTCAACCATAGTTAAGACTATAAGTCTCTCATTTTCAATCATCCTTGGAATATACTAGGATTCCTAATCATTTAAAAAAGTTAATTTATTTAGAAAAATTAAATATTAGTTTCTAGATATAGTCTTTCATAACCTTTATATCTATGGAATTTTATCAACCTATTATTAATAACCAGTATGGATAATATTCAAATATTAGTACATTACCATTTTAATAAAACAAATAATTCCTACTGTTTCTTCTCATAATACATTGTTATTTCTTCATAGATACATTTAGTTTCATTAGATTTTATTTATGTTACTATAATGAATAAAATTATCATTAAAACATTTTTATGGATATTATATACATTATATTCAAGGCAAGTGTTAAGACATAATGAAAATTTGAGTCCTGATGTCCCAAGATAAAATTATTGAAATATTTTAAATATATTTAATAGTGTACGATTAGTTTTCCAGAATATGTTTATTGAAATCTATATTAAGGCCTTGATCAATAATTGTTTGGCACTAATGATTTCATAATGTTAGTTTTCTTCTAAGAGTGACATATACTTTTTTGGTATGGGTCATTTTTAGAAATTTCTTTATGGAATTGGAAATGAATAAAATAATTAAATAAATAAATTTTTTCATTTATATTGATTCAATGACAGTTGAGTCTTTATTTATATTTTTATGATGAAATTATAGGGTTATTTTCCTAACTATAGAGCCATTGGAGTGTGTGATTTGGAGGATCTCCCATTGAAGAACAGCTTGAGAATATTGGATCATCCGTCGATGTGAAAAAATAATGGATCTTTAGAATTCCTATGGTGTCACATTTTTCATCATCAGTGATCGATATGAATTAAGGAATTACATTTTTCTAGATTGGATTATATCACAAAGATATATTTCTATGAATAATGTGAATAAATAGGACAAATCATGGATTCATGGATTAGTCAGCTAGCGGTATGGGATTATTTACATATATTATTTCAGATAAATTACTTGTGAATAATTTTTTTTTTCTTCATTCATTATTCTAATAGAAATTAGTTGAGGTCAAAACAAGAATAGATCAAGGTCCATTCCTCTTGATTATTCTTATGATATTCGCCCCTAATTTTTCACTCATCATGGGAATTATTTGTTTGGCATGGGCATCAACATATCTTGATGAATTTATCTTTATGAACATGTTTTATGGCACAATGATATTATATCATTGATCTAGGATCGAAATGATATTATTGTGGTGTAATGATGTAAGATACACAGATGAAATAAATTTTTATACTGGATTTTAAATTCTTTAACAGTCAATTATTTATTGTGTTTGGTTAAAATTTCTCAACAGATTATATACTGGAACATTTTTTTTAATTATGAGGATTAAACAAGGTGGTTTCTTGTTTTCCCGGGGATATGGAAAGCATATTGAAGACCATATGTACATGAATTAACATGAAAACCATATCTCTATTTTTTAATATTTCCACCCTACATTATCTGTAAATTAGAGCCACATGCCATGTGGTATATTCCTGGTGATATCTAGTGTTACACGAGGGAGATAAGTATCACACAACATGTTCCCCTATCAAATGGCGTGTGGTTCCCTTTTGTGAAATTACTATCTACCTCATAGGTACAATGAAATAGGATGGAGTACACGGGCATAGGAACAACATGTACACCCACACGGACATCGCCTAAGATGATTTACATTGGCTTATCTATGCACTCGTACATAGTCAGAGTACATAGTTATCCAACACCCCATGTACAGTTACATGTATTCAAGCATGTGAAATTCTCTTTACATGACTGGGACATGGGGTCAATAAACATGGAATTTAATGCAACAAAAAAGCTTCTAAATTGAAGACACTACTTAGAACATTTTTCCCCTTTATATTGGAAAATTTTAATTCGGATGAGTTCACCATATCCATCCTCTAATGTTTTTTATAGATCCACCTCATATATATAGAAAAATAATCCCTTTAGCATGAATTCATTGATAGTGTTGTTGGAATCCGTTCGATAGGAATGGAGTTAGATCCATGGATGACATTTGTGTGTTTTTTGGATTTCATTGAGCCGTCATGACCAACAAAAAGTGGGTTCTGATCCCCTAAATGGTGGGATAATCTAGATTGTGTTTTATGTATATCCCATTGTCTTGAGAGTGATCATGATATTTCTATTATACAGTATCAAACCTTTAGCGTGGTCTATTAATGGAAATATATAAAACTAAATATGTATCAGATGGAAATAAACAGTGTTATTAGACTTAAGAGTTTGTTCTCCTATTCGATTGTTATATGGAATCTTCAAACTAGAATTCTAGTTGTCATATTATGGTTGTGCCATACCTTTATGCTATGTTTCAATATTGAGTATATGTTGGTATTAATGTTATATGTCCTATAAAAATATTCCTTTTTATATATGACTATATTTCCTTTGGTTTATGCTTTTTTATTTTGTGGTGTCCTACTGGGCATTATTATACTAACCACTGCATGGGACTTTCCCATAGGTGTCGTGTTTTGTGAAGATGGTCGACCTTTTATAGAGTCCCTGATATACATTTACTAGATTTTAAATACTAATATAAGATAGACTGAAGTGTGTTTATGGTGATTCTTTAAGTATTTTGTAACATTACATTTGGGTTGGATATGTTTTTAGACTATTTCGGGTAGGGTTTTTTCATGTCTGGTTAACATTCCTTTACATCCTAATGTACTTTGGTTATATGAATTAGAAGTATTCAAGCATGATTGTTCTTTTTTTAATAAAATATCACAATTGTATTGGCTTAGAGATGTGTGAACGTGTATAGGTACATAGACTTAGGCCACCCATATTAGTTATATGCCTTCCCATTTTTAGTCAACCACACATATCCTATTGGATGGAAAACAAAGGAGTCACGATATAATCCCCATTAGAATTGGAAATGATATAGTTATAACATGAACGTCAGTTCTACCTTATTATAATATATTGTGAGTTTGGTTTTGGGTAATAGTATTATGTGTTTCATGTTCAGATTTCAGTCCTGGGACTCTAGTGATGGTGGACAACCCTCATATCCAAAGATAAAAAATATTATCACCTACATTTAATCCTATTACATGAAGAAATTGGTTTCATTGAGAACAATGGTACTTGAATCATAATGTAATTGGATGTGTTTACCTTGTCCTTATTTAGTTAGCTATCCATATATAGTTAATAACCACGGTACATCGGATATAATTTCATGATTCCCTCACAACATATTCGATATATTTTTCAACATTATCATCACAATGATGATCCCCTTAGTGATATGGAGACAATATAGGGACATATTCCAGTGGGGCTTCCTCTAGGTGGTGCACTAAATTTACCAAAATGTGTTGAGAAAAATAAGGTACTAGTAGTACCAGTATATGAGTTACACATGTTGACCACAATTCATGAGTTTCAGTGATTGGGACCCCTCAGGTAACGAGGTGATCCTGAACCATTGGATGATGTGAACTATCTGTTGGTGGGGACCTAAGTTGTATGTATTCTTAGGAAACTATAACATTTTATGGTGTCCCTAATGGCCTTCCTCCTCCATTTATCGACTAGATAGTGGGGGTGTTAGTGATCGATTCTTATGATAAGGTGACTCCAGTATGGTTCGACTTTGAGTGCCCTCTAAAATAAGACTTTTTTCACATATTCACTAATGGATTTACATATCATTCATCTTCCACATCTCCAGTATGGTAGTTGAACATGGTTTCTTTTTCATCTAGGTTTAACAACATCTCCATATACATAATGGAAATGGTTCATGTAGATTTTTTCAAGGATCAAAACATTGATCGGAGTCCATGTAAAGGATTTTCATCCAGTTTTATCCATCTACAAATTCAATCAAATGCTACAGTTCTAGAGAGATAATTGGTAGATGAGAGCTTAATGTTCTAGGATACACATAAAATGGTTGTCGATAGTAGGAATGAAAAAGCAGTGACCTCTATAGCATTTCCATAGTTTCATTCTCATGGAAAGGGGTGTGAAAATGATTTTTATGGTGGTCCAATGTAACAAGTTATTTATTTAAAGGATATCATAATGTGTCTAGTCACCCTGAGGACTGGCAGTATGACTCATGTGATACAAGAGGAAAAATTTCAATCGTTTTTCAGACCCACTATATATCTGATAGAGTGACTGTGGATAGAAAATGTTGGTATTGGTTGTTGAATTAATATATAGGAGAGTAGGGTGGTAGGTGTGTAGAAGGTGTTGGGATATTACAAATAGGTGGAAAAATCACTGACTTGTTACCAACACTACTACTAGGTTGTCTATTCTAGGAATAAAGATCTGTTGGACATGGGATAGGATGAATGCAGGTGGTCTATTCTAATTACCCACAAGCCTCAAGAATGATTATATATATGTAATTTTTTCATTCATTGTATGTAGTATTAATTGAAACATTTTCTTTCCATTCCTTATCACACGTCATATTTACGAATTATAGATATTATTTAATTCAATTTCTCAATCCCTTTTCTTGGGGACTCATACTAGAGATGAATCACTAATTAGATACCTATTTAGATAGAGTTACATGACTATCAGAGGTGAGAATTTATACTGGGATCTATTTTTAGCATCAATGTGGCCTTGTGACCTCATCTTAGGTATAGATTGTTTGTCCACTATTCATGCCCAGATTAACTATTTCAAGAAGGGGGAGGTGGTGTGTCGGTAGTGATGGAAATATGTTCACTAATTTAGATTAAATTAAAACCTAGAAATTTCACTATGGACTCATGCAATGGAGGATCTAGATAATTACTCATCATTTGGATAGACTAATCCTTGTTGTAGTGAATTTTATGAGTTCTCATTTTGTTATTGTAGTGGCAGTGTACAAGGATGTCTTCCCTAAGGATGTTCCTTGTTTACCTCCCTACTAAGAGATACCCATATACATTGATCTATAACACATGACATCACTAATATCTGTAATAGCATATCTGATGTCTCGTGAAGAGATTTCCAATCTAAGGGTGCAGTTGGAGGACTTGTAGAGGAAGTGCATTGTTAGAATAATAGTTTAACACTTTTCAAGATATACATTGTTTAACAAGAAGGTGGACGATATAATTAGGTTATGTGTGGAAGACAAGTTATTGAATTATCTATCCATGAAGAAAAAATACCCAACAGAGTGTATAAATGGCCTATTTGATCATTAGATCGGGGCTCGATGGTTTACGAAGGATGACCACAAAACAGATTATCACTGATTTGGAGTAAGGGATGAATATGCTTTGAGTATTGAATTAAAATATATATATATATATGGTCACTATGAGTACATTTTGATTCTATTTGGCATGAAAACCTCCTCAGTATTGTTCATGTTACTAGTGAACTAGACATTTTAGTCATTCATACACAAGTCTGTCATTGTTTTCATCGATGATATCCTTGTGTACTCACAATCTCTGGAGGACCATGTGAGACACTTGAATATTGATGTAGATTTTATCTAAGAGAACAAACGTTATAGGAAGATCTCGATGTGTCTGTTCTGGATATATGTAGTCTACTTTATGGGAAATGATATCTCAGAAGATGGAGTGGTAGTGGACCCATCCATGTTCATGGAAATGTTACCTTGGGATCCACCAAAGAGTGTGAAATATATTCAGATATTACTTGGGTTAGTAGGATATTACTGTAGATTCATAGTTGGTTTCCCAACAATATCATCACTAAAGAAAGATGTTACCTTAAAGGTGATGTCTTCCATTTTTATGGACAATATCCAACATTCTAATCACCATTTGAGATGGATATTGATGGGAACAACAATATTGAGATTACTATAAAAGGGTTTCGAGTATGTAGTGTTCTATGATGCATCAAGAACAATGATTTGTTTTTTTTTGATATTGATATAGGTGGTGATTTCATATGGTTCATTTATATTGATACAACATGATCAGAACTATGCGATAGAAAATAATGAGCTACCAGAGGTAGACTTCGCACATATGAGGTCGTGACACACAGTTGATAGAAGAGAAGCGTATCATCTATTTTGATAATATGATACTCAAGTATATATTCTCTCATATATATATTAACATGATATATATGTGAAGGATAGAGTTACTCTGGTATTATAACATTGAAATTGTCTACACTACTAGGAAGGGAACAAAGTAGATGATTCTTTCAACAAGAGATGTTGTTCTTCGTTTATGAATGTGGAATCAAAGTGGTTGCTCTCAATGCATTTATCCATTGAATATGGAGATGTATAATCTGACCTCCATTAAATGGTTTTAACACCTACTATTGTGCAGAAAGGTAGGAAGGAATAAGATGGGGATACCAAATGTGAGACTCTACAGATGTAGATATTCATTGGACATTCTTATGATAAATTTTATGAAGGTGTGGAACATATCATGGTTTTTAGAGGATGAACGATTGTTCCAGTTACATTACAGTATTTGGTTCTGAGTTAGTTTCATTAATCTATTTTTTTGGTACATTATTGTTTTGAAAACAATTACCAAGACCTTTAATATCTGTTTTGGTTTCATGAGAAGAAAAAATGAGTTACAAAGTTTACAACATGAAGACATACCCATTTGAAAGTGAAAGGATAACAACAAGTTATAATGATTTTAGATCAACATCATGAGTTTACAGCATGGAATTTAGATGGGATATCACTAAAATTAGTTAAAGGATTACCATGCATGTCCTAGTGACACGATGCAACCTAGGTGATCATAGACTGACTCAACAAGTTGGACCACATATTAGATACCCAAGAGAAGATTTCATTAGAGAGATTCACATATATCTATGTAAAAGGAATAGTTAGAATCCATGTAGTTCCATTGAATATTTTTTCTAAATATGATTCTCAAGTGATATCCTAGTTTTCGAAGTTATTTCAGGTGATTTTGAGACACTAATACGTTTTAAAAGAGTGTTTCACAAAAAAAGGCAACCATAAATAGAAGAACAATCCATCCTAGGAGGAAATGATGTGGGATATAATGTGGGACATTGGCTACCATTCGTAGGATCACCCACTAGTAGTGAATTTCTCATAAAAAACAATAGTTACCACTACACCATCAATATTGTTCCATTTGTGGCTATATACAGGTGACCGTATAGTTCTCCACTTTTTTATACTATCCTAGGAGAGTCGATAGTCATGTGAAAAGTGCTACCTCTAAGATTCATTGGCACTTTGCCGATATCAAATATAGTTTGGTAAGAGATGTACCACTTAGCTCTACATCTGTAGATAGAATTGGTACATGATAACTTCCATGTGTCTTAGATAATGAGGTATGTGGATAAACTGTCAAACATTATCAATTAGGGAATGGTGGACATTGAGGATTGTGGTAACATTACTAACCACCCTATAGATATCAAGAACAAGCATGATATTATCCATCATAGGTGATTGACTCCCTTAGTATGTGTCTGGTGTTAGTAATGGAATCTTCATAACAGAGAACAGAAAGTGGTGGCTCACATTTTTTCTTAGTACACAAAAAACTCTGTGTAGCCTTTGATATAGAATTTCATGAAAAAAATCACTATTGTGGGAAGAATAGAATGACATGGATTTTCCTTGTATTAATTTTTGATATTATATGGGTCATTTTATAGACTTGGAACTATGATGGTGTGTGGTTCTGAGGCCTGGTGCACCCATTATAAATGTTTGAAATATATTAAATATATTAAATTTCATGAAAATTCAGTTTTCATGAAAATTTGAAATAACATATAAGAGAGGTCACAAATTAAATATCCAAGGGAACTATAAATTTTTTAATATAGGTTTTACCCATAGCGTGACATAAACATTTATTAATTGGGTTGTTTCTTAATAATTATTCAAGGAAATGTAAATGAATAATATAATTAGATAAAATATTTTATTTCTTTTTCATTGATGTATAGTCTATTGAATCATTAATTAGAATGATAGGTTTAAATTAGAAGGTTCACTGCATAGATAGGGTGGTGTATGAATTTATATTTAGAGGGTATCTCTTAGAGAATCATTCATTAGATCAAGTATCGGTGATAGATGTGTAATATAATTAAATAATATTTCAAATAAGAATGATGTTTCATTGTTCTTCATTAGTGATCAATCTAAATCAAGGTAGGGCATTTCTTATTGGATTATATCCTCGTTATTAATTTTTATGATGTACATGAATCAATACAACAATAGATTTAGTAATTGATAGGTCATCATGTGAGAATTTTTTATTTTTAGGTATAATTGTATAGATTTTTTTTAGGAAATTGTTTTTTCTTCACTCATCATTATAATGAAAAAAATCAATTTAAGCATAATCATCTATCAAGGTATATTCCACATAATTGTTCTTTTGATTTTCTCCCCTCATACTAATTTCATCATTGTAATTATCTTTTCATCATGTGGTTAGAAATATCATGAGGAATCAATTTAAGTGAACCAATTACATGAAATAAAATCAAATATCATAGATTTTTGATCAACATGACACAGAAGTGGTACGAAAATAGATGTAGTGATTGATCGAGTGGTTTTTGTTACCTGATTTTTAGTTCTTCAGAACATAATAGATAATTTAATTTGATGTAGTTTTCAAAACGTTTTTGACAATAATAACAAGTAGTTTTTCGGTATTTATGCATAGACAATATGGTTACTTGTTTCTGCTACAATGTTATTCATTAGATCGAAGGCTAGAGGTACAAGAATGATTGTTAAAACTGGAATTGATCTTCTTGTAATATCAACACTACATGGAATTTCACATAGGGAAAATGTAATGTGGTACCCTCCTAGTGGTGGTTGGGGTTATGGGAGGATGATAAGTGTAAGATAATGTCTGATCCTATCACATGGGATGTGTTCTACATTGGTAAACATTGTCTATACCATATAGGGTATTCAAACACTGAATGGATAACACTTCTGTGGTCATGCCATGTACTCCCACAAGAACACAGACAAAGAAAATGCACATGTTCTAATCCATGTACTAGTACAAGAGATGAGTACATAGAAAGACAATATGTTTGGTAATATTACATAGAAACAGGCATGAGGCCAAGTCTGTTTACATAGGTAGGAGCTGGTGTTAAGGGACCTGATGTATAAGAATACAACAAGGCATATAATTTCTATGAAATGTATTGCTGCCATTTTCCTCTGAATCATGGAAAATTTTCATTACATTGAAATCCCCACTTCTACTCCATGTGGATTAGATGGGATTGCCTCCATCACATTGGATGTTGATCCCCTCAGCAGGACATGTGCAAGATAGTTATTGGAATCCCTCTGGGAGCCATGTAGTGAGAACAAATATTCATCTTTCTGTATTAGTTAGAGTTTCCAATATAATCATGACAACCACAATGTGGATGATAATCCAATATATTACCGTTTATTCCAAATTTCTTTGTTGGTATACCCCATGGACATGGAACTGGTCCTATACTATGTATTAGATCTCTTAAAACCATTAGTGTGTACTTATAATGGTGTGACCTGATGACCTTTATCTCTAGGATGGACATCATTTTTGTTATTAGACTCCTGATTTTGTTCTCATAGATGAATTCTATGTGGAATCATAAAGATAGAATCATAGGGTGTCATATTATAGTTGCGACATAACTCTATAGTATGATTATTTGATTCGTATATCTTTATATTCTTATTATATGTGTTTTAGACATTTAACTCTATAGATATAACATTATTTCATTTTTTAATTTCTTTGTGATTTCATGTTTTTCCACATGGTATTATTGTACTCACCACTGAATGGGATTTTCCCACAAATGTCATGTCTTGTTTGGTTGAATTACTTTTTTGATAGAGTCCCAAACAGATCTGGTCCAAACAGTGCTTATAAAGAATAGAAGGAGTGAGTTTTTTCCTTGTTTATTTTTCCTTGTTTATTTTTACTTAGTTTTAGTTTTTATCCCCTGGATTATTAAATATGGGCTTCGGGTGTTATGGCATTAACCCCATTGGGATGGTTCAACATAGTTAGGTTCTACATTAACTCTTAAACTAATAAATTCTTATAATGAAGAATTATTTTAATATATAAAATTTGTAAAAGATAATATGATTAAACAAATTATATCCCATTGTGTATTATATTTTGTTGTGAATTCATAGGACCACTAATCACGTATCATTCATATGATCAATTCAATGTTAAACCAACCCTTTGTGGGATGACTACCCCAATTACATATTTCCCATTATCATATCCCCTTCCCATTAACAAAATAGTGATTCATTACTTGGGAAATTACATAATCTCGACTTTAGCAAAACATTGTAATGATTTAATAAACATATAATAATCCATTAAACTATTCTGTACGTTTTTCTATATATTTATCTTATCATAATCACTTAAATTTTAAATTTGAAATAAACTATAATAAATAATTATCAATTCCTTCGAAATTATGATCACCTATATCATCTCAAATAGTAAATTTTTTTCACCCATCATCATAACGTCTAAATTTATCCATACCTTATTATGATTCTAAATATAAAAACATGAATATATTGCTATTTTAATTGCTTGAAATATATAATTAATCTATTATAATACATTCCCAATTCCTAATTTGTTTATTGTTTTAGAGAACTATGTCTAAATATTACCTAACATAAGACACAATATTTTCAATAATTAACAATTCCCCTATTAAATTTGAAACAAATTAACCAAATAAAGAGACTTCAAAATCACTTAGATATTTTAAACTTAGGAAACTCTTCTATATGCTTAATAATATTCCAATATTCATAACCTGGGTAAATGGAATAATTTGAAATAGGTTTTCTCAGATTACAAATAAGATTACATAGAAGTTTAAACTATTATAGGACTGAAGTGATCATTATATGAGAGTATGGGTTTAATTAAGATACAAAATAATGTTGTAACTACCAAATCCAGACCATTAATTATAAAATTTAATAATAATACATCATTAAACTGATTAATATCATTGAAAAATTTAATAAATGATAATTTGGGAATATCCATAAGTAAGAAAATCATAATGTATGGGATCAAGAATCAAAAACTATTTTCCCTGGTGGATAAGGATTAAATCGCCTATTTCCCTAGTGGATCTAGATTCACTCAACTATTTACAAAAATAAATCAGGAATTTCATTGTTTTTCCCATTTTGAATTCAACATCACTTACTTTTTAACTATTATTTAATAATATTAAAAATATTTCGAGATAAATATGTGGGAAATATAATTAACCACTCAAAATTTATGAAATATTTATTTTGAAATATAAAAAGATTCTTTTCCATATCTTCCTTTATATTTATGATTTTTTATATTGAAATTGTTGTATAAAATTATTATATTATTACTTTATGTGAGATATACCTCCTAATGATTAGATTAGTGGTTATGAATTGAACTAGAAATTTTATTAAAAAGTATTTTTTACACATTTATAAAATGAATTAATTTATTAATAATTTATTAGAAATTACGATAAAATCATTAAAAGGTAATGGTGTTGTTTTTTATATTTTTTAAACTATTAAAAAATGAAATCATTTTTTATTAATTAGTTACAAATAAAAATTTAATAATTTAACTGTAATGGGGTTATATTTTTGAAAAATATTCTTTTTCATGAAATGTGTGTTAATCATAAAAATTAAACTAAACACTATTTAAGATTGATTTTAATAGAATTTATATAATATATATATTTAAATAAATGTTTTTACACCCATATCAACTATTTTACAAGGATGGAATATGATAAATCATATTTTTTCATAGAAAGTAATTTAAAAGATTTATTTACATTTTTTTTGCATCAAATAATATTTATTTCTAAAATATAGACAAATTTAATATTTCCAAATGGATTTCATATTTATAATATTTTGTATGATAAAATAAATTTTTATTCTAAATAATTGGTTATCATGGTAAATATATATTACATGGTTTTAGGGAAAAACATTGTTAAAACTATGTAGTAAGGAAATAAAATCACTCAAGCACATTAATATATAAAATTGTATAATTGGTTTTTATCAAAAATATTTTTTATCATGTTAAATATATTTTCATAAATTACTTTTAATTAGGAATACACGATTTTATTTCTTGATGATATGTAATATTTTAATAAAAATTTGAAATTATTTTTGGGCTGTAGCATTTCATGGAATAGTTAGAAGGATCCATTTTGTTCTACTTGATAAAAAATTAAAAATACTTCATTATTTTATTAAATAATAAAATATTTAAAACAATATATTTTTGGTTTGATGAAATATTTTTCTTTAAAAACAGAATATTTCCTAAAACCACTTTTTCATGACTTTGGTGATCTTATATTAAAAGTAATTATATATCCCTTGAGAAATTTAATATGAAAAATTTTATTCAAAATTTGGAAACAAAATGATAAAAATTTATTTTATGGAATCATGAAATTTTCTTAATAAAATTACATTTTTTGTTAACTAGATATGTTATTATGGTTAACACTAAAATGAGACTACTAAAGTTGTCTAAACAGTGCATAAGGGATTAAATATATGACAGTAAAGTATAAATTTTATATTTTGAGTATATTTAGACCTTATAGAATCATATAAGTTTTTTCCTGGTTCATTGGTTAAACATTACATTATTATTATTTATATATATTACATAATATTTTATGTAATTACATTTGTGTCCTCTCCCTCACTTTTAAAATTGAACCACAAATGCTCTAATATAAAGATTGTTTGAGCCTTAAATAATATAATTTAACTACACTAATACCATCTTAGATTCTATCCCAATATAATAGAGTCTTTATTATATCATAAATATCATCCTTAAAGTTCTTGAGGTGTGTAAAAATTAATGATTCCAAATGAAGATGTATCACTCTTAAAAGAGTATATTCAACTTTATTTCATCTTTTTCTTCAACAAACCAAATTTTTCCCTTTATAAAATAATAAATTCTATATCTTATATAAATTTAATTACTCGTATAATGAATAATTATCATTTTCAACATCCTTTCCATCAATTTTGAAATTAAATAATTGATTTTATATTGGTGTGGAAGACCAACTTCATAATGTCATGCATTTCTATTCTCATAAAAACTTCACATTTATGGTTATAACAAGGGATTTCCTGAATATATATTATCTTTATTATTTTATTATATTTTATAGTGCTTATTTATACATTAATTTCCTCTCATTATAATAATTAGAATGTGGAGACATCACTCATGCATATTTACATAGTACTACCTCCATAATGTAATATAATTTATTTATTCGTCTAATTTATATAAAAATATATAAATATATAATAATAATAACATATTATACTAATTAAATGATTATAATTATGGAAAATTTTGTTACCAAAATCAATGAAAAAACCATAACTTCTAAACTAAAACATAGAATAACAACAATATATTGATTAGTGGAAATAGTGTTTTTAAAAATAAATTTATAACATATCAAATATTAAATTTTTATAATTAACTCATATATGGTAGCATTTATTTTATATCAAAAATATAATATTATTATAATAAATATTTAATTATTATATAAGAGGATTGGATTTTTGTGATTGAATATATGATTTGACCAATGAGATTAACTTTACATTTTAAATTTTTTAGGATTGCCTATTTTGAATAATAATTAAAGAAAATATTAGGGATATTATAATTTGAAACATATATAATCCATTAGTGTCTATTCATTCATGGAATGTTCATGTTTTTGAAATTTTTTCCACTATTTAGTAGACAATATTATTCACATTTTTTAAGAAAAACAATTATTATTTATTGTTTTGTTAATATTATATTACATCAATGTCCATGTATTCATGAAAATGTATTCAAGAATATTTTTATTGTTATAAACTTATATATTAAATTAGTGTTTAATAATTTATGAGTTTATATGATGGTTTAAAAGGTATATTGTTTTCATTTTCATACTGATATATTTTTTATTGATGTCTGTAAGGGAATATTTATTTTAAATTATTCCACATGAATAATGTTCATCGCAATCATAAAGACTACATAATTTGCTGATATATTTATATGATACCACATTAAACTTCAAAGAAAATGAATTTCCTAGTATTTGGGAAATTTCATTATTTTTAACAACAGTTTTAAAATAGAAAAGTGTGTATTCCCTAATAAAGATTTATAAAATATTTTATGGTATATTAATATATGTCCAAGAATTTTGATGTCACTTATGCCTCACTATGAACATTATCCAATGATTTTTTCCTTATTATATTCCTATAAGGCTGTATATTAAGATAATGAAATATTAATTAAATCCATTTTCTTATTATGGGATAACGTATAATTAAAAAAATAAACAAATCCTTGTGGCATATAAATGAATTTATTAAGATTGTAGGATACTTGGGATTGTTATATTCCTCAAATGCATTAGGTAATATGGTATTCAAATCATTGGATATGATGAATAAAAGGATGTAAATTATAGTGAATATAATTATTCACATTTTAATTTGTGAGTATGAATTCTTATATCTATTATTGTAAGATATTAAATAGAGATTTTTTGAATAAGTATGTTCATATTTTGATATGTGGGTATAATTTTGTAATTATATTCTCACAATATTATGTTTATAAATCATTTAAAATAGATTTTTTAATTAGACATTGATTTACAATCCTTATTATGTAACATGCCTATGTTTCCAATCATGAATGTTGATTACTAATATCATTCATTTTTATGTGAATTAATTTTGGAGTTTATATTTTAATATTTCATGATTATGAATCTCTAATAATGAGAACATGAACTTGATTATGTTATCATACCCTTATGTCATCTACTGACCTAATGTTATTTGTATTTCTCATGTTTACCCATTATGAGTATTTGAGCTATCCATTACTTATGATTTTATATTCTAGGATTTAATGGAATTATTTATGTGTGATATGTATAAAAAGAGACTATTATAATTATCCTTGAGGAAGATGTTGAATTTCATTTACAAAATAACTTGATTATACATCCAGTCTATACAAACACTAACATGTTATGTCCTGAATCATGTATAATTTTGATATATAATAATTGTTTTTATAAAATGTTATAATATTTATATTTTTTATGTATAACATTATATTTTCATTATCATAGAATGGATTAGTTTGTTTTCGGAAACATCGATGAAAATATATTATTTATAACCCATTGGTGAATAATATATATAGAAGTACACCAATCTTATTGTAATAAATGGAGTTCTATTTCCATTGAAAATAAATTAAAATATACATACTATATATTGGATGTGGATTAAGAAAAATTAAAATATGGTTAAAAACACTTAATGGGGGATGATTGGATATTTATTGCATCATCATGAATGTACAATGAATGTGACAAAGTTTTCAAAATCATTAATCCACTAATAATTTGTATGATTATGTTTATTCATATTGACATTATGATAGATAAATATTATTTTCAAAGGATGATAACAATATATATGATAAGATAAACCAAATATATCTTAAATAAATTCTAATGTCTCATAACGTAATACCTCTCATGAATAGGATTCTTGAATATTTGATTTCTCACTCGGATTATTATTACAAGATAGTTACCCTATTTTTATTGATTAATAAATTGATATAACCGGATGGAATCAGGAGAAGAATGATTGTGATGACTATGGAAATGATCACCCTTATGAGTAATATAATTAATATGATTTGGGATAAAATAAAACTAGACTATGATCACTCATCTCTATTAGTAAATGAGTTGAATCATAGACAACATTTATATTTTAAATAAACCATGGTGGTTGAAAAAATATACTAGGTCTTTTATGTGAAAACATTTACCATTCTTCAATAGGTATTTTGATCCGATAATTTGAAAAAATTGTATATATGTAAAGGGAATTACATTTTCTATTTTTTAGTTCTCATACTATTAGTTATATTTCATTAATTTCTATCACTTGGATGAAAATTATTTTTACTGTTAGACTCTTATTATGAACAATATAAAAAAATAAACAAATAAAAAAGATTTTTAGGATATTAAGATGTTATTTCTCAATAAATACATTGAAAAAAAATTTCTACAATTATTCAAAGAGACTTAGATGATTTTAAATTAAAGTATGATGAATCCCTTAGTAGCTATGACGCAAATAATACAAGGCATCCATTAGGTTACAATATATTTTTGTTAAATCCTATGAGATAAAATGATTGAAAATTTAACAAAATTAAAGTAAGTGTTTGATGGTTTGTACCATGAAGATTTTTTGATAACTATGATTAATCATTTATTGTGCTCCAAATGTTAAAATACTGAGTGGAAAATCCAATTATTCTTCTTATTTTTGAGAAAATAACATAAAAATGGAACTTCATAGAAAATAAAATAGTAATTTATATATATTTATGATATTATAACTACATACATTCCATAATTTTGTTGGAAATCACAGAATAAATTGTCTAAAAGGAACTAATAAATTCTAAAATATTAGAATGATTTACTATCAATCTAGTGGTTGTCAACCAGGGATAAAATTGTTTGAAAATTCAATATAGTTTAATATGGACTCAACCTATGATGATTAATGTTTCATATTTATTAATATTGGTAATTATTATAGTTAATACATTTCCAAGAAAAAGTGAAGATTTAGGCCAATATAATCCCCTATGATTAATGATAAATGGATGGCCTTTTATATCACAACTGACGTAGGTTAAAAGAATGACACGGTGAGAGGTAAACATACCATCCAGTAAATATTTTAAAATGACATTTTTTATTTTGAATATACCAAATAATTTTTATATAAATAATTTTTTAACATATAATAATATGTACATGGATGATTATATATTGAGTTTGCATTAAAATCCACCAATGGAATATTGATCGCATCAAATGTCTACTTCATTTCTATGATAGATGTTTTTCGAAATAATAATTCTAAATATCTAGTTATTTTATATCTAGTTTAATTTTATGTAACATTGGGAATAGATGTGATTTATATATATAATTACCATGTAAAATTATTGGATTGGATTTTATGTTTTATATTATGAATCATCTGATGAAAGTCAATCAGTGAATGAATAAACATGATAATTCATTGGTAATTACATCAATTTCTATTACGTTATACTTATTCATTAAAGGATATTTATCTATAATAGTTTTAGAGAAACTCATCATCGATGATATTCCTATTTTATTAAAATATATTGATATTTTTATTAATGATATTCCTTTTATTCTCTAAAAAATATCTATATTGGGATTTCAATAGAGTTCATATATGGTGTTATGATTATTGCAATGACTCCATATAGATTAGACTCAATTATGTAGTATGAATTGAAAAGTAAACTCAGGGGGAATCTATAAAAGGGACACAAATACAAATGTGTGACACCATTAGGAATATAATTATTTTTATTAACTAGAAATATCAGTATATTCTTGTTTTCATTGATTATAAAAATCATAACACTATCATAATCATAAACTTGTATTTTACACCCCATATTGATGAATTATTTCATCAAATTCCTAGATCTCAATAAATTTCAATAAATGGCCATGATTTTGGATATCATTAATTCATGTAAATGGTAGATGATATACCTAATTGATCCTCCATTTTGGGGTATGGTCATTATGAATATTAATAAGTTCTAATTAGACTCAAAAATTCAACCACTATCATTAAGGATATAATGAATATATTACTTTGAGGTCACATGGATTAGTTTTTGTAGTATTTTTGGATAATATTCTTATATATTCAATGAAAATAGAAGAGAATGAATATCATTTAATCATTTTTATAAATTCCCAAATGAAGGATATGTCATTTTCAAAATTTAAAAAGTTTTATTTTTTCATTAATATTGTTTATTCTTTATTTCAGATAATACAATGAAAGGTTATATTATTATATCTTTATGTAATTGGAGTTATTGAAAATACCATATAAAAAGACAATAAATTATATGCATATTTTTAATATGCTTTATGTGAATTATCAAATCATTATTATGGGAATTTTGTAAATATATAATACCCTGATGATGTATTAATGGACTGGTGTTATGAACCATCCCAGTGGAGCCCCTACTGTGACTCTCCAAGCCTCCCTCTAATAGAACAAGGTACGTCGACTATCACTGAGTAGTAATATTAATAACATGGGAGGACTTTTATATTTACTTGTACGCACACAAACTTATCCATGATCACAATATGATAAAATGTAAAAAACACTAAGAACCAAATTTAAGGATACCACTATATCCCAACTAGACTATGACTATAAAGAAATGTGTATTAATGTAAATTGGGCCTGAATACAATCCAGTAGATATAATTCAATAACCACTAGTACAACCTGGAAGATGATGTATGATGATTGCTTTCTATGGCCATAGGAATAACCCTTATCATTTCTGATATCACAAGTCACAATCTTGTCCTAGTCCATCTAGGAATCCATTAAAAGGTCCCTAATTTCCAAAGGACTCGACGCGTGCAAGAAAATCTGGTGAAGTGGTGAGTATAAAAATACATATTAAGACACCCCAAAACCACAATAAAGTAGAAAAAGAAAAGATACAATCAGATCTTAACAAGTACATGTCTATAGAAAATATAATAATATTCATATATACTGAATAAAAGAAAAATAATGTAGATTTTAGTCACAAAAACCACATACCAACACTATGGATTTAGCTCAAAGATTCCATGAAGCACGCATCTAGGAGAACACACACCGAAGTCTGATAGCTCTCATGGCATCAATTTGAGAAGTATTTTTCATTTAGAATCATCATGAGAGAGATATGATACACATATAGATCCAAATAGAGAAATACTATACATAGATGAAGATCACAAACATGGTGATGGGATGATACAAATTAGTCAATCTAGATTAACTTATTATGTAGAGGAATAATTCACACCAAATATGATCATGTCAACACCCTTGAATCTACCTTTGGAATAAATATTGAATATATGATCCTCTTTCGGGCCACTTCGGGGATTCCCAAATCACTATCCACGATGTATTGTTGAAGGGGTTATACTAGTACTAGTAGGAAATGATATGCAAAAACCTTTAGAAAAATGATCAAGGGGACAAATCCTTACAAAACTCATCAATGATACGGAGTGCAATAGAATGAAGACTTGTATAAAGGGATACATTTCATATAGTATGGTAACATGTTTAGTACCTTAATCCTCGTTACTACCTATGTATAATAGAACATGATAATCCAAAAAAATTTGTGTTGAAAATGGGTACCCGGTGTGTACAAAAAGTCACATGTAGTGTCTTTACATCTGGGTCCCTCTTGTGTCCTCTAGCCATGTTCCAGTACATGGTGACTACCCATGTTTTTATACCCATGTACAAGTACATGGTGTTGTTCGTGCACTTGAAATATGACAAGTCGTGTGTTGGGGTACATGTAACACCCGAGATTTTATAAGAAATATTTTGTTTTTATGTATAAATTTATATAAAGTAATCTTTCAATACACACAACAATGTCTTGGCTTGCGTTACATGCAAGATCAACCTTCCTCGATAGCTTGCATTATACGCAATACCGAGTTTCACTAAACAACGATATGTTATTAGAATATTATATAAACTAGCCGTTATTAAAAGTAATACCCAATTTTTGAAATTTTAAAAATTTTATCAGTCAAAATGGATTTCATTTTTGGATTTGTAATATCAAAATTATCCTAGGTTGAATTTTTGATATTTTTCTAAAAACATTCAATTTTTTATGAATAGTGAAAAAACTGGGTTACTATTTAAAAACCAACATGTATTTAAATAATTATTTATTTTATTTCAATTTATTTTAGTTAAAAATTGATACATAATATCTATATAATTTCAATTTAATTCATTGGAGTCATTTTATAATAATTTTAGATATATAAAAATTTTATTGAACTTTTCATCGTCTTTTACCCTCCTCATAGGAGAATTTGAAAATTGACATAAAACATAATTTTACCACTTTTGTGAGTGGAATTTCTAAAATCCGAGAGACATGGTTAATATCAAGGAGTAAAATGTGGTTCAATAAGATAAAAATATTTTATAATGAATAGTAACTTTTTACTTTTTTACCACGGTTAAAAGTAAATAGGGTAATTAAGGGTAAAAATGTTATTATTATTACCCTAACTCATGTGCTAATTCTATTGGATAAGTTTAATTCGACCAAAAACAACCTTAGAAATAAAATATGTCCATTTAGGTCCACTTAGATTAGATCAGGACACTTATAATTATTTTATTTAAAGAAGAGTTAAAAGAGTTAAAAACAAAGTTTAATAACTAAAACATTTTTAATATAGGGTTATACATAATATAAATTCGACTATAAATATTCATTAGAAAAATGAAAATATTTCCTACATAATGGTTTTTTATTTATAATTTTTAGACATTAAATAATTTAATTTATTTACGACACAATGATGATGCAATAATTACCTTATTAGTGAAATATTAACCTAATTTATATTATGAAGACCCAAATAAATGTAATTTGAGACTTTTTATGAATTAAACTAGTTTTATTGGTTAATATGACATGTTAACATTTATTTAATTAACTTTTATCAAACTAATCATGCATATTATGATTTTAACACAAGTTAAGTACCAAATAGTGTCAAAATTGACATAAAATAGTTTTTAAAACAAATATTATATTATTAATTGTTATTTTATTCCTAAAAATCTACAGTACAAGAAAATGACTTAGATAAGGATATATATATATTAATAATGAACCACTTGGGGCTCGTTTGGCTTTTTATAGTAAGTTTATTAACCAAATAGTGTAAGAAAAAAAAAGAAGACATGGTAAAAATAAAATTATTTAACTTATAGTTAATTCTAAATGATATGGTTTAAATAGTGACCTAAATTTGTCTAAAACCCATTTGTTGAGAGGATTTCGACCCATCCCCACTTAGATTTGAAATAAATCAATTTGGAGCTATTAAAAAACGAATATGACTTTATAATAAAATTATATTTTCTGTTTATTCTATGGTGCCCCTATCCTCTATTATAAAAGGGAACCTCCTCCCTCTCCTCCTCACACCACTTTGAGCCTTCAATCCCAACCAAACCCAGCCCATTTACCTTCTCAACTTCCCTAGAAACATCCTTGAGGTCCTGTTCTTCTTCAAAGAACCTTTTTAGTGACCTAAGAGGAGGTTAAGAAGAGTCGCTTCAAAGAAGAGGTAATGTCTGTTACCGATTCTTTTAACATTATTTCTTCTTCAACATCTTCTTATTTAGTTGTTTCATCATGAAGTAATAACATAATTATAACTTATATACTGATATGTTATTATAAATATGAAGCAACCCTATTTTACATTCAATCCATCCTACGGAAAATGAAATCACGACTCGTGTGTACGTACGGAATACCGTGTCCACGCCATGGTGTAATCTGTTTTCCATCACCAACATACTTCGATGGGTATAATGGTGTAAAGAATAACTATATATGATTATTGTAAGTTGATATTGATTCTGAAATAGTATACATACACTCCAATACAATTCCACAATCATGGGAATGATATCATCACCCGTGCGTACGTATGGCCTACCGTCTCCACAATGTGATGCGACTCATTCTACATGATCTTAATTGAATAATGATTATATAGATGAATTTAATGAATAAATTTGACCATTTTGGAAATGAGGTATCTATAACCTAAAAAGAATGAGAATAATTTATTTGAAAAAACACGCATAAGAACAAAATGCAATAAACATCCAAATAACAATTAGCAATGAAATATTACTAATAATAATATAAAAATATGACCATATATGGTATCATGACAATGAGTATGATTTTGAAATAAGTCAACGAAATTATTTAAATTATTATACAGAAGGTTCAGATACGTACAAATCAAATTGGACATAAGGTAATGAAAAATCTCACAATCTCATTTTTATCCGAGATTGATTATATGTATGAATTTACTGGGGAATATTTATCATCCACATACATGTTTCCCCAATATTTAATATTATTTCTATCCTCCTATAATTTTTTAAATCCAATTTTACCCATTGGTGAGTTTTTAGTAAAAGATGTGAAAGGAATCTTTTGTTGTTTTTAGTACGAGGTACTAAAAGACATTTCCAGCCAAAGTACGAGAAGAAGGTTTTTTTAACTTATACGACATGAATGGTTTTTTATGATTTCATAGAAACTTATTTCCATGAAGATTCCTTTATATGTTTTCAAGTATATTTTTAATCAACTTGTTTTTTTAAATTGTTTGACTTGTTAATAAAGGAAAAAAAATTTCAACTAGAAAAGAGATTTTCCTCAAGAATGTAGTTCAAGTGTTTTATCAAAATTATTTTCAATATAAGAAAAATATAGGGTTCTGTTTCAATCCTTATTTTTAAATTGATTTGATTATTTTATGATGGAATAATTTTTATGATTTCCTTTTATGGATTATGTTATGATGGCATGATTTTAAGAATCCCATTTTTATTACATGGGTTATGCTATGATGTATGATTTATGATCTTTTGGAAAACATAAGAATGGAATCATTATGAGATGGGTGGGACCTATATCTCCCTCTAATGCATTGGGTAATGATTTATATCTCATTTGATAGACATGGTTGGAACAGCAGGTTAATCCGGTTCAGTGAAATAGGACCGAAATGAGGAGTGAACTCGGTTCAGAAATGGACTTTTTCTACTAAGATAGTCTTGGAAATGAGCCTTTAATACTAAGAAATTATTCTATATGATTATGTGTGTATTACACAAAGTATCATGTTTTATGTTATGATTATTGGGATTACATTTCACTACTATGATTTATCCCATGTTATGAAATTATGATCTCTTATGTAGGTTATGATTTCCAAAATATTATGTTCTTATGAATATGATGTGATTGATATTTCTTTTGTTTACCTATACTAAGCATTTGATCTCAGCCTTTTGTATGTTTTCTTTTACCCTGGTCAGGAAAATGTGTATTATGTAAAATATGCCAAAGGGGACTCTAGATATGATAAAATAAAAGGGAGACAGTGTAGATGATTTATGAACAGGTTGTTTATGTTTCCCAGTTTCTAAAGACACTATACCTATACAGTCTTTTCATGTTTTTTTATATGTTGTAATAAGTTTACTTCAATTTTGAAGTATTAACAATGTATGTAAAGTATGGGTCATTATAGTACACGCCATTTTGGGAACCCATGTAATCCACCCTATTTCCATGTACATAACTGGATACATGTTCAGCCTATAAAAAGGGACCATATGTCGTCTCACAATGTCACATGACTTATTCCATTTAACTATCTTCCAATATCCTAGAAATCACTCAATGGGGGCCTAAATCCATGTAACCTTGAGATACATACCATGTTCATTAGGATTTTCTAGAATCTCATGTTCTTCATTAATGCATTTGACAATATTTTGGGTTCCTCTCTAGAGGTTTGTTCACCTCGAAACTAACATTCGAGGGTCTTTCTATAACCCTAACATAGAATCAAGGTGCTTTATGCCCTCAATTGGCTCAAAAAACAACACTAAATCCATTAGATGAAAATTTATTGAAAAAAAATGTCTCATAAATCACACTGATTATTCTGTTGTCTTTGCCTCCACAACTCTATTCGATTTTTCCATTGCTAAATTTACATTTTAGGATCATTCCAACAAGAGGCAAAGTAATATTGATCAATCATTCAAAAACTAATTGGAGAATGAATAATGCATAGATGTTGAGGAGAGATAAAACAAGGTACAATTCCTAGGAATGAATATGGACAATTTCATTATCTAGCCTCGACCCATTACCGTAATAATGTTAAAAAATAATATAAACTCTCAAATGATCAATCCCTAATAATCTGATAACATATCACACATCTTGAATGGAATGATCGAACCACATATCAACATGTTCTTTGGCTAGTCCCCTTTCATCATTGAATTTATGAAGCATGAAGGGAATAGAAAATAATTCATCTTATATTTGAATTGGAGTGTTCAATATTAATGATCAATTGTTTCTAGTGTGATTTGTCATTAATGTCACTCATTGATCTTTGATCCTCAATTACATTTTTCATCAGTGAGAGAAATCTACCGGGTTTCAATCAAAACCCTCCAACTAATTTCTAGGGTTATGAGCCTTACCATAGATCCCTACCTAAATAATTTATTTAAAATAGAATCATAGCTACATATCAGAATCGATTAAATGGTAAAAAATAATCAATTTATTTAGTTCATTAAAAATGTATAAGACTACATTTCACAGCTGAATCATGCAAGCCAATGTTAGGCCATGCCTAGGGAAAAGTATCTAATTTTAACCCAACTGTTCCATTAGATTTATGATCTGTGAAATCATTTATATCTTATAACACATTTTTAAAAATGTAGTGTGTGAATGATATTTAATATTTTAATATTATTCGAACATTAATTCCGGGCACAGTAGACCTCATAATTTCAGGTCATCCATGTTCCTAGTTTTGATATTAATGTATATAATATTTAAAAATAATACACAGATGTTCTAGGACATTACATTATCTCCACCTTGAAGATTGGCATCCCCAAAATGCAAAATATAAGTCTACTCAAAAAGATGAGGGTACTGAGTATGAATCACTATCTCCCTCTCCGATATTCTCTCCTAGAGATTCCATTGCTTCCACTAAACATGCACAAAAGGAATTGATCACCCATGAAGGATCCTCTATGGCAAATCCCCAATCTCCAATAGATACTCACCAATATTCACTCCATCCTCGATGTCCAGCTCACCCTGCTTGAAAATGTGGTATGGGTAATGCACGTACCTCCTCAATTATGTCTCATGGAAAACAACATATATCAGATCATACTATAGAGGTATATCTAATCTATATTCCGCCTCACAAACACTACACCATATCTGTAAATGGTCGATAAAACTCATAGATATCTTTTCTCCCTGAACAAATATATGTAATCCTCATCATGGTCAATCCTGAATGAAAACATTTTCTCCTTCCAAAAACTCTATGGGCATCCACCACCTATCGGGATAAATAATTATGATGGCGCTATGCAGTCTTCATCCATTCCTAGATGATTGGATCATTTTCGGTATTATCTTGATCCAATTTCATGACCATGAGTGCCGACTATCCTCGGTCAATCCAACAATGTAGTGAAATTTACGGTTGCCTATATAAATCCCTGAATAGTGCCATACCAATGGTGGAATGGTATCTTTTTTTTGTTCAATAACTCCACTAGTAGTAGGTTTCCCTCCCAACTACTACTAAAATACAACATTCATGCTCACAACATGTCCTCCAGAACCTGAGTGGTTTACTATGTCTGGCCATCTAAATGTGTCTGAAACACTATCCTCAACCATAATTGGGTTACAAATTCCTCCTAAAATCCCTTCCCAACCATCGATGTTAAAATTCAATCAGTATGTGAAATAATTACATATAGAACTCCATGGAGTTGAACTACCTCTTGAACATAGAGGTGTCCATTGTTATCTCGTGAACTCTATTATCAGATAGCTAGGATGTGGTCCAATAATGTTATTATTTTAGCAATCAACCATATGGAATCACTCCCCCTGGATCAATAATATAATCAATATCCATCACACATCCATTCTGGCACCTATATTTGTTGAGCTAAACTCACTATAACATAGTTCTCAACCGTCACTGACTGATAATTAAGGCACTGTGAAATAGACACTTCCAATATTTTCTTCATTATCTACCACCAAAAAAGAAATATGTGGTCCTGATTCATATTTGATACATATGGATGTGCTGCAAATAGGGACATATATAAATCCCTTAGATCCTCTCCCTAAAATACATCTTTTATTAATGTACATTCTCAAAAATGGATGATGTAGTGCTCCTATAAAATATCAATCATTAGCATGCCCTATTGATATCTGAGCAACTAGAGTCTCACAGTCTGTATCCCTATGAAGTGTCTATTTAACTAGATTTACAGTTATAGGTGTAACAACCAACAACTGGAGGTATGTATCTCTATCTCTATCCACAAAAGATAACTATAATTAGGCCAACTACTCTGACCCCTTGTTCAGCAACTGGGAAATAGATCTGTGGTTAAGAGTACCTGAAACCACATTCCCTTCCCAAGAGTACAAAAAATAACAATTTCATAGTCCGGGAATAAATCTATCCATATCATCATTCCCAAGTTCACATCCTTATAAGATAATATATAATAGAGACTCTTGTGATTAGAGTATATGATAAAACACTCACCCATTAGGTAGTGTCTCTACATGTTCAATGCAGAGACTACGATTGAGAACCCAAGATCGTGGGTCATGTAGTTATACTCATGTTGTCTCAAAGAGAGTAAACCCTATGTAATCACCAGTTTCTTCTATATTATGACACAACCAAGACCAGTCCCTAATTCATCAAATAAGATTTCATATTCAACACCCTCATTTGGAAATATCAGTATGGGAGCCATCATTGAACTCTTCCCTAACATCCTAAAATCTTACTTAAACATCTCGGTCGACACCAAAGGCTTCCCCTTTCAAGTCATTGGTTTCATATGTGCTGATATCTTATAGAAATAATATACGAATATCAATAACATCCTACCATCCTATGGAAGATATGCACTTTATTCACTCTAATATTTCCCCCCCATTCTAACATTGCATCAACCTTGGATGAGTCCACACCCAGTCCATTAGCTAAGATAACATGTCCTTAAAATTGGACCACCTAAATACTGAACTCGCACTTTAGGAGTTTCACTTTATGTTGTTGATCTTGTTGTATTTCTAGGCCCATCCTCATGTGTCTATCAATATCCTCCTCAGACCTCGAGTACAAAAAGACATCGTTGATGAAGACTATAATAAACCATTATATGTAAGGCTAGAAGATCTGGTTCATGAGTCCCTAGAACATTGCAAGGGAGTTCTTCATGATAAAGGCATCAACAAGTACTCATACTGACTTTAAAGAAATATAAATGTTGTATTCTTCATATCTTCATCTTGTTCTCACTACTAGTTATAGCATAATATGAGGTGAAAATTAAAGTGTCATCACGCCCTGGTAAATTGATCTTCTAGGTCATCAATCCTCAATAGAGGATACTTTTTCTTCACTACCACATGGTTCATGTTCTATTAGTAAAAAATCCTCAAGCTCAGTTTAACCTTTTTGGAATATAGAACTGGGGCTTCCAAGTATGAATCATTTTTGTCTCATGAATTCATTCTTCTAAAGGTCCTCTAATATCATCCACAGTATACGACGCTCTGTAGGATCCATCTGATACAATGGTGCATATATTAGTCTCATCTGAAGGTGTAACACAATGCAAATGTCTATCTACTAATGGGGAGGTAATCCTGGATCATCTTCAGTGATGACTTATTCAAACTCCTCTACTACTACAGTAAACTAGTAACTTGTAACATTAGATAGACCAAGAGTCATGATACCAAACAGATGAGTAATAAACTAATCCCTCTAATGCGTGAGTCAATCAGGTGTTTCTTAGGATTCTATTTCTTCAAAAATGTAAAACCTCATTCCATCATTGTGGAAACCCCAAACCATTATCCTAAAATAATCAGTCCATGTATGGATGGTGGATAACCAGTACATACCAATAATGACGTCATAATGTGTCAACACTACCACCAAGAGGTTCCAACTGAAACACTCACCTCTATTGTTCATGTCACACTATTTGTAATAATGTGTGACCAAAACGTTTTCACTATTAGGTTTCTCTAAAAATAAGGGTTGATTCAGTGGTTCAGCAATAATCTCAATGTATCAAACAAGATATGTAGTGATAATGGAATTACATTCGATTATCTATTTCATAACATCACCAAATGTAGAATAGACAGAGTCTAGACCTCAAATAATTCTCTAGCCCTTGGGTCATATTCCTCCACAACTTACAGTTATATCCGCACATACCCTATGGATCCCTAAGCCAAGGATGGACCACCTAGGGTTTGTGGTGGTAGCATAATGAAGTTTCAACCCCCGTATACTTCTATACCATATCCTCTTCCACATCCTCCACCCCTCAGATATACCTACTCCAGTCGATGTATCTACCTCGGTGGTTTATGCACTACCTCTTTGATATCAGCATGGAGGGTTGTGCAATCTTGTATGATATTTACCCTACTATCACATGAATAACTACAACTATTCCTAGGATGAATGGACTGACCATGTGAAAACTGAAATCTATATACTATGTCTGGGGACGTCCTACTAAAATTTATCCCTTTTTCAAATCCTTGATTTTAAAATTACCTCCTTGCTTCCAAGGTCACTCCACCAACTCATCTACTATTGACTATCACTAAATTTATCTACTCTACCATGAATATTTCATCCAAAAATGCTCACAGTATCACTATAAAATACAAAAGAATGAATAGATGGATAAAGTTGAATCTAATGTCTCTACGTAGAACTCACTCTATGGATCTAGACCTATAGTACAGATCTCTAAAAATACCCATTTAGTACATAGGATGGTTTGTGAACCTCAGTGAATCATTAGAAAATTTCATGATACACTGTTATAAATGATGAATCTCATCTATACACACATCTCCCAGCATAACTGGTTTGAACTCATATCTGAAGAGGTTCTCAAACTCTTTTGATGAAAGAGTATCCTAATCATGATTCTTTATAACCAAACTCCACCAACTCCCACCTAATCCATGTACAAGGGTCACTTCTATGTCAAAAAATTTATCTTTTGGTGTGTTGACAAGGTGAAAAACTGAAGTAACTTATTCAATATAGTCCTTAGCCACCTGAGGGATGGTCTTACCTCAGAACTTGTAGGCTGTATCACTCTAAAATTTTTGAAATAGGCTCCATCTGTGCTCCTCGTTTGATGTTATGTTGGGTACCTCTTGCTTCTCCCAATGTGGTAGTATAATTGGGGAACCAACTAGATGTGAAATCTCAGGAATTGGTCCCTGTATCGAATCCCCATCACTGAGGGGGTAATCCTTGACTTCGAGCTACTAAATCCAAGCTGGTATGAATCTAGAAGGGATCCTATATGAAAAACAATTTACCACAGTCAATGAGTATATCTGGAGAGGTGACCAAAAGAATACAAGGAAGGATAACACATTATTATATGATGCATATACAATTATTTTCCCTAAAAAAAATTCCATAATTAAGTAGTCAAAAAATAGGTTGTTATAGTATATATGAATGGATAGTTCTGTCACCACACCAACACAATGGTTCATAGCCTGGAACCTAAACTCAACACAATTAACATTTTTTCCCCAAAACTAATTTCACACACTCTCATTAATAATATAGAAAAGACTACATCCAAAACCACTTTTTCACAACTCATCCTAGTGGTGGCTATGTCATAACTCCCCATGCCCGCCTCCAATAGTCCATAGGCTAGTGACTAGATTTGATAGACATATCACTAACATGGGTGGAATTTCTTATGTACCTATACAGGCACACATCTCTAAGATCAAAAAATGTTGACATGTAAAAAACCACTAAGAAACAAATGCATGAATACCATTATATCCCAATTGGAGTATAAAAGAAAATTGATATTTTTATAGTTTAAACCAATATATAGTAAAATCCCACCAAAAGAAGTATGTAACCTCCAGTCTAACCTATAAGAAGTGGTAATGATATTTTTGTATAATGCTATAGGAATACCCATATGCTTATCTAATCTCATAAGGAATTGTCTAGTCTTGGTCCACCATGGACTCCATCAAAAGGGCATTCATATTCACAAGACATGACATGTGTTGAAAAATCCAATGGAGTGGTGAGTATAACAATAACCAATAGGTCACCCAGAACCCACAAAGTGATAAACAATTAATGATATAGTCATATATAAACAATTATATATCTATAATACATATAATAATATCTAGATATACTCATTACAATAAACATAGACAAGAGGTATTTCAAGACAATGGCATACCAACACAAGGGATTTCACTCGATGATTCCACAAAGCACTCATCCGGGAGAACACACTCTGGAGTATGATAACACTGATGACATCCATTCGAGAAATACTGTTCCACGAGAACTATCATGAGAGAGATACGATCAACTGATATATCTAAAGAGAGAGATATGACACACACTAGAATCTTAAACCATTTATAGATTTGTTGTTTCATTATCCCTATTATTTTTGATTTCCTTTGTTTCATCATAAAATATAAGGAAAAATATCTCTTACCATTGAATTCCCATTTGTTAGTGTCGTTCATTGAAAACCATAATAATCATCAAAATTATTAAAAATTAATGTATTATATCTAGGGACATGGGGTGATACCAAAAAACACCATCTAGATTAACTTTCTAAATATAGGATTGATACCCTATGAATTTGGCCTTGCCGATACCTAAGAAACAACATAGGGAATGAATAATGAATAAGGGATCCTTCACTAGGCCAATTGTTGGATTCAAACAACTATAACCAAGAAGTCCTGTTAAAGGGGTCAGAAACCTAAGATAAATAAATGATATGCACCATCCTAGAAGAAAATGATCATGTTAACAAACCCTAATGAGTCTCATCTAAAATATAGAGGACAAGAGAATAATTCTATTTAATAAGGGATACAAAACATATAGTAGGGTCACATTTCATGTTCCTTGACAATAGGTACTACATGTGTATAACATCCTATGTAATTCCACATTGATTCATATCGAAGATGGGCATATAAAGTGTATAATAAGTCACACACCATGTACTTTCATCTAGGGTCCACCAATGTACAACAATTGTGTACTAGTACATGGTGTCAACCCATGTCTCTCTTTCCATGAACAAGTACATGGGGTAGTTTGGGCATCGACCAAGCTATGTCATATGGTGGGGTACACACCATCTAGGCAACCCTTGTACTCCACCCCATTTCTATATATCTCTTGAAAATACACAATGACTCCCTTGTTAGGGACTATATGACATGCGATATTCAAACGCACAATGTGCTATTTAGCTATATCTCAAAACCATAGACGTCACTTCATGGGGACACATGCTCCATAACCTTGGGTTACATGCAGTGTTCCTTGGGATTTTTAGGGATCTTTTGTTCTTCATCCGCATGTCAGCCGACCTTATAGGATCCAATATAATGTTTTTTCACCTCGAAAAACAAGATCAAGGGTCATCCTACTACCCTAACACTGAATCATGTTGTCCATGACTTCCAACATATTAGAAAACAACATTAAATCCATTTGATAAAAACCGCCCGAAGAACAATATCTCCCAAATCTCTCTAATTTCTCCATCATCTTCATTTCTTCACCTCTGTTAGGTTGTCCTAATGCCAGATATTCAATTTTGGATCGTTGTTCCAAGAGATAAAGGTGAAATTATCGACCATTCAAAAACCCATAAAACAATGACGAATGTGTAGGAACGGGGTATAAAAAACACAAGGAACAAATCTAAAGAATTCACCGTGACAGTTGTTTATTCCAGGGATGATCACTTCCCATAATAATGATCATAAAATCAAATAATGTTCTCAAATATTCAAACCTCCATAATCATGAAATGTGTCACCAATACAGAAATTAATGATAGAATTACAGATCATCCTATTTGATGGTTGGTCTATATTCTTTATTGAATTTATGAATGGGGAAGGAAATACAAAATAATTAATCCTACCTAGGAATAGGATCGTTCACTATTGAAGATCTATTACTACTATCACGATCTATCAATAATGGCACTTGTCGATCCATCATCCAAAATTCTGTTAATTCACGCTCAGAGAATGCTCATGGGTTTCTCTCAAGAGCCCCCAATAAATTTATATAGTTATTACCATAACCGTATACCCATGATGGAAGGATTACATAAAATAATAAGTGTATTTTCAATGCTTTATCAATGAAACATTATAATAAAATAAATATTCAATTTTTTTAATTAATTAAAAATGTCTAAAACTACTTTTCATATCCAAACTATATCGACTGATGTATGGCTAGTCCTATGGTAATTCCAGTACACTGAATGTAATTGCCCCCTCAGATTTTTGATCTAGGTGCCCATTTAGATTTTATTGGACATTTTTAGGAAAATTTGGTTCCCGTGCTAATTAATTTTATAATATTATTTAAACATTTATTCCAAGAACATTGGAACTCATAATTTCATGTCGTCTTAGTGCACAGTTTGGAAATTAAATCATATAATAATTAAAAATAACATACATAAAATATTTCACATTAACCAATATAAAAAATTATATAGATATATGATTGTGAGGTATTGTTCAAGGAGATGAATTGAATTTTTTTTGGTGCACCTATTCTCACACATCCTCATTGTGTGGAAAGGTTTTTAATATATAGTGATACATTATAAAAAGATTCCAGGTATATACATTGTAAAATAGATATGGTAAATTAATATACCTCTCCCAAATTGATAATACATCTGATAAATTACCCAACTAATAATTCACATAAGAATGTTAAAAGTTTTTGTAGAAAATTTTGAGTAATTCTTATTATTTTGAATGAATTTATAAGTATAATAATCTTTAAATCCTGAAATTTAAATTGAAAAGAAAAGGATTTTCATTTTCACCCAATTTGATGGTTTTAATATGTTAAATATTATTAAAAATCATTACCCGAACACCATGGGAATGTGGACTTGGAGGTCTATGAACTCTATCAGAAAGTCAATTCTAGTTTACACATGAAGGGAACTAAATTCAATGAGGATGTTATATCCATTATCAATATCATAAATGAATTGGGACAACATACTCATGGAGATCTCTATTGGACTCCCCCTCAGAAAATAGACATTATATTATTTGATTTATAGTCGATTTATTTTTGAACTCAACACAATTTATCATAATTAGAGAACTTCTCTCACATGATTTTAGTGTAATGATATAAATTATGTATGTGGTATTGTTTTATAGATTTTATCACTTTGTTGTATCTAATATGGTCCGAGGATTACCTAAATTTTCTGAATGTGTTTTTAAAAGAAAATAGGTACATTAATGAATTTCATCATTATAAATCATCTACATATAGATATCTAGTTACACATATCTATTCAAAACATAGATATTATTTTGAGTTCATGTTATGTTTATTTCAGTGTTGGTTGGGATCATATCTACTCTCCAGTACTTATTTTAAGAAACAATAACATTCACTCAATCATTCTGATGTTACCATATGAATCTATACAATAATGGTAGTGTGGAACACCAATATACCAGGATAAAGGACTATTATTAAACCTATTAGGACCTTAGAAAAATAGGTAAATTTTAGTTATCGTTGTATCAATAAAAAATTCAATCTTGGTCACTGCGAGTGGATAAAAAATTTGTGTTTAATATCAATGGAAAACATAATAGTTTGATGTTGTTGATAATAAATTCCTATGAATGACTCCATTAGATAGAGTATCGGGATTTTACAATATGGTAAATATATTCCTAGTGTGTATTGGGAACATTTAGATTCTTGGTCAACTCAGGAAAATATCACTTCTCTTTGAATATACACCAAAAACCACTCATGTTGATGATGTGTTCCTTATATCACTCAAAAAGAAGTAAATAGTTGATCAATATAAAATATTAAACAAAAATGTCATAACATATGTGTATAATATCCTTTACGAGGGGTAATTTAATGATATTTATGATCAATGTCATAATATACTACAGTACAAGACCACCCACCTAGTAAATTCTTTGTGGTGATACTACAAATTTGAATAATCTACGAGTGAACATGAGGATGTGAGGAGGGAGAAATATCATCTGTTTTTTGTAATAGAGAGAAAAAATATTAATGTAATTTTTTTACAAGGGTATAATTTTACATGATGAAATTTTAATATATATATAATTTTAAATAAATAGGACTTCTTTGATATAAATATTGTTACTCAACTTTGAGATTAAATTGAAAAATATATATTATTCAAATATTATTGTTTAATTTTATAGTTATTTCATAGTCACTGGATTCATGTGTATGTTTCAGTCTAACTGAATTATCTAAAATTTATTATTACAAATTTTTAGAATGAATTCATTAGTTATCAATTGGTTAGAAATGAATGTAATACCATTGCAATGTAGAAATCTAGTTTTTCTGAAAATAGATTCTATACCAAGAATTTGTTTTAATGTTACTAAATTAAATTGTTCTCAATTAATATATGAATTTAAAAAAAAATTAAATAATAAATATTCCATAAAATATTTTATAATTTAAATAATGTTTTTACTAAGAATGGAATTATATTAAATCAAGATTATTTTTAAAAATTCTTTTTTTTCTAAAGACTTCTTCCATTACATTTTTCATGGTCATATTTAAATGAATTATGGAAACATATTGTTATTGTAACTTTAAAAATGTATAACATATTTACAATTTTTATAATCTATATAATTTAATAAGGTAATATTATTTTTTGGACTTTAAAATTTTAACCATGGTAGTGATTAGTCATTGAGTAAGGGTAAAACAGTTAAAAAAATGATATAACATTATATAGATGCTTGAAAATAAATATAATAATTGAATATGTAATATTTTATGATTTAGTTTTAAAAAATATTTTTAAATAGTTAAATAATTTATTCGATGAGATTATTTAGTATTTTGAAACCTAATAATCACTTTATTCAATAATATCATACATTATTCAAAATGAAAAACTATTTGGTTTCATAATTTAATGGTCTGTTGGTGGGATAAATATTTTATTATCTTGAAAATTTTATAATCACAAAAAAAACTATTAAATAACCAATAAAAATCATAAAAAATATTTACTTGATCTTAATGGAAAATTATTTATGTTTAAATCAGGTACTCTCCTGAAATATTTTTAGGAATTTGATTCTTATATAAAATATATTTACATAATCCGAAAAATTATTATGATAAGATAGATTATAAATAGGTAATTATAATTTAAAAATTTTCCTATATTTCCCCATTTTTTATTTTTCATGTTATTATTTTATCATGGAAAACAATTTTTGTTACCACAGTTATAGATAAAATCATTTTAAATATGATTAATCAGGGGATGAGGCTCAAAATACATCCTAAAATAGTTTAAATGATATTTAATAATTCAATTTTGAAGCTATCACATCTTCTATACTATTTATGGTTTCCATGGTATAAGTTTACATGATTATGTCATATATATAATTTATCATTTTTAGTAATTAGATGTGTTTTTCTCTCACTTATAAAAGGTCACCTCATATCCACTAAAATAAAAAATGTTTTATCCTTATATAATATAGAATAACTCCCCCAACACCATCTTACATTCCATCATGGAATACTAGAGCATATGTTCCTCACAAAATTCCTTTTTCAAGGATTAAGTTGTATACCAAATGCAGTTTCGTAGTGAAGATGTATTAATTCTAACATATTACTATCAATTATATTTATTCATGTAACTTTTATAAATAAATTTTATTAATTAAAAAATAATTTATTCTTTATTTTTAATATATTTAATGGTTTATATAAGTTTTTAATAACCTTTACTCTTCTACATTATATCCAATGTGAAAAGAAAACATAACATCTATGTATGTATTTACCAGATCCATGAAGTGGTGTTTTTTTCATTAAAAATTCACACTAATTATTATAATTATGAATTTAATAAAAATTTATATTTAGGATATTCATATTGTTATTTATTTTTTAATTACTACACAATTTTATTCTGTTCCATTTACCCAAAATTGGAAACATCGTTAATGTGTATGTACGGTCTACCGTCTCCATGAATGGTTGTAATTAATTTTTTATCACAAAAATATTTAAATAAATATAAATGTTTATATAATGATTATATATGAATTTAATTACTTTATTAAAATTATAGTGATAATAGAAATATGATAAATGTATATGGACCAAAAATGTTGAATCGGAACATGGCTGGAAAATTAACAGTTTCCAACTAGAACAGTGATTTTAATAAAACAATGATTAACAAATAGGTGAAAAATTATAATAATTATATAATATTTATTTTGATATAAAGGTTTAAGGTTCGATAAAATATTTATAATAAATATATTGTTAATATAAATATCGTTTTACGTGTATAGTGAACTATACGACATGAGGTAACAAATTTATATTAAAATATCATTTTTTCTAGAATGGCTATCATGAATTTACATTACAAGAAACTACATAAATAAAATCCTTAAAATACATAAATTGACCTATAAAATTTTTATTCATGTAAATTTCATGTGATATTACCATTTTCCACTCTTTGATTCATAAATGTTTGAGAAATAATTTTTATCGAAAAAAATTATTTTTTATTTAGATGTAATTTTTTTTAATTGTTGTCTTTATTTACATTAAAAAGATTCTAGAATTTTTATAATATTATTCCAATATTTATTTTATTAATTTATACCAATATTTTCATTTATAAAATTAGTTTAAAAATATTCTTCTAATCATTTTCTGAATGAACTCTTTTCATTAAAGTTGTGAAATGAATATTTTTCTTAAAGTATACCATATGAATGTATTCCCCCCCGAATGAATACATTTTTCATTAAAAAGTTTATTCAAAATTTTTAATTTTCAATTTAAATAAATGTTTTTCCTACTATTCTATTTTATTCAACAATTTAAATAATTTATTTCAACACAAAATGCTATCTTACTCGATAATTTTTTTTGAGATCCTTTATGTTATTATCATAAATTAAAACATGATTCAATATTTCTAATGCTTTACTTGGAAGATATACCAATTATAGTATCCTCATTCATTCTCTAGATAGTTTTTGATTATGAAGATAAAATCATGATGAGACTAATTTTTGTTTCATGGGTTATTCATTGAAAAAATGATAAATGATTTTTGGAACATGAGGAATACATATGATTTAATTAATATTATGATATAGTTGAGTATTTAATATATCACCAAATTTTTTTGTAATTTTTATATAAAAATCTCATCATATTATTTTCATTTTAATGGAAAATATTTCAAATAAATTTAATCAAATTTTTATGGGTGAGTACGATTTCATCAAGCTATACTCACATGATAATACCTGGACATGTTTGAGAATAGTTGTGTTCATGATTTTATACACAATGATGATTACATGTATTTATGATCACATTATAATGAATGAGAATTATTTATAATAACAAGGTTTATAAGATTATTTTATAACATAATTAGGAGGCCACATGAATATTCTATCAATCTTGAATGACGACAACTAAATCAATATCCATATTCATTATTCATGATATTAACTAATTTTGGAGTTTTTAGTAAACATATATATAAATATGAATCATTTAAATTGATAATATGCACTTAATAATCTTAGAATACCCTTATGGTCATCTTATTATCACCTACAATTTATATCTCCCATATTTACCCTTACGAATAAATTGATCTCATATATTCTTATTTTTTCCTTCTATGGTTATGGAATAAATTATTTATCTATTATTTGTCAATAAGGGTACTGATATAATTGTAATTGTGGGATATTTTGAAGTTAATTTATGAAATATGTTGATTATGTAACTTCTGTCAAAATATTAAATACATTAAGTACACTAAAGAAATTATATTTTCATATATAATGAATATTCATCTAAAATTATGAAATAATTATTTTATTTATGCTCGTATTGATATAGTATTTTACCCACACATCATTTAAATATTTTCCATACACATTTGGTCTATCTAAAAAATTCAAATCATCACATCATTACAACCATTAAATAAAAATTGTATTTATGAAACATTCCAAATAGAATAATTCAAATTTTTAGAATAATGAAATGAAGGAAAAAAATTGGATTCACATAAAAAAGCATCATGAACAATGGAATAAAAAATTTCAAACTTATTAAAATGAAGATTTTATTTGGAATTCCATTAATATGATTACCTGATAAAACCAAAGAAAATATATGTGTAACCATAGACATCAAGTAGAATCATATTTAATTACCCCTATATCATGATAATAATGCATATGTTATTCCACCATATAGATATCATGTATTATTTTGTACTACTAATTTCCCAAAATTAAATCAATTTATGGAATATAGGGTACACCTTTCAATTAAAGGAACAAAAAAAATGGATATTTATATAGAAAATAAAATGATACTCGAAATTATTGTAATAAGTAAAAAAATTAGGAATAAAAATTTATTAATGGCTAATTTTTTCAATAGATAAAGAAAATACATAATGTATCTATATATAGAAGGAGGAAGGTAACAGTTGAATAACATCATCAATCAAAAAAAATATATAAAAATAGAAAATGATATTCATAAAAAATAATTTTATGAGTTTAGGAAAAATGACATTTAAAATATGAAATATCGATCATTTTTTTAAATTATATTTAAGAGATATATTTTATACATCTAGGAATAAATTTATTTCATAAAAAAAATTTAAATACAAAGATAATGTCTCAAATAAATATCAATGGTGGAAAGATGATGTTATCCAATAGAAAAATAAATTGAATGTTTTAGATGACATTTTTTGATATTTTATACCTAAAAATGTAGATGTCTAATTAAAATTTTAATTCGATAAATTGAGGGGAAAATATTATAATTAATTTTTATTTTCAAACTAAAATCCAAAAATGTATTGTGAAACTATTTAATTATTTTCAATGGAAATATCATTGGGAGGTAAAACAATTGATTTTTAAAGGGTTTAATATATTTTAAAATACAACTATTTAGAATCCAACATGATACCAATAGAACTAGATTTTAATATTTTACAAGGGGTGAATATATTATTAAAATTATCTATAATATTCTATATTATCTTTCTAAAACATTTGGGGGAACATAGAGGGATGTGAAACATTTCCTATTATCTAATAATATTTTGAAAAGATGATTATGTGGGTAAAATGTTAATCAAAAAATTTAAAATTACAAATGTCACATATTAAAATCCTACGTGATGACATTTCTCAATTAAATTAAATATATTCAAGAATAAAAATTATATCTTAATAAATGAGAAGTTAATTAACCAAAAAAATTTATAATTAAGTATATTCAAATCAAAACCAATTGAAATAGACATAATTAAATTGAATATAATGTTTCATATTATACGGTATTTGATGACATAATATCTCAATTATTAATCACATAAACCATCTAAATTTAATTATTTATTTAAAAAAATAACTCAAGGAAATAAATTTGAGACAAAAATAATTATATTTTCCCAAATTTATTTTGAAGAAGGATCAAACATCCTAAAAAATTAAATTAGGTTTGTAAAATACATACCTAACAGACTTATTTTTTTCAACCATGATTATTATTTTTTATATATATTATTTAGAATGAATAATATTATCCATCTATTAGGATATTATGAAATGAAATTTATAGTAGACAATGAATGGTATAATGAATATGAAAAATGAATACTATTTTGGATTTGAAATATTTTGAGAAATATTTTTTGATATATTTTACAAAATTAGGTTATATTAAAGATATAATATATCAAATAATATTATATTTTTAAATTTTTATTTTATTAAAATAAGTCCATGGTGTTGTTTCATTTGAGATTGGTCAATCCTATGAAAGGAATATGAGCCACATGTACCCATCCAAGTCTAGTGATGAAGTGAACCATGCTTAGGGAAACATGTGAGAATTTACATGGTGGAAAGAATATGAGTTTTTTATTTTCTTAAATGGAGTGGTGGGCCATTTTTAGATGATTTATGTTCTTGATTATTTAGGAGTATGTCCCCACTAGAAAATTGAATGAACTTGACACCCAATGTCAAGTATTATTAAGTGTAGTGAATATTAATTGAAAAATGATGTGGGACTTGTTCCTATGTGTTGTGGTTTTAAAAAATTTATCTCATATGAAAATAATTGGTCATTTGATCAATAAAATAAGAGGTATTATATCAACACCATGCATCATCTCCAAAATATGGATGTCAATGTCATCAATGGTTGATCCTTTTAAATATCCATAATTTCTAGTGATATCATCATCATTGAATTACTATATCTGATCATTCCAATATAGAGGGTTTCATCATAGAAAAAATAAATTAATTAAATAATACATAAATAATTAATTTTAGGCTTCATATATTCCATATGAGATCACCCAATGCAGTTATGATTCATAAAAAAGAGATCTCAGGATGATTTTAAATGAATTATGAAAGGTGATGATTTTATTAATCGATATATGCTTTAATTTATTTCATTATGAGAGTTATGTGATTAATATTAAGATAATATTTAGGTAAAATGAATATTTTTGGACATCAAAATCCTGGTTAGGTTAGTCTTGTGGTGACAGATACATGCTTACGTGATAGCTTCTTTGTGTGGAATAGAATTCAAGATTTTGTGATAGTTTAAAGGAATTCATGTTTATGGGTTTTCTACAAGTAATAATATAGTATATATTAGTGAAATTAATACAAAAAATAACCATCAATATCCTCATTTTTATGGTATTTATAGGAGTGTAAATTGTTCTTATATGGGGGAAAAGATACTAATGGGAAATGCAAATAGAGCCCCATATTAGTTTTGGTTTTGAATGAAGATTACATGTATGACTTCACATGAATGAATGATAGTTGTGTGAGGAAAAAACGAGATATAAGAGATGGACAACATAATTTTATATTTTATTTATTATAGTTTTGTCAGACATGATTGTTCACAAGAAGAAAACATATCATGTTCCTGATTTATGAAAAGGGTAATATATAAAGGAGATGAATCATTTTCTAATACAACATAGACACTTGAATGAAATTAATTTCATTCAAATATTTATATATACATGAAGGATGGATTATGAATAAAAGGTTTCATGGAATTTGATGTTATCATGTTTAAACTAACATAAGGGAAAAGTAGTGTCCCGTAAATGTAATGCTAAGAGGAAGCTTATAAGGAAAAGAACTGATCACATTAATTAATTAAAGTTATATGGAGACATTGATGTATGGAACTCATGTGATTTTATACACATGAATGATTATTCATATAGGTAATAATATGATTTTAATCATTACATGTGGTGGTTCACTTGATAGTTACATTCAATAATACATATGTGTGAAGGGGAAATAATAAAACATTCTTCTTAGTTAAGAAAATATTAATATGATTCAATGAAAATATTATTTCAGATAATAGATTTTATTCATATAATTAAGAATAAATTTAATATAGTGAAATGTGTAGTGTTTTACAATTCAGTGGTTATGTCTTGATTCAGTAAAAAAAAATATTCATTATGGGAAATAGAACAAATATTATCATTATACTGGGAATCAAGATATCTTGAATAAGTAAAAATATATTTTTACATCAATGGACTTGGTATAAAGTGAAAAAATGATAATTACAATTTAATTATTATCAAAATCGGCTGTATATTACTATTATAGTTAATTTTTTTAGTAAAATCTTTCTTAACTCACAAATGGTGAGGCTGGTCAAATATAGTTTAAAGGAAAATGAAAATAAACATTTTTTATGACAATGTGTATGTTTAGAGGAAATGATAAAAGATATGGATTAATTATAAATGATTATTGAGGAAAAAAATCTGTAAAATGATCTTACCCTTCATAAATATTGTACGTGAAGTTGAATATGTGGTAGTGCCAATATATGAGGATTGACAAAACCCAAACATTACAAAGTAATTTCTCCCAGCTAGAATGACTATTACCAAAATAAAATAATTAATATAACATTTAATCATAATTTAGATCAACAAATCCATAAAATTTCATTTCATTGATCCTTTCGTGTATCAGTTTCTGGGTAACAATGTATAAATCTCTTTGTGTTGTGTGATATTACTTATTTACACATTTTTAATGTTTTAGTTATTATTATAATAAGTGATACAAGTTTAAAAATACACTATTAACACTAGAACAAGATCCAAAATGATAAATGAATAGGTAAATAGATTATAGTTAACTTATCCCTCCCTAAATACCCCTCATAGAGTCATAGGGTTCAATATGTGTTGTAATGCAAGGTTTAGAAGCATCTTTTCCCTATCTATGAAAACCATTATGATATATCTTTATATTGTATTTAAAACACATCTCAACACTATATATGAATCTTCTATATAAAAAATAAATAACTTTTTTTAGCATAAATGTAATATATGATCATAAAAAAGAACCAATTGGTGTTGTTTATCTTTAGGATGGAATGGATACTCATCATAACGATTTATATATTTAGACATTAAAAAATGACTACGATTATTCCGAGTGATACTACTATATATATTGATGAATTATAATGTTATCTATTCCTTTGTTGTAATGAATTATTTTACTGGTCACGTTTTCAGTAAATCTCAATCAAAAATAAAAGAGTTAAAGATTAATATAAAACAGAAAACCTAGGGGATTGAAAATATGAAGTATTTTTATAATGAAAAAATATTAAGATCCAGAATCATGGGGATGAAATTATATAATTAAATAACATTAGTGATCGTTTCCTAAATAATGTATTTCAAAAATTCTTTCTTTATTTCATGGGAAGTAACAAATAAATAAAATAGTATATTGAAGAAACTAATGATTTAGTGAAATTAAATATTTAGTAAAATATAATGAAGTGTAGTCCTAATAAAAATTTATTGAGAAATATGTACATGAAATATACCTCCTAAATCATTTTTCATCTACACGCCTTGTTCTAACTCTTGAATAAAAGATAAATTATTTTGAATAATTATTAATATTAACCTATGAAATCAAAGAAATGATAGAAACCAATGTTATGGGTATAAAAGAGATTGAAATAATATAAATTTGTTCAAATAAAATGCATGAAGGCATGTTCTATAAAGTGAAAAAAATTATATTTGGTTATTTGGAATTATTTAAATTGAGAAAAATACTCTAAAGATATAGTGTCTCAATATTGGGAGAAAACTGTGAAATATCAAACCTAGTCCTGATATGATTTCAAGAGATATTTTTAAAATAATCCAACTAATACATTAAAATATTTCCTATACACATAAATAGTCAGGGAAATATAACAAATTAATTAGAGAGTCTCTAATATTCAATCCAATATATGCACATGGAAAGAGGTAACACATATTTAAGATATAGTTTCATCTACATTTACCGAAACTAAATCAATATCAGAATAAAATATTATGGAATGATATCTCAATATAAAAAATACCTCATTAAGGGTTTACCATGATAAATCCATAAATAATATATCTACCAATGATGTTAAAAATTACTCTAGTTCCATCACAAAGAAGATCTAATAACCAAGTACAGTAATACCTGATCCAATTCTGACATAAGTCAAAGGGAAATCCAGATCATCAAGGGCTTGAAACAGTAAAATGGGAATCCTAAATGGTATAATTGAATGATTTATATGTATTATCAATCAAATAATAATTTATAATATAATATAAAACAATCACAAATGTGTTTGACAAATAATCCCTAATGAGAGATGTATCCCAAGAAAAAAAATCCAAAATGGGACATTATACAACAAAGGACACCAAACCCATAAAGGAAATTCCTCAAAATATCAATGAAACATTTAAATGAATTTCGCAGGTCCTATAAATCACCCAGGCTTCTAAAATTTTAGAATACCTACAACAATCATGTGGAATTTACCCTTAACTATAAAAAATATATACATTTACTATAAATTTCTAATGATCATTTTAGGGTTTAAGAAAAATCATCCCAACACTATTTCACCCAATCTTCCATAATAAATTCCATAACAAAAAAATTATTTTAGTCTTCATTTAAAAAACTATTTTATGGTGAAAATAATTTTTTTTCACATAATATAAAATCAAATAGATGTAAGGATCCTCCCAAATACGTTTAAATAATCATTTTCAAAGACCACAAAATGAATGAATAAAGTAGATAAATAAAAATTTCATGTATTAATTAAAATAGTGTACATCATATTACTATAGTGATATTCCTTGAGGTTCTCTAGTACCTAGCTCTTAGATCAATACACTACCCAGTCAATGAATCATTAATCAATGTGTTTGTACTGATCCCTAATACAAGTGGCATCAAATTATAAATAGTAAATAATCCATAATGGAAAAATACTACCAAAATCTATTTTGTTTGATTTTTCATCGTTAGTCCATTTTAATATGTTAGATCCCTAGGATTTTTTTTACATCCCCCAATCCAAGACACTATCACATTGAAAGTCATTCTGGTTTCTGGATCTCACATAAACCTCACCTTACACCATTGGATTCTTACTATCAATGTTAGGGTAAAGAGAATTGTTGAAATACTATACCCAATGGTACATAATTGTAATATAAAAGATGTAAAAAAATTCCGAAGAATGGAAGGAGTAAAAATAGTATTCTATACAACAAGTAAATAAAGGATAAAAAATTTTAAAAAATAATGAAAAATGTTACATCTGGTTAAAATGTAACTAAATGACATTTTTGAGGTCATACGAATCAATAAAAAATATAAGACAAATAGGCTCAAAGGACCGTAAAACCAAATCCCTATTTATTAAAATATCCAATCTACAACCATATAGAATGAATCAATGAACTAAAAATTCCATTTCCCTATTCTAAACATGATTTTTTGTATTCTACTCGCCTACTTAATGACGACACATATAGTGTGTGAGGTAAAATTTTAAGTGAAAAACGATGTTTCTAAACCACACCAGTATGATACTTAGTGCATGAAATGATTTGATAAATAACTGATTTTATTATTTAATATATTAATAGAATTTAACAATCAACTAACATCAGAATAATATCGAAATAACTATTATCATGTAGATAACCCATTCATACAATGACTATAATTCCAATGCATAATTATTTATCTAGGTAAATACCAATAATAATTACATCATAACAAGGAAACTCCATTTATATTAGAATTTCAGCAGAATGGACCAAACCCTTAATATATTATTGTTATTATATAAAAAACACAATTTTTATATGAACTTAAATATCACCAAGTCAAGAACATTATATAGTAATTTTAGAATTAAAGAAAACCCCTTTATATAGGTATTTTATAATTACTGAGAAGATCCCTTTATATAAAAATTTCAACAAAAATCAAAAAACAAGTCATAACAGAAATAATAACAGAGTATAATATCACATGAAAAAATGGTTAATCAGGTCAATTACCATTATTCATTCAATTATAAATTCATTCATTGAATTATATATTAAAATATTTCCATGAAAATTCTAATACAATTATATTTCAAACACTCATTTTGCATTCAATTTCCCATTATTCCCTTTTCCAAAGGTAATCATTCATAATAAACAAAATATGATTTAATGTCATGATAATACATTATTTATTAAAACACCCACTTATTTATTATTCTAAGTTAGGCTCACCCTATGAGTTGTTTTGAGACAGGTTACAACCCCTTTGGAACAAAGGGATCCGAGGAGTTGTCTAAAAAGAAGATTATTGTTCCCTATTATTCTATGTCTTATTAGGCATGTTGTGTTGGAAAAACTTCATAATACATCACATTTCTAAAAAATAATAAGAATATCATTTTTTTACATCTCATTCCATTATCTGGAAACCAAAACAAAACTTATAATATTAAAATCTATCAATAAACTATATTGAAAACACCACATGAAAAACGATGATAAAAAAAGTTCATGATTAACACATGCTTCCATATTTCTCAAAATATCACACCACAATATTAATTAATAAGAATAAAATGGGGAAACCAAATTCAATGAAAGACACAAGAAATTTACATCCAAATAAAGACATCTAGAAATATTAAAATCTATACAATGTCTATTTCAATTTACATAGGTTCCGAGAGAGACAGTTTTACAGTTCAGAAATAAATGAAACATACGAATATCAAAACATTAATCCATCAAACCATGAAATAAATGACGTGAAATCCTTCCATGATATGTATTTACGGTTTTATGAGACATGTCGGAAAAACCATCCTGTTGGGATAAAATAACATAGATTTACCATTTATCATTCTGAAATAGATTCATGACCTTCAACGATTTTAGATCCTAGAAAACATACCAACATATTCTGGGAAACATGTACACGCCATGTAACATTTTAATGATGGGTAAATGTCTAAAAAATATTTTCGTCCTAGGTTCTATAGAAAAATCATGAAAAACCTTTCAATCCATCAAAATCATGGAGAAATATCATAACCCCTTAAATAAAATATAAAAATACTTCATTAAATAGGACAAACATACATAACCATAATTTTGGAAATTTACCGTTATAAAATATATCTTTAAATAAATGGGAAATAACCTCAAATAATTAATGAAGAAGTAAAACCAATCTAAATAGGATTAAGGAAATCCTAAATAGGGTGATACCTATAAAATATTAGGATCTTACAAAATCCCCACCACATACTAGCTCATCCTTGAGCTTCTCTATGAATAAATGTGGTCTCTTGGTTAAAATGTTTACCCACTATTTTTACATATCATATTTCTTTACCTAGATATCCTATTTAACATTTTCATTTTTCCACTGAACTCAATCTAGAGTTATAGAGCATCCCCATAGATACTTCCCATTATAGAGATCTATCCAAATTTGGATCTACTTAAAGAACACATATACATAATGTTCTATGTAATCAATAAATACAAATAGAGAATAGTCAGGATGTAATCTACAATGTTATGATACATGAAACAAGTTTTTCATTAAAGTATAGTTCAATGAAATTATAAATCAGAATTCCAATAGGCTAACCCTTTCTGTTATCTCAAAGGTCCTAAGAATCCTGGGTACTAGAATTCACAATTTCTTGATACAATAATTCCTGACTAAGATGACGCCAAAAGGAAAACATGATTTTCCACCACAAAAACTATTGGTTGTCTATACTAGTATATATTGGATTTTTATGTGGTCTATGTTGTGAAAAGATACCTCTATATCATCTAACCATCCTCAAATATCTCGTTCATGAGACTAGGTGTATCTTTTGTTGACTCACCTAAATCGGCTATAAAGGGGGGTAATATATTGGAATTACATAAAAATAAATGAAATATTCCTTCAAGATCAATTTTTCTAATTTTTTGCAATAAGAGAACATTCAGAGAGCTAAATTACACTCTATTGAACCATCAAAATCCAATTCATAAGTTGGTACCATGTCCACTAGAATCTAGATAGTCCATTAATAATTGAAATCATTATGTTGATGACAGAATTTTCTCAGTTCAAGTTGTAAATAAATAACTTTTTGAATAACCATCTAGAACTAAGACCTTAATATGGTATCTCAATTATAAATGATACAACCCAATGATTTGTGCAAACGATAAATCTTCTGAATGTAAAGAGTACTCAAATCACCAACTATAAAGGTCTCACTAGTAAAATTGAATTGGGATACCTTCAACAATATATCTAAAATCCCCAATACATCCACATATATATTCAATTTCTTTGTAGACCCTATCAAAAATATATAATGAAAATATACCATTTTTATTCTGAAATAAGAATAGTATCCAACATCCCAGTAGGCTACTAATGCTTGGATTCCACTCAGTGATAGTTATATTATCTCTTTAAAAATCTCTATATCTAATTATTTTTATTCCCTACATTATATTTAATGGATATCTTGATATATCTTTTTTTTGACATGGATGTACCACCCATCTAGAATAATGAAAATCTATAATAATAGTTTCACACATGTTTGTAAGAAAACATACTCAATAAAAAATAATAATAGAAATATCGCTTCCAAGGAACCATTTGGAAGGGAGATTCCCACCATATGAGCTATCTATTAGAGATAAGCCCTCCAGAATAGATAACATGCCAGTCTTCATCCATTCCAAATTCATGGGTACAATAGATGTTTATGAAAATGACAATCACCCCTAAGAGTCTAAAAAGTCAAGATGGATCTCTATAAACATTTCCACTATCCTATACTCATATCAAGATTACAGTACATCATGTATCTATTTATTCAATCCCAAATAGTCTAAATTTATTTTTTCCTTGATTGAAGTATAATCTTGATTGTTGTTGAAAGACTCCAAATATATAACCCACCTCTTCAACACATGCATTATGTCCCACTAAGAATATATATAACCTAAAACCCTATTGTCCATGTACTACATGAAACTATAATCCATTAAGAAATGTCTCCAATATCTTATTGAATGTTCCACCTAATCAAAAACAAAATTTTCAATAGGGTGATTTCTCTCATGTGGCCTCATCTTTTTGGAGAATATGAATCCACTTAGCCACAATACATAAGAACGTTATAGATTCCAACTTTAGATGCATCATATTACATGGTATTTTTCTTACCTATAATAGTGAGGAGATGATGGGTGAGGAGGAAATCATACACTTGAGAACTTAAAATGATATATCATAAATATCTGATCAAACAAACACCAATCCGTTCATGGTCAGCATGAACATTGATTCCTCTAGAAGGAAAAAAAAACTTTAGATAAGACATAGATAATATACTATAGAACCATAAAAAATAAAATCTCAATGAAATTAACAGAAAACTTCCAAGACACCATTAATATCAAAATTTATAGGTCTAGTGAATCTCTAGCCTATAAGATAACATGACCCAAGAATTATTCTTTATTCGTCTATTATGTTCATTAGGTTATCTTGGAATAAATCATACTCTATCTCAATGTATTCAAGATATTATCCAGATGTTGGGAATGATCATCTACAAAATAGAACTAATTTACTATTTAATCGATGTAGAAACATAGACATATCCATAAAAAGAAAAACAATATGATTCATCAAATCTATGAATACCAAAAATCCATTTTTCAAACCATAATGCTTCACTAAGAACACATACAAGCTTTATGTACTCCTAAAATATGTCTTATGTATGAATACTGGTCTCATTTTCATCTAGGATTATATTGATCTCTTATAAATGTTGGAAAAATATTTTCACAACATACCAGGACAAATATATCCTCGATATAGATTAGGGGATACTAGTTCATGGTCACCATCTTTTACGATCTTCTATATTCCACACATAACTGCAATATCCCCTCAGCCATCTTCGAATAACTAACTAGAGGAACTTATAGAGATATACTTCATTATATGAATCATTTAGCTTCTATATCATTCAACTAAAATTTGAACTCATTTATATTTGTTTGCTCCATTTTCTATGGAATAATAAAAAATATCTCTTCTACGAACACCAACAAGATAGTGGAAAAAATCAACCACTTGGATATTAATCCATAAAAATCATCAAGACAAAAAACATGAAAATAATCCATTAAGAGAGGAAAATTAGCACGTAAATTTCCACCACCATCTAGTGAAATACCTTATATATGATCTATGATACAATGAAATCTGCTTAAAAGTTTCCGTACAATACTAGCTTGAAGGTCCTACTCACCCTGGTGAAAATTGATACCTCAATCGAGAGATAAAAAGTAAAATCTCATATGACAAGAGTTGATATAAATGCATAATATAAATAAAAAATACAAAATAATAAAAAAATATAAACCTATCATTTCAATAAAAAAACATATAAATCAAATAGTAACCACTAATATCAAGACAAAAACCATTGTAGTGTTTTTTATTCCAAGACCACAATCCCAATAGTGTACAAAATGTAAAAATATCATCAAAAAATTACTAAAAAAACCAAAACCATATGAAAAAAATAGTATATATAAATTAATTTAATGATCTTATATCATAAAATTAAATCATGTGTAAATTATAGTAGAAACTTATCTCAGATGATAAAAGTTACATTATCAATACTATTAAGAGTAATCATTATAGAATGTAACTATATTTCATCTATTACATTTTCTTTAGTCTCACCTTCCTAGTGTATTCCATCTACCCCAAACTACATCTAATGTTATGGGGAAAATCATACCCTTCCTCAACCAGAACATCCAACAGAACTCCACCTACCAGTCTTCTAAGATGTAACTGAATCCTTCCCATAATATGTTACCTTCCATGATAGCCAAAATCATCAAGGATGTTATATAGCCCAAAAATACAACTAAAGGGTGTAAAAACATCCAAAAAAACACATTATATGAGGTTATGGACATTAAGGATTATTATAAAGAACATTCAACATAGATATCACTATAACAGTTTAGTGTTCTGATATGGATTCTCACATCCCTGACTACTATTCACACTATTTTATTAGTGTTAATTATTATATCAGTGATTATTTATATTTTAATGAGATCTCATAATTCAACCCTATGAAAGTGAATGGTTAATTTTTTGTTCCTTTATCAGATTATAGTAGGATTTGAATACCTGATTAATCACATCTAAAAATATACACAATTTAAAAACATTAACTATGATGTGATCTCAATGTGAACCTCATCCATGAAATGCATCACACAGTAAATCTCAAAATCTAAAAAAATAGAGAAAATCAATACAATTAGGTGAAACTTCTTACATTTCCCATCACTACTAATCCCTCAGATGTCAGATTAACAAACTCATCATCCTAGCCATTGATTAATGTTTCGTGATGTAATTGGATCAAATATATTACCTCACTATAATTCCATGAAAACTCTTCTTTATATCTATCATGTTATATAATGTACCTCAAATTCTTAGTAGGTCCATAGATTATGTACAAAATAATATACACCAACCAGTCCATGCGTGTCTTGAGGTGCATGACGATTGTACACACACAATCATTGTAGAACTCAAAATCTTAAAGTCCATTCACACCCATGAAAATATAAAGATACAGTAGCTGAAAAAAATTCATTATATTAGTAATAAAATGAATGATGCAAACAGTATCCCTTTACATGGATCACATTACCCTTATGAATCTATGATGATTCTAAATATCCATTTGATCATATGATGCTATATCATTCTCTGGTTCGGCTATGTTAAGAGAATGCTAGTTTCCAGTCACTTGATGCTCAATTTTAAAATGATGTGGAAATATTTTCTATACAATACAAACACATTCCATATAAATAGAAATAAAACCCAAGAAAACCTCAATAGGTAATACAAATAGGGAACCACTGGCTTATGATCTCTCAAAAAAAATATTAACATGTTTATTAGCATTGAATAAATGTTCTTTGAGTTTCATTTATCAGATACAATGTGTATCTCATTTCAAATTTCATACATGAAAACATATCACATGAGATTAATATTACCCCATCACTTAAAATGAATTTCCATATATATCCTTCTATTCATATACTGATGAATATGTACTCATCTCAGACTATATCTATCGACAAGTAAAAATATCATGAACCAAGAAAAAACACCACATGAAATCACACCATGTGAACTCAGATCAACAATAATAAAAAAACATCATGAATAAAAATTTCAACCCAAGGTACTCAGATTTTTTCCCCTAAATGGGTTAACTACAACCTTCAATAAGATCATTACCATGTTCTAACACATCTAAGTTTCTTTTCAAACATCACCGAATTGCAGAGAAACAAAATGAATAGCCTACTACTTAGGCTTCAACTTTTTAATGCACCATGATCTGTTAATCTATGATGTTGTAAAATTACATGGTTCCTAGACCTCATGTGAACCTTACCATATGAAAGAGTCACCCAACTAGTAGATGGGTTTTAATGTGAATTGAGTGGAGGTTATAACCCATTGTATAGAGTTATAGTAATGATGAAGTAAAAAATATCAGAGTAATAGAATTATACAAATTAATAAAATATTTTCCTGAAAAATAATTGATCTTCCACATATTAATAATACTAATAAAATTAAATTTATTTTCAAGATGAAATGAAACTAAATGAATTGTACAAGTCATAAATTTAAAATAAAAACACGACAAAGATAAATTTAAAGTAATACATTATTGAATTTCTTGCCAGTCCCATCTTCAATATCCAATACATACACCAAGAAAAAATAAACCTCATTTGTCCATTTACATGTATAAATATTTATCCTTGTAATCTTCTCAGTTTACAATATTTTCCAGAATAACATGTGAGTAAATCTCAGTAGGTTTCCCAATTGTGTTAAAAGAAACCTATATGATAATATATGCATGTGATAATGAAATATATCATTTTATTGACTAATAATGTAATATAATATAATAATCTACTATATTTTACACTATGAACTAATATATGTGATCATATAGCCCAACCATACCAATAATAACCAAAATTAAAATTCATTATAATATAACTAATTAAAGGTCCCAGATAATCTAGAAAAATGATTCTTATAATGGGACAATCCCTTTATATAATCATTTCAACACCCATGTGATTCACTTTATATAAGATTTCCAACTTCACTATGAAAATCCCTTTATATAAAAATTTTGTTATCTTGGCAAATAACATTATAAAATAATTTTAACATCACTAGGAAAAGAATATTACATAATCATTTAGGCAGTATTCAGAACACAAGTAATAATGGAATGAAAACATTTCCTAATATCACAAGATATAATAGTTAATTTATAAAATTAGAAATTTTCATTGAAATAACCATTCATTCATTAAATAGCGTCTTTTGACATTTCCATTCCAATTTTCGTGCCCATTTTTTATCAACTAAATCTAACCATTCAAAAAACCATTAATCCATTTCTTGAGTGATATTAATCATATTAAATTACTAGAGATTTCTTATCCTGAGAAAACATAATTTAATATATTATACAATTCTATATGATTCAAGGGTAGGATCACCTTATGGGTTTCCAAATACCTGGTCCCAAAAAATATGGTCTTAATTGATTCGTAGAGTATTCTAAGCATATGATTCTCATTCCCCTGATTTTTTATTAATGTGAAACTTGTTTTCACTCAAACATATAATATTTCACATACTTAAAAAATTATAAACAAACAGTATGGTGTTGTTTTAGACTAAATTCCTTTATCTGGAGAACAAAAGAACACTTCCAATAAGAAACACAAAAAACATAACATTAGAGGGGAGATAAAATTACAAACCTATATCAAAAAAGATAAATATTAACACCTAATTTCATAGAGTTCAAAATATTACACCGTTGTAATTTGGAATAAGTAGAAATTTGTTAGAAAAACAAATACATTCACTGAATATTGAATTCTCAAGAATGTATTATAAAAGGTAAGAAATCATTTCTAAATTTCATAGAGTAAACATAGGATCTAAGGGAGAAGGGCGCATGGTGGGTGATGAAATTGATAATATTTACAATATAGATTAAAACTAATGAGCCTAAGAAATACATAATTTGAAATCCTTTTACGACGTCTATTTCATTATTTATAAGAAAAACTCAAAAAATGTCTACCCTCAAGTTAAAATAACCACTATTTACCATTTGATGTTGAGAAACATGTTCATGATATTTATCCATTTCACATCATAAATTATATCCAAAAAAACATCATCAAAACAATTACAAATCATCTGACATGTTCATGGCATGAAAAAGACCAGCTGATATCTTTCATTATATCTTTAATAATACAATCCTAAACAACCATTAAATCCTATAATCTACTTTGTATCTCTTGTAACCCCATGAAAAACATATAGTTGTGCACAATTAATTAATGAAAAACTGTATACCCAAACACTATGTCATTTTACCAGGAAAATGTTCACATTCCTTATACAAGACTCAACAACCAAGAATTAAATCAAAATGAATACCTAAAAAATTACATGAATTTAAATCTCAAAGAGGGAAATACCTGATGAAATGGGATCATAAAATTCATTTCCTAATCATTAAAAGTAAAATACCAAACTTCTCCAATATAGTTTTTTAAAATTAATATATGAGTATTGATTACATGACATAATGGTACATGAAATAATCATTTAGATCTAGTGCCCTTGAAAAAAATAGAAAAATAAATAACTTGTTCATATGTGAAATACCTCGTCATCAATTATGTACATTATATTTATGACCCATTCTGGACTTATCATATATAAAACAATTAATCAGAACCTATAGATAAAATCCTAATAATTGGTGACCACATACTTTCAGTGAGGGTAAAAAAGGAATATATCCTTATATTATGGGAATAATAGTTTTAGAACATGATAACAACATTTCAAAACCACAACCTCTATATATAATATCATAAATAAGATCTATGGAGTAGATACTATTAGTTTATTGGAAAAGAATGATAATACAATAATAGAATGTGATCCATGCGAACCTAACTTTTCCATAATACATAGATCTGTGGTATACCTATAATTACAGGAAATCATTTCATTAGTTTTTAGGGATTGATTCCAAAACTATCATAGTGGAATGATTTCCTTAATAAAACTCTCATAGTAGTCAATTTTCACATTGAGGACTATCTATGTGGAAAAAATCTCTTACTAAACTAGGTTCACTCACTATTTTAAACCATTTAATCTAGTAATATGTTAATAATTTCCCAATTCCATTGAAGGAGATATAGATCCCACCCATCACATATTGAACATCATACAGACATATACAACATGATCATAAAATATTAATCATAATAAAATCTATTAAAAGGTTTTTTTAGAAAATTGTAATCATAACATAACATATGGGAGAGAGTCCGGTATCATAATAATTTCATCAGTCATTATATAATAACCTATGAAAAAATAATTGGGAATTATAATAATATTATCATGGTATAACCTGTGTAAGAGATTTATTTTTACAAACAATAAATTCATCATACAATTAAACATTTTAGTTGAATAATAATAATAGAAACATTGGATCATATCCCATGTAAATAATATGCACCATCAGTGGTTTTTATCTTATATTGAATGTTATTTTTAAAAATTAATAGAAAATTTTATTGAGAAAAATATCATTTCATCTAAAGTAGCATTTTAAAACAAATAATATATAATATATTTTGGAAATAGATTTATGTTATTATAAACATTAAAATATAAAAATAAATAATTTAAACATTGAGTGGAAATGGAAGCAAGAAATTCTATATATGTGGAACACTTTAAAGTGACTTTCCCATTCACATTTTTGAAAAAAAATCATAACAAGTCTTGTTCGCAAAAAAAACCCAAATATTCCTTTTAAATATATATTAATAAATGAAATATCTCTAAAATATAATTTATATAGTAATATATAAACATTAAAATAATAATTTAGATCTGTTTTTGAAAACATGGATAAGGAAGAAAATGGGTTTTAACTAAATAGGGAAATAACGTCATTTTTAGTTAGACATATTATATTAGAATATTGAGTACATAAAGATAGTAATATGAGGGTACAACATTTATTATGTAGTAAAAAATATAGTATACAAAACATTATTAATATATAATCAATCATATATTAATATTTCATCATTAAAATAATAATCATGAACAATCCCAAAATAAAATTACATTGTGACATGAAACCATTACAACTTGTGTTATTTATTAGTCGTTGGCCCCATTAGATAATAACGTCAATTCAAGAATTTAAATATCATGAATATAATGATATTCATTATATAAAATGACAATAGTGTTGTATATACACCTCATAAATTAATATTGGGTGAAATATAACATAGGTATCAAAGAAGTAAAATATGGAAAACAATGCCTTACCATAAGTCTTGACATCATTCGTACACATTTAACCACCAATATAAAAAATATATGTTTTTATACATAAATTACAAAACCATTTTCCAATTTATTATATTTGTAGGACCCCGAGACACCCTGAGAGGTGAGGGGTGAATCATGGTGACAAATATTTCTCTTAATGTGATTAATATTGTTCCGATATTGGTAGGAACATGTTGAACCTATATGATGAATATGATCAGAAATCAAACATTCACATGCAGAGAGACGACACAACATTTTTACTTGGTTCACCACTAAGGGCTACATCCAAGGAGTATACTCCTACAGGTTTTCTGCCGTACCAAATTCCATTATTCTTCACTCGTTGTGGATTAAAATTTTTTGAGAATAGTCACTCTATCCCAGGATCACTACCTTTACAATGGTTCAGGGATAGCTCACTGCGTCCCTCGGGTCACTCCCATTGACTCCCCCTGGCTCATTTCCTTTGGTGAAGTCCCACTCAGTTTATAGACGTGAAGGTCTCTTTATAAATGAAAAATAATGAAACCTCTGTTGTATGTAGATGCTCTGTTGAAGTCCGACTTCCACCCATAGAATAATCTCACTTTGTAATGAAGGTATCAGGCAATCTGCAAGCTTTCGTGTAGCTCCAACATGACTAGCGTAATTCAACAACACCTGGCATGCTTCTCCAAGACTAGCGTACAAGATTCAAGATGGAGTGTAAGTCTTGGCGTGCATGTACAAAGCAACGTACAAGTTCACTTCAACCACTTCCGCGACACTCACTTCCTCAACTTCATATTTGCGCGACTCAACCCCTTTCTCACTCAAACCACCATGGACGTGCAGCTAACAACTGCTGTACAACTTCAACTTGAGCGACCCACTACCACTTGTGATACCACTACCCTTGCGCGACAGGAGCTCTGATTTTCACTAAGTCTGATATTCATACAGAATGAGGAGGGGTATACCTGTATTTATAGGCATTTGGACACCCTGTGCGACAACGTGCAAGTCTCCCCTCGGTGCGCATATTTCTACGAGCAGGTCTCTACCCCCTAAAAACACTTGTTCGACCAACTTCTAAACATGGAAACCCTTATCCCGTTGCCATATTTTCATTTTCAGATCTTGAAAAACGAAATCCATGCAAGTTTCCAAGCCTCCAAGTAACCATCTATCAAGTCTCTTTTCCAAAAACCACTTTTATCCATTTTTTAATTTTTAGATTCTATAATTTGGCAAACACTGGAAAACGGTGCCACCTTTAACATTATTATCCTCTTGTTCTATATGATTACATTGCCAGAACACATCTTGAAATTCCACTGAGGATTGACCACAAACACAACCCATACTCCAATTCATTCACAGAATGTCTATGGTTCGAACAATATTATATCATATATACAGAGGACCTTTTGTTTCATTTTTACTAACAATTTATTAAAAAAATCATGTTTCGTGTAATACGTATTTTATTCATGTACCTTTTGATTGGTATTCTCGGTCATTTTACATTGATTATTCTTCCATCATCAAAAAAAAAATTAATCCCAGATATAAATATCATATATATCTATTATATATGATTTTTTTATTAATCTATTATTGTTATAGAGGGAAAATGAATTACACCATTTATGGAGACGGGAGGCCGTACATATGTAAGATAATTGATTCCATTTTATCAAAAGATGAAAAAAGGGTTAAAATATAATAACTTTAACAAAAATCGATGAAATATATATATCATTTTATTATTAAATTAATTTTCATTACATTACATATAAAATCATGTTTGAAAAACAAATCTTATCACTTTGTAAGGCAGTATTCTAACCTACACAAGAGAAACGTTTTTTTATTCTCACTAAATATAATTTTGAAAAGCATAAGTGATATAATAATTGTAAATTATAATGATGTCAAGAAGATAATAAAAAATATTGAATATTTTATTATAACTATCCATGAATGGTGGTGATCGGAAATAAAGAACATCATTTCATGGGGTGGTAGTCTGCCATTCACAAAACTAAAAGATATGTTTTACATTATATTGTTGTGTAGATGGATAAATTCTCAGTAAATAGAATAATAACATATCATTATAATGGAGTTAGTTTTTTATTATATTATCATATTTGAATGAGATTTAATGTTGGTTTAATAATAAATAAAAATCACTTTTTTATTAATTTATCACATTATTTAAAGAACCTGGTTAGGTTTATAACTAAAAAATCATTAAGATGATTTCATAATCAAATTAAGGCCTCTATAATTAACTGAAGGGAATTAAATAGTTTATTTTATCATGTATTGTTAAATATAATGGGTTTTGGATGTATTTTTTTTAATAGAGAGGGGTGGTATTTTATAAGCGTGGGAGAGGACAAACAAGGAATTTTTATAAAGAACATAGTGTATAAAACATTTTCACAGGACACGTGGATCCAAACATGGTAATTAATCAAACAGAAAAGTGATAATGTTGTCGTTTTTCAATATAGTTTTGGTTTTATATCTTTTTATGTTATTTAACCCTCTATTGTTTTAGTTTTACCCCCGGTAAAATAGTATCGACCTCAATTATAGTAATTAATTTTTCATATTTTTCCAATTAATTTTGACGAAATAAAAAACCCATACTATTATACAATATTTTTTATTATGATACTAGATATGGAATCCATTTTTTTTAAATTCCAATAATATAGTTTTAAAAAATTTATTTAATATTATTCCCAAAAATGTTATGATAAAGCAGTTTTCCAAGGAGACAATTTCTATAAGCATTGAAATATTGAATACCAAAATGCTACAAGAAAAATTTTCTAATGACCAAAAATAAAATAATAAATATATAATATAAATAATTATTTTTGTTAAAAGCATATTTATAAAATTAATATGTTTTTAAATATATTAAATAAAAAGAATATTTTTAATAAAAATAATTATTTTTCATAATTCAATAAACAATTTATATTTTTATGAAATAATAATAAAACCTAAAGAAAAAATAATTTTTTAAATATAATTAAAAAATGAACCTAAATTGTTTAATTATTTTCTTTAAATGTGAAACATCAAATATAAAAATTACTATGAAAAATGGGAAAAAATTTTATTTTAGAAAAATATATAGTTTTTTAGTGAAGAATTAAATTAATTCTTGTATAATACCTAAGAAACACATAACATGAATATTCAAAAAATTATAATGAAAATATAATAAATAAATTTCATTAAATTAATCAATAAAAATTTATTTAATTAATTAACGATTTAAAAAATGATTTAGTGCATAAGAAATTATTTCTCAGAACAACATTATATTTATTCTCAAATGGTTTTTATTTTAAATTATAATTAATTAGTACCAAAAAAACAAATTTTATATATTTGTATAAGACATATATTTTTATAATTTAGTTATTAATATTCATTTTCTACATTCCAATGTATAAATAAAAATAATCATATTTAATAATAATATTTTATTTGTATGAAACATTTCATTCAAACTATGTTTTGTGTGTCTTAAATTCAACTAAAGAAATTATATTTATTTGAAAAAAAATCTTCAAATGTCAGGATGTAATATCCCCCCCTAATTTCATACTCACAATTTTACAATTATATTGGTAATTGATGGTTTGAAATTTTAAAATTCTATTACAAAAAAACACACATCTTGAATGTACTGATAAAACATTCTCTTAAAACATGATTGAGAAAATATGAAGGTAATTTGGAGTAACACCTAACTTGGTATGAAATTTTATAAAATTGGTTAGAAATGAATATATGTTCATATAAATGAAAACTCCATCCCATAGATTAATACAGAGTGATATAGAAAATATTTATGAGATAGTTAACCACTAAAAAACCACATATCTTTGATGAAATTAATCATGATTGATCCAATAGTAATGAATTTTATAAGAAAAAAATTTATAACTCTTGATATTTTCTATAAATTATATGGAATATTTTTTCAATAAAAATATAAAACATGAGTAAATATACTTATATTACATCCATTTGTTTTATAAGAAAAATTTTATCATTTTTATTTTCTTTTATTATATTCTATTTCATCCCGCTTACTAAGAAAAGAAAAATATTTCTTTAGTTTTAATGCTATAAAAAATCAAAATATAATTTAAATATTTACATGTAATATATCTTATCTATTTTTATCATCAAACCCAATAATATTAGTATAATTTAACCAATATACATTAAAAATTTTGTATTGAAATAATACATATGTCTCTACAAGATAAACCAATGATCATCATAAAACATTCCATATATTTTTTGTCTTAGGTCCCTTCAAAAATTAAACAATCAGGTCTATATATTTCCCCAAAATAACATAAAATTGATCCCAGAAATATTATTATGTATTAGTTAATTATCACACATCAAATATGTAAATAAAATGGTCATATTTTCTCCTTAAACATGTTAATAGAAATAATTACAAAAAAATATCATTAAATACATACATGATTCCTTAATACATAAATACAAATACTGATTATTAAAAAAATATAAAAAATAGAACAATGTTGTAAAATCCATCCTGAGAAACATAAATTAATTTTTGATAACATCTATTTCAAAAAATGATCAAATGTATCTAATATACATTATCCATATTAATGTTTTTATTATTCAAAATATAGAACATTATATAAACATGAAGAACATATTAAGTGTCATATTTCCCATAACCATGTGTTTTCTATTAAATATCACATTCCCATTAAAATAATTTTCTCGGTCATTAGTACCATCACACATATTCAAGAAAATACTTAATTAAAATATTCAAAAAAACATTATAAATAAATATATTTCCAGATTCATATGTATTGTATCATCCAGTCACTATTTCACTTACTCCCTAAACCTGTTTTTAATTGTAATTTTTTTGATGTTTTCTCTAGTTTTGTTGCATTAAATTTTGAAATTTTGGAAGGCACTTTCCCTGGGCACTGTTGGCAGACATTTTGACACAATCTCTTGCCCTATAAGTAATAGCTGTTAAAACCCAGATAGTTAGGGTCTGCACAGTTGGTTCAAAGATTGATAAAACATTCACCACATCGTATTTTTTCATAGTTAGGGTGAATGGTCTGTCAAACCACTCATCTCGTCAAAGATAATTGTGCTCACTAATTTTTTTATTTCCAAAATTAATTTTAAAATACTAAAACCCTTCACGTTAGATTCTTGATGAGGCCATTATAATTGAACACGATTTTTTTCATCCATGTATTTTATATATAGGCAATTTGGGCTAATACCAACCCTTTTCAAATAGGATTTAATCTTAGATTATGTCATTCGACCTCTCCCTGATATAAGTTATTCTCATATTTATTATCTACCACACTCTTACCCTCACATCTTTATGGGATGTTTAATCTCAAATTTTTTTCATGATTAAATATCCAATTTCTATATCATGAATCTATGTTTGATTCTCTTATGCACATTGCTGATGTTCTGGGATGGAATTTCCCATTATAGGTATTGTGAGAAAACAACTCATTATTTCGGTAGGTGGTTCCATGAATGTATGGAAATTTATTTTAATGCTAAATATCATTATTGAATAGAAATTTAATTCAATTTTATTTAAAAAAAATTCAACTTGAATTTGGATATTAATTCACTTTGGTATGAAAATTGGGGAAAACAACCAATTCATGTGAATTGGGTGTATTTTGGACTTGATTGATGTTTTCAAATAATATTTGTGAAATTAAAATATGAAATTGGTATTCAAAATATTTTTTAAATTATATTGATACAAACCATACAATGTTTTGACCAAAGAAATTAACTAATTTATTTAAAACCAATATTATGTTTTTATTGATAAATTAGAATATTTGATAGTAAAATAAGGAAAAAAAATTTAGAACAGTTTTGAAATAATATTTCTATTATTGACTATTGACTGAGCACAATTAATGAAAAGGGGTTAGAGTGTAATCTGGGTTAGAAATGTTTGGATGAAATATCCCTAGAATTAGATTTATATTTTTCAAATATAATATATATATTATGAGACAAACCCATCGAGAAATGAGGATAATAACTCTGGAGGTCTCATTTTCTCCCTTGAGATGCTTAAGGTTTTCCCTCAATGCCTATAATGAATGACCTGAAATGCTATAAACCGGTTGTAGAATTCCTTCATTTGATCCCGAAGGGGAAAAATATTTTGATGGATGTGGAGTAACATATCACAAAAATCAATCATCAATAGCTGGAAAACAAAAAGGGATTTCCTTTCTTGAATCCCTCAGGGGCCTGAATGGGCAAAATCCAAACTCGACGAAGCCTTCACGCAGCATGAAATTTGAGGATGAATGATTTTCAGTTGAGGATAATCATGAAGCACTACATTAACAAGAACAAATGTATAAGTACTTGATTATGGGTCAGATTTCATATCTCAAAGGTGGCAGGTCATGGTCGACCCAAGTTGTTAAACTATAGATCGCTTACTTCTGGGGATTCATAGATTGGATGATGATCTCTATTGGTATTGTATATTTCCAAATCATACATAGATTATAGGAAGAGATTGATTGGGTTTGGAAACTACGATACATTCAACATAAACCTAGTTTTCATAGATTATCCGAATTGTATTCCTCTTTCAACCCCCATACCTTTAAGAATTATATGGAACAATTCAAGGTGTGGTTAGATGGGCTGAACTAGTATTTTTTCATCCCAATATCTTAAACGAAAAATCATTCTACATAGGTACACCTCTATAGATTGATCATCAGACATTAAATGTAGAACTCGGGATTTATGAACAGGTTATGGTAGAGGTCAACCTGGAATCAAAGCTTCTGGAAGTTGTTGCCTTCAATGAGAATGAGTATAAAGTATAGGTTCAAATAGAATACGAGGGAAGACATCCATTTTGTGAGTTTTTTAAGATCATTTTACATTTCCTATTGAATTATATGGTGATGTAAAATCAATTGGAACAACCAAGGTTTGATGAATAGACGATGGCACGAAAGAAGAGAAAAGGTCAAGATGACAGAATAAAAGAATCCTGAAGCACCGAGTAACAAAAATGAAGTCTGGATAATGATATACCGTCTCCTGGGTGAGACCTCGGGTACGATTTCGGTGGATATGTTTTAATATTAAGGAAATGAAAATATGGAAGAATGCATTTTAGATGATATTGGCCAGCTTGTTTTGGACGCATATGAAAAAATCCAAACTGCTTTGGATGTAGACATAGAAAAGCCTTATTCTATAGATGGTGGAAAAGATAATGCAATATCATCCCATGATGCATCTGCAATAAAAATAAAAATACCTTATATCATGGTAGATCTGCATACAAATACACAATTGGACACTACTGGTATGACAATCGTTGCTCCCATGGACTCACAAGCAATGATCAATGCTGATAAACTAGATCTTATGAACACCTGGATCACAACACCTATTATTGTGTCTAATTTCTTTCATAACATACATGATAAACAAAAATTTGAGCCTTAAAAAAATAACTCAATGGTCACACCATGAAATGTTGATGCTTTTGAAATAAATCAAACTTCTATTTGTGATAAACAATAGGCAATTGATATTCAGAACACTGCACTGTTCAATTACTAACTTCTTTCCTAGCTCAAAGGATGGACAATGATACCCCTTAAAGGATAGCTCAATGGAGACAGCCTTGATTTCCAATGTTTCTAAAAAAGATCATGGTACTATGGAAAGTGGTATTGATAATGAAACTGTTGTCTCTTCTAGGTGAAAACCAAGAAAGATAGCTAGTCTAACCTGTCCTCAAGATATTAGAAGATCATAGAAGGGGAAAAACATGGGTGGCCCAAAGAAAGGGAGTTCTACCTCCAAGAGCAGGTTCAAATGAATTTCTTATTTTGGAATATTCGTGGGATTTCTAACCCTAAAACCAATACGGTTTTGAAAATACTTTTTAGGACTCATAAACAACAACCCATTGCTATTGTTGTGCCTAAAATAAACTTTTCCTAAAAAAATATGCATCTTTGTGCTTATGGTTATAATTTTTTAGGTGCGTGAAAAAATGTTAAATATGTTAAGTCTCTTTGGATTTTCTATCACACCTCATTGCAGCTTTTAAATGCTTTCAAAATTACTGAACATATGTTCACATGTGATTTTACCCATGACAGTTTACACATTTTTTCACTATGATTAATGCTAAGAATTGATACCAAGGACTAAGTTCCATTTGTAAAAACCTTTATTCATTATCTAATAATATTTGTAGTCCTTGGGATGTGATTGGGTATTTTAATGCGATTCTACCATCCAGTTAAAAAATTGGGTCATCAAACTGTTCTGTCTCCTCAATAGAATTTAGATCTTCATGGGAATATTGTAATCTTATTGATGTTAATATGAATTTTGGTATGTACATTTGTTATATATGACACTAAAACAATGTTGCTGCAAGAAAACAAGATAGATCTTTCTCTAATATCTTTTCTCTAGATAAGTGGGACACCATTTCAAGAATCACCGTAAACCGGCGTAACTCAAATCATCATGATATTCTTGTAAATCTCTTAACCAAGGGTAACAAATCCTCTCTTCCATTACAATTTAATAATGTTTGGTCTATGGATCCGGATTGTACTACCTTTATAAAAGACTCCTGGGAATGCATGTAGCATCTAAATGATTCGTTTTCTTGTGTTCATAAATTAAAGTACCTAAAATAGAGTTTTAAATTCTATTGTTGATCCAAATCTATGCAACTTGACACAGATATCTCATCTCTTCAGAGGGAGCTTAATCAAATCCAAAGCTCTAACACTAGCTCTAATTTCACTTTTGACCTGCAACTTGATATTGATACCTCCATTATTCTCAACACTCTACTTTTCCTTAAGAATTAAATGATAATGAAAAACATCAAAGATAAATGGATTGCCAATGGAGATAGAAATACAATGTTTTATAATTCAATTCAAAGATTTAGAAATGAATGTTGACTGATTACTATTCTTAGAGATTAAAACAATCTCATGGATACTAAAAAATCTATTAAAAATCATGTGGTATATTACTTTCAAAATTTGTTTAATTGTCCTGATGTCACCAAGATCTGACTATTGAAAATATTCCGAAAATAGTGATTGAGGAGGATAATGATTTTCTATTATGCAACCCTTTTGATCATAAAATTAAAGATAGAGTTTTTAGTCTTAAATATGATAGTGCCCTAGGTCTGGATGGATTCAATAATGGATTTTTAGAGCTCTATTGTGAAATTATTTGTAATTTTTTTTGCAATATTGTGAATGATTTTTTTCCTATGGTGTACTCCCTTACAGATTAAATTCCCAATTTCTCACATTAATTCCTAAAGTTGAAAATGCCTCTTAGATTCATATTTTCTGTCCTATTTCTCTGATTAAAACTCATTATAAAATTATTTCAAAACATATTTCTAATAGACATAATAACATATGCAATGGAATTGTATCCTAGAATAAATTTGGTTTTATTAATGGTAGGTCTATTCACGACTATATCTGTCTCGCTTTTGAATATACCAATATCCTTAACAAAACTACAATAGGTGATAATGATTCTATTAAACTAGATATCTGGATAGCTTTGTATACCATTGATTGGAGTTTCATCTTCAATGTCCTCAAAAGTTTCATCTTTAATGACTATTTCATAAGTATAAAAAATCTTTATTCAGATCATCCTTATTCTCTATCCTGGACAATGGTTCCCTCAGAGGTTTTTTGAAACTTACCAAGGGGGTAAGACAAGGGGACCCTATTTCTGCCAATTATTTTGCGATTGTGGAAGATTATTTTAGGTGACTCCTCACATGCTTTGTGGATCAAAACAAGATTAAACATATTTAGGCTTCCAGAAACATTAATGTTCGAACAAATCTTTTATATATTGATGACATCATCCTTTTCTTACATGGGGATAAAAGAAACATTCAACATCTCAGGAATGATCTGTCTCATTATGAATAAATTCCTTGTCAAACTATACGCTAGGAAAAATCCATTATGTTCATTGAGAAAAACATTCTTCTAATAGAAAAGGTAATATCAGCAGCTATTTAGGCATCATGGAAGGCTCTCTCCTTTTCACCTATATAGGAGTGCCAATATTTTTTAAAATACTTATGTCCAGCTACTTCTCCACCATTGTAGAACAAATAAAAAATCAACTCTCTTCGTGGAAGGGTAAATCCATCTCTATGGCTGGAAGAATTTTCATTAAAAAAATATATTATTGTCTCCAAAATGATCTACTATATGATTGTTTACAAATGTCATTCTGGTATTAAAAAAATCAATTTTTCCATTAAAAATTTTATTTGGATAAGAATCACACTTGAAAGGAATCTTGTTACCATACCTTGGCCGACTATTGTAAAGCATCAGAAAAAGGTGGTATTGGCATCAAAATACTAAATCTCTTCAATGATTCAATTCAAGAGAGACTCACATGGAGGCTCCTTGACATTAATTATGACTGTATTGATTTTCCTAAAATAAAATGATTCAGTTCTAAGCTAAAGAGTGGAAATTTGAATTACATAAATTATTCCATTTGGCCATCCATTATGAAATATTAGGATAAAATTATGAGCAATTATAGATGAAAGGTAAGCTCTGATTCATCCTTGAATTTCTAGGTTGACAACTGGATGGGTGATCCTTTTGTTTTCAGGCTTCATACAAATTCTTTTCCAGAAAAAAAATAATTCCACTATAAGAGACGTTGAAAATGATAATAAAAGTCCTCTTTCGGACACCATCAGAAGTGTCATTGATAACTATCCATATCCCAACACTGAAGATTTCCTCATATGGGAAACCCCTGTAATGGTATTATTGACTCCAATGTTTTTTATAATAACAATTTTATTGATTCGGACTCTAGATTATGTTGGTTCAAATCCTTTATCAAAACTTGGATTAAGCCCTTGAGGATTAATCCTGTTTGGTGCATTGAACATAAAAAATTCCCCATTGAATTTTTCTTGCATGATTTTGAGATCCAACTTTTCACTAAACGTCACATGTGCAACCAACATTGAAGAAGATATTAACCATTTTTTGTCCAATGTTACAGCTTCAGCTCACTGGAATATTATCTTTGATATCATTGGAAGTAGACGGTTACTTCTAAATTCCATCAACTCCCAAATACAACATTGTGTTGTTTCAGAATCTTCTCAGAAAATTAAAAACCTCTTTTTCAACACTATTCCTGAGGTAATACATGTGATCTAGTAGGATTGAAATAAAATTTTCCATAATAATTACTCATTTAAGAATAAAAAAGGTAAGGAACAGATTGTCATTTCCATCCATGATGCTTCCTTGATTCAGAAAGACGATTGTGATAAACAATGTTGTAGACATTGAAATTTTGAATCGACTCCATATTTTTTTGCCTTTATTAGCCAACTAGCCTTTCTATTTAAGTATTCTGGAAATCCATGTTTCTAGAATAGATCAATGTGAATGTCTATGGTGCTTCTAAAGGTAACCCAGGACCTACAGGATATGGTGGTATCTTCAGAGATCTTCTTGGAAATTTTCATGGATGTTTCTTTAGCGGATGTGGTACTACATCCTCTATAGAAGCAGAAATGATGGGTGTTATCTATTCTATGGGGTTTTCTAAAGAAAAAGGTTGAAAAAATATTTGTATTAATAGTGACTCAACCACTATTATCAATGATACCTCGAATGGTGTGGTGTATGTTTCATGGCCTCTTAACTCTCGTTGGATGAGTTTCAATTCTATGCTTTCTGATACCAACTACATTACCATGCATTAATTTTATGATTAAAATATGTTAGATGATGGTATTTCCAATAACGGAATCATCTGGGGCATTAAATGGCAGGATGATTTTCCTGGGGATTTCTTCCATTTTAATGAAAATTATTATAATATGATCCCGTCTTTTAAACTCATGTAATACTCCTTTATTTTCTCTAGATAATAAATTGATCCCTTTTTTGAAAAATATTAGTAGATATTACCCCTAGAGGGATATTGATTATTTTTCATTCACAAGTATTAGAGGCATATATTTTTACATTATCTTTATCACTATATTACTATGTAAGGATCTGGTATCTTTGAACTATCATACCATTGTATGTGACCATGTTTATTTATTGTTATTATTTGAAATATATTCCATTTTCAAATATAATTTCTATACACAGCTTGTGAATTTATAAAAACTATTTTGTATAAAATTTCTACTAATCCATTGTTTAAATGTTCCCATAAATTGAAATGAAAATTATGTTTGGTTTTAAATATTCTCTTACACTACCTATCCAGTTTTATTTTAAACATCATGAATTATTTGGTTAGTTTTTGTGGCATAATATAATGGAACATTTTTTATGACCCTACTTGGATTTTATCACACATCACACCTTTTCCATTGTGAGTTTATAAATTTTATCCTTCCATTATCTACTATGGGAAAAGAACTAAATGGAGGTTAAGGTTATTATAGAAAATTTATATTGGTGAACTATGTCCTTAGGGTCCTTTGGTTATTTTACATGTTTTATATTTGTCTACATAGTGGTTGTAAATTTTGTTTTTTATAATTGTTTGACTTCTAGTACTATTCCCATGTGGATATTTTTAGCATACAGATATGTTTATATTCGTCCATTATTTATGTGGGAAACAATTCAAATTAATCATATATTATTCATGGTGTTAGTCTCTAACATGTGGTGATCAGAAATTTCATTCGGTCAATGTCAGAATCAGCTTAGGTGTCTGGGTATTATGGTATCTAAGTCAGTTCACGATAATGATATATCAATGTGTGGTTAAGCATCTTTCCATTATGCTAGTATGTAGTTTGAGATATTATCAGGACAAATGAGGTAGTTAAGAGTTTTTGGATGTCGATTTCACACCGTAATGAGCATTACATAACTAGGTATGTTTTTTGAAAGGCATATTTAGGTTTATTTCTATTATTTTCCCTACATATTATGTGGATATAATGAAATCATACTAATTTGTTTCTATATGATAGGATTAATTTCCCTCTAGGTCTTCTTTGAGGGTAGATCTTTGTAATGGTCCAACATCTTCAATGTTTCCAACCAATGATTTTTAACAACTTTTATCTATGAATAAGTCTAAATAATATTTAAGTGGGTTCTTTTTATAAAACAAGTCTTGTTCATCCTCCCATGTATCATAATCTAGTTATGTAATTTCTACGTGTAGTCCAATCTTAAGGAAATGCACCTACACATGTTCCCATTCAGGTTACTAATATGGAAAATTATAGGGTGGAATTTAGAAATCAAGATCAAAAACTCCTTCTCTTTAAGAAATCTATGATTCAAGGATCAAATGAACCTAATGATGTTTAGGATTTGTTTAGGATAATTGAATGTTTTTTTAAATCATTGAGAATCAATATTATATCAAATTGAAATGTAAAACTGTCATGCTACTGGGACCTAGCTAGAGATGATCAGACATTATGGTAATATATAAGAATCATGTCTGATTAGTGTGGAAGGATAGTAAAACACATTTCACTAACCAGTTATGTCTACATTTGATGTTGTTTTCCACATTTTTAGTGTTTTTCAATCATGCATAGGCTCACAAGATGTGACTGGTCATTTAAATTTCATTGAAGAACTTGGGAAGTTCATTAAAGAGATTGTTTCAAATTACATGATAAAAATTCGATGGTTTGAGATGGTACGTCAATCAGATATTCGTTATTATGTTTTATGATGATTCTCCTTTTTAATATTGATTCTCTAGAAAGAGTGTTGATTATTGAAATGGACATAACTAGTAAATCATGGTTGAAAAGAGTTCCATTTTCTTTTAGTGGTATTATTGTGAGTTCCTCTAATTGAAAGTGGAAATATGGTGTTTCAAATGGTGGTTCTCGACATTATGGTTCTTTTATGAGTATTAATTTTATTATAATATGATCATTTATTTACTATTAGGGTGTAAATCCTAATAAATCATAATCGAGTATCACTGAGGCAACCAAGGTATGTGGTTCTAGTATATGATCATGCCACTTGGAATGTTATTCCTTTTGTATTCTACTCCATTTATTGGCCTAAAATCATCTTCACCAAAAAGAATAGTCTTCCAATCTGATGTTTTATGAAAAAATTGGTTCAAGCCACCTGCATATATAATGATACATTTTCCAAAAATTAAAGAGTATCTGGAGGAATCACAAATGAGTCTAGTGACTGTGAGTGGTCTCATTGATATTAATTCATTAATAGTTACTACTTTACTTTATACTAGTGTATTTGATTCAATCATTTCAACTAAAATTGTGAATCAACAAAAAATTTCCATGGGGATTATATCTTACGTTAGGGGTATTAAACACCCTTCCAAATAAAGATAGATTGATTTATCTATTCCTTGACTTGTTCTATCTCTTTTTCTGAGATTTATCTTTCATGCAACATTCTTCTTGTCTAAATGAAACTGATAGTTCTCATATTTAGTGTGGATTGGTTCATTGACAATAAATCCCAAATTGAATACTATTATTGATGTATCAATTTTACTAAACCCAATAAGATTATTTGTATCATTAGTTGGAGAAATGGTACTGTGGTTAAGTAGATCTTGATCTTATTATATGTAATTTGGTAAATTAATATCATTTTTTCATTTAATTTGTATATACAGTACTTTAGTGATGAATTACCTCCATTTACCATTAATTTTCCTTTGAGTTTTTGTTTTTACTTCACTAGTTTTCTGCTAGAATGTGAGGTAGAGATTTATATTTATTTAGTACCTTGTAATATGCATAAAACTATATTTTTTATACAAAAAAACTAGATGATGTTAAATAATTTACTTCTCCGTTGGAATAAATTTTAGAAAAATAATTTATACAACCAATTATGTCATCATGGAAGGTCCTTGTTCTCTTTTCTATGAAACCGGAAGGGATACTCCTCCTATGTTTTGATAACCAAAAGGTTAAGCAAGTAATGGTAATGGAAAATTTATCTTTAAAGTATATTGATGTTCTATTTGATCTGCTGGAAGTTGTTATGTGGTTTTTGAAGATTGACCTTTGATCTGTCCATTATCAGTTTATAAAAAAAGAATCTCACATTCATAAAACCACTATATATATTAGGAATGTTAATTATTAATACCTTATCATTCCATTTGGATTATCTAATGCCCTTTAAGCCATTATTTAATTGAAAAACATGATCTTACATAAGTATGCCAATACATTTTATGGTGGTCTATGTGGATGACATCACTGTATTCTGTGAGGTTCAGTACGATATTGTGTTTCATATATGATTAGTTTTTTAATGTTAGAGAAATAAAAATAAAATATTCCAGTGTATAGAAATGTGTTTTATAGATTCAATATATGACACTCTTGGTACATATTCTATTAAAACATGGTATTTAATTAGATCCTACAATGGTGAAAGTAATTATGAAATGGCAGAAACAACAAAATGCTTTTAAGATTCAATGTTTTTTTGGGTTTAGTTATATATTTATTCTAGTTTATAAAGTATTTCATAGTGTTGGTTTCTTGTAGGACTTATCTAACTCATGAGGGAGTAAAGCCTAATTGGAATGGAAAATTTTAAAGTAATTTTGTCAAGTAAAATACATTTTTTACTACAAAACTATTTTTGAATCTTCTAGAGGTAGGAATGGGTGATGTTGTCTTTTTATTTCATTGGTTTTTGGTTTTTTTTGTGTTCTTATGCAGGGTGATCACATAGAATCATATGGATCCACAAAGCTTAGGCGCCAAGGGAACAATTATGTGATTCTCGACATTGAACTCGTAGTTATGATGCATGTGCATAAGAGTTAGCAACTTTAACTTCTCTGATAAAGGTTTACTACGTATTCCAACCACCAAATATCGAGACAAATATTCTATCAATACTATTATAATCTTATCTAGATCTGTTGGATGGAGTACCTATAGTCATTTGATACTGAAATCACATATTCCTCGGGGAATGTGATTGTCTCCACTAATTCATTGAGAAGAAATATTCCAACCCAAGCCATGAAAAAATCATTAAAGAGTTGAATGTGATAGATCTGTTTAAAACTATTCATTTAGGAGTTCAAGAGTGATGAGATAAGGTAATTTTTTTAGAGTTCACTTGACCACCACTCTTCTTGAGACGATTCATTTGTAACATCAACTTTATTATAAAATCCATTATACTATAGACTATATTTATAATGGGGATACCATTTTTGAGTGGTCATTCTCCATAAGGGTATTTTATGTTTACATAAATTGTGATGTTTATATTTTCTAGTGGGAAAATCTTTGAAATGGGATTTCTATAATTCCCAATGGAACGATTAACCAAGAACCACAATGATGTTCTATGAAATGAGACAATGATTATGGTGGTGGGGTATGAGATGGAGAATCAATGATTTTTTCTCCAATAGTTATATATTTCAACAGTTCCATTCGGAGTACTTGAGTCCTTTCAATTTACTTTTGAATATTCCAATTCTGACATGGATATGGGATGAGATCTCTTTGGAATTTCTTTGTGGGTTAATGTTTAACTTGAGAATGTAGAATGTGATATGGTATTAAATCAATAGCCTAACGAAATCAGCTATATTTATACACATTTGTGATAAAACTAAGTGAATGAGATAAAAAATATCTATTTTAAAGTGAATTTTTTTTCAAATATATCTATATATTATAGTTTATTTACGGGATGCCTAATTTACATCTCTTTTTTGGAATGGCCTTCAACAGGCATTATGTTATAATGTTTTTTTAAGTACGACATTCCATCTATAGTCAAATAGCCTGACTGAGAGAGATATACACATTCCTGTCTATATTTTAATTTAATTTGTTAGATATTCTAGTGGAGCATGGGATGGACATTTAATGCTATATTTTTTTATTGTAACAATAGTTACTAGTCAATGATCAGTATGGATTATTTTTAGTCAATTTATGCATAACCTTGAACATCCCTATTTTTTTGTTAGAGATTAGTAAAAATTACATGGATTGATAGAGATAGGTTCATGATATTAAAAATTGATTCAATTGATTTTCCATGAATTGTTATGCCACATAGAAGGTATAAATATTAGGCTGATTATCAATACAACCCATTTTAATTTTCAATTGTTGATTTAGTGTTCTTTAATGTTTCGCCTCATTTAGGTCATCGACCGCTTGGGAGGAAAGGGATGATTTATCTAACATTGTGGATCCTTTTGATTGTTTTGAGAAGGTATGGAATGTTTGATACCATTTTGGACATCATTTATAGTTCAAATAAATACATAGAGATCCTTTTGTGTTTTTTGAGAACGTAGGGAAAGTTTGATACCATTTTGGACATCATTTATAGTTGAAATCAATACGTAAAATGTTCTATTTATTGTTTTTATTAATGTTTCTTTTTTATCCATATCATATTCTGAGATGGTGGGATTTTTATATTGATCCTGATTTATCTATGAATTAACATCTAGTCATGATAGTTGATTATAAAACTATGGTAATTTTAGGTTGTAAATACATTGGTTTCAAGTGTTATGTAAGAATGGTTAAAATTCACATTAGATGTGGAAGAGAGTAGAATTGATGATAGAGTTGTGGGGTTAGCTACTTTACATATAATTTTCTTAAGAAGATTATTGGCTTTAGAAAGATTCTATAGTTGGGAGGTTACATCAAACTGTTATTGTTTGGAGGTACTAATTAACCCTCTATTTAATTTTATATTTGTTGTTGTTCTCACTTGCTTCCTCTGAGAGAATAATGTAAACTTTTGTAAGTCTACAAGGTTATGTACAGTTTATGTATGGTTTTCCCAAAGCATGAACCCTTCTAGTAAAAATCAATAAAAATTAGATATTTATGGTTTACATGTTTAAAACATTGTTTAAAAAAAGTGTTCTGACATATTATAAACAATTCACCCTATAAGAGGGGTTCCTTTTTGGGGTTCATGGTTTTTTAACTATGCGGCCCTTCCAGATAATAGTGAAAACGATTTTTCAATATTCTAATCATTAATTTTAAAACCCTTCAATTACCGAGTATATGTTCTAGATGATCCCATTTAACCCAATCTTGATTTATTTTTCTGTAGAGTATCTATAGAGGTAAATTTTTATCATATAAACCCTTTTAACATTGGATTAATTATTAGAGAATATCATTTTACCACTCACCGATAATATTTTTATCCTATTTTTAATTTAATTCTATCTTCACCTCTAATCCATTATGTTAATTAGATCTCAATTTCATTAGAGGATCTAATATCCTATATTTTAGATCTAGATTATTGTTTTGATTCTCATATCTCTATTATTGAAATTCATCATGGGATTTTTCCATTGAGGGTGTTGTGAAATTTGATCACTTTTTTTATTATTTGATTTTGTGTATGGTTATACAATTTATTTAGACCTAAATTTCTTAATTTAAAATAAAATAAATTCAATTGTATTATGATAAATCCAATTCTCTTGGACATGGGGTTTGGATTTTCATTTTCCAAAAATTTGGGTAACCCCCAAATTCAAATGAATTAAGAGGTAATTTGGACATGATGCTAATTTTAGAATTTTATTAGTAAAATTGAATTGAGAAATCAATTATAAGAAAATTTCTTAAATTCTGTGGTTATGAAAAATGTATTGGTTCTATTCAAAAACGGTTTAAATTCATTAAAACCCATTTTTATGGTTTTTAAAGATAAATTAACATATTGAAATAGGAAATGAGGCCATTTTATTTTGAATAGTTTTAAAATAACTTTCCCATTATAGAATATTGTTTGATAACATATAAGACTAGTTTGTAAGTTTGTTATTAGGGAAAAACACTCTAGCATGGAATTTACCTAGCATCGAATTAAAAACTAACGACTCTAATAGATACATATTGTAAGATCTGGTCTATATTGGGATTATGGTTTGTTTTATATTGCCTTTTAACATGTGAACATGATATTATAATTTTAATATTTTATATATCATTATTTTTGTAAAACTTATTTACACATGCCTTTTAAATTCACATAAAATATTATATATAAATATTTTTTTATTCCATTTATTAAATGTTTCAATAAATTAATTTAAATAGCATGTTTTTTAAATATTTTATTGTAAACTATAAATGTTTTTTAAATTGAAATCATTATTTGGATAATTATAATTCAATATTTTTATAGACTATTGGGTGAGACCCTACGGGGATTTTAACTCACACTATACCATTTCCATCATTATTTTTTAGATATTATCCTACCAGGATCTAGTAAGGGAAAATCACCACATAGAAATGAATGTTGTTGTTGACTCCATCGTATTGGACTAACAATTTTGTTGGGAACATAGGTTGTTTTACATTTTATATTTTTATTCATTTTTAGATGTACATTGGGTTTTGTTATACCTTTTTAAATTACAGTATTTTTCTCCCTATAGAGTTTTCTTTTGAGAACACTGATTCTTTTTATTCTTCCACAATTAATGTGGAAAAAAAATTTCAACATTATCATGAATGATTCTATATGATCTTATCTAATATATAGGGATCAGTAACTCCATTCGATCTATGTCCAGATCATCTCGGGTGTTAGTGTACATGGTTATCCATGTATGTTCATGATATAACATAACTATTAAATTATAATACATAAGAAATTCAATAAAACTAATTCATTTTTTACTATTGACTATGGATCGTCAACTTATACCTAAATACCTTATTCATTTCATATTTCCTTTTTAATTTCATCATCAACAGCACCAAAAAACTACATTTCTAACCTAGATGAACATATTTCTGGGATTTTCACATAGAAATAATTATGTTTAATTATCATAATATTACCATTTAAAATATTCATCCATTGATTATGAAATTGAAAAAACATTATTCCCATCCATTAAATTAACTAGATTTTTTATTTTCTTCATTGAAATATCTTTCTCTTTAAACTTATTTTACAAAAATAAATCATATTCCCATCAATTTAAAAAATCCCTTACAATTTTATTCGAACACTCTAAACATATATAAAACTCAATCTTCTTTCCACCATGGTCACCATTTCATAATCTCATAGAAAACTACATCCTTCTCTTCTTTGGTTTGACCAAGAGTTGGTTTAGGTGAAAGTTGTTAATCATATATCTTGATAAATGTTTAGGAATAAAAACAATATACTACACTCTAGTCATCATCATATTCAGTTTTTCTTATAGACAATATCAATCACATTCAACATTAACCAGGTTCATTATTTTTCCAACTATTGACTACAATAAAAAATTAATTGTATATGGAACACTAATTACTGTTGGAAATCCCATAATCCAGAAAAATAATTTATTATAACTCTATGTCATGAAAACATATTTTAAATTTATTCCACATTACGTTTATCCTAGTTGATTTAGAGACAATATTATTTTAAAAATTGTTTTATGGTTTATAAAAAGAAATTTAATTTATCCAATGCATAACCTACATGAGTTTCAAATGAGGTTCATATTAAGTCCCATTTTTCATGTAGAAAATATTGATCTATTCTAGACTGAAATAACTTTTTTTGAATTTTTACACTATGGTATATCAGTTCAGAAACTATATAAATATTTAGTATCCAAAAAAGTATTTATTTCTACATAAGGCGTATAATCACTTCCTTATCTAAAATATAGGACAATATCATATACATAGTCTCATCCTAAGAGCTCTAAATAAATTATTTTTATCCTATTTTCCATATAGTAAAAAAATCTATGATTCCAATAGTAAACATCCAAACATCTCACACAATGATATTACATTTATATACAAAATATTATTTGTATAACAAAATGAAACACAATTGAATCATTTAGCTCTAGTATCATTGAATAATTGGAAATGTAATAACCACTTTTTATTGGTGAGATACATCATATCCCATTATATTCTTCATTAAAAAATCATTATTATATATATCATACATAAAACATTTTATCATAACCTATGGAAGAATACAAAATAATGGGTGATCTCAGATGAAATTATGAGTAAAAAAGTGAGACATAAAATTATAATGAGCATAATGGAATGATAAATTGGAAATAACATTTTAATATCATACCTTATACATCATGGATCATAAAAATGAGTCATGGAAAAATTCTTGGTAGTTCATAATACATGATTCATAATAAAATCAAATAATATGATCCTTAGGAAGAAAAAATTGGTATAAGACATATATTATTGGAATTATATAAGAATATAAAATCATTCTATTATTATTCTAGGATCATTTCCATAACTATCACAATAGATTGTGTTTACTCCCTAATACATCATTGATTTTATGGTTCACCCCAATGATTATCATAGTGGATAGAGTCCATAATTGGACTGGGTTCACTCTCTCTTCTAACCATGTTTATCCCAAGGGATATCTATATTTACTCGAAACATTAGATGGTGATATATGTCCCTCCCATCACATAATGAAAAAGAATACATATGTGTGTTGTAATATCATAGAAAATTATTCATAATAGTACCATTGGTATGAAATGGGTTTCATAAAAATTTCATCATATCATAACCTTCAGAAAATAACTTTGATTTATAATTGTTTAATTATTTGATTATTGCATAATCTATGGAGAATGATTTAGGATTTATAAGCAATTCGTCATGGTATAACCCATGAGTGGGAAAAAGGATTCATAATAATATTTTTATCCAAAATATAAACCATTCATAGAAAAATAATAATAGTATTATAGGATCATATAATCTGTAAATCATAAGTATTATCCAATGATAATATATAAAATTGAAAATAATCTTCAATTATATATTAAGATGTTTCTTGAGGAAAATATCATTTAAATGAAAAAATATACTCAAATTTCATATTTCTTTTAGATATTCTATAATTTTAAAATTATCACTAAAAATTGTTATGGACGCTTTTAAATAATATGTGGTCATGATTGTATAAAATTCTACTCATTTAGTATCCATTAATATAATTATTTCCATCAAAAAATTTATAAAATACAAATGATGCTTCTTTAAAAAATTCCATTAAGTTTCATTTAAAAAATTATTTGACAATTAAATAATTAGTAAAAATGAACTTAAAAATCATTTAGGAACAATAAAAACTTCCTTAAAACATTTCTAGAAAATATTGATATTGAATAAATATGGTTTTCTCTACAGATATAAATGATTTAATTTTCGTAAATAGATTCTATTGAATTATTATGTGCATGATTATTGGAAAATACAAGAAATAAGTTTTCCTCGAGATATAAAAAGAGCAGAATATATTTAAGTATTTTATTTATATATAGAATATAATATATCACCGTCCAATACATAATAAAAATATTTGATAAAAAATGAGATTGTAACATCAAAACCTTACCACTTTGGTAACACTTGAATAATAGTCCACATTAATTTCAAACATAAATTTAAAATATAAATATCTATAATATAATGAATTTAATTATATAAAATTTCCTAGAAGAAATAAATACATCTCATAAATTATCATAGGTGAAAAATAGAAGATCTGTCTCAAAGAAGAAAAATTAATCAATACTCCTAATCTTATGTCTCAACTTTTTTAGTACACATTCGATCATCCTATATAGTAAATATGAATTTATTAGAAAGATATTTTTTATCCACAATCATATATATGATACAATATATTAATTTTTATGACCCTTTATTAGTTATATATTAAAAACTTTTTATTAAAATCTTGTTTTGTTTAATTAAAGTTTCATTATTCATTTATGTTTTGGTATTCTATTCTCTGTAGTTTTACATTGATCTTGGTTAAATCATTTAAATAATATTAAATATTGTATAAATGTTATATATTTTCCTTATATATGTACTTATTTTAATTCCTTAATGTTAGTTATTTAAAATGGATTAGATTGTTCATGAAGATGTTAGGTCTTATGTACACATGAAATTTATTATCACTTTATCATTAGAGGAAATTAAAATCTGATAAATAATATTTCAAATTTCTAAAATAGTATTTATTTCATATATTAACTTATTTTTAATAATTTTATACTTATTAAATTTCATATAATATATTATGTGAAAAATGAATCACATCTCTTCACGAGGAAGTAGTTTACTGTACACACGAGCAAAATTATAATATATCCATAGAATGGAATGAAACAATGTTATATGTGATATAATATTTAAAATTGCATTATATTTTGATATATATAAAAAAATACAATGTCTGAAATTATAACTTGATGTGATAGTTGGTGATAGAAAATGAAAAATGTCTATTTGTAAGGTGGTTGATTGTCATACGCACGACCAATAGTTTTGATTTCCATTGTATGGAAAAGGATAAAGATATTATTAAAGAAATTAACATAATAACATCTTATTATATGGTATATATCATTAAAAATATATTATATCTATTTATGAAGATTTTATGGAGGTGTAAACACAAATAAAAAATCATTCTTATGAATTTTACAAATTCATTGAGTAACCATATTAGTTTTATACCTATATCCTGACTAAAACATTTTCTCAAAATTATTGGTATATATTGATTCACCAATTTTATATATTAGTTATGTAATTCTTTTCCAATGGAAACCTTCACCATGTTCTTTATTCAAAATTCCCCTATTTTATATCCAATGTGGAAAATTTCTCAGATATTCACACTTTAAGAAACATGACCCTTGTTCTCAAGTAATAAAATATCTTTTTTAGAATCCTTTCTAATGGAACAGATTCAATTGAAAGTAAATATATTTCATGGTATCAGGTTCCTATTTTTAATGGTAGAAACATCCGAGATTGCATCTTCTTGGCCTCTGAATTCAGTATTATCTTAACAAAGTCTAATAAGGGATACATAATTTCTATTAAAATTAACATTATAAAGTGATATGATATTGTTAATTGGAGTTATTTATTTAATTTTTTTCAATGTTTTGATTTCAATGATCTATTTTTCAATAAAATTAAAAACATTTTAATCTCAACTCATATTTCATTCATTGTAAATAGATCATCAAATAGTTAATTTATTTTCTCTGAATTTTCCAGATAGAATGACCCATTTAATTCTATCCCCTTTTATATTTACAATGATTACATAAGTAGAGTCTTCACTTATTTTTTGAATCATTGAAAATATAAGACTATTATAGCATCAAAAAATATATATGTTCCTCCTCACCTCCTCTATATAGATTTCATTATATTATTTTTTAAATAGGGAAAATAAATATCCAAAACCATAGTGTGGTTCTCTTACATTATGAATTTGTTTCTATATAGGCTATAAAATGTATTAAATCCATTAATTTCATATAAATGAGTTTTCTAGTTTTTGGAAAAATAAATTTCATAAATTATATGGGTCTTAAAGAGGGGTCACTCCCAAAAAATGATCTATGTGTCCCTATCTATTTTGGAAGGCCTTAAATTAGGCACTCTTCTAAAATAACATATTAAATAAAAAATCATCTCTCCTCTTAGAAAGGTAAATATTTATCTATGGTTTGACAAATTTTCCTAGAAAATTGAACAATATTTCTAAATTGGTGTATTAATCAACAGTCCCCACAAGTCTTATTTATATTCATAAAAAGATAAATATTAATCTAACAAATTGCTTTTGGAGTGGGAGAACACATTAATATATTTTAGTTACTCTTCATTAGATTAATTTCATTAAGCCTCAATATAACAGTGGTCTTGGAATAAAGAATCCCAAGTTACTTATGGTGGTCTTATATTTTAGGAACACTTGGAGAAATTGAATAAAAACTATATGGTTATTAATATCTATAGTGGATGGTTTCAAGACAAATTTAAGAATGAAATAATTATTTATATGGCCTCCCCAATCTGGATTTACATTAACTATTCTTTCTTAAACATTATGCATCAATTTAGATGGAAGGTTCAAAAAGAGTCTTATATAAATATGTTGTTGTATAACTGGAATGGATCTCCCCATATAAATATGGTAGACCCCTTTCCCTTACCTATTGATAATAATGATTGAATAAATGATTTCCTGAACTCTTATTGTTTCAAACTACATAATGATTTTAATTATATAATAAAAAATATCATTTTCTATTGTTGATGATTTCATAATCTAGGAACCTAAAAAATGTCTTGTTGAATTCTAAATTGGTTTACATGAAATATTTTATAGGTAGAACCCATGATTTATCATTATAGAAAAACATTTATATGACTTGGATTATGCCTTCAACATTCAGTCTGGTTTGAAGGATTCCTTATAATGTAATCCCCACTTCCACATGTATTCAACAATTTGGTGTTGAACATTGTTCCAAATTTCAAATATGCATCCAGTAAATGGGAGACATGACGAATTTTTCTTATAATTTTCTTGTGATTCTTCTTTATGGATGTATATATACATATCTATGTGTGATATTTTTGAATTTTGGTTTCAATATGTGGACTCATTTTGACCTCAGCTTCAACATTCTATGTATATGGACAACTCTAAATAGTTTAGTAGCCTCCTTGCTGTTGTACTATCTTAGATTCTCGACATGATATGGTATAATAGAAGTGATATTATTTATCCTAATAATTCATTTAATTTTCATGAATCACAAGTGGGGATTATAAATACTATCAAAGATGTCATCTCGATCCAACAAGGTCCTTCGCACAACTCCTTTATAGTCTTCACTTTCTTATGCCACATGGGATATAATGGAAATTGTATCCAACAGAAGGGTAAGTTGGAGGTTTAATGAACTTCCCCTCTCTCTCAAATGATCATTGTAGATTTATATGTATTCTCAAAAGGCTAACAAGACACCTAGAGATGTGGAGTGGTTTACTAAGACCTCAATGTGTCGATTCTTGGTTTTTTTATGGTACATACAATATGTATTATTCTTTGAAAGTGAGAATGGTTAGTGTTTTTATTGTTATTATTTTTGTATGGGAAAAAGGATTGACCAACATATGTATAGAAATTGATTCATCCACTATTTTTCTTGTGCATTAGAGTAGGGGCATATAGCTTATATAAAATCTTAGAAGTAAATGGACATACTACCTTTACTATTTTTGGAAATAAACCATATTACCACAGCTACATTTTATGAGATGAACTCGGTGGAATAAAGGTTAGCTGATGAAGGATTAAACTATGAAATCACTTGTGTAGATGATATTCTTATCCATTTAATTCTTTCTCTGAATGAAATTGTTAAAAATTTCCTTATTTTTGAATTTTCTAACATTTTTCTTGTTCAAAATAAAATATCCATGTTCTTTTTTACCACGGTATATCTAAAAAAACAGGAAACATTTTTTCGAAGTAACATATATATATTGAATGTATTAATAAAAAACAGCATAAAAATGATCATAATGAACTATTTTTTATTAATAAATATATATTTTAACTAATTTTATTTTAAAACCATATTATTACAATTTTAGGTTTTATGTTATTTAAATGATAAAATAAATCATAATAAAAACAAAAGATTTTCAATATTATCTATAAATTATATGTTTTAATATAATAAAAAAAGAATCAATATAATATAATTTTGAAATCACGAATTAAAAAATGATGTAATTTTTTTCAAACAACTTTTGTAATCATGGAAAAATTAATTTCAAAATAGGTCTGAAAAATGAATGAAAATTTATTTTACGAAATTAAATTATTTTTTTAGTGTCAACATAATGTATTAATATCTCAAACCAAGGAAACATAAAATATGATATCAAAAATATTTCATCTAATATATAATATATAAATTTTAATAAATTAAGTCAATGAATGTTATTTATTTAATTTATTGAGAGAAAACTTGTTTCTATGTATAAAAATAGTTTTGAGAAGAAAAAATCATTAATTTTAAAATAATTTTAATTTTAATTTCAAATAATTTCCTAGCCCCTGAATTGATTTTAAATATATTTTTAAATAATATAGGATAATAAATAATTTAATCATATTCACACCCTCTATTATGATGTGCAGTCAATAATTGTCGTATTAAATAATTTTATTTAAAAACAATGTCTTATTTTTTTTGAACTAATTGTTATGTTTAATGAAAGTTATTCAAAAATAAATAAATTTATTTGAAAAAATAGTAATAAAATATAAGTGAATTTCACCCACCATATATTTAGTATCAACTACACATTATATAAATATTCACTCAATTGGGTACATATCATTAACTACGATTAATATGACCATTCATGCTGATATTCCCAATTTCACATTAAAAATTCTATTTCTATTTCAAAATAAATACATACCATTTTATTTAATTCATTATTAAAAAACAGAATAATTTAATTCCAATATTCCGATGATTCATCATCAAATAATTTCAATCCATTCTTTCCAAAATCCAATATATAATTTTAAATCCATTAAAATGATTTTCTTTCAAAAATACACTCCTTTTAAAATTAAGAATAATGACCTTATTAGTCCAATGTTAAGAAATATATATATATACATATAATACATTTCAATAAAATAAATCAATAGTGGAGACATGTGTAGGAAAAATCCATAGGGAAGGACTTACCTTTAGCATTATGATAAATCAAACACCTCAAACAAATACTAGTAAATAAGTTCTAAAATAAAAAAGATAAAAGAAAGAATCCATCAAATCACAATGCACCAAATCAAGGTTCCAATCAATCATATATTTGAGGATTTATCAAATTAAAATAATTCAACATAAGAAGAGAATAGGAATCCCAAACAAAAAGATTTACACTTTTTGGAGGCAGATGGATCGCATCAACTAACACTTCAATATGAGAATACAAGAGGTCGGAGGACCAAAATAACCTTTAGAGGGCATCCAAAATCCATATATAAAATTATGTTATATTAAAATGATATTATAAGAAGACATTTAAGAAATGGATGATAAAAATTATTATGTTACTTGACAATCAACCAGAAAAAAATTCAATTTGGAATAAAAATTGATGAAATTCACCCTAAATAATATTTTAATGAATATTCTTTTTTTAGAATTTTCAGGCTATCTCAAATTTTGGAAATGTTAGTGAACTCTATATTATTAATTGAAATATTAAACCTGATATTTTAGTTCTCACTGATAAAAATTTGGTCTTCTCATAGGAGGTATATTGTATTGAAAAATGGGGTCATCAACTAATTGGAAAAAATTTGTCCAGGTTAGACAGAAAAAGGCTTTGTGATTTTTCCCTTCATAGGATGAAAAGGATGTCATTCGTTATATACTATTATTATATTATAACATTTAACTATAACTAAGATGGACATTTTTATTTTTCCCATAATTTATGACTGTAAAGGATATCAAGAGAGAATAGTCCTTTGGAAAAAAATTTAGAAAGTAGTAGCATTATAATTTTGACAAAGATTCTCATAGGGGTGGGTTAATTATATTCTAAATCACGATGAGAGGATTGTCATGAGATTTTATACTTTCTCAAATAGATAATATAGATCTTTTGTTGAGGATATCCTTCTAAGTTAGATCATCTCTGTAGGATATAAAATTATGTGGTATATTAGGCATGTCCATTCTTTTGTTTCTAGAAAATTGTATAGATCTATTATCAATGATTTTTCCCTAAATGCGTGGGCTTAAATATATATCTTAACCCTAGATAATTTAATCTATTATAACTATCCAATTTTTGAATGGTTTTCTTCTAAAATAGACATACCGCCTTTATGACAAAGATTTAATAATTCTAGTAGTACACACCCGAACTGCAGACCTCTAATTTTAGAGACTTAGAGATCCTTCAATATCAACGATGATGCTCTTGAAATTGTTTTTATGAAAAAACACTCATAGAAAATAGGAAATATTTGTGTCATAATTTCTTTATGAATATTAATGAATAAATATCAAATCTTAAATCATTTTCTCCTTATATCCAATATCAAAACACTAGAAATAAATTTCGGCTGGTCAGTGCCATGAAAAAAGAGTCACTCATTATCATAATGTATTACCCGATATTAAAGAAATAATTAATATGGAATATTTTATTATTAATTACAACCATGGTAGTGACAGAAATACTAGATTCTTTATCACTCTTTAAATGGGAGATAAAATAAACTAATATCTAGGCATTCTTTCTGAAATGGTAACATCTTTGAAAATATTGAAGACCTTTATAATGTCTTTGGGTCATATTACTTATGTAATTTTGGCTATTATAATTCATTCAATTGATTTATGAACTCATATAAATAATTGTTTAGTGAATTGAATCTTTCATCGTTTTTGGGAAGTTATCAGCATTGATGTATGCAAACTGGTTAATTATTTTAAAAATGTCGTTAGCATACATATATAATCAATGAAATTTCATATGACCCTCCTCCATAATGCTTATTATGATAATGAGATATATCTCTTTAAGATAGTTTCCCTTAAAAAATTACAAATATATTGGAATGATTTTATTAAATACTCTTATTCTAATTTATAATTGGGTGGTTTCATTAAATAAATTCGTCTTACTCAATGGAAAATACTTATAGAGTTGTCCTATCATGGCCTCTGAATGCTTTAATTTTCTTCGTCAACCCATAAGAGGAGTTAACCTTGCAATCATGTTAGATGTGAATAAAGAATTTAACACTTCTAAATGGGGTTTAATCAATGTTTTTCTTAATAGGAATTATTTTAAGGATGTATTTGGTAATTGGGATAAAATACTTATGAGTTAATCCTATATTTTGGTTATAATTTATGTGTCTCATTGTGTATATTTCTCTTGTTCAATATGTTTTAGAAAAGGGGATCCCTTTTCCTCTATTCTATTTTCTAGTATATATGATTACATGAGCAAACTACTTTATTGATTGATGGCTGAGAATAAGACATCATCCATGAGAGCTATAAGAAGTATATTTTCTATTAGTCATCTCTTTTATAAGTATTATATAAATATTTTTAGTAAAAGGAATAAAAGGAATATTTGGAATCTGAAAAAGTATTTCATCTAATATGAGAATGTTCTTTGTGAGGAAATTGGATGGGATAAATCATTTCTTTACATTGTTAAAATAAAACCTACATGTATGATGTTTAATATTATCACTAAGCTATGGACTGTATAAGGAAATTTCACCCACACTTACATTGATTATACTATGTTTTGGGTTAGAACTTAAGATGTTCATTTTTTACATATTGTGAGTCAAATTTGGATCCAATTATCGTAATGGAATGTAATAATTTATCAAAAGAGGGTCACATTTGTCATATAAAATCAAGAATTGTTTCAAAATTTGTTTAATATATTATGGTTTAACAATAGTCCTATTACTTCATGATAATGATCAAAATCTATATTAAAAATATTTTTTTGGTGATAAATCAATATCCAATAGAAATGTAGTAGTATACCATGTAATATTTTTTGTTAAATAATTGATTATGGAGGTATATTAATTATGTATACCACCATATAAATTCATAAATTATATAATAATATTATATCTAAACTTATCAATTGTAAATATTGAGGTCTTTATTTTCTAATACAATGGAATGATGGAAAACCTAATTATGGAATTATTTTAATTTCATAATAAGTTCTCTCTAATCAATAATGGGATTACATAGATCATCGATTTTTTATCTCTATCATAGATTCTCTTGTGTATTCTACTATAGATTACTTTTTCCCGATCTATTTCCGTTATTGAAATCATATATGTGATTTCGTAGAAGCCTATTTTTTTGTAGTTCTAACATCTATAGAATAATATTCTACATGTTTATTTCTTGGAGTTTTTTCATATCATCTATAGAAACTGCAATAGGTTCTTTAGAAAAGGGATCTGGTTCAACCTTTTATCTTCTCGGACACATAATCCTACTACTCTATAGGATAAAATTAAATTCAATCTATATTTTATGAAAATATAATAATTTTATTCTACTTAAAATATATTGGATTGTAGGTTACTATCAACCACTCTGTGGTAAATTAGAATCCAAATGGATATCTCCTTTTACTAAATAGATAAAGTAAAACACAAATAGGCCACCAAGAGGTAATACTCATCTTTTAAGGTATTGTTCCATATTTATATATCATAATGTCAAGTAATTGGGATAAATCTATATAACCAATGGTACTACTAGTTCTATAGATAAATAAATTCATAGAGTCGTCAATGTGATTGATGTGGGGAAAAGGTATTAAGGGTTCCATATTTTTATGGAATGTGACTCTATCAGTATAGTGATAATAATCATAGATGGAATAATACATTTATACTATAAGAATAATTCCACCAGGATGAATTTATATTAATCTCAGTCATCCTAGAAATACATCATTACACATGTATTTCATGAAGAAAATTTGGTGGCTGACGGATTGGAAAACAAGTGGTTGATGATAGTGAGAGGATTTTTCCCATTGATGATCATATTGAAATAGTTTCTTTATAGAATAATGATTACGTAAAGAGTCAAATTTTATAATCATGAAATTTTTTTTAAAAAAATAATAATTTTACTTTTAGGCAAGAACTATTTCTATAATTGAGAGGATTATCTATTTCTAATTAAGATTTTGATGGGAATCCTCGAACACATTTTACTTCTTAGTCCGCAAGGATAGAACTAATCATGTGCCTAACAATTATCCCTTATTGGGACTATAGAGAGAGTATCATGGTTTTAGGTAAACATTATAAAATCATGTTATAATCAGGATCTCCATCCAAGTTTACTAAAAAGGTTGATGTTTTTGGAATCCTTGTATGAGAAACCATGAACCAAACATGTCATCATAATTGATCAAAGATGAATGGTTTATGGGTATTCCTCCTGGTTGAATCTAACCATTTTCCACCCTTAATAATAAAGTACAATGGACCCAAATTTTCTAGGATACACCATACGAATTTTCATAACAATTTTATAACTGTAGACTGCCCCAAAACTACCCAAATTATGCACATATCACTAAAATGAACAAAAAAATTAAGTAGAAAAATATTCAAAACCAATTGATAAAAGTACATGAATGATGATAATAGAATATGAAAACCATCAAACTATAAATGATATATTCCCCCAAAAATAATATCAAAGATACCCTATTTCATAGAGATGAGGCCACTTATCTCTTATTAATTACTAACCCTCCCATGTCTCATGTTAATCAGAATCGTGCTACTGAATAACTCGATCAAAAGGTACATACATTCAAAGTGGAACCATTTTATTATAATATATTTTATATAATAGATTCAATATCCTCTATAAATCAAGTTACATATCATGGTCATCCCATCTGAAGACATTAGACATATTAGAGAGGTAATTCCGGGGATGAGATACAAGAAATTCATAATAGAATGTTGTCATAAGAGGTGGAATCAATTAATGTCTAGACACATTCATAATTTTTTTCACAATACTGAAATTGTCCTATGAATATTTATGAATATTTGGAAACCACAAATGTAATATATGACATTCAATGATGAATTTATATCCAAATTTAGAAATCCTCATTCTCTAACAAATCAACTAAATCATATACAGCCTATCTTAGATAATGGAAGATCCTACTAGAGATTTATCTCAAATATATGAATAATATTGTCGAGATCTTAAAGGATGGCTGTACAAGGATTAAAAATGATACATTTTTACTGATTAATGGAAACAATTATTATAGTAGAATTCAATCAGGTCAAGATAGCCATCCCAAGCTCCACTACAGTTTAGAACTCAAAAGTGAATCAAATATTCATGAATATGAATAGTTAATTCTATCTATCCATCCATATATAAATGATATGTCATTTAAAATATAGGCCAATATCCCATTTCCTCTTATAGTCTTTTCCAAAAATAGTAACTAAATTGGTTCTCCATATTAAAATCCTTAGTTGCAGGAACACTATTTATTCTGATGATCTCAATCACATACAAACTACCAATGTTAAAAAGTTTATTTTATCACTAATGGGTATAATATGAACAGATTTGACAAGTTGATTGATCAATATTTATATTAAATTTTTCCATCGAGTTTTATATGACATTTCATTAATTAAATCCATCAAAATATCATCCAACTTACATGTCATCCTATAAATGGGCATTCCAAATCCTACTGGTCTCTAGTTCTCATCATTGACCAAATTATATGTATAATAAAGAAAAAGAATCATTAATATCTCATCACAAGACTAGCCTCTAGAATCATCATTGTGCATTGTAGAACATCTTTATAGTACCCAGACGTATCATCATCATGGAATTATAATTATCACTTATGATAGATTTTATCATAGAAAAATTCATTGTATACTATATGTAGAATCATTGGAACCCCAAATTGAGAAATGACTAATCCATAATTGTATGCCAACAAAAAATGGTCTTCTTAATTCCATATAACATGTCATCATGTCGTTTCTACTATTGATCCAACTCTAGAGGAGAGGTGTTCAACTACAATATTTTCTAATAACTCTATTTCTTAATCTCAAAAACTCACATTTCAATATATATGACCAAATATGTTTATTATGATCATCTATTACAATGATTCACTTGTAGTATGGGTCATAATCTTCCTTATCAATGAATCAATGATGAAATTCCAATGACTTGGGATGTAGGAAATGTTCACATAAAAAGATATCATATACTCTAACCATGACCACAGATGGAGAGTCATATTTTCACAAGAAAATATATCTCAATTTTACTGAATAGAATAGATGGGTAATATTTCTTCAAAATATTAATAATAAAAAGAATAAAGTCCAATCATATCTATTATTAGATCAAGGTTATATGTGGGGTATATATTTATCTGTGTCCTATGATGTTGGGAACTATAGTAGAACACAACATTTCCCAGCATGATAACGTGGAAAAATCTAAGATTGTATGTGTCAGAAAATACAATATATTCATTGATATACTCTAGAAGAGGCTTTCATTGGGTTATGATTAGAAAATTGTCTTAATCACATCTAAATAAGACAATAAATTTGAATCCCATATGAAAAAAATTTCTTATAAGTCATCATTGTTATTAGTTGAATCCAACATTGAGATATCATCAATGAACTAATTCAAATAACTTGATTCCCATGAACATCCATTATCTAATCTATAGATTAAATTTTGATATCATATCTAATAGTTAGTGATATCCCAAAATTTCAAACTCTTATATTAGATTAAACAACACATTGAACTAGTCAAAAAAATAATCTCATTGATTTAGTAGAACAATTTTTTCATGACTCGAGTGAGTTTTTGGTAATCAACACAAATTTTGAGAGTTCCATTATCTTTCATAAGAAAAGGAAATATCCCTTTCATGAAAAAAAATATTTTGAAAGTATCATTTATAAAAAAATCATCCAAGGAAGCCAAAAACTACTTAAAATACAACAGTTCCTTATTGTTGGATTGAATAATGCTAGGTTAGGTTCTAAGTACTAAATCCATTGAAACCTCCATTTACCTTACTAGTTGTATGTTAGAAATATTTGGACCGAAACAGATTGGAAAAAAATCGACAACAGAAGGAATATCACTACTCAAATAAGCTGTCTCTAAATCTAAATAAAATGCATATATCAACCAGACCACCTCTGGAAGAGGTGGCTCATCAATACTCATCCATATTTTCCATTCTCCATATAAGACCTTATACAAACTATTAAGGGGAATTTTAGTATAATAATAGATTGTAATAGTCAATTTAGGATTTTTGGAAAATCATCGAATTCATAATATGAATGGAAAAACAATGGATTTAATTAGGAACCATAAAATCCAAAAAGATATTAATCTTTGAAATATATAAGAAGCATGAGGGGAATCTGAGGCCCTACTATCACTTAATTATAAGGGTTGTATAAATATACATAATATATGAAATATGATCTGTTGTAATGTTAAACATATTCATAGAAAAATAAAATAAAAAATAATGATATGGACCAATATTTAATATAGTAATAATGAATTATGAAGGTATAATGATTGTATTTGTCTCTTTCAATAGACCTACATTAGCTTTAACTGTGGACTAAATTGGTGTGTGTAGATGAGTACTTCCAAATAAATGAGTTTTGAAACCACTAGTTTATGAATAATCATACCACATCATTTTACATTTTATGATGTAAGGAAAATTTTGCACTATTTTTTTTCTAAAATGAAATATAAGAACATATATAAGTTGATCGATCAATGAATAAACCATAAAACATTAATGCCTATATACAAACCCACATTTAATTCATAACCTCAACACATTGATTGAAATTAAATTGGATTCATCAATACAATAAAAAATGTATGGATGAATTATACTATAATGATCATCTATGATTCTCATTCTTTTTCCAATCATCATTAAATGGACTTATTGAACTACCATTGGAAATAAAAGGATATCCAACAAACCCTAAAAAACTAGCAACATCATGCTCATATATCGACTCTCAATCTATCGAATCACAGAAAAGATCTGATTCAGTATTAAACCTTACAGAAAAATATCAGACTGCATACCCAAATAATTTTTTAGGCATTTTAATTCTTATTTGATAGTACCTTAGGATAATATTTATTAGGTTCCACAACAATTTTTTCATACTGGTTCACAGTTCTTTCACCTTGATGGAGGATAATAATCTCTATATAAATAACTAGAACCCTTTATTTTGAAAAAAAATACACCAAGACAATACCTATGGTTTATTTCCTCTTTATGAGTTATGTTTCATCATCATGAAAAATGAATTCCACCACATACTACAAGGCTCAAAGAGATTGAAGGTAGAATATTTCACAACTATTGGTTCTAGAATATCATTGATCTTAAATTGAATCTAAATAGTTTTTAAAAAATTCAATTCCCTAAAAGATGATTTGATATTCAACTATCATCATTGTCTTTATCATTTAATCTTTAATGAGAAAATTTAACGAATAAAAACATAGCAATAACACCATTGGAATGAAGGATTAAGGAAGTATAAGATAATATATACCAAAATAATCCCCTATCAAAATTATTACACATTTGTAAGGAACAGTGGTGTGGAAATGGACACAAGAGGTTCTATCCAACCTACCCTCCATGTATGCAAGGGAATCTACAACCTTTATTCTCTCATTAAAATTGCGAAGAGCATCTGTGTGGCCATTGGGGAGACCACTGCATCTTCTGGTCATGTAAGTGATTTACCGAGGAATATATGTCGTGTCGTGAATGGGATTTTAATGGATGGGGGGATGTGTCTCTACTTCCCCCAAGTCAATACCCTTTTTCCCACACAATCGAAGACCTATGACCATTGATATAGCTTCAACATGAAAAGAATTATCATAAGCGTATAATATGATGAATGAAAAGATGCAAGAGAGATATGGGTTGAGAAATACACCTCCTCTCAGTATGGTTCACATTCAACAAGATATGTCAAGGATGGTTATTTTTCTCAAGGTGTAAGTGTTCTGACAGACCCAATAAAAAGTTTAAACATTAATTATTACAGGAACAAATGAATATGAATCCATGAAACGACTGAGACTATGTATTTATCCTTGACTCTAAATATCTAAATCATGAAAAATAAAAGGTTCCTAGTTATAATGAAAAATTATTTCCCTAATAAGGTTTCCTTATTGAAGTGAGAATTTTTTCACACTTTTTATATGAGCTAGCATCCAGAAAACATAACCAGAGCTCATACCTTCTTCTACAGACTAGTGGCCACTACACCCTAAAACCACCAACCCTGAAAAGGGGATTATATAAACTACTGATTAGAAAACCGAAAAAATTATTGAAAATAAATCAACACCATTTTATCCCACTCAATTTGATAACATTTATTGTCCAACGTCTCCTCTGGGATAACAATATAACATGAGAATTAGGAAACCATATGGACACTAGTACGTTAAATATTCTCATCGGTGGATAGTGTCTTGTTTTTTATTCACCACAGAAGAAAATTTTTTATCGCTTCTTCTTACCTTCCCAATAGAACACCACATCATATATACATTATTTTCGGATAACTCTTCACCCAACAATGGTTCTTCATGGAGAAGGAAACAAATGATGATGATGTGAAAACACATTTTTTAGGCTCATCGAATTACTCAAAATGGTAAACAAATATATATTCCAATTATTGAATAGAATCAATAAAAATTGAGTCAGAACAATATTTATTAAAGGTTATATATGTATTTGGAAAACTAAGGAACCCTTTGTTATAGATGATGAGTTGTGATGCCAAAATAGGATATCAACCCTCTCTATAACCCATTGAGTGTAATTCTACAAAAAAAATTTAAGAAGAATAAATCATTGGACATATAGAAGAATAATTCTCTTATATCTAACCTATCTCTACACTTCCATTATCAAACATGATTCACCCCCATATGGTCCTTTTTTAAATGTTTCCCATGATAGTCGGACCTGTATGCACCAAAACATCTTTGAGAGGTTCCACACATTAATTCCACTATCCTCAGCATGACTTCCAATCATAGCCAATGATTCCAACTAGTGATTTCCATCATCATGTGTGTCCCAACCAATATATTCAATTATATTATCAATGATGGTGGTGAAATATTGCAATATAATTATAATTCAAATGGTTTGAATTGGAATAGATAAGAGTTGGATATTTACCAATGTAATACATATATCTAATGTGATATAAAATTTTTTCAGTTTAGAACTCATCCCTTGATCCTTTAAAAATATAATAAAAATAGAGGATGAATGGACTTATAGCTTATAATGGGAAACCCATGTACTCCATGGGGAATATTCATTGATGTATGGATAAGATATTATATAGATACCACACCCAATTTTCCAAACACCTTATAAAGATGTATAACATATTATTCTACCAGTTAATTATTTTCTTGCTCGACTTGAATCATTCCACAAGATACTTATTTGTAAGACAAACTGATCTATTATAGTAATTCATAAAAATTATGGAATCATTATGAATCATGAGATGATAGATACATTAATAGTTGTTCTAATAGAGATAATTAATGATATTTCCCTTATGAAATTATCATTTATTGAGGTAGATGAACTCAACTTGAATGAGGAAAAAAATAGGAGATAGTGGATCCCTCTATCTAAGTGCTCAAATATATTTGAATAAGCTATCAGTTTTCACCCTAAGATATCTTGTGATCTAGGATGAAACAAAGAAGATGAAGAACAAATCAACAAATATGGAGGAGAAACCCAAACTGGAAAACACATTGATGATAAAATTTTTACTTGACTATTTTTAATTCATTTCCATTTGTAATTTGATATCTAGTTTTCTTCGACCAACCGTGATGTTGGTTTCATTGGCCACTTCATAATCTGTTACTATAGCTCCATGGATTGTTTTACCTTTTTCAAACCAGTTTTTCTCATCTTATATTCAATAAGGGAGATGGAAATACATTCTTCCATAGAAGAAATATTGAAACACCTTATATAGATACCAGATCATAATAATAGTAAAATAAATTTAGAGGGATTAAGGATCATCAATTTTAGTGACTAGATCCATGGTTATAGAATAAGATGCCTGGGGAAGGCTTCCACCCCAACAAAAATTCTAGCATAGTGCTAAACAGATCGTCCCTAACTAGATTCATGGACTTCCTATATATGGTTCCCAGAAAAACATCGGGTCAAATATTTCTTAAAACAAATCATTGATTTACCTCATATAGTCGGATTACATGAGGAGGTTGGGACCTATAAGAAGTTATTTATAGTAGGACTCAACCATGAAACTGAATGAATTATAATCATCGGTATAGAAGCCATTCTGACATAGAATATTTAGTTATGTAGTGATCCTTATATATTTTATAAATAAACAAAAATAATATATATTCTAGTCACCTCCAAATTTCCATTTCATTATCGAATGGTCATGTGCCTTCAGATATTTTGTAAGGGTCAAGTGTACCATAGATTCCTTATTGATAATGATCTCTACATACATAGATTCATCACATTCACCTTTCAAACCATAATTGAGTTATTTTATTTCCTTCATCACCTCATCCATAAAATGGGAGGGAAATAGCTGGTAACAAATCCATGAATGAAGATATACATTGAGTTTCTATAGATTATTATAAGCATAATCAATGAACTCCACTATGTGGGTTTATTAAAGATTCACAAAACATCATTATGGTATCCCAGGAGTTCAATATAAATTAATAGAATGAAAAATTAATACCTACCTCTTTCTTTTTTGATATAAAATGAGCGTAAGGGAATAATAAGACATAATATTAATTAGGTGGGTGACCATTACATTCAGGTACAAAGACATATTAAGGATATTGACAAGACACAAATCGATATAGGACCTAAAATAGAGATCTCCCTTCTGATTGTAATAACATGTGATGAAATACCAATTGATGTGCATACCTATAAGACAACTACGAGCCATAAACTAGAAAAATCCTCATTAAATTTCAAATAAATGATTTCCTCCAATTATTTTCACTCATATCAAAATAAATGTTGATTTACCCACCCATGATTCATGATTTCTCCCTAGAATCAAATGATCCAAGAACATTCCACAATGATTACATTACATGAGCATCATAAGTGCCAAAAATAAATGAAATAAATAAGCTTTGAGTTCCTGAGGTGAACATTGTTTTCATAAACAAGTTTGATGAGTTAATCATTTAATATTATATATTTTAGTTATATAAAGCACAAATGTGCCTGTTTTGTGTGCTTGTATTCGAGGAATTAGACATTTTTATTTTATGTGTAAGCACTGAAATTTTAGAAGATAATTGTTATACATAATAACAATAATCAGTAAAGCCTTATTCTTTTAGAGTTTAGTATCTAGAAATTCCAATTTAACCAGGGTCTCAATTCCATAATCATTCATAATAATAAAATAAATAATAAATAGTCATTGTTTAGATTTTTCAAAATATTTCTTGGCACCTTTTTACTGATAAGGAATAAGGGAGACTTACTATAGTGTTTTAGATTTGGTTCTTGTTCTTACTCTATAGGGTAGATTCCAGGAGATCATTATTAGATCTTCAAGGGGTTCCTTACCAAAAATAATAAGCCCGTCAAATACATAGATAAATCAAGAAAATATTTACTAAAAAAACCCTAAGAATGAGATCATGTTCAGGTACCAGCTGGTATTTGGTCATTAGAATCTATTAACACCGGGGTTTCCACTTTTAGGGACTACAACAGATAGGCATCCAATGGAAAATGAGTCTCATATTAACATCATGATACATTTTTGATCCCTTTGTAGAGAGGAAATAGTTCCTCTAGGGGGATGGGATATTGAGGTCTGAGGGTACGAAATAGGGAATGACTAGTAATACATTATCTACAGGATGTTTGAGAATGATAACCATGTTCCACCTGATAAAATTCATTGATACTAAAGGTTCTTTTATATTAAATTATATGGATCTAAGGACTTTTAATGGGAAACGTTATTATTTTAGGGACTAGGGATAGAGAACTATGGCCTTAGAACTACCATACTACCATGATTGGAATCTATTTAATCATACCGAAGTAAAACCTGAAGATTCTCTGAAATAACTTGGGAGGGAACAATATTATCTTGTGAAAAGATAGCCACCTATCTAATGGGGATCCTTACTTGTGGTCAATATATTCACGCTATAAAACCCACATAAAAATAGATAATGAATTCCCATGGAGAAGAGAAAATGATAAAAACATGGGATGCATTGGATAAATAATTTCTTTCACACAATCAATAGATTCTTACATTTATACAAGAATATGATCCAGTGGCAGTTGAGAAATATCCAATTTGATATAGATATGACCTATCGGGGATTCATTAATATGGAGTGTACATTCATCTGCACAATGAAAAAAAAACCACTGGAATTGCCTATGGATTGCATGAAGGAGTCATTATGGAAGGAAAGTGGGAGACCAGGGAGGCAGATCTACATCTCCGTATAACAGTAATCCCTCCCATGGTACTTGAGCTTAATGTGAGAAGCCTATGTGTATTAATAATCCCCATGTACTAGAAATTGGTGATGGGGAATAAATAATGGAATATGGGAATTATTTCTCTTTGGGATCGATCAATCAATCAAGAATAACTAAATATAGAACAATGAAAATTCATGACACCAAACACTCTATAAGGTGAAATGTAACAGAAGAATATGAAAGGATACATAAAAAACAGTACATCATCCAATAAAATACACAAAAATCATCAAGAAAAAAATATCAAAATATCCATGAAACAGTTATAACATAGCACTGATTAATCTATCCATCACTCAATGACCAAAATTTCTAACACACTAACACCTAAATATGGGGTTTTCCCTTTACATAGATTGATCATTAAAATATCAAATAATTCTCGAAGTTAATGTTTTCACATGATAACAAATAATGTAGTAGGATTTCATCATTTATTATATAGATAATAATAATAATTTCACATAAATTTAAGTATAACTATTCATAAAATATCATTTATATATTTCCAGATGTAATAAACATCGAGACATGTTGATAAAAGGTGAAAAAATACTAGATTGACATTTGAATCAAATATAATGGAAATGAATGATTCACATCAGTAAAACATTGCTATATAATAATCAAATAAATGAAAGGTTCAGAACTATAGTCATATGCCCAAAGGATTGTTAGATACTGAATTTTTGACCCTTTCACTACTCACTAACTAAATCATGGAACAACATGTGTTCAAACATTTTGCAACGTATTGAAATTGATATCGATTATATCAACTCCCCATTGAACAAAATTTAATTCAAACATGGTTTTTTCAGAGTATTGTTCATAATTAAAATTCGAGGTGGTTAGTGTAATAGTGTTTTTTTAATAATAAGAAACTAAAAACTTTGGTTCACATGTGCTTTCAATCAATCAATCAATCAATATGAAATTATTCTTTGTACTTCAAATAATAATTAATAATTTTAATTCCTAATTTCATGTTTTGTATTCTATTTTAATTTCATATATAAAACATTGTTTTAATCAAATTGAAGCCTCTTAAAATCATATTTCATTATAGATAATTTTCTCAACAAACATCATCAAATAAAATAAAGAAAATTTTTCTCAAAATGTGTCCAAAAATTTCAAATCCTTTGAATAGTTTTCTCTTTCCAGAAATCACGCCTTTTAAAATCATCCATAGACATCTTATCTATTTGAGTTTCATAAATAAATTGAAACATTATTTCATATCCATCCAATAATCAATGTTAGAACTATAGGAAAAAATTATATAATATCACATACCATTAGTCTAATGATCCTTTAAACAATAAAAAAGAAAACTAATAATCGATAGATTAAGGAAAAATTACTATAATAATAATCCACCATATCAAGGATCTAATCCATCAACAACTTGAACATTAAGTACTCTCCGAGAGATTCATATATAAATAAATGAGCATTCCCAAAAAGATTTTTATTCATTCATTAATGGATTAATCCAATCCACTAGCTCTGTGATACACCAACAAACAGGGATATAGGAGAAAAAAATCACATTATGAGATTCTCTAATATACAAGGGTTGAATTTAGTTTTAGGATAAGGATATTAGAATTTAGAACATTCTGTCATAATCTATAATTAAGAATATCTAGGGTCTAAAAACCCATCACATGGTTTTCTATGATATTAAAAGATTATAGATTAAACTATAGTCCAAATATATCACCTCTACAGGGCATCTAGAGAGTTATTTTTTGGTTTGTTAGACCAACAATTTACCAATAGTATTGTACATCATTTGATATAAAAAAGGGATCATATTTTTGTTGCATAGATGGAGAAAATATGCAGAAAATCTATGATCTATATTGTCTCAAGAAACATCTTAGCGAGAGGCCACACTACTTGAAATAAATCTTCACTATCAACTAAATACTCAGAAAAAGGTACTCAATTTGATGGGTTTAATCGTAGTCTTCACTAAATGTGTTCCAACTGCGTACAAACTGAAAGACCTAATAAATTTCATAAAAGATCTAAAAAAATACTTTTAATAAGACAAAAAAAAATGTATAGAAAATTGATAAAATTAAAAAACATTTAACTTTATGGTGAATTTACTATTTAAGAACACATGAAAATAAAATCAAGTTATAATATATATGCAAAAAAATATGAAAATTTTATGTCAACTATTTTTTTTCAGACTCTTGATACAAGCCTAAAAATTATGAAAAAAAGATTCATCTTATTTAAATAAATAATGTCATTAATTTAGTAGAATCATGCATGAATATAATAAATATAATTTTGTAAAGAATCAAAACATACTAAGAATAAGATATCATTTTGTTATGAACAAATATGAGTATCATGAGATTTTTTTATTGTTGTAAATGGTGTGCTCATTATTATAACTAATTTTGGGATTTAACAATATATTGTAGTTATATTACTAATATTGATTACGTATCCCCTCTTATTAGAAATTAATGTCGATGTTGATGATGGTTGACCTTCAAGAATTTTGTAATGAAAGGAAGTAGTGGGAATGTTGGAGATCTATTCAGATAGAAAAATAAATCCTTCCACAAAATATATTTTTTAATATAAATTTTATATATTCAAAAGGAACCCATGAAAAAAATGGAAATAACATGTGACTTATTGTCTTAAAATGACAATGAAAAAGAGAATTCATCAAACAGAATAATAGTGAGAATGTATCAAAAGAATGATTGATTGTATAGACTGATTAGATTAAATTGGATAAGAAAACTGAATGGAAATTGGCAAAATAATATATTATTCAGGATATTATAATAAAATATATTCTTCATAAGATGAGGGATTATGAATAAATATGACCATTCCTCCAAAATAATTTAATTCTTAGTGATTCAAGTGTAAAATCACAGAATAGTTTGAATTAAATTTTAGGATGAAGAATAAATATTAGCAATGTTGATTCAGCTATTGAGGTTGTAACTTTCCATGGATTTTTAAAAATAATTGGAAATTTATGAAACAATGTTTTAAGTATAAATTTTGAGCAATACTTTGAAAATAATTTTTCCACTGTTATATTTTGAATTTTGATAAATGATCATCAAAAATTGTGTTTAGTTTTATATTTAGAGCCTAATGGAACCATCTTTTATTTTTTGGTTATTAGTAACATACCCTTCTGAATAGTAATATGAATAATAATATGAACCTAATGAATAAAAAATGTACTATTATTTTATTTTCATAAGGTATGAATATAATGACATTTTGTATAATTTTTCAATGTGATATAACTGCAGTTATAGTTTTAAAATTGTTAATTTTTTTATTAAGTATTGATTTATTTAAAAATTAAATTAATAACATTTGGAAAGTTATTTTCGAAAAATTGATATCATTTTTGAATTTTTCATATCATGAAATGGTAAGGGTGAATTGTTGGGATTTTTCTAAAATTATTGAATTTTCAATGAATATTGAAATATGGTTAAATACCGTATATTTAAATTATCAGTAAGATACAATATTTATGACATTATAAGTGATATAAGAAAAAATGTCAGAACTCAAATTCCATTATTTCAATTTGGGGTCACATGAATTAATATTTTTCATAGACTTGAGAAAAAATATTATAATATTGATTAAAATAATGGAAAATAACCCCTCTCCTTGACTATAAATACCACCCACATTCCCCTCTTCCTCCCACACCTCCAAAGCATTGATCCTTGAATATGATATGGCCAAAACTACTCACAAGTCACATACCCACCTCCTAGAGCAGTTGGTCTTACAAAAAGGCTAAAAACAAAGGCCTTTAGAAGAATCTCAAGGAGAAGTGATCATGTGGTAAACATCTTCTTTTAGTTTATTTATTTTTATTCATTTTAGTTTATTATTTTTTGTTCCCTTTGTCTTATGTTGGTATATTTCCTTTTATAACCCCATAAATACCCATATTATGTAATAATTATCAAATACATATTTTCTGTCATCAAATTATATTATTGGATTTTAAGAGATTCCATATGAGTTAACAGAGGCACCTACTGTATTCTTGAATCTTATGAATATAATATTTCATGAGTTCATGGATAAGTTTGGGGATATTTTTATTGATGAAATGATGGTTTTTCTAAAAAAAAGAGGAGCATTAGAAGCATCTATGCGTTGTTTTACAAACCTTAAAATAAATGAAACAGTATGTAAAATTCCGAATGTGAGAATTTTCATTTCATTGATAAATATTATTTTCTTGAGAAAATTAGAAATAAGGATGGAATAACATTTGATACTACCAAATAAAGTGGTTTATGAATGTCCAAAACCTACAAACTATACATAAATTCAATGTTTTCTTAGATTAGATGGTTCTTACTGATGATTTGTTAAGAACTCTATACGGTTATCTGGCCCGATAACTGAGATTACATGAAAAAGGATAATATTTATCAAGACAGAAGAATGTGATGTTTCTTTTCAGGAAATGATGGATAGATTGGTGAATGCTCCAGTTTTATTCTTGACTTCATAAAATGGTGAATTTTTAAACTACAGTGATGCATCATTGAAGGGATTAGGTTTTGCTATGATGTATAATTATCAGGTAATTTCTAATGCTTTAAGGTAACTAAAACATCATTAGTAAAATTATACCAGACATGATTTTTAATTTGCAGTTGTTGATTTTGATTTGAAAATTTGGAGGCATCATTTATACAGATAGAAATGTCAATTATATACATACCATAAAAGTCATAAGTATATATTCACTAAGAAGGACTTAAACATGAGGCAGATAATATGGCTTGAAATGATAAAGGATTATGATTGCAAGATTAATTATGATATCAGAAAATAAAAAAATGTGGCAGATGCCTTTAGACGAAAACAACATGCATTATTAACCATTTTACATTTTGATCATGATACCTTGATTAATTATTTGATGATTTTTTTCTCAAAATTCTTTGTGCAAGAAATACCTATGTTTTTTCATAGGTTTCAGTGTAGTAATCTTTATCATACATAATTAATAAATCACAAATAGAAGTCCTTGAAAAAAATTGAATGGTAAAATTTGTTTAAATGGGTATGTTGCTAGAATTTACCCTTGATAATGATTTTGTTTTATGATTTGGTAAAAGCATGTGTGTGCCTTTTGATTACAAGTAGAAGAAAGAATTGTTGTGTGACACTCATAGTTATCCATTTTTAGTTTATCCTTATAGTACTAAGACGTACAGAGACCTTAAAGAGTATTGTTGGTGGGATGGAATAAAAATTGATATTTCTGATTTTTCCATGAAGTATTTCACATGTCAATATGTTAATACAGACCAGTGGTTAGTTAAAAGGATGATTCAACATTTTCTAGTGCCTGAGTGAAAGAAAGATAATATATCCCTGGACATTGTGGTGGGACAACCTAATACATCTCAAGGTAACAATGCATTTTGGGTTATTGTTGACTAGTTGACTATATCTACACATTTTCATTATATTTGAGATACAGTGTATATGGATCATCTTTCTCAAATATACCTCTAGGAGACTGTCAGGTTACATAGAGTTAATCTTTCCATTATATCTGACTGGGACTCTAGGTTTGCATCTAACTTTTTTAAGGGACTTCAAAGGTTGTTGTGTACAAAATTAAATTTCGGTACACCTTTTCATCTTTAATAAGATTTGCAGTTAGAGAGAATGATTTAGACATTAGTGGATATGCATCAAGCTTGTTGAATGGGCTAAAAGGGATGTTGGGATCAACATCTTTTATTATTTGAGTTTTTTTTATAAAAATAGTTTCCATTCATGTATATAGATGGAACATTTTGAGGAATTTTATGGAATGAGGTACTGGACTGTAGCGTTTTGTAATTAATTAGGTGAAATAATGTTGATGGGGCCAGAATTAGATGAGGAAGAGGCTCCGAAGGTGAATATGATCCATCAACATTTGAGGATTCCTAAGAGTAGGCTGAAAAATTATGCAGATAACAGAAGGAAATACATCTCATTCATGGTAGCTGACCACGTTTTTCATAAAATCTCTAATTAAAAATGTGTGATGAAGTTCGATTAAAAAGGGAAGCTACATTTATGGTTCATCAGACCTTTTGAAATCCTAGATATTGTACGAACATTTGAAAACTGAGTATCTTTTCCTTTGAGTTTGTCTCAGAACCCAATTTTTTTCATGGTTTGATTTTGATGAAGTATGTTCCAGATATATCACATGTCTAAATCCCAGAAGCAGTTCAGCTAAAAGAGATCCTTTCATAAGAAGAGAAAATAGTTTAGATCCTTGATTGAAGGTAACTCGTATTGGGGAATAAGGTAATCCAGCAGGTAATGGATTTGTGGAGAAACCACATGGTAAAAGTGGCATCATGGGAGTCTAAAAATTCTACGAGAAAAGGTACCCTCACTTGTTTAATAAGTAAATAAAATTTTTAAGATGAAATTTTCAGATGTTGTGGATAATGTAACACATCAATTTTTTTAAAAAAAATATTGAAATGCATGAAACAATATTTTATGTAGATATATATAACAATCCTTTAATTTTTTTTTCCACTTTTATGTTTTAAATTTCAAAAAAACAGTCATCTTCAATATTATTCAATATGTTATATAGAGCGTAATGAAATCAACATTTTTTAGGTGAATAGAAAAATACCCTTATGAATAGTATCATGAATCGTAATATATCCCTAATTAATAGAAATTTGTTCTATTATTTTATTTTCTTATTGATTAAAGATAACACCATTTTGAATAATTTTTCAATGTTATATAACAGCAGTTATAGTTTTAAAATTGATACTTTTTTAATTATGTTTACTTTTATCTAAAAAATAAATTAATAATATTTAGAAAAATATTTTCAAAAAATTGAATAAATTTTTTAATTCTACATGTCGAGAAATTTAAAGGGAGAACTGTTGGGATTTTTCAAAAATTCATGAATTTTCAATGAATAGTGAAATACAATAAACTACAGTATATTCAAATTTTTTTTAAAATACACTATTAATGACATCATAAGTGATGTAAGCCCACCTGGTTCAAACATAAACACCATTATTACTATTTCTTGTCCTATGAATTAATATTTTTCATTATATTGAGAAAAAATATTATAATAATTATTAAAATAATGAAAAATACCTCATCTCCTCCACTATAAATACCACTGTCATTCCCCTCTACACCCCACACCTCTATATCCATTATCCTTACCTATCATCTTCACAACAATCCCCCCAAGACTCTTACCCATGTACTAGAGCTACTGTTCTCAATAATAGGCTAAAACCAAAGGCATTATGAATGATCTCATGGAGAAGAGATCAAGAGGTAAACATCCTCTTTTATTTTCTTTCTTTTCGTTCATTTTATGTTATTCTTTTTCTTTACCTTTAGATTAGTTTGGGATATTTTATTCCATACCCCCCTTATATCCCATGTTATTTAATAATGATGAGAGACCTCTTTTCCGTCATCATATTATTTTATGAAATTTTAAGCGACGTCGTTAGTTTGCCAAATTTTATTAAAGGATTTTTTAAATTTTCTTTATATTGAGTTTCATTCTTTTCTTATTCTTTCCAAACCTCCAATAATCCATGAGGAATGAAAGATCAAAAATTTTTATATTCTTTATGTTCTCATGTTCATGGAAAATTCCATATCAATCTTCTTCTCCTCCACCACTTATTCAAGGAATTAATTACATTGCCTGTGATGTATCAAATTACCAACATCGCATACGATGTTATTTCAATATGAATTAATTCATTCAAGGGTGGTCATGAAAATATTTTTTTGGATGAAATATGCTATAATATATGTATTATGTATCATCCATAGTTTTGGAATTCTTTTTTACACAAGGTTTTAATTTATAAAAAAATGAGGTCGTTATTATCCTAGAACCACTAAAAGGATGTAAATAAAAATCATTAATTTTTTATCTAATGAATAATCCTCATATAAGAATTAAAAATGATAAATGGTATAATTTATTTTTTTGGAAATTTTTATGTACTACTCTATTTCAATTCTTCAGTTTCACTTCCAATCGATAAGAACACTCCATCATGATATGACCATGAAAATCTTGTAAAGAACTTACCCAAAATAGTGCATCGAACAAAATACTATGAATTAAAGGATTAAATGATGTAATGAAATGGTCACATAAGGTATTATAAAGATTGATATGTTTCTGTAGGATATTAATAACACTCTATTAACAATAATACAAGATGTTCAAATGATTTTATGTAGGAAAACCCCAAGGTAAGGGAATTCTTAACCCGATTTCCATTTATTGTGTTAACCTGCTACATCAATATTTTATAAGGTATTAAAATTGGTTTTGTGATGAACATTGTTTCTATTATGATTTTTATGTGTATATATAGTGTATATACATATTCCATCAAATATATTATGTCTCACTTCAATTATATGGTTTATGTATTGGGCTTTTCTCTTAAAAACCTCTATTAAAATTATGTTTTACAAAATTTCAAATGAAATATTTTTATTAAAATACTCATATTGTATGTTTGTCGTATGGTTCTTGGGAATTTATTATGATGAAGTGTGGGACCTATATTTCCTTCCAATGCATTGGATATGTGTATGTTGGTGGTCGGCTTTATGGTTACCCCAAGTCTAATTCTGATTGTCAAATAAATTGTAAGGTAGTTGTGATTATTACAAATGATAAGGTAGCAAAGAGGGTTATAAAATTAAGTAATTAATTCCCCAAGACACCTTTATGATTGTATTTATGTTCTTATGTTTTTTTGGATCTTTTTTACATCTCTTGATTCACCATGTAAGTATATATTGTTGAAATGTATGTCTTTTGAAAATGTTTTCATATGTTACATATGTTCATGGGTTAATGTGTTCTTTCCTTATTTTTAATTCACTTACTATGATTTTGATCTCATAACTTGTTTTTAAATGATTTTAACATGTTATAAGGATGTTTACGATGAAGAAGGAAGCCAATATAAAAATTTGAAGATTAGTTAAGGAAATAATGTTTTATGAGAAAAGTTTTATATTTTTCACGAAATAAATACGGGTTTTATGGTATCCACTCTATAATAATGTATAATTTTATGAATTTATTGTGTCCCAATTATCTAAATGTATAAACATGAAAAGATAGTCAATGTGAAAGGAAGTGAATTATTGAATAAATTTAAGATTATGTAATGTAATAAGTTAGATTCCTTATAGTGATATGGTAGGATACACTTAATTCCCTCATACAAATGTTTTCTAAAATTCCATTCAAGGAATTGAAACTGATGCTAAATTTTGGGGGTACCATGAATAAAATTATTTTAATTTTTTTTGAATTTATACATCATGAAGAACAACAGTTGTTATGACATCAAAATATATAAATATTTAACTATAAATTGGGATTACAATATTATATATATTGTAGTGAGATTATATATAAATAACTGAAAACCATGATGATAATTTATAGAGTCATATCCCCTGAGGCTGATCTTATTTGATAAAAATTATTCTATATAAATATAATTCCATGTATATATTCTATTGTAGAACATCATAAGAAGAATTGGGTATATGGAACATCAACCATTTGGTAGGATAAATATTTATTCTTCTTATTTTTTTGGAAAATCCAATATATAAAAATATAATAAAATTTGTTATTTTAAAAAAAAATTATATTACGAGAGAAGGAAAGTAATTTAATAACCCTATAAAAGTATACTGTATTTTATCTAATTTACAACATTGAAAGATGGTAAATTTAATCACATCATGAATATCCAAAACGTTTTGTAGTCTTCGTAAATAAGATACATACTTGATTATTGAATTATATTTGAATATGAAAATTAGAACATCATTTTCTTCGACAATATAATTATTCCATGTATCACATCATTGTAACTCATTCTTAGTACACACAATAAATTTCAGGGAATTGAAATAAAATAAGTGGGGTATAAAATTGGTAGTATGTGTTTAGTGAAGTGGAATATATCCTAAGTAAATTAAGAATAATAAATAATTCATAATCACTATGGGATTTTAAAAATATATATATACATAAACTTTGGTAAATAACATTAGTTCCATGAATTGATAAGGAATAATAAATATTGAAATTTAATAACTGAATACACATTCTATTTATGTAACATGAATAGTATTAATATATACATTATAATAAATATGCAATGGTACATTACTGAACACACATTCAATTTAAATAACATGATTACAATTTATAAAAAAGGATTATTCTAACATGGAAGGGTAAATAATTGATCCAAAAAATACATTCAAATTACATTATTATAATGAAAAGAAACAGATTATTTAATTTTTCATTGTAAATAACTGAATAGAAATTTTTTTAATATAACATGACAATCATTAAAGGATAAATAATTTTCAATATGGAAAGGTAGATTACTAAATAAATATTCTATTTAAATAACATTATTTTAATTAATATATAAGGAATCATCAATAATAAAAGGAAAATAACTAAACTCATGAACCATTTAAATAACATGAATATCATGAATTGATAATTTATAATCAATATGGTAATTTGAATATCGGAGAAATTCCATTTAATTGATAACAAATGGATACAACTGTATCCAAAGACAATATCTGATTGGACATATCATGGATAACAAAAATTTAATTATTAATTAATGAAATTATTTATTATTTATATTCATGATCATAGGCATCATGATACCTCTTCAATCAGTACATTTCACCACATATTTTAAAATTGATGTGTAGGTATACACCAAAAATCTAATAAACTCTATATAAAAAATGGATTTCACTCATTTGACTATCAATACAGTAAGGGGATATATATATATATATATAACTATTACCTAATTGTAACTCGATTGACAATGCATTCTTGATATCTTGAATAATCTCATTAACACATGAATCAATATGCATTATCATCAATTATCTATATTGTGAAATTAATACGGATATATCAATACATCCCAATTTAATCAAATAATAATCAAAGTAATAAATGTTTGAAAAATTGTATATATTTTGGGAAATATTAATATCAATAAAAAATATGTATATTCATGATAAATTTAATTTCTAGTAAATAATGATCACAATAAAATAATTTATTAAAGATAATATTAATTATCACAAAATAATATGATAATATGAAATAATATTTATGACTTCGGAGACAATTAAATTTTAACCCATTAAAGAATGTAAATGACATGAAACATTTAAAATCATTATTATATATCTTTTCATGTTAAATACCTCAATTAGTATTTTTATAAACTACATAAAATGGAATATGTTCATATTAGAACATATTTATCAATGATATTGATATTCTAAAAAAATACATTACCCCCTGGAAATTGTCATGTAAAATACAAATGGATGAAGCATTAACATTGAAACAAAACATAATATTAATTATAAATGATTATGTATATTACATGTAAAAGGGGTTTTATGTACACTATATAAAATAATTTAGTTTAATAATAAAAATATATGCCCTTGTGAAGGAAAATTTAGACGAAGTCTCTTAACTCATTATTCCTTTTAGTTGAACATAATTTTTCCTCATATTTAGTGGTTTTAAAAAATTAATTAACTTATAATGTAATAATATTAATATTTATAATTTCTTATATGATTATTTTATATCATTTTATCCCACATTCATCCATAATATTTCATTATTATTATAGTTTCATATGATAACTCCATATTATTCATGAATTTTTTAAAGTGAAATTTCAAATTTTAGAGAATATTAAATAGTTAAATTATCTATATAGATAAATTAGATTTATAAATATTTTTTCCTTTGAAATAATTGTTTAATAATTATTAAAATTTTATCACGGAGAACGGATCACATCGTTTTGTTGAGAGGCTAGTTCATCAGTACGCACGAGCGACATTATCATTTTATAAATTGGGGAAAGTGTAATAAAATATGTGATATAGGATTATTATTTAATCAATATAGTCTCATATATATCACATATATTAATAAAGTTTATCCTTGTTATATTTCATATAAAGAATATATTAAAAATATATCATGTCACATCATGAAGTGGTTGTACACTTTTAAATCTAGTGAGGTTATCATATTTTAAACCACATGGTAGGTTATACAGTACATGTGATATTATAATTATTGAAGATCAATAATATCATCAATAATATTCATATAAAATAAATATGTCATTATTTACTATTGGGATATATTTTTAAGGAAAATTATTTGCATCGGTTCAGGATGTGATAGTCATCAATACACATGAATGAAGATTTAATTTCCCTTCAGATGTAGGACTTGATTAATATAGGTCACAAAAATTATATAATAATATCTATGTTCATTTAATATACTTTAAATATTACACAATAATTATTTAATTATTTTTTATAGTGGTGGAAGTATAAATAATATGAAAATGGTCATTTGAGAATGTTACCTCTTCTTCGAATGAACTCTTTATGTTAGCACCAAATCCCACCAATGTAGAATTTTTAACCATGGAATCTTCTATAGTATTTTTTTATTATATTAATAAATTTATATTTTTTAGTTATTGGCCTATTTAAAAATTTTTGGAAGTGTGAAGTGTTTAGGATAGGGGTGGCCGTTTATAATTAGGGGAGAGGTCATGCAAGGAATTGTTGAAATTAATAATTTATACCAAATTATATATCATTCTAAATTAATCCGAAATAGATAAATATATAACCTTAGATGATTTACGGTTAAAAAATTTCCACAAAATTGTTTTTAATAAATAATATATGTTGTTTCTAGGAATCATATTCTTTATACAACCCCCTAGAAACCTAGTCTTTAGGTTGACCACATAAATGATCTTTTTCTATTATCATTTTTTATTATGGTCAAAAACTAAATTTAACTGATTATAAAATATAAATTATTATTGATAAAATTATTTAATCCATTTTTGGAAATTAAATTCATTGAAATAGTGGACTACAATTTGAAATCATACCCATAGACACAATAAAAAAGCGGATTTCAGAAGAGAAGATTCTAAAATATATATACTAGATTAATATCAAAATTAAATATGAAATTTATTCCGAATACATATTTCTTTTAAAAAAATTTATGATTTATTTATTTAATAATTAAAAAAATATAATATAATTTATAACTATTTATTAGTAAAATGAAAACATCATTTCTAAACAAATAATTATCTTCCATATTCATCAAAAAATAAAACATTTCAGAAAAAACAATAAATTAAACATATTATTTTTTGTAAAATATTATATAAAAATTAAATTATATTTTATCAAATACATTTCATTAATTTGGTAAAAATTAATTATTAACTATGTGCACAATGAGAGATGAAACTTTGTTAGAGAAAAAATATATTTTTTTTAAAAAATATTTCTTTTACATTGAAATGATTCTTCTTTTATGTGAAATAAATTTATAACAAAGATTTTTTTTATAAATGTGAATACCATACAATATTAATTTTTTACATATTATTATTCATATGGTCCAATTTAATGGAAATGTTACAATGGAATACACCATTACAATTCATTTAGTCTCTCAGTTTTGTGTTACACAAGATACCCAAAGAGAATAATTTTATTTAAAATTAAATATATATGTATGTATTGGGGTTTTATATTCTCATATAATATTATTATTTTGTATAATATATAAATCTAAACCAAATTTTGATCATTTAAAACATGATGGTGTAACATTCTCTTTGATATTAACTTATAATAATCCCAAAATTTGAACATTCACATGTAAATTGATGGGCTGATGTTTGAAAAATCATTTGTTCAAAACCCATATTGTAAAATGGTTAATAAAAGATCATCATAATATAAGAAAATTTATAAATATGAAAGGTCATAGTATATATTAAATAACATAGTTACCAAGTTGGACAAAACTAGTAGATATTAAATATATGGACATGGAAAGAAAACATTAATATTTATATAGAGTTAAAAATTTATTAATTATAAGAAAGTGAATGATCAATGTAAATTTATGTACCAAAAACCCATAAATTCTTTATGATATGAAATACCATTTGATTCATCAGATATGAATATTCTATGATAACATTTATTCAATATCTTTTTCCTATTGATAAGGAATAATATTACTATCCACAAATATAATGAGGTAAAATCACTTGATATCTTTCTATTTCATATGAATATTTTTTTCCTATGGTTTTGCATCAATAAATTTACAATTAATTACTTAATCATTTATATGAATTTAAAAAAAATATTTATTTATTCTTGAATAACTAAAATTCACTTTTAATGGATTATATGATCTATAAAAGAGTGATGAGGTTTCAGTTTATGTCTTACTATTTTCTAAAACAAATTCCTTAGAAAATGTTATTCCATATAGTACATTTATCCATAATCTTAAACATTCACATCACTACTATTTCATTAATATTTTTCTATGAAATCATTAATTTATGAATTTTGAAATACTAAATAGAACATCACATAGGAAATTGGTTGGCAGAAACACCATGTTTCTGTTTGGTTGGGGGATTCAACCTAATGTCATTGCTAGATGTGAAAGGTTTTCATCCATCATTAATGGATTATTTTTTTAGAAAATATTTTAATTTAATTATTATAATATTCCCAATGTGTGGAAAACCAACATATCATCTACATCATGATATGTTAAACACTGATGAATACCAATAAGAGTAAAAATATTCAAAAAATAATAACATATTTATTACATAAATAAATTATAACTAAAAAATATACTAAAATAGTGGGTTTTATTCCTCTATATGTTTTACAAAATAGCCATAATTTTTTCAAACTCACATAAAAATCCTAAAAGGGGTGTTTAGGATGTCAAAAATGTAATCCTTATTAAACTTATAAAATAATTATGATATCCATTACTCTTAATTTTATAATGACATATAATCTTCTAAAATTTTACAAAATCCATAGATGTTTCATAATTTTTCTACCAAAATATTATTTTATAAAAAATTTCAAATATACTTCTTTTATCATAATATATAAACACTTCATCAATTTTATTTAAATATATGTTCTTTTTTGTTCTAAGAGAGGATCATTACGAGATATTTGACTTGGATAATTCCCAGGTTATCATAATTTATGGTAATAAAATATAATTGGATACCAAGGAAGAAATTTATATACATCGTTTATAATCATTACATTTAAATATAAATTAATTATATTATTTTATTATTTTCCACACAATAAAAAATTTCCCATTACATTGAGTCACATTAATGGGTTCCTATTTTTATATTTATAATATAAATAAAATCAAACATTCTTTATTCCATGGCCTCCATCAACTACAATATTAGAGAAATCCTTTATTATCATCATTTTTGAGTATGATATTTGGTTAAGTTAAATGATGCTGATAATATTTGGGGATAAATAATTAGGTATAATCATGATATATTTCATTTTAGTCATCATACTATTTATTTACTCATAGTCACCACATTGTCATTTATATTTAATTTTTCCAGGATTTTTTAAGTTCCATCAATGTACTAAATTGAAAAATCCCAGTGTTTGAAACTGTAATCACAATAGGAAACTAGAAAATGAAGAAGAATCATTTACAGAATATCAAAATTGTGAAAACTACTTTTAAATATATATCACCATAGGTTTATACTTGTTCATTAATTGTCAACATCTATTGAAATATTTCATAACGGTTTTTAAGGTATATGTGAATTATACAAAAAATCACAATTGATAATTAAAACTATGTTTTCAGTAATGAACGTTTAAATATTCTTGGAAACTTTTTAGTTGAGCTCAACATGTCTTTTATTGAGTTATTAACCAGAGGAACATCTATATTAGAACCATTAAAATATTTATAATTTATATAAGGATGTATTACCTACAAAATCCACATAATCTATGTCTTACCAATAACATGGGATATTCATCATTATTTTTGGTCATAATAAATTTAACTTTTATGTTCTACAATAAATGTTTTCCAAAACCAATTTCCTTTTGTTTCTTATATAATTCCTCTCATTCCAACTATAAATAACCTAACCATAGTATCCCAGATATGGTTTAAAAATTACAACTTTGGAACTAGATATAAGATATCATATTATGAATGACTGAATAGTTTAGTAGTCTTGGGGAACTAGATATATACTTCAGTTAGGAAATATATTTGAATAAAAAACAACAATATAATTTTTTAATAAGAATATAATTATTCCACCCAGAATATCCTTGAATATTATTCATCATATATTTCCTAGATTACTGGGAAATGGAATAAAAAGGGTGATCTCAAGTTCTAAGTATTATATAAATAAAATAGATTATATCATGAGTGAATGAAAAATAATAAATAACTCATAATCAAAATGAAATGTTAAATATCTAAACATAGATATTATATAAAAAATGAATCTCATGATTTGATTAAGAATAATTATATCAAAAAATAAATTACAGAACACACATTCATTTAAAAAAATTTATTTTCATAAAGTGATAAACAAAAATTACTACGTAAAGGTAAAATATATCACACATATTCTATTTAAATAACATTAAAATCATGAATAGATAAGGAATAATTAATATGGAAAGGATAATAATTGAAAAAAGATTCCATTTAAATAATATGACTATCATGAATATAAAATTAATAATAAATATGGAGTGATATGTATTTGAATACAAAAGCCATTTAAAAATTTTGACTATCATAAAAATATAAGGAACACTTAATTTTGAAAGTCAATAACTTATGAGACAAGTAATATAAATAAATTCAGTATCATCAACAGATAATTATTATTAAATTTCAGATGGTAAATAACTAATCACTTGTTCTATTTAAATAACAACACTGTCAAGAATATATAATGTATTAAGAATATTTGAAGGTAAAAAATTTAATACACAAGACATTTAATCGATAGTTTACAAATGAAAATGAATCTAGATATGATATCTTTGAAAAAATCACATGGATAATAACAATTAAATTCAAAATGAGGTAAATTGTTAATAATTGGATTTCTTGATCTCATGATTCATGATACCTCAACATTGAGAAACTCTCACAAAATAGTTTAAAAATAATTTGTGGTTATACACTAAAAACACACTTAACTAATTCTATACAACTCATTTGTCTCATAAGATTAACAATACTTTGAGGGGATATATATAACCATTACCAAAAAGAATATTCAGGACAAAGAATTACATATATATTTAATTATATATCTAATTTTTTAATTTCTATTATTGATCATCAAATATTCATAATGGCTAATGAATATATATTAATCAATATTTTTCAAGTAAATTCTATAAACATTCACGCTAAAAATTGTATTAAAAATGGAATATGGTCTACAAAATTATAATATCTATTATACAAGAATATTATAATTTATGAATAATTTAATTTATAATGAAAAATTATAACAATAATGTGATTTTTTTCAAGATAATGTTAAAAAACACAGAATAAAATGACATTATTCAATAATATTTTCCACTTTGGAACCAAAAGAATTATAACCCCCTGAATAATTGAAATGAAATAAAACATGAATATTAATTTATAATTTATTATTCATCATAAATTCATCACATAGGTATTATATAAACCATTTAAAGGAAAATAGGATGATATAAACAAATATGTATCAATTAAATGGATATTGAGACAAGAACTGGTACAACCTAGTTACATTAATAAACACCCCACATGGATCAAATATTTCAAATAAAAAACATAAAATAAAATGAATTATTTAAGATTCATTATATTACATATAAAATATGATGTATCTATACCTTATAAAATAAATTTGGTGCATAATAATAACATATGCTAAATGAAGGGAGATTAAGATTAAGACCACTACCTCAAACATTATTTTAGTTTAACACACCCTAAAATATTTTAATTTATTTAAAATATCTTATTAACATGTAATATAAAAATATTAATATTTATTGTATAATATATTACATTTTTATGAAATCTTATAACTCATTAAATAATAATCGTCCATTATTAATATATTTTCCTGGGATAAGTACCTTGTTTTTTCATTCTTTTTTATGAAAGTGTTTTGGATACTGATAATATTATATTGATACATAATCATAAAAATTAGGTTACTTCTATTAATATCATTCTTTCATAAGAAATCATTTTAGAATCCTTAATTAAATTTTAACATAGATAATTTTTTATATCACTTCGTGGAGGTGTTTTGTTATTGGCTAATACGAACGACGTTATCATTTACCTAACAGGTGAATGGGTAAGAAATTATGTGATATATTGTATTTATATGATAAATATAATATCATTTATTTCTCATATATTCCTTAAATTTATCCTTTTATCATTCCATGGAATTCGTATTTAAAAAATAAATCACAACACTTTGGGATGAGTTAGTCTTACATATATACAAGTGACATTATCGTATAGTAAAAGGAAATTGAAATTAAGTAGTTAAATGTGATATTATAATTTTAAAATTATAATAATATAATAAATATTTTATATATAACATAAATCTACCAGTTCATATAATCATGAAATGTGTTAATGGAAGGAAACAACATCGATTCTTAATGTGTTAGTCCAGTGTACACATGAGCGAAATTTATGTTTATCATTTGATAGAGTAGGATTTGGATATAATTCATTATATTTACATATGAATATATCTATTTATGATATATACAGGTTTTATTTCACTATCATCATTTAATAATATTTTATGAAATTATTGTAAGAATGTAAATGAAAATGATCATTTAAGAAAATTATTTCTTCATTTGATGACCGTAGTAGGTTTCCACTGAAATCCCCCATTAGGATCATTTATGATTAAAAAATTGGATCTATTATGTTGGTATGCTGTTATCTATGTAATGTCTTATGGTATTTTTAAAACCAAATGGTTTTGTAAGTGTTAATAATGTTGGAGAGGGCATGGCCTTTTATAAGTTGGGGAGAGGACACACATGAAATTTATTAAAAAATATCAATTACATCCACTTTTTAATCATGAACCATGCCTAAAAAATTGGTTATTGTAGAACCTCATATAAATTACAATCCAAATTTTTAAATATAATGAATTTTTAAAAATATTTAGGTCATTTTAATCCCATATCATCTTAGTTTAACCCATGGTAAACCAGTTTTTTACTTAACTATATTAATAAATTTGTACTATTTCCATTGTTCTTTATTTTCCAAAAAATATGTTAAAAATATTTGTTAATATAAATTATTCAGATTACAAATATGGAATGTATTTTCATAAATTCAATTCAATAAATTGGATGTATCAAATTTAAAATTAATTCTCCATGTAGGATAATAAAATAGACTTCTAATGAGAAAATTATCTTAATTATGGATGGTTTTAAAATAAAAAATGAAAATGGAATAAATTCAAATGTCATAAATTATTTAAATGGTAAAATGATTGAACTAATTTTATGTTTTAAAAAAATTTAAAGTATAATTTAATTATTTTAAAGTTTTAAATTAAAAGTCATATATTCTATAAAAATCAAAATTTTCCATAATCATTGAAAAATGAAACATTTCATAAATCTACAAAAATTCATCCATAATATAATTTCTATATACTATTTTTAAAAATGATCATTATTTTACAAAAAAAATTATAAAAAATTATAAAAATTTATTTTTAATTATGTTCACAAAGCATGTATAAACTGCCATTTAGAAAAACATTATTTTTTAGAATACATCTTTTTCATTCAAATTATTCTTCTTTTATTTCAAATATATTTATAAATAATTAATTTTTAATACTATTTTAAAACATATAATTTTAAGAATTTATTTACTACTATTTTAACGCACCGATTAAATGGATATGTTATAATGGTATTGAATATAACGATTCCTTTGAACACGAGTTTGCATTTTTGATTTTCTATTGAAGAGATACAAATTGTTTTTGAAATAAATTTGTAATAAAGTCTCAAAGAGTTACATTATTATATAAGATCATTATTGTTTTTCATATTTTTCATCTAAACTAAATTTATTCCTTTAAAATCATTTTTTTACATGTTATCCTCATTTGGCTTGATTGTTTTTAACATGTTTTTTTATTTTCATTAGGAGATATTAATGGTCAATCCCTTAGAGAAAGGAATGATGATATGTAATGATGATCAATGATTAGAATTTTTTATCTTATATATTAGTCATTTTTTTCTACCTTAGGATATCCCTCTTAGTCTTACTGTTTATGATTGGATGACTATTTTATAGGTGAAACGTTTACATAGTGGATGACTCTTGTTCTCCAACAATTTTTACATGAAGTTGATAAATTTTATGAAAAAAATAAAATAATATATATAGGTAGAATAAAAATTAATAATAATTAATTCACTCTAATCATTTCTACAGACAATTCCCATTTTATTTTATTGTCTAATGGTTGGATGTGATGTTTTACATTAGTATAGAAGGATTTTTTAATGATATTTCAAGAATGTAAAGAGGGGATATTATTAAAACCATGAGGTTTGTTTAGGGATTTTCAATTTATTTAGATGGAAAAATAATATTTATGTTGAAATAGTTTATAAACTAAATTAATATAAGGTTATTAATGATATCATGAGGAAAATTACAAATATATTTGGATTTGATGTATTGTGAAAATTTGATGTAAAATATTATATAGAGTATTCATTTATTATTAATAGATTTTCTATATGAATAATATAATTTTAGCTTGTGTTTTTAAAAATAAAGGCCCAGACTTATATATATAATAGATTAGGTATCAACTCCAATGGTAGAACAAACTTCATCTAGAAATATAAGATTTGTGAGGAAGTGAAGTGTGCAAAATGATTAATTAGAGCCTATGTATACAAGTTTGTGTGACCATGTAATGGCTGTCCAGGCCTTCTGGGGATGGTTTGGATCCATGTGTATGCAAGAGCTATTCTCTGCTTCCAATGTGACTAAGATCAACATCCATGGTCAAGGACTATTAACAGAATTAATAATTAAGGAAAGAATGATGATTCAACCATTCCAATTCATTTAAAATTTACCAAATTTAAATGATATTAAAATAATATCTGCTTTTTTGGTAAGATGAAGTATAATTGTTTGACAAGAATCACGTTTCATCATAATAATATTGATTTAAAATGATTAAATTCAAAATTCCATTATACATCTGACTTCTCATATAATCTCACTAATATCATATGAATGAATTTTATATAGATGTTTAACATGGAATCATTATCGCTTGAATGAAACATGATAGTAGATACATAGATGTGTAGTTTTTAGATTTTCATGTAAAAAATAATACAATAGTATGCGGTTATTTTTCATGTGAAATGGATCACGAAATGAGTTTAGTTAATGTTAACAGAATATGGGTTATATTTTTATAATATATTATACATTATTCCATAATGATAGTTATGTGATTATTTCTAGGAGATTATAGATGTAAAATAATGTTAATAGTTCATTATAAACTAGGTTTGGATGGTATTGTGATAAAGGATATGCATAGAGTGTTTCATATTGGTTTTATTTAAGAATTATAGGATGGGTTGTGGTGAGTGTTTGATGTACTTCTACTATGTGACCATTTTTTCATGAAAAACATATGATATGTTTTTCAATTTCATCAATATTCTCTACCAAGACATATTTAATTTCATTTTCATAATAATAGGGGTGAGATTTTCAAGATGTTAGTGCAGAAAACTGAAAGATGAATAAAATAGAGGCTTACCCAATATAAGGTTTTCAAATAGAAATTTTGATCATGACTTCACAATCATTCAGGATAGTTACATAAATAATAAATATAAAGGAATAGTTGAGTGTGTAGTTAGATATGTGAGGAATTACAATGTTTATTCACTAACAAGTTAATGAAAAGATGTATTGCGTGGTTTGGATATGGAATTATTTATTCTACATGGTAAGTAATTATGTCTCAAACCACTGAGACATGAAAGAGAAAACTTTTTTGGTTACCTCATAAATATTTAGGTGTAGGATGACACATGTGTTACAAAATGCGTGAATCACGGAATTTTCTTGTTTCTACTTTCATTTATAGAGAAATATGTCACATATTTGATTTCAATATGGAACCATGTGGTGGGGAGAACTAATCACCAAAAATGGTTATGGTTATCTACTGAGAGGAAAGCATTTATCACATATGATATTATATAAATGAATCAAGTACTATAGAAGAATAATATTGATTATATTATTTATATTTGCTGTTACACATGGTAATTACATATAATAATTCATATTTGTGAAGTCGTGGAAATATTTCATGAAAAATAATTTTCCGGAAGAGAAAAATAGTTTTTTTCAAAAGATCCATCACAATAAAAGTGTATGGTTTTTTGATAAAGTGAAATGTCAATGTAGATTTGAGGGTTTTTTAGTGAACATTAGTGGTTGTATAATGATTTTATGTTTATGATTTTCATAAATAGACAAAGTGGAAAAATTATTGTTAAAATTTTCATTTGGATATAGAGTATAAAGAATATGTTATTTTCTTTTAAGGAAACATTAAAAGAAGATCATAAATTCAATAAAACAATTTATGAATAATGAACATCATGTAAATATTACTATTATAGTTTTTTATGGAATAAAATGACTCTACCCGCACATAGTAATGATGGTATATTTTTTGGATGAATTATAAAGAGAATATGTTGAAGGTGATTGTGTATCTATCATGATCTCAAGATGCAACTATTAGAATATTTCTTCAATGAATAGGATAATACTAGAATGTTTTTAAAATGATATTATCTTTCATCGGTGTAGTGTTTATACGTGAAATATATCGATTTTCCCAATTTGATGAGTGAATAATCCTAAACATTTTAAAGAGATATATTGGGAATAGTGTAATTTATTCCAAAACATTATAATACATGTACTAGTCAGGGATTGCTGAATTAGTAACATCAATACAGTATTAGTTGATCTCCAAGACACATTAATTTCTATTAGAACATGTAAAAATCATTATATTATTTGTTATATTTACATTTTTTTAAATTTATGAATTTTTTTAGTGATTTTTATGATATGAATAATTGGTTGAACATTGTTCTAACTAAAACAAGAACAATATAGTTAATGTAAATGAGACTATAAAATAAAAAATTCATTTATCCTGAACCATGATACACCCACCACAATAGCAGGGTGTATTTATATCCAATAGTATTCACTGCAGAAACAATTTATTTCTTCTACAGTATTCTTAAACACACACATACATATTTATATATATATGTAGATTTTACCTATTCTCAATACCTTATTAAAGTAATCATGGTTGTTTTGAAGAAGTTTTATAAGAGAAGTGTTGATATTCATTCTTAATCCAATTTAAATCATTAACATAACATATGTGTAACATTGAGGGGTAAAATATAATTTTTTTTAAAATTTTACCCTTTATTAATGAGTTTTTTATTATTTATCATTCAACATGAAATCAATACCAATCTTATTTTTTGTTTTTCATAGCCAACAAAGGGTGTTTTTATAATTAATTAGTCATAAATTAAACAGACATTTCATAAACAAAAAATAAATAATTATTTCCACATTTATGTCAAATTATTAATGTTATTGTGTTTTTATAGTCATCCATGATAAATAATTAGAATTGTTTAACAATGTGGTTAAAATGACCCAAATTTTTACCAACTAAGAATAATATGTGATTAATGGATATTATAAAATAAATTAAGTTATAACGGAATTTTAGTAGTCATTTTTCAATTCATTTCATTAATATATCTGAAATAGAAATAATTGGTATACAAATTCATTTATACAATAATATTACATATTATATATAAATTATTTTCCAATCTATGATTTATTTCAAAAAACAACTTTTATAAAAAATATTTATCATTTAAATTATTAATTGGTAATCTAATTTCCATTACCAAAAAATTATTAATATCATAAAAATGATATTTTTCCTTAAAAAATTTCAATTAAACATTCATGAATTGTGGTAATGAATTAACGAATACACATATCCATTCAGGAGGTAGTCTGTTTGTATGCGTTAGTAATGATTTAATTCACACAAAAAAAGAATGATGCATAATATGATCTATCCTTTAAAAATATATAATATTTCATAAAAATTTATATAAAACTAGAAATAAATATGTCCATGTCTTTTGTTTATTTAATATGAGCATGTCATTTCACGGATGCATTAGTCTAAACAACCCACAAATAACAGCATTATTTTTCTAAATTGAAAAGTTAAATTTTGTTATTTCTTATAACAGAACTATAATAAAGTATTATTATAGTTATGATACCTATGTTATCATTTTAATATGATTTATTTTAATTTTATTAAGAAAAATTACACAACTAGAAATAGAAAATAAAAATAAGCTAAACGAAATTAATATATCACTACTTTGATAATCTCTATTACAATGGGGGTTATACGTATATGGGATGGCCTTCTGAGAATTCCATGGAATATTTAAGGCGGTTTATAATATTTATGACACAATTTAACAGAGTTTTTGTAGTACTAATTTGGTTGTGGTACGATGGGTATTGAGGAGGGGAGTTCAAATTTTATATGTGAAATGTGAGGATTTTGTTTTATAAATACCGAAATATTTTTACTAATTCGAAGTCACTGTGAAGGAATATAGAAAAAAAATATTTAAATAAGGAATTTAGGAAGATATAATTATTATATACACAAAAACAACTCAATCTAAATCAATTGTCTAACATATTATTCCCATTACCTCTTAGGTTACTCTAATATACCATTTCAGTTTACATAATGGTAAAATGTTATTACATAGGTAATTAATCTTTTATTCCAATAAATAATTCATTAATTATTATGTAATTACGATTTTTAATTTCGTATATGATTTTATTTTTTAAATTTATTAAAGGAATTATTAATTAATTTTTAAACACTATTTGTATAATCATTTAAAATAATTTATTTTTGAAATAACAGAAGTTATAAAATGACTAATATAGATTAGTAAATTAAAAACAATTCATAAAATTAGTAATAAGCTTTTGACATTGAAATTTTGACTTCGAAAAATTATTTATGAAATTATGATTCACAATTGTAAAAAAATAATATCATTCATGTCATGTGATTTGTAAAAAATTTCTTCTTTATAATTCACCTATAAATCAATAATGCTTAAGAAAACTACAAAATAACATTATGATAATATTTTTTGGTTCCTCCAAAAGATAAGTTTATTTTACCTATTTAAAATTATTAAATGTATATATTTAAAAATTAAATAAAATTTTATAAATTTATGAAAACATTTATTAATTGATTTTTTTTCTTGTACGGGTAGTTTGAATTATTAATTATAATTAAATTATTAAAATGATTGAATATGTAAATCTATAGAGAAAAAATATTATTATAAATGGATATGAAATATGTTTATAAAAATATTCAATATATTAAAAGAGACATCTGAGGGCCCTACTAACTTACTGGATTTAGTTGAAATGTTCACAATATTCAAATATTGTGAAGTATCATCAGTGTACCCATTAATGATAAACCCATAAGGTACTATCAATTGATATAACTTTTATAATTTTTTTTATAAGATAGAAAAGATAACATATGAATGGGTGAGCTCATATTCAAAGTATGGGTAAATAAGGTAGATAAATAAGCATAACATGAACACAGGGTAATGAGATCATGAGCATATCATTTGAAAATCATATTTCACATATAAATTATCATTATATTGAGTCATGGCATAAATATTAGAAGATCATATGAAAGGAGTCATATGAAAAAAAAGAAAATGATCCATGTGAGCCAAACAATGGCACATAACATTGATTTTTGGAAAAAAGATAATAATAAGAAATAATTTACGAAGTAGTCAATTTTTATTTCAATTGATATATTATTCGATTAAGTTCACTCACTTGAAAATCATAGTACTCGAGGTTCACTCTCAAGACCTACATGTTAGACAAATTGCCTTATTGACCTGGTATCACTCACATTTCCAGTTCTATGTATCTTATGAGATATAAATCCTTACTTTATTTCATTGGTCAGAGATAAGTTCACACTCATCAAATAATGAAAATTTTACATATATATTCTACAAGATCATAAAAATTTCATCATATCATAATCAACGAAATTAAATTGAGTTTCATAATCAATTCATCAAATCAAAATATATGGAAAATATATTTGTTTCATAATCTAATCATAATTTTAACATAGAATATCCTAAAAAGAATTGAGTATCCAAGGATTTATATCATGTCATAATACATGTAAGAGAAACATGATTCATAAACCACATTTAATCATAAAAATAAATCATTTATAGAAATAATATGAACATTACCCTTATAAAATATCCCTATTAGAGTATAGAAAATGTAAAAGGACAATGAATTTTACGAAGTATTATTTTGAAAGATAAATAACATGGAATATTTAATTAAGAAAATAATATTTAATTTAAAATATATTTTTTTATATGATTATAATTTTTGTAAATACATTTAATTAAAAAAACATGAGAACATATATAGTTATCCATAAAAATATTTTAAAACATTTTTGGAGGTAAAACACTTTCCCCTCTAAAAACACATTCTAAGACATAAAAAACGTTGAAAATAATTTTATTTTAAAAAAAACTCTAAAAATTATAAATGAATAATATATTTATATAATGTTTAGGATAATCATAATTTCCATTCATGACGTAAAAGTAAAAAGTGGATTTCTTTAACATTTTCATACAATTAAAATGAGAATTATTTTGAAAACTGCATGAAAATTTCATTAAATCCATTTTTTAAAATGTAAAACATGGGTAACAATATCATGAATAAAACTTTATAAATATATTATAACAAATTTGAGAATATTTTTAGAAAACATAGTTTTTGAAGAGAAGGGATTTTCACCAGAAAATTGATTTTTCATAATAAAATTAATCTTGAAATATTTATTAATTATAGAGAACAAAATTTTAGGAAAACATATTATTGATACATAACCATAGGATAAGATAATTAATTTGTTTCATGGAATATGGATTATATTATTTTTTCATTAGAAACAAAATCATAATAAATCATCATTAATGATGAAATTATAACATGAAATAATTAAAAAATTGGTAACATTGAAACATAATCCTAATAAAGAAATTTCATTGAATGAAATAAAAATATCTTGAGGTTAAATAAACTCATGACATTACTATTAATGGGGGATGTGTATACACACCATAAAAATATATAGGTTCATAAAATTATCATGTGTCTCAAAGATGTAAAATTTAGAATAAAATCCCTTAGAAATTTAGTTGCATCTGAGCTGTAGACCACAGGAAAGATAGATCCATAGCTGGATATTAAAATAAAAATATAAATAGAAGAATCATAATAAAATTTCATATCTTTTATATACCCCACGTAAATAAAATAGGTAGTGAATATGGAATGTGTCTCAAATAAGTGAAAAATCAGACATAAATCTATTACCGCTTTAGTAAAATTTTCAATAGTAGTACAAAATGAAGAATAAAATCACATAATACAATAAAAATAAGTAAAATACGTATTTTACTGATATAGGGTTTTTAATTATTAGTATATACCCCACAAAAATATAAAACAAGAGGTGGATTTTTATATGTCTCAAATAAGTAATAGTGAGACTAGAAAACCCATACAGTGAGTCTCAACATCCTTAGTAATTGTAAAAAACTTTTTAATAATAAACATAAATGTAATGTAACTATATTAATGAACCATAATTATATATATTATACTATATATAATTTACCAATTCCTTTATATTACTTATTTATAAATAATTCCACGTTAATGTCGTTTTTCAGGTAATAACCGCTTTATTTTCATAGATGTTTAGATTTATTTTGATATTGATTTCATATTTGTTATGTCATCTCTAGAAAGGAAATTTTAAAAAATTATAAATTTTTTATCTCAATTATAATTTTAATACTACTAAAAACTTTTTTTCTTGATAAATAATGTATGTTTTGATCAGGAAGACGGTATGTTGTACGTACATGTGAGTAACATTTCCATTATTCAATGATCATTATTGATAGGTAAGTAATATTTTTAAATTTAAAATAATAATGATAAAAGAAATATAATATTATTTATTTAAAACACTCATAAATAATACCAATTTTTTGTGGTGAGGAAAATAGATAGTCACATCGCTTTGTAAATAAGGTATTTTACACATACGAAAATGATGTTATCACAATTAAATATAGAGAAGGTACAAAATAAAAATATATAATATAATTAGAAATGCTAAAATTTAAATTAATATCATATTAATTTAATTTATATCAAATATATTTTCAGGACCCGACCCTACCTGGGCTCGAGCCGCAACTACCCCAAGCCCGCCTCCATAGGCCAGGGGCTAGCGACTAGCACCAAAGGCACAATAACTCAGGGAGTCCTTTGCCTAAGTACATGTACACACACACAGCACACTCAATTCTAAAGTGCAGAGTAAAAGTGAAAAAGACAAGTAATGTAAAGGGAACTGCTATAAATAATCCAAGATTTGCATTGTCCTCTAAAAGTACAAAGAAATTTCTTGAAGTAAACTGAAAAGGAAAAAAGGCAACACACACCCAACAAGAAAAGTGAAACAACCCGACAATAGGTGAACAAAAGAAAAACTACTGGAAGGGTCTCTCACAAGGAACCCAACTACGAACCCCACAGGCGGTCCAAGCTCCTGAAATCCTCTGCTCCACCGAAGTCATGACCAACCTGTCTGTCGTCTCCAAGGGCACACCAAGTGCGGGCAAAGCCCAATTAGGGGTGAGTATAAAAATTCTCAGTAGGAGACCCCGAAGGTAGACTCGTCCAAGCACAAGGAGTTGGAAACGATGTGAAGATGAACTTCTTGTTGAGTCTTCACTGCCTATGGCAGGAGAGTAGACTCTCCCAACCATGAGAAGCAAGACATGGAAAGCACGTGGCATACCCCGCATTTCATCGCCTCTCCTGGTAAGAGAGTAACCAAACCCAGGGTGTGGGTACTAGAACAAGGTATATACAAATACATATGCTCAATAAGAGGCCTAAAAATGATAGTAAGGGGATCTCCATCCCGTAGATCAGCCCATGAAATGTGAGTCGCCAACAGTCCTATAAGTAACACCATCCATTCCCAGCATCCCGCACGTCTGCCCCAAACTACAAGTCAAAGGGGCTCAAATCACAGCACCTTGACACAATCCGCTTTGGGCAGCACTGACTCGCCTGCCCGGTTTTAGGTCACATCGCAAGGACGCGTCTCGGTGGGGAAAGTGCCCCTCGTACATGAGGGTTCCGGGGGAACGTCAAACCACACCATGTCACTGCCACGCAGTCGAGAGGTCTCAAAGTTGATAGGAGACCCCCTGCCCAGCACCGCTGAGGGTCCCTGGAAGTCGACGGTTTCCCACTATAGGGAGATCCAGCAAGAGTCGACGGGTTCCACACTGCCCAGTACCGTAACAGGTTAATCCAATGGAGGGGGACCAGACTAAAGTCGACGAAGGGACCACTGCCCAGCCCAACTGGAGGTAACCCAGCATCGGGGACCACTACCCAGCCCAGCGGGAGGTAAGCCCGGCATCGGGGACCACTACCCAGCCATGCTGGAGGTAAGCCCAGAATCGGGGACCACTGCCCAGCCTAGCTGGATGTAAGCCCAGAATCGGGGACCACTGCCCAGCCCCACTATAGGTAAACCTGGAACTACTCTAGCCATCCCTACTGGATGATACTGCTTGGTGAGCACCGCTATACTGGTCATCCCTGTTGGATGGTACAACTGGAGAGCCCTGCTCGAAACAACCTCATCCCTGCAGGAAACAACCTCAGCCCTACTGGAAACAACCTCATACTTGCTGTAAACAACCTCAACTCGGCTAGAGACAACCTCAGCCTTGATGAAAACAACCTCCTGGGTAGAGTTTCGGTGCCCGCATAATGTTTTGGTCACACCAAATCCATAAGAACTCTACCAGGGAACACAGAGTGACGGGAGAATCTGCCCAAGACTCACAAGGAAATCCCGCTCCAATCCGTTGAGTCACTGTCGAAGCGGACCAAGACAACTCATCCCAGAAAGTGGGAAAACACCCACGCTCTACGAGCACACATAGTCGTAAACGGTGCCGAATTATGATGGAAGGCGCATGATATTGAAACCCCTCAGAGCTGAAGAAAAAGAAGAACTTAACCATCTCTTTCGGCCAAACGAGAACGGAACTAGGGGAAAACTCAACCCTTCCTGTCAACAAACAAGAACAGAGGAACCCTCTAAGTCGCAAGAGGTCAAAAGTACGTAAACTTGAACACAACATGCACATGGGGCTTACCCGACGTGTGACCCCAAGTCTACCCCAACCAAGCACACAAACATTCTCAGGTACAAACGTCCCCAATGTGTACCTCCAAGCATTCTCGTATACTCCCAGAGTATACAACGTCTCTATCCCTAAGCCTATCATGCACATGGCACCACAACATCAATGATAAGGGCGTAAACGTAACTTTTCCAACTTTCCACCTCAATGGAAATGGCATGGCCAACCACATCTTTTTAAACAACATCCTCACTCTCCCAGGAGTTCACGTGATCACATGCCAAAGGTCCACTACAAACATGGTAGAAGAACAGCCATCGGGGCACCTTCACATTTCCACAATTAATAACTTCATGTATGTGGCTCCACTCTCCTGAATAGATTAAACTATTGTAATCCATGCCGAAAAACATGTGAGATCGACTACTTACTCGCCTCAAATAGATATCCAATGAAAAAGTCACCAACACCACCTCACTCCCAAACGATGTCTCGTGATACCGAGCCTCAACACCGAAAACAGTCAGGCGCATCACACCATTGCGATCCCCTTAGGAAAACATGTCAACAGGACAACTCACTTGAGTAGAACGGATATACGGAGAAAAAGATGCATTTCGGTGCACCACACACGTGCGGTGCTACGTGGGTCCCACGTCCCGGTCCCGAAACACAACGAACGGATCGTACCGTTGTGATCCTCTCAAAAAATTACACAAGTTCCACTAATAACATGTCCAAAATGGACACACTGTGATCATGATGGAAATCACCGTCAATTCCCGAAATGGCCCTCGCGGGGCCCACATCAGCCTGCAGAATTAATTCTGGCAGACTGCGCCAATGCAATGCCCTCAGAAAAACACCCAAAATCGACTACTCGCATGCCCCGAATGGACATCCTATGACAAAGTCGTTAAATGCTGCTCGCAGCTCAAAAGACGGGTCGTGCGGCCCACGCCTCAACTCCGGCTTCAATGCCCGAAACCACCCTAGAAAGCGTCGCCCCGGTGCCAGGTTCCCAACACCACTGACGGCGCTCAAAACAGAAGTCAGACGTGTCATCGCCATCCAAAACAAGATAACTGAAAAAACACCCTTCCACTTAACGGTCATGCCGCGCCCCCGAGCTCCTTATTTCGGGAATTAAAATTCCCCGAAACCATCTCAAATTATTCCTCTCATTATGAGGCACGCGCCGCCGCAGATGGCTCACTAAACTGACTCTCAGTTCATGATTTATTAAATATAAACAATTTTCATAATAATAATATTATTATTATTAATATTATTATTATTTAAAATTCTATTTTATTTTTATTTTTATTTTACCAAAACCAGACCGGCCATTCGGCCGGTCTTCTACCCCAACAGGACCCGCAAAATGTGGGTCCTTGTCGGCCATCCAGGATCCATAGACACCGGTGTCCCATTACCTCCACTTGCCGACCCAGCCGGCCAGCCTTCTGAGCAGCCCGCACGGGATGCCCACCGCGCACCGCCTCCACTGGCCAGCACGTCGTCCCCAGCCGGCGCCCCTGCTCACCGAGCCGTCGAGCTCGCGGCCGCCTCCACCAAAATAAACCCTCGCCGCCGCCTACTACTCTGAGCCGTGCTTGACCTGGGAGCCCCGCCGACTAGCGCCTCCGCCTCAGCCAACCACCGCGGCCGTCGGGCCCACTCGCCAGACCCCCACTGGATCCGGCTGAAAATGCAGGAAAACTCCCAAAACACTGGAATAACACACTGAAACCCGCTGTTTTCGGAAGACGACTATGAGCACGTCAGGAGTCAGATTTTAAAACCAAAATATACGTTTGAAATATCAGAATATGTGCTATGCAAATAAGGGCTTCGTTCAAAATTTAAACATCATATCAATAAATAAAATCGAATTCAAAGGGGGTGCGGAAATAGAACGCAACGAAGCCTACCTTGTTGGGCTTCGCCCGATGCTTCACAGAGAGTCCCCTGCCGCGCCGCTGCCTTGCCGGAGGGGAGGAGGAGAGGAGAAGGGCTCCTCCTTGGGTGAGCTCTTCTGCCAGGGGGAAGGGAAAAGGGGAAGGAGAGGGGTGGTGTTAGGGATTAAATAAAGAAGAAATTAAATTAAAATTTTAATTAATTTGACCCCCAATTTAACCCACACCTGAATCTATTGACGAGGTCGAGATTAAGCCTCCCCTTGGGTAAACACCACCTCTCGAGCACAATATCTTTCTTGGAATTTTAATATGAGGCCCCATTCAAAAGTTATAATGGTCAATGCCTGAGGCCACCAAATTACGAAAACGCCCCTGGGGCCATTTTTCACTGACAGTCCGTGCCCGCAAAACTTATACCCTTCCAAGGGTAAACGGAACAGTTTGAACTCAATGGTGCCCTCAGTTTTTTAATCCGAGACACCGTTTAAGAGATAACTGAGTTTAACCATTTATTGAATAATTTAATTATTCAATTTATCTGTTTCACTTTCTGAAAGCAAGCGAGGGCTCCAAACGTCCCGTGCCGATAAGATTGATGTAGTTCCTAGGGTAAAAACCCCATTCCGGACCCATCCGTACACTCAGATATCTGATCTGTATCACTGTTTAGGAGTTATCCTATTTATTTTGCGTGTCCTGTGTGAACGTACTGAAAATTTAATTTTGGCCACTCCGTGGCTCAGAATTGTACGCCGTCTGAAGGCACTGCTCTGGAATAACATAAAGAATATTCCAATGTCTGTAGCAGAAAATATCGGGTTCTTACATAATTCCCTCCTTCAATCGTTTCATCAACAAAAATAAAAACTAGGGAACAAATCAGGGTACTAAGCCCACACATGGCTCTCCCGTACCTAGAAGAAGTCTTGCACAACTCTGCGCCACCGCACACAGACCAAAGGATTTGATCTATTCAGGTGAGGTCTTCCCTCACTGATTACGTGCATAAGAGCATGCACACATCTCCTCAATTGAGTCACAGGGAGATGCTATGGACCCAAACCAGCCTTTTGGGTTAGGGCAAGGCGGTAGGGAACGTCACCATCCCTTTGCACAGTCTCAATGATCTGAAGGACCTTAGGGGTAGCTCACCTCCCTGACTGAACCTCTACATCGCATGATGTGACTGTAATTACCTACCACACCCGGGACAAGGCCCGGTGATTCCCTCCTTCATAATATCCATATGGTGAAACGCCCAAGGATATCTTGCCGCGCAAGGTTTCACCGTCGATGTCTCACAACAAAGACTCACTCAGAGAGCGAAGGAGTCCACACCATCGACTAAAGAAAAGGTCTTACGCCTTTTTACCTTACCAAAACCAGGCCACGCTGATGCCCCGCATCACCCACTTATCACCTCAAGCTCAGCAGGATCATAGACATCCAAAGCTCATAGTTGTCCGTGGTCCCACCTGTCTGCTCCTAGGGCCTGACGTGGACCACCTAGCGGTGATAGGAATACCATGTAAAATCATCCTCTACTATGAGCTCCTCCTTCTCCTCTGCTATCACCACCTCTCTGGGTAAAATTCCGATCACGGCGCTACCTCCACCATGGTGGTGCACCTGCGGCCTACCCAAAGTTCTCCTCATGTCTGATCGGGCAGTCCCATGCCAAGCGACCTCGAATGTCGCAAGCAAAGAACCAACTCTATTTGGGATGAACGAGTGCCCTTTGGCACCACTATGGTGTATGACCACGCCCCTGAGTCCGGTTGTAAGAAATCCACATGCGCCATGGTTCTTCTTTCTGATGCCCACTGGCTGCGACAAACGTCTCGGCTCCAACGTTCCTACTGCCACCACCATCTCTAGAACATGACAGAAAGTTCTCTATCACCAGTGCCTGCTATATCACCCTAGAATATGTTGTAATGCCCAAGGGTACTATGACAACACGAATCTCTTGGAAGAGGCCATCCTAAAACTTACACACTCAGATGTTGTCATCATGTACCAAGATTAGGTAAAAGCGTGCATGGTCTGCAAAACAAGTCGCATACTCGGCCACTGTCATCCCTCTATGCCGAAACTACCGGAGCTCCTGAATCTGAACGGAACTCAAAAAGGAGGGGAAAAACTCCTTAGAAAACAAAAAATGAAATTCACCCCATGAAAGCGTCGACTCGTCAAAAACTGAGTCACCAGACTCCACCAACGCCAAGCTGCTCCACGAAAAAGGTTGGCTGCCAAAGCCACTTGCTGATCTATCGACATCTGCACAAGCCTGAAGAGGCAAACCACACTATCTAGCCAAACCAATCCTTCCAGAGGGTCTGGCTCGCCACTAAACCTTAGAATTCTATGTCACTGGAACTCACGGAGCGCGCTCAACTAGCACTAAAACTCAGCCTGCTCTGCTGAAGCTGTCTGCTGCTCAACAGGTGGGAGAGCTACTACCGGACCACCTGGAGAAAGGGGCTCGCATGAGGGGTCTGGGAATGTGGCCTCGTAGCTCACAAGGTCTTCGTCACACACCAAATCTGGTATCTTGGCTTGCTGTCTTCATAAGGACATCCTGAATATTATCAAGGAGTGTCACAGTCAGATGAGCATATATGTATATACCAATAACAACAATGGGGACCTAACTCAAGACGGACAGTCAAAAACTCAATCCTATGTGATGCACAAACCAATTTTCCCTGCAACAAGTGTCTTAGCATGCCGAGTCGACAAGTAGGTTATTTGGGTCCTAGTGAATCTATACGTCAACTATCGCACCATCATTGGACTCCCAAGCCTGAGAGCCTCTCTCGAGACATGTCAACACAGTTGCCCTATATCCCAACAAATTCCTCTTTTAGGGAAGTTTTCATTACATCCCAAGGAACGAACCACGTTTGTTACCACTTTGTCACGACCCGACCCTACTCGGGTTCGAGCCGAAACTACCCCAAGCCTGCCTCCATAGGCTAGGGGATGGCGACCAGCACCAAAGGCACAATAACTCAGGGAGGCCTTTGCCTAAGTACATGTACACACACACACAACACACTCAATGAAAAATTTAAGAGTGAAAGTGAAAAGACAAGTAATGTAAAGGTAAACTGCTATAAATAAACCACAATGTGCATCGACCTCTTAAAGTACAAAACAAGTGCTAGAAGTAAACTGAAAAGGAAAAAGACAAAAACATTCCCCCAACGAGAAAAGTTTCACAACCCGGCAATAGGTGAATAGAAGAAATTATACTAGAAGGGTCCCTCGACTGGAACACGACTACGACCACTGCACGCAGTCCAAGCTCCCGAACTCCTATGCTCCACTAAAGTCACGACCAAACTATCCGTCTCCAGCAGGGGCACACCATGTGTGGGAAAAGCCCAAGCAGGGGTGAGTATAAAAATACTGAGTAGATACCCCGAAGGCTCGAGGGAGAAACAAAGGAGGTACTGATGGGTGAGCTGTAGATCGAACAGGGAAAGTAGAAATTTACATCTAAGAGTGCAGTAAAGTGTCCAGGTCACCCCAACAAGAGGAAAAAAGGTAGACACGTCCAGACACAGGGAGATGAAAACGGTGAGAAGATAAACTTCTCATTGAGTGTTCGCTACCTATGGAAAGAGAGTAGACTCTTCCAACCACGAGAAGCTAGACATGGAAATCACCTGGCATACCCCGCACGTCTTCACCTCTAATGGAAAGAGAGTAACCAAACCCAGAGAGTGGGTACTAGAACAAGGTATATACAAATACATATACTCAATAAGATTCCCAAACAAGATCGTATGGGGATCTCCATCCTGTAGCTCAGCCCATGAAATGTGAGTCCGCAACAGTCGTAGAAGTAACACCATCGATGCCCAGCATCCTACACATATTCCCCAAACTACAAGTCAAAGGGGCTCAAATCACCGCACCTTGACACTACCATTTTTGGGCAGAACTGACTCGCCCGCACATTTTTAGGTCACGTCGCAAGGATGTGTCTTGTTGGGGAAAGAGCCCCTCATACTTGAGGGTTCCGGGGGAACGTCAAACCTCACCATGTCATTGTCCCATAGTTGAGAGGTCTCAAAGTCGATAGGCGACCGCTACCCCGCCAGACTAGAGGGTCCCTAGAAGTCAACGTGTTCCCACTATAGGGAGACCTGGCAAGAGATGACGGGTTCCATACTGCCCAGTCCCATAACAGGGTAATCCACTAGAGGGTGACCCGGTGAATGTCAAGAAAGGGACCACTGTCCAGCCCAGCTGGTGGTAACCCGACATTAGGGACCACTACCCAGCCCTGCTGGAGGTAAGCCCAGCATCGGGGACCACTGTCCAGCCCTACTGGAGGTAAGCCTGACAATGGGAACCACTGCCCAGCCCAGCTGGAGGTAAGCCCAGCATCGGGGACCACTGCCCAGCCCTGCTGGAGGTAAACCCAGAACTGCTTTAGCCATCCCTGCTGGATGGTATTGCCCGGTGAAGACCGCTATACTGGCAAAACCTGCTGGATGGTACAACTGGCGAGCCCTGCTCGAAACAACCTCAACCTTACTGGAAACAACCTCATCCCTGCTGGAAAAAACCTTAGCCCTACTCGAAACAACCTCAGTCCTGCTGGAAACATCCTCAGCCCTTCTGGAAACAATCGTCTAGGTAGAGGATTGGTGCCCGCGTAAAGTTTTGGTCACACCGAATCCATATTAACTCTACTAGGGAATACGAAGTTATGGGAGAATCTCCCCATGCCTCACAAGGTGATCTCTCTCCAATCCACTGAGTCACTCTCGAAGTAGATAGAGACAACTCATCCCAGAAAGTGGGAAAACACCCACGTTGTACTAGCACACGTAGTCGTAAATGGTGCTGTAGTCTGATGGAAGGGGCACGGTACTGAAACCCCTCACAGCTGAAGAAACAGAGAAACCAAACCATCTCTGTCGGCCAAATGAGAACAGAACCAAGGGAAAACTCAACCCTGCCGGTCAACAAACAAGAACAGAAGAACAGCCACCAAGGCACCTTCACATTTCCATATTTAATAAGATCACGTATGAGGCTCCTCTCACTAGAATAGATTACATCATTGTAATCCTCATGGAAAAACATGTGAGAATGACTACTAACTTGCCTCAAATAGATATCTGATGACAAATTCACCAAAACCACCTCACGCCCGAACGACGTCTCGTGATCTCGAGCCTCAGCCTCGAAAACAGTCAGCTTCCTCGCACAATTGTGATCCCCTCGGGAAAACATGTCAAAAGGACTTCTCACCTGAGTGGAATGGATATCCAGAGAAAAAGATGCATTCCGCTGCAACACACACGAGCAGTGCTACGTGGGACCCGCGTCTTGATCCCTAAACACAACGAACGGATCATACCGTTGCAATCCTATCGGAAAACTACACAAGTTTGACTAATCAATTGTCCAAAATGGACACCCGTTTATAATGCTGGAAATCACCGTCAATTTCTGAAACGGACCTCGCAATACCTAGACCCGCATGTGGAATTAAAGCAGGCAGACTACGCAGTGCAATGCCCTTGGAAAAACACCCAAAATGGACTACTCACACGCACCGAATGGCCGTAAGATGAAAAATTCATTAAACGATGCTCATAGATCAAAAGGCGGGTCGTGGGGGCCATGCCTCAACTCTGGCTTCAACGCCCGAAACCACCCCGAAAAGCTTCACCCCGGCGCCAGGGTCCCAACACCACTGACGGTTCTCAAAACGGATGTCAAACCTATCCTCACCGTCCAAAATAAGATTCATGGAAAAAAGACCATCCACATAACCATCATGTCGTGCCCCCAAGCCCCCCATTTAGGGAATTAAAATTCCCCAAAACCATCTCAAAATATTCCTCTCACTATGAGGCACGCGCCGCCGCAGATCGCTCACAAAACCGACTCCCAGTTCATAATTTAATTAATATAAACAATTTTCATAATAATAATAATAATATTATTTTTATTTAAAGTTCTATTTTAATATTTTATTTATTTATTTCTTTTTTCATTTTTTTTAAAAACAAGACCGACCATTTGGCCAGTCTTCATCCCCAACAGGACCCACAACTTCCGGGTCCTTGTCGTCCAGCCGGGGTCCGTATACCCCGGTCTCCCATCACCTCCACCAGCCGGCTAAGCCGTCCGTCCTTCCGAGTCACCCACACGGGACGCCTGCCATGCGCCGCCTCTGCTTTCCAGCACGTCGTCCCTAGCTGGAGACCCTGCTCACCAAGCCGCCGAGCTCACGGTTTCCTCTGTCGGATGAAACCCTAGCCGCCGCCTTCTGCTCCGAGCCACGCTCGACCTGGGAGCCCCGCCGACCAGCGCCTCCGCCTCAACCAACCACCGAGGCTGCCACACCCGCTCACCGGACCACCGCTGGATCCGGCTGAAAATGCCAGAAAACACCCAAAACACCGGAACAACATATTGAAACCTACTATTTTCAACGGATGACGATGAGCACGTCGAGACTGGGATTTTAAAACTGAATTATGCATTTGAATTATCAGAATATGTGCTACGCAAATAAGAGCTTCATTCGAAATTTAAATAGAATTTCAATGAATAAAATCGAATTCAAAGGGGGTGCGAAAATAGAACGCAACAAAGCCTACCTTATTGGGCTTCGCCTGATGCTTCACAGAGAGTCTGACGTCGCGTCACTACCTTGCCGGAGGGGAGGAGGAGAGGAGAAGGGATCCTCTTTGGTTGAGCTCTTCTTCCAGGGGAAGCGAAATGTGGATGGAGATGGGTGGTGTTATGGGTTAAATAAAGAAGAAATTAAATTAAAATTTTAATTAATTTAACCCCAATTGATCCTGCACCCGAAATTCTCAATGAGGTCAAGATTAAGTCTTACCTAGGGTAAACACCACCTCTCTAGAACAACTGAGGTCTCTGAATATTAATCTGAGGCCCCGTTCAAAAGTTATAAAGCTCAGCGCCTGAGGCCGCCAAATTATGAAAACGCCCCTGGGGCCATTTTTCACTGACGGCCCGCGCCCGCAAAAATTATATCCCTTCTAGGGTAAAAGGCAAGTTCCACTCTCAACGGTACCCTTGGTTTTCCAATCTGAGCCACCGTTTAACTGATACATATGTTTAACCATTAATTGAATAATTTAAGTATTCAATTTATCCGTTTCACATTCCGAAAGCGAGCGAGGGGTCCAAAAATCCCGCGTTGACATGTTTCATGTCGTTACTAGGGTAAAAAGCTCATTCTGGACCCATACGTACACTTGGATCTCTGATCCGGATCACTGATTAGGAGTTATCTTATTTATTTGGCGTGTCCAATGCGAACGCACTGAAAATTTAATTTCGGCCACTCTGGGGCTTGGAATTGCATGCCGTCTGAAGGCACTGATCTAGAATAACATCAGGAATATTCCAAAGTATTTTTCAGAAAAAACGTCTTCTTTCATATATTTTTATAATTTATCTTTTTTTATTCCATGTAATTCTTTAGTGATAACGAATCAAATCTCTTTGTGAGTCGTTAGTGTGACAAACACACGAATGATGTTATCTTATCAACTATGGATTGGAATGTAAATGAGTATATAAGATATAATTTACAATAGGTATAATAATCATATAAATATCATATATATATTTAATATCCAACAACATTGACAACCATCATAGGTTGTAATAGAGAAACAAATGACATGAGTTCACGAGCAGGTAGTCCACCATACACACGAACAATTATTTTGTTACCCATTTTAAGGATGTGTATATGGGATTATATAATGAACATAACATATTAAACCAAGATATTTATTTATGATAATGTATTTATTATATGAACAAGGTTTGATAATAATTCAATGAGGTAGAGAGTGAAATAAAATGGAAAATGTGGTTGAAAAATGTTTCCTCATCATTAGAAAACCCCTATAGGATTTCACCAAAATCATTCATTGATTATATTTATGATAAAAATAATTCATATAGAATTAAAAAATGGTTTTTTGGAATTTATTTTGGATGGAAATGTTATTTAAAATGGTTTTATGGTCTTAATATGAGAGGAGAAGATGTTTCCTTTTATAAGTGAGGCGCGTGACGCACTTGTACTTTTATGAAAGAAAATATTCCACACACATTTTTTCATTTCATAAGGACACAATAATGGAAATATATTTATAAATAATGAAATAAAGAACATGTAATTCCATTTAATGTATTTTTATTATGATATGATTCATTTTTAATGCTTTTCTCATTAATTTAATCTCACAGGTAAACCCAAATTTATCTTAACTGTTGTGACAAATTTTTTAATTTTTTACAATTAATTTTCATCAAAAATTTATGTTCACATTATTCGAAAATAATAATAATTTTTATAAAAACTATTTAAGCCATGTTTCCAAATTCCATTCACATAATTGGTAATTTTTAATTGAAAATTAAACTCGAAGACACAATGATAAAGTTAGTTTTTATTGAGAAAATGTTCCAATGGTTATGAATATTATATCAAAATTAAATGTAAAATTAAGAACAATGAAATGGATTATTTGATGTATAATTAGACTAATTATAATTTATAACCTATTTATAATATAACTTATCTTTAAAATGAAATTAAACGAAAATGTTTTTTTAATTAAAATTCAGTATTTATAACTGTTCATAAAAAAATGATACTAATCAGAAACCTCTAAAATATTGAGCCTATGATTAGTGTTAAATGATTTTTTAAAAAATTAATTCCATTTGATCACATTAATTTTCGATATGTATAAAAATTTAATTTTATTATTTTTCTAGAAAAGGAATATTTATAAAATTTGACAAAAAAATATTATCAAAAATTATAAATATTTTAATGAAGATTATTTTTATTTTAAAGTATTTTTTTCAATAAATAAATAAATTATATACAATATTAAAAAATTAGTAATTTATATTAATATAGCTATGATAAATGGAAAGTTTATTAAATCCATGCTTAAATAATTATATCAATAATATATCATAGTTTTGCTAAAACACTCTGTCGTGTTTAATTAATGTTAACATAGTGTTTCGTATAGTTAAATAATAACATGTATTTGAAGGTAATTAATGATATCAAAATAATTCCAACTGTTACATATTTTCATTAATACTCTTGGTGATATAGTGTAAATATTATTTTTTATTAACATCAACATTCACAAGTAACATACCTTTTTAGAAAATTTAGTACCTCCAAATATATACTCTTTAATAAAATAATAAATAATTTAAATTTACATAAAATAATATTTATTTATAATTATATATTACTTAATTCAGTAACCCCTATTCAAACATACAATTTCAATAACTAGTTTAAGATCCCCTATATAATATGTATAATATATATATAACACATTTTCATTCTATTTTGGTAGTACCTACAGATCGAGATATGAATCATATTTTAAATTATTATTGGAAAATGTATATTAATATATCATTTCATTACATTCTATCTATGTAAATATATTGAGTCCTAAAAGTAATTACTCTAAATTTATAAAAATACACCAGGGTATCCTTAACATATATATCATTCAAGATATAACTTCCCATATTAAATATACCATACTATTTAATTTTAAATAATTTCACATATCACTGTTTAAAAAATAATCCAATAATAAATCATATACCCAAGTTATAATATAAACCAATAATATATTATCTAAAAAAACCCCTTCCAAAACCATTTCAATCACAAAAAAATAATCCATTGATATATTATATACTCTTTAAAAATTATCCTTTTTTTGAAAATAAAATGTATTAATCAATAGTACATAAACTATGAATCTAATAAAAACAAATAATTATCCCGAAATTTATGCAAAAATTTCAAAAAAATTCATGATTCAATTTTGTATCATATTATTTTTCAATTTTATACATATCTATAATATCAAACATACTTTTTTCAAAATAAATTAATAATTTATTCATTAAACATCAACCATATACTAATACTATGAATTTTATATATCTCTATATCCTTATCTCTACAAGTCAACCAAAAAATTATATCTTTATAATAAATTTAATTTTCATGGTTATTTATGCCATTTGAAAAATACTTATAAACTATTAGAGAAGATAAATCAATGAAAAATCTCATGATGTTTAATATATACCTTATAAATTTTCAGAATATATCGAAATTTCAATGATAAATATCAATATCCATGTTAAATAACCATGAGTATCAATATTTATTTTCTATTTAGATATCAACCTCACTAACTTATGTAAGATTAGTAAAATAAATATTTCATTAAATATAAAAATAAAAATATCATCTGCACATTATTAATGATTTTGTATTTTTTTATAAAACATATATTTTTCTATATAGATACCTTTCACAACATAATGTTAATCATCCTTTTTGATGAAAATATTATAACACAAAATTTTAATCCACAATGTGGTTGAAAATTATCATATAAATATAAAAAAAATTAAATTATTCCATTAATAATGAAAATAGAATTTTATCATTGATAATTTTAGTTCAATATAATCTTCCTTACCTTTGGATCTATGTTATTTCATTACCAAAACCTGTAATGTAAATTAAAAATAATAATCCATAATGGTGTAAATGGACTATGAACAACTCTGGAATATTCCACAGGAGTGTATATCAAGATGTGTAGTCTTTGTCCAACATACAATCCTTCAAAGTGAGGATTTATATAATATTCATCCAAGTATTTTTTGTTTGATTTCTATAATTTTTATCTATTCCACAGTGTAATCCACATTCCAGTATAAAAAATGAATTTATTTTTTAGAAAACTAAACTATATATCCTTCACCACAATATTAGAATATTTTAATATTATCAATGTTATCTTAAAGTTTTTAATAAATATATCCATTCATAATCTAAAAATAATCAATATAACATTAACAAACAAACATTTATATATACATTCAAAATAAATAAAAATATTTATCTTATAAAAAAAATAATCCAAAAATAAAATGTTACTCTCTAATGTTATCCAAACTATTATCTTGTGTAAATTATAGAACCCCATAGACATAATCATATAAATGAAACAACAACAACAAAAATTCATTCCAGTTCATTAATTTTGGGGAAAAAATTAGGTAATTATATTAAAATAGAAAGGAATAAATGAATTTTTCATTATATCGATTAGACACTTATCTCTTTATATATATAACTATTTAATCCAAAATTGGTCTCCAAAATCTCCCACAATATGTCCACAAATGAATTTATTGAATACACATTATTCATATCCTATATTAACCACATATATAAATTTAAACATAACAAATGGGTAAGATTATATTTTCATGAATGGTAAACATAAATTAAAAAAATCAAAAATCATTATTGATCTTATTGATGAAAATATTTGTGTATTCAGGTTCCATACTAATATTATAAAAACAATAACGGATCATAAATTGTTGAATAACATACGAATAAATCATGAAAACGTGTATATCATTGAAATTAGAAATACTTATGAATTTTGAAATATCCAAAACCATAAAAATCACAATGTAGTGTTTGTGGCATCAAAATATATTTCCCAGAGTGGATCAGGATTCACACACATAAATAATATATCATATCTAGAATCACAATATGTTTCCCCTTTTGGATAGATAATCACTACCACTTTCACTATTATCTCATGAGATGTTATGAATTATACAATTCATTATAGGGACTTATAGGCACCACCTATCACATTATGATTATCTATACACATTTCAACCACATAAAAACATTGAATCATTACATTATTAAAACTCAAGAATAATAATGGGTTTTAAAAAACATTCCTGTTGAAATCATTCAGATTTTATTGTATAATAATCATATGGGAATAAATGGGTTTTCTTAAATAAAACATAAATATAAAATCGAAATAAAATGGGTTCTATATAATTTTCTTATAAATTTACGTAATTATAAAATTTATTATTGTATCAGTAATAATATCATAATAATCACATGGAAATTAAATGAAAATATAATTATAATAGGATAGCATCTAGGTAAATTACATTAAATCTTGATGACATTGATCTTTTATTTAAAATACATTAAAAAGATCATATATTTAAGAAAATAATTTTTCCCCGTAAATAGATTTATGTCATTTTGTATGATATTGTTTTTAAAAAGAATCAAAAATAAGATAATAACCTCATAAAGACAATGGATGAAAAATTACATATATATAAAAAAATGTTTGGAAACACAAATTCATTGGTTTAAAATTTCTAAAATTCCAAATTTAATTACAAAATCTATCTAGAGAAATGGTTTAGATTATAAAATTGTAAAACATCCTTGACATGGAATATTTTTATTAAATATAATTGACTCAAGAGTAATATAATGTTATATGTTCTTGGAAAAATATGTTTTGAATTCATAAATAACATTAATTTTATTATATAATATTAATATTTAATCTTTATTTATAATGGAAAAAATTTATTTCATTATAAAACAATAAAAATATTCGTAAATAAACATTAATTGAATTAGGGTTATTTTTCCCATGGATAATACAAAAATTTATTTTTAGAAGGCATTTTAAACATATTTTCTAAAGAAATATTAATATGTCACATAAGTTTTAAAAAAAATGTAAAGTTAAGACTATAGAAAACATGTATGTTTTGTAAAGAAAAATAAAAAATGGATGAATGTAATTTTATTAATTATTATGAAAGGAAATTCTGTGTGGAAGATAAAACAATTTATTTTGAATGGATAGAAAATATTTTAAAATACATTGTTGCGGAACCCCCCATCATCAAATGATTGTTAAATTTTTTTTTAAAGGGTTAAAAATAATGATTGGAATAATATAAAATAATTAATATTATATGTCCTAAAAAAATTGGGGAAAATATTGTTTGGGAGGAAAATTTGTGCTTGAAATAGTCATCCAATTAATAGACATAAATTTTTTCTTTTTGACGTTATAATTTTAGATTTCAGAACAATCAAGATGGATGATTTGAAAAAAAATAGACATTAATCCCAGAATGTTAAAATATAAAATCATAAAAAATGATAAATAAGTAAATTACTATAATATTTAAGGATTAATTCCAAAATATACCACTTTACTCAAAGAACATGATTTGAGTTTCCAAAGTCCATGACAGATTACATAGTTTCTCAAGTAATAATATTTGAAAAGATGATTATAAATTACAAATGTATATTATAATATATTATTTATAAAAAAATGTACTATATAATAATATTTAATATTCTACTCTAAATATAAGAAATATTTTCTATATCTTAAATTATTATTCTATAAAAAACAATTGTATTGGTAAAATCCATTAAAAAATAGGTTATTTTAAATGAAAACCACACAAAAGAGATTGATATTAACTAAATGAAACATAAAATTAATTATTGAAATATTGTGATATAATATATCCATTAGGAATAATATTGAATTAATAAATTAAATTTCATGTATAATTTAAAACATTCATCAAAGAGATAAATTAGTGACAAAAATCCTTATAATTATATTGATTTGTTTTTCACCTACACCAATCAACTAGAATAATTGTATGATTTTATTAAAATAACTAAATTAGAAGCATATTCATAAATATAATTATTTTTACTCCTCATTTATAATCATGATATATATTGTTAGTTTTACATATTTTTCGTATTTGTTATATGAAATGTTGACTACATCAAAAAAAATATTTCGTGATAGCTGTTTTTATTCACTATTTTATCAGATTTAATTAATTTGATATGATAAATATTATTTTAATGGAAATTTTATAATTTTTATGAACTTTTAACTACATTTCCTGAGTGTTTTATTTTTATCAATTATGATGAAATTTAAAACATGTATATTTGGGTGATTCTTAACCAATGAAAGGTTATTAAATATTGGGAAAATTTTTGATGTCACAATTAATGAATAAAAAATAAATATTTAAATAAATATTTTTATCTTGTTATATATATGAAAATATCCCCATGACCATATATTATATAAATCCATAGATTTTTTAGGTTTTTGAATAAAAAACATAAACATCAATACATAATGACTAATAAGTGATTATGTGATGTTATAGTTGAAATATCATTATATTTGTCACATAAGTTCCCAGATTAGTTTTTTTTAGTATCATATATTCAAATTATAATAATTTTTTTAGAAATGATTTCTTTGAGAGAACTACCAGATATGAAATTTTTTTCTCAATCTTCATTCACTTTTTTAAGTGGCCAATTTTCTTAATATTTTTATCACTAATATGATCAATTAGTAATATATTTCTTATTATCAAAACATTGATAAAATCATAAAAATAATATTTAAATATTAAATACACTCTTAAAATCATCTAGGAATAGAGTAATTGAATGATGGAAAAAATATATCTGTTGAGGCGGTTGTATGTATGGTTACATAGTGATTAATTTTATTCACATAATTAGGGAAATGTGATATATGGTTCAAATAATTAAAAAAAATAGTATTTTATAAAAATAAAACAAACAAACAAACACACACATATTTATATATATTAAATTCCCAATTTAGGACTATATTTTATGTAGTGAAGAAAAATAAAAACATCACATTATGTAGGGGGTTTGTTTTCAAAACACATGACTGTTGATTTATTCCTTTATATTAAAGGGAATGGTGTATAATTCAAGTAAAATAATCATAATAACATATTATTGTTAAAATTATATATATATATTATCATTTTTATATGGTGTAATGGGATTTGATGAATTAATAAAAATAAATAAATAGAAAAAATAAGTATGATGTTTGGAATTTATACCTCACATATTGGATTGTCACCTTTATAAAGGTGTTAATCTTGTATGGGATGTTACAATTAAAATAATTGAATCATTTTATGTTTTTTAATAATGTTTTTAGGGTTTTTGGGAATGTTTTAGTCCAAAACAGTTAATTTATGTAGGGGAATTAAGAAAGGTTGTTTAAATTTGATAAGTTAATTTGGGATACAGTTCTGTAAACACAATTACATATTCAATAATGGGAAGTGAAATTCAATTAATATGGGAAAGATTGAGATATAATGAAGTGGGGGAATATATATTATAAATAAACACCTCAGACCCCCTAATTAAAAAATGTTTTTAACATGTTAATCTCTTGAAATGTTAGGTTACACATTTTTCCCCTTTTGGGATTCAATATAGTAACAAGTTTTTACTTATGTAATTTTTCCTTAATGTAGAAAATAAAATGATAAATGTTTTATAAATTTGATGTTATTTTAAATTTGAAATTAATTTTTTTATTCAGAATTTATATGTATAATTTTACAAATATTAAAATGTAAAATATATAAGGTATCTAAAAATATTATTTCTAGTAATTTATAACTTATGATAGTAAATGAATGATATGGAATTGTATATAGAAAAAACACTTTTAAAATTTTATATTCACTTTTAATGTATATATCAGTTCTTATTTAAATTTTTCCTTAATTTTCAATTTATACCTATATTCAAATAATTTCACAATAGTCATGTTATTTGTAAAAATTATATTTTCACTATTCAAATAAAAATACTTTTAGAAAAAACATGAAGAGTTATCATAAGATAATTTGTTAACATTAAATACAAAAATGAAGTTTATTTTTTTAACATAAAATTATAAAATATATATTTATAAATTGAAATAAAATTATAAATCATCTATAAAAACTTTTATTTATAGTGTAATTTGTTTTTAAAAATACCAGTTTTTCTGCTTATACAATTCCATAAAACACTAATAAAGTTTTAAATATTAAATAAATACATTATTTTAATTTCATAATAGTTTATTAATAATATAAATAATTTAATACTATATTTTTTTATCATATAAAAATATATTCTTAATAATAAATATTAACTAAGTAAATTTGTATAAAATAATATATATATATATATATATATATTTTAGATCATATATTATTACAAAATAATTCAATATATATATATTTTTCCATATTTAATCATTATAATATATATGTACAACTACATTGATTGAGTTTGGTGTTGCAGGTTGATTAAGTTATTGATATTATTTGTTATAATTTGATAATGTCTTATATTAATATTGAACATAAATGGATGACCATAAAAGTAACATTAATTGGTTCTAGGTGCATAACCTTAAATATAAGTTCACTTGATCTTGGATACATGACATAAAGTGGAACCATATTGGACTTTATCATATAACTTTGTAAGGTATAACCAATATCATTTTGGAGACACCCATGAAAAAAAGATATGATTCCATTTATAGGGATATACATATATGGAATCTCTCTCAATGGATTAGTCCCAATATCAAAATATGTATTTTCTACCTCAATGTAAAAATATTTTGTTGAACCCATTAATGTGAATATAATCCATAATATAAAAAATAAACAAAATATTAAAAATTTATTCATTTTCCAACAGCACAAAAGATATTAATGAGAAGAAAAACTATTATTGGGATGGAGTATAATTCCATCCTTAAATCATAATAGTGTCTCAAACATATCAAATAAAATCATATGGTTTGGACCAACATATAGTCCACTTTTTAGTTGCACAGCCCCAAGAATCATAGTAAAAGTTATAGGGACCACTGTTCTTTTGAAAAATGGAATTCATTGACTCCAAACCACATTTTAACTGGATTCCATTAGAAAAATTATTATTAAATAAAAAAATAAACTCCCAAATTCATAGGGATTATCAAATATGAGCCTCTAGAAATTAATTATAATGAATCATTCTAAAATAAAATATGTTTTGATCTCTATAAATCATATGAATCTATATACCAGTTTCCATTTATTGAATCATATAAAATCTTTTATTTTATTATATTAATTTTTTCCAAGAATTATTGTTTCTCAATGACTTATTGTATATAAATCCAAAAATTATTTTAATATATTCTTGATTGTATGAGTATATATTGAAAAGTTGGATTAATACATCACTTTTTATCCATCCTTATGGATGAACAAATCGTATACACCACACATAATAAATATGTACACCACGTGTGTTTTCATTAAATGATTTTACACTTATTAATTTAACTTAATTGAGATAATTGATTTTGTACCCATCGTACAAAATAATGCATCCCTTCTAAATTATTTCTTATATGATTTCATGGTCATAAACATACAAAACCATGGCCATATTAGGTAAAAGTTAATTTTGGTATAATAATGGTTATAATGTATAAATTCAATAATAACAAACCACAAAAATTACTCCAATACATCATTTATCACAAATTATATATTACAGTTGGGAGCCATCTAGTATAAAAACCACATCATGTTCTTTATTAACATTTATAATATATCAAACTAAAAACCTACTCATGCTTATAGTAATTTTTCATCACAACATATAAAACAACATGTTGTTCATTGTCTAGGGATAAGAAAATTTCTTATATTGAGATGCTAATAATTAGTTATCTCTGTGAGTGTTTAAAGATGAAATAAAATAAAGAAAACTATTGAGGATTTATTTTGTAAAACATGATATTGTTCACATTATTATATTATTATTATAATATAGGAAAACCCATAATTTATCACTCATCTAATCATCCCCCACATTATATCCCACCACATAATCCATATTATCACTTCATCGTTATAGGTTTTTTAAACTCATTATATCTATATGTAATTTCTGATACATAACTGCATGACAATCCAAAAATATCCTTCCACCGAACAAATTTTGCATGCAATATATTTGAAGATACAAATTTTAATAATGAATATATTTATATATCATATTATTAATGTTCAAGACTTTTAAATAAATGTTTTGAAATAATTATATTCAATATAAAAAATGTTTTGTTGTTAATTTCTTATATTATCATCATTGAAAATTTTTTATGTTTATCATCATTATTATTGGAAAATGATTATCACAATTTTCAAATGATATCATTTTTAAAATAATGCTGCTTATTAAATTATTCTATTAACAATAAGGATTAAAACAATTAAGATATAATTTTAAATTGACTTCATTCACGTAACTAAATGAAACTTTATAAATTTATATTTTACCATCTAACATCAACTGTATTAGAGTATTGAATGTTGTTAAATTTTTTTTCAAGATTAATATTTTATTTGGTTGTCATTTAAATTCATTATATCAAAATAAACTCTCATTATCCATTTACTTACTCTACTAATTCTTGAAACCCATTTCATGATATTATGTCTAATTTTTGTTATGGAAATATATCTTCATTCCAATTGTTACAATATTTTGAAAAGTAACTAACCTATTCATATGTTATTTGGAATTGTATATTGTAGATTAAAATTATAATAAATTGAATATTTTGTTAATTAAAATATTCTAATAATGAATTGTGGGATTTTTCTTACTATTGTAATAATATATACTTAGGATAAATTATTTAATATTAGAATAAATATTTTTTATCTATATATCCTTTCCAGATATCAATATAGGTTTTTTTGTTTAGTTGAAAGTTTTTGTGGATGGTTGCTTCACTAGTATTCAGTTGTGTAGCCTGCACCAGTGTCCCAATGTTGTCACGGTGGTTGCTATCTAGAGTCACATGCAATAGGGTCGATGCTTTATGTGGATTCATGGGATTTGAGATAATGGTTCAAATTGTACTATATTATTTTTCCTCCCACACTATTATGGCCACACATTGTTTAGTGGGTTACATGTAGGGAGACATTGTGATTTTGTGAGTCATGTTGTTTTTTGTTTTTCTTGTAAGGGTCTGGTCATGCACTAGGATTCTTGACAGAACCATTTGTAGATATTTGGGGTGTGTGGTCTTGGTTCTTACAACCCCTTAATCTAAATTTTCTGGCTTCTTGTATGGTTCTTACTCAACTAGAATGTTATTTATTTATAATTCCAAAAAAATTGTTTTAGTAATACATTTGTTCATCATTTTAATGAAATCTACAAGGTTAACACATTATATAATTGAATATTAAATCAATGAATATATTTTTATAACATTAATAACTTTATTTTATTTTTTGTAGAGATTCATGTACACCATGAATTATCCTAAAAATATATATCATATTGATACATTTTCCTACATCATGACTTCCAGATTAATATTTATTGATACCGATTATATTCTCAAAGAAACTTTTTTTCCAATATTCATTGATAATTTTAACCTATATTCTGAACATTATACTAATGATTATTATCTATAATGAAATGGATTAGGGTCATACAATGTTATACTTCATTTAACAAAACACTTAGGGAATTTAGGTTATACTATTATTTAACCATTGAAAACATCAATAATGTTTCAAATGAACATTAAAGCATACATTTAGTATCAAATCCAAGAATTATAGAACAAATTTGATCTTAGTAATTCATTATCATGCTTAATAAAATTTATTATATGAATAATACACTAATTCTTTTATTCATATTGCATAACACTCCATTGAATCATTATATGAATCCATATATGATTATTAGAAGTATCTAGATAAACATGACTAAAACAATTTTATGATAAGTTTCTGAAAATATTAGAACCATAATTTATATAATTTTTCTTCCCTAGTTATGAAAAATTCTAATATTTTAAACTTTTTTAATAAGTTTCATACATTATGCTTCTCCGTTATTTAGGATTTTCCTAAATTAAATGTTTTAGCCAAATGATTTCATTTATCTATAGAATAATGTTTTTTAGATGAGTATCATGTATTATAGTCACATAATATGGTCTTTTACTAATCGTGATTCTCTAAAATTGATGACATATTTTAATTTAGAATATTTTCAATTAATATCACAATATAAATATTTCATCTTGTTTTACAATAGTTAAGCATTTATTAAACTAAAATACACATCCAGTAAAAACTAATATCAATCATATCACACATTAATATATGATTCTTGAGAACCAAACACTTTACATAATCAAATATATGTATTATAAAGATAATAATATCATATAATTGTACTTTTTTAGGTATAAAAACTATTTGAATCTTATTTAATACACCAAAATGAACAAACTAACTATTGGGAAACATTTTTAATTACTTTCCAAATTCAATATAATCTTTTGGTATATACTTTTTTAATAACCTACCAACTATAATGATTAGAAGCCTAAAAATAATTTGATTTGGAGACAGTCAGATATTTACCAATTCAATAAGGATTTAACCCATCATTTATTCTCAAATACTCCCTTTATATTCATACACAGATAAAATTATTTATCTTAGAATGTTTTTTCATTCCACCAAATCAATAAAATAATAACACATTTTATTTTTTCTCTTGACATAAGTCTTGAGAAAGCTAGATGAAAAGTGAAAAAGTCATCTTACCTAGTAGTCAATTAGTTAAATACATGTATAATTATTTAAGGATAAATCCTTCAGACCATAAACATCTTTATTCATTAATTTATGATATAGAAAATGTGTTTCTAAAAACAATTAATATGGGAAATAAATATATATATAAAAAATTCATATATTCAATGAGGAGATAAATTTTGTTAAAAAATTGATAAATTTTGAAAAAATTTAACCACATAAAAATATCCACAAATTATGTACATTTAATAATTAGATAAATATAAACACAATATATTTATCTATAATATGAAGAACTTTATATTATCCTTCTATAGGGATTCTTTTTGAAAAATATATGAAATTTAAAATTTAAAAATCTTAAAAAAATTCACATATGTTATATATAAATCAAAAATATCACATATTCATTAATGAAACCATGATTTAATCAATAATAACACATTATATGTTATATATATTTTTTGTCAAATAATGTATTCATCAATTTTAAAAATTAAAATTTAATACTATAAATAATTGTTAACCTGATATGAATAACATTATATATAGCCTTGTATTTTTAATTTATATACACATTATAGAGCTCTATATAATATTTATATAATCCAATTATTTCCAATTTTTATTGTATTATATATTATTTTAAAAAATTTAATATTGTTATTTAATAAAATGTATATTTATTCAACATATGTATCATAAATGTTACAAAACTAATTTTAATCTTTTTATATTTATTTAATTTTAGCATCTATTTAAAAATTAAACTAATATAAAAAATAAATTCTCTAGAATTTATTTAAATATATTAAATTATAAAAATAAAATCCTAATTATGATTAATAAAAATTATGTTTTTTATTGATGTCATATTTAATGACATAAGAAATAACATAAGGAAATGTAAATACTTTTTCATGATTAATATTTATGGTTGGAGGTATCCCATTATCATAATTTTTTCACAGGTTCTTATCCTCTATAATGACATGGGCTTATCAAATATGGATATCAAATATTTTTTTTATTAGTATTGGAATCATTATATAGACACACACATGCGAAGAAGAATATTTTAGTGCAATTTGAAATATGGAACCCAATATTATTATTTCATGAAAGAACGTCATTGAATCCCATAAATATATTCCCCTTTATTAGTCATAGTTAAAGAAATTTCTTCATAACCATTGGAAAGGAATCAAAAGAGATGGATTATGTAATATTCAGAGTATGAGTAAAAAGATAAATAAAAACTCATAACATTTTAACAGTGTTATTGGAAAATGATAATAACAATTGAGAACTATACACTACATATCAATGATAATAATATTTAATCATGGAAAAAATAATGGTTGTCGACAAGACATGGATGGTAAGGAAATCAAATATCATGAGAAACTGGAGTATAAAATCATCATAAAATATTGATGAGTGGATTACACATCATCGTACGACATTGAGAACATGTATAAATAGTTAGTTGTGAAATAATTATGTTAAGGACATGACATTAGGGGCTAGGAAAAACTTATGGAAATGATACTGGGTCCATTCTTAGCATTATGGACATAAAATACAGGTCAACCCATAACATTTTTGAACAGAATGATATTTCGATGAATAAAATTTTTAACGTGTAATCTGGAAAACACATAAAATTTTGAACATTGAATTAGATTCACACATGCCATTTTGAATATATAATTTACTTCACACATAACATATTTACTCATGAGTCATCCAAATTTAAACATTGCATTATTAAGAGATATATGTATCATCAATTATATAATGAAAAAAACCCATACGTGTGAAGAAAGATCCAAAACAAATTATCATATTCAAACCCATGGAATATAACTTGTTTCAAAATCATTTAATCATATCGTAGCCTATAGAAAATATACTTTCTTCTTAATCATTTGTACCATTTCATCATAGTGTATCTCAAGGAAAGAAAAGTGGGGTTTATAAGAAAGTTTATTTGTAAAACCCATGGAAGAAATAGTGGGTTTCATATTGTAAACATAATCATTATCATAAAATATTAATAGAAAGAACAATAATGGAATCCTTAAGGAATAGGTAACATCAGCTCATGTCATTATATATGGAAAATTATTTTCATCGACGATTAAACAAATTTATTAAAGAATATATTCTTTATTTTTTTGAAAACTAATATTTTATAAAAGAAAAAAATTTTAAATTTTTTTATTAAAAATTAAAATAAAATATTAAAAAGGAAGATAAATGATAAATTGGTCCTGATAATGGGTTGTTTTTTATCCCAACATGTTAAAAAATACTCCTCTATCATCAAAATGTAATGAAAATTGATATTTTAAAAAATGTGACATGAAGATTGGTTTAAAAATAATTTTATATAACTTCCAACATTTATAATCTTTTATTATAAAAAACATATGGGAATAGTAATAAATATATTTTTTATAACACATTTTTTTAATGAAAACATATTTCTTAACAAAGTGTAAAATAATTTCAAATAGGTATTAAAAATATTATCTCAAATATTTTGATAACCATTGAATTTAAAAAATATAATATTAAATAAAAATATCATTAATATCAAATTGGCCACAAAAAAATAATTCAAGACAGTTATATCATAATATTTTAACATTGGATACTTAATCATGAACAATACTGACAAAAAATGTGATTGTAACATAAAAATCATACCACATAGTGACATTAAATAGTAATCAACATGAATGGATATTATTAAATGAAATTAAAAATAAAATTTAAATAAGTAAATTCATTATATTACAGGTTAAATTGGAATCATGTGCACATCCGATATGATGATAGCTGTATAATATGAAATAAGTCTCAAAATAGAAAATTGAGACACACAATACCATATCGATTTCATAATATTATAAGTCATAATTATAAATAATACATAAAATAAAATGAAACGTTAAATCCCATTAAATGGATTTGATAAATGATATTATATGTCAAGGGTCAGTATAGACACTACAGTAATGAAATAAGTGTTGAATTTTATATGTCACCACAAAATAAAAGTGATACTATAAATCCTTAACGTAAGTCTTAAACTAATTCACACATATTTAAATATCCTATATATTAATTATAATTCTAATATAACCATATTTTAGAACTATAATTTTATATATCATTCCATATATGATTTTCTTATGTGCTTTTATAACCCATTTATTAACAATTCTATATTTAGTCACGTTTTAGGTATTAACTGCTTTGTTTTTATTATATTACTTCATTTTCTATATTCATTCAACGAAATTTGAACATGGTTCCATTATATAATGAATACTATTTATTAAATAAATATCATAGTTACAAATCAATTATTCTTTTACTAATATTTTTTTAATGATGGGTTTGATAAATATTGTATGTTTCAATCATAGAGATTGTAAGCCATATGTATGCATTCGTAACATCTCTATATTTTCTAACCATTTTTAAAAGTTTTTAAGTAATAGTTTATATTTATAAAATGATAATTATATCATAGGTAATATAGTATAAATATCATCAATGTTGTTTGATGATTAAAAGAGAGACTCTCATCGTATCATGAATGTGGTAGTCGACACATACCGGAACGACGTTGTCATCCTTCAATGAGTGATATTGTTATAAATAAAATCATATATTTATATTTATAACGATTAATATGTAATTAATATCATAATTATTTCATTACTTACACAAAGATTTATCATATTTATCTTTAATATAATGTATTAGTGATAAATGAATCACATCACATCGTTATATGATGGTCCAACGTAAACAAGAGTGACATCCTGATACCCTCTAATAAATGAAATGAAAAAAGTTATATATGATATAATTACTAAAAATTTATAATTTTGTTATATTTATGATAAATTTAATTTATAGGGATTATCATATCCAACTTTGAGTGATGGTAATTGAAAAATGAATGGCATCAGTTCGTAAAGAAGCAGTCTTCTGAACACATGAACAATGATTTCGTAACCCATGTGACAAAAGGTCATATGGTTTTATGAAATGTATTTAACATATAAAAATATTATTTTATGGAGGATACATAGATTATTAGTTCATCATGTTTTAATAACTATTTAAGTAGTTATAGGAAAAAATAAAACAAAAAAATCTATTTGATGAATGATACCTCTTCTTTAGGCATCCTCGGTATATTCACACCCAAATGCCTAATATGATATAATAATACAACAAAAGATTCTATGATTAAATGTGGGATTATGGGAAGTTGTATACTTAGGTATGGGATAAATAAAAAATATATTATAGTGTGAATAATACATGAGTGGGGCTGGCCATTAATATGTTGAGAGGGGACACAATCAGTATTTTTTAATAAAATAAGTTCTCCTATTTCATTAACATTTAAAAAGATTCCAAAATGATTCATTATTAAGAATTATAGGTGGAATGCTCAAAATATTTCAATAAAAAAATTATACATTTTTATATTTCATTTTGATTGTTATTATTTCTATTTAACCCCAGTAAACCCATTTTTCATATAACCATGGTAATTAAATTTTTCTTTTCTCACATTTCAATTTTAAAAAAACAATTATGACTAAATTATTAACTAATTTGAATTATTTTTATTAAAAATATATAATATATTTCTCTATATTCCATTCTCATTACTAAAAAATTGTAATTCAAAATTAATCCTGCGTATGAGATGAGAAAGATTGTATTTAAAAGGAAAATTTTAAAATGTTTATGATGTTTTTATATGAATTTTCAATAAGAAAATTATAACAATGATTTAAAAATTATTAATTTATGAATTATTGAACTAATTTTTAAAAATTTATTAAGGAATGAATAATTTCATAAATATCTAAAAAACACACCCTAAGATAGTTTTTATATTCCAATCTCCAAAAAAGACTTTAATTTTATGATCTTGCCATTACCAAATATATTTACCTCAGATTTATTCATTAATATTTTCTTTCAATTTTTTTTCCATCTTGGTTGTCTATAATTTAAGTAAACGTAGTCTTGGGTATCGTGGATACATGTGAAAAGCATTTGATTATCTATGAGGGTAGATTTGTATGATAAAATGTTCAAATGTGTGGGGATTCATTCTTGTTTAAACTAATGGATTCCGATTATAAATGGGGCATTTTTTCATGGGTTCTTGGTGAGATGAGAAAAATTAAAATAGGTTTATATTTTTTATGAAGAAAATGGGCTAGTAAATCAATAGGAGAACATTTAAACACTATCTAAATGGATTAGATATTGTTTAATTGTTTGAGGTATTTAATATAACAAATAATTGGAGATAGGTATTTAGAATATTCCATTAAATTTATTTAAATGACATGAAATCAAATTTCACACCATTTACATTTCTAGGATTCAATTTTATACTTGTTGGGTGGATGAATTCCCATTTGTTTCATCTATAGCTCTTCTCATCTTGACCTTAGGGATTGCTCAAAGAAATAATGGTCTTCTAGCTTCCCTTCCAGACATCCAGTTTTTTTGACAGATACATATAACCTGATTAAAATCATCCAAACATTCTTCCACATAGAAATTATCCATTAGAATTATTTTTGGATCATAGACTAAAGGTAGGTTGTCAAGATCTTATCCTTATGGTTTGATAATTTCTATGTTTACGCAATATTATGATTTATAAATAATTGTGTATTCCCAAATTAATAACATTATCAAATGAAATTATTCATTGAAGGCCGTGGCTTTCTAGTGGAATTTAACTATATAATGTCTATACATGGGGAGATCATACCATGATTATTATTGAATTGTAAAAGGGATTATTGTATTTATATCATGACTTATGACCTAGGGTAATTTTTTTAATAAAATCCCTATATTGGGTCTTATTTCAGATGGATAAAATTTTTTTCTAATTTTGAATAAATTTCATTTGGAATAAGAATGTAAAATTGAAATTTTCATAACTAACCATTGGGAATTATGATGTGATATTTTTATATCCATGTTGTATGATAGGGTTTTTATTCGATTTTTTAATGCTTATATATTTTGCTATGTCTTAGAACCTTAATATTAATATGATGTAATTTAGATATTGAGTAAGATCTACCCAGTACCTTGTTGTAATTCATATAGAGAGTTCCTTATGTCCTGTCCCACTTTTTAATGCTTATTGTACTTTATGCTAGATAATGTAATTCATATTAAGGGTTCACCCAGATGATATAATTCTTACATGGATTTAAATCAAATTTCTTTGATTATACCATATTTATTTTGTTATGTTTGTCTTGTTCATATGTCATGTTTAGATATATTCATGAATAGAGCCAATGGAGTGTATTTTTCATTAATAATATGGTTGTTGTTGGCATGGTCATAAGACATTCTTAGAGAAATTCCAACATTGAGCAGAAAAAGTTTAGTGATGTATTTTATTAATATCTAAATTAATTAATAGAACTTTTTATCACCTTCTTACAAAAAATAGATATTAAAGTGGTTTTTTGGACACATTGATGTTGACCAACTAAATTATAATCACATTCTATCTGGGTCTTCATTTGTTACCTGAGTATATTTAATGGATACAAGTTTGGATTAATGAAAATGAACTCATTGTTGATTCATTGTTTGTCCATGGGATGGAGTTTGGGTAATGGGACCTACACGGGGCTTGGGACATCGATCTTGAGTCTCTTATTTAAGTCTTCTTGTATTTTTCTTGAATTGTCTTATCATGTAATTTAGTTACAAACCAGCATGTTATTATTTTATTCTATATTTATTTTTTGGATTATTCAATTTACTTTTATCATTTCCTTCATTTATGACTATATGCTGATTATTTATATTTTATGATGAATTTTTTATAATAATGTGACACATTATAAATGGTTTTTAGTATCTCCACTATACATGTCACACCCTCTCTTCTTGTCGACAACCTCCGAAATATAGAGAGTCATGCTTGAGGTCTCGTAACCAACCCTTTCTATCCCTGAGATAGAGTTCCACACATTGGAACATTAAAAAGTTGTATAAAGAGAATTCAGATTTTTATAATATAATTCAAAATCTAGAGAGGGTAGATAAGAGCCTAGATGTTTCAAGACATTGTAATTAAATCTTTCTTAGGAGTATCTTTCCCATTTACAGGGGGAAATCCATGTACCAAGGGATGGGATTGGTTTTTTGTGATTTTCCCTTATTATAAATGATGTAATATGAACATGGTTGACTAAAATGTAGTGTGAGGTAATTATTTTAATATGTTATTTTTTATTATTATTTGTACATATGGAAAGGTCTAATGCAATATGAGAATAAATTCATCATAATTCGAACATATGGATATATTGAAATGCATTGTTCATGATAGGGGTGTTTCCATTTTTGAATGTGATATAAATTGTCTTAAAGAATTTTGACATGAGAATCCGGTTTCAATGTATAAATGATACAAGCATTCATTTCATTCTAAAATACATGTAATATATGTCTACAGAGACCAAGAGTGAGTGGTTCTTTATTGTAGTCACCTATTGGGGTTGTTAGCCAGTTCTCTAAGGTATGTGTTTTTCTTTATGAGAAAATGCCACTTAATAATCATTGACTCAAGTGTTAGATTAGAAATTTTCGTAATCCAAATGTAGGAAAACATGATATTCTTATAGATATTGGCAAGAATATGGATTTTTAACTTCTTGATAACTTTTTAAGGGTAGTGTGATCCATGAAAATGGAACTATTCCTACTGTTATATCTATTTATGAGTGGAATATATAGTTTCAGCTACATTATTATCTTATGTTTAAGGGGAGAAGGGGGACCCCAGGATGTTTAGTAAAAGATTGAGGCAGTCAAAATGATCTTCAAACATCTCAATACACCCATGGAAAAGAGGGTGAATCTTGCTAAATAATTTCATTATGGATCGTCCCAGAATCAATGGGGTATTCTAGAGGATGTTGAGTATCATGATTAGCTATATTGGAATGACTTCAAGAAAATGTTCTTGATATATTTTTATACTGATAACTTGATGGATAAAAAACCTCACGCATTCATTTATCAAACTTAAGAGGGTTTTACAGTTCTAGACTATACTGACTTTATACTGAACTACCTCACTTTGAGACATCATTTGTAGCTGATGAGAGCGCTAGAGTGTGATTTTTTCCAGAACATTGTTCGTTTTTAGATTAGATCATATGTAACTATTATATATTAAATAATATTTTTAGATATATTGAATCATAGACATATCATAGAATTGAACCTTATAGAGGACTTGGGATGTGGCCATGCTATTTCAGTTTGAGGGAAATGTGAGTTCTTCTTTTGTGTAATTATGTTTCATTATATAAATTTATCCTCATTCAGTAGTGGGAAGAGTAGTTACAATTGTAGAAAACAACATCAAAATTGTGTTTCATTCTAGTTCTATTTGTGTTGAATGTTTGGACACTTGCTTCCACAATTTCCTTACCCCACTATTGAGTATCATATTTCTAGAAGGTTGGGACATCTTCAAAGGTTAAGTGTGAACCTTTAACCTCAGTATAGTGGGATATGATCAGGAGAGGAATAATAATTGAAAAGTGGCTAATTTTCCCTTAACAGGATGGTATATGTAGTTCCAAATTCCATTCATTATGAGGAAAGGGATTTTTTTCCATATTTCATCAGCCATTGTACAAATTAAGATAAATAACATTGGAATCCAAATGGTGTCCAGGAAAGAGGGAAAATTCAATTGCAAGTTATGCAGATGATTCTGGATATTGTGAATGCAGGAATATCTACCGTCAGAGTTATGATTCCATTATTATCTTTCTTAGGTAGTTTTTTTTATTCTAGATTTTCACATTCTTTTATATCATACCATTCGTAAATGGATTGGTATTGGATTTGGAAATCACAGAGGTTGTTTTAACCATCAACACACTATTGGGAGTGCAGTCAGAAAACCTCAAAAAGTTACAGTGTGTGTTCTCTAGATATTTTTTGTTACAATTTCATTTCATAACCCTTTATACTGGAAATGAAAAGCATCAACAGGATTAATTTAATATATTTGTTATATTTATATAAGGTTAATATTGACTATTCCTATAGGATATTTACTTTCACATCTCTAGATGGAAGTAGCTATTCTAACTAGGGTGAGTGGGATCTTTAAGCATGTTCTGAGGGACCAATCAAGTGGGGATTGGATGGTCGCATAGCTCGGACCACCAGGCGTACTTTAAATAATGGTGGAATACCACATGATTTATTTCCCCTGGTATTAGTTGATTTTTATGATGTTTTCCCTGATGAGTTTAATGGATTACCACCTAAGATAGAGATAGAGTTCACGATCGGTTTGGTTCCAAGATAAGAGCCAGTTTCCTTCCCGCCATAATGAAATTCACCATTAGGGCTTCAATATTAGGATTTATAGTTGCAATATTGAGAATATAAAGGCTTCCTACTTACAATTACATGTCCCTGGTGATACCATGTTCTCATCACCAAATGGCTACTGAATGTTTGTTCTTTGGTGTGGATTATTAGTGGTTCAACCAAATGACCCTCAAGAACTAGTATCCCCTTCCACACAATGATCATGAATTAAATTTTTTGTGAGATCTATGATCATATACAGGATTCACTTGAGATTATAATATCACTAGTTAAGGTTTAGAATGTTGGACATAACTCTGACTAATTCTTGGAGTAGGTATGTATTGTATGAATTCCTAGTGATACAGTTTTGGTTGACTAATATTCTTGTTGTATTAATTTCATTAATGAATATGATCATTCATCCGTTTCTGTATCAATTATTGTATTATTTTTTAATGACATCTTTGTGAACTCCAATACAACTGATGATCATTCCAAACATCATAAAAGAATCTTGATTATAATGATAGAGCGTCACCACTATGTAGTTTTACAAAAAATTGTTTCTAGATCAATGAATTTCACATCTTATATGATGTATTTTAGAGGAATGTGTCTCATTAATTGTAAATGAAATCACAACCATGATATATTTGGAATGTCCTAATAACATCTTTGAAATTTGGAACTTTCTTAGAGTATCATGTTATTACAGACATTTTATCCAATATTTCTCCTATGTTGAAGAACCAATGTCATCGATGAAAAAGATAGGGGTGATTTTTTATTATATATATTGGGAGAGATATTTTTAGGAGTTGAAATTCAAACTATCCACAACTCTAATCAACACATTTCTTGTTTCATGGAATGATAATACAGTGCACTGGGAAACATCTAGAGTTAGATATGGGGCAATTTTGATGCATGAGGAATGATTGCTTTCTCATGTCTTCAAGAATCTGAGACCACATAAGAGGAATTTCCCTGATCATGATCTAGAGTTAGAGGAAGTGGTATATAGCATGAGGTGTTGGTGAAAGAATCTCATGGTGGGTGTTTTGTATTATATACGGATCAAAAAATTATTAGGTATATCATTTCTCATTGGGACTTGAACCTTCAAAATAGATGGTGTGTCGAGTATCATTATTAATTTAAATTCTAATTTTCTTACACAATAGTGATGGGAAATGTTGTAACCAACTATTTAAGTTGATATACATAGGAAGAGGTTATATGGGAATCTTGTGATGAGTGGCATATATTGGGCCTCTTTTTATACATGCATATGGATGGCAATGAATTATAGTGGTCAGTTTCTATAACATTGACATTTTTTATACCCATTTTATTCTACTAGATTAATACCATAATTTTTTTTTGTTCTGAATGGATCTATTAATTATGACATATTTTATGGTGTGGAAACACCATTAGGGTTTTTTATCTACAGTGAAATCTCTCTTATTTTCTATGGCCATGTGTGGTTTCCTAATTTCTTTTTCCAAGAGCTGATGAGCGAGTTTTATTATTATAGATGGGAGGTGAATCGTGGAATAATAATGATGTGTCATGATCTCTAAAGACAGTAACAGCTTTCAAGAATGAAGAAGGAAGTGAAATGTTTCATTGCAATATAATTAAATTTCCAACATGTGAAAAAAGAGAATCATATTCCATCTAGAATTACGCAACCATTACCTATTCTGAAGTGTAAATGAGATGATTTCATGATCAATTTTATTTCCGGACTACCCATGATGACCCATAAGAATTATTTTGAATAGGTAAATAATTGGATTTAATGGAGTAGTTTTCCGACATTTTACCATTTAAAACCAATTTAAATATAAATTTAAATTTTACATTTTTTATTTAAATAGTTAAATTCTTTATAAATGTATCATTAAATAAGTGGTATTAATTGAAATTAAAGAATATATAATAATAGAATAGTATCCTGACCAATTATTGAGAAAATTAAATTTATATATATTATATGTGAAAACATGATATATTTATATCATAGAATAATTAAATAGATATTTTTGAAATAATAAATTATATACTTGTAAATTTTTGAAATATAAATTATTATTGAGATTTTCAAAATTAATAAAATTATTTAAAAGAAAAGTTATCTTCATTAAATTGTTTCATAAATTAATATTTTTATTCTTATGATTATATATCAATTTTACGAGATATGAATTATTATTTCAATGGGAGATAAAATCAGTGAGAATATTAAAATCACCATATTTCGAATAAATGAAAATTTTAATTATAATGAAAATTTATCATGTTTAAAAAATTATATTAATATAGTTAAGATCATTTATTAATTATAAATTTTGAAAAATGGTTAGGGTTAATTTTATCATTTTTTCATAAATAGTTAAAAATTTGGTTACTAATGAAATATAGTTATTTACAGTAAAAGCTAAATACATAAATAATAGATTCATGGATGATGTATGGAATTTTTAAGACCATATGGATATAAATCACATTCCCTGGATACTTTATATAGTTATATGAATCCTCACTATTCTGAGTATTGATCCAAAATAATAGACCAAAGAATACATTAATCCAAAAACACCCCTCTCCTTTACTATGAAATCATGCCTCACTGCCTTTTCTCCTCACCACTCCAAATCCTTGAAGATTTTACCTATTTTTTCAATCATCTTCAAAATCTTATACCCCATTTCTAGGAGCCATTGGTCTCAACAAAAGAAAAAAATCCAATTTCTCTAAGGATGTTTTTAATGAGGAGAATTCGAGAGATAAATCCCCTATTATTTTATTTTATTTTCAATTTATATTATTTCTTATCCACCCATCACCTCCCTTTTCCATAGTTAAATGATAACTCCATTATAGTACATATACTATAATCTTATTTTTTAACATAATATCCATCCTCAAACCCATTCTCTTGTCATCTTATTCTAGGAAATTATAATATAATCTATGGTGTGTCGATTTAGCATCTTATTGGACAATAAATATTCATTTATATCCTTATATAGATAATTTCATAAATATATTATTATAGTTACCAAAAAATAAAAAAATTATATTATATGTTTTTACAGTTCTATAAAAAAAATTTACACATAACATTAAATAAAATGAGACTCAGTTGTGATTTTTAGAAAAATGTGCCAAAAATAACCCCAATGTTTATCATTTATGTCCTTTCTAATGAATAATATGAATAGAAAAAAACTATATATGGTATCATTTAAAATTATCTAATCATATTAATACCATTTCATTGCACTTCTGTAGTTTCTCTTCCACTTTCATGAAAAACCCATAATGTACCAACCATAGAAACCATGAAATAAATGCACCCAAAACAATAGAAAGAAGAAACTGTTATAATGGGGAATGATGATATAAAAATATCATATATTCTAATAAAAATTTGAATATAATTTTATAATAAATTAAAAATAAACTTTGAAATATTATATAAGATGTTTGAATGCATTTAAAATAACTCGAACCTGATGTAAGGGACATAATTTTAAAATCATCTTTTTAAATTTCTATTTTTAAAAATTTAAAAACAATGTTTTTATGATGAATGTATTAATGTTTTATGATTATGTTATTGTTTTCGTGATGTTTTTATGATGATAGGTGGGTCCATGATAACCCTCCAATTCATTGGGAATGTTAGATGTTGACCACAATTGTTATTCAATGAATAGTTCTGATTGTTACATCATATGGTATACAAGTGGGTTATATTTTAAGGTATTCATGAATCATACAATTAAAAAGGTAGTTTTGAATGTTATAACACTGTGTATTTATGGTATGAAAATGATTCACCAATATACTTAAATGGTTTAATTATGCATTTTTTGAAATCTTACATTTTCACAATGTATATGAAACATTAATGTTGAGAAGTATAACTTTGTGAAAATAATTTCATATTTTTATAATTATTCTCGGAATAACAATTAATTTTCTCCTTTCAATGTACCTTATAGATATATTTGTGCTTATACCATTTCTTAAAATTTTTCACATGGCATAAGTTTGGGGCAGAATAAAAAACAATGCATAATGAATGTTGTGAATATTTTTCATGAAAATTAATCACAATTTATTTTTTATATAATGTTCAATTTTGAAATAAAATATTATTCTTCAATATCATTCACATTTTATTCTTCTTCATTTTTGGGTATGAATTATATCCCGATTCCTTAAAATATTAAAACAAAATTTTCATTGGGAATGTACTAAAGTTAATTCTATATGAATTAACAAGATAATAAAATTTTTATGTTAGAGTCTTTATAGTTGGTAGAATAGCCTGGTGTAGATAAATATAGTGTTTACAATGATATTAATAAAATACCATAGATTATTTAGTTTCCATGTTTTTTTGTTCAATTAATATTTAGTTTTATGATTACCATATTTTATCACCTAATAAATGTATTTTTAGAATAGTTTTACATTAAAAGAAACAGAGATGATGATTTTTTAAGGCACAAAGTGGATTATATCATTCCAAATATGTAGCCTGTAATTGTGGAAAATTTAATGGGTATGTTTTTTATAGTAATGGATGAGTTGAAAGAGGCTATAAATGACTGGGTATTTTATGAAAGAGAAAAATGATGGCTACAAATAATAATCAAGATTATAGTAGAATATTTTATTGGTAACCACCCTCTTCATTTTAGAGGATAATCTAACCCAATTATGGATAAAGGGTGTATTAATATCATTAAAAATATATTTCATTTCTTGGGATGTTTTTATAATCAAAAGGATACTACTTATATTTATAAATTTTATGTAAATCTGACTTTTGGTGAAAAATATTTGAGAATATCTGGGAGAGAGAAGTTATTTATTCCTTGAAATGGTATTAATGAAAAAATATATTACTTGAAAAATATTTTCCTATGGTGGTTTGATATATGATGGAAATGAAATTCCTATTATTGAAACAAAAGGAAGATGATTTAGTGTCTTTTTATGAAGAAAATATCACTCGATTGGCACGGTACGATCCAAATCTTATTTAGGGTCTTGATAGGAAAATCAATCCCTTTAACTCATGATTGAATCCAAGATATTGAAAGGGAATTGGATTCTTCTAAATAAAACAGATATGTTGAACCTGATCGATGTATTGAGAGGTTACAAAATGAGTTTTATAGTCATCACATGTATATTAAACAAAACATGAAGAAAATTTCCCTATGGAAAAGAATGGTTATTTATCGATCATATAAATATAAAATAAAGAAATTATAGTTTCCAGTTTGTTGAATATGTGGTAAAAATAACCTCATGGAATTATATGAAAAATCTAGGAAATGTTTCTGATGTGGTATGTTTAGACATATAGGTCAAGGTTTTAATAAAAAACTATCCAATGTGGAATTATAATAAGAAAACTATAAACTATACAATTGTGGTGAGATAGTGAATTATGTACATACCCTCACGTTGAAGGATCTGAATGAAGGGAATAAGTGAATATTTTAGTAGATAACTGTAGTGAAATCGTATGTGACTACGTTAGTAGATGTTGGTCTAGCTAATGAATTTGTATTAGGTATATTTTTTTCTCCTCATGTTTTTCTGATATCTTTTTTTATACAGGGTTAATACATTCCTTTATTTTTAAGAAATATTCTAGTAAAATTGATATTTCACTTACATAGTTGAAATTAAAACTTATAGAAAAAAATATGAGAAATATCAAGACAAAAATGATATATATGGATCTTCATATTGTTTTATGTGGAAATACATTACCTAAAAACCTTAGTGTTTTTATCTTTTTATATTTTTATGTTATTTAGGTTATGGATTTGATTTATTTTTATCATGATATGATTAATTATAGACCCCAAGAAGTTCTTTAGTATGATTTTTAGTTTTATGCACGAATAAAACCATACCATTGATAAAATATATAAAATATATAAAACTCATAAAAAATATATATGAAAGGTAATTTTCACATATTTCTAAATATAAGATAAAATATTAGATTATTAATTTCCTTGTCGTAAATGAATAATAGGTTGTTTCACCAGATGATTTCTCTAGTGTTATTCCAGGTTTGAAAGTTGAATATACCATTGAATGGGTTCCTTACGCTATAATGTTTTTTAATACCACATATTTAATATCTCATATGGAACATAGAAAATTGAAAATGTTGTTTCAAGAGATTCATGATAAAGTATTTACTCATCCTAGCACATAACCATGGGGTGAACCAATTTTTTCATTAAAAATAAATATGGTTCTATGAGACATTTCATTGATTATTGATATTTGAATTGAATTCATGATATGGAATTTTTTTCTACTCGTATCAATAAAAATTTTTAATAATCTCTTTGAAGATCCGAATTTTTTCAATAATGACTTAATATTCAGGTACCATCAGCTAAATTTGAAGAAGGATGAAATACTGTAATCTGATTACTAAACTAGTTATGGGAATTACATGTTTTTTGTTATGATTTTTGGTATAAAAAATTACATGCCTGTATTTTTAGATAGTATGAATAGAATATTCAATGAATATTTTGATATTATTATGTTTTTTTAATGATGAATTTCAGGTTTATTCAAAAATTTATGAGGATCATGAGAAACATTTTAGGATTGTTCTGAAAACCACTAATGAAAAACTTTTATATAGTTAAAAAGGAAACATGTGATTTTTGGTTGCAACGTATTTTATTATCAAGGGAAAAATTAAAATAAATATGGAATAAATGATGATTCTGATAAAAAAAAGGTAAATGAATAAAAAATACCAACAAATATTACTGAGATTAGCAATTTTCTCGGATTAACAGGCTATTACAGATGGTTTTTTTGAAACATTGCATAGTAATCTAGACCGATTACAATGTTTTCTCTAACAGGTGTTATATTTACATGGATTAAAAATTGTTAATTTTTTTTTCTAGTACTGATAATAAGATTATTGAATTCTCTAATTTTGATTTCTTTCCTTTCAAAATTGATAATTTGCATCTACAGTGATGTTTTGTTGATGTGTTTTGGTTTCTTTTTTATGAAAAATGATCATGTAATAGTTTATGTTTCAAAAAAATTGAAACCCCTTGTGTTAAATAATCCCACACATTATCCAAAATTTGAATCTTTGATTTTATATTCAAAATTTAAAGAAATTATTTATATAGATCCAAATGGAAAATATATATTGGGAATATCATTTTGAAGTATATATTCCTCGAAATGAATTGAACTTGAGTCCAAGAAGATGGATTAAACTTATAATGGATTATGATTTCATAATCATTTAACATATATGATAATTTAATAATGTGGATCATCCATTGATTCAAAAACATCATGATTCAATAACCATTTTTTATGGAACACGACCCATTGATTAATTAATAATGAATTTTGGAATGTGGATTATGGGTGTTAAATTTTTTTTATTTTGATTCAAGTGTCAGTACAACAATCTCTATCTGATTTTATTGATCAATCATAGAAGGAATATCATGAGATGTAAAAATTTATAATTGGTGTACGTTTATATAATTTCATATTGATAAATATTATGTATTTAATTTTCAGAATAGACTATGTGTTATGTATGATTAAAAGTTGAAGAAAGTGCTATTTTGTGAAGCTCATTGTTCTAAGATTTATGTTCATCCTATAACGCTATGATTTATAGATACCATTTAGAGTATGAGAAATGTGTTGTAAAGAAAATATATATTTCTCTTTAATGATAAAAATGTTTCAGTTTTAAATAGTATAGAGTGATAACTACCAAAGTGGATGCTTCAGACATTTCTAGAATCTAAATTGAAATGAAAATATATATCCATTTATTTCATGGTGGTACTGGAAAATTATTCTCAAGGTAACAATGTGATTTGGGTTATTATATATTGAATTACTAAATCATAAAATTTTCATTTTCTGCAAGATACTACGAGTTTGAATCATATTTATCAGTTATCCACACAATGATAGTCATGTTTTCATGGAGTTATACTCTCTGTTGTATTTTACCGTGATCCTAAGTTCACTTATAACTTTTGGAAAGTCCATCGGTTTTCCATTAGAACAAAATTAAATATTAGCATAACCATTCACCCTTTAATCTAATGGGCTAACCGACTAAACAATTCAAAACCTGAAATACATGCCACAAACTTGTTCAATGTATTACTAGTAATGTTGCGATCATCATAATTCTTTAATTTAGTTTTCTTATTCTAGTATTTTTAGTTAATTTATACATATAGTACATTTTTATTCATCATAAACAATGTACTATAAAACTCCACAATTTATCAATGATTTAAGGGAAATTATTTTTATGGGACCGAAATTTGTAAGGGAAGTGGCTAAAAAATATTGATGATCTAGAAACATATGAGGATAGCTTAGAGTAAGAATAAAAATTATACAGATAACTGAAAGGGAGATTTTGTTTAGTGGTGGGTGATCTTGTTTTTTCCAATGTATCTATAAGGAATATCGGGATGTGTTTTGGTAAGAAGGGGATTAGTATTCTACAGTTCATTGGAACTAATGAAATTCAAGATAATGTTGGCTTAGTGAAATAATGAGTTACTTTGCCTATGATTATTCCCAGTTACGTAAAGTTTTTCACAGTATGATGTTAATAAAGTCTGTGCTATATTCATCTGATGTTCGGAGCCTTAAAGTGGTTTAGTGAGATAGAAACATTATTATGAGGAAAATTTAGTTAAATTATTGATCATAAATACCAAATATTGAAAAATAATGTAATTCACTGAGTTATAGTTTTATATAGAAATAAAATTGTCGAAAATAAAACATGGGAATATGAAAATTCTAAAATGGAATTGTATCCCCACTTATTTAATGAGTAAATAATAATTGTGAGGATGCAATTTACAAATTATTGGGAGAATGTTACAAACCAAGTGCTTATAAAATAATTTTTTTTCATTATATAATTAAATATTTAAATTCATTATAAATTCATAATGATATAATTGGTATTTATAGAAATTAAAAAAACTATACTAATAGAACAGTAACATCAACTATTTATAGAATGTGAATTGGGAAAAAAAATTTGGTCCTACGGGCTATATAATGGGCTACAAGCCCACTGGGCCTTCAAGATATGTAATGGGTTTCCCTCTACCCAGTTAAAAGAGGTCTTTGCTTTGATTTAATAATTAAAATGAGGCTTTTGCCCAAACCTTTAAAAAAATAATATTTTTATATAGGGGTATATGTAAATAGATGTTTTGAAAATAATAAAATATGTGTTGCTATTTTTGTGAAATGGAAAGGATTATTTACAATTTAATAAAAAAATTAATGATTGTAAATAAAATTTATCATTATAAAATAAATTCAGGATTCAATATTTTATTATCTTATGATTTTATGATTGTTTTATGAGATATTAATAAAATTTTCAACGGGAAATAAAATGAGCTATAATATTGGAAGAAGAATTTTTTTGAATAAATGATAATTTTAAATAAAAATTAAATTTCTCATATTTAAAAATTTATTTCCATAAAATGAGGATAAATTGTTAATTTTACACATTGAAAAGTTTTTATGGGGATTTTTCCCTAAAATAGTCGATTTTTTTAACACAAAAATATGGTAATTTATGGAATCTTATATATACATCAAATATTGAGTAATGGGTAATGAATGGTGAATTAATGAACCATTCGTTAAAAATAAAATGAATTAGTTACTATATTTATTTACAATAGCAATACCTATACACATTCTTGAGCCAAAATAATATAAGAATGAATAAAATAATAAAAAAAACTCATCTCTCTCCTCCACTATAAATACCACCCTCACCAACTCTCTTTATCACACCATAAAATCCAGGATATTTTTCCAAATTCTACCCAATACGATACCAAATCCTATCCCCATGTTGAAGAGACATTAGTCTCAATAGAATACAAAATTCACTTCCCTAAAGTGGTTCTCAAGGAGAATAATACTAGTTGGAAAATCTACATTCCTTTACAATTATTTTCTTTTCAATTTATTTTAATTTATTATCCTCTTCAAACAATATCAATCCAAAGAGACATGATTACTATAGAATCATAAATGTACAAGATCGATTGGTTTTAATAGAATATCCACAATAAAACCTCTAGTACTATCTTAATATTATAAAAAATTAAGACATCATCCATAGAATTTCAATTCACCACCTTCATTTATGATGAGTTTTAATTTTACATTTTCACATTCTATAATTGTCATACATTTATTATTACGGTTAAAAAATATTTTAATATGTATGTTATAACTTTTTAGTGTTAACGAACTAATTTATATACATGACATTAATTTTAATGAGTCTTTTTGGGGAAAGTCGAAATAAACCTCCCTAAATAAACAATACTTTTATCATTAATATTTTATCTACTGAATCATCTACATATAAAAAAAATGATATATAATATTATTTAAAATTATTGAAAGAATTAAATACCATATAATTAAACTTGATGTGTTTTTCTTCTAATTGACAAGAAATATACACAACTAAAAACCACATAAACCATAAAGAAAATCCCCCAAAAAATTATAATAAAAAATTAATGTTGACGAATATTTGTTATCAAAATATCATATAAGTTATGATAAATATTAATATAATTCTACAATAAATTTTTGTCACAAATTAAACCATTATAAATGATGTTTGAACACATTTAAAAGAATTAAAACATGAGGTACGGGACCTTTGGAAATAAATCCCCTTTTAAATTTGTTCTTTTATAAAATAAAAATTTATATTTTTAAGTTTAAAGTATTTATTTATATGATTATTTTATAGTTATTTTTATTTTTTATGATGACAGGTGGGTCAATGATAGCCCTTCAGAGCATTGGTTATATTGAAAGTTTTCTTTAATTGTTATTCCAAATATAGGTGCAATGGATACATCATATGCTAGACAAGAAAGTTATATTTTATGATATATGTGACGGTTAAATATTATAATGAATACATGAGGTTTTCAATCCTATTTATGCTATACCAACTTGAGTTTTGTGGTCCTTTTATATCAAATGAATAGAAATTTTATTTATGACTTACACTAAAATATGTCAAACATTCCTTTGACATGACACTGACATGTCAGATGTTAAATATCACAAACACAGCATAGGTTACATGTCACCAACATGGCATATATTACATTGAAAATTGACTCACTATACATTACATGCAACACCGATATGGTGTGCGTTATACGCAACACCGATTATTCTACAAAAACTCATTTTTTTTGTTATTAATTTTTAAATAATTTAATTTTAACCCATATATTTCACTATGTAATATGAATAATAATAAAAAAAATTAAATATTGTTCATAATTTAGATATATAAAATAAAAATATCAATAATGATATATTTGATTTTTTAAAGTCCTTTTATATTTTAAAATTTTGTTTTTTCAAATTAATGGATTTCTATAAATAAATTTATTTTGGATACATTTATAATTTTAATATTATAAAATAAACATCATCTCTTAATTTCAAATTTTAAATTTTTATTAGTGTAATTTTTTATATTTTTTCTGAGAAACAACATTTTTTGATGAATAATGTAAAATAAAAGATTCTAATTCCTTACTAATTTTTCCTATAATTTATTTATAAGGGTAAATTATATTTTAATTTGGTTTAAAGTTAAATTAGATTATATTTTTTCGATTATTATAACATGGGTAATTGGAACCAATTTCACAATGAAATTGGATATAAAAGCATTTCCAACTTTTGACCATTATTAATTTAAAAACTTTCATTGTCTAACCTGACTATGGGATTTATTGTAAACTAATTTCTACCCCTTATTTCATATGAATTTGAAAAAATGGATCAATATTTTTATTCATTAAAATTAACAATTTTAAATGTGGTTGATTTAGTATTTTACTAAAAATATTAGCGAATATGATTTAAATTAATTACAATGATTATGTTTAAATTTAGCTTAATAACATACTAAAAGTTTACATTAAAGTGGAAAATGGTATGTACCCAGGTCCAATTTCCATTTTATGGACGTATTTCGACCATATCCTCCCTTTTCTTAGCATTGGATCATTATTGGGTGTATTTTCAACTTGATAAACGTTGGTCAAATTCTTTCTTCAAATATTGATAAGAGTGAAACTTTTTATTCTATATAAATGTTCACCAAATACCCCTCTACATCAGACCTCCAAAAAAATTATGTTCATATAATATCATCCTAATACACTTATGAATATACATATATATTTCCTTTAATCCTCCCATTGGGCAGAAACCTATCCAATGATGCCTTTTTTTCACAAAAAAAAAAGAAGTTACCCGACAAAGAGGTACTATATTCTCTCAAGTCCTTTATTTATTTTATTTTAACACTGCTTCCAATTTTATTATTCCATTTATTTATAAAAACACCAATATCCTAAATATACTATTATTCTTTAATATATGGATCCAACATAGAATTAAAGACACATCAATCTAATGCACAATGAACATATTGTTTCTGTGTACGGTGAACTACCACCTCACTAAACTATGATTGTTCTATTATCCTTAACACCACTCATATTGGAAATTATGTTGGACAATATATTTATATATTTTATATGTTACATTAATTATTAGTTTAATATTTTTTATTCTTTTTATGATACATTTCTTTTTTAATATTAATTTGATTTAATATGATGATTTTTTTTGGAAGTGTGGACTACCACACCCTCAATGAGATGTGATTCATTCATATAGTAAATATAATTATTAAAGATAGTATTAGTGAAATTATATTGTTCATAAAATTAAAATTATTCATTAATGATATTTTTTACATATATTCACATTTTTTACTTTCCTTCCTTCTTTCAATATGACACAAAACACTGAATCATCATTTATGCATATGTATGACTTACCATCTCCACCAACTATGTATTCCAATTAATAATTATAAATTTAATATATTATTTTAGTTTCAATATAATGAAAATAATTATTATTATATCATTTTTACCTTTTGGAATAACAGTATATTCATAATAACAAAAGATATATCAAATTAAAACACATGGGAATAATAGAGCGAATATAATCCAAAGTGAACCCATAATAAAGGATGGTTAAAAAGAAGATAAGATAAGGTCATAATAAAACCATATATGTAATTTGATGTAATAATATTTGTATTTAAAGTATTTATAATAAATTTATATTTATTATAAATGTTGTTTTAAATTATATGATAATAGTCAACACATAGGGTTATGTGATTTCATCTCACTTTTTATTTCTGGGAGATACATTCTATGATCACCGCACTTTCCTTTTATGTGGTGTATGAAAATCCCAGGATTGTATTCAATGTATAATATAATAAAATTTATTTTAATTTACACATCATTTTATGATATTTATTTCCTGGGGTTTAAGTTTCAGATGTTACCAAATTAGAGAAATTGTTTTGACTTAATTTACCTTCTTTGAGGATTGTGTTTTGTTATGCATCGAAATTAATTTTTTCAGGTCTATAAAATTCTATTAAACAAGTTATATAATGAATTGTTTTTATTTTCATGATATTGTAGGATTCTTTAAATATCTTTTTCATACATGGATATTATTATCCCATGTGGAAAATTTATAATAGTTCATTGAAAAAATATCATCTATTTTTAGATTGTTTATGTTTGTGATTCCTTTAATGAAATTATATAATATATATCTCAATAAAACTCATCAGTTTGTTTATTATTTTTTTATTAAACATATATCCATGTATTGGTTCCATTTTTATACTCATTGGTATGTAAGATTTGATTTTTTGTGAAAAATATGATCGTCTCTATAATTGGTAGGAAATTAATTGTACTCTAAAACAAGATTTTCATAAATGTGTTGCAAAATGTTTTCAAAAGATAAATGTAATTCATTATCAAGGGAAATTGATTTTAATTATATTTATTCATTTCCATGATTTCATTATAATTGTTTAATTCCATTTTAAAGGATAAATTATTTCAAAAAAATTTGTTTTAAAACTAAGTTTTTAATAAATAATCGATAATTTATTCAATTAATGTTTATAAAAGATCATTAAAATTTATTTACCATCTAAAATAACATCTATTAGTGTTAATCCTGACTTTATCATTAAATTATTTAATTTTTCCATTACATTATTTCTCTAAATGGATTATGTTTTGATGGTATTATGTTTATGAAATTTGTTTCTCATTTATTGGTTATATTCTTTTGAAACCTGCATATTTTCATGGTTTATGTTTATGATGAGATGATTATGAAACCAGTCTCTTTAAACAAGATATGATATTATTATATGTTTATTATACTCATTTAATTTCAAGGATTCTGATATGATGATATATGATCTGGTGGAACATGTTTGTTTGATTCCGTTAAGAGATGGGTAGGACCTATATCTCCCACCAACGCATTGAGAAAATATTTTTATCTTATGAGATACACTAAGATGGTAATTGAAATAAACATTGACTATTAAGATGGCCACGGAAGGGAACCATGACTACCAATATGGTATGAGGAGTTAACCAATCCATCTAAGATGGTTTTGGGAGTGAACCCTAACTACCACGTTTTCATAGGGAGGTAAACTATTCTAAAATTATTGTCTTGGAAGAGATGCCATGGGTACTATGGGAATCATAATATATGATTAAATTTCTTCTACAATTCCATGTTTTATTCCTATGTTAGGATTTCATGGCTTATATACTTTATTTTTTTATGAGTCATGTCTTATGAACTATCATTATTTATTCTATGATTCATGTAATTGGTCTTTTATGTGTAGGGTACGATCTTCTATTTTCATGATCATGTTATCATAATCATTTTACCATGATTATAAATACATATCTCCCATTTTTACCCTTACTAAAATTTATAATTTCCCCCATATTATGTTACCTTCATCTAGTAACGAATATATTTATTATTTAGGATGTGTCTATGAAGGATGATAGTCAAGAAGAACATAGTGGGAGATAATGTAGTTCATTTATGTACCAGTGTATATTACTTATATGTTTCTAAATGAACAATACCGGTACTATCTTTGGGTGTCTATTTTTATAATGTTTTAAGTATAATGAAAATGTTATTATATGTTAATGTCTGAAAATAGAGGTTATCTATAGTTGGTATCAGATATATTTTCATGTTATCCATTGGATGATATGATAAGAAAATCAAACTGAGAACCATAAGTACATGTCTAGAGATAAATATAATGCTATATAAAATCATAGTAAAATGTATTAGAATATTGTTGAATGATATATTGAGTGGTGTCATAAAATACATAACTGCATGGATAATATAAGTGGATGTGGATTTGTAACAGATATACCTGGGGATAATAACTCCAAAATATGATTTGGGCCTAACAAGTGGTAATCTGGTACCTGACTATTGGCCTTTCTGTAAACCTGTGTTGACACTCCCAGGAAATATGCTTTGAAAATTTACAAACTCTACATGAAGCATCATAAAGAATTTAAATAGACAATTCCTTTGGATAACCTAATATTAACCAATGGAGTCATAGATTAAGGAAGGTTTCATAATTTAGACATCCAGGAAGTGGATTTTCATGTTTTTTTTATTCCTCACTATGATATGTATTTCTTAATCTATGATTTTTGGTTTTACTAAATTGATGAATCCCAAAGGTACCATGTTAATGGTGATTGCGATGGAAAAAGAAATGATATTCCTCCTTAGAAACTAATTACTCTGGGTGATGGAATGCAAAACATCATTCCTGTAATCACACAATATTCCCATCATATGAATCATAGTGGTCTTTTAAATGAGAAAAGGAGAGAACAACATTATATTGTGTAATTTATGAGGCTATGTCCACATTATTTTAGGGGTCTTCTGATCCACTTATTCTTGAACAATGGATTAGTGATAATGAAAAGATATTAACCATTTTTAATTTTTCAGAGATTGAGAATTTCATTACAGATATTTATAAGTTAGAATATGAATAAGACCAGTTGCAGAATCTAATCAAGAATACGAGGAATAACTATTATATTAAATCAATAGATTTGGATGAGTTCTACAAATTATATTTCTATATGTAAATTTCACGTATTCTAATAAAAAATATAATGAAATAGTTCCTTGACTTTAATTAAAGGGATGATGAATCAGTTTCTATCTCCGAGGATAATTTCGAGATATTTTCAGGGTATGATTTAAGAATTATCATCTATCGTGAATATAAATTTAATTGGTTCTTCAATGGATTAATGCCATGTATCATAAGGGTGTTTCCCATAATATAATTCACTAACTATGTATATATTGTTCGTTGTGCAATCAAGGATGAAATGGAGGTTGGATTCAAGTATCAATTTCATAGTTTTTTACAAGAAGAGTAATAATTAAATTAAAGTAAAATATAAAAACTATGATGTGAAAGAGATGAGATTCCCTTTACGCTATAAGTGTAGAAAGAGGAATTGTTGAAAAATCCATAAGGGTTCAAACTATTTTTTAAACTACAGTTGGAAAGGCTATAGGGAATTTGTCTTCTAATTTTATAGAATGAGGTCATATAATATTGTGAATGGGAAAAATAGGGACATTATTCTACTCCCATGATTCAGTGCTACAACTGTAAGGAGAACGAGCATTATGCAAACCACTACCCAACCAAAGTGTTGGGGAAGATGATCGTTATGAGTAATATATTATATTGAGGGATAAACCGAAATCTCATGAAATATGTATTCTTGATGAGGGTTGTGATAATTACATGATGAAAGGAACCATTAATATACAGCTCGTAAATACAAATGTTATTTCTTATTCTCAATCAACCCACTCATTCACATCTGAAAAATTTTATAAGGTTTTTAATAATCCACCAAAATAATTTGATGTGGAATTAGCAATGAAAACTAATAATGGTAGATAATTTCTTCTAAATACTATGATATCTATCTAGTTTATTTTTTTGGAATGTTCTTACGAAAAATCTGATTATTCATCCTTTAGTTGAATTTAATGTCATCTTAGGCCTGGATTGGATTTCTCTACATAAATCTCAGATCAACTGTCATGTAAGGGAAGTTATGTATGTTATATGAAACCCAAAAATGATCATCCATCCATTTCGTGATATGTATAAACATCCGTCAGATATTATATCATGTGTAAGGTTCTTATTACCCTTTAAATAGTGTTTTTGTCTCAAAAAGTTGGGGAGAGATTCAATATCGATTATATTCCTATTATCTAGGATTTTGTGGATGTATTTATAGAAGAATAATGTAGTCTTACACTAAAACATGAATAATATTTATCAATAGGACTTATACCTAGTTCCTCAACAATTTCAAAGTCTTTTTATAGAATTGATTCGATTGAGTTGTAGGAATTGAGGAAGATACTCCTAGAAATCATTGATAAGGGATTCATTAATCCATGTGTCTCACCAAGGGGTATAACTATTCATTTTTTGAAATAGATATATTGAATTATGTCATCCCTCAGTGAATATTGGGAGTTGAATAAGATCATAATCAATAATATGTTATCTCTATGCAAATTGATGACACATTTGACCAATATAATGGAGCTCAATACTTTTCCAAGAATGGAATTCATTATGGAAATCATAAATTGATGGTAACGAAAGAGGATATTCTAATAATGAAATTATGTAAATAGTTTGAACACTATGAATATATTGTGATGCATATTGGTCTTATCAATTCCCCTTATATCATCATGGATTTAATAAATATACGATTTTAGGATTAACTAAATACATTTGTTGTAGTCTTTATATATGATATAATTATTTATTCAAAGTGAAAGGATGGTCTGTAAGATCACTGAGGAATATTACTAAAGATCCTAATGTAGGGGAAGCTATATGAAAAATTTACAATGTGTGAATTTTGGATGAATAATGATACATTTTTCAGTTCACATATTCTCAATAGATGGTATAGAAGTAGATCCATCAATGATGAAGGCTATTGAATGTTGGCCTGGACAAACCATAGTCACTGAGATCTATAGATTTCTTGGTTTATCTGGATATTACTGACGGTTTGTGGTAATGTTTTCACAACTATCTAATCCTCTAACCATGTTAACTCAGAAGGTTGTGATGATATTATGAACAGGTGAATGTGAGTAATATATTAGGGAACCAAAGATAAGGTTAGTCTATGAACCTGTTCCTATATTACCATGCAGTGGATAATGGTTTTTGACATATAGTGATGAATCATTCAAAGTATTTCGATGTATTCTTATGTAAAATAACATAGTTACATCATATACTACATTGAAATTAAAGATTCATGTTCAAAATTACAAAACTCATTAATTGTAGTTAATAATGGTAATTTTGTTCATAAGAGATATAGAGGAATTTTTTTATAGAGAAAAGGGAGATATATATACCAATCATAAAATCTAAAACATATATTCACATAGAATGAATTAAAATGTAAAAAACATTATGGTTAGAGTTCATAGAGAAATATTACTACTTAATACATTACAACTCTGGAAAACCAAACAAGTTAGGTGATGCTTTTAGTCAAAAGTATCATGCTAGATGATCCACGATGAAGATTTAAATTTATCCCATATTTCTATATTTTTAGAGGATGGATTTAGAAATCCCAATGGAAGAGAAAAAGTTGTATCATTCTCAAATGAATGTTCAAACCTCAATCCATGTGATGATTAAGGAGGCATAGAAAGAGGATAATGAAGTGTAAAAAAATTCAGAAATGTTCACGAGTTTATCCTTAATCAAGATGTGATGATAGGTTTTTAGAATAGTGTATGTGTTCCTTCCATACCATATTTGAAGAATATATTAATGAAATATCATAGTAATTTATTATATATACATATATGATGTACAATTTTATATAAGGAATTAAAATAACACTTGTTGTAGGATAGAATGAAAAGAGACATCATAGATGTTGTATCTCATTTCTTGGTATGCTAATAAGTTAAGGTGTAAAGGAAAATGTCAAGTGGGATGTCATATCCACAACCCATAACAAAATTTACTTGAGATAAAATCACAATGGATTTTATCGTTCAACTTCCTAAACCCCTTGAAAGTTTTAATTCTATATGAGTGATAGTCTATCACTATACTATGTCAGTATAAATCATCATTATCATAGATGACTTCTCCCTGGATTAGTTTTCTAGGATATAAATTAATGAAGTGGTGAGGTATTTTGGAGTACTTCAGTATATTTTATTCGGTTGGAATATGAGATTTACATTAATTTTTAGGCTAATTATTCAATAATATATTGATAAAGAATTGAGTTTCATCACTTCATATCATCCTTAGATGGAATTTCCATCTGAATAACAATAAAACCCTAGAGGATATGATAAAATCTTGTTATATAGATTATAAAGGTGGTTTGGATCAACAAATTCCTCTAGTTGATAGTTATTAAAAAAATAAAATTCACTTAAACACACATATTTCACATAATGAATCACTTTATGGGAATAAATTTTGAGCTCCTACATGTTTGGATGCTGTTTGAGAAAGAAGGCAATTAGTTCCTATGATTTCTAAAGAAATTTTGGAAAAGGATTGAACCATTCAACAGTATATCAAGGCAGCTCAAAAGTCAGCAGAAAATATACACTAATAACCATTAGTGATATTTGGAATTTTAATTTGGTGAAAAGTTGTTTCTAATAATCTTACCACGGAGAAGGTTATGAGATTTAGGAAGAAATGGATTCTTAGACCTAGGTATTCTGTCCTTTTGACAATATTGATCACATATGGATGGAATCCAATCACATGGAACTCCCACCAAAGATATTTTATATACAGGATGTACTCCATATATATATCCTGAGGATGTACATATTGCGACCTTCAACACTAAACCTGGAGTCCATACAACTAGAGCTAGATCATTCTTATGAGGACCAACCTTTGGAAATTAAAGATCATATACAGAATGTTCTACAAAACCAGACCACTCACCCGATCAATGATTTTTGAAAAAATAATCTTCTATAAGAACCTATGTAAGAACTTGGGGATATGATAAAGAGTTATTATCATCAGTCATTTTTACATGAGTGGAAATATTTAAAGGATAAATTCAATTTTAAATAGGTTGAATGTAAAACCCTGTGTTTTTATGAAATTGTTTTTCTAGAATACATTTAATTTTCAATTATGTCATGAAATACACTAAATGAAAAGTAAATTTCCCAAAAAAGGACTTTTAATACATAACATGAAACCAACTCGACATATATTATATGAAACCAAATGTTTTTATGTTACATGGAACATTGAATCTATGTACGTTACATGAAAAAATAACTTCGAGTACATTACACGCAACACCGATGTTTATAGAGAATATTATTTTACTGTTATAGTGATTTAAATAATATAATTAAAACGATGGAATTAAACATAGTAATATGAATATAAATAACTATTTTTAAAATATTGTTTATTTTTTTATAATATAAATAAATCATAGTGATAGTGAAAGATATGATTTTTTGTAAAGTCCTTTAATGTTTAGAAATATCATTATCTGAAATGAAAATATTTTAATAATAAAATTATTTGTATAATTTTTTTTTAAATTTTCATTTAAATGAAATATTAATTTTTAATTTTTAATTTTGAAATTATCTTTGGGTAAATTTTGGAGATATTGTTTTTGAAACGTTATATTAGGATAAATATTTTACAATACCAAATTCTAATTCAAAACATATTTTACATATAATTTGTTTATAAGGATAAATTATATTTTAATTTGGTTAAAATATGTAATAAGATTATTTTGTTATCAATTAATCAAATTTGGGTAGTTGGAAAAAATTTCATATTCATATATGTCATAAAAATATAAAAAAAATTATCGTTTTTTATTTTAAGGACCCTCATTGTCAACCAAGCTACAAGATTAAGTTTATTTTAATTTTTTCTACTTATGTGACTGAATATTTTGATAATTGTTTCCATATTTGGAATCAGAGTTATTTGTAAGGTTCCATAATGTCATATTAGTTTTAAACCACATATATTTATCAAATATATTACAATTTATTACAACAATTAAGGTTACATTAAGCATAATAAGGGACTAAACCATTACCTTAATGCCCAAATGGACATTTACACACATAAAAAGCCATTATCTGTCCATATTTGGACCATATACTCCCTTTTATCATCACTGGATCATTATAGGATCCACTTGCAACCTGAAGCACATGGGTGGAATTCTCTCTTCAAATATTTACATGAGTGTTACTCCTCAATCTATGTGAAATACAACCACCAATACCTCTTCTTCACGCCTCTTAAACATGATATGTTCAGCCATGACATACCCAATAAACATCCTATCATCCCTAGCTTCATACTACAATCCTAATAAATACTTTTTGCATAAACCAAAAGAAGATACCTGATTAAGAAGTATCAACTTCTCTGATGTCCATTTATTTATATTATTTCTCTATGTAACACCCTATGATTTCGTAGTACGTTATCTTTTTAAAGTATTTCAATATCTTATTCCACACACAAAACCAAGTTTGAGCCCATAACGACTTACTAAACTAGTCGTTCAAAAAGAAATTATGAATAGTATAAATAGTATTTTGAATTTTATATACCCCTTATGATTTTAAAATCCATATAATGTGTGTTTTAGACATATTATAGAAACAAATTTAATTTTTCTGATAAAAGAAGTATTTTTTTTAAAAAATGCAGTTATCCACATTTTAATGGAAAACCCTATTTAAATCCAGTATTTGATACTTTTATAATTTCAATTTTATGAAATTAAATTCATCTTTAGAATCAGGTCATAAAAATTTAGTTTGGAAAAAAATTTGACACTTTACTGATGACTTCATATTTTGACAAATAGTGACAAAGCTATTAAATTTTAAATGAATAAATCATTTTAATAAAAATAATAAATAATTTTAAATTATACATTAGATTGGTTTTAATGAATTATTAGATTATATTTATAATATTTAATCCAATTTTGGACATTATAAATAAATTTACTTTTTAATTAGTCATTAACACATGTCATTCATTTGGTAGTTTTTAATTCTTAAAAACCTACTTTTGGGTTTAGTCCGCGATAATGAATTTTAAATAAATTCCTGCAACTTCTGTGTTATGAATTTTGAAAAATAGATTCCATATATGGAATCATGAGTTCCAAATTATTTAAATTGCTATATTTTATTTTTAGACCTTATGTATTGTAACATCAATAAATATTTTATTTGCCATGCCTTAAGGGTAAATCTGGTAAAAATGGTAAAAAATAATATTATTATATTATTAAATTACCATAACACATGTTCTACCGCTATTTTCTGATACATTTCCGACCATGGAAATCCTTGGGTTGATTTTTGGACCCCATGGAGCCCCTTTTATGTGAAAACAACACTTTATAAAAATTAATTTAAAGATATGGAATATATAACATAAACATATATCTTTTTTTAAAACAATTTTCATATGAGGGTATATAATTGATATATTAAACTATAAATATTAATTATAAATATAAAAATATTTACTACATCATGGTATTTTATTTATAAATTTTAGACTTTATATAAATGAATTTATTTAAAACACAATAATGATACAGTATTTTTTGATTAAAGAAAGAATCAAGTAAATGATATTTTAGATATTAAAATAAATTTAAATCGAAACTTTTAATGCCAAAAAAAAAATTTCAAGGTTAATATGACATTTTATGTATGATTTTATGTATTTTGTAGATGTATTCAAGTTGTTAGGAATTTTACAAAAAACAAATTCAAAATACTTTCAAAATCTACATAAGAGTTTAAAAAACTATTTTATTAAATGATATAATATTCCTAAAATTATAAGGGTCTTCCAAAGGAAATAAATAATATTTTATTTGACATTAATGAACCACATTAGGTTATATTGGATGTTATTGTATGTTTATTAACCATATAGTGAAAGAATAGAAGAAGCTGTGGTAAAAGATAAACTACTTAACTTAGAGTAAAATCTAAAAGATAAGGTTAATATGAGGCCCCAAATTTGTATAAAACATATTACTTAAATGTTTTTCGACCCCTACCTACCTTATCCTCTATATAAATTAATTTTATGCTATTAGAAACTGAAAATGATTTTATAATAAACTTATATTTCATGATTTTCCTGAAGTGCCACTCACCACTCTAATAAACGAGTACTTAACCTTCCCTAAAATTCACACCTCCATTGCCATTTATTTTGGCCCACCCCAGATCAAATCTCCTCCCAACAACACTAAATTCATCCTTGAGGCATTAAATTTATCACAAAGGTAACCTACGATGTCCTTTTGATCTTATCATAAGGAAGAACCTGAAAAATAGGTAATTGCATCATCACCTCTTTCAATGATCTTTTCATCTTCCATTTCCTCATTCTTTGTCATAAATATACCAAAATTATAACACCATTACCTTATACATACTAGGATGTCATTATAAATATAGTACAACCATATTCATTATTATGTCCATCCTATGAATGAAAAAGTCAACATATGTGAAAATGTTCGACTTAACGTATCCACGTCGTGGTATAGTTTGTCAATCAATACATATTTTTTTAGATGGGTATAATAATAGATATATTTGATGTAAATAATAAATATAACATGTTAATTATTCTTTATATATAATATACCACCCATTACTTACAATTTATCCCCCAATAGAATTAAATTACTGCTCATGTATACGTATGGCTAACAGTATCCACCACACGATGTGATTCATTATCACATTTACCAATCAATGATGATTATAAAAATATATATAATTTTGTAATATATAACATTATAATTATACTATATATATATTCATATATCTCATTCTCTTACTTATGTTCATTATGATATGAAAACGAAAACAATATTTATGGGTACGTACGGCCTACTGTCTCCATAAATGGTGTCTTTCATTTCATATATTTATCGGTTATACATATAATATTATGAATATATGTGATACATAAAAAAGTTTTTATATTTATGAAGAAATTAATATGGTGTCATAAGTGATATGATTAACAATAAAAAATTAAAACATGTACTATAATGAAAGAAATTATGGCCCAAAATGATATTTTAACATGGAAATTATTATTTAGTGGTTATTATAAAGTCATAAATGAATCATGTATGATATCATAAACAAAAATATGGTTCTGGTATAATATAATAACATAATATGGTCAGTATACAGGAATATAAATGTACCCTCGACCAAAGGAATGTAATGGTAAGGTCTAATTTTGCAATCTCATTATTAACAAGAATTCTTTATGTGCATGTTTTTAATGGGACATATTTATTATCAATGCCCATGATTCATAAAATAGTTTTCAAAAGGATTATTTTTAAGGGTATTTTTAAATATAAATATCTTAAATGGATTAAATATTTATTCTTCTAAATTATTCTCATTAATCTCCATGTTTTTAAAATGGTTTTAAGGATTTATTTATAAGGAATAAATGTTTTAAAAAATTATTTACATTAAAAAGTTTCAATGTGGTGTGGAAAACATTGATTGAAAAATTTATATTAAATTTATTCCTTTCTAATTTGTGCGTCCTTTAAATTAATTCATGAAAAAACATATATTCCTCTCAGAGATTTTAAGTGATTATTTTAAACTAAGAAAACATCATGTACTGGATATTATTCATGATTGAGGTTTATTTAATATAATACATTGTTCTATATTGTATTGATATAATTATAATATGTTTGACTATGGATGTTCTATTTTTATACTATTCATGGTTTATGGTTAAAGTATTAACATTTCGTATGCTAGTTTTATTACGAATTTTTTTGATGTGTTTCAGCCTTTTTCTATGATGAATTAATTAGACATATTAAGTGATGGGTGTGGCCCGCTATAGAAAATTGATGCATCTATAGGTCTCATGATTATAATTAGTGTCTTCACACAAGGCCCTGACAAAAAACATTTATAGTCTTGACATGAGGCCTTGACTATGTGGTTATGATATGCAGCATTAGGCATCCCATCAAAATGAAATTAATTATTACATGTGATTATTTGAGTAGTAGAATATCAATGCGCATGTTTATATGGTAATGTTTGATTTTTTTCATATTATGTTCAAGTTTATGTTTAAAATGAATTTATATTACAAATCATTTCTTAAAAGTTTATAACTTCAAGTAAAGTATTTACCATTACTAAGTATATGTGGTCACTCCTTTTTAACGTTTTTTTCCAAGGATTCTATAAAGTGCATGAGGACTTTCTAATGTTTTATTTAAAGTATTTATATTTATTTTATATTTATTATATAAATTGTTTTCTTGATTATGATGATATTCAAGAAAAAATGTAATAGGATTTTGTCTAACATTGTATTTCTGTGAAATTCATACTACATTCGCTTCTTATTTCATTTGTATTGTGTATGTAATACTAATTACTAAATTTTAGGTATCCTATTATTTAATTTATGGGTGTTCACCTACCCATTTTAGGATCCTTTTTTCCTAAATCTAATGTTCTTAAAGGTACCAAATCGATAAAATAGTCTTCTCTCAATTTAAAAACTGTGAGGCTCATGATTCATTATGCACCTGAATTATTTTTCATGGTTTTAATCCTTAAAATTTTATTGTTATATGTTGAATTTATTTATTTTCTTTATATTTTAAGCTTTATTTCATATCAATTTTGTAACATGATAAATTATATTCCCAAGTTACCATGTTATGATTTTTTATTAAGACAATCTTGTCATTTTTTCATATTGTTTGTGTTTATAACAGTTGTGATGAAATAACAAGATCCATATTTGAAGAACACTCATGTGTTTTAATTTAAAATATTTATTCATGATATATAGGTGGATTAATACAATATTTCTAGTCTTGTTACTTATGATAGTGTTTTTTATTAAAAAATTGAAAATCTCTCTATTCAGTTGGAAATATATTATATTCAAAACCCATGATTTCATATTTGATTTCCAAAATGATTTCCAAATATACATGTTGTCCTTTTAGATATAAAAATTATTCTCAAAAGTTTATTTCTATAATTCTTTTATAGATTTTTTCGATCTATTTTCAGGGAAATTATTTTCGAAAAGGATTTATGTTTTATAAATCATTTCTCAATTTAAAAAGGATATATTCCATTTAAAATATTTTCATATGACAACTCAAATGTATTTACCATATATGTGAATACCCATCTGTGTTAATCATGAATTTTTTGGAAAATTAATAAATGATTCAATTCATATTCATTATTTTATATTATTATGTTTTACTGGAATGTTTCTTACGAAATACTATCCTATTTCCATGGTTATATTATTTTTAAACCCACTTATTTTCACAAGTAATGTTTATGATGAATTGATTATAAATCCTACACCATTACACACATTATGATATGATTGTATGTTTATAATACACATTTCATTTCATAAATTATGATGTGGATATTTATGTTCTTGTGGAAAATGTATGTATGATTTTATTATGAGATGGGTGGGACCTATACCTCAATATAATGAAATTTTTAATGATTTATATCTCATGAGATTGAATAATACGGTCTTGGGAATCAACCTTGACTACTAAGATTTTAATTTTAGTAAACCCTGACTACCAAGATGGTTTAATGGGTGAAATGATGCTACCAAGATGATCATTAGAGTGATCCATGACAAACATAATGGTATGGGGAGTGAACATATACATTCGAAATAGGATTGGACCGGTGCATCGTCAACTATAGAAATAATATTTTAATCTCTTATGTGGGCCATAATTCCATGTTTTATTCCAATGTTATTTTTTCATTGATTATGTTCTTTGTTTTCATATGATTTATTTATTTATAACTACCATTCTATATAACACAATTCATTTAAATGATAGTCTATATGCACGGTATGATTTCTTGTTTCCCTGATCATGTTACAATACCATTATTTTTATTATTATACTTATATATCTCTCTTTCGTTCCCTTTATAGTCATTTGGGGTTTCAAGAAATAATTTTTCCTTCCATAGATTATGAATATATTTATTATGTTTTATGTGACTAAGAGGGGAGGTAGTCAAGAAGAACCTTGTGTGAGATAATTTATATCAATGTTCTACCAGTGTTTATGTTTTTTTTGATTTGAAACAAACATGACTAGAATGGTCTTTGGGAATCTATTTGTATAAAATTTTATGTATTATGCAAATGTAATTTAATTTTAATGTATGTATTGTGAGGAATGTTATATATGTATGGTATGAAAATGATGTCCAAAGTTACCTAAACCAATTATTTATTATTTTTATAATTTGTGGAAATATTATTTTCTTCCAATGTATATGATAATATAAGTGTGAAAAATATATCACTGAGAAAATGAGTTCATATATTTATAATTATTCATTGAATAATGAAATATTTCATTGTTTTTTGACCATAACTGAGATTTTTACCCACCTGATGTTTTAGAAAATGGTTTTCAGGGTGTTTTATGTTTTGTAAGAGGAAAAAATAATATGTACTAATTATTATAAATATTTTTCAAGAAAATAAATCATTTATTTTTATTTTTTAAGACTATTTTAAAATGAAAACATGGATACAATATTAGAAGCATCATCTTTGTATACTTGTGGGATTTTATGTGTGAATTATAACATAAATATCTATAAATATATACTAAAAATACCATAGAGAATACAATAAAGTGACACTAAATGAATTAATTAGATGATTTTTTTAATGTCATGTATTTTTATAATATATTAGAGAAACCTACAAAGTTGTTGATAAGGGAAATTGTTATCTTCATAAGGTGGTTTAGTTGAACAATGTTCTGATGTGTATTGTTTCAAACATTGATCCTCATTTTGTGTCATATTTCTGGTATGGTGTTAAAATATCCCTTATATAATGATTTATTTTATCAAATCTTATCTTCCACTGTATAATGGTCAATCTAAGAGGAATATTCCAATTCATGAGGCCATGATTGAAGCCTATTTTTTGGATATTGGTGGTTCATAGGAGAAAAATATATCAATTATGTATTATTAATGTAATAATACATTTTAAGAATCTATCCAATTCCTATCTTCTTTAGGTTTTGTATGGGAGGCCATGTCCTTACCTTCCATGATTTGATCTAAATTATAGCTTTTAATTATGAACTTATTGTACCTAATCTAGTTTAGGATACATCTAAACATGTTATTCTAATTATACAATCGTTGGTGACCACATAGAGCTTGCTGAAATCATAGGTAAACCATCAGATATAACATTTAGAAATTGGGAATGGTATTAATTGTTTCCTTCGGGTGTCTCATTGGTTGTGGAAACATTATGTCAGGAAATAAGTAATGCTAGTGACAAGAATTTTTAGGCCGATTGAAATATAAGAAAGGGACATTCTAGTAGAGGATTTTATATATGTTCCAAAATGATCAAGTTCCATGCATGATTTGATCCACATGTGTCGTAAAATAATTTATCATCCACAAATTTTCCATTTTATAAAAAAAGAAGCTGTCATGTTTTTTTTGATGAATCAATTTAGTAGAGTTCTATGTGAGTTGTGGATCGTAGTGAGAAATATCTATAGGGTAGGACCATACCATTAGTTTGGATGTAGTTGTATGATGGTTGAGTTGTGGAGGATACCTAGTACATAATATGTTATATGTGATCATATCAGAAAAACTTGATCATTGAGACCTCATACAGATTCTTGGAGTTGCTCTAGGAAGAGTTTTTATAAGGAATAGGGGTTATAATATCATGTCTTCTTTCATTTACATCTATCTAATGGATTTTATTTTATCCCCCTATTTCCATTTTTTTACATCATGAGAGTATTCTGTTTGAATAAACACAGTCTTTTGGTGCATAGAAACTTGAGATGGATATTAGAGTATCTAAAATGATAGATTTATAAGAGAAAAGGACAAATAGTTCAGGGGTGTTTTCTTGATTAAGTTAATAGAGTTCATGAATAAATTGGATATGTTATTTAGGGGTTCTTTATGATATTATAAACATTAAAATAGGGTTGGTTTCTTTGGATGGATACTAGGTTGAAAAATCAAAATCAAAACATTTACACTCCATTTAATGGCATAACACAACATGTAACTGTTCGATGGTTTAAATTGAATAAATCTGAGGTCTTGTTTTATATATAATATTGCATTAAAATTAGTTAGATGATCTCTATTCACATTACACAACATGTAAATTCCTATCCTTTTATTTTAAACATTTCAAGTGAATGAATTAACTCCAACACTTGTTTTCATGCAGATATAGAAAAATATAGTTGAATATTTGGGGATCCAAGTTACATTCTAGACATCAGATTTGTGTTAGTGATCCTCAGAACCTATTTGAAATCATCTTCAAATTATTCATTGTGGGAGTTTTCTGTTGTAAGTGGTGTTGGATCATTAGTTATATGTAGGTGTCAAAATCATAACCTTGTAGTTGGATAATTTGTATGTTAGTGTAATAATGTGATTTCACCATCATTGTGAGTTCCCAAATTAATTAAATAAAAAATGTAATTATTTCTTACACCCTTGGTTTTTAAATGGATTTTAGATGGATTATGGTTGTCTATAGGGTGAGATAAACCTGATTAATATTTAACTGGAAAGTGAATTAAATTAAATTTAGCATTACATGTGACATTGTGTGATTTATTGTTATAGGATCACTATGTTTTGTCTTATTTCATAATGATATAATTTCACTTCAATTTTAAATTAAATTAGAATTGGAATATTAATGATGAATGATAATTATAATAATTATCCATTGAGAGTTGTGATGTGGTATTGTGATATACATATTGTATGATAAGGATAATATCCCATTTTTAATTCTAATATATTGGACTTAGCCATGGAACATACACACTTATATTCCTTAATGATGATATTGAGCAAGCTCAGCCTAGTCCCATGTTGTATTGCTTTTAGAGATCACCATATGCCTAGTCCCACACGGTAATTCTTATAAGACTTTATATAGTAGTTATTATAGTTTTTTGACCCAAATTGATGTGGATGAACCACAATTATATGGTTGTGGTTGGCATAGTGTAAGAGATTCCCAATTATACTATAGACTAAAGCTAATGAATGTTATTTTTTAATTGTTATGTGGTTGTGGTTGGAATAGTTATAAGATATTCCTAGATATATTGTAACATGGAGCCAGAGCATATTATTGTATATCATTTATATTTATACTAATTAATACAAATGGTTATCACATTATTATATAATATTCTTATAATACCATTTCTTAGACATTGTGGTCTGGACCAACTATGATATAATAACACCATATTTAGGCTTTCATTTGGTTCTTGAGAATATATCATTGATTAAGTTTTAGAAAACTGGAAACTACATTGGTGTTGATTACTTTTTTTTGGTTTGTATAGAGAGTTGAGATGGGACTTATGTATAATTTGGGACTTGGGCCTTGAGCATTGTATTTGAGTATTGAAGTAATTTTCCTATATTTTTCTATAATGGCATTTATTTATATTCTTATAGGTCATAATATTATTCCTTATTTATTTATATAATATTTAGTCGGATTTTTTTGGTCATCCTCTATGTATTTACTTTGATTATTTCGGTTTTATTGTGAATATTTTTCTCCTAATATGGCACTTCATACCTAGGGTTATAGTCTCCCCACAATACATTACACACCCCTTCTGATAGTTAACAGACTCTTGTATATGGGGAGGTGTGCTTGAGTTATTTTAAGCCACCATTTATGGCCAAATGAGAGAGTACCAATTTGGGGAATATTATATTCAATTTTTCAAATAAATTTATAAAATAGGTACAAATTACATTTAAAATATCAGCTATAATTGTAAAAAAGTGTTTCTTAGAAAATATAGTTTTAATATTAAAATTCTTCATATTCATACAAATTATCTAGAATGAGAATAATATAAATGATAATCATTTTATTAAATATTTAATATATACATTTCATTAAAATCATCACAAAAATTAATTCATTAAATTATTAATTTCAAATGCATTTAGGTGCATAGAAATATTTTTGCAACAATTATTTCATTTATATTCCGAGGATTTTTATTTTCATTTCTAATTAATTTTTAATCAATTAATACATTATATATACAAGTCAAAACCATATATTTTCATATTTTAGATAATACTATTCATACCCCCAATTATAATTTCTAGGTGATAACTATCATGTAATATAATAATGTTTTCATTATATTCCATGGTTCATTTAAACATAGTGTTTCACGTAATATAATAAAAATATATTGTTGCGTATAATATAATATTTGAGTGTTAATTAATTTATTTATAAAATCAAATTAATATTAATATGGGTTGTCACATTTTATCCCTGTCCCCTTTAATATGAATTTGTCCCTCAAAATTAATCACATTGTTACAAAAAACTGAGGATCCTTTTACCTCATTACATAATATGGTTCTCATACAGTAGATTCCCAACAATCCAATGAGTAGGTGAGAGGTCATGCTTCATAGAACATTAACTATAGGATCTCGATTAACTACCTAACATTTCACTTAAGAAATATATTACTCCTGTGCTAAGACATTTAAATTCAGTACATGTGATGGGTAAGATAATTACTTCCACTGTAGTGATACGTGGAACACATCATGAACCTATGGAACGATTGATAAACTAGAAATTCAATAAACTACTTTTCCAATACAATAAATTATTTTAGTGCATACATTGTACCTTAGGATTAGTTTTCCCTTCATTCATCCAATTATAAATTAATAAAAATTTCTTTGAGGTGCATTAAATTTTATATCATGTCTACGATTAACCACACCACATTTCTATCATGTATATGTAGTACGTACTTATTACTATATAGATATATCTTACACTTCCACCTAATCAGTTAACTTAGGTCCTAATAGATTTATTTTAGAAACATAAATCTATAACATATAAAGGTATTCTTAGGAAGCCATCTAATTGTTTGAGTGAAAGATATTAACATAAAAAAACTAGAATATTAGAATTTTTGACCCAAAACACCTTTGAAATCCACTAATCAACATATTATCTTATCCTATAGTGTTTTAATTGTCCCCACCGTGTAAAATCATAACTTTATATCAATAGATTAATAAAGACGTATCATAAAATTTAAGTTACACATCAAACCCCAGTCAAAAAATTATTATGGTAATCCATGAACACATAACCATTCATTAGTATATATTTTATCAAAAATAAATATAGAAAAATCTTACAAGTTGGAAGAAATTTTTTCGATATTGCTTGGTGATATACATTATCACATAAATACCACAAAATTAAAGATAAGATAAATTATAAAGGATACCAATACCTTTAGTCATATGTCCATAATCATTAATTCCCTATTAAATTCATTTATGACTAATAGATATAAGGAAAACCAAGGTTTATTGATATAAATGCCTCCAACCTTATCCTTTATCATGATATACTCCCATTACATAAAACCTAAAAAGGGTGTTTCAATGAAATTTAACATATTATCAACTATAAAGTCATATATCCATGATGATGTCCATATATTTTGAGTTATTCATTAATAAATACACATGCACTAGTAAATTGTAATTCACCATTTATCCTATATATAATCTCTTATATTATTCAAAAATAAGTCATTGGATGCTTGGGTTCATCAATGTACTAATGGAATATTAAATTTTATTTTTTTATAATCCACATAGTGGGAGATAATCACATTTAATTTCACTAATAGATGAATAATATGGTTTTCATATGGCACATTCCCAGTAAATCAATCATAAAATATCCAACTAAGGTGGGGAGGATAAGTGTTCCCTAATTACAATGATTCATGTTATACATTTTGATTGAATATGTTTCCATTTTTAATTTCCCTTCAGTGTATGTTGTGGATAATAATCAATATTAGTCATTATATTGGGGTATTGATTATCATGATTCTTGAACACTATTCACATGAAATAATGACTTGTGCTTATGGTGCATTATATTGACCTTTCTCCCCATAAAATTTATTGACTAGACTCTTCATACCCCTTCTACATTATCTTAAACAATGTCCATGATTCCCACACTTTAATCACCTATTTTTTCATTTTAGGAACTCACCTATGAGCTTCTTCCCATATTTTTGGCTTTTGGGAGATTGAAAACTTTTCTTCCCTCTATATGACATATCATTGGATTTTCCGTGTTATCCTAATTTCATTTTTCTTATAACAAGAATAAAGACTGGTTCTATCATATATTTCCACATTTAGTGCACATAAAATGATTTCTTCATAGAATCCTAATCTTTTTATGGAAAATTCCCATCAGATATTTGGTTTCATGAAACTAAAGAATCGGTTATCTTTGCATTCAAGATGAATTATAATACATTATGAGTGCCTATTTAATTATTATATTTATATTATATGTTCTTAAAGATTCATCATCTTTATATTGATGCTTGAGTAATTCCTTCTCATATTATAATGAAAATATGAGGAATGTAATTTTTGAACATGTTCATTCTAACTCATTAAACAAAATGGTTTCAAATTATTATAATTTCGTCATTTCTAATTGAAATTCCATCATTTATATGCTTCAAATTCTAAATTGTATATATCCCAAATAATTTTTTCATGCTCTAACCCCTAAATAATAGAATATATAATTTTTTGATACTAATGCATTACTCAACAACCAGAAAATTAGTATAATCAGTTAAATAATGTGTGTTTTTCCTCGTGAAAAACTAAAGTTAATTTTGTTTTCTTATTCTCGTTTAGAATTCCATCATGAGTCATGTCATATGAATTATTTATTACGATATAAATTAGATTTTTCATTTCAAAATTCATAAAATATTGGTGTACAAGATGGAAATCATAGTATTTATTTTTTTATTCAGCATTAACATAGTTCTTTCAGATTCCATATTTTGAATAAAACAAAAACAAATAGTGTCACCAATAATAATCATAGAAGGGAACCACAAAATCACTATGAATCACTTACAAGGTGTATAAATCATGACATATTATTTTATATTAATGACACATTAGGTTTATCCTTGGTCATTCATAGTCATCTTAATTTTGAATCCTTCAAGATGGCTCATAAATAGTTTGAGAATTTCTAGAGAATATTCTGTGGCACTAACAAACTATTTGTGCAGCAAGATCAGTTTCCATGCACCATGTGTTAATAGAGACCAAATCAATGAACCCTCTTAAGATTTATTATCCTTAGGTTCCTATTTTCATGTTACAATCCCACAATATGTGACATCAAAGGGATGAAATTTCTTACAAATTACTCACTATGTCCTTTTCCATATTTCTATTATGATTTTCTGTACTTAGACACATGATTAGACTAATCTATTTATCTATCCCAGGACATATCCCTAAAATTAATTCTATGGATATCAATAAAGTTTTACCTTAATATTTTTCAAATGATAACTAGACCTATAATATAATAAAAACAATAGATACCCAAGCTTTCCATTCAAGGATATTAAAGTTTTTGACAAATATTCAATACATTATAAAAAAACATTCCATGAGACAATAATAGTTTATATATTTTGAAAAACATGATAAAAATATTCTTAATTAATGAATTATCTTCATTTTATCCCCATAATATATTCACCTCTATTAGTAATACTAAAAATTCATTCATCCGAACATGAGTGAAGGAATCAAAAGAATGGGTGAGCTCAGAAGTGCATAAAGGGTGAACAAGGGGAATATAAGAGCAAGAAAAATCCATAAGGATATGAGAACATGATCATATCATTTAAAGACCATACCTTATAAATAAAAGATCATAATATTGACTTATGTAAAAAAATATTAGCAGTTCATAAGGCATGGATCGTATTTAAATCAAATCAATGATCTATGAAAACATGTCATTGTCTTAAGACACAGATTTAGTTAATTCACATCTGATTACAAAATTTTGATCATCTATAAGTACAGTGTAGTTCACTCATAATGTTATGGAAAATAATTAATTCCCTTATATGAACTTATGGACATACATCCAGTTATAAGAAAAAAACTATGCACATGAAAGACTTGTGTATTCATAACATCAAGTATATCAAATTTCGGTCCACACATATAATTGAAAAAATGTAATTTGATTCACACATAACATTTTTATCATGTAATTAGGTTCACACATAACATACTTACTCATTAGAAATCTATATTTATTCATTGCATTAGTGGGATGTGTAGATCCAATCATCCTCAAAATTAAAATCATACATATGGGTTCTACTTGATCATCAAAAGTTATAAATATACCATCTGTCATGACCTGTACCATGGGGCCCATGTTGTGACTACCCCAAGCCCGTCTACCATAGGCCTGGGGCTGGTTACTAATACTGGAAAGGCATATCCAAAAAGGGAAGGCATTGACTTTAAACCTATACAACCCCATTCCTAACCACATTCAAACATATTGAAAGGGGGAAATAAGTATACCACTAAAATAATTCATAGTTCAAGTAAAACATAATGTTTGTGGGCCAGAATACAATCAAAACATGGAAATAAAAATAGTAAAATAAAAAAAGGAAACTCTGATGGCCATTGGTAGAAAACCGACTTGATTGTGTGAGTAGTGAAGCTACTGGAATCTGAAGTATTATTTCATGCCCACCCTGTCCTACTGGGCCCCAACTAATGCTAGTCCACCAATTCCACCATCATAGCATCTGTCAGTCCCATCCCTCTGAGCACCTCAATCAAAACAAAAATCATTTGCAGCAGACACAACACGTGGGGACGAATCCCATGAAGGGGTGATTATGAAAATACTTAGTAGGGACCCTGATACCCTCGATGGGTCTCCTAGTAATCGATGAAGGTAAAAAAACCAATTAAACCACACACATATCAAACCACCAATAAAGACTAAAACCATATATAATAAAGTAAAATAAAAAGCTCACAATAGATATAACAGAACTAAATAAATAAATATTATTATTTGTAAGGATAGATCATTATATTTCGTAGATAGGCTCTACAACTGGCCCTCATAGGGTCACATTGTGGTCACCCACATGGGATCGATAGGTGCTATCATCTAGAGGATCACTTGGTACTGAATCAAGGAGGATTTCAAAGCACAGAACCATGGAGGATCGCAAGGTGCATACCCATAAAATATCTGTAGGGAGTGACACATAGAAGATCGCTAGCTGCGTACCCAAAGAGGATCTCTATTTTTTCCTTGCATCATAGCCATTCAATAGATTCCCAAACATAGCACTCTTGATTATTGTAGGACCCTCTCATCAATCCATTATCCATACCTCATCCTCCATGAAGTCTCGCATATTGTAACCCCAAAATACCATCTTCTTGTAACAGTTTCTATGCAACAGATGGTGTGTCATTCTGACGCATGTTCTGTAAGTTATAGGCTTTTTAGTAAAAAGGTCCTAGTAGGATTTGAGTTAGATAAAACCCATATATACTCTATCATATGCCAAAACCCAATTGGAGTATCTCAAAAGGACAAGCCCATCACAGTGTCCCTCATATCGTAGATGGTGCATCAATTGGACTCTGGGTCTGTAAAATATGATCGTTTCAGTGAAATAGGGTGGGTCGGTTTCTGTCTGACCCGGTAGGACCCACCCATCCCGACCCATTCCTGGGGTCTGGCGTGGGTCCCGTATTGGTCCACCTTAGCTATCTGATTGGACTTGTGGGTCCGGATAGGTATAAAAGGTCTGAACCAGTGGCGGGTCCGGGCCAGTGGTGAGTCTGCCCCAACATCGCAGGTCCGACCCACTACAGGTGGACGGGTTTGTAGAAAACAATGGCATCTAGCCTCCCTCCCACCATGCAGTCGATGCAGGGAATCATTCTCACCATGTTCAAGTGAATTTTTTGGCTCCGCATGGCTGGCAAGGCAGGACGACCATTTTACAAACACATGGACCGGGTCTGCGTGACTCCTGTGCACTCGAGCGGCCTGACCAGACCACTCCTCCACGTGGTGTCGACTGGTGTTACGCCACCTCACTATTGCAGCATGCCAGCAAACCCACTTATCAACCAGCCTTTGTCCCTTAATCTGGCCCACATGTATTCGGGTGGCGTGGGGTCGATCCTTTGGCAGACCACCAGACCCGCTCCAGTGGTCTGCTATTCACGTTGCCTACGGAAAGGGCCTCTAGAGATCTCCCTCTTCCCCGGGATGGTCTTAAATCTATCTTGTTTTCAAGGTGACTAGTTGAAATTGAAGAATTCCAAAAAAAAACTATTGCAGAGATATTGGGCCTTCTTTTGGTCGCCCCGTACCCTCTACATTAGAGTATACTCATGGGGATAAACACGAGGATAACCACACAGCTTGAAAACCCCAAATCCAATCCCCACATAATATCCACCCAAAAAAATGATGAATTCTTGGACCAACCCCTTGGTCAGTTAATCCACGTTCAACAGTAATTTTCAAGAATGAAGAATTGTCATTAAATAAATCAAACCCCTACCTCGTTGATGTTCGATTCCAAAGGGTTATTCCTCAATGTTTCATGATGTTGACTTTCTTCCAGCTCCATTCATTGAGAGACAATGTACGTGATGAAGTCTCTCAGACATTCTTCATTCTTTGTTGGAGAGGAAAACTTCAGGTGGATTATCATAGAATCTCCATAGTTTTAATTACACATTCTACTACGTGTTTTTTTAATAAATAGAATCATGTCACATTAGTTGTATTACACCGCAATGTTTCATCATTATGTTGTTTCATTTTTGAAAATTCATTGCTTGTAGTCTCACTTTATTTCATCATTATGCATAATGATATTGGCCATTAATGAGAATCATTAATGGGCCTCGTCGCTACCTCGTTTCTGCACTACAACATTTCCATCCACCACCCAATGGTGAGTAATGAAATATAACAATTCTTTTAAATCATTTTTTTTATTTTCATGAAATTTCATTAAATTAAATTTTATACTCTGCCCTTTCCAACCATAGTTAATTCATTTCATGGTGAACCTTAGTGTTCTAAATTCAACAGTGCCCCTATATTGTTTATCCATGTACAAGTTCTAAGTATAGAAAATCCTGGTTGGATGTTTACTTAATGTGCCTTATAAAAATTTCAAAATTCTATTATGCAGTCTCTGGGCCTAGGAATCACGTCAAATAAGAGTGTTTAGTCTCAGAATAATTCCATATAAATTAAAAAAATGCATTGAAATTTTGAGACATCACATTATTACCACCATAAGGCTTTACATCCCATAAATCAGATACAAAAATAATCAAATAGATGATTGTATCGAGCAAGAATATCTGCCTCCCAATCCCATGTGCTCTCCTGTAGATTCCAATGCTGCCACTGAACACTAACAATAGGAATCAACAGACCATGTAGGACCCTCTCTTGTTGATCCTCTATATCTACTCAGAACTCTGAAAATGTCACCCCATCATCATTTTCCATCTTTCCCTAGTCAATGATGGGTGTTTAATCATGCACGTATCATTGTAGCATTGACATGTGGAAAACATCATGCAACCAGTGCATCTATGGGGGAGGAGATATACGGAACACCACATTGCTAACTCTTCTCAGGACCTGATAATGAATGAAAAACCTCAGTGATAGTTTTTCACACCAACCAAATCTCTGCAATCCTCATCGTTGTGATGCATAAAAGAAAACATTATCACACTAATCATAATCCAAGGGTCTCAATATCCTATAAGATTATGACTTATTCCTTCTATGGGCAGCCCTCATCCGCCCATAGATGATCTACAACTTCTTGGTGGTAGCCCGTATCAACTCGAAACCCTTGAGTGCTGAGTCCCTTACGTCTGTCCAGTATAGGGGTGATCTGCAAGGCCGCCCGTACAAGGCCTCAAATGATGTCAGGAAAATGGTGGGGTTATATCTATTTTTATGAAAACACCCCCAATGTTAGGTGGTCCTCCCAAAATTTACCAAACTCTTGGACACAAGCACGAAGCATGTCCTCCAAGGTCTGTATGGTCCACTCCACCTAACCATCAATCTTTGGGTAAAAAGATGTCATCAATGTAGTTGAGTCTTGAATGCCTCATGCAACCCCTTACACAACCAAGATGTAATGTGTTCATCCTGTTCTGAGATGATCATCGAATGTAACCTATGGATCAACACTATCTCCTAGACCTAGAGTCATCTCATGCCCTCTACCAATCCCTACTCCCAGATGTGTAGGATGTGATCCGACCTTGTGAGTTGTTCAATGATCACCCAGATAGAATCATGGACCCTAGATGTACGTGTAAACCCTAACACAAAGACCATTGAGATACCATCCCATTTCCACTCAGTACCTTGATTGGCTGGGCCATTCCTGCTAGAACCAGATACTCGACCTTCACTTGCTGAAAATTGAGGCATCAAAAAATGAAGTTGGCCACCACATTCTTCATCCATGGCCACCAGTACTGACATTGGAGTTCTTGGTACATATTTTCCACTCCAAGATGTACCACTAATGGGGATGTATGAAACTCCCTCAACAACTGCCCCCACAACATCACTAGTACTATGGTGGTCCCTGTTAAAAGGATGTGAAGCTCCCGGCATATCTAAAATCCATTAAAGCCCTTCTGAAGGATATTTTAGCATATCGGGCCTCACATTCATCATCTAAAAGATATTCCTTCCTAACTCGATGTAAGAGTGTGTGTGTGATATTCACATACTGGAGGTAAGCTTCTCCATTACTATCGATTAAGGATATCTAATCTCGGCAAGCTACTCAGTTGCCTCACTCAGTAGTTTCAAACCAAACCGCATACTCAGTGCATCTTCATCCATGTTCCCCTTTCCGTGAGTATATACTATTTCAATGTCATAGTCCTTGAGGAACAAAAACCATCTACACTCTCTGATGTTTATATCCTTATTTTATAGGATGTACCTAAGAATTTTTTGGTTTGAGAAGATGGTAAAATGTTCCCCCATAACGTAGGGACACCATATCTTTAAATCAGTGACCACTACTACTAACGTCATGTTAGTGGTCACATAGTTCTATTCAGGTTACCATTACTTTTTTAAGCCATATACAATCAATGCTTCCTTCTGCATCCTGACACAACCCAGTCTGGTCTATGATGCATCACAGTAAACAACATACCCAGCCCCCTATTCTATTAGTCTCAAGATAGGGGCACTCTTCAGTCTATGCCTCAGCTTCTGGAAACATTGTTGGCATCTATCCATCCATATGAAGGGTTTTCAATACCTTTTTAATGTTGGAAAGGGTTCTGATACTCTGGAAAATTTGTGTACGAATCTATGGTAGTGCCCATTCAACCCCCTGATTTTCCACACCTCGGTCATGCTCATGGGTTTCTCCAATGAAATCATTATATATATATTCACCAGATCCACTACAACCCCAACCTATGAGATGATTTGTCCCAAAAAGAGGCCATCTTGAATCCAAAACTAGCACTTCTAGAGCTTAACATAAATTTGTTGCTCTCAGAGTGGGACTAAGACTATTTTCAAGTGGGTAGATTACTGCTACTCTGATGATGAGTAAAACAATACGTCATCATAGAAGAAAAACACAATACTATCAAGGTAAGGATAGAAGATCATGTTTGATAGTCCCATGAACACTTCTAGGTCTTCAGTGAAACTGAAAGGCATCACTAGGAACTCATTGTGGTCATAACGTCACATAAAGGATATCTTAGGTATATCCTCATCATGTACATGATGTTTTTTATTGAATGATATGAGGTCTATATTTGAGAACCACCTCGATCCCTTCAATGGTCAACAAGTTAATCAATCCATTGCAGTGGGAACTTATTCTTCACGATCATCTGTTTCAGTCAACAGAAGTCCACACATATCCTCAATCTCAAGTCTTCCATCATAGAAAAAAAATTGGGGCTTCCAATGGAGAAACATTGGGCCACACAAACCCATTCCTCTGAATGTCCTCCAGCAATACCCTCAAGTCACGATGATTCCTGAAATACATATGATATGTAGGTGTAGATATTGGTGTTGTAAATGGATACAAGTCAACGAAGAATTCTACCTCTCTACAAGGATGTAGTCCATAGACATCTTCTGGAATGACATCCTCATATTCTTCCCCCACTTAGAGAAACTCCGACTCCCCTCATCGACCACACATTAGGTTTGGCCATTCAACAGTTGAGTGATCAGTTTCACCCTCCACTAAGAAATTCCATCTTATGCTACTATGGTTCCCTTCTTATGGTGAATTAAAACTTGTACCCATTATTGCAAACATTCTAAACATTGCACCTAAATTAGTCAACCTGAGCATGGAATGTGGATAACCATCCCATACCCAATATTATTATATAATGCCTCAATGCAGCTACTAGGAGATCCCAAATGAATCTCTAGACTCCTTGAGTAATATCACACTACAATAACTGGTGTGTAGTTTTAAAATACTCCCCCATTTGAGTCTCTATTTGTAAGTATAAAGCCATCTGATCCAACCAAAATCTCTGAGCTCCGAACAAGAGCGATTGAAATGAAGGAATGACTAGAACCTATGTCTACATGTAATGACACTATGGTGGATTAAACACAGATCAAACCTCTAATCATCTCTAAATTACTATGGTCATTAGTCTCTATAACCTGATGTTGACCCCACCAATGTCCAACTTCCCCTGATGCTCAGGGTGGACCTCTTGTGGATGGTTCTGGTAGTACCTCGAACTATCATCCACTACTTACTGCTCGGCCTAATCCCTTGTCACATATGTGGCCCTATGGACCTCCTCTCTTGATCCCATATCGTTGTCTCGGCATTCCCTAGACCGCCCACTGTTCACCCTTGAAGGGAGTTATATAGTCGCGACCCACATGACTATGTACAATGTAAGAGAAAAAAAACTCTATTTCATTGATGACCTCATATTCCTCACTGGCTATGCACCTATGAACCTACAACCTGGTGTTGTCCCCGGGAATTTCTGGCCAATTTTGGCCTCTACATTGGCTACCCACTACCATTTTTAGATGACCCGGCCACCTATCGTCTGGGTGTGCCTCACTCAATTAGTGCCTTCATGGCTAGAAATCTCTCCACCTGTTGGGGTTTCTCTTGCACTCCGGCCTACGTCGGGATGTTGTGAAGTCATCGACACCCTAATATCCCATAAAAGACCCTGCTCAAAGGTCTAGGCCCTAAAAAAGTTCGTGAACCATGTCAGTGAAGTAATAGGTAAGGTCGGTAAACCACGCTAAGTATTGGTCCACATTCAGGTTACACTTCTGTAGCTATAGTAACATCTGAAGACACATAGTACATAATTTTACTAGTACGAACTCCAACATGAAGGGGCTCACAATATCTTTCTAGATTAGTTTTTCCTCCTCATTCATCTAGAATATTAAGCTCCACCACCTACCTGTCATGCCCTAAAAAAGGATAGCGGCTAGGATCACCATCTGGTCTGCTGGTGTCTCTACTAGGAGAAAAAACCTGAGTAACTGCCTCCAACTAATCCTCGGTTTCTTACAGATCTGTATCTCCTCTAATCCTTAGATGAATCTATCTCTAAACTCATGTAGTGCATTCATATGGAGAGCAGTATCTTCTTGTGGGGCTGGTAGGAAATGATGCAATCTGGGTGGTGGTGCTACTGGTACACCCCCCGAAGGTGATATCCCTATATGTTATCCCTGTATCGACACCACATCACTCAGTAGTCTATCATCATGGTCTCTCACTAGAATCATGGTAGGATACCATCATTGAAAAATCCTATAGATAAATAGATGTGACATTACCAATAATTTATACCAACTGAGCTAACTCAAAATAGATCAAGAGAAAAAAATTACAAAAAACATTCAATGAGTGTTTTCATGTACCGAGTTGGAAAATAGAATTCGGGGACCTCGTGTATGAATATGTTTTCCACAGCACCAACACTAGACTCCCTAGACAGAAATTTTAACTCATGAAAATTAACAATATAGCTTCCATCATAAATACAGACTCATAATTCTTATAGTAGAAGCTACAATCCATTGATACCAAATTTTCATGACCCATCCCCTGAGGCCCATTCAGTGACTACCCCAAGCCCGCCTTCCATAGCCCATGGGATGGAGACTAGTACCAGAATGGGATATCCAAAAAGGGAAGTCATTTCCATTGAACATTTACACAAAATGCCCAACAACATCCCAACACAGAGAAAGGTGAAAACAAGAATACCACTAAAACAAAGCTGAGAAAAAGTACATGTGTATGTAAGTGGGTTAGATTAGTAACCAAACAACAAAATGTAAAGAGTAAAGTACAAAAATGAAACTCTAATGTCCATCCATGGATAACCCCACATGATCGTGAGAGTTGTGAAGCTATTGGGAGCTGAAGTAGTATGTCATGCACGCCCGGTCCTACAAGGAAACCTTGTACATGGACACCAATTCCTCCATTGTAGCATCCGGCAGTTCTGCCCCCTTGATTACCTCAATCAAAACATCAATTTTCTACACTAGGCACAATATGTGGGGGTGAATACTTTCTTGCGGGGTGTATAAAAATACTCATAATAGACACGGAGCCCCCAAAAGTCCCTCGGTAATCACGGAAGCAATAACCCACAAATCAAAACCATAATGATTATACCACCATGAAAGACCACAACAACCTATAATAAAAATAAAAGATGTATCTCCAAATATATATAATATATGTACATAAATAAATATGATTAGTCATAAATCTAGCTCATCTTATTCTATCTAGAGGTTCTGCTGCTGACCCGTAAATGGTCTTTAGGTGTTGACCCACATATGATTGCAAGTTGTTGACCCATAGTGGATCGTTAGGTGGTTACCCACAGAGGATCTCTAGGAGCTGACCCATAGAGGATTGCAAGGTTCTAGCCCACAGAGGATCTCTAGGTGCTCACCCAGAGAGGATCGCTAGGTGCTAACCCATATAAGACCACTATTCATTCTTCACTTCACAACCATCCTCTGGATTCCTATACTTAGGACGCTTGATTTCTAGAGGATCATCTCCTAAATCCATCAGTCATACCAAAACATCTATGATGTCCCACCTAGATTAACCCAATAGGACCGTCACGTCGTAAGAGTCCCAACAAAAAAACTATTTGTCATTTGGATGCCCGGTCTGTAAGTTATAGGAATTTAGTAAAAAGGGCCTGGTTGGATTCGAGTCCTATCCGTCCTTCCCATTCTACAACATCCACTAAAACATAAGTGGTGTATCTCAACAGGTCAGCCCTACCACAAAGATCCTCAAACCGCAGATTGTATGTCAATTAGATGTCTGGTCTACATGTTATGATCATTTCAGTGAAATATTGCCACTCAAGTCAACGCCGGTCCGACCCAGTCGGACCAAACCAACCCATCCCTGTTCGTGTGTCTAGTGTGGGTCCCACAAGGGTCTAGCCTAGCCAGTCTATTGGGATATTGTTTCTGACATGGTAGAATGGGTCTGGACTGGGAAGGGTCCAACCTGGTGGTGGGTCTGGCACGACGTCACGGGTTTTGCCCAGTGGCATGGGTCCAACCCGATGGAGCAGGTCCGGCCCCCTGAGCCACGGGTCCTTCCTAGCATGGGAAAAAATGCCCACTCATCCGGGACCCAGTATACACCCATGTCCAACCTTCCTCCTAACACGTCGTTGATGTGAGGTGGTCTCGTCGTCGTGGTCAGGTGACTGTTGCGACTTTGTACAGCCTGCCAGGCTGGCCAACCATTTCGCACACACACGAACCGGGTCTACATGCATCTACTGCTCCTGAGCGGCCTGAGTGGGCCTCTCCTCCACATAGTGCCACACCACCTCACCACTATTTCAATTTGTCAGCATCTTCATGCCGTTGCGGCATGCTAACAGGTGTCTCACTCCACCTGGCTACCAGCACCGTAACGGCCCAAAAATTTATTAATGAAAATTCCTCTCATAGCTTATTTAAATGACTTCTTATGGTTATGTAAAATCCTTGAACTTATTTGGTTTTATGTTTTGGATTATAAAATACTATTATGAATTTTGACTATTGCTAATATAGTTATTGAATAGTGATCACATGATTAGTATAAATATATGGATTAAACCAAAACTATTTTCTCTAAAAAAGTAATCGATGACCTCATCCAGAATATTTGGCCTATACGAAGCCCATTTATCTGATGTCAAAAAGGAGGTTGCATCATTGTGTTTCTCTCTTGGCCATTCCCATTCTGAGCATTAATACATTAAGCTTGAGCAGAACCGCCAACGAATGATGTGGAAGTTGATAGAGATTACCACTCAAGTGAAGTTATCTGAGCCACCCAAAGAGTCTATCACTATCGCACACCATACCCTTCAGAATTATGACGGTTTTATAAGTGTTTATGTAACAAGACCATAGCACTATGAATATCTGCATTATTTTTGTATATAATAATGAATATAAAATCATTTTATTATTGTTACTTTGTAAATTTTTCTAAATCACATATATTATTTTTAGTTAATATTAAAAAAAGATATCTATTTTGATGAATTAATGGATTTTTTAATTAACTAATATTTAAATAAAATATTATTTTTTTAAAATACTTTTTATTAAATATAAATTATCGTACAATTTTATGGCTTTAATTGTAAGTTTTGTTATGGTTTGAGAGATGTTTTTTTCAAAACCCATGAATTTTCTATAAATGTACATTTTTATTTTAAAAGTAAAAATTCACAAATTTAGATAATTATTTAGATAAAAAAATATCCTTTTTGGAATCAGGATGTCTAAATTATTCAATGGTGAATTTTTCATAATTTTCTAAGTCGTATTTTATCGCAAATATTAAATACTATTTAAATATACAATGTGTTTTATAACAACATAATGACCCAATATTTATGTAATAAAAAAATGAATATTATGTTTGGAAAATATATGTTTTACCATTAAAATAATATGATTATGTGTTTTTTTAATAATTTTACAATGCTTTAGTATAATATTCAATGCTTAAAAAACATTTTATCTTTTTAAATTGTTTTCATAGAGAGTGTAACTCACCACCACATAAAAAACCCAATTATTTTAAAAAGATCATCCATTGGACATATAAAATATATTTTTTCACTCCCCTTTGGGAAAAACCATGTTCAAAATCCGTGGGCTCATTTGTGGTTTTGATTAGATTAATATACGGTTTCTGAAACCTAAATAATAAAGAATTCCTTCTCATTTCATATATAAACCAATCCAACCTCCCACTTACTATTCACTAAAATCCTTAATAGCTCGTCCCAAACCTTCCATCCTCTCTCCATTATCCTATCAAGGTACTCCAAGCTCCCAGAAATCCCCTATCAAGCCTCTCCCAAGACTTGGGGATCACACTTTCAAATAAGGGATTATTACTTTTTTTATTTATGTCCATGTTTCCTTATATTTTTATGCCATTTTATTTTCAATTTTAATTATTAGGGTATGATTTTACACCTCCCCCATACGTCCCTCTTCATCATTGAATAATGAGAGATCCCATTTCTCTCTCATCAAGGCCACCCATGTACACCTGTTACAATGTTGAAATTCCATAAGGAATTTCTCTCTCCTCATTTACATTCAAGACAATTGTTTTGTATTATGTATCTAAATTTAATTACAATTTTTTTGAAATATATCTATATGACCCCTTACTTCCCATTTCATGTAAATATGATGAGACATCCCTGTCTCCCTCATCTTCCATTTTTTATGAGTTCTTATGTTACGATGTTACGCTGCCGAAATTGCACCTCAATTTTCCATGACAAAGTCATTGTGTGGTAAATACGGTTCCCCTTTCTCTATCAAGGGTATTCACCTTTATAAACATTTAATTATTGTTTAATGGGTTTCATGTATTAATTACATACACCTTTATCGTGTAATAAATGATGATGTTTAGTAAATCTATGTTTTATGATCCATGTGGCCCAATTATGCATGAATTAAAATGAATAAGAATGGTGCATGTTGATAGCGCTCCAATGCATTGGCTGAAGTATAGTATCATTTTATGTGTATTGAAATTAGGGTTGACTCATGCTAATTAAAATACAATGAGGTTTTACTGGTGAATCATGTGCAATGAGGTTTTACTCATGCACCATGTGCAATGTGCCTTGGATCATGCTAATCTCATGTTAAGTGTAGTTACCACATTTCCATGTCCTGTTTATCATGCTTTATCATTCCTTTATGTTTATGTTTCTCATGTTCTCCATTGATATACCTATTGTCAAACATGTAAATAATTCCTCTTATTATTCAATTTTTATTCCCTTACTAGGCATTATAGCTCAACCTTTTCTTATGCATGTCCTTAGGTTATCCCATGCATCGCAAACTACGAGACAATGTAGTGCTCTTATAAAGGAATTTTTTAATAAAGATGTTGTATTTTATGTTTAAGGTTGTTATGTAATGTTCATATGCCCCAAATTCACGAGACCTCTAAATCTTCAATGTTAATTCAAGTGAATTTTATGTAATAAATCATGATTTAGTGTGTAATTAATAGTAGGGTTGTTATAGTTAGTATCCAAGGATAGGTTTAGTTATTTTTGCGATTAGGATTAGAAATCAAAGTGAAAGCATTAGGGATAATACTATGTATAATAAAAACACCCCTAATTTAGGGTTAGTATTTAGTTAGTATTTTATCAAGCAAGTACATCCCTATCTGGATATGAGCAGGTAGAGGTAACTATGAATTTCACGTATCTAGGGGTTAAAAACTTGAAAAAACATTTCAGGCATGACCTAGGGTATCCCAGTACATGACAAATGGCCCTACTACACTCTTGGTTATGACACTCCTAGGTCCCACCCATCTAATAATGATACCATTCTTATGTGTGCCACAAAATCATAAACCATACATCATAGCATAACCCTTATAAAAAAATGGGAATCTTAAACATCGTGACATCATAAAACAATTCATATAAGATAAAATAATTCATAAAATAATTCCATCACAACATAATCAAATCAATTTAATAATAGGGATAGAAATAGAACAATATATTATCTTAGATGTAAAATAATTTTGATAAAACACTTGAACTCCATTCTTGAGGAAAATATCCTTTCTACTTCAATAACATTTTTCCTTTCTTAACATTTCATACCATTTTAAACTAAAGAAGTTGATTAAAAATAAACGTGAAAACTTGTAAAGTAAGATTCTTGGAAATAATTTTTTAAAAATCCATTCATGTCGTATAAGTTAAAAAAAACATTCTTCTCATAGTTTTGTCAGAGAAGTCAAAAAGTACCTCGTACGAAAAACGACAAAAGATTCCTTTCATATCCTTTACTAAAAACTCAACGAAGGGTAAAATTGGATTTAAACAATTGTATGTGGATGGAAATAATATTAAATATTAAGGAAACATGTATGTGGATGATAAAATACACCCCAGTAAAGACCAAAGTATAAACAATCTCGGATAAAAATGAGATTGTGATATTTTCCTTACCTTAGGTCTGATTTGCTTCGTAAGTGTCCAAACCTCCTGTATAATGATTTAAATAATGTCATTGACTTATTAGAGAATCTTATTCATTGTTATTATATCATATATGGTTCACTTATGACTTTATATTACCCCTTCTTTTGTAAATTCATGTTCAAGTAGCGTTTTGGGTAAAATCGTCTCATTTGTCGTTCGTGTTTTAACTTGTAATTATTCATATGATTACTTAGATCATGATTAATTAATTCCAGAATATAAAACATGATTTATATATAATATATATTCAGAATATACATATATATAATAAATCAGTAAATGGAATGAAATACACCATTCATGGAGACGGTAGGTCGTACGTACGCATGAACGCTGTTTTCGTTTCCTCATTGAGTTGAATGTAATTAAGTAGATGAAATAAATATATATATACATAAATCCAGTATCATTATTATGTCATATATTTAATGATTTCTTATTATATGTACTTTATAATCATTCATGAATTCTTAAAGTGGAGAATGAATCTCATCGCATCGTGGAGACGGTAGTCCGTACGTACGCACGAGCGCTGATATCGTTCTCATGATCGTGTGACTGTATTGGAGTGTATGTATACTATTTAAAAATAAATATAACTTTAAAATAATCATATATAGTTATTATTTACACCATTATACCCATCCAAGTAAGGTGGTGGTGGAAAATAGATTTCACCACGGCGTGGAGACGGTATTCCGTACGTACGCACACGCGGTGATTTTGTTTTCCGTAGGATAGATAGATGGTGAAATAGGGTTGTTTCATACATATAATAACATATCAGTATATGAGTGATACTGATGTTATTACTTCATAATGAAACAACTAAATAAGAAGAAGTGGAAGAAGAAATAAAGATGAAAGAATCGGTAACGGACATTACCTCTTCTTTGAAGTGCTTCTTTGACACATTCTTTTAGGGCACTAAAATTGGTCTTTGAAGAAGAACAGGACCTCTAGTATGTCTCTAGGGAAGTGGATAGGAGAACAAGGCATGGTTTGGACGAGCTTGAAGGCTCAAAGTGGTGTGAGGAAGAGAGGGAGGAGATGCCCTTTTATAAGGGAGGAGAGGGGCACCTTTAGAATAACAAAAAATATTATTTTATTATAAAGTCAAGTTCGGTTTTAAATAGCTCCAATTGATTTATTTCAAAGTAAGGTGGGGATGGGTCGAAATCCTCTCATCCAATATAATTTAGACTAGTTTAGGTTTCTATTTTAACCTTATCATTTAGATTTAACATTAATTTAAATAACTTTACTTTTACCGTGTCTTCTTGTTTTCTTACACTATATGGATAATAAACTTACCATAACAAGACAAACGAACCCAAAGTTGTTTATTATTAATATATCTATCCTTATCTAAGTCATTTGGCTGATCCTTAGATTTTTAGGAAGTAAATAACAATTAATAAAATAATATTTGTTTCAAAAACTAATTTATGTCAATTTTGACACTATTTGGTACATGATTTTTATGAAATTTATAACAGAATGATAAGTTCGAACCAAGTTACTTATATCAACAATAACATGTCATATTAACCTAGAAAATTAATTTAAGTCATAAAAAGTATCAAATTACATTTATTTGGGCATTTATAACATCAATTATGTCAATATTTCATTAATAAGACAATTATCGCATCATCATTGTGTCATAAATAAATTAAATTATTTGAGGACTAAAAATTATAAATAAAATACAATTATTTAGGAAATATTTTTAGCTTTCTAATTAATGTTTATAGTCAAATTTATCTTATGTATAACCCCATATTAAAAATGATTTACTTATTATACTTTGATTTTAACAATTTTAACCCTTCTTTAAATAAATGAATAATAAATGTCCTAATCTAATCCAAGTGGGCCTAAATGGTCATATTTTATTCCTAAGGTTGTTTTTTGTCGAATTACATTTGTCCAATAGAATTATGACATGTGTTAGGGTAATAATAATATCATTTTTACCCTTAATTACCCTATTTACTTTTAACCGTGGTAAAAAAAAGTAAAAAGTTACTATTCACCAAAAAATTATTTTCATCTCATTAAACCACATTTTACTTACTGAAATCAACCGTGTCTCTCGGATTTTCAAAATTCCACTCACAGAATCGGTAAAATTATGTTTTATGAAAAATTCAGTTTTTTTAACAACCACTTATTGGTTTCACTATTCATCAAAAAATGAAAGTTTCCAGAAAAATACCAAAAAATTGATCTAATCTATATTTGATATTATGAATTTAAAAATGATGTCTATTTTATCCATTTCAAAACATATCTGTTGCATTAATTAATTTAAAAATTAATTCCCGTCGTCAAAACAAATAGCATGTTCTTAAGAGATAATAACTATCAAAAGATTGACACTTGTTTATGTCTGGTTTAAATGTAGAATTACATCCAATGACCAACATTGTATTAAATTGTGAAAATATATTCTAAATATACTTTAAAACCACTCAAATTTATAATTTATCACTATTAATTATTTCTATTAAAAAAAGTTCTTTTTAATTAATATTTAGTAATTTTCACTATTCATCAGAATATGAAAGTTATCCAAAAGTTTCCAAAATTTCACCCTAAGTTAATTTCGATATTCCGAATCCAAAAATGAATTCCATTTTGAAAAATAAAATTTAAAAAATTTCAAAAAAAATTTATTACTATTCATAACAGCTAGTTTTAATAATATTTTAATAGCATATTGTTGTTTTGTGAAAACTCGTTATTGCGTACTACACACGCTATCGAGGAAGGTCACGATTGCATGTTGTGCAAGATCCTTTTGGTGTAGCGTACAACACAAGACATTAATGAAATTAAAAATAATATTTTTCATAAAATCTCGGGGTGTTACATACTCACATCCCACCAAATCCCTATAATAAATTACGTGGTTATTCCATCCCATTTCCAATCCGGGATCTCAAGGGGCTACAATGATCATTTCTATAATAAGTTCTCATCCTTCACCTATATAGTGGGAGACATCATGAGATAAAATCATCCATGCTCCATCTCATTCCATCCCACCAATTCAACCATAAATGGTCTATGTACATATTCCATACATTATAAAATACAATGAATGGGGATTTGTAGAACTCTCACTTCATCTCCTCCTATATGATGACTAGAAACATTTTCCATCAATAGAAAAGGATAATGGGATTCCCTCCATCGTAAAATCCACCAGGTGAATATCCTTATGATATATTCTAATAAATGACATGAAAATTAGTGTCTCCCAATTGTTAGACTCTCACATGTTGGAGAATGGTAGGAGTCAACACCAACAACTGGTGAAAATATCCACCCTCTTATTAAAACATTGTTACGTACAAGGAATCCAAAGGCACTAATTCCTCATTTAGTAAACATTCCTAGTATATTCTGTAATAGAAATAATCTACCATGTTTCACTTCCCCTGAATTTAAACAATATCAATGTATATTTCCAATTAGAATTCCAACTTGTGCCTCTTTCTCATTTTATCGTCACTATGTGTGAAGATAAACCTATTGCTCTAATGATCTAAGTGCGAAATAGTGCTCTCCCAAAATATAGTTTCACCACATGCTCCTAGAAAATACTAACAAATACATCTACTGGCCATTATTCATGTAGTTCTTATCTTGGGGTCTCAACAGCCTTGACTCATATACAATAAATTCTTTCTATCTACGCAATAACATGCAGTCGAGGCCAACTCTTATGGAATTCAAATACACTATATAATCCACACCCAACATTGGTAGACTAAAAATGGGGGCACTCGTGAGACTCCCCATCCACTTCTTCATGTATCTCTATAACCTCACAATTCTAGGTAAAGAGATTCCCATTCCATAGAAGAACTGTTATTAGGGTAGATATTCTATAAAATTATGAAACAAAAAATTTCTATTACTCCTCCATTCTAGTAATAAAATGGACATATGACATTATTTTGGGTGGATCCCAATAAACAACAACATCAGTCATTGTTGGTTCCATGCCTAAACCATGCTTATAAATAAAATTCTGTTGATCATGAAGCTCATGGATCCAGAACTGACACATTAAGATATTTCCATACTGATTGTTCCCTTAAATCAATTCTTAGAACATCACCTAGGGCTCTATATGCTCCTCCTATGATGGATAGAATATGATTATATATTCATAGATGTAAACCAACAACTCATCTATGTATATAACTATGATATGGTCTATCAAATCCATAAAAATGGTAAGGGAATTCTTCATGCTGAAGGAAATCACCTGGATCTCATAGTGAATGCAACAACATCATAATTCCATCATTAAAATATGAGTGTCACAAACTCTCGACTAGTGCTAGTCGAAACTGAGATTGAATTTAAAGGAATATCTTGCACCTTAAAAATAATAAAATATGTTTTCCATCCTTGGTAGTGGTTATATTTTCATTATTTTCCCCTTGTTCAGTCCAAAATAATCCAAAAAAAATTCATCTTCCCATTCATGTTTTTTCATGAACAACATCAGGGATTCCCAAGGGGATATGATGGGTATGATAAAACACTTCCATTAAAGTTATTCTAACTAAAAACACCACACACATAGTTTGAATGGTTTCATCTAATATTCCACAATAGATATCAGAGAGATCCTCAAATTTATGTAGTTTCGAAAACCCCATCTCCCACCTCAATGGTAGTCCTGTAATACCTATATGGAAGACACCCGTAAAATAATTCATGATGAAATGAATCCAGATGACTGAAGATCTTGTTACACCAAAGGCTATACTCCCAAAATGATGGGTAATATACTATATCCACCTACCCAAAAAACCACCTCCAATATTCTGGAAATATCACTCCCCCACAAAAGAGAATAATGAACTATCACTATGAATTCGTATGAATCTTCTATAGTGAAAGTCAATATGGTCTTAGATTGTAGAAATACAATCCATTACCAAGATAAAATTATAGGGTTCCATAGTGATGAAAAATAGTCCCACTAGAACCACTCTCCATCAACTGATAGCCCAAAATTTTAACTGATAAAATATACAGGTTTTTTATTCCCCATTGTAAACTAATTTGAATGATTCTAGAATAATGCATCAATTGGGATATACATAAATAAAAATATACGAAATTATATTAATGAATGACACACACCTATGTCTATTAATACAAAATAAATAATGTAACGAACACCTATCATAGCACTAATATTATGCTGTGTGACTGTGTCATAAAGATCCATAGCCTAGAGCAGTCAGCAGATACAACCTCCAGATTCCCAAGACTAATATTGGACACAAGGTAGTGGTGGTATAAGATTCGTATATCATAATCAATCACACAAAAATACTCCAAAATCTCCACCTTCTCCTCTATAAGAACTAACTCCCTATGAGCCACCCTTATCCGAAATAGGTGATCCTTGATCATGGAAATTCTTATCCATAGGTGCTCGGACTGCTATCTACCTACGATTTATAATACGTCAGGTTGGTAATTGATGACCCATATGACTTCACCCATCACAAACATTGAATTTCCTCTATTCAGGATTCCATAGTCCTATTTGGTATCCCTAACCACATTCTCGATCCTAATCCAAGTAAGATATCATACACTGAGAACATGTTGACCTCTTTTTCCAAGATTCTATGGATGAATCAACTCAATAACTCCCACAACTAGTTCCATCATTCTAGCATCCCATTTAATGTTATCTATAAATAACCTGAAACTTCTCCATCATCCCAGAATAAGATTGAATTCACAGTGGTAATACATTGAAATTGGCATTTCTACAAAGACCCTTCCCATTGTTTTGTTCCTAGAAGATTCCATCTAATCACATATCAATAGAGTAGTGTGTGGTGTCTATGAACCCATTACCATAATCTTCAATCATCAACCATCCCGGTTTCATCTCTTAAAACTCTTAAATACAAAATAAGAAAATATAATATTAGATGCACTCCAAATAAAATTGTTGTTGGATGTTGGTCCTTGAAAGTGTTGAAACATAATGAATCTAGGTAACAAGACTCCCCCAATACCATCCAGGTACATGGAAATGTAAAAAGTACAATAAAAACACAAGATCAATTGTTTTACACATAAGCATGATGTCAGAAATAATGGTCTCTATACAGTCATCATTTTCAAATGGATATAGCTTACCATGTATCTTTAATGGCACGTAGTGCTAGAAGTAACAATGTGTGGCAATCCTATGTACATCCTCATCTATATCTGTTGGTATGATCTAATGGTCAATAGTTAGGGGTTATTCTATCTATCCACAAGAAGGAAATACCTAACATGATGGACCCTACACTAAGTCATCGTCACTCATCATATCATTATCATGATTCAGAATTCATAACCTTGCTAGTTTTCATCACGGAGGCTTCTAGAAAAATTAATCTGAATGTACCACTCTCATATGAGATTATATATATAACAGGTACATGACAAAATAAGTATAGTAAAAATACTCAATCATATATGATGTATGTATTATTAATCCCTATAACCAATGTATTAGTATATTTATTCAATAAAAAGTTATTTATAGTATTAATATACATATATGTCATATTCTGCACCAACCCTTGTTTCCCTGCATTGAGTTACACATAAGAAAATGTAAATTTTTCCATAAATCCAAACCAAATCCTCAGAAGGGGAATTCTCCAAAAAATATACCAGGGATTGAACATGCTCTAATATGATTCCTTCATAACCCGAACTAATGTGGAATGAGCTGAACTATCCCAAGGCAGCCTTTGTTGGCCTTATGTAAGTCACAAGCACATAATGACATATATATCATCAAATGCATTTTCCTAATATTTTTACTTGTAATCAACTGACCTTATTAGTATAGAAAATATTAAGAATAGAATAGTGATCAATATATAGAGTAACAAACATACATTCTACACCAAAAGGGAATGGAATCACTATGACAATCTCAACTAAAAATTAAGGTGGAAAGGTTCAAAACAACTCGAATTATGTGCAAATCTAACCTTATTAGAAATGTAAATGGAGAGAGATCCAATCTTTGAATCACCAGGCATCAACCATTGTACACTGTAAAAATTGCCAAGAATTCCCATAATCTTTCTTAACCACCACGAAACATGATTTCCTCTACATAAGACCCAAAACGTGTAGGAAAATCACATACATGAGTATATACCATGTATGAGTCCCAAAACATTGAAGGGGTAGTAGTAAGAGGCATGATATGGATAGACATAAAGCTAAACACAAAGTAAGAGAGTAAAAAATCCACTGACATGGATATAAAAATAAATATATATATTATAACAATCTAAACAAGAAAAAAATGATAGAGAAAGGATATCTCTATCTCATTTCAAATTCTAGGAATGAGTTACATGTGTTCTAAGAAGTCCATAAATGATTGTCAGCATCTCATATATCTGTCTAGTTGAATCATCCAAGTCAAGACACACATCGTAATTGTACAACATAATTGATGAAAAATATATCATGGTAAAGGACCTAAGAATTAGCATTGTATTTTTGTTCCCCTTAAGAAGTAGAGAGAGGAATCATGCCCACTCTTATATGAGGGTTCCAATCTAGTAGTTGGTAGCAGACCAGTGCCCAGTCCATCTAGAGGGTGCCAATCTAATTGTTAATAGAAGACACATTCCCAGTCCAGTTAGAGGGTGACACTATAATCTTCAATGACCCATACCCTAACTCAATGGGAGGTTTCCACTCAAATTATAACAGTTAGGATTCTCTAATCCAATCTTTTCTAGAGCGCCCACTATAATTTCTAATCGAAGACCCATGCCCTAGCCAACATGGTGGTTCCACCCAAATAGTGGATAGAGGTTCCATTCACTATCCCAATATGAGGGTGCCTTTATGATAGTATATATATGACAAAATTCGTGTCCTTTATGATGGGTAGACACTATATATTTGTAGAGTACCCACACTCAATCCTATAATGAGTGTTCCAATCATAGGTCTTTGTTGATCAACCCTGATCACCCTCATCACCATGAATCACCTAAATAAGTGTAACGCTCTAAAAATATTGAATTATATCTCAGTAACCACCAAATATAGAATCGTAGAATTCTATATATAATAAAACATAACTTATGCTACTCACAAGACAGAATTAGATTCCAAAAAATAAAAGATATGAGAGCTAGACAATCCCATCAAATAGATAGAGTGGTACAGAACATTTAATGGGACCCACACAACATTCGGTCCAACTATTCTACATGTTCATGCCCCTATTAGTATAAGAATCACTATAAATTTATCATTACATTAATTGTAGGTAAACTACACAACATGTATGAGCCAATCATTGACATGCCCATGGTCCTGGCAGTGTCCATGTATTGTTGTTCATGCCACTGCACATAGGTTTATAATGAGTTATCATGCATGGGGTCCTGCTCATGTGCTCCTAACACATTACATGTCTACCCAGGGAGGGTCACAATATGTCTGGTCTAGCCTCGTGGATTGTCATCCATATCTTTTTTGAATCTATAGTATCGTAGCCAAGGGGAACTAAAAAATGTGTGTTCATCAAAGTACATTCTGTTTTGCCACGGATTTTTTAGATAGTTATATATATTTATGACATTCCATCTCCAACACGGCAACCTCATATCTCACCTCTATGATTCCCAAAATTAGTGGGAAAGGCCTCCAGTCATCGTTTCATGCTCTATGTTGTCCCAAAGTTAGATTCAAGATTGGTTCATTGAACTCATAGATGCACCTCAAGAATCTAACATCACCACCATCTCTTATTTTGATCATAGATCCAAAAATCCTTCATACAAATCCAAAAAATCATCCCATGTAATTCTATTATTTCTGTCCCTTTATTTCTACCCTAAAATGTTGATCTATATACCCATTTACCAATAGAGAAGATTATATAGAATGGGCTGGGTAAAAGAAAAAAATATATTTCTGAACAATAATTTCCCATGTGTTCTTGGCCAACAATTAAAAATTGTGGATATTTTTTTTGAGAAAACATGCCGCAACAGATATAGATTTAGTAAAAAATTGGAATTTGTTATGCATAAACAAACAAAGAATTTCGATATATGTTGATTAACGTAAAATGGTTAACATTATGAATATATTTAATCAACTTGGGAAAACTATAATTGATGAACCCTACCAAAATTAAGATCATTTTCAAATGAAGAACAAGCTCTCTAATGAAAGAGAGATGTCTTTTTGTTTTACACGCATAGATTCACTAGGATCTAGAATGCCATTATTTCTAGATATTGATTCCTAAAATAGAAGAAAAAAGAAAATAGTATAAAAAATCCCAAGATTATGTAGGTAACATTGGAATTTTTTTTCCACATCAATGTTCTTATAAGAAATTTTTGTTCAGGTCAATTAATTAATTAGTTAAATTAATTTTTTATTTATTCCCCTGAATGGACCTCCAATGCATGTTTTATCCAAAAAAACATGCTTTGAACTATTTTATGTCACTCATAAGGAAAACCTCATGTTCTAAATTCAACAATGGTATAAAATTATTAATCTGAGGCTCCATTTACGTTTTATCCCATTTTTATTAATTAATCATTAATGTCTGATAACGAATTTATTTAATATTTTTATAATATAAAATTTTGGAACACATGGAAGAAAAATCGCACACCATATAATTGCATATCGTCAAAAATAGATCTATATATATTTCATTGAATTATAATGTAAAAAATGGTCTGTATAGTAATTACCATCAATGAACTCAAGGGACGTGTTTTCTAATTACCCCTTTACTCCACTCCATTATCAATATTATTTATCCTTACATATATTATTATATGTTCTATATATTTAATTATATGAACAAATTTTATTAATTAACCTTATTTTCTTTTTGGGATATACATTATCGTTCATATCCCTTAGCATTGATTATTAAATATGAACATTTTATATAACTAAGAACATTTTCAAATTTTATTTCTTGTTTGTAAGTGATATATGATATATTACTATGTGGAATTAATATAAATGTATATGTTATGATGTTATTGATTTGAAAAAACACTCAATCCCCCCAATCAATTGGTTAATACTTTATCTTGTGGAATATTATTTTCTGTGCATGATAAGATATCATATAACCATATTATTTCATATATAAGAACCAAATCATCTCATATTCCGTCGTTAAATTATTTTATGTTATATTCTCAATTTTTATGATCTCAACATTATAATTTCATGTTCATATGACATACATATTTTTTCACACGTTTTTAAACCCTCATATAATTGATGATCACATGTTATGAACTAAAAATTATGTTCGTTATATTTTACCATTTTGTTATTCCCTTGATTGGACTTATAGAACAACAATTTTTTAATATGTCTCTAGGTAATAAAATGTATTAGTACATGTTTAATTTATTATAGGAATGATATTTTTAATAATTAAACAATTTTATATGTATTTTTATTGTTAAATTAAAAATTTGATAGTTAATATCCAAATATACTAATATTATAGATTCATTTAAATTAGTTTTTATAAAACATTATATTAACAAAAATTAGAAATGTTTTATAATTGTTATATTTTATTGTGTGTTATTGTAGTTTTGATGATATAAATTATTATTTATTTTTCTAATCTATTTCATAAAATATTAATATATATATATATAATGAAAATAATTTAAATTAATTGTGAAAAATTATATGTAATTTTATATATATCCGATTTAATTTATTATGTTTATATTCTTATTTATATATAAATATCTAATATGATTACTCATATTATGTTATTCATAAAACATAATGATTTAGTAAATTAATGAAAACAAGTTGAATCATGATGATAAGATATATGACAAATAATGTAATTAATGGCCAAATGAAATTTTAAATATAATTTAAGATTCAATCAGACACTTTATAGAATAGTTTACTCACTTAAATCTTATTTCTAATTTTAAATTGAATCCTATAGAGTACCTAACATCTCTTGATATGGAACAACATATTATTTACACTATTATTCTAAAATGAATATAATACATTTCCAGATCTTCTGATCTATTAATAATATATCAATAGATCAATTCCATTGTGAAGATATTATTTCTCCACTATTATAAATAATAAAGTAATATATTTTTTATTTACTATCTAGAAGGATATCCGTCCCAATTATGTACATTGATCTAGAAAAAAATTCCAAGGATGGTGTTAACTAATTGGAATGAGAGTAATTTAAGAAAATATTTTTAGTAATATATTTTCCTCATTCTCGTTTCTATGAAATATTGATGGAATACATTGGAATAAATAACAGAGATGTGGAATCAATCCATGAATATGTATAAGACATAAAATATATTTTATGTTATGAACCATCATTTATTATCTATCCCTAATGAAAAATTATCCAATTCATAGATGGATTGAAAATATTTAATGAAAATTATGTGTTACTATAATTAATTTATAGCTTTCATAATAGTTTCATGTGCTCTAAATAATAAAATTTATATTTTATAATCACAATGTACTAATGTAATGTAAAATAATAAAATATATATATATATATTAGTTGATGAAGATTAACAGGGAATGAAGTTTACTGAATGATGAATGAGTTTCCAACATGTTATAAACCTGGGACGTTGATCCATGAAATGACATAAATGGAATGTGTATGTGAATAAGAATGAGAAATAATGGGAAATAGTCAAAATATCTCACCAGGATCCTTACCATCTCACATAATATGATTGAATAATAAAATATTCCACTCAATTTACCATCCATACACAAATTATTTAACAGTAAAAGACATGATAATTGTTAATGTTATTAATTTCCAAAGATAATATATAATGGTAGATATTATGTTTTCACCATTATTGTGATTATAAAACCATTTGATGTTTTGGTTTCCATACTACTTTTCCAATTAATTAAGGATAATTAATTATTTGACTCCAGATCCTTGAATTCTTTTGTATGTGGTATTTTATCTAAAATGATATAATTGTCATGTTAATATATTATAGTTGATATTTATTAGAAAACAAATATCAATGAAATTATTATATCCCTGGTACGTGAATTTTACACTATTTGAACATGATTGATAAATTTTAATGTAAATATATTGGATCATAATTTATAATAATTACGTACCATATTTGGAATATATTGGTAACCTATTTAAATGTCCCATTCTAATTATAGGGGGACTTCATACTACATCCTTAAACCTTGAGTACATAAATATAAATTCTTTAATTATTTTGAATTTTCATAGATAACTCATTCATAATAAAGTATCTTCTTTTTTAATGAATTATCATACTTGAAATAAATTTATTAGGATAATGGAAACATAAAAATTGATGACAAGATAGTTATAATGGAATATATTATTTTTTTAAATAAGAGATTATTCTTATTATTTATAATCATATATTATAGTCAAAAATAGAACCAATGCCTCAATCAATAACTATAACAAAGAGCCTAAAAATAGAATTTAAACGTATATAGAAAATAATGATGCAAGTGTTAGAGTATCTTATAATGTGATTCACTCAACCTATTTGTTAACTATCAGGTGAAATGATTTTTATACACGGTGAAAAAAATAATAACAATGACATCACATTAATAACATATTGTATTTCCCTAGAGTAACTATAAACATAGGAAGAAATTATGCATGGCATCATATGTGTCACCCATTCACCAAATTATAACAACTAGAATTTATGCTATTATTTTATGGAAAGTGTTGTGATTTACCCTAAAATAAATAGTATCATGATATATACAAAATAATCAATTCAAATAAACATACATAATGTAATTATGATAAATAAATCATCATATCAGTAAAATATAATTTATACATATTATTAAGGATAAAATATATATAATAAATGTATAAATACAACCAAAGTATATGAATAATTTAAAATATTATATTAAATGGCATAAAAATAATTTTCTAGAAATAACACATCATCATAACTCTTAAATCACCAATTTTTTCCTCTTTGCCTCTGTGGACTTCCATTATAAATCTGTAACAGAGTAATTCACATTATAGAATCGCCAAGAAATACACATATACATTAATGACATGTGTATATATTAGAAGATAAAAACTTAATAGAATGTCCCAATGACCCATAGTGTCACTTAATTTTTAAAATGATCTTATGTTTCTAATATGTTATCATAAGATGACATTAATATATTTCAAAAGTTTTTATTGAATAAAACATGATTTATTTGATATTATATGATCCACCATTGAAGAATGTAAATATATACTAGAAATTGTTTTTGTATACAAAATGTTTCTACTATTGCATTATAATAACTCATTAATACAAATGTCGCAACCCAATCTAGGATCATATCCTCATCTCATGATGAATACTCCTAAATCATATTAATTTATAAAAATAATTTTATGACTGATGCATTCCATAGTATACAACCTTCTATTATAGTATTTATTAATAATATATATCATACAAATGAATAATATATCATTTCGTATCTAAATATAAGGATAAATATATCTGGAATATTACTAGTTTATTAAATTGATACTTCAATCCAAAAATTTTATATATTTACTATCAACAAACCAATCTTTAAAATATCACACCAACCAGTTCTTATAAAATTTTAAACTGTAGAATTTCATTAGATACATATTAATTAATAAATTTTGGAAAATCAATTAATGTATATTCGAGAATCACAAGAATTCATATCAACCATCATCCATATATAAAACATCCATTATTTTTTCCCTATACATTCTTGTTCATTATACAATAATGATACATTTCAAAAAAAACTAGATATATTATCCATTAGATTTTTACTGAAATAAAACATACCACAATTATGATTATATAGAATTATTCACTATTAAACACTTTATAAGGTATCCATAACATAATGGTTGATATAGAATAACACACTTCTAAATAAAAATTTCACCTTTTGATTAATGATTCACATTAAATAAATTTTACTAATTATATGCTTTTTAGTTAGCGTTTTAAACAAAACTATAACATCATTTCCATTATTTAACATTAAATATATACTATATGAGATCCCATCGAATAAATCAAATAATAAATATATTTTATTAAAATATAATTAAAATGAAATAGAATATATTATCACCAATATAAAATTACAATGAAATAAATATCAATTTATAACTTATCCAACATTTTTAAAGAATAAAACTCAACCAAATATCCCTTATTAAATATTTTTTAAATTCATAATTTGTATTTTGTCATTCCACTACTCAATCTCCATTTTCCATATAACAATACCACGATTAATAGATATATTTAACTTATATTAAGAGGAAATATCTTATTTTTGATTAAATTATATATGTTAAATAATTTAAGATCCTCTTTATATGCTCCATTATTAAAATTAGTACACCCCATATCATAGAAATAATTAAAGGATTTATTTCACACCATGGTATTAGCATTGGACAATTTTTCCCCAATTTAATATTATAAAATTCATTTACCATACATGTAATACCTAATACATGTCATGCTTAATATGATGAAAATTTAATAGTAATGACTATGTTTAATCACATAAAAATTAGAAAACAGTGATATTTAAAAAACTATGAAACATTATTACCTACTTTTTTCCATTATAATATAGATGAAAATTTTGGTTTTTTGAATAATAATAACTTATTTATGAAACATATAATAGTTCTACTCATTACTAATGTAATAATTAATTATTTATAAGTAATGATTTAATATATAGTAATATCATTGTTTTCAAAATGAATACATATTCATTAAAAATGGTATTTATTTATCTTTATCTGTAAATAGAAAAAATATTTTATTAAAAAATATTTGATAAAATTGTATTTATTTTTAAAATATGCAAGTCTAAATGATCTTTATATTTTTTATTGAGATGTTTCTGAAAATTTAAATTTCTTTATAAATAGTAAATTTACAAAGTTTAATTGTAAACTATATAGCACTTACAAAAAAAAATTTAATTTCTCATTACTATTAAAATCTAGTTAGTTCCTTTTGATATAAATTAATTAATTGTAGTTTTTTTGGAATTTTTTATTTTTTTATTTATCATATAAAAGTTACCATTTTAAAATTGGTTTTTTCAAAAAAAAAACCATCATGTTTTTCCCATATAATATTGAATTATATTATACATATTATGTTTTCTAAATTTAAAAAAATGGATTCTATTTTATGAATTAGGGGTCCAAATTTATTAAATAGTTATCTATGATTTTTTCAATATGAATTGTAACATTATATGTTTTTGTTACCACAATTAATTAATTTGGGTAATCATAGATAAAAATATCATTATAATGATTATAAAATGATCCCAATAATATATTAAAGAATTAGCCAAAATTCCTAAACAACGATGATGTAGTAATTATTAAATTAATGAAAAAAATCAAATAATTGATATTAAATATTTTTTAATGAAATTATATGATATGAACAGTGTGATAATAAATCACATGATAACCATGAAATATTTTGGAAATAATAAAATATTTTTTTATAATTTTAAATGTCTTCCTGATATTATTAAATTAAAGGTAATTAATAGATCTAAAAATTCATAATATGCATATTTTATAGAATATATATTTTTATTAAATGATATTAAATTCAAAAAAAACATCGTATACTTTTTCATGATATTATTATATTTTTTATAATATCATAAACATGTACTTTAATGGATTTGATTCCAATTTGGAATCTATATTGACCCTTAAATATGATAAATATGTATTGACATGATAAGAGTTAAAGAGGTTAAATCCAGACTAATACAAACTAGAATGTGTAAAAATATATTCAACACTTTCTAAATTTTAATAGATGATATAATTTTCTCTCATTATCCTCTAATATTTTAAATAACTCAATTTCTATCCATTTGAATTGAAACTTAATTTATATTAATTTAATATTTTGAGAAATACCAAGTGTTCCCCTCCCATCTCTAATAAAAGAAAACACATTAGTCATTATTATTTACACATAAAATCTAATTTTTCAAAACAAAATAGAAAAAAATACCTTCCTATGTGGTCCCCTTATTTTATAGGTCTTATTGTTTTGCTGAAAAACCCCATATAAGGATTATGGACTTGATCATGGAATGTTTTCCAAATAAGTGATGTAAGTTTTATCTTCTTTAATTTGTTTTATTCATCATCAAAGGCTCCAAATATTATTCTACTGGGGTAAAATAGAAACCCAATTATACTCCATATACTGATATGTTATTATGTTTAAATCATAACCAATATTGATCTAAAACATTCATGAAATTGGAAGGGAAGTCATCATTTGTGAGTACAACAAACTACCACCACATGAACCGATGAAATTGTTTTCCAATGCTGTCTCTCGTGACATGATATGTGGATGAAATTAGTGTTTATATATTATATGTATATTATATGTATATTTATATAATGTAAATATATCACTTTTCTTATTACCATTCCGTTCACAAAAAATAATAATTTCATTCCTGTGTACATGTAGACTACCACCTCCATGAAGCCATGTCATTAATTCTACATAATAGGATCACATATATGATATATATATATAGAAATAATTTTAAATATATAATATCCTTATTGTTTACTCTATATAAAATTATTACTATCTTCTTTCTATAATTTTTAGTGACACGTGGAAGTGTTACTCATTCATTTTTACAACCTATTGTCTCCACTATTTTAAAGTTGTTCATTTTTCATAACAAAATTTTTTGATTGTATTTAAAAGAATAACTGATTTATAAAAAAGATAATTTTTTTATGATCATTATTCTGGATATGATGGAATAATTTCCTTGTTTACCATTGTCAACCTACCAGAGTAATTCGGTACTTAATAGCCTAATAACATCAAAAAATGCAACATTAATTTAAAGATTATATAATTTTATAAAATTTTGAAATGTGGGATATAAAAAATTAATGAAAAAAATTAATTTTAATAATTAATGTAAACAATTAATCAATGTTTTTTATTTTTGATGCTAAAAAATGTACGTGATGAGTAGGACTCAAGAAATGGTATTTTTATATAACATCCTTATATACATAACACATTCCATATTAAATACATGATTTTTTGTGAGGTGTATATACTAATAAAGAATTTATTTTATTAATATTATGATGATGAATATGGGATTTAAATATCAAACTTTTTTATTTATTTCATGCAGCTTAAGATTCAAATGATTCCAAAGTGGAAAGGTTCATTTCCCTATCTCATCATTATTTGATATTGTTTTTATTTATGTATCAAGTAGGAAATTTTTTTCTTAATATTTAATTTTCTCAAAAGTAATTTTTAAAATTTTATTATATTCTGCATAATTTTTTAAAATCATTTTAACCATGTTTTTCTTTTAAGAATCAGTTTGAAATGAACCTTTTTGTCAATTTCAAAACATAATACTTTTGGTCTTTTATAATAAAAATATAGAAGTAATGATTTTTTTAAAAACAAAGGAATGATCATATTATACCACTATCATGATGAATTAATAATTAAATCATCCATCATATTTTTACTGGGTTTTTTTCAATGAAATTGTTTTCCTTCAAAATTGTGCATATTTAAAAAAACTGATTTAAAACAATAAAAGTCAATTTCCATAAATATTTATGGAAAATGAACATTCAAAATAATTCTTTCTCTTTTATTGAATCCTGTAATTATACATATTTGTTAATAAGGATAAGATATAATGATTCTTTAAATATTATTTCTTAGGATGGTTCATGTTTTGGGGAAAATTGAAATGTTTATGCAACCCATTTTTTCTATAGACCAGGCTATGATGAAATGTTTATGAAATTAATTTCATATAATGTGTTATTATATCATGTTGAACATTGTTTAATATTTTTATTTATTTTATTGGTGTTGAAAATATCACCCTATAAGGAATTTGGTAATGTATTATATATCTTGTGATAGTTAAAGGAAACAAGTCGATGTCCTTGATCTATTATTTTAAACTTATTGGTGAGCTTAATTGGTTATGGGAAATAAGATTATGCTCATGATATATTTTATGAAATTGAAGTTTATTCCTAATAATATTTTCTTCGTAAGAAACCTTCAAATAAGAAATTTTATCCATACTTATGACGATGTAACACACATTTATTACATGTAATTATGGTCCATTATTGAGTTATTATGAAATCTCAATCCTAGTATTCTTGTGTTTTTGAATGATAATGCTTGTTGAAATAAAACATGATTGTTATATTTTTCATAGTGAGAATTTTTTTTTCATTATCTTATACCCTTATGATTTTCATATACTCTAATATGATCCTAGATTGATATCCCTCATTCTCAAAGATAATGAGAATCTATTCACACCCATTCTTGTATTTCCTTTTCTACGTGTTAGGAAGAATTATTAAATTTTTTTTTTAAAGTAATTTACATATGATAAATTTTAATAGATATATTAATGACTTTATATTGAATACAAATAACTGTTATAGTGGGAGGTGTTGTAGATATTTATGAACCAGTTGTTTATGAACCCGGTTTATCTTGATTTTTCCAAATTTTTATAATTATTAAAACCAAAATGGTTATTTGGAATTTATCTCTTCCAATGTTCACTTTTTAATGTATAAAAAATTTAGTCTCAATTATTTCACATTTATCAATATCATTATAGAAATGTAAATTTTATGTTCTTATCATCGAATTTGGGAGTTTCGATTTCAGTCCATTACGGTTTGTATCTGATCATGGATTATGAATCATTGGTGGTTATGATTTTTTCCTATTTAGTTATTTATGAGTCACGGATACCATCATGAATATATATTATTTTGGATAATCATATGTTCAGATTCTTAGATACCCATTTTGGGGTTATATGTGACGAAATTTTATGGGGAAAAATTATTTTTTGGGATAAGTATATTTAATCAGAAAGTTTAATTGGATGATTTTTATGAGAAATAATGAATTTATATTTTATGGAAATACATTTTAATTTCATATATAAATATTATATTTTATATTATCTTTCATTTTGAGGTATGTATGTGTTATGAAATTGTTGTGATGAAAAATGAATGGTAAGAGAAAACCTTAGAGGTTGAAAACATTATTTACTTTTGATTATATTAGGTTTTTAGAGCGTTTATTTTATCTAATTTCAGAAAATTACATAAGTATTTTATTAAATGTGTTTATAAAAATAAGTAAAACCACAAGTCATGTAATAAATTGTCCCATTGGTAAATGTCGTGAGGATGGAACCCATAACCGAAGGGAAACAATGCTGAATCACATAACACTATAGAACATCATGTCCTGGTTAGTATAATGTTTATTTTACATTTTTAATGTATCTAAAACATAAATGGAAATTTCATTTTTGTAACATATATTTTATTTTATAGTTAACCATAGGATTGGAAATTGATTTGTTACTATGTTATTATGATTGTTTTAAAATATTTTTACTATTTTAGGAAGCTTATACGATTAAGGGGAACAAAATATTATTAAATTTTATTTTAGAAATAAAAAAATATTGTTATTGCGATGCATATATTATTAAATTCTGGTTTCATGATGATTATGTTTATTTATGAGAATAATTAGTGAATCATGGATATTAGATTTTTAATCAGTGAACATTATAGCATTTAAATACTAAAATTATACCTGAAATACACTTTGATCAAAAAATTATGATTTTTGGATTCAATTTTAATATTTAATATTTTGAATAATTTAATGATATATATTTATTGAATGATTTAATTTAGCCATTGTGTATCGTGGTTTATTTTTTGAGATTAAATTTTTAATTATATACAGTGTTATTCTTTTTTGGAATCTTATTTTATTATGTATAGCATTATTTTTATAATCAAGAACAATAACATGAATATATTTCAATTCTATTTTGGAATATTATAACATTTAGAAGATTATTTTAGTGCAACATGAATGAAAAACAATTATCCTAAAATCACATGTTTTGCAGAAATAGATTAGATTGAAGTTAAAATTGATATAAGGATAAAAAATTACATATCAATTAATTATATTGCCTCATTCTAATAATCATAGAAAAAAATGAATTCCTAAAATATTATAAAAGGATCTTCTAATAAAAATATAATATGTTTATGTTTATTACAAAAAATAACCAATCTCTATTTAACCAATCAATGAATTTTAGTTTATTTGTTTTCAAATTTCTAATATTCATATACTATATCACTCTTTATTAGTTATTGAGATTTTTGTTTCACTTCTATAAACATTTTTCACATCCCACCAATGTTTTCCCATATAGAAATCTTGTAATGTGTTATTCCACAAGACCTTGGTACTTCCCTTCATTTATTTTTATGTGTAATTGTTATTTACTATTTTCATGATGTGAGATTTCAACAAATGTATATGGGATAAAAAAACCCATGTTTCCTATAATTAATTCAAATTGGGTGGTGTCAATTAATTAATGGGGTTGGAGAATATAATACCAAGATATTTAAAAATGGATAACTAAGTTTAATAGAATAGAATATATGAATCATTTTTCTTAAAAGAAAAAGAAAATATTATTATTTTAAAGTGACCACTATAAAATAACTTTTAATTAATTTGTAACAATATTTATAATGTTTTTATGAAATATTTAATGGTTTTAGTGATTTTAAATTTACTAATTAATGAATTATATATAAAATTATTATTATTTAGGATATAATAAAAATAATTTAAAACATAATTCAAAACCAATTTTAAACATTATATGTTTATGTTTTTAAAATGATTATTTTATTCGGATATATTATAAATAATTTATGAAATATAATTTTATAAAACTTAAATATTTTCCAAAATAAATATTTCAGAATTATAAAAAATAATTTTTTATTATTTTTTGAAATGAATTATTTTTAAATTAATAGTAAAAATATTTATTTTATTGACAACTAAAAATGTGATTACAATGCCAAATTATATTTTTCAATAGTATTAAAATATAATAATTAATTTATTACTTAAATAAATTAAAATATGGTTTTTGAAATAGGTTTTTACCATAATTAAGCATAAAAGAATTTTTTTATTTCAAGGATGGGATTTTGTGAAAAAATATTACTCAACCCATTTTTCTTGTTTAATTTAAAATTAAATTATTAAAATTATTTATTTTATTTATTAAAAAAATGGAATCCATATTTTTAAGAACATGGTATAATTTTAGAAAATATGTCCCTTTCATTTTTTGTAAATATAAGCTCTAACATTACTAATTTTTGTTTCCACGGTATTGGGTAAATTAGGTAATAAATGTTAAAAATAATATTATGTGGAAAATTAAAATATACAAATACATTAGTAAATTTTATTGGATTATTTAATTTATTACATAAACATACATTATTCTGTTATATGAAATTGTACAATAATTTAGAAGAGGTTCGGATATTTATAATATTTAATATAAGGAAAGTAAAACATGTCTGCATTTTTCTAATAACAAAAATATTTTTGACAATGGCTTTTCAAGATTAAATTATTAACTATAAATAATTTATATAAATTCTAATTATTTATCAACATTTTGGTTATTTTTTTTAAATTATTGTATTTAAAAGATTACATTAAATCTGTACAAAATGAAGATACTTTCTTTATTCTACTAATGTCAAAATAATATAACTAATATTAATAATTTTATAATAAATAATATTTACGAAAATATTCTGACCTATAGAATTTTTAAATGAAAATAAAACATTATCAATATAATATAATTTTTTGTTCTAATTTTATCTATTTCATTGATATTATTGATGTTAAATTAATTAATAGTACTAAAAACTGATGTTATAGATATTTTATTGTAAATAAAATTATATAATATTTGTAAAAAAAATTAAATGTGACAAGTATATTATTGATAATATATATAATTTTCTATTTATGTGGTTTTGAATTTATGGTTTGTATATTTTCTCACAAAGATTAAATATCCTTGTTGTCGCGGTAAGAGTTAAAGGCGTAAAATTGGTGTTAATATAAAATTATAGGTGTATAAATATAGTAAAAAAAGTATAATTTCTAATATATGATTTTATTTCAACCCATATTCATCTTATATTGTAAATAAATATTTTTGGATATAATATAAATTGTATATAAATTTATATAAATTTAATATTTGGAATAATTCCAAGAGTGTCACTTACTTATATTATAAAAGGGAGCCTCTTATTATAAAAACATTACACTCTATTAACCATTTTCATTTCCAGGAACTACCCAAATACATTACATTACTCTATCCCTTTATACAATAATAATACATTTATGTAAAACACTATCAATAGATTACAAAAGATGTTAATTAGTGGTTATTTTCCATAGAAGAGGTATAATTTTTATCTTCTTATTTTAAATTTGTATCTTCTTCCTCCTCATTGACATACTTTTTGAAAATTATAGAATAATAGCCCAAGTAAAATAAATATATTGAGATGTAATTATTTTTAATTAATTTTGTATATACATATACAATATCAATCAAATTAGAGAATAATTCTTCGTTTTGGTTGTTGTGGACTACCGCCTCTCGAACTAATGCAATTCATATTCATCCCCACATATCACGATTGGTTATTGTTGTGTAATCCTTTTTTATATACTATATTAAATAAATATATATAATTCAGAATATTAAATACATCATCTACCTCCCTATTAATCAATAAACTAAAAATTCTAATGTCGTTCATGTTTAAATCTGGACTACCTCTTCTATAAAGCGTTGTGATTAATTTTTTAACACTACATCACTTTGATGATATAAGCATAAGTATATTTAATGAAGTTCTATGATATATATTATATCATTATAATTATTTAAATATAAAATAGTACTTATCTTCATTCTATGATTATAAATTAAAAATGTAAACATTTCTCATAGTATGTACAACCTAACAACTCCATGATTGAAATGTAGTTATTTTTTTCAGAACCATATATAATGGATTTATTTAACATGTTAAATTATGAATAAAATATAATAATTTTGTCTTTATAAATATTCTAAAGATTTTAGAATATTAAATACACATTACTAGTGATATGATATAATTATACATATGGATGTTTTTTTAGGTTTAGAACATAAATTTTTTAAACCCTTTTCATTTCCATGTGTTATGCTATGATCAAAATTTTTTTGATACTTATTTCATTTCATGGGTTCTGATATCCTATAAAACAAAATATCATTATTTACATTATTTTAATGGTGGGTCCTACATCCCCCTACCATGGATTATGTAAATTATATTATCTCATTGATTGTTAAGTGATAAATTTTAGTTTTCTTGACCTGTTATTGGAAACAAGTCGATGTGATTGATCCTTTTTTAGGGAAAAGTGTTCAATTACTAATTTAATGGTTTATGTATATAAACAAGATATATGAAATTATTTATATTATTATGATGATTCCACACATATTAATTACATTAGAAAAGGATTCATGAAAGATTTATGGTTATTTATCATCCTTACAATTCATGTATTTTGACATTCTAATTTTTTATTTCATAATACACGATTATGATAAATTTAAGATTATGTGTGATGTATTTTTTTTGTTAACATGAAAATATACCATTTATATTTTCATAATATTTCATATGATCATTGATTTTTATATCCAATTATTATCATTAATCGTCATCAAAGACCAACCTTTCATTTTTTTCTATTCACCTTGTTTTTAAAAATGATGAAAAATGATTTTTTAGAAAGGATTCATATGTTTTTAATTTTATGCATGATTTTGAATACATAACATGGAATATAAATGTTGTGTATAGTGGGATATTAAGCTGATCATTATGATCTAGTTTATTATGAACCCAAGTTTTTATGAGGTTTTCATAAATATCTAAAAATATAAACCTGAAATGCAATTGTGTATTTAAATGATCCAATATTTCCATCTATTGTTGTAATTTTTAGGGAATGAATTGTGTCACATTTTTCTGTATCAAAGATATAAATATAAGTATTATGTTCTCGGAACAATATCTTACTGTGATGGTTTTGTGTAATTACTCCAATATTATTTACTTTTAATCATGTGGCATTTTATTTTTCCAAATCTAAGCATATATATTAAAAAAATTATAATTAAAAATAACTAATAAAAACACATCCCAAAATCATTATAATATTAATATTTATTAGAGTTAATATTATTTTACATATTTATTCTATCAAATATGAAAATAATAATTATCACTTTAATTGAAATGTTTATTATTTATTCTTTTACCATAATGAATACTTATTCTGACATAAAATAAATCCAAAAATCTTACAATTTAATTAACTGGTAATTGAACATGTCTTTCTTAATGTCTAAAAATATCATTCATTTCACCCAAATGATTCACATTAAATAAACTAATTAAAATTAATTAAAATATTTTTTATCTATTCCATCTCAAACATATATTAATCTTACTCAAAATAATATTAAAATAAAAAAATAATCTCTAGAAATATATAACATTATCAAAATAGAAGAAGTGAAATGAACAGTAACATGGTAGAATATATACCTAAATACATTTGAACATAATCATATTGAAAATAATTATTTTTCTAGAAAAACCAAAATTCAAATCACATATAAAAATTATATTACAATTTTATAGAAATATAATTGGTTATATAAATACATTCTAGTGAAATAATTAATTGGTTCTAGAACTATAAAATATATATTTGAATGAGGAAATCCAATTTTAATTCTACTTTAAACAATAAGAAAATTATTTTCATTTACTTTCCTAAAAATATTATTTGTTCAACCCATTTGACTCCCATTAAAATGAAAAAATCTACATGGTCTCCCATCTAGTACCTAATTATTGTCTATAGGCCTCCTACTTCTTACCTAGATTTCATTCTTTTAGTTTCAAATAAAATAAATTAGTATTGGTAACCCTTAGATATATACCATCTTATTATTGTTAATTCCTTGTTCAATTTAGTATTCACTCATCCAAAAATTAAATTTACCTCTCTTATATTTTCAAATTTAGATAATATATACATTAATCAAATTTAAATCTGTAAACTATTAAAATCAAATTTTTTCATAAATGACTATATTTTCTATAAACACACCCACAATAAATATCCATATCCATAAGAATGATAAAAACATCTCCTATGAAAAACCCAGATCACTAAGACCTCATATCTACATCACATTATTAATTATGAACATTTGCATTACCATAATACAATAAAATAAACATCATTAGAATAATAATTCCCAGAAGAGTATCTTCATTATTAGCCACAATATATAATCATTGATCAAAAAAATACAAAACCACCTTTAATTAGGGATCATCATTTGTAATATTATGATATGTACTATGATGATATATTTTGAATTATAAAGCATAAAATTTTTTGGGAGTGTACTATACATTAATGGTAATGATAAATTGTAATAAGTTATCCCATCACAACCTATATCTAAAATATTCGAATAATGAAGGGTGTAGATATTCCATTCATTCTGAATAGTTGAAGACCCAATGATGTTGAGACATGAATGAAACATTTTTCTACTTAGAATCTCAATTATTTAGTTAATTTAAGCATTATATGGGTTTTATACTATGTGATACATAATAATACTCTTTATATTCTATTATAAATGAATAAATTTTTTCACCATGTTGGTCACAAAAATTAATCCCATTATGGCCTCCTCTCATCAAAAAAATTGAAAATATGGCCTTCTATATAATTTTTCAAGCAGAGTGTTCTATATTAAAATATGGTAATGTAATTTATATTAAGATATTTCCAAGACCAAATGATCATTCCATGAACTAAAAAAATATTTACCACATTCATATAATATTTTAACTATTGTTGGAATGGATTTTATAAAATAGTAACAAGTTGGAGGAAGATATGTATTACATATATTCACCGTAGTTGTTGTAGACTAATCAAAACCCATTAATGTACATGAAGAAAATATCACATATTTATCTAATAATATATATCATGGTCTTCCATAATCCATAATAATCTTTAAAATATATATCATTCTCAAATTATTTGGAATTTCTATCAATATAATTAGTAAGAAGTGTCATACTATCATCAAATGAAAAATTTACACTAGGAATGAATCCTTCCATAAACAATACATTAAAATATTTTTCATAAATTTGATATTAAATTCATCAAATTTAAATACTTATATTTGTTAATGATAATATAATGTCCACAACTCTCTAATACTCTACATTTACCTACTGATAGATATGGAATCTAAAACCAAACCCTACCAAGTCCCCCTTTATTCCATTCTTTTTAAAGTATATCTCAAAAATTATTCTACATATTTCTGATTCTATGATGAAATTCCAACAATGAAATCTGGAAATATCAAATCATCACATACTGAATACTCAATGTAATAATAGTTATTACCTCAATATATAAAACAAAGTAAGAATCTACTAAAAACTAAGATATCTCACCTAATAATATATTATATAATGAATATACTAATTCTTGATGTCTCAAAATTGACTTTCGACTACTCTCCCAATTAATGATGAATTAAAAATTTATATTAATAAAACCATATCAAACTACTCAATAGACACATAAAATTATAAATATGTTAAAAGGGATATTGATTTACACCAATTATTAATTTATTGAATAACATTAATCTTGAATTTTTTTATCAAAGTATCAAACACACCATTTCAATTCTAATTATTATTTATCATCACAACATCACATCTGTAGTAGTACTCAATGAATAATCCATTAATAATATTTTAATATTATTAGTATAAAATGTATGAAAAGATTGATAATTCTTATAAAAAAATATCATGGTGAATAAATAAAACATCAAATGGCTTTATTCATACAACATAGTTTCCAAATCAATATCATTATATTGATGCATTATATTATGTAAAACATTCTATTAAGAATTAAAGTATACATTATAATAATTCAAAATTAGAATTCATACTTATGAAAAAATAATTCCATAATAAAAATCATATAAAATATACCCCTTTTGTGTATGATAATAAATAGAACTAAACAAATATTCTAATTTAATTCATCAAAAGTTATATTAGTAAAATATAAATACCTGAGCCTCTCATAACTAGTCAAATAAAACAATAATAAATTAAAATAAATATTGATTCATTATAGAATGATTATTAATTTTCATGTAATAGAGATATGATATCACAGCCCTATATAACATTTATTGAAAAAATAATCAGACCCCATAGTGTTTTACTCTTTCAAAAGAATCTGTTAAATAAATGATTTCAAACTAGATCATTAAATCTATAAGATTGACTACATATGTATGGAATACAAGGATACAAATATGCTCTATAATTGATCCAAAATAGGTCGATGTATACTAATGGAAGCCATATTCTAGAAACCATTATCTATTTACATAATTTTATATGTAATCACCACCAAATATCCAATATTAAAATTATTTTTTATATAGTTTTAATAATATCCATTTAAAAATAAAATGGACTCTCTAGGTGATTAAAATAGAACCACCTATCAATATTATTAATCAATGTGGGTTTAGAAAACATCCATAAAATCGATTCAAAAAATTAAAATGAATCCCAATATATTGAAATAAATAAAATTCTAGAAATTTTGTAATTCAATAATGATACTATAATAAGATTTATATCATATGAGAGACCCTACACTCTTTTCATATAAATTGTATGTGTTTCATAACCAAGGTAATAACTCTATATCCAAGTATAAACTAGAGAAATATAATGAAAAAAATAAATGAATTATATATAATTAAATAAAATAGTAAATTATCCATGGTATAATTAACTAGAATGATATATCCTATATGGGATACTTCGTTATCATAAATTATTATTTCTTAGACCAAGTAAAAAATTACCGTGCACTAAATTAATGTTCCATGATTTACATCCCATAAACTCTATGAGATTTATCATCCCTCAATTACTATGAAAATTATGTTATACTACCAATGAGTAAATCTAATATATATCTTCAAAATAATTTTTTTGTTCACTCAATCATGAATGTCATAAATAAATATAAACATATTCACTTTCGCAAAAAATTTTAATATTCCCTTCAATATAATGTCTGAAGATATCATCTACTTATTCATTAACGAAATATATTTGGGTTACACTGATATATATATATATATACCAAAAAATAACTATATCAATGTCTCATTTAATTTTTTATATCATTTTTCTCTATAAAATTTGATGATAAATAACTCCCCTATATCCCATTCAACTAGCAAAATTCATGATAAGAATAATACATTTTATTTATTCCATATCCTAATCCAATTAAAAATAGTTTTCTTATTGTCCTTATCCAAATAATTCTCAGTAATAGTGGATTTTATTACCTACCCGATTGATGCAGTTAACATTATATAATAAAATGGGTATATAGATTTTCCATATGCAAAGGTAAAATGGACATGTTTAGTAGACTCATTTTCAATAGTTAATGGTGTAAAGTGAATTGATTTAGATCATTTAATGACATTGACCATAAAGAAACAATAGTCCCCCCTTTAATATCCCTAAAATAATATTCATTATCAATCATATTTTCCAATAAATAGAACCTTTTAAATATTTAGAACAAAAAATCATATAAATGTAGTCTTACTGTTCCCTTTTCATACACTAGGATATATCACCAATGACGTGATTGTCCTAATTGAATGATTTCAGTTAGTTTGACCTTTCTTTTATTTCTTTACTTGAATGATTCAAAAATATTTCTGAAACATTTTAATCCCTTATCTCCTATCCATTGACCAATGACATCACTAAAAGATGGTGAATTTTTTATAAAAAATTTCAGAACAATATTATCCATTATACCTACCCTATAAGAATAATTCCAAAAAAATTATAATATACCATTTGAAATATATCGATCATTTATTAGCATTAAATAATAATATCTTATATATATTGGTGGGATATAATTATTTTTTTGCTAAAGATAATCTTTAACAACCCACACATATTTCAATTTTTCATTTATAATTTCATCAAACAAAGTTTTTTTGCCTTCAATCTATAAAATAAAAAGTAATATGATAACAAAATTTCATAATAATTAAGAACATATTTAAAAATTTCTTATTCTTATAAACAATGTAATAAATCAATTTAGATAAAACATTACATCAGTAAGTAAATCTCCTTGATTTTATTTGAACAAATTAATTTTGATAATTAATTCATGAAAAATTCAATTGGATTATTTTTAGTATAATAGTTTAAATAATTAGAAGTTGTTAGATTAAACCTCAATAAAAAAATGAAACAAATTCACATATATTTCATGATTCAATATTAATAACAAATCATCAAAATACATTATTCTCTTTCAATAATGGTTGATTAAATATGATAAAATATTATAAAATATATATCTATCAAATCTTCATGTATCCTAATCTATATATGAAACATACATTTAATTATTTTTTATGTATAATATTAACAAGAAATTACTATCAAAGGGAAATAAAACATGTCATCGAGTGAATTCACTTATAATCAGATGTTGGTGATTAATTTTGAGGGATAACGGTAATTCCTTGTAGGTGATTTACTATCTAATGGTCCGTCATCATATATATTAAAAAAATCTAAATAACCATATCTAGATTAATAAAAAAAATTCATAGAAAGCATATATATATTTCCAAAAATTATCGATAATAAAACGATTATATATATGTTTTACATTAAACATGACTATAAGACTAATAAAAGAAAACATTTGAAATATATTAAATAAACATATTTGAATAATTATATAATGATAATTATGAAATCAATGATGATAAATAACCATGACATTATAATCATTTATTATCTATCATGTTGGGACTCTTTAAATTTATTGTGTCATTAATAATGAAATCACATGTATATAATATCATCATAAATTTTTTATAATAAAAATTAATGAATAAAACTATTCTTGCATGAAGAATCCCTTGGTGTCTAGTATAAAATTACAGGATATGTAATTATAAAATTATATTAATAAATTTTACATTCCATAAAATCCCGTATACAAAGGCATTGGCTGTTAACTAAAAATACTAACAACTTCACTATAATATTGACCCAATAATTGATGATACATGGTATATAGGATACATTAAGCCAACCAAAAAATGACCCAAACATATCATTCCAATAATTTCTTATAGTCACATATCATGATTAATAATTTCATATCTATATGATTCCATAGTATAAGGTTTTCATCATGTGGGAACATATTTCAACGTCAACACATATATTTTCACCTTTGATTATTTTTTCTTCATAAATAGTGAAACCCTAATTTTATTTGGGTATTTAATTAAAAATAAAATCGAAATATATATGAGTTTTTAAACTAATATTTTAGTTATCAATATTAATATATTTAAATGTACATAATAAATTTTATTTGGAAATACATTATCTAATTAATCAATCAATAGTATTCATACAACTTTTTTTGGTTATTATTTTAGAAATTTAATCACATCAATTTGTGATTATACAATAATCATTTATATTAATATTATCCATTTTTAATTTTAAAATATACATCATTATTTTTCAACCAAAATTAATCCATTAATTAATGGATTTAATCTTGATTCAATAAACTCATGGTAAAGAATCTATCTATTATATCCATAAATAATTACTTTCACTTTGAGCCTCATTTATAAATATTTATCCTAAAAAATATATTTCTATAAAACATTGGTTTTAATCATGTATATCACCCCATTAAATTTAAAATAATATTTCTATATATCAATTTATGGTCAACTATTTTTGAATAATAGATTATCTCATGACATTAATATTCCAATTATAATATGACTATAACATAGTTTTCAATATTTACTAACATATCATTGTTATATAAAATCACATCTCGTGTAACTGTTTTATGAAATATATTATATAATACAAGAATGAATTAATAATTTTCTATTATCATCAATATAAATTTATTATTAATTAAATAATATCAAAAATAATTTTTATTAGACATTTCTAGACATTTAGTTAGATCATTTTATGATGATAAATCTTGAAAAGATATGGATTTTGAAGATCCTTGTTTGATACCACCTTAAAATTCCGTATTTATTGAAAAATAAACTTATTAAAGAGAATTTGGATACAAAGATTGATTATCCTAAGATAGATATTTTGAAAAGATATATCTGGACAATACATTAAACATCCATGAGAATTAATAGTTATAAAACTCATTTACAGACACATTGAGGTATGGTTAATCTCATATCCATGTTTTTTTGGTCGGAATTGATTACTTTTCATCATATTAGACTTTTATTTTGACAATTACAAATCAATCAAATAGTCATCTATTGGAAAAAATCATTGATAGTATCTTTTGATTGATATTACATGATATTTTATCTATTATAAGAGTCACATAAAAATATATTTTTAAATAATTTTTTGGGTAGTTTATAGAATGTTTTTGATAAGGATGAGAAGAGGTGATGTGAAGGATATAGAATAATGAAAAATTACACTCCTGATTTATTTCCTAATATAGAATTAACTTCATGATGAAATAAATTATTTAATGGTTATAAAAAGATCAATGAAAGTATATTTAAATATGTTACTTTTCATTCATATATATATATATGGGATAAATAATTTATATTCATATTGATATGATAAAAGGGATTAAAACCATCTTTGATGTTATGGGATGATGTATTACACCAAAGTGGAAGATCGGAAGATGAAAGTACTTCTCAAACCTATCTAAACAATTGGTGATAATGAACACCAATTAATATTTTATAATAAAGGATCATGGATAGAATACTAATTTTTAATACAAGACACTACCAAAAAATCCGTCCATGAATATGATTTGAAAAAATTCAATATAGAGTAATCTTCCTCAATTAATGAAGGGAAATTTCTAAAAATGAATCCATAAACATTTTCAATTATCCCAAATGCTACTTTAAATCATGAAATTTTTATATTATTCTATTGGAAATACATGAATAATTCACTATGAATTAGTGAAATAGAAAAAAAATGTTTTGGGATATCACTATAAGATCATCTAAAGAATGAATTAAGAATGAGCTCGGGCCAAGATGAAGTTATCAGTGACCATGATAACCATGTAAAAAATCTATAAATGAAGATATCAAAGAAAATTTCTTCTCCCATGATGATTAAAATTTATTATTTAATCATATTTCAATAATTTATTAACATAATTTATAGGACAATCCCAATCTAGGTATAAGATATTTATCATGGAAATGTTATTAAATAGGTTCTGACCAAATATTTTATGAATCTATATCTTCATTTTATTTAATATTGGTTTTGATTTTTCCCATGGGGTTTATTGTATCTATTCTAAACTTAATCTCATAGTGTCCTTTTGAAAATTTCAAAATATTTCTTTGGAGTTTTAACACATAGTTATTTCTTACTTTTTGTGGAATATTAATATTGAAATCAAACCCCAAAACCATTTTATTCAAATAATCCCATTTTAAAATATCTCATTTAACATTTCAACACCCAATCATAATTTTATATAGCACACATAAATGAGTGATGAATTTAATAAAATAATATATTGTAGAAATGAGAAAAGTTAACACATGTCACTAATGTTTTTTCATTAAAACATTATATTTCATTTTTAATTTGTCCAATAAATTCCAAAATTGTCAAATAAATTATTAATTAATTTAATTTAATCTAATTCAACTTAATTGGATTATTTTTTCAAATTCTCTATAAAGAATTACACAACTAAATACATGTTAATTGTTTACACAAAACATTATTATTCCCATTTAATCCATAATCATTGATATAGATCGATTATTATAATAAAGCATTGTAAATATCCCATAACAATTCATTATTAAAAATATTTCAACCCAAAATAATATAAACAAAACTTGTTATTACTATAGAAAATATAATTTGACATTTTATTTCATTTAATAAATGAGATAAATAATAATATCATTAATTATAACAAACATTATGTTTACATTGTGCATGAAAAATCATTATATAGTATTTATTATAATAAATTAATTACTTGGTTTAATTTATTTTAATCATGTTTTATTTATCCCAATATAAATTAAAAATATATTTCTAAAACATATTGTTTGAATGGTAAATCACTATTAATCATTATGGTAATGATCACATCCCATTTCAAATTATTTTTTCACAATTTGTACCTATATATAATAACAATATCCCCAGTAATAAAAATATAGGACATATAAAAAAAGAAGGTGAATGAATGAAAACAAATATTAACTTATACTTTAACACATTGGGAAAATTTTAAAAAATTAACTTGTTCAAATCGTGAATTCAATGCATAAAACGGTGATTTGTTCTATAAAGAGTTGTTGAAATTTTAACATGATATAGAGGGGGAATTAGGAGAGATAAATAATGAATTAATATTTTTCACACTCATCATCTAAATAATAGATGTATTTAATTCCAATCACAATGAAGAGTAATATAAGAAAATACCATCCATAAAATGTGGTTACCTTTACCCATCAATGTCATGTTTGATACCTTATTGATTCCTACTGTCCCCAAGGTTCCCTAGTATCCTATAGAGTTATAGGGGTTTGACTATTGGACTTCGAGTGGATTCCAACAATTAACACATACTAGTGTATTGGGTAAGATGTTAACCTAAGGTACTATAAGATTGGTGGAACTAATTTTCATTAAATATTAAAATTCATTTAAAAATTATGATCACCCAATATCACAAAATTCTCCTTTTTTAATAAAATATCATTCAATATATATATTATTCATTAATAATATCACCAACCATTAATATTGAACTTAGAATTAAAATTATATGATAATATAATAAATTCAGATGGCTCTTCACCGCTGAACTACATTGAAGAATGATATATATTTAATTATAAACATTATACGTAATAAATTTTGAATAAATAATGACCTCTTTTTCATAACACATTTGAAAATTTTACACTGTTTTTCCCCAACAAAATATATTCTTTCAGTTTGATTTATGTATAAAAAATCATTAAAATAGTTGAGTCATTTCACATAAAATGATTAATTTGGCTGATAGTAATTTTTCCGTATTGGAATAATTATAGGAATATAATATTAAAAAGAGAACTCAATATTCTTCTATAATTATCTAAACATAAACAATATGACTATAAAATATGAGACACTTATATCATGAGATAAATGTATTAATCTGAATTAAATTCTAATCTCTCCCCTACCTCTCATTATCTGTGAGATATTTTTACTTTATTTTCTCGTATTCTCTAATTCTTCCTAAGAATAATTTACATTCGTTAAATCCACATTCCCTTTATTTAAGAGTTTAGATTTCATTTTGGTACCTATATTCTTTGGAACCATTCTACATATCACACAAATTTGTTTTTTTAACATTCATCTGATTAATTAAATCAAATCACCTAATCATAAGAATGATATTTTTCCTTTAAATTAAAATGAATATTTACAAAATTTGAATTTTTATTAAGATATTGTGGGATATGTAGTTTTAAAAAAAGTAACCCTATAATGATGTCTATAGGAAAAAAAATTTTATATGAATTAAAAGTATAAATTTTATAGAGAAAATACCTCTAGAGAATTACAAAAAATAATTTAAAGTGTAATAATATCATTTTTGGAAAATCATCTAAAACCAAATCTACCTATAGAATGTCAATATAGTATTATATATATTAAATGATCCAAAACATAATTCAAATTTTATTATGACCAAAAATTATATTATTATACTCTAGTTTTTATTTACATACATAAGAAACTTCATCATCCCATAGAAAATAATGGAATAATATTATTTCCTTATAGAACAAGTTGGGATTTACCAAAACTTCATCTCTATTCCACAGCTACAATATCATTTAAATATTAATCTATATTGTCCAGTGAAAAAATATTCATCATCATTTAATCATAAAAAATAATAATATTTGCATGTGTTTTTATCCTTATGGAATTATATCTATTTAAATAATTATATAAATAAATCATTAAATACTACATCATGATTCAATATATTACATGGTAACGTTTTCTTTCGCCGCTATATTTTCTACAAAATTCTTGAATCATCAATAAATATACTCAAACATTGCCCAATGATTAAAAAGGCTACAATAAACATCCTTCAACCCACACATATATCTTATAATTAATACTATCAATAATTACATCAAAATATATAAATAGCTATTCTAAAATCTCCCATGGAATTTTTATGCCATGAGACATTAACAATTACATTTATATAGTGTTTTTGGAGTCATTTTTTTTAAATCAATACATTTTCTCAAAGAATCCAAAGATTCTAAATTTCTATTTCCTTGTAAAATAATATCATTTAAACTATTTCTCATTTATTTTCCAACATATCTATCAAGAATTATTTTATTCTAACCTATATCGCTTTCATTAATGACCATAGTTATCATCACTCTCAAGGAGACAAAAAATATTTTCACATCATTATCTTTAGGGATACATAAATATTATTTTCCTATGTTCTTAATCATGATAACTGTGAATAAATTCCATCATTACTCTTTATTATTTTTAATATTTTATAATTGAAAATAAAACATCAATTGAAAGAATTTATTACCATATATTATATAAAAATAATAAAATTTAAAAAAGCTACTTGAAACACTAAACCTTAATGGACATTTTGAATACTATTTTATAAATTTAATCCCCAACCCTTAATACATGAATCCAAACATTTTCATGAAGTTGTGATACTTCTATAATCCATTAAATCTCAATCGGATCTATGACAAACATATAGATTTATGTACTTATTTTGAATACTAGGAATATAAATTTATAGATATTCATTATCCACATTTATCATTAAAATAATAAATCCATATTCAATAGAATTTCCATGATGAATATCATACCCAACAAAAAAGTATATTTTCACTCTATTTTCTCTAAATGAATATGTGATTTAAAAATTAGATACATTAAACTAAAACGTTTTCATATAACATATCTGTCACAACTTTATTTCATCAATTTTCACTTCCAACCACTTGTAAGGATTAAATTATAGAACAAAAATCCATGGTTGATACACATGGGAAGATACCATATTCCCTCAAAAATTAATAATTAGAGTCCACTCATTTTGGTACTATGATATATACTTTTACATCATCAAAATATTATATATTCCAAAATTATACTGAAAACAATCAAATAAAAATTTAAACATTTTAGAAATTGTATGACCGAACTTTCTAATATATACCATCATTATTAAAAATATTTTATGAATTATATGTTAAAAATAATATAATGAAACTATAGTAAAAATTAAAAAGAATCAGTCAATTTCAATTAATTACATCAATGAAATCATAAACCAAGAGAAATAACTTCCTTTAATAAATATCTTGCTAATCTCAATCAATCGTTCATAGGACTCTATATAACATAATAATAAATTAAAATTTTAATGATTCAAATAACCTATCTTTATAAATGTTTTATGATTCAACATAGACATATAAAAATGAATTGGATATAGTTGTAAAAAAATAATATTAAATTACACTTGTTGTTCATTATCTCTAAAAATCACATCTATAATAAATAGTGAGTTCCTTCATCTTTAGAAGTAATTTTATGAATATAATCACGATGACAGTTTTTTCATAAGTTATATGTATCTTTCAGTAACACATTATACCACATTGTTAACTAAAAAACATATAAATTATTATCATCTTTGACTCTGGTAAACCCGAGTCATTATTTAAATCATTACATTTTAACAGTTTATAAGGGATTAAACAATGAATTATTGATCATCATAGAGGACATGCTGGACTAAATATATACATGATATCCATATTAGAATTGATAAATAAAGTGTATCATGAATAACGTCCATTCATACTTCAAAATCATTAGAATATTCCTTCTGAGTATCCTCAAAAAATGGGAAGCATAATATATGTTGAGAATAAATTATATTTATGGAAATAATATGAAAAAATTTATCATCAATAAATATATAATTAAAAAATGTATAGTTTGGTTAATTTTTACATATTTCATTTAATTAAAACAAACATTATTAAAATATTTCCTTAAAAATATCATCATAACTATCATATAGATAATAATAACTGAATTCTTAACAAAGTAAATGCATAATGTTAGTTTTCATGATCTTATAGTCATGTCCTCAGGAATAGACTACAATAAATATTTCTATAAGGACTTATACCAATAAATGTTTGTTATTGGATAAGTATAAACCAAATATCCAGAAAATTTTGTAAACTATTTGTCTCATGAAACTCGTTCATGAAATATTGTTCTATTAATAAGTGAATCGGCCCAAACATATATTATTACATTTTATTCCTCATATATTAATATTATAATATATTACACAACCAATATTCCATATTAATAAATTGTTATAGACAATGAATATTCTAAATGGAAAATAAATATTTTCATTAGTAAATTAAATAAAATTCATAATATCATTCCCTTATCTAAAACAATATATTGAAATTCTATATGGTTACGAAACTATCAAAGTGTTACAAATGAAATTCAATTCATACATGTTATATAAAAAAGGGATATAAATAATAAAATGATTCCATTATTAAAAATATACAGTGATTAAGAACATTATTAGAAGAAGGTAAATAATATCAAAATATTTTTTTATCCATAAATCCTTAAAAATGATAAAAAAATATTTAACCGCAAATGAGAGTCTGATCCCAAGGAAAGACCGTTTTCTGAATGTATATAAAATATTATTAAAATTTAGGGAACATTTTATAAAAATGATGTCATAAATCATTTACAAAATTACATTCAATCCTTAAAAAGAATGATTTAATATTAATACAACAGCTAAGTATTAATTGAATACTGGAATATCATATTTTATTGAAAATACTTGTAAACATAAATAATGATATTGATAAAAAATAATGGATATACTGGAGACAAAATTTATTCATGAATTATTTGATGAAAATAAAAATTCTTTAATAGTATTGTAATGAATGTTAAAAATAAACTATTCGGTTAATATAAAGAAGATCCCTTTTAAAATAATTGAGAAGAAATAATTTCATGGTAGAAAATTAAATTACAATTAGAATATAAAATGAAAAATTTACATTATATTAGATACATTTGAAATGAAAAAAAATCCCAGCCAAAAGTAATAAATAAGGTAAATTTATCTTATAAAACATTATTTTATACTATTAGAAATAAAAAGATGAAAAGTATGATAGAGAATATAATAACCCAAAATATGACCAGATAAGAGGAGCATATATATTTTTTAATAAGATAATTATCATATAATTATTTCATCATAAATTTAAATATGAACAATCATTAATAAGAATAGGATTATAAAATAAGGCTTTACGTATTAAATAACTTTTGAATCAATACACCTTAACAAATAAAACATGAATTGAAAATTAAATTAACTATATTTTAGTTGAATTGAATATATAATATTTAAAATGGGTAGTTTTCTGAAATATATTAAATTAGCTAATAGTATAAATATGTATCTATAGAGAGTAATTCATATCAAACCCACTTACCATGAATTTATTCTGGAACAGATGATCTATACCTCCTGAATAATTATTTTAAATTGATTGCTTATAATATTTAGAAAATTTTTCATATATATTTCACTTATTATGGTCACCTAATAATCATATGGAATCCATTTATTTCATAGTTATTTCTCATGTCTACCACATGAGGTAGTTCAGTCAATTTTCATAAAATTACTTCAGTATATTGACTGTGGTTAATTGTGTTATGAAATGGTTCCATAATATCAATTAATATAAAAATGATAAAAATTTAACTTAAATTCCTTATATAATATTTTACAATAATAATTTTATGTTTGAAATAGAATCATAATCTCAGCACTTTTAGTGGTGGTATTCAGCACATATGCTTGAGTAATGATATAATTTTCCAATGGATTAAATAATTAAGAGGTAACTAAAATATTATATTACAAGATCAAAAAATTTATCATGAATCATATATATATATATATATATATATATATTAAATAGATAAATAATTATAATGATATTGGTAAAGTGGTTATGAAAAACAAATTATTCCTCTATATGGATATGGTAATCTATACGTCTCTGTAAGATAGGTTTTTATTTTCTATATTACTAAATGATGGTATAAAATATTTTTACCATTAAAATATCCATATCCTAGTTTGTTAAATATACTGATTTAATTATATTTAGATGTTTACTAAATATTTGGATGATATTTATGAAAAAAATAATATAATGAACCTCAGAAAGAACATAACCCTATTCTTTTAGGTAACTACATTTTTCATTCCCCTTCCGAATTTCAAAGTGGGTTTTTGGTGAGACTATGATGTCTAGGATGTGGGGAGTAATTTTGTTATGTCACTTTGTCAAAGAATGGTCTAGATATGTTTCCATGTTTTATATATGATAATTAATACATTCAAAATCTAATCAACTAACTGAATTTAGTATAGTCTATAGGTTATGCATACCCTTATCTCTTTATTTTGTCCCCTGGTTGATAGTTTTGAACCCCTAACACAATTGTTCATTTTTGACAATGTGACAATTTATTAAAATGAAAATTTTATATTCAATTTCATAGAAAATATTAATTATTATAATTCATGACATTGAATCAATTTTAAAATATTCAATCACTGTAAATAGTATCAATTAAATTTAATATAATTTAATAAAATGTAAGGTAAAATAATTTTTTGGGAAAATATTTCGTAATAATATAAATAATTTTAATAAAATATCATCTATAATATTTATACCCATCGAATAAATTTAATTTATTTTAGAAAAAGTAATATTATTTGACATTATAGTTAATAAAAAACTAGAAGTAACCTTTTTATAAAGTTAATAAAATAAAAGAACAAAAAAGTGTTTTTATTTTAATAATAATACTACATTGAATATAAAAATGACCAATATATAAATTTAATTTGAAAATTATTTTTGAAATTATTTACACTAATTTATAAATTTTTATATACTGTATAAATTTTTTCCAAAACCAATAAATTAATTACATAATCATTATTATTTAAGAGAAATGATAATATTGTAAAATTATTATTTTTCACTTATCACCCATGAATGAACTATTTCTAAAAAATTTCAATAAGTCACCTTATGCTAATTTTGACATATTGAATTCATAAAATTATTTCATTTCATAACATTCGTATTATAAAATTATATAATATATGTTTTAGTCAACATTCTGAATAAGAAAATATGGATTATTTTTTATTTACATTGGTATAGGGATGGGGATAATTTATCGAAAAAGTACACATAATTACATCATGGGAGTGTCAAACATGAAACCTCCCCTACCACCACTATATCTAATTGGATAAATCCACTCATCCACATCCCATTGGTATAAATTATTCAATATTTTATTTAGAAATATATGGTCACTTACTATAGTTAAATATAGATTATTATCTTATTCCTCCTTCAAAATATTCATTAGGAAAATTCATATATGTTTTCCATATTAATAAATTATTTAGTTCATATTTATAACTTTTCTGGATACCCATATTCCATCTTCTATCTTATTAAATCATTATTATACCACTACCAAATTAATAATTAGATTCTTAAACAGCTTTTCTCCAGTGTCAATAATTTAGATAGGCTACTTATAATATGATAAATCATGATCTCATTCTATAATTTCGTTTTTGAGTATGTACATTGGTAATATTTTCTGTTAACTACATAATGGGATATAAAGAACATTATGAAATTATAATCTGTTGGATGGAATTTTAAAATAGGAATCCATAGTTCCAAATCATTTCAAAATAATAAAATGTCTAATGTCATATATAATTAATATTAGATACATGTTGATCCTTTAAACCCCTCTAATAGAGATACCTTTTAGAGATCTTGTCCCCCTTCTGTAAATTATTGACTTGTCTATCTATTATCGTCAAATATAATTTCCCTTATTTAAGCTACCTTGAAATAACTATAAATTATTACAACTTTTTTTTATTTTCTCATCAATTATTGGTCCCAAAAAATTTCCTTTCACCCAACACATCCATTTAAATTTGTGTACAATATTTTTTAGATTGTAATTATTCAAAAAGATTCATTTTATTAATTCAATGTAATTTTTTATTTTATAAAAAATCATCATATGGAAAATCCAGATCCCACATACCTTGAAAGTCATGTGAGCAAGAAATCAACATCTCATTTAGTGTTTGAATTTATGTTTTATAGTATCTATCACATACAAAGATTTCAAAGACCCACTCAGTCCAGCAAAAAGCTAAAATTGACACACCAAGCTTATAACCAGTAGGTCAGAGATTGAGACTATAAATACAAGACTCAATATATCGTAACCGCACATAGAAAATTATATCTAATGAATGAAAACATTAATATCAAAAAAATATAAAAAATGTTCAACTAAAAAGAAATAAAAAAAGAATGAGATAGATACTGAAATTTAGGAGATAACCATTTATAATACTGAGTGTAAAAGGGATAATGATATATGACCATAAATCCAAAGTCGAAAACTTGTAAATAAATATGGTAGAGAGGCCCAAACTATAAATTTCCTCCAAAAATGAACATCTCATACTATCACAGGCTCTGGGTACCCACAATAAAAATCAAAAACAAAATCACATATGATCTCCAGGCATTAAAATCATATATGATATGAATACCCCATTGTCATAAACCATCATAGTTAAGTACATAATATGTACTCACAAAACACTTATTGGCACATGCCCCGTATATTTATGAGTATAAACATACTCATTAAAATTCCTTGATAACCCAAAAGGGGATAAAAAATAAACATTACATATAGAATTGTATAATTCCAAGAGTGGGGCCATAAGGAATTATAGAAAAATATAATAAATATAGAGGCTCCAAACACAATGTAATAGTATTAATTTTTTGAAATATAATTGATTAGATTTGGCCATCACTAGTAGACCAAGGGAAAAATTGAATTATAAATTATTATAACACACAACCTCAAAATCTAATCCACAAAAGAATCCATTGTAGTTCTGAACACCGAATATTCCATTATGTGTAAATTTTATAGCCATATATAACATCAGCCCTCAAAGGAAACCCATGGGTGATGAGGAATGGCAATTATCACTTATATAATCATTATACGGTATTATATTATCCATCTCTCTTATTATATCCAATAGGGGAAGTATACTTTACACTAAATCTCATTATCAAATTTATGTTTCACAAACAACATAAGGGTTTAGATAAAACTAGTTATGATCATTGAAGGTTCTTGTTTGTAATAGTATTAACCAAAATATATAATACAATTAAATTATATAAAACCAACCACTTCAAACCTAGAAGATTCAATAAACTACATGGTCATTTGTATTGGAAGATGTTGTAGGATCCATGACCTATGATTATGAATGAAATACCTACTCCATTAAAGGATCCACATCTCATAAAGCATAGTTGATTAGAATAAATATAATAAATTTATAGAGGATCCAAACACTATATATTTAGGTGAAATGAGAACAATGAATGATTTTAAAATTAAATGATCTTATCATTGTTCTTTCATAGAAGAAATTGTAATCTCCATAAGGATATCATTACTAACTGATGTGTTATTAAAACCAAATAGAAATTATGTGGAAAAATCAATATATGTTGGAAAAATCCTTGTGAAAAAATAAGTACACTTTTTATAGTAGTCTTTAAAAATGTGTTATAATGATGGGGGTACATAGTGTTCAACCTATCTATTTAATCGATGAACTACTAAGGGTACTTGGGGTGTGGAATGACAAACAAGGTGTGGGGGATACACAGGTTCTAGGGCATGTACTCCATGGTACAGATTAAGTTAGAATGGCGTTGGTCATTTGGTATGTGAACTGATTACTTATTCATGTCATATTCTAATCCCTAATGAACCCATACTACTACATTATAATGACACGAAACATGTCTTCTTCCAAACTACACATTGTATAGTATGGAATTTTTTAAAAATTTAGACCCATAATAGATCTTCTATATATAATTCAATCTATATCAACTCCATCATGAATCGTGTCCATACCTCCCATTTGTCATTATTGTAATAATAAATTCATTATTAGAATTCTATTTCCATCCATTGATTAGTGAAAAATTAGATTTTTGTCACCACTAGAGAAGAACTATCATCACTCATATCAATCACCTGAAAAAAATAACATCTAATGAATCGATAGATTATAATCATTATCATTATTTCTCCATTATGTTGTAATATAAGGATAAAAACCATGAATAATTATTTATGGGACCAACTAATGATCATGTTATGATTCATGAACAAAGAACTCCGTCATACCACATATCAAAATGAACATTGAAGATGAATGATCCTAAAATCAAGTAAGAATGAAATAAAACACCAAAAAAAATTCCTCAATAGCCATATGTGCCTTAACCACTGATTAATGGTTATTTAAGAAATTTGACATGGTTTAAAATAATTATTCCATGAATTATATTCATCATGTTATTAAATATTATTATAATCAACAAAATGTATGGGATTGGTGGTTTTTATCATGAATTGGTTTTTTAAGAATAAATAAATGATCACAATGATGAAAAATGTGTGGATACATTAAAAAAATCGACAACATTAGTGAATTTTTGAATCGTTAATTAAATATTTAAACCATAAATTTATTAACTTTTCCTATCAATAATTTCTATAGATGTTGTTGCCGATAAAATTCCACTCCTCAATCTCCCATCAAAACCAAAACGCCTATCCTCTAATTTTCCCAACAAACTGTAGGATTTGTAAATGATTTTTTCTTATACCTAGATATTATTAATAAGATGGATTATATATATATATATATTTTATAGGTGTTTAAATATATATTGTAATAAAAATAAAAGTTTTTATTTTTTATATATTTCCCTTACCACTATGAACATTAAAAACATTGATTTGACCTGATTTAACATCACTCTAATAGTATTAAACCATTACATACTCAATTATGGTCATGTATTCATATCTAAGGTCACGACCAAGAGATATAAAAAATTCATCAAATACGCTCATGTACAGAATAGAAATAACCTAAATTTTTAATTATATTTTTTTAGGTCGTATAATCATTCAGTTTCTATACTAGCACAGCCATAGTAAATACTATATTCCTTATCCAATGAAACAAATAAAAAAATATAAGGATAAAAGCTATGGTATTATTACTTTTTTATGCCATTCAATTTCTCTACATGGAAAAAAATCAAAACCAAGATAAGTTTTTCTCATGTAAAATCCTTAGAAATTTCATTCTCCCCAACATTAAACATTACACCCATGAAAAGTAACAACTAATGTTGAATAAAACATGTCCCTGATATAATGTAAATGTAAAAAAACGAAAAAGAGATGAAAATTTTCACCATTGGGATATGAATAATATGTGACCTCAGTATATTAACAATTTGAAGGATAAAATCCCTTCCTCATTAGTGAGGATACAGATTTCTTCCCATATCAATATGAGATGAAAGAAGGCACCCAATATTACCAATGTAATCATTTAATTTAATATTTCATTAAATTAAAAATACATCCAAACACGCCAGATGAGGTAAATCCCAAAAGTCTCTAATTTTGACAATATAAAAAACATTGGGAAGATCAAACCATATGGGAGTTCCTCAAACATCACCTTTTAATGAGCTTTCTAGATGGTCTATTTCGAGGGTAACCCATATATGTAACAAAACCTCACTTTTCTCTTAATTAATTTTTAAGGACATCATCAGAAAGGATTCGAGGCTGAAAAAATCGCAGGGTTGGAATTATCATCTATCATCATAAATTACAAACAAGGTATATGATCTATATTTTATATCTCATATTCAATGAGATAAATGTTCTTTCCAAAAAACCTCAACACATACATTTTAGATGTTATACATTTCTATCATGATCTTCAATCATGTTAAATACACAGTCTATGATATAATATTGGAGTTATACTAACTCACATTTGATTTATATCGACGATCACATCAATTACCACAAATACCTCAACTTACAATTCAATGTCACTCCACTACATATTAGGTGACACCTTTCACAGCAAAATAAAAAGTATGGTCTTGAAAAAAATAAAAATAATTCTATAACAAATCCAAACCTAATGAATGAACCATCCTGATAAAAAAATTATTAATATTTATAAAAAAACATACTTCTCACAAAAAAACTTGTTCCAAATGGATGGATATGTCCTAAAAACTATGGGTAATGACTCAACATGGACCATAGTAGAAAATATTGGTCTTTCAGATTTCCATTTAACAAAATTGTTTCCCACATGGTAAAAATCCATTTTCCCCATGGATGTGCATGAAATATTTTCATTCATTATGGAAATAAAATTGGTCTTTAATCTGAGAACATTTAGTCACATATAAGAACTATGTTATAATCACTCCATAGAACCCATCTCACAAAACTATTTTTTTAGGATACCACCATCGACTAGAAGTGGGAAAAATCTCCCCCATTTGAATAATATCTAACACATAAAGACATATACTAACAAACAACTATCAATATTCAAATATGGATTCTATTATCTTATAATTCCAATCACCATACCTCCAAATCCATACTATAATATCCTCAATCATTATAATCATAGAATATTAACACCAAATACCTCCATAAATTAAGATTCCATATTACCATAATTTTATTCTCTGAAAAGTTCTACCGTGATCCTCCAAAATTGGATATTTTTTACTACATCACTACTCATAAATTGTACTCAACAATCCTTATATTCCATTCTATGCATAAATCAATTTCATAATGGGTGTATGTCATAGATTATCTAAATTATGCATCCACACGTTCCATAAAATTAATTGGGTGAAAATTTATTTTCCTTGAATTTAGTGTTTTAACCAATAATCAAAAATTTAGGAGTTGATAACTCAACATCCTAGGGGAGGGATCCACATATCACATTTGGTGCTCATTTCCTCTGGTTTAGAAAAATCCATATAAGTTCATTAGAACATCAATACCTATGACAACCAAAAAATTTAATGAGTTCAAATAAATGTCTATACCATCACAATGACTCCCTTTCATGAAAGAATTATAAAAAAGGACTCCTTCTACCATATTGGTTATCTCACTTTAGTAGAAGGATGAATAATAAAGCTCCATATCAATGGAATGTTTCTAGAAGACCATGATCCATCATAATGATTTACATTGGAATCTGACACTCAATATATGAAAATAAGTGAAAAGCAAATGCACCCACAAAATAAGACGAGTGTTTGTGTGAAAAAATACTTGATTCACACTCAGGTTAAATTCAGTTACATCATAATAATAATGATCTATTATGTACATTATCTACAAATATTTCTATTAAAAACCCACACTAGTCTCCACAAAATACCATATAGAAATCATTTGAGTATATAAAATGGATATTCCCAAATCTATTATCCTTTATGTGGATATCCATCCACAATGACAATATGGTTTTATTTAGGTCAAAATCTATTTAACTCCTACAAATAGGGAGAACTACAACAAATATTTATAATTTTTATAGGCTCACTCCTTACACTTCATCATGTGTAGAATAAAAAGTGAGATTAAAAATATCCCAATAAATCATAATATTAATCCCTTTCATATTACCATGGTCAGAAAACTATTGTGTGAAGCATAATTGGAAAACACTACAAAAATATCGTGTTCTCCAACATGAATATTAAATCAATTTTAGTACCTTGTAATTGGTTTAATGCCCCCTGATGAGTACTCCATTCCACAAAATATCTAAAACTCCCCCAACAATAGGGAATCACTATCAGGAGTTCAAATAATGAATATTCTAATAATTTCCCACATAAGTTTATAGAAATTTCATTAAAAGATCCAAAATATGGAGGTATATTTCATATCTATATAATATAGTAAAAAATATAATTTAGTTTACCCCTTATCACACAAGTTTCGGGCCCACCTCACAAAATTATGAGGCCTCTATTGTTATATGAATTGATTAGAATCAATTTACCCGTAGTCTCAACCATCTGGTCAAAAAATATCATCCACTCCATGGAGATGATTTTAATCAAAAAAATGGAAAATAAGAAACCTCAAATCAGGGGTCATAGAATCAATCAACCCAATAATAAGGAACAATTCCTCGTTGACCACTATTTTGTGGAATGTGGACTAACCATAGGCATAATCTCTATATATCCCTAATTTCATATAAAATATTATATTCTGTAGTTGTCCCCTATATTTAGTATGTATCATTCGATTAGTTTGAGAATATCTATATTAGAAAATAGAACAATGACATGGAGGATAATATTTGTCCACTATATAATTTATATATCATATTCATGTACACTGAAAACAATTTCTTATTGTTTATACTCTACTTATAGGTTATCAATATTCATAAAAACGAATTGGATGGAAACTATACATTTGATGATTTTCATGGTTTTCTAATCAAACTCAATATCCCATTAAAGTAATTTACATATTTTTTCAATCCAACCCACACTTTATTAATCACTCCATATAAAATCCAAGGAATAAAACTACACTAATACAACTTAGAGACATCCTAACTTATCGAAGACACACCTGGGCTAGAAACAGGGAAGATTCCACAAAATACAGTGTCCAGTAGTCTTTTGGATGTTGGATAGCACCAAATAATAATATCACATATATTGGTGGACTTATCCTATTATAAAATCTTATAGATAAATTTTTATATTGAAACCATCAATTAATTTTTAAAATATATAAATATAAGGTCAAATTAAATAAAATAAATACATATATGAGACATATACTGATATCAAAATGATAAGAAGTATGAACATGGAATGAATAAAGGGGTCAATACACTCCCAACAACAAATAAATTAAAACAGAAACCATCCAAGGTGAATATGGCCTCATAACACCAAGATCCAATCAAAATTAACACATAAAACAATCGTCTCATGTTATCACTGATAATAGTGCAATATTGAATCCTTGATGATCTCATGAAGTCAACTCTAAACAAGCTATGGAATTCCCAAAATAACAAGAAAAACACTGAATTTTATTCCATCTTCACTAACATAACACATGTGGGCTCAAGGATTATAATGTTGATAGAATAAGTATATTTATTAAAAAACCTCAGGAACCATAATTCTAGAAAGAATCATAAATAAAAAAACCATATCCTTAGCGGTTTATAATATGTATAAAATATGTAAATCTAGAAAAATATTGTATACTAATTGATCAAAAAAGGAATATATTAATTTAACTAAAAGAGAACAATATAGAATATATCATAACAATAAGACTCTAGGATACTGTGATATACTATTACTCGTAACACTAAACCTAAAAATATATTGTGCACTACTATCTGGATGTTCTTGGAACACTGGTAAGTCTTGATGTCTTATTTTTATATCCATCTGCAACATCACATCTGAATAGACACCCCCAATTTTATGTGGAAGAAAAAAATTGTAGAATAGTTCCCTTCATAGGATCTTAGCAACAACTGTCCCTCTATGATGTAAGAGGGGATGTCCACTCAACTATGATAATCCCCGACCCGTTATGAAATTACAATACACTTAAGGGAATGGAACCCCAAAGGTATGATCCTAGGAGGTACTAAACTATAATGGTATGTTCTCAAACATCTCATCCAACAAATTAGAACAACACACACAACTTCTAATATGGAAAACCTAGGAAACTACATAACTATTCCCTTATATAATGATGGGGGATAAATTCCCCATGCAATTTGGGGAAATATACAATCTAAGGGTGGATCCTTGTCCCATAAAAACTCTTTGTACTGGTAAAATTGTACTATGAAGATATAGAATGTAAAGACCCGTAAAATTCAAGGAAAATGTTTTCTTAATTTTCTTTGGGATTTTTACAAGAACGCAGTTTCTGAAGACACTTGATTCCGAGGCCCGGTGTGCTCGAAATTCCTATATGAAGTTTAGCTCGGGTACGTTCAGTGAATGAACAAGCGAGAATTTCTAACTTTTGAACTGGTGCTTAGAATCGAATTCTGAGGGCACCGATGGCACCGTAGCGTAGGTAATTTCTTAGGAACTCCATTTTTGGAGTTGCGTTTACACAAGAGAAGTTGATAATTTATGTGGAAGTTAAAATAAAAATTATGCAACAATTTTTATTTTTACTTTAAGTGGATTAAGATTTGGGTGGAAGTTGGGGAAAACCACCCAACTTCCATTTATAGGTTATGAAGGTGGTGGGGCCCACACGAACCCTACCCCTTCACCTTCCCTAACCTTCCATAACCCTTTATAAATTATGAAAACTTGTGTAACATAATTTTGTGGTTCAATTCAAACTTTTGAATTTCAAACCTTATGTTGTGTTAATAAAATAAGTAAGTGTATTATTTTATTTTTGGTTGGAGTCTAGTTGCCTTGAGAGCTTTGGGAGAAAAAGATAAGGGAGTCTTGAGTTTCTTCATCCTCTTCGTTGAAGAACACGAAGAACACGGAGAACACGAAGAACGCCGGATTCCTTGGAGGTCGACGTCTCCTTCCACGATGTCTCCTTCCGCGACACCTCTTCCCACGACGGATATTCCGCGACGAATAATTGTTCGACGAACCTCCATTCAAGCTACGCTCAATGTAGGGGTGTATTTAATTATTTTGTTCGTGATTTCTACTTTGACGTTATTCGTGGAATATGACCAATTGCTATCGATTAAAGAGAGGTGCCCAGACTACACAAACCCGACCGACCCTCCTCCATTATCCATGTTGGTTTATAATGTTGTTCGGAACGGAATGGCATGGTGTCGTCACACCGCATGGGATCGTGCGGCAATAAATGTGTGGCGCCGTCGCGCCTCACCGTGAAATCGAACAAGGACGTGACGTCGTCGCACTGCGTCGGAGAAACCCAAAGACACCACGGTCGGAGCGGGGGCGCGGCGCCATCGCGCCGCACCAGATGAACCAAGGTTGCGGCCAGTTCCAGACCACGACGGAGCAGAGTGACCGGTGGCCGGTTCCGCGCCACCGGCGTCAGAGCAGGGGGGACTGGTCGTCATCGGTCCATGGTGGCAGAAACCGGCCGGTCAAGAAGTCCTGGAGGACAAAGGAAGTCCGAGGGTTATGAACTCCCAGTGGCCAGCTCAATGGCCCCCCTTAATTGGGAGTCGCGGTTACAAAACCAAAGGGGCAGACCCCCCCCCCCACTCAACGGCTCGGCTGTTTGGCCGAGAGTCTGGCTAGCGAGCCCAGTGCGCCGCACACAGGCCGGACCGGATGCCTGGCCGGGCTGTGCTGGCCGGGCCGGACTAGAGCATGGTTCGGGTCGACTTGATTCGGGTCGACCCTGGGGTATCGGGCCGGGTCGGACCGAGCCCGAACCCCTTAATACCAAATCTTTTCCGGTAAAACACCCATAACATCTGCTACGGGTCTCTGATTGACATACCGTTAGTTGTGATACGATCCTTGGATCGAGGCGGTCGTTTCGGTATATAGAACTCAAGGTTTTGGAATACGTTGTATTCGGCCGAGTTGGTTGGTACATGAAACCAATCGGGCCCTCGGAGCAGAAACACTCATAACTTGAGTTCCGAACGTCCGATTGACGTAACGTCGACTTTGTTGGATACCTCTTAGTGAGACAGATCTTTTGTCTTACTCCACCTGAGATTTGGACGCATGTGGATTGTGGTTGGGTTGGTTTTACCCTAAAAACCAACTGGGCCCCTGGAACGAAACAACCAATAACTCGCAGACCGGTCGTCCGATTGACGCGACGTCTACAACGCAGAGTTACTGTTGACAATACGGAACTTTTGGATACATCAACTCCGGACTTTGTGTCAGTTGATGTATCAGCCTCTCGTCTCATGGAGCGGACCCTCCCAAACGAGCTTGTTGTGTGCAGGAACCCTAGAGCTGGTTGTGTTGCGACTGTGATGATGACGACAACTGTACAGAGATCCTCAGTGGATTCGACGGTGATGACTACAACACTCAACGATCCTACGTGATTCAGTGCTACCGATCATGTGTGGGTCTGATCCTATGTGGGTCAGCGCTCAGCGGTTCTGTGTGAGCCAGCGCCTACAGATCCGGTGTGGGTCCGATCCTGTGTGGGTCTTTGCGGGGGTTAGTTACCTATCGATCCTTTGTGGGTCAGATTTTTTGTGGGTCATTGCGGGGGTTAGTACCTATCGATCCTTTGTGGGTCTGATGGCTTAGATGAATCAGTGTAAATATATGATCATCTCTATCGTCATACGAAGAAGTATACCTGTGTGAGGTGAATCCTGTATTGATTTCCTATGTGGATTGTGTTGTGCTATCCTGTGTGGATTTAAGGTTTTATTTCTTGTGTGGACTGGGTTGTACATGGGCTCAGATGTTGGATCCAAACGAGAATTGATGGCTTAGGTATATGTATGGGCATATACCTAAGCAGTGTTGGATGTTACTTCGTGATTGTATCTTCCCTTTGTGGATTTTCCTTCGTGGATTCTGGGAGACCTTCGGGGGTCTCGGGGTCCCTACTGATTAGCTTATACTCACCCCTTCACTAGCTATGCCCGCACTACGTTGTGTTGGTTGCTGACGACGGAGAGCGCTGATCATGGTTGTAGCATGTGGAGCAGGACGGTACTTGGAGGTGGACCATCGGGCGGGACGTACTCGGAGTGGACGGTTTGACCCGAGGAGCTATGGAGGCTATATGTACCCATCCTTCAGGTGGAACTTCGAGTGGATGGCACGACGCAAATGCTTTATTTTTTATTTTTTGTTTTCCCTTTCGAGTTGTACTTTACTTTTAGTTTGGGTTTGTATTCTAGCACACTTACTTTTCTGCACTTACTGTTGTACTCAGTTTTTATAAATTGTTTACTTCTTCTGCTTGCTTGCTCTGTGGTGTTTGTTTACTTTACAAAGGCAATGCCTTCCATTTTTATTGGGATTTACGCCTTGGTGCTAGTCGCCAGCCCCTGGCCTATGGATGGCGGGTTTGGGGTAGTCACGGCACGAGCCCCGAGGACAGGTCGTGACAAATTGGTATCAGAGGAGTTCGGTTCTACTGCAGAACTTGGGACTATGATCTTCTTCTATGCGATGAAATATTGTTTAGCATATTGGGTGTGGTTATCAGTCCAGGGAGTCCAGTGTTGGTGTGGCGGCCGGCGTATCCATACACCAGGACCTCGACTTCTAATTTCCGACATAATGCACGAAAAAATTGATTGCATGTGTGTTTCAAGTTTTCTTTGTGATTACTTTTTGTCAGCTCAACCGGTATACTTTTTGACCGTGGCACATCTATTTCTTTTCAGGATGGCCCCACGATGGCAGCCAGCTAGGGTTCCGAGAGTTGTGAGTGATGATAGCCCACCGAGGGACGAGGCCTCGGTGTAGGGCCCTTTGACAGCAGAGGCACCAGCTGTACCTCTACCTGTCGAGCCACCGATGCTACCAGGCCAGGCTGCTGACGATGAACATTTCCTTAGTGCACTACACGAGTTTCAGCACCAGCGACCGCCTAGGTTCCACAGGGAGATGGACCCCCAGGTAGCCGAGGACTAGCTGGAGGCAGTTTTCCGAGTTTTCAGGTTAGTGAGGACACCAGCAGACTACATGGCGATCCTCGCATCGAGCCTACATCACGCAGCAGCGGGCTGACGGTGGAGCTTGATGCTCCATTTGCACGATGAGGCATCTCTTCTCTGGACACACTTTGAGAGCCTCGTCCACTCAGAGTTCGTCCCAGCCACCCTCCGTGCAGTGCGCATCCAGGAACTTCTTCAGCTGCGGCAGGGTATCTTGACAATCGCCCAGTACTCGGCGAGATTTACCGATCTCTCGCGCTACTCGACAGACATGCTACGGGACCCATTCTTCTGGGCCTGGACCTTTGAGCAGGGATTGAGACATGAGATTAGGGCATCGCGGATCTCTCTCATCATTCCAACACAGGAAGGAGTACTAGAGTGAGCCCTTTTGATCGAGAGCTTTCTTGTTGAGCCTTCATCAGCGCCAAGACCCACAGCAGGGCGGCACGTAGCAGAGTCATCTGCAGCAGGCAGTCGACGGATGACTCATGGGTCTAGGCAGACCAGAACCTCAGGCAGACAACCTCAGAACACTGGCTCAGCTGTGCAAGGCACACAGCGCTGGGCCAATCTTTCGAGATGCAGGCAGTGCTACTCATGCGGCGGGCAGGGTCACATGGCTCATGACTGCCCGACCAGCTGTGCAGAGGAGCAGCAGACGGTTGAGGGACCACCCAGGCAGAGGCAGAGGGTCGACCGTGGCGGTCTGCAGGGAGCAGGCGGACGAGGCAGAGGAGCTGGCCGAGCAGTAGGTGGTGGGATACGCTTTGGGGCTCTACCACCACCACCACTAAGAGGCCCACCCTGACCACAGAGAGCTGGCGAGCAGAGACTGGCACAGATCCAGGCGGTGGAGGCCTATGACTACAGCGCGCCTGAGATGATGTGAGGAACTATCTGTGTCTATTCCACCCTTGCTGCAGTTCTTATAGACACAGGATCAAGTCATTATTTCATAGCCGCTACCCTTGTTCGGAGCTCCGAGATTCCTACAGAGCCGTTGGCTCGATCCTTATGGCTAGAGACTCCTACGGGATCAGAATCGATGATTAAGCACTGGTTCTGGTAGTGTGAGATTACTCTAGGAGGCGAGAGCTTTAGCTGGAATCTTCTTGTAGCGGCATCGAGGCCTTACGATGACATCTTGGGCATGGATTGGTTATCTATAGTACATGCACAGATTGACTATTTTAGGTGCAAGGTGCGATGTGTATGCACCAACTGGAGCAGGTTCACCTTCACCGGCGAGAAGGGAGCATTCGCAGCACATGATGGACTTCCGCAGTGGAGAGGACACCCCATCACTCATCAATTGGCTAGCCTCATCCTAGAAGTAGTTGATGTACGGAGTCCTGGTTTTCCGGCAGTGGTGGATCAGTATGCGGACGTTTTCCCCGACGATATCCCATGGATACCTCCTCGCAGAGAGGTAGACTTTTATATTGACCTGTACCCCAGGACAACCCCAATGTCGACTCCAGCGTATCGGATGGTCCCCGATGTGCTTTGATAGCTACAGGTATAGTTGGAGGACTTGCAGGGCAAGGGATTCATCCGACCCAGTGTTTCACCCTGGGCTTCCCCGATTTTGTTCGCCAAGAAGGCGGACGGGAGCTTGCGACTTTGTGTCTACTATCGTCGCCTGAACCAGGTGACAGCGAGGAACAAGTATCTGCTACCGAGGATTGATGACCTCTTCGATCAGATCAAGGGATCACGGTGGTTCTCGATGATAGACCTCAGGTCAGGCTATCATCAGCTCGGAGTTCGGGACGAGGACGTGCAAAAGACGAACTTCAGGAGTCGGTATGGCCACTATGAGTTCTTGGTTATGCCATTTGGCGTAACCAATGTTCCAGCAGTGTTCATGGCCCTCATGAACAAGATCATTCAGCCATACCTCGATCGATTTGTCATGGTCTTTATCGATGACATTTTGATTTACTTGACCACTGAGGAGGAGCACGCCTACCACTTGCGGGTTGTACTAGACACACTCTGAGAGCACTAGCAATATGGTAAGCTCTCGAAGTGTCAGTTCTGGATACGCGAGTTCCACTTCTTGGGTCACGTCATCTCTGAGGCGGGAGTTGTGGTGGATCCTGCGAAGATCGAGGCAATGCTAGCTTGGGAGCCACCCAAGAGTGTGACTGAGGTGTGGAGCTTCTTGGGTTTAGCTGGATACTATCGGAGATTTGATCCAGACATCTCCAGAGTTGCAGCACCACTCTCAGCTTTGACGATGAAGGGGAAACCCTTTGTGTGGTCAGACAGATGTCAGCAGAGCTTCTAGGAGCTGAGACAGAGATTGACCAGCGCACCTGTCTTGAGGTTGCCAGAGGAGGGAGTAGGGTACGTAGTCTACTGTGATGCATCAGGGACTGGACCTGGATGTGTCCTGATGCAGGAGCGGGTAGTGATCGCCTATGGATCACATCAGTTGAGGCAACATGAGCAGAACTATTCTACCTATGACTTGGAGTTAGCAGCAGTGGTTTTTGCTCTGAAGACATGGCGACACTATCTGATGGGCGAGCGCTTTACAATCTTTTATGACGATCAGAGTCTCAGGTATATCTTCTCTCAGAATGAACTGAACCTGGGACAGTAATGATGTCTCCAGTTCCTCCATGACTATGACTTTGAGATAGTCTATACTCCTGGGAAGGGGAACGTAGTAGCCGGTGCTCTCAGCAGGAGGACGGGCATTCAACTACTTGAGTAGATGACAGAGCAGCTAGCCACTTTGCAGATATCCTTCGTGGATAGAGATGGATCAGCCTTCCTTCAGTCTCTCACAGTCACCCCTCCACTACTACAGCAGGTCAAAGAGGCACAACATGGGGACGCCGACTGTGAGACGCGACGTGCGTAGATATCCTCAAGATAGGAACCTGATGGTTTCTCCTTAGGAGTAGAACATGACATCATTTTCAGAGGAGGTACCTTGGTTCCAGTTTCATTACGGTAGGAGGTGCTGGGAGAGTTTCACACTTCTCCCTTGGCGGTACATCCTAGAGTGGAAAAGATGTACTAGGACCTCAGACGACAGCACTGGTGGCCAAGCTTGAAGAAGGTTGTGGCGGAGTTCGTTTCTCGATGTCTCACCTGCCAGTAGGTGAAGTCAAAGCCCCAGGTACCAGCAGGCTTGGTACAACCCTTGGAGGTCCCAGAGTGGAAGTGGGAGGGGATATCTATGGACTTTGTGACTGGACTTCCACGCACTTCCAGAGGTCACGACTCCATTTGGGTGATTGTTGACCGACTCACCAAGTCGGCACACTTCTTACCCATCAAAGAGCAGGGCTCAGTGTAGAGTTTGGGACAACATTACGTTCAGAAGATTGTGTGGCTTCATGGTGTGCCATCATCTATTGTCTCTGATCGAGATGGTCTCTTTACTTCCCGGCTTTGGAAAGGGTTGCACGAGGCGTTCGGGACGCAAATACGTTTGAGCACCGCCTTTCACCCACAGACGGATGGTCAGATGGATAGGACCATTCAAACACTCGAGGACATGCTCTGTGCATGTGTCCCCGACTTTGGTCGCAGTTGGGAGGATCACCTACCCTTGGTGGAGTTCACATACAACAACAGCTACCACTCCACCATCTGGATGGCACCATACGAGGCGTTGTACGGCCGACCTTGTAGATCTCTTTTATGATGGATAGACCCTGGGGAGTCAGCACTTGTAGGACCGGAGATGGTCCAGGCCACGACATAGAAGTTCCAGGTCATCCAGGAGTGGATGAGGATATCTCAGAGCCAGCATAAGTCTTATGCTGACAGGAGGAGGAGGCCACTAGAGTTCAAGGATGGAGACCATGTCTTCTTGCGTGTCTCACCTCTACGTGGATTACAGATATTCGTCCGAGGTGGCAAGTTGTCTCCACGCTTCATCGGACCATTCCAGGTCCTCAGCAGGATTGGCGAGGTACCTTATCGCTGGATCTACCACCTCAGTTGCATCGGGTGCACGACGTCTTCCACGTATCTCAGCTGAGAAGATACGTGCATGACCCGACGCATATCATTGATCATGGGTAGTTGGACTTGGATGATGGGGAGACTTTTACGGAGGTCCCAGTGCTGATCGAGGATCGACAGGAGCAGGTCCTACGTGGACGGTCGATTCCTCTAGAGCACATCATACGGTAGCATGGGAATCTAAAGGAGAGCACTTGGGAGCGGGAGGCTCAGATGCATGCTCAGTACCCAAATTTGTTTCCCTAGTTATGATGTATCTTTACGGGGACGTAAATCCCTGAGGTGGGAGTAATGTAAAGACCAGTAAAATTAAAGGAAGGTTTTTTCTTAATTTGATTTTCTATTTTTACAAGAATGCAGTTTCTGACGGCACTTGATTCCGAGGCCCGGTGTGCCCGGAATTCCTATCCCAAGTTCATCTCGGGTACGTTCTGTGAACGAATGAGCGGGAATTTCTAACTTTTGAACCAGTGCTCGGAATGTAATTTTGAGGGAACCGATGGAACCGTAACACCGGTAATTGCTTAGGAACGCCATTTCCGGAGTTGCATTTACACTAGAGAAGTTGTTAATCTATGTAGAAGGTAAAATAAAAATTATGCAACAATTTTTATTTTTACTTTAAGTGGATTATGCTTTGGGTGGAAGTTGGGGAAAACCACCGAACTTCCATTTGTAGGTTATGAATGTGGTGGGGCCCACACGAACCCTACCCCTTCACCTTCCCTAACCTTCCATAACCCTTCATAAATTATGACATCTTTTTTAATTTAATTTTGTGGTTCAATTCAAACTTTTGAATTTCAAATCTTATGTTGTGTTAATAAAATAAGTAAGTGTCTTATTTTATTTTTGGTTGGAGTCTTGTTGCCTTGAGATCTTTGGGAGAAAAAGCTAAGGGAGTCTTGATTTTCATCATCCTCTTCGTCGAGGAACACGAAGAACGCGAAGAACGCCGGATTCCTCCGAGGTCGACATCTCCTTCCGTGATGTCTCCTTCCGCGACGCCTCTTCCCGCGATGGATATTCCGTGACGAATCCTCGTTCGACGAACATCTATTCAAGCTACACTCAATATAGGGGTTTATTTAATTATTTTGTTCGTGATTACTACTTTGATGTTCTTCATGGAATATGACCAATTGCTATCGATTAACGAGAGGGGGCCAAACCGCACAAACACGGCCGACCCTCCTCCATTATCCATGTTCATTTCTACTGTGGTTTGGAACGGAATTCCCCAGTGCCATCACACTGCATGGGATCGTGCAGCAAGAAATGCATGGCGCCGTTGCGCCACGCCATGAAATCGAACAAGGACGCGACGCTGTCACGCCGCGTTGGAGAAACCTGAAGAAACTGTGGCCGGATCGGGGTCATGGCGGAGGTACGCGGTGCCACCGTGCTGTACCGGATGAACCAAAGCAGCGGACGGTTCCGGGCCGTGGAGGAGCAGAGTGACCGACGGCCGGTTCCGGGCCTCCAGCGTCGGAGCAAGGGGGACCGGCCGTCGCCGGTCCGTGGTGGCAAAAACCGGCCAGCCAAGCGGGCCGACTGGAGAAAGGAAGGCCGGGGGTTACGAACCCCCGGCGGCCAGCTCAACGACCCCCCCTTAATTTGGGGCCGCGGTTAGAAAACCAAGGGGTAGGCACCCCCCCCCCCCCCTCGCTCAACGGCTCGGGCGTTTGGCCGAGCGCCTGGCCATCACGCCCAGCGCGCCGCGCCAAGGTCGGGCCGGCTGCCTGGACGGTCCGCCAGGCCGGTCCGGGCCGGGCCGCGCCCAAGCGGGCTGGACCTGGACCAGGTTCGGGTCAACTGGATTCGGGTCGACCCTGGGGGTATCGGGCCGGGTCGGACCGGGCCCGAACCCCTTAATACCAAATCTTTTACGGACGAATGCCCATAACCTGTGCTACGGGACTCTGATCGACGTACCGTCAGTTGCAATGCCATCATTGGATCGAGATAGTCGTTTCGGTATATCACGCTCAAGGTTTTGGAATACTTTGGGTTCTGCCGAGTTTGTTCGTACACGAAACCAATCGGGCCCTCGGAGCGGAAACACTCATAACTTGAGCTCCGGACGTCCGATTGACCTGTCGTCAACTTTGTTAGATACCTCTATGTGAGACGGATCTTTTGGATTACTCCACCCGAGGTTTGGATGTAGGTGGATTATGGTCAGGATGGTTTTTCCTTAAAAACAAACCGGGCCCCTGGAACGAAAAAGCCAATAACTCGCAGACCGGGCGTCCGATTGACGCGCCATCTGCGACACTGAGTTCCTGTTGGCGATACAGAACTTTAGGATACATCAACTGGGGACTTTGTGTCTGTTGATGTATCAGCCTCTCGGCTCGTGGATCGGACCCTCCCGAACAAGCTTGCTGTGTGCGGAAACCCTGGAGTTCGCTGCGTTGCGACTGTGACGACGACGATTGTACATAGATCTTCAGTGGATTCGACGGCGACGACTACAACACTCAGCGATCCAACGTGGATCAGTGCTACCGATCCTGTGTGGGTCCGATCCAGTGTGGGTCAGCGGTCAGCGGTTCTGTGTGAGCCAGCGCCTACAGATCTGGTGTGGGTCCGATCCTATGTGGGTATTTGTGGGGGTTAGTTACCTATCGATCCGGTGTGGGTCAGATCCTTTGTGGGTCATTGCGGGGGTTATTACCTGTCGATCCTTTGTGGGTCCGACGACTTAGATGAATCAGTGGAAATATCTGATCTTCCCTATCCTCATACGAAGAAGTATACCTGTGTGAGCTGAATCCTGTATTGCTTTCCTATGTGGATTGTATTGTTCTATCCTGTGCGGATTTACGTTTTGCTTTCCTGTGTGGACTGGGTTGTACTTGGGCTTAGATGTTGGAGCCGAACGAGAATTGATGACTTAGGTATATGTATGGGCATATACCTAAGCAGTATCAGATGTTACTTCGTGATTGTACCTTCCCTTTGTGGATTTTCCTTCGTGGATTTTGGGAGACCTTCGGGGGGTCTCTGGGTCCCTACTGAATATCTTATACTCACACTTGCATGGGCTATGCCCGCACTACGTTGTTTTGGTTGCAGACGACGGACAACACTGATCGTGGTTGAGGCTTGCGAAGCAGGACGGTACCTGGAGGTAGACCACTGGGTGGGACATACTCGGAGTGGACGGCTGGACCCGAGGAGCAGTGGAGGCTATCTGTACTCACCCTTCAGGTGGAAATTCTATTGGATGGATCGACCCAATGGATTTACTTTTCAGTTGATGTTTTCCCTTTTTAGTTGTACTTTACTTTCATTTTGGGTTTGTATTCTGGCCCACTAACTTTTCCACACTTACTGTTGTACTCATTTTTTACTTAGTGTTTACTTCTTCTGCTTGCTTTCTCTATGGTGCTTGTTTACTTTACAAAGGCAATGCCTTCCATTTTTACCGGGATTTACGCCTTGGTGCTAGTCGCCAGCCCCTAGCCTATGGAAGGCGGGCATGGGGTAGTCACGGCACGAGCCCCGAGGATGGGTCGTGACATAGAATACATACCTCATATATGATATTGAAGTGATGAATTATCTCTGATTCTATAGATAGATGACAGGCTCCCCATGATTAAATTTTTGAAATAACACTCCCCAAGAGGATCCCAATCACAAAATGTAAAATATTAACCCTATCGTGGAATAACGATGGATGAATAATTATCTAAGGGTAATACGCCAAGTAAAAAATGGAATTACATTACATGTAGAATGGATATATGGTTAGTTATCACAATGGGGGTTCATAGTGGGTCCCCCTTCAATCTAAGGAATGTATTTCTGTGGGGTCATAGGGTGTGACCATTCACCCATGGTTTGTGGGGCTACACATGCCCCTAATCTTGTTCTCTAGGTTCTCGCTAACCTTTACTAGTATGGATAACACAATGTGTGACATAAATAACTCAATCATTTGATATTTTACTCTCCTGATAATCATTTCCATCACATCCAAGAGACACCTGAAAAGAGTTCTTCTATACTACACACTTTTTAATTATGAGCTTTTATGAAACTTAGGCATATGATGTCGTATCAGAATCCAATACACCCTTCTTCATTTCCACCATGAATTTGACCCATAAACATAAATTATGCTAATGATGATAATGAAATACTTTTTTATAGGTAATTGTTCATAGAGTGTTGGGTGGAAAATGAGAGGCACACTGGATATGTATGGTTTTTAGAAATAGTGTTGAAGCCTAGGAGAAATCATGTAGTGTAGGGAAAATTTTGGATAGAGATATTCGGCATAGTTGGTGAATGGTATAGAAGTCAAACACACCAACCATGTGAGGTATTTCTTAAGATATTAAAAGGATCGTGGTTATTTTTCTATTTATCTACTCGTGCGTCTAAACTATGAGTGAGTTAAATCTTGATCTATAAAAGGTTGATCTCACTCATTTTACCCTCTAACCCACTATTGCTTTCCCCAAAATGGCCCTCAAATGGCATTTTGGTCTTTCGAGGGTGGTATAACCCCTACAAAGTGATTTGGAATTGATCTAGAGTGTTTACATTGTGAGTTTAATCCTGATTCTTCTCATAAGTCATCATTATTCATTGTTCATAGTGATTTCTTATATCTACATCACTCATTCCATCAATTTCCAAGATCAACACCCATTTTGGGTAGATAAATGGTTTTAGAAGACAAATATGATTAGATTTATCTTGTTTCATTATTTGAGAAGATATATAAGGTTGGTCTATAAAGGTGCCACATCTTTTTGTAATGTTTTTTATGTCTTTTATAATTTTCTCCACAACTCTCGAGGTAGGAGGATTCACTCTGAAATACTCTCTCAATAAATTATTGTCTTATATTTAAATAGATTTAATTTATTTAAATTGAGTTTGAAATCTTGGTGTAATAATGAAATTAATCATCGTTCAGGATGATTTATGGTTTCTGAAGAAATTATGTAATTTTTTTCAATTTTTCTGCAAAGTGATTTCATTTCTTCTTTCAAAAAATTGTGATATTAAAACATCTATATACTGGAGTTTTCCAATGTATTGTTTTACCAAAGGGGTTATCGATAATAAGATGGTATTATAAAAATGATTTTTAGTTGTTGGGATGGGCATTGTATTTAGTCATACCTGATGTGTTTGTTCATATTGCATCTAAGATGCTTGGTTGATATATAACCATGTGCTTAAGGACAAATGATTTATAGCACATGATATACAATTACCTTATGACAATTTGGAATATCTATGATAATACTCTCATGAATGTGGGAATATCATAATGATTCATGTATAGTTGGTGTTGTGGATATCTGGAAGGGAATGGCTATGCCAAAAGAAAATTATGGAATGATTTTGAGGAATCATTTGTTAGTTTTTTAGAAAAAGCTTTTTCCAATACCTTTTTTGATATAAAAATTTTTATATTTGGTTATAAATTGTTTTATAAGTTGTTTCTTTGGTTGAAAAAATGATTAAATGGTTTTCACATTTTTTTATAAACTCTTTTATAAATTATTTTATACAAACTAGTATATAAAAATTTTACATACACTTTTATCCTAACAGAGTGAGTATGGAATTCATTCAAGAAATCCTTCAGCATTTTTTCACTCACCACTTCTTAAGAACACTTGTGTTTTTTATGATGTCTATATGGGTAAATAGACCAAGGTGATGTTTCACACATATTTAGCACTACATGATGAAAATTGAGCTATTTGAAAAGTTGGAGCATGAATCTTGTGGAAAATGGAGTCTTGTGGTTATCATTGAGTGTAATTATTTATTCTTCTCTTGTTATATATATTTTGAGTATTCCTTTATCACACTTTTTTTTATGGATTTTATATGAGACATTTCGAGTTGTCTTTCATGGTAATCATGCCTCATATAGTGGCTGTTTAGATATGGATTTTCTGTGTTAGTGGTTTTATACATAAATTGAAATTAGTCACCCATAAGTATGGATGTGGTATAGCATTTATTGATAGAATTTTGCGTATGGGGGTGTCTCTTAAAGCCATGTAACAACCTTATACCCTCTCAAGACTGTGAGAATGGGAGGGATGTTAAAAATGGTATTTGTTTCGTTCACACTGAAATACAATTTTAGATAAATTGTTTAATCACACTACATTCCTTGATGTACAAGTACTCATCAATTTTATTGATTTTTGAGTTGAATTTATTTTATTTATTCCATATTTTGGGATTTTAGAATGGAGAAGGATTATGAAGACATTAAATATTGAGAATAAATTGATTTAGCTATCATTTTTTGTTCAACATCATGTTACCAATGATTTTGGTAGAAAAGTGCTTTGGAGACACCTATAGGATATTAAATCTCACTATCTTGGGTGTAGCCAAAGAGATGATCATGACATGTGTTAGAGGAATGAAATCCCACAAGGAGTTAATGTCTCGTTTTGAGTAATGATATGTGATTTGGTGAAATATGATTTTTTTTTTAAATTGTTATATCCTGTATCAAATGAAATATTTTGAAAAAGAGTATGATTTTGGTATTTTCGAAATATATGTATTTTCAAGAAGCAAGTAAATATTTTTAAGAAAAATGTTAAACAATTAAAATGATGATCTTTGAAATAATATTTGTTCTAGTTGATGGGATATAATTTAAAATTATTGGGATTTAATTTCAAGAGAGTGAAAAATGGTGTTCATTTTCAATGTAGAAAATGAAACTCGATATGCATCGTAGAAGACAATAATAAGTAGAGATGTACAATATGGCTACACCTGAGCCACAAGTGAACCAACAAGTAGTTTAAAGAATCATTAAAGTGTTTCATATTGATGAAATAAAGAATTAGAGGGATTAGCATAGGAATGTGGATCATTCAGTTTAGTTCTAGAAGCAGAATCCATCCATCATCCAAGGTAATTTTAAACCTGAAAAGACATAGATTTCATTGAACACGATGAATTGTATCTTGTATTTTATCGGTACACCAGTGAAACATAAAATCAATATGGAAATTTATATGCCCGATGATCTACAACACATGTGGTGGTAACTAAAAAGTAAACATTTTATTTGATCAAGAACAAAGATATTGGAAGCTCTAGTCATGTTCATGAAGAAAGATGATGAAACATTAAGGATATGGGTGAATTATTATAAGAATTACCAGGTTAAGATAGATAATAGTTATCCAAATCCACACATTAATCAAATATTTTATTCATTTAGGTGTGCTAAGTGGTTCTCCAAATTTACATGCAATTATCTTATAAAAAATTTCATATTCAGAAGGTGGATATTTAAAAGAAAATATTTAGAAGAAGATATGGCCATTATGAATATGTGGTAATGCCTTTTGGTGTTAAAAAATCACTAGTGGTTTTTATGGAATTGAGGAATAAGATATGTCATCAATATATGTATTCTTTTATAGTAATGTTTGTGGATGACATATTATTGTATTCATAGACATGGTCTTTTCTTGAGAAACACTTGATGATATTATTGGAAATCATGATGGACCGTCATCTATATGAAAAATTATCAATGTGCGATTTTTGGATACAAGAGGTACAATTTATTGGCCATGTAATTTCTGAATGATGTGTTTGAGTGGATCCTAGGAAGATAGAATCTGTTATCTCTGGGAAACCACCAAATAATTTCATCAAAATATAGAGTTTTTTTGTACTAGCTGGTCATTGCAGATGCTTTTTTTAATTCATCATTGCAATATTCACCTTTGAAAACTTTGGCAAAGAAGAATGTTCCATTCTAATGGATTGACAATTCTTAATAATCTTTTTATAGGATAAATATTTCCTTCACATCTGAGCCTATCATGATTTTGTTGGAATCATGCTAGGGTTATGTGGTGTGTTAAGATGGTTTACGATTTGGGTTGGTGTTTTTTCCCATGAAATTAGACAATGTTGTTTCATATGGATCAAAGAAGTTAAAAGTGCATTATAACAACTATCTAACCCATTATTTGGAGTAATATTATTTTTTCCATGCTTTGAAAACATGGAACCATTATCTCATTGGTGAGAAATTTACATTGTTTGTGGATTATAGGATCTTGAATCATATTTTATCACAATAGGATTTGAATCTAAGGAAATGAATATGAATGGAATACTAAATATGTTTTACTATTACTTCATGTATACATCAGGTATGGGAAATTTAGTTAGAGATGCATTATGTAGAAATAATTATGCTGAGTAAGAAGAATATGCTTCAGATGAGTTGAAGATAATGTCAGTCCCACTTGACTTGCATATGTAATGTGAAGTAAGAGGTGAAGTCGTGGTTATCTTTGCAGTTTCGATGGTTCATGATTTGTTATATGGGCTTATAGAAGAACATATAAATGATGAATAATTTTTTCTTATGAGTTTCAAATTCAATTGTGGGGAGACCATTGAGGGATGGAAATTAGATGGGAGTTCATCTTTAGTGACTTCAAATCATATAGTTGTACCTATGGATTGTCAATAAATACTTCTTCATTTTTTCTATCATTCGAGATTTGTTGTTTATATGGGAATATTGAAAATTTATAAGTTATTGATGTCATTATTCTGGTGGAGTAGAATAAAAATTAAAGTTCCTGACTTCATCTCAAGGTGATTAAGTAGTCATAATGATAAAAAAACATTGATGACCAGTAGGAATTATGCATTTATTACCTATTCCATTTTAGAAATGGTGGAAGATAGAAATGGATTTTGTTATATGTCTCCCAATTATGGTTAAGAAATAGAATGCCATATCGGTGAGAGTGGATAAGATCATGATCACTTTAAAACTATTAGTGAAATCAGTATTGTGGTGGAACTGTACGAAATATATATCCCAAATTTGGTAATGAGACACAATATACCAATTTCAATTATATCAGGAATAGACCCAAGTTTTACATCTAATTTCATGATATACTTATAGAAATCACATGGGACTCAGTTCACTATGAGTACGTCATATCATCCTCAGATTTATGGAAAATCTTAAAGGATGATAAAAATGTTTGAAGACATGTTATTGACTTGTATAATGGATTTTTCGTCCTCATGGGAAGAGAATATATATATAGCTGATTTCTCATATAACAAAAACTATCAGGAAACGAAATATGTTTCTCTAATAGAATGATTTTATGGGAAACCCTATCGTTCTCCACTTGGTTTGGAGGAAAAAGGATAGCATTTTCTAGTTGGGATTAGCTTTTTCTGTGAAAGAGTATAGAAGACATAGTTGACCAGGAAGCGAATGGAGACGACACAAAGTCATAAAATTAATATGTAGATCATTTTAAATGGTCTTCGTCTTCACGGTGTGTGACCATGTGCTATTCAGGATCACTCTAGTGATTGGATGTTGTCATTATGGTAATAAGGGAAAGTTACTTTCTCAATAAAAAGTCACATTCAATATTTGGGAAAGGGTTGAAGATGTGAAATATTAGAAGGAATTCCCACCATGGTTCAGTGTGATGCATAATGAGTTCTCTGTATCATAGATGAAAATGTATCAGCATAATTATAACCATCTATTTAGATGGGATCACATTGACCAAGAGTTGGATGGTTTATTGGAATACATCACAGGGCAGATTGTGGATAGGTAAGAGAATGTCATGCATGGAAAAGCATCATCCAAGAATGATTTTATTATAATCATAGTCTGATTCAGGAAGATACATCAGAGTGTGAGAATGAAATAAATGAATATTGGTCAGAAATCCTTCAAACCAATGATAGTTTTCAACATTATAATTAAATAAAGGAAAATTGCGGGGTTAATATATCACCCCTTTTTCTAGTATGTAACACTTTCATATTTCATTTTATGTAAATTTATTTGTTGTGTGATGTTTTGGAGAGTTTGAGGATATTTTAAAGTATTTTGGGGATTTTATATGGGAGTATGGGCAGTGAAAAATTTGTGGAAATCATGAATCATTTACAATTTATCATACGTGGTGACACAAGGGAAAAGGGGGTTGTGAATGGGCTTCTCATGATTTTTCCCAACCTTGTGGAATCTTAGGATAATCGGTGAAATTTTGAGAAAATGTTTGACAAATTCTTTTCTTTGGTCGACACAAGGTTTGGAAGCCGTAAAAACCAATCATGTTACATACATCCTAACACAGAATCATTATCATAGATAGTGCACACATTATCAAACCATGTGAGTCAACCATGCACAAGTCAATGTTAGATCCTTAAATAGTGTATATCCCTCATTTTACCCACTAACCCTCACATTTTATCCATAAAACGTCCCTAAAATTTTATTTTGGTCTCCCAAAGGCTGAATAACCACTCCCAGGTGAATCAAAATTCATCTTGAGCCATTCTTGGGTGAGATAAAGCATGTTTCTCATTATAAGTCCTCGTTATTCATTTTTCTTTACATTTTCTTAGATATTCTAAACTCCATTGCTCATCTCCATAGATCTACACCCACTGTGGGTAGATCTAATGATGTATATAACAAATATTATTATACTTGTCTTGGTTCTTTATTGGGGAAGCTATCTAAGGTGGGTTATGAATGATCAACTAGAATTTTTGACTTTATTAAATTGTTTATCATTTTCACCAAAACTCTTAAGGTAGGTGGCTTCACCCATAATTCTCCTTCCAATAATTGATTGGATTATTTTTAAAATGAGTTAATTTATTGAAATTTATTGTAAAATCTTGGTATTAGAATGATATAAGTCCACTTTAGTGAGGATTTATTGTTTTCGGTGAAATTTTGGAATTATGGTGAATTGTTGTTAAAAGTTATTTCATTTCTTGTTTCTAATATTTTGATATTAAAACATATATTTTCTTGTGTTTTTAATATTATTTCATTGGAAAATTATTTTCTATAAAAATGTGGTGTTTTTCAGTTGGTTTTTTCATGTTGGGATAGGTATGGTTTTTAGAATACTTGGTGTTTGTGTTCATGTAGACTGTATGTGGCATTGTTGAAATTTGTCAGTGTGCTGGGTTTCAAAGGTGTAATGGAAAATGAAATATAATAACCTTGGGATACCTTGGAAGATTGACAAGAGACCAATCATGAGTATATAACAATCATACCAATCCTTGAATGGTAGGTGGTGTGGATATGTGAAATTAAATGGCTATCCAAATGGAAACCTGTAGACTTATTTTGACGCATATTTTAATATTGTTTCATGGAATTATATTTTTTTTCGGTGAATTGGTAGATATTTCACTTGACTATATTTGATTATAAACCTTTTTAGATGTTATTTATATTTGTTTATATACCAGTTTAGGTGGTTTTTACACTTTATAATAAAATATTTTAGAAATTTTTTCATATGAACTATTTTACATAAAAGCTTATGACTCTTCTATACTAGTTTTATAAGTAGGGAATTCATTGGGGAAACCTAATATGTTTTAGTACTCACCACTTACTTGGAAGATTAGTGATTTTTCAGATGTCATTTACCTTGATATGGAAAAAGGTAAAGTATCACATTTCATTTTCACTATATTGTGATACATGACCTATTTGATGAATTGAACCGTGGACAATTTGGATCTTGGACTCTTGAGGTTTTCATAGAGTGATATATGATTGAATTCTGCTATTTACGTTGATATTGTAGTCTTCTATTGTGCCTCAGGTTTTTATAATAACAATGATAAATGAAATGTAGAATTTTATTGCCTAGTTATCATGCATCATATAGTGGTTATTTGGATATGGATTGTTTTGTTTAGTAGTTTTACTCTTAAAGAGAATGTCATCCCACACATTTATTGAAGCCCTTATCCATTTGTCATCAACCATTGATGCCTTCAGGATTTTTCTAAAGACCATGTAACAACCTTCCACTCTATCAAGCCAATGATAAAGGTGCGGGATGTTACAATTATTTATTTTTAATTTATATATTCATCTCCACCATGGAAAAAGTAATAATTCACATCCATCCCCAAAAAAGCACCAATCTATAATCATTCACCATATTCACATCAACATCAATGTATCTTCATCTTTTCATAATCCAAGGTGAATAACTGATGTAAAAATCCATTAACCGATATAATTTTCACATAATAAATTGTTTTTTTTTGAATCATGATCAATCCAATCGTGACAAAAACTCTAAAGATTAGAAACCACTAAACTATGGGCGAAAGGTACAAAATAAAAAACTAAACAATTCTTGACAGTCAATGATACATCAACTGTTAATAATAAGATATTAAATGAAGACAAAATAGGTTCATATAACTTTTCCATAAATAATAATCATTGTGTTTATAAAATAGTCTATAAACATAAAATTTATGTTCACATTGATTTTGGATTCTGGATTAGATTAATAGAAACTAATCCATAAACATATTTGTATAATAATTTATGAAATGTCTAATAAAATATCCAAACCATTATGGTGAATTTATAAATTATTTATTTGAGGTTTCAATAATTTTTTCATTCATGGAATTCATATAAACTCAAACATAGATATTTTGTGGATCCAATTTTACTACAGAGTCTATCAATACCACCACCACGATCTTCCTCTCCACCCCCTCCACTACCAAGTGTTTGTTTAGGGAATATATAGATAACCCAACAGTAGAATCATTAGGATAATTAATTATAAATTTCATTGTATATTCACCAAAAGTTATTATATTTAAATAGATAATTATTATAATTATTTTTATCAAGATAGTGAAGACAACATAATCCAAATGTGAAACAATCATTCATCATTCCTTGATTAAAAAACATGGTCCATACATGATGAAGTTATTTTTTCATCTAAAGTATTGATAAAGATATAATATAATTTATTAAAAAATAATACAAGGTGTAGAATTTATATAATAATAATAATATATTATATTTTACCCTCCATATTTATTTTATTTCCTCAAAATCTCATCTTTGCAAAAAATGAAATATTTTGGAGTAAATAAAACCCTAAAAATATAAGTTTAAAAAATCTAGATTATTATGAATACATAACCACATGGAATGAATTAGGACATCAGAACTAAAAAATATGACATCTATATGGGTAAAAAATCATGATTTAACATTATCCATTTAATTGATAATGATAATCAGTGCTCAATTATTAAACAATGTTAATATACATATAATGATTCTTGTAAAATAAAATTTTAAACAATCAATCATGATTACATTGAATCAAAATAGGTTCTCTATGAATTTTTATAACCTCTTTGATATAGTGTTTTCATATAAGCCTAAGAGGTTTATCATCGTTTACAGTGACCAAATATGCTAACATGGTATGGGGACACACAATATCCAAAATGACATCATTTATTGTATAAATATTGAGTAATGTAGAGAAATATTTCATTGTAATATCATCGCACTTCTATAGAGAAATAATAAGTGTATTTGTGAGTCAATTTTTATGTTTTATTTTAGGCATTCTGTATGAAAAAATATACTATCTTGATAGGTAATAATAAAATTTACAATTTATATTATATAACAAAAAATGTTCTCTTGAATCCATGTACATCATTATACTACTAGAGTGCATTGAGAATTTTTTTATAGAATTACTCAATTAATTATCAACTGATATTAGGTATTGGTGGAATCTATAACCTCTTTCTTATTTTCATAATAGTATCTCAATAAAAAATTATTCTCAATTTCCATAATTCATGGAATTAATTTTCTCTTTTATTCTATTATTATCAACTAAAACCTGTTTATCTTTTCTAGTATATTTAGACATTTATTATTTTTGAAATGGGTAGATATTTACCCATACCTCCATATCCAAATTTCATAAATCCATTATAAAATGATCTTTTTCAATATTATGTTTTTATAGAACACCATTATCACTCCCAATAAACAAATCAGCCTCTTTATTTTTCTTCCCAATGAGGTGTCATACATAGATGTAAAAATCTATGAGTAACTAATTTTATGTACATTTCATTATATTTATTTCTTTTTTGAAAATATATTTTAAAAAAATTTATGATCTCTATACATCATAATATTTTAATACTGAGATAATGTCCGTGTTTATACAAGAAACTTTTACAAGTCCCTATCCAACACCATGGGTAGAATAATTTATTTAAGGAATCATTAGCAGTCATGATGTATATAAAACATCTGTAAATACAACATTTTCCTTTCCTTAACTAATTACTATATTCAACAAAACTATTAATATATTATGAAAATTTTAATATTTTTTTATTTGAAAAATATCAACATTAGTTATAAAAAATTATTATTTTATTATTCTAATGAAATGAACATGACACTGCTGTTTTTCATCCTGGATAATTGTTTATGTAATTGGGAAAAAAATTAACAGGGTTGTTTACGTAATGTGTTTTTGTTACATTCTTTATAAGATTCCATTAATTAGATACCTTTTACTTTGAATGGTTTTATAATATCATATTCATATGAAATATAAAGAAAACAAAATAATCTTCTCGAAGGTAGAATAATTACTTATATGATTTTTTGTATAACTATTTCCATCTTAATGTTTCATAAATTTTTAAAAAAATTATTTTCATCTATTCGAAAAAAAATATTATACCAATATATCATTGAAAGATAACAAAAAATAATTTTCAATATAATCTTTCCATACATTTTTCATTAGTTCCATAAAAACAAAGGGTAAATTTTTTTAATATAATGATAATTATTATATTTTTATAATTATTATATGTTTTATATATTTTATATTTTATTTATAATAATTCATTACGTATAATTGATTACAACTATAAAAATGTTTGAATCATTATTATATATAGATCTCCATAATATTGATCCAACTACTCTTTTGTGAGAGGTAATTTATAATTTCTATTTTGTCAAATATAATTTATGTTTTCTTAGTCCATGCATATCAACATATACTCATCCTTATTATTAAAAAACATAAGTGCATTAAAACTATAAACAATTGGGATAATGAATCACTTAATACAAAATCATTCACCTTTTTCTATTGTTCTTCTATTTCACCCATTAGAAATATTTAAGGTTTCATAAATATAGTCTTTTATCATGTAATTGTTTAATTGAAAACTCATCATGATGATTAGGTAGATTTCCATGTAACATTTCAGGAAACAAATCAATTTATATTAAAAAATAACTATATATTATATTAAATTTATAATATTCCCAGTCACATGATTTTTATTCTTATATTGCCCTATAATATCATTTATCAAATCTTCATACAGTGGATCCAAAAGTGATTTAGAATATAAATCCTCTCTAGTAAAGAAATCATATTACAATCCTCTTCATGAATTATAATATTCGTACATTAGAAACAAAATTTTTAAATAAAGATATAGATCCAATCCATAATATATATTATATCGAATTAATCATACATACTATATACATGATTTATGACATGGTTTGTATATGCATCATAAAAAGTATTAACTAACATATACTTACTAATGTAATATTTCCCCTGGGATTAATGGTAGATTACTCCCTTAATAATGTTCTATGGAATGATATATAGTTATTAGAAAAATTTGATGACATAAAAGGGTTTAGAGATACAATAATAGATAATTCATTACTGAAATATGAATACATGATACATGTTCATGAAGCCTTCTCTTTTAGAAAATCAAATTCAGCTATACTAATTTTCAAATATCATATTTCTTAACTTATAATCATCTGCAGTTTTTTCCTTTGACTATTTTGACATTGGTTTGAATAATTACCTTTAGACCTTTAGTTTAAGAATGGATAATTATCATTCAATTATTTTCATTTAAATTATTATTTATATGGAAATTATTTATTCAATTGTAACAAACTCCTATTCATTTTTTGAGATAACAACTACATTTATATACAAAATTATCACAATTTGGAATAAACATATTTACTTTCTTCTTCTTTTTATGCATTTCATTATTCCTTAATATTTAGGTGACCTTTAATTTTATATATTTCCCAATAAAATATTAAATAAAAAAAAACTCCCTACCTTTATGTATAATGATACAATATTACAATATGATGAAATGTATTGATAGATAAGTTCCTTACAATTGTTCAACATAATACAATCAATGAAATGTTCAAAAAATTGGTATATTAGTATTATTTTTTATTATGTCCCATAATATTACATTATAGTTACCTCTATATTCAATAAAAACAATCATCTTCCTTATACATTAATATTAGGGACATTATATCTAATCCAAAGTTTTCCTTAAGAGTAAAATATTTATTAATGAAAATCACATTATTGGTTCTATATTCCATATGTTCTATTTCACCATCTTCTTTAGTATTCTGGATTATTTAACACATTTATTAAAAAAAATTGGTTCAATCATACAAAAAATCATATTTTATTGGTTCCTCTATACATATAAGATTCATATATAATTTTTACTTCATTAAATAACCATATTTGTATGGTGGAAATAAATTGACCACAATTATTTCTATGATTCCACTCCCTTTTAATAAGAACCATTTATAATAAATAGAACAAACATAATTAGGTAATATAATCATGAAGAATATTATACAAAATGAAATTAATAATATTCATTAAATATCGAAGGTTTTTATCTAAATTCAGATTCTAGATGTGTTATTCTGAAATAAATTTCTCAATAGTCTTAATAAAGAACGTCTAATATCAACTGTAATACCCTTGACTCCAATAACCATAAATCAGTTATTCTATTTAAAATTTCAAATAGATAAAAGGATAATAATAATATGGATCAATTCTATTTTCAATCTTGGGATACGGGGTATTAATTTTATTAATTATACTTTTGAAAAAAAAACATATCATGAAAAACAATATTGTATCCTTTTAAACAATTCAAGGATTTCTACTTTACATATTGGGGTTATGAGAATGTAATATTGTGTGAGATAAATTATTTTGTAACAGAATATGACATTTGTGGAAAATGAATCAACAATATAGATGATTTCGTGTTAAATATTTATCACCTTAAATCAAAAACATGTGATTCATCATGTTTCGAAGAAAAATATTAGCACAAAAATATATTCATAATAATAACTATAATATAAATAAAGGAAATGTATATTGTCATATGTCAGGTTCTTAATATCAAGGCCCAATTCCATGAACTCCAACAAGTATTCATTCCATATCACCTTGAACATCAACATTATTTCCATTTTCTAGGTCTTTTCAATGATTTTGTATGTTTATACATAATAAAAAACAAATTCGTTCAAATATAGTTCACATGAGTCAGATTGATGAATCAGGTATATATATAACCAGAATCCACCCATAACATACATTTTTACAATTAATTAAATGTATATTGGATAAATAATATAATATATAATAAGTATTCCTTATGAATAAATAAATATCCATATTGAATAAAAATTACTAAACATAATTATTTCACCAATAAATGAAATAACACTCTTAAGATGATTCCCTCAAAAAAAATTGTGTACTGAAATGGTATGTGATTATTACCATATTATTGTATTGGAATTGATACTTAATACATTCCCAATAATGGAATCTTTGTCAAAAATTTAAAAAAATAATTATCAACTAATATTAGAGGGTGATTGACATCATTATTATATGATAGTTAATGATATAAACATGAGGTATAATCTATAAATAACTGAATAATTATATGAGATCAAAAATTTATAAAAAAATAATATTTTGATTCAACGAAATATAATTTAAAAAAATAAGAGTTAAAATCCAAAAAAATTATAACAACCATTGAATTGAAGTTTTAAAATCATTTACAAAATTATTTTCAACCATATAGAAAATATATACATTTTATTTTATTAATAATGTTAAAAAATCATAGAGTAATGGAAAATATATTTTCATTAAAACAAATTTGAAAATTTTAATAAAATATTTATTACAAATAATGGCTATGATGGGGAGAAATGTTTCCATGTCGTGTATATTAAAAATATCGTTAATTAATTTTCATAGAAATAAAAAAATACATTAATAATATTTTATAAACATTCTAATATAAATCATTGCATGAAAATAATGTTATGGTAGAAAATAATTTTATTTGGGCATTGAATATTACGTATTTTCATTTCTAGATCCTTTTAGAAAGTCCTAACATAGAAGAAAAATATTGCCAACCCATAATAAGAAATTAGGTCATTTTATCTAGAAAAATATTCATTCAATCATTGGGAGCTAAAGAGAGTTAAAATTGTACAAAATATAGTGAAACTCTTGACTTATAAAATTAAGAGTAAAATAAATGGGTTTTAAGAAGATAAATATCATAAAATGTTTCTCAGTGTTTTTTAAAAAGTAAACAATACCAAATAATAATGAGATTGTAAAATAAACCTCAATGTAATTAAAATCATTTAAATTGAATCTAGTTAAGAGAGAACACATGAATTGAGAAATAAAATAAAAAAAATCATATTATGTAATGATAAAATATCTCAATGACTTTGTATGAACCCCATATAATTTTAATTTTTTAAAGAATATATAATTGGTCTCAATATAGTGAAATTGAGACAAAAACCCAATTCATTGGATTCCTTACTGATCAGACCTATTAAGTACTCTTTAATACTAAATTTTAATTTTATAAATACCTTATGCAGAACTTTTTCATCACAACTACATTTTATTCCTTTCATAATCGTATAATACAAATTAATTTTATAATTATTACTTATGTTGTACTTTATTAGTGGTTCGGTCAATTTCTCCAATAAAATTCGGTATATTGACTATAATTAATGTTGTATGGTTATGGTTATAATATATCTATAATTTAAATAATTTAATACATATAATATTTATTTATTATATACAATTTTATATTCTTCCACAAAATTTGAAAATTGAAAATTCACTCACATCGCTTCGTGGAGGTGGCAGGCCACATATTTTCAAGATAGAAGCTATAATTTTTCAACTTATTGAAAGGAATGAAGGAAATTTATATATGTGTGTGTGTGTTTAAAAATTATTACTTATCTCATAATAAGAATATATATTAAATAATTTTTTATTTATAACCATCTAGGTGAATTGGGGAAGAGAAACAAATGACATCATTATAAAGAGACGGTAGTTTGTATGTACAGACAATTGATTTTTTTATTTTAAATTGTATAAAATGAAGGTAAAAAATATAGTTACCATTTAAATAAAAAATAATATTTTAAATATACTTATAATTAATATAATGTTGTTTTTTAATATTTAATGAATGAATTTGATGAACAGAATGTGAAAATTCCCGATGATAACCTATACATCTTCTTTTGATAAAATACATAGTCTTACAACATAAACATTCTTAGATGGGAATATTGGTTATAAAATGAAATATTTGTTGTAGTAAGTGATTTTGATATTGTTTTTGGATTGTTTTCAGTCAATATATATTTATCAAATAGTGTGTATAACTAATTGAAGGATGTTTCCTATTATAAGTGAGGTGAGTAAAAATGAATAAATACATAGAATGGTAAACTATAAAGGCCTCTCTTATAATAATGTGGATCCAACATGGATAAATTTCACATATTTAATGAAATTTGTACAAAATTAATTTCATAAATTTTATTTAGAATGGTTTTAGGCCATTTATACCATAATCAATTTAGTTTAACCCCCATGTGAAATTTTTTTAACCCTTTCCATGGTGATGCGTTCTTAAATTGGTTACTATTAATTCTGACAAAAAATAAGCAATAAACAATACCTAATTTTATTTCTGATTGTAAAAAATATGTAATCAAGATAAAATTATTAAATTCATATATTTGGTTAGAAGATATCTTTAATATACGTTTACAAAACTCAAGTAAAATTTTTTTATAACAATTTTTTTCTTGAGCATAAACATGCTTTTATATAAAAATCATGTATACAATTGAATCCCCTTTAATTATATAATTATATAAAATAAAATGAGAATTATTTTGAATAAATAAAAATCAAAAATTAACCTTTTGAAAATTCATTAAAATAGAATATCCAAAAATAGTTTTTATTTGAATAAAATCATTCTTTTATAATTTCAAAATATAGAACGTATAATATTAAGTGAGACATTATATTTTAAATGTGTTTTTATAGGTAAATAATGTTTAAATTTTTATATATAAAGGTTCTATAATTTTCAAATCCTTTCTAATTACATTATGTTATTAAAGAATTAATTTTTTTAAGTAATTAAATTTTATTATTCAATCAAAAATAGTTTCTTATCTAATAAATATCTAAAATGTAGCCTAATATAATTTTATGTAAATAATTAAATAATAAATTTATTTTAATTAAATTAATATTTTTTGATTTCTTTCTGTTTTTAATCAAATTAAAATATAAATATTTATTCATTGTGTTATAGTTTCTATAAAAATAAATTTTAACTTACTATAATAGAATCTGGAATGCTAGAAAAATCAATCATTGAATAATGTATATAAATTATTTTCTATAAATGTTTAGTGAGTGTAATGTTTATTTATTACCAATGAAATGTCTATATATTCCAAATAATACTTTATTTTTTCTATAGTTGGAAGCATGCAACACAAAATGTTTGGGTATTTCATTGAAAAAACATTAAATAAAGATTAATATTGATACTAACTGTGAAAATTCTCAAAATACAATTGATGATAATATAAATTAATGATCAAAATTTACCAATTCATCACAGTTCCATTATAAAAGATTAATTATTAAACATGGAAATGTTTACCTCTATTTCATTAATAATATAAAACAAATTCATTTTTCCTAGAAATCCACTCACGCATAGGATCATATATCCCCCTTAGACAGATATCACTCTAAAACAGTGATCATTATTAAATACATGGTAATGTGGGTAATTTAAGAAAACACTCGTTTAAAGTATAATAGTTTGTTTTGGTGGGAAAACATCATTGAGTAATTAGTATTCCAATAATATGTGATTTTTTTCCTTTGTGGAAACCAACTCGTACAAAACATTGTCTTGATTATTGTTTGAACAATAAATTATCATTATCCATCAATATGAGTCTATCATGAGTCAAATATTACATGTGAATGCCACTATTAATCATTCACAATTCTTCCACCCTTCTTTTTTATTCATTCATAATGAAAGATCTAGCCCACCCATCATTATCTCTTTAGTTTTAGTTTAATTTTTGGGACCACATTGTAAGGATATATACATCACTTCTTCCATATCAATCTATACATCCTAATATTCTTTTATCATTTGGGAGTCATTCACTAATGATTCACCCCTATTTCAAAAAATATAAGAAACATTCTCCTTTACAGTATGTACATTCTTTCTAATTTCTTATTGTTGATATAAATAATCTACCATTGGTGATTCCCTCAAAATTCATAATACTCAATCATTATTAATTTCAATATTAAAAAATAAATTTTCAAAATAGTATACCTTTTTTATAAAAACATTTCTCTACATTTCCTGAAAAGTTGGGTATTTTCTTTTTATTTATACATAATTTTTCAGGTTTCTTTACTTCCCATATTTCCATGTTTATCATAATATTATATCATGAATGGTTAATTCATAATGTATATCTAATTATGTTTATACATTTCATTATAGTTCCTTCTATATTTGAGAACAATGGCTTCTAAGAACATATCCTTAGTGTGTGAAACTACTCCATATATTTTCGGTTTATTCATTATAAATTGAGATTTATATATATCATATTTAGTCAGAGATACATTTTATTTCATAATTTCCATTTTTAAATTTTATATAACCACTTATCAATGAAATATTCTTGAGAATATATAGTGTCATATTCTATATTCAAATATTTATCTCCAATACAATATCATTGATTTTGAAATCCTACACTTTTAATTTTAGAACAATCTCTTCTATTTTTAAGAAGTATTATTCCCTAATTTTTTATTCTAATTATATTTTATATTGATAATGATAATTTTATATTTTAGTAAATTATACTATCTCTTTTTTCATCAATATCATGTATATGTTCTCAATAAAATTATCTTGGTCCCATTATAATTACATTAATAATTTAAATTGATCAAATTATAAAAACTGCATATAATTCCATATTCAATATTCTAAAACTAATTATATCATTATTTTTAATTAAAAAATATGGGTTACTTTAATTCTTTCAATTTATCTTTCAATATATATTTATCATTAATTTTTCCAAGGTAATTAATTTCATTAATAACTAGATGAAATTATGACTTATTTACTGGAATCTAGAACATTTAAACCTAAATTATTGAAACATAAATTATCATTTTTCTGAAAAATTAATACATTATTAGACATATATGTCACAATAATAATAATCCCATTCACATCAATGTAATAGTTTGGATTTGAGAATGTTTTCTTATTTTTGATCATATTATTTTTCTTTCTTTGAATATAAGTTATTTTCCACTAAATTCTTCCTTAAAAATTATATTATTACTTGATATTGGGCCAAACATAATATAAACTATGGTAATTTCTTGTCTAATTTATTTATTATAGTTTTTATAGAGACTCAATAATCTTTATTCTTGATTCAAATAAAATATAAATCTTAAATACGTAATCGTATAAAGTAAAATCCAGGAACAAATGTACCATTTAATAACATATTGATTCAATATTACACTCCAAATATACATCATGATGATTATAATAAATTATTTTTAACTAAAATTCAATAAATTGAAAATAATCTATAATTTTTAACATTTGTATTCAGTAGTTTTAGAAAATAGTGTATCCATTAAAAAATATATTCATAAAAAAATGTAAAAATGGATATGATAATTTTATATTCAAATCAAAACCAATGGAAATTGATACCAATTTTTAGAATAAATATATTTGAGAATAATTGTTTAGAACCTAGAGAAGGGGGTATATTAGTGTAATGATAAATTAAAAATTGTTTCAACTAAGCCATCATACATCATTAGATGTTTTTCCCATATTAAGAGGATCACCATTTAATGTTATACCTATTGACTTCATTTTGTTGATCCAAAATTCCATTGTGGGGAAGTATAACAGCCCATAAGGAATAAACCCACCATTTCTTATAATTTTATAAAGGGTACCTATTTTTTCCCTTTTAGGAATCTCCCGGTGTTCCCAAAATATCAGGCCCTATAGAAACTTTAAAAGTTGGCATGTAAGAAAATCCAATTAAACTCGTGTATATTTTTTATATAAATTGATTCCTCATAACACCATTTGAGAACATAATTCTCCATATTATTAAGGTGGAGATGTACACCAATATCCCTTTATCCAGACCTCTAGAACCCCAGTTGAGTGTCTTATGTTGCTTAAAACTAGAGGTAATTAAAAAATGGAATGTAATTTAGTCATCTAAATGTAAAACTTAAATGGATGGACCTAGAAGAAATGTTATTTATTAACTTGGGTAAAATACATAACCTTTCAACCATTAAATATCACAATTTACCTTGCTCAATGTGGAGTCACCCAATAAGTTGAGATGCACTCATGGTCCTGAATGAGGCCTCTATCAAGGGAGATACCCCACATTCTTCACATAGTAGGGTGTGCCCCTTCATATTAAAATCACTATGGAGGGACCCTTTATCTATTTCTTAATATGTTGAAACACTCACTAGTCTATTATTAGGGAGAATAAGCTTCCCTACCTTCACTTTGGTATAGGATATACTCACATCACACAAGATAGATAATCTTTACAAATCCTTAACAAGTATGAGATTTGTACCCCAACACTCATAGGGTTGAATCACATAACCTACGACTCATTAGGTTTAATCACCTCATTCTACACCAATAGAAAAATATTTACAGCCATGTCCTTCATATGGTTGACCTCCCTCTTTACAGTCCCAAAATGATGAACCATAAATAATCAAATATTTATGTTAGAATATCTCATTGGATAGTTCTCCATTTAGGTAATCTAACTTTCATACACATATTTAATACCATAAAATACATATGATTAGGGAATGAAAATCACTATTAAACCCTTAAATTGTATATTCCTCTAATAAATTGATCCTCCTAGTTTATAATATATAGGTAATAAGTCCCATTAGGTAGTCTGAACCCAGTCCTCCCTTGAAGATATAATTTTATTCTGAGAGGATTCCCACAAGGATTTCTTTTTCTCTGGTTTCTCGACTAGGTTAACACATCCCAATGCTTGATAATCCAAAGGGAATTCTAGGAATAATGGTCAATTTAAAGAGTTATGAAGGCTTTGTATTACTAATAATGTGTATTCACCATCCTAGTTAACAATGATGATTTTATCACATTGAAATAATTATGATCCATATATATTATAATTAGGGAAACATAGATTAATTTTTTAACATGAATCAAACCATATCAGTTCTCTATTTACTCCATTTTCCTCTATATAATTATGGAACCCAATATTTTTATCATTGGAATAAATCCACCATGAATCCAGTCATACATTACTATACTATTATAAAATTACGGGGATGCATAAACAAATTTTTGTGCTTCATATTTCTAGGTTCAATCCAAATATCATTATCAAAGAACCATATTTCCTATAAAAAATACCTCGGTGTTCATATAAATTAAAAGTCTTATTGAAGTATATCCCATGAATAATCCACATTCCATACTCTTTTGTTGCTCTTTTCATGACAAAAACATCCATATCACATAATGTTAAACGTCACTATGTTATCCCAGCACATGACTAAAAATTATGGGACTCAAATTATGAGTAATTTCAATATTTTCTAGCATGATATATAATAGACATCTCTATGGACAAAACCTAACACCTTAATCATATAAATCATCATTCATAAGTCCAAATTCAATGTCATCCTTGATTTCACCAGTTATTGGACTATATTCCCTATGAGACCATTGTTTAACTTAACTAAGACCATATTATCAGTGATTTTATATTGATTGGGTCATATTACTCATGAAATAACCGTTGAAATTACTTATCATTCTACGTTTAATGTGTTTTAATATGTATATTATGTTGGTCTATATTGAATGGGAACCTTAACCATTATGATATATTCTTTAGTGGATAATATCTTATTGGGTGGTCCAAACCCCCATTAATAAACCATAAACATATCTCAAATCAATATATTCCCAATAAAACAAATGCATTCTAATTATTCACAAATATATATAGGGCTTATTAGAAAGGTACACTCAAGCATTGGTCCCACAGTAATAAATATTTATAATATTTCTCATGGTTTTCTACTCTAAATGACCTTAATTTCCTTAAAATTGATATTTGGAAACAAGATCTCCAAATGAATCACATAGGTCTATATCATATGAACCTTAAAGGTAAATGTTTTTAATTAACTTGAACTACATTACAAGGGTTCTTATTCCCACCACATGGATTCATTGGAGTCTCAATCCCAACACCCCAAATACGTACACCTCCCTTTTAAATGTTAAATTAAAATGTTCCAAAATGTGTGGATATAAACAATAGCATAAATAGTTTTTAATAAGAAATATATAGATTATTTTATATATATTTATGTTCACATTAATGAATGGTTATGATTGATTCAGTAACATATGGGAAACCATTCCCTTGATATGATTTGAGAAGTAGTCATTGATTTGTATTAAATATATAAGGTTGTCTCAATGTGACAAATAATTCATTCTAATTGGTGTTATGGTATTAACATCCCAACCAATTGACCAACATTAGTTATAATGTATTTTTTGTGAAGGATTTAGGTAATATCGGGTATTTAGAAAGATGTTCTTCATTGATGAATATATCGAGGTTTTGTGGATGAGGGATAAATTATGGTTTTCATATCAAATAAATATTAACAACACAATGTGATTTATTTTACCAATAATGATGTCATTGGGATATTCTCTATGTTATGATGATGTCCTGAATTGTTTTCTTATTTATGATTTCTTTCCCTCTAATACTTATAAACTCAATCTAGAGAACCATTTAATCAAATGGAATTTCAACCATTAATGTATGATCATTTTATTTTAAGCCATCATTCAATATTTGAAAACATCATGACATGTTTTTAGTTACTTCTCATCAACCAAGATTATCAAAATATTTGTAATCCAATTAAATTTTAGTGACCCTTACAACACGGAATATGTTTCAATTAAATCATTACTTCTGGAGAATATTGGTGAATTCACTATTTAGTGAATATAATGACAATTTACTATTACGAAATTGGATGAAATATATTAAATACCATATGTGATTACTCATAATAGTATTAAATACATCATCAATGAACCACAATTGGGATAGGTAGAGTATTGTATCCCTCCATCTCTTAAAAATGTAAATATCCATAGCATTTAAATACATATATTCCTTTCCATAGAGAGGATGATTTTGATGATAAAATATCACTCTATACAATTTCTGAAACCACTTATGTTGTCTCCTACCTTCCATCATTTACATTAATATTTTTGGGTTCAACGGGCTAAAAAGAATACTAATTCAATTTCCTTGGATATCACATCCACTACCATCTAGACTAGAGACCCACGTAGTTGAACTCACTATAGGAAAAATATCATTGATATTTTTATGTATAAATATATAAAAATATAACATCATAGAGTACATACAAGAATAATGGTCGTGACTAAAGATAATAAATATATATATTCATTCCCAATACCATCCTACCATCAGACAGTAGTTACAACGGAGGAAAAAAACAAGAATATTTAAATTGTGTCTATAGTGGAAGCTGATATTCACATCCCTCTTGATAAAGGAAATCATTATATTTTTTTTGAAAATGGAGTATAAAATCAGTATTATATATCCATTCCTATTAAATATCAGGATTATATAACATGTTTTTATAGAATAATTCTTCCATCATTTTGTGTAAATGATCAATAGTGAATATAATGTCCCCACAAAGGTGGTTTAAATGTATCAGTATATCTTAGAGGTATATGTAGAGGAATGTAATTATCATAGTATGAAGAATAACCTAAAAAAATCTAAAATACACACTACCTAAATAAGTGAATCATTTTAGTATGGTTCAATGGATACATAGAAGAGTTCACATATACTTGTTCAAATACAAGATGATTTCAAACATATCCTGGTAATGAATAAACCAATGTATCACGAATATTTCCCCATTCAAATATCAGTTCATCATCACCGTACTAAACCTATCCAGGGTTGGTTAATAACCATGAAGCAATTACATGGGCTAAAAAATCAGATTGTTCTTCAAGGGAGCTATTATGTTCTAGATCCAACAGTGGGAACCCATTAAATATGATTGGAAATCAACATCATGTTAGGATAAAATTAATTCACACATAATTGAATCACACTATAATATTATGGTGGAACCCAAAGAAGAGATGTCTAATTTTATAGTCCTTAATTATTAATCCAATCACTATATTCAGTGAATTGCAATGAGCAATTATATGTTCATCTTCGCATGCATTCTGAAAATTATGAGGCACGCTAGCATATTAATACTTCCAAAAAAATTAATTAGAATATTAAAATAGTGGGAAAAATATTTCCTTGGCGGTTTATCATGAAATATGGTTATTTCATGAACTATGTACCTCTCTTGACTAAGACCATAATAGCTGTTGACTTTCCAAGATGATCTAGTGGGTCAAATAAAAGAATGACTAATTTGTTTAATGTTGGATCATATTCATTCCCCAATTAGTTTTAATATCTTTGAGGCCATAGAAAACTCACTGAAATAACCAATAGTCCTTCGATATAAATGATATATGGGAAAAAAATTGAACCCTTTTATTTCCTCCCTATGGTGAGGATAAAAATAAATCAATATTTCCTTACAAAATTAAAAATAGTGAATTTCCTCCACATTAAAATCAAAAAAATTACCTTGTATATCCTACCATTGGAATATTTTATATATATTCTATATACATCTGGGCATATATATTTGACTAAGGCCCAACCCATAAGGAAAAATATTTTAATTTTCATTGAAATAATATATTCTTTGTTTTTTGTGTAGGGCCTCCAAACAATGACATCAGACATTAACAAGATGGTCCTCCCGCTATTTGTGATACTATATGAAAATACTCATACTAGATTGAACTCAAAATTCCACAACATTCAACACTAATCTCTTTTCACTTAAGAGTGATTTTTATCGACCTTCAAGTGATTGTTCAAGGTATTGATCATTATCCAAGGAACCATCAGACCATTTCACCTTTGATAAAATTGGTGAATCATTAGAAACTATCATTTTCTATTATAAGAAAACAAATATGTATCCCCAATTATATCAATGTTGAATATATTGAATCAGAACTAGTTTTTACCTTTCTAAATTCATATATTCAGTAATAGATCTGATTACATAAGATATTTTTTTTTATTATCTAGTATGACTCTATACATTCCTGATTCTCACATTACATTCAAGAAATGAACAAAAACATAAACCCATCAATGGAATAATTTTTTATCTATTATACCCAGTAAATCATTCAAAGATCACTTCATGATATCCCAAGGAAATGAAAAACAAGGAACAATGATTTCATATTCAAAATAAGGTAAATTTTATAGAGGAACTAATAAGATAATAAATAAAACATGAATAATATGAAATACATAAAAAATAATAATGTATGATATATATCAATTTTTATAAATAGGGAATATATCCAAGGAAGATATGTAATCTAAAATATAACATTTATAGTAATAAATTTCATCATAATAATATGATTCATAAGGATTAGGCATCCTAATCATTCTTTAATTCTACATTAAAAGAAATCAATCCTAAATAGATCATGCATAAACCAAATACACAAAATAGTTTTTCTTATTATAACTACCAATTCATCATGTAATATAATATCTTAAGTCCTAATCAGTTACTTATTATGTACAATTCATTCACTACATGAATAAAATTAATAATAACACTACACATAATCAATATAAATATTGAAGAATAACCATTTGAAATTTCCACATTATATCTAATCATAAAATAGAACAATATAATCATATTCCATCTAAATAAATTATTCTAATTTTTTAATTAGAGTATATCCTCAATAAAGAAAAATAATATTTTTATATAGATTGAAACCCTCATTGTAAATACATTATAAAGTATCTTTGGAAATAACAAGAAATATTCTTCTCCTTAAAAAAATAAAACTATAAATTAAAAAAATAATGGAAAAAATACTTTCCTTAAAAATAATTAATTATAAGATGAATATTGGTAAACCAACAATAGATATTATGGTTTTAACATATCTTTATATAAAAAATGCTTAAAAAAATTCCCCAACATTGAAAAAGAAATAAAAAATGGATTTTATAAAAACAAAATGAAGACTCCTTTATAAAATATATAAAATTAAAAATATAATATAAATATTTATTTAAAATTAATTTAAAATTATATCATAACTTTTAAAAATAAATAAACAACATCATCATATATGAGAAATATTCATATCTAAAAGAATCATCGTAACTTATGATTCATTTTAAAGAAATATTTTCATTTTTTTTTTGATATGAGGGGGGAATAGAAAAAAACAAGAAAAAAACAAGAAGGGTTGAATGAAATATAATTTATGAAAGATAGAAAAATCATATAATTCACCTAATCATATGTTTTTCATGTACAATCCTGAATAAAAAAATTTATATAAACCCTTACATCAAGAATCTCTATGGTCAGAAACAATCTAATACCATATATATTAATTTTTTAAATATTTTAACCTTTATTAGAATAAATTTTTTTATTTACCATATTATAAAATAATCATTAAATAAATTACCTAAAATTTATTTCTGACTTTTTTTCAAAATCTATATTTGAGTGTCTACATTTTTGTTTTCTTATATGATTATATTGGACAGTTAATATCCTCACAAATTCATCATGGTTTAATCATCAAACAAAATTCAAATTAATTTATATTTCTCATGTATATACAATAAATATACATTTAGAACCATATATAAGAAATAAACATTAACTTTGAAGGAATTGTTTAATTTTGATGATAATTCATATACATGCAAGTGTAATGTTTTCTTTTTTGAATATATGAGAAGTATATAAATTGAAATATATTTTAAATTTCTATAAATAAAATTATTTTATAAATTTAGTAGTTATTTGTTTTCATATTTATGATAATCCAAGCGAGTTGTTAATGAAAAAAGTATCACATCATTTCAGAGAGATAGTAGTTCTCGTGTATGCATTAGTGATGATATAAAATTACAATATATAAATGTATTATAAGACTATTCGTATATTTACACTGAAAATAATAATTATTACATAAATATCATTTATATTCATTGAATTCATAATTTCAACAATCCATGAGAGGCAGTAATGAATAAAAAAATACATCATAATAAAGAGGGGGGTGTCCATACATACGAATGAGTTCTGTTTTCATTTAAAATATAAAAATAAATAATATTGACATTGGTGAATCATATTTTAGTATATCAATATGTTTTTACTTGGATTCAAGGATGTGGAAGAGTAATTAAACTTGAAAAAAAAAACAATTATGGGTTGTACCAATTATTTGAAATGTTTATGTTGTATTAGACAATGAGACATAATTTTTTGGAATTTTTTTGAAAGGTGGACATCTAAGAATTAGGGAAATAAGTAAAAAAGTGAATTTCATGGGTGTTATATAGGATAGAGTGGTCCATTATTAAGAATATTTATGTCGAGTAGTTTAAATTTTGTACCTTAGGGAAGTGGAAGACTTTTAATTATTCAACATTTTTAAATATAATAATTGTATTAATGAAGGTGATGTGGAGATTAAAAGAAGAAATTTTGAAGGTCATGTTTTTAGGGTAGAAATAAGCTCATCAATTATGAAATAAGATGAACTTTTGGGTATAGAAACTCTATCCTTTTACTCAAATTATTAAATGATCTTAGCCATGATTAAATATCTAACACAACCCATGGATCATAACATACAATGTCTTTGGAATATTGTTTACATAATTAGAAAGCATTAAACTAATATAAAGAACGTTTTTATTTGTACTCCAAAATTATCAACAAACATCCTTTTATCTTTTTTATATGCATAAGAAACCCTAGGGAATAAATTAACAATGGGATGAGCTAAGAACCCAATAAGGGAATAAACATTGGAATAAATCAAATCACATATGTTACAAGGCATAACATGAAGACATATAATTCATGGAAAATAAATAAACGTATGTAATCATAAAATATATAACTTATAATCATGTAATCATAGATACATATGAATGTATAAACACCATAGAACGTGACATAAATATGATTCCCAGCTACCTTCCATGTCTATATCACATGGTAGAAATGGACATATACATGAAATTGGTTGAATTCCTATCCCAACCTTATGTCACATGAGACTAAACATTACCAAATAATTTTAGCACTATTTGGAACAATCATCATAACATGTACATGAATATGTGTCACACCCTTGTTTTTCACTAAAGTTACTTATATTTATTATATATTTATCCTAACAATCCCCCTAAGTCCCCCATAGGCCCTCACAAATTGTGTGTATTTTGACGATGTTTTGAGGGGGGGAAATGAGGGTGCACGGTTTTCCAAACCATGCACACAAACCTTGCACCCATTTCCATGCCATAAAAAATGTGTTAAAATGACATCTTTTCCTTCCTAGGATTTATCCAAACTCTCCCATGTTTCCTCCATTCGACCATTACATCCATTGCAGGCTCCTAATCTCTTCGAGCCCTCTATGTATCTCTATTTTTAAGGGTCATTTGGTGGAGGAACATTACACAACCTCAGCTAAGTGTCTCTCCCTCATAGTTCCTCTCCACTTCTTTAGGTTTCATCCAATTTCCATGAAGTCACAAATAAACTCATGGTATGGATTCAAACCTCAATTTTAAATTTGGGTATTCTTGGTCCAATATTCTTGTTTTATGATCGATCTACTTTCCTTGTGGTGTGATTGTGTTGTGATTTCATTTTTGCAAAAAGGATTCAAATATTTGACAATTTCGAAAGGTGATTAAATATGTATAAAATACTTGTGACTTATCATTATGTTTTTATAATATTTTCATGTTTATCTCTATTTATTAACAGTGCAAATGTTCATTTTAGTGGTATTTGTAAATCAAATGAATTTTAAGTTCCATTTCCTTGTGAAATTGGGGATTTTTCTTAAAAATCAATTATTTTCCCATTTAGGGATTCCCTATAAATACTTAGTAGATATTATTGAAATTTATTTGGTCTTAAAATCATTTTATTGAATTTTTATATCCTTTTGTTTCTACTACAAAAACTTATTTTAATTGGGTTTGTGAAGCATAACGACCTTAAATGTAAGGTCTGTGTGAAAATGGAGATTTTATTCTAATATCATAAATTGGTTCATATGGGGAAACCCTATAACTACTTTTTTTTTCTTAATCGAAATTTGTTAGGCATATATTTCTTTTTTTGTGATTTGTAGGGATTCACATTGTGTGAAAATTGGTAATTTCTACGAGTTTTGGTTGCAAAACAATTCGGGATTTTGAGAAGTTGTTTTACAGAAAATAAACATGTCTTGTTGTGTGTTTTAAGTGATATAAAGAGTGTATAGACACTATATTTTTTGTATGTGACATGTTGTGTAGTTTTTATATTAAAAGTGATTTATATAGAATGCTGAAATTTTTTGAGCACAAAGGGAAAACCTGGGTACCAAGGAAGGAATATATATACATGTACGCTAGTGATCTGGAAGGCCTCTGTCTAAGTTCCACATAGCAATTTGGACAATGAAAACTATAAATAAAATATATGGATATTGTTTTAGGACCACTAGGTTATGGTTTTGTTTCATACTAGTGTTTCATGCATGGGAAATGATTGTGACATGGATATTTTACACCGATGTACTAGATACATTGGGCCTGAGACTATCTAGTGCCTAAGGGTGTTCCCAGTTTTGGTTCTTATTAAATAGTGATATATTCCCTTGTTTTAGGGTGTTTTATGATGTTCATTATATTAGCTAACATGTATTATTTAAATGTGTTAACATTTTGAACTTTTTTCATTGAATACTTTTTATAATTGAAAGTTTCATTTCATTAAATTTATAGTCGTTTTTATTACATAGTAAAACTGTGCTCTTTTTACCCTTGTATTGTATACTATTTTGAATATTTGGGTTTTATCCTATTGGTATTAGGCTCAAACCATACATAAACTCCTTGGGTGTATGTATACTTGATTATTTTTGTCTCTGGAAATGGAAAATCCACATGTGAAGGTGGTTCGAGTTGTTAGTCCCCTCATATGGTGCAGTGTTGTGCTGAAGGCTCAAGGGTGATGACCTCGTGTCGTGTGGATTATTTGTGGATGTGTTCTGCTATTTCTATTTATGTTTTGGCCTCTGGTACTTTTTCATCAAAAAATGTATTCAGATCTGGTTTTTTTGGCTTGTTTGGCATGAAAATTTCGCATTTACATTTCTAATTGTTTTTAATGTTTTATACATTCATACTCAGGAAAATCATTACCAAACCAAATTAATTGATACCCAGAAACTTATGACAACCTGAGGGGGTGGGACAAACCCTTTGTGGCATATCATGGGCAGGATTTTCTACCAATATTAGTGGTGAGTAGATTCCAATGTGACAAAATGGTATCAGAGGAGGAAAATGGTTTAGTGTTATATTAATATTTTGGGATTACTCGGGACACACAGGGGCTAGGAATATAGGGGATCATGGTTTTTTTCATGATTTGGGTGCATGACGTGCACCTCTCATGGTAGATAGTGAGTCACAAGGGTATGTTGGAATTGTCTCATTGAATTCAATTCTAGGTGAGACGTGTTGGCTGCAGAACACATGTGGACATCAGGTAGGGGTAGAGTACTTGTATCTATAATTATTTAAATGTGATTATGTTATTAATAATAGATGTATTTGAGTAATATTTCTTGAATTATTATCTTGACTATTTTTTCCATGGTTGAATTTTGTAGCAACATGCCTCCCCGAAAAGAATCCATGCACCCACGGGAGGACATCGGAGAGAGTTCAACCACACAGATTGATTCGATGATAGTAGAGGTTGTGGTTTGGGTTTTTTCTAGATCTTGGATAGGGACAAAATAATATTCCCACTCATATTAGGGAAGAAGATACGGGTCCTAGAAAAGATAAATCCCATTATTTTCTAAAAAAAAGCCTCCCACATTCTGAGGTAGCGTAGAACACCGTGAATAAGATGAATGCCTCCAGATGATAAAACACATGTTCGAGTTCCTGAATACATCCGAGGAGATCAGGGTGAAATGTGCCTCTTTTCTATTTTAGGTTCCCAGCCACATGTGCTGAGATTTGGTACATCAAACTTGGAAGAATGACCATATGCATTAGGGACACATCAAATATGTGATTAATGAAAATTATTTCCCTAGGTTCTTGGATTATTCCAGGTCCTAATAGTTCATGTATCTTGTTCCGAGGGATATATATATGATGGTTTATGACAACCGTTTCTTTCAGTTAGTTTTGTATTCTCCTAAAATCATCTCTAACAAGAAGCCGAATGCCTAGAGATTGGATAAAGGTTTTTTACGAGAGATATACTCCTAAGTTCTCTTGATCAAGCTGAGGACCTATAGTGATGTTGTTCACCAGGAAAGCATGGTTGATATTTATTATAATTTGATGGATGTTTTCTATGGAAAAATATCAGTCGTGTGCCACTAGTGTGGGGGTCGAGGAACATTCTACCATAATTCCCACAAACTCTAATCCCCTTTTATAAATTTGAAATTATGGGTCACTTGCAACACTTATACAGTTTAGCATGCCCACATTAGAGTGGTGCAGGGTCAGCGACTTCAAGAGAAGTGTCAAAATCATCAAAGCCATATAGGATAGGGGGACATGATTTAGTGGATGGATAGGGTCATCATCTGGGTAGTTCCATTTTATGTAACATCCATAGGCTAGCCGTATTCATCATGCAGGGACCAGACATCTCCATATAATGGATCAAGCACCAGTTGGATCAGAGGTGGGATCATCGATAGTTCGAGGTACTGTTTTGATTGTACCTTCTATGATTTTTGATACAGGTTCATCTGTTTCATTTATCTCTAATAATATTGTGGGAACACTAAATTTTACAACCATGTTGTTATCATTTGCGATGGATTTGGTGATGCCACAGGGAAAGAAGGAGTAGGGTCTTAGGTGCTCATTGTCTGTTCTCACTGTGTGAGGGATTGAGATAGAGTAGTATATCATTGTCTTACATATAGAACATTTTGACATAATAAATTCCATTTATTTTCTAGTAAACTTCCATGAACTGATCAATTGCTACAGGAAGAGAGTGTGTTTCACGGTACCTGATGGGAAACGTCAGGTTTTTCGTGGAGAATGGGATCCTCGATCGGGTCATGTAGGACCTCCACTCCCAGAGTTGGGAAGTCTTATCTTCTAGTTATCATTGCTCACACTATAGAATGATGGAATTTCCCCTGAAGGTCCACTATTTCATGTAGTGAATGTGATTCTGGTGGTCTTCCAAGATGATTTTTCAGGGTTTACCTCAATGTAGGATGTGGAGTTATTGATTGATATGGCACCAGGAACATAGCTAATATCTCTTCCCTCATATCGCATGGCCCCCACCAAGCTGAGGTAACTAATGATTCAATTAGAAGTTGTAGAATCCAAAGGATTAATTATCCTGGGATTCTTTCATTGGGACACTCTTATTCTATTTGCGAAAAACATTGACGGAACCCTCTTGTAGTGAATTGACTACTAGAAGATGAAGAAGGTAACAATTAAGAACAAGAACATTTTCCCTAGAATAGATGATTTGTTTGATCAGTTCAATGGGGGAAAAGTGGTTCTCAAAAATAAACTTCTTTTTGGGATACAATCAACTTTGGGTGAATGATCCATATTTCCCAAAGGAATCCTTATGAAGTAGGTACGACCAGTTTGAGTATTTGTTTAGGCCCTTCAGATTGAAAAATTCTCCTTTGGCATTTAAGGAACTCATGAATAGGGTGTTCCACCATTATCTAGACACCTTCGTTGTGGTGTTCATGGATGATATTATAATATTCTCTTTCCCCATGCAAGAACACAAACATCACTTGGGGATAACTTTGTTCACATTTTAGGATCACCGCCCCTATGAAAAGTTGTCAATGTGCACTTTCTGGATCATGTAAGTGAGATTCATAGGGCTTGTAATCTCTGATATGGGGGGTTTAAGTGGACCCTGAGAAGATCAGTGTGGTCATGTCAGGGGACAAACTAAAAAATGAGTTCATGATTTGGAGTTTCTTCGTCGTGGATGGTTATTATGGGCGGTTTGTTTGGAATTTATCTCGGATTTCTTCACTGATGACTGCACTCACCGGAAAATGGGTGAAGTTTGTATGGGGTCTATAATGTCATCCATCCTTCAGGTAGTTGAAGTGGTAGTTTACTACTACCCCCCATGTTGATTTTTCCTAGGTTTGAGTAGGGGTATGTGTTATATTATTATTCTTTAGATACGGGTCTTGGGTTTTTGCATATGTTGGATGATCACATGGTGGCATATTTCTCTCGCAAACTACGACCACACAAAAAAATATTCCTGACCCATTACATGGATTTAGAAGTGTTGATACATGTTTTAAAGACCTGGGATCACAAAATATTTATAGATAATTTTTGGGGTTACACTGATCAAAAATCATGGAATATATATTTTCACAGTATGATCTCAACCTGAGGTAGCGTCGTTGGATCGAGTACTTACAAGGGTTAAACTTTGAAATTGTCTATACCCCATGATATGGTGGATGATGCCTTCAGAAGAAGAGTTACAGTGCAGCATTTGAGGAAGTCCAGTGATGATTGGACTTTCTTGGGGCTCTTTTCTCAGATGCTTATGGAATGAAAGGATCAAAATATTGGTGTGTTCATGGAAAGCTTTCAGTTGAGTCATTCTCTAATGGAGATGATTCTACCAGAACGTCCTATTAATGAGATTTTTTAGTAGTCAAGGATGTTTCATCATGGTGGGGTGATAGCCTCTAATTTTTCATCATCTCCTAAGGGAATATTGTTCTTCAAGGGCAGTTCAGTAGTGTAGTTGTCTCTATGGAATGCAGTGATGAAGAATAGCCACTAGTCTTAGTGGGCTATACATCCAGGTGCCACCTTGATTTATTATGATTTTTATTGGTAGTTCTAGTGGCCTGGAATGGGATGAGACATCATGGAATTCTTTTCTAGATGCTACACATGCCAGTATTTGAATTTAGAGCATCAAAGGCCCTCTGGTTTTCTCCATCCATTACCCCTTCCTACATAGAAGAGGGATGAAGTTTCCATGGACTTCATTGTTGTCCTACCTCGTGCACCTATGGGTAATAATTCCATATGGGTGGTGATTGATCATTTGACCAAATCATCCCACTTCATTCATATTAGATATACAACAAAAGTGGATGAGATGGTCCATTTTCCTCTTCAGGAGGGGGTAAATATCTATGGTATGCCATCAGCAGTTGTCTCCGGTAGAGACTCTTGATTTCTTTATCGGTTTTGGGAAGGCCTATAGAAGTCCTTGGAGTCACATTTCAAGATGTGCAGGGCATACCATCCTAAAACTAATGGTTAGATAGAGTAGGTGAATAAGATGTTGGATGACATTATCCATTCATGTCTTTTGGACATTAGAGGTTCTTAGGATATCCATTTTTTATTGGTTGAATTTTCCTATAATAAGAGTTTACAACCCTCAATTCAAATGGCCCCTTTTGAGGCACTCTATGTTTAGTCATGTTGTTCCACCCTATGTTGGGTTAGGTAGGTGAGACTTTGTTGTTGGGTCCTAGCCTTGTGCAAGAGTATTCTAGGAAGGTCAAGTTGATCAGGCATCACTTATTGAAAAATCAAAGTATCCCTAAATCATATTCAGACAAGTGAAATTGAGACTTATAATTTTCTATGTGTTATATGTTATTCATGAATGTGGCCCCTCGTCTAGGCCATTGTCAATTTGGTCAACAAGTGAAGTTAAAGTCGTGATATGTTGGCCCTTTTGATATCACCGAGCATATTGGAAATGTGTCTTTTAGGTCTGACATACCTACTTAGTTGACATCCATTGATTATGCCTTCCATGTCTCCTAGTTGAATAAATATAGCTCGTATATGTCCCATGTGCTGAGTTGGGAGGAACTGGAGATGGAGCTTAACTGGTCAATCATTGAAAGCCCAATGAAAATAGTACAATCCCAAGAGAAGTTACTTCGAGAGAAGTGCATTAATTTGGAATAGGATCATTGGAATCATGGTAGTGATACACATGTGAACTGGGAGCAAAAGTCATGGGTTTAGGATGAGTACCCATTCTTGTTTTCAAATCAATCCAATAGTCAACTTTCTGGGATGGAAAGTTTTCATGGTTGGGAGAATTTTCACAAGCATGTTCTTTGTTAGAGATACTTATATTTATTATATTTTTATCCATACATCCCCCATATGTCCCCCCTAATCTATTAAAAATTTTGGTATCTTTGGAATATTTTTTTAAGTGGGAAAGGATGGTGCGGGGTTTCCCAAACCGTGAACATAAACTACGTGCCCATACTTAGTTTATAAAAAATGTGTTAAAATAACCTCTTTTCCATCCCAGGATTTGATCTAACTCAACCCTTTCTTCCCTCATTCAGCCATTATAACTATTTCAGCCTCTAAAGATCTTCAATCCCTCCTTTGAGCTTCATTTTAATGTGGGATTTGGTAGAGTGACTTCACACAACCTTAAGTAAGTGTCTCTCCACACTATTCATGAATTTTCTTATAATTACCTTGAAGAACCAAATGAAAAAGGGGTAGGGTTTCAAACCTAGGGTTTAACATTGGGTTTTATTGGTCTAATATTTTGATTTTAGGCTCGATCTACTTTCCTTGATGTGTGGCGGTGGTGAGATTTCATTTTTGCAAAAAGGATTCCAAGATTTAACAATTTTGGTAAGTGATTCCATGTGTATTAAAAATGTGTGACTTATAATGATGTGTTTATAATATTCTCATTTTTATATAATTTTATTAATGGGTCCAAAATTGGTTTTATTGGTATTGGTAAAGAAAATAAAATTTCAGCTCCATTTTCATGTGAAATTGGTGGTTTGTCATAGAAATATTTTATTGGATTATTTGAGGATACCCTATAAATACATAGTTAATTTTTTTTAAATGTATGAGGGATGAAAATAATTTTCTTAATTTTTTTTCTCATTTTGATGATTCTAAAAAATTATTTTAATGGTGTTTTTGAACATATGGACCTTAAGTGTCTTGTTTGGGTGAAATCGGAGGTTTTAAAAAGATATCATTTCTTGGTTCATATCGGGCATCCCTATAACTATTTTTTGGTTCAATTAAAATTCATTGGGAATAAATTCATATTTTTTTGACTTATAAGGGTGAACATAGTGTGAAACTTGGGTATTTCAATGTGTTTTGGGTGAAGAAAATGAGAGATTTTGAGAAGTTGTTTTATTGAAAATCAAAATATTTTCTTGTGAGTTTTGTGTGGAATAAAGGGTTTATAGATATTAAATTGTTTTTACTTGACAATTAGTGGTGTTTTTATATGAAAATGGATGTATGTAGTATACTGGAAATGTTTGAGCACAATGGGGGAATCCCTGGTATCTAAGAGGGTGGATATGTACTAGTATGCTAGTTATTCGAAATGATTTTTTCCCTATTTCAATTAGAACATTGAACAAATACAACTCTAAATATACTATCTGGATGATGTTTAGAGACAAATAGGTTATTTTTATGTTACTTACTAGTGGATCGTGCTAGGGAAAGGACTGTGACATGGATATTTTACATTGAGGCAAGAGGTACATAGGTCCCAAAACAATATTGTGCCTTGAGGTGTTCCCAGTTTTGGTGATCGTTGGATTGTGGTATTTACCATTGTATTTGGGTTTGTATGGATGTACATTATAAAGTATATAATTTATTATTATAATTTTTTAATTCCCTTAATGTTTTACTTTGAAAAATATTGAGAATTGAATATTACATTTCTTTGAATTTATCATAGTTTTTTCATGCGTAGTAAAACTGCATTCTTTTCACCCTGTATTGCATATTATTTGGGATAATTGGGTGGTATCATATTTTGATTAGGTTCACACCCTAACTAATCTACTTGGGTGTATTTATACCAGATTATTTTTGACTTAGGTAAAGAAATTGCCTTTGGTGAAGGTGGTTTAGGCTACTAGTCCCCTCCTATAGTGCGGTGTTGTGGAGAGGGCTTGGGGGTGATGACCCCTTGTCGTGAGGAGTCTTTATGGCTGTTTTGCTTCTGTTTTTACTTATGTTTGGACTTATTTTAAATTATTTAAAACCACTTATTCATATATTGTTTTTTTAAGGATTGTTCAGCATGAAAATTTATGATTCATTTTATTGACAGTATTTTATGATTTGTGATTTCAGACTCCGGTAAATCGTTCCCAAACCAAATTCATTGATACTCGGGCACTTGTTCTAACTCATGGGGACATGAAACGACCTTTGAGAATTGTCATCAGCTGGATTTTGTGTCATTATTAGTGTTTACCAGATTTCTTTCGTGATAATATGTGTTCCACATGAAGAATCAGACATAAAGAATAAACATAAGAGTTACCAAGAATAGAAATGGGTATCATAGTCATGTCATAAGGCATACCCAAATTGGAATATCATAATTATTTGAATTAAAAAATGTGTTAAAATAGTAATTAGGTATTATTAAGGTAAAATTGGCATATATTATGTTAAATTATTTCCAAATGAAGTGGAAATAAGTTGAAATGGTGTTTAAGAAACTCTAAAAATGAGCCACATCGATGTGCTTTAAAGGAAAATATAAGAGACATTAAAGAGGAATAAGTAATCTTTTTTTCATAAAACTAGAAATAAACTAATATGTTTTGACATCATAAAGGATGTGATTTTATAAAAATATTGGAGTATTTAAACCGATAATGGATTGTATATGAAAATGTTTAAGGAATTGTGGTGTTCCCCTTAATCAGGCTTTCTTTTTTGGAGGAATTGAAAAAAGAACATTATAAAAGTACTATTTCATTGTGAAAAGTAATAATTAATATATATATATATATATATATATAATTTGTAACATAAACCGAATATTAATGAGGATGATATAATAATAACTAACAATTAAAATGGGGAAAAGATAAAGAAACTGCAACGAGAATGAATTATGGGGTTTGAAGATAATCTCTTACCTTTTGTCAGAAACTGTTTTGTACATGCACTTGTTGTCTTGGATAATAATAATAGATATATTATTTATCCAATTCAGAATATATTTTAAATATATTTTGATTAAAATTTTATTATATTAATTTATTTCTACATCGATTAGTTGTAGAGTTTAATTTCGTTATTTCAGGATTGTGGGTTTCATGGTTTCATAGACGGTTCACTTGTGTATAATAATGCAAGTTCTTGTCAAAATGGAATATATATTTTGATTTCAAATTATATGGTACTAATTCAATTCCATTATTTTATATTTTTTTATATAAAATTTCATTTTTCACACTAAAATGATTCTTTAGATAAAACATCAATGAAAAATGATTAGTTTATTTTCACATTTTATTTATGAATAGTATCATTTCCATTAAAATTTACTTTATATAATGCTTCAAAAACAGTACATTACTATAAATAAAATTATTATTATATCATTTAAAAATTAAAATTATTTTAATACCATTTTTGATAGAGGTAATGACAAAAGTAAACTCATTGTCCATGAATATGGGTAATTAGCGCCCCACAGTCTCTGTTTTAATTTTTAGAAAAAAAAGAGAGATGAATATATTTGATGGTGGATATTAAATTAAATTAATGAAATTAAATTACATGCATAATATTATAGCTATTATTTCAAATTAGATAGGGATATGAGGTGATGCCATGAAAAAAAGAAAAAAAATAAAAAGGGGAATGATTTTACCTGTTGAATAAAGTCTCCTTGAGAACCCCCTTAAGCTGTTAGGTTTTGGATTTTTGGTAAGAACATAAATTATATGACATAGAGAAATTGTTTTCTATGTGAAATTTTATAGAACCTGAAGTGCCCGGATCAGTGTGATCACTGAGAGGGGGAGGGGGTGAATCAGTGATCCTTTAAAACTTTTTACTAATTGATTCTTTATCAATTAAACCTCTATGTCTTGTTAAGGCCTCGATCCACTCTTCTTGTATCTCTTAGCCATTCCTCGAATGATGCAGTAAATGTAAAGGCATTGGACACAAGGATTTACAAGGTTCGGCACCAAAGACCTACATCCTTGCCATGTTGTTTATACGCCCCAACATGGTTTCTCCATTATAACTTGTTAGAATTAAAATGGTCGATACAGAGTCCCAATGTATCTCTCCTGAGTCCCACAGGAGGGTCTTTATACTACGTCCCACAGTGTTACCAGAGTCCCACTGGCCTGCTCCAGAATCCCACTGAAGACTTCTTCCACCCTGAGTCTCACAGGGGGCTTCTCTTGGCTCCTCGAGTCACACGAGTAGCTCTTCTTCACATTAAGCTCTTCAAGTATCTTCAGCAGCCTGGGATAAAGGCTGCTGGCCTTGCTCTGTACCTCTGCTCACTTATGATGAACAGGTCTCCTCGTCTTGCTCAGGATTTATCTCCTTCTTCTAAGGATGACCTGGCCTCTCTCTTCAAGAATCTTCTTGGACTTCTCAGCTACTGAAAACTTAGGCAATATGATGTCTTTCACTTCATCTTGGCTTCAGTATCACTTCAGAACAACTTCATACACTAAGTGAAAGGAAAATCTGCATCTTCATGCACTGATTGCATGGCTTCTCACATTCCTCAAGAATATCTGATCTCGGTCAACTCAAATGCACACATCCTGATTTGAATTTGTTCATGTGTGCATGTGCATGCATGCAAGCATGCACTCTCCTTTTCTTCTCAGTGTGATAAACACTCAAAGAGTGCAATTACATTAAGTACACACACTTTCTTTGAATCACACACTTTATTCTTTGTTGATTACACACATAAATGTATGTTCTTCATTAGTGTGGATGTCCACTTATTCTTTTAAGTGTATACACTCTTAGTGCACACACTAGGTTCGGCCTTCTTCATATACTTAAACACACACACAAAACTTAGGTGTGGTCTTCTCGTTTTTCACATACACTACCCGTAGGTGAGTCTTTGGCCTTCACTCCACTTCTTGCACACACATGGCCTCTTCTTCAATTGCACACACAAATGCCCGTAGGGTGTTCTTCCTCTTTCTCCTTATAGGTGGTATACTGCCTTCAACTGCCGCGCAAGACCTCAAGATGCAAGCGGCGCGCAAGGGGTGCATCCTGTCTTACTTTCTTCAATCATGCAAGTCCTCTGGACAGGGTGCAAGGGCGCACAAGGTCCTTGTACAGCCGCGAGCGAGCAGGGTGTCAAGGACACCAACTGCCACGCAAGTGCGGGCTTCAACCGTGGGCGCGCAAGGTGCTGCAGCCTCGGGTTCTTCCTACCATTCAACGGAGGCACACAGGGGACCTCCCTTTCTTCTTTCGCGCAAGAAGTGTGAAAAAGTAACCCCACGGAGCAAGGGGTGCTCCGGGCTTCACTGCCATGTAGGGTGATGCGCGGGGCTTCGACTTCGCGAGGCATAGAGTGCTTCTCACAGGACTCCTCAAATATTCAGTAAAAATTCTCTGTGCTTCGGGCTCTCTTTATATAGGCAGAGAAACGCCTCAAAACATCCACGTGGTTTAACTTCAAAATCCTGAAGATTTCGGATCATTAAAATATCTTTGAACGCAAGCCGCAAATCATGTTTTTCTTTTCTGTTCTCCGCGGGTTTCCTTCCTCTTCGATTTTTCATCGGCCTTCTTCACATGCATGCACATTCGAATGTGTTCATGGCCTCTCTTTTATAATCCATAAAAAACATAAACCTCATGGCCTCGGCACTTCATTTTCCTCGGCCGAACTCCAATTTTCTCCATTCAACGTGTGCATGCATATTTTATTGCATTAATGGGTTCCTCATGGACAGACGAGAACAATGGAACCTTCATCTCCTTCAAAAGTGGTCGGGAGCTCGAATTTTGTCATCAGGTTGCTCCTGGTTCGACGAAGGCACGCGGGGAGGCTTCGACCTGGCTTGAGGTTGAGGATGGACGGGGAGCCATCGGATCGACGATTTAAATGATCATCAATGACCAGGATTAGAACAGGCCGTGGCGGATGAGATGTGTGACGCAGATCGAAGGCGCGATCAGATGAACGGCCGGGATTAGATCCTGGAGAAATTTCCGCGTCCCACATCGAATTGGCGGCCGATTTTTCCGCGGTTTATCACCCAAGCACTCCCTACAGCCGCTCAGTTGAACTTCCCCCCTCACGGTGCTGCCCCGCACCGTGTTCTCTCTGCGGGCGCGCTCTTGCGCCCACACTCACGCCGCCTGCGGGCGCACCACTGGCGCCCACTATGCTCCGGGTGCGCGCTCCTGTGCCCCTGCCGTGCGGACTTGATCACCGCGTTTCCACTGTGCCGCCTTGGGCTTTCCCCATGGGTTCCCCCTTGGGAGTCGCGCCCTAGGCCCATATGTGCCTTGGGGTTGAACCCCGAAGGTGTCCTTGGCTGGCTAAATTTTTGGCAAAGGAAATGAATAAGGACTTTGTTAAGAAACAAAGCACTCCCAATATAAAATGCCAAATGCCACTTCAAGCCATCTTCCTCTTCATTTACTCGTCTTTATTTCTTCTTCTTCATTATAATTCCTCCAATTCTCTTCAACATTTATTCATCACTTAGGAATGGAATTCCTGAAGGTTCTTCATCACCCGAAGCACCTGAATCACAGAATCTTCAATGTTCTTCATTGATCGAATCAGAGATCAAGTTGGATCTTCTTCAAATTCACATGCACTAAGTGATTGTGCATGGACTTCATTAAACCACTTCATCCACTTAGAACTTGTGGATAGATCATCTTCCTCTCCTAATGAATTGTGAGGACAATGCATTGTCTTCTAAAATTGTTGTGACATTGTATCCACTTGATACAAGTTCTTTGAACTTAAAGATCAGCTCAACAATCGTCATATATAATGATGATGCTCCATCATCATCCATTCATTAAGTGGTGTAACTTAGTATCATCTTGATACAAGTATTGAAACATGAATATCAGTTCTACAGTCGTCTGATATTCATAGAGAATGTTTCAACCACAACATCCTATGTCACTTCGTGAATCTCCTAAGTGACATGCATCTTAGTACCATGGCCATTCTCTTTTCCTCACCAACACCATCACATCCTTTTTCATTCACATCTTGACATTCCTTGACATCCATTCATTCTTTGACATTTTCTGATCAACAACATACCTTATTGACAACAAATGCAACACAGTGCACTTCAATCTCCCCCTTTGTATTTGTTGTCAATACCACTAGAGAACATATGGTCAATCCAATCAGTAGAACACATATGAATGGGTCAATATGTGTGCCACACATTTCTGGGGCAATATGTCATCTTTTTCTCCCCCTTATTGGCAACCAAATGCAAAGGTGTGGTGTGGTTCCTTTTCAAAATATCACTTCCTCCCTTTGAAAAGTATTTTCATGAAAAACACTAAGAGAGGGATGATGTCACATGTTCTCTTTAGCAAAGAACATTTAGTAAATCAACTCTAAGTCTACTTGGGCTAACCCGGTGTAGAAAACAAGAGTGATGTAACCAAGGAATTCAAATCTGTCCATAATTCTCTACACATGTGAGATCTTGCTTAGGGGTTTGAAATTTTTTAGATATAACAATGAATTTGCTAAATCCTGCACAACTTCACAAAACTCATTAGAAAGTTCAGGTGCAAAGATAAAGCTCCCCCTTTCATCCATTTGTCTTCAATCCATACTCCCCCTTAATTGACAAGATAAACTCAATTAAGAAACATGGGATGAAAGTATTATTGGAATACCTTCACTTTTCTCAAGATGGTATTAATCTCTGAATCCCATCTTCTTCAGATTGGCTCCCCCTCAAGGGGTGCACTAAATTTTTTCTAAACCATCCTCCAGCTGAGAATGATCATCATCATCAATTCCCTACAATGTCAGCACATGTAAATACAAGTGATTAGGGAATAATATGGAACCTCCATGGTTCATCAATGTGAACAACAAGGTTGAGAAGATTCTCTCAACCAAGATGTCCCATTTTCACCATTCTTCACACTTGCACATTTGATCTTCAATGAAGTTTGTGCTGGTGTGGATCTAAATACATCTTCATGTGAAATCTTCATCCCTTTTGCCTTAGCAATTTCTAGAACTTCATTTTCAGCTCTTTGTAGATCTTTGGCAAGTTGCAACTGATTTGGCCATATGATAAGTAAGTCACTTGGAAGTGTGGCCTCAGTTCTGGATATTCCACATGGTTCCTTTGATGCTTTCAAGCTACCTTTCTTAGGTAACTTGTTTTCAACCAATCCCTTCTGCTTCATCTGGATTGATTCTCTGTTTGAGTCCAGTCTGCCTCTATTGAATTTCATGGCTTCTTTACAAAGATCCATGGTATGTCCTTTCTTTCCACAGTAGAAGCATGTTTTCTTCTTGGTGGTCCTTCTAGATGCATCACCCTTATTGGATTTCAAATCCAAGGACTTCTCTTCCTTTATCAACATCTTCTTGGGAGCATTGTCACCTTTATTCTCTTTGCTTCCCAAGGATTCTTTCTGAGCTACGTTCTGTGATCTTTTTTTATTTTGAGCTCTGGATACAGTTGAAGATTGACATGTATCTTTTTGACCACTTTTGCAAACATCCCAGATGTTATCAACTAATCCAAATCTATTAGTAGTAATCAGATGTCTCTGGACCTGTAGATGCTGCTTCTTTCCTTCTGTCTCTCTCCCCCTTGGCATGGGCTTCCTCTGTGCTTTGGCATTCAGTGGATTGTACCAACAATCCTTTGCACAATGCCCATACTTGTTACAACACCAACATTGACCCACAAAGCCTGACTTTTAGATTCCTTCTCATTGTAGGGTACTTGTCTTGAATTGTTGTGCTGCTTCAGGAGAGCTTTCATTCTTCATTGTCTTCATCCATAATTGTTTGGAATTATTCTTCCATCCTGCACTTTTTGTGGAAACACAATTAGAAGCATTAGTACAAGATGGGATGGATGATAACTTCTTATTAGAAGATGTTTCCCCTTCATTAGAGGATGTCCTTCTTTTGGAATCATCCTGCTCAATGCATACTTGTGTAGCAACATTTCTTCTATCAGCTGACTGGGAGGTTTCAGCTTTGGGTGATTGCATATTTTTCAATATCACCTGTAGTTCTAAGCATTTCATGTTGAGGGAGTTATTATCATCCACAACAGTTCTTATCCTTCCTTCCCATTTTTCTTCTAGCTGTGTCATCTGGTCTTCGTGAACTTTCTTCATTTCTTGCAATGAATTGTCTAACTCCTTCACCCTTTTGACTTTCTCTTCTAGTTGAGCATCTTTGACAACCATTGAAACTCTGTGCAATTTTTCCAGTGCATGGAAAACTTCTTTGACCATTGTCTTGAAGAATTCATTCTCAGAAAGGCTTCTTTGCAATTCTTCAGCAGTGTCTTCATATCTTTCATTGCAAAGAGAAACGGTTTCATCTTCAGCCTTCACCAGATTTCTGAGAGTGTTGGTTATGCCAACCCTTTTTGCCAATTGATCTTCCATTGCATTGGCTTCTTCTTCTAACTGTGATTTTTATTCTTGAAGATCAAGGATGCCTGTAGCTATAAACATTGCCACTTCCTTGGGGACATTCTTCTGAAGATATTCGATTTCATTTTGAAGATCATTCATTATTTCAACTTCATCACAGCTAGGACAGGCTTTCTTCATCTTCTTGGCCTATTTCTTCTTTCTATTTTTCTGAGTCTTGGTAGATATCTCCATTTGAGGCTGGTCACTCATTTCCTCAAATCTGCACTTCATAAAGACTCCCTTGTATCTTTTAGAGGGAACCTCGCTCTGATACCAATTGAAGTGCCCAGATTAGTGTGATCACTGAGAGGGGGAGGGGGTGAATCAGTGATCCTTTAAAACTTTTTACTAATTGAGTCTTTATCAATTAAACCTCTATGGCTTGTTAAGGCCTCGATCCACTCTTCTTGTATCTCTCATCCTTTCCTCGAATGATGCAGTAAATGTAAAGGCATTGGACACAAGGATTTACAAGGATCGGCACCAAAGGCCTACGTCCTTGCCATGTTGGTTATACGCCCCAACATGGTTTCTCCATTATAACTTGTTAGAATTACAATGGTCGATACAGAGTCCCACTGTATCTCTCCTGAGTCCCACAGGAGGGTCTTTATACTGCGTCCCAAAGTGTTACCAGAGTCCCACTGGCCTGCTCCAGAATCCCACTGAAGACTTCTTCCACCCTGAGTCTCACAGGGGGCTTCTCCTGGCTCCTCGAGTCACACGAGTAGCTCTTCTTCACTTTATGCTCTTCAAGTATCTTCAGCAGCCTGGGACAAAGGCTGCTGGCCTGCTCTGTACCTCTACTCACTTGTGATGTACAGGTCTTCTCGTCTTGCTCAGGATTTATCTCCTTCTTCTAAGGATGACCTGGCCTCTCTCTTCAAGAATCTTCTTGGACTTATCAGCTACTGAAAACTCAGGCAATATGATGTCTTTCACTTCAGCTTGGCTTCAGTCTCACTTCAGAACAACTTCATGCACTAAGTGCAAGGCAACTCTGCATCTTCATGCACTGATTTCAGGGCTTCTCACATTCCTCAAGAACTTCTGAACTTGGTCAACTCAAATGCACACAACCTGATTTGACTTTGTTCACGTGTTCATGTGCATGCATGCAGGCATGCACTCTCCTTTTCTTCTCAGTGTGATAAACACTCAAAGATTGCAATAAATTTAAGCACACACACTTTCTTGGAATCACACACTTTATTTTTTGTTGATTACACACATAAATGTATGTTCTTCTTTAGTGTGGATGTCCACTTATTCTTTTAAGTTTATACACTCTTAGTGCACACACTAGGTTCGTCCTTCTTCATATACATAGACACACACACACACAACTTAGGCGTGGTCTTCTCATTTTGCACATACACTACCTGTAGGTGTGTCTTTGGCCTTCACTCCACTTCTTGCACACACATGGCCTCTTCTTCAATTTCACACACAAATGCCCGTAGGGTGTTCTTCTTCTTTCTCCTTATAGGTGGTATACTGCCTCACCCGAACTCCCTACTGCCTTCAACAGCCGCGCAAGACCTCAAGATGCAAGCGGCGCGCAAGGGGTGCGGCCTGTCTTCCTTTCTTCAATCGCGCAAGTCCTCTGGACAGGGTGGAAGGGCGCGCAAGGTCCTTGGATAGCCGCGAGCGAGCAGGGTGTCAAGGACACTAACTGCCACGCAAGTGCGGGCTTCAACCGTGGGCGCGCAAGGTGCTGCGGCCCCTGGTTCTTCCTGTCGTGCAACGGAGGCACACAGGGGACCTCCATTTCTTCATTCGCGCAAGAAGTGCACAAAAGGAACCTCACGGAGCAAGGGGTGCTCCGGGCTTCACTGCCGCGCAGGGTGCTACGCGGGGCTTCGACTTCTCGAGGCACAGAGTACTTCTCACGGGACTCCTCAAATATTCAGCAAAAATTCTCTATGCTTCGGGCTCTCTTTATATAGGCAGAGAAACTCCTCAAAACATCCACGTGGTTTAACTTCAAAATCCCGAAGATTTCGGATCTTTAAAAAATCTTTGAACGCAAGATGCAAATCACGTTTTTCTTTTCTGTTCTCCGTGGGTTTCCTTCTTCTTTGATTTTTCCTCGGCCTTCTTCACATGCATGCACATTCGAACATGTGCATGGCCTCTCTTTTATAATCCATGCAAAACATAAACCTCATGGCCTCGGCACATCCTTTGCCTCGGCCGAACTCCAATTTTCTCCATTCAACGTGTGCATGCATATTTTATTGCATTAATGGGCTCCTCATGGACAGACGAGCACAATGGAACCTTCAGCTCCTTCAAAGGTGGTCGGGAGCTCGAACTTTGTCATCGGGTTGCTCCTGGTTCGACGGAGGCACGCGGGGAGGCTTCGACCTGGCTTGAGGTTGAGGATGGACGGGGAGCCGTCGGATCGACGATTTAAATGACCATCAACAACCAGGATTAGAACAGGCCGTGGTGGATGAGATGTGCGGCGCAGATCGAACGCGCGATCAGATGAACGGCCTGGATTAGATCTTGGAGAAATTTCGGCGTCCCACATCGAATTGGTGGCCGATTTTTCCGCGGTTTATCACCCAAGCGCTCACTACAGCCGCTCAGTTGAACTTCCCCCCTCACGGTGTCGCCCCGCACTGTGTTCTCTCTACGGGCGCGCTCTTGCGCCCACACGCACGCCGCTTGTGGGCATGCCACTGGCGCCCACTATGCTCTGGGTGCACGCTCCTCGCCCCTGCCGTGCGGACTTGATCACCGCGTGGCCACTGTGCCGCCTTGGGCTTGCCCCACGGGTTCCCCCTTGGGCGTGGCGCCCTAGGCCCATATGTGCCTTGGGGTTGAACCCTGAAGGTGTCCTTGGCTGGCTAAATTTTTGGCAAAGGAAATGAATAAGGACTTTGTTAAGAAACAAAGCACTCCCAATGTAAAATGCCAAATGCCACTTCAAGCCATCTTCCTCTTCATTTACTCTTCCTTATTTCTTCTTCTTCATTAGAATTCCTCCAATTCTCTTCAACATTTATTCATCACTTAGGAATGGAATTGCCGAAGGTTCTTCATCACCCGAAGATCCTGAATCACATAATCCTCAATTTTATTCATTGATCCAATCAGAGATCAAGTTGGATCTTCTTCAAATTCACATGCACTATGTGATTGTGCATGGACTTCATTAAACCCCTTCATCCACTTAGAAATTGTGGATGGATCATCTTCCTCTCCTCATGCATTGTAAAGACAATGCATGGTCTTCTAACATTGTTGTGACATTGTATCCACTTGATACAAGTTCTTTGAACTTAAAGATCAGCTCAACAATCGTCAGATATAATGATGATGCTCCATCACCATCCATTCTTTAAGTGGTGTAACTTAGTATCATCTTGATACAAGTATTGAAACATTAAGATAAGTTCTACATTCGTATGATATTCATAGAGAATGTTTCAACCACAACATCCTATGTAACTTTTTGAATCTCCTAAGTGACATGCATCTTAGTACCATGGCCATTCTCCTTTCCTCACCAACACCATCACATCCTTTGTCATTCACATATTGACATTCCTTGACATCCATTCATTCTTTGACATCTTCTGATCAACAACATACGTTATTGACAACAAATGAAACACAGTGCACTTCAGAACCTAATAAATATATAAATCATTGATCTTCTGTGGAGAATATGTGGTGTGGGTGGTATTTATTATTGTAAGAGAGGGGTGTTATCGATTACCTTATTCATTTTTTCTTATTCTTGTTAAATATTTTCAGTAGTATTTATTCTTATGATTATGTATAATAACTAATGTATTTTATTTCAAAATAATCAGTTGTTATATCATCCATGACTCATAAAATCATTAATATGGCTTAAATAATTAATATATAAATTATTGTATTTCTCGATTCACGAAATATTTAAATATTTTAGAAAAATTCCAAAAAATATCACCGAAAATTTTTATGAAGTGTATATTTTATAATAGGTTATTAATTTATGAAAATAATATTCTATATATGAGAAAAAAAATTAATTCAAATATTTATTTATTTGAAGAATATAGATTTTAATATTATATCTAATTTTATTAATCATTTAAAAATTATTCAAGGTCCTCTAAAATTATATTATAATCATAAAAAAAGAATATTAATTTGTGATTCTATTTAAAAAATTCAATTTTCATTTAAATCATTATAATAATTATAAGACTATAAGAAAACATTTATGTTTCCCAAAAATACCAATGAATAATTTATCATTTTTAAAACTATAAATTACTTTTTGAAAGGTATAAATATATAATATTTTAATTTTTATGATTCATGGTTTTTATTTATACATTTATAGGTTAGGTTATTATTCTTCTATCAGAGATAGACTTCATAATAATAATATTACTATTCCAAAGGCCATGTTAGTATTCCATCGGTTTATGTGTCCTAATTTCAATGAATACGAATTATTTAATTATTATTTTCTTAATTTAATGTTTTTAGTGGTTTTTCTATGTTATGTATGTGTAAAATAACATATAACATAATTTTATTATGGGGATTTTTATTGACCAAAATTTTAGGTCCCCACACTTACCACCCCTATTAAAAATCTCCATTAAATTTTTTTTACATCATAAGTTTACAAAATGAGAGGGTACTAGTCCATCATTTCATATTATAGTTCCCATGTCACCACATTATACATATTCTTCCTCAACAACACTTTAACAAGATGCATATTCTTTTTTCCACAGAAATTATCTCTATAGTCTGATATCTTCACCATATGATCTCTATATAGGAGTTTTTTTTCTAGTTATACAACATTCAGATTCAGTATATGTGAGGTGTTGGGTATGTACTTCCTCAGGAAACATACATAGAACATTTCATGAACATGGTATTTATTTTCTGGATTTGTAATCTGACATTCCACTACTCATATTCTATCAAGGATCTTAATGGGTCGATGTACAATGGGATAGGCATCCCATTCATACCAAACCACGTGGAAACCATCCATGATGGTAATTTAAGGATGGATTTGTCTCTAAATTCAAATACCAATTAAATTTGATTATTTTAATCATAGATATATTTCCAAATCCATGAGCATTGATATGTTGTTTGATAGATTAAACCTTATATATCATATCTTACATAAGATCTGGTCCAACTATCTATCATTCTCTATACTCATTCAATCAATTTTAAGTTGTACATCGATTCCAATATAGAACTTCATTTGTATCAATCTAAATAATCATGTGGATGTTGAAGTTGTATGAGAACAAAATTATGAGATATTCTTATCCAATACAATAATAATTGTCATTTGGTAGCATTTTATAAATTTTAGGTGGTTTAAAAATCCTTCACATGGTTTTGTGACGACTTCTAAAAAATAATGCTATCGTTGGTGATGATAATCAACATGCATCACTTCCATCCATTTAGAAGTGTTTTTTGGGAACCATTATAGAATGTACATTTAGATTTGGTTAAAACCACCAATAATTTTGTTTCATATATGGGAGTATAATAAACAACCTCTATATATCAATTTTAAAAAAATTGATGTCTTTACAGCCCAAAAATAGCCAAACAAAAATAGATATCGAAGTATAACACATCAATATATCCAACTATAACACATCAGTGTGTTTCTGGTATACCAATTTATTAAAATTGTGTATCTAATATATTTGGGGCAGTCAAATAAAAAATTCCCTAATGCTTCACCTGCAAAACTGAAATATAAAATTAAACAATCAAAAGTTACATTTATTAGTGTTCCCCATTCACTACACTACATACTATCCCAAAATACTATACATGACACCCTCTCCATCTCCATATCCACTTCTTTATATCTGCACCTACATGACTAATGGATCACCATCTATTAGTGTTGTTTGGGGAACAATGAATGAGAGTAAACTAAAGTCATTAAAATTCGTTATCCAATAATGTCATATAATTTAAAAGAATAATAATATCATTTTTCCATATATTTCTGAAAATTCATGCAAAAAAATTGATTTGATAACAGATGGATGATACTAACAAAAAAAATTTCATAGTTAGGATAATGAATGGCTTCACATACAATCATTTTCTCTTTCAATCATGTCATTTTCTAACTTCATCGTTACATCATCTACTTTAACCACACATTCAATACTAATATTTTTTACTTTATGATATAAAAATAAGTTATCTTCTTTCTATTGATGAAATTCTATGTCATAGGTCAAATCATCTACATCATTTCCCATATAATACAAGTATCTTTCTCTTACTTGAACCACTACAATCCACCGTTCATCCCTGATATAATCCACATAATATACCATTTTTCTGGGATTATAAGTCATTTATATCATGTAATTCATTCTCCCTAACATCCATTATGTGAGAGAACTTCACATATGTAAATTTCAAGGAATCCATATTAACATCCCAAATAAAATTGATCAAATTTCATTTGAATAAATCAACTATAAATTTCCTATGGTAGTTTAATTTGATAATATTAGTCAACATTATATAGTATCAAACATTGAAAAATGAAAATATACCAATATTTTATGTTTTACAACACTCTTCATGACCGAATATATTATATTTACTCCATTCACATTGAATGCATCAAATATTATAGCTTTTTTTAGAGGACCTAAATCCAAAAACATTAAATATTCTGAAATAAATATCCTGATTATTAGTATTTATGATATAAAAAAGTAATATAAATTATTTTATTTTCAAAATATGTTTCTCAACCTAAATCCATATTGATTTATATTTTAATGAAATTAAACATCATTTAGTCCATTCTACAAGATCATTATATATATATTTGGTTATACATTTGTCATTTCATGTTCATCTTCTAATTTGTCTATTTTTTTGTAACCTGATCACATAAATACAGGAATAAGAAATTTCAAATTTCAATATTATATATCTTTGTGCCTATAATAATTCCAATTCTATTTGTGTAATAGTTGAGATCCTCCCAAAAGATCATACAATTTTAGTAATGATTTTGGAGTTCTTGGGTAGCTGAGAATGAGATGATGTGTCATCAATGAGTCCACATGAATGAATATTGTCTCAATATCATCCAATTATATAAAAAATATTAATACACTTCTCTTCCAAATAGCATTATGCAATAAATCCTTCACATTGATTATTATTATTCCCAAATTATATCAAATTACAAATATATCTTTAAAATAAAATAATCAAATATGAATAATGTATTTAATTATGTTCCATGAATTTCAGACATAACAATAAATACATGTAAATAAATTACCACTCAATTGGATACATTCATCGATAATGTATGGCCCCACCTAATTTTGCTTCCTCAGTAAAATTCACTGTTACCGAATGGCACGAAGGCCATATTTTATTTGTTTTTTATTATGGATAATCCCCCTTTTAAGGTTTGAAGGGGAACCTGTATATGACCCATATGCCCAAGGAATATGGACCAACATGAAAGTAAAAAATAATAGTGTAAATATCATATATATTGAAAAGAGTGTCATTATAAATATCTTATAAAGGATTTTAAGATCAAATTGCTATATATTTTTCAGAAATAGTTGTCTTAAAATGTGAAAAATTAGAGTAATGTAGTATTAACCTTTTCATGTAATAATGCCCATGATGTCAATGTTAGTAACTAGTTTAACAAAATAAGTGAATCACAACATTTCAATCCATGTAACCTATAACGAATTATTTCAAGAAACTAGGAGATGATACAAAAATATCCATCATATACCATCACATGTGTTAAAATTAGAATCATTTTATCTTTATATGTAGTTTTAATTTCATAACATTTTAGAGAATACTTTTCATTCTCATGTGGTCAGAGAACATGATATAGGTTCATTGTTTGAATATACTTCCGAATGTTGAGATTATCCTTCGATTATCTGTTCTCATTATGAAATGTAAAGATAAATTTTCGACAATATTTATTTTCCATATGTATAACATCATGATTATAAGAGAAAATTTAAATTCACAATATGAAAGGTTAAATAATTTTCATTTTCCTCCAATGTTGCATTCTGAATTTAATTGATGATGCACTACAAACTCATTTCCCAATATCATTCAAATGATGCACCTTCCAAAATTCTATTTCAACATTTCCATGTTTTTCCAATATTTTATAAGTTTTAAAAAACATTTAAGGTGTTCTTCCATCAATAGAACCATGTAATTTTTAATTGTTCAACCAAAATATATGAGAAGCACCAAAAAATATTTTATGACACAAGAAAAAAAAATTTATAATGTGGGGTAGTAAATTGGGCTCAAAATAAATGTTAAAAATATTAAAATTTTGAACCCTTGTATGTATTACAACCAGCTAAATTCGCAAGAAATTGGAAGTCACCAATGGTCCTCATTAGATCAACTTTCATTTTTAACATGGTTCTGGATGATGCATCATATGTATCAACACCTTTCCACCGTAACTCAATTAATTTTTCAATTACAGGATGATACTATACATCAATAACATTTCAATAAAAAAAATTCCTTAGGATAATCATTGAAATGCTAGAAGATTTTTTTTCATACACACCCTCGAAGGTATAATTTAAGCTATAAAAACAACCGAAAATGTTATTTAACAAACAATCAATGCCAAAAAGGAGTTGAGTCCTTTGGTTGACAATGCAAATTTCACTTTCCAATTATAACATGTGATATATGGATATAATTAATCAATTGTATTCCATTATTGTGAATCGGATAGTTGTTTCATTAACACCTAATTGTTATTATCTATAGAATGGTACTTTATATGATTAGTGGATTTCGATGACATGAATAATTTTTAAAATTTAGGATTTAATGGAATGTAATATTAAACCATTGAAGGTGTCTTCCTTTTCATCTACTTTATAGTAGTATGATTAATTAGAAATCATGCATCGCCCATTGACTAATATAAAGAAGAAAATAATTTTTCAATCATGTCTTCTTGAATCCTCTTTTTGATAAGTCATTTAATAATTGGTACATGTTTTTATTTTTTTATAATTTAGAAAAATAATCTTAAAAGATTTTTTATATCATAAAAAGACACATGGATCTTATAATATAAAAATTCATCACACAACAATTCCAATATCCTGGACATCACCATATTTGTAATTACATATATGCATCTGATATGCTACAATATCATTCGAAATGAATGTTTTGAATATTTTAAACAACAACCACAATACACATGGTTTCCATAATCATGTAAACCATGAAACTCATTTCTTTGTTCATTGATTTTCCCTCTTAAACAATTTTCCATAAAATCAATAGAAGGATCTGATGATACATCACAATCCTAATCAGTTTTTCCTATAGACTCAAAAACATTAGTTGTAGTGTTTTTGTTAGTATCAAAATGAACAAGTTGTTTTGATATGTATTGGTGGTGTTTTTATTGTCTTGAAACACTGAATTAATAATTTATAAGGGTTTTCATTTTATTTTCCACTATAAATGATTCTAGAAGATCATTCAATCGATTGAAATATTTTCTCAAACATTTATTTATGTTTGATTCTCAATGAAAAATCGAAAAAAAAATTGTAGATAATTTCATAAATATCAAGTTTTAATAAACTTTATATCCCTACAAACATATATTTAAGAGATAGAAATCCTATTCTCCAATCAATAGATCGATTGGAATTTCAAAATTTAAAATATCCACAAAACCCACAACATACATTTGTACATTCCACTTTAATGTGATCCATCTTTTATCCATATATATCCCAATGTACATATGCTTTATTGAAAAAATGAAAACAAATATGTTTTATAAAATAAGAAAATAGAAAAATAAAATTCAATAAAACTTATCTGTGATAGTTATAATTTGATTCATATATGTAAAATTATAAAAAAATGCAAAAAAGGAAACAAAATAAGGATTGTATTATGTAAAATAGAAGGAAGAGAAAAAATGTAGCCATTGGAATAACCATCATCAATTTTAACAACCACTTGGTATTTGATAATTAATGAATATTGATCATCCCTTTAGGTTGTTATCCATTACCTGATTGGAAATGTTTAACTATTAGATAAATATGATATATATATAATTTATTTTTTATATTCATTTTATAGACACTAAAAAATTTATACTATGTTTATAAAAATATAATTTATGTTGTAAAAAAAATTAATCATATGTGAATTAATAATGAAAGATAAGTCTAGTTCTTTAAACAACATATATGAAAAGAATAACATAATAAAATAATCTAGAATCAGACCAATATAGTATATCAAAAATGATTATACTCTACCCCAAATAACAATGTGGAGTATTAATAGTGTGTTCGAATTGGTTTAGCATAGTTGGACTAAAATATTGTCAAAGACCACATGGTTCCATCTATGGTAATGAAAAAAAACTATAGTTCAAAGTGGACCACAAGAGATACCATTTTTATTTACTCAATATCCGCTCAAATTAAATCTCTCAAACCATCAATCCTCTTTACTAGTATCTATGTTTTCTTGATTTATTTGTAGGAACAAAATAAAATAGGTTATGTTTGAAGGATAATTTAACGATTTCTTTTTCATAAAATATAAATTCAAAATTCCAATTTGATAGGGGTATTGGTAATTATACAATGAAATATTAAAAAGAATAATGTATTAAATTTAAATTGGTAAATTGTACATGATAAAAATACAATAAAAATATAATAGTAGAAATCTTTTGATAATAGAAGATAATATTATACCGTATATTTTTATTATCTTGTAGTATCTTTGTTTCTCCAATATATATATGATAATTTATTGTTTATATAACCAAATTAGAGTATGGAGATGATGGAATAATAAGATAATGTTTTGGAATCATGTTTAAAATTAAATATTAAAATTCTTGAAATTTCGAGATAAATTATGAGTAATAATTATAAATATAGTCTTTCTATATTAAATAGGATGAATTAGTTGTGTGAACAACTCGGAATACAAAGTATAAGAAGGTAGTTTAATTTTTTTGTTCATGTTAAAGGAAAATATGATAAGAATAAGGAATCAAAAAAATTATATATTCACATTCTATATTGGTGAAGGAATCTTTGGTTTTTAACATTATCATTTTCATTATAAATGGGGATTCACGTGTGTGTGGGATACACCAAACCATGTTGTGTGTGATGTGAACATTGACATTATCGAGAGACTATTGTTTCTATCTCAAATGACGATAATTACGATGAAATTATAAAAGTTTTTTTTATATATGATTTTAAAAATGAATCCATCCCAAATAAAAAGAATTTATATAATAAAGAATTATCATTAAAATATGAGAATAAAGATTGTTCGTAAAAAAATAATGATGATAAAAATATGTAAATGATGTTGTAAGTATATATTTAAATGGTGATGTAGATGTGATAATTTAAAATATCATGTTGACTATGTTAATAGTATTTATAATAGTTAATTGCATATTTCATGTCAATTTGTCTTAAAGGTGTTTGAATTATGATTATATTTTAAATTTTACATAATATTTTCAGAATCTATAAGAAAAAAATTGAAGTTAATGATAAGTCATATAATATTTTTTCAAGGAATAATTACTTTAATATAATAATATGTGTTTTTATCATGTTTTTTAATAATGAATTATTATATAAAAAAAATGTAGGAAATATCTAATTACCAATGACGAATCAATGTGTCATGAAAATAAGATTTATGGTTTTGAAGAAGGTTTCATAGAAAATACATTGATTTCTCTATGGGATGTCAAGGATACAAAAATTTAACATAACAAATGTAAAAAATTGTTTTCAACATTTAATTACGAAGAGGTAAATTAATCTTAAAAATATTTTATTTTGAAGAAAGATGTATAAAAAAATTGTATTATTGTAAGTTGAGTATGATAATAAAAATTATATTGTTATGAATGCATCGAACGATGGAAATTTTGAAATTCAAAAATGTATATTAATAGATGTAGGGTAACTCTTCAGTTTTATAGAAGTTAGGGGCTTACTAATATAGAAAAAAGAAGATGGTTAAATTTTGGAATGAGAAATGACTTATAAAATATAACTAATATAAATATCTCAGGTTGAATCTACTGGGAACTAAATTTTTTATTTTGGTATAATATTTTCAAAAAATAATTTCATAAATAATATTAATCAAATAAAAAAATAAATAGTTCAAAATACATATTTTTAACCATTAATTTCATTATCATTAAACCATGATGTATAAAACATTAATTTATATTATAAATGGTTAAATATGAATTATGATTATCTATTGTGACTAAAATTTCAATTAACTACCGACACTAGACAAAATAACATGTTGTTAAAAAAACTCAATTAATAAACTACTAAAAAATTTCTTCAAAAAATTAGTTTAATGGCTATATAATATTTAAATAAATAATTAAATTCTCAAAGAAGTAATCTCATCAAAGTAAATGAATGAAATGAATTCTATTAGAAGAATAAATCTATTTTCAATATAATATAATCCAAATATAAACACCCGTGTAATACCTTTTAAAAATATAATGTAAAATCCTTATACATTTTAACCTAAATGACCTATACAAGTATGAGACTACACAATTGAGATAGTAATCAAATTAATCTACCTAGAAATCCAACATAAACATCATTGGAACTTACCATGAGATAATATGTGTAATAAAAATTCTAAATAAATGGTAATGGAATTAAGAAGTGGATGAAATACCAATAAGGTATTGTTTTCTACTAGGCAAATGGATTCATGGCTTAGGGTTGACCGCAATTCTAGTGTGGGATTGAATGAAAGTGAAAGCTCAAGGGAGGATGAGGGGGTTGGAGAGGGTAACAGATCCAGTGTGGGAAACGTATGGGCAATCGGTCTGGGGGAAATGACAATAATGCTAGTGAAGACTCCCAGTGCTCTTCCTCGGAGGGCTCGTGAGATACTCTCTTGACAGCTAAGTGGGAAGCAAAATAGCATTGTGGCTTAGGGTCTATGGTTTTCAGTAGGGCACAACATCGAGGTGAGGGGATGTCGATCATAGTGGGGTAAGGGTGGAAGATTGGGGGATTAAAGGTTGGGGAGAATTGTCTTTTCAAAAATAGAAACATAATATTTAGTGATAGATATTAACAAATCCCAATCATTAATTTCAATTTTTTAGATGTGGTTTAGTAAACCACTGCTAAACAACTATTTTTTTGTATTGATTACATTCTCTATTAAATAATACTGAGAAGGATCATGGAATTTTTTCTAAAATATGTGTAGTCATTTTGAATTTTCCATCTATTTGGGGCTGATTGGACATTCTAAAACTCAATTCAATATATATTGAATATTTTAATCTTATCTAGACTTTTGAGTTTAACCATGGATGATCATTCATTAAGATTGAAAGTGGCTCCCTATGAATCCTCACCACATTCTTCATATGTATCATGGAATGTTGTACAGGGAAAAATATCCCCAAATTAAATTGAAGGGGGATTTATTAGTGAGTCTATCCACCACAAACCATATCACATTGTTTCCATTTGATGTTTTTAGGATACCTAAGACAATGCATATAGTGATATTCAACCATTTTTAAGTGGGTACTATAGATTTTGTCCTCAACCATTTCTAATTATATAACTATTCTTTATCTTTCTAGCATAAAAAACTTCATGAAATATAATCCACAATCTCCATTTCTATATAGTCGCACCATACGTTTTCTCAATGTTAATGGAAAATCAATGTACATCTAGTCTGGATAAAGAATTGTGAGCTATATTCATTATCCAATATCTCATTCATTAGCTCAAGTGATGAAGAAACACAAATTCTAGTACCAAACCAATTCACACTAAAATCATCAATCCATAATAGATATAACATCCCATTCCTTAATGATTTGACCTTCTTATAAAGCTCTAGATCATCAATTTTCCCTCCTTTATCATCTATTGGATATATGAAGGGAAAATGATTTTTTCAATGTTTGATGTATTTTATACTATTGTTTCTTCCATATCCCTTCATTTCATTTCCTTAACTATAGGGTATTTCTCATACCACATCATGTATAGAATAGTACATTATTCGCCTCTAAGATATTAAATATTATTTTTTACCTTATTATGATGATAGTGAATAAAGAAAACGTAGTCCTTGAATTTCCCTAACAATATAATTTGAGACATTTTTGTAGTCTTTTGTGTGAATATATACTTTAGTCTTTTGTAAACATTATATATGTCACACATCACACAATATTTTCATTTCCACAATATTTTCCTTCAAAAAATCATAGTAAAGAAATACATATCATTATTTGGTAGTTCTGCTCATGGATATTCATGATTTGTGAGGCATTAGACATAACATTATCATTCTTCATGAGTCCTCAACCCAGTATATTCCTTTATGAATCTCTAAAAATCATGAATCCTACTACATTTATAGGTTGTGTGAGTATAGGTGTAGTGATTATCCTCTTATTGATCTCCTTAAATACTTATTTATATTCTTTAATCTAGACTAGCATTACCAATTTTCATGTCAACATACGACGAATGTTTGACAATAATGAGAATTTTATCATCAAACTTTGGTAATTCATAAATAAGTTAATAAAACTACAGATCTTTATTATAAATATTGTCCTGGGGAACACTTATATCACCTTTTTTCTTGGAAAGGATTATATATATTCCATAACTAGTGAGAGTATTGCATAAAAATGATATTTCATCTTTTAGAACTCACATTCGCTATAATTTGGATAATGATTCACTTATGGAAAGAATATAGGATAGTATTCAAATTCTCCTCATGTTCCTCCACGCTCTTAGAGAATATTATAATATCATTCATAAATACAGCCACACAATTTTTCTTAGAAATATCTTAAAACATTATTCATTAAGTACACAAATATTATTTTAGAATTATTATGTTTTAAAGTCATTATAATGAAGTCATTATATATATACCACATTCAAGTGGTAATATTATGATTATCATCCTTCCTTATATTTAATCAGTGAAATTATAACTAAAGGTCCATTGTAGAAAAATAATTCTCTCATCATAGTTGATCAATGATGTCACCTTTCTGTGGTAGGGGATGATTTTTATTTATCATTATTTTTTTATATCATGATAATAAATGAGTAGTAACATTGATCAATTATTGTTTTTTAAAAAGTGAACATGCACAATATACAGTGAAGAACTCGAGTGTATAAAAACCTTGTCTAGAATCTCTTATCACAACATATTCAGTTCTTTTAACTCAATGGTTACCATTTTATAACTAGTAATTACTATTGGAAATTATCCAAAAATATTTTAAAGTTATAACTCAAACTATCGGTCATGAGGAAGACCATAAAATTCTTTATCCAACACATAAATGCATTCCCTCGCCATTACCATGTCTTTGATCTTGAATCACTAAATTTTCTAAATCACATGAGATAGATATTATTGATCAAAATGAAATAATACCGATAGTTGAGATGATGATTTTAATGGAGATTAATCATCCACATTACACATATATTTAATTTTAGGGTATTTCGAGATGCAAATAGTGATATATCCTTAAAAATATTTGTTGTTGGATTTACATAAATATATTCAATCCATGCCCAAAATAGAATTAAAATCTACCAATGGAATAAGACCAGATTTTCCAGAATGTTCATCCAACAAATATTAATCAATGTGGATTTGTATAAACTAGATTCAATAATAACCTCATTTTATAAAATCACATATTACAAAACCTAAAATTTTTAGGCTGTCTTTGAATAATTCATCTAAATTTGTAGATATGAATGAATTAATAAAACTATAATCAAATAGTACAGTTTTTTAGGAATGAATAACCAGAAAACCTATCACCACATCATTTTTGTGTTCTAACTGTGATGTATTGATTACATATGGCCTTCATTATCATCTTGGATGGTGTCTTTGTTGATTGCCTCTAACAACCCTTGGTGTAGGGAATTTGATTGCATAATTCCCATTTTCTTGTATTTTAAAAACGATACTACATACTGAGTTTTGATTTGAACCATCCTTTATTCTTCTACATTTTTGGGTTTGTTTATATCACGTCTAGAATAATTAAAAAAAATCCACTTGACTTCCATATATGAGGCATCTCCTTGTTTCCTTTTTATTGTAATCGGGGTCTCTTTTACAAATATTTTCAATGGTGAGATATTTTTTTTATTTCTATCATGGTTATTACCTATTTATCCACCATATTAAACTCAATTTTCTCCTTTTTATCTCTAAGAAAATGATACTACTAAGAGTATCCAGTCACCATATCATCCTTATTTTCACAATAGACAATATCCTCATAGATTTCAACGTATCATATCACTAATTCTTTTCATAGCCCCATTTTTGGTCATATAAAGATGAAATTAAACATTTTTACGATGTTCAGGATAAATCTAGAGGAAGAAATTACAAGTACTTTAATTTTTTACTCATATGTCTCATTAGAATCATCTTCATTTTTCATTATTCTATGAAACTCCCATTCCATATTAAGATAGAGAATTAGGAGAAAATATGTTTTTAAAACTACTTTCTTTAATTCTTCCCAATCTATGGAATTGATTTCTTCCATATACATTGTTATATCAGTAATTTAATAAAACTAATATATTTCCCCATAAAAACAATTAATCTTTATCATGGAATTCTCTACTTCTAAGTAATATTGGTCTGAGAATGTATTTTCAATAGATTCAGTTCATTGTGCTATGATGAGGGGATCATAAGATCCACTAAATATAGGATTTAATTTTCAAATAATGGATTTTATCATAACATTTTATTTTTAGGAGAAGGAGGTTGTTTTAAATTATTAAATTTTTTATTTATAACATGATCCTATTGTGCTAATGCAATCATGAGGACTTCAGTTTTCATTCCCATCAAAACTAGAATTTCATTAGGGAAATCATCAAATTTCCTATCACATTTATTATTGAAACAACTTATCATATTTATACCAATTAACTAAAAAATAATTTACCATTATTGGGGTATAAATACATAACTAATAAGAATACAAAATTCAACAATAATAAAATATAGAATAAAATATAAGTGAAAATTTTATTTTGATAATTGATATTCTATGATTAAATATATGTTACCCATGGTTATAAGTCTATCCCAAGGGTTCATGATAAATATTACTAGTCCTAATCTCAAAAAATAAACTGATTCTGCTTTGATACTAACTAATGCGACCATATCCTTTTACACGTATTATTACAAGATTTAATGCCTAATTTACAATCATATAAAATCAAATAATCATAAATTCTAATTCCTTTAAATGACTGAGGCAATCATTAAAAATAATTACAAACAATTAATGAAATAATTTATTTAAATTCTAGAATGTGATCATAACTTCTTTTGAGATGTTACATCTATATAGGATGTCCTGGGTAATACATTAATAAAGGGAAGTGTCATAACACATATTAAAAAAATAAACCCATGAATAAAGCTAAGAACATGGGTTAGAATTCATAACCAGGTAACATAAAAATGAATGAAACATGAACAATAATATTGAAGAAAAACATATATAACATGGTATAATTTAATCATTGATACATATTATTGTGGAAGTAAAAAATAACTAGACATAAAAAATGAAGAAAGGTTAATTACTATGGCAATATCACATGGTGGAGAATGTCCCTTAAAGGAATTAGGTTTAGTCAATATCCCAACATGAAATCTCATGAGATGATATATTACAAAATACCTTGGAGAGAAATCTGGGAACCACTATAATTAAATTTTCCTGAATATTTGTTCCACATGAATAATCAAACAAATTGAATAAATATAAGGGTTATCAAAGGAATAAAATTGTATCGTAATCATGCCACAAGGAATGATTGAAGTTAATATCATAATGGTGTCCATTAAATAATGTATTTAAATAATTCATGGGAATTAATAAGGGAAAACATGCCTAGATCCTGATAAGTGGTGTCCAATTAAAGTCATAACCTAAAAAAATAGTGTTAAAAAAACAATAGAAGTGTTCCATTTCAGTGCGGTTTAATGGAAAATGTACAATAAAATTTTTAGAGTAAAAAGGAATAATTGATTAAATAAAACAATATATTAACTTCTATATATTTTCATGATAATAATAAGGATTATAATAAAATATTGGACGCATAAAAATATTATGGGGAGTACTTCAAAATGGGATTAAAATTTTGATTTTTTCCTTTAACCAGGCTTTGTTATCTAGTGGAATTCAAAAGGGGTCCTTATAAAAATATATTCCCTTGTAAAGTAAATAAAGATTGAGATAGGAACAAATGTTTGGAACATCAAATATTATTTATGTGGAATAAATATCAATATTTAAGAATTAAACATGGGTAAATAGAGATAGAGATAGCATATCCCAAATGCAAAATTGTGGTTCATAGAGAATCCCTTAACTTTTGTTCGAAATGATTCCCAACATGCCCACAATGTCCTGGATAATAAAACTAGATTCATTAGTAATGTAATATATAACCAATTTATTGTAAATGTGGTTTATTAAAATTTTATTAATCTCATTTATCACTATTTTTATGGGTTATAATGATTTTTTTCATTGTTTTGAGTGTCTTTGTTCCATGATTTTATGATTAGTTCAGAAGAGTTTACAAATAGGATTTCTTATCAAATGTAAGAAAAAATACCAAAATTTTAATTACATCATATTTATTCACCTACAAAATTTATAAGGTCCATATATCATTTTTTGTTAAATGAGGATGACTCATTAGATAAAACGTTAATGAAAAAGAATAATTTATTGTGGTGGGTTTTTATGACTAGTATCATAATATATAATATATTGTTTATTTAGTAATAAATAATGATAGAAAATATTTATTTCACACATTATAATCTATTTTAATCATAAAAATGTTTTTATGAGCAACATTGATTGGACTCATGAAAAATGAAAACTCATCGTCCATGAAAGTGGTGAATCGATGCCCTATGAATAGTGTCATTGTTTTTAGAAAAATGGAGAAGATAATAGATTTTATGATGTATATTACATTAACATAATTATATTATAATATATTTATGATACTTGAATTTGTATTTCAATATGTATAGGAGAGGTGAGGGTTCGAAAAATAAATAAATGAAATGAAAAGTGAAATAATGAGGATTTGACCTCTTAAATGTCATATTCTTAAAAACCTCACTATAGAAATTGGGATTCATATTTTGGTGATACCAGAATTACCAGGACATTGGGATGTAGTTTGGGATGAAAATTGGAATTAATATAGAAAATTTTTCTTTTCATATAATGAGTGAGGAGAAGAGGTTATGAGGGATGTTATTTATTATGTGAGGACAGAGGGTGTTCTTTATTATCGTTTTCATTTGTATGTTATTTTGGTTCAAGACTATCAATAGGGTTTGTTCATGTGAAGAAGTAAATTAAATAGTAAATATGATTTTGAACTATGGATTTTTACAACATCCATGACTAAAAAATTCACATATTTTGATAAAAATGTTTGATATAATAACTTACTATATTTCACTATTCACAAAAATATCTACTATTATAGAAAAATAAAAAAATAATCAAACAATCATTTTATTAACATTTTTATTTAATAAATATAATAAATTTTACAAAAATAATTTCATAAATTGGAGAAATTTTATTTTTAGTTGAAATAGTCATTTTTTCAAAAAAAAAATTTAAATATTTTACCTTATTTTATGGAACATAGAAAAATTAATTAAGATATAATAAAGATATATTATAATCAAAAGGCCAAAAATTATTAATTTCTTAATCTAATTTTTTTAAAATTTTATTTTTATTATTAATATTAATTAGAAAATTGTAAATAAACTTTTATATTTCACAAAATATAAATTCTTAATTTATCATTTTTAAAAATTTATTTACTTATGGAAATATATAAGTATAACCTATTTTATTTTATAATATTCTTAAATTTTATTTATATATTCATAGGTCATTTTAATATTGTATTAGACTACTTACTAATCTTAATTGTCAAATTACTATTTTAATGGTTAGGTTATAATTCTATCGGTATGTATTCCTCAATTTATATGAATACAACTAATATTATTCTTAATTAATGAAAATATTTTTTTAGATATATTTCTAGTTTTTTTCATTTAATAGTATATAAAATAATTACAATAAGGTGAACTTAATTCAAAAAAAATTGGTGGTTACATTGGGAAATTATCACATGGTTTCAACCATAATTAACTCATTTTCTCCCTTTACATTATCGGTTTTTTACATATTTTTTTATTTATAATAACTAAAACAAAAAATGGAATCATTTGAAAATATAATCCTATTGATAAAAAACATGATATAATTTTTCATAATTTAATTTTAATAAGGTTTAGGAATCGATGTTATTATAACTTCTCCAAACTAAATGAAAAATGCTTTTTAGAATAACATGATTTAAACCCTAAAAATGAACATATATTAAATTAAAATATAATTATCATCAATATAGAGTAATTAAATTTAATTTACTAAAAATGATCATATGACACATTAAATCAAAATTTAAAATTCAATTAGATAGTTACTTTTATTAATTTAAGAAAAAAAATTATGATTTTTTTAAAGAGGCTTTTTCACTATTCACCATAAGATCAACTATTTTTGAAATATCCAAATACTTCTCCCAATGATAATTTAATACAACTGAAATAAGAAATTAAATCAATCTCAAATAATTAATATTATAAATTTCTTAAATATATATTTTAATGGTTAATATAAAATTGATGGATAACCAACTTTATAGAAAACAATTACCCATTATAAATTTCATATTTATAAATCAATTTTATTATCATTTACTATTTACATGTTTGTTAATGTATTAATTTATAGATTTAAATATTTAATACTACCATAATGATCATTTATATTAATCAAAAATAATTCTTTATGATAAAATACATAGTATACCGAAACATAGTTTTTTCACACTTCGATATTATATTTTTTTGTTTAATATTCAATACATTATAAAAACAATAACCTAAAGACCATAATAGTTTTAAAAAATCTATATTAGATACATAATATTTTAATTTGGTAAAAGATCTTAAAAATCTATAATAATGATATTCATATACTGTAAAATTCACAAATAAATCATACTTAAAACCTTTATTCATAACCTCGGAAAAGGAAACATATGAAATGGTAATCCTAGTGATCAATATTTGTAAACAAGGGGGATAAATAAGCATAATATAAATATAGTGGAATTATATCATGTAAATAATAGTTGAAAACGATAAAATGTATAATAAATATGATAATATTGATTCCTGGTATAAGGATTGGTAGTTCAGAAGACATAAATCATAAGGGAATCAAATAAAATTATCTATGTGCTAATAACATTGGATCCATACATAAAATATCACCATACACAAAATAATTAAATATAATTTTAATATAATTCAAGGATAACTACCAATTCTATCATGGTATTATTATTTCACTCCCAAAAATATAAGTGTAGTCAAAGATCACACACAAGACCATCACAAGAGAAAAAGTCCCATACTGAATTTGGATCACTCCTTATTCCTATGGAATCTATATCATGAAATATAAATCATTAACAAATACATAAGGGGAAGATATTGGTTCTTCTTATCACATAATGAATATCAATCCTACGATTTCCACTTAATCATAAAAAATCATCATAAAATAGCCCAAGTTATGTCAACGGTTTCATAAAAATTCCACCACATCATCTCCTATTGAAAATATACATTTTTATTATAATTTCATCATTTAATTATTTCATAACTTGTGTAAGAATAAGTTATTTTCATAAGAATTAAATAGTTATATAGTATGTGGAATTAAAACTACTTTCATAAAAATCTTATCATCATAATAATTAACCATTCATAGAATGAATAAAAATGGTTTCTTAGTAAATTATCTGCACTAAAGAATAATTAACCACAAATTATATCATATTATATTAATAATTATTTTAAAATAAAAATATCAAGGATTATTTTATGAGTAAAATTTACTTTCCCCAATGAAAAAACCATTTTATAAAATATAAAATATTTTGAAACTCATTTTCACTGAAATTATTATTTATTGAATATAATCCAATATTTAATGTAAATTATTTTTAGGATATTTTACAATTCCATTCATGTTGTACACATTTAAAATTATGTTTCCTTTCATAATTAGTTAATAAAAAACATGTATTATTTTGTAAATTAATGTAATATTGTCGTAAAAAATAATAAAAGTAAAAATGGGATAACATTTATATAAATAATCATTTAATTATTCATTACAAAATGAAAACCTTTTTCAGAAACATTTATTTCAAAGAAAATGTGTTTTTGGCTAAAGATATAAATAATTTCAATTTTTCATAAAAATATTATTCTGTTATCTTGCGTACATAAAAAGTGAAAAAAGAAGATAAAGTATAAATTTTCTAGAAAATCAATTATGATAAAAAAAATAGGAGTTTATTGTGTGTTAACTCATATGATTTCATTTTTGGAATCATAATCATTTGTAATCACAATAAAATATGTAATTGTAAAACTAAAAACATAAAACATTGGTAATAGTTTTAAAAGAACCATGAAATAATTTTTTTAAATAAAACATGTAACATCATGATAATACTTAAATCATGATTTCACATTTCAAGGGTTAATTATGTGCACCTCATAAATACTATTGTTTCATAACATTACATATATCCTAAATAAGTAAAATTGGGATAATTAACACTTATCGCACAGCTATATATTAAATGGTAAAATATTTGAATGGGATATAAAAATATCCTATAAAAACGCCCATTTTTCCATTATAATCATTATAAAATACATTCATTTAAAATTTATTCCCAAAATTTAACAAAAAAAGTATTTAATATGCCTTGTATCTCAAATAAGTAGAATATGAGATGGAAATCTATAACCACATCCAAAATATTTTTAACTGTAAGCCCCAATATATCACAAAATCAAATAGAAAAGTTCCATAAAAAAAATATTATACTAAATACATAACATCTAAAAGGTTTATTATATAACCCCTACAAAATAAATGGGTGGTGATCATGAATATATCACCCAAAAGTAGAAGAGAAACTAGAAATCCCTACACATAAGTCTCAACATCAATTATACGTCTTCAAACCTCTAGTATAAAAAATTTAAATTTATTACAAATATATAATAGAACAATGATTTTTTATATTAAACAATATATTTTTTTATATATTATAATTTTTTACCAATTTATTACCAATTTCATATTAAAATCATGTTTCGTGTAATAAACAGATTATTTTTCATATATTTTTTGATTTTTCATTAACATTCATCTGGAATTGATAATTGTTTCCATATTAAAAATAATAATAATTAACATATTATCATATTTATAAATCAAATATTTATTAACACAATTTATTAAAGAAGGTTTTTAGAAATTAAGTGAATTAGATCCTGGATATGGTAGGTTGTACATTTACATGAGTAACTTTAATATTATACAATAATCATTGTAGAGAAGGGTATGTAGTATTTTATATTTAACGAAAACTCTTAAGACCATAAATAAAAAATATATATTTAAATTTAGTTATACATATCATTCTTGTTTGGTGGTGGTGAAAAAAGAGAGTTACATCTCTTTGTGAAGGCAGTATTCCACACATACATGAACGAAATTATCATCATTCAATGAAATAAATATCAGAAATCAAACTACATATTAACTTTTTTTAATTATAAATATTTCATTAAATTTATTATTATTTCATTATTATAACATTTATTCCTCCTATTTATCATAATTATAATCCATTTAAATTTTTAGTAAAAAATGAATCCCATTGTTTTGTGAGGATGATGTATTTTGTAGACACAGGAGACAATATCATATCCTATTTTCAATGGAAATTTTAAAAAAAATTATATTATTACTAAATATTTATAATTATTATACCTATAAAAAATATATTTAAACTTTATATCCTTCATCATACCCAACAAATGTGAGGTGATAATGAAAACATGAATGGAAAAGGTCTGTGTGGTTGGTGTCTTCCACACACACAAATAATGACATCATACCCAACTGAATTATGTTTTTGTGGTATTAGATAATCATCCTAGATAAAAAATCTAATTTTTTTAATATATTTATTATATTATATAATAATTTTTTAATAATAATTTAATGAGGTGGATGATCAAATAAAATAAAAATAACCATTGATGAATGTTACCTCTTCTCTAGGTGGCCACATTATGATTGCACCAACATTATCACTTGGATGGATTTATTGTCCAAATAATGATAATATATTGAAATTATTTGAGTTATTATGTTTTATTGGTAGGTATTATGTTAAAAATGGGTTTCAATGTTTGATGAAGATAAGAGAGAGTGAGGTCAGTGGCACACTTGTAATTATTTAAAAAAAAGGTGTACCCATAGTTTTATAATGAAAAAAAGATATAAAATGCATTATAATATAGAATCATAAATTATAGGCTGTAAATATGGAGAAAAATATATTTCCAATAAGTTTTAAGGTAATTTTAACCCATAACATTTTTGTTTAACCCCCAGTAAACCCATTTTTACCTTATATTTGGTAATTAATTTTTTATGTTATCACATTTATTTTGGTGATAAATTTTTTTCAACATAAAATAAAATATAAATTATGATGATTAAAAATATTTAATCTATACTTTGAAATTCAGTAAACATATTTTGAAAAAATAGTGAAATTAATCCAACGAACGTGATGAGAAAGTAGGTTTTTAATAGAGAAAATGCAAAAAAGATGGAAATGTTTTTCATATAAATGTTACAAATAAAAATGATAAAAATAAACTAAATTTAATTATAATATTTATTATTTAAACAAAATTAATTATATTCCAATTTTAAATATAATTTAACTTTATAAATTAAACAAAATCATTACTTTTGGCTATTTTTCCAAAACACATTTCTTTTTTAAAAGATTTTAAAAAATAACCCTAATATTATATTGAATTTATGACGTAAAATTGAACATTATTTTTAAAAGCAATTTTTCTAAAAAATATGAAAATTAATTTTAAAATAAGTGCGTAAATGGCCACAAAATAGTTTTCTAAAAAAATAATGTTTTTAAGATAAAATTTGATATATTCTTATATACTCTCTAGAAAGACAAAAAATTAATTTTAAATAGTTGAATCAATATATGATTTATAAATATTTATAAAATAATTTACCAAAATTATGTTTATAGGTTTATTTTGGTTATAAATCTTTTTTACATAAAAAATATATATAAGGAAAAAAATTTCTTTTCATTCCAAATATATATTTTTTCCATTTTTGTTTAATTGGCCACAAAATAATTCATTTTATATACATATGATAACCATTTGCATTAATAATTTATTTAATCACATGAATTCCACCCATTATAAATTCTATGTGATGAATATCATATAATGATAGTTGTATAATATGTCTTTCTTCATTCAAACATAGAATCGTGTGTAATAAATCTGAAATTAATGCTAAGTAGAATGTTAACCATTAAAATATTATATAAATTTAAAAACAAATATTTCAAAAAATATCATGGAGTCACATTATACAATTTCAAAATTGATTCCCCTCCCCCAATTTCATCACATTGGTACCAAAAAATAATGATAAATCTACCAAATTACATCCTCATGTTCCCACAATGCTTCCTCAAGTTGGTAGTTTAACCACAAAACATTATCAAGATTAGTGGTATTTTTTCATAAAAATGTCTCTATTTTTTCTAGAATAAAAAATTATTTTTCTTTAAAATTATTATCATGCCCTAGTGGTATGACCTCTAAGTTCATTATATGTGATAAAATAGGTATTTACTTAAACATGTGTGAAACATGGATGTCATCATGAGCATGAGATAGTTTTTTTTGAAGCACTAAGTGATAAGATACAGTCCCAATATGATCAAAAAATTCAAATGGACAAATATAATTAGGGATTAGGATTCCCATTTTTTATGTGTGAATTTATAGAAATATCTTCTTAGAAGCATCAAATTATATACTGGGTATACGATTAACAATATTTCATTTTTATGAAATTTTCACGTATTAATGGGTGAATAGATCTAACCTTATCTTCAAATTCATTAGCCACCTTAGTTACAAAATAATTTGTTTTAAGCATCATTCAATTACATTAAAGATCATCGCCAATTTAACTAATGGGATTCTCAATGATCTATTTGAAAACATGTTATAAATCTAATTTTGTAAGAAAACTCAACATGAAAAGGTTTTGATCCTGACACCTCTTTAATCTACAGGACAAGATATTATTGTATCCTATATGGTTTAAATTTTTCTCTCAGCCTGAATATCAATGTGAGAATAATAAGTAGTGATGAAACACAAATCTTCATCATGTTATTTTGGAAGACTTCACCAGAAGAAGGAACTAAACATTATGTCCTAATTAGATATAAATAATTATTTCATTCTATGCAGTCCTTAACATGTTATTATATTTAATCCTATAAATATTATACAAATATAAATATAATAAAAATTGGATAATGTGTGACGAATTGATAATTTGATTTACTATTACCCATGATCATTATTCTTGAATATTTTTTTGGGGATTTTGATGAAAAAACCAATAATGATGTCCAAAAATATCATTTTGGTTGTTGATAATTATTGTAGCACCATTTTATATCCTTATCTCATACATAAATTGATTCTATACTATTAATTGATATAAATAAAAAGTAATATATATATATATATATATCGGTTTTCCCAATAGAAATAATCATTCATGTAGTCTAGGGATATAATTTTTACCATTTTCTCCCTTTGGTTGTGGGTTCAAGCCCCATTATCTTCACAAATAAAAAAAAGGTTGTCAAATTTGATAGGATTTAAACTTTTTCCAAAACTATATGAAAAAAATTGAAATATAAGTTACCCATAATTATATTTTTATAAAATATATGATAAACCCTAATGGTTTCCAATACTTTTAATCATATGTGAATAAAAGATAATTCCACCTCCAAAACAATGTGTGGAATTTTCATACAGGTCTATAAACATATCCTTAGTATTGATAAACTTAAATATTATAAAATCTCAAAAAGTGTTTTCAAATAATTTTAACATATGATTATCAATTGAGTCATTATCCTAAGATGTAATCTATAACTCTTAAGTTAATCGAACATTGAGTAATATATTCTTATAATAATAATGAAATATTTAGTTATCTCGTGATTCTTATAAAACAATTACAATTAGAAATATACTTATACTAAATTATTATTGATTCCCAATATATAATTTTGTATATACTTCAACATCAATTATTACCATGGAATAGGTATTTCCTTGGTCAAGAAATTAATTCAGGGGTAAAGGCATTGATTTGGATAATTTGAATCTTCCCCAACATAAGATATTCAAATCCTTGATAAATTTTCACTCTATAACAATATTTTACACGTAAATAACATATTCCCCTTTATTTGAGATATTCCTCTAAGTTCGTCTTACCCCATTTCATGACATGTTTGAAGATGAGCCTTCTTTTTGATAAATTTATTACCATGTGATATTTAATAAAAGTTGATATGCATCATATTTGATGTGTTAAGAATCTCACCAAAGAACACATTGTTAAAAATATATCATGATAAAATGTTTTCAAGAATAAAACTATATTTCTCCCTAATAATCATGGAATTTGATTTCACGTAGTCACTAATTTTTTTATCAGATTCAGAATTGACATGATTTTTTCTGGTCCAAGAAATTGAATTAAACCAAACAATACAGTGTTGATTAAAAATATTCATAGTTGAAAACAACATAATAATGAAAATATATTATTGTATTTCTAAATTGTGAAACATTGTTTTTAATCTATGGAACTATATTTTTATCCTATTAAATTAATAGTCTGTATCTATTTAAGTTCATTATGATGGATCCTTAGAGTTTGTAAATTATGAAGTCAAATTCATCAAGAGTGTCAAACTAGGTGTGTATCAAGGCCCATTATGATACAACGGGTGACAATCTAGTCTAGATAAATACACCCATTTCAAATATATTACACCTTGGTACCTATATAAAGGGTCTAAAATTACATTTTTGTATCTAGAGAGAGGCTTAATGTCAACGAAACATTACACTCTTTCATTTACCAAAATTCTAAGAATTTTTACTATATATTGACTCGTCCATGGACTTATCCTAAGACACGTCCCTAAATATATCATTAGAAACATCATTATGGATCTCACTAAAGTTTTCAAATCCTATATTGCAAATGATAACTAATCTTATCCATTATTACTAACAATATAATCATTTTGTTATAATATATATATATATATATATTAATACATTTTAGATGAATGTTTAGTATATTATACAATCATATGGATTTTGACTGTAAAAGTTTTAGTGTCAATGTGGACTAGGTATATAATCACATAATTTGGGGAAATATATTAAATATCTCCCATAGTTATGATTCCTTTTATCACTCATAAAAAAATAATCTATCTAACACATTTTTATATATCCTAGGAAGGGAAACATATGAAATGGTGACCTCAAATTTTCAATAAGAGTAAATAAGGGAGATAGTTAAGCATAACATGAATATAATTGTGTAAGATCTAGATCTTAACATTTGAAACTGAAACACTTTATAAAAAAGTTAATAATAATAAGTGATAGAATAAATATTGGCTATTAATAATTCTCGAATCATAAGTTAATAAAAGAAAATGATCTATGGAATCATAATCAGGGAAGGAGTCATAAATTTTTGGAATTCCTGTAAGCATAGAAAATAATTTCCTTGGTTTTCATGGATCATATATATGGTTATTAATAAAAAAAGAGGCTCACTCCCTAAACCATAATAATATTTATGGTTCACTTACAAGACCATCATAGAAGACGAATTACCTTACTGAACCATGTAATTTTAACATTACAATCAATTCTTTTTATTTATATTTTACCATATAAGAAATGTATAGAAGGTAAATGTTGGTTCTAACCTTCACATAATGAAAATTCCTCATATGTGCTCCAAATAATCATTTAAAATAATTATATGATAAACCCATGAAATAAAATGGGTTTCATATACATTTATCATATCAAAACAAATGGAAAAAAGTGATTTTAAAAAAATATTTCATCATTTCATCACGGAAAACCTGATTGATGAATAATCTAGTTTCATGATATTTTTTCCATGAATAAACCATAGGGGAGATGTGGGTTTTTCAATCATCTTATCATAATAAACAGAAATGATTCAAATAAATAATTAGAATGGTATCCTTGTAAAACATCCCCACTATATCATATGTAATATCATATGATTTCATACAATATGTATAAATATTTTTAAAGAAAACTGTATTAGAAAAATTCTAGAAGAGAATTACCATTATAGTTTGAAAAAAAACAATTCTAAAACAAACAATTATGTTTAATATACTATTCAATGAAAATAAAATTCGAAACATATAATGTAAAATATTAAATATATTCACTATCATTATGAAAAAAATTGTTCATATCATATATATTGAAAATTTTCTATTAAAACATTTTGTAAAATCCAATTGGGTATTTTTTTGAAATAGATGTGAATATTCCATTCTAAATAGTTTGATAAAATAAAAAAATTATTTAAAATGAATTTATTAAGTAATTTAAATATTTTAAAATTATTTATAAACATATTTTTTGAAAATATCTTTTTGGAACAAAAAGGCTTTTCAAACGGAGTGTGAAAGGAAATGTTTTTTCTACGAATATTAAATATTCAAAACATAATGAGTGGAAAAGAACTGGAAACCAGTAGTTAACTTAAAATAATTGGATAATAATTAAATAAATTAATTTATTGAGAGTTATAAATGTTTATATTTCTTCATTGGAAGCATAATATGGGGAAATCCAAATAAATTATCATAATTGTACATTCAAATCATAACACATTAGTAACATTGGATCATAAGCACAATGAATGAATAAAATTTAATGAAAAAAATAATGTAAAGACCTGGAATTTCCATGATATCTTTAAATAAAATGTGAATTTTACGAGTCCTCAAAAATTTTCAGCGCATGATTTCAAGGCACGGTGTGTCCGGAATGAATTTATAATCATTTTTTCAGGTATGTTTAGTAAACGTAGAAGCGTGTTTTTGTAAATTTAAAATTGTTGCTCGGAATTGAAATCTGAGGGACCTATTGAACTTGAAGTGTCAATATTCGCTTAAGGAGTCCTTCACCTTGACCAATGTACGACGAGATTGAAAGATAGATTTTGTGTTTTTCTTGGAAATAAAAAATAAAATAAAATATACATTTATTTTATTTCTATTAAAACCTCCCGCATGAATGTTAATGAAGTGGGGACCATCAGAACTAAAACACCAATTTTGATATTAAATGTGGGACCACTAGAACCCTCTTAATGGGAGAAAACCCTTGAACTCTCTCATTAATGAAGATTTAACCCATAGAATTCCTCCAAATTTATTATGCCAATGTCGTACAATTAATTGTGCCAAAAATTAATAGTTCCAACAAAAATTAAATTGGTAGACTTAATTTCATAAGTTGGCCCCTCTATTTTTTTGAGATGGAATTTGTTGAAAAACGGATAAGCTTGTGAGAGCTTGGAGAAACTAATATCCAATGAAGAACATGTACTCCAAACGAAGAACACCATCTTCATCAAATAACATTTTTTAGATCCAAGAAAGAGGACGGCTTATGAGCCTGACATCAGAAGCGTGTTGCGGAGGTGACGATCATTGGCACCCTCTTCACCTTAACCATTTTCATCTCAGGACACATCAATGAACCTTCGAGGTATGGTTTTTTTTTAATTTTTTCCCTTACATATTCTTGATGATATCCTTGATTTAAGTTTTATTGTGCTGCTTGTTATCGCACTAATGCAGAGGGTGTATGCCAAATGAAGGTGGACCGATCTCCCGACAATCCTTTGATATTTTTTTGAGTTCATCACGATGGTGGAGGAAGGAAATAGACACCGGAGGGGCATGGAAATAGGGGCAGGCACACCAACGGCTGCGACATAGGTGATAATGCGACCGTACAGCTCGACGAAAGAGAACCTCAGGTAGAGTCGTGGTAGCGAAGGGAGGACAGCCAACAGAGCCAGCCACTAGCGAAGGTGTGACAGTTGACTGTGCCATGCGAAGAGCAGGGCTGGCCATCCAGCCAGCTGCGGAAGACTGCCACACCACGGCCACCCTGCCACACCGTGGCCGCCCCACTGCTCCATGGCCACCCCCAACACTGGGCCGCCCAGTGCGGGCTGGGCCAACCCGAACTGGACCAGTTCAGACCGGACCTGGACTAGTTTCAACCCTATACGTTCTTTTGGCCATAACATCGGCACCAGGCGTCCGTTTGATGAACTTTCTATGGAACCAGAAACCTTGGAGATAGATGTTACTCTTGGTATACTCCAATTGAATTTTGGATAAATTTGGGGTATGGTTGGGTTTGATCGAGCACGAATCCAACTGGGCCCTCAGAACTAAAATGCTAATAACTTATAGAATCGGCATCTTATTGACGCAAATTCTGTTGCATTGAGACCCCTTTTACATGGAAGTAAATTGGGATACTTCTTCTTGTGACTTTGTGATAGTTGGAGTGTCGACCAGTACCCTGAGGAGTGAACCCTCCTAGAGACAAGAGACCATAGTGCGGGAACCTTGTAACTAGGTCTGACGATGTACTGGGATCCTGTGTGGGTTTGACAATGTACTGACGATGTAATGTCATCTTGTATTGGTCTGAAGATGTACTAATGATGTACTAGGATACTGTGGGGGTTTGACGACATTCTGACGACGTACTAGGATCATGTGTGTGTCTGAAGATGCACTGACCATGTACTAGGATTCTGTGTGGGTCTGACGATGTACCGATGGTGTACTAGGATCATGTGTGGGTCTAATGATGTACTGTCAATGTACTAGGATCATGTTTGGGTCTGAAGATATTCTAACGATGTACTAGGATCATGTGTGGGTCTAACGATGTACTGACAAAGTACATGGATCCTGTGTGGGTTTGACGATGTACTAGGATTCCGGGTGGGTCTGATGAGGTACAAGGATCATGTGTGGGTCTGACAATGTACTACAATATTTTTTGGGTTTGATGGTGATTTAGGATCTTTCTTGGGACATCTTCTTAACACAGTAAGATGAATTAGTAGTTACATCTAATCATCTCTACAACTATATAGCTAAGTTATACCTGGTGTGAGCTGAGCTCGTACCTGTGTAGTACTTTACTTCATAGTAATTCCTTTGCGGTATTATTCTATGTGGGGTACATGTGTGGTAAATTCCTTTGTTTTATTCCTTCCATTGTAGAAAAGTTGAGCTTTGAGCTTTTGGGTTGGACTCTGTGTTTCCTCATGATTGAGATGGGTATACACAATAAATTAGGTATATATTTGGGCATATAACTAAGTAGGGTTGTCAGTGTATTTCAGGATGTTTGGTTTATCCTTTGGGGATTTTCTAAGAGCTTGAGTGTCTCGGGGTCTCTACTATGTATCGTTATACTCGCCCCTAAATAGGCTATGACTTCCCCTTATTGTGTGTGGTGCAGATGAAGGACAGTGCTAACTGAGGATCAGGGTACCTAGACTGGAGGTAGCTTGGAGGTGAACATTAGATGATGCGTACCTCAGAGACAATAATTCATGAGTTTTACCTACCCTTCAGGTAGCATCCTTAGTTGGTGTTCACAAGAGTTTTTCAATTTTACTTGTACTTTTTTGTTTTCCTATACTTTTCTGTTGGACTTGTATACATGCCTCTTTTTCTTTCTATACTCACACTATTACTATAATGTTTACTCATTTTTGTAATTTTCTATGTTCTTTGTTGCATGTGTTTAAAAAATATATAACCAATGCCTTCCCAGTTTTATGGAATATGACTTCGTTGCTAGATGCCAACATCTGGCCTATGGATGTCGGGCATGGGGTAGTCACGGCACAGACCCCGAGAGGCGGGTGATGACAAATTGGTATCGGAGGAATTTGGTTCTATTGAAGAACTAGGACTCTGATCTTTTTAGTGTGGAAGTAGTGTTAAGTGTAATGATTATGGTATACAGTTTGGGAAATCCATTGTTTGTGCAGCGGTTGATGTATACATAAACTAGGATCCTGAATTCTGATTTCCGGCTCAATGCATGAAAACACTGATTGTGTGTGTTTTCGAAAATATTTTCTTTTGAATTATTTGGAGTCTTCTCACCATTTATAACTCAGTGACCATGGAACACATGATCTTTATCAGGATTCCATCGCTCAGACAGCCCCTCAGTTTTCTTGAGAGTGTACGCGATGATGGCCCACCGAGTGATGAGGCCTCGAGGCAGGGCCCTCTTACGGTGTTAACACCTTCAGTTGGTGTACCAGCAGCACCACTACCCTTTGGATGAGTATTTCCACGAGCTCCACCTGTAGAAGATGCACGCTTAATGAGAATGTTTCACAACATCCAGGGGCAGAGGCCTCTGAGGTTTTGAGGCGAGACAGATTCCCAGGAAGCTAAGGAATGGATGGAGGCTCTAGTTGGAATATTTTTCCTAGTATAAACACTGCTAGAGTATAGAGTGATCTTAGATTCTAGTATTCTCTAGTGAGTGACCATGATGATGGTCCACATAGTGTTAAAGATTCTGTATCTGGACCATTTCCTGAGATAGTACCTTCTGGTAGTCTTTCATCTATACCACTACCTGTTGGGGAGAAGTTTCAATTAGAAATACTAGTAGAGGACACATTTAGGCTTTGTTCCTTACATGAGTTTCATCATCGGATACCCCTAAGGTTCCAAGGCGAGCCCGACTCACAGGAGGCTGGGGAATCACTTGAGGAGGTGGCTGAGAGTTCTCTAGAGCTTCTACAACATGTCGGTAGCTAAGTATTCATTGGGGCGCGCTGACCATTCCTTGTACTCGATGAATACGATACGATCAGTGCATTAGGGTTTGGACTTTGGTGTATGGTGTTTTTAAGAACGTCGGATCCAGAACTTTTCCTCAATGCATTCCTACCTATGTAAGGGTTCTAGAGAGAAGCTTTTCGGTTGAATTCTATTTGGATGAGTGAATACAACCAGTGAATTTTAGCATAATGAAAGTAGGAAACTGGCGCCAGTCATAGAGCCTTGTGTGTGTAAAATGGTTCGGGATGGGAAAGTGATCGGGATAAGTGAATCTGTAGGGTAGCAAATGTGTAAGTGGAGCTAGGAGAGAAGCATGGGGTGGTATACTTTTCGACATGTTACAAACACCACCTTAATGTGGTCCACACCAGGCTTAGAGAGCTGGAGGACATGAGAAGGGAGTAGCTGCATGTGGTTAATGAGTGTGACCCATGGGCTCCATGAATGATTAGAGGTACAATCTGTGTCTACTACTAGTTTTTGTATCAATAGATATATGTACCAATCATTCTGTCCTTCCATGAAACTTCTCTAAGATCTAGAGTTTATGGTTAAACTATTTGCTTGACCTTCAGGTATAGAGATAACTTTGGGAGGAGACTCGATAATCACACATAAGTCGATGGTATGATCTGACCATTGGCTGAGAGTTTCAGTTAGAACATCTTGGTGTCAACGTTGAGGACTTAAAACGTTAGATTGGGTATGGACTGGGAATCCACAGTTCATACTCAAATTGACTGTATTAGGAAAAAATGATGTGATTTATCTACAACATGGGAATAGTGTTTTAGTTGGTGGGTGAGAAAAGAAAACCCAGGAAAAAAATGATAAACTCAAGCATGGGAGGGTGTATCCAATCACTCTGGAGTCTGCGAGACATACACTCATGGCAACATGATTTTTGAGTTTTCATTTCCATACATGAGTGGAAGGGAATGGGGAAATGTTTTCAAAATATGTTTAGAGCATTACATCTTTGAATTGGGAGGGTTGCCTGCCTTGGTAAGGAACTATAGGAGATTTGTATCCGACTTTTCCAGGGTACCATCTCCCTTTTCATATTTGACAAAAAGGGGGTCCCTTTCCTCTGGAAAGAGAAGTGTCGGTAATTATTTCAGGAGATGAGAAAGAGACTGACAAGTAGAGCTACGCTACCCATAACCTGGAGTTACCAGTAGTGGTAATTTCACTAAAGGTGTGGTGGCACTACATGATGGGTGGATGTTTTTGATTCTACTCTGATCAAAAGAGTCTTAGTTATATCTTCTCTCAGATGGACATGAACCTGAGGCAACGATGATGGCTAGAGTTCCTCCAAGACTATGTATATGAGATAGTCTAAACTATTGGGAAGGGGAACATGGTAGAAGATTCAATCACCAAGATTTATAGTCTACAGTTGCTGAGTGAAGCCACATAGTAGCGAGCCCCGTTGCAGATATCCTTCGTGGATAGAGATGGAGCAGCATACCTACAATCTATGTCAGCCACACCTCCACTACTTTAATGACTTTGGGAGGTGCATCTTGGGGACACTGAATGTGAGACCCTACATGCGAAAATATTCTCAAGACAGGAACCTAATATATTTTCCGAAAGAGGGGAGCACATCATCATCTTCAAAGGATGTATCGTGGTACCTATAGCACTATAGGAGGAAGTAATGATGGAGTTCCACACATCCCCTCGAAAGGTACATCCAATACTAGTGAATATGTACTAGGATCTCTAAAGATAACAGTGGTGGATAGAAATGAATAAATAAGTATCATATTTTGTCTCCCATTTCCTGACTTGTTAGCATGTGAAGGAAGAGCATCAGGTACCAGTAGGCTTCGTTCAGCCTATAGATGTCACAGAGGGGAAGTAGGATGCTATATCCATGGAATTCATGATTGGACATCCACGTACATCTTGGGTCCATGATTCTATCTGGGTGATCGTTAACCAACTCACCATGTCGGCCCACTTCTTACCAATTATAGAGCAGGTTTCATTATAGAGCTTGGGATGCCTCTATGTGCTGGAGATTGTGCGGCTACATGGGGTACCCATGTTGATTGTCTCTGTCCGTGATACATGTTTTACATCTGTCTATAGAAGGGGATGTCAGAGGGTTTCTAGACACAACTTCGTTTGATCACTGACTTCCATCCTCAGATGGATGGCCAGACAGAGTGGACCATTCAGACCCTCGAATACTTGTTGTTTGCTTGCTTCCTCAACATCGGTCACAACTGGGAGGATCACTTGACATTGGTGGAGTTTACATAAAACAACAACTATCACTCCCCCATTGGGATGGTACCTTTTGAGGCATTTTATGGAAGACCATGAAGATCGCCTTTATACTAGACTAACCCAGGGGAGTCAACACTCGTGGGACCAGAGATGGTACGTGCTATAACAAAGAAGGTGCAGATCATCCAGGAGCAGATGAAGACTATACAGAGCAGGCAGAAGTCTTTTTTTGATAGGAGATGAAGACCACTGGAGTTCAAGGATGGTGACCACGCCTTTTTACGGGTCTCACCTCAATGAGTTTCGCAGAGATTTGGTTAGGATGGCATGTTATCTCTGACGTTCGTTGTACCATTATGAGTCCTCAGCAGAGTTGGCGGGGTGTCATACCTCTTAGCACTTCCCCCTTAGTTGCACCAGGGGAATGACATCTTCCACGTATCCCAGATGAGAAGATAAGTGCATGACCCTTCTCACATCATCGACCATGATGAGCTGGACATCAACTATGGGGTGACATTTATGGAGGTTCCATTAGAGATTGAGGATCGACGAGAGAGAGAGTCTTTCATGGTTGGTTGATTCCTCTACTGCGCATTCACTGGCAGCATGAGATCCTCCAGGAGATCACATGGGATTGGGAGACTCAAATTCTTTTTCAGTACCACCACTTGATTTTATAGTTTTGTAATATCTCTTTTGGGGATTCAAAGCCCAGATTTGGGGAGACTGTGAAGACCTAGAATTTCCATGTAATTTTTCTTAATTTTATAGAAATTTAATGAGTCTGTGAAAATTTATGGCACGTCATGTTGAGGCCATGTGTTCCCATAATTAATTTATGAACATTTTTTAGGTACATTCAGTAAATGTATGAGTGAGTTTTTGTATGTTTTAATCCGGTTCTTGGAATTGAAATCAGCGGGCACCGTTGAACTCGTAGCACTGATATTCACATAAGGAGACCTCTACCTTGACCATAATAGTTTGAGAGTCAAAGATAAATATTGTGTTTTTTGTGGAAATTAAAAATAAAATAAAATAAACTTTTATTTTATTTCTAAAAAAACCTACCATATGAATGATAAAGATGTGGGGGCCACCTGAACTAAAACCCCCCATTTTGAAATTAAAGGCATTGACCACCTGGACACTTTTAATGGGTGAAAAATCATGAACACCGACATTAATGAAGTGTTAACCCACAGACTTCCTCAAAATTTATTATGACAATGTGGGACAATTAATTGATCCAAAAATTAATTGTGCCAATGTAAATTAAATTGATAGACATAATTTAATAAGTTGGCACCTCTATTTGTTTGGGTGGGAAATTGTTGGAAAATGGAGAAACTTGAGATAGGTTGGAAAAACTCATCTCCTACGAAGAACTTCTACTCCAAATAAAGAACTTCATCTCCAATAAATAACATTCTTCGGTGCCAAGAAAGATGTTGACACATGAGCCAGACGCAGAAGCAGGTTGTGGAGGCGACGATCTTTGGCACCATCTTTGGCTTCTCCAGTTTCATCTTGAAACACATTAACAAACCTTCATAGTAGGGTTGTTGTTTGAATTTCCACCATACTCGTACTTGATGATCTTTATGATTCAAATTATTTAGAGCCGCTTGATATCTCACAAACACAGAGGGTGAGGGCCAAACAAAGGTGGCCCGACCTCTCCACAATCCTTTGATGTTTTTTTTCTTCTTCGCAATGGTGGAGGATGGCAATAGACACTAGGGGGCACGGAAACAGTGTCTGACACACCATCACCTGTGATGAACGTGATAGTGTGACCGTGCTCCCTGATGAAAGAGAACTATGTCTCATGCCACGACGACGAAATGAGGTTGGCTGGATAAGCCTTCCGCCAGTGAAGGTGTGGCACACAACCACACTGTGTGGAGAGAAAGGCTCGCCATTCGGCCAGCCGTGGTGGACCACCACACCCCGAACGCCATGCTGCACAGCTTGTTAGGCAGGACCCAGTGGGCCGGGCCTCCCTGCTGGTCGGGTAGGCCACAGTGGGTCGGGCCGGAACCAGTGGGCTGGACCAACGTGAACCAGATGGGGTATATCTAACCAGTTCGGACCAGACCAAGACCAGTTTCAACCCTATATGTGCTTTTGGTCAAAACTTTGGCACCAGGCGTCTGTTAGACGAACCATCTGTGGTGCAAGAAACCATTGAGCAAGACAGTCCTTTTGGTATACCCCACTTGAGTTTTGGATAAGTATTGGGTTCGGTTAGGTTGGATCGAGCATGAATCCAACCATGCCCTTTGAGATAAAAGGCTTGTAACTTACAGACCAGGCATCCGATTGATGCACCGTCTATTGCATTGGGAAAATTTTTACATGGTGGTCCTTTGGGATACTTCTTCATGGGACATTGTGATAGTTGATGTATCAAACACTGTATTGAGAAGAGGATCCTCCTGGAGACAAGCATGCTTAGTACGAGAACCCTGTAGCTGGCTATGACGATATACTTGGATACTGTGTGGGTCTGAAGATGTACTGATGATGTAATAGAATCCTGTGTCAGTCTAACGATGTACTGATAATGTACTAGGGTCTTCTGTGGTACTGAAGACATAATGACGATGTACTAGGATCTTGAGTGGTTATAACAACCTACAGTCGATGTACTAGGATCCTGTGTAGGTCTGACAACGTATTGACGATGTACCAGGATCCTGTGTGGGTTTTATGATGTACTAACGATGTACTAGGATCCTTTTTGTGTCGTACAACTTACTAATGATGTACAAGGATCCTATGGGGGTCTGACGATGTACTGATGATGTACTAGGATCTGGTGTGGGTCTGATGATGTTATAAGATCTTTTGTGGGTCTGACGAGGTACAAGGATTTGGTGTGGGTCTGATGAGGTACTATAATCCTATGTGGGTATAAGAATGATTTAGGATCTTTTGTGTGTATGCCTCTTAAAATAGTAAGATGAATTAGCAGTCACATCTAATCATCTCTACTACTGTACCTATGTTGTACCTGGTGTGAGCTGAGTTCGTACCTATATGATATAGTCTTTCATAGTAATACCTTTGTGGTATTCTTATGTATGGCGTACAAATGTGGTATGTACCATTCTAGTATTACTTCCTTTAAGGAACAGTTGAGCTTTGGGCTTATGGGTTGGACCCTGTGTTTCCTCAAGATTGAGATGGGGATACATGATAACTTAGGTATATGTATCAGCATATACCTCAGTAGGGTTGTCAGTTGATTTCATGCATTGTGATTTATATTTTGTGGATTTTCTGAGACCTTGATGTTATCAAGTTCCCGACTGAGTATCTTTATACTAACCCCTGCATGAACTATGCATGCACCATGTTCTGTTTAGAGCAGAAGACAGACATCATTGACTGAGAACTAGGGTATTAGGACAAGAGGTAGCTCAGAGGTGGACATTAGACAAGGCGTACCACATATATTACCATCAAAGTGTTATACCTACCCTTTAGGTAGGATCCTTGGCGAGTGTTCACAGGAGATGTTCCTGATTACTTGTACTTTTCATTTTTCCTGTACATTCCAGTTGGGCCTGTATTCTGGCCCATTTTGCTTATTTTTCTCACACTTTTATTATACACTTTACTCATGTTTGTAATTTTCGATGATATTGGTTACAAGTGTTTACATGATATAAAGTCAATGTGTTCCCAGTTTTAGAGAATACTCCTTCATTGCTAGTCGTTAGCCCCTGGCCTATGGAAGGCGGGCTTAGGGTTGTCACGACACTGGCCCCGGGGGACGGGTCGTGACATATAATATCATGAAAATAAATAAGTACATTTTATGACATGTAAAATGGTCTTTATATAAATATAATAATGAATATATGTTCATAACATAACATATCTCAGAAATAAATAAACTTGAGATAATGATCCCTTAGTATTATGGTATCTTTTGATTTATAAATCCTCGCAAAAGTGGTCTAAAAATGGATATATATATATATATATATATATGTTATAATATATATAAAAAACACCCATGGGTATTATATTTAATATATAAAAAAAACTAGTTAATATGTAATGTGTCACACAAAAGTAAAAATTTGAGCAAGAGTCCATTACTACATTATTTATCGATTGAATTGTATTCCCCAATGATTAATAACTTAAAATGAAACATTAAATATCATAAATAAGTATATTCATGATATTACATGTGAAATTGTTAGTATATACACCGAATAAAAGTAAAAAGTAGTGAACATACATATGTCTCCCCAAAATAGAAGAGAGACTATAAATCCTTAACAATAAATATAAATTTTCTTCTTACAAGTCTAACCCTTCTATATACTGAATTTAGGTTTATTATAAATATATTATATACATATACATATATATATTATACTATATATTTTTTAGTTATGGGCATTTATTTACTATTTATCATCAATTAATTTTTCAAATCACGTTTATGACAATAAGCATATTTTTTATGTATTAATATTTTTTACTTTCTGTATTCATTATTTGAACATGGTTTCATAATATATGAAGTAATAATAAATAAATTATTCTCATATTTATATTAAAAGTAAAATTTTAAGAAAAAAAATTGATGTTTTTTTTAAATTATGTACTTTATTGTCTTAGAGAAGGTAGGTTGTACGTACACATAAGTAGCTTTTCAATTTGTCAACTGTAAGTTGGGAATTAAGGTATGTAATATTTTATCATTTCATAATAACAATAAAATAATCAAAATTATATAATATATTTAAATATAGTTATAAATATCATCCATTTGGTGTGATGATTTAAAGACAGAGTCACATCCCCACATGATAGCTGTAGTCCACATATACCAGAGCGACGTTATCATATTTCTATGTGTGAAAATGAAATAGATAAATTGACATATTTTTTTTAATAATAATAAATATGATATGAATATAATAATTATTTCATTTATATCACATATATTCATTAAAATTATCCTTATTATTATAAATGTAAGGCATTAATGAAAAAAGTGTAACAACTCTTTTCATGGCGGTAGTCTTCCGTAAACATAAGTGACCTTCTTGTATCCCATACAGAATAGAAATAAAAAAAATGAATATAAATGATATAATGAATCAATTACTATAAATATATTATAAATATAATATATATATACTTCATATATATTATTATGCCCAACCATGTCGGGTTTTAATTGAAACAAATTAATTACATTAGTTCACAAGGCGGTAGTCTGCCTTGCATGTGTATCATGATTTGGAAACCCATTTTATAGAAGGGTGGATGGTTTTTTATCATGAAAATAACAAGGAAAAAATATATCAAGATAGAATATACTAAATTTAAGATATCATCATCATTTATTTATAATTTAGGTTTGTGGATAATGAAATCAAATAAGAGCAATCATTGAAGAATGTTACCTCTTCTTCGGATGGATTCAATACGTTTTCAACAAACAAGTGCCTTCATTGGATTTATAAATATTTTATTGTTTTTAGGGATACTGTATGAAATATTTAATGACATTTTTTGATGTATTTCTTATACCAAAAGTGTTCTAATGTTTGAATAGTATTAGAGAGGTGGGGGCCTTTTTTATATTATGTGAGTGGAACACTTAAAATGCTTTGAAAAGAAAAATGATTACCCTGGTTTTTATCATGAAAAAGTGTAAAAATGAAATATAACCAATCTATAGACATTATAATGCTGAACAATTTTGTGAGAATAATTTTTATACATTTTTTTATAATTTCAAATAATACCATTTTATATTAACTTTCTAGTAAACCCATTTTTACCATAAGTATTGTAATTAATTTTAAATATTTTCAAAATTAATGTTTGTCAAAAATTAATTTCAAATTATTTGAAAATATAAACTTTTATGATTACAAATATAGAAAATATTTTTTCTCAATTCCACAAAAATTAGTTTCAGAAAATAATTGAGAATTAATCCAACATACACGATGAGTAATCTTGTTTTTAAAAGGTAACATGTTTAAACATTTACAATGTTTTTATATCAATATTCAATATTAAAATGATTCAAATTAACTAAATAAAGCTAACTAATATATAGTTCTATAACTATTATTTTAATACATGTTTTAAATATAATTTCTATTTATAAATAATTAAAACAAAAAGGTAGTTTTCAATTAAAAAACAACAGTTTTAACATTTAAAAAAATATTTTTAAGAATTTTTTTAAAAAAATACACCTATAGTAAATAAAATATGTTATTTAAAAAATTATAACAATTTTTGAAATAAAATTTCATACTGTTTAAATAATTATTCTTAATATAATTGCCCCCAAAAAGGTGAGAAAACATCTATTTATAAAAACTATGTTTTAAGCATAAAATTAGATTTACTCTAATATATATATATATATACACATAAGATTAATGTGAATAAATTTATTTAATATATTAAGTAAATATGTCATTAAAATCAGTCACCAAAAGTAGATTTTTTTATTCTATTTAGTTAAAAAAATTATTAAAATAGTTTTTTAGAAAAATATTTCTTATATTTTAATTTTTTTTAATTTTTTAATTAATTTGTCACAATATAATTAATTTAATATAAATGTTTAAATAAGTCATCTTTCAAAAATTAGGTAGTATTATTCATAATTTATATTCTATCATCTAATTGATTTCTATCATATAAAAATATTTTAATAATATGACTAATTTCGTTAAAAGTCAGGGTTTCATTTAAAGCCAATAAAACTCAGCGCTACATGTAACATAAAATATCAAAAAGATTAAATTTATTTGTTAATAAATGTTTCTCACTATCTTAGGGTGTTGCGTTGTATTTAAAAAGTAGTTCTATGAAAAACGATCCCTTTTCATTTAATATTATCATATTATTTATTTATTTCTAATCATTAAATTGGATAAATAAATAAAAAATACAATAATTTAAGTATCGTAATTTATTTCAATCTTTCTATTTTATAACTTTTATACTATAATAATTGTTTAATTTTTTTAGTTTTGTGTCTTATGTATCATTATGTATGTAACATAATAATATTTGAAAAATAATTAATTATTAAATTATCATGGTCTCTAATTTTCCACATTAAATAAATTACTACCTTTCAATTTTGAAATATTTCTTACAAAATGACATTATATTATTTATAATTTCTAATTCATAATCAGAGAAACATGTTATTTTTATTTAAATATTTTTAAAACTATATATGTGTAACATCCCATGTAAATAAATAATATTAATTTTTTATATTTATTAAAATTTGTGAATTAATTATTAATTTTACCATAAAGTGGATGATATGTTCAATGGCATACCTGATACACAACAATGGGTTTCTTTGAAATCATATGTTGCACACAACATTGAGTTATAGTGAAAAAATAATATATTATTATTATTATTTTAAATGGTAGTTAACACATAGACATTTTTAGTGGAAATGAATATAAGTAACTAAATTATTATTATATATATTTGATAAATTTTTTTACATTTATCTAATAAATTATAGATGCATACAATAAGATAGAATCTGATTTTTAAAATAAGTACTCTAATATTTATGAAAAGGTCGATTTATCTACTTTTTGAAGGAGAACCCTCATTTAAAGTGTAATAAGATTATAATTTTACCAATTAATCCAATTTTTTTCATTATATGTAATTTCAATTTGAAATTGTACAGAAACAAATGTCAATCTTTTGATAGTTATTATTTCTTAACAACACACTTTTTGTTTTGAAAATGGAAATTAATATTAAATTAACTTCTTCAACTTCTATGTTTTCAATTTGGAAAAATGGATAACGTATTTGGAATCAAGAGTTCCAAATTGTGTAAATATGTAACATTTATTTTTTGACATTAGGAATATTTAATTTAGTAAAAATTTTATTTACCATGGTTAAAGGATAAATCTAGTAAATAAATGTAATAAAATATTTTTAAATTATTATTAAATTTCCTTAACATATGTCCTAATCATATTGGTTGATATATTTTTAAAAATGGGTATCCTTGGGTCGATTTTGGGACCCCCTAGAGCCACATGGAGATGATAATGACAATTTATATAAATAAATTTAATGTAATGACAAAAATAAATTTAACATATATCTGTTAGTAAATCAATTCATACATGGGGTTATATAATCTATCATCTAGAATATTAATATTCATTTCATAGATAAAATTATTTCCTACATCATGATATTTTTTCTATTATTTTTAGACATCAATTAAATAAAAATATTTATGACACAAAAATTATGCAGTGTTTACCTCATTAACGAATGATTTAAATTAATAAGAATTTAAAGACTGAAAAAATATCAAAAACCAGTCCAATTATTATTAGATTATATTATTTTGAACATTATTCATCTTATTTTGTACTTTAATAAGTTTTGGACATTTAGGAACTTAAAATCATTATATAATAAAATAATAATTTTAAACATACTTAATGGTCCCCTCCTACCCCTTATAAAAGCCCTCTATTGTAACCCATTAATCACACTTCTCAATCCCATTGACTAGTCCAACCTCTACCACATAATCTCCAGACATCCATATCTTCCTCATAGATGCCTTACCTTAGTCATAAAGTACTTTAAGTAATCCTTTTGGTTAAAAAACAAAGGGAAATTCCTAATTTAAAGGTAATGCCTTATCCTAATTACTTTTCTTTTATTTTACATCAACAAATACCTAATATCTTAATTTTTATTTATTTTATAACAACACCCATATATTCAATATACTAAGTTGTTTTTATGAAAATTATTTGATGTAAACGTACACAATCCTCCATCTAATCGGTAAAGAACATATTGTTCATGTGGACGATGAACTACTACCCCACAAAACATTAACTGTTCAATCATCTCCCACCACCTATTATGGTGGAAATTAAAATGGAACTATATTTATATGTGATATATATTATATTTATATTGTTTCTATTCTTATATATTTTTAATCAGGAGGTTCAAATTCTGTAAATAGGTATCTTTCATTTTTATTCATTATAAATGTTTACTTCATTAAAAATTTTATTTTCCATGAGAATTTGTATTAATTAATTTATAGAAAATTCAAAAATGACTTAAATATATATCTTTTACTAAATCAATTTTCAGATGGGGTAATATCTTTTATCTCTTAGACTATAAATATTAATATGAAATCTAAAAATATTTACTATATCATGTTATTTGTTTTATAATTTTTTGACATCAAATAAATAAAAATATTTACGACATAATAATGATTTACTATTTACCTCGTTAATGAATGATTTAAAGACATAAGATTAAAAAGATTAGAAAAATATCCAGAAAATATCCAATTATTATTGGATGATTTTATTTTGAACATGAGTCATTTTTTATTCTACTTTAAAATGTTTTGGACCTTTAGAAACCGAAATCCATTATATAACAAATTAATATTTTTAATCATTTTTAAAGAGCCTCTCCCCCCTTATAAAAAGACCTCACATCAAACACATTCCTCACACTTCTCAAGCTCCCTGGCTCATCCAACTTCTTCCCACATAATCACTATACATCATTATATTTCACCTTGAAGTCTTAACATTGGCAGAAGTCACTTCAATTAAACTATTCGGTTCAAATCATAGGGGGATACCAGATTTAAGGGTAACGTCTTCTCTTTAGTTATTTTCTATTATTTTACTTATCCAACCCCCTAATCTCAGTTTATTCGTTTTATTTAAAGAAAAAATAGTATCCTATATATAGTAGGTTATTTTTATGAGAAGTATAGAAACTAAACTTACACACACCTTTATCTAATGGGAAAATAACATACTATTTCTTTGGATAGCCAACTACTGCCTCACGAAATGATGATCGTTCAATCTTCTTCCACTACCTCTTATGGTGGCCATTATGATGGAATTGAATTTATATGTGATATATATTATATTTATATTGTTTATAAGAATTTTAATTTTTCATTTCTATAATACATTTATGGTTTCGATAGTGTTAAATATAATAATTTAATTTGAGGATGTGCGGACTACCTTTCCCTCAAAGTGAAAGTAGTATTCATTTGTTTGTACGACATACCGTCTCTATGAACGGTGCATTACATTTCTTATATCCAAATTTTCGGTACTAATATAATGACGTATATATATATATATATGGATATATATGATATATATGACTTCTTAATCCTTAATATAATTCTAGAGATAATGTATCTTTGACCACATGAACAGCTTGTAATTATAAGAAATTCATTTTTGACTCAAATATCAACAAAACGACCATTATTTACTTAAAAGATTACATAATGTTTAGAGCTTGTTAATAAAGAATATGAATGGAATAATAATCCAGAAAATGGTTCTTAAGCAAGTAGATATTATTTTTAGTTTATTATTTATGAGATTAAAGAACGAACGGCTCAAGTCAGACATGAGGTAAGGGATTTCTTATCTAACTTTTAATTCTGTGATATTTCCATTGTTCACAACTTATTTCATGCATGTGGTGTATTGTGTACAGATATTTAATATATATTATAATAATTTTATTTATATTCATGGTATTATATGATTAATTTTTTGGTTAATAATTTTTTTCATATGAGTTCACTCATTAAAATGTGGTAAGGTGTTTTCATCTCACTTTTTATTCTCGTGATATTCAGGATGTGTTTGCATCTATTTCCTTTTGTGTGGTGTATGTACTATCCATGATTGTATTATTTGTGTAATATAGTTTAATTCATGGGTATTTAAATCTTCATTGTATGATTCTTCAATCACGTGGTGTATGTTTCGTATGTTACCAAATTAGTAAGGGAACGTTTTAACCCAATCCATTCCTTGGGTTGATTTTCTAATATGTTATTATGTCATGATATGATTATGTGTGGAACCAATGATTACTTATTTATGTTGTAATTTCGACTAACATTTCTGTAGATATACTTTTGATACACATAATCACTCCATTTATAATTTCTGAAGTAATTTATATGAACTATATAAGGGTAATTTTAGCTCAATTTATATTCATTGAGTTAAAAATCAAATTCATTGGGTTTGTTTTTAGAATAACATATGTGAATGTCCTAGGATTTATTTATACATAATATCCAATCATATTTATTTTATTTATATTTGACACACAAAATTATGTTATTGATTTTTTCTTAATCTATGGATATCGTCTTTATAACATATTTCATCCCAATTTACATTCCATTGAGAATTAATTATTGTTATGATCCAATTCACATTCATATATTGTATATAATTTCCATTCGAATATTTTTTCATGAATATATTTATGAACATGATATTATAATTTTTTATTAAATTTTATTCTTCAATTATTTGTATTCAAGCATCACTCATTTTGTTAATAACTCCTTAACTAAAATATTGTTTTAATGATTTATTCATCTAAATATTTCTCATTAATGTCCATGTATTAAAAATGGTTTTAAAGATTTATTTATATGAACATTAGTGTTTTTTAATGTTAATTATTTTGAAATCATCAATGTGGTATGGGACACATTAATTCAAAAATTTCTTTGTTAAATGTATTAAATGGTTTTGAAAATGGTTTGATAAAGAAATGATTATGTTAATATCTTCAAATGATAGATTGTGATTGCAATGTGGAAATTATATATAAAATTTATTATTTTTTAATGTGTTATGAATATGTTATGGTTATTGGGAATTGTTTAAGTACATGAGAGGTTTTGAGATAATCCTAGGGAAGGTGAGCTTGAGATTTCTCTCCAATGCATTTGGTAACATGAATGAAGTAAACGTGAATGTTTCTCCTAAGAGATAAAGAGAATATGCTTTGATGGGTATTCCAACATAACTCGCTATATAGCTATGATAGATACAATGTATGTATGTTATGTATTCCATTATTTAACATTAAGATTTATGATTTATTTATGTTATTCATATATATATTATGATTTCATGAGGTCTATTAAGATATAAATATATGGTTTCATAGATTTTTATTTATTGATGGGATATTTTTTTTCTTTATTTTATAACCCTTACTGAGATCTTTATCCTCATCCCATGTTTTGAAAAATATTTCCACAAGACTTAAAGATGAATACTGTCCATGAAGGGATCAATAAAAATACATGTTGTCTAAAACATGGAACTGGATAGGTTTCTTTTTATGAGTTTTTATTTTCTGAAAAAATTAATATTGAGTAGTGGTTTCTACATGTAATTTTCAAGTTGATACATAATATTTATGGCCTAATTCTCTATAACCCAAATCCTAAAAATTCCACCAATGTGAAATATTCTTTTAATTCAATATTAAGTAATGTTTTAAGGCCAGGTCCTTGTATTTGGTATCAAATGTCGATTTAGACAACTTTAGGGATTATGTTTTCTAATTAGACACATGGTTAGTATATATGTATACTTTTTAAGTCAAATCCATATTTTATAAAATTTTCAGATCAAGTAAAATCATTTACAAATGGAAAGAGGAGGATCTCAAATGACATTATTATCTCCTCCTGAGGACATGCTTAAAATAATTATTGCAAAGTCATGTTCAAATGATTATTAAACTTTTTCTAGAACAAAACTCACTTCTATACAATTGTTTGAGATATTAAACACCTCAACTATACCTTGATATCATCATGGATCATGGGTTTTATTTATTCAAATAATATTTTCACAATATTCTATTTTTTTAAGAAAAGTAAATATTATCAAGGAATTTTAAAATATTTTACCGTATCAAAAGATTTTGAAGAATATTATGATTTTGAAAAATGTGCTAAAGAAGGAGACCCTTGAACAACCTATTTATATTTTCTTTTATTATGTAGTCTCACAACACATACATATGATATTTTAAAAGGACCATTGATTGAATGTTCAACTCAAATTTGGTCTGACTATTTTATAAGTATCGTGTTTTATCAGATGTTTTTAAATTATATATAATACATGATTATTTTCTGAAATGGTTTTTCTGTGAAAACCCATACGACCCATGTTGGAAAAGATGTATATAGATGAAAGAGGAAAATTATTTTCATGGATATGTAAATATTTTTTGCAATGAATGCACCTTCTACCTATGTGATCAAGATTATGATGAAACTATATGGACACCATGATCAAGGTTTTATGTCCTTTATATTGGGAATAGTTATATTTTATTATATGGAGGTGAAAAAATTACAATATATATGATTTTTAGGTCTTAATGTATTGGGATAAATATTAAAGGTATAAAAACCATTGAGGTTAAAACATGTTCTAGTTATTTTTATGTATTATAAAAAGAACAACCCATAAAATTAGTGAAAAAATGTCACGTCGAGAAAGGCCATATGAATCAATCCTATGTACGATGGGGGAAAAAGGTGCATCACCTACCACTGTCCTACGTGAAGTCCCTAGTCAGTATGACTTATTCTTAAAGGTTAAATGATTTTATGGATCAAGAATAAGTTATTTTTGGGAACATATGTTTTATCAAATGTACATACATAATATAGGAAAATTATTTGGTGATTAAGTGATAAAAATTATTTTAGATGATGTTTTCCCTTTTGGAATCATTATAAACTTAAATGAAATAGAATACTATGTGATCTCATTTCTGGAGTAATGATTGAAATTTTATTTTTTTAAGAATCTATGTTTCATATTGTGGAACTGTAAAAATTTGGGATATTTATGGAACTGATTAACATATCATGGAGAAAATGTGATTAGGTAAATTACTTTTTTAGTGTGAGACTTTAACAGTAACTAATTTTATTTGGATATAAGTGTTAAGATTTATCTTGGATGTCTATGTGATTAAATCCATCTGAGATCTGGGTTTCAATCCCAGTTTGGATTACATTGATGAAATTTATGGACATTTGTTTATTGAATGGTCTTTGACGAACATTGGGTATTGTTTGAAAAATTATTCAAATTTAGAGCAATTTTTCTTTTTGTAAAAGATTGTCCTTTTTGGGATTATATAATCTTGTACTAACCATTTTGGTTTTGGTAAATGTCTAATGATTTGGTAAAAATATAGTGCATCTTTTGTAGATCATGTGATTATCTAGAAGTTGATTATAGCACTTTTATATGTGGAAAATTCATTGTGAATACTCATCATTTGGAGAAAAGATGAGTTTGTGGTAGAAATCTAGTAAATGATAAACGTCTACATGGAAAGTAAGTATGTTTCATTGTGTTCTCATTCATTCTCTTAAATAAATTCCTGAAATTTATGAAAATTAACTTAAAACAAAAACATTTTCCATTAATGTTCCCTATGGGGGAATCAAATCCCATTTAACACATCATATGTTTGTGATTTTCTAGTGGATAAATTTCTCATAATCAGTTTTTCTCCCACTCTCCACAAAAACATGATGGTTTTTTTCTCTTCTATGTCGAGGTTTTATTACATGGAATCCTAGTATGGGATATCAGAGGTATCCTTTGTATTTCTTATTCTGTCTTTTAATGTGATATTTTTGTTGACTCTTTTTCTGATGTGGGACTATCAATGAAGTTTCCAAGCCCAACTTTAAAATTGCGAGGATGCAATTCCCAAAAGGGGGTAATGATGTTACAATCCAAGTAAATAAAGAAAATAACTTTTTTATATTTAATAAAAATTTTGAATTAAATGTTCATTTTACCTTAAAGGTGATTCTATGTTCGATGTTATACTTGATACGCAACAACATGTTTTTTTAAATCTAACGTTGCACACAACGTTGTGTTATACCGAAAAATAATATATTATAATTATTATTTAAAATAGTTGTTAACAAAAATCCATTGTATTATAGAGAATGAATATATCTATCTAAAATATTTTTATTATATATTTTTTTATATTTTTTACATTATCCAATAAATTTTAGATGCTTAAAATAACAAATAATCTGATTCAAAACATAAATACACTAATATTCCTTAAAAGGTTAATTTACCGCCTTTTGATAGAGAACCCCCTTAAAATCCAGTTTTGGTCACTTTAATATGTCATATTTGAAAAAATAATATTCTTATTTAGAATTTTGACATCAAATTTCCCTTTTGATAAAATTTAGTTATTTTTCTGACAATGTTAATTTTTTATGAATAGTGAAAAATACTGTATTTTAATTCAAAACAGTATTTTAATGTAATTTATTTATATAGTTTTATTATCTTAATAAATTTAATTAAAGTTTAATTATATTATGTTTTTACCATTTAATCCTATATTGGTCATTGGATGTAAATTTAATTTTAAGTTGGACATAAACATGTGTCAATATTTTCATAGTTATAATTTCTTAAAAATACATTTTTTTGTTTTGAAAATGGGAATTAATGATAAATTAATTTCTTCAATTTCTGTGTTATTAATTTAGAAAAAAGGATTCTATATTTTTAATCAAGAGTTAAAAGTTGTTTAAATATGTATCTTTAATTTTTATACATTATGAATATTTACTTTAGAAAAAAAATTACCATGGTTTAAGGGTAAATATGGTAAATAAGGGTAACGAAATATTATTATTATAATATAAAAATACCTTAACATGTGTACTAATACTCTTGGATGATACATTTAAGAAAATGGGAATACTTTGGTCTATTTTGGGACCCCATATAGCCACATGGGAGTGAGAATGACAATTTATATTAATTAATTTTAAAAAAAAGACAAAAATTACTTAAACATATATCTTTTAGTAAACCAATTATTACATGGAGTAATATATGTTATCCCTTAGACTATAAATATTAATATGAAATTAAAAAATATTAAATATATCATGATATTTGTTTTATTATTTTAATAAATCAAATAAATAAAAACATTTATGACATATTAATGATGCAGTGTTTACCTCATTAATGAATGATTTAAATAAATAAGATTAAAAAATACCCAGAACAAATCCAATTATTATTGGATGATTTTATTTTGAACATGTTTAATCCTTAATTCAACATTAATATGTTTTGGACCTTTATAAACTGAAAATAATTATATAAAAAATTAAAATTTTTAATCATTTTAAGGAGCCTCTCTTCCCCCTTACAAAAATCCCACACATCAAACTCATTCCTCAAACATCTCAAGCCCCTTGGCTCGTCCAACTACTTCCCACAAAAGCTCTATACATCCCTATATTTCACCTAGTAGTATTAACTAAGGTTGAAGGAATTTCAAGTAAACCATTTTGTTCAAATCAAAGGGAGAAACCTGATTTAAAGGTAACGTCTTCTCTTAAGTTCTTTTCTTTTATTTTACTTATCCAACCCCATAAACTCTTTTTATTATTTTATTTTATAACAAAAATTGTATCCTAAATATACTAAGGTGTTTTTATGAGAAATATTTAAACTAAACATACACACACCTCCATTTAATGGGTAAAGAACATGATATTTCATTGGACAATGAACTACTGCCTCACAAAACGATGATTGATCAATCTTCTCCCACCACCACCTATGGTGGCCATTATGATAGAACTATATTTATATATGATATATATTATATTAATATTGTTTATATGACTCTGAATTTTACTTTTATTGAAAAAATTTATGGTTTCTGTAGTGGGTAAATATAATAATTTCATTTGAGGAAGTGCGCACTACCTTCCCCTCATAGTGAAAGTAGCGTTGATGTGTTCGTACGTCGTACCATCTCTATGAATGGTTCATTTAATTTATTATATCTAAATGTTATGTACTATTATAAATAAATATATATACTAGATATATATGATATTTATGACATCTAAATCATGAATATCATTCTAGATATAATGGACCTTTGACCACATGAACAATTTGTAATTATAAGAAGTTCATTTTTTACTCAAATATCAAAAAAATGGCCATTATTTTCTTAAATGATTACATAATGTGTATGACATTGTAATAAGTGATATAAAAGGAATAATAAACCAAAAAATGTTTCTTAAGAAAGTATAAATTATCTTTATTTTATTATATATGAGATTAATGAATGAACGTGTCAAGTCAAACATGAGGTAAGGGGTTTCTTATCTCACATTTAATTCCATGATATATCCACTGTTCGACACATATTTCTTGCATGTGGTGTATTGTGCACAGAAATATGATTTATATTATAATAATTTTATTTATATTCATGGTATTCTATGATTAATTTTGCCGTTATTTACTTTTTTTTCATATGAATCTATTGATTACAATGTGGTAAGGGGTTTTCATGTCACTTTTCATTCACGTGAGATTCATGTCATGTTTGCCACTATTTCCTTTTAGGTGGTGTATTTATGAACCATGATTTTATTATTTGTGTAATATAATATAATTTATGGTTATTTAAATCTTTATTGTATGATTATTCAATCATGGGGTGTATGTTTTGTTTGCTACAAAATCGGTAAGGTAACTTTTTAACCCAATTTCCATTCCTTGGGTTGATCTTCTAATTCATTATTATGTAATTATATGATTATGTGTAGAATCAATGATTACTTATTTATATTTTAACTTAAACTACCAACTGTTTGGATATATTTTTGATACACATAGTCACTCCATTGATAATTTCTCATGTCATTGAAATGAACATGATAAGGGCTATTTTACCTCAATTTATATTCTTTGAGTTAAAAATCCAAGTAATTGGGTTTGTTTTTAAAATAACATGTGATAATGTCTTATGATTTATTTATAAATAATATCCAATAATATTTAGTGTATTTATATTTGACACATATAATTATGTAATTGATTTTTCCTTAATCTAAGGATACTGTCATTTTAAGGGATTTCTTCGCAATTTACATTCCACTGAGACTTCATTATTTTTATGCAACAATTAACTTTAATATGGTGTATATAATTTCCTTTGGAATATTATATCATGAATATATTTATTCACATGATATTTTAATTTTTTATCATATTCTATTCCTAATTATTTGTATTCAAGTATCTCTCATTTTTTGAAGAACTCCTTAACTAAAATATTTTTTTAATGATTTTTTCATCTAAATAGTTCTCATTAATTTCCATGTATTAAAAATGGTTTTAATGATTTATTTATATGGACATTAATGTTTTAAGAGGTTAATTCCTTTAAAATATTCATTGTGGTATGGGACACTTTTATTAAAAAAAATCTTTGTTAAGTGTTTTAAATGGTTTTTAAAATGGTATGATAACGAAATGATTATGTTAATATCTTGAAATGATATATTGTGATTTAAATGATGAAATGATATATTTCCTTTATTATTGATTAATTTTTTATGAATTGTTTATGGTTATTGGTAATTCTTTATGTATACAAGTGTCTTTTTGATAATCCTAGGGCAGGTGAGCCTGAGATTGCTCTTCAATGCATTGGGTGACATGATTGAGGTAAATGTGAATGTTTCAACCAAGAGATATAGAGAATATGTTTTGATGGGTATTCTAATATAACTCTCTATGAATATTTGATAGCTAAAATGTATGTATGATATGTATGCCATAATTTTACTTTACGATTTATGATTTCTATGTGTTATTCAAAAATATGATGATTTCATGAGGTCTGTTATGATTTAAAATTTTGGTTTCATAGATTTGTATTTATTGATGGGATAATGTCTTCTTTCCTTGTCTTATAACCCTTAATGATCTCTTTATCCTCATCCCATGATTTGGAAATGTTTTCTACAGGACATAAATATGAATAGGTACAATGATGGTATCAATGAAAATCATGTTTTCTAAAACATGTAATAGAGAGGTTTCTTTTAAAGAGTTTTTATTTTATAAAAAACATTAAAAATAAGTAGTACTGTCTAAATATAATTTTCATGTTGATATGTAATATTTATGGCTTAATTATTTACAACCCTAAACCAGAAAATATCCCTAATGTGAATTATTTATTTATTTTATGATTATGTAATATTTTATGTCCAGGTCCTTGTGGTTCATATCAATTGTTGGTTTAGACAACTTTAGGGATTAAGTGTTCTTATTAGACACATGTTTAGTCTATATGTCTACTTTTTATGTTAAATCCGTGTTTTATAACTTTTTTAGATCAAGTAATGTTAGTTAAAAATTTAATGGGGGGATATCAAAAGACACTCTTATCTCCTCTTGATGACATGCTTGTAATAATTATTACAAAGACATGTTCAAATGATTGTGAAACTTTTTATAGAATGAAACTCACTAGCAAGTAATTGTTTGAGATATTAAACAATTCCAATATACCTTGATATCATTGTGGATCATGGGATGTATTTAGTCAAATCACATTTTCAGAATATTCTATTTTTTTAATGAAAGATAAATATTATCAAGGAATTTTCAAATATTTTACCTTATCAAACTATTTTAAAGAATATTATGATTTTGAAAAATGTGCTGAATAAGGAGACCCTTGTGCAACCTATTTATGGTTTCTTTTACAATTTAGTATCTCAGCCCATACATATGGTATTTTAGAAGGACCATTGAATGAATGTTTCAACTCGAATTTGTTCAGAATATTTTATAAGTACCATGTTTTATCAGTTTTTTTAAAATTATATGCCATACATGATTATTTTCCAAAACGGTTTTTTTTCAACACCTATATGACGCAAGTTGTACACGGTGTATTTATTTGAGGGAACAAAATGATTTTGAAGGATATCTAATTTTTTTTTCAATGAATGGACCTACTACCAATGTGTATATGATGATGATGAAACCATATGGACACCATGATCATGGATTGAAGATATTTATATTAGTAATAGTTTTATTTTGTCATATTAAGGTTAAAAAATTGTCAATATATAAGATGTTGAGGACTTAATGTATTGTGATGAAAATAAAATGTATAAAAAGTCCTATGAGGTTAAAACATGTTAGTGTTATTTTTATGTTTTTAAAAAAAACAACATGTAACATTTGTGAAAACCCATTGCGTCTGGAAAGGCCACATGAATCAATCCCACAACCGAATGGCGATAAGGGCACATCACCTATCACGGTCCTATGTGAAGTCCCTGGTTAGTATGACATATTCTAAAAAGTTACATTATTTTATTTATCAAGAATAAGTTATTTTTTGGAACATAAGTTTTATCAAATATATATCTTTAATATCGGAAAATTATTTGGTGATTAAGTGATAAAAATTATTTTAGAAGATTTTTTCCATTTTGGAAACATTATATTCTTAAGATAAATATAATAATATGTGATCTCTTTTCTGGAGTAATGGATGAAATATTATTTTTGAATAATCTTTGTTTTTACTATGGACATTTGAAATTTTTGTTTAATTATGGAAATGATTCACATATCATGGACAATATGTGATTAGGTTAATTACTTTTTCGTATGTGCATTTAAGAGTAACTTATGTTATTTGGATATAAATGTTATGATTTATCTTGGAAGAGTATGTGATTAAATCCATCTAAGTTTTGGTTTTAAATATTAGTATGGATAACATTTATGAATGTTTGGGAAATTTTTTTATTGAATGGTCTTTGTTGAACATTGGGTATTGTATGAAAAATTACCAAAATAATGGTTATTTTCTCTTTTTTTTAAAACATTATCCTTTTTGGTTATTATCTAATCTTGTACAAACCATTTTGGTTTTGGTAAATGTCTAACGATGTGGGAAAAAATAGTTCATCTTCTGTGGATTTGTGATTTTCTAGTGGATAACATTCTCCTAATAATGTTTTCTCCCACTCTCCACCAAACCATGATGGCTTTTTCTCATCTATGTCCATGTTTTCCTCTATAGAATCCTAGTATGGTATATATCGGGTGTCCTTTGTATTTCACTTTCTTTCTTTTAATGTTATATTTTTATGGACTCTTTTTCTGATGTGGGACTTTTAATTAAGTCTCCATGCCTAATTTTAAAATTACGATGTTGAAATTCCAAAAAGGGGGGAATGATGTTACATCTCAAGTAAATAAATAATATAACTTTATTATATTTAATAAAATTCGTGAATTAAAAATTATTTTTACCTTAAAGGGGATTCTATGTTCAATGGTATACCTAATACGCAACAACGTGTTTTTTTGAAATCTTACGTTGCACACAACTTTGTGTTATACTAAAAAATAATATAATAATATTATTATTTTAAATGGAAGTTAAAACATATCCATTGTATTGACGATAATGAATATATATATATATATGATATTATTATTATATATGTATTTAAATTTTTTTTACATTTATCCAATAAATTTTTGAGGCTTCAAATAAGAAATAATATGATTCTAATCATAAATACACGTATATTCATGTAATGGCTGATTTACCACCTTTTGATGGAGAACCCTCTTTAAATCAAGTTGTGTTCACTTTGATATGTTCTATTTGACAAAATAAAATTCTTCTTTTGAATCGGATCATCAAATTTCACTTTGGCTGAAATTTAGTTATTTTTATAATAATGTTATTTTTTTATGAATAGTTAAAAATACTATATTTTAATTCATAAATGTATTTTAATGTAATTTATTTATATAGTTATATTAAATTTATAAATGTATTTAATGTTTAATTCTATTATGTTTTTACCATTTAATTCAATTTTGGTCATTGGAAGTATATTTACTTTGAAATTGGACATATACAAGTGTAAATCTTTTTATATTAATTATTTCTTAAAAATACATTTTTTTTTGTTTTGACAACATGAATTAATTTTAAATTAATTTCAGTAAATTTTGTGTTTTTAATTTGGAATAATTAATTCTATATTTTTCATAAGGAGGTACAAATTTTGTAAACAGATATCTTTCATTTTTATACATTATAAATATTTACTTCATTAAAAATTTTATTTACCATGGTTTAAGGATAAATCTTGTAAATAAGGGTAACAAAATATAAAAATAATACTTTTAAATTACACTAATATCTATCCTAATACTATTCGATGACAATTTTATGAAAATGGGAATCCTTTGGTCAATTTTGAGACCACATGGAGCCACATGGTATTGAGAATGACAATTTATATTAATTAATTTAAAGAAAAGTCAAATTTGATTTAAACATATATCATTTAGTAAATCAATTATTACATGGGGTAATATAAGTTATCTCTTAGACAATAAATATTAATATGAAATCAAAAAATATTTACTATATCATAATTTTTTTTATAAATTTATGACATCAAATAAATAAAAATATTTATGGCATAATAACGATGTAGTGTTTACCTCATTAATGAATGATTTAAATAAATAATATTAAAAAGATTAAACAAATATCCAGAATATATCCAATTATTATTTTATTATTTTATTTTGAACATGAGTCATCATTTATATTACTTTAATATGTTTTAGACCTTTAAAAACTTAAAATCATTATATAATAAATTAATATTTTTAAACATTTTTGAAGAGTCTCTCTTACCGCTTATAAAAATCCCTCACTTCAAACCCATTCCTTAGAGTTTCCAATCCCCATGGCTCCTCCAGCCTCTTCCCGCATAAGCTCTATACATCCCTATATTTCACCTATAAGTATTAACTTAGGCATAAGGCACTTAACTTCAACCATTCAGTTCAAATCAAAGGGAGATACCCGATTTAAAGGTAACATTTTCTCTTATGTTTTTTTCTTTTATTTTACTTATCCAACCCCCTAAACTCTTTTTATTCCTTTATGTTATAACAACACTAGTATCCTCAATATACTTGGTTTTTTATGAGAATTATTGAAACTAAAATTACACACACCTCCATCTAATGGGTAATGAATATAATATTTCATTGGACAACAAACTATTGCCTGATGAAATGATGATTGTTCAATCTTCTCCCTCGCCTCTTATAGTGTCTATTATGATAGAACTGTATTTAGATGTGACATATATTATAATTTTATTTTCTATATTCCTTTTTTTTATTTATGGAATACATTTATCGTTTCCATAGTGGGTAAATATAATAATTTCATTTAAGGAAGTGCGGACTATCTTTCCCTTTAAGTGAAAGTAGAATTCATGTGTACGTACGACTTACCGTCACTATGAACGGTGCATTAAATTTCTAATATCCAAATGTTATGTACTATAATAAATTAAAATATATACTAGATATATATGATATATATGACATCTAAATCCTGAATATCATTCTAGTGAAAATGGACCTTTGACCACATGAATGACTTACAATTATAAGAAGTTCATTTTTTACTCAAATATCAACAAAACTACCATAATTGACATAAATGATAACATAATGTTTATGACTTGGTAATAAGTGATATGAAAGGAATAATACACCAGAAAATGGTTCTTAATAAAGTATAAATTATTTTAGTTTATTATTTTTGAGATTAAAGAATGAATGGGTCAAGTCAGAAACAAGGTAAGGGGTTTCATATCTCCATTTTAATTCCGTGAGATTTCCATTGTTCGCCACTTGTTAGATTTATGTGGTGTATTGTGTAAGGAAATTTGATATATATGATAATAATTTTATTTATATTCATGTTATTATATGATTAATTTTGTTGTAATTGATTTTTTTCTATACGAGTCGATTGATTACAATTTCGTAAGGGGTTTTCATCTAACTTTTTATTCATATGAGATTCATACTATGTTTGAAACTATTTCCTTTTGTGTGGTGTATGTACTATCAATGATTTTATTATTATTTTAATATAATTTAATTTATGGGTATTTAAGTGTTCATTGTATGATTCTTCAATCATGTGGTGTATGTTTCATAAGTTACCAAATCGGTAAGGGAACGTTTTAACCCAATTTCCATTCATTGGGTTGATCATCTAATTCATTATTAAGTCAGGACATGATTTTATGTGGAATCAATGATTAAATATTTATGTTATAATTTACACTATTTTTTGTGGATATACATTGGATACACATAATCACTCCATCGATAATTTCTCAAGTCATTGATATGAACTTAATAAGGGCAATTTTAACTCAATTTCTATTCATTGAGTTAAAAATCCAAGTCATTGGGTTTGTTTTTAAAATAACATGTTTGAATGTCCTATGATTGATTTATACATAATATCAAATCATATTTAGTGTATTTATATTTTACACACATAATTATGTTATTGATTTTTCTTTAATCTAAGGATACCGTCTTTATAAGGGATTTCACCCCAATTTACATTCCATTGAGACTTAATTGTTGTTATGCACAAATTAACTTTCATATGTTGTATATAATGTCCTTTGGCATATTATATCATGAATATATTTATTCACATGATATTATAATTTTTTAATTAAATTTTATTTCTCAATTATTTGTATTCAAGCATCTCTCATTTGGTTAAGAACTCCTTAAATAAAATATTGTTTTAAGGATTTATTCATCTAAATATTTCTCATTAATTCCCATGTATTAAAGATGGATTTAAAGATTTATTTATATGGAAATTAATTTTTTAAAATGTTAATTTCTTTAAAATATTCAATGTGGTATGGGACACTTTGATTCAAAAAATTATTTGTTAAATGTTTTAAATGTTATTGAAAATGGTTTGATAAAGAAATGATTATTTTAATATCTTGAAAGATATATTGTGATTGCAATGTCGAAATGATATAATTACATTATTAATGATTAATGTTTTATGAATATGTTATGGTTATTGGGATTTTTTTATGTATACAGGTGGTTCTTTGATAATCCCAGGGTAGGTGAGCCCGAGATTTCTCTCCAATGCATTGGGTTACGTGACTGAGGTAAAAGTTAATGTTTCTCCCAAGAGATATAGAGAATATGATATGAAGGGTAATCCAACTTAACTCCCTATTTATCAATGATAGCTATAATGTAAGTATGTTATGTATACCATAATTTAACTTTACAATTTATGATTGCTATGTTTTATTCATAAATATTATGATTTCGTGAGGTCTGTGGTGATTATAAAGTATGGTTACATAGATTTGTATTTATTTATGGGATAATGTTTACTTTCCTAATTTTATAACCCTTACTGAGCTCTTTATCTTCATCCCATGTTTTGGAAATTTTTTCCATAGGACTTAAAGACAAATAAGGTCAAGGATGGGAACAATAAAAATTCATGTTGTCGAAAACACATGGAACTAAAGAGGTTTCTTTTAAAGAGTTTTTATTTTATAAAAAAAAATTGATATGGATTAGTAGTGTCTAGATGAAATTTTCAAGTTCATATGTAATATATATGTCCTAATTCTATAAATCTCTAAAACTAAAAATATCCCTAATGTGAATTATTCATTTAATTCAAAATTATGTAATATTTTAAGGCTAGGTCCCCGTAGTTGGTATCAAATGTCGATTTAGACAACTTTACGGATTTTGTGTTCTTATTAGAAATATGGATAGTCTATATTAATACTTTCTAATTTAAATCCTTGTTTTATAATTTTTTCATATCAAGGAAAGTGAGAAACAAATGTAAGTAAGAGGATCTCAAATGACATTATTATCTTCCCCTGATGACATGCTTGAAATGATTATTTCAAGTCATGTTTAAATGATTTTGAATCTTTTTCTATCATCAAACTCACTAGCAAGAACTTTTTTGAGATATTTAACACCTCCACTATACCTCGGTATCATTGTGGATCAGGGGTTGTATTTAGTCCCATCATATTTTCACAATATTCTAATATTTTAAAGAAAGGTAAATATTATCAAGGAATTTTCAAATATTTTACCTTATCAAATGATTTTGAAGAATATTATGATTTTTAAAATGTGTTTAAGAAGAAGACCCTTGCGAAACCTATTTATATTTTCTTTTACAATGTAGTCACCCGTCACATATATATGGTATTCTAAAAGGACCATTTATTGAATGTTTCAACTCAAATTCGGTCTGACTATTTGATAAGTATCACGTTTTATCAGATGTTTTTAAATTATATGTCATACATGATTATTTTACGAAATGGTTTTTCTGTGAACACCAATATGACCAATGTTGTACAAGGTGTATTTAGATGAAAGAATAAAATGATTCTAAAGGATATCAAAAACATTTTTGAAAAAATGGACCTTCTACCTATGTGAACAAGATGATGATGAAACCATATGGACTCCATGGTCAAGGTTTTATTTTCTTTCCAATAAGAATAGTTTCATTTTATCATATGGAGGTGAAAAAAATGACAATATATAAGATGTTGTGGTCTTAATGTATTGGGATGAAAATTAAATGCATAAGAAAAACTTTGAGGTTAAAAAAAGTTAGGTTTATTTTTATGTTTTATAAAAAAGAAAACCCACCACATTTTTGACAACCCATCACGTCCAGAAAGGCCACAGGAATCAATCCAGCAACCGAAGAGTGACAAGGGTGTATCACCAACCATTGTCTTACGTGTATCCCCTAGTTAGTATGACTTATTATTATAAGTTAAATGATTTTAGTGATAAAGAATAAGTTATTTTTGGGAACATATGTGTTATAAAATGTATATCCATAATATAGGAAAATTATTTGGGGATTTTGTGATATAAATTATTTTAGAAGATGTTTTCCCTTTTGGAATCATTATATACTTAAGAGAAATAGAATACTATGTGATCCCATTTGTGGAGTAATGGTTGAAATTTTATTTTTGAAGAATATATGATTTTATTGTAGACATTGTTGGATCGAATAGTCGATATAAAAGTCTATTAGATGGAACAATACAAGAGGGGGGGTGAATTGTAGGTTTAAAAACCTTTGAGTTTTAGTAACAAAGAGATTAGTTTAAATGAACTTAAACTAATACTAATACAAACACCCTCAATTGTATTGAATGTAAAAGGTATGATGTATTGTAATACTAATGTTAAGCAAAACAATTGTATTCAAGATGAACACAATAATCAGAGTAATACAGATATGAATGATTCTACCTTAAAGCGTATAGAACCAATCAATACAATATGTAATGGAATGATTGTAATTGAAACAATTACAATTGAATAAGTAAAGAAGAAAGGAAACAATACAAATCCCTTTCTAATACAACAGCAGAAATGTAAAAGTAATACAATTCTTTTAACCCAAAGAGAAGGGTTATCCTTTCACCTAGGATAAAAGGTCTATCTCACCAACACCTTGGTGAGCCCTCGATACGATGATCGGCACGTCTGTCTGCCTATCCCCGGCAGCCCTCGATACGATGATCGGCACGTCTGTCTGCCTATCCCCGGCAGCCCTCGATACGATGATCGGCTCGTCTGTCTGCCTATCCCCGGCAGCCCTCGATTTTGCAGGTAATCGGCACCTCTGTCTTTCAATTACTTGAAAGCCCTCGATACGATGATCGGACGCACAAGGCTGATGAGAGAAGTCACAGTGTCTCTCTCTATAATCTTCGTAGTTCACAGAGTCTCTTCGTTCATCAGTGTTTTCTCAGCTTCAAATGACCTCCTATTTATAGGCCTCGGGTTCCAACGGTCATATTTCCTCCAACGGTCATATTGAAACAGAAAGAACGAAATCGTTTTGATTAGTATATAACTAACTCAACGACATCGTTTTTGTTAGGATAAGAGATATATAGAAATGTAAAACATGAGTACGATTCATATGCAGAGAGAGTTTTTGACAAAGTACCAAAACAAATAATGATCATCTGAATAGCAAAGTCAGTACGATACGATTGACAGAGTCAGTACGATATGATTGACAGAGTCTGTACGATATGTTTGACAGAGTCAGTACGATACGTTTTGGTCGGTACGATCAACATCGTACGATACGATAAACATGATAAAAGACAATTTGTTATTTACAAACATATGATAGAATATATTTGAGATTTCCAAAACATGCCATAGAATATATTTGTGATTTCCAAAACATGATGTAAAAGCCAAAAGAATACTTTTGACTTAACAATCTCCCCCTTTTTGGAATGCACAAACACACAAAGTAAATGAAACAAGAAATACTTATCTCCCCCTGAGTTATTGAAAACTCTTCTGAATAAGAAATTGAATACAACTAACTCCCCCTTAGGTATTGACTTTCCTAAGGATTGTATTCATAGATTTTCCTTAAGAGCATTGTAATGCATTCTCCCCCTTTGTAAAACAATCTTTGCTTTGTAAATATTCTCCCCCTTTGTGATTTACAAAAAGAAAGGAGGAATCTCGATTTGTCTGGAAGAGTTAGTGAAGTAATACAAGACAATGGATAAAAGAGAAAGGATTATAAGAGTTATTACAAAACAAACAAGTTCCAAAAGAAACAAATACAACAATCATTTGTTTTCTCTTTCCTTCTCTTTCTTTATAAGCTCATGAAGCACAGCTTTCATCTTCTTGATCTCCTTCTTGTCTTCATAAATTGATTCACCCTGAGTTTTGAGAAGGTCCTGTTGATCTGCAAAAATCTGATCTTGATTTCTGATGGTCTCCTCCTGTACTCTGATTACTTCTTCAAGAGTATCAATTCTGTTTTGCAGAGTCTTGTTATCCTTGGACAACTCAGAATTTTGATTCTTTAGTAAAACTATTTCATCTTTGAAAGATGAAACCTTCGAGAATTCAGATTGGAAAGCATTCATCCTATTTTGCAAATCTTTCACTGAAGGAACATCGGTTCTTTGAGAAGACAAAAGGTTCATCCTTTCAACCGTTTCTTTATCAAGCTTTTTGAAAGCAATTGCAAGCTCATTTGATAACCTTCTTATATCTTCAATAGCAACCTCATGATCATTGATTGAGCTCTCTGTTTTGTACGAACACTTAGTCATCTTATTACATGCCTTCTTATGAGCAACTGAGCTTTCTGAAAGAACTTTTAAATCGGCTTCTACAGACAAAACTTTCTTCCTCAATTCTTTCACAGAGCCAAACTTCTTTCTCTGATTTTCAGTAATAAAATCAATCTTCCCTTCCAGCCTTGGGAAATAAGGAATAGTTTTCTCCATTCTTCTCAAAACATGAACAATGTAATCACTCTTCTTGAGAGAGATTGTATGCTCTGAATCGGTATCATCATCGTACGATGCTAGTTCATACGATCTGCTTGAATCAACAACTGGCTGTTTCCCTTTCGCTTTTTCTTTCTGTTTTCTTTCATCTTCCACTTTGTCACTAATGACAACTACTTTATCAGACTGAGAAGATTGAGCATCTTTCTTTTCTAGAGATGACATCCTGTCCGGAGATCTTTCCTGATCGGCATGAGGAGTTTGTTGAACACCTTCGCTCAGCTTTTGAAGCGATTCCTCTCTACTTTTCTTTGAACTTTGAAGAAATTCTAAAAGAAAATCTCCTTCTTCTACTTCCACTTCTTCTATCACTTGTTTTCCTTTTTCATTCTCAGGCAGACTCTGTACGATGGGCTCTTGATGCACTTCCACAGTTAGTTGAGCACTAGCATCTTCAACTGCTTTCAAGACTTTAGAGATATCAAAGTCCTGAGCCTTTCTTTTCAAAAGAGTCTTCTTTTTCTTTTCAGCTTGAAGGGTTTCTTCTACCCTTATTCTTTCTGCAAAGGCCTCAGCAGGGTCAAGTCCAAACTTTGGATCACCGTCTTTTCTCTGTTCCTTGTCCTTTCTCCACTTTGCAACAACTTCTTTACTGTACCTCGGCTTCTTCTTTGGCTTTGAACTAGTCTGCGGATCAGACTTTCGAGTAACACCGGCGGATTGATTGTCCTTGGCTGGCATAGGTGCTGATTGATTTTCAGGCAATTCAGCTTCTACATCTCTATACCAACAATCTTTCCTTGAGCATTATCTCCGAAGGTAACTTTTCCACCTTTTGTTTTGATAACCTTTTCAAAGAAATATTTTTTTCCAGTCATATGTCGAGAACAACCACTATCCATGTACCAAATGTTCTTATTGATACACTTCTCGTTTTCCTGAAAAAGAAACAATTAGATTTTCGGAATCCAAACTTTTTTGGATCCAGAAGGGTTAGATAAAAGAATATTAGGAATCCACATTTGTTTTGAAAAATGAGCTTTATGAAACCCTAAGGATTGAGTTTTGTTAAGAGAACAATCTCTTCTCCAATGTCCACCACATTGACACTTGGAACAGAAAATGGTTTTTTGAGCAACAAAATAGTTATTACTAAAAACAGGTTTGGAATAAGTATAACCAAGACCCGAACGATTTCTCAAAGGTCTTATTTGAGAGTACATCCTATCAAAGTTTTCTTTTCCATGAGTAAAGTTTGACAAGCACTTTTTCAAGGATAAAATCTCTGACTTTAGTTTTAAAACCAAATTCTTGTTTTCTAAAACATTTGAATTAGAACTAGAGTTAGACTCTAAAAAGTTTTTCTTTGAAATAGCAGTTTCAAGATCCTTAAAAAGTTTATCTTTTTAAGATTTGACTTTCTCAAGGATTTTCAAAATACTTTAAAAATCAGAAGTTTTCCCATCACGATCTTTAGAAAGATCTGCTACTTCTTTAGTCAAAATAGAAATTCTAGAATTTGCTTTTTCAAATCTCTTTTTGAGTTTAGAATTTTCATTTTCAAGTAACTTAGAAAATCTAGAGACTTCTTCAAAAGAAGGTAAAGTATCATCTTCTGATGATGAGGGTTCATCATTTGAAGATTCATAATATTTATTATCAACATAATTCGCATTTAAAGAGACATTTGTAACAGCTTCAGCATTATGTACCTTAGCCATGAGACAATGATCTTCAATTGGTAGTCTGGCTAGAAGTCCAATATTCCTTTGCCCTGACGTCTCATATTCTGACGAATCATCTGAGGAATCACTACCACTTGCACTCCATGTATCATTTGCTTTCAAGACTTTCTTTGTCTTATAAAACCTTTTCTTGTTTCTTTCAGAGTGTTTCTCTTTTCTATCTTTCCTCTTCAGTAAAGGACAATCAGGCCTTATATGTCCTGCTTTCTTGCATTCATAACAAGTTACCTCTGAATCTTTCCTATATTTCCTGTCTTTCTTTTTGAATCTATATTGAAAATCTTTCTTTCCCACAATCTTGTTCATCCTTCGAGCAAGATTAGCTAACTCATTGTCTGAAAGATTACAATCACTTGAATCAGAAACAACAACTTTCTTGGATTTAGACCTTGTAACCCTTTCAGGTGTTTTATCTTTAGATGCAAAAGCTACACTTCCATTCCCATTCTTCTTCTTATTGAAATCAGCATCTCTTTTCATTCTTGTCTCGTGCTGTAGAAGAGTTCCAAAGAGTTCATCAAGAGTAATCTGGGAAACTTTTCTATTTTCATCAATAGCTGTTCTTTTTGACTCCCATTCATTTGGCATAATATCTATAATCTTATCAACAAGAGATTCATCATCAAGACCTTTTTCTCCCATAGATTGTAAGCTGTTGACAATTGTCATAAACCTTTGTTGCACTTTACATACTGGCTCTCCATAAGGAAAAACAAATCCATGATACTCTGCTCGAAGCATTGCTCTCCTTGTTTCTATAACCTTGGATGTACCAAAATGAGTGACTTCTAATTTCTTCCAAATACAGTTAGCTGCTTCACATGAAGATATCTGACTATATATATTCCTGGTCATAGAACATAATAAAGTATTGCGTACCTTGTAATTCAGTTGATATTCTTGCTTCTCTTGATTGGTGAAAGTACTAACTTCTTTGTCTGGAATTTTGTAACCCCCAGTAAGCATAATAAAATTGTCTACACCAGTATTGATGACGAAAGTCTTCATACGATCTCTCCAATACTCATAATCATTCCCATCAAAGATTTGTGGTCTAGAAGGATTCAGATTATCTATTGATCCGATATTCATTCCTGCCATCTAATATAACAAAAACAACTTTTCCACACCACACGTTAGTGTAGTAAGTATTTATGAAAGTAATAAGAAATAAAGCTAGTAATACAAGTCAGTGGAAAACCTCCTCTGATACCAATTGTTGGATCGAATAGTCGATATAAAAGTCTATTAGATGGAACAATACAAGAGGGGGGTGAATTGTAGGTTTAAAAACCTTTGAGTTTTAGTAACAAAGAGATTAGTTTAAATGAACTTAAACTAATACTAATACAAACACCCACAATTGTATTGAATGTAAAAGGTATGATGTATTGTAATACTAATGTTAAGAAAAACAATTGTATTCAAGATGAACACAATAATCAGAGTAATACAGATATGAATGATTCTACCTTAAAGCATATAGAACCAATCAATACAATATGTAATGGAATGATTGTAATTGAAACAATTACAATTGAATAAGTAAAGAAGAAAGGAAACAATACAAATCCCTTTCTAATACAACAGCGGAAATGTAAAAGTAATACAATTCTTTTAACCCAAAGAGAAGGGTTATCCTTTCACCTAGGATAAAAGGTCTGTCTCACCAACACCTTGGTGAGCCCTCGATACGATGATCGGCACGTCTGTCTGCCTATCCCCGGCAGCCCTCGATACGATGATCGGCACGTCTGTCTGCCTATCCCCAGCAGCCCTCGATACGATGATCGGCTCGTCTGTCTGCCTATCCCCGGCAGCCCTCGATTTTGCAGGTAATCGGCACCTCTGTCTTTCAATTACTTGAAAGCCCTCGATACGATGATCGGACGCACAAGGCTGATGAGAGAAGTCACAGTGTCTCTCTCTAGAATCTTCGTAGTTCACAGAGTCTCTTCGTTCATCAGTGTTTTCTCAGCTTCAAATGACCTCCTATTTATAGGCCTCGGGTTCCAACGGTCATATTGCCTCCAACGGTCATATTGAAACAGAAAGCACGACATCGTTTTGATTAGTATATAACTAACTCAACGACATCGTTTTTGTTAGGATAAGAGATATATAGAAATGTAAAACATGAGTACGATTCATATGCAGAGAGTGTTTTTGACAAAGTACCAAAACAAATAATGATCATCTGAATAGCAAATTCAGTACGATACGATTGACAGAGTCAGTACGATATGATTGACAGAGTCAGTACGATACGTTTGACAGAGTCAGTACGATACGTTTTGGTCGGTACGATCAACATCGTACGATACGATAAACATGATAAAAGACAATTTGTTATTTACAAACATATGATAGAATATATTTGAGATTTCCAAAACATGCCATAGAATATATTTGTGATTTCCAAAACATGATGTAAAAGCCAAAAGAATACTTTTGACTTAACAGACATGTGAAAATGTGGTTTATTTATTGAAAAGATTAAACTATCATGGAGAATATGTGATTAGGTTAATTTATTTTTAGTATGATACTTTAAGTGTAACTGATGTTATTTCGAGATAAGTGTTATGATTTATCTTGGAATACTATGTGATTAAATCCTTTTGAGATTTGGGTTTCTGTCTTAGTTTGAATTACATTGATGAATTTTTTGGACATTTGTTTATTTAATGGTCTTTGTTGACCATTGGGTATTGTTTGAAAAATTATAGAGATTAAGAGTAGTTTTTCTTTTTGTAAAATATTATCTTTTTTTGGGGATTACCTAATCTTGTACAAACCAGTTTGGTTTTGGTAAATGTTTAAAGATATTGGGAAAAAATAGTTCATATTCTGAAAATTAAGTGGTTCTCTAGAAGTTTATTAAAGTGATTTCAATGTGCATATGTCATCATGAATACTCATAATTTGGATAAAGGATGAGTTTGTGGAAGAAATCTCATAAATGGTGAAATTTTACATTGAAGGTAAGTATGTTTTCTTGTGTTCTTATTCATTCTCTTAAATAAATTCCTCAAATTTATGAAATATAACATAAAACAAAAACATTTTCCATTAAAAATTCCTACGGGGGAATCAAAGACCATTAAACACATCACAATTTTGTGATTTTCTAGTGGATAACAGTCTCCTAATCATTTTTACTCCCACTCTCCACTGAACCATGATGGTTTTTTTCTCTTCCATGTCCATGTTTTCCTACATGGAATTCTAGTATGGGCTATTTTGGGTAACATTTGTATTTCTATTTCATTATTTTAATGTGAAATTTTAATGATCCTTTTTCTAATGTGGGACTTTAAATGAAGATTCTAAACCCAATTTTAGAATTGCGAGGATGCAATTCCCAAAAGGGGGAAAAGATTTTACATCGCAGGTAAATAAAGAATATAACTTTTTTATATTTAATAAAATTAGTGAATTTAATATTAATTTTACCTTAAAAGGAATGCAATGTTCGATGGTATACCTGATACGCAATAACACATTTATTGAAAATCTTACATTGCACACAACGTTGTGTTATTATGAAAAATAATATAATATTATTATTAAATTAAATGGTAGTTAAAACATATTTATAGTATTGAGGAAAATGAATAAATATAACTAAAATATTATTATTATATATGTTTTCTAAATTTTTTTACATTTATCCAATAAATTTTAGAGGCATAAAATAATAACAAATCTGATTCTAATCATAAATACACTGATATTCATTAAAAGGTTGATTTTCCATATTTTGATGGAGAACCCTCTTTAAGTCATGTTTTGGTCACATTAATATGTTATATTTGACAAAATAATATTATTATTTATAATTGGGACATCAAATTTTACTTTGTATAAAGTTTAATTAATTTTCTGATAATGTTAATTTTTTATGAATAGTTAAAAATACTCTATTTTAATTCAAAACTGTGTTTTAATTTAATTTATTTATATAGATAGATTATCTTTCTGAATGTCTCTAAAGTTTAGTCAGATTATGTTTTTACCATTTAATCTTATTTTGGTCATTAGAATTAAATTCACTTTGATATTGGACATAAACAAGTGTCAATCTTTTGATATTTATTATTTCTCAAAAGTAATTTTTTTGTTCTGACAAAGGGAATTATTTTTAAATTAATTTATTCTAATTCTATGTTTTTAATTTCAAAAAATGGATTCTATATTTTTATTAAGGTTGTAAAAATTGTGTAAATAGGTATCTTTAATTTTTAAACATTATGAATATTTTCTTTGGTATAAATTTTATTTACCCTTGATCATGGATAAATATAGAAAATAAGGGTAACAAAATATTATTATAATAATATTAAATTACCCTAACATGTGTCCAAATACTATTATATAATAAATTTACAATAATGGTAATATTTTGGTGGTTTTGGGGACCCAATAGAGCCACATGGCATAAAGAATGACAATTTATATTAATTAATTTAAAGAAAAGACAAAAATGAATTAAACATATATCTTTAGTAAATCAATTATTACATGGGATAATATAAGTAATCTCTTAGACTATAAATATTAATTTGAAATAAAAAATGATTTAATAAATCATGATATTTTTTTAAATTGTAAGACATCAAATAAAATAAAATATTTATGACATAATAATGATGCAGTGTTTACCTCATTAATTAATGATTTAAATAAATAAGATTAAAAAATTAAAAAAAATATCCAGAACATATCCAATTATTATTGGATAATTTTATTTTGAACATTAGTTATTATTTATACTACATTAATATGTTTTGGACCTTTAGAAACCGAAAATTAATATATAATAAATTAAAAAAATTTAACATTTTTAAATAGCCTCTCCTCACCCTCATAAAATTCCCACACTTCAGACCCATTCCTCACACTTCTCAAGCCCCATGGATCATCCAAACTCTTCCCACATAAGCTCTATATATCCCTATATTTCACATATAAATCTTAAAATAGGTATAAGTCACTTCAAGTAATCCATTTGGTTCAAATCAAAGGGAGTTACCCAATTTAAAGGTAACGCCTTCTCTTAAGTGTTTTTATTTTTTTTACTTATCCAACCCCATAAACTCTATTTATTCCATTATTTTATTACAACACTAGTATCCTAAATATACTAGGTTTTTTTATGAGAATTATTAAAACTAAACTTACACACACCTCCATATAATGGGTAAAGAAGATGTTATTTCTTTGGACATCGAACTACGGTCTCGCGAAACGATGATTATTCAATCTTCTCCCACCACATCTTATAGTGGCCGTTATGACGGAACTATATTTATAAGTGATATATATTATATTTATATTGTTTATATACCTTTTTATTTTAAATTTATAGAATATATTTATGGTTTATACTATGGGTAAATATAATAATTTCATTTGAGAAAGTGTGGACTACCTTCCCCTCAAAGTGAAAGTATCATTCATGTGTACGTACGACTTACCGTATCTGTGAACGGTGTATTTAATTTCTTATATGTAAATGTTATGTACTAATATAAATACATATATATACTTGATATATATGATATATACGACATCTAAATCATGAATATCATTCTAGAGATAGTGGAACTTTGACCACATGAACAACATGTAATTATAAGAAGTTCATTTTTGACTCAAATATCAACAAAATGACCATTATTTACTGAAATTAATACATAATGTTTATAACATTGTAATAAATCATATGAAAGGAATAATAAACCATAAAAAGGTTCTTAAGCATGTAGGAATTATATTTAGTCTATTATTTATGAGATTAATGAATAGACGGGTCAAGTCCGACAGAAGGTAAGGGGTTTCTTATATCGCTTTTAATTCGGTGAGATTTCAATTGTTCACCACTTATTTCATGAAAGTAGTGTATTTTTTACGGAAATTTGTTATATATTATAATAATTTTATTTATATTCGTGGTATTATATGATTAATTTTGTGGTTATTAATTTTTTTCATATGAGTCGATTGATTGCAATGTGATAAGGGGTTTTCATCTCACTTTTTATTCCTATGAGATTCATGCTATGTTTGCAACCATTTCTTTTTGTGTGGTGTATGTACTATAAATGATTGTATTATTTGTGTAATATAATTAAATTTATGGGTATATAAATCTTCATTGTATTATTCTTAAATCATGTGGTGCATGTTTCATAAGTTACCAAATCGGTAAGCAAACTTTTTAACCCAATTTTCATTCCTTGGTTTTATCTTCTAATTCTTTATTATGTCATTCTATGATTATGTGTGTAATCAATGATTATTAGTTTAGGTTGTAATTTACAATCCCATTTGTGTGGATATACTTTTGATACACATAATCACTCCATTGATAATTTCTTATGTCATTTATATAAACACGGTAATGGAAATTTTAACACAATCTCCATTCATTAACTTAAACATCAAAGTCATTAGATTTGTTTTTAAAATAACAAGTTTGAATGTAATCTGATTTATTTACACTAAATATAAAATCATATTGTGTGTATTTATATTTTTCACACATAATTATGTAATTGAATTATCATTAATCTAATGATACCATCTTTATAAGGGATTTCATCACAATTTACATTCCATCGAGACATCATTGTTGAATTGAACCAATTCACTTTTATATGGTGTATATAAAATATTTTTGGCATATTATATCATGAATATATTTATTCTCATGATATTATAATGTTTTGATTAAATTTTATTCCACAATTATTTGTATTCAAGCATCTCTCATTTGGTTAACAACTCCTTAACTAAAATATTGTTTTAAATATTTATTCTTCTAAATATTTCTCATTAATGTCCTTGTTTTAAAAATGGTTTTAGGGATTTATTTATATGGACATTATTGTTTTAAAATGATAATTTATTTAAAATCTACAATGTGGTATGGGACACATTGATTAAAAATTCTCTTTATTAAATGTTTTAAATGGGTTTGAAAATTATTTGATAATGCATTAACTATGTTAATATCTTGAAATTATATAATGTTATTGAAATGTAGAAATTTTATATTTACGTTATTTTTATATTATGTATTATGAATATTTTATTTTCATTAGGAATGTTTTATGTATATTGGTGGTTCTATAATAAACCTAGGGCAGGTGAGCGTGAGACAGCTCTTCAATGCTTTGGGTAACGTGACGGAGGTAAACATGATTGTTTCTCCTAAGAGATTTTGAGAATATACTATGATGGATATTCCAACCTAACATTATATGTAGTTGTGGTAGCTACAGTGTAAGTATTTTATCAATTCCACAATTTACCTTTACGATTAATGATTTCTATGTGTTATAGATAAATCTTATGATTTCATGAGGTATGTTATGATTGAATAGAATGGTTTAATTGATTTTTATTTATTGATGGGCTAATGTTTTCTTTCATTATATTATAAACCTTACTAATCTTTTTATGCTAATCCCATGTTTTTGAAATGTTTTCCACAAGAGATAAAGATGAATATGGTCATGGATGGGATCATGGAAAATTCATGCTGTTTAAAACATTGAACTAGACATGTTTCTTTTTAATTATTATTATTTTATGAAAGACATGGATACTGAGTATTACTATAGACATGTAATCTTCATGTTGATATGTAATATTCATGGCCTAATTCTATAAAACCGTAATTCTAGAAAGATCCACATTGTGAATTATTCATTCAATTCAATATTATGTAATGTTTTAAGGGTGGGTCCTTTTAATATTTTTTATTATGAGACAAATATATTTGAAAGAATTTTCATTATCATAAATTGATATTTGACTTGTATTTTCTATAAAAACATGAATGATTTACCATCCACTTTATAAAGTTGTATAATTTTTTTACCCTCAAAAAGTGTAATAAGTTAAAATACAATTTAATTTCTTTTACTATCTAAATGTATATTTTTCCACTGAAGGAGTTTTTTAATAGTTTTTTTACTCATAATAAAGATGTATGACTAAGGGGTTTTTTCCTTCAAAAAGTAAGAAAAACGGCCTCTAATTAATTGTAGTATTAATATAATAATGAGCATTTATTACACTGTATAAACATGAAATTTTCATAACAATAAACAAATAAAATCAATATAAATAATCTTTCATGTGCTAATGTAATTTTTTAACTCCTAAAAAATAAATAGTAACACCAAATGAAAATCTAAAGTAATATTTCATTCAAATTCACTATAAAACTCCATCTTCATTGTATAAACAATTTTTTATTTTATCTAAATATTCATTGATTAGTATTGATAATTAATCCCAATAATTAGGATTACAAAAAAATCAATAATAGGGATAACTAATATTCATGAAACTATGGAATACATATTTGTCTTTATAGTAAATCCATATTCTAATTGGATTTCTAAATTGAAACAATATCCTCAATTTTGATGAGTATATTCAACATCCAAGAAAAATATAATATAGTCAATATATCTAGAATCCAATTAGTCATGAGTTTGTGATCAATGTACATCACATCACAACTCATGGAACATGAACTTCAACTGGTGTAATTTCGTTTTATTTACCTTGATCTCTTAAAATTATATGAGGTAGATTAAATTAATGATTGATTTATTGGGTAAAATAGTTCCCCATTTCTATAGAATACCTCCATTTTAATATATTAATATTAAATAATATTTTTAAAATACATAAAACATATTCCAAAAAATGCCCAAAGATCATATTACTCTAGTGCATTTGTAAACCATGAAACATAAGCGTTGACACACAAGTGATCAGAATTATCTCTAACGAGGTTCTTATTGACTAGAACCAATATTATACACATATAACAAAATACCTATCATCATAACCTGTGGAATGAAACAAAAAAATGGGTTTGATAAAATGTTATGTTAGGGAAATGATGGGATATATATAAGGATATTCATGATCATTAGGGTATTTTAACATGATCATGAAAATTGATGATCATTCCCTACATATCCAAGATCATATACATGAATCATAAAAAAATAACTGAGATTTTCATAAGACATGAATACTAATAAAATCAATAATATAAGTCATGAAAGGGTAACCTCTGGATTAAACATGGAATTTTTTTAGACACATAATAATATATAATATTATTTCCAATGTATCCAAGTCACCTATGCCAATACCTTCACGGTACTATATTTTCACTACCCATACCATCATGATAGTCATGGTTCATATTTGTAACATAATAATAGCATGATTTTACTCCTCATACCACCCTGGTAGACATGGATCACAAACATGGTAATTTTTTTTTCACGGTTCATTCATAAGACCATCTTATTCTATCTCACGAGATATAAATCATTACTCAACGCATTTTAGGTAGATATAGGTCCCACCCATCTCATGATGAAATCATATAAACATGTGACAAAAGATCCTAAAGTATAATATCATAACCCATGAAATGAAATGGTTATTATAAAAATGGAATCATATCATAACCTATGTAAAGAGAAAGGATTCATTATAATTTCAATAAAACATTCCTCGTGAAAAAAAAGAGGGTTTCAAAATAATATAACCTATAAAATAGGATTGGGTTTCATTAAAATCATGACATGAAAATATAATACATTATGATAAACAATATAAATGGAAACATTAAATAATTTACCTATAAATTCATGAGTAACATGAATGGATGTTATCTTATATGGGAAATAATTTATAATGATCTTTTAAAAACATTTTTTGAGAAAAATATCCTTTTTATATTGAAAATTACTTTTGAAGCATAAAAACATTTTAAATACCATTTCTTTGAAAATAGTTTTGAAAAAATATTAATGAAGATTTGATTAATATACAATGTTTACAAAGTAAGATTCTTCATGAAAATTCCGTTGATTTGCCTTTTGAACTGTTTTTTGAGAACATTATGAAAAACATGGTTTTTGGATACAATATATATCTAACTGGAGACAGAGACAATCATATTTCACCTAAAAACATTATCATTAGTACCAATGAGTGGAATAATGGAAGTAATAAATTGATATATTTTTTATAAAAATATGTTAAGGAAAAAAATAAGTATTCTTGAGTGATGTATTATAACATTTCATCAAAGTAATATTAAACATAAATTATCTCGCCAATAATGAAATTCTTTTAATAAACTATTATTACATGGTAACATCGGATCAAACTCTCCATGAAAGAAATTTTAATTACTAGAATATTAACATATAATTAATATATGTAAATTAATGATATAACATTTAATATGACAGTATATACACCTTGAAATATAATTTAGGTGCATAACAAAACAAGAATCTCAAAATTGGCTAATTGAGACAGAACTATTTTACGGATTATGTATCTTTTAAAACATGAAAAACTTGTATAAAATTTCATACAATATATATGTTAATAACCATAAATATAATTATATTATAAATACTATTCATTCATGTGTATTTTATACACAACAAAAAAAGGAAATAGTGGCTAACATAGCTTGTATATCGTTGAATTAAATATTGTGATGAAATCCCTTTACTTTGTGTATTATCTCTCTTCGTACCCATTAAAACATGTTAAATAATATATATAATGTTATTATACATAATTTAAAGTAACATATTCTTATAAATTATACGATATATTTTCTTATTATGAACTTATATTACTCATTTGTAAACAATCCTACATTGTGGTTTCACTTCATATGATATATGCTTCGTTCTTCGCATGTATCTTGATTTTTTATATAATTCATAATTATAACTATATCATGATTAAAAAAATTAAACCATGATATAAATATCATTTATATATATTATATGTGTATTATAATAACATATAGAATATGGATGTACAAAATGGAATACACTATTCATGGAAACGATAAGTCGTATATATACATGAACGATGTTCAATTTTTATTATCATATTGAAAGAAAGAAAGGATATGGACTATATGTATATTTCTATATAATATAATTTTATTATAATTATAATGATATATATATCATATAATTTCACTAAACCAATCAATAATGCATTCCATGTAGTGTGTGAACGAATCCCATTGCTTGGAAGGGCGGCAGTCCACACTTCTTCAAACAAAATTATTGTATTTACACCAAATTAACCGCCAAAAAGATATGAGTTTTAAATGGAATAGAAAATCCTAAATACAGAATACATATATTATTTAACATATATAATTATTTTTCATCATAACATCAACCATTATTGTTGGAAAAGGAAAAATGAACAATCGTTGTTTAGTGCGATAGTAGCTCAACGTACACGTAAACAGTATGTCTGTTACAAATTAGAAGGAGGTGGAGTAAGTATATGTAAAACCCATAGCATAAAAAATAATAGAATATTTAATATAATTAAATTATATTAAAATCATTGAACAAATATAATTGATGGGGTGTGGATGGAAAATAAGATAAATGATCTTGAGAGAAGGTGTTACCTCTTAATTGGGTTACTCTTTTTGGATTTTACGAAAAGGAGTCAATGGATTGTCTTATGCCATATGTAATTCTTCTAAGAGTAAGGTATATATTTATGGAATTTTATTAGATATATATATTATGAACCTATGTGTTTTGATAGGTGTGAATAAGAGGGATTGGTGGTGGCCTTTTATATGGAAGGGAAATGACACACAATGCATTTTTTAAAACCAGTTAGTTGCGCCCATATTTTTACCTAATTAAAATTCTTATAAAACCAATAAAAACATCATAATAAACGGAAAATATCCATTAAATGTATAGTAAATAGGGTTTTTTACTTGTTTATAAGTCATTTTGGGTCTAAAAAGTTAAGGAATATTCCTTGGTTATGCTTAATGTTTCTTTAACATATGTAATTAATTTTAATTACGTTCACTACTAGTTTTGGTCAAAAATAATTTCAACATAATAAAAATAAAAAATTATTTTGATTCCAAATATTTAAACCATTTTTCAAAATACCATTCAAATAAGTGGTAATAATTAATTTAAAATTAATCCCTAATTCAGGTTCACGAGGCAGGTTTTTAAAATAAAAATGATCAAAATATTTCTATGTTTTTATGTTCAATAATAATGTGAAATATTTTATAATCACCTAAATAGAATGAATTTATACAAATAAAATCTAATTTATCTTTTATAGAAAATTTAAAAATAATTTATCTTCTTAATAAATTATATTTAAAATATGTTTAGAAATAAAATCATCTATTTTTCACTATTCATCTATGAAAGATGTTTCTCAGAAAAATCACAGAATTTTACCCAAAGGTAGTTTTTTCATTATAAATTCAATATTGATGTTTATTTTGTGAAATTAAATTTACAATTTTATTTGAAATTGATTTAATTATTTTCACTAAAGAAAATTAAAAGATGATTATTCAATAAAAATATATTTTTAATCAGATAAAGACTTCACCGAAACTCATATCCCTCATTAAAAAACTTAATATTTTATATACAACCACTATAAAAATATTTTAGAATTACTTATTACTATTAACATAACAATGTTTCACTACTAGGTTATAATTATTTATTTTAATTAAATATAAAAATAAAATGACATTTCATTGAAACATTGGTGTTTCAGGTCACGTATGTTGAGTCAGTGTTTCTTATAATGTACACTAATTTGATTTTCCATGTAATTAATTCCATGTCAGTTCCATGGAAAATGAATGTTTAAAAATGTGAATTTCAAGACATTAATGATATTTTGTTTATTCATGACAAAAAGGTCTATAGAATAACGGTGTCATACATTATACCCCCTTAATAGGAATTTCTCCCTCCAAACTCATCACATGGGTAAAAAAATAAAGATACTTCTATTCCTTAATATCCTCATGTCAACACATCAATTCATCTTACTATTGATTTCTCCAAAAAACATCATCTAGGTCAGTTGTAATATTTCGTAAAACATTCTCTAGGTGATCAAAAATTTCAACAAGTTTTTTTATGTAAGAAAGTTCATGCTCCACCTGTATGACCTATGGATTTATTACATGTGAAGGGTTAGTTATCTAATTTCTCAAGATAGATACATGGAACACATCATGACCTTGATTTATATTTAAAAGAAGTTCCAAATGTATGTCTACAGTCCGGATATGAACAAGAATCTCATATGGACATATATGTTTAGCGATTAGTTTCTATTTATTCGTAAATATCATAACATTTTTTCTGAGAGAGATTCATAGGATCACCTTGTCAACAACTTAAAATTTTAGTTTTTGATGGTGGTTATCAATATAAATTTTCTGGATAAATTGAACTTCATTGAAATGTATCGGTATAGTTCTAACATTCTCAACAATTTCTTCATCAATCTTGGATCCCAATATATTTATTTTTTTAATCTCAAACCAACACGGTGGACCTATAAATTTCATCCTAGAGAGGGATTAATATATCTCCATATGAATGCTTTATATAAAGATACAATTGTATGAAAACTAAACTAAAGGATGTTTTTGATCCCAACCACCTTTCAAATCCATTGAAAAAAATCCTACCATATCCTCTAGGGTTTTAATTATTCCATAATAATAACCATCTGTATAAAAAATGAAAAAAGTGCTGAATCAAAAATTTGTATCATGTTCCTACCGAAGACTTCTCTAAAACATTGAAATAAACCATTGATCCCAATCTGATACAGGGGAATGAGATACACCAAGAAACTTACCACTCCCTTAATGTATATATTGTAAATTTTATCCATGTAGAAATATTATCTAAGAGAGATGAAGTGTGATGACATAGTAAGTTGATCAACTGCACCCATATTTCATTAAACCATTTTCAGGTTTTGGGTATTCCAACTACTAAATCCATAGTGATGTTCTCCCATTTCCATTATAGTATTATAAATAGATGAAACTTCTCATTTTCCATTTGTCTTTCAAACTTACCTTGTTGGCTTACAAAGCACTGAGATACAAAATATGGGATATCTCTTTTCATTCCATCTTGATATAAGTATTCTTTCATGTCCCTACAAATCTTCACACATCAATGATGAATAGATAATGGAGAACTATCATCTTTTTATATCAAATCATTCTTTAAATCTAGTATAGAAAGAACACATACACAATTCCAAACCCCCATTATTCCTTTATAATTAGGGATAAACTCAGGAATATTTGTTAATTTCTATTGTAGTTATTCATATTCCTTTTGTGTCATCTTAATCTCCACACTGATATAGGGTTAAACAATCATTCGAGAAGGGTAATATTTTCTCTTCCTTCAGGATTTATAGATCCACTATTTTCCAATCCAGAAATATTGGATCTTTTTTACCCTCATCATGGATATGCATGCATGATCCTTTCGACTAAATGTGTAGGCCACCTTGTTTGATTTTATAGGGTTGTAATGTATTGGTGAATCATAATCTTTTATCATATATAACCATTTTCTGTAGAATATGATCAACTAATTCAATGTGAATATATATTTTCTAATTTTATGATTCATATATATATCACACTTTTCTCCATAAAGATAATATCTCCCTATATTTGATGAAAAATTTACCACTGAAAACTCCAAATGTTGAGTTGGGAAATTTTTCTCATGAATCTTCAACTGTCATGATGCATTAGCAACAACCATGTAATTCTTTATAATGAAACATTAAAATCCCTAATTGGATTCATCTCCAATGATTTCAAACCCTCTCTACTAAATCATAATGTGAGAATAGGTGCTCTCACTAACCATCTCTTTAGTTCATTGAAATGTTTCTCACATTCATCTATCTAGAAGAACTTGATACCCTTATGTGTTAACTTAACCAGAGGAGTAGATAGTCATGATAAATTAATCGCAAACCAATGATAATTTCCACCTTAATAATTAATGTTATGGATCTCTTTCATCATGGTCTTTCTAGTCCAACATTATATAGCCTCTATCATTTATTAATATACAACTACACTCTCTCTTGAGATTATGTGACCCAAAAATGAAACATTTTTAATCCAAAATTCACACTTTGATTTTTCATAAAGCTTATCATTCCTGAGGTTATTTAGTTCAATTATCATGTGATATTTATGATCTTCCTTTCTTATTAAATATATTATATTATAATATATAAATACTATGGAAAAAATGTAATCTATGAGGACTCTATTGATTAAATCCCTGAAGATATAAGTGTTATGTGTATGACCAAAATGAATCAAAATATATTCATAGTTCAATAACATATACTAAATTTTGTCTTGTGTATATCCTTCTTCTTGATACTAAATAGATGATATAGATAATGAATGTAAGTATTGTAAAAGTATTGAGCTCCAGGATGTTGATCTAATATGTCATCAATACGGGGGAGATGAAACATATTTTTAGTTGTGATATTGCTCAATTACCAATAATCAATGGATGGTTGTATTGATCCATATTTCTTTTCCTAAAAAATTATTGGTTCAAGATATGGTTAAAAAAATTTATTAATGAATACCTTATCAAGGTTTCCTTTGAGTTGAGTTTTCAATTCTTGATAGTCAATTGGTCCCATTCAATAAGGATTTATTGAAGTTAGTGTGGAACTAAGTATGTGTTCAATTGAGAACTAATCATAAAAATTTGTTAGAAGACTATGAAACATTTCTAGAAAGGTATCCATAAATTCGTGAAAATTTTTCATATCATTGATGTAGATTTTCTCCCCAACCATATGTGATAAATCTTCCAATTTAATTGAAATCAAGACCATACACTAGATGTAATATCCAAATTAATTTCATATATGTCATGACAATGATTGATGACCATGGATGGGCTTGAAATATCAAAATTAACATCACTTCCTTGAAAATTGATGTGTGATGTATATAGAAAAATCCAATCCATGACTATTGTGACATAAAATTGAACCAAAGGAAGACTGGAAAGAATTACAATAAGAACATTCCCACAAACTTCAACCAGAGATTAATCTTAGACCTGAGATTCAATAATCATTCAATTAGAGGTTTACAATGATAATTCCGAATATAATTTTTTTGTGGAATATTAAAACCCTTATAAAATTACAGAGATATGAAAGAGTGTGTAAATTTTGAATAATATATGACATTAGCAGTTCTATAGTGGATGCTAAGTGAACCTTTTCTCACATTGTTATCATACCCCTCATTAGAAATAGTGATTACATGAGATTTCACATTATCACTCATGTTGAGAGGTTATTAACATTGATCATCATTACCAACACATGGATTTGGGTAGTGGTTAGAATAATGCATAATATTCATAAACATAAATCACTGAATCATGGGAGGTATATTTTTTCGTAGTTTTTTCCCATTTGCAACATTAGCTTATTTCATCCCATCACATCATAAATAAAATGATTGATATCCTTCCATTACATAAATAAAACATTTATTATACACCTTAAGTAGATTTCTACTCTTCTACTTTCTACACTTAGATCATAATGGAATGATTTTGTTCTTCTCTTCATGGTTTTATATTTTCAATTAATCTCCATCTTCATATTCATGTCAAATCCATGAGGTTGATATGTGATTCTAGACTCCATTGAATTCTTGATTTCACAATGCACATTCTCTTCATTTCTATTAAATAAAATTATTAATAACACTCTTATGAGACTTGGAATTAATCCACTAACAAACATATAAACATTACATCCAATTTGGATGATAATTCCAGAATAATTCCTTGCATGTCACAAAAAAATTACATTCCTAGATACTAACAGATTTATCATACATTTTCATATACACAAGGAACTATTTCTATATCTTGGTATGAAAAATCTGAGGAAAGTAATTATGCAAAAAAAAATCCTTCAACTTGTCATGTTCCATGAATTCAATTTAATCTTTTTCCCTCATATTCCTTATTAGAGTCCACTACAGTCTACATCACCTTCTATCTAATAAAAAACCAAAATTACATTTTCAATCTCCAAACATATATAAAATGATAGTATATTTTCAATACTACTGATCCATTGTTCTACAACTAGTGCATCATAATACCCTTTAAATAAAGGTGGATTTTACTTCATGAATCACTCAATAAAATTTTGTTCCCTCTTTTTCTCATTCGTAAGTCCAATAAGATTAATAGCTTCATAATGCTATATCAGCATAAAATCCTGAATTTTAATTCTATCTCCAATTGAATTTGGTTGCTCAAGATGAAAATCATTGAATTGTCCATTGAAATAAGTAATAACATTTTTCCTTTTGGTTGAAGCCACTGACTAAATAAAAAATCATAAGGTATGAGATAGTTATCATATTGGCGAACAAAATAATCATAAAAAGTCACTTATAGGATATCTAAATAATGAATTAATCCTAAATCTATGAATATATATATTAACCTAGATTACTTATTATAACCCTCTATTTGTATCCTTTATGATGGTTCATGAAGAGTTTGTGAATTTCAATAGCATATCCCCTATGAGTGTCAAACATGGTGTCTAGAAAGGCATGTTGTTATGTAATAGATTACCATGTGTTAGGCCAAGAACATATTTTCATATTTGATAACCCTAGATATATCTATGCAAAAACCACATCTACATTTAGTATACAGACTTGGATTTATATCAATAAAACCACTCACTCTATACTTTACCAAAATTACATGAAAAGTTTCTATATATTTTCTTATTCGTATACTTAACCCAATGAAATTATTTAGGGTTCTCACTAAGGAATCCTCATCTAATAATTCAATTATTAACTAAAACTTTTCTCTTATACAAACTATAGAGACTCTAACTATTTGTAAATTAACATTGTAAATCATTTCCAGAATTCATAAAACATTATAAAAATGGAAGCCCAATTACTTGTGTAGTCAAGTGTCATTGGAAACACGAAAAAATAAACACTAATACATAATTGAGCAATATAATCTCTCAAAAGGTTCATTTGGACTAGAACCCTTCTTAGAAATATAAAACATAATAAATATCTTTATAACCTGGTGAGGGAAACCTAAAAATGGGTGACCTAAAATTCTAATTAAGGGAAAATATGGTACATATAAAATAATAATCATGTGTATAAGTGTATGGGAACATGAACATTAAAATAGAATATAATACCCTAAATATCAATGATCTTATACATGAATAAAAGAATAAAACATGGAAGTTCCTAAGACTTAAGTGATTAGAAAATAAATTACATAATCCATGGAAGAATAATGTTGGAACAAAACATGGAATTATAGAAGACACATAAGAATATAAAATATGATTTCTATAGTTTCTATGAGATCCAATTCAATACCATATTTTTAGTATAAGTTCTCTACCAATACCATTTTGGTTCCCATGGTTCACTCCCCTGGCCATCTTAGTAGCATGATTTCAGTCTTCATACCATCTTGATTGTCATGGTTCACTCACATGGCCATCTTAGTAGGCATGTTTCATTTCCAGGACAATATTAGTCTATCCCATGAGATATAAAACATTACCTAGTGCATCAAAGGGATATTTTTGTTAAACCTATATTATAATTAAATCACACAAACATGCTAAACAAGATCATAAATTATAATATCATAACCCATGAAAATAAATGGGAATTATAAACATGTAATCATATAATAACATGTGGTAAGATATGGATTTCATAATCATGTCATTGTAAATGTAACTCATGAAAATAAGTTGGTTTTCAATGCATATAACACTTGAAGGAGAAACACGTTACATAAACATCATTTGATTAAAACATAATCTGTTTAGAGAAACAATATGTTTGGAAACAATGAATAATTTATCCATAAAGACAAGAGTAACAAAAAATTGATTTTATTATATATGGTAAATCATTTTGATATATATTTTTAAAAAATATCTTGAGTAAAATATCCTTTCTTAAATGAAAAAAAATTTAAAATAGATTTTTTTTAAAAGAGTATACTTAGAATATAAATTTGAAAACATATTATAAAATCTCTAAAAGAAAAAAAATTCAAAATAATTTTCCCTTTAAAATGATATCCAGAGATCAATTGAAAATATTTTTCTAAACATTTTTTAAAATATTGTTTTTAAAAATAATGGATTTTTTATAGCAGAGATAGACGTTACGATTTTAATTAAATACATTATCATAAAAATTAAATATTGGTAAAATGGGAATAATAAAAGGATTTATACTGAGTAAACAGTGGATAAGGAATGTCATTTTTTTTTGTGATTACTGGATAATAAGATTTCATCAAATAAAGCAAAAACTTAAACAATCTCAAAATTTGATGTAATTGTTTTTATAAAAGATTAAAAAATTATATTTTGGGATCATATTATGCATGTAATAAATGGAAATTAAATGAACCGAAACATATCATAAAAATAATTATATTGTACATATAACACCTAAAATTTTTGTATATTCTCCTTGAAAAGTAATTTTGGTGTATTACAAAACTTCAGTCTCAAAGAAAGTAAATTGGGGAAAAACAATTTTACCCATTTGGAAAATTTTGAAACATAAAAACCATTAAAATAAATATCATAAAATGGATATTTAAATACCCATAAATTTATGTATAAGTCTCCTATAAAAATAACAGTCCATAAATACACCATAAAAAAGGAATGAGTGGTGGACATAGCATGTATCTCATTGAAATAAAAAGTTATATTAAATCCCCCTCCCTTCTGTCTTTAATCTCTTCATACCCATTAAATAAAAGTGTATGATAAATATAAATTAATTATACATATTTTAAATAACATTATTATTATTACCAAATATTACCCACTTGTTAGCTATCCTATGTTACAGTTTAAATTTAGATAATATATGTTTTGTTCCTTACATGTGTCTTAATTTTTATATCATTGGTATATATTTTTATATCATTATTCAAGAATTTAAGTCATGATATAAATATAATATATATGCATTTTATGTGTATTAAATTAATATATATGATATATATATATATGAAATAGAATACCCTGTTCATGGAGACGGTAAGATGTACATACGAATGAAAGCTATTTCTTTTTTTATTATCATTTTGAATAAAATAATAAAAATGAACTAAATGAATATATGTATATGATCTAATTAATGTATTATTATAATGATATTTATATAATTTATTTTCACTTAACCCATCCTTAATACATTCAATGTTGTGTGTGAATGAATCACATCGCTTTGAGGGGGTGGTAGTCCACACTTCTCAAATGAAATTATTATATTTAAACCAAATGGAAAGTAAAAAAGATATGTTACATAAAAGTAATAATTATTATTTAATACATTAAAAATTTAATATATTACACATATAAATATATTTTATATCATAATATAAACTATGAGTGGTGGTAAAAGAAAAATTAGCATTCATCGTTTAGTGAATTGTCTGTTCCCCGTACACCTAAACAATATATTCAATACTCATTAGATTGAGGTGTGTGTAAGTGTAGGTTTAAACCATATAATAACAAAATATTAGTATATTTTGAATATTGGTGGTGTAATTCAATAATTTAATAAAAAGAGTTAATGGAGTGATTAATGAAAATAAAATAAAGGATCTTTAGAGAAGGCAATACCTCTTAATCGGGTAAATCATTTTGGTTTGGGACAAAAGGATTAATTGGATTTCCATATTCCCAAGGTAAGGATTATTAAAGGGATGTATTTTTTATTTTTTTTTTAAAATCCTAGAAGAATATATTAGGTATTTGATTTTTGAAGAAGAGGGATATGTTGTCTCCTTTCATGAGGAGGGAAGTGAGGTAATTTACATTTTTTAAAACATCTTTGGTGTACACATGTTTTTCCTTAAAAATCATACTAAACAAATAATAATATATATTTTATGGTTAATTAATGAATTATTTCCATCCATTTGGTTATATAAAATTGTATATGTCATTTTGGGTCTTAAATTTAATGTTTAGTATGTAGTGTTGCTTAATTTTACCATAAACGATGAAATTAATTTTAAATACTTTCACTAGTATTTTTTGAAAAAACGATTTTGATATTAATAAAAATGAAAAATAATTATTATTCTAAATATGTATTCATTTTTAAAAATTAAAATCACATAAGTGACAGAAATTAATTTGTAATTAATCCTACTGTCTGGTGGATATAATGGGGTTTTAACGTAAAAATGATTAAAAGTATGTTATGGTTTTATATCCAATTTCAATGTGAAATTGGTTATTACTACATATAAAGGACTAATAGATAAAAATATAATATAATTAAACTTTTTATCCAAATTAAAATATAGTTTAACCTTAAAAATAAATCATTTAAAAAAGACATTTGAATTAAAATCCGGTATTTTCCACAATTTATCTAAAAATGATGTTTCTATATAATATCCCAAAATTTCTCCAAATACTTATTTTCAAATTAAAAATTCAATATAATGTTTATTTTATGAATCTAAAATTATATATATCTATAAAATTAAATTTATTATTTTTCAAAAAAGGTCATTTAAAGAAATTCATTCGAGAAAATGATATTTTTAAACATATAGGAACTTTACCAAAAATAATATCATTTATTATAAATATGTTATATATATATAACCATTATAAAAAATATTTGAAAAGTAATTAATTTGATTAATATAATAATGTTTAATAGACAAGATTTAATTATCTTGTATAAATAATTATTTTCATAACATGATGATTCGAAGAAACATTGTTATTTCGTGTAACATATGCCAAGTTGGTGTTTCATGTATCATATACCAAGATGGCATTCCATGTACATTCATGGTGAAAGGAATGTTAATTGTAGTGAATTTCACCATATAAAATAAAATTTAATTTCTTTGAGACAAAATATGTCCATAAAAACTCGACTTGTTACAATTTCCTCACACTTGATAAAGGATATATTGGTTTTATTTTTCTCCCCTCACTTTCCTAGGAAAAATTGACATAATATCCCCATTTTTAATATAATCCCATTAGATTAAATTAACATCCACAATTTTTATTCAAAAATTTCCACAAATTGGACTGTCTCTCATTCCCTTCTCCTCCTTCAACTCTTTTATATTTCTTTAAATATTAGTTTTCCACTTCATCTACTGATTTCTATTAAAAATATGACACTTAGGGAATAATTTATGTACCATGGTGGAAATTGATAAAATATCATCAGATGAGGTAATTTGATAAAAAAATTGTGCTTTTGTAGGTTTTTCTTAAACCCTTAAAATAAATAGACAACATTTATTTGTGGATTACATAAAAAGTTTCTATCATGCCTTGAAGATCATGTGTTGTTTTCCACATAAAATGTAGCACTTAGCTTTTTATTTTATCCTATTTTATTTAATTTACCCTTTATATATACTCATTTATCTCAAAGGATATATTATTCAAATAATATCCCCTTAAAATTATTATATTAAATTCCCTTTATCTCACCATCAACCTTTTTATTATGATTCAATGAATACTATTGGTTAGTAATCCCTTTAAATAAAAACTTCACAGAACAAATTTATATCATTCATTACATATCAAATATTGAAGTGTCTTATCATGGGACTTGTTACATTTTTTATGCATTAAACTGGGAAAGTTACTATCTAACATGGATTGTATCCAAGAGCGCCTCATAAATAGATGGGAATTATCATTTCCCTTGGGCTTGATAATAGTTATTGGGACTAAAAAAACGTCAATTATAATTACATAACCCCCACATTTACGTATTAATATTTTTTAAAATGAAAAATAATAAAAAAACAAATCTAAGATAAGAAAAATCTAAAAACCAAAACATAATATACAAAAGAAAAATAAATTTATAAAAAAATAGATACAAATAATGTTGAAAACAATAAAATATGTTATGTGAATATTAAAAATCATAATTCTGAATTGAAGTCCCCAATAGCTATTAGTAGAAATTAAATTACCCTTGGTCAAAATACAAATTGAAAATTTTCATATTGAAAGAAAAGTAGCAAAAAAACAAAATATGAATAATCCGGGACTTATTATAAATATTGACAAGATCCAAACATCACAATAGGTTAGATCCCAACAAATCTGTGTATTCCCTTTCAAATTATATCAAAAAAATTTATTTTTAAATTGATTATTACAATATAAATTTTTAATAATCCTCTACATAATGAATCAACTAACACATCATTATTGGTTTAAACTCATTTTCATTATTTTTTAATGAGAATATTATAATGTATGTCAATATTATATATCTAATTATTAATATATAAAAACTATTTTAAATTCCTTTTTGAACCATTTTATAGAAAACATATTTAAAATGAAGTCTTTTAGTCATAATTGTAGTTTTCAATTTCATATAGTTTTCTAACACATACTTGAAAATAGATTTATAAAAATATTCATGGTTAGTAAAAACCATATTTATGAAACACATGAACACCAAAGCATAAAAATAAACAATTTTTCATTCTCACCATTAAAACACAAAAAAATAGAATAACAAAAGTTCTAAATTTACTATCACACCAATAAAACTCAAAAACATTTTTTACAAAAACACTATAAGCACAACTTTACCTTCCTAATTTAAAACACATTTTCAAATACCTCTTAAAAGATTCTAAAAAATATACCTAAATGGAAAAGAGGAAAGAAAATAAATAATAATGTTTATTTCAAAGTCACAAAACCTAGGGAATCAATCTATAAGAACATTTTCATCAAGATATAATACAAGGAATGTGGGACAAAATCAATGTAAATGGTATAATTATGTCTAAAATAATAGTTCATTCACTAATCACCATGTGATCACAAATAACATTAGAATATCTCTCTATCTACAACTATCCCATCCTTCAAATATCATTATATGTCTCTTGGGAAATAACATATCTATTGGATTTCTCAGTCCCATGGGTATTGTTATGTCTGTTATCTCTCACCCTCTATGGATAATGTACCATAACAAATTAATAAACATGTTCTGGGCTTTAATACCATATGTCACCTACCTGATCAACAAAGTATACATGAAAAATCAATATAGGGGAGTGAAATGAAGCATTAAAAAATTAAAATATAGATCATCAAAAATAATGTGAACCACTCCTCATCCATCTTCAAAATAATTTTCATCAGTAACATCTATAAACAAATAAAATATAAAGATCTATAATGTAATACTTCCACTCATTGGATCATGTGAAACTAAAGTGTTAAATATAATCTAAGGGGATTAAGATTATCTCACGTGTTTTATGAAAACCCCATTTTTATAAAATTTAAAATTAAACATTAATTCTCAAACAATACATTTTTCCATGACTAACTTCCTCTATATAAAACTAAAAAAAATAAACATTGGTGAATAAATATTACTAAAACATTTTTAAACAAAAATGAGACGACAAAATTACCTTGAAACAACCATTTGATTTCACAATAGTTTCAAAATGTTATCAAATACAATACAAAAGATATAACCCAACCCATTTATGTCAAAATTATATCTTATACACTTAAATAACATTAACAAACTCGAACAAGTGGTTTGAAAGAAAATTATACAACATACACATTTAAAAATACCATCCATCATTAAGTGTCACGAATCGTCCCCCCTGGGGCCTTTGGAATTACTACCACATTCCCTCCTTCCCAAGGCTAAGGGATGGTGACTAATGATGAAGGGGTCAACCTACAAGTTGAAGGAATTTTCTGGAGTACATGTACGCACACACACACACCCAACTACACCCCAACACACTAAATAGGAGAAACAAGTACCACTGAAACTAGATGAGTAAAAGTGAAACTAAAATAAGTGGGATATAATACAAACCCAAAAATTACTGAAAATAGTATGTAAAAAAGGAAACATTTCTGTCCATAATCAGAAAACCCCACCTGATTAGAAGAGTAGTGAATCTACCTGAATCTGTAGTAGTATGTCATGTCTGCCTGGTCCTACCGGGCTCCGCCTAGTCTTTGGCCACCAAGTCCACCAACCTATAGTTCATCAGTCCCGTCTTCCTAAGCACCCCTGTTATAAGGTTGGTCTTCTTCACCAGACACAACACGTGTGGGTGAAGCCCATGTAGGTGTGTGTAACACTGTACTCACTAGTGACCCCAAAAAAAGGAAATAACACACAACAATTTATCAATGTAGTGAAGGAAACACAATACTACATAGACTAGGTATATTCTAGGGCAGTAACTGTATCAACATTAGTTAAATTTTTGAACACCTCAATACCTGGATAATTCCTCTTCTATCAAGTACAGTGGGCCCACCAAGTCATGAAGATGTGCTTTCCACTAACCATGGAAAGCTTAGATACTCCTCCCCCATCGCATACCATGGGCCTAAAAAATCACACCAAGCTACATTCTACTAGTAATAGACTACTGAGGTACTCATCCTAATTGAATACAGTGGTCCTGTAAAGTCACAAAGAGGTGCTTCTCGTCGTGTGCCTACCAAGTCACAAATAGGTGCTTCCCCTTGGACAAAAAAGACAGTACTCCTTATATCTCAGCCAGTCTCCGGGTTCTGTATGTAGTAATCTTGAGAGAACAACTAATAAAGCCCTTCATCTCATCTGAACAATCACAATAGTCATTATAGGGCAATATAAAAGATCCACCTCATCGAGACGACCCTATCTCTATAAACGATTTGTCAATCCAACACAAAATTTTCAAGATATAGGCATTTTAGAAACCAGGGAGCTGGTTGTGATGGGACCCGGTTAGACAAGGTTGGATCGACCCAGCCAACCTGTCCCAGGGGTCCCACATACCTCAGTTCATTAATATGGACTCGATCCAACCTAGTGTTGGTCAAGGTCAGGACACTTCGGCCTGGCCCATGGACCAGGCCCCACAGAGCTCACTCGACCCGGCCAAGTTGGCTGAGGGTCTAAACCGCCGAATAGCCTGGAGACTCGGTCATGTCCAGCCTTACCCGAAGAGGGTGTGGGTTTGATCCATACTGGGGAGCTGTGGGTCGGATCCTAAGTGCGAGTCCGACATTCTGGGGGATTACGTCATGTCTGATCAGTAAGAGTCAGACCAGTCCACCCCATTAGACTCGGCTGGGAGCTGTGTCTGTGCTCCACCATCACCTCATGGGTCACCTCCTCCTTCGTGGTCAATGAACCGCGCCCTGTCATGTAATATGGAACTTGGTGACACATCTTATACCCTATGAAATATTCAAGTGACTGCATCTTCCACCTCAAAAATTATGCTCGGCCAGCGGTTTCTCTTATGACAATGCACCCTTGTCCGGCCATGGCCTTTCTTCTAGCACACCATCAAGGCACGACTCCTTCCACCCATGACCTCCACTGTAGTCCCTCATCGGTGCTAGTGCATCGATGGTTTCTTTCTTGGACAACCAGATATGCACCATTGGTCTATTCTTCATGAATCATTCGTGTGTGTTTTTTGGGGATCATTCTCTCAACTGTGAAGGTCTCAAAACATCTTTGTTGTTTATTTGAATCATTGGCCACAAATAACATCCCCGACTGATGGGATCGGGCCTTGTTCATTTCAGCCTTGGCCCTCCACATTTAAATTTTACAAATCAAGGGAGGTTTAGGTACTTTAATTTGATGAAGAATAATAATTAAATTCTGGATAAAAACTCCAAATACATCACCCTCCCACAAGAAATCACAGTCCGCAGATTCACATTTCATGGGTTGATCAACGTTCATCATTTTAAAATAATAATGGGGAAACATTAAAATAAAAAAACTCTTACCTCTTACAACATCTGATGTTGTGGAGTTCGTCCTTGACATGTTAAGATATCGGCGTCATTTCTAGGCTTTGATCATCGAAAGGCCTGATGAAGAAGATGATGTCTGGATGGCGTTCTTCATTCTTCATTGGGGGTTGATGTCAATTAAAGGGTCCCTAGAGAATACTAAAATGTTTTAATCCATATTTCCCATGTACGTCGAACTATAAATAGGGTCTCGTCATAGCATTACCATTATGATGTGACGTCACATCATTCCATAGTTTTATTTAATAAATAATGTCATAGTCATGTGTCATTAATGCATTATTACACTTTGAGTTTAATGATCTATTAATCAGCCTTGCTGACCTGCATTTTATCTAACATGTCACTACCCACAGCGTCATCTTCTGCCACTAAAAAGTGAGAAAGAAAATAAAATAATTTTTAAAATAATTTTACCATTTTTCTCAAAAAGTCCAAAAATAACATTTCCTCTCATCCCTTTCTAAATGATGTTAATCACTTTATAGTTGAATCTCAGTGTTTTTAATTCAATGGTTCCCTCATTTTTGATCTAAGATACAGTTTAAAAGATAGAAAACCCCTCTCACACGTTTATTGAACAGACCATAAAATGTTCATAATTCCATTCTACGATCTCTAGACATCAAGATCACATGCCACAAATTTAGTGTTCTTGAAATAATTTCATATAAATAAAAAATTACACAGAAATTATAAGATGTTACATTCTCTTCACCGTAGGTATTTACATCCTCAAAATCCAAAATAGCAACTAAATAAAGATTGAGGTACTTAGAATTAATCTAGTCATCCTGCTACAATGTTCCCTTCTAGATATTCTCATGAAACCATATGATGTACATTAGAGGAATCCACTTTCCTTGTAGGACCAACTCATATCGATCCTCTATCTATACTTGGAACCCAAAAAACGTCAACCCATTGTCTATGTATAGCTCACCCCAGTCAATGAAGACCATTTGATCCAACACATACCTTCTCATCTATGACAAAAGGAAACTGTCATGCACCAGTTGTATCTGTGGGGGAAGAGCTAAGTAGTATGCCACCTCGTTAACTCAACTCAAGACTAGAAAATGTCTGATGAACCACTGAGATAGCTTTCCACCCCAACCAAATCCCTGCAATCCATGTTGGGGTAAGACCTAAGAAAACACATGATCTCCCTCCTTGAACTCCAATGGTCTCTATCTCTAATAGGCATAATATTTCATCCTACAATGTGATGTCCTCAACCGCTCCTGGTTGATATGCACCTTCTTGGTGGTAGCCCATGCGAACTCTAGACCCATGTATGCTAACCCCCTTGGGTATGTCCAGAGTATGGGTGGTTTTCCCAGAAACCAACAATAGGACTCAAACAGTGCCATGCTGATGGGAGAGTGATAGCAGTTGTTTATTGAAAACTCTACTAGTTGCAGTTAGTCCTCTCAATTAAGACCAAAGTCTAGGACGCATGCATGAAGCATGTCATCCATGTTATGTATGTTCTTTTCTAGCCGACCATCCAATTGGGGATGAAAATATGTGCTCAAATTCAACTACATCCTCAAAGCCTCATGTAATCCATTCCCCAACCAGGATGTAAAACGAGCATCGCGATCTGAGATGATCGTCGAAGGCACCCCGTGAACCTGCCTATCTCTTGGACATTGAGGAGTCTCAATTCCTCTACCGGTCCCTACTCCAAGATGGGTTGGAAGTGAGCCGACATGGTGATTCGGTCATTGATCTCCCAAATCAAGTCATAACCACTAGATATATGTGGTAACCCCGTCATGAAGACCATCGATATACAGTCCAATTTCTACTCTACTACCTCAAGTGGATGAGTCATGCCTACTGAAACCTGGTGCTCATCCTTCACTTACTGATAAGTCAGGCATCATGAAATGAACTCACCCATACATTCTTCATCCCGAGCAACCAGTACTAATGCCATAGGTCCTCGTATATCATTCCAACTACATGTTGTAATACCAAGGTTGATTTATGAAACACCCCCACACCTCGCCCCGCAATGCCATAGGTACTAAGATGAACCATTTAAAAAGGATAACATTCTCTCTAACTATGTAAAATATATCAAGAGCCCATCTTAAGGATATCATAGCATGTCAGGCCTCACAATCAACAACCCTAGATAAGCATCCATGTCTCACTATAAAAGCGTGGGAGTAATACCCATATATTTATGTAAAGAGCTCCATCATCATCTATGAGGGATATCTACAACACGGCTAACTGCTCTGTCTCCTCGCTTAGTAGTTGTAACTTGGTCCTCTTGCTAAGTGTGTCTTCCACCATGTTCCCCTTTCCAGGAGTTTAGACTATCACAAAAACATAATCCATAAGGAACTCTATGCATCACCATTGTCTCCGGCTCAGGTACTTCTGGAAGAAGATATACCTGAGACTCTTGTGTTCGGAGTAATCTATAAACTATTCCCCCATCAATATGTGATCCCACATTATCAACGCATATACCACTTATGGTGACTCTAGGACATAGGTCATGTAGTTCTCCTCATTCTTTCAATACTTATGTGAGCCATTGGTGATCACTTCTTTCTCCTACCTCATGACACAAATGAGCCCAGTCCCGGTTACATCATAGTATATTACACACCCAATGCCCACCTCTGGTATCCTCATGACGAAGGAACTAGTCAGTGTCTTCCTCAGCTCCTGGAAACAATTTTTTAATTTCTCCATCCACAAAAAGGGGTTTCCCTTCATTTTCAATGATGATAATAGTGATTCCACCCTGGAAATGTCAGGCATGAACCATCGACACTAACCAGCCAACCCCAAGAAGCTATGTACCTCAATCACGTTCTCAGTGTCTCCCAAGAAAGAATTTCCTATATCTTTGCTGGATCAACTAAAAAAATAACATATGAGATGATGTGTCCTAGGAAATAGAACTCCCAAATCCAAAACATTAACTTTGAGAGATTACAATTATGTTAGTGCTCTCAGAGTGTATCCAGGACTATCTGTAGGTGTATAGTGTGATCCTCCTCCAATTATGATTACACAACGATGTCTTTGATGAATATCATGATGAACCAGTCAAGGTAGGGCTAGAATATCCTATTCATGAGGCCCATGAACACTACTAGGTCATTGATCATGCCAATATTCATCACCACGAACTCATAGTGTCCATAACGGCACTTGAAGGTTTTGTTTGGTACGTCCTCATCTCATACCTGAAATTGGTGACAACCTAAACAGAGGTTTATATTCGAGAACAACTTCGCTCCCTTTAATAAGTCGAAGCGTTCATCGAACCTTGGTAGTGGGTTCCTATTTGTCATGGTCGCCTGGTTCAGGTGTCAGATGTCCATGCACAACCCCAAACTCCCATCTTCTTTCTTGGAATAAAACATCAGGGCTGCCCAAGTAAAAACACTAGGCCTTATGAACCCATTCTCTTGCACATCCTCAAGATATACCCTCCGTTTCATAGCTCTGCAAGACCCATTTGACATATCTATGTCGATATCAATGCCATCCCAGGGTACAGTTCGATATAGAAGTCTACCTCTCTACGAAGAATTAGGACTGAGACCTCATTTGTGAAAACATCCTTGTACTCATCCACCACTATAGGAATGATTTTTCTCCTCTCCTCCACTGCATCGAGGGTGAGACTATACAACTAGTGAGTGATCGGCTACACCCTCAACAAAGTAAGTTCATCCTACACTAGAATGGTTTCCTTATTTCCTGTTAAGGTAAACCTAGTCCCATCTCCATGGAAACACCACACTGTACAACTGAAATAGTCAATCTAAGCATGAACCATGGGTAACCTGTCCATAACCTAGATGACGTCGTAAGGCCTATACGATTCAACTTGTAGATCCCATCGAATTATATTTCCCCTAGAGTAAGCTCACACTTCCAGAACCAATGTGTATTTGTCGAATCACCTCCCATAGGAGTCTCTAGTTGTTAGGATTGAGCCAACGAATCCACCCGAATCTCCAACATCCAAAATATATCAATGTAAATAAAAGAGTGACTACCTCATATGTATATATATACTCTATAAAGTTTGTAGAAGACACCAATAATATCTTAGATCCTCTTTGGAGCGCTATGATCAAAAGTCTATGCTTCTAGGAGCTGAGCTCGTCCCTATTTACCTACTCCCTGGGGTTGGGGTGGACCACCTGGGGGTGGTGGTGGTAACACCTCGAACTGTTGTCGAATGTCTGCCAATCAGCTAGCTCCCCTACCAGGTAAGACGCCCCATAAACCTCCTCGCTCGAACCGTAGTAGCTACCTCTGCAGCCCCTCGACCGTCTGATAGTCATCTGAATGGTGGTTCGAGCAGTCATGTTCCATCAGTCCCTTCCCACCTCACGAGTACCAACTCCTAACCCCTCTTCAAGCTTCATCTAGCCTAGTCTCCTCGCACAGCTAACCCTAAGTCCTAGGGTCATCCTCTGAAATACATGGCCCGCTTCCGCCCATGCATTTGGTGTCTGTTGTCAGCCGAAGACTTCTCTTCCATGGGTCTACTGGGAACTTTAGCTATGGGATCCTGCTCTTCTATGAAGCTCTCTATCATAAGGGCTCCCTCCAGCACCTCGGTAAGGGTTGGGATGCTAAGAGACACCATCTAAGCCTTGATCTCCTACGTTAGTACCTTCTAAAAGGCTTGATCCCTAATGAAAGGGTCTCGCACCATATCTCTAGAGTAGCAGTAAAGCTCTATAAACCTGTCCAAGTACTCGACCACTATCATGTTGTCCTATTGTAGGTGGAGCAGCTCCTCGATGCATACATAGTGCAACGTCATGGGACAAAACACTTATGTAAAAGCCTCTAAAACTAAAACCAAGTGAGATTAGCCTCAAAATGAGTGTGGATGGTCAAACTCTTCCATATCCATGTTGATACCCAAAGAAGGCTTGTTGCAATGATCTCCATATGGTTAAGCATTTTCCTCACTAAGTGGCAGACCCACGTCACAAGCCCCAAATAGTCCTCAGTGACCTAAGGATCCATCCCTCCCCAACACCTAGGAGGACACTGTCTTTGATACTCTTGTAGGGCACTGAGGATATAAATGTTCTCTGCTAGAACCACTGACAATAGAAGCTGACCATCGGGTGGTGGTAGCACTGGTGCACCACCCGGTGAGGTAATCTCTAGAACCAGTCCTTGAATGGATACCTGATCACTTGGTGGGATATCTTCATGACCTCGTAATAGGATCATGGCTGGTGGTCTACATCGAGGAATCATGAGATAGATCAGGACGTACCACGATTATAAGGATATTCCTTATGATATGACTCTTCTAAAAGATAAAGAGACACTTATGAAATTAGTTTTTCCACGTATTGTGTCCAAAAAATTTATAGCTCTAGTGTATGGATACGTTTGTCATCGCACCAATACTGGATTCCCCTAATCTGAATTTCTAACTCACAACACTTAAAACTATTTCCCTAGAAAAAACACTGATTCCCGATCATTAAGGGGGAACCGACCACCCTTGGACATAACTTTGTCTCGAACCGTCCCCTAGGGGCCTGTTATGTGACTACCCCAAGACCGCCTCTCAAAGACCAAGGGATGGAAAATAGCACTGAAGGCATCAACCAACAAGTGGGAGGAATTTTTATTGATTACTAATTATAACTCAAAGTAAGTGGGCTCGAATACAAACCCAACGAGAACTGATATAAAAATGTACAAAAAGAAAACTACGATGGCCATTTGTAGATATCCACATCTGATGGGGAGAGTAGTAAAGCTACAAGATTCTGAATTAGTAAATCTTGTCAACCATGCCTTATTATACCCCAAATAGTTCTAGGCCACCATGTCCACCATCGTAACATCTGTTACTCTCGTCTCCCTAAACACCCCTATCGTAATGTCGGACATCCGCACCAGAGAGAACTTGTGTTGGTGAAGCCTGTGCAGGGGTGATTAACACAGTACATAGTAGGGAGAACAAGACAAAAAGGAAAGAACACGCATCAATTCCTAAGAGGAAAGCAGAAAACACAAGACACCTACAACGGGTATATTCTAGAGTAGTAATAGTTGCATCATCAGTCACATCGTTGAACTCCTTGGCTGTTAGAGAACTCCCCCTCTATCGAATATATTGGGCCTGCCAGCTCACAAATATGTTCTTTCCACTAACCTTGGATTGCTTAGGTACTCCTCCTTCATTTCATACCGTGGTCTAGTAAAGTCACACAAGGTGTTTCCAAAAAGTCATGACCTACTGAGGTACTCATCCAATTTCCATATTGGGGGATTCAAAAGTTAATGAGATGTAATTCTCCCCATGGGAATTCCATGTCACGATGAGGTGCTTTTAACAGGAAAAAAATTTAGTAGTCGTCAAGTCTCAGTTAGTCCTAAGGTTCATTACATTGTGCACATGAGAGAACCAATCATTAATCCCTTCATCTTATCTGAACTATCAAGAAATTCACCACAGATCTGGAAAAATGATCTGCCTTATCGAGAGGGTATCAACGTTGCAAAAGGATAGTCATTTAGATGTGTGATTTTCAAGATACAACAGATTTATTAACCAACAGGCGAGCTGCGATGGGACCCAGCCCCTCCCGGTCGGACTGACCTAACCAACCCAACCCAGGGGTCCCACATACCTCGGTTCATTAAGAGACACTCGATCTTACCTAGTGAGGGTCTTGTTTAGTATAGTCAAGCTTGGACAATGGGCCATGCCAAACATACCGCGCTAGACGACCCAAGGTTGGTCAAGGGTCTAGTTCGCCGAATTGACCAGAGATCTAGTATAGTACGACCAACCCAAAGAGGGTGCAAATCTGGCCCACCAGCACAGTCTGTCCCACTGGGCTTGGGTCCGAATCTCTATGTAGTGGGGCTGACCCAGCTCAGTGAGCCGTGGGTCTGCCCCGCAATGTAGGTTTAGACCATTAGGGGTTCACACCCCTTTTGGTCCCCAACAGGTGGACTGGTCTACCTCGAGGGATGCGGTCGGGAGCTGCGTCTGTGCCTCGCCATCACTTCGTGGGTTGCAGCAGGGCACCTCCTCCACCTTGGTCAATAGACCATGGCCCGTCGCATGGGACACAGATCATTGATGCATCTGTTTCCCCTCCTATGTGGTCAAGTGATTGTGTCTGCCACCTACAACAGCCAGCTTGCCTTGAGGATTCTCCTGTGGTGCCCCGACAGTGTCTGTTCATGGTATTTCATCAGGCATAAAATCATGGCACACCAGCGGATTCATCCACAAACCACTAGGTCCACATCGGTGGTCGGTTAATCGTGCCGCTTGCACCTGCATTTTTTGAAGATCATCCTCTCAACCACGACAGTCTCAAAACAGTATTGTCATTGATTCAATATTTTTTCTCTGAAGAACACCCAATATAGAAGGGTTGGGTCCTTGTTTGTATCGTCATGGTCCCTCCTCATTATATGTTTATAAAACAATGGAGGTCCCTGAATTTTAATTTGAACAACATAGATAATCAAATCCTGAATAAACAAACCTCAAAGAAGTCACCCTCCCACAAGAACGCACAGTCCACAGATTAAACAATTCACAGTATAATCGGTGATCAAAATTTTGAAATAAGAATATGGAAACATTAATGTCAAACAAACCGTATCTCTTACAATTTCCAATGTCGCAACATTTTTCTTGAAGGGGATAAGATATCAACATCGCTTCTTGGGTCCGATCATCGAAAGGTGTGATGAAGAAGTTGAAGTTTCGACAGCGTTCTTCATTCTTCATTGGCATTGATTTATATCATAGGTTATCTATAGAATCCTCCAAATTTTAAATCCATATTTCCATAGCACATCAAACTATAAATAGTTGCATGTTGCATCATTAAAATTATGATTTGATGCCACATTGTTACACTATTTTATTCAATAAATACCTTCAATGTTACTCATCATTAGAGCATCATTACACTACAAGTATAATGACCTATTAATGATTCATTGATTCACATATTCACCTCCATGTTGCTCCCCCTCAATGTTTCCATCTTCCACTCAAAAGTGAGAAATAAAATAATATAATTCATTTAAATTGTTTTACTTTTTTTAGAAAATTATGAAAATTAACTCTTCCATTCTGCCCATTTTGGTCGAATTTAACACATTTCTAGGCTAGCCTCGTCATTTTGAATTCAACGGTTCCCCCATATTTTCAATCCAAGTGATGGTTTAAAAAATTTAAAATCATTCTCATAGGTTTAATGAACATGCCTTTAAAAAGGTATAGAATTCTGTTTCGGGCTCTCCGGTCCTTAGAATCACATGTCGTCAAATTTCACGATCTAGAAATACTTCTATATAAATAAAAATATAAATATTTAGAAAGAAATACTAGGACAATACATTTATCATTACTTGTATGAGTAATCAACTGATTAAAAGAGAATGTTTTGAATATTTATATACACATGGTAGGGAATATAATTCGATGGAATGTTTAGAAACTATTTAGAAAACCTCATGTTTCCATTATGGGATGCATTAATTGGAATAAAATAAAAATAGAAAACAAATATGAACTAACAATAATTCAATAGAATATAACACGTTGTGACCACATTTTAAATTTACCTTAGATTGAAAAAAAAGTTAAGAAATCCTTAAATATGACCTAAAACACTCCAATGAGAAAACATATTTATTCTACAACCACTACATGAGTAAATCTACATTATTCATAGAAAATATAGCACTAAAATATTATATGTTTAAACATTAATTTTCATTTATGAAATTATGAATCAATTTAATGAGATAATATATGAGTTAAATTGATTTATAGGGACTTAAAATATATAAATCCACTAGAAGATAAGGTGGAGGACCACCAAAATAAAATGACATATGGGAGTTGAATATTAATATGTGATTCCTATCTATTTCAAATATATACATAAAGATATGTGTCCAAAAGTGTTAAAATAAATCACAGGGGTTATGAAAAATTATACTTTTTATAAATCTAGCTGGGTCACAGGATTTGGTGGCTCGAAGAGACAATTAATGATCCAACAGTCCAAAGGTCACTATCACAAATAGACCCACTCACATTGTAGACATGGGATTCTCTATGGGTGAAATAAAAGTGTTCTTACCATGCTAAATGGAACTATCATATTGCATACCTAACACCTATTATTTTTCGATGGTTTACCATATTTTTCATAATCAATGTTCCCTCACTATTATATAATAAAAAATGTCCAGGTATCCCCTAGTATTTGCACGATTCAAATAGATTATTACATTAATGTTGATCACTATCCATTCCAGAGAAGTTTGAACTAAAAAGTTATCTCATTATGGTAAATGATATGATTTTATCTAATTCATCTATGAAATTAGTATATAAGACAATAAATGGTAGAATTTATGTGTTTTCTACAAAAAATCCAATGAATACTTAAAATTCTTACCAAAAACATAATTAAACAAATTATAAACTCCACAGTGTCCTTCTGGGTTTCACGGTTCTCTCCATAATAAAACATTCTACCACCAGAAATTATGGGGTTAATGGAGAGTACAAAAGAACATGAAAACCAAAATAAACCCTTACAGTAAAAGGGATGTCATCAAACGGCCATATGAATCCTTAAATACTAATAAAAATCCTCAAAAAATAAACCATCAACCACAAAGAATATATTGATTCTAATAAGGTTTATACTTAATATATTTATCCTCTCCATTAATAATTTTACTAAATTATTGGATCATCTCACTAATATTTTGTTTAAAAATATTGACGTCACCAAGTATCTACACATCCAAAATCTCTTAATGGAATTTATTACACTTTACAAACCAAATTCAACCATAAGAAACTACCTCAAAATTAGAAAGGGAGGTAAATTTTTTATTGATAAATCTAAAAGTACCATAATCCCGGATCACCTAACAAATTGTATCTAAAATCCTAGAATCCCAATTACCATGATATTTCCACCGAAAGAAAGAATACAACACTAATGTCATAGTCCCATATTATATATAAGGGTTATTAAATACAATCCTAAGGAATAACATCCCATTATGACTCTAATGGGAAACTTATCCCAACAGTATTGACAATACGCCCAGAAAAAACTACACCCTTGGGAAATGATTTCCTCAATAAACAACTACTCATAACTCAATAAGAAAACATCACAAAAATGGTACATCATACAAAATAGGTACCAATATTAACCAAAAGTATACACCAAAAATTTTACACTCCATCAACATTAAATATCTAAAATCCTAATCAAAAAATCCAAAACAAGAGCTGACATAAAAATCGCTAATAGAACTGACCCCCATGATTACAATGATCAAATTAATAATCAAAGCCTACAAAAATTTATTACATAATTACAATTAAACATGCTCAAAGGAAATAACCATGAATAAAATAAGAAAATACTAATAATATTAGAGGAAAATTCATTCCACTTCTTTTCAAAATCTTTCAATGTTTAGTCAAATAATTTAATGACACCCAACAAAAGGACTATACATTAATGATAACCCCTTCTTGGAGGGTAAAAAAATTAAATTTGAATCAATATATCAACCCATTTACATCTCCCAATGAATATCAAACTATCCCAAAATCACCCAATGGAAATATAGAGTAAAAAATTACCCTAAAACAAGAAAATAGTTATCAAAATACGCAACTTATAATATGATGACAACCTTATCAAGGAGTACCAACACCAAATATTATAATCCAATACACCATTAAATTTGGGATGTGCTTCACTAGTTATAAAATAAAGGGATTTTTATAATTCAAATAACAATTGATACAAAAATAGTCATAATTTACAACTTCTCAAAAAAGGATTTCAAAACAACAATGACTTTAAATTTAGGAATAAAAACACCCTTTTTGATTCATTATAAAAAACCATTAATCATTTTAAACCACTCCAAATCACTCAAAAATTTAAAAAAAACAAATGCTTAAACCATAAAAAAGGTAAAAAGTATATTTTGGAAATCACTGACATCTATTAAAATATATTACCGACCTTTAAAAAAATGTTATTCACATGATTAAAAAATCCTTCACCCATAATAAAACATTATAACTATAAAAAAGAAATCAATAATTTAAAATTATTTTTCCATAAAAAATTAAAATAAAAACAGTCATGAAGGCCTTAAATTAAATCCAAAAAATAATTTTATCGTATAATCAATTTTTCTCACATAAAATGATTAAACAAAACAAGTCAAATTAGTTGAATAAAGAAGTAACACAATCTATAATTGGGATATAATCCAATGATGATAATATATCAGAAGACTAATCCGGACACTATTTATATTTCCCTACCACAGAGTGCAATCCTATAATCTAGGGGCTTCTAGAGAAAAATATATAAAGATGTGGAACTATTGACTTCTTCTCTAAGTGGTTTATCTGTAAATTCAAATCATTTATTAAACGCTATAATATAGCACACATCAAGAATTTTTTTCATGTGTGATTATTGACACCTAATGTGAAAACTTTACACTTTTATCCCATTTTATGTATCTCCATAAAAAATGATCATTGACTCCAAAGAAAACGCATATAAAACCATTGGAGTTATGATAACCACCGTCACACACATAAAACCATAATCAAATTATTCCATCAAACAGAATGACGTAAATAGTGAAAAAGACATGACTACCCAAAGAATTTTTTGGATTTGTATGAGAATTATCTTATTTAATATTCTATAAACCTGCCTCCTAAGCCCCTAAAAACATATATCCATTATAAAAAATCCCAAATAACAAATGAGTATACCAAAAACTATATCCTATTGAAAACCTTCATATGAGAACATTTTTAATCAAAATATCCTTGGTATCTTTCTAACCAAGCTCCAGACAAGGCCCTATATAAAAAATGAAGGTTATTCTAGATCCCAAGAGAAAAAACATGGTTTCATTAGAATAAAATAACTACATTATGAATTATTTATCCCAAATACAAAATTATAAATAAATAGATTCAATTTTATATAATAGGCCAAACAAAATCATATAATAATAACAAGAAATCTAAAATGTAATAAATAATAGATTAATAAATTAATAAACAATGGATTTAGATTATGGGAAATATATATCATAAAATAAAAAATTACAAGAGACCAATAAAAACCCCAATCATGATTGTAATTCCACAACCACTCACATGAGCCTCTACAATAACCACATAAACCTAATGACTTAAATATATCTCTCCTGAAACCTTCTCTGGATGAATCATACAGGAAAAAACATAGACCCATGAAAATAAATTTATGATCTAAATATCGTAATAGGTTGTCACCTAATATAAATATTTATTTTCATTAATATTTCTTCATCAAAATTATATTTTTAAAAATAGAAGTAAAATATAGATTTTTTATAAAACATTTCATGAATAAATAATACTCATATTAAAACAACATTTAATGTCATATTCATAATTCCCATTAAATGAAAAAAGTCACATGGGAAAAAAATTTCTAGATGACGATAACTTTTTAAACCATTACAATAATGGCATACGTTAAAACAATTACATAAACACAAATTTTAATATTCATATTTTAAATTTATAAATAAGTTTGTTTTTTATATAGTTATCAAAAATAAAATTAGAAACTAATTGCCACCTAAAAATAAGAATAGTGACCTAAATCCCATTTCTAAAACACACCCACACTGATGTTCCAAAAACAAATCATTTACACTTTCTCATTATAGAAATAAATTTTTTCTATCAAATATCATTTTATAATTAATGAACAAATATTTTAAATTCATTAATAAATCATTTTGAATTCATATAAAAACCATAATTTAACCATGATTTTTTCATAATCCATCTTGAATACAGTCTTACAATCATTAAATAGTAAACAAAAAATTATTTACAGTGGAATTCACACATGAGTGAACCACTATTTCAAATTCATATGAAAATGAGGAAAAAAATACAAGTACATATGTTGAAAAAATAACACAAGAAGAAGGGGAAAGAATCAACTAATATGTGAGAAGTCAACTAAAATGATTCTAAATAGGATCCTACTATCATAGGGTCAAATCAATTATCATTTTCCTAAAATTAAAACACTATGTTAATTTATCACCAAGTGTACATAACTACTATTGGAAGATAAATCAATGTTCCATGTTCCCACACTTATATGATCTCAGTCACTCTCTTACATAACAAAAAAGTCATGGGCTTTCTCTATCCTAGGTGGAACATCTCATGTGTGGGATATCTTTTCCACATATAAAAAATACCGTAACAATTTAACAACCATGGAAAGGGATTTTCCAACTAAGTGATGTACCTTGTTTCCTAATATCTCCCATGATAAATTAATATATGTGATCACAATGAACAATTACATAATTCAAATATAAAACACTTAAAATAACTGACAACTCATATACTAAATCATCATAAGAGAAATCCCAAATCAGCTCAATGCATGAATGATTTATAATTGTATTATAATATAAAACATCCTATTATAGGATTTTATGATAAATTAGAATATAAATAATCTCATGGGGCCCAATATGGTCCAACACCATTTAAGGTATATCATTTTAAAAATAATTTAAAAATTGAAACTTTCTTTCAAATAGATTTCTAGAATGAGAATCCAAAGTGTCATTATTTCATTCTCACCACAGTCAACACTTAAATGAAAATTTGATTAAAACATTTTTAATCACAGTAGGTATCTCCCACTTCCATGAAAATAATCATGGAAAAATTATAATGTTTCAAAAACGTTCTATGTTTATTACATAAGGTTTATCACCATATTTTGAAGTCAAACCCCGATGTCCACAATTTCAAAATCATTAAAACACCCAAAAACATGTTATTTTAATCAATTACCAAAATAATATATGATTTAATTTTATACGCAAGAAAAAAATTCAAAAAAAACATCTATTAAAAATTCACTTATATATTTCTACAAACAGTCATCATGGTATACTATTCAATTAAATGGTTTAAATCCACCTATAAAACCGAATATATCCATGATGGCATGAATACAAGTGAATAAAAAGAATACAAAAAATATTATAACAATAAATAATATTTTTATGTAATATGAAGTGATTAATATTATATCCTACATCAGTTAAATGGATATCTGTCCAAAAAAATCATCTTTGATGGAAAACACAACACTAAACCATGATTTTTCCTATACAACCAATATATGAGAAAATACACATAATCTGAAATACCAACAACCCACATATCAGCTAACACTAATATTATTGTTCATAAATGGAACTATATGTTAAATGTGTGGGATTATATAATAGAGGAAGGGATTTTTGGTGAATTAATATGGGAAAATCGACTTGAATCCAAGGAGGGGAACCATATAAAAGAAATGTAATATTGTAGGATAATCTTTATTATTGATTAATGCTTATTCAATTGAGAGGGAAAAATAAATATGTCCAAGAAGGTTATAATTTATTATTGGGAACTATGAATGTCCACTTCAAATGAATTTGATAAATTTTTAAGATTTCAAGCACTATAAACCAAATATATAGTAGAAAATGTATAGGACTATCCCACTAACATGATCTACCTATAATAATGTATATATGGTAAATATATGCACCAAAAGTGTCATATGATGTTTTAATGAAATAGATTAAATTCACAGACTTATTTTATAGTTTAAAAAATTATTTGAAAAGTAAGTCTCTCTCCATTATATACCTAAATTACCACAATGTTTCTTAATAGATATTCTAATTTGGACTAATTAATGTGATACCCATATATAATAACCATGAAGAATCAATTTTGTGTGAAAAAAAATCTTCATAAGGGATTTAACACATTTTATTTTAACCATGTATGAAGGATATATATAATATGAAAAACTAAATAATTTCATGGTTTCAAGTCAAAACCCCCTCAAATAAAAAACTCTGATCAATAAAAAGTAATAATCTATTAAAAAATACATATTCATATGGGTTTTTCATAATTTATCTATCAATATATTTAGAGTTCCATTATATGAAGGAGGTCTTTTCTGAATAAATGGGGCAAATACCATTTATTCATTTCATAATTTAATAGGTAGTTCAATATATGAATGATTATTGGTTATAATATAAGTCAACTACCTTAATATAGTCATAATATTTTTAATCCCAACACAAGATATATTGAATTATTCTAGATGGAAACCAACAGATATATTAAGTGTATTGATACATTTTAAATTCCTTCTACTATAAGCCAACTCTATTGATGGAAAACACATAATTATCTCCAATCCATTTGAATTTTAAATCTTAGACTATAATTCCCAATTCTGTGTAACACATATATTAATTGAAATTTTTGAACAAGTACTCATAGAATAATTATATTGGAAACATTATAAATATCAAAAAATAATAGACATATTTTCAAATTTTTCATAATGGTTCATAATGAGTGTGTGAATTAACTAAATCATACCCAATGGGATAGTCAATCCATGTGTATAGGGGTCACTTTTATGTGAACCATGTGGATATCATTTTTATGCCCATCTAACCATTTTTTGGATGTTTTACCCCTAGGAGATTCTATTATATGTCATTCACCCACATGTTTGTATCAAAACAGAAATTTTATTTTATGGAAACCCCAAAACATATACCCATAAAACCCCAAAACAAATACATCAAAAAAAATTTTGATTCACACCTCATATATAGACTTATCCATAGAATTTATTATAGGGTTATTATATCTAGTACATTTTGACAAAATTAAATTTTTTATGGTTCTTAAAAAAATTTCATTAATACCAATGGTGACAACATAAGAACATTTTCGATGTATCAAGTCATTACCTTTCTATATTGGTGTAAAGTAAATTATATTGTATGCCATGAGATCTAATTGTTTAATAGCATTAATGGGTAGATAGAAACTTCATTCTCACATTAAATACAAACACATTAAATGCTAAATAATATTTTACTATAAATTTTTTTTTCTATAATATACCATAAATCGTTCAATGTTCACTTCTAGGTACCGAGAGAAATAGAAAAAAATAAAGGGTGAGATCTGAAGCATAATAAGGAAAAACTTACCTTGTAATCCATAATATAATTTTCAATACATGAATAAAATATAATAGATATACAATAATAAAATATTCCATATATTAATGTTTATAAAAGTGAAATATATTCCTTGATGAAATAAAAATATAAACAATGGAATGGGTAATAATAAATAGTTTCATAATTAAAGAATGAATATTAATATAAATCATAATCTAACATTAATTACCATTTTACCTAAATACATATATAAATATGTAAAAAATTATAAAAAACAAATTTTTTTAATCTGATACCAATGAATTTATATTATAAAATAAAGAGTTTATAAGATTCTAAAAGTCAGAATCATGTTACAATTGATATCATGAAAAGGGTGAAGATTAGTGGGTATATCATTGAGCCAAGTAATGTATTGAATTAATCCCTTATTATCAATGCCATCTATAACAATATTTTATTCATGATAAACATGTGTGATAATGTAATTGATATCGAGAAGCGAGTGGATTCAATCCATCCATCAAGTAGTAATGGGCCACACAACATGTAACAAACCATTCCAAAATCTCTTTCACAATGCTAGTCGAATAAATTTTATTCCAATTATTGTTCTAACCTTAGAGATTGGAAAAAGTAGTAGCATTTATCATACTCATATTTTTTCCATTATGGAAGAGGTAATGCCACAACTACTAAGAAAGAATTGAAGGATGTGACTAAGGTGATTCTGGAAGATGCCTCCAAAACCCAGAGGACTTAGATTGCATTTAGAGGCACCATCCACATTTAAATTAATCCATCTATGAAGTGGATATCTCCATAACACATCAAAAGTGAAAAAATATTTTAAATGGTATCCATAAATTCATATATGTCTTATAATTACAAATTCATCAACATTGTTGTTTAATTGGCCCTTTTGAATTGATGGAGCTTCACGTATGGAATTAAGGATCCACATCCGACGTACATTATGGGTGAGTGAGTAATTTTTATGAATAATTTCATTAATATCACACTATATTGAATTAAATATCACATTAAAAGTATCAAGGAAAAGGTTATTGATTTTATGAGATCATTCTATTTCAATGCATCTCTTTAGTTGAGATTTGGCAGAGTCAAGAATCAACCATCTACAATCAAATATGTCAAAAATATAGTTTCAAAGAGATGAATTAGTGTCTCATTAAATATAGAGATTAATTTCATCTTTTCAATGTTTGTTTTACAGTTTACATTTATAGAAAAGTTAAATTATATACGATTGAAGGATCCGGTATGTGGGAACTGAGTTGTGAACAAGGTTCTAGAAAAGAGTGAATATTTGAGTCAATATACAAGGTTTGATAAAATATTTCCACCCAAAAAAATCACATCAATTATAACAAAAATAATAGTTATAATTTTTTTTCAATTAACCTTACCATTATGAGTAGGCTCGCAAATTAAAAATTTGTTAGTGTTTGAAAAAGGGTAGTTGTCTATGGCATGCATAATGGTTTCAGGGATATGATCATTTCAAGAATTTAGAATAACTCTAATTGAATAATTTGTATACTTAGTCATTTGATCTAGATGAATCATATAAATTAAGGACATTGTAGTCCAATTATCAATCTATAAATTCATAGACGAAACCATGGAAACCATCCAACTAGAATTATTCATAATACTGAAAAAAGATTTTTAATGGATTGTTAGATAGAAGAGTTTTGGAAATTCAAATTTACTTCTTTATGTTTTTTATGAAATATAATTTTATAAAAATAAATAATATCATAATTCTTATAAAAAGTTTCTAAGTAATTCTATTTTGAAGGGACTTATTAAATTATTTATGATTTTTTAGGCCAATACAACCATTTTCAATATAATAGAAAAACGTCATTTAGGATACTGTCACATGTTTTCTTTCCATAGTTCTAACTATGAAAGAAATTATTGATTTAGATATTCATTTTTTTAATAAGTCCAACATGCCATTTATAGACTATCATAGAGTAAACAATATTTGAAAAAATAGCATATTTTAACAAGAATATTATTTCTTCCATAGAAAAATATTTACCAATACAATAAGTTAACAGATTAAGAAAATAGTCAACTATAATAGAAATATAACCGAACATGGGTCTGACCCAAAAAATTGGAACATGAAGATATATAAGCAAAAAAGATCATTCTTTTACAACTAAGTCACTGATAATGTTACATTTCCTACTAATAGAATTGTTTTTTATGAATAATATAAAAAACATGTTCAAACTAATGGTTTTACCGGAAACATCTTCATCATGAGAGAGTGAATTTTTGGGGTTTTGAATATTTCTTTTATAACCTTGTTTGAAAATGGTGATATCATCTTCATATAACAGGTGAGTGGGATCACTCACATTTCTAGAAATATGGATGGGCTTATGTTTATTATTCTCCACATGATGAGTGAGCTTACAACTAATATAGTCTTCCATAATGGGGAAAAGAATTGCAGAGAGGGGGTAACATTTTATAACACCTTTGGTGCAGTTAAAATATCCCTTGATAGAGCCATTGACCATAATGGAAATAATTTCCGAGTTTAACATAGTTCTAATTATAGTGATATAGTAGTCACTAAATCCAAAACCTTGAAGAAGCATTATGATAAATATCTAATAAATGGATTCAGATGTTTTATTGGTCAAGATTTATAGAAATATTACCTATTCTTGTAGCATTGTTTAATTTGTTTTTTAACCCTTAAGAAAGAAAAAAATAGTATTGAATAGTTCTACCCTTATTAAAACAAAATTTGTTTTAGGAGATAATTTTTTTTGATGGTTTAATGCCAAATATCAAATATTTTTTGATTGTTTATTATACGTTGTTAATGAGTGAAATGGTCCAAAACAAATGGATCTCAGAATCATTTTACATTTTTGGAATCATGGAATAAAATTGAGAATTTATAGCAGGAGGAAGGACACCATTATAGAAAAAATATATAACAAGATCAAAAAAATAAAATTTAATAAAATCCCAAAAATGATGACAGAAGCCTTTGTTAAAACCATCAGAACTCATGGCACAATTAGGATCCAACTAAATATAATTTATATAATTTCATGCTCAAGATTAATGTTTAAAAGGAATGGTTTATCTCCAACATTTACCACCATCGTAATAACTACAGGTAAGAGGTCGCTATTGTAATCAGAACTATTAAATATTGATTCAAATTAAGAGACAACATGATTAGAAATATCATCTTCATTGTGTAATAGATTCCCCACATATTGTAAAAATGATAGTCGTCTGCAAGCTTTCCTGACTCTTTGAAGAGAGATGTAGAACATAGTATTTATGTCACTATTAGATAAAAATATAATTTTTAAGGTTTGTTTCCTTATGTTCACTTAAAATGTAAGAAAAGTGTTGATCTTAACTAAAATGATAATTTCATAAGTTAGATCAATGTTAAAATCAGAACCAGTGATATTGTTTAGAATTTTTATTGATCTCATCCCTAAGTAGAATGATTTCATTGTCAATTTAATTGGATTTAGAACTGCATGATCTTTTTGGAGTCTATTTAAGGTGTTGTAAATTGATAGTTCAAGCAAAGGAATCAATGTAGGGAGACATAGAATACCAGAAATGTTTTAAAATTGCAGTGCAATCAACACCAGAAAACCACACATTGTTAAACCTGAAAGGTGAAGAGGGTTTCAAAAATTTGATGGGGAAGTTTACTAGAATGTGTTGGTGGCCCGAGTGCATCTTGTGAAAGATGGTTTTAGAGATAATGTCTCATTTTTTAAAATCTGGAACATTCTTGAAGTTTCAATACAATGTGGTGGAAAACACCCTATTGTAATACGTTCTGTAAAAAGTAAATTCACACTAGTAAGGTTAATTTTAATAAGGTTTTTTCTTTAATATAGGTTTTAAATTATTTTATGGATATAGTATTATGGGATTGAACAATTTTTCACTTTTGTTAAGAATAGCATTGAAGTCCCCAATCACAAATCAATGAGTATTAATATAAGTTCCCAAAATAGGAATGGTCATTATAAATTGGCCTCCTATCATGGATTCTATTATTTTCATAAACCAATGAAAAAATTAACAGAGTGCCAAAAATAGTAAATTTACATGTAAATACCAATTTAGATACATCAAAAATAATAACATTTTTTAAAGATTAGTGTAAAAAAATCATGAGTGATTCAACATAGGAATAGTTAATGGTTGCTCCTATAAAATAATAATCATGCTATCACAAATGAGAGTACCTAGAGTAAAAATAATATTTGGGATCAACAATAACGAACAACATTGGAAGATGAGTATTGACCAATATTTTTATACAATAAAGTTTTGATAGTTGGAAATACTCTGAAAAATCCAAATAATAATCTCTGTATAAATCTAATTTTTGAGTTAGAACTCCCTTTTTTTGTTCCCTGGTCCATTTTTTCTAGAAGATAAACTATCCATTTGAGAATTGTTTGAGCTAGAGTTTTGTTCATGATTTTTTTTAGATGTAGTTTCGGGAAGATTGAAATAATTTTCTTTAAATTATCCTTGTGAGAGTCATTAAAGAAGGAATTTAGAAGAAAATCCATTGAATTCTTGTTAATAACAGCAGTATGATCAATATTTTTAGTAGGAAACATTTTTTCATTATTCATAGAACTTAAATTATTATCAATAACATGAAAACCATATATAGAATTATTGAAAGAAGAATGAAGAAGTTATGTATTACATTAGAATTCCATACAAACACATTTGATCCTTCATATTCATAGAATGATTTCCTTGACTCTTGAAAACATCCATTGTTGAGGGTACATAGTCATTCATGTTGTAGGTTTTTTGTTTCATGAAAATTCCCATAGCCATAGGTGGGGACTCACCTATTATTTTCTAGTAATGATCACATTGATATCGACCTTGAAATCAGATTCAATGTAGGTGTTGATAAAAGGGAAATAAACCTACTTAGAGGTATTCACTACATCCTCCACACCCGGAATAAAAGGGGCATTCAAACTGGAGTTTCTCTACATCTGGACAATGTCCAATACTGAAGTTCTATTCTCATCTACATATTTTCTATTGAGGATGATATGAATTACATAATTGCAACAAGATTAATTGAATTTTTTTATAATAAAAATTTACACCAGCTCATAGGGGTTCATAGAGTTTTTGAAAGTACAAGCTTATACAATCATAATGTCCAGATTGGAATGCTTAATTGTAACCATGAAAAGATTTTCAATTTCATTTAATAGGTGGAGTTTCATAGTGATAGTATAATCCTCTTATGATAAATCCACCCATGAAATACTCAGATTGTCCCTTAATTCAGTCTTGCTATCTGTTTTTTAACCTAGTCTTCTTTTATATGTATTATTTATGTCACCGTGAGGGCCTTTTCTACTTTTATTCTCATGTTCTAGCATTCATTTTCTGTTGGTTGATTTAATTTTCTCCTAACCACTCTATATTTAGTGATTGAGTTCCCAATAATCATAAAATCACAAAAAGGGGGGGTTTCTCTTGAAATCAATTATAATTTTCATTTTATAATCATTATCACTGTAGATAGTTGTATTGAGAACCTTTAAGTCCAAATTAACAACCACCATCACTCTCGCATATATAACAAAATTAGTATTTATTGTTCATTGGTCAATTTTATAGATATCCAATGAAAGAGACTATATAATTCAATTTTTTCTGTTTTCAGAAATACCCATTGAGACCATGTAAATTAACCCATATTCATGCAATGGTATTCCTATGTGTACGTGGGAAGAAGGCATAGCACTAATCATATATCTATGGAAACCAAAAATTAAATTATTGTTTCTAGTCTTCCACACCTTTTCAATATCATCTTGTGATGTTTTCAATATATGATAATATCCTCTTCCAATTGGTATTAGTTTCTAATATGAGATATACCAACAGTTTCTAATATGATAAGTAATATCCCTCTTTTGAAACCATTCATTATATTCAAATACCATATTGGTCGAAATAGAAATAGTACATGAAAAAGAGAAAAATAAATAAGATGATAATAAAATTTATAGTTTTTATTTGATGAATATGTTCTAATTTCCCAAATTGAATCACAAACATGAATAATTCCAAATAAAAATAATATTTTGAATGGAACCCTTAACTCAGACATTTTCTTGGAAGGGAGCACTGTAATCTTATTTATTATAAATTTAATATTATTAAAAATATATACCAAAACATTATATTAAATTTTTCATCTAGGTATTATTAATTAATAATTACTTTATTTCAATTTTTTAATAACTTTTTATATAAAAAAAGTGGTGTTAACAAATTTTTTTTCCATAAGTGAGTTAGTTTAATCGATTTAGTGCATGAATCATTTTCATGATTTCATCATCTCTATAATATTAATAAATAACTAATTCATATTTGAATAAATTCATAATACATTTAGATATTTCAATTAAAATAATCATTAAAAATAAAATACATCATTTCATGTGGAGGGTATTCTTTACTTACACATGGGAGTTGTTTTAAATATAAAAATAAAGAAAATGAATCAAATTAGATATTATTATAAATTTATAGATTCATATATATGTTTCATATATTTTATTTATTAATGATATCCATACATATACTGATCTATGTGAGGAAATAATGAATAATTAATCACACCTCTTTATGGATATGGTAGTCCACAAGTACACATGGGGGATATTATCATTTTTTATGAAAATAAGGGCCAAATGTGAGATACAATGCAATATTTTAAAACTAATAAAAATTTCATTAAATTCATATATATTCATTTCAACCCTTATTTTTACAATCCAAGAGTGGATTTGAATAATTATGAAATAAATCGCATCATGGAAGAGGTTGTTAAAACATATGCATGATAAATGTTTTCATTTCCCATAAGATAGAATATGGAATTTAAATAGGTTTATACAATAATTGTAATAAAATATAAATATTTTGGTTTTATAATTTTATCATATCATCATGTTTATAGATGGTTTGATGGAGCTTAAATAAAAAGTAAACATGAAATAACCCAGTTTAGAGGTATGCATCTTCTTTTTAAACCATTCATTCTATTACACCTTAATCATTATTAGCATACTATTTTAGAAAGATACAAATCAGTAAGATTTGGTGAATAAATTTAATATGGTATTTGGGATGGAATATTCTATGTTGTAGTGCTCAACATTTCCAAATAAGTTTGGAGAGGAGGTTTCCAATTATAGGTTAAGGGAGCGGCATAATTCCAATTATTATTATCATTTAAATATTATATGTGTCTTACTCATGATAATTTGGAACAAGACCAATTAAACATTAAAAATAACGTTATATGGGTCAAAATTCCAAACATAAATCATAATTTAGGTAATATTTTCAGTCCATCTAATAAGGATTAAATCATAATTAACATGTTTACCTCTTTATTGTGGTGACAAATTTTTATCCAATTTTATAATAATAATGAAGAAAAATGAAATTAAGCACTTCAATAATTTTACACATCATAATTAGAACAATAATAAAAAATTTCCTGATTCAATTATCTAATGTAGAAGAAATTAAATCCAAAATAAGCCTATATAATGAAGTGATAAGTATTTTTTTAGGAAAATTGGGGTTTAAGAAAAAAAAATGAACATATACCAAAATAATAATGTAATTTTGATCCCTATGGAATTATGAAATTTGTGTTAAAAAATTTATTCTTATTTTATCTCCTCAATTCATTAGGATGTATCATTAGACAAACTAGTGTCTTTTCACAAGGTCTTAAAAAAAATTTATTTGTATTCTTGGCACAAGACCTTGACTATGTGGTTCTGAAGTCTAACATTATGCATTACATCATTATAAAATTGGATATTGATATTACATGTGATTATCCGACTAGTATAATATCTATGTGAATAAGTAAATGTAATTATTTGATTTATATTTTCCATATTATGTGTAATTATAAGTTTAATAGTATTTTGTTTTAGTCTAATACATTTCTATAAATGTTTATGTTTATTTATGACTGTTTCCTCTATATTGTTATCCTTACTGAGCAACTGAGCTCACCCCTTTCAGTTTTTTATTTTTCCTAGGATGTGAAAAAATATATAATGACTGAGCTTCAAGGATGGTCTAATGGATATGAATGTGTTCAATGAAGATAATGTAGTTTTTGTTTCTTATTTGATAATTTAATGTAAAACATAATAATGTATCAAGTACTTCCAATGCTACAGAACTGATTGGTCTTTCGGGACATGATCCCTTGTATCATGCCAATTTTATGTAATAATGTACCGACTCTGCGTAACTAGGGTCGGGGCATTACAATTGGTGTCATATAATGTATATTATATACCATGGAATATTGATTTTGAAAAATTGCGATTAGGGAGCATTACCCTATGATTGAAATTGAGGATTAGTATAGAAAAAATCCTATAATTTAAGTAATATTGAGATTAGGTTTATTCACCATACAATACATCTATGTCTGAATACGAGTAGGTAGAGGCGGCTCTGACATAGATGTACCTCGGATTGAAGACTCTGACAAGGAGTTTCAGGCATTACCCGGGGTAGCCTGGTACAAGACAATGGGCCTTACTGCACTCGTGGTTACGACACTCCTAGGGGATATGATTAGGATAACTCAAATTTTCATTACAAGAAATTATGAAGGATTCAATAGTAAATACATACTAAATAAAATTTTACGCTTAAGGATTATACACACAATCTTTTCAAATTATGTTAAGTATTTTACATGTTTGGAATTATCCATAGTGATTCATAATCTAATGTAGTGTAATCCATTGCTTAGAAATGGTTCCTTATAGAAGGAATGAGAACTCCTGTAATACACATGATCCAAAGATTATGAAGGATCATATCATTCATGGTATTATGACATCATTTAGAAGAGAAATAGTGTCCATTTATTCTCATCATATGAAGAAATAATATCACTTGTAAAGAAGATAATTAAATAATTCTCTAAGACCTATGGCTTTTAAGGGAAGCAAGAGAAAAAATGATGGAAGAGAGAAAGATGGATAAAGGGAAGATGGGAAAGAATGATTTTCCCATATGTGATAACTATGGAAAGAATCACCTTGGTAAATGAATGAAGAGAATTGATGTTTGTTATAAGTGGAGATAAAAAGGATACCAATCAAGTGATTATAAGGGTAAGAAAAAGGTTTCAAATATACAATTCTTCATCGGCAATGAGTTGGGATGCTACGTGAATTAATGTTCAAATCATCAGAGTATACACCAAATGCTGCTATTGAATAATTTTCATGTTATTATACTATCAAAGAAGAAGATTGATAGCTAGTGTTCTAATGTCGATATTAATGAAATGGGTCACTTTATTGTTATGTTAATTATTTACATGTTATAATAATTATAGAGTATATAAGAATTGTACTGTAGCACTATTTCATTAAGGATTTAGGATTGTATGGTACCAATAAAAATGACATAATAGCAAGTTATGATTTTTCGAAAATACATGGATGAAGGTAATCTAAACATTAATATGGTCCTGATACTGAGGTATTAATTTTGGAATAAGAGATGATTGATTAAGATAAATTATATTGGATATTATTGACTAATTTGGAACTAATTAATGCTTTGTTTATTCGAACATTGTTGGAGTTTACCACATTTTTGGATATAACGAGCATATCCAGTACTCTATAAGGAATAAGGGGGTATGAATTTAATTATAATGTTTTATGGTAAATCATGGTGTTACTATGTTTTAAAAAAGTACATGATGAAGTTATTCACATATTATTACGTGGAAATAAGAATCATCAATGCGTTTACCTTCTTTATATATTTTGGATTGTGAATTTGGACAGATGAATTTTGGATAATTCTAAAGGTTTGAATGGATTAAGTTTGAAATTGTATAATATTATTATCTTTAATTCATTTCTTAAGATTATTTTTGGATTTTTATAAAAAGGAAAAACATATGGTCGGGTGGCAACCCGTCACATCCTGCAATGCCGTGAGACTAGAACCCATAACCGAAGGGCGACAATTGTACATCACCTACCACTAGCCTACGTGATTTCTAGGTTTTTATAATGAAGTTTTTTAATCGTCAGAAAAATAAATTATAAATTAATTATTTTTGGAACCCTATATAAATAGGATAAATAGAATATTTTTGAATTCTATTATATTTTGAAGTGAAAAATGAGTTTGTGGTAGTAATTTGTTGAAGTATAAAACATTACTTGTGATATATATTTGTTTCCTCTTATTCTATGAATAAATGAATTCTTAAACATTCTGGAAGGGATATTGAAACCAAAAATATGTTTTCCTAATACCTTATATTTTATAGAGCAGATGTTATTTTAAATCATCATAGATTGATTGATTTTAATCCCTAAATTTTACGCTTATTTGTGATTGATGAACTCAATCACTCCCTATAAATATTTATGTTTTTCCTCCAATTATGTGTCTCTAATTTCCAATTATTTTCTCTTAATATTGATAATAATTTGCTGGTGACTTTTTCATTTCCATTTCCCTCTAATTAAAACTATATTTCATTATCCCAATATCTGATGTGGGTTTTCCAAAAAGTAATTTTTCCTTTTTTAACCTTCAATTTTCAAATAAAATTTTCAAATTTTGAGGAGACAATTTATTAAAGTATGGGAGAATGTAACACCCCCTAATTTCATAGTACGTTATCTCTTCAATGTAATTTGATAACTTATGCTACATGCAACGCCGAGTTCAAGGGCACATGACTTGCCAAACAAGCCGTTGAAAAGCAGTTATGAATAGTATTAATTGAACTTTTAATTTTAAATATTCCATATAATTTTGACATCCATATTATGTGTTTATTAAATATAATATAATAACACATTCAATTTTTCAGATAAAGTAATTATTTATCAGAAAATTCAATTTTACAGCCTTTTAATTGAATACCTATTTTAGAAATAACATTTTATAATTTAATATATTATATTTCATGAAATTAAATTCTTCTTTTGAATCAGGACATAAATATTTAGTTTGGAAAAAATTTTGGTACTTTTCTAATAACTTTCATGTTTTGATGAATAGATAAAAACACTAAATTTTAATTGAAAACAACACTTTTAAAGTGAATTAATATATAGTGTTAAATTGTGAATATTAATGGTTTCCAAGAATAATTAGATTATATTATTATTATTTAATTCAATTCATTTCATTATAAGTAATTTCACATTTAAATTTTACATAAACAGAAATCAATCTTTTGATAGTTTTTACTTTTTAAAAACCATCTTTTGGGTTTTGGAAACGAGAATTTATATTTAAATTAATTAATTCGACTTCTATGTTTTGAATTTGGTAAAATAGAATTCATTTTTGAATTTGGAATATCTAAATTAACTTACGGAAACTTTTAGGTATTTTTCTGAAAATTTCAATTTTTGATGAATAATGAAAAATTCTATGTTATTGTTTAAAACTGACTATTTATTTAAATAATTAGTTACTTTATTTTAATTTATTTTATGTCAAAATATATACATAATACCGATATATGATCAATGTAATTCCTTGGAATCATTTTGTAATAAAAATAAATGTATAAAATTTTATTGAAATTTTTACCATGTTTTACCCACCTTCTAAGAGCATTTGTAAATTTTCATAAACCATAATTTAACCAATTCTGTGAACTAAAATTCAAAAATTTGGGAGAATTGTTTGATATTAGTGAGTAATATGTGGTTCAATAAGTTGAAAATCATTTTTGTTGAATAGTAACTTTTGACTTTTAGTTACCACTGTTAAAAGTAGATAGGGTCATTAAGATTAAAAATGTTATTATAATTACCCTAAAACATGTCTTAATTATATTGGCTAAATGTATTTTGACCAAAAACATTAGGAATAAAATATAATCTTCTTTAGTCTACATGGATTAGATTAGGGCATTTATTATTATTTTATTTAAAGAATAGTTTAATGTGTTATATTCAAAATTTAATAACTAACCCATTTTTAATATAGGGTTACACTTAAGAAAAATTAGACTACAAATATTTATTCGATATCTAACAGTATTTTCTATATCATGGTATTTTATTTATAATTTTTATACAATACATAATTAAATATATTTATGACACAATGATGATGCAGTAATTACCTTATTAATGTAAATATCAAATATATGGTATTATAAATATTAAAAGAAGTATAATTTAAATATTTTTATGACATCCACTATTTTTATAGGTGAATATGACATGTCAGGGATGATTAAATGTATCTTGTTTCAAGGAATCAAGTTGTGATGTCTTTCAAAAAAAATACTAAATAGTGTTAAAATTGAAAAAAATGAGTTTTTAAAACAAATATTATATTATTAAATTATATAATATTCCTAAAAATCAAATTAATGTCCAAACGGATTACATAATATTATATATTTTAATGATGAACCACTTGAGATTCTCTTGGAAGTTTAGTGTCTGGTTACTGACTATATTGTGTGTGAATATAAGAAGACATATTAAAGTTTAAACTATCTATCTAATAGATAAATCTAAAAGATAATGTTAATACGGTAATCTAATATTTTATAAAACCTATTGGATGAGAGGATTTTGACCCATAACCCCATTATCATAGAAATAAATCAATTTTTGTCCATTATAAACTGAAAATGATTTTATTACAACATAATATTACAAGTTTTTCCTAAAGTGACCCTCACATCTCTTATAAAAGAGTACATTCAATTATCTTAATTTCACACCTCCAAACCATTTGGCTCGTCCAAAACCTGCAAAAATATCATCCCTACTACCCTCACTTAATCCTAGAGTCCTTATTTTGATAAGAATTCTATCCTATGGAGCCTTATTGATCAACTCAAAAGGAAACACCTGAAGAAGAGGTAATAATTTCACCACCCTATTTCATGTTCTCTTCTTCTTCCACATCCTCTTTCTTGTTTTTTTTTCATACCAAAATAATAACTCATGTACCTTATACATTCTGTGATGTTATTTAAAAATGGTTCAACAATATTCATTATTCTATCCATCTTATAAATTACAAAGTCACCATACGTGCGTACGTACTTCTTACCATATCCACATCATGGTGTAGTTTTTTATTCAAACACTTCATTATTTGGATGCGTATAATAATGAGAATAATAGATGTAAATAATAAATATATCATATCAATGATTCTATATATATGATATACCATCCAATTACATACTATTTCACCATCAATATAATGATATTGTCGCTCGTGCGTACGTACGGATTACTGTCTCCATGAACGCGTTGAGATTCATTCCCCATTGTAATCATTCAAGAATAATTTTCATTTTATGATTAAATTTTTTTAAAAAAAACATAATATTATTATGGATATGAATCAAATACATATTATTCATAACAAACATGGCTTAAATTACAAATCATATAAAGGAAAATAGATCATTAAACACAAAAATGAAGATACTACTGAAATATTAATAACAAACGCAATATTAGATGATCATATATGATATAATATTTATGTATATAGTTATTGTATTGTTTAATAACATTTTTTTAACTATAATAAAAGATTTTAACATACCATTTACTTTGGAAATGTACAAGTTAAGGGTTAATTCTACAATCTATTTACATTTCTGAGGTTGTTAATATGTAAGTATCTTCTTGGATAACTTTATCATCCACATCCGTGTTTTATTAAAAATGTAATTCAAAACATATTTAGTATTTACTAGAAAATGGGTTAAAGTTATTTATAGCCTCATTTGAAAATATATTTTTTTAAAGGAATCTTTATGTCATTCTCCAAACAAGCTACATTATGACCTTTTCTACAAAATTAAGGTAAGAATGTCTATTTTTATTATATATGTCAAGTGTGGATATTTTGCGATGTTACAACATCATTAAAACTTCCCATAAAATCTTATAATAATATTTTAAAAATGAATTTTTTCTTTGATAATTATGGTACTTTTAAATGATATCAAAATGGAAAGATGTATTTCATTCAAATAGTTTTCATTTCATCGATGTCAACATTATTTGATGGATTTTAGACTTGTCTGAAGTTGATTTATTATGATACAAATATTCTATATTGTGTTGATGGTTTTTTGATATGCTTGACTTTGGATGTATTATTTTTATACCATTCATGGTTTATGGTTAAATTATTTACATTTATTATGATATTTTTAAAATGAATGATTATTTATGTTTAATAATTTTAATTCAAAGAATGAATTGGACATAGTATGTGATGGGTGGAGCCCCCTATAGCTCCTCTATGCATCAGTATGTCTCATGAAACAAACTGTTGTCTTGTAACATGGCCTTGCTGAAATTTTATTTGCAGTCTTGTCACAAGGACTTTAAAATGTGGTTATCAAGTCTGGAATTATACCTTCCGTCATTATGAAATTGGATATTGATATTACATGTGATTATTCGACTAGTAGAATATCATTGTGAATAAGTAAATGGCATTATTTGATTTATCTTTTCTATATTTCAATGTAGATTAAGTTTAATAGGATTGTGCTTTTGTCTTATACATTGGCTTAAATGTTTATGTTTATTTATGAATGTTTCTACTATATTGAAATCCTTTCTGAGCATCTGATCTCACCGCTTTCTATGTTTTATTTTTCCCAGGATGCGAAGAAGTATATTATGGATGACCTAGGAGGATGGTCTAAGGGATATAATTGTTGTCAATGAAGACAATTATGTTATTGTTTTCCATCTTGTAATATAATGTAAAACTTATGAATGTATCTAGTACTTCCAAAGCTACAAAACTGAGCAGTCTTTCGGGACATGATTCCTTGTATTATCCCAATGTTATTTAATAATGCACTGACTCTCGATATCTAGGGTCAAGGCGTCACACTATCTGATCAGTCTCCTCCATTGATCTATCACATGATATTTGTTATGGGAGATTCCTATATAGTATATATGATTCATTAATGGAAACTATATCCCGACATGGGATGTAAGATGAATAATATCACAATAATGGATAATTGTTATTAGAATTTCAATTCACCTCATGGTGGATATTCCAAGGGCCATGAATAACATGGTGAATATAAGAATTTGGAGTAATTGATTTAATAAAATTATATATCTGTTATTAAATTACATTAGAATCAGTTCTCTAGATGAATCTATACATGTGCCATACATATAAAGTTGTTCTTAAGAGGGAGATTCCTTATATATTCTTCCAATTGAAAGGTGTGTGTGTGAACCTGAAATCCTAACATGTTTAGAATTTAGGGGAACCTATAAATACGAATTTATAACTCACTAAATGTTCATCATCCAAATATAAAAGATTAAGTATTGATATATTAGTATCTCACCCATAACCCAAATAGTTTAAACTATTTATATTGAGTATAGGTTATCTCAATATGAAAATAAACATGGGGTGCTAAGGTGACTCAATATCATAGAACATAGAGGATAAACTATTATTTTTTAACTATTATGTTGATGTTAATGTTTTTTCCATCTTATATATTCAACCAAAATAGGATAATAATCTAATAATAGTAGATTACAACAACTCAATTGGGTCTAGATCCATATAATAAATTCATCTAATACTAGTGTATAACTACTATATAATTTTCCCTCAACTGAGATAGTATCATCCAACATCTCAAAAAGGATATTTGTTGCTAGTCCCAACTATATACCTCTTTTTGAAATAGAATATATGGCCATACCATGTTCCACATATGAATTCCTACATATTATCATTCAATATGATATTTTCATTGAGATATTTGAATCCAATGAATATCTTATTTTCAATATGGAATCTATAGAGGGATAATGAGATCTATTAAAATTTCATTTGAATATATAAAATAATATGCTAGACACAACTCCTAATACATCCAATTTAATGATTCCCACCATCCCCATTTCTTGTGGCATGTGAGACCTATAAAAACACAAGAAACATTTTGTGTATAAATGTTCCTTAATGGTAGAGCAATTTTAACACCAATAAGATGTGAAAGTCAATCGCTTTATACTAAAACATGAAGGGACAATGTTTTTTTATGAATATTTATTCAAATAGTTCATCTAAATAGAAGACTGTTTCATAGAAAAACTTTTTTAACAATTTATCTCAATTTAAAATTGGGAAACCATCCTTTTCCTTTGAATTAAAAATTGGGGAAAAATGTTAGGGTTGATGATTTCGTGACAAGGTGTGAGGCACTGAATTATTTATTGAATATGAAACTCCCTTGGGTTTAGTTTTATGAGATATTCATTTAAAATACCTATGTAGGGCCAGAGACACTATGATTTCAACTAAAATACAATGGTGGATTTCAATGTTTAAAATATATGGAGAAACATCTAGATGATTTTTTCTAGTGCTCAAAATCTAAGTCTCAACAGATGTGGGAAACATAATAACAAATGGATGGAATTGTAGAATTAGTTATTATTACACTTATGATAGTATCAATAGTTGATTAAGCACCTAAGTCTTCGAAAAATCTCATGGAACCACCCCATTAAAAAATATCATACATATGATAGAATCAATAGTTGATTAAGCACCTAAGCCTTGGGTTTAGCTACATCAGATATTATTTTACTGAATGAATACATCAACAAAAAATATCATACTAGATTATATCATCATATTTTAATACACATGTATCTCGTCCAAATATTTTATAATTTAACATATATAGCTATTTTTAAAACCAAACACTCCATTCTAGATGCCCTACAACTATTAATATTACTTAAAAAATCACTTAATAATGAGTTACTGTTAGGTCCTTTAGAGTTACATGTTTATTTTTTTTAAATAGACTGTCATTTTTAGTTTTAATAATAACATAATATTTTTTTCAAAAAACATTTTTAAATAAGTTTAATTTATTGGAGATATTTCTTTTCACAAAACATCATGTTTAAATGAACGACTTAATATTTATATTTTATTATTTAATGTTACAATCATCGCCAAGATATGGGATTAGTGATTATGAATAATATAAAATAAATTATAAAAATTACTTCTATCATATATATAAAATGAATTCATTTGGTACCAATTTTTTAGAAAATAAAAATATAAAATATAAATGTTAAAAGTGATGTTTTTATAAAAAATTGTTTAAACACAATAAAAGTGAATTTATCTAAATAAATTAATCTATTAACTTTTATATAATGATTTTAATATTTTTAGAAATATATTTTCAGTAAAATATACTAACATTCATTTAATTATGGTTATTAGGAATCGAATGAGAATAACATCATTTTAGGTTTTAAAAATAAATTTTCATCAAAATATTTCATGAATTATTCTGGTTTCGAATGTTATAATTAATTTCATTCACATTTAAAAAATTAATTTATGAATATTTATATATTTTCTCAAATATGTATTTCATATTACTCATTGTGTCAATTTTTGGAAATTTTCAGATAATATAGATTTAGTAATAAAGAATGAAAATTTAGAGTTTTCAAATATCATCACTTGTAAGAAATTTCTTTGTTGAAAGAATGAATTTTTAATATGAAAAACAATTTTATCAACAATATATATGTTAATAAAGTCAAATAGTGCTCCAAAAACATTATTTCTGAATATGATAACAATAATGGCTTTAGTTAATTTAAAATGTATTTCATTCAATATTAAAATCATTTTTTATTCCATTCCTTTTCATTTTGTTGCTGTATGGATTTTTTCTATTTTTTATTGATCCAAATTTATTAAAAAAATTTAATGTAATAATAATATTTATCGAATTTATTTTTTAATATTCAATTCTATGTAATTTGATTTCTAAGATTCAATATGGTCTTTTCAAAAAAAAAATTCATGAGTTTTTTTTCATATGATTAAATTAATTACTGAAACCTATAAAAATATAATATGATAATACTATTTCAAAATATTTAATTATAGTATTCAAGAAAATTATAAGTACCCTTATATTTTTTATTTTCGTTATGTTACAATGGTAAGAAGTTATTTTATCACATTTAAAGATTAAATGGGATTAAAGAGGGTTATTTAAGACATATAGGTTTTCATTTCTCCAAAACATTTCTAAATTTAATTTTTAATACATTTCTACCCGACAACATATTATTTTGATATTTCAGGTTCCTAGGTTCCGATTTACACAATTCATATATATTAAATTTAAATATTTATTGTAATCCCATTGGGTCCTTTCCGTCATATATAAATGAGAGCCTCCTATACTCCATTATTCACATAATTTTATTATTATATCTCTACCAAACCGTATCCTTATACCTTATTATATTCCTTCCATTATGCCAGGACAAGTTTTTATTCTCTTCAAACTATCCTAAGGATGACTAAGGTGTAATCCAAAGGAGGTCTTTCTATGAACATGTCATCACCTTACCCAAATACATCAATATTTATATCTTATTATAAATCATATAAAAATATTTTATCAATATAATATAATAAATATAGTATCATAACTATAATTTTGTTGTGTTTTTCTTATGGGGAATCCTTTTTCCACCTCCTTTATATCAAATAAAAATTAAAATTATTGGTTGTTCATACGTGTGGACTACTACATCCATGTAGTTGTGTGATAGATATCCCATGAAATTGTTCACATTTATAGTTACAATGATATATTTACTGAATATATATTATATTTCTTATTTTATTATAATTCTATAAATTTGAATATTTATTTACCTTTAATAACCATCAATCAAAAAGTGGAAAACACCACTCATGTGTATATATAGATATAAGTATCCACTAAGTGATATTATTGATTTTTCACCACATCTCTAATAGAATGGTTAGAAGGATTTAAATATATAATATATGTGATATTTATATCATTATAAATATTTTGAATAGTGATTGATAATGGTCAATGACCATGAACTAAAACAACCAAACCAAAAACATACATGACAAATGAGGATGTTAACACTGAAAATATTTAAGACAATGAAAGAATGATAATCAATGTGTAATAAAATGTTGTATGTAAACCATGTATGATGTTACAGGTAGTAATACTATTTTATTATGAAAGTATAAGAAATTTAATTTTTTTATAAATGAGATCATAAATTCCTATTAAACAATTTAGACTTGAGGTAAGAGTTCTACATATAAATATTGTATATTTGAGATATATTTTATTTTATGTCTTATATATTTTTATAAGTTATACATAATTCCTCAATGACGAGATATATCATTGATACCTCTTAATATGTTATTTAAATTTATAACTCAAATTATTTCATGCAATTTAATTCTGATTCAAAATTAATTGACATGGTATGTTTTCCAATCTCCTTTCTCTTTTCATGACACATATATCATATTCAATACTTTATTTCATAATGATTTTTTGTAATTAAACATAAATTTTATATATCCATAATATATTTATTTTTATTTTTTTATGATTAATTTGATATTTTATTATGGGAGTTATGATTTTAAAAGTTACAGAAGTGATAATAATTTTTAGGGTACAATCTTACTTTCTCGTGGTATTTTTTATAATAATATTTTTTTGGTGAAATGAAAATATATATATCTACAATATATTAGTTATTTTATTCTAATAGAGTTATCTGAAAAAGAGTAATATTTTTTTAAATTATTATATCGATATTTACTCAATGTTAAAAATAATGTTCTTAATGTTACATACATTTTTTTACTAATCTAGGAATCTTTTAATTCATTTATATAATTTATTTAAAATAAAAAAAAATATTATTTTTAATATTATAAAAATATTAACTAAAGTCTTCATCACTCACATTTGACATTATATTTAATATTTTAAAAGAAATCTTCTTGTCCATTATAGAATTAATTTCTTTTTTAACAAATGTATGAAGAAATTATTTTTTATCATACAATGCATGATTTAATTTTACCACATTCATCAATAAAAATATCTTTAAAAATTAAAAAAATCTAGTTATGGTTATTTAGAAATAAAATATTTTCCATTTTATTTATAAAATATTATATTTTAATCATGAGACTTCAAAATGAAAGGGTTATTTTAATGATGAAATTCTTCAGTGAACTATTAAATATATTTTCATATATAAATTAGTTTATTGATGATTGATTTTCTTTAATAGTGTTACGATCTAATGGTACCATCATTATTCATTATATGGAGATATTATGATAATGATTATTAAATCATTATGAAATTATGTTTCCTCTCCACATGTCATGTTATGATGAAATTATCACAGATTCAATAGCCTATTTCATGAATATGAATAGATTATATGACATGTTGGATTGTTATAATAATACACTTCATTGGGTAATTACTAATAGATATGGAAAAAAGGTACATATGGGTTATCTTAAGACTAAAGGATGGAACATGAGAGTTCTTCCCACTAATTTTGTATACAGAATGTTATCCCTAGCCTAATTAAGGATCACTAGTGGTTATCCCAAGAAAAATATGTAATGAATTTCTTAGTTTATCGACATGACATAATATGTATATTTTTTGATTTATTTGTAAATTCGGTGGAATTATCTATGATTTTTATTATTATTGTTATATGATCTCAAGGATTGAGATGTCTTATTATTCTATAATTCATCTTAACTATTATAACAAATACTAATTTCAAATTTATTATCTAAAAGTTTTGGTTTATGATTTTCAAATGTTAAATTATACATCCCATTTTCTTATTAGCATGAAATTATGAAGTAATATAATTGAATTAAATCTAATATTCTTACCCATACTAACTATATATCTTCTCAATATCATATATTTCCCATTTAGGGTAAATAATATTTAGAATATGTGGGAAAAACATTGTGGGTGATATTAAAGATATTTTATTTGATAAGATTATTTTGAATATTTCCATCAATGACACCAAAAAATTTCAGTTATAGGGATTGTATAATTCTAAGATGTATTAAATATTCCAAAAAATATTGTTATATTTATGAATGAAATAATTGGTTCACCATGGTTGGTATTAAAGATGGGTTTGCTTATTTTTTGAAAATAGTAATAGAGAAATATTTTTTAAAACCCTAGAAATATGTCTTGAAACTAAATATTATCCTGATATTTTATTTATGATGATATTTTCTAGTTATACATAAAAATAAAACATTGACTAGATAATGGAAATATTAATACTATGAGACATAGATCCGCATAGGGGTGACAACATTGAAATAAGAGAATATTGTATTAAATTTTACATTTCCAATATATGATGAGTATCCAAATACATCACCCTTGTATAGATAATCATGTGAAAATTGTTGGTTTAAATGAAATTTTCTATAGTGACCACAATGAAGGATTTTAACGTACAATGGCCAAGGACGAAATTAGATAAGAAAAATGATTAATGTATTTAAAATATGGAGTTATGATTTTGACATTCTACGATAGATTTTTCATAATTATATAATTCCTAACTATGATTACTATTTCCAATACTATGATTTTTTGTTTTAGAGTGGGGATGTAAATAGGAATAATCATGATACTGATGAATATGATGGATAATGGCATGATTTTCTCTATTAGAAACATATTTTTTTAGGATTTAAAATGAAATATATTATGTTTATGATTTAGTAATATTATCAATATATAAATAATGTTGATATTCTAACTGAGAAATGGAGGAAACAGCATTGTTTTAATTCCATTATGGGTAATCACCCAACATATATATGTTCTTATAATTATACTCTATTTTTTATGCATTTGATTAGAAACATGGAAAAAACATTTTCCTTTATCCAGTGCTGAATGCATAAAATTTTGATTTTGGTGATTTGTTTTTTGAAAGTTGAAGAAAATCAGTAGTTGACTATTATAACAAATATGAGAATGTTGGATGAAATTGAATCTGTAGAGATGAATGTGTATTTTGAGATTTTTTAGGAATAAATAATTTCCTTTTATCCTTCATATTAATGTATATATGGAATTACATGAGCCAAATAAGAATCATAATCAATCCATTAGAACCCATGGTGAAAATATTATAAGACTAGTGACGTACAATTTTTATATTATCATTCAACCTAAAAGTAAAATTAATTAAATCATAAGTGATCTAAAACTATTTATTAAAATAATGTAAGGTATAATAGATATCATAGGAAATGAAAAATCATTCTATGAGTGATAGTGGTTGAAATCGATATTGGAGTCGCAATTAAATGAAATGGGATTGATATGAAATGAATAACAGAATTAAAATGAAATTCTATTATACCATAGTGAGATGAAATGATTCTTCCATTTACCATTATGTGTTTAATTAGAAATGGAAAAATTATCTTACAGTGGTAAGTAAATGTATAATATTTGGAATGTAATATCACCGTTAATTAAAATTTTAATATTGATTAAATGAAGCAAGCTAATGATGTAGATATAGATAAATATATAGAGAGTGAAACAGCAACAAAAAAATGTTTCAAATTAAATGGGAATGTAAATTATTCTATCCTATGCTCAAATTTAAGTGTTAATGAAAATGATCAATTTTAGAAACCTCTCTCTTATAGTTATAATGGGAAATATTATATGATCACTATTATTGATGCGGGATACAAGAATTAAGTGGTGTATTGTACACCAATAATACACTAAATATATAAAGGTATTATTTGATTACATTTATAACCACTTTTTCATTTAAATAATTTGACAATGGAATCGCATTACCACCTCAATGATTAGATATTGAGTATGATATGAAATCTCATAATGGCTTGGTAATCTCATATCATGTCTATAACTATTCTATTGTTAATGTCTTTTAGAATATTTTTCTTATATAACTTTTTATCTCTTCATATCTAATTTAATTTTATGTTGTTTTTTGAATTTATTTACTCCCTTTGTGTAGATATCATATCAGTGTAAAAGGAATGAAAATCACATATCTTTTTATGATTCAATTTATGATCCTTTATCATTATGATAATAAATATGACCATTTAATGGAAATTACATCCATTTTAGATTTATGACATTGTAATTTTTTGGATATATCTAGATCTTGTCTACTGTTATTATTTTTCAATTTTTTGAGTATATTTTTTCTAGGTTTTATCTTTGGTGTATTTTGGTAACTTTTTTTGAAATTTTGAAGGTAGAGGACAAGTTCACGGCTGGAGTATGGGTTTCCCAAACCCAGTTTCGATCCCATTAAACCATGAGAACTAAAACGTGGGGGATTTCAATTGATGGAACATAGTTTTTTAAAACATTTTACACTTAAGAGTAAGAATGAGATAACCCCATGTGAGGTACATGGTTAGGGAGCATGTTTAGGGGAAATCATTCTCCCCATATAGGATACCCAATGCATTGGATTTTAAACCCCCAAAAATTATATTAATAATACCCAAACACCAAAACATAAACCAAAATATACCCTAACTCTCAATTAAATGATTTATATCATTTTTATGCTCTTAGTCACATTACATATACTTTAAACAAACTTTATTGTTGATTAAATTCCCGTTTTGATTATTTGCACCTCTCCGGGTATGTGGTTTCTTCTTGATTAGATGTCTTTTTCTCAATTTATCTATTATTTCAATATAATATAATAATTATTTATTCATTTTTTGAAGGTTTTATATATAGGATTATGGGAAATTTATCCTTTTGACATTGAATCTAGGGTTTAGATCTAGATTATTCCTTCATCGTGATCATGGTTTTACAATGTCATATAGGTGACTTCGATTTGCAATATTTTATCAATGAACATGTGGTAGGTGGTATCAATTAAATTACCATAGTATTTATTTCAACAATGTATAATAATTTTTTAAATTAAATTTTCATTTATGGATGTTGATCCTTCTATTTATTAAATTAATTGTTTAATTAATATAAAGAAATATGAATGTTGGAATAATTAATTAATTAATTAATTAATTGAATGTTTGAATTGATAATTCTTGGGAAATTGAGATTGTAAAAATGGATTAATTGTTATTAGAGTTTATAAATTTAATACCCTAATTTTGGGATTTTATTAATATTGAGACTATGAAATTTAAATAATTAACTAGTGAATTAATTATTGAAATATTGTTATTTTTGAATTGATGGGATATTAGGAATATGGAAGGTGGATAAAATAATTAGTGAATTAATTAATTGGATATCCATATTTAGTATTATATAAATTAATTTATTAATTAGTTAATGGAATTATGGGGTATGTGTTTTAAATTGGGAATATCTCATTTTACACCATGTGATTGAAGTAATGAATGATGATTTTTTTAATAATAGTAATAGTATATCCTGATTTGAAATGTGATAAGAGAGATAATATTTGATAGCTTTTATTTATTTGATATATGTGATATATGTTTCACTTATGGATATATGAGTGTAGGAAATTGAATGAGTCTCCAAATACACATATGTGATTAATGAGGGGTTGGACATGGACTAATGCTCCAAATACCCATATGTGATTAATAAGGTGTGGGATAGGGACAGATGCTTGAAATAACCATTTGTGGTCAATGAAGTGTGGGATCAAGATGAATTATCTAAATATCCGTATGAGATTGCTAGTATTGGAATGTGACTGAGGCTCCAAATACCCACAGGTTTTGGGATATAATTTTCTACACCCATGAGTTGGCTTTATATTATAGTTCCAATTTTTTGTGACATCAATGGATATAAAATGAAAAATCATAGCATTAGTTGTGTTATATGTTTTGGACTTCACCATGGGATAGTGAAGGAGTTTCATTTTTGGGTGTCCATGGGAACCCAGTCGTTTATATGTTTATTTAATTAATTATAAAATGTGATAAATATTTACTTATGCACTATAATTTATTCTTTAACAAACTGATGAGACTTTTATATAATGGATATTGGTTTAGAAACTATTTTTGGTGGAATTCTATGTTTTAATCACACCCTAATCCACCTACCTTATTTTTACCAAAATATATTTCATAGATTTTGAACAAGATAATGGAAATAGACATATTTTAGATAGATGGGTCCATATTGAGCATGGATAGGTGAAGCAGATGTGATATGGTACCCTCATGGGAGTGTGAATGTTTTTTATGTGTTTTTCATATTAATAGTTGATAGGTACATGGAATGATATATCATCCTTTTATTTTTGGATATCATACTTATTTTTTTGGTCATCATGTGATTCTGGTTTGGTTGTGTAATTGCTAAAATCCTTAGGGTATTGTTTATTTATGATATCATGTATGAGAGTAACTAACCCATGTACAATGTTAAAATCTATGTACCCAGGGTTGGATTGTGTTATTTTATGTATGTTGTTACAGTTGACGTCATTTCACTTCAAGTGATGTACATGTTGTGGGATGTGATTATTAAGTCATAGTGGATCATAGATTTTACTCATGGTCCTTGTGGGAAATAAAGTTGATTATGAATTCATCATTATAGAAACTCATGGATTTTTGGAAACATGCATCATTTTAGATATTAATGGGAAAATGGGTTTTGGGAAAGTTGTATAAAGAGATTTTTTCCCTTATTTGGGTAATTTAATTGAAAATGACTCCTAATAAATAAATCAATGATTTAAAATGGTCAAGAATGTGCAAAATTTGTGTCATTGGTACATTAATAATTGGAATTTTTTTACCCATTATTAACAATGGCCTAGATTTTGGACGGTTAGGGGAAGTGATGGTGCCTTGGTTTTAACCATGTCGTACAGTTTGGGAGATGAATTGTTATGGATTATCTAAATAACTCATGTTTAATTTTTTAATGTTGGGTTTTGTGTCCTAATACATGTGTTTGTAATTATATTGATATACCTCCATGATCACTTTTTTTAAGACAAGGACATGAGGACAACGTTGGAGATGATCTTATAGCTGTGTAACTTGGGGCACCAATAATGTCAGTTGAATGAGTAAGAGAGAATTTCCAATAGTACATTTCTCGCTTCATTTAGGATACAAATATATATAAATAGAGAAGATAGTTAATAATATATCAAACATGGCATGGTATTTTGAGTTATAGAACCCTTCAAAATTTAATGGAAATGGTGGACCTGAGGTAGTAGAGTTCTTGATAGAGTTCATTCAGACTATACATGACCATTTGGATACACATGCAGAGAAGTTCATTAAGAAGAATGCTTACCTGTCATGAGGAACAATAAAATAAAAGTTCTATGAATACAATTAGATACAATAGGGTGATTTTTAGGAATAAAATGAATTTTTATAGAAGTTATGATAGCACTTTTATCCATAGATGTTGAGACATGAGGTAGTAGATGCATTCATGTTGTTAAATTCGTGTATTATGTCTATAATAGAGAATGTTGGTCAAATTATAGACTTCTAGATCCATTATCTAATACTATTAAGAGATGAGATAGTTTTTTCATGGTGCATCTAGGATGGGCTTAAATAAGATATTATATCATCAGTTAACATCTTTTGTTTAAATTAATTTTTTTCCGTGGTGTATTAGGATCTCATTACTGTGGGGAAACTGAAGGAGGCTTCTAGTGGATGAAATGTAGTTCATACTAAACCATCAGGTGAAACATCCTACATCAGTGGGAAGCATAATTTTTAGAATGTTATCCATATTATAATAGGTAATAGTGGTCAGGTGGGAGGATCAGTTTCTCATGGTCTTACTAGAGCTCTTTTTTACATGGATTGTAGGTCGAACCACTATCGTAGACATTGTCCTTGAACACTGATAGAGTTCTGATATTTAAATTGGATGGTTCATCAATAGAGCTTCTATAGGAAACCATGATAGATAGGTAGTGATGTGGAATAAAGGATAAAATATAGTGTATAAAGGGGGTCTTCTATACCATATCAGTCAGCTAGTTAGAGTATTGATGGCTTTGATGATTTAGGTAGTGCATTATGTGCCTATAGAAAAGAGGACATGTATTAGTAGTGTAGTGCAGCTTAGGGGACTCATTTAGTATCATCGGGAAGCGTGGAAAGGTAGTTCCATATAGTTAATCCTATATTTTTTTATAAATTGGATAGACCATTGATAATTATAGGTAACATTCGCATCGTTTACACACATTATAAACCTTATTTGATACTGATTACTCCCATTATTTTATTTATACACAACTTGTAAATAGTTTGAGCTTAGAAGTGGGGTCTATGAGCACAATGGTGGTGCTAGATACTCCTTTGGGAGTATGGTGGAGAGAAATATATTTGGGCATATGATGTCTTATTAAGGTTGGAGATTATCATTTTAGTTAGGATATTAACTGTATTGATGTGTTAATATTTGAACTAATAATGGGTATGGACTAGTTAGTCTCACACCGAGCCGACATTGATTCTTACTATATAAGAGTGAAAAATATATTCATCATGGAAAATGTGATGACTAGCCAGGATGTGTGGGGATAATTAATCACAAATTGGGGGATCTCACCATCTCAGTTTTGAATATATTTTTTGATGATGGGGCTTTGAAATAAGATTTATTTTCAGCTATAGTGGATAGATTTTATGATGTGTTTCGTAATAACATCTATATCTACCAATTGAGAGAGAAGGGAAATTTAAAAATATATCTCATTCATGGGGATGAGCCAAATTATATTATAGCATTTTGAGTGGAGCCTATAGATCATGAAGATATAATAACTCAAATTAAAGAGCAAAATAATAAGGGTTTTAGTAGTATGAGAATGTCACCTAGGGTATTAATATTTTTTTTCAAATAAGGATGATGGGAAATTACAATTTTGTGTTGAATAAAAGATTTTGAACATATTTATTATGAAGAACTCGTGTCCATTTCCTCATGTTGATGATAAATGTGACTGGTTGAGAGAAAATTGTGTTTTCTACATGATCAAAATGACATCAGGGTATCATCAGTTGAGAGTTCAACCTTTTGATATACTTAGGTCTTCATTCAGAAGTATGTATAAACTCTATGAGTTCACCGTGATTCCATTTGGGATGATGAAAAATCATACAGTTTTTATTTCATTTATGAATTGAATCATCCACCCATTCATGGATAAGTTATTTTAGAGTTTTTGATGACATATTGTTGTACTCCTGGATTAATAATGAGCATGCCCAACATATTGACATCTTACTGAGAACATAAATAGAGAATCAACTATACTCCAAGAAATATATGTGTCGGTTTTGGAATTATAAGGTGGAATTTTGTGGTCAAATAATGTTAGAGTATGGTATGTATATGGACCTATTGTAGGTTTAGGAATATTCTTGTTAGGAGAACCCCAATATGTTTTTTGATATACAAAGTTTTTTTGGTTGACTGGATATCGTCAGTGGTTTATTCATTAATTTTCCAATTTGGAAGAACCACATTAAGACATGACCAAGAGGTTGATAAAGCTTCAATGGAAATAAGCATTAGATAATTCCATCAAGAAGTTGAAAATCATTTAAAATTGGCACTAATCTTTATACTACACTAGAAAAATGAGAAGTATACTATCTTTTTTGATTCATTTTGGAGAATTGTTGTTGTAGGGAGGTCGTGTTATGGAATATGGGTATTGGTAGTGGAGGAAACATGGATGGAAGTACCCTACACACAACCTCATGTAATAGATATTTGTATAGGCCTAGATGTGATGGTGTCATCTTTTATTGGGTGAAAATTCAACTATGTATACATATCATAGGATATTAATGTATATATATTTTTAGGGACACTTAAATCTACATCAGATAATGTGGTATGAGTATATGTCATCATTATAATTTGAGATAGAATATTCACCCAGTAACGGGAACCATGTCGCTGTATCTTTAAGTAGGAAAACTCAGACTCATGATGTTCATGAGTATAATATTGAGTGGATGTTGAATACTTTTGCTGGATAAAGGGAATGTTTTGTTGATGTAGTGCTAAGATCAGATAACTCTTACATTTGTTTCAATAGATTCTATAATTTTGTGTCAAATTAAAGGCAATAAGTATGAGTATCAATCAATGAATTTCCCTGAGGGTGAGGCGTGATGGTCAGAAGTCACCTTTGGACATGACGAGTGAAGGGGATGAGATCTTCTATATCAAGAATCTTGTTATTGTAAATATAAATATACATGAGGATTTCATACATCAATTTCATGCCTCAAAGTGTGCGGTGCATCATAGTGTGACAAAATTATTCCATTGTATACAATGAAAATTTTGATGGATTTGAATGAAAAAAGAGATATAAAAATTTGTGGCATAATGTTACAGGCGTCAACACTTAAAGGCTGAGAAAAAATGACAATGTTATTTTATATAGCAGATTCCCATTACATAACGTAATTGGTATGTAGTTACCCTGGAATATATGGCAGTTATCTCACAAATTCTCATAATAATGGTCCTATTTGGTTGATTGTGTACAATTTGACTATGGTATCCCATTTCATTACTATATGAGAGACCTCCCCTATGGAGAAATTAGGTTCTTTTTACATTTGATATACATTCAATCTGAATTTCATTACATAAATTATAGTTTTATACTTTTACATTCATGTTACTGCTCACATTTGGTAGGTTTGGAAGATGGTTCTTGGTAAATCAGATATAATGAGTACCACCGACCACCAAATGATCGATGGGCAGTACGAATGTGATATACATGTTCGTGAGGACATGCTTCGGGCGTGTGTTTTAGAATTTGGTGGGTATTAATATGATAACCTTTCTTTGGTGGAGTATTCCTATAAAAATATTTATTAGGGTACAATTCATATGGAACTTTATAAGGTGCTATATGGTAGACCATGTAGATCAAATCTATTTGGATAGAGGTAGGTGAGTCAGATATATTGGGATCGATTTTGGTGTCGGAGATATCGAAGCTATTTGTGTTGATTCAAATGTGTATATCTATGGATTAAATTAGTCGTACATATCATGGAAATAAATATTGAATACCATTAATGATTATAGTTTATGATCATGGTATCCATCATTTCTCAACTAGATTAGGTCATTCAAGTAATTGGAGATAAGGAATGTTGGTGCCCAATTTTTTGGAAGCATTTGATACAATGGATAAAATATGTTGGTGGTGTATCTAATTTCTCTTTCAAAGAGGTAAAATTATATGCATGATTTGTTTCATATATAAATGATTTGGTGTTACAACCCAATCACTTCTCATGTGAATGACGTGGATGATGTTGAGTGTGAGACTAATTAATCAATTGAGGTTAAAATAATACATGTGTTGGATCATAGTGAGAAACTGTTGTGGGTAATGTAATATCTAATAGATCATATATTGTGGCAACATTTGAATGTTTAGTAGGAAACACTGGAGAGTGAAGCAGATATGTGGGCTTAGTGGATTTATCTTTTGGACTCGGAATCTTAAAGATGTTTGGGAGTGAAACTCTTTGACAAGCTATTATATGGAGGAGACATTCTATGACCCCAATTTTTTCAAGAGATGTATGAATCAATATTATATTTATTTATTTCATTGATATCATTATATATTTTTTAAGCCTATCTTGGGTGCGTTTACATGGTGAAATATTTGTTTTGGATAAATGAAAGGTTATTCGTAGTTGACACAAGGTTTTCTCAAACCGTGTGTCTAGCCCAACAAAAAGTGTGTATGAAAAAAATAGTATTCACATAGTTGGTACATGGTTTCTCAAATCGTACACCCTCTTATAAGAAACTATGAAACACTCCATGGTGAGAAGAAGATTTAAATAATGTATGTTGGGAGAACTATGTGCACCGTATATGAAAACATATGTGCATGGTTTTAAATCACAAAAATTTAGATTAAAAACAATTGAACCCTAGTAATTCACCCATAATAAACCCCAACTCTCACCTAAATGATTTCTATCATTTCTGGAGGATCACAAAAAAATCTAATGTAATGGCCCATGTATTTATAGAATAATAATATTGATTTCTATTAATAATAATGAAAATTATTTTAATTTTATGTAAAATAGAACACTTTTTTTGATAACTCGCACAACACGCAACAATGGGTTTCTTTGAAATCATAAATTGAACATAACATTGAGTTACACAGAAAAATAATACAATAATATTATTATTATTTGAAAGAGTAGTTAACACCTAGTCATTATTTTAGTGGGAATTAACAGAACAGACTACATTATGACTAAAAATATTTGTTAATTTATTTATTATTTATCAAATATATTTTAGAGGCTTCAAATAAGAATGAATCCAATTTTAAGCCTAAAATACGCTAATATTTTTAAAAAGTTGTCTTAACGCCTTTTAAAGGTGAACCATTTTTAAATTAATTTTTGTAACATTTATATTTCTATTTAAAAAAATGGAAAATTTATTTAGAAGTGGAATATGAAAATTTACTTTGGATGAAATTTTGGTATTTTTCTGATAATGTTCATCTTTTAATGAATCGTGAAAAATGTTGTATTTTAATTCAAAACTACCTTTTCATCTAATTTATTTAAATAATTATATTTTCCTTTTAATTGGTTTTAAAGTATAATTGGATTAATTTTTTATCATTTAATATAATTTTGGTTATTGGATGTATAGGCACAATGAAATTGGATATAAACACATTTCAATCATTGGTTAGTTTTTACTTCTTAAAACCCCTTTATTTGGTTTGACAACAAAAATTAGTTATAATTAATTACATAAAATTCTATATTTTTAATCCATAAAAATGGATTCCATATTTTTAATCAGGAGGTACATATTTTTCAAAAAGGTACCTTTTATTTTTGGGCATTATGAATAATAGATTCAATAATTATTTTATTTACCATGGTTAATGGGTAAATCCAATAAAGAAGGGTAAAAATTATATTATGATAATATAAACGTACCATAAAACATGTCTTAACACTATTTTATGATATATTTCCATCCATTTAAATACATGGGTCGATCTTGGGAGCCCATGGATCCACATGGAAGTGATAATGATATGTTATATTAATTAATTTAGTGAAAATAGAAAAATAACATAAACATGTATCTTTTATTAACAAAATTTTTATATGAGGTTATATATATTTGATCACATAGACTATAAATAGTGATTAGAAAGATAAAACAATTTCCTACATCATTATATTTTATTTATAATTTTTCATAATTAATTACAGAAATTTATTTATGAAACAATGATGATGTAATGATTAACTTATTAATGAATGATTTAGATAAATGAGATTATAAATATTAAAATAAATTTATTTTGAATCTTTTTATGATATAAACGAATTTTATTGATTAATATGAATTTTTATATTTTAATTAATGATGTTTTTTAATGAATTATGTTTTTATTTTATTTTTGAAAATTCATGATATGAATAGTATAAAAATTGACATAAATGAGTTCTTAAAAGAAGTACAATTTCTGTTGAATGAAATATTAATCCTAAAATTCTAAAATTCATACAAATGACATAGAAAATGTTAAACAAGTCCTTAATGAACCACTTTTGGTTCTATTGTCGATTTATAGTAACTATAGTAAACATAAATTATGAAATTGAAAGAACACATGGAAAGAGAAACGTTTTTAACTAATAGTTAAAGCAAAAAAGTTATATTTTACTTTGTGACCTAGACTTGTCCAAAAACTATTTATTGAGAGGTTTTCTTCTAAAAATAATCTTGTATTTTAAATAAATGACTTTGGGACCATTATAAACCTAAAGTCATTTTATAATATAATAATATTTCAATGGATTCCTAAAATTCCCCTCCTCCCTCTTATAAAAGGGAATCACCTCTACCCTTTTACTCACACCTCTAAAGCCCCTTATATTAACAAAATGCTTCAAAAATAATTTGCAAACATCACTAAATTACTCTTATAAGCCTTACTTATGTAGAAATAAATTCAAGAAATCATTTTTTCTCAAATCAATGTGAGTTGCACGTTTTATAGGTAGTGTCTTCTCGAAAATTCCCTTATTTTATTTTACATATTAACCAATTATTATATTAATATTTTTTAAATAATAACAATAAAATTATATTAAACATACTATGAATTTAATATGAGATTTATTCGAACTAGACTTACACACACCTCTATCTAATGGATATGAACATACTGTTCCGGTGGACAGAAAACTTCTGCCTCATGAAACGATGATTGTTCAATTTTTCCCTACCACCTATCATGGTGGCCATTATGATATAAAAAAGTTTATATATGATTTATATTATATTTATATTTTCACTGTTATTCTATAATTTTTATTTAAAACATTACTTTATGAGGTTGATGTTATGTAAACACGATAATTTCTTTTGAGGAAGTGCAGACTACCACCCCCTCAAAGTGATATGACTTGTTCCGAACATACATGGAACATTTAAATAATGGTGTTAATGAACATATTTAACATATATAAACTATAATATTATATAGAAATTGTAATATACCTATGTATCATTAGGTTTTCTTTCGTTTATTATGACCATTAAATGAATGTAGCGTTCATGCGTACGTCCGACCTACAGTCTCAGTGAATGGTGCATTTAATTTCATATCTCCAAATGTTATAGACTACTATAAATAAATATTTACTGGATATATAAGATATTTAAATCATTAATAATATTATGGAGATTTTTTTATTTTTACTACTAGGAAAAATTACATAAAAACAAGTTCATTTTCAACTCAATTACCAAATATCAAAAAAAACGTCTGATATGAACAAAAAAATATATAATTTTTATAAGATGATAATAAGTGATATGGAATAAATAATAAACTTTAAAATTGTCTAGAATCAATTAGAAACTAACATATGTTTTTTATTCCGGAAGAACAAGGAACATGTGTGACGATTCAAACTATAAGTAAAGGAACCTTTAACCATCATATTTTAGTCAAAGACTTCATTTCATTTATGACTTTTGATTTCCATGTTCATATGTAGGTATGTGTTCATATATATGTTTATTTCTATAAATTTTTTTTATATTTTATGAGAGACTCTTTTTTCTTCCATCATATCATTTTATGACTTTTTAAAGTGATCTTGTTAGGATGTTGAATTTTCGTAAGGTACTTCACCTTAATCTCGTTTCATTGAGGGATATTATGATAATATACACATATATATTTAATACAGTGTATAATAAACCCTCCCTGAATTTTAATTTCATTCGACATGAATCTTTTTCATGAATTATTTTACAAAAATGACCAATTGAATGTTTTTAAAGTATGCAGCAATATTGACCTCTCCATCGTCGTAATCATTATGCGGATTCCTCTAAAAGCCTTAATGTTTTTTAAAAAGAAAAAGAATACATTATTTTTAACGTATTTTTTTATTGAAAATGGTCTTTGAAATGGATTTATTTTTTCAATATCTTAAAATAACTTCATGGAACAACAAATGACATGTTATTTATAAAATATTGATTATTTCATTATTTTATATGTTACGATTATATAATTGTACTTGGAAATTTAATGGGTGGTTACGTGATCAACCAAGGATGGGTGGTTATGTGATAAAAAATGATAGGTGGTTATTTGATATACCATGTATGTGTGGTTACATTATAACATCCAATGCATTGGGTGTGGAATTCGGTTGTATGGAAATTCCATTCAGTGATATGTGTCGAAGCCAGTCGTATGGTTATTCCATGTACATATGTTTATGTCCCAAGTTACCTTTATATGATATATGATTCTTTCTACAGGATATATGGTAAATATTTTGTTACAAAAATGGTATGTATTGATATTACACTCATTGGTGTATATTTACAACTCCATAAAGGTGTAATGTATTACATTATTATATTGTTTTCATGGTTTTCATGTTATCCCAAGACAAATAGTTTTCTTATTTTATGTATATCTTATGACAATTTTTATTCTCATCCCAATTTTTTAAATGTTTTTCACATGAAATAATGATGAATATTGTCAAGTATAGGGTCAAGGAAAATTTATGTTGTTAACACATGAAAAGAATCCAGGTTTTAAAGAGTTTTTGTTATATAAAAAATAGATAGTATGTAGATGTGTCTACATGTAATATAAAAGTTGTTATGTATTAGTTATGACCTACTTCTATAAATCTCTAAACCTAAAAGGATCATTAATTTGAATTAAAGTCAAATTATTAACTTATCTCATGTTTAAGTAATGTTAATGGCCGGGGCCTTATAATTTGTATCATAGGTCGTTATAGATAACTTTAGAATTAAGGGTGTTATTTAAGTATAAGTGACATGTTTTATATTACCATAGTGGTTAGCATTTTAAAAATATTCAAATTGTTTTATATAAATTGTATGACATTAAGATAACAAGAATAAGTAAAACTCAGTGTCTACCCTCCTCATAATATAGTATATGATGATTTTACAGATATACTCACAATATCCTTTTTGGTTTCGGTAAATGGCTAGATCGAGCATGCACCAAAGTAACAATCAATGTGAAAGAAATTGAGGTGGTTTTATTAATAAGAAACCAAATTAAAAGGGAACTACAATGAGAAATCTGGTGGATATTATTAACAAACTATCTAGAAGCATGATTGTTCACTTGAACCTTGGTGATTTTGAGGCATCATATATACGAGAATCAAATCCCTATGGATTTTCTAGTGTTAATCATAATTATAAGTATATTAAAATACATATTTGCCATGGTTGTGGAAATAATTACCTAGGAAAACTTTTTAAAGGGATGAGAAGATGTTATAGATATGGCAATCAAGAACATAATGAAAACCCTACAATGAAAAAAGGAAGTTTATAGTTGACTCTAGTAAATGGAATGAAGTTATTTTTTAGGGATCAATTGAATATTTTAAATGTGGTGTGCATTTTCTTTATGAATATAGAATTCTTATGAATTTGGTTTAGGAATGAGATCTGTAGGACCGTACAATTATATTTTTACCAATACCTAATTCCATTCCAATTGATGTTGAGGAAACTTACAATGACCTATGAATGGTATGGATTATTTCCTAGGTGATGGTTTTATGTTATAGAATGTTAGGATATGATTCATTATTTTTTTGAAGGAAAGGAGTATTACAATATAAGTTTAAAAAATAGTTATGGTACCATGGGAAATGATGGATGATTAAGATGTCAACATTTTAGAAACTCAAGAGTTATGTTAGATATCTCGGTGGTGAAATGTTTAAAATTATTAATGCCCTATTATTTATGGGATTACTTTACAAGAATTTTCTCTTATATGTGTAACCCAGGTGATTGTTATGCGAAAATGATATCTGATGAAGAATTATCTTTTATTTTTTTTAATATTGTTGTAATTAACCATTTGGGTTTATAGAATCATTGATTTTAAGTCCATTAAATGTTATTACTTTTTGGAATGAATATTTGAGGTATGACATGACGTTTGAGGTCCATATATTATATGATTATTTTGTGTAATTTGTCCCATTTTTTGGAATGTTACAAAATTATATAGTTTTTGTAAAGGACCAACACACAGACCATGTGATAACCCATCATGTCAGAAAAATTTGTATGAATCTAACCAAAAATGATGTTCGATTGGAATTTATATCCTACAACTAACCTTCCTGAAGTCCCTAGTTATTATGACTTATTATTTTTAGTTAAATGATTTTATGGAATAAAAATTAGTGGTTTTTGGATCTTAATTTTTATCAAATTAATATTTGTAGTATTGTGAAATGATTTTTTGATAAAGAGATACATGTTATTTAGGAAGATTTTTTTTCTTTAGGGAACACTATATTCCTATAGAATATAGAATATTTAGGATTTCATTTGAAGAGAAATTGTGGAGTTTTATTTCAGGAGAATCTATGTTTTTAGTGTGTACTTTTAACAATTCAGGTTATTTGTGGAAATGATTATCCTTTTATTGAAAATATTTTATTAGCTTAATTACTTTTATATATGACACATTAAGAGTAGAGGATGCTATTAGGATATAAATGTTAAGATTTATCATGGATGACTAGGAGATCAAATCCTTCTAAATTTTTGGGTTTCAATCTTATTTTGGATTATGTTAAAGACTTCTACGTATAATTGTTTATTGAATGATCCTTGTTAAAAATTACGGTATTTTTTGTTAAATTATGGAAATTAATAGTAGTATATTCTTTTAATAATGGATTATCCCTTTTTGGGATTAACTGATCTTGTAATAATGGTTTTGGTTTTTGGTTAATGTTTCAAGATAGGATGAATAGATAGTTCATATTTTAGGGATTATGAGATTCTACAGAAGTTTATTCAAACTCTTTTTATTTGACCATGTAATCTTGAATACTCATTATTTTTAGAAAAGATGTGTTTTTGGAACAAATTTATAATAGTTTGAAACTATACATGAAAAGTAAGAGTTCATAATTATTTTCATAGTAAAGCTAATAAATAAATTCCTCAACATTATAAAAATCATAAAACAAAAACATTTTTTATATAATTTTCCTATTGTGAAATAAAAATACTATTTGACCTATCCCATGATTGTGGTTTCCTTGATGTAAACATTCTCCTAATCATGTTTTCTATCACTCTCTATTGGAACTTGATTGTTGGTTTTCTATTACATATTTATGTTTTAATGGAATCCTAGTACGTGTTACATCAGCTAAACTTTATTATCCTATTTATTTATTTTAAGGTGGCCATTTTATTGACTCGTTTTCTGATGTGCTACGTTCAATGAAGCTTCTGAGCCCAGTTATAAAATTTCGAGGACACAATTTCCAAAAGAGGGACGGATGTAACGACCTCTATATTTTTAGGAAAATACTTTTGATTTATATTAATACTTATGAATAATATTTAAAATTTGTGTTAGATAGAAAACTTTTTCTGATAATGTAAACAATGCACAACAACAACTTTCTTTGAAATCATACATTTCAGACAACATTGAGTTATATGGAAAAATAATACAATAATAATTATATTATTTTACATTTTAGTTATCACTATATCATTATTTTGATAGGAATGAAGAGAAATAAATACATTATTATTATACATGTTTGATAAATGTTTTAATATATATTCTATACATTTTGGTGGCTTAAAATGATAATAAATCATATTTTCGCATGAAATACTCAAATATTTTTAATTTTTTTATACCGTCATTTCATGGTGAACCCTTATTGAGTATATTTTTGTCATATTTATATATTCTCCTTGATAAAATAAAATTTTCCACTATAATCAGGACATCAGTATTTAATTTCGTAGAAATTTTTGTATTTTTCTCATAAAGTTCATCTTTTGTTGAATAGTGAAAAATACTGCATTTTAATTCAAAACTACCTTTTCATCTAATTTTTTTATATAGATAGATTATTATGATAATTGATTTTAAAGTATAATTGGATTATGTTTTTATCATTGAAACCAATTAGTTTATTGGATGTAATTTCACATTGACATTTGACATAAAAACATGTCAACCTTTTTGTAGTTTTTACATCATAAACCCCGCTTTTTTGGTTTGACAATGGGAATTAAATTTAAATTTACTACGTAATCTTTTCTGTTTTAGATATGGATGAACGTATTCCAAAATTAGAATCAAGAGGTCCATATTTTTTAAATATTTACCTTTTATTTTGGTACATTATGAATTGTAACTTCATTAATTATTATTTTTACCACCGTTAAAGGGTAAATATGGAAAATAAGGGAAAATATTATAATAATATAAAACTACCATAAAATGAATCCTAATCCAATAGGATGATATATTTCCTAATATGGTCATAAATGGGTTGATATTGGGAACCCATGGATCCACATGTGAGTGATAATTCAATGATTAATTAATTAATTTAAAATAAAGAGAAAAATAACAAAAACATGTATCTTATGCTAAATCAATTTTTATATGGGGTAATATAATTTATCACTTGAACTGTAAATATAAATTATAAAGATAAAACTATTAAACACAATATTATATTATATGTATAATTTTGAGTAATTATATAAATAAATTTGTTTATGACACAATGATGATGTTGTGATTACCTTATTAATGATCGATTTAAATAAATGAGATTATAAATATTAAAATAAAATTATTTTTTATTGTTTTGTTCCATCCAATAATTTAATGGATGATTATGTCAAGTTTTTTTTTAATTAACTATGTTTTTTTAAATAATAATATTTTTATTGATTTTTTAAAAAACAATTATATGAATAGTTTATAAATTTGCATAAATGAGTTTTTAAAACAAATAATATTTTATTAAATGATATAATAGTCCAAAAAATTTATTATTAGGATAAATTCCATAAATAATGATTAACATGTCATTAATGAACCACTTTTGGTTCCCTTTTAATTTTATTTCAATTATAGTAACCATAAATTATGAAAGTGCAAGAAGACAAGGTAATACATAATGTTTTTAACTAAGGGTTAATGAAATAAGATATGGTTAAATTTGGGACCTAGACCTTTCAAAAACATATTAATTTAAATGTTTTGGACCCAAATTAATCTTATCTTTGAAATAAATTACTTTGAGAAAATTTGAAATAGAAAATAATTTTAAAATAAAATAATATTTCAATACCTACGAAAAGTACCCCTCCTCCCTCTTATAAAAGGGAATCACCTTTTCCAAGTTTCTCACATCTCTAAATCCCTCTATATCAACCAAAATCAGATCAAATAATCTCTTAGTATCACTCTATTCTTCACATATTCCTTACTTTAGGAAGAAAGAAATTCAATAAATCCTTTATGCTCAAATCAAAAGGAGCTACACGTTTTAGAGGTAGTGTCTCCTCTAAACATCATTTACTTTATTTTAATTATTAACTCTATATTATATTATTATTCATTGAATGAATAAATAAAATCATAAATATACTAGGTTGTGTTTATGTGAAGTATTTTAACTACACATTCACACACCTCCATAAAATTGATATGAACGTACGGTTTTTTTAATCGGTGAACTACTGGCTCACGAAAGGATGATTGATCAATTTTCCCCTACCACCACTCATGGTGTCCATTATGACATAACAATATTTATATATGATATATGTTATATTTATATTTTCTCTATGCCTCTTTAATTTTTATTTACAATACACCTTTTTTATTTTTTGGATATGTAAACCTGGTAATTTCGTTGGAGGAAGTGCGAACTAATACCCCCTCAAAGTGAAATGACTCATTAATGAAATACATGGAATGTATAATGTATTGTGATAATGAACTTATGAAACTTCTTTAAAATATTATATTTTTCTTGTATTATAATATACCAATGTATCATAATTTTTTCCTTACATTTATATGATAAAGAAAAGAATGTAGCTTTCATGCCTACAAATGACCTATCATCTCCATGAATAGTGAATTTAATTTATTATCTAAATAAGTTATCAAATACTATAAATACATAAATAATACATATATATGATATTTAAATCCTGAATAATATTCTATAGGCGATGGAATTTTGACTATAAGGAAAAATTACTTCAAACAAAGTTCATTTTCGACTCAAGTACAGAATATCAACACAATGTCCAATATGAACATAAATAATTATGTAATTTTAATAACATAGTAATAAGTGATATAAATGAAATAATATAATCTCAAAAAAAGCATTATGTATCTTAAAATTGACTTAATATTTTATTCAAGAAGAAAGAGGAACATACGTGACGAGTCGGACTCAAGGTAAGGGAACCTTTGACCCTCCTCTTTTAGTCAAAGGCTTATTTTATTTTATGTATTTTAATTTCTATATTCATATATTGGGATATGTTCGTATATTTCCATATTGTTGTATATTTTATTTCAATATTATTAGAATCCATTTTTTCTCCTATCAACACATTTTATAAATTTTTTAAGTGATGTCGTTAGGCTGTAGAATTTTCGTAAGGTTCTTCATCTCAATCTCCTTTCATTGAGGCATATTTTGATAATATAAACCTCTATATTTTATATAGTGTATAGTAAATACCTTTTTATTTTACTTTCATTCAAATGGAATCTTTTTTCAATGATTTTTTTATTAAACATAAAAATAAATGTTTTTAACAGATGAAATAGCAATGACATTTTTGCTGCATTAATTATTATTTGGATTCCTATATAAGCCTTAGTGTTTTTCAATGAAAAAATAGTGCATTATTTTTTTACGTATTTTAGTACAAAAAATGGTTCTTGAAAAGGATTGATTATTTTAATATATTTAAATAATTTATTATGATTGGAAATGAAACATAATTAGTGAAATATTGGTATTTTCAATATTTTATGTCTTATGATTATATAATGGTATTTAGAAATTTGATGGGTGGTTATGTGAAAAACCAATGATGAGTGGTTTCGTGATAAGCCAAATGACAAGTGGTTTGACGATAAATCGTGGAAGATTGGTTACGTTACAACCTCAAATGCATTGGGCATAAAAGTCGATCCTATGGGAATTGCATTCAGTGATATGTGTGAATGTCAACCGTGTAGTTATTTCATTTAATAATGTTTATGTCCCTAGATACCTTTTTATTCTATATGTTAATTTTTATGGGATTTATATTTATTTTTGGATTCAAAAATGGTATGCAAGGATCTTATATTCATTGATGTATATTTAATACTTCTTAAACGTTAAAAGTATTACATTACGAAAAAAATTTCATTTTTTTCATGTAATCCCAAGACTAACAGTTTTCATTCTTTTGTATCCCTTAAAAATATTTTTATGATCATCCCATATTTTTTAATGTTTTTCACATGAAAAAAAAGTATAATAGATTTTAGGATTGGATCAACTGATCTTTATTCTGTTAAAACATGAAAATATGTCAGGTTTCAATTTTAAGGATTTTTTTTTCTAATTAAAAATTAATATTCAGTAAATGTGTCTAATATTAATATTCATGTTGTTATGTATCCATTATGACCTAATTCTTTAAATCTCTAAAACAGAAAAGATCCACAATTGTAATTAAAGTCAAATTATTGACTTATCTCAATGTTAAATAATGATTAAGGTTCGGGTTTTATATCTAATGCATTACAACCTACTATGTTGATGATTCGAAGCCCCAATTAAATATCTAAACAAATATGGTTATGAGGTTTATTTAGGATTAGATATATCTCTATCCCCCACTATTATTTCTAGATAAATTATGAATGTTTTAACTATTGTTTCAAATGGTTAGATCAAGGTTTAATGGATGATTATTCTTTTGATCTTGGATCTTGGATTGAGATATAGATCTCATTCTTTATCATGGTCATTGTTGTTACACTTCAAATTGGGGATTTCCATTGGAGTGAATTTTTAAATGATCATTAGTTATGTGGTCAAAATTCAATTACCATAGTCTTTTTCCAAATTTCATGTATTATTTTTTATATTTAAATTAGAAAATTTAGAAATTAAATATTGAATTGACTAAACTAATTTATGGAATCACATATATAGGGTTAATTGATTGTTGAATTAATTAATGGAATAGGAAAATGCCGAATTTGTGGAAATTGATATTGAGAAATTGAATCAATTAATTTTAGAATTAATTAATGAAATATTTTGATGGTAGAAATAATGGAATACTGAGTTTTTGAAATTTAATTATTTAAATGGTTAATTAATTTATGAAATATTGTGATTGTGGAACAAATGGGATATTGGTATGGTGGATATTTGATTAATTAATTGGTGATTTGGTTAATTTGATATTAGGATATGGAATTATATTAATTAATTTATGAATTAATAAATATATTTTATGGGTATCTGGTTCAAATGTTGAATTTATCAATTTAGGCCATTTGATTGGAGAATTCAACCATGATTTGTTTTGAAAGTCGGAATGGTATATCAGGATATGAAATGTGATAAAATATTTTATGTTTTTTTATCTTTTATTGTTTTGAAATATGTGATATATGTGTGATAGATATATATAAGAGTATGGGAAATGACCTAAGGCTCCAAATACCCAAATGTGATTAATGAGGTGTGGGATAGGGACTAAAGGTCAAAATAGCCAAATCTGATTTAATGAGGTGTGGCATAGAGACTGATGCCCCAAATACATATATGTTATAAATGAAGAGTGGGGAGGGTGTGATGCACCAAATACTAATATGTGATAGTCTTCTTTAGATCGGGGTCGAGGCCCCAAATACCCATGTATAATTGAGGTGTGGGATAAGGAGTAAGGCTCCAGATACCCATAGGGTGCAAGACACGATGGTCTACGCCCATGTGTTGGAAATTGATTATGGTTCCAATTGTTCATGACATTGATTGATATGAAATGATAAATGATAACCCTAGTTATCTGATGTATTTTAGACTCCATAATAGGATAAATAAGGCATTGATGGTTTTGATGTCTTTGGGAACCTAGTAGTATATGTGGTTAATTAAAAAACGATGAAATGTTATTACTAATTACATATGAATTTTACATTATAATCCCACTGATATACACTGTAATTGACTGGATATTGTTCAAGAAGTTGTTGTTGGTGTTCTACTAATTTGTACTCACAACATTCGTGGTCTTCCTGAATGGAACCTGAATAGATTTCATGGGTGTATGACATTATAATGGAAATATCCATATGTTATATGGGTGAGTAGGGATAACCATCGATGGGGGAACTGGATGAGATATTGAACCTACTATGAATTTATCAAATCATTTTTTATTTTGGGATTTTCATATTAAAACATTCAATGTATTTGGAGTCAATATCTAATTTTTATTAGATTTTGTATTTACTTTTTTGGTTATCATGTTATATAGTTTTGGTTTGGTTATTTTTTATTTATTGCACTATTGTGTCACATTAAGAAATAGAGTATACTCTCCCAATGATATATATTGGACCATCACAATCAGTTTGAAACCTCTTTCATATAGTGATTAGTACTTGAGGTTATGTAACAGACTGAATCGAGGAACCAGTGTGTGCCACCAGGGTCATTAAGATAAATTAAGGGTCTTGATTCCAATAAATAAAGTTTTTTTATCTTAAATGGTTCAGGAGAAAATAAACATCAAAGGTATGATTATTTAATGGGATTTTTTCTAACACCCCAAGATTTTATAAGATATATTATTTTTAATTTCATTCACATCTTCTATTTTACGCAACGCCAACATTATCTTGCTCCATACACAACACAGTATTAGCTTGCAGTATACGCAACACTATTCTTGGATGGTGTTACACACAATTACAAGTTCGTTTGTTAGTAGTTATTCTATGCAACATTGAGTGTATATATATATATATTCAATGTATAAATGAAATATGGTTGGATTTTGTTATACACAAAAACAATGGAGTCTTCCACTACATGCAACCCTGACTTGGCTTGCATTACACACAATCACGACCTTCCTCGATAGCGCGTGTAGTACACAATACCGGGTTTCATTAAACAATGATATATGGTTATAATATTATTAAAAAATAGCCGTTATGAATAGTATTACCTACATTTTTATTTTTATGACATTATAATTCAACTTACACATTTTATAGATCGTGGTGTGAGGACAAAATAATTGTTTTGGGTAAAATAAATATTTTTCAAAAAATCATGTTTTGCCACCTTTTGATGGCGCACCCACATTAAGTGTAGTTTTTGACATGTTTATAAGTTCAATTTGACAGAATAAAAATATTCTTTTGAATCAGGATATAAAAATTTACTTTGGATAAATTTTTGATATTTTTCTGATAAGTTTCTTATTTTGATGAATAGTAAAAATACGCTAAATTTTAATTAAAAACATCTTTTTTTGTCGAGATAATTTATGTAGTTAAATTATAATATTGCATGGTTTTAAAGTATAAATGGAATATATTTTTACCATTTAATATAATTTATATCATTACCATTATTTTTACATTGAACTTATAGGTAAAAACATTTCAATCTTTGGCAATGTTTTAACTTTTAAAAACCGTTTTTTTAACAGTGAGATTAATTTTAGATTAATTTCTGCTAGTTATATGATATCAATTTGAAAAAATGGATTCCATATTTGGAATTATTAGGTTCAAATTATGTTAATTAGCTACTTTTTATTTTTAGGCATTATGAATAGTAACTACGGTAAATTTTATTTACCATAATTAAAGGTAAATCGGCTAATTAATGTTGAATATAATATTATAAAATTACCTTAACACTTGTATTAATATAATTGGATGATTTTATTTTTCCCTAAATCATACTTGGGTCGAAATTGAATCTAATGGAACCCACTTGTATTTGATTTTGACCTTTAGTTAATTCTATTTAAAGGAGTGTGAAATATATCTCACTCAACTTTATTAACTAATGTATTTTTAATATAAGATTATACAGAATATAAATTTATTTATAAATACTCATTTGAAATATAAATTTTTTTTATTTATCATGGTAATTTATTTATAATTTTTAAGAGATATTTATTTACCTTAATAGCTTATACATTAATGATGCCGAAATTATTTATTTAGTGAAAAATAAGTAATATAGTTTTTATTCAAATATTAATACACCATAAAAAGCTCACAAACCTGACCAAAACATACTGGTAGTGTATATATACACCATAATCATCCAATTACCTAATATATGACTATTAGGAGTCTTATAAAAGTGATTATGACACTTATATCATTTTAATTTAAATGATGTCAAAGTTGTCACATTCGTAATTTAATAAATATAACATTTTAAAAGTTTGGTTTTTTAGAATATAAATCTGAATAAAAGTATTCATATAAAATCTATAAGATTTATATTCATCCTAGTATTTTATTTTAAATTTTTATACAACAAATAAGTATATTTTATAATTATACAAAAATAATGTATAAATTATTTTATTAAGAGAAGTATCAAATAAATGGTTTTAAAAATAGTAAAATACATATTATATGAACTATTTAATGTGCTCCACTAATTTTCTAGATGAATATGACATGTTAGGAACCTATTATAAATTTTACTTCGAATATATGCTTAGTGTGGATTTTATTTAAATTCAAATAAATGAATAGTTTCAAAGTTGACATTATTGTTATTTTATAAAAATAACATACTAATAAAATGTATAAAAATCATAAGAAATATTTAAAAATTATAAATTGAAATTTATATTCTTGAAAATGTCATAACTTATCCAATTAAGTAAAATTAACAACACATAAGTGATTATTTATAACCATTTAAAATTTAGTATTTTATTACAACAAATAAAATTAAATAGATTAAATAAAAATAAATCAAAATGATAAGTTTCAAAATAAGATCAAAACATGTATAAATTTTATTGTTAGATGATATTACAACCCTATATCATCTAATATAAGAATTTATTCATTTTTTGAGGTTTTTATGTGGGGTTTGAATTTATATTAAACTAATATTTTTGAGGTTTCCAAAGGTGCCCCTCTCCACCCTTATAAAAGGGAACCTACCCCTCTCATCTTTACACATCATTGAGCCTTAATGCTCGGCCAACCCCTGACCATTTCCCTTCTAAACTTCCATATAAATATTCTAGAGTTCCTGGCCTTCATCAAAGACCAATTTTAGTGCCCTAAGAGGAGGATTCAAAGAGGCGTGTCGAAGAAGAGGTAATATCCGTTACCGATTCATTCAAATTTATTTCTTCTTAAAATTCCACTTCTTTAGTTGTTTCATTATGAAGTAATAACATCAGTATCACTCATATACTGATATGTTATTATAAAACAACCCTATTCCACCTTTTATCCATCCTACGGAATATGAAATCACTGCACGTGCGTACGTACGGAATACAGTCTCCACGCCGTGGTGTAATCTGTTTCCACCACCACCTTACTTGGATGGGTATAATGGTGTAAAGAATAACTATATGTAATTATTGTAAATTTATATTGATTATAAAATAATATACATACACTTCAATACAATTCCATTATCTTGGAAATGATATCATCACTCGTGCGTACGTACGGATTGTCGTCTCCACGACGCGATGAGATTCATTTTCCATGTTAACAATTAAAGAATTATTATAAAGTATATATAATAAGTAATAATGAAATATATCCAATAATAATGCTACTATATTTATGTATATATATATATATATATGTACGTCATCTACTTTATTCAATTCAATTAAATAAGGAAACGAAAACAGTGTTCATGCGTACGTACGGCCTACCATCTCCATGAATTGTGTATTTATTTCCCTTTATCAATCTCTTATATATATGTATATTCTGAATATATATTATATATAAATCATGTTTTATATTATGTAATTAAGTAAGCATTATCTAAGTAATCATATTCATATTTACAAGTCAAAACATGGATGATAAATGAAACGATTTTACCCAAAACCCTACTTTATCATGAATTTACAAAAGAAATGGTAATATAAAGTCGTAAGAGAACCATATATGATATTAGAACAATTAATATTATTATTTAATAATTTTATTACATTATTTAAATCATTATACAGGACGTTCTGATACGTAAGAAGGATATCGGACCTAAGGTAAGAGATAATGTTGCAATCTCAATTATTTTCTATCGGAGGTAACTTATACGTAAGTATTTACTGTGGTTATATTTATCATGTCCAGGTTTAATAAAAATGTTTTCATGTTTGTTTAAATTCCTTTTGACCCATTTTTGATTTTTACTACAAGGTATGTTAGGAATATTTTTTTGTTTACCATATGAGGTACTTTTTAACTTTTTCGGCAAAAGTACAAGAAGAATGTTTTTTTAAACTTATACAGCACCAATGGATTTTTATGGTCTCATAACGCCTTATTTTCATGAAACATACTCTACAAGATTTCATGACTATTTTCAAAAAAATCCTTAACTTTTAAAATTTAATTTCATTTTGTGAAAAGAAAATGATTTTCAAGAAGAAAGGATATTTTCCTCGAGAATTCATTTCAAGTGCTTTATCAAAACCATTTTCCATCTAAGATGATATAATTTCTTATGTGTGTGTTTCAAGTATAAGGTCTCTATTATTTATTTGGTTTCACTTTTCTTATGATGAAATGATATCCATTTTTTAAATATGGATTATGTTATGATGGAATGATTTTTATGAAACCCAATTTATTCTTTGGGTTATGATGAATGATTTATGATTGTTTTGTGGCACATGTAAGAATGATTTCAATATGAGATGGGTAGGACCTATATCTCCATTCAATTAATTGGTTAAAGATTTATATCTCATGAGATAGACATGGCTGGAATGGTAAGTTAATCTGGTTCAGTGATAGAGGACTAGAATGAGGAGTAAACTCGATTCAGAGGGGGACTTTTTCCACTAAGATGGACTTGGTAGTAATGCCTTGGCTTCCATAGAAATCATATCATGTTATTAATGGTTTTCCACAATTACATGTTTTCTTCCCATGCTATTTTATCATGATTTATGTTTCATTATGATATATGACTTACATACTTCCATGATTTATTTCTTTGCTCAAGATTTTGATGTTTAGATTTTATGTTCAAGTTTTTACATTCAAATGTGTATGGATTGTTTTATGTTCTCTATGATTACCCTTACTGAGCATTTGATCTCACCTTTATATGTTTTCTTTTTCCCGGGATATAATCAAAGGTTTTAGGTAAAAAAACAAAATGGGAAGATCTTTATGGGAGATGTTGAAGATCTTTTACAACGTATAGAAGATTTTGTTCCGAGTTTCCAAAGACACTAAACTATTACAATCCTTGAGTGTTGGTTTTTGTTATGTACTAAGTATTCCAAAAAAGTAATGTAATGTCCTTGTACGTCAAGATATGGGTATCTAAAGTTGCTATCTGAGGAAAGGTTTAGTTAACCTTTGGAAACTAGGATGTGAAAACTTTAAGTGAGATCGCTAGAGATATTTCTAAGGTATGTCTAGGGATATCCATATGGTTATGTATAAGAATAGGTTATAGTCCTAGATTTACGGTAATGATCATAGAATTAAACATAATACGTTAGATATTGAAAGTACTCCCCCTTGATTATTTTGTTTCTCTAGTACGAGTTTTTCCTCTCATACTATTATTTTTGGGTTTTAATAAATGACAGGAAACAGGAGGATTCTTATTAATGGAGAATATGATGGGAAATGGAATGATATTCTTTATGAGAAACCAAATGAAACAAGAATTGGATGTCCAAACATCGTTATTATGCCAAATCATAAATCTCATAATATGATCAGTAATCTCAACTTTGGTAAGTTTCCTAACTCATCTAATAAGAGAAATATGGAGTTTTATGATGATTATAGAGGAAAGAATGTTCAACTTCCCTCATGTAAATCATGTGGGAAGAGGCATCAGGGATAATGTTTCAAAGGAACTGGAAGATGCTTTGGGTGTGAAAAATAAGGACACAAAGCCAGTAATTGTAAAGGAAAAGATTCAGTTAACACCATTGACAAGGATAATGGTATTGCTAAGACATCGACAATGTTGAAATGTTTTAGATTTGGAATATATGGGCATTATACAAACCAATTCCCTAAGGTAAAATCTATTTAATAGAATCATCATTGTCGTATGAGTAGTATTTATGTTTATGTTGTGGAAGAAACAACAAATGATATATGAGATGAAAGAAGTGTTGAGGAATAAAATGATGAAGCTTTGTCAATTGCTTAGGAAGTTAGTGGAATGGTTGAATGTTTATTAAGAGTAATGTTGAATAGGTAATTTAGTGGTACTATGGAGTAAAGAATCATCTAAGGATTGTTACACTGTTGTCTTTCCTTGTGTTTTTGAAAGTATATGATGAATGGTACCAGTAACCATGAAAAGTGATTGAAATATTTTTGGAAGGAAGATGATAAGCGCATAATGAAGGGATAAAGAGAAAAATGAAATGAGCTCATGACTGATATCATGGTTTGAGTATATAGAATTTTTTTGGATTTCGGTATGTGGAAAGAGTTAACTTTAGACAGCATTCATGATTTCACTATGGTTCAATGGGTATTCATTTTTTAAGAGAATACATGATTAATGTATTCACATGATTGGAATGTTACCAACAAGATATATAGTGGATAAATGATGGTATTCACAAGCTTGGTTGATGACATTTATAGTAATTATTTTATTTATTCTATATGATTAGATAGATGTATTTTCAGTAAGCCTAAAGATTGGAATGGACATCATATAGTATTTATTAAGGCTATAACTTTTTGTTTTTATTTCTGAAATGTTATGATATTATAGTTTTAGAAAAAGGACAACCTACAGGACGGGCGACAACCCGTCATGTCCAACAAGTCTGTGAGAATCGAACACACAACCGAAGTGTGATAGGCCTTTATTTCCTACCAATGGTCTACAAGAAGTCCCTCGTTAGTAGAATCTAGTTTTAATTTATTAATCAGTATGATAGATGAAGTATAAGTCCATTTTTGGAATCATTTACGGTTAACCTCACCATAGATGGAATTATGTATATTTGATAAATTTTTCAACCATTTTGTTTTAGATAGATGGAATGACCCATCATTCTATCACATGATATGATAAAACATCGCAAAAGACAAATTCAACTTCACTTCATTAAGATATTAAGTGGATATTTTTCAAGGTGTGAGAAATAGTGAGATTGTATAAAAATAAAGTAATTAATTCTTCTAATTCAAATTCTTCAACTTTAGGGAAATGATCTTGAAAACCAAAAATGTTGTCCTAGTGATCTTATATCTGATGAATCAGATGGTACCTTAGATCATCGCAAATTTATGGATTTGTTATTGTTTTCTTTTTCATATCCATCTTCTCTACCACTCTCCATCAGAACTTGACGGTTAGATTTCTCCTCCATATCCATATTTTGACCTTTGCTCTCCTATGTGGAAACCCATTTATGATTTAATTTGGGTAACCGTTATGTTTCATAATTCTATTTTTAAAATTAAATTTTAGTATTCCTTTTTACTATGTGGGTTTCTATGAAGGAAACTCTCAAGTAATAAACCATTTATAACCCCGACAAATTTAGAGGGAAAAATTCATTTTAAGGGGGGTAGAATGTAAAACCCAAATTTTTTATGAGATATATTCTTTTTAATTTCTTTCATATCTTATGTTGTATGCTACACCAAGATTATCTTACATTATATGCAACACTGTATTAGCTTTCAGTATATGCAACATTATTCATGGATTGTGTTACACACAATTTTAATGTTAGTTTGTTAGTAGTTATTCTATGCAACATTGAGTGAATATATATATATATATATATTCAATGTATAAATTAAATATGGTTGGATTTTGTTATACACAACAACAAAGGAGTCTTTCACTACATGCAACCCTGGCTTTGCTAGCATTACACACAATCACGACCTTCCTCGATAGAGTGTGTAGTACGCAATACCAGGTTTCACTAAACAATGATATATGGTTATAAAATTATTATAAACTTTATGTCATTAATAAATTTAACTAAATTTTGATTTTATGACATTATAATTCATCTTACACATTATATAGAACATGGTGTGACAACAAAAAAAAATTATGGGTAAAATAAATATTTTTCACAAAAATGCAATTTTGCCGCCTTTTGATGGTGCACCCGCATTAAATTTAGTTTTTGACATGCTTATAAGTTCAATTTTACAGAATAAAATTCTTCTTTTAAATCAGGATATAAAAATTTACTTTGGATAAATTCTTGATATTTTTCTGATAAGTTTCCTATTTTGATGAATAGTAAAAATACGCTAAATTTTAATTAAAAACAACTTTTTTTCATTGAGATAATTTATATGGATAAATTATAACATTGAATGGTTTTAAAGAATAAATAGAATTTATTTTTACCATTTAATATAATTTATATCATTACCATTAATTTTACATTGAATTCATAGGTAAAAACATTTCAATCTTTGGCAATGTTTTAACTTTTTAAAACCCATTTTTTTAACAGAGGGATTAATTTTAAATTAATTTCTGAAACATCTATGATTTGAATTGGGAAAAATGGATTCCATATTTGGAATCATTAGCTTCAAATTATGTTAATAAGTTACTTTTTATTTTTAGGCACAATTAATAGTAACTATAGTTAATTTTATTTACCATAGTTAAAGGTATATCATGTAATTAAGGGTAAATATAATATTATAAAATTACTCTAACACTTTTATTAATATAATTGGATTATTATATTTTTCCATAAATCATAATTGTGTCGAAATGGAATCTATTGGAACCCACTTGTATTGGATTTTGACCTTTAGTTTATTTTATTTAAATAAATGTGAAATATGTCTCACTCAACTTTAATAATTAATAAATTTTTAATATAAGTTTATAGAGAATATAAATTCAGTTATAAATACTCATTTGAAATATAAAAAGTTTTTATTTATCATCATAATTTATTTATAATTTTTAAGATATATTTAATTACCTTAATAGATTACACATTAATGAGGTAGAAATTATTTATTTAGTGAAAAATAAGTAATATAGTTTTTATTGAAATAATAATACCCATTAAAACGATCCCAAACCTGATCCAAACTTATTGTAAGTGTGTATATACACCATAAGCATCCAATTACCTAATAAATTACAGTTTGGAGTCTTATAAAAGTGATTATGACACTTATATTATTTTATTTTAAATGATGTCAAAGTTGCCACCTTCAGAATTTAATAAATATAAAATTTTAAAAGATGGGTGTTTTAGAATATCAATCTGACTAAAAGTATTCTTATTAAATATATAAAATTTATCTTTATCCTAGTATTTTATTTTTAAATTTATACCAGAAATAAGTATATTTAATAATTATACAAGAATGTTGTAGAAATTATTATATTAAGAGAAGTATCAAATAAATGGTTTTACAAATAGTAAAATAAATATTATATGAACTATTTAATGTGCTCCCCTAATTTTATAGATGAATATGACATGTTAATAACCTATTAAATATTTTAGTTCGAATATATCCTATGTGTGGATTTTAGTTAAATTCAAGTAAATTAATAGTGTCAATTTTGACATTATTGTTATTTTATAAAAATAACAAATTATTAAATTGTTTAAAAGTCACAAAAAAATAAAAAATTTAAATTTTTAAATTTTTATTGTCGAAATTTTCATAAAGTATCCAATTATGTAAAATTAACAACACATAAGTAATTATTTATAACCATTTATAATTTAGTATTTTATTACCACCAATAAAATTAAATAGATTAAATAATGATTAATCAAAATGATAACATTTAAAATAATATCAAAACATGTGTAAATTTGATTGGTTGATGATATTACAACCCTATCTCATCTAAGATTCAATGTGAGTCATTTTTGGAGGTTTTTATGTGGGTTTTAAATTTATATTAAACTAATATTTTTGAGGATTCCAAAGGTGCCCCTCTCCTCCCTTATAAAAGGGCATCGCCTCCCTCTCATCTTTACACAACTTTGAGCCTTCAAAATCGTCCATCCCTGGCCCATTTCCCTTCTCAGCTTCCCTAGAAATATTCTAGAGGTCCTGGTTTTCTTCAAATAATAATTTTAGTTCCCTAACAGGAGGTTTCAAAGAGGCGTGTCGAAGAAGTGGTAATATATGTTACCGATTCTTTCAAAACAATTCTTCTTCTAATTACACTTCTTTAGTTGCTTCATTATGAAGTAATAAAATCAGTATCACTTATATACTGATATGTTATTATAAAAAACCCCTATTCCACCTTCTATCCATCCTACTGAAAAAGAAATCACCACGCGTGCATACGTACGGAATACCGTCTCCACGCCGTGGTGTAATCTGTTTTCCACCACCACCGTACATGGATAGGTATAATGGTGTAAAGAATAACTATATGTGATTATTTTAAATTGATATTTATTCTAAAATTGTATACATACACTTCAATACAATTCCACGATCATGGAAACGATGTCATCTCTCTTGCGTACGTACGGATTACCATCTCCACGACCCGATGAGATTCATTTTCAATGTTAACAATTCAAGAATGATTATAAAGTATATATAATAAGTAATTATGAAATATATGACATAATAATGCTACTAGATTTATGTATATATATTTGTATTTCATCTACTTAATTCCATTCAATTCGATAAGGAAAGGAAAACATCATTCATGCGTACGTACGACCTACCGTCTCCAAGAACAATGTATTTCTTTCCCTTTAATGATCTATTATATATATGTATATTCTGAATATATGTTATATATAAATCATGTTATATATTATGGAATTAATTAATCATGATCTAACTAATCATATTAATAATTTCAAGTCAAAACATGGCCGATAAGTGAAACGATTTTACCCAAAACGCTACTTTAACATTAATTTACAAAAGTACAGGTAATTTAAAGTCAGAAGTGAACCATATATGATATCATAACAATTAATATGATTCTGCAATAAGTCAATGAAATTATTTAAATCATTATATAGGAGGTTCGGATACGTACGAAGCTTATCGGACCTAAGGTAAGGGATAATGTTGCAATCTCAATTATTTTATATCTGAGATTGGTTAAACCTAAGTATTTACTAGGGTTATATTTATCATGTCGATGTTTTATAAAAATGTTTTCATGTATTTTTAAAGTTCTTTTTACCTATTTTTTACTTTTACTACATGGTATGTAATGAATTGTTTTTTGTTTACCATACGAGGTACTTTTGGACTTTTCTGGAAAAAGTACGAGAAGGATGTTTTTTTAACTTATATGGCATGAATTGATTTTTATGGTTTCATAACACCTTATTTTCATGAAGCTTACTCTACAAGATTTCATGACTATTTTCACCAAAATCCTTTTCTTTTAAAATTGAATGGAATTTTGTGAAAATAAAATGATTTTCAAGAAGAAAGGATACAGTGCTTTATCAAAACCATTTTCCATATAAGATGACATTATTTTCATATGTGAATGTTTCAAGTATATTGTCCCTATGATTTATATGATTTTACTTTTGTTATGATGAAATGATATCCATTTGTTTTATATGGATTAATTTATGATGGAATTATGTTTATGAAACCCAATTTATTCTTTGGGTTATGATGAATGATTTATGATTGTTTTGTGGCACACGTAAAAATGGTTTCAATATGAGTTGGGTGGGACCTATATATCCCTCCAATGCATTGGGTAATGATTTATATCTCATGAGATATACATGTCTGGAATGGTAAGTTAATCCAGTTCAGTGATACAGGAGTTGAACGTGGAGTGAAATCGATTCAGAAAGAGACTTTTTCCACTAAGATGGACTTGGTAGCAATGCCTTGGATACTATGGATATCATATCCTGTTCTGAATGGTTTTCCACAATTACATGTTTTCTTCACATGCTATTTTATCATGATTGATGTTCCATTCTGACATATACCTTACATACTCCCAAGATGTATGCCTTTGCTCAAGATTTTGATATTTATATTTTCTATTCATGTTTTTTCTTTCAAATGTTTATGGATTATTTTATTTTCCATATGTTTACCCTTACTGAGAATTTAATCTCACCATTTATATGTTTTCTTTTCCCCAGTATATAAAGAAAGGTTTTAGGTAAGAAAACAAAAGGGGAAGATCTTTATGGGAGATATTGAAAATATTTTACAACGAATAGAAGATTTTGTTCCGAGTTTTTAAAGAAACTAAACTATTACGATCCTTGAGTGTTGCTTTTTGATATGTATTAAGTATTCCGCAAAAGTAATGTAATGTCCATGTACGTCAATCTATGAATCACTACATCTTTTATGAATTTTTACATGAGATTCTTTTTATTCCGCTTCATTAGGAATTAGAGTCTTCAACAGATATATTAAATAGTGATACACTAATATTAGAGACTCTTTATAAAAATATACATATTGATTAGTAGGAATTGAATTCAAAACCCCATGGCAATAGTCATAAGGGATCAATTATCCTGAGAGGCTCACGTATTGTTATAAAATCTGTTCTGGTGGTTTATTAACAGAAAAACTAACCAAAATAGTAACATCCCAAGTAAATAAATAATATTACATTCTAATGTTTATCAATATTTGTGAATAAAATGTTAATACTACTTTAATGGGAATGCTATGTTCGATGGCGTACCCAATACGCAAAAACGAGTTTCTTTGAAATCTTACGTTGCACAATAATAATATAATAAAATTATAATAGTTAACGCCTAGCCGTTGTAATGGAGGGAATGAATAGAAATAACTATAAAATGATTAAATATGTTTGTTAAATATTTTTACATTTATCCAATAAATGTTATAGGCTTAAAATCCAAATGAATCCAATTTTAAGAATAAATACTCTAATATTTTTAAAAGATTGGTTTACCGCCTTTTGATGGCGAGCCATTTTTAAATATATCTATTGAAAATTTTATAATATTTATTTTTCAAAATAATCTTATTCTTTATGATTGGGACATTGAAATTTACTTTTGATAAATTTCTGGTATTTTTCTGAAAATGTTCATTTTTTAATGAATTGTGAAAACTATTGTATTTTAATTCAAAACTTCTTTTTCATATAATTTATTTATATAGTTAAATTATCTTTTTTATTGGTTTTAATGTGAAATTAAAATATATTTTTACCATTTAATCAAATGGTGGTCATTGGTATTAATATCACTTTTAGACTGGACATAAACGAGTGTCAATCTTTTGATAGATATTGTTTTTTAAAAACACGCTATTTGTTCTGACAACGGGAATTAATTATTAAATTAATTATTGTAACTTATATGTTTCGAATTTTGTAAAATAGACATCATTTTTGAATTCAAAATATAGAATATAGCTTAGGGTATAGTTTTGGTATTTTTTTGAAAAACGTCAATTTTTTATGAATAGTGAAACCACTAAGTGGTACTTAAAAAACTGATTTTTCGTTTAAATGAAATTTTACCACGTCTGTGTTTTGAATTTCAAAAATCTGACATACATTGTTGTCAACAGGATGTAAAATTTGGTTCAATGGGATTAAAATAATTTTTTGGTGAATAGTAACTTTTACGTTTTTTATCGTGATTAGAGGTAATTAGTGTTGTTTAAGGTAAAAATAATGTTTTAATAATATGAAATAACCTTGACACATGTCCTACCCTTATTGGATGTGTCATGGCCGACCAAGAGAACCCATGGGTCGATTTTTGGGACCCCATGGAGCCCCTTGGGTATAATAATGACATTAATTCTTTTTTTTTAAGTAAAAGTAAAAATGACACAGACTTGTATTGTTTTACTAAAACAATTTTTACCTGGGGTTATACAAGGAATAATTTTGACTATAAATAGTCATTGGAAAGCTAAAAAAATTTCCTACACCATAGTTTTTTTTTATAATTTTTAGACCTTATATAAATTAAATTATTTATGACATCATGATAATGAAGCGATTACCTCATTATTTAACGATTTAAATAAAATGAAAAGATAATGTAAAATCTACATCCTAAACATGTAAAAAACCTATTGGATGAGAATATTTCGAACTCTTATAACCTTATACTCAAATTACATCAATGTGGGACCTTTAAAATCCGAAACTCATTTGAAAATAAGGTAACATTTTATAACATTCCAAGAGTGCCCCACCTCTTATCTTATAAAAGCCCCCCACCTCTACCACCTTACCCACACCTCTCAAGCCTTTGTCTTGGCCAACCCCTACCCATATCATCTCTCCAAATCCATATCCTCATCCTAGAATCCTTACCTTAGGCAGGAAGCTCTTCAAGAAACCCTTTTGGTTCAAACCAAAGGAGTTTCCCAATTTTAAGGTAATGTCTTCACTTGTGTTCTTTTGTTTTATTTTGCATCTCCAACACCCTAAACTCTTTTTATTCATTTATTTTGTAAAAACTCCAGTATCTTCAATATAATAGGATCTTTTTATAAGAAGGATTTGAGCTACACTTACACACACCTACATATAATGGTTAAATGATATAAATGGAATAATGAACTTGAAAAAAATGCTTAAACATGTAGAAATTAACTCAAGTTTATTATTCAGGAGGTTAAAGAACGATCGAGTCAAGTCGGACCCGAGGTAAGAGATCCTACCTCTCTCTTTATTTTTAAGTACTTTTTTATGTAACTTACTTTAAGCTTCTATTTTTTATGTTGGTGGAAGTTATTTTATATTCCTCTTGCTGTACATTTTATGTTAATATGATCAGGGACCCTATTTTATCTCATCAATCCATTTTTGGAAGTTTTATGTGGTGTCGTTAGGCTGCCGAATTTTTATAAGGGGATTTTTATCTCACTTTTTATTCCTATGATATTCATGCTACATTGGCCACTATTTCCATTCGTATGGTGTATGTAATGCCCATTATTTTACTATTTTTATAATATACTCTCATTAATGGGAATTTATATCTTCATTGTATGACCCTTATTTTATGGGGTGTACATTTCGAAAGATTCCCAAATCGGTAAGGGAACCATTCACCCTCCTATTTTTAAAAGACTTCTTTTGTTATGTCTTTTAATTTACATATTTTTATGATTGGATATATTCTTCTTTATCCTTATAGATGTAAATTTTATGTCCAAGTGATGAGATACCATTTTATATCTCATCAACTAATTTTCTGAATTTTAAATTGACGTTGTTAGGCTATCGAATTTTACCAAGGGAACTTCTAAACCCAATTTCTATTTCTTTGGGTTCAACATGTAGTTATTGAATATGTCATCCTTTGAATATGTGTAAATGTCTTTTGATTTTTTTACACTTAATATCCAATTATATTGGGTGTATTTATATTTGTCACGCATAATTATGAGATTGATTTATCTTTAAATTAAGGATAGATTCTTTATAAGGGATTTCATCTCATTTTACATTTTTATTGAGAAATCATTGTTTTTATGGTGTATATACTGTCCCTTGGAATATTATATCATGAATCCATTTATTCTCATGATATTATAAAGTTTTGATTAAATATTATTTCTCAATTATGGTATTCAAGTGTCTCTCATTTTGTTAAAAACACTTTAAATAAAATATTGTTTTAAATGTTTTAATGATTTATTCTTATAAATATTTCTCATTAATATCCATCTTTTAAAAATGTTTTTAAGGATTTAATTATATGGATATTAATGGTTTAAAATTTTAATAACTTCAAAGTGGTATGGGACACTTTGATTCAAAAATCACGTTATTAAATGTTTTAAATGGTTTTGAAAATGGTTTTTAGAATGGATTAATTATCTTAAAATGTTATATTTTTATTGCAATGTGGGAATGTTATCTTTCCTTTATGATTAAGTTATGTGCTATGATTATGTTATGGTTCTTGTGCATTGTTTATGAAGACTGGTGGTTCCGTGATAAACTAGGAGCGGGTGAGCCCGATATATCTCTCCAATGCATTGGGTAATGCGAAGGGGTTAAACGTTAAGGTTTATCCGAAGAGATTTAGGGAATATAATGTCATGGGTATTCCAAACGTAACCAAGAGGATAACTCCCTACTTAAGAATGTTATTAATGCATCAAGCTACCTTTATGTCTTTTGATATCTATGATTTATTCATGATTTGATGAGGTATGATAAAGTGATTAAGTTTTATGAGTAAAGTATGATTTCATACAAGGAATAATGTTTTCTTTTCGTATTTTATAACCCTTACTGATCTTTTTATGCTCATCCCAGGTTTTTAAATGTTTTTCACAGATCAAGGGATTGGTACATGATATGATTATAGTGTCAAGGATGTGTCAAGAAAGAATCCAGGTTTTATTTTAAATATGTTTCCATTAATGGGAAAAATGAATAATATCTTTTATATAACCACTTTATTTAAATTTGGAATGTAATGCAAGTTTTATGATCTAATTCTACAAATCTCTAAACCTGAAAAGATCATCAATGTGTAATCTTCTAATAACTCATGATTAAGTATGGTTTAAGGCTAGGGCAAAAATATCTAATTATTTCACTTTAGTGAGTATTTGTATTTTTTTGACACAACGTTTTGGATTATATATAACCATAATGATCTATTGATTCCATTAGAAAGTATTGGCCGTGTTTCTATCTATAACTCATGTCCATGGATATAGGATAAATGATTAAAGGAAGGGAATATAACAATGTGGATATTGAGACTCTTGGAAGTGTGCATGTGCATATGGAATTGGATTCCAGGTGAGGTGAACTCAGTGCTTGGTTCATTGGTGGTAGCATACCATGAGTTAAGAACTACCACCAGTCACATTGTGGAGGTTCCTCATCCAACCAGTGTATCCCCAAGAAATGTTTTATCTCTATCTATTACCCACAAGCTAGTCGACGGTTATTATTATATGACTAGTTGGGATCTTCTAGCATCACTCGAATCTCGATATTCTATCGTAAATATGGTGGATAAGATCATGTACACATTATAATCATACTGAATCTAGAGATACAATACTTATTATAGTATGAAAGATTAAAATTGTGGCTCGATCCAGTTCAACTTACTATGTGATTCTAGAAGATTACTAAAACATTTTAGAGCCTGTAAAAAGAATCTATTAGCCCCTTGAATATACATGTAGGATACAAACTGAATACCATATTTACACTTGATAGATAATTACTAATTTTCTTAACACCTTCAAGAGGCACTATGTTCTAAATTCATCAAAGCCTCTCTAATCATTCAAAAAATAACTTCATTCTTAATCATACATTAATAAATAAAAGTGATATTTTTGTGGCCTAAAATGGTTTTTCATAAATAAGAACCCTATTTCCTCAACCTCCTTTCACAAGTGGTTAATAATCTAAAAACATATGAGACATATTTTGTGATGACCGGTGAGGATCTTGAGGGAATGACAATTAAAAATTACAAGGGATGGGTTCTTGGACACCATTTAAACCAATTGATTAATACCACCAATCTCTCGAGTAAAGAAGATATGGTTTAAGGGATCATACCAAGATTTATATAGAATCATTATAAATTTTGTTTTTATAATATTAATATTCAATTACTGTAATATATAACATAAATTTTTATACATTCCCAATTTTTATTAAAACATTTCCAAGAAATATTTATATTATTAGTTTCCTTATAAACATGAATCAAATATATCTACATTCACTTTCTATTTTTCACAATTTTATATTAAAAAAATTAATTTTTAAATTTAACTATTATTTATAATATTAATTTTCAAAAGAGAAATTAACCACCCCCCCCCCCCCCACTTTCAATAATCGATGAATAATATTTTATATCAGTGGATCCTTTTATATATATATTTTTTTTTCAAATTAAGGTTTACTAAAACATTTTATAACTAAGTTCAGTGTAGTATATTTATTAGGGAATATAATTCTAATTCACGTGATTTAATTTCTCATGGTTCTGATTAATCATATTGTTAAATTTACTTATCCACATTCTATATTAGTACATTCTATCTGATTAGAAAACAGTAATGTATGATTATATTCCCATAAAATAATTTGACAAAAAATGGACTCTCAATTATATATTGTTTTAATTGGATTTGAAATATATAAGTTTATTACATTATAGTCATGACTCGAATTAGTTTTATCATGTTTAAACATGTAAAACTACTCATGTGATTTGGGTATTGTTAGAAATGGCACATTAAGTTAGAGAGAAATTAAATGACATAAGATTGGATATGCCTTATCATGATTTTAAAAAAAATATATGAATTATGATTATTCTAATATGATATTTACGTATATACGTAATTATAAAATGTATCATGGTGAAGAATTGTATGTTGAAACGAAAATGATGAAAATATTTGGGATTTTTTCCAAGAATATGAGATCCTAAAGTGATGGTCATCCAATACAATATTTATGTGAAAATGAGAGTGGAACTGGAACACATATTCTTCTTAATGACATAAATAATCATTATGAAATTCTATATTCAAAGTAGGCTAATGAAGCCAAAGAAATAACGTAATACATCACATAAAATGAAACTGAAAAGAAATAATTTGTAGTTGAGTTTCTTGATTATAAGTTTCTTAATGAAAAAATTTAAAAATGATTCCATATAATAACATCAATAAATGATCCAAATAGAAAAATAAAATTTAAAAAATAGAGTCAATATTCTATAAATTTAAAAAGCAATGGTCACATCAAACAGTGTTGTCTCATCATTAAGAAAAATATCAATGAAAATATGAATATGAAATATAATTGTTATGTCCCTATATAGAGTCATATTGAGGATTCAACGGATTCAACTTCCTCATAAAAAAAATTATTTAAGCCTGAAGTACATTATTTCATATATTGAGGAATAAAGTTATGCTTATACAACCTTTAAAAATTTATCCTCTTATAATTATCATCATTATTCTTCTCTTATACCTTCTTCATACTTGTCCAGTAACTTAAAGTATAATAATTGAAAATATACACAAGATCAACAAGATAATGGATATGATCAACATAATACTTTATATGAATAGATCAAAATACAATATAAAAATTTCATTGAAGAAAAATATAATAACAAAAAAAATGAATGGATCACCTCATCAATGAAAAATAAAAATTGTGTATGAGGATACAAAATTAATGAAATATCTATAATCAAGATTTTTCCACAAAATACATAAAAACTAAACAATTCCAATTTACCTCTGTTGATTATAGTTTAAATAAAAATATTAATTATGAAAAACATGGAAAAATTTGAGTCAACTTCTGTTACTCCAATCATGCATCCTCATTGAAAAATAAAAATAATCCCATTTTTGTAATAGGTGTTTCTAAAAATAATATTTTTAATATAAAAAATGAACTGGTCATTTAATCTAAAAAATCATTTGGAAAATTATTTGATATAGAAAAATAATATTAATTCATTTCACTCTGAATATTTCAAAAAATATATAATAAATATAATCAAATATATATTATCTAATTTATGTGGACCCATGTCTGTTCGAGTGCCCAAACATTAAATTTCATAATCTTGTAGGAAATGTGACTTCTAATAAAAACCCAAGATGACTTTTTATATCATGTTTTTGGTTTCTATTTAATATTTTATGGTGACCGCTCTGAATTTAATCATATAATTAAAGTCAATATAGTCCAAGTCATATATGGCAGTAATTGAATGTGTTAGATAATTAGTGAAGGCTCAATCATTTTTCTTAATAAACCAAATTTAAAAAGTATTTTTTAATTGAGTGATTGTGGTTTTAAAATAACATTTGTAAATAACTTTTTCAAAGTGTGTAATTTCAAAAAAATAATTAATTACCACTCCATGATTTCAAAATGTCTACATAAATGAGAATCTATTTCTAGATAAAAAAATGTCTAATGTTTCAATATCAATGTTATTTACCCATAAATTTTCACTATATAAAACCAATCCTCACATACATAGAAATTGAATACATTTCCCGAAATAATTAGTACATAAAAAAAGACACCAAAAGATCATATTATTTTTGTAACATTGGAAACATGGAAATGTAAACAAAGATACAGAAGTGAGATACCCTATCTTCCACTAGTTTTTACATTATTATCACCCTTTATTATCACATCATACAAAATAAATATCTTTAAAAATTAGGGAATGAAAACTTAAAATGGGGTGAGCTCAGATGCTCAATAATTATAATTAAGTGAGATATGTAATATTAAACATGAGAATAAGTTTATAAAATTGTGATCATGGTGTTTAAAGATCATACACTACATATAGAATATCATAAACATGAGTCTTGGAAAATTTTGGTTTTTTCATAATACATTAATCCTAATGGATTCATGATAATAATCCATGAAACTATAATGTAGGAATATGAAAACAAATTATGGAAGACATATGAACATTGAACATCATTCCCTGTAAGTCAATGATCATATCCAAAAACAAGTAAGGGATCTTCATGGGGACCACATATTCTAGGCCGGATAAACAACCATTCCTAGTAATAGTATTTACCCTTTAAAGGATTGTGTTTCCCCATATTCCTATAGTGGAATGGATTTCTCCACTTTCTCATAGTGGATCATGATTCCCCATTAGCCCATAGTGGATGATATGTCCCAGTATAACCATTATGGGTCAATTTTACCAATCTTCCAACAGTTGATCATGATTTTCAACATATTTCCAACAATTATCTGAGATATAAATCTTTACCCATTTCAGTAGAGGGAGATAATATTACAACCCATATCATAATTTAATCATACATATGTGTGCCAGAATATCATAAAAAAATAATATCATCACAAATTAATCGAAATGGGTATAAAAAATTGTAATAAAATCATAACTTGAGGAAAATGATACATTTTCAAAGTCATTTTCTAAAAAGAATAACATATGAAATGAAGTGGGCTTCATAAACATATAACTAGTGAAAAAGATACTAGAATTAAAAACATACAATTCATGAATGATAGATTGGTTTCACTAATATCGTTAAATCAAAATAGAAACCATTATTAAAATAAAAATGAATGGATACATTGGTTCATTTCTATTGAAATGAATGAGTAAACCCATCAAATTTCATCTTCGATGGATAATAATTTTAAAATATCTATTAATAACGTTTCTTGTGAAATTATATTTTATTATTTTCAAATGTATTTTTAAAACATAAACCCATTTTAAAACCATTAGTATTGAAAATAATTAAAAAATAGAAATAATTCTTGAAAACATTTCAAAAACCATTTATTTGAAAACACTTTTAAAACATATAAAGTAATTATGGAAACATTTTGGAACTTACTTCCACGAGAAAACCATGAGAAATTACATAGGGTATCCTAAGAACAATAAAACATTTTTTTAATCCCTTATCATTGAAAAATGTCATAAAATATTATATTTAAAAACATGTTTTAATACATTTTTTCAAAAAAAAATATAACAAGGTTTTTTAAGTTTTTATCATTTGTCTTAAAGAAATGAAAATGGGACAAAACTAATTTACCGATTTGGAAAATTTTTAAAAATAAAAAATTGGAAAGATATATAAAACAATTGAATAAGAAAATTCCAATATATATAATTATGATGAAAAATAAAGGATATTCATAGGAAGTATATACAATACACAAAATAAATGAGTACGAAATACTACATAAATCTCAAAGAAATAAAAGTGATAAAAGAAATCCCAAAAATACATAAGTAACTATAGTATCAAGATTACATTGAAATAATAACATTAATTAATTATTTTAGTTTAATAAAATAAATTAATTATATAACGTTTTATAGGGATTTATATACACTATACAATATATGATAGTGGTAAATATGGAATCTATGTCACAGAAACAGAAAGTGTGATGCAATTTCCTATCCTTAATCCTTGACATTTTTAAAACAAGTTTAAACCTCATGTATAATGAATATAAGATTTCTATAAATATACCACTAAACCATATTATTATATCTATTTTAATATTTTATTTGGTTATCAATTTATATTAAAAATTTATTAACAACTCCATGATAATGTTATGTTTCATGTAATATTTCATTTGTTCTTCATACACCTTTTGACTTATATTTCTTTATCATATAACAAAGATCATGATTTAATTATTTGAATAATGTTAATAATGAAATAAATATAATATATATTCAGTATATAAGTATTTATAATAATATATAATATATATAAATATCTAATGGAATACAATGTTCGTGAGAATGTTGGTTTTACATAACATGAACGATGTTTCCATTTTATTATCATAATATAATAAAGTAACTAAATTAGAAATATTTTTTATATAATATCATTAAATTATCTATATTATATATTAAATATCATATATGTCCACTAAACCCAACCATAATACTTTCCATGATGTGTGTGAATAAATCACATCACTTTGAGGAGGCGGTAGTCCACACAACCATTGATGAAGTATTTATATTTACAAAAAATTGATTAAATGATGTTATGTGTTATATAATTTTTAAAAAATTATAAATATATCATAATTATCATTTATATATAAATAATATCATATTATCCATCAAAATTACCAACAATAACAGATAGTAAAGTAATGTTGAATCACATCATTTTGTGAGGCGGTAGTTCGACATACAAAAAATATATATTTGTTAAACAATAAAAACTGGATAGAATAATAGAAATTAAAAACAATAAAATAAATAATTCTCACTATATTGAGTATACTGATGTTATAATATAAAAATGTAACAATCATATTTTAGGTAATAAAGTATGAAACTGATACAATGGATCCGGAGGAACGATGTTGGAAATTCATTGTGTAACTTCTACTGGTTTTCACTTAATGGAATCATGGGTTGGCATTATTCCCAAATTAATTACTCATATAGGAATAGAGGGAATTTAGGAAGTCAATTGAGAATTTATTGTCTCAGAATAAGAGGTTTGAGATGGTTAAAAAAGGGGGAGTGGTTGAAGTCACTTATAATGGAGGGAGGAGATACATGTGACATTTTTGAAAACAACCTAGGTGTACCAACATTTTTACAGAAAAAAGTAATTAAAAATAAACAAATCTCAATAATATAATAACTATTAGAAACATATAGCCATACTAGTGGTTCTAGACAAGTTGATTTTCATTTTTTCAAATAAAATTATGGATTAGTCCCTTGTTAATATTATGTCGTTCTTAATCACTATAATTAATTTTAATCACATTTACTAATATTTTTTGACAAAAATTAATATGATTGTATGATACTATAAATATTATACTAATAAAAATCTTTTATTTCCATTTTTTAAAATTCATTTCACAAAAGAAGAAAAATTTATTCCAATGTTAATCATGCAAACATAGAGTTAAAAATATTTTTAATGTAAACTTTTTCAAAAGATTGGAAATAGTTCCTCACCCAATTTAAAAGTTAAATTGATTAAAATGACCTAAATTTTATTAATGAATATATAGTTTATCTATTCGAAAATTAAAAAAAATCAATAAACTAATTTTTACATGCAAATAAATTATAATTAAAAGAACATTTGAATTAAAATTTAGTATAATTCACTATTTATTGAAAAATTAATGTTAAAAAATACCAAAAAAACAATATAAATTATATAAAATTATTTAAAAAATGAAGATTATTTTTTCAAATAAAAAATTTTAAAGAGTAAAATGTCTGATTTAATTTTTTTTCTCTATTAAACTGAGATGAAATTACTTTTTAGAGAAATATATGTTTATATTCATCAAATTGGATATAGTATTTTCATATACCTATAAAATATACCGGATTTGTATCAAACTTATTTATTTAATATATAATATATAATTTTTCTAACAAAAATTAATCATATTTTGTTTTTTTATTGGGTTAATTGTTTTTGAATGTAAAAAAAAAATTAACATAAAAGTAGTTTTTATCATCAAAAATATATTATATACACTTATTGTAATTAGTAATATTAATATTTGTTTTATATAAATCTAAAAATAATATTTTCACTATTTAGTTAATCATATTTGTAAATTTCATTTTGAAAACTATATGTTAGATCTAAAAATATATTAATAAACTTATTAATAGTATATTGTAGTTTGGTAAGAACTCATCCTTTCACATAACACAATATATCAAAGGGTTCGGTCTTGTGTGTAATAAAAGACAAACATAGTGTTGTATGTAGCATGAGATAGTCTATGTGTTGAGTGTACTAAATGATTAACATGGTGTTTTTTATAATTCAAGACAAACATAGGGATTTAATAAAAGAAACTATATTTAGTGTTCCCTGAAATTAAAAATATCAAAATGATTAAATTAATTTAGAAAAATTACAAAATCACATGGGGTTTCTTTTTACCCCTCTTAATATGAATTTCACTATAAAAATTATTCTGAATTATTATTGTTTTAATACAATAATGTTACCTTCAGAGAAAACCATATCATAATAATGAATAATATAACTTCATTTAAAAATGGAATGTTAGAAGCATGATGGTTACCCAATGAAATTGATATCTAAGATTCCACATGGGAGAAAATTGTTACAACTGAAAACATGTTCCTAGAATAGAAATTTAACCATCATGTTACAATGGATAGTGATAGAAAATAAGTCTAGGATATTGTTACAAATCAAATATCCATAAATAATTAATTATCTAAGGGTACATTTGATTCCTTATAAAATAAGTAGTATGATAACCTATTCAGTATAAATAAACTTTTCCTATTGTTGAATAATATTCATTAGAAGGCATACATACATGAATAAATACAATCTCACCTTTTTAGTTCCTTGATCAATTTTCACTAAACCTATTTCTCTAAAAATTAAGGTGAATATTTACTTCCTGAAGGTCAATATGATCATGTGATCTATGATATGTCATCTTTTCTATCAGCAGTTACCATCAACACAATACTGTTAGAATAGATTATCCAATTAGAATTAATACTCATATAGTGAGATAATACAGTATTCTCACGAACTTCATATGAATTTTAATGTAATATTTCCATAAATGGTTAACCTTATAACGCTTCCAAAATATTAAATTCAAAAACATTATATAGAATGTCACTAAATCATAATATCATTTATCCCCCATATATCATAAAATAGATCATTTTTCTCACACTCCAAACATGTGAATACCTTCAGCACATTTTTCTTCAAACATGTTAATAACCTAAATTACCTTAAATCTTCGTGGAATACATGCATTATTCTATATTTCATTTATTAGTTTATATATTTCTTAAATCCAATATGTATTTAAATTCATCCATATTGACATAAAAATTTTTTCCAACAAATAATTTATCAGTTATGAGGCAATAAATACCATCTAATATATTTTATTTAAATAATCTTCTCTTTATCCAAGATCATAGAATTATCTCAGCATATTCAACACATTATGGATTACCTTCCCTTATGTAAAAAATGTGACATGTCCATTGAATCAAATTTCTATTTCTTCAATACCATTAAATATATCCTTTAAAATAATAATTGAAAACCTTATACTAATAATACTTATATATTTTATGATACATATAACATAATCATTGTATTTCAAAACAAATAAACTGCAGTCATGCAATATTAATCTTAAACCATTAGTTGGTCTTCATCATCTTACTATATAATACCTCATTTCCATGAATATGAAATATTAATCATGTCTTAAGGTTCATTAACCTCAATATAATCATGCTTTTATTTTTTAATGTAACCAAAACTATTAGAACTTACCTTAGCTTTCACATGTTTTTTGTAGTCTCTTTATCTTCCATAGTATAACAAAACCTCATAAAACCTTTCAGATTCTCTTTATGGGATATCAGGACATATATTAGTATAATTATAATACTTTTCACATCATAAACATTAAATGTTGACATTTGTCTCTCTAGTACCCACCATTGACTAAAATAAGAAATCAAAGAGTTAAAAAATTATAAAATAATTTAAAATAATTTAGTCTCCTAAAAATAACTTATAGGATGTCTAAATCATAAATAATAATTCTATAATTTATGAAACCATTTTTCAATATTAGGTTATTCTAAGATAACTTATTTATTTATTATTCATGATGGTTCATGAATATTTTTTGAATTCCCAACTCATATCCCCCGGGAGTGTGAAACCATATGTGAATTAAGTCTTGTTGTCATATACGAGGTTGTGATCGAGTTGGGCCAGAAACAACATGTAAGAGTTGTTACCCCTGGGTACATGTGTGACACAAATAATACACTATTATTATAAAGATTTGGATATAATCCTAGAAGAAAAAACTATTTTTCCTTTACCCAAATTAAATGACATTTTCATATACTTTTCCTCATCCTTATAATTTTCCTTGGACATATCCCTTGACATGTCCATAGAAATATTCCTTCCGATCCCATCCTAGTTTCTAATGGTTGGAAAACCAATCTATCTAATAACAAATAAAAAAAAGAATCATAATGTATATAAAAATTACAACATTTCTTTGAAGGACATAATATGTTACATAAACATGAATCCAAAGATCATATTAGTTTAGTTCTTATAGAAACATGGAAATGTAAAGATTGGTACATAAGTGAGCTACATTATCTCCCCCCAAGTTCATCATGATTAGTAGAATTATTAATAACCTCATACATAATAAATATCTCAATAATATTGGGAATATAAGCATAAATTGGAAGATATCATATGCTCAGTAATGGTAAACAATAGAGATATGTAATAATAATCATGGGATTAAAGGTATGAGATTTTGATCATGATACATGGAAATCATACTCTACATATCGAAGATAATAAATGTAAATCATTCTATATATATTGTCACTTTAGGAGTCGTGAATCATATGGAAATCAAGAGCATAAGGCAAGAAATAAGAAAATAGAAATAATACAATTAATTGTGGAAGACACAACAAAAGAAACATCATTACCCACAATTCAAGGATCATTTCTGAAAACATATTAGGGTACTTCATAGGGATAACACCAAATGTGAAGGACGCACCACCATCCCCATCCATCGTTCATTCCTTATAAGGTATAGATTTTACTCGTCTTCCCAGAGTGGCAATGGTTTCCCCATCTTCCCATAGTTAATCAGGATTCACTATCACCAAAAAGTAGATACGTATTCCCCATATTCCCATAGTGTATTGGGTTTCACTATCTTCCCATAGTGGATCAAGACTTTCAACTTCAATCCCTTCATTATCTAATGAGATATAAATCATTACCCAATGCAATGGATGTAGATATAGGTCTCACCCATCTCATAATGAAATCATACATACTTATAAAAGAAGATGAAAAACAATCACAGTATAATAAATGTAATTATATGGGTGTCATAAATAGGTAATCACATCATAGCCTATGAATAAAATATAGTTTTCCTTGACTTTTAATCATTATAAGACCCCCTTAAATGAAGTGTGTTTCGTAAACATATAACCCATAAAAAACAAACAAGTTTCATAAACCTATAAATCATGAAATTGAAATGGTTTTTATAAATATAATTCTATAAAAACATAAATCATTTAGAGAGAAAATATTAATGGATCCTATGATTAATTTTCCATGAATGTCTTTTTTAATATAAATGTTTGTAATCTGAGATACAATTTTATTGAAATATCTTCCAAAATAATTTCTTAAAGAAAAATATCCATTTATCATATAAAGTTATTTTTAAACCATAAAAACTTTTGAGAAACATTTTCACTTCAATGAAATTAAAATTAAAAAATTAAATATTTTTATTTTTAAAAAAATCATTTGAAGACATCTTTAAAACATATAAAAAATTTATGGGAACATTTTTATACTATTTCTATGAAAACAATATAAAAGCTTATAAAGGGTTCATAGAAAACATAACAAATTTTAAAAATATTTATTCTCTAAAAATATTATTAAAATATAATATTTTACAAAAAACATTTTCAAAAAAAATTAAAAAATGTTTCTAAAATTCATGGCATGTGTCTCAAAGAAAGAAAATTGAGGGAAAAATATTTTTACTGATTTGTTAAATTTTGATAAATAACCACGATTTGGAGATCATAAAATTGATAAGAAATTACCCATATATATAAGGACATTAATCATGTGATATATTAAAAGGGAATATATAAACTACACAATATAAATGAGTGGCAGATAAGGAATAAATCTCACAGATATAAAAGTGAGACTAGAAATACTTTTACTACAAGATTAACATTAGAATATTGGTCCCCATGAAATAATGACATGAATTAAAAAATTTAATATCATAAAATAATGTAAATTAATAATATAATATTTAATAGGGATGTATATAAACCAAATAATTAATGGTAGTGGTGAATACACAATCTATCGAATGAAAATAAAATGTTAGATGAAATTCCTTAACCTTAGGCCTAAAATGTCTACATAACTATTCATAAATCATGTATAATAGATATAACTATTTAAAAATATAACACATAAACATATTATTATATTTCATAACATGAATTATTTTGTTACGACATTATATTAACCACTTATTAATAACTCTATATTAGTGTTATGTTTTCGTTAATGTCCTATATATTCTTCATATGTATTTAGACAGATTTTCCATGAACATGTTACATAGGTCATGATTTAATTATTTAATTAATTTAAGAAATAATATAAATTTCATATATAATAATTATATATTTATTTATAATATTATATAAAAGATAGAATGATGAAACAGAATACACAATTCATAGAAATGATAGGTCATACGTACACATGAACATTATTTCAGTTTTATTATCATATTGAAATAAGTAATGTAAATGAAATATATGTATATATAAAATCTAACTCAATTATAATTATTATTTCACATATAATATATTATTTTATAGATACTATCCTTATAACATCACATGTAGAGTCTGAATAAATCACAATGCCTTGACAAGGTGGTCGTCCACACATACACAAACAATGTTATTGGATTAAATAAAACGGGAATTAGGAAGGTATATGTTAAATAATACTTTTAGAAGAACTAATAAATAAAAAATAAAATTTATTTCATAAAAAATATATTGTACATCCTAATTACTAACCATTATAGTAGGTAATGTAAAAAATGAATGACATCATTTTGTGAGGTGGTATTTTATCGTACACAAAAACAGAATATCCATTACCCATTACATAGAGTTTCGTGTATGTAAAGTTATAATCCTTATAATAACTAATTATAAGTATATTTAGCTAAAAATTGTTTTATATATTCAATTAATAATAATATATTAGGAGGTAGAGAATGAATATAAAACAACGTGGCAGGAGGAAGGATGTTACATCTTCTTATGGTAATTCCTCTTAGATTGCACTAAAGGGATTCTTTAGTTTGATTTATTCCAAAATATATGATTCATATAGTATATGATGGAAGTTTTGAAATTAATTGGGAAGATATTTTCACGAACATAATGGTTTTTTATGTGTAATGATGTAATATAGATGGTGGCCTTTTATATGGGAGAGAGGGGAAACTGTTGGAATTCATGAAAACCACTTAGGTATACAAAAGCTTTTATCTGAAAAATTCATAAAAAACAACCAAAATAAATAATATATGGTCGTAGATATATGGATATCCAAGGGATTTTTTACAATATGGTAGGTCATTTTGTCTCTTATATTCATTGTGTAGTCCCTTGTTAATAAAATTTTACCATATTCAATATAATTAATGTAAATTATTCTCATTAATATTTTGTATAAAAAAATATTTATCTTACAAGAATAAAAATATTTTAATGACTAAGACCATTTCATTCCATTTTTCAAAATTAAATACAAAAAGAAAATAATTTTAGTTTAATTCTAATCCAAGAGATGCCGAGATAATGCCAATTTTTAGTGTAAACATGTTAAGATTTTTTTTACTTTTTACTATATCCAATTTCAAATTGATATTTATTCCAATGACCTAAATTTGATTAATTAATCTTTAGTGGTTCATGTTAAATTATAAAAACAGTAAAAAACATAATTTATCCTTATAAATAAATTATATGAAAAATCCTTTTTGATTTAAATTTCAGTATTTGGTATTCATCAAAAATTGAAACTTCGTTGAAAAATCACAATACATCACCATAATCTATTTATTATGTTACTATTTAAAAAATAAAGTTTATTTTTCAAAATTACAATTAAAATGTTTGAATTTTTTTTATTAAACTTCGTTCTACATTAAAATGTGGTAAAATTAATTTTTAGATGAATATATCATTTTTATTCCTAAAATTAGATATTTTTTTATCTCGTACATATCATATAAATTGGATAAGTTATAAAAATATTTATTGAATATATAATATAAAAATATTATTAAAATTATATTCAAAATTATTTTGTTGAATATATTGAGATAAAAATTTTCGTCTGCATATAAATTTTATTTTCTTAGAAAAGTAGTTCATTTATTTTTAAATATTTATTACATTGAATTCTAGTAATAGATAATCAAAGGATTAATTTTTTATACATTTGTAAATTATATTTTCAGAATTTAATTTATATTAATCATAACTTATTTTTTAACCGGTATTTGGTAGCTGTTATAATATTTTAAAAATACTATTCATTTCATATTATTTTTTTAACAAGAACTCATCATTTCATGTAACACAATATATTGAAGAGAATCACTATTATGTGTAATATAAGAAAAACATAATACTATCTATCCCAATATATAATATAAGAATTTTGTGTACTACACAATTGAAATTTGTTTTCATATAAAATAATCCAAATTTATTTCATTAATCTAAAAAACAATATGTAGTCTTGTAGGAAATGAAAAATATGTCTTTATAATTAATTTAAAAAAATAAAAAAATCATGGGGTATTACATTCATGGAATACAATGTAATTGTAGAGCGTACTGTCTCTTTAATATTAAAATATTTTATTATGTAAAAGATCATATCAAATTTTCTTTTAAGCTTGCCTTGGTGTATTAAGGATTGCAACATAGTAAAAAAACCCATCCTCTAAATATAAAAATAATATTCCATCTAAAATATATATTGAAATGGTTCATCATTAACATTTATGCCCACATAAAATTGAACAAATTAGAGGAAATAAATGCAATCTCATAATATTTTATGAATATACAATATTAACATGATATTTTATTTAACCCATAAATGTTAAACATGAAGATATATCACCATGTTTTTAAGAAAAGATTACAATGAAAATGGTATTAAAATATTTCAATTAAATATGTTAGTAGAGGATAATTAATTGATAAATAATTTAATTATTTCTATTCTTCTAAAATTTAAAATTATTATTTTAATTCCCCTAAAACTACTCAATCAAATGGGGTGGTATCATGAAAAAATCAAACAACCACAAAAATTAATTGAACAATTTTAGAATAGTTTTCTATTACAAAATATTCTTCAATTAAGGTTATAAATATAGAATGTCATATCATTAATCTCATTCATTTAATTAAATTTATTAAGAATTACCATTATGATTTTATGTATAATAAAAAACACAATCTAGTATTTTCCTGTGTTATCAGTTACAAATTTTTTATATTAAAAACAAAAGATAGAAATGATAATTTTTATTAAAAATCCAATTAAGGTATATTTCATGGGTTCTCATACTCAATAAACATCTATCATGAATATAAAAAAAGGATTAATTGATGGATGAATATTTCCAGGTTTTTTTTGGAAACTTTTTCCAAAAGTCTACCTAAAATGATTTTTAAAATTATGTTTTCAATGAATCTTCCCAAACTAATGAAGATGTGGAATAATAATAATATCAATTAAATGATTTTATAAATGTTTTCATGAAATATAAATACTACCCCATGGAGAATGTGCTTGGTGATTTATAAGCAGGACTTTGTACACATATATTAGTCATATATAACCTTATCATGAAGACAGTTTCTACGAAATGAACCCAAAAACCATTAATACTCCATTAATATTGAAAATTGTGTAAATTAAATAAAATAATAACTAAATAAAATCAATTGAAATATTGCATGACCACTTTAAAAAAGTACAGGGGGTGAAACGATTATAAGCAATAAATAAAGCTTCTTAAAATAAAAAACATGAATCTTTTAATATTGCAATACATAAATATTTTAGTTATAGAATGTTATAAAAAGAATAAGGAGTCGCCTAGGGTGAAACCAATTCTTACCTATATTATTTTCAATCTATATGAATTAGTTAGGCCTTTACTTCTCATAGTAATTATGAAATTTTACAAATGTACATTTTAAGTTCATTTCGAAATGGTTTTAACTCTAAACAATAATTTTGAAAAATTAAAAATGTTTCAAAAATATACATTTCTTTAATTCACTCATAAATGATACCAAATATAATTATTATTTAAAATAATATAAAAAATATTTATCATAGTTTCTTTCAATTTATCTTCATTGAAAATGTATTAAAATTGGAAATGTTTTCTCAATAATAAATTTAAAACACAACTCATTTAAAAGTAGTAATTTACATTGATGATGGGATTTTCATCTATACAAATGAATTTTTTTTAAATAATAATATTTATCGAATGATAAAATTGAGATGATATTTATCCATTTTATCAAATTATACCTCAGTTTTAAATTTTTAAATCATTTTAATTGAATCATTTTGAACAATGTAAAATAATAAATTTAACTCTTAAAAAAATTGATGCTGGATAAATCTAATTAAATTATCACTCACATGAGTATAAATTGTAATCATACATTTGGTGAAGGTATTAAAATTATTATTTTAATGATTTTTAGATGTATGAATAGCTGTCTAATATTTCTTATTATAACCCAACCTAATAAAAATTTTATAGATTTTCCATATTACCATTTTCAATCTAATACAATGGAATCACTTTTAAAAAATTTTGAAGGGAGTTTCCATTATTTACAGGGTTTTAAAAATATCAGTTCATTTTATCAAGAAAACAAATTATTTTGAATTAACATATTTTTTAATGTCTAATTGGATTAAAACTATAAAATAAAAATACAACTTGAATTTTCCATCTATTACTAAAATACCTAATATCATAGAGAATCATGAGAATAGTTTTTTTCACATTATACATCTATAGACGATTATACATCCACTAAGGGGTTTTATTCTAAAATAACATGGACACAACAGACACTCTTGGACATTGATCTCAAATTTCACAAAATGCCTACTATATGTGACAATAAATGTGCTATCATAATCTCTAAAATTAAAATTCATCACTCTCACACTAAAAATATTGTAAGTTTTCACCATTTCCAAACATATCACATCTATTATGGTAATATATTTATATATTTAATCCAAAATCAATATCCAATAAAAAAACATTTTACCATGAAAATAGAACATGTCCATTTAAAATTCAATAAAATTGTTGTTGAAATGATTTTCTAATAAAATAATTTATTTTTTCTAGAACCATATGGACGTATGTTTTAAAATAAATTTAATTTTTGTATTAAACAAACTGTTTTATTAAATATTTAATTTTTTTATTTTTTATCTATCACTGATATTATCCCTTCTATCAACTATGTTATAATTTATGGTGAAATACTATCTCATTAAATTTGAAATATTCCAAAATAAGATATAATTCACTTTCAAATTATCTATTATTACATGTGAAATATTTTTATCTGTCATTTCAAATTCATATTTTATAAGATATTTACTTTATTAGTATTTTTATATTATATTTAATATATATTTTATGCCTTATATTTATTTTTTAAGACAATCTATTTTTAAATATATTTCTAAAGTTTATTTTCAAAATTTATATATGTGTTAATTATTTACAATTTGATTTTATCTCTTTTAATGGAGATAAATATTTATTAAAAATATTCTTCCTTAATACATTTCAAAATAGTTTAACATTATTTGTCTTTTCATTAATATATAATTTAATCAAATAATTTCAAAATAATGGTCACACCTTAATGGGATAACCACTACATGTTCTCTGAAAGAATAAATTCCTTTTGAAAGTTGAACCCATTCCATGATGTACAGTGGAAATATATGTACTAGTTATTATATTGAATTTTTCTTTCCAAAAAAAATTTTCTCTTTCATTACTTCCTCACATAATCTTTTTATATTATAAATATTTTTATTTATTTTATTATTTATATATTCTTCTCTAAATTTTTAAGTTTAAAATTCCCTTTATAATTATTACATTATTTAGGCTGTGTGGATGTTTGAAAATGTCTTCAAATTTTCCAGTTTCCAGTTTCTTCTAATTTTTTACATTCATCACTCTGTAACATAATAACAGAATTTGATGTGTTATGGAATTTAAATTGTGTTTCCAAAATAATTTTCAATCTTAAACAATATTATATAAAATTAATTTTTATTTAATCAAATTTATTCTTTATGTGTTTATTTAAAATCATTCATATGATTCTCCTTTCAATTTTTTTATTTTTTTGATAAAATAAAAATGGTATTAATTACATTAAGAGAAAGAAATTGTTCTCAAAAGTATGGGGGATTCATGAAAATATTATTTTCATAGTTCTTATATTATTTTCATAGTTCTTATATTATTTTAAAACAAGAGAAATTAAAATATATCTTAAATTTAATCTTATATTTGTTAATATAATTCATTACATTTTTAATTATAGATATAATTTTGTATAATAATAAAATATCAAATTACATTTATATTTTTTTAACTCTTAATTTATGATTAATTTGAATTTTTATGTTCAATGTTTGTGATTATCAAAAATGGGGAGATTTTTATACCTCTAACTCTTATTATTATATCAGGATACAAAACACTCAACAGTCTATCTAACACAATTATTTATATGACATTAAATATTTTTAGTAAATTTAGCTAGTTAGATTACATAATTTCTTAATGATCATTTAAATCAATTGAGAGGTATTTTTATGTATCCTTTTATCCTTATTATCCTATGAAGCCTCATAGATGTTACAATCAATGTCTTAAATGTATATAGATGTGAGAAATCTTTGACGTGTTCCTGTGATGATAGAACCAAATAACCAATTATATGAATTTCTTTCCAGTTCAATTGTATTAGTATCCCAATAGTGAAGAACTATCACAGGTTACCTGCGGGAGGAGCCACAAATAGCCAATTTCTTCAGTGAACAAGAAATATTTAAAACCATTGGCCATTAGCTATAACTTGGGCCATAGTTTCGATATAGTGGTGATATTCCAATATCCATGAGGTCCATGTAGGATACCTCCTACATGGTGGGGAATACATGGAACACGATGGAATCAAGAAGGATCATACCAGCCTACATTTATAAAATGACCATAATTTTAACTCATTTCAGGTTCAATGATTTTATTGATTCTAGATGTTTCAGATCCTGTAAAATGACTCTCTTAGATCATTCATGATATTCAATGATTACCATATCACTACCAAGTTCCAATTGTAATTTGAATTGATAACATTCTCAACTACTCTTAGTAGCCTTCATGTTATTTATTATTTAATGGACCCCAACCATTGTCAATGTTACTTCATTATCAATTGTACATCATTCCATCAATGAGAATTACGGGTGGTGTGAAATTTTCTGGACTAATGTAAACATATATTTAGTTATCTTACTTAAAAAAAATGGTTCACACTCTAAAAAATTGTGGTTTGGGATTTTGGATAACCAATGATGTTAATGAATTTTTTTCAAAAGATACAACTATAAGGGATGGGATCACAGTCACAATTTAGATCAAGGGATTTATTATACTTACCTATCGAGTTAAAAATTGATGATGTAGGGGAAATTCCTCGAACATAGTTTCCCAGAGTCAGTGAATTATTATATAATTTTGGCATGATCACAAGGTATCAAGTCTTGAATGACGGATCAGTTTAGTATCCTTGGACATACTAGATTCATACATTAGTTTTACATTACATTATAAAATATAATCCAAGAAACAACATTGCCTCCTTTGACCACATTCATATCCAATAGCCTATCCTGATAGGTCAACCATAGAATACTTCTTCACATAATAGAAAAATTAAAATATAAAAAGTGGTGCGATCAGGTGCTCTGTAAGGATAGGAATATGGTGGAAACTATTATAAATAAGCACAAAAAGTTAAGGCAATGTATAAGACTAAAACATAATCCTTTTAAACATAAACACCAGTATAATATGTAAAATATAAATCAAATAATTCTATTTACTTATTCACATGGATATTCAACTTGTTGAATAATCACATGCAATATCAATAACCAATTTCATAATGATGGAAGGCATAATGCCATACATCATAACCACATAGTCAACGCCTTGTGACACGACTACAAATAAGATTTTTTCAACAGATTGTGCTAAGACACTAATATGTCTCATGGGGCCTATCTATGCAGTGAAGAGCTATAGTGGTTTCCACCCATCAATTACTATGTCCAATGAATTACTCATATGAAATGGTTGAAACATAATATAAACATTCATATTAAAACTAGCATACAAAATGTAAATACTTTAACGATAAACCATGAATGGAATAAAAAATCACATCCATAGTCAAACATATCACAAAACCATCAATACAGTATGGATGATTATATCATAATAAATCAACTTCAAGCAAGTGTAAATTCCATCAAAGGATGTTGAAATTGATGAAATCAAAACAATTTGAGAGAAATATATCTTTCTATTATATAATCATTTAAAAGTTACATAATTATAAAAGAAAAAATTTATTTTGAAATAAAATTTGTAAACTTGTAAGGGAATCTTTTAAGGAGTTATAATGGCAGAAAATTACCGCACTCACCATATAAGTTAAAAAACATTATATAAATAATTTTGTTGAAAAGGTCATAAATGACATTGTTTATATAACGAAAAAATGATTATATTTTAAAAAATTTATAAAATGTAAAAGAAGGGTATAAATGAATTTAACTCATAGTCCAGGAAATATTAAAAATGTTTTCAAAATCATTTTTAAGAAACACAGATGATGATGATAAATAGTTCCCAGTAGATACTCTTTTATAAACAACCTTGGATAATTAAGAGATTGTAGAGTTAACCCTTACCTCTTACATTTCCTTGATAGATGGTACGTTAACCTCCCATGTAATAGTTAAATCATTGTTATTAAATTATATAAGAACCACATACATAATTATGATATCATATATGATCATAAAATTTTGTTTTGTTAATAATAATTCATTAGTATCATTGTTTGGGGTATCAACTAAATTTTCCTCTTTTGTATTTTAGGTTACGTAAGACATGTTTATTATGTATAGGATGTATTTTCTTTATATCCAGAATTATATTATGTTCTTAAATATAATTTTCAATCATAAAATAAAAATTATTCTTGAATTGTTATGATGGAGAATGTATTTCATCACTTTTGTGGAGAATGTAAACCGTACATACGCACGAGCGACAATACGATTATATTGAAGAATAAATATAATGTAATGTGATGGTATATAATATATACAGAATCATGAAAATGTTATTTTTTATTATTTAAATTTGTTATACTCATTATTATACCAATCTAAATAATGAAGTGTTTTAATAAAAAACGGCACCATGACGTGGAGATGGTAAGCTATACATACGCACGTATAGTGAATTTTCATTAATAGAATGAATAAAATAATGAATATGGCTGTAAAATATTTATAATAACATCACAGTAGTATTTATTTTGGTATTGAAACAACAATTAATGATGAATTGAAAGAAGAAAAGAACATTGAAAGAGGTTGTGAAATTATTACCTCTTCTTCAAGTGATTCCATTAGAGTTGGTCAAAAAGGCTTCATTTGTTGGATTTATGATAAAATTAAGGCCTCAAGGTAAATTATAGGTTTTTTGAAAGGATATTTGGGTAGGGTTTGGCAGAGCCAAATGGCTTTGGAGGTGTGATTTTGAGAGAAGGGGAAGTGCATTTTTATAAAAGAGGTGAAGGTCACTTTAGGAAAAGTATGAAATATTATTTTATTATACAATAATATTCTATTTATAATGGCTCCAAAAATGATTTATTTCTTGGATAAGGTGCATATGGGTCAAAAACAAACAACTAATAGTTTTTAGACTTGTTTATGTCACCATATTAACCATATCATTTATATTTAACTCTAAGTTAAATAGTTTAACTTTTACAATGTATTCTAGTATTTTTATAATAAATGGTTAATAATCTTACTATAAAAATCCATGTGAACCCAAAGTGGTTCATTATTATATATATAACCTTTTATAATTCATTTGTCTAAGCATTAGATTTTTAATAATATTATATCCTTTAATAATATATTATTTATTCAAAAAACCCATTTATGTCTATTTTGACACTATTTGGTATTCGATTTTTGTTAAAGTCCTAACAACTTGTTTCCATAAACAAAAATTCATTTAATCAACCATAACATGTTATATTCACCTATAATATTTGTGGAATTCATCAAATGTATCAATTTACATTTATTAGTATATTTATAATATAACATTTTTAATCATTCAATAATAATGAAATATCTACATCATCATTATGTCATAAATAAATATAATTATTTAGTGTCTAAAAATTATAAATAATATACAATTGTGTAGGAAATAATTTTAAATTTATAATTAATATTTACAGTAAAATTTATCTTATGTATATCCTTATATTAAAAATATATTAGTTATTAAATGTTGAATTTAACACTTTTAACTATTCTTTAAATAAAATAATAATAAAGGTATTAATATAATCGAAGTGGACCAAAAGGATCATATTTTATTCCTAATGTTGATTTTGGTAGAAATACACTTATCCTATAGAATTAGTACTTATGTTATGGTAATTATTATACCATATCTTTACATTTAATTTCCCTCTTTACTTTTAACTGTGGTAAATTAAAATCAAAAGATACTATTAAAAAAAATATATTTTCATCTTATTGAATCAAATTTTACTTACTGGTGACAAATGAAACTCTATGATATTTTTTATTCAATTCACATAAATGGTCAAACTACATTTAATGAAAATTTGGAAATGCACCATGAATGTGGGTAAAAGACGTTAAAAAGCTCAATAAAATTTAATATATCTAATATTATTATAAAATGACTCTAATGAAATACATTGAACAAATATAGGTATTATGTATCTGTTTTTAGCTAATATAAATTTTAATAAAATAAATAATTATTTAAATAAAAATTCGGTTTTAAACAATACCATAGTGTTTTTCACTATTCATCAAAAAATTGAATGTTTTCCGGAAAATACCAAAAGTTTACCTGAAGATAACTATGATATTAAAACTACAAAAATGAAGCCCATTTTGACTAAAAAAATTAATATTTAATGAATTGGGTATTAATATTCATAACTACTAGTTTTATTGGTCATGGTGTGTTAAAAATCAAAATTATGTACCATGCAATCAATTACATTATTCTACGGGAAACGTACATTGGAAGCTTGGGATGTAACATTGTTCAATACATTAAATAATTTATTCTACAAAATTGTTGAATATTACTGCAAAAAAATGATCCGGGTAGTTCTTCATCATATGTTCCTAAGTTTCCCATGTTGCCTCTTCCATCTTATGATTTCTCCATAGAAATTTTACCAGACGAGTCGTCTCGTTTCTCAACACTTGTTCTACAGTATCAAGAATAATGACAGTCTCTTAAAAATAAGATAGATCAGGTACTAATTCAATTTTCTCATAGGTGAGTACGGGCGTTGGGTTTGGCATGTATTTTCTTAACCATGATACGTGGAACACCACATGAACTATAGAGAAACATAACGGTATTTCCAAAATAAATAAGCTAAAACCTCAATTAATTTGAGAATTTTGAAATGTCTAATGTACATCGGACTTAATTTACCCTTAATACCAAAAAATATAACACCATTAAATAGAGATACCATCCAGAAAACATTATCTCCTTCTTGAAATATGAAATACATCATTTGGTTTTCAACATATATCTTTTTCCTACATTGATATGCTTTTGATGTGTGTTTGTAATACCTTCACCGTTTCCATTATTTATTCAACACATTCTAGGCCTATGAGTTTTATTTCACCAACATCATCCAGAAAAGTTGGTGTGTGACATCTCTTCCCATATAATGCTTCATATACTGCCATCTGAATACTTAAATGGAAGAAATTATTATATAAAAATTCAACCAAAGGTAAGTATTGATCCCAAATATCATGAAAGTCATGTGAGAAAGATCTCAACATGTCTTATATGGTTTCAATAGTTCGTTCTGATTGTCCATCAGTTTGAGGGTTATAGGAATTGGTTAAATGAAGTTTAGTATCCAAGGCCTTCTAAAAACATCTCCAAAATCATGATGTAAAACAAAGAACACGATAAAAAACAATCAATAGGGGTACTCCTTGAAGTCTTAAAACTTCATTAATATATAGTCTTGTGAGGCGTTCAGTGCTAAATTATCTCTAATATCAAGAAATTGTGATGACTTTGTAAGATGATCAACAATGACCCATATTGCATCATTCCTTCTAGGGGTATTTGGTAGTCGCATGAAAAAGTGCATCAAAATATCATCCCATTTCCACTCAGGTTTGAGAAAATGATGTACAACTCTTCTAGGATATTCTGTTCTAGGCTTTACTTATTGAAAAACCATACATCTTGACACATAATATGCAATCTCTCTCTTCATGTTGTCCGGCCAAAAATGTTTTTTGAAGTCCATATACATCTTAGTTATACTAGTGTGTATTGATAAATTAGAGCTATGAGCATCATTAAAAAATTCCATTTTTAGATCAGATATGTCAGGAACACAAAGTCTATTCCCAAATTTATAAATCCATCTTTTCATATGAAGTCCATCAATCTCCCATTATTCAACACATTATTTTTTTTAAACGCCTCATCATCTGTCTAAGAACTTTTTATCCTTTCTAGTAAAGATGGATTGGCAACCATTTTAAAATGTATTGATGTTTCTCCTTCCATGATTATTCCCATATCAAAATTTACTTGATCCTTGAACATAGTATCCCTTTCAACTCTCATCTTGTTCAGAACTCCATGATCATTTCTAATAAAACCATCGGTCACCTTATTTTCCTTCCTCGGGTGGTAGTGTATAATGAAATTATTATTCTTGAGTAGCTCAAGCCATCACCTTTGCCTCATGTTGAGTTCTTTCTGTGATAAAATATACTTATTTCTCTTTTCATCGGTGTTTATATCTCACATTTTTCATAATAGAGATAGTGTCTCCAAATATTCAAAGAAATGATTATAGATGATTACTCAAGATCATGGGTGGGATAGTTTTGTTCACGAATTTTTATCTCATGTGATGCATAGGAAATAACTCTTCCATTCTGCATATGGAAAAAACCAAGTCAGTTCTTTGAAGCATCACTATAAATAACAAATCCATCATTCCCCGATAGTAATGTCAAGGTAGAATCATTGACTAATCTTCTCTCCAGTTCTTCAAAAAAATTTCTCATTCTTTTTTCCAAACAAATTTATCCCCGTTATGTGTGATTTGGTTAATAGGTTAGCCAATCTAGAAAAATTATGGATGAATCACCAACAATAACCTGCTAAACCAATAAAACAGCATTCCTCAGTTATACTTGTCAGTGTTGGCCATTCTCAGATTTCCTTTGACTTCGAAGGACCAATTGAGATTCAATTCATAAAGACAATATGGGCAATAAAAGAAATATCATAAATCTATATTTTAAACTTTATAAACTTCTCATATAATTCATTTATTTTGAGGGTTTTTAGAATAGTGTGCAAGTGATTTCATGATCTTTATATCTTTTGGATTAAACCATGATATCATCAATAAATATGACTAAAAATTAATCATTATATTCCTTAAAAACTGTAACAACCCGAGATTTTATAAAAAAATATTCTTTTTAATTTCATTAATGTCTTGTGTTGTATGCTACACCAAAAGGAGCTTGATCAACATGCATCCTTGACTTGCCTTACATTACATGCAATCGCGACCTTCCTCGATAGCGTGTGTAGTACGCAATACTGAGTTTCACTAAACAACGATATGCTATTAAAATATTATTAAAACAAGCCGTTATGAATAGTTATAACCAACTTTTGAAATTTTAGAAATTTTAGCTCTCAAAATGGACTTCATTTTTGGATTCGGAGTGTCGAATTTAGCCTAAGGTGAAATTTTGGTACTTTTCGGATAACTTTCATATTCTGATGAATAGTGAAAATTACTAAATTATAATAAAAAACAACTTTTTTAATCGAAATAATTAATATTGATAAATTATTAATTTGAGTGGTTTTAAAGTATATTTAGAATAAATTTTTACAATTTAATACAATTTTTTTCATTGGATGTAATTCTACATTAAAACCAGACATAAACAAGTGTCAATCTTTTGATGGTTATTATCTTTTAAAAACACGCTATTTGTTTTGACAACGAAAATTAATTTTTAAATTAATTAATGAAACTAATATGTTTTTAATTTGGTAAAATAGACATCATTTTTGAGTTCATAATATCAAATATATCTTAGGCCTAATTTTTGGTATTTTTCGGGAAACTTTCATTTTTTGATTAATAGTGAAACCACTAAGTGGTAGTTAAAAAAACTGAATTTTTCATAAAACGTAATTTTAACGCTTTTGTGAGTGTAATTTCGAAAATCCGAGAGACACGGTTAATATCAAGGACTAAAATGTGGTTCAATAGATGAAAATAATTTTTCTGAACAATAACTTTTTACTTTTTTTTACCACGGTTAAAAGTAAATAGGGTAATTAAGGGTAAAAATGATATTATAATTACCCTAACACATGTTCTAATTCTATTTTACAAGTGTAATTCGACCAATAGAAACCTTAGGAATAAAATATGACCATTTAGGCCCACATGGATTAGATTTGGACATTTATTATTAATTTATTTAAAGAAGGTTTAAAATAGTTAAAATCAAAGTTTAATAACTAAATAATTTTTAATATAAGGTTATACATAAGATAAATTCGACTATAAATAAACATTAGAAAGATAAAACGATTTCCTACATAATGATAGTCTATTTTTAATTTTTAGACATTAAATAAGTTAATTTATATATATGACACAATGATGATGCAGTAATTACCATAATAGTGAAAAATTAGAATAATTGATATTATAAATACCTAAATAAGTATAATTTGAGACTTTTTATGAATTAAACTACTTTTATAGGTTAAAATGACATGTTAGGATTTATTTAATTAACTTCTTTTAAGTAATAATTCTGTTATGAGTTTCAAAAAAATCAACTATTGAACAGTGTCAAAATTGACTTGAAATAGTTTTTAAAAAAAATATTATATTATTAATTGTTATTTTATTCCTAAAAATCTACGGTTCGGCCAAATGAAATAGATAAGGTTATATATATTAATTAAACACCACTTGGGGGTCTCTTGGATGTATATGCTATGTTTATTAACTATATAATATAAAAATACAAAGTGACATGGTAAATGTCAATCTAATTAACTAAGAGTTAAAACTAAAAGATAAGGTTAATATAATGACCTAAACATGTATAAATTATATTGGATGAGACGATTTAGACCCATCCCCACCTTATCTTTGAAATAACTCAATTTGGATCTATTTAAGACCGAACATGACTTTATAATAATATAATATTTTTAGTTATTCCAAAGGTGCCCCTCTCCTCCCTTATAAAAGGGCACCTCCTCCCCCTCTTCCTCACACCAATTTGAGCCTTCAATCTTGGAAAACCCCTGTCATTTTCTCCTCTCCACTTCCCTAGAGACATCCTAGAGGTCCTGTTCTTCTTCAAAGACCAATTTTAGTGCCCTAAAAGGAGGTCTCAAAGAAGCACTTCAAAGAAGAGGCAATATCCATTACCGATCCTTTCCAATTTCTTTCTTCTTCAACTTCTTCTTCTTTAGTTGTTTAATTATGAAGTAATAACACCAGTATCACTCATATAAAGATATGTTATTATATGTATTAATCAACCCTATTTAACCATCTATCCATCCTACGGAAAATGAAATCACCGCGCGTGCGTACGTACGGAATACCGTCTCCACGCCATGGTGTAATCTATTTTCCACCACCACCTTACTTGGATGGGTATAATGGTGTAAATAATGACTATATATGACTATTATAAAGTGATATTTATTCTGAAATAGTTTACATACACTCCAATACAATTCCATGATCATAGGAATGATGTCATCACTCGTGCTTACGTACAGAATACCGTCTCCACGATGTGATGCGGCTCGTTCTACATGATCTTCATTTCATAATTATTATATAAATGAATTGAATGAATGAATATGATATATATTACACTAATAAAATTCTGGAAATGAGTAATCTATAACCTAAAGATAAGAACAAGAATTTATTCGACAAAACACGCATAAGAACAAAAAGTAATAAACACCCGAATAACAAGTAGTAATGAAATATTACTAATAATAAGCTAAGAATATGACCATATATGGTATCATAAAAATAAGTATGATTCTGGAATAAGTAAATAACATTATTTAAATCATTATACAAGAGTTTTGAACACTTACGAGGAAAATCGGACCTAAGGTAAGGGAAATATCACAATCTCATTTTTATCCGAGATTGTTTATACTTTTGTATTTACTGGAGTGTACATTATCATCCAAATCCATGTTTCCTCAATATGTAATATTATTTCCATCCACCTAAAATTTTTTAAATCAAATTTTACCCTTTAGTGAGTTTTTAGTAAAGGATATGAAAGGAATCTTTTGTCGTTTTTCGTACGAGGTACTTTTTGACTTTTCTGACAAAAGTACGAGAAGAATGTTTTTTTAACTTATACGGCATGAATGGATTTTTAAAACATTATTTCCAAGAGATTCCTTTACATGTTTTCATGTTTATTTTTAATCAACTTCTTTTAGTTTAAAATTTTATGACATGTTTAGAAAGGAAAAATTTTTTTGATGTAGAAAGGTAATTTTCCTCAAGAATGGAGTTCAAGTGTTTTATCAAAAATTATTTTACATCTAAGATAATAATGGGTTCTATTTCTATCCCTATTTTTACATTGATTTGATTATGTTGTGATGGAATTATTTTTATGAATTCATTTATCTTATATGAATTGTTTTATGATGTCACGATGTTTAAGAATTCCATTTTTATTACATGGGTTATGCAATGATGTATGATATATGATTTTTGTGGCACACATAAGAATGGTTTAATTATGAGACGGGTGGGACCTATATCTACCTCCAATGCATTGGTTAAAGATTTTATATCTCATGAGATAGATATGCCTGGAATGGTAGGTTATACCGGTTCAGTGAAACAGGACTGAAACGAGGGTGACTCGGTTCAGAAATGGACTTTTTCCACTAAGATAGTCTTGGAAATGAGTCTTGACTAATAAGATATTATTCTATATGATTATGTGTGTATGCCACAAAGTTTCATGTTTTAAGTTATGATTATTGGGATTTCATTTCACTACTATGATTTATCTCATGTTATGAAATGATGCTCTCTTTTGCAGGTTAAGATTTCCAAAATGTTATGTTCTTATGAAAATGATGTGATTGATATTTCTTTTGTTTACCCTTACTGAGCATTTGAGCTCACCCTTTTATGTTTTCCTTTCCCCAGGATATAAATAAAGGTTTTAGGTAAAAAAAGGTAGATTTTTATGGGAGATGTTGAAGATCTTTCACCACGATTAGAAGATTATATTCCGAGTTTCCAAATACACTAAACTATTATGATCCTTTTGTGTGTGTTTTTGTTATGTACTAAGTATTCCAAAAAAGTAATGTAATGTCCATGTACGTCATTCTTTGGCTCTCTACAGTTCGTATCAGAGGAAAATTTTAGTCAACCTTTGGAAACTAGGATGAAAAAACGTTAGTGAGATCCGTAGAGATATTTCTAAGGTATGTCTAGGGATGTCCCTAAGGATAAGTATACGTATATGATATAGTCCTATGACTATGGTAACGATCTTAGAATTTAACCTAAGATGTTAGATATTGAGGGTACTCCCGCTTTACTATGTTGTTTTCCCTAGCATGATTTTTTCTTCTCACAAGATTCTTTTTGTGTTTTAGTTAATGGAGGGAACCAGAAAGAATTCGGTTAACATTGAATCCAATGGAAAAATTGGTGACTATGAGAAACAAAATTTTGTAATTCCTAGAGAGAAAGATCTTGTGATTATTCCAAATCATTCATCGCGATATATGATTAACAAGGTGAAATTTAGTGGTATGCCTAATTCATCAAAGAAGAGGAAGATAAACTATTATGCATTTTCGCATGTTGAGGAGCATAAAGAAAAGAAGATTGAGATTTCTAAAGAAGGGAAGAAGAACCTTGAGGAATACCTCAAATGGAGAGACCGATGTTATCTATGTGGAGAAAAGGGTCATAGAGTGAAAGACTGTTATGGAGTTCAATGTCTTATTTGTGGAAAACATGGTCATTACCCAACTCAATGCCCTGACCTAAAAAGTTACTTCTAAATCAAAGAAGGACTTACTCCAGGACAATCATTGAAGTAGATGGACTGAAGTTTTTATGTATTGGTATTCAAGAATAATGTTGTTGAGGTACTTTTATGGTGTATTGAAATATTTATGTATTGGTCTATTGTGGTTTTCAATAATTTTAAGTAACTGCTAACCATGAAAAGTGATTAAAATATTTTTGAAAGTAGATGATATGCGCATAATGAAGGGATAAGGACAAAATGAAATGTTTGACAATATTCATGAGCCCATGATTGATATAAGGACTAAGTGATATCATTGTTTGAGTATACAAAATTTTGAGGATTTTGGTATGTGGAAAGTGTTAACTTTTAACAGCATTCATGTTTTCACTCTGGTTCAATGGGTATTCATTTTTCAAGATAATACATGATTAAGGCCTTCGAATGTTTGGAATGTGACCAACAAGACATATCTTATGATATATGGGGATCAACGATGGTATTAAATCTCTGGTAATCGTTTTAACTATATTATGAGAGTAGACTGCAGTATTATGGATAAGCCTAAAGATGTGAATGGATTATGTTGGACATAAGTTAGTATTGTTTAAGGATAGATGTTATTTCGATATTATTGATGGGATGTTATAGTAATATAGTTTTAGAAAAACGACAACCTGCAGGACGGGCGACAGCCCATCGCGTTGGACAAGGCCGTGGGAATCGAACCCACAATCAAAGTGTGACTGGCCTTTATCGCATACCACTAGCCTACAGGAAGACTCTGGTTAGTAGAAAGTAGTTTTATTTTATTAAGCGGTATGATAAATAAAGTATAAGTCCATTTTTGGAACCATATACGATTAATCTCACCATAAGATGGACTTATAACTTTTTCTTGAAACAGATGGAATGACCCATCATTCTATCACATGATCGGCTAATGCTTCACGAATAACAAATTCAACTTCACTTATTTATGATATGAAGTGTAAATTTTTCAATTCACAAACAACAGTGAGATTGTACCAAATTCATGTAAGTATTTCTTTTAATTCATCAAATTTAGGGAAATGATCTTGAAAACCAAAAATGTTGTCCTAGTGCTCTTATATCTGATGAATCAGATGGTACCTTAGATCGTCACAAATTTATGGCTTTGTGATTGATGGCTTTTCCATAGCCATGTTCTCTACCACTCTCCACCAGAACATGATGGTAAGATTTCTCTTCCATATCCATATTTTCACCTATGTGGAAACCTAGTGATTAGTTTATTTGGGTAATTGTTACATTTCATACATTAGTTTTTAAAAGCCAAGTTTTGGTATTACTTTTTATGATGTGGGTTTCTATTAAAGAAACTTTTGAGTAGTAAACCATTTATAACCCTGACGAATTTTGAGGGAGAAATTCATTTTAAGGGGGGTAGAATGTAATAGCTGGAGATTTTATAAAAAAATATTCTTTTTAATTTCATTAATGTCTTGTGTTGTACGCTAAACCAAAAGGATCTTTCTCAATACGAATCCTTGACTTGCCTTGCATTACACACAATCGCGTCCTTTCTCGATAGTGTGTGTAGTACGCAATACCGAGTTTCACTAAACAATGATATGCTATTAAAATATTATTAAAACTAGCCGTTATAAATAGTAATAACCACCTTTTAAAATTTTAGAAATTTTAGCTCTCAAATGGACTTCATTTTTGGATTCGGAGTGTCGAATTTAGCCTAAGGTGAAATTTTGGTACTTTTCAGATAACTTTCATATTCTGATGAATAGTTAAAGTTACTAAATTATAATTAAAAACAACTTTTTTAATCGAAATAATTACTAGTGATAAATTATTAATTTGAGTGGTTTTAAAGTATATTTAGAATATATTTTTACAATTTAATACAATTTTGTTCATTGGATGTAATTCTACATTTAAACCAGACATAAACAAGTGTCAATCTTTTGATGGTTATTATCTCTTAAAAACACGCTATTTGTTTTGATGACGGGAATTAATTTTTAAATTAATTAATGAAAATAATAAGTTTTGAATTTGGAAAAATAGACATCATTTTTTAGTTCATAATATCAAATATATCTTCGGCCTAATTTTTGGTATTTTTCTGTAAACTTTCATTTTTTGATGAATAGTGAAACCACTAAGTGGTAGTTAAAAAAACTGAATTTTTCATAAAACATAATTTTACCACTTCTGTGAGTGGAATTTAGAAAATCCGAGAGACACGGTTAATATCAAGGACTAAAATGTGGTTCAATGATATGAAAATAATTTTTGGTGAACAATAACTTTTTACTTTTTTTTACCACGGTTGAAAGTAAATAGGGTAATTAAGGGTAAAAATGATATTATTATTACCCTAACACGTGTCCTAATTCTATTGGACAAGTTTAATTCGACCAAAAACAACCTTAGAAATAAAATATGACCATTTAGGCCCACATGGATTAGATTAGGACATTTATTATTAATTTATTTAAAGAAGGGTTTAAATAGTTAAAATCAAAGTTTAATAACTAAAGAATTTTTAATATAAGGTTATACATTAGATAAATTAGACTATAAATATTCATTATAAATATAAAAAGATTTCCTACATAATGATATTTTATTTGTAATTTTTAGACTTTAAATAATTTAATTTATTTATGACACAATGATGATGCAGTAATTACCATAATAGTGAAAAATTAGAATAATTGATATTATAAATACCTAAATAAGTATAATTTGAGTCTTTTTATGAATTAAACTAATTTTCTATGTTAATAAGACATGTTAGAATTTATTTAATTAACCTTGGTCGAAGTAATCATTCTGTTATGAGTTTCAAAAAAATCAACTATTGAATAGTGTCAAAATTGACATAAAATAGTTTTTAAAACAAATATTATATTATTAATTGTTAGTTTATTCCTAAAAATATAAGGTTCAGCCAAATGACTTAGATACGGTTATATATATTAATAAAACACAACTTGGGGGTCACTTGGATGTATATGGTAAGTTTATTAACTATATAATATAAAAATACAAAGTGACATGTTAAATGTCAATCTAATTAACTAAGAGTTAAAACTAAAAGATAAGGTTAATATAATAACCTAAACTTTTCTAAATTCTATTTTATGAGAGTATTTCGACCCATCCCAACCTTATCTTAGAAATAATGCAATTTGGAGCTATTTAAAACCGAACATGACTTTATAATAAAATAATATTTTTAGTTATTTCAAAGGTGCCCCTCTCCTCCCTTATAAAAGGGCACCTCCTCCCCCTCTTCCTCACACCACTTTGAGCCTTCATGCTTGGAAAACCCCCACCATTTTATCCTCTCCACTTCCATAGAGACATCCTAGAGGTCCTGGTCTTTTTCAAAGACAAATTTTAGTGCCCTAAAAGGAGGTCTCAAAGAAGAACTTCAAAGAAGAGGTAATATCCATTCCCGATCCTTTCCAATTTCTTTCTTCTTCAACTTCTTATCCTGTAGTTGTTTCATTATGAAGTAATAACATCAGTATCACTCATATACTGATATGTTATTATAATTATGAAACACCCCTATTTAACCATTTATCCATCCTACGGAAAATAAAATCATCGCGCGTGCGTATGTACGGAATACCGTCTCCACGCCGTGGTGTAATCTATTTTCCACCACCACCTTGCTTGGATGGGTATAATTGTGTAAATAATGACTATATATAACTATTATAAAGTTATATTGATTCTGAAATAGTATAAATACACTCCAATACAATTCCACGATCATAGGAACGATATCATCACTCGTGCTTACGTACGGAATACCGTCTCCACGATGTGATGTGGCTCGTTCTACATGATCTTCATTTCATAATGATTATATAAATGAATTTAATGAATGAATCTGATATATATCACACTAATACCATTCTAGAAATGATGTATCTATAACCTAAAGAGAAGAATAAGAATTTATTCGACAAAACACGCATAAGAACAAAAAGTAATAAACACCCGAATAACAAGTAGTAATGAAATATTTCTAATAATAAGCTATGAATATGACCATTTATGATATCATAAAAATAAGTATGATTCTGAAATAAGTCGATAACGTTATTTAAATCATTATACAGGAGGTTCGGACACTTACGAGGCAAATCGGACCTAAGGTAAGGGAAATATCACAATCTCATTTTTATCCGAGATTGTTTATACTTTTGTATTTACTGGGGTGTACTTTATCATCCAAATCCATGTTTCCTCAATATGTAATATTATTTCCATCCACCTACAATTTTTTAAATCCAATTTTACCCTTCGGTGAGTTTTTAGCAAAGGATATGAAAGGAATCTTTTGTCGTTTTTCGTACGAGGTACTTTTTGACTTTTCTGAAAAAAGTATGTGAAGAATGTTTTTTTAACTTATACGGCATGAATGGATTTTTAAAACATTATTTCCAAGAAGATTCCTTTACAAGTTTTCATGTTTATTTTTAATCAACTTATTTTAGTTTAAAATTTTATGACATATTATGAAAGGAAAAATGTTTTTGAAGTAGAAAGGTTATTTTCCTCAAGAATAGAGTTCAAGTGTTTTATCAAAAATTATTTTCCATCTAAGATAATAAAAGGTTCTATTTCTGTCCCTATTTTTACATTGATTTGATTATGTTGTGATGGAATTATTTTTATGAATTAATTTATCTTATATGAATTGTTTTATGATGTCATGATGTTTAAGAATTCCATTTTTATTACATGGGTTATGCAATGATGTATGATATATGATTTTTCTGGCACACATAAGAATGGTTTCATTATGAGATGGGTGGGACCTATATCTACCTCCAATGAATTGGGTAAAGATTTTATATCACATGAGATAGACATGGCTAGAATGGTAGGTTATACCGGTTCAGTTAAACATGACTGAAACGAGGGTGACTCGGTTCAGAAATGGACATTGTCCACTAAGATAGTCTTGGCAATGAGTCCTGACTAATAAGATATGATTCTCTATGATTATGTGTGTATGCCACAATGATTCATGTTTTAATTTATGATTATTGGGATTTCATTTCACTACTATGATTTATCTCATGTTATGAAATTATGCTCTCTTTTGCAGGTTAAGATTTCCAAAATGTTATGTTCTTATGAAAATGATGTGATTGATATTTCTTTTGTTTACTCTTATTGAGAATTTGAGCTCACCCTTTTATGTTTTATTTTTCCCAGGATATAAAGAAAAGTTTTAGGTAAAAAAAAGGAAGATCTTTATGGGAGATGTTGAAGATCTTTCACCACGATTAGAAAATTATATTCTGAGTTTCCAAAGACACTAAACTATTACGATCCTTGTGTGTGTGTTTTTTTATGTACTAAGTATTCCGCAAAAGTAATGTAATGTCCATGTACGTCAAGCTTCGTGTCTCTACAGTTGGTATCATAGGAAAAGATTAGTCAACCTTCGGAAACTAGGATGCGAAAACCTTAGTGAGATCCCTAGAGATATCTCTAAGGTATGTCTAGGGATATACCTAAGGATAAGTATACGTATAGGATATAGTCATAGAACTATGGTAACGATATTAGAATTTAACCAAAGATGTTAGATATTGAGGGTACTCCCCCTTTACTATGTTGTTTTCCCTAGAATGATTTTTGATTCCCACAAGATTCTCTTTGTGTTTTAGTTAATGGAGGGAACCAAAAGGAATTCGGTTAACATTGAATCAAATGGAAAAATTGGTGACTATGAGCAACAAAATTGTGTAATTCCTTGAGAGAAAGATCTTGTGGTTATGCCAAATCAGTCATCACGATATATGATTAACAAGGTGAAATTTAGTGGTATGCCTAATTCATCAAAGAAGAGGAAGATAAACTATTATGCATGTTCACATGTTGAGGAGCATAAAGAAAGGAAAATTGAGATTTCTAAAGAAGGGAAGAAGAACCTTGAGGAATAACTCAAATGGAGGGACCGATGTTATCTGTGTGGAGAAAAGGGTCATAGAGTGACAGACTGTTATGGAGTTCAATGTCTTATTTGTGGAGAACATGGGAATTACCCAACTCAATGTCCTGACCTAAAAAGTTACTTCTAAATCAAGGAAGGAATTATTCCAGGACAATCATTGAAGTGGATGGACTGAAGTGTTTATGTATTGGAATTCAAGAATAATGTTGTTGAGGAACTTTTATGGTGTATTGAAATATTTATGTATTGGTCTATTGTGGTTTTCAATAATTTTAAGGTACCGGTAACCATGAAAAGTGATTCAAATATTTTTGAAAGTAGATGATATGCGCATAATGAAGGGATAAGGAGAAAATGAAATGTTTGACATTATTCATGAGCTCATGATTGATATAATGACGAAGTGGTATCATGGTTTGAGTATATAGAATTTTGAGGATTTTGTTATGTGGAAAGTGTTAACTTTTAACAGCATTCATGTTTTCACTATGGTTCAATGGGTATTAATTTTTCAAGAGAATACATGATTAAGGCCTTCGAATGTTTGGAATGTGACCAACAAGACATATCTTATGATATATGGGGATCAACGATGGTATTAAATCTCTGGTAATCGTTTCCACTATATTATGAGAGTGGACTGCAGTATTATGGATAAGCCTAAAGATTGGAATGGATTATGTTGTACATAAGTTAATATCTTTTAAGGATAGGTGTTATTTCGATATTATTGATGGGATGTTATAGTAATATAGTTTTAGAGGAAGGAAAACTTGCAGGACGGGCGACAGCCCATCGCGTCAGACAAGGCCGTGGGAATCAAACCCACAAACGAAGTGCGACTGGCCTTTATCGCCTACCACTAGCCTACAGGAAGTCCCTGGTTAGTAAAAGTAGTTTTATTTTATTAAGCGGTATGATAAATAAAGTATAAGTCCATTTTTGTAACCATATACGATTAATCTCACCATAAGATGGACTTATAACTTTTGCATGAAACAGATGGAATGACCCATCATTCTACCACATGATCTGCTAATGCTTTATGAATAACAAATTAAACTTCATTTCTTTATGATATGAAGTGGAAATTTTCCAATTCACGAAAAACAGTGAGATTGTACCAAAATCATGTAAGTATTTATTTTAATTCATCAACTTTAGGGAAATGATCTTCAAAACCAAAAATGTTGTCCTAGTTCTCTTATATCTGATGAATCAGATGGTACCTTAGATCGTCACAAATTTATGGCTTTTTGATTGTGGATTTTCCATAGCCGTGTTCTCTACCACTCTCCATCAGAACATGATGGTTAGATTTCTCTTCCATATCCATATTTTCACCTATGTGGAAACCCAGTGATTAGTTTATTTGGGTAATCGTTACATTTCATACATTAGTTTTTAAATCCAACTTTTGGTATTCCTTTTTACGATGTGGGTTTCTATTAATGAAACTTTCGAGTAGTAAACCATTTATAACCCCGACGAATTTTGAGGGCGAAATTCATTTTAAGGGGGTTAGAATGTAACAGCCGGAGATTTTATAAAAAAATATTCCTTTTAATTTCATTAATGTCTTGTGTTTTACGCTACACCAAAAGAATCTTTCTCAACACGCATCCTTGACTTGCCTTTCATTACACGCAATCTCGACCTTCCTCGATAGCGTGTGTAGTACGCAATACCGAGTTTCACTAAACAACGTATGCTATTAAAATATTATTAAAACTAGCCGTTATGAATAGTAATAACCACCTTTTAAAATTTTAGAAATTTTAGCTCTCAAAATGGACTTCATTTTTGGATTCAGAGTGTTGAATTTAGCCTAAGGTGAAATTTTGGTACTTTTCAGATAACTTTCATATTCTGATGAATAGTGAAACTTACTAAATTATAATTAAAAACAACTTTTTTAATCGAAATAATTAATAGTGATAAATTATTAATTTGAGTGGTTTTAAAGTATATTTAGAATATATTTTTACAATTTAATACAATGTTTGTCATTGGATGTAATTCTACATTTAATCCATAAATAAACAAGTGTCAATCTTTTGATGGTTATTATCTCTTAAAAACACGCTATTTGTTTTGACGATGGGAATTAATTTTTAAATTAATTAATGCAACTAATAAGTTTTGAATTTGGAAAAATAGACATCATTCTTGAGTTCATAATATCAAATATAGTTTAGGCCTAATTTTTGGTATTTTTCTGGAAACATTCATTTTTTGATGAATAGTGAAACCACTAAGTGGTAGTTAAAAAAACTGAATTTCTCATAAAACATAATTTTACCGCTTCTGTGAGTGGAATTTCGAAAATCCGAGAGACATGGTTAATATCAAGGACTAAAATTTGGTTCAATGAGACGAAAATAATTTTTCGTGAATAGTAACATTTTACTTTTTTTACCACGGTTAAAAGTAAATAGGGTAATTAAGGGTAAAAATGATATTATTATTACCATAACACATCTCCTAATTATATTGGACAAATGTAATTCGACCAAAAACAACCTTAGGAATAAAATATGACCATTTAGGCCCACTTGGATTAGATTAGGACATTTATTATTAATTTATTTAAAGAAGGGTTAAAATAGTTAAAATCAAAGTTTAATAACTAAATCATTTTTAATATAAGGTTATACATAATATAAATTCGACTATAAATATTCATTAAAAAGCTAAGAATATTTCCTACATAATTATATTTTATTTTTAATTTTTAAACTTTAAATAAGTTAATTTATTTATGACACAATGATGATGTAGTAATTACCATAATAGTGAACAATTAGAATAATTGATATTATAAATACCTAAATAAGTATAATTTGAGACTTTTTATGAATTAAACTAATTTTCTAAGTTAATATGACATTTTAGGATTGATTTAATTAACTTTTTTCGAAGTAATCATTCTGTTATGAGTTTCAAAAAAATCAACTATTGAATAGTGTCAAAATTGACATAAAATAGTTTTTAAAACAAATATTATATTATTAATTGTTAGTTTATCCCTAAAAATCTATGGTTTGGCCAACTGACTTATATAAGGTTATATATATTAATAAAACACAACTTGGCGGTCTCTTGGATGTATATGGTAAGTTTGTTAACTATATAATATAAAAATACATAGTGACATGGTAAATGTTAATCTAATTAACTAATAGTTAAAACTAAAAGATAAGGTTAATATAATGACCTAAACTTGTCTAAATTCTATTGGATGAGAGTATTTCGACCCATCCCCACATTATATTAGAAATAACTCAATTTGGAGCTATTTAAAACCGAACTAGACTTTATAATAAAATAATATTTTTAGTTATTTCAAAGGTGCCCCTCTCTTCCCTTATAAAAGGGCACCTCCTCCATCTCTTCCTCACACCACTTTGAGCCTTCAAGATCGGCCAACCCCTGCCACTTTATCCTCTCCACTTCCCTGGAGACATCCTAGTGGTCCTGGTCTTCTTCAAAGACCAATTTTAGTGCCCTAAAAGGAGGTCTCAAAGAAGCACTTCAAAGAAGAGGTAATATCCATTACCGATCCTTTCCAATTTCTTTCTTATTCAACTTATTCTTCTTTAGTTGTTTCATTACGAAGTAATAACATCAGTATCACTCATATAATGATATGTTATTATAAGTATGAAACAACCCTATGTAACCATCTATCCATCCTACGGATAATGAAATCACCACGAGTGCGTATGTACGGAATACCGTCTCCACGCCGTGGTGTAATCTATTTTCCACCACCACCTTACTTGGATGGGTATAATGGTGTAAATAATGACTATATATGACTATTATAAAGTGATATTGATTCTGAAATAGTATACATACACTCCAATACAATTCCACGATCATAGGAATGATATCATCACTCGTGCGTACGTACGGAATATCGTCTCCACGATGTGATGCGACTCGTTCTACATGATCTTCATTTAATAATGATTATATAAATGAATTGAATGAATGAATATGATATATATTACACTTATACGATTCTGGAAATGAGTTATCTATAACCTAAAGAGAAGAATAAGAATTTATTCGACAAAACACGCATAAGAACAAAAAGTAATAAACACCCGAATAACAAGTAGTAATGAAATATTACTTATAATAAGCTTAGAATATGACCATATATGATATCATAAAAATAAGTATGATTTTGGAATAAGTCAATAACATTATTTAAATCATTATACAGGAGGTTCAGACACTTACGAGGCAAATCAGACATAAGGTAAGGGAAATATCAGAATCTCATTTTTATCCGAGATTGTTTATACTTTAGTATTTACTGGGGTGTATTTTATCATCCAAATCCATGATTCCTCAATATGTAATATTATTTCCATCCACCTAAAATTTTTTAAATCCAATTTTACCCTTCTGTGAGTTTTTAGTAAAGGATATGAAAGGAATCTTTTGTCGTTTTTCGTACGAGGTACTTTTTGACTTTTCCGAAAAAAGTACGAGAAGAATGTTTTTTTAACTTATACGGCATGAATGGATTTTTAAAAAATTATTTCCAAGAAGCTTCCTTTACAATTTTTCATGTTTATTTTTAATCATCTTCTTTTAGTTTAAAATTTTATGACATGGTAAGAAAGGAAAAATGTTTTTGAAGTAGAAAGGATACTTTCCTCAAGAATGGAGTTCATGTGTTTTATCAAAAATTATTTTCCATATAAGATAATAAAGGGTTCTATTTCTGTCCCTATTTTTAAATTGATTTGATTATATTGTGAAGGAATTATTTTTATGAATTCATTTATCTTATATGAATTGTTTTATGATGTCATGATGTATATGAATTCCATTTTTATTACATGGGTTATGCAATGATGTATGATTTTTGATTTTTGTGGCACACATAAGAATGGTTTCATTATGAGATGGGTGGGACCTATATATCCCTCCAATGAATTGGGTAAAGATTTTATATCTCATGAGATAGACATGGCTGGAATGGTAGGTTATACCGGTTCTGTGAAACAGGACTGAAACGAGGGTGACTCGGTTTAGAAATGGACTTTGTCTACTAAGATAGTCTTGGCAATGAGTCTTGAATAATAAGATATGATTCTCAATGATTATGTGTGTATTCCACAAAGTTTCATGTTTTAAGTTATGATTATTGGGATTTCATTTCACTACTATGATTTATCCCATGTTATGAAATTATGCTCTCTTTTGCAGGTTAAGATTTCCAAAATGTTATGTTATTATGAAAATGATGTGATTGATATTTCTTTTGTTTACCCTTACTGAGCATTTGAGCTCACCCTTTTATGTTTTATTTTCCACAGGATATAAAGAAATGTTTTAGGTAAAAAAAGGAAGATCTTTATGGGAGATGTTGAAGATCTTTCACCATGATTAGAAGATTATATTACACGTTTCCAAAGACACTAAACTATTACAATCTTTGTGTGTGTGTTTCTGTTATGTACTAAGTATTCCGAAAAAGTAATGTAATTTCCATGTACGTCAAGATTCGAGTCTCTACAAAAACACTATTAATTAGATCTATGAAAATAGAGGTTTCATTAGTCACTCCAAAAGGCATTACTATAAATTTTTAATGCCTGTACCTGGTTAGAAATGTTCTTTTCATAATGCCTTCCTTTTTCACACACAAGTGTTGATATATAGACCAAAGGTCAATCCTTGAAAAGTATTGAGCTCTATGAAGTTGGTTGAATAAATTATAAATCCAAGGAAGTGGATAGTTTTTTTTATTTTTATAGCATTTATCTCCCCATAATCAATACACATCCTTATCGATCTATCTTTCTTCTTAACAAAAAGAAAATGGTCTCCCCATAGAGAAACATTCGGGTAAATAAATCCATTATTACTCAATTACTCTAGTTCTTTCTTTAGTTCCAATAATTCCATAGTGGCCATAAAATAGTGTTTCATCAATATAGGCCTTGAACCAAGAATTAAATCAATGGAAAATACAATTTCCCATTCTCAAGATTTTCCAGTTAAATCCTCTCGAAACACATCAACATAGTATTATAAAATATGTACATCCACTACTTGATCATTCCTTTCCTCACCCAATGTTATTTCATTCTATTCCACTCCAATAATTGAATTTAGTAGAGCTACAATGGGTTGGATATTGATATGAATTAGGTGGTGACGATTCTCCTCTAAAGATATGGTACTCATTATCATAATCCAAAATTATAACCTTCTCCTTATTACAATGAATTTTTTAATCATGGTCTGAAAGTTAATCCATTCTTAGGATTATATCAAATTAAATCATTGTTATGATGATGAGATCAACAGATAAAGAACATTTATATGCCCTAATGGGATCTGATTCACAATGAATTATTGTAATTATACTTTCCATGGGAATTTTTAATAACAACTCCATTGTTAAATCAATTTGGAAATAAATAATTTTCTTAAAAAATTGGAATGATATAAAACAATGAAATGATCCAGAATCAAATAAAGCATTGGCTAAAAATTAGGAAACCATTAAATCACCTTCAATCACATCTTTTGGAGTTTCAAACTCAGCAGCAATGATCACATATGTTTATCCTTACTCTCGCGGCCATTTTTGAGGAATGTTTCTTTAGATCTTAGGAAATTCATTTGCATAATTCCCGTTTTCTATACAATTGTAGCAATCAAAATTGACAACTCCTTTCTTTCCCTTAAAATCACGGGCTTGGGGGCATTTTTCACCACACTTGAAATAGACTCTCATTCCCTTCCAGCAAGTACCAGGTTGTTTCAACCCACATTTATAGTAGGATGGATATTCCACATTTCCTATTTTCCCATTATTTCCGTTTCTTGAGTGTTCAACAGATATCTTCTTTTCTTTCTTTGCTTTAAAGTCATAAGATATAAAGAATTCATTTTTTATCTTGATAGCGTATGATACAATATCTTCATATGATGAGAGGGGTTGTGAGAATATTGCTCGAATGAGAAATAAATTAAACCCATTAAAAAATAAATCAATCTTACTTCATGGGTTACAAATATAATCTAATTCATACCTTGGTAACATTGTAATGTTATCCTAATAATTCATGATATTCTCATCCTTCGATTTCCTCAGACTCAAAAATTGTATTTTCATATCTGCTCGATGGGCATGGGGAAATTATTTTTCTTGGAAAATATCTTTAAACTCCCTCCATTCCATATTTGATACTTTTTCATCTTCCATTGTGTTTTGAATTAATAACCACTATTGATCTGTATCTCCAGTGAGGTGATAAACTTCCATGACAACTTTTCCCTTTTGATACTCCCCAAAGCATGATATATTTTCTCTTTGAAACTTATACATTTCTCACCTATATATGGATTTATAGTCCCATTGAATTTTGGTGGTTGTTTCCTCATGAAGTGGTCTAACATTGATCCTTTGTGTTGTGGATCAAGTGCTCCATACAGGTATTGTTATTATTGATAACCTGTGTGAGTTTTCCCAGATTGGTGATAAGTTGATCATCACTAATTGCATCAACAACACCACTATAATTATCTTGAGTAGGAGAGTAAAACCTACATGGATTACGTGTGTTGATACAATTTCCATTCTTTCCACTAGGCACACCATTTCTAAAATATGGCATATAGTATATTAGTTTATGATTCAAAATTCATAATTCCAAACTTCTAAAACACTTAACATAAATTGAGCAGTTTATAGGTATAATCCAAAATCATAAAAAAATTCTTTGAGGAGGAATATACTCATAAATCCTTCATAATGGTTTGTATTGAAATTGTGAATTATCATAAGAATATCCCCCGGAGTTTTGTTGTAACGACCCAAATTTTTCAATGGAAATTACCTTCTTATATTTATGTCATAAAATAACATGAAAACACAACATAATAAACTACTAAGTGATAAGTGACCTTTAAACATAAGTTTTTAACTCCTATGTTTGGAATTTTGAAAATCCAACATACAAGGTTGTGTTCAAGGTGATTTTTGAAGTCTAATAAAACAAAAAATAATGTTTAGTGAATAGTGACCTACCCTTATGAATATTATCATAACCTTATGAGTAGTAGTATAACATTTATGAATATTAAATCATCCAAAATATGAGTAAAATTACCTAGTATTAATTAAATAAAATTTAGACATCTTAAAAAGTGACAATTTGACCTTAGTAAACATTTTGGTATTTTGTAAGTCATAAATAATTAATTATAATTAATTAATTAATTTAAAATAATATTTACTTCCCAAAAATGTATTCATAAATTATTAAATCAATTTCTTATAGTTTTTAGATAATTTTATAAGACCCTACGTATATTTTGAAAGCACTATAAATCAGTTTTAATCTTAAAAACTGTTTTTTAAGTAAATTATTATTTTAATTAAATATTAAATTAATAATATTTAGAAAATCATTTTTGAAAAATGGAATTAATTTTTCGATTCTACACATCTAAAAATTGTATAGGTAAATTTTTGTGTTTTTTATGAAATACTTCAAATTTCGGGTGCATAGTAAAAAATACAGTTTTTCGTATAATCAATGTATACTAAATTGCATCATTAATGTTGTAATGATGACATAAACATTATAGAACATTATTTTTGGCCAAATTATATTAAATTTAACAAATTTTTCCTTAAAATACAATAAACCCAATTCTCAAACCTAAAAAGAACTTTCCAAAGCCTAAAGTCAATATGTGATTTCTTAATGTGTCTTTTTCTCTTTCTTTCACATTGCTTTTAATAAATTAATGAATTATAATTATAAAAAAGAATTAAAGCCTAAAAATATTTATATTATATTAATATATGATTTAAGATGTCAAAAAACGACTATTACAAGTTTAACTTTTGATATATTTGTTTATTAAATATTTTATACTAAAAACACCTCCCTCCTCGTGTATAAATAATTCCTCTCCCTCCTCTTGCCAAACCTCACATCTCAAGCTTCAATAATTGTCTATGATCTGCCCAATAATCTCCCCTAGCCCCTCCCCAACTTCCAAGAGCTTCTGGTCTCATCAAAAGACCAAGAATAGGCCCTTAAGGAGGTTCTCAAGAGGAGGATTTAAGAGGCAATTTCCCTCCATCTTCTCCTTTAATTCCCTTTCATGTTCAAGTCCATTTTTTGATCTCTCCCCACCTATCTTCATCCAAATTATGTTGTAAATCCAGTATTACACATATACTGTTATTTTATGATTTTAATTGGATATTATATCAACCAACCCCCTTTCTCTGTTCCTTTTATTTTATTAAAGAGAGCGTTGTTCGTGTGGTGTCAATTTATCACCCTCAAGAACGACATGCTTTATTCTTCCATTTATACCTTCAGATCTGGTCATGATACCATTTTTATGTTTGAAACATTATATTTTATATGTATTATGTTCTATTTAATGTTATATAAATTATCTATGGCCATATTACTAAGTGAAAAGTTAAAACAAGTTCGTTGTGATCCAAAAACCGCTCAAATTAACCCAAATAACAATCATTTAATTCATCAACATCGATCTAAAATAATTCATTATAAAATCATTAAAACTCATGTAAAATCATTAATTATATGTAATATCATTTCTGGATGTTTACTTATTTTCTACCCAAACATCAATTTAAGAATAAAAGTGAACCCCCCAATAAAAACCATAAAACGAACATAGCCGAACAATGTTTTTAAAATCAATAAGTCATCCAAAGGAAAATAATATGACATAATGAAACCATAATGAACCCTATTAATGTACACATGGTTCTGGATTTCTAACTAATAAATATAATGTCATTATACAAGACATTAAAGAGAAGGAATCATTCGGGTACAAGGTAAGGGGAAATTCTCGAATACAACTTTCATCCTTCAGGTTCTACATCTTTCACTCCATTTTTGATATGGCCACTCATTAAAGATAATTTGATCACAATTTTCTTTCCTTTTCTGGGATATACATGTTTCCTAAAGAAGTTTATGCCAATCCAAATGTTTTCTAAAAGAATTGTTCTGTTAAGAACTCAACTTTTACAACTCATTCAAAGTTGATGGTTCTTGTATCAAGTATGTTATTCCCTCTTGCTTTTGGAAACCCAAAGTTTATGAATGTGTTATTAGGAGATGAAAACCATTACTTTTCATGGGTTAGTTATGTTCATTTATGTTATATATTCATTGTGTCATGCATGATAAATGACAATGTTATGATGTGATGGGTGCACCTGGAATTATATAGCGCAATATAAATATTTAAATATGATGGGTGTGCCTAGAATTATATATCTCTCCAATGAAATGGGTAAAGTGATGAATATCCTGAGTAAATCTGAAATGACGTTTGAACAAGATTCTATCTTGGTTCACAATTATGTGTGGTAGTTAACCACTAAGACATGATGTTTCATTTTTATGCATTGCCACATTTCAAGTCTTCTATTTATCCTCCTCTCATGTTCATGATCTTTTTCCTATGTTATGTGTATGCTAAACCCATGATGTATTGTTTTTATCTATCCTCTTACTGGGCTTCTAGATCACCCCTTTTTATGTATATCCTCAGGTGGCTACATGTACTAAGGAGAGGACAAGTGCCACATATAAGCTAGAGAAGAAGAAATTAAATAAATAATTATGGTTGATGATGTATTTGTTATGTATGGTCCTAGTTTTACCAAGACACTAAACCTTTGGATCCTCTATGTGTAATACTATTATGTTATTTATCTTTGAAATGATTTAATAGTAATTTATGAAAATGTTGGGTCGCTATAGTTGGTATCAAAGGAAAGGTTTAGTTAATTTGGGAATTAGGATTAGTGAACCCTAGGGAAAACCTACAGCATGAGACTAAGTACAAATATGCAAAAAATAATATTTACCTAGGGATACCATATCTTATGATTTTAGTATAAATTGTTTAAATTAATAAGTTATTCATGACTTGTTTACTTATGTTTTGTTCAAATCTTTTCTATTTTAGAAAATGGTGGGAACCAGGAGAAATCATGCCAACAACTCATGCGAGGGACAATGAAATGATTGCCCGAATGACATCCCCAATGATTTGGGTGGTGGAGTTAAAAAGTTCATGGAAATGCTTACACAATTATCTCTGGTTATGAATAATAACCATAATAAATGGTAACATCCACCTTCACCAAATAGAGAGCAACTAGCTATCAAATGTTTTATGAGGCAACGAGCACCGACGATTTGTGGATATTCTGATCCACTAGTTGTGGAACAGTGGGTCAAATACATGGAAAAGATCTTTTTTTTGCTTCACTATTTTGAGATGGAGAAGGTGACTCTAGCCATTTATCGTCTAGATAGAGAAGCCGATCAATGGAAGGCCTTGATTAAGAACACCAATCCAAGGAAGGAAATTGAAGAGACAGAATGGGAAGACTGTAAGATAATGTTTCTTAATAAGAATTCCCCATGAACTCTTCACACAAAGATAGAGAGAGAATTAATAGAGCTCAAGAAAAAATAAGGAGAATCTATCACAACCTATGAAGCTAACTTCACAAGGCTCGCAAGGTATGCCTTGGGTTTTGTTATCAATAATGATAGAAAAATTGATAGATTCTTTAGTGGATTAAAACCACACCTTCAAAAGGCTCTTGGAATTCGAGACTATGGGAGTTTTGAAGAAGTTTTTCGGTGTGCTCTCAAAGTGGATATGAATTTTAGAGAATGGTCCCATGGATATGGTGATAGCAAAAGAAAGATGGATTTTCAAGCTAGTGGATCTAATGACAAAGGCAGGAAGAAAAATCAACGACCCACATGCCAAAAATGTGGGAAGTTGCACCATGGGAATTGTCTCAAATGGATGGGGAAATGCTTCAAGTGTGGGAATGAAGGACACCATGCTCAAGAGTGTTGAAAAGATACAAAAAGGAAGGAGAATGTATCCAATTAATGGATAGAACCACTCATGGTTCAATGCTGCAACTGTAAGGAGCTAGGGCACTATGCAAACCAGTGCACTAAACATCGAGCTCTCGAGGGTAATCAGCGTCAGCAGCCAACAAAGCCAAAGAAACAAGGGAAGGCTTATGCCCTCACTACTGCAGAGGAGGAGTATGATAATGAAGTCATAAAATGGACACTTCTTATTCACTCAACAATGGAAAAAGTATTATTTGATTCTGGTTCTATGCATTCCTTTATATCTTGCAAGTTTGTTAGAAATATATAATCGAAGCCCTGAAACCTTGAAGTAGATATATTTGTAAAAACACCATGTGGTGCAATCATTGTAACCCAAGTGTTTGACTCTTCTCCTATTGGATTATGTGGGAAGATTCTTCCAGAAAATCTCGTAATACTTCCCTTGGTAGAATTCGACACTATAATGGGAATGTACTGGCTCTAGTTATATAGAGTGCATATCAACTATCAGGAAAAGGAAATATCTTTTCATATTCCAAACCATCCCATGATTCTCTATAAATTCAAGGATGATCATGAATCTCCTTTGATAAATCCCTCAATGGTATGGGTGTTGATTCCCTATGAAGAAGCATACCTCACCCAAATGGTTGAGTTGAAGGAAAGTTCCAACCATGAGGAAATGCCTATTGTAAGGAATACGGTGATGTATTTCCCAAAGAGTTACCCAAAATTCCCCCAGATCTTAAGGTTGAGTTCTCAATTGAACTCATACCTGGAACTACTCCTATCTCGATGTGCCGCTATAGGTCGGCTCCTATTGAACTGGAGGAGTTAAAGAAGCAGCTTCAAGAGAATCTGGACAAAGGTTTCATACACCCTAGTGCATCACCTTGGGGTGCACCAGTGCTCTTTGTGAAGAAGAAGGATGTAACAATGTGGCTGTGTATCGATTGTCGGGAACTCAACAAGATCACCATAAAGAAAAAGTATCCTCTCCCAAGTATTGATGACTTGTTCTACCAGTTAAGAGGAGCTCAATATATATCAATGGTGGATCTTAGTTCTGGATATCATCTTGTAAAGGTGATGAAGGAATATATTCATAAGACTGCCTTCCATACAAGTTATGGGCACTATGAGTTTTTGGTGATGCCCTTTGGACTTACTAATTCCCCTGTAATCTTCATGGATTTGATGAATAGAGTCTTTAGAAATTACCTCGACAAATTTGTGGTAGTTTTTATTGATGATATTCTCATCTAATCCAAGATCAAGGAGGAACATGATGAACATCTAAGACTTGTGTTGGAGACATTAAGAAAGGAGAAGTAGTACGCCAAGTGCAGCTTGTGTGACTTTTGGATGAATCCAGTCACATTCTTGGGACATGTGATCACAAGTGGGGGAATTTCTATGGATCCTTCAAAGACAAAGGGGATTGAAAAATGGACCATGCCCTCTAGTGTCATAGAAATCCATAGTTTTCTTGGATTAGCTGGGTACTACCGACGTTTTGTGAGAAACATCTCATGATTGCCAAGCCTGCTAACTAAGTCAACAAGGAATGGGTTAAAGTATGTATGGACAGAAGAATGTCTTGGAAGCATCAAGGAGCTAAAGAGAAGGCTGATCACTACACCTGTACTCACACTACCAAAAATTGGATAAAGTTTTGTGATATACAGTGGTGCTTCAAAGAATGTTTTGGGTAGTGTACTCATGCAAAATGATAATGTCATTGCCTTGCCTCACGAAATTTGATGATCCATGAGCAGAACTACCTGATGCATGATCTAGAGCTGGCAACCGTGATTTTTCCCTTGAAAATCTGGCGGCACTACCTTTATGGTGAGAAGTGTGACATATACACCGACAACAAGAGCCTAAAGTATATATTCACATAAAAGTATCTCAACATGCGTCAAAGGAGGTGGTTAGAGCTAATCAAGGATTGCGATTTCTCTATTCACTATCATCCTGGAAAGGAAAACAAGGTAGATGATGCTCCAAGTAGAAAAGAACCTTCTACTCTATCTATGATGCAGATTGAGAAAGAAACTATCTTCTTGGATATGCAAAGGATGGATTTGGGAATGGTAAGGGGAGGGGATATATCCTACCTTTTCCAAATGATTGTGAAACCATCCATCCAAGAGAAGATTAAGGATGAATAAGGGGATAATGTGAAGATACAAAATAGGGTGAATGCAGTCAAGGAAGGGAAGCTGCAAAAGTTCGATATCGATGATGATGGTGTGATTCGGTTTGGAATGTGTCTTTGTGTGCCTTCATCACCCGAGATAAAGAAGGATCTATTGGATATTGCATATATCTCATCATTCTCTATCCATCCTGGGAGTACCAAGTTGTACCGTGATCTCCCAGAACACTTCTGGTAGGATAACAAGAAGAAAGAGATTACGGAATATATATCAAGGTTCTTGGTATGTTAGAAAGTTAAATCTGAGTGACAAAAGTCCAAAGGTATGATGCATCCATTGCCTATACCCATGTGGAAATGGAAAAATGTTATTATGGACATTGTCACAGGTCTTTCGAAGACATCAAAGGGAAATAATGTGATATGGGTTGTGGTTGACCGACTCATCAAGATTTCCCATTTTATCACTATTCGGGAAGACATCTTGATTGAACAACATGCAAGGATATATGTGAAGGAAGTGGTGATAATGTAAAGTGTTCCACTCTCAATTTTCTCTGACCATAATCCAAGGTTCACATCTAAGTTCTAGAGGAGACTTCAACATGCTTTGAGTACTGAATTAAATTTCAGTACAGCCTATCCCCCCAAACTGATGGACAGTCTGAAAGAACTATTCAAATGTTTGAAGATAAGCTAAAATCCTGCTCTCTAGAATTCAAAGGATGATGGAATCAGCATATCTTATTGGTTGAGTTCTCATTCAAAAATAGCATCCAATCGAGTATTCAGATGGCTCCATATGATGTTCTTTAGGGGAAGCGACGCAGAACTCCGACCTCTTGGGATGAAGTTGGAGAAAGAAAGCTACTTGGGTCCAATCTTTTTAAAGAGATGACAGAGAAGGTTCAAGTCATCTAGAAACACATCAAATCTGCTCAAAGTCGGCAAAAGGGCTATGCTGACAACTGTCAACGGACTTGGAGTTTGACGTTGGAGATAAAGTCTTCCTTCGAATATCTCCATGGAAAAGAGTCATGCGATTCGAGAAGAAAGGGAAGCTAAGCCCAAGGTATATTGGCCCCTTTGATATCCTTGACCACATAGGAGTTGTGGCCTATCGTCTTTCACTTCCACCAAATATGGATCATTTTCATGATGTGTTTCATGTATCCCTGCTGAGGAAGTGCATATCAGACCCCTCACATGTACTAAACTCATAGGTGATGTAGTTGGAAGATGATCTCTCCTATGAGGAGCAACATATAAAGATTCTGGATCGGAGAGATAAGTTTCTACGCAATAAGTCAACCCATCATGTCAAAGTGTTGTGGAGGAACCATATGTTTGATGAAGCAACTTGGGAACTAGAAGTTGCAATGAAGGAGAAGTACCATCACCTGTTTGTGTAAAGTGAAATTTCGGGGGCGAAATTTCATAAGAGTGGAAGAATGTAACGACCCAAAGTTTTTCAATGGAAATTCCCTTCTTATATTTATGTCATAAAATAACATGAAAACACAACATAATAAACTACTATGTGATATGTGACCTTTAAACATAATTTTGCCACTCCTATGTTTGCAATTTCGAAAATCTGACACACACGGTTGTGTTCAAGATTATTTTTGATGTCTAATGAAACAAAAATAATTTTTGGTGAATAATGACCTACCCTTATGAATAGTAACATACCCTTATGAATATTAATATGACCTTTATGAATATTAAATCATCCCACATAATAGTAACATTACCTATGATTAATTAAAAAAAATTTAGAAATCATAGAAAGTGACAACTTGACCTTAGTAAATGTTTTGGTATTTTGTAAGTCATAAATAATTAATTATAAATAATTAATAAATTTAAAAGAATATTTATTGAACTAAAATGTATTCATAAATTATTTAATCAATGTCTTTTAGTTTTTAGATAATTTTATAAGACCCTACGTAATTTTTGAAAGCACTACAAATCAGTTTTAATCCTAAAAACTGTTTTTTATGTAAATTATGATTTTAATTAAATATTAAATTTATAATATTTTTAAAACTATTTTTGAAAAATGGACTTAATTTTTGTATTCTACACATTGAAAAATGGTATGGGTAAGTTTTTGGGTTTTTTTTCTGAAATACATCATATTTCAGGTGAATAGTAATAAAATACAGTTTTTCTCATAATCGGTGTATACTAAATTGCATCATTAACGATGTAATGATGACATAAACATTATAGAACTTTAGTTTCGGCCATATTATATTAAATTTCATAAATGGTTCCTTAAAATACAATAAATCCAATTCTCAAACCTAAAAATAACTTTCCAATGCCTAAAGTCAACAGTTAATTTCTTAAAGTTTCTTTTTCTCTTTCTTTCACTTTCATTTTAATAAATTAATGAATTCGAATTATAAAGAAGAATTAAAGACTAAAAATAATTATATTAAATTAATATATGATTTAAGATGTTGAAAAACTGCTATTACAAGACTAACTTTTGATATATTAGTTTATTTAATATTTTATACTAAAAACACCTCCCTCCTCATGTATAAATAATCCCTCCCCCTCCTATTTCCAAACCACACCTCTCAAGATTCAATAATTGTATAAGATCTACCCAATCATCTCCCATAGCCACTCCCCCATGTCCAAGAGCTTATGGTCTCATCAAGATACCAATCTTAGGCCCTTAAAGAGGTTCTCAAGAGGAGGATTTAGGAGGTAATCCCCCCCCCCTCTTCTCCTATAATTCCCTTTCAAGTTCAAGTCCATTTCTTGATCTCTCCCCACCTATCTTCATCCAAATTAGGTTGTAAATCTAGTATTATACATATACTGTAATTTTATGATTCTAATTTGATATTATATCATCCAGCCCCCTTTCCCTCTTCCTTTTATTTTATTAAAGAGAACATTTTTCGTGTGGTGTTAATTTATCACCTTCAAGAACGATATGATTTTTTCTTCCATTTATACCTTCAGATCTGGTCATGAAATCATTTTATGGTTGAAACATAATATTTTATATGTATTATTTTGTATTTAATTTATGGAAATAACCTATGTTCATATTACTAAATGAAATTTTAAAACAAGTTCATTGCGATCCAAAAACCGCTCAAATTAACCCAAATAACCATCATTTAATTCTTATCAAATGATTCATATACATGGATATAATATAATTCATTATAAGATCATTAAAACTCATGTAATATCCTTAATGACATTTAATATCATTTCTGGATGTTTACTCATGTTCTACCCAAACTTCAATTTTAGAATACAAGTGAACCACCCATGAAAAACCATAAAAACGAACATCACTGAACCAAACTTAAAGAGAAGGAAGCATTCGGGTAAAAGGTAAGGGGAAATTCTCAAGCCCAACTTTCATCCTTTAGGTTCTACCTATTTCACTCCATTTTTTATATGGTCACTCCTTAAAGATCATTTTTTCATCATTTTCATTACTTCTCTGGGATATAAATGTTTCCAAATAATGTTTATGGAAATCAAAATGTTTTCTGAATGAACTCATCTTTTAAAACCTCAACTTTTACAACTCATTCAAGGTTGATGGTTCTTGTATCAAGTATGTTGTTCCCTCTTGTGTTTGGGAACCCAATGTTTATGAATGTGTTCTTATGATATAAAACCCATTCATTTTCATGGGTTAGTTATGTTCATTTATGTTATATGTTCATTGTGGCATGCATGATAAATGAAAATGTTATGATGTGATGGGTGCGCCCAGAATTATAGAGCGCAATATGAATGTTTAAATGTGACGGGTGCACCTGGAATTATACAATGCTCCAATGCATTTGGTAAAGTGATTAATGTTATGAGTAAATGTGAAATGATGTGTGAAAAGGATTATAGCTTGGTTCACAAGTGTGTGTGGTAGTTAACCACTAAGACATGATTTTTCATTTTTATGCTTTTCCACATTTCAAGTCTTTTATTTATGCTCCTCTCTCGTTCATGATCTATTGCTTATGTTATGATTATGCTCACAGCATGATATATTTTTTTTATCTATCATCTTTTTGGGCTTCTATCTCACCCCTTTTTATGTATATCCTTAGGTGGCTACATGTAATAAGGAGAGGAAAAGTGCCACTTAGAAGCTAGAGAAGAAGAAATTAAATAAATGTTTATGGTTGATGATGCATTTTTTATGTATGGCCCTAGTTTTCCCAAGACACTAAACCTTTGGATCCTCTATGTGTAATACTATTATGTTGTTTATCTTTGAAATGATTTAATAATAATGTAAGAAAATGTTGGGTCGCTATAGTCATAACCAAGAGTGCAGCAAGCCCCATTGGCGTGTACCAAGATACCTTAGGTCAAACATGAAACTCCTTGTCAGAGATTTCATTCTAGGTATATCTGTGCCAGATCTACGTCTACCTGCACATATCTAAACAATGTTGTATTTTATAGAAAAATCACAAAAATCTATACATTACAAAAAATCTAGGAAGTTCAACTATTTTAATCCTCAATGTCTATCATCGTGTAATGCTATCTAATAAGAGTTTTTCTAAATCGAGATTACATGGTTCGTACATATCATCCTAGGATACCAACTATAACACCCCGACCATAGTTACCTAAAGTCAGTGCATTATTACATAACATTGGCATGATCACAAGAGATCATGTCTTGAAATACCGATCAGTTTAGTAACCACGGATGTACTAGATACATACATAAGTTTTAAATTACATTATAAAATGAAAAAAACAAAAACATTGTCAAATTTGACCACATTAATTTCACATAGCCAATCCCTATAGGTCAACCATTTTATAATTCTTCACATCCTGGGAAAAATAATACAACAATGGGGTGATCCTAGATGCTCAGTAGGGATAACAATCTAGCAGAAATGGTCATAAATAAATATAAATCATTAAGGAAATTTATAAGACTATAACATAATCCATTTAAACATAAACATTGGAATAATATGGAAAATATAAATCAATTAAGGTCATTTACTTAATCTCAAGGATATTCTAATAGTTGAATAATCACATGCAATATCAATAACCAATTTCATAATGATGGAATGCATAATGTCAGACATCATAACCACATAGTGAAGGAATTGTGCCAAGACTACAAATAAGGTTTTTTCAAGGCCTTGTTCTAAGACACTAGTTTATCTCATGGGACATACCGATGCATTGAGGATCAATAATGGGCCTCACCTATCACTTTCTATGTCTAATGAATTCCTCATATGAAAAGGAAGAAAATTTACATAAACACTCGTATTAAAACTACAATACAAAATGTCAATACATTAACCACAAACCATGAATTGAATAAAAACATTACATCCATATTAAAACATATATCAAAAACTTCAATATAGTATGGAATATTATATCATAATAAATAAACGTCAAACTAATGTAAAATTCATCAATGGATATTTTCATAGATAAAATCAAAACCATTTGAGAGAAATATCTATTTCTATTTTGAAATTATCTCAAAGTCTCATAATTATAAAATAAAACATTAATTTTGAAAATATTTTTAAAAGCTTGTTTGGGAAGCTTTGAAGTTTTTCTAATGACAGAAAATAGTTACACCCGCCATATAAGTTAAAAAAAATTGTTTCCCCCATTTTGTTGAAAAGACGTAAAGGGCCGTCTTTGGAAAATAGAAGAATTATTCCTTTATAAAATTTTTATAAAAATTAAAATATGGGTATAACTGACTATAATCTGTAGTCTATGAAATAGATAAAATGTTTTGAAATGAATTCTTATAAAAAACAGATGTGGATAAATAATTTTCCTTGATCTAGGTTACATTAACCTATTATATAATTGTTAAATAATTTTTATTATGTTATAAAATAACCACATACATAATTATGATATCATATATGTTCCTCTAATTTTTCTTTGTTAATAATATTTTTTTAGTGTCATCGTTCCAGGTGTTAACTAATTCATTTTCCTTTATATGGTTGGTAATATAATCCATGTTTGTTATGTATAGGATTTATTTGATTCATATAATTAATTATATTAAGTTCTTAAACATTATTTTTAATCATAAAACTAATATTATTATTGAATGGTTATGATGAGGAATTAATTTCATTGTGTTTGTGGAGATGATAATTCGTACATACGCACGAGTGAAAATACCATTATATTGATGGTGATATCATATGTAATTGGATTTAATATAATATATATAGAATAATTAAAATGTTATATTTATTATTTACATTAGTTATGCTCATTATTATACCCATCCAAATAATGATGTTTTTTAATATCAAACAACACCATGACGTGGAGTGGAAAAGCCATACGTATGAATGTATGGTGAATTATCATTCATAGAATGTATTGAATAATTAATATGGTTGAACCACATTTATAATAACATCATAGTATGTATAAGGTTATGTATTTATTATTTTTTTATGGAAATAACTACGAAAGAGGAAGTGAAATAAGAAAATAACTTTGAAAGAGGTGGGGAAATTATTACATCTTCTTCTGGTGTTTCCTTTTGAGTTGATCAGAATGGATCCATAGATTGGATTTCTGATAAAAGTATGGCCTTTAGGTCAAATAAAGGGTAGTTTTACAGATATTTGGTTAGGGGTTGGATGATCCAAATGGCTTTGGAGGTTTGATTGGGAGAGAAGTGGAAGTGCGTTTTTATAAGAGATGTGAGATTCACTTTAGGAAAAGCACGAATTATTATTTTATTATAAAATCCTATTCTACTTATAATTTCTCCAAAATTAATTATTTTGGGGCTAATATGGGGATGTGTGAAAAACATTCAACAAATAGGTTTTATACTGAGTTAGTTCACTAAATTAACCTTATTTTTTAGATTTAACTCTTAGTTAAATACTTTATCTTTTACCTTGTGTTGTTGTATTATTATAATAAATGGTTAATAATAATACTATAAATATAAAAGAGAACCCCAAGTTTTTCATTATTAATATATCTAACATTACATGAGTCCTTTGGCTGATCCTTTGATTTTTAATAATAATATATCAATTAATAATATAGTAATTTTTATAAAAACTCATTTATGCCAATTTTGACACTATTTCAAATTTGAATTTTTTAATATCCTTACAACTTGTTTACATAGAAATAATTCATTTAATCAACAATATCATGTCATATTAACCTATAAAATAATTTTAATTTATCAAAAGTTTCAATTTACATTTATTTGGATATTTATAAAATCATTTGTTTAATCATTCATTAATAAGGTAATTACCACATCATCTTTATGTCATAAAAATTTAAATTATTTTATTTAAAAAAAATTAATAAAATGCCAATTAATATGGAATTTTTTTAACATTATAATGAATATTTATAGTCGAATTCATCTTATTTATAACCCTATATTAAAATTGGTTTAGTTATTGAACATGGAATTTATCACTTTTAAATATTCTTTAAATAAAACAATAACAAATGTTATTATCTAAATTAATTAGACTAAAAGGATCATATTTTATTCCTAAGGTCGATTTTGGTCCAAAAAACATATCCGATAGAATTCGGATATGTGTTATGGTACTTATAATATCAATTTTACCTTTAATTACCCTATTTACTTTTAACTGTGGTAAATAAAAGTCCAAAGTTACTATCCACCAAAAATTAATTTCATCTTATTGAACCACATTTTATATACTGATTTCAACCATGTCTCTCAGATTTTTTAAATTCATTTCAAATAGGTAGTAAAATTATGTTGTATGCAAATTTTTAAATGCACCTAGAAGGTAGGTAAAATACGGTAAAAAGTTCAATAAAATTTTTTATATCTAATTTTATTATAAAATGACTCCAATTAATTACATAGAACATATATTTGTATTATGTATCTATTTTTACCTAACATAAATTCAAATAAAACAACTATTTATTTAAACAAAATTTCGATTTTAAAAAATAACATAGTGGTTTTCACTATTCATCAAAAAAAATTATGTTCTTCGAAAAAATAGAAATTATTCACCATAAGATAATTCTGATATTCTGAATACAAAAATAAAGTCCATTTTGAAAAATAAAATTTATAATATTTCAAAAAGTGGGTATTACTATTCATAACAGCTAGTTTTATTGGTCATAGTGTGTTAAGATTTTGTGTTGCGTACAACGCAAGCTATAGACTTATTCAAAGGGAAACGTACCATGGAAGCTTGGGGGGTTATACTAGGGGCCTATATTGAGCTTCAACTAAATTCATTATCAATTTTGTTTTTCCTATATTTTAATTAATCAATTTCAACATAACATAATGACGCATGTACTTTTATAATTTCTATTTGAATATTTTTATATTTTATGTAATTTTATAATTACAATATAAACACAAATCGACATTATAGAGTGTTACATATCTAATTTCACAATTTTTTATTTCCAAAAAATTTCATTAGTAAATAAATATTTTATTTTGTTATTATTTATTAAACAAGAAATTCAACCCCCACCCCTTATAATTTTTATAATCTCTAAAAAACATTTCATGGGTGAAATTGTTTGTTAGTTGAGATGAAATATTTATCATTTTGACTCCAATATAATTACTATGAAAGTAATATAATCATAATCAAGAATAATTTTCCGTTAACCCATTTTGATTCTTTCCATGATCAAATTTGATGAGATCAATACATTGACATTATTAAACAATATTCAATAAAATATCATTTGACGGACAAAATGAAACAGTACCAAATAATTCCTTCGATATGAGGTATGGACACTTTTAATTTATTATAATTCCCTTTGAAATTACTATTTCTATTATTAATATATTGATTTTATTAATATAGTCTTAATAAATTACATAGAAAAATTTGTTGTTGTCTTTATAAATTATATAATAATATATTATAATTGTATGGAAGAGCATATGAACATTAAGGAATGTGTTTGAGACCCTCGTGACTGAGAAAATGTATACCGAATTTTGTATGTATGAATTTTTTATATATAAATTCTCATTCGTGGGACATATAATATCAATAATGTGTATATCAATATATCAACCAGAGACAAAAATTCCTAGGCAATGATCAAGATAACCCACTATGACAAAGATCTAATGTTTCCCTAGTTGTTATAGATATTTTCTATGCTTTTTGAAGAATTAATAATGGATTTTTAGTCCACTTACAAATTTAATACAGAAGGGATTCAAGTTCTATTAAACAAATCACTGTGAGGAAAACATTAATTAACTAAAAATAAGGTTTCTCAGCACACTGGTAGTCACACTACCATATGGAGGAAAAGGGTATATTATATAATTTTATGTATCAACGAATGGAATAGGATGTGTTCAAATTCAGAATAATAAATCTATAGAATATTCCTTAAACCAATAAAAAATATTCATAGGATTTTCCAAGAACATGATTTGGAGTTAAGAGAAGTAATATTTTAAAAAAAATGTTGAGGAAATATAATTACTTGTAACAGTGTCATATATATTCTTTTGTTAAATGTTAAATTTATATATTCATCCAAAAGTGAAGAATATATACTAAAGATGAAATTTGAAGTTAATTTATTATTATGACTAATCAATACATTACCCCTTTTGGAAAGTTAACAATCAAGATAATTATATGATTCAAAATGATCTTTCTATATTATGTATTTATAGGATAATAAAAGATCCAAATGATTCATCAAACATCTCTCCATATGATGATTATAAAGGAAAAAAAGATAGATGTGGATCTTTAATACAATATTAGTAATGTTCCAAAGATAAACATTTATTGTCATGAAATGATATGGTTCAAGAACCAAGTCTATGTCATTGTGCTAGACTTGGATATTGAGCTATTGGATAATCCTAATAGATCATAATTTTATGTTTGTCCCAAAATTATGCATATAAATAGATACATTAAACAATATTTATGCATGGATGACATGAAAAGGAATATTGTAGAGTATGTATATAAATTGTTGGTGTTCCAAAAAGTTGAGGATGAGTAGTAAACATCCTTGGTAATGATAGAACCATTACCCATACGAGTATTTAATTTAGAAAATGTTACTACATATTCATTGTATGACTCTCAAATAAAATAAAATGGAGTAATTATATTTGGTATATAGTCAATTTTATTTAATTATTGTAACATATAATTAATATTATACTATAAATACCTCTAAATCATATATCATGAATACACATTCAGTATGTTTTAAGGGTACATGGATTACCACATTCTACTGCATCTAATCAAGACCCACAGTGTTCATAATTGTTTTGCAGATGTCTTCTGCAAAATTGGTATACAGTGTTATGTTTAAGAAATACCCTTAATTCTCCAAATTATTGTTAGTATGAGAAGAAATTTTATACCGTATATTATATATTTAATTATATCTCTATAGATGTTATTGTTTTTTGAGAAAAAAATTTTTTTATATAATTCAATTCGGTAATAGCATACACTATAAAATTCTGATGGCTACTAATGAATTTGTATTTGGAGAATGTTAATAATAGTATCTCCCCTGGGTTGAGGTATGCAGCCTTTTTTATGCATTTTTATGTGTTTATACTACATGGAATGAGTTGGGAAGAGGCTGGGAGAGTTTGGACTTGTTTTGGTTGAGTTTGGAGGCTTTTAAAGGGGTGCACGGTTTGAGCACGATTATTGGAAACCATGCAGGTTCCCTAGGAAACCGTGCAGACCCTTGTTCTCAAGACAGTAGGCCGCGCATGGCCTGCGCATGCTTTTCCAAACCATACAAGGAAACCGTGAAGACCTTGGTTCTCGAGGCAGTGTCGTGCACACGATTAGCGCACGGTTTTCCAAACCATGTGGGCTAACCATGTGGCCACTTAAAGTTTGGGTTATAAGAAACCTGATAACTCGAGATTTCCTCATTCCACTCCTCTCTTCCTCCCCCTCAAGCCTCATGTGGGTTTTTGGGTTCTCAGGGGTTTAGGGTTCTCTCCCACTCAGTTTGTAAGGAATTCGAATGGATTTCAAGGTGGATTCAAGGTAGTTTCTCCTGGGTAGGTCTCTCCTCTTGTTTCTCTTTTGTTTTTTTTCTAGATCTAAATCCCTGTCTTTCTTGGTTTTCAAGATCTACACTTGTTGCATGTAGATCTAGGTTTGGGGTTTCCTTGTATGATTATTTTGAGGATTTTTATGTTTCGGGGAGGGGTTCTTGATAGGTGTCGGTGGTGTGTTCGTCGGATTGGTGGCGCGGTTGTTCGAGGGTCGATTTCTCGGGAACCCTAATAGTAGGTGGATTCTCTCTCGACTCCCCTTGGTTAGAACTAGTGGTTACTTATTACAATTAATTTGTTGTTCTTGAAATTAATTGTGTTTTGATGTGCGAAATTGGTGGAAAATCCCTTGGGTGATGTTTTGGTGATTTTTGGGAAAAATATGGTTCTGTGGTGAAATGATTTTTTGTGGATTTTAAAATGGGGATTTTAAAATAGAATTCCATGATAGATTTGTGAAATGATTGATCGGAGTGGTTTTCAATAAAAAGGATGTTTTATTGAAATGTGATTTGGCATGGAAAATGGTTTTCAATACATGGGTGATTTATTGAAGTTAATTGACATGTAATGGAATTGGTTGATTACATGATGTTTTTGTGACCATGATGGATTATATGGTTGGTTGTGATTGGTTGTAATGTTGTGTGGAAGTGGGTGGGAAATACCACTATAATGATGGGGGTGGATAGTGGACGGAAGGGCCAGCATCAATGATAAGTGGACGGGAAGAGACACTAGTTGAAAATGGATGAAACAGGTTGGACAAAAGCTCCACTGTTATGATTGCTTTATGGTGTACTGTTTTGAATAGATGGAACTGGTTGTGAATGGATAACGGGTTAGACGGAAGATCCATCGTTGGTTATTTAGTTGTTTGTTGTGAATTTCTTTGAAAGATGGAAATTGTGACATGTTTGTTTGGCTTTCCCGTTGTGGTTGGATTCTGGGTAAGATAGCTCAGTGAGGGCATGTTTGGATTTTTGAAAGGGTTGAACATATGATTATTTTTTATAAACTTTTTTATATAAATGTGCTAACGTTTTTATCCTAGTGGAATGTATAGGGAAGTCATTTGGGGAAATCCTACTGAGTTTTAGTACTCACCCACTGCATTGGCACGTTGGTGTCTTTGCAGATGTTGTGTACCATGACATGGGCAAAGGTAGGGCATAAACCTCCTTTAGTGGTGTGTTGTGATGTCTAGATAGAACTTGGACCTTGGAGCTTGGTGTGGAGCTATTGTGGTCTCAAGGCTCGTGGTGTTCTTGTTGAGTCTTCTTCTTTTTACTCTGATGTTTTATTGGGTTGTGTTGGCATGTGAGATGATGGATTACCAGGTTGTCATTGGTAATGTGTGAGTTTGGCTTTGTTGACATAAATAATTTAGTTGTGGTTGTTTGGTTGGTTTTGTATCAAGGGAAAATCGTTTCCCAATTGTTCTCAGAGCCCTCTGCATTTATTTCCAGCCTTTAGTGTCTTGGGAATGTCTCTTAAGGCCAAGTAACCCTCACCGCCTCCTCAAGCCAATGAGGTAGGGGCGGGGTGCTACAAGTGGTATCAGTTTGTTCGGTCCTTGGGAGTTGATCTTAGGCTTTGGTGTTGACATTCATTGTGTTACATTCCTTGAGTCGGGATGGTAGCAAGGTTCATGAATTTCAGAACATGTAATGTATAGCATAAAAGGACGTAGCTAACCCTTTTATGATGAAATTCATGTTAAGAAGGTGTTGGGTACATATGTATTTTGGAGACACTTATAGGAATTGGATATCTCATTTTCATTGGTGTATCCAATGAGATGAGCATGGCATGCCTGGTAGAAATGACTTCCCACTAGGATGCATATTTCCTTGAGGTATAATTATTTATGATGTGATATAAATGTGTGCAATTTTGCTGTGAATAAATTGGTATTTTGAAACTGGTTTGGTTTTTAAAATTGTAAAACATGGAACATGTGAAAAAATGTGAATTAGTGGAAAGCCTTGTTGTGATAGTGTTATGTAATGTGATTTGAAATGGAATTTCATGATGTCTACAGAAGTGAGACTCATGGTTGTTTGGTTTTTGTTTATAGAAATGGCATCGGGCAGGTGTCGTAGAGACCAACCAGAGGAGGATGCTGAGAATTTGGTTACACCAGAGCCTCAGGTGAACCAACGACTAGTGGAAAGTATAGCGCATGATTTCCAAGCTGTGGGAAGTGGAAATAGAGTGGATGAACCAAGGCATGTGGATCATGAGTTATAGTTTCAAGAGCATAATCCACCCATCTTCAGGGTTGATTTAGAGCCAGAGAGGGTAGAAGCATCGTTGAATAGAATGAACAAGATCTTTCAGTTCTTGGGAACACCGGTAGAGTTAAAAGTGATGTTGGACACGTATATGTTGGAAAATCATGCCCTTCGGTGGTGGGAGTTGGTAGTCCAAGCTGGGATGGACTAGGTTATGACGTCGGAAGGCTTTGAGGAACTTTTTAACAACCAATTCTACCCACATACATTTAGAATTCAGTGTATGAATAATTTCTTATGTTTGAAGCAAGATCTGATGTTGGTGACAGAGTATGCAACTATGTTTATGAACTTAGTACGGTTTGCACCTGAGGTGGCAGGTAGCTTTTCTTTTTAGGAAATGATCTTTGAAGTGGGGTTAAGTCAATAAATCCATTCAAATATAGCAGTTCTATGTATAGATGATTACACGGAGATAGTGAATAGAGCCTCCATGGATGAATGGGATTTGTTGGGAACTCCGGGAGGTGGAAACATAGTGGTACCCATGGCGAATAGTGGGATCTCTAAATCTGGGTTCAAGTGGAAGAGGGACACATATTCCCAGGGTGGGAATATAACATATAATATGATGGCAGGATCGGTGAATGTTCCTCCAAAGCCCCAGAGCAAGTTGGGATGTTTTTTAGTGTGGTTCTACAGGCCACATAAAGCGGGATTGTATGACACAACCTCGAGCATGTCAAAATTGTAAGCAGATGGTCCATCTGCAACATTATTTTTGAAATTCTCCAAGGTCAAGTGAGTGTGACAATCCTTAGGGATCACAGACGTCATATTATTCGACAGGATGGGGGCACCATTCCCCTCAATAGTAGAGTAAAGTGGGTCATGGTGATTCTCAGAATACCACGATGCCTTAGAAGAACAATAAAGAGCAGATTTTGGAAATAAAACATGTGTTGGGAGATGAAAAGGTTATGGTGGATGATTACTCAGGACCATCCACAGTGTAATGTACAATTCTTTTAAATTCTTACTTGAATCATGTACTATTTGATATGAGTGCTTCACACTCTTTTATTGCTGCATGTGTTGTTGATTTGTTGGCTTTAAGGGTATAAATTATGCCCTCAGTTTTGAAACATCAAACTCCTCTGGGTCAAGGAGAGTGTAGAGCCTTCTTGTGTAGATAATGTTGTATCGTTATGGTAGAGGTTGAGATAGTGTGGATTTTCTCAATGATTGAGATGGATGAGTATGATGTAATCCTAGATATGTATTTTCTGGTGGCGTTTAAAGCTCACTTTGATTGTGATTCTTGGACAGTGAATTTTACGACACACGATGGCCTTAGACATCTCTTTAGAGGAGAGAAGCATGAAAGGCAGGGTGCAACAGGTTTCTTGGCACTAGTATTGGGTACGTTATCGTATTAGATGGTGGTTTTGTTATTGGAATTCGTAATGGGTGTTGAGCAGAGTGTTCCTCCAGTAGTGGTGGATCGGTTCAGGGATGTTTTTCTTAAACAATTCTCTGGGATACCTCTCGTAAGAGAAGTGGAGTTTAAAATTGATCTCTTTTCGGGGACTAGTATTATCTCACTTCCGTCTTATCGTATGGCACCAGGTGAATTGCGGGAATTGAAATCTAGTTGGAATAGTTAGAAAACAAAGGGTTTATTTGGCCTAGCATGTCCCTATGGGCTGCACCAGTGTTGTTTGTGAAAAAGGTGCATGAAACCTTGAGGATATGTGTTGATTATCATAGAATTAACCAAGTTAAGATAAAGAATAGATATCCACTTCCATGAATTGATGATTTCTTCGACCAGTTGAGGGGAGTCCAGTAGTTCTCCATTATTGAACTGAGGCCAGGATATCATCAATTGCGGGTGAGGAAGGAGGATATTTCTAAAAAAGCTATCAGAAGTAGATATGGCCATTATGAATATGTGGTTATGCCCTTTCGTCTAACTAATGCGCCAGCGGTGTTTTTGGCATTGACGAATCGGATATTTTAGATATATCTGGATTCATTTGTGGTGGTGTTTGTCGACGATATTCTGGGGTATTCAATGACATGGGTGGAGCATGAGCAGCACTTCGCAACAGTGATGGGGATCTTGAGGGATCATCGGTTGTATGCCAAATTGTCAAAGTGTGACTTTTGGATACATGATGTTTGTTTTCTTGGAAATGTGATTTCTGAAAGGGGTGTTTCCGTGGATCTAGAAAAGATAGATTTTGTTATCTCGTGGAAACCACCAATGAATGTGTTTGAGATACGCAATTTTCTTGGTCTATCTGGTTACTATCAGCATTTTGTTCATGATTTTTCACATTGGTATCGCCAATGACATCATTGACAAGAAATAATGTTCCATTCCAGTGGAATGAACAGTGTCAGTAGTGTTTCAAAGAGCTAAAGGGCCGCCTTACATAAGCAAAAATTGTTTTTTTTTTCGGAACCAGGGAAAGGGTAAGTGGTGTATTGTGATGCATCGGGATCAGGGTTGGGGTGCGTTCTCATGAAAGGGAATCACATGGTTGCGTATGGCCAATGGCAGTTGAGCTTTCATGAGAAGAACTACCCAACTCATGATTTAGAGTCGGCAGTAGAGGTCCATGCTTTGAAAGTGTGGCGTCATTATCTCTTCGGTGAGAAATTCACGATATATAGAGATCATAAGAGATTGAATCATATTTTCTCACAGAGGGATTTGATGTTAAGGAAAACAAGATGGATGGAATATCTCCAGATGTTTGATTTTGACATGATTTACACACCGGGAAAGGGAAATTATGTGGTGGATGCATTAAGTAGAAGATCATATGATCAGGTAGTGAAACAATAATCGGACCAGTGGCAGTTGATGTCCGTTATAGCTGATATGAGGTTGGAATTTGAGGACCAGGGCGATATTGCAGTCTTCTTTCCGGTTTTTCTGATTCCTAACTTAGTTGGCCCGGTTAGAGAGGCACAAATATCCGATTCGGAGTGTCTGACCATGGGGTCGAGACTCAACGGTGGGGAGACCATTGTGGGTTGGCAACTGAATTGAAATTTAGTTTTGTGTTTTCAGAATTATATGGTTGTACCAGTTTCTTTTTAGGAGGATATTCTTAAGGCGTATCATCATTCCAAGTGGTTTGTTTATCCTGGACTTTAAAAAATGTATAAAGTGCTAAAAGTACAGTTCTGGTGGGCTGGTATGAAAAGAAGTGTGGTTGAGATTGTTTCGAGATGCTTGACTTGTCAGCAGGTCAAGGCAGAGCATCAGAGGACAGAAGGAATGTTGCAGTCTTTACCTATTCCTATTTGTAAGTGGGAGCAGATAGCAATGGATTTTTTCATATGTCTACCATGTACAGTGAAGAATCATGATACCATTTGAGTGATAGTGGATCGACTAACGAAGTCGGCCCATTTCATCCCAATTCCTGAATCTCATATGGTGGATGATCTGTATAAAACCTATATCTGGGAGGTGGTAAAAAGGCCTGGTGTTCTAGTTTTGAATATATCATATAGAGATCCGAGGTTTACATCTTGTTTCTGGAAATCCTTAAAGCAAGCCCTTGAAGAATAGTTGACGATGAGTACGGCGTATCACACTCAAGCGGATGGTCAATCTGAGAGGATGATATAAACTCTAGAGGATATGTTGTGGGCTTGTGTTATAGATTTTGGGGGCTCGTGGGAGGATCACTTATCATTGGTTGAGTTCTCGTACAATAACAGTTATCAGGAATCCATACAGATGGCTCCGTTTGAAGCATTGTATGAGTGCCCATGTCGTTCTCCACTATGTTGGGTGGAAACTGGTGAGTCCTTGATGGTTGGACTGAGCCTTGTCCAAGAGACTACACAGAAGATAAAGTGGTTCAAAAAGATAATGTAGATGGATCTGAGTTGTCATAAATCGTATGTGGATCATCATTGATGGTCGTTGTCATTTGAGGTGAGTGGTCATGTGTTCTTGAGGATCTCTCCTATGTTGGGACATCGTTGGTTTGGGAAGCTGGAAAAGTTATCTATGAGGTATATTATGCCTTTTGAGATTCTTGAGTGGGTTGGTGAGGTGGATTATCATTTGACTTTGCCACCTAGTTTATGTGTGGTGCACAATGTGTTTCATGTGTTGCAGTTGAAAAAGTATCAGTCAGATCATGACCATGTGATTTGATGGGATCATGTTGAGCTTGAACCAGATGCTTTGTTGGTGCACATGCCAGTGTGGGTTGTGTATAGGAAAGAGAATGTATTTCAGGGTAAAATCATAGGTTTAGTTCATGTTTTGTGGTAACATGGTCAGATTCAAGAAGAGACTTAGAAACGGGAGAAGGAGATGGTCGAGCAGTGGCCCGAGATCTTTCGGCAAAGGGCGGTTTCACTACTTTCTGAGGATGGAAATTCCAATGGTGGGGAGAATTTAGCACCCCCGGTTTGAGGTATTTGGAATTTTTTATGCATTATTATATGCATATAGTGCGTTGAATGATGTGGGAAGAGGTTGGGAGAGTATTGAATGGTATTGGATGAGTTTGGAGGATTTTAAAGGGGTGCACGGTTTGAGCATGGTTAGTGGATACTGTGCAGGTTACCCAGGAAACTGTGCAGACCCTTGTTCTCGAGATAGGAGGCCTCACACGGCCTGCCCATAGTTTTCCAAATCGTGCGAGGAAACCATACAGACCCTGGCTCTCAAGGTAGTGGCGTGCACACGGTTGGCGCACGGTTTTCCAAACCATGCAGGCTAACCATGCGGCCACATAATGTTAGGGTTATAAGTCCTGAGCTCACTCAGGATTGCCTCATTTCACTCCTCTCTTCCTCCAACTCGATCCTCACAAGGTTTTTTAGGTTCTCAAGGGTTTAGGGTTCTCCCCCACTCAGTTTGGAAGGATTTCTAAGGGAATTCAAGGTGGATTCAAGGTGGTTTCTCCCATGTAAGTCTCTCCTCTTGTTTCTCTTATGTTTTCCTATAGATCTACATCCCTATATTTCTTGGTTTTCAAGATATACACTTTCAGCATGTAGATCTAGGGATGGGGGTGCCTTGGATGATGATTTTGAGGCTTGTTATTATTAGGGGAGGGGATCTAGAGAGGTGTCATTGGTGCGTTTCGCCGGATTGGTAGCGAGGTTGTTCGGGGGTCGATTTCTCAGGAACCCGAAAAGTAGGTGTCTTCTCTCTCGACTCCACTTGGTTAGAATTAGTGGTTCATTATTACAATTAATTTTTTGTTCTTGAAATTATTTGTGTTTTTATGTGTGAATTTTTTGGAAAATCCCTTGGGAGATGTTTTGGGGATTTTTTGTAAAAAGAGGGTTTTGTGGTGAAATGATTTTGTTATGGGTTTTAAAATGGGTATTTTAAAATAGAATACCATGATTTTTTTGTGAAATGATTTATAGGAGTGGTTTTCAATAAATATTTTGTTTTATTGAAACATGATTTGGCATGGAAAATGGTTTTCAATAAATGGGTGACTTGTTGATGTGAGTTGACATGTAATGGAATTGTTTGATTACATGATGTTGTTGTGACCTTGATGGATTATATGCTTGGTTATGATTGGTTAAAATTATGTGTGGATGTGGGAAGGAAGTACCAATATAATGAAGGGTGTGGATAGTGGACAGAAAGGCCACCATCAATGATAAGTGGATGGGAAGAGCCACTAGTAGTAAATGAATGAAACGGGTTGGATGGAAGCTCAACTATTATGATTGGTTTGTTGTGTAATTCTTAGCGTAGATGGAACCGGTTGTGAATAGGTAACGGGTTGGATGAAAGCTCCACCATTTTTTGTTTAGTTGTTTGTTGTGAATTTCTTTGCAAGTTGGAAATTGTGACATGCTTGTTTGGCTTTCCTGTGGTGGTTGGATTTTGGGTAAGATAGCTCAATGAGGGCATTTTTTGATTTTGGAAAGGGTTGTACTTATGATTATTTTATATAAAATGTTTTATATAAATGTGCTAATGGTTTTATCCTAGGGGAGTGTTTAGGTAATTCATTTGGGGAAATCATACTGAGTTTTAGTACTCACCCCCTGCTTTGGAACGTTGGTGTCTTTGCAGATGTTGTGTACCGTGACGTTGGTAATGGTAAAGCATCAACCTCCATTAATGGTGTGTTGTGATTTCTTGGTGGAACTTAGAACTTGGATCTTGGTGTGGAGCTGTGGTGGTGTCATGGCTCGTGGTGTTCTTGTTGAGTCTTCCACTTTGTACTCTGATGTTTTATTGGGTTGTGTTGGCATGGGAGATTATGGATTATCTAGTTGTCATTGGAAATGAATGAGTATGGATTTGTGGGCATGCGTCATTTAGTTGTGGTTGTTTGGTTGGTTATGTCTCAAAGAAAAATCTTTTCCCAATTGTTCTTAGAGCCCTCAGCATTTATTGCCAGCCTTTAGCACCTTGGGAATATCGCTTAAGGCCAAGTAACCCTTACCGCCTCCTCATTCCAATGAGGTAGGGGTGGGGTGTTACGATAATTTCAACATGTTGGGATGAATTTAGGAAAATTTCCCAATTGGTAATTATTCTAGTTTAATATATTTATATAATTTCATAATTTTTTAGCAAAATAGTAAGTCATCATAGAGTAAAAAGAAAATTATTTTTCGTAATCATTGGTAATGTTGGTGATCAAAGTTAATGAAAATTTATTCAAATGAATGTCTCAATGGAAGAAGATAATAATATTTAGAAATATGGTAATGTTATGAACTATATATATATCCTTTTATAATTATTAATCATATCACAACAACCACATATCTCATGATACTTCCATATATTCCCTCCCAATTTTATTGTTTGATTCATTTATCTCTCTTAAGGATGTACAAACCTGATCCTTCAGTGGAACTGTTCTCATAGGTTATAACTCTTGACAATGGTCTTTCCTATAGTGAATAATATATAAAAACCATGGTTCATGGATATAATATTTTGTGGAACTATAGTACTCACATGATTTATGTTTGTTGGTAAAATTAGTAATTTAAGGAAGCAACATAGGGACCTGATGATGTAATTATAAAGAAGTATCTTCATTTTTATATATTTTATTAATGAAATATCATGAAAAAAATTCATTTTAGAGGGGGGATAATGTAACACCCATATATTTTAATGATATATTTATCAGTATACTAATATAATTTCATTGATATGTTTTTTACACATATCACCGAATTTGTCAGAACAACAATATACTATTTAATTACTATTATTAAATGTGACAAATATCCCTAACCCTTGGGATTTTAGGGTATGAATAGGAACAACTAAATTTTGATGTTTTTTTCACACACACACACACACACAAATATATATATATATAATTATTTAATTGGTTATAAATTAGTTTGGAAAGAATATAAAATCATTTGATTGAACAAATAGATGGTTTTTGTAATAACAATTAATTATGCAATGTGCCATTATCATATAAATAAAATTATTATACATTAATGAATAAATTTAACTAAATATTTAGAAAATATCTTTAATAAATAATATCAATAGTTATTTGGTTATTTTTATGAGTAAATGAATGATTATAAAGATAATTCATGCTTTAAAAATACATTTTCGTAAAAATGGTCTTTATTTTATTTTCTATGAGATTATTATTATTAATTTATAATTTTTTTAATAATAAATTAGAAGAAAATATATATTAATTTTTTAAATTAATATGTCATTATTTTCTTAGGATAAATATTTTGGAGTTTTATGAAAATATTGATTTTCAGTGAATAGTGGAAAAGGATCATATACAATCACTTATATATCAATATAATGTTGTAAAAACAAATTAATAAATTATTGAACAATTAGATGAACCAAATAGATTTCTATAGAGTAAAATATTATTTTAAAAACATTATTTCAAGATTGGGAACCAATTCATGAATTTTTCGAACACAACTAAGGTTTTATTGTAGATGAATATATTTCTTTTCATTACAATTTAATAGTAAGGTTGAAAGGTTGTATGTTGTTATAGATTGATATTAAATTTGAGAACACATGAATTTAGTTTCAATTACCAACAAATTAATGAAACCATTTTTTTAATTTATTTAAAACTTAAATAATTTTATGGTTGAATTAGGTACATTGCTAAAAACAATTTTCATTTGTTTTTTGATCTCACATTAAAAAATATATCTTCCATATATTTAATAAAATAATATTAATTAATATTTTAGAGTTATCATGTATAAATTTTATTTTAATGTATCTTATATTTGGTCATATAATTATTTTATCATGGTAAAATGTTCCGTTATCACATATATGGCTAAACAGGTTTAATGTTGTTTAATATGACGATAAGGATTACAATGTTTCAAATACATGAATAAATATTATTTGGTGTGTTTATTTCATTAATATGAATTATTATAATTTAATTTTTTGCTTCTTATTTACATTTTAAAAGATTGTGATAGATAAAATATTTAAATATTTTATGTGATTTCAATTGTATGCTTTAACTCACATATAAAAGGTCACTACATCTCTTCCGATATTCCAAAATTTTGATCCTTTATATTGGATATATCCTACTTTAATAACTTCATAGCTTCTTAAAATTAATTATAAATAGTATTTTATTCCACAATAAAAATCATATGATGGCATAATATGATATCCCAAGAAGGTATCCCCAAGAAGATGTAGTTCTCTTTCTCATATCATTCAATGATTATTTATTCTTCTATATCTTAATCATATAATATATTAATCCAAAAAATAATTATCCTAGTATCATTAATATTATTAAATGTTATTAGTTTTAGAGGGAAAGCAATTTACACTTCCATTCTATCAAATTTGAAATGAAATTATCTATCGTATGTACTTGTGGAATACCACCTCCACGTTGTGATATAATTCATTTCCTATCACTGCTTCACATTAATGGATATAATTTTGGGTTTAAATAATATATATGTTATATATTATGTTATATTAGTTACTTAGAGGTTAATTATTATTTTTAATTATTTCTTTCAATCCATAAATATGTGGAAACATCACTCGTTCATAGTGTGGATAATTGCCTTACTGCGGTTTGGTAATTAGTTTTGTATAATCTATTAATATAAATAGATATTTATATATAATCCATATATATATGATATATAAATCATTATTAAAATTATGTTTATGAATCAAGAATCATCAAATATCAAGGACCATGACTACAAAACAAAAATATATATAAAATATGGAGTTTCTAACTACATAAAGAAGTATGATAATGAATGTTTGTTAATGAATGAGTGAAAATATTTCATAAGAAAATAATATATTCTATTATATGTATGAATATTGTTATAAAATATATATATAATAAACCTAAATATATTTTACATGTGATTAGATCGATATAAAAAAAATTAAGACTTCAAGAAAGGGTTTATTGTCTCAATATTGTTTTTGAGAATTATATTTTTTTAGGATCCTGTTTAGATTTATGATGTGAATATAGTATTATTTAACATGCAATATCATTACTTATTCAACAATTTTAATAAAAATTATAATTAAAATTATATTAAGAAAACTCTTTTCATGTTAATGTTACCAAATCTTTTTGTTTTTCTCATCTCACATATTCTTCTATGAAACATATGTATTATTCAACACTATTTCTCTTCATGTGGTCTATATAATACCCCAATGATATGATGGATCATGAATATAATCATATTGAGGGAACATAATTTTTCATTTTGAGTTATTTTGTGAATTAGTTTAACAATTCAAATGATTCCAATGTATTAATTATTTTATGTTATAATCTCACTTTTCACTGGGACTGTTTATGCTAACAAATTCAGAAAATAAAATTATATGAAATATCTCTTATAAATAAAATGTATTATAATATCATTTAATTAATTTTATTAAAAAATGTTTATATCATTAGCTATCTTTATGTTTCTTAATGTATAAAATAATGTTTTTCTGAAAAACCCAACATAGCTTAATATTCATATGAAAATATTTTCTTTTATGTCAATAATTTATTAAAAATGATTTCAAAGTTTATTTTTAATATTATTAAAATATTTATTAACATAAATTTTAATGGAGATTAAAAATTGATAAAATGATTAAAAGGAAAATTCATGTCATTTTCCAAACAAGTTAGTTTTTTACAAATAATATGAATTTAATATTTATTTTAACATGAACCACACAAATAGATTCAAATAAAAACCACCTAATTATTTTTTTAAATAACATTGAAATAAAACATGAGTTGTTTGGTAGCTTTCCATTCAAGAAACCGAAATGACATATAAATGATTATATAGTAAACTTTCATATCTTAGTTATTAAATTTGCAGATATAAAAATTAATAAAAACAATTTGAAAATTTTATTAAACAAATTTTCTATAATTTAAATGTAATGATTAGTCTATATAAATAAGTAAAAAATTATCAAAGAAATTTGTTTGTGTTTTCAATAATATATTTTCTTTTAAAAATTATTATCATCACATTTTTCTTATAAAATTTATAACTATTTTATTCCAATTTTATAAACATTATTGGATGAAATTAATATAAATTTTGAAATAGTCTTGTCAATATTAGTTTATCATTAATATTTAGTAGTTTCTTAAAAAGATTTATTCTTTAGTTAATAGTGAATAAAATCAATTTTTTGTAAAAAATGTGATTTCTTTTCAAGTAAATATCTTATTACATTTTTATCTTGTTATTAGATTAACATAAAAAATCCTTGATAAAAAATAATCTAAATAATTAAATATTATTAATAATTTTACATTATTTCGTTATAAGTTAATTTTGTGTCTCAATATAATTTTTTCAATTTTTTTCTACCAGCAATGTGTTTTGATCTTAAAATATTAATTTTATATGAATTGAATACATTTTTTATGAAAATATTATATGTTGTAAATATAATTTTAATGTTTTTTCACAATTAATGGAATATATTTAAATTAACTTTTACACTTAATAATTTATTTTTTGAAAATTTGTATCCATTACAGTTTGTGTGCATAATTAAAATTACATTCTACTAGTTAAAGTATCCTAATATGGTAAAATGGATTGAATATTTAGTATCATCATTCCTAATATAATTTAATATGGTAAACCTCGTTTTTTACATTAGGGATAGAAAGAATTATCCATTTTTATTACCATTGTGATGGTTAAAACGGGTTTATTGGGAGGTTACAGAGTGAAAAAAGTGTAGTATTTATCTACAAATATATAAAATTAGTAAAATTTGATGCAATTTCTACCACAAGTTATCCTAGAGAAAAATAATGTTCTATTTTTTTCCGCATTCAAATGAAGGTGACATTGAATAGTTTAAATCTTTTATGAAATTTCGCATGTGTCCCTTCTCCTCACTAATAATAGGGAACCACATATCTTCCCTTATTAACATAACTTGATCCTTTATCTTCAAAAAATACCTACTAATATTGTTTATATAATAATTACCTTCAAACTAGATCTTATGGTCTTCTACTAAGACTATCCCTTCAGGGTCTATGTAGTAAGCCAAAGGTGGTCTCTCAAAGAAGATGTATATATATTATTCATGCCCTTTTAATTTTATTTCTTCTTACATCTATGGATAATATTTTAGTGTCTATAAAAAATAAGATTAAAATTGAATAACAAATATAAGAATATTTTGGTATTATTATTTCCAAAACATTTTTCACATCTTCTTAGTCCAATGGGAGATTGAAGAATTGCTTGTACGTACATCTGGACTTTGGAGTCTACATATCGATACACCTAATTCTCCCCTTCGATTATTCAATCGTGTATATTGTGAGATATTTATTTATTATATTTAAATTTATTTTATAATAGTTTTTTAAAAATTTAATTAATATATACCTTTATTTTTCCAACCCAAGAGAAAGAGAAACATCACTCACGCATGTATACGCATAACATTTTAAACATAGCAGTCTAATTCATTTTTCCATAATAATTTATATAAATTCATATAAATAGTTATATATATAACAATATATATATATTATATTTATATAATAATTTAATTTATTTATATGGGAATATAACGATCAATGTGCAAGGACTATAGTTGATTAACCAAAATATACATGGAAAATGAAGTAATTAAAACCAAAGATGGTGATGATAGCGAATGATCATTATTGAATGGGTGAACATTTTTAATAACTAAACCTTGTTCTATATATTAATAATTATTATGGTTTTAAAATAGATTATAATAAATTTTAATTTTTTATATTGGATGCTAGAGTACTTACTAAGAAACAATTACATGATGTAATGTTTTCATAATAATTTATCTTCATTCAGAGATGTTTCAATGTTATGCGTAAATTTAATATTTATATGTTCTACATAAAACCAAAGAATATTTTTTTATAACCAAACATTTATGGAATTGTTCTTATATAACCATATTATTTTTTAAATCTTCCAATGACATTCAATTAAAAAATGAAAAAATTGTCAAGTGTTCATCATCTCAATTTTGTTTTTTCAATACCTATTTGATGTAATATATAAATATATATTTATGAGGTGTTAATAATAATAATTTTACATTATATAAAATTAATAATTATTAAAAAAATTCATAATAAGTTATAAATAGAGTTATTTCGTCTGATGGATTTTGATTGGAATGTTTACAAAAAAATTAAGGGTTTGTCATCTAATATTGTCTTCTTTGGGAAAAAGGTTATATTATAAACCAAAACTCATTACTATAATGTATATACAACCCCTTTAAAATCTCTTTCCATGAATATAATTGCTTTTTTGTAATTAAATTTTTATTTTTATGTTATTTCTTACATGGGGCTATGAATAAAATTTACAAAAAGGGTATGGGTTTTATGTTACAATCTAATTTTTTAGATGATTATTTATTATTAAATTTTATGATAATAAAATATAGTTATTAATATCACAAAAAACAAATATATTTTATTATTTAACGTTCCTTCACACATATTCCATTTTTACCATTTCTTTTTCCTCTTTTTATAAAATTAATAGGCATAAAATCCTTTTTAATGAAAATGTAACTTATTTTTCTCTTCATTCAAGAACTTTTCATTCCACAGTGATATTTTAATTAAATAAAATTAAATGATTTTTTTACCATTATATATATCTTATTTTTATTTTTATTTTAATTTCATTACTATGAATTAAAATGAACATTCTTATAATTTTCCACAAGTAAAACATTTTCCATTTACCAAATATAGGGAAAATATTATTTTTTATCTATAACAAATTAATTAATTTCCTCTAAAACATCAAGGATATATTATTTGATAAATAAATATTATTTTAGTATGTTTCATTTCAATGGAAATGATTTCTTAATATTTTTGAAACTTTTAAATTTTTTATAAATGATTTCAAAATGAAAACGGTATTTTCTTTGAGAAATGTCCTAGTTGTCTTTTAAAGTTATAATCATATATAACAACATATTTTGATAGTATTTATGATTTAATATAGATATTATCTAATGTTACCATATTTTTTATTTAATTTTAGTGTTTATGATTATGATGGGAAAGTATTTAGGAACTCATTCTCATTTCCATGTCTTGGATTTGATGATATGATGAATGTTTTATGATCTTGTAGAAAACATATGAATGTTTTTAACTGTGTTATGGATGGTACAAAAGTAACATATACATATTATTCATTTCCTAAATTTTAATATATTTTTAGATAATATATATTATATTGGAGAGGGAATCTATATTTGTAATATACTTCATCAAATAAGATATTCTTATGAGTAAACCTTTACAGATGAAATAATGTAATGTTTGGTGAACCCAATCCACTATTATTGTATGGGAGATTAGATTTATCTATGGAAATGAATTCTTATGTGTATAGTCATGATAAAAATTAATTTATTATGCTTACGATATTTTAAAATTAACCAAGATTGATTATTACATATTTTTCACTCATATGTCTTATATATATTTTATTAAAACCCTTTAACTATGTTTCATTATTATATATATTTCAATTATTAGGTATGATTATTTTTAGTCCTTGTCATGTTTTCATACTCTTCTTTTTATCATATTCTAATTTCAAATAATTCATTAATAAAATATGTTTTAACCCTCACTGATCATCCAAAATCATTATTTAATTTGATTCCATTTCAAATATTTGAAGAAAATATATTTAAGTAGGATTTGTCCTAGATATGTGCTCTGTTGTGAAGAACATAATTGAAAATTATTCATATCATTTATCTACTACATGTTTATATATCCATGTTTCCAATGAAACTAACCCTATGTATTCCACATGAATGTATTATTGTTAAATTTATTGAATATTCATATAAAATATTGTAATATTTATGTGTGAAAATTATGATATGTTATAGTTGGTAACATATGATATATTTTGAAACTTATGGAAACTAGGATATGGAAACCAGAGCATGAAACCTTTTGTTTATGGCAATTTATAATATTACATCCATAGTAATGGTAATGAAAAGAGATTGGTTTCTTAAAAAACACATCCCTATGTGGATACTATACATGGATATGGTTTTGGAAAAAAAATTCTAGGAGTAATAACTTTTAAAAGAGTCGGTTGAGTATATCATGTCCATCATTCTAGGGAAATATGAATTTTCCTTTACTACAAACCAAAGTAGATACTCAATTGGGGATATTATTATTTAACTTGTATTTTCATTAATATCCATTATTTAGGATTTGAATTGAAATTGATCGTGGATGATATAGTTTAATACAAGTGGGTCTCATATTGAAATTTAAGTGTCATGATATAGACATCTTATGAATGATTGTTCAATATTTATCGGTCTAATTAATGATTATTGACCTCTATGAAAACCATTTTGTGTTTTAGTAACAGTTAGAAGGTAGAACATTTAAATAGTGTATATCAAAGGTATGTATATATATTGACAAATATTATTTAATATTAGATATATGAATTCATTTATATGATGAACATAATTAGGTTTTAATGCCCTAAAATGAAAAAGGGTTAAATAACTAAATGATATAATTCATTTCAACATGGTACACCTTTCATTTCAAGAGCCTTTCTGATTAGAACTCCACAGTTAAGCATGCTAGGCTTGGAGTAGTGATCAGGATGGGTGACCATCTAGGAAGTTTCGTAGGGTGTGTGTGAGAGAGGACAGAGGACACTAGAAAGGACATGTGTTGGCCTGTGGGGACAATCATTAGTCAGATGACTCGTTCAGGCATGTCGGTGGACCCTAGGGTGGGCCTTACGTGTCTACGGGGCAACTGGTAGTACCTGGTAGGCCAGGACCCGACGACCATGGTAAGGTAGGGTTTCTTGTGCTATCACCAGGAACCAGCTGTCAAATTTGGTATCAGAGGTTGTACCCATCCTTAAGTGCAGCGCACTGCCTAGGTTGAGATGTAGGGCCCACAATGAGGACGGTGTGCTCTAAGGGTGGTGATTGTAACACCCCAAAATGATAAATGGTTAAATGACTAAATGAAGTGACTCATGTAAACAATGTGTCTTGTTGGAATATGAGGACAATCATTTGTCAGATGACCTATTCATGAATGTGGGTGGATCGTGGGGTCAACCCCACATGTCTGCAGGGCAACTGGTGGTACATGGTAGGCCAGAACCCGACGACCATGTTAAGGCGGGGAGTCTATTCTGTCACTAGGACCTGGTTGTCACATTAAATTGTGACACCCCGAACTGTGCGTTTAATATATTTAATTACTTTTATATCATTAAATATTTTTCCCCCTAGGGTCCAGTGTGAGTCCCGAACGAAGTTTTCGATTTTTCGATAAAAATTGTGCACTTTGGGTTAGACTTCATTGGACGCACGAGCGAAGCGCGACGCCGTGCGGGTTCTCCCATACAATTGTGCGGCCCTTTCATTAATTTTATTATTATAAAAATGATATAAAATCATTTATTATTTTTATTTTACTATTAAGTTTATTATTAATTTTATTTATATTATTATGATTGTGATTATTATTTTTATTATTATTATTATTATTATTTATTGACCTTTTAATTTTATCTTATTCAATTTTATTTATTTATTTATTTATTATCACTCTTTCTCTTTCTTCTGTCCTTCTTTGTTTTATTTTTTTTTTCTTTGGGTTTATCTTCCACGCAGCTTCTCCCACACTTTTTTCGGATCTCGTTTCATGCTCGTGTCCCCCATTTCCCCTTATCCCACATGCCATCTCCTTCCTCTATCCGCCTACTAATAGTAAGCCCCCTGCCTGCTCGACACCCAGCTGGCCTCCACTTCCTACACACATCCATGCCACCCGCATGCTGCTCTTGTTCTGCCTCCGCCCAACAGCCCATGCAGCACCCTACTACGCCGCCTCACCCCTGCACAAACTGCCTCCTGCCAATATTTTCCTACAGCGCTACTCCCTGCCCCTACACCCTCCATCCAGCAGCAACCCAGCCCGCTTGTCTCCTACAGTTCCCCACACCCATCACTGGAACCCCTTTCCTGCTCCGGCACATTTTGCTCCCACCTAGAAGATGCACAATGCCATCTCATGCCCAGCAACACCGCATGCACACGACCTCCCTTCTTCGCTTTCCAGCACTTTCTCCTACCCCCTGAAGCCTTTGTTCTCTGCTCGGCCTCATCCCGTCACTACACGCACCCAACCCCACAGTCTGGCACCCCCCCCCCCAACTGCATGTTCTCCCGTACGGCTCACCCGCATCCTGCCTGCCGACTACATTACACAGCCGATGCCTAGTGCCCTGACCTCCTTTGACTGGCGACCTTCCGGCTAGCTCATGGCAATCCCCGCCTTCTACTCGCTCCTCTTGCTAACCACGCCAACCAATTCTGGCTTCCCTTCTCAGGCGATCTTCTGTGGTCCTATGCCCCCCCCCCGCTACCCCGTGGCCGACTCCCCCTTACACATGCACTCTCTGGCGCTTCCCCGCATCGAACCTTCTATCCGGCCAGCCCCCACTAGTGTGACGTGCATGTTTTCTAAGACAGCGACCCTCCTTTCTAGTGTGTTTCACTGCCTTCTGACCATTATATGACCCATTTTCCACCTCTCGATCATTTTGGGATGCATCGCAACCCCACATCTATATTGACCAGATCTGCCATCATCCGCACGTGTCTTTGCACTGCCATTGATGACATTGGTTTCCTTTCATGTACACCGCGACACCGCGCCCGAACATTCACCCTTTCATGAGACTATATTGGTCAAGTGCGTCTAGGTGTTGAGGTGATGTTTGTGTTGTTTATTCATTGGTTTATTGTGAGTTTGTGTTTTTATTTATTTTTTCGGGTGTTGTAGCATGTTGACAAGGTATTTCCATAGTACTATAGTCGTCATCTTAGACATACTTGTGTGCTAGTGTGAGACGTGTCGCGTTGTAATTGTAACCGAGCTGAAAATTGAGGTAGGTCCCCCACTACACTTATATTTAAATTTATATTTTATTAGTTACTTGATGTTTCTAATAATTTTTATAAATGGGAAATGATATAAGATAATTAATAATTAAATGATTTTTTGTTGTAAAAAGAGTCGTTTCTTTTATACACGACACATTAAATATTTTCATGAAGAACAGACACTCAGTCATGAAAGAATGCATGTTTGGACTTTAAAAATAATTCATGAGAATTCAAATTGTGTTTTTGTTTAAATGATTAATTATTTCTTATGATGTGTGGATGAGTGTTTTGGGTTTTCTTGATAAATGTGGTTTTTCTTTAAAATTGGTGAATTTGAATTTGGAACTTTAATGAAAATAAATTATTTTGGAAAACTCTCTTTGGGGTGACTCAGGGGTGATCTCTGTTGTACGTTGATTGTGTGAGTTGTGTGTGATATTTGTGCTACTTTATTAACTTTCCATACCCACCCATTTCCCTTTTAGTATATGTGTTGACATGGGAACCTGGCAAAGTGAGTGAATCTTCTGAGAAATATTGCGGCACTAGTTTAGATTACGCACTGGCTATTGGCCCCATAATAGGGGAATACTGAGTTATTACTGCTATGGGGATTGGGCCCCTCGGTTAGAACTTACAGGGCTATACCGAGTGTCGGGGTGTTATGACTTCATCGAGTTAGAGCATGCCTTCAGGATGTGTTACGTGTATAGTACGTTAGGGATTGGTCATGAGCTCCTAGGTTTGACCCATGTTTCATTTTATGTTTATTTGTATGTGGAAGATGATTGAGAGGTCTAGTTCGGTTACTGGCCCCGTGTGCCATTTTTCAATTTCCCTTAGTGTGTCTTGAGTGTTGTGTGTGGTTTTCCTTTTTACTAACAACAAAACAATGAATTTCTAAATTTTTCACAATTATGTTTTTAAAAGAGATTCACCTATTCATTTAAAATATTTAACTGGTTTTGAAATTAAAAGGGAAATAGACCTTTACTTATTATAGAAATGAAATAATGTGTGGAAACTAATATTTTATATACTTTAGTTCAAACATTTAATTAGTAAATTTCTTTATTTAAAGGTAGTTCATTGGGAATAGTTTTTTGGGAATGCCTACTGAGTTTTAATACTCACAGCTATAGTGTTTTCCTTTTTTTAGTTTCTGTTGAAGGTTTGACTCGAGCTTGATCATCGCGGGCGAGAGTTTTATATGTACTGGTGAGGGACTCTCATATTCATGAGGAGTTTTGTTCGTGGTTAGGTTAGTTGGTTGTTGCTGATCATTCTTACTTTTCAGTGTCACTAATTTACCTTGTGTTTGGTACTCACAAGAAATATTCTTTGTTCCTAAACCTTATAGTGATCATTTATTTAATTATATTGAGACATTATCTATATGGTAAAATATGTGACATATATATTGGTAACGGAAATATTTAAAGTAAAAATTCACCAAGAAAAAGTTAGATATTAAGTAATACATATGGATAGAGTTAATTTAGGTATATGACTACTCTATATTGTACTACCCTTGAAAAGAGGAAAATTTGATTAATGTTTTGAGTGAGAAGTATCATCATATATTATTTATGATTATGATTGAAAATTAATAAATATAAATGGATGTTTTGGAGGATTAACTATAAAATCATAATGGAATGGGATAAATTTTATCATTCCCCAATGAGTGTTTAGACTTCTATACACGTATATATTATTGATGTTTAAAAGTATGATGTAGACTTGGAAAGGAATATGAGAAATATTCTTGAGTTAAACTTTTATATTTATGTAATGATAAGGTTTAGGAACAATGAATGTTTCTTGTGAGTACCAAACATAAGGATGAAATTATTTGAAGAACACATTTCTATTCATTCTCTATGAATCCTATGAGTGTAAATATTTCTTAAGATATGAATGTGTATTTATTATGGGAAAACATGATGAGAGATGTTATAGAAAATATACATATCATTAATTGATATTTAATCAAGCTAAGGCTGAGAGAAACAATTCTAAAGGGATTTTATAACCGCTCCCCATGGAATAATGTCAATGGAAAACAACTACATTAATTTCATGGTCAGTATCTCCCAAACATATAAGGACCATAATTCTATATGTGTTATGGTCAGTGTCCAAATTAATTCTGTGCAATTTTTTATTATTAATGATAGTTTCTATCTTGGTCATCTTACAATGATATACATTAAAAATGTGGTAAGGCTATATGTGTTATCACATTCTATTGCATGTGACCATTATTGGGGGTTTACATCGATGTTATAGAAAATTAAATAAAAAACTCATCATACATAGTTGTTTTATAGTAAATGTTATCATCAATATAAATATGGTTAGTCTAAGAAGATTTTTGAAACCCTATAGGATATTTTCTGGTCATTTTTTCTGTAAGTAAAATGTGGTTAAGACCAAAATCACATTATTGTCTAGTTTTAATACAAAAATAGCATTCACATTATAATTATAATGGATCTTCATCAATCCATCTATTTATTTAAGTATAGAACTCATATATTCTAGTTGGAAGTTAGATAAATAAATATTTTGGGAACTAGTCTATTTGACGAAATGGCAATAATTTTATTGGTTTTTATCAATATTTCAATATAGTCCTGAGTCAATTGAATTTTTATAATTACAATCATCAAGACTATCTTTTATTAAATGTTAATGATATGGTTTTCTAATTAATATTTAAAGAGAAAGTTATTATGTGATTCAAATTGATGGGAAATTAGAGCCCTATGTATTTTGGTACCTATGATATTATTGATCTTGTAGGAAATGGTGAGTATCTCTTAGAACACACACTAAACATATCTGAAGATCCTGATATGGTCCATGTATCACTCCTAAGGATGTGCATACCAAATCATCCAGATAAACTAAACTAAGAGGATATAGTTATATATCATAAATCATTAATATTTTGAAAAATAGGTAGAAATAATTGATAATAGTTAAAAAAATATACATTAAGAAACTATTGTACTTGTTAATGTTTATTATAGGGATCCTAAAATTTACGATTATACATATAATTCTCAGGATGTGATGAATCAGAAATATCCCTATTTTTTGGAATACTATTTACATAATTTCAATGGAAGAATAAAATTTAATGTGGATAGATTGTTACACACTAATAATACATATTCATTTCGTGTAAATAACACATGTTTTATTTAATAGGTTTCCTTACAAACATCCCTAAGTATATACGAACAAGGATATGTTAAAACATTATAATCTATTCATTAAACTTATATATATGAATATAAATAAAAACACACTGAATAAAACATTTATGGTTTTATAATAGTTCAATGTTATTGATTAATAAATTATGTCTAAGAAATAATTTTTCAGTAATTTTATTTTATGATTCAAATATATATTTTCATCAAAAAAGGGATTTACCCCATATTTTCTAAGAAAAATTATAACAACATAAAAAAGACTCTTAATATTTTTTTAAATAAATTAATTTTTAAAATTATTATTTTAATATTATCATTGGGTTATTTTATAGTATCTTCCTTTAAATATTTATTTGTAATGAATAGTGAAAATGTATGTTTTTCTAAATTATCATTTATTTGTAATTAAATAACCCAATATGTTTCGAACATTATGATAAAATAACACAAAAATGAATTTTATATAAATTATATATTTAATTACATATTAATAATCATTAAACTAGAATATTCTATAATTTATTATTTGGGCATAAAACACATTTTTCTAAAAAAATAATTTTATGTGAGCAACATATTTTATATTAATAAAGTAATTTAATAAATATTTTTTTTGTTATTTTGATGAAATAACATAGTCATAAATTCAATATATATTTTGACATTCATTTTAATGATCATACAATGCAATCAATTTATATAAATTAGTTTTTACTACTATAAAATCATATTTCGAAAAACGGTCTTCATTGTGGTTTGCATGGTTTATTAAAATTAAATTCATATCGTTATATAAATTGAAACATGTAAAATGGATTCTATATATTTAATATTTATAATTAATATAATTAAGTATGATAAACATAATTATTTTTCATATTGAAAAGTAAAAAGTTTAAAATTTTATTTCTACAGTAAAGTGTAAAACAATTTAATATGAGGGTTGAACTATTAGATAAGAGTTGAATAGTCACACAAAAATAGATATATTTAATTAGATGAATATATTTATGTATTATAATAACCAAAATTAGAATGTATGGAAATTTTAATCCACTTTCTCATGAATGTAACCATGTTTAGTCGAAATATTTTATATTTTTCTATTTGTGTCCCACCCCTTGCTTGTAAAGTGGGACCTCTTCCCCTTCCTTATTTACCCCATTTTAACAATATATGTTATAAAATATATACATAAAAAATTTCTTATAATCCATCCCTTTATCCAATATCCACTTTTCTTATTCTAATACCAATCCTTCAAGAGTTATGTAGTAATCCAAAGGCGGTCTTTAAAAGAAGAGGTAGAGATCATAGCTAATGACAGTAAATTTTATTTATACATCTACTTCCAATAATATAATTTTATCCATAAAAAATTATTTAATTAATATAATTAACAATATAAGAAGTTATTATGAAATTTTAAAAACCACTTACCACCTATTCCACATCCAATGAGATATTAAATTATTACTCTTGTGTATGTGTGGACTACTTCTTCCACAGAGAAATACGACTCATTTTACCCCCCCCCCCATCACTCATGTTTGGATATAGAGATATATATTTTTTATTAATGATATTTAATTAATAATGATAATTAAAAAATGCTTAATTAATATTTTAATTTATTTTATTATATCCATCAAAAAAATAAATTTCACTCATTCATGTCTTTGAGCTAAACTCTCAATGTCGTGATAAAATTAATTTTTCATCACTGGTATACATGAATTGTTATGAATAATTATATAAGAAAAATATTATATATTAATATAATTTTTGAAATAATTTATTTGAATAAACCATGATCTAAGTGAAAGGAATATAAATGTGATATAGAAACATACATGAAAAAGGACGCAATTATAACCCTAAATAAATGATGATCGTGATGGTTGTTAATGAAAGGGTGGTATGATGATATAATTAAAACATATATTGAATAATATGTTATATTATTTATGTTTTACAGATTTTTAATAAATTTAAATATTTTATATAGGTGGATAGAGTGATTACGAAGCAAGATGAACTTGAGTTAGAGGTTTCATCTCAATTTTCTTCATTGTTACATGTTTCCGTGTTGTAAAAAAATCCCATATTTATATGGTCTATACAATACCAAAGAATTTATATTTTAATTTATTTAATTTTAGTGATTTATAGAATACTATTATTTTTTAATGCTTCGAATGACTTTCAAATAAAAATTTACTAAATCTATAATGGTTCTTTTTCTCAATTTTTTTTTGAGTTATATTTGAGGATAAGATCCTACATATGTTTATGTATTATATACTTCTTAATTCCACTTGTTATACAATTTCAAATTTTTAATTTTGGGAATATAAATTTTGCATTCAATTTTTTATCTTTTGAGGTATTATTATTTGAATGTTATGAAAGAGTAAAGGGACCATTGTGTCAATTTTTTTATTTGAGATATATGTTGTTATAAGAAAATATATTATTTTATAAGGTGTTTCTAATTGAATTTTTTTATTATTTATCAAGAATTCCATAATTTTCATGATATTAATGTTTTCTTATTTTATCCATTTTTTAGGGTTATTAAAAAAAATTTACCAATATAATATTGGTTTAATGTTAAAAGCTAATTTTTATCATGATGGTTTACTCAAAAAATTCCATTGATGATTTTTTTTGGATATGCCTCTCCCAAATCACCAAAAAAATTTAATTGATATATATTTAAATATGTTTTATTTTTATATTTAATATTTCTCTATTTATGTACTCATGATAGAAAATATTCATAAGGAATATTGAAATTTTCATTCTATTGGATCATGAATCTCTTTGTCAATATTCATATTTTCACATATATGTTCTCAAGAATTTTTTCACTATTATAAAATTAGTAATTAAAACAAATTATTAGTATATTTTATTTTCATTATAATTTATTAAAAGAAATATTCTTAACATTTTCTAAACGTGGTATATTTGAATTTTCCAAAAAATGTGAAATTTATTTGTTCATGTTGTATACTACATGAATGGTTTTTAATGCCACCATGAATACTAATTTATTTTATGATTATAAAGTAATTTTACTTTTTTATATTCAAAAAACATTTTTTCTTAATATTTTGGATGTTTATGTTTAAAAATGTTCTATTTTAAAATTAATATGGTATTTTCCTCAAGAGATTTCCCAGTGATATTTTAAATTTAATCATATATATAACAACATTCATTGATGTTTCTTATGTTTTTTTATGATATTATACAAATATACTACATTTACTGAATCTCTATACAGTTAAAGAATATGATTATTAAATGTTTGTAAAGCATATATCCTCTATATGACCCGGTATTTGATGATATTATGATTATTTTTTGAACATGTGGAACACATTTGTATTATTTTAATTATGTGATGAGGGGGCCAAAATTATATTTCCCTTTAATTCATTGAGTAAATATGGATATCTCACGAGAAAATATGGACAAGAATAGTGATTAAATCTATATTATTAAAGGAATTTGTCTAGTAAGATATGATATTTAGTGAACCTTGACTATATAAATATTGAATTGCAGAGTGAAATCAATCCACTCTGATAGTATTAGTCATTATCCTTGACATAAAAAATGAATCAATGTGATTATGTTTTTGGGAACAAATTACGACTTATGCCTATGAATTTTTTTTGTCTCCTGATTAATTATTGATTATTATACATTCTAAATTAAATTAACATTAATAAAAACATCACCATGTTTTAGGATTAGTGATCATTTACTGATTCAATATGATTATTGTTATTTTAGATCATGTTCTCGTACTGTTATTTTATTGTTATTCTCATTTATGATCATTGAATTGTATCTATTACGTTTATATTTACTAAGAATATAATCACAACATTTCTTATATTCCCCTTCCACAGGTTTAGAAGAATTTTTTTAGGTATGATATGTTTAATAATGGAGTTATGATTTGAAAGCCTAATCAGAAAATATTTAGATATTATATTTACCAACTTCTTACACATTAAAGTTTAAGAAGACAACAAAACTTTGTGGTCCTCTAGAATATATTTTTATTAAATGTATTAAACATTTTTCTATAATTAGGAAATATTTATGTTGGAAGTTTATTTTTCTCTATATTTATAATTATCATGTTACACATTGGATTGATAATTCTTATACACATTTCCATTGGTTTACCACAGAAAATGTTTTTCCAAATATATTACACATTTTACGATTTTATATAAGGGAATTTTAAATGAAAATAATTTTTAGTCAAGGAATGCACTAATGATATCTTAAAGTAATTTTCATCACTAAATATTTCCACTTATGTCATTTATAAATCATTAGGGATATGTTATGATGACTGAACAATTATTAATTCTACGGATGGTTTATGATTATTATTATCATTTAATAAAGAAATTTGTTTTCTTTTACATGTTATGAATAAATAAATAAAAATTGTAATCGTGTGGAATACAATTGAATGTATTATGTGATGGGTGGTTCCATTATATCCCACAAATGAATTGGGTAAAGATTAATGTTTATGTGATAAAATTGTATATGAGAGGTTTTCCAAATCCCAATAGAGAGTACACCAGATCCTTTTCCAAGACTGAAGTAGTTACATATTTTTTTTATCATAATCCAAAAATGTGATGAATTCCTTGTATGGTGTCCTTGAAATATGATTTATATGATTATGATTAATCAAAACGTCTTATAATACAAACTATAGTGCATTTATATTCTTTTGTTCTCTTCTTGTGGATCATGATAACTAATTCTTCAATGATCTATGACTTCTGATCTTACAAGGTCTTATGTCATGTTTCCCATATATTAAAAGTTTAGTGTGATTTTGAAATTGTAAAAACATGTTCTCATACCATATTGTTCATGATATTCCAACATATTATCGTTTATTGATATCTTCCACTTTTACCCTTATTGATAATTTGAGAACATTTCTTATGTTTCCTTTATGTATGATATATAGTATGGGTTTTAGTGTAGAATGACTTAGAAATTTTCTCTATAATAATTAATTCGTGGCAGATAATGTATATCTATCTTAAAATTATAGGTTTATTTATATATTCATTAATGAAATTTATCATTTACAATTCTTAGGCTTCAATTCTAATAATTTGTTTTGAATATTCATCTAAAATGATATAATATGTACTTATGTAGTAATTTTGTTTCCTTATTTTCGTTCCCATTAGTGTTGAGAAACTATCTTTTTATTTAAAAGAGATTAAGATACAATTATATAGAGGACTATTATGCCTTTTTATATATCATATATGCTTGGATATGTTCATATTAATTAATCTCTCATTAGAAATGACATTAGAATCAATCTCAATCTGTAATGAACAAATCATAACTTGGGATATAAATAAAATGATATATCTCCCATAGGACTATCAATAAATGGATATTAAAATAATTATTAGAATCGACTAAGGCGAATCACATATAGATCCCAGCTTCTTAATACGATATTTGACTCTATATTCATAGTGGTTCACCCATTCCATGTACTCAATGTATACTATATCATATACATCATTTTTACATATGAAATTTCACTCTATTTGGTGTCAAATAACATCATGTATGTATCAATTGAATGGTTTTAAGTAACAAAAAAATTGCATTCATGTAATTTGTAAGTAGCTTCCCTCATAGGAAACCCACTATTAATGATGTAAGAGCTGACATCACAATTTATTTGAATCAAACTCAATGTTTAAATACTTTACTAGAGGTTTTATCAGACCAACATACAAACTACACAACTGATAATCATTGATCAAAATATCCTCATTCCTTAAAGAGGTAAAGAACATAAGATATATCCACAATTAGTCTTACTCCAATTGTATTAGAAATATATACTGAATATAGACATACAAATAGGGGTTGTAGCATTGACCAAAATAAAAAATTCTTTAATAAAAATACATCCACATAACATTAGGTGTGTAAATATTAAATATCATTAATATATTTATGATTTAATATGTTCCCTTAATATTTTTGAATGTATATAATACAACTTTATTTTCTCATTAGTCTCTAAACAACATCAATTATACCTTAAACTATGACAGTGATGAGTTAGGGGATGATATCCATAATACCTCCTTTGATAAAGCCTTTATAATAATTACATTAATATATTTGGATAACTCCTCTTAATTTGTTGTGTTTTCATAGTTAAGAAAATGACCAGATAGATCATATTCATCAACAAATTAAAGGATCTCAATTGGAATTTTATAAATTTTTATATTATGTTTATATTTAACTTTCTTCTCAACTATGAAAGATGGATCTTTATTTAAATGATGCATATTTTGAATATAATGAAATTAATATTTCCAATAAAGGAAAATATGCCCCATCTTTTATAGTATCCCAATGATATATTTCTATTAAATAAGTTCATTCAGATTGAAGAATAGTTTTTTTACTTACTAATGTGCCATGAAACATATCATCATGCCACATCTAAGGAAAATATTTGAGTGTTATAATAAGGATTTTTTTTCATTAAATACCAAGAACCTTGTTATGACCGTGATTAAATTTTAATATATTTAAAAGAGACGGAGTAATATATCTTTATGACTAACCAGTTGATATGCAATTTAAATTTTATGTAGTGAAAATTTACCAAAATCGTGGTATATAATTGTTATATTGACCCCTATACAGTGAACGTTAAAAAAATAGAGAAATTAATACAACTAAATATCACAAATATACATTTTTACATTAGAGATTTTTCACCCCATTTTCAACCATAAGGGTAATATTTTAGCATTAACAACGTCAATTGTGAAATAGGTTACCTACTTGTGGGTTGAGAGGTTTATGATGATTTCAATGATCTCAAGAAGTTCCTTCTACAACCATGAGTCTAGATATCTCTACTAAAAGAGAATTTACATAACAATAATCGAGAAACCATAAAATGACAACTTATTACACTTCTCATTTGGATGAATGATTTGATAAATGGAAAACCTTATTATCATAGATGATATTTTTTATACATTGAGACTAAATACTAAGACACCAAAAAGAATTTTAAAATAACTATTTTCCATGAATAGATGATTAGGATTCTTTTGTTTCATTTGAAGGTATATTTGGTAAAACATTTACCCCTCTATTATAGAGTTTGACACATATTATTATGTTAATGAATATGTAATAGAGTGTAGTTATCTAGTAAAATATTGCTATGCAGTTTTCCCCCATAAGGCAGTTAAAGGGAATGTGTTTCTAGTGTTACCGTATTACATCTTCAACTAGAAGTGTTAAAATGGAAATATACTTTAATGAAAATATGTTTTACTCCATTAATTAAAATTACATTATATGGGATATGTATTTCATTAGAGCCACCAAAAGTATTATTTTCAAGGAAAATAGTGTATCGAAGGCATGAAAACATTACATTTTATATTTTATTCCACTAATTAGAAATATGGTTAATTCAAGCTACATTTTAGGTTCATATTGATACAAGAATGATGAATCAAAATAATAATATAACATTATAGTCTTTGATTTGGCCCAATATATACCAATTGTATATCAAAACATTAAAGCTGGCATAAATTTAGTTATTAGGAAAATCAATGATAAATATTTTATTAACAATGAATAATTATTCCATTTAGATTGTTATAAATTTGGGATTATTTTTTAAGTTCCCTATATTCAATAGTTATATCACATTACATGATTATAGAATTTCCAAATATAATTCACTACCTAAATTAACCACAACCCCGATTGATCTTGATCAGGATTGTATAGTCATTGGAATGACACATAACTGGGTTGTCTCTCATGAAAAAAATACATAAACAAGAACTTTTATAAAGAATTTTGAAAACTACTTTGGAGTTCTTTTGATATTTATATATTTATCATGCAAGGTAAAACCATGTAAGAGTTTATAGTGAATTTTCAATTTTGAAACCTATTTGAATACACTAAGAAGAAGTATCATCTCTATTATAGAACTATATATAGATATATTCATGGTGTTACCATGGGATATATAGTGGAATCTGAATTACCAAATAGAGCAGCAACCGTTATCATAATTATTCCCATCACTTTTTTTCAAAACCCACTATTCCTGTTGGGCACTAATTACATTCTCCTCAATAAGATAATTTTAACAAAAATACTCATTCATACTTTAGAAGTATATTTTTATTTAATCCTTATACATCAAGTTATGTAGTGGAAATATGATCCTATATCATCACCCCGACCATAGATTCTATATTCATTGATTATTATAATGTGATGAGACCCATACAAATTCTCATCATATTTTATAATTATTGTAGCATTATATCATTACAATATTCACTATAGCACCAATTTTTCCCATATTCTCTTGTGAATGATCTGGATATATAAATTGATACCCATATGTTAATAATATGTGTATAATTATTCCTATTAATATACATTATTTATTTGTGTTTTTATATCTTATTTCGGACCCAAATATAAATTATATCTTGACACCTGAATCATTTATGTTATTGAATTTCTTCAATGAAATTATTTTTTCCATTATAGATATAATTCTACGGATAATACCATTTCATGTAAAACTTTACATTACCATAAACTACCTATAACAACTCATTTATTGAATCCTTTCTCTCTTATATAAGAGCTACATGTCTGAATGAGGTCCCCTTCGTCATTGCATTTTCCATCCATGAACCGGTTCTACATTTACTCTGACCCACAATATTTTTCTATATGATTGTTCTATATTATCTACAATTGATTCCATATTGACCATGTAATTCAATGGAAGAATAGATATATACAAGGTGAATGACATTAAACTATGAAACATTGTTCTCCTAGTTGCATGATTTTAAACTAAAAAATATATATTCTATTATTGAATGATTTAATGATCTTAGAAAAGATTAATAAACATTACAGATTATCCTATATAATACCATGGTTTGTGTAATATTTGTTAGTGCATTACTGCAATACATTCCTTAGTTTATTCCAAGAATAAAATCCACCTCATATATTTGAAATATTTGTGGCTTGACTCTTATTGTCTTGGGACACATAGTGATAACCAAAATTTATTATATTCTACCCATCCATAAATTCCAAAATACTTTATCACATATCAGTTAATACTCCCCCCATTCTGTAAGGTTTTATTACCAATAAACACTACATTCACATGAAACATCCATTATATATCATAACTATGTATATCGTAATTAATTTCCCGTAAGGATACATATTAAAAAATTGATCACCAACACCTAGAAAATCAAACGGGTATAACCAAATTCATTCATTCTATATATGCAATTTAATGAGTATGGTTTAAATATTCTCATTCCATATTTTGTCGGTGTCTACTATTTTTCCCAAGATTAACATTTTCTCTATTTTTCTGCATACTTATTTCATGTTGTTAAACTATAATATATAAAATACCGACATATAGTTCCACTTGGTATTATATAAGATAGTAGTTTTTTTGTTTCTAGATCATCTTGTATGATTTCTATAACCATATAAGAAGAATACATTCATATATAAAATCATAAAAAGTTAAAAAAAATAGCCTCATATATTTAAACTATATATATATATAATTACACATAAAACACCAATTTTGGTTATATACGTAAACTAAACCAAATACATCTTTCATCATGATATTTCATTCCTCACAATTTGTGTTATATTTTCCCTAAAATAATTTAGTCTTTAGATAAATACATTATTTCCCCTGAATGAGAATAATTAGTGATAGAAAGTTGGAATTTAGATCTATATTTACAAATCTATGCATGTTTTAAACCATCCCATATCCTATATTAGATTTAATACATATGAGGGATATTTTGACATAGATTTCGATTCCTTAAAAAATGCTCCATCCGTGAAATCCCTATTTACATTAATCCAATAACTATAAGTAAGAATTTTTCTATATAGATTTAAATATTTTTATAATATGATCATAAAAAAGTCTGCTAGATAACATTCCTTTAAAATCCTTAGAGATTAAAAAACATCCTTGTGAGATGATGTCAAACTATATGTTATAGGTTCATTTCATATAATGCTAAACAACAAAACTCTTTGATCCTTTTTGTATAATAAAAACATACATGATATATGGTATAACATGTTAGACCATTGAAAACTTTGGTTTGTTCCTACTATTTGAAAATAGTTTCCATAATCCTATCCAAATTAGCAAAATAATGAATTGCACATGGGCCCCTACACGAGGTTAAAACCCACTAATTAAATTAAATTTAGAGTTTTAAGGTCCCCCATATTCACATTTAAATTTTAATTACAGTACATTCAATATTAAATCCATAGGGAACCTTTTATTTCCAATATCATACAAAGATATTGAAACGCCCCTAACCTAATTCAAAACATAATTTATTCAATGATTGTCCCGTATAAGAATTATATGTGACATGATTCTTATTGTTTTACCACATATAGTAACACATGAACTATATGACATAGACCCTTAAAAACCAAAAATCCATTTCTTCAAATCAATAATCCCCAGATATCCTAATCACGGTAATCTAGATATTGGGATGTTCAAACTACATTTTGGATATTTCCATCCAAATTCCTAACATTATGCATTAAATTTATTGATCACTAGTAACATTATATGGTTAATTAGAATAAATGTAACCATTTACTAAGGACCCCTCTTTTTATTAATGATCATTAGTGACTCCATATTCATACCTAGATATTAAATTTGACATCACCCTTAGGAGGAGATCCTATAATATCAATATTCCTCTATCAACATCACAATGGAACAAGTCATTCAAATATTGTTGAATTTATATCCACAATAGAACATTACCACATTCAATTCCTTATTAAAATAATTTTGTAAATTGTATTATTCTTTAATATTCACCATTTAATGGTCTTAGGTAACTTCTTATCCATTATCTATATCTAGGATATCTTGGTACACCATTTGTTTCTAGTTCATACCCAATGAATTAGAACAATTTGAACCCCTTTATAACATAGTTCCTAGTATCCTCTACCATTATATACAAATTGGGTTCCATATTATCTTGGCTACATATGTTTTCTCAAATCCAATGGTATATGGACTATGTATATAAAACGGTTGCATCACCTTTACATATTATGCGTACTAGAATAAGGAGGAACATTCACATTAGGATTTTTTTTATGTCCACTACATCCAAACTCAAAAAATATAGCGTTGGCATCACTTGAACAAGAGGAACGTTCTGAAAAAGGATTCATTTATCATCGCTAAAATATGGACTAATAAATGGTACCTTTAATTATTGTTAATGCAAGGTAGCCTTTATGAGTGCTTTATTTTAGTGCTGATAAACCACTTCATCACGCGCATTAGTCCCATATAGAAATAGTGGATGTTCAATGTATTCTATATATATATATGATTCCCCTACAACGTAATTTCAAAAGCATGCTATGGGGATGGCTCTAGCATACACTCTCCGCATATGTGTAGGGTCCCACTAATCGGTATTGGCATTGACCAAATCTATAATTCTCATAGGCGTCAGCCCATATATATACACATTGGCAGGCCTCACATGATCTGACCCTCCATCCCCACTAATATGTGACTATACACGGCCCACCATTCAGGCCGTCAACCATATTTTTTATAAATAACAAAAATCATACATATATTAAATTATTTTAAAATTAAAATAATTAAACAAATAAAAATAAAAAATGAATAAATTGAAAGAAAATATTAAAAATTTATTAATTCATTATTTATAACATTAATAAATGTATTGAAAATATTTAAAAAGGTATTTATAATATATATATATATATATAATTAATAGATTTAAATAAAAAAAAATATAAAATAAAGTTGAGTTAATGAAAAAAATTAAAAATTATTAAATTATTAATGAAAATGTTTGAATTTAGTATAAATGAATAAAAATTGTGAATATTAATAACAATTATATGTTATATATATATATATATATATATATTGTCTATATTGTATTAATTAATAAAATAATAAAAATAAATAATTTGGTAAATTAGTAGAAATTTTATTAAGAAAATTTATTACGAAAAATGAATAAATTTAATATATATTTGTTTATATTAATTTTAAATAACAATACATAATTAATATTAAATATAAATATAGAAAGTGAATACTATATAATAATTAAAAACTTATTTTTTGATTATTCAATTTTAATGGTTTTATAGATATTAAATCATTAATATTTTCAATATTTTTAATATAGAAATAAATTCTTATATATATAAATAATATTTCCTAATGTATTATTTATATAAATAAATGTTTATTCTTACATTAATGGAGTCACATATTTAGTGAAAATTGTTTTAGGATTAAAAGTTAATATTTATTAAAAATGACTAATTATATCAAGTAATGGACATTTAATTGAATGTCATTTAAATTTTCAATTTAATATATATCAAAAGTGTGATAAAGTTTTTTCAAAAAAACATATATATAGTGGATTACTTTCTCTAGAAAACGCATGCACGCCAAATATTTCTGTAATTTATTCAATTTTTAATATTCATTTTCGAATTATTTTTATTTACATAAAATAGTTAGTATGTATTATGTTTCTAATCTATAAATTTTATGATTTATTAATTTTTTATTTGAAATATATTATATATTAATTTTTAATATTTTTTCGAATTTATTACTTTATAATTTTAATTATATATAAAAATAAATTTTTTCATTTTTTGAAGTTATTTATTTTCAATTTTTTATTGTTAAATATATTTGTGATTTAATCCATTTTAAAAATTTATTTATACATGTTTATTGATTAAAATTTTATTCTTTAAATATGTTTTTAATTTATATAATTAATATGCATTTATTTTCTCTTTAACATATATTTATATATTTATTTTTATAAACTATCTTTATCGAAAAAAAATTATTCTATTTTAAAATATAATTATAAATATAATCATTTATTTCATTATGAGACACTAGATATCATATAATTTTATTGTTCAATTTAACTTATAAAAACATGTATACATATACTCACACCTTAAATTTAATAAGATGAATATTTATATAATTAAGTAAATCCTATATAGAAACACAAACAACTACTATTTAGCATTCACAAATTTTTTTTATATATTCATTAATAATGTTAAAATGATTTCAAATAAAAATTTATGAATAAAAATATTTATAATTTTATGATTTTAATATTTATAATATTCTATAAATATAATTGTAATGAAATTAATATAATTTTTATGTAAAATATTTATATATTTATAAATAAATTATCATATATTTAAATAATTTTAAATTTATAATAAATATATTTAAATAATGTATATATTTTATACATTTATATATAAAAATATATTATATATATATATAATCATATAAATAAAAAAAATTTATATAATGATTTTTATAAATATAAATAAATAAATAATTTTTTTAAAAATACATTTATTTATATATATATTTATAATTATATATTAACTACCTTTAAAGAAGTATAAATTTATAATTATAAATAAATTTTAAAAAAATTCGGAAAGATATTTATATAATTTATAATAAAAAATTATTATATTTTGTACTAATATTATTATAATAAATATATTCTAAAATTTAATATATTTACTATATTAATATTTATAATTATATTTAAATATACTTTTTAAATATATATATATAATCGGTACAACTCTAAAACAAGGAAAATGAGCTCAGATTGTTTTCTCATCATTTTATCTTATTTTACAGAACTAATTTCCTTATCATTTTGAACTTTTACTTATTTAGTTAGTTTTAACAGGGATAATGCTTCAAGAATAACTATGAATGTTGTGGAATTTGATGGCTTGTTAAAAAAATGCAAGTACTCTAGAATAGTTTCTCATCTACAGTTTTTGTATCAATAAATACAAGAGCCATTTCAATAGTACCTACTTTGGAGAACTACGATAAAGGGTGTGAAGTGTAATACACAACCAAGACTCAATATGATATGAAATGTGCCTAGTATGACTAAAAATTATATTTTTTTAGTTTTAAATTTTTTCATGGTGTCTAATATATTTCGTTATATTATTACATACAAGTTTTTTATAAAGGATCATTATTTTGCTCATGCAGATGTTTTTCCATTCGACACCAATCACTTGACATGGGTTCGAGGCCAAATATAAGGGAACTTTGATTTTTATGATTGCATGTGATAATTTGTAATTTCTAATGTAATTTTCTAAACTAATGATTGAAATGTATATAATATAGTTCTTTTAATTTATATTTTTGTTCTAATTTTATTTTCATTTTAATTCTAAATATTCAATCTATATTTTATGTATACCCATTTATCAGCACTGTTAATAGCATTGATCAACACACCCTTCAACATCACAAGAAAAATAACTCATAAATGTACCCTTTCTGAGTGCTAGAAACAGCTCGGATAACAGGACCCTTTGTCAGCACCAGAAAAGAACGGATAAATGGGTCCTTTATCATTACTACTAAAATCAATAAAATTGGATTTATTTATCATATGTTTTATTAGCATTGATAAAGGACCAATTTATTAGTGCTTTAACTGTTAGTAAAATATGATCCTTTATCAGTGCATAAAAAATTGCTCATAAAAACCCATTTATCAATACTTATTTAAGCGTTGACAAAGAGTCCCCTTGTGAGTGATTTTCTAACACTAATAAAATTCTAGGTTATTTTATCATGCTCCAATATTTTGGGTTTTTTTCATAAAAATATGTTAGTTTATCTATATTAAATGACTTTTTTTGTAGTGGTCTATCATTATTAGATTTCATCAATGTTCTAAAAAATATATATATGAGCCTAAAACTCTATAAAAACCTTGTAAAAGATGGATAACCGTAATATATCTCCCTAATTCTCTAAATATCATGACCCGTAAACAACTGAGGAAATGTATAGAAATATTTTGATGTTGAAATACTATAAAAGGAATAGTTTATAAATATAAAACTTCCCAAAATATGGTCACACTTTTTATAGCCTTGGAAAAATTATGAGAGAGAACATGGTAATAAATGAATACGGATTTTATTTTTCACCATGTTTTCCATGTAAATTTTAGTCTCTACTCAGTTGACCAACTGGTCCGGAAATAAGTAACTGATATTATATATTGTAATCCTTGACCCCAAATATGTGTTCAACACATGGTTCGGTAACCAATGGGTTTCCTGAACCATTAATGATTACCCTTCATTCCAGAAGCCCACATCCACAAAAAAGTTATTTATCCCTAAAAATTCATTCATGGTGATTAGTATATGTTTTATTAGGCTCCATGGGACACCACTATTTTGCAATGATAATTGGTTCCACTGTACTTTTTCCAATAACATTATGAAACTTCATCCTATATAAAATTCCCAATAAAATTCATAGACCCCTAAAAATCCCAGTGACTTCCAATATTCCAATTTAAACATTGATCATCCCCTGTGTGTTTAAAACACATCATCATACCTTAATTTAGATTCATGACATCTAATTTATGCATCCCATTGTCTGTCTATACACATGGATTTGAATACGCTCAAAATTACACCCTCATTTAGTGTACACATTTTTTATGTATGAATATGACATTAAATTATTTATCATTTTCTGTTCCTCATTATGTGACCATAAAGTTCATGAAAAGATGGTCTGAGAACTATTTCATTCAATTAAAAGCATTTTTTCGGGAGGTAGTCCATACTGGAATCAGACTCTAATTCGTGTTGGGTTTTTCTTTTCCCTTATCACATAGAAAATATTATCCATTTGATCAATGGTATTGCACCCATGATTTTTGTAATATGTGGTTCAAGCATTATAACATGATATATCAGCAACCTCTAGTCCATGAATCATATCCCTATACTACATTCACACATCCATGAGGCTGTTAAAATTAATTACATTGGGATTTACATATATATTGTGTGTTCCTCAGTTATTTTAATATTTTTATAACCACAAAATTTTTTTTATTGTTCTCTATCCTTAATCCTAAGTTAAATTCATCTAGATTTCAGAAACTGAAAATGACCAATGAATGAGATGTAAAACTAACATGGAAAATAAACACAAAGGGAAGTCGAGGAAGATTTAAATTCACCACTCACTCAACATGGACCTGATGTGATCTAATTAAAACAATAAATTGAATAGAAAATATACATATAATTAGCCATTCCAAAAAACCACAATGGGTGGCCTAAATAAAATATGAGTCCATGCCCAACATTATAGTTCTATTTCTGGAATATAGAAAAGATAGGGATAAAAAAATTATTATGATGAGGCGTCAACTATAAATTCATTTACATAACCAAACCATCCCCTGTAGGAAATATTTCCTAGGAAAAAATTATTGAATTAATTTATTTCAATAATATTTTTTATATCTATCTCAAACTATTATAAATTTGACATCAAGGAAATTGTGATGTTTGGGACACTATGTTCTAAATTCCAAAAATCCCATTTATGAATATCTTTATGTTAATTCAATGATATCTATAACAGGATGAACCAACTATAGTTTTATAGTGATGATATATATATTAATTCCCACACATAAAGACATTCCAAAGAGGATTTCATCTCTAAAATAGGAATATTCCAACATTAATATTATAGTGATTGTATATATACCTAAACCCATATGTGAGAAAAAATCATATAGAAAATCATCTCTATTTTTTATTTGACTAACTATTATGTTATTATGGTGGTTAATATACCAACATATTTTCATTTCCATATGCTTAGTATTCAATCACATGAACTCAAATTCTTTAGGAACCATGCTTGACATAGTACAATTCACATTGAATGTTAATATTGGTTTGTTTTACATTAATATTTAACATTGAGTGTTTCTATATATTATATTAAAATTATGATGGAAATAAATTTATAATATTATAAAATTGTATATTATTGGAAATGATCTACAAGAAAAATGAACCAAATAATTCATCAGTCAAATTAATATATGAATATCTATAGGTTGGATTTTCTCTCTTCCAAAATGAATGGATTATTATAAAATTATCCCCATGTAGGCATAAGATTTAGATATGACCTTTTGGTATCCATTTATATAAACCATAAGGTTGAACAACTATATATTTCCATTTATTTTTGAACAATGGAGTTTATTTTCTTTAGTAGATATATAAATCTCATTTGTTTTGGATTCCATTTGTTGAATCAAGTACTCCTTCAGCCTCTACTATACAATGGATAGTTATCACAAGATGTAGTCAACTTGTATGCCTTCTTTATCCACTATTTTATTTCTCATTTACTATCTCCTCATGAAATTAGATTATTCCCAAAACACCCAAATCAATGTCTTTAAAATTTTGAAATTCAATTCTCCTTATAAAGAAACTTCTATGACGCCTAATCATACTCCCATCATTGAAGTCATATACTTATCAGAAAAATGAATCTTGAAATAATCAAATCTTGCATATATGATCATCATCCTCATTTAAGGATGATCATTTAATTTAGTTAGAAGACCCTCTAAGGATTTTTTTGATATCATAATTGATATGTTTCTCAATTCATAGTTCCATGTAATCTACTAATTATTAATGATTTATTATTAAAACAAAGGGTAACTATTTTAAAGGAATAAACGTACATTAAAAAAGGTTATCTTATAAAAACAGATTATACATCCCCATCCTAATAAGAGGCTCCAAAGTTGATCTCATAATACATAATATCATCTTTTTTTGTTATAACGATAGGATCCCCTTTAAGGATCTATACTACTAGGATTGATGGTACTATAAATGATATATTCAAGATCATACATCAACAATTAGATATTAATGGAAAAATTAAGGATTCTATAATAACTCACATTATCCTAAAGTATTGGTTTACATTGTAGTTCATATATCTCCTGGTAAAATATAGTGAGTGTCTTCCTCTGTAGGGGTTCCCCGACATAATGTGGTATAGGCCCCATCAATCAATATTGGCTAAATGTATATCCCCACAGGAGTATTTCCATCTCCTTCTAGTATTTGATCGATTATTTTATTTCTAATATATCCTTCACAATATGTTTATATAGGTGGATCCTCCACATATAGTTCCATAATGAGTGTCCCTGTCAACTGAATTGGTGGGGTGACCATATAAATAATTATTAAAACAAACAACCTATGTTCTATATCTAATGTTTTTTTTGTGTCACGAGATTTGATCTTAACACTATTTAGGGAAATATATATAACATTGGAAACTTCTATAATTTTTTATTATAATTGATGTTTATATAAAAACTCAAGAATTTATGGGTGTCAATGATTGAGAAATGATCTTTTATCTTCCATAGACAATCAGATGATGTCGTGAAACATTTTATAAAATAGGTTTTAATAAGGATTTTCAAAATTACATGGTCAAATGTAGTCACCATACAGGAACCATCTCCCCCCCCACCCATCAGTTATATTTGAAGGTAAACATCAATAAGTGATATTTTGAAATCAATATAGTTTTATTGGAACTATGAGATTGAGATTTAAAACAGTTCAAATTTTCATTAACCTTAAGAGTTTGCTCAGACCTTTTAGGGGAGGTATATTCTATATTTAAATAGCATTTATGTTATCATATGTAAGAATGAGAAATGATTAATAGTTATATAGAATCAACCATTTTATTTAAACTGTTAAATTTTTTCATTATATTGTCTCTTACATTAAGTCTGATCTCAAATGGTGGAGGGTCATCCTCATTTCTATATGATTCTTCAGAAGGGTGGAGAATATATATGAAAATGATTTTTTTTATCATTGAAAAAAACCTCTTCTTTGGGGGAACTCCCTTTCCTACTTTTTACAGACACACCCTACCCTCTAGGAAGTCCCTGGTTGTGACCCCAATTATATAATTTTGGGGATCATCAATAACTGATGATACTGCCATTTTCTAAAGGTATATCATAAAACTGTACATCATAATGAGTTTTAGGATTAATAATTATTCCTCCAAAATGAAAAATATTTAAATCATCTCGGTGGGGATTGCGTCTTATTCATTATCCTATAATTCTATGATTATTCCTTCAATTATTACCCTATCTATAATATCTTTCACCGATTTCTTTAAAAATACCCATATATCGGTGACCAGGATAAGTATATTAAACTTGTTTCTACACCATTCTCAGGTTAGTTTAAATTTAAAATGCATAATGATACTTAATGTTGAAAATTTGAATGATTAGAAATCCAATCTAGAGTATTACCCATAATACTCACATAGTGGTACTTTAATGTCTACATATCCTTAAAATAATGATGTTGGAATTTACATATTATGTGGAGATGTTAGCTGGTATCCCTTTTTCCATGGAGAAGGGTTATCATCTTTTGAACTAGATATTTCTCAAGGGTAATAACTTCAGTTGAGACCCCACCATATTACCCATAGCTAAACTATCACGTAATAGTCTAATGAGGAGCAACTAAATATTTAATAGTTTATAATCCTAAATTTGATTTTGATTTTATGACATAGGTCCATTATCTATCTAATATATTTATGGGGAATTGTGGAATACCATTTCAATTTATCCAATGTTAATATAGAATTTTTATTAAGCAAATTGATGTATAGTATCATTAAAAGGATTTAAATTATCCACGAATGGGAATAATCAGATAATTTCATGAAAAATTAATGTTCCATTAGAAACATGATTACAACACATATTGGTTCGTAAATAATTATTTCCAAATGTTGTAATGATATTATGAGGGTATTATCCTATCTCAGATTTCTGATAATTTATTCTGTCTTGCACAAGAGGAATCGAAATTGACACATGATATAATTTGTTCTATAATCCTCACAGAAAATTTTATAGTTGATCTGATTCAGTATTACTTTATATCTCATGGACATATCATATGACTATAGTTTGTATGATTTGTTTCCATCATATGTGACCAAACCTATAGGAACATTCCCATAATATAAAAGTTTGACCTCCAAATAGAAAATGAGTATTTTAGAAGAAGCATAAATATTCCATGATAATAAAATAATTATTAAAATAAACAACATTAAATGAATTAAATCATATTTGGGAATTTTAACATCCTAAAATAGCATGTATGAGTTGAAATGAAACACCATATATCCGCATAGAATATTGAATAATCATGAGGTTGGAAAATGGGACTTCCCATTGGAATATATTGTAAGAAATGTTGATTATTTAGTAGCATTGGAATATCCAGACCCATTGGTTCTCTTGCCAATAATATGGTATTTATTATAAAGGAATATAGAAGAATACTATTTTTGCGGTCTTATGATAGAAGTATGTATAAATACACTGTTAATAACTCTATCATGTGTGTATCAAAATGGATTTACCAGTTGGTTTCCTACCCCCACTACTCATATTAAACATTATCTAGATCAGGATTGTACAAGTTTGGGACTCAAATCTATCTTATAGAGGGATATTCTACTAAAAAAGGATTATAGGAACAATTATATGAGTTATTTGGAATATATTCTACAAATCCATAAAATTTGACATAAATTAAATGACTATGTGTATTCCCTAAAATTATTTTCTTATTTCATAATTTAATTGATGATATATATTTTCCTTTATGGGAAAACCAATAATGCTTTTGGGGGAAAAATCAATATTCATGGCCGTGAGAATTTGAACCTAAGAATTTTTTTCCACCCATGTGATTATTACCACATCAACTTTTGATAAGTTCTGTCTGTTAGTTTGAGGAATCAAATTTCTTGAAAACATTATAATTAAATCTTTTTTATTTTAAACATTTGTTTGTGAGATCTATTTGAAATTATAGATCGTTTTTTATGAATTTATGATTCTAATTAAATAATCATTTTCTAGACACATTAATCCCAAATACATTCAGTCCTAATGATTCTTATAGATCATAGGTCCCAATATTCATTTTAAAAATATTCTAGATCAATGGTGTAATAGTGAAAGCTAGATGAATAATAGTCCATATCTATTTTAACATGGTTTTTCTGTTATCCAAAGTGGTATTGTAGTGTTGATGTAATAATTTCATATGGGTATCCCATTGGGAATTTTCTAACCTATTAGTATATGTTCAATGTTCCAGGATTCATGTATTCTAAATGCAATGATATTGAGAGGTTGGAATCTTGGTGAAGGATATTGAAATTTGTTAGTAACCCAACTCTATATAATGGTAGGATGTTTGATGCTCTTTATTCTTAGTGGTGATTCTATAAAACTATCTTTGGACCCATGATGAAGTGTTTTCTTATTAGATAGAATAACCATTCAAAAAATATTAATCAATAAATCTAATTTGGTTGTTAGATTTGCTATTTAAGGAAAAAATTTAGTATCTAGCCATCATGAACCTAAAATTGATTTATAATGTTTATAATTACAGTAAATAAAAAATACATAATAGTCATCAAGGTGATAAAAAACCATTAACGACTGTAATGATTCATAATGACAAAAAAAAGTTATTTTTATCACCCTAGAAACATATCTTATTTTGATTCAGCAATATTATATCTCATATAGTATATCACTCTTGTGGCGTCACCTATGTTATAGTTACTTGGTTCCTTCACTCGGTGTATTTCACTTAGGGATCTTAACCCAAATGGAATCACCCAGTGTACCTTCACTCAGGTCCATTCTCTATTGTCCCATCACAATCATCCCTTTCCTAAACGGGGGGAGGGGACCTATTAATTTTAGTGAAAATTCATTCATTTAACTTAAATTATCATTAACAATGACTACAAATTAATTGTGATAAACTACATATCTTTATGAAATTTTAGTTATAAATGCAAAGTGGGTTACTTCTCTCTATTTAGTTCCTATTTCCACCTCCTAGGAAACACTAAGTATTTTTATCACACTTCTCAAACATGAAAATTTTCTAGACCTCTATAACAAGAACTATCTTTGGCACTCATATAAATTCTCTTCAATGAATAACACATAATAAAAATTGAAACATATTTATTACAATAAATCCCATTATTTGGGATAATTATTTTGGAACTCCTTTTTTTGGAAAATGGACCATGGTGGGTATGGATAATGGTTTCAATGAAGAACCCCAATATTTAAACTATGTCCTTATGGGTGAACCCTTGTTATTTCACCCATGAACAAAAACATGCCCCATGTTTTTCCTCCATATTTGACATTGGTGAAATGGCCTTCATGCCCATTTCCCATAATCTATGTGATCATACTTTTTTATTTTATAAAACCCATTGGATTGAATAATGGAATTATATTCCCACATATATGAAGATTAAGATAGAGTTGAGACGCCATTTTCCCATGTATCTAAAGCCCCATTAAGTTATATCACAACATTTAAATAGTAATAAAATTACCCCAAATTATGGGTAATTAAACATTTTGATGATAAAAATGTTACTATAGTACACTTACCCAATAATTCTTACTTAATTGTGAAGGATATACAACATAAAAATGAGTGTGAGGTTCTTCTAGATCCTCTGGGAGGCACCATAAAATGGAAATACAATCACATGTTCTTCAAAGAGTCTGATCACAAGGGTGATATCCTTATCTAATCCTGTAATATAAAAATACACTAAAATCCTTATATTCTATAGGGAGACCATTCACCTACCCGACACTTACCAAAAACACCTCTACATGTTATCACATAGAGGAATCACCACCCCTATCCCTGACCTCTATGAAGAACCTTACTAATACTTGATTAACTAATCCTCATCACTCATCCTTCGATAGAGAGATCCTCTTCAAACATCGCTTACTATTGAAAAATCATTCAAATAGCCCTAAATTGGTGGAATCAACATATGTAGATCTCATTCAATGAACTAACACTCTATTGAGAGAATAAACTATTATATACATCACAATAGATAATTACACTTCTTATCTCACCGTAGTGAAAACATCGACAGTAATAACTCTATAAGTGAGAAGCCACGCCTAGGTCATGTTCCTAAGATAAGTCTTATACTCCGTTCCCACTATAATAGATTGTGGATAGCTCAATTTCATTATCAGTTCATCCCTTTTATAAGGTCTCCTTCTCAAGAATCAACTTATAACCTTCTACTTTAAATACTATTCAACCATAAGATTGGGGAAACCATAATAGAAAGAACCACTTTAAATATGTATTTATTTTATTTAATGGATTAAACTGAGAAATCATATTACTTAGATAAATTCAAGGGGGTGTTAATGGTCATTTACTAAATTTTTAATATGATTTTTTAGGGTGAGGATACCAATAAGACATTTTCTTGATCATGCATCTAAATTTACCCATCATAATCCCAATCTCTATTAGAAAGGATTGATAGTGGAATCTCTAATATTATCAATGATCCTTGTGATCATGGGATTCCTCACTATGTTTATAAAGTGGTTGAGTCCCAATCTATTATTTCATCCCTTTAAGATATTGATGAACTATGAGACATCCAAATTAGGCCAACTCATTTTATTTTGTAACCTCCACTTTTGGTATCCCAATTATTATGTAGTTCTGTAGAGATTCTTCTAGTTTTCATCCCTAATTTCATCCTTTTGGGAACATATCCCCCCTGAGTCTAGTCATACATCACTATCCAGATATCACATAATAGGATATGGACACCAATTACTGGTCTCCACCCAATAGGTGTTATTCCTATATCCTTATCAGTGACCAATATTCCTTGGATTAAATCCATGATATTTCCATATTCACCACGTGTTTTATAGAAGGGGAATCCATATGTAATTCCATTCAATAGTCAATAGTTACCCATTTCATGAAATAGATGGCCTTACTATAATACAATAAAAATTAATTCCATTGTCCTTCCAAACAACCTTAAATTATGCTACTGGAACAATATTTACATTGAAAATTATTAAAATGATAAATTCGGAACCACCCTGAGGATCAAACCCAACATCATAAAGATATATAACACCCCTCACTAGTCCATAATTGTCAGCAGCCAACATTCCTGCTATTAGAGGACCATATTACCTCTCAAACCTATAGTTACCTTCTCTAGGAAAAATTACCAGTGATTTACTTTTTATAAATCAATATTGAATAGGAAATTTTATTCCCATATATTTTAATTTAAAATCATATTTATTGATTTTATATAGAACATGAAACACCAGGCCAAAAAACATGTGAAAATATATTATATAAATATGACCATTATGACATAGTCATTATATTGATTGGTACTAATAGGAATAAAAAAATTCAATTTATTTATATAATGTTAATAATAAATACAATTTTTGATAATAATTAATAACATTATAGAAATATTAATTTATACATAAAAAATTATGATTCAAAAAAAATGATTTTCACTTCACTTTTGGAGAAAAAATTATAATACTTTTTTCCACATTTAGAAAATATATTTGATAAAATAAAATTTATTTTTTAAATTTTAATATTAAAAATATCTTTATGTAATTTTTTAATAATTTTCTAATTTAGTTATTTTTAGTGAATATTTAAAAATACTTGTTTTTATAAAACTTTCATTTCATTTCAATTGATTCTATAAATTACAATTTGAATTATGATTCACATTTGATTCCCAAGTGACATAAGTAATATTTAGTTATATTTAATCTAAATAGATACATGTTAATCATGTTTGTATTGGATTTTGGTATATGATTATTTTTTGTCTTAAATCAAATTTTTTTGAAAACTATTAAAATGTGTGTAATGTTTCTCCAATTTGGATAACTAATATACACATTTATGATGAATGATTTAAATTGAATTTATATCTTATATATATCAATATATAAATTTAAAAACATACCATGTTGATTACTAATCATATGGTTAATGTGAGATCATATTATGCTTGAAAAATGCATTTCTTGAAAATTAGTTTTAGGACATGATTTATGTGAACATCAATAAACTGAAATTTTATAATTATATTGATTGAATTTAAGTCAAATGGATTGCACATGTGGAATTCTAATAATTAATAATATATAATATATAAAACTAATGTTTTTTAATAATTAATAATAATAAATGTAAATATTTAATTACCATGATTATGGTCACAATAGATTTACAATGGTGTTAAAAAAATATAATGGTATATTTTCTGTTGAAATATTTAAAATATTATTTTATTGAAATTTTTAAAAATTACACTGTCAGATAATTGAATAAATGGTCATTTGGAACATTTTCATTGGGATTTTTATAATTTTTTATTCATTATAGAAATATCAATTGGGTTTCCAAGATATTACCCTCACTCAATTATAAAATGGAACCTCCCCCCATCAGTTATTCACCCCTATAAAGACATTTACCAAGACCGACCCTAGAAACAATCTCTCTCGTACATTCTTTTTCCACATTATAGTGGTGTTTTTGTTTCTAAAATACCAACCATATTTTTATTGATTATAGAACCAATGGTGGTTATTCTAAGATATGGTAATTAGGTTTACTACATTATTTATATTTATATATTATTTTACAACAATAAATTATGTATTAAAAATTCTAATATAATAACATCAGCAACTTCCGTATACTAATTTTTTGTTATGTTTATGGATTAATATTTATCAATCTTCTTCTCCATCAAATGGGATAAAAATTCATCACTCGTGTGAATCGCGGACTACCACCTCATGAACAAATGTAATTTTCATTCGATATATAACTAGCATAGATAGTGATAATGGTATAAATAATGATTTTATATAACACATATGACATGATATTAAATTTGAAAATTTATTATTCCATCTACATTTTGATGTGTCATACCCAGTTAGATCGTATGTAACTAAACATGGTCAACCACATGGTCTAAAGCCTTCCCCCATATGCCAAATGGTTTCCAACTAGTTTTGAGGGATAAGGGTTCGTCTTTGGGGATACTATTCCATATATTCAACATGTAGTATTGTGTAACTATAATTCAATAGTAAATAGAGGAATAATAATAATGAATAACTTTAACATCATAAGAATAAACAACCAGATATGATAAATGGACTAATAAATTATAATCCAAACTATATAAAAATCTATATCAATGTCATGTTGCGATAAAAAATAGAACTTCAATAAATTTTATTATGAATCCATACATTTCATTGATATCAAATGATACAAATGAGAAAAAAATTCAATAACATCTACTTCCTGAACATGGCCATGCGCTCCATGACCCCAAATTATAAGAAAATCAAATATTCATGGTTGGGTGTATTCCCTAATCCCTACCTACATCCCAAAAGATTATTTGGGTACTAATTGGTGGTCTGAACATGTAATGAGATATACTCAGTATTCCCAAACCAATGATGCTTAACATAATTAAATTATACACTTATAAATTTAATCATACATAGGAACGAATTTTTTAGTGGAATAAATTGTGTGAAAGGATTTCTATTTTAGGATCAGGATCCTCATGTAATGATCAACCGAAAATACATTATTTGGTCTAAGATGATATTTTTTTGAATAATACATCTTGTGTATATATTCATATAGGAGGTGTATATACAAAGTGATATACATTAACAAATTAAGACATAATACTTAATACCATGTAATCCACATAATATTAATATAATAATGGTCTAAACCACATAACAAAATGAAAAAATGCAGTAACAATAATAAAATCGGACCCATGGTGTAGCCAAGGTGTCTAATCAATGATTATGTAAAAGTATGACCCAAGATGAAACTAGGGTGTTCTTGACCATAAATGGTTAAGCTGGCTCATATTATTAAAAAATTAAACCTATCTATAGGGGTAAAAGTGTAATAAAAGATAATATACAATACATTCCATTAGAATAGCATTTAATATAGATCATGTTACATGTCCTTAGTAAATTATGGGATAAGAATAAATGGGGAGTAAGGGAGGAATCTAAGGTGTCTTCTCTATGAGTACTGTTTCTTGTGGGGTTCTCTAGTGATAAGGATCCACTCGTATGATGGTACCATTAACGGTTCAATAATAATAGTGTAGTATATATTTTTTATCATAAAATGGAGATGTCCACGTTAAATGATTTATTATCTTTTTTTACATTCATGTTTTATTATATGTGCCTGGCTAGACTGACTGAATGGGCTTATTCTTGAGCTGATTCAATGACATTGTTAAACTATTCATGTGTGTCCAAACATTTGATTATCCATAGTGGAAACTACCAATGACACCCAAATCCATAACTATGTATGGACCTTTTGTCCCAAAGGCATATGGTTATATGTGGTTTTATACCCAACGATACTTAGGAGCTCACATTGGTTGATAGGATTGGAGGTAGGGCTCATCATACTCTTTTTGGGGGGATTTTTCCTACTATATGATTCAATTATTTATTTCGGATATTTTTTATAATCTCTTCCTAATCATGATATGGGAATGGTTACCCTAAAAAATTATCATAGGATAAGACGTTTTATATTCAAAGAGTTGGGGTCTTGATAGAAAATCCATTTATATATTTATGAGTTTATTCTTTCATTTCCCTTTTGTTGGTAGTTGCTCATATGTTGAAGCAATATCACCAGACAGTCTACTGTATATTTATCTATGGATTCTATTTAGATTTATTGTATGGGATAGATCCACTGTGATGCATCCTATATATATATTTTTTAAAAGTGAATAAAAACCCACATAATTCGTTAAACAAGTGAAGTATAACATCTTATAGAAAATACATTTAAGTGGGAACATCGGAAGAATTTGTTGGGATCATGTCTTAGAGTGGTTTCCTACATATCCTGGTAATAGAAGGAGTCATAATTTTCTTAGTTCAATCATTCCCTTTAGGACTAACCCCAATGTAGATAAACTAGTATGATGGGAAATGGTATCGTACCACTAATCGGGGCTTACACATAAAGGTTTAACGAGATAGTCTCGATTCATGATTCTAATGGCGTGATCATTTTGAATTCCTATGAACATGTGATACATGATCATTGTTTGTAATACGTGATTGAAATAAATCAGCCTCACTATATATGATTGTGATTCTTACATGAAGGGAAACCCCATTGGATTCTTAATGTGGGTATTGGGCCTTTGGACGGTGTCCTATGTACCATAGTTCAAATGGAAATCAGATTCATCGTTATTTAATGGATTGAGGCCTACACACTAATGAATTACTTTCTGAATGATATGACCTCTAAAAAATCATGAACCACAAGATATATGCTCGGTGTGGGAAAGAGGGGATTGAAAATGACAAGTCTCACTACTTTTGGATATAGGACTTATGTTTTGGTGCTATCCTTTGGATGTATATTTTAAAGTTAAGTTTGTAAGAAGGTTTCTTACATATTCGGGTTAGAGTAAAAATCATAGTCAGTGTAGTTCAATTAAACCGGGGCTTACACATTGATATTTCCTCTTAGAGAGGTTTTACAAAATTATGAATTCTTAGGATTACCGCTTGTCATGGAATGCTTTTCTTCATAACATACATATATTTTTACTCAAAATTCCTTGATTGTATAATTTACATGTCAGAGTATGTATTCCTAACATTCCCAATGATAGTCACCTTAATCAGTTGACTTTTCTAAGATCCATTACATAATCTGGATGGAATATCTTCAAATTATTGCAAGACCATAGCTAACATCTATATAGGAAATTGTCAAACCTAGTTTCAGAATCTTGGAATCCGTTTTATTATTTTGGATGACATGCATTGAGTTAATCACATGATCCATCTTAAATTCTCTTATCTCATTGTGAGAGATGGAAGACATACATGGAGAAAATCGTGAGAGTGGGTGTGAAATTTTTGGAGGGTGCTACATTTTTTGAATGACTTGTCTGTGTGTCATAATGAAACTCGTATAACATGGCGTTAAGTCATCGCCAGACCTAGCTGGCTTCTCTAGAGGATGTCATGAGCTTTGGATAGCTTGTACAAAAGATGGTATGAGAACTAGTTGATAAACTCAGGTGTTACTTCAAGATTCGGCTAACATGTACTACAAATACCGTATGATTTGGGAGACTATGAGGGACAACTCAAGGTTGAGAGGGGGATTCCATAGGGTTTCATGAGAAATGGGTGGAATTATAGGGGGTCTTATGTTACTTCCTCTAACATGTTTATTGGACTTGGTGTGATTCAAATAGTTTATCAATCTAACATCATGTGATCTTGGTGTCATGTCCTTGTTTTGTCAAGTGAACTATGTGGTTCACAAGAAGCGCATGCGGATCTATATATTTGTTCTTCACACAAGTATCCCTTAACTTTTCCTTTTTCAATAATTTTTATTGCATATTATATAGATTTTGACAGTGTCATATTTTTAAATTCATTCATTATTTAGAAGACATGAAAAAAATTACTTGATGTGAAACCATTCTAATCATGAGATTATAAACTTTGATCAATAAACTCTAATGCCTAGGTACTCTAGTGTATGGATACAATGATGAATTTTGAATGATGGGGTTGTTGATTTATAGGGCTCACCATCCTAATTATTCTATACATTTTAGGTCGCATATTATGCAAATCCATAATAGATTCATTGATGGGACTTGGAATCACATGTTTCCATGAGGACCTACAGTAGCTCATTTTGGGAGTGTCACATGATTTTCAGCCACTATGACACCATCTCATCAATTATACATATATAATATTATAACAAATTAATGGTGTCTTACTTGATCATGTGTTAACATTGATGTAATTTAAATTGTTGGGATAAAACATCAATGAGCTTCAAGAGATCCGGTAACCTATTGAATGGATTTTTATTGATTTTAAATCACTTTTATAGGGCTTTTTGAGACAATAATGGCCTGGATATCGGAAATAATGAGATCTATCCATCATGCTGGAGATCTTTTGGGAGGTCATGGGGAGGTCATGAGACCATCACATAATGTATACAACAATAAGTGTCTTCCATATTTTAGCATTATTTCCTTCTATTATTTTTCAACTACTTAGAGATCTTGTGATCATTCACAAGTGTTTTCCAAAACAATCAAACACCCCACTGGTGATGCGTTTTGTGATAAACAAAGGGTCATGTTGTGAGAAAGAACATGTCATGGAATATCCCATCAATTATTATTAGAGATACTAAGGGGGTGTGTCAGACCACATTGACATGTATGAAGACCATCTTATGGAGATGGTTACATGCCAACGGTCTCTATCATTGGCAGGTGGAAAAGTCTCCATGTGCATGTGGCGTATCATTACCCCCTTTGGTTGGGAATTGTTTCCTAATCATGTACTCTATTATAGATTTATTATATGTTTTTTTTAATTTCATCTTAATCAAAATACAGGATCAGTTACCAAAAAAAATTATAATTTAATTCTATTTATATTCAAATAGAGGTTGTTTTTTTTTAATCCATCTTAATGTATTAGAGGTTCTTTATCCATTTACCATGGGTATGTATTTTCATATATGTTGAATTTCTTATCTAGTATCTTTAGATATTTTTTATCCAAAGAGGTTGTTAATAATTCAAAGATGGGATTTTGCCATTATGAGGCATCCTATAAATAATGTATTATAATAGGAATTAAATCCGATGTAGTTTATTAAACCAATAATGTTTAATTTAATATAGAATGGATATATATGTGGCAATTTGGGCAGTATATGTTGAGATAGAGCCTCATAAAGGCTTAATATTTAACCTAGTTATAGAGAGAGTAATATTATTTTAGTCATTACCTTTATAAATAATCCCAACATAGATACCCTTTCCAGATGAGTAATTATATAATACAACCAACTAGGTCTCACACACTAAGTTTCCCTAGTTGGTGGAGATACATTTTTTCAATGAGGTTATAATTGTATCTCTGTAATCCCATATGATATATGATCGGTTTGAGATGAAATGGATGATAATTTGTCATCTTTATTTCATATTGATACATGGATTACGTGTTGGGATATCCCACTGAATGCATAATGTAGGGAATGTGCCTTTAAAACAAGAAATATGTATCATGGTTGTGGTATGAATGATAGTAATCATTGTTTAGTGGGTTTGTCGAATACACAATTAGAAATATATTTTATTAATGACACGTCCATTTAAATTTTGTCAGACCATGTGGGCTATGCTCATTGTGGGGAATATAGGATAGAAAATGACCAAACTCACTACTTGTGGATGTGGTTCATATGTGACGTGACTGACCCTTGCATTTTTATTATAGATCTCATGACTTAAAAAGGCATCCACGTATCATCGTTTTATAAGGAATAAGATTCATAATAGTTAAATTAAATCTGAGCATACACACAGAGATTTCCCCTTATGGATTCTAGATATGGTTATCATATAATGGGATGCCTACATGACCTTTCCTATTTGTCTACATGAAATATCTTGATTTGTATTTTAGCATGCCTTTATTGACTCTTTGACATGTTATAGGATCTCGGCCTGATGATTCAAAAGATAATCAACAGATATAGTTGAAATGTAACAGCGTCCTCAAATAATATGGATGGCACGTATGTATTTCTTCTCATGAACAAGGATGGAGTGTCTGTAGGACATCACAAGACTTGGCAGCTTGTTCATGGAATCTATTATGTGATATCACCTAACTTGCATGGTGTTTCATGATCCAACTGACTGGATTTGGTGTCATCTAGAAATTTGGATAACATTTATTTTGGGAATCATGGGAGTAAGTGTTACATGTACGGAGGGCTCTTATTATCCTATATGACTTGTTAGATTGTAATTGTGAATGATGAATGACTCTTCCTAAGGACTTATCCTTATCTAGATAGCTTGTCCAGAGGATGCAACAAGGTCTCGGTGGAATATCGGGAGGGCATCTTGACAACCAATTGACATAATCATGTGGTAGCATGAGACTCAAATTTAAATGTAATATTGTTGCCAAATTATTTGGGCAACACATCTGATTTACATTAAAATGTCGGTATAGATAGCTAGGGGGGTTTCAAAAACATGGGTTAAAATATTGGGGGTACCATTTGACTTACATAGACATGTACAGGGGACTTCACATGATCCAAATAGTATACCAAAATGTTTTCATGTGATTTTTGAATCATTTCTTCCTACTCTAATGTGAAAGGGGTGGTTCATAGAAAGAACATAATGATCATTGTATATGTTATTCCCATAAATGCCTCATCCTTTAATCTTTATTCAAACTATTTATTTCATATTCCGTATATTTTTTATTGTTATCAGGTTTTATGTATAACATGATTTAGCATTTATATTCCATTCCCCTTATATTACACATCATAATTCTTCCAAATGATCTATGATTGATCATGAAACTTCCCTATGCATGTTGGATGATTGGTCGAATTTCTCCTTGGATTTTACATGGTAGAGAACTATTGTTGTTGCATGAGCATCTGCTCAAATATATTTTCTCTGATGCCTATGTATGAATGTTTGGGGATCCGAGGATGAATTTTTTAGAAGATGGGTGGGGGATTTATAGGGCTCACCACTTCAATTATTTATTTCTAATTTAGGAACATATTGTGTTAATCTATACTGTAGTTACTGTATGGATTTGACATCACTATTTTTTCTGATGTCATTCAATATGTAATTATAGGGAAGACACTTCATTTTTAGTGACTGTAGGACCAACCATTCAATTCCAAATTTATATATTATATCCAATTAATGGGGAATTTCCGAAACAGGGTGGCACACCAAGGGACTATCCCATTTCCAGACTATTATTTCTAAGGGCCCTCACAAGATAAGTGTGTGTTGAAAGGCCATCATTTCATCTTAGTCAATTTGTGTGGGTCCTTCTGTGAAAAAATGATGGATTGATATGGTAATTCATTAGATAATTTAGTCATGAAAAAGGTCTTCATCAAGGTCATGTATTTATAATTAGCACGTATTATAAATTTTATTACTGTAAGAGGTTTCCACATTTTTATTTTTTATTTCATTATTTTATTTTTCAATGTATTGGGGATCCTTCTATCTTGCATAATTTTTTTTAAATTCTATCACTCTCCCGATGGCTGATGTGTCATGTGGCCAAAAATGAGTTATGTGGTGATCCACTAGCCTTTTATGTTAAATCCATAAGTTTTCATTATGGTGCTGAAGGGGAAGCACATGACAATTTGGACATGTATGAATCCCATTTTGTGGCATGGATTCCATGCATGTGGGCTCTCAAATTATGAGGCATACATGTCACTATGGTCTTACGGTGTCTCAAAAACTGTATGAGGCATGTCTCAGGAAGATTATGACCACAATAAGCACTCATAATTTTCCCCTTCTATTTTTTTTTCAAGTTCCCGGAATCTTGTGAGTTTTCATGAGTGTTTTTTATGATAATCATGTCCCCATAGGTGATGCATTATTTGAACCAAAAAAGGTGTTATGATGAAGATCGGTAATTATAATGTAAAATACCTTTTTGACTAAACATGCATGAAAAAACAATGTATTCAACACACTAAACAATGGAAATAATGAAATATTATTAACCAATAGGTGATGAGTTTCATAATAATATAATATATGATATAATAACTTGGAATATGGTTTTATTATAAATTAATAACCATTTTAAACCCATTATAAATGGGGTTTTATAATTTTTAACTAAATGGACATATGGTGATAGTGTTTTTCTATAAAATTCTCTTCATGGTGTAGTATATTAATATTATTAACCTAATTTCACTCATATGGTTTATATAATTTCAATTTTACAAGTAATATATTAATTCATTTATTATTCTTGGTATGTTATGCTTCAATTTTAATTATTTAATCCTTGTGGATTTGACTTTAAAATTACCATTTGGTAAGAAATTTCATAAAACAGTTTCTTTTAATTAGGTTGTATTATCTTTTCAATATCATTGATATTATCAGATTATATGTGTAATGTATTTTTATTTTATTATGGTGTATTTTATTTTTGTTAATGTGTATTTAATTTTTGATACCCATAAAAATTTCATCAATTAATCCTTACTCGAACAATTTCATCATTGTAAAATATTTCAACTCAATATTCTCTTGTTGGAGATATGTTAGGTATTATGCACCAATTACATTTTATGAATCTTATATACTACCTCATGGATATTTTATATCATGAATATATTTATATTCATGATATTTAATGTATCATTTTTTTTAATATATTTCATGGGGGTTATGATTCAAATGTTTCAAAATTGTTAAGGGTCTATACTTCAATATCATTTTTATTTGAGATTATTTATGAATGAATTTTCATAGAATGAAATTATTTAATCATTTTCAATTAAACTATATTAATTTTATTATCATCTTTAAATTCATGAAATAATAATGTATTATTACCATTTTACACTTTTTGATAGTTAAAATGATTTAGAAAATATGTTTCGGAAATTCCAACTTTATTTTTCCTTTCGGGTGACAAACTTTTTTCATATAAATCGATGTTTTTTATTGTTTCTTCAAGAATTTTTTTTAGTATTATACAATAATAAATTAAGTAAATTTTACCCTTGTATTAATTTTACAAAAGTTATTAAAATTTAACTTCCAATCATTTTCCAAATAATGTTCTTTTTTAATTTTTCTAAAAAAAATATTAATAAGAAAATTGTTTTGACACTCTCATTGTAAATGAAACTTTCCCGCCATCATGACTACTCATTTATTTGGATCATATAATACAAGTTTAGATTTTTATTTCGAAATATATTTTCCCACTATTAGTCATTAATTTTATATTTTAATTTTTTTTTTGAAATGATTAGTTTCCCAAGAATTATTTATTAATCTTATTATCGTAATTCTATTTGTCAATTATAACAACCCTTAATTTTATGTATACTTCATTGGGTATATGTTGTAATTATATCATCTTTATTCTTTTAATATATTTTTTGTGATCGTTTTGACAAAGGAATGTATTTATATTCAATTTATGGATTAATTTCATTCCTAGTAACTTTTCCTTGATATATTAACATTGTAATGATATTTAGAAATTGGATATTCCAAAAAGATATATATTTATTTCAAAATAGATTTTATTATTCTGTGAAGAGATTTCATTTATATATATCATGTTTTAATTTTCATTTAATTTTATTTAATGTTGATTTATTTTTTATAAAAATTATTTAATAAATGACGTTATTTGTTAATAAGTAAATTTTATCATGAATTAAATTGATCTTTCTTATATGGGGAATAAATTTTATATTCAATAACTGGGTCCCAGAATTATATCGCCACTCGATTAAATGATAGGTCTCCTGTGGAAAATCATTACTCTATCATTAAGTAGATTTTTTCAATATACTTACCATTAATTTAACTATATTGGAAAATGTTATTGAAGATATAGATATCTTGATTCCTGAGATCATGATGTCCAATATTAAAAATTTCACTCACTGATAATTAATTTATTATTATTCATGGGATACATTATTTAATATTATTGATGGATTAACATTAATGTCAAGTTATTCATTATATGTAATTATTTTATCATTATTTATTCCTTTTATATTATTCTTCTTACTAAATTTATTTTTAGATGGAATTTATTTTTAGTTATATACATTGTGATATTTATTATTCCAGATTAATTCATGAAATTATACACTTTAAATAACCTTTAATAAGAATCATATATTAATATATTTTTCCATTCCACATTATATAAAGTTGGAATTTTTTAATGAGTTTAAGAGTGGTTGATTTTTATGATTACACCATTGTAATTTATATTTTTAACAATAATGTGAGATTAAAGTATGAAACATGTTTACCAAAACTACTAACCCATTCTATCTTTTTTTATGTGATCACTTATACAGCATTCCAAATTAGTGAAGTGTCTGCTGGATCTAGGTTACATGGATCAGGGTCTTTACCAAAAATAATATATTTCATTACTTTATAGAAATATTCACCATGAAATTAGTTTTTTATTCCCTAGGAACACATTCCATTGGTACAACTCACTTTATGATATATTTCTAATGAGGAAATAACTCTATTTCTGTTCCAAACAAACTACTGTATAAAAAATCTAAATATATCATGGTTTTATATTCCCAATTAAATAGACCCATACTTATTCATAATTATTACCACATATTCTTACTAGAGAGGGAATCCCATATGTAAGTACCATACCAATAATTTCTATGGATTTTTTTGACTATTTGTATACTCAACATGAATTTAGACTTCATAAAATTACTCACAATTTCATGATTAAAACTTTTACTCGGTTAGAATTTATCATATGAACATACAAGGTATGTCACATCATGTTTATTCAATCTAAACAATATTGATTCTGATTACCTTACCAGGGATAAATTGGAATCCCATCCATGGGCAAGACGGCAATACCATAAATAACCACACCTCCGTATTGTTTATTAACTTATAAAGTACCCATCTCTTTGTTTTAAATAATAACAACACTAATTACTAATGAAAAAAATAGAGAACCACTAATACGAAAACAATTTGTTTCAATTCATTATTGAAAAATAACCATTAGAATATTTGTAACTAGTATTATACATTGGTTTGGGATGCATTTATGAATATTTATCTAATCTATTGGTGAGTCCCTTTGTAGAAAGTAATTCCCCCATAAATTTTATGATGAGGGTGGCCTTCCATCCTTTCAACCAATACATATTATAATGAAATATTATGGGAAATACCCAATGAACATCTTCTTTTGGAAATATGGTTTCTAGTGATAAACATGTTAACAAATCATGGAAAATGGTCACATTTTTTTTATCATTAAATTGTATTAATAAACACTTTTAATGAACTTTTAAATGAATATAATATTTAATAGATGGTTACTCCATGCCAAAGTGAAGTACCCTGATACTAATTTCTATAAATCTCACTTTACTCCCAAGGTTCATTGTATTATCTCCCAGTTAATGAAATATATGAACGAATATCTTTAATAGTTTATAGATATTGTGGTTTCCTTGGTTAAAATTAGAAATTGGTATAATGTTCTTCATAAAAAATATATTTAATGGTTCACCAGTATCAACCATGACTTTATATTTCTATTGTATCATCAAATCATTAATTCATTAAAGAAGAGTTGAATTGTTTTACTACATAAAATCACTCTAGTAAAGGATAATTTAAACATATTATATTAATTTAATAAATTAAATTATTGTTCTTAAACACATTATTTTTCTATAAATAGATAGATATGGGAAATAAAAAACTATAAATGATTAGCCATTTCTATCCTAATCCATATTTTTTAGGAAGACCTTCTACATAGATATATAATTTTTTTAAATGATCATTCAACTTTATTATCAAACAAATTAGTGAAGCCAATTTCATTTAAATTAATATATCCTATCATAAATTTCTTGATCCTTTTAATCCATTATTGAATTCAAACCAAATCATTAAAATATATTTATTTCCGAAAACCTCAACCTGAAATATTTGAATAAACTATAATGTGACTATATTATAGGGTCCTATAAAACTTTTAAAATGATATAAATATGAACTCAAAATATTATGGTGTTGATTTCTCTAGAAACTTATAGCCAAAATACTTTATTATATATTATTATATGTTACTTTTTATCTTTTAAAATCCAACAAGTTATGGAATCTCAATGTAGTGTGATATTTTATCTTAAGATAATATATTGGAAAAATTTTACTATAACCTTTAATTATAGTATGTCAATTTGTGGATTTTGACTATCCTTGACCAGCCTCATTATCTTAGAATAATTTTTATCATAATCATCATTCATTATAGTGTAATTTAGTCACTACCAAAGATTCACCTTCATTCAATAATTATATTCTTTTTTTTTAAATATCTTATAATAAAATCTACATCCAAATTATTAATTAAATTTTCAACATTTACAAAAAAACCTTTATTTTTTAAAATTTTCTTTATAGTAAAATTTTTTTCCCAAAAATTATAAAAACATCTAATAAAATAATATGATATGAAATAATTAGTTATAATATGATTTTTTATTCATCCCAATATTATATTCCAACCTCTCAATAATTATTAAAATATTTTAAAAAATCAACAACTGATTTAATAACCCAAAATGAACATATTATTTTTTATACATAAGTTTTTAGTTTATGCCCGGGTTAATAGGAAAAGAGGATTTGAGGAAAAACTTTTACAATGGAGGTTTTATTTGATTATTGTCAAAAAACATAGTAATATTTATTTAATGATATATTGTTGGACTTGGTGAGTGGTTTCGATATGTTTAAATAATAAGTGATGTGATGTGAATGTTTTTTTATGATAGTAGGTTACATCAAATCATAGTGAAATTGATTATAAAGAAGTAAAGCCAACTATATACAGTGAAGAAATATATATCTGAATTTACATTGAACATTTATCTGGATACTTTCAATTTAACCAAATATTTATAACATATATCATAGGGAATGATTTTATAAATAGAAAAAAAAGGTGATATAGAATTGATATACAGTTTTTATAGCGGTACTAAAATCGTAGACGTGGAGTTTAGAGTTAAAATGGAGAGTATGTGTAAACTATATTGTGGCCCATGTCATTGTCTATTGAAAAATACATTTAATATTTTGGAAGTTAAGAAAGAGTAATTATGGAGTCCTTTTTTAAATCAAATTTTAATGGAATGATAGGGATCTAAAATTCAAACAATAAAACGAGGAAACCATATAATGTAACAAAATTAATTAAATGAACATGAAATTTGAAACTACTAATTGGATATGCCATAGAAAATGATTTTTTATAAGGATTTTGACTATATTATCTTTATGAGATATTTTACCAATAGAAATTAATATATTTATAGAAATAAAATTATAAAATTTTACAAATGACTATATTTACGATTTAAATTTATTTGTTCATTGAATTGAGTATTATAGTGGACAACACTGAATCATAGAATGAAAAAGTCTACTACCTGGGGGATAGTCAGATGGAATATATAAAATAATTTATTTAATCTAGGAAATAGACATAAAATGATTTTTTTGAATTAATCAATTAATTTATTAGGATCATATTTATGGAATAATGAAAGGATAAAACAAATAATTTGATGGCGAGATAATTTAAATGTGAAAATTTGTTTTATTTTAAAAGAGAGTACAAACAATTATCTATATGGGTTTTTAAAAAGAATAAAAATTCAACATTTGGATTTCTATGAGAGAAGGGGCTGGTAGTAAAATATATGTTATCTTTTGATAGTAAAGGATGTTGGAGTAATGTGAATATTCTTTCATATATGTATTTTTTTCCATTCAGTGGATATTCTTATAAATTATTTTTTTCTCATTTTATTTGTTAAATGATATGATGATGTGTATTGTGAGATAATCTAATGGATTTTCTCTTGGATTAGCTATTATTTATTGTAAATTTTCTATAATGACATCCCTTCACATTGATACCTCATGTTTAATGAAACGTCATTAATGTGTTCCCATAAAACTAACCCTTGGTGGTTAAATATGTAAAATATAAATGCTCATGCATTTTACTTTTAATAGATTGATGTTTCATATTTTTGGATTTTTTTTAAAATTTAATCTAGTTCCTTATAATTTTAGAAAATTTCTATATAAATAAAAAACTAATATTTTACACTATAATTAATCCCTCCATCTTATGGTGTTTTGGGGATTCTAGATGAAAATTGTAGTGTCGTATTCAAAAAAATATTATTACAAAATATACCAATTGATGAATATTGAAATGATAACTATTATTGAAACTAATTTAATACTATTACAATAGGATTACAGTTATAATCTATTGATGATTTATGAGTGATGCAATCTATCCTTTCTCAAGTGTGATGTGTTCTAAATGTACATACATGGGATAAAAATATATTATCCCTTTGAGTTTTCAATTACTAAGATGAATATATTTCTAAATACTTACTCAACAATATAAAATTAATTGATTAGAAATTTCTTAAAAATTTACATGATGGTGATGAGTTCCAAATAAACTTGAAATATTTTTAATAAAAATTAGAACATATATAAATGAAATAAAAAGGTTGCAGAGGAAATGATTTTGGTGTCGAATAAAATATTTCATTATTTTATGATGTATCTAATTAAGAACATTAGAGTCTTTTTCATCCAAATTATTCTAGATATTGACTGTATTTGTGGCCTTTTAAATATAACTGAAAATATTCTGATTATAAATAAATTTTTAGAGATATTTAAACCATTATAAAATTTAATTATTTATATGCTCAAGTAGAGGATCCCTATGGAACTTTCACCCGATGATATACAATGTATTTTAGAATAATATCTAATGTGTGTGATTCATATAGAAATGAAAAGTAATTGATCACTTGAAATTGAATTTAAATCCATTGAGAAATTATAAATTCTATAATTTGTGGTGTGAAAACTAGATGTGAATGATTAATTTCTATCAACCATGTAATGAAAATTATTTTGACAAAAACAATGGTTTGAGTGAAACAACCCATTGGTGTCCAATTATTCTTGATAGTTCAAATACATATATAAATTTTTTTTAAAATTATTTAAATTGGATTAATGTGAATAAAATTAGTTATTAGAATTGTCAATAATGTTTTCCCTAAGAATAAATCATTTAATAGAGAAATAGAATTACAAATATGTTTTTAAAGAATGAGACTTTTGAGTGAGTGGATATTAAGAAGAAAATAATCAAAGAAGGTGGAACTGAATTAAAATATAAATTTTATAACATAAATATGGAAACTATTGAGAAACAAAATCCAAAAATAATGATCAAAATCATCATGAAGGTATTGATGATATGAAGGTATAACCTTGTGGTTCTTTTATAAGTACCGAAATCAAGTTACACAGAGTCAGTAGTGATTTTATAACCTATTTACAAAATATATACATCCCAAGACACAATATATATATTTTTTCCATTATTAGGAAATGAGATACATAAATTTACATTTAATTCCCTTTATAACATTATATATATCCTTTAAATACATGAAAACAAAATTATTTTTACACGTAATTCAATAAAACCAATTTGGAAATATCAATGGTCTTTTAGGGAAATGGGAAACAACAAATGTGTTGAGGTTATTTTGTTCGTAATGGGAATAGTATATTAGAGGAATCCATTGAGTAAGAATGGATTTAAAATATTTTAGTAATAAACAAATATAATATTTTATTAAAATACCATTATATATCCCTTAATAAGAAAACCACAACTAAATACATGGTTATCAATTACTAATATCATATTTATTAAATTTGTAATATTAGACATCAAAACATAACATCATAACCTTATGTAATGAAAAAAAATACATAAATGATGAAGTATTCATTCATAAACACATGGTCATATTTATTTTGATACATATAGAAACATTAAGATGATATATAATTTTAATCCACACCCACGACAAAACATGTCAACTGCATATATCAAATGAAGATAATTTCTAAAAAATAAATTTGATAATGTTACCTAAGGAACCATATAAATAAATCATGGTTATTTAGTTAATAAGTTCTTATATAGGATCATAGATATATGTAATTTAAATATTTGTTAATTTAGTTTATTAATATGGATTTCTCGGTGAATACCTTACAATATATGTTGAAACAATAGGATATCCACAATGTAATGAAGATGGACCTTATCAAAGGAATAATAGAAAGTAAGTAATAAAGATAAATTTTATAGGATAGGGATATTTATAGGAAATAATATTTAATTGGGATTTATATAGAGTTCCTGACTCATCCAAAGCATATACCCATGTCTACCTAAAAAATTGTGTCATTAGGTACACTAGTTGTACAACGAGTGATGGTCTTGTTTATACTAAATTATATCAATGTTAATAACCCATTTTACTTCTATTATAACCCTTTTACAAAAAAATATTTATTAATAATAAGTTTTTATATCTAAATAACCGTCCGCTTTTTACACGACAAAAATTTTAGGTTGTTTTATGACTTGGAAAGCGTGTAACCAATAAAATGGATTATAAAGGTAATAATATTACAGTTAACTCTTATTTTTCTATTATGTTATGATAATAAATTTATATTAATGATAATAAATTTCATTTATCATTGAATATACTAGTAAATGAAATGATTGAAAAAAATTAATGTAGAGAAGAGGTTATGAACACTTACCTTGATAATTACATTCATAAAATTTTATAAGGTCACCATAGAATTTTAGAAACCTCATCGTGAGACTAATTATATGGTATATTAGAGGTTACTAATGATATATTTTTTTTGGAGATTAATGGGAGAGTGTGTGGATATATGTTCATTTTATAGGTGAAAAAGAGAGATTTTATTTTGAAAAAATAAGATAGGTGAAGGATAATGATGAAAAAATATGATAGTTAGGTGAGTTATGTAAAGATACACATATGACACTTGTGGGAAAGAATTTAATACTTAAAAGTTCCTTCCATTAGTATTATTTATCATTTTAGTCTATAAAATATTGAGACATTTTAATTTACATTTTTCAATATAATTATCCAAGACTAAATATTTCTCAAGAAATTTTTTATTTAATTAAAAATAAAATAAGACCCCTCACAAAAAATTTCATTTCTGTAATTTGTAAATTTGATTCCAATTACAATAATTAAATCACTAAACATTATAAAATAAATATTAAAATTAAAACATTATATATATAAAAAAATATTTTTGTATAATAATGTATTGTTATTTTTAAAGTGTTATTATTTTTATTTACAAAAAATTACTTATTAACATATTTTTAATATATATTATTATATGTTTACAAAAAAATATATTAATGTTAATTTATTTTGACAAAAATATATAGCAAGTAAAAGAAAAATTACTTGAAAATAATAATTTTTATAAAAATCAAAAAAAATCACATTTATGTAATTTTGATGTAGAAAATATAAAATTGGTGAATATTTTATCAAAAAACAATTTATATAGTTTTTAAATTTCACATTAAAATATATTATATATATATAATATATATTCTAATTCAATTATACTAAATTGGTATTAATTTGGGAATTTTTTTAAAGTAGTGATAATGTGTCTAATAGTTATCTGAGATTATTATATCTTATATTATCCACCATTAAAAAATGCAATACAATAAATTTGTAATATATGTTAACCCATAAAACAAATGGGTAATTATTCATTATTTCATAATTGGGTTCCCCTGTTACATATGATAACAACTAATTTATTGGAATTACATTAACCTTGTAACCTAAATGGTCCTATAATACTTTCCTGATATGGTCATCAATAAATATAAAATATTATTTATAAGATAAATAAATTTTTGATCCCATTTTCATAGTTTTTAGTATGATCATTGGGTATATAATGTATTTTCTTGATATTCATACATAGAATATGTCATTCACTTTTTATGGTCATTTAGCAGTGAAAAAAGTAGGTTATAACTCTAATATTTTCTAAAATTTACAATGGATTGATGTACCATAGAAAAATATTTCCCTTCTTACCAAACATATAAATTCCTTATATAATGATATCTTTAAGAAGACTTGATCCCCTTTATGAAATATTATGTCTGACCTCATATTACTTTTATAAATATTCTATCTACATTAAGCTATCTTCATATGATTTTGGGATGTTTTCACCATATGTATTATCCCTTTAATGAATTTTATAATAACTATCCACTTTCCCCAAGTCCACCACATCATGTCAGAGTAAAACATTTTTTTCCATATATATAATCATACGGTTACAATTTTATACTTTAATTAAACTAATTTTTCAGAAAACATTTCCCTATATGTTTTTGTTTGTCAGGTAATCCATGGAATTTGGGTGGGAATATTCACAACTTATCCACTAATGTATGGATAATTATATCAGACTACCGATAATTTTAATGATAGTTTGTAGTGCTCATGTGTACCTATGTGTTTAAATACTTCTAATGACTCCACTGAAATTTTTATTTGTAATGATGGACAGGATTTGATAAATTTTATATTGGTGTACCATAAATCCTCACAAATATAATTATATAATCCCATTCAATATCTTACAGTGTATTTAATCCATTTTATGTAGAAAGTATACAAACTAGTTGATTCAATCCAGAATAACCCATATTGAATCATTCATACAATATGTCATAGTAAGTACTGAAAACATTTCCATTTTTTGTTATCCAACATCTATATCTTTTATATTAAGGGGATAGATTACACCCATTGGTAGTTTTCTCTTACCAATTACTTATTAGAATACCAATTACCCTGGATCATTGTCATCAATTCCTCACTCTATATTTATCCTATAGAAGATTACATATAGATCCTTAAATGTCATAATCCTACAATGATGTGTATAGAAATCTTATCTTCGAGGTACATCTATAAATTCCCTCTTTAGCTCAGGTATTGATGGTACACAATTCCTTTTTGTCCAAATTTCAATGTTAAAAAATATTAGTTAAATTCTATCTATGTTATATTTCCCATGTCTTTAATATTATTTTTATTCTCATTCCACTCATTTAGGATTTCCTTGTATTCTATAATCATGATTTTTTGGAAATTAAAAATAAAAAGCAAAATTTTTCCCTGTTATTAAAAATTTACATATCCAAATTTTCATCATTCATGAATATTGGATCTTTTTTTGTAATAATCATATGGAGACTCCAATGATCCTTCCTACAAAATAGATATGTTATCTTATTTTCCATCTAAAGGTGGTAGTTTATCATTTTTTTTATAATGAATGAGTGGTTTTATCCATCTCTATTATCTCATGTAGATATATTTTTGACATGAATATATGCTTCAGACATTTCTTATCCACACACACACACACATATATATATATATATATATATATATCCATTCACCATAAATTTAAAAACATCATGATTTAAACACAAATATTATTATTTTTAGCTTAATATCACATATTTATATTCTTCGGAAGGGTCTTCATCTACATAGATTGCAATATCCGAACATTAATTAACTACATATCATTTTTTATTTTGGTTGTCTAAATATTTAAAGCGATCTAGGGTGTGTGGCTACGCACCCCGCTATGGGTCCGGGGAAGCTATTTACATAATTGAAATAACTATAGGGGATTTATGAGAAATTCTACATCATGATTTAGCATTGTGTTTGGGAATAAAATAATTAATTAAGGATTCAAAGGAATTAAGAATAGATTTAAAGGAAATTTAAAATAAAATGAAGGGATAAAGATGAGAAATAAAACAGATAGGGATTTACTAAAAAACTAAATATAATTAAATTAGGAGATTACCAGTTTTATTATTTTTATCTTTTTTGATATTCCATCCTTTTTATTCTAATTTATTTTTAATTTCATTTTCCATTTTTATTTTTATTTTCTCATATTTTTTTTCTTTTTTTCTCATCTCTTCCTCTCCCCCCTCTCTCATGTTGCGCCTCCCCTCTCCATCGGTTGTGCACCACCTTCTCACCTCTTCAGAAGATCATCAAACCTCTATTCATCGTTATTTTTTCCCCGATAATTTCTCTTTAAACTATATGGTATGGTTAATCTCAGAAATTTTAAATCGTAGAGCTTCATTGAGTATCCTTCACACAGTCTACCACGAAAGGATTTTATCCTATTTTGAGGTTTATCTAAAATCATCAGTTTTCTTACATTTTAGGTAAAATAAATGCCTACTGTTTATCATAGGACTTTCTCTGAATATGATGTATTTTTTCTCCTCACATTACCTTCATTTTGTTGTTATTTATAAAAACACCTGATTGGGACATTTGTTGATCCCAAATGACTTTGTTCCATTTCACCCAATATATTCAATTTAATTATTTATCATAATCATTTAATACTTATTTATCATTTATTAATTACTTTAAATTTTTGTAACATGGATGGACACCCCCATGGGTGTCCCGAGGTGGTCGGTATAAATTATTTTAGCCCGATTATTTAATTTATTAAATTGCGTGTGTTGTGAAACTTATTTTTTTTGTGTTTAAATTAAATAATTACTTTAGAATAATTATGAAACTTGAATTGTTGTATTCTTGGTAGATGCTTATTATGATTATTAATTTATTAAAAATTTATTTTTATATTCTTGTGCTAATATTGTATCTTGCATAGTTTTGTATTTATTATAAAATATAAATTAATAACTTGTGTTGCACGACTATATCTACATGGATTTTATGTTGATATTACATATTTATAATATGCCATATATGATATTGTGATATTTTAATTATATTTATGGTGGGGAGAGAATGTGGGTCCCATATTAAGGGCCACACATGAACTCTCTATTCATGACTGATTACCTCTACGCGTTGGGTGCGGTGTCATAGGATTTACTAGATCGCAACTACCCCAGGTTTTCGAAATACTTGTGAGTGATACCAGTTCTAAAAGGGAAATTAAATAATAATCCATTAGTAATGTTTCAATGGAAATCCTCAAATAATATTATACCCCTTCTATGTGAGATCAGGACAGATTCATTGTAAATCCATGCCTCGAGCGATACTTGGTATTCGGAGATTTTTCACTGCATAGAGTCAATGGTATTGGGTAATTTGAAGGATGTAACATAGCGCAACCTTAAAGATGGACTCAGACCCCTTCTCTCAATATTTATATATTAATAATGATCCACTAAAGGTGTTTGTTAATTCTACATGAGTCCCATGAGAATTGTAATCTTTTCTAGTATGTTGAATCACATGTAGTTGATACAAATTTTAGACACCAAGATAAAGAACAAGCTTGGGGTGTGCCTTTCCATTTTTTACTAAGCATTTCATGGATTATAATAAACATATGTACATCTATTATATTACATGTACCACTTTATCACTCCCGTATTAGGACGAAGTATGTGATTAGGGATGGGTGTTATTGGAAACTAGGGACGAGTTTTGTTATTTTGTTACAGATAAATGATTTTCTACGATTATTATATAATGACACACTATATTTACTTACTACAAGAAATTCAAGGGTTTAGACACCGTGGGTGCGGGCCTACGAGGATATTATCTCACATCCTTCTTGGGTGTCATTGAAACCTAAGTAAATTATATGCTTATAGGTATTGATAGATGAAAAAGCGATTTCATAGAAGATTGATTGTGTCTTACTGTATAGGATAGAGATTGGGGAAGAGGACCAATCCTTTTTTATGATGAAGCTGTTGCATGTTATGTTATTTATTTTTAGTTGATAGTATGTTCCAGTTTATGTTTTTTGTGCACTCAGTTTATAAAAACATCATAGCATGACATTTTTTTGTGTGGTTCCTCACATTATTCTTATTTTTTTATATTATTAATGTTGGTTTTTTAGAAACATAATCATTTTTATGCTTCTACTATTTATTATTAATTTCATTTTATATTTGTTGTGATAATACCTAATACCTATGAGGGCATAGTCTCTCTGGAAGAGACTATGATATTCAGGGACTTGTGCTTGAGGTATGTGGCCAAACTGACACATGGTACACTTTAGGTGGCCCCCAAGATAGGGACACTACAAAGTGGTTTCATATGTTGGTTTTTCTTTGGTCTTACTGTCTGGGTTAGATATGAGACTAGGATATAGGGATTTGGAATGTACCATGTTATTGGACATTGCTATCCCATGTACAAGGGAAACCCAAATTCCCGGTTTGGGATTGTAGTTAATGATTATACAAGTTATTATTAATATGAATTCACCATTGGGTGGCTCACTTGTTTTGTGTTGTTATTAGTCTTCGTATAGTCGAGATAATGGGTTTTTACCATTATAGATCACTGATATGAGGGAAATACATTACATGAATCATATTAGGCACCATATGATTAAAAATAACATTCATATTTCCATGCTATATCTACTTTCAATGGGAATTTTCATATTTTCATGTGAGTACTATTGTTCCTCATGGAAAATTTATTTTGATACGCTGGTTTGTTAAATATAATGTGGTGATAGTCTATTAGATGTTAACCAGAATAAACCTATAAATGGAAAATTGATAATGTTATGTAATCCTTCTATGTTTTCTATTCTATATTGAAACTTATCTCGTAAAAGTGGGTAATCTGTTAGGTAGTTCTCAAAGGTAGGATATGTACCTAAACTCATTTGTGCTTTACTTGTTTTCATAATCGTTTTTACTATTTGTCTAAATTTTTGTGTTTGGATATTTTATAGAAATCCTGTCACAACGTCTTCGGGTTGTGCCTCAAGATAGTGGCAATGATCACATTATAGAGATGGTGGGTCCCAAATCACTAGAGGTACCTCTTCTAGTTCCTCATGTGATACTACCACCTGCTAATATTCTGATTGACCCAGGTGCACAGTCTAGGGATAGTCTCCTCATGTTTATGCAGTCAGTTCAAATTATCCCCATACCTACCCAAACTATTGGCATCATGCAATTGAGACATTCTGTAGTAGAACCCTCCCTCTGATTCTAGGATTTTAATTCCTCAAGTTGAAGAGTAGTGGATAGAATCCATGAGGTCTATCTTAGACCACCTCAATATGCTTCTACGGAGAAGGGACAAAAATGAAGTCTACATTATTTCTGACTCTGCCAAGCACTGGTGGGATGTTGATTCTCTGGATGAGCAGACCAGTGACATGGTTTGGGGTGACATACAAGCATCTTTCTACGATCACTTTTTTCTATATACTCTAAGAGGTTATTGGGCTGTGGAATTCCTATATCTCGAGAAGGACTCTACGAATGAGATAGATTTTTCTACTTGTTTCAAAGAGCTTAATAATCTTTCCCCATCACTGACTGGAGATGTATAGAAAACTATGATACATTTTGAGGACGGAAATTATTATACTATCCTATCATATGGGAATATCTTTTGTTTGACCACTGTCACAGAGATCGCAATTCAAGATCTAATTTCAGTGCAACATTTTAGGGAAGCTAAACCTGGGATCCATGGTTGTTCAGTTTTGTGATAGGGTGATGGCTCTTATGGTAGCAATAAATTACATTTAGAAATTGAAAGTGGGAAAAATACTAGCCAAACAACACATTTTTATAGTTCCTCCACAATTCATTAGTGTGGAAGAGTTGGTCATAAGAATCCACATTGAACTGGAGAACCAAAAAAGTTCTAAGATTACGGAAAGATGGTTCACCATCAACATTTTTTCTGTTCTTTCACTTTAGTATCCGGTGTAAGAGGATCAGAACATGGACACCCATTATGATTGTGATCTATGACTCCATAGTAGACTGGAAATTCTTTTTCTACAAGCAGATCAAGCTATGGTAATGTTGGAGTTAGTGGTTGAGAAAATGATGTTCTGGAATATCAGCGCCAGTAGACTGGACCTGGTCAATACAACCAGAGAGAGTCTCAGGGAATAATTTCAAGTCTCATATACGTTTTCTAATCAGAACAAGAGAAGTAGTGTGGAGAACCATCTACATTTAGAGTTATTCTTCTAATGGCCTCCACATTAGCTTATGAACTTCTGATATCAGTGTACCCCATTATTTTTTATCAATTGATGTTCTTGATAGTGTTGGTTTTCTGATTGAGTACCCTTGTGGTGACATGCCCCTGGACACTCTGTTAGGAGTCGATATAGAGGAAATATTCTGGTGCCAAGATTTCACCCCTTGACATGGGTGGCTAACGTTTCATTTGGAATTTCTATATCTTTAATATGTCTGGAATCTAAGTCATCCTCAGTATGAACTAGATTTCTCTGTATTGTGATCATGTGGATATTTATCACTGTTGGGTGTACATTACATTCCCAGAGGTAGAAACATATTTACACAATGGAGAATGGGATATATTGGTAGATCGAGCTAGTCCTAAATATAAAGGCCTGGGAAGAGTAACAGCTTAGTTATCAAGTCTCTTCGTGAGAGATCAGGAAATGTATCTAGTTGAATTCCCTTCTAGTTGTGGATTTTTTTAGGGATCAATTCCTTGAGGATTTATTTGGCTTACATACTTTGAGGGATGTGGAGTTAACTATTGAGATCATGACAGGTGTAGTGCCAAACTACATTCCTCATTATAGGATGGCACCAAAAGAGCTACAGGAAGACAAACTGTAGCTTGAAGACCTCGAGGATAAGGGTTTCAACAGATCTAGCACATTTCCATGGGGTTCACCTATTGTTTTATCCAAGAAGGTAGATGGTAACCTCTAGTTATGCATGGATTATCATCATCAAAACCATCTCTCTATAAATAATCGATATATGTTGCCACATATAGTTGATCTCTTTAACCATCTTTTAGGGGCTACAATCTTCTCTAAGATCGATCTGAGGTCAGAATTTCACTCGATGTGTGTGCGACCATCTAACAAACCATGTTCAACATTCTAAAGCCGGTACGACTTGTACGAGTATCTGGTTATTCCATTCAGCCTCACAAATGTTTTGAATATCTTCATGGCTATGATGAATCATGGTTTTCAGCAATATCTTTATTTCAATATGGTAGTCTTCGTAGACAACTTATTGGTATATTCTCTTTCCAGACGCAACCATGTGACCCATCTTGAGATCGTGCATAGCACACTTGGAGAGCACCAGATATACACTAAGTGTAGAAAATGAAACATATGTATTGAAAAAGATAAATCATTGGGATGTATTCTATCTATATTAGGAGTATTAGCTGACCTAGAAAAAGTGAGTGCCTTAATTTCATTGGATAAGCAAAAGATTGTCTTAGACATATTTAGTTTCTTTAGGCTTGTTGTCTATTACAGGAATTTCATCTAAGATTCATCTAGCTTAGAAGTGCCTCTTATGTCCCTAACTAAAAATGTTTTATATTTCAACTGGTTAGAAGCTTGTGAAAAGTCTTTTTAGGAGTTGAAAGGAGGACTAAACTCAGCTATAATCCGGATTCTACCTGATCCGGGTAATGGCTATATTGTTTATTGTGATGCTTAAAGAATTAAACTTGGTGGAGTTTTGATGCAGGGTGATCATGTCGTGGATTATGGATCTCTCCAGCTGAGACCTCAGGAGTGGAACTATCCTATATATGATATTGATTTGGCAGTTTTGGTTCTTGATCTACACTATTATAGAAATAACTTTTTGGGTAAAAGATTTTTCATTTTCACCGATCCCAAAATCATTAAATATATCTCCACTTAATGAGACATGATCTTAATACACTGTAGATGGGTCGAATGAATACATTAATTTGAATTTGAGCATGCTTATACCCCCGGTAAAGTTGATGATATTGTAGATGCTTTGAGACATAGGACACTGACATAACCATTTAGGTATCCAGTAGTGAGTCGAAGATGATGTATTTGTTTTCTGAAATGCGTCTGTAAGATTTAGAACAGTGTGGGAAACCAATTATATCAACTCTTTCATTGGCATCATCTCTTCTAGAGTATGTCCGCATGTGACAGTTGACTAATCCTATGGGGATTGTTTTGGGGGATAGTATTACAGGATAATAAACCACCTCCTGGTTTTTTTTTGATGGTGGTGAAAATATCTTTTATCACAGCCCTGTATGGGTACCTACGGGTATATGAGCAGAGTTGATGATGGAGTCTCACACCTCTATTTTGTTAGTTCATCCTGGGCTGACCATGATGTATAAAGTCATCTAACGATAGTACTAGTGGACAATTTTAAAAAAGCAGACAATGGGTTTCATCACTCGGTGCTCCACCTCTCAATAGGTGAAGGCATAGCACCTGTGACCTACTGGTCACCAATATCCTATGTCCACTCCTTAATAGAAATCGAATTACATCTCTATAGATTGTTTTTAGGTTTTCTAGGTTCTCCTCGTGGCAGTGATGCATTATGGGTGATTGTCAATAAGTTGGAAAATGTTGTACAGTTCTTAACTATCTGAGAGACTATTACAATTCATGTGTTGGGAATACTTTATATTTGGGATATATTGTGACTTCATGGCGTACTTCATTTAATTATATCAAATAGAGAGTATCACTTCTTATCATTGTTTTGGAAAGGGTTTCAAAAGGAGTTGTGTTCACAGGTACTTTTTAGTACAAAATATCACCCTATGACTGATGGTCAGTCCGAGGGAACTATAAGAGGGTTAGAGGATATGTTGTGAGCATGTATCCTTGATTTTGGTGATTCTTGGGAGAAACATATAGCTGTTGTTGAGTTTACCAATAATAACATCCTCCAAGAGACAATTCAAATTTCTCCGTATGAGGCCCTTTATTGTGGTCCATGACATTTACATTTATGCTCGCTGGATGTAGGTGAGGCAGCTCTATTGGGTCCTTATCACGTTTATGTGACTTCTGAGCATGTTCAGCTGATTTAGAAGAGTATGAATACAGCTCAATCTAGATATAAGTCTTATACCAATTGTTTCCAAAGACCTCCTGAGTTCGAGGTGGGACATTGAGTCTTTCTATTTGTTTGAATGTGGTTGGGTCACAGGTGGATTAGGAGACCAGGAATGTTATCCCTGAAATATGTCTAGTCATTTGAGATAGTGAATCGAGTTGGGTTGGTAGCCTATTAGTTACTATTACCTTAGAGGTACCATTCCATGCTTGAAATTTTCCATGTATCTCAAAAAAGACAATATCATCCAGACCCATCTCATTCTTTTGACACAGACAACATCAATCATTAGGTAGGTGCATCCTTTAAAGAGAATATGATCGGTATCATCGACCATAGCACAAAAGTATTTTGAGGCCTTATTTTAATATAAATTCATGTTTTATGTTCCTCAAAGGTATATCCCTTTTTTAAATATCTTCCATGTGGACCATTAACTAATGGTTTCTAAATCGAAGCTCAGTATTTGAAATATATTGAGCTTATATTTTTTTATCGAACCGGTCATTAAAACAAGGTAGAAGATATTTAATCTTGTTCATGAATTTATTATATTAATTATAATAAATAAAAATCCGTGTTTATTTTTCCTTCATTTTGAAATAGTGTATTGGTTCACCCCATGGTAAATTATGAGACAATATGAATGCATTTTCAAAATTCTCTTGTAACTGATTCTTTAATTATTCCTACCATATGGTGTTATCCTATTAGGAATATTTGAGATAAGAATATATATATAGGTATGAGTTAAACCAAAAACCCATCTCCATTCTTTGGAGGAAGACAAGGATGTTTATTCAAAATACATCAGAATATTCCTAAATAATAAATATGTCACAAATATTGCATTATACCCTGATAATTTAATGTATGAGTCTCTCATTGTTGGGAATTATGCCACATATAAAATAATTTTTTTAAATGAGGTTTTGAACATATTTATTTTAATATTTCATTATAGGATGATTCACGATATAAAATGATATTTATTTATATTGAAAATTTTTATGTGCCTTATGCAAGAAATTCTAATATATATATAATATTTTTTCAACTGAAATAACGAGATGGAGAAATCAACCTATATGATTTATTTTCCTAAAATTTCATATTATAGATTATGTATATATATTATGACAATTTTTCAAAATGTGTTTTCATAGATAGTTTAATATCTGATGCATGAGGTGGGAAGTCAATATTATTAAGAAACTTGCTTGACACATATGAATGTGAGTGGAAAAAATCATGAAAATAATTATTATATCATTATTGGAGAAAGAGTGTTCCTTTGATTGCCTCATTATTTTGATCCAAAACCCTAATTAAAAATTCCAAACATTCATAAATGAAACTTCTTTTTTGAATGAATAAATTTCTTATTAATATTTTTAGTTTGAGAAAACACATGAAAAATTTTGGTTTTTTAGAAACATTATAAATTATATCTCATATCATTTAAATGATATTTAGGTGTCTTTATTGTCGATTATATATCTAATCTATAATGACAATGATGATTATAGTAAATTAATGTTTATGATTAATTCCAATTGACATCAGGGGATGATGTGAAGGGATTGGACAAAGGTGTTGTTATATAGGAATCCCATTTATCGGAGCTTATAAAAGAGATGGAATCAATGGTATTTGTCCTTGAACAAGTCCAATATAATATTTAAAAAATATTCGTGATAGAAACTGTTCATACGAGAATTTGTATCTTATTAGGTTCACTGAGAAAACCATGATTGTCAAACAGCCCCAAGATAGCACAATAATCAAACAACTTTCACTAATGATGTATGGTGTTGTAACATGGGGTATTGAATCTAGACACTCATATTATTAATTTTTATATAATTATTTTTAATAAAATAATGATTATTTTTAATAAAATAATTATTATTTTTATTCCATTTCACTATGAATTTATATATAAAATTATCTATTTGTTGATGAAATTTTTATTTTATTATAAAGAACCCAAAATATAATTTTTAGAAAATATATTGTTTTAATTAAAACACTCTTTTGATAAAATAAATAATTTTGACTTAAATGATATTTTCATGAGATATTATTAATAAATAATATTTAATTATTTATAAATGATTATAACATTTTATTATTATGAATTTCATCATTACATGGTTTAGAAAATTATTATTGTCATAAAAACGTATTATTTGGTGAATAAAATTTTTTTATATAATTTAGGAAATTATTATATTTATAGAATTATATTTTAAAAAAATATATATTTTTTTATAATATATCATTGAAATTAGTATTTTTTTAGTTTTTCAAAATTTAATGAGGCATTTGAATATTTGGGTAAAAATTAAAAAGGGTTTGTATTATGGTTTCATAATAGCCTAAAAGTGGTGTATTATATGAAATAATAGATACAGAAGACCAAATGTAGGTTTACCGTTACAAATAATGTACGTTTATGTTATTTGACTAATTTTATAAACCTTAAATTAATCGTACATAACCTGTATTTTATTTTATGGTTGTAAAATAAACTGTTTATAATCATGATTCATTTCCATATCACCATGGGTATTATTTTAATTTTTTTGGTTCTTACTCATTTAAAATAATTGAAATTAAATTCCTTTGGTACAATGAATGTGAATAAACCATATGTAGTCTTTTATTATTTCATTCTATATAGTATAAATCATATTGTAATAAATCAGAAAATAATTCCCCAATCCTATTTTAATATAAATACACACCCATCCCCCCACTCAATTTCCCTCAAAACCCATTGAGCAAAAATTAACTCTCCCTATGAATCTCTAAATCATACCAAATTTTTTTATTCCCTTACATAGCTCCTAAATTTCATATATAATCAGCATCTAAATGCAGGGAATTCGATCTTATTTTTTATCCAATAACACATATTATATAATACATTTTGATTTCTAATTTTTCATGTTTTAATGTTCTTTTACACATACCTTACAATTGTTACTATTCCTATGTAATGGTACAACAACTTTAACTCTCAATTAACCCTTCCATAATCCGTTATATACATAAATTATACAACCAAAATAATCTGGTGATTTTCCATGATGAACTTTTGGGTTGTGAATAATCATTCTCTATTTCACTCAATTGTATTCACTGTGATGTCCCTATACACCATTTATTGGAAAAATACATTTAAATGTCCCACATACCATAATTGTGAGATTAAAGGTGATTAATTTTGATCTTATTTTGTTTAGCCTATGTGAAATGTAATTATATTCACATGATATGAATGTGATGGGTGGGTATATAATTATATATAAAAGGTCTCTGTCTTAAATATCACATATGATACTGAATAAAATATAATTCACATTCTCACAATCCCAAATACATTTTATATATAATTATTTAGATAGTTCAGTCATAACTCTTAAGGAACAAACCAAAATATAACCAAAGTGGACTCTTCTAATCTGTAATCATTTTTTCTCATAATATAAAACATTTTAAATGGAAGACATTTTCTTTTCCGAAAAAAATCATCATAAATTTCAATTTTATTTCATAATTTTACATAAATTCAAATTAATTTATGTGAACAATATTTTGAAACATGTGATCAAAATAACAATAATAGTAAGGGGCATAATAAGAAATAATAAACTATTCCCCCATGAACTCTTAGAATAATTTTTTATTTTCATTATAAATATTAGGATCAAAACAAAATTTTTAATACTCAATAAATTATCTTATTAGCCATAATAGTTTTTTATATCATTGATAATAAATTTATTAGATAAAATAAAAATCTTATGTTTTTTTCAAGTAATTAGTAAACTCATAATTACTTTCTCACAATGTTTTACTTATCAACCTTATAATGATTCATGTACATTTTTATTCATGGGAAATAAAAAATTTCCCATAAAAACCATAGTAATGGTAGATAAATCATTTAGATAATTTGATTAACAATATTACAAAAAAATATTATTTACAATGAATTACCACCATTATAAGGCCCCGGCCTTAAACCTTACTTAATATTGAATTAAATGAATAATTCACATTGAGGATCTTTTCAGGATTAGAGTTTTAGAGAATTACAACATAACTGTTACATCTCAAAAGATTAGAAAGTAGAAACTTTTACTAAGTTTCTATAAAATAAAAACTCTTAAAAAGAAACATGTCCAGTTCCATGTTTTAGGTTGCATGACTTTCCCTTGATCCCATCTTTGACCCTATTCCACGTTAAGTCCTGTAAAAAACATTTCAAAAACTTGGGATGAGTATAAAAAGCCCAGTAAGGGATACACAAAGAATGAAAACTGTTAGTTTTTCAAAACAACAAGTAAACCATGTATACATTATCAAAGTAATACTTTTCACCTTTTCGAAGTAGTAAAAACTCTTCACTGAATAAAAGTCCATTACTTACCCTTCTGTAACCAAAAGATTACTATAAAACCCATATAAAGATCACATAACATATAAAGGTAACTTGGGACATAAACATACTTAAGTGTAATAACCATAAGGTCGATTTCTACACATATCACTTAATGGAATAGCCATTCGGCCAACTTCCATACATACTTAATGGAATAGCCATACGGCCGACTTCCATACCCAATGCATTGGAGGTTATAACAAAACCACCCGTCCTGGTATTCACGGCACCACCCGTCATATGGTTTATCACGTAACCACCCATAAAATGTCCGAGTACCATTATAAAATTATAACACATAAAACCAATATAATGGAATGATAAAATTTCCACATTTCAATCACAATATATCATTTAAATATATTGACAAAATAGAATCTTTTATCGAAACCATTTTCAATACCAAAATACATAAAATAGTATATGGTATTTATTTTATTTTAAAAACATTACAGCTTGTTGAGGAATCCAAAGATCAAATAATACTCGTGGCGGTGAAAAAGGTCGTCGTCACCGCGTACGTTAAAAAAAACATTCCTTTTTGTCATTTAGTAAAACGCTTTGTAGAAAAAGATTCATTTTGTATAAATGTAAAATTCAAAGGGGTTTATACACCGTATAAAATAAAGTTGTGTATAAAACGGAATATGCCTCAATGAAAGGAGATTGGGACAAAGTCCCTTACAAAGACGGTATCCTTGGTTTAAGGATAAATCAATTACATAATTATGTGTGACAAATGAATACACCAAATATAAGTGTATATTAAGTGTAAAAAAATCAGAGGTTATTCACACATATTCATAGAATGACATATTCAAGGAATATAAGTTTATCCCAAAGAATCAAATTTGGGTTAAGAAGTTCCCTTGCAAAAATTTGACAGCCTAATGGCGTCACTACAAAATTCAGAAAATGAGTTGATGAGAGATAAAAAGGGTATCTCATAACATGGAAATAAAATTTAAATCAATGAGGATATATAAGAACATATCCCAACATAATAGTATGTGAATTAAAAGACATAACAATAGAAGTCTTTTAAAAAGAAGAGGGTGAAAGGTTCCCTTACCGACATGGGTATCTTTCGAAACATACACCCGTGAAAGAAGGACAATAAAAAATTGATTTAAATACTCACAAATGAAAGTATATTACACAATGACCAAAATAATGGGTAGTAAATACACCAATCAAAGGAAATTGTAGAAAATGTAGCATAAATCTCACAGGAATAAAAGTGAGATGAAAAATCCCTTACGAAAACTCGGCAGCCTAACGGCGCCACATAAAACTAAAAAAAATGGATTGATGAGATCAAATAGGGTATCTCATCATATTAACATAATGTTTATAGAAATAGTAATATAAAAGAACATCCCCCAACATAAAGAATAGGAGCTTAAAATAACTGACATAATGGAGAGTAATTAAAAAGAAATAGAGAGGTTAGATCTCTTACGAAAATTCAGCAGCCTAACGGCGCCACTCAAAACTTCCAAAATGGATTGATGAGAGAGAATAGGGTCTCTCATCATATGAACATAAAAATTACAGTAAGATTAATATAAAAAAACATCCCAATAACAAGAAAGATGATCTTTAAAAGTAATGACATAAAAGAGTGTACTTAAAAAGAAAGAGAGGAGTAGGATCCCTTACCTCGGGTCCGACTTGACTCGATCGTTCTTTAATATCCTGAATAATAAACTTGAGTTAATTTCTACATCCTTAAGAAACTTTTTTGAGTTCATTATTCCTTTTTTTTCACTTATTACCATGTCATGAACATTATGTAATCATTTATGTTAATAACGGTTGTTTTGTCGTTATTTGGTACTTAAGTCAAAAGTGAACTTCTTATATTTACAAGTTGTTCACGTAGTCAAGTATCCATTATCTCAATAATGATATTCATGATTTGGATATCATATATATCATATATATCCAGCATATACATGTATTTATAATATTACATAATCATTTAGAGGTAAGAAATGAAATGCACCGTTCATGGAGACGGTAAGCCGTACGTACGCATGAATGCTTCTTTCATTTCTATGTCATATTAATGGAATTAAAACTAAATGAGAGATATGTATATTTTTAATTCCATAATTATATTCATCCTTTATATGTAACATACATCATATATATCCATTATATGTACTTATAATAGTACATTACATTTGAGGATAAGAAATGAAATGCACCGTTCATGGAGACGGTAAGTCGTACGTATGCATGAACGCTACTTTCATTTCTATATCATACTTTAATGGAAAGAAAACAATAATGATATAAGGGTATATTATAATTCCAGTATAAATTCATATATAATAACTTTAAATCCATCCTTTATACGTCCCACATATGGCATTAACGAATCAAATCACTTTGAGGGGCGGTAGTCCGCGGTTCCTGAAATGAAGATATCGCGTATACCCATAATGGAAGCCATAAAGGTATGACACAAATGAAAAAAAAATAAGCTTAAGTAAAACATAAAAATATTATATATCATATATAAACATAGTGAAATCTTAATGTCCACCTTTGAAGATGTTATATGAGTGTTCAATAATCATCGTTTTGTGAGGCAGAAATTCGTCATCCACAGAAACAGTACGTTCTTTAACCATTAGATGAAGGTGTGTGTAAGTGTAGCTCTAATCCTTATTATAAAAACATCCTAGTATATTGAAGATACTGTATTTGTTACAAAATAAATGAATAAAAATAGTTTTGGGGGTTGGAGAAGCAAAATAAATCAAAGGAGAACAAGTGAAGACGTTACCTTAAAATAGGGTAACTCCCTTTGGTTTGAACCAAAAGGGTTTCTCGAAGAGCTTCCTGCCTACGTTAAGGCTTTTAGGATGAGGATAAGGATGTGGAGAGACAAAATGATCAGATCTTGGCCGAACCAATGGTTTGAGAGGTGTGGGTGAGGTGGTAGAGGTGGGGGCCTTTTATAAGAGGAGAGGAGGGGCACTCTTGGAAAAGTATAAAATGTTACTTTATTTTCAAATGGTTTTAGGATTTTAATGGTCCCACATTGATTTGTTCGAATATAAGGTGATAATGGTTTGAAATCCACCCATCCAATAGGTTTTTTACATGTGTAGGTCATAGATTTTTCATTACCTTTCCATTTTATTTAAATCGTTAAATAATGAGGTCATCACTGCATCATCATGATGTCATAAAAAATTTAAATTATTTAATGTCTAAAAATTATATAAAAAATACTATGATGTAGGAAATCTTTTTATCTTTACAATGACTATTTATAGTCAAAATTCGGACTTGTATAACCACATGTAAAAATTGTTTTAGTAAAACTAATCATGTTAGTGACATTTTTATTTTAACTTTAAATAAAAGACATAAATGTCATTATCAAACCCAAGTGGCTCCATGGGGAACCACAAATAGACCCATGGGTTGTATTTGTTGGCCATAACTCATCCAATAGGGTTAGGAAATGCGTCATGATATTTTCATTTCACTATAATATCATTTTTACCTTAAATCACACTAATTACCTTTAATCGCGATTAATAAAACTTAAAAGTTACTTTTCATCAAAGATTATTTTCATCCCATTGAACCACATTTTACTTAAAAATTCAAATCATTTAAATTTTATTTTTGAAATTCAAATCACAGAAGTGGTAATGTCCCATTTAAACGAAAATTCAAATTTTGTAACCACCACTTTGCGGTTTCCCTATTCATAAAAAATTGATGTTTTTCAGAAAAATACCGAAAATTCACCCTAAGATATATTTGATATTACAAATTCAAAAATGATTTCTATTTTACCAAATTAATAACATATAAGTTTCATTAATTAATTTTATAATCAAATCCCGCTGTTAAAACAAATAGCATGATTTTATGAAACAATATCTTTCAAAAGATTGACACTCGTTTATGTCCAATCTTAAAGTGATATTAATTACAATACCACCATTGGATTAAATGGTAAAAATATATTCTATTTACACTTTAAAACCAATTAAAAAGATAATCTAATAATATAAATAAATTATATTAAAAATTGGTTTTGAATTAAAATACAACATTTTTAACTATTCATTAAAAATTGAACTTTTTCTGAAAAATACCAAAAATTTACACAAAGTAAATTGTGATGTCCCGATTATAAAGAAGAATTTTATTTTGTCAAATATAACACATAAAATTGTCAAAAAGTGGATTTAAACGAGGTTCTCCATCAAAAGGCGGTTAATCGACCTTTTAAAGAATATTAGACTGTCTACGCTTAAAATTGGATTCATTCGCATTTTTAATCCTCTATCATTTATTGTAAAGAGTAAAAATAGTTGACAAACATATATAATCATTTTTTAGTTAATTCTGTTCATTCCCGCCATTACAACTGCTAGGCATTAACTACCATTTAAAATAATATTATTTTATTATTAGAGTGCAACGTAAGATTCCCAAGAAAATCTTTGTTGCGTATTGGGTACGCCATCGAGCATAGCATCCCCTTTAAAGTAATATTAATATTTTATTTACAAATATGGATAAATATAATAATTTCATATTCTTTATTTACCTGGGGTGTTACATCCATCCCCCCTTTTGGGAATTGCGTCCTCGCAATTTTAAAATTGAGCTTGGAAACATCCTTGAAAGTCCCACATCATAACAAGAGTCGGTAAAACAATCACTTTAAAATAAAGAAAGATAAGTACAGAGGTCACACGAGTTAACCCATACTAGGATTCCAAGTATGAAAATATGGACATGGGGGAAAAAACAAAGGGTCGTGTTCTGATGGAGAGTGATAGTAAACATGTCTAGGAGAATGTTAACCATAAGAAAATCACAAACTTGTGATGGGTTAAACGGTATTCGATTCCCCAGTAGAAAAAGTTAACAGACAACATTTTTGTTTTAAGTTACTTTTCATTGAGGAATTTTTTTTGAGATTAACTAAATCATAATGAAACATACTTACTTGTCATGTAGACTTTCAACTTTTACTAGATTCCTTAATCAAACTCATATTTTCTTTAACAGACGAGTATTTAGGAAGACTTGTTTGCATTAAGAGTACTATAATCAATTTCTAGAGAATCACCTAATCCAAAAAATAGAACTATATACTTCCCATATCTTTAGACTCTAACCAAAACCAAAACCAAAAAGGTTAGTACAGGATCAGATAATCCAGAAAAGGATAACCCATTATAAAAAGAAAATTTATTCTTATTCTCCAAAATTTGCCCAACAAAACCCAAAGTTCAATGAGGATCATTCGATAAACAATTTGTCCATAAAATTCTTCAAATTAAACCAATCTAAGATTGAATTCCAAATATTTGAAGGATTTAGTCACATAGTCTTCCAAGTTAAGTCCGAACATTTATCTCCAAAAAAACATCAGTTGCTCCTAAAGTCCCGCATTTAACCTAATCACATATCCTCCATGATAAGTTATTCATTTTCATAAAAACCAAAAATCAACTTACTCTTAATTCATAAAGTCACCTAACTAAAAAGAATAATTCATACTAACCAGGGACTTCACGTAGTTCAGTGGTAGGCGATAAATACCCATTGCACTTTGGTTGTGGGTTTGATTCCCTCAGCTTTGTCTGACGTGACGGGTTGTCACACGGTCTATGTGTTTTATTTTTTCCAAAACTACATAATTCTTAAAACATTATCCAATAACGAGATAAAATCATCAAAAATAACTATAATTTAATTTAAGCTCAATCTTATCTCATGACTTTCACTTTCCATTATTACATATAGTAACTCATAATTACCTCAAAAGTAAGGATCTTATAAACCCAAATGTTTCTTTATAACTATGTCCACAAAAGAACATATTACTATTCATTCAATAAAATTTTCATATATCAAACATCAATGTTACACATACTATAAAAAGTATTCTAATGTACCCCATCATCAAAAGAGACTTAATACACTTACGAATTTCACCATAACTCTTGAAGCCCTTATATGTTGACTTCTTACTCATTCAACATTCTTCATGATCTATTAACCATTCCTTTCCAACTTATTTTGAAATAATTCTTTCCTACAAACAAAATCAAGAATCATATCCGAAGATTCCAAAATAGGAAAACAAAAGTTAAGAAATAATCCATACCTTTGATTGGTCATTTTTAGTTTCTTCATCCTCAATCAGAATGGCATTAGGTATTGGTAAATGAATATCTGTATGATCTTGGTGATCCCATTCCCGAAACTTCTTAATAGGACATGTGTTTGCATAATGACCATGCACACCACATTTAAAACATTCAATTGATCCCTCAGAACAAACTTCTTTCCCTTTCCATCAGTCAACTGGATGCTTCCTTTTTCCATGGCAGGTTCTTGCTTTATGACCTTCATTTCTATATCTATAGCATATTTCTGTCACTTTGAAACGTTTTCCTAGGTGTTTCTTTCCACATCTTTGACACATAGGTTTTTGAACACCCTTGCCTTTATGATTATTACCTGCAGTTCCGTAAGGATTTGTTTCTCGCAAATATGATGCCTTATAGAAATTACCAAGGTTTAGGTGGTCAATCATGACTCCAGATAGTTGGTTGAGGATATACACAAGAGTTCTCATTGCAGCTCCCATATCATTCAGTTTCTCACTCAGAAAACTCTCACAGTTTCCTTCACATCCAATGTTACTTTGGTGCCTGCTAGATCCAGCCATTTACTAAAACCAAAAAGGTCAGTGTGAGTATATCAACAAAACCTTAATGTACTATTGAGGAAGATAAACACTAAGATATACTTACTCATTCACTATATCTAAAACTAGGACTCTTTATCAAATCCTAACCATTATGGTAATGCCACTTATACTTAAAGAATACCCAAACCTCTAAAGTTATCTAAACTGACCTTTGATACCAACTATAAGTCCCTGACCTTAAACCTTACATAATATTGAATTAAATGAATAGTTCACATTTAGTATCTTTTCTAGTTTATAGTTTTAGAGAATTAGGACATAACTATTACATCTCAAAAGATTACAAAGTAGAAACTTTTACTAAGTTTCCATAAAATAAAAACTCTTAAAAAGAAACATGTCCAATTCCATGTTTTAGGTTGCATGACTTTCCCTTGATCCCATCCTTGACCCTATTCCATGTTAAGTCCTGTGAAAAAAAATTCAAAAACATAGGATGAGCATAAAAAGCTCAGTAAGGGATACACAAAAAATGAAAACTGTTAGTTTTTCAAAACAACAAGTAAACCATGTATACTTTATCAAAGTAATACTTTTCACCTTTTTGAAGTAGTAAAAACTCTTCACTGAATAAAAGTCCAATACTTACCCTTATGTAACCAAAATATTACCATAAAACCCATATAAAGGTCACATAACATATAAAGGTAACTTGGTACATAAACATACTTATGTGGAATAACCATAAGGTTGACTTCCACACATATCACTTAATGGAATAGCCATTCGGCCAACTTCCATACATACTTAATGGAATATCCATACGGCCAACTTCCATACCCAATGCATTGGAGGTTATAACGTAACCACCCGTCCTGGTATTCACGGAACCACCCGTCATATGGTTTATCACGTAACCACCCGTAAAATGTCTAAGTACCATTATAAAATTATAACACATAAAACCAATATAATGGAATAATAACATTTCCACATTTCAATCACAATATATCATTTAAATATATTGAAAAAATAGAATCCTTTATCAAAACCATTTTCAATACAAAAATACATAAAAGTGTATATGGTATTTATTTTATTTTAAAAACATTACGGCTTGTTGAGGAATCCAAAGATCAAATAATACTCGTGGCGGCGAAAAAGGTCGTTGTCACCGTGTACGTTAAAAGAAACATTCCTTTTTGTCATTTAGTAAAACGCTTCATCCAAAAAGATTCCTTTTGTATAAAAGTAAAATTAAAAGGGTTTTATACACCGTATAAAAGAAAGTTGTGTATAAAAGAAAATATGCCTCAATGAAAGGAGATTGGGACGAAGTCCCTTACAGAGACGGTATCCTTGGTTTAAGGATAAATCAATTACATAATTATGTGTGACAAACGAATACACCAAATATAAGTGGATATTATGTGTAAAACAATAAGAGGTTATTCACATATATTCACAGAATTTCATATTCAAGGAATATAAGTTTATCCCAAAGAATCAAATTTCGGTTAAGAAGTTCCCTTGCAAAAATTTGACAGCCTAATGGCGTCACAACAAAATTCAAAAAATGAGTTGATGAGAGATAAAAAGGGTATCTAAACACATGGAAGTAAAATTTAAATCAATAATTATATATAAGAACATATCCCAACATATTAGTAAGTTAATTAAAAGACATAACAAAAGAAGTCTTTTAAAAAGAGGAGGGTGAAAGGTTCCCTTACCGACATGGGTATCTTTCGAAACATACACCCCGTAAAAGAAGGACAATACAACATTGATTTAAATACTCATAAATGAAAGTATATTACACAATGAGTAAAATAATGTCCAGTACATACACCAATAAAAGGAAATTGTGGCAAATGTAGCATAAATCTCACGGGAATAAAAATGAGATGAAAAATCCCTTACGAAAACTCGGAAGCCTAACGGCGCCACATAAAACTTAAAAAAATGGATTGATGAGATCAAATAGGGTATCTCATCATATTAACATAAAGTTTATAGAAAGAGGAATTTAAAATAACATCCCTCAACATAACAAAGAGGGGCTTAAAAGAATTTACATAAAGGAGAGTACTTAAAAAGAAAGAGAGAGGTTAGATCTCTTAGGAAAATTCAGCAGCCTAACGGTGCTACTCAAAACTTCCAAAATGGATTGATGAGAGAGAATGGGGTCTCTCATCATATGAACATAAAAATTACAGTAAGAGTAATATAAAAACAAACATCCCAATAACAAGAAATATGATCTTTAAAAGGAATGACATAAAAGAGCGGACTTAAAAAGAAAGAGAGGAGTAGGACCCCTTACCTCGGGTCTGACTTGATTCGATCGTTCTTTAATCTCATGAATAATAAACTTTAGTTAATTTCTACTTCCTTAAGAACCTTTTTTTAGTTCATTATTCCTTTTATATCACTTATTACCATGTCATGATCATTATGTAATCATTTAAGTTAATAATGGTTGTTTTGTCGTTATTTGGTACTTAAGTCATAAGTGAACTTCTTATATTTACAAGTTGTTCGCGTAGTCAAATATCCATTATCTCAATAATGATATACATGATTTGGATATCATATATATCATATATATCCAGAATATACATGTATTTATAATATTACATAATCATTTAGAGGTAAGAAATGAAATGCATCGTTTATGGAGACGGTAAGCTGTATGTACGCATGAATGCTACTTTCATTTCTATGTCATATTAATGGAATTAAAACTAAATGAGAGATATGTATATTTTTTATTACAGAATTATATTAATCCTTTATATTTATCATACATCATATATACCCATTATATGTACTTATAATAGTACATTACATTTGAGGATAAGAAATGAAATACACCGTTCATTGAGACGGTAAGCCGTAAGTACGCATTAACGCTACTTTCATTTCTATATCATACTTTAATGGAAAGAAAACAATAATTATATAAAGGTATATTATAATTCCATTATAACATCATATATAATAACTTTAAATCCATCCTTTATATGTCCCACATATGGCATTAACGAATTAAATCACTTTGAGGGGGCGGTAGTCCGCACTTCCTAAAATGAAGATATCTCGTATACCCATAATGGAAGCCATAAATGTATGCCACAAATGAAAAATACATAAGCTTAAGTAAAACATAAAAATATTATATATCATATATAAACATAGTGACATCTAAATGTCCACCTTTGAAGATGTTATATGAGTGTTGAACAATCATCGTTTCGTGAGGCAGTAATTCGTCATCCACAGAAACAGTATGTTATTTAACCATTAGATGAAGGTGTGAGTAAGTTTATCTCTAATCCTTAATATAACAACATTCTAGTATATTGAATATACTGTAGTTGTTACAAAAGAAATTAATGAAAAGAGTTTATTGGGTTGGAGAAACAAAATAAAACAAAGGAGCACAAGTGAAGACGTTACCTTAAAATATGGTAACTCCCTATGGTTTGAACCAAAAGGGTTTCTTGAAGAGATTCCTGCCTAAGTTAAGGCTTCTAGGATGAGGAGAGGGATGTGGAGAGACAAAAGGATCAGAGCTTGGTCGAACCAAAGGTTTTAGAGGTGTGGGTAAGGTGGTAGAGGTGGGGGCCTTTTATAAGAGGAGAGGAGGGGGACTCTTGGAAAAGTATAAAAAGTTACTTTATTTTCAAATGGTTTTCGGATTTTAATGGTCCCACATTGATGTGTTTCTAGGATAAGGTGATAAGGGTTCTAAATAAACCCATATAATAGGTTTTTGACATGTCTAGGTCCTAGAGATTTCATTATCTTTCCATTTTATTTAAATCGTTAAATAATGAGGTCATCGCTGCATCATCAAGATGTCATAAAGAATTTAAGTTATTTAATGTCTAAAAATTATAAAAAAAATACTATCATGTAGGAAATATTTTTAGATTTCCAATTAATATTTATAGTCAAAATTCTTACTTGTATAACCACATGTAAAAAAAATTTTTAAAAACAAATCATGTTAGTGACATTTTTATTTTAACTTTAAATAAAAGGCATAAATGTCATTATCAAACCCATGTGGCTCCATGGGGTACCAAAAGTCGACCCATGGGTTGTCTTGGTCAGCCATAACTCATCCAATAGTGTTAGGACAAGTGTCAAGATATTTACATTTTATTATAATATCATTTTTACCTTAAATCACACTAATTACCTTTAATCGCGATTAATGAAACTTAAAAGTTACTTTTCATCATAAATTTTTTTCATCCCATTGAACAACATTTTACTTAACAATTTAAATCATTTAAATTGGATTTTTTAAATTCAAATCACAGAAGTGGTAAAGTCCCATTTAAACAAAAATTCAAATTTTGTAACCACCACTTTGTGGTTTCACTATTTATCAAAAATTGATGTTTTTCAGAAAAATACCAAAAATTAACCCTAAGCTATATTTGATATTCCAAATTCAAAAATGATTTCTATTTTACCAAATTCATAACATAGAAGTCGCATTAATTAATTTTATAATCAAATCCCGATGTTAAAACAAATAGCGTGTTTTTATGAAACAATATCTTTCAAAATATTGACACTCGTTTATGTCCAATCATAAAGTGATATTAATTAAAATGACCACCATTGGATTAAATGGTAAAAATATATTCAATTTACACTTTAAAATAAATTAAAAAGATAATATAATCATATAAATAAATTATATTAAAAAGAGGTTTTGAATTAAAATACAACATTTTTTACTATTCATTAAAAATTGAACTTTTTTGGAAAAATACCAAAAATTAACATAAAGTAAATTTTAATGTCCCGATTATAAAGAAGAATGTTATTTTGTCAAACATAACACATAAAATTGTCAAAAAGTGAATTTAAAAGAGGTTCGCCATCAAAAGGTCGTTAATCGACCTTTTAATAATATTAGACTGTCTACGCTTAAAATTGGAGTCATTCGCATTTTTAATCCTCTATCATTTATTGTAAAGAGTAAAAATATTTGAAAAACATATATAATCATTTTTTAGTTAGTTCTGTTCATTCCCGCCATTACAATGGCTAGGCATTAACTACCATTTAAAATAATATTATTTTATTATTAGAGTGCAACGTAAGATTCCCAAGAAACTCGTTGTTGCGTATTGGGTACGCCATCGAGTATAGCATCCCCTTTAAATTAATATTAATATTTTATTCACAAATATGGATAAATATAAAAATTTCATATTATTTATTTACCTGGGGTGTTACAACCATGGTTATGCTTGGATAAAACATTTTAATTAAACTTGAAATAACCATTTTTTTTACATGGAATAACAATCATAATATATTCTGATAATATCTTATGGGAAACCTAATCGGTTAACTATTTCCCTTTACCTAGTTCATTAGATATATATAAAAAATCACACAAATCCATACTTTATAATGAAACCATACTTCTTCATAAATAATTCCAAAGAACTATAAAAAAATCATAACACATAAAATATTCTTCATAAAAAAATCCAGAGGAAAATACCCTTTTCTTATTTGATGTCATCTGTAAAAAATATATTCAATTATAAAGAAAAATATTTTCATTAAAAGAAACAATTTATTCTCTTGAAGTGTGAATCAATTCAAATATGATTCAAGAATGTGGGAAAATCCATTCATCTTGAATGTGTTAAAATGTATTTCTTCTATGGTTTTTTTCGAAAGGCGCACAACACCTAATTTGGAAAACGAAACAAAAATTCCTTTAAAAATATTACATAAAATTCCAAATTCCAATAAAAATTAAATTATAAAATCATATTATATTATTATAAAAACATTTAAAAAATAATAGATATATAAGATAAATTTAATTTTATAGAATATAATAAATAGTGATATTTGAATGAGTGGTCCTTACCTTGAGTCTAGACCACACATACATTATTTACCATCACAAATAATGTAGCTATGTTAATTATTAATTTTATTAAGAAACTTTCAAATCATTATTATTAAATTTCTTATGTTTTTTCAGGAAATATTGTAATATTTAATTAATTATATTCACTTCATATGTTTAAATGATATTAATTTCATTAGTCTTAAATGGTTATGTTACGATGACTGTAGTCAATGAGGTAATTAATAAATTATTTATAGAATAATAAACATGAAATAATTATCATTTATATACATCAATTATTATTTTTAATACAACCATTAAATATGGTAATAAAAAATGAAATATGTTACAATCATATAGATTGTATGTCATACATACACCTAAATAACATTTCCATTTTCTAACGATAATTATGGAAATAAGGTAAGTATTATTCTATCATTATGTTATGATAAAAATATCTTAAATATAATAATATTCTATTAAATATACTAATATATATTATCTATCTGATGTGGGGGGGAATGAGTCTTATATCTTTTTTGGATGTGGTAATCCACAGGTATGCATGAACAACATTATCGCTCTTTAGTGAATAGAATGGAAATAAGTTTCACGATAAATTATCAATTATCAATAATATATATTGAATTTATATTATATTTAATCATGAATTACAACATTATAATCAACCCATCTGGGAGAGTTATTAAATCATAATTACATCGTTTCGCGAGGTGAATGTTCACCTTACCCACAAATAGTGGTCTTCATTCCCCTTAAATGGAATAGGATATTGAAAAAAGTATTTCCTTTTAAATAATAAATAATAATTTTATGTATTATAATGGTTTTTTTATTTTATCATTATAAGAAAATATTTTAATAATGGGGTTGAATATATGAAACTGAGACATGTAGTTAAAAACTGTAACACTTCATTGGAAAATATCTCATTCATAACACCTTATTCTACCTAAGGATTTTACTATGCCTAAACTAAAACCACTATAGTTATTGAGAGACAATATGATGGTATTTTTGTTTGTATATGATGATAAAAATGGTTTTAATGTTAGAATGAAATAGAATAATACATTACCTTTTATAAGAGAGGGAGGGGTACTATTGGAATTTATCATAATATTAAATAAATATAAATAAATTTTTAATTAATAATGTCTCAAATATAATTTATATAAAATATAGGATGACTAAGATCTAAAATAATTTCATAAATTCAAAAATATTTTTTTGAATATTCTTTTAACCCTATCTTTTGGTCTTATCCCCTCATTAACCAATTTCACATGTAATGTGACAACAATGATTATTTATCTTTGAGGGTCCAAATATTTACTATACATTTAAAAATATCACATATATAGATAATTTGTGATATTATAAATAATATTCTAATAAATTTGATTTATATAATACATTCATAAATTTCATATAATTTAATAATATAATTTTCTATTGTAAAATATCATTAATATCAATTTTTCGAACAATAAAATTCAATTATTTTTATCTTCTAAATAAATTAAAATAAAAATTAAAAAAAATTATTACATACCAAATATATATTTTTCATCCAAAAAATTATTTATCACATTAGTTAATTCAAAATATATTATTTTTAATATTTTCAATATAATTTATTTGATTTTTACATTATGTAAATAATTACTGCGTTATTGTTGTGAAGGATTTTAAGGTAATTATTTATAAAATAAAAATTAAAAATGAACTACCACGATGTAGATGAGTATTTCTTATTTTAATTTAATATTTATTATGCAATATATTATTTTGGAACTAATAATATTAAAATAGTATATTTATATTAAACAAGAGTCTGACAGTTTTTTTCCATTAAATAATATATTATAAAGGACATAATACTGTACATATGGCCAAAAAATAAAATAATAATAATAATAGAAAATTTTGGCAAATATACACTCATTCAATAAAACCAAATCATGTTTTTTAGACATTTTATGGTTCATATAATTTTATTTTTAACTTTAAATATTTGATATACCCTTTACCATTTGAATAAAAAATTCTATGTTGTTATTCATATTGACCAAAAATGAAAGGAAACCTTTTTTCAAAATTGGACACACTAACTAAAAATATGGAATCAGTTTTTCAAAATTAAAATCATATAAGTAGAAGAATATAATTTAAATTTAAACCCAAAAAATGCGAATAAAAGACATTTTTCAGAAAAAATTTCTTTTTAAAAATCAAAATGTTTGTAAACTAAATTCATGTAAAAATTCATTTACAAACCCGTATATGTGTCATTATAAATATAAAGTAGTAAATTTTAGATTAAAACAAATCCAAAATTGAAATTACCATTATAATTACTATGAAATATAATATTGTTTTCCATAAAAATAATTATTTTTTAAACTTCATTATAAAAATAATTTTCTAGAAAATTCAAAAAAAATACAATAAGATAATTTTGATATTTATTATTTAAAAAATATCATCATTATATTAAAATAAAATTCTAGAGTTTTAGAGATAAAATTTTAAATAAAACCTTATATTATGTGTGTTTAATATACCTATTTCATTTTTTATTTAATATTTTAATAATATTTTAATAATAAATAACACTCTTTATTTAATAATAGTTCATAAATGAAACATCGTTACATAATAATTACCTTGTACATTATATTATTCTCTTATTTAAAATTGAATCCTAACCATTTTATTCACTTATTAGATAAGTGGGGATAACTTTCTTGTATAGCGTTTTTAGACACCCATATTGTTTCCTTAACCATATTGTAATTCTACAAGACCTTACCCCAATGAATAAAATTATCCCACAATATTATATATTTATTTTAAAGAATATGAATATTTTTGTTCTATATAATAACTTTTTTCTTCTAAATAAAATACTTTTTGGATAATTACATGAGATTTATCTGACACATACTTTCATAACATCAAAACATAAAAACATAGTGTACTTAGGGTAAATTTATATGTAAGGCCACATGGTAAGAAAATAAAACTAATTCCTCCAGGATTTCATATGGGATAATGAACATTGGACATACCTTCACCTTTTTTAAAATAAATCATCACATTTTTTGATGGGGATACTTCAAGAAGAAAATGATCGCCTACCTTGAGAGAGATATCATTCCTCTGATTATCGTCATAAATTTTTTATCTTCTCTGATCAATTATTATATGTTTTGGAATTACCTCCGCCATCTAAACCATTTCATATTCCAATTATTATCCCATCTGCTACCTTTCACCTACTTCATCCCAAAAATATGGAGTTATAAATCAGTTTCTATATAATTCCTCAAATAGTGAAATCTGTATTTTGGAAGGAGAACTATTATTATAAGAAAACTCTACAAAATAAGAAATTCAAATATGAACATCCTTAGTAAACCATTGAACAAGTTAAAATTAATTCATTCCAAGATCTAAATGTTTATTTTAGAATGACCATTATATTAAGGATGAGTGGCATTGATGAAATTTAATTCATCTCCCAATAGATTCTAAAGTACAACCCAAAAATTTTAACTGTATATTGGATAACAGTTAAAAAAATTGAGAGAAGAGATAGACTATGTAATATAAATGTATGCTTATGATGTATTAAAAATGTTGATATGATGGAAACATATCACAAATGGTATATAAATCAGTAAATTTAGTAAATTGATCAACAATATCCAAAGTCACATTATTACCTTGGGATTTATTTGGTAATCCCATTAAAAAATCAACAGATATATATTTCCATTTCCACTCCAACATTGGAAAATGGTGAATAATTCCTTCCATCAATTTTTGTTCTACGTTTACTATTGAGAAGATAAACATTTCTTAGTAAATTCGGCAATATCTTTTTATTAATTCCCATCCACAATACTTATGAATATCCCTATACATCTTATTAAAACAATTATTAACAAAAAAAGTTAACTATAAGATTCAATTATAAATTATCTCTTCAAATATGAATCGAAATGGACACATAATCTATTTCCAAATCTAAATCCATAATATTTATCAATGTTAAATTTAGTAAAATTACCCTTTTAAAAAAATCGACCATTTCCTATACCTCATGGTATTCCTTCATATATTGCCTAATTATTTTTTAGACAGTGGATTATGTATTCACCTATAAATAATAAAAAAATCCATGTGTCCTTTTCTTTTGGGAGAAAATTCATCAAATAATTAACTAATGGGTCATGTTCTAAGTGTAATATAATTAAAATTTATAACTTTCCCATGTAAAATAATCATCAAAATTTCTTAATTTCAGTCATAGTATTGAATTTTTTAATCTTAACATTTATCAATTCAATCCAACCAATCATTGTCATATTAAAATATTCCAGAGTGCATATATATTTAAAAACTTTATAGTCAGCTATTATTTCACACATAGATATATAAACTATGTCTCAAAGTTATTATGGTAAACAATATATAGTTGCTAAATATATATCATGTGTATGATAATTTATCTTGTGAGATTTCAGTTTCCAGGAAGCATAAGTAATTACCTGATCATTCTGAATTAGGTGACCACCATGCCATATAATTGAAGAATCATCATTGATGAAAAAATACATTCCTCAAGGTTAATGACACATCTTGGTCACTATCAAATAGTCCTTTAGTTGTTAAAAATAGTCATCGCATTCTTTTTTCCAAATCAATTTAAATACATTTCTCATTAACATAGTCATCATTCAAGACAACCAAGCTATGTTTTCAAAAAAAACACTTTTAATTTCTTATTAAGACAAAAAAAATAATCTCATTAACATTTAGTATTTTTATCCTTTCATAAGCCACAATAGTTTTAGTATGGTCAACACATATTCATTATTAATTTATGATATTTCAAAGGAATGAAATTTTTTATAACCAAATATCATTATTTCTAAATTTTCCATGTAACATATTTTACATTGAATTTGTAGAAAAATCCCTTGATGTTTTTCATGATATTCATAACATTTTAAATAAACTAAAATATAGTCAATAAATAAGTACACAAATTTTCAATATATTCATCTAAGAATAAATTCATAATATCAATAAATATGGTTGTGTAATTTGTTAACCCTGAAGGAATAACTTGGTACTCATAAATCCAGTATCATATTTGAGACATCATTTTCTGAATTTTATCTTTATATGCCTTCATATGATAGTACGCAATCATTAATTTTCCCTTTTAAAATAATTATCTCTATAAAAAAGGTCAAAAATATAATTAATATGAATAAAGAGATACATTTTCTTAAGAGGGATTTTATTCAAATCTATATAATCAAGTAAAAATATCCTAAAATCATCTTTCTTTTTTAAAAAAATGGGGCACTCATACTAAAGTTCTAGATTTAATGAATCATTTTCATGTAACTCCAATAGAGATATTTTCAATTATTTATGTTTTACTTGAGCCGTTCGTTAATATGGTTTTGAAATTAAATTAGAAAAATAACTACATCAATTGAAAATTCAAATTCTCAATCATTTATAACATTAGTACACTTGGAATGAAATAAAACCATATATTCAATTACTATTGGTAGATCATTAATCAATAATGTTCTATTTTTATTGAAAATAAGTACATAAATTACATTATCATATTTTAACATTTTCAGGGATTATTGATATGTTTTCAAATTTATTTGTTCATTATTATATAAAAGCTAGTATTATTCCTAAACCAAACTTTTTTGGTAGTGTAATATATCTTATTTTGGTAAACAGAAATAAAATTCATACCCAAACTAACATAAAATAATTTTATTGTAAGGAATTGGTTTTTTGGTAATGTCATCCCATTGAAAATTATACTAACATTCTTATAATTTCATTTTGAATTAATACAACCCCAATAATTTTTACCATATTTTATTGATCCATTTAATGAGGTGCATTTTCCAATTTACAGTAAATATTATTTGAAATTAAATAATATGTATACGCATAATCAACAAATAAATTAGCATTATCTAAATAAAAAATAAGTATAGAAGATACCACTTCATTTTAAGGACCTACAACTACTGAAGTTGCTATAATGGATTTACCCACATCATTATTATTATAGTATTGATGCTTCCCATCATTGATATTTTTATTTGGATACCCATGTGCCTAATTACTGATCTCATTACTTGTAATATAATTTTCTATATGTTTATCCTAATTTTTATTTCCACAGCCATGAAATTTTTTTGTGGAATTATAATCCATTTTCCTTATCTCACAACATCAGAAGCACTTAACAAACTCCATAAGGCATTCCATGTAGTCATTTTTACTATAACTATCACAAACAAACAAAAATTCACAACATCCATTTTCACTTATCTATTCATCTATTTTTTCCTATCACAAGGAACACTTTTTCATCTGGTTATTGAAATACACATTATATTTGGATAAATCCATTCCTACTCTCTTTTAATATTATATAATTTTCTAATAACATTTTTTTTGTGGGAATAAAATTCTTTTTGATAACATGGAATTAATCATGAGGAAAAACTCATTAATTTTAATATCATGATCACAAATAATATTGGGTGTGTACTTTTCCAATTAAGAAAATATTTCTTCATACACATCAACTTAATCATCTGCCTTTTTTTCATATACAACAATTTATTTTCCATTCATAGATGAAAAAATTTTGGTAAAAATTTTATAAGAAATACATTATTCAAATAATACCATTAATATATATCAATCCATTGATATTATTAATATTTGTAACCATTTTCCACCATTGATCAACTTCACCATTGAAATGGTAAATTCAACGACTTTCCTTTTGATGATCCTTACATCCCATGATATTGAATATAGTTTATAGGGAGTTAATCCATCCTTTAACCACTGTTATATCATAGGATCCGCTGAATATATAAGAGATTTTAATCATAAAATGTTCCGCTATCGAAATGTTCTTTTTTGGGTAGGTATAGATGATCCCTAGAAAGGATACCACCATCATTTAAATATTTCAACAACTTTTTCATCATAAAAACTATTGAATTCAAATTCCAACAATTCTATATTTTTTATTAAAAACAATATCATCCCCTACATTCCTTTCCTCTTCAGATATATAGTCCCCTCTATAATAAATAATTATCAAAAAAATATAGTTCAAATAAAGTAACAGGGAAACCCTTAAATGAAATATCATTTCAACATAACCATAAATTAAAATTTTTTAAGTGTATTATATTAACGTTATCCTAACCTCTAATTTTATCAAAACCATTCTCTAATACAAACTATAAGGGCTTGGTCTTTAATATTACATATTATAGTGTCTTTGAACTATAATTCACATGATTATGTTCAAAAATAACTTTTAAATTTGTACCTTAATAGTGTCAGGTCAAAAATCTTATATAAAAACATTATATATATAAAATATGACACTTCTAATTATTCTCCATTTTTTACATTATATAAAACATTTAAAATGAAACATGTTTTATTTACAAGAAAAACTATTATGACATAAAACAAGATATCATCCCTTCCCTTAATCATATTTAAGACATATGAAAAAATAACTAAACACGGTATGAGTACAAAAATATTTATAATAGAAAAACAAAAATAAATAAAACCTAATTCCATGAATAGATATAAAATATATATTTTTCAAAATAAACATTGGACTCGAAATACACATTTTTTACTCAAGAAATCATCTTCTATACCAAAATATTTTCATAAAACTTTTGATAAGAAATATAAAAGGAAACAAATAATACACATAAGGTATCTATGATATAATAATAATAATCTTAATAACATTCTTTGAAAAGTATACTTTTGAACATTCATTAGTAGAATATAGTTTCCTTTCCCTTGTGAAATTATAATATTTTCATAAATACCCATTCAATCATAGAAAAATCAAGTACGTAACTTGAGGCTTCATTTTCATTTAATTATTAATAATACATCGAATAATTTTCACAGTTATACATGGGCTAGCAAATGTCTTGGTTGTTGAAATGACCATCAGGATTATACTTAGAAGAACCATCAAAAAATAATTCAATAACCACCAAGGGGAAGCCTTATCAGTTATATTGATACCTTTAACCAATTGATTGGAGAGCTATAATGAGATCACCTAAACTCATTTTATTATAGAAACCCTCTTCCTAATAAGAAAATCCCATGAACCAAAACATAATCATATCATATAACTTCTTGCATCATAAAAAAATCACGAGGAAAGTACCCTTTTCTTGTTTGAAATCACTAATAAAGAACTATGCAATTATAAAGAAAAATTTTACCATTGAAAATAAAATCATAATCATCAAAAATATTCATAAAAACAAATAATAATCTTTATGTTGGTAATATATTTTTACTCTATATAATATAAAAACATTCCAACAATAATTTTTTTAGAAAAGTCACAAAGTACCACATTTGGAAAACAACAAGAATATTTTATTAAAAATGCTTCATAAAAAGTAAAACATGGGTAAAATGACAATAAAAAATCACAGTAAAAAATTAAATACATTCATTAAAATATTTTTATAAAACATATATATGGAAGAAATACAGATTTTTAATGGAGTCTTTAAAAGAATAATTTTAAAATAATTCCCATTACCTTTAGTCAAACATACATATACATTATTTATCTTAATAAATAATAAATATAGGTGAATTGTATACTTTCTAAAGATCATTTTTTGGTTTTATTATTCTATTCATATTATCTCTAAATATTGTATATTTAATTAATTTCTCGTCAAATGTTTAAATTAAATTCATTTAATAAGTAAAAAAAATTGCTTTGATAAGTATATTATTTCCAATGAACTCATTATTCAATTGACACTAGAATAATAATCAAGTTATTATTATAATTTTTATACATAAATGATATTTTTTAGTCTACACATTAATTGTTTTAGATAAAATTAACTTCGTTATAATCATGGAGATGGTCGGTTGTGTGTACAGAAGAGTGAAATTTTCTTTTTCGAGTGATCATTATGTAATGAAGTTAAGTATTTTTATGTATTCCAATAATAATTATTATAAAATATTTATAATATTAATATATTAAATATAGTTATATGTATCATATAATTATGTGGTGAAAAATAATGTATCACATCTCTTCGTGGAGGAGGTTGTCCACATGTTTTCAAAACAATTTATCAATGTTATTGTGTATAGAATTGTAGGATGGTAAATCATGTATTATATGTTCAGATGATTATTGTGTTAGGATCACAACTTATAAACATTAATTTTATAATTATAATCCATCCTTGAGAGATAGTTATATAAAACATATTAAATCGGTCAACAAAGTGGGAGTCTTCTATACAAAAAAATGATGATTTTGTTTCCCATTTTGTGGAAGATGAATTGTACAAAGGTCATGCTATAGAAATAATATATACTAGTATATTTAGGTTACTATTTTTACTATTTTTGTATAGTTATGTAATAATTCAAGGAGATTTAAGAATAAATAAAAATAAATCATATGGATAAAAATAATAACAATTATTTGGAATATCTAATTTTTATAACACATTATGCACTCTATGGTTGGTATTCTGAATAAAATAAAATTATTAATGAAGAGAAAAATAAATTTATAAGTTTTTTTCAATGTATGTCATTTTTTTGAAATTGTGAACAATGAAATAAGATTATTTATCTCATATCAATATGATAATAAATTTCCATAGTTCATAGAGGTTGGATAAAGTCCTTTTGTCTTGATATTTCAAGAAAAATATATTGAAGAGTTTTATTTTCAATGTGATGCTTAGATAATTGTTATGGATTCTTTAAATTATATTATATTCAACTATTGAATAATTCTTATAGTAAATAATAATATTGTTGAAATAGTTCTATTTTCTATATACATGTGTTAATGAGGGACCAATTTCTACAGAAAAATAGACGATTGAAGTACTATCCATTTTTGGATGAGAAGATTTTGGTGCACCATGAAACTAAAATATTTTTTATTCTTTCAGTATGTATTTTTAATAGTTTATATGAGGGGTCCATTTATTATTTGTATTGTTTTGTTTATATAGATATATTATATTTTTTTATATTGGTGTGTTTTATTAAAAAATTTGTATAGCCACCCATAGTTATCACAAAATTTTCAAAAAAAAATAAAAGGCAATAAAGGGAAAACCACACCCATGTGAGGATATCTACAACCACCAGTCATGGAAGAAGGTGTATATGGTCTTGTATAGAGGCTACAAGAATCCTGTGTGATAGTTTGTATGGCTCAAGGAGCACATTTCCATGGTAATTTTTATCTTGGCGTAGAATCCTATAGGGATTCCCTTGAATCGCATGTGTCACAAATCATGAGGGTAGTGTGTGTGAAATTTTATCTAGGTGTCAACCCCAGTTCAAGATTCAAGTAGGAGCAGGGTAGTGATCATTTATATAGTGGTGAAAAACTAGAGGCGGTATCCATGTGGTAAGAAGTTCTCATTGCAATATGCACCCACTTAAAAAGGATATATACAAGTTGTTTCCATTTTATGAGTGGAGATTAAATACCCAGAGGATCCCTGAATTCATCCCCTACCTCCCAACATGATAGATCCTCAACACCATCCATTTTGTAGGCTTCCCACCACTAGAGATCAGGGAATGTACCTAGGATCAACATTAGGGAACGAAACGAGATTCATTTTATGATGAAATCAACATGGATGGTTTTTAACTGTATCATAAAATTTGGAAAATGATGAACAATACTAAGATAAATGAATAGAATTTTTCGAAAATCTTTCAAGAATCCTATATTCATGGAGGAATTTTATTTTTCATATGCTTTCATCTTTTCTTGATTTAATGCTAATTTAGTGTCACCAAAAGTTGAATTATCATCTCAAAGCAAGAACACCATGTATTTTTGTGTCTCATAACTCTTTGTTTTATGTTTTTCAACACTAGGTATTTGTATTTTAATATCATTCATTGGAATCATATAATATCTATGATGTGATTTGGTGAATCTCAATAATGGAAGGTTGCGTTTCTACCTTTAAATATCAATACATCTAGATGAGGATACGTGATATTGCTCGACAATATTATAGAGTTATCATTTTTACTATAACAAATAGCCTCTACGGGATTCAATATATGTGAAATAAAATCGTTGTTTTTTTTATCCATCATAATGACAAGATGAAGGGTTTTCTTGTGAACCATTTCTTGGTTGTCTGAAGAATAATTATGAACCACTTGCGCAAGGACTTACTGAAGACCCTCAATTTATATTTACATGTGCTCGTAGTGTGTCATACTCATCTGATATCATGAGTCGGTGCTTGAGATGACTACTCCAATTATTAATTTTAAATATTTTTTTTAGTGAATCATTTTATGAGTTCTTGAAGAAGTGGGAACAGACACTTTTTCTCTTGCAGAACTATAAAGAAGATTATATTGCATATTTAAACATATCGTTGTATAACCAAATTAGGTATCTTGATTATGTGAAAGATATATGAGATAATTGTGATCTTTTTCACGGATAAATAACCTCATTCTTGTGCATGTAATAGGATCTCATATACCTAATTTTACTTTCATGGGATATGTTTTCAATCCATGTAATACAATTCCTAAACATAGTTTGATAATCGAACCTGGTATATGGCTGAAGAGAGTGACAAGGCAGGGAATATGAAGTGTACAATGTGTATGTGTACATATATAGGTTAATTATTAAGCTCTCATGAATATTGAACCAATATAGTAATTGTAGACATTATAAATATAAAGCATGAAGCTCTGTAAGATGTGTTTAGAAACAAACATGCAAACACTAAACCTTAACATAAATAGGACTCAATTATTTAAAAATATAAAAATGGAGATAACCAATTCACATGAACCATGTATGTATTGTGTCAGGAATTCAATAAGATAATAATCATAGATTTTTAACTATTATTCTTTCATTAAATATCATTGATGGTATGATACAGTTCAGTTCAAAAAATATCATATTCAACTAAAAAGGAGAACTAATATTTAATTCACTATTGATATTTTTATTAATCAATAAGAAATAATTATGATGATTCAAATATTAGGAGATCTTCATTGATTTAATAATCATAAAAAATATTTTGATTCTAGGAAAATTAAGAGATCTTAGTGTAGTTGGAATTTTTCACAAAATAAGAAATAGAGTGAGATAAAGGATCAATTATTGGAAAATTTATATTCAGTTTATCATTTAGTCAAATGTATTCTCTATTCAACAGTCTACCATACATTCAAATTATTATGACCAATTGAAGTAGAAGAGCGTGAATTTTTTATTCTTAAGTTGTGAAATGGTAAAAATAGTTTCATTAATATTGTTGTGCATGTAATAATGTGAAGAAGATGTCTCTAGAAGATCAAAGTATCATAGTGAAATCTAAGAGGTATCAACATGTGGAATTAATTATTCATGTTACATATCATTATCAACTAGGCAGAAGCTATCATTATATGTGTTTTAAATATCCATTCAAAAGATATAGTACATTATAGGTCATCATAATATATTGAAATGAATGTTAAAGGTTTGTAGTACCTTATATAACAACATTTAATGAATGTTTTTCCAATTGTTTGTGTTTTCCTGATTATTCCCATATCATTACAAGGACTATCTACTAATATTGAGCAGTAAAGTTTGTAAAAATATCATGTGTTGTTATTTATTTATTTAATATTTGTTCTTATGAAAGGGAAAAGAAAATAATATAATCAAGATTCTATCCTGACAAACAGTTAATGGGATGAAAAGTTGAATTGGTTTTAAAAAAACCTCCAATAATGTTTATGCCCCTTCCTCTTGGAGTCAGGAAAATCCCAAATTGGTCCTCTGTGATTTTATCAAATCCATGTTTCACCTCTTTGGATTATCTATAGTAAATATATTCACTTTTGAATATTTTAGTTTTATTTTGAGTAAGCAATGATGTGATGTTTGGTTAATATTTATTTATATTATAGTTCAAGCCCATATTATCAAAGACTATGATGAATAATAAAAATATAGAGAATATATTGTTCAAGAAGAATTATCTCTTTTCTAATGAAGTAAATTTATTTTTGTTCTCCATTCCCTGCCAAAAATGAGGATATATAAGGCTTTAAATGTAATGGTTAGGTGTCTTAGGTTTTCACCAAAAATATTGACAACCTTTCATCCTCCTGTGATCCAAAGGTATGTGTTGTTATAATTGTGAAATATCTTCTAGATCAATATGATAGGATAATTTTTTAGAATGATTAATCAAGAAACTATCAATAATTATATATTGATATATTAACATTTTCTGGTATTATTTCTCAAATAAATAATCACACTAGTTTTTTGAGTCTTTCAATTATTATTGAAGGAGATAATCTAGCATTAGGGGGAAGGTGATGTTTTGGAAAAGGGATTAGAAGAAAAAAAATTATGGAATGTCTAACTCTCTTTATATTCGTTGGAAAAATATAAGTAACAAAGAGGACACCCAAAATAAGTTCTCTCAAATACCTCAATGTAGTTGAAGAGAAAGGGGGATTCAAAAGTACTCTAGAAGAAAATATCATTGTACTTGAAGATAAATTGAAAAATATATTTTATTTCAAGGGTTTGAAATTGGTAAAAGTATTTAAGAAGATCATTGAACACTACTATTTGGTTCATTAAAAAGTGAATCTACAAGAAGAAGATGTTCAATTAATGAAAATGGAGTGTAAAGAGAATGTTATTATTATTATAGATAATAAAATCATCTTTAATTTGAAAATTATATATTTATAAATATAATTGTACAATCTTGAGATAACATATATTTGTATTCCCTAAAAAATGGAAACATTTATGTTAAAACTCAATGTTCACTTGAGTATTATGTTGTTAAAATACCTACAACATGTGATAATATGATAATGACTATATTCAATGATCTATCAAAATAATGATAAAAGAAAAAGGGACCATCCATACAATCGTGTACAAATTTTTCTAAATATACTTCTAAAAGAAACTGCTGGTTGGAAAATAGAATCTAAAAAATACAGATAATGAAATGAGGGAAAAACATACCAAAATGACTATAGAGGATATGAAATAATGTGTAGAATCAGGATCCATGTATATAGCACAATAGATCATAAAGAAGACCCAACTACCTTATTGAAAAGATATCAAGAAATCAGTATTTGTGGTCAATGTTGGTGTGGAATGTGATTTTGGAATTATGCGTAAAATTTATGGTAAAATCCTGAAAATGAAAGTAAAAAAATGTAATACCATTGTAATGGTGAAAAGCCCGTTTAGAATAAGAAACTTCAATTGGATTATAAGAATATATATATACTAAAAACAAATTTGTAATGATTGATAAAATCTATGATAAATGGTATGGTCATCGACAAAATCTTGGCTCATGCTCATGTCGACATGTATCCAAATTTTTGGTGAATAGAAGAACCAAGATAATTTATAAGAAATTAAAAGAATCCTTGGGAACATAACATCCAAATATTGTAATTAAAAATTACCCAATGAATATTTTAAGTATAAAAGATGAGATTCCCTTGGTCTCAATTCCAAGAAGATAAAATAATGTACATCCACAAAATCATATAAGAAGGATGAAACTCAGAATAATCCTTGTGGAAAATCCAAACAAATATCCACAATTCCTAATGACATGTTAGTTATCTGGACTGAAGATTTGGAATAATTGAGGATAGTGGATGATACCCAAGATATGTATATTGAAAAATGGAAAATAAAATATTTCAAGTAAATATAATAATTTTTTGCGTGTGAGGTGATACATGTCTGGTCATACAATTAGAAATTTCATTGAGATTATTCCATCATAATAAGAATTACTTAAGACAATAAATATTTCACCATGGTAACAATGTTGTTTAAAATCCCTTCAGAAAATAAGAATTGTGCATAAAGAATTTCAAAATCTGATAAGATGCACACATCCACAATTTTTTTATGACACTAGTTCATGTGTGAAGAGTAGATTAAATGGAGAAACATGGTTTACAAAAAACTATAAATCTTTTTTTCATATTTATTTATCCAAAACGATCCACCTTATTCCATTATGCTTTGTGTACTATATTTGTTATTGTAATGCGTGGAATAGAAGTTGAAACTAGGTATCTGGGGGAGGGCCCGATAAGAAGTGAGTGATTTTAATTTGTGACATCAATACTAATTAATTCAATATCCATGAATTACTCCATAATTGATAATTAAATATGAAAATTATGTAGGGTTTTCTTTGATGAAGTTTAAAAATGTGTAGTTAAAATATCGATTGTCACAAGTAGATGATTCATTCTATTGTATTATCAGTACTAGAATTTAATTAAATGCATCCTTGATGAGATCCACCATTATAAATATAAGGATAATTGCTTCCCGTTATGGGGATATAGATGATTATGATTCCAAAATAATTATTTCAATCTATTTTAAAATTTATAATTCATTAAATTTTACGAATATAATTTCATTGGGTGATTTATATTTATCTTATCAATCAACATTGGATACTCAAATTTAATAACCATTTAAAAAGTGGTATTAATTGAAATAACTAGTGACTAATAAATAAAATAAGTTCCCCAATGTCACTTATCCTGCCCATTGTAATTGAATGTTTTTGATCAATTTATTGATGTGAGTGTAGGAGTTTCAGGAAGATTTTTCTTAAAAAAATTCAAATCACTTTTATTTGTCTTTGTTACTAATAAAAGTGCATAAAACATGAATATTTGAATATATGTTCTCATCACACGAGGTTTCTGGATCATTTGGTTATGAAAAAAATTGTTCTCTAAGTCAAATCATATAGTTTTCTACCCAGAACGATGATCGAGTAGACTTGGAGGGAAATAATTGATGGCACATTACATAAGTATGGATTGATTCCCATTTCCAAGGAAAATTGTATTTCTTTTCAATAAGGGGGTTAAATTAAAATTAAATTTGGAAATTTCAATGGGAGATAGAAGATATAGAGTGATAAATTCTAATGATCCACATATTGAAACATTCATATAGAATTATCTTTGGATGTATTGCAAACGAATTCAATGGAGTCTGTTGAAGATGCCACATTATGTATGATTTTTGTTTTTTTAATGATATTAAATGGGGTAAAATGGTTATCAAGGAAAAAGTAATATTTCATCAATATTAACATGATGAATAAGATAGAATGTTAATTGAGCTTGTATGAAGTCCTAGACTCTTTATATTTCAAGGAACATCTGCGGATGACATTGAATTTCCTGATGATTCTTGCATACTTTTTATGAAATCATTATATGACATTGGATTTCATTAATGATTAATTCTCCTAGTAAATTAAATTTTTCCAAAAATAGTTTTATGTTAAAAATACAACTGTCATATGTGAAAATTTTCTACAACAATGATGTTGATTTATGCACCAACCATTTGCGGATGTAGAGATGTTTGGGAACAATAAAACTCAAATTTTATTAATATTGTGTGAGGTGTTTTATATTTTATGAATAAGTGGCCTTCCATTTTTTGTATTATATTTTATATATATATATATTTTATGTATTTAAATTTGTGTATTATATTAAAAATATGTCCAACTATGAATTGTATCCAAACCTTCCTCAAGAGAGAAATATATGGGGCCCTTGGGTCAACCATTCCCATTGGAGGATTGAACAATCCACCAAGAATAGATGAAGTTTTATATTTTCCTTCATAGAGTCGAAAAGAACTATGAATATCCATGTATAAGGGCCGCTGAGCACATAGTTTAGGTCTCACATATCTTAGGAGAGAAGGTCATTTGAAATCCCAAGGTATGTCTGTTTCACGATGAATGTGGGAAGTGTTTTTGAAGTGTTATCTGGGTTCCAACCATGGTACTAACTTGAATAATCAATAATATATTGACCATTTATATGTAATTATAAAACCGTGCAGAGTATAGATGTAGGATAATGTTGGAGGGTGCACTTTTCTCCCACTAAACATTGATATGGACATATCATGACCATTCGATCTGAGTGGATCTGATGGTCACATAAATTATATAGATTCATCCCTTACCTCAATACTTGAATTCCCTTAGACATAAACCATTTCCATGAGTATCCACCACCGATGATCAAGATAAGTACTGAGGATCAACTTTGGGGATCGAAACAAGCTTGAGTTTATGATTAAAGCTTCTTGGGTGGTTTTTGACTATATCATAAAAATAAGAACTCAATGTATAACTACATTACAAATGAAAACACATTTTTATAGGTTTCTCTATCCTCCAATATTCATGTAGTTGTCCAAGTTTGTGCATCCAAGCAACATTTCATGATTTCATTTTGATGAGGTGTCACTATAGAAAAATAGTCCAAATCACAAAGCAATATTTCCATGTATTATAGTGTAGCATAATTCTCAATTTTATTGGGTCAAATATAATATTATTTCCGCTATATTATGGTCTTTGGAATGAAACAAATTCTGGAATTTTTTATTTGAATCTCATCGATGTAAGGTTTTGGTTCAGACTATAAATATTAAGGCACCAAGATGAGGTGTGAAGTTGTTTCTCGGATATTTTTTAGAGCTACAATTTTCTCTCTAATATAGCTCATATACTTAAATCCATTTACATAATGTGAAATAATAGTTTCATGGGAATTCAAGGATTCACAAATAAGGGGTGTCACGTGATCCACTGCATCATTTTGTAAAGAAGAACATTGCACCTCTTTTATAAGGAAGCACCATTAACACTTAAACCTTGTTTACCCATGATCAAAGTGATATGTGATGATATGATACATTGGGAATTGAGTGATTGGTGAACTCCCACCATACAACCTAAAGAACATGTTCTTAAAATATTTTCATGATTTTGTGATGAATAAAGAATGTGAAACAACTCTATTGCAGTACTACAAAGATGATTGTGTTGTGTAGTTACACATATGAGATAATAACATAAGGAGGAATCCTACATGCATGAATGATACAATATATAATCATGATATTGTTTTTATAATAAATTACCTCATGAATATTCACATTATAAAAATAACTTATATGCATCTTGGGCTTTCATGGGACCATTTATGAATCCATGAATGTAAAATTTGTAAACACTGCTTCATACTTGATCGTGGTCTTATGTGAAGAAATTGAATAGGTAGTTATGAAAAACTAAATAGTGTTCAAATATAAATATATAGAAAAAATCATAATCACTCATGTACAATGAACTAAATAAGTCAATATTGATAATGTGAATATATATATATATTTATATCATGACGACATGCATGAAACATTAGAAAACAATCATGCACATGTGAATCCTTTACTAAAACAAAATACATAAAATGATAAATATATGAATGGATATAGGAAATACACAATAACCATAAATGTATTGATTTAATAATTAAATAATATAATAATATATGTTTCATTTACATTATTATTTATGGAAATAACAATGATGTTATAGAGAAATATAGTGGAACGAATTTCTTATGAACCAAAATATATTTCAGGGAACTGATACTAAATTCATTTTTAATACATTTTAATGAAGAAGAATAATTATCAATGATGATGCTAATATAAGATTATATTCATTTACTTGATAATCACAACAAATTTTTATTATTTGATATAAACAAATAAGATATCTAAATGTAGTTAGTATCTTTATTTGAAAAGAAAGAGGTAAAAAGAGAGAGATATTTGGTGACATATTTATTTTTAATTTATCCTTTGGTCTAAAAAATTATAAGGTTATTGGAATACTACAAATTAAAATTATTTTCAATGACATAAGTAGATTATTTTGTAGTTTATAGTTTTCTTCTATGTATTAATATGAATAGTTTCTCACATGATTCAATGAAAGTAACAATGTCTAGGAGAAGTTATTGGATCAAAAAATCTATACAATGACATCCAATAGGTGTCCACATGTGGATGAATATTTTGGTGTTACGAACCTTTATCAACAAGGTGGATTATGTTTTTAGAGTTACCATAATTTTATATCCAGGTGATATAAAAATTATCTTTGAATTGACTACAGTGGCCTTCATGTGAAATGTTTTATCCCACTTAATATAACAAAATTTAATGGATTGTTTTCTATGTGGTTTTGTGGCCAGGATTATTTCTGAAAAATTATAAATAATAGCTACTATTATTGAGTGTTGAAAAACATTAAAAAATCAAGTTATATTGTTTTATAATTTAATAATGTTTAATGTGATAGGTAAATTTAATAAGACAATCGAGATCCTAACATGTTAAAGAGGTAAATGGATAAAGAATTAAATTGGTTTAAAAATATCCTGGATACAGATTCACCCCCTCTCTTAGTGTTAGGAATATCCCAAACTAGTACTTTATGATATAATAATACTATGAATAATATTTAGGGATATGGGTGGGTATTGGCTAGGCTGAGTGGTTATTGAGGATATAAGGAAAGAGTAGAAGTGGTTCCCTTTTTTAAGAGATGGGAGGGGCACTCTTGGAATTCCTATGAGTATTAAATTTATATAAACTAATGTTCATTTACAGATGGATGAAAACTTATTTATTCCTAATATAGGATGAGGATAATTCATATAACTATTTTATATTTAAAATTATAAATATTTTTAATATTTTTTTAACATTTTTTTTAGTTTCAACCCCTTGTTAATCCCTTTCACACGTACTATGACAACAATGATTTTTACTCATTGAGGGTCATAATAGTTACTATAAATGATAAAATGATCCATAAATGGGTCTTGGAAAATATTATGATACATATAATAATAATGTTGCTAAATATAATATTTTAGGAGTTTTATTAAATTTACTAATATATTTTTATTATTAAATATCTTTATTGTCAATTTCTAGAACAATTCATTACATCGATAACAATAAAAGAAATAAAATATGTAATATTGGGATAGATTTTTTTATTTAATCCATAAAATGTTATATTCATATATAAATTTTTTAAATCACATTGTTTTTTTCAATTTATAATCCATTAAATATTTTCAATATCATTTATTTTATAGCTCCATTAATTGAATAATTAATTTGTTTGTATTGTGTAAGAATTGAATGTATTTTTTAACTAAAATTAAAAATAAATTTTCTTGATGAAATTAAATAAATTTTATTTCAACTTACTATTTATAATTGAGTATAACTCTTGTAATTTATATGTAAAAATTATTATACTTGCTTAATAAAAGAGTGTCAATGTATTTATTTTTCACTAAATAAAATATTATAAATGTCAAATTCTCATCCAATTGGACAATAAGCGCCCAATAAATGAATATTTCAAGTTTGTGGATGAAATATACTCCTATATTAAAATAAATTTAAGTTCTCTGTTTATTCTATTTTCCTTATCATTTTATTTTTACCTTTAATTACATAATATTTTATACATCATAATGACAAATATTACTAAGATTTCTATTCAAATTAAAAAAATATATAAGGGATATATTTAACAAATTTAAAAGAACTTATCAAATATATATATAAACCATTTTCAAAATTGAGCACATATATGTGGCATAATTCAATTAAAAATTTATTGGAAGAAACTCAATGAAGATGGTATTTTCGAAAAAAAAATTGTTTCTAAATCTAAAATTAATTTTTAATAAATAACATTATAAAATTAAACTAAAAATAAATAATTTTGTAATTTAAAATGAATGCTACAAAAATAAATTTAATTAATAATATAAAATATAATTTTAATTTTAAAATACTTTTAAATAAAGTAATATCTAAATAAAAATTAGTAGTTTCCACTATTCACAAAAAATGATTTTTTTTGAAAATTATCCATAAATTATTCATAAGATAATTTTAAAATTATAATATTAAAAAAAAGAAAATTGTTCAAAATCCAAAATCTAAAATTTGAAATAAAAATTTTCAAATAAAACCTTATAGGAAATGATTTTAATAAACATATTTCCTTTTTTATTTTAAAATTACTTCATGATTTTATAATGAATATAACTCTATAATATCTAACTAATGAAAATATGAAAATATATATATAATATATCTAGGATGTTATAATAGATTTCTCTAATACGTCTAGAAATGGTTTTGTTTCTCATTAGATACCATCTATGGTGCATTGGATGTCATCTTGAGCTTGTTGTGTTATAATGTCTTGGAGGATATACTTGTCTTATGCTAATGATGTCATATGTTATGTAATTGTTACATTCCTATACTCTCTTGATGATAATATCTTATATCATTCATTTGTTTTCCTTTATAGTATTCTCTCCGATATTATTTCACCTTTATATGCCTCTTGAATCACATGTATTTCATTCATCATGTTATATAGTGATTATTCGCTTAATTGTATTTATTCATAACTTCTTTATTATATACACCCCCAATTTATCCCATGCAATTTTAAGATAAGAAATTTAACTTCAATATCATGACAAGTAGTTTCAAATAATTTCATTTTATGAATATTTTATGTTTTATGTTATGTAACTAATTTATCAATGGCACTACACCTATCGATCTTCTGTGATTATGTTATCTGTAACTTTATATATCAAATCATGAGATGAATATTATAAAATATATGTGTTTTAAAGAAGGTATAACTTGGAGTTGTAGTTATTTTTTGGGAAAATAATTATTATGAAATAGTAGTGGAAGCCTTAGGGATAAGACTAGTCATTGGAAAAATGCATATATTTTGGAAAAATATAAGATAAGTGTTTTTGTAGAAACAAAATTCACCCGTGAATACTAAAAGTTGACATAGATCTAGCAAAGTTGTTCCTTGAGGTAATAACCTGGAAAAGATCACACTGGGTAATAACTTAATTGTCACATGGTACATGAAAACAGGTTCTCACTTCAAACCTGATTTGAAATTCTTAGAGGATATGCTTTTGTAAATTCACAAGTTCCATGAAAACCTATTGAATGGAACAAAAAAAATCCCCTAAAATATTATATATAAAAATTGACTATATATAACTTCAATATAAACCAATCAATTTATAAAATGTAGAATATATATCATTTATGAGTTATAAAGTAATTTTTATAGTTTCACTATTATATGGTTAATATTTGGAAAATTATCATCCCTAAATTTACCTTCATTATATTTAATGGTTGGAAATAAGAGGAACTGAGTCAATAACTATTCTGATGAGAAATGTGATGACCTCCCAAATTAAATGCCAAATATAATATGAGTAACAATTTATAACATCATAGTAATAATTTAACAATTGAATCATGTTTTGAATAGTAACTTGAATCACGAGTAACACCCACATCCCACTAAAAATGAACAAGTTGAAACAGATACCTTTACATAGTGAAGGCCTCTAGCTTTAGGTGGATCTACTGATCCCTTAATCCTAGAACAAGGGATCAACTATATTGAAATGATCTTCTATGTCCTTAAATGTATTGAGTAAGATATTTTCATGTGGTCTGGTTATTTTATGGACAGATAAGCTCGTCAATAATGTACCATGATCAAAAATATGAATCACAAGAACAAGATCAAAATAATAGTGTCAATAATTATAAAAAATATTTTTTGATAAATATTATCCCACCACACACTAAATAAAAAGAGAAAGTGAGTTTTTTGGCCTCATGAAAATTTATTATGAATCCATGAGATCATAATTAGTGAACCGTAGAAGAAATTCATTATATGCCTATATCTTTTCCATTGACCCTAATAGTTTTTTTATCACTTCTCTTTTGGGTAATTGTAAAACATATGATAAGATTATGTGATTTCATAAATTGATTATTGTGAAAATATTTCTTGATATTCCCAAAATGCTAAAATGTAGATCCACAAATCACAATGGTCTCATGTTTTATGAGATAGGAAGATAATAAAGGTTTTTTATTCTAGCAAGGTGACAGGGAACTACCATGGGGTGATTAATGTGCAACATCCTAGTTTTCAAAAGTCTGGCTAAAGGAAGCCTGGAAATTTCCAAAATTGGATAATTAAATACATTATTTTTGGTGAGAAAGGGTACCTATCTTGTGAATGACAATGGGAGAAACCAACTATTGTTATAGAGAATGGAATACTATAGTCAACACTCATCCTATTGTATAATGGTTCATTTTCAATAGTGAGATTATAACATCACAACATTTGAGGTGGATACTAAAAGTGATGTGTAGATAGGTATGCTTATTCTTTATTAAAGGGTTGGAATTGTAGAATTTTATCATGGTTCAATGACATAGATTATTTCAATAAAGTTTATCATAACAATTTAAGCACCACGTCACGTCTTGGAATTCATTTTATCATTATACACATAAATGGGTCCATTATTTAATAATTATAATATAACTCTTACCTAAGAAATATGTGGGAATAATTACCTAAAAAACCATCAAATAATCTATTTAGTATAATGAGATGTTATTCATAGTAATGATTATGTTTATTTGTGAAGATAAAATATAACTTAATCATAGAATAAAATCCCCATCTATATAGAAAATACTCATTTCATTCTATATAATTTCAAGGATAAGGAGGAATATATTTTGGAATCATAATCACAACAAAGGTTATTATTACCTTTATTGAATGTTTATCATCCCCAAATGATTCAAATTGAGGGAAAGGACATACATTAATACATTCCCAGTATCATTAAACACATAAATGGTATAGGTCTCCAAATATTTGGTATATCCTATACTAATGGCCTGGAGGGGTGTTGACTCTTATGGTATTGGTGTAGATCTATACCAATGGTTTTTTTAAATACATTTAAATATATTTATACCAATGGTTTTGTAAAACTAATAGAATAGTTTATGTGAAAAACCTACACCAATCGTTCTATAAAACTATTGGTATAGGTAATGTAAAAATAAAACCCAAGATGGGTTTTCAACTAGAACATCTCATTTATAATTCAATTCCCTAACCTTAAGATGACTTTTGTAAGTAAAAGTTCATATATATATGTATATTTACAATTATTTTATCTTTTTAGGTATATAATATTATGTCAAAAATAATCCATCAAAAATATGGGTACCTATACCAAGGGTTTTGAAAACCGTTGGAATAGGTACCCTGATTTTTGAGCTATACCAATGGTTTTTTCAAATCTTTTTGAATAGGTTGTACCTATATCAATAGTTATGAACAAGATCATTATTATATGTCTATATAGGTGTCTAATACATTTTTTTTGGAAAAAAATATTAGTATACATCAATAAATGTGACCTATACCAACTGTTTTGGATATACAGTTTTTATAGGCTCTCTACAAGTGAGCTATAACAATGGTTTTGGGGAAAACTAGTATATAGTATCTCTACATGGTACCATCATCAATTTTTTGTTTAAAAATTTTTTATAGGTTCTATATAAGGTACCTAAAATAATGGGTTTTCCCAAATTTCTGTTATACGCAGCCTATACCAATGGTTTTCCAAATAATTGAAATATGTCCATTGGTATAGCTCAAATTTATTGGAATATACCTAAGCGGTAGAATTCTCAATCAAACTAGTGCCCAGATTATTTCTCATATCCCTGACTCCATATACAATTTAATCTATTAAACATGATGATTTGAAAAAAGAACAATAATTAAATTAGGCTAGGAATTTTACACCCATGTTCTTCACTTTGTTTTCTGATAGTCCTCTACCTAAAGAAAAAGGATGGGTCAATTAAACACTTCATTGATTATCATGAGTTCAAAATAATCAGCATAAAGAACAAGTATCCCATTCCATTGATTGATTACTTTTTTTTATTATATACATCAATCCATGTAATTATACATGGTGTATATTTGGTTTGATTTTATTAGGTTATAGTGAAATATAATGATATACCAAAAAAATTAATTTCATTCAATATATTGGAACTATGAATTCCTAGTTACAAAATTCAGACTCAGTAATTTTTTAGTGTTCTTCATTAACTTAATCAAAATAATAATTATGGATTCCCTAAAAAATCATTTGTAGTATTTAGAGATGATATTATTATGTTATCTAAAATAATGGTTGAACATCGTTATGCATTGAATTTTATTTTAGAGACCCTATGAAAGAAAAATTTATAAGTGAAGTTCTGTAAATGAATGTTTTTATATGGAGATTAGTATTCATGGGTCATGTTATCACTAAAAAGGTATTTCTATGGATCCTTAAAAAACTGAGGAAATATAAGGGTGGATCATAAGAACATATGTGATATATATCTATAGTATATTAGAATAATTTGGGTAATCTCATTGATTTCTGAGAAACATTTCAGGATTGTGAAGAAAAATGACAATGTAATCTATGATGGGAGTGATGTTTTTAGGGACTTATGAATGTGAGGAAATATATAAAGAGGCAATTAAGATTATAATCACTATATATTTTCTCACATTAACAACTAATGGTGAATTTTTTTTTATATCCATATATCCAAAAATACATTTGATTGTGTACTCATTCAAGATGATAAAGTGGTAAAATATGCCTATTTCCAATTAAATATCAGTGAGGATAAATACCAAACTCATTGTCTAGAATTGGTTGCATTGATCATTACATTGTTTATTTGGATAATCTATCTCAATATGGATATGTGATACATATATATAGATCATTAAATAATCAAGTATATATTCACTCAAAATGATATCAAAATGTGCCAACGAAGGTGGTTATATATGATAAAGGATTTTTCCTATTCAATTCATTATAATCAAGAGAAGGAATATAAATTGAGATAAGATCTATATTGAAAGGATCATGTAAACCTATCACACACCAACCTTGGACACCCTTTTATTTTATTCATTTAGGGGTCTCACGTCATTGGCATGGGCTTGATTGGACCCCGAATTGAAAATTTTGAAGTATTGATATTTTTGGTGGGTCTAGGCCACTGTGCAGTCATCACACCATTAGAGGTTACCTTGTATTCGGTCCTGGTAAATGTGTTGTTTCCCAATTCTTCAAATAAATAATAAATTAAATAAAAAAATAAATTTAATTTAAAATTATTGTCAGATGAAATTTTATAACGATCAAAAAATGTTAATGTTTAAACAATTTTAATATTATTATTGTGTAAATTATAATAATATTATCATTTAATCTGTTAATAAGACTTTTAAAAAATAAATTGTTATTATTAATGTTGAATTGTTATATTTTTATTGTTGTTTTTAATATTCTCATTATTATTATTATTATTTTAATTGCAAATAATGTGTTAAAAATGGAAAAATATACAAACTATAACTGTTTTTTCATTCCCTCCTCGAATATCCACCTCTCCATTCTTCTATTGTGTGGCGCAAGCAGCCTTCCCCCTCCCCCTATCTGACTTCTAGTGTGCCTTCCCCATACATGCGGCTTCATCCCCCAGACACGGGTCGTCATGTAGATCGACCTCCTCTTTGCCTGCGAGCACCCCCCTGACACGACCCCTCATGCTCGAACCCCCAGCGTGCAAGCAACAACACCCACCCCCCTCCCACGATGTGTCCTCGCTGCCAATTATTGGAAATGTGAACCTCGCTCACTAGTACCTCACCTAGATGGTGGTCTTCTGTTCACCTCTAGTTTGTCTGCCTTGTGTTGTACCAACCTCTCTTCCCTATCCCTCTGGCCAGAAACCACCTCCGTCTATAAATGAACCCCATGGCATGCGATCAGACAACTGAACCCCTATCCGCACCCTATTTCAGTGTGGTCCTAACCATCTTTCACAGAACCTTCTTCCTACTCTGATACAGCCATGGTTCTCCATGTTAACAACCCTAATCACTTTTGGTATAACCCTATTTCTCTATTTTAGTGATTTTAATTCAATTTAACCAAATTCGAAAGTCTTAGGGTCGTGTTCACTCATCATGCTCTATGTCTAGGGTTTTCAATTGGTCTGCAGAGTGATTCTTTTCCTTCCGTTGAGGTTTTTCCCCATTTTCACATGTTGAGGTAGGTGTTTCACGCCCTTTAATCCCAATTTCAATTCATGTTTTCCTTAAGTGTTGTTATTTAGTTTCTAAAACATCTTTCTCACTTTAATAACATACTTGGTTAATTTTTTGGTGTTATTTTATGTCGTTTTAATTGATTACAATTAGGTTTTGGATGTCTTTATTTTATGCACATATAAATTCTACCCCTTTTGGTCTTAAATTATTTTCATCTTCTTTTTATGATACTGTTGGATATCTTTGATCATGTTTTCTTATGTAATCATTTTGCAAAATTTATTTGGTTGGTGTAGGGTTGGCCTTATATAACATGGTACTCTTGATTAAATGGTTTATTGTGTCAATGAATGGTGGATGTGTGTTTTCTTCAAAATGGCTGGGGGAAGACCTCTTGTTATTCCATTAACTGTTGGCCATCGATGGATTCATGGAGTGCACCTATGAATATGACTTCAATTTAAGATCACATTTGGAGTGGCTCTTCTCTCGAACCATGAGTTTTCTAAAAACGACACTTATTTCCCATTCCCACCCCTCTTTTATAATTGGTTTCCTGGTTTCTAAAGTGTATTGGGGTTTTTTTGGGATATAAAGACTTTTGGTAGTGTTTTTTGGTGTTTTATAACTTTTTTAAATTGTTTATATGAGTCATTGGTCTTTTGTTGGGTGTGAAATGGTCTTTGCCGCCCTAATGATGGGTGTTGGGAATTGTTGTAGGGAGTTGAGATCATTTCGAAGTGTGCACACGCATTTTCCAGGAATTGATATATATATATATATATATATATCTTTTAAGTGTGTGTTACCTCATGGCGCAGAGAACATGTTCATCTATTTAAATGAGTGTGTATATACATATATGGAAGTTTGTAAGTGTGTGCATGAGTGTGGGATGTTGGTTGAGTTAGAATGTTTTTTCTTTACATCCTTAATGTAGGCGAATCCAATGTTTTCCCTTTTTAAAATTTGTCCATTTAATTATTACATATTCTTAATTAATTCGTTTACAAGATTCACTTATTTGAAAAAACAACTTCACAACCTGTTATAGTGTTTCAAGTTTTTTTAGGATTGTTAAATGTAGTTTGTTATATTATCTTCTAGTTTTTGTAATTTTTCGGATTTATTAACTTAATTTTTAATTAACTGTTTGATTTGATTATGTAATTTCCAGTAAAATGTTTTTGTTATATAATTTTTTCGGAAAACATGGATTTTAATCATTTTATTAAGGTTTGACCATTTTTTTTGAGACATTGTTTGTGTTTAACGTTGTTTTCAAAATGGTTCATAAATGTTTACTATTTTGGAATGTTTTTGTAAATGCGTGTCTTGGTAAATGCTTGTCTTCGTAAAAGGATATTGGTATGTTTTGGTCTGTCTGACCACGTTTGTAAGAAAATGCGGTTTATTTCAAAATTGGAAACATTTATATATGTTTTGGTAAATTTTTTAATGAGGTAAAGCTAAAGTCCAATTTTTTAATCTTTGAAATGGTTTTTTGGAAAACCCCTTCTTTAGTTAGGTCACCTACTTTGTCTATTGATCATGAGACAATAGGATCCTCAGTATAGGCCTCCTTCTGAGAGTATCTATTTAATGGCATGGGACTAATCTTGAGGTGGTTGGGGTGGTGTCAGTTTTTGTTGTGTTCTTGGTTATATATATATATTCATTTTTTGTTTGAATTTATGACACACCTCCTTGTGAACATAGCACATAAACATAGCATAGAAAAGGGTTTACAAAGAACGATTAATGTAAATGTTTAAAAAATTCACTAGCTAGTGGCCCTTAGTATGGACATTGCTCTGTTAGTGTATTTGTCCCCTCGGTTAGGCTAGGTAGTGCAACACTGAGTGTTTTGGTGTTTTGATGACATCGAGAGTAGACACACCTTCAGGATGAGTCACATGTATAGTACATTCTGTTCTTCTTCAAAGTTCCTAGGTTTTTTGTGATCCCTTGGTACAAGCACTATTAGTACCATTTCCCTTACTATGTGTGGACTCATACCCTTAAACATGGTTTTAGTGTTTTCTTGGAAAACTTTTATATTCATGGGTAGTTTTAAAAAGGACTTCAAAGTATTTTCATGGAAATGTTTCTGTGAGACCCTATTATGTTTTAATTTCATTTTTTTAATTATAAGGCCAATATAATTATGATTTTTAGTTTTCAAAATGCAGTGTATATATAAAGACCATATCTTTATAACTGTAGTTCAAACTAGTATTATTGGGAAATTTTTAAAATGTAAAACGAATGGATTCACTAGTTCACTTTTGGCATCCCTACAATGAATTTTAATGCCCATGCATATCCTATCTTTTCATATGCCGGTTCTACTATTTAGTTCATGATCTTGTTTCATCTGCTTGTGTGAGGTAGGTTGTTAGTTGTTGGTGGTGACCACAGGGTCCAATGGTTGTATGTACTGTATTGTTTTCATGTCACTACTAGTATTTTTTTTATTTAGTCATTATTAATGTATTTTTCATTATTTTATGGTCCAAATAATTCCCAAATTTTTAGTTTTGATGCCCCAAACTAGTTTCCATCCAATGGGGATTGAGAACGCTTATTAGGAAATTTTGTGGGCTAGCTTGGGTGACCAGTAAAAAGTTTACCTTGGTTGGATTGTGAAAAAATTGTATCAAAGGCGGACCATAATATTTGTGATGTTTAGTAGATGGAGATTAGGATTTTCAGGGATCAATAGATTTGTTATGGTTTGGTTATTTATCACCACAACTTGTGACGAGACCTGAGATACTAGGGTTAGTCTGGGATTTGAGTCTTTTTTCATGGGTTATTTTGTATTGAGGGATAAAAATGGAGGAAAATTGGCTCATGTTGCAGCCTCATATGGGGCGGTAACCCATGTGGAGACCAAATGGCCAATTCAATGTCCTCTTAGAGCTATATCTTAATTAGGGCACGGTACACCACCATGTCGTTGGGTCAGGTATATGCACTAGTTCCTCATTCCATTAGGTCGTTATGGGTTGTGTTTTGTTTTAATCTCAGTTGATGTGAGTGTACATTAAAATTGATATTGGTTTTGAAATGGAAAAGTTTTTATTTTAAATTTTATTCAAATTGGTGAAGAGTATTTCAATATTTTGACAGTAATTTAAAAATGTTGTAATTTTAAAAATTTATATGAAATGGTATTTTTTAAAATATGTTCTTGGTTGTGCTCAAGTTCATCTTGCTTCTAAGCTGGTTGTATTGAGCTCGAGGTGTGTCTTGAAATTTATTTTTGGATTGATTCTAGTTTCAAAAGGGTTTTTTGTGTTGTTCTGAGTATGCCACCTAAAAATGTCACTAAGGTTTCCATTGAGTCAATCGCTGTTTTCATTTCTTTTCTTGTGTTTCTTATATATCAAGTTACTAAAATTCTATTAGAGGTAGTTGTGTGGTTTTAATAATTAGAGTGGGACTTCTTGTTATTGGGGACTCCCATGGTCATTAAGGTTCATTTCATCTTAGGTTTTTGTGAGGGTGTTGTTTTGGACTACTGGAGGTTGGGTACCTCATCTTCCCTAGGATCCGGGGTATAGTCAGTTTTCATTAGGGTTCCAAAATATGGTGAGCAAGGTGTGCAAGAGTAACCAATTTTGGAATGATCATATTCATCAGTTCTTACATATGGTATGTTGGACCATTCCCTTGTGTTCCACTAGCATGTCAAGTTCAACCATACAAAGCCATCTTGTCTAATCCTTTCGAACTCCTTCTATTAGGTGACCGTTTGGGTCACTGGGAACGGTTTATAAAGAAGTGTTGTTCGAGGAAGATGTTCTGGTTGGGGGGATTCTTGAACCTGACTATAAGGCATAAGATGCTTTGTACATCAGATCCCTAGCCCCAAGTCTTGGGGAGAAGCTCGCGCACAATCTGGACTTGCCGAGTGACTATGGAACTTCGGTCTGGGGCACGTTTTCAGCATTGAGGAGACAAATATCCGATGTTTCCTTGTCCTATTCTTATCATCATCGTATGTTCATCCTTGTTGTGGTGGAGTGATGAGTTCATTGTACCGCAATCCAAGTGGCCTCATCTTCTCGAAATTTGTCTTTAAAATTATTTTTTTTCCTTCGGGGGTGTCAAGACCATGAATAAATAGAACCATTCAGATTCTGATTTTGGACTCAGTTTAGTTTTCATGGAAATGTATGGTTTCATGAGTTGATGGTTGTTGTTTCTAGGCCCCTTCTAAGTGTGGTCTCCTATGTGGGTTTTTCCTATAGCGTGTTTCGATTTTAAGAGGGATACCTCCGTCCCAGGGATTGGGTATACCAGTTGTACTCGTAATGGTTTTAGTTCTAGTAATAGGGAGAACAACTCATGTTATCCCCTTGTTTTGAGTGAGGCTTCTTCTGGGTTGTCCGCTTGTGATTTGGGGAGTAAATAGTTACCCCAAAACCCCACACTTCCTTTGTCTCTATTCATGAATCAATACATTTCTTGTCTATCTTTTGGCATGGTGAATTTTTGGGGGCATAAAGTGGCTATGGGGGCATAATTGTCACACCCTAACCTTAGATTCTCTTTTATTTTATTCTTTTCTTGTTCTCGTGTTCTTGGACCAGGATTGATTACGCCCCAGTTTGAAAAATTTAATGTTTTGATATATTGGGTGGGTCTCAAGCAAGTGTGTAGTCATTGAACCATATGAAGTTACCGCGCATTCGGTGTGGGTGAATGTACGGTCACCCGATAATTCAAATAAATATTAAATTAAATAAATTAATAAAGGTAATTTAAAATTAATATAACACCCCAAGATTTCATAGTGTGTTATTTCTTCAAAATAATTCAATAACTTGCACTACACGCAACACCGAGTTCAATCGCACCATGACTTACCAAAAAAATCCATTCAAAAGAGGTTATGAATAGTATTAACTAAATTTTAAACTTTATATAATCCTTATAATTTTAGAATCCATATTATGAGAACAAATTCATTTTCAGTATTGCACTTTTATCAACTTTTAATAGTGAACCCTTTTTAAATACAATATTTTAAACTTTTTGACTAAATGGGGACATCAAAAATTTAAAATAAAACATCCCAAGCTTCCACGGTGCGCTTTCCTTTGAATAATACAGTAGCGTGTGTTGTACGCAACTTCGAGTTTTAACACACACCACAACCGATCAAACTAGCCGTTATGAATAGAAATACCTAATTTTTGAAATTATATATATTTTATATTTCAAAATGGACTTCATTATTGGATTCGGAGTGTCGAATTTAACCTAAGGTGAAATTTTGGTACTTTTTGGATAACTTTCATATTTTGATGAATAGTAAAAATTACTAAATTTTAATTAAAACAACTTTTTTAATCAAAATAATTAATAGTGATAAATTATGAATTTGAGTGGTTTTAAAGTATATTTCGAATTTATTTTTACCATTTAATAAAATTTTGGTCATTGGACATAATTTCACAATTAAACTGAACATAAACAAGTATCAATCTTTTGATAGTTATTATATCTTAAAAACACGCTTTTTGTTTTGACAGCGGGATTTAATTTTAAATTAATTTCTGCCACTTCTGTGTTTTGAATTTGGAAAAATGGATTCCATATTTGGAATCAGGATGTTCAAATTGTGTAAATAGGTAACTTTTATTTTTAAACATTTTGAATAATTACTGCCGTAAATATTTTATTTACCATGGTTAAGGGTAAATCCGGTAAATATTTTATTAACCTACCCCAACCAAGGAAAAGTACAAGGTAAGGGTTTATTTCACTATCTCTTCATTATCCGAGGTTCTTTATACGTAATAATCTATTGGGATCTCTTTATCATCCACATCCATGTTTCTTAAAAATGTATTTCAAAACATTTTTACTATTTACAAGAATATGGGTTAAAGTCATTTATACCCTTTTTTGACTTTTTATAAGAGGTTTATAAAGAAATATCTCTGTCGTTTTCCAAACAAGGTGCCTTTTTAACCTTTTCGACAAAATTAAGGTAAGAATGTTTTTTTAACTTATACGGCGGGTGCGGCTATTTTCCGCCATTATAAAATCTTCAAAGCTTTTCTTACAAGTTTATAAGAATATTTTCAAAGAAAATGTTTTATTTTATAAATATATGACTCTTAAATGATTTCAAAATAGAAAGAGATATTTCTCTAAAAAGAGTTTGGATTTCATCTATGTCAACATCCTTTGATGGATTTTACGCTTATTTGAAGTTGATTTATTATGATACAAAACATCTATATTGTATTGAAGGTTTTGTGATATTTTTTACTGTGGATGTGCTATTTTTATACCATTCATGGTTTATGGTGATAGTATTGACATTTCTTATGCTATTTTTAATACGAATGTTTATGTTATGTTTAAACCTTTTCATATGGGAATGCATTGGACTTAATATGTGACGGGTGGAGCCCGCTATAGCTCCTCGATGCATCGGTAGGTCTCCTGAGACAAACTAGTGTCTTGGCACAAGGCCTTGGAAAAATCTTATTTGTAGTCTTGGCACGAGGCCTTGGCTATGTGGTTATGATAGTCTGGCATTATGAATTCCATCATTATGAAAGTGATTATTGATATTGCATGTGATTATTCGATTAGTAGATTATCCATGTGAATAAGTAAATGGAATTATTTCATTTTACTTTTTCCATACTATGTTGAAGTTAAAGTTTAAAAGGCTTTTGTTTTAGTAATGCATTGCCTTAAAACTTTATGCTTATTTTTGAAAGTTTCCGCTATATTGTTATCCTTACTGGGCATTTGAGCTCGCCCCTTTTCTATGTTTTATTTTTCCGAGGATGTGAAGAAGTAAGTTATGAATGAACTGCAGGGATTTTATGTGGGGATATGAGTGTGGAATATGGAGACTATGTTGTTTTAGTAGTTTTTCACTTTATGATGTAATGTAAATCTTTATGAATATATCGAGTGTTTCCAAGGCTACTAAACCAATCGGTCTTTCGAGATTTGATCATTCTTGTGATCATGAAAATGTTATGTAATAATGCACCGACTCTGGGTAACTGGGGTCGGGGCGTTACAGTTGGTATTATAGGAAGTTTAGTACAAACCTTGGATGCTAGATTTAGATAAACTCTGATTAGTCCACGTAGACCTAAGATGAACTTTGGGGATTAGTATAGTAGAACTTCCTCGAATTTTGGTATTGTAGAGATTTTGTGAGTTTTCTGAGCAATACATCCCTGCCTGGAAACGAGCAGGTAGAGGCGGCTCTAGCACAGATGTACCTAGGGGTAAAACTCAAAAACACCGCTTTGAGCTAGACTCAAATGGGAACTGGTGCACGACAACGGGCCTTGCTGCACTCTTGGTTACGACACTCCCGGAGGATATTCTTAGGATAATTCTCGTTTTCTTTATAAAACATTATGAAGGGTTTATGAGTATATACTTCCTCAAAGGAGACATTTTTTTGATTATGGATTATATCCATAAACTATTTAATTTATGTTATGTTTTTTACAAGTTTGGGATTAGGTATTTTTATTCATAAACTAATCTAGTGTATGCCATTGTTTATAAATGGCGCCCAGTAGAAGGAATGAGAACTCCAGCAATGCACATGATCCAAAGAGATGGAAGGATCATATCTTTCATGGTCTTAAGCTATAATTTATAAGTGAAATATTCTCCCATGTATTATCATCTTATGAAGAAATAATATCATGTGTTGATAAGATAAGTAAATATTTTACTGAGTCCTATGGCTTTGAAGGGAAGCAAGAGAAGAAAAGGATAGAAGCGGGAAAGATGGATACAGGGAAGAGGGAAAAGAAGAATTTTCCCATATGTGAAAACTGTGGGAAGAAACACCCTTGAACTTTCCTGAAAGGAATGGGAGTTTGTTATAAGTGTGGAGGAAAAGGGCACAAAGTACGTGACTTCCAGGGTAAGAAAATGGTTTCAAATGTACAATGCTTCATTTGCAAGGATTTTGGACACTACGCGAACCTATGTCCAAGTCATTAGACTATGCCGCAAATGATGCTATTGGATAATAATCAAGTTATGATACTACCACAGATGAAGAGGAACAATTAGAGTTCTTATGTTAATTATGTCATTTGAGTGTTATATCAACAATGTACTTGTTATAATAATTATGGAGTATATAAGGATTGTACTGCAGTACTATTTCATTAAGGACTTGAGATTGTGTGGAACAATGAAAAGTGACTCAATAGCAGGTTAAATTTTTGGAAAATATATGGTTGAGAGAAATATAAACCATAATATGGTTCTGATACTGAGGTAGTGATTTTAGAATAATACATGATTGATTTGGATAAATTATATTGAATATTCTTGACTACCTTGAAGCTGATTAATGATTTGTATATTCCATCATTTTTGGGGTTTAAAACATTTTTGGATCGATGAAGTATATCCAGCATTCTATTTGGAATAAGAGAGCATGAATGTAATCAATAAGGATTATGGTAATTCAGGATGTTTCAGTTTTTTAAAAGAATACATGATGATGGTATTAATATGATATTACGAGGTAAAAAGGATCTTCATTGTGTTTACCTTCCTTATAAATTTTGGACTGAAGTATTTTGGATAGTTCTAGTTTGAATTATTTTGGATTGCTATAAAAGGACAACCCGTAGGTCGGGTGGCAACTCGTCACGTCCGGTAAGGCCGCGAGACTTGAACCCACAACCGAAGGGCGACAAGGGTGTATCACCTACCACTGACCGACGTGATGTCCGGGATTAAATATTGTAGTTTTTTTAAAAGATCTGGTAGATGAATTATAAATTCATTTTTTTGGAACCCTATATGAATAGGATAAATAGAATATATATTTTTCATTATATTATCTTTTAGAGTGAAAGATGAGTTTGTGGTAGAAATTAGTTAAAGGATGGAACTCTACTTGTCAAGAATATATTTTTCTTCTTATCTTATTCTATGAAGAAATTAATTCCTATAAATTATTTAAGGAATCATAAAACCAAAAATGTGTTATCCTAATACCCAATGTTTTGTTGAACCGATGGTATTTCAAATCATCATAGATTGATGAATTTAAGGACCTCAATTTTATACTTGTTTGTGATTGATTACCTCAATCAATACCTATAAATATTTATGTTTTTCCTCCAATTATGTGTCTCTAATTTCCACCAATGTTCTCCTAATCGAGATCATAATTTGGTGGTGACCCTTTCATTTCTCTTTTCCTCATATTAAGACTGAATTTTAGTAACCCAATTTCTGATGTGGGTTTTCCCACAAATATATTTTCTATTTTCATCCTTTTATTTTCGAAGAACAATTTCAAATTGTGAGGACGTAATTTATTGAAGGAGGGGAGAATATAACACCCCATGATTTCATAGTGTGTTATTTCTTCAAAATAATTCAATAACTTTCACTACACGCAACACTGAGTTCAATCGCACCATGACTTACTAAAAAAATCCATTCAAAAGAGGTTATGAATAGTATTAACTAAATTTTAAACTTTATATAATCCTTATAATTCTAGAATCCATATTATGAGAACAAATTCATTTTCAGTATTGCACTTTTATCAACTTTTAATAGTGAACCCTTTTTAAATACAATATTTTAAACTTTTTGACTAAATGGGGACATCAAAAATTTAAAATAAAACATCCCAAGCTTCTACGGTACGCTTTCCTTTGAATAATATAGTAGCGTGTGTTGTACGCATCTTCGAGTTTTAACACACACCACAATAGATCAAACTAGCCGTTATGAATAGTAATACCTACTTTTTGAAATTATATATATTTCATATTTCAAAATGGACTTTATTTTTGGATTCGGAGTGTCGAATTTACCCTAAAGTGAAATTTTGGTACTTTTTGGATAACTTTCATATTTTGATGAATAGTAAAAATTACTAAATTTTAATTAAAAACAACTTTTTTAATCAAAATAATTAATAGTGATAAATTATGAATTTGAGTGGTTTTAAAGTATATTTAGAATATATTTTTACCATTTAATACAATGTTGGTCATTGGACATAATTTCACAATTAAACCGAACATAAACAAGTATCAATCTTTTGATAGCTATTATATCTTAAAAACACGCTTTTTGTTTTGGCAGCGGGATTTAATTTTAAATTAATTTCTGCAACTTCTGTGTTCTGAATTTGGAAAAATGGATTCCATATTTGGAATCAGGATGTTCAAATTGTGTAAATAGGTAACTTTTATTTTTAGACATTTTGAATAATTACTGCGGTAAATATTTTACTTGCCATGGTTAAGGGTAAATCCGGTAAATAAGGGTTAAAAAATAATATTATAATAATACTAAATTACACTAAAACGTGTCCTAACATTATTTTTTGATACCTGTTCGACCATAGGAATCTTTGGGTTGATTTTGGGACCCCCTGGAGGCACTTGTAGGTGATAGGGACACTTTATTTTAATTAAGTTAAAATGAATACAAAAATGACACAAGCATATATCTTTTAGAAAAACAATTTTTACATAGGGTTATATATGTTAGATTTTATACTATAAATATTCATTAGAAATATAAAAATATTTCGTACATAATGATATTTTATTTATAATTTTTAGAGATTAAATAATTTAATTTATTTATGACACAACGATGATGCAGTAATTACCATAATAGTGAAAATTTAAAATAATTGATATTATAAATACCCAAATAAATATAATTTGAGACTTTTAATTAATTACACTAATTCTCTAGGATAATATGACATATTAGGATAGATTTAATTAATTTTCTTCGAAGTAAGCAGTCTGTTATGAGTTTCACAAAAATCAACTATTGAATAGTGTCAAAATTGACATAAAAGAGTTTTTAAAACAAATATTATATTATTAATTGATATTAAATTCCTAAAAATCTAAGGTTCGGCCAAGAGACTTATATCATGATAGGTATATCATTAATGGACCACTTGGGGGTCACTTGGATGTATATAGTAAGTTTATTAACCATATTATATAAAAATACAAAGAGTCATTTTAAAAGTGAAACTAATTAACTAAGAGTTAATACTTAAAGATAAGGTTAATATAATGACCCAAACCTGTATAAATTCTATTGGTTGAGTGTTTTTCGACCTATCCCCCCAATAAAATTTAAATAATCAACTTTGGAGCCATTAGAAACCGAATATGAATTTATTATAAATTAATATTTCTAGCTTTTCCAAAGGTGCCCCTCACCCCTCTTATAAAAGGGCTCTCCTCCTTCTCATTTCTTCACACCTTAAAAGCCTTTTGGTTCGGCCAAACTCTACCTAAATACTCTCCCAACTTCCCTAAATACAACATAGAGGCCTTAGTTTGATCATAAATTCAACCTAAGGATCCCTTTTGATCAAATCAAAAGGAAGAACCCGAAGAAGAGGTATTGTTTTCACCACCCCTTTTCAAGTTCCTTTCTTCTTCCGCTTCTTCATTCATTGTTATTACCATTCAAAAATAATAACTCCAGTATATTATATATACTGTGATGTTATTATAAATATGGTACAACCATATTCAGTATTCTATTCACCCTTTGAATAACATGTCACCATACGTGCGTACGTACGGCTTACCGTCTCCACGTCGTGGTGTAATTGTTATTCAATATATTATTATTTGGATGGGTATAATAATGATGTGTAACTCATGTAAATAATAAATATAACATTTTTATGATTCTGTATATATGATATACCATCAATTTATATATTATTTTAATATCAAAAGATTGATATTGTCGCTCGTGCGTACGTACGGACTACCTTCTCCACGAACGTGATGAGATTCATTCTCCATCGTATCCATTCAAGTATAATTATCATTTGATGATTTCAAAATGATGTTTAAGGACATGGTATAATTCTAGATATGAATAAGATACTACTTATCCATGACAAACATGGCTTAAATAAAAAAACATATAAAAGAAAACGAGTATGTTAACACCCGAAACAACGATAATACTAAGATATTATTGACAAAGCATTGTTAAAAGATCATATATGATATCATATGAATGTATATGATTATTGTATAATTTAATAACAATTATTTCACTATTATATAAAAGGATAACCTACCCCAACCAAGGAAAAGTACAAGGTAAGGGTTTATTTCACTATCTCTTCATTATCCGAGGTTGTTTATACGTAATAATCTACTGGGATCTCTTTATCATCCAAATCCATGTTTCTTAAAAATGTATTTCAAAACATTTTTACTATTTACAAGAATATGGGTTAAAGTCATTTATACCCTTTTTTGACTTTTTATAAGAGGTTTATAAAGGAATCTTTCCATCTTTTTCCAAACAAGGTGCCTTTATAACCTTTTTGACAAAATTATGGTAAGAATGTTTTTTTAACTTATACGGCGGGTGCGGCTATTTTCCGCCGTTATAAAATCGTCGAAGCATCCCTTACAAGTTTATAAGAATATTTTCAAAGAAAATGTTTTATTTTATAAATATATGAATCTTAAATGATTTCAAAATAGAAAGAGATATTTCTCTAAAAAGAGTTTTGATTTCATCTATGTCAACATCCTTTGATGTATTTTACGCTTATTTGAAGTAGATTTATTATGATACAAAACTTCTATATTGTATTGAAGGTTTTGTGATATTTTTGAGTGTAGATGTGAAATTTTTATACCATTCATGGTTTGTGGTGAAAGTGTTGACATTTCGTATGCTAGTTTTAATACGAATGTTTATGTTATGTTTAAACCTTTTCATATGGGAATGAATTGGACTTAATATGTGACGGGTGGAGCCCGCTATAGCTCCTCAATGCATCGGTAGGTCTCATGAGACAAACTAGTGTCTTGGCACAAGGCCTTGGAAAAATCATATTTGTAGTCTTGGCACGAGGCCTTGGCTATGTGGTTATGATAGTCTGGAATTATGCATTCCATCATTATGAAAGTGGTTATTGATATTGCATGTGATTATTCGATTAGTAGAATATCCATGTGAATAATTAAATGGAATTATTTCATTTTAATTTTTCCATACTATGTTTAAGTTCAAGTTTAAAGGGCTTTTTTTTAGTAATGCATTGCGTTAAATGTTTATGCTTATTTTTGAAAGTTTCCGCTATATTGTTATCCTTACTGGGCATTTGAGCTCACCCCTTTTCTATGTTTTATTTTTCCCAGGATGTGAAGAAGTAAGTTATGAATAACCTGCAGGGATTTTATGTGGGGATATGAGTGTGGAATATGGAGACTATGTTGTTTTAGTATTTTTTCACTTTATGATGTAATTTAAAACTTTATGAATATATCGAGTGTTTCCAAGGCTACTAAACCAATCGGTCTTTCGAGATTTGATCTTTCTTGTGATCATGACAATGTTATGTAATAATGCACTGACTCTGGGTAACTGGGGTCGGGGTGTTACAATTAAAGTCAAATGATATTTTATTATGATGAAACTACGTTAATTTTTTAATAATAATAATAACAAAAATATTCTGCATAGTATAATAATATTATCATTTAATCTATTAATAATACTTTTTTTATAAATTGTTTCAATTATTTTTATTATTTAGTTTTTATATTAATAATAATAATACTATTATTATTATTATTATTATTTCAATTATTATTAATGTGTTAAAAATGTAAGAAATATACAATCCCTGCCCTTTTTTCTTTCCCTCTCTCCAATCTCCCACTCTCCCCTCCTCTATTGTGCAGCACGAGCAGAATTCCCCCTCCCCCAGTTCGACTTCCGACGTGCCTTCCCCCAACCTACAGATCCATCCCCCAGACATTTCCCCTCTTTTATCTTAACCTCCCATCTGCCTATGAGCAGTCCCCTAAAACACGACCCCTCCTACTCGACCCCTCCTCCTACGATCACCCACCCCCCCAGATGCACCCTCACATCCAACGGCTAGAACCAAGACCCTCTCTGACCAACACATCACCCAGCTGGATGTTATCTGACCACCTATTATCTGGTTTCCTTATGTTTTCCCTTCCTATTCACCCTTTCCCTACAGCTATCCACCAACTCCTTCTACAAATGAACCCCATGGTGCATGACCATCCAACTCAATCCCTAGATTCACCCTATTTCGGCATGGCTGAATCCATCTTCCACATCGCCTTCACCCTGTCCTAATGCAACCCTGGTTCCCCTTGCCGATATACCTCAACTCTTTTGGTATAATATTTCTTCTCACTTTTAGTGATTTTATTTTCAATTTATCTAAATTATAAAGACTCCAGGTTTTGTTCGCGCATATTAATCATTGTCTAGTGTATCCAATTGGTCCGCAGAGTGACGTTTTCCCACTGTTGTCGTTCAATCGATTTCGCATGTGTTGAGGTAGGTGTTTCATTATCTTTAATCCAAATTTCAATTCATGTGGTGACTGAGTGTTTTTATTTAGTTTCTAAAATATGTTTCTCACTTTTATTGCATACATTTTTAATTTTTTAGTGTGATTTTGTTTTGTTTGAATTGATCACAATTAGGTTTTTGGATTTATTTCATTTGGTCACATGTTAATGCTTCACCTTTAGGTCTTGAATAATTGTCAAATTATTATAATTGTAATGTAGGATAATCTTGATGGTGCTTTCTTATGTAAGCATGTTATAGAAGTTGTCTGGCTGGTGTACGTTTGGTTTTATAAAACATGGTACTCTTGATGAAATGGTTTATTGTGTCAATGAATGGTGGATTTGTGTTTTATTCAAAATGGATGGGAGAAGACATCTTGTTATACCATTAAATGTGGGAACATGCATGGATGCTTGGAGTGAACCATTGGATGAGCCTTCAAATTTAAATGACATTTGGAGTGGTTGTTCTCTCAAATATTGATTTTTCCAAAAACAACTCCTATTCACCCTTTTCCCCTCTATTTTATAAATGGTTTCTTGGTTTCTAAAGTAGATCGGTGTGTGTTTTGTATTTTTATCCTTTTGGTAGTGTTTGGATGTGTTTTATGACTTTTTTAATTGGATTTTGTGAATCCTTAGTGTTTTTTGGATGTGTGATGGTCTACACTGCACTAATGATGGGTGTCAAAAAAATTTGTAGGGTGTCAAGATCATTTACTAGTGTTCAAACACATTTTCCCAGGTATGGATATATATATATATATATATATATATATATATATCTTCTGATTTCATGTTCCCTCATGGCTTGGGGAACACATGCATCAGTTTAAATGTGTGTGTGTGTGTGTGTGTGTGTGTGTGTGTGTGTGTGTATTAATGTGAGTGTTTGTGCGTGCGAGTGGGATGTAGGTTGAGAAAAAAAAAATTTGTCTTGGATTTTGTGAGGTAAGAAAACATGTAGTTTTCCCTTTTTAAAATAAGTCTATTTAATGCTTTCATGTTTATAATTAATTTTTTTACTCGACTCACAACTTTGATAAAATAATTGGATGAAATTCTATTGTTTTTTCACATTTCTTGGGTTTATTAAAAGGAGTTTGTTAAATTATTTTCTATTTTTTGTAATTTTTCAGATTTGTTAATATAATTTTTAATGAACAATTTGATTTTTTATGGAATGTCTAGTAAACTATTTATGTTTCATTAAGTTCTTTTGAAAACATTGTTTATAATCGGTTTTTTAAGGTTTTACTATTTGGTTTGTGACATGTTTTTGTGTTTAACATTATTTTGAAAATGGTTTGGAAATGTTTATAGTTTTGGAATGATTTAGTAAATTTGTGTTCTGGTAAATGTATTTTTTCGTGAAAGTATATTGGTATGTTTTAGTCTGTCTAACCATGTTTGTAAAAATTGTCATTTTTACTTTTTTGGAAACATTTATATATGTTTTGGTAAATGGTTGAATGAGGTAAATCTAAAATCCCATTTGGAAGATTTGAAATGGTTTGTTGTAAAAACACCTCTTTGGTTAGGTGTCTTGCATCGTAAATTGATCATGGGACAAGAGGGTCCTCTACATGTGACTAATCTTGAGGTAGTTGGGGTGGTTCTATATTATGATGCGTGCTTTGTGATATATATATGGCTTGTTATTTGAATTTCTGGCACACATATTTGTTAACATAGCACACGAACATAGCATGTCTAGGGGTTTTATAGAGGCTTATTGTTGCACTAGTTTAGAATACACATTGTAAGGTGGCCCTCAGTACGGACTTTTCTCTACTAGGGTATTGGGCCCTTCAGTTACGATAAGTATAGAAATACTGAGCATTTGGCTGTGATGATGTCATCACTAGTAGGAATGCCTTAAAGATGAGTCACATGTGTAGTAAATTCTTGTCTTCCGCTTATTTCCTATGTTTTTCTTCATCCTTTGGTGTGAACACTATTAGTACCATTTCCCTTTCTATGTGTAGAATCATACCCAATAACTTTGTTTTTGACTTTTCTAGGAAATGGTTTTTATGTATGGATGGTTTTAAAAATGACTTCAAAGTAGTTGTCTTGGAAAAGTTTGTGTGTTACCCTCTTTTGTTTCTTTTACTTGTTTTTCACTTATAAGGGAAATGAAAATGTTATTGTTGGTTTTCAAAATATAGTATATATATGAAAACTATATTTTCATAACTATAGCTCAAACTAGTATTATTGGGATGTTTTGGAATTGGATCATGCATAGATTCAGTGGTTTACATTTAGCATCCCAACTTAGAATTTTAATTCTCACACCTATCCTATCTTTTCAGATGAATGTCCAGCTATTTGGTTCTAGTTCATGTTCTGTCTGCCCGTACAAGGAAGGATTTTAGTTGTTAGAAGTGACCAAGAGGTCACATGAGGGTATGTGTAGTCTTGTTATCTTACCACTGCTAGCTTTATTTTTCTTTGTATAGTATTTAATAATTTATTTTTCTTTATTTCATGGTAATGATAATTCCAAACTATTTTTTTTTTGTTTGAAACTAGTTTCTATTCTGTGGGGATTGAGAACACCCCTCAAGCCATGTTGTGGGCTGACTCAGTTGACCGGTTCAGGGTCGGGCCGGGTTTGTTTGTGACAAACACTATCTATAATGAGGATTGATGAGTATCCATTTTTTATAAATGATAATTATGGACTTGAGAATAATAAAATGTTAAATTTCCTTCTATGCTTCAATAATTTCTCATCCTTACACTCTTCAAATGATCATTGATGCCCAAAAAGAGAATGAGGATCTACAAAAAAAATATAGTAAATATTCTAAAGATCAGCTTTCCTAAAGATGGAGTTATATGTTTTAGTACCCAAATATGTGTCCCATAAAAACTATATCTCAAGATAGATATTTGGGATTATGTGCACTACTCACCATTTTTTACTTATCCATGACAAGCTACGATGTATAGAGATTTGTAGAAAATATTTCACTGAGATAATATGGAGAGGGATATTATGGTATTTAAATCTCTATTATTGGAATTAAAACTAGTAAATGATGTATAATATAAATATAAGGGTATAATATAACCATTTCATATACCAGTATGGAAATTGGAAAACATTACCACTAATTTTATCATAAGAATCCCCAAAAAACAAAAGAAAATAACTACACATTGGTGTTATTCGATTGACATAAAAAACCACCTCACTGAATTACTATATAAGAGAATTATTATCAGGAAAACTATTCGAATACATATATAAGAGAAGTGTTGATACTATATGGAGTTACACACCCTAATGTATCTGATAGGGATATAAGGTTTACCTCATAGATCTGAAGATGCCTTGAGTAAGAATTGGACAATGAGATGCGTATCAATATTTCTTATCACCATCAATAGTATTTGTAGAAAGAAATAAACATTCAAAATATATATGATATTATATAAACTTATTTAATGTATTTTAAAATATATTGGATTGATAACATTTAATAACGAGATTTTCAGTATAAGTACATTTTATAAAGTATAATTTAGAAGAATACTTATGAGGATCTATATGGGAAGAGGTGTTAAACAATAATATGGTGGATAATTTTTGATAGAATAGTCTTATGGAGAATCATCACATCAAATATTTTGAAATAGGAGGCTCAAACCATTCATTGTCATATGACATCTGAAAAAAAATTTATAGAAATAATATGAAGACAATCATTGATGGGACCATGAGTTTGAGGTAAAATATAAGTTTTTTCCTATGAATATTTCTATGGAATAAATTTAAGAGGTTTTAGTATAAGTTAAACCCTAATCTAAGATACATCACACCTTTAATATCCTTGATCACATCAAAGTTAGGGATTATTAACTGTCACTCAAAACTAAACACTCTCATGTACATGACATTTTCTATGTATACATGTTGATGAAATATATATCAGACCCTTCCTGTGTGTTGAATCTGAAGATCATAGACTTGGAGAATGATATTTCATATGAGGATAATTTATTAAATTTTTTAGATGATAGAGATAATGTTCTAAAAAATGTAAATTCGCTTGGTCATAGTATTTTGGTGGAAAACGTTTGAGGAGGTAACATGGGAATTGGATGTGGTAATCAAACATTAGTACCCTATTCTATTTTAGTGTATGAAATGAAATTTTGAGGGTTCAATTTCTGTAGTGTGGAAGAATGTAACTACATGAAGTTTCATAAATGAAACCCCGTTTTTTATTGAATATATTCCTTATTACTAAATGATATTACAAAAACCATATTCACAACATTGGTCATTTCACATCACTATAAATTATATCCTATTAGATTTAAAAGCACATTAAGAACCTTAACCTCTGATAATATAGATATAACATAGTGACCATTAAAATAATTATATATTAAGGGTTATGATTTAGTTAAATCAATGCATATGAAAGAAGTGATGGTCTTGACCAATAGGTTTATACACTATAATTCAAATATATGTATTCTTCAAAGGGATATGGAGTCACTAGGAATTTACCATAACTATTCCAAATATATGATTCAATATCCAAATCTCAAGAAAAATCATTTACGAAAGAATTTCATGATTATTGATATCATGACACAAAAATGTTTATCAAACCAACCCAAGAAAGCAGCACCATTGAAACTGATTCCCTTAAAGAATACACTGTCGTAATAGTGGGATATTTTTATAGTCCCCCAAAATATAAATTTTTATATACACATTTTTTAATAAAATAAATATTTTATTTACGCCATTTCAAAATTAACATATTTGTACAATTATATATGAGATGATGAAAATTATATTTTGACACGATGAACTGAAATTATATTTTTGAAAAGATATGATTTAAATAAAAACACAATTTATTAATTTATGAAATTTGAATTAAATTATATTTTTATAAAATATTATTTGTAAATAATATTTAACTAAATTTAAATGATAATTTAATTTAATTTTTTTGGGTAATCTTTATAAGGGTCATAAAATTTTAATTATTATAGAAAGTGGTATTTGCGAAAATTCAAAAAAATTTATTTAATGGATAAATTATTATATTTTCAAAACTATTATTGGTAAAATATATATTATATTATAAACCACAATTTCAATTTTTTCTAATGGTTAATGTTTCAAAATTTAAAAGAACGACTAGTTTTTTGTTAAAAAATAAATACAGTATAAATAAACATTATGTATTTTGACATCATGACAACCAATGAGTGACGAAATAAATTCAATAAATGGTATCCTTGTTAATAAATTGGTTTCAAAATTTTAATAATGTTTTTTATAGTTCATTATTTACTTTTTAAAAAAATTAATTTTTCTATGAACAATATTGTATTTTAAGGATTCATAACCAATTAACTATGAACATGACTCAATTCAAAATCAAAAATGGTATAATATAAAAAAATAGTTATTGGATTTAAAAATATTTATAGCCACCTGATTTTATGGAGACCATTGAAAAAAAACTATGTTGAGTTTTTTAGTGTTGTTTGTTTAATCATATAGACTCCAAAACCTATATTTAGAAATTAATAATTTCACCCAGCATGGATATAAATACCACCCAAACCGTGAATCAAATTCACTAAAAACCTTTATAATTAGGCTAATCTCAATATACTTATTTAAATCCATAGCAAAGTTTTCCCATGCTCTTATCAGGTTTTTAATGCACCACCTTGAGGGAGTTAATTCACTCTTCTTCCTTTTTATTCTAGAAAATTCATTGAAATGTTCGTTTACATTTCTAACAGTTCATGTTGTAATGTATATTTACACATCCCATTATTTTCCATATGATTCCCAAGAAATTATATACCACCTATCACTCTAATTGTCCCCTTCCCTGAAACATTATACACCCTTGTTGTGCTTCCTAAATTATCTAATGATTTTCCATGATAAACATTTTTGTTGTGGATACCTATTCTCATATTCCCTCAATGGTATTCACCTAGATCTACCTACCATAATATATTATGTACATCTATGTACATAAACCACATTTCTTAAGAATCTGATTAAAAGTGATGAATGGTTTTCTTATCATGTCTGGTTTTTTGGGAACAAAAATTCATGTACATGATTTGAATGTGATAGGTGGTCCAATAATTATATAGATTTCCAATGTATTGGGTAATAGGTTTTTATCATGATCTACCCCATATGGAACATTGTAGAATCTTAAAAACAAATTATTTTATGATTGATCTATATTTATCATTGAATAAATATTCTCATGTATAGTTTTAATTTATTTCAACATTACTATGTTTTTTTGATGTTATTGTATTATATATTTCTTATTCACTCAGGATAATGATTCTCACCCATTTTATGTAACATTGATATGCCTATTGAATAACATGTATTAATTTCTTTATGTTATGATTTTTTTATTCCCTTACAAGGCTTTATAGATCACCCCTTTATTATTTACATCAATAGGTTATCCCTTGATGTTTTAGAAGATTAATAGAACATTAAGAGAATAATTAGAAGTTTCATATAATATCACTAATTCATAGTTTTATGTTATTATTTTATTGATCTAATTTACAAATGAAACTTGATCACTCATTCCTTTTTCATTGTTTTATGTGACATTTATTTAAAAAAATCACTATGTTTTGTTTTTAAAATATGTTGGTTGTCATAAAGGTAGTGATTCCATACACACTTACTTGATACCTAGGTTAATGTGGATGTTAGGGCCTATTCACTACAGTATATATAATGTTAGGTAATTTATTTTCATAATTCCCATAATACATTCATTTGAATAAATGAAGTGCAGTATCTCATATATGAGAAATTACATTCCTTTTACCACTTTAATTTCCTATATAACCCCTCACAACAATAATTTTCGTTGTGACCAATATTCACTCATATGAAACACTTCCTTGTTTAGTGGATGAAATTACCAAGTTCCATTCTATAATATATTTTACATATAGGTATTTTAAAATTCATTCCCCCGTGTTAATTTTCATATATTTTTCCATGATACTGTACTTTTCATTTTACATATTCCATAATAATGAAGGTTTTTTATTTCCATTTCCACATTCATTGTACATCAGACAATATATTCATATATCAAAAAGTCTCTTATATCTAATTCATTTGAAATAATGTGATTTAATATAATTGAGAAGTTAATTATTCCACTCTCATGGTCATAGCTAGAAAAAATAATATCAATTCCATGAAAAGTCCAATAATTCCACTTCTATATTTGAAAAAATATTTTCCTGAAAATATATGGTAAATTGTGATTTCATGAAATCCATCCATTACATAGTAGACAGTAAATAATAGTGGATGTTTTCAATGAAAATATATTATTTTGATAATCTCTATACTTGGTTCTTTTAACAGTTCATCATGTTCTTAATTATTATTCATAGAAAGGGAGAGTTCAGTGTGAATCGCTACATAAATTTCCACTCTTACCCTGGTCCGGTTTTCTTTCACATTAGGAAAATAAAGGAATTTATTATACCACCGATTTTTAGAACTATTTATTCTTGATCAATAAATTTCATAAATAGATAAAAACTGGAAGATAATAATACAAAATTTAAAATTGAAAACTATTAACATAAAATGGATAAATGAAAAAGGACACATGTACCCAGTATTATATATTGCAGTTCAAGTCTATGTTATTATAGAAATTAATCCTATTGGTATTTATATTCATATTATAAAGGAGTGTACAAATAATCATAATGGATTATAATTAGTGATTAATTTTCTAAATCATATAACAACGGAGTGTCTGGATAAGTTTATAGTTTTATGAAAACTCATCATGCAAAAAGTGAAGAGAGAGTTGATACTCAACTTTTCATATTCAGGGTGGTTATAACAAGGTGAATATATATAAAATCCTCATCCATTTTCCATTATCTAAACATGTATTTAATAGATAGGATACCAAAAAATATATATTTTACGAAAACATCATGATTTTATCTTATTCATTGACTTATCCAATATAATTGTCCATTGGGATTTCCCTAAAGTTCACTCATTCTCATCCTCAAAGTAACTAATATAAACCTAAAAACTAATCAATCCTTAATCTATACAAATTAAAAAACTCATACTAAATATATTTATATTACTTCACTCAAATAATATTAACAATAGAGTCACAAATCGTTTTACAAATCAAAGAGAGGAAGGGTTAGTGTATTTGAAAAATATCTACAAAAGTAATGTGACACTATGTCACAAGTGTATAAATTAATTTATTATTCTAAGTTTTTTTGTTATTTCAAGGGTTCCTAAGAGTTTCATGTAGAAAATTTAAAAATTCAGAATGAATCAATGTTGTGAATGTTATTTACGTGGATAAGAGTAAACATGCATTGAAACTTTGTGAGGGATCTACACTATACAGTTCTAATTATTATATTTTGAGCATGGTTTTCTGTAATTAAATCTTTTATAGGAATAATCATGTAGTTTCATCATAATATTACCCTATATAAAGAATAATAAGTGTAATTATTGGTAAACTGATAACTAAATCATGTCTAATGTGCATACTTTTAAAATTCTAATTTATTATTATTATTTAACCTTATTTTTAATATTTTCCCCTTATTCATTCCAATTTATTCTCCCCTATAAATCATTTGACTTATCCCCAAACAAGTCCCCCTCTCTAATTTTAATATGTTTTTCGCCCCTAATGGCCTCAACCTAATATGCTATATTTCTATATTTGTTGTGGATTTTAGGTTGAATGACTATGTTAAATATATAATCCATTTATCTTTTACTTCCCCTCTCTTCTTCACCCATCTCATTCTAACAAATCCTATGTCTCGTATTTTTATGTGGTTTTATTCATTTCATCATTATTAGGGTGTGTTATTGATGTCTTGGGATTCTTTCTTGTGTGTTTCTGAATCTATAGCTGATTGAAATGATTTTAGGATCATTTTTCATCTTTCGATGATGTTTTTTTATATGTGTCTCTATGTAACCACTTGAATTAAATTTTTGAATTTGATGTGTTCTTTTAAATTCCATTTTCAAAATTTAATCCCCTATTATATATTTTAGAACAATAAAAATTATTTAATAATGATTTTAAGTTATTTTCCTAGGCTTTGACTCGAAGTTATATTCTTGTAAAATTGGTTATCCAGATCATCAAGAATATTTCATAAATTTTGAAATGTTTTCAAATGGATTTTAATGGGTTTAGAAAATTATATTTATTTTATTTGTATTTAATAATAATTTTATGTCTTGGAATTAAACATGGTCTTATTCCATGTGTTTTATTATGTTCTTGTTCAGTTTTTCTATGGAACTTTAAATATTCTAAAAAATTGTATGAAAAAATGTTTAATGATGGTTACATATATAAAGTGGTTTAATTACAACCAATTCTTTTTGATGAATTTTTTTTTGTATTCATGTAAAAATGAATTTTTTTCTAATGGATAATGTTTTTTAGCTTCCCAAGGATTCAAAAATATTTGTTGGTGCCTTATATAAAATTGTTTTAAAGTGGTATTTGAAATGGAATGTAAAATTATATTATAAATGGAGTAGGTGGATCAGAATCCTATGTGGTGAATTTTAAAATAATTTTTTTTCTAATTAAATGGTTTTGTTAATGGGTGTTTCCCTTCATGAACCTCAAGTGTTAATCATGTAATTTTATTACTTGTGACCTAATAAGGGATTATTTATAATGTTTGGTATATTGTGATGATCATTCAGATGTATTTTTTTCAATAATTCATGTAATGGGGAATTTGTTGTGGTCTAAGTTATTTCAAAATTTTCTTCATTTCAAGAATGTAATTTCTCATTTATCACCTCATTTCATTTATTTAGGCATTGGAACCTTGGTAGATATGTGGGAGTCTATAATTTTGTTCCACTATGGTGAAACACACTGTCTATACCCCTCCATAATGAAATATGGATATATGGGGTGTTATAATACAATGATCTTGGGTTCTACATAGTTGAGTGGTTTTGAAAGGATTCATCATTGGCTACTAGGTTGGTCTGTTGAGATAAGTCTAGGATGGTCTCACATTAGGGCCTTAAGTAGAGACCATGATACCTCAATATTTGGTTGGTTTATTCATTTAAGAGACTTGACTTTTTTCTTTGACCATGTCCCCTAATTCATATACTATTGGTTGGAAAATATGTTCTTATTATTCATTTTCAATGGTAGTGTTACAAGATATAGTGGTGCTTGGTATTATTCCTTCTTCCTTGTTTGTGTGAATTTCCTTTTAAATGTTTGAAAAATAATTTATAATGTTGTTTAAGTAGTGAAACATAATTCGTGATTTTAAAGGGTTTTCAATCTATTATTTAAATGAGTTCAAAATTATTTCTCAATTGAGAGGTGTACAAATGGATTGGGTATTTCTGTAAGAGTCTTAACGAAATGTATTTTTTTTAATGGGTTTTGAAAGTGATATTCTCATGTAATTTTTTGAAATATGAATAATTTGTTTTGTTTTATTTTCCAGGTCTATAATTATTAATTTAATGTGACTAAATATTCTTATTAAAAAAAGATGTTAATGAAAATATTCATGTGGTTTTCTTTTATAATACATGTGAATAACCTATTTTATATGCCTTACATTCAAAATATAATTTCATAAATTATATTACAAGTTTATTTACAAATATTTGGTTGGTTTTGGAGTCCTACTATGTGTTTATGGGATCATGCCTATTTTATCTCGGTTTCATGTTCTTTGTTCAGTTCTTAAATTCTCATTATAGAATTGATTTAAAAAAAATTAGTCATCACCTTATATCATTCCTCTACTTGGGCCAATTACATTATTTTAATGGAAGAAGATATATTTTTTCATATAATGATCTTAATGTTTCCCTTTCAATGATTCACTTTGGCCAAATTATAATTTTACTACAATATATAGATGAAGGTTCAGAATAGATGTGTGTCTGAACTAAGTCAATATGTGGGAATCCATTCCTTGTATGATCGGGATAACATGATGTGGTAGAGGTTTTGGCGCTCATGATATTTTCTAATTTTTTATATATGGGTGTATTCTTATTCTTCCATGTATTTTTTTAGTCAGGATTTCTGACTTATGGTTAGGTCACTCCAGAATTTATTACTTTTTATTATATAACATTTACTCTGATTTTTGGGAAAACTTATTCCCATTTGTGTTCATTTGATTCTCAATATCAAGTTTTCATACCATCATTATTGGGAATGCCAATCATTATTTGTGTGGAAAAAATTAGAATCTATTATATATATGTCTAGGGGTAGCTCTTCAAAAATAATATCATTTTATTTTGGTTCTTCATTTTCATATGTGCCTAATTATTTACAATCAGTTTTTCCTTTGGTGTTTCATGGTAAAATCATGTTACAATTTTAAATTTGATCATAAGAGGTATCTGAAAGGATAGTTTATTTTTCTTTTTTTCATTAATGATATATACGTTTCCATGGGATAAGGGATTTTCATTTTGAGTTTGGATTTCATAACATTTACAATTTATGATGTGTTGACCCCTACAATCATATTTTGAGTTTCCTTATAGATAGATTTGATTTTAGGATGGAAAAGGATTATGGATAGCTGTCATGAGCTTGGATTTCTAATCCTAAAAATCTTATAAATTTACATAATGATTTATCATGAAGTGTCTTTTTAATTATTGTGTGGTTAACCTGTGCTCCACCAAACCATAATGCTGATTCAAGCCACATTTCAAATCTAGTATTTTATTCCACATGTCCAATATCCCTATTGGTGGGGGTGAGTCAATGTTGTAATTTTGACATGTTGAAAATGTTATAGGGTTTTAAGAGATTTTTTATGTTTTTCCTTTTTGTGTAATTTTTGAGAGAAATGGGTTTTTTTTAAAAAGCGAGTGATTTTACAGAAAAATATAAATGTTTTATTTGGTGTTGTTTAAAAAATAGGTTGTACATTCTTAAATTTTTTTCTTTTTATAATTTAGACCTTGTTCTATTTATATAATGAAATATATTTTTGGGATAAGTGTGACTACTTTGATCATAAATCATTTGATTGGTTTTTTGGATATAATTTGGGTCTTATAGTCATGCCAGTTTAATTGTAATGGAATGGGAAACCCCATTGAGTGTTATAGAAAAAGTTACTATTTTCATTTAATGAAAACAATAAGATATATTTTTTAAAAATTAAATAAAAATTGATATTTATGAGTATAATATGGTTTTCAGAACATTTCAAATTTTTTTCATTCACTAGTGGAATTGGATACTTTTAAAAGCACACTAGTTTTTGGTTAGTTATTTTTATTCCTTCGTGAATGTTAATTTATCCAAAATAAATGATTTTGGCATGTGAAATTCCTTTTTTTCAAGGTGTTTTTAGATTTTTCCCTTTGGGTAGGTTTGAAAAATTTATTTTCTTTAGGTGCCATGATAGGATTGAGTCCATGTTCTGTTGTATATAAATTGTGCCTCCTAGAATATTTTCAGTAATGTTTAGTCATTTTATTTTAGTGATAGTTTCTCCCTTATTCTTTTTTTTACTATAATCCTAGTGACTGAAAACCCCCTCCGGTTATCCATTTTTTTGTGGATGTGGTGGTGCATTATGTATCAGTTTTTCCTCAGATACTAGGATAGTTGATCCATGGATAATCATATTGGTGACATGATAAAGATTGATATGCATGGGCTTTTGGGTTTAGGTTTTGTCGTTGGATAATGAAATATCTTGAGGTTTTGTTCTATATGAGTTTATTTACTTATATAATTAGTGGGTTTTTTGGTTTTATCCATCAGGTTCTTGTTGTTCTATCTTAATTGAATAGTGATTGGTTGGGTTGTTCATGCCTCATCATTCTTTGTACACTACGTTTGTTCGATTTTGGATGAAATTGGGCTTGTAGGGATTGATTTGCATGAGTTTTTATTATTTATTAGGATGTTGGATGAACATGGGTTACTATTTTTGTGGAGATATTTTATGTAATGAAATAATATGTGTTAGATCAATTATTGTTGGGTTCATCATAGATGGTAGCCTGATTATGAAGTCTTGGTTCATCTCATCTTTTCATGATTACTAATCAAGGTCAGTGACAATGTTGTTTCATTGATATTGTAATCTATATGATAACTAAATGATTTATTATCATGGATAATTGATTATTTTTGTAACTTAAACTATTAGCCTTGGGTGGTTATTTTATTGTGTTTTATTTTGATTAATGGATCTTTAAATCTTGGTTTCTATTGGTTTTGAGGTTCTTTTGGGTTACACATTGATCGTTCATCCTTTTTTGGAGACTATCACGTTTTAGATATTAATGGTTAATGAAATACTTTGGTATCATTTAGTTCTGAGGTAATAATCATAATATTAAGAATAATCATGTTGTAGGAGTGACCATTTGATAATACCTCCATCTGTCCAAAATAAATTTTTATTCAAGAAAGTCACTAGCCACTAAATGGCGCCCATGCTTATGGAGGTTTGAAATAGTGTAGGATGAGGTCATCCCCTCTAATTAATTTTATAGCCTCTAGTTTCAAGTAATTAGAAGAAAGGGGACTAGCATGGATGGATCCCTACTCTATTAAGGATTCCATATAGTCTACTTTCTTATTGCCCTCTCACCATGTGTGGGACACTTTAATGTTATCCCGTATTGTGGATTTTCAATTCCAGACGAGGTAGTATATGGACCACAGAGTAACACCTTTAACAATTAGAGAATCATGAAAAACCAAGGAATCCCCCTCTACTTGAGTTAAAAAAACATGTTACTGAATTAAAATAGTGAGACCGGTGAGTGTTGCCTTGGCCTCAGCCAAAAGGGGAGTTCCTATTCCGAAGCATGAAAAAAAAAGAAACTTGACGTTCCAAATAAATTCTTGAATAGCTCCCCTCCTTTCATGACTCCCAAGGAGAAATACCCATTCAAGTTCTGCCTAAAGATCGGACTAGGGGTTTCTAGCACTCCCAATGTCCCTGAGTCATAACTGGATGAGGAATGGACATGGGGTTACTGACATGGATACGTCTGAATGACGGGGTATTTCTGCAGTCCCGGGAGAGTGAAATAAATTCCATCAATTGGAAGCGCATCCTCACTATGATGACTCTCGTTGTAGAAATAGATCCTTCAAATATCTCTTGGTTTCTGGCTTGCCACAAGCACTATCAACCATCACTCAATATCATTGATCGATCCAACCACTCCTTCGAACTAGGAGAGCATTGAAACCAACTTCCCAGGAATGAATAAAGGTCCCAATGATTAGTGGATTTAAAACAGGGCCTCCAAAAAAATTACCACACCGCCAAAGCCCACTCCCCCTTGAAGAATAAATGATACATACTCTCCTCCCTCCTGATATTACAACAGTGGCATGACAAGGCCAAGTTAATTCCCAGCATTTTTATACTTTCATCTATAGCTATAGCAGAATTCAAGATGTGTCATATAAAGAAGTTTAACCTTGCTGGATCTTGTGGCACCAAAAAAATCCATTCCATCTGTCATGTTGAGTCTGATTTGAAATATACTATTGGTACTCTATAGAAGAGAATACGCCCATAGGTGAAGGAGTAAACACACAAGAGTCATGTGTAGTAGTGATCCCAATGGACTCAAGAATATCATGTTGGTCTGTGTTTAACACTACCATGGTGAACCTGGGATAGAGATGCACCTCCACCACTGATATAAGAGGGGCAGGGTATCCCAAGAAGATGAGAATAGAACCAGCCCAATTTTTTTGCAAAAAGATTAAGTCACATGTGCCAACAATCCATCGAGAGCTTGATTGACGAAACTGGACCAAAAGATAAATCATCACCCATATGGAGAAAAGTATCCATGTATAACATCTGTAGTTCCTACACAAATTTATGACATGGATCATCCCCATAACATACGCTCCTCCAAAATTTCCCAAGAAGGCTTGGCTTGCATGCTGTGAATCGTACTCTAGAGGCTCCTTACACTGATCCCATAATCTAAAACCCGCCTCACCATCTTTCTCCATGAAACCCAATGCATTTTACCTTCAGACTATTCATCCTAGATAAAAGAACATCCGATCTTTTATATATTTATTATCACTCTGTTAGGGATATTTGAGAAAGGCATCACATGAATGGGTATGGGAAATACAAAAATATTTTATAAAGTAATACGGCCCCCAAACAAAAGTTACTGATTTCTCCAATTAAGAACTCGGCTAGTAATCCTACTCACAACCATATCAAAATCTTGTATCTGAAGTCTATCAGAGGATATTGGAATGCCCATGCACTCCATCAGAAGAATACATCGATGAATGTCCAAGAGACTCCATAGGGAGGATACTCGACTGGTGGTTCTCTTATTATAGATAAAAAACTACTCTTAGTTATACTGAGGACTTTCCCACTCTAGTGACAATATTCCTCTAGAATTTTTTTAATCCCTCAAACTGATTCCTTAATAGCATTTAAAAAATATGTTGGTATCATCAATAAACATCAGATGAGAAATCGAGAAGATGTTCATCCTCCTCTAGAAATGTGTTATAACTCCGTGAGATAGTCCTCAATTTATAATTCTACTTAGTGTATCTATTTCGAGTATGAAAATGTTGGGAGAGAGGGGATTTATTTTCCAAATATCCCTCTAGTGGCCTTGAAAAGTCCATGAACCTTTCCCATAAAGGATACCACTATCCCTGAAGAGATGAATCTCTTTAATATGAGGTCCACTGCTCTCGCCGAGATTCCAATACTCAAAAGGACTCTGTTAATGAATCTTTATTCAATCCTGTAATTATCCTTGTTCATATCCACCTTGATAGCTAAATTCAAACCATGAGTTTTTATATTGATATCCCTTATCATTTCATTGGATAGATCTATCTCTCATTGACTATAGAATCCTTTCACGAACACATGATGCTTTGGGCATATCCAGACTTGAAGAAATTTTGACCAACTTTGATTAATAAAAGTCGCTAGAATTTTTTTAGGGGAAGATACATAAACTCACTGGTCTATAGTGAGATTGAGAGGGTGGATTCTTAATCTTAGGGATGAGAACAATTTTAGTAGCACTAGAGAACCGTGGGAGAGTCCCACCTGGAAAATATTCTTGAATAGATTCTTTTATTTCCTTCTTAACCATATCCCAAACCCCTTGGGAAAAAGATCATGGGAATCTATTCGGCCTAGGCACACTATCTGGGTTGAGTTTCTACTTGTCCATGTTAATTTGTTCCTCAAAAGGAATCGCCACCATGACCTCATTTTCTAGAGGAGAGACCAGTCTGGGAATCGCCTCCCATAGTTCACCTTTCTAACTAGGATACCGCTCGTTCATCCACAGATTAGGACCAACAAGCATATCTTTAACGAATGACAACGCCATGCCCCCCACTATATCATAATCATTAGTGTAAGAGTTGTATTCAAGAAAAATATTAGGGGAAAAGATGTGCCTTCTTTCTTAGATACACACATGGAAATACTTATTTTTTGGTCACCCACATACAACCACCTCACCCTGGAGCGATCTCGAGAAAATGGCTCCTACCTTACAACCATCTCTACCCAACACAACTTTTTGTACATTAAATTTTCAGACACTACGTCATTCCACTCCTCTTATAGAATAGACTCCAAACAATAAATACATTTTTTAGAATAACCATGTTGTGATCAAAATGTGGAAGCTCCCTGGACCATTCCTTCAGCACAAGTTTCATCTTCCACTGTTTTTTATTCAAATATGTTGTTTTTCTTATTGCCTACAGATTTTAGTGGTTCTTTTAATTTTGGGGAATTTTGAGTATCTCTCTTCTAGAAAGATAAATTATTGATACATTTACAAAGTCTACGGACTTTCTTCAGGAAGATAGTGTATTGGTGGGGTGTTTTTGATACTCGTGTTGTAACATTATCATAAATTAATTACATAATTTAAATATTTCTATTTTTTAACTATTTTTACTTGCTTTGGGATAGAAATCTAAATTTTTTAAACAAAATGGATTAGTTATTGAGTTTTAATTGATATGAGTAAATGTACCTCGACCATGTATAAGGTTTCAATACTAGACAATGATGATTCACACAATTTGAGAACGGTTATCTAAAATATGGGAAATTATAATAAGTGAGCATGTTCATGTATCATTCCTTTACTGTAGGATATCAGGGGGGGACATTGTTTTTTAAACAACTCACAGTACCCATAATGTAAAATAAATCATTTTTTACATTTAATATCATTTTACATTTTTTCCTTATATCCCCTTATTCTCTCTTCCCTCATTCATGCCTTTCATATAAATGACTCATCCCAATCCATAACCCCCTACCTCTATGGTTTCATACATCACCCTTTAATCCTCCTCCCATTATAGTTTTTCTCTAGATTTATTATTAATTCTTCATCGAATCACCAAGGTAGGATCTATTTTCACCACCTCCTTTCTTACCCCCTTAATTTTCCCTCTCTTTTCCACCACTCGTGTACAATCAAACCCTCTGTCCTAGGGTTTGAACAACTTTTGTAATTAAATTATTTTTAGGTTGTGTTATGGGACTCTTAGGATTATTTTTAATATATTTTAGTATTCATGAAATTATTTTATATTGGTTTTTAGTTATTAGATAGGGTCATTCCAAAATGTAAAATTTTTATGAAAATTCTCCAGTGGATCATTAATAAAATATCATTCTCTCTGAAAATTTTACACCTTGATTGGAATAGTTGTGGAGAACCATATTTTTTTATATATTTTAATTTTTTTAAAATTATACATCAAAGATCCTGGTCACTTTCCATGTGTTTTATTATGTTCTTGTTTATCATTACTATAGGGATTAAAATATTTTAACAAAATATTTAGAAAGTGTGTTTAGTGACTATTACATTACTAAAATATATGTGTTAACCTGATGTTTATTTAATGGGTGATGTTTGGTTTTATAGTAGAAATTTAATGTGTGGATTTTTGAATCATATAAAATGGTTTATTTACCCATGAATTGAAAAATCCCATTTGGAATATTATTTTAAATGGTTTTGATGTTGTCTTTTAAATGATATCTTAAATAACATTAGAAATTTTGTATATTTCTAAGCATCCAGATTGATGTGTTTTAAATACTCTTTTTTACTTTAATTGGATTTATGTCTTGGTGACAACCTCTTGGTGCCTTTGTGATTATATTTCTCTATTTTTTCTATTGACCTATTGGTGTATTCATGGGTTTAAATGTACATTATGATGGTCATTCATGGATATTTTTTTGTGGCTAATGATTTTGATTATTAAGGAGGTGTGGTGTTGGTTATTTTCAAATTTTTTAAATTTAATGCATGAAATTTCTCATTTATAACCTCCCAGTTTTTCATTGGTTTGGGGAACTCTTTTAGCTCTCTAGGAGACTATACTTATGCTACATGGGGGAGTATCACACTACTAATCTCCCCTCTAGCATAAAATATTGCTATATGTTTTTTTGTTATTATAATGAGGTTGGGTATGGGATAGTTGTGTGATTTTGATAAGACACAATATAGAATGACTTGTTATATTATTTTAAAAACTCTTGGTTGGTCACACATTTAGAAAAAAAGTAGTTCCCCTAAAATATCCTATTTTAGTTGGTGGCTTTATTTTGGATAATCATTTATACTTTTGTTGTATTCCCTTTTACTCATTTTATTGATTAGAGCACATGTTATTCCCATTAATTTCGGTTTTCTTTGTGAATTTATATATTTGTTCCTAGAAATGTGATTTCATATTTTATTTATTTATTTACATTTAATTTTTTTGAACTTTTATTATTAATGGTTTTTAATAAGTGTAAAACAAAGTGTGGTTTTATTGTTCATTCAAATTATTTGAGGAATGAGTTTGAGAAGTGTTCTAAAGTGAGAATAGTGAAATAATATTGGAAATTTTAATAAATGTTTTAATGAAATGTTTTTTCAGGAAATTGTTTATGTAAGTAATATTTTAAATATTTTTCATGAAATGGTAAAAATGTTTTTTTTTATTTTTTTCTCATAATTCTGAAGGCTTAATTAAAATTGGTTAACTATAATTATTTTAAATTTAAAAAATGGGTTATTTATGAAAATGTATATGTGGTTGGTTTTATAAATAATATGAAAAAATATATTTTTTATTCATTTTTCTCAAACTATCATTGTATAATTTATCATATTAATTTATTTCCATAGATTGTATTCATAGTGGTGACATATATAGTGCATGTGTGTATATGCCTATTTTTTCATGGATGTAGGTTTTTTTATAGTTTTTAATGTCTCTTGAGTTTTTTGTTTCATCTAAATTTATTTTCCATTTTATCATAATTTTCCCTTTCTGACCATTACAAAAGTTTAATAGAAATTATTTTAATTTTTTTCTAGAATGACCAGAATATTTTCGTTTGAATGATTGAAGTTGTCCAATTATGATTTACCTACATTTTATTGATCGTGGGTAACTATAGTTGATAGTGGATAAACTACAAAAATATTGTTTTCATCATTTAATTGTTTGGTGCATAGGGAGATAATAGCCTAGGATATGTTTTTGTTTCTCAAATTTTTTGTATTTTTTTATATTCTATTATTCATTTATTCTATATTTTATATTTGTTTCAACATGCATATTCAATGAACAGACTCATCATCCTAGATTTTTGTTATATTTTTCCCCAAATGAATAATTATTATTGGGTGAAACCATTGCCATGTTATTTCATGTGATGCATTTTTACTAGTTTCTTACTAGTGGGGATCGAGAATTCCCTATGGGCTAGTGGAAAATCAATTCAAGAATATATCATGTGGATGGACTGGGAAGGATCATTACAAGAAATTTATTCTATAACACTTAACAAAATTACACCAAAATTATCTCAAGACATACTCTCATGTATACATGGCATACGATATAATCACCACCATAACTGAGGGAATATAAGCATATAGAAAGCAGTGATCATGCATGGTCAGTAAATGAATAACTTTATAATATGTCGTGAAGGGTTAGACTAAAATATTATGATAAAACATAACCAAAGATAAATTTATTATTAATATTAACATAAGATAATAATAGTTGTTCATAAATTGAGATTGTAACATATTTCTTCTCAAATGAATAATCACATACTATGGAAAAAATATTATGGAATAATTATATATTAAACATGACCCATTTGTTATAATCATAGGAATATGGAATGAAAATATTACATTCCATTGCATAGAATAATTATATTCATTGGAGAAAACATAATAACAACATATCATAATATTGTGAACATATCCAAAAATTCCCAACCTATAAAATGTCACCATATCATGGAATCTTCAAACATTATTTTATTATCATACATGATAAGTATACAGATACCTTATATAACAAGATATAAAATGTTAACCGAAGCATTTTTATGTGATATAAGATTCCAACCATTATCATACATATATTTATATACCGAAATATTTCAGTCAATCAACATATCTAGAAGTCTAAAGGTTTTAAAATGGGTTTCATATCATCTCTAAATGGTTTCACATAACATGGTATCCAAATTCAATTAGTTGAGTAAACAATTCAATATCACAAAAGAGGGAATTTCATTATGTATTTTAGAAGGTGATTCCTAAAATAGAACTGTATATGAGTAAGATATTTGAGAGGAAAAATTGAGAATGAATAATGAAAATTAACATTTTGAAAAAAAATTATTAACATCTCAATACAGATATGATATTTTGAATCACTATGAAAAAAATTTCAAAAAGGTAACATGAATTTTTTTTTAAACTCCACTTGAATTGAAATCAAAATAATGAGGTCATGAAAATGATTTATTGACTTTTCATAAAAACATTTGGGGGTAAGATTATTATTTTAACTTTAATTGGAAATCTATATTTATGATTTGAGTATACATTTATTGAAACTCCCATTTAGGCAATAGTGAAAATTAATGATTTTAACTTATGGTAAATGGAAATTTAAAAATTTCTATAAATAAAATATATTTGGTCTTTATAATTGAAATGGAGAACATTATTGGGATGATTAAATATAGTTTGGAATGAAAAATAGCACATTTTTGGTGAATGGGAATTATTCTTAACAATATCAATGATTATGAAAAAATAATTCTATCAACATAGTTATACAGAAATGAAAGTGTAAAGAAAATATAGTATAATCATAAAATAGAATGAATCCAAATTATAATATCCATAAAAATAGAATAATTTGGATTTAGAAAATTAAATTCAATCATGAAATCCTCTACCATTAAATACGTCTTAGTTAAATGTTGACGTTCCTCCTATATAACAAAAATAAATTTCGTAATGATATATTTAAGAATATTTTTTATAACTATAACCATTGATAAACATTATTTATAATTAATTATCTAATTTACTTAATTTTGTTTTATTTAACTTATTTAATATACATTATATATTTTATAATGGTTTAAAATGTTTTAATTCCCTTTCATATGTATTTTGGATGGCATCTGTGACGTTGATGTTCATGTCGAGATGTCATTGGTAAATTTTTATATAAATAATGTGTACTATGAATAATAAGTTAAATATTAAAATATTATTTCCAAAACTATTAATTAAAAAAATTCCTTAATTTTAAAAAAATAAAATTTTTGAGTTTCCATATTAATCCTTTAGGGAAATTTATCACATTGTTCAACTAGGTTGTTAAACTAAACCGAACAATAACATTTCATAGTATATGGGTGAGTATAATTAACAATGTGATTTATTTATAATAATATAATTATTAAAAATGATAATGATACTATTTTTAATTTTTTAATTTGTTTAATTTTAGTTTAATAGATTTTTAACAATAATAAGAGTCTCGATGAAAAATGAAATATGTCAAGTAGTACTCCATGCATATGCATGGGTGACATGATCATTTACAGAGAACACAGAGGATTTATTAATTGTTCTATATTTCTAGAATATAAATAATTCATTTAGTATAATATAATATTCATTAAATACCCGTTTTAGAACCATTATTCCATGATTTTATGATTAAAGGATCATGTCACTAATGGATGTGGTACTCAAAACATAACGTAAGAGGCATATTTCTTCTGTATATAGTTAGGATGAGGGTAAAAATAGTTATTCAATTAATAAAATAAAATATCGAAATATTATTAATATTGATGTTATCATGCATTCATGAATGGAGTAGGTTTGAGGTTGTAAGTGATAAGAATAAATAATACAAATTGATTGATAACATTACATATTAGTTTTGATTTTCTACATTAGGTAACACATTAAGTCTTATTAGATTGGTTTTTTGGTAAGAACAGTGACTGTTTTAATTAAAGAGATAGTTTATGGGAGTCGAGGATATTGTTTTTGATAGATCTAAATATTTTTAATGTGTGTATAACTATTGTATATAATGACTCAGACCTCTTTGGTCCATTACATTTCTGAAATCTAGTATTTGAGTCGTTCTGAGAGGTTAGGGTGACTTATTCCCAACACTCTACCAAATTTCTAGTTCATGAATAATTTTTTCAGAATAGCAGCCTTCCAGCAGTAGCCTTTTTCTTTTACCAAATTTCTAGATCATGAATAGTGTTTTCAGAACAGAAACCTTCCAACAGCATCCTTCCAACTACATCTTTTTTCATTTTCCATATTTCTATTTCATGAACAGTGTTTCCAGAACAACAAAATTCCAATAGCTACCTTCCAACATCATCCTTTTTCCTTTAACAAATTTCTAGTTCATGAACAATGTTTCCATAATAGCAACCCTCCAACATTAGACTTTTTCCTTTTCCAAATTTCTTATTCATGAACAGTGTTTCAGAACATCAACATTCCAACAACAGCCTTTTTCCTTTTCAAATTTCCAGTTCATGAACAGTGTTTCAGAATACCAACCTTCTAATAGAAGCCTTCCAACAGAAACCTTTTTCCTTTTCTGAATTTCTTGTTCATGGATATTGTTTCTAGACTAGTAAGGTTCTAAAATGTTTCCATACCTGTGATATTTCAAGACCACTGAGGTTCTATAGTGTTTCAGTACTGGAGTGGTTTCTAGACAAGTGAGGTACTATAGTTTTTCCAGACCGGTGAGGTTTCCAAACCAGTGAGGTTCTACAATGTTTCGAGAACAGTGAGCTTTTCATAACAATGAGTCATCCAACACTTTGTCCAATTTCATGTTTGGGGTCCATTGTTTCTAAATTCCTACAGTTTCTCTCCATTTACATTTCCTTTGATGTGGAATTCATTTAAAGCCCCATTTCAAGGACTCTAAGGCAAACACAAAGTCCATAACTACTATATTAATTTTTCCTAAGTCGTGGGATGCTTCTACTTGGTCAAACCATGTGGTTTAATGAAATCCGATTTTAATGGAAAATCCATCACATCTTAAACCTACTTAGAAAATATTATAAAGGGGTGATTTATCTTTCTCCATTATTTTTCTTTCTTATTCCCTGGTTTGAGATGCTCGAACACTTCGACTGTTACCAGGAAATCGTGGGATCCATCTGCAATCCTCGAATCATCCAATACTTTGGGTTTCATTGGACTTATTGTACCCCATGTTTTGGTGAAACTAGGAGGTATTGATCAAGTTACAATATATTTTCTTGAATTGAGGAAGAAACAAAGATAATTGATAATCAAGGTAGAATATTATAACATTTTCTCTCTATTATGTGCATCATAATGTGTGGGAATGAAAATGTTACCACGATACATAGTTGAAACCAAACCATTAAAAAAATATAACAAACAGTTGTTAAATGGATGGGGGATGGGGAAGAGATGATGTTGTTGTTATTATTATTTTCTGTGATTTGAATTGAATAGGATTAAGCATACAAAAAATATTTTTCATTGGTGGTCCTTGATTGTATACTTGTAATGCTCTGTTTTTATGGACCTGGTAGTGATTAAAAAAGTGAAACATGAAAAAAATGCTAATCACATATACCTGGATGATTATGTGGATGCTGGATGAATGTAAACCTTGTGTTATCACCCTGTTTAAACAAAATAAAGAACATGGTAACCAGTGTTGGTTGTATATGTGAACTTGTTAATTTGTTTCTAATGATTTGTGTGAGGATTATTTTTGTCACCCTATACGGGTTATGTGGTGGTGTTGTTGAGATCACAGGGCGGCACTGGTTGTGAACTATTATATCACTTCTTTGTTGTTTTTGTTTTGTGGTAGTTTCTACTTATTGTTGTTCCTATTTAGTTCCCTGTAGTGAAGGAATAGTTGAACTACGAATTTTCAAACATGATAACATGAATGGGGTGTTTTTGGATTATTTTTATGTGTATGTATTAGGGATAGAAGTGTTGTGCCACATTCTTGGATCATCATTTTAGAATCCATTGGATCGGCAGAGTTCTTTTTTAGTTTTAGTCATTTTTTTCTTCATGTTTAGAGTGCACCACATCGATATTAAACAATAAGTTCTGAAAAAACCTATCCCATTGGGAGGGTGTTTCCCCTTGTTGTTAAATCCATTTTCTCACTCTCCAAGAGTCTATGATGGCCTGAGGTGGTTACCTTATCCCATGACTCATCGGGTATGGTGTGTTGTTTTATCCCAGAACATTCTGGGATTTTTCTGTTATGGATATGAGGCCGAGGTGTTTTTAGTAAAGATTTTCCCATGTTTCATCAGGATAAGGCCTTGGAGTCTTCTAGCGAGATGTGTAGATGTAGTTTCATAGGTTTCTGCAGGATGAGACCTAAGAGTTTCTATGTTAGATGTGTGATTTTTGTGGTTCCTTGGTGTGTGAGGGTATAACTTTGGGGGTGTGGTTGTGATAGGGTCTAAGTGTTTTCAGGTATGATATATGGGAGGATGTTGTCTAGGTGTGTGTGGGTGGGGTATGGAAGTGAAACTTACAGGGGAGGTTTGATGCCTAGGATGTCTAGATGACCTATGGGAGGGTAGTGAAGGGTACACAATAATGAAATTTTATACTATAATATACTTGTCTTGTGAAATTTGGAGAGTTTTCCTTGTGGGGCTAGGTGGTTAGTTTCCATGTTCGGTGTCTGGTAACTTCTGTTTTTAATGGTGTATTAGAATGCCTCTGAAAATGTGCACAAGGGATTTAGGTTCCCTACTGAGTATTCATGTATACTAACACTACATTTAATTTTACGTTTCCCTTAGGCCTTTGACGACCTCAGAATACCCTACTAGTCTGGATGATTGGAGGTGTTCTTGGATGGTATTCAGTTTCCATGTTATTGCTCATTTTTCCTATTTTACTTTTTTGTATTTCCTTTTGGGAGATTCTTGTACATTCTGGAGTTTTTCTTAAACACATGCATGTGGGTTTGGACATGGGTTTATTTTTATACATATTGTACCATACGGTTTGGTGGTTTCCTTCTCTTATCTCTTAATTTTTTTTAAATAAAAAAGGGGAATGCATCCCATATTGTAAAAATATATACCCATGGTGCTAGTCACCAATCCAGGGCCTTCTGGAGGCAGTACTTGGGGTCATTATCTCGTCTTCATCTTGAGGAAGGCATGGAGGGGCACATTTCCGCTCTTCCCACATCATCCAAAAGGCAGGTCAGGACAGAATTGTATCATATGTTCTGTCTGAGAGATAGGATGGAGTCTAGATTTAGGAAAACTACTAATTTATTGGGATAGTAGGGAAATAGTTCTAGGAAATCATGGAATGTGACATAGGCTGGGGATGACAGGCTAGGACAAAGGATTTTCGGGCTCTCTTGATCCGATGAAATGACTCTGATCCTACCAAACAACCTAGTGATAATATATTTATTATAGGGTATAGACCCTTAAAAAGGTACATGAATCATAATGAATTGTGTTGTTACTTTAATCGGTTTGTCTTGGGGATAAAATTTAATTAGATGATAAATAAATCTTAACTAAAATTATTTTCAACTTGGGCTTAGGCATTCATTGTTTACCTTACAGTTATAACACCCAGACGTCATCCATGTATAGCATGGTATTTTACGGCTCAGAAAGATGTTCCAACTAATCAACATAGGGTTGACAAAGAGGAGGAGGATGAGAGGTGGTATCAGATTAATCATTCCTTCCAGTGACAGACCCTCCGAATGTACAAGGGCAGCATCTCTGATGTCGAAACATAGTGATGGCTTGAGGAGCAGGGGATCACCTTCACTCTGATCTATGGTCTGAGGGAGTAATGGGTCCCATGGGTGGTAATCCATATTAGAGGAGAATCTTGTTAGTGGTGGACCATCAACCACGGGAAAATGACAGAGACAGAGGTTTCGTGGGCCATTTTTGAGATGGAGACATGATAGGAATAGATTTATTCTATGAAAAAATATGAGAATAGATAAGTATTTCTCTGACTTTATCAAGGAAGTATGTCTGTGAGGTGATTGAGTATCATGTTAAATGGACACCTGTATTTTTCTTTAGACCACTTTATGGATGAGCAGTCTTGGATGAGACCTTTAGAGGAGGAGCTTCAATCGTGTCTTTAGTATGATGTTACTGCATTTACCCTATTGACCTACATGGAAGTGACGAAGAATTTTTAGGTGGTGGATAGGTTGAACTCTCAAGGATGTGTACCACAAGAGAGGAGCCAAACAAGATCATGAAAGAGAAATTCAGTTAGCAATAGATCTCCAGCGATATGGCCTTTTAGGTTTCGACCAGCAGGGAGTAGTCCCCAGCAATCCAAGTTTGAATCCACCGGACCTTGCCCTTTTTTATGGGTCTAAGACCAAGATGATTTTCTTGTGGAGTTTTCAGGAACATTTAGATTTGGTTCAATTATCGAGCTTATTATGATGGTGGTACGCAGGTTCATCACACACCTCAGCAGCGACAGTTTCCAGTGAGTCCACTTCAGTAGTAGGCCCCTGCTCCTTAGAGGGAAGACGTTGTGGTGGGATGAAAAACATAGGGTGATTCTGATGAAACTTGATAGGGGAGTGGTTGAGGAATTTTTCAACAGCAAAGAGGAAGAGAAGATGGGTGTGGATAGTTTCACGCTTCGAAGATAGTAGTGCTAGCGGGGCCAGATGTCCTTCGAGGTAATATTGGTTTTTTCAGAACTCTTGTTTCTTATTTGTTTTATTCAAGGTCCCCACATTCATATGTTACACAGAATACTGCAAATTATCTAGGACTGGATGCCGAAAGACATCTTGTACCCCTGGTGTTGAGTACCCCAATTGGAGGTCAGACCGGTTTGTTTTACGTTTTCCAGGGGTGTAGACTGATGTTATTTCCACATCAGTCTAGCGGGGATCTTCTTCTACTGTATATTATGCCATACTATTTCAAATTATTCTTTCAATGGTAGTTATATGTGTGTGTAGTTATTGACTACTTCCAAAGAAGAGATATTTTTTCTAACAAGGAAGGTCAGCATGTGGCTTTTGTCAGTGAGTTGAGTTGTCAGATGGGAAGCCAGCGTGTGGAGCCTATTCATTCTATGTTATCCATATTATCATTTGACTTGGATGATTCATAGATGGAGGGAATTCATGGTAATGTCAGATATTTTCTAGATTTCTTTCCAGATGATTTTGTGACTCTACCCCCTTGATGAGATACTAAGTTTATCATAGAATTTCAACCTAGTTTCCATCCAGTTTTGATGGCTACCTATGGGATGGTGCCATCTTTGATCCATATTCATATTAATGACCTTGTGGAGAAGGGTATTTTCCATCTTAGAATGTCACCATGGGGTACTCTGATTTTTTTTCTAAAGAAGGCATATGATGGTATCATGCTTTACATAGACTACCGAAGGATGAATCAGGCAACAATCAAGAAATGTTACCCTCTTCCGAGGATAGACAATATCTTCTAACAATTAAAGTAAGCATGATGGTCTCTAAGAATTATGTGTGGTCTGGATATCAAAAATTGAAGATGAAGGAGAGTGACATCCCAAATACAGGTTTCAAGTGCAGGTATGGGCACTTTGAGTTCATGGTTATGTCATTTTGTGTCATGAATGCACTTCTCGTATACATGAGCCTCATGACTATTGTTTTTCGTGAGTTTCTTGACCTGTTCATCATTGTGTTCATCGTTGACATTCGTATCTACTCTAGCTCAAAAAAGAAGCACATAGAGCATCTTAGAACAGTCTTGGAGGTCCTTTGACACCACCATCTCTGCGGGATGTTTCCCAAGTGAAGGTTCCTAACACGGGAAGTGCACTTCCTCCGACATGTGGTGTTTTATGAAGGGGTAACAGTGGACCCATCGAAGGTGGAGGAAATTGTTTCATGAAAAAACCCCAATAAAGTGGAGTAATTTTGTAGTTTCATGTGCTAGGTAGGCTATTACAAGAGGTTTCTTCCCAACATCTCTTGAGTTGCAGCTCCGTTAACAGTTTTGAATAGGAAGGACCACGATTTCACGTGGATCGAGCAGTGTCAGACAGCTTTCAACTATTTGAAGAAAAAACTTGTTAGCACTCTAGTGCTCAGGTTTCCAGAGGAAGTAGTTTTATATGAGGTGTTTCTTTATGCTTCTAGTCTTGGTTTGCGATGTTTTTTGATGCATTAGTAGAGATTTATCTCTTTTGGGTCTTGGCAGTTACGTCATCACGAGCGTAACTACGCCACCCATGATCTGGAGCTTGTAGTAGTAGTGTTCGCATTCATGTTGTGGTAGAATTATCAAATCAGGGAGCACATTCTGGTATTCACCGATCATAAGTGTTTTAGGGTATAAATTTTCCTAGTAGGATCTGAATTTGTGCTAGTGGATATAGATATATTTTTTACAAGACTAAAACATTTAATTCTCTTAGACCAAAGGTAAGGGGGACATTGTAGATGTTGTCTTCAGTAGAAAATTGTAGAATGAAGTAGTTCGAGAGTGTGCATATGATTGGAGAGAAATGGGGGAATTGGCTACCATGCACCTAGATGTGAGTGATGATGGGGGGAATAGGTTGTTTGTTTTAGATGACGATGAAATCAAATTTTATGAGGTAGGTGGAGGAGTCTCAGTGGGGAGAATCAGAGGCTGAAGTGATGTGTAATCGTGTTGATTAAGGAAATTCTATTAAAGGGTGGTCGGATGATGGTCAAAATCAGATACTTTTCTATGGAAGGTTATTTTTTCAAGAGGCGATGCATGGGTATGTGCTTCACGTGTTCTATAGCTCATCCATATTTGTACACTCTAGAGTTTCAAAGATGTACTAGTGGGGGAGGAGACAATTTTGGTGGCCCGGAGCAAAGTGAGAAGTGGAAGAGTTTGTGGCAATGTGCCTGGTGTGTCAGCTGGTAAAAGAAAAACATCGTGTTCTGGGAGGTTTATCGCTACATTTAGATATCCCCAATTGCATGTGGGACGACATCATAATGGATTTCTTCATAGGTATACCAAGGAAATAAGGACGTTACGATGCTATCTTTGTTATGGTGGAATGACAGATGAAATCATCTCACTTCATAGTGTTCAAGGAGTCGAACCCAGTGAGTGCCATAGAATAGAGGTACATAGATGAGGTGGTGCAGTTTCATGGAGTTTCATGGCCCATTGTCTCAGTGCGGAATACATGGTTTACCTCATGAGTCTGTATGCGATTGTAGAATGCTATTGGATCCTAGCTACACCTTTGAACTACATTCCACCCCCGGATAGATGGGTACATAGAGAGGACTATCCAAATGTTGGAGGACATGATATGAACATGTGTTCTGGATTTATGGGGATCACAGGGAAAACAATTTCCTCTGGTAGAGTTTTCCTACAACAACATACACAACACTACCATTGGAATAGAATCATTTGAGGCTTTGTATGGAAGGTCGTGTCATTCACCCATGTGCGGGACAGATGATGGTGATGCTAGTGTTCTAGGGTCAGAGGTGGTGTAGAGCACAATAAAGAATGTTCAGCTTGTGTGTGAGAGGACAAAGACAACCCAGGTCCAACAAAAGTCATATTCCAGTCATATTTGGAGTTCATTAGTGTTTGAGGTCGTAGACCATGTGTTCTTAATGGTTTCCCCATATCGTGGGCAGTGATGGTTATGTCATGGGAGTAATCTTTCTCGATGGTTTGTTGGACTTTTAGAGGTTTTGGATCCTGTTGGAGCCACGGAATATCATATAGAACTTCCCCATATATGAGTTGGATACATGATGCTTTCCATGAATCACAGCTCTATCGTTATCTTCATGATGACACACACATCATTTAATCGAGTGAGATCGATGTTGATGATGATACGACCTTTGAGGAGCAGCGGATAGAGATCCACGACTGCAAGAATAAGGTGTTTCGTGGGAGTATTATTCCCTTCATCCATGTCTTCTAGAGATATGTTGGTGTCAAGGATTGTACTTGGGAGTGGCAGTCCTATATGTGTGTTCAGTACCCAGAGATATTTTATGTTCTTAGGATGATTTTTTTATTGATTCATTCATTTTCTATAACCTTTGATGTGATGTTATGATTGACTTGTTTGGATATGAAATGTTTTTTCCTTTTTCTCAAGATTTTTTTGATGTGTCTGAATGTGTGGGGGTGGGAGGATCTAACTCTTAATCAAGATGAATTAATGTTGATGTGATTAAATTGTGGGGATGAGTCAGTGCCACCCAAAATGCATAAAATTCCAACATATAGTATGTAACTCCCTGACCCATGTGTCAGGATAGTGTCATCATTGGGGTTAGTGTATCTATTTAAATGGGGTAAATTTTTCGGGGAATGTTCTCAGATATCGAGGTTTTATTCCTATTTTTGTACAACTCATAGTGGTTTCCCCTGAGAGGTATCATACAAGGTGGTTGTTTGGACCCCTCTTTTCTTATTGGTAGGTTTTGAATTCTCAGAGATGGGAATGTTTTGAGAGGTATCTAATGTAATGTCTCAGACCTCTCCAGTTTATTACATTGCTGAAATTAGGTGTTTGACATGTTCTGGGATGTCAAGGTGACTTATTCCCAACACTTTTCCAAATTTCTAGATCAGGAACAGTATTTCCAGAACCGTAACCTTCAAATAGTAGCCTTCTAACAGCAGTCCTTTTCCTTTTCCAAATTTCAAGTTCATGAACCGTGTTTTCATAATAGAAACCTTCCATAGTCAACCTTTTTCCTTTATAAAATGTCCAGTTCATGAATAGTGTTTCCATAATAGAAACCATCTGATAGAATACTTTTTCCATTTCCAAATTTTTAGTTCCTGAAAAGTGTTTACAGAACATTTACCTTCCAATAGTAGCCTTCCAACATCAGCCTTCCAACAACAGCCTTTTTCAATTTCCAAATTTTTGTTCATGAATAGTGTTTCAAGAACAGAAACCTTTCAACATCATCCTTTCACCAACAGCCTTTTAACATTATCCTTTTCTGTTTAACAAATTTCTTATGTTATGAATAGTATTTCCAGAAAAGAAACTTTCCAACAGCAGCCTTCCATCGACAATCGTTTTCCTTTGCCAAATTTCTTGGTCATAAATAGTGTTTTCTGAATAGCAACCTTCCATCAGCATCCTTCCAACAACAACCTTTTTCCCTTTTGTAATTTTCTAGATCATGAATAGTATTTTTAGACCACTGAGGTTCTATAGGTTTTCTAGTCTAGTGAGGTTTCCATACCAGTGACTTTCTATAGTGTTTCCAAAACGGTGAGGTTTCCAGACCAGTGAGGTTCTACATTGTTTATAGACCAGTGAGGTTTTAAGATCAGTGAGGATAAATAGTGTTTCCATACTAGTTAGGTTTCTAGAATGGCGAGTCATCCAAAACATTATAATATTTTATGATAGGTGTATAGTGTTTCTATATTCTTGCATATTCCACCCTTTAAGGTTTCCTTTGATGTAAAATTAATTTAATGGCACATTTTAAAGAGTCTAAGTCCGATCCAAAGGAAAAAACTACTATATTCATTTTTCCTAAGGCTCTTCATTCTTTTACTTGGTCAAACCACATGGTTTAGTAAAATACAATTTTAATGGAATATACAATGTATCTTAAACCTACATGGATATTCTTATAAAGAGACAATATATCATCATCTATTTTAATTCCATCTTATTCCCTGGTGATAGATGCTAAAACCCTTCATGTGTTCCCAAGAAGTCATGGGATCCATCTTTAGTCCTCATATTATCCCTTTTTTGGGGTTTTACTGCTCCAATTACACCCCCCCCCCCTATTTTAGGGAAATTGGGAAGTATCGATCAACTTCCCATATAAGTTCTTGATGTGAGGAAGAAATTTAGATCTTTGATCATTAGGGTAAGAAATTATACCTCCATTTAAATATTACGTGTGTCATTTTGGGTGGGCATGATAATTTTTCCATGAGACTGTGTTGAAACCTGGCCATTAAGAAAGACAATAAATAGCTGTTAAATGGAAGAGGGATGTGGTAGAGATGCTATTGTTATTATTCTTTCCAATTTTGTGAATTTTATAGGCTTTAGCATACTAAAAATCGTGGTCATTGGTGGTCCTTGTTTGTGCACTTGTAATTCTCTATTTTTCTAGACATGGTAGTGATTAAAAAGGTGCATCATGGAAAAAAAATGTTAATCACATATACCTGGTTGTTTTATTAGATGGATGATGAAAGTAACCCATTTGTGATCACCCCAGTTAAAAAATGAAAATAAGGAACATGGTTTCTAGTTTTGTTTGAATATGTGAACTGCATAATCTATTTTCAATGATATGTATGAGGAATCTGTTTGCAGCCCGGTATGAGAAATGTGTTGATGTTGTTAAGATCACATGGTGGCACTGGTTGTGAACTGTTAAATCACATCTTTTCTATTTCTGTTTGATTGTTGTTACTACTTATAGTTGTGCCTGTTAGTTTCCCAATTGTGAAGGAATAGTTGAATGGTAAATTTTCAAACACGATAACATGAACTGGTAGTTTTGGGATTGTTATTTTGTTCATGTCGCAGGGGTTGTAGTGCTGAAGAAAATTCTTGGATCTTCGTTTTAGAATCCATAAGATGGGAAGAGTAATTTTTCATTATTAAACATGTATTTTATTTATGTTTAGAGTGAACCACACCCATGTCGATCACTTAGTGATGAACACACCCTTGTCATGGGGGTGGGTGTTTCCCCTTTTCATTACCTCTTTTTCTGCTATCTCTCCAAGAGGTTGTGATTGCCTGAGGTGGTTACATTAGCCCAATACTCATCGAGAGAGGTGTGTTGCTTTAGCCTAGAACAATCTGGCAATTTTTTGCTGTGGATATGGGGCCTAGGTTTTTTTATACTTAATGTTCTAATGTGTCTTCAGGATGAGGCCCAAGATACTCCAGGCGAGTGGTGTGGTTGTAATTTCTCAGGTTTCCTCAGGATGAGGCCCAGGTGCCTTTGGGCGAGATGTGTGACTGTTGTGGAACCCACGATTGTGTGGGTAGAACTATTTAGGATGTGAGTGTGATAGGGAGAGGTGTTTTCAGGCATTATATGTGGATGGTTGTGGCCTAGGTGTGTGCTGGAGGGATATGACAGTTGAACTTGTAGGGGACATGTGATGCGTACAATGTCTATATGACCAGTGGGAGGGTGGTAAGGGGTTCCCTATAATGATGTTCTATACTACTATATAAATGGATTACGATATTTGTTCAGGGTTCCTTATGAGTCTGGGTATTTAATTTCCATGATCGGTGTTTGATTACTTTATTTTTTTATGGGGCAATAGAAAGCCTCCCCACATGTGCACAAGGGATTTAGGTTCTATACTAAGTATAATTATATGCACACCCTATGTTTACATTCAAGTTTCTAGGAGGGAATTGAGGAACTTTAGGGACCCTACTAGTCTATACGTTGGGAGTTTTTTTTGGCCAGTGCTGAGTTTTCCTGCTGCTGCTCAGTTTTCCTTTTTTGTTTTTGGTATTGCACTTTTGGAGATTTTTGTTCTTTTCAACCAGTTTTGATTAAAAACATACATGTGGGTTTGGATTTGGGTTTGTTTTTATACATTTTGTACCTTGATTTTTGTTGGTTGGATTCTCTTATCTCCCGATCCATTTAAAATTAAAAAAGGGTAATGCCTCCCATATTGTAAAAATATATACCCTTTTCTGCTAGTTGCCAATCCAGGGCCTACTGAACGTAGGAATCGGGTGTCATTATCTAGTGCTCTTCTTAATGAATTATGTGTGGGGAACTTTTCCACCCATTCCCTCATCTTCCCAAAGGCGGGTCGTGATATTGTAGGAGATATCCTGTTTTATATATGTAGACATGAGTATTTTTTTAAATACCTAATACTTTTTCAATGATAACATGAAAATACTCACAAGTCACTGGATCTGAAGAGTGGAATAATTATTTATTGAGTGAGATAAGTATTATAAGTCATCTAACATTTATTTTTAGGAATTATTTAAACATATTTAACGTCGTTTTTTGCATAATTTTCTTATATTTTATCATTTTTGCCACGGTAACTAGTTTTTACTGATATAATTAATATTTTATAAAAAAAATATAAGGTCACCCTTATTATAAAATTAAAATGATCTAATCCAAAATTTATGCACCAAGTAGTCTAATTTTAATTATAAATAAGTGAATGATAACCTTCAAATCGAATCATTTAATATATAGAAAACTCATTCTTTAAAAAGCTGTTATTTTTTCAATAAGGGTTATTAATTTTATTTAGTGATGAAAACCAATTGAATGCATATCAATATATCTATATTTATAAATAATTTTTTAGATTTACTATTTATAATAGATTAATCTATCTAAATACATAAAAATCACACCGTGTTATAAAACTTTTGCTTGATAATAAATTTTTTTACCACTATCATAGAAATTAACATTAATACTAAAACATTATTTTAATACCAATAAATAAAAAGTATTTTTAATATAATTTGAACCTTCTAAAACCAATTAGAAAATCATTTTTACCAAATGAAATTTATTAGGGTGGAAAATTTTATTATTTATATTATGTTACATAATGTGTAATTTAAAAAAAATATTTTTGAGAATAATTTTAGAATGGTTTTATTATAGATTTTTATCTCTTTTTAATAGATTCATTACTAGTTTTTCATACCAAATAGTTTTTATAATATAATATAATTGTCATATTTAATAATTTTATTAACATAATGTATCGGGGTTTTTCTTATTGGTGTTTCATTTCCGAAAAACAACTCAAAATTATTTGTTGAAACTTATTTACAAAAATAATAGGTCATTAATGAATGAGATCTTATTGTAGCTTAAAAATTGGGATATTTCATTTGAAACATAAGTGAGCAGAATTATAAAGATTAAATCATGTTAGATTATGGTCAGTAAAAAAACCAATATTTGTGAGATGTAATGGATAAACATTCCTAACATATAAGGGACTCTATAGAAAACATATACACCATTTTTATCCCCATAATTTCATGCTGTATTGTTATAACACATTTACCTACATTAATTTTAATTAAATGATAACTATTGTAATTATTATTTGAAAAAAATATATTATTACTAATATTAAAAAATTCAACATGATGATTCTGAATTTATACTCTTTCTAAAATGTTTAAATTTATAGGTATAAAAACTTTATTTTATAATTAAAATATAAGATAAAATATGTTTTTATAAAAAATTATTCTTATACATTTTGATTTTTATTCAAATTTCCTATCAATATCTATTCAATGAGTGTTAATATATTTAATTACATGATTAACTATCATATTAAAATTATAAAAAATTAATAAAAAAATATAGAGAAAAATTAAAATTAATATTCTATGAAAATAATGTATTTAAAAAAATACGAAAAAACACCTTAATATAATGGAGATATAAACCTAAAAATGATTCCTATTTTCTCAAATTTAAATTTAAAAATTTAAAAATATAATTTGATATATTAAAATGTATTAAATTTGATTCTAATTCACTACATAAATGAGGTAATAGAATATGGATTATGAAGTATTATTTATGGATATATTATTTACATGATAGAATATAATCTCAGTTCTTACTACTCTTGAGGGGTTGGAAACATAATAGATGAAAAATAGTATTATCAATGTATTATTGAATACATTCTCAAAATATATTAACTTATTTGATTATGGTATTTCTCTTTTATAGAAGGTTATTGAAGAATATGGGGCTACTAAAGGAAGATATTCTGTTATAAAGATCACATATATTTTCTTCTGGAACCTATAATAGAAAAATATCTTTCATTTAAATTTTTATATTGATTATCACCCTCATATATACTATCAATCAAAATGGACCATGTATTCTATGAATGCAATTAAAATTTCTTGATATGTTTACAAGAATGAAAATTTGAATAAATTTATTTCACTATTCAAGTTATCATGTATCAATTGATTTCACTAAAGTATACATATAGAACCTTATTAATAATTATATTGAAACAAATTAATAACTCTTATATGATGAGATAAAATTGGAGAGAATAATATTTTTAAAGTTAAATGTTTATAAGAAATGAAATAACTCATTCCTTTAAATATCAGTTGAATGGAATAAAGGTTATACACTATAGGAACATGATAAAAGGTAATTTAGAAATTTGAGATGTGAAACTAATTTTTCCATTTCATCATTAATTTCAGGTTGATTAAATAAGACCGTGGAGGATGCAATTGAATTATACTATAAGAGTATAAAAGAAATGAGTGGTGTTATTTTTTCGAACTATTAAATGTGACACTAGGTGCCCAATGTTCATGTTTAGGGAATTAATCCATATGTATTGAGGTTATTATATGTACTGAAGATATTATTGTGATCAAGCATTTAGTACCTAGTTCTTGGATAAATGCTATAAAACCCCCCACACTATCCAAATGCTTCCCAATAGTTTTATGCCATCATCTTTTTTATTGGATGGAAATTTTTATTTTTCCAAACAAATTTTCATATGCCTATTTAGGTTTCTTTGAAAATTGACATCCAGTAGGTATATATGTATCAATGCATTTCACAATTTCCCATTTTTCACCCATAGAGATTTATAATGGATTTAGATTCATTTGTGTTACAAATTTCATATATTCTACTTTTATATTATTCTCTATTTCCATGTTATTATTCGTATTTATTATTTTTATGTATTTCATTCAAAATATTGAGGTTGATTCCACTTTATCATCATAAAAATAGAATCATGGACACTATGTTTATAGAGACTATAAAATTTAGAGGAATGATTAATGTTGATGGTCCACTATTTGTAAAATATTTTTTGGGAACTAAAAAATTATTTAAATGTATCTTTTTATTGAGGATGATATTTTATAATAATTTGGTTATTATAATTAGGGAATCTCCATATTAATTGAAAAGTGGTGTTTTTAGGCTTTAATATTTGGTTTCATGGGTTTTCAACATAAATACATCACATAGTGAGTAATACGCCTTTTATTTGATAAATAATTAACTATGGAATTATTTATTCCTTTAATTATAATAATTTTATAACTAACTTCTTACTATAAAGATTGATAGAGGGAATAATTGATAATTGTGATGATAGAATTAATTGTTATATTAGGGAGGTTTTGTGGAAATGGAGAAAAATTCATGATGGAGGTCGATGATCCAGAATTTTTCTTCATTAATAGTTGTATTATATTTTGTTTAACATGGTAATAATGAAAATTGGATACTGACTATCAGTCATTTTAATAAAAATAACACTAATAAGCTAGATTTATTCCATACTTTATTAAATTATCATATCTATAAAAAATCAAATCCTAAAGGAATAATCAATTTAATAGTTTTGGATAAAAAAAATTCATAAATGATACGTATTTTACATTGGGAATAGAAAATAAAACATAATACCTAAAAATTATTTTTAATAAAACCATAAAAAAATCATTCAAAAATCTATTTGTCAAATACCATTAAAAGACAAAAGAATTAGGGTGATTTCAAATGCTTGTTAAGGGTAACATTTGTTGGAAGAAATAATGAAACAATAATTAATAACCACTATATAATATAAATAACTAAATTGACATACCATTAAGATAACATGACCACATAAATATATAAGGAAAAGTCAATATGGAAATTTAAATAACTCAACACACATTCAATTTAATGAAAATATGATAATAAAATGAATCTATATATAATACCATAGTGAAAATATCATTTTTAATAATAACTATTATATTATTTATGAAAGAAATTATTAATCATTGGACATCATATCTCAGGCACATGATACCTCAAAATTAATGATCTATCCTCATGATAGTTTAAAACTAATGTGTGAAAACTCATCCAATTTTTCCAACTAGTTTTTCTAATGAGGCATGTCGATGCACTAACTGAAAATATATAACATGTCCCACAACATGTCTTCTTGTCCAATACATTCATGATATATCAAAAAAATTATTTAATTCGTGATTTAATGCATCTTATAATCAAATATCCATATTGAAAAAATGATACATATTTGTCAATATTTATTGAATTAGTAAAATAAAATTCAAAATAAAAACCATACATAAAAATAATATACGATTTAGGAAATAATTATACCAAAAATTCAATAATTTCTATATTTGATAGAAAATTAATATCCAACAATAAATTATTATAGTAAAGTTATTGTTTATATAGAAAGTTAACAATCACAAAAGAAAGTGAGATTGTACAATAACTTTTACCACTATGTAATTTTTAATTCAAATACCTTAGAATTAATTTGTTTAATTTTAAATTAAAATAACATAAAATATCAATTTATAATAATATCACATGTGAAATGGGTGTTATATATCTACATTAAAGGTAATTGGTTCATAATAACAAATAAGATTCAATAGAATTTAAATTGCGATAAAGCTGGTAAACTCATTATCCTTTTTGGTTGAACATTATTTGACCACATTAATATTGGTTTTAAACATGATAAAAATCATTATTGAACCATATTAAAATTTATTATATCATATATTATCCATTTATATCATCTTATCACTCCTTAATTAATAATCATTCATTATTTTTATTTTTTTGGGTGTTAATTAGCTTATTTTCGCAATAGTGCTATGTAATGAAGGTTCCAATTCTAATGAATTTTGTGTAGTTTCATAATATATATAATGATAATAATGTAATAATTTAAATAATTAAAAATCATACTTTCATTAAAAATCATGATAAATGTAATTATAATGAAAAATGTTATGCTTATGGATGTGGTAGGTCATACGTACGCATGAGTAATTATTCCATTTTCCAATGATCATTGTGGAAAGAAGGGAACAAATATATAATCAATATAGAATTATAATAATATCATTTTTAATGTATTAATTATTTAAATATACTTATTAATTTCATAAATGTTTTTTTTTATGAAAAGTCATTCATATCTGTTTATGGAGGTGGTAGACCACACGTACCTGAACAATGTTATCGCCTTTCCTTGAGTGATAATGTTAAAAATAAAATTATATCTATGGAAATTTTAAATTTTAATTATATAAATAATATGTTTATTATTTATATTATATCATATATAATCACTATCATTAATCTTATCACCTTCCACATAATGTGTTATTGAAAGACATATCACAACGCCTAGCGAGACAATAGTCTGGTGTACACATGAGCGACGTTATCGATTCTCCTATGGATTAATAAGTAATAAATTTAAATTTAATTTAATTACCATAGAGGAATAATTGTGTTATAAATATCATATATATACTTTATCTTTATCATCATACCCATCTGTGAGAGGTAGTAAAGGAAAGACAAATGAAATCGATTCAAAAGCATTTGTTCTGTCGTACACAAGAATAATGATTTCATGGACCATTTACTCGAAGTGGGTGAGGGTTATGGTTATGATCTGAACTTACAACATTTTTTTAATATTTAATAAAATTATTTTATTATTTCACCATGGATTAATAATTATTTGAGGATTTAAATGAAGAAATAAAATAAAATGTTATTTAAATAACATTGCTCATTTTTCAGGTAACCTCTTTGGGTTTACACAAATAGACTCATTGGATGACTTTATAACCAAAATGAGGCTTCTAGATTGATTTTACAAACTTTTTAAGGTAATTTTCTAGAGTATTTGTTTATATAAATATATAGAGTGGTTTGATTAATTTATTTTAGTGAGTTCCATTTTACAATTAAGTAGCCTTGATATCTTTTTGAATTGGAAAATGTATTCAATATTGGGAGATCACTATCAAAAAATAATGATAAAAAATTGAAAAATAATGGATTAAAGGTATTATATGGTGGATAATCACATAAACCACACAAAATACCACTTGTTATAAATCTTTAACTCCTTATCCTTAATGTTTACAACATTTTTATCACTTTAGTTTCTACCACAATAAATAGTTTTATACCTTACGTATTTAAATCATAAATCCGAAAATGAATGTGTATTTATTACATTATGTTTAACTAAAAATTATAAATATTAAATATATTTTATTAAAAATTCTTTTGTGTGTTAAAATTAATTTTAAAAAAAGTGCAAGTAAAGTACAAAAATGCTGCTTTAAACCTTAAAAGTATTAATTGATTTTTATTACATTTACTAATTATTATGAGTAAAAAAATACTTAATATTATTTACCAAAATTAATTATTATTATTAAAAAAATTCCTTCAATTTATTAAATTAAATTTGTGTATGTGTCAAATTTTTATTTAAAATTAATCTCGTATACGTGTTGGGAAATTGGGTTTTCGAGCCGAAAATGATAAAAAAGCTGTATTTCATTTATATCAAAAATAAAAATTTAAAGTATTCTTATGAACTGAATTGGGTAAATTGAAATATAATTTCACTAATTTAAGATTAATACTAATTATATATATAATAATAAATTTTTATATATTTAATTTAAATAACAATTTTCAATTGTAATTTTTTATTTTTTCATTATTCATCAAAAAATTGAAACCTTTTAGAAAAGTAAAAAACCCCTCAGTAAAATTTGAAATGATTAATTCAAAAAAGAATTTTATTTTTTATAAGATATTTTCAAAAATTAATAAAAAAGTAATTTAAAATTATGTATTTACTTTTTTTCACAATGCCTGACTTAATCAGCCATTGGAAAAAATACAGTTATTTAGGAAAAAATTATTTTTATTTTTAGTGATTCATATATTGTTTCTAATTAATAGGTAATAATAATATTAGTAATTAGTTATTTCTATTCATACCTACAAAATAAATATCTTTTTTATAGTGGTCACATTTAAATAATATTTTATTTATGTTTTTTAATCATTCGATTTCGTGCATCACTTGATTTTATAAAACTAAATTCATTCTCAGCAAAATCTGTTGTAAATTATTTTTGAGTTTCATTATTCCCTCCCCTAAAAATTTCCTCCATAAATTTTCATGGATAATACCTTATGATTATTTTAGACTAGTTATTTTTTATAATATCTTTTTTTCCATTTTCCATTCTATTTTATTTGTTTATCCAATGTGCCATTTCTTGAAATTTAAATTGATTACTCAAAATTGTCTCTCTTGTATCATGAATCTGGATATGTTTACCCAACATCAAATATATTTCCCTAATTATATTGTATCAGAGGTGGGAACAGGTTTTGGGTCTAGCATGTTCTTCCTTAACTGTTATAAATTGAACATCTCCCATGATTTTGAGAGATTTGGTTGATTTTCTAAATGATAAGAAAAAAAAATCCAATTCTTTTATTATTTTCAATGTTTTTGGAGTGCAGGAGTCTCAGTTTCCATTTTTTAAATGCACCTTATAACTGCATCGCATGGATATAATTTCTTTAAAATGTGATCTCTACTAATTCCCAATTTTTCCTCTAATTATCAACATAACTATTTTACTGCAATAATTTCCACTGATGTGAGGTTGAATAGACTTTTCCTTTATTTTTTATATTCAAAAAGTTCTATTTTTACAAGATTCATTTCACTAACTTCATCCAAACAAATCGTCTTATGAAATCTTTTTTCATATAATGTATTCTAATACACTATTTGAATACTTGGATGGTAATTACTATTATATAAAAACTCTACCAAAGGTAAATACACTTTCCATACCCCTTAAAAGTCAAGTAAAATATCCTAAAAATGAATTATATTTTTCGAATTGTCTTTCTGGACACTCCATTAGTTTTTGGACTGAAGGTGTTTCTCAAAGTAAGCTCAATATCAAGAGCCTTCTAAAGACTCCTTCAGAATAGTGATGTCAAATGGGGATTTCAATAATAAACAATTGAAATAGGTAATGCATAAATTTAAAAAATTTCATTAATATAGATCTTGGTGAGGTTATCAAGAGGTAAATATTTTTTTATAGAATATAAATTTATACAAATTTTTAGGTGATCAATGATAACCCATATTAAATCATCATTCTAGGAGTATTTCGGAGTCTTGTAAAAAGTATATAGAAATATCATACAATTTCCACATGAGAATAAGAAAATTTTGCAATACTTATCTAGCATGTAGTATAACATCATTCACTTGTCAAAAAACCAATCATCTAGATATATAATTTTCAATATCCAACTTCATGTTGTCCCACCAAAAGTGTTCACTAAAATCCTAATAAATCATTATACTACTAGGTTGTATAGGCAAATTTATGAAATGAGTGTTGTCGAAAAATTATTTTTTTATCTCCTGTATAGAAGCAACATATAATTTCTTCAAATATTTTAGAAAAATAACATAAAAATTATGTTAACTAGTTTCACATCATATCTACAATAATTTTCTTATGAATGTTTCAACCATCAGATTAAGAACATTTCATAATTTTTAATAAATATGGGTTCTCAATCATTTCAAAAATAGGAGATGTATTCCCTTAAATAGTAATCCACATATCTATATTTTCAATATCTATAATCATTTGGTATTTTATTGATCCCCATAACTAACTATCTTAATTATTTCATATTCTACCTTATTTTATTTTCTACATGGTATTGCATTGATCAATCATAATCCATGTGTATCTCAAGAGTTCTTCATTGCCTCATATTGACCCCTATATTTTGAATATGTATTTTAGGATCTTATGGTTTGTATTTAGTACACATTTTTATTATATATATAATTTCTTCAAATATTCAAAGAAAATGTTATACCTTACTACTCATGATCATGGTTTGCAAAGTTCTGTTCATGAGTCTTTAGTTTCCTTGAAGAATATGAATTAACTTTGTTATTTTTTATTATGAAACAACTGAGTACCTTCTTTGATGCATAACTATATATTATAAAACCATTATTTCTACATGTTAGATCCAAAATTAGGGCATTGATCAATATCCTCTTTATCTCATCAAAACATTCATTAGATTCCTTTTTCAAAAAAAAAGTTAACACCTTTACATGTATTCTTCGTTAATGGGTTATTGAATAAGGTAAATTTTAATGAAAATAATCTATAGTAAAATGTCAAAGGAAAATAAATACCTCAGTTTTGTTCATTAGTATAGAAAATTTTGTAATTCCAAATAGAGTTACTATAATCATTTAATGTATGCACCTCATTCAAATAGATTTCTTCCAAATTTCTTTATTCTTTACATGATACTAATGATACTCATGATGATGTTAAATATTTGAAAAATATTGGTCCCCATGATTCTTATTGAATAAGTCATCAATGAGATGATGATGAAACATTATCTTTATCATAATAGAATTTATTTTCCCATAATTATTCCATAACCACATAGATCAATAATATTAATTAAAGAAGATAATAGAGGATCCCCATAGTGAAACACAATGGAGAATAAATCACTTATCAACCAACACTTCTAGTTGATTCAAAAACTCCACTGATTCCACAATGGTAGTTCTATATGGATTCGTTGATATTGGTCTTGCATCAGGAATTAAATTAATAGAAAACCAAACTTCATGCTACTGGGTAGTTATGGTAAATTACTCAGCAAACAAATCACAGCATTATTACAAAATAAGAACATGATCAATGTGAATATTACCTTCTCCATCCCTAAATTTTATTTCCTCTTCTTCCCTAAGATCCTTTTTTAGTAGAGAAACATGGGGTAGATCTAGATATGACTCACATGATGAAGCCTCTTTTTTAATTATAAGTAATTATACATTATCCTCACAAATATTTATTTATTTCTTCTTGTAATAAATTTATGCATCATTATAATAAATTCCATTGTGTATCAAATAATATATCTAAGTAATAAATATATATGATACTATGATCGAAAATTAAATATTGTATATGTGACATAATGTGGATTATCTGACACATGTTAATTATAGAAATTCTCTCCCATGTAGTATTTACTAAATACTCAAAATTAAATTAAAATGGAATTTTCAGCTTTTCATACAAAATTGGGTAGATGAAAAATATTGTGGAAATATAAAATAAATTAAAGAATTAACTAAATATTATAATTGAATTGATTTACCTACAAGAACATTATTGGGAAATTACACATCAATTATAGTGATCTCATAGGCTTTATTTATCCCTATATAGTTATCTATGTTTTACTCCCTTAGTGTATGGGTAATTCAATTGTTTGATTCCCCGTATCCGTATAGTTAAAACACTGAAGTGCAGTTTTTTTGTTCTACCATTTTCATTCCATTTCCTAGAGATCTCTATCTCATTGTTTATAACAATCTCTTAATAGCTCTAATAATTTTCCTGGTTGATTCTATCCATAGTTTCATTAAGGTATAATTTTATTTATTCTCATTTTCTTTGAATAATTCCCTTTTTCAAGGTGTTCGGGTGGAATCTTATTCTCTTTATTTCCCTTGAATATATTAGATCTATAAAATTACTTCTCAGATATTATCCCACTGAATAATTTTTCATCATAAGATGAAAATGATTGATATAAAACAACCCTTTAATAAATGGATTATACACTTCAAAGAAATTGGAATTGTTATACATTGTGTCACATATGCAATCCTTAGCATTTCTAGTTATCCTTTTAATGGTTTACTCATACATAAAAATACATTTTCATTCCTTTTTATTTATTCTATGAACATTATATTTTATTGAATCTATTATAGTTGAGGGAAACATTTTTAAAAGAATGTATCTTAGAATGATTTACATTCAATGAGTTATAATTTCTCCTCCCCCTAGTATTATTGATTAAAAACCATCATTTCTCACCACCCCCATCGATATAATATAGGATAAGTGTAACACTTTCCTTTTCACCATATCCAAATTCCATAAACATATTCTTAGGAAACATAATTCTTTCCTCAAAATCCATTAGATTATTAGTTCCGCCATATGATAGGGGGAATCTATCACATAAAAAGATCCCTTATTGGAGAATATGGATGTGAAATAGGTTTTTCTATCATTAAATGGTTATTTTCATTAACTGGATCAAGATTATCTGATATATCCTTACTTTTCACAGTTCTAATAATATCTAAGTATGATTTATTAGTAGGGAAATCTAAAAATTGACCATGATTAATAAAACCATTCCTCTTTCTAGGATCGATTTACAAATAGTCTCACATACAAGATTTACTATTAAAATTATTGTATTTAAATCAAAATGTATAATTCAAAATATGGTGTGACACTAATATTAAATTAAAATTTTTTCTGTTTTAATATTAGAATAAAAAACATGTTATCTTTAGGGATACCTTTATTTTCCAATTCTTGATAACCATTTTTTGTAAAATATGAGTTATACTAATAATAACACATAGGTGTATCAAACTCAGGGCACAATGTGGCTTATTTTCATGAACTAAGATATAATCATGTATATAACAATGATTCATTTTTATGTTGGTTACCCCTAGGTACCATGGTTCTAGAACCATGACCACATGTAGTGTCTACATAGGGATGTACTTCCAGGGAATCCCATGTAATCTCATCCATAACAAAACTATAGGAAGTTCATCTATAATTATACTCAAAATCTAACAAAGTGTTATGTTTCCCTAATCTATATTCACATGAATCTAGTTCTCGTGGTTTATAATAAAATTCATCTAATACTAACACTAACAGAACCAACTGTAATATCCCATATTCATTAACTAACTTTATAAAATTTTCATAGACATAATGAATAAAATCTTAAAGGACATATGAATTTTGGATTTCTTGAGACATAGATACATACTTGAAAAAAAAATTACATTGGGAATATAAAATAAAACATAATATATTACAATAAGATTTATTCTTAATCCTTGAAAACATATGAAAATATCTTTTCATCGTATACTATGGAATAGAAAAGAAATAAGGGTGACCTCAAATTCTCATTTAGGGTTACATATTGTGGAATTAATCATGTATTAGTCCCATGATAACTCTACCTTCAAGATATATTCTCATGATAGTATAAAACTAAGGGGTGAAAACTGATGCATTCTTATTATGGTGTGTGAAAAAACAAATATTTCGAAAGATAAAATGTACTAATGTGGTAGACATAGGATGCCCCTAAAAATGAGTCCACACAAAATATTTTTTCACTTGTATTTTGTGGATAAAATTTTATGTTTTTTGAATTTATTTGATTTTGGAATGAGATGGGAACAAAATTTATTAAGAAAATCATTCAAAAAAAATTAAAAAAAATTGCAAAAAAATTATATTGTATGGGTGATTAGTTTGGGGTCAATTTTCAAATTTCAATTCTCTCCTTGTTTTATTTTATTCAATACTCATCTTCTATGTAGTTTAATGTTAGATTCTATTATATTTTCCACTCACTCCATTGATCAAATAGTGATGCTGACAGAATACCATACCAATATCTCATTTTTTCTACTCTCCTACCTTGTGAAGGTTATTTTTTATTTAATATACACTTTGACTTGGGTAATACTAGATCGGTTATTGTTTATCCCAAACAATCCCAAAAATTTACTACCCATCATTCAAATAATGATAACAATAGAGTACTTCACCAATAATCCTTGGTCATTTCTATCATATATAAACCAAAACCTTGTCGGTGAAGATAGTTATAATTTCCCAAATATAAAATCAATAATGGAATCAAAAATAAAATAGGATCACAATATTTAATAAACAATTATTTATGAAATTGAATACAACATTGCAGAAGAGAGAGAGAATTATCATCAATAAATTAAATGAGCTAAGATATTATTAAATAGAAAACCTACCCTTCCCCAATAACACAATGTGTTACCCAACCATGGTAAGGGTAATTGAGATTGATGGGGAAGAATAATTAATTACAAAACTGTGAAAATGAAAATATTGAAAATGAAAAGAAGTAATGTTTTCCAGGATATTATGTCCTCTGAAAGTTTTCTATTTTTTGGAACCTCTCTTCATCGAATACGACCAATGTACATTCTTATAGAGGGATCCCAACAGAATTTTTTTTTGGCCTCAAGACCTAAAATTAATTGGACATTTCTATAGAATGATGTAGAATTATTTTCTAGGATGACTTTTACTGGATGAGAATTCTGAAAATCTTTTTTGAATGTTCCATGTTCAATATCTAACATAATGAAACAAAAAATCCCATATATTCAACAGAGATATGTGTCATTTAATTTTCATTCAATTCCAATTCTAATCACCTTATTTTATAGCGGTATAAGTGATTTATTATTAATTCACAAAGGTGGTGTCCAAGCAGTCATCCAGAAAAATTTCCCAAATCAATCGATTGTTTCCTCTATTTAGATGGAATAATTAGATCATGTACGATAATTTAAAAAATGGATCCCATAAATATTTAGATCCTACAAAAAATAAATCACATAAATTAACAATTTATTATAAAAAATATTTTATTACTACCAATGTCAGAAAATATGTTAAATTTAAAAAATTAAAAAACATTCTAATTTTAGGTCAAAACATTCCACAAATCAAAAAATTGATGAATATAATATCAAATTGATAAATTTGTGAGGTATAAATCTTCTAAATACATATAAAAAATGTTTAAAATCAAAACTTAGTTAATTCCTCCATTCCTAGCACTGGGAATCTTGGTCAAGTAAGTATTTAAAATTAAATCAATGAAAATTTGAAACACTTACCCATGAGATTCTCTAAATCCACCCCATGATATGAAAAGATATCATGCCTCATAAAAAAATTATTTAAAGATCTTTATTTAGATAATTTAAAATATTTTCACTTAATTTCTCATCTCATTTACATAAAACACATACCTTACATGAATATCATCTCATCTCACAAATGTGAATTTTCAACAAGGATTTTAGCATCAAAATCCATGAAAGGGTCAGCATAGGCATAAAGATATAATATTTTCACCCAATGTGAGTCAAAAACATGTGTTTCCCAAGAATACTTTTCAAGGTTTTTCTATGGATTTTTGTATGTCATATTTAGATATTAAAAATTATATGACCGAATAATGAGTTTTTGTATCAATAATTTCATTAGTGATAAGTGAATTTAGAAAGAGAATATTTGGGATGGATGTTGGTAGTGGGGCTCTTCTGGCCTTTCTTAAATTTGTATCACAACTGTGGCTTCGTCCACATCCATGGATAGAGTGACATGAAATGATTATGTCTCTTCTAATTTTAAGGGATCATATATATCATATTTTACCTAACTCTCATTCCATTATTCATCTAGATCTCATTGATATCTCAAACGTAGCTCCGTAGGTAAGACTTAATCATTATGAATCCACACTAGTTCATCATGGTCTTCTTGGATCTTTTTCAGAAAATGGGTTGGTTGTTGACAGTCCTAATGTAGGGCCTCAATTTCTAAGATGATTTCAGTGAAATTAGGGTAATCAACGGGAACTTCATACTTCATATTCAATCTTTGATAATCATGTTTTCCCATATCTACCATTTATACCTATTCATGGAATTATATTCATGTGTATTTCCTATTTATCATTTGTTTATCATAGTTAGTGTTTTCCTCAAGATTTTGTATGAGATCTACCTCTTAAACAATTTGAATTGTTCGTTCATTGATTGGAGAGTATATTTTGTTCTATAAATTGAAAAAAAATCATATGAAAACATCATGGATTATTTTTTTGGTTTTTTTATTTATAAAATGAAATGTAATCTATCTAATATGTCAAAATAGGTGAAGTAAAATGATCAAATAATTAGATTTCTATTAATTATTAAATGTATGAACAACACCTATAATGTCTCATAGAAAAATAAATATTTCCTTAGTTAATATGTAGTAAATTGGGTGACCTAGTATGTATCCTAATGAGAAGTTCACAAAAAATAGTTTTTCATTTTTAATTGGAGGAAAAAATGGGCTTGTTTTTTAATTGAATTGATTTTGGAAGGAAAATAGAATGAAATTAATTCTGAAAATTATTGAAATCAAATTGAAATAATAAGGGATTGAAAATAATGATATGAGCGGTGTGATTTTATCGAGTTTAGTTTTCTATTTTAAATGTTATACATCTTCTATTTTATTCAATCTTATTCAACTATGTCATTTAATGTGAGATTCAATGTTCATTTCCTCTCACTAAATTATTCAAATGTTTATAGTGAAATAATACATTACCAATTTCATAGTTTGGTGTACTCTCGTTCCATGTGAAAGATAGTTTTAGTAAACATCCTCAATGGACATGGTAAATGCCTGATTGGGTCCTATTTATCTCAAACAATAGAAAACATTCACCACACCTCTATCATGAATTGAGGATCATTGAGTACTACACCACTATGACCTGGTCTATTCCATCATATATATACCAAAACATAGTTCATGGAGATAATAATATTTTCCAAAAGTAAAAATCATTAACGGAATCAAAAATTCAATATAAACTCACTTGATAATAAGGAACTCAAATGAAATTGAAAAAAAAACGTTGCATAATAGAGATATAATTTTCTTCATTAAATTATATAAACTCAATAATTACATAATAAAAAACATACCCTCCCCATATCACTAAATGATTTACCCCATCATGGTAAGGTCAATAGATATTGACGGCGATGAAGAATGAATTACAAAAGTATAAAAAAGAAAATAAAGAAAAATAATAGAAGAAATGTTGTCAAGAAGATTATTCCCTCTGAATGTTTTCTCAGGTTGGGAACCACTCAAATTTGTATAATCCCATTGCATGTTCTTATAGAATTCTCCAAATATAATTTTATTTAATGCCCCAAAATTTAAAATTTATATGATGTTTTTAATGAAATATACGGAGCTATTATTGAGGAAGATATTTTATGGACAATATTTCTAAAAATATTTGCTGAATATGGTGCAATCAATATCTGATTTAATGAAGCCAAATATCCATGATATTAAATAGATATACATTTATTTTAATTGGATTTAAATTCCAATTTTATTCTTCTTAATTGGTGGTGGTACGACTGATTTATGATTAATTCACTAAGGTGGGGTATACAATGTCACCCCAAATAATTTTCCAATATAAATGAGTTTTTAGGCCATCTAGATGGCATAATTAGCTCATGTCCCAGATGAAAACGTTTTAACCAATAAATAAATAGATCCTAGAAAAAAAAATTGTATAATTTATATATATATATTAAGATATATTCTCAGATATCTAATAGACATAAAATCTATTTCTAATTTTAGAAAAAAACAAACAAAAATTCCAAAATTAATGAAAATATGCTCAAATTGATAAATTTTGGATGTATGAATATTTTAAATAAATAAAATGTTGAAAATAATAACTCCATAAAAATCCATATTATTTGGACAACTAGTTTTTCTCACGAGACCTGTCAATGCATCAAGAGTTTATCTACAAATAGGTCCCACCCATGTATCTATGTGCATATATTTCTTCATATATCAAATAATCTGTTTAATAAATTAAAAAATATGACTTTTCATCAAATTCATGTATTTATTAAGGCAGAAAAATCTACCAATATTTCCCAAGATAATCAAACAACTTCAAAAGTAAACATCATATGTAAAAAAAATTATTTGTTTTGAAATAATAAAATCCATAATGAAAAATATGAATATGGAATATGAATGATATATACAATGAAAATTTTATATAGTAAATTTATTGTTCTAAAATGAAATTTACAATCACAAAACTAAGTTAGATTATTCAATAAAATTTATCACTTTGTAATTTTCAAGTCAAATCCCATTAGATTAAATGATTCAATGTGAAATAAAAAAACCATAAATTACGATTGAAAACAAATATTATAAATAAAATGGGATTTATCTAAACCACATAAAGGTGAATTGGATAATAATGAAACATAAGTCACCATGAAATTGAAATTGAGATTAAACCCCTTACCCCAAACATCTTTTTGGTGGAACATTATTTAAACTAATTTAAAGTGGTCTTAAAAATGTTATTATCTTCATAAAGAATCATATTATTATTAATTATATCATATAAGATCTTATTATAACATCTTCTCACTCTTTTGTTAATAGTTATTCATAATTTTCATTTCGCAGGGTATTAATTTCCTTTCTTCCTCATTCATTCTTTTTCATAAATGTTTTCTATCTTATGAATATTATATATATTAATAAATTAATTTATAATAATAATTAAATAATTATAATAATTAAAAATCAATTATCATTATAATACTAACAATTAAATATATTTTTTTATAAATTATTTATATTACAATCATAGAGACAGTAGTTCATACGCACACATGATGAACACTTCCATTTTTTAATAATCATCATTGAAAGAATGTAAGTAATATATTATAATTTCAAAAATGTTCATAATATCATATAAAACATATTTTTTATTTAAATGTTTTAATATATATCATCGATGTGGTTCTTCAATAAAAATAGAGTCTCATCATTCTGTGTTGGTGGTGGTCCACGCGTATATGAATAACGTTATCATATTTCATTACATGTAATGGAATAAAATAAAATGAAATATATTATCTTATTAGAATGATAAATATTTCATTTATAACATATAAATTTAATGTATAAAATATATAATAAATAATTTTATCCTTATCACATTCCATGTAATGTGTTAGTGAAAGACGAATCACATCACCTCACAAGGTGATAGTCCATCATACACACAAACAACGCTATCACATCTCCTACGAAATGGATAGTAAGATAGGTATAAATGATATAATGAATCCTTTATTATTATTATGTTATAAATTATATATATATATATTAAATTCATCATCATACCCAACCTTGAGGTATCATAATGAAATAACGAAGAAAATTTATTCGTGAGGCGGTAGTCTCCCATGAAAACAAATGATAATTTCATAACATATTTGATCAAAGTTGGAGTCATTATTGGTCATCAAGTTAACATAGAAACATATAATTAAATTTAATATATCTAAGTAATTATATATCCATGTTTTAGTAATAATTTAAAAAATAAGAGATATAAATAAAATAAAAAATGCTCATGAAAGAACATGACCTCTTCTTTACGAACGATCATTATGTTTACACCAAAAGACTTACTAGTTTGGATTTTTTTGAAAAATATGGATTCTATGATGAGGATATAGAATTTTTGAGATTTTATAGGATAGTAATTATTTATGAAAATGACCATATATGGGTGAATAAGTGAAGGGGGTGAGAGCATGTTTATAAATTTGAATGAGCCTCATTTTTTTAAACACGCTTAAGTATTTGATAATAGGATCTAATTATCACCACATTTAACACAAAAATTGAGAATTATAGGATTTTTGGGATGTTATGTCCCTGAAAACCTTCCCTATAAAAAAATTTAATAGAATTTTCATTTTTTAGCATTTATGTTTACTCCCATTTTAACACTTTAGTTTTCCTTATAGTAATTAGTTTTTTTATCATAGGTAAATAAATCACTGAGACAAAAATAAAAAATGAATTATTGGATAATTTGTTCCGAATTAATATAAATATTAAATATTTTTTATAAAATAAAAAAACTATGTTTTCTGATAATTAATTTTCACACAATAGAATGTAAATTTGAATACACCGATTTTAAACATAACAATGTTAATTAAAGTTTCCTGTATTTAGTAATTTTTATGACAAAATATATGTTGACCATATTACCCAATACTAATAATTATTATCAATAATGTATTTTCCATTTTTAGGAATTTAACTCCTTGAACTATCATAATTAATATTTACTGTAATCTCACAAACGTAATGAGAAAGTAGGTCTACGAGGAGAAAATGTTCAAATGTTTGAAATATTTTTATAACAAAATAAAATTTGAAAATGACTATAATGAAATAAATTAGATTAATTTATATATAGTTGACCTAATTAACTATTAAAACATATTCTAAAATTAGTTTAACATTCTAAATTATTAAAATAAAAATTAATATTTGAATTACAATTCAGTATTTTCATTATTCCTCAAAAAATGAAACTTATCAGAAAAATAAATACAAATCACCAAATCATTATTTTGGTATACTTATTTAAAAAATTAACATTATTTTTTCAAATGTATTCTAAAAATTATCTACAAAATATTTTAAATTATATGGGCATTTCATGACTAATCAATCCTTCATAAAAAATTATAGTTTTTCTAAACACATTTCTTTTTCTTCTGAATAATATTTATTTTTTTTAAAATCATTAGGTAACCATAATTTTCATAATTATTTTGTACCATTAAAACCATCTATGTAAATTTATTGTTTATAATGGACATGATTAAATAATATTTTATAATATTATTTTCATTTAAAAATGGGTTTGTGTGTAACACAAAATTTTAACAAAGGTAAATTTATTCTAAAATAATTACATTATAAAGTCATTGGGTATTAAAAATATGAAATATATGTGAGTTATTAGAAGTGTGTAATGATAAGTTAGAACAATTAGTGCCATAGAAGGTCCATTATGTGTTTTCCATCATAACATATCAATCAAGTGTAGTGTTGTATAAGGGATGGTATTAGATAGTGTGAAATGGAATCATATAATGGTTTTCAACCATGAACGATGAAACAGGAAACCTAAATTGCATTATTTATCAATTTATAATGTTCACTTAGACTGGTAGGATGGGGAGGAGTTGAGGTGTTGGTTTTCAATAATAAATAGTTGTATTAGGTTATCTGTGTGGGATATATTGTTGGATATATTGATAACTTCTGGAATATCACTGATAGTATTAGATGGGTTATAATTGGAGTTCAGAAAATATCAGTATATTGAATTAAAAACCCAAAAATATTTTCTTCTTTGGGGTTACTTTATGGTATGGGGTAGTGATATTCCTTCAGATAATTTAGTGAATTAGGGGTAAATAGTTAAATGGATTTAGGCTAGGATAAAAGTTAATAATCATTTCGTTGTTATTAAAAGTAATAAACTACAATTTTTTAGTTATTAAAGTGATTTAATAATGATAGTTATACCTCATGGCCTTAGATGATGGATTATTAAAAACAAATTAGGGACTTATATAACCAATGTTGTGTTTCTAAGGGTAATATGTTGACATACATGATTTTTATTCATATCGAATATAGAATTTTTAATAATCTTTCCACAAGAGTAATATGTTAATAAAAATAGGGAATTATATAACCAATGTCGTGATATATCATTCAATTATTTTTATATCATTTTTCTACATTATTATCCAAACCAATTTATTTTTTATGGTGAGATATTTCATTCACTTACACTGAGAATTACACATTGGTAACAGATAAATATTCAATGAAACCCATATACCAGAGAGTTTTGAGTGGGTATCCTCACACAAATAAATATGACTCTGGGAAATCTAGAATTCATTAAATGATAGAATAGTTATAAACTACTTTTTTGAGGATGGTAGTATATATATGATCCATTTATGTTATGATATCAAATTCATTGTAATCTAGACTAACCTAATACATACGTAATGATAATATTAGTTTGGCGGATACTCTTTTGATCTCATATCCTGAGGAAATTATAGATCATATATATATATATATATATAATATTTTATCTAATATATTAATAATCTTAATATTGTTTCAATGGATAGATCATATATCATAAATTATTACAAGACAATATAAGACCCCATTAAAATTTGAAAGATACTAATCTATGTTTATTAGTTCCATAAGACTATACTTCACCATACCCTTTTCCTATTTTTTTTGGAAACTCCTTCTCATTTTGTATGATCCATTGTATAGACATTACGTTTTTCCAAAAAAAAAAATTACAATCTCCCCAATGGAAATAATATCATATTGTGATGGTTCATTAATTAATGTTATCAAGTCATGTAAAACACACACATATTTTCTCACTATTTGAAGTATGAATGAAATTTCCATCAGGGGTGCTTTTAGTGGACAATGTTTTTTTGCTTGTTATACATCTGATTATTTACCACCTTCATTCATCTTATACATGAATATATATATATATATATATATATCTGTGTGGGGGGGGGGAAGTTATGTTTTATTATAGTTGGAATTATTGGTAATTTCCTTATATGTTTTACGATTTTTCATTAAAAATTCAACCTAGTCGATATCCAAATATAATTTAAGTCATACTAGTTTTGAAAAAAATTCTATAACAAGAAATATACCTGAAGAATGTCGGTGGAGAGTAGTAGATTATATTGGGGTGAGGTGTATGACTTGTAGATTGGTCTCCCTATTATTTTACTTGTTTTGTCAATTGTATATTTTATGATATTACACTATCAATATATTTTATAGAATTCATTAGCGTTTGACCAAGACAATATTTTCTAGCACAGTGATAAATTTTTTACCAAGGTATTGATACATCAATAATTCATTTTTTACATTGATTAGGGTTCCAATTATAAATTTTTATGATATTATGATATTAATACTAAAAGGTATTGTCTACTAGGGGTTATTTTCAATTTTTTCCGTTGATCATCCCCATAGTTAGTGACCTCTAATTAGTAGTACATACATGGTCAAGGAAAATAACTTTAAAAGGTAATATCAAAGTATTTGTGTATATTTTAAATATTTCTAAATATAGAAGATGGAAATATGAATGGTTAAAATTGGTTATATATGATCTATCCATTCACCAAAAATATAATCATGGTTTATAATACAATATTTCTAAGAGTTAGGAATTTTTTTGATTTTATTTTTTCATAGCTATAATAAAGTAAATATTCATATAGTATGGTGTTCTTGGTCGTGAATCATGGTTTTTATGTTGTCCAAAGATGAGGAAATATGTGTTTGTTCATCAATCATACTTGGAACATGAGATTAAATTTCATATGGACTCATTAATGTTACTTTGTTTTCATTATAAAAAGATAATATTTATTTGATTATTTAAATGACTGATAATTTAGTTCCATTCTAGGATAACATTTCAGGGGTTCTATACATAACTAAACCAAATAGTGGTGATTTTAAATAAAGAATCGTCCTAATAATGATTTCAATATTAATAAAATATAATATATCATGATTCCATTATAATTATATATGGATATGGGGATAAATAATTAGGATGATAAACATAGAGTGGGTGTTGAGGAATATGGATTCTAATATAAATATGAGATAAAAGAATCATCCTTACATCATGAGTTATGGCCAATGAGGACCTCTATTAGGTAGAGTAAGTAGAAGAGCCAAAATATGGAGATATATTGTTATGATTCATGCATTGTTAAATTTTAAATTCTTGTTTTCTATTTTACATGATATTTAATACAATGGTTGGAAATCATGAGAATAAGGGATTTTACATACACATGGGTGGTTTTAGATTTATGGATCAAGTCTAGATTCCTTGTTTAATGAGAAAATATAAGGGGATATTTGTGATCAATTAATGGATAGAGGTATAAGGGATAACATTGAAATATATTAGAAACAAATTAAAATATAATGATTCATTTTATGGATGTTACTAACATGCTTAGGAAGCATGGTCAACAAAATAGGCTCGTGAACCTTAGAGTAATGGAAAATCACTCAAGATGAACTGAGTTAATTGTGGTAAGAAGGTCGTATAATAATATATTTATTCTTATGAGTGGATATTATATGAAATAATATTTAGTTTTTTACTAATAAATAATTTTAATATGGTACTCTCTTGTAATTGGGATATGAATGTTTTTGTACTTTATGGGTGAAAATTTGATGGAATGATAAATGAGTAGTCTTAGAATAGTGAAAATCATAATCAGTAAGTAATGATTAGCATGAATATTTTATGATGGATGTTTATTATAGGATGATTACAACTATTAGTGATGTAAGAATGTGTTTGGGTGGAGAATTCACTATATTTTCATAATATTATAGATACATTTCAGGGAATATTGATGGGCCTTATTGTTTATCACACATATGATTTAATTAGGTGTGAGAAGACCGAATGAATGGAATGATAATCCTTTTAATATTTTCTAAATGGATAAATTAATAATTGATTTATCATTACATAAATGATGATTATTGAAATGGGTTTCTCAAGATGTGTTCATGTGCTGATATTTGGTATACCATGCTATAACCAATGAAAAATTATAATATCTCAATAATAATGTCAAATAATTTCCAATTTTCCATGAGGCTTATTCTTAATATGAGATGGTTATATCATTTATGTGATTATTTGAAACCACTTAATAACTAGGTAGATTATAAGGTGATTGTTGAATTTAGTGGAATATCACATAACTAAGTGTCTCAATAAAAATATTCATCAATTTAGTGGGTTCCATGACTATATTTAGTTTAGGACTAATTAAATTGTCATGCATTTAATGGGATGAGGTGGAATAAATTTCTAGTGGGAACTCCAGTGTCACATTGTACAAAATGATTTCGCTAATTATAATATATATCATTTAATAGGGTGGTTTTGTGTCGATGAATCATTATGACGTTTGGAAGAAATACGATGTAGAATTAGATGAAATATAAACCGTGGAGTAAGGATTTCAGGATGGGTTTTTTCTGTAATCACAAGTGTTTCGGACGATTGGAAATACATAGTTAATGTTTATATATGGACTAATTATAACAACTTGAGAGTGGATAATGGAAAACATATTGTGGTTACAACACCGTCATTTTTTTTAAAAGTTCAACCCTCATTTTGGTATACATAGTGATGAATATAAGGGGTCTATGAATGAAGTGAACACAAAATAATGGTGGTGTTAGTATTATGTTATTTCTTCAATATAGGGGGTTAATATGAGACTAGTAATATGGAATTACACATGTTTGGGCAATAGATAACTAATAATTGGGTGAAATTTATATGTACAGTAATTTGATGTGTGTGATAAATTTTAAATTCGCATGGGTGATGACCATGTTAGTTAAATTTGTTTCTCACATGAATTCTGGATTTTTTAATACAATATGTGAGACATTTTATGATTGATATAAACTCTTGTATGAAACCATTTAATCCAATATGGATAATTAGATAATTATTTATTGAATCATAGAGTTGATGGTGACCTATCTAAGAACAGTGATGTAAAACATTTTAGTTTGATATTGGATATTGGGTATTTCATCAAATAAAGTAGGATCTGTATATCATCATCATATTAGTAATTTTAATTGGTTCCATAATGATCTGATTGATAAATTTTAGAGACAGTCATTATCACCGGGTACTAACTATGAATTTATACACATCAATCTCGGTCGCCACATAGATATTTTTTGTTTTCATTATTCATAGAATCACATTAATAAATGATATATGACACCAATAAGTGTTTCGATATTAGATGGTGTGACTCTTTAATGTTTTCTATTAGTATGACTATATACGCTATGATTTTATGAATGAAAATCATATATTTGTCCATAGTATAATATGTTGTTTTATAAGATATAGAACATAATACCTCTAGAGGATTAGAAATGGTTTGAATTTGAGTTTTTGATGACTTTTATCATTAATTTTTAGTGGGAAAATTTATTTTTTTCCACTAGTGAAAAAAGTAATGGATTTATTTTTAAAATTTATATTTATATTTTTTATGATTTTTTATTAATTTAAGGGTGATTTTATATAATACTATAGGAATTATAGGATGTTTAAGGTCATATCATTTGAAAAAATATAGGTTTAATTTTTTGATAAATTTGAAAGATCAACCATGTAATTATAAGTGGTATATCGAGGGATTGGTTTGATGTATATTGGATCTTATAAGCATAAAAGATACTTCATAAGAGTCATTATGGATTTCCAGATAACTAAATGGAGTTATCAATTATATAAAAAAAACTCATGGATGGTCACCTGGTGGCTAATTGGTTTCCAAAGGTTAACAAGTCAAATCATACATCAATTTTTTAAATACTATATTAATATGTGTTTCATAAGGGATTTTTATTATGCCAATTTATCGATTATTGAGTATGAAGTCCAAACAGTAGGTAGGGGATAATAATTTCCTAACTTTTACCCTTCCTCCTCCCTTGGTTACTAGGGATGAATTAAGAAACTATGATGTAATAATTAACATAAGTCAAAACTCCTCTTATACATCATTCATAAATTTTATTCCTATAACATTTTATAAAAATATTTATTCGGTATTTTGAGTGTGATTATACCAGAGCATACTATAATCCCATCTAAATAAAACAGAATTATTTTGTGGAGGCTTGAGGATTTTTGGAATAATTAATGTACAATGGATTATATCGTTTAAGGTAAGTAACATGATTTATATTTAATTATTTTTTATGATTATGATAGAAATTTATAAATTATTGATGTTTTATTACCATGGATTGTCTCCCCAATGGCCTAAGAGTGGTCTACTAACCATTTTAATTTGGTTATATTGGTTTTTAGCATTGATAAACAACTGAGTGAGGTATACCCCCATTATTCCTAATCAATTCAATTAAATAATTTTTTGGGTTATTAATTATTATTTATAATTAATAAATGGTTGGTCCACTTTATTGAGATAGGGACTCATGAATTATTAGTTTGATTAGTTTTATTTGACTTTTTGAGTGATAATCATGGATATATGGTTACTATATGGTTAAGCTAGGTTTTCCTCAATTCTACAATATTTATATGTATATAATATTTTTTAAAATATTATATGGAGTGTAATAACTTTTTAATGAAGATTTAATAAATTGTGTTGAGTTACACAATGTGACGTAAGGAAAACAATGTGGATTTGGCTCATTGTAGGTCATTTTATTTTTGTGGTAACATTGCATCTCCACTGTGTGTGATTTTTTCTTTGGTATGATAATACATAGAGAGAAATAGTATCATTAAAGGTTGTTTAATATCATTAGATAACTATATGAATATCGATATTTCCAATATATTGGACTATTATAATCCTCTAGAGTAAATGGATAAGGTTGATTCAAGAGGGTGTTTCTCAAGAAAACTATATTAGTATTAGGGTATCTATGAGGACTTATAGGTGTGGTGAACTAATGTCATTGTTAATATCCTTTTGAGTCTTATATAAAAAGTGGTTATGATTGAAAGTGATCCAGTTATTAAACAAATTGTTGATTGTTTTACATTGCATTATATTTCAATGTTTGGGTTAGTGATGATCCTTTAGTTATGTCATCAAATTATGGGTGACTTGTGAGACAGGATTGGTATAAGTATATAGAATAATAGTGATATAATACAATTGAATTGATGACTTATTGGGTGTTGGTATCATTTTATTCTCATGGTCAGAGGATTCTGCGTATGGCATTGGGTCACATATCACTGGTGATGTATTTCTAAGAGGAATGACTTTGGGTGTAACCATGAGGAAAACATATATATTTTTTCATAACGCAAATGGTTTGATCATCATGTATAGCCATGGAATTTTTGAAATAAATTTCACAAAACTGTATGTATGAGGTTTTTTGAGTTATGATTCATGTTATGGAGTTCACGAAAAAAATTTCCCCTGAATTGATTTGATTACCCATACCATTTTTTTAAAATTTTATATTAATTTTTCTATAATTAAAATCCTTGTGTCGATGTTGAAATTTTATTTTAAGTACCCCATCCACCAAATAGTGATAACCAATAATCCCTATATTTTTTGTTAGGTGATCAATGTTATTTGGAATCTTATAAAGGAATTTATGTTCTTTTGTTAGTTATTTTTTGAACTATGCTATATTGATGTCAATTATTTAATGTGATTAGGTGTTTTTGTATCCTTTCAATCCTAGTACCAAATTAATGATGAGATACGATGGCAAGAATTGGTTCAGAAAAGTACTCTAATTCTATTATTTTCCCTATTAGTTTGTATCTTATTAATAGAACTCTAATGAAATACCTAATATCATTATTTTTTAGATTAGTTGAATATATATAACTATTGGTATCTTTAGGTAATTAATTTGTGAATTACTAGTTAAACAAGTAAAATATATGTCACCTAATGTCTTCAGGATTCAAAAAAAATATTTCCCGGTCAAGTGATATATGAAACTCTATCATATTTCGGAACAATCCAATTGGTGTAGTTCCAACTTATATTTTTATAATATAGGAAAAATAATCTCACATAGATTATCTATATTTTTATTATGTTCTAGCATCAATGATGTGCTTGTAACATAAAAATCATTCCCATTCTAAAACTTGTAGAATATTGTATGAGTTAGTCATTAGGGGGGATTATTGAGTACCAAAATATTTTTTAGGTTTTTTTAATTTTATTTCTAGACACATTAATTTATACAGTAAAAAAATATTAATATATTAGTAATTATAGAGGACATATTTGGTTGTTTTATACATATTTTTATTCACATACCACACGTTCACCTCAGGGATGTGCATACATTTTTTAGGAATAATTATCAATGAAAATTTAATATTTATGGAATGTGATAAAAAAAAGCTATGAGGAAATATGGATTAATATATAGGGTGAGTTAGAGGATATGTATTTAGGTATTCTTATTTTTATATATATAATTTTTATTCAGTATTATATATAATATAGTTCTATTATATTATATAATTTTTGATATATTTGTTTTAAAATCTATATCATCATTATTTATCAATACTATGGTGATTAATTTTTTACATAGTTAAAATTTTCTATAATTGAAATCATTAAAATGATTTATGGGACCAATTATGAATTATTTTTGTTATTTATAATTTCTATAATATAATACTATGGGTTTAGTTTCCTCATGTATTCTTATCCAACCATCAACCATACTCATAGAACTATAACATATGAGGACACATGACTATAGCTATGTAGTACTGATGACATATTCATATAGATGAATTATATTCTAGGGATTGAGAAAAAAGTTAAAAATATGATTTAAGACATATAAATTCAAAATAAGTATATAAGAGTCAATATAATTCCTATACTAGTAATTATTGTTAAGACCCTGAGTTTGATGATGGGGGGAAATTATTTCTTTAAATAACAACAAATAATAGGTTCATCATGTCTGGAATAAGGGGACTGATGTGACTTATGTCCATTGGGCCCTTCAAGATTCTTATTTTAATAATGGTTATGACCTATTGATTAGCACATACACTAATTATATCCCATGTACATAATGTTTCCCATGTATCATTTTATATGAACTAGATATTTGTTCTCTCAAATATATTGAATATAAAATTTTTAAAATTGGATAATGATATCACTTATGAGGATTATTAAGTGGGTATTGTATAACATAAATATAATGTGCCAAAAAGGAGACAACTCACTTTTACATGGTACTATGGTGAAATCATATGTACATATAAAAACATTGTATTTTTTAGATATAATGATAGTAAATGGTTTTCATCAATTCATACATTAAATTTTAACATAAAATTCCATGTATAGAATTTATGATGTGGGTAAAATGTAATGATAAATTTTTTATATATGAAATTTATACCTTTAACATATATTTATTCTATTACTAACATTAGTATTGTTTTATATAATATATAATTTTTTTTGATATTTTAATACCAAAAATCATTGATATCTAAATTGAAGATAATTAGAACATGTTATATAAGATAATAAACAATAAAAAATTAGATAAATAGAAGTTATGAGTGAGATGAATCATGGTCTCCAAAAAATTATAAATTCAAGATAAATGTAAATATAAGGAAATAAAAATATCCAAAAAAGTTTATAATTTTTAAATTAAAATTAAAAAGCATTATTGAAAACTAAATGAATATGAGGGATAAATTTTACATGGTATATTTATTATATTGAATGGGAAATGTAGTAATTTTGATTAAAAAATTTGTAATAGTAACATGACCATTCGAATAATAATGAATCCATTATGGATAAATATTTTAAAAATAATTAATAATCATATTTTATATATTTTAAGTATTAAAATCACATTAATTAATAATCAATAAATGTAATATAATTATTGAACATTATTTGTAATTTTTTTCATGTTTTTTGTATTATATCTAGAGATGAACATATAGCTGTCAACACTGGTGAATCATTGTGTTTGATGTTGTGTTTCATTTAATAATGTGTGGTAGAGCGTATTTTATTTTTTTCACCCAATCGAGAATTCCATTCGATGGGTATGTTTTCGGATGAAGTAATGTGTGAGCATGTAATTTAATCAATGAATGTAATGAGAGAGGGTTCGATCAAGAAATGTCCAAGGTGATGCTATAAAACCATGATGACCTCAATATACTGGTGAATAAATTTTATGGAAGTGTTTGAGTGTGTTTTTTTAACACCTTGAAATTTTATAAATTATTTCTCATTATATAATTTATTTTACTTGTTTCAAAATCTGGTGTTACACACAAAACCGCATTTAAAAGAATAGTGGTATACTATTAAAATATTATGGGATAGTTAACACCTAGTCATATGGTTAGAGGGTATGAATAGTACACATTTTAATATTAAATTATTTAATTTATTCAATTACACATTAAATTTAATGCCTACAAATTTATTACAAGTAAAAATAATATCATTTGAATGTAGAAGATATATTTTTCTAAGAAACAACTCAATACGAACTAAAATAACTTTTGTAATAAATAAAAAATCTATCATAATTTATTTTATTTGAATGAAATTAATATTTGATTTTTTTTATAAAAAAAAATTAACTCTCAACTGATATTTCTTATAGTAATGTAATAATAATTAAATCTTGTTTAGTGGTTAAAATTTAACTTTTAAAATGACAGTTATCGTCATGTGTCTTCCAATTAATTTAAAATAAATTTATACAAATTGTAGGTATTAGTTTTGATAAAATTGATTTCATATTTGGAAGTAAGAAGTATGAAATTTTTAAATATGTCCAGATTGTTTTTATATTTTTAGTTTTATCATTAGAAAAAATTATTACCCCATTAAAGGTCCAATCGTGTTAACCTTCATTAAAAATATGTTATATGGCCATAATTTTTTATAATTATTCTTATTAGATAAACCTAATTTGACCCTTAAATACATCGGATCTAATCATAATTGGTTAGGGGACACTTTTCTTTGAAAATGAACCATATAAAATTTAAATCAAATATAGATACAATTGTAAATTTCTAATTTTAAAATATCTTGTATGTGTCCATAAAGGGAAAAAAGTTATAAATAATTCTATGTTTTTATTTTACACTTAATGAAATTAATTTCATGACATTAATTTATCTTTAATTTTTAGTAATTATATAATGTCCTTAAATTATTATGTGACATCAATGCACAATTTATCAAATTAATAAAGAATATTATAAAATATTTTAAATATTTAAAATATAATAATTTAAGTGTGTTAATATGTTCCCACAATTTTTTATATGAATATGAAATATTATTATTAAGTTAAAGAGTTAGATTCGGTTTCCATTTTTATTAATTTATTTTAATTCCAATTAAATAAGTACCATATAAATTGGAATTAAAGATATTTTAAGAAACTTTTATCATATAAAATTGCATAAAATATATAAAAATTTTATAAGAGGTTAATAGCGATCAAATATAGTAAAAAATGTCATAAAGTTATAATTTAAAGGATATTTGGACCCATTTAGAATAAGAATGACATTAATGTATTTTAATATTTTATGAAATTTCAAAAAATCCTTTCCCCTCACCTATAAAAGAGCACCCCCTCCATTCTCTTCTTCTATCCCATTTGATCCTTATAGGTTAACCAACCTCTACCAAATTCTCATATACACTCCCATATAAATATTCATAAAAAATATAATCTTCATGCAAGGCCAACACAAGAGCCATTAATCGGATATCTAAAGGATTTAATTCAAAGAAGTGGAGGTATGAAAACTTATGATGGAAATCAGACCTGATTTAAAGGATTTAGGTTTCAATCCAATACTAGTAAGTATTTTATATATGGAAATTTCAATTCTATGAAATTTTATGATATTTATATGGTTATTCCTTTTCATTTTTTCATATATGCTGGTTTCTTTTGAAGAATAAATTTTTTCCATTAATTTCCATTTCTATGAATACTTGATAGATCGAATGATCATTTTTACATGAAAAAAAAACTATCTTTTAGTATTCTATCATGAAATTATTTCTTCTATATAAATTTTTTTACAAACTTTTTTCACAAATGTTTTTAATATTATCTAATTATTATCTAAAGTATTCTCAACCATTATTTCATGTATATACAAGATAGTTTAAAATTAAACTTCTTTTAGTTTTTCGAATGAGGACTGTTTTAATTTGTTTATCAAAAAAAATGCATGGAATATTTTATTTTAATTGATAAACAATCCATGAAATTTTCCACTCCCATGGACACTCAATGTTTTGAAAATAAATTAAAACATTCCAATGTTAATTCTAAAGAAAATTAATTCCATGTTATTTGGGAAATTGTTTATAACAACCAAGGTAGTGATAGACTAAACCACTTAAATAATTAATGGAATTCTTAAAATATATAGTTATATTCTTATAAATATTGATTTAAATTATAAATAAAAAATTATGTTAATTAAATTTAAAAAATTAAGTCCATTTTTTAATTAAAATTTTTCACTATTACTTTGGATTAAAGTTTTAGAATTTTTTGAAAATAATATTTTTTCAATGAACAGTGACAATACATATTTTTACATAAGACTATATTTTATTTTTAAAATTTTTAAGAAGTACAATTTTGTTATTTATTAGTATTAAAATTTATTTAGTTCAAAATTATTTAATATAATCCAATAATGTTTTTTGAAATAGATTTTATTTTTTAATTTAGTATAAAAACTATTTATATTTAAAAATAGCATTCTTCGTAAAGTCTTTTTTTATTTTATTCTTTCGTATTAATATTAAATTAAATTTATCAACATATTTTTTTTGAATTATAATAATTTAATTCTATAATTGGAATCAAGATTCCCAAATTTAGTTAATATTTCCCATTTAGTTTTGTACAATAAGAATAGTAAAGTTAGTAATTTTTCTTACCATAGTTAATGGTAAATATGACAAATAAAAGTAAAATTAAAATGATTGGACTGTAAAATATCCCTAAAACATGGCCTAATTTAATTTTATAAATCATTTTCTACCATCGTCATACATGGGTATAATTGATAACATTTTGGGGCCACATGGTTGACATTAATCCCTAATAGTATTTTATTTAATGAAAACTGAAATATTTCACACTGTGGTTTTTAATAATTATCACATTTACAATATATGGTTATCCAAAAGTTATGTTTGACCATAAATAATATTCATTAATATAAAATATTTTAATTAATTTGGGGAAGTTATTTTTAATTTTTCAAATAAACAATTACAATAAATTCTTAGACAAGGATGATGTAGCAATCATTAGATTACTTGAAAAAGTAAATTAAGGCTGATAAAAAAAATAAAATTCATATAACATGATATATTTATGGTGATACCCAAATTATAATTTGAACAGGAAATATTTCATATATAATAAAAAATAAACAAACTTTTTATTTATTTTATGTTTTTAATGTCCAAGTAATTAATATTATCAAATTTGAAAACCATGATATTTTATGGTATGGATATTATATTAAATTATCTAAATAACATAAAAATATTAAATAATTCCAAATGGGATATCATATGGTCTAAAATTTCAGCCCAAATTCTTTTTTAGGTAATTTGGATGTTTTTTCCATAGAATATATTTTAATATTTTAATATTTTAGGTAATTCCAAGGGTTCCCCTCTCCTATCATGTAAAAGGGAACCTATTCTTCATAATACAAGACACATATAAACCCTTTTGGTTCAACTAATACATACCCAAAACCTTTTTATATAATATCTCCCCTCATTTATATAGCCTTTATTTTAGTCAAAACACTAACCTAATAAGTCTTAAGGTGTCATTCAAAGTACTTCCCAGAGAAGTAATATGGTTTTCTATAAAGTGTTTGTGTTTTATTTATTCTTACACCTACTTTAAATAATCATCAAACTTGATAAAATAAGAACACCAGTATTCTCTATATTCTTGAATTTTATTATGTTGGTTTCATGACCCGCGTCCATCTCTAGTTCCATAAAATTGGAAAAGACTTAATCATTCGTGTGTTTGGGGAACTAGTACCTCGTGAATTTATGTAATTCATTTTTTAGGACCCTATTTATAGTCTATTTATAATTATTAAATTATTATTTGTATATTATATTAATGATATATTTATCATTTCATTAATATAATATGTCCTTTAAATATATACTTTTCCATTCACTGAAAAATGATTACATTATTTATGTGAATTTGTCGACTACCACCTCTAAGAAGTGAAATGATTAATTTTTCATCGCCATATCACATAAATGATATATAAATATATATTTATTGTTATATTTAATATATTATGATCCTTCTAGAGAGATAAAATAATATGTACCTTCATTGTAAAACGATCAATGGAAAATGAAAATGTTACTCATCTATATGGTCGGCCTACAATCATTATGATTGTAACATATTTAATTTACCATAATTCTATTTAATCGAAGTAATTAAAATTATAATTTTTGTATAAAAATTATATTTATCTAAATATTATTTTTCAGATGATGGTGGATATACGATCCATTGACCAAAATGAACCTACCAAAGTCATTTTTTTACATATTTTTGGAATTTCTTTAAAATGAAGGATAAGGAAGAAATTAATTAATTATATTTATATAAAATTTCTAAAAGTGGATATAAAAAATAATAAAAAAGACAAAAAATTATTAAAAAATAAATATTAAATAACAATTTATTATATAGGGATATAAAAAAATAACATGGTGAATCAGTCTCAATGTAAGATAATTTCTTTTCAAATCCTTCTTTTGATGTTCCTATTTACTTTCTTTTACAAAATTTAAAAAGATATATTTTTTAAATATATTGAATTAGTTTGCTTTTATGATTTTATGGTACCCTAATAAATTTATGTTTTCTTCATATGTATAAATATTCATTTTTATGGAAAATGATTTCTTTTTTATCTGTGCAATTTTAATAAAAAACGTGGCTTAAAACTTGAAACTTTTATTTCCCTTAATTATATTTTTTTAATGCAAGAATTCCTATTTTATTACTATGATATAGTTCTTGAGTCTTATTTATAATAATGAATGGTTACTTTATAAACCAATGAGGGTTGGTTCTATGATATGCCCTCGATGGATGTATATATTATTAACCAATGATGGTATGTTTCCTGATAAACCATGGATTGGTTGTTATGTTATCGCCTACAATTAATTGGGTAATCTAGAGTTAGAGGTTGACCATATTAGTCACTCTATTTGTATGGGTGATATGGAAAAAGATGTCCTGAGTTTCATAATTAACTTTTATTTGAAAATAATTAGTTATCATGGAAATTATTTTACATTCAAAATGTAATAAAATGATCTTTCTAAAAAGATGATTCCTTTTTATTAGGAATAAATTGATATTTCTAAAAAAAATTATCAGTTTTCACTATACTAATAAAATTTCTTATTTTAGTTCCCTAACTAATATTTTTTTAATAATCACATGTTACAAATTCTTTTTCACATTGTTTAAGAGAGAATAAAGACAATTTTAAGTCATGAAAAAATTATGAAGATTTATTTTAAAAGGGAATCATGTTTTATTTTAAACAATTTTATTTTTTAAAAAAGGCGGTTCGTTTATACAATTTTCATCTTGTAAGGTATGATTTTTAATTGAATGAGTTTTTTTATTCATTATAACCGGAAACCTAAATGTTCTTTGGTAATGAAAGAATGTTTATTATAGTCAAATGTTACTAGAAATGAAACATTTATGGTTGGGTCCTTATAGTTGGTATAAAAGAAAAGTTTTATATTACATTATGGTTTAGTATAATTTTAATAGAATACCCAAATAATATTTTTAATTTATAGTTATGTTTAAATGATATAGAATTTGAATATTACCATGTTTCATCATCTAAAACAATTTTTATTCAGAATGGTTTTCCATAGAAAAAATGCGGAAGGTTTGGTTGGAACGAAACGAGAGGAAAATATTCTTCTAAATTAGAAACATAAGATGGTATTAATTTGAATTTAATGGTTTTTGGAAGTGATGGTTCTATTTACACATGTTATAAATGATAGTCCCATCTATAAAAGATATCCTCCAAATATATCACAAAAGAACATGATAATAGTGGATCATTTTATAAGTTACGAACCTCTTTCAATTTTAGTATCATCGGACACAATAGTAGGTGAAGGATGGATTATATCCATAGAAATGATATATATTTCATGTGGTGTTCTGAAAATAATAGTTTTAGTTATCAAATTATTCAATTTTATGTTAAAACTAGTTGGTGGTTGTCAATGGTCAATAATTTTAGAGAAATGTAATATTTTTGATTCCTTGGAATGTGATGTATTTAAAAAAATTCATTATAAATACTATTCTACGATAGTTTGACTCAGAATAGAAAAAAAACTCATATACCATAGTTACAAATAAGATTATTAAGTAGATAGATATAAAGAAAAATTTAAAATATTGTCTTGGTACATACCATATATTGTTCAAGACATTGAGAGAAAAATTAATATATATTTATCTGATTTAAAGGAATTTTTTCAAAGAGAATTGATTTCCTAGAAATTTAGAATATTTGAAAATATATTTCTATTTTTTTAAAATGGTTTGATGGAGTTTTCTCACATGTATGTGCCTTTTGATTAAAATATTAATAATCGATTAAGTTTGAAGGAATTAAAGAATAATTCACCAAATAAATTTGGAGATAAGAAAATTTAATTCCTTTATTTTTATAAGTGTTTAAAAAAGAATAATAGGTAATGTATCCCAAAATACAGGGATTTTGATATGGAAATTTTGTTCACAATAATCATTATAAAATTAAAAATAAGTAGAAAAATAAAACAAGATGATGATATTATTATTTAACTTAAATGAGTTGGGAAATTATGTTAACGTGGACTCTAAGGTAGTCACATAGAATTGAAATCATCAAGTCTGAAATCAAGGAGGGAAGGGAAATAAATTCTACCACTATAGTTGTTATTGGGAAAATAAATGAATTACTGAATAGTATGTTACTTGTGTATTCAAATTATTCTAATACCCTATTTTATTATGGATTTTCACATTCTATTATTTTAGATAAATTTATAATAATAGTAGGAATATAAAATAATGAAATAATGAAAGATATTTTACTGAAAACACTCGGTGAAAATAAAAAAAGTATCGATGATATATAGGAATATTCTTATTCTTACCAATGAAGTGTACCTTCCTAAAAATCATGTTGAACTACCAAAAGCTATGTTTAAAACAATATTTCTTATGTATTAACCTTTATTTTACCACTATAATATATATTCTAGAGCTAATAATGTATTTTACGTAATACCCTTTATAACAAACCAAGATGAGAAATTGATTAGAAGTGGAAAGGAATGTTACTAATAATGTTTCATTGAAATGAATGAAACAATTCAGATTAGTGATGTTCCAGTAGTGAATGAATACATATACATTTTTTAAAATATTTTCCTAGTTTAATTCCTTATTTTAAGGTTGAGTTTACTATTGAAATGGCCTCTAATTCTAATCCTAATTCAAAAACATTTATCAAATGGATCAAGTAGATCTTTTGGAATGGAAAAATAAATTTATGGTGTTGTCAAATAATAATTTTCTTCAAAATTGTAATTATCAATTGGGTGATTCAATTTATTCTTAAAAGAAATTTGGTTTTGTGAGGATTTAAATCAATTATAGAGAGTTAAAATATTTTTTTCCACTCCCCTTTTGAAAAACCCATGTCCAAAAACCATGGGATGCTTTTTGGTTTTGATTAGTTTTATCCATAGGGTCCAAAACCTAAATAATAATGAAGTCCCTCTCTTTCCCTATATAAACCTAAACAATCTCCCACTTACTCTTCAGTCAAAGCACTATGATCTCGACCAAACTCTTCATCCTTTCTCTATAATCCTACATGGTTCCCTAAGATCCTAATAATCCTCTCTCAAGCTTCTACCAAGCCTTTGGGATCACAGTTCCATGTAAAGTATTTCTTCCTTTCTCATTTTTGTTCAAATTCCATTAAGTTGTTATACCCTTTTATTTTTAATTTCAAGTGTTGGGGAATAATATATAACTTCCCCATACTTCCCTATTTATTTTTTAATAATTAGATACCAATTTCTCTCTCATTAATGCTTCCCTTGTACACCTATTACCATACAGATATTTCATATGTAATTTCTCTCTTGTAATTTAAATTAAATAAATAATTTTGTATTATTAATATAAATTCCATTACATATTTTGGGACAGGTATCTACATGATCCCTTAATTTATATTTCATGTACATATTATAAAGCACCCATTTATATCTCATCAATCATTTTTATGAATTTTTATGTCACACCATTATGCTTCCGAAATTTCACCGCGATTTTCCAACCCAAAGTCATTGTGTTGTGAATACCTTTCCCATTTTCCTATCAAGGGTATTAACCTTTATTCATGTATAATAATTCATTATATAATTTCATGTATGAATTATGCATTACTTTATCATGTAATAAATGATGAACTTTAATGATTCCATATTGTATGATCCATGTGGCGCACTTATACATCAAATGAAATGTTTTAGAATGGTGCACATTGATTGCACTTCAATTCCTTGTGAAAATACTAGTATCATGATATGTCATCTTCAATGAGGGTTTAATTATTCTAATTCAAGTGTAATGAGTTTTTAATTGTGCTCCATTTGCAATGAGCCTTCACTCATGCTAATACCATGTTATGTTTTGTTGCCACATTTCCAGGTTATGACAATCATGATTTATCATTCCATTAGGTTCATGTTTCTCTTATGCTCCACTGATATGCCTACTTCCTTATAATTGTTGTATTTTTCAAATTATTCCTTATTTACTCCCGTACATGGATTTATATCTCACCCTTTTATTATTCATGTCCTCGGGTTATCCCATGTAATTTTGAGTAGGAGGGAATGTAGTGGTCATGTAAATGATGTTTTCAATAAATATGTAGTGTTTCTTGTTTTAAGTTTTTATTTAATTTTCCTAATCCCCAAATACACTAGACCTGTTAATGTAGTGGTCATGTAAATGATGTTTTCAATAAATAATGTTTATGTGTGTATTAAAATTAATTTTGTTATAAAAAAGGAACAATGTTAATGTTGAATATGATGGATAATGTAAAAATTTTCCACCAGATCAACCTAATTCTCTGTGAGCTAGGATGCAGAACCTTATTACAATGAACATAAAAAAATTTCAAGAAATGAAACATTTAATTCTTGCAAATGATAAAATAAGGAAACAATTTAATATTGTGCCTTTCTTGATGAAACATATAACATCGTGTAGTGGATCTTTATATCAACTATTGGATGAGTAATGACTATCATTATTTAGATAATATTTTGTATTCCCTAGTGCTCATAACATGAAGATATTATCATAGAAGTATATCATTTATATGGTCAAAATATCAATGGGGTAACCATAAGAAAAATATGATTCAAGAGGATGAAATTGAATATATGAAATGGAATGTGTTTAGGAGAATATTTTTTGGTAATTACATATATTGTATTCTGTGTAAAATGATAGGGAGAAAATTTAATGATCTCAACAAAAAGGATGATTAATAAATTTGTACCAATGAATATAACTTTATATGATATCTAAGGTATTATTCTATTTTAATCATCAACCATGAAAAATAAGTTGATCAATTCATTGTTGGATTAAAACAATGTCTTTAAAAGTTTTTATTTATAACATTATTTAGTACATACAAATAAATCATTGAATGTTAAATCAATGTCGAAATGGGAATTAAAGACTCCCATTATTCCAATTGTTCTGATAAGGAAATAAAGGTAATGTATATTGAGAACTCATATAAAATACGTGGTCAGACAACATGACAGTCATCAACATGTATGAAATGTGGGAAGAAATATTATGCAAATTATTAGACTGAAACTTTGAATTGTTTTGAATATGGTAAAGAAAGTCATATAGACAATCACTATTTAACTATTGTGAAATTTCTAATTTATTCATTTGAGGAAAGTAAGTTACCACCAAATGCATCACCCACACTCCAATTCTTCATATTGTATGAGTATGGGCAATATCCCAAAAATTGAACGAGTATAAATTTTTTTTTTATGTATCAAGAATCTATTAAGCCCAAATATAAAGTTAGATCTCATGTGATCACAACTAAAATAGTGGGTTATGAGAATGACATGATTAATTTTACACTGATCATCTACTCTAGAAAAACTATTGTATTATTTTATTTAGGATATACCCACAATTGTATATATTAGGAATTATAAAAGTGTATCAAATTACTAGAATAATAATTAGTTATTTTTTGATTGGTGAAAACTCCAAATGATATGAAGGTTTAACATCTAGTATATAGTACCCAATTAATCAATGATTTCATGAATGTTCCTCCCCAAAATTACATTATTCTCATATTAGTTGAATTTAATGTGATTCTAGTCATGTATTAGCTTTATTTATATGGATTATTTGTAAATTGATGATTAAGGGAAGTCGCATTTCATATTAAAAATGAACCCATTCTCATTTAATAGTGTGAAGATGAATAAAAAATTCTAATACAATATACCTATATCTTGTGGGTAGAAATTATTTTCCATGAAGGATTTGTTTCTCAGGAGGCTGAGGAGAAACTCAACATTGATGAAATGATTATTGATAAACAATTTTTTCCCTTTCTAGAATAATTTTATAGTCTTCCACTGAATCATTAAGTAGATTTCTCAATAACAATTATACATATTTCAATACGTTTTTCTATAAATTCATATATAATGGTCCATATTTTGTTTTAATAATTCGAGAAGAAACTCATGGAGAATCATGAAAAGGGATTTATTCTACCATGTGTGTCACCTTGGGGAACACATATTCTTATGGTTAAGAAGAACGATTGAACAATGTGACTCTATGTTGATTATTGGGAACAGAATAAGATCCCATTCATGAACAATTATTCATTATCCTAAATTGGTGACTTTTAGGATCAAAAACACTGATATAAATAATTTTCCATGATTATCTTTAATTTTATATATCATCACTTGATTTTCATGATAGAGTATATACACATGAAAACATTTTTCAAATAATTTTTACACCATGAATTTATAGCGATGAAATATAGTCTTATTAATTCCCCCACTATTTTTAGGGATTTAATAAATAATGTATTTCTATTATACTTTGATGAGATTATGTTTTTATCAAAATATTAAATTATTATGTATTAAATGTGAATGGAAGATAATTAAGATCATTTGATGATAGTACAGAAAACCCTGAGGTTGGAATTTCATTATGAATAATTTACCAAGTGTGAGTTTTATTTACCTAAAGATTCATTCATTTTTCAAATAATCTCATGTGATAATATTTCAGTAGATCCTTGAAAGAAAGAAGTTATAAAACAATGTCTCATACAATCACTTTGACTAAGATCCCTTGTTTTCTTGGTTTGGCTAGATATTATCTACGCTTTTTAGAGAATCTATGATGTTTTTCTAATTCAATCAGAATGTTAATTCATAAAAGGTATTGGTCAATTATCATTATGAATAAATCTATGAAATATATAATGATCATAATAATTTAATGTATATTTTCGCAATGAAAAAGTTGAATACACGCAAGAGAATATAGTTGGAGATGATTATTGATTATTATTGGACAACACATTACCACTTAGGGTATAAAAATAAGTTTTTGGATACATGGAGTTTAATGTAGCATGCAAGATTCTCTGTGATTAGGATGTTTATTCGTCTTAAATTTATTTCTTTAAAATGGATGGTTATAGAAATCTTCACAGAAGGGGAATATCTTATATTTCTCAAAAGAGTTTTCCATAATATATTCAAGTGATTATTAATGAAGAACATACGGAAGGTGTTGAACTACTAAAGATGGTGAAGATTTTTATTATGTTAAACCTAAATAGAAATAGAATAACATAGTTCAAAACCCACGTATGTATCTCATCCACAACATATTTGAATAAGGGGATATACCAGCAAGATAATATTTTTCATATCTCTATTCATCAGTGAAGTGATAATATTTATAGAGAGATTGAAGAGTATTTATGGTGAGATGACATGAAGATAGATATTACAGAGTAAGTTTCTTGGTGCTTAGAATGTCACAAATTTAGGGTTGGTGGAAAAAATTATAAAGGAATACTAAAACCATTACCAATACCAAATGAGAAATTGAAAAACATAATCATGTATGTCATTATTAATGTAATAAAAATATAAAGGTAAAAATTATATATATGTTAAAATTGATAACCTTATAAATTCATCACACATTATTTACATTATATAATATTTTTATATTTTCCAACTTATTGAGTTATACATTAAGAAGGTAACAATATTATATAGAGCACCACTCTAAGTATTATCTTATCACGATCTGAGGTTTTAGTAAAATATCTAGAAAATGATTCAGTATGATTGAGATATAGTCTTAAATTCTTATAAAATGTATCATCCATTCATGGATTGTTAGCCAAAGAGAAAAGTTAAAACATTATATGATATGATGAGGTGTTGTTAAAAGAAATTCAAAGGTGTTTGGGATCAATACCTTCCTCTATAGATGGAAGTGAAAAACTCTAATGTACTAGGATGAATTTGGATATGGACACTATAGGGGCCTAATATAGATTTGTAAATGGTAGAGAATGCTATATATACTCAAAAATAAATAAGTTAAGAAAATTTTTGGATAAAACTGTTTCTGTCAATAATTGATGAGTTATAGAATTTGAATTTGGTGATAAGGTATTCTTATGGATATCTCATTAGAATGATGTTAAGTAGTTTATAAATAAATGAAAATTTATACATAGATAGACTAGTATATTTTAAATTCTTGATCGTATCAGGACAACATCTTTTAATTTCATGATTCCACCAAATGTCTCCAAAGATCAGGATGGATTAAATTTATCTCTTTATAAGAAGTACATTCATGATCCTTCTTATGTACTAAAGTCAGTGGTTTTACCAATGAATAATTATTTCTAGTATGAAGAACAATCTGTATAAATATTTGATAATAGATATAAATTTTTTAAAATAGGGCCACAAACCTAACCAAAGGTTTTTTGGTTGGATCATAAAATTGAATAATATATGTGGCATCCAAAGGATGTTATGTGGCACAAGTATCATCATTTTTTGTATAAAAATGAATAATTTATAAGAACTAAATCATGTCAATTGGTATAGTATAATAAGCCAATATTTTTTCTTTCATTTCTCTTAAAATAATTTATTTTATTCATTTAATAGCATGCATTACAAAGAACAGCATGTTTAAACAAACCATGATATGCTATTAAAATATTATTGGATTGTTATCACCTAGATATTAGATTATAATTTTTAAATAGTACTAACTAAATTTTTGAGAATTTATGGTTTAAACATTTATAAAATAAACTCATTGTTTTCCAATTGATTATAAATAAAAATAAAGTCATTCAAAAGTGAATGAGATATTCTTTAGAAAACTACTTTCATACTGACAAGCATGTTTTATATTGATAAATTAAATTAATCAATTTTGGGGAATGTTTTATTTAAATTTTATACAATTTATATTTAATAAAATATCTCAAATTTTATAAAATATATTTGTAGTCAGAGAATAAGGAAAATATCTATTTTTATGATTAAAATGTATGTTTCTGAAAACATTTTTTGTGTAATGTGTTGTACACTTATTTTAAAATTTATTTTCTACACATTTAGGTATTTAATTTTATAAATTGTCTTCCATATTTGGAATCAGTTGGTCCATAGTTTTTTTAAATATTTCTCTTTTATTTCTAGTCAATATGAATAGTCACCATTATAAAAACTATCACCCCTTTAAAGGGGAAATTGTGTTATCCTCATTTAAAAATTATATTTTTCATCCTATTTTTATTAGATGAATCTAATTAAACCATTATAAACATAAGATATATAGTTAACTTTTTAAGGGAAACTTTTCCCTGAATGTGAACTATATAATATTTAAATAAAATATATTCAAAAACTATATCTCACTTGGTTTCAAATAACACTTTATTATCCACATGAGTAGAAAAGTACGTTATAAATGAATAAAAGTGTCTATTTTGAGCATAATGATATTATTTTCATGATAGAGATTTATTGTAATCATTTATTGATTTTATATGAACATTAAATTCTGATGAAATAATTATGCATATGTCACAAATTAATTAAAAATAAATTAAATATTTTAATAATAATAAAAGTAATTTAATTTTCATTAGTTAATTTTTTCCAAAAGTGTTGTATATAAATATATAAAATTATTATTATTTCAATTTATTATATTCTAATTACAAAATTTTCAATTTTTAATTTCAGTCAAATTAATTTAATAGTTTCTAAATAAAAAATAATTATATTTTATGAAAATAATATTTTTTAAAATTAATTGAAAATAACAAAACATATGTAAAAAGGGAAATGTGGATAACATATGGATGTAAATTTCATACCTATCCCATTCATAGGATATTTGGGACCATTTTTATTGATAATTAATTTAATATATTTTAATCTTTAAGAAATTATAAGAGTTCCCCTACTCCCAATTATAAAATCTCACCCCTCATTTCATTAATTCACACCACGTTAAGCCTTATATAAAAACTAATATCTACCAATTAATATTATTTAATACCATTTCCAAATTTAAGGGGTTTTTGTCTTACCAAAATGCTAACCCAAGAAACCTTAATAGAATATCTGAAGAAGTTGTTTCGAAGAAGAGGTGGATTGGACTTGTTCCAAGGAAGATGACCATGCAGTAAGGGATTTTTTTTCAATCAAAATTTTATCCGTATTATTAATGGATGAATTTCAATTAGAGGATAGTATATTAATATTTTATAATTAATCACATTAATTTATTATTCTTTATATCTTAACTGTAAAGAATGATTGTTTTCCTTTCATTTCTCTCCCTTTAAATACTCAGGAAACTGAATGAAAAGATTTGTGGAAAACTGGTAGTGATATCTTCTTCGGTCAGAAAAATTTATCTTCTATATATTTATTTTAACAAAATTCCGAAAAGTTTTTAATATTTTTATATATTTATTTAAATACATTTTCATCAATGATTTTTTTCTTACAAAATGTTTTAAAAATAATATTCTTTTCTTTTTCTGAAAGAGTTGCATTTGACTTTTTATGAAAAATGTTAATGGAATGCTTTATTATATCTTATAAAGAAAAAATATAATTCCCCTATTTCATGACCATTGATTGTTTTTAAGAATCCATTAAAATTTTCTAATTGAACAGTCAAATAAAAGTAATTCAATAATATTTTGGAAATATTTTTGTTTTATTAGGATTTTCAATCTTTGAAAGATATTTTCTATAATAAATATTTTTGTGCTATTTTAAAGTAATTTTCATATATGATAACATCTTTTGAAATTAACAAAATTTTATTAGGTATTTAATTAAACAATATCATTCATTATCTATAAATGTAATGTTAACAGTTATGTTGATGAGATATTTATGAATACATTCTTTTCCCATGGGTAATGCATTGATGAATTGATGAAATATTTATGAAACTCAATTTCATTTCATGGGAAATTATGTTATGATATAATTAATGTATTGTGATTTTATGGAACCCATATATATTATTCACATTTTATAATGGGTGGTTATGATATAAACTAAGGAAAATGGTTATTATATTACTATGGATGTTGGTTACATTATAACAAAGGGTGGTTGATACATTATAAAAAAAATTATTGTGCATAAATTATAACTGATGATGGATTGGATTGTAATTGTATATCCCTCTAATTCATAGGATAAACAGAAGAGGATTGTTGAGTAAGCCCATTCTAGTAAGTTCCTTTTCCCACTGTGATATTCTTGGAAGTGAACCTCGACAACTATGATATAATGGAGAGGTAACCCAATCCAGAATTATTGCCTTCAAAATGAGTCTTGAATACTAAGGAACAGATTTTATATTATTAATCAATAATTCAATGTCTTCCTCCAATGTTATTCTCTCAAGGACTAGGACGGTTGTTTCCATTATGGATCACATCTAATGAACATAAAATATTTATTAGACGAATCAAGATTATGATATTTTCTATGAAGGGTACATTTTTCAAATGATATTCACAATTTCTCATCCATAATTCTAATTTTATTTTAAGTTGATAATTTATATCTTTTTTATTTACCCTTTCTAAGAATATAATCTAATAATTTAATATATTTTGTTACCCTTTGATATAAAGAAAGGTATTAAGACTGATATCTCTAGTAAGGGTTCTAGTTATAAAGAACCTAAAGGGAGATACATAAGAATCATGTTTTTTATTTTTTAAATCTTCCCAAGATACAAGATATTTTGGACTATAGCATGTATAAAAAAAATTTAAGTAATAATAATCTAATAAGATGTATTATTATCAATAAAAAGTATGGGTCACTATAGTTCATGAATTTTGGGTAGGAAAATGGAAAAAATGAAATAGTCTCATGTAAAATTATAGTTATGTGAACATAGTGATTCCAATCCATCTCAAGGAAATATAAATAAAGAATAATTTTATTGGAAGGGAACTTGTCTTATGAAAGGAATCATTTGTTTTTGGAATCATGTTAATGATTTCAGAAAATGATATTTCAAGACTTCCTCATTAAAATATTGAAAAGGAATCAAATTATAGAAAGACTGATTATTTCATGAAATATGGTATTATTCATAAATATAAATTTTATAATTGTTTTATGTTTTATGATACAAATAATATATTCAATGAAAACATTATTTTCATAGTCAGACATGAATGGATGTATTTTCTAGAAGTTTCAAAAAAATAAGTTACACAAATATAATGAATATTTTAATGAAATATACTAAGGAGAGAGTAAGTGTGAAAAATGGTCTAAAATGTCTATAATTATGAATCTACCCAATTTGTTTGAGTAAAATGGTTTATTTAAGTCTAGAAGTATGGGAATTTATGAATGTTATATTGGAGATTTTTATTACATCAGTCATTAACAATAACATCATTTCTAAAAAGAGAGGACTTCTGTCAATCTAACATAGGTGTTTCATGAATACTAATCAAGAACTTCAAAAGGAATTCAGTTTCTTTAAATAGAAATATATTAATGAATATTCCTCACTTAATTACATATTAAATGATTCGAAAAATTATAGAGTTTTAGTAAACTGTTTTATTTCAAGATAAAAAAAATTGATTTGAACTCATTGAATGGATTTCTAGAGTATGTTTGTATTCACTAAAAACTAGTTCAACATGAAATTTTAAGCAACTTTAGTGGTGATGTTCAGATCCAGTATTTGAAAAAGAAACACGGAGATAAAAATTCACTAATTAATAAAGCATCAATAATATAGTGATGGAATTCATTAGATTATGAGCCAAAATGGAATCTCATATGAAGTAGTTATAAAAGGGGAGGGAAAAGGGAGTAAAAATAATGAGACAATGATCTAAAACCTAATTCATTTTAATTTAATTATCTTAAAATGTAGTGAATTTATTTACAACATTATTTCCAGTAGAAAATAAATGATTAGTGGATTTTGTCACATCAACAAAATGTCTATGTTCTCCTTAGATGTATCCTAATACTATTGAACCATGTTAAATACAATTGTCTTATCTTCCTGATTTTATATATTTTATAGGATGATAATTAATGAATATATATTTTATGATCATAAATATTTCTTTAATAAAGTTATAATAAGTGATCCTATTAATTACATCATCACATAATTAGGTAACACATTAATTAACCTACTAATTGGTGAGTATAAAATAGGTTAGGGAAGTGAGAGTTTCAAGGGAATTTTTAGAAAGGAGAATGAATTTAATATACTGATTCAACACCCTCCCCTTCCATAGGAATACCCCAAATAACATACCATGTGGCTCTAACAATATGTATCGTATGATAGGATTATATTGTTAGGTTTATTTTTTTGGAAATTAAATAGTCGAATTTGGAGTTATAAAATATTTTTTATATATAAATGGGAAAGGTAATGAATATGAAGAGGATTTAGGGATTAAAAATTAATTCTACAGAAGTGTGATCTCTTTTAGAATTGTGTTATCGAGCCAACGGGGCTGAAAAAACTCACAAAAAGAAGGTTTTGACGAATCATATTTTGTATCTATATGATCTTTCATTGATACTATTGGGATATATATGGTGCTTGATATAATAGGTGACATTGGAACTAGTAATTATGAACAGAAATAAATAGAACCAAAATTCATGTATTTTCATATATCAAATTATTTTTATCAGGTAATAAAGGAATAAATAATAGAGCTCACAAAAAATAATGAATCTCAGCTGATTCATGGTAATTCACTAAAAATTTAGTTCAAAAAACTAAAAATCTATATAAAATACTAGTTTATATCATTACAAATCTATGAAAAAATAATGATAATAGAATAAATACATTCATTTAATTTATTCCATAGTTTAATGGTGTAAATATAGTTTTAAATAGAAGAGCCCTCGCACCAATTTGGTTCAAAATATGATGGATAATAAGAATGAATTAGTTTCAAAAATGGTAGAGTTAGATGTAGAGTTCCAAATTCTTTTTTATGTGAATATGTAATTGAATGATGAAAATATAAATATGGGTTCATATAAGAATATTCAAAGTGACTAACATTATAATCATCCTCATAATGTGTAAAATCATATGGTTATAGGGAAGAAGTAAAAATATAGAATCTTCCATATAAAAATGAAACTAGAAGATAGGATAAAATATAGAAAAGATGTAAGATGAATCCTTGAGTAAATAACAACACATATAAAGGTGAAGGATGGGATCATCATGGAAATTGAAGGAAGTCTTAAAAACTAAAATGATTAAAATAGTATCTCTCCAATGGAATATTAATGATTTTTCTGTCCCAAATGTTGAATAAATGACATATAATGTAAGGTAAAGTAAAATTCAAAACCTCAAATATATAACTCTTAAATAAAGGTAGACACTATGTTACACTACTTTTGAATCATGGTACATAAAATTAGTTTTCTCCTAAAACGCGAAGGGATCGTAGCTAAAAGAAATTTACTAAAAAATTATCTATCAATGAGAGACTATAATACATATGGTATCAATTGAATATTCATTATTCACAATAACTATAGTTATAGGGATAGGTATTTCATAAAAATTATAACTAAAGGTTTTTAAAGTAATTAAACAACTATAGTGAATAATACAAACAAACATTACAATAAAATGAATTCTATTAAGATGGAGAACATACTTACCATTATGCAGGAAAGGAATCAAGAATAATGTGAGGTTCATCAACAACCAATATCATTTTGAACATGTTATCCCTACTGAAAAAAAAATGATATTTAGATAAAAAATAAGGAAGAAACGCTAGTTATGATAATGGTGGCGAAGAAAATAATTAAGTGTACACTAGGAAGGAAAACCTCTCAGGTTGATCTATTAGCTATAAAAAATAATAGACACAAGGAATGTCTATGTTTTATTTGAAAAATATAGAATTAGGTAAGAGGTGAAGCGAAACTTGAGAGTTCCCAATATAAGGGAAAAATTTAATATAAAGAGAATACACAAATAAATAGATGAATATAAGGATTATATGAAATACAAGAAGTGGGTTTGGGTAAATGAAAGGAGTTCAAATGATACTCATTTGAAAGATTCATCCTAAACAATGTTTTTGATTCTTAAAGATGATAAATCTAGTGGGGAAAATGGAGTTAAAAGAGAAACATTATAAGAATGATCCAATAAGTAACATGTGAGGATATCATTACTGGTAAAAGTAATAATTTATGAATAGTTTTGAGTTTTGACTTTAGAGAAATTTAATTTCCAAATCTATAAAATGGGAGGTCGAATGAAAACACCCAAAATAATGGTTTTGATATTGGTATCACAAAATTTAGTGATTCGTCCAAGGTATTGAAGAGGCTTCTCATGAATAATTATTAAGAATAATATGTGGTTTATGTGGATATAGAATTCCTTTCATTAAATATTAGAATATGAAAGAGAAGTTTCATACTAAATGATTAGCAAATCAAGACTAGTCTCATTTCACAACATGAGGAAGAGAAACATCCATTATACCTATGAGCTTAAATTAAATTAACTATTTTTGAAGTTTTTTATATTTTAGGAAATATATGATCTCTAGGGAATTCACAAAAAAATTTGAAACCTAATATTTGACATTATTCAGAGTTCCAACTGATTCAAATTAGTATAATTAAAAAATTGTATCAGGAATCACAATCAACTAGAATATAAGAAAAATTATTGTGGTAATAAGGAGTGATAATGATTCGAATCATGATTTAAAAGATGGTATTTTAGTTGAGGTGAAGTGTTATCATGTTATTTGTAACATTATTTATAGGAAAAACACATCTTCCTATTATAAAATATTGATGATATTAAAATAGGGATGCCACATTAATATGAGCAGTCATGTTTTCTTCGTTTTTTTCTAACATGTGATATCAACTAACTAGTATCATAATATTAGAGGATTTTTTGGATTAATTACAATCATAGTGAATTTCTACACTATATTTAGAGAAAATATTATAATGAAAAGTGTATTTTTTTTATAAGAACTTTTTATATATATTATCATAGGAAAACAAGGAATGTCACAATGTGGATGAGAGATGGAATTAGTTATAAATTAAAATTCATGAAGTTATCCCAAAATGTGGACAAACATGTTCTGCATTAAATAGTTTATAATTACATGAAATATGATTTTTTTTATGAAAACTTGATATGTGTGGAAGTAAGTGTGTGGAATTTAAAGATTTTATTTGTTTAAATAATATATTTTTTCATATAAAAATTCTAGACATAGTAAGAATAAAATATCTACAGATTTCACTTTCATATAGGTATATTCAAAAAATGAAAAACTTATTGAGTGAAGGGTAAAATAGAACTATGTTTTTTGAGATGGAGAGTATTCTCAAATCCACAGTAACATGTATCAAAATGATATAGTGGAAGAAGGGAATTTGTGGATCTATCCATTGTATATAACTATAGGAGGAGTCTCTAATCATAGAGGGATAATCGTCTCTATTTATTGAAGTAAAGGTACATTTTGATAATGGGGGTGAAGTATAAACACATCTATGAACATCGTTGACAAATGATATTGAGTTTAATGATGTAATGAATGGTCTCTGTAAAAGCCCAAGATTTTATGAAAAATAATCTTTTTAATTTCACTAATGTCTTGTGTTGTACGCTACACCAAAAGGATCTTGCACAACATGCATCCTTGACTTGCCTTGTATTACACGCAATCATTACCTTCCTCGATAGCGTGTGTAGTACGCAATACCGAGTTTCACTAAACAATGATATGCTATTAAAATATTATTAAAACTTGCCGTTATGAATAGTAATAACCACCTTTTAAAATTTTAGAAATTTTATATCTCAAAATGGACTTCATTTTTGGATTCAGAGTATCGAATTTAGCCTAAGGTGAAATTTTGGTACTTTTTGGATATCATTCATATTCTGATGAATAGTGAAAATTACTAAATTTTAATTAAAAACAAATTTTTTAATCGAAAAAATTAATAGTGATAAATTGTTAATTTGAGTGCTTTTAAAGTATATTTAGAATATACTTTTACAATTTAATACAATGTTGGTCATTGAATGTAATTCCACATTTACACCAGACATAAACAAGTGTTAATCTTTTGATAGTTATTATCTCTTAAAAACACGCTATTTGTTGTGACAGTGGAAATTAATTATAAAATTAATTAATGAAACTTATATGTTGGGAATTTTGTAAAATAGAAATCATTTTTGAATTCAGAATATCAATTATAGTTTAGGGTGAAATTTTGGAATTTTTCTGAAAAACTTCAATTTTTGATGAATAGTGAAACTACTAAGTGGTAGTTAAAAAAATTAATTTTTTCATAAATCTTAATTTTACCGCTTATTTGAATTGAATTTCAAAAATCCGAGAGACACGGTTGATTTCAGTAAGTAAAATGTGGTTCAATGAGATGAAAATAATTTTTGGTGAATAGTAGCAATGATGTCACGATATTTAAGATTCCCATTTTTATTACATGGGTTATGCAATGATGTGTGATTTATGATTTTGTGGCACACATAAGAATGGTATCATTATGAGATGGGTGGGACCTATATATCCCTCCAATGCATTGGGTAAAGATCTTATATCTCATGAGATAGACATGGCTGGAATGGTAGGTTATACCGGTTCAGTGAAATAGGACTGAAACGAGGGTGACTCGGTTCAGAAAAGGGCTTTGTCCACTAAGATAGTCTTGGAAATGAGTCTTGACTAACAAGAAATCATTCTCTATGATTATGTGTGTATGCCACAAAGTTTAATGTTTTAAGTTATGATTATTGTGTTTACATTTCACTGCCATGAGTTATCCCAGGTTATGAAATTATGATCTCTTTTACAGGTTAATATTTCCAAAAGTTATTTGCTTATGTATATGATGTGATTGATATTTCTTTGGTTTACCCTTACTGAGCATTTGAGCTCACCCTTTTATGTTTTCTTTTCCCCGGGATATAAAGAAAGGTTTTAGGTATAAAAATAAGGAAGATCTTTATGGGAGATGTTGAAGATCTTTCACCAGGATTAGAAGATTATATTCCGAGTTTCCAAAGACACTAAACTGTTACGATCCTTTTGTGTGTGTTTTTGTTATGTACTAAGTATTCTGCAAATGTAATGTAATGTCCATGTACGTTATGCTTCGGTTCTCTACAGTTGGTATCAGAGGAATGTTTTAGTCAACCTTTGGAAACTAGGATGCGAAAACGTTAGTGAGATCCCTAGAGATATTTCTAAGGTATGTCTAGGGATGTCCCTAAGGTTAAGTATACGTATAGGTTATAGTACTAGAATTATGATAACAGTCATAGAATTAAACCTAAGATGTTAGATATTGAAGGTACTCCCCCTTTATTATGTTGTTTTCCCTAGCATGATTTTTGCCTCTCACACTATTCTTTTTGGGTTTTAGATGATGTCTGGAACCCGAAGGAACCATGTTGATCAATGCAATGGACAATGCAATGATTGTCCTCATGAACAAACAAATTTTATGGGAGATGGTGTGAAAAATCTTATTTCTATACTTACACAAGCTATGAATCATTTTGGACTTCCAAATGAGCAGAGAAGGGAACAATATTCTATTGAGTCCTTCATGAGGCAACGTCCACCTTATTTAAGTGGGACTTCCGATCCACTTGTTGCTGAACAATGGATCAGTACCACTGAAAAGATATTTTCAGTTCTTCAATGTTCTGAACATGATAAAGTCATCTTAGCAGTATATCTTTTGGAAGGTGAAGCTGATCAATGGTGGAATATTATCAAGAATATGAGGCCAAGAGATGAAATTGATTCCATGGAATGGGACGAGTTCAAGAACTTGTTTTTTAGTAAGTACTTCCCTCGTATTCTTCGAACAAAGATGGAAAAGGAGTTTCTTGAGCTGAAGCAGAAGGATGATGAATCTGTTGGTACCTATGAAGCAAATTTTACAAGACTTGCAAGGTACGCTTCTGGTATTATTATCCAACCTGAGAGTAAGATCGATCGATTTTTCAGTGGCTTAAATCCAAGTCTTCGAAGGGCATTAGCTATAAGAGACATCAGTATCTATGAAGAAATTGTGCATTGTGCTATGAAGGTAGAAATGGAATTTGGTGTTACAAATCCATCTCATGGTTTTGAAAAGAAACGAAAGATGGAGTTCAAGGAGAAATCTCAGAATAATGGTGAAAAGAAGATGAATGTTTCCTTATGCACAAAGTGTGGAAAGAAGCATGGTGGAGATTTTCTTAAAGGGATTAGAAAATGTTTTAAGTGTGGAAAAGAAAGTCATCGAGCATCTGAGTGTCGAGGTAATGGAAAAAGGGTTTCTAATGATGTGAATAAAGCAAACACTGCATAGAACGCACCACCAACACTTCAATGATTCCAGTGCAAGGAAATGAGGAATTATGCTAATAAATTCCCTAATCCAAGGGTTAGTGATGATAAACATGATCAACCACTTAAGGCAAAGGAAAAAAGTGAAGTCACATGCGATCCCTATTGGCGATGTTGAATATGACAATGATGTGGTGGAATGATTAAGTGTTTATGTAATGGGATTCCAAAATAATGTTGTATCATAAAGTATTGGAATATTTATGTGTTGGTCTAATGTGGTATTCAAAGTGATTGAAATATTTTTGGAAATAAGATGATATGCGCATAATGAAGGGAAAACGAGAAAATGAAATGTTTAACAGTATTCATGAGCTCATGATTGATATAAGGACTAAGTGATATCATGGTTTGAGTATATAGAATTTTGAGGATTTTGGTATGTGGAAAGTGTTAACTTTTAACTACATTCATGAAGGTTCAATGGGTATTCATTCTTCAAGTGAATACATGATTAAGGTATTCACATGTTTTAAATTTGACCAACAAGATATATCTTATGATATATGGGGGATAAATGATGGCATTCACGTGATTATTCTGTGACATTTCAAGTAATCATTTTCTTTATACTATGAGCTTGGACCGAAGTATTTTAGATAAGCCTAAAGATTAGAATGGATTATGTTGGACATATGTTAGGATAAAAAGTTTTTCGATATTATTGATGGGATGTTATAGTATTATAGCTTTAGAAAAAGGACAACCTGCAGGATGGGTGACAGCCCATCACATCGGATAAGGCTGTGGGAATCGAACCCACAACCGAAGTGCGACTGGCCTTTATCGCCTACCACCGGCCTACAAAAAGTCCATGTTTAGTAGAAAATAGTTTTATTATATTAAGAAGTATGATATATGAAGTATAAAGTCCATTTTAGGAACCATATATGATTAATCTCACTATAGAATGACTTATGTATATTTAATAACTTTTGCTAACCTTTTGTTTGAGACAGATGGAATGACCCGTCATTCTATCACATGATCTGCTAACACTTCACGAATAACAAATTCAACTTCATTTATTTAAGAGATGAAGTGGAAATTGTTCAAGGCACGAACAACAGTCAGATTGTACCAAAATAAAGTAAGTATTTATTCTAATTCAAATTCTTCAACTTTAGGGAAACGATCTTGAAAACCAAAAATGTTGTCCTAGTGCTCTTATATCTGATTAATCAGATGGTACCTTAGATCATCACAAATTTATGGATTTGTGATTGTTGGCTTTTCCATATCCATGTTCTCTACCACTCTTAATCAGAACATGATGGTTAGATTTTTCTTCCATATCCATATTTTCACCTATGTGGAAACCCAGTGATTAGTTTATTTGGGTAACCGTTACGTTTCATACTTTCATTTTTAAATATTGGTTTTTGTATTCCTTTTTACGATGTGGGTTTCTATTAATGAAACTTTCGAATAGTAAACCATTTATAACCCTGACGAATTTCAAGGGCGAAATTCATTTTAAGGGGGGTAGAATGTAAAAGCCCAAGATTTTATGAAAAATATTCTTTTTAATTTCACTAATGTCTTTTGTTGTACGCTACACTAAAAGGATCTTGCACAACATGCATCCTTGACTTGCCTTGTATTACACGCAATCACGACCTTCCTCGACAGCGTGTGTAGTGCGCAATACCGAGTTTCACTAAACAACTATATGCTATTAAAATATTATTAAAACTTGCCGTTATGAATAGTAATAACCACCTTTTAAAATTTTAGAAATTTTATCTCTCAAAATGGACTTCATTTTTGGATTCGGAGTATCGAATTTATCCTAAGGTTAAATTTTGGTACTTTTCAGATAACTTTCATATTCTAATGAATAGTGAAAATTACTAAATTTTAATTAAAAACAACTTTTTTAATCGAAATAATTAATTGTGATAAATTGTTAATTTGAGTGGTATTAAAGTATATTTAGAATATATTTTTACAATTTAATACAATGTTGGTCATTGAATGTAATTCCACATTTACACCAGACATAAACAAGTGTTAATCTTTTGATGGTTATTATCTCTTAAAAACACGCTATTTGTTGTGACAGCAGAAATTAATTATAAAATTAATTAATGAAACTTATATGTTTTGAATTTTGTAAAATAGAAATCATTTTTGAATTCGGAATATCAATTATAGCTTAGGGTGAAATTTTGGCATTTTTCTGAAAAACTTCAATTTTTGATGAATAGTGAAACTACTAAGTGGTAGTTAAAAAAATTAATTTTTTCATAAATCTTAATTTTACCGCATCTGTGAATGAAATTTCAAAAATCCAAGAAACACAGTTGATGTCAGTAAGTAAAATGTGGTTCAATGAGATTAAAATAATTTTTTGTGAATAGTAACTTTTTACTTTTATTTACCACGGTTAAAAGTAAAAAGGGTAATTAAGGGTATAAATGATATTATTATTACCCTAACACATGTCCTAATCCTATTGGACAACTGAATCTCGACCAAAAACAACCTTAAGTGCAAAATATTATCATTTAGGCCCACTTGGATTAGATTAGGACATTTATTATTATTTATTTCAAAGAAGAGTTAAAAGAGTTAAAATCAATGTTTATTTACTAAAATATTTTTAATATAGGGTTATACATATTATAATTTCGACTATAAATATTCATTATAAATCTAAAAAGATTTCCTACATAATGGTATTTTATTTTTAATTTTTATACTTTAAATAATTTAATTTATTTATGACACAATGATGATGCAGTAATTACCTTTTTAAGAAAATATTAACATAATTGATGTTATAAATGCCCAAATAAATGTAATTTGAGACTTCTTATGACTTACACTAATTTTATAGGTTAATATGACATGTTATTGTTTATTTACGTAACTTGGTTCGAACTTATCATTCTGTTAGAAATTTCATAAAAATCATGTACCAAATAGTGTCAAAATTGACATAAATTAATTTTTAAAAAAAATATTATATTATTAATTGTTATTTAATTCCTAAAAATTTAAAGTTCGGAAAAATGACTTAGATAAGGATATATATATTAATAATAAACAAATTTTGGTTCGTTTGGCTTGATATAGTATGTTTATTAACCATATAGTGTAAGAAAACAAAAAGACACGGTAAAAGTTAAATTATTTAACTTATAGTTAAATATAATTGATAAGGTTAAAATAATAACCTAAACTTGTCTAAATCTTATTGGATGAGAGTATTTCGACCCATACCCACTTTATCTTCTAAATAAGACCATTTGGAACCATTATAAACCGAATTTGACCTTAATATAAAATAATATTTTGAGATTTTCCTAAGATGCCCCTCTCCTCCCTTATAAAAGGGCACCTCCTCCCTCTCCTCCTCACACCAATTTTAGCATTCAAGCTCGGCCAAACCCTGCCAAAATATCTTCTCCACTTCCCTAGTATCATCCTAGAGGTCCTGGTCTTCTTCAAATACCATCCTTAGTTCTTTAAGTGGAGGTTAAGTGAAGGCGCGTCAAAAAGAGGTAATATCCATTACCGATCTTTTTCAATATCTTTCTTCTTCAACTTCTTCTTCTTTATTTGTTTCATGATAAAGTAATAACATAAGTATTTATTATATACTGATATGTTATTATAAATATGAAACAACTCTAATTAACCTTCTATCCATCCTACGGAAAAAAGAAATCACCGCGCGTGCGTACGTACGGAATACCGTCTCCATGTCGTGGTGTAATCTATTTTCCGCCACCACCGTAATTGGATGGGTATAATGGTGTAATGAGTAACTATATATGATTATTATAAAGTTATATTGATACTGAAATAGTATACATACACTTCAACACAATTCCACGACCATGGGAACGATATCATCGCTCGTGCATACGTACGGACTACCGTCTCCACGACGCGATGAGATTCATTATCAATGATTAACCATTCCTGAATGATTATAAAGTATATATAATAAGTAATAATGAAATATATGACATAATAATGATACTAGATTTATGTATATTTATATGTATGTCAACTACTTAATTCCATTCAATTCAATAAGGAAACGAAAACAGCGTTCATGCGTACGTACGGACTACCGTCTCCATTAACGGTGTATTTCTTTCCATTTAATGATCTATTATATATATGTATATTATGAATATATATATATATATATAAATCATGTTTTATATTCTGGAATTAAGTAATCATGATCTAAGTAATCATATGAATAATTACAAGTCAAAATACGGACGACAAATGAAATAATTTCACCCAAAACGCTCTTTAACATGGAATTTACAAAAGAACAGGTAATATAAAGTCATAAGTGAACCATATATGATATCATAACAATGAATATGATTCTGTAATAAGTCAATGACATTATTTAAATCATTATACCGGAGGTTCGGACACTTACGAAGCAAATCGGACCTAAGGTAAGGGAAAATATCACAATCTCATTTTTATCCGAGATTGTTTATACTTTGGTATTTACTGGGGTGTATTTTATCATCCACATCCATGTTTCCTAAGTATGTAATATTTATATCCCTATACAATAGTTTAAATCCAATTTTACCCTTCGGTGAGTTTTTAATAAAGAATATGAAAGGAATCTTTTGTCGTTTTTCGTACGGGGTACTTTTTGACTTTTTCGACAAAAGTACGAAGAATGTTTTTTTTAACTTATACAGAATGAATGGATTTTTTAATACATTATTTTAAAGAATCATCCATTAATAGTTTTAAAGTTTATTTTTAATCAACTTCTTTATGTTTAAAGTTTTATGACATGTTAAGAAAGGAAAAATGTTTTTGAAGAAGAAAAGATATTTTCCTCAAGAATGGAGTTCAAGTGTTTTATCAAAATTATTTTCCATCTAAGATAATTAAGGGTTCTATTTTTATCTCTATTATTACATTGATTTGATAGTTTTGTGATGGAATTATGTTTATAAATTCCTTTATCTTATATGAATTGTTTTATGATGTCACGATGTTTAAGATTCCCATTTTTATTACATGGGTTATGCAATGATGTGTGATTGATGATTTTGTGGCACACATAAGAATGGTATCATTATGAGATGGGTGGGACCTATATCTCCCTCCAATGCATTGGGTAAAGATCTTATATCTCATGAGATGGACATGGCTGGAATGGTAGGTTATACCGGTTCAGTGAAAGAGGACTGAAACGAGGGTGACTCGGTTCAGAAAGGGACTTTGTCCACTAAGATAGTCTTGGCAATGAGTCTTGACTAACAAGAAATCATTCTCTATGATTATGTGTGTATGCCACAAAGTTTAATGTTTTAAGTTATGATTATTGTGATAACATTTCACTGCAATGAGTTATCCCAGGTTATGAAATTATGATCTCTTTTACAGGTTAAGATTTCCAAAAGTTATGTGCTTATGTATATGATGTGATTGATATTTCTTTTGTTTACCCTTACTGAGCATTTGAGCTCACCCTTTTATGTTTTATTTTCCCCAGGATATAAAGAAAGGTTTTAGGTATAAAAAAAAGGAAGATCTTTATGGGAGATGTTGAAGATCTTTCACCAGGATTAGAAGATTATATTCTGAGTTTCCAAAGACACTAAACTATTACGATCCTTGTGTGTGTGTTTTTGTTATGTACTAAGTATTCTTCAAATGTAATGTAATGTCCATGTACGTTATGGTTTGGGTCTCTACAGTCTCAATAGTTTTGAAAAATTGAATATTATGCTTCCAAAAATCAAGAAAATATTGATGAATGATAAAATTATAAAAGTGTTATCCATGTTTCCATATGTGTTAATATTTTTGAGATACTATATTCAATTTAAATGGTATAAATTATATTCTAGATTTTTTGTTGAAGGTTAAGAATAAATGTTCATAAATCCATGTGAATATGTTGTCTAATAAAAAAGGATAATTAATTTGTTTGTGTTACAAACCAATAATTTATAGGTGAAATCGTATGTGAAGGTTTTAAATATGGTAGTGTAAATTAAGTTAGCTTTATAAAGATAAATCATATAATGATTTCTGGATGAATGAACTTTCCGGATTGGGTTGAAGAAGTGGTATTCTTATGTATCATATATTTTAAATAGTTGATCTCTATTTAAAAAAAAGAATACATAGATTTTTTTATTCTTAGATAGATAGTATCAAAAAATCTTAATCATCTTGAATCAAGATAGATGAAAAATATTTCTAAAAGTGTTACTAACAAATCCCATAGAGGGTATTGTTGGGAAGCAATGAGAATTTGTGTTTCTATGTGTTGTTTTTTTATTCATTATCAACCCTATCACAAGAAAATAGATTGAGTTATGGAATTATATATGGTGTTAGATTATACATTTTTTGGTATTGAATTTTGTATTGTCTATTCAACATGTGAAAAATTGCATGAGGTGGTGATGTTTTTTATGATGGGAAAATGGAGGATTTCATGAGTCACTATCTGATCCAAAATTATCATCTTGATCATAAAAACATTGGATAGATCATGAAAATATTATGGTAAGGTTCTAAGACTATGAATACATTGACATATGCATAGTGAAATAGTTATATAAGTGCATGATTACATGTGGGAATTTAGCATAGGAACACAAAGAAAAGAAAGAACACTCACACACATAATAATCTAGGTGAAAATGGTGATTCAAATTCACATCAAGGAAATAAGGAAAAGTAAATATTTTCATGGTTCTGAACTTTTAGTGTGTATGTAATGAAGAGTTCATGATGATTCATGCCTTTTTATATAATTATGTATTGATACTACCTCACTAAAATATGGAAAAGGAATAGAATTCATAAATTATAGTTTGATTTAGAAATGATTGGATGATTCAAGAATGTATGTTTTGGAAAGATTTTTTGTTTTTTTAATATGAAATGATATGTGACAAATACATTTTTTTAGTTTCACACATGAATATAAAATTTTTAAAGAAATTTTTAAGGAAATAGTGTTCTTTTAATAGAATTAATAGTTTCATAAATGAAATTTAGGGTCTTAATAGTATCAAAAAATAGGTTAATCACCTATAAATAGGCCTTTTCCACCCTTATTTGAGAAATATTAACTTGCTGAAGAGTCGAAGGCTCTAAATTCATAAATTAGTTTCACAATAGATTTTCTTTAATGAAAAATACATAAGAATATTAATTCCATAAAGAAAAAACTAGCATCAATCTGACCAATATTGTTCCTTGAAGTCTTGGAATGATTAGAGGGAGATTGTGTGTTTCATGATAAAGTGAGAATTTCTCAAATATTAGTATTTTTATTACATAGTGTATGTTTTTAATTTTTTTGGAGTTTCATTAAATTTTTATGTGTTTTAACATGAAAAGTGATTGGAAGTCATAGAATACATTTGAAAATGAAGTCAATATCCCATAAAGACTATTCTAATTGGGAAAGTGGATATGCTACAATGATTATGTTCACAACTAGTTTGTGAAAGAGATATGTGGAGATCAACATGTACTAGTAAATGTAACATCAATAAAATAGTAAAGTCTTCCATTAATATTTGGGCCAAAAATAATTTTATTTTAATGTTGTGAGAAAAGTTAGAGGAAAAATATAATTACCCTTGGGTATTTCTGACCCAAACCATAAATCATTTAATGTAAGTGAACATATCATTGAGTTCCCACAAAAATTAATTATATACATAATACTTGTGAATATTAGTGAATTTTTCACATAAAAACAACATTGGTGTGTGATCCTTATAAATAGCCCTTTGTGGTTGATACTAGGGAACTTAATATGTCTTCTCTGTTTGATTTTATTATATTTTTTTAATGATAGTAATCTGTGAATTTCTATTGAATGGTCCTTGATATTATCCAAATTAATATAAGATAAGAACACTGGTTAATCAACTCATTACATAAAACATGAAGAAAAGAGTGACCCTACTAATATGTGACATCATGATCTGTTTGGAAATCTAGGGTTTGATAGGTGAATAGTGGTACAGGAATGAGTTTCATAACCAGATTCACTCACCCCCATCATTAGGTAATCTCACACTAGAAACCCTTTTGTATCTGGTAAAAATGTTTTTATTCATTTACATATGATAATTTACAATTATAAAGTTATTTTCATACTATTTGTTTTATTATATTATGAAATTCAAAAATCCTTCTTTTAAATTTAAATAAATAATTGAATCATTCATAATTTTTTAATAGTAACATTATTTTTTAAATTGAATACATTAAAACTTATTCACAAGTAAACAATAAAATTTTAGTAAATAATAAAATGTGGTATTATATAGTACCATACTCTATAAATATAGTATTTTTGACTATTATTTTATAAATGGTTTTATTATATTATATAAGTAATAACGGTTATTATTATACCTAAATAAAAATATAATAACAATAATTTTTTATTGAATCGAGTACTATTTTCATTATTTTAGAAATAAATTTCTATTGCATATATTTTTATAAAATAATTATCTTCAAAATCCATTCCATAGTTTTCTTAACATTTTTGTTACTTAAAAAAACATCATTATAATATATATTTTGTAATGTTATGGGGAAATACTCGCATAGTAACACCAAATGAATCATTATTTCACACATCAAAGGGGTATTGTAATTGTAGACATGATGCTTCGTATTTTTTTATTGTATTTCTTAACTTAGGATTCAAAATTATACTATATAATTATTCATTTAATTGAACAGTAATACTTATAATGAATTTATTTATTATTATATAAAAAATATATAATCATAATATTTAGTATAAATTTTATTTTTCAATGGTTTTAACATCCATACATTCATAGTCAGTTTGTCATTATAAATAGATGATGTTTCAAAACAATGGTCACCTCCATAATGAATAGTTTGAATATATTCTACTTTTTATTATATTTAATTTTAATAATTTAATTATAAATTAAATGTTTTTGTATTTTATTATTTAATATGATAAGTCTTATTTTAAAAAATTCAGGAAACCCATCATAATAACTATACCATGAAGATTCCATAAAATATTTACATATAATAATATCTAATATTTAACCACTATAGAACCTTTAAATTTTAAGAGCATCATTTTATGTCCAATCGTATTTAATATAATTTTCTTTTGGAAAATAAATATTTGTTAAATTATATATATTGATATAGCTTTGGATGTGATGGACCAAACGCAGTAATAAGACATTTAAAAATATAAAATGTTCAAAAATAATTATTTTTTAAAGAATATGTAATAATAATAAATTAAATAAATGTAAATTAGTTATTTCTAAAATAATCCTTAACTAAATATTAGATTTTTGGAGGATAAAGGAGTGTTCAGTAAAAATCAGGTTTTCAGGTATGATTTATTCTTCTAATTCAGATTTTTTTTTCAAGTTGTTTTTATCAATGTTATACCATTAATAATTAATAGAATATCAAGAAAATTGAAAATATTCAATTATTATTTACCTTAAATATGTGGTGTTATTGTTCTTGTTAAATTTATTGTTGATTCTTAGTTAAAACATAATGATGTTTTAAGGGATCTCTCTCTACCCCCCCTATCTTATCTTATTATAGGGCTTTATTTATTTCTTTTCTACCATATTCTATATTCGAAATATATAACAATATAACGATTTTTATTCAATTTTTATATGTTTTTAAAGATGTAAAGGTCAATTTATTGTCCATCAAATGATTTCATAAAAAAATATTTCATACTATGTTTGAATGGGAATCATTTTTTAAGTATTTATATATTTTCCTTTTCCAACAATCATTGACATATATGTCCATGTTATTGTATAACTTATATAATTCTTGTATTGGATATCTTTTAATATTTTCACTCTTTTTATTTTTTTTAATTTCATGGACCTTCTTTAGTCATTAAATTGATTGTCTTATACAAAATTGTTACATAACTCATTTTAATTTTGTAGGTTATCAATTTTTTGATGAGTTTTTATATGTTTTTCAGAAATAATATTAATCAAATTGATATTATATAATGGGAGGGATAAATTAATTCTCGGTACCAATCAATTAGATAAAGAAAATATATTTTTATAATTTACTTTTGAGTCATGGGAAGAGATCCTAAATTATTATACTATGACATCTTCGTTATGGGAATTATATATATGTATGATGGTAAAATTTATCATTATTCTTCATTCATGTGTTATAAACATTCTTATTATATGTATTTAATTTATACCATTGGTTTATATGTGTCATGATACCATGACATACCCAATTATAACCCTTTATCCATTAATGATTCTGATATTTAAGTTTCATTTTTTACCCTCTTATTATAATTTTTATACCAATAATTATTTTATATATCCCCCCAAAAAATAATATGTTGTTAAAATACTACACATAATTATTGGAATGACAGTATTTCTAATAAAATAAATTTTTATGTTTTCAAGTCATTAAATAATATATTATATAATTAATTTATAATGCTATTAAACTTATCTATTTTTGGGTATATATATTTTATATTTTCTTATGGATTTCAATCGAAATTATTTCATATTATGAATATGTGTTATTAATTATTATAATAAATTTTTTTCTTGAATATAATCTATCAATCCCATGTCCTGGGTAAATGATATTATGAACTCTAAATTCTCTAGTCTATAGTCACATTACTATTGACGTGATCACTTTTTTATAGAAAATTAATAAAGACATTATTAAGTACTCATGATCGACTCACATAATAGACATATTCAAATTATTTTGTTATTAAAATTAAAAAAAAATATTGACCCACTCAACCAGAACACGTTATCACTCTAATTGAATTACATGGTCTCTTGTACTCATTAACACCATCACATAATATATTTTTTATTCTATCTATTTACTATGTATCATGATTGATTTTCCATATCACATAGTTAATGAAATTTGGGGTTGTATCCATATACACTTGCATACATACTACAATATTTCCATATGCAATGCTTTGATTATATTTTTCTGCTACACATTAAACGCATAATCCAATATCTATATCATTAGTCATAAGAAATTAATATTCATAATACGTTACATGAGACAACTAATATTACATCTAATTTTATATATTACAAAATTATTCAATTTCCAATATGGTACCATCTAACATAGAAAAAATTAAATTAAATTTTTATTACAATTTCTATATTTAAATCATGTGTATTCAATATTAATAGTTTTATGATCATTAAATAACAAATAATTTTTCGAAAAATAATGAAAATACTTACATAATGGTAATCTATAAAATATCTTACTTATCATTATTAAAAACCCATAATATTACATATAACATAATTAATTTTAAATGAAAATAATGTTTCATATTAAAAAAATTAGGGAAATAAATTAATTTTAGAGAAAAATATCATTTATTTTTGTCCCTTAAATGAAAACTAATTATGAAGTAAAAGTATAAATTAATTTCCTCTTGGTTTTTAGTCTAAAAAATGTGGCTAAATGGAAAATAGTAAATTAATTTTACACCAAATTCATCTATTATATAATAATTTTCTTTAAGAATAAAAATATGTATGTTTTAAAAATAGTAATAAAAAATATAAGACACTAAAATATATAAAAAAAAGTGTTCTGAAATTTTCAAAACATTATTTAAGATGAGTATGTGAAAATTTTCCCCCTTTCTTAGACTGTTTATTTGGAGAAACTTTGAACAAATAATGTAAATAAAATATAATTAAAGTAGATAATTAGTCATTGACTCGTCAACATACACTTCTATAGTCAAGAAATATAATATTTACACAAACAAATTACATATGTTTTATATTGTTTTTAAATAAAATTTTATCCTCCTTCATTAGGAATGAACATTTAAGCACATAGTACTTGTTCTTCTTAGAGTTCTATAATACTATATATTTGGATTCATTTAAATATATTATTTTCAATTCCCTTTTCCATATCATAGTTTTCTATATAGACTTTTAGGATGCATTTTTAATTATATTATCAATTATAATTTTACACCCCTAGGGTTTGGGTATAGATATTGTAACAGCCCGATATTTTATGAAAAATATTATTTTTAATTTTATTAATGTCTTGTGATGTACGCTACACCAAAAGGAGCTTACACAGCACACATACTTGACTTGAATTGCATAAAACGCAATCGCGACCTTCCTCGATAGCGTGTGTAGTACGCAATACTGAGTTTCACTAAACAACGATATGCTATTAAAATATTATTATAACTAGCCGTTATGAATAGTAATAACCACCTTTTAAAATTTTAGAAATTTTAGCTCTCAAAATGGACTTCATTTTTTGATTCGTAGTATCGAATTTAGCCTAAGGTGAAATTTTGGTACTTTTCGGATAACTTTCATATTCTGATGAATAGTGAAAATTACTAAATTATAATTAAAAACAAATTTTTTAATCAAAATAATTAATAGTGATAAATTATTAATTTGAGTGGTTTTAAAGTATATTTAGAATATATTTTTACAATTTAATACAATTTTGGTCATTGGATGTAATTTCACATTTAAACCAGACATAAACAAGTGTCAATCTTTTGATAGATATTGTTTCTTAAAAACACGCTATTTGTTTTAACAGTGGGATTTAATTATAAAATTAATTAATGCAAATTCTATGTTATGAATTTGGTAAAATAGACTTCATTTTTGAATTCGGAATATGAAATATAGCTTAGGATGAAATTTTGGCATTGTTCTGAAAAACATCAATTTTTGATGAATAGTGAAACTACTAAGTGGTAGTTAAAAAACAGAATTTTTCATAAAACTTAATTTTACCGCTTCTGTGAATGGAATTTCAAAAATCCGAGAGACACGGTTGATGTCATTAAGTAAAATGTGGTTCAATGAGATGAAAATAATTTTTGGTAAATAGTACCTTTTTACTTTTATTTACCACGGTTAAAAGTAAATAGGGTAATTAAGTGTAAAAATGATATTAATATTACCCTAACACATGTCCTAATCCTATTGGACAAGTGTATCTCGACCAAAAACAACCCTAAGTGTAAACTATTATCGTTTAGGCCTACTTGGATAAGATTAGGACATTTATTATTATTTACTTCAAAGAAGAGTTAAAAGAGTTAAAATCAAAGTTTATTTTCTAAAACATTTTTAATATGGGGTTATACATAAGATAAATTCGACTATAAATATTCATTAGAAATATAAAAAGATTTCCTACATAATGGTATCTTATTTGTAATTTTTATACTTTAAATAATTTAATTTATTTATCACACAACAATGATGCAGTAATTACCTTTTTAAGCAAAATTATAATAATTGATGTTATAAATGCCCAAATAAATTTAATTTCAGACTGTTTATGACTTAAACTAATTTTCTAGGTTAATATGACCTGTTATTGTTGATTTAAGTTACTTGGTTCGAACTTATCATTCTGTTATGAATTTCATAAAAATCATGTACCAAATAGTGTCAAAATTGACATAAATTAGTTTTTAAAACAAATATTATATTATCAATTGTTATTTAATTCCTAAAAATCTAATGTTCGGCCAAATGACTTAGATAAGGTTATATATATTAATAATAAACAACTTGGGGTTCGTTTTCCTTGTTATGGTAAGTTTATTAACCATATAATGTAAGAAAACAAAAAGACACGGTAAAAGTTAAATTATTTAACTTAGAGTTAAATCTAATTGATATGGTTACAATAATAACATAAACTTGTCTAAATCCTATTGGATTAGAGGATTTAGACCCATCCCCACCTTATCCTAGAAATAAATCAATTTGGAGCTACATAAAACCGAATTTTTCTTTATAATAAAATAATATTTTTAGTTATTCCAAAGGTGCCCCTCTCCTCCCTTATAAAAGGGCACCTCCTCCCACTCTTCCTCACACAACTTTGAGCCTTCAAGATCGGCCAACCCCTTCCAAAATCTCTTCTCCACTTCCTTAGTATCATACTAGAGGTCCTGGTCTTCTTCAAAGACCATCCTTAGTTCTTTAAGTGGAGGTTAAGAAAAGGCGCGTCAAAAAGAGGTAATATCCATTACCGATCTTTTTCAATTTCTTTCTTCTTCAACTTCTTCTTCTTTAGTTGTTTCATGATAAAGTAATAACATAAGTATTTCTTATATACTGATATGTTATTATAAATATGAAACAACCCTATTTAACCATCTATCCATCCTACGGAAAATGAAATCACCGCGCCTGCGTACGTACGGAATACCGTCTCCACGCCGTGGTGTAATCTATTTTCCACCACCACCTTAATAGGATGGGTATAATGGTGTAATGAGTAACTATATATAATTATTATAAAGTGATATTGATACTGAAATAGTATAAATACACTTTAACAGAATTCCACGAACATGGGAATGATATCATCGCTCGTACGTACGTACGGAATACCGTCTCCATGACGCGATGAGATTCATTCTCCACATTAACCATTCATGAATGATTATAAAGTATATATAATAAGTAATAATGAAATATATGACATAATAATGATACTGGATTTATGTATATTTATATGTATGTCATCTACTTAATTCCATTCAATTCAATAAGGAAACGAAAACAGCGTTCATGCGTACGTACGGACTACCGTCTCCATGAACGGTGTATTTCATTCCATTTATCAATATATTATATATATGTATATTATGAATATATATTATATATAAATCATGTTTTACATTATGTATATAAGTAATCTTGATCCAAGTAATCATATCAATAATTACAAGTTAAAAACACGAACGACAAATGAGACGATTTTACCCAAAACGCTACTTTAACATGAATTTACAAAAGAACGGGTAATATAAAGTCATAAGTGGACCATATATGATATAATAACAATGAATATGATTCTAAAATAAGTCAATAACATGATTTAAATCATTATACAGGAGTTTCGGACACGTACAAAGCAATTCGGACCTAAGGTAAGGGAAAATATCATAATCACATTTTTATCCGAGATTGTTTTTACTTTGGCATTTACTGGGGTGTATTTTTATCATCCACATCCATGTTCCCTCAATATGTAATATTGTTTCAATCCACTTATAATAGTTTAAATCCAATTTTACCCTTCGGTGAGTTTTTAATAAAGAATATGAAAGGAATCTTTTGTCGTTTTTCATACGAGGTACTTTTTGACTTTTCCGAAAAAAGTACGAAGAATGTTTTTTTAACTTATACAGCATGAATGGATTTTTAAAACATTATTTCCAAGAAGCTTACTTTACAAGTTTTCAAGTTTATTTTTAATCAAGTTCTTTTATTTTAAAATTGTATGACATGTTAAGAAAGGAAAAAAATTTTGAATTAGAAAGGATATTTTCCTCAAGAATGGAGTTCAAGTGTTTTATCAAAATTATTTTCCATCTAATATAATATAGGGTTATGTTTTTATCCCTATTATTACATGGATTTGATTATGTTGTGATGTAAATATTTTTATGAATTACTTTATCTTATATGAATTGTTTTATGATGTCACGATGTTTAAGATTCCCATTTTTATTACATGGGTTATGCAATGGTGTATGATTTAAGATTTTGTGTCACACATAAGAATGGTATCATTATGAGATGGGTGGGACCTATATCTCCCTCCAATGCATTGGGTAATGATTTTATATCTCATGAGATAGACATGGCTGGAATGGTAGGTTATACTGGTTCAGTGAAACAGGACTGGAACGAGGGTGACTCGGTTCAGAAAGGGACTTTGTCCACTAAGATAGTCTTGGAAATGAGTCTTAACTAACAAGAAATGATTCTATATGATTATGTGTGTATGCCACAAAGTTTCATGTTTTAAGTTATGATTATTGTGATTACATTCCACTACCATGATTTATCCCATGTTATGAAATTATGATCTCTTTTGCAGGTTAAGATTTCCAAAATTTATGTCCTTATGATTGATATTTCTTTTGTTTACCCTTACTGAGCATTTGAGCTCACCCTTTTATGTTTTCTTTTCCCCAGGATATAAAGAAAGGTTTTAGGTTAAAAAATAGGGAAGATATTAATAGGAGATGTTGAAGATCTTTCACCACGATTAGAAGATTACGTTCCGAGTTTCCAAAGACACTAAACTATTATGATACTTGTGTGTGTGTTTTTGTTATGTACTAAGTATTCCGCAAAAGTAATGTAATGTTTATGTACGTCAAAATTCGGGTCTCTACAGCTGGTATCAGAGGAAAGGTTTAGTCAACCTTTGGAAACTAGGATGCGAAAATGTTAATGAGATCCCTAGAGATATTTCTAAGGTATGTCTAGGGATGTCACTAAGGTTAAGTATACGTATAGGTTATAGTACTAGAATTACGCTAACAATCATAGAATTAAACCTAAGATGTTAGATATTGAAGGTACTCCCCCTTTATTATGTTGTTTTCCCTAGCATGATTTTTGCCTCTCACACTATTCTTTTTGGGTTTTAGACGATGGCTGGAACCTGAAGGAACCGTGTTGATCAATGCAATGGACAATGCAATGATTGTCCTCCTGAACAAACAAATGTTATGGGAGATGGAGTGCAAAATCTTATTGTTATACTTACACAAGCTATGAATCATTCTGGACTTCCAAATGAGCAAAGAAGGGAACAATATTCTATTGAGTCCTTCATGAGGCAACGTCCACCTTCTTTCAGTGGGTCTTCTGATCCACTTGTTGCTGAACAACGGATCAGTACTACTGAAAAGATATTTTCAGTTCTTCAATGTTCTGAACATGATAAAGTCATCTTAGCAGTATATCATTTGGAAGGTTAAGCTGATCAATGGTGGAATCTTATCAAGAATACGATTTCAAGAGATGAAATTGAGTCCATGGAATGGGACGAGTTCAAGAACTTGTTTTTCAGTAAGTACTTCCCTCGTATTCTTCGAAAAAAGATGGAAAAGGAGTTTCATGAGCTGAAGCAGAAGGATGATGAATCTGTTGGTATATACGAAGCAAATTTTACAACACTTGCAAGGTATGCATCTGGCATTATCATCCAACCTGAAATTAAAGTTGATTGATTTTTTAGTGGCTTAAAACCAAGTCTTCGAAGGGCATTAGCTATAAGAGACTTCAGTAGCTATGAAGAAATTGTGTGCCGTGCTATCAAGGTAGAAATGGAAGTTAGTTTTACATATCCATCTCATGGTTTGGCAAGAAACGAAAGATGGGGTTCAAGGAGAAATCTTAGAATAATGGTGAAAATAAGATGAATGTTTCCTTATGCACAAAGTGTGGAAAGAAGCATGGTGGAGATTGTCTTAAAGGGACTAGAAAATGTTTTAAGTGTGGAAAAGAAGGTCATCGAGCAGCTGAGTGTCATAGTAATGGAAAAAGGGTTTCTAATGATGTGAATAATGCAAACACTACAGAGAACGCACCACCAACACTTCAATGCTTCAAGTGCAAGGAAATGGGGCATTATGCTAATAAATTCCCTAATCCAAGGGTTAGTGATGATCAACATGAGCAAGCACTGAATGCAAAGGACAAAGGGAAGCCACATGCTATCACTATTGGTGATGTTGAATATGACAACGATGTGGTGGAATGATTAAGTGTTTATGTAATGGGATTCCAAAATAATATTGTATCATGGAGTATTGGAATATTTATGTATTGGTCTAATGTGGTATTCAAAGTAATTGAGATATTTTTAAAAATAAGATGATATGCGAGAAAATGAAATGTTTAACAGTATTCATGAGCTCATGATTGATATAAGGACTAAGTGATATCAGGGTTTGAGTATATAGAATTTTGAGGATTTTGGTATGTGGAAAGTGTTAACTTTTAACTGCATTCATGTTTTCACTAAGGTATTCAAGAGAATACATGATTATGGACTTTGAATGTTTGGAATGTGACCAACAAAACATATCTTATGATATATGGGGATTGATGATGGTGTTAAATCTCTGGTAATCGTTTTCACTATGTTATGAGAGTGGACTGCAGTATTATGGATAAGCCTAAAGATTGGAATGGATTATGTTGGACATAAGTTAGTATTGTTTAAGGATAGAAGTTTTTTTCGATATTATTGATGGGATGTAATAGTAATATAGTTTTAGAAAAAGGACAACCTGCAGGATGGGCGACAGCCCATTGCGTCGGACAAGGCTGTGGAAATCGAACCCACAATCGAAGTGCAACTGGCCTTTATCGCCTACCACTGGCCTACAGAAAGTCCATGTTTACTAGAAACTAGTTTTATTATATTAAGCAGTATGATATATGAAGTATAAGTCCATTTTAGGAACCATATATGATTAATCTCACTATAGATCGACTTGTGTATATAATTTTTGCTAACCTTTTGTTTGAGACAGATGGAATGACCCGTCATTCTATCACATGATCTGCTAACACTTCACGAATAACAAATTCAACTTCATTTATTTATGAGATGAAGTGGAAATTGATCAAGGCATGAACAACAGTGGGATTGTACCAAAATAAAGTAAGTATTTATTCTAATTCAAATTTTCAACTTTAGGGAAATGATCTTGAAAACCAAAAATGTTGTCCTAGTGATCTTATACCTGATGAATCAGATGGTACCTTATATCATCACAAATCTATGGATTTGTGATTACTAGCTTTTCCATAGCCATGTTCTCTACCACTCTCCATCAGAACATGATGGTTAGATTTCTCTTCCATATCCATATTTTCACTTATGTGGAAACCCACTGATTAGTTTATTTGGGTAATCGTTACATTTCATACTTTAGTTTTTAAAGCCAGGTTTTGGTATTATTTCTTACAATGTGGGTTTCTATTAAAGAAACTTTCGAATAGTAAACCATTTATAACCCCGACGAATTTTGAGGGCGAAATTCATTTTAAGGGGGGTAGAATGTAACAGCCTGAGATTTTATGAAAAATATTCTTTTTAATTTTATTAATATCTTGTTTTGTACGCTACACCAAAAGGATCTTTCACAACACCCATCCTTGACTTGCCTTGCATTACACTCAATCGCGACCTTCCTCGATAGCGCGTATGGTACGCAATACCGAGTTTCACTAAACAACGATATGATATTAAAATATTATTATAACTAGCCGTTATGAATAGTAATAACCACCTTTTAAAATTTTAGAAATTTTATCTGTCAAAATGGACTTCATTTTTTGATTCGTAGTATCTAATTTAGCCTAAGGTGAAATTTTGGTACTTTTCGGATAACTTTCATATTCTGATGAATAGTGAAAATTACTAAATTATAATTAAAAACAACTTTTTTAATCAAAATAATTAATAGTGATAAATTATTAATTTGAGTGGTTTTGAAGTATATTTAGAATATATTTTTACAATTTAATACAATGTTGGTCATTGGATGTAGTTTCACATTTAAACCAGACATAAACAAGTGTCAATCTTTTGATAGATATTGTTTCTTAAAAACACTCTATTTGTTTTAACAGCGGGATTTAATTATAAAATTAATTAATGAAACTTCTATGTTATGAATTTGGTAAAATAGACATCATTTTTGAATTCGGAATATGAAATATAGCTTAGGATGAAATTTTGGAATTGTTCTGAAAAACATCAATATTTGATGAATAGTGGAACTACTAAGTGGTAGTTAAAAAACTGAATTTTTCATAAAACTTAATTTTAACGCTTCTGTGAATGGAATTTCAAAAATCCGAGAGACACAGTTGATGTCAGTAAGTAAAATGTGGTTCAATGAGATGAAAATAATTTTTGGTGAATAGTAACTTTTTACTTTTATTTACCACGGTTAAAAGTAAATAGGGTAATTGAGGGTAAAAATGATATTAATATTACCCTAACACATGTCCTAATCCTATTGGAAAAGTGTATCTCGACCAAAAACAACCTTAAGTGTAAACTATTATCATTTAGGCCCAGTTGGATTAGATTAGGACATTTGTTATTATTTAATTCAAAGAAGAGTTAAAAGAGTTAAAATCAAAGTTTATTTACTAAAACATTTTTAATATGGGGATATACATAAGATACATTCGACTATAAATATTAATTAGAAATATAAAAAGATTTCCTACATAATGGTATTTTATTTGTAATTTTTAGACTTTAAATAATTTAATTTATTTATGACACAACAATGATGCAGTAATTACCTTTTTAAGAAAAATTAACATAATTGATGTTATAAATGCCCAAATAAATTAATTTTAGACTTTTTATGACTTAAACTAATTTTATAGGTTAATATGACATTTTATTGTTTATTTAAGTTACTTGGTTCGAACTTATCATTCTGTTATAAATTTCATAAAAATCATGTACCAAATAGTGTCAAAATTGACATAAATTAGTTTTTAAAACAAATATTATATTATCAATTGTTATTTAATTCCTAAAAATCTAATGTTCGGCCAAATGACTTAGATAAGGATATATATATTAATAATAAACAACTTGGGGTTCGTTTGGCTTGTTATGGTAAGTTTATTAACCATATAGTGTAAGAAAACAAAAAGACACGGTAAAAGTTAAATTATTTAACTTAGAGTTAAATCTAATTGATAAGGTTAAATAAATAAACTAAACTTGTCTAAATCCTATTGGATGAGAGGATTTAGACCCATCCCCACCTTAGACTCGAAATAAATCAATTTGGAGCTATATAAAACCGAATTTGTCTTTATAATAAAATAATATTTTTAGTTATTTCAATGGTGCCCCTCTCCTCCCTTATAAAAGGGCACCTCCTCCCTCTCTTCCTCACACAACATTGAGACTTAAAGCTCGGCCAAACCCTGCCAAAATCTCTTCTCCAATTCCCTAGTATCATCCTAGAGGTCCTGGTCTTCTTCAAAGACCATCCTTAGTTCTTTAAGTGGAGGTTAAGAAAAGGCGCGTCAAAAAGAGGTAATATCCATTACCGATCTTTTTCAATTTCCTTCTTCTTCAACTTCTTCTTCTTTAGTTGTTTCATGATAAAGTAATAACATAAGTATTTCTTATATACTGATATGTTATTATAAATATGAAACAACCCTATTTAACCATCTATCCATCCTATGGAAAATGAAATCACCGCGCGTGCGTACGTACGGAATACCATCTCCACGCCGTGGTGTAATCTATTTTCCACCATCACCCTAATAGGATGGTTAGAATGGTGTAATGAGTAACTATATATGATTATTATAAAGTGATATTGATACTGAAATAGTATACATACACTTTAACACAATTCCAAAAACATGGGAATGATATCATCGCTCGTGCGTACGTACGGAATACCGTCTCCACGACGCGATGAGATTCATTCTCCACATTAACCATTCATGAATAATTATAAAGTATATATAATAAGTACTAATGAAATATATGAAATAATAATGATACTGGATTTATGTATATTTATATGTATGTCATCTACTTAATTCCATTCAATTCAATAAGGAAACGAAAACAGCGTTCATGCGTACGTACAGACTACCGTCTCCATGAAAGATGTATTTCATTCCATTTATCAATATATTATATATATGTATATTATGAATATATATTATATATAAATCATGTTTTACATTCTGGATATAAGTAATCATGTTCCAAGTAATCATATTAATAATTACAAGTTAAAAACACGAACGACAAATGAGACGATTTTACCCAAAACGCTACTTTAACATGAATTTACAAAAGAACGGGTAATATAAAGTCATAAATGGACCATATATGATATAATAAAAATTAATATGATTCTGGAATAAGTCAATAACATGATTTAAATCATTATACAGGAGGTTCGGACACGTACAAAGCAAGTCGGACCTAAGGTAAGGGAAAATATCACAATCTCATTTTTATCCGAGATTGTTTTTACTTTGGCATTTACTGGGGTGAATTTTTATCATCCACATCCATGTTCCCTCAATATGTAATATTGTTTCCATCCACTTACAATAGTTTAAATCTAATTTTACCCTTTGGTTAGTTTTTAATAAAGAATATGAAAGGAATCTTTTGTCGTTTTTCGTACGAGGTACTTTTTGACTTTTCCGAAAAAAGTACGAAGAATGTTTTTTTTTAACTTATACATCATGAATGGATTTTTAAAACATTATTTCCAAGAATCTTCCTTTAAAAGTTTTCATGTTTATTTTTAATCAACTTCTTTTATTTTAAAATTTTATGACATGGTAAGAAAGGAAAATGTTTTTGAATTAGAAAGGATATTTTCCTCAAGAATGGAGTACAAGTGTTTTATCAAAATTATTTTCCATCTAAGATAATATAGGGTTATGTTTTAGTCCCTATTATTACATGGATTTGATTATGTGGTGATGGAAATATTTTTATGAATTCCTTTATCTTATATGAATTGTGTTATGATGTCACGATGTTTAAGATTCCCATTTTTATTACATGGGTTATGCAATGATGTATGATTTAAGATTTTGTGGCACACATAAGAATGGTATCATTATGAGATGGGTGGGACCTATATATCCCTCCACTGCATTGGGTAAAGATTTTATATCTCATGAGATAGACATGGCTGGAATGGTAGGTTATACCGGTTCAGTGAAACAGGACTGGAATGAGGGTGACTCGGTTCAGAAAGGGACTTTGTCCACTAATATAGTCTTGGAAATGAGTCTTAACTAACAATAAATGATTCTCTATGATTATGTGTGTATGCCACAATGTTTCATGTTTTAAGTTATGATTATTTTGATTACATTCCACTGCCATGATTTATCCCATGTTATGAAATTATGATCTCTTTTGCAGGTTAAGATTTCCAAAATTTATGTCCTTATGATTGATATTTCTTTTGTTTACCCTTACTGAGCATTTGAGCTCACCCTTTTATGTTTTATTTTCCCCAGGATATAAAGAAAGGTTTTAGTTTAAAAAAAGGGAAGATCTTAATAGGAGATGTTGAAGATCTTTCACCATGATTAGAAGATTACGTTCCGAGTTTCCAAAGACACTAAACTATTACGATCCTTGTGTGTGTGTTTTTCTGATGTACTAAGTATTCCACAAAAGTAATGTAATGTTTATGTAAGTCAAGCTTCGGGTCTCTACAGATATCATCAGAGGGTAAAATATTACAATATCATTATTAATAAATATATATATAACACCTCATTATAACCCCGGAATTAATGGAAATCCGCACTAGTAGATGAAAATTTTATCTATATCACCGCAATATAGGATCTTGGATCTTGATACTTTATATATGATTCCAAATGGCCTAAGGTGTGATCCTTTATAAACAAAAACTATTTAATCATAGTTGTCCTTAAATGAAAAAAAATGTTAATAGATTTTCAAAAGAATATTAAAACACATACATATGAAAAAAGAATTTAAAAAGAAAATATTTGAATAAAAACATATCAGTGAATATATGTTTGTTTAAAAAAACATTTAATGAAAGTAGATGGGATTTATGAAATAATAAAATAAATAGTTCAAATGTAATTCTCCAAAATCCTCTTCCATATCCCTGAAATTGATTTATGTCTCTCTACATATTCTTAATGAATTCATCTAATTATCTACATCAAGAATTATGATGTCTACTAGTTGACAAAATTTGGAATATATTGGGTGATTATAAAATAATAATAATTAATCCAATGAATTTATAACAGTTCTATGTATAATAATTTTCAATACAGAATGCCCATAAATAATGGTAAATAAAAATAGTTTAAAAATAAAATATATTTTAATCTATTTTTTTAAACCGATTTAGAAAAACCTATTTCTTAAATGATTTAGAGAATTTAAAAATTTTATAGAAAAAATAAAATCATTACCTACATTTTATCAATATTAAAGACAAGATTCCTCATTGATCACCAATTTTCCAAAAATACACATCACCCAATTCCAAGAACTATCATCTTAAAGAAATATTAAAAAGAATAAACTATCCCCAAAATCCAAAAAAATACATTTTTCTTACTGTATGATAATAAATTACTATGTCTGGAAAAAAAATCCATTAATGTGGGATTTAAAATTATAATAAAATTAATGAATAAAAATATTTCATTACATTAGGAGAATCCCCCTCACACATTGCACGATCCCACCATAGTTATTACCATATTTTATCCCAAATTATTCAAACTCTTGTTCACCATAATACACACATTATTTCTCACAGATTCACTATGTATCAATAATTGTTGATTCAAAAACAATTTCTCACTAAAATACAATTTAATTAAATTCTAAAATAAAACCCTTCCAAAAGTATTATCACATCAATATTTTTTTTCCTAAATATTTTAAAAAAACCCTATAATTATTGGAATAATTTAAAAATCTATATTTCAATAAACTAAGACAAGTTAATTTAAAATTTTTATTTTCATAAAAAAATTTAATTATAACATATTGATGATTTGAATCCCTAACATCTAATAAAAGAAATAATAATTTAAACAAATAATATCTCTTTGTAAAAAATAAATATTTTAAACAAATCATAAATTTTAATTAATGATTTAAAATAATTGATCTTGAATCAAATAAATTTAAATAATATCTTAAAAAGGGATAAAATTAGGATACATTTATGTTTAAATTGATTACAACCCCAAATCTATAGTCGAACACCTCACTAAATAGATAAATCCTCATATCACTAATATAGTGTAAAAAATCCTCAATATATATATATATTGAAGAGTTCTAAATCATCATGTTTGGGTCAAAGATAGAGAGATATCAAATTAATGTATGCGGAGATTTTAGATTTAGATGATTAATAAGATCTAAATTGAAATCAACAATCCACCCCCTCGATCCATTTAAGATATGTTTAGAGACCACAACAAATACTATAATCATCAAAATAAATTGACCAATAAAGTTAAAGAAATAGAATGTAATGTTTCACAGAATAATAATGTGTTAAATGACACACCATGATACGTAATCCTATGTTTGTATTCATTATACCTAGTCTCCAAGATTGTTCAATCTATTTTCTTTATTAGGATGAAATTTCTGGGATGGACGGTCTTTATGCATCATCCTTGTGACTAAGTAAGTGATCATGTAAAACCATTATATGAATTAAGAGTTTCTAGTAACGATATTCATGACCTTTTTGGTGACTAAAATAACAGGTAAAGACCTCCTAAAATATTCCACAAAATTCATATTCACATAAATCCTACTATCTATAGTAAAAAGAACATTTCAGCTCCAATTTTTTTATTAAATATAACATTTGAGGAATTTAATCCATCCATATCCATAAAAAAGTAAAATTTCAGCATTCAACAATATATAGGGAAATAAAAAATAATTAAATAAAATTAGATTTTTTGTTCTATCCACCAAATAAATTGTTCCCACAAAATTCCATCTTATGATACCATAATCAAATAAATATTTCAACAACTAATAAATTTTAGCATCCCTCTCTCATGTATTTTATTGTCCCATCATATGTTGCTATAAAAATCAAGCTAAATGAATACTCTTCCTCGGATGATCGTCTCCCCCCGGTCTAAATAATCAATAATTCTCTCGATATAAGATACAACATGCTCCAAATCAACTATCTACTATCTCAATACACAAGCCAGTTTTAGTTAACACTTCTGTAATTCATAATTATGGACAACATTATAAACTATAGAATAAATTTTTTCAACACCAACTGATATGATACATAATTGTATGTAATATGAGTTGAAGATATCAATTTAAAGAAATTTACATCATTATCCCATTATGTAAGAGAACATCCTTCATGTAATGTGTACCAAATTTATAAACATAAATTTAAATAATATGGTTAACAAATGAAACAATAACATTATAGAATACCCTATAAATCAAAAATCATTATACATGTACAGTGGTCTCAGTAACCCAATCTAAAAATCCATGTCAATATAAAATTAATTCTTTATTTGGACTAGAATATAAATAAAAAAATTATCATTCATTAATATTTGACCATTACCTATTGAAAAATAAATCCATTAGAAATAATTTCTAAATCAACCTTCTTCATTATCATCAAATAGAATTTTAACTTTAGATCATGATAATATTATTATCTAATGGATTTAATATGTCACGAATTGTCCTTGTGGCCGGTGCAGTGACTACTCCAAGCCCACCTTCCATAGGCCAGGGGCTGGCGACTAGCACTAAAAAGGTGTACATCCCGATAAGAAGGGAAGGCATTGTCTCTGTAAAACATAAACACATTCAACTAGAGTACAAGAAGAAGCAAACACTAAGTAAAACAGGAAACAAATGTAGTGCTGAATGTAAGGGGCCGTAAATACAAGCCCAACTATAAAGTACAAGGTAAAAGAAAAAACATGTGGAATGTGGCATGCAGCTCCGAGGGACGGCGCGTCAATCGGACGCCTTATCAGTGAGTTATTAGCATTTCTGTTCCAGGGGCCCGGTTGGATTTTGGGTTCAATACAACCCAACCATATTCAAAACACATCTGAATCCTATGTGGAGTATTCCAAAAGGTCTGTCTCATCAAGAGGAATCCAACGTAGTCGATGGCACGTCAATCAGACGTACGGTCCTTATGTTATAAACGTTTCGGCTCTAAGGGCCCGGTTGGATTTTGGTTTTGAACCTACCTGGATATTTTTCAAAAGTCGTCCAAATCTCACATAGACTATCACAAAAGGACCGCCTCATCATGAGGTTCCCAGTGCCACAGACCGCGTGTTGATCGGATGTGCGGTCTTTATGTTATTCACGTTCAAGTGAAAACAGGCCCGGTCCGTTAGACCCAATGGGCTGACGGGTCGGGTCGACTCGGTTTTGGAGGGTCCGACCTGGAAAAGGGGTCATACTATCCTGGTGAGTCACGGGGCCTGGCCCAAGGGGCGTGGCATGGCCGGGTGGGGACCGGTTCAGCGTGGCCTGGCAGGGCACACTGCCCAGCTGGCTCGGCTAGCCGGCCGGGCGGTCCGACGGGCGCGACCCCTTGGCTATCCGAAGCAGCGGCGCTATGCGGTGCCACCCTTCCCAAACCAGCTGGCTAGGCTGGCTGGACTTTTGGGGCACGCGGCCTACACGGCGGGCAGAGGGTCTTCCGGCGCGGCGCCCACCTGGAGCCGCGGATCTGCTACGCCCAGGCAGCCGATGGGCCGGCCGGTCCTTCACCAAAAGCATCCCGCAAAGCGGGCCATAGTTCCCGCTGCACATCTGGCACGACGACACCAGCTTCCTCCACTACAACCTACACTGGCCGCGATTCCGCATCCCCATCACGGTGCGACGGCATTTTACTTCCTCCGCTACGGCCTACTTGGCCGCATCGTTTCTTAGCATATGCGACGACAGCCCTTGCACTGCCGGTCTCATTCGGGTTCCACCTCCGATCATCAGTTCTAAAAGGATCAAGATCAAGAGGATGGTTGTTAGACCATGTTCTTTTGGCCCGCACCCTCCGCGTTATGTGATAGCAATAGGCCAAGACAATCAATGATATACAATGACGAATAGAGGCACAATTTTAATCCTTTATAATAAAATATAACCCCTATCTCAAATATGGGTCCTTCATCGTAGATGCGAAAAGAGTTGTCGCTCCATCAACGTCGGGAAAGAACCATCATCATTGGCGAGTTCCCCACAATTATATTTCCTCTCTTGATGTGGAGTATGAAAAGGAAATGCGTCATAGATCTTCGTGGAACCAGCGTTCTTCGTTGAAGAGGTGTTTTTCTTCAACGAAAGTGAAATTCTCTTCTTCTTCTTCTTCAAAGGATCTCTCTCAAAATCCCCCTACCCAACAAGGTCCAAAGTAAAATAATAGGCCAATCCTCTTATATTATTAACACTAACAATTTAAATTCAAATTTTAAATCACATAAATAATTATTTGAATAGGTTCAAATTATTAGTTATGGTGTGTTGGCAAGAGTTAAAGAGGGAGAGAGAGGTAAGGAAGGGTTACACAATTAATGAGGAGTTAACAAATTAATGTAGGGGGTTTAAGGGAGTTTGGTGAAAATGAAAGGTTGGGGATCGTGTGGGTATCAGCTCTCATATAACCACACATGGGAAGTTGGGTGGATGTGGGCTCCATCAACAACTTCCCATGGAAGGGTGTAACTTCCAAGGATACAAAATAAAAATTTTTAAGAATTTTATTTTTTTAAAACTTATTTCCTAAATAATAATTCTCAACCCTCATAAAACGCAACTATATTAAAGGTCCCCTTAAGAAATTACCGGTGCTGCGAGTTCATCGGTGCCCTCGAATTTCAATTCGGAGCACCGGTTCAAAAGATAGAAAAAACACGCTCATTCATTCACTGGACGTACCTGAGATAAACTTCAGAAATTGATTTCTGGAACACTGGGCCTCGGAATCGAGTTCCTTCAGAAGCTGCAGACTCATAAAATTCCAAAGAAAATTATTAAAAAAAAATTCTTGAAAAATCTGGGTTATTACATTACTCCCACCTCAGGGCTTTATGTCCCTGTAAAGATATAACACAAACTAGGGAAACAAAGGAGGTATTAAGCATGCATATGAGACTCCTGATTCCATGTTCTCTCCTAGAGGTTTCTCGTGCTGCAAGAAAAAGCACACAAGAGGAATTGACCATCCCCCTAGGACTCGATTTTTTCGATCCTCAACCTCTACTGGAACCCTGTGAAAGTCTCCTCGTCATCGATGTCTAGATCTCAGTGGTAAATGAGGACGAATAGGTCGTGCACACATCTCCTCCGCTGAGATACATGGAAGATGTTGTGCACCCAGTGCAACTGAGGTGGAAAGGTGAGAGGTTAGTCACCACACCCACCCTGCTGAGGACCGAGAAAGGTCAGATGAACCTCGGAGAACATTCCGCCTCGGCCACATCTCTATAGACCTCGTCGAGGTGATACCCATATAAAGACGTGGTCACTATCCTCTAACTCTAGTGGTTTCTATATCCTATCAGCATATGACTTATGTCTGCTTTGTGTAGGCTTCATCCTCTCCAAGATGATCTGCATCTTCTCTGTCAAAGCCTGAACCATCTCTGGTTCTTCACATGCTGATTCCAACACTATCCACAAGGGATATCTGAAACACGGCCAGCTGCTGTCTCGCCACTCCTAACAGCTGAATGCCAGATCTCTTACTATGATCATCTACTACAACGTTCCCATCCCCAAGAATATTAACTATCTCGAATTCATAGTCCTGGAGTAAATTCAAGACATTACCGATGTCTCAGGTTCATATACTTCAGATAGAAAATACACCTAATACTATTGAGTTGGAGGGATCCTTAAACCATTCGATCAACGAACAATGGCTGAGACTAGCCAATAGAAAGAACTCATGTCCACCCTTCCTAGTCTACATTCTACAGGAACTGCTGAGATTTCTCCTCTACCAAAAAGAGCAATCTGGTCCCATCCCCTGGATGAACCACGTTCTTTGCCTAATACAGTCAATCATCACATGAATCGTACAATTCATGTCATGAATGACGTCGTAAGGCCTCGATGATACTACTAAGAGATCCAATTGTTACTCTCGCCTCCAAGGGATGAGTCACACTGTCGGCATCAGTGCGTGGTTACTAGGTCTTCTCCAGTAGGCATCTCACAAGTGAGGGTCAGGTTAACAGTTTTAACCAAAACCTATTAGTATCAACCATACAAAAATGACAGGAAAGCAAACGTCACAAGGAATAGTGTCTTTTATTACTGCAGCTCAAGTACCAAGACACACAACAACTACAAACAACAACCACATGGAACTAGAAGCACCATGAACAAATGACTCTATGCCTGGAAGTAGTCTTGCTCCTGTCCACCTGCTTCCAAAGCTCCATAGTCGTATGCTTCAGCTGCCTGAAGTTGTGCTCTCCAATATCCACCCATTCCCTGCGACCGGGGTGGACCTCCTAGTGGTGGTGGTGGTGGTGGCGACACCTCTAAGCGTCATACACCACCGGTTGTACGGCCAGCTCCTCTTCCCCGATCTGGTAGGTTCTTCTACTGTCTTCTTCTCATCTGTTGGATAGGTCGGGCAGTCTTGAGAAAGTGACCCAGCTTGCCGCATGCATAGCACTTCTTTCTCCTCGTATGGCTGGCTCTGTTTCTTATGCCTCCCACAACTGAACCTATATTATGAGGTCGCCCACCTATTGGCCTAGTCCGCTGTGACTTCTGCGTCATTTGTCTATTATCGGCTGCATAAGACACCGCTACAGTCGAAAAACCATGTGGCATGGGTAGAAACTACTGATCACGCTCAGAGTGTAGAGTCACTGGTATAAACTTCACCCTGAAAAAGTCTCGATGTTTCCCCAGGTGAAGGTCATCTCGTCGCAAAACTAAAGTATCTGGCTTCACCGCCTCTCAACTTATCATAGGAAGAGACTAACAGCTAGGTACACCATCAAGTCAGTAGGTGTCCCAACTATGTGGAAAGTTCATGCTACAAACTTCATCCAGTGCCCCGCCATCTGAAAATATGACTCGCCTCAAACCATTGGAGGCCTCTGTCACTGGAACTCGGGCAATGCTCTCAAATGGTGTGCACTCTCCGCTGGTGTCTCAACAAGGAGAGGGCCCTGTACTAAGGCCTCGCTTCTCGGTGGGCAATCATTGGGCTCTCCACTCGGTACCCACGCTGACTAACTGGATGAATACATCCTGAAAGAAACAGATGTGACACAGTTAAAAGACTATACCTAGTGATTTGACCTGGTTTGAGCTGATTTAAAAGAAAATTTTGAAAACACACACGCAATCAGTGTTTTCAGGTATTGAGTCAAAAATAAGAAATCAGGGTCCTGGTGTATGGATACGTCAGTTTCCCCCATAAACACTGGACTCTAGGAATTAAATACTACACTTAGTACCCTTAACACTATTAATTCACAGAAAGAAAATATCAGAGTCCCATGTTTTGCGGTAGAACCGACTCCTCTGATACCAATTTGTCACGACCCGTCCTCAGGGCCCATGTCGTGACTACCCCAAGCCCGCCTTCCATAGGCCAGTGGATGGGGACTAGAACCAAAAAGGTGTAAATCCCTATAAAAATGAAAGGTATTTCCTTTATAAAATGTAAACACATTCAACTAGAGTACAAGCATAAGCAAACACTATGTAAAACTGAAAACAAAAGTAGTGTGAAAGTAAGGGGCCGAAAATAAAAGCTCAATTGTAAAGTAAAAGGTAAAAGATAATACAGTTGGAAGGTGACATGCAGCTCCAAGACCATCCACCATGGATCCTACCTAAAGGGTAGGTACAGAAAGTGCATCTCCTAGATCATCCACCACGGATCCTACCTGAAGGGGTAGGTACAGATAGCCTCCTCATCGTCGTCGTCCGTCATCCTCCTCCGGGTACCGACTCGTCGTGAGGTCCACCTCTGAGTACCGACTCATCGTGAGGTCCACCTCCAGGGGTCGTCCAGTCCTCATAAAAGCGGCCTCCGTCGGCGATGTTCGTCGTCGGCATCCAACACAACAAGGTGCATGCATAGCCCGTGCAGGGGTGAGTATAATGATACTCAGTAGGGACCCTGAGACCCTCAAGGTCTCACTAAATCCAACAAGGATAACCACAACGAAGGATCTCAACAGATAACCCTTACTTAGGTATATTCCCATACATATACCTATGTTATCAGGTAACCCATCTCAATCATGAGAAAAAACACAACGGTCATTGACTCATCTCAAGCCAGTATTTTTATTAACGATGACGAAAACACGGTTGCTGGAGAACTCCTCCTCTATCGAGCACAGGAGTCCTATCATGACTCTGAGGTGCTACTCACTAACCTTAGACAGATGAGATACTCCTCCACTGTCAATTACTGTGGGTCTGCCACCCCAACATAGTAGTGCTCCCAGCCATGGGTCTGCCGCCACAACGTAGTAGCGCTCCCCCAACTAGCCTACAGAGGTACTCCTCCGGTCGAGTACCGCGGGTCTGCCACCCCAACACAATAGCGCTCCTCCACCATGGTTCTGTCATCCCAACACAGTATTTCTCCCCACTGTGCTAGTCATGTCACTCCGATACGAATCGGACAAGCAGTCATCAGGTCTCAGCCTGCTACAAGGTCCCCGTACTCCGTATGCTCATCTCTGAGACGATCCACTCCACGAGCTACTTTTTGACACTACATGTTTCACAATGTTCCATGAAGAAGTATCTAAAAGGACCTCCAAATCATAGGGGTCCCAACGCAACATATGGCGCGTCAATCTGACGCTCAGGCTGTGAGTTATTAGCATTTCCGTTCTAGGGGCCTGGTTAGATTTCAGGTTCAATCCAACCCGTCCATATTCAAACCTCATCTGAATCCTGTGTGGAGTATGCCAAAAGGTCCGTCTCATCAAAAAAATCCAACATAGTTGACGACACTTCAATCGGACGTCTGATCCTTATGTTATAAACGTTTCAGCTCCGAGGACCCGGTTGGTTTTCGGTTTCCAACCAACCTGTCTGTTTTTCAATAGTCATCCAAAACTCACTTAGAGTATTGAAAAAGTACTACCTCATCGCGAGGCTCCCAGTGACGAAAATGGAGTGTCTATTGGACGCGCGTTATTCATTTTATTCACATTTATGTGAAAACGGACCCGGTCCGTTAGACCCGATTGGCAGACGGGTCGGGTCGACTCAGTTTTGGCAGGTCCGACTCGGAAAAGGGGTCGAACTAGCCCTGTGAGTCACACGGCCTGGTCCGAGGGGCACGACCAGGTCTGAAGTTGTGCGGGCCGGCCCAAAGGGGCGCAGCCCGGCTCGGCAGGGCGTGCGGCCTAACTAGCTCGGCCTGAGGATCGGGCGATGTCGCCCTTCCCAAACCGGCTGGCTAGGCTGGCCGGCCTTCTGGCGTAAGTGGCCCGCATGGCGGGCCGCAGCTCTTCCGGCACAGCACCCACCTAGAGCCATTAATATGTTTCGCCCGACCGGCCGACAGGCCGGCCAGTTTTCTAGCATCACGCCATCCTGGCGCCGCGGCTCCCCTTCGGCCGGCTGACCGACGGGCCTGTTGGTCCTTCAACCGAAGCGGCCCACAAAGTGGTCTGTGGTTCCCACTACACAGCCGGCACAACGGTGACAGCTTCCTCCCCATCGTCGGGCCGTGTTTGTTTGGTCCGCGCCCTCCGCGTTAAGCGATAGCATTAGGCCTAGACAGTCGAAGATATACAACGAGGAATCGAGGCACAATTTTATTCCATTAAAATTGAACATAACCCCTACCATGAATAGCGTTCGTTCATCGTAGATGCGGAAAGATTTGTCGCTCTGTCAATGTCGGGAATGAACCACCGTCGTTGGCGAGTTCCCCACAATTATATTTCTTCCCTTGATGGGGAGGAAGAAAATGAATCACTTCGTTGATCTTTGTGGAACTGGCATTCTTCGTTGAAGAAGCAATGTTCTTCAATGAAAGTGAAATTCTTTTCTTCTTCTTCTTCACAAGAGCTCTCTCAAAATCCCCCAACCCAACAAGTGCCAAAGTAAAATAATAGGCCAATCCTATTATTTTATTAACACTAGCAATTTAAATTCAAAATTTAAATCACTTAATTAATTATTTGAATAGGTTCAAATTATTAATTAAGGTGTGTTGGCAAGAGTTAAAGAGGGAGAGAGATGTAAGGAAGAGTTACACAATTAAAGAGCAGTTGACAAATTAATGTAGGGGTTTAAGAGAGTTTGGGTAAAATGAAATGTTGGGGCTCATGTGGGCCCCACCTCTCCTATAACCACACTTGGGAAGTTGGGAGGTTGTGGGCTCCACCAACAACTTACCATGTAAGTTTAACTTCCAAGGTAACAAAATAAAATTGTTCCAAAATTTTATTTATTTAAAACTAATTCCCCAAATTATGATTCTAAACCCACTTAAAATGAAACTATGGTAAAGGTACCTTTAAGAAATTATCGGCGCTGCTAGTTCATCGGTACCCTCAGATTTCTATTCCGATCACCATTTCAAAATATAGAATAACATGCTCTTCCGTTCACTGAACATACCTGAGATAAACTTCGGAAGTTGATTTCGGGCACACTGGTCCCCAGAATCGAGTGCTGTCAGAACTTACAGACTCGTAAAATTACAATGAAATTACGAAAAAAATTATTTGAAATTTGTGGGTCTTTACATTACTCCCACCTCAGGGATTTATGTCCCCGTAAATCTATAACACAAACTAGGGTAACTAAGGATGTACCGAGCATGCATCTAGGCCTCCCGCTCCCATGTTCCCTCCTAGAGGTTTCCCATGCTGCCAGAGAAAGAGCACAAGAGGAATCGACCATCCCTGTAGGACCTACTCTTGTTGATCCTCAACCTCTACTGGAACCCCATGAAAGTCTCCCTGTCATCGATGTCTAGTTCTCAGTGTTCGATGATGACGGATAGGTTGTGCACACATCTCCTCTGCTGAGATATGTGGATGACATTGTGCACCTGGTGTAACTGAGGTGGAAAGGCTAGTGGTAAGTCACCTCGCCCACCCTGCTGAGGACCTAGAAATGTCAGATTAACCTCAGAGATAACTTGACACCTCGGCCACATCTCTGTAGACCTCATCGAGGTGAGACCCAGATAAATACATCGTCACCATCCTCAAACTCCAGTGGTTTATGTCTCGTATGAGCATAGGACTTATGTCTACTCTGTGCAGTCTTCATCTTCTCCTAGAAGATCTGCACCTTCTCCGTCATAGCCTGAACCATCTCTGGTTCATCACGTGCTGATTCTAATATTATCCACAAGGGATATCTGAAATGCGTCCAGCTTCTGTCTCGTCACTCCTAATAGTTGAATGCCTGATCTCTTACTACGATCATCGGCTACAATGTTCCCCTCCCTAAAAATATTAACTATATCAATGGAATATGACATGTTCGGGCACATGGGTGGGTCGTAGGGTGGGGAACACGTGTCTACGGGGCAACTGGTGGGCGGGGCAAAATTGTTACACAATATCCAACTCAAATTCACAAAAATACTGACAATAATCACCCGATGGTTTCCTATAATCTAATAACTGCATTTTAATACAAAGGATCATATTCAATACAATTGAAAATCCATCAATGGTATCCTTACCATGTTGGATTCACCATATCTTCTTTTACACCCCACATGACATATTCCCTTATCACATTAAGTGGATCAACTTTTTAGTCACATTGAAGAAAGATAGAAATACATCATCCAGTTCCATGTTCACATTGAAGTGGAAATCCAGAAATAACCCCATCAAGATAATTTTATATATATATTTCATTAATTATTGAGTTTAAATTTTTTATGAAAATCATCCTTAACCATGTTTACCTTTCCAAACATACAAATAAAAAATAAAATAATATATATAAAGGTATTTTACCAACAAAAATTTTGTTCGTTAGAGATCTCACATCATAAAAATATAAATAGAACTCTTATGATCTATTTACCTAGTATATTTATGAAAAAATTAATACATCAATATATATAGATAAATAATATGATTAACTAATTTTATTTTATATTTTTCATAGTTTTTGTCATGTGGTAACATATACTAGGGCCTTCATTTCCCGAAATTATTTTATAATGTTGTTACACATACCAGACCTAATCCAAAAACATTATAATATATATCATAAAACATCGTAACATAAAATATTTAAAAATGCTATTTTTGTAAGTCTCCTCTTAACCATTACAAATTCCACTTAATAATTAACATTTTAATAAAATATTTCCACGATCAAATTCAAGAGTTTGATTAGTGAATATAAATTAGAAAATCCTGAAATGATTCAATATATATATATATATATATTTAATACAAAAAAAATGTTGTATACAAAATATATCCATCATCCACATACATGAAATAAAATCATAAACATGATACATCAACTTAAATACCAAGGTTAGATAAACATGGCCTACAAACACTACCTCCTCAATCCCAAAAATAATTTATGATAATTTAGTATATAACTTATTGAACACCTAAATAAATTAAAAATATTCATTTTTCATTTTTTAAATCTTTTAAACTCAAATAAATTTGGATTTCATAGAAAAAATCACCCTAACGGAATCCAAGTGCCTTTTGAAAATCATGTTTTCCAATTTATTTAAAAACAAGGTGAATTAGTAACAAAAAAATATATATAAAGAAGTCATAATTTCAATTTAATATATGAATATTGCAATCAAAATGACCTCATATATTAACTCTAACACATAATAACATTATAAAAGGATGATCATGGAATGACAATGAGATCCCATTAGCTAATCTGAATATCATATATTTGTGTATGATGATATTTCATTCCAACGTCATCTGGATCAAATTTTTATAGCTAGTACAAATCCTCTAACTACAAATGTATATCATTGAAAATAATATCAGTAAATTCAAATGGTAATCATTTGACTTTATGAATACCTCTATCTCTTGATTCATTGGTTTACCATTTATCAAGAGAAATTGGTTTTAGATTATATAACAAGATAGAAAAAAAATTCATATTCTAGCGGGGATCAAATTAAAATACCTCATCCCCCAAAAAATTATTTTATATAAAATTAATATAAAATCCTCAACATATCTTTCACACCCTAAATTAAATTTAGTTATTATTTTCCTTATTTATTTTCCTTCAATATTTCCATGTAATTTCATGCAAATTTTAAATTTTGGGATATTTTTATTTTCTTTTTCAGGGTGAGTACACATAATTTTTTATAACACATGTCCATACCATTTTTAGGGGCCATCATAGTAAATTTATTTCTTATATGGATTTTTATTATGGGTAGAATATAATTTAATCCTAATTATGTAAACCTCTACTAGAAACTACCTATGATATTTTTTATGTATGGTTTTTAGTACAGTGCTTCAAACTTATTATTAAAATCCATATAGTAATAATTTGATGGGATATATTGTTTTAACAGACTATATATTCATGGTTAAAACATTGTTAGACCACAAATATTCCTAAATAGTGCATAATTTCATGGTTAGTCCAGTGAGGATCACATAGTTACCACACATTCTGGAAAACCATGTGGCCAATACATGAATCCTAACATGCTCATTTTGTATTGGAAATTAACACTTTAAGCATATTTTTATTTAAATAACTAAATCTTCCCTTCTCCTATGTTATTTTATTTATAGTACCCCCCTGAATATCTCTATTAAATAACTCCCCTCCACAAGTTGATTCACTGGTTCTTATTTAATTATGAGGTTGGATTCTTCAAGGTAATATCTTCTAATATTTCACCCACGTTTTTATTTTCTCTTCTTCACATTTCATTTCCTATGATCATCTTAGAGACCTATAATTCCTGTGTACCAAAATTTTTATTCGGGGTATTTTTATTTTGGGGACATTAAATGTTCATTTTAGCTCGTTAGACCTTATTGTGTCTTACTAAGGTGTATTAAAAGTGATGTTGGGGAAGGAAATATTATTCTAGGTTTGTTTCTCCATATATAATCCTTTAAATTTAAAATCATATTGTTTTATTGACTAATAAGGATATTTTAGAAAGTCTATTAATTATATTCATTGTTTATTTCCATGATTTTTTTTAAAATGCCATGAAAAAAATATTGGAAACTATGAACACTATACACAATATCATGAATATTGTTTTTTTATTTTTTCTTTTGAAGTTCCATATGATTTTATGTATAAATATATTTTAAAAACCTATACACAATATCTGTCTGATTAAAGTCCAGTTTTCATATTTTAAATTAATTCCACCATTAGAGTAATTTTTTTATTCTTTTAAACAACTTCTGTAAATTTAATTATGATTTTATGATCATGTCTCTAAATATTTTTAGAAACTCGTTTTTTATAAAAAGTATTATGGTGTGGTTTTCACCTTCTAGAAGTAATTTTATAAGGATAATGATCATTAAAACATTCCCCTACTTTTGTTCCATAGAAAAATTTAAAATTCCGATTTATAGGGTTTTATATTGCATACCCCTATGGATAGATGTATACATTGTTTTTATTTTACATAATATAATAGGGTAATTTATTTGAAGTTTTTTTATTTGTGAGGATAATATTTATAACATATTATTGTGTGTGTATTATATATGTGATAATTTATTTTCTCACATCCTTTTATATATTATAACAATTCAGGGTTTGTTAGATTGGAGATAAAGGAACATTTTATGCACTAGTGTATAATCAAGCTATGGATAATGGACATTTGGTTTTAATTCACTCTATATAGAGAGTTTCCCCACAGATTATTCAGATAAGGATATAATTAGTGATAAGGAATCTTATTATTATACAGCATGGTATTTTTCATATATTGTGGTTCTGTTGGATGTGTTCAGGTCACTCGAGTGATCTAAGGCTCCAATTATTCTACTTTTTCTTTTTTATATGAATTTTTTGTTCAAAATCGCTAGTTAAACAAGGTTTTCACTAGATTTTTATAATGTTTTTAAAAACCTATATATATATATATATATTCTTGTTTACAAAAAAATTCAAGTGACCATTTTTCATTCCACTAATTTTTTTATTAAAATATTATCTGGGTAAAAATAATTTTTTTCTGTTGTTTTAAATGAAATTTTATGATAATTTCATAAATTTGTTTTAAACTAACATGAAATGAATTTAATTTTAAAGGTGATTATATTGGTATTTGGAGGGAACTTACTAGACTTTTGGTCACATTCTGGTCATATTACATGTTTATCATGTTCATGTTAGCTATTGGGTGTTATTCTAAGTGTTTCAACATGGGTATGTTGATGGGGACATGGGATGATGATTCACCTTTCACATATAAATGGGAAGTGGGGGTTCTTTTTTTAAGGTTTCTATGTTATATTAGGCCATGTCAATACATATACTTTGGATTTTTTTAGATTAAAATAGAATAGTATAAATATCTTATTTATATGTATACTCAGTTGTAGAATTTTTTATGTCTAAATTAAATATTGCTTATGAGTACATTATTTTTCATTTTCCATTCAAGGATAATAATATTGGGGTCTTTTTATATCATGTTCGTGTTAGAAATTTGGTTTTATACTAGTTTAATATTTTTTCTAATGATATGTTAGGTTAGCCCAAGCTAGTTCAATAAAATTCGTATCATAGTATATGATAATAAGAGGGGTTAGGTTCTAGAGTCTAATATTTTTTACATTGGGTGTTTGGTAGATAATTGATAATATTATTATAACACAGGTTGATGATCATGACTAAGCTCATAAACACCTCTTTTTAGTACCATAATTTAATTGACAGGGTATTTTAGGAAATGTGTGTGTGTGTTTTTTTATATAGAAATTAAAACAAGTCTCATGTATTTTTAGATGTATCTATTTTTTGGGGTAATTATTTTTTCGATTAATATATAATGATTTTTATTAAAAATATACATACAATATTGTGAGATTTGGATGAATCTAAGCAGTACATAGTTACATATTATGCGTTACAAAAAATTTCACATTTCATAAAATCCAAGAGTAGAAGTATTCTAGTGGGACATACATTTTTAGAACACAGTTATCTAAACCATGTTAACAAATAATAAGTACTTAGGAATATTTGTTTTTTGTGTTTTTTCACATTTAGGTTCTGAGTTATTTTCAAGAATTACTATTTTTTAAGATCAATAGTCATAGTTTCCTCGTATTATTAGTATTTAAGTAGTTTTAAGGAGTAATTTTAAAACTAGATCCTCAACATTTATTTTGGAATAGAATTAATATTCTTTTTGTTATCTAAATTGGTCATTCAGAATTATTTTATTTTTTCAAATGGATTAACAATATATAGGTGTGTAAAATATTTTATGAACTTTCATGAATAGTTTATCAAAAAATCATAATATTTTTAAAAGATATTATTTTTTAATATACTTGAAAATTAATTTCTAATTATTTATATATAAAATGATCCTTAAACACATTTAGATTATTTTTATTTAAAATAGAGATGTATATATTGTTTAAATATTTTTGTGGTATTTCAAAAATGATTTCTAATTTCTCTACACTAGTTTTGATTAATTAATATTCATAATAATTTATTTGGAATTTTGTTATCTTAAATACATAATTTATCGGACAATTTAAATGTGGTTTTAATTCCTGGGAAGTTTTTTATAAAAAGAATTCTTAATAGAATATTGTGTAATTATTAAATAAAAAATAGAAGGTTATTTATAGTAATTGATTTAATTTCCACTAGTGGGGTGACGGGAGATTAATTTATAGTAGAATTGTGAAATTATTTTTGATTTATATTTATAAGTTAAATGGTTTCAAAATATACTTCTATAAATTTTAATTTTAATTTTTTTTTATGAAAAAGGATTTCTTATGTCATTTGTTTTTTTGAAAATTGTGTTTCTTTAAAAAAAAAAATTTGTTATTTTATTTAGATCTTGAGAGTTAAAAATAAATTATTTTGTAGTTTTTTTTTATATTTGGAAATTCAGTTTTACATTATGGTCTATTTATTTAACATTTGATAATTATTGGGAAAACGGATATATGATTTAATTCTTTGTATTATTTAATGTTTTCCCTATAAATTGTCATGACCCGACCTTCGGGGACCGTTCCGTGACTACCCCAAGCATACCATCTATAGGCATGGGGCTGGCAACTAGCACCGGAAAGTCATATCCCAAAAACCGGGAAGGCATTGCCTCAAAAACCGGTAAACTCACCTAAACCAAGCCCACAACAATATAAAAGCACAAAGTATTCCAAATAGTAAAGAGAGTGAGTACAGTAAGCAAAGGGGGGCCAGAATACAAGACCAACTTGAAAGTACAAGTAAAACTGAATCAGCTCCAGTGAAAATCCACCAAAAATCCTACCTAAAGGATAGCTACAGCCCTCTAATGGTCGTCTCTCTGGAAAACCACAAGTAATGTCTACCTCTTAGTAGTCTCCAGTCCTAGTACCCTCATCCTCAATCAACATTTCCAACATCATCACATGACAAAACAAGGTACATGCATAACCCGTGCAGGGGTGAGTATAACAATACTCAGTAGGGACCCCCGAGACCCCCGAAGGACTCTCAAATCCACAAAGGATAAGCCAAAAATAATGGAAACAAAGGCCAACCATACTTAAGTATATTCCCATACATATACCTATGTTATCAATATATACTCATCCCACACAGAAGGGAAGAATACCACAAAGGTGACACCACAAAGGTAGAAGTACCACATAGGTAACACCATGAAGGTAGGAGTGCCACACAGGTAACACCACGAAGATATAGTACTACACAAGTACACCACAATGTTATAAGACTCAACTCACACCAGATATATATAAAGTATAGAGGTAAAAATGATCAGTAACAAAGCTAGATCATTCTATTCCATCAAGAGGTATAGTTGTTGATTACACAGAGTCTGACCCACCTAGGATCGATAGGTACTAACCCCCGTAATGACCCACACAGGTTCTGACTCTCATGAAGTTGATAGGTTCTAACCCCCGCTATGACCCACACAGGATCTGACCCACATAGGATCGGTATGCGTTAACCCACATAGGATCACTGAGTGCTGACACACACAAGATCTAACCCACATAGGATTGGTTTGCACTAACCCACATAGGATCACTGAGCATTGACCCACATAGAATCTGACCCACACAATATCGGTGCTCACCCACACCGGATCGCTCAGTACTAACCTCTGAATGATCTGTCTCCAACCTCCACCTCACTGCCGGCCACTAGGTTCCCAAAAATAGAACATGGGGAGAACCACTCCAAAATTTATCAGTCATACCTCAACTTCCATGAATTTCCATGGAGATGTAGAATAAAGGTATGTCACATCATTAGGGACCCAACACAACAGACGTTGCGTCAATCGGATTCCCGATCTGTAAGTTATTAGTGTTTCTGCTCCGAGTGCCCGGTTGGATTTTGTGTTCGATCCAACCCAGTCGTACTCAAACATTTTCAAAAACTCAAGTGTATTAAGCCAAAATTACATTCTTGATCCAAGGATTCAGGTGTCATAGACGGTTCGCCAAATGGAAATTTGGATCACATGTTATGTACAATGAGCAAAACTGGGTACGGCTAGGCCTGAGTCAGGTCTGACTCGATCGGTCGACTTGGCCCAACATGGCCTATGCCAACCCAGGATTGGCCTGGATGGCTTGGTCATTGGTAACCGAGCCCAATGGGCCTTGTTCCAGCCCATTGTGTGAGGCCCAATTCGATAGGTGGTCCGCCTTAGCTGACACCTGAGGAAGAGATCCCCCCCCCCCCGCCCCGGTATCCCGAACAGTCTATTGGACTATTCCGCAAGTTTGGTGTAAGGTTCGCATGAGGGACATGCTGGGTGGTTTTGGTCAACATGGCTGGCCGGAAGCTCGACCAGTCCTCCTCCCAGTGATGGGATGATAACACTATCCACCCATGGATGGCTGTGTGTCAGCCGGCCATTGGCCTCTACTATGGCCAAGGGGACGTGCTCTCCATTTCTTGCATTTCTAACGTACACCGCCACTTCACCACACGGTCATCTGTCGTGCTGTTTGTGACCCAACTCTATCACTGCCGATGGGTTGCGGCCTCCTTCTCATCTGGCGGTGCGGTCGCGCGCTGTCTTATCTACTTGTGGCTGGCCATTGTGCTGGCTTCCCTCCTCTTCGGTGGGTCACCAAAAATTCATTCTAAGCACAAAATGTATGACAACTGCATATTCTCGATCCTCGAGATGAGGCCTCTGTGTCCTTACATAACCCTCACAAAACATTTTTTATCCAGCTTCATTAATTATTTGGCATCGATGAACGAATGAAGAAAGTGTGAATAACGAAAGAAAAGGGACAAGGTATAAACACGGAATGATAGCCCTGTTTTTTTCCATTATAGTTGTGAATCAATGGTATGAAGAATAAACAATGAGATTTAATCATACTTAAAATTCAAAACCCCTACTTTTTGGTCATTGGATATGACATGGGGATGAAGATGATGATGATGAATTCATTGACGTCTATTGATCTCGCAACAAGCTCTAAAGTCATTTCCTCATTCTTGATTGAAAGAACGTAATTTGTTGTAGAGGTTCTTCATTTGGAGGATGTTTCTCCAAGGGAAACCCTTTGCCAATCCTTTTTTCCTTGAGTGGTGAGGTGACAAATTAATAAGATAAGAAATAACTAAATTAAATTATGCACTTTATTTAAGTTAAGGATGGAACAATAAGTTGTGATTATTCTAAAGGATAACTCACATTAAAGTGGGACTTCAAGGGTCGAGTGGTCCCCACAACTAAATTCAAATGGGAGGTTTCAAGCACGGGTGGTCCCCATCTCTATGTTCAGAAATTGGGTTTCACAAAGAAAATTAAAATGAAGTTGTCTTATTTTATTTTTATTCTTTTAACTCTCCCAAAAAATTCCAGAAAATTAACTTCCACCCTCGCCCTACTATGGTTGAGGTGATGGGCTCTTTATGAGAATATTGGTGTGGTGAGTTCAACAGTGTCCTTGATTTTCAATTCCGAGTACCATTTAAAAAGTTGAAAAATGACACTCACATGTTTACTGAAAGTACCTGATAAAAAGTTACGAAATTCATTTCTTGTACACTCAGCCTCGGAATTACACCCCTTCATCTTTCACGAAGTCATAATACTTCCATTTAATTAAAAAATTACATGGAAAATCAGGTTCATTATATTCTCCCCACCTCAGGGATTTGTCTCCCCAAAATCCACAACACAAACTAGTGAAACAAGTGGGGGTACTAAGCATGAATTTGAGCCTCCCAGTCCCATATTATCTCATGGAGGTTCTCAAGTTGCCAGCATACGTGCACTATAGATATCGACTTCCCATGAAGGACATGATCCTATCAATTCACAATATCCATTGGAACCTCCAAAATCATCACCCCATTGTCGATGTCCAGCTCTGTAGAGTCAATGATGTGTGAATGATCATGTACGTATCTCCCCAGCTATGATACGTGAATAACTTCATGCACCCGGTGCAACTGAGGTGGAAGAGCTAAGCGGTTAGCCACCTCGCCACCTATGTTAAAGAACTGAAAGGGTCTGATTAACCTTAAATATAACTTGTCGCCCCAGCCAAATCTGTACAAACATCGTCGAGGTGTGACACGTAGAAAGACATGGTCACCATCCTCGAACTCAAGAAGTCTCTATATCCTGTCAGCATAAGACTTTTTCCTACTCTATGTTTTCATCATCTACTCTTGGATAATCTGTACTTTCTTTATGGTAGCCTATACCATCTCTGGTCCAATGAGTTCTGACTCCCCTAGGTTAGTCTAGCATAGAGGTGATCTGCATTTTCATCTGTACAATGCCTCGAATGGTGTCACACAGATAGTGGAGTGATAACTGTTGTTGTAGGATAACTCCACCAAAAGGAAAGTGATCCTCCAAACTCCGGCCAAAATAAAGGACTCAAACACCTATCATATCCTCAAGGGTCTAAATGGTCTGCTCTGTCTGACCATCCGTATGAGGATGGAAGGAGGTGATCAACCGATGGTGTGTTTAGAATGCCTCTTGTAACCCCTTCCATAGCCGGGAAGTAAGACATGAAACAAAATTGGTGACAATCATAGATGACAATCCCAGAAGTCGTACAATCTCTTGCACATAGAGGCGTCCTAGGCTCTCTACTAATCCCTACTCTCAGATGGGTAGGAATTGGGCTGAAATGGTGAGTTGGTCAAGAATCACCCAGATAGAATCATGACCCATGGATGTGAATGGAATTATTGTCATGAACTCCACGGAAATTTCATCCCACTTCTACTCAGGCACCTCTAGTGGCTGAACTAAGCCTGCAAGAACCTGATGCTCTACCTTCAATTGCTGTTAAGTGAGGCATTGTGAGACAAACTCTGCCACTTCTTTCTTCATTCTCTTCCACCAGTTCTCACACCGACGGTCCTGGTTCATATTCAACACTCATTTATGTACCTCTAGAGGGGACATATGAAACTCCCTCAACACTACCTCACGTAGCACCACTGATTCCATTGCATGTCCCCTGAAAAGGATAACATGCTCGCCACCTTTAGAAAATCAATTAGGGGAATGTCCTGTGGATATCTAAGCACGTTGGGCCATGCAGTTAGTGTCCCCATGCTATGCTTCCCTGACTCACTGAAGGAGTGAGGGAGTGAATGTTAGAGGCTGAAGATAAGCTTCTCCATCTCGATCCACGTACGATATCTAAAAAGTGGCGAGCTTCATTATTTCCTCACTCAGCAATGGTATATCAGATCCCCTGCTAAGTGAATATTCTACTACGTTCCCCATCCCATGAGTATAGACTATGTTGAAGTCATTTTCATGGAGGAACTCAATCCTATGCTGATGTCTTAGGTTCAGGTCCTTCTGAGGATGATATACCTAAGACTCATGTGATTAGAGTAGACTTTAAAATGTTTGCCCATCAAGTAATGTCACTACATATTCAAGGTGAATACCACTGCAGCTAAATCCATGTATTGGGTCACTAAGTCATGCTCATGTTGTCTTGGAAGTCCATAACCATAGGCTATCACTACTCGCTCCTGTATCAGGACACATCTGAGCCCATTCCTTGATGTGTCACAGTAGACTACATGCCCAACACCCTCTTTTGGTGTCCCCAAGATGGGTTCACTCGTCAGTCTCTTCCTCATCTCATAGAAACTATTTTTGATTCTCTCTAACCACTTTAAGTGTTTCCCCTACTTCTTCAATGCTGATAAAGGTGATGCAACTCAAGAAAAGTCAGGAAAAAACCTATGGTAGTAGCTGGCCAAACACAGGAAACTGTGCAACTCCACCACGCTCCTGGGTGGCTCCCAAGGAAGAACAGCCTCAATCTTTGCTGGATCCACCAAAAATCCTTCCTTTGAGATGACATGTCATAGAAAGTGGACCTCTCGTATCTAGAACTATAACATATAGAGCTTACCATAAAGCTAGTGCTCTTAGAGTGTGTCCCAAAATATCTGCAGATGATAGGCTTGCTCCTCCTCCGTCATGGAGTATATCAGGATGTCATCGATGAAGACTACCACAAAGCGATCATGGTATTGCTGGATGTTCCTATTCATGAGTCCCTTGAATACTTTTGGGGTGTTGTTCATGCTAAAAGAAATAACCAAGAACTCATAATGGCCATACTGAAATCTGATGGTCATCTTCTGCACATCCTCATCTTAGACCCTGAGCTGGTGATAGCATGATCTAAGTTCTATCTTCGAAGACCATTGTGCTCCCTTTAGTTGATCAAATAGATTTCCAATCCTTGGGAGTGGGTACTTATTTTTCATGGTCACCTAGTCCAAGCGTCGATTGTCCACACAGATACTCAAACTCACATCTTCCATCTTGGCGATCAAAATCGGGGCTTCCCAAGGAGAAACACTGGTCCTAATGAATCCCTTTCTCTTTAAGTTCTCCATCTATAGTCATAGCTCTCGAAGCTATGTGGGATCCATCCGATATGATTTTGTATATATCAGTGTTGTATTGGGGTAAATTTCGATGTAAAAGACTACCCCTCAGTGAGGAGGTAGGCCCGAAATATCATTAGGGAAAACATTAGCGTACTGGTCCACCACTACAGGATAGCTCAGACTCTCAACATCAACTGCTATGAGAGTAACGATACCCAACTGATGTTTTATCTATTGAACCCTCCACTATTTAAGTCCATTCTGCACTGGAAAGGTTCCCTTCTCACCGGTTATGGGAAAACGGGTCCCATCTATGCGGACACACCGCACTATGCGCCTAATATAGTCAATCTGATAACGGACTGTGGATAACCAGTCCATACCCAATATGGTGTCGTAAGGCCTTGAAACCACTACTAGAAGATCCCAGTCAAATCTCTTTCCTCTCAGAGCAAGCTCACTCTGCCAGCACCAGTGCGTAATCATAAAATCTGCTCCCATAGGAGTCTCTAGACATTAGGATCCAGTGAACGGTTCCACCGGAATCACCGAGCTCTGAATGAGTGTCGTGGAAATAAATGAGTCACTAGCACCTGTGTCAATAAGTTCTCTATCTATGGTAGAGTAGACATAGATCTTACCTCATATCATCTTGGGAGCACTGTGGTCATGGGCCTTAGCTACCTGGAGATATGTTCATCCATGTCCACCTGCTCTCTATGGTTGAGGTGGACCACCTAGTGGTGGTGGATGTAGAACCTCAAATTGTCACACACCGCCTGCTGCATGTCATGCTCATCTGCCACATCAACCTCCTAACTACGAACTTCCTCGATTGAATATTTTCCTCTACCCAGGTGGTCCTTCAACTTTCTTTTGTGTGTCTGTTTTGCGGTTCGGGCAGTCGCAAGCCATGTGATCCTTCCCACCACACGAATAAAACCACTTGTTCTTTGTCGGTCGTTCTCTGTCTCAAGAGCCCTAAACAATCGACCATGTATAATGTGGTCATCCACCATTAGTTATTGTCCTCTTAGACCTATGCGTCATCTTTCTGCTGACAGCTGCCGATGACTCTGCTACATGTCATCCAATGGTGGGTCTCGCCGCCAGTGACTGCACAGAAAGGAAGCTCTCCACTAAGATTTATCTCTCTAACAACCCCGCCTGTGTCGGGATGCTGAGACAAACCATCAAAGCTCAAATCTTCCATTTGATCCCCTTATCAAAGGTTAGGGCCCTGAATAAAGGGTCTCGCACCATATCAGTAGAGTAGTGTGAGAGGTCTGTGAACCTCGCTGAATATTGAGCCACAGTCATGCTACCCTACTGCAGGTGGAGAATCTCTTGTATATGCACAGAGTGTAGGGTCACTAGGATGAACTCTGGCTTGAAAAGGCTCTCAATGTCTTCCCAGATGAGAGTCACCTCATCCTGAACCTAGGGCATCAAGCTCCAGCATCTTCTGACTGCTGCCTGAAAGAGACTAGTGAAAAGGATCACTATGAGATCAGCTGGTGTTTGTAATAGTCAAAAAACTCTAACCACGACCGCCAGCAAGTCCATAGGTTCCTGTGGATCTATCTCACCCCAGAACCTTAGTGGTCTCTGGAGCTGGAACTCGTGCAACACGCTCAAGTGGTGGGGACTCTCTACAGCTCGAGCAGGCAGCATCGGTTACCAAGGTGTAGTGGAGATACTAGTACACCACCTGGTGGTACTACTGCCTTAAGGGACCCTACACTGAAGCCTCATCACTCGGTGTGCTGTTATCATGTTCTCTAACTGGAACCCTGGATGGTCGTCTGCATAAAGGAAACCTAAAAAGAAAAAGGTGGGCCATAATCATTTATTTTATGCGTAGTGAGCTGACTCAAAGAGATCACAAAATAAAATTTTCTAAAACTCATATGCTATCAGTGTTTTCATGAACTAAGTTGGATATCAGAGCTCATGTTCTTGGTGTATGGATACGTCAGTATCCATACCAAAACTAGATTCCACAAACTGATAAGCACACTCATTACACATAACACTATTTCCACATAGAAAATAGTAGAGTCTTAGTTCTTCGGTAAAAAAAGTACTACTCTAATACCAATTTATCATGACCCGACCTCCGAGGCTCGTGCTGTGACTAACCAATCCCGCCTTCCAGAGGCTAGGGGCTGGCATCTAGCATCAGAAAAGTGTATCCCTAAATTCAGGAAGGCATTGCCTCCAAACCTGTAAACTCACCCAAACCAAGAACATAGAAAGATACATGAAAAAAGTAATCTAAATTGTAAACAGAGTGTGTACAGTAAGTAAAGGGGTCTGGAATATAAGCCCAATAGGAAAGTACAAGTAAAAATGCAATGTACATGTAAAACTGAATCAGCTCCTGTGAAAACTTAACAAGGATCCCACCTGAAGGGTAGGTATAGAATTTGAACGGTCATCTCTATGGCACGCCACGTTTATGGTCCACATCTGAGCAGTCTCCAATCCAGGTACTCTCTCCCTCAATCAGTGTTGTTCGTTGTCTGCTGAAAACACAACAAAGTCCGAATGTAGCCCGTGCAGGGGTGAGTATAACAATACACAGTATGGACCCTGAGACCCTCGAAGGTCTCTCAAATCCACAGAGGCTAAACCACAAAGCATGGAAACAACATTCAACCCTACTTGGATATATTCCCATATCGGATTTCTCTAAAGAGACTAGTTATATTCCCATACGTAATCCTAAGTTTTCAAGATATACTCATCACACACAGGTGGGAAGAATAACACAAAGGTAACACCACGAATGTAGAAGTACCACACAGGTAACACCACGAAGGTAGGAGTAACGCACAGGTAACACCATGAAGATATTGTTCCACATAGGTACACAACAAAGATATAAGACTCAGATCACACCAGTTATAAGTGAATTATAGAAGTACAGATGATTTTTCATGAAGCTAAATCATCTTATCCTGTCAAGAGGTACTGCTTCTGATTATACGGAGTCTGACCCACACAATATTGATATGTACTAACACCTGCAATGACCCACACAGAATATGACCCACCCAAAGTCGATAGGTACTAACCCCTACTCTAAAAAATAGAGGATTTGACCCACACAGGATCAGTATGCGCTAACCCAAATAGGATCACTGAGAGTTGACCCACACAGGATTGGCATGTGCTAACCCACATAGGATCGCTGAGTGCTGACCCACATAGGATCTGACCTAGATAGGATTGGTGCCAACCCACACAGGATCACTCAGTACTATCCTCCATATGACCTTTCTCTAACCTCTGCCTCACTTCCAACCACTGGGTTCTGCAAATAGAACGGTTTGGAGAACCGCTCCTCCAGCCATCGGTCATACCTCAACTACTAAGAAGTTCCAAGAAGAAGTAATTCAAAGTAATGTCATGTCATAAGGGACCAAACACAATAGAAGACACGTCAATCTAATTCCCAGCCTATATGCTATTATCATTTTCGATCCGGGGTCTAGGTTGAATTTGGGGTTTAATCCAACCCATCCATACTCCAACTTTATCCAAAACTCAAGTGGAGTAAAACAAAATGACCGTCTTGATCCAAGGATTATGGTTCCATAGAAGGTTCATCAAACTGTTGTTCGGATCACATGTTATGACCAAAGAGTTCTAACAGGGACTGGGTGGGCCCGGGTCCGTCCGACCTAGCCCAACCCGGCCTGGGCCAACCCGAGTTTGGCCCATATGGCTTGGCCCCCGGCGGCCTGGCTGGCCAGGCCATGTTCAGGCACATAACGTTGGGCATGACATGCTGGGTGCAGCCCACTCAGTAAGGTGCTCTATTGTGGTGGGGTCCACCCTAGATGACACCTAGGGAAATCCCCCCCTTCCCCCTCCCCCCACAGGTATCTAGAATGGTCTATTGGACCGTTCGGCAGGTGTGATGTTGGATTGGCATGTGGGACCTGCAAGGTGGATCAGCTTGATGTGGCTGGCTAGAAGCCCAGCTGGTCATCCTCCTAGTTGCACGACGGCTCCACCGTCCACCCATGGATATTCGGGTTCCAACCACGCTTTGTCCTCCGCCACGGCCAATTGGTCATTGTCTTCATTTCCAGCAGTGCAGATGCGTGCCACTGCTTTGGCATGGGGCCAACCAGCATGCTGACCGCAACCCTACTCTGTCGCGGCCAATGGGCCTCACCCTCCTGCTCATCCAACGACGCGGTCATGCACTGCTCTGTCTCCATGCGGTTGGACGGTGTGCTGGTAGCCCTCCTCTTCCGCGGGTCACCACAACTTCATTTTTAGCCAAAAAAATATGACGACCACATATTCGCAATCCTCAGGTCGAGGGTTCTTCATCCATACATCAGGCTTAACAAAATGTTTTGTTTCCAGTGTAATTAATTATTTGGCGTCTAATAACACACGAAGAATGACCGAAGGACAAAAAAAGGGTCAAGGTATAAGTGCGTAATGATGGCCATGATTGTTTTTCCATCATCATTGTGAATAAAGAGTATGAAGAATCAACAAATATATTTGATAATACTTCGAATTAATTGTAAAGACCCGGAAATTTCAAGGAAAAAGTTTTTTTAATTTTCTTTGGAATTTTACAAGAACGCGGTTTTTGACGGTGCCTGATTCCGAGGCCCTGTGTGCCTGGAATTAATTTCTGAAATCTGGCTCAGGTACGTTCAGTGAACGAGCGAGCGGGAATTTCTATCTTTTGAACCGGTGCTCGGAATTGAAATATGATTGCACCGATGAACTCGCAACGCCAGTAATCGCTTAAGGTAACCTTTACCGTAGTTGTGTTTGTGCGGGAGAAGAAGTTAATTTTTGGGGTTTAATTAGAAAAGTGAATAAAATTGTTAAATCAATTTTATTTTATGTTAAGTGGTTAACTTCTCCCATGGGAAGTTGGTGGTGGGCCCACATCCATCCAACTTCCCATGTGTGGATATTTTAAAGGGTGGGGCCCACACGAACCCCTCCCCACCTCTTCAAATTCCTTAACATTCCTAACCACTCTAAACCCCCCATTTAAGTTTTGATAACTTATCACCTCTTTAATTTTATAACATCTTATTTTAATAACTTAACTGAGTTAAATGTGGTTTTGAATCATCAAATTCTTGAAATTAAAAACCTATATTGGGTTAATAAAATAAGTGGGAGGATTATTTTATTTTGGGGTTAGTTGTTCTTTTGGTGGAGACTTGGGAGAGAAAAGGCTAAGTTTGAAGTCTTCTTCTTCTTCAACATCGACGAAGAACGCGAAGAACACCTTCGATGAAGAACGCGAAGAAAATCTCTGCCGAAGAACGTGACGTCTTGTTCCAATGACGTTTTCTCTTCAAACGCACCTCAACGACAATGGAATCGACATTCGTTTTCAACGACGCCTGACTTCCGCGATGCTCATCATCCGCAATTCGACTGACGTGCACTGTATATGAATCGAGGTAGGGGAATTTAGTTTTGGTATTCTCTTATCTTCTGAGAAAATAACGACGAGCGCGGACCAACCAATTCCAGGTTGATCTGTGGATCGTTCGTTCATGCGGATTGATGTTGAAGTTTATTATTTAATTATTTTGTTCGTGAATTCTATCTTGTCATCCTTCGTGATTTTTACAACTAGTTGTTATCGATTAACGAGAGGGGGCTGGACCGCACAAACACGGACAACCCTCCTCCATTATTTATATTGTTTCTAATATGGATGGAACGGGATGGCGTGGTGTCGTCGCACCACGCGAGAATCGCTCGGTAGTATTACGCGACGCCGTCGCGCCACGCCGAGAAGCCGAATAAGAACGCGACGCCGTCGCGCTGCGTCGAAGGAAGTCGAAGGTGTCGCGGCCGGAGCGGAGCCACGGCGAAGGGGCGCAGCGCCAGCACGCCGTGCCGGAGAACCACGAAGACGGTGTTTTTCGTTTTGACATGCGGTTTGACGGGCGACGACGAAGCAGGCCGTTTGGGCGTTTGAATCCCTTCGCAGTGAAGATGGGGTCCCGGGGAGACCATAGGCGAAGACGGTAGGATGAACGGACCACCGGAGCGCGTCCGGTGGTCCGCGGAAGGCGGAGGCGGCGCGCCACACCGGCACGGCGGCGCCGGAAACCGGCGGTGCCGGCGCGCCGCCAGAAGAGTGGCGGCCGGCGAAATGCCGGCCTCAATTAACGGCGAAGGGTGGCGGTCGCGCACACCCCCGCCGCTCCGCGGCGACCGCCTGGCCGCGGCCGACCGGTTGGTCGGGAAGGACCGGACCGGACCGAGCCGGGCTGGGCCGGACCCGGGTTGGGTCGACCCGGTTCGGGCGATCCAAGGGGGTCGGGCCGTGTCGCCCCGGGCCCAGACCCCCCGTATTCGGACGACTTTCGGTCAAATGCTCGTAACTTGGGCTATGGGCCTCCAAAAGACTCGCCGTCAGCGGCAACATGATCCTTGGATCGAGTCGGTCTTTTCGGTTTATCGCACTCAAGGTTTCAGAGAACTTTGGGTTTGGCCGGGTTGGTTCGGATACGAAACCAACTAGGCCCTCGGAGTGGAAACACTTATATCTTGAGTTCCAGACGTCCGATTGACGTGCCGTCGACTTTGATGGATTCCTCTAAGTGAGACGAATATTTTGGCTTAATCCGCTCGAGGATTGGATGCCGTTGGAGTGTGTTTAGGTTGGTTCGCTCACGAAACCAACCGGGCCCCTGGAACGAAAAAGCCAATAACTCACAGACCGGGCGTCCGATTGACGCACCGTCTGTCTCGTTGTTTTCCTCTTGATGAGACGGAACTTTTGGCATACTTAGCCCGAGATTTGGATACAGTTGGATAGTGGCTGGGTTGGATCGCACCCGAAATCCAACCGGGCCCCTAGAACGGAAAAACTGATACCTTTCAGACAGGACATCCGTTTGACGAACCGTCAGCGGCGTTGTTGTTCACATTGAGAAACGGTCCCTATGAGTATACCCTATGAGAGTTCAGGGTACAGTTGGGATACGGCCAGATTAGGTTCGCACACGAAACCAACCGGGACCCTAGGATGAAAAGGCTAGTAACTCACAGACCGGGCGTCCGATTGACGCGCCGTCTGTTGCGTTGAGACCCCTATGACGAGGCGGTCCTTTGAGATACTTCTTTGTGGGACTTTGAGATACTTGGAGTATCGACCTGTAGCTCGTGGAGCGGACCCTCCCAGTGACGAGCGTACGGAGTACGGAGACCGTGTAGATGGTTGAGACCTGACGACTGCTTGACCGACTCAACTTGGAGTGAGTCGACTAGCCCTGTGGACGGAGCACTACTTTATGAGGTGCAGACCCATGGCGGACGGAGCACTACCTTTGTGACAATGCAGACCCACGGTACTCGTCCAGAGAGTACCTCAGCAAGCTACTAGGGGGTGTGCACTACTGTGTTTGGGTGACATACCTCGGCGGGAGGCACTACTGTGTTTGGGTGGATGACCTGCGGTACTCGACAGGAGGAGTACTTCAGTAGTCTTAGGTTAGTGAGAAGTACCTCGGAGTCGTGACAGGACCACTATACACTCCAGAGACGGAGCTCTTCAGCAGTTACGGTTTCGATAATGAAAATCCTGGTTTGAGCTGAGACTTTTGACCTTGTGTTTACCTCATGATTGAGATGGGTCACTTGCTAACTTAGGTATATGTATGGGCATATACCTTGGTAGTGGTTATCCGTTGATATCACAATCCATGTGTTTCCTCATGATTGTGATGGGTTACTTGATAACTTAGGTATATGTATGGGCATATACCTAAGTAGAGGTTATCTGTTGAGATCTTATTTGTGGTTATCCTTGTTGGTTTAGTGAGACCTTGAGGGTCTCGGGGTCCCTACTGAGTATCGTTATACTCACCCCTGCACGGGCTATGCCCGCACCTCGTGTTGTTGGTTGTAGACGACGGGCAGTGCTGACAGAGGCCGGGTGTTCGAGGCCTGGACGGTACCCGGAGGTGGACTACACGACGAGTCAGTACCCGGAGGTGGACTACATGACGTGAGGACTCACAGAGGAGGTTGACGGACGAGAGTGTGGAGGAGGCTATCTGTACCTACCCTTCAGGTAGGATTCATGGTGGACGACCAGGAGCTGCGCTATCTGTACCTACCCTTTAGGTAGGATCCGAGGAGGACGACCCAGGAGCTGCTTTCTTCTTTCAGTTGTTTGTCTTTTTGCTATTGTTCCTTGTTCGGTTGTAGTCGTACTTTCTTTTGGGTTTGTATTCTGGCCCATTTACTTTTCAGATTTTCTTTTGTACTTAGTGTTTTTCTTCTGCTTGTACTCTGTGGTGCTTGTTTTCTTTTATAAAGGTAATGCCTTCCCAGTTATCAGGATTTTACACCTTTGGTGCTAGTCGCCAGCCCCTGGCCTATGGAAGGCGGGCTTGGGGTAGTCACGGCATGGGCCCCGAGGACGGGTCGTGACAAATTGGTATCAAAGGAGTTCGGTTCTACTGCAGAACTTATAACTCTAGTGTTTCTTCTGTGAAGAAATAGTGTTAAGAGAACCGAGTGTGGTTTTCAGTTCAGGGAGTCCAGTGTTGGTGCGGGCGGTCGACGTATCCATACACCAGGACCCTGACAACTGATTTCAGACTTTGTGCACGAAACACTGATTGCGTGTGTGTTTTCAAAGGTTTCCCCTTAAAATAGCTCAAACCAGGTCAGCTCACCAGGTATAATCGTTTGACCGTGTTACGTTGTTTCTTTCAGGATGCCTTTTCTCAGACGACCAGCTAGAGCCCAGAGAGATGTGCGTGCTGACAGCCAGTCGAGCAACGAGGATTCGGTACAGGGCCATCTTGCAGTTGAGGCACCAGCGGAGGCACCAGCGGTACTACTACCCATTGGGCCACCGATGTCACCAGCCCCAGCAGTAGGTGATGCACGACGCTTGAGTGCGCTGCATGAGTTCCAGCACCAGAGGCCACCCAGGTTCCGAGGAGAGATGGACACGCAGGCGGCTGAGGTTTGGCTGGAGGCTGTGGTGAGAGTCTTCAGGCTAGTGGGGACGTCGGCAGACATCATGGTGATATTTTCTACCAGCCTCCTTCAGGCAGCAGCAGGCAGGTGGTGGAGCCACTTGTTTCAGTTTTGTGATGGGATGACCTTCGCATGGGAAGACTTTGAGACCTTCTTCAGGGTGGAGTTTGTGCCAGTAGCTCTACACCTCGAGCATGTACAGGAGCTTCTGCCTTGGCTGCATGTTTTTCGATCAGTAGCCGAGTCATCTGTGGGCAGTAGACAGATGATGCAGAGGTCCAGGAGGACCAGACTAGTAGTTGGACGATCTCGGGTTTTAGGACTGGTGGTGCGGGGCACCCAGGGTGGGAACAGAGCTAGGCGTTCCAGAAGCAGGTTGTGTTACTCATGCGGTGGAAAGGGTCACCTGGAACGTGACTGTCCGAATCCTCGTACAGTTGATCCGCAGGATTTGGAGGAGCCATAGAGGAAGAAGCAGCGGCGAGTGCTTGAGCAATAGCCGAGCATTGGACAAGGCAGTAGAGCTCCGGGAGCAGGTGGACAGGAGAGGAACTAGTGGATACGTCCCTTGTACTTCTAGTTCCATTTCTCTATTGTATTCATGTCTTGAACTATGAGCTACAATAATAAAAAGACACTTATCTTCGAGATGTTTTCTTTCCTGTCCTTTATGTTTGGTTGATACTGAGTGGTCCCGATTAAACTGTTGACTTGACCATCACTTTCGAGATTTCTACTGGAGGGTACCCAGTGACCTCACACTGATGCCGATAGTGTGACTCAACCCTTGGAGGCGAGAGTGACAGTTGGATGTCTTAGTAGTTACGTCGAGGCCTTAAGAAGTCATCCATGGAATGAATGCAGCATTCATGTCTGGATTGACTGTATTAGGCAACGAAGGTGGTTTATCTAGGGGATGAGACCGGGATTCTCTTATCGGAAAAGAAGAAATCATAGCATCTCTTGTGAGACTAAAGAAGGTCCAGGTCATCCAAAAGCGGATGAAGACTGCACAGTGCAGTAAGAAACAGGAAACCGGCTCCAGTCTTAGAGACTCGAGCATGTTAAATGTTAAAGAAGAGGAAGCTTAAAGGAGAGATGAGTCTACAAAGGAGCAGATGTGGAGGTAGAGCTAGGAGAGCAGCATGAGGTGGTGTACATCCTAACATGGTACAATCACCCGCCTTAGTTATTCCCGCCAGGCTCAGGGAGCTGGAGGACGGAGGAAGAGTGCGACTGCATGCAGTCAAGGAGTGTGACCCAATGGCTCTAGAAATGATTCAATGGACAGTCTGTGTACACTACTAGATGTTGTAGTAACGGACGTTGATATGAATCATTCCTTGCTTTCACAAATCTTTTCCCAGACCTAGAGTTTCCGGTAAGCCGTGGACTTGACCCTCACGACTGGAGATACCTTGGGAGGAGACTCAATGATCACACTTACGCCGACGGTGTGGTCAGACCCTCGAGGTGAGACTTTTGGTTGGAATCTCTTGGTGGCAGCGTCGAGGACTTACAACGTTAGTTTGAGTATGGAATGGGCAATAACTATTCATACTCAAATTGATGGTTTTAGGCAAACGTCGGGATGGGTTTTCCTTGGAAGGCGAAAAGGAAACCCCAGGCAGCACGGGATAAACTCTTTCACAGGAGGGTGCGACCGATCACTCTTGAGTCATTCAACCATACCCTCGTGGTAGAAGCCTTTTGAGTTTCAGTTCTAACAGAAAATGGAGACCTTTGGAGTTCGAGGATGATGATCATGTCCTTATACGGGTCTCACCTCGACGAGGTTTACGGAGAAGTGACCAAGGCGGCAAGTTATCTCCGAGGTTCAGCGGACCTTCTTAGGTCCTCAGCTGGGTAGGCGGGGTGGTTTACCACTTGACCCATTCACCGCAATTGCACCAGGTGAACGATGACTTCCACGTATCTCAACTGAGGAGATACGTGCTCGACCCTTCGCATATCATCGACCATGAGGAGCTGGACGTTGGTGATGGGGTGTATTTCACGGAGGTTCCAGTGGGGATCGAGGATCGATAGGAGCATATCCTACGAGGACGATCGATTCCTCGGGTGCACTTTCTTTGGCAGAACGGAACCTCCAGGTAATCACATGAGAGCGGAAGGCTCAGATACGTTCTCTGTACCGCTTTTGTGACCCTAGTTTGGGTTGAAGCTTTACGGGGATGTAAATCCCTGAGGTGGGAGTAATGTAAAGACCTAGAAATTACAAGGAAATTTTTTTCTTAATTTTCTTTGGAATTTTACAAGAACGCAGTTTCAAACGGTGCCTGATTCCGAGGCCTGGTGTGCCCAGAATTAATTTCCGAAGTTTGGCTCGGGTACGTTTAGTGAACGAGCGAGCGGGAATTTCTATCTTTTGAACCGGTTCTCGGAATTGAAATCTGATTTCACCGATGAACTCGCAACGCCGGTAATCACTTAAGGGAACCTTTACCGTAGTTGTGTTTGTGCGGGGGAAGAAGTTAATTTTTGGGGTTTAATTAAAAAAGTGAATAAAATTGTTAAATCAATTTTATTTTATGTTAAGTGGTTAACTTCTCCCATGGGAAGTTGGTGGTGGGCCCACATCCATCCAACTTCCCATGTGTGGATATTTGAAAGGGTGGGGCCCACACGAACCCCTCCCCACCTCTTCAAATTCCTTAACTTTCTTAACCCCTCTAAACCCCCCATTTAAGTTTTGATAACTTATCACCTCCTTAATTTTATAACATCTTATGTTAATAACTTAAGTGAGTTAAATGTGGTTTTGAATTTTCAAACTCTTGAAATTCAAAACCTATATTGGGTTAATAAAATAAGTGGGAGGATTATTTTATTTTGGGGTTAGTTGTTCTTGTGGTGGAGACTTGGGAGAGAAAAGGCTAAGTTTGAAGTCTTATTCTTCTTCAACATCGACGAAGAACGCGAAGAACACCTTCAACGAAGAACGCGAAGAACATCTCCGCTGAAGAACATGACATCTTCTTCCAACGACGTTTTCCCTTCGAACGCACCTCGACGACAATGGAATCGACGTTCGTTTTCCACGACACCCGACTTCCGCGACGCTCGTCATCCGCAATTCGATTGACGTGCACCGTATCTGAATCGAGGTAGGGGAATTTATTTTTGGTATTCTCTTATCTTCTGAGAAAAGAACGATGAGTGCGGACCAACCAATTCCAGGTTGATCCGTAGATCGTTCATTCATGCGGATTGATGTTGAAGTTTATTATTTAATTATTTCGTTCGTGAATTCTATCTTTTCATCCTTCGTTATTTTTACAACCAATTGTTATCGATTAACGAGAGGGGGCCGGACCGCACAAACACGGCCGACCCTCCTCCATTATTGATATTGTTTCTAATATGGATGGAATAGGATGGAATGGTGTCGTCGCACCACGCGAGAATCGCTCGGTAGTATTACGCGACGCCGTCGCACCACGCTGAGAAGCCGAACAAGAACGTGTCGTCGTCGCGCCGCGTCGAAGGAAGTCGAAGGCGCCACGGCCGGACCGGAGCCACGGCGATGGGGCGCGGTGCCAGCACGCCGTGCCGGAGAACCACGAAGACGGCGCGTTTCATTTTGACATGCGGTTTGACGGGCGATGACGAAGCGGGACGTTTGGCGTCTGAATCCCTTCGCAGTGAAGATGGGGTCCCGGGGGGACCATAGGCGAAGACGGTAGGAAGAACGGACCATCGGAGCGCATCCGGTGGTCCACGGAAGGCGGCAGCGGCGCGCCACACCGGCGCAGCGGTGTCGGCGACCGGTGGCGGCGGCGTGCCGCCGGAAGAGGGGCGGTCGGCGAAACGCCGGCCTCAATTAACGCCGAAGGGTGGCGGCCGCGCGCACCCCCGCCGCTCTACGGCGACTGCCTGGCCGAGGTCGGCCGGACGGTCGTGCCGGACCGGACCGAGCCGGGCCCAGCCGGGTCTGACCCGGGTCAGGTCGACCTAGGGGGGTCGGGCCGGGTCGCCCCGGGCCCAGACCCCCCGTATTCAGACCACTTTCGGTCAAATGCCCATAACTTGGGATACGGGCCTCCAAACGACTCACCGTCAGCGGAAACGCGATCCTTGGATCGAGAAGGTCGTTTCGGTATAACGCACTCAAGGTTTTGGAGAACTTTGGGTTTGGCCGGGTTGGTTCGGATACGAAACCAACCGGGCCCTCAGAGCGGAAACGCTTATATCTTGAGTTCCAGAGGTCCGATTGACGTGACGTCGACTTTGATGGATTCCTCTAAGTGAGACGGATCTTTTGGATTACTCCGCTTGAGGATTGGATGTCATTGGAGTGCGGTCGGGTTGGATCGCTCACGAAATCAACCGGGCCCCTGGAACGAAAAAGCCAATAACTCACAGACCGGGCGTCCGATTGATGCAGCGTCTGTCTCGTTGTTTTTCTCTTGATGAGACGGATCTTTTGACATACTTCACCCGAGATTTGGATACAGTTGGATAGTGCTTGGGTTGGATCACACCTGAAATCCAACCGGGCCCCTAGAACGGAAAACCGATATCTTTCAGATAGAACGTCCGTTTGACGAACCGTCAGTGGCGTTGTTGTTCACATTGATAAACGGTCCCTATGAGTATACCCTATGAGAGTTCGGGGTACAGTTGAGATACGGCCAGATCTGGTTCGCACACGAAACCAACCGGGCCCCTGGGACGAAAAGGCTAGTAACTCACAGACCGGACGTCCGATTGACGCGCCTTCTATTGCGTTGAGACCCCTATGACGAGGAGGTCCTTTGAGATACTTCTTCGTGGGACTTTGAGATACTTGGAGTATCGACCTGTAGCTCGTGGAGCAGACCCTCCTAGTGACGAGCATGTGGAGTACGGAGACCGTGTAGCTGGCTGAGACCTGAAGACTGCTTGACCGACTCGACTTGGAGTGAGTCGACTAGCCCAGTGGACGGAGCACTACTTTCTGAGGTGCAGACCCATGGCAAACGGAGCACTACCTGTGTGACAGTGCAGACCCGCGGTACTCGTCTGGAGAGTACCTCAGAAGGCTACTCGGGGGTGTGCACTACTGTGCTTGGGTGACATACCTCGGCGGGAAGCACTACTGTGTTTGGGTGGCTGACCCGTGGTACTCGATAGGAGGAGTACTTCAGCAGTCTTAGGTTAGTGAGTAGTACCTCGGAGTCGTGACAGGACCACTGTACACTCCAGAGACAGAGCTCTTCAGTAGTTACGGTTTCGATAATGAAAATCCTGGTTTGAGCTGAGACTTTTGACCTTGTGTTTACCTCATGATTGAGATGGGTCACTTGCTAACTTAGGTATATGTATGGGAATATACCTGGGTAGTGGTTATCCATTGATTTCACAATCCATGTGTTTCCTCATGATTGAGATGGGTTACTTGATAACTTAGGTATATGTATGGGAATATACCTAAGTAGATGTTATCTTTTGAGATCTTCTTTGTGGTTATCTTTGTTGTTTTAGTGAGACCTTGAGGGTCTCGGGGTCCCTACTAAGTATCTTTATACTCACCCCTACACGGGCTATGCCCGCACCTCGTTGTGTTGGTTGCAGACGACGGGCAGTGCTGACGGAGGCCAAGTGTTTGAGGACTGGACGGTACCCGGAGGTGGACTACATGACGAGTCAGTACCCGGTGGTGGACTACACGACGTGACGACTCACAGAGGAGGTTTACGGATGAGAACGTGGAGGAGGCTATCTGTACCTACCCTTTAGGTAGGATTCATGGTGGAAGACCAGGAGATGCGCTATTTGTACCTGCCCTTCAGGTAGGATCCGAGGAGGACGACCCAGGAGCTGCTTCCTTCTTTCAGCTGTTTGTCTTTTTGTTGTTGTACCTTGTTCGGTTGTAGTCGTACATTCTTTTGGGTTTGAATTCTGGCCCATTTACTTTTCAGCTTTTCTTTTGTAATTAGTGTTTTGCATCCGCTTGTACTCTATGCTGCTTTTTTTCTTTTATAAAGGTAATGCCTTCCCAGTTATCGGGATTTTACGCCTTTGGTGCTAGTCTCCAGCCCCTGGCCTATGGAAGGCGGGCTTGGGGTAGTCACGGCACGGGCCCCGAGGATGGGTCGTGACATTAATAACCCCAACCTTGTTTCTCAATGGAGAAGGTGTGAGGAAGGAGATAAAGATGTTGAAATTGCCAATGTTTGTTTCTCCCGCAATAAGCTCCAAAGTCAATTCCTCATTCTTGATCCAGAGAACATTCTTCATTAGAGATGTTCTTCATTTGAAGGATGTTTCTCCAAAGGATCTCCTTTGCCTAATTTTTTACCCACGATAGGTGTGGTGCCTCATTAATAAGATTATAATTTACTTAATTAAAGTTGTCACATTAATTATGCTAATGTTATCACATTATTTTGGGAGGATTCCAAAGGATAACTCACACTATAGTGGTAGTTAAAGGGTTGGATGGTCCCCACTACTAAATTCAAATTCGAGGTTTCAAGTATGGGTGGTCCAAACCACATAATTAAAAAAGTAGGTTTCACAAATAAAAATAAAATGACGTTGTCTTATTTTATTTTTATTCTTTTAACTCTCCCATGAAAATCTATAAAACTAACTTCCACCCTCGACCAACAGCGATCGAGGTGAGGGTCTCTTTAAGAGAATATCGGCACTGTGAGTTCCATGGTTTCCTCAGATTTCAATTTCGGGCACTGGTTGAAAGGTTACTAAATGCCACTCACACATTTTCTGAACGTAAACAAAACAAAGTTTGGAAATTAATTCCGGGAAAACAGAGCCTTGGAGTCACGCACCACTAATTTTCACTGACTAGTAATATCTACATTTTATTTAATAAAAATTACATTAAAAATCTGGGCCATTACAATAAATTTTAATCAGAAGTGAATATTCAGTATTTATTTGTTTTACATTTTCTATATATGAATCATTTCAGGGGTTTGGTGATATTTTTTTGAGTTTCTTGTTTCTTGGGCTTTGATAAGTCAAATACCTTGATGAAAATGTGTGTATTGTTGTTTCCTTCGGAATTCTAGTTTCTTTAGGGTGACTTATTTTTTAACACTCAAGCATTAATTCTAATTACATTATTTTTGTTCTATGAATTGTTAACCATTTGATGTGGTTATCACTTTCAGGTATTTTCATTGGCGGTATTTTTAATTTCTAATAATTCTATCAAAGGAATTTTCCTTCTAAATATATAATTATTTCATATATAATAATAATATATTTTATACTTTTTATGCACTACATGGTAAAACATGATATATTTTATTAAGTTTAATTATAAAATTCATTTATAGAATAAATATTTCTATAAGTACTGAAATCAATAAAATAGTACAAAAAAATAAAATAAGATAACAGTAATAAGAAAATTTATATATGCTCGATCCCTAAGAGTATTCTCACTCAGGAAAAACACTATAGAAATAAATAAGAATATTAGTAATACAATATAAATTATTAAAATAAAAAAATACATATATTGGAGTTAATATATAAGTGAATGAATTAAATTTTTTGTATTTATATAAATTTTGGAACTCCTTTGGCTTTACAAATTTGATTATTGGAATAGTCATCTGACTATAGGATTCATTATCTTACCATTAAAAATACTAACCTAACTATTAGAATAGTATCCACACTAAGGGAAATGTAAACTACTATTTTGGTATCTTGTTAAATTTTTATGTGATATATTATTGTCTTAATATCAGCAAATAAATGTCCTACAATTGATTAAATAGTTATTTCTATTTTTGAAAACACAACTATTCTATTTCCATTTTTTAACAAATGTAATGTTTTAAAAAAATTATATTAATAAATTAGTTTTAAAAATTACTATAATAGTATATTATAATGATAATATTTTTTCGATACCATAAGTAATTTTTTATATGGTTATCAAATTCATCATTATATAATAATTAATATTTTTTGTAAATTCATAATGATTTTAATTAATTATATATTTTTTTAAAATTATTTTCAAAATAATCATATTTCAAATATGTACATCAAAAATGGTTTTGATGGTTTTTTGGTATTTTTTAAATAGTTTAATTTTTTGAATATTGAAATTCTATAAATTTCGTTATTTAACATTATAATCCAAATACATTAATTTTTTAGTTATAGATTATATAAGAAAACAATAGTTCAAAATCACATGCAACATTTACTATATATATTCCTGCAAATTAATACTCTTGGAATTTTTGATACAAAATAAAAAAATAATACATGTAATATTCAAAAAAAACAATCTCCTCCCATTGTAAATACAAACACATTATCTAATAAAAACTTATATGCCTTTAAGATTTCCAAATTTCTAACCCATTACATTATCAATAATATCCCTCATTTCGTCATGATATGGGTATTATACAAATTTTGTTAAATGTATTCTTATGGGATAGCCTAAAAGGGGAAAATCAAAGGATGAGGTAAACTCTAAACTAAAATTCTACAATTTATATACTTCCAATTCCACCCCCATATGTTCTCAAAACACTTAAAAATAGTGACATAAATAACCTTAATATTATGATATGTTTATTATTATGGTGTAATATACATCATATAACCATCATTCTATCACTTCAAAAATTAAAACAATGTTCCCAATATGGTTAGTACCTCTCCTCCATGAACAACATACTTCATTATTCTCCACCACTATTAAAGGTAGTTGTAGAAAAATATTATTTTTAATAAAATTATAAAATTTATATCATAACTTATTTCAATTTATATAATGTTTTAACAATAATTTAATATTTTAAAATGAATACAGTTCATTTTAGTTAGGAAATAGGGACAAAATGAACTAACCACGTAATGTTAACGTTTTTACTAAGTGAATATTCCATAGGTCAGAATAAAATTGGTTAATTGGGGCTATTTCTATATATATGATGAAATTAATAACCTTTTATTTTTCTTATTATTTTTTTGTCTTTTCATATAAGAACATCAATAAATATTCTTAAGTGATCGGAACATGGATCCATGAAACGAATTCATTTAGAATAGTGGAACTAATTTATATATTTCAACTAAATGGTTTTACATGAACATAATATAATTTTAATAAATAAAATATATATTTAATATGTTTCTAATAAAGTAATTAATCAATATAAAATGATTATTTAGTAAACTAGGTTAAAGTGAAGAATGATTTTAGAACATAATGTAAGAGATCTCTTTGAACCAAGCTATTTTCGGGGGTTATTACCCTTCTCTCTCTAAGTCTCCTTATCTATTTCTCTTTTATGTTATATAATTATTAAAAATTATTTATATATTTATCTTAAATATATACATATCTTATTATTCATCCCGTTTATGGGGTAATACATTACTTAAGTTCATTTCCAAAAATCGTTCTTTAAAATGAAAATAGATTAAGGGGATATTTTCCTTCATTTAATACGATTATGTAAATATCAACTAATGTATCTATTATAATTTAGGGATTCATTAAATAATTAAGTATTTTTGGAATAACAATTGATTTTTACCTCTAGTTTCAAAAAAATATAAATTTATTCATTCATAAAATTTCATTAAATGATTTCATAAAACATTATTTCAAAAGATCATTTACAAACCCAATTATATGCACTTTATAATTTTTTGTTCAAATTATCTCCATATTTTTAGACTAATGCTTATGTGTTAAGTTATTAATGTAAAAAATATTTAATTTGTTCCTATATTTTGAATCATTGTCAAATATTTGTTGCCAAGTATATGAGACAATATCATACCTCTTTTTTAGGGGTATTTCTATAGTTTTTTCCTTTAGATTGATTTTTATTTGTGGGACATATAATCATGTACATGTTATAGTGGTTGTTCATAGATTACACTCCAATAAAATATGAAATTTTTATGTCTCATGAGATTTTATTTATGGTGTTAGGGAGTAAAACAAAACCATCATTTTACTTCATCAACTATTTGATGTTCTCTAATAAAATTTCCTTAACTTATTCTCATGTTATGTGTAATATTGCTAGAAAGTATATATAATATCATGATATTATGATTTCCTGTCAATTTTATTATGATTACATATTAATACACAAGATAAATTCCTTTTTTTTGACATCATGTTATTCCTCTTGATGTATATGTTAGGCTTCTTTATCATGTTTATTCCACTACTAGGATTTTTAGCTCTCCCCTTTCCATTATATATTATACAAGATATTTTATACAGATTTAAGAGATAAAAAATATTTTTGAACACATTATGGATAATTGAATAATTATTTTTTATTTAAGTTTCATATTTTTGTATTTTTAACCTAGTATACCAAATATACTAGGACAGTGATCTTTGGGTTTTATTTATTTGATATTTTAGGTCAAAAATTCATTCAAAAATATTTTTGAAGGCTTGGGTCACAATAGTTTTTATTAGAGGGATGTTTATTTATTTTTTTGAATTAGGTATAGAGAATACTATAGTGAGAACCCTAGGGATAAATCCAAGTATAAGGAAATATATTTACATCATGGTGATGTATATAGTGAGTGATATATAATAAATTGATTCTAGGTATGGAAACAAAAATAATATTTGTATGTGGAAAATTTTTACATAGGAGTAATAACCCAAATCAGTTTTCATTGCATATTAACTATGTCATCTACTGGTACATAAACAATGGTCATTTCTACACACTCGGTATAGCACTCCAGGGGGATATTGTTGAGAAATTTGAAAGAGTCATTCTAAACCATTATGAATGACATGAATAAATTATTTTTTTGCAAAATATATTAGTAAAATTAACAATGATAAGAAATATTAAAACCTACTGACTCATAATTGATGATATAAATTTAATTTATAATTTATTACATATATGTATGTAGATATCATTTTTAAATAAATTTTAATTTATATATTCTCATCACTTGTTTAATATCATTTTTTTAATTAAAATATGTTAATATGATGAACTTTTAAAACATTTAATGTGATATGAAATTTTATTATTTAAAAATGAGAATCCTAAACATATACGAATGTGAGTTGGGAACATTATGGGATTATTATCTCAAGTGATTCATGTTATGAATACTAACATTAATTTTTTGGAATTCCTAATTTACCCTAAAAAATGGGGACATATAGTTGATTACTTTATGAAAAAATGGCCGCATGCATTTATTAGATCTTGTGATCCCCTCATATTGGAACAATGGATTAATTATTTTGAACGGATATTCCATATCCCCAAAAAAATGGAACAATATATCTTTGTGATGGTTGGTCACATTAAGGTGGAAGCTAGTATGTAGTCTAGAATGATGAAGATCACGATGTGCAAAGATGAAATATATTCATTTGAATATGAAGGATATGAAAAATTATTTTTTAAAAAAATATTTTCCCGAATCATTTAAAATTAAAATGGAAAGGGAGTTCCTTACACTGATGAAAAAAGAAAATGATTCTATCAGGTCGTATGAGGAAAGCATCAGAATACTTGAACAGTACTCATCTAGCTTCATAGTCTACTATTATAACAATTTAGACCACTTATTTTTTGGATTAGAGTCAAGTATATTAGGTTATTTTAGTAGTTTGAGAATATGATTAGTTTGAAGAGATTTTATATTATTCCTTTAAGGTCAATATTGAGATTGTTTACACAAAGTGGGCTCATAGGGATGGATTTAAAAAGATTAAAATTTAGTTTAATATAGGAGGAAAATGGATAAATCCCATGGTGGGAAAAAAACTCAACTTCCCACATGTCAGAATTATTGGAATATGAATCGTGAGAACTATATCAAGGGAACAACGAGATGAATTATGTGTAGAAAATAGGTACATCATGAAAATCAAATAATGAAGAGAGATGAATAATCCCACTAATGTGATGGTATAAAATTAGTTTCAGATAAGTGATAATTCTACATTATAGTGTTTCGACTATAATGAACTATCAAATTTTTATGTCCAATGTCTAAGGAAAATGGTATTGAGATAAAATCAATGACAAAAACCTCCAACATGTAGACTATAAGAATGGAATATGTGATCACTACCACTAACATGGATCCAAAAAATAATGTTGGTACAGGTACACATTTTATTCATTAATTAATAATGAATATACATTTTTATTATGGATCATCACATAATTGCATGTATTCTATTTTTATTAGAAATGTAAAATCACCCCCTCAAAACATGTGTTTTGAGAAATATGTGAGAATAGAAAATTGAGAAATTATTTCCTCCCAAGCCTATAACTTTTCCTGTTTCAATGATTTTGGAATGAACCTCCCATGAAATCATGTCTTACATACTTTAGTAGATTTTGATTATATATTAACCATAATTGGATGTACTTATATAAATCGTACATCAATTATAGGAGGATAGATATCACAATGCATAACATATGTCATCCACTAATTATGTTAATGTTTAAGGTGTGTAACGAATCTCCTTTGGAATATTTATCTCAAGTATAGAAATTATTATCTTATGAGAAAAAATATCTACCTCAAATGATTGAGAAAACAGGGGAAATAGTTCATCAAGACACTTGCATTATGAGGGAGAATACTATTTTATACCTAATGATTAGTCTATAATTAATCTTGATTGAGATGTTGATCTCTCAATAAAACATACGGTAGGATTACTACACATATCCAAGACTCCCTATAGAATATCATCCATTTACTTGAAAAAATATAGAAAGAAGTCACAATAGAATCTTTAAAAAGGTTTTAAAATCCATGGTACTTCACCGTGGGGTGCACCAATCCTCTTCATTATGAATATGGTTTGGTCAATGTGCCCTTATATTGAGTATCTTTAATTCAAAAAAATAAAAAGAAAGAATTTGTATCATCTTCTATGGAACGATGACTTGTTCGATCAATTATTTAGGGCCAATTATTTTTTTATGGTGGACCTTCTACAGAGATATCAATAATTAAATTGTGAAGAATGAATATGCTCCCAAGACCTCATTTTGATCAAGGTTTCGAGAGTATGAGTTCATATTCATTGTCTTAGAAATCACTAAACATCTAGAAGTCATTGTGAACATAATTATCATCGTATTTATATATTACATATATAAATTTTTTATATTTATTATATATGATATTTTGATATAAAAAATGAGTTCGGATGAGCATGAGGAGCATTTGAATATGAAGCTAAATATATAATAAAATGTTCGGTTATATGAAATGTATAATAAATGATATTTTTGGATGGAGAAAGTATCATTATTGGGCCATGTTTTCAAAATCTGAGGGATTTCTGTAGTCCAATATAAGAAAATTTAAATTCAAGAGTAGTCTAGAACATAATTAGTAATAGAGATCTATAGTTTGCATGGCATTAATAGGTATTAGTGATGATTTTTCTAAAACTTTTCTTAATTATCATACCAGATAACCAAGATGATTATGAACTGAGTGCTTTTTTTAAAAAAATTGTGAGAATATATAAATACAGAATTGAAAAGGGTGATTATCTTTGCACTTGTCATCATGTTTACCACCAATGTGGAAATATTCATCGTATTCAATGATTCTTAAAAAAGTGGATTCATCTGTGTATTAATGAAAAAGAACAATGTGATGTCCTACACCTCAAGGTAATTGATATTTCATAAGGGGATGATCTGGAGTTGGATGTAGTAATATTCTTATTTAAAATCATAAAATATTATTACAATCAGGATAAGTGTGAGATATATATGGATCAAAATAGCCACAACTATATATTCACCTGAAAAACAAATAATCATACACTATTACCACTCCATCAACTACAGTCCTAGGATAAATAATAATTTTTATATGATTTATGTATAATAGATCTAAAAACATTATTTATGAAAATAATCAATAATGATCAAATTTTATCAAACATCAAAATGACATGAATGGATATTATAATGAATAGATCATCATCCACCCTTTCTCAAATGATTACTCAACTACTCAATTAAGAGATTTTAGTGGGTTATCAATTAGAAGATTTAGAAATCAAAATAGGTAGAAGCTATATGAAGTGGTAAATCCATATATTTCAAAATAAATGAAGAATCACTTGTAATATTTCTTTCATGAATATGTGTTCCATAAAATCCAGATATAATAAATGATTTTTCAAATGATTCACATAGCTAAACCTTAACCATACTCCTAGTGAGAATTAAGATGTATCAATATCATCAAGAGAACTATTGGTGGGATAATTTGAAGAAGGAGGTTAGAAAATAACTATATATATCAAAATTTATCATATGAAATTAGTTAACATAAGAGAGGAAAAAATACAAGGCAAAAATATAACCATTTCCCAAACCTCTATTAAATTGATAAAAATCACCAAGGATATTTTCACTAGTTATCTGAAGAAATAAATATGAAATAATTTCATATGAGTAACTGCTCATTCCATTTTAATTTGATAGGAATTATCACTTTTTTACCATTCCATGATATATATCAGATAAGTTGTGAGGCTTTATGGGACACTACAAACTATTATATCTGACTGATATCCATTATTTATAAATGTGTTCTAAAAAATTTACAACATTTTGTAAACACTTAATTAAACATTATTACATATTATTCCCAAAAAACAAATGGATAATCTAAGAACACTATCCAGATACATGAAGATATGTTTAGAGTGAGATTAATGGACATAAAATAATGATTGGATTAGTATATTCATCCAATCATGTTCTCGTACAATAATAGTTTACACTCAAGAGTCAAAATAGAACTATATTAAACCCTTTATGGGAAGAGATGTATAACTCTTATCTGTTTGGATGAAGTTGTTTAATGCATTGAGATTTAACCTAAAATGGTCAAGAAAATTACCAAATTGCCCAAACCCAATCCAAATAACATTAAGGATGCTCAGATTTAAAATAATATCAATGTAGAAAAGTCATATATGAGACATAATGTACGAGTTTGGAGATATAGTGTTCCTCTATATATCACCATGAAATAGAAACCTGATATTTTATAAGAAGGGTGAGCTAATTCCAGGGTATATTATCCCCTTTGAGATTCTTCCATGCATCGTAGTCATGGATTATCAACTAGCACTCTGGCCATCTGTGTCTCAAGTACATTACACATTCCACATATCCACCTAGATAAGTACATACTAGATCCCTCAATTGTAATTAATTAATTGGTGGTACAACTAGAAAATGATCACAATTATGTGGGAAATTCAGTGAAGATCATGGACCATATTGATAATTCTTTACACAAGAATACAACTCAACCATTGAATGTACTATAGTGAAACCAAAAGTATGGGGATGAAAAAAGTAAACCAGTGGATTCAATTAATTTTAATAACCCTTACATCCTTCAATTATAGTATGAAAATTGATAATTGTAGGTAAAAAAATCTTAATGGGTGATTAATTTATTGACCTATAATTTTGTCAATTGAATATCTATTTTTAATATTTAATTTATGTCATATTTAGTAATATAATATTGTATAATTCTCATGCATCACATTATATGACCAAATACATTTTGTTATATTTATTTTACAAAATATATTTAGAGAATAAATATGGCCATAATAATTTAATGTATTAAAATGGGACAAAATTAACAAAAAAATATAATAATTATTGGCAAAATTTTATTTACTTAATCCCGCAGAATAATTGAAGTCATGAAAAACACTATAGAACAAAAGAAATATTTTAATAATTCTATATCCAATTTACAAAATAAAATATAAATATAACATTTAAAGAAAATAAAATTGAATTACTAAAATATGTGGTATTTATATAGTGCAGGTATACCATTTTACTGTTACAAATCTAATCATTGAATAATAGTAAGATTTGTTGGAATAGTACTATGATTTGCAGAATTGTGGTATGACCATTATGTATAGTATCATGATCATTATATCACTAAACATACCAATGTAAATTTAAAATAATATTCATGAGTCCCCTAAAATTATAATATAGCATATTTTTATCATGATATAATTAAATTTATGTTTTAAGAGTAATAAAATAGGGGAGTAAATTTTTCTAAAAATATATGTTTTATATTTATTTAAATAAAATTAATTATTTTTCTGGTATTTTTTTAAAATAATTTTGGATTATAAATTAATGTTATGTTATATTATAATAATAATATAATTTTACTATATCATGTGAAACTTTTCTAAAGATCATAATATTGATAATAATATAAAAAAATATTTTGAATAGCTAATAATTTTAATTAAAAATCATATTTCTCATATTTATATACTTATTTTCATAAAAATGGATTTAATCCTAAGAAAACTAACATTGGAATTTTATTTAGGTGAATATTTTCAAAAAATAGATGATTTTTTTACAAACAGTAAAATATAGTAAAATATGATATATATATATATATATATATATTTATAAATTATATTCATTAATTTTTGATTCATTTCTAATGTAAGAACAAACTCGTTCAAAATAAATTCCCCATTTACTATATATAGTAACAACAGTCAATATTATGGGATGTATTGTTCCAAAAATAATAAACTAATGACTATAATATTTAAAAACACCCCTCTCTTATCCTTATAAATACCAATATCCTCAAAATATCCAAGGATTGGATATTACTAAATTTATAAATAATTAATCTCCCAGTACAATATACTATGTCCTAGTTCTTGTGGTCTATATTGAAATAAAACTCTAAGGGGCCTTAATGTGTAACATAAAATGAGATAACCAAAGGGAGATATAAAATCTAAACTATATTTCTTTTATTAATATTATTCTTCTAAATACCATATATATTCTCTACAAAAATAAATATAATAAAATAAATATACTAAATATACTGATTTTATATCATTATATTGTAATTTCTATCTTTTAACCTACCTTAATTCATTTCTAAAATGAAAATTTTGTTCCTATTATGGTTGGTTCCCCTCCTCCTAGAACTACATGCTAAATGTTTTCCCACCACATTCATGTGTGGTTATAGAGACAATATTATGGAAAAATGTGATTATAAAAAGTTAATTATAACTTATTTCATTTTTATAATGTTTTAATAATAATTTAGTTAAATAAACGTAATCTAGTTCTTGGGGATTAGTAAAAATGACTAAATGAACTGACCATATAAAGATAACATTTTTACTATGTGAGAAAAATGGGTATTTTTACATTTTAATTTCTATGAATTCCAGAATACAATTTCAATTCTCTTTAACCATTATAGTTCCATTTGATACGAATAAAAATAATTATCTAAAAGTGTTCTAACAACAGAACTATGTAATGAACTCCCTCATAAAAGTGAAATTAAACACTATCCCTCACTTTCATGGTTTTAAATGAACATAACATAATTATACTGACTAGAATATAGATTTAAAAGGTTTTAAATTATTTAATTATTGATTCTAAATTTTTAATTTTGGATATTATGTCGAATTGGAAAATGATTTTTGAACATAATGTAAGGTTTCTCTATGAGCCACCCAATTTTCTTTGGTTGTAACCATTCTCTGTCTAACTAAACTTATCTACCATTAATGTTATGTAAGTTTTATATTTTATATATATGTCTCTTAAATATATTCCTATAATATTCTCCCATACATTAATGGGGTAATACATGCCTTATGTTCATTTTGAAATATGTGTGCTTTAAATCAAAAACTATTTGTGATGAAATTTGTTATCACTTAATCTGATTATGAAACAATCTATTAAATTATTCATTCAATTTCATGGTTTATTTGATTAAATTTATTTTTCAGGGATAAAAATTTCTATTTTACCTATGTTTTCAACATAAAATTCCATATATATTCTTTCTTCAAAATTATTCATCTGATTCCTAAAAACACAACTTTAAATAATCATTAATATACCCAATTATCTACCCTTTTAGTGACACTTTTTCAAATGAACACCATTTTTTGAGAGATATAATTATGTATTCAAATATTAAATTCCAAAATATTTACTTCCAATTTCAATTTTGGTCCCATATGAAATTTCCCTTGATTGTGATATGAGAAGAGAATATGCAACCGATTTCCTTCCATGGGTTTTTATTACATAGATGCCTTATGTTCGATTTTTTTTTGGAACACATAAGAAAGTACATGTTCTTATAGTTGTTTCTAGATATCACTCTAAAATATTTGATAACATTTATGTCCAATGCGTTGATATGTACTGGATTATGGATTTAACTGAATCCTAGATGGCTCTTTGTCTTCCATGTGATGTTGTGTTTCAAGTTTTCCTTGACGTAGTATTATGTCAGGATTTATGTTGATGAAAATAATTATGATTACTTGATCTTATTAATTGATTTTCATTATGTTATACTTCTATATTATTATTCATGATAATCTCCTTTTTGTGATATCACTTTATTCCACTTGAATAATATGTTATACTTCTCAATCATGTTAATTCAGTTACTCAGATTTTTAGACCACCAATTTACTTTATATATTCCCCATGTCATCTTTTATAAATGTAGGGGATCAAAAGGACTTAATAGATCATTTTCGACTATAAAATAATGTTGTTTCATTTTAATGTATCATGAATTTCAGTATTTTAATTGAACTAGGCCTCTCGATCATTGGATTGTAATTATTTGATATGTATGTTAATTATTAATGTAAAAATATATATATAACACTTGGGTTTATGTAGTCATTGGTGAATTTTAGAGGTAACATGGAAGTGTTATCGGTTGTTTTTCTTCTATGAAAGTCACCAATATTTTTTTTATGAACTCATGTTCACATGTTATAGTCACATAACTCATGGTTAGAGCCTATTCTGATCTTAGTGAGGAATTATTTTATTTTTTGACACTACCGTTTAAGAAATTGTTTATCATAGTGAGATATTTTTCATTATTTTTTGATTCATTGGTAATTTCATTCATCATTTTTTGAGGTCTCTTCAACTATTTATTATATATTACCTTCTCCATTGATTCATCTTAATTGGAAGATCATTTTCATTATTTTTTCGTAGGAGTGTCATTTTTCAAATAACAGTAGATTGTGTTGTAGGTAAATTCATAAATAATAGGGATACAACAATGAATATTCCTTCCTTACTTTTTTCCTTTCTATGTAAGTAATTCATGACTATCGAGTAGGGTGTCTCATTTTTTTCAGAGTATGACCTATATCTAATAGTAGTTTCATTTTACTTTTGTACTTTAGTTGATATAATATGGTATATCTTATGGTTTCCTATGTTTTAAGAGGGATATGTTCATATATCTCAATCAAAATTTGTTTTGAGGATTGTGTATTAGGGATTTTGGGTTTGGTCCTTATGATTCCGTGGGAGATGCATTCTTATTTTATTATGTAATTCAAGGTATCTATTGTGGTTAAATATCATATTTTTATGGTTATTTTGTTCCTTCATTCTTTATTATATTTTTTATAAATATGTAATCCAAACTCCATCCCTCATTAAATATATTGAATTTTGTAATGATTTTTTAGTGTGCAAATTGTTTTGGTGGGGCTTTTTTAAAACCTAAATCATTATTTTTTGTATTTTTAATTTATTTTCCCTATTTAATATCGTTGTTTTTTTTTGTGAAAAATTTAATTTTATGTAATTTTCCCTCATCTACCACACAGTTCGTATGCAAGGATTAGTAAATTCTATATAAATACCGTTAAATAGGGAAATTACTTGTTCATTTCAATCCTTACATAGTTTTTGTATGTGTGTAGATTATTATTAGATAAAACATACATCAAATCCAATGGAAAAAATTTTATATTTTATCTGAATGATGGTATTGTTGTGTGGAAAGCACATAATTTATAGAAACTATGAGATAATCCTTTGAAGTGATCAGAAATTTTAGTAGAGATGTTTCACACAGTTGGTGCAAGATTCTCTTGATTGTGTGAATAAACTATTCATATTTCCTTGATTTATCTAGTGACACATGAACGATTGGTGAATGATTATAAAAATCTTGTTGTCAAATAGGAAATCCTATCCAGTTCATTAAAATTTTAAAATAACATCATCATCCCTCATTATTTATAACTAATCATTGAGTAAAACCTCCCATTTTCATAGTAGAAGACACCCAATAACATATCTTTTCTATTTATCCTCTACCCTTGGTGATTCCTTAGTTTTGATTCAAGTATTAGGGATGCTTCTTCAAGGTAGGCTATCTTTATCTCCCCGCCCCTCTTTTTTGTTTCTACATCCATCATTTTCCAAACCTAGTGAGGGCTTTATGGATAGGGGATCATGTTCACCTATATTTTGAGAGTAATTTTCTATGATTTGGGGTTCTAGAATTTTTCTTTACATCTTTATACATTCTTATGTATCATTGAGGCAGATTATCACCACTATTTTCAAATGCAATGTGTAAATAGGTAGGCATATCTATGTCTAAGACTATAAATTTTTAATCATCATTTCATTCATAATTTTTAAATTTTATTAGGTTTCTTATAAAATTTTCATAATTATATCTATTTATGTGTTCCATTAATGTTTTTATCATTGAAATTTCCTAAAAAAGATAAGATGTTTCATTTGGTTTAACTGTATAAATAATCATTAAAAATTTAGTGACACTAAGTTCATGGTTAAATGATTGTTTGGATATTTAAAAGTAACTACTGTATTCATGAAACCTTATTATCCCTTAAATAAACTTTTAAAAGTTTAGTAATGGTTATATGATTTGGTTTTTAATTTATTTGAGAAACTTTTTCTTAAAGAATATATTAAGGCCCAGTTGGAACCACACAAAAGTCATTTTATAAATATGTAATCCCTAAAGTTTTTCCTCTAAATTTATTCAATGAAAATTTAAAATTTTTGATTTATTGTGTTCTGTGATGGATTCCCCTATGGTTAGATGTGTCAATGTTTTTATTATTATTAATTAAATTGGTTTGTTTTTTTTTGAAGGAGGATCAATGGTGATATTGGGGTTTATTTCTTATTAATGATCATATATTGTATATGGAAATTAATTTTCTCACAACCATTTATATGGCATGGAAAACCATCCATAGTTAGGTAGGATGCATACAAATAATTTATTCACTAGTGTATAATGTAGATCTTTCAATTATCAGAAATTTTAGAATTCACTTCTCTAAGGATGTTTCCCTAGGTTATTATAGATAGGGAAATGTTATATTTCTAGGAAAATTATTAATATATGCCACTATTTTATTATTTATTGGGGATTAGGATAGTTGGGTTCACGTTTTCCCTTAACTCTACAGTTTCCTTGATGTTTGAGTATTCATTGAATTTATTTTTATTTGTTATTAAATTCATTAGTTGAACTATGTTTTTTCAATATTATAAAAATAATTTTTATAAAACATTTCTAACTTGGTACATTTTTCAAAAAAAAAAGATATATAACCATTTATCTTTACCCTAAATGACTCCTTTTATTTATAATTATATCTAATGGAAATTAATTTTTTCCTATTTGTCACAAAGGAAATGTATGCCTATATTAAAATTTAATTTTCATGTATCATGAAATAATAGTAATTTTAAAGGTAGTGTATGGAGTAATATAAAGATACATACTAGATATTTTCTCTCATAATTATCATAATATAGGATTAGAGGGTTATGCAAGATTATTGAGGATGATCATTTGGGAATAAATTTTCTAATGTGGATAGTGACATGTGAGGATGATTCACTTCTTATGTAGAGATTGAAGGTTGTGGTTGTTTTTTCATATTTTTTGTTATTAAATTATAATGGTCCATTTCACTAATTCTTCATTAGCTTTTATTTTTGTTTTTATCAGACACTTATTATTATTTTTTACTTATATTGAATTTTACATGTTATTGTATCTTCCGTGTTTGGTATTTATGATCATATTCGTGTACTTTATCCTTTGTTGGTCACGCTTATTGTAGTTTTTTATTTTGTTTTATGGTGAAACATTCTAAAAAAAGGAATGTCCATTGGAAAAATTATAGGTCAAATTTCATTTTTTAGGTGAAATTAACAAAATTATCATTCATTAATATCCATACAGTAGTTTCCAATATATGGGGATTAATAATTCCCTTTTTATTAAGTGTTTTATCTGTTAAGATGCTTTGCACACAAAGTATTTTGGTGGATTTTTGTTAATATGATCTAAAATATAATTTTTCTATGATATTTTTAGTTGAAATTTTTTTGTTTGAATAAAACATCATTTTTAATTTTTATAATTATTTATTTATCTATAAAGTACCAAAAATCATGATCACCCAAATATATTCATGATTCGATAAAGGATTTATTAAAAAAATATGTGTTTTGAGAATAAATCCCAAGATTTAATAATATGAATCATGTTTAGAAATAAAATTTTAGATTTTAATGTATAGAAATACTTAATGACAAATATATAAGGAGCCTAACATATGAAAATCATTATATCAGAAAATAAATTCTGAATGTATTTCCAAAAGGATACCATAGAGTTAAGGTTGTGACTACACAATAGATAAATGATTAAACATGTGTAGCATAAATTTTAAATTCTCTAGAAGGATGAGAAAATAAACCTCAACCATTATTGGGTCTAGAGAAATATATTTAGATGGTTCTAGTTTTTTTATTCATATGAAGAATAGTATAGCTGATGAATACCAATAGTTACTAAAGATAATATGATTTTATAAATTCGTACTAATTGGAATTTGAGGATTCATGAAAATAATCATTAATTTTTTAAGATAACTATTGATTGAGTAAGGTAATAAAAAATCATTAAAAATTAAAAGGTTTCTGATTAGATTAAAAAACATATGATGATTGAGAGATAAATCCTAGTAAATACCAGATGAATAACCCGTGGAATAATAATATATTGTCTGTGTAATCATAGGATGAATTTTTAATAAATTGGAATTATGATAAGGTGTTTAGGTTATTGTTAGAAGAAAAAAAATATAGATTGTAAATCTAAATAAGAATAAAATAAAAATTTTAAAATACATTGTATTCGTTCATTGAATGAATAAATTGATTATTTGATAAAAATAATAATCTTCAAGGCAATGTTCAGACGAGATTATATTTCATAGAATGGATTCCACTAAAACCACATGTATCATACCGGTGAATGTTTTAATCATTAAACGTTAAAAATTTTAGTTAAGTAAAAGGTGAACCAAAATGCTAAAAATGATTAATCATAATAACATGTTTTGAAATATTCTAGAAGGACATTACATTATTTTATATTCAAATGTTCTAATGTTCCTGAGATGGATTTTCAATGAAAAATATTCATGGAAGGACATTCTATTCTACAAGAAAATATCTACATATTATTAGATTATTTTATAACTGATCTGAAAAACACAAAGCACAATATTGTGAAAATAAATTATAAGAGGTCATTTTATGAACCAGGATAAATGAATGTTAAAATTTAAGCTCACTCATTCCCATCAACTATCAGAGGATTCTTACCTGTATAAAGGTGTAACAGTAGATGAATTATTTTCAAAAAAAGAAAGATTTAATATTAATAATTAGATAATGATATATACTAATGATAATATTTGAATAAAGGGAGTTTCCTACTCGAATTCATTAGAACATTTGGATTAATATAAGAATTGAGAACATGAAGAAAAAGATATTGATTAAGAAATATATGAGAAATTTTATGGAATAAAGATAATTGGAGGTGGTTTCATGAAAAGAAAGCCTTTCTTTAAATATAATAAATATAATGAGGAATTTTTAAACAATATAATGTGATCGAACATGATTATGGAGTAACACCATATAAATAAGAATATCTTTCTATAATTGGTGAACATGGGAATGGAACTTTTGGTTATTGTTTATAATTTCCTTCTAAAGGCTTATAGTTATAGTGTATAACTAATTTATGATGGAGTTTTTAACTACAGGGTATAAATAATTTTTGAAGAATGGTTTTGATGTATAAATAGTGAAGAGAATATTTTATTGACGGGTTTTAACTAACTACTTTTCAACAAAGTATAAAATCCATGTTGGTTTGTGTAACCATAATGGAATTGAGTTGGATTTTTGATGAACCTTGTAAATGTTCATATTCTTATTTTTTACTGCATTTTCAAGATTATGTGTTAATAACTTTTTTATAATTAGTATAGAATCAATGATTTAACCATTCAATTAGGATGAGGTTATTAAAAGGTAGAAAATTTAAAAAAGATCATTATTCCACTGACACCCTATATTAGTGTGTAATATCCTTACCATTTTAGAGTTATACTGTACTCATTTTTGGAACTATTTTACTTTTTTATTGAATTTATATTGGTATTTTTTTTTTGTTTAGGTTTATTTTTTGATAAATTGGATAAATTTGGAAGACCGCTAGGATTTTAACCATTTTCACACATTTAGGAAAAATATATACCTTTCCCAAGAAAGCATTTTATCTATTTTGGTGAGACATGAGTGGGAGCATGGTTGGAAGATGATTTGGCTAATCCAGGATGCCTCCATCCTAAATAGTGAACAATCTAATAGAGAGGATTTTTATTTTTGGGGAGAATTTTTCTCAAACTATGTGCCATATTGGTGAAACTATACCACCCCTATGACGAGGCACATAGTTTATTAAACTTTTCACCCCTGCTTACGAAACCCTACATGTGGGTTTTTAATTACCCAAAAAAATTAAAATTTCTAATCTCCTCATTATATAACAATATTCAGTATATCTTGAACCTATAAATATTCCTATAATTTATGAAGCTTCTAGAAGGATTCCAATTCTCCTCAAACCCTTTTCTTGGTGAATCAAAGATCATATCAAAGGATCATCTCCTCATTGATAAGTGATTTCTTACTTGTTTGATTCCTCTCCCTCTTAGATAACATTCTTAATGAAAGTAATGATATAGAATACATTGTATATAGTTTAGATCTAGGTTTTCATGGATCTTAATCTATTTTATGTTGAGATTTTTATAGTTCTAGACCTTTTGTGCAGATGTGGTCTTGATTGTCACGCTTCAATCTGGGGACATGGGTTTGGTGAACATACATAAATGACCATGAGGTATGTTGTATAATTTCAAATTTTCCAATTCTTCTTTATAATTTCAAGTATTTATATTTTAAATTGAAATTTCCACATTCATAAATTGAATTTTTTAATAAAATTAATTTATTGATTAGTGGGATAATTAAATTGTTGGGATAATTGGATTATAGAATTATATGACTAATGGGTTCTGTAAATAAGATTAATACTGTGATTATGAATTTCTTGAAAATGATAATTAATTTATGGTCTGCTAACCCTAATGTGTTAAAGGATTATGTGATAAAATGTTGATAAATGGTTTATTGGGGAAACATTCATATTATTCCATGTAATTTAAGTGACGAACCATGACTACCGTGATAAATTGAAATTAGGTACCATGTTGAGAATGTTTTATAATAAGCTTATTCATGATTAATCTTGAGTAAAGAGATATGTGGGATATATTTCATCGATTGATAAATGAGTTGTGGGACCTGGATTTTTGCTTTAAATACCCATGGGGAGCCCGACATGACATTATAGGCCCCAAAGAAGTCATGATAATATTAATGTATTGAACAGGGACTGATGTTCCCAATATCTATGAGGTGTGGGAAATGGAATGATTCTGCCAAAACCCTTGTGGTGTATGGCATGAAGATCTAGGCCCCATGATATTGTCGTTAGAGTGGTGTTCCTAGTATCTGTGTTAGGAAATTGAATTTAAATGAATAATGAAATCCCCTTACATAATTAATTATGATTTCTATATGTAATAATTTTCATAATATACCATAGTCCAAAGTAGGGGATGTAGGTTCAGGTGACATAATTTAAACAAGGTTTATGAGGTTAAATAAAAAATAATCTAATGTGAAAACTTTTTACATTATTCTTATCCTTTATTTGCTATTCAACTGCATACACTATAATAGACTGGATATTGTTTTCTCCATCACTAGTTTTGGATACTAAGTTGTAATGAAACCCCGCTAAGTCCTCCTGATTATTACTTGATTATATTTCATGTTTTATTGAAATGATAATAGCAAGATCCCTAGGATAGATTGTAGAGTTTCGATTGAGTATGGATGAGGGAACCAGACATGGTTTCAGTTCAACATTATTATTTTTCAATTTGTATTTATATTGGGTTCTAATTTGAACTACACACATTTATGTTTTGATATATCAACTTCTTTAGTATGGTTATTTCTATCCTCTTTCTGTTTATCAAGTCAATTAGTTTGTATTGGATATGCATTTATTCTTGTTATTGGTTATTATTTTTTGGATATGTTTTATTTAGTATCACTTTTGTGAAAGTTTTATAATTAAGGTATAGTCTCCCCAAAATATGGATTTAGACCCTCGCTTCTAGTCATCGGCCTCTAACATATATGTATGTGCTCCTGAGTCACATAGTGAAATAGATTGGAGAACCAACATGTGGCACCAAGGTTTGGATGTCAGAAGGTGATATCAAAGGCACATTTTTATTTTCCTTTCTTTTTTATTACTATTTTGGAATAATATATGGGATATTATGATGAGTTATACCTTGTTCAAGAGATCTATAAAGGGATTATATGAACCATATTCGAGGGTAAATTCCAAGTACCCATGGTGGGATTATTGTTATTTATGTTTTTTTTCATAGTTTCATTATATTTGACCATTAGTGATGCATTTGTTGTGTGTTGTTATAATTTTATGAGATTTTATTTATGGCCTTAAATGGCACAAAGGCTGACTATAGATACATCATTTTAAGTATTTAGGTGTATAATTTTACATGCCTCATTTCAGTGACACATGGAAAAGCATGATAGGGCGAGTTGTTTAAATAAAAATGTTTTTGTTTACAAATGTAATTAAAATTAAAAGTTTACTATTATGAAATAGATATGTTTAAATGATTCTAAAATATGGTAAATGAAAAGGATAAATGGGTTTCTAATGATAAACTTTATTTATGAATGTGTTTACCCTATGTTAGCCATGACCAAGATGATGGATGGTTGACAGTAGTGATGGTGCCAATATTTTGATCATGTGGTGGGGAATGTGGGATGAGATATTATGGATTAATGTGAACCCCCATTACATAAAATTATAATTAGTGTTCTTTTTTCCAATATTTATTTTTTTTTAATTTTAGAGATATGAATCCATGATGACACTTGTTGATAGGATGAAAGGAAGAAATAGTTAAAATTTTGACTCCAATATTAAAACCAAAGACTATGTCAGTTTTAAGGGATGAAGATGGAGAGGATTTTCATGTGTAACATTATCCCTTTATAAATTTTATTAAAAGATGCATAGGGGGTTTTAAAAACTTTTCTTACATGACATAGGAGTTCCCGATGAAACGTCCTTTGACTTTCAACTAAGAGGGAGGAACTAGGGTAACTTAGTTCTTATTTGAGTCTATACAAATAGTCCTTGACCACATAGTTACCCCTAATAAGAAGTGATTCAAATTGGATTATTATTTTTATGAGGTCAAGAGAAATTTTGGTGGGATATCCAGACTCAAGAAGAGAGATTTAAAATAGTTTGTGGAAGGACTTTCAGGATACTTTCTTGACTTAATTTTTCTCCAAGGTGCCCAGGATGGATAAGGGAGATGATTTTATGTGGTTGGCCAAGAGTAACATATTTTTTGATGGACTGTGAGGAATAATTAACTAATTTGAAGTGATTTTTTCCCATATTTGTAGTGGATGAATCTATTTTTGTGATGTGTTTTCATATAAGAGTAAATGTGATTTTAAGTCCCATATTAAAATCATTAAGCTAAATATGATTTCATTACTGATGAATTATAATCTCATATATGAGTGGAACCTGGAGGATTCCTCCAGTGGACGATAGGTGGTTTAATTTGGATGATTAATAGGTATGTATTTCAGTAATAGGAACCATTTCTTTGATAATTTCTACTAGGGGGATGAAAACTATAGTGGATAGGGGAAGGATCAGTTTCTCAAGACAATAATGAAGTGTTCTACCATATGTGTGGTAGGTCATATAAGTTTATTATATAGTGACCCCAACCACTATTAAAATTTTATTCTTTAAGTACTATGTGACATATATAATGGTTTTTCCGAAACCATCAACCTATGAGGGGTGATAGAATATCCATATTGATTTTGATCAACAAAAGGGATATTCAACCCCATATTGACCTACAAGTTGTATTTCTATTAGTCATGATGGTCGAGGTAGTGGATGAAGAACTTCTAGGAATGAGTACCTATATGATTGGAGTTTTTGGATTAGATAGATTAGAATGCAGCACAATAAATAGGGTTTTAGTAGTTTCACGTAGTTTAGCACACAATTGTTGATAGAGAGGCTCTACAATCAAAAAATAGATGTACTATTCTTATTGGTTCTACACTTTCTAGTTTATTATTTGATATATTATCTTCTCAGTCTTTCATATCATAAAAATATTAGAATGTTTTGATTATGACGGTGTATTTTTTTAGTTTCATAATTATGATCTAAATCCCTTTAAGAAAGTGATCAAGGGACATATTTTTATGTGAGGGGAGTTCTCTTACGTCTGGGGAGTGCCATATTCTATGGGATCTCTATATAATGGACATGAATGGTTTTGACTTCATTTTCCGAATCAACTGGTTTGTAGAATATCAATAACACATTTATTATTATTTAATGATAGTGACATTTAGGTCTTTTGAGGGTAAGAGTTATGTTCATCGTGGAGAGTTGGAATCAATGCACATTATGTAGGGCTAGTTCATCTGCAACTACGTAATCTAACAACCTAGATTTCAAGACGTAAGAATGATGAATGGTGTATAAAGAAAGATATATCTCCACCAGTAATATACCGGTTCTAATATGTGTTTATTGAGGACTTCTTTGGGATCCCACCTGAGAGGGGTGTTGAGTTTATAATTTATCTTAAGTCTGATGTTATTCCAATTAATATTCCACCATACAAAATAAAACCAATATAGATTCAAGTGATCAAGGCATTGTTAGAATATTTTTAGGATAAGGTAATTATTCATTCGTGTATTTGACCTTGGGTTTCTCTAGTATTTTCTTCTCAGAAGTGCAATAAAACATTTTTCTTATCTATTGATTACCGAATGTGGAACAGCATGATAGTTTAGAACCACTATCCTATTTCATGCATCGATGATCAATTTAACCATTTGATAGGATCTAGTTTTCTCTCAAAGATTGAATTGAGATCAATGTATCATCAGTTTAGAGCTAGGCCTTATTATATACTAGATATATATTTTATAAGCAGAAATTCCCAATAAAATGTTTTCCTGATTCCATTCTGGGGAAAGAATATTATGGAAGAGTTTATGGTCGTGATGAACTGAATCATTCACCTGTATATAAATCATTTTTTGGTTGTTTTGGTGGGTTAAATTTTGGTGTATTCCAAGACTCGTGATGATCATTCCCAATATATTGATACCATCTTGAGTACACTGATATAGAATCATCTATACAATAAGTTATCTAAGTGTCAGTGTTAAATTGATTGGGTATATTTATTACGTCACCTGATCTCAAAAGAAGGTGTTCTAGTAGACCCAAAGAGAGTTTAAGAATTTTTTCAGGGTATCATCCTAATAATTTTTTTATCTAAGGATTTATGTGGTTATAAGACCCTTATCGGAGGTTTTTCTAGATTTTCCTCTTAATGAAGTGACACTATTGGGCTTGAACAAGAAGATAATTAAGTTTAAATGGTCTAGATCATATAATAATGACTTCTGGGAGTTCAATAAATGTTGGAATATTTCACCCAATTTGATCCTCCTTGAGTCAAAAAAATAGTATATGGTGGTTTTTGAAGAAGCTAGGAAAAGACATGGAGTAGTTCAGATATAGGGGTAGTGAGTATTAGTGTATAGGTCAATGCAGTTGAAGCCATAATATTCTAACTTCTCCATGCATGACCTCATGTTATCCATAGTGTATTATTCTTATAGTATTATTGGAATTACATGATGAGTTATAATATTACTCTATATAAAAACTATAAAATGTTAAAGTATATATGTTCCCATTGATATTTGAATCTTCCTCAGTAGATATGGGTTGATTATATACAGTCATTTGATTTTGAGCTAGTATATATCCCCAAGAAAGTAAATAGTATTAATGATTCTTTCATCAGGAAAACATAGGCTCAACTAGTTCATGGCTTTATTTCTAAGTGGTTGAGTATGGCTTTACTATCTGAGATGCATGTTTTGGTTCTAGAGGGCCTATAAAATACGAACCCATATCATTATTAGTGGAATCCATATTTTTTATCTAGTTTAGTAAGGGTAAATTTGGGGATCTGGGGTATTATTTCTTGAGTTAAGTCCTTAAAGTTGCAAAGTCTCCTTCTAATTAGAATATAGATTTTAATGATATCATTTATGTCTAGAATATTTTTTTGTTCCTACATATATGCGAGATAAGCTCATGGATGAATTTTTTGCCTCAAAGTGGGTGGTACACCCAAGTATGACCAAAATTTGTGATTAACTACATCAATATTCTTGGTTATTGGGCATGAAAAAGGCTAGTTCAGTGTTCGTGAAATGATGATACACCTTTCAACAAGCAAATCCCCAACATCATTGACTTAGTGGTTTACTAAAATCATTTCCGAATAAAAATGTAAGTGGTAGAAAGTTACCATGGATTTTGTGGTAGCTCATCTGAGGACACCTCATATGAATGATTTTATATGGATAATAGTATAACAACTGGTGAAATTAGAACATTTCATTCCTATCTGGGAGACTTTATATGTGAATCAGTTGAGATATTTGTTTGTTTAAGTGATATTCCACCAACATAGTTTCCTCTGCAGTATAGTTTCAGAGCAATAACTCATATTTCTTATCACACTTCTAAAAGTGATTAAAAATAATATGGTGCCCAGTGGTTACATAGTATGGATTTCCTACTATAGTTAGGTAGACATCTATAACATAATATATAAGTATTGGAGTATATGCTATGGGCATAGTTTCTCATCATTGTTGGGTATTCGGAGTAGCAATTAGTGCAACTTGAGTTTTCCTATAAAAATATTTATTAGTTAAATAATTATATAGAACAATTTGTGGAAAATTATGATGGTTTATATAGATTACCTATATGTTGGAAGGAGGTAGTTAAGATAGAGTTATTGGATTTGAGTCTCGTGAAGGAGATATCTTATTAGGTAAAATTTATTCACAATCTTATGGTTATGACACCGAGTAGGAAAAAATCACATGCCTATCTACAATGATGGTCTCTTCAGGTTGTAGGGGGGGAATGTGTATTGCTTCTGTTGTATCCAATGTTATGTCACCTAGGATTAAGAGGTAGGTAATTCTAGTACCCTTGTTCATTGGACATTTTGAGATAGTGAAGATAATTAGGTTTGTTTTGTATCTATTCAATCTTTCACAAAGGTATTGTGTTATACATTATGTCTTTCATGTTTCACAGTTTCATCATTACAACCCTCAAAGTTTTCATATGATTGATGTTGATGTTTTTTGTCTTGAGTTTGATGTGTCCTTTTATGAGAATTCGATTCATGTTATTCATCAATGTGAGAATCTGTTTTAAGGAAAGACTATGTTGGTTGTTTGAGTATTGTTGAAACTCTGACATGTTCAAGGGGAAAAATGGAAGAGAGAAAAATATATGTAGTCTCAGTGGCCATAACTCTTTACCACAGAATCGTAATTATTAATTGGATTAAATATTAAGGATGGTCTGTAATAAGGTGGATATATTATAAGATCTCGAACTTTATGTAGACACCTTTTACTCATTTTCAATTACTATTTTTCCATTGTTTGAATTATGTCTTGGTCAGGTTATTGTTTTGGTTTTTATCTAGCTAAAATTGAGGTATTTTGGAATTCCATAAGGTTTTTCATAGTTGGAACACTATTTGGGAAAACCAAGTGTAATTACATAGGAAATTGAGTTCCATGTTTTGGTAAGAAGGGAGGTGGTGCATGGTTGGAACATGGTTTAGAAAAATGATGGGGCCTCCCTCCCAAATTGTGCACCCTTCATCATTGGGGATCTAAATGTTTGGGGAATGGTTTTTATAATTTTTCACAACTTTGGATAAATTGTGTAACCACTATGTCGAGCTACATGTTTATGGAACACCGTTTGAAAAAATATGTGCCCTTGCCCATAAAAACTGTACGCACTGGTTTTTAACTACATGATAATTTATTTTAAAATTTTAAACCCCCTAGTATTAACCCCTTATTGACCACATCCTAGCACTAACCCTATTATTACAATTTTAGAAGATAATTGGACGAAAATAATGTCCATGAACACTTTTCTTGGTGAATAAAAGTTCTAAATAAAGGATCGTCTCCTCATTGAGAAGTTTCTTATACCTCTTTTAGTTTCCTTCATCTCTCATCCTTCATTCTGGAATATATGGAGTTACTTTTCAATCATTGTTGAGGGTTTATTTCAAGGTTTTCATGGATCATAATGATTCATACAGTTATACAAGGTTTTTGTTCAAGATCTTCGACATCACCCTTTTCTATATTATTCTTCATCAATTTTGGGATCTCAATTTGGCGAATGGTTTCCAATGACCTTATGTTTTGTGGTCTAAATTCCAATTAAATTTGTATTAAATATAATTGTGTGTATTTATTTTTTGAATTTAAACATCCATTTTGCGAGAGTTTATTTTGGAATTGAATTAACTAATTGTTAAATGGTATTATTTAATTGGTGTAATAATGTGATTATGGAATTTGAAGATTAGTTGGTATTCGAAATTAGTTTTTTGATGTGATTTTGAATTTGGTTATAATGATAAATAATTTACTGTTGGCCTAAACAATAATGGTTAATGGATTATATGATTAAATGTTGATAAAATATTTAATGGTTAATTTTTCACATTATTACATGTGATTTTTGTGAAAAAACATGATTTCTGTGATAAATTGAAATAGATCATTGTGATGAGAATGTATGCTAACAAGGTTAATGATGATTATCCTTGATGAATATGATATATGTGATATATATGACTGATTGATAAATGATGGGTGGGATAAGTACCGATTCTCTAAAGTCAAATAGGGATCCCGACATGATGTTATAGGACCCAATGCAAGCATGAGAGTATAAATGTGTTCGATAGGGGCTGGCGCTCCAAATACCCATGGTGTGTCAAGTATAGACAAATGCATAAAATAGCCGCAGGGTGTCATAAATGAAAATTTAGGCCCCTTGATATTGGTATAGGACATTTTTTCCAAGTATTCATGTTATGAAATTGTATTTAAATGAATAATCAAAAATCCATGATTTAATGATTTATGATTTATCAATGTGATATGGTTAAGACTTTGGAAAAAGATGAATAATGTATTTTTGGTTTGGGTTTCATCATGAACATGGCGTTGTATGTGGTTAAATAAATAATAATTTCATGTAAAAACTTTTCACTTTATCCTTGTACTTTTTCCTCTATAAAATTACATAAACTTTTATAGATTGGGTATTGTTTTAGACACTGTTGGTGGTGGAATACTGTGTTATACTCACACCCCACTAAGATTTCTTGATCCGTACCTGAATAGATTTCATGTTTACAAAATATAATAAGTGAAAGATCCCAATGTTTGATGTATGAGGATATAATGTTCATGTATGTGGGAACAATACATTTTATAGAGACCCACTAGGGATTTTTCAGTGTTTCCTTATTTTGAATTTTCATATAACACTAGAAACATATAAGGAATTATATATCTACAACATTATTTTTGGTACTATATTCCAATGTCGGTTTATCATGTGATGATTGTTGGTATTGGTTATGAAATTAATCTAGTTATTTTTTATCATCTTTTGGATATAGATTAGTTTTTTCTACTATAATGACGACTTGATAAGGATGGTATAGTTGCCACCACAATATTACTTCAGACACTCGCTGCTAGACGACTACTTCTTCCATATGGGGCGGTGCACCTGAGGTCACGTAGTGAACAAGATCAATGCACCATTATGTGGAACTGGGCTTGGGATATTACACAGTGATCCTACCAAATATGGGTACTATAATTGGTATCATATGTGGTACCCTAAATAGATATTTTGGTTTATCTATACAGAATCAATGATCTTTAATAGAAGAGAACTTCTTAATTTTTATGTTATGAAATATCGTTACTAGAAAATATGAATATTACCTATATTCAATCACATGTCCTAGAATCCATTAATAATGATACCATTCTATTTCAACCTAGATAAAAGGATATACCAAGGAATTTTTATGATGAACATAATACTAAGGCTGACATAAAATATTGAAATTATATTTTAATGTTATTATCTGAAAATGTTTGTATAAAGATGATGGGTCTCCAAATAGTGAGTGAATCTTTGGAAAAATAAAAAATTAATCATTGAATGTAATGTAAAATAAAAAAAAGTAAAACACAAAATATTAATTATAATGTTCAAACACATGAGTATGATGGAAGAGAAATATATTGATGATTACATTACCCGAGTGAATGAAATAATGATTATAGGATTTTGAGGTCTAATAAAAAATAAAAATTTTGTTCAAAATGAAATGAAATGATTTCTACAAATTATTAAACCTAATGTAACTACTTTAAAGGATCGGGTAATTTATCTCTTTATGGATTATGAAACATATTTATTGAATATGAATTGAGGAAATCCCTTTCATTCAATAAATATGTTTTATGAGGAGATAGACGTTGAAGGAATGATAAAAAACAAAATTAAAGATGAAAATATTGTTGAGAAAAGTTATTAATATGATGAAGAAAGTGATTATTACATAATAGAAATAGTCTCTCTTCTCCCAAAATGGTATAGAAAAAGAAAATAGAGTGGAACGAAGAAAAAATCATTAATGTTTTGGAATATTATCTATCTTTTACACTATTTATATGACTGTATAAAGATGATATGATAATAATATAAAACATATAAGGATGGTGAGAACCAAAAAAAATATTAAATGGAGAAGATAAAGAAGGAATATTCATGTAGTAAGAAATTTAATTTAACTAGAATGCATGAGAAAGAAAATTCAAATTAAGTATCTCTTTAGAAAATGAAAAAAATTCATCCTATGGTTGAAAAAAGTTTCATACAATAATTAGTGATTATGATGTTAAATATTAAACTATACTATAACATAAATTAAATTATGAGTTTGGTATATTTTTTAATGAGGTTGAAATCATTGAAATGAAATCAAATAATTATTAATGGGAAAAATAAGGATATTTATGGAATGGACGCCTTAGTTAATAGATAATTTAAATATCCTATGAAAATTAAATCTCTCAAAGTTAAAGTATTTGAGAAATAAAATATTTTAAAACTAAATAATGAAAAACATATTATGAAAATAAAAGAATAGGGAAATGTTTAATCAGGGTACTTAGTTATTGAAATATCCAAGAAGTAGTTGAATGAATATTACTATAAAGTAACAAAAGATAGAATCAAAACATCATGATAAATATTTATTTGGAAAGTGGTAAACATTTCTTTTTCCAATATTTCTAATGTTTTTTTAAATGTTTTTTTAGGATGAATAACTTTGAATGATCCCAAGACAAAAATTGATAAATTTGAAACTATAATAAAAAAACCAATTGTAAAGAGATGGATAATTTCTGCTAACTATGAGAAGAAATCAAGAATATATTTTATATTCATAGAAATTAAATTTCAACAATAGTGAATATAGAATGTTACATTTTTTATGAAAGTCAAATAATATACCCAAATCAATATTCTTATGTAAGATAAAAATTCCTTGATTATTGTTGGTGTTGTAGAAAATTCAGTCATGAAACATATAATTATTTGATTAATATGTATTAATGATTGGAAATTCAAGATTCAAGATGGGTAAAAATTGAAATAATGTTAAGAAAGAAATTCTTAAAGCAAAACAGTCAGAATGAGAAAACATGCATCAATTTCTTGATGAGTTGTGGGGAAGGTGTGATCAATCTACTCATCATTCAAAATCATTTATGACCATTCTCGTAAGAAAAGTCACACTATCAAAATATAATAGGAACATTTTAAAGGGAAGATTCTGGAAAAGTTTTGTGATGGTAATTATATCAAGAAACACTATGAGAATAATATATAATTATTGAAACTATTGTAAAAATATGGGAAAACAACATAAGTATGAAAAAAATAAAATTACTAACAGAAACTATTAACCTGAAGAAGAATGAAATTCTCAAAAGTAATTAATGGAAATGGTTTAGATGAAACTCTCTATAATAATTCCACTTTTATTGTACAAGGTGGATCCACATTATTCCCTATTATTTTATATTTATTTTGAACTACCCTTCATTGAATTGAATGAGATTCATAAATTTATTATAAGAAGGACACTAAGAATAAAAATTACTCATGAATTTTTTCCAAAATACTATGAAAATGAAATACTAAGTGAATCACTTTGTGGAAATCATATTTGTAGAAAATTATATCAAATAGTTATTATGTCAAGATGAAATAAAATTGATCTTGAACATTGGGTAATCCAAGCAGACACTTATCCCTTGAAATTAATTCCAAAAATTAACATGGATTTATTGGTTGAAAAAAAATATGTGACAAATGTGTAGTTATTATTTGGTAACTAAACATTGTGTCGTTTTTTAAACTGTCTATATAATTTTTCATTCTAATCGATAAATTTGATTTTTCAGCACCTAAAAACGTATTTAGAGCTTCTGATAACGGTATCACAAGTCATTATGTTTATGGAAAACATAGACAAACATTATTATATCTCAGTTATTTTCTATAGAAAAACCTCTTATATAGAATTATAGTTGACTAACTAAATATTGTTTACTGCAAATATTTTATATCCTCCTTCTCTTTGATGTTTGAAAGAATGATGACAATAAGTTTTTTTACAAGAATCTTGAAAATACCAAAGTATTATACATTATATTTTATTTTTCACAAGCGGTATAATGAAATGATAACACATATTGAATTCAAGGATATGTGGTGATATTGAAAATTAAGACAAATGGGAGACTTTTGTGTGAAAATTATTTTTATTGAATTTGTCTTCAATATACGTTTAAATAAAATGTCACCTAGAAAATTTAAAGTGTAATTTTTTTAATAAATCACCATCCTAAAGTATGAATATTAATTTTTTGTTCTTTAAATTACCAAACATCATGATCACACAATGGTAGCCAATATTATAGTAGTGTATTTGGAAAGGGTGACACATGGGTTTTTAGAAGAAAGTTGAATGGAATGAAATTTGCAATTATTTTAAAAAGATTTTTTCAGAGTCCAATAGATGGAAATATGGAAGGATAAATACTGAAGGATCACAACAGCAGAGAAGAATGTTACTAGATGTAATTTATAAAGGTATTTCTACTAGGATATTTGTTGAGGATTATAATGAAAACACTAAAGATAAATTTTGTGGTTTTTGTAGAATAAATTTGACATTATTTGGAAGGATGAGAAAATAAATACAAAACACTAAATGTTTCAAATGAATATCATCAGATCATATTAAAAAAATTCATCTTATCAAAATAATGTCAATTTAACAAATGAATAATAATGATAAATGATTAGTGGAATTAAAAAATTCCTTCCCATCATAATGTGAGGATTCCTGAAAACCATTGTGGAGTTTTAAAGATACCTTAAGTCGGACTAATGGTAAAAATAAATAGATGAATGGGGAGGTTCCTGAGTATAGTCATACTCTTATGATTATAAAAATAAAAATCCATAGGGAAGTCTTGATGAAGAACCCCTATAAGAAAAATATATTGAAGGATTAATTAGAAGCTAAAGCTAGAATAAATCAGAGTAATGATTATGAGTTGATATGTTCTATAAAAGAAGAGAATGTAAAAATGTAATCATAGATATATCGATGGTTAGAACATTGAATGTTGGATGCTAGCTTGGTAGAATTCATAAAGACATGACCTGATCTGTTAATGAAACCAGAATCCCATATTTGGACAAAATTAATGTTATTTGGATAGATTCCACTATTAGAAAATAAATATTGTCATATAATGTTCAAAACATTAGTGAATAAAAATAGATCTATTGAGGAAAAGGCAGAACTATAATGGTTGTAATTAATAATAAAAATAACTCTTTCTGGCTGATTCTAGAAGTACATTACATTTTTTGTAAAGTCAAATATTCTAATGATATCAATCGTCACATTCAATTAGAAATATTCATAGAAGGAAATTCTAGGATACAATCAAATTTTTGGGTATGACGTGAGGATCTCTGTCACCATGTTTTATGGGAGATCTAAATAAGTTAGATCATAGTACCTTTTAATGGTATTAAACACAGTCATTTCTTGTGTTTTGAAGGTTTGAAGTTGAAAATGACACCCACGTGTGCCCCTCATATAGTAGAGGAATCTCACATATATAAAGGGAGAACATCACTAGAGTTAATTATATAAAAAATTGATAAAATATAAATAATGGGATGTTGAGAGCTATTAAGAAGATTTTTTAATGAAATGGGGTTTCTAAATAAAAATTTCATTTGGTTCAAAGGATGTTTGAAGAACTATAAGAAAAAGTTTCAAAGGAATAAGAATAGGAACTCCATTATTACAGATGAGTATGTTTTATGAGAAAAATATCTGGAGAATGTTTCCAGACTAGTAGAACTTCAATAAAATTTGTTCAAGATATTGAAAAATATATACACAATATTAGGTGATCCAATTTTATTATGGATTAATACCATCTGAATAACAGTATATTTATCTTTTTGATCAATATTAAAAAATGGGATTCTAACTAGGGTATAAAATAATCTACTAAAGGATTGTGTCTATGGTGAATAACTAATAACTAGAGAATATTTCAATTGTCCTTTATAAAAAATAGGAAAATAAAAGTTTTGGTGTATAACCAATTAGAGGAAGACTGTTTTGCAAATGTGTAACCAATTATTATTGAAGTTAGTTTATAATACATGTTGTGTTTAAAGACCATCATATAAGGGAATGGCATTTTATGTGAAGCCTTATAAATATTAATGTTCTTGTATTATTAATACATTTTCTTCCGTAAATGTTAGGGATGTGATTTTAATTAATAATGGATGTAGGATTTAACCATTGAAAAAGATTTATGTTTCTAAAATATTGAGTTTACATAAAAATAAAAGTCATCAATTATTTACCCCTCCTCTTGCAATGATCCTTAGAGTCCCCAATTCTTTCAGGGGATGTGCATAGTCAGCCCAGAGTTGTTTATTATAATATTAACCAAAAATTATTGGTGGAATAGGTTTAATATTATTATATAAAAAATCAAGAAACAAACCACTAAATTAAAATATAGATCTCTAATAGTATTATTCATTATCCCTATTATATATGAATAAATATACTAATATCCCCTATAAATGTGGATAGTCCCATATAGTTCCAAAAGGTTAGATTGTGGATTATTGTAATCAATTTGAGAATTTGAAATCTTCAATCAATGTAAATTGGTGATTATATCTTACATTTTTATCTCAAGAGGAATAATTTCCCATGATATTTTAGTACTCTCTTTCATTGTCAAGCATGACATACACATATATCCTTGAACAAATATCTCACTAAGTAGAGTATCTATTATAATTCAATATTATATCAAATTCACATGAATTCACAATTGATTAAATAATCATGAAGTGATAATTGAATGTGATTCTCTAGTTTTTTTAAATAAAATAAACTATAGAATCTATAGATATGGTTCCACACATCATATAAGGTCTCACCTCAGCCTCAACATCCTCTAATTCATGATATATTGTAAATAGTTTCACCGAAATATAATATATTAACAACCTCTCCTTATAAATAGTCAATGAACTATGACTTGATTCCTTGAAAAAAAGTTATTTTTCCCCAATCTATATTTTTTATAAAATAAATTTCTAGAATTCAAAATAAATACAATAATATCAAAACTTGTTACAAAACATATTTTGATAACCAACCCACCATCATTGAAAAACGTTTCAAGGTGGATTAAGAACATTTAAAATGGTTTTTTCCATTTCAAAATTATATAATTACTCCTAGGGTTTATTTCCCTATGAATTATGAGAATATTCCTATTTAAACATCCCTCAAATGTCAATAAATAATATATTTTGACCACTAAACGATATCATTCAAACACCTTAGTGATGAATAAAATCACTCAACATATGAGAGTATGAAATATAGCCATTTGTGTACTCATTATACTGACCACATTTTCAAAGGTAGATAGATTTAATAAAATTACCCACAATTGAAAACATGGTAGAATATTTATATCAATTATCAATTCATTAAAAATTTCATTCATTAATAATTGGGGTACATAAATCACAAGATAAATTGACAACAAACATTTTCCATAAAAACTTGTTTCCCGACTTCAAATCATGTAATATCCCTATCTCTAAAGAAATTCAACCCCTCTAGATAATATGTATATGTAAATATTATCTAATATCATTTACATTCATGTTATTTTCATTCCATGTTTCCTACATCATATCCCACCACTTCTTAATCAGTCAAACCAATAAATACTATTGCAATTCATCCATAAATGTCTCTAGAATTTTCAAAGGATTAAATTCATGGTTTATATTTTCCAACGAATATATATAATTCTCCATCCAGACATAACCTATATGTGATGGTGTTTTTTTTACTAAAATTGATAAACACAATTTTTCCCCTCATCCTATTTTATTTGGATTATTTTCCAATATTAAAGTTTTATTTTATAGTAGATATCACTAGATAATGGTTCATATTATAAATATCTACAAATCATGGTTTATAATCATAATAGAGTAGACCTTACCACATGTAAGGATTCTAAATCCAAAAAAAATAAATAAAGTAAATTTCCATAAACCCTATCTATATCATTTTAATAATTTTAGACTAAATTTTGTCAATTTAGATTCATATTTTTCATTGAAATAATTAATTAATAACATTGTAAGTGCATAAATATGTTGTCAAAATTATATGATTTTGATTTTTCATTGTTCTATAAATATCAAAAACAAATAATATGAATGGGATGTCAGACTCACATGACTATATCATAGAGCATGGGATAATTGACATTATAAAAGGGAAAGTTTATTCTTTATTCTTACCATTTATATTATTTTTACTATAATTATTTGAATACCAATTATCAATATTTATATAAGAATATTTAATATCTACACCATACCTATAAGGGGTATAACTAATTGTGTAATTAGTAAAATCAACATAACATGAATTTTTATCAATAGAAAATCACAAAACCAATACATATGAATTCATGAAGATCAAGCCACATGTAAAGAAGAAGTACCCTTTGCTTAATCATTAATATCGAGCTAGTTATTCCCATATTTATTCAAATACTACTTCCTCCTCATCTCCCCAACTCCTAGAGTGGATAAAATAAGCACACGACTATGATCCCAAATAAAATTTAAGAAATGATACAAAACGTTTTCATAGAGAAAATTTCAGAAATTAATCATTCCATATCTATTATTCACAAAAAATATATTTTATCATATTTTTTTATTCTACTAAAAAAAATTTCCAGAACAATTCCCAAGAGACATTTAATTAATGTAAAAAATAAATCTATGATAAATATAAATTTAGTTTCATGTATCAATATTTCATTTATATTTTGATCCAAATAATGGAATGTGGTTTCATAGAGATAAATTATTCAAAAACAATTGGAGGAATAATGAAATGTTTAAAATTATGATTTCTTCAATAAAACAAAAATATATAATCAATGTATTTACTTAAAATTTAAATGCATTTAAGATATTGAAAAATGATAGGAATATCGGGGATACAATCCTATAATATCTTCATCATTGAATCTTAAATCCTTTGATAATGGAATAACCAATGAAGGGGGTGAAAATGATAGGAATTAAAGGTTCATAAATATAAAAATAAGAATAAAATAACAGATATTGAATCAAGAATCTATATTAAAATGTGATATGATTTTATAATACAATCCACAGAATGATAAAATGCCATAATAATCAATAAAAATTCAGGAAATGAAATGCTATAGGGTTGATTCACTCAATTGTATAAATAAGTAATTAATTCAATATAACTTATGCTTCTAATATTTCATTAAGTTTCATTTCAATCATCAAATTTCATTGAGTAATTTTTTTGGTTCCATTGACCTCATTTGGATTATTTTGAAATCTTAATGTGATTCCAGATTAATGAAAGGTGTTAAGGGAAAGTATATAACTTGGGAAACAACAATGTTGGTGTAATATTGCATGTATAGTGATTTACTTGAATAAAATAAGGAAATCCCCTCCCTGATAAGGATGGATGGTCCCTGAGCTCTTAAGTCTCAATACAAAGGTTACAGATGATCTATGGTCTTAGTTGGTATTAGTGGTGTTTCTTATGGGGTTATTTCTCATAGGATATGTCTACTGTCAAAAATATAAACATTATAATGATTCTATTTGCACACACACACATATATATATATAATAAAATCTATTTATTTTTTGAAATAAAAACTAATCAATGAAATATATGTAATTTGTTTTAGAAACTACCAAAAATACTCCTACATTTGAACAAATAGTATTTAAAATAAAAAAATTAATTTTCCATTAAAAATAAATTTTTAAATAAATTTTTAAACAAATAATATAAATTAAAATTACTAATAAAAAAATAAATTTAAAAAACTCCAATCCATGTTTTTTAAGTTATATAGATAAAATACTATTTTAAAAATTTAATAACTTGTATTTAAAATAATAAACATATTTTTTCCATTATAAAACAATTTATTTGAATATTTATCTTAAATAAATATATATATATATATATATATATAAATGTTTATAATATTAATAAAAGATAAAATTGAAACATAGAACTTATGGTTTCTCTCTGAAAAATAATTAAAATAGATTGAAATTGTAAAATGAGTTTTTGACGTACTAATAATATGTTCTATGTTAAAATTATAAATATTAAAACATCTTTAATTAAAATATATATATACATATATATACTGAATATTGTTTTAAATAAAATTTATAAAAAAACAACATGACCACCAATATATATTTTTAAAAAATTTATGGTGTCAAAAAATTTTGATTTATCTACATTTTCAGAAGATGAGTATATGTTAAATATTAAAAAACAACATACATAAATACTTTATAAACATTTATTATATAATCATATAAGATAAGATTATACTAATATAACTAATGCTAAATCCCGTAGTATATTATTTTTTAAAAAATTAAAATTATTAAAATGAAAAAATAATTACAATTTACAATAACAATCAAAATATTAAAAAATTAAACTATTACAATTTATGATAAATTTTATTTTTTAATAAAATAGATACCAAAATTGAAAAATGTAGAAGTTTAAAAAATTTAAAAAATTGGCATATTGATGAACGCACATTAAAAAATATTCTATTTAATTTTTCCGATTAAAATTATTTTTTTAAAAGTTAATTCATTTTTTTGTAGAAATTAATTATATTTATAAGGAATCTACATATTTCAGATAATATTTGTCTTATATAAAACTAAAGGTAATTCCATTTTAAAAATATTATATACATGGAGGCCCAAAATTAACATGTTATATAGAGGTTAAATTTATTTTTCTTTCTATTGATGATAATGATAAAGAACATTAAATTTCAACTCCCTACCTAAAACGTAGAGAAAAATATTGCAATAATAAATGGCAAATGATCTATCATGATAGGTTTAAAATAATTATGATACAACATAAATAGTTAACCACTTGTATAAGTTATTACATTACAACCATTATTAGGGAATATCCCTAAGTAAAAATCATTTTCTTCTTCTAATTGTATGAATCCATTAGTTTTATGAATAACCAAGAACAAATTGTTCGTGGATTTTTTCCACTTTATAGATTTTTAGATCCTCACTATTAATGGAGATGAAGAAAGAATGAGAGTGTTCTTTATAGTTACCTTTGATCAGAAGAAATAAACATTGGTTTAAAATATTTTATATAGGAAAACTATGGATTATCCAATTAATATGTGAATAATGAAATCCTACTACAAATTCTTATCTATAAATTATATATATTGACATGGTTTTTTGGTGCTTAAACATTTATTTTCTTTTTTTACAGTTTCTAAATAACATCCTATAAAATTATGTTAGTCAGTTGTTATCTTTAGTGGGAATGTTTGAGATGATAAGGCATGATATTATAAATTACAATAATATATTTCCATGAGATATAACTCTGTAACTCTATATTGTTGGAATCTCAATAATATATCGCCCTAATAGAAATACCTTTACACTCTAAAAACAACCCATGATTTTTGTGTTAGTTATTTCTTTCTATTGTTAAACATCACTTGCCTACATCTCATCCTTTTGGAATAGAGGGATTTTATAATTGGAATATATTTTTAAAGATCAATAGATTGCTAGTTAAACTCATCTCCCAAATGTTATTATATCCTTATTGGGGACTCTACTATTGATATAAAGGATTTCATAAAATCATTCCCAAAATAATTTTTAAGAACATAAAATAATTATATAATCTTTTACTAAAGTGTGGTGAAGAAATTTTATTGAACGAATGAATGGTATTAAATTATATATAATGATACTAATAAATAAATATTATCATGAAATTTACTTAAGGATTCATATTCTAAATATATAATAAAAATTTAATATAAAAATTGTACACACATATATAATGGTTTTATAGGGTTTAAATTCATATAGGATGGCACACCTTGAATCTCAGTCATGGGAAGATGATCTAGTTCTTCATTAACCATAAGAATAACTTATATATTATAAAACATTTCTATATAACACAAAAATAGAAATTAATATGGGAATATTTTCAATGATTATATATGGTTAAATGTGATCTAATGACTATAAAACATAATCAAGAGTGAAATTAAAATCAAATAAAGTACAAACTTCATTAATGTGAAAATAAAAAAAATACTAAGTTAATTAATCTTAACTCAAAATCCAACCAAAGACTATGCTTTTTAAATTAGTGTGAAATTTTATATGTTGAATATATAATTTAAAAGAGAGTTTAAACCTGTACCATGAGTTTTTATGTGGTCCAGAAACCCACATGAATTAATAAATCATTTTTTAGAGTTTAAATCCTTCAAAGAAGGAAATATATGATTTGAAAAAATATAATAAATTGGGAAAGTATCTTTAGAAATTAAATATTTTCTTAAAAAAAAATCTAAAATTGAAATTCCCATGTTAAATTATGAGTCTCATTGGAGTTCCATTCCATATATTAAGGAACATGGGGATTTAAATTCTAATAATAAATTCTAAATGTAAAATTATATTTTAAATCCCAATAATAACTCTCTCAAGTTTGATCTGGATAGTAATATGAAATACTTATATCCTTTAAATTATGTCATGAATATGAAATATTATCCTCTCAGGAACATGTTTTAATGTCATAGAAAGTGGAATAACCGGTAAAATAATATAAAAAATGATCATTGATGATTCTTCCAATATATCACATTCATGGAAATCAAACAAATTATTGTAAAAAATGGGTTTTCATATAATATAAACCCCCATAAAATGGTATTATAATCATAATATAATATTAATACAATGGTTTTTCAATATTTTAAATGATCAAACTATATATTTTAAAGATATACATGTTTGGTACCACACTCGTTATTAAGAAACAAGTAATTTTAGTTAAACCTCTATTATAATGTTTGATTTATTATTAAAAATGTTTTCAAAGTTATTAAAATTTATAAAATTATGTAATGTGTGGTGGAATTTTTTCAAATAGTTTATGTTTATGTTGTAAGAAACCAAATTGTTCAAAAATTCATAGGATTTATATTTCAATGGCCTTTGTAAGAGTGGTCAATAACGGTCCTCAATTTATGAATTATAGATATGTGTTACTGCATAATTGTAGGAATTATAGTTGAGAATTATACTAATTTAAACTATACAACATCAATATCCATAGAGTATAAAGAATCAAGATATTGATTGGAAACAATATTATGTAATTTATTTTGTTCTAAGTTGACTGTAACACCATATAATGATAAAGGTTTAAATGAATAAAATATATGACTCATGTCAAAAATATCACCTTCCTTTTGGGGAGCCTGCTGAATCAGAACTCCACTATTAAGAATGCTTGTTCGGGAGTAGTGATCAGGATATGTTACCATCTAGGATGTTCAACAGGGTGTGTGTGATTGAAGAAAAAGCACACTAGAAAGGATATTTGTTGACCTTTCAAGACTTTCATTATTCGGATGGACTATTTAGGCGCGTTTTTGGGCACCAAGGTGGGGACCACGTGTCTATGGGGAAACTAGTGGTACCTAGTGGGCTAGGACCTGACAACCATGTTAAGGCGGGGCATATGTACTATCACCAAGGCCTAGTTGTCACATTTGGTATTAGAGGGAGGTCCCCATCCTTATGTGAAATTCACTTCCTAGGTTGAGATGTAGGGCCCATAATGAGGACATTGTGCTCTAAGGGGTGGGGGTGAATATAACACCCCAGAATGATAAAAGGTTAAATTACTAAATGATATGACCCATATAAACAGGGTGCTCCTCCCTTTTTAATATACTACATGATTTGAACTCCACATTTTAGAATTATTGTTCTAGAGTAGTGATCAAGATGAGTGACCTTCTAGAATGTTTTTCTGGGTGTTTGCAAGTGAGGAAAAATCAAACTGGAAAAAACTTGTGTTGGACTATGGGGACTAACATTAGTTAGATGACCAGATCAGGCACATGGTGGGCCCCAGGGTGGGGACCGTGTTTCTACAGGAAAACTTGTGGTACCCAGAGGGCCAGGACCTGATGGCCATGTTAAGGCGGCATGTCCTTGATCTCATCTGGGCCTACTTATTAAGAGGCTAACACATTTCCTTACCAGTGTGCTTTGTCGTCAATCACACACACACTAGGAAACTTCCTATAAGTTCACCCATCCTAATCACTACTATAGGAAATGAAGGATTACCTATAGAGTTGTAATCAGGTAGAATACCAAAAGTAAAGTTTCTCCTTATTGACATGAGTCATGTCATTTAGAGATTTAACCATTTATCATTTTGGGGTGTTAAACTCACCCCACCCCCCCCCCCCAGATCACAACATCCATATTGTGGGCCCTAAATCTCAAACTATGTAGTTCACTACATTTGATTCTGTATACCACCTCAGATACCAAATGTGACAATTAGGACCTAGTGACAACATAGACCCCCGCATTAACATATCCATAGGGTACTGGCACACTAAGTACCACCAGTTACCCTGAAGACACAAAGTCCCCACTCTGGGGCCCACCCATGTGCCCAAACAAGTAATCTGATTAATTATTGTTCCCAAAAGGCAACATATGTCATCTAACTATGGGATATAGCATGTAGACCACTAACCTCAAATCCATTGATAAACACACTCTCAATAAAAGCTTTATATTTTGATTCACACAACCCTTGAAGCTTATTGAATATTGGTAACCTTGAGTATGATTTGGTAAATTGGGTGACTATATGATTGCTTAAAACCCTTATGATCTATGTGGGATGTGTAGATAAGTACTTGACCATTTTAGGGCCACCCATGTGGTGCGCTGTCAAACCCAGACCTAGAGTCTTTTAGGGTTAACTGATGGTTTGACAAGATAATAATGTGAAACCCTTGTAGATATATCTTATTGGTTAATTAATTTTTAAATGGAATTAAGATACATATTCCTAGGGTGATAAATGCTTAATGAGTTGTTTGAAATGACATGAAAATGGGTAAATTGGGTTGAATTGGATTATGTAAAATACATAGCGAAATTTTGTTAGAAATTCCTTAGAGGATTAAGGAATGTTAATTAGGGAAAATATAATTAGATGAAAGAATTAGAGAGGGGGGGTATGTTGCTGGGTTTAATAAGTCAATGGATGAATTTGTTTCATGGGTTAATATATAAGAATTTCGGTACACCTAATTGTTTAATGCAACTTGTTATTGGGTTATGAGATATGAGAAATCTACATCAAATGCATAAGGGGTGAGTGTTTCAGAAATTATAAATTGGATAAATGGGTAAATGTATAAAAATTGATAAATTTGTATAAGGCATTGGGGTTGTTGAATACACCTAATGGTTTAAGTCATGAGAATGGGAATTTTTATAATTGAATATGATTTTTAAATATAAAATGTGTTATTGGGATATGGATAAGTATTAATTCCTGTGTTGTTGTTATGTATTGTGAATTCTAATGGCATTGAATATGCTTGGTTGTGAAATGGTATGTTTGTGGTGACCAGATAAATAAGCATGTGCACATGGATTGGTAGTGTGAGGAATTAACATGAGGTTATACCCCCACATATCGAGTTTGAGAGAGGCTTTAAACTCCAACACAAAATGCACTGGTTTGGGAAGGGGGTGGAGACTCTATTCCCCTAACAGTTTCATTCCACCCTAACTTAAGCTTCAAGGATAAGATAATGTTTTTATGTGATGTGAGTATCCCTAGTAAGATATGGGCTTGATTTATTTCCCCAATGCATTGTGAATAATTTCCTTAGACCGTTGTGTAGATGATATTTATTTCTAACCCAAAAGAAAATGTGATAAGAATGGTCTTTGTAGTGTGAATGGTATTAGAAATAGAGTTGGGAGAAATACTAGAAATTAATTAAATGAACATTCTAAACAAATGAGACACAAAATTTCATTTTCTTACTTACCATTTATTTTTTACTTTCATTAACTATCTTTATTTTCTGGATATTTTTTATACACCATTGGTGGTAGCCTACTTAGTTATACTCACACCCTACTCGGGCTGTCGTTGGGTACCCGATCGAATTTCAAGCTTGTCGGTTAGGACAAGAGCAAGGTCCCTATGCAAGGGAGTTGAGTTAGACATGGGACATGTAAGGGTGAGGTTACAGACATGGAGTATAAATTTTTTTATTGTATTCTTCTGTTTTTCATTCTATTTGGGGTTTTTTTCACATGGCATCATAGCATTTCATGATATACTTTACTGTCGCATATGGTTGTACCTAGTTTTGGGACTTCATTATTTAAGCATGTTTTTCTTGGGGTCTATTGTTTCTATTTTTTAAATTATTATTTCTTATGAATTGCTCTTTTAAAGAGGGTATAGTCTACCAGTGTGACATATTAGACCCTCTCCACTAGTCATAAATCTCTAGAGTACAAAGAGGCACGCTTGTGGTCCTGTGGGGACCCGGCTCGAGGCACTAGATTAGTAGCTCTCAGGCTCGGGATGTTACATTGAAAGTATTTGACAATAAAAAACAATAAAACATTGTCCAAAAAACCCATACCTATAGAAAATAATGTTGTTATTAGATAAATAAGTATAATAAAAGATATTTCTAATAGGGGAGAAGAAAATTCTTCTTAGGTTATGACCGTTGTAAAGAAGATCTATTGTATGTTTACATATATGATATTTCACCACTATGATCAATATAGTATGATTAAATATATCCCCAGAAATAATTATGTTTATAATTTCTATAATTCGCGGATGTTTCATGTATCTATGATGACTCAAGTAATGTAACCCTATTTTTAGGGTTCTATGAAATTTATTTTGAGATGAGATTAGGTTTTAAATTTATCCCATTATATGGACATCAATGGGCTTTGAAATCAAAAACTATGTGAAAGGGTATCACGCATAATTCTGGTTCATAAGACTTTAATGAACATATTATACATTGTCATACGATATTTTTTAATCATAAATTTAATATAAAGGTGTTTTTTTGTACTTGGGGAAGAAATGTTTAATACCATAATTAAGAATCTATTAATATTCATATGCATATCTATCTCAATTTCTATACCAAAAAGTTTTTTTAAATTAATAAAATTTTAGAATTCAAGCATTATGATTACTCAATATCAATGAAATAGATATAATGTTTGGGGTACATGTTGTTTATTATATTTATATATCTCATCATGTCATATAACTTGGGACATCAAAACTGTATCACCCGGATATTCATATGAAACATTTCTCTTCGAATAATTTTAATTCTTCAATAGCTTGTGTTGCACACAACTGTGAATTTAGATGAGCATCAAGACACTATTTGTATAAAAATTCAAATAAATTGGTGGAAATATATATGAATCACTAATTTAAGAAATAATATAACATTACAAATCAATATTATTTCACTGTTATGTTCTGTGAAAATAATCACACAATTTTCAGTAACATCATTTTATTATTTTGAAAAATTTTATTTTCAAAAAAAATGAAATTATATTATTTTTTTGAGTGAATATTAACTTTTCAAAGGTAAAAAAATTGATTTTAAAAAATTAATTTCATTTTTTAATTCATAGTCTAAAAAATCTTTTAAATTTTGTTTCATAAAATTTCCTAAAGAAATTTAAACAACAGTGAAAAAATTTATTTTTATAGAAAAATATATAATATTTTAAAGTATTTACAAGGTGAAATTATTTTTTTAATTTTTTTTAATTTCAAACCAGTTCATTTTGGATTTAAAATAATCCAAAAATGGTTTTTTTGAATTATTTTGTTCACTAATTTAGTATAAAAACTTGTTATGTTTTTAAAGTGCATTTTTTAAATCTTCTTTTAATGGTGTTATAACAGATTTAATTTGTATTAAATAATAACAATTTGATGTTTTTATTTTAGAAAAATTATTTCCAAAAACGTATTCATGATTTCAAAAAAAATTAACAGGTTTAATTTTCATATTATTAATAGTATCCTTTATAAATTTTCATACCAGGGAAATGGGTAAATTGTGTGATTTAGGTTAAAATCAAAATTATAAGGAATATAAAATGACTCTATGACATGAAAAAAATTTATTAGATGAGTAAAATTCACTCTTTAAACCCTATTTATCAAAACTTTGTTTTTTAATGGACACTTGACACTGAAGATGACTCATATAATATTTAAATCCAAGAAAGTCCCAAAACGTAATTTTCATAGTCTTAAATATCCCTTATGTTTAAACACATGGAATATATATATATTATGAACGAATATAAATATAAATATGTAACATAATAAACATATTTTCATGATTAATATTTATTTTTAACTTTTTGATAAAGTTAAATGAGGTTATTGTATTTATAATATTTTAATAGGAATATAAAGATATCTCTTTAATATTTTAAATAATATATAAATTCAATTATAGGGATAACCAAAAGATATATCAAACTATAAATATTATTACAAAATCTAAATTACTTATCTTCATTCAAATATTTTTTTAATTTTTATTTCAAAAATATTGATATTAAATAATTACACAACACTAATGTAATAATAATTTTATTAATATAAATATCAAATAAATGATATTAAATATATAAGAATAAATAAAATTTATGATAATTATATTCATAAACTAACTTATATAATACCTTAACCTCTTAGGGATATAAAAAATAATTTTTTCTATGTTACCATTTAATCTTGATATTCTAAAAAGTCTAAATAATGAATAGTATTATAATTGTCATAAATGATATTTTTCAAAATAATATTTTAATAAATAATTTAAGAAATTACAATACACCTTGTAAAATTAAAAATAACAAAAATATGGTCTAAAATGTAATAAATTGTTTCTTTTTAAGCCTAATTTATATAACAAAATTAAAAATTACAACCTTTTGTTATTTAAAAATTTGTTACCTTAGTTAAAATTAAAATATGTTGACTCGTGGTTAATCAAAATGATAAGGTTTAAAAAAATACCAAAACATGTCAAAAATGTTTTTTATTGGATTTATTTCACATCTCATATTATATTGGAATCCATGGAATTTTGGATGTATTTTAATTGAGATTTAATTTATTATAAATTAAAATTTTTTAGTTTTCAAAATTTCTCCTCATCTCATTTAAAAAAGGGAACCTCTTCATTCACATATTCAAATAACATAGATCCTTTATGATTGTCCCTACCTACAAAATTTATCTTCTTAAAATTACATAACAACATTATAAATTTGTATTTATTCCTAGCAGACCAACCCACGTGCCCCTAAGTGGAGATCTAAAATAATTTTTCCATGGAAGAGGTAATCATCATTACAAACTATTTAAAGATTATATCTTCTTCTTATTAAGCATAATGTTTTGTTCATTCAAAATTCAATAAATCTAGTTTAAAAATAATCTAAGATTTTATCATTATTATTGAATAACCATATTCCACCTTTTATCCATCATACGAACAAAATAAATATGCTTGTGTACGTAAGCCTTACCATCACAATATAATTGTGTAATCTATTATTCATCACCACTTTATTTGGAAGGGTATAATGACAGAAATAATATATATATATATATGGTAATCATAAAATTATATTTTTTATTTAATTAATATTAATATTTCATCCTCTTATGTACCATTTCTTTATTAATGGAATGATACCATCGCTCGTGTCTATATAGGGCATACCGTCTCCACACATGATGCAATTAATTTTATTTACTCACCATTAATAAATGATCATATAAATATATATAATTTATAAATATGATATATATTGTTGTAATATGATTCTATAAAATATATAACTATTTCCTAGACACAAGAACTCAGACTTATATTATAAAACATGCAATGGAAAAAGAAGCAGTTAACATGAGAATGAAGGGTAATAGTGAAATATTATTTAATAGGTGATGATATCATATAAATGATCCTATTTGATTTAAAAATATTAACATGGTTATGTAAAAAATTAATAACATTCTTGAAACCATTATTCATGACTTTCAAATACCTGTGATGGAAATCAGACATACTGAAAGAGTTAATTACACAGTATCATTGTTATTAGGTATTGATTGTACAAAAATATATGATAGGGAATATATATATTCTATTTCCATGATTCATAAAAATGTTTTTGAAATATTTTTACATTTTTTACAAAAAATTTAATGTCATTTTTATGCATGTGTGATTTTTTTCACAAAAGGATTTTGAAGAAATGTTTTTTCCATTTTCGAAATGAGGTACCTTGGGACTTTTCTAGAAAATGTAAAAAAAATGATATTAACTAATATGGAATGAGAATATATTCCTTCTTTCATAAAGAAATTATGGATTGAATATTCACATACAATCATACAAAGATATTTTCAAATAAAATATTTTATTTCAAAATTTCACAACACTTTATGAAAAGAAAACTTGTTCGATGAATAAATTATATTTTACTCAAACAAATTCTTTCAGGTAATCCCTAAAAAATATTCTGACTAAGATAACATTATTTGATATTTTTTATGATTTAATGGGTATATTTTTCAAGTATTAAATCCCAATTCTTTCTACGAATGTTTTATTCTTATTATGGAATGATATTTATGAAACCCATTATTTATCGATGGGTTTTTATTATATAATGATTCTTATGAAACCCATTTATTTTTATGAGTTCTAATATGATGAATAAATTATGTTCTTATAGAAAAAATATTTATGATTGTCATTATGTGATGGGTTAGACCTAAATATACCTCAAGTGTATTGTGTAAAGATTTATATCTCATAAGATAGATCGGGAATGAATGAGGATTTATATATGTTCAATAATATAGAGGGGAATATAGGGTGAACCTAGTTCAGAAAAGGATGTTATCCACTATGATGGCCATGGAATTGATCCTTTACTAATATGGAAATTATTTTCTTTGCTTTTAAGTACCCAAAATTCCATTTCATATGTTATTCACTCAAATAATGTGTTCTTTTATTCTTTATTAACATCTATAATTTATCCCAGGACACAATATCCTGATTTATGATATTTAGGATATAATTTTAAAATGATTTTTTATGTACTAATACCCTATGATATTGAAATTATTGTTATTTTTTTTTAAACAGACAAACTATATTTTCTCACCCTTTATTATGTTTCTTTCCCCAATGATATGAAGAAATTTATTCATTAATATGTATTAAAAAGTTTTTCATTATGAAAGAATAAGAAAGAGATGATGTAGATTTTTTATGAGTCCGATGTTTATGTTTTCTATTTTCCAATGCCACTAGAACTATATGGTTGTATCATAGTTTTGTTACGCCAGGTAATGAATATACTTATATTTATATTCAATATCCTTGTATAAAAAGTATCGGCAATTATAGTTGGAATCTGAGTGGGGTTTAGTTAACATATAGAAACTAGGATGAGAGAACCTCACTAAAAACCCTAAGGATAAGACTACATATAATCATAGAGTATGGTAATGATCATGAATAGACTATTATTAAACCTTATGTGTTTTAAATTAATAATTTATATGTAATTTTCTATGATTATGTGGGTTTCCCACTAATATTGTTGGTTCACACTGAGATTATGATCTATCACACTATTAATATTTGTCTTAGTCAATGGGTGGAAATCTGAAGGAACTATGTTACTACTTAATGTGAAGGTAAATGAAACAATTTTCCTCCTGAGAAAAAAATGTTATGGTATATGTAATGAAAAATAATATTTCAATGATCACAAAACATTATCAATCAGCTAGTCATGATATATTTCAAAATGAGAAAAATAGGTAACAAGATTATGTTGTGTCATTCATAGGGCTACACGACCCTTCATTCTGTTGGTTTTCAAATACACTAGTGGATAAAAAATATATCATAACAACTGAAAACTTATTTTCTATTCTCCAATGTTCAGAAAAAGAGAAATTAAATTAGTAAGTCCATTTTTTGGAAGGTGAAGAAAATATATAGAGTAACCTAATCAAGAAGACAATTAAATGAGATGAAGTTGACTCCATGGAGTTGGACTTGTTAAATATCAATTTTTTGATATATATACATTCATAAAATTCCTCAAAAAGATATATAGAAGTAGTTTCATGAGATTAATTAAAAGGATAATGAATCAATTGGTACCTATGAATTAAATTTTAGAATACATGAAAGGTAAGATTATAGAATATTTATCCAACATGAGAGTATGGTTGATTGATTCTTCGATGGCTTAAAACCAAGTATTTTAAGAGAATTTAGTGTCTATGATAAAATCATTCTATTTGATCTCATGTTTGACATTGATATTTTATTTACCCTTCAATCTTTTAGGTTTGATAAGAAAATAATAATGTAATTCAACTGAAATTCAAAATACTGTGATTAAAAGAATATGATCTTTCTTTTATGCCCAAAGTGTGAAAATAAACATGTAGGAAACTATCATAAGAGTACTACTAAATTTTGTATGTGTGGGAAAGAATTTCATCTAGAAATTGACTATTTAAGTGATTGGAAAAGTATATCTAATTATACAAATTGAGAAAAGGATACACAGAATGAACCTCCAATATTTCAGTGACTCGTGTTTATAGAAAATGGGAATTATGCTTTCATATTCCAATGTCAGAGGTTTATCAATGATGAACAGCTTCATAAACCATGTAAGGCCAGATATAAATGAAAATCAAAAGCACTCAATATTGGTGATGTAGAGTATGACATTATAGTGGATATTGGTACACTTACCGTCCACTCTAATGTAAGAAATTTTTTATTTGATTTTAGATCAACCCACTCTTTTATTTCTAAATAATTTTCCTAGGGAATCATCATATTTACTCCTAAAATAGAAGTTCATTCATCAATGAAAACTCAAAATGAAACAACAGTCATATCATGAGTTTATAATTCATCTATAGTTGATGTTTGGGGAATATTATTCATGAAAATCTTCTAATACTTCATTTATTTTAATTTAATGTAATTTTTGGCATGGATTGGGTTTCTCTGTATCAAGATCGTAGTAATTTCTACAGAATGGATATCAAATTTCATATTTAAAATGAATATATGATTATATATAGTTACAATTATTAATAAAACAACCAGATAAAATGACTTCAATATTGGGGGTCTTAATTCTTATAAATGAAGACAATATACATCAAAGGGTTGGGTAGAAAACTCACTATTAAGAATAGACTTTTCTTACATCACATTTTTGATGTCTTCCTAAAATAATTATATGGTCTTCCACCAACTCATGGATTTGAGTTATCAATGTAACTCACACTAGGTGCTATGAATTTTTCAAAGACATTTTATCGAATATCACAAATTTATTTTTCAGAATTAATGAATCAACTCCATGATAATATAGAAAACTAACTCATATGACAAAGTTCATCACCTTGGGGTGAACCTATTCTATTTATTAAGAATAAAATTGGATCAATGACACTCTATAATGATTATTGAGAACTTGAAAATATCACAATCAAGTTCAAATAACATCTCTCATAAATTGATGACTTATTTGAAAATCTATACAGAGTTGAATAATTTTTTCATATTTATCTTTGTTCATGATATCATAAATTTAGGGTCAATAAGATGGATATACCCTATATGACTTTCCATACAAGGTATGACCACTATGAATTTATAATGTTGCCTTTTTGTCTTATTAATTCCTCCTCTATCTACATGGATTTAATAAATGGAGATATTAGATTCAGTATAGATCTATTTATGGTAGTATTTAAAGAAAATGTATCTATATATTCAATTACCAGGTAATAAATTGAAGTTCACATGATGAATTTACTAAATACCTGATAAAGTATAATCATTATGAAAAATTACAATGCCTGAATTTTTTCATTATAATGATTCATTTTTGGGCCATATAACCTCAAGAAAGGTGATATTTGTGGATCTAGAAAACATATAAGTTATTATTATTTTTTTCCAGACCAACAATGGTAACTAAGAGCTAAATAGTTCAAGGTTTTGTAGGATATTAACAAATATTCCTGAAATATTTATCATTATTATCTTATCTATTCTCCAAGATGACTTGAAAATGAGTTAACTTCATATGGAAGAAATATTTTGAATATAATTTCTTGGAGATGAAAAATTATCGTAAGTGAACCTTTTCTGACAATACCCTATAGTGGAGAATATTTTTTGATCTGTATTGAGAAACAAAATAAGTGGTTGAGATGTATTCTCATGAATAATGATATGGTGATGTCTTACACATCACGACAATTTAAAATCCATGGGAAACATTAACTAACACTTGATTTAGAGTTAGCTATGGTAATATTTTCGTTAAATATATGGAGGAATTATCTTTATTGATAAAGGTGTCATATATATATATATATATGATGAAGATAAAAAATATCCTATATTTATGGATTTTTAAAGGATCTATCAAAAGAAATTTAAAGGAGAAAAATAATGGCTTTTACAAATGAATGTTCATCCATCAATTAAAGTGAAGAATAAAAAAAGCACCGAAGGAATATTTAAAGATGAAAAATAATGTAACAAATTTTCATGTGTTTAACCTTGATTGTTATGAATAAATATGTTTCTAGAACTATAAGTGTATTACTATCATACCGGACATAATGAATGAGTTGTTTTATAAGGCATATAGCTCATCATTATTTATTCATCCTAGAATCACAATGATGAATAGATACCTGCACGATTATTTTTAGTGGGATGAAATGAAGAATGATATTGAAAATTATGTTTCTAGGGGAACTTTGTGTCATCAAGTTAAGGTTATGAGACATAATTCTAAGAGGATGTTACAAAAATTACCCATACTAGATTGGAAAATTAAAAACATCACCATGTACTTTTTCGTTGAACTTCCTAAAACATATAAAATCTCTAATGTTATATGGATTATAATTTATCACCTTATTAAGCCCGTACACATTATTTATATTAAATAATATTTCAATATTGATCATATTTCTATAATATTTATTAAATTAGTGGTGAGATAGAATGGATTTCTACTTTACATTATATCTGATTGAGAACTGATGTTTACCTCGATGTTCTGGAAAAATATTTTGCAGGATGTAGTTACAAATTTATGATTCCACACTAATTATCATCCCCAGAGAGATAGTCAATCTTGGATGAAAATTAAAACACAATAAGAATTGTTGGGAACTTTCTCTATCGATTTAAAAGGTGGTTGGTGTCAAATCCTATTGTTGGATGAATTTTACTACAAAAATAGCTTTCACTCAAGTATTCAGATTGATCCTTATCAATCACTCTATCACAAGATGATTATAACTCCTATATGATGGGACGATGTTGGGGAAATTAATACATTGGGTAATTATCTAGTGTAAGAGATGATAAAAAGGTTATATATCTTTCACAGCACATAAGAGGATCTCATATTTGATAAAACCATTATGCTAAAAATCAATGAAAAGACCTCGAGTTTGAAGTGGGTGCCAAAGTATTCTAGTAAATATCTCCCAGTAAGATAGTTTTGCAATTTTTTAAGAAGTAAAATCTAATTACTAATTATATTGGTCCTTTTTAAATTTTTTATGCTTTTGGGAAGATAAAATATGGATTGACAATTCCACTGAATCTCTCTCAAGTTCATGATGTGTTACATGTATCTCTCCCAAGAAATTATATATCTGATCCTTTATATTTACTAAAATAAAATTAAAACATCTAGATAAATATATTTCTTATGAAGAACAAGTGATATAGATTCTAGATCTGAGATAGAAATCTATTTAAAACAAGACAACTCGTTTGGAAAAAAATTAATGTTAGAAACGCCAATTTGAAAAAACTACAAGAGATCATGAGGATATGATGAGAAAGATGTACCCTTGTCTATTTCTATCAAAGTGATTAATTTTTAGGGAAAACCTTATTTTATTTTTGTTAGAATGTAACAATCATATATTTTTTTGAAACATTTCTCTTTAAATAATTTGAATTTTTCAATTTCTTATGTTTCATAAAACCTTGAGTTTAAAAGAACTGAATGACCCTATTAGTTTTTCCTAAAAACTAAAATGGTCAGAATAAATATGAATAACTATTTTATTAAATAAATATAATGGTATATCTCAATATTAATATAATGTTAATTACTTATAAATTGATCACACATTTTTTTGTAAATTAATTTTATTCTTCAATAAAATAAGTTTTCATAAAAAATGAGTTTATTGTGTTTCTATGATTGAATATTAATTTTTAAAAGTTATATATAATGTTTTCAAAAATTTAAATTTCATTTTTTACATCATAATTTCAATATTATATTAAAATTATTTTCATATAAATTTCTAAAAACATTTAAGGAATACTATAAATACTTTTTAAGTAAAATGATTATATGATTTAAAGTCATGGCATGGTAGAATTAACTTATTGATTATTTTTAAACATTAATTATTTAAAAATTATTTAAACAGAAGGAATTATTTTTTTAATGGATTTTATAAATGTAATTATTATTAAAAAAATTGTTTTCAAAGGGAATTTTTTATGAAAAATAATTTTTCAAAGTGATTTACCATTATTGATTTAATTTAAATCATAAAACATATGTGTTTTGAGTTTTGAAAAATTGACTCCATGTTTTAATCATGGTGGGAAAATTTGGTTAATTGTTCCCTTTTTCCAAAATTAAAAGTAAACATAGAAAATTTTGTTACTAAGATAAAGGGAAAATTGGGTTATTTAGGCAGCAAAAAACATATAAAGAATATAAGATGACACTACCACATCACATTTTATTATTGGATGAATATAATTGTACCCTTAACACCTGAGGATATAAAATAAGATATTTAGTGGATGCTTGTCCGTGAAAATGACTTACATAATATTAAAATCAAACAAAGTAAAACAATGTCACTTCTTTTGTCTTAAATATTCATTATTTGTAAAAATGGGGATAAAAATAATAAATAATTTTTTTAACATAATAAATATATTGGCATGATAAAATCTTATTTTTGAATTTTTGACCATTATGAGGAGATTATTATATTTAAAGTGTTTTATTTCATTAAGGATTCATATGTCACATTCATGTTTTAAATGCAATATCATTTTTAAAACTGGGTTACCTAAATATATATCTGATATTAAATATTTTTCTAAAATTTAGAGGATTCATCTTCATCATGGAATTTAATTTTTATTTTTTTCTAAATAAATTAGTTTATTAAATAATTACATAACGCTGATGTGGTAGTTAATTTATTAAAGGAAATATAAAATAAATGTTTTTCAAAAATTAAAAATAATTATAATTTGAGATATTTATTTTGATAAATTACTCTCCTATATTACCTTGAAGAATTTGGATATAATAAAATATATTTTCCTAATTTAATTACATATATTGATATTTCCAAATGTCTATATAAACAATATTATCAAAATTGAGACTATTATTATTTTATCAAAATAATATTTTATTAAATTATATAAAAAATAAAAAAATTTGAAAAAAATTGTATAATATGGTCAAAAATTTTATAAATTTTTTGTTTATGGTCTAATTTAAATAACTTATCTAACATTTATAATATTTTAATATTCAAAATGTTTTTACCTTAGTTAAAATTAAAATATTTCAACTCAGTATTAATCAAAATATATGGTTTACAATAAAAACAAAACATGTAAAAAAATTGTTTGATTCTATTAAAAAATTATATAATCTTATATTCGAATCAATTTCACTTTGGTTGTATTTTTATTAAGATCTAATTTATTATAAAACAATATTTTTAGAAATTCCAAAAGTGTCACTCATCTCAATTATAAAAGCGAACCCCCCCCCCAATTATTCACATCACAGTAATCCTTCATGCTCGTGGATAACATAAAAATTAGTCTTATAAACATCATTAGACACATTCTATAGGTTCTAGTCTTCTCAATAGACCAACCATAATGTCCCTTAGAGGATATCTAAAGGAAGTTCACCAAGAAAAAGGTATTCATCTTTACAATCTCTTTCAAGATTATTTGCATTTCTACTTTCTATTCATACATTTTTAATTATAATGTAATAAAAAATGTTTAAAATATATTCTGGGATTTTGTTATGATTATGTAACACCCATATTACATATTTTACACTTCCTATGAAAAACAAAACCTTCGCATGTGCTTACTTACATCTTACCGTCATCATAAAGTGGTGTCATATTTTTTCCCTTGGTGATTTTTATGGGTATAATGATGGAAATAATATATATATACATATATAAATATAATTATAAAATTATATTTATTCTGAAATTAAGATTAATTTACCATATTCTTCCCTTCCATTTCATCATTATATGAATGATAACATCGCCCATGCATTTGTACGACCTCTCACCTCAACAATGCGATGTATTTCATTTTCCATGATCACTATTCATGAATGATTATATAAATGTATATAATGAATATATATGATATATATTACCTTAATTAATTTCCATAAATTTTGGAACAATATCCAACTCATAAGAAAATAGAGTTATACGATAAAAAATTCACATGAAAACAATGTAGTTGGAAACTGAAAGAAGGGTAATAATGAAATAATATATTTAAGCTGATGAAATTATATAATTGGATAATATATGATATACTAAATATTAATATTGTTCTTTTATAAATTAATAGAATTCATTAAACGATTTTATAAAAGTTTTAAATATGTACAACGGGAATCAAATCTAAGGAAAGTGTTGATTTCACAATCTCAATATTATTCTGGATAGTTTATATGTAAATATCTACTTGGGAATATTTATCTTCCATGTACATGTCAGTTATGAAATTACAAAAAAAATCAATATTATTATATAATTATTTAATGAAATATTTTTCTAGGTGTTATATCTTTACAAGACATTTTTAAAATAATCTTTATGTCATTTTCCAGGCGATATATATTTTGATTTCTCTAGAAAAAAGTATGATAGATATTTTTTAATTATATGATGTTAATTTATTTTCTTACTTTCATGACTTATTAATGTTTATAATATTACCATAAAATCATAAAAGTTTGTTTTAGAAAAAAATTCTTCCAAAATTGTAGGGCATTTAAGAAAATTCTACATTTTTAAAGTAGAAAGGATATTTTCCTTAAACATTATTTTCATGTAATATCAAAAAATTATATTTCATTTACAATAACATAATTTGATGTTATTTATGCTTTAATGGGGATATTTTTCAACTATACTATCCCTATTTTTTATGGTATTTTTATGTTTATGATGGAATGATATTTGTGAAACCCATTTCATATCTACAGGTTATGTTATGATCGAAATATTTTTGTGAAACCCATTTATTTTTTATGGGATTTGACATGAGGAATGAGTTATGTTATTTTTATATAAATATGTTTCATTCTTATTAAATTATGGGTTTGACCTATTTCTCTCAACAATGCATTGGTTAATGATTTTAATCTCATGAGAAATATAGGATTGGAATGAGGATTGAACTCGGTATAGTAATACATTTCTATAATGGGGAGCAGATTTGATTTAGTAAAATAATTTATCCACTATGATGGTATTTTCAATGATACGTGAATAAAATAGAAATTATTTTCAATAGTTATGTGTATTCCAAAATTCCATGTCTTCTATTATGCACTCATGGAATGTTTTCCTTAATTCTTTAGAAACAACTATAATTTATCCCATTACATGATATCATAATCTTTGATATGCATTATATAATCTTCTACTAGTTTTTCTAGATTTTTGTATTATTATTATAATATTTTTATTATCTCCCTTTTTTACCCTTACATAGAATCAAAAATCACCCTTAATAATGTTTTTTTCTTGAAATTTTAAGAAATGTATCATGCAATATGTATAAAAAAAAATTCTAGTTATAAACTAATAAGTTGGAGAAGATGTTGATATTTTATGAATCAGTTGTTTCTGTTTCCTAATTTCCAAAGACTCTAAAACTATACAGTTCTAGTGTGCTTTGGTTATGTAATGAAATGAATATTCATCTATTTAGATTTAATATCTTTTGATGAAAAGTATGGTCTTATATTTACCATGAATATTTTTAATTATCTATTAATTCAATCAGGAATTATTATCTTGAAGGGATACTATAATTTTCTAATTAATAGGCAATAAAAGTGTAGTATGCGGTCAATCCTTGGAGAAACCCATAAATACATTTGAATTTTTGAATGAAAAATTATTTATAATCTTGAGAATAAATATTTCAATTATTAATATATAATAATAATAATAATATAAACCAACATCATTTAAATTAATTATAATACAAAATAATTAATTTAGGTCCATGAATTGGAGAAGTATAATATTATAAATTACTAGTACTATTTTTTTAAAAACCAAATCTAAGAAAATAATTGGTCATTGATTTATCTCTATAATTATTATTTTATTTTATTATAATTAATTGATAAAAATACTACTCTAAACAATATATACTCAAACTCACTTTATGATTAAGAATGAGTTCATGTAATTTGTTTTTGTATTACATGATCACTCATCAATCAATGATAAATGAACAATACAATTAAAGGTATAAAATATAAAAATCGGAATGACTAAAATAACCAACTATAAAAAAAATTAAAAATTATAGAATTACCCTTCATTATTATTTGAATCATATTTTTTAAAAAATAATATGTTTGTACTTATGTTGAGAAAAAGAGAAGATTATTAGTTTGTGATATAAGTTGTATATTCTGAAAATTTTCCAATATATATATATATTGTCTATTGTAAAATTTTGAATAAGATTTTTTATAAATTTATCAGTTTAAAATATTGTTTTTTAATGATTAATAAATAATGCGATGATTTTTATGGTCACATAAAATTTATTTTAAAAGTTTTTTATAATTGGTGTAAATAGTTCTACATTTTAAAATAATATAAATTATGTAATGGTTTAGTTACAGACTAATTTCATTATGTATATATCATTACAAAACTCACACATAATTCCATAGTGGAATGAAATATTAATTAAGCTATCTATGTAATTGGTTTTCGCTTAAAAATCATGCTTTATTCAAAGGATATAATTTTTAGTTAATAAAGTTTAATGAATTTTTAAAATACAGTAGTTAGTTACATAGTAGAATTACATATTCAACTTGATGATTATGTTTGAAGTAAATAATGTATTGTGAGAAATTACATATATAACAATATAATGTATATATGTTGAAAATATCCTTTATTTAAAACCATCTAATTTTAGATGTTTGAATTAAAATCAGACCACGCTTTTCGATGGGATATAGTAATCATTATTAATTAGGTCATAATGGGGTATGTAAAGCTATAATATATATATATATATATAATTTAAATGTTTAACTTTCTTCAAACATAGAAATTTTTTAATGGATTGTGTTATATTTCATTCAACTGTATGGGGTGTTTTTAGTGTCCCATACAGATCTAAAATATTTTATATGAATAGATATATTTTTTGATAAGAGATTATTGGAGATTAAAATATTGGATTAATAGAATATATAACATAATAAAACACAATTTATTACCTTTATCAAATCTATAACCATATGAATAATGTTGTGAATATTCTAGAAAACGTGTAATTGATTGAAGATCGGGATATGTTCATAGATATGGAGAAGAAGAGAATTAAAATTACTAATTTTGTATAGATATTATTGAATGTATCATTCATTATAAATGATCTCAATTCAATATTTACTCATTGTGTTTTTCTAAAATACTGAGGGGTATTAGTAGAGGAATTAAGTCTAGGACTGAATTGTTTGTTGACCTTATACCTTCTAATCATAATATTGTTTCAACGATTTTGTAGAACTTTAATAAATCATAATTTTTTACTCTATTGTGAATTTATATATGTTTAAACCATGTAAAAGGCTTAGGTCACTATGTGTTACATTTCATACATAGATGTTTTCATATTTTCTTATAGTTGAAAGGTTTAGGTTCTCTTCATAATAAGAGAAGAATATTCAATTTGAGAATAAAATAAAACAGTCTAATCCCACCTCTTAGAAGTTTTTTGGCCAAATTTTTTAAAAAAATTGTATTAGAGTCATTTATTTATTGAATTGTGAATAAATTTAATAAATTGTTTTACATTGAGAAAAATATAAATGAAAATATGTTACCATAAATTAAATATTATTTTTTTATAATTTTGGTGAATCATGTGAGATCAAATTTATTATCTCATATGATATATTTAAATCAATTTCTATATAAGGAATAATATATATATATCATGCCGGCATGATATTGAATGAGATTGAATGAAGTAATGTGCATAAAATGGAAAATTCCACCTTATCTTGAGTAAAATTAAATTATATCTACATGAATTTAATGATCCACTCATCCCAAAAAAAATATATAATACATATATTATAATTTATATAGTGAATAATTAATTGATAAGGAGGAAAAATTATATTCTCTATAGAAAAAACTCAATGACGTGATGATTATTCCAAATGATAACATTGATAGTTTCTAAAAGTGTATCATTATGGAAGTTGAATACTATCAGGGATTTCAATAAAAATCATGGATAGAGATATTGTGATGAATTTACTAAGAATATTTAAACTACTATATAATGTAATGGTATTAATAGTTTGAGAAATGAATGTGTTTAATTTCTCCAATGATGACGTGTATTATATCTTGGTGTCTTATGTTATGTCGGTATAACTAGAAGGACCAATGATTCAATCATCTAAATATTTTGATTGGATGGATATATATATTCCTAAATTCAATAGTAATAAAAGATATAAATAATATTTAATTTATGAATTACTCTCACTTATGGAGAATATATTAAATCACATAATGTGGATAATTGAGTAAAAGCTACAAATGGATTTTATAAACTTTTGGATGGTTTGAAATAATGTTTAAAAGTGTCAATATTGTTAATAGAGTGATAATGTTGAGAATAATATCACCTAAAATAAAAATAATTCAATGTTAAATATATATATATATTATCAAATATATGTGTTTATTTAGAAGAATGATCTAGTTGAAGAGGAATAAGAAAATCGATTCATAGAATAATTATCACTATATTAGAGATGGTGAAATGTTGTTAAATGTAGAATAAATTAATTTCACGGTGGGAAAATTGTGAATATGAAAAATTAAAACAAATAATTGGGCCATCCAAAAGTAGTAATGAATAATAAATTAAATTCAAAAGTGCACTAGAGTTAATATAAATCAATGTAATGAAAAATAAATATATTGGTCGATGTTTGAAAGAATATTCATAGTATGATATAAAACTCAAATCTAATAGCACTAGTTTTTAGAAGGCTACGAAACAATAAGTAATTTTAATAGAAAATCCCAGATATTTAAATGTCATTATAATTAATATCAAATAATATTATATGATGATCATTGGTCATAATATTTATATTCACAGTTAAGGAAATATAGTTGAATGTATAAAATAATATGTGGTTACCTTGACTAAAATTATTTTGGATGATTTTAAACCTAGTTCGTATAATAAAAAATGTAGAATTTGGTGTGTTCTTGGATGAATTAGTCAATGAATGGCCTAAAAGTTGTTTAAAATTTATTCATAATTACTTGAATGATTTTAATTCTAATTCACATGGAAATATTAGAACTATAAATTAATGTTAATCATCCATGTATATGTTAATATATACTCTGTTAAAAAGGAAGTAATGGAAAAAAATTAAAAACTAAAACACTAATTAATTTTAAAAATTTAAATTTCTACTTAGATAAAGTGAAAATATAAAATGAATATCAAATATTCTTAATGGAGAGGTAATTTTAAAGTTATATTGGTCACACTAGGACCAATTTGGATGTGGAATGGAGCTATTTTGAAAATAGATTCACCAAGAGACCAATAAAATAGAATTAATCTATATCTTATACCTCTGAGAATAAATCATTTTCATCACTATTGTATAAAAAATAATAATTCTGGGAAAACATGTTAGTATTACAAGATTGGGTAAAAATGAAATAAACCCATTGAAGGCTCTATAAGAATGAAAGCGATGAAAATTTTCATCATCACATTGGATAATAAATCATATCCATCATAAGAAGTAGAGTATTGAATTTTTATATATCCTTAAATAATGAGGAAAAATTGTCTAATTTCACTTCTTAATATTGATTTTAGTTTTAGGTAATGAAATAAATAGTAAAATGAAATCATTGTTGAATCTACACATATGGAAAGAATTAATATTAACTAAATGATTTTTGAAAATTGTTATCCATCCCACATTAGGAAAAATTATGTATTATTATTAAATATGAATAATCTTGTGGATGGTATGGTTTTATTTAAAAATTATGGAGATTTAAATGTTAATTGGAAAGTTATAAAATGATTTAATGAGAATGATAGAAGAATTATCATATAATATTTCTATATGGGATTAGAAAAAAAAATATTTTGACTGTTATCCAAATATTAAACACAAGACATGAAGTCACATTCAATGAAAATGGATTCTTAATAAAAGGAAATGATATAAATATTTTATAAAGGTATGGGGTAACAATAGTAATATCATTGAGAAAGATAAAAAATAAAACTCTTTCATTGTAATAATTGAAAATTAATAGAGTTGGAGGCTTTATCATATTGTCTGCATTCATCAAAAATATATATAGAATATTTCAAATATTCAGGTTGTGTATAATATTTCTTATCATAAGAGATAAAGTAAAAATAAATGTGGTATTAGTGAAGGTGGGATGGTAAGGAAAATACCTATAGAAAAAAATGAAGAAAAGATCCTCACACATTACTAATTTGTCGTATGTTTACATTTTTTATACCATATCACATGTAGGGACATTAGTAAAAAAATATTTCATCTTAATTATAGAATATAATAGAAATAAATGTTTCTTATTGTATAAAAATATGTTTATATAGGTGTTTGAGTGAGTTAAAATATATAAAATAAAGGCTAAAAACATGTGTGGTAAATAATAAAAATCTTATAATAATATAATGGTATGTATTATACGTCAATTATAGCCAATAAATACTATCAAAACATAGATACATGAATTTTTATTCATCAGTACTAACACTAATGTACAGATTATGTATTTTATTGGATAAATTGAATAATAAATAGTATGGTGATAGAAATTCACATTTTTAGTGGTATCTTAAGGTGTTGTTAAAATAAGCAATTCAAGTGGTGTTATATAAAAAAGGTTTTTTAAAATACTTGTAGGTAATTTTATATTGAATGAGATTTGTAATAAATAAAATAATGCTCTAAAAACATCTTAAAAATAAAAGGTATATGAATTATTTAGAATAATGTACTGAAGGTAAATGTAGGGGCACAATGGATGAAGGTGTATTTAATGGGTACTCAAAACAGATTAAAGACTATAAATATTATAATTAAAGTATATATGAGATTATTGAAATAAATAGATTAAAATTTGATGGTGAAAATTATGGGAACCATTTTCAAATTTCATATACAAAAAATATTTTTATTAAATAAGATTATTGTGAAACAATTTTTGGAGAACCTCAGAGATCATCTCATGAAAATGAAACTAAAAATGAATTGGATGATGAAAGAGGTTATATCATTATCTAGTCCAGAACAAAAATTTCAAAGATTATTTATGAGATTAATAAGTCCAATATCATTGGTTATAAGGATACTCCCACGAAAACATAATTAATGAGCAATTTCAAACAAATTTCCTTATTACCAAAAGTGGAACCTAAAAATTTTAAAGAGATTGTAATGAAGAAATCATGGAATAAAAATATAAATAATGTTTTTTGCAAAAATATAAAATAATCAAATTATTTATCTTTTGAAGAGGATAAATGATATCAATTTTATCAAAACCAAATGTGTGTTCATAAATAAATATAATGAGAATAGTAATGTTGCCAAAAATAAGGAAATGTTGGTTTAAATATGTATATTCAAATTAAAATCCTAGCTAATGAGGAATTATTTTCACATGTGGAATTACATGAATCAATCAAATCTGTTTTTATTTAAATTAAAATGGGAATAAATTTAAATTTAATGGATTTCATGATTGAATTATTGATTATAGTATAAAATGAGTGAGAATAAATTATGTAACAGAATTTTTTTAACTTCATGATAATAAAAAAATGCTATATATGAAATTCATATTTTAATTCTTAGAAACTATTATATAAAAAGTGTGAAAAACTAAAGTTTAGCCAAGAAATATTTATATGTGTTAATGAATTCACCATTATATTAGTATGATGAATTATATTCGTAGATAAAGAATACATATATTAATAGAGGTTTAGTTGAACATGGACTCTATGTGTGTTTATTAAAGAAATAAGATTTTATGGGAATTTACTATGTTTATGATAATACCAATGGATAATGAAATAATGAAACAATGAAATGATTTAAAAAAATAATGAATAAAATAATGATATGTCTATCATTTTTGAAATCAATTATTTTATAAAAAAATAACTTAAAAATGATATTATGCATTTATCTATAGAGATAAATATTCTTTATGGATATCTAAAATTCTATATTTATAGGATTGTGTTCTAGTTTCAAAAAAAATCAACATTGGAATTAAACATTTGATGCATAAGGATATAATGGTTATAATATCCAAAAATGAAAATGAAATAATTTTGGTTATATATTAGATCGGCTTTAAATAGTTTCATATATGTAAAATTATTAAATATAAAATTTAAATTGAATATAGAAGAATATAATATTATGGATTTAAAAAAATCATGACGTATATTAAAGGTACCCCTAACTATGAACTGATATATTATTTATAAAAGAGTAAGGTTTGATATTACATTTAGTATCAAATTGTGCTATATTTTTTTTTTGAATAAGATATCAGTGAGAAGGCGATAATATTTCATTATAATAATTTCTAATATTTAGATAATTAATAAATAATAAAATAATTTCCATATAATTAATGAAGATAAGTAAATTTCACTAACAAACGTGTATAACTAGATAATTTAAACATAGAAATGTTTGTTTAATCAATGTGAAGATATGGTAACTTATATGGTGATATTGAATGATAACATAAGAAAATAAGATCTTTTAAATAATATGTTGCAACATTATGGATAATTATTATTGATATCTAGAACCACTTCTTCAAGGAAAATGATAAACATGATGTGGTCAAGGTACAGACAATTAAAAAACTACAAGTGAAAATATATTTTCTTACAACAATTGGGAATTTAATTTTTGAGAAAAATTAGATGGATTCTATTATTTAAACACCACCAAAAGAAAAATATAATTTATGTTTTCCCTAACACAATTTTAATTTTATGATAAACTCAGTTCCTTGTTTATTATTATTTTAGTTCCCTTCAATTTTTTGTTAGAGGTATTGAAATGGTATAGTGGTTATGTGTTTAAAATATAAAATAAAAACCTAAGAAAATGGGGGAGATATCTTTTTGGTATTGGGATCAAGGAATGGTAAGGCCAACCAATGTCGGATCCAAATATCATTGATAAAATTTTTGTGATCACTATAATAATTAATGTTTTTCATAACGAAAATTTCATAAATAAAATATTGTAATTATAGAATTAGTGTTTTAAATTATATTTTATATATAATTTTATATTTATTATAGTGTGGAGAATAAATATTTTGATATAGTATTTCGATAAAACACAAAGGGGGCATTATTGGAACATATAATACTCATGAAGAATACATAGTAAATAATGATGATCAAAAGATGAGGTTATTGAGGTTTCATCATAAGTTATTGTGTTAACAAAATATATCCCTTATTAAATGTTATATATATATATATATAAAAGTTTTAAAAATGTTTGGAGAATTATTGGGGGGTTTTTAGATTGATTTTTGAAAGAATAATAAAATTATAATAATTATCCTCACATCCTATTGATATATGAATGAAAATGTAAAATAGTAAAAACAAATAAAATTAGATGAAGAATATATATTACATAATGGTATTGTTAAGGTCTATATATATTCTATTATGATTGGAATTTCAACTCGCATATCACGCCACTTCACAAATCCATAATATTCTTGTATATCATAAATTATTTATAGCATTAAAATCTGAACATAATGCAACACCATGATTTTCAGTTGTGGAAGTTTATATAAAAGTAGATGTTGGGATTTGAATTAAACCCTATATTTCAGTACAAAATTGGAACTTAAAATTTTTTGATCAATATATTTTTATACATAACAATATATAATAATATATATATAATGAAATTATAGAGTATGTTACCACTTGATATCTATTATGTGTACATATTCTACAAGTTAGCATATTTTTTAATATGAAATGATCTTATTAGGTAATGGGTTATTTAACAGGGAAATTAGATACATTTTTATATATTTCTAAGTTTATTACATGATTCATATGAAGATATATATTTTTTAGGAAGGTATGCAGAAAATTTACGAAAAATGAATTAGATAAAAGAGGCATTTATGTGGCACATAAGACCAATTTTTCACAATCTATATTTCATAGATGTTATTAGTTATAGTTTTGAAGAACATGTAATCAAGTACATAAATTTATTTTTTTAGTGATATAAAAAATAAATTAACATTTTTTAAGTTATCTCACTTATTCATTAATAATATATTTTATTTTAATTGACTTTTATTTAAAATAATATTATGTAATTATCGTAAAATATTAAGTGGATAGATTAGAGAAGGGAGTGATCATTAAACACAATAGTGGTATGATCTTAGAAAATTTAATTTAATTTTTTTAAAGACCTCTCAGTGAATTGGAACATCGTCTCTATATTCTCTATGAATATAACCATTATTGTTGAATCATGTAAAATTTTTATTTTTCTGTGATTTATTTTTATTATTTTTATATTGAAAAAGTCATGATCTAGCTCAAAGACTCTAGTACATTGATACTAGAGCTGGTGATAAAATGGTTTGAAGGGTTTTTCTAATCCCCATGGGCGAGATACTAGAACCAATAATAATAAAAGATAAAACATGGAAATTTTTTTCCATAAAATAATGGAAGAATTACAAAAAAACATCAGTATTCTATACTCTCTAAAAAGATAATGTATTAGAAAAAAATAAGTATATCAAAAACCCAATGTAGAACATTTTGAACGTAATTATCATAAAGATAAACATCCCAATGAAAGCATCACTTTATAACCATAAGATCAAGAACATCCACCACTTCCAAGAGGTGGTTTGACTTTTCTCAAACCTAGCGGAGGTAAATATACAAATCCCTATAGGTAATTTTAGGGTTTGAGCTATAAAACCTAGTAGTATCTCACCAAGTGTTCAATAAAAAGATTCTATAACAATAAAAAAATAATCATTATTTGAATATTCTAAAAAATAGGACATGGAAATAAATTTTCATATTAGAAAGAATACATTATTTCAATTAAAAATGATTGAAAATATTTTAAACAAGGATTAAATATACTTTTTATTTAAAAGAATTTATATAAATCAATTGGAATGAGTGGAAATATTCATATTCAATGGGATATATATCAATATATTTAAAATAATCCCCATAGACATCTTCCATATGGTACAATAGTTCACTATTATTTGATCCTCACACTTATCCTATGAGTGATCATATAAATATGTTTACACAAATCCCTAAAGCTCAAAATGAATAGTTTTCATTAATATCCCATTGATTATAATATCTTTCTACCTAGATTTTTTAGAGTTGTCATCATCAATCTATTTCTAGGGAATAATCATCCTTCTGTGCCTGTAAAAAATAACCCAATAAATACCCAAGATCACATGAGATTAATCAATTAATTTAAAGCGGGAAAACAATATAATTTCACAAAAATCATCAATCATTATTAAATTTCCCACTTTCCATTTTCAAACTGCCAATTCCCCTTCAAAAAATGATTCTTTAATCAGTTTGGGAATTTTAAATAAAAACTGTAAATTGTTTTAATTTTTTAATTTTTTTTATTTTCCCTCAAAAAAATTATAAAATTAAATCATTAATTCCAAAAATTCCAAAATAAGCCCCAAATTCCAATTTCAACTGGAATTGGGTGTTTTTTTAAATATAAACCACAATGAATTCCATTTTTAATTCAAATGAACTGGCGTTTTCTTGAATAATTTGAAATCTAATTCAAAAAAAATCAACAATAGAAAGTTTCAATCACATTTACAATCTACAATGAAACCACAAACATTTAATCTTGGAAACAAAAAGCGTAGGACCCACAATTGGGTTTCTTAATTACAAATTAAGGTGACAAAGAATAATAAATAAAACCCAGATTCACGATTATATATAATAGATTTTGGATCCATCATCAACATGACGATAAAAAACTATATAAGGAAGATAGAAAGTTATAGTGTGAGAAGACACATAAGAGAATATTCACATTACTAAAGGAGATCGAACGAGATCTGTTATGCTTCGATCTACCAATGAATGGGTTTTTATGAGAAAATATTTGTTCTTGAGATGCTATAGGGACTAGAATTATGAAATTGGTAGAATTCAGGTTAATTGGAAACATAAACATCGGTTCGTGATATTTTTAACAAGTCTTTTGAAAAAACAATTCTTGTCTGTGTGGTCATCTGGGCATGGATATACTTTTAGAAAACATTGTGATCCCCAGTCATATGCCCCTCTACTAGGGTGCATGATTCTACTAGGTGGTTGCATGTTTTTTCAAACTATTTTCAAACCATGAAAACCCCCTATGTCTAGGGTTTCACGGATTTTTCTAGAAGAACATGGTTTTCACAAACCATGATCCAACCATGTACCTCCCATAAACCCCCAATTTTGATCATAATTTCTCTCAAATCCCCCCTAAAAACCCTTGGCCCATGTGTGGTAAAAATAACGGTCAAGTAGTTCCTAAAAACCAATATCATGATGTTACAATCTCCCCAACAAAGTAACTTTCCTTCCCCAAAAATCCTATCAATATGTTTCCTATCGAGCAGATAGTGCCACTCCTCTCTCATCAATTCCTTCCAGTCATAAAAAAAATGAGAATCAAAATCAATCTTCAATGGAACATTAATCAAAGGTATAATCCTCCCACAAAGTACCTTTGCCTCAGATCAAATATCCTAACTAGATTATTAATCACAAAAAAATCAAGATTAACATTAAAATCCCCCCAACTCAAGACAATAGATGGGTCAGACTGATATTTATAAAGATTAGATACATGAAACATATTGTGTATCCTTTTAAACTATAGAAGAAGTGGAAAATGGTAATCCATTACTCCCACCTTATCAATAACCTTATAAGGTCCCAAAAATGTGGATCAACAAACTCTTTCCTCCCCAACAGTCGATATACTATAGAAGGTGAAACTCTCAACAACAGACTGACCACCAAATGAAAGATCTAATGGTCTAACTTGACATTTAGTATATGATTTACACTAGCTCTATGAAATAAACATTCTCTAACGAATCAACTGAATAATTTTTTATATCTCTGTAACCATAATAGGTTGAACCAAGTAACATTCAACAATCTTCGACCAACATAATGGATATTAAAAGGTTAGTCTTACAATGCCTTAAAAAGGTCCATTATGACCACATAATGGTAATTATTATTATAATAAAACTCAAAAAGTATAAATTTATCATCCAAAGATATTCTAATACCATACATGTAGGAAAAAATAATATCATATGTAATTTGTAAATCCCTCTCTATCGTTCATTCCATTTTTGGATGTTTTATCATAATGAAAAAATCATGATCCCCCAATGCCTACATGAGACATTTCCAAAATCAAGAAAAAAATGGTTGTCCCTATCAGATAATATTGAATATAAAACTCTATGAAAATGAAAAATATATTTCCAATAATGCTTTTACAATTCTTCAACTTTGGTTGTATCATTGATGGTTAAGAAGTGTACCGATTTGGTCATCCAATCGATCAAACCCCATATAATATTATTCATTGTATGGATACATGGAAACCCATCCAAAAATTCCATATAAATATCATCTCACTAAAAAATAATCATTGGATGTGGTAGACATAAAAATGAAGGTCTTTGGTGCATGACCTTATCCTTTTTGAAAGTATAGTAGTGCAAAATAATGTCAGTGATGCTTTGTATCATACCCAACTACCATAATAATGAATTCATGTCATGAAACATATTTTTGGTACCTATGTTAAGATTTAATTTTTAATTATAAAAATTACCAATTACATATTTTTTCATGGATAACGGCAAATCAAATTGATTTTGAAATCATATGTTACATTATATGTAGAAAAAACACTCTACAATTGTCTCTAAACCGTATAGTGAGTCTCTAATTCCATAGAATATTTCATCGTTTTTCTGTTCCAAAAGAATCATCTTCAGAAGAAAGTAGGATATTATAACACTATCCAAGACAACCTCAACCCCAATATCTCAGACTCCTAAATGAATTTGTGGAAATAGAACCGTTATTTAATACACTTTTCATTATTCCTTTATAGCTTGGGTCATTATTTTTCTACTAAAATGAACAGAAACAAAATTCTCTTTCCCTGGGGTACAATCAATGTCAAATTAAAAATAACTACATGTAATCCACCCATGCCTCTAGTTGGGATTGAAATATTTTTTAGAGAAGATAAAACTCAATCAATTGTGGTCGGAATACATGGTAAACCTTTTCTTAAAAACATCAAGTCCCAAACTATTAAGCACATGAATCACAGATAAAGTATCAAGGTAATGTGTTGGATAATTATTCATATAGTTCCTAAGAATCCTAGAGACATAAGAAACAATGTGATCACATTACATAAGAACATATCCCAAAATCAAACCTGATGCACCATAGAAGGCCACAAAACCATGGATTTCCTTTAGAAGGAAAAACTAGTGTAGAATTCAGAATACATTTCATCTCAATAATATGAACTTTGAAATTTCCCATCCAAAGAGAACTTCAATACCTTTCAAGTGAGAGTAGTCATTGAAGATTCCAACTTTTATAAATCTTTTACAACTCAAGAATAATACCCTACTTAACCCAATATTCTATGAATCTCTAAAACATTTTTTTATTATTTTTATGTCATGATAGTATAGACCTTTTTCTGATCTACTGGAATACAATGTTCTAAGACCACTTTCGCAAAGAATATCATTTCCCATATCAATGAATTACATTTTGATGGCTTCATATGAAGTATATGATTTCTCAAATATTATAGAGCTACACTAAGATAATGCACATGATCCTCTTAGAATGTAGAGTAAACTATGATCTCATCCGAAAATACCACCATGGACATATTTAGATACTTAAGTAATATAATTTTCATTAATTATATAAAAACTACCAATGTTTTTGTTAAAACAAATAGAATGATAAGATTTTTAAAATGTACATAACATTAATCGATGTTTCTTTTATGAAATTTGAATTCTTTTATTCTCTACTGGTGACATCCAAACTAATTAACATTCTTAAAGAACCACTTATAACTTTTAAATAGTTATATAGATCATCAATCCATGGAAAAAAATAAATTTTCATTAATGTGACTTGGTTCAGTTTCCGGAATCAACACACATGTGAAGAGTACCATAAACCTTCTATGAAAAGAAAATAGGCACCACCCGGGGTGACACACTCAATATTATAAATACCCACTCTAACATATCATCCAAATGAGTCTTCAAATATCTTATTTCATATGTATTGAAAAGGTAAGAAGGTGTAGATTTTTGTTTAGTACCAGGAATCAAATCAATGGAAAACTCTGCCTCGCTTAATGGTGTAAAACCAAAGAAGTAAGAAGGAAAAATGTTAGTAAACTCTATGAAAACTAGATGGTTATAATTGATTATAGAAAAATATTATAGATGAAAAGAGAGAATAGATATTATGTTCCATAACTACAGATAATATAGTCTGAATCTACACAATCTTGAGTCCCATTATCCTCAAAAGATATGACTTGACCCATTGGGCCTTATAACAGAGACCCATCAAAGATAACAGTAAATTCATGCCATATTTTTAATAAACTAATCCATCCTGAAAATAAAATCAAGATGTTTGATTTTATATAATAGAAAATTCAAAATTATCTCAATATCTGGAAAATAGAAAACACACTTTGGAGAATGGAGACCCTACTCTCTCTTCATTCTGAGGGGTGTAGTAATGTCCAAAACATATGATAAAATATTCATATAAATTTTAAAGACCCATAAAATTCAAGGGAAATTTTTTTTCTTAATTTTCATTGGAATTTTACAAGATCATAGTTTCTGACGGCACCTGATTCTGAGGCCCGGTGTGCCCAGAATCATTTTCTGAAGTTTAGCTCAGGTACGTTCAATGAACGAACGAGCGGATTTTTCTAACTTTTGAACCGGTGCTCAGAATCTAATTCTGAGGCCACCGAGGGAATCGCAGCGCTGGTAATTGCTTAGAAACACCTTTTCCGGAGTTGCGTTTGCTCGGGTGTGATTTTTAATTTCTTGGGGTTATGTTAAGAAATAAAATAAAATTGGTGCAACCGGTTTTTATTTTATTTTATTTTTCTTAACTTAAGTTAAGTAGATGATGTGGTACCCACCATATCCTACCCACTTGGTAGGATATTTTTGAGGTGGGGCCCACACGAGCCCCACCATTTCCTTTCTTCTAAGTAACGCACCCGCACCCCCTATTAATGAAATCAATCCATGCATTTATTCTGGTTAAGAAATGCCTCATTAATGTGGCGGTTTAAGCATTGCATTTAATTCAATTAACTGTTTCTTTCGTAATTGAATTTTAAAACAAAAGGCTTGTGAAATAAAAATAAGACAACTCTTATTTTTATTAGAGGTGGTGTTGAGAGGCTAGGGAGAATTCTCAGGCTCTTGAAGTTCTTCCTCCTCGACGAAGAACGCGAAGAACGCGAAGAACGCAAAGAATGCGAAGAACGCGAAAAACATGAAGAACGCAGGATCCTCGGAGACCGACAGCGTGATGTGATGTTCCTTCTTCTGTGATGCCTCTTCCGCGATGCTCCTTCTGTGACACGACGATTCCCCTTCCGCGACGCCTTCTTCCGCGACGTGCTTTTCCGCAATGAACCCTCGCTCGACGACGCTTGTGGTAGGGATTTGATTCATTTAAATATTTGTGATTTATACCCACGGACGTGTTTATTTATTGTCAGAAGACTTTTAAAACCACTAAGACGGTGGGTGCGGACCAACGAACAAGTCCGAACCCACCGTCCCCTCGTTCTTGGTGTGCGGATCGGCGGGCGATGATGAAGCAGGCCACGCGGGCATTGTGAGGTCTTCGCAGTGTAGAACTGGTCTCGGGAGGGCCGTTGGGGAAGACGGCAAGAAAATCCTACCACCGGTTCTCGTCCGATGGTCCGCGGGGCAATCTGCCGGCGCGCCTCGCCGGCACGGCGGCGCCGGCGGCAGGAGGCTGTGGTCGGCACTAGCGGGCCGCCATGACGCGGCGACGCACGGCGCGCCGCTGGAAAGAGCCATCGCGGCTAATGCCGCAGTGGAAGGCTGTAAGTCCCGCGACAGCATGGGACCGGAGGAGGGGGGACACGGCAACCGGTAGAGTCTGTTGGCAAGGGCGGACCCCACGAGGGGCCGCGTTTTCGTCCAGGGGGGCGGTACCCCCTTGCGCGGCCGCTTGGCCAGCGCCAGCGTGCTGGGCTGAGCCGCCCGGCCGGACTGCCAGGTCGGGCCGTGCCCAAGTGGGCCGGACCCGGACCCGGGTCGGGTCGAACCGGTTCGGGCCGACCCAGGGGGTACCGGGCCAGGTCGGACCGGGCCCGAACCCCCTAATACCGGACTTCTTCGGTCTATTGCTCATAACATGAGATGTGGACTTTCGATCGATGCACCATCATCGAAGATGGAATCCTTGGATTGAGACGGTCGTTTCGGTATACTACACTCAAGGTTTTAGAGTAATTTGGGTTTGGCCGAGTCGGTTCGTACACGAAACCAACTGGGCCCTCGGAGCGGAAACGCTTATAACTTGAGCTTCGGACGTCCGATTGACATGTCGTCGACTTTATTAGATTCCTCTTGATGAGGCAAAACATTTGGCATGATTCGCATGAGTTTTGGATGCAGTTGGTTAATGGCCGGGTTGGATTGAATCCGAAATCCAACGGGGCCCCTAGAACGGAAAAGCTGATAGCTTTCAGACCGGACGTCCGTTTGATGAACCGTCAGCGGTGTTGGTGATCACATTGAGAAATGGTCCCTATGATCATACCCTATGAGAGTTCGGGGTACAGTAGAGATACAGCCAGGTTGGTTCGCACACAAAACCAACCGGGCCCCTGGGACGAAAATGCTAGTAACTCACAGACCGGGCGTCCGACTAACGCACTGTCTGTTGCGTTGAGACACCTAAGACGAGGCGGTCCTTTGAGATAGTTCTTCGTGGAACTTCGTGATACTTGGATTATCGACCAGTAACTTGTGGAGCGGACCCTCCCAGTGACGAGCTAGCAGAGTGCAGAGACCTAGTAGATGGCTGAGACTTGACGACTGCTGATCAATCGACTCAGTGTATTTCGGATAGCCCAGTGGGGAGCGCTTGGTTGTAGCAGAAGACCCACGGTGGAGGAGCGCTTGGTAGTAGTGGCAGACCCGCGGTACTCAACAGAAGGAGTACCTCTTGAGGCTATGAGGGGGAGTGCTTGGTTGTAGAGGTAGACCCATGGAGGAGGAGCGCTTGGTAGTAGCGGAAGACCCGCGGTACTCAACAGAAGGAGTACCTCTGGAGGCTATAAGGGGGAGCGCTTGTTTGTAGCGGAAGACCCACGGTGGAGGAGCGCTTAGTTATAGCGGCATACCCATGGTACTCAACAGAAGGAGTACCTCTGGAGGCTATGAGGGGGAGCGCTTGGTTGTAGTGGAAGACCCATGGAGGGAAGAACTTGGTTGTAGCGGAATGACCACTGTACTCGACAGAGCATGAGTTCTCTAGTAGCCATGGTTTTGACATCATGAAGAAGTATACCTGTGTGAGCTGAATCTTGTTTTTCTTCCCTATGTGGATTGTGTTCTGCTATCCTGTGTTGATTACGTTATGATTTCCTGTGTGGATTTAGTTATGTTTTTCTGTGTGGACTGGGTTGTACTTGAGCTCGGATGTTGGTGCCGAACGAGAATTGATGACTTAGGTATATGTATGGGCATATACCTAAGTAGTGTTGGATGTTACTTTGTGATTGTCTTCCCTTTGTGGATTATCCTTTGTGGATTCTGGGAGACCTTCGGGGGTCTTGGGGTCTCCACTGAGTAGCTTATACTCACCCCTGTACGGGCTATACCCGCACTACGTTGTGTTGGTTGCAGAGGCTAGGGAGAATTCGTGACAAATTGGTGTTAAGAGGCTTGGGAGAATTCTCAGGCTCTTGATGTTCTTCCTCCTCGACGAAGAACGCGAAAAATGAAAAGAAAGAAAAGAATGAGAAGAACGCCGGATTCTCGGAGACCGACGGCACGACGTGACGTTCCTTCTTCCGCGACGCTTCTTCTGTGACGCTCCTTCCGTGACACGACGATTCCCCTTCCGCGATGCCTTCTTTAGCAAAGTGCTTTTCCACGACGAACCCTCGCTCGATGATGCTTGAGGAAGGGATTTGATTCATTTAAATCTTTGTGATTTATACCCACGGAATATGTTTATTTATTTTCGGAAGACTTTTAAAAATGCTAACACGGTGGGTGCGGACCAACGAACAAGTCTGAACCCACCGTCCCTTTGTTCTTGGCGTGTGGATCTACGGGCGATGATGAAGCTGCTCGTGCGGGCGTTGTGAGGTCTTCTCAGTGTAGAACCGGTCCTGGGAGGGCCGTTGGAGAAGACGGCAGGCAAATCCGACCACCGTAGCTCGTCCGGTGGTCCGCGGAGCAATCTGCCGGCGTGCCTCGCCGGCACGGCGATGCCGGCGGTAGGAGGCGGTGGCGCCCGGCGTGCCTCCGGAAAGAGCCACTACGGCTGAAGCCGCGGCGGCAGGCCGTAAATCCCGCGACCGCGCGGGACCGGAGGAGGTGGGACGTGGCAACTGGCCGCGTCCGTTGGCAAGGGCAGCCCCCACGCAGGTCGGCGGTTTCGTCTAGGGGGGCGGTCGCCCCTTGCGCAGCCGTTTGGCCAGCGCCAGCGTGCTGGGCCGAGCCGCTCTGCCGGACCACCAGGCCGGACCGCCAGGTCGGGCCGCCATGGCCGGATGGCCAGGTCGGGCCGCGCCAGCCGGGCCGGGCCGCGCGAGCCGGGCCGTGCCACACCTGCCGGGCCAGGCCGCGCCTGTCGGGCCAGTCCGTGCCCAGGCGGGCCGGACCCGGACCCGGGTCGGGTCGACCCGGTTCGGGCCGACCCAGGGGGTACCGGGTCGGGTCGAACCGAGCCTAACCCCCCTAATACCGGACTTTTTCAATCAATTGCTTATAACATGAGCTGCGTACCTCTTATCGACGGACCGTCAGTGGCGATGCGATCCTTGAATCGAGACGGTCGTTTTGGTATACTACACTCAAGGTTTTGGAGTACTTTGTGTTCGGCCAGGTTGGTTCGTACACGAAACAAACCGGGCCCTCAGAGCAGAAACGCTAATAACTTGAGCTCTAGATGTCCGATTGATGTGCCGTAGACTTTATTAGATTCCTCTTGATGAGACGAAGCTTTTGGAATACTTAGCCTGAGTTTTAGATGCATTTCGATAATGGTTGGGTTGGATTGAACCCGAAATCCAACCGAGCCCCTGGAACGGAAAAGCTGATAGCTTTCAGACCGGATGTCCGTTTGACGAACCGTCAGTGACGCTAGTGATCACGTTGAGAAATTGTCCCTATGAGCATACCCGATGAGAGTTTGGAAGACAGTAGAGATGCAGCCGGGTTGGTTTGCACACGAAACTAACCGGGCCCCTGAGACGAAAAGGCTAGTAACTCACAGACCAGGCGTCCAACTGACGCGCCGTCTGTTGCATTGAGACCCCTAAGACAAGGCGGTCCTTTGAGATACTTCTTCGTGGAACATCGTGATACTTGGAGTATCGACCGGTAGCTCGTGGAGAGGAACCTCCCAGTGATGATATAGCAGAGTACAGAGACCTAGTAGCTGGCTGAGACTTGAAGACTACTGATCAATCGACTCAGTGTATTTCGGATAGCCCAGTGGGGAGCGCTTGTTTGTAGTGGCAGACCCACGGAGGAGGAGCGCTTGTTTGTAGCGGCAGACCCACGGTACTCAATAGAAGTAGTACCTCTTGAGGCTTTGAGGGGGAGCGCTTGGTTGTAGGGGCAGACCCACAGCGGAGGAGCGCTTGGTAGTAGCGGCAGACCCGCGGTACTCAACAGAAGGAGTACCTCTTGAGTCTATGAGGGGGAGCGCTTGGTTGTAGCAGCAGACCCATGGCAGAGGAGCGCTTGGTAGTAGCGGCAGACCCGCGGTACTCAACAGAAAGAGTACCTCTAGAGGCTATGAGGGGGAGCGCTTGGTTGTAGCGGAAGACCCACGGCGGAGGAGCGCTTGGTTGTAGCGGCAGACCCGCGGTACTCAACAGAAAGAGTGCCTCTGGAGGCTATGAGGGGGAGCGCTTGGTTGTAGCGGCAGAACCACGGCGGAAGAGTGATTTTTTGTAGCGGCAGACCCACAGTACTCAACAGAAGAAGTACCTCTGGAGCCTATGAGGGGGAGCGCTTGTTTGTAGCGGCAGACCCATGGAGGGAAGCGCTTGGTTGTAGTGGCAGACCCACTATACTAGACATAGGAGGAGTCCTCCAGCAGCCGTGGTTTTGACATCATGAAGAAGTATACCTATGTGAGCTGAATCTTGTTTTGCTTCCCTATGTGGATTGTGTTGTTCTATCCTGTGTGGATTACATTATGATTTCTTGTGTGGATTTGGGTTGTGTTATCCTGGGTGGATTGGTTGTGCTATCCTGTGTGGACATGATCAAACTTGGGCTCGGATGTTGGAGCCGAACTGGAATTGATGACTTAGGTATATGTCTGGGCATATACCTAAGTAGTGTTGGATGTTACTTCGTGATGGTATCTTTCCTTGTGGATTATCCTTTGTAGATTCTAGGAGACCTTCGGGGGTCTTGGGGTCCTACTGTGTAGCTTATACTCACCCCTACACGGGCTATGCCGGCACTACGTTTTGTTGGTTGCAGAAGACGGAGAGCGCTGATCGTAGTTGAGGCACGAGAAGCAGGTCGGTACCTGGAGGTGGACCACTAGGCGGAGCGTACTCGGAGCGGAAGGCTGGATCCGAGGAGCTGTGGAGTCTATCTGTACCCACCCTTCAGGAGGGACTTCCATTGGACAGCTCGAGGCTGCGGTTTTACTTTTCAGTTGCTGTACTTCCTTTCCAGTTGTACTTTACTTTTAGTATGGGTTTGTATTCTGTCCAACTTACTTTTCTGCACTTACTTGTACTCAGTTTACTTAGTGTTTACTTCTGCTGGCTTACTCTGTGGTTCTGTTTACTTTCTAAAGGCAATTCCTTCCCCTTTTTGTCAGAATTTACGCCTTTGGTGCTGGTCGCTAGCCCCTGGCCTATGGAAGGCAGGCTTGGGGTAGTCACGGCACGGGCCCCGAGGACGGGTCATGATAAATTGGTATCAAAGGAGTTCGGTTCTAACACAGAACACAGGACTCTGCTCTTTTTCTATGTGAAGAAATAGTGTTAAGAGTATTGAGTGTGGTTATCAGTCCAGGGAGTCCAGTGTTGGTGCGGCGGCTGACGTATCCGGACACCAGGACCCTGACTTCTGATTTCCGACTTAATGCACGAAAACATTAATTGCATGTATGTTTCAAGTTTTCTTTGTGATTACTTTGTGTCAGATCCCAAGGCATACTGTTTGATCATGGCGCACCTGTTTCTTTTCAGGATGTCCCCATGACGGCAGCCAGCTAGGATTCCGAGAGTTGAGCGTGACGACAGCCCACCGAGCGACGAGGCCTCGGTACAGGGCCCTTTGACAGTAGACGCACCGGCAGTACCTCTACCTGCCTAGCCACCGATGATACCAGCCCCAGCTGCTGATGGTGCACGTCGAATTAGTGCACTGTACGAGTTTCAGCATCAGCGACCGCCCAGGTTCCGTGGGGAGACGGACCCTCAGGCAGCTGAGGATTGGCTGGAGGCAGTTTTATGAGTTTTCCATTTGGTAGGGACACCAGCTGACCTTATGGTGGTCCTTGCGGCGATCCTCCTGTATGCGGCAGTAGTTAGATGGTGGAGCTTGATGCTCCAAGTGCACGAAGATACATCTCTCCATTGGACGTACTTTGAGATCCTTTTCCGCTCAGAGTTCATCCAAGACACCCTCTGTGTGGTTCGCATCTAGGAGCTGCTACATCTGCAGCAGGGCAGCATGACAGTAGCTCAGTACGCGGCAAGGTTTACTGATCTCTCACGTTATTCGACGGACATGGTACGAGACCCATTCTTCAGGGCCCGAACCTTCAATTGGGGGCTCAGGCGAGAGATCAGAGATTCAGTGGTTTCTCACAGCATTCCGACACAGACAGGGGTGTTGGAGCGAGCCCTCTTAGTGGAGAGTTTACTTGCTGAGCAGTCTCCAGCAGCAGGACCCACCACTAGTTGGCATGCAGTAGAGTCTTCTGTAGCGAGCAGTAGGCAGATGACGCAGGGGTCCAAGAGGACTAGACCTACAGGTGGTCGACCGCATGACACAGGATCATTTGTGCGAGGTACCCGGGGTGGACAAGGACTAACCATGAGCGAACAGTGTTACTTCTGCGGCGGGGTTGGTCACATGGCTCGTGACTGTCCGACCCGCCATACGGATGACCTTCAGATGAACGAAGGACCTCCCAGGTAGAGGCAGAGGTTCGATTGAGACGGACCGCATGGAGTAGGAGACCGTGGAAGGGGAGCATGCCATGCAGCTGGAGGTGGACGACGCTTCAAGGTGTTTCCAACACCACCACCAGGAGGTCCACCCCGACCGCAGGGAACTGGTGGACATGGGACAGCTCAGCTTCAGGCAGCTGAGGCCTAGGATCATGGAGCTCTAGGAGCAGATGGACAGGAGTGGTGTTTACCTTCATGTCCTCTCTTTATGTTGTTACTAAGAGGTTCTGGTTTAAAAACTGTTGAATTGACCCTCACTTTGAGATACCTACTGAAGGAGACCCAGTGACCACACACTGATGCCGACAGTGTGAATCAACCCTTGGAGGCAAGAGTAATGGTTGGATCACTTGGTAGTAGCATCGAGTCCTTAAGACATCATCCATGGTATGGGTTAGTATCATCCATGTAGGGATTGACTGTATTAGGTGGAGAATGTGGTTCATCCAGGGGATGAGACCGTATTTCTCTTATCAGCAAAGAAGAAATCTCAGCAGCTCTGGTAGGACCAGAAAGGTCCAAGTCATCCAAGAGCGGATGAGGACAGCTCAGAGCCTAAAAAATTCTAGTGCTGACAGGAGGTGGAGACCACTAGAGTTCGGGGATGGTGAGCATGTTTCCCTACGGGTCTCACCTCGACATGAGTTACAGAGATGTGATCGAGGTGAGAAGTTATCTCTGAGGTTCAGTGGACCTTTTCAGGTCCTCATCAGGGTAGGCGAGGTGGTTTACCACATGACCCATCCACCGCCCAGGTTTCGTGGGGAGATGGACCCTCAGGCAGCCGAGGATTGGCTAGAGGTAGTTGTATGAGTTTTCCGTTTGGTAGGGACACCCGCTGACCTTATGGTGGTCCTTGCAGTGAGCCTCCTGCACGCGGAAGCAGGACGATGGTGGATCTTGATGCTCCAGGTGCATGACGAGACATCTCTCCTTTGGACGGACTTTGAGAGTCTTTTCCGCTCAGAGTTCGTCCCAGCCACCCTCTGTGCGGTGCGCATCCAGGAGCTGCTACAGTTGCAGTAGGGCAGCATGATAGTAGCCCAGTACGTGGCAAGGTTTACCGATCTCTCGCACTATTCGACGGACATGGTACAGGACCCATTCTTCAGGTCCCGAACCTTCGATCATGGGCTCAGGCGAGATATCAGAGCTTCAGTTGTTTCTCACAGCATTCCGACATAGACAGGGGTGTTGGAGCGAGCCCTCTTAGTGGAGAGTTTCTTTGCTGAGCAGTCTCCAGTAGCAGGACCCACCACTAGCCGGCATGCGGGAAAGTCTTCTGCATCGGGCAGTAGGCATATGACACAGGGGTCCAAGAGGACTAGACCTACAGGTGGTCGACCGCCTGACACAGGATCGTTTCTGCAAGGCACCCGAGGTGGACAATGACTTACCATGAGCGGACAGTGTTACTCCTGCGGCGGGGTTGGTCACATGGCTCGTGACTGTCCGACCCGCCATACGGATGACTAGTAGATGAACGAAGGACCTCCCAGGCAGAGGCAGAGGTTTGATCAAGGCGGACCGCATGGAGCAGGAGACTGTGGTAGGGGAGCTGGCCGTGCAGCTGGAGGTGGACGACGATTTGATGTGTTCCCCCCCCCCCCCACCACCAGGAGGTCCACCCCGACCGTAGGGAACTGGTGGACAAGGGAGAGCTCAGCTTTAGGCAGCTGAGGCCTACGATCATGGAGCTCCGGGAGCAGACGGACAAGAGCGGGACTAGCTGCAGACCTAGAGACTTTTGTTTATGCTTCTTATAGCTTTGTTGATGTTTCTTTATAGATTATTTGTGTCTTTTTACTTTGAATTGCAGTAATAAAAGACACCTTTCTTGTGGCGTTTAACTTCTTGTCCTCTCTTTATGTTGTTACTAAGAGGTTTCAGTTTAAAAACTGTTGAATTGACCCTCACTTTGAGATACCTACTGGAGGAGACCCAGTGACCACACACTGATGCCGACAGTGTGACTCAACCCTTGGAGGTGATAGTAACGGTTGGATCTCTTGGTAGTAGCGTCGAGGCCTTAAGACGTCATCCCTGATATGGGTTAGTATCATCCATGTCGGGATTGACTGTATTAGGTGAAGAACATGGTTCATCCAGGGGATGAGACCAGATTTCTCTTATTGGAAAATAAGAAATATCAGCAACTCTTGTAGGACCAGAAAGGTCCAAGTCATTCAAGAGCGTGTGAGGACATCTCAGATCTGGAAAAAGTCTAGTGCTGAGAGGAGGTAGAGACCACTAGAGTTCGGTGATGGTGACCACGTTTCCCTACGGGTCTCACCTCGACGTGAGTTACGGAGATGTGGCCAAGGCGATAAGTTATCTCTGAGGTTCAGTGGACCTTTTCAGGTCCTCAGCAGGGTAGGCGAGGTGGTTTACTGCTTGACCCATTCACCTCAGTTACACCAGGTGCACGATGACATCCACATATCTAAACAGAGGAGATACGTGTTTGACCCTTCGCATATCATCGACCATGAGGAGCTGAACGTTGGCGATGGGGTGAATTTTACGGAGGTCCCGGTGGAGATTGAGTATTGAAAGGATCGGGTCCTCTGTGGACGGTCGATTCCTCTAAAGTGCATCAGATGGCAGCATGGGGACCTCCAGGTGAGCATAAGGGAGAGGAAGGCTCAGATGCATGCTCAGTATCGCTTTTGTAACCCTAGTTTGTTTTAAAGCTTTACGAGGAAGTAAAGCCCTGAGGTGGGAGTAATGTAAATACCCGTAAAATTCAATGGGAATTGTTTTTCATAATTTTCTTTGGAATTTTACAATATCGCAGTTTCTGACGGCACCTGATTCCGAGGCCCAGTGTGCTCAGAATTATTTTCCGAAGATTAGCTCGGGTACATTCAGTGAACGAACGAGCGGGTTTTTCTAACATTTGAACTGTTGCTCGGAATCGAATTCTGAGGGCACTGATGGAATCGCAACGCCGTTAATTGCTTAGAAATGCCTTTTTCGGAGTTGCGTTTGCTCGGGTGTGGTTTTTAATTTCTTGGGGTTAAGTTAAGAAATAAAATAAAAGTGGTGCAACCGGTTTTTATTTTATTTTATTTTGCTTAAGTTATGTTAAGTGGATGATGTGGGACCCACCATATCCTACCCACTTGGTAGGATATTTTTTAGGTGGGGTCCACACGAGCCCCACCATTTCTTTTCTTCTAAGTAACGCACCCGCACCCCCTATTAATGAACTCAACCCATGCGTTTATTCTGGTTAAGAAACGCCTCATTAATGTGGCGATTTAAGCGTTGCATTTAATTCACTTAACTGTTTCTTTCGTAATTGATTTTTAAAACGCAAGGCTTTTGAAATAAAAATAAGACAACTCTTATTTTTATTAGGGGTGGTGTTGAGAGGCTAGGGAGAATTCTCAGGCTATTGATGTTCTTCCTCCTCGCCGAAGAACGCGAAGAACGTGAAGAACGCGAAAAATGAGAAGAACGCGAAGAACGTGAAGAACGCTGGATCCTCAGAGACTGACGGCACGACGTGACATTCCTTCTTCCGCGATGCTTCTTCCGCGACACTCCTTCCGTGACGCCTTCTTCTGCGACGTGCTTTTCCGCGACGAACCCTCGTTCGACGACGCTTGAGGTAGGGATTTGATTCAATTAAATCTTTTTAATTTATACCCATGGAATCCATTTATTAATTGTTGGAAGACTTTTAAAACAGCTAACACGGTGGGTGCATACCAAAAAACAAGTCTGAACCCACCATCCCTTCGTTCTTGGTGTGTGGATCGGCGGGCGATGATGAAGCAGGCCGCACGAGCGTTTTGAGGTCTTCGCAGTGTAGAACCAGTCCCGGGAGGGCTGTTATCAAAGACAACAGGCAAATCTGACCACTGAAGCTTGTTCGGTGGTCCGCGGAGCAATCCGCAGGCACGACGGTGCCGGCGGAAGGAGGCGGCGGCGCCCGGCGCACCGCCGGAAAGAGTCGTCGCGGCTGAAGCCACGACGGCAGGCCTTAAGTCCTGTGACGGCACGGGACTGGAGGAGGCGGGACGCAGCAACCGGCCGCATCCGTTGGCAACGGTGGCCACCACGCGGGGCCGCAGTTTCATCTAGGGGGTGGTCCCCCCTTGCGCGGCTGCCAAGCCAGCGCCAGCGCACCGGGCCGAGCCGCCCGGCCGGACCACCAGGTCGCGCCGCGCCCAAGCCGGGCCGCGCCGCCCAGCCGAGCCGGGCCACGCCCGAGTGGGTCGGACCCGGGTCGGGTCAACCCGGTTCGGGCTGACCTTGGGTGTACCGGGCCGGGTCGGACTGGGCCCGAACCCCCTAATACCGGACTTTTTCGGTCTGTTGCTCATAACCTAATATTCGGACCTCCGATCGATGCACCGTCAGCAGTGATGCGATCCTTGTATCGATACGGTCGTTTCGGTATACTACACTCAAGGTTTCGGAGTACTTTGTGTTCGGCCAGGTTGGTTTGTACAAGAAACCAACCGGGCCCTCGGAGCAGAAACGCTTATAACTTGAGCTCCGGATATCCGATTGACGTGCTGTCGACTTTATTGGATTCCTCTTGATTAGACGAAACTTTTGGCATGCTTCGCCAAAGTTTTGGATGCAGTTGGATAATGGTCAGGTTGGATTGAACCCAAAATCCAACCGGGCCCCTGGAACGGAAAAGCTGATAGCTTCTAGACTGGACGTCTGTTTGATGAACCGTTAACAGCATTGGTGATCACGTTGAGAAATGGTCCCGATGAACATACCCTATGAGAGTTCAGGGTACAATCGAGATACGGCAGGGTTGGTTCGCACAGGAAACCAATCGGGCCTGTGAGACGAAAAGGCTAGTAACTCAGAAACCGTGTGTCCGACTGACGCATCGTCTGTTGTGTTGAGACCCCTAAGATGAGGCGGTCCTTTGAGATACTTCTTCGTAGAACTTAGTGATACTTGGAGTATCAACCGGTAGCTCATGGAGTGGACCCTCCCGGTGACGAGCTAGCAGAGTACAGAGACCTAGTAGCTGGCTGAGACTTGAAGACTGCTGATCAATCGACTCAGTGTATTTCGGATAGACCAGTGGGGAGCGCTTGGTTGTAGCGGAAGACCCACGGCGGAGGAGCGCTTGGTAGTAGCGGAAGACCCGCGGTACTCAACAGATGGAGTACCTCTTGAGGCTATGAGGGGGAGCGCTTGGTTGTAGCGGCAGACCCACGGCGGTGCGGTAGAACCGCAGTACTCAATAGAAGGAGTACCTCTAGAGGCTATGAGGGGGAGCGCTTGGTTGTAGCAGTAGACCCATGGCAGAGGAGCGCTTGGTTGTAGTGGCAGACCTGCGGTACTCAACAGAAGGAGTACCTCCGGAGGATATGAGGGGGAGCGCTTGGTTGTAGCGGCAGACCCATGGCGGAAGAGCGCTTTGTTGTAGCGGCAGACCCACGGTACTCAACAGGAGAACTACCTCTGAAGACTATGAGGGGGAGCGCTTGGTTGTAGAAGCAGACCCATGGAGGGAAGCGCTTGGTTGTAGCGGCAGGCCCACTGTACTCAACAGAGGAGGAGTTCTCCAGCAGCCGTGGTTTTGACATCATGAAGAAGTATACCTGTGTGAGCTAAATCTTGTTTTTCTTCCCTATGTGGATTGTGTTGTGCTATCCTGTGTGGATTACGTTATGCTTTCCAGTGTGGATTTGGTTGGGTTTTCCTGTGTGGACTGGGTTGTACATGAGCTCGGATGTTGGGGCTGAACGAGAATTGATGACTTAGGTATATGTATGAGCATATACCTAAGTAGTGTTGGATGTTACTTCGTGATTGTGTCTTTACTTTGTGGATTAACCTTTGTGGATTCTGGGAGACTTTCGGGGGTCTTGAAGTCCCTACTGAGTAGCTTATACTCACCACTGCATGGGCTATACCCGCAATACGTTGTGTTGGTTGAAAACGACGGATCGCGCTGATCGTAGTTGAGGCACGAGGAGCAGGTCGGTACCTAGAGGTGGACCACTGGGTGGAGCATACTCGGAGCGGACGACTAGATCCGAGGAGCTGTGGAGGCTATCTGTACCCACCATTCCGGTGGGACTTCCAGTGGATGGCTCGAGGCTGTGACTTTACTTTTCAGTTGTTGTTTTCCCCTTCCAGTTGTACTTTACTTTCAATTTGGGTTTGTATTCTGGCCCACTTACTTTTTCGTACTTACTATTGTACCTAGTTTTTACTTAGTGTTTACTTATTCTTGCTTTCTCTGTGGTGTTTGTTTACTTTTCAAAGGCAACGCCTTCCCTTTTTACCAAGATTTACGCCTTGGTGCTAGTCGCCAACCCCTAGCCTATGGAAGCCGGGCTTGGGGTAGTAACGGCACGGGCCTCGAGGACGAGTCGTGACATAAATATTTACCATGTTTTTTATACAATGTTAAATAAAGGAATGATATTCGCCAATACCAAATAATAATATCACTAAATATGAATCCATATTGATGGTGGCCCTCACAACCTATTGACCTATATAGGAATCCTCTAAAGACTATTCCACCTCCTAAAAACAATTCATTCATGATTCATGTGGTTGTAACCTGTTTTTCCATAATTCATATGAATTCATTACAATACATTCGGTCATGGTAATTCCATTCGTCTAATTGGGGAAGAAATGATATAACAGAACTTCTGTAGCTAGCATGTGAATCCATTGGAACTACATATCTTGGATTCCTCAGTGAAAATATGTTTTTAATGCCCATGATATCCATACATTAAGAACCTAAAAGGTCCTCTTCTATTCAATATACAAGGTCTTGAATAACCCTTTATTCAAGATCCACCATGAGACTCATCACATTTTCTCTTTTTTATAAAGTAACTCATAGAACTGCCACTAAAAGAAAAACAGAATCCCTCTAACCCTAATGTACTATCCAGATCAAGTTGAACCATCAAATCCATATCTGGAAAATAATCCTAAGAAGTGAGAATCAGAAATAAATACAAAAAAAGAACATCATATCAAATTTCTCATCTCAAACTATTTGGTCATTTTCTTCTCATTCAATACAATATCAGGTGAAAACATTTCAAGCTTAGTAAATTCATTCACATACTCCATCTTGGTACTCCCAACCTGATCTTTTTTAAAAAAATAAATAGCCTTAGCCAAAACCATAGACTTTAGATAGAACTAGTTTGTGAAAATAACAATAAAATACATCAAATCTAAACACCCATGCTTCTTAGAAGTCCTTATAGAGTCCAACCATCTCCTTTTATGTATCTTTATCTTGATGGTTTCACATTTCAATTTAATTTGACTTTGAATTTCTACAAATTAAAACTGAAATTATATCATACTCAACGAATACATAGCCTATTGGGGATCATTATGTCCTTAGAGTTTTGTGCCTTATGATGAGTGAACTCATATTCATGATTTTGAGATTCATCGAATTGAGGTTTAAAAACTAGATCCTAAATACAAATTGGTTTAGGTTCTTCTCCCAGAGCATGGACATCATACAGAATAATCTTAACATTATTCTTCTCTATAGGTGGATTAATTCAATGTGGTCCATCAGTAGTTTCCCTCAAGAAATAATTCACACATATTTTCAGATACATTATGCTTTAGAACATCAACAATCAAAATTAATGAAATCAAAAGGATACTCAGATCAGACACTCACAACCTATAAACATGAAAACAAATCACATATGATAATACATCATGATTTTTATTTCAACCTATACAAATTCAAATTTGGGAAAAGACTTGAATTAGATCAAATTATTACTCAACATGCCTTCCTAAAAAAACCCCAAGGTAACCTAGGGATCATTAAAATGATATATAGATTGTAACACTCTATAAAATACCTCCAATGCCCCAAAAATATACTCTAAACAGTATACCAACATCAACGAATGATTCTTAGCATGTACCATTGATACAACCTTTTCTTCAACCATCCTAGAAACCCATGTAACCTAATACTTGAGCAAAAAATTAAATAGACCATAGATGGTTCCCAATACTAATGGTTTGGAGACTACCACCTGGATTCATATGACATTAAATAGGGGCTGATTTTCCATACAAAATAGAAGAAGATAAGGAAACAACAAAGTATTCTCAAATCATTTAGAGGGGAAAGTACAAGAACCCAAAAAGATAATCAAAACCCAAAAAAAGTATTTCATAAAAGTACTCAAAAATAGACTAGCATCTCAAATGAAACATCACTCCAAGAACAAATTATCAATAACATCCACCTCCTCTAAGATTCAGTTTCTCTTCCACATTTTCGTATGAAATCAACAAAATTAAAAGAATTAAATGTGCATTTTGAGGATCAATAAAGTGAATAGTTAATTCATCCTAGCACATATATATGTGTAGAACTGGTCTTGTTTGTCAAAAAGGCTGATGGTACTATTTGGTTCTATTTTTATTACTATAAGATTAACCGTGTTATGATAAAGAATTTGTTTTCACTTCCATGCATTTATTATCTATTTGATCATTAAATGTGATATTAGTGGTTCTCTAAAACTTACATGTGATCTGGATATCAACAATTGTGGGTTCAAAAGAAAGACATTCTCAAATTAGATTTAAGGAGGAGATATTTCCATTATGAGTATGTGGTAATGCCTTTCGGTATTAAGTAGGCACCAGTAGTCTTTATGGTATTAATGAATCAGATATTTAAAATATATATTGATTCTTTTTTGGTCGTGATTTTGGAAGACATATTGGTGTATTCAAGGACAGTGGCTGAGCATGAGAAACAATTAGAGATAGTTTTAGAAATCTTGTAGGATAATCATATGTATTCTGAATTTCAAAGTGTGATTTTTGGAAAAATATGTATGTTTCCTTGGTCATGTAATCATTAGAAAATTTGTTTCTATACATCCATAATTATACTGGTTGTTGTCTCTTTGAAACCACCAATGAAGGTTTTCAAGATACGTAGTTAATTTGGTATATATCGTTATTATTGAAATTTTTTCATGATTCTCATTACTAGATTAACCTATGATATCTTTGAGATGGAATAATGTTCAGTTTTAATGAAATTAAAAAATTTATAAGTATTTTGAAGATCGGAATGTTCACCTTACATCATCACCAATCATTATATTTCTGAAATTCGGACAAGATTATGTGGTGCATTTTTATTCTTTGAGATCTGGGATCAGTTGTGTTCTCTTTAAGGGAGACCATTTTTTCTATTATAGATCATGAATTTTTTGGTTTCATGTGAAGAATTTAAAAACACATTTTTTGGAGTTAGCTATTATAGTCTATGATTTCAATACATGGAAGAATTACATCTGTGGTGAGAAATTAATAGTTTTTATAGATCAAAATAATTAGAAACATATTTTCACAAAAGTTTATTTGAATATCATAAAAAGAATATTGATTTAGTATCATCAAATGATTTTATTTTACTTCATGTATAGATAGGGTGATGACAATTGAGAGGCAGATCCATTCCCCAGAAAGTTACATGCTCAGTTGAAAAACAGGCTTTAGATCAATGCTAGTTTATATTGGACATAGCCAATATTCACATAGAATGTGAAGACAAGGTGATGTTTTGACTTTATTTCTCATTTCATTTGTTCCTGATTTGTTTGGGATCATTAAATAGGCACATGTATTTGATTCAAAATGTGTTTCATTGAGCTAAAAAATCAATGGTGGGATACCATTTATCGATGAAGGATATATGGGAGATATTTTTAGTGGTTTTGAAATTGGATGTTCTTACCTATGAATTTTCTTGAACAAAATTCTTCATTCGTACCACCATTTGAGATGGCCAATTCATTATGGAAAATAGAAGATGTATAAGGTGTTGAAATAATAGTTGTTTTGCGTCGGTATGAAAATGAAGGTAGATGGGTTTGTTTTGAAATAATTAACTTGTTAGTATCTCAAAGAATTTGATTAGCGACTAAAAGGTATATTGTAGTCTTTATGTATTCTTAATTAGAAAAGGGAGACGATATCCATGGATGTTATGGCATGTCTCCCAATAATGTTTGAGAAACATGATTCCATATTATTAATAGTGGATCAAGTGAGAAATTTATCTTCTTTATTCCCTATTCATGAATCTCACACTCTGGATAGCATGTCAAAATTATTTATCCAAGAAGTTGTAAATATTCATGGTTTAACAATATTGATATTTTTAGACTGAGATCAAAGGTTTATGAATCATTTATTAAAATACTTATAGAAATCCCTTAGAAATTAGTTGAAAATGAGTATGCAATATCTTTCTTGGATGGATGAGAAATCTGAATTGATGATAAAAATATTCAAAGAAATTTTCCATGCTTTTGTAATGTATTTTTTGGGATTATGGGAAGAACACATGTTGTTATAGGAGTTTTCATATAACAACAGTAATCAATCCTCGATACACATATCTCCCTCAGATGCACTGTATATGATTCCTTGTAGTTCTCCACTTTGTTGTGTTGAAATAGGTGAGACATAACTAGTTGGTCTGATCCTTGTAAAAGATATATCTAAGAAGATTTAGTTAGTCCGGATATGAATGGAGATGGCTCAAATTTATCAGAAATTGTATGTGGGTCATCATCGACGATATTTATCTTTCATGTTGAGTGATCCTGTGTTTTTTATGATCTCTCTAATGATTTAACATTCTCTCTTTGGAATGTTTGTAATTTTATCTCCTTGATACATTACCCATTTTTAGATACTCGAAAAGGTCCATTAGGTGGAATATGAGCTAGAATTTCTAACACAGTTCAGTGTTATACATAGTGGGTTTCATGTATCTTAGTTGAAAAATCATCATCCTCATCTTGTCCATGTGATTTATAGGTCTCACATTAACCTAGAGTCATATTCTTCTTCGGTACATATGTCAGTATGGATTATGAATATGCATGAGAAAGTCTTGTGTGGGAAAATCATCAGTCTACAATGGGGTTTGTTAAAAATTGGTTGGATTTTGGAAGAGGATTGAGAATGAAATAAATAAAGGGTCAATAAATGTCCTGATTTATTTCAAGAAGCTAGTGGGTTTCTTATTTCAAGACCAAAATACCAATGTTTGGTTGAATTTAGAAACTCCGGTTTCATGTAAGAAAAATTTTATTTTGGTTTTTATGTATCTAAAGTGTTTGGGTGATGCTTGGGTGTGATTGGAAGTCCATTGAAATGTTCATGGGACTTTTATATATTTGAAAATATTGTGAAATTTTTTTTGAAACCATGAAAATCATAAAGGAAACCATGAAATAGGAAATATGTGCCTTTTGGTATGTGCACAGTTAGGTGCATGGTCTTGCCAAATCTTGCAACAACCGAGGAAAAACCATTCAAAGTGGGATATTAAGATTTGTAGAGTTATGGAATGTTTTGTCTAACAATATGGGATAATCCTGAATGGTCCTCCTTTAGACATTATTGGGTAAAAATCCAGCACACAACCTTCTAAACAAAGTTACTAACCATGTATGATTTAAAAACTAGATACTAAAACAAGTGCATACAGGTTGGTATTATCTGTAAACTCCTCTTTATTCCTAAATATTTTCCCTAAGTTGATATTTATTTCTTAAAAAAGTCTTTTGAGCCTTTCCCCAATAGCCCAGAAGTGATATAGAGGTGTTTGTGGTGTGATGAAGCCTGATTCCAGTGGTAAGTCTCCTTTTGTGGTAGTTTCTTGTAGTTTTTCATAGATATAATTTATTCCTTCTCAAAATTTCATATATCTAAGCTATTTTAGATATATCTATGGTTGTTATGTTAATAATGGTCTGTTTTGGACTCCTATATGTTAGGTTCAGTTATCTGAGGATATTTTTTGTGATTTAACTTGGTTTAGTGGTCATTTTTCATTATGTTCTTTTTTTCTGATAATTACGGCGTTAGGTGGAATCACTATTGACTCTTCTTTTCAGAATATGTGGGCCTATTTTTAAATTGATTTAATATAATTAATTTTATTGTGAAATTTTTGTGCAATTCACAGGGATTGTTTGTGGATTTTTTTATTTTTTTATTTGTGGATTTATGGATTTGTGGAAATTGGTTGTGAAATGTAATTTTTTATCTTAATTTTAAAATGTTGATTATAAAATATAGATTTATTGTATTTATGGAAATGTTTTTTTTGAAAGATTTTCAATAAATGAATAGTTTAATAAAATGGTGGATTTTATGTGGTTTTGTCATTCCTGGTTTTGTGTGAGGTCATGTTTTCAAAGTGAACCTGAATAATGGGCATGGACGGTTGGGGTATAAAGGGACGTGACCTTGTATAAGGGGAATGTTTCATTGGACCTCAATAAGATTTAACACTTTGTGATGACTTAGTTGATGGATGAGAAACTTCTCATGGGTATGTAACTAGAAAATAATCATGCATGTCTGAGTGTGTGGGTGTGTGTGAATCAGGGAGAGGGTATGAAAAAAAGGAATGTGAAATGGTTTAAATTATTGTTTTTTTATTTTTCCTATGAAATTGTCAATGGTTTGAAAAAATTTAATGATGATTGTTTTATATTATAATATAAAATTTTTTATAAAGTGTATTATATAAACAGTTTTATATAAATATGGTAACATGTTCTATCAATGTAGAATGAGAAAGGAATCTTTTTAGAGAAAACCTATAGAGTTTCACTTCTCATCACTACTTTGGAACTTTTGTGATTTTGTGAATAGTATTTATTTGGACACAAGAAAAGGTAAAGAAACACAATTTTTTAGTGCCACTTCATAATAAATGGGATGTTTTTTTTGTAGCATGGAGAATGTTGGAATATATTGAGTTATTTCTCTAGATTCATTGGGTTGGGTTTGTTTTTTCTTTTTCTATGTATTTTGATGTTAGTATTCTTCTATGGTGGCGCTCTGTTGTAGTTTGGTTTTGATATCAATGGTATTACGTTGATTTTTTTACATTGTTATAATGAATAATATTTTAGTCTTTCTTATGGCATGTTTGGCCTTGTTTTTTTATTTCAAAGTGAACATCATCACCTAATTGTATGGAATCCCTAAAAATATATTTTTAGGATTTTTAACCATGGGGATGTCTCTCTAGGCCACGTAGTAGTTCAGCCTCAAATCAATCCAATAAAGAGAAGTGGGATGCTACATGAATTAAATCTATAAACACCTCATGAAAATGGTATGGAGTTTGCTATAAATACAATCATAACCTCAATATGTGTTTCATAAGAATGAGCCCCAATAAAAAACCCAAAAAAATTATTCAATTTTTAAATAAAATATATCATGGAAATAAATTTTCATATTTAAAACAAAAATTATATCCTTTAAAAATTATTTAAAACATTTCAATCATGTACTAAATAAAAATTTTATATATAATATTTTAATAAAAATAAAATGTAATGAGAAAACCAATTTCATAAAAAGTGGAATATATATCAAGATAATCACAACAATCATCATGGACTTCTGCACACTGTTATGATTGTTTCTAGTTATAGGATCCCCACACATCCCATATCATTGATTATTGAAATATGTGTACACATATTCCCTGGGATCAAGTTGAATAGGACTCATGAACATCCCATAAGGAATTAGATATTCATGACTTGGTTTTTGTTATAGTTTTCATCATCAATCCATTTCAATGGAATAACTTACCTAGCATGCTTGTCCAAAATAACCCACCAACTAACTAGGATAAAATGTACATAATCAATCAATTTTAAAATGGTAAATCATATTATATCAATTCAATCATCAATCATAATTTAATTTCCCACTGTTCCTTTTCAAAATTCAGATTCACTTTAAAACCAAAACACAGGTTTCACATTAATTAATTCGGTTTTAATAAAATATCATATGTTTTTATCACCATGATTTAATCCATTTTTCTCAAAAAAAATTAAAAAAACTTATAAATTCCACTAAGTTTACAATACGCCAAAAATTCAAATTTCTAAGGGAATTGGGGTTTATTTCCAAAATAAATAACCAATCCAATTATAATTCCAACTCATATCAAATTGGGTTTTCATTAATCAATTGAATTTTAATTCAAGAAAGACAAGAAAATCAATGTTTAAGCAAATTTTCAATATTAAGTGAAACAACCTAACTTTAATAAGGGAATCACAATGTAAAATACTCATAATAGGATTTAAAAATGAATAAATAAGGAGATATTGAATAAAATATAAAACCAAGATTAAATAATTTATAAAACAGATTTTATATCGATCAAAAACATGATGATCTAAATCTCACTAATAAATGGAGAAATAGAGAGTGGTAGAATACATGTGACAAGAGATTCACATACCTAGTGAAGGTAAAATGATTTCATCCACTCATTGATCAACCATATAATTGGTTTTGTGGAGAAAAAAATTGTTCTTGATATCCTATAAGGTCTAGGAAGATTAGCTAGTTCAAACAGGGTCCAGAGAAAACATAAATAGTGGTTTATAAAATTTTTAACAATTTTCAGGAATGTGAAATTGTTGTCCTCACTATTAGATATTCTGGGATTCATGGTTATAAAAATTATTCACCCTAACAACATGCCCCTGTAATAGGATTCATGGACTCTACTTGGTGGGTACATGGTTTTTTAAAAAGTGAAACCATAGTACAAACCCACATTATCTATGGTTGAATGGTTTTCACTCGGTAGGCACGGTTTGGGAAAACCATTCGCCAACTATGAAATGTACAAAAAACCTCCATTAATTTATATTTTTAGTTGAAGAACCATTAAAAAATCCATGATCAATGCATGGTCATAATAACAGTTAATAAGTACCTGAAAAACATTAATAGGATGTTAGATTACATGTTTAATTTAAATTGATATGTTTATGTGTTGTTGTTAACTTATAAATAACATTTAACAGAGGACGATCATTGAACACTCTTATTCACCCCAATAATATTTTTGATTTTTGAGATATTTGGTTGAAATAATAAAATTTTCAATAAAAAATATGTCTAGTCTATGATTATAGTGAAATTAATAATTGATCATTATATGTCATATAATCAAAAATGTAAAATCCCAATACAATTTCATAGATAACAAACCTGTTATATTAAACCTTTCGTGATGTTTATCTGTATCATTGATATCATAACTGATTCTTTCTAGGAATTAGTATAAAGATGTTTTTAATTTTAATCATATATATATATATATATCTTATATTTTCTCTTATTTATCTTTATTCATTTCTGGTTAAATTTAATTAAAATCTCCCTTCAAGTCAACTGGTACATGAAGATTATCTCCCAAAGGTTTTATAATAACTTCAGTATTTTATAGAGATAAAATCTTCAAAATGTATTGAAATCAATGAAACGAGGTTGTGACATATAATTCCACATTTTTATTTCAATATTCTAGATCTCATTAATCTAATACTCTAATTTCTACAAAGAACACTATAGAAATAAAAAATATTGAGTGTGTTTTTTCCCCGTATATTAATAAATCTGCCTTACTAAGTTATAGTTATATAAAACTATGATCTGTTATCATGAATATCATCACTATCCACCATGAATAGTAACATGATATTATAGTGCTTTTCAACTTTTAACCACCCTTCTAATATATTATTTAGGATTTTCAAACCAAATCCTAAACATGTTTCTACTTCATTGTGAATTGAACCATGATGTAGTCACCCCCCATGATATTATTTCCACTAATAATTCATCACTATTCTCCCTTAGGTGTCTTTTTTATTGAATAATAATTCTTATAATTCAAATTATATATATATTAACTACCTTCCCTCTAATTATATCATGGAATGAAAAACTGTGAAAAAATGATTAAAAATCAAACATAAAAAATGAATCATTTCTTCGATGTTTTTGAAACATTATTACCTTATATATTTCTAAATTAGATTAAATTTTATTGACGTTTATCTATATGTAAAATTATTTTATGAAACATAATTTTGATGCTTGAACATTAATTTATGGAAGAATACATGAAATATAGTTTATTATAGAGAAATAGAATATATCTTGTACTAATTTGGGTCATTTCAGGTACCATATGCGGTTTTATGTGAAAGGATAATCCACTAAATCAACCATAGGATAGGAAATGTCCAATAATTGAGAAACTAAGTGCCTGGAATTATTATTCAGTAGATATTGGATATTCTATGTTATTACAAAGGGTATTTGGGGGTCTAAAAATGGATAATACATAGTGTTATTTTTGTATAATTTCTATGAAATATTTGTAAATGTTTCAATTTCTCATTTGGATATATTGGGTTTTGTTTATCATTTAGATCCCTTTATTATTCACTTTTAATAATGGAGTGGCCCAAGCATTTCATAACACAATGAATTGCATATTTCATCTACAGTGGGTCTTGAATTTTTTTCTAAGGTATTTCACTCAATATTCATAAATATTTATTAATAATTTCATTAAATATCTATAAATTTGGTCTTTTTTTATTTTCATTGGTTTTCATGAAATATTATAATTGTATCATATCAACAAGTTCCTTTAAAAAATTTGAATTAATAAAAAAATATGTATTTGGCCTCAACTATCAATGGAAATTTATTGTGTATTCTCTGTGTATACACATAAAAAAGGTTTGGGAACAAGAATTAGAGGATCATAAGAGGGAGATAAATTGTATGGAAATTTGAAATTAATATACTATAGGCTATATAGTTTTACATAACTAGTATACCAAGGTATGTTTGGTTCATGTGTGACCATTCAATGATGTCTCCAAATTATTCATATATTAGAAAAAAATGAAAAAAATAACCATTTTTTAAATTTTTGACTGATATGATGAGAATCATTGGACTACCTCGCCTATAAGAGTATATAAGTGGCTTTATTGGGTTAAATGATTATAAGTTCCCCACTAAGGGTGTTTTAATGTATTATATAGAATTCTATTCACTATATTAGTAATAAGTAAAATTTTGAAGAATTAATTATGATACCATTAGCTGATATTAAATAACACTTTGGTATACTAGATTCTATTTCGTTGAAATATGAGAGCATTGTGATGAGTGTGGAAATAATTGGACAAGTGTGATACATATTGTGTTTGGTTAACTCTATTTAAGACCTTAATTGGTATAATAATAGAATTTTTGAAGGATATTCCACTAATATATATGATGGATATAACAATGGTTTAGGTGATATGTGATTTGATAAGTGGGGATAGTGATATGTTGTTGGATATAATAATTGGGACCAATATAGTGTGTATAATGTAAACCATTTTAGGACACAACTAAAACAGAAATTGGAGATAATTCTTTTTATAAACCACTATGGTTATCCTATAGTGTTTTATTAGGGTATTGTACAATTATATACTATTTTGGAATTGCAAGACTTGTACAAGTCAATTGTTTAAGGCAGGAATGTTTTGGAATCATCGTGACCCATGTCAAAATATGTTGTTGATACATGATTAGTTACATTAATATTATGTTGTCGCATTATATCAAATACATTCTCTATAAAATATTTAATATTATGGAGTTTTAATTGTGATAATATATTGTTTTATTATATGGATATCTATAATTCCCACATCATATGTATATATATATATATATAATAATCTCATGAATTATGTAACGGGAAGTGCAATATTATAAGAGATAATAGTTATCGATTGGACTATTGGGAGGTAATTCCATGATGGATAGGGAGACATATTCTATAATTAATTTAGACTTTTATTTTCATTTTAGTTTTTCCTATATATATATATATATATATATTACAAGAAATTAGGTTTCATACTTAATTTTATTACGTATATGCTTATAAAAACATTATTTCTCATGTTTATTATGCCATATTAGAATATGATATCATTATGGACCATGAATAAAACATCCCCCCAGTAACACTACTGTTTTATTGATCACAATACTTCCTCTCTATTTCATTAATTTTCATAATCATAACATACCCACCTTGGTTCTGAAGTTTTTATTGTATGGTACCATATTTTCTCATCACTAAGGATTCATTTGGGTGGCCTTCACAAATAAGAATGTATCATCATAAGATTCAAAAGTTTTATTTTTCTATAATTAAGATATTTTTAGAGTTCATATATTTAAATATATTCTGAAATCATCCTAGGATCTTTTTTCTTTCTAATTAGTTTTAGTGGGACTTGTTCGATGCTTCACAGTAATATTTTCTCTATAAAATTTATAAGGAACACTACAATTTTTTCATTATTTATTCAAATAATATCTTCTTCCCCTCTATATTTTATTCAAATTTGAATTAATTTTTTAATTAATTATTTATCTCAAAAAAATATTAGTATGGTGGATTTTCAATGTTATTTCACTCATTTTGGTTATCTATTTTACATTACTGGTGATGTCCTCTTATAATCAAAATTAGTGGTTGTACTTTAAATAAGTGATGATAATATATCTATCATTTGTTTTTGTGTGACTTTTTATATATAAATTTATGTTTAAAATGTGTATTTGTACCATATTTGGATTCATACTGGTTTAGTATCTGTTTTACTAAAACTAAATTATTAATATATTAAACTATTTTTCTTATAGTGTAATCTACTATGGAATTATAACTTGTAATTACATATAGATCAACATGAATACCATTGGTATCCTAATAGTGAATGAATTATAAGGAAAAATAAGTCACTTGACATTCTCCTATGTAAGGATAATTTCAAACTAATAAACTCTTTATCTAGACCTAACTCTGGGTAGACATGGGTCCATTTTCATGAAACAGTTTTGTAGTCTTTGTTAATGTTGAAGAATAATAGAAATGGAAATTGATTCTAAACTATTTTTTTATGTTTATTACTTGATAATTTTATATCACTATCTAGTTGTTATTTTTTGGATTCCAATATCACATAATATAAGTATGAGGTTTTCTAAAGATTTTTTAGCACTAACACCAATAATTCTACATATTTTTAGCATTATAAATGACATTTTTGTCTCTAATTCAAATTATTTTTATTTTATTCTTAATGATTCTCTTATAGAGTCAAAAAAATTATAATAAGGGTTAGATTATATAGATTTATTGTACTTCTATCTATTTTTTAACATATTTACTTCATTTAATTCAATTAAAGATGAGTAATAAATTTTGGTTCATATAATGAATCAAATATATAATGTAATAAATTATCCATAACATTTAATATTCTATATGATCTTTTTCTCATCCAAAAAATTATTGGTAATGGTTCATTAGAGGATCCCTTCTAAAACTATAAGATGTTTCCTACAACTGTGTATGTATAATTGGGATTCTTTTTTATACATGGTTGAATTTTATTTTCGGTAAAATATTTATGGACTATCAATCCTCTCAAAATATTCCCTTTATATTTTTTTACTTTTGATATTTTATTCTTTATCTTGATTTAATTTTTTTTCTTAATGTTTTTTATTTTTAATTTTTTGTTCTAATTCCATAATTATGCATTTAAATAGAAACATATGTTTCATTTAATATAGAGTGCATATTTTTTCCATAGCATGTATTAGGTTATAAATGTTATTCAATCCTCTTGTGTATTGTGTGGTTTGTCTAATGTCACCCAAGACTCTAGTTTATGAGTTTGATTCAATGAAATAAAATTGGTAATATAACATATGTTTTATTAATTTTTGTTTTTTGAACATTGGTAAAATTGAGATAGAAGTAGTTGGAACCAATGTGACTTATATATATTTATAGATAATATGTTTATTGTTTATGTCATACTCATAAAGAAGGTATGAAATATTGTTTTCATATTTAAGGTTTTTTAATTGGATTTTTATGTATTCTATCACTCTAAATATGTTTTCAGTCCTTGATTTTTGGAATTATATTTTCCAAAAATGATTTCATGAAATTTTTATGTTTTGTATGTGTTTAAATTCAAATGATACAGATAATTACTCATGTTGTAAAAAAATTAGTTATAATTTACATATTTTTTATGATAAAATATTGTAATGAATAAAATTTATTTTCACTATGACATATTTGTAATCTACTAAATGACTTTATGAGTTGTCTTAAATCATCTAATAAATGACTTCGAGCCTTTATAATGATAGGTGGATTTGATATACATTAAAGGATTCAATATCATATAGATGTATAGGTATACTGGTTATAGAGATTGAATTTTATTTAATATGGCTTTACAAAAAGACATTATTGTGTGATAAGTATAGTGATAGTGTCACTTATATGTACTGATTTCAAAATGACATTTATAAGTGCAGTTATGACTTATTCCATAACTTTTTAAATGATTAATAGAGGGAATATGTGGATTGTATAATTATTAAGGAGATTAAGGGAACACTATAAGATGAATGACTCAAAATAATCATGCTTTAAGTTATATAACTACTTAAAAGAAGTTTTCCTAGGAGTAAGGACATAATGTAAAATATCATGAGAGAGTTCCATTTATTGAATGCACTCATTTATAAAAATGATATGGACCACCATGTGTGATGGAATGGAATGATAGGATCCTTAAAATAGCTGATATAATTGGGGAACCCCATAATAAGAAGGTTTTATTATTTTTTTAATTACATTAAATGTATTTAGTTTACACAAATTGGTTATCTTGGTTTATACCTAGAATTATAAATGTTTAATAATATATATCATTCAACATTTCTTTAAGGGAATTTATACATATATACATTCAAAATTATTAAGGAAACTGAATTTGTTAACCTCAATAAAACATTTTACTATAATTGATTACACCTTTTGGCTCACATATCTATTAAGGATTATTATAACATTTAGTGGAGATGATTCCATTATGGAAAATTATTTTGATATCAAAATATGATTAGTGATTCAATCTATGGTGATATTTTTCTACATTCTATAACAAATAGAGATTATAAAATAGATATTATGTCAAAGAGAGATCTAGTTAGAGGTTATCTAGATATTTTTTACCCTATATGTTGTAGGATTTAGAATTATATCATATGCCATCTTGAGAATGTGGTTTGGAGAGACATGTATGAATAGTGAATTAGGGGATTCAGAGTACTGAATTATTTATACCTATAATTAGGATATTCCTTTTGAATATTGCTAGTTAATTAAAAAGTCATATATTTTAGTGAACACTATAAATGATCAAACATAGTTTTATTAGATTATATCTATTTTACTTGTTAGAGACATTTTATGGGATAAACTTTCAAAGATATAATTCATGAATCATGTTAGATCCAGGGTTCACATGTATAACTAAACAGATTTTTTGGGGCCCTTGATAGAACATTATAGGTAGGTTAAATGATATATTATGATATCAAATATATATTCAATTGTAATTGATTATATATTTTCAAGGTATCCAAAGTCATTGAGGACGTTCAATCTAAATATATAAAATTCTGGAAATGAATATATAGATACGAGAGTGGGTACATTGTCACTATTATATATAATTTTTTATATTTTTGTTTTTTATAGTTCAATATTTAATATTAGTGTAGCACACAGAGTTATTTATACACATATGGTAGATGGTTTGGGCTTCAATGTTGAGTTCTTATAAGAAGAATTACCAATAGATACTCCTTTGGGGAATTGGGTTGAGTAGATGAAAAGATTTGTCTTTTTGTTATATCATAGTGAGTTTTTATAGACATATATTGGAATTCATTGTCTTAGATATAAAATATTTCTATGTAATCATTGGGATAGAACATTTTAATCATTTATATTTTCAAATTGACTTTTATTTGTGATATGCGTTTTATACATTTTGTACTACATATTAAAAAAAATAAAGAGTAATATTAATAGATAAAAGAAGAGGGAACAATTCATATGTTATTAGGATCTATATATACTCAATAGTTTTGTTTGATTTTAGGTTAAGGGAGTTAATTAAGGGACTAGTTCTTTTTCATGTTATAAATTATTTTCAGAATATATTTTCACATGACATTTTTTTACATATGGAGAGGGATTTTCAGTATATACTAACATGATTCTAGAAATGGATCTGGTATTGAAACAACTAGTTCATATAGATCAATTATAACTTATTTATATAAAGATTCATCTTGTGGATATCGATGGAAATGTAATCAAGGGACATTATATAACCATAAGGAGTGGTCCAACATTATTTGTTGGGAAGGTATATGGTAGTTTTCAATTATGTATTGATTAACAATAGATTTATTAATGGTTGATTAAAAATTAATCCATTTACTTGAATTATTGAACTAATTGGTTACTTATGGGGTGGTAAATGGGTTTTAAATATTTATTTATGATCTATGTATCATTAGAATAGAGTGTGGGTGAGGATTTTTTTGGATATTGTAATCTATATTTCTTATAAGATTTATTATTGGTCAGTGATTTCATTAATCATGGTGAATGTTTTTGAAATATTTATATATATTATGAAAATGAAAATCCACCCACATATGTATTTTTCATTATTGTAATGAACTGTTATTAGTTAGATTACTCTAAGAATCTGAAATTTTTTGATAAATAAGTACTATTTTGGCCAGTTAAGAGAATTGATAGTATAATAAAATATAATAATGTGATTTCAATATGAGGAAGTAGTTTTTTGAGGTAAAATGGAGCATGGGAATATATTCATTTTATGTCATGGTATGGGGTAGGTATAGATATATTATTATGTTTCTAGGAATGTGTTAGAGGTGATAAGTTTCCTTTCGTTGTTATATTTCTGTAGATGATTTATCCTATATTTCTCCTCCAATTTGGTGCCATTGACCACAGTGACTAAAATATGAATGGGATTTAAATTTTTTGATCAATGTTATTATACTCTTCAAGATAAAGATATAAATTTTATGTTGATACCAATATTTATCTCACCTTATTTAGGTAATAAATATAAGGAGCATATTGATGCCTCTGGAAATAGATTGGGTCATGTATTATTCTAGAGTGATCTAGTGGTAGCTTTTGTGTACTAGTATTTTAGGTTTCATGGGAGGATATACCCAAAACATGATCATGATTTGGTATATTTGGTACACATATTTAATTTTTACCAAAAAATATCACTTCTATCAAAAATTAATCGTGTGTTCTTACTATAATATTATGATATATATTACTATAATTACATTTTTTAAAGAATGGGTGGTGTGGGTCTGTAGTCATTCAATTTTGATATAGAATATAGTATGGGTAATGAAAATTTTAAAGGGGTTAATTTGAGTAGGGACCTCATATATATGTTGTATTTGGGGGTAAGAATGAATAATTATCATAATTTATTTTCTCTGATATTTATTTTTATAAGTATAACAGTTTGGGTGAAATGGTCCTAAAACCCCATGGTATAAGATCGTCTATAGAGGAAACTATGATAAAATCATGTATAGATGAATATGATTGTATTATGGTACATGAGATATTTGATGGTGCGGGAATTTATTGGATTAAACCAAGGATGATAAATCATACTTATGGTTGGATTGTGGTATATTCACACTATAGTGAATATATTATGTGGGGGATTTAATTTTCTCATTAGGATGTTCATCTCTAGCTTACCAGGACGTAACCAGATGTTAGGAGACAATACTTATGTTCAAGAATCAAGAGATATATATATATAATTTTATCATATCCATGTGGAACTGTATACTTTAATTTTTTTATTTATATTATTATTTGAGTTAATTAATATATTAATAATTTTGCTGTAAAAAAATTATATTTAAGTGACAAATAATTATCCAACATTAATTGGAAAAAATTTGAGGGGACCAAGTGTTTTTCTCATTCATTGGTAAGTGCCAATTAGAATGGTTGTCACATTGTTATTAAACCATTTAGTTCCCTATAAGAAATGATTTCGGGCAATGTTTTCTCCAGGTAGTGATTGTCGCATGGTTACAACATGGTTTGGAATGCTAGGTAGGACAATAGTATCAGTTTCTTTAATTAAAATTATTAGTTTTTCCTCATTTCCATTTTTAATTTTTTCCTATATGTTCCTCCTAGTTTTGTGCATCCCTCCCCCAATGAAATCCCATCTACATGACACCACTCTTATTTTCCCCTCATCCATAGGTCGATCTGAAATGGAGTGCCTCGTCCCCCTTCAATTGGCTTTATCATCTACTCATTAAACACACCAGAAAAAAACCTTATCCTTCATTCCACCCTCTCATATGAAAACCCCTCTATATGTACCTCAGACTCTCGGAGAGTCCTCCAAATTACTCATGAATTTATAGTCAAACATCTAAGGTGAGTATTTATCCTTCCTCCTCTTCTTGTTATTCTTCTCCCTTGAATTCATCCTCCCCATTATCATGTCTTGGTTTGTCTAAACACTATGTTTATCAATCATGAATGATTTTTGTGGTTTTTGGGATTCTAGGGATATTTTTCATTACTTATTCCATGTTTTTGTGTCTTTAATCAAATGAGAGATGTTTTGACGCATATTTTATTAATAAAGGTATGTTTTCTCCATTCTCAACCTTTAATGTTTAGAAAACAAGATTTAATGGATTTTGTAATTATGTTATCATTGCCAAATGACTATATTATAGTTTTTACCAAATTACAAACACAAAATTAGCATCACAATTATTATAGCAAAAAATTGAGGGAATTTTTCATTATGAGATTGAGGTTATACCATTATTTATTTCTTCATTCACATATTAATTTTGATAGTTTTAATAAATGGAACTTATAAATTAATATTTTTATTTTAAAAGTTATCGTTTAGCCCCTTAAATGTTAACTCTTAGGTGATTCCAAAATATTTTTTTGAAACTTAATGAAATAAATTAAATTCAAAGTATTAATAATTTATTTCTTGGACTGTTTCAATTAAAATAAACATGAGGATTTACAATTTCATTTTGGGTATCTTGTGGTTATGAATATATACTAGGGAATACATATATATGTATTTATTTGAGAGTATAAATACGCAGAGATACATTTCAATTTGAGAAATATGATATGTGTGTGTGTAAATTTATTTATAGGTGTAATTAGAGTAAACCCTTAAATAATTTTGAAATTACTTATCAAACATGGTTATGAATCATATTTTAAAAAGGTTTTCTTATGTAAATAATAGATTCTTGGTTGGAATAATTTAAATTTTTCACGATGATTTTTAAATGACATATTAATTTCATAAATCTATGTTGTAATGGTTTGAATCATCTTTTATATGTATATTGTGTGTTTTATCTATTTCTCTTGTGATTTGAGAAGTGAAATGTTTTAAATAAGAATGGGGTATTTGAAATTTCCTAGTATGAGTATTGTAAGATTATCTTTTATAAAATTTGACAAATTTTATAATAGGTATAGGAAATGGAATCCTCATACATCAAGATTGGATGACTATGAGTAGTATGCTAGGAAAAGGTCCACCCTCACAGGCCTTGTTATATTTTATTACACTAGCTGAACAACATGATGACATATATATGGCCACTGCATGAAACATTGTTTTATCTTTTCTAATAACTCATGTATGGGAAAGGTAATGAATAGTATAATCACTAAGACTATGAGGATCCTTTGATGTATTCCCAAACCTAATTTTTATTAGAGATTCCCATTGTCCATCATTTTCACTTTCTTACTTATAAATTTTTTTCTTAACATATAAAAATTATAAATATCATGTTTCCTTTGAGATTTTTTATCTAGATTATTCTAATATTCACTCTTATTTATATTATTAATTGTTAAAGTATATTGATCAGTCTCTTTTATAATATTTTAACCTATTTTATTTTTATATAATGATTCTTTAATGGTCAAAAAAATATAATTAATATGTCTCTTTTTTTAAAATTCATTTTAAAGTTCGTTTTCAAATGGATTTTTTTATTAGTGGTGTTGTTCGATGATATATTTTCCCTATGTTTTTTTATTTATAAGGTAATAAATTTAATTAAATAAATTATATGTGATACTGTATTTTCTTATAAAATATAAAATTTATCTATTATTTCTATTTTGAAACTAACGTTAAAATGGATATTTTATTTATGGGTAAGCTTGGGTCATGGAAAGTGGTATCCTAATGACCATTTTCATTCCCACATATATATCTCATTTTCAGTTTATGATTTTTTTAGTTCTTATTTTATCATGGTGTGAATTTTGAATCAAATTTAGTTTTTGACCATTGGGGATTGAGGTCAGTTTCCATATTATTAATATTATTTATCCAAGAGTATCTTTTCAATGAATTTTTAGAAATCGAATTTTTCTATCTTATAATTTAAGATATGTTTCCATTTAAAATAGTTGATATCATATTTTAATTTTTTTTTGAGGATTGAAATATTTATTTTATATATTTAATGATTTAGGTAGATGTAACGTGTTGAGGGAGTTCACGGTGAGTGGGGTGTACTAGCCAACTATGGGAGTCTAGAGGATAATATAGGGGGTTAGATATATCATATTTTTTATATTTATTTATATCCCCACATTGGAAATTTGGAATGGGTGTTGACGTATATATGTTATAATATATATTATGGTAAGAAATTTTTTTCCCTTCTAATTTATTTAATTTACTTAATGAGATAAATCTACCCTAATAAATTCCCTAGAGGCACATGGAAATTTTCATTATCATGAGGGTGTTGTAGATTCTCCTCTTGTACAACATTTGCTCGTTAGTATATCTGATGCATTGATGTATTATGTTTGTTCGGGAAAGTTTGTATCATGGTACCTCACTTTTCAGTATGTAAACTTAATGCACTAGAGGATAGCAGGTATGTTACAACACTTCTCATTCATTGATGTAGGTGGTATGAAGTCACAATTCACATTCTGATAGGCTTACCAATATCTTCCATGGGATGTGATATATTGTTGGTTATTTATAAATAATTTAAAAAAAACTAAATAATTTTTAATCAAGGATATATGGTATGTTAATGAGATAGTAATTTTAGGTATATAATAAATTTCATAATTTCATAGGTATTTTATTATTTCCTTATCTAATTTATATTTGATATTTTATTCTAGTTTTTTGAAGTGACTACAAATGGAATTAGGTTCTCATGAAAACCTATACATAGAGTATCACAAATTGATTTATGATTAGTTAGACTGTATTATCAATATATTCCAGGATATGATACTTTATTTTACCTTATATTAAGATGTTGTTGGATATTTAATATAGTACTCAGAGAATTTTCTAAAAATAATGGTTTCTAATAAGTAAATCATATGTTAAAATTTAAATATCTATATAGTCATCTCTACAAAAAAACATTTCTATTGGATGTAGGTTAAATAAGTAAATCTAGTAGGGACTTTTTATATACAAGATACTTTTGATACATTATTTATAAACAGTAATGTAGTAACTATAACCCTATTTAGGGAAATATCATATAAATTCTAATTACACAAATAATTTGATATTTTAATAAGTTAATCATTTTCTTATTTATGTGTCACCTCAACCTAGACGTCAGAGATTAGAAAAAAATGATAAATTTATCTCCTATATTTGTATGTCCTTCTATATTAATAGAGGTGATCAGAGTGGATTCATATTAGATATCACTTCATGTATAATTTAATATAAAATCTAATGTATTTCATATTTGTCAACTTAGTAGATATACCTTGACCAATCCCATTTTATCAAAATTAATGAGGTTGAATTATAGTTGAATTATTTATTTAATAAGAAGATTTATCATATTATACATTATAGTGTGAAGGATTTATAGAGGAAGTAGATTCATTTAGTTTCAATATAATGAAAACATGGTTTGATCCATGATCAAATGCATGAATTATATGTGGGTTTATAATATCAATGGATGAGGATATTCTCAGTAGAATAGCTATGGGAACTCCAGGGGATGAGAAGTTATATGTTGAGGAATTTAAAAAATATGATAAAAAAAATTGGTTTGTTGGTGAACAAATTTTTGGTTTTTAAATATTAATTTATACCTAATCTGTAATACCCCAAGTTTCCATGGTACGTTTCTCTTTGAATAATACAATATCTTGTGTTGTATGCAACTTTGAGTTCCAGCACACCATGGCCAATCAAACTAGCCGTAAAAAATCAGTTATGAATAGTAATACACACTTTTTTGATATTTTATAAATTATATTTTCCAAAATGGACTTCATTTTTGTATTCGAAATATCTGAATTATATTAGAGTGAATTGTTGGTATTTTTATGAAAACATACAATTTTTATTGAATAGTAGAAAACAATATGTTATTATTTAAAATGAATATTTATTTAAAAACTTATTATTTATATTTAAATTTATTTTAATGTTAAAATACATACATAATACTTATATTAGTCCAATGTAATTAATTGGATTCATTGTATAATAATATTATATATGTAACATTTAATCAAACTTTTTAACGTCCTTTACCCACCTAGTAGGCACATTTGCTAATTTTCATAAAAAGTATTTTTACAACTTCTGTGAATTGAATTTTATAAAACCCAGAGAAACAGTTTACATTGTAAAGTAAAATGTGGTTCAATAGGATGATAACAATTTATGGTGAACAGTAACTTTTGAATTTTATTTCACACTGTTACAAGTGAATTAGATAATTAAAGATAAATAAATATTATAATTACCCTGACATGTGTACTTATTCTATTGTATATGTTTTTTTCGATCGAACTAAACATTAAGAATAAAATATTGTCCTCTTTGATCCACATTGATTACATTAGGACCTCAATAATTATTTTATTTGAAGAAGAGTTAAAAGTGTTCAATTCATATTATTTTAACTAATCAATTTTTAATATTGGTTGATACATAAGATAAATTAGACTGTAAATTATTATTATAAGTCTAGAAATATTTTTTACATAATTTTATTTTATTAGAAAAATTTATACATTAAATAATTAAATTTATTTTTCACACAATGATAATGAAGTTATTACCATATTAATGAATGATTAAAATAACTGATATTATAAATATATAAATCAATTTAAATTAATACTTTTGATTCATTAAAATAGTTTTATAGTTTAATAAGACATGTTATGATTGAATTTATTTATTTATTTATTTCTAATCAATCAAGTTTTGATGACTTTGAGAAAAACCAAACACTTAATAGTGTCAAAATTTACATAAATGAGTTTTTTAAAAAAAAAATAAATTATTAAATGATATAACATTTTTAAAAATCTATAGTTCTTCCAAAATAAACATAATATCATTCTAGATATTAATCAAATAAATCATATTCCTTACAAATAAATCATATTCCTAACAAACATGACTTACGTAATAGATCATATAAAATAAATTGAATCAATTAACACCCAAAACAACGATACTACTAAAATATTATAAACAAATAAATATTAGAAGATCATATATGATATCATATTTATGTATGTGGTTCTTGTATAATTTAATAAAAATTATTTAATAAAGTAGTTTAACATACCCTCAACTATGTAAACATACAAGGAAAAGGTTAATTTTACAGTCTCTTCATTGTCTGAGGTTGATTATACGTAAGCATCTACTGGGAATTCTTTATCATCCACATCTGTGTTTCATAAAAATTTATTTCAAACCATTTTTCCAATTTCTTATAGTATGGGTTAAATTCATGTATACCCTTCGTTGAAGTTTTATAAAATTCTTTTAAAGTAACTTTTCTGTAACGTCCCGGCCCCGGGTGCCAGGAAACGGGTGCCCCAAGCCCGGTTCGCCACGTGACCTCAAGCGCATTTCCCAAAACGCCAGAGGCTACTGAATAGAAGCGAGGGCCCAAGTCTGATAGTGGGGAAACTATTCCCTCATTTGTCAAAGTGTAGCGCAGCGGAATACCAAAATAAACATACAACAACAGCGGAAGCAATAAACATACACAACTAAAATAACTACAGCAGTGGATATAGACAACTGTATAAAAGTGATAATGCTACATGTTCTAATTCTAAGAAAACAGCCAGAACATGTAATACATCACTGTGATACAACCAAAAGCAATGTTCAGCAAAACAAGTAAACAGCTGGCAGCGGCATCGTGAGCCTAGGCTCGGTCCCATGCCCTCCTACTCCTCAGCAACTGTCAAGTACCGGTATATGGACTCTTGCCCCTATCTACACCTGCAGCAACGTAATCTGTTTGGGCCGAAAAGCATGACCCAAACAGGGTGTGAGAAATATATCTCAGTAGGCACCCACCAAAGGCTCGTTCTCAACTGTGTGTAAAACATGCAACAAGTGTGCGATAGTAAATGCAATAACTAAGCAGTACTCAAAAGTAACTAACTTAACAGTTAAATTTCCATTTTATTATTCATTTAATTCCTTTAATTTAGTAACGTTCTTGTGCCTAGCACCAAGCCCTCGGGCTAACCAGAACCGTGCCCTCAGGCTAAAATAGTAACCATGCCCTCAGGCTTTCCCTCAGGACATACAGAATCCAACCCGCAGGTATTTCCCTCAGGAGTAATAGAAATTCTCCCCCTCAGGCTTATGAAGTGTCGCCCTTAGGCACCGAAGTCAAGCCCTCAGGCACGAAAGGTTGCACTCAGGTGGAATAATGACAGCCCTCACGCTAAAACAGTCACGCCCTCAGGCTAATCACAACAACTCCCTCAGGTAAAATAGGTAACCGAGCCATGCCCAACATATCAAAATGCAGTAAACAAGCAATTCCTCTCAAGGAACTTCTATAGTTACTACACTTAAGGAATACCCTCAGGTATCCTGGCCAAATGGCTAAACAGAGGAACACAGCCCTCGGGATGGTCCTGGATCCAAGAAACTATCCCAAACATCATTTTATTATCACCATTTAGTCACCAATGCAATTCTAGGAATTAAATATAGCAACAGACTCAGCCACACGACACCCCAACATGGGTTCGTGGCACGAAAATGCACAAAAACACACGACAGTTGGAAAATAAACACCTAGCCACCTACCTTATGTGCCAACGAACACTATACCCGAACGCCGGCTCCAGAAACGCCCAAGAACGGCATAGATCTGATTAAGAACAAAACCCATTCAAACATAAATAACTTACTTTGGGACAAGAATTGGCAAGAACGGTACCAGGAGGAGGAAGGGCTTACCTGTGCGGTTCCAACGAGATCGTCCGAAGACTAATCGGATTCCAGACGAACTCCCGGCGGATCTTCAAAGGTCCAGCCTCTTCCTTTGGCTCCAAAATGGTTCAAATGCCTCCTCTGCCAAATGAGGAGGCTACTGCCTGTTTTAAGTCGAAAAAACAAAGTACACAGCGTGTACTTCTGAGTACACGGCGTGTACTTCTTTCATTTAACTATTCATTTGGCGGCACCGGCACTGTTCACCTGCCGACAAGAGTTCACGGCATGTACTCCCGAGTACACGGCGTGTACTGCCGCCCAACTGGTGGTTACTCCACCGCCTTACTTTTTAACCTGCCGACTAACTACACGGCATGTAAAGGACTACTAAACTGCGTGTAGTCGGTTCCTACACCCTTTGTGGCCGGCGAGGCTACACGCCCTGTGTACTTATCCCAACACGGATAAAAGTACACAGCGTGTGGGAAAAGTACACGGAGTGTAGTTTCAAAATTTAGTATTATTCCCCATTTGTCCATATTTTCTCAAAATCACTTAAGGAAAAGGAAAAGAAGAAGCCAGTACCTCTAAAACAAGAACCGGGTTCGTACAAACTCCCCCCCCCCTTATAGCAATTCATCCTCGAATTGCCCTTTCGAGGGTGGAAAAGAGAAAGATCAGAACAGCTCTGGCCACTGAGCACGTACATCGGCCTCTCGCTCCCAGGTCTCGTCCTGCACTCGGCCATGCTGCCATAGCACCCGTACGAGAGGAACTGACTGGCCTCGGAGGACCTTCATGCTCTTGTCAACGATACGGATCGGATGCTCCTCATAGGACGCATCATGCTGAAGCTCAACCTCCTTAGGCTGAAAGGCGTGAGATGGGTCTGAATGGTAGTGACGCAACTGAGACTCTTGGAAGACGCCGTGCATGGCTCGGTACTGCTACGGTAACTGAAACCGATAGGCAACCAGCCCGACTCTCTCCAGAATCTCAAATGGCCCCACATACCTCGGTGAAAGCTTACCATGTCTCCTGATCCGTTTGTGTCCTAGCCTCGGCAAAACACACAAGAAAACCTGATCCCCAACCACGAACTCAAAAGGTCGTCTGCGGCAATCAGCATAAGACTTTTGACGAGAGTGCGCGGTAGCCTTCCGCTTCCGAATCAACTGGACCTGCTCAGATGTCTCCTGCACGAGTTGTGGTCCCAGTAAAGCTGCCTCACCTACCTCTAACCAGTACAAAGGTGATCGGAATGGCCTACCATATAAAGCCTCATATGGTTCCATCTCAATAGTTTCCTGAAAACTATTGATATAGGAAAACTTGACTAAGGGTACATGCTTCTCCCAAGAGCCCCCAAAGTCTAGGACGCATGCACGCAGCATTTCCTCTAGCACCTATATCATCTGCTCTGACTGGCCATCTATCTGAGGGTGGTATGTTGTGCTCAGAAGCACATGTGTACCCAGCGCCCTCTGAAAACTCTGCCAGAAATGAGACGTGAAGCGGTCATCCCTATCTGAAATGATAGAATGAGGGACCCCATGAAGACGTAAGATCTCTCGGATATACAGCCTTCAGAGCTCGTCCACACCAACGGTCTCCTTGATTGGAAAGAAGTGAGCTACCTTCATAAGTTTGTCCACAACAACCCATACGGCGTCATTGCCTCGAGGTGACCTTGGCAATTCTGTCACGAAATCCATCGCGACATCTTCCCATTTCCACTCCAGAATGGGTAACTACTATAATATCCCACCTGGTCTCTGATGCTCTGCCTTCACCTGCTGACCGGTGGAACACCTCGTAACAAAACCAGTTATCTCTCTCTTCATACCCGGCCACAAGTACTAACGTCTCAAGTCTCCGTACATCTTGGTAACCCCGGGATGAACTGCCCAAGTTGAAGCATGAAACTCCCTCATCAGCTCCTCACGTATATCCCCTGGAACCCATACACGTCCATGGAAACTCAAAACCTCATCATCACCTATCGTCCAACCAGAAAGAGGGTCCTCACTTGCCACCGACTCCCATAGAACTAGGCCTTCTAAAACCAATAGCTGCCTCATCTTCACTCTGTCCAGGAGGGTAGAATTCGCAGCTAACGAGGAAAGATAAGTTTGTCCTTGACTTCCATGCACCTCCAGATGCATCTCAGAGAACAAAGCCATAAGCTTCCATTCACCACTGGCCTCCTGCACTGCCTGTATCTGAGTCTTCCTGCTCAGTGCATTGGCTACTGCATTACCTTTACCAGGTGTATAGGCAAGCTCAAAATCGAAGGACTGTAGGTACTCGACCCACCTTCTCTACCTCAAGTTTAGGTCACGCTGAGTAAAGATATACTTGAGACTTTTGTGGTCGGTGAAAACCACAAAATTCTCTCCCAATAGGTAATGTCTCCAACAGCACAACACATGCACAACTACAGCCAACTCGAGATCGTGTGTCGGGTAATTCCTCTCATGTGGCCTCAACTGCTGAGACCCGTACGCCACAACTCGGTCGCCCTGCATCAAAACGGCTCCCAGTCCAATCCCTAACGCATCACAGTAAACCGTATAGTTCTTCCCCTGCTCTGGGAGTATCAGGATCGGTGTTGATGTCATCCTTCCCTTCAGGTCCTGAAAATCTATCTCGCAAGCTTCTGACCAAACAAACTTCACACCCTTTTTAGTCAGACCTGTCAACAGTTCTTCTAAGTGGGAGAAGTCCTGTATGAAGCATCTGTAGTAACCATCCAGCCCTAAGAAACTTTGTATCTCAAACACGTTTTTGGGCTGCTCCTAGGAAACTACTGCTCTCACCTTCTCTGGGTCCACTGCAACTCCTGCCTCTGAGATGATATGACCCAGGAAGTGAATTTGGTCCATCCAAAAGTGGCACTTCGAGAGCTTATCATATAGGCGATGCTCTTTCAGTGTACTCAATACGATCTCAAGATAGGTGGCATGGTCGTGTCGAGTGTGAGAGTACACCAAGATGTCGTCCACAAATACTACCACAAATGAATCAAGATACGGATGGAACACATGATTCATCAGAGCCATGAAAACTGCTGGCGCATTCATGAGTCCAAATGGAATAACCGTATACTCATATAGACCATACCTACTCTTGAAAGCTGTGAGAGGTATATCAGATGGTCTAACGCGCAGCTGATGATATCCGGATCTCAAGTCAATCTTCGAGAACACTCGTGCTCCATGAAGCTAATCAAAAAAATCATCTATCCTCGGCAAGGGATATTGGTTCTTAACCGTCAACTGGTTCAGCTTCTGATAATCCACAAAAAGCCTAAGGGTACCATCCGCCTTCTTCGCAAAAAGGACCGGAGAACCCCAAGGAGAAGTACTGGGTCGGATAAAACCCTTTGCATGTAGCTCCTCTAACTGCCTCTTGAGCTCCTGCAACTCAGGCGTGGCCAACCTATAAGGAGGAATGGACACCGGTGCTGCTCCTGGAACAATCTCGATAGAGAAATCCACCTCACGCACTAGAGGTAGACCTGAAAAGTCGTTCGGGAAGACATCCCTGAAACGATCGACAACTGGAGGGAAAACCGTCTTATGAGTCCCCTGGTCATCCAGATATAAGCTCGCAATCTGGGCTGTGACTCCACCTCACCCATGATGCTCTGGTCCAGCTCGACTCGCCTAAACATCTCACTCGCCCTTTTATAGAAACTCCCTGCCCTCTGGTGACGTGAAACGCACCCTGCGACGATAGCAGTATACAAAGGATCGAAAGGGAACCAACCAGTCCATCCCAAGAATGAAGTCATAGCTCATCATCTCCAGGACATAGAGGTCCCAAAGGAAGTGACACCCACCAACCTCAACTGGGAACTCCTTGCACTAACACACACCAACCGTCCTAGTCCCCAATGGAGTGTCTAGCGTCAAGATAGTAGAAGAAGTAGAAACAGTGAGCCAAAGGCTCTCCGCAACGGGTACTAATATAAAACTATGTGTAGCACCCGTATCAAAAAGTACTGAAGACAAGACAGAAGCTACTAGAATAGTACCTCTGACTGTCTAAGGTCCGGGATCCTACTCCTGCTGGGTATGTTGCACTGCATATGCCTGACCAGTGTCACGGCCCTGCGACACAGCCTGGCTACCCTGATTTGTCCCGCCCTATTGCCTCTGAGATCCTGGTGTCTGGATACCACGGCCACGATGACCATCTCTTCCTGCACGCCCTGACGTATTCCAGTTCCCTGACTGGTAAGAAGCCACGGGTCCGGATCCCACACACAGAGTCTACACAGAACCCCTCTCACTAGTCACTGGTAGAAACACCCTACAAAAGCGCTGCAGATGACCCATATTACCCCAAGCTCGGCACTCCATTGGGTCTCGTGGACACTGCCGCCTCTTGTGCCCCTCTCTTCCACACTGGTAGCACCTGATCGGGCCACCTAAAGAAGCTGCCTGGCTGGTACTGTCACCCTGAGAGAAGTCCATCTGCCTCTTCCTCTTGCCAGCAGAAATAGTACCAGTAACTGGTGCCAAACCGCCCTGGCCCACACCACTAGATTCTCGCAGGTTCCTCTCTGTAATCAACGCCTGGTTAAAAATCGCATGTACAGTAGGTAACCTGAAAACATTCACCAGTGCTCAGATGTCATACTGAAGACCATCCTCAAAACGTCTGGCTCTCAGTGTCTCATCACCCACCAGCACGGGTGCAAAGCGCTGAAGCTCTGTAAAACGAGCAGAGTATCCCATCACCGACATAGCACCCTCCTACATATTCATGAACTCTCGAGCTCTATCTTCTCTCAGTGTCTCGGAAAAGAAGAAGTCATAGAAGACTATCTGAAAATCCTCCCACGCCATGTCCCTATGATGTTCTGACTGGATGGTAACATCCCACCACCTATTGGGGGAATCACGTAGTATGTAAGTCGCGAGCTTGACCCTCCACCCTGGAGGCGTCTCAAGATGCTCGAAAATAGTCTGCATCAATCCTAGCCAAGACTCTGTATCCTGTGGTCTGCCATCCCCTGAAAACGTAGGCGGATGCTGCTGCTGGAAGATACGTGTCAGCTCGGCCATATATGTGGCAGCCTGCGGTGCTCCCTGAAAGGTCTGCATGAACCGCAATAAGCCTTCAGGGAACTGCGCCTCTGCGCCCATGTCTGGTATAACAGCTGGTGCCGCATCTGGCTCTGCTGGTGGATCAACTGGTAGCCCATGGCCCACCATCTCCGAAGTATAATTGTCGCCGCTCTCTTGGAAAACAACTCGCGGTCGTCTAGGCAGCATGACTCTACAAGGTCAAAAGAACTCCTCAGATTCAATACTATTAAGACTGAAACGAAGGAACCACAAAGGAACAAGAGGAAGAAGGTGGTTCAAAATTTTCAAAACAAGACTACACGGCGTGTACACCGACTACACGGCGTGTACTTGACTTCCTTTCCCCTGACCGGGTCCTTATACACGGCTAAGCCACACGGCTTCCGTTCAACAAAACTACACGGCGTGTATAATATCTACACGGTGTGTACGGTGTTATTTTCCAACTGCTCGTGTCGTCTGTGACATGGCCGACCAATCGTCTTTACTCTACACGGCGTGTTACACCCGAACACGGTGTGTAGACCACGTCGTTTCCCAGCCACACGGCTAACTCCACATGGTCTGTCCTCGGACAAGACTACACGACGTGTCTCAAAGGCACACGGTGTGTTCTGAAAGAGGTGACATCGGCCCGTGTTGTTAGTTACACGGCCGAGTCCCCAGGTCAACACTACACGACGTGTACAAAACTACATGACGTGTCTTACCCAACCCCTTTCCCTACCCCGTGTCGCCGCCCACACAGTTTGGACACGGGAAGAGACTACATGGCGTGTACTCAGGGTACACGGTGTGTACTCAAAAGTTCATATTTCTTCCCTAACAGAAGAACATACACGGCGTGTATAAAAATACCGCATGGTGTGTATACTGGGTTTCCAGACAGTATGCCTCAGAAACTTCTCCGGAACCCAGAAAATACTGAAAATGACACCTAAGTGTCAAATTCCAACCTGTGGGGGCCCATACACCCCACGAATCAAAGTTTGACATCTTATTTGTGTTATAACCAATAACCAGTCAATGATCCACCAAATTCCGGTCAATGGGGGCCCATACTCCCCAAAGACCAAAGTTTTGCGTCCATTCTATAAACAAGCTCAAACAATAATACCATATCACAAGGCAGGTATTTATCAAGCAATTATCACAACAACATGCTTTTCTAGCACAACAACTATAACAACGACATGTAAATTATAATGCACCTACAAAACATGGAAACTATGCATGGCATGTGATATCTAGAATGTTCCTATATGATGCATGAGACGGCATACCCTCATCTCATCAGGTTGCAACTAAATAGATCCCACAAATAAAATATAAACAGCACAATCCAAGAGCGTCACCCAACGGTGAAAACATATCAACTGTAAAATTGCAAGATGAAATAATGAAAAGTACGAGGTAGGCTGGCTTTTCCCTATACATGGGTTAGCTACGCCCGGGCACAACTTATTACCAACTACCGTTCATCCTAACTCTGACTACGGCTCCAAATAGTAAGTCATAGAAAAGAAACCACCTCTGATAACACTTTGTAACGCCCCGGCCCCGGGTGCCATGCAACGGGTGCCCCAAGCCCGGTTCGGCACATGACCTCAAGCGCATTTCCCCAAACGCCAGAGGCTACCGACTAGCAGCGAGGGCCCAGGTCTGATAGTGGGGAAACTATGCCCTCATTTGTCAAAGTGTAGCATAGAAGAATACCAAAATAAACATACAACAACAGCGGAAGCAGTAAAAATACACAACTGAAATAACTACAGCAGTGGATATAGACAACAGTATAAAAGTGATGATTCTACATGTTCAAATTTTTTGAAAACAGCCAGAACATGTTATACATCACTGTGATACAACCAAAAGCAAAGTACAGAAAAACAAGTAAACAGCTGGCAGCGGCATCACGAGCCTAGGCTCGGTCCCATGCCCTCTTACTCCTCAGCAACTGTCAAGTACCTGTATAGGGACTCTTGCCTCTATCTACACCTACAGCAACATAATCTGTTTGGGCAGAAAAGCGTGACCCAAACAGGGTGTTAGAGATATATCTCAGTAGTCACCCAGCAAAGGCCCGTGCTCAACTGTGTGTAAAACATGCAACAAGTGTGCGATAGTAAATGCAATAACTAAGCAGTACTCAAAAGTAACTAACTTAAAAGTTAAATTTCCATTTTATTATTCATTTAATTCCTTTAATTTAGTAACGTTCTTGTGCTCAGCACCAAGCCCTCAGGCTAACCAGAACCCTTCCCTCAGGCTAAAATAGTAACCACGCCCTCAGGCTTTCCCTCAGGCGATACAGAATCCAACCCACATGTATTGCCCTCAGGCGTAATAGAAATTCTCCCCCTCAGGCTTACGAAGTGTCGCCCTCAGGCACAGAAGTCAAGCCCTCAGGCACGAAAGGTTTCCCTCAGGCGGAATAATGACAGCCCTCCGGCTAAAACAGTCACACCCTCAGGCTAATCACAACAACGCCCTCAGGCAAAACAGGTAACTGGGCCATGACCGACATATCAAAATGCAGTAAACAATCAATTCCTCTCAAGGAAATTCCTACAGTTACTACATTTAAGGCATACCCTCAGGTATCCTGGCCAAACGGCTAAACAGAGGAACACACCCCTCGGGATGGTCCTGGATCCAAGCAACGATCCCAAACATCATTTTATTATCACCATTTAATCACTAATGTAATTCTAGGCATTAAATATAGCAACGACCTCATCCACACGACACCCCAACATGGGTTCGTGGCACGAAAACGCACAAAAACGCACGATAGTTGGAAAATAAACACCAAGCCACCTACCTTTTGTTCCAATGAACACTATACCCGAACGCCGGCTCCAGAAACGCCCAAGAACAGCGTAGATCTGACAAATAACAAAACCCATTCAAATGTAAATAACTTACGTTGGGAGAAGAATTTTCAAGAATGGTACCAGGAGGAGGAAGGGTTTACCTGTACGGTTCCAACAAGATCGTCCGAAGCTGAATCGGATTCCAGACGAACTCTCGACAGATCTTCAAAGGTCCGGCCTCCTCCTTTGGCTCCAAAATGGCTCAAACGCCTCCTCTGTCAAATGAGGAGGCTACTGCCTGTTTTGAGCTGAAAAAAACAAATTACACGGCGTGTACTTCCGAGTACACGAAGTATACTTCTTTAATTTAACTGTTCATTTGGCGGCCCTGGCACTGTTCACATGCCGACAAGAGTACACGGCATGTACTCCCGAGTACACGGCGTGTACTGCGGCCCAGCTGGTGGCGACTCCACCACATTACTTTTTAACCTGCCGACTGACTACACAGTGTGTAAAGGACCACTACACGGCGTGTAGTCGGTTCCTACACCCTTTGTGGCCAGCGAGGCTACACGCCCTATGTACTTATCCCAACACGGTAAAAAGTACATGGCGTGTGGGCAAAGTACACAGCGTGTAGTTTCAAAATTTAGGATTATTCCCCATTTTTTCATATTTTCTCAAAATCACTTAAGGAAAAGGAAAAGAAGAAGCTTGTACCTCTAAAAAAATAACCGGGTTCTTAAATTTTCCATCATTTTCCAAACAAGTTACTTTATGAGTTTTTTGAGAAATTTAGGAAAGAATGTTTTTCTAACATATATGGAGGGTATTTCTATTTTCTGCCATTATAACACCTTCAAAGAATCCCTTACAATCTTTTAAGAATATTTTAAAAATAAATATTTTATTTTATAATTATGTAACTATTAAATTATTTCAAAATAGAAAGAGATATTTCTATAAAATAGTTTTTATTTCATCTATGTCAACATCCTTTGATGGATTTTACCATTATTTGAAGTTGATTTATATTGATACAATATTCTATATTGTATTTAATGTTTTGTGATATTCTTTACTATGAATGGGTTATTTTTATACCATTAACGGTTTATGTTTAAACTATTAACATTTTGTATTCTAATTTTAATACAAATGTTTATGTTATGTTTCAAACTTTTTATATGAGAAATGACTCAAACATTTTAAGTGACGGGTGGAGCCCGCTATAACTCATCAATAAATTTGTATGTCTCATGAGACAAAACAGTGTCTTGTAATAAAGCCTTGAAAAAATATTTTTTGTTGCATGGCACAATACCTTGACTATGAGGTTATGATTTTCATCATTATACATTCCATATATAAAAAAAAGCTATTGATATTACATTTGATTATTTGACTTGTAAAATATCTATGTGAATAAGTTAATTGCATTATTTGATTTATCATTGCCATATTATTCTTAATTTTATGTTTAAAAGGCTTGTTTTTTAGTCTTATACATTTCCATAAGTGTTTATGCTTATTTATGAAAGTTTACACTATATTGTAATCCTTACTGATTATCTGAGCTCACTCATTTCAAATGATATCCTTTTCCCATGATGTGAAGAAGTATAAGATGATTAACCTGTAGGGAAATTCCAAAAGATATGAGTGTGTTCAAAGGGGACACATTATTTTTTTCTTTTATTTCATGACATAATGTAAAACTTATTTATTTATCTAGTACCTCCAAGGCTACTAAACTAATCATTCATTCAAGACTTGATCTCTTTTGATCATTCCAATGTTATGTAATAACACACTAACTCTGGGTGAATATGGTCATGGAATTACAGTTGGTATCAGAAAATGTTTATTACAAACCTATGAAACTAGATTTAGAAAAACACTGATTATAGATCATTATCCTAGGATAGATTTTGAGGATTAGTATAGAAGAACATCCTCAATTTTTTCTAATTTAGAGAATTTGTGAATTTTAACAACAATACATCTCTTTCTGGATACGATTAGGTAGAGGTGGGTCTAGAACAGATGTATCTAGGGTTAAAACCCAAAACAGATCTTTGATCTAGACTTGAACGGGAACTAGTGCACAACAACAGGCCTTGCTACACACTTGATTAAAACACTCCCCAGGTATATGCTTAGGATAATTCACATTTTCATTAAAATAGATTAATAAGGATTTATGAGTAAATACATCCTCAAGGAAAACATTTTTTTATTATTATAGATTATATGCATTAACTGCTCAATTTATGTTAGGTATTTTATTAGTTTGGAAGTATTTATTATGATTCATACTCTATTCTAGTGTATGATGTTGTTTAGAAATGTTTCCTAGTAGAAGTAATAGAAACTGTATTAATACACGTAATCCATGCAGGAAATGCCCTCCCACTAAATTTAATTATAGTGGATCTGGTGAAGTAGCTATTGCTGACAAGCTTATAACCATACTTGGACAACTCACTTAGATTATGAGTAATAACCCTAACCATATTGAGCATCCCGGTCCACAACATGGAGTATCAATGTCATACTGCATCATGAGGTAACAACTACCAATATTCAATGGGTCTAAAAATCTATTTTTAGAAATGTAATGGATATGTTCCTTAGAAAAAATATTGTATACTTTGGGGAGTAGTGAAAGGGAATAATTTTTCCTGGAATTGTATCCCCTTACAAGAGATGCGGAGCAATGGTGGTCCTTAATTCAAAACACCAATAAGGATGAAGATGTATCAAATATGGAATGGATGGAGTTTAAAGATTTGTTTTAGAAAAATAGTTTCCTCGTGACCATCGAGCAGATATGGGAAGACAATTTCTGATTATAAAGAAAAAAGAGGATGGGAGTTTCCCATTGTATGAGGCTAGATTTACAAGGATAGAAAAACCTAATACAGATTATATACATAACCCAAGGAATAATATTGTTTGATTCTATGATGGGTTTCAACAATTTCTCCATTGATCATTAGTTTTGCAATCCTTCTTATCATACGAAGATATTTTCTCATGCGATATGAAGACAGAAAAAGAATTCTCGAAGCCTAATGACTTCAATGAAAATAAATAGAAGAATAGATCAGCTAAACACTCTAGAAATATAAATAATAGGAGCAATGGAAAAGTTGAATTTACATCCTGTAGTAAATGTGGGAAGAAAAAACTCGGTACTTTCTGACAACGAATGGGAGTCTGCTACAAGTGTGGAGAAAAAGGCCACCAAGCTCGTGATTGTAACGGGAAGAAAGAGTATGTCAATGTTGAATTCTCCAATTGTAAAGATATGGGGCACTAGGAAAAAAAATTCTTAAGAGTCAAGGAAACTTTACTCAGAATAGTCCAAGGTATAAATTACAAGCTTCTGTGATCGCAACTATAGAGGTTGAAGATCTAAAAGATGTGGTTCCATGTTTATTAATAATTACCTCAAATTTATCCAATGCTGTATTTGATTCTGGATCATATTATTATTTCATATCTTTCTAGTTTTCCAAGATATTATTATTTTTCCAATTTTATTTAACAAGGGATTTGTTAATCAAAACTCTTAAAGGAAGTATCATTGTAACAATGTTTGTGAATCGGTTTCCATTATGGAATATAAACGCGATTTATCGGCTGATCTCATTGTCAAACCCATGATTGAATATGATATAATCCTTAGTATGGATTGACATTCAGACCATGAAGAAAAAATTTGTTCTAAGAAGGAGGATTTAATTTTTGATAATGATAATGAATACCTCATCTTTAGAGGAGAAACATCACCATCTGATTCTTATCTAGATCCATCCCTAGTAGCTCTACTAAATTCAATTACTAGGGAGGAAGAGATTTAAATAAATATGGGTGAGGAATGTAATGTTAAAATAGAGGACATACTTATTATTCAAGAATATGTTGACGTGTTTCCAAAGGATTTACCTAGACATCCTCCAAAATGAGAAAGAGAGTTTTCCATTGATTTAGTTCCTGGTTCAAGGACCATATTAAAGGCACCTTATAGAATGGCCACTGTGGAATTAGTGGAACTAAATAAACAACTAATAGAATTGATTAATAATGAATTTACTCACCCTAGTGTTTCTCCATAGGGAGCCCCTGTTCATTTTGTTAAGATGAAAGATGGATCTATGAGTTTGTGCATTGACTACAAGGAGATCAATGAAATAACAATAAAGAACAAGTATCCCTTACCTTTAATTGAGTATTTATTTGATCAACTTCATGGAGCTCAATATTTTTTAAATATTTACCTTCTATATGGATATCGTTAGTTGTGTGTGATGAAGGAAGACATTCTAAAGACAACAATTCGTACTAGGTATGGGCATCACGAGTATATAGTAATGCATTTTGGAATGAATAATGCACCTTATCTCTACATGGATCTAAGGAATAGAGTATTCAAGGAATATCATGATGACTTTTTAGTGGTTTTTATTGATGATATCATGGTATACTCCAAAATCTACGATGATCATGAAAATCACTTTCGCACTATTATAAAGACTCTTAGAAGAAAATAATTATATGAGAAGTTTAGAAAGTGTGAATTATGGCCCCAAGGGATTTATTTTCTTGTACATATTGTCTCTAAGTATGGAATAACTGTTGATCCTTCTAATAAAATAGTAATAAAGGAATATTCTGCACCGATGTACGTAGTTTTATTAGTTTAGTGGATTATTATCTATGTTTTGACTGTAATTTATCCCGATTGACTAACAAATTTACCAATATCACATGTAAAGTGGTTAAATTTGTTTGAAAAAAAAAAGTGTGTCAATATTTTTTTGAATAATTGAAAAGAATATTAGTTAATGATATTATCTTGACTCTATCATCAGGGAATGATGGGTTTGTTATTTATAGTGATGCTTCATTGAACGAACTTGGTTGTATCCTTATGAATAATGATAGAGTTATTGCTTATGCATCCCAAAAGCTATAAATTAATGAACAAAACTATCCTACTCATGATCATGATTTTGTAGCTGTAATATTTTCTTGGAAGATATTTAGACACTATCTATATGGTAACAAATGTGAGATATATACTGATAACAAGAGATTGAAGTATATTTTATCATAGAAAGAACTCAACATGAGGAAAATACGATGGCTTGAACAACTCAAGGATTATGATTTCACTATACACTACCTTTCAGGGAAGGAAAATAATGTGGAAGATCCTTTGAACAGAAATAATCCTGGAGTTTTGAACAAGATGAGAGTTGAAAATGATCCTATGTTCATGGATATAGAAAAGATGGTTATGGGAATAATCATGGAAGGTAAAACATCAATACTTTTTCTAATGTTTTCCAAACCATTTTTACTAGAAATGATAAAAAGTTCAAAACTAATGATGAGGAGTTTCAAATAAAAATTAAAGCTATGAATTATGGGATATTGATTTACTTTGTATATAAAGGTGGAATTTTAAAATTCTGTAAGTGACTCTGTGTTCCTGACATACGTGATCAAAAAAGGGAATTGTGGGATGAGGCTCATAGCACCAATTTTTCTATACAACTTGGTATCATGAAGATTCATAGATATTTAAAGGAACATTTTTTTATTGGACAAAATAAATAGGGATATTTCTGATTATGAGTCATAATGTATGGATTTTCCACAGGTGAATATTGTAAAACAACATCCTAGAGGTTTCATGCAACATCTTCCCATACCTAAGTGGTAATGGGATGATATTATAAAGGAAATTGTTAGGGGGATACCATAGACTCCTAAAAGGAATGATGAAATATGGGTCATTGATGATTGTCTTACCAAGTTAAAGAATTTTCTTGATAAAAGAGATGATTTCTGAAGTGAACATTTAGAAAGACTATATATTAATGATTTTTTAAGACTCCAAGAGGGTACACATATCGATTGTTTATAATCATGATCCCTATTTCACATAACGATTCTGGAAAAGTATTCAGAGAGCTCTAGACAGTGAACATTTTTTGAGCACTTCCTACCACCCTCAACTTGATGAAAAATTAGAATGGAATATTCAAACCTTAGAAGATCTGTTGAGATCTGTCTAACATTACTTTCAAGGTATGTGGGATCAATATTTACCTCAAGTATAATTTTCCTATAATAATATCCTTTATTCGTGTATTCTGATGGCACCATATAAAGCATTATATGGAAATAGATGTTGCACACCAACTTAATAAGATGATGTTGGTGAAAAAAACACGTTGGCCCAGAACATGTTGAGGAAATAATAGAAAATGATAATATTATCCAAACCCATATCAAAGAAGCTCAAAGTAGGAAAAAGAGATATGAAAATAAATGAATGAAGGATTTTTAATTTCAAGTAAGAGATCATGTTTTCATGAAGGTATCTCCATGGAAGGGTGTTATAAGATTCGGTAAGAAGGTTAAATTAAGTCCCAGGTACATCAGACCTTTCAAAATTCTAGAATGAATCATAATTGTAGTTTACCTTTTGGAAATTCCTACATGTCTCTCCAATGATGATGGCATGTTCCACATATCACTGTTGAGAAAATACATGTCTGACCCAATAAATGAACACACCTATGAAAAAATAGAACCAGAACCTTATCTGTCATATTGTGAAGAGCCTGTTAAGATTCGTGATACTAGAGAACATGTTTTGATAAACCAGATGACTCGTCTATTAAAAGATCAATGGAGAAACTTTAAGATGGAAGAGGCAATGTGGGAACCCTAGGAACTTATGATGGAGAACCACCTGAATATTTTTATGTTGTAAGATGTAAGAAATTTTGAGGAAGATATTAATTGAATGTGGGAGGAATATAACACCAGAGGATGCCATGGTACGCTTTTCTTTGAATAATACAAAAGCTTTTGATCTACGCAACATTGAGTTCTAGAACACCACAACCAATCAAACTAGCCATTTAAAAAAAATTATGAATAAGTAATAGACACTTTTTTAAATTTTAAAAATATTATTTTTCAAAATGAACTTAATTTTTGGATTTGTAATATTAAAATTAGCATATTGTAAATTTTTAGAATTTTCCTAAAAACATTCAATTTTTTATGAATAATGAAAAAACACTGCATTATTATTTAAAACAAACTTTTATTTAAATAATAATTATTATTATATAAATTTAATATAAAGTAAAAATATATAAATTATACCTATATTATTCTAATTTAATTCATTGTAATTGTTTCATAATAAGATCAGATATAAAAAATTTTATTGAACTTTTTACCCTCTTTTACCCGGTTTCTATCCACATTTGCCAATTTGAAAAAAAAAATTACTGCTTCTATGAATTGAGTTTCAAAAATCCATGAGATAGGGTTTACATCAGTAAGAAAAATGTGGTTCAATAGGAGGAAAATATATTTTTTTGAATAGTAACTTTTGAATTTTATATGCCACAGTTAAAAGTAAATTGGGTAATTAAAGGTTAAAATGATATTATAATTTCCCTAACACATGTCATAAATCTATTTGATAAGTGTTTGATGACCAAAATAATCCTGAGGAATAAACTATGATCCTATTTTATCTACATATATTAGATTATGAAATTTATTATTATTTATTTTAAAGAGGAGTTAAAAGTGTTAAATTTAGATTTTAATAACTAAACCATATTTATTATAGGGTTATAAATAATATAAATTCGACTATAAATATTAATTTTAAAGATAAAATTATTTCCTAAATCATGGAATTTTATTTATAATTTTTAGGCATTAAATAATTAAATTTTTTTATGACACAATAAGGATGCAGTAATTACCTTATTAATGAATTAATAAAATAATTGATATTATAAATATCCAAATAAATGTAAATTGAGAATTTTTATGCATTCCACTAATTTTTTGGTTAATATAAAATTTTATTATTTATTTAATGTATTTTTTGAAAAGTAATCATGTTATTTGGACTTTTACAAAAACCAAATACTAAATAGTTTCAAAATTGACATAAATGAGTTTTTAAAACAAATACTATATTATTAAATCATATAATGTTCATAAAAATATAAGGATCATCCAAAGGACATATATAATGATATATATTTCATTAATGAACCACTTGTGGTTCTCTTTTCATTTTATAGTATGTTTATTAACCATTTAATATAAAAATACAAGAAGACATTGTAAAAGATAAACTATTTATCAAATGGTTAAATATAGAAGATAAGGTTAATATGTGTCCTAAAATTCTCTAAAAACTATTGGTTGAGAGGATGTCTACCCATACCCACCTTATTATATAAATAAATCCATTTGGATCCATTATATACCAAGAAGTATTTCATAATAAAATAATATTTCTAGGTTTTCCTAAAGTCACCTCACCTCTCATTTAAAAGGGAACTTCCCCTTATCTCAAAATCACACCTCCAAAACCATTTGTCTCAGCCATCCCCTAATAAAATATCTTACCAAATACCCAAAAATCTTCCCAGAGGACTTAATTTGATCATAAATCCATCCTAAGGATCCCTTTTTATCAAATCAAAATGGAAGAACCAGAATAAGTAGTACTAATTACATCACCTCTTTAAAAGTTCTTTTCCTCTTCCACATCCTTTTTATTTTTTGTTTCTATAACAAAATAATGACTCCATTACCTTATAAATATTGTAATTTTATTATGAATATGGTATAACTATATTCATTATTCTATCCATCCTATGAATGATAAAGTCACCATACGTGCATATGTACGGCTGACCGTCTCCACGTCGTGGGCTAGTTTGTTATTCAACATTTCATTATTTGGATGGATATAATAATGAGTATAATTGATGTAAATAATAAATATAACATGTTAATGATTATGTATATGTAATATACTATACAATTACATACTATTTTACCTTCAATTGAATGATATTGTCGCTCGTGAGTACGTATGGATTACCGTCTCCACGAATGTGGTGAGATTCATTCCCTATCGTAACAATTCAAGAATAATTTTCAATTTTTTATTTATAATAATGTTTAATAAAATAATATCATTCTTGATATAAATCAAAAACATCAAATCCATAACAAACATGACTTACATAACAAATCATATAAAGGAAAACGAATCAGCTAACACCCGAAATAGTGATACTACAGAACAATTATTAACAAATCAATATTAGAAGATCCTGAATGATATCATATTTATGTATGTGATTATTTTATAATTTAATAATAATTATTTAACTATTATATATAAGGTTAACATACCCTATAATAAGGAAAATTAAAAGGTAAAGATTAATTTTAAAATCTCTTTATTATCTGAGGTTGTTTATACGTAAGCATCTATTGGGAATTATTTATCATCCTTATCTGTGTATCTTAAAAATTCCATTCAAAACACTTTTACTATTTCATAGAGTATGGGTTGAAGTATTTTATACTCATGATTCACTTTTTATAAAAAAAATTGAAAGGAATATTTTCGTCATTTCCCAAACAAGGTATTTTATGACCTTTTGGACAAATTAAGGTAAGAATTTTTTTTAACATATATGATGGGTGTGGCTATTTCCCATCATTATAACACCTTCAAAGATTCCCTTGCAAGATTATATAAATATTTTCAAAATTAATTTTTTCTTTTATAATTATGTAAATTTTAAATCATTTCAAAATAGAAAGAGATATTAATATCAAATAGTTTTGATTTCATCTATGTCAACATCCTTTAATAGATTTTACACATGTTTGAAGTTGAATTATTATGATACAATATTCCATATTGTATTGAGGGTTATGTAATATTTTTGACTGTGGATATTTTATTTTTATACCAATAATTGTTTATAGTTAAATTATTAACATTTTGTGTGGTATTTTTAATATGAATGTTTATGTTATGTTTCAACCTTTTCCTATGAGGAATGAATTTGACTTAATAAGTGATGGGTGGAGCCCAATATAGCTATTTGATGTATCAATAGGTCTCATGAGACAAACTACTGTCTTAGAACAAGGCTTTGACAAAATATTATTTACAATCTTGCCATAAGGCCTTGAATTTGTGGTTATAATGTCTGACATTATGCATTCCATCATTTTGAAATTAGCTATTGGTATTACATGTAATTATTAAACTAGTAGAATATCAATGTGAATAAGTAATTTACATTATTTTATTTAACATTTAAATATTATGCTAAATTTTATGTTTAAAAGGCTTGTGTTTTAGTCTTATACATTGCCTTAAATGTTTATGCTTATTTCTGATAGTGCCTTCTATATTGTTATCCTTACTGAGAATCTGAGTTCACCACTTTTATTATGTTTTCTTTTTCCCAAGATGTGAAGATGTATATTATGATTAACCTATAGGGATATTACAAAAAGATATTATTGTATTCAAAGGGCATATAATATTGTTTTTTTATATTTCATTATGTAATGTAAATCTTATGTATGTATCTAGTACTTCCAAGGCTACTAATCTAATAATTTTTTCAGAGATGTGATATCTTGTGATAAAGCCAATGTTATCTAATAATGAACATAATCTGGGTAACTATGGTATAGGCATTACATAATCATTATTATGGTGTGAAAATTTTGAAGTTATAAAAATAAACAAATTAGATAAAGGTAGTGATTTGTAGAGTAGTGGGTAGCATTAGTTAGCCACTAAAGAATCCCCAACTTCCTATTGGGGCAAGAAAGGGGACAGAAATCCACAGCCTCTGTCATTGGGAAGTTGATGATACATTATTGACCACAAGAAATCATCTATGAATCTATAATATAGTAAAATATAAATTTAATTTTATAAAATTTTCTTTACATGTTTCTTGTTCTCATTTTTATAAATCATCAACTGGGTATCCTATAGTTTCCCCTCTTCAGCCCTTTTTTCCATCAATTAGTCTAAACATTATAAAATATAATGTGATTTAAATTTATCTATTTTAGAAGTTATTGTATGGTGATGGTGTAATAATATAATATATTTTATTCAATTTTAAAATATTCTTCGAAAAAAACAATCTAAATAGTGGTTTTTACTATTTTAAAATTATATCAGTGAATATTTTAATCAAAGAAAGTCATTCATTTTTAATTATGTGAATGTCATAAATTAAGACTCATCATGGTAAATTATAAAAAAATGGGTAATTTATTATGTGTTCTTTGTATATAAACATGGGTGAGGTTTTCTGGACTATATAAAGATAACCAAAAGTGGGTACCGGGGGTTTTTTAAATTAATAAGTAAATTTTATAGGCAATTAAGGCGAGAATTACTATACTTCTAAGAGAGGATATTATTTTGGCTCACTCGATGATATATTCAAACATAAAAAATGGTTGATTAAAAAATAAAACTGATATAGACAAGACCAATGGGGTCAAATATAATTTATAATATGGGAAATAGTAAAGATACAACTTATAGGACAGTGATTTTACTGTTAAATAATTTTTTTGAGTATTCATACGTCATTAATGGTAGATTAATGCATAAACTATTGTCATAAATTTTTATTTCCTATCATGTGGTTTTTTAAACCATTATATATGAGGCCATTACAGTCAATGTAAGAACATTGAGTTTAGTGTGACACTATTGTGAATAATAAAAGATTATTAGGATTTGTACATCATTATAAGGGTTAGAGTGAGATCATTGGTGATAATTTTAGATTATTGGTTTTAGTGTGAGATAATTATTTTAGTGTGAGAACAAATCTATTAGTGTGATTCTATGAGGGTTAGGGTTATGATTATGGGATCTATGACATGTGATTAGACTGGTGAGGTTCATATTATTGACCATTGGGGTTTATATAATGAATATAATTATCTCCAATATTTGGGAATCCATTACTATTAATAGTTATTATAGATAATTGGGTTATCCTATAGTATTACATTGGAAATAAGTTCCATTATATCATAAATATTTATTAAAGGACTGATACTGAAGAATTGTTAAATTTAGGTATCGTTTATTTTTGGACACATGTTATGAAAAAAAATACCTGATATTATGGTATACTTCATGAATAATTTGTTTTATTATATCATATTAATTCACTATATATTATAGTATATTAAAGGGACACCATGTGATATTCTACTTGTTCCCTATAATCACACCCTACATACTCACTTTTCATGTATATTCATGATGAAACATACAGAGCCAAATTTAATACGGTCTAGACTATAACCGAAGACCTAACCATCATCGTTCAACCGTGGCACTGAGGTTAAAAGGTTAGTATGGGGAATAATCCCTCTTTTTTGTCGGGTTTCCCTATTTAAAAGGCCCCTAGAAAGGAAAATTGGAAAGTATTGTAGGATACACATTGATCTTCTGTTATCAATTTCATATAGGCCCGATGTAGGATTTAAATTTATAATTTATACTTTTATATGAGGTTATTTTATGGTATATGGATTAAATGTTTAACATGTGAAACTCCTAGACACATGGAGAATAATTTTTTACATGGATTCACACACAAAGGATCTAAAGTTTTATTCCATATGGGGGGAAATTTAAACTCAAAAAAGTATATAATGTTTATTAAATCATGAAAATTTAATTGGCCTCGGGAATCAAGATTTTAGTTCTATTATACTAAAACAATTTTATATATACTTGAAAATAGTGATTTATTTCTCTCTTATATGGAAGTTCCAAATTCTAACAGGACCATCTAAATCCCTTTGATTTATTTTCTTTCTAATTTAATTTTTTTCTATAATTAATAAAAAATGTTGTATCAATGATTGGTTTTATGTTTGATGTCTAGATATTTTTTTTGAGGATAGTGTGTATGGATGAAGGAAATGTGATGATTGGTCACATCAATGGAAAGGACATCATCTTCTTAAAGATATATAATTTATAAAATATGTATTAAAAAACAATGCACAAACCATTAATGGGAAAGAAAAGAAAAAATTTCATATGTAGGATTAGATTTTTTAAAAAAAATAAGCCTTCGAATTTTATACCTAATTTTATTAATAAATGTCACACTCAATTTTAATGTAGATATAAAAACACTAATTATGATGATGGAACTATCAATCATGTCAGAAAATCATTTAGTATCTGACAAGGAATTATTAATATATATTGATCAATTTTAATATTGTTAATGGTAGGTATGTATTAGATAATTTTAATGATGTCAATATTATTTTAATCCCATTATGTTTGGTGTATATTGATTTAGATGATGATTTAATTTTATTGATTCTACTATCATCCCATCTAAAATGTAGGGATGTTATACTCATAGGGGTTTATTTTATAATATTATTTTGAAAAATAAATTAAAGTAATTCCTCATCTATTCTTTAGTGATGTTATTAATATAATTGAAATATAAAAAAATCACTTAAAATTTTATGAATGTTGAAGGATGGGTATGATCACCGAATTGATAAAAATCAAGTATTCTGTTAAATCAAAGAAGACAAAACTAGATTGAATATAAAATAGAAGGTTCAAAAATTTTGATTTTTTGGAATAATGGATACATAGAGAAGAAAGTCAAGTAGAGACAAAAAGAATATGTTTAGAGTATCCCTGAATATGAATTTTGAATAATTTGATGATTATATTTTCCTAGTGATGGTAATTCAATGATTTCATCAATATTAAACATTTTTTGATTAATTATATTTAACTTCTATGATTGAATTTATACAAAATTTTATTTATTTTAATTTTGGGAAATTACTTCTCTATGGTGAAGAACCTATTATTATTTTTCGAGAAGCTTTACTAAAAATTGAAACCTAAAATACATGTTTACGGTAACTAAATAATATATGATATTTTTCTAAATGTAGAATAGATATAAAATACTATGGTATAACATGTTTATAATAGATATAAAAATAATATTTTAAAAGATCCAATAAAATATGAAAATGGAATTTTGGTAAAACATGGTTATTGAGGAATAAAAACATTTACAAGACTAGTGATTCAAATAAAATGGTGAATTTTTTTCAAAAATAAACTAAAAAATTAATTATATTATATTATATATAAGTACTAAGAGAATATAGTTTTATATTTTGGAGGTAATTATACAAGTGTTTAATTTGGTGGACATTGGATTCATTAGGGATTGTATTCTTAGAGGGTTGATGAATGTTTCTATTAAAAATTGATAAAGATCACCAATGGAAATAAAATGGGATTCGATAAATTCAAATATATTGATTATAACCACAATAAATTCACTCATTTGATTAATTTATTACAAGAAATTGAAAATTAATCATCTCGAATGGTATGAGTTTATTATATATAAAAAGTTTACTTTTTCACAGTATTTTATAAATGAAATATCCTTAAATATTATTAAATTGGGATATAGGTGAATTTTTTGATATCAGATAATTATGGTGAGTATGACATTAAAGAGCTCAAAAATTTAAATAACAATGGTGTAATTTGTAAGGATAAGATTATTACTGTAACACTTGATCAGAATATTGTGAAAGATAATATAAATAAAACATTGATTGATTATGGTAGGATTCTAAGGTTTCACACAAGATTATCAAAGGGTAATTTGAATAAAGATGTTAATATTAATAAAGAACTAATAAATTAAGGTCCCTAAATTACAATTGTAAAGGAGATACATATGTAATTATAGAATTTAAATAAATTAAATAAATCATATTTAAATGTATTTAGTTTTCCCTTATATTTTCTTGTGGAATTCAATTCGAGAGATAAGTTTGATGTTATGTCCCAAAATTGTTTTCTTACAAGAAATTGAAATTATAAATTTGGTAAGTACTTCTAGTATGATGAAAAATTAAATCTTAATAAAATTTAAATTTAATCTTTTATGAACATATTATTTATAAGTATACAATTTTTTTGATTTTAATTATTGGATAAAAGATCTCTTTTTTAGTTGGTTGAGATTGAAGGCCACTAAGAAAAAAAGATTATGTTGATTGTTTATGAAATAATGAACTATGATATGGAAAGATATATTATGAGGTAATAAATAAAATTTAATCCTATATAATTATATAATATGTTAAATCGTTTTTAAGAATTACCAGATGGTAAAGAGGTTTAGTGTCCTTAAGTAGCATTTACTGTGATGGATTCAAGAACGTGGGAGTTAGTGATAAACAATGAACTTTATTTACGATAATAAAATAATAAAGGTGAAACTATTGCCTTAATAGATGGAAAAAAGTAATTTCATAGAAAAATTATACCATTTTATGTAATAATAATATTCTAGTAGAAGATATATTAGAATGATGGTTCTGAAGGGTGTTCTACATATGGCGGTTTTGGACTATAGTGAAATTTTTCCTCATGTTTCGATGCTAACCTGTAACAAATATCTGTTCAACAATACAGTTTTATAGGGAAGAAATTTATAATATATGGTTATGGAAACTTTATTCCTTCGCAAACACATGGAAAATGATATATAAATGATGAATTAAAATGGTTTTATTGAGCCATAAAAAGTGTATTGTGTTTACAAACATAACAAGAATATTTATGGGGTGAAAATTTCACCTATTTAGACCAATGATAAAATGGATTATTTCACTGTAAATGAATACTAAAAGATGCATTAAAAATATCAATATTTTTATTTCAAATAATTTTTAAAAAAAATATGTTACGTTTCTCTTTTATATTAATGACATTCTCATTACAAGGGATATCCCATAATGGATCGTTGAGTTAAATATTTAATTATCTACATGAAATTATATGAAGGATATTGGTGATTACAAAATTATTATTTCGATGATGAGAAGATTATATCTTGTTAATAGAACCATGATGATATCATTAATGATCTATAAAGAAAAGAATTTATTTTAATTAATCATGATTGACGTAAAACTAATTTATATTCCTCTTGTGAGTCACTTCAACTTATTAATGGTCCAGAAATCATATAAGGATGATAAAAATTTATATATTCTGAAAATAATTTATTAATAAATTGTAAATGGTTTTATGTATTCCATTGTTTTCACTTTACAAAGTAACGCACATATGAGGGACAGTTATTAGAAGGTATATGGAAAATATAGAGAGATTGAATTGAGATGATGTGTAGTGGGTTTTGAGATACTAAAGTAGAACAAGGATATATTTTTTAGATTAATGGTAGGGATTGATTTAAAAATATATATTGATTTTTTATTTGGGAGTTAATGTAGATAGTAGAAAGAGTAAAAAAAGATATTTTTATACTATTTCTGAAACATCTATTTGTGGGGTGTCATAATTTTAGGCGACAAGGAATCTTCTATTATATAAGAAAAATGTATTATAATTACTTAAATAAGTAAATAGAATATATGGTTTAGTAGTTTTATAAATGTTCTTTTTATGTGAAAATATTCTAATTTATAGTACTATAATTGCCAATGTGGGATAAATCTTGTCAATAATATGGTAATCCATTCTTGTATGAATCATAATTAAATAAAGAATCATTTACATAGAGGATTACCAATGGATGGGTCTATGGATTTATGTAAGATTAATGGAAGCCTAATTATAACTAACATAATGATGAAGATGATAGTCATGGAGATATTGATAAATTATTTCACCAGAATAGATCTTTCGAGATGATGAATGGATGAGTTATTCAATAAAACAATGTATATTTTAAGAAATAATTATTAGAGAAATGTATCCTGAAATTAAAACTCCAAGAAAGATAATATTCAGATATATGTAGTCGAGTTTAATATATTCTATATTATTCTCCATGTAACAACCAGTTTCCTTATAAATAACTTTTTATTTTGAGTAAATTAAATTTTCTTGATATATTTCACTTCATAAAACACTATGTTAAACTATTGATGTAACGGCCAAAACATTCATTATTAAAAATTTATCATGGTATATTTAAATGTCTTATTATGGTTATGTAAAATGTATTCAATTATATGGTTTTATGTTTTGGATTTTAAAATACCGTTATGAATTGTGAGTGTTGCTAATATAGTCGTTGAATAGTGATCACATGATTAGTATAAATACAAGGAATTAACAAAACCAATTTACTCAGACAAATAAAGTGATGGCCTCATCTAGTATACTTACCCCATACGAAGCCCATTTATCGTAGCTCAGAAAGGAGGTGGCATTATTGGGCATCTCTCTTGACCCAGCCCAAGCCGATCTTGAATACGTTATGCTTTAGAAGAACTGACTATTGGAGAATTGTAAGTTAAATGAGATTACCACCTGAGAAATGTTATCTGAGCCACACCAAGAGTTTGTCACAATTTCACACATTACTCTTCAGTATTATGCCAATGTTATTAGGGATTAGTTGATAAGACATTAGCACTATGATTATGTGCATTATTATTTATATAATAATGAATATACATTCATTTTATTATTGTTACTTTGTAAGTATTATAAAGTGCAAAGAGTATTTTTAGTTAATATTCATCTAAGAAATTTATCTTTATGAACTGATGCACTTTTTAATTACATAAAATGTTAATAAAATATTATTATAATTAAATTAATTTTTATTAAATCTAAATTATCATATAATTTTATGAATGCAATTGTAATTTTTATTAAGGTTTGAAAGATCTTTTAGTCAAAACCCATGAATTTTTTATAAATGGAAGTTTTTATTTTAAGGTTAAAAATTCACAAAATTATAAAATTATTTATATAAAATGTATATTATTTTTGGAATCAAGATGTCGAAATTATCCAATGGTGAATTTTTCATAATTTTCTAAGAGAGTAGAATTTTTGGGTAAAAAATAAATACCATTTAAATATATAATGTTTTTTATGGCATCATAATGACCCAATAGAAATGTATTAAAATAATATAAATTATATGTCAAGCTAATATATTATTTAACATTAAAATAATGTGATTTTGTTTTGGTTTGATTTATATACAAAGCTTTAGTGGACCATTCAAGGCTTATAAAACATTTTGTCTTTTTAAATTGTTTTCCTGAGAGTGTGACTCACCTCCACAAAAGAAAACCTATTATCTTAAGAAGTTCGGTCATTGGAATTATAAAATATTATTTTCCACTCCCCTTTTGCAAAAAAAACATGTGCAAAAACCATGGGCAGGTTAGTGGTTTTTAATAGTTTGATGTGAGGTGTCCAAAACCTAAATAATAAAGAATTTCCTCTCCATTCCTATATAAACCCACCCATGATCCCACTTCATATTCACTCAAAGACTTTGTATTTCGTCCAAACTCTGCCCAAATCTCTCTAGAATCATCCCAAGGCTCCCCAAGCTCCCATGAAGTCTCTATCAATCCTCTCCAAATCCTTTGGAAGCACACTTCCATGTGATGGATTTCTTCATTTCCCATTTTGGCCAATATTCATTAAGTTGTTATGCCCTTTTTCAATTAAAATTATTGGGGTATGATTTCACACCTCCCACATACTTCTCTCTTTATTCATGGATGATGGGAGACCCCTTTATCTCTCATTAATGGCTCCCATGTACACCTATTAGAATGAATAAATTCTGTGATGGATTTATATCTCCTCTTTTACATCCAAGTAATTCTTTTGAATTATGCTTCTAAATCCCATTATGTTTATTGGGACATGTATCTATATGACCCCCTTATTTTCCATTTCATTTACATATTATGAGACACCCATTTGTCTCCCATAAACCATTTTCATGAATCATTATGTCATGCTGTTATGCTACCGATATTGCACCGCATTTTTTCAAGACAAGATTATTGTGTAGTGAATACCATACAAATCTCTCTATCAAGGTTATTCAGATTTATTCACATATACATATTCAATGGTACATCCATGTATTAATTCCAGATTACTTAATCGTGGAATAACCTATGATGTTTATCGATTCCATGTTATATGATCCATGTGGCACACTTATGCATAAAATGAAATGTTTCTGAAGGGTGCACCTTGATAGAGCTCCAAAGCATTGGGGGAAGAATAGTATCGAGATACATCATGTGAAATGTGTGTTGACTCATGATAATTCAATTGAACATAGGTTTTAATCATGCTTCATGTGGAATGAGGGTTTACTCATGCTTTATATGCAAGGATCCTTGGCTCAAGCTAATTCCATGTAGAGTGTTGTAGCCACATTTCCATGTTATGATTATCATGCATTATCATGCATTTATGTTCATGTTTCACATGTGCTCCATTTATAAGCCTATTTTTTAGCATGTATTGTATTTCCCATGTTATTGAATGTTTATTCCCTTACTAGGCTTTATAGCTCACCGTTTTCTTATGCATGACCTCAGGTTTTCTTTTGCAATCCTCGGTACGAGGGAATGAAGTTGTAATGTAAAGAAACTTTTCAATAATTATGTTTGGTGTTTTATGTTCTCTCTTTTTTTTTGTAATGATCCTAAACCCAAAATACGCTAGACCTATCGATATACTATGTTTTATCAAGTGAATTTTATGTAACAAATCATGTTTAAGTGTGTAATAAAGAGAAGGGTTGTTATAGTTGGTATCAGAGGACATGTTTAGTTATTTTTGGGATTTGGATTAGGAAACCCAAGTGAAGCCTTAAATACTAGACTAAGTATAATAAAAAACATCCCTAAGGTGTGATGAGTATTGAGTAAGTGGTTTATCAAGCTAATACATCCATGTCTGGATACAAGTAGGTAGAGGTGGATCTAGAATAGATCTACCAGGGAGTGAAAACTCTGATAAGGAGTTTTAGGCTTGACTCGGGGTATCCTGGTACATGACAATGGGCCTTTTTGCACTCTTGGTTATGACACTTTTGAGGGATATGATTTGAAAAATGAACAAGTTTATTATTAACCATTATTAATGGAATTTAAAAAAATACCCCTAAGAATATATGTTAGAAATTAGAATGGGAATAACATAGATTAAAGCCTATAGATTCATGTGTTAAAGAAATAAAATTTATTTTTAAGTCATATGTTTGTCATTGTATTACCCTTTATGTGTTACCCATAACATTTTTTTATTCAAGACAATGGCAGGTAATAGGAGGAATCAGGAAAACAACCTCTGTGAAGTCCAATGTGATGACTATTCTAATGAGATACACAATCCGATGGAAGCAGAAATTGGGAACATTGTCAGGATACTCTCTCAGTTAACTAAAAAATTGAATTGAAACATGGGTCAAGTGAAATGATCACCCCCCCCCCCCAATAAAGCACAAGTCAATATCAAAAGATTCATGAGACAAAGACCTTCTACTATTAATGGATCGTCTGATCCCTCAATCACCGAACAATGTATCAACTCCATTAAAAAAATCTCCTCTGTTAATCAATGTTCTGAACAAGAGAAGGTTCTTCGGGATGCTTATCGTATGGAGGGTGAAGCCGATCAATGGTGGACATTGATCAAAAACACAAATATTGACGAGGATATTGAGGTGTTTTAATCGTAGGATTTCCAAAATATGTTTTTTGATAAATATTTTCCGTGCACCCTCCAACTTATGATGTTAAGGGACTTCTTTTCCCCCAAGAAAAAATATGATGAATATATCAGATCATATGAGGAAAACATCACAAGTCTTGAATGATACACTTACAGCTTTGTAGATAACCCCAAATTCAAGGTTTACCACTTCTTTGGTGTGTTGAAACCTAGCATGCAGGAATCCCTAGTGATCTGTGACTTCAATAGCTTTGAGGAAATTGTTTGATGTTCCCTGAAGGTTGAAATGGAGATCAGCTAACCTCAGGGAAATCATGGGGATAAGAAGTGTAAGTTGGACTTCAATTCTGGTGGTCCAATGGATAAATCCAATGATGCTCTAAAAATCCAGTACCCCACATGCCAATGGTTTGGAAAGAATCACACTAAAAATTGCCTGAAGGGGATGAGGAAATTCTTTTTGTGTGGAAAAGAAGGACACTGATATGTTAACTAATTATAAGAAAAACCCATGGCTACTACAGAAGAGAGGAACACTCCGTTTTAATCTCAATGTCTTATTCATTACTTCAACTACCAAGAACCTTGGAATCTTGCAAATCTCTTCCCTAAGACAAGGGTTTTTGGAGGCAACCAACAACCTCCAAGGCAGCAAGGGTGATCTTTTTCCATCACTACTGCCGAAGTGAACTCTGAAAACGAAATGGCTATAGGTAGGCCAGTTATTCATTCATGAATAGAAAACATACATTTTGATTCAGGTTGTACTCATTATTTTATATCCCAAATGTTTAGTAGAACAATCCCAACACCACCACAAATCCTAGAAGTAAAGATGTTGGTGAGTACAGAAAATGGGGAAATCATTGAATCCGATGAATATAACACCTCCCCTATCTTAATTCATGGATTGAACATCCCATCAAAGCTCATATTACTCCCTCTATTTTATTTTGATTCAATTCTTGGCATTGATTGGCTTTCTATATATAGAGCCAACATAAATTTCCTTGAAAGGGAAATCACCCGCCTTTTGGAGAATTAACCCCAGATTCTATACAAGTGAAAGGAGTAAGATTAATCTTCTTTAGCTCTATCATCTCAAGCATTGATATTAATTCCTTATGAGAACATGTATCTAGCTCAGATGATTGAGTCGAAGGAGGTAACCATCCTTGAAGAAATGCCTATTGTGAGGGAATTCACTGAAGTGTTTCCCGAGGAATTTATTGGTCTTCCTCCTAGAAGAGATGATAAATTCTAAATTGATGATATACCTGGTCCATTGAAAATATCCCAGACTCCATATATAATGATAGTTGTGGATCTTTATGAGATGAATAAACAATTACATGAGAATCTAGATAATGGGCTTTTATGCCCAAGGGATTCAGCATAGGGTGCACAATTCCTCTTCGTCCTGAAGAATGATGGGTGAATGCACCTTTTCATCGATTATTGTGAGCTTAAAAATCATGATAAAGAACAAGTATCCTCTCTCATGAATTTATGACTTGTTCTATTAGATTCATGGAGCACAATACATCTCCAAGGTAGATTTGCGGTTGTGATATTTTGAAGTAAGCGTGAAGAAGGAAGATATACCCAAGACTGATTTTCATACAAGATATGGGCATTATGAATTAATATTAATGCCTTTTGGACTCACTAGTGCACTAGAAATATTCATGGACTTGATGAATAGAGTCTTTATAAATTACATCAACAAATATTTGGTAGTCTTTATAGATGATATTCTAATATACTCTAAAACCAAGAAGGCTCATGAGGAGTATCTAATATTTGTAAAAGAGACCATGAGAACGGAGAAGCTCTATGAAAAGTATAAAAAGTGTGAGTTCTGGTTGAATAAGGTATCATTCATAGACCATATCATCACAAGCAATGGGATATCTATGGATCCATCCACGGTAGTTGCAATAGAGGGATGGTTGAGGATAACATCAGTAACAGATATCCATAGCTTCTTGGGGTTAGCTAGATATTATCGATGATTTGTGAGAAATTTCTCACAATTGTACAACCCTCTTAACAAGTTAACTCAGAAGAGAGTAAAGTTTTCGTGGAGTTATGAACGCGAAGAAGGTTTCGAGGAGTTGAAAAAGAGGCTTATCACTACACCCATTCGCACTTTACCCACAAATGAAGAACATTTTCTGGTATTCAGTGTTTCTTCGAAGAAGGGGCTGGGTTGTGTGTTGATGAAAAATGACAAAGTCACTGCCTATGCCTCAAGGAAATTGAAACTTCATGAGAAGAATTATCTAACACATGATCTGGAGTTGGATTCAGTGATCTCCACTTTAAAAATTTGGAGGCATAATCTTTTTGGGGATAAGTGTGAAATATATACGGACCAAAAAATCCCGAAGTATATATTCACATAGAATGAGTTGAAAATGGGCCAACGAAGAGGGTTAGAGCCAATCAAACACTATAACCACTCAATCCATTACCACACTGGGAAAGCGAACAAGGTGGTGGATGCTCTAAGTAGAAAGGACCCTACAATTCTATCATTGATAAGAATTAATAAGGTTCCAATCTTCTTATATTTGATAAAGATGGACATGGGAATCATAAATAAGATAACATCATCAATCCTTTCACAAATTATTGATCAACAATATCTTTTGGAAATGTTAATGGATGCTCAAAATGATGACATGGGAATTCAGAAGAATGTGGAAGCTAACATAATGGAAATCCACAGAGTTCAATGTTAATAAACAAGGGATTGTGAGATATGGGAAAATACTATGTGTTCCATCATGTCCAGAGCTAAAAAAATAATCTTTTCGATGATACACATCGCTCAAATTATCCTATTCACCCAGGAAACACAAAGGTGTATCGAGATCTCTGATAGAATTATTGGTGGGATAATAAGAAGAAGGAGATAGCTTAGTATACATCAAAGTGCCATGTGTGTAAGCAAGTGAAGGTATAGAGGACTAAGTCTAAGGAGATGATGAAACCATTGCCCATTCCAGTATGGAAATGGTAGAAAATAACTATGGAAGTTTTCACTGGACTTCTGAAGACATCCAAAGGCAACAATGTAATCTGGGTTGTTGCGGATCACGTTACAAAGTCTGCACACTTCATTGTAATTTAGGAGGATTTCTCATTGGATCAACTGGCATGAATATACATTAGGGAAGTGATAAGGATTCATGGAGTATCACTACCTATTGTATCCGATCAAGATTTTAGATTCAACTTTATGTTTTATAAGAGACTTCAACAGGATATGGATAATGAACTAAACATCAGTACGACCTATCATCTTTAAACTGATGGCCAATCTTAGCGAACTATTTAGACACTGGAAGATATGTTAAGATCATGTTCAAGGGACATTAATGGAGGTTGGGAACAACATCTTTCTCTGGTTTAATTCTCTTATTATAACAATTTTCACTCGAGCATCTGAACGAAACCTTATAAAGCCATGTATGGGAAGAGATACAGAAAACCAGCATGATGGGATGAATTTGGTGAGCATAAGTTGCTAAGACCAAAAATGGTCGAAGAAATGGTGGAGAAGGTGTAACCAATTCAGTCACATATCAACGCAACCCAGAGTCAACTAAAGAGTTATGAAGATAACCATTGATGAGACCTTGAGTTTAAAGTTGGATACATGGTATTTCTATACATATCTTCATGGAAGAAGTTCTTGAGGATTGGATAGAAAGGGATGTTAAGTCATAGGTACATCGTCCCCTTCAATATTCTTGATCGTGTCGGGGATGTAGCCTATCGACTAGCACTTACACCTTCCATGGCCAAAGTACATGATTTCTTTCATGTATCCCTTTTAAGGAAGTATATAATAGAACCTATACATGTACTCTCTTTAGAGGTAGTACAGCTAGAGGTTTATCTTTCTTACGAGGAGTAACCAGTGAATATATTAGATTATAGAGAAAATTTTCTACGGAATAAGTAAATTCCCCTCATCAAGGTGTTGTGGAGAAACAAGAACTTTGAAGAAGAAATGTGGGAATCAGAAGAAGCGATGAAACAGAGTTACCCACATCTGTTTTAGTGTGGGAAAATGAAATTTTGAGGATGAAATTACTTAATGGGGGAAGATTGTAATAACCATGAAATTCATTAATTAAAATTTCTCTTGGTCTATTTAAATGTCTTCTTATGGTTGTGTAAAATGTATGCACATATTTTGTTTTATATTTTGGATTCTAAAATACCATTAAGAATTTTGATCGTTGCTAATATAGTCTTTGAATAATGATCACAAGATTAGTATAAATATAGGGCTTTAACAAATCCAATTTACTCAGATAAAGGAAGTGATGGCCTCATTCAGTAGACTTTCCCTATTTGAAGCCCATTTGTCAGAGCTCAGAAAGGAGGTGGAATCATTGGGAATCACTCTTGACCAATCCCAAGCTGAAATTGAACACGTTAATCTTGAGTAGAACTGACTACGAAAGAAGTGAAAGTGAATAGAGATTACCACCTAGAAAATGTTATCCGAGCCACCCCAAGAGTCTGTCTCCATCGTACATCATTCTCCTTGGTCTTATGCAGGTGTTATAAGTGGTTATGTAACTAGACCTTAGCACTATTGTGATCTTCTTTATTTTGTATATAATAGTTTATATACATTAATTTTATTATTGTCAAAGTGAAAATAGTACTTTTAGTTAATATTCAAATAAGAAATATATTTTTTGAATTAATGGATTTTTGAATCATATAATATTGTAATAAAATATTATTATTATTATTAAATTACTTTCTATTAAATATAAATTATTATATAATTTTAGGAATGCAATTGTAATTTTTATTAACGTTTGAAAGAAATTTTTGAAAAAACCCAAGAATGTTTGATAAATGGAGGTTTTTAGTTTAAAAGTTGAAATTATAATATTTAGAAAAAAATTAGATAAATTGAGTATTATTTTAGGAATAAAGACGTCAAAATTATCCAATGGTGATTTTTTCATAATTTTTTGAGATAGTCGAATTTTTTTGGTAAAAATTAAATACCGTTTAAATATATAATGTGGTTAATGACATCATAATGACCCAATAGTGATGTAATAAAATACTAAAAATTATATGTTCAGACAATATATGTTTTTCCATTAAAATAATTTGATTTTGGGGCTGTTTTATTCATTTTACAAAGCATTAGTGGACCCTTCAAGGGTTATACAACATTTTGTCTTCTTAAATTGTTTTCCTTGAAAGTGTGACTCGCCTCCGCATAAGCAAACCTATTATTTTAAGAAGGTCAGACATTTTCTATATAAAATAATGTTTTTCACTCCCCTTTTTCAAAAACCATGGTAAAAACCCATGGGTTGGTTTGTAGTTTTCATTAGTTAATGTGAGGTGTCCCAAAACTAAATAAGAAATAATTCCATCTCTTTTCCTATATAAACCCACCCAGGCCCCCACTCCCTCTTCACTCAAAGCATGTAGAGTTCATCAATACTATGCCCTCTTATCTTCAAGAAACTCCAAAGGCACCCCAATCTCTCAAGAAGTCTCTCTCAAGCCTCTACCAAGCCTTTAGAATTACACTTCCAAGTAAGGGATTTTTTCCTTTCTCATTTTATCCAATTTTCATTAATTTGTTTTTCCCTTTTGTTTTCAATTAAAAATATTGTGTTAGGATTTCACACTTCCCACATACTGCCATATTTATTCTTTGATGATGAGAGACCACTTTCTATCTCATTAATGGCTCCCATGTACACTCATTACCACGCTGAAATTCAATGAGAGATTTCTCTCTCCACATATACATCCATGTAATTATTTTGTATTATGCATCTAATTTCCGTAATGTTTATTGGGACATGTATCTATATGAACACCTTACTGTCCATTTTATTTACGTATGATGATACACCAATTTATCTATCATCATCCATTTTCATGAATCCTTATGTCATGTCGTTATGCTACCGAAATAGCAACGCATTTTTTCAAGCCATGATCATTGTGTAGTGGATACCGTACCCATGTCTCTATCAAGGGTATTCAACTTTATTCACATATACATATTGAATGGTAATTTCATGTATTTATTACACCTTAAATAATCATGTTATAACCTATTATGTTGATTGATTCCATGTTATATGATCCATGTGGCACACTTATGCATGAAATGTAATGTTAAAGAAGGGTCTTCCCTGATAGCACTTCAATGCATTGGGTGAAGTATAGTATCATGATAATTAATGTGAAATGAGTGTTTAATAATTATAATTCAAGTGAAAATATGGTATAATTGTGCTTCATGTGCAATGAGGGTTTACTCATGCTCCAGGTGCAATGAGCCTTGGCTCATGCTAATTCCATTTTAACTGTTGTTTCCACATTTCCATGTTATTATTATCATGCTTTATCATGACTTTATGTTCATTTTTATCTTGGGATCTATTGATATGCCTATTTTCTAACATTTTTTTATTCCTCATGTTATACCATGTTTATTCCATTACTAGGCTTTATAGCTCACCCTTTTCTTATGCATGTCCTCAAGTTATCTTATGCAATGCTAAGTTTGAGGGAATGTAGTGGTCATGTAAAGGAATTTTTTAATGATGATGATGGGTGTTATATATTCTATGTTGTTATGTAATTATATTAAGCCCCAAATACATAGTACCTTTTGATCTTTTATATTTTATCAAGTTAATTTTATGTAACAAATCATGTTTAAGTGTGTAATAATGACCCGGGTTGTTATAATTGATACACTTAATAGTTGATTATCTTGTGTTACACATGATACTGAGTTATATAATGTGAATTTTATGAAATAAATTTAATTTTTGATATCACCAAATAATATATTTTATATTGAAGGGATTTTATATTTTTCTAAACATTTTATTATATTTATGAATAGTGAAAAATACTGAATTTTAAATAAAAACTACCTTTTTAATTCATATGTATATAAAGTAAACTTATACATATGATTGATTTTAAAGATAATTTATTTCAATTATACCCCCATTTATCCTATTAATATTATTATAATCAATTTTATATTTACTTTTGATTTAAAAACATAATAAACGTTTTAATATTTTCCCTTTATAATCATGTTTTATCATCGCAACTACATTATTAATTTTAAATTAAAAATATTCAATGATGATAATGGAATTATAAAAAATGGATTCCATATTAATATTTAGATTAATTTATATTATTTAATATGTTCATTATAATTTTTATCCAAAATTAATAGTGAAAATAAAAAAAATTATATAACGTGGTTAAGGGAAAATGTGTTTACAAGGGGTTAAACTGAAAAGATAAGGGTAAAAAACCCAACAAATTCCAATAACCATTTAGATATACATATTTATAACCTATCCATTATTAAATCTGAAATAAACCATTTTTGGATTCTTGTGACATCAAAAAATCATGGTTGGAATTTGTCTTCAAAATACTATAAGTGTTCCACTCACCTCACATATAATAGGCCCCTCTACTCCTCTCTTACTCACACTGAAAATCATTTTTGGATAGTATAATACCTACCCAAATGAATTTCTAGCTTCTTCAATTTTGTCCTAGAATCCATATTTTTTAAGGAATGATATCCTAGGATGGATTTTGGTGCAAACATAAAGAGGATACCCAAAGAGTTAGTACCATTCATCAATGAGTGTTTTTTTATTATTTCTTCCTCCACCGACATCAATTATTATTATACCATTATTATATGATAAACTCAGTATATTAAAAATAATAATATTATTTATGTTTAATTGATTACTTATGACCATATCCACTTTTATCAAATGTATTATGAAATCACCATTCCTGTGTACAGGGGACAACTACTATGTCAACCGATGTCATTCATTTTCTAATTACCACATATGAATTCTAGATTTAATGATTGAATTAATGTTTATATATTATTTATGTTATATTATTATTATATTTTGATTATTATATCACCCAAACCCTTATACTCTCCATTTTTTGGGAATGCGATAATGTCACTCGTGTATATAACAAAACAGGGCCTCAAGATGGGATGCAATTCATTCAATGTTTAAATGGAATGTATTGAAAAAAAAATAATAAATATATGTTATATATATTACATAAAAATTATTTTTTTATGATTATATATCATTTACCTTTCTTTTTTTATCCAATAATAAAATGTAAATAATATTTAAGTGTACGAACGATCTACCGTCTCCTCGAATTGTGTATTTCATTTTTAATTTGTAAATTGAATCAATTACTATAAATATAAATACATAATGAATATATAATATATTTTGTTAAAATTTTTGAAATAATGAAACCATGATCATAGTAAGAGGACCAAATAAAAAATCATTATATTAATAGAAACAAAGCGGTTATTACATGAAACATAACTTCAACCTGAAATCGTTATTAAATAGGTAATAAAGGTCATATGAAAATAATTTATGGTATGATATACATAATTATGGATTTTTAATAGGGTTATAACAAATATATATTTATTATATAAGATAATTTAATGATAATTATGGAATTCAAGACTTAAGTTGTGGAATTTTTGACTCACTTTTTACTTCTTCAAGGCACATTCCTTGTTCATCACCAATTAATTTTTTGGGGTTTTTGTAATTCCCATGAAGGTATATTATTATTATTGTAATGAGAATTATTATTTTCCAAATCTATTTTAAAACTATATTTCATTGGGATTATGGTTAAAATGTTGACAAAATGGTAATGTATTTTTTTCACAATTTTATTTATTTGAGACATAAGTTATGTTATGAACATATATTCATTTATGAGGAGTGTATACAACACGTTTAACATGTAATATCTTCAATTTATATATAACCATGAAATTTTAATGTTTAATATTATTTTATTCTTTCATAGGATTCATGGTTCATGGTTACCAATGTAGTGAGGGTATTATGTCAAAATATCGGCGTTTATCGAGATTGTTTATTATTAAGTCTCTAATATTGATATATCATAACCTACCTCTCAATAAATATCCTGAATTTTCATATAATATATTTATTCATTTTATATTCAAGTAATATTATCATTTCCTTGCTATTTGGAACATAATTTTTATTTAATATTTTGTTAAAAAAATTTACATTATTTCCCACTTCGGTCAAAAATATGTTTTCATACAAAATCAACTTCTCCAAAAAATGTCTTCAAAATTTTTTATTATTCTCAAATTTACTTATTAATGAAATTTTTACCCACTTATATATTTTTAGAAAATTTATGGTAGTCTTAATGTGTTTTTATAAACAATTCTTTTATGACTTTTATTTAAAATGTGAATGTAATCTATGTTTTAACGTGTACAACATGGATGGAATATTTAGACATTATTACGAATAAAAAATTCAATGCATCATTTATAGGATTTATTTATAAATAAACATTTTTTCATAATGTTTTATGATTAATTTTCTGTAAAATTTTATAGGATATTTTCTTTAAGAAAAATGTTATATAATATTTTAGAGTCATTTTTCATCTAAGATGAAATATATTGATGTTACAAATGCCTTAATATAGATATTATATAATGATTCTATTCATATTATTTCTCTAATTGTTTTTTGTTTCATATGGAATGATGCTTATGAAACCCATTTCTCTTCAACGGGATATACCAAGGGAAAATGATAATGAAACATGCTTATTTTCACTGGTCATGCTACGCCTAAATGATTAAGAACCCTATCTTTTTTCCAAAAGTTGGGATATGAATAAATTTATAAGAAACCCATTTAATTACATGGGTCATTATAGGATGAGTGTCTTATAACTCTAAGGAATACATATGATTGATTTCCATTATGTGATGGGTGGGACCCATATCATCCTCTAATGAATTAGGTAAAGATTTATATCTCAATAGATATGTAGGATTGGAACAGGGAGTGAACTCAGTTCAGTAAGGAAAATTCTCCATTATGATGTTCTTAGGAGTGAACCATAACTACTATGATGGTTTGGGGAGTGGCATATTCGAATATGATATAATTGGAATTGAACCATTGTTAATTTGGAAATTATTTTCTATACTTATGTGTATGACAAATATTACATGTCTTACACCAATTTTATGCTCTTCTGGATCATGTTCACTGATTTCCTCATGATTCATGTCATAATAACTTTATATATTTATTCCATGTCTAATTGTTTTAATCTTTAATATGAATGGAATAGTTTTTTAATGTTATTATCATGTTCTCATACACTTATTTTCTTATTATCCTTATGCATCTCCCTTATTTTCCATTACTCGGCATCTGAGCTCACTCTTTATTAAGTTTTATCACCCCACGTTATGAGGGAATTTATTCTATATGATATTTATATGAAGGGAGAATGTTATGAATAATTCTGTTGTGATATAACATAGATTACATAAAGATTAGTGTTTATGTTTCCCGGTTTAAAAATTCAATAAACTATTACAGTCCTCTACTATTTTTTGTGTAATGTATTGTATATTCATTAAAAATTGTTTAATTTCTATGTATGATAAGGCTAATTTGTTATAGTTGGCTTCAGATGATTGTTTTAGTTAACCATTAGAAAATACGATAATAAAAGCTTAGTGATGTCCTTAATGACATTTCTAATGAAAATTTTATGGTTGAGAGAACGTATAGGAAAATGTCCTAGAAATTCGATAAGGGATTGGGTGAGTGTTTTCCAAGAAATTACATCCTTGTATAGATAATTAAATTGTATGTGACTCTAGAATAAAGTAACCTAGGGGTATTAATGTGGATAATTTCACATTAACTAGACTCTATCATCCCCAGATGCAAGACAACAAGCTTTTTTTTACCTAGTTTGTTTGTCCTAAGGCTTATTATTTGGAAATTAGAAAACTCCTTTAGAACCATCATGAAGGATTTAAAAATATGATGACTTTGAACAACATAGTATAAACCTATGGTTACATTGATAAATGAATAATGTTTCATGACTTCAACATCCTATAAGTAATTTTTCATGATTATACAGTTCCCTATTATGATTATGGTTCCATACACTTTGAATTTTGGTTCTAGTGAATGGATCAAGCATTAAGGAACCACGTTAATGATTATTAAAATGTAAAATGACATTATTTCCCTCTTAATAATCAAAACTATAAGGGAACTAGAATGAGAAATCTCATCCCTATGCTGATAAAATGTTCTAAAGATATGAATTTATCTAAAAATCCAAATGAGTAAAGGAGGTTACAACATTCTATTGAGTATGTTATAAGGAAACATCCACCTTCATTTTATAGAACCATTGATACAATAGTTTCTACGAAATGGATCAGTACAACTAAAAAGATATTTTCCACTCTCCAGTGTTCACAAAATGAGAAGATCATTTTTTCATACTGTCAATTAGAAGATGAAGTGGTTCAATAGTGAAATATTATCAATAATAATAATAAATTGGATTAAAATTACTTCATGTCTTGGGAAGAGTTAAAGAAATTGTTTTTTAACAATTGCATTCCATGTATTATTTGTATGAATTTTATGTAGTTCATTGTGATAAATCCAAAAGATGATGAATATATTGGTACCTATGAATGAAATATTACAACACTAATTATGACTCTAGTATTTTCAACCAAAATAAAATTAACGTTGTTTATTTCATCGATGAATTAAAACTAGGTATCCAAATTGTATTATCCATAAGCGACTTTCGTACTATGAATAGATTGTTCAATGTGTTATCAAGGTTGAAATAGAGGATAAAATTACGTATAAATCTCATGGTTTTGATATGAATATTAAAAATGAATTCAAATTAAAATCTAAGAAACATGGAGTGTATAATATGATATTTCATTTAAGACAAAAGTCTGGGAGGAATCATAGAGGAAATTTTCATAAGGGGAATAGGAAAAAAATTATTGTGGAAGGGAAGGTCATCTAGAAATAAATTGTTCAAGTGATGGAATGAAGTTAGGTAATAATTCGAATAGAGATAATTTTGTACATAATGAACCACCCTCACTCTAGTGTTTCAAATAAAAGGAATATGATCATTATTATATTTAATTCCTAAATCCAAAGGTTAATGATGATGATCAGCGTCAGAATCCTTTTAAGCCAAGTGACAAGGGGAATTCTCACGTGATCGCAATTTTTGAATAGGGGTACCATAAAAAAGTGGTGAAAGGTACACTTAGTATCCAACCTAGAAATTAAAATGTCTTATTTTACATTGGATATAACCATTATTTCATATCTAAATAAATTTATAAGGGTATCATGATACTACCCAGAAGATTATATATTGAAATAGTAGTAAAACCCCTAATAGAATAATGATATCATCATAAATCTATGATTCCCCTATGGTTGATGTTTTTATGATTTAACTTCCTAAAATACTTTTAATTCTCCATATATATGAATTTTATGGTACATTTGGCTAGGATTATATTTCTTTACATAGATACCATAGAAATTACAATGAAGAAAAGTCAAATCTGTTATTCAAAACCAACATATAATCTTCTATGAATGTGTTGAAAGGTACAAACATATTATGGAGATCACATCCATTGTAATGGTCGTAATTTCAATTAAAATGGGTGTTAAACATATATGGTTATGGATAAATATGACATCGATGGTTGGCCCATTTTTTTGGTAATTTGGTTATCTTTCAAGAAGAGTTTCATAGCCTTACACCAAAAACGTGAACTTTAGTTTCCAATAAAACTCATACCTTGTGCCACACCAATTTAAAAAAATCCATATTGAATTGATCCAATTGATTTATAGGAACTGAATAAGAAAATCCAATAGACATTGATAATGGAATAATTTTCCCAAGTGAGTCACCTTAGGGTGCACCTATTCTTTTTGTTAAAAAGAATGGAAGATCATTGTGATTCTGTACAGACATTCGGGAGATGAACAAGATCAAAAGCCATAACATCTATCTTGTTTCCCATATTTATGACTTGTTTGATCAACCATTTAGAGTAAATAATTTCCCAAGATTATATTTCAATATGGATATCATCTTTTGAGGGTCAAGAAGGTGGATATACCCAATACATAATCTCATAAAAGGTATGAACACTATAAATATGTAGTGATTCCATTCAATATTAATAATTCTAATATCATATTCCTGGATTTAATATGTAGTGTATTTATAGGTTACCTTTATCAAATTTTTATCATCATTATAGATGATATTCATATCATTTCATAGAGAATGGAATATCAGGAATACCACATTAGAATTTTACTAAAGACATCAAGGTAATTGAAACTAAATAAAAAGTTTACAATGTAAGAATTTTTACTATAAATGTTTTCGTTTTTAGGTCATATAATCTCAGGAAAGTATATATAAGTATATCCATCAAAGTATGAGGCTATTAAATGTTCACCCACATAAATCATAGTGAATAACATCCAAAGTTTTCTTGGTTTATCTTGATATTATCTACAGGTTGTGGATAATTTCATTCAACTATCTAATCCTAAGACCATGTTAACTCAATGGTGAGACAAGTTCCTATTGATAGATGAATGTGAGGAAAATTTAATGAAATGAGAGAGAAGATCACTCATCCCACACGTATATACCTTATCGTATAGTGAATAATATTTTGGAATCTATATGGTAGCATCCAAAAATGAATTCATATGTGTTTGTATGTATAATTAAATGGTTATACCTTATTCATCATGAAAATTTAATATTCTTGATAAACATTATCAAAATCACGATTTGGATTTAGTTATGGTAATTTTTTTCATTAATGATTTTGGGATATTCTATTTATGGAGAAAAGTGTGATGTATACACCGATCAAAAAATTGTAAATTATATATTAATAATGGAAGAATTTAAATATGAACCAATGAAACTAGTTACAACAAATTAATGACTTTAACTTCTCAATACAATACCACCATGGGAATGTAAACAATGTTGTCTATGATTTATAGAAAAAGGACCACGTTATCTTATCCATGATAAGGATCGCACAAGATCCAAAATTTCTAGATTTTTAACAAATGGATTTGGAAATCTTAAAATGAGTGGAAATGTACAGTCTTGATTAACTGAATTTTTAACCATCTATCCAAGTAATGATAAAGGAGATATAGAAGGATGATATAGTGTTGAAAATGAAGTTTATAAATGTTTGTGTGTTTATCCTTGATCATGATGGAATTATATGTTTTATGAACCATATATGTGTTCCATTCATAACATACTTGAATAAAGATATCTTAGAGGAATCTCAATGTTTTTTAATATCTATCTATTCTATAATTCTGGAGATGTATAGATTTTTTAATGTGTACTTGTATTGGTATGGAATTAAGATAAATATCAGAGAATTTAATCCATATGGTAAAAAATCAGTCACTTTACTATGATTGAATACTTTATTGCCATTACATAAGACTTATCTCTGGATCTTCAATTCAGGATATACACTAAGAAAATGTTTTTGTTGCATGGAGTACCATATTCGATTTTATTTGACCAGGATCCAAGGATTATATATATTTTCTAGGTAATTATTGAGAAAAAAATCCTAAATAGGTGAGTTTTATTACTATTTATTATCCAAAAAATACTGTCAATTTGAAATATAAATTTAGACAATATTTTATATATTGAGATCGTGTTATTTGGATTTCAGAGGTGGTTGGGATCGACACCATCTTACAATTTAATTTTTATATAACAGTATCTTCCACTCAACAATTCATATGGATCCCTATGAATCTCTATATGGAATGAAATGTAGATCTCTAACATTCTGTACTAAAGTTGGAGCATGAAATCTTTTGCGACCTATCATAACTAATGAAATGGAAAATATCATTTGATCCATTCAAAAAAACATTATGTCATCTTAGAGTATTTAAGAATTTTATGTTGAAAATTACCTTTGTGATATAGAATTTCATGTGGGGAAAATATATTTTATGAGTATCTCAATGGAAGAATGTAATGATATTCTAGAAGAAAGGGAAATTAATCCCTATTTATGTTCTTAACTTTAAAATTATTTATCACAATGACACCTTAGCATATCAATTGGCATATAAAACCTCTCTTAATTCCATGATTTTTTCCTTTTATCTCTCATGAGGTTGTTTATACCTTATCCTTCACATGTACTAAACTCATTGGACATACCACTAGATATATATATTTATAATGATGAATAACCAGTGGAGATTATGGATCATACAGTGAAAGTTCTAAAAAATAATACTACTCACATGGTCAATGTTTTTAGTGAGACTACCAGTTTTAGAAAGGTATAAGTTAACATGATGATATGATTATGAATAATTAAGCTCATTTTTGATATTATATTGAAAAAAATTGATGGATAATTTTATTTTAAGGGAGAAGTATATATTAAGATAGGATAAATGTAACCCAATTTTTTATAAATTATTTTTTTCAATAAATATAAATTTTTTGATATATTTTTCTATTCACAACACCATGTTGAGCTTATGTTATGCCCAACACTGGGTTATCTTATGTTTCACAAGATGCTGAGTTATAAGAAAACCATGATATATTATTTATATATTTTTTTAGATACAACCATTATAACCTAGCAATTAAAAATATCCATATGAAATTAATCTAATTAAATAAAAAATCATTTTTCATATTATCATGTCAAAATTTTCTTACGATACATTTTTTAGATCTTTCTAAAAAGTTTCATTACTTTATGAATAGTGAAAAGTACATAATTTTAATACAAAACTTACTTTTTTAATTTGTTTATAAAGTGAAATTATATTTTAAATTGGTTTTAATGTAACATTACATCAATTATACACCAATTAACCTAATTTATTTCACTAGAATCAATTTTATATTAGATATTTATATAAAAAAACTTTGTAAAAATTAGAATATTTTCTCTTTAAAAACCTTCTTGATCATCAATTCTATATGGTTAATTTTAAATTTAATATTTTTAATTATAATAATTGAATTTGGAAAAAAGGATTTCATATTCTTAATTATCATGATTAATATTAATTGAAAAGTTAAATTTATTTTTTGACCAAATTGAATAGTAAAATAGTAAATAATATTTACCATGGTTAGTGTTATGATAGGTTTATCATGGATTGTTAAAATAAAAAGATAGGTGTAAAAATTAACAAAAACATTTTCAAAACCCATTTATTGGCCATATTTATACCTTATCACTTATAGGATTTAACATCATCCATTTTTTAGCCTTGTGGTATGAAAAAAACAAGGGTGGAATTCATTCATTAAAAAAATTACAACGGTGTCACTCACCTCTCTTATGAAAGGTCACCCCAATAATATCTTATTCAGAGATTTAAAGAAATTCAATTAAGCCAATAAATAACCATTTTAATTATAAAATATCCTACTATAATACTATATTCCTTGTTTTTTACATAAATCCAACCAAGGAAGGCATTGAAGGAAAACCTGATGAGGATACCCAAAAAAAGGTAATGTTCATCAATTAACATTTTAATTTTATTTATTCATCCAAATAATTAATTTATTATTATATGAAGATTTTATAACAAAACCAATATCATAAATAGACTAATATTGTCTATGTTAATTGTATTACCTACAACCTTCTCCACATCCATCAAATTGGTTTCAAAATCAACATTTGTGTATATAGTAGATTATCGCCTCACGAACTGATGTCATTCTATTTTCCATTATCACAAATATATGCTAGTTGTAATGATGGATATATTTATAATATATTATATAACTGATCTTATTATTTTTATGGAATTATTATCACACATACCTTCATACCCTATATTTTTTGGGAATACGATAGTGTCACCCTTGTGTACGGTGGACAAATGCCTCATGAAGTGAGGTGGTTCTCTCACACTTTACATAAAATATATTAAGGATTGATTTAAAAAAAATATTTGATATACATTAAATAAATAATATTATATAGTTATAATATTTTATTTATCATCCATTCAATCTATTCAACAATAAAATTGAAATAATGTTCATGCATACGTACATCATACAGTCTCTATGAAGAGTGTATTTCACTTTCTATAAATAAATTTTTATAGTAAATTAGTTACATATATACTGAATATATTTTATATTTATTTCACTTTTAAATTTTTCATATTATTAAACCATGATCATTTTAATATTACTAAAAAATAAAAAACGAAAACATATATGAAAAACAAAATGGTTAGTACCCAAAATGTAAAATTATCATGGAATCACTAATAAAAAGGTAATAAAACATCATAATAAAATAATATATGGTATGATATATAGGAAATGTTTTTTAATAAAACACTTATATTTATTAAACAACTGGTTTTAATGAGTATGAATGAAGTCAAGACTTATGGTGAGGGATTTCAGTGTCACTTTAATTTTTTGAAACACATTCCATGTTTACTATATATTTCATTTATTATAATGTATAATTAAAGTGAATGTATTATTTTTATAAGGTTAATTATTGGGATTTACATATCCATTTTTTATCTCTCTTTCATGGGGTTTATGTGCAAATGTTATCAAAGTTGTAAGGGATTTTTGTCTCAATTATGTTCTATTATGAACTTATGTTCTCTAATGGGATATGTATAAATCCTCATTGAAATGTAATACCAATAATTTATTTATCCTCCTGATAATTTAATTTACCATTTTCTTTTATCTTATCATGGTGATTATGTTTAAATGTTACCGAAGCGGAAAGGATTTTATCTAAAAATATCATCATTTTTTGGGATTGTTTATGGTGTCTATTTTTTGAAATGTCATGATCTACCTCTCAATAATTATCAAAAAAATTATTATAATATATTTATTTAAGATATCATCAAATAGTATTAGAATTTTTCACCCATTGTTGCGTAAAATAATTGATAATTTGTTTTATGAAAATACAATAATATTTATCTCTTCAATCCAAAATATGTTTTCATCCAAAACCATATTTTATAAAAATGTTTTAAATTTTTTTCTTATTCAATAGATTTATTTCATATATTTTTATGTATTTTTTTAATTTTTTTAAAAAATTGATGTAGTCTTCATGTCATTTTCAAAATAATATATAATTTTTTCTTGACAAAAATGTTAAAGGAATCCTCATTTTAATGCGTACGGTATGAACAGACTTTTCGGACATCATATACAGTTATTTCATTGAGGTTTAACTTATAAATAAAATGTTTTATTTTCTAATTAAATTATTTTTATAAAACATGTCTAATAAGGTATTTTCAAAATTGAAAATGAAAGTTTCCCTATAAAATGTTTTATATGATATTTTAAAATCTTTTCCATCTAAGATGAAATCACTTGATGTTATTTATGTTATACTGGGGATATAGTCTAATGATACCTTTAATATTCTTTCTATGTATGGTTTGTGTTTATTATTTATTGATTTTTATGAAACCCATTTCTCTTCCACAGTTTATACCATTGGAAAATTCTTCGGAAACCTACTTCTTTACATGGGTTATTCTATGATTAAATGATTATAAAATTGGTCTCTTTTCCACCTGTTATGATATGTCGAAATTTATATTAATCCAATTTATTTAATTTTAAATGATATGATGGATGTTTTAAGATATTTTTCACACATTTTATGATTTTCATTATGTGATGGGTGAAACCTATATCTCCCACCATTGCATTGGGTAAATATTTTTATATCATGAGATATAAATGACTAGAATTTGGAGTGAAATTGGTTTTGTAGGGTACTTTAAGAAATATTATGATATTTTGAGTTAAGCATGACTAGTTCTATGGTTTTTGAGTTAACCCATTATAGTATTATATCCTTGGTAGTTAGGATCCTCTAATATGGAATTAATTTTCTATACTTATGTGTATTCCACAAATTCCACATACTATGGGAATATTAGGATCTCATGGATCGTGTTATTTGATTTCCATATAATCCATGTCTTATGCTATTCTGATTTTAATTACATGACTCAATATTATGTTATTTATATGAAGGGTATTGGTTTTTAATGTTATTTTCATATTCTCGTGCCCTTATGTTCATGTTATGATTATGTATCTCACCTTTTTCCATTACTAAGAATCTGATCTCAGAAATTCTTATGTTTCCTTTCCCTAGGTTATGAATATCTGTATTACGATTCTTATGTGTAACACCCCACGATTTATGGTTTGTCTATGACAACCCTGCTTCTTATTACAACATAAACAAGATTTATTACATAAAACTTCACTTGATAAAACAAAGAACATCGAGAGGTTTAGTGTCCTTTGGGCTTAGGATTATTACATAAAAACTTAAAACATGAAATACAACATCTTTATTGAAAACTTCCTTTTCATGACCACTACATTCCCTCATACTTAGCATTGCATGGGATAACCTGAGGACATGCATAAGAAAGGGGTGAGCTATAAAGCCCATTAAGGGAATACACATGGAATAATATGAGATGTACAATACATGTTAGACATTAGGAATATCAATAGATCACAAGAGAAAAATGAACATAAAGGTATGATAAAGCATGATAATCATAACATGGAAACGTGGCACCAACACTTAAAATGGAATTAGCATGAGCCAAGGCACATTGCACACGGAGCATGAGTAAACACTCATTTCACATGAAGCACGAGTAAACCCTCATTGCACATGAATTAGCGTGATTCAAAACTCATTTCACATGATGTATCATGATACTATACTTTACCCAATGCATTGAAGCACTATAAGGGCGCACCCTTCTTAAACATTTCATTTCATGCATAAGTGTGCCACATGCATCATAAAACATGGATTCATAAAACATAATCATTTATTCCACGATGATAAAATGGGGAATTCATACATGAAACTTTATAATCAATAAGTAAATTTTCATAAAGTTGAATACCCTTCATGGAGAAATGGGCATGGTATTCACTAGACAATGGCATTGGCTTAGAAAATCGGTGCGATTTTGGCAGCGTAACGGTGTGACATATAATTCATAAAAAAAATGGTTGATGATAGATAAAGGGGTGTCTCATCATATTTAAATTAAATGGACAGTAATGGGGTAATATAGATACATGTCCAAACAATTGTAATGGAATTTTGATTCATGATACAAACGTATTTCTTGAATGTAAAAGTGGAGAGAGAAGTTCCTTTTGGAATTTCGGCATAGTAATGGGTGTACATTGGAGGAATTTAATGAGAGAGAAAGGGGTCTCCCATAATTAAAACACAAATAGGGAAGTATGAAGGAGGTGTGAAACCATAACTCAACATTCACAATTGAAATTAAAAGGGAAAAACAATTTAAAGAAAATTGACAAAAATGAGAAAGGAAGAAAAAACCCTTACATGGAAGTGTCCTTCCAAAGGCTAGAGAGAGGCTTGTGAGAGGATTCTTGGGAGCATGGGGAACCTTGGGAGGATTATAGATAGAGTATGGAAGAGGTTGGAAGAACTCCAAAGGCTTTTAGTGAGGAGGAAATGGGAGCATGTGTGGGTTTATATAGGAAAGGTGAGGGAATTCTTTATTATTTAGGTTTGGGTCCCCTTACATTAAATTAATCTAAACCACAAACCATCCCATGGTTTTTGTCTATGGTTTTATTGTAAAGGGAAGAGGAAAATAATATTTTATAATGCCAAAGTCTGAAATTCTTAAAATAATAGGGTTGCTTATGTGGAGGTGAGTTACAATCCCATGGAAATTAATTTAAAAAGACAAGGGGTTTAATAAGTCTTGAGGGGTCCATTAATGCTTTGAAAAGTAATTCAAGATAACCCAAAATCTCATTATATTAATGGTAAAACATATATTGGCCGAAAATAATGGTTATAGTATTTTATTACATCACTACTGGGTCATTATGATGTCATAAAACACATAATATATTTAAATGGTATTTAAGTTTTACCCAAAAATTTGACTGTCTCAGAAAATTATGAAAAATTCACCGTTGGATAATTTCGACGTTTTGATTCCATAAATAACATTTATTTTATCTAAATAATTTTCTAAATATTTTAATTTTCACTTTTAAAATAAAACCCAACATTTATCGAAAATTCACGGGTTTTAACAGAAATGGCTTTCAAACCATAATAGAAATTATAATTGAAAAAATTAAAAGATCATTTATATTTGATAAAAATTAATTTAATAATAATAATAATATTTTATTAAAATATTTTTAATTCCAAAATCCCTTAATTTTATAAGATAGAATTCTTAATAAAATAATAACTAAAAATATTATTTGTACATTAAAAACTATTTACAATGTATCAATAATAACAAGAAGGTATATTTATTATTATATACAAAAATAATATATATGAACATAGTACTAGTGATTTGTTACATAACCCCTTAAAACAGCCGCATAAGACCTAAGGGTAAGGTGTGCAATGATGACAGACTATTGGGGTGGCTCGGATTGTTGGGCGGAGAAAAAGGGAGTGATGGCAAGAGGGGGGTGAATTGCCTTTTAAAAAATGATTAACAAATTAAAATCAAAGTTAAAGTTGTAGTGGAAATAAAAGAGGCAAGACACGCAATTGATAACGGAGTTCGGCCAAAAACCCGGCCTACGTCTCCGCTCCCAACTAAACCGTTGAGAGATTCCTACCGCTTGCTTTTCAATGGTTTTAGCAAGAAACCCACTAGGCTTTGAGGTAGCACTAGAACCTATTACAGCTTGCTTTTAGTGGTTTAGCAAGAACCCACTTGCTTTTGATGGTTGAGCAAGAACCCACTATCCTTCTTACAGGTGAAGGATAGCTGGCCTATGTCTCAAGCTATTTAAAGGAAAGCTTGACAACCTCTTCACACCTTAGAGGTGGTGTGAAACCCAAAAGAGAGAGGAATAGAAAAGGAGTTGGGGTTTGTAGGCACAAACCCAATTTGAAAGCTCAAAAAGATAAATACAATAAAACCCGTAATTGGAGAAGCCTTGGGCGCCTTTGATTGATAGGAGAGTTTGAAGGCCGCTTCCAAGCTTCTTTGGTGGTGCTCTTGGATGTGGAATTGGATGGAGCACTTGGGGTTCCTTGAGGTGGCTCGCCGGAGGATTGCCGAATGATCAACAAAGTGTCCTTGGGATTGGTTTTTGTTCCGGTTAGTGTCCGGGGCTTCCTTAGCCTTTATTTATAGGCATGGAACCCATTGGGGGCCTTCGGAGCCGTTGGAGAAGTCTTCGGAGCCGTTGGAGGCCAAAAGAGGGTTGACTGGTCAAAGCCAACGGCTAGTTTGACTGGGCTACCGGCTGGCCGGTACAGCTCCACCGGCTGGCCGGTGCCTTGGCAGAGGAGAAGAATTTTGGTCCAGGCTCCACCGGCTGACCGGTGGAGGATCCACCGGCTGGCCGGTGGGGAGACAGTAGCTGGCCCATTGGTCTGGGTGCCACCGAATTGCCTTTTAAAAAATGATTAACAAATTAAAATCAAAGTTAAAGTTGCAGCGGAAATAAAAGAGGCAAGACACGCAATTGATAACGGAGTTCGGCCAAAAACCCGGCCTACGTCTCCGCTCCCAACTAAACCGTTGAGAGATTCCTACCGCTTGCTTTTCAATGGTTTTAGCAAGAAACCCACTAGGCTTTGAAGTAGCACTAGAACCTATTACAGCTTGCTTTTAGTGGTTTAGCAAGAACCCACTTGCTTTTGATGGTTGATCAAGAACCCACTATCCTTCTTACAGGTGAAGGATAGCTGACCTATGTCTCAAGCTATTTAAAGGAAAGCATGACAACCTCTTCACACCTTAGAGGTGGTGTGAAACCCAAAAGAGAGAGGAATAGAAAAGGAGTTGGGGTTTGTAGGCACAAACCCAATTTGAAAGCTCAAAAAGATAAATACAATAAAACCCGTAATTGGAGAAGCCTTGGGCGCCTTTGATTGATAGGAGAGTTTGAAGGCCGCTTCCAAGCTTCTTTGGTGGTGCTCTTGGATGTGGAATTGGATGGAGCACTTGGGGTTCCTTGAGGTGGCTCGCCGGAGGATTGCCGAATGATCAACAAAGTGTCCTTGGGCTTGGTTTTTGTTCCGGTTAGTGTCCGGGGCTTCCTCAGCCTTTATTTATAGGCATGGAACCCATTGGGGGCCTTCGGAGCCGTTGGAGAAGTCTTCGGAGCCGTTGGAGGCCAAAAGAGGGTTGACTGGTCAAAGCCAACGGCTAGTTTGACTGGGCTACCGGCTGGCCGGTACAGCTCCACCGGCTGGCCGGTGCCTTGGCAGAGGAGAAGAATTTTGGTCCAGGCTCCACCGGCTGACCGGTGGAGGAGCCACCGGCTGGCCGGTGGGGAGACAGTAGCTGGCCCATTGGTCTGGGTGCCACCGGCTGGCCGGTGACAGAGCCACCGGCTGACCGGTGGAACCTGGCAGTGGGCAATGCCTCTGCCAGGTCCACCGGCTGGCCGGTGCTATCACACCGGTTGGCCGGTGGACTGAATTTCAGTCCACTTCTTGTCCATTCTTGGGCCAACTTCTTGGCAACCTTGTGCCTATCATTCAAAAACACTTCAAACAATATTAGACAAATAATAAGGTGATTGTGATCATGAAAATCAAACAACGAGGGGAACGAGAGGTACAACAATCTCCCCCTATTTTGATGATCACAATCACCAAAACAATAAATGTAAAATACATAAAAGAAATACATGCTTAAAGGATAAAGAAAGTAAATGCTAAGCATGATCAAAAGGATTCTCCCCCAATCAATCAAGAATTTCTCCCCCTTTGTGATTATCAAAATAACACGGGGCATAAAACTTGATTGAGGGAAAGGGTTTGAAAAACAAGATAGAGATTTGAAAAATCAATTGAGATTTTTGAAATTGAAATGAAAATTTGAATAACAGTTTGAATTGAAAGTTTTGAATCAAAAACCAATTGAAATTTGAAATTTGAAACCAAATGAAATTTTTGAAATTGAGAGTTTTGAATCAAAAATGAATTGAAAATTTAAATTGAAAAATGAATCGAAAGAGATTTTTAAATTTAAGAAAATTTCTCCCCCTAAATAAAACAAAAGATCATCGGGGAAACGAAACTATTTTTGGCCCGGAGAGACTCGCCAAAAGGGATTTTTCAATCCAAATTTGTTTCATGGCGGGTCTTCTCCTATAAAACTCGTCCGAATAAAAAATAGATTAGGGTTGACCGTACCGGGCATTTTTGCAATCACACTCATAAATGAGGTGCCCGGGTTTCTTACAATAATTACAAAATTTAAAACAAGAGCTCCCCCTTACAAAAACAGTTGGAGCATGGGAGGAGGAGGCTTGGTTGGTATAGCCAAGTCCTTGAGTGGTCCTAGAAACCCTTTGAGAACCCAATAATTTGGTCAAATTTTGTTCACCTTGGGTGAACTTGGCTAAGGATTCTCTAAGGTCCTTGATGGTTGATTCCAAAGAATCAACATTTGGGAAATTTTGCATTTTTAGGGAGAGTTCCTCCTTCTCTTTGAGAAGTTGTTCTTTTTCGGAGGAAAGTTTTTTGAAATTCTTTTTCAAAAAAACAAATTTAGAAGAAAGTTCATGAAAACCATATTCTAATTGGTCTCTAGCATGTTGGAGTTCTTCATATGATAAATGATTAAAAGAATTAGAAGAACTAGAGGAGGAAGAAGAGGAAGAGGATGATGATACCTCATGTTTTGCCATTAGGCATTTTGTACCTTGGTCACTTGAGGAGGAGGAGGAGGATGATGAGGTGTCACTCCATGTCGCCTTGAGGACCTTTTTCTTTCCTTTTTCCTTTTGCGTGGCCCGTTTTTTGTTGAGTGGGAAATCGGGCTTGTAATGCCCTTTTTGGCCGCACCCGTAGCATTTTACCTTGGGCTCGGATCTTGCGGTGGGTTCTTTCTTTCGCGCCTTGCGAGATTTCTTCTTCTTCTTGTGCTTCTTCATAAATTTGTGCATTTGGCGGGCGAGATTCTCCATTTCCGAGTCGCCGCTTGATGATGAAGAAGATGAAGATGATGATGAGGAGGAGGATCTTACTTCTTTCTGTACCTTGAGGGCGATGTTCTTTGGTGTCTTGATTGGTGTTCCCTCCTTTTGAGCTTGCCTCCTCATGGTGATCTCGTAGGTCATTAGAGATCCGATGAGCTCTTCTACCGGCATGTTTTTGATGTCCTTTGCTTCTTGGATTGCCGTTACCTTCGATGCCCATGAGATTGGAAGGATCCATAGGATCTTCTTAACCATCGTCTCTACAGACACATCATCTTCAAGAGATTTTCTACCATTGCAAACGTCAGTAAAACGTGTAAACATTTCAGTAATAGATTCATTTGGATGCATGGAGAATGATTCAAAATCTTGACGAAACATGTCCAATCGAGTGTCCTTTACTTTGTTGGTCCCCTCATGGGTAACCTCCAAAAGTTTCCAGATTTCATGTGAGGAGGTGCATGTGGAAACTTGATTGAACTCATTACGATCAAGGCCGCAATGAAGAGCGTTCATGGCTTTGCCATCAAGCTTGAAATTTTTAATATCGGCTTGGGTCCATTTGGATTCATCGGGGGAAGAGAGAGTGTAACCTTGCATGACAATTTTATAAATGGGATATCCTATGCTTCTAAGAAAAGTAGTCATGTGGGTTTTCCAATAAATATAGTCGGTTCCATCAAAAAATGGAGCACGACCCAAAGAAAAGCCTTCGGGGGTGAAAGAGGTTGATGCCATCACAATGGATCTTAAATTTGAAACCGGTGAAGGTATTACTCAAATCTTACCTCTGATACCAATTGTTGGGCGGAGAAAAAGGGAGTGATGGCAAGAGGGGGGTGAATTGCCTTTTAAAAAATGATTAACAAATTAAAATCAAAGTTAAAGTTGCAGCGGAAATAAAAGAGGCAAGACACGCAATTGATAACGGAGTTCGGCCAAAAACCCGGCCTACGTCTCCGCTCCCAACTAAACCGTTGAGAGATTCCTACCGCTTGCTTTTCAATGGTTTTAGCAAGAAACCCACTAGGCTTTGAGGTAGCACTAGAACCTATTACAGCTTGCTTTTAGTGGTTTAGCAAGAACCCACTTGCTTTTGATGGTTGAGCAAGAACCCACTATCCTTCTTACAGGTGAAGGATAGCTGACCTATGTCTCAAGGTATTTAAAGGAAATCTTGACAACCTCTTCACACCTTAGAGGTGGTGTGAAACCCAAAAGAGAGAGGAATAGAAAAGGAGTTGGGGTTTGTAGCCACAAACCCAATTTGAAAGCTCAAAAAGATAAATAAAATAAAACCCGTAATTGAAAAGCCTTGGGCGCCTTTGATTGATAGGAGAGTTTGAAGGCCGCTTCCAAGCTTCTTTGGTGGTGCTCTTGGATGTGGAATTGGATGGAGCACTTGGGGTTCCTTGAGGTGGCTCGCCGGAGGATTGTCGAATGATCAACAAAGTGTCCTTGGGCTTGGTTTTTGTTCCGGTTAGTGTCCGGGGCTTCCTCATCCTTTATTTATAGGCATGGAACCCATTGGGGGACTTCGGAGCCGTTGGAGAAGTCTTCAGAGCCGTTGGAGGCCAAAAGAGGGTTGACTGGTCAAAGCCAACGGCTAGTTTGACTGGGCTACCGGCTGGCCGGTACAGCTCCACCGGCTGGCCGGTGCCTTGGCAGAGGAGAAGAATTTTGGTCCAGGCTCCACGGGCTGACCGGTGGAGGAGCCACCGGCTGGCCGGTGGGGAGACAGTAGCTGGCCCATTGGTCTGGGTGCCACCGGCTGGCCGGTGACAGAGCCACCGGCTGACCGGTGGAACCTGGCAGTGGGCAATGCCTCTGCCAGGTCCACCGGCTGGCCGGTGCTATCACACCGGTTGGCCGGTGGACTGAATTTCAGTCCACTTCTTGTCCATTCTTGGGCCAACTTCTTGGCAACCTTGTGCCTATCATTCAAAAACACTTCAAACAATATTAGACAAATAATAAGGTGATTGTGATCATGAAAATCAAACAACGAGGGGAACGAGAGGTACAACACGGATAACATCGCTCGAGTGGTAATTTCTATCAACTTCCACTTCTCCTATATAGAGTCATGTTCAAGCTTGACATGATAAAGCTCAGCTTGGGCATGGTCAAGAGCGAAGCCCAAGGATGCCACCTCTTTTCCGAGCTCTGACAAATGCGCTTCGTATAGAGAAATTCAACTGGATGAGTCCATCACTTCTTTTTTCTGAGTAAATTGGATTTGTTAAAGCCCAATATTTATACTAATCATGTGATCAATGTTCAATGGCTATATTAGTGATGGTAAAAATTCTTAACATAAAACCAAAGAATTTTACATTTTATATAAACATAAAGAGACAATTAATTATATCAAGAGGGATTTCCATTAATGAAACTTTGGGTTTTTACATTGTCCCTTTTTAAAGATAGATTTTTGATAGCTTATGTTTCATATAACACCCAACTAAAATAAATAGTGAAATATTATTATAACATATCCATTAAATAGAATGAAATGATTAATAGGAAGAATATTATAGAATTTATATATTATTTATTCAATAAAAATTTAATAAATATATTTTATAAGTATATAATAAGAATAACTCCAATTTTAGACATAAAATGCTATACTTTTCTAAAATAGGTTTTATTATCTTTTAATGGCGCACTTGTTTTAAAACTAAATTTTAATTTTTTTTAAATTATACCTGAGAAAACATAATTTTTATAATCTAAATGTTAAAAAATAACATAGTGATGTTTTTTGGAATTTTTTCTGAAAATATTTATTTTCCATTGAATAGTGAAAATGACATTTTTTAAAAAACTACCAATTTCATTATATTAAAAGAATAATTATGTTTTTATAATTTGATATAAATTTAAATTAAGTAATTTTTAGATATAAATCATTTAATTTATGTCATTTTAAAAATTCTTATTCCTTAATTTTTAATAAGAACATTTTTTACAGGATTAGTTTTAAATTAATTTTTTAAAATTTAGTGTTTTGAATTTTAAAAAATGGATTCTATATTTTAATTTATAAGGAAACATTTAATTAAAAAGTTCCCTTTTATTTTTTGTAAAATATGAATAATATCCATTGTAATTTTTGCTACCATGGTAAAGGGTAAATTGAGTAATTTAGGTTAAAAATAATACTACAGGGACTAAATAATTACCCTATCACTTTCCCATATTTTATTGGTTGAATTAATATTATCCATAATCTGGTAAATTTATGTTTTATGACCATTTATGTCCATTTCTATGAGGTTATGACATTTATAATATTTTATTTAAAAAAAATTCAAAGATGCATCATTCATATTCTTTATAAATATAACATTATAAATATAGTTTTATTCAAATGGTATATTATAAAAGAAATATAAATATATTATCTAAAATTATAATCTAAATTATTTAATTTTATTTCTTATTTCTTGTGACTAAATAATTACCTTAAATAATTATACATTAATGATGTAGTTCTTATTTTATTAAAAAAATATCAAATAGATTATATTAATATTTTAAAAAACATATATTTTGATATATCTAATGTCACCAAGAATTTTCCAGATATTTTGTACATTTTTTGGATGTGTAATGTTTTTTGGATTTATCATGTTTTTAAATTTTATAAAATTCAATGTAATGAATAGTTCTTAAAATTGACATTCTTGATATTTCATAGTAAATTATATTTTTTAAATTGATATAAAGTTTCTAAAAATATTATATTTGGCCCAATATTTTTTTTAATATTTAAAATAGCTTCTATGATCAATTTATGGCTCCTTTTTTATTTTGTAGTAAATATATTAACCTTCAATGTGTTAAACCCCATGCTGTCAATATAGAAGTTTAAATGGTCGAATAAGTGTTATACCCAAAAGATAAGGATATAACAATAGTCTAAACTTCTCTAAAATATTATGAGATTGACAATACTATACTGTAATTACCTTAAACAAAATATTGTGTTCACTAATAGATACTTGTCTATGAAAATGACTTATATATTATATAAATCAAATATAAATAAAAAATGTCACTCTCCTTGTATTTATTATATTCTATGTTTCCACATAGGAAAAATCAATATATGAATGAACCTAAAAGTAAATTTTCATATAAATAAAATTATTTTACTTAAAGAAAATTATTTTTTATTTTTACATATAAGATAATTACCATAAATTTTTTTGAATTTCTAATATAGTATTTATTTTATTAAAATAAAATATAATAAATGATATTAAAAAATATAATTTTAATATAATTTGAATGTGTTAGTATATGATTTTAATTTTATAAATCTATATAAAATATTTAGTTTGTTTTAAAAAAAATTATTCGAATTTTAACTTTTTTATATATTAGATGTTATATTAAATGAATAGTTTGACAATTGACTTTATCTATAATTTATAAAAATAATATCTTATTTAGTTATATAAAATTCATTAAAATATTATATTTGACCATGTTAATGTAATATAGTCAAAAAATCATAATTTTTTCATTTATGAGTCTTTTTTCATTTAGAGTAACATTATTTACCCTTTATGAATAAAATAATTTCTACCACAGCGAGGGAAAAAATATCCAACTAATGGATAAATCAAATCCACAATGTTTAAAATGTGATAATAACATGTCTACATTCTATTTGTTTTAGGGATTAAAACCATATAATATATTATATTAGAATTAATTTTCAATTGTAGGAATTTGAGATGATACATTAATTTATTATAATTTAATCTTTTGGGAAATCCCAAAAGTTCTCACGCCTCAATTATAAAAGGGAACCTCCTCCCTCAATTATTCACACCACTCTGACCCTTCTATCTTCACCAAAACCTTAGAATATATCTTAAAAATAAAAATATGTTTTTTTAGATCTTTATCCTCAAAAAATTACAACCCTAGATCCTCTAAGAATATTTCTAAAGAAAGTTCCCTAAAGATGAAGAAATCATTTTTTACAAGGCATTCAAGTTATGTTCTACTAATAATTTAATTTACTATGTTTTTTCCATATTAAAATAACAATTCTCGAATAAAATATATTATTTTATTTTATAATTATTATGAAACTAACATATTATTCCTTTTTTATCCTATGAAATATGAATGCACTTCCCATTCATAGGGACGAATTACCATCTCCACATTGATGTGTAATTCATTTTTCATCCCCACATCAATTAGATGGTTATAATTATGGTAATAATGTATATATATATATGTATATGATAATGATAGAATTCTATTTATGCTATAAAATTAATATATTATCCATATCTATACCCTTTCATCCATGTAGAAATAATATCATCACTTGTGCTTATGTATGGGTTACTATCCCAATGACGTGATGTGATTCATTTTATATGTGTTAAACTCAATAATGGTTCTAAAAATATATTCATAGATTCAATATTTTATTTAATACATTAATTTTATTTTTGATATGTTAGATCTATATCTTATTCAAAATAACGTGGACTTTTAAGAAAAAATATTCATGTGAAAATAAGGCAATTAACACCCAAAACAATGAAATGTATAAAATATTACTTATAGAAAAGTTTTATAATTTTATAAGAGGATAATATATGATATCATAAATATTAATACGGTTCTTTGATTAGTTAATAATATGTTTCAAACCACTATATTGGTGTTTCAAAGAGTTTTGTAGTAAATGTGTTCTATCATGAGGGTTTATTTCATGTTCTCATCATTATTTGGGATTTTTTTGTTTAAGTCTCATTTGTGGAATACATGTCTTAATTATACATATTTTATTAAAAAAATAAAATTTACTTTTTTTCTCCTATTAATTATTAAATATTTGTTTCTACCCATGTTTTTCATTTTATTTAATGGTATAAAAGTAATATTTTTTTTATTTTTCTAGCAAGGGGTTTTAAAATTTTCGGACAAAAAATGTGGAATGAATGTTTTTTAGTATTAGGTGGAATGAGAGTATTTTTTTCCCATATTTATGAATAATGGTTTTTAATATTCAATTCAGAGTTTATTTTCAAAGAATAGGTTTTCTTTCATAACTGTGTGGATTTTTAAATAAATAATTTCCAATTAAAAAAATGATATTTCTTTAAAAAAAAATCAATGATATTATAAGAGTATTATCATCTAATTCAATGCTCATTATTGAATAATATTCTTAATCAATTTCTATCTATTATGATACTGTATTTTATATTATATATAATGTTTCAAGATTCGTTATACTATGGATGTTTTTTATACAATTTATCATATTATTACGGATGCTTCATAGATAATGTATTCATATTTCATATTCTAGTTTCTTAAAATTGATGATTATGTTTATTATGTTTATACTCGTTCACACGAGGAATGAATTAGACTTTGAAAGTGATTATTGGGGTCCACTATATCCTCCTGATGCATTGATAGGTCTTATGAGACAAACTATGTTGGATTTTTTGAATAGGCATTACCAATTTCTGTATACTTATTAGTGGAGTCCTTGATTGTTTGTTTCAGATATATGGCATTATGCATTATGTAATTATGTGGTTATTTCTTTATATTCCTTTTGATTATTAAACATGTAGAATATACAATATTATATTTCAGTCTCATTATATTATTTGTATGGAATTATTAGTTTGTCATATTTTATTCCTTATACTATGCTCAAATTATTGATTAAATGGAATATGATTTTGTTATTTTCCTTTCTATAATCATTTATGATTATTTATCATTACATTAATTGTATGTATACCTATACTGAGAATATAATATCAACCCTTCATGATGTTTTATTTTTTGCCAAGATGACAATATGATTATTATGAATGATATACATTATTAAGGTGGGATAATAGTCATATTATTAAGGGATTCACTATGTCGCCTTTTATGTTTTAAAATTTAATGTGAATTTCATGTATGTATCTAGTTTACCAAGACTACAAAACTATTTTTTTTCTTTTTGATGTGATTACTTATATCTAAAGACATTGTAATAAAATAACCACCAACCTTGGGATAGTTGATTTGGTATCATTGCAGTTGGTATAATTTGATATTTTCTTGAAATAGTGGGAATTATATTAAGGAAATTATTGATTAAAGTATAATAACCTATTATAACATTTAGAAATATTACTAAAGGTCCCAAACATATGATTTATATGTTATTTATAACAAAATATTCTGATTATGTTAATTGTTTCACTAGTTATGATATTATAAATTATGTTTCGTAAATGTTATGATCTAATATAGTGTCTTAAATCCATTAGAAATGGTGCCTAGATGAAGGACTAGAAATCTTGTCAACACACATTATCAAAATAGTAATAATGATTATTTAATTTTTGTCTTTAAGAAAATATTTCTAAGGGATCTAGTCTCCCAAAAATTATCAACATAATGGGAAATAGTATCATGTTATATCAAGAATGAGAGATAATTATTTATATATTTTTTATTTTGAAGGAAGTTTGGATAATGAGAATAAGGTGAGGAATGATTTTATCACATGTGATCATTGTCAAAGGAAAGAAAATGGTATATACTTTACATGAAATTAATTTTACTTGAATTGTGAAGACAAATGACACCATGCTCATGATTCCAAATGAATTAAAGAATTTTCCAATGTTCAATGCATAAAATATAATGATATTATGAAGTACGTTAGAGATTTTCCCAAGTTTCAAAGGAATATTCCTCAAAATAAACTATTAGGTCATGGTAAAACTTATATTCTCCCCACATCAGAAGAGAAGTGAATAATGTGTTATATGTGGATTAAAGAATTATATCATTTCATTATTTTATAAATTATGTATTGGTTATATTAATTATGGAAAAAATAATAATTATTCTACATTACTTCTTTTTAAGGATTTAGATGCATGTGATGAATAGTATTAGTGGCCAAGAGAAGTGAATTTGCTTTCATGTTAGTGTTTTAGAAAATACATGATTTAGAAAGGATAACCATAAATGTGTGCTTGATTTCGAGATTACAACAATGAGATATTTATAGAGATTATTGGTAATGGGGAATGTTTTTAGTGATTTTATGGGTTATGATATATTTTTCATCTTATTAAATGTTTTTATTTAACGAATATATTTAAAAAAACATTTTATTTTTGGAAGCATGTATGTTTTCATTGTGGTTTTAAGCTGATGATGGTATTGAAATATTTAATAACAAGTTCGACATTATGTTTCTTGGAGGGAGATATAATTCTAATTTTATTTTTAAAATTTATTGACCTTCTATATAAAATTAATAGACATCGAATTTGGAATGATGCCTTTTAGATGAGTCTTAAGGGTAACTACTTATGCAATGTATTAATTATTTTATTTTTTTAGGATTAAGTAAAATTTATCATATAAGATAGCCTATGATAACTAATTTTTTTCTATAAATATTTAATAGTTGAAAGAATGACATTTGGATCTTATGATTCATTAAAGTTCTTTAGGACTAAAATTCATCATAAATTTCAAAATACTAGTGTAAGAAATGAATCGGAGATAGATAGAAGAATATTAAAAGGATGTGATTATAGTTTTGAAAAAGGAATGAAATCTAGAAAGTTTATATTCTTTAGTTATCAATCTAAATGGTAATGTATTTCCTTAACATTCAGAAATAGATCTCGAAAAAAAACAAGTCATCTTATTACCATTAAATTTGATAAAATATGTGGTCTATTAAATTACCACTAGTCTATTTATTTTAGGCCCTTATAATTCCATAGATCATTTAAATTCTTATGATAAATGACCACAACAATTTATTGTGATTTTTTATTCATATTATTTTAAACCAATGTTTTCATATTTAAAATCCTAGTTTTGTTATGACTTTCACATTAACCATTTTCTCTTTTTAAGATGGCTTTTTATTAACCCTATTTACGATGTGGGTTTCCCACAATGGAACATTCAGGTATAAAATTTTGATTTTTAATGATCTATTACAAATTTTGATGATCAAATTTATTGAAGTAGGTGATAATATAACACCTCAAAATTTTATGGTATGTCTTTTTTTTAAATTATTCTATTTGATAGCTTAGGTTGCACAAAGAAGTAATCTTAAATGAATAATGAAAAATTATTATAACCTAACTATAAAACTGGTGTGAATTAATAGTATTAACCATATTATAAATTATATTATATATTCAATCAAAAAAAATTCATCAGATAGATTTGATATGAATAATATAATAATAAGTCCAATTTTAGGCATAGTAATTTATTTTATCCAAAAGGTATTTTTTTCATTTTAATTAGCCACTTGTTAAAAAAATAAAGATTAACATTTATTTAAAATTATTTTTGAAAAAATATAATTCATTTTCAAGAAATGATTGTCTAAAATTAACTTAGGATGAATTACTAGTATTTTTTCTAAAATGATTTATTTTCTATTGATTTGTGAAAAATACCATATTTTAATGTCAATTTCACTGTATTAAAAGAATCTTTATGATTTTAATTTTTGATCAAATTAAATTAATTACTATTTAGTTTAGAATTTTTTTTTTATTTTTAGTGAAACATTCTTATACCATATTTTGGTATGTGTTCATTTTTGGGCTTAAAAATTCAATTTCAATAAAATTGTTTTTTATTTATCTTTAGGGGATTAATCAAAAAATAAATTCACAGAATTAGATTATTTTAAATTTAAAAAACTGGATTATATATTTGGATTCATAAGGAAAAAATTGAGTAAATCGTTCCAATTTAATTTTGGCCAATAAGAATTTTAAATTTGGTAATTTTCACTACAATAGTGATGGTTAAATTTGGTAATTTTGGATAAAAATAAAATGATGGGGACCATAAAATGATTATAACACATCAATAAATTTTATTATTTGATTTTATATGTTTTTAAAGTAATTTAATTTAGTTTATAGGACCATTTATATACATTTTTTGAGGTTATGATAGTTAAAATGTTTTATTTAAAGAAATGTCAAATATGTATGATTCATATATTTAATAACTATAACATTTTTAATATTGTTTTATACAGAAGATATCTTCTACATAAAATACTAATTTTAATTATAAATATTTTATCTACATCATGGTGTTTTATTTTTAGTTTTTAATACAGAAATATTTATCTCAAATAATTATACAAAAATGATGTAGTAATTAGTTTACAAATAAAATATCAAATAAATGCTATTAAAAATATTAATATAAATAAAATTTGATATGTTTAATGTCATTAATAAATTTTCTTGACTAAATGGAATAATTATTTATGTATTGAAATATTTTGTTTTATTTTTCTTATTTTATTGATTTTTTAAATTCAATGTAATGAAGAGCTCTTAAAAGTGACATTATGAATATTTCACAGTAAATAATATTTTATTAAATGAAATAAAATTCCTAAAAATAATAAATTTTCCAGAAGGTTTCTGATAATATTTAACATGTCATATTTTATCCATTTATTGGTCGATTTTTATTTTATATTAATTATATTAACCCTCAAAACGTAAAAATACAAGTTGTCACAAAAGGAGTTAAAATAGATAAATGAGTGATATAAAAAAATATAAGGGCATCACCATGATCTAAGAAAGTTAAAAATATTCTGTAAATAATATTAATATATTATAATAACCATAGGCTCAAATTTTTTTTATTTAATGGACAATTGTCTGAAAATGACTTATATATTATTTAAATCGGTGATTGTTAAAAAATGTCACTCTCTTTGTATTTAATATATTTAATGTGTTCACATAACGAAAAAATAAATATTTGAGTGGAAGTAAATTTAGATTTTTATATTAATGGTATTAGTTCCATTTTATAAATTAATTTTTAAGTTTTATATGGCGTATAATTACCATAAATTCTTGGGAAATACAACTGTAGTAAAAATTGAATTAATAAAAAGATAAAATAAATGATATTAAAATTATTAATATTTATATAATTTGAAAGATTTATTGTCTGAAATTAACTTCATATATATATATATGAAATATTATAGTTTTATGAAAGATTTATTTTTTAATTTCCACTTTTTTACCTTTTTGAAGTCAAATTACCTAGTACTGTCATAAATTACATCAATGATAATTTACAAAAATAAAATTTCATTTATTTACAAAAAACTCATAAAAAAATATATCTTAGACCATTGGAATATAATATCATTATAATATCATAAATTTTCTATTTATGAATAAATGTTTTTATTTATTATAACATTACTAACCTTTTACTATTTAAATACTAGTTACCACATATAAGGTCAAAAATAACAAAGGGATAAATAAAAATTTTAATCTTTAAAATGACACCATAACATTTCTTAATTATATTTATTTTTTATAATTATAACCATAAAAAATATTATATTCTTTTTCATTATAATTTTGAGTCCCTGGGAATTATAATTTTATTTATTATAATTTAATATTTTGAAATATTCAAATCTTTCCCCCACCCAAATTATAAAAGGGAACCTCCACCCTCAATTTTTTCACACAACTTTGAGCGTTATAGATTGATGAAACAGAAACTATTTCACTTATGAACATACTTAGATAAGTTTTAGAGGTCATTATCTTCCAAAAAATCAACCCTAAATCCCTTGATAATATATCTAAATGATATTTTCTCAAGTAGAGCTAATCATTTATACCAATGCTTTCATGTTCACTTCTTCTTTTTCATACTCTCTATGTGTTTTTTTCTTCCTAAAGTAATAACACCAATATAATCTATAATATTAGATGTTATTATTATTATAAAACAAACATATTCTACTTTTTACATCCTATAAAAATATGAAAGCACTGAAAGTGTATACATATAGCTTAAGGTCTCCACATAACTGTGTGATTTGTTTTTCAACACAACATTAATTCAATGGTAATAATTATTTAAATAAGGGATATATAAAAATGATAATTATGAGATTATATTTATAATATAAAATTAATATATCATCCCCTTCCTTATCATTTCGACTATTTCGAAATGATATCATCACTCATGTATAGATACATATTACGGTCTATATGAAGCGATGTGATACATTTTCTATGTTCGACATTCAATAATGGTTCTAAAAATTTATTTAATGAATAATATGATAATTATGATATTAATTTTATTATGGGTATTCTGTATTTATTACCTTTCTAAGATAACTGGGCCATCAAGACAAAACAATACTACGAAAATATGGAAATTAACACATAAAACAATGAAATGAATAAAGTACTATTAAAAACATGTGGTAAAATGTTATAACGGTGTTATATGTGATATCATAAATATTTATAAAAAAAATTTATAAGTTAAAAATATATTTAAAACAACTATATAGTTACTTCGTACACTTATAGAGTAAATCATACCTAATGTAAGGCTTTTTTTACAATATCATCATTATTGGAGTTATTTTTAAGTCATCGCGGGGGAATATTTTTCTTCCATTTCCATGTTTTCTAAAAAACATAAATTATTTTTTAATATTATAATTTGAATATTTAAAGTCTTTTTTACCCATATTTGACTTTTTATAATTTTTTGTAAAATAAATATTTTTTTATTTTTCAAAAGATGGGCATTTTAGCTTTTCTTAGAAACAATATGGATAGAAGGATTTTTTAACATATGATGAATGATAATTTTTCAAAAAATCATGAATACTTCATGTTTTGAATCATACATTAAAATTTTACATGTTTATTTTAATGGAATATGATTTGTTTTATAATTTCTCATCTTTTCAAATAAAGGATTTCAAAAAAATGGTTATTATCTAAAAAACCCAATGACTTGATTTTAGTATTTCCATCTATGTCAATAACCTATATTTAATATTACACTTAATTGATGGAGATATATTATGATATCATCTAATATAATTTATTTCATTTTTTAGGACAGTTTTGGTTATGGATGTTTTTTTGGTACCATTCTTTGCATTACTCTAGATGGTTTATAGTTAACCTATTAACATTTATTATGCTAGTTTTTCAATAAAAATGTGCATGTTGTTTATGTTTTTCACATTTCATATAAGGAATTAATTGGACTTAGTATGTGATTACTAGGACTCACTATATCCCTTCAATTAAACGGTTGGTCTCTTGAGACAAACTAGACTGGGTTTTGGTGGAGTTATTACCCATTTATATATATTTCTTAAACTAGGTCTTGAAAGTATGTTATAGACATCGTGATTTATTCATTCCATCGTTATAAAAAAATATTGATATTAAATGTTATTATTCCACTAGTGGAATACATATGGTTATGTTTTATTCTCATGAGATTATTTATATGCCATTATATGTTCATATTTTATTCCTTCCATATTATTGTCAACTTGTTGATTAAATAGAATGTGTTTTAGTTTTTTACCTTTCCATAATGATTTATGATTATTTATAATAGCTTCATTTCTATTTATACTCTTAGTGATAATCTAATACAACCCATTTATTATGTTTTATTTTTCCCAATAATGCCAAGATGATTATTATAAATAATTTTCGGGGTTAATCTAGAAAAATAATGGTGTTCTCAAGGGATTAAATATGTAAAATTTTATGTATTAAAATTTAATTTGAATTTTATTTATGTATCTGGTTTACCAAGACTATTAAACTGTTCGGCCCTTTGAGAATTGATTCCTTGTATCTTATGAAATTTTAATAAAATAACAATACATTTGGGATACTAAAGTTGTGGTCATTAAAATATGTTTCAGATTAAGTTTAGTAGAAAACTTGTGAGATATATTAAATAAAAAAATGTTATTATGATAACCTATGAAGAAATTTGGAAATATTCCCAAATAAACCATGCTTATGATTTAGAGATTATATATACCTAAATTTTTAATTAATGTTAATTATTTCACTTTTTTTGAAATTAAAGATGAATTTTCATATAGTAATGATCAAATCTACTATATTCTCAGATTTATAAAAAGTACCTTACATAAGGAATGGGAACCTCATCAATAGACATAATATAAATAGTAATAATGATCATTTCAAAGGTAGGTTTAACCAAATATTTCAAAGGGAACTAGTCTCCCATACAATATCTATATAATAAAACAATAGTGTCATTTTATAAGAAGAATGAGAAATTATTTTCTATGAATTATGGATTAGAAAGTAAGAAAAATAAGAAGAATGAAGTAGAAAAAAATAGATAGTGGGATGGAGGGAAAAAACAATTTTCTCATATATGATCATTATCAAAGGATACACCTGGGTATACTCTTAATAGAAAAAGTGGTTTTACATCATGTGTGTATAAAAAGGCCTCCATACAAATGATTTAAAGGGAAGGAAATAATTTTCCAATGTTCAATGCTTGAATAATGATGATATGGGGCACCATACTAAACAATTACCGAAGTATCAAAGGATTTTCCCTGAAAATAATCTAATGGATCGTGGTTGAACTAATGATTTTTCCACAGATGAGGAAAATTATTAATGTCATTACGATTGTATTAAATAATAAGGAAATATTAAAAAAATTCAATGATATAATTTTCATTAGAATTATGGAATAAATATTTATTATACTACGGTACTTAATCTATAAAGATATGGAAGCATGTGATGAATAGTAACATTAACCAAGAGAATTGGTTATGGTTACATGTTGATAATTTCTAAAACAAACGATTTTTTAATGACAAATATATTTATATTCTTGACGTTGAGATAATAATAAAGATATGTTTATGGAGATTATTGGTGACCATGAATTTATTTGGTGATTTTATGGTTTAGGTAATATTTAGAAGGTTTACTAAATGTTTCCATTTAAGGAATATATTAGAAAAACTATGATTTTATTTTTGTAATCATTAATGTTTATATTAAGGTTTTAAGGTGATAAATAAATTAATATATTTGATAAAAACTACCTTATGTTGTTTTGGGAAAATATAATGTTATGTTTATTTCTGAAATTCAGTGACCTTCCTTCAAAAAATTTTAGACATTGAATTTGGACAGATTTATTTTGGATGAGTCTTAAGGATAAATACTCATAGAATGGATTAAGGATATTTTTTAGGACAAATTACAGTTTATAATATATGATAACCTTTTATAACCATTTTTTTTATAAACATTTTTAGGTCAAAGGAATGCCTTTTGAATTTTAAGATTCATTAAAATTGAGCCAGGCATAAAAGTCATCATTAATATCCATCTCCTTGTACAAGAAATGAATTTAACATAAATCAAATCACATGAAAAGGGTGAGATAATTCTTATGAAATTTAATTAAAATTATATATTTTATCTTCTGGAATTATCTATCTAAATGGTAAAGCAATTCCACAATTTTGGAAATGGATCTTAAAACAAATGGGTTCTTACATTACCTCTTTATCCTTTGAATTAGATGGTCTTCTAAATTATCTCATATCTAAATATTTGTGTCCCTTACCATTCCATTTATCATTTAATTTTGTTTGATAAATTATCTATAACTTTCTATATCATTATTTTCTACATATTCACTTTCCACCAATGTTCCCATATTTGAATGCCTAATTTTGTGGTGACCTTACTATTTAATTTTCCCTCTAATTAAGAGAATTTTTTATTACCCATATTTACTATATGTGTTTCCCTCCAAGGAATTTTCATGTATCAAATTTTTTTTGTAATTATATTTCAAATTGTGTGGAAACATTTTGTTGAAGTAGGGTAAACTGTAACACCAAAATATTTTATGGTGTATCAATTTTTAAAATAAATGTATTCTATTGATAACGTTTCATACATTAACCAGATTTAAAAAATAACAAAATATTATTATAAATAATTAATTATTTTTTGGGTATGAAAACTGTTAAGAATAATTTAAAATTTATAGATTATATATTCAATCAATTTTTTTAATCCAATAGATTTGGTGAAAATAATATAATAATAAATCTAATATTATATAAAAATCTATATTATTGTAATTGTAGTATGGTCTGCTTTTAATGGTGTACTTGTTTAAAAACATAATTTTAAATTTTTGTATATTATATAATAAAAAATAAAATTTTGTTTTTGAATTAATATTTTAAAAACTATCATTGGGTGAATATCTAGTATTTTTTTGAAATATTGATTTTCTATTGAATGGTGAAAAATATTAATTTTTATATAACCATTATTTTTATTCTATTAAAATTATCAATGTGATTTGAGTTTTTTCTCTATTTAACATAATTAATCTTTATTAATAAATAATACAATTTATTTAATTTTAATCATCCTTTTACCTTATTTTTGTATAAGTACACTTTTTGGCTTGAAAAAACAGTTTACAATAAAACTATTTTTTATTGCAATTTGTGTGATTAATTTTAATCTAAATTATGATACTTGTGTTTTTTGAATTTTGAAAATGGATTCCCCATTGGTATTAATTATATTCAAATTTATTATATAGTTTTTTTTTTCAATATTAATAGTAACCATGTTCATTTTTGATACCACAATAAAGGGAAAACATGTAAATTTGGGTTAAAAATAAAATTATTGGGACTAAGATATGACTCTCAATCTTTCCAAAATTTTATTTAGTGAAAAAATTTCATCCATAACCAATTATTGTTTGGGTATATGACCATTTATCGCCATTTCGTTGATGTTGTGATATTTGTAATATTTTATTTAAGGAAATGTAAATGATTTCATTTTCATATTTTTAATAGATATATCATTATTTAAATGTTTTTTTCAAGAGGATGTCTTTGAATATAAATATTTATTTTAAATCCAAAATTTATAAAAAACATCATATTTTATTCTTTAATTATTAGTGATGAAATATTTACCATAAATAATGATACCACAAAGTTGCAGTAATTGTTTTATTAATAGATAAATTGAATAAATGATATTGAATATATGAAAATAAAAATTATTTGATATATTGAGTCTCATAAATAAATTATCGATTAATTTAACATATTAGTTATGTATTAAAACATTTTTATTGAATTTTTGTTATTTTATTAATTTTATTATATTCAAAGTATTGAATAGTTCATAAAAAAGACATTATGAATATTTTATAGTAAATAATATTTTATTATATGAAATAAAATTTGTAAAAGTATTATATTAAGCCAAATATTTGTGTTAAAGTTAAAAATTTCATCTGTGACCAATTTATTTGTCTTTTTCCATTTTATATTAACTATATAAATGCTCAATGAGTTAAAATCTGTGTTTCCTTGGTTATACCTAAAATGGTTAAAAATAGTTTAAAACAAAACAATACTGGTATAACCATGATCTAAAATTGTAAAACAAATATTATATTAATCCAATTATTCAATTTTTACATTACGAACCAATTTGAGTTATTTAGTGGACACTTTTTCATGAAAATTACTTATATATTATATAAATCATAGATAGCTACAAAATGTCATTGTCTATGAATTTAATATTTTTTATGTGGTCACATAAGTAAAAAATAAAGATATGAAATGTCTAATTTTTCAATAATGAAATTATTTTAAGTATATAATTTTTCTTAGTTTTTAAAAGTTTTATAATTACCAAACATTCTAATGAAATTGACATATATAATAGTTTACAGATAAAATATTTTTTAAAATTATATAAAATTAAAAAAATATATCATATATTTTATAATTTAAATATAATATTTTATAAAGAATCATAATATTTTTAGTGAAAATTAATTTTAAAATTTTTAGTAACATTTTTAACACTTGATTTTTAAAATTGTGGTTACCACTGTTATGGTCAAAAATATCTAATACATGGGTAAATCCAAATGATATGGTTTAAAATGATAGAAAATATTTTCTAAATTCTTTTTTTATGTAATTAAAACCCTATACTATATTATCATTAAATTATATTGAAATTTGTGGAATTTGTAATAGTAAATTAATCTTTTATAATTTCCTCTTGTCGAAAATCCCAAAACTTCCCCTCATTTTAACTATAAAATGAAACATCCTCCCTCACTTCATCAAAACTAATTTATTATTCTAGATCAACAAAAAACTACTCATTTCTATAAAAAACATACCAATACATGTTATAGAGGTTGAGATCAACCAAAAATACCATCCATAGATCCCTTGATAAGGCATTTAAAGGAAGTTTGTTGAAGATAATGTAATCATTTTTACAAACACATTCAAGTTCAATTCTTACTATATGTTATCTTTATGTGTCGTTTCCAAAAAATAATAATAAATCGAGTGAAAAAAAATACTCTGAAATTTTATTATTATTACGAATCAAACATATTATACATTCTAAAATCCTATGAAAAATGAAAGCACTACACATGTTTAAGTACAACTTACTGTCTACCATTGCGGTTTTATTTTTTCATCAACAATTGACATATATTATTATAATGATATAAATAATGGATATATATGATAATTATATAATTATAATGATTCTATAAAATTAATATACCATCTACTTTCTTACCCTTTCAACCATATAGAAATGATTACATCACTCGTGTGTACGTGCAACTTACCATCTCCATGAAGCGATGCGATTCATTTTATATATTCAATAATAAAGAATGGTTTTAAAAATTTATTTAAGGATCAACTATGTATTTTATGAAATTAGTTTTTTCCTATGGATGTTTTACCTATATACTAATGAAGATTACTAGGAATTTCAATACAAAATAGGCATTATTATACAACTTAATTAATATACAAAAATATTGTAATAAATAAAACATTATTAATAAATGAGTGGGAAAATTTTATAAGGGGATCATATAAGATATCATAATTATTAATAAGATTATTTTATAAGTTAATAATATATTCAAAACCACTATACAGGTGTTTCAAACACATATAGAGTAAATTATAACTAAGGTAATGGTTTCTTTAACAGTCTCATATATTTTTTATTCTTTTTAAATAAATGATATCAAAGTAAAAAAATGAGAATTTCTTTAAAAATCAATGTTTTTTCATAATATTTTCATCAATTTCAACACCATATGTTAAATACTATTCTTAATTGAGGTTGATATCTTATGATACAATATATTAATTTTTATTTAATTGTGGATGATCACTTTGACAGTGGATGTTCTATTTTGATACCATTCATCATATTACTCTGGATGGTTTATAGTTAAAGTTCTTATATTTAGTATGCTAGTTTATCAATATTAATGTTTATGTGGTTTATGATTCACCCCTTTCATATGATTAATGAATTAAACATAGTAATTTATTTGTTAGGCCCATGATATTCCATTGATGCATCAGTAAAACTCATGAGACAAACTAGGATGAGTATTGCCCAATAATATACCAATTTATGTAGAATTATTAGTTGAGGCCTTGAAAATAAGTTTTATTTGTCTTTAATTTTTAATTCCATCATTATGAGATTATTTATTTATATTCAATGTAATTATTCCATCTAGGGTTTCATCCCCTAGGGGTAGCCTGTTCCCTTCTGGCTTCCTTTTCTAATCTTCTTTTTGATGTTGATTTTTTTTCCATCTTTCTCATTTATATGCAGGCTTTTCCTTCTTTTCATGCTTCTCCTTCTCAGATGGATGTTTCACTTCTTCAGTGAACTTGTTCTTCTATAGGGACACCCTATTCATGCATTCTTTCAATGCTCTCCTCCACTCTCTTTCCACCCGTCCCGGTTGGGTGTTTCATTTTCTCCATGGATGTGGCCTGCTGTCAGAATAAGGCTAGTCTCAATCACTGCTCTGTCTCCCAGATCCATTTCATTAGACTCCATTTTGTTCATATGTAATGGGTCTCATGGGGGGTTTGGGATGTATTGGATGAGTGCTTATCAATTTTCCATGAGTCATGTTTCGTGTTGTTTCTCTCATGCCTTGGTGTTTTATTATCCTTAATTGGCAACATTTTGGTCTTTTCCATTCTTTGGAGGGATTCCGATTTTGGTGGTATTTTTTGGTCGCGTTTGGTGTTTGGCCTTTTACAGTTTTGGTTTTTGTTCATGGTTATCCTCATCGACGTCGACAGTAATTTTTGGTGTGTATGTTTCTGTATGCTGGTGTCCATTCCAACTCTGATCTTGCTCTAAGATTCAATTACTCTCCTCCTAGTCGGTTTTGGGTGGTGGATTTCAAGGTGTCTTGGGAGGTGGTTTCGAGTGGTCGACAGTGTTTTAGGACCTTACAGTGCTTAGTGATGTTTATTATGTTTGTTGATGATCCTCTGATGTTCTGTATGCTTGTTCGGGGGAGATTATTCCAGTCCCACAGTCGAGAATTATGATCTCAGGTTGCCCCCATCTCAGTTTGAAGGTTTTCAATTTTGGCCAATAGTGATGTATGTAGCTCCGATGGGTTCCGATCACCAGTGATGCTAATGAAGACTATGGGATTTGCGTATCAGGGTTGTGATTTAGGGAGTGTGGATCGAGTGGGTTCTCAGCTCGAGGTGTTGACGTGTGTCCTGTTTTTGAATTTGAAATTTGAATATGAATTTTGTTATGGGTTTTTTTCAAACCCTCCATCATTTTTATGTTGGTATTTGAATTTTTTTCAGTATATTCATACCATATTATTCTCAAGTTTTTTAATAAATGGAATGGGTTTTAGTTATTAACCTATAAAAAATCATTTATGCTTATTTATGACATATTCTATGGTATGTATACCCTTACGAGCCCTTTGAGATCACCTCATTCTTATGTTTTATTTTTCCCCAAGATTCATTAAATATTATTATGACTCATATAAAGGTAATGTGAATTTTAGGTATGTATCTAGTTTTCCCAAACAACTAAATAATTCATTACAATGGGATGTTATTCCTTATATCTTATTATAATGTAATAAATTATCAACCAACCTAGGAACACTAGAGATGGATTATTTACAATATTTTATAGAAGGGTGAAAGATATAAATAATATAGTGGGATCTGATGTAGATAACTTATGGACCAGTGTATATGTTTCAGTAGTTTCAAAGGAACTAACCTCTAATGGTCCTCAAGCATATGTTTTGTGTAATGTAATGTATATTAATTAAAAATTATTTAATATATATGTTTGATAAGTTTCAATTATTAAAAATTGAGTCTTATAATATGTCATTAAACATTGGTTCTTAGTTCTATGTAGGTTACTGAGGGAAACTCTCTATAACTATATGTGGGTTTGGGGATGGAGGAAAGAAAAAAATAAAAATAAAATAACATAGGTTACCTTATGGTTTTATGTTTTATATTACATGTGAGTTTGATGATGAATATTTAATTATGATTGATTGTTTTAAGAAGAGTTTACACAAATTTCTAAAACAAATGTGTCATGTTAGATTCATTTTGATAAGTATGTTTCAAATTTTATCAATTATGTGCATGTAGAGTGACTTAATTTTTATCTAAAATAGAAGTTATTTTCTTGTTATAAATTTATTACATGATATTTTTTTAACATTAAATTTTACAAAGCTACTGTAATTGTGTACATGGGAATAACTTTGTGTAAATACATGTATTTATATCTTATAAATATAGAATATTTCTACCCCCATGGATGTAGGTTATTCTTCCCAAACAATATAAATAATCTTGCACAATATTAATTATTTTTTTCTATTAATTTTTAAAACATTTCAAATTTTATGGTTTTGGATAAAGGTATGGGAAAGGGAGTAATTGTATGATTTTGTGGGTATTATAGGGATAGTAGGAAGACGTATTTTATAAATATAATTAGTTTCATTCCCCAAGAGTGATATGTATTTTTTTTACGTTTTTCAATGTGTATATATATAAATATTTTTTTTATGAAGGTTTATTTTTATGAATATATTTATGACTTTCTTATCATGATAATACTATTATACTAACTTTGGATATGTATTATATTTATAGATATCATATTTACTTTCATTGTGTTGTGATTGATTATTATTATGATTTTTCTTGTTTTTCAGTTTTCATATTGAGAGAGTAGTCTCCAAATACTATGGATTGGGCCTTTACCACCAATTAGAACCTCTATGATATACGGAGGATTTATTTAAGTCATGTGGAACTATAGTTTAGGATCCTTGATAAGGATGTTAAATAATTTATGAAATAGACACCACTCAATTATATCACTCTAAGAGATATACTCATATCGCTTACAATTATATTTTGTCTCATATATAACTTAGAATATATCTATTAGGTCCACTAGGTTAAAAACCATAATAGAAGGAATGAATAAAGGTATGACATATTAAAACTACTTCCCCTTTTTTTCTTATATAATCATTAAACAAAACACACTATTCTCTTTTCCCAATAGAAATATATGAAAATAAAATAGATCATGCTCGGGACACAATTATTTTTACATGGTTCTCCCACACTGGGCTACATACAATGACCATACATCGGAGATGTGCTGATTATAACAAATTCACTATGGATTAGTGCCAATAATTATGTTTGGGATAGATCTTATATGCCTAGGTTCGATGACATTATAAGGTTTAGGTTCATCTCACAACATTCCCAATGGTCACACCCTATGTATCTTCCTAAATCTCACTACTGGTGGGAAGGATCATTGTATTTATCTTCCTTCGCTCAATACTCATGGAAAGGATCTGCACATAGTTTATGGACTTATAAGTCACGTCATTATCACTAATGAATTATGCATCCCCAACTATAGATAGATTCTCTATCGAAGTCCCACTTTCATCCATTGATGAACACACACTAAAATAGTATTATTGGGTAACCTCAAATATTTCATGCAGCCCTTACAACACTATATGTGAAACTTTTATGCCTTGCATGCAAAACCTCACTTTACACGCAACTAGTTGTGACACGTAACTCAAATAATACACAAAACTTCTTTATCTTATGATCAATGACAATGTTAAATGTAACTTCCCTACCCTACATGTAACTCCCAATATTACATGAATCTCTCTTTGCATGCAATTATTACATGATGCAAAGTTTGAATTATCTCTATGTATTTATCAACCTCAAATGATGGGGGTCACCTCTTCTTTATAGAAACCACTAAATCCTATAAGCAAAACCCCAATTCAACATGGAAACCCCTCCATGGGTGTGGAAAACAACATTTGACATCGCATTAGTCACGTAAGCCTCTTCCATGAAAACTCATCTTTTAAACACTTTTCCAAATCATTCTCACACTTCATGACTTTTACATATTTTGATGTCCTAATACTGAAATACTTCTTGAACAAAAGGAAACACTTTTTCCAATAAACATAATCATCCCATAAATTCTTCAATTTTACATTGAGGGATTTTCTCCCAACAATATCATATATTATGAAACATCCTTTAGTGAAACAATATATTTTAACCTCTTAATTGTTTGAATTCCTTAACAAAAATATAAAAAACTCACCTTATGTATCATCGCATTTAATAACTTGTGAAATAAAATTAAAACATATTTAAAAAATCCTAAAAAAAAAATTTCTGAAAAGAAATCAAAAAAAAATTTGTTTTATAAAAATAATTTTTAAAAAATAAATTACTACATTTTATACCCATTTATAAAGATATAAAACACTTTAATTTCTAAATATTAATTTTTTTTATCAAAAATTGGGGGAGAAAATTATTGAGGTGATATTATTTTATCATGTCAACAATATTTATTTTCACTGAGGCATATAAGTTCTACAACCATGAATATCCTTTGGGGAGTTTTGTAATGTGTTTTAAATTTGATTTAAACGTATTTTTTGTGATTTTTTGTATCGTAGGTAAGAAATGTTTTTTGGAGTTATTAAAAAAATTATTATGTTTTGGAGAAGGATAAGAAAGTTTCTATAACCATGTTAGGAAACTTTCCTCGTGTCATATGATGCTATGTGGATGTTCAACATCTTAAAATCATAAAGAAACTCATAATTTAAATTAATTATGTATAAATATTAAGGCCATACAATTTAATATAATGGACTAGTGTTGATGATATTGGACTGAGGTTCAAAAATTTTAGGTTTTTCTACGTTTCCTAAACTTATAAAAAGTAGAAGAAGTACAAAGGGGTAGTTGTAAAAAGTGCATGAATATGATGTTATACTGTGAGTAAAACGTTTAATATGATGTTTTTGATGGGTAGGGTGGACAAATATGAAGGTGAAAGTGTTATGAATTCAAAGATACAAATTATAAGAAAATACATGTTATGAAATTCATGGATGATTTGGTTGAATGAAGGATATTAGATCAATTCCAAAAAAATAAATATCCATCGGACTGAGTTTTGTCTAAAATGAGATATTTTATTGCATATGATGATCTATATGTAGACCATCATATAGTTATACTACTGGTTTCATTGAACAAATAGGTATAAAGGTCAATTCATATAGTTCAATGGAAAATATGTAGATATATTGAAATTTTTTGAGTTTTTTATAAGATATAACTACTTCAATACCCTGAATGAAAGAAGTGAGTTGTGGAATGAATATTATCAAATTTAATCCATCACTTGAAGTTCTATTTGTCAAATAATTTGATTGATCAGACACTATATAATTATTCATTGGATGGAATATAATTTGATAGATCAAGGTGATTTCATAATATTGGATGCCTTATGTTGTTTTACATACATTTTCATTGTGGATAATTAATGTAGTTTTCATAGAATCATTAATATGGGATAAAAATTTAATAATTCATCGATAAAATTTTTCATTTGAAGAGAAATATATGGAGAGAGTTTTATTTTACAAAAACTAATTCATTCAGCCATAGTTGATCAGTTATAGAGGATCCAAATAAAGAATGTCACTGATCAAAGAAATAGCACATGCAGACTAGATAGAGAAATAGTTCAATGTATGAAATGTTTTTATAAAGTCATCAGAAAAACACCATTCATTTACGATTTTTAAATCATTACAAATATTTTTAAATCATTTTATAATGGTAGTTCTATATTTGGTAATTAATTTTTTTAATCTATCTAATTTAATGATAATTTAATGTTTTTTGGAACACCATGATTAAGAATGTTTTTCGAAGATTACAATCATTGGAATTTTCATGAAAATTCTAGTACATTTTTGTAAATTTTATAAGCACCTAGTGAAGGTTAGTAAATTAGGAATTTCAAAACATGATTATGGATGAAGAAGGAAAAATATTTGTTTCCCTTGTTTTTCTACTATCAGAATGCATTTGTAATGGATTAAAAGTATTGTATATACTAATATTATTTATATTTATGAAAAATTAATACTTTTTATGACTATAAAAAGAATGATTTTCCTACCGTCAAGAAGTCAAGTAGAAGTTGAAGTACCTGGGAGAGATATGTAGTGAGATGCCAAATTTGATAGACTTGTTGGTCAGAGACATAGGTCAATGTTATCCACCAAAGATACCATGAAGCATTTTTATAAAACAAATAACTTGTACCCATTGTCAAGCATAGTTTTTTTTGTTTGTTTCTCATAGAACTGATCAGAGTCATACTCTCATTAAGCTCATCAAACAAAGTATACTGATTAAATTCATAAGGAACAACTGGAGAATTTCTCTAATGGGTATATTTGAAAAATAATTTCTGGATGAATTTAATGAGCTGATAAGAAACATTTCCAATTTTGTGGGCTCAATTTCATTAGAAAACATTAAAACTAACCAGAGTCAGTATAAATTCATTCTAGGAGATAGGAGGAATCTAATGTGGGTTAGCTCAAATTGAATTCATATTATAGTGTACTTACATTGACTAACATGATTCATTATAGCAAGGATGTGGTCACCAACACTTAGGAGAAACATTGTAAATATTGTGTTCTATAATTTTCATTCATACCAAAGTATACAAATTTTTTCCTAGTTTTATAATGTATTAAAATATATATATCTATAATAATTTATTCTGTTTAATTTTGAATAGGTAAGAAACTGAAAAATATTACTATTTAATTACACCCCCCCCCCTGAGTGGACCTTATGGTCCTAAGAAACATCGAGTGGTATTTGAAGATGTTTTCCATATTTAATCCATTTTATGGATTATATCACCTCAGTTAATAGAAGTGATATTTTGACCTTAATGGATTAAATTTTCATTTTTAGAAATATATAGTGATACCATATCTTCTATTTATCTTCCTAGAGATAATTAAAGTAGATAAAATTGTTTTTCCACACATTGAGAAGATTCTATTATGAAATTCATTGATAAATTATGTATTGTGGCATATAATAAGGATAAATATTTAATTCATATTTATTTATAATAAAATTATTATATAAAGATTCTAGGTCTCAATACAAAAAATAAAACTTGGGTAAAACTCAGATGTATCTTCAAGGGAAATTAATTTGTGGTTGAAGAAAGACTAAAAATATACTAATGTAAATTATAAGATATAAAAAATTAAGATGATGAAACTATTAATCTTTTTTTCTCATGATATAATTAATTTATTAAAAAATTTCAATGATTCTGAGAGGACGTGGAAGATTTTACCATTGTTAAGAAACTCAAGAGAATATTTCCTTGCTATTTTGATTCTAAAATTTAGGTTTTAAAAACTAAAGATGATTTATCACTTTATTAACTTCCAAAATTTATATTACCTAATAGATGAGGAAATATTTCATATGATATAAAAATATTTATTAAAAAATTTATTTTCAATCTATGAAGAAGATAAATTTTCACAAACTGGATCATGATTCAGTAAAACATGGTTTATCATAAGATAAGAATGTATATGATGTAAAAAATCGTTGATTCTTTTCTATCATCTCTTAAAATAATAGAAATGTATAGGGATGTATAATATAAAACACCCACTGAAATTATTCATGAGTTTTGTAATTGAGAATATTACTATGAATTTTACTATGATAAAATATAGACAATAAAAAATGATTTTAAATCAAAACATATTTTTGAATATGTGGACAAAACCTTCCAAAGAAGCTAATATATCCATTTGATGGAATAAAAAGGTCACTGGGAGGAAAAAAAAGTAGTATGTTGAGTAATAAACTCAAATATCACTCTATTGAAAAAATTTCATCGATAGGTGAATATCTAAATATACTTATAACACTCTCATTAAATGTTGAAATAAAGGGATGTTCCTAAAATAGTAAAGAAGAATAAAGTGAATAAACCTATGGAGAATATTAGTTAAGATCAAAACATGTTGAATGTCTTGGGAAAACACAAAATAAAAGAAATAAATTAGATTATTTATGAAAGGAGGAAAGGTAAATATTGTATGGAAGGATGATAACTTTTAAAAATATTATTTTTAGATTGAGGATATTAAAAACTACATTGAATTTTGTAAAAAAAGGATTGATGGTGGATGATCCTAGTAAGAAAAATAATGTTAAAGAAGATGAGGTTTGTAAAAACCAATAATTATTTATTGAGGTTTGATGTAAATTTAATAATATTACTCAAAATTTTAAAAAAATCATTATGTAAATGTTAAAACATATCAAGTTACTCAGAAGAATCATTATATGAATCTGATGAAATCTACAGTCCCTAAATATTATAACTCATCCAATAATTTGAGTTATGCATGTGGTGGAAAAAGTATTGATAAAACATGGACTTATAAGGGGTGTGAGATACACATAATATCCATAAAATTTGGAAAAAAATTAATGAAAATGTAATCAACACACTTGGGTAAAATAGGTATTGGATATTTTGTTGAAACCCAACAATCTCACAATAGAGAAAGGTAGTTTTCAAAAAATATTATTGTTAAATGGATATTGTCAGGGTTTTGGTATATATGGGAATAAGAAATGTAATTTTCTTAATAGAATTTCTTTCCCTAGGAATTGGACTATACTGAGGGGGACCAACGGGGATGAAAAGACAGTAACTTTATTAAAGTGCACAAATAAGGAAAATTAAATTCATCAGATGCCAAAATGTTTCCAAATAAAAATAGATTTTATTTTCATATGGAATTTATTATAATTTCTTACCAACTAGTTCACTATGATAATAATTTATTACAATAGTTTGGGGAAAAGTTCCGTATGTTTGAGTTGAAAATAAAGCTAGGAATAATAATATTGAGGAGTGTGAGATTGTGTTTAAGATAGATCTAAATGATTGAGACAAGAGAATACCCATGGATACATGATAATTTTATTCCAAATATATGGGAGGTTATAAAAAATTATTATAATATATAGAAGAACGTAAATCTAAATCTATTACATTAGAAAATTAAAGGTCATTAAATATCAGAGGAATCATAATGTATTATATTGGGGCTTAGAAAATTAAATTTAAAGAAGGTATTTTTTATGATCTTAATATCAAATTATAAAATGTTAGATTACATTTTAATGAGGGTAAGGATGTCATATTTATAAAATATTCATGTATAATCATAATTTTGGAATATGGAATGGTTTATATTATGGGATAATGACCTAGTGACAACCTATTCTAGATTGGGGACCCATTTAACTCATGTAACCTAAGTGTTGTGGATGAATATAAGTTGTGGAGTTAAATAAATTGGAAAATTGGTTAGAAAATCAAGAGAAATTTGTTTATGTAATATAATGTTTGAAACATAAAATAACTAAAAAGGAAATATGATGATTTTTAGTAAACGTTCCTAAATGGAATGAAGGTTTGTAACAGGCATAATAAGGGTTTAATCCAATCCATCAAACCACTTGAGCTAATTCACTCAAACCATTATGGGCTAATGAGACATAGATAAATTAAACTTGAATTTAAATTTATTACTTTCAATGATTAATTTACTTTGATGACCAACATTATTTTTATAAAAATTAAATCATAGTTTTAAAATATGTTCATGATTTTTAGAAGGTGTTTTGAGAAAGAAATTGATGTTTACATACTAAATATAATAACGGAATATGAAATATAGTATAGAATTATTGATTATAACTCATACATTATGAAATATGAAATAAATACCCAATAATGTGCACCCTACACTCTACAATTAAATGTATTAGTGTAAAAAAAATCAGAAATTGTGTTAAAATGAGTAGAATAATTCTAAATGAATAACACATTCAAAAGTTTATAGGAGATAAGATATATGTATAACTATTCATGAACATAATATATGTCTATTGTGGTTATTTCCAAATATGACTTCCTATGAGATGTAGTATAAGAAAAATCCAATGGTGAATTATTTTGAATTATTTACTTTCTAAAACCATAAACATGGAAGTTTAATTAAAATTATAAAGACGTAATTTTCATGGTATATTAAACTAATGGAAGAAGTTTCAAGTGTTGGAATAAACAACTATAAAATTTGGTTAATTCTAGTAATGTGAAGGATACTTAAAGTCCTCCATATTTAATAAAATCTGTTGAAGATGATAAAGAATATTTTCAATAATATATGTTGATAAATTTTAACAATGATAAAAAAGGAATATGAAAACAATATAAAACTTTTATATGTGGATTGAGATGAATATTATGATGAAAAATATGTGATGGGAATAAATATCTAAAACATCATGCTTTATAAAAAATAGGTTGAATCTAAAATTTAATTGGAAATCATAAAGCAACAGTTTTAAATAGACAAGAACTGATATTAAAGAATAATACATCACTTATTTCACATGTGGAACTATATTTAATTTCACAGGTAGTTTAACATAAGTAGTGGTTTGATTTTATGAATTTAATTGAGAAAAATGTATCTTAATTACATGTTTATAGACCGTTATAAAATAATTATATATGACCAATGTGGTTGTATAGAAAAAAGATCAATGAACAATGATAAATTTTAAGAAACAAATCCCATGTTGTTTTCAAAGGTTACTCATATGTGGAAAGTGTTGAATTTGAAGAAACATGTTTTCCTATTTTGAGACATGAAAATATAAAAATGTTCCAAGATGTTGATTCATTTAATTGTTAAAAATTAAATCAGATAAATTTTCAGTTATATTTCATAAATTAATAGGTCTATATTGAGAAAACTTGAAGGTTCTTACTAGATATAGATACAACTATTGATTATATGTTTTAGAGGGATTTGTATGTGTTGAAACGGTCTCCTCATGTGGGTTACTCTAAACTTGAGAACTTTTTGTAGTAATTGAACCTTTACAAAGAATAAGTTTATAATAACCAATATGTTAATGATATTAGCATATGTATCATAATTTTTTTACATTGATGACATAATTTTTTTGGTAATAGGAATAAAAAACATGATTAATATTCGTATAAAATTATATAGATCATGAAATATAGATACATGGATTGTAAAATTTTCTTCTAGGATTAAAAAGTTAAACAATATGGGAGATACATATCACTATATTAAGAAAGTTGTAACAATGATTTATTATAAATTTTTTTAGTGGGTCTAAATACCCTGACCACAGTTGCTCGGAGCAAGTCCCAAAAATTATTACATTGGTATAAAAAACAAGGAAGTCACATCCTGAAGGACCGAATAGTTTAGTAGTTTTGTAAAACTATATAAAAAATAAGTTTTACATGACAAAATGAATGAAGAATTTTTAAAAACACCATTGGAAACATCCATAACACTTATATTATCCCTAAATGTCATTCATAATATAAATATTCTCATACTATAAATAATATAAAACATAAGAGATGGGTGTGCTTAGATACTCAATTAGGGTAAATAATACCTAGGAGGAAATCATAAATAAACATAAAAAAAAATAAATCATGATAAATATCTAAATACTCATGTAATTAAAAAAATATTGGGCATAATACGGTTGGAATAAAATATGATTAAATAATTCCATATAAATAATAATATAATAATTAAACATAACCACACATATTCTACTAGTCGAATGATCACATTGAAAATCAATTATTACTATTATAATGAGGGAATAGATAATATTGGACGTCGGCAATATTAGGATCTATCCCCAAGATAGTTATTGTAATGATCTAACCTCAAGATACTTTAATTATATGGGTAGAAACCCAATTTTTTTAATATCTACCCTCTAGAAAATTTAAAACTCCCAGGAAAAAACATGAAGGGTTTGTTGCGAATTGATTTCTTCTCATGAGACCTACTAATGCCTCGAAGGGATATAGTGGTCCCCTTCCATGACTTAATAAGTCATATTCATTCCATAATTGTTAAAAAAACATATCCTTAATAAATTCTCATAACACTTGGAAATATTTTAATCATAAACCTAGATGAAAGTACTCTAACAAAATCATTAAAAAATTCCTGGCAAAAAGAACCTTCCTTATATTTTAAAAGAATATTTATTTTTGAAAATATCATGTATTTTTCATAAAATTAGATAATAAACATGAATATCTTAAAAAATAAAAGGGAGAGATATTGAAATTGTATTTGAGTAATAAATGATTTCCTACTAAAGTGAAAAAATTTTAAAAAAAAAGAATTTATGAAACATTAGAAATGGTCTGCATTAGTGAAATTTAAGGGAAAATACTAATGTGTATTTAAACAAGAAAAATGACTAATTTTTCTATAAAACCAATATTGATCCAAAATAGTTTTTTATGATAAAAATGATTTATTTTAGAACAATAATTGTGGTATAAAATATATTATAGAGTGAACTTGAATATGTGTAAGAAATCGATAAGTTCCCTTAAATTGTGAATTCTTGTCAAAAGTCATTTGTAAGGGTACCTTTTCAAATCATGTATTTATAATAAAATAATGATGAAGTGATCCGGACATATGGCTTTGGAACATATTCACAAAATTTAGAAAAAATACATAAAAATAAAGAATAATTATATTGGGTTAGCATGAGAGAGAGCGTAACATGAAGGTAAAATTGATGTTCATGGAGGATCCCTTACTTCTTTGTAAACAATCATATCATGTGCCCCATAAAACTAATAATCATAAAATGAAGCATTTAATACCATGAATATTAATAGTTTCACGATATTATACATCAAAGGGTGGTATAAAAACATTACACATAAGGAGTGGTGAATAAGTCATACCATATAGAAATAAAGTTGGGATGAGAAAAACCCTTACCTTATTTCTAAAAGTATTCTGCACTTGTACTTAACATCCTAGATAATAAAATTAAATTTTTTATTTAATGAATTAAGAACCTTTTATATATGTACTTGAATTTTTATAATTTTATGATGTTTATTTTGGACCTTTCTAATGATTTATAGGATATAATTTTATTGTTTGGAAGCCTTTGTTTCCTTGGTGTTAAATATCAATTTAATTGTATACATGTGTGGAAAATCATATAAAATGAGGATAGTTGTACAGAATTGAAATTATATGTTATTAGTGAATATATATAATAATAAATGGTTATATAATTCATTTGGTTATATTGTATAAGTATGAATCATTAGATAAAATTTTAGTGATAATCATTTGGATTATTTTGGGTATCGATTATACATGCATGATATAGAAGAAGAATGGTCGGTAATTTAAACCCATGAAAAATTCCCCACACCCCAACCCCCTTTTCCACCTTAGCCACCTATAAGGGGCTTTAGATTATTTTGGATTTTCATCGATCATCACGAACTAATTTTGTCTTATGAATTAATATTATTTATAAATATAGGTTACAGAATATTAAAAAAGTTTCAATTCATATATTATATTATACATTTACCATAAAAAATTGTTTATGGTCAACCTTTAATGTTGAATTGAAAAAAACACACATCATTCAAGAATGTGGTAAATCCAAAACTCATCGACAATGATTACATTTTTCTAATAAAAGGAAGATTAAAATATAATTAATGTGGGGTTTTCAATTAACATATTAAAATTGAGGTAGATATAATATACTGAAGTTATAATGTTAATTTGTAAAGAATAGTTAATGATAGAAAGAGAAGAACCAAAATTAAAAGAAATTAAAAGGGAACAAAAAAGGATTTACCTCTTGAATTCATATCCTTGAGAACTTCCTTAAAGAGATTGAGTTGGTCATTTATTGAGGCAAAGGGCTCAAGGATGAGGGGTATAGGTTTAAAAGATGGAATGGTAATAAATTATTCAAGATTCTATGATTTGGTGGGGTGAGTAAAAGAGGTGGTGATTGATGGTATTTATAGCGTATGATAGGGGTGTTTTTTGAATGTTTTAATCATGAGTTTATTACTTCAGCTCAAGACAATGAATATTATTTATTCTTATCAAAAAATACAATAAATAGATCATGCGAGTTACGGATTATGGTCACTTACATAATACATCACTCAAGGATGACATAATAAATTTTTTATTTAGCTATAATGTTAAATATAGTAAATTATTGTATTTCGCTATTTCACAAAAAAAATCACATATTTTAGAAAAATACCAAAACTTAACCCTAAATAATATTCAAAAATTAAAATTAAAACATCAAATTAATTTAATTAAAATAATATTATGAATATGATTAAATTTTTTTTTAATTCAAATCATCATTAACTCAGAAAAATTCATTTTTAAAATTATAACTGATGTTATAATAGATTGAATCATAAATTAAGGCCACATAGATATATCTATTAATAATAAAATATTATGTTTTTAATAAATTTTTTGAAAATATCTTCTCATTTAAATAATTATATTATTTATTAAATTGGAAATAAGCATTTATTTTTCATAAAAATAACAACACTTAATTAATAATTTTTAAATCATTTCTTTAATTTCTATGATATAATTAAATCATATTTACATTTATATGATGGATATATTTTATTTTTACTTTAAAATGTGGGGTTAGTATTCTAATCATTCATATAATATAAATTATAATGAAAATTATTATTTTATAAAAATCAGGGTATTTTCTATTCACTGGAAAGTAAATATTTTCTGGAAAATACCAAAATTTCACCCTAAACTAATTTTGACATTCTTTTCTAAAAAAAGGGTTATTTTGATACATATATTTTATAAAAGTGTAAAATTTTAGTTTTAAAATAAGTGTTCCATTAAAAGGAGGAAAATTTTCTTTTATAAAAATATAGCTTTTTAATGATTATAATTTGATTCATTATTATCATATGCTTATAAAATCACTTTTACGAATGTAAAATCAGTTGATAAAATATATATATTTAATAATTTGTTTTATATTATTCATCCCGTCCAATTTAACATCTAGGATATGACAGTTGCGAAAAAAATTCAATTTAATTGTATATCATTTTTCGTTTACACTTAGTGTTCTATGAAACATTTATTTTTGACAAATTAAAAATAAAAAGAGTCACACTATAAAATAATAGGGTTTCATAGTGCACCTCCTTCAATAAATTACATCCTCAAAATTTTAAATTTTAATTCTTGAATAAAAGGTTGATACTTCAAAATTCTTTTGTGGGAGGTCCACATCAAAAATAGGGTTAATAAAATATCTTCATAATACGAGGGAAATGAAAATTCCTAGGTTATCACAAAACATAGTATTCAAATTGGATAGCATTAGTGTAATGTGAAACTATGTACATATAAGAATAATCAAACCATTATTTTCTGATAGACAGTGATAGAAAATACGGTCTTTAGAATATTAACCATCACAAAACAATAATTCATTACAATGTTCTCTGTCATATGTGTAATAATTTGGTTGAGGTTTGATCTTTTTTTTTTTGATTTCATACACCTGGAGAAGAATATTAAAGATGAATTTGTATACCTCAATCAGTTATAATGAATCATAAGTTCCATAAGTATTTCTTTTATTCTCTTAAATATTTACTAAAACCAAAAAGGTTACCAGAAAGTATTTAATCAATCATACATTAACCTAAAACAATAATATCCAATGTTTAAATTAGTCCATTCCATAAGTAGTTACCATAAAACTCTATCAATATACTTGTATCCAAATTGAATGTCTAAATATGTAGTAAGAAAGATCATGAAATTTCTCAAATTAGATTCCCCAAACAACACAATGTAACTCTTAAAATAACATACCTAATAAATGAATACATTGATCTCCATAAAACCTTAATAAAAACATCCATGTTTCCCAAATAATTAAAGAAGAAGTACTGCAGTCCAATCTGAATATATATTAGGATCCTTACAACGAGGGTATCATTGATTAAATAATTTTACAACATATATATTGGGGCTAAAAAAACTTTAATTTTTTTACTTTGACATCAGTAACAACATAAAATTTACCTTGATCCATTTTCTTCTTCTGAGGTGTATTTAATTGATGCATAAGAAATTTATTTGCATATTTATCCATTTCACTATAGTTGAATCATTGAATATAATTCTTTTCATTATTCCCTTTTCATTATTTTTCCTGGTGACCCCTTTATGTACACTTATAAAAAAACACCCAATACTCTCAAGTACTTCCCATAATGATCATTTCCCTAATTATCACATGTGGTAAAATCCTTCATTCCATTATTCCATTTTAACTATATTTTTCTCTTATTACCCCTTCTTCTCTTTCTTCCTTTTTAATTAATAAAACTTTGATAATTCTTTCTCTATCATAATAACACATGTGATAATATCCTCATAAGATGCTAATGTTTGGGAGACTAAATTCCTTCAGGAGAATTGTATTTAACCCATCAAAGAAATGATCAATCTTAATTCTTCGATTATTCATATAGTTTGAACCATGACTTGACCACCTTGTGAGGTTGGATTAATAGTTAGATATATTCTTATCCTCCTTCTTCATTAGATTCAATAATTGTCTCTCCATATCTAATCGTTATTTAGGAGGGAAATATTTTTCAATGAAAATTTCCTCAAAATCCTTTTATTCCTTGTATTATGTTTCTTCCCCATCCATAGTGTTTTCAAATAGTGACCACCAATTATCTGTATATCTATAAAGATAAAAAACTAAAAAAACAACTTTCTCCCATTTTAGAATTCCCAAATAAAGAAATATATTTTCTAAGAAACATACCTATTTTTCTACCTAAAACACATTTTAAATCCCATTAAATGTAAGAGGTTGTTTCCTAATGAAGTGGACTACAAATTTTCCTCCATTTTGTGGATAAGGATTACCTATACGTGTAATGTTATTGTTCATAACCTGATTTTGTTGTCCCAATATTGTAATATGTGTTTCTCCCCAGTTTTAGAGCCATTTACAATATCTTTATTTTTCATAGGAGGCCAGTACTTAAATTTAATACATGTGTTGATATGGTTTCCATTCATTTCCCTGTGCTCCAATTATAAACAATTGAATACATTAAATTATGCAATGAATCATAATGAATAATTTTAAACTACCAAAACACAAGACATAAATTGGAAATTTATGCATTGTTAATCCAATAATCATAAACATGGATTAGTTTGGGACATATTTAATTCTAAATCTTTCATAATGGTATTTAAATACTATCTAAATTACCCAAATAATATCCATCAAAAGTGTCAAATCAAGTGTCCAATAAGACCCATTATCGTGTACAATGTTTTTTCAAGTCAAGACCAATGCACCTTGTCTGGGTTGTCACACATATGTATATATGTCCTAGAAACTTGTCCACATATAGTATCCAGACAGGGATGTATTTTTAGAATGAACCACATAATATCTACATTACCAGTGTTCTATAATACTCTTCTATGATTATCCTCAAATTCTATATTAGGGATATGTTCCCTAATCCATGTTTTTCTAAATCTGGTTTCCAAGGATTCTATTAAACATACTATGATACCAACTGTAAAGACCCCAACCCTAGTATCACGGAGCCTCTTACATAGTTTATTACATTGGTAAAATAAATAATTTATTCACATCCAGAATGACAAATTAGTTTAGTAGTTTTGGATAACCAGATAAAAAAATTATTCTAAATTACAACTTGAAAGGAAAAAACAACAGATAAACTCCATTTGAAACATCTATAACTCCTACTTTAGTTCGTCTTTTCATTCATAATAAGCACGTATTCATCTTGGGGAAAAAATAAAACCTACGAAAGGGGTCTTCTCATATTCTTAGTAAGGGTAAATAATATATGTGAAGATATCATTAATAAATATATAAAAATAATAATTCTTGATTAATAACTAAAGACGCATGAAATTAAAACATAATATTGAGAATTATATTATAGAAATAAAATATTATTAAATAATTCCATATAAATAATCACAATATAATGAAACATAAACATGTATATTCTACAAGTTGAATAAACACTCGTAGAAGCATTTACAACTATTATAATAAGGGAATGCATAATGTTGGACGTCTACACTATCATGATCTATCCTCAAGATAGTTACTACAAAGATCTATGCTCAAAAAATATTGAGTTTTTGGGTAGGAATCCATCTTATTTTTGTCAATATCTATCCTCTTTATAATTTTAAACATCATGGGAAAATGAAAAGGGTTTTTTTCCAATGGATTTTTTCTCATATGACCTACCAATGCATTTTGGAAATATATTGGGCCCTACCAATCACTTATTATGTCCTATGCATTCCTAATATGTAAAATAAAAAACATATTTAAATAAAAGTCCCATATAATTTTGAAATATTTAAATCATAAACAAAGATGAAATTACTATAAAAAAATCATTGATAAATTCTTGAGAGAAATACGCTTTTTACATTTGGAAAGAAGAGTAATTTTTGAAAATCGTTGTTATTTTTCATAAAATCAGATTATAAACAAGTATATTCCATAAAACAAATTTAGGGACAATGAAATTATATTTTTGACATAAATTATTTCCAACTAAAGTGAAAATATATAAAATTATCATTTAAGAAATTTTGAAACGAGTCGATTTAGTGCGGTTTAAGGGAAAAAATTAAAGTGTTTTTAAAATAAAAAATGTATAATCTTTTAATAAAACTATGAATTAACTAAGATATTTTTTAACATAAAATTAGTAATTTTACAAAAATAATGGTGTGTTAAAATAGATTATATAGTGCACTTTGAAAATTTTAATAAATATGGAAGTTCCCATAAATTGGGCTAGCTTATCGGAAAGAATTAAGAAGGGTGCCTTATAAAATCATGTATTTGTTATAAAAGAATTATGAAATTATGTGGATAATTTTTTTGGAATATATACATAAAATTTAGAAAAAATATATAAAAATAAATAATAATTACATTGTGGTAGAGAGAGAGAAATCGTAACCCGAATGAAAAATAAAAGTTCTGGGAGGATCTCTTACAACATTGTAATCAATCAAATCATATACCTCATAAAATTAATAATCATAAAATAACACATTTAATACCATGAATCTTAATATATTCATGATATTATACCTAAAAGGGTAATACAAATACACCACACACAATAAATAGTATTGAAGAATCCATATCTCATAGAAATAAAAGTGATATGAGAAAACCCTTACATTATTCTGAAAGTGTTCTTCACATGTACTTAACATCCTGTATAATCAAATTATATCCATTAATTGAATAATTAAAAACCATTTCAACTTTTTTTTTATTTGGTATAATTTTTTTATGTTCACTTATGGAATTTTAAATGAGATATGAGATACAATAGTATCATTCAAAAGTGTTTGTTTCCTTGATTTTCAAAATTAGTTTACTTGTATACATGTTTGGAGAAGCATGTAAAATGATGATATTTTTGCAGGGTAAAAATAATATTTTATTAATTATAATCCATAATATTAAATTTTTATATAATTAATTTGGTTATATGGTATGAGTATAACTCATTAGATAAAATGTTAGTGATAATTGTTTAGACTATTTTGGTGTTTCTTCCATCATCACAAAATAGTTTTTACTTATGAATTAATATTATGTATATATACTCATTAAGTAATATTAAATAAGTTTTATTACATATATAATAGTCTTCTATAACCATAAATTTTTTTATGGCCATCCTTGAAGGTGGAATTGAAAAAAATAGGTCATCCACGAAACTGGTAAATCGGAAACTCATAGATAGTGTTTTGATTTTTAGAATAAAAGGAAGAGGATAGGAGTCTTGATTATGTGTTTTCCTTTAAGAAAAAAAAATACATAAAAGATAATATAATTTTAATTTTAATTTGGAATTAATATGAAATTATATACTGATTTGAATATAAATTGAATGAAATTGAAAGAGAATGAAAAAGGTTTTACCTCTTGAGTTCTCTCTTTGAGAACCTTCATAAGAAAAGTGTTTTTTGACATTTTTTTAGAACAAGGGATCCTGGACATGGGTTATAGGTTTGGGATAGGTTTTGGTTGGAAATTTTTTAGGATTAATGGATTTGGTAATGTGAGAAGAAGATTTTTTGAGGGCTAGTATTTATAGTGGAGGAGAGGGGTGTTTTTTTAATATTTGAATAATTAATTTTTTATTTTGGCGCAATAATATGAAAATTTAGGATTCCTATAACTAAATAACATAAAAAGATAATTTTATTTCTATATTATGGTCACTTACTCCATCCATGACTCAATCATGACACAATAATTCATTTATTTACATATAATGTCAAATACAGTAAATTACTGTATTTCACTATTCACTAAAATCTCAACTGTTTTATAAAAATCCTAAAAATTCACCCTGAAAATTTTTTCATATATATAATTCATAAATTTTGTCTATTTTTTGAAAAAAAAATATAAATATGATATATTTAATATTTAAATTAAATAAACATTTAAAGGAAAAATACTAATTTTAAAATTATAATTAATTTTATAACAGTTTGAAATATTAATTAAGGTCTCTTAAAATTATATTAAAATTATAACCAGAAAAATTATTAATTTTTTAATACATTTTATGGAATTATATTTCCTTTCAATTCATTATATTAATTATGAAATTAAAAAAATCATTTATGTCTTATAAAAATATCAACACTTAAGTAATAGTTTCTAAAACATTTATTTAGTAATTATATTATATAATTAAAACATATTATCATTTATAGTATGAAAATATATTATTTATACTTTAAAATGTATGTTTACTATTCTATTCATAAATCAAATATCAATTATAAGTAAAATGATAGTTTAAAAAAATCGGTATTTTCACAATTCATAAAAAAATATATTTTTTCTAGATAAAAATATCAAACAACTCTAATTTTCACATTAAATTTCTAAAAATAAAGTTTATTTTGATCATTTTAATTTATAAAAGTCTCAAAATTTAGTTTTATAATAAGAGTATAAGGACCCATATTTTCCATGTTTTTTAATTATATGGAACTATTCTGAGGCTATGAAATATGACAGCATTTGATTCAGATGCCCAGTGTTCCTAGAAGATAATACTAAACATTTTTAAGGTATGTTCAATAAACCTATGAGCAAGAAATTTGAAATTTTGATCCAGTTATTGAAATTAAAATATGAGCGCCTTGTTGAACTCGTAGTGCAGGGAATCATTTAAGGGAGCCTTAACCTCGACCATAGTGGGTTGAGAGAGGAAGTTGGTTTTTTTACCGTGTATGTCGATGATTAATAAAATAAATCTAATTTAATTTAAATATTTTCCACCTATTTTTTTGTTTTGGTGGCATGGACCACATGGTGTGGTCAGTCATTGAATGCAGGACATTAAATGACCAGATACAATAAAAATATGTAACCACCTAAAAAGCAAATAACGAGGATCATTAATTTCACCAATTAATGAACCTTTCTTAATCATGTGTTGTAAAGATAAATCTCCTCTTATCTCCTTTTGGTTTTTGAATTTGTTTTCCAAGGTGTGGTGTTTTTGGGAGAGTAGGGTTTCAGTGGTGCCTCTTGATGAAAACAGATCCATCAAGCCATATCCAAATATCACCATTTGAGCAGCTTTGTTGGAGGCATGATTTAGGATCGACGAACATCGACCCATCTTCAAATGTGGGACACTCTCCAACGACTCACAAGGTAGGGTTTTGTCTTGTTTAAATTTCAATAGTTTTTGATTCAATTATCTTCTCCATTGTTATGATGATATCTTGGAGGTTGCGGGCCAAACGAACAAGGCCTGGTTCCTCCTCTATTGATTTTATCATTGCATTCTATGAGGGTGAATTTTCAAGTTGGACGGAACCCAAATCAGAGGGTCAAGTAGAAAAGGAGATGATGTGTGAAGCCCTTAGGTGCGATCATATAGAAAAATGGACCACTGGAACTCACTATGTGGCCATCAGAAAACCTTTGGTGCGACACTGGTGACCGGCACCAGTGGGTGAGGGGGCGGTGGGTATCGGACGACCACTGTGGTAGCAGTGCGCGCCATAGGAGGGGGATGCAACAGTAGGATGTGACGATCTGCAAATGGCCGACACCAGGTGTTCGTGCAGATGGTGGGGTTTCACCGTCATACACCACAAGAGGAGGAGGTCGCGGCTTATCAGCCATGGCGTTTGAGCATGGTGTTCAGAATGGGTCGGCCGCGAAGGAAAAGTGGTGGGTCATCCCACGCTAATGAAGGTGTCTGTGAATCGTAGCCACGGAGGAGGCAGGGACCCATTCCATGCGGGTCCCACGGGTGACCAAGCAGCACCACGTGGCGTCGCTGCTTCAAATCCAAAATGTCCTCGTTGTTCAAGAAAAGTGGAAGGGGGTGTTTCCGTCTATGCCAGCTAGGGCGGGCCCCGCGCCCTCTGGCGGGATCGGTGCCCTCCTGTGGGCTGGGTTGTGCCCTCATGTTGGCAAGGTCGTTCCCCCTGTTGGTCAGGTCATGCCTCCCTGGGGTCCCCCCTATCAGTTGGGCCGCATCCCCTGCGGGCCGGGGCGCCCCCCGGTGGGCTGCTCCGGCCCAGGCCGGTTCAGGCCTCACAGGGTCGGACCAGACTCTGACCCATTCATGCCCAGTTTCAGTTAAAATGATATAACATGAAATCCAAATGTCTGTTTGAAAAAAGACTTCTGCGGTATTAGGATCCTTGATGAAACAAGGTCCTCTTGGTATACTCCACTCAAATTTTGGAGAAAGAAGGAGTACGGCCAGGTTGATCGAAACTGAATCCAACCAGACCCTCAGTACTAAAATTCCTATTACTCACAGACTGGTTGTCGGATTGACATGAAATATCTCATGTTGGAACACTTGTGACATATAGGTCCTTTGGGTTACTCTTTTCTGGTGGTTATTTACGGTTGAGGTACGACTGATATTTCGTGGAGCAGATTCTACAGAACTTGAGCACACCAGGTGCGGGGAATCTTGTGGGTGTCTATCTTTGATGTAGCGACCCCATGTATAAGTATTCGGCCTTAAAACATTACATAATATTGAATTTAATGAATAATTTAAATTGAGGATCTTTTCTGTTTTAGAGTTTTAGAGAATTAGGACATAACTATTACATCCCAAAAGATTAAAAAGTATACACTTATACTAAGTTTCCATTTTTTTCACAAAATAAATACTCTTAAAAAAAAGAGTCAAGTCTAGTTCCATGTTTTAGATAGCATGAATTTTCTATGATCCCATCCTCGACCCCATTCATCTTTAAGTCCAGTTAAAAACATTTCAAAACATGGGATGAGCATAAAAATCTCAGTAAGGGTTATAAAAAAAAGAATGAAAACATTAGTTCATCATTAGATACATAACATAAGCTCTTTAACATACCTCATGAAATCATAAGATTTATGAATAACACATAGAAACATAAATCATAAAGGTAAATTGTGGCATCCATATCATACTTACATTATAGCTATCACAGCTACGTAGGGAGTTACATTTGGAATACCCATCATAGTATATTCCCTAAATCTCTTAGGAGAAACATTCATATTTACCTCTGTCATGTTGCCCAATGCATTGAAGAACTATCTTGGCCTCACCACCATATGATTATCACAGAACCACCTATATGCATAAGAAATTCCCAAGAACCAAAACATATTCAGAACTCATAAAACAAAAATAAAGGAAAGATAACTTTTTCACATTTTAATCACAATATATCACTTAAATATATTGACATAACAAAACCATTATCAAAACCATTATTAATATCAAAATACGTAAAATGAGTATATGGTATTCATTTTTCTTTTAAAATGTTATGGATTATTTAGGACACTGAAGATCAAATAATACTCATGGCGGCGAAGAAGGTCATTGTCACTGCTTACATTAAAAAGAAAAATTCTTTTTTTTCATTTAGTAAAACGCCTCCTAAGAAAATATTCCCTTTGAATGAATTGAAAATTAAAAACTATTTATACTCCATATAAACTAATTTTGAGAATAAAACAAAATATTCCTCAATGAAAGGAGATTAAAACAAATTCTCTTACCTCGTGTCCGAGTTGACTCGATCGTTCTTTAATCTCCTTTGAATCGGGTAACTCCCTTTGGTTTGAACATAAAGGGTTTCTTGATGTGTTTTCTACCTAAGTTAAGGCTTATAGGTTGCAGAATGGGATATTGGGAGGATATTGGAGTAGAGGTTTCAAGGGCCAAAGGAATGAGTAGTGTGATAAATGGGATAGAAGTGAGGTATTTTTATAAGAGAGAGGAGGGGCTCTTTAGGGATGTTTGAAACAATTATTTTATTATAACCGGATCTTTGGGTTCATTATGTAAAATATTTTTTAATAGCCAAGTTAAGATTATGCATTGACAAAATAAAATAATCCAATAATAATTGTACAGGTTTTGGATATTGTTTTAATATTTATAATCTTATTTATTTGAAACAATTATTAATGAGGAAAATATTGCATCATTATTATTTCATAAATAATTTAATTTATTTGATGCCCAAAAATTATAAAAAAATACCATGATGTAGGAAATATTTTTATCTTTCCAAATAATATTTATAGTCAAAAAGATGTCTTATATAACGCCCTGAAAAAATTTATTTACTAAAAGATTTTTGTTTATGTCAATTTTTACTTTACTTTAAATTAATTAATATAAAAAGTTAGTATTACTCCCATGTGGCCCCATGGGTCCCAAATTCAACCCAAAGATGTCCATGGTCGGATATGTATCATTAAATTGGATTAGGACGCGTGTTAGGGTAATTTAATATTATTATAATATTATATTTTACCCTTATTTAGTATATTTACCCTTTAATCATGGTAAATAAAATATTTACTAAAGTAAATATTTAAAATGTCTAAACATAAAATTAACTTATTTAAACAATTTGAAACTACTGATTCCAAATATGGAATCCATTTTTCTAAATTCTAAACACAGAATTAGCAGAAATTAATTTAAAATTAATTCCCGTTGTTAAAACAAATAGCTTGTTTTTAATAAATAATAACTATCAAAAGATTGACACTTGTTTATGTCCAATTTAAAAATGAAACTACTTAAAATGACCAAAATTAGATTAAATGGTAAAAATATATTCTAATTAAACTTTAAAATCAATTAAAAAGATAATATAAACATATAAATCAATTAGATTAAAAGGAACTTTTGAATTAAAATACAGTATTTTTCACTATTCATTAAAAATGAACTTTATCAGAAAAATACCAAAAATTTACCCAAAGTTAATTTTAATGTCCCGAATATAATGAATAATTTTATTTTGTCAAATGTAACATATAAAAATGACCAAAACGATATTTGAAGATGGTTCTCCATCAAAAGGTGATAAATCGACCTTTTAAAGAATATTAGAGTATTTATGCTTAAATTCATTTACATGGTAAGCCTCTATATTTTATGGGATAAATGTAAAAACATTAAACAACAATGTATAAACATATTGTAGTTAGTTATATTCATTCTTGCTAATATAATGGCTAGGCGTTGACTACCATTTAAAATAATAATATTATATTAGTAGTGCGCAACGTAAGATTTCAAAGAAACTCACTGTTGTGTATTGAGTACGCTATCGAACATAGCATCCCCTTTAAAGTAAAATTAATATTTAATTCACAAATATTAATAAACATTCAAATGAATTATTCTTTATTTACATGGGATGTTACATCCTTCCCCCAATTGGGAGTTGTGTCCTCACAATTTTTATTCACTTTTCAAATAAGTAGGGGTATTTATCCCGCATAACATTTTCAGATTCCCACGTTGCCTCTTAAACTATATGGTTTTTCCAAAAAACCATTACCAGAAAAATTACCTTATTCGTCAATATTTTCTCTCTACAGTCAAGAATCTGGACTGATTGCTCCTCATATGATATATTATCTTTCTACTGAACTACCTCTAGGCTCAAAACATGAGATGAATCTGACATATACTTTCTCAACATTGAAACAAGAAAAACATTGTGTACCTGGGATAAACTTGGGCGTAAAGCCACTCTGTACGCAACTGCTCCAACTTTCTCTAGGATTTCATAAGGTCCAATGACCCTCAAGCTCAACTTTCCCTTCTTAACAAAATGCATCACACTTTACTATAGAGATGATTTGAGAAAGACATGATCACCTAACTCGAAAGATAGATCCTTCGATTATCCGCATAGATTTTCTGCCTTCTCTTAGCTATTCTCATGTTCTTATGAATCAACTGAACTTATTCTACCATATCTTCTACCAATCCAAGTCCCATTATCTTTCTTTCACTTACTTCATCCCAAAAAGCTGATGTTTGAAAACGTTTTCCATATAATTCCTCAAATGGAGCTATCTGTATACTAGAATGAAAACTATTATTTTATGAAAATTCAACCAAATAAATATGTTATTCCTAACTTCCCTGGTAATATAGTGAACAAGATCCTAGCATATCCTCCAAGGTCAGAATTTTTCATTCTCACTACCCATCTAATTGAGGATGAAAGCTGTACTAAAATTTAATTCAGTTCCCAATGACTTTTGAAGGCCCTTCTAAAAGTTAGAAGTAAACCTAGGAACATGATCATATAAAATGGGGAGGGGAACACCATGAAACCTGGATATCTCTTTAAATACAATCGATAAAGTTGATCTAGAGACAAAGTATCTCGAATAGAAATGAAATGAGCCGATTTAGTAAATCGATCAACAATAACCCAGATTGCATTGTTACCTCTAGATGTATTTGGTAATCCCACAATGAAGTCCATGGATATATTTTCCCATTTCCAGTCTGGAACTGGTAAAGACTGAATTATCCCTTTAGGTAACTACCGCTATCCTTTAACCATCTGACAAGTCAAACACTTCACAGTAAAGTAAACAATATCTCAATTCATTCCATCCCACCAGTAGTACTCTTTAAGATCTTTGTACATCTTAGTATTGCCAGGATGAACTGAAAATAGGGAACTATTAGCTTCACACAACAACTCATTCTTCAAATGTGAAACACAAGGCATGAATAATCTTTTCCCAAACCTCAAAACACAATCATTATTAATGATAAATTCAGGAAACTTACCCTTCTTAAACAACTCTACCTTTTATGTAACTCATTGTCTTCTTTCTACGCTCACATAATTCTGTCTTACAGAGACAATTCCACTGACACCTGAAAAAAAACAGAAGAATTTTCTGCACCAACAACTTCTATGCCAAAATTCATCAAATCAAAAACCAAACAATCTCGTTCCAAACATAACATGGTTAATGAAGCTTTAATTTTTTGACTCAAAGCATCTGCCACTTTATTTTCCTTTCCTGGATAGTAATGGACCGTTCAATCATAATCCTTGATTATTTCCAACCATCTCCTCTATCTCATGTTCAATTATTTGTAAGTGAATATATACTTCAAACTTTTGTGGTCAATATATATTTCACATTTTACTCCATACAAATGATGCCTCAAAATTTTTAAAGAAAAAACAAAAGTAGCTAATTCTAAATAATGTGTGGGGTAATTTAACTCATGCGGTTTCAACTAACGTGAAGCACATGCAATTACCTGATCATTCTGCATAAGGACACAACCAAGTACTTTCAATGAAGCATCACTGCAAATAACAAACTCACCATTTCTGGAAGGTAGTTCCAAAACTAGAGCATTCACTAATATTCTTTTCAATTCCTGAAAACAATCACCACATTCTTTTGTCCAAATAATCCTAACACCTTTTTGAGTTAATTTAAGAATTAGACTAGATAACAGTGAAAAATAATCAAAAAACCATCGGTAATGACCTTCCAAACCAAGAAAACTATGTATCTCAGTTATATTTGTGGTTCTTGTCCATACTTAAACAACTTTTGTTTTAGCAGGATCAACAGTTTTTCCATTCTTTGAAACAGTGTGATGAAGGAAAGAAATTTTTTAACCAAAACTCACACTTGCTAAATTTTCCATACAGTTTATTTTCTTTTAATGTTTTCAAGACAACCCTTAAATGACTTTCATGATCCTATTTACTTTTAGAAAAATCTAAAATATCATCAATGAACACAACCACAAACATATACAAGAACTCACCGAAAATTCTATTCATAAGATCCATGAATACAGCTGGTGCATTGGTTAACCCAAAAGGAATAACTACAAATTCATAATGTCCATATCTAGTACGAAACATGGTCTTTGGAATGTTTTATTTATTTACATTCATCTGATGGTACCTCGACCTCAGATCAATCTTTGAAAAATACTGAGTTCCCTGGTGCTAATCAAACAAATCATCAATATGAGGCAAATGATACTTTTTCTTAACAGTGATGTTATTCAATTCTCTATAATCATTGAAATCTCATTGAATCATCTATTTTTTAAAAAATAATATAAGATCACCCCATGGTTATGTGCTAGGTCAAATGAAACCTTTATCTAATAACTCTTGCAATTGATTCTTTAACTCTAAATGTTCAATTTGAGCCATTTGATAAGAAGGTTTTGAAATTATTTTAGCATCAGGCACTTAGTCAAGAGTATATTCAACTTCCTGATCAGGTATAATACCAGGAAACTCATTGGAAAAAACATCAAGGTACTCATTTACCACTGGCACATCATTAATCTTAAAACATCCTTTATTTTCAACAATATGTGAAATGTAATATTCACTTCCATCTTTTACTAGTTTCTCAGCTTCCTGATATGTTATCAAAAGTAAGGGTTCATTATTGTACACAAACTAAAAATCTTTCTGAAAATAAATATCTTTAGCTTTGCAGTCAATCATAACATGATAAACAAAAAGCCAATCCATACCCAAAATAACATCAAACGCTAATAGATTAAAAACAATAAGGTTTGCTGGTAGATTATTTCTACACACAAGGACAGGAAGGTCCTTATGTTTTCTTTTTGACTCAATTTTTCCTCCAGGTGTCATTACTATAAGATTTGTATTCATATATTGAGATAGAATTCCCAATTAACTAAAAAAACTTCTCAAAAATGAAAGGGTGTGTATACCCAGAATCAAATGACACATATGCATAATCTGAACAAACAAACAGTGTACCTGATACTACTTCATTTGATGGCCTAACAACTGTTAAAGTAGTTGTAATGGATTTCACCACCCCTTTCTACTTGTATTCTGGCTTATTTCCCTTAGTTGAGTTCTTCCTTAGACACTCATTTTCATAATGACCCATTTCTTTTAACTTAAAACATTTTACTGACTATGAATCATATGTTGTATTACCATTACCTTTATCTTTTTCAGTTCAATTACGAGCCCTATGTCCCATTTTTTTACATCAGTAGCACTTACCAGAATTCAATATACATTCCCCATCATGCTTTTTACCACGATTTACAAAAAATGTAAACATAATTTTCTTACCATCAGACATTTTTGAAGATTTATTTCCTTTCACCTGTAACATTGTCCTTTTATTCTATTGTTTTTCAAGGAACACCTAATCATCAGAAAACTCTATTTCCACTTTCTCTGCACAACAAACAAGTTTTTCATAACTTTTGAACTCACAAGAAGCTAAAGACCTTTGATACATTGGCAATAATCTTGAGTAAAAATAGTTTATTTTACCATCAAGATCTTGTATGAAATTCAGAGCAAACCTTGTGAGTCGAATGAATTTTGTTTCATAAGGAGCCACTGAGTCATCATCCTGCCTCAATTCTAGGAGTTGTTTTTTCATCCTGAGTCGAACGACCTTAGGAAAATATTTCTCAAGGAACATACCTTTGAATTCACCCCAATCAAGAGCATTAATATCCTCAATATCCCTGATATTTCTCACCATCGACCACCACTGATCAACTTAACCTTCAAAATGGTAAATAGCAAGACTATCCTTTTTGTGTTCTAAACACCCCATGACATCCAAAATTTTCTACAGTGCTTTAATCCACCCTTCTGCTAGCACAGGGTCAGATGATCCTCTGAATGATGGAGGATGTTGCATCATGAAATGCCCTACTACTAACATGTTCATCTTTGGTTGATCTGGATGATCTCATGCATGGATACCACCACCATTTATAGCCTGAGTCAAAAGTGTCATCACTACAACAAACTGTTTAGTTCTGATTCCGACCATCTCAGGTTGCTGATCTAGATGGTTTTCTTCCTTATCATGTCTTCCCAACATATCTTCCCTATTTCCTCTATAAAAAACCATTCTGAACACAAAAATATCTTAGGAAATGCAACATCGTAATCAGTAAATGCTATATCATTTCAATATTAACATAAATTAATTTATGGACATAAATTTAACAATAATCTAACTCCTAAATTTGTCTAAACTGACCTACGATACCAACTATAAGGATTTGTCCTTAAAACATTACATAATATTGAATTAAATAAATAATTCACATTGTGTCTCTTTTCAGGTTTAGAGTTTTAGAGAATTCAAACATAACTATTACATCTCAAAATATTACAAAGTAGGCACTTCTACTGAGTTTCCGTTTTTTCACAAAATAAAAACTCTTGAAAAAAAGAGTCATGTCTAGTTCCATGTTTTAGACAGCATGACTTTTCCTTGATCCCATATTTGACCCTATTCATCTTTTAGTCCTGTGAAAAACATTTCAAAACATTGGATGAGCAAAAAAATATCAGTAAGGGTTATAAAAACATAATGAAAACATTATTTCATCATTAGATACATAACATAATCTCTTTAAGATACATCATCAAATCATAAGATTTATGAATAACACATAGAAATATAAATCATAAAGGTAACATGTGGCATCCATATCATACTTATATTGTAGCTATCATAGATACATTGGGAGTTACATTTGGAATGCTCATCACAGTATATTCTCTAAATCTCTTAGGAGAAACATTCACGTTTACCTCCATCACATTACATAATGAATTAGAGAGCTATATCGAGCTCACATGCCCTAGGTTTATCACAGAACCACCCATATGCATAAGCAATTCCCAAGAACCATAACATACTAATAACTCATAAAACAAAAATAAAGGAAAGATATCATTTTCACATTTTAATCACAGTATATCATTTAAACAAATTGACATTAAAAATCCATTATCAAAACCATTTTCAATACCAAAATACATAAAAAGAGTATATGGTATTTATTTTCCTTTTAGAAACATTACAGATTATTTATGTAACTGAATATCAAATAATACTTGTGGCGGTGAACAAGTTCGTTGTTAACGCTTAAGTTAAAAAAGAAACATTCCTTTTATGTCTTTTAGTAAAACGCTTCGTAGGAAAAGATTCCATTTGAATGAAATGAAGATTCAAAGGTATTTATACACTGTATAAAAGAAATTTGATAATAAAAAAATGCCTCAATGAAAGGAGATTGATATGAATTCCCTTACCTCATGTCTGACTTGACTCGATTGTTCTTTAATCTACTTTAAATCGGGAAACTCACTTTGGCTTGAACTCAAAGGGTTTCTTGAGGTGTTTTCTGCATAAGGTAAGGCATCTAGGTTAAAGAGAGGGATCTTGTGAGCTAACTAGATTAGAGGCTGCATGATCCAAAGGCTTGATAAGTGTGAGAAATGGGATAGAATTAATTGCTTTAATAAGGGAGATGAGGGGCTGTTTAGGAATGTTTGAAACAATTATTTTATTATAACCTCGTCTTCAGTTTCAAAAGGCAACCTATTAATTAATATCAAAGGTAAGATAACTCATGTTCAAAATAAAATAATCCAATAATAATTGGATAGGTTTTGGATATTGTTTTAATATTTATAATCTTATTTATTTAAATCATTTATTAATGAGGTAAATATTGAATCATTATTGTGTCATAAATAATTTAATTTATTTGAAGTCCAAAAATTATAAAAAAAATAAAATGATGTAGGAAATAATTTTATATTTCTGAAGAATATTTATAGTCGAAAAGATAACATATGTAAAACCATGTAAAAATTTATTTACTAAAAGATAATTTTTTATGTCATTTTTGTATTTACATTAAATTAATTAATATAAAATGTCATTATTAATCCCATGTGGCTCCATGGGGTCCCAAATTAGACCCAAATATGTCCATGGTCGGATATGTATCATCCAATAGGATTATGACACATGTTAGGGTAATTTAATATTATTATAATATTATATTTTACCCTTATTTACTATATTTACCCTTCAATCATGGTAAATAAAATATTTAGTAAAGTAAATATTTAAAATATCTAAAAATAAAAGCTACCTATTTACACATTTTGGACTTATTGATTAGAAATATGAAATCCATTTTTCTAAATTCAAACCACATAAGTGGCAGAAATTAATTTAAAATGAATCCCCACTATTAAAACATATAGTGTGTTATTGAGATATAACAATTATCAAAATATTGAAAATTATTTATGTCCAATTTAAAAATGAAACTACTTCCAATTGAACAACATTAGATTAAATGGTCAAAATTTATTCAAATTAAACTTTAAAACAAATTGAAAATATAATATAACCATATAAATAAATTAGATTAAAAGGCACATTTGAATTAAAATATAGTATTTTCACTATTAATTAAAAAATGAACTTTATCAGAAAAATACCAAAAATTTAACCAATGTAAATTTTAATGTCCCGAATATAAATAAAAACTTTATTTTTTCAAATAAAACATATAAAAATGACCAAAACTAGATTTAAAGACAGTTCCCCATCAAATGGATGTAAATAGACCTTTTAAAGAATATTAGAGCATTTATGATTAAATTCATTTACAATTTAAGCCTCTAACTTTTATTGGATAAATGTGAAAACATTTAACAAACATGTATAATCATATTGTAGTTAGTTTTATTCATTCCTACCAATACAATGGCAATGTGTTAACTGTCATTTAAAATAATAATATTATCGTATTAGTGTGCAAAGTAAGATTTCAAAGAAACCTACTATTGTGTATTAGTTACACTATCGAACATAGCATCCCATTTAAAGTAAAATTAATATTTAATTCACAAATATTAAAAAAAATCAAAATTATCAATCTTTATTTACTTGGGATGTTACATTGTGAAGATCAATATACATGCAACCCTATGTGGATCAACATTATAGCTATACGATGAAGTCCAGTTTTAGAGTGGCCCATCGAGGATCATCACCTAGTGAACCTAAGTGGATCAGTATCTAGTGACCCTATGGGAATCAGTATCGAGCAAACCAATGTGGATCAACATTACAATGAACCTTTGGGGATCAGCATTCCAACGACCCTGTGTGGTTTAGTTTTCTAGTGACCCTATGTTGATCAGCAGTAGTGTGACCCGACGATGACCAGTATTAAAGTGGCTCATCGTGGAACAGTGACTTATGCCCAAGAGTGGATCGATAATAGAAAAAAAAAATTGTGGATCAGTTTTGGAAATTCTAAATGAAATAATATGATATAGCTTAAAACTAATCATCTATATTATTGATCTCTGAGTTGTATATCTGGTGTGAGATTACTATTTCATTATTCTTTTTGATTGAGGTATTTCTTTGTGGGGTTTCCATTGCAAAACTCTGGGAGACCTTTGGGGGTCTTGGGGTCCCTAATTAGTATTTTTATACTCACACCTGTACGGGGTTTTCCCGTACCTTATTGTGTCTTGTGCAGATGACAGATATCTTTGACTGAGGTTTGGGATCCAGGACTGAATGGTGCTCGGAGGTGGACCTTTAGACATGACATGACGAAGTGACGACCGACCATGAGTTATACCTAACCTTCAGGTAGGAACCTTGGATGATGATTTCAGGAGCTATTTTTCTGTTTCTGTTGTACTTTTTAGTTCGGATTGTATTCCGGACCCCATTACTTATAGTACTCACCCATTTTACATTCAGTACAAATATTTTTACTATTGTAGATTTACTACGTGGGTTGTGCTTGTTGTATTCTTAGACTGGTTTTTTGTAGGTTTAAAGTCAACACCTTCCCATTTTTCATGGATATGCCTTTCGGTGCTAGTCTTCAACCCCTGGCCTATGGATGGCGGGCTTGGGGTAGTTACGGCACAGGCCCTGAGAGGCGGGTCATGAAAAAGTGCTATCAGAGGAGTCAGTTCTACTCAAGAACTAGGACTCGAATATTTTCATGGGAAATATTGTTATGTGTTATGAGTGTTGTTTTTAGTTTGGGGAATCCAGTTTCGGTGCGGTGGATGACATATCCATACATGAGGACCCTAAATTCTGAATTCTGACTTAGTACTGGAAAAAACTATTGGGGAGTGTTTTTGAAATGAATTTCCTTTTGATCTCTTATTATTCGGGTCATCTTGTATAACTTATTTATTTTGGTGCATCTTATTTCTTTCAGGATGCCTCAATATAGACAGCCAGTCATGTTTCCAGTGGGAGTTTGCGATTATGGCCCACTCAGTGATGAGGCTTCCGTGCAGGGCCCTCTTATGGAGATAGTACCATTGGGTTGTGTACCCGCAGCACCACTACCCATTGGGTAATCGTTGCTACTAGCCCCACTAGCAGATAGTGCATGTCGACGGAAAATGTTTCACGAGTTTCAGCATCAGAGGCCTCTGAGGATCTGAGGCGAGACAGATCTGTAGGCGGTTGAGGATAGTCTGGAGGCTGTGGATAGAGTTTTTCTCAAGGTTGGGACACCAGCCGACCAGATGGTGATACTAGCATCCAGTATTTTCCAGGGAGCAGTAGGGATATGGTGGAGCCTGACACTCCAAATAAAAGATGAGCTAACCCCCACCTATATAGATTTTGAGGGCCTCTTCAAGGTATTTTTTGTTCCAGTGACTCTATGCACTGTGTGTATATAGAAGCTGCTACTCTTATAGCAGGGTAGACTAATCGTGGCCCAGTACTTGGAGAGGTTCACTAACCTCCCATGTTACTATAATGAAATGGTGAATGACACTTTATTCCAGGCCTAAACCTTTGAGCAGGGACACCGATGGAAGATCAGAGCCTCAATGGTATCTCTCAGCATCCTGATGCAAGCTGGAGTGCAGGAGAGAGCACTCTGGGTGGAGAGCTTTTTTATAGAGCCGACACCGACAGCGAAACCCACCACCGGGTGACACATAGTTGAGACATCTGCGGCTGTTAGTAGGAAGATGATACAGAGGTCCACATGGACCTGACCATCTGGTGGATGAATCTCGGACGTAGGGTCGGAGGAGCGAGGCTGATGAGGTAAAGCATGCCAGAAGAGGATCAGATTGTGCTTCATGTGTGGTGGGCAGGGTCATATGGATCACGACTATCTAACAAGTTGTACTGACGACCAGTAGACAGTCAAGGGACCACTGAGGCAGAGGTAGAATTTCAAACAAGAAGGTCTATAGGTACAAATATGATGTGGCAGAGGAGATGGCCATGCAGCTAGCAGTGGGTGTCAATTCGAGGTTCTACCACCGCCACCTACTGGTGGCCCACCCTTACCACATGGAACAGGTGGATAGGGAGGACCTCAACTCCATGTACCAGAGTCCTATGACCACAGCACTCCAGAGATGATTCGAGGTATAATCTGTGTGTAACCAACCTTAGCTGCAGTACTTATAGACACAGGTTCGAGTCACACATTCATTTCCACGGCCCTCGTTCGGAGCTCAGAGATTCTGGTGGAGCTATAGGCTTGATCTTTACAGCTAGATACTCCTACTTGAGGGGATTCGATGATTACAAACTGGTGACGATCATGTTAGATTTCTCTAAGAGGTGAGAGATTTGGCATGGATCCTTTAGTATGGGTTTCTAGGTCTTAACGGTGTCATCTTGGGGATTGAGTGGTTATCCACATTCCATGCTCAAATTGAATATATCAGGTACAATGTGTGGTTTGTTCAAGGATATGGGACCAGGTTTTCCTTCACTAGTGAGAAGGGAATCGTTACAGCACAGTATGGACTTACCCAGAAGAAGGTGTAGCCAGTCACACAATAGTTGGATTGCCTTACCCTCAGAGAAGTTGATGTTGAGAGTCCAAGCTATCCTGTAGTGGTGGACCAATATGCTTATGTCTTCCCTGATGATGTTATTTGACTACCTACTCATATAGATGTGTGCTTTTACATTGACTTGTACCCCGGGACAACATCAATATCTGTACCATTATGTCAAATAGCTCCCATAGAGCTTCGTGGGTTACAAATACTGTTAGAGGGCTTATAGAGGAAGGGGTTTATAAGGCCCAAATTTTCTCGATGGCCAGCCCAAATTTTGTTCTCCTAGAAGGAATATGGGAGTTTGAGGCTCTGTGTGGATTATAGGTTCTAGAACCACGTGACTGTAAATAACATATATCCACTTCCGAGGATTGATGATCTCTTCGATCAACTGAAGGAATCTCATTGGTTTTCGAAGATAGATGTTAGATCAGGCTATCATCAGCATAGGGTACGAGATGAGAATGTAAAGAATACGACCTTAAGTTGTTGGTATGACCACTATTAGTTCATGTTTATTCCGTTCGGCATGACCAATTCCCCAATAGTGTTCAAGGGACTCATGAACAAGATATTCCAGCCATACATTGATCTCTTCGTGATGGTCTGCATTGATAACATCATGGTGTACTCAGTGACAGAGGTGTAGCATGCCTATCATCTGCAGATAGCTCTAGATACAATAAGAGAGAACCGTCTTTATGGTATGTTCTTGATGTGCGAGTTCTAGATACGGGAATTCCACTTTCTAGAACACGTTATCTCGGAGGCTGGAGTTGCAGTGGATCTGGCGAGGATAGAGGTTTTGCTTACATGGGAGCCACCCTGGAGTGTGACCAAGGTAGGGAGTTTCCTGGGGTTGGTTGGGTACTACCGGATATTCATACCAGACTTTTCCAAAGTTGTGTAACCCTTTTCAGCATTGAAAAAGAAGGGGTAGCCCTGCGTGTGGACGGAGAGATTCCAACCAATATTTTAGAAGTTGAGGCAGACATTGATGAATTTTCCCAACTTGAGGCTACCAGAAGAGGGCGTTTGGTATGTTGTCAACTATAATACATTGGGGAATGGACTATGATGTGTCCTATTTCAGGATTTTTCACTGATTACTTATGGTTCATGATAGCTGAGACAACATGAGAAGAACTACACGACCAATGACCTCGAGTTGGAAGTAGTGGTATTCTCCTTGATGATGTGGAGAGACTTCTTGATGGTAGAATGTTTTACAGTCTACATTGATCACAAGATTCTCAGGTATATCTTCTCAAAGAAGGACTTGAATCTGAGATAGTGGCTATGGTTAGAGATCCTCTAGAACTGTGATTTTGAGATAGTCTATACACCTAGGAAGGGGAAGGTTGTAGTCGATGCACTCAGTAAAATGTCTGGTCTACAGTTACTGAGTCAGGAGATAGAGTAGCTATCCATGTTGCATATATCTTTCATGGATAGAGATGGAGAATCATACCTCAAGTATATTATAGTCACTTCCCCCCTCCATTAGCAAGTTAGGGACGCACATCTTGTGGACATAAACTGGGAGGCTCGAAGTGATCAGATATCCTCAAGATAGGCACCTGATAGATTTTATGAAGGTGTGGAGCACATAATTTTCTTTATAGGATGCACCATGGTACTTGTGGCGCTACGGGGGGAGGTGTTGAGGGAGTTCCATACGTCCCATATAGAAGTATATCCTAGTGTGGTGAATATATACCAGGACCTCTGGCATCAGCACTGGTGGCCAGGGATAAAAAATTAGTGGCATAGTTTGTTTTTTGATGCCTCACTTCTCAAAATGTGAAGGTTGAGCATCAGTTTCTAGTATTCTTAGCACTGCAACTAGAGGTGCTGGAGTGGAAGTGGGATGGAATTTCCATGGATTTTGTGACAGGGCTACCATATACGTCTAAGGTCTATGATTCCATTTGGGTGATCATTGATTGAATCTCCATATCCTCCCACTTCCAACCCATCTAATAGTATAGATCATTAGAGGGCTTGGGATACCTCTACGTACAGGAGATTGTATGGCTTCTTGGGGTGCCATTGGCGATCGTCTCATACCGTGACCCAAGTTTTACATCCTATTTGTAGAAGGGGTTCCATGAGGCATTTGGGAATCGTCTATGTTTGAGCACCACCTTTCATCCTCAGACGGGTGGTTAGATAGAGCAGACCATTCAGACACTAGAAGACATGATTATTGCTTCCCTCCAAGATTTTGGCCATAGTAGGGAGGATAATTTTCCTCTGGTGGAGTTTGAGTACAAAAACAGTTATCACTGCACCATCGGTATGGAACCATTTGAGGCCTTGTAAGGTCGAACATACACATCACCTTTATACTAGACAGACCCTGGGGAGTCAGCACTTATGGGTCCAGAGTCGGTACGGGCTACAACTGATAAGGTGCAGATCATCTCGGAGTGGATGAAGACTGCACCGAGTAGAAATATTTCTAATACTAAATAGAGATGGAGACCTTTGGAGTTCGAGGAGGGAGACCAAGTCTTCCTACGGGTCTCACCATCATGAGGTTTGTAGATATTTGGATAGGGAGGAAAGTTATCCTTGAGGTTGACTGAACACTTTCAGGTTCCCAGCTAAGTTAGTGAGGTGGTGTATCGTCAAGATCTTCCCACACAGATGCATCAGGTGCCAGATGTTTTCCATGTGTCATAGATGAGGAAGTATGTTCATGATCCATAGCTTGTTATATACTGGGGCAGGCTAGACATTGTTGATGAGGCAATGTTTACAGAGGTTCCAGTGAAGATTCAGTATCGACAGTATCAAGTCCTTCTTGGATGATCGAAACCTCTAGTTCACATTCACTGGGAGCACAGTAACCTCCAGGAGAGAACATGGAAGTGGGAGGCTCAGATTCATTCTCAGTACCCCCATTTTTTTCTTTATTATATGTTGTGTCTTTTATGGATGAAAAGAAATAATGTGGGGATAATGTAAATAAATAGATTTTCCATGTAATTTTTATTTATTATTTATAATTTTTCTGAGGTTGCGAAATCTGACGCCATTTGATCCCATTTCCCGTTGTTCCCGAATTGGAATTTTAAACTTTCATATGGTACGTTTAGTAAAAGTTAAAGTGGGAAATCTTAAATTTTGAACTGGACCTTAGAATTGAAATCTGAGGGCACTTTTGAACTCGTAGCACTGTGATTCTCTTAAGGAATCCTTAACCAGGACTACAATGGGCTGAGAGAGGAAGTTGGTTTTTTCGGTTTTTATGGAGGATTAATAAAATAAATCTAATTTATTTTATATATAACCCACCTCTCTTTAGTTATTTGGTTGTGGGGAGCACAAGGGGTGGTCGGGCATTTAATGCAGGACATTAAATTCCTAGTTACACAAAAATGTGTAACCACCCAACAACCAATTAAGAAAGTTCATTAATTGCACCAATTAATGAACCTATCATAATTATGTGTTATAAAGATAAATATCCTCTTCTATCTTTTTTGTTTTTGAATTCATTGGAAAATGAGTGGTGTGTTTTGGTGAGGAGGGTTTTGGATGAGCCTTTGACGAAGAATAGATCCATCAAGTAAGAATTGAATATTGTTATTTGAGTGGCATCGTTGGAGGGTTTCTTCGGGATTGACGAACACTGACCCATCTTCATATACGGGATTCTCTCCAGGGACTCCCGAGGTAGAGTTTTTTCTTTTTTAAATTTCATGAGTTGTTCAATCAATTATATTCAACATTTTTTAGATGCTATTGTGGAGGGCACGATCCAAATGAACAAGGCTTTGTCCCTCCGCCACACGTTTTGTCATTGTGTTCTACGCAGGTGAATTTTCGGGTTGGATGGAACCTAAATCTAATGGTCAACCAGGGAAGGAAACAAACTAGGAAGTCCGTAAGTGTGATTAGATGGAAAAAAGGACCAATAGAGCTCACTCAGTGGCCCACAGAAGACCGTCAGCATGGCACCGCTGCGGCAGCACCGACGACCGGCACCGGCAGGCAATGGTGACGGCCGTCACTAATAGGCCGCGGTGGGAGCAGTGTGCCATCACACACTGCTAGTGGAGGCCGCAATACTAGGCAATGGTGCTCAAAAGGCATCTAGAACTGAACGGATGCAAAGAGGGTGGACGCATGCCGTTACGCACCGTAGGAGGAGGAGGCCGTGGATTTTCAGTCATGGCGTTTGAGCAGGGCAGCAAGAACCGTCCGACCACTGAGGCAGAATAGTGCGCTGTCACGCACCACTGATGGTGGTCGCGGCTCAAATCCATGGTGGAGGCAGGGAACCGCACCCTATTATTCCCACGAGTGACTAGGTAGTACCACATGATATCTCTACTCCAAATCTCGCAAAGCTTATCCATTCAAGAAAAAGGGGATGTTTTCCCTCGTGCTAGCTATGATGGGACCTATGCCCTAATGTGGGCTGGGATGCGCCCTCCTACAGGCTGGGTTGCACCCCCCTGTGGCTACCACCACCACCCATGTGGGTTGGGTCACACCGCGCCCCCTCTTTGGCCCAGGCCACACCACCTGTGGGTCATGCCGCACCACCTTCACGCCGCACCGTTCACCCCTAGTTGGCTAGGCTGGACCATGGCCATGCGTGTCGAGCCAGTCGCAGCCCCGCCCAACCAGACTGGCCTAGGTCAGGTCAAACATAAGGTAGGATGACCCAAACTGGATTGGGTTGGCCTAGACCTGGCAGGGCGGGTCGGACCGAACCCGGACCCATCCTAGCCCAATTTTGCTTAAAATTCCATAACATGAAATCCAGACATTTTCTGTATGAATCATCAACAGAACTCGGATCATTGGAGTGAAATGGTCCATTTGGTATACTTCACTCAAATTTTGAAAAATGTCGCACTATGGCCATGTTGGATCAAAAATGAATCCAACCAGGCCCTAGGTACTAAAAATATTATAACTCATAGACCTGGCGTCTGATTGATGTGACGTATGTCGCATTGAAACCTTTATTACATAAAGGATATTTGGGTTACTCTTTTGTGGAGCGTAGTGGTGGTCGAGGTACAAATGATATCTCAAGGAGTTGATTCTATGGAACTCGAGTGTATCGGGTGTGGGGAATCCTATGGCTAGTTGTCTTTGAAGTGGAAACTCTGTGTGGATCAGCATCGTAGCAACTCGACGAGGACCAGTTTTAGAGTGGCTCATCGAGGATAAACACCTAGTGACCCTGAGTGGATCATCATCAAGTGACCTTGTGAGGATCATCATTATGTGACCATGTGTTGATCAGCATTCCAGCAACCCTATGTGGATTAGTATTCTAGGTACCCTATGTGGATCAACATTCCAGCGACCCTGAATAGATCAGTGGTAGCATGACCCAACGGGGAGAAGCCATACAGTAGCCTATTTTGGATCAACAACTTATGTCCAAGAGTGGATCGATTCTAGAACAACTTTTTGTGGATCAGTTGTGGAATTTATAAATGTAATAAGATGAAATATTTTAATACTAATCAACTATATTCCTGATCTCTGAGTTCTATACTTGTTGTGAGTGGGATATGGCTCTGTGCTTTGTGATTATGGTCTTTATTTTTTGTTTTTCCATTTTGGAACTTTGGGATACCTTTGAGGGTCTCGGGGTCCCTACTATGTACTTTTATACTCACCCTACATTGGGTTCACCTACACCTTGTTTTTTCTTGTGCAGACAATGGACATCTTTGACCGAGATTTAAGATCAAGGACTAAAAGGTTCTCGGAGTTGGCCTTTATATGTGGCGTGCCACAGTGACGACCAACCATGAGTTGTAACTAAACTTCATGTAGGAATCATGATGGATGATTCTAGGATCTTTTTTTCTATTACAATTTAAATTTTTAGTTGGCCATGAATTTCAGGCCCCTTTACTTATAGCACTCACCTATTTTACTTTTAGTAAACATCTTTTTACTATTGTAGTTTTACGACATGGGTAGTGCTAGTTGTATTCTTAGACTATGTGTTTATAGGTTTAAATACAATGCCTTCCCATTTTCCAAGGATATTTTTTTGGTTCTAGTCACCTACCCGAGGTCTATGGAATGTGGGCTTGGGGTAGTCACGGTATGGGCCCCGGGGGATAGGTCATGACATAGAGAGCCATTTAATGGCGGTAAAATTTTATTTATAAAAATATAATTTTTTAATGAGTATAATTATATTCGTTATAACCTTATACCTATAAAATCATTCAGGTGATTATAAAAAACTAATTAAATATATAAATTTTATAATTTGGTTAATAATATTCACTCCCTCCATTTTAATTGATAGGTTATAATGGTTATGATAATATAACACTATTTAATTTTATATCATTATTCGTTTAAGCTTAGTTTTGTGTGAAATGTTTTCTATTAAAGAAATTAAATATGAAAAGATACATAATATAAAATATTGGACTCTTACAATTGATGATTTTAAGGAAATTTCTACTCTTATCTCTGTTGGAATGAATTTGAGTAACAATGAAACTAGAAATAATGTGAGTGAGAATTAATTTTTAAATTTGATAAATATATTACTCAATCTTACAACTTTATAGACAAACATTAATTATATTATTTCATTATGTTCAATTTATCAAAAAATCCAAAAGAATCTCACATTTTTGTAGCTTAACTAATTATCCAGTATGATAAAGGAATATCAAACTATAATATAAAATATAAAATAAATATTGAGATGGAATTTATTTGGATCACTAATTTTTATTGTGATTGAGATTCCTATGATAGAAAAAAATCTGGAGAAAATCCTTTTTGGAGATTTTTTGTGAGCTATAATTGTATAAAACAATTCTATGATACATTAAGAATAGTTGGAGAATACTATACCTCTCCCACCCAAGCATTTGGGAAAATGTTGTGGATTAAGTTTCATATGAAACATTTGAGAGTAATTTATATAAACCATTGAATATTCATTATGATAATAAAATATCCATTTTTCATTAAAAAACTTGTATACAATTCTAGATTTAATAATATTGATATTAAGTATCATTTCATCAAAAATTATGTTTTTTAAGAGTTGTCATTCTTGATTATATTTCAAAAAAGTATCAAATTTTTTATATTTTCCTCAAATATTTTCTAAGGGAAATATTTTAGGAATTGATGCTGCAACTATATGTTCATCCTTAGCTAAAAATTCATAATGTTTTTAATGAAATTCCCCAATATTTCATTGGATTATATTGTAGAAAATGGAGAGAATGTGTATCTTTATAATGTGTAAACCTATTTATTTTATAAATCTAAATTTCTTATTATCATAATAATGGGTGGTATAAAATGAATGAGTAAGAGTTTAAATTTTCAGGGATATAACATTTATTATCACTGAGGGATATAATTTCCCTAAAAATATTTATTTATTAAGTATTATTGTGTCCTTAAATTATCTTTGAAAAAGTATGTGGTTTAATAAAAAAATATAAGAAAATATCTATAAGAAAAATGTTATAGTTCTTATGTTTTTTTCAACAAATTCAATGGGGGTTGAAGACACGTTTGGATTTTTTTGAAAGGTGCTTTTTATTTTTTTCAATATATAATATTGTTAATGTCATTGTATTGTAGGTAGGAAATAGATTCTATAATTTTTAAAATAGTTATATTATGAAGTGATAGTGGACGTAATATGGTTTCATTAACCATGTTAGAAATAATTCCTTATGTAAAGAAATTCCATGTTGATGTTAAGTTTTTAACAACATGAAGATACTCAATATTCCTGATAATTTTTTATAAACTTTCACCTCAGGTAGATTTATTAGATCAACCATGGTTAATATTTTTAGATATAGGTGAAATAGTTTTTCACATTGTTGAGTTTTTATGTATTTTTAAAAAAGAAAGAAGTAAAAATTGGGAAAGGTACAAAATATGATAAATCATAGTTCAAGCAATAATATAATGTTTAATACAATGTTCTATATTAACAGTATGGCATCCCGCCTTTATATCACATAAACATTCATTATATTTTACAAAACCGAGGATCTTTAAGGTTTAGTGTCTTGGAAACCAAGAACTTAAAACATGAAAACATAAAATATTATTCTTAAACACTTAAAGGCTTATCCTTATATTCAACCTAGTTTCATAACTATATCTCATAACCTAGGGACATACATCAAAAAAAGGTGAGCAGAAGGCCCAGTAAGGGAAACAAGGGGAAACAACTAACATGTGAACTCGAGATACATCAACAATGTCATGAAAAAGAACTTTAAGGCATGAGAAAGAAATCATAAGGAATATCATAATAAAAATAACATATTTCATAACTTGGAGATGTGTCTAAAACATTTAATATTGACAATCATTTCTGTTTCACCAAGGTCTATCCCCAAGGTGTCATTAAAAATTACCAAGGTTATTCACCAAGGCGTCGTTAAAAATGGCCATCTCTAGAGATTAAGTCTTTACCCAATGCATTGGAGCGCTATCAGGGAGGACCCTTAATTTTTCTTTATTATCATGTGAGCCACATATATCATCATCAATAAGTTCATAAATAACCCATTTAGCATAAAAGAAATGGGTTTCATTTCATATTCATAACGTTTTAAAAACTGCTTTAAAGACATGATCATTATGTCACTTTAAACCCATGGAAAGGGAAAGCGGGTCTCATGTATGTAAATACCAGAATTTAAAATACAACATTTTGGTATATATGTGAATACCCCTTTATAAGAAAGATCTTTGAGTATTAACTTAATAAAATAAATGAATTTGAGGATAAGAGATAGACGTTTTGAGACGGAAATTCTGCAGCATAACGGCTACATTACGAGGTTTTAAAAAACATTGAAAAGAGAGGGGACATGGGTCACCCACTCATAATTTATCCAAAAACAGCATGGGGACAGAATATAAAGGATTTAAGAACATGGTATTGAAATTTGAAAGACATACCATATGTAATTAAGAACATGAAAGGAAGACAAAAATAAGATTTCTCGTATGAAAATTTGGCAGCCTAACGGCGTCACATAAACATCAAAAAAAAAAAGAAATGACGAGATCAAATAGGGTCTCTCGTCATATGAAAAAAGAACAGTATGATAGATATAGAGATCATTCCCCAAAATAATAAAAATGAACTTGAAATACTTGACATGAAAATAGAACTTTGAAAAATGAGAAAGGTGAACGAATCCCTTAAAAATTCGGTAGCCTAACGGCATCACCTAAACTTCAACAAAAATGAATAGACGAGATAAAATAGGGTCTATAATCATATGAACATAAAAGATGAGTATTATAGATATAGATATCATACCCCAACATAATAAAAAGTAACTTGAAAGACTTGACATGAAAGTAGAACTTTGAAAAATGCGAAAGGTGGACGAATCCCTTAAAAATTCGACAGCCTAACGGCGCCACTTAAACTTTCTTAAAATTAATTGATGAGATAAAGAGGGGGTCTCTCATCATATGAACATGAAAAGGGAAGTATGAGAAATATAAAATAACATCCTCCAACATAAAATCATGGATCATAAAAGAAATGACATAAAAGAGATTACTTGAAAAGAAAGAGAGAGGTAGGATCTCTTACCTTAAAATGTAACTCTTAAAACTCAAAGGTTGGGACCTTGAGAGATTGGGGGCACCTTGGGAAGAATATTTGGGAGGTAATGAGACCAGATCTTCGTTGGGGGAGAGTTGGGAGTCGAATGGATGAGAGGATGGCTTGGTATTTATAGGGAAAGTGAGGGGACAAGGCATTAATGGCCAAGGGACACCTCATTGGTGGTTTTGGCAAAACCATGGGCTCTCCCATAGTATTTTAGAGGGAGTTAGGCCACATGGGTCCCCCCACACAATAATCCATCACCTTTGGTCGGAAAACCCTTAAAATATCTCATGACATCATCATTACACAGTTATGATGTCATTAAACATACTGAAACCCTAAAACTGTATTTTTACTATTCACTGAAAATTCAACTTTCTCAGAAAAATCCCAAAATTTCACCTTAAAAAAATATCAATGCTCTAATTTCAAAAATGAACTCCATTTTATAAGAAAAATTTTCTAAATATTTTTAATTTAATTTTTAAATAAATACACTATTCACCGAAAATTCATTTTTTTCTGAAAAATCCCCAAAAATTACCTTAACATAATATCGATGCTCTGAGTTCAAAAATAAATTCCATTTTATAAAAATAATTTTCTAAATATTTTTAATTTAATTATTAATTAAAAAACACTATTCACCTGAGAAAACTAATACTTGACTAATAATTTATGAAACCATTATTTAACCATTTTATTGAATCACATTACTTAACCAAGGTGCCTAGATTATATTAATACTTTCTTTGAGTGAGATTACCAATCCATTTGGTCACATTACTAATCCTAAGCATAAAATCACTATTCATAATTTACTATTCATCCAAAATTAAGTGGATCTTATTATATTCTAAATTTCGTACTGAACATAATTTTAGAAGACCATTTTTTTAAAATCATTACAAATTTTTAATTATTTAAGGTTTACATAAACATTTATAGAATATCCTTTTTCTAACATTCATAAAAAATATGCATACTATATTTATCCAGACATTTGAAAATTCACAAACTTCACCACAAGAAGAGAAAAAAAATTTATATATAACAAAGGATTACACAAGGCAGTTATGGTCTCGTTACATATCCCCTTATAACACCAGCATAGGACCTAAGAGTAAGGTGTGCTAGGGTGATAGAATCTTGGGGTGGCTCAGCCAACATTGCACGAGTAATAATTTCTACCAGTTTGAACTTCTCACGAAGGCGATTCCGTTCTACCTTCACACGATGAATTTCGGCATGGGTTTGGTCTAGAGCAAAGCCCAGTGGTGCTACCTGCTTCCTATGTTTCGTTATATGGGCTTCTATTGTCCCGAGACTACTGGATGAGGCAATCGAATCTTCTTTCTATATTAATTAACCAAGATCACTTGTATTTAGAGACAATAATCGAAACGTTTAGTTTCCAATGGTCATATTGACCAATGGTCATATGACAGTCAAAACCCAATGGTCTCATTTTACTTATACTCATGTTATCAAATGAAACAGTTTTGTTGATTATAAAAATAAAATAACACACAAAATTAGGAAACAAGATTTATTCAAAATTTCAGGTCGTTACAATATTCCCCCCTTAAAAAATTGCGCCCTCACAATTTTTTAAATTGGGTTTTGAAATTTCATTGGAAGTCCCACATTGGAAAAGGAGTCAGTAAAACTGTTACTTTAAAAGAAAGAAAAGGGAAGTACAAAGGTCACCCGAGTTAACCCATACTAGGATTCTATGTAAGAAAACATGGACGTGGAGGAGAAAACAAAGGGTCACGTTCTGAGGGAGAGTGATAGAAAACATGATTAGGAGAAAGTTAACAACAAGAAAATCACAAACTTATGATGGGTTAAATGGTATTTCATTTCCCGGTATGAAACATTAACAGACAATGTTTTTTTTACATTCCTTTTCATAGTTTTAAGGAATTAATTTACTACATAGAATAAAACACAGGGAAATATACCTACCTTCAAGTAGAGTTTCATCCATTAATAAGTTTTGACCGAAACTAATCTTGCCTCCAAACGATGAGCATTCAAAACTACACGGTCTCATCAAAGAACAAGAATCATCTTCTTGAGAGTCACGTAATCCTCAAAAGATTAACTATCAATTTCTTATATCTTTAAACATTATCCCAAAAATAGAAAGGGTAAGATAAAACAACTCTCCAAAAATAAATAATCCCATAGGAAGGGAAACTACTTTTAAATCTTCAAAGTTCCATGGTACTACCCAAAGTTCATCATATACCATTCCATAAATAACTGTCCTTAAAATTCCTAAAAATAAACCAAACTAAGATTGAAACCCAAATACAAGAAGGATTTGATAACATAGTCTTCCAAAATAAACTTCATCGTCCATCTCCAAAAAACATCAACCACTCCTAACATCTTATAACAAAAGTAGCTAACCTAAACATATTTTTCCCAAGATAGGTTAATCATTTCCATAAGTAACCTAAATTTCTCCAACTCCACCTTAAATTCATCAATTCTTCAAAATATAATTCAACCTTTACTCCTCAAAGAAAATACAGTAGTAATCTATTTACCTCGATTAAATAGGGGTCCCAGAATAGTGAGCATCCTCCAAAATAATAATCATCCTTTAATCCCCTAATAAGCTCTGTCATATTAACAAGGCAATCATTACATTTCCTATCACATTGGTTGTTGGGACATGTTCTTCCATTTCCCGCCATTAACTAAGAAAAGAAATTACAATTAGGGGCTTAAATACTTAGCCAATAATCAGGAAAAGGAACCTAAAGCATATAAGGATAAATTGTAGAAGAAAAGTATACCCTAACTTGTGATCCCCTAGGTTCCAAACTAGGTTATCCATGATCATATATTCTTATGTGAATCTTTATTTTATTTTATCTTTTTTCCTTTAATAATGGTTCATACTAAGATTATGAATTTACCAAAGCATACCCCCCGGGAATGTCATAACCAAGAGTGCATCAAGGCCCGCTGTCGTGTACCAGTTCTCGTTCGAGTCTAGCTCAAAGCGGTGTTTTCGGGTTTTACCCCTATGTACATCTGTTCCAGAGCCACCTCTACCTACTCGTATCCAGACAGGGATGTATTTTCTTGTCAACCCCTTACTCAATACTCACCAAAATACCAAGAAGATTTCCTATATTTAAAATTTTCTATAGGATTATTCCTAAAGATTTCATATCCTAATTTCCACAAATAAATAAACCATCCTTTGATACCAAATATGGAATCCTGCCTTTTTATCACATAAACTTTCATTACATTTTACAAAATCAAGGATCTTTAAGGTTTAGTGTCTTGGAAACCAGGAACTTAAAACATGAAAACATAAAACATTGTTCTTAAACACTTTAAAGGCTTCTCCTTATGTTCATCCTAGGTTCATAACTGCATCTCATAACCTGGGGACATACATCAAAAGAAAGGGTGAGCAGAAGGCCCGGTAAGGGAAATAAGGGGATACATTTAACATGTGAACTTGAGATACATCAACAATGTCATGAAAAAGAACTTTAAGGTATGAGAAAGAAATCATGAGGCATATCATAATATAAATAACGTATTTCACAACTTGAAGATGTGGCTACAACATTTAATATTGACAATCATTTCCATTTCACCAAGGTCCATCCCCAAGGTGTCATTAAAAATTACCAAGGTTATTCATCAAGGCGTTGTTAAAAATGGTCATCTCTAGAGATTAAGTCTTTACCCAATGCATTGGAGCGCTATCAGGGCGCACCATTAATTTTTCTTTATTATCATGTGAGACACATATATCATCATCAATAATTTCATAAAAAACCCATATAGCATAAAAGAAATGGTTTTCAATTCATAATCATAACGTTTTAAAAACTGCTTTAAAGACATGATCACCATGTCACTTTAAACCCATGGAAAGGGAAAGTGGGTCTCATGTATGTAAATCCCAAAATTTAAAATAGAACGTTTTGGTATATATGTGAAAAAACCTTTAGAAGAAAAATCTTTGAGTATTCACTTAATAAAATAAATGAATTTGAGGATAAGAGAGAGACATTTTGAGACGGAAATTCTGCAGCATAACGGCTATGTTACGAGGTTTTAGAAAACATTGAAAAGAGAGGGGACATGGTTCACCCACTCATAAATGATCCATAAAATAGTAGGGGACAGAATATAAAGGATTTAAGAACATTTTATTGAAATTTTAAAGATATACCATATGAAATGAAGAACATGAAAGGAAGAAAAAAATAAGATTTCTCTTATGAAAATTCGGCAGCCTAATGGCGTCACTTAAACATCAAAAAAAAAGAATTGACAAGATGAAATAGGGTCTCTCATCATATGAAAAAGATCAGTATGATAGATATATAGATCATACCCCCATCATAATAAAAAGTAACTTGAAATACTTGACATGAAAGTAGAACTTTGAAAAATGAGAAAGGTGAACGAATCCCTTAAAAATTCGGCAGCCTAACGGCGTCAGCTAAACTTCAACAAAAATGAATAGATGAGATCAAATAGGGTCTCTCATCATATGAAAATAAAATATCAGTATGATAGATATAGAGATCATACCCCAACATAATAAAAAGGAACTTGAAAGACTTGACATGAAAGTAGAACTTTGAAAAATTAGAAAGGTGAACGAATCCCTTAAAAATTCGGCAGCCTAACGGCGCCACTTAAACCTTCTTAAAAATAATTGATGAGAGTAAGAGGGGGTATCTCATAATATGAAAATGAAAATTTAAGTAATTGGAATATAAAAAACATCCTCCAACAAAAGAGCATGGATCATAAAAGAAATGGCATAAAAGAGATTACTTGAAAACAGAGAGAGAGGTAGGATCCCTTACCTAAAACGTAACTCTTAAAACTCAAAGGTTGGGACCATGAGGGCTTGGGGCACCTTGGGAGAACTCCTTGGGAGGTAATGAGACCAGAGCTTCGTTGGGGGAGAGTTTGGAGTCGAATGGATGAGAGGATGGCTTGGTATTTATAGGGAAAGTGAGGGGACAATGCATTCATGGCCAAGGGACACCTCATTGGTGGTTTTGGCAAAACCATGGGCTCTCCCATGGTATTTCCCATGGAGGTAGGCCACACAAGTCCCCCCACACAATAATTCATCACCTTTGGTCGGCCAAACCTTAAAATATCTCATGGAATCATCATTACACTGTTATGTTGTCATTAAACATACCGAAACCCTAAAACTGTATTTTTACTATTCATTGAAAATTCAACTTTCTCAGAAAAATCCCAAAATTTCACCTTAACCAAATATCAATGCTCTGATTTCAAAAATGAACACCATTTTATAAAAATAATTTTCTAAATATTTTTAATTTTATTTCTAAATAAATACACTATTCACTAAAAATTCATTTTTTTCAAAAAAATTCCCAAAAATTACCTTAACATAATACTGATGCACTGAGTTCAAAAATAAAGTCCATTTTATAAAAATAATTTTCTAAATATTTTTAATTTAATTTTTAATTAAAAAACACTATTCACCCGAAAAAACTAATACTTGACTAATAATTTATGAAATCGTTATTTAACTATTTTATTGAATCACATTACTTAATCAAGGTGCCTATATTATATTAATACTTTCTTTAAGAGAGATTACTAATCCATTTGGTCACATTACTAATCCTAAGCATAAAATCACTATTCATAATTTACTATTCATCAAAAATTAATTTGATCTTATTAGATTCTAAATTTCGTACTGAACATAATTGTAGAAGACCATTTTTTGAAAATCATTACACATTTTTAATTATTTAAGGTTTATATAAACATTTTTAAAATAACCTTTTTCTAAAATTCATCAAAAATAGGCATACTATATTTATCCGGCCATTTGAAAATTCACAAACTTCACCATAATAAGAGAACACAATTTTATTTATAACACAGGATTACACAAGGTAGTTATGGTCTCGTTACATATCCCCTTATAACACCAGCATAGGTCCTAAGAGTAAGGTGTGCTATGGTGATAGAATCTTAGGGTGGCTTGGCCAACATTGCACGAGTTGTAATTTCTATCAGTTTGAACTTCTCACGAAGGCGATTCCTTTCTAGCTTCACACGATGAAGTTTGGATTGGGTTTGGTCTAGAGAAAAGCCCAGTGGTGCTACCTCCTTCCCAAGTTCCATTAGATGGGCTTCAATTGTCCTGAGACTACTAGATGAAGCCATCGAATCTTCTTTCTATATTAATTAACCAAGATCACAAGTATTTAGAGACAATAATCGAAACGTTTAGTTTTCAGCGTTCATATTGACCAATGGTCATATGACAGTCAAAACCCAACGGTCTCATTTTAATTATACTCATGTTATCAAATGAAACAGTTTTGTTGACTATAAAAATAAAATAACACACAAAATTAGGAAACAAGATTTATTCAAAATTTAGGGTTGTTACAAACAGGGTGAATAAAATAATGGGGGAAGTGTAAGGAAGTTTATGCATCACATTTTATAAATTTTACTGTATTGAAAATCATGGTTGTTTTTTTTAATGAAGGATACTATATTGAGTCCATTAGACAAATATATGTTAGACCAAGTTTCTTATATAGGAGTTTTTGTTCCACATTAAGATATTTATGAAGAATATTATACGGATGGGCTCTCAATTGCATTGGAAATACATGTTTGAATGAAAAAAAACAAGAGATATACCAGATATAAGTAGATTAAGTGCAAGGCTCTATGTTTTTTTTCAATATCATATAATAATTAAGGGTTTTATGGTGTTAATGTTATTGGATCAAATCCATTATATAGGCTTCAATCAATTATCAGGTTGAATAGTTAGACATTATTGAAGGAATAATTGGATACACAAACATTATACATATCATGACGACATCATCTGATAGAAGATGTTATAATGTTTTATATTCCCATTATTTATTAATCATGTTTTTTATTTTGTACTGAATCAAAGTGACGAGAAGAAAATATACCAAATCTTCAATAAGTGGTTTTATTTTTAGAACACTGGTTATAGAGAATTTGTGTTTACCAAACCATGTATGTTGGTCGATGATAATGAGTGAGATATAAGTAGAACTTTGTGGTTCACAGATCAATGAAATTACATATGTATAATAGATAGAAAAAATATGTATTAGAATAAATGATCTTATGAAGTCATCAGACACACATTTTCTTTTCTGATATTTGATTAACATTAAAAATCATTGTAAATAATTTTATAATGGATATATTTAATCGGTTATTTCAATGTTTTTCATCCACATGATTTTAATTGAGTTTGAATAAGTAATCTAACAATATTTTTATGTAATTTTAATGAATTTTTTTCCTACTAGAGTTTTCATGAAGCATCAAGATGATTATATAAGAATTGAGAATCGTCATGTGATGTTAAGTTAGTCAGGAATTTAGAAATATGATTTTTAACTGAGTTGGAATAATATATAGCATCCCACATTTTTTTATCCCAACGATAAACATATATAGAATATTTCATGTTCTTTATGTACAAACATTATTAATATGTTTGTAAAGGTAAAGTAGTGATAGATTATGATTAGGATGAGTTTACAACTAAGGAATCATCTTGAATAATTATAAGCACAGCTACTAAAAGTGTAGTAAGAATTGGTATTCGAATGGGATGTCTATTAGAGACATATGTCAAATGAATTCGTCAGAGATACATGATAGTGGTTGTAGTAGACTGAGAATCTAAATCATTTGTAAGGCATAGTTATTTTTTCATTCAACGAAACATGGATCACAGGTGATATCTATTATTCTACATTGGATAGAATATACCAGTTGAAGTTAAATGGTGTATTGGATGGAGATATTGGACGAAGACATCAAATAAATAATTTTCTGAAGAAGTTTAGTGAGATTATACAAAAAGAATCATATAATTTTTTTTCTTTGTTTGATAAGAAAAATTTGTAACATATAAATGTTTTTATAATTTTATATCTTCAGATAAAACAATTTTAATGGAAGTTTGATCAAAATGTATAAACTTTATATTATATTGGATCTCCATAGACCAATATGAGTCACCATGAAAAGGATGTAGTCACCCACACTAGGGGGAAACCTTGTAAACTATATGTTATCTACTCTAAATTCCTAACAGTGAATAAAAATTATAGTTCAGTATTATAATGTTGAAAATAATAGAAAAAACTATTAAGATTCTAGGATTAATTTCATATATGGAATAAATTATAAAATATTACCATTAATTCAACCACTACCCCCAGTTATTCTTACAATCCAAAGGATCATCATGTTTTATAAAAATTACATTTGAACAAATAAAATATTAAATCATAAAAAACATATGTAAAAATATGGCCCATTATTTTATTGGTAATGATTATTAATTTATAACCAAAACAATTGAAAAACAGTGACCTCTATCAAATAATTAGTGATACACTATATATAAGGGGATCTTCTATGTTCCTTATCAAAAAAAGTATATATCCAAATACGTTTTGCACAAACATATCCCATAAAAAATGTATAATTACCTAATATAATTTTATAATAAAAAATTATGTCCAAATGTTATGAAAAATGATAATCATGTATATACTAACACCTAGATTATTGATTCTACATGGAAATGGAAAAATGTAATAAATCCCATGTCATTAATCTTGAGGAATGAATATATTATTATTTATTAGGATAGTTTAGTAAATTACATGTAACTCAATAGATTTAATCCATTTACATCATAAATATTCTTCATGTAGTGAGTATATGTCACACCCATTATGCATGAAATAATATCCCGATGGGTTTTTGAAACACCCCCCACATGATCCATAAAATAAAATACCACCCCATATTAGTTTCACATCAAGACTATGAAAATAATGGCTTAAATGTATGATTATTACATTGACAGTTACCATGTTAACCTCTTATAACAGATATTAATATGAAACATATACTCCAATAATACAATTGGAAATATATATGACATTCCATAAGGCATACACAGAGGTTCAAACTGGATAACAAGTCATAATTATGCCTCAACAGTGAACTCTATAAATCAATACAAATATTTATTTTTCTTTATCATAGTAAATCATCACAAACTATGATTTCCAGAAAAAATCAAAAATGTTGGAAAAGATATTAATTTATATTTAAGAATTTAATTTCCATTCCACTCTCATGGTATTTATAAAATAAATGTATAATTGTTAAAATGGAAAATCTTTAGTATAAGATGATACATTTGTATAATCCAAAACATATTTCAAGAAAATAATTAAATGAAATCATATATATATATAAGATTTAATATTCAAAAATCCTGGTATTTGGAGACTTTAATTGACATTATTTTTTGTTTCTATAATTGGTTTAGTCTAAAAAATTTATATCCCCATGTAAAAAATTAGTTTCTTCAGAATGTATAGTGCTTATAAAATGCCATAGAAGAAATAGGAAACCCAAACCGTGGTCAAACATTTTTGGAAACCTACAACCATTGTTTTATAAAATTATGATCATTATAAATATATACCATTCATCAATTAATTCTAATGAAATTATTATTATGATTCTCAAAAAAGATCAACATGATATACCCTAATGATATCCCTCATCCATTGTGTATCAGTGGGTGGTGATAGATTACTCAGTTCTTATGTGGTATTATCCCTTTCAAAATGGAATACTAGTTTAATTCAAGTTAATTTAATTTATTAAAGATAGATATCGGTGGTTGGAGTATCAGTAAGATCCTGACTAAGAATCAAATACATCATTTCAGTGGTGTTTAATTTCTTATACATCTACTATGATACATACATTCATTAAATCATGTGTTATATCATTTGAGTTAATTCCACTCCCTACCATGAATCCATCACATGATCATATCAATCCTTTAAATAATTTTATTTTATGAAAAAAAGCATTAAATGATATCATAAGTAGGAGCTTTATTAATAGCCTTTAATGGTTCACATCCATGTCATTTAAGTGGATGTTATCATATAACTTCCATATTATATCCTTAAAAAATCCTACAATATACCTATTTTTCATGAAATTTTTTAATTTATGAAATATTGATATCATACAAATTCATATAGCTCACCCATATAAAATATCTCTGTGTTTTAGGGTATATCTCCTTTGATATTCCATTTTTTCTAACTCATAATGGATATATCCCCCTTCCCCCCTTTTATTTTAACATATCAAAATAATTGTGAGACAATACCCAAAAATCATTTTATATATCTTCCAAATCACTTTTTCCATCTATTATCAGACTCTTCATGTATAACATCATATGTGACAACTTGTTAATACCATTTAAAAACAGTATTTAGAAATATTATAAAACACATTTAGAGCATCTCTATGAATTAAAATAAATCTTATTTATTCATCCAAAAAGTATGGACACATGGGACATTATATAATTTAAAAAATACTAATCTTTGAACTATATGTATAAGTAATGGTTGGACTCTATCAAATAATCAAAGGAACTAAGTATTTAAAGAGAACTGGAATGATCTCCCACAAGAAGAGATATCTTTACACCTATCTCCACAAACAACATTATATAAAATCATGTATTTTCATTAGATACATTTATCCAATACATTTACTATGTTAATACCATATATACAACTCATATGATCATGATTCTTTGAGTGTAGAATTACCAAGTCGATGAATACATCACATGAAATTCACCTTTTTTGATGAACACATCACATGTCCATCACCCAAATAGAAAATCGCATGATATGTATTGTCTCATTAGAGTCATACAATTTCATATTCAACCCTAATTTTCGAATTTTATATCATACTCATCATATGAGAGGACAAATCCCATCATGGTTGATCTCCAACCGATGACATAATCAGCAACATAACCAACCACCCCCTGATTATGAAATCCTCATGGATTATGAATAAAAGTATTAAATATAGAAAGGTTCTCACTTTAGGTATCCCAAAATAATTAAATATGTGGGAGTATTCATAAAAACCATTCACTCATTTTATACCAATGAAAATGTGTATGAATATTTATTTGGTATGCTATATTTTTTATACTGTGTAAAAAAATATTTTGTGCCTCATGATAATATTTCTTATTCTGACACAAGAATCCAACTTATTATAAACATCCTGGTATCAATGGTGGTCTATTTTCTTGATCTTTTCAAATTATATAATTTTATTATAACATTTATAATTGTTGTCTTACATTGATTTTAGGATTTTGAAATTTTCCTTTGTTTATTAAAACATACAATGATTTCTGTAAACTAATGTGTAGAATATGAAGTATACTTTTTTGATCGTGGAAGGTCTTGTAATTGTAACATTAGGGAATTTGAATCTGATTCATCTATTTATATGTTATAGTGTTAATTATTAATACTAATGAGATCAAATTCATACCTTTTTATCTATATGGGTGTGTATTATTTATTTATAATGACATAAAATAATATCATTATATAGAAAGAAGTGTCTGGATTTACCTTAGAAGAGAAACATGAATAAAGTTTTATTTAAAATGTTCAAAATACTTTTTTATACCCAATTATATGCACATTATATAGTTATATTTCATATTATTTGATAGTAAATGGAATTTATATAAAAATAGAGATAACATACATTTAAGAGTCCATTGATTTTGAAAATCATATTATCTATGATTTGTACTGACTATCATGTGACTGTTTAACTTGGATAATCAATTGGTCAAATACACCAAAGTATCTTGAAAATATTGAAAAACATTCATCTCCATGGTGAGAAATGCATTAACTATGATCAAATTCCTGAGAAATTTTTCTAAAATCATTCAAAGAACGGGAATACAAGTGTATAACTATCATTGACACTAAGAACATAAAAAACATAGTATTGACAACTTGATTCCCACTCTCACATAATATTAGTGTAGGATTAAAAGAGATGGAGAGAATAAAAATATTAATAATAAAGTTTCAATAGAATTAAAATCTAGTGTGTTAACCTCTTGAACTAATAAGGCAAAAACATTGTTCTTATATGTAGAAAATATTAAAACATTATTCTTATTTTCGTTTTTTTTATGTTAGTGATATTAAACAATCACATCATTCAAGATAGATGAATGGAATTTGTGGAAATGATCCCTTCTTAAAATAATATTTGGTGGATGAAAAATATAACCATCATAAAAATGATCCTACTAAACTTATATTATTCAAGTGTAATAATCTTGGTCTCATTAGTCTACAATTTTTAAAAACATATAAAATGAAAAAAAATAGATGAGAATTTATTATAGGGAATGAAATATGGAATTTAGAGCTATGAATGATACTTGGATATTTATTAAAGGTATTTCATCTTCTGGTTATAGTAATGTTTTAGATATATGCAATAGCTAAATGATTATCATATTTTTTGAAAAACATTAATTAATGAACAATTATTAACAGTTAAGTTTACAATTGAACTTATTAGAAATTTATATTTAAATCTGGTGTTTATTTCACTTCTGTTGATGAATAAATTAAAATATAATCAAAATATGAATATGAATCTTTATCCTTCATGTATATTCCCAGATATATAACCTACCTATATAAGAATAATAAATATTCAACAAAACACACTAATTCAAATAAATATTATCTTATCAAAGCTAATGATAGTATTTATAAACTTACATCCTACTAATATTCAAAATCCAAACCTTCTTCAATTAATGATGATCAAAATTTCATTTTAAAACAATATTATTATTTTATTATAATTAAAAATATAATAACAAGTTTTATACCCAATAGGGAGAACTTGGACAATCTATTATGATTTTTTAAACATAATAAGAAATCATCGAGGATATATTTTACTTCAGCATAATCATATTTTTAGAAAAAAAATATTTTTTATAAAAGTTCATATTTTTATACTATATCATAGAGAGATATCCATTGGAGGGAAAATATAATTTAAATAATTCAAGGATTTTAGGGATTATATTTATTAAGAGATCATGTTTTTAGCACACTATAGGGCTAGATATATGTGTTTTCTAATATTTAGTTCCATAGAATTAATAAACCCATGCATATTTGGGTATAAAACATTTATTAGGGGATAAATTTCGAAAGAAGGTTTTGTACCAAGATTTGAAGCATAAAAAACATGGGTAATTTTTTTTCTTTACATATGATTGAAGAAATGTCCAATGTTTTTAGAAAAAAAATGTAAGGGGTAAACATGTCACATTTGGAGACAACCTTCTCAAAAAATTGTTGGTATTAGTGATCTTTGTTTCCTAAATAAGTTCCCAATTTATAATTTGAAATATGTTTTTTGATATAATCACATCCATATAGGAATAAATAATTTCTCAGATGTTGGTTACTCTATTATATCCATAAATGATAAATAGACAATAATGTGTTTTTATGTAGTTCACATATTATCTACGGATAGGTATGGTAATATCTACACATTATACCTAGAGAAAATTAATTTGTATAATTTACATTTTCATAGATTGTTTTAGGATAATCATTTTCCTTGGTTTATAAATTTATGACATTGTAATGTTTGAACATTATCTATGATTTTTAAAAGAGGACTAGTGAGTGATCAACTGAAAAATTATTTTATTTATTCCAAAGTCTATGACACATATCAATATAAAAAACAAAAGTTGGGTTTTAAAATCATTCACGGAGTCCAAACCATCAAAACAATTATAGTTATTTTACATGGTTCTTCATAGTCCAATATAAATAAAAAGTATCAATTGAAGTTTATGTATTATGTCATAGTTCTTGATTACATCAGATACACTTATGATAATTTCAAATCTCCAAAATTAGAATAACTCTACTCTTTCAAATAAATTTCTTCATTTTATCAAATGACAAAATTCGACCAATCACTACTATTTTGAGGGATCATTATGGAGAGTTTATAGATTCATTTTTTAAACTTTTTGTACTAAACATGATATTTCTCAAAATATATCAATACTAAGAAAACCATAGTAGGATGGTTTAGTTAAAATAATGAATATAGACCTTCATGATTTGAAACATATATTTTTGTTTTTATGTTATGTTTATCAGCAGTTTTTTGGGTAAATCCATTATTATATCTTATTATACATTAAATTGAGTATCTCTCCATCTAGGTTTTGATAAGATTCCTTACGAATTATAGACTATTATAAAGGTTAAACATTGTTACATCATATTTTATGGATGAAAATTTTTCATCACAGATACAATTGAAAATTTACAATAATTTGATCCAAATAAAATGATGGTTATTTAATGGTTACTATAACACCATTAAGGTGTATCTTATTTTCAACAGATGGAAAACTACCATTTATGAAATGATACATGTCATATTTGATGAGATTTATCCTCTGGGGAAGCTAACATATCATAATTATGAAGATAATATGAATCTTTCCATTGAAATCCCTCTATCTTTTTATCAAAATTTGAATCCAATAAATTAAAAATTATCACACTTAAAGAAAGAATAAAAAAATCTAGACTTTCTAAAATTATATTAAATAAAGAAAATGATCTAAAAATTGAATAATATAATTCATTTTTACCAAAAAGTAAATTAACATTAAGGGATCATCCTTGTGATAATATAATTGGTTATTAGGATTAACAAGTTAGAAATCTGATACCCTAAAAAATAATGTCACTTTCATGGATTCCTATATAAATATGGTCATAAAATAGATGACAAATCCTTTAAGTGATGAGATTTAGATAATTTTAATGTGTGAAGAGATTAAAAAAATTAAAAAAATGAAAGTATATGTTCTTGGTTGAGAACCTTAGATAACATTATGTTATAGAAGTCAAGTGATGCCTTTGAAATAAATGTGATTAAAATAAAACTACTTTATGGAATAACATGTTATTAGTTTCTATGTGTTATAGTTAAAAAGATAGAATATATTATTGAGATAATTTTACACTAGTATCCAGGTTTAAGTCTATCTTTATTCTACTATCTTTCAAAAATCACCTTAACATTACTCTATTTAAAATGGATATAAATATTTACATTATAAATATATTTAAAAAATGTTTATATAGAACAACCACCCAGTTTTGAGGATATAAATTTTTTGGAACATGTATATCTATGTCCCAACGTACTTTATGGACATAAAAATCCCTAGGATCCGGATATGATAGATTTGATGGGCTTTTAATACAATATTATTTTATTAGAGAAATAGATTATCATATTCTTTTTATCAATAATTTTTTGAGGACATTATTATTTTAAAAATGATTAACTACAAAAAAAATTTGGTTTACCCAGAAAAATATATCAAACAATTCTTTGAAAATATTTAAGTGATTTTAGGATAAGTTTGATTGTCTCACATATTTACTTTCTTGGATTATAAATAATGTAGAAATTAGAATATACTATCATTTATCAATACTATTTAATCAGATATTTACATAAATTTTTTCATTTTCGTAGTTCTAGTAATATTATTACTTTATTTTATAACTTTTAAAAATTTAAAATTGTTTAATAAAGAAAACCAATTAAAAAAATTAAATGGAGGGTTTATTAGAATTTTACATTAATTGAATGATGATTTAACAAAACATATTTACTATAGATGGTTCATTGTTAGGATTCATGATAACATAAAATAATCCAATCATAAATAAGATAAATTTATATTCTAGTATCTTAAAGGGACATTGAAGCATATAATTTTTTATATAACAGAAAGAAAGTATACACTAAATAAATATTCATATATAAATTAGAATATTTATAATGGATCGGAAGAGAACTTCTATATGATGTAATTTTATTTAGAAATATTTATTCACATGATCCATCAAGATGTAGAATTAATTTTCACATTCCACTAATTAATTTTCACATTCCACTATTAAACCTGAATATAACTAAATTAAATCTGTTGTGCTTAATTACTTTGGATGTAGTATAAACTCACAATGTTTAGTTTGAGTTTCAATAAAACTCAAAAAAAAATTGTGGGAAAAGTTTTAATTCCTTGTCTTGAATCCCATAAAATCATTAACGATATATAAACATAAATATAAAACAACACTTCCTTCTTTAGCACACATAGAAATTAGATATTTTACTAAATTCTATAAGAACTAAAAAACATCTGCTAGAAATTTTTATTATACCCTTAAATGGTAATATATTTAAATATATTAAGTACACGTTTGGTATGATAAATCCAATTTTAACAGAAGTTCTTATTCTTGTTTCACAATCTATAAACCCTAAAAAATAACATCATCATAAAGTGGATAATTTTCTATTTTAGTACTATGTTAACATTTCATTAAATAAATCTATATTTTCCTATTGTTTATTGAATAAAAATTATTACATATACATTTAAAAACATCTGAAATAACTAATAATGGTTTTTATATATATATTTCAAATTTAATTATTATTATCTTTTAACAGGTACCATTTACATCATGATGTTTTCAAACATGATGAACACCTCATTAATTTATATCTATATATATTTCTATTTAATTTTTTATTTTTATATGAATTTATTGTGTACATTTATGTATTATTAATGTAAAAATGATTTGTTGTTTATTTTTATGTATTATAATTCTTACTCTTTTGAATATTTACATCAATATTTTGTTTTATATTTCTTACTCATTTAATTTTTAAACTGGTTATTGGGTTAGACCAATTTTATTTATTATTAATTCATTTTTAAATATTCCTTTTAGAAAAATCATTTCATGTCATACTAAACCTTAAAAAATGGATATTTATTTTGTTTAAAATTTCAATAGAATATTTTCCATCATATTTCAGAAGATAATAGAATTGATTTAGAACATTTTATTGAACTACATTTATAAAAATTAGTTCACCCTTTTGTATCATAAGATAACTTCCAAAAGGTTAAATCATCTTAATCAGGTCATCTTTTGATTATTATCACTAAATCTCTTTTCATTTTTTTATTAAAATGGACGATATAGGTTTTTCCATTCCTTATGATGTTTCAAAAAGGTAGGAAATTTATCTCAAAGGTAGAAAAAAATGTTATGCGGAGAAGAAAATAATACAATTTAAAATTCAATATATATCTAAATGGTTAGTATATTTTTATAATATTTTGGGATAATATCAAAAAAATCAACTTACTTTTTTTAACTTGGATTATTATTATTAATTTATTTTCTCTTTGTTACTCTTCATTATTTTTCTTCATCTTGAAAAACACAAAGTGAGAAAAATTGGTGGTACTTTTTCTTTTTTTATTATCGTGGATAAATTCATTATTTGTAGTTACTGTTTTATTCATTTGTTAAAAAGTGGTGTGTTTTTAATAATGGAGGGATTTTTCTCTAATAACCATATGTGATTTTTAATGGAGAAATTTTTGTATCATAATTGTAATACACCATGAAGATGTATCATAGGATATATAGAAATTTCTTTACAAATTATAGTCAATCATAACATTTCATGAGTTTTACATCTTATTTTAAAATTATTTAAAGTTGGTATATTATTTAATGAAATGATTATTCTTGTCCATTTTTTCAAAAACCACAATACTCTAAATTACTATTTTGAACAACATAAAAAAATGGTATTATATTAGACTTTTTTGTCCTTAATTTTCATTTTTATATTATAATAAACTAAATAAAACTGTATTATTACCAAAACGTTATGATATGTTATGACATAAGTCTAATTATTTTCATTAAAAGATAGATATACACTCATTTGAAGATATGGTACCTTTTGATACCACTAAAGTGGAAACCTAAGAACATAGAATGTGGCCACTAAGGTTTATTAACACAAAAAAATAAATTCAACTTTAAAATTCATTGAATTAAATATAGAAAGATTAGGTGATTGATTTGAAATAATTTTTAATAATTTACACCAAAATTACTTATATGCACTTCATTTTAAATAAATATTATGCATCCCAAAGATTTCTTTACATGAAACATTGATTTCAAGTGAAAAAACATTATAATGTTGAATTTTTAATATTTAATGTGAAATTTATCACCTAACCAATGGATTGGAGGTTATTAATAGGAATAATGAAATTATAAAAAATAATATCTAAACATGTAGAGAAAAATTTAATTTTGTTTCAATTGATAAATTCATTTGAAAGTAAAAAAAAGTTTATATAAAAAAACTATTTTTATACGGACAATTTTTTCATAATAAATTAAATTAATCACTTTTAATGAATTATTATAATAAAATATATGTATTATATATTTAATAAATATATTAACATTCATCTACTGATTTTACAGGGCATGGAATAATAATAAGTCTATTTTGATTCATAAAACACATTTTTCTAAAAATGGTTTTTTATTATGTTTTATGCATTTACTATAAAATGGATTTCTAGAACATATTAAATTTAATATAGAAAAATGTATTCAATATTTGGAATTATCATTTCCAGAATTGGTTAATAGATCAAATTTATTTTTGGACATTATCAATAGTAATTATGATATATATTCTTCGCCTCGTTAAAGGTAAATCAAGTAATTAATGATTAAGATAATGTGATAAGGCATTGGAAATATATATCAAAAATAATTAATTTATATTAGATGGGTTTACATAAATAATAGTCATCCAATTTAATAGTAGTTCATCTTGGTTTCATTTTTCTTTAACAAAGACCTTAATATTATTTTAGATAAATAATACATACAAGATGTCACCCTCTTTGTTTAAAAGACAGTAATATTTTCTTCATAGCGATAAATGATGTTAATGTTCAGTTATAAATGGTTATATGAAATATTAATATATTTATTTTGTCTTAGTAACATATTTTTACTTTTTAGTGATGGAATATTTACCTTAAATTCTGAGACGACATAAATACATTACATATTCAACTAAGAGAAAAAATAAAATAAAAATAATATAAATATTTAAAGTAACACTATATAAATGAATTATTAGGTTGAATTAATTGTTTATATAAATAAAATATCTTATTTATGTGTTAAAAAATTAAATATTAATTCCATTTTTGTTGTTTTATTTAAAATTCAAACTATGTCACTAATTCCGAATGTGACATTAATTTTATCTTAGGTTAAAAATGTTTTATAAAAATATTTAAATTTAATAATTATTTTACCCTTTGACCATTTAATGTAATATAGATTATAATATCAACCATTTTTGAAGTATAGGTCACTTTTCCTTTTTTTGTAACTTCCATGACCACTAAATTGAAAAAAGAATTGATATCATTATAATCATCAAAAAGGATAATGATGTGTTAAAAATAAGTTATAATGGATAAAAAAATACCTAAATGTGAATAAATTATATTTTATAAGAGTATTTAGGCTAATAATCTTCCTAGATTATAAATATATAAAATTTTTTCCACATGAAATGGAAAATTAATTTATATTAATTTAATTCTTTTGTTAATTCCAAGGGTACCCGTCTCCTCACATATAAATTTGCACCTCATCTTCTAAATTATTCAATAATTTTGAGCCTTTTAACTAAGCAAATACAAGGAAGAATACAATTATAAAATACCTTAACTCAAATTATATGTATTTTTTTGTTATAATACCTTCCTATCAAGGATTAAGGTGTTATCAAATGAATCTTACCCAATGAAGTTGTATAACGCTTAACCTAGTAATTTCAATTATATTTATTATTTCACCTTATTTGACCCTATATGATAGATAATTATATGATTAATCACTAATAATTAATATACTAGTATGTTATTATTATTGTTTTACATTTATTTACCTCCTCATTACCCACAAATGGGAAGTCAAATTATCACGCATGTGTACGTGTGAACTACTAACTCCATGTGGGAAAATGATTCATTCTCCATCATCCTATTTCATGGTTGTTTATTATAATAGATTTAATAAATAAATATAATTTTTATTATGTAATAATTATTCTTTAATGATAAAATATTATTCATATTTCTTTCCTTTTTTCATTAGAATATTAATATAGAATTCATCTGTACATATGGACTACAGTCTCAATTAACGGTGTCATTCATTTTTCTATATCTACATTTTATGGATGATTATAAATATTTTTATAATTTATATATATAATATTTATATCATTATTATAATTATTATGAAAATAAAACCATGATCAATATATATTTAATATAACCACATAACTGAAACATCAAGAAAAATAAAATAGTTATTACCCAAAAACAATGTTTTTAATAAATAATTATAAATAATTTGGTGTTATTATTTTATAAGTGTACCATATATGATATTTTGGGTATTAATAAGGTTTTTATATAGAATTAAAATAAAATTAAAATAATAATATAGTATTATAGAGTTCATACAAACCAATAAATATCTTCGGTAAGAGTTTTAGGTAACAATATAATTTTTATCAGGATTATAAATGCTTAAATTTATGTAGAAGAAATTATTTGAATATCTCCCAAAAATAATATATAATTTATTAATATCTAGTTATTTCTAGAGATTACATGATTTACTTTCTTTTTCCTCCCATTAATTACTCAATATACCGAGAGAATATTTTAATGAAAAATCGACATTACTTCTCTTTTCAGTGGAGAATCATTTACTTCCATGACGATATTTTCATTAACTTATTCTAAAGAACATTATCACTAATATTATAGTATTTTTGAAATTTATTTATACTCGTAATAAAAATAATATTAAAATTTTGGAAATGACTATTATTTTTGTTTTCTAAATGATGTACCTTTTACGTTTTACTGAAAATTTGAAAGCAATCTTTATTTTAACACACACGACATGAATGGAATTTCTTACCATCATCACTACTTAATTATTTGAAGAATTATTTTCATGTTTACATAGTTATTTAAAAATAAGTGTTTTCTTTATTATTATATAATGTTTTCTATTTTAAATAATTTATTTAAAAAAATGGTATTTTACTCAATAAATGTTCATGTGATCTTTAAACTTCATTTTTTATTTATGATGAAATCCATGAAATGGTAAATATTTTAAACATATTGTGGTATTAATATGAATTTATTGTGATTATTTTATGGGTGGGTATTTTGTTTCAGTCTGACTGTATTGGGTAATGATTAGTGATTTATGAGGTCAAAGGTTACATAGGAGGTTATCCTATGACCAAAATATGGTACACATGAGGTAATCCCAAGCCTAAAACATGTTATGTGGGAAGTTCTTCAAAGAACAAAAGAGTTTACATGGGAGTTTATCCCAACCCCAATTCAAGTACATGGCTAGTTATCCCAATCCTAAAATGTGATGAATGTATTGGTGGGTACCCTTGACATTATATTTCAATGATTATGACTATGACACAACTTATATTACTACTTTATAACATTATATTATTCCAATTTTATGACCTTGTGGATATTGTTCTTTAATTTTCGTGTGGTTAAGGCCCTAATACAAGATGTACAATATATAGTCCTGGACTTTATTGGTTCATTTTCTAAGAATTATAATGTCCTCAATCATTAGTGTGTGTCCCACATCTAAATTGCAGATGTCTAGCCACTTCTTTATATACGATTAGGTCACATCCCAACCTCAGATGCCTTTTGTGGGAATGGCCACCCCCATTCATTCTAGAAACAAATCCATAAGGGACCACAGGCCCATATGGGCCTTTTCCTACCCAATACACGCATTGGTTAATCACACAACCCATCATCCACCCCATATTCAGGCTGATACATGGCCCGACAAACCCATAGCCCCATTTTTTATTATAAACCAACAAAACAATATAGTTTTTAAAAAAATAAAAAATTGAAATAATTAAACAAATAAATATTAAAAATGTATAAATTATAAAATTATAAAAAAAATAATTATATTATTATTAATAACATATATATATATATAATAAATATTAATAAATAGTATATATAAAATATAGATATATATAATGAAAAAAATAAAAAATTATCAAAATAATTATTAATGAAATACTTATTAATAAAAATTAATAAAATTGATATATATACATATATTAATTATAAATAGTAATATAAATAAATATTAAATATAGATATTGAAAATTGAAAATTCTTTGTGATGTTCAGAGGAAGAATTTTTTAAAAAAATTTGGACAATATTATTTTTTAAAAGATTATTTTCTAAAAATATGTGAATTTTTTTAAATGTTTAGACCCAAAAATTAAGAGTATAAAGGTATTGTTTTTTAAAATGTTATTTTCGGACATAGATTATTGGACTGAGTTCTATCGGATGCAGTGTATCGAACTGAGCAGTATTGGATGAAAATTTTTTCTAGAAGATGGAGGCTAAATGTTTGGCCATACTAATCATCAAACTCATGTCCATATTTATGATGAATTGGTCTATGTTTCTATTATAAAGAGAGTTTTTGTAGAAAAATGAGATTTTATTAGGTCAGAAGTTCTTAAACTCTCTATCCATAAGTAAGATGATGATTTTCTAGATTGTAATTTGTAAATATCAAAATTTTCTATAAAAATTGTGATGTAAGACTAATGAATAAAATGGGGAGAATATGTGCATATGATCATATTGAGTTTTCATTTGAAAAAAAATAATGTGATGTAGGTAAGGGATGTTTTAATAAATTTCTATATAACTAGGACAATGATTTTACAATATCGAAGTTATCATAAATAATGATAAAAGTCTTGATAAAATATTTTGAAAAAATTGAGGATTCATAAATATTATATCAGTTCCCAAAATTAAGAGAGAGAAAAACATTGGATCTTGAAGTACCAGACACAGTTGTTTCCATAAGTATGAGTGAGATATAGCTAATGTGGTTTGAATAATCTCAAAGGAATAGAGTTATGTTTCCTTCATAATGATTATCCAGTTATAATGATAATTACATCATAATGAGGATTACATCAAACTGAAGCTAAAGAAGTTCTATTGAACAGACTCTGAGAAGGAAAGTCAATCAGACTGACTCTTAAGTGGAAAGTAAATTGGACTGACTCTCGGAACGATAGTTGATCAAACTAAATCTATTAATGAATTTCAATCATAATGTGATGAGTAAGATCTATCTTAATTAGTTTAGTAAGTTATAGTGTGCTAATGAAAATATAATAATTGTAAGAAGACTTGTCATAGAGAAGACTCAATAAGACTCTAGAAGATATATGAAGTGGTGAAGAGGTCAAACATAAAATTAAAATATTATTAAATCTTGGATTTTTTGATTTTGATTAAGTGGGAAATTTTTTTTTTATTTCCACCTTTTTCTTTCTTGGGTTCCAATAAATATAACCACAGTAAATTCATACATTCCAACCTTTTCATGTGAGAAGAAAGGGAAGAGAGTTTCAAAAATCATTTAAATTTTATCATTTTTGAAAGAGTACAAATTATAATGTTGGGCATCTGAAAGTTATGTTTACAAGAATTTGGAAGATCAAACTTATAATTTGATAATATTTTGAGTAATTTATATTGATAATGGGTTCATCATATTGTTTCTATTGAACCTAGACCAATATAATTGAGAGAATCTATTCGAGACACATCGGACTAAGGCTCTGTATAAAGCACCTATGGAGAAATTCCTACAATTTATTTATTCTTTTTTTTCAAATTTTTGTAATAGATATTTTTAAATTGACAGATGTCAGTATAATGAATACAATCGATAGATAAAAGGAGTCTAATAGGAGTAGGTAGAAGTTATATTCACTTCTTCATAATAGTTAATTATCATAGAACCAGAGGAGTATCTATAACAATGATGTAGGTTCTTACAGTGAGTTTGAACCTTTTAAATATTTTTTTATTTTAATTCTTTCTTTATTTTTCATTAATGAGTATTTACTAAAATATGATAAGGATATAAACATTAACTAGTTTTAGGGGTTATATTTTTAAAGGTGTTGATACCTATAAAATTGAACAACTAATTCAACACCCCCTCAATGTTTTTATTTGATCCTTTGTAACTTCAATTTGAATTAGAGAAAATATATCCCTTTTTAATTTTTATCATTTATAATCTCAATTCTATCAAAAGAAAAGTAATTCCAATTCTTTATGGAAAAAATATTATGGATGGAAAAATAAGATAATTTTTTTATCTCATATCTCTTGTCCTGGAATTTTGTGATGCTACTGCAATTTGTTTTCCACATATTAGGAAATATGCTCCTATGAAATTTTCTGATAAGAGAAATATAGAATATGATAGAATTGAAAGAAATAAAATCCTTATGTCCTTATCAAAAAATTTCTATTTTAATGTGATGGGTCTCAAAACATCAAAGATTATGTGGGATAAGATAGAAAGTATATTTTAAGGGAATACTAAAGTGAAGGAAGTAGAGACACAAATCATGCGTATTAAGAATGAAGACATGAAAATGAGAAATGAATAATTAATATATTAATAAATTTCCATATAAAATTAATTTTTTTCAATATCAGAGGTTTTTTAGATGTTCTGGAAGATTATCAAACAGAAAAGAAATTTATGAGAAACATTCCAGATAGGTTTAGTCCTAAAATATCTTCTTTATAAGATAAGGATAATTTATCTCTTGGTTAATTTCATAACAATCATTATTCTTATGATGTGAGGAAAGCTTCAATGTTCAAAAATAATATAGATGATAATATTTATTTTTAAGCCATCAGAAAAATGATAATAAAAACGTCTTAGATATTTATCCTTATTACTCTTAAGATAAAGAGGATGATGAGTTAAATGAAAAAATTAGGCCTCTTATATCCATGACCTATTCAAGAGGAAGAGTAAGTTACAGAGGAAAACATCATCTAGAATTTTTTTTCGTGGAATCAAACACTTTTCTATGATTTTTCCCATGAATACTTTTGGTTTTTATCGAGATGGTTCTTATGAAACACCTTGATGGATGAAGTGGAAAAAATGTTATAAAGAATAAAATTCATCTAGAAAATAGAACAACGGGTTATTGGAAAAAAAAATATGTATGATAAGTATTAAATTGGAATCAAATTCAACTAAAAACAATTCAATGGTAGATGAATGTTCATAAAAATTCTGAACCTTTATTGAAAAAATTGAGAAAACCAATAATTCCTCTTAGAGTGAACCAGGTGGGGAAGAATTATATAGAGAGTATCAACATAGAAGATAAATTGTTTTTTGTATTGTGAAAATCAAAAATATCAAGAAATAAATCATATTATTGAATAAATATTGTGAAAAAGTTTTTTAAGGAAGAAAAGATGTCATCAAGAAGGAGTAAGAATAGCTTTAGCATATATTATGTTACAAATTAAGGGATTTTGAACAGTTAAATATAGATGAAGTTATCATTAATAAATTTATAACTAAGGATGAATAATTCGATATGTTTCAATAAAAACTTTTTGAGTTCAAAAATACCTTCAGTAAGATAAATAAAAACATCAATAAGTCTTCATAAGTAAAATATGCGACTTTAAATATCACATATATAGTTCAAATCAACCATCATGTGAAATCCTCACCCACAAAAAATAATTTTTTATCTCATTTTTATTACATTATAGGTGAGAGGAAAATTTTTGGGAAATAATGGGTTGAGATGTAGTGTAACAAACCTATCACTTCTATAAATTTTTAAAACTCCTTCTATTGAAAATTTGTTCCACACCAATAGTATGTTAGAAAAGAAATAATCCATAAACCTCAATAATGTTTCAATTTTGAAATATGTTAATTCAATAGAAAATTTATATTTCAAGGTTATTGTTGGGGTTTTGGAATTTATGGGTACAATTATTATAATTTATTTCATTACTTATTTCTTTTGAGAAGAATATTTCTAAAAATAGGAAGAAATAGTATCAATGAAATGAGTAAATTTATTAACATACATAATGATGAAAAAGCGATCTCGCAATATGTTTGAGACATTCCATTAACAAATAAATTTGAATGTCTAAAATATGTTTTTGGAAGATGTGTTCTACCATGTAATTTTTTTGAATAATGTATAAATACTCCCCAATAACATGTTTTTTATGCAAGAAAATAAAGGGAATAGAGAATGAATAAAGTTGAAGAGAGAACAATTATTGTTGATACTACCCAGAAATAAAGTAAAAAATATCAAATAATTAACACCTTATATTGGTTGTTATTACAATAGGGAAAGTGATTTAAAATTATTGAAAAATTTGGAAAATCATTATGGAGGTATGGTTACCTTTGGAAATGATAGTTCTGTAAAAACAAGAGGAATCAGAATAGTTGAGATTGAAGCTGAAAATTTGTCATCTAAGGAATTCTTATTTGTTGATGGTAATAAACCTAACATACTTCGTTCAAGTCAATTTTTGATAATTCAATGTTTTTTTTCTTCAAAAAATATTCTTATTTTACCTAAAGTGCGAAATATGGAAGAATTATTACAAAAGTAGAATAAACTAGTTGGAATCTCTTACAATTTGAATAATTTATCAACTCATGTTACTTATTTGATTATTATAACAAGCATTTGACACTTTTCCACCTTGGGTAGAAAAATATGAACAAACATTATATTTTTTATGTTGTATGAAATTTTCAATAATTAAAAATAATATTAGAAGATGTTTGTATTACTTGTTATAAGGGAAGGTGACTAATAAAATTCATAAGAATGTTGAGATTACATCTACGAGACCACTTAAGCTTTTTAATTCCAATTAATATTATCCAATAAGACATAAATATAAAACTAGATATTTATACATTAACACATTTATTGATAATTTTACTCAGATGAAAAAAATCATGTTTATGAAACAAAAGTGAAAGGCTATGGAAATGTTATGTTTTTTTTAAAATGAAGTTGAGATAGAAGTTGGGGGTTTATATAAATAATTTAAAAATATATTAATGTACTGAATTCACAATAAATTCTTTTTAAACATTTTTGAGAAATACTGGTATCAAAAATAAGTATATTTATTTCTATACTCCACAACAACATGGATTAATAGAAATAAAAAATATATTTTCTATAGAAAATGTAATAAATGTGTTAACATAATAATAATATTCAATGATCTTTTAGAGATAATTTTTTAGTATAGTAGTACATATTCAAAACATGTGTTTTTTGAGACTAGAATCCATCATGAATTCTTATGAAATTTTGTATAACAAAAAATCTTAATTAAAGTACTTTAGTTTTTTTGGATGTCCATTATTTATTAAAATCAAAAAACATGATTTGTTTATGTCTCATAAGAAATCTAAGGAATGATATTTTATGAGTTACATGCCCAATGGGAGAAGATAAAACTGTTCGGAACAAAAATTTCCAAAATATGGTGGACTCATTTGATCTGAAAGTTATTGAGGATCAAACATCTTCAATAAAATATTTTTTTTGATTTATAATAAAAAAACTAAAGGTTTCCATCAAAAATGAATCTGGGAAATTAAATTTTTAGGAAGATTCATATGAATCGGGTGCCGAAGAATGTCAACTGATAGAGAAATGGTGGAATCTCATACTTTATAAACACATTTTGAGACTAAAAATATACATTGGAATCAAAAATCAATATTTTAGACCATAAAAAAGATGATATTATAAAATCAAACGTTGCTAATCTCATAACTTGAAAAACAATATGTTTTAGAAGCTATTAAATATAATAAACAGCTAAATTCTATGAATGAAGTGTTGAATGAAATTGAGAAAAATGAAACATGGGAAATTATTCCACAACTTAATGTTAAAAATATTATTTGAAAAAATGGGTTTAGAGAAATAAGTTGAATGGACATTGATACATTTTGAATAACAAAGAAAAGATTATTTTTAAAGGCTATGAACAGGTGAAAGGTGTATATTTTGGTGAAACCTTTTTCCTTATTTCCTAGTCATAATTCATTAGAATATTTATAGTAGTCTCTACTCACTAAAATTAAAATTCCTATCAGATGGATGTAAAGTAACCATTTCTTAATAGAGAAATTAAATAGTAAGTTTACATTGAACAATCGTGTATGGTTCTACTTTATGAGGGTAAAAAAAAATTTCTAGATTGATGAAATATTTTTATGAGATAAAAATATCTCTAAATTCATGGTTTTAGAATCTTGAAATTTATTTGATAATTTTTTATTTTTTTAACTGAAATATTGTTAGAAACTTATATGTGATATATTTTCATTTCGGAACATTAATTGTAATTTTTTATATGAATGATATAATTTTTTATGGGGATACAAAAGTTATTTTTAAAAAAATTTCTTAGGTAATGAAAAAAAATATTGAGATGTCAATGTCATAATAATTAAAATTATTTCTTATTTATAACTTCAATAAAAAGAAAAATATACTTTTCTATCTCAATAAAAGTATGATGGGTAATTTTTACAAAATTTTGGCATTGGAGAATCGAAAAAGTCACTACTCCGATATTATTAATGATGAAGTTTAGTAAAGTAATTTTCAGAAAGGTCTAAATAAAAAATAATTTTGGAATATGATTGGAATTATACTTTACCATATAGCTTCATTTCTTGATATTGTTAATTCTCTCAAATTTTGTGACAGGTATCAACTAAATCTAAAAGAATCACATATATTGGCAGTAAAGATAATTATTATATATGCCAAAGGAACAACATCACATGGATTATTATACAAAAAACTCTTTTTAGATGATGTTTCATTGTTATTTTTTGGTCAATTGGGTTGGAGATTATAGTGATATAAAATAAATATTAGAAGGAACATTTATCATGGGTGAATATTCTATGGGTTGGGATAGTAAGAAAAAAATTCAGAAATTTTCAGTAATGTATAATCATAATATGTTGTGTCAACGTAGGATTCTTCTTAGATGTTATTGATTAATATTCACATATAAAGTTTTAAATAAAAAAATTTACTCAATTGAAGTTAATTTTTTATATTCATATTACAATTTATCTTTCCAAAAATCTTCTCTAAAATTCATTATCAAAACACATTGATATAAAGTACAACATTATAAAAGAGATAGTTTCATCTTGGGATGTTTTTCTAGGATAAATCCCATGAATTATGAAATATCTGATATCTTTCCAAATATAATTCTAAAATAATTGTTTGTTGAGTTAGGTCTCCAACATTATGTTTAGGCTCCTCCAAAGGGTTCCTAAATCTCATATGGAAGACCCCCACTGTGTTTTGATTTATGTTGACAAATAGGGAAGGAAATTAATATCTTTTCACTTTTTAAAAAAAATTTACTTAACTTTATTTTTTGAATTTAACATTGTGGTTATCTGGTGACAGGGGAGATAACAATGAAGATGGAGAAAAACAAATGTATGGTCAGAAAACATAAAAGTGAGGGAGAGTTTATCTTTACATAGATGAAAAACATTCTTATCACAGAGTGATAGAATTTTTTCAAAAAAATTTCTTTATCTAGTATCGTGGGGTCATGAAATTATCTACTGAGAAGGTATATAATTTTATAAAATTTAAAAACATTGAGTTATTTCAAAAAAATTAGAAAATTTTTAACTATTTAAAAAAACTAAGTTGAAAAAAAACATTAAAAGTTGTGAAAAAATTAAAGAGGGTGAAATGGAAGATCCTTTTTTAAATTTTTCTTTAAAAATTGTACTTTTTAACAACAAATATTCTATAAAATATTTTTTTTTGAAAAATAGTATAAGGATGCTGGATTTGTTATCCCAAACATAATGGGGATAAAGTTTTATTTTTTATAAATTTTTTTTGGAAACAGTGTATCAGATTGGCCATCCCCAAATGAAGAGCATCAAGACAAGAAGTACCTGATGAAGAATCTTTCAGGAAGATTAAATATAATAGTTTTATAATACTGATCATCAGACTCAACTCCATCAAAATGAATAATTAACCAAAGTTTCTATTAGAAATACAATTATTTCATAAAACTATGTAGTTGTGAGTTTGCAAGTTATTAAACATTATAACCTTAAGTTAGAAAATTATTTACAGGTTATTAATTCTCAAATATCATAAGTTCTCTGAAACAATTTTAATGAATTCCTTATGAAAAAAAGGGATAAAATAGGTGCACCTAGTCGTATTGAGTTTTGTTTGGATATTAAGAAGGTAATTAAAGTAAGGGAAGTCATGTTAATTTCATGTGTTAATTAGATGATGTTTTTTCAATCATGAAGCTCTCATAAATCAGGAAAACACTCATGATAAAATATTTTGATGAAATGGTGGAATCATAGAGATTGTATTAGTTTTGCGACTCAAAAAAATAATTTCAACTAATCCAAAGTATCAGACACTTATGTTTTCATAAATCTATGTGAGTTATAGGGGGTAAGGTTTGAATAATTTTAATGTTACAGAGTAGAAATTACATCATAATTATAATTCTATGGTAATGATAATTCCATCATTATTAGGATTCCAAAGGACTGAAGTGAAGGAAGTTCTATCAGACTGACTCTGAGGAGGAATGCCAATTTGAAAAACTATGAGGAGTAAATTAAATTTAAATAACTCAAAGAATAAAAGTAAAACAAACTAACTCTGATAAGGAAGTTCCACCATCATGAGCTGAGTAAGTTTCATCATAATGAGTTGAGGAAGTTCCATCATAATGAAGGAAAGTTATGAATTATGAGAAGACTAGTTAGGGAGAAGACTTGAGAAGATTATAGAATATTATTACAGAGTTAAAGTGGTCAAACATGAAATTAAAATATTATTATATCTTATATTTTTCTAATTTTAATAAGTGGAAAAAAAATTCAATTTAATGCCTTTTTCATTATAAAATGCTAATAAATAGAAGCACATTACATTCATATTTTTAAGAATTTGTGAGTTGAAAAGGTAGAGATCTATAAAATTCATGTGAAAGAGGTATTTCCAGACTAAGACCTCATCAAGAGGTTGAACATATGAATGTTTTATTTTCAAGACTGAGGAATATCATAATAAGTATATGATTAGAGTTTGAGTAGTGTTGATTAAGAATTTGTTCATAAAACTGAGTTCATTATGCTGAAATCATCAAACTATGTTTATCGGAACTAGCCCCATTAGACAAAGAGAATTAGACCCAACCACATCAAACTGAGGATCTAGACGAGTACCTATGGATAAATATGAGAAATGTGTTTATTATTTTTTTGGCTCAATTGATTATACAAAACATTTTAACCTAATGGGAGATAATATAATCATCCCTATCGAGATATAGAAGATGTCTAAAAAGATTTGGCATAACCTATATTATGTTCATCATAATAGTTAATTTTTATTGACTCATAAGAGTGGCTATGGAAAGGATATAGCTTCCCACACTAAGGTCGAGCCTTGTAAATATTGTGTTCTTTACATGCTTTGCTACTTTTTGGTGCATAAGTAATTACTAAAAGATAATAAGGATTATTTATTAATAGGTTGCAGGGGTTATGTTTCTAAATATACATAAACTTTTAAAAGTGAAAAAATAATTCAACCCCCCTCCCCCCAATTTTTATTTGATCATTTAGAACATAAAAATGTATAAAATCTAATAATTAGAAATGTTCGGTGAGGGGGATTTCAAATAAATAAAGAGACCTAAGATGCTTACAAGTACAGGGGGAGAATCGCTATCGAGACCTCCTGTGAGACCCACAATAATAAATCCACTACGATGTATCCCTACAGGGAGAATAAAATGTAATAATTAAAAAAAATTAATTTCTTATTCATTTTTAATGGTTTTATTCATAATTATTCATTAGTATACTGAATGTTTTAATATAGGATTAGATTCATATATAATTCTATATATATATATATATACTAATATATATTATTTCCAAAAATATGATTTTTATAAAACAAAATATTTATTATTACATTAAATAACAATTAATTTGTAAAAATGGTTTATAATTAAATAAATAATATTAATTACAAATATTGAATGATTTTATCGAGTAATGGCCAATTTTTGAATATCTTTTTATTTTTCAATTCATCATAAATCAAACATGTGTTACATTTATTTCATACATACACTTGCATAAAAAATAATTAAACAAATGAAAATTAAAAAATTAAAAAATATTATCAATTTTTGTAATTAAATAATTATTAATAACATTAATATATATATATAATATCAATATTAATATGTTGTATATATTAAATTATGATATATAAAGTGACTAAATTACATATTTATTACAAAATTTATAAATGAAACACTTATTAATAAAAATGAATAAATTTAATATATATATATTACAATTAGTAACATATAACATAAATTATATATATACATAAAATGAATAAAATAAAATAATTAGAAACATATTACTGTTTTATACATTTTTAATGGTTTTATACATAATTATTCAATAATATATTTAATATTATTAATATATATATATATATTCATATATATATTTCTATATGTATATATATCAATATATTTATAATATATTAGAAAAATTGAATTATATAATGCAAAATATTTATGCTAACATTAAATAAATCAATAATTTAGTGAAAATGGTTTATAATTATAAGGAATATTAATTAAAAATATTGACAAATTTTATTGAGTAAGGGAAAATTAATTGAATATAGTTTTATTTTCAAATTTAATATATATCAAACACATGTAACATTTATTTAACAAATAAATACAAGAAATTAATAGATTTTTTATATACAATGCACACACACAAAATATTTACGTAATTAATGAAATCTTATATAGAAACACATACACCTAATATTTCTGTACTTTATTGAAATTTTCATATTCATTTTAGAATTTATTTTAGTAAGATGATATATTTAATATAAAATATTTTTAATTGGTAATTTTTATTTATTTATGTTTAATATTATTACATTTAATATTATTTATTCCTTGTTAATATTATTATTATTATTTGGTCATTCATATTTATTTATATTTATTTATTTAATATTTTTTAATATTTTTAATATATATTCATCTTTATTTCAATATAAATCCATATTTATTATTAATTTTTTTAATTAATAAAACATATATATTTTTGAATTATTTTAAGCATACAAAATTTTTAATTATCCAATTTCATTCAATTTTAGCGTGCATGCATTTAAGATTATATATTCATTATAAATGTCAAACATATATTTGTAAAGAAATATTTTTAAATAAATACCTTTTCAAATGTATATTTAATATATTAATAAAATTATATACATATAATTATAAATAAAAAATATTATTTTCTAAAAAAGTATTTATATAATTATAAATAGATAATTATACAAGTAAATAATTACAAAATTATAATAAATATTTTTAATTAATGAATAAATGTACTATATTTACATTTATATTTATATTTATATTTATATTTATATTTATATTTATATTTATATTTATATTTATATTTATATTTATATTTATATTTATATTTATATTTATATTTATATTTATATTTATATTTATATTTATATTTATATTTATATTTATATTTATATTTATATTTATATTTACATTTATATTTATATTTATATTTATATTTATATTTATATTTATATTTATATTTGTATTTGTATTTGTATTTGTATTTGTATTTGTATTTGTATTTGTATTTAAATTAATATTAATATTTATGTTTATATTTATATTTGTAATTATAATTATTGTTATAATTATATTTATATTTATATTTATATTTATATTTATATTTATATTTATATTTATCGGCTGAATATATATAAATATTATATGTGCTTAGTGGTACAGTTATAATGAAATAAACACCCACGTCTCACTTACACGGGCCACACAAATCTCACCCGCATGGGCCAATGGTTAGGTCATTGCCCAACATAAGGGATAAACCACCCACAGTATTCACATATAATATAATCTCACAGACCCCTTACTATAGCAGCCCAAAGAACTATAAAATCTTATTGCCCAATCCACAATGGTTATCTTGGATCACCTGGGCACTGATGTGGTCACCACCGAACAAGCCTCCCATGAAAATCAACAATGTACATCCTATATGACATAATCTCATCGGACATCGTGTTGCATTGATACACACAATCGTCGGACCACCACCCCTCTATCAAATGGGGGGTTCGCTGATGTTGTTCAGCAGTCACTACACCACATTGACCCTACTGTCAAACCCCACTACTTGAAATTTGACCTATACCCACGGTTTGAAACTGTGAGTATAGCCCCTAAAACCAGGGGTATATGTTATACCCACAGTTTCAGGGAACCGTGGGCTCCCGAGGCATCGGGATAGCCCCAGATCTATACCCACAGTTTTGGAAACCATTGGTATAGGTCCAGTTCACCGTGTCAGTCACCATGACATCGTGTCATTCACCTATAACCACATTTTTAAAACTTGTGGGTGTAGCTTTGATAAAAACAAGCATCCTTGGGATTCGATCCTTGGACCGCTCTTTTCATCCTCCAGTGCCTAACCACTAGCCTATATGTATTATTGGTATATAAATATTTATTTAGTTATATATATTTATATAAACTATGGGTATAGATAGAAAACCATAGGAATAGGTGTTCCCACGAAAAACATTTTGTGCCCTGTGAAAAATAAATTCCTCCCATAAGGTCGGAAATTTATACCCACGGTTTACAAAACCATGGGTATAGGTCTTCAAAAATCAACCCTATACCCATAGTTTCTATTAAACCAAGGGTATAGGTCTTGTAAAACTACTTTATACCCACAGTTTACCAAAATCATGGGTATAGTGGAGCCCATACCAACAGTTTTAGAAAACTGTGGGTATCGGTTTCCATACTTGACCTATACCCACGGTTTGCCAAAAACCATGGGTATAGAGGTTCCTATACCCACAGTTTTTGTAAAACCATGGGTATAGGTTCCCATATAATACTTATACCCACGTTTTTGGGTAAATTGTGGGTATAGGGGTGCCTATACCCACGATATTGTGAAAAACCATGGGTATAGCTCTATTTTCCAGTAGTGCCCCATCCTCATTGATCCTATTCAGTTCTCACTCTGCTGTCAACCAATAAGTAATAACTAATGATCTATCCTTCAGTCCTATTGACACCGTCATTGGGTAGGCACACCATCAAACCAACATCTGTTGACACCGGTCATCTATTGGTGTTCCAGCCATCACAACAGAGATACAACACCCCATGATTATTGAGGGTCCCTTCATGGTCTACTAAAGATCATCCGCTTGCATGATGATCCCCACCTCTGTTATCCAAAACACCAAAAGATGTACACAACATCGCTATATGTCATCCTCATTCTTCGTTAGCTTCCATGACAAGATTTATACATGTACATCATTAAGGATTGTCAGGTCTGCTCACAAATGGATGATAATGACACTGTCCTCCATCCCTTAAAATAGAACAGGCCCACAAATCAGAGATGACGTTGACATCAGCTAATAAATCATGACCCAAATTTACTTGGGGATTGAAATAAATTGAGGTGGGTTTCAAAACCTAGCCGCCTGAGATGAAATGTGGATGAAATTCCAGTATATACAAAAATATAATAAATATATTTAAATAATTAATATGTTTAATATATTTTTAATTATTTATATATATATATAATTTGTATAATTTATGAATATATCAAAAATGGTTCAAATAAAGGATTAAAATTCATTGTCCTAGAAAATAATTATTGAAAAAGAATGTACATGAAGAAAATGAGGGGGGTTGCAATATAAACATTATAGAACCAATAATGCAAGAAAAGATTAAAAGGAACTCACAATCACTTTCTTTTATGTCTCTCACCTCATCAGGCCCCCCTGTCCTTTGGGGTTCCTACCACTCTTCTGTCATTTGGGTTCCCTCCATTTGACATCTAGATCATACTTGTTGGACAATTCATTTGCTTCACTGTGAGGGATATATCCTTCAATAAAAATATATATCAAATGCAGTAACCGCATTAATAACTATATAAACATATATAATGATATAAATATATTTATAATTACAAATAAATAATTATTTATATATTTAAAATTGTAATTACTTGTAAATATAAATATAAATTTATATTTAATATATTTTAAAAATTATATATTTATAATTAGAAATAAATAAATATAATTTTGAAGAATATTTATATAATTATAAATAATTAATTATATATTTAAATGATTAAAATGTTATAATAATTATATTTAAAAGATGAATATATTTAATATATTTATAATTATAGTTATACATATTTACTAAATGTATATATATAATTAAAATTATATATATACTGATATGAATGCATTTATAATTTTATAAAAAAAATTATAAATATATTTATTTATAATTATAATTTTAAATCATTATAATTGCTGAAAAGAATAGATAAATATGTCATTCATTAGTTCTTTTTAATTTTATCACTGATAAATCAACTGTTTGCCCTTGTTTTTTTGGAAGCGTTGATAAAACTCTCCCTAGATCTTTTAAAAAGAATTCAAAGCAAACTAATTTTTGTCGCAATGATTAAAAATATCATGGAGGTCTAGTATTTTTACCACTCCCCCTATATCATCAATCAAGAGAATCAAGGCTCAAATTTATGGTATGTTATATTTCTTTCCTCCTCTCATGTTTCATGATTGTTCCCAGTTTAGGGTGTCAACTCCTTATTCTCCATTTTATCCTCCATCCACATTATTATATCTCCAACTTCACTACATCATGCTATTTTCCATACCCTATTTGGGTTTAGGTCCTAAATTTTTAATTTCTTGATCTGTAGGGTGTTCAGGTTCAATTTGAGAGCATTGTATCATCATTGTTTTTAAAAATTTATTTTTTTGTTCATTGTCCTTATAGGTGATTCCAGGTTCCCCCTATTTCATAACTTACCTTGGATGCTTTAATTTTTTATCATATCATTATTTAAGAATTATTTGTATAATTTGAGTAATAGTTAGTGCTACATAGAAATATAAAAGATCAAAAAAATTGTTTTGTTAAAAAAGGGATTGTTTAATGTTCTAGAAATAAATTCAATTAAAAATTCGTTTTATTTATTTATATATGAAATTAAATGAATAATAAGTTTCTTATTGTTAAATTACATATTTTAAATGGGTTTATCCTTCTTTCTAATTTTGTATAATGTGTTGTTTTAAGGATGACATGTGATTTTATTCAATAGTTTCGTTAAATAAATATACAATTTATTTTCATTGATGGCTTTCCCACTCTAGTTATCTATAATTAATGGATTTTACCAGACATGTTCTATTTTAAGATACTTTTTACATGTTTTAATTGAAGGTAAAATTATATGGTTTTAAAAGTTATTTTGTATGTGAAATTCAATTTTAGAAATGTGTTAAATAAAAGGGGTTTTAAATGGTCATTCATAATAAATGTCCCAAAGGTTCCATTGGTACAATAAAAAGATTGTAAGGAATTATATCATTTTTCTAATATTTTCAAATAGATAATTTCCAATGAGCATGTACCTAAGTAGTAAAGTCACATTCTTGGCTTCAAAAAGACCCAGGATCAATTTTAGGTGTGGGTTAAATTTCCAAGTTACTATAGTTGTGTTATAGAAGTATTGTAGCTGTATAATAGTAGTGGAGGTGAAACTATAGTAGAAGAAGTATTGTTGCAGGAACTGTTATGACAATGGAAATGTAGTATGTACTATAGCAGCACATGTTCTTTAGTTGTACTATTCACTAGAGGGCCCATTGTGCCAAAAAATGTTATTTCCTAATCATGGCCCTTCAGGATATGTAATGGGTCTCCCAATACTTAGTAAAAGAGGTATTATATTTTCTTTAATAATAAAATGAGGCTTTCTCCAAAACCATTAAAAAAATATAATGTTATCAACAAATATATTTTTATTTGAATTAATATATTTGATGTATATATGTAAATTTATTTATTCATGTATAGTGATTTTGAAAAATATTAATCTTTAATTTAAAGATTACATAAATTCATTAATAATGATTATTAGTATTCGGTGAAATATATTAAATAAAGAGTTTATGTAATTGTTTTTTGATTTATATTATAAATTTTATTCTTAAAGTGATTCAATGTAATTATTATTGAATAAATCATCATTTGTGAATATTAAACTGATTATTATTTTTATATATACATAATGTTTTATCTAATGAAATATTTGAATGATTTTTTAAGTGTTTATAAATTAAATATATTGATTCAATTATTTTTTAGGAATTTTTATTCAGAATAAAAAGTTTTTAGTTCTTTTGAAGATGATAATGCATTTGTTTATTTAGTTTCAAAGGATTTCTTGGAAAAAATGAGTTTTCATATATTTTATTGAGTTTAGTTTATATAATTTTTTCCTTAAAATTATAATGATATATTAAAGTCAAGGTGTGTAATCACTTGTGATCCATTTCTAACCCTTGAACATCTTTATCTATTTTTTATTTTCCCAAATGGATTGAAAAAATAATGTGCAAGAAATCTTATTTTTTCATGATATACCACACTGATTCTCCACCCAACCCCGCTTTCCATAATACATTGTTGGTTCACCTTCTCCCTTACCTCAATATTCATTTTCAATCATTCTTAATTCTCACTCTAATTTCATGGATCACCTAGGTGTGCACCACTAAAAACCTCAACTACAATCTTGTAAGATACTGAATGAAAAGGATAAGTATATGGAGTTTTTTTGTGAATAGTTGGTAATCAACTACAAGTTCTGATTATTTATCATATTCTCAGGATCAACCCAATAACTCTTGCCTCATGTAATTGTTGGTTTTCCCACTCCCGATTCTTCATGTTCATCATCAATATTATATTAATTAATTTTATATTAATAGGTAATAAATTATTTTGTTTTTAGTGTTATATATTTTCAATTCACCTTACATTAATTTTAAATGTCATTAAATATTCTTGTCTTGTATATAAAATATAAATATTCTTAACATATAATCCATGAACACAATAGTATTATTAGTTCTCTATATAGTGTATCATTAAGATTTTTTTGAGTTCCCATGATTATTAGTTTTTTTAAAATTAATTAATGGATGGTATTTGTGGTGTTTTTAAAGAAAATGAATAATAGTTATTGGATATTGTAAGATATGAAAAATATTACATAATATTGAAAACTATACTATTTGGAAATAGGGGTTCATTATCATGTTATTATAAATATATGATTTTTTGTATTCTTATAAAAAATTGCCAAGAGTAATCTAAGGAAAAAGAGAGAAACGTGGAATCCAAATTCACTTATGTCTTCAAAAAAAAATCATCCATTGGTTTCATAAAATTCTAAGATCCTTGACCCTATTTTGAAATTTTTTTATTACATAACCTTTCATAATCAAGGGAATTATATTTTCATAAAAATAATGAAATAAAGGTCATTATTAAAACAAGATCAAGATAAATAATTTCAAAGGCAAGTCATCCATCCAATTAAAAATAAAATTTTTAGAATCATATTTATTAGTGATCATTAGATTAATATATGTCTATAAGTGATTTAGTTGAGTAACAAATCTATTTTATTAATATTTATAATAAGATATTTTGTAATTATACATCAAATAATGGTTTAAATAAATAGATTTATGATTTAAAGTGTATCAAAACAAGATAAATCGTAAAAAATGAAAGTAAAATCATTTATTCTTGAATTGGATACCTATAATATAAAAAATTAAATATTTAAAGGAATGAAGGATTGAGGGTTGACTGATATTTTTTAGTGTTCCAATGTACCATATAAATTTAATTTCTCACTGATGTAACTATATCTTCTAAATAATAATATGTAACATTTTTCCACTAACAAGTGTCGGTCACCTCAACTTTCATACTCCTTTAAATATCTACTCGAGTTTTTAAAAAAAACCTCGCATAGACCAACACATACCTTGTGTATAAATTAGTAATATGAAATCCTCCAACTTGTTGGAATCCCACATATCAATGTTAAAAAATCATCCTAGAATTTCTTCTTTTTCAATTGGAGCCTAACTCCTTCTCAAATTTATTCCTCAGAACAAAGGACTATTATATATCATAGAGAAATTTAAATCTTGATTTGAATGTTGGAACTATAATGGTTTTCTCTACATGAGTGTGGCTAAGACCATCCAAATGAGCTATCTCATTTCTACACCAATAATGGATAACCTTTTAGGGATTATATTACTTTTATTGCTTTTTCAACTTTAAGAAACAACCTATGAAATGTTTTACGGATCTTTTTTAACACAAATCCCAACAACATTTATATTTCAAAAGACAAACATCATCATCATTATCTTAATCTCGTAAATAGTTATTATTTCATTCATTTTCTTGAGATTCCCCCCCCCCCACCATATCTTTTAGACATTCACCTATGCTGCATGAACTACTCTAGGATGTATTCATCCCATGCTTGGTATTAGGAATCATTTTGAATGAATTTGGATGATAACACCTTCCACAAATAGATTAATTCCATTATTAAATTCAATTTCCCATTTCCTCAAAGAATACTAAAATTATTTGAAAGAATCAAATGTTGGGTTCCCCTTATTATAAATATATACATCTTTGTCCTTTGATTATGAATATCCTTGGTGTATTTATTTTTTTTTATTACACACTAATTATTTTATGAACCTAATAGGATGGATACTAGTCAAAAATAGATGAAACCTAATCATATGAAAATAGAGTATTAATATAGAGTTAAATAGATTATCAATTGTGAAATAGCGGATGAAAATGGCCCTTCTCAAATCCTTTGTCCAGGTTTATATTATTTCTATTGATGAAGAAAAGGTCTGAAAAAGTTTGAAGAATATTTTATTTTTCATAGATTATATTTGAGATATAAATGATAGACTAAACACATAGAAAATCTAAATGTGAACTCTAATTGGGATGATACTATAGTTTATGGATTATTTGATATGAATACAACTATAAATCATGATAAAGAATGTATATAAAAAATGCCCATTAAAATTAAATATTACCTTCATGATTATCCAATGTATTATGAGAAGTGAAATTATAATTATAAGAGACCATTTTATCCTTTTTGTACTAAATATAGAACATCATCTCCTATATTAAATTTTTGAAATTTGAAAGCTGGAAGTGGATGGACTGAAACCATATTTAGAAAACTACATAGTATCCTAAATAATATGATATGAAAAGAAAAGTAACATCCTTTTCAAATATATGATTCCAAAAAAAATAATATGTTTACCGAGCATGATCTCTATAAAATTATTCTTATCAAAATGATTACATATTGTTTCCCAAGGACCGTGAATCACTCGTAAAATACCATGAGAGTGTTACAGATCGATACAAGAAAGATAAATAAAGCCCTTATAAATTTCTATGATACTTTCCTATCACTCCACAATTTATAAGACTATATGGATTTCAACAAACCAAGATTCAACTGACATGGGATGTTGATACATGAATTAATGGTAGGAAACTATATCATCCATCATTCTCTCCACAGTATATGAAAATTGATAATGTGTATCTTGAATTTGTAAATGAGCCAATAAACTCTAGTATTTCATTATCAATAAATGGAATAAATTCATTTAGTGTAAAAATTAGAACTCAATGTAAATCACTAGTCATTTTGGTAAATTATAACTTTATTCTAGTGTTATACATCAAGTGAAATAACATTATTTTGTCTCTTATTATATATAGACAAAAAAACCCAGAAATCATATTGATGTCTATTTGGATCCATTGGTAAAAGATCTAAAATTGATGTGGGATATAGGTGTAACAATGTATGGTGCTCATAGAAGTGAATAATTTTCTTTATCAGAGATTTTTTATAAGATGATAAATTAATTTACTACTTATAAAAACTTTTTAGGAAATAGGATTGAATTAATGTTGGGGTGACCCATTTGTGGTGAATACACACACTCAGTTTGATTGAAACATTTCTTGAGTATAGTGTTTTTAGGAAAACATAATTGTTTACCTCAATGGAATATATACAGATATTGGATGAAAACATTCGAATGAAATACTGAATAAGTTAAAACACCAACTCTATAAACGATTGATAAGCTATTTGATAATGTAAAAGAAATTTAAATTCTTTTCAGTAATCCGTTTTTAAAAACCCATAAGAAATCAGGTGGAAGAAAGAGATAAATTTTCCTTCGATAACCATATCATATTTATTTATACTTCAAACATTTTATTTATTTAATTCATATAGAAAATATTGTATTTGATAGTTTTATTTTCTCAATAATAAATATTTCAAGAAAAATAATATATTCTAAAGGCTATATTTTATATGGTTTACCCAAGGATTAAGGAAGAGTTGGTACTAGCGAAGGTTAAAGGGTGAACTTTTATTCCTTTAATAGAGTGCACTATATCGAGGTAAGAGAAATTTCAATTTTACATTTTTTTAAATAGTGTGAATTTTCTAGAGGGGTATTCATAGAAAATCAAGAATTTATTTTTAATGAGTAATTTGAATTTTCCATGAAAAAATTCAGAAGTCTCTCTTCTTTTGATGCAAAACTGAATTCCCACCTTTTTATAATGAATTCTGTCTAAAAATGTATGACATACTTCTACCAGAATATACTTATTTTTAAAACCCATATGTTATGATGTTATAGACCCAAAAAAATTTCAATTATAAATAAGGAGATTATAGTCATATTATGTGAATTATATATGTTCTTTCCACCATATTTCTTTAATGTAACTAATAGATAATTTAATTTGAGAGGTTTAACCTTTCGGCCCTATCCACTATATATGGAGGATCCCCATTGAATGGTATATGAATATTTTTAAATGGGGAATCATTAATTGGTGATGCCAAGAAGTTTTTATTAAAAAATAATATATTGATTGTAATCAATATGACCAACTACTTACCCCCACAAGTCAATGGTCATTATTATTTTTATAGTCACAATGAGGATAAATGTGATGATTGATATAGATTCAAGGATCCTTTTCTATTTTATAAACAAGAAAAACCTTTGCTAACATAATCCCAAATGTCCAAGAGACATGTAGAAACCTACTCCCAACAAATTAATATATAAAAATTCTAAACAGTACAATACAACTCATAAAAGGGGAGCCTTACAAAGCCTTATGTGGAGAACATCAGTTCTATCATTCCAGAACAAACTATCACATTAATTAGGAAAAACGAACGACCAACTAGAATTGACCTTTATAATATCCCTTTTGGAGAGAGCATATGCAACCTAGTTCACTTCTCGATAGACATGAGAAACATCAAGGAATATACACTCAGAAATACTAAGACAAAGAGATCCAGGCAGAAAACATCCTCCATGGAACATTCTGAGCGTGATCTATCAAAATCTGCACAGCAACAGATGAGTTCGACTCTAGCCATACTTTCCGCCAATAATAACAAACTGCATACCTGATTACCTCTATCATGGCCCACAGCTCAGCTTCAATCGCATGACCATGCCCAACATAATGGAAGAAACAACCATTAATGAATCCCCAACGAGTTCAGAAGACTCCACCACACCCAGCCGGACCCGGTGCACCGGATTTTTCCCCATCCACATTCACTTTCAGCCAATCAAGAAATTGGTGGAATCCACCAAATGTACTTCATCGCACTAGGCTTCCATTCCCTACCACTAACACCAAGAGTCCTCAAAAGAACAAAGTTTGAGACATCATTATTCATTAATACATTCTGATTCATCGAAGAAAGTTTAAGGCTTTGATGTATCACTAAAACTCCTTCCTGAAGCGAGGGCTTTCCATTGTTGAATTTGATGTTATTATGAGACTTTAAAATATAAGAGAAAATAGAGACATTGGCATCAATGAACAGAAACTTCACTTGATCACTATAATCGGTCTGAAAGGATGAGATGAGCAGTGATTCAATAGAATAGAAGCTTAGGCAGCAATAAAAGGTGGTTTTCGCATAATTATATAACTGAGTAGCAAAGGTACAATGGATGAAAAGTTATATGAAAGATTTTTCACCATTAAGAAAAAGGTGACATACTGAGGCAATTATAAGGCCCATGCGTTGTAGAGTGCATTGGATAGGCAAGGACTACTTCCAAATTCTCCAGATCAGCATAGAAACATTATGAAGTATGAAGGATTTGTGAACACCTTCCACCCATGAAGGAATTATGGATGTTACACCACACTACAGCTGTTAATACTCTCAACTGAAAAAAGATCCATTAAGAGTAGGGTTCCAAATTAGTACATCACAATCAACATAATCATAATTAGTAATCTCCCTACTGAGATTACTAAGAATGATTTCAAAAACAAATATGCTCCCGTGAATGTCAGAGATAGACAGGTTTTTCAAAGAAAGTGGGATAGTAATGGATTCCTTAATTGGAGAGGAAAGCCACGGGGTGTTCCAACAATTCAGATGAGAGCTGGCACAAACCAACTATATGGACTGAGTCATGATATTAGAATAAGTGCTCCTGGACGAAGTCCAGACAGATGATTCCATGTACATACACTGACTGTTTTGTAATCTACCAACAAACATACGTACAAGAAACTGCAGGGAAAAGTCAAGCTTGGAAAAGAGCCTCCACATAAATTTTTTAAGAAGTGCATTATTAAATATTCTGATATCCTTAATTCTCATTCCTCTCATAGCCACAAGCTTCGTTCAATCTTTCCAAGCAATAGTGAAAACAATTCTTTGATGTTTTTAAATAGTCCAAATGAAATTACGTATCATTCCACTCAATTCCTTAAGAAGATCTCTTGTTCATCTATATAATGAAAAGGAGTATAAAAACATTCAAGTGATGATAGAGTTGACAAGAAAAACTCTACGAGCCTGATACATGGTCTTACCTTTCTAACTTTCCAACTGATTGATGATTTTTAGACTGATACCCTCTAAGTGGACACGTTTCACCCTTCCCCAAAAAAAGGAAGCCCCAAATAATTAAAGGGCAGCATACCTCTTTTGACCCCAAGCCTACGAGCAAACCTGTTTTGCTTTAAGATTTGAATTCCTTCTCCAAAGACAATAAATGATTTACTTTAGCAGATGACCTAGCATGTTACTTCTTTATAATGATAAAATATGCTCTTGATTCAAGTTATAGTTTTCCTATCATCTTTACAAATAATAAGTATGTCATCATCATAGAATAAATGTGAAAGATCAAAGCAGTTCCTACCTTCTCTCATTCTTTGGTATAAACCAATGTTAAGAAGATAAAGAAGAAACACACTTGGATAATCCTCAGCCATAGAGAACAGAAGCCCAGATAACGGATCACCTAGCCTGACTCCTCTAGTGCATTGAAGGAAGCCCCTGGGGGATCCATTGATAAGAATAAATAATCTAGCACTTTTCGAAATGGAACAAACCATACCAATGAATTTTCCTGAGAAGCCATGCATGCTTAGAATTTTAAAAATGAAGTCCCACATTATTGTGTCAAAGGCCTTTGATATGTCAACCTTTAAGGCCATATTACCATCTTGAACCTTTCTTCTCATAATATTAACACACTCTGAGGTAGTAAAAAGACAATTCTGAATGTTTATACTAGGGAAAAATCCATACTGATTAGAAGAAACTAGATTTTTAGAAACCTCGCCTAACAGAATTTCCATGATCTTACTAATTACTTTAGGAATGGAGTTCCCAATAGAAACCGGCCGGAAGTCTTTAATATATAGTTCATTATCTTTCATAGTAATTAGAGAAAAAAAATTAGAATTCATCCCAAATGGCATAGAAGAGTGATGAAATAATTCTCTTACAACATTAATCACCTCATTGTGGATGAAATCCCAATAGAACAAAAAAAATGGTGAAGCCATCATGGCTAGCAACACTATCCATATTTAGAGAAAAGATTGCATAGTATATTTCCTTGTGGGTAGGAATATCAGTGAGCTTTTTATTCTGATTATCATCCAGACTTGGTTCAACACATCTAAGTAACTTGTTTGAGTTATCCTCCACATAATCAGAATATAACTTTTCAATATAACATTTTACAGCATTTTCAATTTCATTTTCAAAAGTGATCATGATGTCATAAATCATTAAAGGATTAATATTCCCCTTAACCTTTTTCTCCCTGTGAATTCATTGAAAGAATCTTGAATTTCTATCCCCTTCCTTCAACAACTTAATATTTCTCTGATTTCGAGAAAGATTCTCCTTGAGGGTCAATAGATTATCAAGCCTTGAGGAATCTTGTATCTCTTCTTGCGATGGGGTGTCCTGGTGCATGTTTCTCGGCTGACAGCTAAACATATGAGATTCAACCTCTTTAATATCTTGCTCGAGGCTGGAAAAAAGATTTTTTTGCTTCACTCATTGAGTCTGGCTTTAACAAGTTTTATCTTGATTTTAATAATTTGTAAAGAACTACCTATGACATCTATTTTCTAGGCCTCCATTACAATTTCTCTACACCCAGGCACAACTAACCATGAATTATTGAACTTAAAAGGTAAAGGATATGACCTCAAACTACTAAAACTGATGTCAACCACTATGGGTTTATGATCCGAATGGAGACTAGGGAGAATCATGATAGAAACTTCCCTTGTATCACTTCTCTCATCCATCTTCACCAGACATCTATCCAATTTACTTGCCTTCCACCCATTTAAGGTGTATCTTCTCCAAGTAAAATTCGTACCTGAAATAGGTACTTCAGTCAGCCTAAAATGATCAATATAGGAAGAAAAGTCATTGGCTGAAGCTCTTCCAAAGTTGCTCCAAGTTTTTTCCTCTGGTCTCAAGATGGTATTAAAGTCACCAAGAAGAATCCACCTATTAGACATCTAATCAGAGGTGGAAAGTAAGTTCTTCCATAGTGACCTCCTTCTGATGTATTGATTAGAAATATACACAAAAGATACACACAAAGAATTTGACTGAAAATATAAAGATAGAGTTATTGACTATTGATCATTCTGAAAAGATTCAACAATGACACTATTGGGTTTTAACACCCATAAAATTCAATATCATTCTCAGACTAATTAGTAGCAATAAAGGAGTACCCCAGATCATTCCAATTAAAATCCATCAATCTTTCAATTTTCAATCTTGGCTCAGAAATACCTAGTAACATGAGTTTATTGGTCATGATGATGTGCCTTATGGTTTTGAGCGTGGGAGAATTCCCAAGACCCTAGAAGTTCTAAAAAAGTATCTTAAATGATTGGAAGACTGCTGCATGGTGAAGGGGCCAGCATATCTTGATGTTATGTATGTCTCTGGATCAGAATTATTCTCCTCCAGTGCTTTATTGGGTAAACTTACAACCATTCCAGGTCCATATTCATCATCAGAAAGAGGAATAAACCTATTATATGAACTGATATGCATTGTTAAGGTGTCAGGTTACTTTTTTCTTGCAACCTTAGATGAGGGGATCACAGAGAATTCTTCTGCTGACTTCTCATTTGCCTGCACCAATTTAATTTTTCCGAAGGTTAAATCATTCCACAAGGTGGAATCCTATGTTGCTGAGTCCTACATGATCTGAGCACGAGGGCCCATAGCCATAATGGGTGGTTCAGTATTCTCGTGTGTTGCTGAATTCCCCTCGGAGGGGTCCTGAACTGTAATATCATAACTTATTGAATCCTGACCACCAAAACCATCAGCCTTAGTGTGTATCTCAGTGTGCTACTCCTGCCTTTCCACATTATGAGTATCCTCTCCTACCACATTATCATGTGCACGCTTATTATCACTATCATTATCAGTTAGCATCAATTTGGAAGGATCCAGTGAAGGGTCTCCTGAACCATTAGTCCCACCCTCAGCAATAGGAAAATCATCCCCATTGGATTTCAAGGAGACTCCCAGAGCACCCACTTTGTCGGTTTCTTTTTTCACAGGAATATCAGGATTAGAAGGACCCTGGTCAGTTTTCTTACTTCGAAAATTATCAGCATCATGCCCTCTAATATTTTATATGGAACAAATATTATTCTTGTTGCATTCAGAAAGCACGTGCCCAAAAATATGACAATTAAGACAGAATTTTGGCTCCCTTTTATACCCAACCTCAAGGGTGATGTTTTCATCCCTGATGTTGAAGATAACCTCTTCTGTAAGAATAATGGACATGTCCAATTCCACTAGAATCCTAGCATAATGTCCAAAACTGGGGTTGCATGTTTTCCTATCAAGTCTTACAGGGTTCCCTATAGAAGAAGTGATATCCCACAAGATTTGTGGGTGCCAATAAATCCATCCCAGTTTGTGAATTCCTATCCATACCAAGTCAAATGTTTTTTTGACCGAGAATAGATCAAAATTCTGATCCCATTCATGAATCTGAAGGAAGCTAGGGTATAGAGGGACTGAACCCAATTTCCATGCACATAATTAGCATTCATTATATGGAAAAAAACATGATAGAATCCTCATCACATGGCCACCATCTTCAATTCACTAAATCCCTAAATCTCTACCATTAAAATTTTCTATTTCCTCAATAGCAGCTTGATTTTTCGATACATGTGCAATCCGCCCATTCCGTATGATTCTTCTCGAACTACCCGCTTCACAATCCATGAACGAAAAGCCTCCAGCACAGTTGGCCACTGAAAGAGCACTATCGTGGGCGCCCTCAAATGATTAGTGTGATTTTGGGGTACTTAGGTGTAGTAGAGTGGCTGACCAAGTTCGTCTCTCAAAGGAGGAAGTGAATTTAACAACTTATTAGAGGTATTCAAAAAAATAAAATAAAAAAGAATAGAATAAAAACACTACTTTAAATTATTGGGGTTTTTTGTAGTTTATTAATCTAGAAGAAGTTTGCTAGAAGAAGATTGTATAATTTTTTTTTTTTTAGTTTTGAAATGAATTTCGATTAAAATGACACAACAAGAAGATGTTTGTTTAGACAATATTTAAAAGACGTAATCGATCTAACTCTACCTATTCAATCATTTATTAATCATTATAATTTAAATTAACATTCACTTAATTATGATCCCTTAATTTGTTAAATCCCGAACCCTACGAGAATTAACTTTACCACGAAGATTGAAGTGAATTTAACCTTAGGCTAACTTCGGAACATGCAATCGCAACACCCTGCTTTGATTGATGTTCTAAAATTAGCTTATGGTCAGTGGTAAATTAAGGCACATAACCACTCTGGAAATGAGGATTTATTGAGTTTAGGGATTATATTTTAACTCTACAAATTGATCCCGTGTGGTTTTGAATTACCAGTTAAGGTTGCGCTCTCACAGTTCACACAATTCCCGACCTCGCGTGTTTTGTGTTAACTATTCAATTGCTTTCTTAGTTTCATTTAAATTAAAAACTCAATTAATATATCATAATATGTGAATTACAGTAGCTCATTGATTCAAAATAAATGAATGAATAAGGATAGAGGTCGATTGATTACTAAAAAGAACTACTCTTCCATGGTTGGTGTAGTCATCGTGGAGACATTTTGCATAAGCAACGGATTGAAAGGGTAGAACCCAATCTTGTCTCCACTCTTGATTACAACACAATTAAGAAGATTAAGAGAAGAATAAGAGGGATGAACACAAAATATTATTTGAAGAAAAATTCAAGAAACAAACATGAAAGAAAATAAATACAAAGAAGAGGTGAGAGAGGAGAGCCTTTTTGGAAGAGAGGTTTTCACAAAGGATTACTTCTTCCAAGAGTTGTTAGGGGCTCCCAAGAGACACCCTTTCGGACACACCTTCCCAAAGCCTCGACCAGCCCTCTCAAAGAGTTAAAACCCCCTTTAAATAGAGTTTGTGATGGCTAGGGATACATAACTATTTAAGTGTGAAATGAAAAACTCGGCCAAATATTTTATTCCAACTTTCACCACCCATTTGACCTCCAAAACGCGTGAATTGACCGGCCTTCCAGAAGGATGATTTGTTCCAAATAATGTCCCCGAGATTTCCTCAAATATGGGCTCAATCCAAGCCCGTATGTAGAAGATATGGCCCAAATACAGAACCCATGTCCATTCTGCCGAGTCCAGCCCACCATTGGACTAATGGCTCATTTACTCCATTCAAATGCACTTTTTAGCTCTAGTGTCCTGAATGAAAGTTGTATAAAATGAAGTTAGGAACACTGTTACAAAATTTCAAATTCAAATAATAAATATAAAAATATATATCTTAGAAATACTACAGTGCACTATTAAGGGTAAAACTGGAATTTTCACCAAATTTTCAAATGAATGATCAAATCCCAAATATTTTATAAATAAACATATTTAACACAATGTGAGGAAATTATTTAATTTATTACCAATAAAATATTCAATAAAATAGTGTTTTATCAACTCCCCCACACTTACCCTTTTGTACACCTGGGCAAAACCTCATATCAAGTAAACATCAATATCAAATCAAAACCAATTTTAAAACACATATCCTTAAGATCAATCAATTTCACACCAAGAATAAAAAGATATCATGCCTCATAAAAAACCTTATTTCAAGTTCTCCATTTATATCATTCAATATATTTCCACTTCATTTATCCTCCCATGCACAAAACACTTACCTCGCTTGAATTTTCTCTCATGACTCAAATATCAATTTTTTTTTTTTGCAATATCTTTCTCATACAAACTCATACAAGGGTCACCATAGGCTTGATAGATTCCTACATCGCTACCTGATGTGAGTCAAGGAAATATGATTATCATGAGGACTTTTCAGGGTTGTTCTGTGGCTTTCGGTTGGTAGGATTAAGATGTGAAAAACTCTGAGGATGAATGAGGAGGCTTGACTCTTTTGAAGCAAAATTGCATTAATCTAATTTTCACTTAAATATGGTCTTCTATTCAATCCCTATAGTATCAATTCATCTCCATCATCATGAAAAGTCATGAAAGGTTTACACCGTTCATCATTTCAGCATAAAAAATGTCAATCTTCTCAAACATGATTTTCTTGAAAGCTCCAGATGGGCACAGCTTTCCACCTCAATTAGAAGCTCCAGAAAAGGAACAGCTTCACTTGTCATGAAAGCTCCAGAAAAGGCACAGCTTTCAATATAATGACTTTATTTAGCAGCAAACACATCTCTTCAGAATTTAATTTTCCACCCAAAGTATCACATAATGTGGTGGCACAACACAAGACAGCTTCCCCCACACTTAAGCTCAACTAGATTATGCAATTTCACTTCAAGAGTTGGTTGGATAGGGAAAATTGGCTTGTAATGTGGCTTAACCTAACAGGATGTGAAAGGCTTCTAAGGGCTACAAGGATTAAATATTCAAGTTAGGCCATTAAAAAAGGATTTTTTGAAATAGGGGCTTTAATACCAAACAAATGCCTCAATCATTTAAACATATGTACCTCAAACCCTCAAGTTTTGACAGGAATAGATCAAATTATGGTTAAATCAAGCATGGTTTGGTTCTCTCAAGAAGTGAGGTGAATGTAAAGAATATGAAAATAATGGTTCAAAAGCCTCACAGGAAAGTGATTTCAAATATAAAGACAGTGATATTGGCATGGGATTCAAAATTCAGCGTACTTTTCATGAAATCACTAAATATTTGAACTTGAAACAAAGTCATTTCAGCATTCATTTAAGCTTAGTTTCAGGGGGTAAATTGTTTCACTTATTGATATGTATTTAAAAATGGTGATGAGAATCATTTTAGCTCAAAATGTTTCAAAAAACACAGGAAATTGTAAAATAAACACACAAAATTTGAAAAACACACAAATTTTTTTTTTTGGTTTTTTTTTTGAACAGGAAAGCAATTGAAATTACAAAACTAAAAGGTTCCCTCCCCCACACTTAAAATATTGCATTGTCCTCAATGTGAACCCATGAGATGAAATATGCACATGAAATGCATAATTTTTAAATAGGACAAATAATATAAAAGTGAAAGGGTTAGGAACAGCCTGATGTGATCAACTGATGATGGGGTCATGTAGTGTGATAAAATCCACTGCATCAGTAGGATGTCCCTCAATGTATCTCTTCAAACGTTTCCCATTGACTGTAAATCTCCTTCTAGTGTCCTCTTGTGTGATCTCCACTGCACCATAAGGAAAAACATTAGACACAATATAAGGACCTAACCATCTGGAACGCAACTTACGAGGCATCAACTTCAGTCGTGAACTATACAGAAGGACTTTCTCTCCAACATGAAACTCCCTTTTTTGGATCATTTTTTCATGAGCTGCTTTTGATCTTTCCTTGTAGAGCCTTGAGTTCTCATATGATGACAGGCGAATCTCCTCAAGCTCTTAAATTTGCAACTTCCTTTGAATTCCAGCTTGGGCCAAATCCATGTTGCATTTCTTTATAGCCCAATATTCCCGATGCTCGACTTCAACAGGGAGATGACATGCTTTCCCAAAAACAATCCGGAATGGGGACATACCAATGGGGGACTTGTATGTTGTTCTATAAGCCCACAATGCATCATCCAAGCGCTTGCTCCAATCCTTCCTATTTGGCTGCACGGTTTTCTCCAAGATTTGTTTCAACTCACGATTGGAAACCTCAGCCTGGACATTTGTTTGGGGGTGGTATGGTGTTGATGTTTTTTGTGTCACCCCATACTTTCGAAGGAGGGAAGAAAAATTCCTATTGCAAAAGTGTGTCCCTTGGTCACTGATGATGGCCTTTGGTACTCCAAACCTTCAAAAAATCTTTTCTTTGACAAAGTCCACAACAACATGAGAATCGTCAGTCCTGGTGGCCTTGGCCTCCACCCATTTACTCACATAATCAACAGCAACCAAAATATACAAGAAACCATATGAACTTGGAAAAGGACCCATAAAATCAATGCCCCACACATCAAAAATCTCACAGAATAGTATGGGTTGTTGGGGCACCTCATGTCTCCTAGAAATATTCCCAGTGTGTTGGCAACGAGAGCATGACTTACAAAACACATGGGCATCATGAAATAAACTAGGCCAATATAATCCAGAGTCCAAAACTTTCCTAGCTGTCTGTTGGGGTCCAAAGTTTCCACCACAAGCAAGTGTATGACAGAATTGAAAAACAGACTCAAACTCATGATCAGGAATACACCTCCTAATAACTTGGTCACTACACATGCGCCAAAGGTAAGGATCATCCCACACATAAAACCTAGACTCACATTTTAATTTTTGGACTTGATGCTTCTTCAAATTTTCTGGGATTTCAGAGGAAACAATGTAATTAACTAAATCAGCATACCAAGGATGCGTACCTGAGATGGTGTAGAGATGTTCATCGGGGAAAGTGTCCTGAAGTGGTACCTGGTCCAAGGTGTCATCCTCTAGTGTGTGAGTAATCCTACTCATGTGGTCCGCCACCAAATTCTCTGATCCCTTATTGTCCTTTATCTCAATATCAAATTCCTGAAGAAGGAGCATCCAACGGATAAGTCGTGGCTTTGAATCAGGCTTCTTTAGGAGGTACCTCAAAGCTGCATGGTCAGAAAAAACAACTACTTTAGAGCCCAATAAATATGAACAGAATTTATCTAAAGAAAATATGACAGCAAGAAACTCCTTTTCCGTGGTTGTGTAATTTCATTGGGCTGAATCCAGTGTTCTTGATGTATAGGCGATCACATGTGAACGCCCCTCCACCCTCTTAGATAAGACAGCTCCAACCGCGAAGTTGGAGGCGTCACACATAAGCTCAAATGGAAGGTCCCACCTTGGGGGCTGTATGATAGGTGGAGTGGTCAGACACTTCTTTAGCTCATCAAAGGAAGTCCTACAAGAATCATCAAACACAAAATCAGAATCTTTTTTAAGTAATCGTGACATAGGAAGAGCGATCTTACTAAAATCTTTGATGAAGCACCGATAAAATCATGCATTCCCTAGGAAAGATCTAACATCACGCACACATGAAGGATAGGGTAAGGATGAAATAATGTCTACCTTAGATCTATCAACCTCTATCCCATGTTTTGACACCACATGCCCTAAGACAATGCCATGCTCTACCATAAAATGACACTTTTCAAAGTTCAGGACCAGATTCTTCCCAATACAACGATTCAACACCTTTCCCAAACTAATGAGACATTCATAAAATGAAGACCCATACACTGTAAAATTATCCATAAATACCTCCATGCAGGTCTCAATAAAATCAGAAAAAATACTCACCATACATCTCTGGAAGGTACCTGGGGCGTTGCAAAGTCCAAATGGCATCCTCCGGTAGGCAAATGTGCCAAAGGGACAGGTGAATGTAGTCTTCTCCTGATCCTCTGGAGCTATAGGAACATGAAAATATCCAGAAAATCCATCCAAGAAACAATAGTGTGTTTTCCCAGCTAGTCTCTCGAGCATTTGATCAATAAATGGGAGGGGGAAATGGTCCTTGCGAGTGGTTTGATTTAGTTTCCTATAATCAATACACACACGCCAACTATTTTGCACCCTCATTGGAACTAAATCATCTTTCTCATTTTTAACAATAGTAAAACCAGTTTTCTTAGGCACAACCTGAATTGGACTTACCCACTGTGATTCATAAATAGGGTAAATTATACCTGCCTCGAGAAATTTTTCAACTTCTTTTTTAACAACTTCCAGGAGGGTGGGATTAAGTCTCCTTTGTGGCTGTCTCACCGGTTTAGCCCCATCCTCCAAGAGAATCCTATGCATGAAAATGGAGGGGATAATACCTGATATGTCAGCCAAGGTCCACCCAATCGCCCTGATGTTCTCCTTCAAAATATTCAAAAGCTTTTCTTCATGTTCAAAAGGGAGATTGTTAGCAATGATAACAGGTAATCTCTCACCACTCAACAAGTATGAGTATTTCAGATTTGGTGGCAATGGCTTGAGTTCTAATAAAGGAGGGTGTAGTATGGATGGAGATATTGATGCAACAAACATATCTACACAATGAACATCAGTATCAGAATAAAAATCATCAAAATCAGAGAATAAAGCACCAAATCCATCAGCATACTCAATAGCCATGTCATAATCAGAGTTCACACAATTAGAATATGATTCCATTTCAAAATCAAATCTTAGAGAGTCTTGTTCCTTAAAAACGGGCGTAGAAGTACTCTTAGACATCAAACTAGAACCAACACTCATAATCTCCCTAAGCATAGGACAATCCAATTCCATGATGTTTTTACTTGGTGGTTCAAAATGGGAGATAACAAAAGCAGAATGGTCCTCTGAGGGGTACTTCATGGAATCCATAACATTAAATATCACAACTTCATCCCCAAATTCCATAGAAACTGTACCCTCATTAACATTTATGATAGTTTTTGCAGTTTTGAGGAAGGGCCTACCTAAGATAATGGGGGCATGAGAACTTACCTGATCATCCTCCATGTTAAGAACATAGAAGTCTGCTGGAAAGATCATGTCTCTTACCCAAACAAGTACATCCTCAAGAACTCCCGCTGGATATGTCGTAGCCCTATTTGCCAATTGCACCACTACTCTTGTTGGCTTCAACTCACCAACCTGCAAGAAAGAGAATACAGAGTGAGTCATCACATTTATTGAAGCTCCTAAATCACAAAGAGCATCAGAGAAGTGCAACTCCCCTATGGTTCATGGGATGGTGAATGTCTCTAGATCCTTGCACTTTGTTGGCATTGCTAGAGTTGGTGTAATGAGTGCCGAGACATTCCTTCCAAGGTTGATCCTCTCATTTCCCTTGAGCCCTCTTCGATTGGTACAAAGTTCTTTTAAGAATTTCGCATACCTTGGAATTTGCTTAATGGCTTCAAGTAGAGGAATGTTGATCTCCACACGCTTGAATGTGTCCAAAACCTCCTTTTGCATTGCTTCTTCAGCCATCTTCTTGGTTTGAACAACCTTATTTGGAAAAGGAAGGGGTTTAGGAGGTACATCATCAATCTTTTTCTTACCTTTATCTTTCTCCTTGGATTTATCATCAGTTGGTATGGAATGCAGCTTCTCTGGAGTTGAGGTGAATCCTGGTGGAATGGTAGGTGCAGATGTATCGTCCATTTGCTTCCCACTTCTCAATGTGATGGCACTAACATTCCCCTTTGGATTTGGAGTGGGTTGGGAAGGTAGATTTCCAGAATTCTTACTCACAAGTTCATGGAGGGAGGTGGCAATCTGGCTCATTTGAGTCTTTAACTCCCTCAGCTCCGAACTTTGACTCTTCAGCTCATTCTGTTGATTAAGAACAATTTTCTTCAAAAGATCATCAGTATTAGAATCTACCTTTGGTAGATGATTCCCTTGTTGCTGACTTGTTGATGTTTGAGCTTCAAATCTCCTTTGGGGTTGTTGGAAACCCTACTGGTAAAGCGGAGGCTGCTGGAAGTTTTGTTGAAAAGGGGCCCTTTGTTGTTGTACAGAGCCATACCTCATGTCTGCTTGATCTTTCCACCCTTGGTTGTATGTTGGAGCAAATGAATCAAACTCCTTTTGGGGATATGGTTGTTGTTGCTGCTGAAATGGTCTCCCTGGGAATACAGCTGCGCAATCCTCTGTCTCTTGTAGTTGTGGGCAACAGTCAGTTGGGTGGCTTGTCTCAGTGCAAATGCCGCAAGGCCTTGAAGGAGGGGGTAGAGATGTCTTTTGTGGCAAATCAATTTGCCTCACCATAGTTGTCAATTATTCTAACTTGGTATCAATCAAATGACTCTCAAGAGAAGAAGGACTTACCTGATGTACTCCTCTGACATGTGGTGTACCTCTATCACTAAATTGTTGAGATTTTTGGGCCATTTTGTTGATCAATGCTCGTGCAGCTACTGGTGTCTTGTCCACCAATGCTCCTCCAGCTTTGGCATCCACCATGCTCCTCTCCATAGGTGTGAGTCCTTCATAGAAGTACTGAATGAGTAATTTCTCACTGATTTGGTGATGTGGGCAGCTTGCACACAACTTCTTGAATCGCTCCCAGTACTCATACATTGACTCCCCTTGGGCTTGCTTGATCCCCTATATCTCCTTTTGAATGGATGTTGTCCTTGATGCTGGAAAAAATCTTTGCAAGAAAAGACGTTTCAAATCACTCCAACATGTTACATCTTCAGGTTGCAAATAATACATCTAATCTTTTGCAGCTCCATCAAGTGAGAATGGGAATGCTCTTAATTTAATTTGATCTTCAGAAAAATTTCTTGGTTTTAAAGTTGAGAAAAACACATTAAATTCCTTAAGGTGTTTGTTGGGATCCTCACCAGATAAGCCATGAAACTTTGGAAGAATGTGAATTAATCCAGATTTCAATTCAAAGTCCGATTCGAGATTTGGGTATGCAATACAATTTGGTTGATAGTTAACATCAGGTGCAGCCAATTCTCGAATGGTTCTATTAAGTTCATTTCTATTATTGTCAGCCATTGGTTCTTGTTTTATGGTTGAATTTGAATTGCTTCCAATTTCAATGTTCTGATATTGGAGTAATTCTCCAACTGGTTGAATGTTGAAACTTCCCGTAGACTGAGAATGTCTGATTCGTGCCCTAAGGCTACGTTCAATCTCAGGGTCAAGATCTAAGAGATATTCGGGATTAGTTCGTTTCATAAATAAATGAAAGATGAAAAGAAAGAAAGTGGACCATAGTAAAATAAAAATGAGAAGTTTGAGTTGATGGTCCAAAAAGAAGTAGAAGAAAATAAAAGAAGAAGAAGAAAAATCAGATTGGGTAAAGAAGGAAGAAAGAAGAGAGGAAGAGAATAAAATGTAAAATAAAATAAATACCTCTAATTGGTTGAAATAATTACTTGCCTCCCCGGCAGCGGCACTAATTTGAAAGAGCGCTGTCGTGGGCGCCCTCAAATGATTAGTGTGATTTTGGGGTACTTAGGTGCAGCAGAGTGGCTGACCAAGGTCGTCTCTCAAAGGAGGAAGTGAATTTAACAACTTATTAGAGGTATTCAAAAAAATAAAATAAAATAGAATATAATAAAAACACTACTTTAAAGTATTGGGGTTTTTTGTAGTTTATTAATCTAGAAGAAGTTTGCTGGAAGAAGATTGTATATATTTTTTTAGTTTTGAAATGAATTTCGATTAAAATGACACAACAAGAAGATGTTTTTTTAGACAATATTTAAAAGATGTAATCGATCTAACTCTACCTCTTCAATAATTTATTAATCATTATCATTTAAATTAACATTCACTTAATTATTATCCCTTAATTTGTTAAATCCCGAACCCTACGAGAATTAACTTTACCACGAAGATTGAAGTGAATTTAACCTTAGGCTAACTTCGGAACATGCAATCGCAACACCCTGCATTGATTGATGTTCTAAAATTAGATTATGGTCAGTGGTAAACTAAGGAACATAACCACTCTGGAAATGAGGATTGATTGAGTTTAGGTATTATATTTTAACTCTACAAATTGATCCCGTGTGGTTTTGAATTACCAGTTAAGGTTGCGCTCTCACAGTTCACACAATTCCCGACCTCGCGTGTTTTGTGTTAACTATTCAATTGCTTTATTAGTTTCATTTATATTAAAAACTCAATTAATAGATCATAATATGTGAATTACAGTAGCTCATTGATTCAAAATAAATGAATTAAGAAGGATAGAGGTCGATCGATTACTAAAAAGAACTACTCTTCCATGGTTGGTGTAGTCATCGTGGAGACGTTTTGCATAAGAAACGGATTGAAAGGGTAGAACCCAATCTTGTATCCACACTTGATTCCAACCCAATTAAGAATATTAAGAGAAGAAGAAGAGGGATGAACACAGAAGATTATTTGAAGAAAAATTCCAGAAACAAACATGAAAGAAAATAAATACAAAGAAGAGGTGAGAGAGGAGAGCCTTTTTGGAAGAGAGGTTTGCACAAAGGCTTACTTATTACAAGAGTTGTTAGGGGCTACCAAGAGACACCCTTTCGGCCAAACCTTCCCAAATCCTCGACCAGCCATCTCAAAGAGTTAAAACGCCCTTTAAATAGAGTTTGTGAGGGCTAGGGATACATAACTTTTTAAGTGTCAAATGAAAAACTATTCCAAATATTTTATTCCAACTTGCACCGCCCATTTGACCTCAAAACGCGTGAATTGACCGGCCTTCCAGAAGGATGATTTGTGAAAAATAATGTACCCGAGCTTTCCTCAAAATTTGGGCTCAATCCAAGCCTGTATGTAGAATATATGGCCCAAATACAGAACTCATGTCTACTCTGCCGAGTCCAGCCCACCATTGGACTAATGGCTCATTTACTCCATCCAAATGCACTCTTTAGCTCTAGTGTCCTGAATGAAAATCGTATAAAATGAAGTTAGGAACACTGTTACAAAATTTAAAATTCAAATAATAAATATAAAAATATTTATCTTCGAAATACTACAGTGCACTATTAAGGGTAAAACTGGAATTTTCACCAAATTTTCAAATGAATGATCAAATCCCAAATATTTTATAAATAAACATATTTAACACAATGTGAGGAAATTATTTAATTTATTACCAATAAAATATTCAATAAAATAGTGTTTTATCAGCCACATCCACAAATCTCTTCCCATGCACAAAGACATCCTTGGATTCTGATTTCTCATATTTTCACTTGGCAGAGAGGCTGAATAGATCATTGTGCCGGATCTGGTCTTCATCATCAAGATCAACATCATCCTTCCTCCCAAATTTCCCATCATCATCACCTCACTTAGGGTTTTCACTACTCACACCATTGTGAGCCTCCATTAATTATGACATCCTTTTATAATATATTAATCTAATGTTCCAATATAATTTACCAATATTACCAAAAAATAAATAATGAATTGTCCATTTACTTTTCACCATTCCATAAAAATTTCATTTAATTTACATTACTTTTATGAGAAATATTTCATCATGGCCACAATAAAAGAACATAGAGGCTTCCAGAGTCTTTTTACCTAGTTTCATTTTGTTTATTATAGTGGTAAAGCAATTCCCCATCCACCAGTTACATATTCCAACATTACAAAGCAGGAATAATGGAATGATTTCATCAATCTTCATGATGAGAAATAATTTAAACTACATTTTCATTGATAATATATTATTTCAAAATATTTATTTTATCTGATTTGACTCAAAATAAATAATTTATGAAACAATATAGATGTTATTAAAATAAAAAATGTGCATCAAAAATAGTGTACCCCTATCACAAATAAAAGGATGGGTGTACTACATTTAAGAATAAATTTATTTTTATTTTAAATCAACATTAAATGTTTTATAGGATATAAAAAAACATATTCCCCATTATTTATATACAGATTGATGAATCTAAATTTTAATCCACTTCCATCTCATGTCATATGATATAGAAGGATGCTCGCGTAAATATGGAGGGAAAAATAATTGATAAAAACACAAAAGTGGTCTAGGTAACATTTGTAAGTATGAAATAAAAGTAATTTGTTAGTTTTTATAACAAAGTTACATTAAAATACCTATTTAATTTCATAACTATTTATTTTGTTTAGACATAAGAATCAATAGTGAATATACCAAAATAAACACTACTTTCAATAGCTTTGAAGGGGACAAAAAAATATGGTCGTGTTAGAGTTTTCAGTTTGGGAGTGTCTCCTCAAACATTTTTCAAGAATAAAAAACCAAATTAAGATTCATATAAGAAGATAATAGTATTTTAAGAAAAAATAAATGCATTGAATGATATTATATTCCAATTTTCTTTACAATATAAATATATCCAAAGGATCAAAATCCCAACATGAACAACAAAATGACCCCACTAGCATTGTGGCTACTCTTTCCCATCAAACGCATACATTACCCGAGGTAAAATAGTTTTATTACACATTCTCCTAAATTTGAATCAAAAAATTTCTAAAAAATTATATTACTACAATTCTACATGGTAAATTTGAATGTGATTTATAGATATCAATGCTCACACACCACATTGTTGTGAGGGGTACGATGTATAATATCTTAGGACACAAAATAAACAAAAAATAACTCCCAAAACATAACATGAGAGTGGGTTTTTAATTTGATAAAGAGACAATCATTGAGTTTCCTATTCCACATGATGATCTGGGTATTTTAACAGTCAATGATACTATTGTAACATTGAATGAATTGTTGTATAATATTTTAAATATACATGAGAAATTTCCTTAAAAAAAATCAATTGAAAAAACTATAACATGTGATAAAAAGGTTTGAAATGAGGTATGGTATTAGATACAAATAAAATAACAGTGAAATAGAAGTTATAATCAAGAAAATCTCATGAGTTGACCTTGAAAACAAAAGTACCTTCTAGAAAGATATTCTACTCACCAATTCCACAATATCATATATTAGAATTACAAATTAATGAGACCATAACAAGAAAATATAGAGATATGACCCAAAATCCATATGAATATGATATTACTGTAACTTTCATTATAGACATGGTTTTAATCAAGAGTATTTTTTAGATTCTCGTGTTTTAATTATTGGGAGACTCAATTGTGAATACATAGATACGATACATTTTCATAGTACGTCTATCTAAAAAATGATCCAATATGTTCATTAAAGTTAACAGCTATTCATATTTTCTATGTGCATTTATATTACTACTCTAATGAAGAAACATCAGTGAGAAAAATTAGGATAATACTATGTATAAAAGAATCTCCAAAGTTATGTTAAGTAAATTAGAGTGTTTCCCATATAAAACTCATCCCAATCTAGATAATAGAAAGTTCATGTTGTTTTGGAATGGATGCCCCTGTTGGTGAGAAATCTGAATGGGGTGGTTTGGGTATTAACTCGATCAACACTGGTGTGTGGTGAGTGGTCCTAAAACTAAACATATTTCTAGATGTTGCTTATATATATGCATGGGTTAATTCCCATTTTCATTATGGACTATTATTATGGATTTCAATAGATGGTGATCTTGGATGACTTGTGATAAATTGAATATTTCACATACTTTCAAGATTTTTTCAGGCTTTATAATTTATGTGAATGATTTTTATTAATTATATAGTTTTTAATGTTATTTTTTTTGCTCACACAATGATTTTTATATGTTAATGGATTCAACTGAAACTAACCATTTTAACATCAAATTTCATGTACAATGTTTTGATTTTCCTCCTCTATAAATAAATGATATGAGATAAGGAATACAAAATCATGTTGTAATGGTTATTCAATTTTTCCTACACATAAATAATGATGATAATCCAAATGTGAAAAGGGGGAATATTGTTCTATTCTTCCCTTCATGAGATAATATCCACATTCTATTAGTAGGATTATTAATCCAAATGTTTCGAAGAAATAGATTGATACAACTGAAATGATATTTTTCATTTTCCATTATTTGGATCATGAATAAGTTGTTTAATGAGTTTTTTGTTTTTAATGAGAAACATATAAATGATGGACTCTCATAAAGAACAAGAGGTGATAGAAATAAATTGAATCTATGTAGTGGAATGAGTTTATAATGTTATGTTTTAACAATTTATTTTCACTTATTCTTCTTATGAAAGTGGGATTTAATTCATTGAGAAAAATAATAAGGATGATGAATCTATTAGTACTTATGATACATATTTTAGAAGACCTATGATATTATATTTTGGTTTTATCATAGAACTAGACTATAGGACTGATCAATTCTTATATGGATTAAACGAAGTATTCAAAGGACTTTATCCATAAGGGACATCAGTATCCATGAATAAATAATTTTATGTGATGTAAATGTATAAATAAATATTTTATATACCCATTAATTTCATATTTTTGATAAAATCAAGAAAGATTAAATTCAAATTAAATTATAATAATAAAAATCATGTACGGAATAAGATGCGTATTTTTTATGTCAAATGTGTGAAATTAAAAGGCTAGAAATTTTTTTAAGGGGACTAGTAAAAGATTTACATGTGGAAATATCGGTAATCATTCGATTGAACGAAAAATGTTTGGGAATATGTTAGAATAATATGTGAATAGAGAGAAAGCTCCATAGAATTTACCGCACACACTCTAGTGTTTAAAACTAAATGATAATGGGCATTATGTTAACCTATACTCACATCCAAGGGTTAGTGATGATGATCGATACCAATAACCTCTTAATCCTAGAGAAACTAATAATTCTAATGTGATCAATATTTTCGTTGTGGGGTATGATAATGAAGTGGTGAAAAGTAAATATACCATCCACTCTAGAAATATTAATGTCATATTTCATTCTAGAACTACCCTCTCTTTAACATATAAAGAATTTCTTAACGGTATCATAATATGAACTCAATGGCTAGTTTTTGAATTAGTAGTGAATGCAAATATTCTTACATTGATCACATATCAAGTCTATTATTCTTCTTTCATTGATGTTTTTGGGAATATACTTCATAGAAATATCATTATTCTATCTCAAGTTTAATTTGATATTATTTTTGGGAAAGGATTGACCTTATTTGTATAAATTCTATATTATTTTTTGGGGAAGAGAAGTAATATTTTATATTTCCAACCAACCTATGATTATATATCATTTAAATGATAAATATGATTTTCTAATAAAAAATATATCATATTTATGGAACATGATTAATATTTAATGGTTATATTTATCTCGGATGGATGGGAAAAAACTCATCATCTAATATATACCTATTTTTTGTGAAATATTTAATACCTTTTGGACGATTTTTATTATCTTCTACTAAATTGTGGTGTTTAGTTATAAATATATATCATCCTAGATATATAAATTTTTCAAATAATCTATATATAATAGATCAAGTTGAGTTGTAGAAATTTAAGAAGAAACTCTAAAAGAATCAAGATTAGGGATTCATTTTTTCAATGGTGCTAACATGGGGAGTGCCAATTTTTCTTAAAAATAAAGATATATCATTGTGGATTTGTATTGAGTATATTAATTTTAATAAGATAAAAATCTATAATAAGTATAATTTTCCCATACCGAGGATTTTCTAAATCAATTTTGAGGAGTTCAATATTTCAAAAATATTGATCATATATCTGGAAACTGTCTATTGAGTATAAAAAATTAATACATACCCAAGGCGACATTACATATGAGGTATTGACACTACGAATTTATAGTGATGCTATTTTCCCTTAATAAATACCCCACTATCTTCGTGAATTAAATAAATAAGTCTATAGAAATTACATTGATCCATTTCTTGTATTCTTTGTAGATAACATTATTATATTTCCAAGAAGAAGGAAGGGAATGAATATCACTTGATAATTTTACTAAAGACCATAAGAAAGAAGTTTTTTTGTGAAAGAAAACCATGTGTGAATTTTATCATTATTAGGTTTCTTTTTTTTGTTCATATTTTCACAATCGAGGGTATATCAATGGATCATGAAAATATGGAACTTATTTTAAATAATTTCAGAAGAAAATGGTGACTGAGGTCCATAGTTTTGTTGCTTTATCTGGATATTATCGACACTTTATAAATATTTTCTCATGGATATTTAATTCAATTGATTTGTTAACTAATGAGGGATTAAAGTTTCATTGGACTAGTGATTCTGGGGATAATTTCATGTAACTAAATATATGGTTTTTTAGTGCACCTATGATCAAACTATCCAATAGTGGAGAAGAGTTTATCTATGTGGATACTGGTTATATATATAATATTTGTAAAACTTTCAAGTATTCATCAACTCAAAAACTCTTTAAAGATGCACCATATGTGATGGTTAGATTTTATTAAAGATTATGATTGATCAATATACTACTAACCTTTAAAGGAAAATAAGGTGTATGGTTCTATGAGTTGAAAAAATTATTATATGTTATATATATTGATGATTATGAATAAAATGACACAACCATAAACTTTTCTTAATCTTGAGATAACCCAATAATTTGACATTAGTTTACATATAGTATATTTGTAGGTTTATATATTTAGGGAATTTGGTCATAACTTATACATAACAACTTGAATATTATAAGTAGACACTTCTACTCACTATCCATTTTTTCAAAAGAAACAAAAACACATTAAAAAGAAACAAGATATTATTTCATATTTTAATAGCATAACTTTTTCCTAATCCCATCCTTGACTCTGTTCTTTATTTTACCTTGTGAAAAACATTTCAAAACATAGGATGAGTATAAAAAGTACTGTAAGATATAGATAATGAAAGAAAAACTTTAGTCTTGAAAAAACATGTAAACCATTAAAACTTTATTATAACGTAATAATTTTCACCTATAAGAAGTAGAAAAACCCTTAAATGAATATAAGCTCATTGATTCACCTTTTTGTAACCACAATATTAGCATAAATCCCATTTAAATAAACATAAAACATATAGAGGTAACTTGGTAAATAAACATACGTAAATGGAATAACCATACGGTATACATCCACACATATCACTAAAGAGAATAGTTGTACGACCGACCTAGATACTCAATGCATTGGAGGTTATAATGTAACCATCCATCCTTTTTTATCACATAAAAACAAATCATTTGGTTTATCATGTAACCACCCATAATTGTTTTATCACGTAACCACCCATTAAATGTCCATGTACCATTATATAGTCATAACACATAAAATATTTCAAATATCAAAATTTCACTAATAACTTTTCATTTGCAATCAACAAAAATCGTATCAACATATTGAAATACTCCATCATTTTAAAAAAACTATTTTCAATACCATAACAACCAAAAATGGAATACACTATTTCTTTTCCTTTTGAAAACATTAATGCTTATAAAGGATGTCAAATATCAAATAACGATTACGGTGGAAGGGAGTTCATTGTCACTGAATACATTAAAACATTAATTTTTTTAGTGAAATGCTTCGTATAAATTAGACTCACTTTGATTGAAAGTAAAATTCAAAGGGGTTTATTATACACTGTGTAAAAAAAGAGGTGTATATTTTCAAAACATGCCTCAATGAAAGGATATTGAGATGAAGTCTCATTCCTTGAGTCTGATTCATCTTGTATGTTCCTTGTTCTTCCTGAATAATAAACTTCAATTAATTTATACTTTCTTAAGAACCTTTCTCAAGTTTATTTTTCTTTTTATATCACTTATTTTCACATTATAATAATTACATAATTATTTATGTTAATATCTGTTGTTTTGTCGATATTAGGTACATGAGTCGAAAATGATCTTGTTACAATTACAAATTTCCAATGTCTTCAAAAGGAAATTATCTATAGAATAGTATTCAGGATTTAAATTTCATATATATAAAGTATATATGTATTTAGAATAGTCCATAAAATTAGGAGATAAAAAATTAAATGCACCATTCAATGAGATGGTAAGTCATATGTATGCATGAACACTACATTCATTTTTTCATATTTAAAGGAATGAAAACTAAATGATACATAGGAATATTACAATTATAGTATAATATATATATTATATATGTTACATAATTTCATTAATTAAAAACTTTATAGGTTCCATGTGTGGCATGAGTGAGTCATATCACTTTGAGGGGGCATTATTACACACTTCCTCAAATAAAATTATAGTATTTACAAATTATGGAAAGCATAAAGTTATTATTTAAAGTAAAAAAATAATCATTGAGACAATTAAAATGTCATATATTATATATAAATATAGTTCCATCATAATGTCCACCATGAGAGGTGGTAGGAGAAAATCGAACAATCATCATTTCGTGAGGTAGTAGTTCGTCATACACAGAAACAGAATATTCATATCCATTAGATAGAGGTGTGTGTAAGTGTAGTTTGAATCCTACTTATAAAAACATACAAGTATATTGAGGATATTGGTGTTGTTATATAATCAAATAATAAGAAGTTAATAGGGATTGGAGAAGGAAAATAAAATAAGGGAACTTAAGAGAAGATGTAACCTATAAATTGGATAACTTTTTTTGATTTGAGCCCAAAGTATTTCTTAATTTTCCTTCTTCCCAAGGTGAGGCTTCAAATAGGAAGCTAGAGATGTTGGTATCTTATCTTGGCAATGTTTGAGCAAGGAAAGGTTCTTGAGAGGTGTGATTAAATGGGTACAGGTGATGCCCTTTAATAAGAGGTGGGATGGGCACACTGGGAAAGTATTAAAATATTATTTTTTTTATAAAAAAATTTAGGTTTAAAATGGTCCCAAATTCGTTTATTTCAAATATAAATTGTTTTTGGGTCACAACCATATCTATCAAAAAAAATTGACTCTTACCATATCTTCTTGTATATTCATACTATATGGTTAATATAGTTATTTTAAAATGCCAGTAGAACCTCAGGTGGTTCATTAATGACATGTTAAACATTATCTATGTAATTTGGATAAATCATATATTTTTAGGAACATTATATCATTTAATAAAATTTTATTGGTTTTACAAACACATTTATGTCAACTTTTATACCAATCATATCATGAATTTTTTTTAAAAATCCATAAAAACTTGATTCTTTCACAAAACATCATTAATTCAAAGATAAAAAGTCATAATCATCACTAAAATTCGTGGATGGGATAAAAATTATCAAAATAAACTTATTTTAATAATAATAATCTCATTTATTAAAATCATTTATTAATAATGTAATCACAACATCGCCATTGTGTCATAAATATATTCATTTATTTTATGTCTAAAATCATAAATAAAATACCATGATTTAGGAAATATTCTTAGATTTTAATTAATATTTATACTCCAAAATATAATTTATATAACCCCATATAAAAAATTTTTTACCAAAAGATATATGTTTACACTGAATTTTCCTTTACATTAAATTAATTCTTATAAAATGTCATTTTCACATCAATGTGGCTCCATGGGGTCCCATAATCAACCCAAGGATGCCAATGGTAAGATATATCTCATCCAATAAGATTGTGACATGTGTTACAGAAGTTTATTATTATTAAAATATTATTTTTTCTCTTCTTTACTAGATTTACCCTTTAACCATGGTAAATAACATAATTATTGAAGTTACAATTCATAGTGTCTAATAATAACAGGTTCTTATTTACAAAATTTAGAACTCCTAAATAAAAATATAAAATCCATTTTTATAAATTCAAAATACAGAATTGTAAAAAATTAATTTAAAATTAATTCTCAAAGTTAAAACCAAAAACCGGGTTTTAAAGAAGTAATAAATATCAAAACATTGACATGTGTTTATGTCCAATTTCAAAGAAAAATTACTTCTAATGACCAAAATTGGAATAAATGATAAAAATATAATCCAACTACACTTTAAAACCAATTTACAATCTAACTATACAAATAAATTTAATTAAAAGGAAGTCCTGAAAGAAAATGATGTACTTTCACTATTCATAAAAATGTGAATTTTATCAGAAAAATACCAAAATTTCATCCAAAGTAAATTTTGATGTCCCAATTCTATAAAAGAATATTATATTGTTAAACAAAAAAATATAAATGTGACAAAAAAATATATTTGAAAAGTGTTCTCCGTGAAAATGTGGTAAAACTATATTTTTAGAAAAATACTTCTTTTATCTGAAAATTTTAATTTGTTCTTATATCATATCTAGAAACCATATAACATGACTTTAAAACATTATAGTGAATATATATCATATATTTTTCATTAAATAAATATTATATAAAGAGTGACATGAAAACACAATTATTTCCTTTAAATATGTTTTCATAAAAACAAATCCTTCATATTCAAATGGTTTTTATTTCCATTTCTAAAAAATTTGGTAACCAATAAATAATTGATTTAACATGTGTAAACCATGTTTAAAAATTTTGTCGAAATTATTCATTCCTTAAATTCCAAAGTCAAGGTATTAATTACCATTTAAAATAATATTATTATTAAGGTTTTATTTTTTTTGGAATATCTCAATGTTTTGTGCAACGTAAGATTTCAGGGAAACCCCTGGTTTTGTGTCAAGTACGCTATTAGAAAAATGATCCCTTATAATGTAAAATTAATATCATTTTCATAAGTATTAATAGAAATCCAAAATTATTATTCTATAAATACCTGGATCGTTACATCCTTCCCCCTTTTTGAAAATTGTGTCCTCGTAACTTTTAAACTAGGCTCGAAAAAATCATTGAAAGCCCCACATAAGAAAAAGAGTCAATAAAACTATCAATTTAAAATAAATAAGAAGAATCAAAATGTTCACCCAAGATAAAACAAACTACGATTCCCTAGTAGGAAAATTAAATGGACAATATTTTTGTTTTACGTTATTTTTTCTAAATTTGAGGAATTCTTTTACTACTTAGAATTAGAACATGAGGAAATATACATACCTTTAAAGTAGGGTCTCATACATTAATAAATTTATACTAAAAACTCATCTTTTCTACAAAAGATGAGTATTCAAGATGACTTAGTCACATCTGAAGTGATATAATCAACTTCTAGATAATCAAGTAATTCACAAAAGATGAATTATATATATTTACCCTATCATTATACATTAACCCAAAACAAAATGGTTAGTACAATATAAATTAATCCCTAAAAAGGGAAATCCATTATAAAAAGGAATACTACTCTTAATATACAAAATTTAAAAAAAATACCCTAAGATCAAAAAATATCATTCAATATAAAATTGTCCTTAACATTATTCAATATAATACCAACTAATATTGAAACCCAAATTTCAGAAAAAATTTATCACATAGTCTTCCATAATAAATCACAAAATTTATATCCAAAAAACATCGACTACTCTTAAAGTAGCATTCTTAAAAGTAATTATCCTTATAACATATTCTCAAAGATAGCTTAATCACTTCAATAAAAAATACAAAACACTATATATCCAAAATAAAAAACATATATTCTTCAAAAATGAAATTCAACCATTACTCCTCAAATAAAATATCATAGTATTATATTTTCCTTACGTATATAGAATTCCCAAATGAGTGAACATATTCCAAAATAACATTAGTCACCTAATCATAAAATCATTTTCTTATACTAAGGATATTCATTTGATAAAACATAAGTTCCCAAAATCATATTATTCTATATTAATAAAATCATTTAACAAAAAATATTATTCCATACTAACCAGGGACATTTTGTAATCTAGTGGTAGGTGATAAATCCTAGTAGCACTTTGGTTATGGGTTTGATTCCCCCAACATTGTCCGACGCGATTGGTTGTCACGTGGTCTATGTGTTTTCCTTTTTCAAAAAAAATATATAATTATAATAAAATTAAAAAATGATATAAAATGATTAAAAATTTTGATAACATGTTTTTACATCAAAGGTTATTACATACCTCACATTTGGAATCCCAAAAACTAATAACCCATAATTGCCACAAATTCAGGGATCATATAAACCCTAAATGTTCTGTATGACTATATCCACAAAAGAAATGAAAATTATGCCTCAATTAAAAAAACTTAAGTGTTACAAATACTAAATGTATTCCATAGTAATCTCATCATCAATACATTTAAACATATCATCATCCATACATCCAACATAACTCTTTAGTTCCTAAAATTTAGATATCATAATAATCAAACATTCTTCATGATCCTTTATCCATGTTTTCCCATATTATTCTTTTATACTTATTTACAATAATAAATCATGAAAAATGTCCTAAGATTAAATAATTTAAAAACATGAGCTAAGAAATAATCCATACCTTTCATATTTCATTTTTAGTTTCCATAACATCAATTGGAATGGAATTAGGTATTGGAAAAAATTTATTTGTATGGACTTGCTAATACCAATCACAAAACTTATTTATAATAAATCTATTTTCATAATGAATAGGTACACCACATTTAAAACATTAAATTTATACTGATGAAAGAACTTCTTTACATTTCCTCGAGACAACTTTATGCTTCCTTTTTCCATGGTATGATATTGATTTTTGACCATCCCTGCCACATCTATAACATTTTCCCATACCTTTGAATCATTTTCATATGTGTTACATTCCACATAGTCGACGCATAGGTTTTTGAATATACTTAACTTTAAGATAATTACTAAAAATTCTAAGTATTCGTCTCTCGCATATATGATGCCATAGAAAAGCCACCAAGGTTTAAGTGGTCAATCATGACTCCAGATAGTTGGTTAAGAATAACCACAAGAGTTCTCATTGCATATCTAATTTCATTCAGTTTCTCATTCATAAAACCATCATAGTTTCCTTCACATCCATTTTTACTTTGGTTTCTTATAGATCTATCAATTTAATAAATCCAAAAAGGTCAGTGTGATTATATATGTAAAATCTTCATATACTATCTTATGAAGAGGGTAAACACTATGATATACTTATTCATGTTATCTTAAACTCATTCAATTAATCTAAAATAACTATGAATATTTACAATATGCTAACCATTATGGTTATTTCACTTATGCTTAAATAACACCATAACCTATAAATTTGTCTAAAATGACCTTTGATACCAACTATAAGGCCCCAACCGTAAACATTATTAAATCCTGAGATAAGAAAATAATTTGAATTTAATTAATATCTAGTAACTTTTCAGGTTTAGGGAATTAAAAAACTAGGTCATAAATTATACATAACATCTTGAATATTACAAGTTGAAGCTTCTACTCAGTAGACATTTTTTCCATAAAACAAAAACTCTAAAAAAATAAGCATGACATCTTTTCATGTTTTAACATCATAACTCTTCCTTGAACCGGTACTTGAATCTATTATTTATAATTTACCATAAAAAGAATTTCAAAAACTGGGATGATCATAAAAATATCATTACGGGATACATAATTAATAAAAACTGTCAGTCTTGAAAAAACATGTAAAACGTGAAAACATTATCATAAAGTAAAAAAAACTTAACTAAATACAATCTCATTGATTACCCTTTTCTAACAAAAATAATTCCATAAAGCCCATAAAAATCAACATATAACATATAAAGGTAAATTTCGTAATAAATATACTTAAATAGAATAACACTAGGGTCAACTTCCATATATATCACTAAATGGAATAGCCATACGACCTACTTCCATACCCATTCATTTGAGGTTATAACATAACAACCCATACATAGTTTATCACTGAACCTCCCACCATTTGGTTTATCACATAACCACCCATCATTGGTTTATCATGTAACTACCTATCAAATTTCCATGTACCGTTATATAATCTTAACACATAAAATATTGCAAATATCAACATTTCACTAATAACATTTCTTTTTAAATCACATGAAATCATTCCAAGATATTGAAATACTCAATCCTTTTTAAAACCCATTTTAAAAACCAAAACAACTGAAATGTGAATATGGTATTTCTTTTCGTTTTTTAAACATTAAGGCTTATTGAGGAAGCCAAATATCAAATAAATATTATGGTGGCAGAGAGTTCATTATCGCTGCATACATTAAAAACATTCCTTTTATGGTATGGTAAAATTATTTGTCGAAAAAATATTCATTTTGAATTAATTTAAAATTCAAAGGGGTTTATTGTAAACCATATAGAAGAAGATATATATATTCTTAAAACATGCCTCAATGAAAGGATATTGAGATAAAGTCCCTTACCTTGAGTCTGATTCATCGTGTATGTTCCTTGTTATTCTTGGATAATAAACTTAAGTTAATTTATAATTTCTTAAGAAAAATTTTCAAAGTTTATAATTTCATATATATCACTTACTATAATGTTATAAAAATTACATAATTATATAAATTAATATCATCTATTTTGTCGATATTGGGTACTTTAGTTGAAAATGATCTTGTTATAATTACCAATTATCCAAGTGGTCAAAAGTAAATTATATCAAGAATAGTATTCATGATTTAAATATCATATATATCCAATATATATTAATTTATAATAGTTCAAAACATTTGGATACAATAAATGAAATGAACAGTCTATAGAGACGGTAAGTCTTATTTACGCATAAACGCTGCATTCATTTCCATTTCAGAATTAAAGGAATGAAAACTAAAGGATACATAGGTATATTATAATTAAATTATAATATATATTTTATGTATGTAATTTATGTTCATTAATTCCATTCTATATTTGTTCTATTTGTGGCATGAACAAGGCATATCACTTTGATGGGGTGCTAGTCCACACTTCCTCAAATATAATTATCGCATTTACGCATTATAGAAAGCATAATTTTATTCTTTAAATAAAAAAATTGAAGAATAGAAACACTATAAATATAATATATATCATATATAAATATATTTCCATGATAATTTCTACCATGAGAGGTGGTATATGAAAATCGAACAATCATCATTTCATGGGACAGTAGTTCCTCGTACACAGATACAGTATGTTGGTATCCATTAGATAGAGGTGTGTGTAAGAGTAGTTAGAATAATCTTCATAAAAACAAACTAGTATATTGAAGAAACTATTTTTGTTATGTAATCCATGAATAATAATATCATAGGTAGTGGAGAAGGAAAATAAAATAAAGGAACTTAATAAAATATGTTACATCAAAATTGGGTAACATATTTTGATTTGATCCTAAAGGAATTATTTAAATGAATTGTACCAAATTTAATGCTTCTATAAGAAATGGAGTGATTTTAGGAGCTTATTTAGGGAATATTTTGGATGATCCAAGGGGCTTTATAGGTGTGATTAAATGGGTATAATTGATACCCTTTTATAAGAGGGAGGATGATCATTTTAAGAATGTATTGAAATATTATTTTATTATAAACCTATATCAGTTTCAAAAGGTCCCAAAGTCATTGATTTCAAATATAAGATATATTTTGGTCAACAAACCCTCAAAAAATAATTTTTATATTAGTCTAGGTCACAAATTTTACCTTATCATTTAGGTTTAACCATTAGTTAACCAATTTAAGTCATAACATGTCTTCTACTATATTCATACTATATGGTTAATATAGTTATTTTAAAATTATAATATATCCTAAAGTGGATCATTAATGAAATTCTAAACTTTGACTATGTAATTTTTTTGAATATTATATTTTTAGGACTATTATATCATTTAATAAAATAGTATTTGTCTTAAAAACTCATTTATGATAATTTTTATATGATTCATATCATGAATTTTTTTGAAAACCCATAAAACATGATTATTTATAAAAAACCTCATTAATTAAAAGATACACAGTCATACTCATCCCTAAAATTCATTTATTTCATTAAAAGTTTCAAAATAGTCTTATTTTAATATTTATAATCTCAGTTATTTGAATCATTCATTAATAAGGTAATCACTACATCATCATTTTGTCATAAATATATTTATTTATTTGATGTCTAAAATTCATAAATAAAATACTATGATGTTGGAAATATTTTTATATTTGTAATTACAATTTATAATCGATGTGATAACTTATATAACCCCATATAAAAATAGTTTTACTAAAAGATACATGTTTATCTTTCAATTTTCATTACATTAAATTAATTCATTTAAAATATTCATTTCAAATAAAAGTGGAAATATGGGCTCCCAAAATCGACCCAAGGATTCCCATGGTATGAAATATCCCATCCAATACGATTTGGACACATGTTAGGGTATTTTAATATTATTTTTATATTATTTTTTACCCTTATTTACCAAATTTACCCTTTAATCTTGGTAAATAATATAATTACTAAAGTAACTATTCATAATGTCTAAATAAAAAAGATAAATATTTACACAATTTGTGCATCCTGATTCCAAATATAGAATCCATTAATCCAAATTCGAAATATATAATTGGAATAATTTAATTTAAAATTAATTCTCGTTGTCAAAACAAAATAGCGGGTTTTTAAAAAAGTAATGACTATCAAAATATTGACATGTGATTATGTCCAATTTAAAAATAAAATTACTTAAAATAACCAAAATTGGATTAAATGGTGAAAATTGAATCAAATTACACTTTAAAACTAACTAAAATTACAATCTAACTATATAAATAAATTATATTGAAAGGCAATTTTGAATTAAAATGAAGTATTTTTCAGTATTCATAAAAATATGAATTTTAACTGAAAAATACCAAATTATCATCCAAAGTAAATTTTTATATCCCTCTTCTATAAAAAAAGTTTATGTTATCATATAGAATATATGAATGTGACAAAAACTACATTTAAAAAAGGTTCTCCATCAAAAGATGGTAAAACTAAATTTTTAGAAAACTACATATTTTATCCAAAAATTTTACTTTGGTCATATTTCATTTCTAGAAAACATTTAATATGAATTTAAAAAATTACATTAAATATATATCATATATGTTTTCATTAAATAAAAATCAAAAAAGGGTGATATTAAAACACATTTATTCTATTTTTAAATAGGTTTTCATAAAAACACATCCTTTATATTCAATTGGTTTTTATTTCCATTTATGTTTAATTTGGTGACCAATGAATCATTATTTAAACATGCGTAAACCATATTTAAAAATTAATTTAATATTATTCATTCCTACCATTCCAACACTTGAGCCAAAACTACCATTTAAAATTATAATAATATTAATATATTGTATTTCTGTATATCTCGATGTTTTGTGCAACGTAAGATTTCAGAGAAACCCTTTGTTATGTGTTGAGTATGCTATCAAAAAAATATTCCCCCTTAACATAAAATTAATATATTATTCGTAATTATTAATATAAATCATAAAAGTATTATTCTATAAATACTTGGGTCGTTACATTGAAATATCCAATATTTTTTGGATTTGAAATGGATGTATCTAGAAATATTGAATATAGGGATGAAATTATATCTTTATAAAATTTGGGTTAATTCATTAATCCATATAATGATTAAAATTAAGAATAATGAAGATTGGGGGGAAAAAAGAAGGTGAACATTTTTCATGTGTTGAACATTCATTATGATGGAATGATAAGTTTTAGTTACCATGTATGTTTCCCATCAATACCAAACTTGAAGAAGAAGCCATTTTTTGAAGATCATAACTCATCCTTATCTATTCATCAAGGAAGTATGATGATATATAGGGTTCTAAATGTGTATTCCCATCAAGACAATATAAAGGGAGACATTGATAAATATGCATCTCAATGTTTGGTATGCCATCATGTTAACATTTTCATACATAATTATAATGGGATATTAAAAACAATACCCCTAACAAAGTAGAAATTGGAAATCATCACCATGTATTTTATTATTGGACTCCTCAAAAGAACTGATGGTCATAATTTTACATGGGTTATAGTCAATCCCTATATACATTCAACATGTTTCATTTCTATTAGTGATGATTTCCTTGTTGAGTTTCCTTCTAGAATATAATTTATAAAACTATTAATGCTTTATTGACTACCAAATTCCATTGTATTTGATTAATATTTGATGTTTACCTCAATTTTTGGGTGAATCCTTCTGCAAGTTATGGATATGGAGTTGTGTTTTAGTGATGTATATCATCCTTACACATATAGTAAGTATGATAGAACCATTAAAACCCAACATGAAATTTTGATATCTTATTCCCTATATTTCAATGTTGGTTGGGATCAACACCATCCTATTATTGAGTTTTACTAAAATAATATATTTCAATCAAGATTTCAAATGGTTCCTTGTGAATCCATGTATGGAAAGATGTTTAGAATTGTAACATGATGGAATTAAGTTAGAAAAAAATCCATTTGGGCGTGATCTTTTTGAAAAAAAATCATAAGTGTTTTGATCCACTAGTCATCCCATAAATTTAGTTTAGAGTCCATAAAATATTTCTACTAAAAATTTTATGTGATATCTGGAAGTAGAAGATGTTGAGAAGGTATTCCTATGAATGTCTCCAAGGAATAAGCTCAAGAAATTGTTAAAATAAAAATTTCAGACCTATTTAAATTTCACCATACAATATTCTTCATGAGAGGCTGTAGCTTATCACATGGTTCTTCCACTGAAAATTTCTCATGTTCATGATTTCTACCTTTTATTGCTCTTGGATAATTATATGCATGATCCTTCACATGTACTGAACCCAAATATAGCACCACTAGAGAATGATATTTTCTATAAATAAATACTTATAGAAATATTGTATTACATATAAAAAGTGTTATATAATGATATCTTTCACTTCAATAAAGTTATATAAAGGTATAAAAAGTTCAATGAATTTATATTTCAAATTCAAGAGATGATGCAACATAGATTTCATCAGTTTTTGTATCAAAGTCATGAAATTTCCATGCTGAAATTTATATTATGGGGTATAGAATGTAATGCCACATTATTCTGTATGTGGTTCTTTTGAAATAGAATGGATGTATATGATATCTTTGTTTATAACCAATATATTTTTTAAATGGAATATATTATACTATTTAATTATTATCATTTATTTAGAACATTATATCCTAGTAATTGAATTTTTATGTATTAATAGGAGAAACTAAATAATAATAAAAAATATTTTACAAATATATATTATTAATTTATTTGTTATAAATTAATAAAATTTTATGAATGAAAAAAATATCCAAGAAAACTATTTTTATTAAACATTGTATGTTTATCATAATAAATTAAATTTATTACATTTTCTAAATTATTTCAATAATATTGATATACTACATATATTAAATAAAAACATTAATACTCATATAAAGGGTTTTACTAGTCATATGACAAGAATAATTCATCTTTTATTCATAAAACACATTTTTATTAAAAACATTTTTTGTTTCCCTTCGCATGATTATTTTAAAATGGATTTCCTCTGCTTATATAAATTCCGCATTGTTAAAATAATTCCATATTTGGATTCATAAAATTCAAATTTTTTTAAAATTTCAAGTTTATTTTTTTCATTATTAATAGTAATTATGTTAAATATATTTCTCAATGGTATGATTAAATTGGGTAATTATGGGTGAAAATTCGGTGATAAATATTTTTAAATAAATATAAAATAGAAATCATTTTATTGTATGATTTTATTTTTACCTTACTCATCCAATATTTTATGATAGGGAAATTTTGTGTCATGTTTCTTTGATAATGACCTTAATATTACTTTATGCAAATAATAAATCCAAAATGCCACTCTCATTATTTTAATAACTCCAATATTTTTTCGCAGTGATAAAAAATTTATGTTCGGTAATAATGGATATTTGAAATATAAATGATTTTTTTATCATGGTATTTCATTTTTAATATTTAGTGATGAAATAATTATCTTAAATTTTTTTTCAATGTCGACAATAAACATATTAAATTAATAAAAAACTAAATTACATAATATTATAAATTTAATTTATACAATTTTGATGAATAATTTCTTTTAAATATATTTTTTAAATAAATATAAAATATTAGGTATTTTTTAGAATTTTATATTACAATTCCATTTTTATCTTGTTGTGATTAATTTCAAACTGTGTGAATTGTACAATAAATTACTTTAATGTTGTCTTATGTTAAATTATATTATATTAAATTATTTAAAAATTAAAAAAAGTCCTACGATTATCCAATTAAATAAAATATAGTCATATCACACTTTTCCTACTTATTGGTCACCATTCATTCTATGGTAACTTATATTACCACTAAAGAGAAAAAACATTTGTATCGTGATAATCAAAAACAATTTTAAGGGCGGTAAAACTAAGATATAAGGGTTACAACAAGACCTATACGTGAATAATTTTCCTCATGAGAGAATTTCTAATAATACTCATAATATATTATATATATAAATATGGTTCAACTTTAACATGAAAATAGATTTAAATTATTCTAATAGATCAAGTGATTTCATGGGTTCCTCTCCCCTAACTAACAAAAGGGAACATACACTTCTCTTTCATTCACAATGTTTCAGCAATATATATTAAAAAATATGTACCCCAATACCATCCTGGTATCCCTTATACTATCTTAGATTTAATTTTTTGATCATAATACAATCCATTAAATGGTAAATGTGTAATTAAATATATAATTCTCAGTGAAGAAGAATAACTTTTACCCGAGTTATTTTGTTATTATTTTTCCATCCACCTTCTCTAAAATATTAGTGTACCTAATAAAATCATAAATCATGTATAATAAATATTCTAGTATATTATTACATTTTTTTAAAAACCATTATCCACCTCCTTTATATCAAATAGGAAAGAAAAGTACATCTTATGCGTATGTATGGACTGCCACCTCCACATATTGATCAAAGTTATTTTGATCACCCTTAATATGTACAAATTTTCATCCCCATAAATAGTGTAATTCTATTTTCAATTTCTATATATAATTATGAATTTTTATATATTGAATATATATGATATTTATATCATGAAAATAAAATTAGATAATGTAATCAAGGTCAAATTACAAGTACTGGAACCAACAAACCAAAAAATTCATGAGAAGTGAACACGTTAAAACCGAGAAACGATGTTTTTAATAAAACATATGAATTGGTGTTGAAACTTCAAAATTGAAAAGTATATTATATTTTGGGTATTAATATGGTTTTTTAATTAAATAATAATAGGTTTAAATTTATCATACATGTGGTTAGAGTGCTTATGAAGAAATTTAGACTTGAGGTTAGGGTTTTACATTACAATCTCATTTTTACCGGGATTGTTTATGCTTAAATTCATGATGATGAAATTATATAATATATCACTCCAAAATATTTTCTATGTTACTAATTTCAATTTATTTAGAGATATTAATATTTTTTCATTTTATATTATTTTATTTGAGTACTCATAATACCAAAATAAATGTTTTAATGAAAACTATTTTATTTATTTTTTCAATTAGAAATATTTTTATTCCATGTACATATTTTTATTAAAAAAAATTCTATAATATTTTTGCTACTATAGTATAATTTTTTAAATTTAATTTTACCCGTAGTAAATTTTTTAAAAAAAAATTAGTACTCTACTTGTTTTCGAATGAGGTAAGATTATTAATTAAAATGTGAAAGTAATTTTAATTTTAACATAGACCGCTAGAAATAAATTTCCTACCATCATGACCACTAAATTATTTTAATATTAATTTTCATATTTCCATGCTGATTTTCATATGATTTTTTTTTACATTTTAGAAAATTTATAAATTTTGAATAAGTTATTTCAAAATGAGATGGTTATTTTCTTCAAGAAACGTTTCAGTGGTATTTAAAATCCATTTTCTGTATATGGTAACATCATTTGACATTACGTATTCTTCTCTATGAATATGATGCTATAGTTCTATCCTTACTCATTCTCTTGATGGTTTACAGTTATAATGATGAAATATTAAAAAATCTTGTTTTCTTATCCATGGATAAAGTCATGATGGAATGATAAATGTGTGAATTATGTTGTGTCATACATATGAATAGATTATAATTATGTGAAAGGTGGAAATTTTGTATCCATTAAATGAATTAGGTAAATATTAATGTTTTATAAGATCAAAGGGTACAAGGGAGGTTATCACAAGCCCAAAATAGGGTACATGGGAGGTTATCCCAGTCCCAAAATAAGGTAAACATGAGGTTATTCCATGAACATTGATGGTACACTCATGATTAGCTCAATCCTAAAATATTATAAATTTATTAGTGGGTATACATGACATAATATTTCAATAATTATGATTATTCCATGCTTTATGGATAACTTTTATGATATTGTTTTTTCCAATTTTTTGCTCCCATGGATCCTATTCTTTCATTCCCATATGATTCATGCCTTGTGAAATGCCAAGATTCAGTCCATGAATAATGATTAAAATTTATGAATTAATAGGTATTTTTTAAAAATTATAATATATGGTTTTTATGTTATTATGCTCTTGTTATTATTAAATAAAAATTTATATCTCTTTTATTTACTCTTTATAAGGATCTAGAGTCACCACATTTTATGTTTCCTTTTCCCCTTATATGATGAATGGTTTTAGGTTTGATATTTCTATGATTTAAGAAAGTTGTAATGAAAATAATTTCAGTTGATGTAGATTTTTTATATACACGTTGTTTAAAAATCCCAATTTCAGAAGATACTAAAACTTTTTAGATATAGAATTGATCATAATGATATGAAATGAATATTAATCTAATAATATGTAATATTTATATATGAAATGGTTAGGTATCATAAGAATACCACATCATCTCACTTCCTAAAATTCTTTAGAATGAATATTTTTTATTTCCTTTGTTCTTTCTAAGAGAGGGATTTTTTTAAAAATAATATAGAATATAAATTAGTGGATAATTGTATGCTAGAATCTAATCACAATTTTCATTCAACGTGGAATGTTAAATGATGATAAGTTATAATTTCTTATCAATTTGAATACAGAAAATTAAAAATTTATATAATTGGTACATACAAAAGAAAAATTAAATAATTCATAGGTTTAAAAAATTTATTGAACTAAATATAAGTAAACCAATAAGAAATTGGCATGGGAGAGTAAAAACAATTCACATAGTATAATATACTGATTTCAATACACATAAAGGATATTATTGTAAGAACAAAAACATTATTTAATAAAGTAACTCATGTTTTACAATAATTATTTCATTATTTTTTATTAATAGAATATCATAGAATGAATTATAAATTTCAAAACATATTAGGATTTAAGATTGACTATAGCATCTAGAAATATTACTAGGAGATAAAATAAAAAGAATAATGCAGACACAAACGTAAACTCGATAGTCTTGAATTCTCTTATAAATATCTATCCTGATATAAAAAATGTAAAAATAAATAAATTATTTAGAAATATTAAAGACATTATCAAGGAAATTTTAGATCCTTTATAAGTAAAGTAGTTTATGTTTTGGAATTAGAATAGTTTATAATATATGTGGTGTAATGGGAAATGTGATCATTAGGATTTAGTCGTAACCTAACTATTTTTCAATATTCCCATAGGGGATTATGACCATTTGAATTAATTTTAAGGCTGTAATTATTTTATATAAATATTAACCAAAATATATAATTGATATAGAAAGGATATATGATGGGATAAAGTGGTAGAATCTTACCTTTTTAGAACAATTTGTTAAAACATGGGCTTGAGGAAGCTTTGACGGGGTTTTCCCTTAACGTTTCCTAATAAGAGCTTCAGTAAGTAAGGCTCAAGTGATATTTACTGTGGAATAAGTTCAATTTTGTTGATATCTTGACTATATCTGAGCTATCTAAGCCCCCCCATTAATGTACCACCATCTCAAACCTTTTTATTACTGCGTATGTCGATGTAATACGGGATTATATATACAAACATTTTTATTATGATGGTGTTATTTTATTTTTATAAATATAATTGTGGTTTACTTAATCTCTGATTAATTATTATTTTATTTAACAAAATAAACATAAATATAAGACTAATATGACAAATGGATTTTTATATATGAATAAAATATAAATATTTGGTCGAAAAAATATAATTTCAACTAAAATATTAAATAAAATTTATTTTCAAGAAATAATATTATAAAACATTTCATATTTAAATATAAATTGTAATATAATTTTATAATGTTCTAGTAAATATTTATAATGGTCATAAAATAGATTTTATCAAAAAAATAATTTGTATTCAATAAATAAGGATTTTTATTCTAAAACTAATGTTACAATCTCTATATAATTATTTTGATAAAATTAAAATTATATTTAAAATTAACATGTCAGAATTAGGTTATGGTAAAATTTTGTGAATTTTCTAAAATACATTAAATTTTAGTGAATAGTGAAAATATAGTTTTCTTTTTTTTGTATGTTTTATGACTTCATTAATATATATTAATGATTTAATAATTAAAATTAGCAATTAAATTACTAAGAATTATTTTTTTTGTTAATATAATGTTTTTTAATTATTGATAATGATTTTATAAACCTATAAATCGAATTTCAACTTCTAAAATGGAAATTAATATTTTAAAACAATATTTGGGGGAAATATTACATTTTAAAGTAAAGAAAATATAAAAAATTGGTTTCATTTTCTCTCATGAAAAATAGTTGCAAACCATTCCTTAAAGGTTCAAAACCCTGATTTAAAACACTGGGTAATCCAATGGTTTTCCATTTTCCATAACATATACTTCTAAGGCCTGTATTTTGAAATAAATAATTAATTACCCTTATTTTTTGTTAAACACACAATTATCCACCACATTTAATTCACTCGTAATATATTGGGAATTATCTTCTTCTCATTTTCCCATTAAAGAGCATTTAAAAGGAGTTTCTATGGTATGAAATAAGTCACATCATGTTTTTATAAGTTATCTCTCAAGGTAAGGGATATTATCCGTGTATCTTGTCATCCAAGTACTTCCTTTATATAATGTCTTATAATTTAAAATTTATTATAATCTCATGAACATATTTTCATTCCATTATTTTCTCAATGTTTTTCTATTTATAAGAGAAATCTTTTCTCTATCATTATGCAAGTTCTATAAAAAAATGTGTATACCTCTTGTGATTATGAAATAATTCATATTTGTCACACATCCATTTTAATGATTTATATATACAAAGATATATTTATTAAATGTTATTCATATAGACTTTATTTTACATAATTTATTGGGTTTTACCATTTATGAAACCCACATTCAGTTTCCTTTGGTTAAAAATGATGAAATGTCCTTGTTTTAAATACTTATGTACTTAATGATTTATAAAAAGAATTTTCTTTTTCATTTATAGTTTATAGATTAAATGATTTATTATAATATATGTATCACCAATAACTTAAGAAAAATGAAGGGTGTTAATCTGATAGTTAACCATTTCATTGGGAAAATAATTATTTTTTATTTATGACATGGTTTTGAATACTATAGTAAATAAAAATGGTAAAATGTTTTATAAATCATGCTATTGAGCTTTGGTGATCTTCATATTTATTTTTCATTTTTATGTCACATTAAACATTTCATGTTTTGTAACACATTATTATAATTATGTTTTAATTTTATGTCTTGTGTTCTATCCAAGATAATCACTAATTTTTCATTTTATTTTTAATCCCATACTATGATTTATGCTCACTAATTTATATTGAAGTATGTCCCTTGGGAATCACATGGAGTTATGTGAAATAAGATGGAATAATAATTGAGTATTTTAGGAGAATTAAATAATTTTTATCAGTCACATGTTTTTTAGAAACCCTTATAAATGATATATAAATAATGAAAATATATATAATATTGAATTATAAAATCAAATATGTGTGTTATTAAAAAAAATTAGTATGAAACATTCCATTAAAATTGTTATATAATTTACAATAGGAAGAAATTTGTCACATACGATATATTTTACAAGAAAATGACATAAAAATGAAGGATTCATGTATATAATGTATGTGATTGTGTCACCCTAAGAATTTACAATGTTGTCCTTTTATAATAAATTTTATTTAGTTGATAACTTTTAAATTACACCACACTGGGTTTAAACAAAACAATTTTTAATCAACTTAAATATAGTTAATTAAATTTTAACACTGTTAGATAATTTATGCAGTAAATTTATATTTTATATATCTAATATAGTATTTTTTAAATTCATTTAATATATTTTATAAGAAAAAAACAAAAACAAAAACAAATTTACACATAAAATATATTTTTCAAATTGAAATTTTGATGCATTTTAATGGAGCACTAGTTTTAAAACAAAATACATCCACATTTAATTTTTTTCAATATAATGTTTCTTTTTGAAATATAATAGAATTATATGTTTTGTTATTAAGATGAGTCCATTGGTTTAAACTTATAACTCATTTTTCTCTATTAATCATGGATGTATGAAGATATATAGAGTTATAAATCAGTATTTCTAGTGGGACAACATTGTGGGAGATATTGAAGAATATGTATCTCATTGCTTGGTATGCCATCATTTTAACATTCAGAGACATGATTATAATGAGATATTATAATCATTACCCCAACCAAAGTAGAAATTGAACATCATCACCATGGATTTCATTGTTGGGTTTCTCAAAACATCTAAAAATCATAATTGTAGTTAGGTTATAGTAAATCCCCATATGAATTCAACATGTTTCATTTCCATTAGAGATTATTTATCTATTGAGTGTCTTTACAGAATATAAATTAAGAAAGTGGTAATATTTCACAGACTACCAAATTCTATTGTATTTGATTAATATTTTATGTTTACCTTAATGTTTGGGTGAATCCTCCTACAGGATATGGATGTGGAGTTATGTTTTAGGGATTTATGTCATCCTTATAGTTATAGTTAGTATGATAGAACCATTAAAACTAATCATGATATGTTGATATATTATTCTCAAAATTAAAATGGTGGTTGAGATCAATATCTTTCTCTAATTGAGTTTTTCTACAATAATAGCCTTCAATCAAGCATTAATATTGATCCTAACGAATACCAATATTGAAAGATGTGTATAATTATGACATAATAGACTAAAGATAGAAAAAAATTCATTAGGAAATGATCTTGTCGAAAAAAAAAGTGCAGATAAATTTTTATCTCCTTGTAATCCCATCAATGCAGTTTAGAGTCCATAGAAGATTTATAATAACAATCGTAGGTCATATCTAGAATTTGAATATCCTGATATTGTACTACTATGAATTTCACTAGGTAATAATGTAAAAGGATTTTCAAAAATAGAAATTTGAGACCTATTTATATTTTCCCATTCAATATTCTTCATTAGGGGTTGTATCTAATCACTTGGTGCTTCCAAGGAACATTTCTCAAGTTCATGATTTCTAACATGTATTTCTCTTGAGAAAGTACATGTATGATCCTTCACATGTACTGGACTCAGAGGTTACACAATTAGAGAATGATATTTTCTATAACTAATTTCTTATAAAAATATTTTATTGTAGATAAAAGTGTTGTAGAACATGATTTTTCACATCAATAAAGTTCCCTAGTGGGATTCGAAGTTCAAAGAATCTATATTTGAATCTAAGGAGATGATGAAATAGAGATTTCATCATTTTTGTATCAAAGTGATAAAATTTTCAGGAAAAAGTTTATTTTATGAGGGGGTTTAATGTAACACTACATTATTTTTTATGTATTTATTTTGAAATAGAATCATTGTATTCAATATCATTCTTTACATGCAATAAAATGTTTAAATGGCCAACATTATACTATTGGATTATAATAATTTAATGAGAACATTATCTCACTGTCATTAGATTTTTTGGTATTAATATGACTAACTAAATAATAAAAAATTTATTTTTTGGAAATATATATAATTAATTCATTGATTATCAATTAATATAATATTTTTAAATGGAAAAAATGTTTTTCTAAAAACTGTTTTTATTTGAACATTGTGTTTTTATCATAAAAACATAAATTTATCAATATTTTAAAATTATTTTAATACAATTTATATATTATATATACAATAAAATGTTTTAACAATCATATAAATTTCTTTACTCGGTATATGACAATAATAATTCCACTTTTATGATTAAAATTAATTTTTCCTAAAAATGTTTTTTACTTCCCTTTCCACGCTTATTTTAAAATTGATTTTCTCTATTTATATAAATTATGTATTGAGAAAATTATTCCTTATTTTGAATAATAATATTTATAATTGATAAATATTTCAAATTTATTTTTTTCATTATTAATAGTAATTGTCGTAAATACGTGTCACATTGGTAAGAGTTAATTGGGCAATTTTGGTTAAAAATAATGTGATAAGGATATTAAAATTAATATAAAAACAAAATTATTTTTAATGGATGATTTTATTTTTACCATAAAAATAAAATATTTGATGATATGGAAATTTGGTGTCATTTTTCATTGATAATGTCCTTAATATTGTTTCAACTAAAGCATAAATCCAAAATTCCACTCTGAATATCTTAATAAGAAAATTATTTTTTTCATAAGGGTAAAAGAATTTTATGTTCGGTTATAATTTTCATCTGAAATATGAATGAATTTTTTTATCATGGTAATTCATTTTTAATTTTTTATTATTAAAAATTTGTCTTAAATTCTTATGCAATTTCAACACTAAACATGTTCAAGTAATAGAAAAATAAATTAAATAATATTATAAATATAGGTTATACAATTTGGAAGAATAATTTTTTTCAAAAACAATAGATAAATATTACATATTAGGTATTTATTGAAAGTCTATATTCCAATTTCATTTCCATCGTGTTCTCTTTTATTTCAAACTATGTGAATTGTCTAAAAAATGACTTTAATGTTATCTTATGTAAAATAATATTTTATTATATAATTTAAAATTTATAAAAATAACTATCCTTTTTTAATTGAATAAATTATAGTCACTAATACTAAACTTTTCCCACTTATGGTTCACTTTTCCTTCTATGGTAACCTATATTCTCACTAATTAGAAAAAACATTGATATCGAGATAATGGTAAATAAAGATATGGAGATAAAACTAAGATATAAGGGTTAAAACTATAGGAACCTGGTTTTTCCTACGAAAGACTTTGGAATATTCTTGATGATATTCCAGAGCAGTGCCTTTAGACGGCGTGTAATTCCGAGCCCTAGTGTGGCTGGAATTAAATTTTCAGTGCGTTCACACTAAGAACGCCAAATAAATGAGATAACTCCAAAACAGTGCTTTGGATCCTAAATATGAGTGTACAGATGGGTCTGTAATGAGGTGTTTACCCTAGGAACAACATAAAGCATGTCAGCGCATGACGTTTGGACCCCTCGCCCGATTTCGGAACGTTAAACAGATAATTAAATTAATTAAATAATTCATTTAATGGTGAAACGCAAGTATCTATTAAACAGTGACTCGGATGGGAAAACTGAGGGCACCGTTGAGTTCGAAACGTTCCGTTTACCCTAGGAGGGGTGTAACTTTCACGGGCGCGGCCCGTCTGTGAAAAATAGCCCCAAGGGCGTTTTTGTAATTTGGCGGCCTCGGGCGTTCAGTTTTATAACTTTTGAACGGGGTCTTTTATTAAAATTCTAAGACCTCCATTGTGCTCAGGAGGTGGTGTTTACCCTAGGGGGAGCTTAATCTTGACCGCGCTGGAGGTTTTGTATGCGGGTGTTTTCGGGGGTCGAGTCTTTTAATTAAAAAGTTTATTTATTTAAACTCCCCCTCTCCCCCATCCTCACTCCTTTCCCCTAGAGAAACCCCTCACCCTCATCCTCCTCTCATCCTCTCTTCTTACTCTTCCTCCGATCAAGGTGGTGCGTTGCGGCAGCGGCGGATCATGCGGGAAGCGTCGGGCGAAGCCCATAAGGGTAGGCGGTGTTCATTTGAGTTTCAAACCCCGAACCCCTCTTTGAATCCCAATTATAGCATCAAATTGTTGTTTGATCTTATAAAAAATCCCAAAATCATGTATTAGATTTTATGATCTTTCCATCGCCCTTTTCAGAATTGAAATCGGAGTTCGGAGGTGATCGTCGTCGTCCGTTGAAGTTTGCGGGTTTTGGGCGTTTTCCGGTGGTTTTGAAGATTCTGGCGGTGGTCCGGTGAACAACGGATGGAACGGGTGTTCGGCGCGAGGTGGAGGGGTCCCTCGGCATCAGAGGCTAGGCGGAGACGGCCTTCTGTAGTAGGCGGCAGCGCGACGTCCTCGAAAGTAGGTGGCGCAGGCTTCAGCTTCAGGCGGATGGCGGAGGGGTCGAGGGAGTGGGTGAGCGCGGCGGTCGGGTGTGGTCAAGCGGAGGAGTCAGTTGGTGGTGCGGCAGGGCGAGCGCGAGTGGCAGAGCGCGGTGCTCGACCGCGGCTTGGCGCGGTCGGTAGGTGAAACCCGAGGCAGTCAGCGCCTCGGGCCAACGGAGGGAACCAGGACCCGCGCTTCGCGGGTCCTGTTGGGCGACGATGCACGAACCAACCAAAGGGCCGGTCAGCTTGTAAAAAATAGACCTGAGGAGCGGGTTCGGTGCTGAGGGATGGGCAGCAGCGGTTCGGGCCAGACCCGCGGCTGGGCCGCGGGCCGGCGGCTCGGTCCGGGCCGGCGGCGCGGTCCAGGCCGGCGGCTCGGTCCGGGCCGGCTGGGGGGGAAACAACCCGGTTAGGCCCCCCATGCGTTAGGGGGGTCGTAACTTGCAAACGGCGCGTCCGTTTGACGCGTCGTCAGTGGCTGCAGGTTCGTGTCAGTGAGGTGGATTTGTTGAAGTAGATTCCGGGGTTTTTGGGTTTCGTGACCAAAGGAAGGTGACTGAAACACGTTAATTTAATAATAATAAATCTATTATTAATGTTGTGACGGACGTGGCTCGCAAACCAGACGTCCGTTTGAAGCGCCGTCAGAGGCGCAGTGGCCAAGGAGCTGATCCGACCCTTCCAAAGTTGGTTTGGAGCCTTTGAGATTTTGTTTCATTGCTCGGTGGCACGAAACACCAAATTTGAGTAATTAATTAATTAATTAATTGTTGCGTCAGACCTAACTTTTGATTGGGATGTCCGATTGACGCGCCGTTAGCGGCAGCGTGACCCCATTCCTCATGCGGACTTTTTGAGATGCTTTCTAAAGTGATCGTATTGGAAAAATGGTGCACACCCCACAGGTCCTAGTTCGCACGTTTTACGATGAAATGTCGTTTTTCTACCCGACATCTGTTTGGGGTGTTTGAGCACTGCATTCAGTGTGTTTTTCTGAGGGGATTGCAACGGCGCAATATGCACGCCTAGATTTGGGCTTGAGGTGTGGGCCCCAGAGGGCCCCGTTTGCGTATAACGCGAGGAGGGACAACTGCTACATCCGGAGTCCGTCTTAGGCGCTGTCATCGTCGTTGTGGCCCTGGCATCGAGATGAGGTTGACCAGGGTGGTTTCAGGTGATGAAGCCAAAGTTAAGGCATGGGCCCCACGGTCCGTCTTTTGAGCTGTGTGCAGCGTATCTCGAATTTTCCATCAGAAGTCCATTCGGGCAGATGACTAGTCATTTTGACGTGTTTTTCCAAGAGCTTCATGATGTCACATTTCGCCCAACCTTTTTCGAGATAGTGGTGTGGGTCCCACCTGGGTTAGCTACGGTGAATAGTAATTTTTCACCGGGTGTCTGTTTTGGGCGATTGAGTAGTCAAACCCGGGTGTTTTTCGGAGGGGATCGTAGTGGTGTGATCCGTTTGTTCAGTTTCAGGATCTTGGTGTGGGCCCCAAATGAGATGGCTACAGTGTATAGTAACATATTCACCGGTTGATCGTTTAGGGTGAGTAATTGTTCTATCTCACGTGTTTTTCTATGAGGATTACAACGGTGTAATCTGTTCAAGCAAGAGGAGCCTCTTACGTGATCTTGTTAAATGTGGAAATATTAAAGGGTGTTGGTCAGGGGCTTCATTTGACTTACTACTAACCTATGCACGGTAGCGGTGCTAGTGACACCCAATGATGGCGAGCACTGAACCTCTGCTGGGTGGCTTGTTCTGGAATTGGGTGGTTTCACGATACCCACTCCATGTTCGGTTGGCTAGTGTTATACCATCCAGTAGAGATGGCCAGAGCAGTTTCAGGTTTACCCTCTAGCGGGGCTGGGCAGTGGGTTGCGCATTGACTTCTCAGGGTTTACCCTCTAGGAAAGACTAGTCAGTGGGTCACCCGACGACTCTTGAGGGTCTACCCTCCAGCAGGGCTAGGCAGTGAGTCGCATGTCATCTGGATTCAGGTTTACCCTCCAGCAGGGCTGGGCATTGGGTCGTCTGTCGACTTATTCCAGGTCTACCCTCCATCAGGCCTGGGCAGTGGGTCTCCTAATGATGTTTTATGGTTTACCCTCCAGCAGGGCTGGGAAGTGGGTCACCCGATATCTTATTATGATCTTACCCTCCAGCGGGTCTCGGCAGGGGGTTGCCCATCGATATCTTCGGGTTTACCCTCCAGTAGAGACTGGGCAGTGGGTCGCCTATCGACTTCTTCTAGTTCTACCCTCCAGTAGAGACTGGGTAGTGGGTCGTTTGTCAACTTGTTCTGGGTTTACCCTCCAGTAGGGCTGGGCAGTGGGTCGCCTGGTGATGTATTAGGGTTTACCCTCCAGCTGGGCTGGGCAGTGGGTCGCCTGAGGATGTATTAGGGTTTACCCTCCAGTAGGGCTGGGAAGTGGGTCGTCTGTTGGCATTACAGACTCAAGCCTTCTTTTGAGGCTAGTCGGTGACTTTTATCCATGACTACCAAAGAAGGATCCTTGGTTGTATGGGTCAGTAATGGCACGTCCTTAACTTTGAGGAGACCTCTCGACTACGGGGCAGTGTTGAGTTGTGGTTCAACCTTCCCCAGAACTCTCAAGTACGAGGGGCGCTTTCCCCACCGAGATGCATCCTTGTGATGCGACCTAAAACCGTGCAGGCGATTCAGTGTCGCCCAAAGCGGATAGTGTCAAGGTGCAGTGATTTCATCCCCTTGAATTGCAGTTCGGGGTAGATGTGCGGGTTTCTGGGCATCGATGGTGTTTACTTCTGGGACTGTTGGCGACTCACTTTTCTTGGACTGAGCTATAAGATGGAGATCCCTTTACGACCTTGTTCGGGTTTCTTGACAGAGCATATATATATGTATACATTATTCTAGTACCCAATTCTTGGGTTTTGGTTACTCTCCTTCCAGGAGAGGCGAAGACGCGCGGGGTATGCCACGTGCTTTCCATGTCTAGCTTCTCGTGGTTAGATGAGACTACTCTCCTGATATAGGTAGCAAAGACTCGACGAGATGTTCATATTCTCACTGTTTCCAGACCCTTGTGTTTGGACGAGTCTACCTTCTTTTCTCTTGTTGGGTGGAGCTGGACTCTTTACTATTGTACTCTTGACTGCACTCTCGGTTGTACTCCTTTACTTTTCCTGTTCGATCTACTTCTCACCCTTCAGTACCTCTTTTTTTCTCCCTCAATCCTTCGGGGTATCTTACTGAGTATTTTTATTCTCACCCCTACTTGGGATTTTCCCACACTTGGTGTGCCCTTATAGACGACAGACAGGTTTGTCCTGACGTCAGAAGAGCATAGGAGTTCGGGAGCTTGGACCATGTAAGGTGGTCAGAGTCAGCTTCCAGTTGGGGACCCTTCCAGCCGTTCTTCTTTAGTTTACCTATTTCCGGATTGTGGCAATTTTTGGTTGGGCATGTGTTTTGCCCCTGTTCTTTTTAGTTTACCTTCAGCTTGTACATTGTACTGTTAGAGGTCGATGCACTTTTATGGTCTTTATATATAGCAGTTGTACTTTACTTTCCCTTTTACTCTGCACTTTTTCATTGAGTGTCTTGCGTGTGTGCATACAGGTACTTAGGCAAGTCCTCCCCAATTTATTGTTCCTTCGGCGCTGGTCGCCAGCCCCTGGCCTATGGAGGTGGGCTTGGGCTAGTTGCGGCTCGAGCCTAGGTAGGTTCGGGTCATGACAAAGTTGTATCAGAGGTGGTTCATTTGTTGGGACGCTGTTCGGACATCCCTAAAAGAGGAATTGGTTAGGATTTAGGGAAACAGTGTTAATGTGTCTCGAGAGTGGATCTCAGGACAGGGTGTCCAGTGATGGTGGGGCGGCCGACGTATCCATTCACAAGGACCCTGATAACCCGCTTGTCGACTCGGCATGTTGAGACACTTGGTGCAGGGAAAATTTGTTTATATATCACATAGGATTGATTCTTTTACTGTCCTTTTTGAGTTAGCTCCCCATCGTTGTTGTTGTTGTGATATACATATATGCTCATCTGACCGCGGAACTCCTTGATAATATTCAATATGTCTTCGTGAAGACATCCATCTAGGATACCAACTTTGGTTTGTGACGACGACCATGTGAGCTACGAGGCCACAGTCCAGGACCCATCATGTGAGCCACTTTCTCAGGGTGGGCCGATAGCAGCACCCCCACCTAGTGAGAAGCAGATAGCTTCAGCAGAGTAGGATGAGCTTGAGAGCAGGTTGAGCGCGCTCTGCGATTTCCAGCGATAGAGTCCGCTGAGGTTCAGTAGTGAGCCAGACCCTTAGGCAGTAGAGTTTTGGCTCAAGACAGTGGTTCGCCTTTTCAAGCTTATGCAGACACCGGCAGATCTTATGGTGGCTTTAGCCACCAACCTTTTACATGGAGCGTCTTGGCGTTGGTGGAGTCTAGTGACTCAGTTTCTTGACGAGTCGTCACTTTCGTGGGGAGACTTTCAGTTGTTGTTTCTTGAGGAGTTTTTTCCTTCATGCTTTCTCTCCTTTCAGATTCAGGAGCTCCTGTACTTTCAGCAGGGAGGGATAATGGTGGATGAGTACGCGGAAAGTTTTTCACACCATTCATGCTTTTACCCGGACATGGTCCATGACAGAAAATTCCAAGAATGGAAGTTTGATAAGGGTCTCCACCAAGAGATTCGTGATTTCATAGTACCCTTAGACATTCCCACTTATGTCGAGGTTCTAGAGAAGGTGCTCATGATAGAGAGATTCCTGTCGCATTCTACAGTTGGTGGTGGTAGCAGGCACGATGGGGCTAAGACGTCAGCCACAGCTAGCGGGTGTCGGCTGACAGAACCTCGACGTAGGTGGCTTTCTGACAACCGGACTTAGGGGGAAGTTCATACACCACAGTGGCTCCAGAGGGCACCAGTGCAGCCCGGAGAGAGTCGGTGTAATGCTTGAGATGGGTGAGGTTACGTGGCATGGGACTACCCGACCAGGCATGCGGAGAGCTTTGGGCAGGCCGCAGATGCACCACTATGGCAGAGGCAGCGCCGTGATCAGATTAGCGCCCAAAGAGGTGGTGCTTGCAGATGAGAGGGATGAGCTGGAAGTGGAGGATGACCTTACAAGGTCTTCCCACCACCCCTAGGAGGTCCACATCAGGCTCTAGGAGCTGACAGTTGGGACCGCAGACAACCGCGAGCTTTGGATGTCTACGATCCTTCATAGCATGAGGTTGTAAGAGTTACTCTCTGCAACACTTCTACTTTTTATAGTAGAACTGTTAGACTTCTCTGTGTGGAATTATTTTCTCCCTGCTCCTTGTTTGAGGTGTTACCAGGGTGGCATAGGGCGTCGGTGTAACCCTATGTTGGTAAGGTAAAAGGCATAGGACCTTTTTCTTTAGTTGATGTTGTTGACTCCTTCGCTCCCCGAGTGTGTAAGAGAGTCTTAGTTGCGAGACATCGACTGTGAAATCTTGTGTGACCAGATATCCTTGGGTGTTTCACCATATGGATATTCTGAAGGAGGGAATCACCGGGCCTTGTTCCAGGTGAAGGCGGTGATTCGAGTCACAGCGTGCGACGTAAGTGTTCGGTCGGTGAGGTGAGCTACCCCCGAGAGCCTTTGGGTCTTTTGAGACCATGCGAAAGGATGGTGAGATTGTCTACCGCCTTGCCCTAACCCCAAAGTCTGGAGTGGGTGCACGGTGTCTCCCACGTGACTCACCCGAGAAGATGTGTGCATGCCCCTATGCACGTCATCAGAAAGGGAAGACCTCACATGAACAGATCAAATCCTTTGGTCTGTGTCCGATGATGCGGGACTGTGCAAGAGTTCTTTTGGGTACGGGATAGCCATGTGTGGGCTTAGTATAATGAGTTGTTCCCTAGTTCTTCCTTTCGGGGAAAAAATATTGAAGAATGGAATGATTTAAGAACCCTGTTTTTGCTGCGAAATACTTTGGAATAATATTTATGATATTCCATAGTAGCGCCTTCAGACGGCATGCAATTCCGAGCCCCGGTGTGGCCGAAATTAAATTTTCAGTGCGTTCACACTGAGAACACAAAATAAATGAGATAACTCCTAAATAGTGCTTCGGATCCTAAATCTGAGTGTATGTATGGGTCTGGAATGGGGTTTTTACCCTAGTAAAAACATAAATCATGTCGGCATCGGACGTTTGGACCCCTCACCCGCTTTCGGAACGTTAAACGGATAATTAAATTAATTAATTAATTCGTTTAATGGTGAAACGCAAGTGTCTCTTAAACGGTGACTCGGATGGGAAAACCAAGGGAATATTTGAGTTCGGAACATGTCGTTTACCCTAGGCGGAGTGTAACTTTTGCGGGCGCGGCCCGTCTGTGAAAAATGGCTCCAGGGGCGTTTTTGTAATTTGGCAGCCTCGGGCGTTCAGTTTTATAACTTTTGAACGGGGTCTCGGATTAAAATTCTGAGACCGCCTTTTTGCTCAGGAGGTGGTATTTACCCTAGGGGAAGCTTAATCTTGACCGCGCTGGAGGTTTTGGACGCGGGTGTTTTCGGGGGTCGAGTGTTTTAATTAAAGAGTTTATTTATTTACACTCCCCCTCTCCCTCATCCTCACTCCTTTCCCCTAGAGAAACCCCTCACCCTCAACCACCTCTCATCCTCTCCTCCTCCTCTTCCTCCGATCAAGGAGGTGCGTTGCGGGGGCGGCGGATCGCGCGGGAAGCGTCGGGCGAAGCCCATCGAGGTAGGCGGTGTTCGTTTGAGTTTTAAATCTCGAACCACTATTTGAATACCAATTATAGCATCAAATTGTTGTTTTATCTTTGAACAAATCCCGAAATCGTATAGTAGATTTTATGAGGTTTCCATCTCCCTTTTTGGAATTGAAATTAGAGTTCGGATGCGATCGTCGTCGTTCGTCGAAGTTTGCGGGTTTTGGGCATTATCCGGTGGGTTTGAAGGTTCCGACGGCGGTCCGGCGAGCAGTGGGTGGCGCGGGTGTTCGGCATGAGGCGGCGGGGTCCCTCAGCAGCGAAGGCTGGGAGGCAGTGGCCTTCTGTGGTAGGAGGCTGTGCGGCGTCCTCAGAAGGTGGTGGCAAGGTCTTCGGCTTCAGGAGGACGGCGGAGGGGTCGAGGGAGTTGGTGAGCGCGGCGATCGGGTGTGGTTGAGCGGAGGAGCCTGCTACCGGTGCAGCGGGGCGACTGCGGCCTGGCGTAGTCGGCAGGTGAAACCCGAGGCGGTCAGCGCCTCAGGCCAGCATAGGTAACCCGGACCCGCGCTTCGCGGGTCCTGTTGGGCGACGATGCACGGACCGGCCAAAGGGTCGGTCGGCTTCTACAAACCGGACCCGAGGAGCGGGTCCGGTGCTGAGGGGCGGGCCACGGCCATCGAGCCGTGATGGTTTGGCCCAAACCCGCGGCTGGGCCGCGGGCCGGTGGCTCGGTCCGGGCCGGTCGGGGGGGGAACGGCCCAGTTAGCCCCCCCTTGCGTTCGGGGGGCCGTAACATGCAAATGACGCGTCCGTTTGACGCGCCGTCAGCGGCTGCAGGATCGTGTCAGCATGGCGGATTTGTTGAAGGGGTTTCTAGGGTTCTTGGGTTTCATGACCAAAGGCGGGTGACCAAAACACATTAATTTAATAATAATAAATTTATTATTAATGTTGCGACGGACGTGGCTCGCAATCCGGACGTCCGTTTGAAGTGCTGTCAGAGGCGCAGTGGCCTCGGAGCTGAGCCGACCCTTCCAAAGTTGGTTTGGAGCCTTTGAGATTTGGTTTCATTGCTCGGTGGCATGAAACACCAAATGTGAGTAATTAATAATTAATTAATTAATTAATTAATTAATTGTCGCGTCGGACCTAACTCTTGTTTGGGATGTCTCATTGACGCGCCATCAGCGGCAGCGTAACCCCAGTCCTCGTGAAGACTTTTTGAGATGCTTTCTAAACTGATTGGGTTGGAGACAGTGTGTGGGCCCCACAAGGCCTAGTTCGCACGTTTTATGATGAAATGTCATTTTTCCACCCGACATCCGTTTGCGGTGTTTGAGCACTGCATTCAGTGTGTTTTTCTGAGGGGATTGCAATGGCGTAATCCGCCCACCTAGATTCGGGCTTGATGTGTGGGCCCCACAGGGCCCTGTTTGCGTATAACGCGGGGAGTGACAGCTTCTACATCTGGAGTCCGTTTTAGGTGTCGTCAGCGGCGTCGTGGCCCGGGTATCGAGACGAGGTTGACCATAGTGGTTTCAGGCGATGAAGACAGAGTTGAAGCGTGGGCCCCACAGGCCGTCTTTTGAGTTGTGTGCAGTGTATTGTTACTTTTCCATCAGACGTCTGTTTGGGCGGATGAATAGTCGTTTTGACATGTTTTTCCGAGAGCTTCATGATGGCACAGTTCGCCCGACCTTTTTCAAGATAGTGGTGTGGGTCCCACCCGGGTTGGCTACGGTGAATAGTAATTTTTCACCGGGTTTCTGTTTTGGGTGATTGAGTAGTCAAACTCGTGTGTTTTTTTGAGGGGATCGCAGTGGTGTGATCTGTTTGTTCAGTTTCAGGATCTTGGTGTGGGCCCCGCATGGGATGGCTACAGTTAATTGTACCATATTCACCGGTTGACCGTTTTGGGCGAGTAAGTGTTCTATCTCGCGTGTTTTTTCATGAGGATTGCAACGGTGTAATCTGTTCAGGTGAGCGGTGCCTCTTACTTGATCTTATAAAATGTGGAAATATGAAAGGGCGTTGGTCAGGGTCTTCATTTGATGTACTCCGAACCTATGCACGGTAGTGGTGCTAGTGACACCCAATGATGGCGGGCGCTGAACCTCTACTGGGTGACATGTTCCAGAATTGGGTGGTTATGCGATACCCACTCCGTGTTCGGTTGTCCAGTGTTATACCATCTAGTAGAGATGGCTAGAGCAGTTTCAGGTTTACCCTCCAACGGGGCTGGGCAGTGGTTTGCTCATTGACTTCTCAGGGTTTATCCTCTAGCAGAGACTAAGCAGTGGGTCACCCGATGACTCTTGAGGGTCTACCCTCCATCAGGGCTGGGCAATGGGTCACCCGTCGTCTTGATTCAGGTTTACCCTCTAGCAGGGATGGGTAGTAGGTCGTCTGTTGACTTATTCCAAGTCTACCCTCCAGTAGGGATGGGTAGTGGGTCACCTGATGATGTATTAGGGTTTACCCTCCATCAGGGTTGGGCAGTGGGTCACCTGATATCTTATTATGATCTTACCCTCCATTAGGGCTAGGCAGGGGGTTGCCCATCGATATATTCTGGTTTACCCTCAAGCAAAGACTGGGCAGTGGGTTGCTTGTCAACTTCTTCCAGGTCTACCCTCTAGTAGAGACTGGGAAGTGGTTCTTCTGACAACTTGATCCGGGTTTACGCTCCAGCAGGGCTGGGCAGTGGGTCGCCTGGTGGTGTATTAGGTTTTACCCTCCAGCAGGGCTAGGCAGTGGGTCACCTGAGGATGTATTAGGTTTAACCCTCCAACAGGGCTTGGAATTGGGTCGCCCATTGGCATTACAGACTCAAGCCTTCTTAGGAGTCTAGTCGGTGACTTTTCTCTATGACTACCAGAGTGGGACCCTTGGTTGTACGGGTCAGAAATGGGATGATCGTGACTTTGAGGAGACCTCTCGACTGTGGGGAAGTGACAAGTTATGGTTTGACCTTCCCCGGAAATCTCAATTATGAGGGGTGCTTTCCCCACCGAGACGTGTCCTTGTGACGTGACCTAAAACCATGCGGGCGAGCCAGTTCCGCCCAAAGTGGATAGTGTCTAGGTGTGGTGATTTGAGCCCCTTGACTTGCATTTCGGGGTAGATGTGCGGGTTTCTGGGCATCAATAATGTTTACTTCTGGGACTGTTGGCGACTCACTTTTCTTGGGCTGAGTTACGAGACTGAGATCCCCTTACGACCTTGTTCGGGTTTCTTGACAGAGTATATATATATGTATACCTTGTTCCAGTACCCACTTCTTGAGTTTTGGTTACTCTCCTTCCAGGAGAGGTGAAGACTGGCGGGGTATGCCACATGCTTTCTGTGTCTAGCTTCTCATGGTTGGATGAGTCTACTCTCCTGCTATAGGTAGCGAAGACTCGACGAGAAGTTCATCTTCTCACCGTTTCCAGCTCCTTGTGTCTGGACGAGTCTACCTTATTTTCTCTTGTTGGGTTGATCTGGGATCTTTACTATTGTACTCTTGACTACACTCTCGGTTGTACTCCTTTACTTTTTTTGTTCGATCTACTGCTTACCCTTCAATACCTCTTTTTTTGCTCCCTTGAGCATTCGGGGTATCCTAATGATTATTTTTATACTGACCCCTGCTTGGGATTTACCTGTACTTGGTATGCCCTTGCAAATGACAGACAGGTTGGTCGTGACGTCAGAGGAGCATAAGAGTTAGGGAGCTTGGACCGTGTGCAGTGGTCAGAGTTGGGTTCCAGGTGGGGACCCTTCCAACCAGTCTTCTTTAGTTTACCTGTTGTAGGGTTGTGGCAATTTTTGGTTGGGCACGTGTTTTTCCCCTGTTCTTTTCAGTTTACCTTTAGCTTGTACTTTGTATTGTTAGAGGTCGATGCACTTTTGTGGTTTGTATATATAGCAGTTGTACTTTACTTTCCCTTTTACTCTGCACTTTTTCATTGAGTGTGTTGCGTGTGTGCATACAGGTACTTAGGAAAAGGCCTCCTTGAGTTGTTGTGCCTTCGGTGCTGGTCACCTGCCCCAGGCCTATGGAGGCGGGCTTGGGGTAGTTGTGGCTCGAGCCCAGGTAGGGTCGGGTCATGACAAAAACAACACCTAAACTTGTATAATTTTCATTATGAGAGAATTTATACTCATACTCATAATATATTTTATATCTATAAATATGGTTATACATTTACCTGAAAATGAATTTATATTAATTTAATACTTCAAATGATTCTATGGGTTCATCTCTCCCCACTACCAAAAGGGATCATAAACTTGTCCCCCATTCACAAGGTTTCTGCAATCAGGATTAGAAAATACCAATTCTAATACCATTCTAAAATCCTTTATCATGTCCTAGATTTCATTTTTTTTATCATAATTCAGTCCTTTAATGGATTAATGTGTAATTTAGTGGAAAATTTTCAATGAAGAGGATTAAATTTTACCCTTGTACTTTATTATTTCTCCATCCACCTTATCTAAATTGTTTTTATACATAATAAAATCAGTAATATGGTATAATCAATATATTGGTGTGTTATTATAATTTTTTAGAAAACATTTTCAACATCCTTTCTATCAAAGGGTAAATGAAATTATCACTTTAACATATGTGTGGATTACCACCTCCACATATCAATAGAAATCATTCTGATCACCATAATTCATGGATTTTTATTAATATTGATTTAATAAATTTATATTATATGTATTATTTAATTATTATTCTATAATTATAAAATATTATTTATATTTATTTCATACTTCTCATTAGAAAATGAAAACAATGTTCATGTATATGTATGAATTACCATCTCTATAAATAGTGTAATTCATTTTTCAATTTCTAAATATGATTATATATTTTCATATCATGAATATTTATGATATTTATATAATGAAAAATACCATTATATAATGTAATCATGATAACAATATAGGGATTGTAACCAACAAAACAAAAAATCCATGATAAGTGACCATGTTGACACCAAGAAACAATATTTTTGATAAAAAATTATAATTTACTGTAGAAATTTTAATGTTGAACAATATATGTTATTTTAGGTATGAATATGGTTTTTCAATAAAATAATAATAGGTTTAAATTTATCTTATAGGTGGTTGTAGTTCTTATGAAGAAATACATGCTTGATGTTAGGGTTTTACATTATAAAGTCATTTTTACCAGGATTGTTTGTGCTTAAATATGTGATGATGAAATTATATGATATATCACTCAAAAATGTTTATTATGTTACTAATATCAATTCTATTATTGATATAATGTGATTTAATTTTATATTCTTCAATTTATGTACTCATAACAGAATTTTTTTTAAGGAAACCCAATTTTATTTATTTTCTCAGTCTGAAATATTTTTCTTCTGTGTCCATATTTTCATTAAAATGTTTTAAATATGGTTTTTATAATTATAGAATGATTTTTAAAATTCAATTTTACCCATGTGAATTTTTTTATAAAAAAATAATATTCTTTTTATTTTTCTAATTAGATATTTTTTTATTTTTAATGAAAATAAGAAAGGAATTTTTTTCTAACACAGACCGTATGAATGAAATTTTCTTTCATCATGACAACTAGATTAAAATTTATGAATTCATATGTGTGATTTTTATTCCATTATAATTCATGCATTGTTAATTTCAAACATTAGGACATGAATCATGATTAAGATTTAGGAATTAATATGTGTGTTTTTGAAATAATAATATCTTTTATTCATGTTATTATACTGGTGTAATAATTAAATAAACATTATTAATTCTTTTATTTACCCTTAAAAATGATCTATAATACACCCTTTTTTATGTCTCATTTTCCCTTGATATGTATAATGGATTTAGGTATGACAGTTCTATGAAGGCAGAAAGTTGTGAAGAAAATAGTGTGAGTTGATGTATAATTTTTATATAATAGTTGTTCATGGTCCAAATTTCAAAAGATACCAAGACATTATGGCTATAAAATGGATTTTAATGATATGAAATTAATATTAATCTAATTATATGTAATATTTATGAATGAAATGGTTAGTTCTCCAGCGAATCTCGTATCATCACATTTCCTAGAGTGCTTTAGAATGAATTGTTTCTTTCATTAGTTCTTTTTAAAAAAGATATGTTTTTGTTTTCAAAATAATATAGACGATACAATAGTTTGTAATTTTAAAATAGCATCAAATCACAATTTTCATCCCACGTAAGATATTAACTGAACATAATGAATAATTTCTTATCAAATTGAATATATAAAAGTAGAAATTTATATAATTTTTACATGCATAGGGGAAAATAAATGATTTGTAAGATAAAATAATTTATATAACGAAAGATAAGTAAACCAATAAGAATTTTACATGGTAGAGTAAAAACAATGCAAAGAGTACTATATGCTAATTTGAATACACAAAAAAGGATATTATTGTGAAAAATAAAAAACATTCCTTAATAAAGGAACTTGTGTTTTACAATACCAATTTATTTTCATTTATTACTATAATAACATAGAATGAATTAAAAATTTCATTTCATATGTTGATTTAATATTGACTATAAAATCTAGAAATAATACATTGTTAATAAAAGAAAAAGAATAATGCATATTCAAATGTAAAATTTGTAGGCTTGAATTATTTGATAATGACCTCTCTTGATATAAAAATTAAAAAATAAAAAGATCATTTAGGAATATTAGAGACATTATCAAGGAAATTTTAGATCATTTATAAGAAAAATAGTTAATATTGTGGAATTAGAATAGGGTATTATATATATGGTTTAATGGGAAAAGTGATCTTAAAGATCCAGTTGTTATTTGACTGATTTTCAATATGCCCATTAGTGACTATTACTATTGGTATTAATTTTAACAATATAATTGTTTTATATAAATGTTAAACATAAGATATAATATATATAGTGATTTTCAATGATGGGATCAAGTGGTAGAGTCATACCTTTTGAGGCCCATTTATCATAACATGGTGTGGGATGTAGCTTTAATAGGAGTTTCTCAAACCATTCACAAGCCGAGATTCAAAAAGTAAGTATCAAGTGATATTTACTATGGAACTAGTTTGTGTTGATTGAGATCATGACAAGATCAGTGTCAGCTAAGATTCCCCATGAACATACAACCATCTCACACCTTACCAATATTATGTTTGTCGACTTAATAAGGGTTTATATATAGAGACCATTGTATTATGAAGGTGTAATTTTATTTTTATAAATGTAATTTGGTTTAATTAATCTATGTTTCATTATTGTTATATTTAATAAAATAATAATAAATATAAGAGTAATATGAAAAATGGATTTTAATTTACAATGAAAATATAAATATATTTTTAGAAAATATATAATTACAATTAATATATTATGTAAAATTATTTTTAAAAAAATAATCACACAAAACATTATATATTTAAATATAAATAGTAATATTATTTTATAATTTCCTACGTAGTTTTTATATTGGACATAAAATAGATTTTTTCATAAATATTTTTATTATTAAATAAAAAGTATTTTCATTTTAATGATGAAATTATCATATATATGAAATTATTTTGATAACATTAAAATAATATTTAAAATAAACATCTTGAAATTAGGTTATGGAGACATTTTGCGAATTTTCTAAAATACATTACATTTCAGTGAATAGTGAAAATATAATTGTCTAGTTTTGTATGTTTTTTGACTTCATTCATATATAATAATGATATAATAATTAAAATTAGTGAATCCATGGACATTAATTTGTTATTTTATTAATATAAATTTTGTAATGATTTAAAACGATTCTTTAAACCCATAAATGGCATTCCAAATACAAAAATAGAAATTAATATTTTTAAAACAATATTTTGTTGAAATATTACATTCTCATGCACAAAGTAATATTAAAAAATAATAATTTATATTATATAATGGATAAAAGATGAAAACCATTCCTTAAATGAAAAAAAAAACATAATCTATAATAATAGGAAATCCAATGGTTTTCCATTTTCTATAACCTATACTTACAAGGCATGAATTTTGAAATTAATAATTATTTATCCACATTTTTCATTAAATACACACTTATCAACCTCATTTCACACACTCCTAGGACATTAAGAATTGCATTCTTCTCATTTTCCCTTTATAGAGGCTTTAAAAGGTGTTTATATCATAAGAATGAAGCCACATAACTTAGATAGTAGCTATATCTCAAGGTAAGGGATTCTATTCTTATCCCTTTTCATCCATGTACTACCTTTATAGTTAGTCTTATAATTTAAATGTTATTATAATATCGCGATCATGTAATTTCATTACATAATTGTCTTATTGTTTTTCTATTAATAAATAAATCCATTCTCTATCGTTATTCATGTTCCATGTAACATTTTGCACAACTCTTATTTTTCTGAAATAATTTATATTTTTTCACACCTCCCTTTTTTTATATCCAAATCAATTTTCTGTCAATTTTATTTATATAGATTTACTTATACTTAATTTATAGGTTATTAAAATTTATAAAACCCACATTCACTTCTCTTGGGTTAAATATGGTGAATATTCCATTTTTTAAATACTTAAATACATGATGATTTATATGAAACCTATTATTTATCCTCCATAGGTTATAGATGAAATGATTTATTATAATATATGTGTCACCCATGACTTATAACATATGAATAGTGTTACCTTATAGTGATACATTTCATTTGGTAAATAATTAATTTGTTTATTTGGAATGGTTTTGTATTCCATGGTGAATAAAAATGGAAATATCTTTTATGAAACATTGTATTGAACATTGGTGATATGCATATTTATTTTTCATTTTTATTTTGCATCCATCATTTCAAGTTTTGTATCACATTATTATGATTATGTTTTAATCTTATATCTTTTGTTTTATCCATGATAATCACTCATTTTTCCATTTCATTCATAATCCCTTACTGAGATTTATGCTCACCAATTTATATCCATGTATATCTTAAGGGAATCACATATAGTGATGTTAACTAGGATGGAATAATAATGTAGTATTTCAATAGTATTAAATAAGTTTTATTTTTATTCTTTCCTTTTATAATTAATGAATTATGTATGGATTTTTCAAGATATTAATCCTCAAATGGTACTTAGATGTTATTAATGTAATTAATTATTAAGTTATTATGTTAAAAATCATGTTTTAAAAAGGAAATAATCTATATTTGGTATAAAATTTATTTTTTTATATTTGGAAATTTGGATTTGAAAACATAAATAATTACCCTAGGGGTAAGTCTAAGTATACAAACGCATCATGAAATTTTGGTAATGTGTGGAGCAAGTCATTTACAATAAATGAAGTCATTTTCATGATAATACAAGTGGATGTATGTAAAAAATGGTGATAAACCTATAAGGGATCATTTTTTATTAACATAACATATATCGAGTGAATGACAACGAGGCCTTATTACACACCATGTTTTAGACACTTGTAGGGTATGATTTTTGCAGTCACATGATTTTTAGAAACCCATATAAAGGATATATAGATAATGAAAAAATTTATAATATTGAAGTATAAAATACAATAAATGGTTTATTTTAAAAAATTTGTATTAAACATTAAATTAAAATTATTATTATAAAATTTACATTATGAACAAATATCTCACTTAAGATTTATTTTCCAAATAATATGACAGAAAATTGAAGGACTAGTGAAGAAAAATTATGTGATTATATCACCCTAAGAAATTATAATTTTTTTCAATTTATTGTAATTTTAATTTAGTAGATTGCTTGCAACGCATAGAACACCAGGTTTAAACAATTCACTATTTAGTTATATTATATATAGTTAGTTAAATTTTAACCATATTTAATAACTAATGTGGTAAATTTATATTTTTTTTATATAATATAGTATTTTTTAATTAATACAATATATTTTCTAGGAAAAAGAAAAAAACAAACCAAATTTTAGGAAATAAAACATATATTTTCTAAAGGAAAACATGTCGCCTTTTAATGGAGAACTAGTTTTAAAACAAAATATTTCCACATTTAATTTTTTTCTAAATATTCATATCATTTTTGATATTTAAATGTCAAAAATTTTGTTAGGGTGAATTTTTGGTATTATTTATAAAAGTTTATTTTTTTTATAAATAGTGAAAAATACTAAATTTTAACTGAAAACTACTTTTTCTTATAATTATTTTATAAGGTTAATTTTATATGTTTTAAAGTTAAATTAAAAATATTTTACATCTATTAATCCAATTTTTTCATTAGAATAAATTTCACATTGATATTGGATATAAAATTTTTTCACACTTTTGAACTTTTCACTTTAAAAACCCACACTTTCATTGTGTATATAGAATTTATTTTAAGTATAATTTTTCTAAATTTTTAATTCAAATTGGTAACATGGATTCATTATATATAATAAAAAGGTACAAAATGTGTTTTAATTTCATTTACATTTTTATAAATAATAAACTTGCCTTGTTTAACAAATTATTTATCACGATATTTTTAAACAATTAGATGGCTTAATGTTAAAAGGGTAAAGGATTAAAATACCTAAAAACTAAAAAATTTAATGGATGTTTGTCTTATTTATCAACCCTAAACAGAAAAATAAATATTATTTTCTTTCCAAATTCATGTAAATTAATGTCACAGGCATGTGTTTGGCTTTAAACATAAAATAATCTTTATTTCAATCACTTAAATACACCTAACCTCATGTATAAATACCACACCTCACCACCCCATTTTGACCCATAAGCCTTGTATCTAAAAATATCTCTACTAAAACATATCCTCCCCACACTATCCATAAATAGTTTCTTTTGTTCTCACAAAAATACCAAATCCAAAGTCCTCGAGGGTCTCTCAAAGAGGTGATATTCAGGAGGCAATTTGCTCAAAATACATTTAGTATTTTCTTTTCGTATTCTGCTTTCTACTCATCTATTTCATCCATCAGGGAATAATAATTCTAGAATCGGGTACATAATATAATTTTATGTCTTAAATGTAATATATTATATCAATCAATTTTATTACCTCCTCTTATTCAAAGAAACAAAAATATTGTCCATGTTATGCAGGTAAATCACCACTATGAATTATTTTTTTGATCTGTTTCCATTACCATCATTTTTTATGGTCATAAAACAATTGTTACAGTAAATTAATATTTCCATTGGTATTTTATAACCAATTACTTGTTCTGTAACTAATATTTACTCATAATAAAAAATAAATCAAAACTAGTTCATGGTATTCAGAAGAACCACCAAAATAAATTAAACATCTATCAATAATATTTTATCTAATGAATCATCAACATGTAATAAAAAAAGGATATATGATACCATTCATAGTTATAGAGTTTAACTAATAAAATTCCATTCTACTTCTGAAGTCTATATCCTATTTTACAATAACATCCGTAATTTTAATCTAATGAACCAATCAAAAAACCGTGAAACGAACACATCCTAACCCATGAAAATAATGATATATTATTAATTTATAGGAAATAATACATTGTAAAATCATCAAATAAAGTATTATAAATTTTATTTTAGTTATGTAGTGAGTCAAAAATATTCATTAAACCATTATACTAGTGGTAAAATTATGTGCCACTATAGGGATGCCTAAAGTATGTATTTTATCATCTCACTTTTCTCCTCTAAGATTTCCACCTTATTGACCACTTATTTATTGTGTATGGTGTATGTATATTGTCTTTTGATATATAATATAAGTAATATAAATATTTTCACATTATTAAATGTTTAATTTTAAAATTAATACTTTTCTAGGGCATGTGATTCGATTGATTACAAGTGGTATATGATTTCGTATCAATTTACATTTCATTGAAACTTATTTGTTATTATACATCAATTCAATTATATTTGGTGTATATACTATCCCTTTGATATGTAATATCATGTTTTATTCATTCCTAATAATAATTTATGTTTTGTTAAAAAAATTATTTTGGGGTATTATAATTCAAATGTATCAAATTGGTATGGGACACTTTGATAAAAAAATACTTTTGAAATAGATTATTCCATATATGAAGAATGTTTCAGACTAGTATGAAATAGGTTGGGTAAAATTTAAAATAATCCCATATATGCATCATTAATATCATGAAATGAACTAGTGGGGAAAACGTATTTGTTTCTACCCGTTGTGATAACCCATCTTGTGAATGGTCTTGATGGTAAGGATCTATGTACCTTGGAAACACAACATCAAATAATTAATAATTTCTTCTATTGAAAATTCAATCATTATAATTATTATTATCCCTAAAAAATTTTGACATTATATATTGAAAAATTCCATTATCAGTTAATTGATTAAATGGAACATGTGTTTAGTTATCTACCTTTCTATATAGATTATGATCAATGATTCATTATTGATTCCGTTATAATTAACCCTTTCTGAGTATTTAATATCATCCCTTATTTTGTTTATTCCCTAGTTTTTGAAGAGGAATCCCTTTAATGATTTTCAATGATTCTAAATTTCAATTTCATGATTCTTTATTTTGTCTCCCAAATCTAAAAAGGGTATCATGTATGTTGTATGGATTTCCAAAAATGATAAATTATTTGGTCCTATAGGATTTGGATCATGTATCTTTACTGATGTAATAAACTAAGCCATTCGCTCTGGGATTATATAGTACGGGCGTTATAGTTGGTATCATAGGAAGTTTAGTATAAACCGTGGAAATTATATTTTGAATATATATATATATATATATATTAATGAGGAAGCCTATTAGAAATCAGGGAAATAAGATTTTGAAAATATAGATTAGGGAACATAACTCTAAGGTATATATGAGGATAAGTGTATAAGAACATCCAAAAGAAACCATGTTTTTTATTATGAGTTTATATGGACATTAATTTCTCAATTTAGGTTTACTATTTCACTAGTATTGGGATTATACATTATTTTTCATAATAACATGATCTAATATAGTGTTTCCATTTCTTATAAATGGATCCTGGAAGGAAGAAAGTTATCAATACTCTTGAAAAATGTAGATGTTTGCAAGATGAGGAATCCAATACATCTAGTATTGGAATTGAGGAAATAATGTCTATATCAGGTAATATTAATCATTTTAGGAAAAATAACCCTACCCAAATAGAGAAACATGTTCCCCTGAAAGAATCTCCTATGTTTTATTGCTTTATGTGACAGAATCCTCAATCGTTTAGTGGGACTAAAAATCCAATGGTAGCTAAGAAATGGATTATATCATGAAAATATCTTTATGTATTTGGGATGTAGTGAAATGGAAAAAGTTTCACTTTTGGTGTGTTATATCAAAGGTTATGATGATCAATGGTGGTCTTTGATCTAGAAAACTCGGGTGGAAGAATAAATAGAACTCATGGAATGGAAAACTTTGATGGATACATTATACAATAAATAATTACCTTATGAGAGACAATTTGAGATGAATATAATTTTCATTTTCTTAGAGGAAAAAAGAAATAATAATGTTTCATGGATTATAAATCAACATTTACAAATGTAGTTAGGTATGACACAGATTATACACAAAATATGGAGTGCAAGATTGATCACATTTTTTTACGGTTTAAAATAGTCCATTAAGAGTACTGATCTCCCAAAAAAATTGTTATATGATGAAATAGTTTTATGTTCCATTCAAATGGATAAATAAATTTATAGATTCAATATATTCAAGGGAGATCCAGAGAATAAGAGGTTATTTGAACACAAAGATAAAGGGAATGTGTCAGGAAGTAAATGAAGAAATTTCCTTCATGTGACACATATGGAAAGCATCACCTAGGTTAATTTCAAAAAGGTTTGGAAATTTTTTATATGTGTGGATAAAGGGTTCACCAGGTCAATAAATTCAAACAAAAGAAGGAAAACATTGATATTTAGTGTTATGACTGCATGGATATGGGGAACTATGCAAATGAATGCCCCAATGCTCAAGGGAATCTATCAAAGAAGAGGTTAAGGGTGGATGGCCAAGATTATGAAATCATTAAAACTAAGGTATAACTTCCCAATGGTGATGTTTCAGGTACATTAATCATATATTCAAATTTATCTAATGACTGATTTTATTCTAGATCATCGCACTCTTTTATATCTATCTATTTTCTCATAATAATTAGACCTTTAAATTTTGATTTAATATGAAAGTTTTTAGTCAAATTTACTAAGGTAAGTCTCTTTGAAAAATAAATGTTTCAGGCAGTCGTCATTATAAAATATAAACTTACTTTATTTTTGGACCGTGTTATCATACCAATGTTTGAATTTGATATAATATTCAATATGGACTAAAAATCAAAATATGATTCAAAAGGAAGGATATTATGATTATTAGGGAAGATATATAATTCCTAATATTTATAGAAGAAGCTTTATCCCCTAATTATTATCTTGATCTACCCCTAATCGCTTAAATATGATTCTTAGGAAAGAATCAAAAACGCATATTCTGATGAAAAAATAATCATTAAATTGAGGATTAAATGATTGTGCTATAATTCATTGATTTATTTAATAAGGAATTACTTGGACATCCCCCCAAGAGTGAAGTTTAATTTTCCATTAATTGTATTGACAGTTCAATCCCAATATTAAATACTCCCAATAAAAAAGCCACCATGGAATTAGTGGACTTGAATAAACAACTAGGTTATTTTGGTAATAATGTATTTATTCATGTTATTGTTTCACCATGGAGAACCCATGTTATCTTTGTAAAGAATAAAGATATATCCATGAGATTTCAAATTGATTATAGTAAAATCATTGCTATTACAATAAAGATCAAGTATCCCCTACCCCACATTTATGATTATTTTGATCAACTTCATAGAGCCCAATATTTTTAAGAGATTGATCTTTATACATGGTATAACCAGTTTCTAGTAAAGAAGGAATACATTATGGGGACATCTTTTTGGATGAATAATGGACATTGTGATTTTACATTAATTCCATTTGGATTGACTAATTCACCCTATATTTTTATGAACACAATGAATCGAGGTTTCATGGAATATCTTGAGGATTTTTTTTTTGTTACTATTTAATGATATTCTAGTGTATGTTAAAATCTATGTGGATTGTGAGTGTCACATGTGGATAATTATTAAAGCTCCTAAATGGATGTATATTAGTCGATCTTCCAAAGACATAGGTAGCAGTATAATTTCCTACACGAACAAAAAAACTAAGGTATGAGTTTCTTTGGTTTGGAAGGTTATTATCGACAATTCTTTTAGTATTTTCCCGATCAGCTAACTCATTAACAAATCTTACACGTAAAGGGGTTAGGTTTTTTTGGAAAAAGGAATGAGATGAATTTTTTGATGAAATAATGAAGAGACTGATCAATGATATGATTTTTAATTTACCATCCATAAGTGATGGATTTTTCATCTATAGTTATTCTTTGAAGAAGGGACTTGGATATTTCCTAATGAATATTGAAAAAGTTATTTCAAATGCATCTAGGAAATTGGATACTCTTTAATAGAACTATCCAAACCATGATCTTGAGTTATAAATAGTAATCTTCACTTTGAAAAAATAGATACACAATATCTATGTTGAAATATGTGAGTTATACACAGATCATGAAAATATTGAAGTACAAATTCTCACAGAAAGAGATCAATAAGATAAAAAGCTAATGTCTTGAGTTACTCAAGGATTATTATTTCTCAATACACTACCACCTTAGGAAACAAAATAATGTAGAGGATACATTGAGTAGGAAACATCATGGAGTTCTAACGAAAATAAGTATTTTTAAGGATCCAATGATCATGGATATGGTAAAGATAGATATGGGAATTTATATTGATGAGGATGAATCAATAATTTTTCATATGATTAAAAAATTATATTTATTAGAGAGGATAAAGAATTCAAAATTTGATGATGTGAAATTTTAGAGAAAAATGAAAGTTGTGGATAATGGAAAATTAGAATATTTAATTTTAAAAGATGATGTCCTGAAATTTGGAAAGTGATTATGTTTTCCATCTATAACTAAGCTAAAAATTGTATTTTTGGATGAATTTGAGAGGAAATATTTCTTTATACACCCTGGTAACACAAATATGTATTGGTTTTTGGGGGAATATTATTTGTGGGAGAACATGAAGTGGGAAATTTTTTATTATGTGTCTATATGTTTTGTTTTTAAATAAGGTAATAATGTTAGGAAGCATCATATAAGAGTCATGAAACCTCTTCTTGTTTCTATATAGAAATAGGATGAAATTACCTTAGACTTTTTCATGGTACTAAAAAAGAATCCAAAAAGGAATGATGCATTATGGGTTAATATCGATCATCTAACCAAAGATAAACATTCACTTACTATAAGATAACACTTATCTCTTTACCACCTTGAAAGGCTCTATATTAATGAAATTTTAACACATCATGGTGAGAATATATCAATTGTTTCTGATCAAGAGCCCTGCTTTACATAAAAATTAAGGAAGTTTCTTCAGAAGGTAGTTGACAACGTGCTTCATTTATGCACTTCTGACCATCCAAAAACAGATGGAAAATATGAAATAAAAATTCAAACAATAGAATAAATATTGGAATTATGTTCAATCAACTATCAAGGTATGTGGGGTTAGTACTTACCATTGTAATATATTTCTTACAAACATAATTTCCACTCAATTATTCAAATGGCACCATATAACAAAATAAATATAAAGATATTTTATAATAATTTTTTTGGATGAATTTGTTGAAAGAAAAATCATAGGCCCAAATCTTGTGAAAGATATGACAATAAAGGTAAAGGCTATCCAACTCATATTAATGCATCTCAAAGTTGGAAAAATAGTTTTACAGATAGTTAGAGGAAATATTAATAGTTCCAAGTGGGATATCATGTTTTCATGAAAGTATCTACATGGAAGGGTGTTATAAATTGTAGTAATAAATGTAAATTAATCCCCAATTACATAGTAACCTTATAGATTCTGGAAAGATTTGGAGTTTTTTCTTATCATTTTCCAACCAAATCTCCTAAAATTGGAAGATGTGTTCCATATATATCTTCTAAGGAAGTACACGCCTTACCCAACACATTTTCTTTAATAAAATGAAATAGAGTTGGATCCTAACCTTTAATACAATGAATAAATCATCCATATACTTGATTACATAGAGCCAGTATTGAGAAATCAAATGAATCTTCTTGTAAACATACTCTAGAGATATAAAAAAATAAAAGAAGCAACATGGGAACCAGACGATACTATGAAGGAGAAATACCAACATATTTTTAGGAGGTAATACACCTATAATTTCAAGGATGAAATTTCTTTATGAGGGAATAATTTATCATCCCAATACTTTAAATGGTTTTCTCATTTATTGTAAATTTAATTAATTGTTATCTTACAATGCAGCCAACATCGGGTTCAAAAAACACCATTTATTCATAAATTTCATAGTTAATTAAATATTAAAATTTTGGATAATTTATTGTGTAAATTTATATTTTATATATCTTATAAAATTTTTTAACATTCTTCCAAAATATTTTATAGGAATAATAAAATAACAAATCCAATTTTACGCATAAAAATCAATATTTTTTATAGGTAAATTTTCCTTCTTTTAATAGAGAACTAGTAATGAAACAAAATTTCTACACTTTTATAAATTTTATGTCAATTTAAAATTATTCTTATAAATTTAAATGTCAATATTAAATTTTGGTTAAATGTTTTTATTTCTCTGAGAAGTTTCATTTTTTATTAATAGTCAAAATGTCGAAAATTATTTGGAAAATTATTTTATTTTGTTTTTTTAAAGGTTAAATTATATTTTTTATTGGTTTTAAAAATTAATTAGATAAATTATTCATATATTAAACAAATTTATATCATTTTAATCTATTTCACACTGATATATGATATAAAAACATTTCATAATTTTCAACATTTCACTATAAAAACCTTCTCTTTGGGTGTCTTCAAAATAATTAAAAATGTAATTATTATAATTATTTCAGTGGAATTTTGTAAAATTTATACCATATTTTGAATAATAAGGTCAAAATTATGATTTAATGTAATTTTTATTTCTATACATAAAAAATTTACAATGCTAGAATAATTAATTATCATGATATAGGTAAAAAATTAAATAGGGTAAATTTAAAAGGGAAAAGGATTAAAATGAATAATAAATACAACATTTAATGGTTTTTGTGATATTTTTACACCATAACTATCCAAAATAATAATAATTTCCAGACAAATTCATGGAAATTAATTTCATGTAAATGTGGTTGGCTTTAAATATAAAATTATAATTATTTTGATCATGTAAACCAACCTCTCCTCAAGTATAAATACTACACCTCACCACCCCATTTCGACCATGAAGCCTTGTAGAATCTCAAATATATTCCCAAAGTTATCATCTTCACGCACCTCAAGTCCATTTTTTTATAGTCTCACAAAAATACCAAATCCAAGGTCCTCGAGGGTCTCTCACGAAGGTGAAATTTAAGAGGTAATTTTCTCAAAATACCTCTCTTCTTTTCTTTTCTTCTTCTACTTTATCCACATATATTTCATTTATAAAATCATAATAATTAAATAATTATGTAAATACTAGAATATTATGTTTTTAATTTATTATCATATTTCTATATATTTTATTACTTCCTATTATTCAATGAAACTAAACTATTCTCCATGTTATGTCGGTTAATCACCTCTGTGAATAATGTTTTTGTTCCTTATCCATTATTTCCCTCTTATATGGCCATAAAACTGTTGTTATGGTTAAATAAAATTTTAATTGAAATATTATAACATATTAAACGTTCTATAACTAATATATACACTTAATGGTACATAAAACCGAACTAGTATATGGTATATAGAAAAACCTTTAAAATAAATTAAACATTTATCAAGGAAGTTTTATTCAAAGAATCATCATCACATATAAAAAAATGATATATGTGAACATAAATAATTATGAAAGTTCCTTAATACTATTCCATTCCACTTTAAGAGTTGTAATCCCATTTGAAAATAACATCCATAATTTTACACAATTGAACCAACCATAAACCATGAAATGAACGAACTGAAAACAATAAAATAATGAAATATTATTAATGAGTGTTTAATAAGTTTTCATAAAAAAATCACATAAAGTACTCTAAAAATTAATATATATTTTATTCATTTAATAACATTATTTGAACCATTGTACACGAGGTTAGAGTAAGCACATCTAAAGTTAAGTAAGAGATACTGATTTTTTCATCCCACTTTTCCTCTATAGGATATATTCCTTATCCCCAAATTAGTTTCTATGTGTGAGGTATTTATATATTAATTTTTTTTATAATAACATTAATATAATTATATTCAAGGTATTAAATTTATTATTTGATAATTATAACATTTATGGGGCATACCGTTCGACTGATTACATGTGGTATGGTATTTCATCTCAATTTACAATCCATTGAGACTTATTTTTTATTATACACCAATTAACTTATATTTGATGAATATTCTATACATTAGAAATTTAATGTCATTATTCATTAATTCCTCAAAGTATTATTAATTTTTTTTAATTTTCTTTTCCTTCATGGGGAATATAAATCAAATTTATCTAAGTGTAATGGGCCACTTTGATTTAAAAATAACTTTTTAAATCGATTATTACATATATGAATAATGATTTAAATTATTATGACACCTGATGGGGATTTAATAAATTAAACACGTTTATGTATAGGCAGTCTCATTAGATAAATTGGGTGGCCAAATTAGATGGGATTTTACGTGATATTCTAAACCATCTATTGAGAGGTCTTGATTGTAAATGTATCATGTACCTAGAAAAAATGGATTCCAATAATTAGGATTTTCCCCTTTGAAAATTAAATTATTATTATTATTCAATATATTGTTTCATTGAAATTATATTAGGATTAATTTAACTCTTTGTTTATTGATTAAATGGAATTAATTTTTACTTGTCTACATTTCCATGTAGATTATGCATATTGAATCATTAATGATTTTCTTTTACTTAACACGTATTGAGAATTTTAGATCACCCATTACTTTTGTTTCATGTCCCATTGTTATGAAGAGGAATCCTTTGACTGGGTTCTAAGGATTCTAAGATTTTATTTTAATGATGCTTTATTTTATTTACAGAATTTAATAAAGGTATCATGTATGTAATCTAGATTTCAAAAACTTATAAATTTTTCAATCTATTGGGATTTGAATCTTGTATTTATACCAATGTAATAATGTAATGAACTAACTCCAGGATTCTATGGTTTGGTAATTACAATGATATAGAATGAATCAATTGTATTGCTAATATGATGGAAACTAGATTTCAAAATTTTATGATGATGACGAATAGGTTAATTCTGTTCATGAATAACATTCCAAACAATGTGGATCATCCATGTTCTCCAAGATATAAAAAAACTATCAGTTAAATCCTTTTGGTATCAACAAAAACCTATTTTTAGTGGAACCTCTAATCAACAAATGGAAAAACTGTGGATCAACACTATAGAAAATATATTCTTAGTTACCCACTATTATAAGAAAGAGAAAGTTACATGGTAGTATATTTATAATAGTCATAAATGTATCTTTGGTGGAAACAAATCAATAAAAAATTTAAATGGGTGAGATGAAACGTATGGAGTTGGAAGAATATAAAAATATATTTATTCCAATTATATTCTCATACCCATTGACATAAAATGGAATGGGAATTAGTTGACTTGAAAAATAAAATAAAATGAATCAGTGAAGAGTTATGAGATGAACATTAAACATATTTCTTGATACACTTCAATAATTATTATTAAATTTGACAGGGATATCGATCAGTTTTTTTAAGGTAAGACCTTATCAACAGAGTTCACTTACAATATGAGACATTAGGAGTTATGAGAAGATTGGGTGATGTTATATAGAATTAAAATTTGAGTTTGGAAATAAATATTTATCTCATGGATTGAATGAATAGAATGAGATGATGGATACAAATATTAGGAAGAATTTCATCCATGAAAGGGATGGTAAGAAACAATAGATTTTAGTGTGTCATAATATTGGGATGAAGCATTCTTTGAATTTTCTACAAGGAAGTTGAATGTGATATAAGTTTGAAATTGATTTTTGTATAGTATGAAACAATCATGGATATGGAAATACTTATCATTTGAAGGATAATAAAAAAGAAAATATATAGAAAGTATAACGCACTACACAATTCCTCAAGTATAGGGAGCATAGACATTTCACAAAGAAACATCCAAATTAAAATATAATTAAGGGATAATATCATCAACCCTAGTAGAGTTGAATAAAAAATTCACCATTTTGAAATAATTATAGCTAAAGTAGAGGATAAAATTTTGTTGTGGTAAGTACACTCATTGTACATTAAAATATAAAAATAAAATTTTGTAATTATTAGTATATGCATTATTTTACTTCATAAAGGAAAAATATATAATTATATTCAAAGGAGAGATATCCTACCTCAAATCATTTCAAGAAAAACCTTATACATATTTAATTAAGAAATTTATTTCTAAAGAAGGGGAAGACATAGAATGTAGAATGATATGAGAAATATACATTGTTCTGAAATATGTTGATGTATCTCTAATAAATTACCTAGACCTCCTTGATAAAGAGATTTATAGTTTTAAATTGTACACAAATCTATATACTATCTAATATCAATGTTCCGTTATAGAATAAAATAATTAGACATGTAAAAATTGAATAAGAAACATCAAAATATATTTGAGAAGGCTTTAATTCAACGAAGTTTGAATCCATGAGAAGCACATTTTTTTATTTTTAGAGAATAAAGGAAGGATAAATGCGGTTATACATTGATAATAGAGCAATTAATGGGTTTGTAATGAAAACATTATTACCCTATTATAAGGATTGATGATTTTTTGACTATCATTATGGGGATTAATTCTTCTACATGATTGAACTTTGATCAGGTTAGCATTAGTTAAGGTTAAAGAAAGAAGATATCTTAAATACTACCTTTAGAACAAGATATGGGAATTATGATTTGGTTGTTATGTCATATGTCTTGAAAAATGCTACTTCTATATTATGGATTTGTTGAATAGAGTCTTTAGAGACTACAATGATATATTTTTAATTGCTATTATTGATGATATTTTGATATGTTTCATAATACACATGGATTATGAGAAATATCTAAGGTTAATTTTATAAACTATTTGGATGGAGAATATTTTTGATAAATTCATCAAATTTGAGTAATATTTATAGTAATTTCCATTCTTGGGACACATTTTAAGGATTGAAGGAATCATAGTGGATCCATCATAGGATAATTTTATAGACAAGAGGCATGAACCTATAATAGTAACTAATATTTATCGTTTTCATTGAACAATAGGATAATAGAGATGGTTTGTGGGAATATTTTAATTACTTTATAATCCACTAACCAAGTTAACTCAAAATGGAGTTCTTTTTATCTATATAATGGACTGTGAATAACGTTTCCTAGAATATAATAAGAGGTTAGTTAATAAAACTAGGCTAAATTTACACTCTAATAGTGAAGGGGATGTAATTTATATTTATTCAATCATGAAAGGAATTGGAGGTATAATAATTGAAAATGAAAATTTGATTATTTGTGTTACTCAGTAGCTAAATCCTAATTAATAGAATTATCCCACCCATTGTTTGAATTTATCTAAAGTAATCTTTTCATCATAGATATAAAGAAACTATATATATAAGTTGACTAGAAATATATACCTAAACCACTAGATTATTATATTTATTTTCACAAAAAAATAATTAAACCTCATATAAAGGATATTGTTGTAAATTTATAACAACTATGATTGTTCTTTCAATCATTAACCTGGAAAATAAAACAGTGGTTATAATGTGTAATGTAAGAAATACAATATATTTCTTAAAATGATGATATTTTAATGAGATCCATCAATAAAGGACTTAGTGATTGTTGATATGTTAGTCATTTGGATGGTAAGTCATTAAAATTATCAAAAATAATTTATCAACCGTCATTACTATATATGTTTAATAAAGCATTAAGTAATGATATTATGCTATAAAAAACAAGAATATATGAAATATGGGAACTATTCTATGTACAATATTGATAAATAATGAGTACTGAGGATGGGAACAAGGAAACGTATCCCAACTATTAAATGGTTAAAGAAGAAATTAATGTATGAATCTCACATCTCCCCATTTACTAAATATCATTGAAGAAAAAAATATAGTGATATATGTGATCATTACTGGTTGGATAAATTAAAAATGGCAGATTTATGACTATACTAAAATATATTTTGAATTTAAGAAAGTGATGGTCAATAAAAAGAACCCAAAATAGTGATAAAATAAATCCCATACCTATTTATAGTGGGACAACATCACTATGAACTTTTTTACTGGTCTTCCTAAGACATCTAAGGGAAATAATTTCACAAGGTAAATTAGTGATAAATTTAAATTATTCATTTTTTCACCATACGATATGATTTATCCATGGATCACATTGCTCAAATATATATTTAATATGTATTGAGAATTGCGGGGCACCACTATTTTTTTGTTTTGGAACATGGTCGATGATTTACTATTATATTCTAGTGTATCATTAAAAGGGATATGAATACAAATGTAAAAATTAGAAAACCATATCATCCAAAAACTTTATGGAATTGTAAGAGGACTATTCAAACACTATTATATAGGGTAAGTGATAGCTTACTAGGTATTCAATAGAGTTGTGATCAACATCATCCACATATTGAGTTTTAATATAATAATAGAATTCACATGGGTATTCAAATGGTTCCTTCTGAAGCACCATATAAGAAGTCTGAAACTCCAACATGATGAGATAAATTTATAGAAGGAAATTTTTTTGGACCATAAATTTTTAATTTCACTAGGTATAAAATAGAAGGGACCTGAAAATAAAATAATTAATCTCATACTTTAAAAAAGAGTAATGATGGAAATCTAAAGAATGGTATATATTTTCATGTCATGGTTCACATATTCCTCAAAACATCCCAATGGAAAGTGTTAATTATATTTCTTAAGAAGCGTAAATTAAGTCTGAGGTACATTGGACCATTTTAGATTTTGGAGCGTGTTGGAGAATTTTCTATTTGGTCGAAATACCTCCAAATCATTCCAATTTCCTGGGAATCTTCCACGTGTCTCTAACAAGAAATTATATGTCAAAAATAACACACATACATGATACAAACTCTCTATAATTATAGCTTAACCTATTTTATGAAAAATAACCAATCGATATTCATAATTAAACAAGGCAGGTGTTGAGGATCAATACAACAAAAATCATGAAAGACTTAAAAAGAAGCCATAATTTTTAAAAAAAAACATGGGATCTAGAATAATAAATAAAATATAATTACCATCATTAATAAAATAACTCATGTTTCACAATGACTATTTTATTATTTTTTATAATATAATAACATAGAATGTCTTATATATTTCATTACATATCATGAATTAATATTGAATATAATATCTAGAAATAATATTAGGAGGTAAATGTAAAATAATAATTTACACTCTAATGTAAACTCCACTAGATTGAATTATCTAATAAAGATCACTCCAGATATATAAATATTAATATTAAAAAGAATAGTTTGAAATAATATAAAAATTATCCTGGTAATTATGACACCTTTATAACTAAAGTAGTAAATGTTCTGTTTTTAGAATGGTGGAGTGTGTTTACGGTATGAAGGGAAAAGTGACTATTAAAATCTGAGAGTAGCCTAACCATGGATCAATATGATTGTTAGGTATTGAAAATATTTTTAATATTTCTACCACTATAATTATTGTATATAAAGTGTAATGATAATAGATAATTAATGTAGAATAGAAAAGTGAAAATTCCTCATTTAGTATGATCATGCCTTTTAAATCCCAATAATGAAAACATGGTATAGAGATAGTTTCACTAGGATTCACCATTGAACATTCCCAAATAGATATTAAATAAGTAAGCCTCTAGAATCGATTATATAAAAAGTACAAGTTCGTGGAAATGAAAAATATTTTAAATTTAGTTGAACCACCCCATGAAAGTACCACTATTGAATACAATTTTTATTCCTAGGTAATAAATAGATTTAAATACCCATCATTGATTAGGGATTACAATGTATGAAACCTATGTTACTCTCTAATGCATTAATATTGATGAAATGTTTGCATTTTCAAACACTTATATACTCAATGATTTTATATGAAACAATATTTTTATCTTCAAATGTTAATTGATAAAATGTTTTTTGGTTATCTATGTGGCTGGAGTAAATTAAGATATATTAATGGTGTGCCCTAATAGTTATCCTTTTAATTATTTAAATAATTATTCTCTGTTATTTCATGTTTTATTACACCTAGGTGAATAACAATGCTAAATTATTTTATTGATACCTTATTATTAATCCGTGTTCATATATATATGAATATATAATTTTCATATAGTATCCACCTTTACAAGTTATGTATCACGTACATATGATAATTCTCTCATGTTATACCTTATGTTTTAGCTATGATAATATCTCATGATTTATTTCCTTTTTATCCCTTGCTGAGATTTAGGATCAACCTTTTCTAATAATTTATTTCCTTGAGAAATTACTTACGGTGAGGTGATCTTGGATGGAATAATAAATTAGTATTTACTGAGGATTAAATAAATTTTATGTTTTTGCTTTCCTTATATACTTCATGTATTATATAACTAGTATTAAAAACACTAAACCAAAAAAGTTCCTGCATGGTTATTAATATAATATTTTTAATGTATTATGTTATGAATCATGTATTAAAAATGTGGGTCCCCATAATTAATACCCAGACCTTCTAGCCATGGAAGGTCTTCAATGTAAAATCAAAAAGGCATGTGGAACAGTTGAAAAGATCCAAGGTACAAAAAAGTTCCAATAAAGTGAATTTATTTGACTAATCTAATCAGAAGATGTATGTTCTTCACCTAATATCTCCTTGAGAGAAATTTCAGTAGTAGGTGGCTCTATCCTTGATCACAACATTGAACTAACTGAACATAAAAATGTAAAATTGTAGTAGAGTTCATTGAACACCATGGATTAAAATAATCATAATCATATCCTTGGATTCTCATAGAATATTAAAACTGAATAATGAAAAATAATAAGAATAATTCATAAATATTTATATTTTGACACCAAAATATAATCCCTTATAAAAATACACCGAATAAATAAATTGAGGTTCCCTGGGATATGAGATGAAATAAGCTTCATGATTACTATAATTGAATAAGTACATATATCTATTATTAATTCCTTTAATCTATTGATTTAATTAATAAATAATTAGAAAAAATATCAACAATATTATTCCATGTACTTTATGTTCCATTGCAAAGGTATTGGATGGTAAATTATTTTATGATGAGTGTATCTCTATCTTTTGATGAAAATAATTACTCTTGTATCATAGTGATTAATAAAATACCACTAATAAGATTATTCATCTTGATACATTAGAACATACAATAATATATTTAGTTGACTGAAATAGAACATAAACAAAATCTTGAAGTTATCTTAATATTAATGTGTATTTTGTTTTTCAAAATAAAAAATAAAAATTTTTATTTAAATTAATATAAATTTCTGAATTATAAATAATACATCTTGATAAACATGTGTATTGGATAACACAATGTTATACTATGAGAAGTCAATTTTCATTCCACTTAACAATATATATATATATATATATATATATTTGTATATATATACAAAAAAAACTATAGGAATGATAAAGTATATATTTGATTTTTATAACTTGAAAAAATTATTTTTTAAACACATTTAAGAATACAAAATAAAAATACATAAGTACCTATCTAACATAAATAAATTATAGACTAAAGATAAAACTTATGTTGGATTCATATTCCGGGGTTTAGTTAAACTCGTTTCATCTCTTTTTAATTCACAGAACACCTCTCTCTGATTAACTGATAAAACCATCCCACTAATGTCTTTTATAAGGAAAATCTATAAATTAAGGTAATTTGAATAATTTTGAAACATATGATTCATATTCTTAATATACAACTCCTTCCATATATTCAATCTATATCCCCAAAAAATATAATGTTATGATATAAATAAATCCTACTATATACTTAAAACATTTTATTAGTTCACCATCAACCTTTGAAATTTATCTACTAAAAATATTCCATGATGTATTTTGGAAACTAATGTAACTCTTTACATTAAGATATTACCAAAATAATATAAAACTATTACAATATTTATGCGACAAGCATTCTGATTTTTGACTGGAATACTTATTTTATTTGTTAACTTTTACCTTCCTAATGATCTAACATATGACATGTAGCCTCTTGCACTCTATATTATATTCACAATATTATACTAAGATATATAAACTCTTTATTTCTTAGTATTAGCACTTATTTACCTTAGTATTAAAATATAAAAAATAAATTATTGTATCCATATCATTTATGGATTTTTATGTGTTTATAGAAAATTATTAAAATGGTTTTTTTCTTTAATATATTCCAATTTTGGTGGTGAAATTTAAATTCTTTATATTTTGAGAAAAATTAATATAGAATCATTCTTCCTGGATATAATATGTTTATACATATCTCCCCTTAAAATTGGTTAATGAATCCAAGTATTCATTAATCATGAATAATAAATATATAATCTCTTACCTATCATAATAACTCTTATTTAAAAAACTTCTCTCATCATATAAGATAAATAAAATTATTATACACATCCATTACATTCCTACATCTAATCATTATATATTCATTTAAATTCAAATTTTTTTATTTATTAACCCTTTGCTTCAGCACTTGAATGAAAACTATAAGATCTATTAATTAATGAAATTATTTTTATCTCATGTATATTTTCAGCATTTTTAAAGTATAAAATTTGAATCATATGCACCTAAAAATCTATGAATTAATTTCTATGACAATAATACCGTATTGGTATACTTCATAGAGTTTTAAAAATAATTATAGAATCATTACTCCTTCCTAATAACTTTAGGTTTCAATGTCCTTAGATGTCTATTTAAAGAATTGTTGTTGGGATTTCCAACTATATTTAGTTCTTCTAGACTAAACCTTGAACGCTTATACCACCAATATAGCACAAAAATCTGATCATCACACTCCAAGATCATATTTATCTATACTTTTAGAAAATCTGGTAAATAATTCATAAATTTTTTATATTTTCTTGAAATTTACAATGAGGAAAAAATGATTTCATCAACCATAATAACCTTTATAAGAAACCTTCAGACTCTCTAAGTCATTATCAAGTGCAATAATTTTGATTATATGATTATAGTCTAAAATTATTTAATTATTCTTGCATATTATGCCTTTAAAACCATATTTTAGTCAATCTATGATTTACACAGTCATATATATTCATTTGTTGAGAAACATCAACCCTTGGTTACTACGGAAGGTGCTACATTAAAAGAAAGAATATTCCATTACATAAGAACCTTTCTTAAGTCGATCGTCGGAGGAGTTATATACACATGGATTTATCTTTAGAATGATTAATATCAAGGTAATGTTATATATTCAAGATGTTTTTAACTTTTATAGAAAATTTTATTAGATGAGTATCATGTTGTAAAAACTTCTGATAATGACATTAGTTAAATGTTCTCCAACTAAAATGATTATAACTTCCTCGTTAAAGGTATTCTCTATATATATCATGCTTTAATGATTTTTATAGAGTTTAAAGATAATTGGATTTAATATAGTTGTTTTATAAATTAAAATTGGATAGGCACTGGTTTCAAAACAAGTTCATGCTGTAAAGAGATGATTCAAAACAAGAATTTTTTAGAAGGAAGAATCCATGAATCAAGTTCCTGATGGAAAATTAATTCATGATGTTAATATAATTAACATCATAAATTATTCACTCATTATTTTAATATGAGGTGCCTCCTTTTCTAAATACATTCAACTTAGTAGATTCATGTTGTGAATCTATATTTCCTGGCATGGATATGATCTACCCAGATGGTATTATTATATTTCATACCTGAGACTTATGCAATTCAACAGGCATGTGATCCCTCTAACCCTAAGTCTTCTATTGGACTCATGGATGATTTCATCCCTTATGGACTTCTCTATTTGTAATTTTACTTCCATCATGGTTGGTTCATCTTCTTTTGGTATATTTGATTCCTCGTCATTCAATTTCTATTAATTATCTGGGTTAGGGAAGCAAAGATAAGAATATTTTCTGAGTCTTCTATAAGATATATGATATATCTCAATATCATGTTGTCTAGTTTGGGATTTTGATGTTCATTGTCTATTTCTCTTATCAGTTTTTTTGTAGTTCATATAACTCTCAAAGTATGTGTTAATGAAACTTCTCTGACGACCATTTTGTTTATGGAACTTGGTTCTAATATTTGATAATTAATGTTAGGGCCTTTATTCATTTCTCAATTATTCCTCTCCACTATTGGACTATTGATATCATTATAGGGTGGTGACAAACCTAAGTGTGAGGTTGGTGGTTTTATCTCAAGCCTATATTCGATTAAGCGTAATTTATCTCTGATTTATGATTTGTTTTCCAACTAAATTTCATGATTTATTTATTTTTGTGTGTAAATGGTATTTTAAAATATTGGGATTCCATCATTTTGGAAAAAGAATTTTGTTTTTAAGGAATTGATAAATTCATTATAGAATGGGTTTTCAAAAGATATTTTTTATGAAAAAGGGTTTTTTGGTATTGTACTGTCAAATATGCAATCCCCTTGAAATGATTTGATAAATATAGCACATTGGAGTTTTGGTCACTTAGGTGGAGTGTGTAGTATTGGGCCTCATCCATAGGTATCATTGACAATTCACATAATAGGGTGTTATCCAATCCTATATGATATATTCATTTGATTTATGACTTGATAAAAATTGTTCGGGGTTTACATTATAGGGTGTTCCTCAGTTACCTATCCTTAATGCATGTGTTCAAGGGACTTCAGGTGAACACTATTCTATGATTTAGGAACAAGTGATCTATATTTTCTAGACGTTTAGATCCTAGGAATGTTTACCATTGTTCTTTTTCATGTCCTTGTTTTGATTTTATAAACCTTTATGGATAAATGTAAATATTTTATGGAAATTATTCCTTGAGACTATTTAAATTGGCCTTATTTTAGAACTGTGGGAAAAAGAAATTTGTTTACCATGCTTTTAATATAAAATTTTTAACTACTTATCATACATTTTTTAAAATTGATCATATTGGTATTTTTGTATAAAAACATAATATGGAAAATTTGGGTGATATCCTATAGAGCCTTTTTAGCACACACAATACACATTCCCTTGGAAATGTGTAAACCTTGTATTGTATATTAATTCATGTAATGGAAAGGCACTACAATGAAGTGGTGAGGTTTTTATCTTATGGGCATGGATATCTGGTGGTGACATGGTGGTAAATTTCCCACATATCAGATGGAGTGGTTGTTTACATTTTTATTTTGAGCTTTTTGGTAGTTGAAAATGTTCCTTTGAGTATTATATTTCTACTTTATAGTTGTATCACTACTGTTGTATTTTGTTAATTATGTATTGTACTCTATTTATGAATTACTTTATATATATATATATACTCTGTGTATCCAGATATAGGTTGGTCAAAATCATTACCCTTGTTTGTTGTGTGATTCCTAGGTCCTAGTCTCTAGCCCATGGGGGTTAGGAATTCTCTTCAGTTGAGTGTTGAATTGTTTTGGGGAGAACTCAGGTGGGAATCCTAGTTCGGTTATTTAAAATTGGAATCATAGTTTTGTTTTTCCTCTAGTTTCATTGTCTACGGATATTTTGTTAATATTAGATAGTATATTTGGGGGTTGGGGATGGGATTCGGTTAATTCTTGGCTATATATTACTGGGTGGAACATCAAATTTCCATGGGATATTGGGTTTTTTTTGTCTCGTGAGTCATATTTTTATAATAATATCATTTTTATTATGATATTTTAGTTTCTACTTATATTTTTCTCATTATATGCTAGTTATACTTTTTTGCGGTATGTATAATATATCTTATGAGACATCTTCCATTGTTTCTATAGGAGGGGGAGTGTGATATTATTACTAATGGAATTTTCCTCTGGATAAAAATATTATTGGGGATATTGTATTAATATTTCATTCAATTGATTAGAAAGAAATTCTGGTTCATAGCCCATTTTTATATGCATATCCAGGAGAGTGAGGTTATAGAGACTGATTGTGAGAGTTCCTATATGAGAAGCCCACGTCCTTTAAGGGTACGAAAGAGCTCAATGAGGTTTAAGATTTGATAGACAATATTGATTAGGTCTTTTACTTCTAAGATACACCTAAGTATATAAAGTTGAAATTTGCAATGTTTTCACATTTAGATCCCATTAAGTGGTGGTGGGATTCTATTATATAGGAAAACCAACACGTGCCTTCTGATTTAAATGGTTTTAATGATATCTTATTTTATCTATTGTATAGATATTCTTTGATGATAAATATTTATAAATAGTTTATATCCAATTACTAGGGAGAGTTCCATGTTTCCAAGTACAACAAGAACATTGTGGATTTGGTTCTTTTTACTCTAGAAGTGATGATGAATGGTCAGCTGAGAGAACTAAATTATTGAAAGTTATCGTGACAAGATATAAAATTATTGGTTTATATTCTAATTATTGCCACATATTTTGACATGTTTTGAAGGGATATGGTGGAAAATAGATACTACATGAGATATTGGATTCACATGAATTTATCATCCCCCTATCAATGATTTTAATGGCATGAAAAAAAGATAAAGTGGAATGTTAATCTCAAGGGTGGTGTAAGTGCGCCGTAGTAGCAGGCCCCCTATATACCACACCTTTGAATATTTTCAATTCTTTTATCCACTGAGGAAATTAAAAAATGTTCTTTCAATAAAATTTTATGCCCCACTATATCTATGGATATTGATCTCCAAATTCTTTAACAATGAAGTCACGTGATTAAAAGTATATTGGGCTCTAGCCATAGGTTTCAGGAGTGATGCTCCTTCACATAGTGTATGAATCTCTATAAAAATATGCCATGGGATAACAATGGTGACTCATTCTATATTTTTTATATTCTATATCATCTACTATTTTTTATATAGGTTACTTTCACTTGACAATATCAACCGATTTTGTTGATATGGGAAAAATTACAACTGAGATCGTTTCCATTTCAATGTATCAAGTGACACCTATTGTAATGAGAAAGGACTTGAGTTTTTTTTTGTTTCCTCTATTGATAGTTGAAGTAGAGTTTTTTTGGGTTCTGCTAGTTTGGGATCAGGATTTATTTAATATCATCATCAATTTGTACTGTCTAGTAGCTCATCATAATGAGATTGATCATTATCATCGACATGTTTTATTCTCTAATTTCTATGGGATATATCAATTTCTTCAGAATATTGGGACCCATGGTTCTGTCATATAGGATCCTTCGGCCCAATGATACATATTGTTTTATCTTTTATTGAAGTTGAGATTGATGATGCTACCCTCTATGTTAATCTTCTGACTTTTTTTAGGGCTTCCCTGATGCCTTCCTAGATAACTTGTCTTGTATTCTTGAAGATATAGTGGTAGATTTGATTATTTATCTGATGGAAAGTATGAAATTGATCTTGATAACTTATTATATTATTGAACCTTCTTTACTAAAAGATCTCATGGTTCAAATAGAAAATTTTCCTAATAATGTATTTATTCATCCCAATTTTTTTTACCATTATCCCCCATTCTATTTTATAATAAGGATAATGTTTTAATTTTTTCATGCATAAACCATAAATATTTTAAGCATGTGGATGATAATAATTAACAATTTTTCATTGTGTATATTATTTTTTTTATTACTTTAATGATGAAAACAAGTCTTCAAATATCGGTCTTTGATCGGGTAATCATTAAATCAAGGTTAGGGAGTTAGATACATCAATATCCTCTTTTTTAGTAGGTATAAATATTATGAAAATAATATTATTCCTTTTTATATCATGAATAACAATATATTTATCATTTATTTGATTAAATGGATATTTTATTAGTATCTTGACACCATTTGTCTAGTGTTTTTTGATGATATCCTTTGTTGTTTGAGATCCAGTCCTGAGCACAGGCACCATTTGAATCTGATTTTGGATATCCCAGAGATTCATCTACATAATGTGAAGTTATTGAAATGAATTTTTTTGATTCAAGAAGTGAATTTAATAGGGCATGTAATTTTTTAACATGGAATTGCAATCGATTTTGAGAAAGTGAAGTCTATTTTTTATAGGATGAATCGGAGAATGTTTTCAAAATATAGATATTACTTGGTATAAATGAATATTATCGATATTTCATTAAGGATTTGTTGAATTTAAAATAACCATTGACCTATTATACCATAAATGTGGTGAAATTCAATGGGGATGGTAAATTTTAGGATTCTTTCAATAAGTTAAAATGACTTCTGACATCAACTCTTATTTTGATATTTTTTTTAGCCTTGTGTAGGGTATGTTGATTACTTTAATGTTTATTATATTGTTCTAGGCTGTGTGCCAATATTAGATTCTAACATCAAGGAATATGTATCTCATATTCTTTGGATGATTTGGAACAATTATCTCAATCATGATTTAGAGCTAGTCATGGAAATATATCTTCTTATGTGTTGGTGAAACTATATTTTTGGGGATATATTCATATTCTTATATGATCACAAGGGTTTCAACTATATATTTTTTCCATAAGGACCTTATTCATAAAAATAGATAGTGGGTTCGGTACCTCTATAATTTTTACTTTGACATCACATTCACTCCTAGGAAGGGAAATGGTATTTCTGATTCCCTCAGTAGAAATTTCCCTTCCAAATATTGGAATCGAAGGAGGAGTGGAACCTTATGGATCTTTTAACTATGTTTTATTTGGATGATAAATATAGTGATTTAGGTATGGTTTTAAGAAATTATTAATAATCATCATTTCTTCTTGAATCTATTTTTTTGGAACACCAACAAGATATAGAGTTCAAGAGATCCAGGGAAACCTTATATGGTGTGCATACTATTTGTAGTTTCTCTATCCCTTATAATGATATTATCTACTACATAAATAAGTTTTTCATCCCATTATCCAAATAACTTCAATGTTTTATTATTTTCATTGTTCTTCATGGGATGTTTTCCCTTAAACTACGAAAATTAATCAAAACAATAGATTGGGTTTCTTTTGGCTAGGTATGAAGCATGAAATTGCTAATTATGAGTCCTATTGTAAAACTTTCTTGAAGATAATGAATGATCTTGAGAGGATTTATTTTTTGACCTATCCTATTCTAGTTCTTGACTGGAAATGGTAGGATGTGTCCACTAAATGCACTTTTGGATTACCATGGAATCTTCTAGTGAATAATTATTTCTAAGAGGTGATTTATATGTTGATGAAATCACCTCATTTGATTATGATCAGAGATAACACCAAGGTTGATGATTTGGGTAATCTGTATGTATAAGAGGTTTTGAGGATAGATGGGGTTCCCTAAGTCATTATCTCGGATAGGGATCCTTGGTTAACTTCTATATTCTTGAATAGTATCGAAGAGGTGATAGGTCCATATGTTAGATTGAGTACAGATTACCATCCATAGATTGACTGTCCTATGGGACATGCTATTCATATCTTAGAGGATATAGTATTTTCTTATGTCTTTGTTTTAATTAGATATTGGGATTTATATCTAGGAAAAGTATTTTTTCTGAATCTCAATAGTTTAGAGTCATTGATTAGAATGGTTAACTTCAAGGATTTGTATTGTCACTCATGTAGGTAACAAATTTATTGATCGAAGGTAGGATAATCCTATCTTATATGACCAAGTATCATATAGTAAATTTCAATGAGTATTTAGTATTGAAGTTAATAATTGGTAAAACATCAAAATTTGATGAAAATATATGTCGATTGATGACATCATTCTTTAAATTTTTCCATTAGTGACTGAGTTTTCCAAAATGTTTCCCATATTTTGGGTCACTGTATTCTTAGGAGACAAGGGAACCTGACTGCAAGCTATGTTGGTCCATTTGAAATAATTTATTGTTGCTAGAGGGTTGATTATTGGTTGTTATTTCTAACACATTGGATAAGTATACAAGATTTATTTTACATAACATTACTTAGGATGTATCATCCGGATCCCTCTCTTGTTTTTAGTTGTACGAAGATTGAGTTGGAGAAGGATGATTCCATTATGGAGAAGCTAGTGGAGATTGTTGAATCTAATGTGAAAATATTTTTTGGGTAATCTATTATTTTGGTCAAACTGTTCGGTGACATAGATTGTGTTCCTAAGAGATAGGGGATCGTGATTCATCAGAGAGTATGAAATGACCTCACCTCATTTCAGATCACCCATCGTCATTATGAATTTCTATGGTCAGAATGTCCTATGATGGGGATATTTTAACATGTTTGTTAAAGGTAAAATCTCTATTTATTGGTTAATAAAAGTATTCCTTTTCTGGTCAAGCAGGATTCAATCTATGTGTTTTATAAGGTAATATATTATAGGAATTGGCTATAAAACTAGTTCTGGCTATAAAAGGTGGATTCACAACATGGATTTGTTTGCATGAATATTTCATGAATTTTATTTATGATGTGAAAGGAATTAATTAAATAAATATAATTAACATTGTTAATTAGTAACTCTAGATTTTAATCTGAGGTGGTTTCTTATTCAACATGCATGAAACCTGAAATATTCACATTGTGAATCTATGATAAAAAAATTGAATCATTTTTTTCAATCAAGACTTATTTGACAGAATTCATGACTCTTCTTTATTTCAATATATTCATTCTCCCAAGAACTCTAGGGATGAACATGGTGTTTTGAGTGATTAAATCCCTTCCAGACTTCACAATTTGAAATTTCATCTCCATATTAGTTGTCCAGTCATTCCTTAGTAATTTTGGTTCCAACTCTTTCATTTTCCTTCATTTATCTTAGTTTTTTAATAAAGTTAGGTTTATTTTTTTCATTCTTTTAATAAGGATATGATATATATCAATCCATTGTACTTCCCTTTTGATGTTTGACATTAAGGGATTGGTTTTTTTTGTTTTTTATGGTGTTGTGTGCGAGACACCTGAGGTATGTGTCGTTATGACATATATACCTCGACTTTTATTTTTGAAAAACTATTATACGGTTTTAGAATCAATTTTAGGGCCCATATTCCTGAATATTTCATTACTTTCTAATATTTGGGTGCATACCAATTTACCGATGGTCTACAACCTATGTTTGTGGTAGGTGGTTATATTCAGAACCTATTTTGGATAGACCATTTTTTTTTGTTTTGTAATTATTTTAATAGAATTTGAAAAATTGATTGATTTTTGTCTATAAATGGGATTTGATAAAAGTTATTTTTTCCCCTTGTTTTGGTAAAAGATATTTTTTTTCAAGGAATTGTGAAAAGGATTGAAAAATTGATTTTTAGAATATATATTTAAGGGGAAAATGTTTTTTGGAATTGTATTTTGAAATGTGTACACCCTTTAAAATGATTTGACAATTGTACCACATAGGAGCATTGGTTAGTAAGGTTAAGGGTTTAGTATTGCACCTTATCCATTGGGATTTTGGGGAGTTCACATTATATGATGTTCTCCATTCCTATATCTTATATGTATGGGCACTATGACTTGATAGTCATTATTGGGGATTCACTATCATGGGTGTTCCTCCAATCCCTAAACATACTGCATGGGTTTTATGGACTTGATGTGTACATAAATCTATGATTGAGGTACGAGTGGTCTAACTAGCATAACCTTTGGTAATACACATGTTTTTCAAAATTATTCTTCAGCTTGCACTATTATGGAATTGATATAATATACTGAACTTCTCTTTTTATACATTAAAAGTATATCATTATTTCAAAAAACATAATACATTACACAAACTGACACCCAAAGACCATATTAGTTTAGTACCTTTTGAAACATGGAAATGAAGACCCTGGTACATAAGTGAGCTACAATTTCCCCTAATAGGTTTTTTATGACTACCACCCTTCTTAGACACATCATACATAATACATATCTTCATTACCAGAGAAAAACAAGCATAAAAAATGGGTGATCACATATTTTTAGTAAGGTTTAACAAGGGGTATATGATAGAATAACCATGATCATAAGCATATGAGAATATGATCATGAAAATTGATTATCATACCGTTCATATCAAAGATCTGAAACAAGATCCCTAACATAAATATTTGAAGTTCAGAATACATGAATCATAAGGAAATCAAAAGTGTATTCAATGAATGAATAACATAGGAATAAGACATAGAATTACAAAACATGCATAAAATTGCAATATCATTCCATATAATTCACATCTCAATGCCAAAAACTTATTAGGGAACATTGTTGGAACTAAAAATATGAAGTGGGACACATCATAATCCCTAGTCATAGTTCATTATTTATATGCACTACCACAAAACTGGGCAAGGCCTGCGCCCCCCCTTTATCAGCTCTAACGGTTTAGCGCCGATAAAGGCCCGCCCCTTTATCAGCGCTTTTTTAGCGCTGATAAAGGGATTATTTATCAGCTCTAACAAAGCGCTGATAAAGGTTGTATTTATCAGCGCTTTTCATTTTAGCGCTGATAAATACACCCTTTATTAGTGCTTTTTACTAGCGCTGATAAAGGGTCCCACGGATTTGTTAAAAACCCGCGGGTCCTCTTCCTCCTCCCCGCACACAATCAAGCTCTTGCGGAAGCCCTCGTCTGTGCCGCTGCCGCCACCTCCTCCTCCTCCGCTGTGGCCGCCGCCTCCTCCTCTGCTTCTGCTCCTCCTCCTCCTCCTCTACCCGGCCTCATCCTCCTCCTCCTCTGGTGCCTCTGCTGCCTCCGCCCTGCCTCAGCCCTGCCTCCGCGCCGCTGCCGCTGCCGTGCCTCCTCCTCCACCGCGGCCTCCTCCTCCTCCTCCGCTGGTGCCTCCTCCTCCTCCGCCGATGCCTCCTCCTCCACCGCGGCCTCCTCCTCCTCCACTGGTGCCTCCGCGGCCTCCTCCTCCTCCGCGGCCTCCTCCTCCTCCATTGTGTGGTATGTTATGCCCAATAATTGTAATTTGCTTTGTTTTTTGTTTTTGTTCTATATTTCAACTATCATGATTTGTGTGAATCAATTTTATTTGAAGTGGGGGGGGTGAAGGTACTGCAGGGGTGTAGTGGGTGGGGGGGTGTGCAGGTGGGGGTGTTTAGGTGGGGGAGATGTGCAGTGGGTGAACATGTGTAGGTGGGGCGTATAATGGGGGGTCTATTGGGTGTGAGGTGGGGGGGTGTACAGGTTGGGGGTTGGGGGTGGGGGTGGGCTGTGCAGGTGGGGGTGGGTGGGATATGCAAGTGGGAGGGGGGGTTGTTCAAGTGGGTGGTGGGGAAGAGAGTGTTCTAGTTGGGGGGGGTCTAGGTAGGTGGGAGTCTGTTGGTGGGTGAGGTTGGGGGTGTACAAGTGGGGGGTGTGAAGGTGGGGGTGGGGGAGGGGGGTTGTGCAAGTGGGGGGTGTAGTGGGTGGATGGGAGGGGGGATGTGCAGGAGTCTGCTGAGGGGGATATGGGGAGAGGGGATGTGCATGTGGGAAGTCGACACTTCCATAGTTTTCCAATAAGCACTGGGAAGTCATCACTTCTAGAGATTTGGATAGGCCTGAGGCCTCTTAGGTTTTGGTTCTTGTCTATTTATCTTGATGAGTAAGGAATCATATGATCTAAAAGTGACATCAACTATATATGATTAATTATTTCTCCCACAAAACAATTTTCTACAAATAATATATCTTTGGAAGGTGAGGGAGACTTTTAGAATTCTTTAATATAGAGACCAGTCAAGGAAAGTATCCATATATATCCACCTAGAGTAGGGACCTCTGCGGCCGCCGCCTCCTCCTCCTCCGCCGTGGCCGCCGCCTCCTCCTCTGCTTCTGCTCCTCCTCCTCCTCCTCCACCGGCCTCATCCTCCTCCTCTGCCGGTGCCGCCGGTGCCTCCGCGGCCTCCTCCTCTTCTTCCGGTGCCTCCACGGCCTCCTCCTCCTCCGCCGTCACGCCGTGGTCAAGCCGCAGTCACGCCGCGGTCACGCCGCAGTCACACCGCGGTCACGCCGCGGTCACACCGGTGCCTCCGCGGCCGCCGCCTCCTCCTCCTCCGCCGCGGCTGCCGCCTCCTCCTCTGCTCATGCTCCTCCTCCTCCTCCTCCACCGGCCTCATCCTCCTCCTCCTCTGCTGCCTCTTCTGCCTTCGTTGCCTCCGCCCTACCTCCGCCCTTCCTCTGCGCTGCCGCCGGTGCCTCCTCCTCCACCGCGGCCTCCTCCTCCTCCACCGTGGCCTCCTCCTCCTCCTCCGCTACCTCCGCTGCCTCCTCCTCCTCCGCCGCGGCCGCCGCCTCCTCCTCTGCTCCTTCTCCTCCTCCTCCTCCTCCACCGGCCACATCCTCCTCCTCCACCGGTGCCGTCGGTGCCTCCGTGGCCTCCTCCTCCTCCGCCGGTGCCTCCGCGGCCTCCTCCTCCTCCACCGTCACGCCGCGGTCAAGCCAAGGTCACGCCGCGGTCACGCCGGTGCCCTCCGCGGCCGCCGCCTCCTCCTCCTCCGCCGCGGCCGCCACCTCCTCCTCTGCTCCTGCTCCTCCTCCTCCTCCTCCACCGGCCTCATCCTCCTCCTCCTCCGCTGCCTCTGCTGCTTCCGTTGCCTCCGCCTTGCCTCCGCCCTGCCTCTGCGCTGCCGCCGGTGCCTCCCCCTCCACCGCGGCCTCCTCCTCCTTCACCGCGGCCTCCTCCTCCTCCTCCGCTGCCTCCACTGCCTCTTCCTCCTCCGCCGCGGCCACCGCCTCCTCCTCTGCTCCTGCTCCTCCTCCCCTCCACCGGCCTCATCCTCCTCCTCTGCTGCCTCCGCTGCCTCCTCCTCCTCCGCTGCGGCCACCGCCTCCTCCTCTCCTCCTGCTCCTCCTCCCCTCCACCGGCCTCATCCTCCTCCTCCTCCACTGCCTTCGCTTCCTCCGCCCTGCCTCTGCCCTGCCTCTGCGCTGCCGCCGGTGCCTCCGGTGCCTCCTCCTCCACCGCGGCCTCCTCCTCCTCCGCCGATGCCTCCTCCTCCTCTGCCGGTGCCGCCGGTGCCTCCACATCTCCTCCTCCTCTGCGGTAACACCGCGGTCACATCGCGGTCACACCACGGTCATGTCGCGGTCACGCCGCGGTCACGCCGCGGTCACGCCGCGGTCACGCCGCGGTCACGCCGCGGTCACGCCGCGGTCACGCCGCGGTCACGCCGCGGTCACGCCGCGGTCACGCCGCGGTCACGCCGCGGTCACGCCGCGGTCACGCCGCGGTCACGCCGCGGTCACACCGCCGTCACGCCGCAGTCACGCCGTGGTACTGCGGTCACGCCGCGGTCACGCTGCGGTCACGCCGCAGTCACGCCGTGGTCAGGCCGGTGCCTCCGCGGCCGCCGCCTCCTCCTCTGCTCCTGCTCCTCCTCCTCCTCCTCCACCGGCCTCATCCTCCTCCTCCTCCGCTTCCTCTGTTGCCTCCGCTGCCTTCGCCCTGCCGCCGCCCTACCTCTGCGCTGCCGCCAGTTCCTCCTCCTCCACCGCGGCCTCCTCCTCCTCCGCCGATGCCTCCTCCTCCTCCTCCGGTGTCGTCGGTGCCTCCACGGCTGCCGCCTCCTCCGCGGTTACGCTGCGATCACGCCGCGGTCATGCTGGTGCCTCTGTGGCCGCTGCCTCCTCCTCCGCCGCTGCGGCCGCCGCCTCCTCCTCTGCTCCTGCTCCTCCTCCTCCTCCTCCACCGGCCTCATCCTCCTCCTCCTCTGCTGCCTCCGCTGCCTCCACTGCCTCCGCCCTACCACTGCCCTGCCTCCGCCCTGCCTCTGCGCTGTCGTCGGTGCCTCCTCCTCCACCGCGGCCTCCTCCTCCTCAGCAGATGCCTCCTCCTCCTCCGCCGGTGCTGCCGGTGCCTCCGCGGTCGCCGCCTCCTCCGCGGTCACGCCGTGGTCACGCCGGTGCCTCTGCGGTCTCCGCCTCCTCCTCCTCCACCGCGGCCGCCACCTCCTCCTCTGCTCCTACTCCTCCTCCTCCTCCTCCACCATAGACCTCATCCTCCTCCTCCTCCGCTGCCTCCGCTGCCTCCGCCCTGCCTCCACCCTGCCTCTGCGCTGCCGCCGGTGCCTCCTCCTCCACCGCGGCCTCCTCCTCCTCCGCCGCGGCCTCCTACTCCTCCTCCGCTTCCTCCGCTGCCTCCTCCTCCTCCGTCGTGGCCGCCGCCTCCTCCTCTGCTCCTGCTCCTCCTCCCCTCCACCGGCCTTATCCTCCTCCTCCTCCGCTGCCTTTGTTGCCTCCGCCCTGCCTTTGCACTGCCTCCGCGCTGCCGCCGGTGCCTCCTCCTCCACCGCGGCCTCCTCCTCCTCCGCTGATGCCTCCTCATCCTCCGCCGGTGCCTTCACGTCTCCTCCTCCTCCGCGGTCACGCCGCGGTCACACTGTGGTCACGCCGCGGTCACGCCGGTGCCTCCGCGGCCGCCGCCTCCTCCTCCTCCGCCGCGGCCGCCGCCTCCTCCTCTTCTCCTGCTCCTCCTCCTCCTCCTCCACCGGCCTCATCCTCCTCCTCCTACACTGCCTCCGCTGCCTACGATGCCTCCTCCTCCTCCGCCGGTGCCTCCACCTCTCCTCCTCCTCCACGGTAACACCGCGGTCACGCTGCGGTCACGCCGCGGTCACGCCGTGATCATGCCGCGGTCACGCCGCGGTCACGCCGTGGTCACGCCGCGGTCACGCCGCGGTCACGCCGCGTATTACAATATATAGGAGGAGTACTCCGATAATCTGGAGGTTGTTTTGGGTGTTTTTAGAGAGCTTTGTCTTTATTAAAATATTATAAATTCCCCATATTTTGTTTAAGAAGTATTGTTTCATGGTCACATTATTTCCTTGGAAGGGGTTTTAGGTTATCCAGAAAAGGTTCGAGAAGTCATTTCTCCAAATCAGTGAGAGAATGTATTCAAGATCCACAACATTCTAGACTTAGTCATTTCATGGTCACATTATTTCTTTGAAGTATCTTGTTTAATATCAAAATTATACTCATATTCCTTCTCCTCTAACCTATATACTCATCCTATGGATTTCAAATAGGATGAATATAAATAAAGAATGGATGAATGGAAATCGGTTGACAAAACAGTATGAAGAAGGCCTGAAAGAGTTTATCAAGTTTGAAAAAGATCATGCATGTGACTCTTCTCAAATCCTTTGTCCGTGTTTACGCTGTTGTTATTCAAAACAAATTAGTCCAGATGAGTTGGAAGAACACTTGATCTGTCACGGAATAGATCAAAGTTATACATGTTGGAATAAACACGGGGAAACAACGAATGTAGGTAGTGAATGGGGTGACACTACGTTTTATGGATCATCTGATATGATTACAAACATGAATAATGAAGATGACCATATGGAGGATGTGATTACAGATGTGAATGATGATGAAGATCGTATTGAGGAAAGGACAAGGACCTTCGAAGATGAACTTCTTGATTGCCCAAAATTGTTTGAGAAGTTAAATAGTTGTGAAAAGATGCCATTGTATGCTGGTTGCACTAAATATACAGCATTGTCAGCCGTACTGAAGCTGTATAATTTGAAAGCATATAACGGGTGGAGTGACGATAGTTTTACGAAACTAATTGACCTCTTGTAATATAGATTGTGTTACATTGTGTTATTATATGTTCGCTGCTGCTTTTATGTGATCTAAATTAAATTTTAAACCAGTTCTGCAGATAATGACTTCTTCACCTGCTGATGCACCCAATGAAAGACAACAGGTCTCTCAACCTGTTGTAGCTGGTCCCACTGCTGACGTACAACAGGTCTCTCAACCTGTTGCAGCTGGTGTTAGTGCCGATGCTAGCGCTTCAGAGATACATAATGATGATGCAGAAACTGAGGAAATGGTAGGCGATGAAACCCCAGCGACACAAAAAAACAGGTGCGCTGTAGTTTGACAGTTTTAGCAAAAATCCTCAAGGAAAAAGCAAAAGGCATCAAATATGAGGTGGGATGGAATAAACGAGGCCAGCATGTAAATCCCAACAAAGCCATGTTTAGTAGCTACGTTGGAATCGTCACTCGACAACGCATGCCGATTGACGTAGAGTCATGGCACCATGTTGTCAGCGGGTTGAAAACATTAATGTGGGTAGAGATTACGGTAACATTATGATATCATCTATTTAATTTATTAAAATAAAATAAAATATTGAAATATTGACTAACCCTTCATCATCTCTTACAGAGTGCACTTATAGTAGATGTTTCACACAAAGAATATGTTTTAAGACTGGAAGGAAGGATTCATAGAGGCTTTCGCACCATTTTAACGAAACATCATCTGAAAGATGCTGAAGGGAAAATCAAGCCGCAGCCGCATCCTCTTTATGCACACTTGATATCCCAAGGAACGTGGGATGCATTTTGCAACCATCGTGTGGAACAGAATTTTCAGGTACATTGTGTTTGGTTACACGTTGTGTAACGTTGCTTGTATTCATCACGTTGATTGATAGGTTTTTATTTATGAAACAGCAACTGAGTGCTGAAAATAAGGAACGGGCAGCAAAACCAGTGTACCCCTACCGTAAAGCAAGGTTGGGGTACGCTTCAATTGAAAAACAATTGGTATATATTTTAAAAGTACTGTAATAATTTTATGTGACATAAAACAACACTGTAACCATGTTTCTCTATTTATATGTAGATTGATGAAGCAAAATCTCAAGTCACTTCCATTCCACGCCATGTGCTATGGAAGGAGGCTCGTGTTAATAAAGAGGAAAAACTGATAGATGAAAACACACAAAAAGTGTGGGAAACATGTGTAAGTATGACATAATATAAACATGTTTTTATTTAAATCACTATTACATAACAATGCTTACTTATTTTTTCATATTTTCTATTTGACATAGTCACAGGAATCAACAACACCCGCACCGGATGCAGACATACTTTCAACGGCCTTGAAACAGGCAGAACAGTATGGCCGTGTCAGAGGTGTGGGTTTCGGGGTGTCACCTCGGGCATATTTTAAGAAAAAAAAGAAGAGGATGAACAAACTAAATAATTGCATGTAATGAGAGATAGAGTAGCTACCCTTAAAGAACTAATCCAAACTCAGGGAGAGACGCTAAAGAGTTTGATGGAGGATAGGCGAAGAGAACAAACAACTTAGGAACAACCCCCGCGAGAAGATCCACCCCTCACCATCTTTGAGGCGAGCCATTCCCTCAAAGACCTGACTTAACCGAGGAAATCAATGTTATAATATTCGTTTTTATGAGATTTGAATCACATAGACACTGATACCTTTCATGTAATGATATTCTGCAGGGTGAAAATGACTGTGATTTATATCTGTCAACTCCCACCCATCGCCTTGTAGCGAGGGCTACGGTGTTCAAGATGCAGAATGACACGCCACACTCCAGACCACTTCCAAGCGGTCATGTCAAAGTGTCGATTAACGTAGCTCATGAGCCGAGCGCCGAGCTACCCGTGCCAAATGATGATGACGACATTCATACAGTGGAAAAAGCTGTTGGAACATTCGTTGCATAGCCGTCGAATCTTGTAAAAAAACATGTCGAGTAGGAGGTATTCATTTTCAGTTCATTCTTCAAGCAGAACCTTTAACATTAAATTATAAAATGGCTGAACCAATGAATTTTTTTACAAAAGGATAAAATGGAGAAGCTAAAACGAAAGAGCGGCTCCAACATTGGATCAACCAACCGATCAAAACGATCTACTGAGAGCGCGTTCACCCCGCCCGTTCTATATCCACATTTAATAGCATTGCAAGCTCGTGTGGATACGAAAATGAAAGACGGCAAGAGTAATACAATTTTTTGTGAAAAAGATATGTACGGAGAGGAAACATTAGATTTTGTTAGTGCAGACGCTGTTTCTGATATCATCACATACGACTAGCTAGGCGCCTCAGTTATAAATGTATACATGAGGTATGTTTTCATGATTTGATTTTACAGAAGCTGATATACTTTGATAATTATGGATAAATACATCTCATATTTTTCACAGGCGTATATATGAAAAACAATTGAAGGGATTTTCCCATGAATACAAATTTGGACTCGTTAGTCCTCACACCATTTCTACACAACAAATAGAAGTAGATTCTAATGTTCAGGCTGAATTGATGTCAAATTTGCTCAGAACGTTTCAAAGCAGAATTACGACTGACAGGCTCTTTTTAATACCAACGATGCAAGGGTAAAACTCTACATTTTAATCATATCAATTATATTTTCATTTCTATCAGTACTTATTTCTTTTTGTGTTTTTAGGGAACATTGGATGATCATTGCAGTCAATTTGGATACTCCAAAGATTTATTTTCTGGATTCACTACATGGATATCCAACTAACCGACCACACATGATGGCGATTGTCAATTTGTAATACACTAGATCCAACATTTTAGAACTAAATATATAGTTATATAATTTATATTATCTTTTAATGAGGATTTTGTTATGATAGGGCGGTGTATGAATATCATCTAAAGGCTAGAATGAATCCAGGGCATAAGGACGACAATGCCCACAAGATCTACAAATGGAGAAGTATCTGGGTATATATAATTATATTTCACTATCCAAATACATATTAAAACAGATTACTTATTTTTCTCGATGTTTTTGCAGTGTCCGAAACAAATAAATGACAAGGACTGCGGTTATTATGTTTGTAAATTTATGAAAGGGATCATATTTCATGAACAAACTAGCATCCCTGAAGAGGTATTTTTGAAAATAAATACTAATTTATTTAAAATAATTATTAATCCTTTGTGTATTTATATTTTTTCAGTACTACTATGACTGTCACAAAAACTCCTATTCAGAAGATGATATAAATGTCTTTAGAAACGAATGGGCAACGTACCTGATGGAAGAATGTAAACAAATAGGACAATGAAGGTGAATTCCTAATACTTATGTTATCTTTATATGGTCATTGATATCTATCTTTACACTTATTGAGCATCTATGACGTGTATGAATCGACCGCACCTCAATCCGACGCACGGTGTGACCGGTATGGCTAAAAGTGTCTGTTATTAGTTGGAAAATGACATAAACTTTAGAAAACAACACCAATGACATGCAGAATACTGAGAAAATGCGTTCGGATTGTTTTGAAACTTTAGGAAAATTATCCACGAGTCATTTGTGACGTGTACGAATCGACCGCACATCAATCCGACGCACGGTGTGACCGGTATGGCTAAAAGTGTCTGTTATCAGTTGGAAAATGACATAAACTTTAGAAAACAACACCAATGACATACGGAATACTGAGAAAACGCGTTAGGATTGTTTTTATATTTTATGAAAACGATCCATGAGTCATTTGTGACGTGTACAAATCAACCGCACCTCAATCCGACGCACGGTGTGACCGGTATGGCTAAAAGTGTCTGATATCAGTTTCAAATTGAGATAAACTTTGGAAAACAACACCAATGACATACGGCAAACTGAGAAAATGCGTTCGTATTGTTTTGATACTTTAGTACAATGATCCACGAGTCATTTTTGACGTGTATGAATCGATCGCACCTCAATCTGACGCACGGTGTGACCCGAATGGCTCAAAGTGTTTCATATCAGTTTCAAAATGACATAAACTTTAGAAAACAAAACTACTGACATATAGAATACCAAGAAAACGCATTTGGATTGTTTTAAAACTTTAGGAAAATGATCCACAAGTCATTTTTGACGTGTACGAATCGACCGCACCTCAATCCGACACACAGTGTGACCGGTATGGCTAAAAGTGTCTGTTATCAGTTGGAAAATGACATAAACTTTAGAAAACAACACCAATGACATATGGAATACCGAGAAAACACGTTCGGATTGTTTTGAAACTTTAGGAAAATGATCCACGAGTCATTTCTGACGTGTACGAATCGAATGCACCTCAATCCGACGCACGGTGTGACCGGTATGGCTAAAAGTGTATGTTATCAGTTGGAAAATGACATAAACTTTAGAAAACAACACCAGTGACATACGGAATACCAAGCAAACGCGTTCGGATTGTTTTTATATTTTAGGAAAACGATCCACGAGTCATTTGTGATGTGTAAAAATTGACCGTACCTCAATCCGACGCACGGTGTGACCGGTATGGCTAAAAGTGTCTGATATCAGTTTCAAATTGAGATAAACTTTGGAAAACAACACCAACGACATACGTAAAACCAAGAAAACGTTTTCGGATTGTTTTGATACTTTAGTACAATGATCCACGAGTCATTTTTGACGTGTAAGAATCGACCGCACCTCAATCCGACGCACGGTGTGACCGATATGGCTAAAAGTGTCTGTTATCAGTTGGAAAATGACATAAACTTTAGAAAACAACACCAATGACATACGGAATACCGAGCAAACGCGTTCGGATTGTTTTGATATTTTAGTAAAACGATCCACGAGCTTTTTGTGACGTGTACGAATCGACCGTACCTCAATCCGACGCACAGTGTGACCGGTATGTCTAAAAGTGTCTGATATCAGCTTCAAATTGAGATAAACTTCGGAAAACAACACCAATGACATACGGAAAACAGAGAAAACGCGTTCAGATTGTTTTGATACTTTAGGAAAACAATCCACGAGTCATTTTTGACGTGTACGAATCGACCTCACCTCAATCCGACGCACGGTGTGACCCATATGGCTCAAAGTGTTTTATATTAGTTTCAAAATGACATAAACTTTAGAAAACAACACTACTGACATACGGAATACCAATAAAATGCATTCGGATTGTTTTGAAACTTTAGGAAAATGATCCAAGAGTCATTTGTGACGTGTACAAATTGACCTCACCTCAATCCGATGCACGGTGTGACCGGTATGGATAAAAGTATCTGATATCAGTTTCAAATTGAGATAAACTTTGGAAAACAACACCAATGACATACGGAAAACCGATAAAACTCATTCTTATTGTTTTTATACTTTAGGGAAACAATCCACGAGTCATTTGTGATGTGTACGAATTGACCGCACCTCAATCCGACGCACGGTGTGACCCGTATGGCTCAAAGTGTTTGATATCAGTTTCAAAATGACATAAACTTTAGAAAACAACACTACTGACATACGGAATACCGAGCAAACGCATTCGGATTATTTTGAAACTTTAGTACAATGATCCACGAGTCATTTTTGATGTGTACGAATTGACCGCACCTCAATACAACGCACAGTGTGACCGGTATGGCTAAAAGTGTCTGATATCAGTTTTAAAATGACATAAACTTTAGAAAACAACACTACTGACACACGGAATACCGAGAAAATGCGTTCGGATTATTTTAAAACTTTATAACAACGATTCAAGAGTCAATTGTGACATGTACGAATCGACCGCACCTCAATCTGATGCACGGTGTGACCCGTATGGCACAAAGTGTTTTATATCAGTTTCAAAATGACATAAACTTTAGAAAACAACACTACTGACATACGGAATACTGAGCAAACGCGTTCGGATTGTTTTGAAACTTTAGGACAATTATCCAAGAGTCATTTTTGATGTGTACTAATTGACCGAACCTCAATCCGATGCACGGTGTGACCAGTATGGCTAAAAGTGTCTGATATCAGTTTCAAATTGAGATAAACTTTGGAAAACAACACCAATGACATACGACAAACTGAGTAAACGCATTCGGATTATTTTGAAACTTTAAGAAAATGATCCAAGAGTCACTTGTGACGTGTACGAATCGACCGCACCTCAATCCGACACACGGTGTGACCGGTATGGATAAAAGTGTCTGTTATCAGTTGGAAAATGACATAAACTTTAGAAAACAACACCAATGACATACGTAATACCAAGAAAACGCATTCGGATTGTTTTGATATTTTAGGACAACGATCCACGAGTCATTTGTGACGTTTACGAATCGACCTCACCTCAATCCGACGCACGGTGTGACCGTTATGGCTAAAAGTGTCTGATATCAGTTTCAAATTGAGATAAACTTTGGAAAACAACACCAATGACATATGGCAAACTGAGAAAACGCATTCAGATTGTTTTGATACTTTAGTACAATGATCCACGAGTCATTTGTGACGTGTACGAATCGACTGCACCTCAATCCGACGCACGGTGTGACCCGTATGGCTCAAAGTGTTTTATATCGGTTTAAAAATGACAAAAACTTTAGAAAACAACACTACTGACATACGGAATACCAAGAAAATGCGTTCGTATTGTTTTGAAACTTTAGTAAAATGATTCATGATTCATTTTTGACGTGTACGAATCGATCACACCTCAATCCGATGCACGGTGTGACCAGTATGGCTAAAAGTGTCTGTTATCAGTTGGAAAATGACATAAACTTTAGAAAACAACACCAATGACATACGGAATACCGAGCAAACGCGTTCGGATTGTTTTGATATTTTAGGACAACGATCCACAAGTCATTTGTGACGTGTAAAAAATCGACCGTACCTCAATCTTATGCATGGTGTGACCGGTATGGATAAAAGTGTCTGATATGAGTTTCAAATTGAGATAAACTTTGGAAAACAACACCAATGACATACGGAAAACCGAGAAAATGCGTTCGGATTGTTTTGATACTTTAGGAAAATGATCCACGAGTCATTTGTGACGTGTACGAATCGACCGCACCTCAATCCGACCGACGCACGGTGTGACCGGTAAGTCTTTTTATTAGATAAAGAATCAGTATATATTAAATGAGATAAATCAATCAAAAACATATTGATTTTACATTATTCCCTTTCATTGTTTTGAAAATGAAAACATTTGAGTTTAAAATTTCATATTTTAGTTTCACATTTCCATATTAATGTATTCTTTCATATTACTGTTTTAATTTCTTTCATTATTGCATTACTAACATAATATTTGTTTTCTTATATAGGTGAATTTCTTTCCTTGAGTTTGGATGCTTTTTTCGGCAACAAATACCATCGAGAGCGGATCATGGATATCAAAGGATGAAACATGAATGTTTATAACTGTTCTTGAATAATTGTAATTGTAACCATGTAAAACAATGTTTGAAATGTATATAGCAATGCGTTTTTTGTATTCATGATGTTAAGTAAATGTATATACCGTTGTCGGTCAAAATATTGTGTGCGGTTGCTAGGGTGTGTAGGTGTGCATGTGCTACTTTGTGCAGGTATTCTGGTGTACAGGTGTGCAGGTCCTGTTTTGTAGGTGCAGGCGATGGGGCCTTTATCAGCCCTAGAGGAGCACTGATAAAGGAAGACTTTATCAGCGCTCTGTTAAGCGCCGATAGAGGAGACCTTTATCAGCGCTAAAAGAAGCGCTGATAAAGGGTTCCTTTATCAGCACTCCGAGAAGCGCTGATATAGGAGACCTATATCAGCGCTGAAAAAGCGCTGATAAAGGAGGTCCTTTATCAGCGCTTCTCGAAGAGCTGATAAAGGGTACCCCCCCTAAATCTACGCCGGTATTAACAGCGCTTTTCTAGCGCTGTTAATGCTGGCTTTTAGCACTGATAAAGGTGCAGTTTGTAGTAGTGATGGGACCAGGTTTCCCCATCTTCCTATAGAGAATTGGGTCTGCCCATATCCCAATAGTGGATTGGGTTTCCCTACCATCAATAGGGGATCTAGCCCATATACTTTATTCCTATTATTATCCTATGATATATGAATATTTACCCAATTCATTATAGTGAAATATTGGTCACACTCGTCACATAATAAAATCATACTTACATGTGCTACAAGATAACAACACTTTCATCATATCATGACCCAAAAAAAGAGATTGGTTTCATAAACATCATATAATTACCCATGAAATCGAATGGATAACATAATCGTGTCATCATATTATAGTCTCTGTAAAAGATTTAGGTCTCATAATAATTTCTCCAAGAAGAAACCCATAAAAAGAAGCTAGTTTCAAAATCATATAACCAATGGAGGAGGAAAAGGGGTTATGGACAACATTTCATCAACATGAACCATTAAAATAAATAATTAGAAATGTTTCATCAGAAAATATCCATAGTAATGAATATAATATTTTGATATATTTCATCTTACACTACTATGAATCAGGCCTTTAAAAGTGTTATAATTGTCCTTTATCAGTGCTAGAAAAGTATTGACTACTTTAGCACAGTTAAAATTTCATGGATTTTATCAATGAAAATAAAAGAGCTGATAAATCATAATTTTATCATCACTATTAAATGAATTATTAAAAGACCCCATTTATTAGAGCTTTTATTTACACTGATGAAAGTAAGATTTATCAATATATTTTAATGCGTTGATAAAGATATACATCATATGTTCCTATATAAGCGTCGATAATGGTTCCCTTTATCAGTGATTTTAAAATCTATGATAATGGGTATCATTATAAGTGCATTTAGTAGTGATGATAAGGGGTACATTAATTAATACATTTAGTAGAGCAGATAAAGGTGAAAAATATAGTGTATTCTAGCAGTACACTATATCACCAGAAGCAGGTGCAGTGTGCTACAACAACACACTGCATCAGCATAAATAAAAACAAAAAGTACAAAAATAAGTAACAAATAATGAATTTAAATGAAAGAATATTTCTAACATAGATACAATAAAATGTAAACACTATTATAGATTAAGTTGGATGATTTCTTACTAAAATTAATGTAAATTTTGATATAAAAAAAAGAATACTTTGAGTCACACCGGTCACACCGTGAGTTTAATTGAGGTGATACTAATTCATAAAAATCAAAAATGACTTCTAGACCATTTTTCTAATTTACCAAACAATTATTATTTGTTTTCTATGATTTGAGCATGTCGGTTGTTTATTTCATTAAAATTAATGTTTGTTTTGAATAAAAAGACGCACTTAGCTTCATACTAGTCACATTATGCATCAGATTGAGGTTTAGCTTACCCATATACATAAAACATGACATATGTATCATTTTTGTAAAGTACCAAAACAATTTGAATGTGTTTTATTAGATTTGAGTATGTCGGTTTTTTTCTCAATAAAAATAATTGTCAATTTTCAATAACAAATATGTACTTGGAGTCATACGGGTCACACTGTGTGTCTGAATAAGGCGTGGGTGAATTCTACATATTCCAAATGATTGATGGAACATTATCATAATGTATTAAAACAATTAGAATGTGTTTCCATGGTTTTGAGTATGTTAGGTTTGTTTTTTTACTAAAATTTCATTTTAAATTTGAAATACGCACTTTGAGAAATATACGTGGAATTGTGTGTGGGTTTTACATAAGAATGATTCATACACTTCACAAATAAATTATGAATCATTTTCCCAAATTATAAATAAAATATGATCATTTTTTTTTCTTGGTTTTTAATGAGTTGCAATTTTTTGTTTTAAAATGACTATTTTAAACTGATAGCGGACAATTGGAGACATGCTAGTCACATCGTGTGTCAGATTGAGGTGTGTTTAATATAAACATGTAACAAATGACATATGAATCATTTTCCTAAAGTACCAAAACAATATGAATTTGTTTTATTAGTTTTGAGTTTGTTACTTTTTTTTCAAAAAAAATAATGCCAATTTTGAATAAAAGAGATGCACTTTGAGTCATATCGGTCACACCATGTCTTGGATTAAGGCGTGGATGAATGTTACACATACCAAATGTCTAAAGTATATTTTTACTAATGTTTCGAAACAATCATATTGTTTTTCCTCAATTTTGAGTGCACCACATGTTTTCTTTACTAAAATGTCATTTAAAACTGGAAACGAACACTTTGAGCCATACAGGTGGAATCATGCATGTGTTTGACATTAGACTGATTTATACACATCACAAATAAATTATGAATAATTTTACAAATTTATCTGGAAAATCCAATCATGTTTTCTCATTTTTTTCATTGCGTGACACTTTTTTGTATTAAAATGTCAATTTTAAACCGATAACTGACACATTGATTCATACTCGTCAAACAGTGAGTCAGATTGAGGTAAGGATAATCTTAACATGTCACAAATGAAGTATGGATCATTTTACAAATTACCAAAATAATCAGAATGTTTTTTCCCAATTTTGAGTATGTTAGTTGTTTTTTCACTAAAATTTATGTCAATTTTGAATAAAAAATATGCACTTGGAGTCATACTAGTTACACCATGTCTCGATTTGTTGCGTGGTTGAATGTTACACATTCCAAATGACTCATGGACCTTTTTTCTAAAGTATCAAAACAATGATAATATGATTCCATGTTTTTGATTATACAACAAGTGTTTTTAACTAAAATGACATTTTAAACATGAAACAAATACTTTGAGCCATACAGGTGATATCATTTTTGGTTTTGACGTGAGACTGATTCATACATGTTATAAACGAATTATGAATTATTTTCCAAAATTATCAGGATAATACAAGTGTGGTTTCTCTGTTTTCAGAGAGTAGAAATTTTTTGTATTAAAATGTCAATTTTAAATTGATAGCAGACACTTAGAGTCATACCAGTAACACCATAAATCAGATTGAGGTATTCTTTATCCCTACATGTCACAAATAACATATGAATAATTTTCATAAATTCCCAAAACAATAAAAAAAAATTTCTCAGTTTTGAGTATGTCAGTTGTTTTTTCACTGAAATTAATTTCAATTTTAAATAAAAAATATCCACTTGGAGTCATATCAATAACAAAATGCATCAGATTGAAGTTAATATGTATTCTACATATCCCAAATGACTCATGGATAATTTTCCTACTGTATAAGAACAATCAGATTACATTTCCTCAGTTTTGATTATGCAATGTTTATTTTTTATGAAAATTTCATTTTAAAATGACAACATGCACTTTGAACCATACAGGTGTCATCATGTGTGAGTTTGATATGGGATAGATTCATACACGTAAAAAATAAATTTTGAATCATTGTACCAAATTATCATGAAAATCTGATATTGTTTCTTAGTTTTCAGTGGGTGAAACTTTCTTATATTATAATATCAATTTTAAACTGATAACAGACACTTGGCATCATAACAGTTACATTGTGTGTTGTATTGGGTGGAAATTGATCCATACATGTCTGAAATGATGTAAATATTGTTTTCCTAAGGTACCAAAACAATCTGAACGTGTTTCTTTGTGTTTTGAGTACAGCATGTATGAACTTTACTCAAATGATATTTAAAACTCGAAATTTGAACAATGTATTTTATCTTATGTGGAAAGTTTTTTTTGAACTTTTATACATTTTTTTTCAAAAAAAATCATGTTATTCTTCTTATTCTACTTCATTAACTGATAATTTTATTGTTTTCTGGCCATCATTCTTATCCTCCTCTACCTCAGTCTCCACCTCAGTCTTCACGTCTACCTCATCATTCATGTCTATCTACGAATCTGACTCCGCCTCCCCCCTTGCCTCTGTATCCGCCTCTTCCTTCACCTCTGCTTCCACCTTCTCAATTTCCCAACACCTTTATTGTTTATAGGTCATTTCTTTTAAACAAATTGATTTCCTCTATTACTCTTCTCTTCTAGAAAGTGATCGATATTAATATAATCATTCTGACACTAATGCTTCACACCTAAAATATTTTTTGAATGTCATAACTATTATTAGATCACAAATATATCATGTAATAAACTATATTTGTTATTGGAATACATTATAACAAAATGTACACTCCCAACTCTTATCTAAACATATTGATTTATTCTTTTGAGTAATTTTTTTATCTGCAATTATGATAGTACTGATAAAATATATGAAAACAAATGATAATGAAATATATTTAAGGAAATTGTAATTACCTTTAAAAATTACATGTTGCAATATGCTGGACTTTTCATGCTTTATGATTTCTCTCATAAATTTTCCAACATAATATTCACAATTGATTTCATTATCTTGTTTTGGACACTTCAGAAACATTGACCAGAATTAGTAAATTTTTTGGAAATATTTTGATATTTAAATATTTCAATATACATGTTAATTTGTTTCCATTTGTAGTAATCCACAAGAATTAGATTTTCAAAAAACAACTTCATTCCATGATCTAGACTTTATTTAGTGACAACCCCATTATAAAAAAAATTATAATTAAAACAAAGACCAAATAAATAATTCAAATTTTAATTACAAAATTTGATTTTATTTAATTACATATTCACAATACACATCATGTGTCGTAGGTTGGTTGAAAATACATGCATTAAATCCAAAAAAATAATATTTAGGGTTTCTTTGTTGACTGTTATCATCATCCATTGCTTCCTAAAAAACTATTAGGTAATCCAAAAAATTTAAAATATATTTTATGATATTATATCATAGAGTTTTATACTTGCATTGTAAGGATCCAAATGAGTCTGTCTTCTGATGATTTTTTATTAAACGCATTATGTAACTCTCTATTTTTCTTTTTAATTTATACCTCATTTAAATTAATTTCAAGCATATAAATGATATAGGGAATAATGAATTCAAATCGTGCTTCGCACAATATTCCCTTCATAAAGTTATAATATAAACTCATACACAAAATATAAATAGTTATTAACATCAATAAATATATTTAGATCACTATTTGGAAAAACGTATTATGAAGATTTAACTTATGTAAGTATTCACAACTCAGATGCCCAACCATTGATGCTTGAGAATCTCATTTACAGTGTTGAGTCCAACCCCGTCTATAAATGAATATACCAATATTTATTCTGGATATTATATGTAAAACATAGTTTTATCTTCAAATATGGTCTCTTCATGAAGTTGTAATGATAATAAATATTGATCTAGAAAATTTGGGGTGAAGGTACTCTCGGAAGGTCATTTTATTTCTTGTCTGATTAAGTAGATTTTTATGATTATAATTTTTCTTTATCCACTGATTTAGCCTTATGAAATATCAAACCTCACTTCAAACCTTTTATCATCAATTGTTAAATTCTTTCTATACAAAAAAATTTGTTCAACACGTACGTCATGAATATTTATAAGATTGTATGGTCATTCTATTAATGCTCAAAGAGTAGCTTCAACTGTTGTAATATTTGTACCATCAAGTGGAAGAGGAAACTCAATAGTCATTTCATAAACAAAGTCAATCCCCCCTCTCAATTGATTTTTTTGAGGGTTTGAATATGTATCTGGTCTCCCAATATATTATTCATTGTACTCATCACAACATGGTTGTACATAGGCTTTGACAGATAAAAATCACATTCAATTATACCCTACAGGATTTTTGTAATATAATGTTTATAGAAGTTGTTAGATTCACATTTAGGTGAAAGAGTAATTAAAATATTGATTACCCTATGTAAGGTATAAATATGGGGACAATGACAAGCCTCAAAGCTAGAGGGATTTTTTTTCATGTGAGGATCTTTGCTCCACCACCAGTTTTCTTTGATCCTTTCTTATACATTGGTCTTCTAAACCAAACCACAAAATAATAACTTTTAGTGAGTCTATTTGTGTCTGCATTCATCTCATTATATTATATATATATCTTAATGTTGTCTTATATTCTTGAAATATGTTCGATTAGAGACTCCAAAACATAATCCTCAAATATTAACATATTTTTAGGTCACTTCAAAGAAACAGAAAGTCGTTTTTCTTCTCGCATGACCGTTGTCGATTCATGTGTCTAAACCATATAAAAAATATGAAAAAAAATATTTTTATGTAATATTTCTATAAATAATAATTAATTATAATTATTTTAACCTTACACATGCTTCACATGATAATTTTTTTGTTTTCATCTGTTATTATATCATCCTTATTTACATGATCCTCCTTTCATAACACGTGACATTATATGGAAGAGGCTTCAAATTTTGATTCATCAATCTACATATAAACAAATGAACATATGTTGTTTCATATCACATAATTTTTTTTTTGTTTATTTAAAATAGATTCCAATTTTTGAAATAATTCCTTGTTTCCTACTTTATAATGTGTGTATAAATAAGTAGTTGGTGGGTCTTTATTTTCCCATCATTATCCCTAAGATTTAACTTCTTCAAAAGAGTTTGAAAGTCTCTATGAGATTTTCTAGTGGTCATTAAACCAAATTTATTATGGAAATATTCTAATATAAATTAACTCTACAATTAATAATTAAAAATAAATCAACATTTCATTACATAATTTTTTAGTAAAACATTGAAATTATATTGTAACATTACAGTAATATCTTTCCAAAGGATTTCCTTCATTGCAGGTGAGATGCGACACCATGTGTCAATATCAATCGGCACTTTCATCTGAAATATAAACCCAAAATGATGGGGGGAGGCCTGTTTGAAGAGGGTTTCTAGTCCATCATCAAGAGAAGGAATAAAATCATGTTTATATGGATTAAAGTATCCTAGGTACCTACACTAAATGAATCTCTTGAAAATTATCCTCAATTGAAGTGGAAGTGGAATACCACCACTCTAATGGTCGCGAAGAAATGAATATCACCCCACCTAAATTTGACATTTCTTCTATCTACTCAAGGATTCCTCACCATCTAAGATTGTATATTTTTTAATCCACCTTAAGATCCCTCTATTAACATAAATCAATTTAAACGGTGAAATTTTCAACTTATGCTTAGTATTGATCTATATGTTTTTTCTCTTATAATTGAAATGAATCTATTAAATGAAATCCAAAATTTATTATTATGATATATTAACATAAAATCTTACAGTAACCATAGATACTTCCCATCATTGAAAATTATACAACATAGATTGAATTCTATATACCATTACATCTATAAATTTCATATATTACAACATTTAATGCTATTATCGGTGGTTAAAAATAATTTTGGAGAGAGGTATCCCCACAAATCAATCATATTATATGATGAAACATTAATCAAAACCCATGACTATTCACACTAAATATGATAGAAGATATCATAATTCTTTTATCATATTAAACAGTTTAGGTGATCTTGTATTTGTGATTTGATCCTCTATTTTTTCAAAAACCATGGATAGAGACATATTTTATGATATCATAAATTGTATGATAAAACGTAGTTCAAATCCTTAGATTTTATATGTGTCATACCTTATGATATATAGCATCCATATACTATGGGTGAACAAAGAAATAATTCATATCATAATATATGGTATTGATAAAATAAAATATGGCATTTATTTATTTTAAAAACTAATAGATCAATATAATGTGTCCTTGAAAACAAGTATCTGATACCACTTTTCAGTTTTACGATATCATCATATGATCATTATGAAGAGAAAAACCCTAAACAAGGGCCAATTTAACTCAAGGATAAATGTGAATGGAAACAATGAAAAAAAACTATGGCATACTTGTAATATAGTATCACTGGAATCCATCTTTAAGCTTCAATGGAATATGTTTGATTTATAACACCAATGTAGAAAAAAAGTATTCTATCCTTTGATGAGATAACACTAGCCTTCAATCACAGAAATATTCATGAGGACACTCAATCACCCAAGGAGTGATAACACCTTAACCTAGTGGTAAACACTGATCAAATAAGAAGAGAGGTTTTTCTATGTAATTTAACAAAGTGTTATTTACAATAAGGGTATGGTATCCCTTTATAGGAACTATATATTTAATAAAGACAGACTTGATCGTTGCCCACCATCTAATAGTAATTGATAATTTCATAATGTCAGATTACTTCTTTCAATGAGTGTTTCAATAAATCTTTCAATCCATATATGATGCCCCTTATGATTTATAATTACAGAGAAACCATTTGGGAGATATAACAAAATTCATTCCTTCTATATCATATATTTAATTCCCCATCAAAATCAACCATGGTCATATGTCGTAGCCTATGAGAGAATTATATATAAGCTTATATTTCCATTTATTAATCATGGATATCAACAAATAGGATATATCTTTTTTGTACATTTTTGACATGGATAACAAATTACATGACTTATAGAACATAAATATCCAAACCATTAGAAAATATTTTAATCAATTTTTGTTCTCTGTATAGTTATTCACCATGTTAGATGACTTTTAAAATTATATTTTTATCCTATGAATTAATTATCTCTCTATTTTAATTATTAAATCATAAATCACATCTCATTGTTTTCTTGATCAACTATCCAACCATGGATAACTCACTTTATTTTGGGAAATACACTCTGTATATGTTGTTGTTTATTTCTAATTTCATTGACACAATGATATCTCAAGCCTATCCAATATATAGAATTTTTAAAAAAAAATTTGATCATACATTTCTCACTAAATAAATTCACTATCACTCTATGTAACACATGGTTATATTTTAATAATAATCATGAATTAATTAAAAAAAATATCATGAAAATGGTTCACTAAAATAATTTTTGGAACATGACTAATTAATTAAACATTTTTTTGAATTCATTAACAAAATAATCATCAAAATAATATATCTAAATAACCCATTTTGTGGTTTAACAATTTACATGAATAAAAAAATCCATAAAACATGTTTTAATTACATTTACACTTATCTTTGTCCATAAAGGTTCAGAACCCATAAATGATGGTCACAACATGGTATCCCTTAATCCATAAAAAACCTCATAATTAATCCTTTAAAACCATCCAGTATATAATATGAATTATATGTCACGACCTATCCCTATGGGGCCTATGCTGAAACTCCCCAAGTCTGCCTTTAATTGGATAGGGTCTGGTGACTAGCACCGAGTATGAATATCACTAACATGGAAAGTATTTCTTATGTACCTATATGAATGCACACATCTCCAAGACCAAAAAATGATGAAATGTAAAATACCCTAAGAACCAAATTCATGCATACCACTATCCCAAAAAACATAGTACAACAATAAATAAAAATGACATAACGTAAACTAGGCTAGAATAAAATCCCAACAAAAGAAATAGTCTATAAACTATAAAAGTATAATATATATAAAAAATAGGTATTGGAACTGTGGATAGATGTTGTAGGAACACCTCGTTTGCTAGAAACCACAAATCCTTTTCTAGTCATAGTCTTCCATGGACTCCAAAAAAAAGGTCACTCATCTGCACAAGATAGAACATGTGTGGGAAAATTCTATTCAAGGGTGAGTATAACAGTATTCATTAGGAGACCCTAAAACCATAAAGTAAAATGAAAATAAAAAGGTATAGTTATCTATATATAGTATATGTCTACAACACATATAATAAAAATATATTGATATACCCAAACTAAGACACATAGTCTAGATGTAACTCACAACTACTGTATACCAGCATTTGGGATTTAGTTCAAATATTCCATGAAGCACTTGTCTGGAATAACCCGCTCCTGAGTCCGATATCACTGATGACATCTGGTCAATAAGTATTGTTCATCAAGAACCATCCCGAGAGAGTTACACTGATAGATCTGAATAGAGATATGATACCAAAGATGAGGATCATAACCAGGGCCATGGAATGATACCCACAAATTCATCATTATTAACCTTCTATGAAGAGGATCAATGCCCAGTGAAGTTGTTCATGTCAATACCAAGAACTCTATCTAGGGAATGAAGAATAAATATAGGATCCCACACTAGGCCTCTCAGAGGATTCTAACAAATCTATCCAAGAGGTCCAACTTAAGGGACTCTAATACTATGAGATAGAAACAATACCCACTAACCTTCAAGGAAGCAATAAAGGGAATGAAACATAATGAAAACCGTCCATGATACAGTGTAAAAGATAATCAAGCCATGTTGAAATGTACACATTAGGTGTAGAAGGGTCACATGTCATGTTCCTTGACCCTGGGTATTACCCGTGTACAATGGAATGTGTCGTTAGAAAATGTCGTGTAAAAATAGAGTACCCAACAAGTAGAAATAAATACATTTTGTTCCCTTTCATCAATGGTCGACCCATATTCTCTATCAATGTGCCAATACATGGTTTCCATCCATGTATTTATACTCATGTACCAGCACATTGGGTTATCCACATAACAGGTTCTTCAAAGCTGTGTAGAAAAGTACATGCCATGTGGTAAACCCCTACACTACTCTCTATGTTAGTGTATTTCCTGAGATACACATTGAGTCTCAGGGAAGAGTCCAGATGTCGTGTGATAGGGGTCGCATGTCCTGTGATACTTCACTCCCTCTCAAAACCCTATCTATCACTCTTTTGGGTCTACACATCATGTATACCTGACTACATGTTGTGTTCATCATGAAAAATGTGAAAAATGTTAATAATATCAAGGGATAAAAAAACGCTAGAACAACCCAAGGAAAAAATCATCATTCGTAGTTCATTCCAACATCGATATGTTCCTATATGAGCAATCAATAAATCAATATCAAATCTCTATAATTGAAACCCTATTAAAAATCAAATAACTATAGAAAATCCCATAAGAACAAGAAAATTGGGGATCCACCTATTTGTTGGTTGGTATGTGTTCATTTTTGAATCTATGAATGGGAAAAGTGAAATCAAAATAATAACATCCATCCTCAAGTTTTAATTGTTTGTTGAAAATGGTCAATTTTAATGTCACCATCATTGGTGAGATCCATCAAAACCAGTATTTGTCAATCTATGCTCCAAGATCAGTCATCATTTATCATTGAGATAATTTTCTAAAGTTATCTCCAGAGACTCTAAGAAATTCAAATATTATGATCCTAACCCTGGAACCCTACTTAAAAAACTAATTAAAATAAATTTCATTACGTTTCTAGGAATCATTAAAATAAAATAAGTTATTATTTTATTTTATTTATTAAAAATCCAAAAACTACATTTTACAATTGAGTTACACCAGTCAATGTTTGGCCTTTCCTAGTGTAAAATCATTGCTCAGAATGAAATAGTTCTCTCAGATTTCTGATCTAGGAACCCATTTATATGTTATTACACTTTCTCAGGCAACAATTGTGTGCATGTCGTTTAATATTTTAATATTTTTGAATCACTTAATCTGGAAACACCAGGCCTCGGAATCACACCCCATATCAATTCCTGGTCTTTAATTAATTCCATATAATATTTAAAAATAATACACAGAAAAATCAGTGACATTACATTCTTCCCACCTTGGTGGTTTATGTCCCTAAAAATACAAAATAAAGTCTATATAAAAAGATGTGGGTACTATGTATATAACGACCCAACCTTATTACATAGATAATATTGAATTTAGTTAAGAAAACACTTACTTTTACATTGAGTATATTTTCATGTTTAGATAATTAGAGAATTGGGACATAACATATTCATGACATTACACATTGTTACAGAGTGGATACCATAAAAATAGTTTCCATTTTTTTCAAAATATAAAACATTAAAACTTAAAACATGATTCATTGAAAATTCTTCAACATTTAACATGGATTCCTTGTTTTTTGTACACATAAATTAACCTTTGAGAATCATTTAAAACATGGTATGAGCACAAAAAAATTATTATGGGGTATAAAAATAAGGTAAGAACATATTAGTCCATTAATACTTGTAAAGTATGAAAGCATTTTCAAAATACATACTTATCACCTGCATATATATACATAATTTTTGAAACATGAGATTTCCACAATACATAATAACATAAGTAGAAACATAAAGGAATATTGGGTCATTACTTATATAATCTCGTAACCCACTCGACTGCCTTATAATTTGTAATTTTCACAGCTACCTTACTGTTTATGTAACCATCACAGTTACATTTGAAGTAACCATACGGATGACCTCAAACTTACACATACCCAATGCATTGGAGTGAAATATAGGTCCCACCCTTCATAATAAACAATTCCCAATATCCAAAACATAATTATACAACATTAATATTATGATAAAAACATTGGTTTTGAATTTTGTAAAATAAAATTTTAAAAGAGGATTTTAAAAATATTGTCCATTATTAATATCATATAATTGAACTGAAACTTAATAGAGTGGATGGAATGTGTATATACACTATAATTAGACATAATTCAACATAATATGATAAAAACCCATCACACAATAAATTTTAATACCACATAAATAATGAAGTAGAAGGTTAACCCAAAGAATAGAAATTGGGTTAAGAATTCCCTTTCCTCAGGTTTGTATTACTTAAAACTTGTTTAAACATCATTTATAATGGTTAAAATAGTGTTATTAGTATTTTAAAGAAACATTTTCATGTTTATAACATATTATATGATCATTTCAAAACATCATTTTACCCTTTAATTGTCAGTATTTTGCTCCTTTCATAGTTTTTGGGTGAGTTCTTGACATGATTTCCAAGATTGGTTCATGATGATGTTCTTGTCGATTGGAAGTGAAACTCAAGAATTGGAATGGAGTAGTATTTAAATATTTCCAATAAAAATAAATTATACCATTTAACATTTTTAATTCTTGCATGATTATGATTTATAATTTAAGACATTAATGATGTTCGTTTAGATCATTTTAGTGGTTCCTTGATAATAGCGACCTAATTTTGTGTTATAAATTAAAACCATGTGTAAAAAATAATTCCCAAACCCTAGAAGATACATAATAAATATATTATAACCTAGTTAAACCATAAAAATGGTTTCATTACCATACTTGTAGGATTTAAAAAAGATTAAATCACATCATCCATGATGTCAGTAATTTGACCCATCATGGACAATGTTTTTAATTTTTTGAATTAGTGGGAGAGGAGAGGAAGAATGATGATGAATTTTACATGAACCTGAGAACATCCAAAATATACATGATTCCTGAGGCATCCATGCCATTTTTTTAGGAGCAGGTGAGGAAATAATAGGAATATATAGGAATATTGAAATAAAAGAAAACTTGACAAATATCTCACGAAAATTCTCCATCCTAACAGTGTCTCTTAAAATTTAATAAAAATAATTTGATGAGAGAAAAGGGATATCTCATCACTCTTACATAATATGGACAGTAAGGGGTATATGTAAAGAAATATCCCAACATAATCCAAAGGTAAAGGAAGAGAATAACATAAAATGAAAGAAATGAGAGAAAATAAAAGAGGATGTTTACCTCTTGATCTCTTCTCCTTGAAATCCTTCCTAAGGGCTTTGGTTTTGGACTTTGGGTGATACTAAAAGTTCTAGGAAGTTGTGAAGAGCCTTGGGGGAGTATTGGGTAGAACATACGCATGTATCAATGCTTGAGAGTTTTCAGAATAAGAGGGGAATGAGGGTGGTATTTATAGTGGATGGGAGGGGGTATTTTTCATTATTTTAACCAATATTATAATATTGTTTCCAAATAATATGAATAGTATTATTTCATGTGACCGAATATGGTAATAATGGCATGTGAATATGAACCATGTGGCCTTACATCACTTATGATGTCATAACTAGTGTATTTTCTGATAATTTGACTATATAGTATTTTATCATATTTCAAAATTCATTGAAAATTCATGAATTTCATAAAAATCCCAAAAATATACCATTTAAATTTTTTGATGTGTAGAATTAAAATATGATTTCCATTGAATAATCCTCTCCTACCAATCATCTGTCTCCATTGAGTACTCAGAAAACGTCACTCCATCAACAGTATTCATCTCTCCCCAATCGATGATGTGTGATGGATCATTAAGGTACATCCTCATATGCAACATGTGAAAGACATCATGTAACTGGTTCAACTGTGGGGGTGGATCCAAGAAAAACTCCACCTCTCCAGTTATACGCAGAATCTAAAAAGGGTCAATAAACCTTTGAGATAACTCTCTACCCCGACCAAATCTCTACAATCCAAATTCAGATGAAAATCGACAGAACACATGGTCTCATTCCTCAATCACCAAAGGCCATCACCACCTATTAGAATAAGAATATTTTTGGCTTTATACAGTCTTAATATGCTTTTTGAAGATCTGTAACTTCTCCATAGTATCTTTCACCAACTATGGGACCATGAGAGCTGAATCTATTAGGTCAATCCAGTAAAAGGGTGATTGGTAGGGTCACATATCCAAATCCTCAAACGGTTCCATACCAGTTGTGGAATGGTAGATTACTTAGGAGAACTCCATGAGAGGTAGGCGATCCTCCCGACTATAGTCGATGTCCAACATGAAATCTTGCATCATGTCCTCTAAAATTTGAATGGACTTCTCCATATGGTCGTCTTTATAGGGGTGAAACATCGTGCTCAAGTGTATGTGAGTGCCAAACTTCTCCTATAGTACCTTCAACAACATTCTCCTAAAATGAGCATCATGATCAGAAAATATCTTCAATAGTACTCCATGGAGTCTAAATATCTCATGCACATTGAGGAACCCCTTTCTCTATTCTGAACTCTACTCTCAGATATCTACGATGAGGGTTAACTTGGTGAGTCAAAAATTGATCCCCTAGATGGCATCATTTCCCCTAGACGTATTTGGTAAACCCATCATGAAGTAAATCAATATCACATCCCACTTCCATTTTGAAACCTCAAGAGGCTGAACTATACCCGCTAGAACCTGGTGCTCGGACTTCAGATGTTGTTAAGTAAGGCATTGAGAAATAAACTCTACCACTACCTTCTTCATCCATGTCCACCAAAACTAACTTCGTAGTTCCTAGTACATCTTTTCCACTGGAGTATGTACATCCAAATTGGATGCATGAAACTCTTAGAAAACCACTGGTAAAATAGTGTGTCCTTTTAAAATGACGAAGTGCTTACCACCATGTGAATATCAACCAAGTGAAAGTTATGTGGACATCTGATAATGTAGGGTCTCGTTTTTGGTAACCCCGACTGGTTCATCCATGAATAACTATAAAATTGGGGGGTTATAAACCATAGAATGGATGTCAGCTTCTTCATCTCCATCATAAAAGGATATCTTCAATGAGGCCAAATTATCTATTGCACCATTCAGAAACTAAAAACTAGATCTCTTTTTGGTAGAATCTTCCACGATGTTCCCAATCCTATATGTATAGATAATATCAAAGTAATAGTGATGGAGTAACTCTATCCATCACCTATGTCTCAGGTTCAGATCCTTCTATGATATGATATACTTGAGAGTCTTGTTGTAAACCTCTGGCCCCAGTTACCAAGATTCGGTGAATTATTTTAATACATTGCCACGATCACAAGGAAATCATGTCCTAAAAGACCAATTAGTTTAGCAGTATTGAAAAAATAGATTACATACATTAACATTACATTACAACTTCAAACAGAAAACACAGCGTAAATAGTTCTTTGAGAATTCCATAATTCTTTTTAGCTTAACCATGCATATCAATCATAATACACTTCTTGGAATCCTGAGAAAAATAAGACATCGAAAGGGGTGAGCTGAAACGCTCAGTATGGGTAAGTAATACAGTGGAATATAACATAAATATATTGAAACTTCATGCCTTTACCAATAATAAACATGAATAATTTTATGGAAAGAATATAAGATGAGTAAATAATGCCATAATAAAACATAATCATGACTATTCTACTAATTGAATGACCACATGAACCATCAATATAATTTCCATAATGAGGGAATTTATAATGCCAGACATTCTAAAACATTTTTTCAAGGCCTCAGCCAAGATGTCTAAAAATTATTAAGGCCTCGACCAAAACCATAAATCAAACTGGGAAAAGGCCTCAACCAATTCCATGTCTAGTTGTCTCATGAGACCTATAGATGCATCGAGGAGCTATAGTGGGATCCACCCATCACTTACAATTTCCAATACATTTCTCATATGAAAAGTTTAAAACATAACATAAACATTCGTATAAGAAATATTATATGAAAAGTTAATACTTTAACCATAAACCATGAATGGTATAAAAATAACACATCCAGAGTCAGACATATCACAAAAACTTCAATACAATATGGAAGTTTTGTATCACAATAAATCAACTTCAAAAAAAGTTTAAAATCCATTAAAATATTTCACATAGATGGAAAAGATTTTTAAAACACTTTGATTGAAATATCCCTTTTCATGAAAACATTTAAAAGTCACACAATTTAGAAAGGAAGACATTTAAAGACATTTTTGAATCAAAGTGTCCCATACCACTTTGAAACATTTTAAAGTAATTAACATTTTAAAAAATTCATCTCAATTTAAATAAATCCTTAAAACCATTTTGCAACCATGGACATTAATGAGAATGGTTTATAAGAATAAATCTTTAAAACATTTAAAATGGTGTTGACATAGATGAAATCAAAACTATTTAAGAGAAATATCACTTTTTCTAAAATCATTTAAGAGTCACATAATTATAAAATAAAACATTTACTTTGAAAATATTATTATAAGCTTGAAAGGGAAGATTTGACGATTTTATAATGGATGATAATAGTTTCACCCACCGTATAAGTTAAAAAATATATTCTTACCTTAATTTTGTCGAAAAGGTTAAAAAGGACCTTGTTTGGAAAAAAACGGAAAGATTCCTTTGTGAAAATATTATAAAAAGACAAAAAAAGTTATAAATGACTTTAACCCATAGTCTGTAAAATAGTAAGAAATATTTGAAAAACATTTTTATGAATCAGGGTTGTCGATGATAAAGAGGTCCTAGTAAATAATTATGTATAAACAACCTCGGATAATGAAGAGATTGTGAAATATACCCTTACCTTGTACTTTTCATTTTTTGAGGGTAGGTTAACCTTCTGTATAATGGTGAAGTGATTTTTATTAAATTATAAAAGAATCATATACCTGAATATGATATCATATATGATCTTTTAACATTGCATTGTTAATAATATCTTAGTATTATCGTCGTTTTGGGTGTTTACAGATTCGTTTTTCTTTGTATTCTTTGTTATGTGAGTCATAATAATTTTGGATGGGATGTATCATATTCATATCCTGAATGATATCAATACTTTAAACATTTTTTTTAATCATCAAATGAAAATTAGTCTTGAATGGATATGATGGGGAATGATTCTCATCGCATTCGTGGAGACGGTAGTCCGTACGTACGTATGAGCGACAATATAATTCTTTTAATATTAAAATAAAATATAATTGGATTGTATATCATATATAAATAATATTTATCATATTATATTTATTATTTAAATCAATTAGACTTCATTATCATACCCATCCAAGTAATAATGTATTGAATAACAATTACACCACGACGTGGTGACGGTAGGTCGTGCGTACGCATGTATGGTGACATGTCATTAAAAGGATGGATAGAATACTGAATATGGTTGTACCATATTTTTAACAACATCATAGTATATATAAGATACTGGAGTTATTATTTTAAAATGGAAATAACAAAGAAAGAAGAAGTGGACGAAGAATGGAACTTGAAAGAGGGTGGTGAAATCATTACCTCTTCTTCGGGTTCTTCCTTCTTATTTGATCAAAAGGGATCCTTAAGTTGGCTTTATGACTAAAGGAAGGCCTCTATGATGAATTTAGTGAAGTTGAGAGGATATTTTGTCAGGTTTTGGCCAAACCAAAAGGCTTTGAAGGTATGAATTTGAGATAAGGGGGAGTGCCCTTTTATAAGAGCGGTGAGGGGAACCATAGGAAAAGCTAGAAATATTATTTTATAATAAATTCATATTCGGTTTATGATGACTCCAAAGTGGATTATTCAACGTATAAGGTGGATATAGGTCTAAAAAAACTCAGAAAATAGGATTTATATAGGTTTAGGTCACTTTATTAACCTTATCTTTTAGTTTTAACTCTTAGTTAATTAGTTTGACATTTACCAAGTCACATTGTATTTTGATATTATATGGTTAATAAACGTACTATATACTTCCAAGACACAAAAAAGTGGTCCATTAGTGATACACCTATCATTATATAAGTCCTTTGGCCGAACCTTATATTTTTTTGAATAGAATATCAATTAATAATATAATATTTTTTTTAAAAAACTCATTTATATCAATTTTGACACAATTCAATAATTGATTTTTGTTAAAGTCATAAAAACTTTATTAATTCGAACGAAATTCATTTAAGAAATCTTAACATGTTATATTAACCAATAAAATTATTTTATGGAATCAAAACATTCATATTATATTTATGTTAACATTTATAATACCAATTATTTGATTCTTTCATTAATAACGAAAATACTACATTATTATTTTTTCATAAATAAATTTAATTATTCAATGTCTAAAAATTATAAATTAAATACCCTTATGTAGGAAATATTTTCAGATTTCTATTTAATATTTATAGTTTAAAAAATAACATATATAACCCTATGTAAAAATTGTTTTTCTAAAAGATATATGCTTATGTCATTTTTGTATTTTCTTTAACTTAATTAATATAAAGTGTCATTATCACTTACAAGTGGCTCCATGGGGTCCCAACATCATCCCAAAGATGTCCATGGTCAGATATATATCAAACAATAGGGTTAGAAAACATTTTAGAGTAATTTAATATTATTATAATATTATTGTTTTACCCTTATTTACCGGATTTACCCTTTAACCGTGCTAAATAATATATTTACCGAATTAATTATTCAAAATGTCTAAAAATAAAAGTTACATTTTTACACAATTTGGACATCCTGATTCCAAATATGGAATACATTTTTCCAAATTCAAAACACATCAGTGGCAGAAATTAATTTATAATTAATTCTATATTTCAAAACAAAAAAGCGTGTTTTTAAGAAATAATAACTATCAAAAGATTGACACTTTTTTATGTCTGGTTTAAATGTGAAATTATGTACAATGAAGAAAATTGTATTAAATGGTAAAAATATATTTAAAATATACTTTAAAACCACTCATATTCATAATTTATCACTATTAATTATTTCAACTAAAAAAGTTGATTTTAATTTAAATTTAGTAATTTTCACTATTCATCAAAATATGAAAGTTATTAGAAAAGTACCAAAAATTCACCCTAATATAATTTCGATATTAAAATCAAAAAATTAAGTCTATTTTGAAACATAAAATTTATAAAATTTCAAAAAAGTGTGTATTACTATTCATAACGGCTAGTTTGATTAGTTGTGGTGTGTACTAGAACTCGAAGTTGCATAGAACACACGCAATTGTATTATTCAAAGAGAAGTTTACCATTGAATCTTGGGGTGTTACATTCTCCCCTCCTTTAATAAATTTTGTCCTCGCAATTTATGCTCGGTATTGGAAACTTGGGGTTGACATTTCAAAGTATCTTAGTTGAAATTCCACATCAAAAAATGGATTTATGAGGCCTCTATTTAAAATAACGAGTGGTAAGTATGATGGTTACTGAAAATAACACACAATAGGGTTTCATGTAGAAAAACATGGATATAGAAGAGAAATATAACCATCAATATCTGATGGAGAGTGCTAGAGAACATGGCTACAAAAAGGCCAATAATCACAAAGCAATAAAATTGTGATGATCTAAGGTACCATCTAGGACAATGTTTTTGTTCTAAGTTCCTTTTCATAATGTTGAAAAATTTATTGATGACATTGGCTAAGATCATAAGGATATATACATACTTTATAATTAGAGTTTTATCCATTAATAAATTTCTACCACAAACTCATCTTTCACTCCAAAACATAATACAACTCAAAAATACTCTATTTATCCTAATTGTACAGGGTTCCAAATATAAACATATACCATTTAAATGATGAAAAATATTTTGAAACAACCAGGGACTTCCTGTAGGATAGTGGTAGGTAACAAAGGCCTGTCACACTATGATTGTGGGTTCGATTCCTGCAGCTTTGTCAGACTCGATGGGTTATCACCCGACCTACAGGTTATCCTTTTCCCAAGACTATAGTATTATAATATTCCAAAAATAATCATAAGAAACATTTTAACCATAAACAATACTATCCAAAATTCAACTTAATCCATTAAAAACATTATAGTTATCCAAAATACTTCTATCCAGACTCTCTGTAAATGGTATCTAAATTCTAAAATCAATTGTAACATCAGATTCCCCAAACAAAGTAAATTTTCTCTTATTATCACATACTGAAAATATGATTACCTTAGTCACATTAAAACCTTAATGTAGACAAAAAGTACTGCAGTACAATCATTACATATATCACATTATTCTTATAACCAGAATATAGTTCTTGAATCCAAAACACAAATACAATAATTATTCAACTTCAACTGTAGTAACGGAATAAGCTTGGCCATTCTCCCTTGGCCTTTTTTAAGGTAAGTTTCCTTGGTTCTTAGGAAATTCATTTGCATAATACACTATTTCTCTATAATTATATCATTCCACGTTGACAACAACTTTCTTTCCATTGCAATCATGAGCTTGGTGTCCTTTTTCACCATACTTATAACAGACTCCCATTCCCTTTAGGCAGGTACCAGGGTTTTTCTTCCTACAATAATCACATAATGGAAAATCCTTCTTTCCCTTTTTCCCATTACCTATCTCTTGATCCACCATTCTCTTCTTATCTTTCTTTACTTTATTATCATAATATTTAGAGAATTCATTTTCTATCTTGATTGAACATGAGACAATATCTTCGTATGACGAGAAGGATTTCGTTACTAAAGCTTGAAAAAGAAATGGTTTTAACCCATAAAATAAAAGATAAATATTACTTATTGGATTATGTATATAATCTATATAATTCCTCTCTAACCTTGTAAAGTTAGCCTCATACTTTACGAAATTCTCATCCTCCTTTTGCCTCAGACTCAGAAATTGACTTTCCATATTCGATCGATGGTCATGAGGAATAAATTTTTCTAAGATAATTTCTTTAAACTCACTTAATTCCATATATGATACTTCATCATCTTCCTTTGTGTTTTGAATCAATAACCACCATTGATTAGCATCTCTAGTGAGGCGGTAAACTACCATGATAACTTTTTCCCTTTCACTACTCCCCATGGCATGGAATATTTTCTCAAAGAAATTTATCCACTGCTCAGATACTAATGGATTTGTACTCTCATTGAATGTTAGTGGTTGTTGCCTCATGAATCGATCTAAAATTGATCCTCCACACTGTGGATTTGGATGCTCTATACGGGTATGATTATTATTCATAACCTGAGTGAGTTGTACAAGTATGGTGATAAGCTGATCAGCACCAGTTGTATCACTAGCTCCACTATAATTTTCATGAGTAGGAGGGAAATCCCTACATGGAGTACATGCGTTGATATGATTTCCATTCCTTCCACTAGGTTCCATTTCTAAACAATTTCATAAACTAGATTATTTTTTGAATCGAAATACATAATTCCAAAATTGTAAAATACCTAACATAAATTGAACAGTTTATGGATATAATCCTTAATCATAAAAATATTTTCTTTGAGTAAATACATACTCATAATCCCATCATAATGGTTTTTAAAAAAATTAGAATTATCCTAAGCATATCCCCCGAGAGTGTCGTAACCAAGAGTGCAGCAAGGCCCATTGTCATGCACGAGTTCCCGTTCGAGTCTAGCTCAAAGTAGTGTTTTTAGGTTTTACCCCTAGGAACATCTGTGCTAGAGCCACCTCTACCTGCTCGTATCCAAAAAGAGATGTATTTCTTGGAAAACTCACAAAATCCCTACAATTCCAAAATTCTAAGAAGTTATTATATAGGAATCCTCAAAGTCTATCTTAGGGTTATGTTCTCTAATCAGAGTTTATCTAAATCTAGTTTCCAAGGTTTGTACTAAACTTCCTATAATACCAACTGTAACACCCCGACCCCAATTACCCAGAGTCGGTGCATTATTTTAATACATTGGAATGATCACAAGGAAATCATGTCCCGAAAGATCGACCAGTTTAGCAGTCTTGGAAAATAAATTACATACATTAACATTACATTAAAATTTCAAACATAAAACACAACATAAATAGTTCTTTGAGAATGCCATTATTCCCTTTAACCTAACCCTAAATATCAATCATAATACACTTCTTGGAATCCTAGGAAAAATAAAACATGGAAATGGGTGAGCTAAAATGCTCAGTAAGGGTAAGCAATACAATGGAAGATAATATAAATATTAATCATGGTGAATAATTGAAACCACATGACTTTACCAATAATAATGATGAATATTTTTATGGCAAGAATATAAGCTGAGTAAATAATGCCATAATAAAACATAATCATGGGTATTATACTAATCGAATGACCACATGAACCATCAATATTATTTCCATAATGAGGGAATGTATAATTCCAGACATTATAAAACATTTTGTCAAGGCCTTGGCCAAGACGTATAAAAATGATTAAGGCCTCGGCCAAAACCATAAATCAAATTGGGAAGAGGCCTCAGCCAATTCCACATCTACTTGTCTCATGAGACCTACCAATGCATCTAGGAGCTATAGCGGGCTCCACCAGTCACTTTCTATGTCCAATAAATTCCTCATATGAAAATTTTGAGACATAACATAAACATTCGTATAAGAACTAGGATACGAAATGTCAATATTTTAACCATAAACCATGAATGGTATAAAAATAACACATCCACAGTCAAACATATCACAAAACCTTCAATACAATATAGAAGTTTTGTAGCATAATAAATAAACTTCAAAACAAGTTTAAAATACATTAAACTATTTAACATAGATGGAAATGATTTTTAAAAATCTTTGATTTAAATATCCCTTTTTATGAAAACATTTAAATGTATCACAATTTAGAAACGAAGAAATTTAAAGACATTTTTGAATCAAAGTGTCCCACACCACTTTAAAAAATTTTAAAGTAATTAACATTTTAAAAAATTCATGTACATTTAAATAAATCCTTAATACCATTTTGTAAACATGGACTTTAATGAGAATTTTTTAGAAGAATAAATCTTTAAAACATTTAAAATGATGTTGACATAGATGAAATCAAAACTATTTGAGAGAAATATCTCTTTTTTGAAATCATTTAAGAGTCACATAATTATAAAAGAAAAAAATTAATTTGAAAATATTATTATAAGATTTTAAGGGAAGATTCAATGATTTTATAATGGTGGAAAATATTTGCACCTACCGTATAAGTTAAAAAAAGTCATTCTTACCTTAATTTTGTTGAAAAGGTCAAAAAGGACCTTGTTTGGAAAATGACAGAAAGATTCCTTTATAAAAATCTTATAAAAAGTCAAACAATGGTATAAATGACTTTAACCCATAGTCTGTAAAATTATAATAATTATTTGAAATACATTTTTAAGAATCATGGATGTGGATGATACAGAGGTCCCAGTAGATAATTACGTATAAACAACCTCGGATAATGAAGAGATTGTGAAATAAAGCCTTACCTTGTACTTTTTATTTTTCGAGGGTAGGTTAACCTCCATTATAATGATTAAATTATTTTTATTAAGTTATAAAATAATCATATACATTAATATGATATCATATATGATCTTTTAACATTGCTTTGTTAATAATATCTTAGTATTATCATCGTTTTGGGTGTTAACAGATTCATTTTTCTTTGTATTCTTTGTTATGTGAGTCATAATAATTATGGATGGGATGTATCTTATTCATATCCAGAATGATATCAATTCTTTACACATTATTTTTAATCATCAAATGAAAATTAGTCTTGAATGGATACGATGGGGAATGATTCCCATTGCGTTCGTGGAGACGGTAGTCCGTACGTACGCATGAGCGAAAATATCATTATTTTGATATTAAAATAATATATAATTGAATTTTATATCATATATACAGAATAATTATTATGTTATATTTATTATTTACATCAATAACACATCATTATCATACCTATACAAATAATAATGTATTGAATAACAATTACACCACGACGTGGAGATGGTAGGTCGTACGTACGCACGTATGGTGACATGTCATTCACAGGATGGATAGAATACAGAATATGGTTGTACCATATTTTTAATAACATCACAGTATATAGAAGATACTGGATTTATTATTTTAGAGTGGAAATAACAAAGAAAGAAGAAGTGGAAGAACAGAGGAACTTGAAAGATGGCGGTGAAATCATTACCTCTTCTTCGGGTTCTTCCTTTTGATTTGATCAAAAGGGCTCCTTAAGTTGGCTTTTTCACTAAAATAAGGAATCTAGGATGAAGTTAGGGATGTTGAGAGGATATTTGGGTAGGTTTTGTCCGAATCAAAAGGATTTTAAGATATTAATTTGAGAGAAGGGGGAGTGCCCTTTTATAAGAGGGGTGAGGGGCACCTTAGGAAAAGCTTGTAATATTATTTTATAATAAATTAATATTCGGTTTCTAATGGCTCAAAAGTGGATTATTCAAATTATAAGGTGTGGATAGGTCTAAAACAACTCAACAAATAGGTTTTAGATAGGTTCGTGTCACTTTATTAACCTTATATTTTAGTTTTAACTCTTAGTTAATTAGTTTGACATTTACCATGTCACATTATATTTTTATATTATATGGTTAATAAACATACTATATACTTCCAAGAGACCTCCAAGTGGTCCATTAAAGATACACCTATCATTATATAAGTAATTTGGCTGAAACATATATTTTTAGTAATAGAATATCAATTAATAATATAATATTTGTTTTAAAAACTCATTTATGTCAATTTTGACACTATTCAATAATTGATTTTTGTTAATGTCTTAAAAACTTTATTAATTTGAACCAAATTAATTTAAGCAATAATAAAATTTCATATTAACCAATAAAATTATTTTATGGCATCAAAACGTTCAAAATATATTTATTTTAAAATTTATAATACCAATTATTTGATTCATTCATTAATAAGGAAAATACTGTATCATTATTTTGTCATAAATAAATTTTATTATTTAATGTCTAAAAATTATAAATAAAACACTATTATGTATGAAATATTTTTATCTTTATAATTAATATTTATAGTCGAAAATATAACATATATAACTCTATGTAAAAATTGTTTTTCTAAAAGATATATGCTTATGTCATTTTTGTATTTACTTTAACTTAATTAATATAAAGTGTAATTATCACTTACAAGTGGATCCATGGGGTCCCAAAATCAACCCAAAGATGCCCATGGTAGGACATGTATCAACCAGTAAGGTTAGGACACCTTTTAGTGTAATTTAATATTATTATAATATTATTGTTTTACCCTTATTTACCGAATTTACCCTTTAACCATAGTTAATTAAATATTTACCAATTTAATTATTCAAAATGACTAAAAATAAGAGTTAACTATTTACACAATTTTTACATCCTGATTCCAAATCTGGAATCCATTTTTCCAAATTCAAAACACAGAAGTGGCAGAAATTAATTTAAAATTAATTCCTGCTGTCAAAACAAAAAGCGTGTTTTTAAGAAATAATAACTATCAAAAGATTGACACTTCTTTATGTATGGTTTAAATGTGAAATTATGTCCAATGACAAAAATTTTATTAAATGGTAAAAATATATTCTAAATATACTTTAAAACCACTAAAATTCATAATTTATCACTATTAATTATTTTGATTAAAAAAGTTGTTTTTAATTTAAATTTAGTAATTTTCTCTATTCATCAAAATATGAAAGTTATCAGAAAAGTACAAAAAATTCCCCCTAAGGTAATTTCAATATTCTGATTCCAAAAATGAAGTCTATTTTGAAAGATAAAATTTATAAAATTTCAAAAAGTTGGTATTACTATTCATAATAGATAGTTTGACTGGTTGTGGTGTGTGTTAGAAATCAAAGTGGCGTACAACACACGCTACTGTATTATTCCAAGAGAAGCGTACCATGGAATCTTGGGGTGTTACACTTGTGATCATAATAGACAATAAAAAACTCACCCATGAGGTAGTGTCACCACATCATCAATGCGAAAACTACCACTACCAACTCAAGATCATAGGTTTAATATTTCTTATCATGTGGCCTTAACTGGTGTGAATAATAGGAAATCAACTCTTCCCTATGAATCAGGACACAACCATGATCGGTCCCTGATGCATTGTAGAATACTACATACTCAATACCATCCTCCAGTAATCTCAAGATTAGAGCACTCATCAAACTCTACGTTAACTATTGGAAAGCTAGTTGGAACTTCTATGTCCCCATGGAAGGCCTCTCCTTTGGATTCAAAACTATCATAGGTACTGATATCCTTGAGAAATATGGTAAGAATTGTTGGTAATATCAAGCTATCCCCAAGAAGATCCACACCATCTCTCACACTACTTGGTGGATCCCATGCTAAAACTGCTTCCACCATGGCTAGGTAACGGCCACTCCATCCATTGAGATAAATGTCCCAGAAGGTAGACCACCTAAGTCTAAAACTGGCACATCAGGATTTCTTTATAAATATGGTTCCCTCAGAGTACATCCAGAACCATCCTTAGGTGTCTCGTGTGATCTTCCTAGGATGTCGATTATAGAAGGATATCATTGATTAAGATTTCCTAGAACCTATCTAAGTAAGGCAAGAAGATATGGTTCCTCAGTCCCGTGAACACTACTGGGGTATTCGTTATGCTAATGGGCATCACCAATTACTCATAGTGACCATAGCAGGATCTAAAAGTAGTATTTGATATATCCTCATCCCGTAATCACAACTACTTATAGCTTGATCGAAGGTTAACCTTCAAGAACCATTATGAAGCTCTAAAATTACTGAATAGGTCACCGATCCTCATTAGTGGAAACTGGTTCTTGAGGTTCACCAAATTCAATCACTGGTAGCCAACACACAACATCAAGATACTATCTTCCTTTTTTGGAAAACAAAACTACAACTACCTAGGGTGAAACATCAGGTCTCACGAATCTCTTACTCTTAAAGTCCTCCTATTGCACCCACATCTAGAGAAGCTCTAAACGGGACATCCAATAAGATGGTACTGATATCGGTGTCTTTTCAGGGTGTGAGTCCAGGCGGAATTCTATCTCTTGAAGGGGATGTAATCCTAGAACATATTTGGTGAAGAAATTTTCATAATCCACCATGACTACAAAAAACAGGAAGCTTATAAAAAATGTTGTTCTGAGGTTCTGGATAACCAAGTCATGAGTAATCTGTTTCACCATCCAATGAAAGAGTCCAACCAATGTTGCCTAGTTTTCCTTTTTACCAACAATGGAAAACCTCATTCCATCATTATGAACACACCAAACCCTTCACCTAAAACAGCCAATTTGGGTGTTGAATGTGGATAACCAATCCATACCATGAATGATATAGTAAGGCCTAAATGCTACTACCAAGAGGTTCCAACCAAATCTCCCACCTCCAAGGGTCAGGTCACACTATTGTCATAGACGTGTGATCACTATGTCTTCTCCAGTTGGTATCTCCAATCATAAGGGTCAAGTCAATAGTTCAACTGGAATCTTTAGTTCTTGAACAATATATGTGGCGAGGAAGGAATTACTAGCACTTATGCCTATCACTACAATAGATAGAATAGAAAAGACACATATCATAACTCGAATCATTCTTGGTGCCCCTAGGTCATTCACCTCGACCGCATGTAGCTATCATCGCACCCATCCCCCATCTCCCAAAGCATGGTATGGAACTCGTGGGGGTGGTGGTGGTAATAAGTTGAAATGTCTACCACCTCCTACTTCTCTCTCTCCTCTACTACCATGTAGACCTCCCTATGGATCTTCCTGATCTTGTTGTTTTCTCTACCTCGATGGTCCGTCCATTATTTCCATATTAGCAACATGGTGGTTTGTAAAATCACAAGAAAGATATCCCCTTTCAATATATGAATAGCACTACCTCTATATAGGCTGAATGGATCCACCCTATGTACCCTAAACTATTGATCCTCTATCCCAGGACATCCTCCTGATATTTCCCCAATGTCTGGAACCCTAAGACTATTGACAGCTTCCTACTACTGAGGTCTCTGCACCTGCTCATCCACGGTTCACTACCATCGGCTACATCTACTCAGCCAATAATCATTCGACCACCTAATATCACTTTAGCACTCTATAATTACTTAGAATGTGTATTGGTATAATGTTGGATCAGATGTCACTACTCAGACCTCACTCAATGTTCTGAGCCTTGAGGTACTAATCTCTAACTATATCCATCAAGTACCTCGAAACGTTGGAGTTCCTCGATGAATAGACTTCCATGGTCATGCTACCATGTTGTATCTGAATAAGCACATATATAGGTACAAATCTCTATGTAACTAGTGAGAACTCCTCCCTAAAGAGATGCTCGTAATCTATCCATGAAAGAGTCACCTTATCAAGAGTGTAGATAAAAAAACTCCATCATCGCCTTGCCAAACCCTATAGAAGGATCACTACCAGTATCTCAATATGGACATCTGATGTTTTCACTATGTGAGAAACTTTGGTCACCACCTCAAGCCCGTCCTTAGCCTCATAATGGTCAGGCTCACCTTGGAAACTAAGGGGTATCTATCTCTAAAACTCGTGAATTTCACTCAGCCTGCGCTACTCAACTGTCAATACTGTGAGTACCACGTGCTACTTCTTATGTGGTGGTATATGAGGTGCACCACCTAGAGGAAATACCTAGGGAATTAGTCCATATATCAAATCCTCATCACTGAGTGGGATATCTTCTTGATCATGCTGCTAAATCCTATATGGTATGCGTCTTGGGGGAATGCAGCAAGAAATAAATATGTACCATGATCACTGATTATATCTGGAGAGCTGACTCAAGAAGGACCTGGAACCACAACCCAATCCTATATGATGCATCTAACATTATTTTCCATGCAACCAGTGTTCTTATGTACATAGTCAAAAAGTAGGTTATCAGAGTCCTGGAGTATGGTTACATCAGTCGCCTGCACCAACATTTGAGTCCCTATCCTGAAATCCGAACATGAATCACTTAACTATATTTCCACAATCCAATATCACAAACTCCTTGTCCTCGGGTATAACCGGCCCCATATGATACAACTTTCTCATGACCCATCCTTGTGGGGACCATACTATGACTCCCCAATCCCACCTTCAATTGGAAAAAGATTGGATACTATCACTGAGTAGGCATATCACTTAAATGGGATGCTATTAATATGTACATGTATGCACGCACACATCTTCAAGCCCATAAAATGAGAAAATGTAAATACACTAAGAACCAAATGCATGTCTTCCACTATCACAACCAATAGAGTCTGATAGAAAAGTAAAGTGCAGTAAAGTAATTCGGTCCAAAATACAAGCTCACAAAAAAAAGAGTTTGAAAAATACATGGTACCACCTATAAAAGATAGGTACTTGTACTACTACTCGAAGTCGTATGAATTCCTTCACCTACCTGATCTCATAAAACAATGTCCAATTCTGATCTTCCCTGGACTCCATCAAAATGCCTCTTGTATGAAAAAGATGGGACATGTGCGGGCAAAGCCAGTATAGGGGTGAGTATAACCATACTTAGTATGACACCCTAAAACCACAAATCAATACTAAAGAAAAAAGGTACAATAATCTCTACACAATATATGTCTACAACACATATAACAAGAATATCAAAATATATTCTAACTAAGACATGCATTATAGAGGTAATTTACAAATATCGTATACCTGTAATAGGGATTATGTTCGAATATTCTAGGAAGGACTCATATGGGAGAACACAAACATGAGTTTGATAGAACTAATGACATCTTCCCAAGAATTAATTTTCATTAGGAAGCATTATGAGAGAGATATGCTGATAGATCAGAAGAGAGATTCAATATCGAAGATGAGGATCATAGTCAAGGCCCTGGGGTGATACTAAGAACTCCATATATATTAACCTACTGTGTAGAGGATCGATGCCTGGTGAAGTTTTCCATGTCAATACTATGGACTCTACCTAGGGAATAATTACTGAATAGAGTCTCCCACACTAGGACTCTTGGGGGATTCCAATTACTCTATCCAAGAAGTCCAGTTGAAGGGGTCATACATCTTTGAGTAAGAAACGATACCCACACACCTTTAGAGATGTGGTAAATGGAATGAACCCTCAAGAAACAATTCCAATATAGGATGTAAAAGATAATGAATCCATGTAGAAATTTATACATGGAATGTATTAGGTTCAAATACTATGTTCCTTGACCTCGAATACTTCTCATGTACAACATCTTGTGATGTTATAATCGGTCGTGTAAAAAAGATAGTACACGGCGGGTAGAAAAACATGCATTTCATTCCCTTCCCGCCAAGATCCACACATTTACTTTGGTCTTGTTCTAGTACACTATGTCAACCTATGTAGCTCTACGTGTGCACCAGTATATAGGTTTATCCATGTAATCATTTCAACTAAGTTGTGTGGGGGAGTACAAGTTGTGTGGTAAACCCATATACTATGCCCTGTGTTCATGTATTTTTTATGAGACATGCCAAGTCTCAGAAAATGGCCCACATTCCATGTAATAAGGGTCACACATCGTGTGACACATTATTGCCTCCCAAAACCCTATGCGATGTAATGTGGGGGCCACACACTATGTATAATGGACTACTTGTTGTATTCATCATGAATATCCATAACCACCTTTCTTCATTCGCTTTCCTCGTCTGATCCTTCGTATTTCGATCTAATACTATATTTTCTTTGAAATTGGAGATCTAAGGTCATCTCACCATTGTGAAACTGAATTGATTGGTTTTGGGCCTTCAATCAGCACTAAAATCCAATTGTGATCACCCACACATAAATCGCCTGAAGAATGATATATCTTGAATCAATTAAATCTATACTTATCCATTGTCTCTTCACCTCTTCTATGTTATCACGATGTCAGACTCAAAATTTTATATTGTTGTTCCAATAGTCGATGGAACTACAATTTTTTTTCCTAAACCATGAAAAACATAAAGAATGCTAAGAATAGCTAGGGCGAAAAAAAACACAAGAACACCCCAAGGAACGAACCACCACTGTTGTTCATTAAATACTCAATCAATTATCATGAGAAAGATAAAGAAATCATGACCAAATCACTATAATATAACCCCAAAAAAATCCTTCAATCATAGCCCATCTCGCTAGAATGAGTGAACTGTGGATAAACTTGTTTGTTAGTAGGTCTGTATTCATCATTGAATAAAAAATGAGAAATGAGAAATACAATTAACAATATCCTACATGGGGGTTGGATCATTCGCTGAAAAGGATCGATCCTCGTGTTGATGTCGTAGGGGATATCCATAAAGAACATCATCTGTTGATCTCTGATCCAAGATTCATCATCATTTACCATCGAGAGTGTTCTCCAAGGCTCTGTCTAGAGGTTCCAGTAAATTCCAAATTTTTGGGACAAACCCCAGAACTTTTCTTAAAAGGATAATTAAAATAAATGTCATTATTTCACTACAAAAAATTAAAATAAAATCAATTCGTATTTTATTTTATTTAATAAAACACCAAAACTACTTTTCACATCTAACCCCACATAGACTGATGTTAGATATCGCCTAGGGTAAAATCAATTCTCTGAACACAATGGTGCCCTCAGATATATGATCTGGGAACCCATTTAGATGTTATTCCACTTTTTTAGGAATACATTTTTCACTTGATATTTAATATTTTTATATATTTGAAACATTTAATTCAGAAACACTGGGCCTCTGAATCACATGTCACCTTAGTTCCAAGTCTTGAATTAATTTCATATAATATTTACAAATATTTCACATAAAAATCCCTAAAATTACATTAAATTTAAGAAAATGCATAGATTTTGGAATCCTATATTATTCAAATGAAGAGAAAACATGGGGGTGAGAGGTATCCCTGTTAATGTCAAGAGGAGTGTAAAAAATATATGTGTGTCTCTCAAAACAAATGGTATAGAAACTCAAATACATATTAAAGTAGAAATACTTTAAAATAGAACAACACTTGTTATATTTCAGTAGAGATGAGAAGATATTTAGTGTTCATCAAATTTAAGAACAACAAGAAAATGAAAAATGTGGAACTAAAAAAATCAAACAATGATAGAGGAAGAGTAGAAACTAACAAACATTGGATTCTAGCCTTGATTAATTTGAGGGAACGTAGAGGAGTTGCGTCGATAGTAGAGGAGTTTTGCGTGAACTTGAGAATCATGAGTGAATGAGTCAGGGCTAGGGTTTTTTTAATAGATCAGGGACACTTTTAATAGATCTTTTGGAAAATAACTTGAAATGAACTCTTTTATCAATGATAAATTTATAATCACTGATAAAATAAATATTTATCATTACTTTTTAATTGATAGTCAATATCATGCTTTATCTGCACCAAAAAAGCACTGATAAAATATTTATAAATATAATTATTTGAATAACATTATTATAATTTTATATTTAATTGAATAAATTTATTATAATCTTACCATTATTTATATATATTTAGTTACTAATTTATAATTATATAAATACTTATTTTAAAAAAAATAATTATATATTTATAATAATTATAAATATTATAAATATACATTTATATATATATTTATTTATAAATATTCATATGTAACATTATTTATTGAAATATAATCTTAAATACTTGTATTTTAAAAATTAGTGAATTTGAATTATTCAAAAAATGAGTAAACATTAAAAATATTTAAAAAATATATAAGTTTTATTAAGTAAATATATATTAAAAAAATATGGATATATATATATATATATTGAAGTTGATGAATACATATTGAAAATACTAAAACATAGTAAATAAATATATATAAATAAATAATATAAAATGATGAAAATAAAAAAAAACATTAAAAATGAATACCCAAACATTAGTATTGGAAAAAAAATTGTAGGATTAAAAACAAAATATATATTAAATTTATCTTCTTATAATGTAATTCTGAAATATAATAAAATTTGAATAAATTAAAAAAAATATTGGGTGTGTGTGTTTCTATATATTATGTAACTATATTTATGCATGTTTCTATGTATAAAAATGTATTAACACACATATATATATATATACACACTTGAAATAAATGCAACACATGACATTTCATATAGGTTAAATTTAAAAAGCAAACAATATTAAAAATGATTAAGATATTAATATGATTTTAATTATTTTTTTTATAATATACTTATTCACTGTATACAACTATATTTAACATATACTATTTATTAATATTTATAATATATATATTTATAAGGAATTTATTCATTTTATATGAATAATTATTTAATTAATAAAATTTTAATATTTTTCTTAATTTATTTATTTTATTTATATTTGTTTAATGTTTCATTTTATTCGGGACCATCACCACTACTAAAAATGCACTAATAAAGGGAACCTTTTATCATCACTAAAAATAAAGTGTCGATAAAGGTTACTATTTATCAATGCTAAAAACACTATTAAATGATTCCCTTAATCAATGCCTTTTTTTAGCAGTGATAAACGACTTCCTTTATCAGATCATATTTTAGTACTGATAAAGATGAACTTTATCAGTGAATTTCTCTAGTGCTGATAAATGCAAGCGCTGTTGTAGGAATTTGTTTAGTATTTTTGTATGAAAAATATATTTTAAAAACTTTTATTTGGAAAATATCATTTCTTCTTTAAAAACACTTTTTAGAAAATAATATATTTTTCAAAAAAAAATTCTTTGAAAATATCTTTGAAATCCATAAAAAAAATTAAAATCCATTTTAATTAAATATCATCAAATAAAATATTTTTTGGAAAAATCTTGGAAAATATGGTTTTTAAATAAAACAAATTTATGACCCAAGAGTGAAATAACTTCCAATATTCTTGAAAACATTTCCTTAATCATCTTATGCACCAAAGAGTGGAATAATGGAACCAATACATGAAGATATCATGAATAAACATAGGATAATAAAATTCATGATTTTTCTTGAGAGAGGGATCATAATATTTCATCAATTGAAGCATAATCATAAACAATATTGATAAACGATGATATTATGGTAATAATATTTTACAAATTTGGTAAAATTAAATCATAATCCCCATAACATAATAAAATTAAATGAATCTTATAATATTATTAAAATAATAATATTCATGAAATAACATGTCAAATTTTTATTATACACCTCATAAAAGAATATAGGTGTATAATAAAACATGTGTCTCACAAAAGGATACTTCATACAAAAATTCCATTCTGATTTTGTAACTTTTGAGCTATAAACCCCATGAAAGAGACATCATCAAATGGGCTTGTAAATAACAATAAATTTAAGTAAAATAATAATATAATACATTCATCATCATTATATACACTACAAAAATTAAATGAGTCATGAATATGGAATAATACTTGCAGAAATAAAAGTGAGACTAGAAATCCTTGTACCTTAGGTATAGAATTTCTTCATACTCATTCAAAAATCTAGTATAATAAATATTATATTATTATAAATCTACTAAATAACTATATTAAATAATATCACACCATATATGATTTACTTATGACCTTCTATTATGTGTTTATTAACAATTCCATCTTCAAATTATGTTTTGGGTAATAACCGCTTTGTTTCATCACATGTGTTTTGATTTATTATATTTTTTGTCCTTATATTTATATCATGATTTAATGAATTAAAACCATGATATTATTGTCATATATATGAATTATATATGTAATTATAATAATCTATATAATATGTAAATATGGAATGGAATATACCATTCATGAAGACGGTAGGTTGTACGTACGCATGAATGTTATTTCTGTTTAATGGTCATATTAAAAGAAAGAAAGTACATTAACTATATGTATTTATTATCATTAAATTAGAATTTTAATTTCATATATATAATAAAACATTATTAATCACTTCCTCAATACATTCATGTAAATTTGAATGAATCACATCTCTTTGAGGAGGCGGTTGTCCACAGCCAACAAATTAATTTATCATATTTATAAAAAATGGAAACCATGTAGGTGTGTTTTATAAAATAATTATATAATATTAAATAAATAATAAATATCATATATATCGTAAAAAAATTATTTCCATCATAATTCCAAACCATTAGGGGTGGTAACGAAAAAAAACGAACACCATCCTTTCACGAGGCGGTAGTCCACTATACAAACAAATGGTAAGATCATAACCAATTTCATGGGATTGTCTACTGGTTTACATCAAACCATAAGAATAAAAAGGTCTTATTATATTGGTTATAATGTTTTTATTTTATAATCATGGAATAATAATAATTTATAGGGTGAGTAATGAAGATAAAATAAAATATCTTGTGGAAGGATGTTACCTCCTCTTTGGGTAACTCCTCGTGGTTTGAACCGATGGGCTTCCTTGGTCAGATTTATGCACAAATGAAGGATTCAATGATGAATGGAGGGAGTTTGGGAGGAGGAATTTTTAGGTTTTGTTCGAGCCAGAGGTATTTAGATGTGGTAATAAGTGTAGAGGGTGAGTTTCATTTTATAATAGAGGAGGAGCGGAATTCTTGTAAATATAAAAAGGAAAACTCTATTGAGATGTCTCCCTTACATAACGTGCTTCCAATAATTTCCCATATTAGATAAAATAGGTTAATTGGATAAAATATTTCCATAAAATTGATTTTGGAATGTTACTAGGTTATTTTTCCCTTTAAATTAATGTTTTACCATTAAGTAATCTCATTTTACCTAAATCTCTATAATTAATGTTAATTACATTTACTAATATTTTTTTGTCAAAAAATAAATTGAAATTATTATAAATTATAAACTATTTTGTTTCCAAATATGGATTACATTTTTCCAATTTATAATCATATAATGGAATGAAATTAATTTAAAATTAATCATGCAAACATGTCAGGACAATGGGGTTTTTTTAAAGTGAAAATGTTTAAAAGTTTGAAATGATATTATATCCAATATAAATGTGAAATTGGTATTAATTTATGTACCATAAATAATTAAATTTTTTAAGAAACTAAAGTATAATTTAAAAATATAAATAAATTCTATGAAAAAGCAGTTTTGAATTAAAATTATGTATTTATCACTATTTATCCATAATTGATGTTTTCCAAAGAATTCCAAAACATTTACCCAGAGATAATGTTGACATTATGAATTCAATAATTGGGATTATATTATAAAATTAAATTTCCAAATGTTTCAAAAAATAATTTTATTATTATTCAAATATGTACATAAATAGCAGTTCATTTGAGAAAATAATATTTTCAAACATATAAAGGATTTACCCAAACAAATCATTCATTTATATAAAAAAACTATAAATAATATTAAAAAATTTATAATTACTATTAGTATCACAAATTTTAATAGATATTTTATAACAATATGATTTAAATAATTATAATAATAATATATTATTTCAAAGAAACTAAGTGATGGGTGTAATGCAAGAAAAATTGATATTTCATGTATAGAAAGAATAAATTAGTGTGGTGTATAAATAAATATTAGCTTATTGTATCGTGCTTCACAATAAATCTATGAAAATTAATTTATTTTAGAAAAATGTTTATAAAAACTAGAGGTGTTACATTCTACCACCCTTAAAATTAATTTTAGCATCAAAATTCATCATTGTCATTCAAATATAAGGATACTAATTCCTCATCATATCCTCAAGTTCTCATATAGGATCATATAACTTGGGGTTTATCCACAAAACATTGACCATGGGAGTAGTCTTTTCCATATAAATTTCTTTTTATTATCCATAATTTCAACTAGTTTTTCTTTATAAGAATGATCTTAGTCTAATTGTATGGACTCTAAGTTCAGCACATGTGATAGGTCAGGTATGTACTTCCCTTGGAGAGATACATAGAACAAATCATGGACTTGAGAGTTATTTGGAGGATGTTCCAAGAGTTATCTCACCATACAGTTATGATCAAAAAATTCAATGGGACTGATATATATATTGATTAGTTTCCATTTCTTCTTTAATCCCTTAACCGTATTTGTAAGAACCCAAACCTTATTTTCAGGTATGGTTTTCCTTTTTGGTCATTTTTTGAGAAAAGAGGAAAATATGGAAATTTTCGAAGTACACGTCGTGTAGTTTATGAGTACACGCCATGTACTGTGATGCTGTTGGAAGTCGTGTGCTGGCCGTGTCATGGCCACACACAAAGCCATGTAGGGGTGACATGAAGGCCGCCTAAAGTGGAGTACGGAAAAGGAAAGTACACACCGTGTGCTTTATTTTTTCATTAAACAGACTGGGGGCATGTCAAACCCCCAGAAGCATCTTTTTCTAGGTCCCGTTCGGCCGAGAGAAACCGTACAACACTAAAAATTCTCCGAGTCCCTGAGCCTCCATATGTTCTCTGAATCTACATCTGTCAATTTTGTTGGAACCGCAGTGGTAAGCTCTTCCTTCTTCTTGAGTTTTATTCCATGATTCCTCCTATTTCTCAAGATATCGTGGGTTGAACATTTTAGATGTTTTGGTAGATCTACAACATTCTAAGGAGATTCAAGCCTCTTGGTTCAAGTATATCGCTCTCCTACCACCAAGGTAGGTTGTTTGTGCCTTTCTGTTGAAAGTCCTTTAATATGATATACAAATTCCACCAATACCCTTAAACGTGGTATTGTGTGTTTACCATTTTACCCCAGGGATATACCTACCTTGCTTGTATGCCTCTGTTGAGGATGTTTCATTATGAATATGGTTGAATTGTTGTGCTTTAGATATTTTTCCCATGCATGATCTGTTTACGACTGTTTGTTCATGTTAACCAGTTTGGTTACTTTGCCTATTTTCCAAACCAGTTTTTGTAGGATAGAGGGTATGAATCCTGACATGCTTTTCATGCATTAGATTGGTTATCCAAGTAGTATTGTAGGTCTACTTTGTCCATTTTTCATTACTATTCCATTATCCTACACAGGGTCGTGAGAACCCGGTCTAGTAGACTATAAGAGGATAGATCGATTGAGCTTCCTCAGAGAGTCTTTGATAATTATGTTATAGGGGATAGACTGTGTGAGATACCTTAGAGAGCATAGGATTACATTGGGCTATACAAGGATTGACTATGTGAGCATCCACAAAGAGTCCATGACTACATCAGACTGTATGGGGATAAACCTTGTGAGCTTCCTTAGAGAGTCTTTATTTTACTTTGAATCACCCTGATATCCTAGACAATACAAGGGATTGAGTGTGTCAGCTTCCTTATAGAGTCTTTGTATGACCTGGGATATAAGGGGAATTGACCGAGTGTGCTTCCTTAGAGAGTCTGTGACCTTGGGGATATAAAGGAAATTGATTGTACGATCTTCCTCAGAGAGTCCCTGACTACCATAGACTATAAGGGGAATTGACCGAGTGAGCTTCCTCAGAGAGTCTTATAGTTTTTGTATAACCAAACTAGAGGGGTCAGGTTGAGTGTACTTCCAAGAGGGTTGTTGGTACTTGTTAGGTTAGACTAGAGGAGATGGTTGTGAGTACTCCCTAAGGGGTTACCTTTTTTTGTTTAGTTGCTTGATAGCTGTTTCTTGATATTGAATCTATGGATTGTTTACTGTTTAGTATGTTCCTCTTTCTGATTTCTGTACTTTTTACCTGCTATATATTCAATGACTGTTAGGCATAGATCTTTGGGTGGTTGCCTACTAGTATTTAGTCTCACACCCTATTTGGGTTATGCTTTTGGGCCCAAACAGATTATATTGTTACATGTATAGATAAGGGAAAGTGCTCTTCGACTTCAGGTACATGACTTGTTGTGGAGCTGGAGAGCATGGGACCAAGCATAGGATTGTGTTGTTGAGGAGTTGTTTATCTTTTCTCTTGTACATGTTTTAGTACTATTGTATTTCCAGTATTTTGACTTGTTTGGATGCTTTCCTAGAGATATGTATCATGCATCACATATCTATGTGCTCATGTTGTTGATCTCCTTTATTCTTTCATTGTTCACTTGTGTATGGATTATTACTGCTTCCGCTATTTTTATTTATTTACACTTCTATTGTGTTACTCTGCCAATGAAAGCATAGTTTCCCTACTATCACACCCAATGCCCTTGATGCTAGTCGGCAGCCTCTGGCGTTTGGGGAAATGCACTTGAGGCTATGTGACCAATCGGGTATGGGGCACCTCTGGGTGCCTCCCAGAACCAGGACGTTACAATGTGGTATCACAGGGGTTCTTTTCTCTTGACTTATAGTGTGGATCCTTTTTCAGGGATAGGATGGAATCGGTACTTGGTTATAAGCTGTGCCCGGAAGTCGCTAACCCGTGTACAGGGAAAAGCCAATCTACCTCGTTTATTGCAGTTTTTTGGTTTTTCAATTTTATAGTTGATATGATTTCACATTTAGTGACTCACATGTTTTGTGTTGTTACTATTGACGTTATTGAGGTTCTATTTCTGTTGCAACCTGATGAGAGGAGGGTATTTCATCTCATGCAGCATATATGAACTTGATAGAAATCACATGACATGCATTCTTACCATGCCATTTAGGGTGCATTAGAAATTTCATGTTGTTGTGATAGGGGTTTTGATGAATATTCATGATGTTGTGATAGATGCTTTAATAGAATACCTTCTTTCAAATGGTATTTCTTGTGTAAGGTCTTGTTTGAATGAATGCCAAATATTGGTTCTTGAGGTGTTATTGGCCCCCATGAATTAGAACATGGTGGAACTTAGACTTGTTTCCCTTTTATATGATATGTATAAGATGCCAATCTTTGATTCATGGGGAGTATGGGCCCTCACGGGTCAGAATTTGGATCCTTAATGCTTGTTATTCTTTGTTTTCTGGGCTCTGGTGCATTTCTGAGGCTACTATCCAGAGAAACCCAGAGTACACGGCATGTACCTTAGGATACACGCCTGTAGTATATAGTTGTGTCACTGACTGTGTGGGCAGGGACATGAGTTTGTGAAAAAAATATTGCAGGAACACACCATGTATAGTAATTACACACCATGTTGCAGTGACCATGTGTCTACCCATGTGACTAATGACACGGATGGGTGAGACATAGGCTTTACACGTCGTGTCCTATTTCTTCCACATGTCACACAGTGTAACCAAAGTACTCGGCTGTGTCAGAAACAACACGGGTTAGGGATATCCTTCAAGTGCACTTCGTGTCCCTGTGGAACACGCCGTGTATAGTGAACTGTGTAGCCGGCCATGTAACTAACAAAAACGGTTGGTGTTACCCTCTCTCGTACACACCATTTCTGTCTAGAACACGCCATGTAGTGTCAGGCCGTGTTGCTCAGGTAAGATATTTCTATTAAAGGTCTTGTCTGCCTTGAACACGCCATGTAGTTTTGCCTTAGAAGAGCCGTGTAGCTTAACCGTGTAGGAGGAACCTGGTAGGGAAAGAAAATTCTAGTACATGCCTTGTGTTAGGAGAACATGTCATGTATTTGGGGTGTTACACGACCAGTAAAATCAGGAGTACACGACCATGTGAATGACATAAGGGAACACGCCGTGTAGGGAAAGAACACGTTGTGTAGTCAGGTTTTGCATAACTTGACTGCTTTCTTTTCCCTGTTCCTTCTTTTGCCTTTATTTTTTTAGTCCTTGATAACCCTGGATCTAAGGTGTGCATTTGAGTTTGGAGAATCATGCCACCTAAACGTCCTCCGGTTGACCGCCAGTCGTAGGGGAGTGGTCAGACGCCATATATGGGTGATCAGGGACTTCTTACAGATCCTCCTACTGTGTCCGCCTTGGCACAAGTAGTTATACCAGTTGCAGGTACCGATGCGCAGTTCAAGGAAGGTTTCCTAAGGATGATGTAGATGTTCTAGGGGGCATCGTCTCCTGCCTTGTCGATGGCCGAATTGACGTGGGTTTTCCAGCAGCAGCATCTTCCCACCTTCTTAGGGGAAGGAGGACCACATGCTATAGAGTCGTGGATAAAATCCACACTGAATATCTTCGAGCATCTTAAGTTACCACCAGAGAGGATGGTGAATCTTGTGACCTATATGCTCCGAGGCTCCTCCAAGAGGTGGTGGGATGTCATCTCTTAGGTTGGATGCCATCATAATATGGTTTGGGAGGAGTTCCAGCGTATCTTTTACGACTACTTCTACTCGGAGACCTTGAGGGCCGATCGATCTCGGCAGTTCATGAGCTTGGAGCAGGGTACTCTTTTTGTTATGGAGTATTCCTCTCGTTTCACGGAGCTGCAGCATTTCATGCCTATTATAGGAGGAGACGAGTTATTCCTCGCATGGAAGTTTGAGGACGGTCACAAGAAGGAGATCCGTTCTCAGGTGAATATCTTCTGTTTGACTTTGATCTCCTCTATCGTCAACTAGGAACTGATCACCGAGCGAAATCTATGGGATTCTGGAGAAGTGAGCCAGGGTGGTTTGACATCCAAAGTTAGTGTTCCTTCTTCTGATAGTAGGAAGCGACACAGGGAGACTACACGAGGAGATCAGAGTGGATGGGATGCACCTTCCGGTAGCTAGGTAGTGTTATACTAGTGTGGTAGGAGTAGGCATATGAGGCCATGTTGCTTGATAGACCCAATGGAGTGCCACTCTTGTTGCAATATGGGTCATATGCAATGTTTCTGTCAGTTTTTCTCACCAGTAACTAGTGAAAAGGGCTCATTTATGACCCCATATTTAGGATCATCACCGCCAGTTTCTCACCAATCTGGGAACTGGAGTTATTCTAGTCGTTCAGGACGAGGTGGAGGTCATGGACATAGAGGTCAGTCGCCAGGATATCAGTGACAGCAGAGTGGATTAGCTTAGAGTGGCCTGACACGGTCACAGGGTCGTGGTGTAGGATATACTTTTACAGTGGAGCAGACCTATCAGGAGCAGGATCCCGGACCCTCCACAGTTCGAGGTAGGATCTTAGTAGCCTCAGTTTTATCTTCTGCTCTTTTCAATACAGGGGCTTCACATAGCTTTATCTTTGTTGCTATTGTGGAGAGCCTTTGGCTCTGTATCTTTTCTTCTGCAAACATGTGGACACAAGACACACCATTGGGAACGAGGACATCTAGCGTACGTCAGTACAAGGAGTTCCCACTTGTGGTCGGTGCGTGTCACTTTTTATGGGACCTTTATGTCCTAGAGATAACAGGCTATGACGCCTTTCTCAGGATGGACTGGTTAGTTCCCTTTCAGGTAGTCATTGACTGTTATCGCCGCATGATGAGTTTCATATCACCAGAGGGTGGATCTTTTCTTCATAGAGGTGAGTGGGATGTCTAGGAAAGTAGAGCAGGACCCAATCATCATGGGATAGGGGGAGTTATAACCCAGATTTCTAGTCTATATCTGGATGATCAGGGGACTTCATAGTTAGACTTTTCCTTAATGGTGGATCGTTTCAGGGATTTCCTTCCAGAGGTATTTTCTGGTTTTCCTTCGGATTGTGAGGTGAACTTTTCTATTGATCTTGTTCTAGGAGCAGAACCGGTGTCCATTCCTCCTTATAGGATGGCTACACCCGAGTTTCAGGAACTCAAGAAGCAATTGGAGGAGTTGCAGGTGAAGTGTTTCATCCGACCTGGTACTTCTCCTTGGGGTTCTCCTGTCCTATTTGCGAACAAGGTAGACGGTACCCTTAGTCTTTGTGTAGATTATAGGAAGCTAAACTAGTTGATGGTAAAGAATCGATATCCTTTACCTGGGATTGACGATCTCTTTGATCAGCTACGAGGGGCTCGGGTGTTCTCAAAGATTGACATGAGGTCCAATTATCATCAGTTGTGAGTTAGACCATCAAATATACCTCTGAAAACCTTCAAGAGAAGGTATGGTCTATATGAGTATACATTTATGTCGTTCGGTCTCACGAACACGCCAACAGTTTTAATGGTGCTAACGAACTGAGTGTTCCATCCTTACTTGGATTCTTTTATGGTTGTTTTCATGGATGATATATTGGTGTACTCTCACACTCGACACGACCATGCTACCAATCTTGGGATTGCTCTGATTACACTGAGAGAACATCAGTTATATGCTAAGCTCTCAAAATTCCACTTTTGGATGGATGAGATTCACTTCTTGGGTCATGTTATCTCAGAGATAGGAGTGTCAGTAGTCCCAGAGAAAGTCAGATAAGTAGTTTCCTAGGAGAATATAAAGAACATATTTGATGTGTGGAGTTTTATTGGGCTATCTGGATACTACAAATGCTTTATATATGACTTTTCCTACTTAGCAACGCCACGGATGGCCCTAACTAAGAAGGGTGAAAAGTTCATGTGGTCGGATTCATGTGAGTCAGCCTTTTAGGAGTAGATAGTAAGGTTGTCTTCAGCACCGATACTAGTATTTCCAGAGCTGGGCAAGAGCTATACTGTTTACTGTGATCCCTCAGGTATTGGTCTGAGAGCTATGCTTATACAGGGAGATGGAGTCGTTGTGTAAGGGTCTCGACAATTGAGGCCACATGAGATGAATTACCTGAAGCCCGGTCTTGAGTTGGCAGTTATTGTTCATGCCTTATGTTGTTGGAGACATTATCTGTTGGGAGAACATTTTATGGTTTTCACTGACCACATTTGTCTCAAGTACATTTTAACTCAACGTGACTTGAATTTGAGACATCTAATGTTGGTTGAGTACCTATAGTCCTTCAACTTCGAGCTTGCCTACACACCTGGGAAAGGAAATGTTGTGGCTGATGCACTGAGCATAAGGACTCATATACAGGTAGTTCATGAGGCTAGCAGTGATTGGTAGCTCATGGATCTATTCATTGAAATGCCTTTGGAGGTGCATGATAGACAGGGGTGGACTTTTCTATCTTCTGTATCTGTTACCTCTACCCTTCTTGATTGAGTGCGAATGAGGAATCTATCAGACTCATAGGGCCTAGCCCTACAAGAGAGTGTGTCAGGAGAGGATTCTATTCCTAGATGGACCATAGGCGAGGATGAGATCTTGCATTTCCAGGGGTGCATATGGGATCCAGCAGACATATGCGAGGATCTAATGAGGTATTTTCATTCATCAATTTGGGCAGTTCATCCTGGATTCACCAAGATGTATCATGATCTACACCATCATTATTGGTGGCCAGATATGAAAAGGGACTTTGTTGTTTTCTTCATGAGGTGTTCCAATTCTCAGCAGGTGAAGGCAGAGCATCAGCGACCAGAAAGGCTTCTGCTGCGGTTACCCAATCTTGAGTGGAAGTGGAACGACGTCGTGATGGATTTCGTGACCAGTTTTCCGAGGTCACCTCAAGGGAAAGATTCTATATGGGTTTTCATTGACGGACTCACAAAGGTAGTTTACTTCTTTCCGGTCAGGAAGACCTTCAATCTTGAACAGCTGGGACAGTTTTACATCTGATAGATCATACGTTTACATGGGGTTCCGCACTCCATTATTTCAAATAGGGATTCTTGTTTTACTTCTTGGGTCTGGAAGGGGCTTTAGAAGGCGTTCGGTACACATGTACTTTTGAGTACAGCTTACCATCCCCAGACATATGGCCAGTCCGATCATACAATTCAAGTGCTTGAGGACATGCTCTGAGAATGAATTCTTGATTTTGGAGGTTCTTGAGAGAGACATATAACTCTAGTGGACTTTTCCTACAATAAAAGTTTTCAAGAAACTATTCAGATGGAACCTTACAATTCATTGTGTGGTAGGCCATGCCGATCACCCTTTTGTTTGATGGAGGTAGGATAGGCAGCTATGTTGGGACCTCGTCATGTCCAGGAGACCATAGAGTAGATAGAGTTGATTCAGAAGAGAATGGATACTGCACAGTCTTGGCAGAAATCTTATGTTGATCAGTAGAGATGACCTCTGGAGTTCGAGGTCGGGGTTCAGGTTTTCCAGCGTGTCACACAGAGGTTGGGGCACAGAAATATTAGGAGACAGGGTAAGCTTTCACTGAGGAACATCGGTCCATTTGAGGTGTTGGTGAGAGTTGGTCCAGTTGCCTATCGGTTTCAGTTACCTTAGAGGTACCGAGCCATGCATGACGTTTTTCATGTTTCTCAGCTTCGACGTTACTTTTCAGACCCATATAATGTCTTTCACCTCAAGGAGGTTGAGCTAGAGGAGGATACGTCCATTAAGGTGCATCCCATATGGGTTGTTGATCTTAGTACAAAGGTTCTCCATGGCCATTATGTTCCTCTGGTATGAGTGTTATGGCATCACAGATGGGTACAAGACGAGACTTGGGAGAGGGGGGTCAATGTATGAGCTCAGTGGCCAGAGTTGTTCGATGTTTCTTCTTCTACGTTTATTTAGGGAAATTCAGGGATGAATTTATTTAAGGGGGGATGTTTGTAAGAACTCAGACCTTCTTTTTAGTTATGTTTTTCATTTCTGGTCATTTTTGGAGAAAATAGGAAAATCTGGAAATTTTCAAAGTACATGTTGTGTACTTTATAAGTACACACCGTGAATTGTGATGTCACTAGAAGCCATGTGCTAGCCATGTGATGGCCACACACACGGCCATGTTGGGGTCACATAGAGGCCGCCTAAAGTGGAGTACGGAAAAGGCAAGTACACTCCATGTACATCAAAATTACACTCTGTGTACTTTATTTTTTTTCATTAAACAGGCCAGGGTCACATCTAACCCCCAGAAACATCTTCTTCTAGGTCCCGTTCGGCTGAGAGAAATCGTAGGGCACCGAAACTTCTCCGTGTCCCTGAGCCATAGTCCGTTCTCCGAATTGATTTTCGTTCATTGCTTTGGAACCGCAGCAGTAAGCTCTTCCTTCTTCTTGAGTTTCATTCCATGATTCCTCCTCTTTCTAAAGTTATTGTGGGTTGAATTTTTTAGACATTTTTGTAGATATAAGATGTTATAAGAAGATTCAAGCCCCGTGGTTCAAGTATATCGATCTCCTAGCACCAAGGTAAGTGGTTTCTGACTTTCCGTTGAAATTCCTTGAATATTATCTGCAAATTCCACCAATACCCTTGAACGGGGTATTGCATGTTTACCATTTTACCCTTATGATATACCTACCTTGCTTGTATTCTTGTGTAGAGGATTTTTGATTATTAATATGGTTGAATTTATATGATTTGGGTATTTTTCCCATGCATGATCTGTTTACAACCGTTTGGTCATGTTAGCCAGTTTGGCTAAATTTTCTATTTTCCATACCAGTTGATGTAGGATGGAGTGTTTGAACCCTGAAATGCTTGTTATGATTTAGATTGTTTATCCATGTAGTTATGTAGGTCTACTTTGGCCATTTTTCTTTACTATATCGTTATCCTACACAGGGCCGTGAGAACCTTCTATAGCAGACTATAAGGGGATAGACTGAGTGAGCTTCCTCAGTGAGTCTTTGAGAATTAGGCTATAGGGGGATAGACTGTGTGAGCTACCTTAGAGTGCCTAGGATTACATTGGGATCTATGGGGATTGAATATGTGATATTCATTAGAGATATCGTGACTGCTTCAGACTATACGGTGATAGACCATGTGAGCTTCCTCAAAGAGTCTTTGTTTTATTTTGAATCACCCTGATATCCTAGACTATATGAGGGATTGACTGTGTGAGATTCCTCAGACAGTCTCTGTAAGACATAGGCTATAAGGGGAATTGACCGAGTTTGCTTCCTCAGACAGTCAATGACCTTGGGGCTATAAGGGGAATTGACTGTGTGATCTTCATTAGAGATTCCCTGACTACCTTAGACTATAAAGGGAATTGACCGAGTGATCTTCCTCAGAGAGTATTATAATTTATGTATGACCAAACCAGAAGGGTTAGGCAGAGTGTACTACCTAGAGGGTTGTTAGTACTTGTTAGGTAGGACCAGAGTGGAAGGTCGTGGGTACTCCCCAGAGGGTTACCTGTTTGTGTTTAGCTGCTTGATAGTTGTTGCTTGATATTGGAATTGTGGATTGTTTACTATTTAGTATGTTCCTATTACTTATTTCTGTAATTTTTACCTGCCATATATTCACTGACTGTTAGGCACAGATCTTTGGGAGGTTTCCTGCTGGGATTTAGTTTCACACCCGGTTTGGGTCATTCTTTTGGGCCCAAAGAGATTATATTGTCGCAGGTATAGATAAGGGCAAGCACCCTTTTACTTCAGGTAACTGACTTTATATGGAGATAGAGAGCATGGGACCAAGCTTAGGATTGAGATGATGAGGAGTTGTTTATCTTTTCTATTGTACTTGTTTTAATACTATTGTATTTCTAGCATTTTGACTTGTTTGGATGCTTTCATATACATATGTATCATGCATCATATATCTATGTGATCATGTTGATAATCTCCTTTAGTATTTCATTTTTCACTTGTGTATGAATTATTACAACTTCTGATATTTTTATTTATTTACTCTTCTAATGTGTTACTCTGCCAATGAGGGCATAGTTTCCCGACTATCACACCCAAGACCCTCGCTGATAGTCGGCAGCCTCTGGCGTTGGGGAAATGTGCTTGAGGCCATATGACCAACTGGGTACGGGGCACCTCTGGGTGGATCCCACAACTGGGACATTATACTCTTCTAGGGAGAGATGCAGATAAACACATTCTCGACAAAATGAAATGATAGGCCACTATGATGGTTATCAGTATATATTTTCTACTGAATTTGAGTTGCATTGATATGATGCTTAATTCCTCTAACATTATATGTCATTTCTTCACCAATCTTAAGTCCCAATACCTTTATTTCACCAACATCTTTCCAACATGTTGGAGCTCCATTTTTCATCCATATAGAACATAATATGGTGTTGTCTGAATTTTTTATTGAAGGATATTATTGTATTAAAACATGCTAAGAGGAATGTGTTGATCTAAACCACCTTTGAAATCCTTATAAAAAGATCTCAACATATCCCCTATGGTTTAAATTTTTCATTTAGAATGATTGTCATCCTGAAGATAATAAGTAGTGTTGAAACTGAATTCTATATCAATGTCTAGAGGAAAACATTTCTAGAACTTTGAGGTAAACCTCATATCATGATCAGATATATAGGAATGTGGTGCAACATGCAACCTTACCACTTCATTTATCTATATCCTAGAAATTTGATCTAGAGAAAAGTATTCTCTAATAAAAATGAAGTTTTCTGACTTAGTATGGTGATCTACTACCACCCACATAACATTAAAGACAAGATTTTTTAAAGAGTCCAAAACAAATCCATAGTATTTTTCTCCCATTTCTATTTTGGTGTGGGTAATGGATGAAACATCCCCTTATACTATCATCTTTTATCCTTAACATGTTGGAATATCAAGCTCTAAAATACCAATTCTATGATATTTATCTTCATGTCATCCCAGAAGAAATATTCCTTCAAGTCTCTACAAATCATCATACTTGTAGGATGAATTGATAATGAAGTGTTATGAGCTTCCTCTAATAGATCTTTCTTCAAATTCTTTATGTATGGAACACATACATTCTTCCTAAACCTTAAAATTTCATCCTGATTGACTTTAAACTCATGAACATTTCTAACCTTCTTTTTCTTCTCTACATCTTCCTTATGAACATTTTTAATATTCACATGGATATAGGGTTAAACATTCAATTGATAAAGATAATATTTTCCCCCTTTCTGATTTCCAGATCCATACATTGAAAATCCAAAAATATTAGTTCTTTTTTTATCATTTTATGGATAAGATAGTATGATCTTTTCAACTCAAATCATTGGCCATCTTGGCCACTTTCCTCATGTGGTAATGTATTGAGTATTGATAATACTTTATCAGCTTGAATCCTCTTCTTTGGCACATGTTTGACTCTTCTATGTGAATTTATATTTCAAATCATGATTTGGGTATTTTTTCTCAAGAATCATCAATTTTTGTGAGGTGGAAAATATATGAATGTAATTTTTCTTTTAAAAAAATCCAAATCCCATCAGGGATGCATTAATATATATTACAAACCATTTTCTTCTAGAGGGTTACTTAAGCACACATGTGCTGACTAACCTTATTTTCATTTCCTTGAAATTTTCTTAACATTCATCTTCCCAAAGGAACTTGGCACCCAACTTAGTTAACATGGTTAGTGGATTATATATTCAAGATACATTCTCCGCAAACTATCAATAATGTCCATCTAAACTAACAAAACAATGGTTCTCTATTACCATGGTTGTTTTAGGAAAACAATCTATAGCCTCTGTCTTTGATGTATCAACTATTAAACCCTATATTGATATTATATGGCCCAAAAATGAAACCTTCTTTAGCCAAAAGTCAATCTTTAAAAAATTTAAATATAATTTATATTTCTATAGGGTCATTAGTATTATTCTAAAGTGGTATTAATGTTCTTCATATCTGTTTGAATAGATAAAAAACTCATCTTTAAGGAATACAAAAAACTGATAAAGGTTTCCTCTAAAGACTATATTCATCAAATCCTTGAAGATATCAAGGGATTAAGTACGACCAAAAGGAATCACTATATATTCATATTTTCAATACCTTGTACGGAATTCCATATTGGATATGTCCTCCTTCTTAACCATAAATTTATGATATTTATAATGAAACTCAAACTTGTTAAAGTATAGATCTCCATGTATTTGATCAAAAAAGTAATAAATACATGGAATATGATACATGTTCTTGATTGTGATCATGTTAAACTCTTGATAATCAATGGAGAGTCACATTGATCTATATTTCATTTTTTTTAAAAATAGTTGAACCCCATGGTGAGACACATGGCCGAATAAATTCCTTATCATGGTTTTCTTAGAGTTTCTATTTCAATTCCTACAAATAAATATGTTTAATTCTATTGGGATTCAATGAAATTAGTTTGAAGCCACTTACGAGTTTTATCAACAACTCAACGTCATGTTTTCTTGGAAGGCTATGAAACTCTTATAGAAAGAAATCTATAAATTACCAAAAAATATTAATATCATACATATTGATTTCCTCCCCAACCATTTGAGATAAATATCCCTTCTAAATGAGAATCAATACCCACACATGGGATTTAATCTTTATAGGATGTTCATATTTATTATCACATTGATATACAATCATAAGTGGGTTTGAATTATCAAACATGATTTTCCATCAGTGAAAATTGATGTGGAATTTATGCATATAAAGATTATCCATTCCTAAGATGAAATCAGATTTAACCCTTTGATGAATAATAGTATTTTCTGGAAGCACGTTCCCAAATAATCAATCGGATAAGAATCATAGCATTGAGGAGAAATCATTCTACCATCAGGGGTCTGCAAAGCTAATTCTACATCTATTCATTTTGGTGGAATCATAATACCCCTGAAAAAATATTTTGATATGAATGAGAGGAAATAACTAGAATCGAATAACACATTATTAGTTCTATAGTGGATGGTAAGTGTGCCTTTCACCACTTCATTATCACACCCATCATCAAAAATAGTGATTGCATGAGCTTTCCCCTTATCCCTTAGCTTAAGAGGATTCTGATGCCTATCATATTTTCTAACTATCAATTTTTGGGAACTAGTTAGTTGAATTCTCATTCTCCTTTCACTTTAAGAATTTAAGTGTGGGTGGTCCATCTTTTGATGCTTTCCCTCTATTCACATCATTATCCAACTTATTCCTGTCAATTAAACAATAAATTGGTCGATGTCCTTCCATTACACATTTAAATCATTTATTAGAACCCATAATAAAATTTACTCATTTTTTATTTCTGCACATATGGAATTATGGAAGGATCATCTTATTCTATCCATTCATTTATATTTTCCTTTGTTCTCAATATTCCTTTTCTTTTCAGAATCATGATACTAATACGTAATTCCAACTTCTATTTAAACCCTGATTTCACAATGCAAAATCTATTCATATATACTAAAGTCACTTATGGACTATTCTCTTATGAGACATGTATTTAAGAAACTAAAGAACATATAAAATTTACTTTTGGGTAGGATGATAATACAAGAAGCATACATCGCTTGTCTTATGAAATTAGCCTCATATGAACCAATAAATTCATCATCTATTTGAATCAACTCAAGGAACTTTGTCCTTATATTTTTATGAAGAATATGAGTAAAGTTCTTATTGAAAAATAAGTTCCTTAAACCATCCTAATTTATTGCCTTGATTTCATCTTTTTGCCTCATATTCTTAATTATAGTCTATCACTAGCCTATTCCACCTTTTAACAAAGAAATAGCTAGAATAACCTTCTTATGTTATGAAAAATTGAGAATATAGGATATTTGTTTTGTGGTACTGATCAATTTTTTAGTAAAATTGGATCAGGGGACCCATTGAAATAAGGTGGACATTATCTCTTTAAGGACTCAATGTAATTTTGTTCCATTTTTTTCTTATTTGTATGTCTAGCATGATTCATAGCTTGAGAAAGTTGGTTGAGCATAGAAATGAGATTTGACATTCCTTCACCCACAATATTCTAATGCTCTAGAGAAAAATTGTTTCTCTTGACATCTCAATCCCCAAAAAATTGTTCCTTTGGGTTATAGCCATTGACTAAAAGCAAAAAACAGAGATTATGAATCAATAATCATATAAGGGAATCACATCATCCTGAAAACACACTTATTGGATGTCTAAATTATTAAACATTTTTTAATCTATGACACCATATTTTTATCCAAGGTTATTCATAGGAAACTAAAATTTAAATCCTTCCTGATTATTTGAGAATATTTTATGAATTCCCAAATCATATCCCTTTAGAGTGTCAAACCAGGTGTGCATCCAGGCCCGTTGACATGCACCAGTTCCAGAACAATTCGAGCTCAATATGGTGTGTTCAAGGATTCAACCCCTATATTCATCTATTCTACAACCACATCCACTTTTAGTATCAATACAAGGATGCATTTCTATGATGCCACTTGCTATATCCTTTCCCAAAATTCCAAGACTTTTTCTTGTACATTAGCTCATCCTTAAACTTATTCATAGACATTTTCTTTGGGTTCTCACTATGGTTTTATCATCCATGTTTCCAATGGTTAACTAAATGTTTTCTCTAATAAAAAATATAGAATCCATATAATTTCATACATTAACACTTCATCATTCTTTTAGAATACTTGATACATTAAAAAAATGTCTCTAGATAGTGTATTAGTTTAGTTCATTTGGAAACATGGAATCAAAAACACTAGTACATATGTGAGCAACATTATTTCCCACTAGGTTATTCCTGACTAGTACCTTTCTCAGTCACATCATATATAATTCATATCTTCATAACATGGAAAAAAGAAACATAAAAAAGGGGTGATATTAGATTCTATATAAGCGTAAACATGGTAGATATGTAAGAATAATCATGAGAATAAGGTTATGTTGACATTATCATAAAAATAGATGATTATACCCTACATATCAAAGGACATAAACAAGATTCATTGAATAAATATTGTTATTTCACAATACATGAATCATAAGGTAATTAATAGCATAATCCATGAATCTATAAAATAGGAATAAGACATATAATTGTGGGGGAAACATAAACATGAAATATCATTCCCTATAATTCATGGTTCAATGAAAAAAACATATCAGGGAACACCAAAGGAACTACACATACTATGTAAGAAACACCACCATCCCCAGTCATAGTAATTTCATTATAAGGGATCATGTTTACCCACAATCAAATATTGGATTAGGTTTCCCCATATTCCCATAGTGGATCAAGATTCCCTATATTCTTGAGGAAATCAATCTCATCGACTTGATTTCAATCATTATCGCATGATTTATAAATCATTACCCAATACATTGGAGGGAGATATAGGTCCCACCTATCACATAATAAAACCATTTATGGAACTAAAAACACATCTAGAAGATATTCCCAATGATTCAATACAAGATCCAATATTATATCATATTTTCCAATCTTATATTCGACTGGTTTTGAGCCTGAATGAATTTACGGATTAGGTGTTTTCTAAATTCAAAGTTGGGATGAAAAATTGGTTCGCAGATCCTGTTCGTGAAGATCCCTCCATGACTGCAGAGTAGAGGGAACTTGACTGGAGCATCCACAAGTACCACAAAGGTCTTGACGGCTGCCTCCGCAACTACAAGATACATAAAGAAATTGACTAGAGCCTCTACATGTGTAGTGAAGGATGTGATGTTTGACTCCATGGTTATGATGAACTTGAGGGAACTTCCTTAGGTTACGGAGTGTGATTTCCTTCTTGGCAACATTTTCTCTTTACGGAACACTTTTTTTCTTCATGGCATGCTCCACCAACTTCTATTGTCTACAAATATCTAGATCACCACCTTTATAAGAATGGTTACATCACCCATTCTGTGGAATATATCTCATTTAGTGGTGCTCTAGAGCACTGTGAAGTGATGCCCTTCGCAAAGGGATCCACCCTTTGTGAAGGAGGGACCTCCTTCCGGTTACTCGATGCTATGCGAATCCCCGTTGCACCACAATAACCTAGGCTCCCTGAAGTCCTATGCTCTTCAATACCCCATTCTCCATGAGAAACTTTTCATCGTAGAGCTGCTTCACAAGACCCCATGTTCCGCGAGCACCATTCCTTTGTGAAGAAGCTTCACCAGACCCCATGCTCAGTGAGCACCTTTCCTTTGTAAATCAGCTTTGTGAGACCCCATGTTCCATGAGAACCTTTCCTTCACAATCTTCTACCTTTGTTCCCATCACTTCATACTGTAGGGGTTTCACCCTCACACCACCACTACAGATCACTACCAGGGATGTGGTCCCATCCCTCTGTGTCGACCCCATTGCTACTGTCACGGACCCCCATGACAAATGGAGAGTCACATCATGAACTTCTCAGGCCAGGATGTCACCATTTTATATTTCTACCTTATTTTCACCCTCCTTCCACCTATGGAATACCATGAATTGAGATACTCCTCTACAAACTATAAATTACCTTTGATCAAAAAACTCCTCTTCCTTAGTTTCCTATGTTGTGAGTTGAGATTATCATCATCAATTCCATGGGTACCTTGATTCGAACCAATCCATATGAAACTCATCCAAACCCCATCACCTGACTTCTATACCCAGTTGAACCAAAAAAGGCTACTCTTTTGTAAGTCCCCACACCAACCATTTCTAGGCACCTTATGCCAATATCCCTGTCTATATGACTTTAAACTGTAGTACACCCTATATGAAAAATATAGGATGCCTCTTTCTCCAAACAAGAGATACCTGATGAACCAAGAATAAGATTCCAATAGTCCTCCCTTCATGACTATAAACTATAGTGCGCTCTATGTGACAAGAATATGATTCCTTTTTCTCCAAATAAGATATGCCTTATGTGCCAAGCATAAGATGAAAATATTAATCACAACATGACATTAAACTATACTATTCCCTATCATTAAAACATAGGATACCTATTGTTTCCAAATAATTGATGGATTATGTGATAAGAATAAGATACCTCATGCTAGGATTAATGTGGAATAATTTCAAGAGCATTGGAATCCATTGAAACATTCCATCTATCAACCTCATGATTTGTGTGTATTTCATTTGGACCTTTATCCTCTTTCATGTATAAAGGGACCCCCTAACGGCCTACTCCCATGTCACCTCATCTCACATATCATTCTTTTCCAACACCTTAGAAGACATTGGATGGCACGTTGAGTGATGTTGTATGTTTCGAACACGGTCAACAGTCGACCCTCATTTGTTTTCCCCCTTTTTAGGATAACACAATATGGATTCATTTTTTCAAACACTGACAATAGTTTTCATCCATCTCCACGCCACCCTCACTATGTTCCAAATGTCAGTAATGTGATTTACACATTTCAACTACCTTTATTCGGATTGAATCTAACACCCTTGGTATTATCCCACCTATGCAATATCACATAAGTGTAGACCTCAATTAGATGCCTTAACCCCCTCAGTGAGTTGGGATGCCCTCATGGCTAGACATGAGGAAGACATCATAGGAAGCATCCTTATGTGAGCCCCAAACACTATTTCTGCTCCTTAGTGGCACTGGGAAGCTTCCATGCATAAGTCCCATCCACCATTTATTACTCCATAGTGGCAACCAGGAAGCATCTATGCCTAATCCCCATCCACTGCTTCCACTCTATAGTGGCACCCGGAAAAAATCAATGTGTATCTCCCATTCACCATCCTTCATGGTCACACCTCTACACCTAGATTGTTAGGTATGTTGTTGCCTCTTTTTTCTCACAATGATCTTGAATCACATGGTCTTAGAGTAAGCATTGACCATGGAATCCCATGGGCCGCCTTAGCGTGTAATCCCCATACCATCCTGAACTACGTGGACATTGATCCTTGTTTTCTATGAATGGTATATAGGAAGCCTCTCTGAGGTTCATGCCCGACACCTACTTGTCCCAACCCCTTCACATCGGTCCACCTTTGTACCACAAGATGATAAACGGTATCCCCAATTCTGAAATACATGGACTTTGATCCATGTCTTATATGAAAGTATGTATGTAGCTTCCCTAAGGTTCATACCCAAAACATACTTGTCCTGACCCCTTCATGTCCATTCACCTTCATCTCGCATGATTTTAAACAGCATCCCTCACACCAAACTTTGTGGACTTTGATCCTTTTCTCCTAGGAAAGGTACATAGGAACCCCCTGAGGGTCAATACCAAAACCCATCAGTCCCGACCACCCCATGTTGGTCCACCCACATCCTGAATGACATTAAACTGTACAACCCTTTTTTTCCTACAAGGCCTTAAACTATACCCATTCAAACTACGTGTTATTTGATCCTTATCTCCTATACAAGGTGTGTAGGAAGCCTCTCTATGGTCCAATCCCAATTGACAGTAATCCTTTTTGGTTCCCAATCGACAGTAAGCCATTGTGATTCACATCCAGTGGTATGCCATTGTAACCAAAACCATTGGTAATTCATTAGAACCCCAACCAGTGGCAAGCTATTGAAAAACAAACTAGTTGTAATCTGTTTGAATTCCAGTCAGCAGTAATCCATTTTTAACCCCATCCAGAGGTAATTCGTTGTAGCCCCACCTAGCAGTAATACATTTTTTCCTTCAATCAATGGTAAGCCATTGTAGTCCCCTTATTTGGGACCCACATCCCTGCCCCCCCATGGCGTCAGCCGAACTCTCAGTCTGCTTACCACACACAAGCCCCAGTATATCGACATGTCATTTTACTATACAAATACCTCGATTCTCTAACCCGATCATGAAATAAATGGACTTTGGATCCCTACCATGAGGATACATAGGAAGCCTCCCTGAGGTTCAATATTGTCACTCATTTCCCATCATGGTTACTCCCTCAAGCCTATGTGTTTTGGGAAGGTCATTCCCAAACCTAATGGTTTTACTTACTCTAGATTTCATCCATCTATCGATTCTCATGAACTGCCTTCTCAGGTGTCCCATCGCCCCACTAAACTACACAGACTTTGATTCCCTGCCACTTTGATACGTAGGAAGCCTCTTTGAGGTTCAAGCCCAACAATACTATCACCTTCATGACGCTTACATGTCATCCCCCTCCACTTCATTAAACTCTCCCTCTTCCATACTGATTCTTACAGGAGATGCCACATCATGGTGGGATCATTCAATTATCCTAGGCAGCTAACCATGCATTATCCCCACACAATCTATAATCATCCAACCTAGAACGCTCCTTCTAGGGCGGGACACAATCTACTTGTAAGCCCCAATATGCCTCGTGGTCATTGTCTTTTATGTGCACCCTGATTCATCACCCCTTCACACAACGTGGGTTTTTCTCCCTCTCTTTTACACAGGGTTTGTAGGAAACCTCCATGTGGTTCAATCCATGCCAATGGTAAGGCTTGGTGTCCCCCATTCTTGGGTGCACTCCCCCTAATCTGCCATCAATGGTGTCTAGATCAACCTTCATGGTGTGACATATTTCCTTTAAGGGACACACCACCCTGGGTCTTCTCTCATTGGGTATTCCAACCTATCTATATGGTGTTCCTCATTCTTCGGTGCACTCTTTATGATATTACCTTAGTGGTGTCCAAATCATCTTTCACAGTGAGATATCTTCTCCCTATGGGACACACTACCTCAGATCCGTCCTCATTGGGAATTCAGATCCATCCATCTGGTAAACCATCTAGGAGTTCCCCTAGGGATGTAACAATATGATCTTTATCTATGGGATGTTTGGATCACTCTCATTCCATCTCCCCAAGGCGTTAAACTCGTGGCATACCTCGTGTTAAACATGATATTCCTGAAGAAAACATCAGAAGATACACCATTGGCGTAACCATATCTGCAAGATGTTAAAATCGTGACATACCAAGTGTTAATCATGGGGAGTTAAGGAAAACCTCATAGACATGCCTCTGACATAAGATAACAGATGACTGATGTGGTATTCCTCAGGTTATACACCCTAGAGAATATATCTTACAAGAAAGAATACAGGTTCCCAAATATCCACGCATCTAGAGATACCTTGACATGCCTGATGTTGTCATGTACTCCGACCAAAGGTTTATACCATGTTAAAACCCCATGGAATGCCATGATTGAAGTAGTGTAATTAACCAGAATCCACAAAGATATGGCATAGGGAACGATATTCACAAACCACGACTCAAATCTATGAGGGAGATCCGGACTAGGCGACGAAATCCAAGGAGGAGTCGACATCCCATCATTCCATTTCGATCAAGGAGAAAACATCCATAAATAAGTGATTAATGTCCCCTGCCTTTGAAAAGTGGGAATGTGGGGAAACAAACAACATGTATTCTACATAAGTATTCACACCCCAGTAAAATCTTTGGAAACAACCATACATACATGTTCCATAGGATAATAAAACATTCATCATATCATGAACCATAAAAAGATATGGGTTTCATTAACATCATATCCTTACCCATGAAAGGAAATGGGTATAAAAGCATTTAATCATGTCATAAGATGTGAAAATGATTCATGTCTCATTATCATTTTACCAAGAATAACCCATAAAAAGAAGCAAGTTTCAAAATAATATAACCCATGTAAGAGGAACAGCTGTCATAAAAACATTTCATTTTAAAAATAAACTATTAAAATAAAGAATAATAATGGTGTCCATATATTATATCCATAGTAAATCACAAATTATATCATCTTATATGGAAAGTATCTTTTGAAAACATTTCATGAGGATAATTTCGTTTGTGCTTTAAAAACACTTTTTAAACATAAAACCTTTTTAAAACCTTTTTCTTTGAAAATATCTTTAAAACCCATAAAGAAAATTTAAAATTATTTTTTCCTTTAATATCATTGAAGAATAAATTTTTTTAAGACATTTATGAAAAAACATTTGAAAACATGGTTTTTGGGTAAAACAAATTTCCGACCCAGGAAGAAAATAATGCAAGGTTTCCTTGAAAACATTTAATTATATATCTAATTTAAAAATATTGGAAGAATGGAACCAATATATTAAGATATAAGGAATTAACATATGAATATAAAAATCAATATTCTTCTTGAGAGATGCATCATAAAATTTTATCAATGGAAGCATAATCATAAATAATCTCGATAAATGAAGACATTTTAGCAATAATCACTTACCACTTTGGTTAATTTAAATCATATTCCCCATAAGATAATAACATTAAATGAATATTATAATATCCTGAAAGGAATAATTATCATGATATAAAATTTCAATGGTAAATTATATACCACTTGTAAAATAATATAGGGGAATAACAAAACATGTGTCTCTAAAAAGTAAAATTGGAACCAAATTACGTTACCAATTTAGTAAATTTTTGGGCATAAAAAATCTGAAATGTAAATCATAAAACTTTTGTATATATAGGAATAATTTTAGGTATAATAATTATATAATACATTAAAGATTATTTTATACACCAAAAAAATTAATGTGTTGTGAAAATGGCATAAGTCTCGAAGAAATAAAAGTAAGAATAGAAATCCCCTTACCATATGTCTTGAATCTCTTCATACTCATTAAAACTAATTGTATAATAAATGTAAGTATATTATATTTCAATTAAAGAACCAAATTAAATTATATAATTCCATATATTATTTACTTATGAACTACTATTACCAGTTTGTTAAAAATTCTAGGATAAAATTATGTTATGGGTAATAACAAGTTTGTTGTTACGCTTGTGTTTTTATTTGTTATATTTTTTATCCTTATACAGGTATAATGATTTTATGAATGTAGAATATGATATTAATATCATATATATTCTTTATATATGTATTTATAATAATATATAAAATATAGAAATATGAAATGGAATACACCGTTCGTAGAGATAGTTGGTCGTATGTATACATGAATATTTATTTCGTTTTATCTTTGTATTGAAAGAAAGAATGTAAATGATATATATGTGTATGTGTATATATATCTATATTTATTATATATCCAATAAAATTATCATTTCATATATATCATATAGTTTTACTAAACCCATCCTCAATACATTTATTTAAAGTGTGAATGAAACACATTGATTTGAGGAGGTGGTAGTCCACACATCCACAACAAAATTATCATTTTTACAAAAAAATGGAATTAATGGAGGTATGTTCTATATAAAAATTAGATAAAAATAAATAAATCATATAAAACATATATATCATGTATAAAAATTTATGTACATCATAATTTCCAACCATTATAGGTGCTAAAGGAATAATGAATGACATTGTTTTTCAAGGTAGTAGTACTCCGTACACATGAACCATAAGTTAGTTACCCTTTTTTTTTTATGTTTCTATAGGTGTAGTTTGAAAACATAAAATAAAAACATCTCATTATATTGTGGATACTGGGTTTATTATATAATAATGGGATAAGAATAACATCGGGGTGGGGAATTAAGATAAAACAAAAGTGCTTGTGAAAGGATGTTACATATTCTTTGGATAACTCTTTTTGGTTGGCCCCAAAGGTAATCCTTGGTTTGATTTATACCAAAATAAAGGAATATAGGATTGAGGGATAGAAATTGGGTTTTAATTGGGAATGTTTTGGCCGATCCTATGAGATTGATAGGTGTGATTAATTGAGGGGGACGAGTTCCCTTTTGTAGTATAATATGAGTGTAATTCTATGTAAGAACCCAGTTTTTGGATATAAAGGACTTTGTAATATTCTTGATATTATTCCAGAGCATCGCCTTCAGACGACGTGCGATTCTGAGCCTCGGTGTGGCCGGAATTAAATTTCCAGTGCGTTCACACTGGAAACGCCAAATAAATGGGATAAATCCTAAACGGTGCTTCGGATCCTAAATCTGAGTGTACAGATGGGTCTGGAATGGGGTGTTTACCCTATGAATGACATAAAACATGTCGGCGCAAGACTTTTGGACCCCTCGCTCACTTCCAGAACGTTAAACGGATAAATTAAATAATTAATTTATGCGTTTAATGGTTAAACTCAATTATCACTTAAACAGTGGATCGGATGGGAAAACTGAGGGAACCGTTGAGTTCGGAGAATGCCTTTTACACTAGGAGGGGTATAAGTTTTTTGGGTGCGGGTCGTCTGTGAAAAATGACCCCAGGGGCGTTTTCGTAATTTGGCGGCCTCGGGTGTGGTCGTTGTAAGTTTTGAACGGGGCGTCAGATTAAGATTTCGAGACCACTGTTGCGCTCGGAGCATTGTTTTTACCCTAGGGGAACCCTCCTCTTTGTCTGCGTCAGGAGCGGAATCGGGGGCGAGTCGGGCCGGGGGATTTTGCAGATATTTGCTTAATATCTGCTTATTTCCCCCTTACCTCCCTTACCTGGACGCACGGCAGGAAGCAGCACCCTCTCTCTCCTCCTTCATCATCCTCCAAGATGGAAACGATAGATCGGAGGCAGGTTTGGCCGTGGCGGAGCTCAGATCGAGCATAGAAGCGTTGGCGTTTTACCCACAGGTAGGCGGATTTGAGTTTTACACCCTTTCACCACATTAATTTTCATTTATGCTCAATTGCACCATTGGATTGTCGAACGAAGCCCATAATTGCGTAGATCCTATCCTGAGCTTTCCAGAATGCTATCCGGATCAAATTTTTGACCATTGTATCGTTTCTGGTGGTCATCTGTAGTTTTCCTGCCACGAGGCCGGTTTCCGGCGAGGGTTTGATGGCGGCAGCAGTGACCCCTCGGCGCAGCGGCGGCGCGACAGCGGATGGCAGTGCGGCAGCGGGCGCGGCGGAAGGACGGTCGGCCATCCGGCCGGCCGAGTGGCACCTCGCTGGTGCGGGGCGGCGTAGGCAGACCAGCCAAGGGTGCCGGCCGAGGGCGCCAGCGAGGGGGCAACCGAGGTCGTAGGTGCGTGACCCCTCGGGGAGACCAGGACCCGCCATTAGCGGGTCTACGCGTGGACGCGATCGGCCAGCTGGTCGGTCGGTGGAGGAGGCTGCGCAGACGCACGGGCCTCACAGGAGGCGGTGGGCGGCGGGGCGGTGGCCCGCAGGTCTGGCCGGACCGGGCCCAGCGGCTGGGCCATAGTTCAGCGGGCCGGTCGGAGTGGGCCGGACCGGCCGGACCGGGCTGGTCCGGCCCAGGGGTAATCCCCTTAAAATTTTAGACGCACGTATTTTGAGCTACGGGCATCCGTTTTGTTCGCCGTCTATGGAGGTGCGGACCTAACGTCGAGGAAGACTTTTTGAGGTGGTTTCGGGAGTTTTAACTTTCGAGATGAGGGGCTCGGGGGCACGGCACGTGCGTAAAGCAGCTTAGCGGGCTTCCCGGAAATTCTTGTTTTGGGCGGCGCGGACACATCCGGAGTTCGTTTTGAGTGTCGTCAGTGGCATTGGGACCCTGGTGCCATGGCAGAGTTTTCCAGTGTGGTTTTAGGTGTTGAAACCAAATTTGAGGCGTCGGCCCCATGACCCGTCTTTTGAGCTGTGAGCAGCGTTTAGCGACTTCCTCATCGGGTGTCCATTTGGGGCGTGCAAGCAGTCGATCCTGGATGTTTTTCCAAGGGGATTGAAAGGGTGTAATCTGCCCGATCTAATTCAGCATGATGGTGTGGGCCCCACTAGGGTCGTTTGGGCGATGACGGTGATTTTCCATCTCTATCACCGGGCGACCATTTTGGACAAGTGAATAGTCCATCTTCTGTACTATTTCGAGAGGATCGCAACGGTGTGATCCGTTCATTGAGTTTCGGGACCGGGATGCGGTTCCCACGGAGCACCGCTCGTGTGCGGTGCGCCGGAATACATCTTTTTCTTCGGAAATCCATTGTGCTCAAGTGAGCAGTCTTTTTGACATGTCTTTCTGAGGAGATCACAATGGTACGATGCGCCAGACAGTTTTCGGGGCCGAGGCTCGAGATCACGAGACGCAATTCGGACATAAGGCAGTGTTGGCAACTTTTCTGTCGGATATCCATTTGAGGCGAGTAAGTAGTCTATCTCGCATTTTTTCCTCGAGGATTACAATGATGTAATCTGTTCAGGCGAGCAGAGCCTCTTATGCTATCTTATTAAATATGGAAATATGAAGGTGCCTCGGTGGCAGTTCTTCTACCATGTTTTAGCGGACCCTTGGTATTTGATCGCATACACTCCCGTGCGAGTGATGTAAATGCTTGAAGAGATGTGGTTGGTTGTACCTCAGCCGTTGAGGTGGTAGGTTGGAGTTTTTGTGTTCACGCCTTCGTGTTGACGTTGGGTGTCGGGTGCATGTTAGCCTTTGGGATGGAGATGCGGTATACTCTGGGAGTATACGGGAATGCTGGGAGGTACATGTGGATGTTGGTACCTAAGAATGTTTGTGCACTTGGTTGGGGTTGACTTGGGGCCACATGTCGTGTGGGACCCATGTGCGTGATGTGTTCCACTTTACGTACTTTTGACCTCTCGTGGTGTAGAGGGTCCCTTTGTTCTCATTTGTTGACCAGCAGGGTTGAGTTTTCCCTTGGTCCTGTGGTCGTCTGTTGACCAGCAGGGTTGAGTTTTCCCCTGGGTCTGTTCTCATTTTTCCAAAAGAGATGGTTTAGTTCCTCTGTTTCATCAGCTGTGAGGGGTTTCAGTACCGTACCCTTTCATCGGACTGCGGCACCATTTATGACTACGGGTGTTCGTATAGTGTGGGTGTTTTACCCACTTTCTGGGATGAGTTGACTTGGTCTGCTTCGACAGTGACTCAGCAGATTGGAGCGTGATCGCCTTGTGAGGCCTGGGGAGATTATCTCGTCACTCCATGTTACTTGGTAGAGTTCTTGTGGATTCGGTGTGACCAACACATTACGCAGGAACCAATCCTCTACCCAGGAGGTTGTTTCCAGCCGGACTGATGTTGTTTCGATCAGGGCTCGCCAGTAGTACCATTCAGTAGAGATAGCCATAGCATTTCCATCTTACCCTCGAGAGGGGATGGGCATTGGGTTGCTCATCGACTTCTTTGGGTTTACCCTCCAGTAGAGACTGGGCAGTGGGTTCCTCACTGACATCTAGGGTTTACCCTCTAGTAGAGACTGGGCAGTGGGTCACCAGACACTCTTAGGGTCTACCCTTCAGCAGAGATTGGGCAGTGGGTCACCCGATGACCTCTGAGGGTCTACCCTCCAACAGGGCTGGGCAGTGGGTCGCTCATCGTCTAGTTCCAGGTCTACCCTCCAGCAAGGCTGGGCAGTGGGTCACCTGTCGACTTATTCTAGGTCTACACTCTAGCAGGGCTGGGCAGTGGGTCTCTTGATGATGTATTAGGGTTTACCCTTCAGCAGGGCTGGGTAGTGGGTCACCCGATATCTGGTTAGGGTTTACCCTCCAGAAGGGCTGGGCAGTGGGTCACCTGTTGACATTCCAAACTCAGACCTTTCTACTAGGCTAGTCTGTGGCTTTCCTCCGTGATTACCGGAGCGAGACCCTTGGTTGTACAGGTCAGTGATGGAGTGACCTTGACTTTAAGGAGACCTCTCGACTGTGGGGTATTGACGAGGTGTGGTTTGGCTTAACCCAGAACTCTCAAGTACAAGTGGCGCTTTCCCCACTGAGATGTGTCCTTGTGACGCGACCTAAAACCATGTGGGGGAGTCAGTTCCGCCCAAAGTGGATAGTTTCGAGGTGCGGTGATTTTATCCCTTGACTTGCAGTTCGGGGTAGACATGCGGGATACTGGGCATCATTGGTGGTTTTTCTGGGACTGTTGGCTATTCATTTCTTGGCCAGAGCTATGGTATGGAGATCCCCTTATGGTCTTATTTGGTCTTCTTGTTGAGCATATGTATATGTATGTACCTTGTTCTAGTACCCACTTCGTGGGTTTGGTTACTCTCCTTCTAGGAGAGGTGAAGACACGCGGGGTATGCCACGTGCTTTCCGTGTCTAGCTTCTCGTGGTTGGTTGATTCTACTCTCCTGCTATAGGTAGTGAAGACTCGACGGGAAGTTTATATCCTCACCATTTCTAGCTCCTTGTGTTTGGACGAGTCTACCTTCTTTTCTCTTGTTGGGTTGAGCTGGACTCTCTACTCTTACTCTTTACTGCACTCTCGGTTGTACTCCTTAATTTTCCCTGTTCACTCTACTGCTCACCCTTCGGTACATCCTTTGTTGCTCCCTCAAGCCTTCAGGGTATCCTACTGAGTATTTTTATACTCACCCCTGCTTGGGCTTTTCCCGCACTTGGTGTGCCCTTGCAGACAACTGACAGGTTGGTCATGACTTCAGTTGAGCTTAGGAGATCAGGAGCATGGACCGTGTGCGGTGGTAGGATTCGGGTTCCAGGTGGGGCACCCTTCCAGCTATTTACTTTTGTTTACCTGTTGCCGGGTTGTGGCACATTTTTGGTTGGGTGCGTGTTTTCCCCTTTTTCTTTTCAGGTTACTTCTAGCACTTTCTTGTACTGTTTAGAGGTCGATGCACTCTTGTGGTTTATATATAACAGTTTCACTTTACTCTATTTGTCTTTTCTTTTTACTCTGCACTTCTGCATTGATTGTGCTACGTGTGTGTGTACAGGTACTCAGGAAAAGGCCTCCCCGAGTTTTTATGCCTTCGGTGCTGGTCGCCAGCCCCTGGCCTATGGAGGCGGGCTTGGGGTAGTTGCGGCTCGAGCCCGGGTAGGGTCGGGTCATGACAAACTGATATCATATGGAGGTTAGTTCCTTGGGACTTTGTTCGGACGTCCCTAAAAAGGAATTGGTTGGGATTTAGGGCAATAGTTTTAATGTGTCTCGAGAGCGGCTCTCAGGCCAGGGAGTCCAGTGATGGTGCGGCAGCTGACGTATCCATTCACCAGGACCCTGATAACCCGCTTGTCGACTCGGCATGCTGAGACACTTGTTGCAAGGAAAATTTGTTTGTGCATCACATAAGATTGAGTCTTTGACTATCCTTTTTCAGTAAACTCCCCATCGTTGTTGTTGCTGTGATACACATATATGCTCATCTGACCGTGTCACTCCTTGATAATATTCAGGATGTCTCTGTGAGGACAGCCAGCCAGGATACCAGCTTCGGTTCATGACAACGACCATGTGAGCTACGAGGCCACAGTCCAGGACCCATCATGCGATCCCCTATCTCCGGGTGGATCGGTAGCAGCACCGCACCTGTTGAGCTGCAGACAGCTTTAGTAGAACAGGTTGATCTTGAGCGTAGGTTGAGTACTCTCCGCGAGTTCTAGCGGTAGGGACCGCTGAGGTTTAGTGGTGAGCCAGATCCTCACACAGCAGAGGTTTGACTAGAGACAATGGTTCACCTTTTCAGGATTGTGCATACGCTGACAGATCAGAGAGTGGATTTGGCACCCAACCTTTTTCGTAGAGCAGTTTGGCGTTGGTGAAGTCTGGTGACTCAGTTTCCTGATGAGTTGTTGCTTTCGTGGGGTGACTTTTAGTTTTTGTTCTGTGATGAGATTTTCCCCTACTGCTTGCGCTCCATTCGGATTTAGGAGCTCCTCTAGTTTCAGCAGAGAGGGATGATGATGGCCGAGTACGTGGCTAGTTTCGCGGACCGTGCATTCTTTTACCCGGACCTGGTCCATGACGATATCATCCGAGCGCGGAAGTTTGAGAAGGGTCTCTGTAGAGAGATTTGTGTTTTCATAGTACCCTTGGGAATTTCCACATATGCTGGGGTTCTAGATAAGGCTTTGGTGACAGAGATATTCTTGTCATGTTCTAGATTTGGTGGTGGCAGTAGGCATGTTGGAGTCGGGACATCTCCCACAGCTAGCGGGCGTCGGCAAGCAGAACCTCGACGCAGGTGGCTTTCTGACAACCGGACTCAGGGGCATGTTCATACACCATAGTGGCGCCAGAGGGTACTAGTGCATCCCGAAGAGAGTCGGTTCTATGCTTGCGATGGGCAAGGTCACCTGGCACGGGACTGCTCGACTAGGCATGCAGAGAGCTTCGGGCAGGCAGCAGGTGCACCACCACGACGGAGGCAGCGCCGTGATTAGAGTAGTACCCAGAGAGGTGGTTCTAGTAGAGGAGAGGGAGAAGCTGGTAGAGGGGGACAACCTTACGAGGTCTTCCATTCACCACTAGGAAATCCACATCAGGCTTCAGGAGCTGACTGTTGGACCACGGACAGCCGCGAGCTTTGGATGTCTACTATCCTGCAGAGCGTGAGGTGATAAGAGGTACACTCTATTACTCTTCTACTTTTTTCAGTAGAATTTTTAGACTCAGTGTGAGGAATGCTTTCTCCCTGCTCCTTGATTGGGTTGTTACCAGAGTGACACGGGGCGTCGGCATGGCCCTGTGTTGGTAAGGTAAGAGTTGTAGGACCTTTCCCTTTAGTTGACGGTAGCAACTCCTTCACCTTTCGAGTGGGTAATAGAGTCTTGATCGTGGGACATCGACTGTGAAACCTTGCGCGAATAGATATCCTTGGGTGTTTCATCAAATGGATATTCTGAAGGAGAGAATCACTGGGCCTTGTCCTGGAAGCAGGTGGTGATTCCAGTCATGGTGTGCGACGTAGAGGTTTGGTCAGGGAGGTGAGCTACCCCCGAGGTCCTTCGAATCATTTGAAACTGTGGGAAGGGATGGCGAGGTTCCCCACCGCCTTTCAATAACCCCAAAGTCTAGAACGGGTGCACGACATCTCCTACATGACTTTACCAAGAATATGTGTGCATGCCTCTATGCACGTCATCAGCGAGAGAAGACCTCGCATGAACAGATCAAATCCATTGGTCTGTGTGTGGTGACGCGGGACTGTGCAAAATTTCTTCTGGGTACGAAAGTGCCAGGTGCGGGCTTAGTACCCTGAGTAATTCCCTAGTTTTTCTTTTTGGGGAAAAAAGCATGAAAGAGGGAATGATTTAAGAACCTGGTTTTTGGTTATAAAGGACTTTGGAATAATCTTGATATTATTCCAGAGCAGCGCCTTCAGACGGCGTGCGATTCCGAGCCCCGGTGTGGCCGGAATTAAAATTTCAGTGAGTTCACACTGGAAACGCCAAATAAATGGGATAACTCCTAAACGGTTCTTCGGATCCTAAATCTGAGTGTACGGATGGGTCTGGAATGGGGTGTTTACCCTAGGAATGACATAAAACATGTCGGTGCGGGACGTTTGGACCCCTCTCCCTCTTCCGGGATGTTAAACAGATAAATTTAATAATTAATTTATGTTTTTAGCGGTTAAACTAACGTATCTCTTAAACGATGGATCGGATAGGAAAACTGAGGGCATCGTTGCGTTCAGAGCATTTTGTTTACCCTAGGAGGGTTATAAGTTTTGCGGGCGCGGGCCGTCTGTGAAAAATGGCCCCAGGGGCGTTTTCATAATTTGGTGGCCTCACGCGTGGTCATTGTAACTTTTGAACGGGGCCTCGGATTAAGATTCTGAGACCGTCGTTGCACTCAGAGCATCGTGTTTACCCTAGGGACACCTTCTTCTTTGTCTGCGTCGGGAGAGGAATTGGGGGAGAGTCGGGCCGGGGGATTTAGCAGATATTTTCTTAATATCTTCTTATTTCCCCCTTACCTCCCTTACCTGGACTCACAACAGGCAGCAGCACCCTCCCTCTCCTCATTCCTCCTCCTCCAAGATGGAAACGACGGATCGGAGGCAATTTTGGCCGCGGCGAAGCTCAGATCGAGCATAGAAGCATCAGTGTTCCGCCCGCAGGTAGGCGGATTTGAGTTTTACACCCTTTCCCCACATTAATTTCCATTTATGCTCAATCGCGTCATTGGATCGTCGAACGAAGCCCATAATTGCGTAGATCTTGTCCAGAGCTTTATGGAATTCTATCTGGATCAAATTTTCGACCACCAGATCGTTTCTGGTGGTCCTCTGAAGTTTTCCGACCATGAGGCCAGTTTCTGGCGAGGGTTTGATGGCGGCGGCGGTGAGCCCTCGGCGCGGCGGCAGCGCGACAGTGGACCACGGCAGACAGCGGCGAGGTAGCGGGCACGACAGAAGGAAGGTCGGCCATCCGGCTGGCCGGGCGGCACCACGCTGGTGCGGGGTGGCGTAGGTAGACCGGCCAAGGGCGTCGACGAGGGCGACGGCGAGGGGAAAACTGGGGTCGCAGGCACGGGACCCCGCGGGGAGACCAGGACCCGCCATTGGCGGGTCTCCGCGTAGACGCGACCGGCCAGCTGGTCGGTCGGTGGAGGAGGCCGCGCAGACATGCGGGCCTTACGGGAGGCAGCTGGCCGCGGTGTGGCGGCCCGTGGGTCCGGCTGGACCGGGCCCAGCAGCTTGGCCGCGGTTCAGCGGGCCGGCCCGAGCGGGGCAGACCGGCAGCACCGGGCCGGTCCGGCCCGGGGTAATCCCCATAAAATTTTTGACTCCCGGATTTTGATCTACGGGCATCTGTTTTGCGCGCCGTCTACGGCAGCACGGACCTGATGTCAAGGCGGACTTTTTGAGGTGGTTTCAAGAGTTTTAACTTCCTGGGAATTCTTGTTTTGGGCGGCGCGGACACATCCGGAGTCCGTTTTGAGCACTGTCAGTGGCATTGGGACCCTAGTGCCGAGGTGGAGTTTTCCAGCATGGTTTTGAGCATTGAAACCGGATTTGAGTTGTGGGCCCCACGGCCCATCTTTTGATCTGCGAGCAGCATTTAGCGACTTCCTCATCGGGCGTCCGTTCGGGGTGTGCGAGCAGTCGACCCCGGATGTTTTTCTGAGGGGATTGCAATGGTGCAATCTGCCCGCTCTAATTCGGAACGATGGTGCGGTCCTCACGAGGGTCGTTTGGGCGATGACGATGATTTCCCATCTCTATCACAGGGCGACCGTTTTGGACAAGTGAATAGTCCATCTTGTGTACTTTTTTGAGAGGATCGCAATGGTGCGATCTGTTCATTGAGTTTCGGGACTGGGATGCGGGTCCCATGGAGCACTGCTCGTGTGCGGTGCGCCGGAATACATCTTTTTCTCCGGATATCCTCTATGCTGACGTGAGTAGTCTTTTTGACGTGTCTATCCGAAGAGATCGCAATGGTGTGATGCGCCTGACTATTTTTGGGGTCGAGGCTCGGGATCACAGGATGTCGTTCGGGCATAAGGCGGTGTTGGCGACTTTTCCATCGAATATCCGTTTGAGGTGAGTAAGTAGTCTATCTTGCGTGTTTTTTCACGAGGATTACAACGGTGTAATCTGTTTAGGTGAGCAGAGCCTCCTACTCTATCTTATTAAATGTGGAAATATGAAGGTTCCCCGGTGGCGGTTCTTCTACCGTGTTTTAGCAGACCCTTGGCGTGTGATAGCGTGCACTCCTGTGCGAGTGATGTAAATGCTTGAAGAGATGTGGTTGGTTGTGCCTTAGCTGTTGAGGTGGAAGGTTGGAGTTGTTATGTTCACGCATTCACGTTCAAGTTGGGTGTCGGGTTCACGTTAGCCTTTGTGCTGGAGACGAGGTATACTCTGGGAGTATACAGGAATTCTGGGAGGTACATGTGGATGTTGGTACATAGGAATGTTTGTGCACTTTGTTGGGGTTGAATTGGGGCCACACGTCGGGTGGGCCCCATGCACGTGTCGTGTTCTTTTTTACGTACTTTTGACCTCTCGTGACGTAGAGGGTCCCTTTGTTCTCGTTTGTTGACCAGTAGGGTTGAGTTTTCCCTTGGTCTTGTTGTCGTCTGTTGACTAGCAGGGTTGAGTTTTCCCCAGGGTCTGTTCTCATTTGGCCGACAGAGATTGTTTGGTTCCTCTATTTCTTCCACTGTGAGGGGTTTCAGTATTATGCCCTTTCACCGGACTTCGGCACCATTTGTGACTATGGGTGTTCGTACAATGTGGGTGTTTTCCCCACTTTCTAGGATGAGTTGACTCGGTCCGCTTCGACAATGACTAAGTGGATTAGAGCGTGATCTCCTTGTGAGGCCTGGGGAGATTATCCCGTCACTCCGTGTTCCCTGGTAGAGTTTTTGTGGATTTGGTGTGACCAACACATTAGACGAGCACCGATCCTCTACCCAGGAGGTTGTTTCCAGCTGGGATAAGGTTGTTCCTAGCAGGGCTCGCCAGCAGTACCATCCAGTGGAGATGGCCAGAGTAGTTCTGGCTTACCCTCCAGTGGGGTTGGGCAGTGGGTTGCTCATCAACTTCTTTGGGTTTACCCTCCTATAGAGACTGGGCAGTGGGTTGCTCACTGACTTCTAGGGTTTATCCTCCAGTAGAGACTGGGCAGTGGGTTACCCGACACTCTTAGGGTCTACCCTCCAACAGAGACTGCATAGTGGGTCACCTGACGACCTCTTAGGGTCTACCCTCCAGCAGGGCTGGGTAATGGGTCACCCATTGTCTAGTTCCAGTTTTGCCCTCCAGCAAGGCTAGACAGTGGGTCGCCTGATTATGTATTAGGGTTTACCCTCCAGCAGGGCTGGGCAGTGGGTCACCTGATATCCAGTTAGGGTTTACCCTCCAGCAGGGCTGTGCTGTGGGTCACCCATTGACATTCCAGACTCAGTCCATTCTACTAGGCTAGTCTGTGGATTTCCTCTGTGATTACCGGAGCGGGACCCTTGGTTGTACAGGTCAGTGATGGAGCGACCTTGACTTTAAGGATACCTCTCGACTGTGGGGTAGTGACGAGGTGTGGTTTGTCTTAACCCGGAACTCTCAAGTACGAGGGGCACTTTCCCCCCTGAGACGCGTCCTTGTGACGCAACCTAAAACCATGCGGGCGAGTCAGTGCCGCTCAAAGTAGATAGTTTCGAGGTGCGGTGATTAGAGCCCTTGAATTTCAGTTCGGGGTAGATGTAAGGGATGTTGGGCATCATTGGTGGTTTTTCTAGGACTGTTGGCTACTCATTTCTTGCCCTGAGCTACGGGATGGAGATCCCTTATAGTCTTTTTTGGGCTTCTTGTTGAGCAAATGTATATGTATATACCTTGTTATAGTACCCACTTCTTGGGTTTGGTTACTCTTCTTCCAGGAGAGGCGAAGACGCATGGGGTATGCCACGTGCTTTCCGCGTCTATCTTCTCGTGGTTGGTTGAGTCTACTCTCCTGCTATAGGTAGCAAAGACTCGATGGAAAGTTCATCTCCTCACTATTTCTATCTCCTTGTGTTTAGACGAGTCTACCTTCTTTCCTCTTTTTGGGTTGAGCTGGACTCTCTACTCTTACTCTTTACTGCACTCTCGGTTGTACTCCTTTACTTTTCCTTGTTCGCTCTACTACTCACCCTTCAGTACCTCCTTTGTTGCTCTCTCGAGCCTTCGTTGTATCCTACTGAGTATTTTTATACTCACCCCTGCATGGGATTCTCCCGCACTTAGTGTGCCCTTTCAGACGATAGACAGGTTGGTCGTGACTTTAGTGGAGCTTAAGAGATCAGGAGCATGGACCGTGTGAGGTGGTCGGAGTCAGGTTCCAGGTGGGGGACCCTTCCGGCTGTTTACTTTTGTTTACCTATTTTTGGGTTGTGGAAATTTTATGGTTGGGTGCATGTTTTCCTCGTTTTCTTTTCAGTTTACTTCCAGCACTTGCTTGTACTATTTAGAGGTCAATGCACTCTTGTGGTTTATATATAGCAGTTGCACTTTACTCTGCTTGTCTTTTCTTTTTTACTCTGCACTTCTGTATTGAGTGTGCTATGTGTGTGTATGTACAGGTACTCAGGCAAAGGGCTCCCCGAGTTGTTATGCCTTCGGTGCTGGTCGCCAGCCCCTGGCCTATGGAGGCGGGCTTGGGGTAGTTGCGGCTCGAGCTCAGGTAGGATCGGGTCATGACATTCTGGTAAATATAAAAAGGAAAACATAATTAAAAGGTCTCCCTTAAATCATGTGCCTAAAATAATTGCCAATTTTTTATCCAAGATGGGGCTTGGTCAAAATATTTCATGTTCATTTATTATTTTTTCATTTTAATTATTTTTCAACAATTAAGTAATATTGTTTTACCTTAATTACTATAATTAAATTTAATTACTTCCAGTAATCTTTTTGGTAAAAAAATTCTTTTAAACTTGTTAGAAATTATAAATTATGATGAATCCAATTTTTTAATCCATTTTCTCAAATCCTGGTTTCTTTAGTGAAAGAAATTAATTAAAAATTAATCTCTTAAACATGTCGTGATAGTAGTTTTTTAAGAGAAAATGTTTAATGTTTTGAGATGTTTTTAAATCCAATTTCAATGTGGTATTGGATCCAATGGCATATATTGGTTCCAATGAACTAAATAGGATTAATTAATGTACAATAGATATAATTACACTTTAAAACCAATTTAAAATACAATTTTACATCATAAATAAATTAAATAAAATAAGGTTTTGAATTAAAATTTAGTATTTTCTCTATTCATCTAAAAATGATGTTTTTAAAAAAAATCACCCTAAGATAATTTTAGTATTTTGAATTAAAATATTATTTTTGTTTTATCAAATTAAATTTCTAAAAGTGTATAAAATTGATTTTATTATTGTTCACAGAGGGACATAAAAAGCGGTTCGTTTGAGAAAATATTATTTCCAAACATATAAAGACTTTAACAAAAATATGTTTTATTTATATAAAACATTTATAAATAACATTAAATTTTTTTGTTTTATTATCCATATTAATATGTTTAATGGATATTTTATAAAAAAAACCATTCAATTAATTATAATTGTAAAATGTTATTTCTTAAAAACTCAATGTAACGTATAACTCAAGAAAAGATGATATTTCTTATAGAGCAAGCATAACATAGTGTAGCCTATGATTTTTTTTAAATTGGTGCAGAGTTCTATATAAAACATAAATTCAATTCAATTTATTCGAGAAAAAAAAAGTTCATAAAAACTCGTGGTTTTACATATACCTATTTTGATAAATCCAACTGGTTTCTAGAAATAATGTGTTAAAATTGTTTTACATGGATTTGATGTAGAGATATAGGAAAAGGGTTACTATTTAAAATGATTTTTGTATAAAACTATTTAAATTATTATCATTAATTTTTCTATAAATTGAGCATATTATGATTTTCTTATATTGAATTTATATGGAACACCATGGTGGGATCCTACTATAATAGTTTTTCTCATACCGTACATAGTCCTTTGAGGATGTGTCGTACATATATTGTATTTTTTACATAGAAAATAGTAGGGAAATATAGTTAGGAGGTGATGTTTATATCCACATGGTATGGGTATCTGGTGGATATATAGTGGGACATTTCACATATATCATGTGGAGTAGTTTTATTATGTTTTATGTTGTCCTTTTTGGTTACTGGACATGTTCCATAGATTTTTATATTATTGTTTTATATTTTTATCGCCACTTCTATATTTATTTGATAATGTAATTTTCTCTGTTTTTTGTTTCAATTACACATATATATTCCTTGCATATTTTTTAATGATGGGAAATATTATTTTCCTTATTTAATTTTTGAATCTTGGTTGCTAGTTATCTACCTGTGCGGATAGGGAATGCCCTATGGGTCATTTTTGAATCATTTTGGGTAATGATCAAAAGGGTGTCCGAGTTCATTTCTTTAAAATTTTGATAAAATTTAAAACTATCATATCCATTAGTGGTAAAAGAATAATATTTCAAAAATAAATGAGTTCTATTTAGTTTTTTCGTACTTGAATAATAATTTAGGAAGAAAATTGTCTCAATCATATCAAATGTGACTCATATATTGTTGATTAAAAAAATATTCACCCAGACCATCATATGGATAAACTCAACATTATTCCCTGAGTAACCTAATCCTATTTGGGTCACCCAAATATGTGTAAAGTAAATCAAAATTGAATAAGATGCACCTAATGTGACTAGGTTCACCCAATATTATTTCATGATACAAGATAATCTAGAGGATCCAAACATTATCATGACCTACATGATTAGATGATTGAATTTTGGAAAAGTACTACATTAGAAGGAATTGTACACTTAGTATTTTAAGGAAAATTAATATCTCACCATCTTATCTCAAGTTATTCTCTTTATATGTATGTGTGCCTATAAGGATTTATATTATAATTTTATTCATTCAACTAAATCGATATCTTCAAACCATGATGATGTGTAACTCTTTAGATAAGTCATATATTGTGATATAAACCCAAATTAAAATTTAACTACATCTACAGATATCCAAATGAATCCCATAAATTATTTATATGAAACAATTTCATGTCAATATTTTTATTTATATAAACTCAATAATACCCTCATGAGTAATTCAACAACCAATATATTTTGCCCTTATTTTTCTTGGTAAGGAATAATCTCATAGCCTGATGCGAGGTCCAACATAACATCCCTTTATCCTAGGATACTTTACTCAAGAGATATACCAGGTAAATTATAATTCAGACAAATAATATATATAAATGATAATTAAATTCTTAATTCAAGAACATAACTCTATACATTCCAATTTCAAGGTAGAAGAAAACTAAATTTATTATCATACATTGAATGTGACTCCTTAAATTAATGTATAATGTTGTTTAGAAGTATTTAAACTGCTTTAAAATAAATCATACATCATAATTCCTAATATAAACCATATATAAATATGAATAAAGTAAGAAATAAATAATTAATTAATTAATTAAAATATTTCATCATGTGAACAAAATTAAAGACAAATTCATAAATAAAAATTTTTAAAGACATTAAAATTTAACAAGCATTAGGAACATTCCATAATTAGAATAATTATTCACAACTTATGTTTTTTTCAATATTAACTCCTTTGATTCATTCATTATATGACATTTACATTAAACATTTGATATTATTTAAAAATATATACATTTTATACTTCAATTAATATTATGTAATAAATTTTCATAATCTAAATATCATTTATTTAATATTAATTAATACATTATCAATTCAATAATGAAAACTCATTTTTCTGTGCTTTAAGTAGTTTATCAAATAAGGTCCTAAATTTGAATAATTTAAATTAAATAATTATTGGCAATTCATTGTTAATATAACTCCTTTATAATGTGACTTCATTTTGTTAATTTATAAACATTTCATAAATTATACATAGAATGTCCATATAAACCATATATATCTAAATTATAATTCATGTAACAAAATTTTAAAATTTATCTCAATATTGAAAATTAATATTTATAGATATTTTTTTTAATAAATTATATATAAAAAATTAATAATTAATTATAAAATGTTAAAATTAATTATTTTATAAAAAATTACAAATTAATAAATATCTCAAAATACATTTCATATGACTTTTAAACATTTTATAAACCAATTATTCTATTCATAATTTAAAAACTATAACAAATAATTTTTTTGCTTTACATTCTATTTTTAAAGATATTCTTCTATCATTAAAAACTCTTGTTGGGATATGTAATATTAACACGGGTGTGATAAGCCTGTGTGAGATTAACAAAGTTACGGTGACCACTTTCCTTAAGTAGTTATTGATAGCCTATGGAATCCCCTTATATAGTAATAAAGAATAACATTGAGGTATCATGAAATATTAAAATGACCATCGCAGATATGGGAATAATCCATCTGAAACCCTACATCACATTAAAATTAAGCCATTACTCAAATATGATTAATCATACACATATCAGGTCTCCTTACTACAAAGTCATGTAACAAAAATATTTCATTATCCTGCTTGATATTAAATGTGGAACAAAATAGGGGTCATAAGATTAACTATCTTCATTCAGAACCTACTTAGGATAAATTATTTTTGGCCCATATAACATGAAAACTTATAGTGCATGGCTCTACAATATATCTTATATCATAAATTACCTATGAGGCTTTTTTCTATAGTAATTTTTAACTCTTGATTTTAAATAATGATTTTAAAAATCAAATGGAATGGAACTAATTAGATACCACTGATGGGTTTCTTAGGTTCATATAAAACTTATTCAAATAATAATAAATAAATAGAAAACTAAAACCAAGATCAACCATATAATAAACACCAAAATATTTCAATGGTAAAATTGAAAATAATTTATGTGTGTACCTATCACATAAGAGTGTTTCTAATACCATATTCATCTTTCTCTATAAATATCTCTATGTGGAAGCCTAATGAAATCTATCCTCCATGGTGTATCCATAGGATATGATGAATCTATCATTACTCCAGCATGATTCTATTTTTAACTATGGAATGTGAGTGCCTCACTAGTTAAAAATAAGAGAATAAGATTACTAAATGTGGAGGTTTTATCAGTAGAAGATTTGGTAGGAATCTACTACATCATCTTGATGTGGTTTACTATCAAATATAGCCATTAATATGCTCCTATTCTTTAACTAATATGTTATAACATATGAGTTATTGTTTTTCCCAACCTTGAATTAATTAAATTAATACATCGCCCCTTCTGAGTATTTTATCTTATTAAATAGATCATTTAATGGAAGCTTATGTAATATTTAGGATGAAATCATTTAATATAGCACTAACATGCATGATATCGATTGTTATCTCATGAAATATTATGATATCCTAAAAAACTAGTAAAATGATATGCTTAGTTTTTCAGGAATGTAATACCATGTGGAATATATTTTTTATTAAATATGATAAGTTCTATTTACATAAACTATAAATCATATTTTGGCCATATCTCCTTCGATTACACATGAAATGTCACCTTATAGTCACAAATTAAATTAACTCTCCCACTATACTCTATTGACATTACAAATATGAAGAAAATAAATGTGTACAAGGGTAGATTATGACTTTGGTACCAATATTGGACTCTATTGTTTTTTTAAACTTTTTAAGGAATTTTTAGTATTTTTTCCAATTTTCTTTCTTTTTAAAGTAGAAAAAATACAATTACATGCCAACACAGTAGTGAAAAATATCCATAATTGTAATTGAATTTATTTATTACTAAAATATTTCTAATTTATAATAAATTTCATTTTTTTAAGATTTCATTTTATGATATAATGTAAAATAATGGGAATAATTGTGTTTTTATATATGTTTGAGGGTCCGTTGTAGATCATAGATTTTGGAAAGGCCAAAAGGCAGTGTCATATATAATAAAATGTTATTTATGGAAGAATATAAATTTTAGAGCCGTTTTTAGTTCCCAATGATTGTGATAGAATATGGTTGATCTTAGGTGGACCACTAAGTAACTGGACAATGATGTCGAGTAAACAGTGTCCATAGCAATTGGAATCTTAAAAAATTCATATCCATTTCAAATTTTAAATCAAATATGTTTTACCACTTAAGATCTTCCTCAAACCTAATCACATCCATGCTAGGAAAAAATCAATAAATATCTCATCTTCAACTATATTATTCTATACTTTCCCACCCTTAAATTATGAAGGATCCAAAGTTTTTTTGTTGTCCAAATCCAAATAAGTCCAATTCACTTCACATATTCTCTAATATTCATATCTTCTTTTCTATTTTTTGATATGTTCATTAAGGATTTAAAAATTTTATTTCACTATTGTATGGTGAAATCAACTTAAACTATTTTTGAAAGGTGGTAGTTCATTATCATAAATTATGGATTTATTTAGTGTAAGAAGGGATTTATGTTTATCAAAAAAATTTAAATTAGGAGCTTGGGTTTCTATGGTGAAAATAGTACTTCATGAGAAATATATGAGTATTTAGAAATTATTTTGGGTATTATTCATTATAGGATTAAATATATTATGTTTAAAAGTTTTATTAAATTGGATTGTTGTTTTAAAGAAGCTGCATTATGGTAATTGGAGTTTAATAAAATTATCGATGGCAAGTTTTGGTAGGTTATTGAAACCCATCAATATTTTCTAATTTCATTATTTTGAAATCAATTATTTAGGTATGAATTTCATTTCTCTAAGATACCCATTTTAACCTAGTGAAATATTTAGTATAAAATAATTTATTTATGACATGAATCAAATTAAAAACACAATATTCAATCATACCAGTAACTTATAACAATAGTAAATTAAAAAAATAATAAATACCGGGAATTTTAATATATCATGGATGATTACATCCCAAAAAAAGTGTATGAATTAAAATAAGTTAATTGATTTAAAATAATAATATTTTCACAATTAAGAAATTCCATGTTTCATCTTCATCATTAGGGATCACAATTAGTAGAACTAAAAATACATCGAAAGAAAACTTCATGAAGTTAATAATAGTTTTATAAAATTAAAAAAAATATTAAATAAATGTGAATTTTTTATTGTGGATTTATAATGGAAGGAATATATAGATTCTTAATGGGGTATTATTCTCGTAATTCTACCAAGGGTATAATATTGTTAGGTGTAATAATGGTAAATATATTACCAATTTAGAGTTTATGATAAATATTAGATATAAATAAAGTTAATTTATAATTTAATAAAATAAATTTTCCCATTATGAATAATTTATTTGATATAAATTTATAAAATTTTGAATAAAATTATAAGATACTAATTCATTTGTAAAATTATTTTTTATTGTATTTAAACTAATTTAATAAATAATCCTTTTTTGAAGACTAATTTTAATAAATTAGAGTAATAAAAATAAATTATTTCTAAGTAAAGTAATTAAAAAACATCCAAGAATAAATTAAAATAATTATTATGCATATCCAAAGAAAAATTATTTAAATAACTATATTATTTTTAATAAATAATATATGTTTTTATTTAAACGATAAATTTTTCCTTCTTGGATAACCAAATTTAATAGAAATTATAGTTTATATATATATATATATATATATATGTATATAGAATAAAAATTCATACATTGATTTTTAATTTGGTAAAAATAATAATACAATTATTTCATATTTAAAAACATAATTTTAGAAAAGTTGTAATTTATGAGTTATGCTATTTTATTTTAATAAAAAATATATATCATCGTTAAAATGTGATTATAATAAATTAATGTCTTTATACATTTACACTTATATATTAATACTAATTGAATCATTACTAAATGATAAGTAATAATAATAAGAACACTAAATGTTTAAAAATATTTATTTCAATAAAAATGGATTTCATATATATTTTATATTTCCATTAAAACATATTTTCTAATATTTAGATTTTAAATAAAATTAAATGGAGTTAAAATTGGAATCATTATGAGAAAATTAGCTAGAAGGTGGTATATTTTATTTTTATTAAAGTAAAACTAATTACTTTTGACACTAATAAAACATAGTAAATATAATTAAATGGGGGTAAATTGATATAGATAGAATTTTTTAGGATTAAATATATAAATCACTTTTTATAAGACTTTTGTAAGTTTGGGAAGTCAATTAAAAAATTCTCACCAATATTCAATTACCCAGATTACCTAACTTCAATATGATTTCATCTTTACCCATAATCTAACTCATGTTTCCAAAGAAACATCCTTATTTCACTAATAAATGAATCTATCCTCCACCTATTACCATCCAATTTTATCCTTTTGTTTTATCATGAATAAATAAAAAAATCACTCATCCAAAATTATTTTTCTAATTCTATTATCTTCTGGTCCCATAAAGGAAGCCTATATCATTCATTTTGAAGTTATTACACTAATGAGAGATTCTGAAAACTATCTAAATAGTATATATTCATCACATTAATTTATATTATAATCTAAAATATTATGAAATAATTAAAAACAATATTGAAATTATATTTAAATTATTATCCTTCTGTATAAATGATATTTCAACTATATAAATTTGTATTCTTTTTCATTCGTTCATAATAACACATTCTTGATTGGGTTGGTTTTATCTTCTATAAGAACAATGATATAACTCTACCACCTCAAATGATTAAGAGAAACTAAACTATAGTAAAACATATTAATATTTATAAATTTATGTTTGGTTTTAAATGATTTAATAAAATATATATAAGTAATTTGATTAGTAAAATCAATTCTTCCTCTTAACACATTATTCACAAAGAGGTGTGGATTTTTGACATTTAAATCACCACTATAAAATCAATCAAATGAAAATGGGAATATTTAATTTTTCTTCAAACAAAATAATTATGTCCACATTATCCTTATAGTATTGATGAAGACATGAGAAATGATAAATGACTGAACCACTAAACTGATGAAAACAGGGAACAAATGAAATAATAAAACACTATACGATTAATTTAAATAATGAATGAAAAATAAATAGGTAATATAGAATTATAAATTAATGGTATAATGTAATAAAATTTGAATAATCTTATTATATACATTTATAAAAACCTTAAATTGATTATTCACAGTGTTAGAGCATCTTTGATAAACCATGAATTCATCATAAGGGTTTTTTGGACTCAATTTCATTTCATTGAGTCGTACACCTACTTCTCTATATATGTTCATATAAAATGGGGTTATTCTATCTAATAATTTTATTACTTTCTATTTCTTATTTTTATTTTTTTGATTAACTTCTATTCACCCCATTCTAATTTATTATTTCTATATGAAGTTTAAATTTGTATGTGGTTTTCTCTCAATCATTCTTCTGATTTTAAATTCTTCTTGAATTATATTTATTTGGATTATCAATAAGAACCTTCCATTTACCTATTTCATTTATTTTTTTATATTTAAAATAATTTTTAAAATTATTTATTAATTTATTCATATTTCACTTATTTTATCATATAATTTATTTTCTTAACTCAATCTTCATTTCATTGAGTTTTTCTCTCTTATTTTATAATTTCCCTATATGTTTTTTATTTTCAACTAGTTCTTTAGATAATGTATTTTTTTATAATTTTTCATAGTTATAATAAATTTCATTATTAAAAAAAATTAATTGATTCTAACTTCTTAATGAAATATCATTTTAAAGGAAAAAAATTAACTTTTTTATTTTGGGTATTATTTCTACATAAACATATTATTTCTTACAAAAAAATGATTATTATTATTATTTTATATTATTTAAATTCTTTATATTATATAAAATAAAAATTTATCTCTATTAAATCTTTAAAAAGAGATTTCAAATTTTTTTATCAGTGTAGGTTTTGTTAAAATTTTAAAGAATATTAAAAGGTTATTTTTTCCAACAACGTGTAATTGGTGTCATTAACTTAAAATTTATTTTATTTAACCTTTATTTATTTTCCATGGTTATGTTATTGAGGTGTATTTCAATAAAAAAAATTTATAATGAATTATCTTCTCCTTTTGTAAAATAACTTTGAAAGTGACAATTATCTATTCTTTTACAAAAACATAACAGAAACTTTTTTCATGATTTTGATTCCAATTTCCCACACTCTTATCAATTAACTTTTTTAATAAATGTATATATACTAAATTTAAAAAAATTATTTTATGTAAATAACATTATCTTTATGTAATTCTTTAAAAATGGAGTTTCAAACCATTTTTTCCTTATATTATATTATATTGATATTCCATAAAATATATGGAATTTCTTTCATAACAATTCTACAATTTCTCATCATCCTCTGTTGGAATTTATTCCTAGATCAATACCCTTTAATATTAAATCATGTTACTTGGGGTATATTTCATCTCATTATAACATTTTTTTGAGCCCCCGCTATTTTGAAATAATCTATTGATTCACAATCAGACGTCAATGTATCAATAGTGATATGAAAATGACATCTTTATAAGAGGGTTAATCTAGTGATACATTTCCTTTCTATACCAACATCATTCTGTAAATATAACCATTCTTTAAATTCCTTTATAGATTTATTACCCAATATATATTATTATAATCAAAGGGTATTAAACTATATAATCTTTCCTTTTGATTGATTGAGGAAATCTATTTTCATAAAATATATATTTTAATTTTATATATTGTAAATACACTATATGTCATTATTTTAATTGAAAAGAATTTTCTAATCTAAAATCTAACATATTTAGATAAATTTCAACTCATAGAAAATAATATACTTCATGTTTTATTTATATAGTCAAATAATTCATTTGTTTTATTGAATGTTGTATTGAATTATCATGGTACACGTATGTATAGATTATCATTATTTGGAAGGTGGTTATGATATAGTCATATAAAGTATCAGGTAATGATTTATATCTATTGAGATGAAATGTTTATGTGACTATGGTGAGAACCCATTCCATTATGTTTATAGGAACATTGAGTGAACTCATCCCACTATATTTATGGGAATGAGAGTGAAACCAATCCATTACATCATGATAATCTTGATAGTGATCATTAATATAATAAATAATTTTCTATGATTATGAATATTCTACATACCCATGTTATGTTTCCATGGATCATGATTATTGTCTCATATTTTCACATTCCTATTCTATGGAATACACTATGATTTCCTTATGTCTGGTATTGCTTCTATGATCTTGTGATATAGTCTATATTTTTTATTATTCCTTGTAATCAACTATTTTGATATAATTTTTGGTCAGTTATTTCTCCCAAGATAACGTTTTATTGCATGTTTATGGTATAATCCTTTTTGAATCATTAACATGTTTTACCCATACCAAAAATTTGATCTTACTTTTTTTATGCTTCTCTATTTTGATAGGAAATTACATATATAGATATGTCTAAAAATAATTAACATATGAATAATTTTACTAGATTATCTAAAGAGTTATTATCTAAAAATTTGTTTATATAGCTAATATCTAAATATAGTAAACCATTAGGCCCTTAAATTTTGTGTTAATATTAAGAATATTTTTATAATCCTCTAAAATAATGTATGTATTTGGGTTATCTTAGTTGGTATTATAGTACCTTTCTATCGAGTTTATTTATCACATCGTCCTCGAGAGTACTGGTTTGGGGAAATATAATTATTCAAGTAAATTTATTTTCCACCTAATATCCAATACATTAAAATTTTATAATTAGGAATTTTGAAATTAAAAAATATTATGTTCTCAAAAATTAATTTTATTTTTAAATTAAAAATTCAATGATTCATTGTTACTTGAAATTGCACAATTATTCTTGCGTATCATATTATTTTTATTTAATATTATGTTTTTTCATATGGATTGATTTTTTGTTTCAAAATCCTTTATATTTATCAATTACAAAGAATGAAATTTTTCCTTAGTATTGTAAATATATTTTTACTATCTGATGGTATTGAGAAATCCTAAATGTCCCCATTATATACATTTTATTTAATACTAATTTTTTATTCTAAAATAACTCATATTAAAACAGACTGAACTAATTATTTGTTATTTATGAAGTAATTTTATATAAAATATTTACGTCATTATCTTGGATATGAAAGGGATGTTAATTGAGTTGGCTATGATATTTACCCATGTCTAAAATTGGTTATTAATTCTTCTTTTACCATAGAATTTTTTATTGGGTTTTAGAAAAAGTTATTTTGATATATACATTTCTTGGTGAATTGTTCCTATACTTGTATTGAACATTGACCTAATATAACTAAGAAAATAATTAATTTCTTAATAATAATTTTTATATAAAAAATAAAAATGAATAATAATTATTAAACCTAATAAATCATTCTATTTTGGATATATTTTCCTTCAGTAATAAATAAAAAAATAAATTTTTTCTTGAACCAAACCATAGTTTCAAAAATATTAGTTTTGAATATCTTGAAAAATAATTTAGCATGGAATTTATTTGAAAAATAATAATTAATCTTAGATTTACTAGTTATTTTTATTTTATAATTCTTTTAGCATAAATTTTATTCTTAAAAGAACCATTAATTTTAAAAACATTGTATTTAATTTCTGTGTAAAAGTGTTGAGTATAAATCATGTATTTTAACTTAAAATTAATTTGAATAATATTAGTTGATTTAATTCAATGAATTTTTTATTATATATAGGTTCTTGTACCCAAAATATTTTATATAAGCATAACTTTATAAAATACTCTATTTCATATTTTTTTGTGACATATACCAAATCCAATAAGTAGTTTGGTTTGTAATAAGTACATATTCATTTTTTTATTCCATGTCCAATTTTTTTTATATAGTGACTAGTATACCTTAGTTGTTTTTATGACTCTACTTATGAATTGTTTCACTGGCTATATTTCATATTGATTAATTACATCCTATAATTTGTATTTGACTCAGCTTATTATATATGTTTTATAAACATGTGTTTATTTTGTTATATCATTAAAGTGATATATATTTGGTTGTATACATGAATATTAACATTTAATATATATTTTATTGATGTTAAATTTCATAAGGTATATGTTGAATCTTAGTGCCATTATGTTTTCTTATATAGGTATGTATCCATTGAGAAAATTGTTTACACCTCATATTGTTTTTCTTATAGTTAATATTAATTATTATTTTTAATATTCTTTTGTAATGTGTTATGTAGTTATAAATTGTTCTATGATGATGGATTATTGGTTGTTTCTGGGTACCCCATCTACCCACTAGAATGGGTATCACATCTATCTGTAAAATTATATTTGTTGATATATATTGGGAGGGTCATCACATACCCAACTTTAATTTTCTATATATCACTACATGGTCCATAGAATTATTGTGTCAACATAACAACCCCTATCATTACAACTAAATGTAATTGAATAAAAATGGGCTTTTGGTTAATTAAGGATAGGTTTTTTAATTAGGTTTTATATTTGAATTTTAATGCTATAATAAGGAATATATGATGGTTGAATAAATTTTGTAATCTTAATTTTTATATTTAAATTTACTTTTTTATGTTTATTTAATGATTATTGATTGCTTTATAATATTTTTAATTTTTTTGGAATATGTATGAACATAAAAGTTTTTGGCAGTTATTTGATTAAATGAAACATAATCATATGGTGTTATAGGTAAGGTCTTTCTAGGTATTGGGTGGGAGTAGAAAATCTTTATAGGTAGTTAGTATGATCCTTCTAGGTAGGTGTTAGGAGGAGTAGTGTTGATACTAATTGTTGTAAATACTATCATGTTCCTAATAAATGTGTATCAAGTACCTATTGAGTTGTGAAAATGTTAAGGTAAGGCCACAAGATGACTAACAAATAGACTATGAAAATCACCATATACTTGGAGGCTTTCTGTAATCCTTTTTAAAAATAATTATTTAAATTATAATTAATTTTAAATTGAAACCATTATAACCCCAACCTAATTTTTTACCCAACCACCGTGGAACACTAAAATCCCTCATTTTATAATCTCTTATTTATCATCTATTTTTTCATTTCTCACCTGATTCATTGTCCATATGAAGAAAAAACTCTTAGTATCTTGTATATTTATGTTAAACTTGTAACTTATTAATCCCCTTTTTATTATACTTATTACTTAAAAATTCCTCATTTTATGTGTTTTTTAATTTCTTATTTGATTTTAGGTGAACAAGGAGAAATAAACTAACTATATTGGATGGGTTTTGTTTGAATACATCAAGGTAAGTATTCCTTGATATTCTTCATTATTAGTATATATATATATATAAACATTGTTTTATATGGGGGATTTCTAGGGAGTGTTGTCGATCCAATAACAACTTTAAGGATCTGATTTGATATTAATAAACTATTATAAACCTTTTGAAAATAAAATGTAACACCCCAAACCCAGTTTCTGGTAGCAGAAGCATTATTTCATTTCATTAGCATGATTACAAGAAATTTATACCCCAAAGGACTGTGTATTTTAGTAGTTTTAGAAAACCAGATACTTGTATAGGTTCAACATTATAACTTGAAATGAAATACAATATATAAGTTTTATTGGGAACATACACAACTCTCTATTTATCCCAGAAGGTCATTCATAATAAACTTCTTCATTTCTGGAGAAAATTATACATAACAAAGGGGTGAGATCAGATTCTCAGTAAGGGTAAGAAATAAAGTAGAAGATATCATACACATTAACATCATTCAGGGTGAATAACTAAAACATATACCTTTAAAAATATACTAGTGCTTAATATGAAATAATTACAACTAAATAAATTATTCCATGATAAATCATAACCATGGGTATTGTACTTTTTGAAAAACTACAAGAAATTTCAATTACTAGTTTTATAATAAGGGAAATACATATTATGGAAAATATAAAACATATCGTCAAGGATTCGACCAAGACATATAAAAATGATTAAGGCCTCAGCCAAAACCATATCAAAAAAAAGGGTAAGGCTTTGGCCAAGTCCATATATATTTGTCTCATGAGACCTACCAATGCCCCAAGGGTCTATAGTGGGCCCACCCATCAAATAATAAGTCCAATTAATTATTCATATCAATGGGGATAATCATAAACTACATATTTATTCATATTGGAACTAACATATGAAATGTAAATAACTTTCCCCGAACATTAAGCCTAAACCCTTACCATTCATAGTAAATGGGTGAATGGTTTTAAGATAGTAAATCCACAGTCAAATTAATCATAAATGATTAAATAAAACATGTTGGATGATATCATAAAATATAAATGTCAATTATGTACAAGATTTAACAAGGTAAATTGACATAGATGAAGATACTTTTAAATGAGACCATTGAAAAATCCTTGAGGTAATAATCCTTAAACATTCCAAAGTGTCTCATACCACCTTGAAACATTCAAATAAAAATACCTTAGAATATCATGATAATAATGAGACCCTAGATATGATATACCAAAATAAATTACATACACCACAAGAAATAAATGTGTGGAGAACAAGTCATATATCTCATAAAAGTTAAAGTGAGATGAGAAAAATCCTTTTTACATTGGAAGGAAGTGTTCTTTTTGAAAATGTATTGTATTTATCATGAAATCAGATTTTAAACATGTATATCCATGAAAATAAAATTTATGGTCATTTAAATTATCCTTGTAGATTAAATAAAGTCTAATTAAGGTGAAAAAATTTTAAAAAAAATTAAAGAAGCTTTAGAAATAAAATATTTTAGGGATTTTTAAGGAAAATATTCAAGGATTTTAAAGAGAAAAGGAATGTTTTATTTCATAAAACCATAAATGATACAAAATATACTTTTCATGTTAAAATTTTTTATTTTGTAATGATAAATAGTTCATAAAATTTATTATATTGTAAACATCAAAATATGTAATAATTTGAGAAGTTCCTTAAATCAGGCTTGAATTTCGGAATAATTTTTGAAATTTTTTTTAAAACATGTATCTCCCCATAAAATAGAGAAAGATTTGGATTGATAAATATATAAATAAAATTCACACCGAATTTTTATTGGATTAAATAAGAATAAATAATAATTTCATTTAGGTGAATAGAAAACAAGAGCAACCCGAATGAAAATGGAGGATCGGGTAGAAAATACGGAAAACATTGTAATCAATTGAATCTTATTCCCAAAAATTAATAATCATAAAATTATAAATTAATTATCATGAAAATAAATAGATTCATGATATAAAACATCAATGGTCTATATATATAAACCATACATAGGTAATAGTAGTGAATTGGGAATATCTCACAAAATTGGAAGTGAGATGAAGAATCCCCTTACAAACATTTCAGTATTGTAACTAGTGTTCATATGAAGGGTTAATGAGAGTTAAATTGGTATCCCATAATTTATATATCATAGGGGATGTATTGTTTAAGTGGTAAAACATACCCCATCATTAGTAAATAAAATTGAAAGGACACAACATGGGGGGATTCTTGAATAAAAGTGAGAGAGAGGATCCCTTACCTTAAATCTGAGGATGTTCTTCGCTTTATCATAATGACCAGAATAACTAAATTAGGTTCCTTAATTAATAATTACCACACCATTTATAGATTTATTTGTTTTATTAAAACGTTATTATGTTCATTCATGTCCAGTTATATGGGTTAAATGATTGAACTTCATTGTTCGTGAGTGCTCATTTTAAAAATATTTTTGATCAGCTCACTTATAAAAGAGTATGGTAGTTCATGTAGGATGGGAGTGGAAGTATAGAATTAACTTTATATTTTGTTAATAAAAATTAAAAATATTATATGGTTATAAAATTAATTTTATTATTTTTAGTGATGGGGAATAATTATATAAAACCTTCATGATAAATGCTTGGATATATTCGGCAATTTTTCTCACAATTACCTTGTTTTGTATTATAATTTAACATCATGAGTGCATAAGGATTATAGAAAATTAAATAATATAAAATACATATATAATAGTCTAATACATACATAAAAATAGTTTCATGATCAGAGTTGAAGAATGTAAATCAAACTAAAAACATCATCATCCAAGAAATGTGATAAATCAACATATCTCAGACGATGTTTCATTTCTTGCATAAATGAGGTGGAAATGAGGGATGAAGATAAATTATACCAATAGAATAACAACACTGTAGTACATGTATGGTATGGAATGAGGAGTGGTTTGGGAAAAAATAGAACAAAGGAACATGAAAATTAAAGAAAATAAAAGAGGCATTTTACCTCTTGAATTTACCGTCCTTCAGAGCCTCTTAACGGAAGAGGATTTGGTCTTTTTATGAGACCAAGGTCTGATGGGATTAGGGGAGAATCATGGGTGAATATTTGGTCAGAATTTTTATAATTCATAAGCCCTGATATGAGTGAAGAGAATATGGTGGAAGACGTGGTATTTATAGTAAAGGGGATGAGGGTTTTCTTAATATTTTAATCATTAGTTTATTGTTTTTTCATAAGAAAAGAAATAGTGATGATTCCATCACCAAAAATAGAAATAAGTTCATGTGAGTTCAAACCAAGGGTCATTAAATCATAAATTAATCTAGTAATATTTTATTTAACTCATAATGTATATATATAGCAAATTATCATATTTCACTATTCATCAAAAAGTAAAGAATTTTAGAAAAATTCAAAAAACTCACCCAAACCAATTTTTGACTTTTAGACTCCAAAAATGAAGTCTATTTAGCAATTTTTTTATTAATATGATTATATTATTTTAAAATTAATATCAAAAATTTTTGAAAATAAAAGTTTTTAAAACATTTATTTAATTATTCCAAAACATAGGTACATTATACTTTCACTTAAATCCAATATTATATTATCATAGGTGTGGTTAGTATTCATAAGTGATTTCACGATTTATAAGGGAAACATTAATATTCATTCAAGTATGTTACAATTCACTAAAAATTAAGTTGGTCATGTCATACTCTAAAAAACATACTGATCGCAACTCTGTATGTCAGATTTTTGAAATTCAAAACATAGAGGTGGTAAAATTATGTTTACTTACTAGGATATAACAAAGTAGTTTTTTTAGATAATCAGTGTTTCATGCCTTAAATAATATATTTATTTTCATAATCGTGGCATGTAAAATTATCCCCTCATCACAAAAATATTTATTCTCAAAATATGATATTTCTCTTTGAAAGTTATTGGTTGTTACTTGAAATTTTCCTTATGAAAAATAACTCATATAAAAAATATGGTTAATATAATTTCCTATATAAAAAGGTTATGGGAAGTGTAGTGGTCAAAAATAACAATAACAATAATTATTATAATAACAATAATAAATAGAGGAATGAATAAATTATCCTTTATAATGGAGTGAAATTGATTAGAATTGAAAAACTAGGCATAGAATAAAAACCAAACATTTAATTTCAAATAATATAAAATAGGTTTAGATGAAAGTTGATTACCAAAAAACCATAAACTACCGTTATGAGAAAATTCATTAACATTATCAAATATTATTATAACATATCAATATTTAAGACTCTTTTCCTAAATTTTAGGTATTATTCCACTTTATAAGTGTATAAATATACATTTATATTTCATAAACATGATCTTATCCTTTGATTGTTACTTGAACTACCTATACATCATCTCTTTGCATAATTTTCATCATGTGGTGACATTAAACTCTAGAAACTCATACAATGATCAACATAAAGAATTTAAAAAATGATTTAACATTCCAAAAGATCATGATCCAATACTTTAGAATCATTATCATTTCCATCCTTACTAGATCAATGTACATGGGGTCCTTTGAAAGACTCAATTTTTTAGAACTCCAGGATCTATCACGATGACTGCATATACTAACATATTTTCCATTAATCAACGTGAAGCCTCCCTAAATTTTCAAATTCAAAACATTTTAATATCTTTATCATGTGTCCTATTAAAATATAGTAATAACTTAAATTACTCTAAAACCTTATGGGAAACATTAATTCACCCTTAAACATGCTATTGGATATATTACATATATCCAAAAATATTGTAATATCCTTCAATGATAGAATATTCCACTTGTCAACTAGTCAAAAATCTATCTTCATGTAGTTAGTAGTTATCCAAATAAATCATTTCTTCATCATTATATTCATCATTATAAATATATTTAGGTGTTCCCTTCCTTTAATCATGCATTTTATAAAGAGTTTAACTTTTCACTGAATATTTTTTCTTGGCACCATTTAACTTATGATTTCAAATCCTTAATGAAAAAGTATTACAGTAAAATCTTTATATATTCCATTTTTCCTATAACTAGTAAATTGATGAAAAAAATATTCAAATGACATGATTATTGACTAGGAATATTAACCCTTCTACTTCATCTTCAATATCATCATAACTTGATCATTATCTAGAATCATCATTGGGTGTGTATTCCTTTTATTCTTGGGAAATTGATTCACATAGTGTCATATATCCTTGCAATTGAAGCATTGTACATTGGAAACCTTTTTCTTTCCCTTTAAATCATGAACTTGATGTCATTTTTCTCCACACTTATTAAAAACACCCATTCCCTACATGAATTTACCAGTGTGATTCATTCCACAGTTAACACATGTGGGAAACCCCTTCTTTTCCTTCTCCCCTTCTTCCCTTTATCCATGTTTTTATCTACCATACTATTCTTCATTTTCATCCTTTAAAATCAATAGGACTCACAGAATTCCTTACTTACCTTAATAACACATGATACTATTTCTTCATATGATGAGGATACTTGGGAGACTATATTCATTTGAAATGTTTTCATAATACCATTAGAGATATCATCCTTCTAACTCTTTGTATCATATGAATTGGTGATGTTATCATTACTTATTTTAGGATCCATTTCTAATCAATTCCATATAATATATTATCTCACAAAATTACGAACTCTCTATATCTCTAGACAAGACATAACACATAACATAAATTTATGCAACATAAATCCTAGAACTATATAATTTGGTTACTTTGGGGGAATAAATCCTTTATAATGGATTTTAATATGATTATAAATTTACCAAACCATGTCCACAAGAAGTGTCAAAACAAGAGTGCAGAAAGGCCCATTGTTTTTCACAAGTTCCCATTCGAGCCTTTCACAATGTAGTGTCTTTGGGTTTTACCCCTAGGTACATTTGTCCCAAAGACACCTCTCTTTGTTCACATCCAGAGAGGGTAATATTTTCTTAATAATACACATAATCTATTCCTTACCAAAATTCTAGGTTGTCTGAGTATTATAATCCCCAAAGTCTATCATAGGGTTTTTCACTAATAAACTTTTTTCTATATCTAATTTCCACATTTTCTACTATAGTTTCTTGGATACAAACTGTAATGATCTGACCCTAGTTTCCTGGAATCGATGTGTTATTTTATTTCATTGGAATTCTTACAAGAAATTCATACCCCTAAGGACCAAGTAGTTCAGTAGTTTTGGAGAAATAAATACATACATAGGTTCAACATTATAGATTAGAGGGAAATACATCTTATATGTTTGACTAGGAACATTCATAGTGGGTCATTCATAATAAACTTCTTCATGTCCTAAGAAAATAAAATATAACAAAGGGGTGAGCTTAGATTCTCAGTAAGGGTAAGAAACACAGTGGAAGTTATCATAAACATAAACATTAGGCATGGTGAATAACTAAAATAGATGACTTTAAAAATATTATAGTTCATAATATAGCAGGAATAAGAATTAAATAAATAATTCCATGATAAATCATAAACATGGTTATTCTACTAGTCGAATAACTTCATGAATGTTCAATTACTAGTTTCACCATGAGGGAAATGAATATTTCATACAATCTAATACATACCATCAAGGCCTCGTCCAAGACATATAAAATTATTAAGTCTTCATCCAAAACCATATCTAATAATGGGTAAAGAATTTGCCAATTCCATATCAATTTTTCTCATGAGACCTATTGATTCATCAAGGGGATATAGTGGGAACCAAAAATAACATAATAATTCAAATTAATTCCTAATATTAATGGGGATAAATGGAAAAAATATATACATTCATATTTAAAAAACATATGAAATATAATTAACTTTCCCCAAACATTAAGCATAAACACTAACTATTCCGAGTAAATTTTTGAGTAGTTTTAAGATTGCCTATCAATAGTCAAAATAATCATAAACCATTCAAAAAACATAGTGTATGATATCATAGAAGATAATCCTCAATGAAGTTCAAGATTCAACAAAGCATGTTGACAAAGACGAAGATACTTTTAAATGATGCTATTGAGAAATCTTAGGGGAAATAATCCTTAAACATTCCAAAGTGTCTCATACCACCTTGAAACATTGAAATCATAATCCCATAGAATATCATCAGAATAATGAGACTCTTGATATGATATATGAAATGGTAGTACATACACTAATATCAATAAATAAGTGGTGAACAAGTAAAATATCTCATAAAACATAATGTGAGATGATAAAATTCATTTTTTACATTGGACGGAAGAGTTCTTTTGGAAAATCATTTGTATTTGTCATGAAATCAGATTGTATTTATGTATATCCTAAAAAATATAAGGTAATTTTTTTGTAATTATAATAGCATATTAAATAAATTCTTATTCTGGTGCAATCATTAAAAATGATTATTTAACAAAGCTTTGGAAATAAAACATTTTAGTGTGGTTTAAGAAAATTATTAATGGATTTTAAAGTGAAAATGTATGTTTTATTTCATAAAACAAAAAAAATGAACAAAAATAGTTTTTCATGTTAAAATTTTTGATTTTACAAAGATAAATATGGAATAAAACTTATTATATATTGAACATCATATTTGGTAATAATTTGAGATGTTTGTTGAATCGGGATTGCATTTCAGAAGAATTATTGAAAGATTATTCTAAAAAACAAAACTATATGTAAAATGAAGAAGGATTATTATTGGTAAACATATATAGAACATTAAAACATAATTTTTGTTATTATTACATTATAATAAATTGTAATTTCATTAAGGTTAATAGAGAATAAGAGAAACTGGGATGAAAATGGATGTTCGGGTAGAAAATATTTACAACATTATAATCAATTGAATCGTACGCCCTGAAATTAATAATAATTAATTTATATATATAATATCATTAGAATAAATATATTCATGATATTAATCTTCAATGGGAATTGTACATACACCATGAAAATATTACTAGTAGTGAATACATAATATCCCACAAAATTGGAAGTGAGATGAAGAAACACATTACAATCATTTTTGCATGGTAATAGGTGTTCTTGTCAAGGATTAATGAGAGGTAAACAGGTATACCATCATTTAAATATCATAAGGGCGTTATTGGGGAGGTGAAAAACATACCCCACAATTAGAAATTAAACATAAAAGAACAAAACATAGGGGGGATTCTTGAATAAAATGTGAGATAGAGGACCCCTTGCCTTAAATATGAGGGTGTTCTTCACTTGATCTTAATGACATGAATAACCAAATAAAGATCCTTAATTAACAATTAAAGAACCATTTATACATTTATATGGTTTATTATGACTTTATTAAATTCATTCATGGCCTTTTAGATGGGTTAATGGATTCAATTTCATTTTTCATGAGTGCTTGTTTTCATAATATTCATGGTCGGCTCACTTATAAAAGAGTATGGTAGTTCATGTAATATGGGATTTCAAGTCCATAATTTATTTTATATATTATTAATTAACATTAAGAATATTACATGGTTTTAAAATTCATTTGGTTATTTGGAGTGAAGGTGAATCATTATATAAAACATTAATGGTAAATGCTTGGATCAATTTGGCGATTTTTCTCACAATTATCTTTTTTTTGTATTACTATTTTACATAATTAGTGAATAAGGATTACAAAACATTACATAAGATAAAAAAAAATATAATATTCTGTTTCAACCATAAAAATTTTTTCATGATGACTTTTCAATAAGTTAAATCAAATTGTAATCATCATCATCATCAAATGTGATAAATCAACACATATTGTACGATGTTTAATTTTTAGCATAAATGATTAGGAAAGGAGAGATGAAGATAAATTAAATAATTAGCATGACAAAGTTCTGGTACATGTTTGGTACTAGAGTTTTCAAACCATTTGGATGAGGATATGTTAGGAAATAAAAGAGAACAAAGGAACTTGAAAATAGTAGAAAAGCAAAGAGAAACTTCTCTTATTTTATTAACCATCCTTGAGAGTTTCTTATAGGAAGAGGATTTGGAAATTTTATTAGACCATGGGATTCTAGTCATGGGGGTGGACTTTAGGAGAAGATTTGGAAAAAATTTGAGGAAGGTACAAGTCTTGAGAGGAGTGAAGGGAATAGGGCGGAAGAGGTGGTATTTATAGTGGAGGGGAGGAGGGTTTTCTTAATATTTTAATCATTAGTTTATTATTTGTCCATAAGACAAGAAATAGTGATTATTCCATGACTAAAAATAAAAATAAGTGAATGTTAGTTCGAAGTGAGGGTTCTTACATCAGCGACAAAGCTAGGAATACTTTATTTTACTCATAATGTATATATATGTTAAATTACCTTATTTCACTATTCATTAATAATTCCTGTATTTTAGAAAAAACCCAAAAATTAACCCTAACTATTTTTCAACATGATGAATACAAAAATTAAGTCCATTTTTCAAAAATAAATTTCTAATTATGATTAATATAATTTTTAATTAATATCATAATTTACTTGAAAAATACATTTTTAAAAGATTTATTTAATTATTCTAAAACATAGGTACATCATACTTTGACTTAAATCCTATATTTATACTATCACTGATGAGGATATTATTCATAAGGGTATGACACTATTCATTAGGGTAAAATTACTTTTTATTATGGTAAAATTACTATTCATAAGGGTGTGTTACTATTCAACAAAAATTAATTTGATCTTATGAGACACTAAATAACTTACTGATCACAATCGTGTATGTCTAATTTTCGAAATTCAAAACATAGGGGTGGTGATATTATTTTTATTGGATAGATTATAAAAAAGTAGTGTTTTTTAGAGACTTAGTGTTTCATGCATTCAATATTAAATTTACTTTCAAAATCTTGGGGTCTTGCATAAAATGTTTAGGTTACCCTAATTATCTTGACAATGGATTAATGGGTTACAACATAGTTCTCGGGGTTGTCCTCTGAATGTAATAATGAATTTCATTTAAGGTTTATGGTTATGGGAAGATTAAATTGGTAAATAATAATATGGACCATATTCTAATGTACCGCATTTTAATAGGACATTAATTTTATAGAATGTGTAGGTGTGAGGTTACAATTTACCTTAATACATGGAATCTTAAGAGTAAATATAATATTTGGTTATGTTAGAGTAATGGATTTTTCTAGTAGTTGAAAGCATACCCCATGTTAGGTGTCCATGTGAGGTATTTTCTAATTAACAACCAATTTTAGTACACAAACATTGATTGTGATTCTTTTCAATTATGATGGATTTTGGTTCCTAATGTAGACATACGTGATGAGATAGATGAGGGTGATATTTAGCTTATCATAAGGGTAAAAAATATTCATTTAAATGATTATTGTGTCATGGACCTAATTATGAGGGATTTGGGAAATTGTGGTGGTGCTACTCACCATAGTTAACTTGGAACAAAGTGAAGGTTTTGATCTTGGTAATTTCTTATAAAGATCTCTCTTGAGCATGTGGAATTGGTTAATACCCACTTATACATTATAGGATAGAATGATTTGACAAAAAGAAATATTATCTAGTATTTATGTAATGTGTGGAAAGGGAGGATTTTTTGTTGAATGGACTCATAAACAATATGAGTTTGGTGTTATGTTAGGTTATTCCAAGGGTAGTTTTACATTTATTAACATATGAATATGAATATTATAGATTCTTGGGATATAATATCAATATATTTAGGGAATTATTAGGCCTTGAGTGCCTTGTATTGATATGGAATGTATGAATTAGATTCCCTGTGCTTATTCAAGTTCCTAATTGGAGAGATTGAATAGGCTCTCATCACTATTTGAATCAAATTCACATTATAAATAATGAAATGAAATGTGTCTCATTCATTTCCATAGTGACTATTATTCCCTCGTAGAGGATATATGATTATACTCTCCTTGTTATTTGTATGTACTTTATTTTAAAAAAAACATATTATTAAACGGAAATTATGTTCCTATTTTCCCAGGTAATTACTGTTCCAAATAATTTTCATAAAATAGTCTTCCTCATTATTTGAATGCATGTTTTCATTCAATCAGGTGTAATAGTATGATAAGATAGTCTACCACCATTGTCTGTAAAATTAATTCCCAATGGTGTGTATATGAGTATGTGTTATCTATTATTTTGTTCCATACTATGTTCTTGGCATATTAGATTACATGTTATATATTAGTTACAATTTTTGCAGTATTCCTGAGGTATAGGATAAATTCTTCCACCAGCATTGGTTGAAGTAAGTGAGCTTGGTGTTTGTATTATCCAGGTTATAGCATGATGACCCAACTAGAATATATATTTTACGGTCCATTTTTTATTTATTTATTATAAACACTAATATATATTATTAAATTTAAGTTGATTTCATGGTGCATATGTTTTGATATGTTTTATACTCACACCCTGCATGTGGAATCGATTTGACATATACACCTAGTGTATGGATTTCATGTTGGATCATAGGTAGTGTAGGTGTTCAAGATAGAGTAGAATAATGGGCAGTTGGGGCCAGGTCTGAGGAGTGAACTGAGTTTTAATTATGAATACTACTTTTTTAATTATTTTTTATTCATGATCATCCTAATGGATCATCCAATTTGGTATATGTATGTATAGTCATCATGTATATCCATTAATTATTGTATATTGTGTATGTTATTAATTGATTTTTTGATAAGATTTTACACGTAATTCTATTTTATTACTCCAATAATATATGATGTATCATTTATTTTCTTGATGTTTTATATTATGATGATGAAATTATATTATCCTTAACATTGATTATAAATTGTCATATCTAGTTAGCTATATATAGAATATATGTAGGTGTACTTGAGGTCTTATAGCATCACCCGACATGGTCACTATCTTGGTGATTAGGGTTGGGTAATTATAAATAATATTGATGAATTTCGATGAATATATTACTACATAGGACATGATAGATAGATATAAGACCAGCCAAAACATGGAATGGACATCTGTATTTGGTGTTGTGAATACCGATATGGTGGATGTCTAATTTACATTGGTTCTGGGAGTTGAATTATTTATTTCACTATTATAGTAGAAAAGTTTTATATAATTATGGTATTTATTACTGATTAATTATTTTTCTATTAGTTTAGGGTTGAAATAGGTTATGTATTTATATATCATACTAGGAACATAGGTATAATTGACATGTATCTCAATATATTTTATTTTTAAATATTATTTTAAAAGGAAAATTTCATTTGGGAATTGTTTTAAATAATGAAACAAATTGGAAAATGTTTTATAAATAAGTTTTTCTTTTCACTAAAAATATGATAATATGATATTTTTTATTTTCCAAAATATTTTATTGTATATTTCCTAATTAATTGAAATGGAATTCATGGTTTCCAACTTTTTATTATTTTTATAGTGTTATATTTCAGTTATATATGAATACAATATAATAGTTAAATAGTGGGTAGCCCATGTTATTAGATTCCCTTTGTGTTTTTTGGTATAGATGTGGCATGTTGGGGGTATTGATTATGATTAGTATGGGATTTTTTATTATGTAATAATACCATAAGTGGGTCTTGTTTTTTAGAGTATCTCCTTGGAAAAAATTACAGAAATCTCTAGGTTGTGAGTCAATTTATTAGTTTATGAATGTTAATGTCATTGAAAATAAAAGTGTTTATTTGAGTAGTATGGTATATGGGATAGATGGTTCACATTTTCAAAGTGGTTATTGGGGGAATTTTATTCATTTACCTTGGTAAAAATGATAATTCACCTCAAATAATTCATAGGAAGCCCTAATTAAAAAAAATCATTATAAATAATATGAACATTTAGATTATATAATTTTAGTCCATGATTTTATTTAATTCTTTTTTTGTTGTATGGATTGAATCATAAGGATAGGGAATATATACTGTAATCTTTTTATTATAGGATGTCTTCATATTATTATCCATCCATATAAAATCCTCTAGAGATGATATTGAATTCAACTTAATTCGAAACACGTGTATGTTCACTTTGTAGTGTCCCAGTTATGGATATCTAAATCATTGGATATGTTCCTTATAGAAGGAAAAATATTGGAGAAAAAATTTATTCACAAGTTTCAGGATCCATATTATAAATTCTCAAGGGTATTTTACAGTCATAAGATATATTAAAATAGTTTTAGAATTTATAATTCCAATTTAAATAAATTAGGACTCCAAGAGAAATATATGTTCAAATGGTTGTTTCTAGTTTTACGAATGAGGAATGAGTTTTTTGGAATACTATAGGGATTAATAATGAGTGTGATATCATTCCATGGATTGAATTATTTTATTCTTCTTTGAGATATTCTTCTTAGATATTGAATACTAGAAGATGTTCTGATGATTTATTGAACTACAATACCATAGAAATTATGAGATAGAATATTCTATGAACTATGAGTGTTTGTTCAATTGATTGAATTTATAAAGGAGTTATACTTTGAGAAACACCTTAGGTGATCACTATTATTATGAGGGGAATATTTTTTTATACAGTTAATCAGAATTAATTAGGTGGGAATTAATGATCTTGAAAGTGGATTTCATACCTCAATGAACTATAAAAAAATAATCTATGTAGGGATAGATCTTGGGTAAAGAACAGTATGGTGATAGTAGTTGAGTTGGCTTAGAGTAAATTCACACATCATTACCATTTAATAGAAAAAAATCCATTGAGAATCTTAATTAGGAAAGGCTAGAGAATGTGTGGTTTTAGTATCTGATTGGTTTAAGGGAGTGTCTCAATTATGGAACAATGGAAAATTTTCAAAGCTGATGAAACATAGCTCAGAAAGTAGGATTGTGATTACTTGGTAGTGGAAAATGATCAATGTCTTTAAAGTAAGCCTAAAATGATTAAAATAATTTTATGTCTCTATGATTTAACTAATATTTGATTATTTTTATAAATAGAATTTCATATACCAATAATATATCATTTATCATTTATCCTGGTAAAGAATGATCTATCTAAGTGGATAGTGGTTTCATTCAGTGTTGTAATTACTTTAGTATTATAGTACAGCTTCCTCAGTTAGTATGTATGAATATTATAGTTTGTATTATGAATAGGGATCAATATGGAGTGTTGGTGATCATATGTGATAATGTTTTTTTATATAAATATGAATGTTATTATAGTGTAGATAATTATATCTACTACCTTGAGTATATTCATTATATTGAATGGGTCATGGTCAATATCCATCGTGATATGTATGGTTAATTAGGGTAGTTAGAGTGAGGTACATTTCTTATGTTGGGTTTGAGGTAAATTGAATCTTATATGGTCACATGGGGTAGGATTTTATAAGTAAATAAATATAAAATATGTTTTCTGATAACTATTTTTTCAAAGGATAGACCAATAATAAGTACATGTACTTAATTTAGGTAAAGATGAATTATCATCATATATTTCATTTAAGGAATAACCAGTTTGGAAAAAAAATTAGAGGAATATTTTTAGTAAATATCCATTGGAATATATCATGTGCAGGTGTTACATGATGGTAATTTAATTATGAATTGGAATTGGTTGGAACACTCAAATTATTTTGGGTGGATTTATGGTCAATATATGTTTTTGGATGTTTTTTAAGGATGATAATTCAATAATGGGGTGCTTTCAATTATATTCATTTGTTATAAGTCAAATTTTATAGAAATAAAATCACATATAGAATCAAGGGTATTTTAAGGAATTTTGTGATGAAGTTATGGTTAAGAAACCTATCTAATCCCATTATATTACCTTTAAAATCATTTTACATATTCCTTATTGAATCCATATGCCATTAACTAAGCTAAATATTTATCCACACAACCTCATTCAAATAATTATTCTTACTCTAGATCAAGATCATTAAATTGTAGTGGTTATCCAAAATTATTTTAACCTAGGAGTGTCTTTCTTATAAATGGACCCCAGCTTCCATCCTTGACATAAACAAACACCCAGAGAATCTATATATAAAAAACCATTTTCTGAATTTTTGAGTATTCACTGAACTCAAAAATGTGATTTTACAATAAAATATTTAGGGAATGAGTTGGAAAAATGAGGTGATTAATTTAATTAATGGGTTTTTATATGGAACCTTTATGAAAGATATCATCTCCTAATTCATTACATAATATAATGATAAGGACCATTTTTTGTTGAAATCTCTATGAAAGATGTTCAAAATACCATGGAACTCTGCCTCCTTGAATATAGACCGATTGCCCGGATATTAAGGTATAACATGGGAGACCCACTCTCGTAGGTCACATTCTTGAGATAATCCTTTCAATATCTCACTAGTGGATACTAGGACATTTTTGGATCCTTTTACCAAGATTAATCCCTATAAAATACAACTTATATTGAGCCTAAACCACAAAATCTAAATATACATGAATATGTTATTTCAAACATTCACATGATCCTTATGATATTTAATTTTTTATATAATAGGAATATCTTATACAATAAGATATTTTCCTACTAGTTTTCTTATAGAACTGTATATAATTTGAGTAATGTTAATCATACACTCGTTTGATAATAATGGTGCATTATCTCAAGGAAACCAGTGGTCTCTCCCATGGCCGATGTCTAAAATATTTTCTATCCATTATTGGTATTCATGATCATGTTATGAATTCTTAGATTAAAGTTAAAATGATATATTATTCTAATATAATCCATTTCATGCCTTCACCTAAACCATCTATCTAGATAAACCAAAAAGGTAATTCCATGAATTTTCCATACAGCATACCATTTTTAGTCACATGTATCCTAGTGGTCCTACTTATATGACCTAAAATTAAAAGGGAAATAGTCATAAATGCATAATCATAAAAGGAACAACTAACCATAATGGAAGCATGAAATTAAATGTCACACCATTGATCTTTTTAATATGAAATTTAAAAGGTATGGAATTCCTTTCTCAAGTCACAAAACTATTTCTATTTTGATTCCCTTTAAAGGGAAATGTATAAAAATGCTATTATGATCCCAATACAACAACTACAACACCTTCCCCCACTCTATATGGTGATTCATTTCATATCACCATTTTATATGGAATTATAAAAAAGAATAATAATATATTCATACTTGATATGATGTAGCATAAATCTATTGGAAATTGTTATTTTAAATTTATGGTGTCAATAAATCCCTTTCATAAAAAAGGGTAATCAGTATTTTTACTGAAAATAATTTCAAGAATATATTTAAATATTTAAAAGTGTCTAAAACTAGATTAAAATTATTGGATGAGTTTATATTTAATCCTCTTGATTTTTAAACTCATCACCTTAAAAAACTACTAAATAGATTATCTTAATAATAATAAAAATGTCACAAAAAAAAGTTGGTGAAGCTGACATGAATTCCTTTACTAATAAAACATATTGATTGGCCAAGAACAATTACTTTTCATAAAATATCTATTAGTATCCTGATTGCATTCTTAAATAATCTAAATAACTCCCATAGTGAAAATACCCTATGGAAGTAGTCTCCCATGCCAACCGGGGGGGACTACACTATAACATGGTTTGTGTTGAATCACTAATTGAAGGAACCACAAATTTATTTTATAACTGTACATGTTTGTTTCTCAACTCCAATGAACTAACATATTATATCACCTACCAATAAATTATTTTAATAAATTATAAATTCAACAACATGATAATAACCCCATAATTGGAAACATACCATATTAGAAACAACTCATGTTCATTAAGATATAATGATATGTCATATTCTATCACCATGTAAATGGTCCATTAAGTGTCAGGGTCCCCCATTACATCATAAACCCAATTTAGTTGACTCTCCATAAAGAGATACATTTCTCAAATTTCTTATCTAGAAGAGTTCATATAGGATGTCTCTTGTATCTAACCAACTACCCCAAATCCAACAAGGAGGTATTACGCTAAAAATGGTCATGTCCATCATCTCAATCCTCAACCCATCAATGGAATACTAAAAAATCTATGGGATACCTAGTTTTACAATATATGGAACCTAAATATAATTTTCATCATGGGAAATAGACTATTAAGATTTTTTTATGGGTCTATACCCCTAATAATAATCCCCTCTAATCATTCTTAGATTCTGATGGTATTATTGGGAAAATTTTATACCAGTAATGATAAAAATCCCACAATATCACAGAAAACATAATTGTCTTTATCAACTTATTCCTAATCATTATGTAACAAATCAATATAGTGGTATCCCAATAGTAATGTCTCATGAATCTCTAGAGTCCTCCCCGAAGTACCCTCCATGTATGTCCTCCCCATATAAACATGAAGAATAATCATGGATATCCTCCTCATAGTATTCATCAAGAATAATATAATAATGGACCCCTATCAATTTTAAAGCATAAAAAAAATTATGGAGCCCCCCCATCCACCCACACACACACCCCAAGGTTCTAGTTATGAATATCCTCCCCATTGTGAATTTTAAGTTAATAATGAGGTCTTGCACTAGCCAACAAGAAACAAATACATAATTCTTGAGGTTATCTATATAGTACTTATGATGAAGGTCCCCAACATAATATAAATTATAGGAGTAATAGAGATCCTCCCAATGATGATGTCAGGGAAAATTTCAACCATGGAGGTCCTCCCCATGGTAACTAACAAGGATTTACTCTATATTATAATAATTAGAAAATCCTAAATTCTAAATATCCTTCCCATGATTATTATCATATAATTCTACTACATGATGAGATTAAATGTATCCATGAATGTAATACTTTAGGTTCTCAATTTAGAGGTCCTCCTAGTAGAAATATAGAGGAATGTAATAAAAGATCCCCTTGTAGTTCTTACCATTATGGTCATCCTTATAAAAATATATATCAATAACACAGAGATCCTCATTATTTATCTATCCAATATATTATCATCCTTCAGGGTACTCATCATGGTGAATAAAAAACATTTATAAAGGTCAAACCCTTGATCACTACCTTGAATTACTCCTCTGTCATGAAAGAATTTATCATCAATATAAATACCCTTCTGGGTCTAAATTGTCTCAATTAATCGTTCTTATCTAGGGATGTTTACAAATCAAAATTTAGAAACACAAAACACTCCACTACTATCTAGAGATATCACTTTCTAAACAATGGTTTTCCTATGGTTATTTTCATTTTCTATTCTATTGATATATTATTTAATCAAGGATATAGTGGATAACATACAAAATAATTCCATTTTATTTGAAAAGTAGTTGGTAACTAAACTTTATAAACAAAAAAAATTAACAAACCATTCATTTATAAAGAAAAATGTTATAATATAATGTAGATAAAATGGATACATAAAAAATTACCCTCATTTTCTAGAATATTTTTAATTCTGTGTATGTAATTCATGAGATCCTTGAATGAAGAAAAGATTCCCCACCGTTGTAATAATCAATGGGAAACATTCATCAACATTAGGTGTGGGAACCGACTTTATGAAGGGTATACTAATAATCTTATGTGGAAAGATAAATTGTTCCACCAAGTAGATCTTTATTCTATATAAATGGTATATAATCCTAAATCTAAAAATTATGATATCCTTCAACAGAACTTGATTAAATAGGCATGTGATTATTTTCACAATATTCAATGAAGCTTCACTCCATGTGCATATCAGGGGGTGAGCATAAGTTGGAGTTTTTATTTTCACCCCACACATATTTCAACAAGATAATCATCCAAAAATGTATTTTAGTGTTATAAAAATTATACATTTTCTGACCATAGAGATATCTAATGAATATATTTACAAAACAAGGTTGTTTCCAAAGAACATTGAAAAATTAATCAGTAGGAATAATTAATTAACATGCACATACATTAAGTATCCTGGAATGTGAAAATGGAAGATAAGCTAATTTTGTCCCAATCCCAAAATAATTACAATTCTTCATTGATTCAAATTTCTCAAATAAGACCGAAACTATATATGCAACTTCTGGAACACATCCAAATATGGTATGAAAATTTGAAGAAAACTACAATCATAACTAAAACATGAAAGGGGTTACCTCAACCCATAGAGTTAGTGGTATTATTTCCCAGATCACCACTATTGGAATATCTAATAAAATAGAGAAATAATTATATTAATAATCACCCTCCTTAGATAAAATCAATATTCACAAGGCATGGGGTCTATATAGGAAGAACAAAAGTTATATATATTTACTATGTTTGGATAAATTCTCTGATATTTATCATATTTGGTAATGTTCAGATGAGATCTGATCACGATTATTTACTTTTTAAAGCTACATACTTAAACCCAAATGATGAACTATAAGAATAAATAGAATCATTATAACAGAATTTATCCAAATTGATCCTTTAACAAAGTAGAAACCAATTAGAATTATAAAATTGTATTTTAATGTTATTAAAGGGTTAACGAGGTCTCAAACACCTAATATGTGCATGAGGGATGGTTTCTTCCTATAAAATGTTCATTTTCAAATGTGATCATTGTAAATCATGTTAATGTTTAGTTACTTGATGATGATGATGAATGGGAAAGGGAATAATATACTATAGAAAATTCTAGCAACATTTAATTATACAAGAAAGTTATTTATACAGGTCACTGTATATAATCCCATCTTTTAGATCTTCTATGGATATCCCACTTCCAAAAACATAGTGAACTAGTTCCAAAGCTAAAGGAAAAGGTGCATCTATTTTCATCTCACACCAACAATAAAGGAATATTTAATTCCTTTATAATGAGTATAAAGTTTCAAAGTCATAGTCTAAAAAATAAATTATTCATAAATTTGATGTTATTTTTCATAATAGAAACATACTCATTGACTTTTATTTTATTAATAAATCTACCACAAATCCTTTAGAAAATTTATCCCAGCATAAAGTGACTGGTCAACCAACAAAATTAGAGTTTATTAATCTATCCAACTAGATATAATTTCCAAATACATAACTAATTTTATAAAATTATAACATTATATAATTTACTTCACTGTAACAGAATTAGGGGAAAGCATAAGAAATTCATTTGATAAATGATCATGTGATTCATTCAGTGCAATCTTATGAAAGTCATCTTGGGAAAGTATTTTTTCTAAACAAATGTATCATAATTTGTGTTATTGAACAATATTAACCCATGGTTGGTAATTATTGATTGATGGTGTGAACCATTACAATAAAAGATGAAATCATACCCTATGTGTTTGGACTTGACTCATCTTGTTTTTAGCTTTAGAAAGTTCTACTTCTTAGTATTCCATAGGATAAGAAATCTAAAACAATTTTATATGCATGTTTTATCCCTATACTGAATGATATTTAGTTATCTATAGAAATAATATGGTGATAATATTAGATTATTTGTGCCAAATCTTGATGGATTTGAATTTATCTTGTATAGTAACTTTAGATCTCATCCTAGTTTTAGTTGGGATGATATTCACCACAAATTACTTTAATAGTTATTATTTAATGTGATTAATAATTTATATATAACTTCTATAATTGAAAAAATCATTGAAATTAAAAGAGGTATATTTAAATAAAAAATGGAATGGTCTAACATGTTTATTTCATATATGGATTCTCAAGAAGAATATGCCAGAAATTTTTCTGGAATATATATAAGATGGGTTAGAAAACATTCTTATTCTATATATTTACCCTGGTTGATTCTGAAAGCTTCATTCAATATAATTTTTTTGGAAGTTTCTATTTGTTACACCCTATCAATATCTCTAAAACAACCACTTCATATGTTGGGATTTTCAGAATTTTGGTGATAGATAGTATTATCTAGAAGTAATAAGGAATAAAGTATTTATCTTCTATGTGTGTTATGTTCAATGTAATTTCCCCTAATGGAAAATAGATAATATTCTAATACCTCAATTCAAAAACATTATATTTTAATTAGAATTAAATTCATAAATATTTTTAATGTAGGAAAAACCAATTTTATTACTTAATTAATGATTAATATCCCAAATACATTATCTTGGATTAGGAAAAGGACATGACAAATTTTCTGTAAATAAAGAAACTAGATGAGGATATTCTAAAAAATCACACCAATTGATTCCCCTAGAACCATATGTAGGGACATATGATCCAATAATTTGTTCCCCAAAATATTATATCAAAATATATTAGATAATGTTTAAGTAACCTTGGATAGTCCCAATTTACACATAGAATGTGTTTTGGATACTTCCCTTGAAATAGAATAATAGTATGAGGTTTAAAATGATATTTCACAAAATATTGATGACCAAATGACATGGATGTAAACAAATCATGCATATGAAATAATCATATCATGAAAAAATAAAATATCAAGAATACAAGTTCCATCTATAAACTATGAAGAGACATATTCTAATTTAAATACATCCATGATCTGAAATTATTAGAATTTAAAGAAATATAAGAGCCTCAATGGTTACCCAATAAATACTAAATTATTATGGACATTAATCACCCATTTTGGAGAGGGTGGTATTTACCATTACTAACAAAATCATACTATAACATGGAATCTATGTGTAGAATAGAAAATTTCATTTGACTAGTGGATTTTTATAATAGTTATCATGTATTAATTTAATTAGAACTTTTTGTTACAGATTATATGGGGACCCATTGAGGTTTAATAAGACATATTCAATGAAGATCTTGGATTCTAGGTGTCATCCATACTAAAATTATACATTCCTTATAAACTATGATAAATTCCATTTATTGATCCCAATAAGAGAATCAGTATGACCCTAGAACCATTTGTATTAATTCTAGAATTTTCTGATTAGTCAATTGATTGTATAAAAAATAATAATTAAGTAATATCCATTATTTAATGATAAAAATTCATTATAACTCACTAGGGATAGAATTTCCTAAAAATTAAAAATAAAGATGATCATCATTATATCCATCTCAATACTCTATTCGTCATGCCCATAGAATTGAAAATGGATGGAAATGAAGGAATTTACCTCAGAGTTAGGGTGATATAAATAATATATATTAAATATCATTATAAATTTAAATTTTTAATTTCCAAAACATAATTAAAAGAACTCATAGTGGATATTATTAAATATTTGGTAGATCCATGTGATTTTAAGGCTGAAGTGTTTGTTGAGTCATTCTATGTCAATATAGGATCTAATAAATGTCACATGGTCATTTACATCAGAGAAAATGATCAATAGATATCCATAAAAGAGATTAATATAAGCATATACATTTCTAGAAAACATGATGGTGTAGATATTCATTGATCTATATTGAATAGTGGTTAAGTGATTAACATTTTTCCTATTTCAAAAATCAACCATTTGAAAAATATATAATATAATAAATATCCTTCTAATTTTATTTACCTAAGGTATGAGTAAAATGAATAGGTACCCCAAGGTAATTGCAAATTGATATCCCAATTCAGGAACCTCTTTTATGATTCCAATTTTGTGTATTTAATCAAGACACCACTTTAAATGTTTTTTTTTAATACTATGGCCTCATCAACATAACACAACTCCATCATTAAACTATCAATGATTCAAATACTACATCAATAGATATGTTGTAGTTGTTTATAGAGAAAACTCCATTTTTGATTCCTTTATGAATTTAACCCAATATTTATTCTGAAAAACATGTTAAAATCTAAGATCAATTACCATGTTTAAAAAAATGAAAAAAATGTAGTATATAATCCCACCGTTATAAAATATAATGAATTAGTTTCATTTCCTCCTTTAATATGGTATCCATTGAACTAATGGAACACCTAAAGACATTATATGGACCCAAAATTAATAAATATAAAAATACATATATGAAATATTCATGGCCTCAGGAAATAGATAAAATCTCCACTTATAATTATAATAAAGGATAAAAACATTGTTACACCCAACAATCCATTGAGTAAGGACTTTCAACAATTTTTTATGATTGTATGAAATTGAATCTGGGTACTAAGGATGAAAAATGACCCACACTAATCAGTGCATCCATGACTCCTAAATGGAAAGGGTAGTATGATTCCTTCATTTTAAAAAAATAGTTATGTCTTTACATAGATCTGTGTTATATTTAGACCCATGGGTTATAGTTCATCAACTATGTTTTCCATGAAATCACTATGAATATATATAACCTATTCAAATAATGTACCTATCACATAGTGTTAAAGTTATAGATTAAGTGTATAAATTATTAAATAAAATTTTAATATGTTATGTTTTTATTCATAATTATATCCCAATATCATTCCCATCAAAAATTAGAATATACATATCAGACACTATATCAACTTCATGGATTTCCACTTTCATTTCTCAAAAATATGACTCTAATGTTTCCATTATAGAAATTATGATGAATAAAAAATCTGCATTTCTAAACATATCCTTCATTGATGGGTACATAATATATAATCAAGTCTAAATTTATCTCGAACATAAGGAGGAATCCACCTTTTTGGTAAACCAATATTTATATTTGAAAAATATAATCATTTTAATTTAAAAAATTATATACCCACTCATCAAATATTAATGGACAAAATCTATAAACATATCAAGGGAAAAACAAAAAAAAATGCTGCCTTGATGATTTATTTTTCAAAATCACACTAGTTTATAGATCATTTCAATGTATTTTAGGTTGTGTTCTAAAAAATTTAATCACAAAATTTAAAAATTATTCAACTAAAGTGACTATTCTAGGTTACATCTTGATGGTTCCTTATATTTTTGCCTAGTAATTGTGGTATTCAATTTTATCTTTGTAAAACAGATATAGTAATTGAAATTCCCACTCTACGAAACAAAAAATAATTTAAATTATTCTAAGGAAGTATTTCCAATATTAAGTGCTTTATTTAAAGCCTTAATAAGAAAATTTCCCTCACAAAACTAATGAATAATGGGGATAACTAATATTGGGAGAATGAGTGAAATAAATATTTTGACATCTTTAATAAATATCCCTCATTCCCTTTGGTCCTGATAAAACTTATATAGGAAAATACACTTTTAATTTATATTTAAATATTGTAATGTTTCATTGGTGCCTGTATTTCCATGAAAAATGGTGTAGCCTAATAAAATATATCTTACTATCTTATTTTAACAGTGTTAAAAGCTGAGAGCCAGTATAATATTATAAAGAAAAATTTCATCACTATAATGTTTGATGTACATAAAATATATCATTATCTAAATCATCACTAAGTTCACCTAATATCTTTTATTAATAAACTAAGGTATATCCTTCATCATCTCATGTTTTATGGATGATTAGTAACAAGACATGTCATTTTTCAGAAATTCAATTTCCATTTTACAATGGAGACTAATGGGTAGGTATTTAAAGATATTATAGTGGTATAACCTTACCCAGAGGAATCAAATTTTAATATATATATCCCTGAAAGATATACATTATCTATCTATAAAATCTCTAAAATAAAGGAAATTTTCTTCAACACTCCTTTCAGAAGTTCAATTAGTGAAAGTATAGAACACCCAAAAATTTATCAATTATTTTTAGGGCTTTTTTTATATCTCCATCAAAAGTTCTATTTCAAAAATCTTTTATCTTTTTCAAAGGATGCACTGATGTTGAATTGGGGTAAAAATACCTTATTACAATATTATAAATATACATGTATAAACTTCTTATCATGTTGAATGTCTGGGGTGACTTGAAGTTAGAGATCAAGAAGATCAACAAAGTGCACACTATTGGAATAAATGAGTTAGTTCTTTTTCTTGACTATATAGGGGAATTGATAGCTCATTTTACATTAAATCCCTTATTAAACCATTTTTTATGTACTTAAATTTATTTATTATATGTATTATCTAATTTAAACATAGATCTTGTTGATCCAAATTCGGATGAACAATCATCAATAAGGTAAACCAAATATGTATTTTCTCATACAATAACATGGAAATAAAAAAGATTAATCGAGTTTATTCTACTCTATCCTAAGAATTACACTTATCCATGTAAACTAAATTAAAATACAACTATAAATCTCTTATATTAAATTACCTCTAAATAGGGTTTTTTTTTAAAGGGTTATCCAAAAATGAGTAGATCCATTGAAGGGATATGAATTTTATCTTTTATGATGACCAAAATTCCCAAAAGATCCGGTAAAAATTGGATTTTGATGGGGTTTTTCATTTTTTAATTGAAATATAAGATCTCATCCCTTTTTTTGGAATTATAAACAGGAACTAGTTGATTTTATAAAAAAGAAACCAACCACTTTCATCAAATCATAAGTCAAGTGTACTTATGACCATCCATTTTATATGACTGTGTAGAGTTTAAAAGTGTCATTCATGTCAAATTCATGCCAAATTTATTCACAATACATTGCATTTCTTCTTTCTACTAAAAATAATTACTATTTTAAATATATGGGTTATATTTCATTGTTTTATACCCTCCAATAACCATCAAGAAATTCATTTTAATTATTTATGCCACTAATTTCTTTTCCAAATGTCCTAAAGATATACCCATAGTGGGTGTGAAGGAAAAATCTATGATAAATTTTATAAATTCTAATATCTTCTAAATATTCAATGTTCCTCACATATCCTTTAGAGATAATGGAACACATATTTATGTGTCTGAGTTGAAAGAGTGGTATATATATTTTATAATTAAATACAATCAATAATATTGATATAATATTTGTAAAATGGTATTATAGATGCATTTAAGAAGTAAATTTCAAATATATTGCATAAAATGGTGGATTTAAATAAAAATTCATGTTATAATAAACTCCCCACTATTTTTTTGGCATACCACACCACCAGCTGTACACATACATAGGATACCCAATATTTTCTAGTGTATGGGACCAAATATCTATTATCTATTAGGAATAGTTTAATTAACTATAAATATCTATATGTGACAAAATGAATAGGGAATAATGATCATATATCAGGTAGTATTAATTGGATCATGTTGATTAGAATATTTTTCAATCATTACAAAAACATTATGTTAATCAAAATCCCATAACTCAATCATATTAAAAAAATTATTGTATCCTTAATCAAGGGAAGTTAGTGTTATATATTAAAACATAGAATATACATTAGAATAAATCCTTAGAATTATAATTTAATTGGGAAATACCATGCATCATAAAAAATTTATACTCTAATACAGAATACTTCCATGATATAATAAATAGAGAGAATGTTACTCCTCCTAATAACATGAGTTTTATAAAAATTATATTGCATAAATCCATGTCAAGTTCATAAAATCCCTAACACCTAAATATATAATTCATGGCCCATGATCCTTTTTTGTATAAAATTAAACTATAAAATATAAATTACATACCACATAACATTAAACTATACGGTTTATTGTCTATTACACACATCCTTAAATAAATTAGAGAGGTTCATCCTAAAACACCATTATTGTATCATAGTGGTCAATAAAATATGACTGTTAACATCTTTTATAGGTTAATTACTTATAACTAAAAATTTATGATGTACCCTTATCTGAGACTCCAATGTATGTAAACATTCTAGAAATATTGTCTTCCAACTCACACAGGGTTTCTTTTGTAACTCATACACTTGGATGTAACAACCCCTCTAAAGAACTAAATTTTATTTGATTCCTACACCAATAAAATATATAGTGTTTTTTAGAACTACTACCATGGAAGCTTCCCTATATTTCACCTTCATGTAATTTATCCTATCACTCGATCCATCCTAGTATCTAGTTTACCAATTCACATCATAATTTAAATGGAATAATGACACTGAAATAACATATTTTAGGAACCTATATTGTATATACTTTGTGTATTCATAAAATCACATAAGCCTTAGCCTGGTTGGGGAGGACTCTTAAGTGCATCCAGGAGACCCAGTATCAAATCCAGGTAGAGGAACATCTTCCGGGGTCATTGTAGCAGGTACTATAGTGGGATTGTGATGTACTATAGTAGGTACAGTAGAGGGAAATGTAGTAGGCACTGTTTGACACCATAGAAGTTTGGAATTTTCCCCCGTTCGGGCCTTCAGACTAGGAATTTGGTCCCTGAGTCCTTTAAGGCCTTCAAGCCACCCAAGCCATCGGGCTAGTAAGGCCTTTATGCCACCTTAAGACCTTCGAGCCACCTTATGTGCAGATGAAAACAAGACAACCTAAAAAGAACAAACTCTATAAGGAGGATGAGCAAGAAGATTTCACCATAGCAGAAGCTACACAGATTGCAAGAATGAGAGGCTATGGAACTTGCAATCGGGAAAAACATGTGCATGCATGGGATAGCCAAGCTGAACAGTCATGAAAAGGTGAAGAGCTAATTTCACATTGAAGATGCTGGGGAGGAGTAGTTCCAAGAAGTTTGTCTGGGTTGTATGTAATGCTTCAAGCCTATGGGCAATGAATTCATCTAAGGCCTATGGGCCATGTAATAATTACTCTTACGGGCCTTATAAGGGTTCCATATAACCCCTTGAAAGGTTGATTGTTATAAATCAATAAAAAATGGCCTTAGGGCCATTGGATGGATTTTTGTATTCATAAATCCTCCTTTTCATTTCCATCTATATAATCCACACTATCCTTGTGTATGGTTCGACCAATTTATGATAGGAAGTCTTCCTAAACTAATTTCTAGAATATATAAATGAAACATTTATTAGAACTACATGTTGCTAAATTATTGTTCTTATAGAATTTATAGCGATGCATGGCTCAAATATCCTCTTTTATCCCATTTTTCAGTATCTCATGTCGAGTAAACTTGATGGGTGTGAAATTTGGATATTATAAATATATTTGAAAATTCAAGCTAATATAATATACATTAAATATTAATTTTTTAAATTAAATTAAACTTTCATATTTTTTAGTATTAGGTACATATTATCCAATGGGGACCCTTCAGTATAGTGATTCCACACACACCACAAATATAAACCATATATATCCATATAAATAATTAAACATGTCCTAAATAGAAAATCATTAATACTAGTGCCCTATATAATATTATAGTAGAAACTATCATTCGAATATCTCCAATGGTTACTCTCATTATATTTGATTAACGGTATAATAAGAAACATGTCATTCATGGATAGCCTGTGGTTATCCTAAAATATTTATTGACATCCAACCATACCTCATTTATTTACGCAAATTTATTATTTAAATCATCCAACACCCATAGACAAAAATATATGGAAATATACTTGAATATCATGTCTTCATAAACTCACTACCTTATTTGTATCTAAAATTCCCTCTTTTCAAGGTCATTCATATAAGAACCATGTAACATAACATCAGGATAATAGTTTTCACTGGATGAATAACCCATCTTTTTTAATTTACCTCAATTGAGTTAGGAGCCCTATATCTCTAAAATAATTTTCACTCATTTATCAAAAAATTTTGAACATAAACATTAGACATTTATTATGATCTATGAATTTTTTAAATATGAAACATCAACTATTGATCAAAGATATATGACATTAAACACCATCCTCTTCTGTTCATGGATGTATGAATTTAAACATTGTATATGCCCATCATTGTTCTAACCTAAAATTCATTAAACTATAAAATTAAAACACATGGTACTCATTATGTGTGCAATAAAAATAGAATATCATGTCAAGATTTTACTTTTTTCATAATAAGCCTTTCATTTTATATGATAGGAAAACATCAAGGTGATGAGGAAATAAAAAGGTGAAAAAACAATTTAGGTTAAAAATATAAAAAGGGAATCCAATGAAAAATCTATATCTTCACTCACTAAAACATTAATTTTTAGGCATATAAGAAATTTAGAGCATAAAAATAAGTGGAAAAAATTTTATATACATTGATTATTTTCCCTATAAAAATCCAATCAATACTCTCTATATTTTTAGATCATAGAAAAAGTTAAATCACTCTGTGAATGTTTATTCACTCACCGTTAAACAACCATATTGATTTTATTAATCTTGATTCACTTGTACTTTCTAGTCTAAATAAAACAATATTGCCCTATGGGGATGGAATATGCGATACATATCCATATCCTATATATCCATATAATAGAAAATTTTTGAGGGGTGAACAAATCCCATTCATCACTTATTCAAAAGAATAAACTCAAGAAATAGAGATAGCACTTTCACTAGCCCATCTATACTCATTTGAGAGAATATTCCATAAAGGAAAATTAATTGATAAATTATTTCGTATTTTTTAATCATGTAATTGAAATTATATTTTAAAATAATTATAAAATCATTAAATTTCATATTATTTTTATTTATTCAATAATAATCTTAATATAAATATGTAAGATATCAATTAATTAATTTAATGTGATGAAAATTTATATTACAACAATGAAATCAACAAATTATGGTACTAATCTAGTCATTATATTTAGAGTTGAAGTGGTATAGTGAAATAAAAAATCCTTGAACAACTAATTATGTCATTAATTTAGATAAATCATATAGATTCACCCACAATTTAGAGACTATCCTATAATTTTACTAAAACAAGTATAATATACAATTGATATGAACACAAATATAAATAAAGTTCAATCAAGTTTTGGAGTATAGTTATTGAATTTGTTGAATCTTAAATAGACTATAAATGTTCATTTAGCATAATAATTCTAACTTGTTCTTCAAAATACAATTTCACCATCATTTTGGTAGAATCCTATTCTACTATTTTGGCCCCCTAATTAGTTTTATGATGATATTCCCCCTTTTACTTAAAAATGATAAATTATTAAGGAATTTTATTTTTTAAAATCAACCCTTTCATCATTAAATGTTTTTGTTCTACCACTACCATAGTATTGTTATAGTTTTCTTACATCACTATAGTCTTGAGAAATTTTAAATGAGTAGTCATGTCTTCCATAAAAATATATGATTTTTATGCTTCCAATTTATCATTAACATTGATTATTTTCTTTACACTTTAATGAATAGTAAGGTAATAAAATCCACCACATCCAAATGTGATGAACATACACTTGTGTTAATGTATTTATTCTCTCTACTCATCTAGAGAATTCATGGTGATCGGTCTCAAAATACTCCTCCATACCCATTTTCCATGAATCCATTAAATTTAAACAAACTAAGGATTTGAATCATAGACTATTATAGGGACAAGGGTATATTCTATGACAAAATAACTCATATAACTTATAATATCAGTCTTCCTATAGCAATTAAATTCCATATATTCTCTTTATACAATATCTTTAAATTATTTGTATATTGGAGTGGTTTCTTCAACTACTTTACACTACACTATTAATGATGGAAAACATAATCAATAACTTAATTATATTTAAAATACCAATTATAATGTTAATTATGATAAATGTGGGTACTCACCATCATTTACTGAACCCTGAACCTATTCTACTTCTATTGGATCATCAATTATCATGAGGGGATAATTTCATGAGGATATATCCCCACATATTCTAGAGGAATTGTTCTTATAGAACATGGAAGAATCACCCTAGATGCAATATCTCAAACAATATATAAGTCTACATAACATAGTGTGGAAGTTAGGATTTACCACTCATAGAAAGTATTCCTTTCATTTTTCATAGATGATACTAAAATTAGAATTTGAATCAATACATGTAATAAAAATGTAAAATGAGATCTCTCTTTTAAAAGGGGGTTATAATTTTCTAATTCTATTACAAATTATTAAATAACTTATGGGTATGATAATAGATAATCTCTAATAATCACTATTAAAATATATTTTACCCTGTCTTATATCTTAGCATATTATTTAGATATTATCATGAAAAAATTTTCATTATATTTATCAAATAACATTAATATATTTAATTATTAACCATGAAATCCTTCCTCTTAGAGAAAATTGGGGTCAGTTATAGCCATGGGAGAATTACTCTATTTTGAAGTAAGATATCACAAATGATCCTTGTACACTCCATGAGACTCTCCTTTAATGTTTTATATACTTGATGTTTTTGAAAATTGTTTAGAATAGTAGGGGACACTAAATAAATAATAATATAGTTTCAATGAATAAAATATGTACAATAATTGAAATTAATAACTAAACATCATCACTTAAATAAAATCATGATATTAACCAATCAACCATTTCCCTAAGTGAATATAGATATTTTAGAATATTTGATTATGGCTCAGTTTCAAGCTCTCCAAAGAAAGATTAAGATCCTATTATATCTCAAACTATCTATTTCGTATCCATCAAAAAAATAATGTATTTAAATCCCTCTAAGAATCTAGATACCAAATATTAATAGGATATGGAATAAATGTTTTATATATAAAAGAGTTTAATTCAAAAAAAGGCCACTTTCATCAATTAAAACTTGATTGTTAAATCAATCTATGTGATTCGAAATTATATACTAATGTAGTAGAGTATAATTTCTGAAATAAGTCCCTAATTTACCTAGAAGTGGATAAAAATATGATGTGTTATATATTATTATATCAAGATCTAACATTCACACAAGTGATAGTTTCTCTAATATAATACTCTTCACGTCTACCACATCACTGATTGGGTTGCCTAACATAGTTACATAAAATATTTTATTATCGTTCGTGAGACCTATATCCTCTTCCCAAAGATCAAATTCATGTATATTAACATAATTTATTGAATCGAATTTATAAAAAAATTATCAATCTTTCATGAGATAGATGGGTTTACCTGAAAAAATAACTTTGAGGTTTGGTTTTGGTTGTGTTTTTTATAATTAATTTTAAGAATGTATTTCAATATCCCAAAAAAAATTCAATGTCATGAAATGTGATGAATAAGTTTAATAGAAACTAGATGTTTAATATATATGAAAGACAAAAAAACAAAAGATCCCATACTAAACCATGGAAAGTGACGTGTAGAGCAGTTTCTTTATCATTTTTTTGGTGTTCATGACACAAGGAATATCCACACTACAAATGGTGTTATAGTTAAATTTTATTTGTTTTACTAATTTATGTGACTCTATAAATTGTTAAATGAGTTTTAAAATAATTAATTGGAGTGTAGGATAATCTAGTTTTGGTGTCTCAGTGTCAGCACTATGAGGAAAATTTCCAAATCACAAAGTGATCTTGGTTGAATTTATTTGACTCTTCCATTTTGGATAGGTTTGCATAATAGGGTAAATGTGTTCCATAGTTATATAGATCAATCAATTTTCCACACCCTTAAGGATAATGGAAATGATGTATTCGGGTTTAGGGTCAAGGGAGATTCAGAAAATCACATTGATATCATATGATAATTAAATATAAGATATTTAATGGATTTAATGCATCTAGTATCTAAAAATACAAAAAATTATACAATATATAACACCCTATTATATTGTTGATTTCATGGCATACCACTCTATGTTTATAGGTTCCAGGACCTAGTCAATGTGTTATCTTATAATAGTTGGAATTCAAAAAATAATAAAATGGATTGTAATTATAAAGGTTGATGTTTGTTAATATACATATTATGACCACATTAAAATATATAGTACAATTTCATTGCTCTTAAAGGATTTATAAAAGGATAATTAATCTAACCCATTTTATTAATTATTAGATCATGTGTATATTAAAAAAAAACTTATCATTGTTCTAAAAAATTGGAGTACAGATAGAGGGATTCCAGATTAGTTGGAAATAGAAGAGACATATTCCAACCCTACACTAGAAATAAGGATGAAGGGTGAGGAGAATTCAAGAGTCTTCACCCAATTAGTTTTTTTAGGTATTAAATTCGATGATAAATGATCTGATCAACACTATTTTTAGTATTTTCTTATTCTCTGATTTTTAATATTTAAGATGAAACATATAGAGTAACAGTGAATTCCATGAATTTTGTAGAGTAGTGATATTATTGTATTTCCATGGTTATGAAATCGGAGTGTCATTGTGGAAACTCCTATCATATAATCAAAACCAACGAGTGTGGTGGTTCATGTTCATTGATGCATGACCTTTTCATGATCTATATATAATCCATGTTAGGGTGAAAAAAGTAAAATATCACATGTCACTCTTTGTAGTTTTATTTCTTCATCTTGTCTTTGATGGGTAGATAGAGAGATATTTGTTCCCAATAATTCTGGAAAAAGAATATTTACATGGTAATATTTAAAAAAATTCATACCCTGGTTCTCCCCCATAGGGTATTAACATTTTTTTGAACCAAAAAGTGGCATTATAACCAATTTACCTCAATTAATGTATTCTCTATTTGAATTTATATGGTGGTGCTCAATCAACAAGGAATTTATATTTTTAAATGTACAAATATCAATTAATCGAAAAACAAAATTCAATACAAATTTGGAACGTTGGTGATAGATTTGTACATGGTATTTCTAAATGAAATATTTTCCACTGTATATAGTGGATACCTATTTTATAGGGATCACAAAGAGATGAATGTTGAAATCAATTAGATTAATGCACTTGGACAATATTGGGAAAACCCTATCTATATGAAGGTGATATCATGAAAACCTTCTCATGCTACTTGGGAGAAAAATCTCAATATTTAACAATTTGATTCAAAATATTAAGAGGTAAAGTTATTAATTTTGTGGAATATGTGTGAAGATTTTGTAATAATTCAAAATGAGACTATCTATTTGTATTTTAATTAAATTAACATTATTTTGGAAGAAATTCATTGAAATATATAGATCATTTAGGGTACAAAAATTGTTAAAGGATAAATGATAATATTGAAATTTTACTTTAATCTGATGGTCTCAGAGATTAAGGATATATATCCAAATGATGTTATATAGGGAAGCCGCCATAATAAGATCATTTCTTATGAGATGAGAAATAATTGAAAATAAATGTATAAATATAAGGAGGTAGAATTAAAAGAAATTAACAAACATTTATTGAATGAAAATATCATGTTTGATAAGATAATTAAATGGCGTCTTTTCTTTCCAAAAATCATAAAAGATGAAAATGAAAATTCAAAGGAAAGATTTCACTTTCTTTCTTTTGTTATGGAATATTTAGAAAAAAAATTTATATGTGTCTTAATAAGTTCTAGGTTAATATATATTATGATGTTTTTATATGGAATAGGATAAAGGATCTGTAAGGTAAGTGAATTCACAGTTAAACTTTTTCAAAATAAAGAACTTACTTCCACAAGAAGATAAAAACTCAGAAGAAATAAAAGTGGAATAGGTTGAGGCCAATAGATACTATAGTGAGAAATTTCTGGTCACTATTTTAAATAAGACACAAGGTAAAGACAGTGATGTTAATGGTTTTAGAATTAAGGAAAGAGTGTACATGTAATCCAAATTGGAAGTTTCTCTTAATGAAATAGATATTTAGAGGGCTAAGACAAAGAACGATAATTGAGTGGAATATGATGCTAAAATTTATATAAAGTAACTATGAGAGGGGAATTCATAGTTAAAAGTGGATATTAAAAGACTCAAATATTTAAATTCTTGAAAATATGAGTTGGAATTCAAGTTTAATATTAAGGGTATTTAAAATAATTGTGTTATTGATGTCTAAAATGTTTCTGTGAAAGAAAGTGTCAAAGGAATTTAATAACATGAAGGTAAATTAATGAATTTATGAAGGAGGTGTGATGATCACGAGTGAATCCTTGATATTTATATGACATCGGGGGTTTGAGTGCATCTATCTCTAAAAAAGATAAGTATGTTTTCTAGGAATATATTGAAAATGTTGTGTCCTTCTAACATGTATGGTTCATTAAAGACAAAGGAAAATCTACTATATATAATTTCTATGAGAAGAAATTATTTGATGTTAATGAAAACATAAATGTACCCTATCATTGGATGAATATTTATTTGGGTAACACTCAAAATACCTAATATGAATCATGTGGAATTGTGAATACATGTGATAATGGACCCCAAATCTATTGTTATTATTTTAGAAAAATTACAGATGAAAAATGTATGTTCTGTTTCTAAAATTCTCTTCAAGTCTTGGAAATAAAAAATATATGAGTTTAATTTTGTAAACAAAATATTTTTTTGATTTATTTTAATTTTTTTTTGAGGTAGATATGCATATATTTCATAGAGCTTTGCATTAATATCATAGAGTAATAAACCAATAGAGAGTCATATTAGGGAAACCCAACAACTGAACAAATTATCAAGTAGTATAAATACTCATAATGGATTTAATTACTTACATGATCAATAAGAATAAATAGAGTTATAGGTGTAACATGTTCTTTATCCAATAGAGGAAACTAATAAAAATGAGTTAATGTAGGAAAATTTGAGGAAGAAAACATCACTAATGTTTTCTATAAGGTAACAAATAAAACCTAAAAAATAATTTTAAAAAAAAAATTCCACTTCTCACTGGGGGTTACATAATTATCATATCACTGAGATAAAAAATGAAAAATATTGATTCATTTAGTATGAATATGATGAGGGGTAAATCTTACCATATCTAGAATGTCTATAAAAGAAGGAAGTGACTTGACGCATAAGGACATCTTGTTTTTTAATGTCCTTAGTTGTAACTTTATATGTGTAAGTCAGTTGTGTAATTTGGGGAATGTGGTTAAGTTCAATAAGAGGAATTGTATCATTAAAAAATATATTCCACTATAATTCTTCAAGGAAGGGTAACTAAAGTAAATTTATTTTCCATTAATTTAGAAGAAGATATATGTTTGGTATCCAATAAAGAAGAAGTAAAATATAGGAAAACAACATGGAAATGTTAGCTAAAAATCCATGGAAAATTTTTTTAAAATTTAAGAATCTTGAAACATCCCCACACTCATGTGATCACCCTAAATTGTTTAATACCTATCAAAAAAGAAAAAATTGTTCAAAAGACAAACAATATAAAGGTGAAGAAGTTAAAAAAATAATTGAATTTGATAATATTTACCTATTTTCAACTATGATAGACAAATTCATGGATCCTAAATGGTTTTATATCATTTCAATTTAGTATGCTATTGGGATGGCAGGGTTGATGGTCATTATACACAAATATTCGTTTTCAAATGCATTTCCCAAAATCAGAGGTTAGTGAAAAAAATTCTTGGTGTGAAAATTAATATGTTATAGTTCAATAATGGTATGAAAATGATAAATAACTAAGTAGAAAAGTATACTGATCATAAAATATTTCCATATAAATTTTTTTGGGTGAGGTATCCTTTACAAAAATGTGTGATTAATTAAAGGAATCTGGTTATAAACATTATGGCTCAAACAATTCTCATTAAAATTAATCTATAAAAGTCTTATTGGAATAAAGAATTGATTCCATCAAATTATATCTATAATAGATAATTTTCATGTATGAATAAAGAAAATACCCCCTATGAGTTATGGTATATGAAGATGGAAAGACTCAAATACTTTCTTTAGTTCATACACAAATTCTTATTAGTAGTAAAGAGAATAATTGGACATTTGAGTCCTAGATGGATGAAGGTATATTCCTTTTCAATTAATTGAGAAAAAAGGAAAATAAATTCTTTCATAAAATGCATGGGAAATTTTTTTTAAAGCCAATATATATATACTATTGAAGATATTGATGTTCTTTAAAACTGTTTGGGAAGAATTTAACATTTATAAATATAATATTCAAGGAGGTAAGTGATGTTGATGTGATTACCTCATGGGAAATTATAATGATATATATGACTTAGAAGAAGACACTAATATTGATGGAAATATTACTTTTTAAATTTTGAAAATAAAACATATAACAGAGTTGAAATTGGTTATTATAATATAGCAGGTGGATGGATAGATTTGATTTAAACACAAATAAAAAAGGTTCAATTTCAAACCACACTCATAAGTAAATTAGTGAATATAACTTTTAAGATATTTCTAATATTGATAATTAGGGAAAGTAGATGCATGATGAGAATCACAAAATAGAAATAACCAAATACAAGATGTTCTTCCAATTTCGTAGGACATGAATGTCATAATAACCAATTGGGTGTTCCAAAATAAACATAATGAATGTGAAAGAATAACATAGAATAAATTATAATGGTGCTCAATGTATATTCTTAAATTCATGGTATTAACATTAATGATAAATTTTTATCTGTGGCCTTTTTGGAGACTATATGGCTATTCTAAGCTATCGTAGTGTAAATACGCTAAATTTTCTATAAAATATACATTGAATATTTTTTTTCAATGAATTACTTAAGGAGGAAGTATACATTGAAATAAAAATGTATTTTTTTTCTATGAGGACAATAACATAGAGTGTTGGTGGAATGGGGCATTTTATGGCCTAAAGAAAAAAACCAATATCATGTTACTATAGGTTTGATCAATATATAAATAATATCATATTCAAATGTGGATTATTTTAAAAAGAACACTGTATCAATAATTAAAAATGATCAAAAGGAGTTGGTGATCATTTTTGTGGATGGTCTTATTTTTAATGGATTAAATCATGCACAATAAATTTTATTTTAAAATATTTGAGTTGTGGATTTGAAGTGTTCATGATTACAAACCAAAAAAATTTCAATGACCTATATATATTTCTACATGGAAATTGAAAATTTATTTTTCAGAAAATATAAACCAATTAAGTTCTCAAAATGGTTTTAAATATTTGATTTAAATTCCCTTAAAAATCCAATGGATACTTGGATGAATTTATTAAAGGATTTAGATGGAAATGAGGATGATATGGTAGAGTAATGATAGATTATTGGTAGATTTTGTACTGGACTAGAGCATGGACAAATATCATATCTGACACATGTCATGTTTCATGATAACAATGAACCCTCGTGAAAAAACCATTTAATGACGATAATTCAATGTATCGACAATATAGTGTACATTGGCATCTTTTATTATAGATCATCAAAAATTAAGCAACTCGGATATATGAATATAGACATGAAAAGATCTTCGGATTATTGAAAGTAAAAATTAGGTGATTCCCTTTATCTTAGATGTTTCTAAATTTCATGGATATATAAAAAATTAAATTAAATTTCTTTTATCACTAAAATGGTGAATTCATATAACATAATCAAGCATTTTATCAACCTCTATGGATGAAACAATAGCTTAAGGATATTGGAGTTGACATAAAATATTCTATTGTTATCATTTGTGATAAATGTAGTGCTATTAATATTAAAATAATTCACATGCATCATTCAATAATAAAGAAAATAAAATATATATCATTTTATCAAGGATAATGTTGAAAAAGGTCTAGTGAAGTTGGAGTATGCTCTTACAAAAAATAAAATTATTGGTATTATGATAAACTAACTACTCAAGGAATATTTTTAAAGGAATCAATTTTATCTTGGTCTCAAACTGAGTAAATTGATGTAAATGGATTAGAAATGAGACACACAATCCCTAATTTTATTTTTATGAATATAATTGTATTTTTTCATTCATAATTCAAATTCTTGGGTTTTAATTTCACAAACATTAAGATAAATAATATTTCAGTTCAACAAAAAAGGGGGAGAAGATATCCCTAAAATTAAGTCTGGTATTTGAGAAGAAAAATTCATTTAATGATCATCCAATTCAAAATTAGGGTGAATCCTATGACTATGTTTGATAATGTTGTAGAGTTATTAAACTACTATCCATGGAGAGATAAATTTTTTCTTTAGAGGAGTTGAATAGTATGAAGACCAATGAAATGTTTTCATGATGGTCTTTTCAATTTTATATTAATTTCATGATGATATTGACCAATCTAGGGTTAGATTCGGTTACTATTTAATCAGTAATTCCCATCATGAAGGAAATATATTTAAATAATGATACATGATAGATATGATAAGTTCTAGATTTTTTCAAATGTTATCCATGCATTGAAGCGTCATATCAATATTTTAATTTAAAAAAATTAACTCAAAGTGGTATATTATTATAAAAAATTAATTTTGGTTCTTTGGGGGTTGTTTTTTTAATGATTGTACATGAAGGGTGTTTTGGATATCTCTCATATGAACTGGCAATGTCATGAAGAGCACTAAATATGTTTTGATATAGTTGGAAGTTCTATCTTTAGAATGAACATCATGTATCAAGATCTAATATTTCTTCATGGAACGTGATGGATAGAGTGGTTTCATTATAATTTTGAAGGTGTTCATATAGGAATCAATAAACACATCGGAAAGGGAGTCATAGGTGAATTTCAATTCTATTTCCAAGTTGGACACCTTTGTGTCATGGTTAAGGAATTGAATCAAAAAGTATTAGTGTGTTGGAATTTATAATTTTGGTATCTAGCACCTTGCACCATGATGATAATTTTCATTATTGAATGAAAGTTTGAAAGTATTAATGTGGATTCACTATTTTTAGAGGTTTAGGAATTATGGACCATCCACACCATAGTTGTATTAATCAAATCATTGGTAATTCCATTGATGAAAGGGATCTAACATTATCTATGTTATGGAAGAAGGGAGACTGAAAAAATTATCCTATTGTATAATATATTACATGCAACATTATTACTGACGTTGATCCCTACCATGTCGTGGTGATTGGTTTCACCTCATTATCAAGGTGTTTTCTAGTTACACCTAGAATTTAAATTTTAATAATATTTTGTGATATTCCATGGGGTGGAATGGAATAATTAGAATATTAGGACTATATTAAAGCATGTGGTTCAATTGGATTGATCTCAATGTGTTTCTGAAAGGATAATTAAAATGAACCACTTTATTGAGGGTTGGCTCCTAAAAAGATTACGAAAATTGATTGTATCATTTTTGACAAAGTAAAGAGAAAAAATATCAATTCCTAAATTATTGTAAAGTGGGGGATGGGATCCTAGACCCTCATTAGTATGATGTAGAAAAATTAAAAAGGTGTTCCATGAGACATGTCACTATAAGGTTTGAATATTAATTCATGTGTAAGAAATTTATGTTGATAAAAACAAAATTATTGTTCTTTTATTACCCAATTTATCTAAAATATAAATCTTAAAAATTTAATGGAATAAGAAATTATGTGGATATTTAAGATAAGTGAGAATTTTTGTTATAAAGGTTTTAAAACATGATGATCAGTGTGGTCTCTCAAAATTTTTAATAAAATGTAGTGATCTTAGAGTTTTTTTAGCATTTCCGCATAGCCTTTACAAGTTCCTTTGATAAGTATGTTTAGGGTCAAAATTTTAAAATATCATATGTCCCTATTTAAAATCCTATTTCTTCATATCAACCTTGGGGGTGAGTAAGAGATAGTTGTTTTCTATGATTACAAAAAAAATTTATCAGAAATATTAAAATTATGAATTTTCATACCATAATAAACTATATCCCCCACCCCCTCCCCTCTCAAGGTACTAACCTTTTTAGGGACTAAAAACTCATTCCACTATTTTTTATCTCTGTAATTTACTATTGATTAAACATCAAAAGTTTTATTAACCATTTCACCCATATGGTGGATGCAGATCTATTTTAATATACATGAATACGGCGCCCTAGACCCACACTCCAAGATCTGTAGCTAAAAAACACATATTATATAGGGTATTTGATACACATTTTTAATTACAATACCATTTATACATAATATTTCATTTTCAATCCAAGGACCTTATTATATTTTGTGTTTTAGGGGGTTAGTAAATATAATTGACTTGTAAAACCCATGTTCTTTGTATCAAATGAACATTTTTAAACTATATATGAAACTACTTAATCCATAAAAATTCTTCAAAATCTCCAACAAATACACCTCACAAGTTACTCTTCTAGAAACATCTTATGTATTAATATCCTTTATAGTCTAAGGAAATAGAAACATAATAAAAGGGTAGGTCAAACAATTAGTAAAAGTAAACATATGTGTTAAAAATCAATGATCATAAGTGATCATAATATGAGGATATTATTATAATCAAGATACATAAGAAAAAATACCTAGTAAGATATAGATCATAATACATAGTGTAATTTGTGTGATAAGATATAACCTGATTCAAAAGAATATTGAAACATGAGACAATAAACATGAACCATTATAGTTTAGAATATAATGGTTTAACAAACACTATTATATGAAAATATAATAACATGAGCATCATAATGAGAGAATAAGATAATAATGAAGAATATATTTTAAATTTGGAACATACATTAGTATATGGAACACTAATTTCTTGAGCCACACCACTAGAATACAAAATTTTGGGAATGTGAAATGTACTCATAAAAACAATTCTAATTAGATATAAAATTTTAACTAATCCATTGGAGTGTTCCATAGGACCCTTCTCAACATTCATCCATGCATATTTATTCCATAAGAAATATATCGTTAATAATATTATAAAGAACCCATGGAAATAAAATGGGTTTAGTATGCTTTTAAAATGGATTCACTATTATGAATCAACCCAACTGGACCATTCCTATTCTGGATGTAATCTAGGAGTAACACCATAATCCTTCCTATAAAATTCAATGGGTTGAAAACTCACACGAAGAATGCATATCTCACTTGATGGGAGTACTTTTATTAAATAATCTATACACACACATACATCTACATATAATAGTGTAGAGATAAAAACAAAAAAAATATATAGAGTATAAATAATGAATGAAACAGCCTAGAGTTAAATATTAGAGAAAACCAATGAATCAAAGTACAAAATGGTATAAAAACACATCCTCAATAAAAATGGAATGTAACCCAAGCCTGATAAATAGTTGAGGATGAATGAGAGATCCCTATCAATGATATCAATAACTGACCACCGTACATGGTCACAGTCTCATGGTATAATAAATATCCACCTAATATTATTAACCAACATCTCTTCCAATATTTATATCAACTGTTTAAGGCATAACACACAAGTGAAAATACCATGTAGATGTGATTATATACATACTCAGTTGGAAAACCTGAACCAAATAAATGGTGAAATAATAATAATATAGTTTTCTCAACTCACAAGGCCAAAAGGGGAATCGTAACCCAAAAATAGATATGATCATAAAGATAACCCTAGTTTAAGAGATTGGAATCTATATCCTTATAAATATATAAGAATGATGAGTTTTTCCACAACTCTAAGATCTAGTGTTGTCCCAATGATAGAAGCCTAATGAAACCTCCTCGGATAAATAACATAGAACCCATACCACTCTAAAAGATGTGTTAGTTGAGGGAGTATTGATTCTAGTTAAAAGAAAATTTTCAACATAATTAAAATATAATGGTGGAGGTCTGCCTCGTAGAAATATTACTTTATTGAGGAATTACAAAATCCAATGGAGGACCTTCTCCCAAATGGAGCTCAATGATAGGGTGGTAGAGACTCTACATATAGAGGACCCTCACCTGAATGTGTATGAGGTGTAATGACCAAATAAATAAATAATATTTTGGAGAACATTACCCTATGATAAATTCCCTTCATGAAGGGAGTTCCTATCAAAACATCAACATCGATGATCACACTCATGAATCAACATCATCTTAACACACTAGGAGAAACAAACTACTTACTCCACCACACACAGTATCCAAAACTATGAATAAAAGGCTTCTAAAACATCCCATGGGAAGAAATAATTTGGAATGATTACTCAAGGGTCTAATTATGAGTCTGAATAAATATATGTGGAAGATATAACATCTTGGAAAAAGAAGATGATTTGTCTATATATGTACCACGTTGCGGATGCCCAATCCTTGCACTGGTCATGTATCGTCGCCCAAAATGGATTGTAAAAACCCATGTATATACAATATTTTATGTTCCACACATCCTATGGGGCCACCAATAGTCTTTGGTGTGTCCTCCCTTGAACACATCTTGGCTAGCCAGATATCTCCACATGATATGTCCATTTGATGACATGATGTGTCGGACCACTCAAAATCCCTGGAATGTAATCCATATATATGGATTAGCTTCCAATATAGTACCAAATAGTGTCTCGTCACTTCCACATGGAATATGATATTTAAATTGGCACTGAAACTGTATCCAGTAAATAAGGTGGACTACATGGCATTTATTTTTTCAAACATTTGGCATGTAGTTGGATTTTTCACTGAAAGTAAAGTCTAGTATCATGGTTCTTCATGCATCCACTATTTCAACCAAATATTTCACTAAATGTATTTTCAAATACCCCACCCACTGAGAAACCATATATATCCATCAATATTCATCCCCCAAAGGTGGGAAAATAGAATTTACATCGACCTCTGTATAGTCTTTCAATCCTACATTATCACCCAATAGTTTTACCCTCCATCATTCACACTATAATCAATATATTATAATCAAAAATAAATACTTCATCAATTAATCACTATCACCATCATCGATTTAACAAAATAACATGAATTTTTGTTTGATCATGTCACATATAATATTATAAGTTTAATAATCGGCCTACAATAGGCTAAAGAAGGTTATGTGAATAAACAAGGGAGAAGGGAAATATAAAACAAGGTGATATCGTTTATTTTTTATTCAAAATTGGATATTAATCATTATTTCAAAATTAAATATAATATTGTAAATATTTTTAGCACAATGAATAAAAATATTGGGAAAATAGAAGATAAGCTTCCAAGGGAATGTGAAGTATAGATCCCAAAAAACCAAAAAATGTGAATATCCTTGATTGAAATAAATATTAATGTTTGAGAAACAAACAAAAACATAATAAACCCTACAAAATATTTGATCGATTTTTGATAAATAATGATTCCATGTACTTTTCATTATAATGATCTGTATTTCTTATCATTGGTAATGAGATCTATTAAATATTATTTTCGATTCTCAAACCTCCCATTATCTGATATTGAAGGTCCACTCCCATAGTGACGATCCCCACCTATAAATCTCCCTGGTTTATGAGGATAACCCTATATATAATTTATAACATGGGTTATATAGGGGGTAACTAGGCTAGACAATTAAAATATTAATTAAATTACTTTTTTATACATTTATATTATAATAATGATGACACATCATCCAAAAAATCTAAAGCGTACAAAACCTACATCCCTCATTGGGTAAACCTAGTGTTCTGGATTCCAATACATTCTAAATTTTCCCATTCTAGAATCTAATAATTGATAAAACCATTTATTTTAAAAATAAATGTTTGTGTAATATAATATGTTTCATATTTATAATATCTCAATTTTAGGGTCTTGTGACACCAATAACACCACACCAATTCTAAAGAAGAAGAAAAAACACACACACACACATATATATATATACATATCTAAAGGGTATAAGAATCAAAATTGAAGTCATTAAATTCTCCCCATCTTCAAGGATTTTCACTTTGGAAATCAAAAACATACTCTAAAGTATGGGGATATTGAGCTTGCATCTATCTCTCATACTCCCAAAAGTTTTCCTATATGTTCTCATGATACCCAATAAGTCTTACTAATGAAGAATAACTTCCTAGAAGGATATTATCCTTCTAATCCATCATATCAACTGGGTACACTAAAACGGTGGATCTATCCTTGATTTCTATCTTTCCTCAATCAATAACATGTGATAGGTCATGGATGTATCTCCTCATCTAGGAAATTTGGAAGATGTCATGCTCCCAGTCCAACTACAAGGTAAAGATACTTGATAGGAAAACAATATATCCCTATGAAAGATCTAGAATGATTCAATAACCCACTAGTATAGCCATCTACCCTAACCAAACATCTAAAGAACTCATCATGGTGAGACTTTCGGGAACAAATTGTCTCCCAACATGAACTCCAAGTGTCTATGATGTCATCCTTCATAAGATTTATATAGAATCTGAGAAATCTTCATTCACTCATGGATCACATTAACATTATTCATCATTTCTACTAATATGTTTGGTCCCATAAGTATTGATTTTCATTTCTACATTTAGTAGATTGGTGACTAAATGGTCTCTATTAAAAATATACAAATTATGTCGTACTCATAGTGGAGTGATAGATATTTTTATAATAAAACTCCAATAATGGAAAATCATCCTCCCAACGTGACTGAAGTCCAACATACGAGATCTAAGCCTATCCTCTATAGCATAGATGTTTTATTAATTTTGACCATTTTTATAGGGGGTGAAATGTTGTACCCATACATAATTGGGTCCCAAAAATGTCTTGAATACATCTCTATATCTATATATTGAACAATGAATCACATTCGGAGACAATATTCAAGGGTATCCTGTGAAGTTGGCTGATATCCTACAAATAAAATGCCCTAAACTCCAAACTAAACACTCACCTTGATATTGAGGAAGTGGTATTATTTGGAAGATTGGTTAAGAATCCTCCAAATAGCATTGCGGACTCTCACTTTAAATAGAAGTCATTTCACAAAAATCATTTATATTCCACCCCAATTCTATTATAACATCTCAATAGGTTGAGTCAAGACTACTAGCACATGATATCATACACTCACCTATGAACATGTGATTTATTGAGAAAAACTTCAAAACCATTCACCATTTAATTTTTAACCATAACTATCACCAATGGTCCCAGTATAACTTCACCACTCTAGAATGTACTGCTAAAGGGGACACATGAAACTCCCTTAGCACCTCCTCAGACATCGTTATCAGAACTATTATTCCTTTTAAGAAGACGATAATGTGTTCCCCGCTATCATAATAGTTTCCTCATACATCTCCGATATATATATGATCAAGTAGTTTTTCATAATAATTATCTCAATGCTGAGCCTCTCCCACATGATAGAGAATGGTGGAGTCACTATCATCAACTGTAGATAAATTTTTTCATCTCTCGTTTATTAGGGTAAGATTCCAAGAGGCCAATTTCCCCGATGACTCCTTTAATAAAAATTTCTTGGATTTATGGATAAGGAAATATGCCACCATGTTTCATTTTTCTAGAGTCTAGACTATCTCAAAGTCAAAGTTATTTTAGAACATTATCCAATATACCTTTCTCAAATTATGTTATTCGAGTTAAAAATTTTAAGAGAAACTATGGTGGTATGAGTAAACTATATGTCCCTCACCCAAAAGATAATGCCTCCAAATCATAATTGAAAGGCCACTATTGGCGTCACCAAATAATGTGTCACATAGTTTTTCTCATGGAATATAAACTGCCCCAACACATTAGAAACCATTTCATACCTCTCTAATAACACGCACTTAATCCTTGAACTAGAGGCATAACATAATACTATATACTTGACACCATACTCTAGTAGTCATGGAATATGATCACTAGTCAACCTTCACCTCATATCCTCAATGGATTTCATAAATCACTCAATACAATTGAATGGATTCACTTTTCATGATAATTTAGTCAAATGGGTGGCAGTATAGAAAATTTATTCCACATAAATCTAATAGTACCATTATAATCCAAGAAAATGATGCACCTTTAACATGATATTAGAAGGTTTCTGGGCTATAAATACCTAAATCTTCCTCAAGTTTATGTATAATCTATGTTAATAGATAAAAAATCCAAAATACCAAACTTCTTTAATAATGAATGATTTTTTTAGAATTTTTGTATAATTGAGGCTCCTGATGTAATTCTAAGACCACCCTAAAATGCTTCAGGTGATCCTCCTCTCACTCTGTGTAAAAAAAGGCTATACTTGACAAATAAAACCACAAACTGATCAATGAATGGATGAAATATCAAATTAATAATTCATATTCAAATGGGAGTGAATTCATTACACAAAAATGGATTCACTAGGAACCTATAGTGCCTGTAGTGATATTGGAATGCAATCTGGGGAATATATTTCTTGAGAAACCATATATGGTTTTATTTTCCCCTAAGATCAATATTTTAGAACCATATTATGCCTTTTAGTTGGTCAAATTGTTCATCAATACTTGGAAGGGAGTACTTATATTTTTCATCTTCACCGAATTTTGGCATCGATATTCAACTTGAATCTTTAAGATCCCTTCTTCCATCATAGAGAATAACACTAAAGTCACATAGGTGAACACACTGGGTCTAATAAAACAATTCTCCTTATGCTCCTTTAATAGCACCTTCAGATATCAAATCATATCATGGTTTATCTAGTATACTATAGAAGATATTTGAGTTTACCTATGGTTCAAGTAAATACATAAGTCGATCTCCCTTCATGGAGGTTTCCCTAGAACTTCTTTAGGGAAAATTTTTATATTACCCTCCACTAACTCAACATGATAGATATTTTAAGTGACCATTTCACTAAGGAAAAATTTCAATGATTAATGGAATATAGTTTGAAGCACTATGATCGTGATCCCCACTCAATAATCTTGTAACATCTTCTCACCTTCGAAGTAAAAACCTTTTTCACTTACCTGTATACAACTAAAAATCTCATGGAGATATAATTTTTTGGTACATATAGTGTATATCTAGTCAACACCTAGAATGAAATAATAAATATTCATCAAAAATACCAATAATACCAATGAGGATCACTCTATTACCAAGTCATTCTCTATTACCCTGATATTAAAGTATAGTGAGATTTCACTAGATCATATCTTTATAGGGAGACCTTGATCAAACATCCATACATGGATATATCCATCTCACACTATATCAAGAGATAAGTTCATGAGGTTAGTGAACCTTTATATGTACTTCACAACAATCATATCACCCTAATGCAATTCCAAAATCTCATGAGTCTATATGGATCATATAGATTAAGGGTACTACTCATTGCAAAACAAGTGTTGAATCTCCTTCCATGAAGGTATAACCACATCATGGGTATGGGTGAAAATAATCCACTAGTTTAACACTGCTCCTTGAATAAAAAAAAGTCACAAATAGAACCATCTAGTTATGCAAGGTTTGAACAATCCTAAAATTCATGAAACATTCTAATCCATCATGCATCATCATTAGGTCCCACTATAATTGTAAGAACCCAGGTTTTGGGACTCTGAGACTTTGAAAATTTTCTTGATGTCATTCCAGAGCAGGGCGTTCAAACGACGTGCAATTCCGAGACCCGGTGTACCCGGAATTAATTTTATAAAAATATTAAGTTTTTTTTATATTACGCACGCACAGTTACATAATGAAAATGGGATATCTCTTAAACAGTTGATCAGATTGGAAATCCGAGACCACAGTTGGGTCTGAAACGTGTTGTTTCCCCTATACGTGACATAAAATAAGTCGACGCGGGACGTTCGGACCCCTCGCACGTTAGTGGTGTGTTAAATGGATAAATTAAAATATTAATTTATTAATTTAATGACTCAAACCCGAATAACTCTCAAACAAGGGCTCATATGATAAATTTGAGATCATCAATGAGCTCAAAACATAGGCTTTACCCTAGGCAGGGTATAAATTTTGTTGGCATCGGGTGTTCGGCTTAGGCACCATCATGGGAAAATAAATAAATTGTTAAATGATTATTTTATTTAATTATTTGATTAAAAACCCTTGTTAACCTAATTGAGAGTTATAAATTCTCATCTTTGAGGAATTATCTCATAACCTAGGATCTCCAACAACTCCTCTCCTCTCCTCTCATCCCCATTGATGAATGACGAGACTTCGGATCCAGGCGGATCGAAGCGCAACATACGCAAAAGAGATCGATGAACACAATCTCCATCGATCAATCCAATCTCTAGGTAGGATCTGCATTTGATGTTTTTATGCATCTGATTAAACATTGAGCATATTAATTTCTTATTCATCAATCTTCATTCATTTTTGTTGGGATAATGAATCAAAGTTAAACAATTTGTCAATATTTGTTTTTGAATATCCGAAAATCAATTGTCATGCGATCGATCTTTCACGCAACGGATCACCACCCCGAGTTTAGATTTGAGACCGATAAATTGATCTAGCCGTTATCCGGAGCCATGAGGAGGAAGCCGAGGCGATGGCACGAGCGAGGTAGGCGATGCGATTGGCCTGAGGAGCGGCGGCGCGATGGCCTGGAGGAGCGGCAGCGCTGCTAGTCGGAGGTGGAAGCGGCGGAAGATCCGGTGAACAGCGGGACGGTGCGTGGTTGAAGGGCCGGCGGATAGGGTTTACACAGGAGAGAGGCGGCGTGAAATTGGGGGTAGGATATTGAAGGTTGGAGAGAGTAATTAAAAAGATTGAAATAATAATAATAAAATTAATAAAATAAGGAATGGTGGGCACGGAGATTGGAGAGAGAATGAGAAAAAAAAAATAATAAAATAAAATTCAAAGTAAATGGTGATGCGTTGTATGCGCAAAGGGGATTGTGGGTCATTTCTTTGTGCGTGGCAATCAATACCACATTCATTGAAGTTAATTTAAAAAATTTAAAAAAAATATTATTATTATTGTATTTACGGGAAAAACATATTTTGGTCATATCGTTTTCATATGGTGTCGGTTTCATGAACTGTCACCACCAGTGTAGTTCTGACTTTGAGACGGACATTCCGAGTCCAATATTAGATGTATTTTATAGGTTTGTGGATTGGGTACCCAAAACACTCAAATAATAATAATATATTATTATTATTAAATCTTTGACCAGCCCTAACTCCTGCGTGTGACGTCTGATTGACTTGTCGTCAGCGGCGACGTGAACCTATGATTAAGACGGTCGATTCAAGTCTAATGTGGAATATTAAATTCCGGTTTGTGGCTCGGGTCCTCAAAACACCCCAATAATAATAATAATAATAATATTGTTGCGGAATATTGCATCGGTCGTAACTCTCCCATACGACATCGGATTGGCGAGCCATCAGTGGCATTGTGACCCTGACATTGAGGCGGACTCTTCAAAACTAAATTGCAGGTTTTTAAACCAAAGTCAATGTGCGGGGCCCACAGGGCCTAGTTCGCAAGTTTTACGGTGAAACGCCATGTCACGACCCGTCCTCGGGGCCCATGCCGTGACTACCTCAAGCCCCGCCTTCCATAGGTCAGGGGCTGGCGACTAGCACCAAAAGCGTAAATCCCGATAACTGGGAAGACATTGCCTTTATAAAAGAAAACAAGCACAACAGAGTACAAGCGGAAGCAAAACACTAAGTACAAAAGAAATGCTGAAAAGTAAAATGGGCCAGAATACAAACTCAAAGGAAAGTACAACTACAACTGAACAAAGTACAACAGCAAAAAGACAAACAGCTGAAAGAAGGAAGTAGCTCATGTGTCGTCCTCCTCGGATCCTACCTGAAGGGTAGGTACAGATAGCACAGCTCCTGGTCGTCCACCACGGATCCTACTTGAAGGGTAGGTACAGATAGCCTCCTCCACGCTCTCGTCCGTCAACCTCCTCTGTGTGTCGTCTCGTCGTGTAGTCCACCTCCGGGTACTGACTCGTCGTGTAGTCCACCTCCGGGTACCGACCAATCCTCGAACACTCGGCCTCCGTCAGCACTGCCCGTCGTCTGCAACCAACACAACGAGGTGCGGGCATAGCCCGTGCAGGGGTGAGTATAACGATACTCAGTAGGGACCCCGAGACCCTCGAGGTCTCACTAAACCAACAAGGATAACCATAAGAAGATCTCAACAGATAACCTCTACTTAGATATATGCCCATACATATACCTAAGTTATCAAGTAACTCATCTCAATCATGAGGAAACACAAGGATTGTGAAATCAACGAATAACCACTACCCATGTATATGCCCATACATATACCTAAGTTAGCAAGTGACTCATCTCAATCATGAGGTAAACACAAAGGTCAAAAGATTCAACTCAAACCAGGATTTTCATTATCGAAACTGTAACTGCTGAAGAGCTCCGTCTCTGGAGTGTACAGTGGTCCTGTCACGACTCCGAGGTACTGCTCACTAACCTAAAACTGCTGAGGTACTCCTCCTGTCGAGTACTGCGGGTCTGCGGCCAACTACCGGGCGCTCCCCCCCAATAGCCTACAGAGGTACTCCTCCTGTCGAGTACCGCGGGTCTGCGGCCAACTACCGGGCGCTCCGTCCGCTGTGGGTCTGTCGCCAAATACCGGGCGCTTCGTCCACTGGGCTAGTCGACTCACTCCAAGTCGAGTCGGTCAAGCAGTCGTCAGGTCTCAGCCGGCTACACGGTCTCCGTACTCTGCACGCTCGTCTCCGGGAGGGTCCGCTCCACGAGCTACTGGTCGATACTCCAAGTATCACAAAGTCCCACAAAGAAGTATCTCAAAGGACCGCCTCGTCATAGGGGTCTCAACGCAACAGACGGTGCGTCAATCGGACGCCCAGTCTGTGAGTTATTAGCCTTTTCGTCCCCGGGGCCCGGTTGGTTTCGTGTGCGAACCAGTCCGAATGTAACTCAACTATACCCCGAACACTCATAGGGTATACTCATAGGGACCGTTTCTCAACGTGATCACCAACGCCGCTGACGGTTCGTCAAACGGACGTCCGGTCTGAAAGATATCAGCTTTTCCGTTCCAGGGGCCCGGTTGGATTTCGGGTACAATCCAACCCGGCCACTATCCAACTACATCCAAAACTCGGGCGAAGTATGCCAAAAGTTCCGTCTCAACAAGAGGAAAACAACGAGGCAGACGGCGCGTCAATCGGACGCCCGGTCTGTGAGTTATTGGCTTTTTCATTCTAAGGGCCCGGTTGGTTTCGTGAGCGAACCAACCCGACCGTACTCCGACGGCATCCAAACCTCAAGCGGAGTAAGCCAAAAGATCTGTCTCACAAGAGGAATCCACCAAAGCTGACGACACGTCAATCGGACGTCCGTAGCTCAAGATATGAGTGTTTCCGCTCCGAGGGTCCGGTTGGTTTCGTGTACGAACCAATCCGACCGAACCCAAAGTATTCTGAAACCTTCAGTGCGATATACCGAAACGACCGTCTCGATCCAAGGATCGCGTTGCCGCTGACGGCGCGTCAATCAGAGGTCTACAACTCAAGATATGGGCATTTGACCGAAAGTGGTCCGAAAACGGGGGTCTTGGCCCGGGGCAACCCGGCCCGACCCCCCCTGGGTCGGCCGAGCCGAATTGCGGCCGGGGTGCGCGGCTCCCCCGCCCTTCGTCGCTAATTGAGGCCGGCGGTTCGCCGGCCGCCTCCCTTCCGGCGGCGCGCCGCCGCCGCTGCCTTCTGCGGACCACCGGACGCGCTCCGGTGGTCCGTTTCTCCTGCCGTCTTCGCCTATGGTCCTCCCGGGACCCGACCTTCACTGCGGAGGCCTCAAAATCACCTTGCGGCCTCGTTTGTCGTCGCCCGTCGATCCACGCATCAAAAAAAACAATCTGCGGAGGGTTGTCGGGTCGTGTTCGTTTGGCCCGCACCATCCGCGTTAGATAATATCAACGGGAGAATTTATTCAACACATGAAACAACAATTTTAATAAATTAAAATTGTTCATATGAAACTGGTTCCTTAATTTTAAAGAAACGTTCACGGGAATATAAAGGTATTCCAAAATAAAAAAATCCCTACTGATTTTCCGAAATAAAAAATACTCATCCCATAACCAAACTTCCCACGGATTAACTTAGTATTGAGTTGATCCGCGTTCTTTATTTTCAAAAGGAAACATCCGAGGAAAAAAAGGGGTATTATTATTCTCAATTAAAAACCCTACCTCGTCGGACGTGCGTTCTTCGTGGAATTGACCGTCGCGGAACAAGTGGAGCGTCGCGTCGCGGAAGGGCGTCGCGTCGACGATCTTGTCGTTGTCAATCGAAGGTTGTCGCGGGATTGGATCGTTGCGGAAGAAGCGTCGCAGAGGGAGAATCGTCGGCGTCGTGGTACACGGCGTCGCGTCGCTGATCTCCACGGGTTCGACGTTCTTCGTTGGAGGTCGGCGTTCTTCGCGTTCTTCGCGTTCTTCGCGAAGAAGGAGGAAGATACTTAGAGATTCTTCAGAGGTTTAACATAACCTTTCCAAAGGAAGGTGTGTTGGCCTTATTTTATTATTACGCCAACGGGTTTCAAACCGGTTAAGAAATGAAAAAGAGATAAGAAACGACCCATTAATTCGTAGAATTAATCCAACGAAATAAACCGCCCAATTAATTCAACGAAGAAAACCGCCCAATTAATTCAACGAAGAAAACCGTCCAATTAATTGGTGCGTTAAGAAATTAAGAAAACGCGTCAGTTGACTTTCATAATGACGGGTTTTCGCGGGTGCGTTACTTAGCGGAAAAGAAACGGTGGGGCTCGTGCGGGTCCCACCTCACAAATATCCTACCAAGAGGGTAGGATATTTTTGGATAGCACCCTATCCGCAACAACTCAGATTAACCTGCTTTAAGCGGCTTCAAATGGCTTCCAAGCGGCTTAAGTGAAATAAAATAATGTTTGTCGTACAATTATTTTATTTCTAATCTTTAAGCCCGAAAATTAAAAACCACACCCGAGCAAACGCAACTCCGGAAGAGGCGTTTCTAAGCAAAAACCGGCGCTGTGATTCCATCGGTGCCCTCGGAATTCGATTCCGAGCACCGGTTCAAAAGTTAGAAAAACCCGCTCGTTTGTTTACTGAACGTACTCGAGCCAAACTTCGGAAATTGATTCTGGGCACACCAGGCCTCGGAATCAGGCGCCGTCAGAAACTGCGTTCTTGTAAAATTCCAAAGAAAATTAAGAAAAAAAAAATTCCTTGGAATTTACGGGTCTTTACATTACTCCCACCACAGGGCTTTACGTCCCCATAAAGCTTTACCACAAACTTAGGGATACAAAGGTGGTACTGAGCACGCATCTGAGCCTTCCGCTCTCATGTGCTCACCTGAAGGTTCCCTTGCTGCCAAAGAAAGTGCACCATAGGAATCGATCGTCCCCGTAGGGTCCGCTCCTGTTGATCCTTGATCCCCACTAGAACCTCCGTGGAAGTAACCCCATCGCCATTGTCCTGCTCCTCATGGTCAATGATATGCGAAGGGTCGAGCACGTATCTCTTCAGTTGAGATACATGGTAGTCGTCGTGCACCTGGTGCAACTGAGGTGGATGGGTCAAGCGGTAAACCACCTCGCCTACCCAGCTGAGGACCTAGAAAGGTCCGTTGAACCTCGGAGATAACTTGCCTCCCTAGCCACATCTCCGTAAACCTCGTCGAGGTGAGACCCGTAAGAAGACGTGATCGTCATCCTCGAACTCCAGAGGTCTCCATTTTCTGTTAGAACTGGAACTCAAAAGACTGCTGTCACGAGGATATGGTTGACTGACTCAAGAGTGATCAGTCGCACCCTCCTGTGAAAGAGTTTATCCCATGCTGCCTGGGGTTTCCTTTTCGCCGACCAAGGAAAACTCATCCCGACGTTTGCCTAAAACCGTCTATTTTAGTATGAACAGTTATTGCCCGTTCAATACTTAAACTAACGTCGTAAGGCCTCGACGCTACCACCAAGAGATTCCAACCGAAACTCTCGCCTCGAGGGTCCGACCACACCGTCGGCGTAAGTGTGATCATCGAGTCTCCTCCCAAGGTATCTCCAGACGTGAGGGTCAAGTCCACGGCTTACCGGAAACTCTAGGTCTGGAACAAGATTTGTGAAAGCAAGGAATGATTCATATTGACGTCCGTTACTACAGCAGCTAGTAGTGGACACAGACTGTCCCTTGAATCATTTCTAGAGCCATTGGATCACAATCCTTGACCGCACGCAGCCGCACTCTTCCACCGCCCTCCAGCTCCCTCAGACTGGCGGGGATAACAAAGGCGGGTGGTTGTAGCATGTTAAGATGTACACCACCTCATACTGCTCTCCTAGCTCTACCTCCACGTCTGCTGCTTCGCAGACTCATCTATCCTTAAAGCTTCCACTTCTTGAAACATTTAACACACCCGAGTCTCTAAGACTGGCACCGGTTTCCTGTTTCTTACTGCACTGTGCAGTCTTCATCCACTCTTGGATGACCCGGACCATCTCTAGTCTCAAAAGAGCTGCTATGATTTCTTCTTTGCCGATAAGAGAAATCCGGTCTCATCCCCTGGATGAACCACATTCATTGCCTAATACAGTCAATCCCAACATGAATGATGTATTCATGCCATGGATGACATCGTAAGGCCTCGACGTAACTACCAAGAGATCCAACTGTCACTCTCGCCTCCAAGGGTCGAGTCACACTGTCGGCATCAGTGTGAGGTCACTGGGTCTCCTCCAGTAGAAATCTCGAAAGTGAGGGTCAAGTCAATAGTTTAACCGGGACCACTCAGTATCAACCAAACAAAAGGACAGGAAGGCAAACAAAGATAAGTGTCTTTTTATTATTGCAGCTCATAGCACAAAGACACGAATACAAAAGCAACATGGAACTAGAAGTACAAAGGACGTATCCACTAGTTCCTCTCCTGTCCACCTGCTCTCGGAGCTCTACTGCCTTGTCCACTGCTCGGTTGTTGCTCAAGCACCAGTCGCTGCTTCTGTCTCAGTGGCTCCTCCAACACCCACTGATCAACTGTACGAGGGTTCGGACAGTCACGTGCCAGGTGACCCTTTCCGCCGCATGAGTAACACAACCTGCTTCTGGAAAGCCTAGCTCTGTTCCCACCCCGGGTGCCTCACACCACCGGTCCTAAAACCCGAGATCGTCCAACTGCTGGTCTGGTCCTCCTGGACCTCTGCATCATCTGTCTACTGCCCACAGATGACTCGGCAACTGATCAAAAACCCTGCGGCAAAGGCAGAAGCTCCTGTACACGCTCGGGGTGTAGATCTACTAGCACAAACTCCACCCTGAAGAAGGTCTCGAAGTCTTCCCAAGCGAAGGTCATCCCGTCGCAAAACTGGAACAAGTGGCTCCACCACCTGCCTGCTGCTGCCTGAAGGAGGATGGCAGCAAAGATCACCATAAAGTCTCACGACGTCCCCACTAGCCTGAAGACTCTCACCATAGCCTCCAGCCAATCCTCAACCGCCTGCGGGTCCGTCTCTCCCCGGAACCTGGGTGGCCTCTGGCGCTGGAACTCGTGCAGCGCACTCAAGTAGCGTGCATCGCCTACTGCTGGGGCTGGTGGCATCGGTGGCCCAACGTATGGTAGTACCGCTGGTGCCTCCGCTGGTGCCTCAACTGCAAGAGGGACCTGTACCGAATCCTCGTCGCTCGACAGGCTGTCAGCACGCACATCCCTCCGGGCTCTAGCTGGTCGTCCGTGAAAAGGCATCCTGAAAGAAACAACGTGACACGGTCAAACGTTTATACCTGGTGAGCTGACCTGGTTTGAGCTGACATTTAAAAACTTCTGGAAACACACACGCAATCAGTGTTTTTGTGCACAAAGTCAGAAATTAGTTGTCAGGGTCTTGGTGTATGGATACGTCGGCCGCCCGCACCAACACTGGACTCCCTGAACTGAAAACCACACTCGGTACTCTTAACACTATTGCTTCACAGAAAGAAACATCAGAGTTATAAGTTCTGTGGTAGAACCGAACTCCTCTGATACCAATTTGTCACGACCCGTCCTCAAGGCCCGTTCCGTGACTACCCCAAGCCCGACTTCCATAGGCCAGGGGCTGGCGACTAGCACCAAAGGCGTAAATCCTGATAACTGGGAAGGCATTGCCTTTATAAAAGAAAACAAGCACCACAGAGTACAAGCGGAAGCAAAACACTAAGTACAAAAGAAATGCTGAAAAGTAAAATGGGCCAGAATACAAACCCAAAGAAAAGTACAACTACAACTGAACAAGGTACAACAACAAAAAGACAAACAGTTGGAAGAAGGAAGCAGCTCCTGGGTCGTCCTCCTCGGATCCTACCTGAAGAGTAGGTACAGATAGCACAGCTCCTGGTCATCCACCACAGATCCTACCTGAAGGGTAGGTACATATAGCCTCCTCCACGCTCTCGTCCGTCAACCTCCTCTGTGTGTCGTCTCGTCGTGTAGTCCACCTCCGGGTACTGACTCGTCGTGTAGTCCACCTCCGGGTACTGACTCGTCGTGTAGTCCACCTCCGAGTACCGACCAGTCCTCGAACACTCGGCCTCCGTCAGCACTGCCCGTCGTCTGCAACCAACACAACGAGGTGCGGGCATAGCTCGTGCAGGGGTGAGTATAACGATACTCAGTAGGGACCCCGAGACCCTCAAGGTCTCACTAAACCAACAAGGATAACCACAAGAAGATCTCAACAGATAACCTCTACTTAGATATATGCCCATACATATACCTAAGTTATCAAGTAACCCATCTCAATCACGAGGAAACACAAGGATTGTGAAATCAACGGATAACCACTACCCAGGTATATGCCCATACATATACCTAAGTTAGCAAGTGACCCATCTCAATCATGAGGTAAACACAAAGGTCAAAAGATTCAGCTCAAACCAGGATTTTCATTATCGAAACCTTAACTGCTGAAGAGCTCCGTCTCTGGAGTGTACAGTGATCCTGTCACGACTCCGAGGTACTACTCACTAACCTAAGACTGCTGAGGTACTCCTCCTGTCGAGTACCGCGGGTCTGTGACCAACTACCGGGCGCTCCGTCCGCTGTGGGTCTGTCGCCAAATACCAGGCGCTCCCCCCCAATAGCCCACAGAGGTACTCCTCCTGTCGAGTACCGCGGGTCTGCGGCCAACTACCGGGCGCTCCGTCCGCTGTGGGTCTGTCACCAAATATCGGGCGCTCCGTCCACTGGGCTAGTCGACTCACTCCAAGTCGAGTCGGTCAAGCAGTCGTCAGGTCTCAGCCGGCTACACGGTCTCTGTACTCCGCATGCTCGTCTCCGAGAGGGTCCACTCCACGAGCTACTGGTCGATACTCCAAGTATCACAAAGTCCCACAAAGAAGTATCTCAAAGGACCGCCTCGTCATAGGGGTCTCAACGCAACAAACGACGCGTCAATCGGACGCCCAGTCTGTGAGTTATTAGCCTTTTCGTCCCCGGGGCCCGGTTGTTTTCGTGTGCGAACCAGTCCGGCCGTAACTCAACTATACCCCCGAACACTCATAGGGTATACTCATAGGGACCGTTTCTCAACGTGATCACCAACGCCGCTGACGGTTCGTCAAACGGACGTCCGGTCTGAAAGATATCAGCTTTTCCGTTCCAGGGGCCCGGTTGGATTTCGGGTACAATCCAACCCGGCCACTATCCAACTGCATCCAAAACTCGGGCGAAGTATGCCAAAAGTTCCGTCTCAACAAGAGGAAAACAACGAGGCAGACGGCGCGTCAATCGGACGCCCGGTCTGTGAGTTATTGGCTTTTTCGTTCCAAGGGCCCGGTTGGTTTCGTGAGCGAACCAACCCGACCGTACTCCGACGACATCCAAACCTCGAGCGGAGTAAGCCAAAAGATCCGTCTCACTAGAGGAATCCAACAAAGCTGACGACACGTCAATCGGACGTCCGTAGCTCAAGATATGAGCGTTTCCGCTCCGAGGGCCCGGTTGGTTTCGTGTACGAACCAATCCGGACGAACCCAAAGTATTCCGAAACCTTGAGTGCGATATACCTAAACGACCGTCTCGATCCAAGGATCGCGTTGCCACTGACGGCACGTCAATCGGAGGTCTACAGCTCAAGATATGGGCATTTGACCGAAAGTGGTCCGAAAACGGGGGTCTGGGCCCGGGGCGACCCGGCCCGACCCCCCCCCCCCCTGGGTTGGCCGAACCGGGTCGACCCGAACCGGGTCGACCTGACCCGGGTATGACCCGGCTGGGCCCGGCCCGGCCCGGCCCGGCTCGGTCCGGCGCGGTCCGGCTCGGTCCGGCCCGACCGGCCGGCTGCGGCTCGGCCAGCGTGGCCGAGCCGAATCGCGGGCGGGGTGCGCGGCTCCCCCGCCCTTCGCCGCTAATTGAGGCCGGCGGTTCGCCGGCCGCCTCCTTTCCGGCGGCGCGCCGCCGCCGTCTTCCGCGGACCACCGGACGCGCTCCGGTGGTCGGTTTCTCCTGTCGTCTTCACCTATGGTCCTCCCGGGACCCGACCTTCATTGCGGAGGCCTCAAAATCACCTTGCGGCCTCGTTTGTCGTCGCCCGTCGATCCACGCATCAAAAAAAAAACAATCTGCGGAGGGTTTTCGGGCCGTGTTCGTTTGGCCCGCATCATCCGCGTTAGATAATATCAACGGGAGAATTTATTCAACACATGAAACAACAATTTTAATAAATTAAAATTGTTCATATGAAACTGGTTCCTTAATTTTAAAGAAACGTTCATGGGAATATAAAGGTATTCCAAAATAAAAAAATCCCTGCTGATTTTCCGCAATCAAGAATACTCATCCCATAACCAAACTTCCCACGGATTAACTTAGTATTGATTTGATCCGTGTTCTTTATTTTCAAAAGGAAACATCCGAGGAAAAAAAGGGGTATTATTATTCTCAATTAAAAACCCTACCTCGTTGGATGTGCGTTCTTTGCGGAATTGACCGTCGCGGAACAAGTGGAGCGTCGCGTCGCGGAAGGGCGTCGCGTCGATGATCTTGTCGTTGTCAATCGAAGGTTGTCGCGGGATTGGATCATTGCGGAAGAAGCGTCGCAGAGGGAGAATCGTCGGCGTCGCGGTACACGGCGTCGCGTCGCTGATCTCCACGGGTTCGGCGTTCTTCGTCGGAGGCCGGCGTTCTTCGCGTTCTTCGCGTTCTTCGCGAAGAAGGAGGAAGATACTTAGAGATTCTTCAGAGGTTTAACATAACCTTTCCAAAGGAAGGTGTGTTGGCCTTATTTTATTATTACGCCAACGGGTTTCAAACCGGTTAAGAAACGAAAAAGAGATAAGAAACGACCCATTAATTCGTAGAATTAATCCAACGAAATAAACCGCCCAATTAATTCAACGAAGAAAACCGCCCAATTAAGTCAACGAAGAAAACCGCCCAATTAATTGGTGCGTTAAGAAATTAAGAAAACGCGTCAGTTGACTTTTATAATGACGGGTTTTCGCGGGTGCGTTACTTAGCGGAGAAGAAACAGTGGGGCTCGTGCGGGTCCCACCTCACAAATATCCTACCAAGAGGGTAGGATATTTTTGGATAGCACCATATCCGCAACAACTCAGCTTAACCTGCTTTAAGCAGCTTCAAGTGGCTTCCAAGCGGCTTAAGTGAAATAAAATAATGTTTGTCGTACAATTATTTTATTTCTAATCTTTAAGCCCGAAAATTAAAAACCACACCCGAGCAAACGCAACTCCGAAAGAGGTGTTTCTAAGCAAAAACCGGCGCTGCGATTCCATCGGTGCCCTTGGAATTCGATTCCGAGCACCGGTTCAAAAGTTAGAAAAACCCGCTCGTTCGTTTACTGAACGTACCCGAGCCAAACTTCGAAAATTGATTCCGGGCACACCGGGCCTCTGAATCAGGCGTCGTCAGAAACTGCGTTCTTGTAAAATTTCAAAGAAAATTAAGAGAAAAAAAAATCCTTGGAATTTACGGGTCTTTACACGCCACTTTTCCACTCAACATCCGTTTGGGGTGTTTGAGTACTCATTTCTGAGTGCTTTTCCGAGAGGATTTCAATGGTGCAATCCACCCACCTAAATTCATGCTCGAGGTGTGGGCCCCATGGGGCCCCATTGACTTATAATACGGGGAGTTGCAGCTTCTACATCTGGAGTCCGTTTTAGGCTCCAACAGCGGCGCTATAACCCTGACATCGAGACGAGGTTGACCGGGGCAGCTTCAGGAGATGAATCCAGAATTGAGGTGTGGGGCCCACAGACCATCTTTGAACTGTGTACAGCGTACTGTGACTTTTTCATCAGGCGTCCGTTTGGGGCGTATGAATAGTCGATTCAGCGTGTTTTTCCAAGATCATCATGATGGCGCAGTTCGCCCGACCTCTTTCGGGACTGAGGTGTGACCCCCACGAGACGTTGTATGGGTGTAAAGCGGTGTTGAGTAACTTTTTAATCGGAAGCTTGTTTCTAGCAAGTAAGTAGTCTATCTCGCGTGTTTTTTCACGAGAATTACAATGGTGTAATCTGTTCAGGCGAGCAGAGAGTCTTACATGATCTTATTAAATATGGAAATATGAAAGGGTGTTGGTGGAAGGTTTCTTTGACGCACTCCGAACCTACGCACGATAGCGGTGTTGGTGGAACCTAGTGATGAAACAGGTAGTGTGGAGATATCAGCCTAGTTCTGGGGTTACCCTTCAGCAGGGTTGGGCAGTGGGTCACCTGATGACTTATTTACGGTTTACACTCCAGCGGGGCTGGGCAGTGGGTCACCATCGACTTATTTACGGTTTACCCTCTAGCGGGGCTGGGCAGTGGGTCACCGTCGACTTATTCAGGGTTTACCCTCCAGAAGGGCTGGACAGTGGGTCACCAGGTGAGTTATTTACGGTTTACCCTCCAGTGGGGCTGGGCAGTGGGTCACCGTCGACTTATTTACGGTTTACCCTCCAGCGGGGCTGGGCAGTGGGTCACCGTCGACTTATTTAGGGTTTACCCTCCAGCGGGGTTGGGCAGTGGGTCACCCAGTGATTTATTTACGGTTTACCCTTTAGCGAGGCTGTACAGTGGGTCACCGTCGACTTATTTACGGTTTACCCTCCAGCGGGGCTGGGCAGTGGGTCACCGTCGACTTATTCAGGGTATACCCTCCAGCAGGTTTGGGCAGTGGGTCACCTGGTGATTTACTTAGGGTTTACCCCCCAGCAGGGCTGGTTAGGGGGTCACCGTCGACTTATTTACGTTTTACCCTCCAGCGGGGCTAGGCAGTGGGTCATCGTTGACTTATTTTGGGTTTACCCTCCAACAGGGCTGGGCAGTGGGTCACTCGATGATTTAATACGGTCTACTCTCCAATGGGGATGGGCAGTGAGTCACCGTTGACTTATTGGGGCTTACCCTCCAGCGGGGCTGAGTAGTGGGTTACCCGACGACTTAATTCAGACTTGGTCCTTTCTATGAGGCTAGTTAGTGACTTTTTTCCGTGGTTACCAGAGCGGGATGCTTGGTGGTACAGTGTAGTGATGAGCTCGCTTGATGTGCGAGATTTTTTGGCATCAGTGATGGCTATCCTTTGAACTGTTGGCGACTCTTCTTGGACTGATCTTGGAGGTAGAGATCCCCTTACACACTCGTTTGGGTTTCTCGTCAAGTATATATATATTCATCATACTGTTGTTCCCACTCCTTGGGTTCTGTTACTCTTTTTCTAGGAGGGGCAAAGATGCGTGGGGTATGCCATGTGCTTTCCGTGTCTATCTTCTCTTGGTTAGACAATTCTAATCTCCTGCTATAGGCAACAAAGACTCGACGATAAGTTCATCTTCTCACCGTTTCTAGCTCCTTGCGTCTGGACGAGTCTACTTCCTTTCTCTCATTGAGTTGGGCTACACTCTCTTTTGTACTCTTGCACAGTTCTCTGTTCTGTCTACCGCTCACCGTATTAGTACCTCATTTGTTGCTCCCTCGAGCTTTTGGGGCATCCTATTGAGTATTTTTATACCCACCCCTGCTTGGGCTTTGCCCGCACTTGGTGTGCCTTTGCAGATGATGGACTGGTCGGTCGAGACTACGGAGGAGCGTTGAGGACACAAGAGCTTGGGATGCGTTCAGTGGCCATAGCATGACTTTTTGGGTGTGACTCACCAGTGGCTTACTTTCTTCTTACATGTTGCCGGGTTGTGGAACCTTTCTGATCAGGTGCGTGTTTTTCCCCTTTTACTGTTCAGTTTACTTGTCAGTACCCTTCAGTACTTTACTTGTACTGGTTAGAGGTCAATGCATGTATGTTGGTTTTCCTTTCTATAGCAGTGTTTTATATTTATTTCCTTTCACTACACTTTTGCATTGAGTTGGCTAGGTATGTGTGTACAGTTTCATAGGCAAAGGCCTCCCCTGGCTTGTTGTGCCTTCGGTGCTAGTCGCCAGCCCCTGGCCTATGGAGGCGGGCTTGGGGTAGTTGCGGCTCGAGCCTGGTACAGGTCAGGTCATGAAAAAGTGGTATCAGAGGTGGTTCGTTCCTTGGGGAGTTGTTCGGACATCCCTAAAAAGGAATTGGTTGAGTTTTGGGGCAATAGTGTCAACGTGTCTCAAGAGCGGCTCTCACTCCAGGGAGTCCAGTGATGGTGCGGCGGCCGACATATCCATTCACCAGGACCCTGATAACCCTCTTGTCGACTCGGCACACTGAGACACTTGTTGCAGGGAATTTGGTTCATGGATTATATAGGATTGAGTCTTTGACTGTCCTTCTTGAGTTAGCTCTCTTGCGTCATTGATATATATATGCTCATTTGACTGTGGTACTCCTTGATCGGATTTAGGATGTCTCCACGATGATAGCCAGCCAGGATACTAGCTCTGGTTCGGGACGACGATTCCGTGAGTGACGAGGCCTCTGTTCGAGATCCATCAATACGATTACCCTTTCTCCAGGAGGACAAGCAGTAGCACCACCACCTGTGGAGTAGTAGATAGTACCGGCAGCGAAGGCTGATGACAAGCACAGGCTGGGCGCACTATGTGAGTTCCAGCGTCAGAGACTGCTGAGGTTCCACAGTGAGCCACACCCTCAGGTGGTGAAGGGTTGGCTAGAGTCGGTGGTCTACCTCTTCAGGCTTGTTCGGACACTGATAGGTTAGATGGTGGCTTGGACAGCTAGTCCTTTTCCACCAAGCAGTTTGGCATGGTAGAGTAAGGGTTACTCGGATACACGATGGGTCATTAATCTCGTAGGATGACTTCTAGCAGCTGTTTCGTGAGGAGTACTACCTCTCCTGCTTACGCTTTTTATGGTTTTGGGTGCTTCTGGAGCTTTAGCGGGGAGTGATGGCAGTGTTTGAGTACGCGACTGGGTTCGCAAACCTTACTCGGTACTCTTTGGACGTGGTCCGTGACGACAACTCCCAAGCACGAAAGTTTGAGCGAGGTATCTGTAGAAGAGATTTGTGCCAGCGTAGTGCCCTTGTGCATCCTCACCCATCTCGGGGTGCTAGAGCAGGCACTGGTGACAGAGAAATTTCTGGCAGAGGAACGTCGATTGGCAGGGCCTCGATGTCGGATGTCTCCCCTTGTTGAGACTCAGCAACATGGGCGTGGATAGTTTAGAGCACCGACATAGCCCAAGGAGGCTTAGTGCTATGTTTGTGATGTGCGAGGTCACGTGGCATGAGACTACTCGACCAAATGTTCTGAGTTTTTCCAGATAGATGGTAGATGCACCGCCACGATAGAGGCAGTGTCGTGATCAGAGAACTCCCAGGTGAGGACAGGGTGGTCCCCAGGGAGGCGGTGTTGGAAGAAAAGCGGGAAGAACTATGGTTGGAAGATGATGTTTCGAGGTCCTTCCACCACCACTAGGCAGCCTATGTCAGGCTCAGGGAGCTGACGGACGGGGCCACAGGTGGCTGTGTGCTATGGATGTCTACAATCCCGCAACACATGAGATGATAAGAGGTAGACTCTGGGACTTTTCCACTTTTCTCAATAGAACTTGTTAGACACTGCGTGAGGTACTCTTTTCGTCTAAATCCTTGTTTGAGGGGTTACCGAGGGTGACGCGGTGCGTCGGTGTAACCCTGTGTTGGTGTTGTCTGACGTAGCTTTGAATGCATTGGAAAGAGGGGTTTTTCCCCAACTGAGACGTGTTTTTGTGATGCGATCAAAACCGTGAGGGAGAGCCAGTGCCACCCAAAGTGGATAGTATTGAGGTGTGGTGGATGAGTCCCTCTGACATGTGCATTCATGGCAGGGTTGTGTGGTGGAGTGTCAGAGAAGGTTCTGAATTTTCGAGTGGGGCTTTTCTGTTTGACCTCCCTTTGCTTGAGGTGCCACTAGTGGGTTTGGAAGGTGCCTGTTTTGGGGATTACTCTCCTTCCAAGAGGGGCAAAGACATGTGGGGTATGCCACGTGCTTTCCGTGCCTAGCCTATGGCAGTTGGATGAGTTTCCTCACCTGCCCTGTTCGTTGGTACCTTGTGTGCCCAACGTCAACCTTGATACAATTATCAAGTACAGGTTGAGGTGATGGACACCCCATAAACAGAACTATGTGATTCACTATGTGGTACTGGTAGTGGTGGTCTTTAACTTGAGAATGTGGAGATGTCGTCTTCTGGGGGAGTGCTTTGTGCTTTACTCAGACCACCAGTGTCTCAGGTGCGTCCTCGCCTAGAGAGTCTCGGTTGTGATGCACCGACGGTGAAAAAAAATTTGTGACCAGATATCCTTGGATGTTTCACCAGATGGATATTCTGAAGGAGGGAATCATGAGACAATGTTCTAGGAACAAACCGATTTCGGTCGCGATGAGGAAAGTAGAGGTGCGGTCAGGAAAGACCCCATAGTTTCTTTGGGCTGTTCGAGGATCGTGCAAACGGTTGAGAGGTTGTCTACCATCTTGCCATACCCTCCCAACAGTAGGAGTGGGCGCACGGTGTCTTCCACGTGTCACAGCTAATGAGGTGCGTGCATATTCCTACGCATGTCCTCGAGAGTAGAAGACCTTATGAGTACGAACCATCCTTGTGGTTCGCGTGTTGTGCCAACTTGGTGTTGTGCAAGTTTTCTTGGGCGCGGAAGAGCTAGGTGTGAGCTCTGTATCCCGAGTTGTTTTTCCTAGTATTGCTTTTCGGGGACGAAAAGCTTGAAGGAGGGAATGATGTAAGAACCCAGGTTTTGGGACTCTAAGACTTTGAAAATTTTCTTGATGTCACTCTAGAGCGGGGTGTTCAAACGACGTGCAATTCCGAGACCCGGTGTGCCTGGAATTAATTTTATAAAAATGATAAGTTTTATATATATTACGCACACACAGTTACATAATGAAAATGAGATATCTCTTAAACGGTTGATCGGATTGGAAATCTGAGACCACGGTTGGGTCCGAAACGTGGTGTTTCCCCTATACGCGACATAAAATAAGTCGACGCGGGACATTCAGACCCATCGCTCGTTAGTGGTGTGTTAAATGGATAAATTAAAATATTAATTTATTAATTTAATGACTCAAACCCGAATAACTCTCGAATGGGGGCTCATATGATAAATTTGAGACCATCGATGAGCTCAAAACATAGGCTCTACCCTAGGGAGGGTATAAATTTTGTTGGCATCGGGTGTTCGGCTTAGGCACCATCGTGGGAAAATAAATAAATGATTAAATGATTATTTTATTTAATTATTTGATTAAAAACCCCTTTTAACCTAATTGAGAGATATAAATTCTCATCTTTTAGGAATTATCTCATAACCTAGGATCTCCAATCGGATCCAGGTGGATCAAAGGGCATACGCAACAGAGATCGACGAACGCAATCTTCATCGATCAATCCAATCTTCAGGTAGTATCACCATTTGATGTTTTTGTGCCTCTTGGGCATATTAATTTCTTATTCATCAATCCGCACCCTTGCACGATACTAGAAATTAGAATAAACTTTTTCTAATCAGTTTAGTAATTATTGATATTGTTCTTCATTCATTTTTGTTGGGATAATGAATCAAAGTTAAACAATTCGTCAATATTTGTTTTTGAATATCCGAAAATCAATTGTCTTGCGATCGACCCTTGACACAACGGATCACCACCCCGAGTTTAGATTTGAGACCGATAAATTTATCTAGCCGTTATCCGGTGCCATGAGGAGGAAGTCGAGGCGATGGCGCGAGCGAGGTAGGCGATGCAACTGGCCTGAGGCGCGGCGGCGCGGCGGCCTGGAGGCGCGGCGGCACTGCTAGTCGAAGGTGGAAGCGGCGGAAGATCCGGTGAACAGCGGGACACTGCGTGGTTGAAGGGCCGACGGATAGAGAGGTGGCGTGAAATTGGGGGTAGGAGATTAAAGGTCGGAGAGAGTAATTAAAAAGATTGAAATAATAATAATAAAATTTAATAAAATAAGGAAGAGATGAGCGTGGTGGGCATGGAAAGAAGAAGATTGGAGAGAGAATGAGGGAAAAAAAAAAGGAAATAATAAAAGAAAATTCAAAGTAAATGGTGATGCGCTGTACGGGCAAAGGGGATTGTGGGTCATTTCATTGTGCGTGGAAATCAATACCACATTCATTGAAGTTAATTAAAAAATTAATAATAATAAAATATTATTAATTTTTTTTATGCGAAAAACATATTTTGGTCATATCGTTTTCATATGGTGTCGGTTTCACGAACTGTCACCACCAGTGTAGTCTTGACTTCGAGACGGACATTCCGAGTCCAATATTGGATGTGTTTTACAGGTTTGTGGATTGGGTACCCGAAACACTCAAATAATAATAATATATTATTATTATTAAATCTTTAACCAGCCGTAACTCCTACGTGTGACGTCCGATTGACTTGTCGTTAGCGGTGACGTGAACCTATCATTAAGACGGTCTATTCAAGTGTAATGTTGAATATTAAATTCTAGTTCGTAACTCTCCCATACGACATCAGATTGACGAGCCATCAGCGGCGTTGTGCCCTGACATTGAGGTGGACTTTTTAGGACTAAATTGCAATTTTTTAAACCAAAGTCAAGGTGCGGGCCCCACAGGGCCTAGTTCGCACGTTTTACGGTGAAACGTCACTTTTCCACTCGACATCTGTTTGGGGTGTTTGAGTACTCGTTTCTGAGTGCTTTTTCGAGAGGATTGCAACGGTGCAATCCGCCCACCTAAATTCGGGCTCGAGGTGTGGGTCCCACTGAGCCCCATTGACTTATAACGCGAGGAGTTGCAGCTTCTGCATCTGGAGTCCGTTTTAGGCTCCGATAGCGGCGCTGTAACCCTGACATCGAGATGAGGTTGATCGGGGTATCTTCAGGCGATGAATTCGGAGTCGAGGCGTGGGGCCCACGGGCCATCTTTGAACTGTGTGCAGCGTACTGTGACTTTTTCATCAGACGTCCATTTGGGGCGTATGAATAGTCGATTCAGTGTGTTTTTCTGAGAGCATCGTGATGGCGTAGTTCCCCCGACCTCTTTCGGGACTGAGGTGCGGGCCCCACGAGACATTGTATGGGCGTAAAGCGGTGTTGAGTAACTTTTTCATCGGAAGCTTGTTTTCAGCAAGTAAGTAGTCTATCTCGCGTGTTTTTTAGCAAGGATTACAATGCTGTAATCTGTCCAGGCAAGCAGATCCTCTTACATGATCTTATTAAATGTGTAAATATGAAAGGGTGTTGGTCGGAGGTTTCTTTGACGCACTCTAAACCTACGCACGGTAGCGGTGTTGGTGGAACCCAGTGATGACACAGGTAGTGCAGAGATATTGGCCTGGTTCCGGGTTTACCCTCTAGCAGGACTGGGCAGTGGGTCACCTGATGACTTATTTATGGTTTACCCTCCAGCAGGGCTGGACAGTGGGTCACCATCGACTTATTTATGGTTTACCCTCCAGCGTGGCTGGGCAGTGGGTCACTGTCGACTTATTCAGGTTTTACCCTCCAGTAGGGCTGGGCAGTGGGTCACCCAGTGAGTTATTTACGGTTTACTCTCCAGCGGGGCTGGGCAGTGGGTCACCGTCGACTTATTTACGGTTTACCCTCCAGCGGGGCTGGGCAGTTGGTCACCGTAGACTTATTCAGGATTTACCCTCCAGCAGGGCTGGGCAGTGGGTCACCCGGTGATTTATTTACGGTTTACCCTCCAGTGGGGCTGGGCAGTGGGTCACCGTCGACTTATTTACGGTTTACCCTCCAGCGGGGCTGGGTAGTGGGTCACCGTTGACTTATTCAGGGTTTACCCTCCAGCAGGACTAGGCAGTGGGTCTCCCGGTGATTTACTTACGGTTTACCCTCCAATGGGGCTAGGCAGTGGGTCACCGTCGACTTATTTACGGTTTACCCTCCAGCAGGGCTGGGTAGTGGGTCACCGTTGACTTATTTAGGGTTTACCCTCCAGCAGGGCTGGGCAGTGGGTCACTCGATGATTTACTACGGTCTACAATCCAGTGGGGCTGGGCAGTGAGTCACCGTTGACTTATTGGGGATTACCCTCCAGCGGGGCTGAGCAGTGGGTTACCCGACGACATAATTCAGACTCGGTCCTTTCTATGAGGCTAGTCAATGACTTTTCTCCGTGGTTACCAGAGCGGGACCCTTGGTGGTACGATGTAGTGATGAGCTCGCTTGACGTGCGAGATTGTTGGGCATCAATGATGGCTATCCTTTGAACTGTTGGCGACTCTTCTTGGGCTGAGCTTGGAGGTAGAGATCCCCTTACACACTCGTTTGAGTTTCTCGTCGAGTATATATATAATCATCATACTGTTGTTTCCACTCCTTGGGTTCGGTTACTCTCCTTCTAGGAGGGGCAAAGACATGCTGGGTATGCCACATGATTTCCGTGTCTAGGTCCTCTTGGTTGGACAATTCTACTCTCCTGTTATAGGCAACGAAGACTCAATGAGAAGTTCATCTTCTCATCGTTTCTAGCTCTTTGCGCCTGGACGAGTCTACTTCCTTTCTCTTGTTGGGTTGGGGTGCACTCTCTCTTTTGTACTCTTGCACTATTCTTTGTTTTGTCTACTGCTCACCGTTTTAGTACCTCCTTTGTTGCTCCCTCGAGCTTTCGGGGCATCCTACTGAGTATTTTTATACTCACCCCTGCTTGGGCTTTACCCGCACTTAGTGGGCCCTTGTAGACGACGAACAGGTCGGTCGAGACTACGGAGGAGCGTTGAGGACACAGGAGCTTGGGCTGCATTCAGTGGCCATAGCAAAACTTTCTGGGTGTGACTCACCTGTGGCTTACTTTCGTTTTACCTATTGCCTGGTTGTGGCACCTTTCTGATCGGGCGCATGTTTTTCCCCTTTTACTGTTCAGTTTACTTGTCAGTACCCTTCACTACTTTACTTGTACTGGTTAGAGGTCAATGCATGTATGTTGGTTTCCCTTTTTTTAGCAATGTTGTATCTTGCTTTCCTTTCTCTACACTTTTGCATTGAGTTGGCTAGGTGTGTGTGTACAGTTTCGTAGGCAAAGGCCTCCCCTAGTTTGTTGTGCCTTCGGCGCTAGTCGCTAGCCCCTGGCCTATGGAGGCGGGCTTGGGGTAGTTGCGGCTCGAGCCCGGTACAGGTCGGGTCGTGATAATAATAACCAATATATATATATATATTAATATCATCCTATAATTATGGAGTCATTTCTAGGAGACACATGTCAGGTGGGTGTACTAATCTCTACTAACCTGGAGGGAAAACCCAGTGGGGGTCTATGCAATGAGGCCTCATCACTCAAATATTCAATGAAATAACACTATATATGAATCCTGTATGGTTATCATTGTGTTGATATCTTGAAATTTTACAAGTTTTACCATGCTTACGTGAGAATATCAAGGGATCTGACGCATGAAGTACATGGAATTTAAAGACTCATTCTTATATGATTCAAGTACCATTGGTTTCCTCACAACTGATGTCTTAGCATACCGAGTTAACAAGTATGTGATTATAATCCTAGTGTATATATATATATATATATATCATTCATTACACCATCACTAGATTCTCTAGCCTAAGCATGGAAATCGTGACCCATTAACTCCATTTCCCTAAGTTATCAAACAAATCCCTACAACACATCCACCTAAAAAACTATCCCAATGATATAACTACTATAATAAAACACTATCACAATATATCCCACCATGACCCCACCTGAGTTAGTATCAATTCCAAACTAACACCCCCAAACAACCACCAATAGGCCAGGCGTGGGAGAATGATGTTGAGTAGGCATATCACACATGATGGGAGACCTTAGCTCTATACACACGCACACATCTCCATACAAAAGTTCATGTAAAATAATATAATATGAAATATGTATAGGGTAAAAACAATTTATTAACCTCTAGGTAAATATAGGATTACAAAAATTAATCCAAGTATAAGGATGGGGGAAATACATTCCCAAAAAAAGGAACCTAACCCAGTCTGAATAAACTGTTGAAGATGAACATGAGATCCTTGATCGTGATATCATAAACTAATCACCATAAATTTTCATTATCTACTATGATAACTATGCTATACATAATCTAGTTCAAAAAAATCTCTGCTAATCTTTCTATCGACTGCATAAGGCATGACGCATGCGGGAAAAGATCATGTAAGGTTGAGTATATACATACCTAGTAAGATGCCTCAAACAACAGAAAGGGTGAACTAACAATAAGATTGTCAGATAAACCCATAATATATAAAAAACCCAAAAAACTTACATTCTCAAAAATGTAATCCCAATTAAAGAGAGAGGAATCTTCATCTTCACAGCCACTTGGGAAGGATGTGTTTGTCTGCAGAAACAAGAGCCAATGTTATCCTGATGCTAAAATCCTAATGAAACCTCACCTGATGTATATTAGAGGACCCACAACTCACTATATATTTCCTAGATTGTGTTAGTACCAACTCTAATTCGAATCCCATGTTCAACCTTATGAGAATATAAGGGAAGCATTCTTCTTCCCTAAAAGATTCCACAGTCAATGTAATACAAACTATTATGGAGGATTTTCTCCCCATCGGAGCACAACAACAGGGGAGTAATAAATTCACAGATATAGGACCTATAATCATATGTTTATTGATATTACCGAACCTACCTATATTATAGATATGGTAACTCCACACTTTATATGAATATATGTTCTCTAGTGGAGTGTCGATACCAACATAAAATCCAATTATTGCACTCAAATCACGATATCAAATGACTATGTTGGAAGAAGTGAATCATTCGTGTAACCTCACGACATATCCCAAATGACAAAGATAAGGTCAAAATCAAATCCCATATAAAATATAGTAATGAATGAATAGTATTGGGTCTAATTATGAGTCTACAAGATGAGATATGAATGATATAAAATCAATGGAAAAGAATTTGTTATGTTCGTATTGGGACCACAGTGTGGATGTCCAAGCCCAACCTTGTTTGTGTCTTGCAACCCTATATAGAAAGTAAAAATATATTTAAACATCATTTTCATGCAACCACATGGTATTTGGCATCACATAGGGTCCTAGATGTGCCCTTCATTGATACAGATCGACTGGACGGAGAGCTCCACCCAGTGTCTCCATATGAGGACATGGCAAGTCGGACCAATCTAGGTCATGGGCATATAATACCTCCACATATCAAATCCATAAGTATTATCACATGGATTTTCTTCCATACCACATGGTTTTTGATATTTAACTTGGTATTTGAACCCTAGCTACTATATAACAAATACTACATGGTCTGTGTTATTATGAAACACATGGTTTGTAGTCAGGTTTTCCAAGGATAAAAAAGAATGGACTCCTGGATCATCACACATATATTGTTTCTATAACAGATCTCATTAGATGTCACACACAAGGTTCCAATAATGTGGTAACCATCTACTTTCATTGAATTATGTCTTCTAGTGGTATGAAAATAGTTTTCTATAATAATTTTTATTATATCGTGCCTTCATCATCATATGAGAGTTCGTCCCTCCATATGTTATTATTAAATCAACTATCAATCATAAATGATCTTCATTTCTATCATATACCACTACATACATATTTAATTTCACCAAACAACATGAATCGGGGTTCGATCGTGTCGCAAATATGATTATTAGTCGAGATTGTCATCCTATGGCAGGCCAACGACAATTAAGAAAAGAAACAAGGGGAAAGACATAATAAAATAATGTGAGGTCATCAATGGAAAAAAGAACATTTCCATAAATTGAAATTATAGAAAAAAATGAAATAAAATTTATTTTTTATCAAAAATGGAAATTTTGGGTCAATAGAAAAATATATGTTGATAGGGTTTTGCAAAGGACAGATCCCAAAAAATCAAATAACAGATATATCCATGCTTAAAATCAGAAACGAGGTTCAAGAAAAAAATTCAAAAAATATTACGACCTACCTAAAATTGGATTGCTCATTGATGAATAACAATTCTTCATGATGGTCATTGGCATGATCCATAATTTATGTCACTGAGAATGAGATCAGTTGAAGCTGATTGTCAATTCATAAACCTCTTAAGTTATGATGTTGAAGATCCTATAAAATGGTGATGGTACCCTCCTCTCAATAACCTAGTCTTATAACTTTAACCCTATTAATTAGTGATGACATGGGTTAGATAGGGGGTGTCATGGTTTTACAATTAATAATTAAACTAATTTAATTCAACTATTCTGATTCTCCTAACGGTAAATTGGCCCAAAACTCAAAGAATACTAAAAATATGTAGTTTATAGGGTAAACCACACATTCCAGATTCAACTAGGCAATCATTTTTTTCATTTGATACTCTAATTAATAGTAAAACCAGTTATTATGAGAATATTTTCATGTGTGATTTAATACACTAAATGTTTTTAATACCACAATTTTGGGGTCCCATGAAACAAATCACACCATGAAAACACGGATTAAAAACCCATATATATATATATATGGTCAAAAAATCAAAATCAGGGTTATAATACTCACAAAAATAAATAATTTATTATTCTATAAATAATCCTCCTTGATGAAACTTTTTATTATTAAACAATTTTTTAGGGGGAAGTGAGAACCCTCACAACACAACTAGTTCAAACACCGAAAGAAAGTAAATAATTGTTAAAGGAAAGTTTAAGCTAGCTAGAATTGATATCCCTAAAAAATTTCGATTGAATAGATGATACCTATGTGTCTAGATCATCCTTTAATATTTCTTCATAATGATATGCCAAATATCCATAAGATTTCATGTAATCCTCTTTTTTGATCTTTCCCATGTTGAAGACTCTAATAAATATGTGGTCTTGGTTGTCAATCCAATCACATTGTTCCCTATTAGTGTCCACTCGGAGCAGTATTCCCATAATTTGTTCAGTATCTTCATATATCTCCTTAAACATCAGAGATTCCTCCACCATTTCATCACCTTAGAGCATGAGAAGTTCTAGATTAAGATCTAGAACTATGAATTTCTCATGTTGAGGTCCATCTAGAGTCTCTTTGGGAGTAACTGACATACATGATATATATATAATGGGTATAAAATTAACATAATCATTTCTATATTCAATAAATTTATGTAATATAGGTGAATATGCTTCAATCAAGGTAAGTACATATAGAATATTCATAAAGAAGATACATTTGAAGAAAAGTTATTCTTATTCACGATGGATGTTTAAGAAAGAAAAACACAATGATTGATAATATCTATGAAATAATATATGATTATATAATTAATAAAGATAAATTAGGTGGATATTATAATTTTATGAATATCACTGATCATGATTAGGATATATCAATGCATAATGACTTAGATGAAACCCAATATTTTAGGAGTTTTAAAAACCAACATTTGAAATAAGAAATAACTATTCTATTTTGAAAAAAAATTAAATAAAATATTTTATCAATATATGAGAAAAAAAATTACTTTGAGAATCCTTGATAACTTTGTGATATTGATTAATATAAAATTAAATAGGTATCAGAAAGATGTGTTCCCATAAAAGATTAAAATCTATTCTTTTTAAGCTTTTACAAAAACAACCCACATAAGTATTATAAATCTCATAAAACATTTAAAGGATTTATTGTACTATAAAATTACCTTAATTTATATTTTATATATAGATTAATACATTAATAAAATCCTATAATAAAAATGGAAAGGTAGAAAAGGGATGTTCTAGGTAGAAATGAAGATATATGGTCACATTCACTTATATGAAACACTTCAGGTAATAATCTAAGTCAAGGGGAAATGAAATTTTGATGATACATGTAAAACCCCATGAATATAAAAATAAATTAATGAGGGGTTTTATAAATAAAAAAATTCCCCTTTTGGATTATCTCTCAATAATAGACTTTATTTAACGATAATATTGGCAGAAAACCCATTACGGTTTGAGTAACATTTTTACTAAGAGCCATTTATAGAGAATGACTCAGTAATAGGGTGATCCTCATTGAAGAAAATGACATTTTTTTGAATACTGTAAACTTTTCAATGATATCATTACACTATTTAGAGGTCAATTAATCCAAAAGAAAAAAATAATGGATTTTGAAGTGATATTTGGTATATAAACCTTCAAACTATTATTTAGACACATGTTTTCAACATTTTTGAAGTCATTTACTCGTATATTTTCCTGTTACATTTTTTTTGTTTTATGTTTGTAACTAGTTTTTATCCAAGAAAATTTTATTTTATTAAACATAAAAAATAACCCATTTTACCAAATTTGGGTGTGATTACCCTAAAAATAATATGAATTCATTAAAATTAAAATTTTAAATGATTTTAAACTATCTTCTAAATTGAAATATTTTGTATATTGAAAAAAAAATTTTGTAGAAAAATGATTGTTTAACCATTATCTGTTCTTAATCATATTTAGCACTAATTACTAATTAAATTTGTATGAATATGATTATAGGATGATTTAAATTACATATTATAGTTATTACCTAAAATATATCTATTTAATTTATTATAAATAAATTATATAACATGAATAAAATAATTCATTAAAAATAATCGGTTCACAGTTATCATGGTCATTAACTTTAATCTAAGTAATAATAATTTTTTCTCAAAAATGAAATTCAACATATAAAATAATATGTTCATTTTGACCTAAAATATTAAATTTATTTTGATATATTTAATTTATAAAAGTGATGAAAACGCATTTTTTATATAATATAATAAAATAGTTTTTAGAGTAAAATATTATTTATCTTTAAAAAGTAGTAAAAATGGATTTAATAAATTTAATTTTAAATTTTAAATTATTTTTTATTAAATTAAAAATATAATTTTAAAAATAAAATGTTTAAATAAACTAGTTTATCCTTGTATTATGAAAATTTTATAAAATAAATGGCATCATTTTTTTTATTTAATTTACTATTCACATAAAATATATTATTTTAGGGAAATGTAAAAAAAATACTATTATAGTTTTGAAATGATGAATTATAAAATAATATTCATTTTTTAAAATTCAAATCCTAAAATTCATAAATTTTTCTTTTAAATGAAAATAACATAAATAAAGAGAACTTATTTTGTTGAAAAAATCCATTTTAAAACATTGCTTATTATTTATCATATTTTTTTAAATTTATAATTGATTGCAATATTATTATCTACCATAGGTCTTATTCTTAATATAATTTCCCTATCTAATATATTTTTTATTTTTTTAGTTACGAGTTTCATGAGTAAAAATCTATAAAGATGGTTTTTATTTAAAATAAAAAATATTTGTATTGAAATCTTGGGTTGTTACATTCTACCCGCATAAATAAATTGGGTCATTGAACTTGTAACTCTTACTCACTGATTAATGTTGGTGAGTATATTCTTAATATGTTTTCCATTTGGGATAAAACATCTAATATGACAACTATCTTAATATCTTATGAAATATAAGGAGACTTATCTTTCAACAAAAAATATTAATTTTTCATAAAATAATATTTTCAAGTTTGAATATACCCTAATCATACAGTTTTCAAAATATACAGCTCTAAAAACAATTTTCAATCTCTAAGATGTTAAAACAAACTGAAATCATATATTCTGCCAACACTAACACTATCATTTACCCACTAATGTATTTACCACTAGTTCAAAAAGTCACACAACAGTCAATATATATCATAATCCACAAAAATTAGAGAAAATTTAGCAAAAAATTCATAGAATACTTTAAACTTTATTCAATAATAAACAAAATTATAAAAAAATTATATAACTCTCTTTTATCAAACTCAATCAACCCTTTATTATCTAATAATCCATTATATATTAAATCTAACAGTTATTAATCCATCAATCATGTATTTTCCAATATTTATCCTAAAAAATAACTATATCATAAAAATTAATTTTCAAGGTTATTGATATAATTTAATATATCTCTCTCAAACTTTAAAGTATAACTACTTTTGAACAATCCTTAGATGTTTCACATAGTCCTCAGAACCTTTAGAATATACCAAATCATCAATGATTTATATCCTTTATCAATAAAAATTCTCAATATTTTTCAGTTTCAATTTCTATTAAGACATCATCCTTGTTACCTTAGGTAATCTTAGGAAACTGATTTTTCCATCATAATCTGCATATGCTAAAATTCTCAACCACATAAGTACGCTCCCTTATTCAATTATCATACATAGTGATTTCCAAATACATAACTTTCTCAACTTCATTTCTATAATCCTTTTTCATCCAAATAATAAAACCACAAAAATGTTTTAATATCCATAATATGAATAAGAAAACATCAATATAAAGATATATTCATCTATGCCACTTTCATTTATACCATATGATAATTTCAATTTGACTTATGACTCTCTTCATAGTTGGGGTGGTTCCTACGTGGTAAAACCCATAATCTTTAATCCAAAAGAGAAGGGTTCAAATCCTGGAAATACCCTTTAGGGGTATTTATATCACAGGTGGTGTAGTTATCATGACACCTAAAGGCAGTGACGTAGGCCGAGATGCAAGCAGTGACACTGTCCGGACGTAAGCCTATTGAGACTAGCATGATTATTCTAGCATAATGTTGCACCGAGCCTCCATACTATGTTCATGGGCGACAAGGCCTTAGGCCTGTGAGCTATGTAATGGGTCTTCCTCTACCTTGAGAGAAAGAGGTATATTATTTCAAAATAAAAAAGTGGATTTTTCCCCACCTTTAAAAATAATTATGACTCTCTTTGTCAAATCCTTTGTTATCCATGGAATTTTTCCAACTATTATATTTATACTAATTAGTTTACATCAAACTCAAATCCTTTATCATTTTTTATTTGATAGAATTAGAATTAACCATAGAATATCCCCCATGGTTGTCAAAATAGGTGTTTGGTTAGTATTCTTTGTCTTGCATCAAGTGAATATTGAGTTAATACACAACATGCCCTTTTTGGGTTGTTACCCCAAGGCATATATGTTTTAGAGTCTTTATAAACTTTTTATAACTTGGAAGATATTTAATTTCTATTAAAAAAACATGATCTCAACCATATAATATTTTGGGATGCTATCTAATACTTAGACATATCCCTTAGAATCACCCATATGGTATTTACTAAATTTATATGATCCTAGTCATTAAAATGACTAAAATAATTCTAATAAATAACAAAACACCTTTCTACTACAAACTAAGGCACACCCAAACTCTCACTCCATTATATAATGCTATGAATAATAAACCTTACAAGAAGTATTTGATACACATCCTTAATTACAAGATGTTTCACACATAATATAACATTTATAATTCAAGGACCTTTTAGAATTATATTTTTAGGTATTTATGAAATATATTTTACTAGTAGAACCCATGTTCTTTTTATCAAATAGACATTTTTCATTATATAAGAAAATAATTAATCCATTTCCACTCTTGAACATCTCTCAGAAATCATCTACACAATATACTCTTCTAAAAATATCTTATATATTCATTTTCTAAATAACATGGAGAAATGGAAACATAAATAAAAGCAAGATCAAATTCTCAATAAGGGTAAAAATAAGAAATAAAAACCAATAATCATAAGTGATCATAGGATAACCAAATGGGTATAATTAGGATATATAAAAAATAATACCAAGAAAAAAAGAGATCATAGAACATGGCATAGTCATTTCATAACATAATAAATCAATCAACCGAGTATAGAAACATGAGTTAATAAATAAGAGTCTAGGGAGATAAGAAAAAAATTCTAGCACAAACACTAGTATAGGGAAAATTTCTTTTATCTTCCACGTCATGATAGCATAATATAATAATGCAAAACATTTTTAAAATATGCTACATACATTAGTATAAGGAACATTACATTCATGAGAAACACCATCAATTCTCATACCTATGAGTAACTAAAACGCACATACGAATACATTTCTTATGAGATATAAACTTTTAACCAATTTATTGGAGAGAAATACTAGACCGCTCCCATCATTCATCTATACTTTAATGTTTCATATAAAATTAATCATTTATAACATCTTAAATAACCCCTAGAAATGAAATTGGTTTCATGGAATACATCATAAATAACCCACAATAATAAAATAGGTTTCATATCCTTTTCTAAAATATTCACCAAAGTAAATAATTTATAATTCCATTAATATTCATAATAAGACAAACAGAGGAAAATTAAATGGGTATCCAAAGATATTTAGTAAATCTATAGGTAAATAACCATTAATAAATATAGTAAATCATGTGGTATTTATACCATAGAAGTGGTATATGGTTAGGTTAACATTTTCCTATATCATTTGATGTATGTTATAATGTTGAATACCCTTTAATCAAAGGAACTATAGGGTGTTCACGAAGCAAATACATTGGTAGAAAATTTATTATTATTATTGATGGATGGTTAGGAAAGACAAAGGTATTGATATATCATAACTTTAACAGAAAATAAAATTAAATAATACATTTTGATAAATAATTTGGATGGTATAATTTAATGAATATCCTTAATCATGAATAAGATATATCATATGAAAATGAAATAGATTAAAAACACTTTTTTGAGTATTAAAAAAATCACTTTTTAAATTGAAATATCCATCATCTACTCAAAATATTTAAAAGAAATTATGAATCTAGGAGAAAAATAATTCCTTTTTAAAAGCTTTAAAATTTATAGATAAATATTCATATAAAATTTCCAAGGATGTGTAAATTTATATCACATAAAAATCATTTAAAATACTTATTTTCTCACTTTAATGAAAATGACCCATATGAAAATATTAAAAATTTATATAAAAATTATAATATTAAAGTAGTATAAAATTACATAAATAAATTATTGAGTTATATATAAGGATATTTTCAAATTCATCCAATGAATATTAATATGGAAAATATGGAGGATCTCAAATTAAAAGAAGAGATGGTGCGAGTTTCACACAAAAGAATTGAAATGGTTACAAATATATGAGTCAAGGGGAAATATAATTTTTGGGGAAAATGTAACATAACAATACTATATACTAAAAATTATGAGGTTTTATATAAATAATACCAATTCCTCATATTTATTTTCTCTAAAAAACAATATTAATTTGAAGATACGATTTGCGCTAAAACCCTCTAGGATTGAGTAACATTTTAACTGAGACTGATTTAATTATAGAGATTCATATTATTCTAAAAAAATTAAGAAAATATAATTAATTATATAATATCTCAAATTTCATATGTATACATCACATAAAAACATGGTGTGTAAAATGAAACATTTCTCGGGAAATTATGTTTGGCACAAATAACCCCTTACAAACATAGAACATTTCGAATCAAACCCCCTTGATGGATATGATTTAAAATGAAATAATAAATACCATTATAAAGTAGATTATAATTATTGAAAATTTTAAATAGGCATTTGATACACCATTTCAAAGAATACATAGTGTACAATAAGAAATATTTCTCAAGTGGTGAAAATTTGAGATAAGAAACTTTATCGTGGTCCGGATTCACTCTGTGAAATTTCCTAACTACCTAAATAATAAAGTTATATTTATTATATTCCTAGTTACGTATCATTTTCATTTATGTTTCATTTAATAAGGACAATTTTTATAATATTTAATGTAATTATTGTATAGTTATTTCTTATGATTGTTATTTTGTGTGAAAATTGAATCTGTTTGGGCTTATTTTTGTAATTTATCAATTAATGAAGGTGTGTTAATAATAATTCAAATACATAAAAAAGGAATTTTAAAAAAATTGAATAATTATTTTATTAATATATTATAATAATATTATAATTTAATTTCCCACAATTATCTGTGATATAATTTTATAGCATCATTCATGTAAGTGGTTAAAAGGAACCAAACAAAAACATGCTATAATTAAATGTGTGAATATAGTTAAGATAGTGAATGATTTCATAATTATTTACATATAATGACATTATTTATATTTTATTAATCATTTTAATCATATTTTTATTGGGTTGGATAAATAATAAAAATCAATATGATAAAATAAAATTTTTACTTCGTGGAGGCGGTAGTCTGCAGAACACATGCTTAACTTTTTCACTTCTTGATGAATGATAAGTAAGGGAGGTGGATTATAATTTTCCTATTTATAATGATAATTATATTATACATTTCTCATTTATTCTTATATTAAATCCTCATAAATAAAGAATAGATTCAGTGGTGAAAAATAGAAGACATCTCTTCACAGAGGTCGTAGTTCGCACAACACATCTTTGACGTTCTTATTTTTTTCAATGATGATGGAAGGTTATGAAAAAGGGTTATTCTATGGATATAATAACTATTATGTTTACTAATTATACGGATTGAACTATATTACTCTGGTTAATGTAGTTTTTTAAAAGAAATATTAAGAAGAAATGATAAGGAGTAAAGAATACTTGTGTCGAGACCTTGAACATCCTCTGGGTGAACTCCTTATAATTGAAGGACATAGGATAACTTGTAGTTAATGGGGGGATTAAAATATGTAATTAAATAATAATAGGGGGAATTTTTTTGGGTCTAATTATTTTTAAAATGGAATTTTGATTATTGAAAGGGTTGAGTGATACCATTTTTAAGTGATGAAAATTGAACTCTTTTGAAACCCTTTACTCTTTAATAATATCATTATAATATTCAAGGGTCAAATACTCCAATATTTTGAAATAATATATTTTTTTGGTTGATATGATTAAAAAATCCACAACTATGTAATTAAACAAATTTTTTTAAAAAATAATTTCCCTTTCTCTAATATTTTAACTTTGGCCTTTTTTGTTTTACCCTTGTAAGTAGTTTTTTTCAATGTAATTTATTTATTATTAAACATGTAAAATAACCTCAATTAGAAAAATTTGGGGTTGTTATCTTAAATTTATTCTATCTTTTATCTAATTAAAATTCTAAATAATATAAATTATCTTTTAGAACAAAACATTTTATATACAGAAAGATAATATTTTGTAGAAAACTAATGATTTAACCATTATGTATGCAAAATCTCATTTAGAATTAAGTACCAATTTAAATTGAATTAATATAATTAGATATTTGTTTTTAAAACATATTATATTCATTATTTAAAATATATAAATTTATTTTATTTGATAAAAATTACAAAATATTAATAAAATAATTCCTTAGATTTAACTCTTTCACCATTATCGTAGTCATTAACATAAATCATGGGAATAATAATTTTATTCCAAATAATGAAATGGAACATATTACAAAATAAAATAACATTTATATAAAATATTATATTCATTTTAATATATAAAATTTTTATAATTGATCAAAACAAAATTTTTGTATAAGAAAATATAAACAATTTTTAGATTAAAATATTATTTACGTTTCTAAAACATTAAACATCGGTTCAATAAATAAAACATATTATTTTTATATGATTAATTTTAATTTAAAAATATAAATTTTTATACATAAATGTTTTCAAAATCATTTAATCCATTCTTGTATTATGATAGTTTCATAAAATCAACAGTATTAGAAAAAATGTTATTTTTTACACTAAATTCAATTATTTTATAAAATTATTAAAAAATAATCATAGTCTAATTTTAATATACTAATTTAAAAAATATAATTAATTTTAAAAAATTCTAATTCTAATATTTATAAATTTATATTTTCAACACAAATATACAATTTATAAATAAAAAATTATTTTATTGTAAAACACCCTTTTGAAATATTGAGTATTTTTAATCCTGTTTTGTATACATTTATAATTGATTGCAATATACTTATCTACCTTAGTTTTTATTCTTGTTATAACTTTATTATAAATTATTTCATTGATTGTTTTTTTGGTGATGTGTGTGGAAGAATCTATCAACAGAGTGTTTATTTAAAAGAAAAAAATAGTGTATAGTAAAATATTGGGTCATTACAAATAACTAATGTCTCTAGTTCCCTAATATAGCTGTGAATATCTAAGGGTTTATATTCAAATTTAATAAAAAATATAACCTTTAAATATAAAATTTAATATGTAAATATACAACCTTGTAATATAGTTAGTAAATCCTTTGGTCTGGCCACCATTTGCAAACATCTTAAAAGCAATGAGCCTTTAAAAATAAATAATAAAATGGTATAAATGGATATTAATCCTCATGAAAATGATTTTTATGTCCTTTAAAATTTTAATGGATTCCTTACCACTCACCTTGTACATGTCCATCACTTCATTGACCCATTACAAATTTCTTTATCTTTGGTTCGATATGTATCCCTCCACATATTCTTGAAGTAAGTATTTAGTTTAATTTTCCCCAAAACTAATTTTTTTATTCTCAGCTATTATAGGTATTGAATGTTGATCTATGGGTTGGTTCTATAATTTTACCCCATTTATTGGGATGAAGATCTTTTATATGTGCCTCAATATTCTATAATAAATAGGGGATTCACTATGAAGGGATTCTATCAAGGAGGTATCACTCTATAATGGAATGGTATGCAGTTTGTAAATGGTTGATTTAGATTAATTATTGAGTTTATAAGATTAATTACTTCTATAGGTGGTTGGATTTGATATTTCTTATGTGTTTATTTGTCAACCCCTACTCAATGTGGTTTGTGTTATACTATAGTTCATGATAGATTCTTTATAGTTCTTGGATAGAAAGGGATCATTGAACCATGATGTTTGATTCTATTTTATGAATCTAAGAAAGAATAGTAATTCTACGTCATGATATGTAAGGTTATTCCCTGATGGGCTTGGGATTAGGTTTATTATTTCTTCCCTATAATATGGCACTATTACAATACCAAATGTTCTTGCTGAAACACATGTCTGGAATGATTTTTTATGTTTAAATTTAATTAATTTAAATTCTTAAAAGTTTAAAAAAATTAGGAACCCTTTCATTCTTAAAATATTTTCATGTGGCCTCTTCTCCTTTGGTTCTTATCCTAAATCTCTATATTCTTCTTCATTTTTATCTAAATTCAAGTTTCATTTATCATGGGAAGGTCCCTCAAGTAAGGTGGATACTCCTATTAGAGTCCTTCATTATTTATCAAATTGTTTCATTGTGTATCTTTGTTTGTTCTTTAATTTGGATTTTTTATCAGTTTTTGTGTTTTTTATTGGTTGTAATTGAATTTTCTATTGGCTTTTAATGAGTATGGACCAACTAGATCTAGATAGGTGGTACCTTTATTTCCCTATTGTATCAACTCATTATTCATGAGTCATATGAAATACATGAATTTTTATCATCTTCATATAATATTTAAAATTAATTAAATTGTTTTCTTAAGTTTCCTACGATTTGAGTGCAATCAAATAGGTCATGAGTGGCCTATTTTATGTGTTTCTTTACACCAATGGTAATTATTAATCATTCTTTTTATGAATGATAATATAAAATTAGGTTTTTAGACTTCATATGTGTTACTATGAATAAGATATAACCCTTAGGTCTTAGTGTAGTGACCTAAGGTAATCCTTAGTAATGATTAGGTTGAGTATATTCTATGTTAGAGGTGACATAGCTTAAGAACGAGACTCTAAAATGGTTTGATGAACAAATATCACAATCCATGATATGTTTAAAAGTTATAAATTAATAATATTATTATTAATTTAATTATCATTAATTTTATCACTGGGTTGGTATGTTATGGTATCACATCAACTAAAATAGGTTCAGTGATTCATAAATCACTATAATTCCATTGAAATGGTGCAATATCTTCCACTTTGGAATGTTATATCAATTTTATATAACACACCAGAGATATCATATTAGTAGAGCATCCTCCTTTCAAGAGAATTGTCTTAGTGGTTCAAAGTCCAGTCAATGGATTATTTCAATGTTATACAATCTAAATGGGATTTGATGTTATTGGTGTATCAACCACATAAGATATTATATTGTTTGTAAATAATCTACCAAGAGTATAGTATTTATGGTTCATCATCCACATATCTATGTTTTATTTTTCGTAAATCATCCTCATGGAGATTTGAGAGAGTGGTATTTCATCCACCATGATAAGTATGTCAGTTGTATACCACCAACCCAGTTTCACATGGGCATGTATAGTGGTGGTTTATCTTCCCTATAATATTAGTGATGTCTTATTCCATAAGAAATTTATCATTCAATAGTGATATTGGTTTGGTGATAATTTATTTTCATTGGTAGATTTCCATGGGGATGTGTTGTTCACCTAGTGATTCTCAATAGTGATAACTCATTCACCTTGATAAGTATACTAGTATGGATATTACAATAAGCTCTATTTGTGTTCAAACCATGTATAAATAATCTCATTTTGGTGTTTAAAAAATAATGTATTTTCACATATGATTAGTAAAATCTTTCCATAGGGTGATGAGTTACTTAGAAGACCTATTTAATTGTCCCTTAATATCAATAATGAATCCTTAATTATTATTCTTATTATGGAATCCATTTATGTTGGCCTATGGTGTTTTATTCACACCTCACCCTAGATCCTAGGCACACAGGAACACTTTATGTTTCATTACCCATGTAAAGGGAAGGGCACTGCTACATCGGGTGTTTGAGCTAATGGATCTTGGCTAGAGTTGGGAGATCATAACAGGATAAAAATTAACACCAATTTAGCTGATTCCTCCTTCATTTTTTTTTAATTTCAGGGCCTATTCTATAAGATCTTCCCATTAATCATTCTATGTATACCTATATGAATTGTGTGACATATAGAAATATTTATTTCATATAGCATGATATTGAAATTTACTTTTGAATGGTATTTTTTTGGTATTTTTTGTTTATGTAGTTATTATATTGATATTATTAGTTTATGATTTTTCATCAATAGTATTTTCATGGTCATATGTACAAATGGGTATAGTATTTTCACAAGTCTATATTAGCACTTAAAACTGGTCATCATCCACTGGTATATGGGCAGTGGTACTTGAGGTATATATCGCTCCAATTCAGTCATAGAAGAGATGAACTGGATTAGGGAATTATAAAATTAATATTAGTGTCTTTTTCAATTTCTTATTAATATTATGGATATGTTATATATAATATAGAAAATTTTATATGCTTGTAATGTAACGTGAATCCATGTGTAGACAACCCACGTATGAGTGGAGTATAAGTTACAATGGATATGATTTTTTGGGTTTGATTTTATATTTTATGGTTAGGATAACTTTTAAATATAATTGATTTTTATTTTTATTTATAATTTATTACGTTTTTATTCTTGGCTCATGGGGTCAAGAGATCATGTGTATATGATTCATTATATGCATATATAGGTTACATAAAATTCATATTCTTGTCTATGATTGATATTATGATTATTATGTATGTTTTTATCATTTAATGTGTTAACAATAACATAATGTGTTTTACTTTAAAACTTTTGTAGTTACCAATGGATTAGGTGTGGATACCTTTTAACAAATTCCTAATATTCTTTAAAAATTATACCCAATGGTGTGTGAACCGTTGATATATGTTAGGATATAAATGAATATTTTACACTTTAATCAATAGGACACAATCATATGCAATGCAAAAAATGAAATAAGATATAAGCACACATAATTTTTACAGTGATTTTCCCATCTATGGGAAACCTCATCTTTATCATGATAACTCATGTTGAGTCTTGGATTCTCCATTATAATGAAATCACTTATTATAATGGGTATCCACGTATCATCTTAAAACCAATTTTAGAAAATATTACACACGTGTGGTTTATTATATTTAAAAAATGAATAGTTATTATTTTCTCGGTTCATTTTACAAATATCCCATAATTTCTTCAATAAATTCTTCATATTAAAGTATATTAACAACCTATCTAGAGATATCACTACACCCAAACATAATTATCTTTTTCAAAAACACATAGAGTCTTAGAATTCATTTAGATCCTTTAAAATAATCACATGGAACTTGTTATTTTCTCTTAAAATAGTTGTTATTCTTTCATAGAAACTATTTCTATAAACTCATAGCTCAATTATTTCTTCTTATTATCTAAATATTTTTAGGTTTTAGAGGATCTATTCTATTCTTCCATTCTATATCATTCAGTAGCTTCTTTTGGTTCTTTTTATTCTTCTTCTTCTTTGGGATATCTCTAATTATCTTGAATTCTCCCCACACACAATATTAGTTCATCCCATTCATGTTGAATGTGATCATGAATTCTTGGTTGTTTCCTTCCTCAATATCCAAACATGACTTATATTCAAGTGGATCTATTTATTTTCTGAGGTTTTATCACTATTCTAAACATGGAATCATATTAGGGAATGTTTACACACCAAAATTAATATATGAACCAATTTTTCTACATCACATTATTTCAATGATCTCCTTTAAAAAATATGTATCTTAATTCCACATATATATCTCATGTAATATTATAGAGTATCCCACTTCTTTTTCCCTAAGAAAACAACTACTCTTAGTTACATCTCTTTAATTATTTATTTTAAAATAAAAAATATTCCCCAAAGTATAAACTTAAACTATTCACAGTTGTATGAAAAGAACACAAAACATCATGTATGTTGTGTGGACCTCTTTATTTCAATGTAAGAGTTTCCATAAAAATAGTGTATCCCTCAACTTGAGTCAGTAAGAAAAAAATAGTAACAAAGAATTTTATTATCAAGTGTACTCAACATGGATCATAAAGAGTAAGTCCAAAAATAAAAGCTTAAGGATTGATGGTCTTTTATGTACATTATTTTGAAAAAGAAAGAAATTAATTTTTCAAAAAGTCCAGAAAAATGATCTTCATATTTATCACTTTTTGTTAATCTTAAAACAAATAGGATCATGGGTTATTAAATTATTATGATTTCTTGGTCATGATAAAACACCATAAGTATTATCATAATTATCATTTCTCTAAATATTATAATTCAAGATATCTCAATTTTTCATTATCTTGAGAACTCTATAATTATTCAAATAATTTATATTATGAGATCAAAATTTTCTAAATTATAGAAAACTCATATTACAAATAGTAATCTTGAATCACTTCCACATAAATTAATTTTCTTATGTGGGTATCCCCGTAGGATAATTTACCTATATGTTCCCATTAAAACTCAATTAACCTTTCTTTTTTCATCTAAAAAGATAATTTACTTAAGTGGAACTCAATTTACTTCTATATTGACGAATCTACATACACGAAAATCAATTATATAATGCATAAATAAATTTAATTACATGTAATCTTAGTATGATAATATAATTACACAACATTATATGCATAAATCAATTTACTTACGGGACATCATAGCATAATAAAATTTGGATCACAATTATGCAGTTTCTATTTCCAAAAATCACCAATGTAGTTAATTTTCATACTTGAGACACAAAATATCATTTGGGGTATTATAAATCTCGTTACCATTTTTCAAAAATATACCTATATAACAAATTATTATATAGGGTGCCCATATAGATGAATTCCCATTGACATTATTTTCAAACACTCTGACCAGAGTTCATGATTTCTTAAAATTAACTATGATCATTTCTAAGTTAGCATCGGGCCTCATAAATCACATCAAATGACTTCAGAGTGTATTTGAAAAAATTAGAAATTATTAGAATAATTTCAAATCCATTTTTACTCTTTCAAAATGAATGTAGCATATATAATACTCGTGATAGAGTATTTCTAAAAACATAACTTTTTTCTCAAATATAGACACGTTTTGGTCTTCACAAACCATCATCCAAGATATTTATAACACTATTATATATATCCTTTATAGCCAATAAATTAAGTATGGATTCATTAATTTTTTCTAGCTATCCAAAAACACTTTTAACCCATAACACTTCCACTTATGAAATGAATATTGTATAAATTCATTTTCTTCCATGTAGAAACATTCCTAGCCATACAAACTAGATCTTTAATTATCATATTTTTTTCCAAAGAATCTATCTAGATAGTTATTCTAGTTAATTTTATTAATCTTCTTTATTATGAAAAGACAATTGTCAAAAATTTAAATCCATTCATGGTAGCATACTCACATCATCACCCATGATCTTATAATTGATTCGATATAATATCATTGGCTATATATTTGAAAAAAAATACGAAAAACAAAATATTTGGACACAAAAATCTCCCAATTTATTTTTATTATATGTTTAATTAGGAATAGACATTTGTGTGGGTCACCCATATTGTAGTAACAAAATGGTATGATGAGAACTAGGAAATCTATTCATTTATCATCTCTTAAATAATATGTCATAGTTAACTATTTTTACACCGGGTTGACCACCTCTGGTCTTCTAGGGAAGATCACATGAATGGTTGGGGGAAAAAGTTCAAATGGTTTGATTGTGGGGGGTTTGATGTTTGTATAATCATTCATGTTGGGTTTACAATCCATTTTTATATTCCATATAAACACCCAACATTCCCACATCAATAATTGGGAACAAACCTTCTTTCTAAAGGCACGTAGTCAATTGGGGTTTCAATCCCAATAGTACAAGGGAAATCATGTTGGTCAAGAGGATGGGAGGTCAGCCTCATCAAACCCTATTGGATGGATTTTTTCCTACTCTGAGCTCTCTAGTAGATATAATAATTTTTTTATAATATCCTCTTAATCCTTATACAATATTGGTTACCCTATAAAACAGTAAAGTACCAAATATTTTCATGTATAAATGACGTCTTATTAATGAGTCCATCTATATGTATCTAAGGTTATTTATCTGACTCCCATTATAAAGTAGTTGTTTATATTTTGAATCCATAGGCCTAGGAAATCTATAGTTTATTGTGATCTAGGTTAGTGACTAATATTTTGAGGATGGTATGGGGCAATTTAAAATGTGTCATACGTATTCTATTTATAACTGGAACAAAACTCATGTAGTTTATAAAACCTGTGTAGTTTAATATCATATGGGAAGGAAATATATGTGGGATATTTCGCACTAGGTTTTTAGCTTGAGCTTCAAGAAGACATCATACATATCTTGGTTATAGGTGTAATTAGGTTCATCATGGTTTAGTCATGCCTTGTGGACTTTTCCCAAGGTTGTTAGCTTGATATAGGAGTATTTATATCATTCCATTGATTGGGTCTCACATGATGTGGTTTCCCAAGACATGGGAGATTCATTATGTGAATGATATGATCATTGAAAATCCTTGCACATATTTGATACATGTTCAGTTTGAGAAATAAATGAAATGAAGTTACCAGTCTCACTGTATATAGATGTGGAAATTATATATTGGGACATACCATTATATGTTTTAATATGGATATTGGTCCTTAAGAAGGCATCATATGTATCCTTATTATGGAATTAAACAAATTTCTCATATAAGGCCCCAGCCTTAAACCTTACTTAATATTGAATTAAATGAATAATTCACATTGAGGATCTTTTCAGGTTTAGAGTTTTAGAGAATTAGAACATAACTATTACATCTTAAAAGATTACAAAGTAGACACTTCTACTAAGTCTCCATAAAATAAAAACTCTTAAAAAGAAAGATGTCTAGATTCCATGTTTTAGATAGCATGAAATTACCTTGATCCCATCCTTGACCATATTCCACTTTAAGTCTTGTGAAAAACATTTCGAAAAACTTGGGGTGAGCATAAAAAGCTCAGTAAGGGATACAAAAAAGAATGAAAACTGTTAGTTTTTCAAACATCAAGTAATCCATGTATACTATATCAAAGTAATACCTTCACCTTCATGAAGTAGTAAAAAAAATCTTCACTGAATAAAGTGTCATTACTTACCTTTTTGTAACCAAAAGATTACCATAAAACCCATATAAAGAACACAAAACATATATAAAGGTAACTTGGGACATAAACATACTTAAGTGGAATAACCATACGGTTGACTTCCACACATACCACTTAATGGAATAACCATACGACCAATTTCCATACATACTTAATGGAATAGCCATACGGCCGACTTCCATACCCAATGCATTGGAGGTTATAACGTAACCACCCGTCCTGGTATTCACGGCACCACCCGTCATATGGTTTATAACGTAACCACCCGTTAAAATGTCCAAGTACCAATATAAAATCATAAAACATAAAACCAATATAAAGGAATGATAACATTTCCACATTTCAATCACAATATATCATAAATATATTGACATAATAGAATCCTTTTTCAAAACCATTTTCAATACCAAAATACATAAAAGAGTATATGGTATTTATTTTATTCTAAAAACATTACGGCTTGTTGAGAAAGCCAAAGATCAAATAATACTCGCGGCGGCGGAAAAAGTCGTTGTCACCGCGTACGTTAAAAAAACATTCCTTTTTGTCGTTTAGTAAAATGCTTCGTAGAAAAAGATTCCTTTTGTATAAAAGTAAAAGTCAAAGGAGTTTATACACCGTATAAAAGAAAGTTGTGTATAAAACGAAATATGTCTCAATGAAAAAAGATTGAGACGAAGTCCCTTACAAAGATCATTTTTAAATAAAATAGATATATTATGTGTATTAACTATAAGTACACATAAAGAAAGTAAAAATGCAAGATAGGACATAATAATATCATGACATAATTTGAAAGTAGGAGATTAACCCAAAGAACGGAAATTGGGTTAAGAAGTTCCCTTACCTTGGGTCCGACTTGACTCGATCGTTCTTTAACGTCCTGAATAATAAACTTGAGTTAATTTATACTTGATTAAGAACATTTTTAAAGTTCATTATTCCTTTTATATCACTTATTTCCATGTTATAAACATTATGTAACCATTTAAGTTAATAATGTTTGTTTTGTCAATATTTGGTTATTAAGTCGAAAGTTGACTTCTTACAATTACATGTTGTTCGTGTGGTCAAAAGTTCTTTATATCCAGAATGAAATTCCTGATTTGGATATCATATATATCATATATATCCAGCATATACATGTATTTATAATATTACATAATCATTTAGAGGTAAGAAATGAAATGCACCGTTCATAGAGACGGTAAGCCGTACGCACGCATGAACGCTACTTTCATTTCTTTGTCATATTAATGGAATTAAAACTAAATGAGAGGTATGTATATTTTAATTCCAGAATTATATTCATCATTTAGATATATCATTAATTATATATATCCATTATATACATGTACTTTTAATAGTACATTACATTTGGGGATAAGAAATGAAATGCACCGTTCATGGAGACGGTAAGCCGTACGTACGCATGAACGCTACTTTCATTTCTATCACATACTTTAATGGAAAGAAATAATAATGATATAGATGTATCTTATAATTCCAGTATAACATCATATATAATAACTTTAAATCCATCCTTTACACGTCCCACATATGGCATTAACGAATCACATCACTTTTAGGGGGCGGTAGTCCGCACTTCCTTAAATGAAGATATCGTGTTTACCCATAATGGAAACCATAAAGGTATGCCAAAAATGAAAAATACAGAATCTTAAAGAAAACATAAACATATTATATATCATATATAAAAATAGTGACATCATAATGGCCACCCTTGAAGGTGTTAAATGAGTATTGAACAATCATCGTTTCGGGAGGCAGAATTTCGCCATCCACGGAAACCGTATGTTCTTTAACCATTTGATGTAGTTGTGTGAGAGTTTAGCTCAAATAAATATTATAACAACATCCTAGTATATTGAAGATACTGGTGTTGTTACAAAATAAGTAAATAAAAAGAGTTTAGAGGGTTGGAGAAGCAAAATAAAACAAATGAAACAGAGAGAATGAATTACCTTTAAAAGTGTAACTCCCTTTTGATTTGAGCCTAAAGGCTTCCTTTGAAAGGATTCTGCCCAAAGGGAATCCTCTAGGATGAGGAGAGGGATGTGGAGAGAGTAATTGGGCAGGGTTTGGCCGAGCCAAAGGCTTGAGAAGTGTGTGAAATGGGGTAGAGGTGGGGGCCTTTTATAAGAGGAGAGGAGGGGCACTTTTGGAAAGTAAAGAAATATTACTTTATTTGAAAATGTGTTTCGGTTTTAAAAGGTCCCACATTGATATAATTCGTGGATAAGGTGATAAGGGTTCTAAATCCACTCATCCAACTGGTTTTGGCCATGTGTAGGTTTTATATTTTTCATTATCTTTCCATTTTATTTAAATCGTCAAATAATGATGTCATCGCTGCATCATTATTATGTCATAAATAATTTAATTTATTTAATGTCTAAAAATTATAAAAAAAATACTATGATGTAGGAAATATTTTTAGCTTTCCAATGACTATTTATAATCAAAATTTGGACTTGTATAACCCCACTCAAAAATTATTTTAGTAAAACAATTTATGTTAGTGTCATTTTCACTTTAACATTAAATAAAAATATATTAATGTCATTTTCCAACTAAAGTGGCTCCATGGGGTCCCCAAGTTGGCCCATGGCTTGTCTTGGTCGGCCAGGACTCACCCAATAGGTGTAGGACAAGTGTCATGGTGTTTTCACATTCTTATAATACCATTTTTACCTTAAACTACACTAATTACCTCTAATCGCGATTAATGAAAAAAAGTTACTATTCACCAAAAAATTATTTTAATCTCATTGAACCACATTTTACTTCTTAATGACAACCATGTATGTCGGATTTTCAAAATTCAATACACATTAGTGGTAAACTTTCATTTAACTGAAAAATCAGTTTGCTTGATTACCACTTAGTGGTTTCACTATTCATCAAAAATTGAAGTTTTTCAGAAAATTACCAAAAATTCACCCTAAGCTATATTTGATATTCCGAAAAAATGAAGTCCATTTTAAAAAATTCAAAACATATAAGTCAAATTAATTAATTTAATAATTAATTCCCGCTGTCATGACAAATAGCGTGTTTTTTTGAAACAATAAGTATCAAAAGATTGACACCGGTTTAAGTCCAATTTCAAAGTGAAATTGATTCCAATGACCACCATTGGATTAACTGGTAAAAATATTTTCTAATTTCACTTTAAAACCAATTCAAAAGATAATCTAATCATATAGATAAATTAGATTAAAAAGAGGTTTTGAATTAAAATACAACATTTTACACTATTCATTAAAAAAAAGAACTTTATCAGAAAGGTACCAAAAATTTACACAAAGTAAATTTTAATGTCCCGATTCTAAAGAAGAGTTATATTTGGTCCAATAGAATTTATAAGATCGATCAAAAACTATATTTAATGGCGGTTCTCCGTCAAAAGGTGATAAGTGAACCTTTCGTGAAAATTAGGGTATAAATGCCTAAAATTGAACTCTTTCCGTATTTTAAGCCTTTATATTTTATTGGGTAAATGTATAAACATTTAAAAACATATATAATCATATTTTAGTTATTTCTATCCATTCTTGCCAGTACAATGGCTACTCGTTAACTAACATTTAAAATAATATTATTTTATTACTTGTGTGCAACGTAAGTTTTCAAAGAAACTCATCGTTGCGTACCGAGTACGCTATCAAACGTAGAAACCCCTTTTAATTAAAATTAATATTTAATTCGTAAATATTAATAAATATGAAAATTATTTATTCTTTATTTACCTGGGATGTTACATCTCATGTTGTGATTGATCAAGGATTACGCACTGGGGTTGCCCTTTGGATACTTAATATGGAGATCAGGACATGGGATGGAAACCTATGTATCCTGATTATGGTAGGAATCAATGTTCTCTTAGTTCGAATGATTAGAGAATACACATTAGGGTTTCCCTTTAGAGGATTAATATAGAGATCAAACCCTCGGAATGCATCTTACCTATCTTGATTATTGAAGGAAATGAGTTCTCAAAGTTTGATTAATTAGAAATTACACCCTGGGGTTTCCCTTTGGATTCTTAACATAGAGCTCGATCCCTAGGAATGAATCCTATGCATCATGACTATAGAAGGAATCAGATTACTCATGTTTTGGTTAATCTGGGCATACACACTAGGGTTTCCCTTGGGACTCTAAATATAGAGCTCATGCCTTGGGAAAGAAACCTGCATGTCCTAATTTTATAGGGAATCAGAGTTCACATAATTTTATTGGTAAGGTCTTACAAATATGGGTTTCTCTTTGGATGGAAATTATTGAGATTGGTCCCTGGGAAGGAATCCTAAATATCCTATTTACGGCCGAAATTAGAGTTATCATAGTTCAATTAATCTAGGATTACACACTGGGGTTTTTCTTTATATTCTTAATATAGAGCTTGGTCCTAATGAATATGTTCTATGTATCCTAATTAAGGACAGAATCAGAGTTCTCATACTTTATTTTATTATGGATTACACACTAGGGTCTCCAATTAGATGGTTTATATGGTGTTTATTCCCTAAGAAGGCGTCTTACATATCTTGATTATGGTAGCAATAAGAGTTCTCATATTTTTATTGATTAGGGTTCACATACTAGGGGTTCCCTTTGGAATATTAATATATAGATCTGGCCCTGGAAATGAATCTTATGTATCTTGATTATGGAATGAATCAGAGTTCACATGGTTTAATTGATCAGGGCATACACAGTGGGGTTTCCATGATATGTACATTGCATAATATTACCATCTTCTAGGATGCCTAATTGACATGGCCTAGTTGTCTCCCAAATCTTCTTGATTGTCTGCCTAACAGGGCTTGATTTTCTTGCTGACATGTCGGAAGATGTCTGGACAAGTCTGGTTGTATCGTAGACATGTCCAAAGAAAACCGCATGATTTATTTTACTTTTCTGATGGACATCACATAATCTAAATGACATATTTGGAGTCCATCATATGATAAGGTCTGGCTCATCTAGAGGACATTGTGATGCTGGGAGATCTTGTCTTAGTTTTTCTCCTGAAACATCTGAGGATTTCTCGACATGAATGAAGAAAAATTGGTTATTCAAAATGATGTGTTTAGAGTATGTGGCATAACCATAGTTGACTTGTCTAGAGGATTTCATGGGATCTAGATGACTTTTCCTAGTTTCATCCGGAAACCAGGATGACATGCTTGGAGGGTGTCGTGAGATTGGCTAGTAAGCACGTAGTGCTTCATGAAACCTAGATGACATATACTGGTGGAACTACACAATTTGGGAGATAGTTCTATAGACATTTCAAGATATCTATTGCGATCTTGAAGGGTTCGCATGACTTTGGTTGCATTTCCCAAGGGCACTGTTTGAATTTCTGTACATGTCTTAAAGATATCATATTATCAAAATTCTATTTCTAGGGGATTCCACATGAGTTGGGAGACATGTCATAGTGTTTTAAAAAGATATGGATGAGTCATGTGATGTGCATGAAGAACAATGAGTCTATATTCACATAAATCTTTAGTTTCTTAGACTTTACTCCAACCTTTTCTTTTATATGTCCCTTAGATTTTTTCAATTTTGGATTTTTCTTGTTTCACATGACCCAACCAACATTCAGAATGTCCTTTACACAATCCATCTTAAATGTTTGAATTTATTCATGTGATCTTATGTGATCATACAATTTTTCTATGCATGTTGTGAAACCCTTTGAATCATTCCCTGTATTTTATATGGTAGAAGACTTTTGCGATCATGTGATCAGTCGCTTCGAGAAGTTTGGTCTTGTGAACCAATGTATGATCGACCAATGGATGCCTTTTCTATGTTAGGGGGATTTATAGGCCTCAACACCATTGTTATATGTCTCATTGTGTGGAATATATTTCAAATATTGGTACTAGAGTCGATGGAGGTCTCTAGAATTATGTGTGTTGTGAGATCCTACCAAGGGTCACTTAAGGATGACGATCAATGACCACAAGACCATCCTATTAGCACCATATTCATTGGAATTTTTTTATTAAATGGGTCTTTCCTAACCATGTTTCCATGCTAATTATCACTTATGGGACTGGGCCGACATGTCAAGGTGTCTTCGTGAGATCATGACCTCTCTTGAATGGATTTTCTTCGGATCTGAGATGACTTATCTGGGTCCATCCATGCTACAAAGGTGGCTTGTCAAGGGGGTCCGCCAATAGATTTGGTTGACATGCAATGAATTTTCATAGGATCAATAGTACTTTTTTGGGGTTTATAACTCCTTTTTCATGATTATCAGCATATATTTTTTCCACAATTGGCATCCCCCTTTCCCCATTTTATTTATTTATTTATTTTATAAAGGTTGGTATTATTTCAAATTGGTATGAGTATTTTTTATTACATTCATTGTTCCCCTTGATGGTGCATTGCATGAACAACAGAGGGTCTTGTGGTGAAGTGTAATAAGGTGGTCATGTCTCCTGGTCTTTCATGGTGTTTATTGAACCATGGGGTAATATCACATTAATTTCAATGACTATGAAAGGGTTAGTCTTTTTTCGTATTTTTATCCATATTCACCAAGGTTTTGGGATGGTTTTTAGGTTCCTATGGACTAACAGGTTTTGTGATCTGATGGACCTAAATTTGTGGCTGCCTCATGATCATCAATTATCTTTGATACCTTCTCAAGTACAGAAGGCCTTGCAAAAGGGGAATAGTGTTATCTCCCAATGGTCATGCGCTGCACAATCCCTGTTCATGTGACCTTATATAGGTCACATGAACACATGATCCATGTCATTTTTCCAACTTCCATTCCCTTGTATTGCAAATGAAATCATACCCATGTATCAAGTATTTATTCCGCTTTATATTTTTTTGATTCTCATTTGGAGGGTGTCAAAAAATTCTCCCCCACATGATCAATGTCTACTCGAACAAGGGATTAGTTATGAGGAAAGTAAATCCCCACCAGAGTCTTTGGGCGTCCAAAAATCATTTTCTTGGGTGATGTTTGGTCTCCCAAAAACCATCAGTATTCCGTGAAGATCCTATAAATAGGTTAATGGAGGGAGGATCATTCACTAGAAACCCAACTCCCCATAGCTCCAAAGATTATTATCTATCATGTGACCCTTTCACAAGACCTCCCATAAGATAAATCACAAGATCTATCTGTAAGACCTTTTTGCTAGAACTGCTTCACAAGACATTATTTTCCCAATAGTTGTTCTAATACACTATGAATTTATCTTAAGTAATTTAATGAACCTTTTCCATATAATTGTATGATTTTTTTAAGGTTTCATAGTATCTACTGGTTTGTATGTATGATCATTCAAATATTATGCAAATCACCTGACCATGTTAGGGTCAAGAGATCATGAGTCCTATGACCGGTTGGGAGTTCATGAGATTTAATTGGGTTACATGGTCTGCAAGATATTCATGAGAAATGAGATTTTCCAGTCCTAAATGGAATCAAAAAATCCCTTATGATTCATTTAATTTAAAAGAGGCTACAAGATTTATGAATTTCTTTTGATAGGATTTTCACTTATTGGACATATGCTTATTTCTTTCATGCATATGGTTTCTAGCTCTTATCATAGTTCATGGAGGCCTTTAAAGAGAGATTCTATAGTGTTATTTGCTAATTGGGATACTATTGTAGCATGTTTGAATGATATTTATCACTGTGTTGTTGGGTCATTTCAGATGATTCTGATGACCCTGATGGAATATTGCCTTAAGGAATACCCCCTTTCAAAATTTCTTCCACTATATGTTTTTAGTTTTATTACTAACAATCTCATTCCTTCACTATAGTTATTAATCACACCTCTTTCTCAGATTCTAAAATTCCAAAATACATTTTGGGTGAACATCTCTCATGTGGGTCATTTTTTCAATGAGGGGGGAAAAATATGGGAATATATTAACGTTCATTCCAACAAAATTTGATAAGAATGGTTAAAAACTTGATTCATATATCCATATATACCATTCAATAATGTTGAATTATGCCACCATCTAGAAGATTTGGTGGGTTCCCAACTGAGACCTTTGATCCAGGGGAAGATGTGGAATGGATTGGGGCTAGCCCTTTTGGGTGAAATAAATTTCTTATGAGTTTCTCCATGAAGTTGAAGAAAATTTGGATGTATGAGGCCATCTGGATCATGAAAAATTTTCCCTAGTGTAACAATGTGCTAATGGTTCACCTATTATGTCGTTAGACCTTCAATAGAAACACATTCTACCTAATGCATGATAATATGGGATTAAGTCTCTGGGGAATCAAGTAGATCATTGGTACACCATTATTGGGAGTGATATATGATGATTTCCCCCTCCCATGTTTTATGTGGGATAAATTAGAGAGGACTCATCCTATCATCTGAGAGTTTCTAAGGTGGGCAGAAAGGGCCTTTGATAAGGAACTACTCCCTGGGCAGATATTTCATTCAATAAGTGGGCGATATACTTCATAAAGATGGTCAGTTCTGATCTAGAAGCCAATAAGCCTAAGGTCTCCCCTACAAATGAATCCTGCAATGTGGAGGGTCTTTATTGAGAAACAATAAAAGAAGGGAGATTAAATCATAGGGTATGGGAAGTTATCTCTGGCTTTGATCGGACCGTTCTGTTGGTTGGTATCCTTTCTATGTTCCTAAGAGTGTACTTACTTTCAAACAAGGAAAATAATGGAGTTTCTGTTTCCACATTCATGATGGATACTTATATGGTAAGAGGGAATTGTTTCGAGTTATCCATCTCTCTGTCTTGTAAACTTTATCGCCTGCTGCATCATATTAATGGGTGAAAAATTCCCACATAAAATCTCAAGTCTCATTCAAGTTTAATGGGGATATACAGGTGCTCATTTATGATGTTATGAATATATAAACATCCAAATAATCCTCAAAATTAATTTTAAATAATTTCAGTAGTTTATTATTGGGTAAGACCAATTACACTAAAGAATTTGGAGGTCAGGGCCTTCAAGAGGTGTTATGATCGTTTCTACTTCAAACAATATAAGTCAATCCCACTGGTAGTATGGTTGATAATAGTGGGTCCATCGTTGAGTGCATGGCCTATATGATGTCACTTGTGGGGGGTTTCCATTCTTCCCATATCAGTAGAAGTCTCCACTATGAATGGTACGCACCTTGCCAGTTTACCCATTAGTTCATGTGTGTTCAGTTGATATGTCCTCCCTCTATTAATGTTGGATCTAAGGAGAATCCGGTGGTGGTCCAGTTTCGGTTGATGCTTAAAAGGGATTAGTTTTGGATAGAGATAATCCTCCCTTTGTATGATGTAGATATTGGTTTATCCTAGAACTATCTTGATATTTTTATTCAGTAATATCCTAATGGGAAATTATCCACACTAGATTGGGAAGCTACCCAATTACCCCTAACTATTGAATCCAACCCAAGGCCTAAAAAAACTAATTCTATGAGGACAAACTGTCCCAAAAGAACCATGTAATTATGTAAGGAATTTACCTTTTCTCTAGTTTCTAGTAGAAGCTCCAACTAGTACGACCATATTGGTTGTGGTTCTGGTGAGTAAAGTGGTTCTAGTGTTTTTATATCATATTTATTTTAAATGATGAATTTAATGGAGAAAACGGAACTCATAGGATGATCCCTAGGGAATGCTATTCTAGGAAGAATTAACTTTGTAATTTTTCACTAATGTCAGAGCCCCACTGGGAATTACTTTTAATAATTGACCTATGGAAAGAAATAATTTCCTTTGAGACTGTGACATATTGTTGGAAAACATCAGGGTTCAGGTTTATTATTCCCCTTTGGTTTATCATATTCTATTCTGAGGCATGCTGGAGGCTTTCAAGTTGGACAGGTTCATCCCATTATCGAGGCAGCGTTAATAATAATCTTAATGTTGTTCTCAATGGTTCATGGTTTTACTAAAACTATGCGAATAACCTTTATGTTTTTGTTTACATGGTATGGGACAGTATAAGACCGTCCAATCATACCATCCCCCATATATTCTCCATGCGGTACAACTAATGGAACCAAGTTCCATAGTCACTAGGGGTCCAATGAAGCGTGATCCTCAGGTCAACTGGAACTGATAGAGATAGTGATTTTTGTTAATGGAGTGAATCCTTAAACATCAACACCTTCTATGGATACTTCTTTAATTCTCATGGAGTTTATTCCTTTTGAAGATCCTATCCCAGCTGAAAGGAAAAAAAGGAAGAATTTTTAATTGTTAGTGCCTTCTCCCCCGAAATCTGCATGTAATTGTAACATTTCACTCTTTCCTTGTTATATGATATTCTAGAAATATGTCCGGATTTATCATATAAGTGCAGGTACCCATGGATCCCTTTTCAAGAATCATGCATATTTTCCTAAGGATACAAGTGAGTGTTTGATTATACCAAAATAACCTTTTATGTTGAGCCCAACCCATCATGAAATAGAGATGAATGATGTGAAAATCCAATTAAGAATATTTCCTTCTATAGATGTTTTAGTAGTTGTGTAATTTTATGTGGTGAAAGAGAATGTTCTTTTGGGGGATAGTGATACAGTTATCTATTCTTCTATTGAGTTAGCTTTGGTGAAGGTGCATTTTAGAGAAGATGAATACTTCATAAAAAACTGGACACTTTATTCACATTATGTCATGTCACTTAAAATTATATATTTTTCTTATAGTTCTGAAGGGTGAAGAGAAAATAACATCTTTGGATAAAAAATTAGAGGTTCCACAAAGCTTCTTATCAGAAGAGGGTGTTGTCTCTTCACCAAAATATGGGGTCAAGATAATGGATATTCTTAACGATGCAACTAAGAAATGTATGTTTCAAATATTGGTAATATCTGTTGGTTACACAGTGATTTCATATCATTTATCCTTTGAATAATAATCCCATGTCCCCTTTTTGTAGTACAATCACATTGAAGCTCTGAGGTTTTGATTCCTAATACCTTTGGTATTCCTCGGACTTATTCAACCAATCTAGGGGTCTGCTCCCTACTAACATCTTCAAATACTATGAATATAACTTCATAACTTATTAACTTAGTTCCACAATATATTCATATTCTTAGGATATGATTAATTCAATTTCTAGATTCTAAGTCACTATACCAGTTGATGTGTTGAAAAGTATGGAGGGGGATCTAGATCTTGGCATCAAAGACCCTCTTAGAAGGTCTAAAAAACAAACCAAGTCACCTTAGATTCATGTTTACCACCCTTGGTTATGGGGATTTAAACTATTATTTCCTTCATTATTTGGTGAATGAGTTTATTTCATTTATATAGAAAAAGATATCCCTTTAGTTGAGGGTGGTAGCAGCTGAGGTTTCCTCTTCGGTAAAGAAAAGTTGGGACGAGGCTGTTAGTGAAGTTTCCTAGTGTGCATTGGAGGAATTTTCTCAACAGGACATAGTCAGCATTGGGGAGGTTGAAATTGACTATCTTCAATATGTAATTAGTTTTATTCAACCAAATATATCCTATGTTTGATCATTCACTTCATATTTATGAGAAAAGTTAAGTATAGAAGCATGGGCTCTTTGACATGTAGGAGAAGGCTAGGCTTGACACTATTACCAGGGAAAAGGAGTTGTATTTAATTGAGGAGGTGGAAACCGAATATTTTGATCAATTATGCCAATATATTACCTTTCTATAGTAAAGGTTCTCAAAGATCAAGGGATCATACATGAACATTTTGTTGATGACTTGTAATTTCACAATTTTTCCTTTGCTCGTATGTTCCTGGGAGAGACTCCAAAACATGGAGATTCCTCTTTCTTTATTATATCAATGAATAGATCTTATGAAACTTATATTTTCTTTTCCATTCTTATTTAATTCATGATGTTCATGAAATTTCTTCGATTAGATGTCATATAGTTCATCAATAATACCCATCCTTTGAATAGTATCATGTAAACCTAATGGTTGGATTTGAATATTTAAATCATGATAGATTCTTCTTGAGAAATGGTCATGAATTCCCACAAACATGAGATTCCTCCAGGATGTGTCTATTCCAATTATCTTGAGGTTACCTAACTCACAACAAGACATTTTGGCTATAATATATGTCCCATAGGGTGAGAGCTCTAATTTTTTTTTGAAGTCAATGGACTTGGAGAGTACAACCTATTTTTTCTAAATCCATACAGTGGGTGTAACAATATTTATATCTTTTTAATTTATATTTCCCTAATTATTTCCTATGCTTCATATGGGGGAATACTTAGTGGGCACAAACTCATATTTTTCTCAGGTCGTTCTCTTATGGGGTTTTAACCTGATAGGTTTTGTTTCTTTTTCTGGTCTTTCTTACTAAATCATTGATGTGATATAGTTTAGGGCTATTCATCTCATACATTCTATAATTTTTTTCTTAATTTATTTTAGCTCGGAGATTATATTTCTATAGTATAGGGTCTTTTTTATTGAACCTTTTATCAGGGGTGATATACCTCTTGCAATGTACCATTCTCTATGTAGTTTTATTTCTTGAGAAAATTACATTTTCTATGCTTTTTAGAATCATGTGGTACAAATATAGATATTTTGTACAATTTAAAGTCTTTACTCTATGACTTCAAATACATTACAGTTTAAATTATTACTGTTAGGACATAAAACACTATACATCTTAAAGACATGCTTCTAGCACATGATTGATAAATATAGAATATGATAAATATGTCTGAGGGGTGACCCATTCTACCATGGTTTTTTTCAGGGCTCAAGAAGATTAGATATCTCTTCATGAAAATATGAGATGAAAATGGTTGGTATAGTAAATACCTTATGCATTAGTATCATCTTCAAACATAGGATTATCTACTCTTTTACAAGGTAATGATTAATTTATGGGTGTGATATTTATTGAGGGTGAAATACTAAGGTTGTGGTGTCTATATGGACAACATGACTGTGGGTGAAATGAGTCATAACCCAAAAAAATATAGTTAGCGAGAATGGTTGGGGGAAGAAATTATAGGAATGACCCATAACACCCTAAGGTGTTGGGTTATTCTACTGTGTTACTAGGGATCACAATGATTGGGGTTACATTCCTTCCATGAGGACATGCCAGTAGTTGGTATTTCAGAGCCCTTATGTATCAATAAAATGGTAAAACAATGGTTTCCCCACCATTTACTATGTTCCAGGAAAGATTGTGAAGACTCATGTATCTGAACGATGTAGTTGGGTATGGTGGAAAAACTGTCCATGAGGGTTTTGGAACCCTAGGATGATTTATCTCTTAAATTGAAAATCTTAGGGAATACATTAATTGGTTTCGAGACACAAGGTGTGGGACATAAAAAAGTTTTTTTAATGAAGTGTCACGTTACTACTTTGATAAAGGGTACCAAACATTACGATGTAACATTGAGGATGTTGAATCCACTTAAATAGTATGGTTATAAATATTTTAAATCATGATCTAAAGTGCTCAGGTCATGAGGATGATTTCGGAAAATCATGTTCGGTATTTACCAAAACACACTCAGGTGTTGGGTTCTGTCACGGTGATGTTAGGGACCACAGGGATCAAAAATACCTTTTTAAAAGTAAATAGATCATTCTTTTGGTGACCATAAGTGAATATTCTAGGTCCATAGGAATAAATTAATAGTCAAAAAATGCTTCCCTATAAGCTGAGTATCTTTTTCCAAAGGGCATGGAAGGTTTTCAACGATCTGAGGAACTAAAATGATGATGTGTGATTTGAGGAAAACATAATATTCAATGAGGGTTCGAGCACGCCCAAAAGTTGTTTCACCACCAAGTGAACATGTTATCATGACGAAGAGATGTGACAAACCATTACACTATCATTTTTCTGGACTAGGGGGGTCTAGTGAGCATGGATAAGATTTTACTAGGGATACAAAGTGGGACCTATTTTCTTTGTGCATCATTTATTTACAACCTAATTTTTTTCTTAAACTCTAGTGATGAATTGTTTACCACCAAAATACTTGAATCTTACATAGGCCACCCTTTGTGGGATTTCAACCTGACCAATTTTTTGTCTCTTTCACTAGTAGTTTAAGGTCTTGAAATTTGGACCATCAAAAGCTAGAGTTTAGGGTCTTACATATTTGACCAATGTTTAGGTAGTTTAAGGCCGGGTTGTACATAGGCCTAATATAAGAGTAATAATACACAGGATCCTAATTAGGATACTCACAGTTAATGTTACTCCATCATAATTATGATATTGATATAAAAATGTTGTAAATCAGGGATCAGGATTCTTAGGTCCTGGGTAATGATATGGTACAATCATATCGATGATATCCCAAAACACCTTAAGTTTATGAGAACCTTTATGGTGATGTAAGGTCTCACAAGGATGGGGAATCCATTTTTCAAGGTAATAATTCATTTGGTTTAAAACTATAGGTGCATATGTAGGAGCCATAGTCATATGTGATTTTCCAAACAAATCATCCCTTTATGATGATATTGATTTTACAAGGGTCATGAAAGATTTAAAGTAACTAGATCCACTCAAGGAACGAAGATTGATTCATAGGCTAAGGTTCATAAAATATAGTAGAAGCACCCCACACTCTGGTTGACCAGGGTCAGGGTCTTGTGATCCATTGATAAGGAATAATGGTGGCTGATCTCCAACATATTTTAATTTTTTCTAGTAGAGATTTATTTGGCATGTGGTTTGAATTTCATGTGATAATAAAAATTTTCATGCAATTTAACATCATTTTGTAATTAAATTCGCTATATAAGTTTGGTCCATACGTAGGTGGGGGGTGCATTTTGTCTTTTATATATTTTGGCATTACTCAGGATTGTAGATCTAGGTGTTTCGACATATCTTGTGATGTCAAAAATCAATCCATAAGTAGTTCTTGTATAGAGGTTCCCTATGTAGGTCTGACCCATACATAGTTATGGGGGGAATATATATTTTTTGTTTTATCGTGGTTGTATCAAATAATTAGAGATCTGGGCATCACAACATATCTTGTGAGGGTAGTAATAAAGCCATACATAGTTCTTGAATGGAATAATCTCTACATAGGTACGACCCGTACGCATGGTGGGGCATTATTCCGATGGATTTTTGTAGCTAGGCCTAGCATCAGATATTTTTGCATTACTACATATCATGTGATGTTAGTAATCAAGCCACACATAGTTCTTGAGTAACCCTGCAATTTAATGTCATGCAGAAATGACATAGGATCACCATTTTGAAAAGAGAATATTGTGGCTAGACCCATGACCTGATATCTGGGTGCATTAAGTATAATGTGATGAGTGTAATCAAGACACATGTAGTTCCTAAATGGATCCTCCCTATATAAGTTTGACCCATACACAGGGAGGGGTATTTTCCTATTTATTTGTGGTGGTTGGTCCTGAGATTGGTGATCCCAATATCACAATGTATCCTATGAAAACAAGAATCATGCCACACTTAGTTCTTGAATTGAGGTGTGGTGGGAGACCAACACCAAGGGTAGTGGACCTCTCGATTTATGTCCACAAAAATGTGCAGTTTTGTGTCATGTTAGGGATAGATTTCATATATTTTAACATCATATGGCGAGGAATAATGGTATCCCTATTAAATTCATGAATAATATACCATGATACCCCTTTCATGAATAAATATGTTCTTGTCATATAGGAGGATCTCACACAAAAATTCCAAATATCACGTGAGTTGTGATCGATTTGAGAAAAAATGAATTAAAAGGTTCCCCTCAGAACATGGAGGCTATTAGATAATAGACAGGGGAATTTTTTATGATGTAGTGGATGGTCTAAGATATAGGATCCAGGAATCCCTACATATCACATTATAATGATAATTATGTAGTATGTAGTTCTTAAAACCCGTTCTTTTTTTTTTCATATAGAAAAGACATCAGCCGTGTAGTTTATCCTCAAAAGGTAAGGGCATCAGGCATGTAGTTTAACATCATGTCATAAAAAAGTGGTAGAATCAACATGAAAGGAGATGAATATTATGGTGGGACCAATAATGGAGTTTTGAGCTTCAATACATATCACATGATTAAAATAATAAAGCCACATGTAGTTTTTGGAAGAAGAGATTCCCTATGTGGATCTTAATCTCAAATAAGGACAAGAGAATTTCATCTTTATTTCACATATATCTAGCTCATGTGTAGGAATTTTCTAGGAGATTATGGTTCCTATACAATTTAACATCATTCAGTTACAACTTATTCAATTCATTTTAACATCATGTAGTGAGGACAGATTTTCACATTTTAATTTCATGAGAAGAGGAATAGAGTTGTTGTGTTGTTTAATGTCATAATACTATGACATCATCCATATAGTATAAATTCATGTGGTTCATATGAGATTCATTGTGTAATTTAACATCTTCCTGCTAGGACTTCTTCCTTAAGGTTTAATGTCATCCTGTTAGGATGCGAGATGTTGTGTAATTCCACATCATTCATCTAGGACATATTTCATATTGTTTAATTTCATGTGGTTAGGATGAGATATGTTGTGTAGTTTAATTTCTTGCTTATAGGACTTCTTATGTATAGATGAAAGTCATGTGTTTAGGATGAGAGATGTTGTGTAGTTTAAGTTATTTCTAGAGGGACCTCTTCCATACAATTTAAGGTCATGTTGTTTGGATGATAGATGTTTATTTTTAACATCACACTACTAGGAATTATTCCATATAGTTTAATTTCATGTTTTCAAGATGAGATATGTTGTGTAGTTTGACATCCTACTACTAGGACTTCTTCTGTAAGGTTTAAAGTCTTGTGGTTAGGATGAGAGATGTTGTGTAGTTTAAAGTCTTTCTACTAGCATATCTTTTGATCCATTTAAATTCATGTGGTCAAGATGAGATATGATGTGTAGTTTAATATTTTACTTCTAAGACATCCTATATATAGTTTAATGTAAAGTGGTTAGGATTATAGATTCTAGACAGAAGTGATGAAAAGTATTTCTTAAGAAACCTCATATTGGTGGGGTGTGATACGTTCCTCTTCCATTGTGTCTAGTGAGTAAGCTCCATTTGGATAGACCGTATGTATGGTATATGGTCCTTCCCATTTGGGTTCCATCTTAAGAGGCTTCTTGACTGGTATTATATTTTTTCTAAGAGAAAATACCCATTTTACTTGTAGAAACAAAAGGAGGTGAATCCTTTTATTGAAGTCTTGTGAGATATGATTCTGATGGAGTTCAATGTTGTGCAATGTACATAACCTATTCTCATCGAGACTCTAAAAATAGTTCAGAAAATTTTACAACTTATCATTATCCAAGAGTTTTCTAGAAATTTCTATTCAAGGAGATGGAAATTGGAATTTTATGTGAAATGTTGGTGTAGTCCCATATACCAATAAATACAGAGTTTTGTTTGTAGTAGTATGCATGGTGTTGTGGTAGAACAATAAAGAACGGAGGAGGATAGATGACCAAGACATATTTCCATTATTCAAAATCTTCTAGAGTATATTTCAGCGATTCTTATTGAATGCCTTTATTTTCCCATTTTACACTACATGATAGAATTATAAATGATTGAAATCATTGTTGTAATCCTATATTAATTTCATCAACACCATAGTACAAGAGTTAGTTTCATTATCCATCAATATCATGTGAGGGAATTTCAACCCGATGATGATATGGGACTTCATGAATTTGATAATATTATTCATCTTGACTTCCTTGAGTTGCATAGCCTCATCACATTTGGAATAGAAGTTGGTAGTAGTAACGATGTACTTAAACTTCTTATCTATGGATTGGGGATATGTCCCCTAAATATCCATTAACCACATGAAAAATGTCCATGAATATTTAGTTCAATCTATCAATTTTTTGGGTTGGTGGATGATATTTTCATAAATTTGGAAGGCATGAAATTTACTAGTTAATTACACACAATCCTTTTTTTATGTTTTTCAAATAGCAACCTAGTCTCTTGATTTTCTAAAAGAGCCTGGTCCCAAACTGATGAGTGTTATAGGAGTCTTCACAGACTTCTTCCATGATGGTAAGAATCACTCTTTCAACGAGGCATTACACTTACTGGGTGTGTAAGCAATTTTACGAATGAAAGACATCAGGTATTCCACCCACCTACACTACCTTAGATTCAAGACTCATTGTGTGGATATTTATTTGAGACTTTTATGGCCCATATAAATGATGAAATAATCTCCCAAAGATTAGTGAATCTAATACCAAAGAGCATGAAATGCGACTACTATCTCGAGTTCATGTGTAGGATAGCTCTGCTCATGAGGACTTAGATGATGTGATTGATACGCTATAACCCAATCACCATGCATAAAAAATGAACCCATCTTGATACCTGAAGCATCAGAACAGATTTTATAACATTTTTCTAGATCTAGAAGAATAAGGATTGGTCTTTATGTGAGTTTCCCCTTTCAAATCTAGAAAAGTTTTCTCACTAACTTTAGTCTCATCAAATTTCACACCCTTCTTTGTCAAAACCATATGTGGTGCTTCTTGACATGAAAACCCATTGACGAATCACCTGTAATAGATAGCTACCCCCAAGAAGATATATATTTCAAGAACAATCTTGGATTACTCCTAGGGAACCACATAACTCACCTTCATTAGGTCAACTACTATGTCTTCTTAAGATATGATGTGACCCATGAGGTGAACTTTACTGACCCAAAAGTGATATTTACTGAGCTTCGCTTATATATAGTGCTATATCAGTGTAATCATTACAATATAAATATGGTTGACATGGTCTGGTCTAATGTGAGAATACACTAAGGTGTCTTTTATGAATAATTCCACAAAGAAATCAAGATACAAGTGGAAATCTATATTCATTGTGGCCATGATAACTTTCTGCATGTTCCTCAAACAAAAATACATAACCAAATACAAATACAAGACATACCTAATCCAAACCAGAGTTTGTATTATGTCTAATGGCCTCACATTTACATGATGATAGCCCGACCTCAAATAGATCTTGGAGAAAACATTTTATCCCCCTATTTGGTTGAAGAGTTCATCTATACAAGGAATGGATACTATTTCATCAATTTATGCTACATCAATCAGTGGTAATCAATGAAAAATAGAAGGGTGTCATCCAAATTTTGGTGAAAAGGATAGGTGAACCCCATGGAGATGTGTTGGGTCAGATAAAACCCATATCCACTAAGACATAAAGATGCCTCTTGAGTTCTGGGAGCTCTATTGGTTCAATCCCATATAGAAGAATGGAAACTAGTGTCACACCTGGAATGAACGCAATGGTGAACTCAACTTCCCTCTAAATAGCTAATCTAGAGAAATCATTAGGGAACACATACCTAAAATGATACACAACATGAGGTGATTCCACAAGTTGTATCCCCTGATTTCTCATAAATAGGTTGGCCATCCGGGCTGTCATCCCACCCATCCTACTACACATTAGTCCAGCTCAATTGGTCTAGAGATTCTATTATCCCTTATTGATATGTGTGTTTCCCTGTAGTGAGGTGAACATTATTAGTGGAGACAATAATACACCTGGTCTTGATATAGTAGAGGAAATTCCATTTTGAGAATGACATTGAATCCAGTCATCTAAAGGACAAGGAACTATATAGAAAAAAATACTTGTCTATCTCAATGGATTATCCTTGAATTGTAAAATACCATCATCCTAAACCCTCAAAAGTTTGTAGAGGGACATAAAACCACTGTAGTGTTCTATTACTAATCCTAGACTTCCCATAGTTGTAGTAGATAAAAAGGAATGTGATGCATCAGTACCGAATAATGTAGATACTAGAGTAGAGGCCACCAGAATAGTACCTTCAACTATAGATGTATTTAGACTCATTTTCACTAGTGTAGGAAGAATAAAACTAATAAGACGAGTACAGTGTCCCTGATACACTGCCTTTGTAGCTTGAGAACGTCAACTCTGGTGATGATGGAACTCTGAAGCCTGACTGCCTTTCCCATGACCACCTGTATAGCCCAAATGGACAATAGAAGATTCTATTGCTACCTGAAGAGTGTCACTAACCCTACACATAAGGGTGGTGCTGGAATATAACCTTGTTCACTTGGAAAAGGTGGAAGGTACTAGCAGAAACGCTAGAGCTGACACATCTTGTCGAAAGTACGACACTCAATTGGTTTCCTAATATTATGGGTCTATTGTGCCATAGCCTACCACACTGGTGACACACCACAAGGTTGTGAGTGTGTGCAACAGAGATGGTACTTACCCCATGTATATCAATGAAGCATCACTTCTTTCCACTACATTGTCTGAACCTAAACTTAATTGTTTCATGTTTCTTGAATTCTCTAGGTTACGCTTAGTGATAAGGTCCAGGTTCATGATCTCAGAAATGGTGGTCAACTGAAAGACATTCACCTACAAGTGGATGTACTAATAAATCCCATCTTAAAAGGGTCTCACAGTAGTTAGGTCATCATTGGTAATAGCTAGTGGAGAACATTGTAATTTGCTAAAGTTATATGAGTATTCCATCACTGAAACATCACATTTATCAAAGTTTATGAATTCTCAAACATGGTCAATTCTCATGGCCATAGGGAAGAAATTTTTAATGATGGTTGTTTGGAAGTCTACCCAGATTATGCCCTAGTGTTGACCGGTCTGAATCAGAATGTCCCACAAATACCTGGAAGACTCATGCAAGAGATAAGTTGTGAGCTTGACCATCTGTTTGAGAGTCATCTCTATATGCTCGAAGATGGATACCATAGCCTCCAACCATGATTCATCAGCCTGAGTCTTTCCATCCCCTGATAAGGTGGAAGGATGTTTCTACTAGAACTCAGGTTTCAGCTCTTCCATAGTAGGTGATGGTCAGGGAGGGCCTTGAACTGATTTCATGAAGCGATGAAATCTATCCCAAAACTGGTCATTAGAACTCACTGGAATATCTAGAGTATTTCCCTCATTTTTTAATACAGTAGGTATCATGGGTGGCTCAAGTCCCACCACCTTAGGAGTATTCACATCATCACTTTCCTATCATAAAACCTGTGGTCATTGTGGTGGAATATATCTACAAATTTCAAGCGCATTCCTCAAAAAAAATTATAATAGATAAGGAAATATGTAAATAAGGACAAGTAAAAAGAATTCCTACAAGAATTATATAACCCTTATCCTGATCCAAGTGCTAGGTTTTGGTGATAAGGATGAGTCGTCGAAGGGGTATAGTAGACATGACTTACAACCCACTACCAAGTTGGAATAGGGTCAAGGTATCACATATAAGTTAACCATTTAATTTAATGATTCATATTATTTTTAAATTATTTACATTCATTATTATTTAATTGAATATTATAATTTCCATCTAATTTATTTTATGATTGATTCCAATTCATAAGGTCATATAGACTATATAAATTGAAATTAGTATTTCATCTAACTTAATTCTAACCTATACACCAGACAATTGGTGTAACAGGCCATGGTTGTGGTTTGATCAGATGAGCTACCATAGGCACTCACCAATCAACTAACTAATCTGGAATTATAGGTCAATTTAAAAAATCATACCATCATTGAGAGTACCAAGAAACTGCAAAACATAACTAACAATGAATATACAATAATCACATTCAATACTTCCAATGCATGTAGAATGTAGATATTAAATGGCATGATGCATAACAATTTATTCCTATTGTTCGAAGGATGGTGAATGGTTATAATGTTCCCTTGTATCATTGGGTTTGGGCTAACAAACCCATTAAACTAAAATTAATTTTAATAACATTTTAATTCAAGTGACTCAAAAAATGGTGAAATCTATTCAAACCATAACAGGTGTATGAAAAAATAGAAATTCCCCATCCTAGGAAATTTTGATTTTCCATGTACGTGGGGTAGCTACTCCCATTCATAGTCTCATAACCAAATTACATTATCCTAGTCTCCTATCTATTCCCAAATAGTAGGACAAAATGAAGATAAACTATGATACCACTAGCATCCCTCCATGAATTCCACTCAAGAGTGCTCCAAGGCAGTTTGCCAAAAGACCTCAAGTGCATATTCCCGAATTCCAAAGGATTCCAACTAGTATTAAGGGACTTGGGTAAGTTAGTGGGGATAAAATTCCCTCATTGATCAGACTAGAGCATAGTAATAGATATATATATGAAACAGTAGAAAAAATAAAAACACCCCAATAACAGCGGAAACTAAAATCCTAATAATGTAGGATAGGGAAATAAAAAGTTGAATATGAATAAATAAATAAAAGAAACTATTGATGATATTTTTTCATGTGTATACAAAAAATTACTAAGCAAGGTAAGTGGATATAAGTATATACAATATTCTATCAAAATAAATAAGAAGTACAAAAACCACTATAGTTAGCATCTTCAAAATATGATTAGACCTCTACTCCCAACTCTATCCAAGAAATGAAAATCAAGCATTTGAAGTGGTATTCTTACCTTTTTATACACCTAAAACCATTAATTCTACTTGGGTACCAATGGAAACCAAGGAATTTGTGAGATATAATCTCAGTAGGCTATCACCCATGGTGTCTCGGCCTTTCCATTCCATGCATAATAAAAGATGCAATGTTTCTTATTAATTTAAATGTAATATAGAATAAACAAATAAAAGTGTTAGACTGGGTTCCACTTGGAGACCCATCAAATCTACCTTATTTTGCCTAATCCAATGTTACTGAGACAATTGATCTCAAAATGGTAAATTAAGTAGGGAAAAGTAACATAGTTTGGACTTTCCCTAAGCTTTTGATTAGTCCTGAAGGAAATTTCCCAATTTTTTTCTAAACTAATAGAAAAATTCTCATTTGAAAACATTTATTTACCTTTTAAAACATTTCAATAATTTCTTTATAAAGAATTTCAAGAAACATTGAGCCCATCCATAGCAATCTGAAGAGAATTTCCAAGTATCGCTCGAAGGGATTGGTAGAATTCTAATTTCATGGAGTCAGTCCAAGGTGACCAAAGTATGGAGTCTGGAGTGTCACTATGGGATAAGGTGAAAATATCATAAACTAACCTATGGGTATCTATCTAGTATCTCACATAGGGGCCTGAGTCTATCTCATGGAATTGAACAACCAATCATATCATCGAGACATTCCAAGGGGTCTCCCTTAGGGAACCAGTATCACTCGTCTGGACGTAAAATATACAATGCATAGAGATCCAGTCTATAGATGATATAACATCTGGTCTATTTATAAAGCATTTATAGAATCTAAAAATGGAATGAGAGTCCATCCAATATGTCCTTAATTCATAATCCCTTTTTTACCCTTATCACTAAGGAAATATTTGGTAACCAATCAATGAGTATGTACATATTATGTCTAATAAGAGTCCATTTCCTTTTAAATAAAGCCATTAGTTAATATTAAGAATATTGATCAAAGAATATCAATTGTAATATTGAATTTAAGCCACAAGTTACCCGGTATAAGCATTTTCCCAATGTAATTTAAGTCCAACCACCCATCAGTGAGATAGGGGCAAGGATAGTAACTAGGTTCATCAACCTTATCAATTTAATATAGAGCTTAAGGTATTTAATATAAAGAAATTCCCATTTGGAATGATCAGTACGAAGAACCTCAAATCACCCTGATATTGGAGGGGTGAATTAGGAGGTCAACTTTTTCTATAAATGTGATGGATCTTTTTCTCACATTGGTAGGAACCTTTTAAACTAATGTGATGAGAATGAGAAATAAACAAACAATCATATGAAAATAGGTTACACAATAATTTTAAAATTTTCACCACTAAGGGATAGTCTAAGGAGCATACACTGGTAGTGTGTTAGTCATACCTAAATATACTAATCTTCACTAGTTTTGGAGTACAATATTTTAGACAAAGTCTCTCTATACTAGGAACACTACCTTTACAATATTTTAGGGATAGTCACTACATCCTTCAGAATACTTTCGTCAACTCTCCCTATCTCTCTACCTTGGTAGGGATCCAAAATAAAATTATGGACTTGTAGGTACCTTTACTTTTCATTGAATCATGCATCCTCATCTATAGATGGATATTCTATTAAAGTCTATATTTTACCCATAGATATATTCTACTATTCCATGAACTGTGAGTTCACGAATTTTTCTTCTACTAACTGGCATGCTTCCTCTGCAAACTAAAGAATACCATGTAGTGCATGTGTTTTGTGTACCACATATCCTCTGCAGATTGCCTTGACTTCCATGGATCGTATCTACTTCTGTGGACCACTTCTTCTTCCATGGACCAACTCTTCATTTGTAAATCATCTCTACTTCATAGACTAGTGCTTCTTCCATGGAATTCCTCTCCTCCACAAACTAATTTCCTTTGTGTGATACAGTTCCCCACAAATTCATTATGGGGGATACCTATTTGGATCACTTATCCTTCCGTGGAATCCTCCTCACAAACCTAGACTACTTCATGGGGTTGTCATCCCACGAACCACTTTGGACTTGACCGAATTCCACCTATATTTATAATAAAAAACACTATTCTTAATGGTGGAATTATCCTTCATTATATAGGAAAATAAATCTTAATATATTTCTAATATGATTTCACTATTGTTTCCATGAGGTACAGTCCTCACCACTTAACATGCCCCTCCCACGAACCAATTTCCATTCAAGGTCCACGTAGTTCCTTTCATATTTAATGGTGGAAGATGTATTTAACAATTGAATGCCTTTATTCCTCCTCAAATCACTACCTCCCTTTTCCAAATGATGATTCATCCCATGAACTATATTCCTTCATCAAACTACAATGATTTGGAGAACCATTTTCCCTACAGAGTCTGTGTACTATGCATCGTGGTCCACATAGCACTTCTATGAGAAAATCTCATTTTGGGTAATCCCTTTGCGGCCTGTGAACTATGTTTTTCTATCGGCATACTCTTCACTCCTAGGTGTAAATCCTTCCTTTTCCATAAAAAACTCACAATTTTGAGGCCCAATAGTTTGGAAAAACCTCAGGAGACGACCTCACCTTCAATATTGTTGTCATCTTTAACTTTAAGATCCATTTCCTTTTAAACTTTTGAATCTTCCATGTGAGGATTTTCAAAAAACACAAATCATAATCAATTTCTAGAAAGGAAGAACCTTGGTTCCAACACAACAGGCCAAGGAAAATAGAAAATTATGAAATATTGATATATCACCAAAAAATTGATGGAAAACTCTTGTTTATCGACCGCAAAGGTGATTAACCACTAGGTAGGATCATGATACATGTATAAAGACACTGGGAACAATTAAATTATCATTTTATATTCATCTCTAGAATGAACCGATGAGTGGAAAAATTGTATAATTTTTTAAATGAAATGAGACAATAGGAAAAAGAATTAGACACCTAACATAGCCTCACAGAGCTTCCCTCATGTAGTATCAACGATTAATTTTATCTAGGATGGAAGAAAATGCAGAAATGATCAAATTCCCTAAAAATTTTAGAAATGATCTTTCTCCCAAATAGAGAAATAGACAGGATAAATAAATTTAAATATATTAAAGAGGATTACAGATCGTACCTTTAGCATTCTATAGGATCTGATGGAAAATGAATTGAAGGTCAGACAGAGGGGATACTTGAATTCCTAGCATGGATAAGAGAAGTGGCTTTCAACTAGAGGAGGATAAAGCTATTGGGGAAGGATAATAGAAAGAAAAAGAAAGAATCTAAAAAAACTTAAGTGGGGGAACGGAAAATTCACCACAAAAATCCACTACACACAATTTGGAAGCACAATTGTCAAATTGTGCACCAACCCTGTATCACACACTACTACTAAGGAGAAACTTGTATGGTTTATATCATGATTTGAAATAACATGAAAAACTTCACTTTCACAAAACCTACAACACGTGCATGGTTGTGTTCTCTAGGTCGCATTGTTGCAGACAAACCAAGTGACCCAACCTGTTCTTCCTATTTACGGGTTTCAGTCTCTGAAGGAGTCTCGGACGCACCCAATACATTAATTTCATCATTAGACATTATAATTAAATCTGATAAAAGGAATAAGAACCAAAAAATAATAGTTTCTACATTTAAAAAATTCTAGGATGTTATAGGTGTACTTTTCAGGGTGTGATGTGCCTCAAGGAAATTAGTGAGAGAATTTCATTTCATTGACTTCAGTAACATGAACTAGATGTCATAATACAGTATAATGACCACCCATTGAGCCATGTGGCTAGTAATCATGGGATATATAAGGATGTACTTGAGTGGATCAATATGCAATACCAAGTGAAAATATTCATTCTCCATGTAATTCCTCAAATTTTTCACTGCAAATATCAGTGTGAGGTAGTTCTTATCAACATCCAAGTATCAAGCCTCAGTACCTAGAATCATTTGGATGATTTAGTAAAGACTGTTCTAATTCAATGAATCATTTTTTGTGTGAGGATATCCCCAAGTGATCATTCCTTGGAGGCCACATATAAGATGACTGGATTTCTTTACACTAGTGTAACTAGGACCGGTTGGTGCAGTAGGTACTACTTGAGACCCTTAAATACTTTTTTCAATTTATCATCCCATTGGTATTTGATTCTATTCTTCATTATCTTGGTGAAGGGGAGATATTTTCTGGTCAGTTTGCCTATGAAATGTTGAATGTTGGAGAAGTTCCCTTGGATCCCCCTCAGTTCTTTGAGATTTTGTAGGGTGACATTGCAATAATAGAACTATCCTTTTTTAGGGACAGTATCAATTCCATGGTGGAATTCCACAAATCTAAGGAAATTTCGTCATGTTACCCTGAAATTGAATTTCAATGGATTCATATTCAGACTATTTTTTTTTAACTTGTGGAAGGTTGTTTGAAGATCCATGAAGTGATGCCCTTGATGCCAACAATTTATTACCAAGTCATCAACAAACAATTAATCTATTAATCCGAAGAAGGGCCTAAAGATATGAAAATTTCTATATTGGTATGTGGTTCTAGTGTTGTTTATTTCAAAAGGTATGACCTAATAGAAAAAAATACCATAGGGTTCTCTGAATGTAGTGGCTTCCTCATATTTATGGGACGTCTTTATCTGATTGAACACTGAATACCCATCAATGAAGGAAAGGGATTGTAATCCATAGGTTTCATAGATCAAGAAATTTATGATTAAAAATGTGAATTATTCCATTGGGAAATACCATTTAAGGTCTCTAAAATTGATGTAGAAAAAAATCATGCCTTTCTTCTTCTTGATAGAGATGATATTATAAAGTCATCTTGGGTATTGAACTTGTCGGAAAAAATTCAATTTGCTCAATTTTTTAACGTATGTATCGATATTAGCAGTATGAGAGGGGTGAATCATCTAGGACACCTAATTTAAAACATAATGGTCATTGGTTAAGTATAGATGGTGCATAGCCACATCTGGATTTACTCTTAGAATATTTTTATAATTCAACAGAAACACATATTGATTTTGTTCTAAAAATACAATATACATATCTTTATCCTCAAGAGGCGTGGATGAACTGATCAGTATAGGCCATGGTTCTTCTTCTATCCCCATATTTACCTGCCTAAGCTAATTAATGGTGGTGGAGATTCCTTCCTTGAATACTGGAGGGGTATTCCAAAGGCATTCTTTTTTTTCCACCCTTTAGGATGTGGAATAATTTTTATTTGTGGTAGTGAATCCTTGGGAATCTCAGTCACTAGTAGGATGAGAGAGGCCATGGGATGATATGTTTTTATCCCCTACTTATAGATTCATTATATAGAGATTCTAGAGATTATTATCTTTTACATTTTCACCATGGAATTTTTTTTCCTAGACATCTGGTATTGAGTTTTCTGCCTCAACTAGATTGATGGGGAACACTTAATCACTATCAAGAATACTATAGGTATTTTTGGGGGAACACCCCAAGCCATTGGGGGATACAGTATTTGTATTTTTATCCACTGCTAGTTATTTTTCTTTCCTTTTATATAAACCTACATCAACATAAGTTGATTTATACAACTCTAAGGGGGCACTATCGCTATGTAGTATGCCGACCTTTCCATCAATGGGGTATTTCTAACACTGATGTGATGTTTAATGTACTCCCACAATATGTGAAGCCAATGAAATCTGATAAGGGCATTATATGTAGTGTATTTATTTATAACCATGAAACTTGCATTACCTGTGAGGTCCCCAAACCTAGACTTGAGCTTGATCTTCCTATGTGATCTTTTCTCACACTTATCATGCCCTTTATTATCCAGATTTGTGGGAGATAGATCCCATTCACTATATCTCAAATGTATAAGGGTCTAAATCAATATAAGTTTGATACAAAAACCAAATTCAATCAAATACCATCATACATTGATATTATTGAGCCAACATAAAACATATAGGGTCCTGACATTCCCCTGGATGACCTCTTCTTGATTCTTCTCTATAAACCTAATGGAAACATTGCATTCTAATGGCATGGTCTCCACTCGATTACCCTCAGCTGCGGTGAATTCTTCCATGAATTCATGTGGGATCTAGAGGGATTCAAGGAGTGACACTCTAAGTTATTTGGAAATATAGAGTACATACAGGATTGAGTGTTTGGCTCAAAAATATGCAAACTGTTTCAGAATTCAAAACTTTTATGCCAATGTTTGGAAATTCCTAAGGTGGGGGTGGTCCTTATTTATTGACTTAGGAGATAAGTAATTTGAGGTAGAAAGTCCTGGTTCTTGTGTAGATTTTGAGGTAGCATCTAATTCCAATGGAGTATATTGAGAAAGAATTTTCCATTCCCTAGGATAATCAGATAATCGCACCACTCTTAGGTTTTCATGTATGAAGATTGGGCATGGGTGGCCTCCATAGGGTTTTGGTATACTTCCATATCTCTATTGGGATTTTTGGTACACTTTTTAATGGGTATAAACTATATATTACCTCTATGGGGACAAGACCAAAATATTGGGTCCAACCATACCCATGTTGTCCTCATTACTCATATCTACTTTTTCTGTGGCCTCCAACTCCCTAGTCAGCTATGGGAAACTCATACTTGTAGGAATATACATCATCAGATAAGGGTTCATCTAGGTGTATCACCCTAAAATATTCAAATATGATCTCTTCATCCTATGAGGATTTCTTTTGGTGGTGTGGTGCATGTGCTTCAAATATTGTTGGGAAGAAATTTTCAAGAGTCAGGGCTTGTATTGGTTCTGAATATTACTCTTCATCTTTTATATATTCCAGTGTTTGATGGACATCTTCACCTTCAAGGAGAACATTCAAATTCAAATACCTCAGTGATGGTGAAGTTATGGGTCTATAATGATGTTATATCCATATTTCATGAGCATGTTTAACTATATTTCAATTTATCTAGTTGTTTAACTTTTATCAATGTATGGTTGGATCCTTTTGATAATAAAATTCATCTTCTAATAGAGAAATTGTTATGCAGGTCACATGTATTGAGGAGTTATCCAAAATGACCTGTCCAGAATTGACCATGCTTTTGAGAAAGTCATCGAGGTCAAAAAAATGGGTTGTTGGGACCCAGCCTTCTTGGAAAAGGTAAGTAGTCGGGATGATCAGTGAGTTTGAACTCATTAGAATTCCTAGTTTATGGAAGCTTAATATGGTTGTTTTCTAGAACTATATGGAAGTAAATACGAACATGTTCATTTTATTAGGAGTATGTTTTATTTTTATATTCCTAAAATCATGGGAAAAACTATATTCATTTTTTCCTTTGGATGATGGTTATTTTTTGGTTGTTACATCTTGATAGAAGGTGATGGGTGGTTTGGGACCTGTCTAGGTCCTTGGACAGACAATGTTATTGAATTTATAATAAAAGTGGAAATGTTTTCATTTCTAATACTTTTCCCCTTTGTTGAGGGTACGATTCGAGACATGGCCATGTTTTGTTCAATTCCATCTTCCATGCATTGTGAATTTTTTGGAAATTCATGAAATCCTCTGAGATATTTTATTGGGATATAACATATCTGTAACTCAAACCAGATATTTTCAACACAGAGTTCCGTTAATTACACCTAGGAGAGAGGGATGCAGATTAAATAGGTTAAACCTTTCCATAAAGCTATGAAGTCTGAAAACTTATCATTTTCATGTTTTGTGTAGTTTGTTGGGTCAATTTTTTTTTTCCTTAGTTTATAGTTGAACTGATAATAAAATTGATGATGAAGGTATTCCCACCCCGTAGTTGATTTTACTAGAAGACTATTATATCGACCAAAAGTTTTTCCTATCAGAGTTTGTACAAAACATATCATCTTGTTTTCAACTTCATGATCTCAAGGGCTCATCATCGAACCTATAACAACCCCCAATTATCATACATTAACATTACATAACATTTTCGGAATACTTAAAACATTATACAAATAGATTCCCAATGACTTTATTTGGTCTAGTGCCTTTGGAAACAAGGATACATGAATACTAGTACATAAGTGAGCTACATTATCTCCCAATAGGTTCTTCTTGACTTGAACCCTTCTTAGAAACATCAAACAAAATACATATCTTCATAACCTTGGGCAAGGAAAATGAAAAGGGGTGATCTCAAAAGCCCAGTAAGGGTAAACAATGGAGATATATAAGCATAAACATGAGCATAGGGGTATGAGAATGTGATTATGAAAATGGATGATCTTACACTTCATCTCAAAGATCATATACTAAAATCTTGTCAAAAAGATTTGTAGTTAAAAAGACAATAATCATAATGAAATAAAGAAAATAATCCATGAAAGCAAAATATTGGAATACCACATGGAATTTTAGAAGACACATAATCATATAATAGGATTTCCGTAGTAGTTAAGTAATCAATACCAAGCCCATATTGGTAGTATGGGTTCACTCCCCATGCCATATTGGTTTTCATGGTTCACTCCCATGGAATTCTTAGTGGCATGAGTTCACTCCTCATAGCACCTTGGTAGTCATGGTTGGCTCTCATGGACATCCTAGTATTCAAGGTTCATTCCCAAGATGATCTTAGTCTATCTCATGAGATATAAATTCTTACCCAATGGGTTAGAGATAGATATAGGTCCCACCCATCTCATAGTGAAATCATACATACATGTCCCAAAAACTCATAAACAATCGTATATTAACCCATGAAATTAAAAGGGTATTATAAACATATAAACATATCATTACCTGTAGAAAAAGATACTGGTTTCATAATCATTTCATCAAAATCATATATCGTGAAATAGAAATGGATTAAATAAACAAATAACCTATAAATGAGAAATAAGTTCCATAAAGACCATGACATTAATCGTAATGCGTTGATAGAAGTAATATGAATGAAACCTTTAGATTATTTACCAGAATGGATTCAGTAACATCAACAGATGTCATCTTAGATGGAAAATAATTTTGTAATATCATTCAAAAATGATTCTTGAGGAAAATATAATTTCTTCTATGAAAAAAAAATAATTAATAAAACCATTTGAAAACCATTTTAATATAAAATGCCTTGAAAATTTATAAATAAGAATTGAAATCATTTCAAAAACCTTTTTCCTTGAAAATATATAAAATTGGATTCAAAATGTTTTGAAAATAATTTTCATTAGAGAATTTTTTGAAACATATAAATAAAACATGAAAGTATTATGAAGACCATTTTACTAGAAAACATATGTAGTAATTTTGAAATTTTTATGAAAACAATTTCTAGTAAAATTCAACAAAAACATATAAATGTGGCATGATAATATTTTTAAAACAATTTCCCTTAAAAACACATAAAAGAATATGGAAACAATTTTGAAAAAAATTTTCCATGAAAATTACTTATAAAAACAGATTTATTATAAATTATCCATTTAAAAATGAAAAGGAATCTTCAAAGAAATGATAGAGGGTAAATCCAAACATACTGTGCGAGGTAAAAATAACATTCTTTTTCATGGTAAAACTATTAGAAAAATGACTTTTTCCAAAAGAGACAAGAAGATTCATTTGAAGAAACTGAAAAAAGACAAAAAAAAGTTAAAAAATTATTTTAAATATTATTTTAGAATGGTACAATATTCTTAGATAGAATTTTTTTAGAAAAAATGGTTTTGATGGAACATTGATTTTCGACCAAAGAGTAGGTAAAGTTGGGATTTATTAAAAACAAATTCTTAAATATCAATGTACTAAATATTATTAAAATGGTACTAAAACATGAATATATAATGAATAACCATAGGATAAGAAAATTCATGACTGTTCTTGAGAGATGGGTTATAAGATTTCATTGAGGGAAGTAAAACACAAGTAATATTGAAAAGCAATGAGATTATTTGAATAAACTCTTATCACTTGGTAACTTGGGATCATACACTCCATGTAAGAAATATAAATTAAATTAATCCTATAATGTTAAGAAAATATTTATATTTGTTATATATCATATTGAATGGAAGCATGTACACATAAAAATGACCATAGGTGAATTACAAAACATGATTCAAAATGATTTAAAATTGAGACAAAACTATTTTACTAATTTTTAAACCTTTTAAACCTTAACCCCATGAAATAAATGTCATATAATAGATATATAAAAACCAATAAATTTGAATATAAGAATAATTGATTACATCCATGGGTAGTATACACACCACACAAAAGGAATGGGTGGTGAATAAATCATATATCTCACACAAATACAAACATAGATTAAATCACCTTACCTTATGTCTTGAAACTCTCCACACTCTCCCAAACCACCTGAATAATAAATATAAATTTATTATACACATAACCAAATTTTTAAGGTTTCACTTCAGGTAATATCTGCTTCGTTCTTGGCATGTGTCTTAATTGGTAATATCTTTGGTCCTTATACTTATATAATGACTAAAATAATATAAAACACGATATAAAAATAATTTATATTTGGATATGTGTATTATAATAAAATATAGATATTATAAGTATGAAATGGAATACATGATTCGTAGAGACAGTTATTCATACGTTCGCATGAACGTTGATTCCGTTTTATTATAGTATTGAAAGAAAGAAAAACAATTGACATATGTCAATATATTTATACCATATTAAATTATAATTATGATATCATATATATTCACTAAAAACATCCTTAAAACATTCTATTTAGTTTGTTAATGAATCATATCATTTTGAGGGGGTGGTAATCCACACTTCCTCAAATGAAAATATAGTATTAACAAAAAATGGGGTCCAAAATGATATGTGTTGTAAAAAAGAATAAAAAATATTAAATACACAATTAATTTAATATATAACATATATAAACATATTTTCCATCAAAATTTCTACCATGAGAGGTGGTAAATGAAAAATGAGCAATCATGGTTTAGTGAGGCAGTAGTTTGTCGTTCACGTAAACAGTATGTTCATTACCAATTAGATGGAGACGTCTATAAGTGTAGGTTGAAACCTTATAATATTTCCATCCTAGTATATTTGGGACACTGGTGTTTTTATACAAGAATTAAATAAAGATAATGTAGGGGGTGGAAAAGGAAAATAAAATAAAGAATCTTGAGAGAAGGTGTTACCTCTTAGTCGGGTAACTCCTTTTGGTTTGTGCCAAAATGCTTCATTGCGATTTTTTATGACCAATTGATGGATTATAAGTATAATTTATGGATTTGGGGATGTTTATTTACAATATATTGGACTAAACTAAAAGTTTTTATATGTGTGGAGAAGAGGGAGAGGTGGTGGCCTTTTTATAGGGAAGGGAACAAACATACTTTGTATTTTTTAAAACAAGTTAGGTTTACCCACATTTTTATCTAAAAAAATTCATACCAAACAAAACAAACTAAATAATGTAAAGTCAGTGTATGATTCATGTACATGAAATGGGTGTTGGAAAAGTGTGTAGGTTGTTTTGGGACTTAAATTTTAGGTTTAGTCCTGAGTTAAGATTATTTTTACCTTAATCGATGTAATTAATTTTAATAACATTCACTAATAATTTCGGTAAAAAAATAAGTTGGACCAATTAGAAATTATAAATTTTAATATTAACAAATATGGAATCTATTTTTCTAATATCTAATAACATAAGTGACATAAATTAATTTAAAATTGAAACTGCAATTAGGTTGACAATGCAGGTTTTTAATGATAAAAACATTCAAAAGTTTACTATGTTTTTATACCCAATTTCAATGTAACCTTTATCTCAATGTACTAAGTTATATTAATTTATAAAAACATTACCTAATTCAACTTTTAAAAAAAATTAAATTTTTTTTATCCTTATAAATAATTTAGATGTAAAATTCATTCTGAACTAAAATTTAGTATTTTATCTATTCATTAAAAAATAAAACCTTATAGAAATTTACCAAAAAATTATCCTAAACAGATTTTTATATTTATATTTTTAAATATAAAGTTTATTTTTAATTATTAATTCTATAAAAGTTCCAATTCTGGGATTAAAAATGGGTTCTCAATTAAAAGGTGGTAAAACTATATTTATAAAAATATATGTTTTTAAACATAAAATTGGGTTTATTCTTATCTTATGTATATAAAATATATTTAATGAATCTAAAAAATATTTTATTGAATATATAAAATATATATTAAATTATCATAACTCACTAATTGTATTTAATTTAATTTATTAGTGTAAAACATCATTATGACCATAAAAATAATATTATTTCCTTTTATATTCAATAGGTTTTCATATTCAGAAATAATTAATTAGTATCCTATGAATTCATATTATATTTTTTAAAACATATATTTTAATTAATTAGGTAATAATATTTATAAACACTAATTTAATGGCTAGTTTTTATCTTATTATATTAAGTAATAATATTTTAATGATATACTATTGTTCTGTAAAACTTGGTCTTGTGTGTTATATAAGTCATCAAAGAAATTCATTGTTGAATGTAATGCAAGACAACCTCAATGTTCTGTGTAGAGAGAGATAAAGTTTATTTTTTTGTTATGTAAAATTAAATTAGTGTTTCATACAACACAAGACAAACACAGTTCTTTATTATAAAATAAGTTATCTTCTGTGTTATGTAAAATGAAAAATATCAAAAGGGTTCAATTAATTTGAAAGAAATAATTCCAAAAATGTTAGGTTGTTACATTATACCCCTCCCTTAAAATTAATTTCACCCATAAAAGTTTTCTAGGTTATCAGAGGATTAATACTTGAATGTTTCATTCATAGAAACCCACATTGTAAAAATGAATACTAAAGCTTCCATTAAAAGGGAATTTTGGGACCATAATGGTTGTCCAATGTGACATATAACTAGATTTCCATATAGAAGAACATAGTTTGGAAATGAATATAGGACATGGAGGAAATGTGTAAATATTTATAGGGATTAATTGAGGTCCTCAATCATAATGTAGTGAATGATCAATGAAATGTTGGGGGCCTTAAAGTCATAAATCTGTGATGATTTATAAGGACATAATTTCAACAAAAATTATTGTATTAGTAAAACAATTTGTCTTTTTATAATTATCCTAATGTTGAGTAATTATTTTATTGACTAAGAATATATGGAAATATATTTACTTGATTTATCTCAATAAATAAAAATTCATTTTTTATTTATGATTTTATGAATTTCTAATTCATCCATTACTTGAAGTAACGGATGCCTAGAAATTAAATTTGATGACTGGAGTGCTAAAATACAATTTTAGTAGATGTGATGGTCCTTAAAACAAGAAAAATCATTACTATATTTCTATAACTATGATTAAAAATCAAAATGGTAAATATATTAATCCATAATCTGAAAAGGTAACACTACTGTTTCATCATAAATAATTATTCATTAAAAATAATTATACCTTAACTAGGACATTGCGTAGGCCAGTGGTAGGCATGAAAACCTTATAATCCATCAATTATGGGATCAAGACCCATTTCCTCATGAGACATGATAGGTTTTCACCTAAAATACATGATTTACTTATCGAAAACCATGATAATATAATTTATAAAAATAAATAAGATGGAAATCCTTAAAATAAAGTTAATCACTATATAAAACTTTAACAAAGGTTTTCAATACAAACACAATGCATAAATACTTTCTATAAAGTTTAACATAAAATTTTCATAAATGGTAAACCTTATAACCCTTCAGAAAGATGAAAATACAAAAAAATTGAAATAAAATCATGGAATCATCTTAACATTGATTCCCTTGTATATCACAAAGTAACTCTTGGTTTTCACATTCCAAACATGTGAATACTATAACGACCCGTACTTTACATACATTGTTATTACTTCAAAATTTAAGTACACTTATTACAAAATATAACAATACCACCGTAGGACCGTATAGGTATAGTGTCTTTAGAAACTGGGAAACATAAACAACTGGTTCATAAAGCATCTACATTGTCTCCCATTTATTTCATCATATCTAGAGTCCCTTTTGGCATATCCTACTTAATAACCTTCTTCCTGACCTGGGAAAAAACATACAAAAGGGTGATCTCAAATGCTTAGAAAGGGTAAACAAAAGAAATATCAATCACATCATATTCATAAGAACATAACATTTTGGAAATCATAACCTGCAAAAGAAATCATAATTTCATAACATGGGATAAATCATAGTAGTGAAATGTAATCCCAATAATAATAACCTAAAATATGAAACTTTTTGGAATATACACATAATCATAGAGAATCATTTCTTAGTAGTCAAGACTCATTGTGAAGACTATCTTAGCGGACAAAGTCCATTTCTGAACCGATTTCACTTCTCGTTTTAGTCCTGTTTCACTGAACCAGATTAACCTGCCGTTCCATCCATGTCTATCTCATGAGATATAAATTTTTACCCAATGCACTGGAGGGAGATATAGGTCCCACCCATCTCATAATAAAACCATTCTTATGTGTTTCACAAAATCATAAATCATACATCATAGCATAACCCATGTAATAAAAATGGGATTCTTAATCACCATGCCATCATAACACAATCCATATAAGATAAAAGGACATCATAAAAATAATTCCATCATAACATAATCAAAATAATGTAAATATAGGGATATAAACAGAACCCTATATTATCTTAGATGGAAAATAATTTTGATAAAACACTTGAACTCCATTCTTGAGGAAAATATCCTTTCTACTTCAAAAACATTTTCCTTTCTTAACATGTCATATAATTTTAAACTAAAATAAGTTGATTAAAAATAAACTTGAAAACTTGGAAATGAAGATTCATGTAAATAATGCTCTAAAAATCCATCCATGCCATATAAGTTAAAAAAACATTCTTCTCGTACTTTGGCCAGAAAAGTCAAAAAGTACCTCGTACTAAAAACGACAAAAAATTCCTTTCATATCTTTTAATAAAAACTCACCAATGGGTAAAATTGGATTTAAACCATTGTAGGTGGATGGAAAAAATATTACATATTGAGGAAACATGTATGTGGATGATAAATATTCCCCCGTAAATTTTGGAAGTATAAACAATCTCGGATAAAAATGAGATTGTGATATTTTCCATTACCTTTGGTCCGATTTGCTTCATATGTGTCTGAACCTCCTGTATAATGATTTAAATAATGTTATTGACTTATTCCAGAATCGTAATCATTGTTATGATATCATATGTGGTCATATTATTAGCTTCTTATTAGTAATATTTCATTGTTACTTGTTATTCATGTGTTTATTGCTTTTTGTTCTTAAGCGTGTTTTGTCGAATAAATTCTTATTCTTATTTTAGGTTATAGATACCTCATTTACAGAATGGTATTAGTGTAATATATATCATATTTATTCATTCAATTCATTTATTTAATCATTATGCAATGAAGATCATGTAGAACGAGTCGCATCACATCGTGGAGACGGTAGGCCGTACGTACGCACGAGCGATGATATCGTTCCCATGATCGTGGAATTGTATTTAAGTGTATGTATACTATTTCAGAATCAATATCACTTTAAAATAATCATATATAGTTATCATTTACACCATTATACCCATCCAGGTAAGGTGGTGGTGGAAAATAGATTACACCACGACGTGGAGATGGTATTCCGTACGTACGCACGCGCGGTAATTTCGTTTTCCGTGGGATGGAAAAATGGTGAAATAGGGTTATTTAATACTTATAATAACATATCAGTATGTGATTGAAACTGATGTTATTAATTTATAATGAAACAACTAAATAAGAAGAAGAAGAAGAAGAAATAAAGTTGAAAGAATCGGTAACAGACATTACCTCTTCTTTGAAGTGCCTCTTCTTAACCTTTTCTTAGGGCACTAAATATGGTCTTTGAAGAAGACCAGGACCTATAGAATGTTTCTAGGGAAGTGTATAAGAGAAATTGACAGGGGTTGGCCAAGCATGAATTCTCAAAGGTGTGTGAGGAGGAGTGGGAGGAGGTTCTCTTTTATAAGGGAGGAGAGGGGCACCTTTGGAATTATAAGAAATATTAATTTATAATAAATTCCTACCACAATTAAAAACCTCCAAAAATGACACAAATCCGAAGCTTAGATGATATTGTGTTGTAATATAATCATCCAATAAAATTTAGACATGTTGGGAATTTATTTTAAACATTATCAACATGATTTATCCTTATATAATCTATTTAATTTTATTTGTGGTAATAATATTCTATATTTTAAATCATTATAAATAATTACTTATATGTTGTGAATTGTCCATAATTGTATAATTTATTACATTTTTGACCATATATATTTTAATTTACAATTTTTAAATTTTTTTGTGATTTTTAAACAATTTTATAATATGTAATTTCTATAAATTAACAATAGTGTCAATTTTGACACTATTCATTTATTTGAGTTTAAATAAAATATATACAGAAGATATGTTCGAACTAAAATATTTAATAGATTAATAACATGTATTTTTTATCTATAAAATTAGTGGATCACATTAAATAGTTCATATAATATTTATTTTAATACTTTTAATATCATTTATTTGATATTTCAATCAATAAAATAATTTCAACATCACTATTGTGTCATAATTAATGATAATTATTTAATCCTTAAAAATTATAAATAAACTCATATGTTGTAGATACTTTTATTAGCTTTCCATATACTATTCATGTTCAAAGTTTCATGAAGTTTATCACTAAATTAAAATTATTATACTTATAAGATTTAAGAGAGTGACATGTTGTCACTTTCTTTGGTTTTAATAATTATTATATTATTTCATGGTCAAAAGTCCATGAAATGAATCTAGTCTGACCCTTAGGTGATATGGGTTGACTTTGATTCATCCAATAGGATTTTGGAAAGTGTTAGGGTAATTTTATAATCTTATATTTACCCTTAATTACCCGATTTACCTTTAACCGCAGTAAATAACAATTACCGTAGTTACTATTCATAATCTCAAAAAAATAAAAGTTATTAACATAATTTGGACCCACTGAATCCAAATATGGAATCCATTTTTCAAAATTAAAAACACAGAAGTTGTATTAATTAATTTAAAATCAATCCTGTTGTTAAGCAAACGGGTTTTAAAAGTTAAAACCTTGCCAAAGATTGAAATGTTTTTACCTATGAATTCAATGTAAAATTAATGCTAATGACCTAAATTATATTAAATGGTAAAAATATATTCTATTTATACTTTAAAACCATTCAATATTATAATATATCCATATAAATTATTACGATGAAAAAAGTTGTTTTTAATTAATATATAGCGTGTTTTTACTATTTATCAAAATATGAAAGTTACCAAAATAATATGAAAAATTTATCCAAAGTAAATTTTTATATCCTGATTCCAAAGAAGAATTTTATTTTGTCAAATTTAACTTATAAATATGTCAAAAACTAGATTTAAAGTGGGTGCGCCATCAAAAGGTGGAAAAACTGCATTTTTTTAAAAACACTTATTTTACCCGAAAAAATTATTTTGTTCTTATAACATGTTCTATAAAATATGTAAGATGAATAATAATGTTTAAAATTCAGTTAATACTATTCATAACGGCTAGTTTATAATATTATAATAACATATTGTTGTTTAGTGGAACTCGGTATTGCATACTACACACGCTATCGAGGAAGGTCGCGATTGCGTGTAACGCAAGGCAAGCTAGTGTTGTGTGTCATGAAAGATTCCTTTGATGTTTCATATAACATAGGACATAAAAAATATACTTCTAATAAAATATCAGGGTGTTACATTCTACCCCCCTTAAAATGAATTTCACCCTCGAAATTCGTCACTTTGTAACAAACAGATGAGGATACCTCTCCCTCATCATATCCTCAAGCTCCCATTTAGCTTATTCTAATGAGTGGTTCCTCCATAAAAATTTCACCAAGTGAGTGGTCTTGTTCTGTAGAACGTTTTTGCTATGATCCATAATCTCTATCGGCTGTTCTTCATAAGAAAGATCTTACTCCAGTAGTACAACTTCTGAGCTGAGTACATATGAAGGATCTGGTATGTACTTTCTCAGTAGAGATACATGGAACACATCATGAACTTGAGAGAGATTCGGTGGAAGCGCCAATCGGTAAGCTACCTTCCCAACACGATCCAGAATTTCGAAAGGACCGATATACCTAGGGCTCAGCTTTCCCTTCTTTCCAAATCTCATTACTCTCTTCCAAGGAGATATTCGTAAGAACACTTTATCACCCACTTCAAACTCTAGGTCTTTTATTCGGTTATCAGCATTGCTTTTTTGTTGAATCTGAGCTGCTCTAATGTGTTGTTGAATAGATATGACCTTTTCTTCCATCTCATCTACAAAATCAGGTCCTAATAGCTTTCTTTCCCCAACTTCATCCCAACAAGTTGGAGTCCTGCATTTATTTCCATAGAGAGATTCATAAGGAGCCATCTGAATACTGGAGTGAAGCTATTATTATAAGAAAATTCCACCAAAGGTAGGTGTTGATCCCAAACACCTTTGAAATCCATAAATAAAGCTCTTAACACCTCTTCTAGAGTTTGAATTGTCCTCTCAGATTGACCGTCTGTCTGAGGATGATAAGAAGTGCTGAAACTCAACTCTGTATCCAGAGTATGCTGAAGACTTCGCCAGAACTCTGAGGTAAACCTCGGATCCTGATAAGATATAATGGAAAGTGGTACTGCATGAAATCTTACCACTTCTTTCACATATATCCTGGCAAGCTGGTCCAGAGAAAAATATTCTCTAATAGCAATGAAGTGTGCTGACTTCGTAAGATGATCAACTATGACCCATATAGCATTATTGCCTTTGGATGTTTTAGGAAGTCCGGTAACAAAGTCCATAGTGATGTTTTCCCATTTCCATTCAGGTATGGGTAATGGTTGTAACATCCCCTTAGACTTCTGTCTCTCAGCTTTAACTTACTGACAAACCAAGCATCTAGAGACATATTCAGCAACATCTCTTTTCATGCCATCCCACCAGAAGTACTCTTTCAGGTCCCTAAACATCTTCGTGCTTCCAGGATGAATAGAGAATGAAGAACTATGAGCCTCATCCTGCAGCTCCTTCTTTAATTCTGGGATGGGAGGAACACAAACCTGATTCCTGAACCTTATTATCCCATCACAATCAAGGTTGAATTCAGGAACATTTCTCACCTTTTTTTGTAACTCTACATCTTCTTTCTGTGCCTCTTTAATCTTCACATGTATAGATGGTTGAACATTCATTTGAGAAAGATAAGAATTTTCCCCTTCCATTATAATTCCAAGATCCATCCTTTGTAAATCCATAAATATTGGATCTTTTGTGATCCTCATCATGGATAAGCTAGCATGGTCTAATCGACTTAATGCATCTGCCACCTTGTTTGCTTTCCCAGGGTGATAATGAATTGAGAAGTCATAATCCTTAATCAGCACCAACCATCTTCTTTGGCGCATATTCAGCTCGTTTTGTGTGAAAATATACTTTAAACTTTTATGATCAGTATAAATATCACACCTTTCACCATAAAGATAATGCCTCCATATTTTTAATGCAAAGATTACTACAGCTAACTCCAAATCATGAGTTGGGTAATTTTGCTCATGGATTTTCAACTATCATGAGGAATAATTTATCACTATATCGTTTTGCATGAGAACACACCCCAATCCCTTCTTGGATGCATCACTATAGATCACAAAACATTCTCCACTACAAGGCAGTGTGAGCACAAGTTCACTGGATAACCTTCTTTTTAGCTCCTTGAAATTCTCTTCACACTCCTCCATCCAAACAAACTTAACTCCCTTTCGAGTAAACCTGGTGAGTGGATTAGATAATCATGAAAAATCTTTCACAAAACGTCAATAATATCCAGCCAAACCAAGAAAACTTCAGATCTCAGTTACTGTTGTTGGTCTCGACCATCTTTTAATAACCTCGGTTTTTGCTGGATCCACAAATATCCCCTCTTTTGAGATTATGTGACCAAAAAATGCAACTTTTTGAAGCCAAAATTCACAATTGGTAAATTTGGCATAAAGATTCTCCTTTTTCAGGGTCTTTAATACAGTTCTCAAGTGATCTTCATGTTATTCCTTGCTCTTTGAATAGACAAGAATAAAATCTATAAAGACTACCAAAAACTGATCAAGATAGTCTCTAAAGACTCTATTCATTAGATCCATGAAGATATCAGGGGCATTAGTAAGACCAAATGGCATCACTATAAATTCACAGTGTCCATACCTTGTACGGAAAGCCATCTTTGGTATATCCTCCCTTTTGACCCTTAATTGATGATACCATGAACGAAGATCAATCTTGGGAAAGTATTGAGCTCCACGAAGTTGGTCAAATAAGTCATCAATGCATGGGAGATGATATTTGTTCTTGATAGTGATCTTGTTAAGTTCTCGATAATCAATGCAGAGTCTCATTGACCCATCTTTCTTCTTAACAAACAGAATAGGTGCTCCCCAAGGTGACACACTAGGGAGTATGAATCCCTTATCAAGATTCTCTTGGAGTTGCTTCTTCAATTCCTACAACTCAATTGGGGCCATTCTATAAGGTGTCTTTGAAATAGGCAAAGCACCCGGTATGAGTTCTATTGAAAACTCAACTTCACGATTTGGTGGAAGACCCGGAAATTCCTCCGGAAAGACATCAACAAACTCTTGTACAATGGGAATATTCTAAATCATGAGTTTCTCACCAACCATTTGAGATAAATAACCTTCATTTAGTGGAATCAAGACCCATAAGATGGAAGAGATTTCCAATGGAAGGTTATGTTCATCCTTGCATCGATAGACGATCATAGATTGATCTGAAATATGAAATGTGACTTCCCTTCTTTGGAAATTGATATGAGCTCCATATAAAGAAATGAAATCCATGCCAAGAATCACATCAAATTCCACTATAGGAAGGATCAAAATATTTGTAGGAAGCACTTTCCCACAAACTTCAATAGGAGAAGAATTGTAAACTTTTGATGCGACAGTTGTGACATTAGGGGTTGTCACAGCTAAGGTAATATGGCGATACCCATAGAAAATTCTTCAGAAATAAAAGAGTGGGTGGATCCAGAATCAAATAAAACATTTGCTACTTTAGAGTGGATGGTAAGTGTACCTTTCACTACTTCATTATCATACTATACATCACTGATAGAAATTGCATTGACTTTCATTTTTCTTTAGCCTTAAGAGTTTTTTGACGTCGATCATCATCATCAACCCTTGGATTAGGGCATTGATTAGTATAATGCCCCATTTCCTTGCACTTGTAACATTGAAGTGTAGGAGGTGCACTCTGTGTAGCCTTTTCTTTGTTCACATCACTAGACATCTTCTTCCCATCATTGCGGCATTCAAATGCCCGATAAACTTCTTTTCCACATTTGAAACATTTACTTGTCCCTTTAAGACAACTCCCTCCATGTTTCTTTCCACACTTTGAGCATAAGGGAAAACTCATCTTCTTTTCAGTGTGCTCTTTAGATTTTCCTATGAATTCCATTTTCCTCTTCTTATCAGACACATATGACTGATGGGTTACTCCAATCTCCATCTCAACCTTGAGAGCACATCGAACAATTTCCTTGAAGCTATTGAAGTCTCTTATGTCTAATGCCGTTCAAAGACTTGGTTTTAAGCCACTAAAGAATTGATCGATCTTACTCTCAGGTTGGATAATAATCCCAGAAGTGTACCTTGCAAGCCTGGTAAAATTTACTTCATAGGTACCAACATATTCATCATCCTTTTGCTTCAATTCAAGAAACTCCTTCTCCATCTTTCTTTGAAGAATATGAGGAAAGTACTTATTTAAAAATAAGTTCTTGAACTCGTCCCATTCCATGGACTCAATTTCATCTCTTTGCCTCGTATTCTTGATAAGATTCCACCATTGATCAACATCACCTTCTAAACGATACATTTCTAAGATGACTTTTTCATGTTCAGAACATTGAAGAACTGAAAATATCTTTTCAGTGGTACTGATCCATTGTTCAGCAACTAATGGATTAGTAGACCCGCTGAATGAGGGTGGACGCTTCCTCATGAAGGATTCAACAGAATGTTTCTCCTTCCTTTTCTTGTTTGAAGTCCTCCATGATTCATAGCTTGAGAAAGTTGTGTGATCATGGCTATAAGATTTTGCATTCTAGCTCCCATAACGTTTGGTTGCTCAGGGGCACAATCATTTCATTGCCCGTCGCATTCAAAATTAACACGGTTCCTTAGGGTTCCAGCCATTGACTAAAACCAAGAAGAATAGTGTGAGCAATACTAATTATAAAAGGAAAACCACATAATCAAGAATAAAATTTCACACTTAAGGTCTTATCATAGGTTATTCATGGCCATTTCTAAAACACTAATATTGTGTTATATTCTTAGACTTATCCTTAGGGTTCTTACTAAGGCTTTCACATCCTAGTTTCTAAAGGTTGACTATACCTTTCCTCTGATACCAACTATAATGACCCATACTTTACATACATTGTTATTAATTCAAAATTGAAGTACACTTATTACAACATATAACAATACCACTGTAGGACCGTATAGGTATAGTGTCTTTAGAAACTGAGAAACATAAACAACTGGTTCATAAAGATTCTACATTGTCTCCCATTTATTTTATCATATCTAGAGTCCCTTTTGGCATATCCTACTTAATAACCTTCTTCCTGACCTGGGGAAAAAACATACAAAAGGGTGAGCTCAAATGCTCTGTAAGGGTAAACAAAAGAAATATCAATCACATCATATTCATAAGAACATAACATTTTAGAAATCTTAACCTACAAAAGAAATAATAATTTCATAACATGGGATAAATCATAGTAGTGAAATGTAATCCCAATAATCATAACTTAAAATATGAAACTTTGTGGCATACACACATAATCATAGAGAATCATTTCTTAGTAGTCAAGACTCATTGCGAAGACTATCTTAGCGGACAAAGTCCATTTTTGAACCGAGTTCACTCCTCGTTTTAGTCCTATTTCACTGAACCGGATTAACCTTCCGTTCCAGCCATGTATATCTCATGAGATATAAATATTTACCTAATGAATTGGAGGGAGGTATAGGTCCCACCCTTCTCATAATGAAACCATTCTTATGTGTTCCACAAAATCATAAATCATACATCATAGCATAACCCATGTAATAAAAATGGGATTCTTAATCATCTTGCCATCATAACACAATCCATATAAGAAAAAAGGACATCATAAAAATAATTCCATCATAACATAATCAAAACAATGTAAAAATAGGGATAGAAACAGAACCCTATATTATCTTATATGGAAAATAATTTTGATAAAACACTTGAACTCCATTCTTGAGGAAAATATGATTTCTACTTCAAAAACATTTTCCTTTCTTAACATGTCATATAATTTTAAACTAAAAGAAGTTGATTAAAAATAAACATGAAAACTTGTAAATGAAGCTTCATGTAAATAATTCTCTAAAAATCCATCCATGCTGTATAAGTTAAAAACAACATTCTTCTTGTACTTTGGCCGGAAAAGTCAAAAAGTACCTCGTACTAAAAACGACAAAAGATTCCTTTCATATCTTTTAATAAAAACTCACCAATGGGTAAAATTGGATTTGAACAATTATAGGTGGATGGAAAAAATATTACATATTGAGGAAACATGGATGTGGATGATAAATACGCCCCAGTAAATTTCGGAAGTATAAACAATCTTGGATAAAAATGAGATTGTGAGATTTTCCCTTACCTTAGGTCTGACTTGCTTCGTACGTGTCCGAACCTCCTGTATAATGATATAAATAGTGTTATTGACTTATTCCAGAATCGTACTCATTTTTATGATATCATATGTGGTCATATTCTTATCTTTTTATTAGTAATATTTCATTGTTACTTGTTATTCGTGTGTTTATTGCTTTTTGTTCTTATGCATGTTTTGTCAAATAAATTCTTATTATTATTTTAGGTTATAGATACCTCATTTCCAGAATAGTATTACTGTAATATATATCATATTTATTCATTAAATTCATTTATTTAATCATTATGCAATGAAGATCATGTATAACGAGTCGCATCACATCGTGGAGACGGTAGGCCGTACGCACGCACGGGCGATGATATCGTTCCCATGATCGTGGAATTGTATTGAAGTGTATGTATACTATTTTAGAATCAATATAACTTTAAAATAATCATATATAGTTATTATTTACACCATTATACCCATACAAGTAAGGTGGTGGTGGAAAATAGATTACACCACGACGTGAAGACGGTATTCCGTACGTACGCACGCGCGGTGATTTCGTTTTCTATAGGATGGATAGATGGTGAAATAGGGTTGGTTCATAATTATAATAACATATCAGTATGTGAGTGATACTGATGTTATTACTTCATAATTAAACAACTAAAGAAGAAGAAGAAGAAGAAGAAATAAAGTTGAAATAATTGGTAACGAACATTACCTCTTCTTTGAAGCGCCTCTTCTTAACCTCCTCTTAGGGAACTAAAGATTGTCTTTGAAGAAGACCAGGACCTCTAGGATGTTTCTAGGGAAGTGTAGAAGAGAAATCTGTAGGGATTGGCTGAGCTTGAATGTTCAAAGTGGTGTGAGGAGGAGAGGGAGGAGGTGCCCTTTTATAAGGGAGGAGAGGGGCACCTTAGGAATTATAAGAAATATTAATTTATCATAAATTCCAACCCCACTTAGAAACCTCAAAAAATGACACAAATCTGAATCTTATATGAGATAGGGTTATAATATAATCATCCAATAAAATTTAGACATGTTGGGAATTTATTTTAAACATTATCAACATGATTTATCCTTATATAATCTATTTAATTTTATTTGTGGTAATAATATTCTAAATTTTAAATCATCATAAATAATTATGTATATGTTGTGAATTGTCCATAATTGTATACTTTATTACATTTTAGACCATATATATTTTAATTTACAATTTTTAAATATTTTTGTGATTTTTAAACAATTTTATAATATGTAATTTCTATAAATTAACAATAGTGTCAATTTTGACACTATTCATTTATTTGAGTTTAAATAAAATATATACAGAAGATATGTTCGAACTAAGATATTTAATAGAATCATAACATGTATTTTTTATCTATAAAATTAGTGGAGCACATTAAATAGTTCATATAATATTTATTTTAATACTTTTAATATCATTTATTTGATATTTCAATCAATAAAATAATTTCAACATCACTATTGTGTCATAATTAATGATAATTATTTAATCCCTAAAAATTATAAATAAATTCATATAATGTAGATAATTTTATTAGATTTCTTTATACTATTCATTTTCAAAGTTTCATGATGTTTATCACTAAATTAAAATTATTATACTTATAAGATTTAAGAGAGTGACATGTTGTCACTTTCTTTGGTTTTAATAATAATTATATTATTTCATGGTCAAAAGTCCATGAAATGAATCTAGTCCGACCCTTAGGTGATATGGGTCGACTTTTATTCATCCAATAGGATTTTTTCAAGTGTTAGAGAAATTTTATAATTTTATATTTACCCTTAATTACCCGATTTACCTTTAACTGCAGTAAATAAAAATTACCGTAGTTACTATTAATAAACTAAAAAAAATAAAAGTAACCTATTAACATAATTTGGACCCACTGAATCAAAATATGTAATCCATTTTTCAAAATTCAAAACACAGAATTTGTAGCAATTAATTTAAAATTAATTCCGTTGTTAAGAAAACAGGTTTTAAAAGTTAAAACCTTGCCAAAGATTGAAATGTTTTTACCTATGAATTAAATGTAAAATTAATACTAATGACATAAATTATATTAAATGGTAAAAATATATTCTATTTATACTTTAAAAACATTCAATATTATAATTTAACCATATAAATTATTGTGATGAAAAAAGTTGTTTTTAATTAATATATAGCGTGTTTTTACTATTCATCAAAATATGAAAGTTACCAAAATAATATGAAAAATTTATCCAAAGTAAATTTTTATATCCTGATTCCAAAGAAGAATTTTATTTTGTCAAATTGAACTTATAAACATGTAAAAAACTAGATTTAAAGTGGGTGCGCCATCAAAAGGTGGCAAAACTGCATTTTTTGAAGAATACTTATTTTACCCAAAAAATTTATTTTGTTCTCATAACATATTATAGAAAATATGTAAGATGAATAATAATGTTTAAAATTCAGATAATACTATTCATAATGGCTAGTTTATAATATTATAATAATATATCGTTGTTTAGTGGAACTCGGTATTGTGTAATATACACGCTATCGAGGAAGGTCGTGATTGCGTGTAACGCAAGCCAAGCTAGTGTTGTGTGCCATGAAGGATTCCTTTGATGTTTCGTATAACATAAGACATAAAAAAATATACTTCTCATAAAATATCAGGGTGTTACAAATACCCTCATCATATATTATCTTGAATCATGGTAATAACCCGAATTACCATAAATACTTCTAAAAAGCATGTTTTATTCCCTGTTTAATAGATTATTGGATATATTCCATAAATCCAAGAAGTTGTAAACTTCATCCATGATAGCATAAACTACTTGTCAACAATTCTGTAATTAGTTCCAAGGTAATCAATACCTTTCCACTTACTTATTCATATCCCACATATCTTCATCCAAACAACATTATCATAACATAAAGATCATATTTAGGGTTATATTTCCCTTAATCAAGTGTTTTCCATGCACATCCCCTTGACATTATATCATTTTTCTATTCCATGAAAACCATTCAACGTGTTATTGTAAATTTTTAGTGAAAAAACTAAAGTGAACAATCCTTATATATTTCACCTTTCATATAACACCCTTATTGAATAAAAAGACATAAAATATTTTAGTATCCCACTTCATCCTTATGGAATTAGCAAGGATAACTCATCCTATTACATAATCCCTTTTACCAATCACATTTCATCTGTAGTCTGTTCATCATCAACATTGTAACCATTACTCCTACTACCTTAGTGATCCTCTACAGAAGAAATCCTTTGGGATATTGATTTTTATAAGGATCATTTAATCCAAACTTAATGCACATAACCTTTGATGATTTTTTTGGTAGGCTAATATTATCATCCGTTTCATTAACTGAACACTTCATTTTTTCCTTATAGTCACTTATTGTGTGTCCTTTATTTCCACAATCAAAACATCTTCTTGTTCCTCTATGAAATTCAAATAGGCTATTTTTTCCACATTCTAGACACAAAGGGAACTCAATCATATTTCCTCCATGGTCTCTATTACTCATACTCTTAGTTAAATTCATATTTCTCTTCATTGGTGAGTCCTAGAGTTGGTTAAGGTACATGTTATTAATCATGTTCTTTGAAAAATAATTAGTAATGATAACAATAACTCTCACTCTAGTGATCATCCCACATGAATGATCATCAGAAAATTTTCCATCACATTCAACATTAATCTAGTCCTTTCTGTTTCACTTTATATAAGAAAATTAGTAGCATAGTGTGAGCATTTCATGTCATTGTCGAAAATGTTGTAGTCAGGAAAAAATTACTTATAGGATTTATAAATCATGACATGTTCTATAATCTATGACACCCTAGGTTCATTATAGGTTATTCATATCAAAATTATATTTAAATCCTTCATGATGGATCATGAAGAGTTTGGGAATTTCTAAAACATAACCCCCTAAGAGTGTCCAAACAGGTGTGCGGCAAGGCCCGTTGTCATGTACTAGATTACCCCACGTCAGGCCAAGAGCTTTGTGTTAGAGTTCTTACCCCTAGGTATATATATTCTAAAGACAAATCCACTTTTAGTATCTAAATAAGGATTTTTTGATAGTAAAACACTCACCCTATCCTTTACCAAAATTCTAGGACATTTTGATAAGTGTTAACTCATCCTTATACTTATCCTTATGGACATCCCTAGACAAATCCTTTGAAATATACCTAGGGATCTCACTAAAGTTTTCTCATCCTTGTTTCCAAAGGTTAACTAAACCTTATCTTCAATTACAACAATAGTGACCCTTACTTCCCATACATTATTATAACATAAAATTTTCAGAAAACGTGAAAATTATACAAACAAATACCCAAATACCATAATTGGTCAAGTGCTTTTGGAATCCTAAAAACATAAACATTGGTACATAAGTGAAAAATATAATCTCCCACTAGGTTCTTCTTGACTACCACCTTTCATAGACACATCAAACATAATACATATCTTCATAACCTGGGGGGATTGAAACATAAAAAGGGGTGGGCTCAGATGCTCATTAAGGGTAAGAAAGGTATAAAAGTAAGAATAAACATGATCATAGGATCATGATAACATGATCATGAAAATATAAGATAATACCATGAATATAAAATATCAAAAACTAAAATCACGTCAGAATGAATGGAAGTCCGTAACACATGAATCATAAGAAAATAAAGTAGATAATCCATAAAAGCATAACATAGGAATAAAACATGGAATTTTGGGAGACATATAAGAATATAATATGATTTCCATATTAGTTAAGGCATCTCTACCAAGACCATATTAGTAGTATGGGTTCACTCCCCATACCATCTTGGTAGTCATGGTTCACTCCCATGGCCATCTTAGTATCATGAGTTCACACTTCATACCATCATGGTCATCATGGTTCACTCCCATGGACATATTAGTAGTCAAGCTTAATTACCAATACTATCATAGTCTATCTTATGAGATATAAACTTTTACCTTATTCATTAGAGGGAGATATAGGTCCCACCCATAGCATAGTGAAAACATACATACATGTTCCAAAAAACTATAAAAAATAATATCTTAACCCATGAAATGAAATGGGTATCAAAAAAATATAAACATATCATAACATATGGAAATATTTATAGGTTTAATATTCATTTCCTCAAAAGAATAACCCGTAAAAAAAATGGACATCATAAACATATAACATATGAAATAAAAATGGGTTTCATAAAGACCATGACATTAAGAATAACCCATTCATAGAAAGAATATGAAAGTAACCTTTAGATAATTTTCATGATGGGAATGAGTAACATCAATGGATGCCATCTTAAATGGAAATTAATTTTTAAATTTCTTTCAAAAACATTTCCTTAGGGAAATATCCTTTATTCTTTGAAAATATATTTTTAATACATAAAACAATTTGAAAATATTTTGCTTATAAAATACCTTAAAGAATGATAAATAATACAAGAAATTATTTTGGAAAACTTTTTCCCTGAAAAATAATAAAATAGGATTCAAAATATTTTAAAAAATATGCTTTAAAAACACATTAAAAACTATATAGAAGGCTTTAAAATGTTTTGAGAACCTTTTTACTTGAAAACATATGAAATAATCTTGATAATGTTTTGAAAATGATTTCTGAGAACATAATTGGAAAACTTATAAATATGGTTTGAAAACATTTTGAAAACAATCTTCCTTGAATATTACTTTTAAAAACATTTTCTTAAAATTTATCCATTTAAAAATGAAAAGGATGTTTCAAAGAAATGATGGATGGTAAATTCGCATACGTCGTATGTGGTAAAAATAACATTCCTTTTTCTGAGTAAAATAGTGATAAAAATTCCTTATTTAGAAAGTGACAGGAATATTTATTTAAAGAAATTAGAAAAATAAAAAATTTAAAAACTTTAATTTCAATATTATAGGATAATGACACAATATTCTTGGAAACCCTTTTTAGAAAACATTTTTTTGAAGGAATATAGATTTCTAACCGAAGTGAGGGTAAAGTTAGGATTTCATAAAAACACTTTCTTAATTATATTATGTACCAATGACTATAAAATTTTTACCAAAACTTGAATATATCATTAATAACTAGACGATAATAAAATTCATGAATGTTCTTGAGAGATGTGTTATAATATTTCATCAAAGAAAATATATACATAAAAAATCTTGAAAAGAAATGACATTGTTTCAAAAAACTATTATCACTTGGTAACTTAGGATCATAATCTTCATGTATGAAATGGAAATTAATTTAAGCATATAATATCATTAAATAATATAGATTCATGATATATCATATAAAATGGAATTATGTACACCTCAAAATGTACTTATTCGCATAACAAAACACGACTCTCAAATAAAGAAATTGAGACAAAACTATTTTACTGATTTGGTAGCCTTTGAAACTTAAACCGCATGAAAAATATTTTATATAATGATGATGAAAAAAATATAAATTTAACTATAATAATAATTTATTACATCCATGTGAATTATACATAGCATTCCAAAGGAATGGGTGGTGAATAAACCATATATTTCACGGAAATAAAAAGTGAGATGAAATCCCCTTACCTTGTGTCTTGACTCTCATCGCACTATTTAAAACCACATATAAAATAAATAAAAAATGATTATAAATATTTTAAATAATAATATTATTAGATATAATATCAGATATGGTTTTATTATTACCTTTTATTATCGTCTTTTTAACAATCCTTTGTTTGGTTTTCACTTCGGTTAATATTCTCTTTGTACTTCGCATGTGTCTATGTTTGTAATATCTTTGGTACTTATATCATGATTCAAAGAACATAGAACAAGATATAAATATCATTTATATTAATTATATGTGTATTATAATAATCTATAGAATGTATAATTATGAGATGTAATACACCGTTCATGTAAATGGTAAGTCGTAGATAAGCATGAATGTTGTTTCTGTTTTTATTGTCGTTTTGAAAGAAATAACAAAATGAAATATATGTAAATAGGTATATCATAATTATATTATATTTATTATATAATATATATCATAAAAAATCCATAAACCCATTCTTAATACATACCATGTAGTGTATGAATGAATCATATTGCTTTTAGGGGGCGGTAGTCCACACTCCCTCAAACAAAATTATCTTATTAACACAAAATAGGGAGTTAAAAGATATGTGTTGTAAAAAGGAATAAAGAATCATAATAAATAAGAAATATAATATATAACATATATAAATATATTTTCAATCATAATTTCTACCATAATGTTCAGTAAATGAAAAATGAAAAGTCATCATTTAGTGAAGCGTTAGTTCTTCGTACATGTAAATAATAAGTTTGTTACCCATTTGATGGAGGTCTATGTATGTTTGTGTTTAAAACTTAACCTCAAACATCATAGTATATTTATAATATTTTTTATATAATCATGTAATAAAGAGATTGTAGGGGTGGATTAGGAAAATAAAAGAAAGAATCTTGAGAGAAGGCGTTACCTCATAACCGGGTAACACATTTTGGTCTGTGCCAAAAGACTTTCTTGGATTGCCTTATTCCAAACAGAATCCTTATATGAGTAATTTAGGTATGTTTTGAAGTGTATTGAGAAGATCTTGGATTAACCTAAGTTTTTTTAGAGTTGTGAATAATATAGAGAGGTTGGGGCCTTTTATTGGGAAGGGAACGGACAAACATGGCATTTTTTAAAACAAGTTAGGTGTACCCACGTTTTTACCAAGTAAAATTCAATCCGAACAAAAAAAAACTCAATAAATGAATTTAAATGGAAAATTAAAGGGTACTAAATTTGTGTTTGATAGGATTCTATTTCTTTTTTAGTCTTTAATTTGAGGTTTAGTCTTTAGTTAAGCTTAATTTTACATTACTCAATATAGTGAATTTTAATTACTTTTACTAATATTTTTGTAAAAATAGATGTTGACCTTATTATAAACTATAAATTGTTATGATTCCAAATATGGAATCCTAATTTCTGTATTCTAATCACATAATTGGTATAAATTAATGTAAAATTAATCCCACAATTGATTCAACAATGTGGGTTTTTAAAGTAAAAACATTCAAAAGGTTGATAAGATTTTATACCCAATATCAAAGTGAAATTGATCTCAATGACCTAAATTAAATTAATTAATAAAAAATCATCTTATTAAAATTTTAAACCAATTTAAAATATAATTTAACCTTATGAAAAAATTAATTGAAAAATAAATTTTGAACTAAAATTCAGTATTTTTAACTATCCATTAAAAAACTAAACCTCAACGAAAAATACAAAAAAAAATATCAAAACCTAATTTTTATATTTATATTGAAAATATTAATTTTATTATTACATATTAAGTCTATAAAAGTTCAAAATTTGGTATTTGAAATGGGTTCTCAATTAAAAGGCAGTAAAACTGCATTTATAAAAATATATGTTTTTAAGCATAAAATTAGGTTCGTTCTTAACTTAAATCAATAAAATATATTGAATGAATATAAAAAATACTCGATTGAATATATTAAATACATATATTACATTATTATCACTCACTAATTGTAATTAAATTAATTTATTAGGGTAAAACATCTTTGTGACCGTAAAAATAATAATATTTCCTTTTACATTCAATAAGTTTTCAAATTTAGTTATAATTAATAGGCATCCTATGAATTCATATTATATTGTTTAAACCATGAGTTTTCATATATTAGTAAATATTATTCATAACTACTTATTTAACGGCTATGTTATATCTTATTATATTAACTAATAACATTTTAATGATATACTATTGTTTGGTAAAACTCGTTCTTGCATGTAACGCAAGACATCAAAGAAAGGCATTATTGCAGGTAACAAAAGATATAGTAGGTGTTCCATGTATATAAATCAAACTATTATGTTTCATTTTGTGTATTATTAACATGGTCTTACATATAACACAAACCAAACATAGTGATTTAATGTAAAATAAGGTATCTTCAGTGTTGCGTAAAATAAAAAATATAAAAAAGGTTAAATTAATTTGAAGAAAAATAATTCACAAAATCTCAGGGTGTTATAGGACCACATTGGGATATAAAGTGCGTGAGATACTCTTTGGGGTCTCCCACATCATCAAAGGTTTATAAGCTATTATTTATGAAATTGGGTGTTAGAAAAGTGCCATCCACTCATTTAAGATATAGATTCCTAACAGTATATACAGGTGTGCATCGTTTATCCATGGATTCCATTCAAGTAGTCAGGGACTCGATGGAAATGGGTAGTTATAGAAGTAATAATGTCTAATAATATTCCTATATACAGGGATCGGGTGGGTTTTTTTTATGCTTCCTTGTTTTCATTTCATGAGGATTGTCAATTTATTCTTAGTCTGAATGATTTCCATGATGAGGGATGGTCTGTCATCGTAATAGAGGGAAGTTGTAACACGTGAGATTTTTATGAGAAATATTTTGTTTTTATGTTATATACATCATCAAAGTAATCTTTCACTACACGCAATACTAGATTGGCTTGCTTTACACGCAATCACAACCTTCCTCGATAGCTTGTGTTGTACGCAATACCGAGTTTCACTAAACAACGATATCCTATTAAAATATTATTAAAACTAGCCATTATGAATATTAATACCTAATTTTTGAAATTTTATAAATTTTATTTTTCAAAATGGACTTCATTTTAGGATTTGAAATATTGAAATTAGCCTAGGGTGAAATTTTGGTATTTTGCTGAAAACTTTCAATTTTGATGAATAGTGAAAACACTAGGTTACTATTTAAAAACCGACTTTTTATTTAAATAATTATTTATTTTATTTAAATTTATTTTATGTGAAAATTGATACATAATACCTATATAATTTCAATGTAATTAATTGGAGTCATTTTATAATAATTTTAGACATATAAAAATTTTATTGAACTTTTCACCGTCTTTTACCCACCTCCTAGGAGAATTTGAAAATTTACATAAAACTTAATTTTACCGCTTCTATGAGTGGAATTTCGAAAATCCAAGAGACACGGTTAACATCAAGGAGTAAAATGTGCTTCAACAAGATAAAAATAATTTTTGGTGAATAGTAACATTTTGCTTTTATTTACCACAGTTAAAAGTAAATAGCGTAATTAAGGGTAAAAATGGTATTATTATTACCCTAACACATGTCCTAATTCTATTGGATAAGTTTAATTCGACACAAAACAATCTTAGGAAGAAAATATGACCATTTAAGTCCACTTGGATTAGATTAGGACATTTAATATTATTTTATTTAAACAAGAGTTAAAATAGTTAAAATCAAAGTTTAATAAATAAAACATTTTTAATATATGGTTATAAATATGATAAATTCTACTATAAATATTAAATAGAAAGATAAAATTATTTCCTACCTAATGGTATTTTATTTATAATTTTTAGACATTAAATAATTTAATTTATTTATGACACGAAGGTGATGCAGTAATTACCTAAATAATGAAATATTAAAATAATTGATATTATAAATACCCAAATAAATGTAATTTTAGACTTTTTATGAATTAAACTAATTTTCTAGGTTAATATGACATGTTATTATTTATTTATGTAACTTTTTTTGAACTAATCATGCTATTATGATTTTCACAAAAATCAATTACCAAATAGTGTCAAAATTGACATAAAATAGTTTCTAAAAAAATATTATATTATTAATTGTTTTTTTATTCATAAAAATATGAGTTTCGGCAAAATTACTTAGATAATGTTATATATATTAATAATGAACAACTTGGGGTTCGTTTGGCTTGTTATAGTAAGTTTATTAACCATATATTGTAAGAAAACAAGAAGACACGGTAAAAGTAAAATTATTTAACTTAAAGTTAAATCTAAATGATAAGGTTAAAATAGTAACCTAAACTTGTCTAAAATATATTGGTTGAGAAGATTTCTACCCATCCCCATCTTAGATTTGAAATAAATCAATTTTGAGCTATTAAAAACTGAATATGACTTTATAATAAAATAATATTTTAAGTTTTGCCTAAAGTGCCCCTCTCCTCCCTTATAAAAGGGAACCTCCTCCCTCTCCTCCTCACACCACTTTGAGCCTTCAAGAATGGCCAAAACCTGAAAATTTATCTTCTCCACTTCCCTAGAAACATCCTATAGGTACTTGTCTTCTTCAAAGACCATATTTAGTTCCCTAAGAGGAGGTTAAGAAGAGGTGCTTCAAAGAAGAGGTAATGTCTGTTACCGATTCTTTCAACTTTATTTCTTATTCTACTTCCTATTATTTAGTTGTTTCATTATGAAGTAATAACATCAATATCACTCATATACTGATATGTTATTATAAATATGAAACAACCATATTTCACCTTCTATCCATCCTATGGAAAACGAAATCACCGCGCGTGCGTACGTACGGAATACCGTCTTCATACCGTGGTGTAATCTGTTTTCCACCACCACATTACTTGGATGGGTATAATGGTGTAAATAATAACTATATATTATTATTGTAAATTGATATTGATTCTGAAATAGTATAAATACACTTCAATACAATTCCACGGTCATGGAAACAATATCATCGCTCGTGCGTACGTACAACCTACCGTCTCCATGATGTGATGCGACTCGTTCTACGTGATCTTCATTGCATAATGATTATATAAATGAATTGAATGAATAAATATGATATGTATTAAACTAATACCATTCTGTAAATTAGGAATCTATAACCTAAAAAGAAGAATAATAATTTATTCGACAAAACACACATAAGAACAAAAAGCAATAAACACCGGAATAACAAGTAGCAATGAAATATTACTAATAAGAAGATAAGAATATGACTATATATGATATAATAAAAATGAGTATGATTCTGGAATAATTCAATAACATTATTTAAATCATTATATAGGAGGTTCGGACACGTACGAAGCAAATCGGACCTAAGGTAAGGGAAAATCTCGCAATCTCAATTTTTTCCGAGATTGTTTATACTTCGGTAATTAATGGGGAATATTTATCATCCACATCCATGTTTCATCAATATGTAATATTATTTTATATCCTCCTATAATTGTTTAAATCCAATATTACTCAATGGTGAGTTTTTAGTAAAAGATATGAAAGGAATCTTTTTTCATTTTTAGTACGAGGTACTTTTGGACTTTTCCGGCCAAAGTACGAGAAAAATGTTTTTTTAACTTATACGGCATGAATGGATTTTTAGAAAATTATTTCCATGAAGCCTTTTTTACGTGTTTTCAAGTTTATCTTTAATTAACTTCTTTTAGTTTAAAATTTTATGACATGTTAAGAAAGGAAAAATGTTTTTGAAGAAGAAATGATATTTTCCTCAAGAATGGAGTTCAAGTGTTTTATCAAAATTATTTTCCATCTAAGATAATACAGGGTTCTGTTTCTTTCTATATTTTTAAATTGATTTGATTATGTTATGATGGAATTATTTTTATGAATTCCTTTTATCTTATATGATTTATGTTATGATGACATGATGTTTAAGAATCTCATTTTTATTACATGGGTTATGTTATGATGTATGATTTATGATCTTGTGGCACACATAAGAATGGTATCATTATGAGATGGGTGGGACCTATATCTCCCTCCAATGCATTGGGTAAAGATTTATATCTCATGAGACAGACATGGCTGGAACGGCAAGTTAAACCGGTTCAGTGATACAGGACTGGAAAGAGGAGTGAAATCGGTTCAGAAATGGACTTTGTCTGCTAAGATAGTCTTGGCAATGAGTCTTGACTACTAAGAAATGATTCTCTATGATTATGTGTGTATGCCACAAAGTTTCATGTTTTAAGTTATGATAATTGGGATTACATTTCACTATTATGATTTATCCCATGTTATGATATTATGATCTCCTTTGCATGTTAAGATTTCCAAAATGTTGTGTTCTTATGATTGATATTTCTTTTGTTTACCCTTACTGAGCATTTGAGCTCACCCTTTTGTATGTTTTCTTTTCCCTAGGTCAGGAAGAAGGGTATTAAGTAGGATATTCCAAAACTAACTCTGGATATGATGAAATAAACAGGAGATAATGTAAATGATTTATGAACCAGTTGTTTATGTTTCCCAGTTTTTAAAGACACTATACCCATACGGTCCTTTCATGGTTTTGTTATATGTTGTAATAAGTGTGCTTAAATTATGAAGTAATAACAATGTATGTAAAGTATGGGTCATTATAGTTGGTATCAGAGGAAATGTGTAGTCAACCTTTGGAAACTAGGATGTGAAAGCCTTAGTAAGAACCCTATAGATAAGTCTAAGCGTAGAACACAATCATAGTGTTTTAGAAATGTCCATGAACAACCTATGATAAAACCTTAAGTGTGAAATTTTATTCTTGATTATGTGATTTTCCTATTATAATTAGTGTTTATCACACTATTCTTCTTGGTTTTAGTCAATGGCTGGAACTCGAAGGAACCGTGTTAATGCGGAATGTGATGGGTAATGCAATGATTGTCCCCCTGAGCAACCAAAAATTATGGGAGCTCGAATGAAAAATCTTGTAGCCATGCTCACACAACTTTCTCAAGCTATGAATCATGCAGGACTTCCAAACAAGCAAAGGAAAGAGCAACATTCTGTTGAATCCTTCATGAGGCAGCGTCCACCCTCATTCAGCGGGTCTATTGATCCATTAGTGGCTGAAAAGTGGATCAATACCACTGAAAATATATTTTCAGTTCTTCAATGTTCTGAACATGATAAATTCATCTTTGTAGTATATCGTTTGGAAGGTGAAGCTGATCAAAAGTGTAATATTATCAAGAATACGAGTCCAAGAGATGAAATTGAGTCCATGGAATGGGACGAGTTCAAGAACTTATTTTTCAATAAGTACTTCCCTCGTATTCATCGAACAAAGATGGAGAAGGATTTTCTTGAACTAAAGCAAAAGGATGATGAATCTGTTGGTACTTACGAAGAAAATTTTACAAGACTTGCAAGGTATGCTTCTGGGATTATTATCCAACCTGAGAGTAAGACCGATCGATTCTTTAGTGGATTAAAACCAAGTCTTCCAAGGGCGTTATCCATAAGGGACTTCAATAGCTACGAGGAAATCGTTCTATGTGCTCTCAAAGTTGAGATGGAGATTGAAGTAACCTATCAGTCATATGCGTTTGATAAGAAGAGGAAAATGGAATTCAAATGGAAATCTAAAGACCACACTGAAAAGAAGATGAGTTTTCCCTTATGCTCAAAGTGTGGAAAGAAACATGGAGGGAGTTGTCTTAAAGGGACAAGTAAATGTTTCAAATGTGTAAAAAAAGTCATCGAGCATTTTAATGACACAATGATTGGAAGAAGATGTGTAGTGATTCGAACAAAGAAAAGGCTACACAGAGTGCACCTCCTACACTTTAATGTTACCTATGCAAGGAAATGGGGAAATATGCTAATAAATTCCCTAATCCAAGGGTTGTTGATGATGATCGACGTCAACAAACTCTTAAGGCTAAAGATAAAGGAAATTCACATGAAATTTATATCAGCGATGTGGAGTACGATAACGAAGTGGTGAAAGGTACACTTACCATCCACTCTAAAGTAGAAAATGTTTTATTTCATTCTGGATCCACCCACACTTTTATTTCTGAATAATTTTCTAAGGGTATCACCGTATTACCTCAGCAGTTAGATGTTGAGTAAGCTGTGACAACCCCTAATGGCACAACAGTCGCATCAAAAGTTTATAATTCTTCTCCGATTGAGGTTTGTGGGAAAGTGCTTCCTATAAATCATGTGATCCTTCCTGTAGTGAAATTTGATGTGATTCTTGGCGTGGATTAGATTTCTTTATATGGAGCTCATATCAATTTCCAAATAAGGGAAGTCACATTTTATATTCCAGATCAATCTATGATCGTCTATCGATGCAAGGATGAACATAACCTTCCAGTGGAAATTTCTTCCATCTTATGGGTATTGATTCCACTAAATGAAGGTTATTTATCTCAAATGGTTGGAGAGAAACTCACGATTAAGAATATTCCCATTGTATGGGAGTTTGATGATGTCTTTCCGGAGGAATTTCCAGGTCTTCCACCAAATCGTGAAGTTGAGTTTTCAATTGAACTCATACCGGGTGCTATGCCCATTTCAAAGACACCTTTCAGAATGGCCCCAATTGAGTTGCAGGAATTGAAGAAGAAACTCCAATAGAATCTTGATAAGGGATTCATATACCCTAGCACATCACCTTGGGGAGCATCTATTCTATTTGTTAAGAAGAAATATGGATCAATGAGACTCTGCATTTATTATCGAGAACTTAACAAGATTACTATCAAGAACAAATATCCTCTCCCACGCATTGATGACTTATTTGACCAACTACACAGAGCTCAATACTTTTCCAAGATTGATCTTAGTTCAGGGTATCAACAATTAAGGGTCAAAAGGGAGGATATACCAAAGATGGCTTTCCGTACAAGGTATGGACAATATGAATTTATAGTAATGCCATTTGGTCTTACTAATTCCCCTGTTATCTTCATGGATCTAATGAATAGAGTCTTTAGAGACTATCTTGATCAGTTTGTGGTAGTCTTTATAGATGATATTCTTGTCTATTCAAAGAGCAAGGAAGAACCTGAAGATCACTTGAGAATTGTATTGAAGACCCTGAGAAATGATAAGATTTATGACAAATTTTCCAAGTGTGAATTTTGGCTTCAAAAAGTTGCATTTTTGGGTCACCTAATCTCAAAAGAGGGGATATTTGTGGATCTAGCAAAAATAGAGGTTATCGAAAGATGGTCGAGACCAACAACAGTAACTGAGATCCGAAGTTTTATTTGTTTGGCTGGATATTATCGACGTTTTGTGCAATATTTTTCTCGATTATCTAATCCACTCACCAGGTTGACTCGAAAATGAGTTAAGCTCGTGTGGATGGAGGAGTGTGAAGAGAATTTCAAGGAGTTGGAAAGAAGGTTATCCAGTGCACCTGTGCTCACACTTCCTTGTAGTGGAGAAAGGTTTGTGATCTACAGTGATGCATCTGAGAAGGGATTGGGGTGTGTTCTCATGCAAAACGATATGGTGATAGCTTATTCCTCATGACAATTGAAAATCCATGATCAAAATTACCCAACTCATGATTTGGAGTTAGTTGTGGTAATATTTGCATTAAAAATATGGAGGCATTATCTTTATGGTGAAAGGTGTGATATTTATACTGATCATAAAAGTTTAAAGTATATTTTAACACAAAAAGATATGAATATGCGCCAAAGAAGATGGTTGGAGCTGATTAAGGATTACGACTACTCAATTAATTATCACCCTGGGAAAGCAAACAAGGTGGCAGATGCATTAAGTCAACAAGACCATGCTAGCTTATCCATGATGCAGATCACAAAATATCCAATATTTATAGATTTATAAAGTATCTTGGAATTATAATGGAAGGGGAAAAATCTTATCTTTCTCAAATGAATGTTCAACCATCTATACATGTGAATATTAAAGAGGCACAGAAAGAAGATGTAGAGTTACAAAAGAAGGTGGGAAATGTTCCTAAATTAAACCTTGATTGTGATGGGATAATAAAGTTCAGGAATTGGGTTTGTGTTCCTCCCATCCCCAAATTAAATAAGGAAGTACTGGATGAGGCTCATAGTTCTTCATTATTTATTCATCCTGGAAGCACGAAGATGTATAAGCACCTGAAAGAGTACTTCTGGTGGGATGGCATGAAAAAAGATGTTGCTGAATATGTCTCTCAATGCTTGGTTTTTCAGCAAGTTAAAGCTGAGAGACAGAAGTCTAAGGGGATGTTACATCCATTACCCATACCCGAATGGAAATGGAAAAAATCACTATGGACATTGTCACCGGACTTCCTAAAACTTCCAAAGGCTATAATGCTATCTGGGTCACAGTTGATCGTCTTACAAATTCGGCACACTTCATTTCTATTAGAGAGGATTTCTCTCTTGATCAACTTGTCAGGATATATGTGAAGGAAGTGGTAAGATTTAATGGAGTAACACTTTCCATTATATCTAATTGGGATACGAGGTTTACCTCAATGTTTTTGAGAAGTCTTCAGCATACTCTGGATACAGAGTTGAGTTTCCGCACTGGTTATCATCCTCATACAGACAGTCAGTCTGAGAGAACAATTCAAACTCTAAAAGATATGTTAAGAGCTTGCTCTATGGATTTCAAAGGTGGTTGGGATCAACACCTACCTTTGGTGGAATTTTCTTATAATATTATCTTTCACTCTAGTATTCAAATGGCTCCTTATGAAGATATCTATGGAAAGAAATGCTGAACTCCAACTTGATGGGATGAAGTTGGGGAAAGAAAGCTATTAGGACCTAATCTTGTTGATGAGATGACAGAAAAGGTCCGATATATTCAATAACACATAAGATCAGCTCAGAGTCGACAAAAAATTTATGCCGATAACCAAAGAAGAGACCTAGAGTTTGAAGTGGTTGATAAAGTGTTCTTACGAATATCTCCTTGGAAGAGAGTAATGAGATTTGGAAAGAAGGGAAAGCTGATCCCTAGGTATATCGGTCCTCTTGAAATACTGGATCGTGTTGGGAAGGTAGCTTACCGATTGGCGCTTCCACTGAATCTCTCTCAAGTTCACGATGTGTTCCATGTATCTCTCCTGAGAAAGTACATACCTGATTCTTCACATGTACTCAGCTCAGAAGTTGTATTGCAGGAGCAAGATCTTTCTTATGAAGAACAGTTGATATAGATTCTAGATCATAGCGAAAAATTCCTACAGAACAAGACCACTCACTTGGTGAATGTTTTATAAAGGAACCACCAATTAGAAGAAGCTACATGGAAACTTGAGGATATGATGAGGGAGAGGTATTCTCATCTGTTTGTTACAAAGTGATGAATTTCAAGGGCGAAATTCATTTTAAGGGGGGTAGAATGTAACACCTGAGATTTTTATGAGAAATATTTTGTTTTTATGTTATATACATAATGAAAGGAATATTTCACTACACACAACACTAGCTTGGCTTGATTTACACGCAATAACGACCTTCTTCGATAGCTTGCGTTGTACGCAATACTGAGTTTCACTAAACAACAACATGCTATTAAAATATTATTAAAACTACCAGTTATGAATAGTAATACCCACTTTTTTTTAAATTTTATAAATTTTATTTTTCAAAATGGACTTCATTATTGGATTTGTAATATCCAAATTAGCCTAGGGTGAAATTTTGGTATTTTTCTGAAAACTATCAATTTTTGATGAATAGTGAAAACACTAGGTTACTATTTAAAAACCGACTTTTTATTTAAATAATTATTTATTTTATTTAAATTTATTTTATGTGAAAATTGATACATAATACCTATATAAGTTCAATATAATTCACTGGAGTCATTTTATAATAATTTTAGACATATAAAAATATTATTGAACTTTTCACCGTCTTTTACCCACCTCCTAGGAGAATTTGAAAATTTACATAAAAATTAATTTTACCACTTCTATGAGTCGAATTTCGAAAATCCGAGAGACATAGTTAACATCAAGGAGTAAAATTTGGTTTAATAAGATAAAAATAATTTTTGGTAAATATTAACATTTTACTTTTATTTACCACGGTTAAAAGTAAATAGGGTAATTAAGGGTAAAAATGGTATTATTATTACCGTAAAACATGTCCTAATTATATTGGATAAGTTTAATTAATCCAAAAACAACATTAGGAATAAAATATGACCATTTAGGTCCACTTGGATTAGATTAGGACATTTAATATTAATTTATTTAAAGAAGAGTTAAAATAGTTAAAATCAAAGTTTAATAACTAAAACATTTTTAATATAGGGTTATAAATATGATAAATTAGACTATAAATATTATCTAGAATGATAAAATTATTTCCTACCTAATGGTATTTTATTTATAATTTTTAGACATTAAATAATTTAATTTATTTATGATACAAAGGTGATGTAGTAATTACCTAAATAATGAAATATTGAAATAATTGATATTATAAATACCCAAATAAATGTAATTTGAGACTTTTTATGAATTAAAAAAAATTTCTAGGTTAATATGACATGTAATTATTGATTTAAGTAACTTTTTTCGAACTAATAATGCTTTTATAATTTTCACAAAAATCAATTACAAAATAGTGTCAAAATTGACATAAAATAGTTTTTAAAAAAAAATATTATATTATTAATTGTTTTTTTTTATTCCTAAAAATCTAAGGTTTGGCCAAATGACTTAGATAAGGTTATATATATTAATAATGAACAACTTGGGGTTCTTTTGGCATGTTATAGTAAGTTTATTAACCATATAGTGTAAGAAAACAAGAAGACACGGTAAAAGTAAAATCATTTAACTTAAAGTTAAATCTAAATGATAAGGTTAAAATAGTAACATAAACATGTCTAAAAATCTATTGGTTGATAGGATTTTGACCCATACCCACCTTATATTCGAAATAAATCAATTTTGAGCTATTAAAAATCGAATATGACTTTATAATAAAATAATATTTTAAGTTTTTCCTAAAGTGCCCCTCTCCTCCCTTATAAAAGGGCACCTCCTACCTCTCCTCCTCACACCACTTTGAGACTTCAATCTCGGCCAAAACCTGCCAATTTATCGTCTAAACTTCCCTAGAAGAATCCTAGAGGTACTGGTCTTCTTCAAAGATCATCTTTAGTGCCATAAGAGGAGGTTAAGAAGAGGCGTTTTAAAGAGGAGGTAATGTCTGTTACCGATTCTTTAAACTTTATTTCTTCTTCTACTTCCTCTTATTTAGTTGTTTCATTATGAAGTAATAACATCAGTATCACTCAAATAATGATGTGTTATTATAAATATGAAACAACCCTATTTCAACTTCTATTCATCCTATGGAAAACGAAATCAGCGCACGTCCGTATGTACGGAATACCATCTCCACACTGGTTTCCACCACCACCTTACTTGGATGGGTATAATGGTGTAAAGAATAACTATATATGATTATTGTAAAGTGATATTGATTCTGAAATAGTATAAATACACTTCAATACAATTCCATGATCATGGGAACAATATCATCGCTCATGCGTACGTACGGCCTATCGTCTCCACGATGTGATGCGACTCGTTCTACGTAATCTTCATTGCATAATGATTATATAAATGAATTGAATGAATAAATATGATATATATTACACTAATACCATTATGGAAATTAGGTATCTATAACCTAAAAAGAAGAATAATAATTTATTCGACAAAACACGCATAAGAACAAAAAGCAATAAACACCAGAATAACAAGTAGCAATGAAATATTACTAATACGAAGTTAAGAATATGACCATATATGATATCATAACAATTAGTATGATTCTAGAATAATTAAATAAAATTATTTAAATTATTATACAGGAGGTTCAGACACGTACGAACCAAATCGGACCTAAGGTAAGGGAAAATCTCACAATCTCAATTTTTATCCGAGATTGTTTATACTTCGGTAATTACTGGGGCATATTTATCATACACATCCATGTTTCATCAATATTTAATATTATTTCTATCCTCATACAATTGTTTAAATCCAATATTACTCAATGGTGAGTTTTTAGTAAAAGATATGAAATGAATCTTTTGTCGTTTTTAGTACGAGGTACTTTTTGACTTTTCCGGCCAAAGTATGAGAAGAATGTTTTTTTTAACTTATACGGCATGAATGGATTTTTTAGAACATTATTTCCATGAAGCCTCCTTTACATGTTTTCAAGTTTATCTTTAATTAACTTCTTTTAGTTTAAAATTTTATGACATGTTAAGAAAGGAAAATTGTTTTTGAAGAAGAAAGGATATTTTCCTCAAGAATGTAGTTCAAGTGTTTTATCAAAATTATTTTCCATCTAAGATAATATAGGGTTCTGTTTCTATCCATATTTTTACATTGATTTGATTATGTTATGATGGAATTATTTTTATGAAGTCCTTTTATCTTATATGATTTATGTTATGACGACATGATGTTTAAGAATCCCATTTTTATTACATTTGTTATGTTATGATGTATGATTTAGGATCTTGTGGCACACATAAGAATGATATCATTATGAGATGGGTGGTACCTATATCTCCCTCCAATGCATTGGGTAAATATTTATGTCTCATGAGATAGACATGGCTGGAATGACAAGTTAAACCGGTTCAGTGATACAGGATTGGAACGAAGAGTGAACTCGGTTCAGAAATGGACTTTGTCCTCTAAGATAATCTTAGTAATGAGTCTTGACTACTAAGAAATTATTCTCTATGATTTTGTGTGTATTCCACAAAGTTTCATGTTTTATGTTATGATAATTGGGATTAAATTTCACTATTATAATTTATCCCATGTTATGATATTATGATCTCTTTTGTAGGTTAATATTTCCAAAATGTTGTGTTCTTATGATTGATATTTCTTTTGTTTAACCTTACTGAGCAATTGAGCTCAACCTTTTGTATGTTTTCTTTTCCCCAAGTCAGGAAGAAGGGTATTAAGTAGCATATTCCAAAAGGAACTCTAGATATGATGAAATAAACATGAGACAATGTAGATGATTTATGAACTAGTTGTTTATGTTTCCCAGTTTTTAAAGACACTATACCTATATGGTCCTTTCATAGTTTTGTTATATGTTGTAATAAGTGTGCTTAAATTCTGAATTAATAACAATGTATGTAAATTATGGGTCATTATAGAAGTCATGGTAATTTTTGACATCCTCGCTTAGGTACACTGACTACCAAGATCTGAAGTTGGTATAACACACAGATTCTACTCTTAATATAGGATCATCTCATTCCATATGTATTGGAGGAAGAATATTCATATCTACATAAAGAAAATTCCCAGTAAAAATGTTTCCCATGAGTATCTCTTTGTTTATTTTTCTAAGAGTTTGTATCTCATTCTCATATCATGATAATTGTTCCTTAGTGGAATTATTTACAGTTATTATGGAGGGTGACTAGGACATAGCCACACCATTCCCTTTATTATTACAAATGTTCCTCTTTAATTTTGGAAACTCAATATTTGGAGGTGCCATGTTTTGGATCAACCTCTTGTTCTGTCTACGTATAGCCTTAGTGGGGGCATCCAAATCCAACTCTCAAGATTTATTTTGGTGTTTTTTCCCTCTATATTTGCATCTTGATCCACATCACCTACAGTTTTGATGGTGATGACATTAACAGAGATATATCAAGTAATAGTAGTTTCACATATATCTCAATGCAATTGGATGATTATATACTTCCAGTATTAGGTTCACTTCTCAAACCCTTTACCATGTCGGGCCTCTTTTTCAATGAAAGACCAATGGGGTTTGATTGAATTCATTATACGTTCCTCCTATCTTGGTCTATGAATAGTGACCTTGAGGAATTTTTTATTCGTGTTTTTCAAATGAGCCCTGAATAACAGAGTTTTTTCTTATAGAGGGTTGAAAGGATTGGATGTCAATCATTAATATTTACAACTCAACCTGTAGAAGAATGATTCCTTCTATAGTGATTATGATTTTGAAAATATTATTAACCCCACCAGCTGGAGAGTATATATGGACACAATTGGCATTGGTTGATCCAATTATTGAGGATTCAACGACTCCAATCGACAATTGGATGATTCCTAGAATGTGTATTGAGATATAAATGCCCCCATCCCTATGGTGCGGGGTTGATCTGGGACCATAATTTTTTTTCTAGGACCCTCTTGGGGGATAATGAACCTAGGGATGGAGAGTGGGATACAAATTTACCCAGCCTAGTGGGATGGGGTTTGTTTTCAGTTGCCGGTGGAATGTTATTGATCCTCTTTGGGATCGATGGTATGAGGGGTGGAAGTGGTTTTGGATATTCCCCTATCACGTTCATCTAGGTTCACTTCTTAATGGATGATATAGAAAATAATATTTCAAACTATTTGATATGGCATAGCTATGCTCATATTGGATCCAGGTTTAATGGTAATCTATTGAGGGAGTTAGTTTTTACATGAATTTTTTGGGTTGATCACAACATCATATTTTGTGTTTAAAATGAATTTATATTGTTTCCAGGGGCCTTGTTTGAATACTTTTTTGGCTATCCTCTCTCCCCATTCATGACGACTTTTCATCCTTGAAGTAGGGTAATTTCATTGTAGTCACCAACTGGCTCACCTGTTTCATAGTCCCCAAATTTAGACAAATGTTATGAAATTAAAAAACATCATGTCTATGGAGTTCTTCTATTATAGGGGTACGGTAATGTGAAATTCTCTATACATTCCCAATCATATAATATAGATGCAAGGACATGTTTCAATGATACGTTTCTAAAGATTTTTTTTATGTAATTGTGGAAAACATTTTGTAGATTTGTGTTGTGATTTTCCTATTTTGGGTCCCGGTACATGGAGATAAAATCCAGGTCTAGCTAACAATAGAGTATCTTGATGGTATCAAGGTGACCCTTAAATAATAGATAATGGAGGTTTCTAGCCTTCAATCACTGATGAGTAGCCCAAAAATTTTGACATAGATAAGTCATTCACTCTTTCTCTAGCTCATAAGGGATTTCATAGTCAGAAATAGTAATGGGAAACAACATGGTGGGAAGGTTTTTTGGTTAACTCTACCCATATGTAAAAGTTATCTTCCCCATCATTAAACATTCCAACCACTATCTGGGAAGACTGTATAAGATGTTTCTCATGGTTTCTTACTTACCAAAGTGGAGTGTTGTTTGAAGTTTATGGGGAAAAATATTTTGTTGAACCCAATGTTTTTTTTACCTCTCTATATGATGAAATATGAGTTTTGAACACCAATATATATGGAGGTTTCTAGGTAAATGGAGGATTTCCTTATCCCTAAGAGATATCACTAAAGGGAGTTTTACCATGGAGGATGTTAGGAGTTGAGTCACTGTGATCCACATCTACACTACCATGAGAAGGACTATCACAAAAATGATCTCCTTCCACTTATGCTAAAGAGTTTATAGACCCTTGGGGTGTTGATAATGTGTCTTGAACAACCTTTAGGACACTATAATTGAGAAAATTAGGGATATCAAGCTCCTTCTATATTGGGGCTAAAATATGCCATCCTACCTTTTTGAACTGTGTACTAATATGAGATAGTTGTTTGATAATTTTTTTTAATATATTATAACTATATAATCTTGTGGGAATATAATCCCACTACTAAAAATATATTGAATTATTCAAATAATATTCTTTATTATTGGAATGATTATGGGAATTCCCTAAGTCATGTGCTTCCCTCATATGGTGAGACTCAATCAGAATTGGGATATGAGCCTGATCCTGAGCCATTGGAATATGAAAAAAGTTTTTTCTATAGGTATTGATCTAGTATTGAGGCATGTTATGCGCTCATAAGGTGAGACCCAATTGGAACCGGAATATTCACCTAGTCCAATTGTGCATTTCTCATCAGAATATTCCAAATGACCTCCAAAATATGAGAAGGGATATGATCCTCCTCATATATGGCCTCAAAAGGATATTTGTTTCGTCATTCACTAATTGAAGTATGGATATGAGCCTAGGTTCTATTATCTACTTTAATATTCTAGTTAGAATCACTAAAAGGAATATGATAATGTCCTGGGGAATGTTCCACTCTCACATGGTCATCCGCGGCCAGGACGAGGATATGAGCCCGATCCTGAGCCTTTGGAGTATTCCTCTGGTCTTTTTCAATAGAAATATGAGTTTGTCTCGAGGAATGTTCCATGCTAACTTAGAGATCCCATCTGGAAGGTGTATATCAACCTGGTATTGGGCCTTTAGAATATGTCCCCCATATTTTTCGATAGAAATGCGCCCCTGTCTTGAGGCATGTGTCACTCTCACTTGGTGATCCCTAGTTGTAATAGGAATATGATCCATGTTAGGCACCTATTATTTTAACAAAATATGATGATAATCCTCTTAGATGGGTGAATTAATGTGTACATACTCTAGATTAACCACTTGTTCACATTGATTAGAGTGTTATGCTACCCTATTTGTAGGGATATGAATATAATCCTATCCATATATCAGTACCATTTTCATAATTTTACGATGGAGTTATTTAGTTATTTCCAACATGTAATGAAACTTTATTAAAGTGTTTATAGGAAAGTAAGCCTACACAATTTTTATATCCACTATATATTGGAACATATATTCAGTTAAATCAGAGATATGATCCCAATTATGTCCTCTTTTATCCAATGAAATCTTCTAATGGACTTCATGCATGAGGATAGGAATATTTTTCTCCCCCATGCTTGCTATATAAATATGTCTACAACCTTCTTCCGAGTGAGTAGGGATATAATATTTCTCACTAGTTACCACCATAATAGGACATCATATATTTTTAGTGTAAGTGGGGATATGATCCCACTCAATATTATCCTTATCCTTTTACACCTGATGTATCTTCCTTGTTACATGTGAATGGGCATCATAGGGTGAAGTGAATCGAGTGGTACCCTCAACAAAAGATTAAAGTGAAGCGGCAGGATGGTGCTGGTGAAGGTGGATAACAAGATACCTCCTCGAAGACCCTTTAACCATAAAAGTTATGTATTTGACTCCTTCATCCATCTATATTAGATAAAAAATATTGTATGTTTTCTCACTCTGAGGATAATCTCACAAAGAAGTCAGTGGTGAAAATGAGTTCCACTGGATTTACTATATCTTTCTTTAGAAAATGTAGAATCATCAATTTCAGCACTCAGATACCCTATGGGTAAGCCTTAAGGGTCGATTTAGTACCATGTCAATGTAATTAAAATTATATTTTGTTCTACACCATATATAGAAGATGTTGGGTAGGTGAGGTCATTCTGAGGCCCGAAGGGGTCACAGGTGTAACTGATTTTTCAAAAACATCATTGGAAGAAGAAATTGTCTCATTTCAGGGTTTTTTATGAGACAAGTATCTTCATTTGTGAAGAAAAAAAGGAAAAATGTCAATTATTAGTGCATCATCATAGGTATGATATGTTCTAAATCAGATATTCATGGGTAACACAATTGTCCTCTCTCATTTGTGATTTATCCATTATTCTCATGTTGACATTTCAATGTGAGGGTGGACTTATTTCTTGAAAACCCCCTATTAATTTGAGATATTCTCGTTAGGATAATTAGTTTTTTTCGTAGGATGTGAAAAAAATGTCTTGATGCCCGATAAACTAATTATTCTATTATTTGAGAGATTCATGTAAAGTTCACCATTATTGTTTCTTTAGGAAGAGATATTCTTGTTGATTACACATAATATGGGGGGAATTGTTTTATGATAATTAAGTAGTCTATACTTTTTATCTTGTTAATGAGATTTCATAGTTATATTTTTTGCGTCAGGTTGACCATCTTTGCCTCATGGGAAAGGTCACCCACATGGTTGGGAAAAAATGGTCTGATGGTTTTATTTTGGGGGGTTTCATATATGTAAAATCATTCATGTCATTTTTACCATTCATTTTCATCTTCCATAGAAACTCCCCAAGGTTCCTAGATCCATATCTAGGAACATACCAACATTATAAAGGTAGGAGGTCAACTGGGTTTTGAAACTCAATGACACTAAGGAACTCACATTGGACGAGAGAATGTGAGGTCATGCTCATCACACCCTTTTTGGAGGGATTTTTTCCTACTTCAAGAATCTATTATAAATATAATATATGTTCATGAATATCTACATAATCATTATATGGGACCGATTACCCTAGAAAAATGGTGAAGTGCTGAATATTTTCAGGTATGAAGGAGTTCCTATTAATGATTCCTTCTACATGTATCTGAGGTTCTTCATTTATCTCCCATTGTCAAATGGATATTTGTATTTTTAATCCATGTGACTTAGAACTCATGAGTTTACCACAATCCAGGGAGGCAACTAATATTTTGAGGATGATATTTAACCATTTATGAGTCATTCTATGTATCATGTTTATAATAGTAATCAAAACACACAAAGTTCGTTATTCCTATGTAGTTTAATGTCATATAGAAAAGATATATATTAGGTAACATAATCAATTGTTTTTGAGATCAACCCTCAAGAAGGCATCCTACATATTCTGTATGTAGTAGGAATTATAGTAATCCTAGTTCTGGAATATCCTTGGGAATTATCCCTAGGTGTATGCCCTTATATAGGAGTACTTATATCATTCCATTGATCTGGGATTATACGATGAGGTTTCCCTAACCTGTGGAGATTCATTATGTGAATGAATTATCATTAAAAATCCTTAATCCCATGTGATCCATGCTTAGGTTGATAAACGAGGGATATAATGTAACCAGTATCACTACATATACATGGGGGAATTACATGCTAGGAAAACCAATTGGATGTATTAATTTGGACCTCATGCCTTAAGAAGGTATCTCGCATGTCTTGATTAGGGTGGGAATTTGAGTTCTCGTACTTCTATTGATCATGGTTTACACATTAGGTTTACCCTTTGGATGATTAATATGAATTTCTGACCCTAGTAAGGTTTCCTATATATCCATATTATAGAAAAAATCAGAGTTCTAATAGTTATATTTATAATTTTTTACACACTAGGGTTTACCTTTGGATGATTAATATGGATCATGGGATTTTGGAAAGAATATTGCATATCCTTATTTTGGAAGGAATTAGAGTTCTCATAGTTTAATCGATCAGGTCATGCACACTGGAGTTTCCATTTGGATGCTAAATATGGATCTCAAGCCCTATAAAGGCATCCTACATATACTTATTATGGTAAGAATTAGAGTTCTCATAGTTATATTGATCTGGGCTTACACACTAGGGTTTCCCCTTGGATGCTTAATCTAGATCTCAGATCCTGGGAAGGCATCCTAAATATCCTGATTATGGTAGGAATTAGTGTTATTATAGTCCAATAGATCATGGCTTACACCCCGGGTTTTATTTTTGGATTATTAGTATTGAGATTTGGGCCTACAAAGGCATCTTATATATTTTTATTATGGAAAGAATCATAGTTCTCATAGTTTGATTAATTGGGGACTACACATTGGGGTTTCCCTTTATATGATTAATATGGAGCTTGGGCCCTTGGAAAATTTCCTATGTATCATGATTATGGTAGGAATAATAGTTCTCATAGTTCAATTAATTAGGGCTTATGTTCTAGGGATTAGCTTTTGATTCATAATAAAGAGCTCATTACCTATGAAGGCATTCTTTATATCTAGATGATGGAAGGAATCATAGATATCATAGTTCAATTGATCGGGGCATACACACTGAGTGTTTCCCTTGGGATTCTTAATATGAATCTCAGGACTAAGGAAGGTTTCCTTGTATCATGATTATGCAAGTAATTAGATTTATCATAGTTTTTTTGATCGGGGCTTAGAAAATGGGGTTTCCCAGATATGGTCATTGGGCAAGGTTATCACATTCTAGGATGCTTGCTTGACCTGGCCTGGTCATCTTCCGGATCTTCTTGATTGTAATCCCAACATGCCTTGATAGTCTACCTAACATGTCATTGGATTTATGGAAATGTATAGTTGTATCACAAAAATTTCCAAAATCAATCACATGATCTTTTTGACTTATTCGAGGGATGTTTCTAGTGTCTAGATCCTTCATAAATGACCACATTATCAGCCTGAACAACTACTAGTATTCCAGTTGTCCTCTTGCTGATGAGCTAATGGTCATGCTCCTAAATTATGAGATGGTGTATATTGTCTTCCACTAGACATAGGTGGAAAGGTTCAAAAAACATCAGAGGTTTCACTTATTCTACAACATTTCTTATAATCAAGTGGGGGAATTCCAACATGTAGCTTCAAGTGTCCCTACTTAAGAAACTGATGATAGATTGAATGGCTATCCAAACACACACTCTAACTATTACTACCTCCTCTAGAAGTCTCAAAATGATTCCTCCTACCACTAAATAAACTACTACTCTATCAGGGTACTATACTGGCCAATCCCACACATTCGGCTTATTTATGGTTATGCTCTATTTTTAGGACTTGATTTACTATCTCAGTAATGGTATTCAAATGAAACACGATCACCTAAGACTGGATGGAATATACAAGCCCATCCTTGAAATATTTAGTTCTATAAAGATCATCACCAAGGAGAGTAGGAATGAAACACCGAAGCTCCATAAAATGAGTTAAAAAATCCATCACTAATAGATTTTCCTACACTAGGTTCATAAACCCTTTGTATCGGTCATATATCATTGTATCAATATAGAAATAATTAAGAATATTTGTCTAGAAATTCCTCTAGACTAGAACTAGATGTTGTTCAGCCTGGGTCAAAATGTATCACCATCTCTTGGATGGAATTCTAAGAGTATACACTACAATTTTGACTCTCCCCTTGGATCCATCTATAGAAGGTAAAAAATAGATAGCATAGCATCCATCCATGACTCATCATCCTAAGGAATATTATCCTCTAAAAATGTATCTAGATATCAGTGCTGAAGCGCATACATCAACCGTATCATAGTCGAGGCTAGTCATGAGGATCTCTTCATAGTCTCAATGAGTTGTGTAAAACACTCTCAAAACTAGACATTAGTTCCCAAGTCAGGTATAACAGTAGGATTCATATGTGTCACTACAGGAGCTAATAATGGTGGCTCCGGGCCCACAACCTCCAGATCATGGTCATTTCTCCCCTCATGTTGTGTGACCCAAGGTTTTCATGATGGAATATCTCTACCAATTCAAAGAACATTCCTCAGAAGATATTTGATAATAGATTAGTTTTACTGATACAATATTAGGATAGGTACAATACTTCATATAAAAAGGTTATCTCCCCTCTACCTACTCCTAAATCTATTCTATATGATTTAGATATCATAGCAATCATGATAGACACTACCTACTACCAACTATTGATGTTGGGTCAATGGAAAGTTCTTTGTTATATGTCATTGTTTCCTATATATAGTGTTTCAATTGAAATTTGTAGGGGAAAACACCCTCAAAGTTGAAATTGGAATCCCCATTTAATGAAAACCACTTATTTAAAGAATTTCAACACTGTAGTTCATGTATATATATATATATGTGTGTGTGTGTCATAATCCAGTTAGATTGGTTACCAACTAAATTTATAAAGTATTACACCATATTTGTTGCAATGGGTCTGTCATGTAACTACAACCAATACATTATAATGGTTCAATTATATGGATCAACATTACCTATTAATAGAGGCACACACACACTTTAAATTGCAATTGGCATCCATTTAATTGAAACCACTAACATTTCATCCCTTGTGACTTATAATTCTATGGATCAGATAGTACATAATTGGTTAATCAAGATACCAACATCATGATATCGGGTAAAAAAACATTTAGGTTGATGAAAAAAATTTAATTGATAGATTATCTGTCTCATTTATCCTTTAGAAATATTAGTTAGATAACAAATATATTTTTCAAGACACTAAAACATGTTACATAAAATTAACATAATAAAATAGATATGTCATGGAATAGGCATGACATTTTAATCCTGAAATTATAATCATGATTCATGAGACAAAACTTCTTTTTCATAATGGAAAAATGTAAATGATAAACACACAATAAACATAAATTCTATTAATCAAGTGCATCACCTGATGGTAAAATTGATACAACTGTGATAGGCACAATCCATAAAAACAAGTCTCATCCCAGGTAATGTTGTATTTTCCTTGTATATGGGTTAGATACTCCAAGACAAAGGCTCATTACCAAATTCAAATGCATTCCTTGTCCCCTTTCTACCAATAAAAATTGTAAGACAAAAGGAAAATAAAGCTCTGGTCAATTTATAGCTCATCAGGTTCAAATCCCTAATCAGTAACTGAACTTTGGATATAGCTGGCCATGAGCGTGCCTCCCTGTACACCCAAGGCTGCCGACTAGCAATGTGGGTCATTGATAGAATAGTGGGGATATTAAAACCTCATTATCAAATTGTATTGAAATGTTATAAATAAAAGATAAGTTGTTGAAATAGATAAAAATAAGTAAGTGGAATATAATAACATCTAAATAAATAAATAACAGACAAAATCCATATCCAAAATTGTATACAAAAATGATGATCATGTCATGTTATAAGAAATAGGGAGATACTTGGGAACAGATCACTAGGCATATACATCATGCTATAAAAAACTAAAAAACAACAAAAATCTATCTCCAATAGCTTCTAGATAATAGTCTTGGTTATCGGCTCATGTTTTCTACCCTGTAATAGAAAAATCAGGTGTCCAAAGTTGGACACTTCCCTTTGTCCCTACCTACAACCACAATGTTTTTTCGGGTACCGATCAGTGGACCAAACAAGGTGTGAAATATAATTATTTGGCCACAACCTATGATGTCTATAAAAAATATAACTAATGAATATAATTTTTAATAGTATGTAGGTGTAATTTAAAGTAAAGCAATAATTATAAATTGATAAAACCCAATTAATTAGTAAATGTTGTGAACATTTGTCTATAAATGAAGGAAAACTTTATGCATGAGTAAGCAAAAACTACAAAATACACTGAGTTTATTGAGTATCAGAACTATAAGGGCCAGGACCTAGGTCCATTAATTGAGGTGACCTCTTTGAGTCAATGGATTTGATTCTGAGAAAACTATATATAATTTTTTCCTATAAGGATCAGAACCCAAGGTCATTGACTATGGAATCCAATTTGATTCCTTGGATATCATCTATAGAAAACTCTAAAAATACTTGGGTAGATATAAAAATGTAAATTTAAGGTAGTTCAAGAAAAATGGATCCAATATTATAATCCATGGAATCCAATATAAATTAGTCATAAGTTCTATACTACGATGTCGATGCCATACTTAAATATCTATCATTAAACATTTTATAAAAAGAATTAAAGGGGACATATTAGTGTCAATTCTCCTTATCAATTTAACCCATCAAGTTCACTTCAAGGGTCCATGTTAGTATCTATTATCATTATCAATTTAACTCATCATATTCATTTCATGGGGCCATGTTAGTGTCTATTCCCTTTTATCAAATAAACTCATCACATTCATTTAAAGGGGACATTTTTGTGTCTAATCACCTTGTCAACAATTTAAATTAATTTATTAATCTAATAGATCATCCCACTCATTTAAAATTTCCAATTAATATATTTCATATTCCCTTTAATTTATAAATTAAAAGGTTATATAATAGGTATTCAACCGTTAACATTACCAATTAATTCTCAAACGAGTTATACTATTGGGTGGAAAACTCAGATCACCCAAATGGCTGTCATAGTCATAGAAATTTAGATTAAATCACCACAAATGGATGTTCGGGTTGATGTTGATGACCAATAACCATGTAAAAAAAGGTCAATTGAACATCCAAACTGGTTTTACAGTATTTTAATTTAAGTTATTTCTCATTCTAGAAGCTAATCACAAATGGTTTCGTGTGCTACACTATAGTTCAAGCTATAAAACACCATGAATTTATGGTAAAATTTATATACCACCTGCCTTAGATGGGTAGTACTATCCTCATCTATTATCAGCCTCTAATATAGTCTAAAATGGGAGAAATAAAAGAAATAGAAGAACAACCTTAAAATAGGGAATATTATCTCAAATTAATTTATAATTCTATATGGAAACATAAACAATGAAATAAAGGAAGAATATTTAAGGGATAACTATTATCTATCTAATTCAATTAAAAAAGAAGGAATCGAAGCCTAAATCGAGGATTTATATCAAAGCCTTCCTTAGAGAGAAGAGGGAACTCTCATGGAGGGTTAGAGGATACTGTGTGTAGAGAGGAAATGGAAATAGGGAGAAAAGTTTAATGAAGGTAGATTAAATGGGGGATTTTACCCTTTTTTTAGGGGTGTATGGTTTCACAGTATGGTTTTCCAAACTGTGTACCTAACCGTGTGGGCTCGTTGCCTAAGTGGAACTAACTATGTGGGCTTGGCACAGATATTGGACAAACCATGTGTAGCCCTTGTTGTTCCCCTACAATAGGCCTGTACCAAAATTAATTGTCTGTAACCACCCTCCCATATATTTTAAAATTTTGTTCTTCTATATATGGGCCCCATGATTACTACTAATGTGCGCCAACCATGTGCCTCTGGATTTTCTCCCAAAACTGGATCTTAGGGCTCCAAACAAACCCTTAACACTCTCAGACCCTTCCTTAAACTTTTAAGTACATCCATTATAAGAAAACAACATATTTATATATAAATTTTAAGGATTCATACCTCTTCAAAAATATAGGAAATTACATTTCAAAATGTATATATAATTATTATATATAAATATATATATGTGTGTATTAATATATATATATATATTCTAATATATAAAAATAAAATTAAAAATTAATATATATATATACTAAAATAAGTATATATTACAAAATATGCGTGTGTGTCAATATATAACAAATGAAATTCTCTATGCTATTGGTAAGTTTTATTGTTGTGTATCTATACATATATGTATGTATCTTTATACATTAATATATATATATATTAAAAAATATATAAATTCATATATATATATATAAGCACACACACCTATAAATATATATATTGAAATGCACATAAATATATATATATATATATAGAGAGAGAGATTCTTACACGCGCGCGCACACACACATACACACATATATGTACAAAAACACATAAATGTATTTAAAATAGTTATTCATTTTATAAATACATTATGATAAATGTATACATATATATACAATTATACCTAAATATATAAGTATATGCTTAAATATATAAATGTGTGTGTGTGTGTGTCTATATATATATATATAAACATATTCTCCACAAACATAAAAATAAAAATAAATATACACACATATAAATTATTTACAATAAAATTTCATTTTATAAATAAATTATAAAAAATTTATATGTAAATATACAATTATATGTAAATATATAAATATATACTTATATATATATACATATTTTATAAATGTATTGAAAAATAATTACACAATTAAATATTAATATATAAATAAATATATAAATATTATATATATATATATCATAAAATATCATGGAAAAGAAGAAACTATTTAGGCATGTTCATTCATCTTGTATGAGGAGTTCATCGATCCATATCCCATGGATGAGTGTGGACTAGTAATTTGTTTGAAATTTGTATAAGCACTAATAAAGGAGTTTGGGGTCCTCATAAGGGGTATTGATAAATGGGGGGTTTCTGATAAAGGGGGTGTGATGCAGGCTTCTAGGGTTGGCAACCATGTTTTTAAAAAAATATATTTATTGAGCTTTATCACCTCTAGATACTAGTGCTTATAAAATAACACTAATAAATGGAATTTTTTTAGAGAATTTTAGAAAATATTTTTATCAATGTTAAAAATCAGTGATAAAATGCCTTCTTTATTAGCATATTTTTTATCACTGATAAAAGTTGCATTTATCATCCATTTTAGGAACTTATAAAAGAGACAAACTTTTAATTGAATATGGAACATCAATGATTTTTTAATTTTGATAATTGAAAATTATACCACTTTTAAAAGGTTTTTCTAAATTAATGCATATTTACAAATGTAATATCCCATTATTCTAAAATAACACTATGTTTGATGACATATACAACACAAAACAATGAGCTTAAAGGAAGTATAAAATATTATTATTTAAATGAAATAGTTATAACCTAATTGTTACATTTTTTGGTATTAATAAAATTAAAAAAATTATTAAATACATATAAAGTTCTTAATTAATAAAAATGTATTGATTAATTATTTGGAAATAAGTACTCAATTTTTAGTAAAGTCATTTTATGTTTTAAAAATACATTATCTTCAAATAAGGGTTTTATTTATTTTTATGAGAAAATACTGTAATTTTTTTAGGGAAATTTTAGAAAATGTATTTTCAATAAATGATATTATTTTTAAAATAATATTATATAAATTATCTTATGTTTAAATTTTTGGATTTTCTTGAAAAGATTGTTTTTTGAAATGAGTAGTTGAAAAATACATATTTTTGAAAAACGTTCATTTATTTTTATAAAAAAGACCATTATTATTTTAATTTAATCTCAAAGTAACATCAATGTTATTTATTAGATATAATATAATTTATAAAATTATTATACTTGATTTTGGTATAAGTTCATTTTTGGGCTTAAAAATTCATTTTTTGAAAACAATTTTTCATTGTGTTTTGTGTTTTAATATAAAAATAATTTTTAGCCAGTTATAGAAATTTAATATCTAAAAATTGATTTTATAAATGGAATCTGGATGTTTGAATTTTTTAAATAGATCCCTTTTATTTTTTTATTATTAATAGTAAGAGTAGTTAATATTTATAACCTCAGTGATGGTATATTGGGTAATTAAGGTTAAAAATAATATTATAAGAACTAAAAATAAAACAAAAAATTGAATATAATCTATTTTATGAGTTGGTTTAGACCATCCTCATCAAATATTTGAATTTATAAAATTTTTATACATTTTTTTTGTGAAAATGACTTTTATATTATTTTAAGTAAATATAACAGTTAAAATGTCACTCTCTTGCTTCTAATAGTTATAAAATTTAATGATAGGGGTAAAAAATGCACGTTTAATTATAAATTTTTAATTTAAATTTAAATTATTATTTCATATTAATTTATTTTTAATTCTTAATGATGAAATAATTACCTTAAATGTTAATGCAATACTGACACGGTCTTTGTGAAATCTGTAGAAAAATCAAGATGATGTTTTTAAAAACTCTAAAAGTATTTTTTTGTGCTATAGTGTCCTGTGAATTTTATGGACATATATAACTTTCTATATATGTTTTAATTGATTATATTATAATTTTATTTTTTAATGCTCTTCTTAAAGTCGAATAAAATGAATAATATCCAAAACAACATTAATGATATTTTATGATAAATAATATTTTATGAAATTATTTAAATATTATAAAAAAATTGAAAAAAATTAAATTATGAGGATAAATAGTATTAAATTGTATCCTTTTTTTCATTAATGATAAAATTTTAACCTTCTATATAAAGTTATAATCCTTTTAATATTAAAAAATGCATTACCATGGTTAATGTTGAAATTGGTTAATCAAGGGGTTAAATGAAAAGAAAATTTTAAAATGATATATAATCCAACATAAATTTTATTAGGAAAATATACTAATACCATAAAATATTTATATTATAATCCATGTCATTTTGAATCCATTTTACCTGATTTAAACACAATTTACATTATAATATTTCATGTATTTCTAAAAGTGACATTAATGATATTTTATAATAAATTGTATTTTATTAAATGACTTAAAATTAATAAAAAATGTATCCCCATACAAGTGAATTTTATATAGTTTATAATATCAAGAAAGATACATTTAATTGTCACTTTTTTTATATTAACTTTTATGACCCATAAAGTGTCAAAAACATTGATATCATAATAGTTGTTAAAAGGGTTAATGAGTCTTAAAACAAAGAGATAAGCATAAAAATATTGCCTAAACATGTCCAATTTTTTGGATGAGATGATTAATACTCATAATAAAGTTATATTATATTTATTTATGTTTTTATTTATTTAAATTTAAAAACTAATGTATTTTATTTTGATACATTAAGAAATTCCAAGAATGCCCCTTCCCTTACTTATAAAAGGGTACATTCTCTTATATTTTCATCACTCCTCAAGAACTATTTTTTTAATAAATTAATTATAAAATAAATTACTAAAATTCCTACCCACACTCTATATGTATTATTTTTTATATAATATAGACCTTAGAGGTATTAATATGGAAAGAAACAGAGGTTGTCTGAAGAAGAGATGTAGATTTTAATTGAATCTTTTAGTTTTATTTCTGTTCTATCACCTTAAAATATTATTAAAACATGATAAAATAATAACACCATTATATTACATATACTGATATATTTTCATTTGAATTTAATTAACTATATCCACAACATCCTCTATCACAGGGTAAATGAATCCATCGTTAATCAGTACAGTGAACTACCGCGTTATGAACTGTTGTAATTCATTTTCCATCACCACCTCTCATGAATAGTTATAATGATGAATTTGATGTATATAAATGATATTTATGACATAATTATATTTTTTAATTATATTATATCATCTATTTTATTATATTTCCATATTTTTCAAAATGATTACATCGTCTGTGTGTACGTATATACTACCACCTCCATGAAGCGATGCGATTTATTTTTCATCGCCACATCACATAGATACTAAATATAAATGTATTTAAACAAATTGCATGGTTTTTATAATATAATAAAAATTCTTGAAAGGTAAAATAATACCGGCCTTATTTCCATTTTGTTCGTTGAAAATTGTAAATGTTACTCATGTGTATATACAGCCTGTCAACTCAATTATTGCAATGTAGTTCATTTTTCATAACCATTATTCATGGTTAGTTTTATAAGTAAAATTTATGTATAAAAATTATATTTATCTAATAATAATTATTCTATATATTATGTAAAATTATATCTTTGAACATAGTCACCTTACCAAATTCATTTTGGGCATATGAGTCGAATATCATCAAAATGTCTGCCATGAACTTAATTAATTAAGAAATTGAATTTAACTTGGTAGTGAATAAAATAAGATATGTAATAATCTTGAAAAATTATCTTATGAAATTAAATTATTAACATAAGATTATTATTCTAAAAGATAAAAGAATATATATGAGGATTTAGAACCAAGGTATTGGACACTTTTACTTAAAACATCATTTTAAATATTTTAAATACTTATTTTATAAATATTTTTATTTCATTTTCATATTATTAAAAGTATATTATTGATATATTTATATGAACATAAGTTAATTATAAAATTTATTTTATGTATCCTTTTAATTTATTAGGGAGGTTTTTAAAAGGAATCATTTTTCCATACAGTTCACTTTTGACTATTTTTACCAAAGTATAAAAGAGTGTGTTTCTTTAACATAAAGAACATAAATATAATTTACCACATTTGTTAATTTTAATTTTTTTGAAGCTTAATTTATATTTTTTATGGTTATTTTCAAATAAAAACATTTTCACTGTATTTTGGGAGTTTTTATTTTTTATGTGATTTCAAGAGAAAAGGGAATTCATCACTATTTATTTGAGAAAATGGAAAGTGATTAGATTATGGTTTCAAAATAGTCATTATTTTTGTTTTTTAATTGAGAATTATAATTATTAAAAAATTATTCATGATATGGTATTTTATAATTATAGATGATAGCGGGTGATTCTGATATAGAATAAAAAAGGGGTGAACCTGATACATCTTAAACAATTTGTGAGATTGATATAGATATATAATGAATTGGGTAACATTACTTATATTCAATGGAAATATAGGGGGAGTTAATCTAATAGGTTTCTCTTATGTATTTAACTCGTCTCTAGTTATTTCAGACACAGTTGAACATGGATTATGAATATTATTCTCTCATGTAAAATTTTTTTTTTCTATTTTTTATGAGTTTTAAGTGTTTGTTATAAAAAGTGTATGTTTTTCATGAAAATATGATTTATTTCATATTCTTAATGAATAGTTTGATAATGGTAATATTTAATGGGTATTCAGCTTTTTCACATGACTAATGTATTTCTACATTTTTTGTCCCATACTAAGATTTTGTTTCTCATCACACATTTTATAATAATTCCCATGCGGTTTAAATATAGGTAAGGAAAGAAGAATAATTCAAGTTAGAAATATTGAATATTTTCAATAAAAAGAAAACATTTAAAAAAAAATTATATTGTGGTAAAAATGGTTACTATATAGATGTTTCCAACTTGTAATGTATGGGTTTATTATTTAATAGTTTTAACCTAATTCTCTAAAAGTATAAACCTAAAAAGCTCCGCAAAATATATGAAAGTGAATTATTTTCTAAATATTCAATACACAGATTTTTTAACTTCATGTCATTTTCATTGGTATGCGAGGAAAGGCTATGAGAACTTTAGATATTATAATATTTTCACTTGTGGTTAACTGAAGAGTTAACCATTCAATTATGGGTTTATAATTTTAAGGATGATAATAAGTTCAATGGCTTGTACACCCTTTTTGAGTATTTATGTGATAGTATTTTTAGGTGATTTGGGTTGAGGTATCTGTAACACTTAGTTTTAATGTGACGAATTATTTTAGAAGAATCTTATTACATTTTTAGGGATGTAAGCTGAATGTTATGATATAACCTTTGAGGATGAAAAATTCATTAATATTGAAGTTATTGAGGTTATTTATGAGTATTTTCATCACATTTTTGGTAATTTTATAGGAATTGTGTTAATATAGTTTAAGTAAAATGGAAACCTATATGTATGATGACAACCCATTTCATCCGAAAAGGTCATAATTCTTGAACTACAACTGAAGGGTGACAGGGGAACAACGTCTACCATTGGCCTATATGATGTCCTGTTCAATATGATTTTGATTTTTTTACATAAATGATTTTACTAATAATTATTAAGTAAATTTTTGGAACAAATGTTTTACCACATAGATGACTTTGAGATTAAAAAATTATTTAGTGATTAAGTGGTAAAGTTTATTTCGAAGAAGGTCAATATAATTTGTTGGAATATTATATGATTACGGTAAATAGAATATTATAGGATATTATTTTAGAAATAAATGTAGAATTATATTGTCAAATCATATATGTTTTTAATGTGTATTTATGGTGATTCAGGTTATTAAGGTAAATTATTATCATATCTATAACATTATATGATTTCAAATTTTTTGTATGGGACTTAAATAGTGATTGATATTATTTTCAGGTAATTTTCAAATTAATTGTGAAAGTATATGTGAAAAAATCCTTCTTATTTTGGGGTTTCTAACTTGGTTAGGAATATTTTTATGTATTTTAAAGTTAGTTTTTTTATTAAAGATCTATGTTGAATTTTGGGTGTTATTGTTGAGTATTCAGAAATCAATTTTTATTTATTTAAATTAAGGTTTATTCATTTTGGGAATTATATTAACTTATTCTAACCATTTCTTTGGTTAATATCATAATATGAGAGGAATAGATTTTTATCCTTTTTAATAGATTATAAGATCCATTAGTAGTTTATTTTAGTGCGTCAACTATGAAAATTTAATATTGAACTGTAAGGACCCAGTGATAAACATTACATAATATTTATTTTTGATCAATAATTTACTTTCTTTCACATTTATGTTATTTTCAGGTTTATAATTTTAGAGAATTAGGCCAAAACAGTTACATTAAATCTCAAATATTAAAATATAGACACTTCTACACTATCCAATTTTTTCACAACAACAAAACTTTTTATAAAACAAGAATTATTATCATGATAAAAATCTTCTTGAATTATTCATTTCTCATACAATTCTTTATACTCTGTGAAAGACATTTCAAAAACATGGGATAAGTATAAAAATCTCAGTAATGGATATAAAATAAAGAAAAAAACATTAGTCCATGAATTCTTAAAAATCAATGAAATCATACTTTCTACTCATAAAACATAATATCTTTAACATACCTCATGAAATCATAAGATTTATGAATAACTCATAGAAATCATAAATGATAATGGTAACTTATAACATTCACAACATACTTACATTGTAGCTTTCATATCCACATATTGAGTAACCTTCATGGTTACATTTAGAATACCCATCACAGTATATTCCTTAAATATATTAGGGAAAACCTTAATAATTACCTTTGTCACTTTACCCAATTCATTAGAGATCTATCATGATCTCACCTACCCCCAGTTTATCACATAAACACTCGTATACATAATCAATTCCCAAAAACAATTACATAATAATAACACGTGAACATGCATAAAGGAAAATAGTATTTCCACATTGCAATCATAATACACCATTTCAAGATATTGATATAATCAATCCATTATCAAAACCATTTTCAAAACCAAAATACCTAAATATGTTATTTACTTATTTTTAAACATTATGGCTTATAGAGGAATCCAGATATCAAATAATTCTTGCGGCGGTGAAAAGGTGGTTGTCACTACGTATGTTAAAAAGAATGATTCCTTTTTGCCTTTAGTAAAATTCTTAGTAAAAAAATATTCCATTTTGAAAACTATTGAATGAAATTAAAATTCAAAGGGGTTGAATATACACTGTTTAAAATAAGGTCATGTATAAACCAAAACACGCCACAATGAAAGGAGATTGAGATAAAGTCCCTTAAAAAGATCATGTCATTAGATTAAGGATAAATAAATGACATAAATATGTGTGAAAAATAAAAATACACCCAATATAAGTGGATATTCACTGTAAAACAATAAGGGTACATTCACACATATTCTTGGAAAAACAATACCAATGACATTGATATTAAACTCAATGAATGAAGATTGAGTTAAGATTTCCTTTACCTCGAATCTAACTTATCTCATTCATTATTTATATTCATAAATAATAAAAATAGGTTAATTTATACTTTCATGAGAACCTTTATCATGTTTATTATTATTTTTATATCATTTATTACCATGTCATAAAAATTAAATTATTAATTAAGTTCATATTTGTTGTTTTGTTGATATTTGGTACTTGAGTTGAAAATGAACTTGTTTGATGTAAATTGTTTATGTGGTCCAAATTCTATCATATCTAGAATATTATTCATGATTTAAATATCATATATATTCTTTATATATGTATTTATAATAGTCTATAACATTTGAAGATAATAAATAAAATGCATCGTTCTTGGAGATGGTAGATCCTACGTATGCATGAACGCTACTTTAATTTATTTTTCATAATAATGGAGTGAAAACTAATTGATACATTGGTATATTATAATTCTAGTATAATATCTATGTTATATTTATTACATAATTTCATTAACATAGACCTTTATACGTTCCATGTATAGCATGAACAAGTCATATCACTTTGATGGGGCGGTAGTCCGCAATTCCTCAAATTAAATTATCGTATTTACACATTATGGGAAGCATAAAGGTATGTTGTATATAAAAATTACACAATAATATAGTCAATATATATAATATATATATCATATTTATTCATTCCATTCATGTATATAACTTTGGTTTAATGCAGATCTTGTAGAATGAATCGCACCGCATCGTGGATACGGTAGGTCGTACATACGCACGAGGCAACAATATCATTCACTTAAGGGTTAAATGATATATAATTGAATGGTATATTAATTATATAGATTAATTATCTTGTTATATTAATTATTTAAATCAATTATACTCATCATTATAACAATCCAAATTATGTCTTTTTGAATAAAAAAATTACACCACAGCATGGAGATGGTAATCCATACGTACACACGCATGGTGATATTATTATTAATAAGATGGATAAAAGGCGGTATAATGTTGTCCAATAATTATAATAACATCTCAGCATATATAATATATTGGATTTATTAATTTACTATGGAAACTGAATAATAAGATGAAGTAGAAGAAAAAAATTGATTTTTAATCAATAATTTACTTTCTTTCACATTGAGGATCTTTTTAGTATTATATTTTTAAAGAATTAGGCCATAACTATTACATTTCATATCAAATATTACAATGTTAACACTTGTACTCTATCAATTTTTTTTCAAAAAAGTAAAACTCTTTAAAAAACTAGAATTATTTTCTTGATAAAAATATTATTGAATTCTTTCATTCTCTTTCCCTTACATATACTTTGTGAAAAAAATTCAAAAAAATGGGACGAGCATACAAAGCATAGTTAGTGGTATAAAATAATGAAAGAAAACATTTTCCCATGAACACATAAAAATAAAGGAAATCATACTTTTTACTCATAAAATATAAGCACTTTAACATAACTAATGATATTATAAGATTTATGAATAACTCATATAAATCATAAATCATAATGATAAATTATGGAATCCATAACATACTTACAATGTAGCTTTCATAGCCACAAAAGGAGTATCCTTCATGGTTATGTTTGGAATACCCATCACAGTATATCCCCTAAATATTTTTGGGGAAACCATAATGTTTACCTCTGTCAAATTACCCAATGCATTAGAGAGCTACCATGGGCTCACCCTCCCTTATATTATCACCGAACCACCTATATACATAAGAAATCCTAAGTAACCATAACATAGTCCTAACACATGAACAAGCATAAAAGAAAAAATATCATTTCCACATTGTAACTTTAAGGCATCATTTTGAGATATTGATATAATCAATCCATTATAAAAACCATTTTCAAAACTAAAATACCTAAACATGGTATTTTATTTTTTTAAACATTACAAATATTAGAGGAAGCCATATATCAAATAATACTCGAGGCGGTATAAAAGCCATTGTCGCTGCGTACGTTAAAAAGAATCATTCCTTTTTTAATTTAGTAAAACACTTAATAAAAAAATATTTCCTTTTGAAAACCATTGAATGAAATTAAAATTCAATGGGGTTGATTATACACCGTATAAAAGAAGGTCGTGTATAAACCAAAATACTCCTTAATGAAAGGAGATTGAGACGAAGTCCCTTACAAAGATCATGTCATTAGATTAAGGATAACTAAATGAAATAAATATGTGTGAGAAAAATATAAATGAACCCAATATGAGTGGATATTAAATGTAAAACAATAAGATGTAATTCACATATATTCTTGGACAAAAAAAACTAATTACATGAATATTTAACTCAGTGAATTAAGATTGAGTTAATATTTCACTTACCTCGAATCCGACTTATCTTTTTTGTTCTTTATTTTCCTGAATAATAAACATAGGTTAAATTTTACTTTATTGAGAACATTTTTAAATTTTATTATTCATTTTCTATCACTTATTATCATGTTATAAAAATTACATAATTATTTAAGTTCATATTAGTCGTTTTGTTGATATTTGGTTCTTGTGTCGAAAATAAACGTGTTTGATGTAAATTTTCCAGGTGGTCAAAATTGCATAATCTAAAAAATATTATTCATGATTTAAATATCATATATATAAATTATATATGTGTTCATAATAGTCCATAACATTTGGATATAATATATTAAATGCACCATTCATGGAGACAGTAGGTCATACGTATGCATGAACGCTACTTTCATTTCTTTTTCATATTAAAGGAATGAAAACAGAATGATATATATGTATATTATAATTATATTATAATATATATTTTATATATGTTACATAAGTTCATTAAACCTATCCTTTATATGTTCCATGTATGGCAGGAACGAGTCATATCACATTGAGTGGGCGGTAGTCCACACTTCCTTAAATAAATTATCTTATTTACATATTATGGAAAGCATAAAGGTATGTTGTAAATAAAAATTAAAGAATCATAGATTAAATGTAAATATAATAAATTTCATATTTATTCTTTCCATTCATGTATATAATCATGGTTTAAGGAAGATTTTGTAGAATGAATCACATCGTATCGTGGAGATGGTAGGTCGTATGTATGCTCGAGCGAAGATATCATTCACTTTATGGTTAAAGGGTATAGAATTGGATGGTATATTAATTATATATAATAATTATAATGTTATATTAATTATTGAAATCCATTATAATCATCATTATACCCATCCAAACTAAGTCATGTTGAATAACAAATTACACCATGAGGTGCAGATAGTAAGTCGTATATACGCACGCATGGTGATATTGTTATTCTTAGGATGGCTAAAATGAGCTATAAGGTTGTACCATAATTAAAATAACATATTAAAATATATAGGATACTGTATTTATTACATTATTATGGAAAATTCATAAAAAATAGGAAGTACAATGAAAAAATAATTTTGAAAGAGGTGATAAAACAAATACCTCTTTTTCGAGTATGTCCTTTTGATTTTTACAAAAGGTCTCTTTAATATGGATTTCTGCCCATTGTGTGGCCTCTAGGATGAATTTGGGGATGTTAGGAGATTATTGTTTCTTAATTTTGATGAGAAAATGGGCTTGAGAGGTGTGCATAAGTGGGTATAGGTGTTGGACTTTTATAAGAGGAAGGAAGGGAACTTTAGAAATTTCTTGAAATATGATTTTATTATAAATTGATTTTAGAATTATAATAGTTAAAAAGTGTTATATTTAAATTATAAGAGGATAATGGGTCAAAATAATCTCAAACAATATGTTTTAGATATGTTTATTTAAAAAAATTAACCTTATCGTTTAGCTTTAACCCTTAGTTAAAAACATTAACTCTTACCATGTATTCTTGTATCTATATAGTATATGGTTACTATAGTTACTATAAAATGAAAATAGAAATAAAAGTGGATAATTAATGACACTTTTACATTATAAAAGTCATTTTTCTAAATCTTAGATTTTAAGGGTAATTATATCATATAATAAAATAGTATTTGTTTTAAAAACTCATTTATTTCAATTATGACACTATTTATTAATTGATTTTTGTTAAAGTCATGAGAATATGATTCCTTATAAACAAAGGAATTTAATCATCCCTCACATTTTAATGTCATCAAGAAAAAATTATGGAATAACAATGTTCAGTTACATTTAATTTTATATTTATAATATAATTTATTTGAATCATTCATTAATATGGTAATCATTGTGTTGTCATTGTGTCACAAATAAATATATTTATTTAATTTATAAAAATTATAAATAAAATACCATAATGTATAAAATATTTTTATAATCACAATGAATATTTATAGTTAAATATATTAGTTATATAACCCTATATTAAATTTTTTTTGTTAAAAGATACATGTTTATGTTATATTTCCCTTTTCATTAAATTAAATATTATAAAATTTCATTTTCACGACCAAGTGGATGAAAAATTCCAAAGGTTCTCCCTAAAGATTTTAATGGTTATAAATATCTCATATAATTGAAATAGGTCACATTTTAGGGTATTTTTATATTATTATAATATTATTTTTTACCCTTATTTACCTGATTTACCTTCTAACCATGGTAAATAAAAGTAATTACAGAAGTTACTATTCATAATGTCCAAAATTACAAGTAACCTATTTACATAATTTGTAAAATCTGATTCCAAATATGGAATACACTTTTCGAAATTTAGAACACATAATTGGCTGAAATTTGATTAAGATTAATTCCAGTTGTCAAAACCAGAAAATGAGTTTTTAAGAAGTAAAAACTATCACAAGATTGACATGGGTTTATATCCAATTAAAATGTGAAATTATTACCAATGAACATAATTGTATTAAATTATTAGAACATAATAAAATTACGCTTTAAAAATAGTTTATTGTAAAATCTAACTATATAAATAAATTAGGCAAAAAAGAATTTTTGAAATAAAATCCAGCATTTTTCACAATTCACTAAAAAATGAATTTTATCAGAAAAATACCAAAAGTAATTTTTTTGTCCCTCTTCTAAAAAAGAAGTTTATTTTATCGTATATAACTTATAAGAGTGACGAAAACAATTTCTAAAAACAGTTCCCCATCGAAAGGTAGTAAAATGACCTTTTAAAAATATTAGAGTATTTTATGCTTAAAATTGGATTCATTGCCATTTTAGGCCTCTAAAAGTCATTGGATAAATGTATAAAAATTTTAAAAAAAATTATTTAAAATCATAATGTAGTTAATTATGTTAATTCCCTCCAATAAAAAGGACAGGCGTTAACTACCATTTAAAATAATAATGTTATTGTTGTATTATTTTTTGGTATAACTCATTGTTGTGTGAAACATAAGATTTCTGAGAAATTTGTTGTTCTGTGTTGGGGATGATATCTTAAATAGTTTCCCATTTAAAATAAAATTAATATTAAATTCAAAAATATTAATAAATATGAAAATGTATTATTCTATAAATTCCTGGGATGTTACATGAACTATCATTATTTAGAGAAAAAGTTGTTAGTATGGTAAAAATTGAATCAAGAGTGAAATACTAAATTTCAAGTAATTATATTTCCTTATATTCGTAGTTTAGATGATAAAATAATTAATAAAATATAGGAAAAAATAATAAAATAGAGAATTCATCAAACTACCATTATTTTTGACGAATCGATGGTCTTTTTCACACCTCATTGATTTATAATTTTTTTTGTTATTAACTATCTCATGATTATTCACTTTCTTGTGATCAATGTTCACTATCACTCTCCATAATTATTTGGACATTAATTTTTCCTCCATGTCCATATTTTCACTTTTCACTATTTTTATCATGTTTAGAAACCTATTATGTGTTATTCAAGATAACCTTTGAATTTCATTTTCCCTCTTTTAAAAAGGATGTTTTGTTAACCCATTTTACTATGTCTAATTTTAAAAGAGATATTTTTAAATAACAAACCATTAATTATTGAGCTAAAGTTAAAATAATTAAATAGTTATTCATTAATGTTGGTAGAATGTAATATCCCTATATTGTAAAATACCACAATGTTTGATAGCATATACAATATGCCACACCAAACTTAATAAAATACTAAAAATTTATTATTTAAATGTTATAGTTATATCATAGATGTCAAATTGATGGGTATTAATATGATTAAACACATTTTGAAATTTATATGAAGGTCTTAGTAAATAAAATTTATTGATTAATTCTTAAAAAATAAGAAATCAATTTTTAATAAAGTTGTTTTATGTTTTAATAATATATTTTATTCAAAAATGGTTTTTATTTCTTTTTGTGAGACAACATTATAATTAATTTATATAAATTTATAATATTTTAATTGATAAAAATTAGAAAAATTTTTAAATCAATATATCAAAATTATCTAAAAGTGAATTTTTTTATATTCTAGATAATTTTGATTTTTCAATGAATAGTGAAAAATGCTTGCTTTTAAAAAACTATCATCTATTCTTGGTAAAAAAATATAATTATGATTTGAATTAGATTTTTATGTAATATAAGTATTATTTATATAATTATATCATACTTTTATTCATCAATGTTCTTGGTTTTGTTGTAAGATAATGTTTTTCCTTAAAAACCCCATTTTTCTAAAAAGTGTTTTTCATTGTATTTTTCGTTTTAATATTATGTTAATTTTTTTTAAATTATTGAAATTGAATCTTGAAAAATGTATTCCATACTTGGAAGGATGTTTTAGAAATTTTTTAAATAGTTTCCTTTTATATTTAGTCATTATGAATACTTTCTTAGTAAATATTTTTCATCTATGTAAGAGTAAATCAGGTAATTAAGGTTAAAAATAATATGACAAGGATTAAAAATATAACAACTTTAACCATTGTTACACATTAATTAATAATTTATTACATAATATTACACATAATAAAAGTTGTAATATTTATAAGTCTAGAGTCATTGGTAAATAGAAACATAACCTAACATCTTGCATATGGGATACAACAACATTATTGAAAACATCCTTAACATGCTAAATTTTCATTACATTTAAAACTGTACAGGATAACCTATGGACATTCATAATAATTGGGTGAGATATAAATCATAGTAAGGGAATAAATGTGTCATAACATGAATAAAGTCATTAAAATTAGACAATAGGATTATCAATGAGGAATGAAAGGAATGATATTCATAAACATGAACAATGATTCATGATATTGAATGATAATCATAATGGTAACATGGGAAATGTGGAAACAACTTAAAAAACTGAATCATAAACATAGGTCAATGATAATTGCCAATACATCACGATGGAAAATGTTTGATAAAGTAATCAAGTTTCTTCCCTATCCCAACATGATGTCTCAAGAGTTTAAACAATACCCACTGCATTATAGAACTATATAATTCTCGGTTCACCCATCACATTCAATTCGTTCTCATGCTTAAGTGGGCCACATACATCATAAGAGATGGAATCATTTATCATAAGATCTTATTCCATGAATATTTAGTGTGTAATACTTATGTATAAGTCCCATGTAAAATATAAATAAATTTATAAAGGTGAACATCCTTAGAAGGAAATAATTGTGGTATTCACTACACAATTTTTTGGCATGGAAAATCATAGTAACATTTCGGTATCCTAACGACATAACTTAAAAATTCATAAAAAACGAATGAGAGAGAATGGGTTTTCTCATCATTTGAAAATAAAATGTACAGTAATTGGGATATGTAAAGACATATCCCAACATTAGGAATTGGAAATTAAAGGCGTAATATAATAAATAAACATGAACAAAGAAGAGAATGTGAAGATTCCTTACTTGAGTGTGTGACTCCAAATGATTGGGAGTGGCCTCCTGAGAGATTATGTGTGCCTTGGGAGAACTTTATAGAGGCGAGGGTAGAGTAATGACATGATAAAAGTATTTTTAGAGAAGATAAAGGGATATTGGGTGGGTATATATAGGAAATTATTCGGGATTTTATTATTATTTCTCAAATATAGGTTTTAGACTCTATATAATAAAATAACCAAAATTAAAAAACTTCTAATGGGCTTTTCCCGTATTTTCTACCAAATGGTAGTTATTTTTACTATTTTATAATGAAAATGGCCTAAATTAATAAAATAAAACCCTTTCTTAAGTGGAGGTGAGTGATACTCTGAAAGAAATAATTTGAAAACATTAAACTAAATTATATGTTTTTGAGGATTCATAGTAGATTTCTAAAAAAATAAAATAAACATAAAATCATATTATTTTAAAGGGAAAAAAATATTTGGTTGGGGATACATATTGATATATTTTTTAAATCTCTTTTGAGTCATTATAATATCAAAATAGATATCGTATCTTTATATGGTATTTAATTTTTAGCTGAAAATTCGATTGTCTCATAAAATTATGAAAAATTCACCTTTGGATAATTTCAATGTTATGATTCCAAAAAAAATAATTATTTTATAAATATAGTTATCAAAATGTATGAATTTTCACTTTTAAAATAATTGTCATCATTTGTTGATAAATGCTAGGTTTTTTGACAATAACATTTTTTGAACCCTTATAAAAATTACATTTGACTTTATAAAAAAATATAGAAACGTTTATATTTAATAATAATTTTTTAGAAATAATTTTTTATTAAATAATTTTTTATCTTAAAAATCTATTAATTCATCAAAATAAATGTCTTAATTTAAATTTAATACTAAGTAAAATTTTCATTTTTGTTTTATTGTATTAATATAAAAATCACTTATAAAGTAATAGTATTAGGATGAAAATACATTAATTATTATATAAAAATTTAATGTACATAATCATATTTCTAGGTTCTTGATACATATCCCTTTAATACACTAGTAAAATCCCAAAATATAAGGTGTGTGGCTATGAGACTTTCATGGGGTGATTTGGAAAACATTGTTTTGGTCGTGATCTTGATGAGATTAAACTTATCCCATAAATGATTTCCCCCAAGATTAAATTTTCAGATCCTAGCTCGGGAATTTTTAAGGGAAAATCCTAGTGATGTTATCTCCCTCATAATCTCTAATAAATGGAATTCACTGGGTATGATCCCACTATTTTAGGTCATCAATTCCTTTGTATGTGTCAATTGGAATTTTTAAACCCATATATTTATACTAATGATGTGATCAATATTGAACATATATATTATCATCATTAATGATTCATGAAGGTAATTTAAATAGTATATAATAAAACCAAATGAGTTCATGTATTTTTTATAACCATAATACATAGCAATAAATTTTTATTAAAAAAGGGGATTTTTTTTATAACTGTTTGGATCAGTACAATCTTTCCCCTTAAGAAATTTCTCCCTCAAAATTTTCTTTTCCCACATTAAAATAGATTAGGTTAACTTTATTTCATCCCCAACTCCATTTACTGCATTGCTTCTTAAAAATTATGGTTTCTCCACAAAACATTAACCAGGTTCATTTTCTTATTTTTTAACACTTTTTCTATATGATCTAAGATCTTCACTGGATACTCCTCATTGGAAAGGTCATTATCCAATGCTACCACCTAGGAATTGAGTACATGTGAGGGTTCAAGTATTTAATTTCTCAAGAGGGATAAATGGAATACATTATGTAGTTGAGATAGGTTGGGTGGGGGTTTAAAATGGTAGGCCTCCGATCTAATGTGATCAAGGACATCAATGGGTTCGATGTATCTTGGACTAAGGTTTCCCTTCTTCCAAAATCTAAGGATTTTATTCCATAGAGATATGCGTTGGAATACCACGTCTCTGACATCAAACTCTAGGAATCATTGACGATTGTTTTTAGAGATTTTTTGTCAAATCCTAACAGCCTTCATGTGATATAGAATGGTCTTAAACCTTTCCAGGATTTCCCTAACCGTTTCAGGACCTAGTATTTTTTCCCCAACTTCATCCCAATATGGAGGTTTTTTCATATCCTCTAATAAAAGACTTCATATTGATCCACTTGGATTCTTTAGTGGAAACTATTTTTATATGAGAACTCGACCAGAGGAAGATATTGGCCCCACTTTCTTTTTATGTCCATTGAACATTCGCTCAACATGTCTTCCAATGTCTAAATAGTCCACTCTGATTTTCCATCAGTATGAGGATGATAGGTCATAATGAAGTTTAGCTTAGTGTTTAGAGAATATTAGAGACTTTTTGAATACATTGAGGTAAATCTTAGATATCGGTCAGATAAAACCGATAGTGGTACTCCATGAAACCTCTCCACATATCTAATGTATATTCGTTCAATTTTATATAGTGATTGATCCTATTGAGTTATAATGAAGTGTGCAGTATTTGTGAGATGATCCACCACAACCCAGATAGAATTATTCCTTGTTGATGTCTTCAGAATACTAGGGATAAATTCTATGGTGATGTTGTCCCATTTCCATGCAGGTAGAGGTAATGGTTTCATCATCCCATTGGATTTCCAACTTCCCACTTTCACTTGTTGACATACAAGACAACTTGATGAAAACTCCATGATCTCCTTGTTTATATTGTCCCACCAATAGTTCTCTCATATATCTCAATATGTCTTTGTGCATCTAGGATGGATTAAGAAGGTAGACACATGTTCTTCATCTGGAAACTCCTTCTTTAACTCATTATTTAATGGTACACATAGTTGTGACCCAAATATTACAAATCATTCTTCAATAACAATAAACTCTGAGGATTTTCCTTTTCATATAATTTCTACTTCATTTTGAATTCCCACATCATCTCTTTGAGATTCCTTCATCTTATCTATAAGTGATGGTTGATAAATCAATTGTGAAAGGATTGATGATGTTCCTTCATTTATGGTTCCCATGTCGATCATTTACAAATGTAAGAAGATCATATCTCACTTAATTCTTCTCAATGATAGAATTTATAAATCCTTTATACTTAGAGAATATTCCACTTTATTTTTTTTCTCAGGATTTTAGTGGATTGATGCCTCACAATCATGGATCAACTCAAACCATAATCGTTGGAACATAATATACTCTTTCTGTGTGAATATATGCTTGAGGATTTTGAGATCTGTATATATTTCACACTTCTCCCCAGAGATTTAATGTCTCTATATTATTAAATTGAATATCACTACATCAAAATCTACATAATTTGTTAGGTAGTTTTATTCAGGAACTTTAAACTATCTTGAAGTGCAGATTATGAATTTTTCATTCCACGACAACACATAGTCCAAGCCCTTATTTAAAGCATCATTGAATACCATTAAAAGTTCTCCACTTGTGGGTAGTGTGAGTATAGGAAAATTGATAAGCCTCCTTTTCAGTTCTTGGAATATCTCTTCAGACTCATCATTCCAAAAAAAAAACATGACTGCCATATAAGTTATACTTGTTAGAGTGTTTGAAAATCATTACAAATTTCCTACAAATATATGATAATACCCAGCTAATCCAAGGAAACTATCGATATTTGTCATAGATGTCAAATTTTTCTATCCTTTAATTTCTTATGTAATTGATGGATCCATAGATATCCCATTACTTGTGATGATATTTTACAATAATGAAACTTCCTTCAACTAGAACACACTTTTTTGTACTTGTTACAAATCTTCCCCTTTCGTAAGGTCTTTATTATAATTATCAGATGCTCCTCACGCTCCTCCTTGGTTTTGGATTATATTATAATATCATCTATAAAGACTACCAAAAACATTTTTAGGTAATATCTAAATTCTAAATTCATCAATTCTATGATGATTTTGGGAGAATTAGTGATTCCTAAAGGCATCACTATAAACTCATAGTTCTTATAACTTGTACAAAAAATAGTCTTGGTGATATCCTTTTCTACCCTAACAAGGTAATATCCATTCCACATATCCACCTTTAGGAAGTAGTGTGATCCACATAGTTCATTAAAAAAGTCATCTATCTGTGGAAGAGGATACTTGTTCTTTATCGGGTTCTTTTTTAGCTCATGATAATCAATACAAAGGCACATTGACCAATCCTTATTCTTAACGAAGAGGACTAGTTCACCCCAAGGTGGATCACATGGGTGTATGATAACTTTTTCTAGATTCTCTTGTATTTGTTTCTTCATCTTCCCAAGATCCAAAAAATCTATTTTATAAGGAGTCTTGGATAATGGAATAACCCTAGTTATAATATTGATTAAAAATTCAACTTCTCAACTAAGAGGAAGACCAGAAAATTCCTTAGGAGACACATCAACATCTTCCTTCACAGTGGGAATGTATTCAAGGATGATTCGTTCCTTAGAATCAATCATTTGAGTGAGATACACTTGTTCACAGAGAAATAATATACACGCATGAGATTTTGGTGTTTTATAAGATTCATACACCTCCTTTCACATGAATATAATTGAAGGACAATTCACAATACGAAGAGTGATCTACTTATTGTGGAAATTTTGGTTGGATATATAGAGGTGAAGTTAATTATTTCCCATAATTATTCCAAATTACACTAAAGGGAGTATGACAAGTTTATCTAGGAAGATCATCCCACACATGTTTACAGGGAGGAGTTATATACTCATGATGCATTAAATTCCCCATTTTCAATTTTCACCAATATCTCAACTACTTTTCTTTGTGGTGGAGTTAGAATAGTTATACTAAACTTTTATAATATAAAGGAATAAGTTGAACTAGAATCAAAAATTATATTCTATATTATTGAATAAATTAATAGTGTACCTGTCACCACATTTTTTTCAGGGTCAACCTCAACTATTGTGATGAAAATATCTCCCCATTTCTTCCTTAGAGGTTGTTTGTTGTCTCTAAAAATGCTTATTATAGTGCACTGGATTACAAAGTTATCTATTTCCTTACAGTTGATGCAATGAACAATTTACCAAGGGTTTACCAAAGCATTCCATTACTCTATTGCATAATCTGGTTATTCTTATCATCAATTTCTAGATGGGTGTCCTTCTATCCCGTACCAAAATAATTTAATTATCCCCCTTAGGAAATTTCTAGGTTGCTTCTTTTCACACCTTTGATAGGTGGGATGTTGATATTTCTTAACACTGATAGATTTCCCTATCAAACCACTATAATTAAGCTCCATTTTTCTCTTCTTATCCCCATGATAACCTTGAGATTCACCAATATCTATTTCAACATTGAGGGCACATCAGACAATTTCTGCATAGCTATCAAATTCTCAGATCGCTAGTTCTTTTCATATACTATTTTTTATCCCACCAAAGAAGCGTTCAAACTTATATTCAAGGGTAATAAAAAAAATCCAAAGTCCTATCATGAAAGTCATGTGATGTTTTTCTCATACATCCTGATAGATTCTTCATCTTTTTTACATAATGGAAAAGAAATACCTTTCCATTTTAAGATGGAGAGTGGGAGGAAAATGTTTGTCAAAAAACATTTTCCATAATTCCATCCACACTATATCTTTGATCTAATCCTCTAGTTTTGTATTTTTTTTATCAATGTCCACCATTGATCAGCTTCTCAGACTATATGATTAACAGTTATTAGATCCTTATCTTCCTAAAAACATTGATGGATGGAGAAGATATTTTCCATAGAGTTGAACCATTATTCCAAGATTAATGGATCAGATGATCCATTTAATTTCATAGTCCTTTGTTGTATAATGGTTTCAATCACATCTTGTTCTCTCTTATGGGTTTTTGGACACTCCACATGATCCATGTTTTTATTTAGAACCAGATTTAACTGAGAGAGTTTCATCATAGTTTTTTTGATTTCCTCTCACATTGGGTTGGTCATATCATTGCGGTAGACTTTACATTTCTCATCGCATTGAGTGTTTACCTGATTCCTCCTATTTAAAACCATTGTCTAGAATAAGAGGAAAATTAGAGGTGGGCATTTTTAAAATATTATGCACATAAATGAATATTTAATTCCCTTAAAGAGATAACATATAACTTAATTTTATTTTCTTATCTTTTTAATTTATAATCTTCAATTATTATCATCCATGGTCTATTTCTTAATGTATATTCTTATCGTAATTTTTTCCTTTAATAATGGTTTGTAATGTTATAATGAATTTACTAAAGTATATCCCCAAGAAGGGTCACACCAAGTGTGTAGTAAGGCTTGTTGTCATGTACTAGGTTACGTTGAGTCATTCTAGACGCACCTTGTCAGAGTTGTTATGCCTAGGTACATATTTTTCAAAACCATGTTAACCTGTAGTGTCCAGACATGAGTGCATTTTTTTGGTAAACAATTCACTATATACTTAAAAAATTTTAAGGATGTTTTATTATACTATTTCTTAACCCTAAGGCTTTCTCTATAATTTTTTAATCATATTCGCAAAAATAACTGAACTTTTCTTTAGATACTAACTATAACAACCATGCACTTTGTTAAAAATTAATTCATTATTTATTACATATGATTACACATAATACAACGTAAAAGATCGATAAGTATAGTGTATTTGGTAAATAGGTACATATCATAACATCTTTCACATTGGATACAATAATATTATTAATAACTTCCTTAACATGCTTCTAAAATTACATATCTTTTAAAACTGCAGGGGATAACCTGAATACATACATCAGAAAGGGGTGATCTATAATGCCTGATAAGAGAATAAAAATGGAATAACATAAAGAAAGTAATAAATTTCCGAAAATTGGATTGTAAATGGGGTATAAAAGTAATGAGAATCATAAACATTATTATTTATTAATGATATAGCTTAATAATCATAAAGGAAACATAGAAAATGTGGGAACAACTTAAAACACTGCATTATAAACCTAGGTCAAGGCTAACTGCCAAGATATAATTATGGAAAAAAGACACATAAGGAAATTAGTTTTACTCTCTATCACAACATGATGCCTCATGATACTAAATATTACCCAATTCATTGGATAACTATATAATTCTGGGTCCACCCATCATGTTTATTTCATTCTAATGCTTAAGTGTGACACATTTATCATAAAACATGGAATCATTTGTCACAATATTTTATTCCACGAACATGGAGTATAGAATACATAAATGTATTTCCCAAGTCAAATAAGTATGATTTTATAAAGCTGAACACCCTTGATAGGAAATGGGTATGGAATTCACTACATAATTTTTTGGTATAGAAATTCACGGTGAAATTTATGCAGCATAATGATATCACTTAAATTTTCTGAAAATGGTTTGAAGAGAGATAAAGGTGTATATAATAATTTGTGCATAAAATGAGCTATAATTGGTATTTGGAAATATATATCCAAATATTAGTAATTGTAACTAACATGCATAGATACTAAATAAAATATAATAAAGAAGATAATGTGATGATCCCTTACTTGAGTGTGTGACTTCAAATGCTTGGGAGTGTCTTATGGAGATATTTATGGAACCTTGGGAGGACTCTAGAGATTGTAGGGTTGAGTAAGGATGTGCTAAAAGTATTTTTAATGAAGATAAATAGGATCTTGGATGAGTTTATATATTAAATGATTCCCAAACATAGATCTTGGACTCTATATAATAAAATAACAAAAAAAACCCTCCCATAGTTTATTCCCATGATTTCTTCCAAATGGAAATCATTTTCATTATTTTATAATTCCTAGGGAAAAAATTAAAAAAATAATACCCTTGCATAAAAGGATGTGAGTTATACTCTTAAGGAAAGGATTTTGAAACCTTAAATTATATTATAAGTTTTGGAGGATTATTAATGGATTCTTAAAATAAATAAAATAAACTAAAAATAACATTATCATAAAGTTAAAATAAATATTTTTTCATAGAAACCTTTTATAGTGTTTATTAAATATCTTTTGGGTCATTATTATTTCAATATTGACGCTATAAATTTATACGATATTAATTTTTTACTCAAAAATTCGATTGTCTCAGAGAATTTTGAAAAAAATCACCGTTGGATAATTTTGATATTATGATTTCAAAAATAATATTTTTTTTTGAAATAATTTTCTAAATATTCATACTTCCAATTTTAATATAATCATCATTATTTATTGCTAAATGTAGTGTTTTTTGACAATAACGGTTTTTTAACCCTTACAAAAGTACATTTGAAATCATAAAACTTATATGATCATTTATATTTAATAATAATATTTTATTAAAGACTTATTTATCTCAAATATCAATTAGTTCATCAGCATAAATGTCTTAATTGAAATTAAATACTAATTAAGAATGAAAATTTTCTTTTATTGTTTCAAAATAAAAATCATTTACAAAGTAAAAGTAATTGGATTAAAATATATTCGTTATTATATAAAAAATATTTTACATACTCATATTTCTAGGGACTTGATACATATCCCTTTAATACACTAGAATAATCCTTAAGGGTAAGGTCTACAAATGTGCGACTTGTATGTGGTCATTCGGTGAACATGGTTTGGGCCATGATCTCCATGAGCTTGAACTCTCTTGTAAATGGTTTTTCACATGATTATGTTGTTAGATCTCAGATTGGTATTTGTTAGTGGAAAATCCTAGTTATTATAACTCCATCATAAGGTCTGAAAAATGGGATACATAGGGTACAATCCTACTGGTTGAGGCCATCACTTCCTTTGTTTGTGTCATTAGATTGGTTGAAACAATATATTTATAATAGTCAGGTCATCACTTTTAAATGGATATATTGTCAATGGAAATGATTCATAACAATAATTTAAATAGGATATAATAACATTAAATGGGTTCATGTGTTTTCTCTAACCATAATACATAATAAGACAATTTATTTAAAATAAAAGGGGAATTTTATTTATAACAGTTGAGGTCATTACAAAAAGTAACCCTAATACATTCTTTTAATATATTGGATCATTTCGGTCAGACCATCCTCATCCAATGATCAAAATTTATGGCAATTTCGTTCTATTTCCCATTTAATATGACTTATATATTATTTTAAGTAAATATAAAGTCAAAATGCAACTCTCTCACTTTTAATATCTATAAAATTTTGTGATGGGGATAAAAAGATTTTGTTTGTTTACAAATAGTTATTTTAAAGATAAAAGATTTTCTATAATGATAATTTACATTTATTTTTTAATGATAAAATAATTACCATAAATTCTTATGCAACACCAATAATGTGCTTTTGTAATCAATAGAATAATCGAGTGAATTATTTTAAAATATCAATATTTTTTGAATGATTTATAGTATCCAATGAATTTTATGGATTTATATAACTTATTACAGATTTTTAATAGATTATATTTTAGTTCCATTATTTTAAGGTTATTTCAATGTCAATTTAAATGAACAGTGTCAACAATGACATTATTGGTATTTTATGTTAAATAATATTTTACTAAATTATTTAATATTTATTAAAAAAAATTAATAGGGATAATTTCGGTGAATAATAATCATAAATTTCCTCTATTTTCAATTTATGAGCTAAGTCTTACCTTTTAAGGAAAATTATGACCCTTTAATATTGAAAAGTTCATTACCACGGTTAAAGTTGAAATTTGTTAACCAAGGGGTTACACCAAATGATAAGGTTTAAAATGATATCTAAACCTATCTAATTTTTGTGTGTGAAAATATTAATACTATATCTACCTTATATTATAATAAATGTCATTTTGGAACCATTTCACCTGAGTTATATGCATATCATATTATAATATTTCTTGTATTCCTAAAAGTGACATTATTAATATTTTATAATAAATAATTTTTATTAAATGATTTAAAATTTATAAATGACATATATTAAAAAAAAATTAATTTTATATGGTTTATAATATCAACCATTGTCTATTTATTGGTCACCTGTCCATTTACAGTAACATTTTTGACCCATGAACTGTGAAAAAAATTGATATCAGGGTAATTATCAAAAGGGTTAATGGGGGGTTAAAACAAATAAATAAAGGGGAAACATAACTAAACATGTCCAAAGTATATTTATTGAGTGTATTTATACTCAAAACCAATTTATATTTTAATTATATAATTTTGTATCCATCTTAACACTGAAATAAATTTATATTAATTTTATTTTTTAATAAATTCCTAGAATACTCTTTCCCTCACTTATAAAAGGGTGTCACCTCTCCTATTTTCTTCACACTCAATGAAACATTTTATTCACCAAATTACTAAAATAATATTTCCATCATACCTCCCCAAATTCTAGAGGAATTGTTTTGGAAGAATACCAGCTTTAGTGGGATTAAGGGGTAAAGAAATGGAGGTTTTCTTAAAAAGGTGTATAGATTTTTACTGAATGTTTTAGTATTATTTATTCTTCTACCACCTTCAAATATTATTCATAGGTGATGAAATAATCAAACTTTTATATTACTCATACTTAATTTTTTTTGGTTATTGGAATAACCTATATCCATCTTCTCTCCCATCAAATGGGAAATGAATCCATCATTTGTGTTTGTGACAAACTACCACCTTGGGACACGATGTGATTGGTTTTCCTTCACCGCCACTCAAGGATTGTTATAATGACAGATTTAATGTATATATATGAAATTAATGAAATAATTATAATTCTATAAAGATCTAATATCATCAATTTTCATACCTTTCCATCTATTTAGAAACAGTAACATCGTTAGTGGGTACATGTGGACTACCACCTTCACAAAGCAATTTGGCTTTCTTCATCACCACATCACATTAATACTTTATATAAGTGCATTTAAAGAAATTATGTGATATTAGTAATATAATTACAATTCAATAAATATAAAATAATACTTATCTTATTTACATCTTGTTTGTTGAAAGAAGAAAATGATACTTTTGTGTATGTGCATCCTACTATCTCCATGATTTTATCATAGTTAATTTTTATTAACAATATTTCATGATTTGTTTTAAAATTATAATTTTTTTTATAAAAAAATATAATTATATCATAATTATTATTCTACAAAAGATGTAATAATTCTTTCTTTTACCATATTTAACTAACCGAATTCATTTTGGACATATGAGTTAAATATCATCAAAGTGTCTAATGTGAACTTATTTGATAAAGTAATTGAATATCATATTAGAATGAAAAAATAAGAGTAATAGTAAACATGAAAAATGATATTAAGAAAGTAGATAATTAAAATTAATTTTTTATATAGGAATATAAAATAACTTATGTTATCATTTGGACTCAACATAAGGTAAAAATTAAATCTAATCCCTGTTTTTAATGTTTTAATTATTTATTGCATAAATATTTTTATTAAGTTTCCATATTATTAAACATATTTTATTGATATATTTATATAGAAATAATTTATAAATAAAATTTTATGCCTCTTTTGAATTTATTACAAATTTATTTCTAAAGGATTCTTTTATAAAATTTTCCATGTGATTCCCTTTGGACTATTTTTTATCAATTTGTAAAAGAATGTTTTTCTTTAATATATACCGAATGAATGGAATTTCCCCCGGTCGTGAATTTTCATTACTTTAAAGATTCCTTTATAAGTTTCTATAACTATTTTAAAATGTATTAATTTCCAAAATATTTTAGTAATTATCCAATCTATATAATTTTTAAAATACAAGGGAATTTCTTTTAAATTTTATATGAAAATGGAAAGTGTTTTGATTTTTGATTAAAAAGAATTTTTCAAGGGTTTGTGATGATAATGTGAATGAATAAAAATGTTTTATTCATGATATGGTAATTCATCATTATATATGATGATGGGTGATCATGATATATCATATACGATGGATGAACTAGATATAGATTTTACAACAGGTGATCCTGATATTGGTCTCAAATGCATTGGGTAATGTTCCTTGTCTTAAAAATTAATAAATAGGGAGTTAACTAGGGGTGTTTCTTATATATATTTAATAGGGATCTAGTTATTTATAACATCAATGACCATGATTTATAAATATTATTCTCTAAGTTTCCAAATATAATTTATATTCCAATGATTTAGTTTTTACACATTTTCATTGAGAAAAAGTGTGTATATTCATAACAATATGATTTATTTCATACACTTAAATAATATTGTGATAAAGATAAATAATTTTTTTAATGTTTTTACTGGACTATTATATTTCTTTCTTTTATGTCCCTTACTAATATTTTTGTGCTCAATCTAAGTCATAAATTTTTTTTCAAAGGGATTAAGGATGGGTATGAATAAAGAAGAAGTCTAGTTGAAAGTAAAGATTATTTTTCAAGAAAAGAAAAAAATTATTTTAGAAAATAAATATTGTGGGAAAATGGATAATAAGTAGATGTTTTCAATAAGTAATTTATGGGTTTATTATGTAATGGTTTTCAATTAATTATCTCAAAATATTAAACTAAAAGGTCCTTGAAATTTAATATAGTCTATTGTTTTCTAAAGAATCAATTCATTGATTGTTTAAGGTCAAATCATTAAAACCATGATTTATCTACATGAGTAATTTATTGTTAGAATCATCTTAAAAAGTTACTAGATTTTTTAGAACTAATAGGAGTACTGATAAAATAACTCTTCATCATACCTAAAAAAGAATAGATAATTGTGGTCCTTTATGAGTTTTTTTTAGATGATGAAGGATACTATTATTAGTACTATTTTTAGTATTGATGAAAAGTGATTTATTAGCACTAAAAATAGTACTAATAAAATATCTATTGTAGTAGTTTGTTGATCTAATTTATAGCACACTATTATAAAAAATATAAAATTAATTTTCAAATAAATTTACATCATAATAAAACCACAAAAAATTAAAATTATTAAAAACATAAAAATTCAATCATTTTTATATACAATTACTTTGGTACTTGCAATTTATTATAAAAATTATACCCAAGAATTCAAATACATTATATTCTATTTTATTTTGAACCATGTTTCAAAAAATCCATATCATGATAACAATTTCTGAACAATTTACCCTGGGTTAAACATAAGAAGAGAATAAATAAATTAAAATGAAAAACTTATGTTAGTAATACTACAAAGAAATAAATGAAACATAAATATGATACAATTATGAATAGATAAAATGTTAATTTTAAATATAAAACATGAACTTTGATTCATATTTGGCACACTATGTATCAGATTCATGTGTTGTTGATTCATACATGTCAAAATTTATTTATGGATTGTTTCTATAAATTATCAACAAAATATTTGTGCATTTGATTGGTATTTAGAATTTCAAGTGTATTTTGAAGTAAAATTTTGATTTAATATAAAAACATGAACTTTCAGTTATATTGGGAACACCACCTATTGAATTGATGTACAATTAATTCTTATATGTCACAACTTAAATATGGATCATTTTCCTAAAGTATAACTATAATTTTTGTATGTTTTCTTATTTTTGATAATGTCCCGCAAGTTTTTAATTAAAATGTATATTAAATAACAAAAATAATTTTCATTCATACCTAGTCCATTGTATATTGGATTGATTAGAGTTTAATTCCTAAATTAATTGAATGACATAGAAATAATTTTAATAATGTATAAATAAAATATTAGTGTGTTTTCTTTGTTTTCAATGAGTGATGCATGTTTTGAAATAAATTATTTTTAACAAAAAAACACCACTTCAAGTCATATTAGGTACACATGTGTTTGATTTTTGTGAGGATGATTATTACACAGTAAAAATGACGTATGGGTCATTTTTCTAAACCATGGAGACAATAAGGGAACATTTTCTAAATTTTTGGTATGTGACGTATCTCTTGAAATAAAATTTAATTTTTAAACTAAAATCACACACTTTCAAACATACCATCCACATTATGTGTCTGATTACTTGTGATTGACTCTAACATGTCACAAACAATATATGAAACATTTATATAAAGTATAAAGTCAATTCGAGTGCTTTTTTGAGTGGAGTATATTTTAAACTAAAATGTTTCTCTTAAATTTAAAGTACACACTTTGAGTAATACATAGCACACTATGTCTCAGATTGACATATGGCGAATTTTTACATGTTAGAAATTATTTATAGATCATTTTTCTTATGTATCAATACAATCTAAGTATGTTTTCTCAAATTACAATGATTAATGAATGTTTTTCCCAAAATTTTTAATTTATATTAATAAAAACACTTTTAGAAATACTGGGTAGATTGGGTTTTGGATTGATGTGTGGTTGATACCTACATGTCCCAAATTATTTATGGATATGTAAAATAAAATATCAAGAAAATATGAGTGTGTTTACAAAATTTTCAGTGAGTGGTGAACACTGTTAACCTAAAATGTCAATTTTGACCTAAAAACACACTTTGAGTCATATCAGGTTCATTGTGGGTTGGATATATGTGAAGTTGGTCTTACATATCAAAAATGACTTATATATAATTTTAATAAAGTATCACAGTAATCATAATTTTTTCCCAGTTTTTAGCAAATGATGCACGTGTTTAACAAAAAATATCACTTTTAAACTAAAAATAGACACTTTGAGTCCTAATAGCCGCACCATGTCAAGGATTTTTGTTTAGATAATTCGTTAAAATCATAAATGACTTATTGATTATTTTATTATTGTATCAAGACAACCCAAGTGTTTTTTATTTCTTTTCAGTGATTGAATAATTTTTTTAACTAAAATATTCATTTAAAATAAAAAACATGAACTTTGAGTCTTACCAGGTACACTATGTCTCATATTGACATATGGCTGATTTCTTTACAAAAAAAATGACATATTAATTATTTTCTTAAATTATCAAGATATATCAATAATTTTTCACAACACTGAGTATGTAACATTTCTTTTAAACTGAAATGAAAATTTTAAATTAAAAAACATTCACTTCCAATCATAAATATCACACCATGTCTTGGATTGACATGTGATTGATTCTCACAATTCAAAAATGTCTTATGGATTGTATTTATAAATTGTAAAGACAATTTGAGTTTTTTTCCTTGGTTTTCAGTGAGTGATTCACATTTTAAACCAATTTTTTCCTTTTAAACTGAAAACCCACAAAATTATTCATACTGAGTAAATCGTGGATCATATTGATGTGTGTCGAATTCATAAATATCACAAATGATTTTTATTATTTTTATCCTTAATTATCAAGACAATATGAACATGTTTTCTTATTATTCAACAAGTGATAATTGTTTTGAACTAAAATGTCATTTTAAAATAAAAAGAATCAATTTGAGTCATACCAAGCATGGAATGTGCTGGATTTATGTGAGGTAAATTTATAAAATAAAAAATTATTTATGGATCATTTTTATAAAATATCAAGATAATCATGCTTTTTTATCATTTTTAGTGATCAAAATACATTTTTAAATAGAATTTCAATTTTAAATTGAAAACATGAACTTTTATTCATTCTAAGGACATTGTGTGTCAGATTGATGTGTGTTTAATTGTAAAAAACCAAAATTATTTGTGGATTATTTTTATAAATTATCAATACTCTCCAAGTGAATTTTCTTATTCTTCAATGAATGGTGAATTTTTTAAAATAAATATCACTTTTATACTAAAAAAGATTCACTTCAATTCTTAACTGTCACATTGTGTATCAGATTTAGGTGAGGTTGATTCTAAGATCACAAAAATAGAATATAGATCATTTTCCCAAATTATCAAAACATTTAAATAGTGATTTATTAGTTCTTAGCGAGTGACACATGTTTTTTTACTAAAATCTCAATTCTAAAATTAAAACATGCACTTACAATTGTATTTGGCACACTATGTGTCAGATTGATGTTTAATTATTCTTATATGTCACAAATGAGTGACACATGTTTTTAAAATGTGAGTGTGTTTTCTATGTTTTGAGTATATGATATTTACTTTTAAATAAAATGTCTTTTGAAAATTGAATACGTACACTTTCAGTTATACTGGCCACATTTTGTAGAAAATTTACATGTGGTTGATTCCAATGCTCTAAAAATGAATTATGGATATTTTTCTAATGTATCAAGACAATACTGGTGAGTTTTCTTGGTTTTCAGTGATTAAAACACATTTTGACCTCAAATGTTGCTTTTAAATTGAAGGCACACACATAGAGTCATACCAAGCACACCATGTGTCAGATTAGGTTGTGTCTTATTACAATACATCAAATATGACTTATGGATCACTTTTATTAGTACATGAATTCTTTTTTTAAATTTAGTGATGCATTTTTTTGAACAAAAATTAAAATATTAAATAAAAGAACACACTTTTATTCATATCGGGCACACCATGTGTCGCAATAACACGTGGTCAAATATTATATGTCATAGATGGGTATTTTTCATTTTTCTAAAATAATAAGAAAATATATGTGTGTGTGTGTGTGCTCAATTTGTATTCAGAAACACGTGTTATTCACTAAAATATCAATTTTAAACAAAAAACATGGACTTTGAGCCATATCAGACTCACCGTGTGCTGGGTTTGTGTGATGATGATTCTTAAACATTACAAATAATATAATTTTATATATGTGAAATGAAATTTTTTCTCATCTACATGTTATTTAATGGTCTTAGACCCAAAAGGGAATGTATTGTTTCACTACTAAATATAAAAAACAAATAAAGAACAAATATCTCTCTGAAGAGAATAAATGGTACCTGATTACATCCTCATCATTGAGGCATTAATTTGAGAATTTAATATCTACCAAAAAAACTTTTGTTTATAAGGAGAATGAAATTATAGGAGAAAATCAGTTCTCATTGAATTCACCTCGTGATGATCTCTTTGAAAATTAATAAAATAAGTTATAGAAAAAATTATAGGATGATTAACTAACAAATAAATAGATAAAATGATAAGAAAATTAAATAAATATGTCATTGTAAATTGCCTATTAATGATGTCTGTATGAATTATTACACCACTTATTATGCCCACTCATTTCTAAAAAATATAATTCCACTTTTGAATTTGTAAAATATCTAAAGTCATAGTAATACTAGAAAAATATAAATAAAAAACCATAAATAAATATTTTAAATAAAATTTTAATTATTATTAAAATAATTGTAACACCCCAAGTTTCCACGATACATTTCCTTTTGAATAATGCAGTATCTTGCTCTATACACCACTTGGAGTTTTAACACACCACAACCAATCCAACTTGGCGTTATGAATAGTAATAACCAATTTTTTAAATTTTTAAATTTTAATTTTCAAAATAGACTTCATTTTTGGATTTTTAATAGCAAAAATATCTTTGGGTGATTTTTTTTTCTAAAAACTTTAAATTTTTTGATGAATAGTGAAAAACACTGTGTAATTGTTAAAACCGACTTTTTATTTAAATAATTAGTTATTTTGTTTATGTTTATTTTAGGTTAAAATAAATACACAATATCTATATATGTTCAATATAATTCATTGGAGTCATTTTATAATAAGTTTATATATATAAAATATTATTCAACGTTTTACCGTCTTTTACCCACCTTCTAGGAGCATTTGAAAATTTGCATAAAACTTAATTTTACCACTTTTGTGAGTTGAATTTAAAAAATTCGAGATAAATGGTTGACATCAGTAAGTAAAATTTGTTTCAATAAGTTGAAAATAATTTTTGGTGAATAGTAACTTTTGAATTTTATTTACCACGGTTAAAAGTAAATAGGGTAATAAAGGGTAAAAATGATATTATAATTACCCTAACAGATGTCCTAATTCTATTGGATAAGTGTAATTCGGCCCAAAACGACTTTAGTAATAAAATATTATCGTCTTTGGTCCAGTTAGATTAGATTATGACATTTATTATTATTTTATTTAAAGAAGAGTTAAAAGTGTTAAATTCAAAGTTTAATAACTAAAACATTTTTGATATAGGGTTACACATAATATGATTTCAGCTATAAATATTCATTAGAAATATAAAACTATTTCCTATATAATTTTATTTTATTTATAATTTTTAGACATTAAATAATTTAATTTATTTGTGGCACAATGATGATGTAGTAATTACCTTATTAATGAAATATTAAAATAATTGATATTATAAATATCCAAAAAAATGTAATCTGAGACTTATGATGAATTACACTAATTTTATAGGATAATATGACATGTTAGGGTTTATTAAATAAATTTTATTCAAAGTGATAATGTTTTTATGCCTTTCAAAAAAATAAAATACTAAATAGTGTCAAAATTTTCATAATTGAGTTTTTTAAAAAAATACAATATTATTAATTGATATAATATTCCTATAAATTTAAGGATCGACCAATGGACTTAGATAAGGTTATATATATTAATAATTAACCACTTGGGGTTCTCTTGTCTTGTTATAGTAAGTTTATTAACCATATAATATAAAATTACAAAGTGACATGGTAAATGTCAAACTATTTAACTAAGAGTTAATCTAAAATATAAGTTTAACATGGTGATCTAAACCTATCTAAAACATATTGGTTGAGAGGTTTTAGACCCATCCACACTTTATCCTTGAAATAAATCATTTTGAAACCATTATAAACTGAAAATTATTTTATTATAAAATAATATTTCAAACTTTTCCTAATGTGACCCTCATCTCTCTTATAAAAGGGTACTTCCCCTTCTCTTAAATTCACACCTACCAAGCCATTTGGCTCTGCCAAAACCTACCCAAATATCCTTTCAACTATCCTCTCTTTAACCTAAAGGCCTTACATTGATCCGAAAGGCAACCTATGGAGTCCTTTTGATCAACTCAAAAGGAAACACCCGAAGAAGAGGTTATAATTTCACCACCCTATTTCAAGTTCTTTTCTTCTTCCACATCCACTTTCTTTGTTGTTTACATACCAAAAATGACGAAGTCACCATACGTGCATACTTACGGCTTACCATCTCCACGTCTTGGTGTAGTTTGTTATTCAAACACTTCATTATTTAGATGGATATAATAATGAGTATAACATATTTAAATAATAAATATAACTTGTTAATGATTCTGTATATATGATATAACATCCAATTATATACTATTTCATCATCAATATAATGTTATTGTCGCTCGTGCGTACGTACGAATTACCATCTCCACGAACGCGATGAGATTCATTCCCCATCATAATCATTCAAGAATAATTTTCATTTTATGATTAAAAATAATGTTTAACAAATTAATACCATTCTAGATATGAATCAAATACATCATATTCATAACAAACATGTCTAAAAAACCAATCATATAAAGGAAAACAAATCAATTAACACCTGAAACGATGATACTACTAAAATATTATTTAGTAATATTAAAAGATCATATATGATATAATATTTATGTATATGATTATGTATAAATTAATAAAAATTATTTAACTATTATTCGGGAGTTTTACATACCCTCAACCAAGGAAAAGTACAAGGTAAGGGTTAATTCCATCATCTCTTCATTATCCGAGGTTGTTTATACATGAGTATCTACTGGGAAATCTTTATCATACACATCCATGTTTCTTAAAAATATATTTCAAAACATTTTTACAATTTCCTATACTATGGGTTAAAGTAATTTATACCCTTGTTAGACTTTTTATAAAATGATTATAAAGGAATCATTCCATCATTTTCCAAACAAGGACCTTTACAACCTTTTCGACAAAATTAAGGAAAAAATGTTTTTTTAACTTATACGGAGGGTGTCGCTATTTTCCGTTGTTATAACACCTTTTAATCTTCCCTTACAAGACTATAAGAATATAAATGTTTTATTTTATAATTGCATGACTTCTAAATAATTTCAAAATAGAAAGAGATATCTCTCTCAAAATGTTTTGATTTATCTATGTCAACATCCTTTGATGGATTTTAAATTTGTTTGAAGTTTATTTATTATGATACAAATATTCCACATTGTATTGAAGTTTTTGTGATATATTTGACTATGGATGTGTTATTTTTATGCCGTTCATGGTTTATGGTTAAATTATTAATATTTTTTATGCTAGTTTTAATACTAATGTTTATGTTATGTTTCAAACTTTTCATCTGAGGAATGTATTGGACTAAGTAAGTGATGGGTGGATCCCCTATAGATCCTCGGTGCATCGGTAGGTCTCATGAGACAATTAGACATGGAAATGGTTGAGCCCTTTCTTGATTTTGATATATGTTTTTGGTCGAGGCCTTAATCTTTTTTAGACGTCTTGGATGAGGCCTTGAATTGTTTTTTCAAAATGTCCCACATTATACATTCCCTCATTATGAAAATATTATTGATGGTTAATGTGGTTATTCGACTAGTAGAATACCCATGAATATGTTTTATTATGGAATTATTTACTCAGAAAATATTCATTCCATAGTATGTTCATTTTTATTATTTGTAAAGTCATGTGTTTTCAATTATTCACCATGCCTAATTTTTATGTTATCTTATGTAGTATTTCATACCCTTAATGAGTGTTTGAGCTCACTGATTTCTTATGTTTCATTTTCCCAGGATATGAAGAAGTTATTTATGAGTGACTTGCATGAATAATTTAGAATTATTGTATGTTCCTAATGGAATAGTTTTGTATTTATTTTCATGCTTTAATGTTGAAGTTATGTATGTATATTGTTTCCAATAATACTAAATTGACCGGTCTTTCAGGACATGATTCCTTATATCATTTTAATGTTATGTAATAAAGCACTAAATCTGGGTAACTAGGTCAAAGCATTACAGTTAGCATCAAAGGAAGATTAGTACAAACCTTGGAAGCTATATTTAGAAAAACTCTGATAAGAGAACATTACCCTAAGATAGACTTTGAGGATTAGTATTGTTGATGCCAAAATTAGAGGTGAACAGAACATCCAAAAATCATTAGGGACTACCTCGCAAAGCCAGATCACGGAGACCATGAAGCCCTACGGCCGCAGCAAGATATCACCTTCGCAACCCAGCGCAAATCATGGAGGTGGGACGGCTCCAAAAACCTCTCTGACGTTCGCGACCCGCCGCGAGGCAAGGAGGCGTGATGGTTCCGTGAAATGCTTTGACATTCGCGACCCGCTGTGAGGAAAGTTTCAGCTTCATGCTGAGCAAACCCTACTTCATGGTGCCTCTTGCCTATAAATATCGGGCTCCCCTAGAGCCCAAGGGATGGATCATCTGACCATTCACCTAATGAGCTCTCAAATCGTGAAGCGCCTCTTGCTCTGCGAACCATGAGTTCTTCAAGGTACTTCTGCATAATGAAGTTCCTCTCCTTTGGCATTTATTGAGCCCCTCTTCTGAGAGGGATTCCTTTTGCGAAGCCCATGGGCCTTCGCAAAGGAAGGAGTTCCCTATGGGGACTCGGGTTGTCATGAAGTGCTTATGCTTCACGAAACACCCACCACACCCACATGAAATGTATGCTAAGATCAGGTCACTATTCTTTGCGAAGCACATTGCTTCATAACAACCTACTTCGCGACGCACCCCTACTTTGTGAGGCATTGCTTCGCGAGTACCTTTCCACTTCACGAAGATCCTCCCATATGCACTTATTCCCCATGCCTAGCCTAGGAAACTTCCCTTCGTGAAGCACATCCCTTCATGAACCCCCTCCACTTCATGGAGCCCAAGAGCTTCACAAGGCTTCAACTTATGGCCCCTTTTTCTCTAAAAATACTTTTCCCATGCATCCCTTCAGGTTTGCATTAAGAAATTTTGATGTCCCTTGGGCGGTATTTCACATTTAATTGATTCACCTCATGGTTTTTTGCATAGGCACGCTAACAACTATTGCTTCTTTGCATATCCATGCTAACATGGATCCCCAATGGGTTCACCTCACGACACCCCTCAGTCATGGCGTTGCCTATCCCTTCTCTTCACCAAGGTGCAGAGGGTACTGGTTATGTATGTCCTAGGGGTGCAGAGTGAACCCCACCTTGTCTGATCTATAGGACATTAAACTGCCAAGCACCATCGTCCTCAGTACATGACGTTAAACTGTGACCACACCCCATGCATCCTATGTGGGGTCCCCCACCTTGGACATTCTGCACGTCCACTTATCTCAATGGGAGTGAAATCTTCTCCACATTGAATGAGATCCTCTTTGCTGAGGCGATGTCTCTCCGTGGGGAAAGGTAAATCACCTTAGTGTAATCCCCTATCATTTCTTGGAGGAGGTTGCACCGCTGCTCCTCCTTTATTTTCCGGTGCCCAAGGCCAGCAAAGGGCCTGATGGGGAATGGTTCTCTTCCTCTCTTCCATGCTGAATCCCTCTCCCACTGGGCTTTGTCACCCCCGGGCCTCCATCCTAGAGTAAGTCCTAATCTCTATCACCTTGGGCTGCTATCTAAGTGTAAGCCCCTATTTTCACTTTGGGCCACTAACCACGCATAATCCCCTGTTTCCTCTTTGGGTTCCTAACCATGTGTAGGTCCCACTCCACTTCTCACGGACACACCTTTCACGACATGATCTGAGGATCTTTTATATATCTTGTTTCTCGCACATAGCATGACTCAGGTGGGCCTAGACCAAGCACCGACCATGACATCGTCCACCGTGGGTAGCCTAGAGTTTAATCCCCACACCCATACCTTAACTACGTAGTATTTGATCCTTATTAAGGAAAGGTATGTAGGAAGCCTCCGTGTGGTTCAAGCCCAACAACCGGTCATTTCAACCTCATTCAAGCCAGTTCACCAAACCCTTCCAAACTACGCATACATTGATACTCGCCAAGGTAGGGTATGTTGGAAGCCTCCACGAGGTTCAAGCCTGCCACCCATTTGTTCTGACCCCCTTCATGTCAGTTCTCGCACGACCTAAACTACATGGTCTTTGATCCTTGCTGAGGCAGGGTACGTAGGAAGCCTCCCTGAGGTTCAAGCCCAACACCCGGTCATTCCGACCACCCTTCACATCAGTTCGCCCACACCATCTATATAGACCAGAGCACTTTAATCACGTCAGTTCACCTTCGTCCTAGTGGAATCAGACCAACCCAGGCTGCTAACCACGTGGAGCCCCATACACATCAACGAGTTGTTTTCCTTTCTGTATACCCCAATTCATGATCATCACCCGACCTTTCCCTCGAGCCTGTGTATCTCAGGAAAGTCATGCCCCAACCCAGAGATTCCACTTCCTCCGAGCCCCATCCACACATCCATTCTCATGGGCCACCACCTTAGGCATCCCATCACCCTCCTAAAATATGCAGACTTTGATTCCCTACCACGAGGATACGTAGGAAGTCTCCCTGAGACTCAAGAAAAACATTATCGTCGTCCTCACGACGGTTCCATCCCTTTCACCACCCATTTCACTCATCACCCCAACATAATCATGATTCTTACCCGGGATGCCACATCCTGATGAGGTCATGTCAACCCACCTACATTAGCGTGTCCTCTAGGTGTTACACCCATCTGATCCACTCTAGTCAGTGTTCTAATCAGTCTGATCTATCTCCACTGGATGTTAAACTTGCGACATACCCTGTGTTAATCATGGGAAGCTGAGGAAAACCTTAGAGACATTCCTATAGCATATAATTCCTCGTATTCTACGCGAGATTCCTTGGGATTCCACACCCTCGAGAAGCCCTATAATAAGGGGAAGAAACACAGAAGCGCCAATGTTCCAGCATCCAGACATGCCAGTGGTGTCCAATGTGACTACTCCCGTAGCCGAAGGTTGCTTCATGGACCGGACCCTTTGGAATGTCCCGACAGAAGCAGTGTAATTAACTGTTGTCCATGAAGATATGGCACTTGAAATAGTTTCATGAACAATGACTTAAATCTATAAGGGAGACCCAGACTAAGTGATGATTTCAGAGGATGAATCCATAGAAGAAAGAACTGACATCCCATCATCCCATTTCGATCAAGGAGAAAATTTACCTAAACAAGCAATGGATGTCGCCCACCTTTGGAAAGCAGAAATATAGGGCAACAAAACCACACCTTTCATCCTCAAGCAGACAGACGGGCTCACCCCGGTGAAAGCATCAGAAACAGAAATGGTGAACTCGACTTGAAGGTATTATCCTTATTATAGAGATTAGTAGCATTCAAGACATTAGTGGATTAATGTGTCACCGTATCTAGATATCCAGTGCCAGGTCCCGTATAGAAAATAGCAGGCATGGCCTGAAACTCACCAGAAGTTGGGGTAGTATAACGTTGGACGTCCCGGTCTGTGACATTGTTAGCGTGGATCCATCCTACCAGCCATGGAAGATGGAGTGACATTGGGGCCCTAGTCATTACTTCCTTTTCCCTTCAGCACTGATGATTTAATCTCTCTGCTTTTAGGAATCAAGTTGTTGCATTCAGAACTCGATCACCGCCCACCCATCGACACAGGGGAAGGGGCGGTACCAACGCGGCAGCCCCGCGTGGCTCCGCCTCTTCTACCATGGCCTCTACACCCATTGTCGTGGGGAACCCATGCCCCATATCCCCATCTGAGGTCATCCAACGATGGGTGATCAATGAAATCATATGCCGGTATGAGGAGGAGGGTATTATCCCAACTTGGGATATGGCCCACCTGTATTTAGAGGTGTCTGCACCTAGTTGTCAACACCGACCCCACGGGCTACGCAAGGAGCCTCTGATCCCCACTCCAACATACAGCTATTGTAGGAGCCTATCCCTGGAATGCTTCAATGAGTCCCTACCATATGTTGATGATATAGGGTATGTCCAGGATACCCTGGTTTGAATCCCATTCCGGAAGCTCCCAGTGAGGGCTCCCACCTGGCCGCGTCAATGCTGTCGTTCGGTCTTACTGGACGACGAGCAGGTAAGCCATGCACCTGCACCACCGGCTTCAGTCTGTCTAACCTGACACCAGCGTCGGGCGCAAGCCGAAGAGGATGCCCACCAAGGGGCGTCAACATCAGCGGTTACTATGGCCCAAGCCACTGCTGACGCATACCTCCAACTCCCTGTGTATGCTAAACAGGAAAATTCGTATGCCTAACCTGGATCGAGGCCCCAACCACCCCACGAGCAGGCTGGGTCGAATCTCTTGGTCACTTGCATAGGCAATGACTACCGTGAACTAACCCACAATGATGGGTCCTTCCCATACCGTTACCTTGGAGAATGCAGGATTTCCCCACTTCGAGGCTCGGAAGGGAGGTCTGCCCCATGCCACCATTAGTCCAAATGAGTGTCCTCCCTATGGTAGTGACCCTCAGTACAAAAGTCTCTCTCGTTCCCACAACACCGGATATGGGGTCATTCCTCCCACCACAGACCGTTGGTATGGAGATGTTGCGCATCCAGTCACTCTTCAATGTGGGGGACCTCCCCATGTCTTCACAACTACTGGTGAAGGTCCTCCCCGCCTCAGTGACCATATAAGAAAAGGACAACCTCACTTTATCAACCTGCAGCATGGAGGTCCTACCCGTGTTCAGTTCGACTGGTACGAGGACCTTCCTCACACTAATGTCACTAGGGGAAGTAAACATGGAGGTCCTCCCCATGCTCCTAACAGCTCGAGCAGAGGTCCTACCTACTCTAGAACTTCCCAAAGAGGTCCTCCCCATATCCATTTTGATATATACCCCGGTATTCCTCACACCCCGGCTTTCTCAGGTGGAAGTCCTCCCCACCCCAGCGCCAGTATGGCTGAAGGATCTCCTCGTGCCAGAAATTTGCCCTATCTAGAAGAGCCACCCATGGGAAGGAAGGTGGGTCATCACCTCTATAAAAAGAATTTGGGGAAGGTCCGGATAGAGATCAAACGAGTCCGCTTCTCAGACTCCGAAGCAGAATATGACTCAGCTTGGTAACCCTCCCCTCACTCATCCAAGTCAAGGTTTGGGACAAGAACGAGGCGCATCGGCCTAGTACTCCCGGAATGCGAGGTCCATCAGATTCCTGCTTCCCACTATATGTGTATCTAGGAGGATGAAAATATGGAAACTCCATAGGTTACGGTCATGCAATCACCACCGTCGTCACCAGAAGCACTCTCTACCACGACTAGAGACCATGAAGAGTTGTTCTGGGCACCAATATCGGGCGAGCAACAACGCAGCCTATTGCCAGTAGCCCTAGCCCCTGTTCTAGGAATTGTGGCAATCAACCCATATTATTGTGACATAGTGGCCATGTTTCTACACTCTTCGGAGGAAATCCTAAGATTCGGTGGCCAGTCAGCCCGTTCATCGTATTCCTCACTGGCCATCCTATTGTCCCAACAGTCTGTCTCAGTACCGTTTCTAGTTCCTCAGCCACCTCCGGTTGATGAGTGGGGTAATGAAGGGCTAGACCATGAATCTGAGCCAAAGAGATTATGGAATATCCTCACAGTGGACCACTTCCACGAGATGTTCTGGCTCGTGGCAGCGCCGAATTTCCACGCACCAGAATCCCTAACCCGAGTAGAAGTTGAGTGTTTTTTCCAAAACCTCTAGGCGACACATTTCTTCCTTCATCACCATTCGGTGGATTATCCCAGGATCCATATGAATTTCGATGACATTGGCGAGCAATGTTGTCTGGTTGATCTGACCGCACTCCCTGTGGCCCAACACCCTTGGTCACCTGCCCGCCGTAAGACCCTCTAAACCGAAATGCATTCATAGTTTCAAGGAACTTCACAAGGTTATCAAAGAGGCTTCCCCCTATGAGAAAATCTATGGCTGTGGGAAATATGATGCCATCCTATTCAGTCTCATCCTACTGCAGCACGACTGGCTAGGCAATACCTAGGACATGCCCCCAAGAAGGGTCACAGTCAACATGGATGAAATATTGGATGAGGAGAATGAGCTGGAGCTTCATGATGGGGAAATACCCCCTGAGGGCATGCCACCACAACTAGATCCATTGGGAAGAGTTACTCAATAGTAGAGGAATCTGCAAGGTCTCCCTACACCCACGGAGGCATTGGTCCTTAGCCAAAATCACAGAAAGGGTAAAGATCACCTCGGAGCTGCCAAAGACTCCGACCCATCCACCTCAGTAAAGAAGACGGAGGAGGACCCTGAGAAGGATGTGTTGCACCAACAAATTTCCAAACAGAAGAAGTTGGTTGATTACCTCCTCATTGAATGTGTTGCACAGTAACGGCTAGACTACGACAATCCTAGGCCAGGGTAGTAGGGGCAGGAAAAACTTCCCCTCGGTGAGATGCCTCTAGGTTACCCTGACCATCATACCCACGAGACAGGGTTGAGGCTAGATCTTACAGCAAGATGGCATAGTATGTCTCGCCAAACCCTCAAAAATGGCATGGAAATCCATGGAACCCTACTCGGGTTCCCCCAGCTGCCCCGAAGGTCGCTCCACCAGCCGCTCCATGACCTGCTGAGCCACCTTACTATGTTGAAGAACCCACCAACATGCTCGTGGTTAGGGATCCCCATAAAGTATGGCACCCCTGCCCAGATGATCCAATGGTGACACTCATTGCTCACCTCAAGGCACTAGAAATGCGACAAGTGTCACTCCCACCTGATGGTAGGCCATATCCAACATGTGTGGATGATATGCCGGCACCTCCGGGTTTCGATAATCCCACATTTCCCCCCTTAAATGGGATGAGGGGTCTGCCACAGCATCTGGACCACTTTACCTCAAGGTGTAGGCCCATGTTAGGGACTCCAGTGTAGCAGGAGGATGCCAAGCTCTGATATTTTGTGCAGACAATGGAGGGGCCTGCATTTGTCTGGTATAGCCATCTCCCCATCGGATCAGTGACCAGCTGGGAGGAACTTCGTAGGAAATTCCTCCACCAGTTCAGCTCCACCACATGGAAAAAGATCATTGTAGACCTCTTCAAGTGAAAACAGAGGCCTTATGATCATGTCACGGGATTTATCGCCCGATGGAAAGGGCTTACATACTCCCTTGACATGCCACTAACTCCGGAGAAATTACTGATGATGTGTGTGGGGAATTTCAAGACAGAACTGGTTCCCTCTCTGATCACCTAGAACTACTCTGGAGGATTTCATGACTTCTCTAATAAGGCCCAATACCTGGAAGAAGCCCTGTAATAGGCTATCCCGGCACGTCCATTTCCCCTTGTAATTCCCGCAAGGAGGGCTGGCAGAGCCGATCTCGCTACTATGGCCCAAATAGACACCCCCAGACAACTGGGATTGTTACTAGTGGAGCCGCCTCCACAACCTCGTAGAGGCCCGCCGCCATAGTCACAACATCCCACCCAACAACAGCCACCTTAGAATCGGCACGTTCCCCCTCGCAACGCGCAACCACCACCCAAGCGGGGTAACCTGGCTTCACCTCCTCGACAGGGTCCTCCAGCCCCTTGTCAGGGAAAAGCTTCAAGGCCCCCTTTTCTAGACAGAAGAAACTGAGCCTACTCATTTAATGAGAATCTGGTTCCTGTCTATTTCTGAAGTGCCTTAGAATAGGGGATTGGGAATTTTCCTTAGTGTAGAAGGCCAGAAGAGGCGAACCTCACTAATCGCCCCAACTACTATCCCAATCACCAGATCCTGGGGTATACTCTCAAGAAGTTCTGTGTGTTCAAATACTGGCTTCAAGACCGGGTCAATAAAAACATAGTCAGGTTGGGTCCGGCCCCAGGACAAGTGGCATGTGTCGTCGTAAGACCAGACAGCAGCAGTGACAACAAGGGTGAGTGGTAGTAGGTTTCTAACCACGAGTCTCAAAAGTATGATGACTAAATGGATTGAAAAGTAGTCACTCATTCCCTTAGTATCATTTGTGCATGCCTAAATCGACCAGAACCTTCAAAAGCTATAGACGCCACTTTACATCGCAATCTTAGTAGGCGTCTTCCTAGAAGACCAAACACCAGCAGCGTAAAGGAAAGCAACATGCCCCGCCAATGCCATCTCCATACCGTACTATCGGAGAATTCATGATCCCAGAGATGGATATTACTCCCAAGATCTTCCCAATAGTGGATGACTCTTCAAGTGACAGTCAAGGGTATGCTTCGGTTAACACTGTAGAGTTGGTAAACCCCTACATAACTCCCGACGACGGGGAGCGCTAGGAAGATCTCCCCAGTGTCCCCAGCTGACACCAAATCTAGCGGAGCCGCAACCATATGGGTTGTCAAGGCACATAAGACGACACTTCCAGCTAAGTCATTCATGCCACTAAGACTAGACAACATGCCCAACACTGAGCTCAGTATGCACAACCTCTTCATCCAACGTCATCGGGCCCGTCTTCACCACCATTTGTGCTACTGGATTAGGCAGAGCCTCCTCGACCATGTCGTTACCAGTATCTCCCTGCTACAGTTCGGTCTCAGTCATCCAGTTGTCATCTGGTAGCCAATCTTCAGGCTCTAACTAGTGAGCAGCGAGATATGCCCAACACCAATCAGCTGTCGTCCTAGTTGGCAGGGTCCACCATACCACCTATCATAGAGCAACCTTATGCATGCAGAAGTTCACACATGGCATGGAATTATGATGTTCTCAAGCACCTTTCCAGCATCCCATCAAGGCTTTCCATCCTCAAGGCCCTTCATCTTTCGGCAGATATGTGTGGGGCCCTCTCTAAGGCTTTAAGAAGCCCCCTCCAGTTTGAGACGGTGGTAGCAGCTGTAGAGGCATTTCATACGGAAGTGATAGAGAATTCTAAATGCCATTCCATCATCTCATTATCCATATAATATGAAGGTTCTCCCTTATATCAGCACATTCGCCCACTGTACATCACCAGACAATTCAATGGCGCAGAGGTTCACCATTGTCTTGTTGAAACCGGCACTAGGATTAACCTTATCCTGACATGAAAACTGCAGAAGCTGGGGTTATCCTAAGATGACTTGACACCCTTCGAACTAAAGATCTAGGGATATGACAGGATAGAGCAGACCCTAGTCGGAAAGATCCATTTGAATACCCAGTTTCGGTGGCCTAGTTTCCAGTATCGAGTTTATGGTTGTCTCCCAAGACACTGCGTACAATGCATTGATGGGCAGACCATGGATGCACATGCACGCGATGGTTCCCTTGTCATATAACCAGTGCCTCAAGTACTCCCGTAATGGTTGAGTGGGAATGCTCCAAGGTGACTCATCTCCTTTTGCCTCTTTTGAAGCCCACTACCTGGATGTCGACTATTATAAGAGAAAGTACAAGTAGATTTAGGCCATTGAGGTGGAGCATTCCGCGATTGCAACTGACCCCTGGGTAGGCCTGGATGACGCCTACGTCTTCCCAATCCATCGATTGGATTCCACGACCCCCGATAAGGGGTGATGTTTTGTTGTCTCTAGAATAGGGGGAAGCATATTCTCAAGTCCAATCGACTTTGGGAGATCACTTTATATTCTTATAAGAATCAAGCCTTGGTGATCCCTATACCCCCTACACCCATAAAGTATTGAGATGTCCATCCCATGGAAACAGAAATACATCATAATTGCCTGTTTATCTAGGATAGAATCAAAGAGCTCAAGCCGACGCACCACTACTTCTTTGAAATCATTAAGTGTGGCCCCTTAGGCTGAAGAACAGTTGGGATAGGGTCGACAGCCTTCATTGCTATGGTTTCGGCAGTATAGGGATCTCCTGTTGCAATGACAATCGCCGCTCGAGCTAATACCTACTCTCTTTAGGATCTTCCAACCCATAGGAAGCTCCTCCTACTGAGGGTCCCTCCTCTGCAAGAGAAGAAGAGGATTTGGAGGATGATTCCCCTGCCTTTGAAGAGGGAATCTCCACCACGGTTGATGAATTGGTATAGGTGAACCTCGGTAGCAAGGCAAATATGAGACCCATATTGATCAGTGTCGTCAGGCCTCTCGGGCAGCAGCAACAATACATAGACTTCCTGAAACAACATCGTGATGTATTTTCCTGGATCTATGATAAGATTCTAGGAATAGACCCTCAGGTAGTTGTCCATCACCTCGGTCACATAGCAAATCATTGCGGGTTCAAGCAGCCTCCTAGAAAGATGCACCCTTCAAATGGTGCCACGGTTTAGGCCGAAGTTGACAAGCACATCAGAGCCAACATCGTCAAGGAGGTCCAGTACCCCAAGTGGCTAGCCAACATAGTGCTAGTCAGGAAGAAGAATGGGTAGATCAGAGTCTTCATCGACTTTGGAGATCTCAATCGTCAGTGCCTGAAGGATGATTTTCCCCTCCCAGTGACAGAGTTGTTGATCGACGCTACGATGGGGTTCCAAGAAAATTCCATCATGGATGGGTACTCCGGATATAATCAGATCTGGATGGCCCCCGAGGATGAGAAGTCCGCAGCCTTCAGGGTTTCACAAGGTTTGCTTTGTTACCAGGTCATTCTCTTCAGCTTAAATAATGCAGCTGCCACCTATCAGTGGGACATGCATCGCATATTCAAGCCAATCCTTGGGACATTGGTGGAATACTATGTGGACAATATAGTTGCCAAATATTTCTAGCGCTAGGACCATCTGAAAGACCTTGAAAAAGTGTTTGGATTCCTTCATTCTATCCACCTAAAGATAAACCCATTGAAATGTGCCTTCGGGGTCACCTCTGGGAAGTTTCTCGGCTTTGTTGTCAGGTACCAGGGTATACAGATTGACCCTAAGAAGATCAAGGACATCAGCTAGATGCTTCCCCTGAGAAATATTTGTGAACTTTGAGGTTTTCAAGGGCACTTAGCCTACATATTCTGATTCATTGTGAATCTTTCCGGAAAGTGTAATCCCTTTTCTTGGCTCATGAAGAAAGTCATCGCTTACGGATGGGACGAAGAGTGCCAGACTGTGTTCGAGGAAATTAAGCAGTATCTGCTCCAACCTCCGGTCTTGATGCCACCCATCTCCGGAAAGCTGTTGGTCCTTTATGTGACCTCCATAGAATGATCTCTTGGTGCCCTTCTTTACTAGAAGAACAATGAGGGGACATAGAACAACCTTTACTACCTCAGTTATATTCTCATCGATACGGAGACCAGATACACCCGCATTGAAAAGAGTTAACTTGCACTGGTATTCGCAGTATAGAAATTGTGACATTACTTGCAGCACCATGAGGTACAGTTGGTGTCTAGGGTAGACCCACTGAAGTACATTCTGAACCACCCCATGTTGTTAGGCCATCTAGCTCAATGGGCAGTGATTCTTTAGCATTTCGATATCAGGTTTTTTCCCTCAAAAAGCTATTAAATGGAAAGCATTGGTAGACTCCCTTACTGCCCATCCAGATCCTGTTGACCAGTCCTTGGGTCTTGATTTTCATGATGATGAAATCCTCTGAGAAACTCATGCCATGTCGTTCTAGCAGATGCACTTTGATGGTACCTCCCGGAGTCCCACTAGTAGGAGGCTCAATGATCCAAGACTCAACAGGGTAGGCATGGGTATCGTCTTTATTACCCCGAAACAAGATATTTTTCCATACTCAATCTTATTGTGAGAAGGCTGCACCAACAATGAGGTAGAGTATCATGCTCTTATTACTGGCCTCAAGCTAGCCCTTGAGATTGATGTGCCCCATTTTCATATGAAAAGGGATCCCGAAATAGTCATCAAGTAGATCAATGTTGACTACGTTGTCAGAAATCCGGAGCTCGTGCTGTTGTTGGAGGGCACTCTCCAGCTAATGGCCCAATTCCCATCTCATCCAGAAGTTACTCATGTCCCTCTATCTCAAAACAGTTGAGCGGACGCCCTTGCCAGCCTGGCTGCATCACTTATAGAACCCAAGTAGGATGATCTGATTATCCATGTGGCACATCAGAGAGTCATTTCTCCCGTCACCACAGGTGATGAAGACGTCTTGCAGGTGATCTATCTTACTACCGAAGCCCCCAAGTCAGGACCCCCAGGTCCCTCAGATGCAGTGTTTGAAATGACCCCCGACTAGAGAGCCCCCTTTGTCGAGTATCTCCAAAATGGATACCTCCCGACTGATCGGGCAGAGTGTGAGAGAATCTGACACCGTGTACTACAGTTTACCCTCCAGAGTGGTCCCAATATTGAGAAGATCCTCTACAAGCGTGTGTTTGATGGTTTTATCCTCCGTTGTATCCAATGAGTCGATATTTCTCAGGTCATGCAGGAGGTTCATGTCGGTTCCTGTGGGGCTCATCAGACCAGGTTGAAGCTATCTCACTAGATCCAGAGACTGGGGAACTTTTGGCCCTCCATGATCCATGATTGCGTCGAGTTCTCCATGATATTTCATGCATGCTAAGTTCATTCCAACTTCATGCATCATCCACCGGAGCCTCTCCCCACTACTAAGTACTCTTGGCCCTTCTTAGTTTGGGGGATGGATGTCGTGAGACCATATCCACCGATGGCAGTTTTCCAGTGTGGATTCATCCTGACCGCTACAAATTTCTTTTCCAAGTGGGCATAGGCAATCACACTCAAAGAGGTCAAGGCCCATTTTAACGTCAACTTCATGAGCTCCAATATCATCTACCAGTTTGGAGTCCCTCATGTCGTCCGCACCAATAACGACACCAACTTCCGAGTGACCTAGTTTAAGAAGTTGTACGCCAAGTACAACTTCCATTCTAACCATACCTCCTTCTAACACATGCAAGAAAATGGGAATATTGAGGCATTCAACAAAACACTCTCTAAAATTTTGCAGAAAATGGTTGGTTAGAACAATAAGAGTTGGCCAAAAAAGCTTCCCAAATCCCTCTGGGCTTATTAGATGATGACTCATAATTCCACCCAGGTGACCCCATACTCCCTGGTGTACAGGGCAGAGGTCGTCCTGCCTATCGAGATTCAGTTGCCTTCATTACACATAGTGGTCTATGATCAGCAGGCTCCAGATAAAGTAGCTGAAATTCATCTATCCGAATTGGAAGCACTTGATGAGAACATGCTTCATGCCCTGCACAATCTGGAAAGGCATCAGAATAAGATGTATAGAGCTTTCAACATGAAATTTCACCTCTGTTCCTTCTTTCAAGGTGACTTGGTATTAGTCCCCAGGACCCCAATAATACCTAGCAAGAAACCACCCAAGTTGGATCCCAAATGGGAAGGACCTTACGTTGTCCACAAGGTCTATCCCAATGGTGCATACTCCTTGGTAACCAAGGATGGTGAGCGTATAACTCCTCCCACTAATGTCAATTTCCTCAAGCAATACTTCACCTGAACCTACTGGTCCTATATGTCCCTTAACTGCCATGTCCCACATGATCATAAACTGCTTAGTTCCCACACGACCTTAAAAATATATTGGGTCCTAAAAGACCTTAAGCTACTACATCATGAAAAACGTTAAACTATATATCATCCTGTAAGTTGCTAAACTACACCCATAGAACTATGTAAGGCTTGATTCCCATCTGCATGGGATACGTAGGAACACTTAGATGCCTCGTCTTGAGTCCAACCCCAAACTCTTCTCTTTGACTATCCCCCTTGGGTGTAGTCCTCTCAAAGGGTCCTTACATGGTGTAGTGAAGGATTCTTTTTCCCCACTCATGTCAAAATTGTGATGACAACACTATTTGCTTCCTCCTCGTTCTTCTATTCTCCCATGTCCTCACCGCACAATGATAAAATGCATGTCCTTAAAGAACTACATATGGATTGATTCCCATCCAAATAGGATACATAGGAACGCCCAAACATTTGGTTTGTTGGCCCACCCCAAACTCCGGAGTCTCCCCTTGGGTCAAAGAATATGGTGTGGTGTAGTTTTTTACCTTAATACACATTGAGTTCATCATGGTCCCATCATGCATCCCATTCCCCAGAGACTTCCCCCTCTTTCACCATCCTGCTTGATGTTGAAATGTACAGGAACACATATGCTTCACTCACACTCTTTACTTGGGACTCCATCATCTTTCATGTTCAAAGGGACCCTCAAATGACATGGATGCTCGGCCCAAGGGCCGTCCTACCATGTTGGGACAACGTCCTCCATGATTTCGAACAACAAATTGATACAAGTCCTGCATTTCAAATACGGTCAGTGGTTGTTCCCCATTTTTTGTTCCCATTACATGTCACACAATATGGACACTGTGTTTCGAACATGGTCAACATCTATCCTTTGTCGTTATCACCACCCTCATAAGTAACAAATAGTGAGTGTAGTGGTTCATCCTACCCCGTTGCACCTTCAATCTATAGTCTCCCTTGGGTGATGCCAGCTATCTGACACTTATATAATGGGGAGAGCCAAGTCCTACTCCTTGTTTCCCACACCGAGCCTTAATCACGTGGGCTTAGGAGATATGAGGAGGAAGCACCCGCATAAGAGTTCATATGACAATAGTTGGCCGGAACGCCCAATCTCAGGTCCCTCAGCCTTCTCGGGACTCTAACCCAAGTTATCATTTGGGGGTGTATGGTGTGGTATGGGATTACATCCTCATTCACGTCGGGTTACTCGTTGTGCTATACACCCCCCTCGTTGGGGCATCTTATCCACTTTCTTCCTCACTGCAAGACATTAAACTACAATCTAGACACGACATCCAGTCTTTGGCCCAAACTCAAGTCCCCCAGCCTTCTCGGGTCTCTGGACCAAGTTCTCACTTGGGGTTGTACGGTGTGTTATGGGACTACTTCCTCATTCACGTTGGGTTAGGGGCTATGCCGAACACCCCCCATGTTAGGTTATCCTACCCCCATCCTTTTCCTCTTCTAGAACTATGTATGGCTTGATTCACATCCTTATAGGATATGTAGGACCGCATGGAAGTTTAGTCTTTGGGACCAACCTCATCTTGGCCCCTTGCCCTGCATTCCCCAAGGGATAGGAGTATATGTTGTGGTATGGGATTATGTCATCATTCACGTTGGGTTTTGTAACAACCACGCCATTAACCTCCTTCCCCTGAGAGTTCTACTTCCCCTTGTTCCATACTCATCTTTTTAAATCAGCCTCTCTCAAGATGAGCCCCTCGATCCTCTTTGGTGATTCACCAATGTGCCCAAGGGTACTCTGGTTTAGCACCTGGAATGTTGGATCCTACCCTGAAATACTTTCACCCATTTCTCAGGCTTCATGTTCCCCTTCATTAGGGATTCCATCACCTTTCACATCCAAAGGGACCCCAAAATGGCATGGATGCTCGGACCAAGGGACCTCCTACCATTACGGGCCAACATCCTCAAGGGTTTTGAGCAACAAATGGATACAAGTCCCATGTTGAAAATTTGGTCAGTGGTCGACACTCTTTTTTTGTTCCCATCTCGGGTCACACAATATGGATACTGTGTATCAAACATGGTAAAAAATTATCCTCCATCATCATGCTAACCCCAATAATCTCAAAATTTTAGTCACAAGGCTCACATCCTTCTCCACCTCATCATTTCCAAATAGAATTTTGAAACTCCTGACACTATCCCTCATTGTGCATTTGCACGTTAGGAGGAAAAAATCCGTGGTAAAGCCATCATTCGGGGATCCACACCTATTTCCCTTTGGAGTGTGTTCCAGGTATTTCAAAAAACCTCTTCCTCCCTTGTTTCCCAAACTATGTTTGAATCATGTGGGATTAGGGATTGGGTTGAGGTCTACACTTACTTGGAAGGTTTTCTCTCTTCTATGGTTTGAGCTCTAATACCATAAACTAAGATATCTTTTAAAACTACATATAGTTTGATCCCTATTCCCATGGGATACACAGGAACACTTAGATATCTTGTCTTTGGGTTTAACTCTTGAGTTCCAATAATTTATCTCTTTTGTTCTGACTTCAAGGCTTTAACTCTAACAGGACCACATGGCGTGGTATGTGATTCTGTCCTCATTCATGTTGGGTTTTCATTACCCACACCAAATATGCCCCATTCTAGGAGTTATCCCCCCAAATTCCTATCCAACATGACATTAAACTGTATGTAGTCAAACACGACGTTAAAAGGAACCTTTAAGAACTACGTGTGGCTAGACTCTCATTGTCATCGGATAAGTAGGAACACTCGGACATATCTTCTTTAGGTCCAGCTCAATTGGGAGCTAGTTTCTCCTGCCCCATATCCTATAACCTTTTCTATCCCCTCGGCCTGAGGTTTCTTTCTTGGAATCGCTCATGATATGGTGTGGACCTCGTCCTCATATGACTTTAAACAATGGTGCTTAGTCCCACATGATTTTAAACTGCTGCGTCTATTCTGCATGACGTTAAAAATGCATGGTTGGTCCCATCACATGATCCTAAAACTGTGACATTATCGTCCTGGCAGCACGACAAAAAATGGCGATGCACCCTAATATCCTCACTCGAGGAGGCAACATGTTCGGTATTGGTCAGGCACTATACCATTTTTCAACTCATGCACACAACTTCATTTTTGTGGTGATGCCTGGAATTTCTATCCTAGTTCTATCGTTACACAAAAAAACAACACAAAAACATTCATTCATCCTAAAGGACAAACAAGATCTATCAAATACCACTTCCTTTTGTGTATGGGCCAGACCCGCACAACCTTATTATACCTGGCACTGGAATCCCACTGTGCCATCTTAAGAACTATGTGCAGCTTGATCCTAAACCTCTTGGGGTATGTAATAACGCCCGTGCACTTTGCCTCGGGCCCAGCTTAACTTTCATTTTCGGACCCTCGAACTAAAACCATCCCAAGGAACACGTGGTGGTCAGGACCCCAGGTTCCCATTCACGTCTGGTTTTATAATTACCCCACCATGTGTCTCCTACGTTTCCTACCATCCATGGTCCGAGATCTATGACCACAAACTAAGACCACTCCATATCCTTTCCGCAAGATGTTAAACTGAACGACATATTCCAAAACTATGTATGGTTGATTCCCATCCAAATGGGATATGTAGGAACACCCAGTAATTTTTTTTCTCTAGTTCCATCCCTAGGAATATACAAATATTGTCCCTTCTTTTTTGGCCCCTTGGCCCGAACTCATATGGGAACATGTTTTGTGGCGAGTACCTCTTAGGATCTCATTCACGTTGGGTTTTCAATAGCCACCCCATGTGCTCCCCATGTCTTTTCGCAGTGCGGGCTGAGTTCTATGACCCAAAACTAAGATCTCCCTATAGGAATTGTGCACCACATTTGGCTATTTCACTACCCTACGCACATTCAATTAAATCAAGCCACCCTTAATGGTCCACCCTAGGGCCTTAAGTTGAAAGCGTGCGACCCCAGGACCCTTTCCCTTGGGAAGGTACTCGACTCCCTCTATCTGATGCGTCTCATTGTCGTACTCAGATGCGTTCTGACAAAGAACCCAAACCGTAGAATTTTCACGATGAAATTCCCCTCATTCCATGTCCAAGATTCATGAGCCCGTTATTTGGATCATCATCCAATTCCACATCCAAATGGACCCCCTTCACAGCCTGGTCTCATGCCACCCCGGTCACCTACTATTTCGGGCCGATGTCCCTAAAGATCTCGGGCAACATTTGTGATCGGTCCCATGTTTCGACCATAGTCAGCGGTAGACCCTCATTTGTCTATCCCCATTCTAGGCTAACACGATATCAATAATGTGTTTCAAACATGGTCAAAATTTATTCCATATCATCACGCCACTATCATTGTGGTCTAGATCTCGAGCATCATGATTCACATATTTCCACTTTCTTATGATCAAGTAGAATTCCAACATACTCATATTTACTCCTCCGCACATTGAGGTGCGCAATATAAGCGGGTCAACATCAGTGGAACATCATTCAACTAGTGTCCCATCATTCCTAACGTGTGCCCCCTATGCTAGGAAATTCCCATCACTACTTATTTTTTCCCACATCGAGAACGACTCATTTGGGCTTAGTAGTTCTGGTAGGACGTGTACTGCCGCATCCATGTCACACACACATTTTGTCATCCTACTTGACATTAAACATCACTCTTATAACTACATATGGATTGATTCTCATCCTCATGGGGTACATAGTAATGCCTGACCAATTTGCTTTGGGCCCAACATAATTTTCACTCTTGGTCCCCTAACCTGAAGAGTTTCCTCTGGGGATATGTGGTGTAATCCATACCAAGTCCAAATTCACGTCGGGTTTATAGCTACCTCACCACATACTCCCTTCCTGGGATCTTCCCTTTCATTCCACATCCCATAATATGATGTTAAACTGTGCGAGTCCATATGTCCTCAAAAAATTACACTAAACTGTGGTTCAACCCTGAACAAGTGTGGGATGCCCTATGTTAATCATGGGATGTGTTAGTTTCCAGAGAGGATTCTCGCTACCGGTGTCAGTCTCTGACCACACCATGCCCCAAGAACTGTGTTTTTCTTGATTCCCATTCTCATGGGATATATAAGAACCCCTAGACATCCTATATCTGGGTCTATCCCTAGGAATAATGATTCTCATTCCCCCCTCTTTTTCCGGTCCCTTGACCTGAGCTCTTTTGGTTAACCCTAAAATTGCGGCTTTACCCTGAACAAGTTTAGGATTCCCTATGATAATGTTGGGAGGTGACAGGTTCTTCATCAGATAAGTCATGTTTGGAAGTATGTTTGATCCCTAATCAGACTGATGTACCCACCTAATGCATTTCCACCACGGTGGTGTAATTTCAAGAGTGTTGGACTCCAGTTGAAAACCCATCACACCACTCTCCACACTTTGCATGCCCTTTATTCAGATCCTCTCCCTCTTTTACATCCTGAGGAACCCCCTAACAGTATGGATGCATATCCTATGGCTTGCCTGTTGTCATGGGCTAATGTTCTGAAAGACTAATGGATAACATTCGGAGTCAGGCCCCCTGTTTCAAACATAGTCAGCGGTCGTCCCTCATTTGTTATCCCCATTTCAGGCTAACTCAATTAGAATACTATGTTTCAAACATGGTCTATAGTCATTCATAATTTTCATTCCATCACTACAGTGTTCTAGATCTTGGGTATTGTGATTCACAACTTCCATTCCCCCCTGTTTGGGTTTATTCTAGTGCCCCTAGAATCACCTTATTCGTGAGCAAGAGAAAAATGAGAAAATGGTAATTCTACTATTTTGAGAGCTTCATTCTCCAGTCATGTCTCTCCCCTCTCTTCATAGGAATCTGGAATGGGTTTTCAGACTCCATATGCCCAAAACTTCGTCAACACTCTTTTTTTAGATGAAATAATATAGATATCATCCCTTGTTTCTTACATTGGGCTCGACCTGCGTGAGCTTAGGGATTGATCACTAGGCGTTTCACGAATATAATAGATGTGTGTAAAACCGGTACTAATAATGGGATTCTTTCATGTTATGGAATCCAAATAATCAATGCATGAAAGTGTTTTAGAGGGTTTTTGTTCTTTATAGAACCCGAGGGTCTACCCCTCCCACAGAAAGATTAACACCATCAAAATAAAGCTGCAACTCTTCCACCCTTCATCTTGTGGCATCCAAGATTTGCTGTCACCTATTCAGTTCTAGCTCCTCCTCGGCAGCAATGGGGCGCAATCCATCGGCTGCAATTTGGGCCATCTCTATGTCGGCCCGGATGATGGTCATTTACTTGGAGGCTCACCTCAGGCCCTCTTCGGCCTCTTACAGCTGGGCCTTTAACCGTAGTATCAGCCCTGATTGCATGTTAAGGTGGCTGAGTGCTTGTCTGCTAGACTTTGCAGCTGCTAGACCTCATTTTCAGCCTTCTAGAGCCTCATGATGTTCACTGCTTTCCTCTGTTGCCAACCCCCACCTAGTCCATGGTCGTACTCCCGAATATTCTATGCCATAACATCTATGATGAGTTGGTGGGGACGCCGGGCATCCACTCCCCCATCACATAGTTTGCGCAGTCACGAGCGAAGTCTGTCTATCTAATTTATCCATAGTGCTTGGGGTGTTATTAAAGATGCACATAATTAGCTTCCATGATCGGTGATGGACTATTCTGTTGTCCACTTCATCAGAGGCAGTTTCATCCCAGTCCAAATGGTTGGCATGCTCATATGTGGGGAACATCCTTAGGAACAAATTAGTAGGGTTCGCGTCTGATGTTTGATCTAGAGTGGCGGGACCTAGGCTATCTTATCAGTCCTCATCCTCAGATCCCACCTCAATAATCTTGGGCACAGCCCTGCTGGCGGTCCCACCAGCAATCGAGAGCACCGTAGTTCAGACTGTCTGGATATCCACCTCCACGATCACGGGCATTCCTCTGGGAAGGACGATTCCAGAAGCCTCGACCAAGCTCTCCAAGGTGGACCATGCCATTTAAATAAGTGTGCGCACCAAAGAGGTCTTGGACGTTAGTTGACATGTTTAGTGGGTTACAATCATGAATTTAGTAGAAGAGACTAACAGATATAGAATTCTTGGTCTTATTCTTGGGTTGACACCATTGGCACCTCGAGGCTTGGCCCCCCATATATTGTTGTAAGGCCTGAATGTTCTGTAGGGGTCACCTCAAGTTTCCTAGCCCTGCTGGACATAGCAATTAATGTAACCATAGGTGTGGATCCAGAAGACCCTACACCTGCATCCACTTAGGGATGAGAACAGGTTCTATGTATGAGACTCTCCTGCACAGTTCATGTATTAGCATGGAGTCCTGAGCGACCAGGGAGCACACTCGGAGGAAGGGTCTTCATATTTTACATCAAGGGCCTCTACAATTTCTTTGAGATCTGAGTCCTAATCGACGACTTCAACCTCCTCCAATAGGCTCCATCTACTGGCCTCGTCCCCCCAGGAGGACTCGTCTGATTCTTCCGATAGAGGGAAACACTCTCTCAGTTCAGTGGCATACAATTGTAGAGGGACAGTGCGATCCAATAACACCTTGACATGGTCTGTTATTGGACTCAGGGCACCCCAGGAATGCAAAAAGTCCTCCAGCTCTACCAAGTATTGGTCCGCCTCTTCCCGGGACACCGCAAAGCCGACCCTGATAGGGCCTATCCCTGGAAAATCCATCCCTAGACGGTTCAAGTGTTGCCACATCTCAGGTGGGTTGAGGAATTGCAGATTGAATTCCCATATGTCCCAATCCTCTGGGAAGACAACATCCTCCGACATGTTTATATTGTGAAACCACTTCCCCGGAGCTTGGGTAGGTATCCTATGGAACCTTCTCGGTGGACTCCCCTCTAGATAACTCTGTTCTTCTGGAACCCCTGGGTTCCGCTGCCGCTGTTGAATCTATCACAGCGACCTCACCCTCAACCGATGTGGGTCTCACCACCATGGTAGCCTCACCAACGCGAGATGCCCTTGCCACCTTTTTTCCCTGACTTCAATATTGGGGAGGCACAAAATCACCGACCTGAACGGTTGGATGCTTAAACATCTCCCATGGGTAGGCCGCCTCCCAACCTTGGGAATAATTCTTAACTAACCCAAAGGTAGTAGTAGGTGGAGGTAGCTTGTTCTGCATCTTCCTATCTTCCCATGTGAACATGAGCCACATATTCCTCATCACACATTGGTGTTCTTCAAGGCGCACCCCTAGATAGACCCTCGGGGTCAGTTGCTGCTTGCACTGAAATTATAGGGAAAATCGGTGCGGGGTGTATGGATCACAGAGGGGATCACAGTCCACCCTCTCCACCAAGACTCCACCTAGAGAGGCCAGGATATAGGACTGGTGCTCTTCTATCCCTCATCCATCATTTGTGAAGGCCCCCGTTGGCAGTGGGAACGGATTGAAGTTGAACTCTTCTACCTTCCAGACTCGGTTTAATACTGATGGTAGGATCAGCTTGGATGGAAAGATCCCCATGACGTTCAGGATGGATGGGTGGTAGTCTGATCCTAGAGGAGAAATAGGGTTTGAGTATTCATAAACCCCCCAAATATGCACCGCTATCCACCAGTATAGGAGGTGGAATGGTCCACATATCCTCTGTGGCCTCTTCCCCTGACTAATGTGCCCGAGCATTTTGTACATCTTAGAGAGCATCGGGATTCTGAGATTTTACTGCCCTCTTGTCGCTATTATGGAGCCCATAATGAATGTGTTGGGTCACAAACCTGGGTTTGTGTCCCTCACCGACAATATCTATCCATAGATGAGAGCCACGATGAATGCTGCTATCCTGACTATCAGCCGCTGCTCGGTGCTGATGCTGAAGCCCCAGGTCTTCGATTTTCTATCCTTGATTAGCTGCCAATATGAGTGCTCCATACCTCGATGATACCCTTTTGGGAAATTCCAGGGCCTCACTGGGAACCGTCTATTTTCCGGGAAGTTCAGAAATTGCTTGAACCACTGTCTAAAGCAGAAATCTCTAACCACTTTCTTGTCCTCTCTCGGCACCAGTCTCATCAACGCCATCACTAGTGGTGGAATCTGCCCCAGATCCTCCCACACACCCATAGCATTGAGGAATTCATCGTACATCTCTCCTAGTATTGGTACCCCCGAGATATGATGCACGTCACATAAGATGATGCCAACCTCCTCGTGATTTAGGTGGAAGGTATTGGCCCTTGACAACCACTGGCTCAATAGATCTGGCATCAGTTACTTCAGCTGGTAGATGTGAAATTGGGAGGCCCAGGCCACCTCATACAGACCTACTCTCCTCAGCTCTGCCCTAAAATATTCACATGAGGCACTTACCTAGTAGGCCTAAACCTAATCATCCATGAAGTTGCCACCTTGGCATATGTCCCACTCATCAGACCATCCCTTCTTCGAGTTCCTCAGCGTCGCCTTTAGGATTGTATGGTACAGAAGATGGGATGTCTCTATCTCCAATGATTTCTCATCAATTTTGTTCAGATAATTGTATAAACAATCAGTGGTAACGGGCATAAAGTTTTCCTGAGTGAGGTCGTTAGCCGCCCTAAACCACTGGCACTGGAACGACGTGCTTTTGAACCAGTAGGCTGGTTCATCCCTACATGCTTCAAGGATGAAGATGTCATCCCTCTTTCCAAATCCATATAAGGCATCCTCTTGCACAATGGGTAGTCCCATCGGCTTTTTGACAATAGATGCACCAACGAATCATGGTCAGAGTGGCTCTGTACCTACTCCCCCAGACCCAATCTATTCACCATCTCTTCCCTTTAGGCAACATCCACAAGGACCACCCCCCGATAACCTCTTGGTGAGACATCTTGTCCTTAAAATTCAGATAATTTTTAGACTGGATAGCGAAGCTTGATCGCAGAGATCGATCGCAGAGACTGTTCACAGAGCTCGATCCAGATAGTGGAATCACAGATCCTTGCGCTAAACTTCATATGCAAGTCACAAAGTGCACTAATGTGAAGTTCATGATTCGTTGTACGCCGTGAAGAAAAAGCCCTAATTTGCAGAGAGAAATCACGGAGTACGCAGAGCATCACAAATCAAGAGCACCAAAAGATCAAATCATAGAGGATAGAAAGGAAAAAAGAGAAGTAATACCCACTATTTATAGATGAGGACCCCGGGTGCTTCGTGGTGCATCCATTCGCAGCGGGCTTCACGACACACTCATCCCATGCATCGCTGCTTCGCTTTACAAGCCACCATTGTGAACCAATGAATTTTGCCGATGGACCCTAAAACTTGGATTATCATTTTCTCCCTAACTCTCAGTCTGGGGGTGCATTTGTTGATGAAAAAATTGGAGGTGAACAGAACATCCGGAAAGCATTAGGGACTGCCTCACGAAGCCGGATTGTGAAGCCCCTGCAGCCCTGCATCCAGAGCAAGAGATCGCCTTCGCGACCCGGCACTAAGCAAGGAGGAGGGACGGCTCTGCGAACCACTTTGACATTTGCGACTCACCGCAATGCAAGGATATGGGATGGCTCCGTGAACCCCTTTGATGTTCATGACCCGACGCAAATAAAGGAGGCAGGATGACTCCATGAACCACTTTGACATTCATGACTCGCCACGAGGCAAAGAGGCGGAATGGCTCCGCGAACCCCTTTGACATTTGTGACCCACCGTGAGGCAAGTTTTGGCTTCGTTCCAAGAGAACCCTCCTTTGCAGCACCTCTTGCCTATAAATACCAGGATCCCATCGATCCCAAGGGATGGAGCATCCAAGATTTCACCTTCTAAGCTCTCAAATCCCGAAGCACCTCTTGCTCTGCGAACCATGAGTTCTTTAAGGTACTTCTTCTTAGTGAAGTGCCTCAACTTTCACATTAATTTAGCCCCTATTCCGAGAGGGATGCTTTTCGCAAAGCCCACTATCCTTCGTGAAGGAAGGAGATCCCCATGGGGACTCGGGTTTTTGTGAAGCGCATATGCTTCGCAAAACACCCACCACACCCCCATGACATGTATACTAAGGCAGGGTCATTGTGCTTCACGAAGCACATTGCTTCATGACAACCTGCTTCGCAAGGCACCCCTACTTTTCGAGGCATTGATTCACGAGTACCTTTCCACTTCACAAAGCTCTTCCCATATGCAGCTATGCCCTATGCCTATCCTAGGAAACTTCACTTCACGAAGCACATCCCTTCATGAACCCCCTCTATAGAACCCCAAACACTTTATGGTATGTTTCTATTAAATACATTCTATTCATCACTATGTTCCTTTGAAACAACACTAGGTTATTTAGGAGATAGTCAAAACCTAGCCATTAAATATAAATTTTCCACTTCTATGTTTGGAATTTCGAAAAATTGTCATCTAGAGTTGTGATTAATAAGTCATTTGGAGTCTGATAGAACAAAATTGATTTTTGTTGAATAGTAACATACCCTTATGAATAGTAATATTAATAGTAATATGACCCTTATGAAAATTAAATAATAAAATTATTTTATCTTCTAAAGGCAATAAGATAATGAGGTCTTAATTAGTTTCTCAATGAGAAATAAAACTAATTGCACCTTTAAGATTATTATTTTTCGAATTAACTATGAATTTATTCAAAAATTAAATTAATAATATTTAGAAAATTAATTTTAAAAAATGGAGATCATTTTTGAATTCTACACATTGAAAAATGGTTAGGGTAAATTTTTGGGATTTTTTCGAAATTCTAGAATTTTTTATGAATAGTGAAATACGTTAAAATACTGTATATAAAAATTTTCAGAAAAATACACTATTTATGAAATCATAAGTGATGAAAGGCCACATGGTTCAAACTCACATTCAATTATTACAATTTTAAGTCACATGAACTAATACTATTCATAATTTTGGGGGGAAATATTATAATAATGATTAAAATAATGAAAAATACCCCCTCTCCTCCACCCTCACCACTCCCTCTTTTCTTCACTCCTATAAGATTTGAATCTCCTCAAAGTTCTGCTCAAATACCCTTTCCCTATTCACTCCCAAGGACCAAGAAGCTCTTGGTCTTTCCAAAAGACCAAAATCCCCTCCCTTAAGGAGGTTCTCGAGGAAGTTATTTCAAGTGGTAAAACACCTTTCTTTTTCTTTTAGTTTCATTTGAATTTATCTTCATCTATCATCCTCTCATAACCTATTCTGTCCAACTGATCATGATAACTCCAATATCATCTACATACTGGATTTATATCATGTTAATGGAAGAACCATCATCAATATTCTTACTCCTTCCCTTTTATTTTTATAAATGAAATCAACGTCCATGAGGTTCCAATTTATAACCTTCGTGGACAATGAAGTTTTGTTCTTCAATCGTTCTTTCATTACGATTCATGATACCATAATTATGGTTGAAACTGGTCATAGAATTTTTATTTTATCTTGATTAATGTTCTGGAATCTTTACACATACATAATATGAAATAATAATACGAAACACGTTTATTGAGCACAAAACTGCCAAGCCAAATTCAAGTGTTTATTTTTATCTAATCGAATGAGTCATCCTCATGGTATATAACCAGAATCTTTATAAGTTAATTTATATCTATTTAATTTCAATAATAATTTATATTAGCAATTTTTTATGTTTAACCATATTTCAAACCAACTTCCATTCATGAATACAAGTAAACAAATCACGAAACCAAGTAAGAAAATGCTTCCAAAAGAATAAGATTTAATCTCTTAAACCCATCAAAGAGGCCATTAATGAACTTAATAAGGTTATATCATATCAATTACATGTTTATTAGGTTATGGAATTATTAATTAATGAATATAAATTTTATTATTCAGGTCATTAAGAACAATCCAGATCACATTAGAGCAAAAAGTAAGGGGTTTCTCATCTCACTTTCATTTATGTGAGATTTTCATTGTTCGCCACTTATTTATTGTATGTAGTATATGTGTACTGTAATTTTATATATAATAATATGATTCTCTTTATATTCATTTTATTCAATGATTCACTTGATGTTCATTAAGTTCTGGTCATTTTATTCGACTGTTTATATTGTGGTAAGGGACTTGTCTCAACTGCCTTTTCATTGTGACTAACTTTGTATTGTGCACATTATAATTTTTATGTGGTGTACCTACTGCCCATTTGAGATCAATTTTCATTTGAAATTATATTTATATTAAATATCCATAATCTCATTTGATGGATATGTTTTTTTTCTAAACCGTATACCATTTTATATACGATGTTTATTTGGAAAGATATTTTAATTATGGAAATATTGCTGAATCTGTATACTCTACTATATACAGATATTGAAAAGGCATATTTCCCTTGTATTGAATCAATGTATAAAGAATCATTTGGACATGAAGTGGCATGTGGGGCCCGATACAACCCCTCAATGCATCGGTTGGTCTCATGAGACAAATCAGTTGGTGAAAAACCCTTTGAGTTTGTTTCCAACAAAATCAGATGGGTTTCTACCCATAGAGCTAAATAGTTTTTAAGGTATTATGGTTTCATGTGCCCGATACATGACATCCAATTAATAATATTTCTCTTTATTCATTACCAGTTATTATTATTATTCATGAGGTTTTCTCTATGACAAAATATATGGATGCAGTTTCTTTCTCAGTTTAAAAATGGAATTAGTTTTTCATTTATTCACTTTGCCATATTGATTATGTCATATTGATTATGATTCACATATTATTATAATCATGCTTCCTCTTTTTGTAACCATTACTGAGAATTTGATCTCACCCCTTTCATTGGTTACCTTCAATAGATGATGAAGATAAGGTCTTTTATTGAGTTCATGTGGTTGCAGTTTTTAGTTTTGTTATGTGTTGTATATTGTAAACTTTTCCAATGTAATTTGAGTAACATCTATGTATCTAGTTTCTTTAATACTACTAAACTAATCATTCCTTTGGTATTTTTATTCCTTCTAACCATTCCAATATCACAAGTAATGCACTGGATCCAGCCTAGAGGGGTCGGGGTGTAACAGTTGGTATTAGATGAAGTTTAGTAGGAAACATGGAAACTAGAGTAGGAAATGTATAGTCGGGAACAAAGCCCTGTGGTAGTATTTGAGGATAAACAAAAAACAATGTCCTAGTATTTTGGTAAATAATAGATTATGTTGATATTTTAAGCAATACGTCCCTATCTAGATATGAGCAGGTAGAGGCAACTCTAGCATAGATGTATCTAGGTGTAAAACCTGAAAACACCGCTTTGAGCTAGACTCAAACGGGAACTGGTGCACAACAACGGGCCTTGCTGCACTCTTGGTTACGACACTCCCAGGGGATATTCTTAGGATAATTCACATTTTCTTCACAAGACATTATGAAGGAGTTAATGTAATTTTTTTCCTTATAGGAACCATGTTTATAAGATTAGATATTCACAAAATTTCAATCTATGTTGAGTGATTTTCTATTTGAGATTCATAAACTAATCTAGTGTATCCCATTATTTAGAAATGGCGTCTAATGGAAGAAGGGGAATCAATACTCATGGGAAAGGTAGGGATCTCCCTAATGAGAGAGTCAACACTGTCAACGTTGGAGGGGGTCAGGTCATGACTATATTGGGACACCTTACTCAAGTTGTAACGAATAACCATTCCACACCTGTGTTGGATTGTTTCATGCGGTAGAATCCCCCATCTTTTAGCGGTACTACTAATCCAGTGGTTACTGAGAAATGGATCAAGTCCCTTGAAAATATATTCATGGCGTTAAGATACAATGAAAATTAAAAGGTAACACTGGAAGTATATTGTCTCATGGGTGCTGCTGATCAATGGTGGTCCCTGATTCAAAATACCATAGAGAAAGAAGAAATAGAAGATATGGAATGAGGGACTTTTAATGAAATATTCTTCGAAAAATATTTCCCTCGTGAGCAACGAACCGAAATGAAGAGGAAGTTACTTGGATTAAAACAAAGGGAAGAAGACAATGTTGCAGAGTATGAGGCTACCTTCACAAGGTTGGCCAAGTATGCCGTAGATTACGTATGTGACTCGGCAGACAAGGTTGATTATTTCTTTGAAGGTCTTAAGAAAAGTATTCGAAGGGAACTGGCTTCTCAATCATTTTCATCATATGATGAAATTGTATCAAGTGCCATCAAAACAGAGAGGGAATTTTCTAGATCAAATCATTTCAAAGGAAACCAAGATAAGAAGCGGTACTCTGATAATAAAGGAAAAGGAGAATCGCCAAATAAGAGAAAAGGAATGAATAGTTTCCCATTATGCAAGAACTGTGGGAAGAATCATCTCAAGAAATGCTTGGAAGGCATGGGAGTCTGCTAAAACTGCGGAGAAAAGGGTCATCGATATGATGAATGTAAGGGGAAGAAACAATTCAATCATGTTCAATGATACAATTACAGAGATATGGGACACTATCAAATGAGTGTCCAAAGCGCCAAGGAAACATGACTTAAAAAAGGATAAGAGAGCAAGGGATAGCCTTTGTGATTACAACCGCATAGGTTGAAGTTTCTAATGACATGGTGGTAGGTACTTTAATTATTTCCTCAAACTTAGCCAACACTTTATTTGTTTCTATATCATCACATTCATTTATATCCTCTCATTTTTCCAAGGAAATTATATATTTCCAATTTGATTTAATAAAGGATTTGTCATTCAAAACTCCCATGGGATGTATCATTGCAACAAAGGCTTGTTGACTTGTCCCCATCCAAACACCAAACTGTGCTTTAGTTTCTAACCTTATCATCATACCCATGACTGAATTTGATATAATTCTCGGTATGGATTGGCTGTCAAATTATGATGGTAGGATTTATTGCAAGAAAAAGGAAGTTACAATTTTTCAAAATGGTGTTGAATCCCTTGTCTTTAGGGCAAAAACTTCACCAACTGATTCTTATCAAGAACCACCCCCAATAGCTCTACTGAATGTAATTCTTGGAGAGGAAGAAAACCCATTATCTATGTGTGACAAAAGAAATATTCAATTTTAAGATGTGTATATAGTGAAATAATACATTGATCTGTTTCCAGATGATTTACCTGGACATCCTCCAGAGCGTGAAATTGAGTTTTCAATTGACTTAATTCCTGGTGCAAGACCTATATGAAAGACCCCATATAGAATGGCCACTGTGGAGTTAGTGGAGATAAAGAAACAACTAGAAGAGTTGAGTGACAAAGGATTTATTCGACCTAGTGTTTCTCCATGGGGATCCCCAGTCTTTTTTGTAAAGAAGAAAGATGGATCCATGAGGATTTGCATTGATTATAGGGAAATCAATGCAATTATAATAAAGAATAAGTATCCTATTCCCCAGATTGATGATTTATTTGATCAAATTCAGGGATCTCAATTATTTTCGAAGATTGACCTTCGATCCGGATATCATCATCTGCGTGTGAGGAAGGAAGATATTCATAAGACAACGTTTCGGAATAGGTATGGGCATTAAGAGTTGATAGTGATGCCTTTTGGACTGAAAAATGCACCATCTGTTTTTATGGATTTAATGAATAGATTTTTCAATGAATATCTTGATAACTTTGTTGTGGTATTCATCGATGATATTCTCGTATACTGAAAAAGCTATGAAAACCATGAGAATCACTTGTGAGTTATTCTGAGAAATCTTAGAAGAAATGAATTATATGGGAAGTTTAGAAAGTTCGAATTCTGGATTCAATCAATTTCTTTTCTGGTCCATATTATCTCTAAGGATGGAATCCTAGTTGATACTATGAAGAAAAAGGCAATACAATATTGGTCCATGCCAAAAAACATAACTGAGGTATGCAGTTTTATTGGCCTAACAGGTTATTATCGACGTTTCGTTCAGAATTTTGTCTGACTGGCTAATCCACTAACCAAGATCACACGTAAAGGAGTTATGTTTGTGTGGAAAAAAGAATTTATAGAATGCTTCAATGAATTGAAAAGAATATTGGTCAATGCTCCAATTTTGAATCTTCCATCTGGAAGTGATGGATTTGTAATATACAGCGATGCATCAAAGAATGGACTGGGTTGCATCCTTATGAAAAATGAAAAAGTTATTGCATACGAATCAAGGAAGTTGAAGACTCATGAGAAAAATTATCCAACTCATGATCTTGAGTTAGCATCCATAATCTTTGCTCTGAAAATATGGAGACATTATCTCTATGGAGAGAGATGTGAGATTTATACGGACCACAAGAGTTTGAAATATATTTTCACACAAAAAGAACTCAACATGAGGCAAAGAAGATGGCTCGAGTTACTCAAAGATTATGACTATTCAATACACTACCACCCTGGAAAGGCGAAAAAGGTGGCAGATGCATTAAGCAAGAAAGATCATGGCCTTCTGACTCAAATGAGGATTGAAAGAGATCCCATGTTCATAGATATACTAAAGATAGATATGGGAATTGTTAAGGAAGGGGAAAAATCACTCCTCTTTCAAATGATTGCTAAACTATCTTTATTAGAGAAGATAAAAATTTCCCAATCTAATGATGAGAATCTACACAAAAAAAATTAATGCAGTTAAGGATGGGAGACTGGCTGACTTTGTGTATGAAGAAGGAGTTCTGAAATTTCGGAAGAGGTTATGCATTCCATTAGAACCTGAGCTAAAAATGGAACTATTAGATGATGCTCATAGCTCAAATTTCTCTATACACCCAGATATCACCAAGATGTATAGAGATCTGAAGGAATATTTCTGGTGGGATAATATAAAGCAGGAAATTGCTGACTACGTGTCAAGATGTCTAGTTTGTCAACAAGTGAAGGTGGAGAGACAACATCCCAAAGGAGTGATGCAACCTCTACCTATTCCTATGTGGAAGTGGGATAATAATACGATTTATTTTTTCACTGGACTACTGAGGCCACCTTGGAGTAATGATGCAATATGTGTAATTGTTGATCGTCTCACTAAATCAGGACATTTCCTTCCAATAAGGGAGGATTTTCCTCTTGAGTGCCTGAAAAGACATTATATTAATGAATTTGTGAGACTTCATGGTGCACCACTATCAATTGTCTCCGATCAAGATCCCCAGTTTAAGTCAAAATTCTGGAAAAGTCTCTAGAAGGCTTCGAATACTGAGCTTCATATGAGTACCACATATCACCCCCAAACCGATGGACAATCTGAAAGGAATATTCATACTCTAGAAGATATGTTGAGGTCATGTTCTCTTGACTTCCATGGTATATGGGATCAATACATGCCTTTGGTGGAATTTTCTTACAACAATAGTTTCCATTCTAGTATTCAGATGGCTCCATATGAAGCATTATATGGAAATAGATGTCGAACTCCAACTTGTTGGGATGAAGTTGGTGAGAGGAAACTTATGGGCCCAGAACATACTGAAGAGACCACAACAAAGGTGAAGAAAATACAAGCCCATATTAAAGTAGCCCAAAGTAGGTAGAAGAGTTATGCTAACAACCAGAGAAAGGACTTGGAATTTCAAGTGGGAGATCATGTATTTCTGAAAGTATCTCCATGGAAGGGCCTCTAAAGGGTCATTAAGAAAGGGAAACTAAGCCCCAGGTACATTGGACCATTTGAAATTTTGGGATGAATTGGAGTTGTAGCTTACCGTTTAGCGATGCCGACAAATTTCTCCAGATTTCATGATGTGTTCCACATATAATTGTTAAAGAAGTACATTCCAGACCCAACACATGTACTCACATATGAAGAAATAGAACTGGAACCTGATTTTTCATACTGTGAAAAGCCTATTAGGATTCTTGACACAAGGGAGAAGGTATTGAGAAATCAAACAACTCATCTAGTAAAGGTTCTTTGGAGAAACCAGAATATGGAGGAAGAAACCTGGGAACCAGAGGATTTCATGATGAAGAATCACCCACACCTTTTTAGTGGGATTTATACATAAAATTTCAAAGATGAAATTTTCGAAGGAGGGAATAATGTACCACCACAAACATTTTATTATATGTTTCTGTTAAATACATTCTATTCATCACATTGTTCCTTTGAAACAACACTAAGTTATTTATGAGATAGTAAAAAACTAGCCCTTAAATATAAATTTTCCACTTCTATGTTTTGAATTTAGAAAAATGGTCATCTAGAGTTGTGATTAATAAGTCCTTTGGAGTCTGATAGAACAAACCTGATTTTTGGTGAATAGTAACAAACCCTTATGAATATTAATATGAATAGTAATATGACCCTTATGAATAGTAAAAAATAAAATTATTTTATTTTCTTAAGGCAATAAGATAATGAGATCTTAATTAGTTTTTCAATGAGAAATAAAACTAATTTCACCTTTAAGATTGTTATTTATCGAATTAACTATGAATTTATTTAAAAATTAAATTAATAATATTTAGAAAATTAATTTTAAAAAATTGAGTTCATTTTTGAATTCTATACATCAAAAATTTGTTAGGGTAAATTTTTTGGATTTTTCTAAAATTCTAGAATTTTTTATGAATAGTGAAATATGATAAAATACCGTATATACAAATTTTCCGAAATATACACTATTTATGACATCATAAGTGATGAAATAACACTTGGTTCTAACTCACGTTCCATTATTACTATTTTAGGTCACATGAACTAAGACTATTCATAATCTCTGGAAAAAATATTATAATAATGATTAAAATAATGAAAAATACCCCCCTCTCCTCCACTATAAAACCCCTCACCACTCCCTCTTCTCTTCACTCCTCTAAGCCTTGAAGCTCTTCAATGTTCTGCCCAAATACCCTTCCCTTGTCACTCACCATGACCAGGAAGCTCTTCGTCTTTCCAAAAGTCCAAAATCCCATTCCTTAAGGAGGTTCTCGAGGAAGTTATTTCAAGTGGTAAAACACCTTTCTTTTTCTTTTAGTTTCATTTGATTTTTTCTTCATTTGTTATTCTCTCATCACCTATTATGAAAAAATGATCATGATAACTATAATATCATCTACATACTGTATTTATATCATGTGAATGGAAGAACCATCATCAATATTCTTACTCCCTCCCTTTTATTTTTATAAACGAAATCAACGTCAACGAGGTTCCAATTTATAACCTTCGTGGACGACGAAGTTTTGTTCTTCACTTGTTCTTTCATTACTGGCCATGAAACCATATTTATGGTTGAACCAGGTCATAAAATATGTATTTTACCTTGATTAATGTTCTGTAATCTTTACATGTACATAATATGTAATAATAATACGAAACAGGTTTATTGAGCAGAAATCTGCCAAGCCAAATTCAAGCGTTTATTTTTAACTCATCGAATGAGTCATCCCCATGGTATATAACCAGAATCATTATAAGATCATTTATATCTTTTTAATGTAACTAATAATGTATGTTAACAATTATTGATGTTTAACCACATTTCAAACCAACTTCTATTAATGAATACAAGTAAACAAATCATGAAACCAAGTAAGAAAATGCTTCCAAAACAACAAGATTTAATCTCTTAAACCCATCAAAGAGGCCATTAATGAACTTAATAAGGTTATATCATATCAATTACATGTTTATTAGGTTCTTTAATTATTAATCAATGAATCTAAATTTGATTATTCAGGTCGTTAAGAACCATCAAGAACACACTAGAGAAAAAGGTAAGGGGTTTCTCATCTCACTTTCATTTCTGTGAGATTTTCATTGTTCACCACTTATTTATTGTATGTGGTATATTGTACTTCCATATGATATATAATAACATGAATCCTTTTATATTCATGTTATTTAATGATTCACTTGATGTTCATTAAGTTCTGGTCATTTGATTTGTCTGATTACATTATGGTAAGGGACTTGTCTCAACTAACATTTCGTTGTGACTAACTTTGTATTGTGCACCTAATAATCCTTATGTAGTGTACCTACTACCCATTTGAGATCAATTTTAATTTGAAATTATATTTATATTAAATATCCATAATCTCATTTCATGGATATGTTTTTTGTCTAAACCATATACCATTTTACATATGGTGTTTATTTGGAATGATATTTTAATTATTGAAATATTGATGAATCTGTATACTCTACTCTATATGAATATTGAAAAGGCATATTTCCATTGTATTAAATCAATGTATAAAGAATTATTTGGACATGCAGTGGCGGGTGGGTCTTGCTATAGCCCCTCGATGCATCGGTAGGTCTCATGAGACAAATCAGTTGGCGACAAACCCTTCGAGTTTGTTTCCAAAAAAATCAGACGGGTTTCTATCCATAGAGCTAAAACATTTTTACTGTATTATGGTTTCATGTTCCAAATACATGACGTCCAATTAATAAGAATTATCTTTATTCATTACCAGTTATTATTATTATCCATGAGGTTTTCACTATGATGAAATCTATGGATGCGGTTTCATTCTCAGTTTAATAATGGAATTAGTTTTTCATTAATTCACTATGCCATATTGATTATGTCAGATTGATTATGATTCACTTATTATTGTTCTCATGCTTCCACTTTTTTTTAACCCTTACGGTGCATTTCAGCTCACCCCTTTCATTGGTTACCTTCAACATGTGATGAAGAGAAGGTCTTTTGTTGAGTTTATGTGGTTGCAGTTTTTAGTTTCATTATGTGTTTTATGTTGTAAACTTTTCCAATGTAATTTGAGTAACATATTTTTATCTAGTTTCTTCAAAACTAATAAACTAATCATTCCTTTTGGATTTTCATTCCTTCTAGATTTTAATTCCTTCTAACCATACCAATATCATAAGTAATTCATCGTCTCTAGCATAGATGGGTCGGGGTGTTACACCCTCCACTTCATGGAGTACAAGAGCTTCACAAGGCTTCTACTTATGGACCCTTTTGCTCTACAAATCCTTTTCTCATGCATCCCTTTAGGTTTTCATGAAGCAATTTCAAAGTCCCTTGGGTGGTATTTCACATTACTTTGCTTCGACTCATGCTTCTTCCCAAAGGCATGCTAATGTCTATTCCTTCGTGCATAGCCATGCTAATGTGGACCCTAATGAGATCACCTCAGGACACCCCTCAGTCACGGCGTTGCTTGTCCCTTCTATTCACCAAGCTGCAAAGGGTACCAGTTATGTAAATCCTAGGGGTGAGGAGTGAACCCCACCTCGTTCGAGCTGCAGGACGTTAAACTGCCAAGAACCATCATCCTATGCACATGATGTTAAACTATGACCACACCCCATGCATCCTATGAAGGGTCCCCCACCTTTGACATTTTTCACATCTTCTCGTCTCAATGGGAGTTAAATCTTCCTCATATGGAATGAGATCCTCTTTGTTGAGGTGACATCTGTCCATAGGGAAAGGGAAACCACCATGGTTTAAGCCCCGAGCCTTTCTTTCAGGAGGTTGCACCACTGCTCATACTTTCTTTTCTGGTGCCCAAGGACAACAAAGGGTGTGATGGGGAACGATGATCCTCCCTCTTTCATTCCGAATCCCTCTACCGTAGGGCTTTGTCACCACCAGGCCTCTATCCTGGAGTAAATCCCTATCTCCATCACCTTGGGATGCTAACCACACCTAAGCCCCTACTTCCTCTTTAGTCCGCTAACCATGCGTAAGCCCATGTTTCCTCTTTAGGATGCTAACCATGTGTGGGCCCCACTCCACTTGCCACAAATGCACCTTTCACGATGTGATCGGTAGGTCTTTTATATATCTTGTTTCTCGCACTGAGCATGACTCACATTAGCATAGAGTAAGCATCGACCATGACATCATCCACCATGGATAGCCAAGAGTATACGCCCCACACCCAAACCGGAACTATGTGTTCTTTCATCCTTATCAAGGCATGGTATGTAGGAAGCCTCTTTGAGGTTCAAACCTAACAACCAGACTTTTCGACCCCATTCATGTTGGTTCACCAAACCCTTAAAAAATATAAGGACTTTGATACTTGACAAGGCATGGTACATAGGAAGCCGCCATGAGGTTCAAGCCCTCCACCCCTTGGTTCTGAACCCCTTCACGTCGGTTCCCACACCACCTGAACTATGTGGTCTTTGATCCTTTCCAAGGCAGAGTATGTAGGAAGCCTCCCTAAGGTTCAAACCCAACACCCGGTCATTCTGACCCCCCTTTACATCAGGTCACCCACACCATCCATCTGAACCCCAGGTCCTTATTCACATCGGTTCATCGTCATCCTGCATGACGTTAAACTGTAGACCCCATGCAGCGGTAAGTCGTTGTGTCCCCCAGTCAGTGGTAAGCCATTGTGTCCCTTAATCAGTGGTAATTCGTTGTATCCTAATCAGTGGTAAGCCGATGTGTCCCCTATACAGCGGAAAACCATTGTAATCCCCTTCGTTGGGACCCTCATCTTTGGTCTGTCCTAGTGGCGTCAGACCAACCCAGGCGGCTAACCACACATAAGCCCCATACACATCATCAGGTTGTTGTCCTATGTGTACACCCTAATTCAAGCTCATCACTTGACCTTTCCCTCAAGAATATGTGTCTCAAGAATTTCATCCCCCAACCCATAGATTCCACTTCCTCGGGGCCCCATCCATGCGTCCATTCTCATGGGTCACCTCTTTAGGCATCCCATCACCCTCTTGAACTACGCAGACTTTGATTCCCAGCCACAGGGATACATAGGAAGTCTCCCTGAGACTCAAGCCCAAAGTTATTATCATCCTCATGGCGGTTCCATCCCATTCACCACCCATTTCCCTTATCACACCATCATCCATCTTGATTCTTATCCGAGCCGCCACATCCCGGTGAGGTCATGTCAACCCACCTACATCAGTGTGTCCTCCAGGGGTTACATCCATCTGATCCACTCTAGTCAGTGTTCTAATTTTTCCTATCCATCTCCACTAGACGTTAAACTTGGGGCATAAGCTGTGTTAAACACGGGAAGCTGAGGAAAACCTCAAATACATGCATATGGAATATAATTCCTTGCATTCGATGTGTGATGCCTCAGGCTTCAGTGACCTTGAGAAGCCCTATAATAAGGAGAAGAAGCCCAGACACGGTAGTGTTCCAGCATCCAGACACACCAGTAATGTCCAACGTGACTACTCCCCTGACTGAATGTTGGTTCCCTGACCGAACCCTTTGGAATATCCCGAAAGAAGTAGTGTAATTAACTGGTGTCCATGAAAATATAGCACCAGGAAGAGTTTCACAAACAATGACTTAAATCTATAAGGGAGACCCGGACTAGGTGATGAGTTCCAAGGAGGAATCCACAAAAGGAAGAACCAACATCTGATGAACCCATTTTGATCCAGGAGAAAACGTCCATGAACAAGCGACAGACGCCACCCGCCTTTGGAAAGCGGGAATGCTAGGCAAAAAAACTGTGCCTTTCAACCTCAAGCAGATGGATGCACGCGCCCCGATGAAAGAGTTGGATACAAGTATAGGAGAAATTCCTATAATTTTGGTAATGTAGATATTTTTTGAGTTTTCCAATAAATACATCTTTTTATAGATATGAGCAGGTAAATGCGGCTCTGGCACAAATGTACCTAGCAGTGAAAATTTAACAAGGAGTTTCAGGATTGACCCGGGGTATCCTGGTACATGACAATGAGCCATGCTACACTCTTAGTTATGACACTCCCAAGGGATATTCATAGGATAATTCACATTTTCTTTATAAAACATTATGAAGGATATATGAGTATATACTTCCTCAAAGAAAACATTTTTTATGATAATTAATTATATCCATAAACTATTCAATTTATGTTAAGTGTTTTAAAAGTTTGGAATTACGTATTGCGATTTATAATCTAATCTAATGTATTCTATTTTTTAGAAATGGCACCTAGTGGAAGGAATGGGAATCGTATTAATGCACATAATCCATGTAGGGTATTCCCTCCTACTCAAGATAATTATAGTAGATCGGGTGATGTAACTGGTGTTGATCAGCTTATCACCATACTGGGACAACTCACTCAGGTTATGAATAATAACATTAACCGTATAGATCACCCTGATCCACAACATGGAGGATCAATATTAGACCGCTTCCTGAGGCAAAAACCACAAACACTCAATGGGAGAACAAATCCATTGGTATATGAGCAATGGATATGTTCCTTAGAGAAAATATTTCATGCTTTGGGGAGTAGTGAAATTGAAAAAGTTTTCATGGTAGTTTATCACCTCACGGGAGATATAGATCAATGCTGGTCATTAATCCAAAACACAAAGGAAGATAAAGAAGTATAAAACATGTAATAGAGGGAGTTTAAAGATATATTTTTAGAAAAATACTTTCCTCATGACCATTGAGCAGATATAGAAATATAATTTCTGAGTCTAATGCAAAAGGAAGATGAGAATGTCACAAAGTATGAGGATGACTTTACAAGGTTAGCAAGGCATACAACAGATTATATACATAACCGAAGGAGTAATATTGATTAATTATTTTATGGGTTAAATCCATTCTTTTATCAAGCATTAGTCTCACAATCCTTCTCATCATACGTAGATATTGTCTCATGTGCTATCAAGACATAAAAAGAATTATCTATGTCTAACGACTTTAAAAAAAAGTAAGAGAAGAAGAGATCTAATTAACCCTATGGGAATGGAAATAACAAAACAGGGAAGAAGGGAAGAGTTAAATTTTCACCCTGTGATAATTTTGGAAGAAAGAATCTTGGTGCCTGTATAAAAGGAAAAGGAGTATGCTAAAAATGTGGACAGAAATTCCATCTTACTGGTGATTGTAAGGGGAAGAAAGAAGCTACCAATGTTCAATGCTACAATTGTAGGGATATGGGAAATTATACACATGAATGTCCTAAGTTCCAAGAAAACATACCTCAGAAAAGGCCAAGGGAGAATGGCCAAGCTTTTGTAATCACTACTGCTGTGGTTGAAGCTCTGAAATATGTGGTGGCAGGTAATTTAATGGTTTCCTCAAGTTTATCCAATGATTTATTTGATTCTGGATAATTGTATTTTTTCATATCTTCCTAGTTTTCTAAGAAAATTAGATATTTCTAATTTGATTTAACATGGGATTTTTCAGTCAAAAATCCTAAGGGAAGTATCATTGCAACAAAGTTTTGCGAATTAATTACCATTAGGGCATATAAATGTTCTTTATCCACTGATCTCATCATCATACCCATGATTGAATTTGATATAATCCTAGGTATGTATTGGATTTTGGACCATGATGTGAAAATTTATTGTAATAAAAAGGAGGTTTCAATTTTTGATGATGATATGGAGTACCTTTTTTAGAGTGAAAACATCACCATATGGTTCTTATCTAGATCTACCCCCAATTCCTCTACTAAATTCAATTACTGGGGAGGAAGAGAATAAAATAACTATGGGTGATGAAAGGAATGTTAAAATAGAGTACGTACTTATTATGGAATAATATGTTGATATGTTTCTAGAGGATTTACTTGGACATCCTCCAGAATGAGAAATTGAGTTTTCCATTGATTTAATTCCTTTTTCAAGGCCCATATTGAAGACCCCTTATAAAATAGCGATTATAGAATTTGTGGAACAAAAGAAACAACTTTATTAATTTAGTAATAATGTATTTATTGTCCCTAGTGTTTCTCCATGGGAAGCTTTTGTTCTTTTTGTTTAGAGAAAAAGATGGATCTATGTGGTTATGCATTGACTACAGGGATATCAATGCTATAACAATAAAGAACAAGTATCCCCTACCTCACATTGATGATTTATTTGACCAAATTCATGGTTCTCAATATTTTTCAAATATTGATATTCGATTTGGATATCATCAGCTGTGCGTGAAGAAGGAATACATTCCAAAGACAACATTTTGAACCACGTAGGGGCATTATGAGTTTACGGTAATGCCTTTTGGATTGACTAATGCACCATCTGTTTTAATGAATCTAATGAACAGAGTTTTCAAGGAATATATTGATGACTTTGTAGTGGTATTTATTGATTATATCTTGGTATACTCCAAAAGCTATCAAGATCATGAAAGTCACTTGCGCATTATTCTAAAGACTCTTATAAGAAATGAATTATATGGAAATTTTAGAAAGCGTGAATTTTGGCTTCTGGATATTTCTTTTCTAGTGTATATTGTCTCTAAGGATGGGATCCATGTTGATCCTTCTAAGACAAGAGAATATAACAATATCCAGCACCGATGAGTATAACGGAGGTACACAGTTTTCTTTGTTTAGCAGGTTATTATCAGCACTTCGTCCAGAATTTTTTCCAGTTGGAAAATCATTAACCAAGCTCACACATAAAGGGGATAATTTTTTTTGGAAAAAATAGTGTGAAGAATGTTTTGATGAACTGAATAGAATATTATTCAATTCTTCTATATTGACTCTACCATCGGGGAATGATGGGTTTTTTATTTATAGTGACGCATCAAAGAAAGGACTTGGTTGTGTCTTTATGCAGAATGATATAATTATTGTTGATGCATCATAACAGAAAAAAATTCATGAGAAAAACTATCCCACCCATGATCTTGAGTTAGCAGCTATAATATTTGCTTTGAAAATATGGAGACACTATATCTATGGTGAAAAATGTGAGATTTATACTGATCACAAGAGTTTAAAGTATATTTTCTCATTAAAATAACTCAACATGAGGCAAAGATGACATCTTCAACCAATCATGGATTATGATCTCACTATACACTACCACCTGGGGAAGGAAAATAAGGTGGAACATGCTTTGAGTAGAAAGGATCATGAAGTTTAGAACAAGATGAGAGTTGATAGGGATCCTATTTTCATGGATCTAGTTAAGATGGATATGGGAATAGCCATGGAAGATGAAACATCAATACTCTTTCAAACTGTTTTCAAACCATCTTTACTAGAAGGGATAAAAAGTTCCCAGACTGATGATGAGGTGTTTCAAAATAAAATTAAAGCTATGAATGATGAGAGATTGAGTAACTTTGTATATAAAGATGGAATTTTAAAATTTGGGAAGAGACTTTGTGTTCCCGATATACCTAATCTAAAAAGGGAAATGTTGGATGATGCCCATTTCTCCCATTTCTCTATACACCCAGAGAGCCCCAAGATGTACAAAGATTTGAAGGAACATTTTTGGCGGGAAAACATGAAGAGTGAGATTGCTGATTTTATGTCAAGATGTATGGTTTGTCAACAAGTGAAATATGGAAGAAAACATCCTTGAAGAGTCATTCAACCTCTTCCCATACCTGAGTGGTAATGGAATGATATTACGATGGAATTTTTCATGGGACTACCAAAGACTCCTAAAAGGAATGATGCAATATGGTTCATTGTTGGTCGTCTTACCAAGTCAGCACATTTTCTTACTATAAGAGACGATTTACCACTTGAACATCTAGAAAGACTATATATTAATAAAGTTTTAGGACTTCATTGAGTACCCCTATCGATTTTTTCTGATCATGATCCCCATTTTACATCATGATTCTGAAAAATTCTTCAGAAGGCCCTGGATACTGAACTTCATTTAAGCACTGCCTACCACCCACAAACCAATGGAAAATCAGAACGGACTATTCAAACATTAAAAGACATGTTGGGGTCTTTCTCAATTGACTTTCTAGGTATATGGGATCAGTATTTACCTCTGGTTGAATTTTCCTATAACAATAGCTTCCATTCAAGTATTTATGTGGGACCATATGAAGCATTATATAGAAAGAGATGTCACACACCAAATTTTTGGGATGGTGTTGGTGAAAGAAAACTCGTAGGCCCCGAACTTTTTGAGGAAACAATGGAAAAGGTGAAGATTATCCAAACCCACATCAAAGCAGCTCAAAGTAGGCAAAAGAGCTATGCAGATAATCGAAGGAATGATTTGGAATATCATGTAAGAGATCATGTTTTCTTGAAGGTATCTCCATGGAAGGGTGTTATACAATTTGGTAAGAAGAGTAAATTGATTCCTAGGTACATCAGACCTTTAAAAATTCTAGAACAAATTGGAGTTGTACCTTATCATTTGGTAATGACTCCAAGTCTCTCCAATGTTCATGATGTGTTCCACGTATCACTGTTGAGAAAATACATGCCTAACCCAATGCATGTACTCACCTATGATAAAATTGAACTGGAACCTAATCTATCATATTGTGAAGAGTCTGTCAATATTCTTGATACAAGATAAAAAGTGTTGAGAAACCCGACGACTCGTCTGGTGAAAGTTCTATGGAGAAACCATAAGATGGAAGAGGCAATGTCGGAACATGAGGAACTTATGATGAAGAACCACTCAAATATTTTAATGCAGTAATATTCTAGAAATTTCGAGGATGAAATTATTTTAAGGAGGGGAGAATGTAACACCCTAAGCTTCCACGATACGTTTCCCTTTGAATAATGCAGTAGCTTTCATTGTACGCCACTTGGAATTTTAACACACTAGGACCAATCATACTAGCAGTTATGAAAAGTAATACCCACTTTTTAAAAATTTATAAATTTTAATTTTCAAAATGGACTTCATTTTTTGATTTGGAATATCAAAATTATCTTAGGGTGAGTTTTTGGTATTTCTATGAAAACTTTCAATTTTTGATGAATAGTGAAAAACACTGTGTTATTGTTAAAACCAACTTTTTATTTAAATAATTATATATTTTATATTAATTTATTTTAGGTCAAAATAGATACATAATATCTATATATGTTCAATGTAATTCATTTGAGTAATTTTATAATAATTTTAGATATATAAAATTTTATTGAACTTTTTATCGTCTTTTACCCACCTTCTAAGAGTATTTGAAAATTTGCATAAAACTTAATTTTACCGCTTCTATGAGTTGAATTTCAAAAATTTGAGAGACAGTTGACATTATAACACCTGAGATTTTATGAGAAATATTTTGTTTTTATGTATTATGTTATATAAAGGAATCTTTCACTAGACACAACACTATCTTGGCTTACATTACACGTAAGAGCAACCTTCCTTGATAGCTTGTGTTGTACACAATACCGAGTTTCACTAAACAACGATATGTTATTAAAATATTATATAAACTAGCCGTTATGAATATTAATACCCAATTTTTTAAATTTTATAAATTTTATCTTTCAAAATGGACTTCATTTTTTGATTCAGAATATCGAAATTAGCCTAGGGTGAATTTTTGGTATTTTTTCTGAAAACTTTCAATTTTTGACAAATAGTGAAAAAACTGGGTTACTATTTAAAAACCGACTTTTATTTAAATAAATATTTTTTTTATTTAAATTTATTTTTCATCAAAATTTATACATAATACATATATAATTTCAATGTAATTCATTGGAGTCATTTTATAATAATTTTAGATATATAAAAATTTTATTGAACTTTTCACCGTCTTTTACCCATCTCCTAGGAGCATTTTCAATTGTACATAAAACTTAATTTTACCACTTCTGTGAGTTGAGTTTCGAAAATTTGAGATACACGGTTAATATCAAGGAGTAAAATGTGGATCAATAAGATAAAAATATTTTTTGGTGAATAGTAACTTTTTACTTTTATTTACCACAGTTAAAAGTAAATAGAGTAATTAAGGGTAAAAATGATATTATTATTACCCTAAAACATCTCCTAATTATATTGGATAAGTTTAATTCGACCAGAAACAAACTTAGGAATAAAATATGACCATTTAGGTCCACTTTGATTAGATTGAGACATTTATTATTATTTTATTTAAAGAAGAGTTAAAATAGTTGAAATCAAAGTTTAATAACTAAAACATATTTAATATAGGGTTATAAATAAGATAAATTATACTATAATTATTAATTATAAATATGAAAATATTTCCTATATAATGATATTTTATTTATAATTTTTTGACATTAAATAATTTAATTTATTTATGACACAATGATGATGCAATAATTATCTTATTAATGAAATATTAACATAATTGATGTTATAAATACCCAAATAAATGTAATTTGAGACTTTTTTATAAATTCCACTAATTTTTTAGGTTAATATGACTTGTTAGTATTGATTCAATTAACTTTTTTCTAACTAATCATGATGTTATGATTTTCACAAGAATCAATTACCAAATAGTGTCAAAATTGACATAAAATAGTTTTTTTAACAATTATTATATTATTAATTGTTATTCTATTCCTAAAAATATAAGGTTCGGCCAAATGACTTAGATAAGGTCATATATATTAATAATGAACCACTTTGGGTTCTTTTGTCTTGTTATAGTAAGTTTATTAACCATATAGTATAAGAAAACAAGAAGACATGGTAAAAGTTAAATTATTTAACTTAGAGTTAAATCTAAATGATAAGGTTAAAATAGTAACCTAAACTTGTCTAAAACCTATTGGTTGAAAGTATTTAGACCTATCCTAACTTTATCTTCAAAATAAATCAATTTGGAGCTATTATAAACCGAATATTACTTTATTATAAAATAATATTTTAGGTTTTTCCTAAGGTTCCCCTCTCCTCCCTTATAAAAGGGCACCTCCTCCCTCTCCTCCTAACACAATTTTGAGCCTTAAATCTCGGCCCAACCCTAAAAATTTCTCTTCTCCACTTCCATAGAAACATCCTAGAGGTCCTGGTATTCTTCAAAGACCATATTTAGTGACCTAAGAGGAGGTTAAGAAGAGGCGCTTCAAAGAAGAGGTAACGTCCTTTACCGATTCTTTCCAATTTATTTCTTCTTCTACTTATTATTATTTATTTGTTTCATAATAAATTAATAACATCAGTATCACTAATATACTTATATGTTATTATAAATATGAAACAAACCTATTTCACCTTCTATCTAACCTATAGAAAATGAAATCACCGCGCCTGCGTACGTACGGAATACTGTCTCGACGCAGTGGTGTAATCTGTTTTCCACCACCACCTTAATTGGATGGGTATAATGTTGTATATAATAACTATATATGATTATTTTAAATTTATATTGATTCTAAAATAATATACATACACTTCAATACAATTCCACGATCATGGGAACGATATCATCGCTCGTGCGTACGTACGTCCTACCGTCTCCACGATGTGATGCGGCTCGTTCTACGTGATATTTGTTGAATAATGATTATATAAATGAATTGAAGGAATAAATATGATATATGTTACACTAATACCATTATTTAAATGAGGTATCTATAACCTAAAAATAATAATAAGAATTTATTCGACAAAACATGCGTAAGAACATAAAGCAATGAACACCTGAATAACAAGTAACAATGAAATATTACTAATAAGAAGATAATAATATGACCATATATGAAATAATAACAATGAATATGATTTTTTAATAAGTCAATGAAATTATTTAAATCATTATATAGGAGGTTCGAATATGTACGAAGAAAATAAGACCTAAGGTAAGGGAAAATATCACAATCTCATTTTTATTCGAGACTGTTTATACTTCTGAATTTACTGGGGCATATTTATCATCCACATGCATGTTTCCTCAATATGTAATATTATTTCTATCCTACTAAAATTGTTTTAATCCAATATTACTCATTGGTGAGTTTTTAGTAAAAGATATGAAAGGAATCTTTTGTCGTTTTTAGTACGAGGTACTTTTGACTTTCTCGGCCAAAGTACAAGAAAAATGTTTTTTTACATAAAAAGAATAAATGGATTTTATGATTTCATTGAACATTATTTCCATGAAGATTAATTTACAAGTTTTCAAGTTTATTTTTAATTAACTTCTTTTAGTTTAAAATTTTATGACATATTAAGAAAGGAAAAAAAATTTGATGTAGAAATGATATTTTCCTCAAGAATGAAGTTCAAGTGTTTTATCATAATTATTTTCCATCTAAGATAATATAGGGTTATGTTTATATAACTATTTTTACATTGATTTTATTATGATGGATTTATTTTTATGAAGTCCTTTTATCTTATATGATTTATGTTATGATGGCATGATGTTTAAGAATCCCATTTTTATTACATGGGTTATGCTATGATATATGATTTATGATTTTGTGACACACATAAGAATGGTATCATAATGAGATGGGTGTGACCTATATATCCCTCCAATGCATTGGGTAAATATTTATATCTCATGAGATATACATGGATGGAATGGAAAGTTAATCCGGTTCAGTGATACATTACTGAAACGAGGAGTGAACTCGGTTCAGAAATAGAATTTGGCCACTAGAATAGTCTTGGAAATGAGTCTTGACTACTAAGAAATGATTATCTATGATTATGTGTTCTTTCCACAAAGTTTCATGTTTTAATTTATGATTATGTGGATTACATTTCACTATTACGATTGATCCCATGTCATGATATTTTTATCTCTTTTGCAGGATAATATTTTCAAAATGTTATATTCTTTTGAATATGATATGATTGATATTTCTTTTTTTTACCCTTACTGAGCATTTGAGATCACCCTGTTATATGTTTTCTTTTCCCCAGGTCAGGAAGAAGGGTATTAAGTAAGATATACTAAAAGGGACTCTAAATATGATGAAATAAATGGGAGACAATGTAGCTGCTTTATGAACCAGTTGTTTATGTTTCCCATTTTCTAAAGACAATATACCTATACGGTCCTTTCATGGTTTTGTTATATGTTGTAATAAGTGTGCTTCAATTTTGAAGTAATAACAATGTATGTAATGTATGGGTCGTTATAGTTGGTATCAGAGAAAAGGTATAGTCAACCTTAGGATACAAGGATGTGAAAGCCTTAGTAAGAACCCTAAGGATATGTCTAAGCATAGAACACAATCTTAGTGTTTTAGAAATGGCCATGAATCACCTATGATAAGACCTAAAGCGTGAAATTTTATTCTTGATTATGTGGTTTTCCTATTATGATTAGTGTTTCTCACACTATGCTTATTGGTTTTAGTTAATGGCTAGAACCTGAAGTAACCGTGTTAATGCTGAATGTGACGGGCAATGCAATGATTGTACCCCTGAGCAACCAAATGTTATGGGAGATTGAATGAAAATCTTGTATCCATGCTCACACAAATTTCTCAAGCTATGAATCGTGCAGGACTTCCAAATGAGCAAAGGAAGGAGAAAAATTCTGTTGAATCCTTCATGAGGCAGCATCCACCCTCTTTCAGTGGGTCTACTGATCCATTAGAGGCTGAACAATGGATCAGTACCACTGAAAAGATATTTTCAGTTCTTCAATGTTATGAACATGATAAAGTCATCTTAGCAGTATATCATTTGGAAGGTGAAGCTAATCAATGGTGGAATATTATCAAGAATATGAGGCCAAGAGATGAAATTGAGTTCATAGAATGGGATGAGTTCAAGAACTTATTTTTCAATAAGTACTTCCCTCATATTTTTCGAAAAAAGATAGAGAATGAGTTTCTTGAACTAAAGCAAAAGGAAGATGAATCTGTTCGTACCTACAAAGAAAATTTTAGAAGACTTTCAAGGTACGCTTCTGGGATTATTATCCAACCTAAGAGTAAGATCGATCGATTCTTTAGTGGCTTGAAACTAAGTCTTCGAAGGGCGTTATCCATAAGGGACTTCAATAGCTATGAGGAAATCGTTTGATGTGCTCTCAAGGTTGAGATGGAGAATGGAGTAACCCATCAGTCATATGCGTTTGATAAAAAGTGGAAAATGGAATTTAAAGGATAATATAAAGAGAACACTGAAAAGAAGATGAGTTTTCCCTTATGCTCAAAGTGTGTAAAGAAACATGGAGGGAGTTGTATTAAAGGGACAAGTAAATGTTTCAAATGTATAAAATAAGGTCATTAGGTATTTTAATGTCGCAATGATGGGAAGAAGATGTCTAGTGATGTGAACAAGGAAAAGGCTACAAAGAGTGAACCTCATATACTTCCATGTTACAAGTGCAAGGAAATGGGGAATTATGCTAATCAATGCCCTAATCCATGGTTTTTTGATGATGATCGACATAAAAAAACTCTTAAGGCTAAAGAAAAAGGAAAGTCACATGCAATTTCTATTAGCAATGTAGAGTATGATAACGAAGTGGTGAAAGGTACACTTACCATCCACTCTAAAGTAGAAAATATTTTATTTTATTTTTGGATCCACCCACTATTTTATTTCTGAAGAAGTTTCTAAGGGTATCGCCGTATTACCTCAACAATTAGATGTTGAGTTAGATGTGACAACCCCTAATGGCACAACAGTCACATCAAAAGTTTACAATTCTTCTCCGATTGAAGTTTGTGGGAAAGTGCTTCATACAAATCTTGTGATCCTTACTATAGTGGAATTTGATGTGATTCTTGGCATGGATTGGATTTCCTTATATGGAGCTCATATCGATTGGCAAAGAAAGGAAGTCACATTTCATATTCTTGATCAATCTATGATCATCTATCGATGCAAGGATGAATATAACCTTACAGTGGAAATTTCTTCTATCATATGAGTCTTGATTCCAATAAACAAAGGTTATTTATCTCAAATGGTTGGTGAGAAACTCACGATTAAGAATAGGCCCATTGTATGGGAGTTTGATGGAGTCTTTCCGGAGGAATTGACATGTCTTCCACCAAATCATGAAGTTGATTTTTCAATTGAACTCATACTGGGTGCTATGACCATTTCAAAGACACTTTATATAATGGCCCTAATTGAGTTGCAATAATTGAAGAAGCAACTCCAAGAGAATCTTGATAAGGGATTCATAATCCCTAGTACGTCACCTTGGGGAGCACTTATTCTGTTTGTTAAGAAGAAAGATGGATCAATGAGACTCTACATTGATTATCGAGAACTTAACAAGATCACTATCAAGAACAAATATCCTGTCCCATGCATTGATGACTTATTTTACCAAATACGCGGAGCTCAATACTTTTCCAATATTGATCTTCGTTCAGGGTATCATAAATTATGGGTCAAAAGGGAGGATATACTAAAGATGGATTTCCTTACAAGGTATGAACACTATGAATTTATAGTGATTCCATTTGGTCTTACTAATTCCCCTACTATATTCATGGATATAATGAATAGAGTCTTTAGAGACTATCTTGATCAGTTTGTGGTAGTCTTTATCGGATGATACTCTTGTCTATTCAAAGAGAAAGGAAGAACATGAAGATCACTTGAGAATTGTATTGAATACCCTGAGAAAGGAGAAGCTTTATGCCAAATTTACCAAGTGTGAATTTTGGCTTCAAAAAAGTTTCATTTTTGGGTCACATAATCTCAAAAGAGGGGATATCTATGGATCCAGCAAAAACAGAGGTTTTTGAAAGATGGTCGAGACCAAAAACACTAACTAAGATCAGAATTTTTCTTGGTTTGGCTAGATATTATCAATGTTTTGTGAAAGATTTTTCACGAGTATCTAATCCACTCACCAAGTTGACTCGAAAAGGAGTTAAGTTCGTTTGGACAGAGGAGTGTGAAGAGAATTTCAAGGAGTTAAAAATAAGGTTATCCAGTGCACCTGTACTCACACTGACTTGTAGTGGAGAAAGGTTTGTGATATATAGTGATGCATCCAAGAAGGGATTGGTGTGTGTTCTCATGAAAAATGATATTGTTATAGCTTATTCCTCAAAACAGTTGAAAATACATGAGAAAAATTACACAAATCATGATTTGGAGTTAGCTGCGGTAATCTTTGCATTAATGGTTTTAAGGCATTAGCTTTATGGTGAAAGGTGTGATATTTATACTGATCATAAAAGTTTAAAGTATATTTTCACACAAAAGGAGCTGAATATGCACCAAAGAAGATGGTTGGAGCTAATTAAGGATTAAAACTACTCAATTCATTACCACCCTAGGAAAGAAAACAAGGTGGCAGATGCATTAAGTCGACAAGACCATGCTAGCTTATCCATGATGAGGATCACAAAATATCCAATATTTATGGATTTACAAAGGATGGATCTTGGAAATATACTGGAAGGGGAAAAATCTTATCTTTATCAAATGAATGTTCAACCATCTATACATGTGAAGATTAAATAGGCACAGAAAGAAGATGTAGAGTTACAAAAGAAGGTGAGAAATGTTCTTGAATTTCACATTGATTGTGATGAAATAATAAAGTTCAGGTATCGGGTTTGTGTTCCTCCCATCCCAGAATTAAAGAAGGAAATATTGGTTGAAGCTCATAGTTCTTCATTCTCTATTCACCCTGGAAGCACAAAGATGTATAGGGACCTGAAGGAATACTTTTGGTGGGATGGTATAAAAAGATATGTTGCTGAATATATCTCTTGATGCTTGGTTTGTCAGCAAGTTAAATCTGAGAGACAGAAGTCTAAGAGGATGTTACAACCATTACCAATACCAGAATGGAAATGAAAAAACATCACTATGGACTTTGTCAACGGACTTCCTAAAACATCCAAATGCAATAATGTTATCTGGGTTATAGTTGATCGTTTTACAAAGTCGGAAAACTTCATTGCTATTAGAGAAGATTTCTCCCTTGATCAGCTTGCCAGGATATATGTGAAGGAAGTGGAAAGATTGCATGGAGTACCACTTTCCATTATATCTGATCGGGATCTGAGGTTTACCTCAAAGTTTTGGCAAATTCTTCAGCATACTCTGGATACAGAGTTGAGTTTCAGAACTGCTTATCATCCTTAGACAGACGGTCAGTCTGAGAGGACAATTCAAACTCTAGAAGATATGTTGAGAGATTTCTCTATGGATTTCAAAGGTGGTTGGGATCAACACCTAACTTTGGTGAAATTTTCTTATAATAATATCTTTCACTCCAGTATTCAGATGGTTCCTTATAAATCTATCTATAGAAAGAAATGCAGAACTCCAACTTGCTGGGATGAAGTTGGGGAAACAAAGCTATTAGGACCTGATCTTATTGATTAGATGGCAGAAAAGGTCTGATCTATTCAACAACACATAAGAGTAGCTCAGAGTCGACAAAAAAGTTATGCTGACAACTGAAGAAAGGAACTAGAGTTTGAAGTGGGTGATAAATTGTTCTTATGAATTTCTTCTTGGAAGAGATTAATGAGATTTGGAAGGAAGGGTAAGCTAAGCCCTCGGTATATTGGTCCTTTCGAAATACTGGACCATGTTGGGAAGGTAGCTTACCGATTGGAGCTTCCACCAAATATCTCTTAAGTTCATGATGTGTTCCATGTATCTCTCCTGAGAAAGTACATACCCGATCCTTCAAATGTTCTCAGCTCAGAAGTTGTTCCGCTAGAGCAAGATCTTTCTTATGAAGAATAACCGATAGAGATTCTGGATCATAGCAAAAATGTCCTACGGAACAAGACCACTCTCTTGGTAAAAGTTTTATGGAGGAACTACCAATTAGAATAAGCTACATGGGAACTTCGGGATATGATGAGGGAGAGGTATCCTCATCTGTTTGTTACAAAGTTACGAATTTTGAGGGTGAGATTCATTTTAAGGGGGGTAGAATGTAACACCCAAGATTTTATGAGATATATTTTTGTTTTTATGTATTATGTTATATAAAGGAATCTTTCACTACACACAACACTGTCTTGGCTTACGTTACACGCAAGAGCAACCTTTCTCGATAGCTTGCGTTGTACGCAATACTGAGTTTCACTAAACAACGACATGTTATTAAAATATTATATAAACTAGCCGTTATGAATAGTAATACCCAATTTTTTTAAATTTTATAAATTTTATCTTTCAAAATGGAATTCATTTTTGGATTCAGAATATCGAAATTAGACTTGGGTGAATTTTTGGTATTTTTTCTGAAAAATTTCAATTTTTGATGAATAGTGAAAACACTGGGTTACAATTTAAAAACTGACATTTTTTTAAATAATTATTTATTTTTTAAAATTTATTTTAGGTCAAAATTGATACATAATACCTATATAATTTCAATTTAATTCATTGGAGTCATTTTATAATAATTTTAGATATATAAAAATTTTATTGAACTTTTCACCGTCTTTTACCCACCTCCTAGGAGCATTTACAATTGTACATAAAACTTAATTTTACCGCTTCTGTGAGTTGAATTTCAAAAATCTGATAGACATGGTTAATTTCAAGGAGTAAAATGTGGTTCAGTAAGATAAAAATAATTATTGGTGAATAGTAACTTTTTACTTTTATTTACCACAGTTAAAAATAAATAGGGTAATTATGGAAAAAAATGATATTATTATTACCCTAACACACGTCATAATTCTATTGGATACATTTAATTTGGCCAGAAATAACCTTAGGAATAAAATACGACCATTTAGGTGCACTTGTATTATATTAGAACATTTATTATTATTTTATTTAAAGAAGAGTTAAAATAGTTAAAATCAAAGTTTAATAACTAAAATATTTTCAATATAGGGTTATAAATAAGATAAATTAGACTATAAATATTAATTATAAATATAAAAACATTTCCTACATAATGGTATTTTATTTATAATTTTTAGACATTAAATAATTTAATTTATTTATGACACAATGATGATGCCGTAATTACCTTATTAATGAAATATTAACATAATTGATGTTATAAATACCCAAATAAATGTAATTTGAGACTTTTTATAAATTCCACTAATTTTTAAGTTAATATGACATGTTAGTATTGATTCAATTAACTTTTTTAGAACTAATCATGATGTTATGATTTTCACAAAAATCAATTACCAAATAGTGTCAAAATTGACATAAAATAGTTTTTAATACAAATATTATATTATTAATTGTTATTCTATTCCTAAAAATATAAGGATCATCCAAATGACTTAGATAAGGTTATATATATTAATAATTAACCACTTGTGGTTCTTTTGGATTGTTATATTAAGTTTATTAACCATATAGTATAGGAAAACAAGAAGACACGATAAAAGTTAAATTATTTAACTTAGAGTTAAATCTAAATGATAAGGTTACAATAGTAACCTAAACTTGACTAAAACCTATTTTTTGAGAGTATTTAGACCCATCCCCATTTTATCTTCAAAATAAATCAATTTGGAGCTATTATAAACTGAATATGACTTTATTATAAAATAATATTTTAAGTTTTTCCGAAGGTGCCCTTCTCTCCCCTTATAAAAGGGCACCTCCTCCCTCTCCTCCTCACACAATTTTGAGCCTTAATGCTCGTCCAAAACCTTCCAATTTCTATTCTCCACTTCCCTAGAAACATCATAGTGGTCCTGGTATTCTTCAAATACCATCTTTAGTGCCCAAAGAGGAGGTTAAGAAAAGGCGCTTCAAAGAAGAGGTAATGTCCTCTACCGATTCTTTCCAATTTATTTCTTCTTCTACTTATTCTTCTTTATTTGTTACATAATAAATTAATAACATCAGTATCAATCATATACTAATATATTATTATAAATATGAAACAAACCTATTTAACCCACTATCAATCCTATGGAAAATTAAATCACCGCGCGTGCGTACGTACGGAATACCATCTCCACGCCGTGGTGTAATCTGTTTTCCACCACCACCTTACTTGGATTGGTATAATGGTGTAAAGAATAACTATATATGATTATTGTAAAGTGATATTTATTCTTAAATAATATACATACCCTTCGATATAATTCCACGATCATGGGAATGATATCATCGCTCGTGCGCACGTACGGCGTACCGTCTCCACGATGTGATGCAACTCGTTCTACATGATCTTCGTTGAATAGTGATTATATAAATGAATTGAATGAATAAATATGATATATATTACACTAATACCATTATGGAAATGAGGTATCTATAACCTAAAATGAAGAATAAGAATTTAGTCGACAAAACATGTATAAGAACATAAAGCAATGAACACCCGAATAACAAGTAGCAATGAAATATTACTAATAAGAAGATAAGAATATGAAAATATATGATATCATAAAAATTAATATGATTCTTTAATAAGTAAATGACATTATTTAAATCATTATATAGGAGGTTTGTATACGTACGAAGCAAATTGGACCTAAGTTAAGGGAAAATATCACAATCTCATTTTTATCTGAGATTGTTTATACTTCTGAATTTACTGGGGCATATTTATCATCCACATCTATGTTTAATCAATATGTAATATTATTTATACCCTCCTAAAATTGTTTAAATTCAATATTTCTCATTGGTGAGTTTTTAGTAAAATATATAAAAGGAATATTTTGTCGTTTTTAGTATGAGGTACTTTTGACTTTTCCAGCCAAAGTATGAGAAAAATGATTTTTTAAACTTATACGACATAAATGGATTTTATGATTTCATAGAACATTATTTCCATGTAGCTTCCTTTACAATTTTTCATGTTTATTTTTAATTAACTTCTTTTAGTTTAAAATTTCATGACAAGTTAAGAAAGGAAAAATGTTTTTGAAGTAGAAAGGGTATTTTCCTCAAGAATGGAGTTCAAGTGCATTATCAAAATTATTTTCATCTAAGATAATATAGGGTTCTGTTTCTATACCTATTTTTACATTGATTTGATTATGATGGAATTATTTTTATGAATTCATCTTATATTATATGATTTATGTTATGATGGCATGATGTTTAAGAATCCCATTTTTATTACATCGATTATGTTATGATATATGATTTATGATTTTGTGGCACACATAAGAATGGTGTCATTATGAGATGGGTGGGACCTATATCTCCCTCCAATGCATTGGGTAAAGATTTTTATCTCATGATATAGACATGGCTGGAATGGAAAGTAAATCCGGTTCAGTGATACAGGACTGAAACGAGGAGTAAACTCGGTTCAGAAATGGACTTTGTCTGCTAGGATACTCTTGGAAATGAGTATTGACTACTAAGAAATGATTCTCTATGATTATGTGTGTATTCCACAAAGTTTCATGTTTTAATTTATGATTATGTGGATTAAATTTCACTATTATGATTGATCCCATTTCATGATATTATGATCTCTTTTGTAGGATAAGATTTTCAAAATGTTATATTCTTATGAATATGATATGATTGATATTTCCTTTGTTTACCCTTACTGAGAATTTGAGCTCACCCTGTTGTATGTTTTCTTTTCCCCAGGTCAGGAAGAAGGGTATTAAGTAAGATATGATGAAAGGGACTCTAAATATGATGAAATAAATGGGAGACAATGTAGCTTCTATATGAACCAGATATTTATGTTTCCCAGTTTCTAAAGAAACTATACCTATACGGTCCTATCATGGTTTTGTTATATGTTGTAATAAGTGTGCTTCAATTTTGAAGTAATAACAATGCATGTAATGTATGGGTCGTTATAGACATAATCACATAAAATGTGGTTTAATAAGATGAAAATATATTTTTGTGAATAGTAACTTTTGACTTTTATTTACCACGGTTAAAAGTAAATAGGGTAATTAAGGGTAAAAAATGATATTATAATTACCTTAACGCATGTCCTAATTCTATTGGATAAGATTAATTCGACCAAAAACAATCTTAAGAATAAAATATGATCCTCTTTGGTCCACTTGGATTATATTATGACATTTATTATTATTTTATTTAAAGAAGAGTAAAAAGTGTTAAATTCAAAGTTTAATAACTAAATTTTTTTTAATATAAGGCTAAACATAATATAAATTCGACTATAAATATTCATTAGAAAGATAAAAATATTTCCTACATAATGGTATTTTATTTACAATTTTTAGACATTATATAATTTAATTTATTTATGACACAATGATGATGTAATAATTACCTTATTAATGAAATATTAAATTAAGTGATATTATAAATATCCAAATAAATGTAATTTGAGACTTCTTAGGAATTCCAATACTTTTCTAGGTTAATATACATGTTAGTGTTGATTAAATAAATTTTATTCAAAGTGATAAATTTTTTATGGCTTTCAAAAAAATCAAATACTAAATAGTGTCAAAATTTACATAATTGTGTTTTTAAAACAAATACTATATTATTAATTGATATAACATTCCTAAGAATCTATGGATCAGCCAAAAGACTTAGATAAGGTTATGTGTATTAATAATGAACCACTTTGGGTTCGCTTAGACTATTATATTAATTTTATTAACCATATAATATAAAAATACAAAGAGGCATGCACTACTAGAATTCAAGGTATTTGCGACGGGTTATTTGCGACGGGATCCTGTCACAAATAGGCTTTAGCGACGGGGCCCTGTCGCAAATAGCCCGTTGCAGAAAACGTTGTCGCAAAAAATATTATTTGTGGTGGGCCCGTTCTAAATAATATTTTTTGCGACGGAAAACTTCATCATTTCAAATAAGTCTCCAATTATATACTTTATATATAAAATCTCTTTTGCGACAGGACCTTCGCAAATACTTTTTTGCGACGGGCCCGTAATCCCGTCGCAAATGTTTTTTGAAAATAATTTTTTAGACTATTTGCGATGATCCCATAATCTCATCGCAAATACCTTTTTTAAGAAAAAAATATTTAGACTATTTGCAACAGGATCCCGTCGGAACAGATCCTGTCACAAATACTAAAGAAATTAAAAAAAATAGATTTAATAAAATTATGATTATTGAAAAATTAATTTTAATATTATTAAAATAAAAAAATAAAAAATATTAAAGTTCTCAATATTCACAAAAAAATATTAAAAAATATTAAAATATTATTATGATTATTGAAAAATTAATTTTAATATTATTAAAATAATAAAAAAATAAAAAATATTAAAATTCTAAATATTCACAAAAAATATAAAAAAATCATAAAATATTATTATGATTATTGAAAAATTAATTTTAATATTATTAAAATAAAAAAAATATTAAAATTCTCAATATTCACAGAAAGGTATAAAAAAAATCATAAAATATTATTATTATTATTATTATTAGTAAAATAAAAAAATAAAAAAAATAATACTGATAAAATATATTTAATAAAATTATGATTAATAAAATAATAATATTAATATTATTAAAAAAATAAAAAAATAAAAAAAATTAAAATTATCAATATTCACAAAAACAAATCATAAAATATTAAAAATTAAATTATGTAATAATCGCACCGATATAAAAGACAGAAACTGTAAATATTTCAAAATACAACAAATTTAAATACAAATGTTTTTGACATAAAAAAATCACTGGGGTCATCTTCTTGAGGAGGTGGAGGAGCTGAATGAGCTGGTGGAGGAAACTTCATCCCTAAACTACGAGTCAGACGACGCATGTACTCCATCTGCTCGTGATACTGTTGCTTCCATATATGCATCTCCTCCTCGTACTACTGCTGCTGCTGCTGCCATCGACGCATCTCCTCCACCTGTTGTTGTTGCTACTGCTGACGTATTTCTTCTTGCTGCTTCTGAAAACTCTCTATAAGGTCATTATGAGCTCGGAACTGCTCCAGATACTGTGAGCCAGAAGATTATGCCTCTCTACAAGATCCTCTTGAGTTGGATGCAAACACGCAGTAGTACCATAATAAGTACCAGGAGTCACATGAGAGCTGATACCAACTACTTGACCCTTCTCAAAGTCATATCGAGTCGCTTGCATCCATGCCACCTCGTCGAAATGGTGGGCACTGGTCTGATTAGTCACCTCGACCTGACCCTCAACTTGTGTCTGAGAAGTCACAGCCTCATATGACTCCTTTAATTCCAATTTCTAATTAAAATTCTGAAAATATTATATGTAGTTAATTTTCAAACTAAAAAAATAAGACTAACCACAATCTGACACTGGCGATCACCTCTAATCTCTCCGGTTGCGGGATCACTGTACATCCTCCGATAAACATCGTACTCTGTAATATCGAGATGTTCGACTATTAATATGAATATAAAACAAACTATTTATATTTGAAGTTATATAAAATATTTAAAAAAAATACTTACCATATTCTCTTTATGTGTACTGAATGTACGACTACCGGCTCGATGCGTCACCTCTGTCTCCCCCAGTTCTGCCGACCCAATGAAGACCTCCTCTGAAATCAACCACCCAACCAGTGTGCACATAATCCATCCCGAACCTGAGATGAAATGTACTCTGGTCGTTGGGCTCTACACAACTCATCAAATACAATCGCTCTTACTTTTTTTTATGGCCGTCTTTCTCAAATTGTGCAAAAACTGACGCAAACGCTCATGAAAAGCCACCTCCCATACTGTATGGATATTGTCACAAATGATATCATCGATGGGTTACCATAAACCCTACAAATAATTTATAATATCAAGTTATTACTAAAATAAATTTCAAAATAAATATTATTTATTTACGTACCAGCCAATGATTGTACATGTTGAGCTGCACATCAATGAGAATCTGTTCCCATGTGGTCGATGGCTTAGAAAAATAATTGCGCAATATAGCGCTCCCCTGTCCAATAGCTACATGCGAAAAACTATGAAAATAGAATAAATAATCAAACAATTAGTATATATATAAATAAATTAATTAAATCTAACTAAAATATATAGGTTATCATGCCTCTGTGTGTGTGGATCGAAGCCAAGACATGGATGTCACTTGGGGATAGGGTCAGGAATCATTAGTCTCGCAAGACCACGCCCCCTCCACATACCTCCTAAACCACCAGTAGGCTGAGGGTCAGATGATCCCACATCCCCCTCATCCAAAGGTAGTTCAGCCTTCTCTACCTCACACAATAGATCAGAGTCCATCTGAAATAGAAAATGATTGTTGTTAGTAGGTAGTTGAAAATAAATATTATATATATATATTAGTTATGACTATAACCAGCATTTAACTATGAAAATGTTCAACTTCATTATCATCTTCATATCTAACACTGCCAATGTCTTCATATTCCTCCTTGGCATCATCAATATCCATATGAGTTTCACTTTTATCATCCCTTTTCTTTTTAATTTCATTTGTAACATCATTAACATCTTCGTCACCATGGACCCTTAATTGTGGGGTGTCCTCATCAATATTCACATTTCTTTGTGAAAAAGATGGATTTTGAGTAGTCTCTTGAAAAATTTCAATTTTTTCCACTTTAGCAGAACCACATTCAGTTTGAGTAAATTGATTTTCCTGAGATTTCATTTTTATTATGATCCACCAATCACCCAGGTCTCTTAAAGTAGCAAAGTACTTTGCATAATAAATTTAATGTGCCTCTAGATCCAGTAAAAATGGTTCATTTACTGCATGAATACTTTTATATTTAATATTGACGATTCCATGAGTCGGATGAACATGAAAGCCTCTCTCAGTATCCAACCACCGAAATTTAAACATCATTGTGTAATTTTTTCCAAGATAACATTGCTCAATAATTTCATCCAAAATACTATAAAAGTAAACTTTAGTTTTCCTATGATGCGATCCTATGAAACAAACTCCATTGTTCATTGTTTTTTTTGATTCCCCATATGCACGTGTATGAAATCGAAAACCATTCACCACATATGCATTATAATATTTAACCATTTTGGATATTGGGTTACTCAATATACATAGTCACTTATCAATTTTATCAGCATGTTGAGACACCTGAAAATTTGTAAAATAATTATCAATATAATAAATTGAAAACTGAATTGATATTAAACCATCAATAATTTATGTTACCAGCTTTTGAAACCATTGATTTTTTTTTTGTCTGTGTTCTTCAAGAGCAGCTGTTGTAATTTTCGGAACTTGTTTCTTAATATGATTATCTTATAACCTAAAAATAAAATAATTTTACATACTGTAACAGAAATTATAGAATAAGTGATAGAATCACTCACAGTACAAATGATTTCATTTCTTCACAGTTGAGCAGAACATATGTATGAGCTCTGTGATATTCATCATCTAAAATCCATCATTCTTGAACTCCACTGAAGCCAAGATTTGGATAATTAAAACTGATAAATTATTAAACATTTCATCATTAACATTTCCCTAGCTCCATCCCATGCAATTTTTTTTTGAGGGATATTGAGATTCAAAATAGTGAGAGGAGAAAAAAGCAATTTCCTCTTGCAAATAAGCTTCAGCAATTGACCCTTCAACTGATGCTTTGTTACATAATTTTTACTTCAATTTCTTCATACATCTCTCGAATGGGTACATACATAGAAACTGTACTAGACCTCCACCTTTAGCTTCATGTGGAAAGTGTAATATTAGATGTTCCATTGAGTCAAAGAAAGTAGGTGGAAAGATTTTTTCCAGTTTACATATAATTATAGCAATATCTTCTTCCAGTTTTCTTAGCACATCGTAGTCAGTTGTCACTGCACAAATTTCTTGAAAAAAATATGATATGTCTGTTATCGAATCCAAAATCATAGAATTCAACAAACTACTAAACCTAATTGGCATAAGTCTTTCCATTATAACATGACAATCATGAATTTTTAATCTGGTAATATGACCATTCTTAACACATCTTCCCAAATTAGATCCATAGCCATCTAGAAGTCTCAAATCTGCAATCCACTGACAAAATAATAAACGACTCTCTTTGGACAGTGTATAAGCTGCTTTTGGCTTCACTAACCTCAGTGATCTGACATTTTCAAATAGTTCAAGTTCTGGTCGCCTGCAAATTTGGGCAAGATCTAATCGTGCTTTTACAGTATCATTGGTCTTACCTGGTGTATCCAAAACTGTATGAAATAAAATATCAAAATAATTCTTCTCAATTTGCATGACATCCAACATGTGGCGGACCAACAAATCAGACCAATTTGGGAGATCCTAAAAAATGCTTCATTTTATCCAATTATGTTACTTCCCAATGCCATGAATTTTCTATTGGTTTACTGTTGGCCCAAATGTGATGGGAGGTAATAAAAATACAACTGATTTTAACTCTATACCTGAGATCATTTTTTGAGGTTCATCCCTTTCAATTATTCCTTTTCTGAAATGTGATTTGTTCCTTCGAAAAGAATGATCAGTTGGAAGAAATCTGCGATAACAGTAAAAATAGAAAGTTTTTTTTCCATTTACAAGCATAAAAGATTTGTTGTATTTTATACAATAAGGACACGATTTCAGACCATGTGTACTCCAGCTAAATAACATTCCATATATCGGAAAGTCACTAATCATCCACATCAATGCAGCTTTTAATGTGAAATTTTGTTTCACAGCAACATCATATGTACTAACACCATTTCTCCACAATGCATTTAACTCATCAATAAATGGTTTCAAATAAACATCTATATTCTTTTTCAGATGTCCTGAGATTAATAAGGTCAAAAAGATACAGGGATCCTTCATCAACATCCATGGAGGTAGATTGTACGGAGTCATAAAGATAGGGCAACATGAATACTGACTACCATAAGAACCAAACGGACAGAAACCGTCAGTAGAAAGACCCAATCACACGTTTCAGGATTCTAAAGCAAAAGACGGATGCAGATGATCAAAATGTTTCCATGAATGACCATTAGATGGATGATTCAATCTTTTACCAGTTGAAATATTGGTTTTATGCCATAACATCATTGACATTGTGTTATGAGGCATAAACAAACGATGCAGCCTGTGTGTAAGGGGGAAATATCTCAACTGTTTTATAGGAATCACTCCATAGTTCCCTGATTGAGCTTCTTTATACCTCGATTGTCCACATGTTGGACAACCATCCAACAACTCATTTTCACCAGAATATAAGATGCAATCATTTTCACAGGCATGAATCTTCTGATAACTAAGTCCTCGATTAAAAACCAACCTCTTACTCTTATAGTAATTTGCAGGCAACACATTTCCCTCAGGTAATAGTGTTTTAACCAAAGAAATTATCTGATCAAAACAGTTGTTTTACAATGAATTATCTGATTTAATAGCCATAAATTTTTCAACTGCTTCTTATTTTCTTATCTTGAAACCAGAATATAATTCATCTTCAGCAGACCTCAAAAACTCATAAAATTTGGATGGTGCCAACTCTGGAGTTAAATCAATATCATCGTGAGTTTCGGTTTGTTGAACAGATGAACCTGCAACATCATGTACTAAATTTTAGAACTGTGATGGATCTGGAATCAAGTTATAAGTATCTTCTCTGGAACTTCATTCACCATGTTGATACCAAAAAACATAATCTAGTTGAAAACCAAACCGCAATATATGTCCCCCAACCTTGTCAAATGTGTCAAACGTTCTCAGAGCACATTTTTTACAAGGAAAATTAATTGTTCCTTCTGAAACATATTCTGGTTTTGATGATGAAAATTCTAAGAAAGCTTCAACACCCTCAAAATATATAGGATTTAAACCAGAACCATTTGGATTTCTGCACTGTTTTATCCAAGCATGATCATCTAATAATGACTGATGTCGACTTCCTTCTTCCATATTTTTCTAAAAAATATAAAATCATCATTATTTTTAAATAATTTGAAATTATAAAAATACTATCTAAAAAAAGAAGATAAATAATTACTACTACTTCTTAATAATTACCATTAATTAAAGGCGACACAATTTCCAGTGGATTGACGGCTCCTCTATTGTCCGATGGTTCATTTACTTGCATCTTTCTCACACTGAAATCAGAATGATGAATCTGATCGGAGGTACGAATATTTATTCTTGTATGCATGAGAATGAATATATGTATCTCCAACCAGATTCTTCATTGTGATTTTAGTGTGAGAAAGATGCAAGTAAATGAGCTGTCAGAAAAAAAGAGACCCCTTTTCATCGATGAATCGTCTTCTTCCAACCGTCACCACCTGAAAACATTATAAAAAATATGATCCTACGAATGCATATCCAATCTAATGTATACGAGATTGAATATGCCTATGTAGAAGCACATTTTTTATATTGTTTTGAGTTGATGAGAGATGAAAGGAGGAAAGTCATCGAGCAAAAGGAGTGTCGTCAATCCACTGGAAATTGTGCCAGGTTCATAGAATTTATTAAAATTTATTAAAATTTCTTTCTAACTGTTCCTAACTAATTATTACTAATTATTACTATTTATTTCTAATTATTACTAATTTAGAAATACTTATAAATACTTAGTAAAATGAAAAATGGTTGAATAATGAAAGGAAATTTGGTAATCATCGTTGTGGAGATGATTACAAAATTTCCCTTCATTATCCAAACAGTTTTAGTTTACTAATTATAATTATATATAATTATTATTAATAAAAAAATTATATTATCAATATTTATAAAAAAACAATATTAATATTATTAAAATAATAAAAAAATTATAAAATATTCAAATTACCAATATTCACAACAGGATTTGCTCTATTCTTAACATGTTCAAATCTCAAAGGGTCTCTAATTGTCAGGTCATGCGCAATAAAAAGTTTGTGTCAATCATGTCCAATGTAAACTCTATAATTGTCCTTGCATGGTTGATCACCTCTCAAGTGGTGTTGCAATTGGATGACCAAAGTAATGTCGTTCTTGTCTCTAAGAATCATCTCGCTCTATTTACATAGATCATTCATCCTTAAAAATTTGAGGGGATATGTCACGACCTGTCCTCGGGGCCCGTGCCGTGACTACCCCAACCTCAACGCTGTCGTCGAACGATCATTCTTCGCGGAATTAACCGTCATGAAAAAAGAGGTTTGTCGTGGAAGGAGAGGATCACCGCGGAAGAAGAGGTTCTCCATTGGAATTGAGTGATCTCCGAGGAAGGCATCTCTTGCCGTTGGAGGTTGGCGTTCTTCGTTGGCGGTAGAGTGTTCTTCGCGTTCTTCATCGAAGAACGAAGAATCCTATCTTTGTTCTCCCAAAGGTTTCACACAACACAAACCCCTAACAATAATAAAATAATCCTATTATTATTTTATTATCAACTTAAGAATTGAAAAACAAAATATAAGAAATGAACAATTAATTCGAAGAATTAATTGTAACAATTTAACTGCCCAATTTAATTGGGCGTTTCTTAACCAGAAAAATGCATGGTTGACATTCATTAAAGAGGGGGTGTGTAGGTGCGTTACTTAGGAGGGAAGAAATGGTGGGGCTCGTGCACGCCCCACCTCACAAATATCCTACCTAGTGGGTAGGATATTTTGGGTTCCACCCTATCTGCTTAACTTGGCTTAAATGGCTTTAAGAAAAATAAAATAAAAAAGTCGCACCACTTTTATTTTATTCTTTAACTTAACCCCAAAAATTAAAAACCACACCCGAGCAAAAGCAACTCCAGAAAAGGTGTTCCTAAGCAATTATCGGCGCTGCGATTCCATCGGTGCCCTCAGAATTTGATTCCGAGCACCGGTTCAAAATTTAGAAAAACCTGCTCGTCCGTTCACTGAACGTACCTGATCCAAACTTCAGAAAATGATTCCGGGCACACCGGGCCTCAGAATCAGGTGCCTTTATAAACCGTACTCTTATAAAATTCCGAAGAAAATTAAGAAAGAAAAAAAATTCCTTGAATTTTACGGGTCTTTACATCACTCCCACCTTAGGGCTTTACGTCCTCGTAAAGATACATCATAAACTAGGGAAACAAAAGTGGGTACTGAGCACGCATCTGAGCCTTCCGCTCATCTGTGCTCTCTTGGAGGTTCCCGTGCTACCAAAAAAAGCGCACAAGAGGAATCGACTATCCCGTAGGACCCGCTCCTGTCATTCCTCAACCTCTACCGGAACCTGCGCAAAAGTCACCCCATCATCAGAGTCTGACTCCCCATGGTCGATGACATGCGTCAGGTCATGCTCGTATCTTCTCAGCTGGGATACGTGGAAGACGTCATGCACCCGGTGCAACTGAGGTGGATGAGTCAAGCGGTAAACCACCCCGCCTAACCCGTTTATGACCTAGAAGGGTCCAATTGAAGCGCAGAGACCACTTGCCGCCCCGGCCAAAACTCTGTAACTTGCGTAGAGGTGAGACCCGTAGAGAAAACGTGGTCGCCATCCTCGAACTCTAGTGGCCTCCGCCTCCTGACAGCAAAAGTCCTTTGTTGGCTCTGAGCTGTCATCATCCACTCCTGGGTGACTTGGACCTATTCTGGTTCTATAAGAGATGCTAATATTTCTTCCTTGCCGATAAGAGAAATCCGGTCTCATCCCCTAGATGAACCACATTCTTCACTTAATACAGTCAATCCCATCATGGATGATACTAATCCATACCAAGGATGACGTTGTAAGGCCTTGACGCTACTACCAAGAGATCCGACCATTACTCTTACCTCCAAGGGTTGAGTCACACTGTCGGCATCAGTGTGTGGTAACTGAGTCTCCTCCAGTAGGTATCAAAAAAGTGAGGGTCAAGTCAATGGTTTTTAAACCGGAACCTCTTAGTAACAACAAAAAGAGAGGACAAGAAAGTAAATGCCACAAGGGAAAGTGTCTTTTATTACTTCAGCTCAAGTACAAAGACACAAAGCATCTACAGACCAACATCAACAAAGCTAGAAGCAACATGAACAAAAGTCTCCACGTCTGGAGCTAGTCCTGCTCCTGTCCATTTGCTCCCAGAGCTCCATGATCGTAGGCCTCAGCTGCCTGAAGCTGAGCTCTTCCCTGTCCACCTGTTCCCTGCGGTCGGGGTGGACCTCCTGGAGGTGGTGGTGGCAACACCTCGAAGCGTCGTCCACCTCCAGCTGCACGACCAACTCCCCTGTCACGGTCTCCTGCTCCATGCGGTCTGCCTCGATCGAACCTCTGCCTCTGCCTAGGAGGTCCTTCGTTCATTTTCTGGTCATCTGTATGGCGGGTCGGACAGTCACGAGCCATGTGACCAACCCCGCCGCAGGAGTAACACTGCCCGCGCATGGTAAGTCATTCTCCACCCCGGGTGCCTCACACAAACGATTATGTGTCATGCGGTCGAACACCTGTAGGTCTAGTCCTCTTGGACCTCTGCGTCATCTGTCTACTACCTGCTGCAGAAGACTCTGCCGCATGCCGGCTAGTGGTGGGTCCTGCTGCTGGAGACTGCTCAGCAAGGAAACTCTACACTAAGAGGGCTCTCTCTAACACCCCTGTCTGGGTCAGAATACTGTGAGAAACAACTGAGGCTCTGATCTCTCGCCTGTGCCCCTACTCCAAGGTTTGGGGCCTGAATAATGAGTCCCGTACCATATCTGTGGAATAGCATGAGAGATCGGTAAACCTCGCTGCGTACTGGGCTACTGTCATGCTGCCCTGCCGCAGCTGTAGTAGCTCCTGGATGCGCACCGCTTGGAGGGTGGCTGGGACGAACTTTGAGCAAAAAAGGCTCTCAAAGTCCATCCAAAGGAGAGATACCTCATCGTGCACCTGGAGCATCAAGCTCCACCATCTGCATGCTGCCACGTGCATGAGGCTCGCTGTAAGGACCACCATAAGGTCAGCTGGTGTCCCTACCAATCGGAAAACTCGCACAACTGCCTCCAGCCAATCCTCGGCTTCCTGAGGGTCCGTCTCCCCACGGAACCTGGGCGGTCGCTGACGCTGAAACTCGTGCAGTGCACTATGGCGATGTGCACCATCAGCAGATGGGGCTAGTCGCATCGGTGGCTCGGCAGGTAGAGGTACCGCCGATGCCTCTGTTGTCAAAGGGCCCTGTACCGAGGCCTCGTCGCTCGGTGGGCTATCGTCCCGCACAACGCTCGGAACCCTAGCAGGCTGCCATCGTGGGGCCATCATGAAAGAGACAGGTATGCCACGGTCAGAACATCATACCCGGTGAGATGACACAAAGTAATCAGAGAGAAAACCTGAAACACACGTGTAATCAATGTTTTCGTGTATTAAGTCGGAAATCAGAAGTCAGGGTCCTGGTGTACGGATACGTCGGCCGCTGCACCAACACTGGACTCCCTGGACTGATAACCACACTCAATACTCTTAACACTATTACTTAACATAGAAAAAGATCAGAGACCTGAGTTCTGTGGTAGAACTGAACTCCTCTGATACCAATTTGTCACGACCCGTCCTCGGGGCCCGTGCCGTGACTACCCCAACCTCAACGCTGTCGTCGAATGAGCATTCGTCGCGGAATTTACCATCGCAAAAAAAGAGGTTTGTCATGGAAGAAGAGGATCTCCGCGGAAGAAGAGGTTCACCGTTGGCGTTGGGTGATCTCCGAGGAAGGCATCTCTCACCGTCGGAGGTTGGCGTTCTTCATTGGCGGTAGAGCGTTCTTCGCGTTCTTCGTCGAAGAACGAAGAATCCTCTCTTTGTTCTCCCAAAGGTTTCACACAACACAAACCCCCAACAATAATAAAATAATCCTCTTCTTATTTTATTATCAACTTAAGAATTAAAAAATAAAAGATAAGAAATGAACAATTAATTCGAAGAATTAATTGTAATAATTTAACTGACCAATTTAATGGGGCATTTCTTAACCAGAAAAACGCATGGTTGACTTTCATTAAAGAGGGGGTTTGCGGGTGCGTTACTTAGGAGGGAAGAGACAATGGGGCTCGTGCGGGCCCCACCTCACAAATATCCTACCTAGTGGGTAGGATATTTTGGGTTCCACCTAATCCACTTAACTTGGCTTAAGTGGCTTTAAGTAAAATAAAATAAAAAAGTCGCACCACTTTTATTTTATTCTTTAACTTAACCCCAAAAATTAAAAACCACACCCGAGCAAACGAAACTCCGAAAAAGGTGTTCCTAAGCAATTATCGGCGCTGCGATTCCATCGGTGCCCTTAGAATTTGATTCCGAGCACCAGTTCAAAAGTTAAAAAAACCCGCTCATCCGTTCACTGAACGTACCCGAGCCAAACTTCGGAAAATGATTCCGGGCACACCGGGCCTCAGAATCAGGTGCCGTCAGAAACCACGCTCTTGTAAAATTCTAAAGAAAATTAAGAAAGAAAAAAAAAATTCCTTGAATTTTGCGGGTCTCTACAGGATATCAGTATAATTCCTTTAAATTTTCAAGGAAGAATGGTCTATGTAAAGGGTCATGTGAGATAATTCTTATAAATGAGAAGGGCCTGACTTAGGTTGTCCTATTGCAACGCTACTTGCAAGGTGATCTACCAAGCAAGGACAACTATATCTAATTATATCTAATTATTACTAATTATGACTAATTATTACTAATTATTACTAATTATGACTAATTATTACTAATTATGACTAATTATGACTAATTATGACTAATTATTACTAATTATTACTAATTAATACTAATTATTACAAATTATTACTAATTATTACTAATTATATCTAATTATATCTAATTTTATATAATTATTACTAATTATATCATATTATATCTAATTATATCTAATTATATCTAATTATATCTAATTATTACTAATTATATCTAATTATTACTAATTATTACTATTTATTACTAATTATTAATAATTATTACTAATTATTACTAATTTTATCAAATTATATCAAATTATTACTAATTATTACTAATTATTACTAATTATTACAAATTATTGCAAATTATTACTAATTATATCTAATTATATCTAATTATATATAATTATTACTATTTATTTCTAATTATTGCTAATTATTATTATTTATTATTATTTATTAGTATTTATTAGTAATTATTACTAATTATTGTTAATTATTCCTAATTATTGCTAATTATTCCTAATTATTTCTAATTATTACTAATTATTGCCAAATATTACTAATTATTGATAAATATTACTAACTATTAGTATTTATTCCCAATTATTATTATTTATTCCTAATTATTACTAATTATTCTTCTTTATAACTAATTATTACTATTTATTACCAACTATTACTATTTTTTACTAACTATTACAATTTATTCCTAATTATTATTATTTATTCCTAACTATTGCTATTTATTGCTAATTATTATTATTTATTGATAATTATTAGTAATTATTAGTTGTTATTACTAATTATTAGTATTTATTACTAATTATTACAATTTATTACTAATTATTACAAATTATTACAATTTATAACTAATTACAACTAATTATTACTAATTATAGCTAATTATTACTAATTATTGTTAATTATTACTAATTATTGCTAATTATTACTAATTATTTCTAATTATTCCTAACTATTGCTAATTATTCCTAATTATTGCTAATTATTACTAACTATTAGTAAGTATTACTAATTATAAGTAGTTATTCCTAATTATTCGTAATTATTCCTAATTATTACTAATTATTCTTAATTATTACTAATTATTCCTAATTATTACTAATTATTCCTAATTATTACTAATTATTCCTATTTATTAATATTTATTTCTATTTTTTACTAATTATTGCAAATTATTTCTATTTATTTCTCTTTATTGCTAATTATTTCTAATTATTCCTAATTATTGCTAATTATTGCTAATTATTAGTAATTATTAGTAATTATTAGTAATTATTAGTATTTATTATTAATTATTACAATTTATTACTAATTATTACAATTTATTATTAATTATTACAATTTATTACTAACTATTATTAATTATTGCTAATTATTGCTAATTATTACTAATTATTGCTAATTATTACTAATTATTGCTAATTATTGCTAATTATTGCTAATTATTCCTAATTATTGCTAATTATTACTAATTATTAGTATGTATTACTAATTATAAGTATTTATTCCTAATTAGTCGTAATTATTCCTAATTATTACTAATTATTCTTAATTATTACTAATTATTAATATTTATTTCTATTTATTACTAATTATTGCTAATTATGTCTATTTATTTCTATTTATTGCAAATTATTTCTAATTATTCCTAATTATTGCTAATTATTGCTATTTATTTCAATTTATTGCTAATTATTTCTAATTAATCCTAATTATTGATAATTATTGCTAATTATTAGTATTTATTAGTATTTATTAGTAATTATTAGTAATTATTAGTATTTATTAGTAATTATTAGTAATTATTACTAATTATAACAATTTATTTCTAATTATTATTAATTATTGCTATTTATTTCTATTTATTACTTATTATTGCTAATTATTACTAATTATTGCAAATTATTACTAATTGTTGCTAACTATTCCTAATTATTGCTAATTATTCCTAATTACTACTATTTATTATCATTTATTTCTAATTATACATAATTATTACTAATTATTCCTATTTATTACTATTTATTGATATTTATTACCAATTATTATTAATTATTACAGATTAATTATATACATTACTAATTATCGTTAATAATTAATAATTACTACTAATTATAAACAATTAATACTAAAAATCTCAATTTATTAGTACAAATAAACACTAATGACAAAACAATTTAAATTTAATTTAATTACAACTAATCAACAATATAAAAATTAACATAAAAATGAAATAAATAATAAATTAAAAAAACATAAATACCTTTAAGACTGATTTTCTATTGATGCAGACGGCTCCACAACTTCTTCGTGAACAAAAAAATTAACTTGGAAAAATTATTTCTCTAAAATATGAGTTTAGAGAGAAACATGATGTAAAATTTGAGAGGAATGAGAGGAAAACGGATAGGGGTATATATAGGTTAGATTATTTGCGATGAGATTATTTGCGACTGGATACCCATCACAAATAGTATCTTTTGTTACGAGACCCATCGCAAAAACCAACACCCGTATTAATTACTATCGGCGGTTAAAAAGTTACTCGCGATGGGACCCATCGCAAATAGTCCCTACAGACACACCTTTTGCGACGGGACGACATCCCGTCACAAAAGGCTATAAACCGCCGCTGGTTATTGGCGACGGTGGGATCCCACCGTCGCGAATAACCTTTGCGCTGTTTGGTGCGCTATCCGCGCGAAACTATTTGCGACGGAAGACGAAATCCCGTCGCAAATAACCTCTTGGACGGACCTTTTGCAATGGGATTTATTCCCGTCGCAAAAATCCCTTTTTCCCGAAGTGATGGTAAATGTCAAACTATTTAACTAAGAGTTAAATCTAAAAGATACGGTTAATATGGTGACTTAAACCAGTCTAAAACTATTGGATGAGAGGTTTTCGACCCATCCCCACCTTAGCCTCGAAATAAATCATTTTGGAGCCATTAGAAACTGAAAATAATTTTATAATAAAATAATATTTCAAGCTTTTCCTAAAGTGACCCTCACCTCTCTTATAAAAGGGTACTTCTCATTCTCTTAAATTCACTCCTCCAAATCCATTTTGATCGGCCAACCGCTTCCCAAATATCCTCCGAAATATCCTCCCTTCGACCTAAGGCCTTACTTTGATCACAAAGCCAACCTAAGGAGCCCTTTTGATCAACTCAAAAGAAAACACCCGAAGAAGAGGTAATAATTTCACCACCCTCTTTCAAGTTCTTTTCCTCTTCCACTTCCACTTTCTTTGTTGTTTCCATAAAAAAATAATAAATCTAGTAACATCTACATACTGTAATGTTATTATAAATATGGTACAACTATATTCGTTTTTCTATCCATCCTATAAATGACAAAGTCCCCATATGTGCGCACGTACGGCTTATCATCTCCACGTCGTGGTGTTGTTTTTTATTCAAACACTTCATTATTTGGTTCGGTATAATAATGAGTATAAATGATGTAAATAATAAATATAACATGTTATTAATTCTGTATGTATGATATACCATCAAATTTTATACGATTTTCCCATCAATATAATGATATTGTCGCTCGTGCGTATGTATGGATTACCATCTCCCCGAACGCGATGAAATTCATTCCTCATCGTAATCATTCAATAATAATTTTCATTTTATGATTACAAATAATATTTAAGAACTTAATATAAATATGGATATGAATTAAATACATCCTATTTATAACAAACATGGCTTATGTAACCAAGCATATAAAGGAAACGAATAAGTTAACACCTGAAACGATGATACTACTAAAATGTTATTAACAAAGCAATATTAAAATATAATATATGATATCATATATATGTATATGATTATTTTATAAATTAATAATAATGATTTAACTATTATACTGGAGGTTTACAGACCCTCGACCAAGGAAAAGTACAAGGTAATGGTTAATTTCACAATCTCTTCATTATCTGAGGATGTTTATATGTGAGTATCTACTGGGACCTCTTTATCATCCATATCTATGTTTCTTAAAAATATATTTAAAAACATTTTTACAATTTCCTAGACTATGGTTTAAAGTAATTTATACCCTTCTTGACTTCTTATAAAATGTTTATCTAGGAATCTTTCCATCGTTTTCCAAACAAGGACCTTTACGACCTTTTCAAAAACATTAAGGAAAGATTTTTTTTAACTTATATGATAGGTGCTGCTATTTTCCCCCATTATAACACCTTTGAAGCTTCCCTTACAAGATTATAAGAATATAAATGTTTTCTTTTATTATTACATCACTTCTAAATGTTTTCAAAATAAAAAGATATATCTCTCTCAAAATTATTTTGATTTCATCTATGTCAACAATATTTAATAGATTTTAAACTTGTTTGAAGTTGATTATTACGATACAAATCTTCCATATTTTATTGAAGGTTTTGTGATATATTAGACCGTGGATGTGTTATTTTTATACCATTCCTGGTTTTTGGTTAAAGTAAGACATTTCATATTCTAGTTTTAATATGAATGTTTATGTTATGTATCAACCTTTTTATGTGAGGAATGTATTGGACTTAATAAGTGATGTGTGGAGCCCACTATAGCTCATCGGTGCATCGGTAGGTCTCACAAGATAATTAGATGTGGAATTGGCCAAGGACTTTCCCAATTTTGATATATGGTTTTTGCCGAGGCCTTAATCATTTTTAGACGTCTTGGATGAGGCTTTGAAAAAATATTTCAGAATGTCCAACATTATGCATTCCCTCATTATGAAAATATTATTGATGGTTCAGGTGGTTATTCGACTAGTAAGACACCCATTACTGTGTTTTTTATGGCGTTATTTACTCAGGTCATATTCCTTCCATAAAGTGTTCCTTTTTATTATTTGTAAAGGCATGTGTTTTCAATTATTCACCTTGCCTAATGTTTATGTTATCTTCCTATGTATTTCTTACCCTTACTGACCATTTGAGGTCACCCATTTATTATGTTTCATTTTCCCAGGATATGTAGAAGTTAGTTATGAGTGACTTGCAGGCACAATTCAGGAGGCTTGGATGTTCTAATGGAATATATTAGTGTTGTATTTATTTTCAAGTTGTAATATTGAACATATGTATGTATCCTATTTCCATTAATACTAAACTAATCGATCTTTCAAGACATGATTCCTTGTATCACGCCAATGTTATGTAATAAAGCACCAACTCTAGGTAACTAGGGTCAGGGCATTACAATAATTATTCAGAGATGATATTTTGTTGATGGGATATAATATCTTTTATAAATTTACAAATTTAAAAATCACAATCAATGTCATTATTTTATTTTGAATACTACATAATCATTGAGAAGAATAAGTAATTTGTTTTTATATATATATTAATATTTAATTATTATTATATATAACTTAATATTTATCCATTTTAATAAATTTATTTGCTTCTTGTGCTCATGGACCACCCACAAACCCTGATTTGGAGGATATTGAAACACTTCCCTATCATTAAACGAATCATTAAAACATATAAATTTAATTCAATTTGTAAAATGATGAATATAGTGTATTAAAATTTGATAAACGTTATGATGTGTTTTTGATTTGTTGGAAATCCTTTCTTTGAATCCAAAAAATAAATCTTTGGAGTATCCAATTTGATTTAAAATGATTAAAAAAACAAAAATAAAATATGTATTAGAAGAAATGAGAAGATATTATATATGATTAGATTACAGAGTTGTCCCACTATATTTTGTGTATTTATAAGATTCCATCGTTAATAAGTTTTTTTCAAATATTTTGGCTAGTTTCTGCACTGTTATTTCGATATCTTTTTTTCTAGTGACATTTTTCTATAGAAGTGACATGATGACTAATGATTCCAAATTATTGTTCTCAGGGTTTTACATTTACATAGTATTGATATATACCCCTGTAAAAAAATATGAGTATTATTTAACTATAATTAACATAGTAGATTAGCTATTGGACCAACATATTATGACAATACACCTCATGTATAAATTTATAACTAAGACTCATAGTTATCTATGCTTGATAATTTCACCTATATTCTCAAAAGAAATATTATATGTAATATCCTTGCCATATATTATTTATTAAAAATCATTAAAGGTTGTACTATTATCATTAATTATTGTATCCATATGAACATTTAATATCAATAATTGTGAAAGTTTAGTTGGTGGGGTAAAGGTGATCTCAGAATGTCATTTAAATTTACTATTTGATACTTTATATTGTTTTTATTTATTCTTTTTCTCTGAAATTATTTTCTTCATCCCCAAAATAATTCCTTGGTTTATTAATTTTTCATTATTTTTTAAAGTTTTTTCATAAAAAATAAATCGTAACGTACATCCCTCTTTGTTGTCATGTTTTTTACAAGAACAAATAACCTTTCTATGAAACTTCCAATATAAATTTTGATTGTGTGAAAATCCAAATTATCAAGATGAATAGGTATATAAATTTTTAACTTGTGACCTATGTGAATACCTTTTTTGACATGATATTTGGGAATTTATCTATTATGTAGAATATCTCCTTTGATATTATACATTATACACCTCGTAATAAGACTCTAGGTCGATATTAATAGATATAAATCACAATCAAATTCACCCTATTGAATTTTATTATAATAAATGTATTAGTAGTTTTTATTCACAATTAGAATAATTATTTTGGGAAAATTCGATTACTTCGAGTAATTTTGGCCTTTTAGGGGAATGGATAGCCTCAAATCTGGGGTGAATTGGATCTTCATGTCATTATTATTGAGTTGTGATTTCTTCTTCCTAATGCCTTCTCATTAACTATTCTATCAATTAAAACTTTGAAATATATTTTTCAATAAGAGAATATATACATTCCTCCATATATTTTATTCTCCAATAGACATTCCTATATGCCATTTCTTTCTCAAAATATATTCAAGGAGACACTCCATTACCTATAAATATGATGTAGTCATATTATTCTAAACACATAAAGACCACTAAAATTAGTCATTCATTGGATACAGCAGATGATTATTCTTGTATCTAACCTAGATAATAAATAGTATAACTACTATATATTTTTATATAACACTAATTTAGATTATAAAAAAATTATTATGTCATATTTACCAATTATTCACATACATATTTGGTGCTTTTGTCTAATAATGTTCCCTAATTATTTATAAGAACCTCCTTCCATAGCACATATCATGGGACGAAAGTTGATTTGTATTTTTGTTGAATAATTTTTATATAATAAATGTAATATAATAATATTATGATTTTATTCCATATAAAAATATTTCTATAGTTTTAAAAATTATACCATTTTTGAAAAAAGTGAATTGTACCTCATCCTTGCTTTACGATAGTGGTAAATTGGGTTTGATTTAGGCTACATATTTTTAACACTCATTTCATGGTTCATTAATTAAAAATTATTAATCAATGTTATTAATATCATAATTTCCAAGTAAAATATTAGTAATCACAATGCACCTAAAATGATGCCTCCTTATGATGGCTAACAAACACATTTCTTGCGTCATTATTTAACATCTGTTCATATAATTGTAGTGGGTGGGGGTTTAATTTATCTTCAATGTCTATGAGATGGTGATTTAGAATAATTATTTGAAAGTATCTATGATCATTTCCTATGAACAATAATATAAATTTCATTCAAAGTTTCTATAATACAAATGCACTTTATAAGAGATAATGGAGTGAAAATAATTGTTTCATTATTATATATATTATAGATATAGATAAATTATATCATAATGTTACTTTAATGTCTATAAAAATAAGTTCCGTTTACAAAAAAACAACACTATGAAACATATCTACATCATTAACCATTTGAATTTGAGTGTTCAACTTAATATAACAAATGAAAATAGACCTTTTTGGGGTTAATATGCTTGTCATTTTCATTCCATATGACCTATAATTTTATGCCATTTCTCCTCGCCTTTATATTTTTTCGTAATAATGTTACACTATGATGATCCAATTTTTTATTAGACATAGGTTGTTCATCTTTTACTATTTCCTCAGTTTCAACATTTCCAATATATTGTTCCACAAAATTGGTAGTAGTAATAAGTGTATAAACTTTTTGTTCCTCAAAATTAAAAGCATCATCAAGTGGATAATCCATTATATTCATAATTAGAAGAAAAATTAATTTATATTATGTTAATATAATAGTGAACACATAATATTATGAGGTAACAAAATGTATATTGAAAAAACTTCAACATGAATATTGAACTCTTTATTTCCTTTAAAGGATTAAGGGATATGGCCCCTATTTTGATTTTCCAAATCACCTCCTTGTGGTCCCCTATAACATACAAGACCTTATCTACATTGATATTGTTGTTCCCAAATAGGATCAATACCATTGAGAGAGGTGTGAATTAGTGGTTCCTTTTTCTTTTATAAGAATATATATTAGCTTCTATTTTGAACTTTCTAAACATATGAAAGTTATTTAAGATATTATCAACTCAAGTATATATTCCCAAAATCACTTTTCATATGAAACAAATATAAATAAAATTAAGTATATAATATTTAAAAGGTTTGGTACAAATACCTACTCCTTTCCATGTTGGATAGTCCCATTAACATGGATTCCTCCACTATCTTCTTTATAGAATAAAAAGGCACAAGAATTGAACAATTCAAAAAACCTAGTAGAAAATTTCTTGATTTATTTGGTTATAACCTCAAACTATATTTTTTAGTTTCTAATTTCATACAAATGAGTATGCACCCCATAAAAAAATAAATCCTTTTTAGTAACTTATAAGTATCAATAGTTACAAAATTTACTTTTCTTATTTTCTGATCCTCTTCAAAAAATATTTACTTCTTCTATAAGTAATCTAGATCAAACATTACCTATGTAAAATCATTAAAAACATCATCAATGATCCATAGAACTTTTTTGTCATGTAAAATTATTTATAAAGTCTGTTTAGAACAATTCCTTCGAAAAATGTATTCTGAACTACCTCGGTCTGGTAACCTATGTCTGATGGTCTTCGTCTAATTGACCTTATTTTGATTATACTTTGGCTCTTCCTTCTTAAACTATGTAGAAACACAATTTGTAGCTTTGATTTCCTTCATCTAATATAACTCATTTTGAAAAACCTTTTTCTAATGGATTTCACTCTAATGAGATCCCTTGTATGAACTTACTCTGATGAAATATCATCCAGTGGAACTTTCTTTGATGATCATATTGAACCTAACTTTACTAGATCTTTATTAGTGTCAACCTAAAAAAATAGTTTGATCAGAATCTTAATACCTGTTCGGAAATTGTCAAGGATATGGAACATGTGAACAGTTCATGTTGGCCAAGTACAAATATACCAAGAACTCCTTTTATAAGCACCCTAGAATGGAAAAGAAAGGAAAACTCTTTTTACTTACAACTCAATTTAATTTATAAATTCTAGTTTTCTAATTCATTTAATTTTTTATTTTTAACTCCTTTGAATATAATAAATACTTCTTGTAGATTCCCAAATCTTCTCAAATATACTCAACTCTTCCAACTTATTCAGGTTTACAAATAATTATTCATATGGATTATTCATTACGATTTTTCATTGCGATGAAAACATATGAAAAATTAAAGATTACCTCTTAGGATAACCTCTTTATAACCAGGACTATCAAATGTAACACAATATAAAATGTTGATAGAATTCTGTAGCATTCAAAAACATCCATGGTCAATATTTTGACATCAAGACCACTTTAGAAATATCTTATTAGTATTTATCCTATTATTTAATTCTTTAGACCGATGATTATGAGTAATATGACCTCATCAGTTTCATCTTGTGTTTGATGGATCAGTCCCTGCATCACTCTGATGAATCGTTTCTTCCAAAAATAAAAAATTTATCATTCACTATTCCTATGATAAAACTTTGATTCTGATTCACATAAGATTCCAAAAATATAAAATGAATTGGTGTATGAATCCATTATGATAAATCAATTTCAGCAGTGACTTCTTTACTTCCACAAGATCAATCTTCCAGCCTTCTGATATTTTCATACATATGATTCCCATACTGATAATCTGTATCCTTTGGTTTCTGATGTTCCTCACACAAACGAGAATAATTTATAATAATTCTCCATATATTCTCCTCTATTTCAAAAAGTCCAGCTTATATAATGAATTATTCAAAACATTGAGAATGTTTAATATCAGAATAGCATCATCTAACCTACATTGATAAGTACAATTTTTATCCTTCTAACAACTCATTTATTTCCAATTAGGATTAAATATGATATGTTGGCTTCTGTATCTCTTTACAATCGTATCTCCTTCACCTTTCTTTCAAATAGCTTGAATGAAAAGTATATCAGATTACTTATGATATTGATAACTAATCAAATAGAACAACATCATTGGATTTTCATAAGGTCAATTCAAACTTTGAATGAATTATTTATTATGATCATAACATTCTTTCCAAACATGATATGATTTTTAGTAACTTCTGACTTTCTATAAAAACCCGAATTTGATGTATCTTATACAATGACTTATGTCGACAAACTCTGTTTGATATGCGGTTATAATTTTGAACTTTTCAAGAACTATTATTTTATCTAAATTTTAATCACATTATCACCAGGTAAGTTTTTTACATACATTACTAAACTTATTCATCCTTTTTCATATATTGATCTATTTATAAAAAATATAACAAAAACATAACTTGGTCCTAACAATATCCCCCTTGTGTCTATATTCAATACCCACTTCAAAATAATACAACGTTTTTCTTTTCAAAAGTTTTCATCTCTTAATTCCTTTCTTTCTCCCACTATTTTTTTATATCTCCACAATTAATTTTCTCTCCACCTTATTGAAAATAAAATTCAAAGGGATCGTCATGATAAGTTTTCCCCTTATTGAAAAATAATATCATTTCCACGGGTTGGAAATTTTCATCTCAAAATCTTGAAATTCTTATTCAGGAGAACATAAGTATTACATGATTTTTATAACTAAGATATTTTAACTATATATTTATAAGTCTATGTTGGTGAACTCAGTGTAGAAAACAAGAAATTATAATCAAGGTAATCATTGTTCTCAAAAAAACAACCTTCATGTGATACATTGACATGTTTCTTTCAATATTCTCATTTCAAGGTAAATTCATGAGAATATTTGTTAAAACAAGAATAACCTACACCCACCCCAAAAAAACATATAATAAATTTTAGATATATAAAAACAAAACTCCAAAAATGCATATTTTTTAACCTCTTACTTTATTTTACAATAATAGTAAGAGACTCACCATAATATTCATTATTTCAACTCCTTAAAATACCTATAAGTTAGTAAAAAAAAATGTTTTGGGAATAAGGAGAAACCAAATTAGTTATTTATATTCATATTTAAGACATAGAGTCCTATATTTTTCTTGTATTTCTATTCTCCTTCTTGGATATTGAATTGGATTCATTTTCTTCCATCTGTTCATCCTTCTCAAATTTTGTAAATTGTTTTTTATCATTTTCAGATTCTTATGATAAGGATGTAAAAATATTTTCTTCTATAGTAACCTTTTTGTTTTAATGAGTTTTTAAAAACTCTTTTATTAATTCCTCTTGTTCTGGAAGGATAGTTAAATAATATTTAGTAACATGCCCATCTTACTCACACCTTTTAAATTTTTTTAGAATTTTAAAATCACCATTTGTTGAAAACCTTTTATCAAATTTGTTCTTAGCTTCAGAAACCAATTTATTTCCCTTTAATTTATGTTATTTTTGTTCTTATTCTAACTTTATTTCCATGTAATCATTCTATGGACAAAAAAATATGCACTACTTATTTTCAGACACATAATGTTTGTTTTTCTTCACTTTCTTAACATACTAAATATTATTTATCTTCGACTGCACAATATTTTTAGGAAACTTTTGTCTTATTTTCTCATCATAGCTCCCCCTTGATTCATACTTGTTTCTTGGTATAGAAATTTTGTACCATCATGAATAATTTTTGGGTCCAAAAACTCCATAACACCAACATTTACCTCTAAATATTGATTTTTTAGAATGATGTTGAAATTTTTTAGAACATTTATATTATTGTTTCTTCTTAAAAAAATTGTGGATCACTTTTCTCAAGAGGATACACTCTTTAATAATTATTATATTTCTTAGTGAAATATGATTTCTCACAATAATACTATTGTAAAACAATTTATCCACATTCTTTAAAAGTTTTGAATTTAACATAAACTACCTTGCTGATGTTTTTTCTCCTCTACATTAACTCACATAGTTTTTTGAGAATAATAAATTATGTTACAGAAAACTTATCTTCTTTCTAATCCATAATAACTTTCATAAAATATATGATCTTTTCAGATTCATCTATCTTCACCTTGTTCTTATTATTTTCTTCAATAACTGTAGATTCATTCATGCTGAAATTCTCACTACCATCTAATTATTCTTCATATATTTTCAGTTTTATTTCATTCTCACCAATATTCATATTTTGAGATCTGATAAAATTAATATGTGTACCCTCTGTCTCCATCCAATCATCATTCAGAAAAGATATGTATTTAACATATTTCTCCAACTTCCTTCTTTCTTTCATACTTTTAGTATTATGATCAATTTATTTTTCATGTTTTTTAATAATTCGCACCGTTTTGTAATATTTTCACCACCATCATCACTCTCTGAGGAATTACATTCATTCCTCACTTGAGAAATAAATTTGATTTAATGATATGATTCATCACTTGATAAGGGATCATTCTTCTTTCTCATACTCAGATAACTTTACTCCTTATAATAAAGAGATTTTCCTTATATTTCTTCTAGTTTTTTCTTAAGTTTCTTATCATTATCTTCATACTGATACTCATTAACATTCTTACTTGGAATTTTTTTTTCAAAATGATATTTCCCTTCACAATTCCAACATTTTAGATTTTTAATTTTCTATTTTCACTTATTGTATTTATTAGATATAAGGTTAACAATTTTATTGAAATCTTAAACTTTTTTCTCTTCCTCTAAGTCACTAGGTTCTTATTCAGCTTCTTTATCTTTGTTTCTCCCTTTCAATAAATCTTTGAAATCTATTTCTATATCATTATATTTCTTAAAATAAGAATATTTTATCACTTCATATGCCATAAGTATATTATGAAGCTTATCCAAGGATAAATCTTCATTATCATCTAATGTTGACACTTTGGCATCAAACCAATTTGGAAAGATTCTCATAAGTTTCTTAGAAATTGCAGAAACATCCATCTTCTCACCAAAACATCTGATGTTACTCATAATATCATTTACCCTTATAATGTGACTATCAATATTTTTATCATTATCAATTTTAAAATCCTAAAATATACTTCTCCATATTTTTAACTTAGATTAGTTAACTTTTTTAGTCTCTGGAAAGATTCTTCAAAACTTATCCCACATTTTATTAGTTCTACGAAACCCCATAATCTTTGCATAGAAATCATCAATGAAATCCATCAACAAAGCATTATGATATTTTCCATCATCTTCAATATTTTTCTTATCAGCATCTGTCATATCAAATTAATTGATGGGATTAAATCCCACCATCCTTTCATCTCTAACTTCAAGACCAAGTGAAAGAATATAGGGTAACATCCTATTCTTCCAATAGTGATAATTCATTCCATTAAAAACAGGAACACCCCTATTGTTCACTGAATTTAAATTCTCTAATATCTGAGATGGATCATTTAAAAGTAAACATATCTGAAACCAATTTTTTTACCAAATAGGATCGAGACAACTAAGAGGTGGGGTGAATCAACGGTTCCTTTTTATTTTATAAGAAAGTTTCGTAACTTCTTTAGTAAAATTTATTATGATATGAAACTTTTTAAAGTTATGATCTAATCAGGTTTGTCTTCTCATCCTCACGTTTTATATAAAACAAATATAAAGGGAAGGAATCACATGATATTTACAAGGTTTGGTACAAAGACCGACTTCTTTCCATATTGGATAGTCCCACCAATATGTTTTCTTTAAATATATTATTTTTTTAAATACAAATGAATAATTATTGAAAAATTATAAAATCCCAGTAGAAACATTCCTACAATAGTTGGTTATACCCCCTAAAAATTCTTTTTAATATCCACATTCCCTTAGCTATACACCCTAGAAAGAAATAATGGTTTTTTAGTAATTTTTATGTATCCACCATTACAATATTTACTTTCTTTCATTTCTAATACACATAAAAAATTATTCACTTCCTCTATAATTAAGTTGAACCAATATTTACCTATATAAAATCTTCATGGACCTCAATAATTCTCTACAGAAATTTTTAGTATAGAAATATTATCCTAAAACTCTATCTAAAAAATATTCTTAGAAGAATTTTGCATAGTCTACCTTAATTTGGTAACCACTATCTGGTGGTCTATGTCTGATTGGCCTTGGTCTGATTCTCCTTATATTATTTCTTCTTCAACTAAGTAAAAACACAATTGGAAGCTTACATTTCGTCCATATGATGTATCTCTGTATAATGAACCTTGCACAAATGGGTGTCACTCTGATGGGATCACTTTGATGGACTTACTCTAATGAAACATTGTCCAATGGAAATTACTCTGATAATCAAATTAAACCTCACTCTGATGGATCCTCCTCCACTTTAACTAGAAACAAAAAATTTGATCAGAATATCAAAACATGTTACATAATTTTCAGAACTCTAGTGCATGTGAGTAGTTAAAGTTGGCTAAGTACAGATGTATTGAGCTCATCTTTTATAGGAACCCTATAATGGATGAGGAGGGAAAACTATTTTTACTTCCCAATAAATCAAATTCACTAAATCTATATTTATCCTTCATTTCTATCTTTATATTTGACTTATTTAACTATTCTAAATACTTTTGGGATATTCTTGGATCTTCTCAAATCTAGTCAAATCTTTATACTTCTTCATATTTACCAACATTTCTTCAATATGATTCTTTAGTATAATTCTTCATTATGATTCTTCATTATGATGAAAATAATACCTGAAACTAAATATTTCGCATTAGAATGACCTCTTGTAATCACTAAAAGTCATCTCATATAGATTCTACATATAAATAGAAAAAAATTAAATGGTTGAGATTATTCTACAGTTTCAAATACATCCTTCTTCAAAAATTTGACACTAAGAGTACATCCGAAATAACTTCAAAGTATTTCTTATTTTCTTTAATTCCATAGACTGATGATTTGAAGACTAATGAAGTTATCGGTGTCAACATGTGTCTGGTGGATCGGTCTTTTCTTTACTGCAATGAATCGTTGTTTCCAACAATTAAATCTTTCTCAAACATTCTACCTCTAATATAAATCTGATTCTAATTCATAGAAGATACCACCAATATAAAATGGATTGGTCTTTAAATCCATTATGATAAATTGATTTCAATTTTAAATTCTTTAGATCAATAAGATTGATCTTCTAGCCATTTGATACTATCACACTGATGATTCTCATACCGATTATTTGCATCTATAGGTTTCTAGTGTTCCTAACATCGATGAGAAGTAGTCAGAATACTTATCATTTTATTCTCATATATTCCACAAACTCTAGCTTGTATCAGGAATTATTTATTATTTTGATAGAATTTATGATTAACATAGTATCATCTGAATTACATTGATAAAAACTATAACTTCCCATCCTTATAGTGACTACTTTTTTTCCAACCGGTTCTTAATTCAATATATCAGATTCTAAATATCATGCCAATCATATATTCTCTACCTTTTGTTTGAAACATATTGAATCAAAATTATATTATATTACTTATGATATTGGGAACTAATCGAATATAAATGCGTCATCATATTTTCATTGGGACCATTCAGACTCCGAACCAATTCCTCATTATGATTAGAATATTATTTCCAAACTCAATAAAATTTTCAACAGCTTCTAACTTTATATCAAAAACCCCAATCTGAAGTATCACACTCAAGGAATTTCATCAATGGATTGATTCTAATGTGAATTTCTTATTACCAAATTTTCAAGTACCCTTATTTTATCCACATAATTATCACCTTTTCACTGGGAAAGTTGTTTACTTACTTTACTCAATTTATTCAACATTTTTCATATATTGATCTATTGAAAATAAATATAACCAAAACAATACATTGGCCTAATCAGGACCACTCTGAAATGATTTCAACATTACAATAAAAGGTTCATTTTTGATTGAAATGACATCTTATCATATAGTGTTTTTCTTCTATAATAAAATAATTAAATACTTTATGTTTCTATCAATATGGATATAAAATAATTATACATCTTATGCTTCCATTATAAATGGTTCATCATTATAACCATCCTTACTTAATCCACTTTCACAAATCCCAATTCATAAATTTTAACAACACTCTTACTATCAACCCATTTAGATTTAAAAATCAGCACTTGGGATATCGTACAATCCAACTCCTATATTTGTTTCTTGATTACAAATTATGAAATATTTTAGTAATTTTTTTTGTCTTTGGTGCCATATACATGCATCACTTCCAACACAAGATTAACTCCACTATTTATCATTGTTCTATGTTCATCATATACTTTTTTATAAAATGTATAATATTTTATTAAAGACCTTTTATAAGATAATACATGGAAACTAAGTCCCCAAGCTAGACAATGAAGTTCTTATGAAATTTTATTTGAATTTATTGATGGATCCATAAAAATAAGGTTTCAAAACCATTTTATAAACTATCGATTATATGTATTTGATATCCAAATTCTAGACCTTAGTAGATTTAAATACCTTATAATTAATTTTGGGTTTCAATACATGGATTTAAATCTAAACTATTATTTAAAACATAATTTTGAGCTTTATCCATTTTTAATGGTAATTGTGACAACATATGTTTTGAAAATTCTTTCACTCACAGTCCACCTAAAATGATGAGATTTTTTGGAGACCAATGTTATCCACATAAGCTAAGTACTGAGTATATAATGCAACATCTTATTCATAAATATATCTTTATAAAATATAAGCTTCGGGATGAACTTTATTTTCAATAGACCCTGTCAAAATTTTAATATACCATTCAATGGGGTGCATCCATTTATAATGTAAAGGGCCACATATATAGATCTCTCTTACAAAGTGAACCATCATATAAAATAATGATGCTGGGAAGATAATCTCTAGTTCAGTTAATATGATAGAAATTTCTTTTTCTATAATTAAAAAAATTTTCATGTCTATAACATTAATATATATAGATTTGAAAAAGAAACAAATCTGGTTTAATGTGTGTTAGATATTTTTAGGCAGAATGCAGTGCAATGTTATAGGTAATAAATCTTGAATCAAAATATAAAAGTAATGTGATTTTAGTGCCTTTAATTTTAAATAATTCATTCACATTATATTATTTATAATTTATTTACACCACTCTTGGACCATTATATTATATAGGATTTTTAAAAGCAGATATCTTTCTTTCATGGAAGGATTTTAAGCTTTTGGAGGAAGAAAATTCAATATTTAACCCTTTATTAGTTCCAAATCATCCCTTACCCCCTTTTTAATCATGTCTAACATTTCCTCAATTTCATTTTTTGTTTTTTCAGTTGAATTTATTAAAGTTTCAAGGATATTATCACATATATGTTCTTCTCTTTTCATGACATAAAAAATTGATATACTAACAATTCTAGTATTGTAATCCAAAAAAAAAACATATCTGTTTTTCCGAAAATTTTTCATACTATTTTTCAAAAATAAAGGTTTAAAAAAAGTGACAATATTAATTACTTTTTCAAATTATTGATCACCTATTAGTGAAGATGGTGTTGTACCTTATTCTAAATTCCTGTCAAATAATGTTGGAAATATTGGTATATATTTCTTTAGGGTAAAAGTTTGTGATGTACTAGAGACATAATATCTTTGTAATCTTTAAACATAACATAATGTAGACCTTATTTATAAGTGGGAAAATATTTAATTTCATTAATATTATATCCTAACAAATTTCTATAAGTATGAATTTCTTTTAACATCTCATATAACATGGATCTCATTGTGAAAAATTCACTTCTATAATACATTAAAAACTCCTAAATCCTACATTAATTTCATATCATTGATTAATGGGGCTAAATAAATATCATTATCATTACCTTTTTGTTTGAGTCATGATATAAGAAGATACAACCTAATGTATTTTTTCTTGATACATAACCCTGGTGTCAAGTTATAATTTACCTATATAATTGTCCATGTACTGTGAGTGCTATACTTTCCACCTAAAAGATTCATTATACCTATAGTTATAATGAGATAGAGGTTTCTCATCTCATTTCCTAATTTAGGGAACTCATGATCAGTTTTTCTCCACTAAGGAGATTTTACTGGGTGATGATGTTTCTCATATTAAATTCTTGTATCTTCATGTTGTTTTAATTGCTTTGAAGTCTCCTAAATTCTATATATGTGCCTAAGTCTTGGAATGATCATAAAGTACTATAAAACATTCAATGGAATTGATTCAACTTTATTTTATTGATAATCCCCACACTTTGGGAATTTTCAAGTGATTCACAGTCCTTGTGAAATAATATACAATCATTTAGAAATTCATGTATTCTTTAAAAGATCATACCCTTTGAATATATCATTTTTTTAGTTTCATATGTTTATTAAGGAAGATCATTATTTTATAGTATCATAAAATTCAAGTGGGAATTTGTTCTGAAAATTTGGTGTCACTCCATCTACTACCATCTTTCAAATTATATAAATTTAATAAGGCTGACAATGTTGTATATTTAGTACAACCACCATACAACATTGAATTTTCATATATCTTTATATTATAAAATAGATTTGGTCCATCGTGAAGTACATATTTAACTATCATTATAATTTCCTAAATAATCATATCATCAATATGACCTTCATCATTTTTTACACTTATAATCATATAATATGATCCTTAAACCCCAATATGATCCCAATTAGTTGCTATATTTATTTCTTCTATGTGTTTAGTCAATTAAGTATAACTTACATTTACTCCATGATGGACCAATTGTTCTTACAAATAATCTTGATTAATTAATCATGAATAATAAGAACATAAATATATAAAATTTATTTTATAAGGTTCAAAAGAAAAACGTTTTTCAAGATTGATTAACACTTTAACCCCGCCCATATACTCATTTGTTATGCAATTTGAATCCATCCATTTTCTCTTCATATCCATCCAATTTAATTCAATATTAATCAAAAAAATGAATAAATACATAGAAGGCATGTTATGATATTCATAAAAGGATATTAATTTTATACAGACATGTATAGTTATCATATTTCATATAAATTGTTATTTCATCAATAAATTTTTATAAATATTGAAGATAAATAAGTATAGGAATAAAAAATATTACACTTATTTTTTTATTCTAAGAAGACAAATATTATAATTCATTCTATTTTTGGAATGGATTCATCAAGGAGGATAAATCACTCCCACTAAATACTAATGTCTATTAAAAATGTATGGATTTCTATAAGTATTTAAGTATTAGGGTATATTATAACACCCCTAGATTTTGGGATATATTATTTATAAATTAATACTATGTTTTGCAGCTTTCTCCACATGAAACACCCAAATAGAATGAGCTATGACATATTGGATAAACATATTTAAGAAAATATAATATTTTCAAGATATCAAATAACAAAAAGATAATATTCATTTTGAATATCTTACATTTATAGGGTAAATAATTTATATGATTTAATTATTCTTTCTAAGTTTCTATTAAAGATGTTAATAAATTAAATCTACCCCATTTAAAAGATTATTAATATAATATTTGTTATGAAAATATATTAAATATTATATTAAAGTTGTTTAAATTACAAATTGATAATAAAAACTATTAAGAACAATTACTATTTAAAAACATCAATTTTAAATAAAATTTTCTTTTCTTTATATTTTGAAATGTAATTTAAAAATGAATTTAAAAATTTTAGATTTTTAATTTTAAAAAAATTACTTAATTTTTGAATTATTCATACAAATGTTATCCAAAGGATAATTTTTTATATTTTCTTAAAGTAATGAATTTTTAGGTGAATAGTAAAAAATAATTTTTTAATAAAATTATAGTTTTATGACTATATTATAAGTAAATGTAACTTAAAAACATATAAAGTTTTTTTTTTCGAATAAAATATGTATTATGGATTTAAAATATACGTTTCAAGATACTATTATGAATTTATAAAACTTATTTTTAACAACATAATATATTCTAATAAAAGGAATTGTTTTTGGTCTTTTTTTAATTAAATGTTATTTTCATGAAATTAGGTTTTTGATTTCATTGAAAGCCGCATAAATTTTATTTTATTTATTATAAAATAAATTATTTCATGGTAATGAAATTCAATAATAATTTTATCCTACATAAAAAAATTTAATCATAACAGTACAGTATCTCTAAAAGAGGGTCCTTAAGTGTTATATATGCTAATGTCAAAATTTATTTTTATTCACATAGAAATTTTATTTGATAAAATGTAATTAATATTTGGAATTAGAAATTTCAAATTATCTCATAAATTCAATTTTATTTTTTTATTAAAATTTAATTACCTTGGTAAGAATTAGTTACCATGGTAAAACAAAAAATGGTAAAGGTTAAAATTTGAATACCAAAAGACATAAAACATGTTTAAAACATGTATGAAAGTGACTGGTTGAGGTATTCTCAACCTTATCTCATCCTTCATTCAATTGTTTCCCATTTTTTGATCCAATTGAAAATTTTAACTTCTTATCCAATTATATTAAGTGGTTAGAATTAAAAAAATTTCATTCTTAGAAGTTATAAAATTGACCTCTCACCACCCTTTCATGATCACCCTAAAATTTTGGTTTCATCATGATAATCAAAATTATTCCTTTCCTTATAATCCATTTTCCTTTTTAGTAAGACTTTGGTCATAAGATATTGGATTAGAGCCTCCATTTCCAATGATTCTTCCAATGGAAAGCACAAGGCATCAATGATATTCAAGTGATTTAATGCACATCAGGTATTAGCATAATGGATTTTGGATCTAGAGTTTGTTTCCTTTCCAAATGCTTGAAGGAATTTATTTTTCACTAAGACATTATTAATATTCAGTAATTGATTCCTTTTATTATTGGGAATTTATAGACATCGAATTAGTTTTTTCAAAACATTAATGAAATATAAGGTATTTATAAATCCATCTCTTGTTTTACATTACGGATATTTTCAATTCAAAATATTATTATGTTGTAAGGGTTTTATTTAACCTAAACTCACTTTCCATGAATTGTTATGTTTATCTAGAACATACAACTTCTATATTAGGTCAATTCTACCATAATATTTTATATTTAACTTTATCTTCCTCTCTGAAAGAATGACTTTTAAAATTCAAAAATCATTACATGAATAATTTCTTCCCCAAAAAGTATATCATTGTTGTGAATATTTATAAGGCTCTATAATGATGGTTTCCCCTCTTTGTCCATAATTTCCATTTCTAGTGATGTTATTTATTTAATTTGAAACCAAATTATGTGTTATTTCATGTCACCTTTACACTTCCATACTCCTATTAATAAAATAAAGTTTTTTTTATCCTTTTTATAATGTAGTATTTCAACAAACGTGTTTTAAAAAATATACAATGATTTACCGAAACAAATCTGGTTACATTTGGATTAGACATTCTCTTTCTTTTTATCTATTTTTCTCTATCTTATCCTCATGTATTTCTTCCTTATTATATATAAATATTCTTTAAATATATACCTATTTTACTATAACATTATTTTTTTGGGATAATACATGTTTTAAATCCCCTTCAAAATTCCCACTTTTATGTAAACCTGACTTAAAGAGTATTTATATTTCTTATTTAATGAAAATTGTCACCTCAAAATTTTTTTTTTCACTATGAATATATTTTTAAAACATTCATTATTTTATGTGGAACCCTGCAAGTTGAATTATGTTTTAATGGAAAATAATAATCATTTTCTTTATATATAATGTTCTTTTCTCATTTCAAAATGATTCAATTATTCTTTTTGTTTTCATTCTTATTATCATGGATCATTTTCATGAATTTACCTACTATGGAACTAAATGTTCAAATAATTGTGTTAATTTATTAATATATGAAAATACAAATTTATTTAATCCCTACATTGTGAGGGAATCCTTATGATATAGAATTTTCTTATGCTTTGATACAAGATTATGAAACCCCTTTATTTTTATGTGTTTTATAATGATTATTTTTTATATATAGTTTATTTTCCTAATTTCATGCTCATATGTATTTACATATTATGATTTTTATTATATTATGAGTGGAAATAGAATTATATATCCCTTGAATAAATTGGTTATTGTTTTCATCTCATGAGATACCATGTATGGTGCATAGTCAGTTAGCCTAAGCACACTATGTTGTGTGATGGGTGGGCCCAAAATTATATAGTCCTATAATGAATTTGATAAATACTTATATATAATGATATGTTATTAAAGGTAATGAGGAGTGAACCCAATCTACCATGGGACTTTTTTAGACTATGTTTATGGGAATGGAGAAGTGATCTCAATCCACCATGGGACTCTACCCAGTATGATAATCTTAGCTGTGATCCATGATTTATGCTTATAATGTCATGTTTTATGTTTTTTTCCATGTATTTAGTATCCCATTATTTTATGATATCATTTCTTTATTTGATGTTTTCATGATTATCTCACATTCTTATTCCATCTTAAAAGTTTTTTTTATGGGGATTATATATTATGTTATCACATATTATGGACAAATTTTTTTATTCCATTTTCATTTAATAGTAAATTTATTCACTTATTATGTTTTACAATATTTTTTTGATATAAAACTCAATAAAATATAGATTATTTTTTAATTTACTCATCATTTGAGCTCACTACTTATATTTCCATTTCCTCGGGTAATGAAGTAAAGTAATATGTGTGGTATGACTGGAAGATTATCTTGTATAGAAAATTCAAGGGTGATGTTGAAGATTAATTATGGTTTAACTTGTCCTTAATATAGTGAAAAGTATCCTTGGGGTAATGAAGAATGTGGTTTAATTATTTAAAGGTCCTTGTTTTCCTAATTCTTCCAAACACACATGACCCTCGATCATTGGTTTATATTTTTTAATGAATTTTATGAGTAAAATAATGTAATATTATATAGTTAATACTTGGATCACTATAGTTGGTATCATAGGCTGGTTAGAGTAATTTTTGGAGACTTTAATTAGAGAACATTAGAGAAAATAATAGAAATAAGTATGTATAATATTAATGTTTCGGTAATGTAGAGATTGTGTTGTTCTCCTAAAAATAAATTCTCTATCTAGATACTGCAAGTGGATGCAGGCTCTAACACAGATGTATATACTGATAATATCCCTAAAAATATATGGTCAGTATTAAATCAATCATTACATGGTGAATGACATGTTTTTGAATTTATATGGGGTATGATTTAATTAATTAATATTCTCTTTATGAAACATTATGAAAGATTTTAATATTTTAAGGTTAGATAACTAAAAAAAATATCCCTAGATTATCTAGATTGATTCCAAGTTATTTATAAGTTAGGGTATGAACATCATTTATTATTTATTTCATATAAGATCACACTTTTCATTTCTAAAATTAACTCAGTTAAGTCCTGAGACATTCTATATCAAGGAGAAATCACGTTAATAATGGACACCCTAGGCAATGTGGAGATTGTCCCAAAGAGAAACCCAATAGGATAAAATCTAGAGTGAGAAATATTGTTATTATTCCAAAACATACATCAAGAATTTTGAATTAAAGTGTGAACATATATGAGATAAAAAACACACATATGAAGAGAATGATGAAGTCTCTTGGTGTTTTATGTGATGTATATGATGAAGTAAATGAGTTTCAACTACTTAGGTGTTAAAAATGTTTGGAGAATCACCCATGTGAATGTCTCAAAAAAATAAAAAAATTGATTAGAGAAGGATTTTCCATAAATCTTTTTATTATCAATGAGAGATGAAAATTTAAGCCAATATAGTGAATGGTATAAACATAAAAGCTAATACACAATCCACACACATCTGCCTTAAATTCAAGAAGTGTTGGCATTATGAAAATTGATGTTATAACCATGGACTAAAGATGATAATAAGATTAAATGACCTCCATATCTAAGGTAACTACTATAATATTAATATAATTTCATGAAAATAATGGGTAAAAGGTAAAATCACCCTCTACATCATATTCGTCGATATTAGATTATTTTCAAACCACCCAAGTATGATTAGGAAGTTTTATAAAAATATTAAATCATCGCCCCGATGATTTGACTATCAAATAAAACTTATATTTATATAAATATTTTATTATAATTCTAATATTATAAAAATACGATTCATCAAAATATTATTATTCTTCCTTTAGATACATTTTATGTGATTTTTGAAAGAGATTGGTTCTCTCCACTTAAAGGAAAAATTATTTAGAATAATGATATCATATTACATATCAAACAATGATAATATATAAAAGTATTATTATGAACACACTATAAAATGAAATTTTATAATATGGTTTGTAATAACAAATAAATATAGACTATTGGCTGAAATGGTTAGAGAAAAGCTGAATAATGAGGATAAGCCTATTCTGAGGAAAAATATTTTTTTCTTAAGTTTTTGTGGTTGATATATATCTAGAAGTTATATCTTGAGTTTTTTATATCATCTAGATTGCCTCAAATATTTTAATTAGTATGTGATAATTAAAATTTTCAAGATTTAATTTAGTTTTGTGGGGTAGAATGTCCCTCCCCGAGATTTTGGAATAATGTTTTTAATGATTAAAACTATGTTCAATATCTTTCTCCATATGCAACCAAAAACCCAAATAAGTAGAGAAAAATTATTTGAAAATTATTAAGAACTTATTATGTGATGAAATATGATAGTAAATAAAAATATAGTTATCACTTAAAATTTATTATGTTTAGAGGATAAATACTTTATTTGATTTAATTATTCTTTTTGAAATATCTATTTAAAGCTTTAATAAATTAAATTGAACACTTGAGAAATAATTATTATGATAATATATGACATTGAAATATATAATAAAATATATTAAAATTATTTCAATTATAAATTGGCATGAAATTATATCAATAGTACTTAATATTTAAAAACATCAATTTTCAATAAAAGCGGGTTTCCTTTATATTTTTTATTTTCATTTAATGATTTTTTTTTGATTTTTTGAATTTTAATTTAAAAAAATAACTTCATTTTCTAATTCTATAAATCAATTTTATATTGAGGTAAGGTTTTAGGATTTTATTAAACAATTGAATTATTAGATGAATGGTGAAAATTGTATCTTTTCCTAAAATCATCATGTTTGTGACTATATTAAGAAGTAACTATAACTTAAAATCTTGTAATAAAAATTTCACCAAAAATATGTATTAAGGCGTAAATATACACATTCCTAAATACAATTTTTAATATATAAAAGCTATGTTTAGCACCTTAATTTATATATTCTAATAAAAGAAATTGTTTTAGAATTATTTTAAAGATAAAATTATTTTGGTAATCCTTGCTTTAAAAGACTTATATATTTTAATTGTTTTATAATAAATAAAATTATATCATGGAAAATAAATAAAATTTATAATTACATACTTTAATAAAATATTAAAACTAAAAATACACTTTTTCTCAAAAATAGTTTTTTATGATTTATATGTGCTAATGATGAAATTGATTTTTCTTAAAGATAGAAATTTTATATGATAAAATGGATTTCATATTTGGAATTAGTAAGTCTGGATAATTTAATATGCTCTATTTTTTTTATTCATTAAATTTAAATAACTTAGGTTAAAATAAGTTTCCATGGTAAAACCAAAAATGGTAAAAGTGAAAATTATAAGACTAGATGACTTATAATCTTGTTTAAAAAATTTGTGAAAATTAATGGTAGATGGATGGTCCATGTTATAATATCTCATACTCTATTATTGTCTATTTTTTGAGACAATTTAAATTTTTTACATGTTCCTTGTTTATATAAAGTGGTTCTAATTATAAAAATTTCATTATCACCACCTATAAAGGGGATCTCTCACCACCCCTTCAACACAGCCCTAAAATTTTGGTTTCCTCATGAAAATTTACCCTTTTCTATTCCTATATAATCCTATTATCTTTTTATGGGCTTATAGTAACAATATATTGTCATAATACCTCTATTTTCAATGATTCTTCCAAGGAATAGTGCAATTTCTCAGTGATATTTGAGTTCATTAGTGGAAGTTATGAATTAAGGTGAGAGTTTTTTTCACAATTTTGTTTCATTGAGATGTAATTTAATTTCACCACTTGTTTATTTTTTGTGGGGTATGAATTGGACATGTATTTTTTTAACTCTAATTAAATCTAGGGTATTTAAAAATACATCCCATGCTCTACCTTCTGTGGATTCTCAATTTGAAATATTATGATGTTGTAATGGATTTTTAAACTCAAATACCCTTTCTTTGAGTTATTATATTTCATCTTGATCTTACTTCTTATACACATGGTTTATTCTAACCTAATATTTATTATTTAAATTTTTCTTCCACTATAGGTAAAATGAATTTTAAAATTCAAATATCTTATCATGATAAATTTCTTACTCAATTTTTTTTCTTTATTGAGAATATTTCTTATCCTCTTTGACGATGGTTTCACATCCTTGTCCATAATTTCTCTTCCTTCCAATGTTATCATATTAATTAGAAAACTAATTATGTTTTATCTCATGTGAACTTCATATTTTCATTCTCCTATTGTAAAAATCAGGTTCTATAATCCTTTTTACGATGTGGGATTTCAATAATGGTGTTTTAAAACATATTAAGGGACATTCTATAACCACCCATGTTATTTTCGGGCTATGCATTCTATTTTTTCAAAAAATTTTCTATATTTTTCTCTTGTATTTCTTACATATTATATATAAATGTTCTATATATATATATTCGTATTTTAATATACCTTTCTTTATTGGGACAATACATGTTTTCTATTATATTTAAAAGTACTACTTTTATGTAAAACCGTCATAAATGTAACACCCCAGATAAATAAAGAATATGAAATTTTCATATTTATCCATATTTGTGAATAAAGTATTAATATTACTTTAAAGGGTTTCTATGTTCGATAGCGTACCCGATACACAACAAATAGTTTCATTGAAATCTTACGTTGCACACTAGTAATAAAACAATATTATTTTAAATGGTAGTTAACATGTAGCCGTTGTATTGGAGGGAATGGATAGAAATAACTAAAATATTATTATATATGTTTTTAAATGTTTTTACATTTATCCAATAAAAGATAAAGGCTTAAAATACGGAAAGAATTCAATTTTAGGCGTATATGCCCTAGTTTTCACTAAAGGTTCACTTATCGCCTTTTGATGGCGAACCATCATTAAATATAGTTTTGTTCACTCTTATAAATTCTTTTGGACCAAATAAAACTCTTCTTAAGATTTGGGACATCAAAATTTACTTTGTGTAAATTTTTGGTATGTTTCTGATAAAGTTCATTTTTTTAATGAATAGTGTAAAATGTTGTATTTTAATTCAAAACCTCTTTTTAATCTAATTTATTTATATGATTTTATTATCTTTTGAATTGGTTTTAAAGTGAAATTAGAATATATTTTTACCATTAAATCCAATAGTGATCGTTGGAATTAATTTCACTTTGAAATCGGACTTAAACTAGTGTCAATCTTTTGATACTTATTGTTTCATAAAAACACGCTATTTGCTCTGACAGCGGGAATTAATTATTAAATTAATTAATGTGACTTATATATTTTGAATTTTGTAAAATAGACTTCATTTTTGAATTCGTAATATCAAATATAGCTTAGGGTGAATTTTTGGTAATTTTCTGAAAAACTTCAATTTTTGATGAATAGTGAAACCACTAAGTGGTACTTATAAAAACTGATTTTTCCGTTTAAATGAAATTTTGCCATCATTGTGTTTTGATTTTCAAAAATCCAACATACATGGTTGTCATTAAGAAGTAAAATGTGGTTCAATGAGATTAAAATAATTTTTTGGTGAATAGTAACTTATTAAGTTATTAATCGCGATTAATGGTAATTAGTGTAGTTTAAGGTAAAAATAATATTTTAATAATTTGAGATGACCTATACACATGTCCTACCCTCATTGGATATGTCATGGCCGACCCAGACAAGCCAGGAGTAAACTTGGGGACCCCATGGAGCCACTTTGGTTGGAAAATGACATAAATACCTTTTATTTAATGTTAATGTAAAAAATGGCACAAACATGATATGTTTTACTAAAACAATTGTTAAATGGGGTTATAAAAGTCAGATATTTGATTATAAATAGTAATTGGAAAGATAAAAAGATTTCCTACATCATAGTATTTTTTTTATAATTTTTAGACATTAAATAAATTAAATTATTTATGACATAATAATGATGCAGCGATGACATCATTATTTAACGATTTAAATAAAATGGAAAGATAATGTAAAATATATGACCTAAACGTGTCCAAAACTTATTGGATGGGTGGATTTCGAACCCTTATCACCTTATCCACGAATGATATCAATGTGGGACCTTTTAAAACCGAAACACATTTTCAAATAAAGTAATATTTCTTTACTTTACAAAAGTTCCCCTCCTCTCCTCTTATAAAAGGCCCCCACCTCTACCACCTTACACACACTCCTCAAGAATTTGGCTCGGCCAACCCCTGCCCATTTACTCTCTCCACATACCTCTCATCATCCTAGAGGATTCCCTTTGGGCAGAATCCTTTCAAAGGAAGCCTTTAGGCTCAAATCAAAAGGAGTTACACTTTTAAAGGTAATTCATTCTCTCTTGTTCATTTGTTTTATTTTGATTCTCCAACCCCCTAAACTCTTTTTATTTACTTCTTTTGTAACAACACCAGTATCTTAAATATACTAGGATGTTGTTATAAGATTTGTTCGAGCTACACTCTCACACAACTACATCAAATGGTTAAAGAACATACGGTTTTCGTGGATGGCGAAATTCTACCTCCCGAAACGATGATTGTTCAATACTCATTTAACACCTTCAAAGGTGGACATTATGATGTAACTATTTTATATATGATATATAATATATTTATTCTTTCCTTAAGCTTCTGTATTTTTCATTTATGGCATACCATTATTGTTTCCATTATGGGTAAACACGATATCTTCATTTTAGGAAGTGCGGACTACCGCCCCCTGAAAGTGATTTGATTCGTTAATACCATATGTGGGATGTGTAAAGGATAAAGTTAATGATATTATATATGTTATTATACTTTAATTATAATATACTCTTATATCATTATGATTCCATTCTATAAAATACGAAATAGAAATGAAAGTAGCGTTCATGCGTACGTACGGCTTACCGTCTCCATGAACGGTGCATTTCATTTCTTACCTCTAAATGATTATGTAATATTATAAATACATGTATATGATGGATATATATGATATATATGATATCAAAATCAGGAATTTCATTCTGGATATAAGGAAACTTTGACCACACGAACAACATGTAATTGTAAGAAGTCCACTTTCGACTTAAGAACCAAATATCGACAAAACAAACATTATTAACTTAAATGATTACATAATGTTTATAACATGGAAATAAGTGATCTAAAAGGAATAATGAACTTGAAAAAGGTTCTTAAGCAAATAGAAATTAACTCAAGTTTATTATTCAGGACGTTAAAGAACGATCGAGTCAAGTCAGACCCGAGGTAAGGGATCCTACTCCTCTCTTTCTTTTTAAGTACCCTCTTTTATGTCATTCCTTTTAAAGCTCATATTTATTGTTATTGGGATGATCTTTTATATTAATATTACTGTAATTATTATGTTCATGTGATGAGATACCCTATTCTCTCTCATCAATCCATTTTGGAAGTTTTGAGTGGCGCCGATAGGCTGTCGAATTTTCGTAAGAGATCTAACCTCTCTCTTTCTTTTAAAGTACTCTCCTTTATGTCACTTCTTTTAAGATCCTATTTGTTATGTTGGGGGATGTTATCTTATATTCCTCTTTCTGTAAACATTATTTTGATGTGATGAGAGACCCTATTTCCTCTCATCAATCCATTTTGGAAGTTTTGAGTGGCGCCGATAGGCTGCCGAATTTTCGTAAGAGATCTAACCTCTCTCTTTCTTTTAAAGTACTCTCCTTTATGTCAATTCTTTTAAGCTCCTATTTGTTATGTTGGGGGATGTTATTTTATATTACTATTTATGTAAACATTATTTTGATGTTATTAGAGACCCTATTTCCTCTCATCAATCCATTTTGGAAGTTTTAAGTGGCGCCGTTAGGCTGCCGAGTTTTCGTAAGAGATTTTTCATCTCACTTTTATTCCCGTGAGCTTTATGCTACATTTTCCACAATTTCCATTGAGTGGTTTATGTACTGCCCACTATTACAATCCTTTTGTAATATAATTCCATTTATGGGTGTTTACATATTCATTGTATGACACTTCTTCAATGGGGTGTACTTTTCGAAAGTTACCCAAGTCGGTAAGGGAACCTTTCACCCTCCTCTTTTTAAAAGACTTCGTTTGTTATGTCTTTTAATTCACATACTATTATATGTTCTTATATATCCTGATTGATGTAAATTTTATGTCCAAGTGATGAGATTCCCTTTTTATCTCTCATCAACTCATTTTCTGAATTTTTGAAGTGACGCCGTTAGGCTGTCAAATTTTTGCAAGGGAACTTCTTAGCCCAAATTTGATTCTTTGGGATAAACTTGTACTCCTTGAATATGTCGTTCTATGAATATGTGTGAATAACCTCTGATTTTTTTACACTTAATATCCACTTATATTTGGTGTATTCGTTTGTCACACATAATTATGCAATTGATTTATCCTTAAACCAAGGATACCGTCTTTGTAAGGGACTTCGTCTCAATCTCCTTTCATCGAGGAATATTTCGTTTTATACACAACATTATTTTATACGGTGTATAAATCCCTTTGACTTTTACTTATACAAAAGGAATCTTTTTCTATGAACCGTTTTACTAAATGACAAAAAGGAATGTTTTTTTAACGTACACGGTGACAACGACCTTTTCCGCCGCTGCGAGTATTATTTGGTCTTTGTATTCCTCAACATGCCGTAATGTTTTTAAAATAAAATAAATACCATATACTCTTTTATGTATTTTGGTATTGAAAATTGTTTTGATAAAGGATTCTATTATGTGAATATATTTATGATATATTGTGATTGAAATGTGGAAATGTTATCATTCCTTTATATTTGTTTTCTGTTTTATGATTTTATATTGGTACTTGGACATTTTAACGGGTGGTTACGTTATAAACCATATGACGGGTGGTGCTGTGAATACCAGGACGGATGGTTACGTTATAACCTCTAATGCATTGGGTATAGAAGTCGGCCGTATGGCTATTCCATTAAGTATGTATGGAAATTGGCCGTATGACTATTCCATTAAGTGATATGTGTGGAAGTCGACCGTATGGTTATTCCACTTAAGTATGTTTATGTCCTAAGTTACCTTTATATATGTTATGTGTTCTTTATATGGGTTTTATGGTAATCCTTTGGTTACAAAAAGGTAAGTAATGATACATTTTTTTCAGTGAAGAGTTTTTACTACTTCATGAAGGTGAAAAGTATTACATTGATAAAGTATTCATGGTTTACTTGTTTTTTTGAAAAACTAACAGTTTTCATTCTTTGTGTATCCCTTACTGATCTTCTTATGCTCATCCCAAGTTTTTGAAATGTTTTTCACAGGACTTAGCGTGGAATAGGGTCAAGGATGGGATCAAGGGAAAGTCATGCTACCTAAAACATGGAACTATATATGTTTCTTTTTAAGAGTTTTTATTTTATGGAAATTTAGTAGAAGCGACTACTTTGTAATCTTTTGAGATGTAATAGTTATGTCCTAATTCTCTAAAACTCTAAACCTGAAAAGATCCTCAATGTGAATTACTCATTTGATTCAATATTAAGTAAGGTTTAAGGCTGGGGCCTTATAGTTGGTATCAAAGGTCGGTTTAGATAACTTTAGAGGTTAGGGTATTCTTTAAGCACAAGTGGAATTACCATAATGGTTAGGATTTCAGAAAGAGTCCTAGTTTTAGATAAAGTGAATGAGTAAGTATATCTTAGTGTTTACCTTCCTCATTAGTACATGATGGTTTGGTTGATATACTCACACTGACATTTCTGTTTTTAGTGAATGGCTGGATCTTGCAGGCACCAAAGTGACAATTGGTTTGAAGGAAACTGTGGTGGTTCTCTGATTAAGAGACTCGATGAAATGCGGTACTCAATGAGGAAACTCGTGGTTATTCTAAACCAACTATAAAAGAGTCATGATCAACCACGTAAACCTTGGTATGTTCTATAATGAATCATGTACGAGATGGCCCATCGATGTGGAAGTTCAGGTAATAATTAAAAATGTAACCATTAGAGTTTATATGATCCTTACTTTTGAGGTAATTATGGGTTATTATATGATATGATGGAAAATGAAAGGCATGAGATAAACTTGAGGTTAAAATATGTTATGATAATTTTTGATGATTTTAACTCTTTTTGGGGAATTATTTAAGAATTATATAGTTTTGGAAAAAGGAAAACACGCAGACCGTGTGACAACCTGTCGCGTCGGACAAAGCTGTGGGAATCGAACCCACAACCAAAGTGCGACTGGTATTTATCGCCTACCACTGGACTACGTGAAGTCCCTGGTTAGTTTGACTGATTCTTTTTAGTTATATGATTTTATAAATTAATAGTAAGTTGATTTTGGGTTATTTATGAAAATGATTAACCTATCATGGAGGATATGTGATTAGGATAATTACATTTCAATGCGAGACTTTAGGAGTGACTGATGTTGTTTGGAGATAAAGGTTACGATTTAACTTGGAAGACAATGTGACTAAATCCTTAAAATATTTGGGTTTCAATCTTAGTTTGGTTTAATTTGAAGGATTTTATGGACAAATTGTTTATCTAATGGTCCTCATTGAACTTTGGGTTTTGTTGGACATATTTTGGAGATTAATAATAGATTTTGTTTTTATAAAGGGTTATCCTTTTCTGGATTATCTGATCATGTACTAACCTTTTTGGTTTTGGTTTTGGTTAGAGTCTAAAGACATGGGAAGTATATAGTTCTCTATTGTGGATTAGGTGATTCTCTATAAGTTGATTATAGTACTCTTAATGCAAACAAGTCTCCCTAAATACTCGTCTTTTGGAAAAAATATGAGTTTGATTAAGGAATATAGTAAAAGTTGGAAGTCAACATGACAAGTATGTATGTTTCCTTATGTTTTATTTAAGCTCAAAAATAAATTCCTCAATAAAAAGTAACTTAAATAAAAAATGTTGTCTATTAATTTTTCATACTGGGGAACCCAACACCGTTTAACCCATCACAAGTTTGTGATTTTCTTATTGTTATCTTTCTCCTAAACATGTTTTCTATCACTCTCCATCAGAACATGACCCTATGTTTTCTCCTCCATGTCCATATTTTTATACATGGAATCCTAGTATGGGTTAACTCGGGTGACCTTTGTACTTATCATTATTTATTTTAAAGTGATTGTTTTACCGACTCTTGTTTCGATGTGGGACTTTCAAGGATGTTTCCCAGCTCAATTTTAAAAATTGCGAGGACGCAATTCCCAAAAGGGGGGATGGATGTAACACCCCAGGTAAATAAAGAATATGACATTTTCATATTTATCCATATTTGTGAATAAAGTATTAATATTACTTTAAAGGGTTCCTATGTTCGATAGCGTACCCGATACACAACAAATAGTTTCATTGAAATCTTACGTTGCACACTAGTAATAAAACAATATTATTTTAAAGTGTAGTTAACATGTAGCCGTTGTATTGGAGGGAATGGATAGAAATAACTAAAATATTATTATATATATTTTTAAATGTTTTTACATTTATCCAATAAAATATAAAGGCTTAAAATACGGAAAGAATTCAATTTTAGGCGTATATGCCCTCGTTTTCACTAAAGGTTCACTTATCACCTTTTGATGGAGAACCATCATTAAATATCGTTTTGTTCACTCTTATACATCCTTTTGGACCAAATAAAACTCTTCTTAAGAGTTGGGACATCAAAATTTACTTTGTGTAAATTTTTGGTATCTTTCAGATAAAGTTCATTTTTTTAATGAATAGTGTAAAATGTTGTATTTTAATTCAAAACCTCTTTTTAATCTAATTTATTTATATAATTAGATTATCTTTTGAATTTGTTTTAAAGTGAAATTAGAATATATTTTTACCATTAAATCCAATAGTGGTCGTTGGAATTAATTTCACTTTGAAATCGGACTTAAACCAGTGTCAATCTTTTGATACTTATTGTTTCATAAAAACACGCTATTTGCTCTGACAACGGGAATTAATTATTAAATTAATTAATGTGACTTATATATTTTTAATTTTGTAAAATAGAATTCATTTTTGAATTCGTAATATCAAATATAGCTTAGGGTGAATTTTTGGTAATTTTCTGAAAAACTTCAATTTTTGATGAATAGTGAAACCACTAAGTGGTACTTATAAAAACTGATTTTTCCGTTTAAATGAAATTTTGCCATCATTGTGTTTTTATTTTCAAAAATCCGACATACATGGTTGTCATTAAGAAGTAAAATGTGGTTCAATGAGATTAAAATAATTTTTTGGTGAATAGTAACTTATTAAGTTTTTAATCGCGATTAGTGGTAATTAGTGTAGTTTAAGGTAAAAATAATATTTTAATAATATGAGATGACCTAGAAACATGTCCTAACCTCATTGGATGTGTCATGGCCGACCAAGACAAGCCATGAGTCAACTTGGGGACCCCATGGAGCCACTTTGGTTGGAAAATGACATAAATACCTTTTATTTAATGTTAATGTAAAAAATGGCACAAACATGATATGTTTTACTAAAACAATTTTTAAATGGGGTTATAAAAGTCATATTTTTGATTATAAATAGTCATTGGAAAGATAAAAAGATTTCCTACATCATAGTATCTTTTGTATAATTTTTAGACATTAAATAAATTAAATTATTTATGACATAATAATGATGCAGCCATGACATCATTATTTGATGATTTAAATAAAATGGAAAGATAATGTAAAATCTATGAACTACACATGTCAAAAACTTATTAGATGGGTGTATTTAGAACCCTTATCACCTTATCCACGAATTATATAATTGTGGGACCTTTTAAAACCGAAACACATTTTCAAATAAAGTAATATTTCTTTACTTTACAAAAGTGACCCTCCTCTCCTCTTATAAAAGGCCCCCACCTCTACCACCTTACACACACTCCTCAAGCATTTGGCTCGGCCAAACCCTGCCCATTTACTCTCTCCACATCCATATCCTCATCCTAGAGGATTCCCTTTGGGAATAATCCTTTCAAAGGAAGCCTTAAGGCTCAAATCAAAAGGAGTTACACTTTTAGAGGTAATTCATTCTCTCTTGTTCATTTGTTTTATTTTGCTTCTCCAACCCACTAAACTCTTTTTATTTACTTCTTTTGTAAAAACAACAGTATCTTAAATATACTAGGATGTTGTTATAAGATTTATTTGAGCTACACTCTCACACAACTACATCAAATGGTTAAAGAACATACGGTTTCCGTGGATGGCGAAATTCTGCCTCCCGAAACGATGATTGTTCAATACTCATTTAACACCTTAAAAGGTGGCCATTATGATGTCACTATTTTTATATATGATATATAATATGTTTATTGTTTCCTTAAGCTTCTGTATTTTTCATTTATGGCATACCATTATTGTTTCCATTATGGGTAAACACGATATCTTCATTTTAGGAAGTGCGGACTACCGCCCCCTGAAAGTGATTTGATTCGTTAATACCATATGTGGGATGTGTAAAGGATAAAGTTAAAGATATTATATATGTTATTATACTGGAATTATAATATACTCTTATATCATTATGATTCCATTCTATAAAATACTAAATAGAAATGAATGTAGCGTTCATGCGTACGTACGGCTTACCGTCTCCATGAACGGTGCATTTCATTTCTTACCTCTAAATGATTATGTAATATTATAAATACATGTATATGATGGATATATATGATATATATGATATCCAAATCAGGAATGTCATTCTGGATATAAAGAACCTTTGACCACATGAACAACATGTAATTGTAAGAAGTCCACTTTCGACTTAAGAACCAAATATCGACAAAACAAACATTATTAACTTAAATGATTACATAATGTTTATAACATGGAAATAAGTGATATAAAAGGAATAATGAACTTGAAAAAGGTTCTTAAGCAAATATAAATTAACTCACGTTTATTATTCAGGACGTTAAAGAACGATCGAGTCAAGTCGGACCCGAGGTAAGGGATCCTACTCCTCTCTTTCTTTTTAAGTACACTCTTTTATGTCATTCCTTTTAAAGCTTATCTTTATTGTTATTGGGATGCTCTTTTATATTAATCTTACTGTAATTTTTATGTTCATGTGATGAGAGACCCTATTTTCTCTCATCAATCTATTTTGGAAGTTTTGAGTGGCGCCGATAGGCTGCCGAATTTTCGTAAGAGATCTAACCTCTCTCTTTCTTTTAAAGTACTCTCCTTTATGTCACTTATTTTAAGCTCCTATTTGTTATGTTGGGGGATGTTATTTTATATTACTCTTTCTGTAAACATTATTTTGATGTGATGAGAGACCCTATTTCCTCTCATCAATCCATTTTGGAAGTTTTGAGTGGCGCCGATAGGCTGCCGAATTTTCGTAAGAGATCTAACCTCTCTCTTTCTTTTAAAGTACTCTCCTTTATGTCACTTCTTTTAAGCTCCTATTTGTTATGTTGGGGGATGTTCTTTTATATTCCTCTTTCTGTAAACATTATGTTGATGTGATGAGAGATCCTATTTCCTCTCATCAATCCATTTTTGAAGTTTTAAGTGGCGCCGTTAGGCTGCCGAGTTTTCGTAAGAGATTTTTCATCTCACTTTTATTCCCGTGAGATTTATGCTACATTTTCCACAATTTCCATTGAGTGGTTTATGTACTGCCCACTATTACACTCCTTTTGTAATATAATTCCATTTATGGGTATTTACATATTCATTTTATGGCACTTCTTCAATGGGGTGTACTTTTCGAAAGTTACCCAAGTCGGTAAGGGAACCTTTCACCCTCCTCTTTTTAAAAGACTTAGTTTGTTATGTATTTTAATTCACATAATATTATATGTTCTTCTATATCCTGATTGATGTAAATTTTATGTCCAAGTGATGATATTCCCTTTTTATCTCTCATCAACTCATTTTCTGAATTTTTGAAGTGACGCCGTTAGGCTGTCAAATTTTTGCAAGGGAACTTCTTAGCCCAAATTTGATTCTTTGGGATAAACTTGTACTCCTTGAATATGTCATTCTATGAATATATGTGAATAACCTCTGATTGTTTTACACTTAACATCCACTTATATTTGGTGTATTCGTTTGTCACACATACGTATGCAATTGATTTATCCTTAAACCAAGGATACCGTCTTTGTAAGGGACTTCATCTCAATCTCCTTTCATTGAGGCATATTTCGTTTTATACACAACTTTCTTTTATACGGTGTATAAACCCCTTTGACTTTTACTTATACAAAAGAAATCTTTTTCTACGAATCGTTTTACTAAATGACAAAAAGGAATGTTTTTTTAACGTACGCGGTGACAATGACCTTTTCCGCCGCCGCGAGTATTATTTGGTCTTTGGATTCCTCAACAATCCGTAATGTTTTTAAAATAAAATAAATACCATATAATATTTTATGTATTTTGGTATTGAAAATGGTTTTGATAAAGGATTCTATTATGTAAATATATTTATGATATATTGTGATTGAAATGGGGAAATGTTATCATTCCTTTATATTGGTTTTCTGTTTTATGATTTTATATTGGTACTTGGACATTTTAACGGGTGGTTACGTTATAAACCATATGACGGGTGGTGCCGTGAATACCAGGACGGGTGGTTACGTTATAACCTCCAATGCATTGGGTATGGAAGTCGGCCGTATGGCTATTCCATTAAGTATGTACGGAAATTGGCCGTATGGCTATTCCATTAAGTGATATGTGTGGAAGTCGACCGTATGGTTATTCCACTTAAGTATGTTTATGTCCCAAGTTACCTTTATATATGTTATGTGTTCTTTATATGGGTTTTATGGTAATCCTTTGGTTACAAAAAGGTAAGTAATGATACTTTTTTTTCAGTGAAGAGTTTTTACTACTTCATGAAGGTGAAAAGTATTACATTTATAAAGTATTCATGGTTTACTTGTTGTTTTGAAAAACTAACAGTTTTCATTCTTTGTGTATCCCTTACTGAGCTTCTTATGCTCATCCCAAGTTTTTGAAATGTTTTTCATAGGACTTAGCGTGGAATAGGGTCAAGGATGGGATCAAGGGAAAGTCATGCTACCTAAAACATGGAACTATAAATGTTTCTTTTTAAGAGTTTTTATTTTATGGAAATTTAGTAGAAGCGACTACTTTGTGATCTTTTGAGATGTAATAGTTATGTCCTAATTCTCTAAAACTCTAAACCTGAAAAGATCCTCAATGTGAATTACTCATTTGATTCAATATTAAGTAAGGTTTAAGGCTGGGGCCTTATAATAAAAGAAACTTTTTGATGTCTTATTTCATGAAATGTCTCACATCCAAAAAAATTCACCATGAATAGAATTAAAAAACCCCAATTATTTTATGGGGAAACCTCATGGTTCAATTATCATTCAATGAGAAAAAAATGTCTTTCCTTCTTTAAAATATCCTTCTCAGGTTTTGAGAAGTTTCACAAATGGAGTTAGTTTTTATTGTTACTTATCCTTAATACTTTTCATGAATTTACCTAAATAGGAACATCATGTTCAAAGTCCTATGTATATTTAGTAAAGTATAAAAAACACACAGTATTAAATCCCATATTCTCATGGGAGACCATATGATATTGCCTTCAATTATGCTTTGAGACAAGATTATGAAACCCACATCTTTCTCATGGGTTTTATCATGCTTATGATTTATGTATGGTTTCTTTTCCTCACATGGAACAAAAATGCATGTACATATTATGATTTTATTTATATAATAGGTGGGCCATAATTATATATCTTACCATTGCATTGATTAAATTATTCAACTCATGAGATATCATGTATGGTGCATGGGCAGTTAGCCTAAGTACACTCTCTTATGAGACGGATGGACCTGAAATTATATATCCCTTCAATGAATTGGGTAATGCTATACATATCATGATATATCATCAAAGAGAATGGGGAGTGATCTCATTCCACCATGGGACTTTGTACACTATTTATATGGGAATGGGGAGTGATCTCAGTCCACCATGGGACTATATCCACCATGATAGTCTTGGTAGTGATTCATGACTTATGTTTATGATGTCATGTTTTATATTGTCTCCACATATTTATGATCCCTTGGTTTTATGATATTAATTTCTTATGTGACATTTATATTCTTATATCACACTCTTCTGCCATTAAATATGTTTGTTCTTTGTTGATTAAATTTTTATTTATCTTATATTATAAAAAATGTTTATTTTCTCATGTAATTTTAATAATAAATTTCACCATTTATCATTTTTTCCATATTTTTATAATTAACCCTTGATGACATATTGATGATAATTTCCCTTACTGAGTGTTTGAGATCACCCCTTCTCATGGTTTCATTTCCTTGGGTAATTAGGGAAACTAATATGTGTCATATGTCTAGATGATTATATTTTGTAGGAAATTTGTGGGATATGTTAAAGTTCAATTATGGTTTAACTAATTCTTAGTATAGTGAAAAAAATCTCATGGGATTAGAAAGACATGGGTTTTGTTAGTTCAAGGTTCTCATTATTACTAATTTTTCCAAATACACTAAAACTATTAATTCTTGGTTTGTATTTTTTTAAGGAATTTTATATGTAAAATAATGTAATATTATGTATTTATAGATTTCTTCACTATAAAATAATAATTAGATTTCAGTATAAAAACATATATCAAAACAAATTATTAATTTTTCTCAATGTTTCTGAAATGTTTTAAGGAATACGATGTGACAACCCATTTTAATGAAGACTTTTGAATTCACAAAAACAAACTAAAAAGAATGAATATGGTGTGAAACCCCATTTTAAGTTCTATAAATAATTATTTATCAAGCATGTAAAAATATCATAGATAATATTTTCCATTGAGATACTCAATGAAGTAAGAAAATGACAATAAGAATAAAGAAATGTAATATTTCATTGCATAAATCATAATTTTGAAAAATCAACTCAAACATCCAACTTGAAACCTCATATACCTCAAAAATAATTTTATAGATTTCTATTCCAACAAAAAATCACTCAAAATAAGACTCATGGGTTTTAAACCAAATTATTAACATTCAAAATCAAATATATTTTCAAAATCTCGTCCTAGATTAACTCATTCCTTCAAATAATAACCACATATGAATCAAATTAAAATCAAATTATGATTTTTTATTTAATAAACATATATTTTAAAAGTAGTGAAGGGCTGAGCACTGAACCAATGTGAAAAAACAATAAAGATATAGATGGAAGGATAAGAAAAATATATAAGAGTCATTACTGTAACAACATGAAAAGAAGTCTCTTAATCAGTGGAAAATAACGGTGTAATACCAAAAGATTATCATGGTAGTCATGTGTTCCACTATATGTGAATAACAATTTTTTTTACAAATATGCACTAAATCATTTGAGAAATACACAAAAAACAAAATTTGAATATCATACCTTCATTTTGGATGATTTGGATTCATCCAAAATGTCCCACAAGATCAGAATAGAGTTTGAATTCTAGAGAATTCTTGAATTGAATGAAGAGCAATGATCTCTATTGGAGTTATTTTAAAATAATGGAAGTAATTTTATCAGTACCAATAATAAGCGTTGATAAAAGATACATTTATCAGCATTAAATCAAAAATCATTTTTTATCAGTGCTCCTTTCTATCTTTATAAGCACTAAATATAGTGATGATAAAGAATGGATTTATGAGCTCTAAATGTAGCACTATTAAAGTTTACATTTATCTCTAATAAATAATAGTTTTTATAAAATTTATGTTTGTATTTAAAAATTACAATAAATTGTTATTTAATAAATATGAATAATAAAAATAAACAATTGCAATGAAATAAATAGGAATAAATATTAAAAATTAATAAATTAAAAAATATTAAAAATTAATAAATTACAATAATATTACAAATTAATAAATTATATAAATATTAAAAAATGATATGTGATATTAAATGAATAAATAATATTATTTAAGTACATTTTAAAAAACATTTAAAATGAAAAAAAATTAAAATAAAAATGAATAAACATTAAAAAAGGATTTTAAATTATTAATAAGTGCAACACATTTCTAATTAAAAATAAATAAATAAATAATTATATTTATATTTAATTAAAAATAATTCAAAATTAATTGTCTAAATTACTAGCATTTTTAAAATATAATATATTAATAAATAAAAACATGTATAAATAAATATTAAAAATGTATAGATTATAGAAATATTAAGAGAATAAATATTAAAAATGAATAAATTAAAAAAATATGAAAATTGAATAAGTTTTAAAAATTTATTGATAATAAATGAATAAATATTAAAAATCTATAAATTTGAATAATTAATAAATGAATAAATTGCAAAAATATTAAAAAATGAATTGATTGTAATAATTATATAGATTAATGAAATAATAAAAATGAAAAAATGTTAAAATAAAAAGAATAATCTATAAAAATTGCATTTAAAAACAATATATTTATAATAAAGTACAAATTAATTATGAATAAATAATTAACGTGTATAGATTCAAATACAAATATATTAAAATAAAACTGAATAAATATTAATTATTGAAATTATACATATATATATGTTAAAAGTATTTACTATTAATTATAGAAATTGCAAAAATATTAATTAAATAAATTACAACCCCATCTTATGATTTTCCCACACTCACACAGTTGTGGCAGTGCCTGTTGGGTGTGTATCGGCTGTAGGTTCTACAGTTGGGTGTGGGGTCACATGTAGTCTTCCAAGGCAGATGAGAGGGGATTTAGTTGCAGATTATCATGGCGTATAGTGCCCTAGTAGGCAAAAAAGGGCCTCTCAACTCATGGCCTAGGTAATGGGTCCCCCTCACATGGGCCTGATCATTCACAGTAAGCTCAAAAAATGTATATATATATTGCTATATAAATCATATTTTAAAATATATAAATATGAATATATAATTTATATATATTGACATATATTTTAAATATAATTAAATAAATATATATTCAATTATATATTTTTAAAATTATTTAAATAAAAATTTAATATATTATATTTATATATACAGTTTTTAATGTATATAAATATATTATTACATGTTTCTATAGATTAAAATAAATTTCATGTTTTTTCATATTTAAAAATTTGAAAATAACTGATGATGATTTTTTTATAATAATATAATCATAAATAAAATACATTGAAATATATGTGATTATTTTAATATAAATTATATATATATATATATATTATTTAAATAAATATATATACTTATTGGTATAAAAAACATTTAAAATATATAAATACATTTATATATTTAAAATTTTTCGTGATACCATTTATCAGTGCTAAATAAATGATGACAAATATTGTCTTTTATCAGTGATTTTAAAACTATTTTATATAAATGTGATAACATATTCTATCCAAGTGGTGTGAGTTGGGATGTCATTAGGGAAATCTTACTGAGTTTTATAATCACCCTCTTCTTGATCACTTGTTCATTTAAAAATGTGATATATCAAGATATAGGTAAAGGAAAGGTATCCCATTTCTTTAGTGATGTTTCTTGATACCTTGGGCTGGGCATGTGGAGTTGGATCTTGGAGCAGGTTAGGAGTTGTTGATTTGATGTCTTCCATGTCTTGAGTTTTTTTGTCTTGGTTTTCACTTTTACTCTGATATGTTTTGGTTTGGTTTTCATTGAATTGTACTTCCTTTTAATCATACATCATCTAATGGTTGTTTTGTTATTTTTATATGGTTTGGTTATTTCATCATCAAAGAGAAAATAAACCCCCAATTATTTATGAATCCCTTGGCATTTATTTTCCACCTTTACTATCTTGGGTTAGTCACCTAAGGCCAGTAACACCCACCACCTCTTCCCAAGATAATGGTGTAGGAGTGGGATATTACAAATGGTATCAGTTTGTTCATTCTAAGAGTTGAAAATCATTCTTATATTTTCCTTGAGTTGGTATCGTAGCAAGGAGTAGGATTTTCAAAACTTGAAATATAGATCATAAAAAGGAATAGATAACATATTTATATTGAACATAAAGTTACCAGGGAGATTGGGTACATGCCTATTTTGAGACACTTGTAGGAGTTGTAACCTCTTCATCATGGGTTTAGATGATGACAAGAATGCATTGAAATAAATGTCTTCTCACTAGGACTGTATAATTTTTTTGAGAAATGATTTACGATTTGGGGTGAAAATTTATTTATTTTTGAAAATAGTTTAAAATGGTTTGTTTTTCAAAAAGTAAAATGAAATTTTAAAAATGGTTTAAAATCGAAAATAATTTAATTTTGGAAAATCTTATTGTGACTTGTGTATTGTGGTGAATTTGAAATTTCAAAGACTTCAATTTCTCGAGAGTGAGACTAAATTTCATTTTCTTTTGGTTATAGAAAATGGAAGTGGGTAGGAACCATGGAAACCAACCAAAATAGGATGCCGAGAATGTGGTTCCACCTAAGCCATAGGCAAACCAACTATTGTTTCAAAGTATTTCCTTGGATTTCCAGGCCGTGGATAGAGGGAACAGAAGGAATGAATAGTAACATCCTTGTTCTGGGTGCCACCCAAAGGTGCCCCATACCTGGTTGTCCACATGTCCTCATGCGATATTACCAAAACACCATAAGCTACAAACTAGTAGCAAGGTCCTTGGGTGTGATAGTGGGGAAACTATGCCCTCATTGGCAGAGTAATACAGTGGAAACAATAGTAAATTATAACAGAAGCAGTAATAAATACAACTGAAGTAAATAGTGGACGTCTAATAGAAAATCCAATAGGAACCACAATATATATATATATATATATATATATATATATGATTCATCGAATATGGATCTAAGATAATATTCAAATAAGTAATAATAATTGAAATTAATACAGAAACCCTTGTAAAAAATAAATAAGTAAACTACAATAGCATCACAAGAACTCTCTTGGTCACAGGCTCTCCATCTCCTACATAAATCAATTACCTGATGCAGAAGGGAGCTTTAACTTATCTATACCTGCAACCATATAATTTTTTTGGGTCCAAAACATGACCCAAAAAGGGTGTAAGATGAATCCCAGTAGGAAACCACAAAAATATCTATTCCTAACTATCATTGAATATATATAGCAGGTAATATGTAGAAATGATGAAATAAACTATGAAGTACTCAAAAGAAAACAATCCCATGGTTTTCAATTAAATTTATTTACATTTATTAATTATTCAATCCATTGAATAATGAAATCCCAGGATCTAGCCTAAACTCTGTATCCCCCTGTGTAATAGTAACAAAAAGATGTATCAGAAGACCATCTCAACAATAAAGTAAGACCGAGTACAAACTTGTTATTTGGCATGGAAGACTTGTCTCAACCATTCAATTATTCATAACACTCTGGGAAATCTCTCACTATACAACCCCCTTGGTTTATCATAGCACCAATTCATTAAATAATGACCCTCTGGGAAGATCTGACAGTCTAACCCATTTGGTCTAACATCGCACTAATCATTTACAAATGACCACCTGGGAAGCTCTCATGGTCAATAACCTTAGGTCAAAATGGAATTAATAAATTCAAAACGACCTACTTGGTATCTCTCATAGTTATTACTCCTAGTTAAATCATATACAACAAGGCTCTCATGGTCCTATGTAAATAAACATGGAATCGCCCACAAGTTTTCCTGGTCTAAGGCTCTTACGGTCCATTGGAAAAATATCACGCATATCAAAACAATGTAGTAAATTTAATCTATAACTACCACATGGGTAAAATTTAAATCATAACACATTCAATCCATATAATCAAACAAACTTCATCATAAACAATTCAAGGCATCGAAACAAGGTACACCTCATAGGCAACCTAGACCAATGGCCATCAATAGTCAAACTATGGAAATATTCTGATGGGGTGTCCTGTAAAAAAGGCATCTAACCTTACGCATATACAACAAACTCTTTTCAATTAGTTAAACCATATCTAGTAAATAATATGGTTAAATTACCAATCAATCAATACCCCAAATGGGGGCATGTAATGGTTTTATCATATATAATACAAAGACAAACAACAAATGGCACAAACCACCTACCTTAATTTCGTACGATCAATACTCTTGAACGTCAGCACTTGAATTGGACTAAAATGGTGTAGATATACAAAAACATGAAAAAAATACAAAACATGAATAACTCGTGATAGAGGAAGAATCAAGAAGAAAGGATCTAGGGGTTTTAATAACTCACCGGTGGGATTCCAACTCACCCAGCGACGTCTCAAGGTCAGACGGAGAATCGGGAGGGGTCCGAAGTTCGTCAACCATTTTCTCACTCTCCTATAAAAACCATGGGTAGAATAAATAAGATCTGTATACGAGACATAACCCCACTATGATTAATCAATTAAAAAGAAAACTACACGGCATGTTAATTAAAGGTACATACCATGTAGTAGCCTAAACTGGACCCCACCTTAAGCAGTCTGTCAAGTCACCAGCACGACTGTGTACTCGGCCATTACAAGGAAAGTACGTGGCTGTATGCAGTACCCAGGTACATGGCGTGTATTCATAAGTACACAAGGACTATGTATAAAATTCTATTTTCTTCTTTTTTCCTTTAAAACAACACGAAATATTGATCCATACATGAAATGAAGATCTAGGTTCTTACATGAACCAAGGAAAGTGTATAATTACGTTAAGTTCTAAAAGTAGAATCCATCCATCATTCAGGGTGATTTAGAACCGAAAACAGCAGAAGTGTGGATGAAAAGGATGAATTAATTATTTTATTTCCTTGGCATACTAGCTAAGATGATGTTGAAGTTTTCAACATATATTTAAGAGGATCTAGCACTCTAGTGGTGGGATTTAGCTGTATAGGATAAATTAGACCAAGGAATTGCATGGGTGGATTTTTAACAATTGTTCAACAAATTATTCTATCATCACACATTATAAATTTATAGAATGATATATTTTAATAGTTTTAAGCATTATATTCATTTATTAATAGAGTCTGTGGAAAAATTTATCAATTTAGTCCAATTTTCATCAGAGGTTTGTTTTATGTGTGTCCTTGAAGGCATGAATTTTTTAATCAGGTTTGAAACCTGAAATTCACATAATGATTTTCATTATTTTTATAAAATATTATACATATATGTTCGATAGAGAGATAGTGGAAGAAAGAGACATATCCTGTAATGCGTGTGGAGGAAACATGTTGATACCTATGGTAACTTGTAGGAACTCAAATGTTGGGAATAAGTGGACAATGAAAACCTATTTCCAAGGTGGTGGTATGACTCGGAATCAGATAGTGGGATCAGTAAATCTTGCCCAAAAACCATAGAATAAATTTAGATGTTTTTAGTGTGGTTATTTTGAGAATATGAAGTGATATTTTACACATCACATAGATTAGATCACAATTTCAACTATATGGGGTATCTTAAATGCTATTATCGCAATGCTCTATTGGCAATAGGTAGGGAAACATCTCATTTTTCAGAGACTCTATATGCTTTTATAGGGCTAGTGTAGCAGAATAGACCTTTTAATAAGAACCAAGTGAGCCATGGTGATTTGAGGAATATCATACCTTCTCAACTAGGTCAATCTAAATTGGGTAATAAAGAGTAAGGTGCAGTGAGTAGGAGATTGTATGGAGCATAGAAAATGATCAAGGATGATAAATCTAAACCTTTAATGGTGATAGATACAATTATTTTGAATTATACCATTATGTGAGTTTTTTTTGATATCGGTGTATTCCATTCATTTATTTATTCACAGGTTGTTCATATTCTTATTTTCATGTTGAGATGATTCCTTATATTTTTAAACATCATACTCCTCTTGGATAAAGATAATTTTGATCCCTTATGTGAAAATCTTGTTCTATAACTATTGATGGGGCTAAATTGATTTTTGATTTATCTATGCTTGATATGGATGTCTATAACATAATCATGGATATATATTAGTTCAAAATGTTCAAATATCATATTAAATTTTATACCTTATGGGAATGTTTTACAACAGATGATGACATCAATAATCTCTTGGGAAGTGATCAGAATGTATAGGCTGGTGAAATAATATTTTTTCCACCATTAGTTGGAACTATAGGATACCCGTTGGTAGATTTGACTTGGGAATCTATAGATGAGATCAATAATAGATTTTTTCCAAAAAAATGATCAATTTAATAATGTTTTTACAAATAATTTCTCAATGTGTCCACACATAAGAGAAGTGGAGTTTATGATTGATCTCTTACTAGGGACCATTCCTATCTCAATTTTATCTTATCTAATGTAACCAACTAAATTAAGTGAATTGAAGGACCATTTGGAAGAGTTTAAAATAAAATGGTTCATTCATCCTAGTAGGTCCCTGTGGGTAACACCTATTTTGTTTGTGATAAAGGCATATTAAAATCTTCAACTTTGTGTGGATTGTTGAAGATTAACCATGTTATGATAAAGAATCATTATCCACTTCCATGAATTAATGACCAATTTGATTGATTGAAGAGAGCCTAGTTCTTATCTAAAATTAACTTCCATTTGGGATGTTACCAATTGTGAGTTCCAAAGGAGGACATTCTAATGACATCTTTTAGAAGTGGATATGGATATTATGAGAATGTGGTTATGAATTTTGGTTTTATAAATGCACCAACTATCATTATGGAATTGATGAATCAGATATTTCAATGGAATCTAGATTATTTTATCTTGTTTTTTATATATGACATACTAGTGTATTCTAGGAAAGAGGTTTGACATGAGAAACACTTGAAAATAGTGTTGGTTATTTTTCAGGATCATTGTTAGTATTCCAAATTTTAAAAGCATGATTTTTTATATAATAGGTTTCTTTACATAGCAAATTTATCTATGAAAAAATGTATTTATGTGGATCTAGAAAATATAGAGGCCATTGTCTCTTAACAAATACCAAATGATGACTTTGAAATACACAATTCCTTAGCCTGGCATGTTATTACTGATATTTTACTCATGGATTTTCCTAACTAGCTTCAACAATGACAATTTTAATAGGATAAAATGTTCCATTCAAATTGAAATATTAATTTCATAAGTTCTTTAAAGAGTTTAAATGTTTTTTTACATAAACTCCCTTCTTGATATTTCCAGAATTAGGAAAATGATATGTGGTGTGTGTTGATTCTTTAGAATCTAGGATGGGTTGTGTACTCATAAAGGGATATAATGGGGTTTCTTACAGCTTATGATATTTATAATTTTAGGAGAATAACTACCTAACACATGAATTGAAATTAGATTTTGTAGTCCATACTTTGAATACCTTGCATCATTACATATTTAGTGAAAAATATATAGTGTTTATAGATCATAGGAGCTTCAGAAACATTTTTTCACAAAGAGATATAAATATGAGACAAAGAAAATGGATGGAGTATCCTCAAATGTTCTAATTTGAAGTAATTTATACATCGAGTGAAGGAAATTTAGTGGATGATTCTTGAAGAAGAAATTGGTATATCTAGATAGTGAAAGAGGCATCACATAAATGGTAGTTGATGTTGATGATTACTAACATACACTTCTATTATGAAGACTGAGGTAGTGTTGTGGTTTTCTTTCCAGTTTCTTTTGTACCTGATTTGGTAGAGATGGTTAAATAGGAAAAACATTATGATTCAAAATGTGTTTCTATGATGTAAAGAATTAATAGCAGGGAGACCATCGATGGTTGGAAGCTTAAAATAGGATCAGTGTTGTGGTTTTGAGATTATATGGTAATACCTATGACTTTTTAGGAATGAATCCTTCATGATTACCACCATTCAACATGGGCTAATCATTCTAGAATACAAAAGATGTATATGTAACCAAAAGAATAATTTTTATGGGTTGGCATGAAAAATATTTTGGTAGTGTTTGTTTCAAGATTCCTCATCTGTTAGTAGGTAAAGACAGAACAATAGGCATCAGTGGGTATGATGTAGTGTTTACTGATTATCGTGTGGAAATAGTAACATATAGTTGTGTATTTTTTAATAGATCTAACAAGGAATGTTTGTAAACATGATTCCATATGGGTGATAGTTGATCAACTCAAAAATCCATCTCATTTTATCACTAATTTTGAATCCAGTATGGTGAATGAATTGTTAGTTATCTATATCCTAGAAATGGTAAAAATAAATGTTATACTAGTTTTGAAGGTGTTAGACCAAGATATGATGTTCACATATCCTTTTTCAACATACATAAAATAATCCTATGGTACTCAATTGACAATGATTATTGTTTATCATCCTCAAATGGACAGAAAATCTGAGAGGATGATCCAGAATTTGGAGGACACGATTAGGGATTCTGTAATGGGTTTTGGTGACGCAAGGGAGGATTGCATACCATTAGTAGAGTTCTCATGCAAAAAAATTTATCAAGCCTCCATAGATAGGTCTAATTTTGAATCATTATATGATAATCCTTGTCAATATCTACTATATTGGATGGAAACAGGTGAGACTTCACTGGTTGGACTGAGCCTTGTCCAAAAGAATACGAAAAAGGAATAGTTTACCAAAAAGAGAATGGAGAAAGCTTAGAGTTATTAAAAATAATATGTGGATCATAATTGATGATCATTTTAAATATAGGTGAGTGATCATGTGTCTTGATAATCTCTACAAGTCTTGTAAATTTTCATTTTGGGAAATATAGAATGTTATCACCTCGATACATAGGCCATTTTGAGATAATTAAATGGGTTGGTGAGGTGGAATATCTTTTTTCCCTTTCCACCAAGGTTCATTTTTTTAACATAATTTGTTTCATGGATCTCAATTTAATAAGTATCAACTGGATTTTAACTATGTGACTTGATGGGATCATGTTGACCTAATACTAGGTGCTACATTGGATCAGGTTTCTGTACAAATTATGGATATGAAATTTAATTTATTGCATGGTAAAAGCATTTTCCTACTAAATGTTTTATAGAAATATGGTTAGATTCAAGAATAAAAATGGAAGAATGAAAAATAAATGGTGTAACTATGGCCCAAATTCTTTCATACCAATGGCGGTTTTCTACTTTCCAGTGACAAAAAAAACAATTGTTGGAATAATGCATCACCCCCTTTTTAGGCGCATTACCATATATTTAAGAATTTAAAGTATATAAAATTATTCTGTTATATTTTAGTAATTTAGGTGGAAGTTTTCAATGTCTTGGGGATTTTATATAGGTTTATAGTTTTAATATTATTAGTAGAAACCATGCAACACATCCCAGGAAACCGTCCAACTGAAATAGTGTGCACTAGGTCGGTGCACGATTATGCTCACAGTTTGGAAAAACTATGAAGTTGCCTAGGAGAAACTATGAAAGGATAGATATAGGGGAATAATATGTTTTGTGTAGAGTTTATCCAATCATGTGAGCCAACTATGAAAGGTTTTCTTAGAGGTAGTGGATAGTGCAAGGTGAGCACATAGTTTTCCCAACTGTGCACCCTAACCATGCACTATGAAAATTTATATCTGAAAATTATGGATATAATCTAATATACCCCCTAATACTATATTTTTCCACTAAAAATATAGTATCCTGAATTCTTATCCCTTACAAGGTTATAGAGACCATTACTCTCAAGCTAATAGAGATTCCAAGGATAATCTAAGTACGTTGGAGGCTGGATTTGTCGATAATTGATCGTTCATTAATATTTTCCTTAGATTTATTTCTCTTCCATCTCTTACAATAATTTATTTATATTATTGGGGATAAATAAATGTTTTTTATGACAATAATTATAATAAATGATTTTTTTGATGGAAGATAACAAGATCTAAGAAAGTTTGTTAGAGTTTAAAGATGAGTTTTTTCACTTTTGTGTCGTTCTTCATTTATCCCTATGTTTAGAAGTAGGTGTTTTCACTCTTAACACCACTTGATTAAAAATTAATGGCTTGGTTTCAAATTGTAAGAATTTTTTAAATTGAATTTATAAATTGATGTGTGATTATTGATGGAAACCATCTATAGTGACGGTTTAATGAGATTTTTAAAATTGGTTTATTTTGTGGAAAGTACGTCAAGTTCATGATTTTAAAATAATAATTTTAAAATAAAATTTTGGTTTGGAGGAATGGAATTTTTTTTGAATTTATTTTAAATAAAATAAATGTTTTATTGAAATGGCATACCATGATTTGGCATACATGGTTTGAATGATTTCATTTTCATTGATGTGACCATGTGGAAGGGGTGTCTTTCATTAGGGCACTTAGTAATGGTTACCTTGTGATGAATTGTTAGATCAATGAGGGAATGTTGTTGATTTTATAACTTTATCAAGGGATTGCATGTGTGGATGTGTGGATTTATGTATTGGGTATGCCAAATGGAATTGTGAAGTGTTTTAAAGACTAGTTTGGGTGATTTATTTAGAAAAATGTTTGGTTTGGAAAATAGTTCCGGATTTGATATAATTTTTTTTAAATTGATTTAAACTATTTTATATAAATGTGATAACATTTTATATCCTAGTTGAAAGAGTTGGTATTTAATTTGTAAAATACTTTAGAGTTTTATACTCACCCCTTTCTTGGGCACTTTGGTGCATTTGTACTTGTGATATATCAAGAAATAGGTAAAGTAAAGGTTTATAATTATCTAATAATACTTCTTAATACCTTGGTTTGGGTATGTGGAGTAGGATCATGGATCAGGTATGGAGTTTTTGAGTTTACATCTTCTATGTATGGTTTTTTTATTGGTTTCCACTTTTTACTATAATATAGTTTGGTTTCGTTAGGTTTTAGTTGAGTTTATTTCCCTGTATTCATGCATCATATAATGGTTTTTTGTTTATTATAATATGGTTTTTTTGTTTTATCCCAGATATAAAATCATCCACTAATTTTTTTTAAAGCCCTTCGAATTTATTTCCCACCTTTGGCATCTTGGGGATGTCACCGAAGGCTAGTAACACCTACCACCTCTTCCCATTACAATGGGTGAAGGGTGGGATGCTACATGCTTATATATGTTTATTGATTTCCATCTTCCATGTTTAACCTTACTCATCATATGATATCACCCCTTATTAATTTTTAATTTTCCCAGGTTAGGAATAAGGGTACTATGTATGATGAGTCTATAAGTGTACCTTATATAATGAATGATTCTATAAATGAAGATGTTTACACCTAAAATAAATTATTTATGTATCAAGACTCTAATTACACTAAAATTTTATTTTTTTCAACCATTTAATGTCATTAGATATATTTAATATTCATAAAAAATGATGTGATATTTATGTATGAAAAACATTAGTTACCTCAGTTTGTATCAGAGTTTGGTTTTGTTGTTTTTAGAGATTAGGATGAAATAAATTTCATGAAAAACACAGGGATAAGTTAAAGTATATGATAACATAATAAATATTTGTCTATTTATAGATTGTAACATCATGATTTTTTCTATGTATTGTTTTTAAATATTATATGGAATTAATTATAGACCAGGTGATGAGACAATGTGAAATTATGAGGCCTAGTGTGCTCGGAATATTTTTTTGAAATATATTAAAATATTAAATAGTAGGCATGTTCAGTTTTCCAAAAAAGGTTGAATAACCTCTAAAAGGGTTATCTAATTATAAATCTAATGGCATTGTTTCATTCAGAGTAGCATCTTTACCCTAGGTGAGACCTAACAATGGTCGATGCGGGTCAGCCGTGAAAAATAGTTTTCATACATTTTAATGAATAAAATAAATTGAGAAATTATTTTATTTATTTATATTTCGTTAATTAAGTGACATAGGAATGATTTATTATTATTTTAAATAAACCTAGAGGTTGCGATCCAGGGATAATCTCAAGACCTTGGAGTTCCCTGATGGCTCTGGAGAGAAACATTGGAGAATCTCTCGGCGGATGATGACAAGACAGTAGATTGAAGATAATTCTTAATAGATCACTAATGATAAACAGTCCTTGATATCGGATGATCCTTTTCCCAGGTATATCATTGTCATTTCAGATTATTCTTCTCCCCAATCATAGAATCAACGATGAAAATAGATCATCAAACAAATTGGTTGGCCTACGGTTCAATCGTTCTTGTGGGGTGGACATGATTGTGGGAATTATCAGGGTTGATTATTATTTGATTTGGTTTGTTGATTGATATAAAAAGAACTAATTAAGGATGGAATAAACAATCATTAAGGTTCATTCCTAGAGTTTTTTACATATTATTTCTTTCACCCATTTTCCTTATGTGTTCTTTATTCATCATAGGGTTATGAAGGAATGACTGTTGCACCTCTATTTCTTGGCACAATAATCTAAAATTGGTGATCTAACATCGGGATGACCTAGAGAAGGTGTGGCGGTAATGATGAATTATTATTCAAAGTGATTTAGAAGTTACCATTTTTTTGATTTTTTTCGTCAGATGATTTCAAAGTTATTTTCTAAGCTGACTGAAGGGCCAAATCACCCAAAATCAGTGTTAGGGTGATAAAATGAGACGAAATACTGAATTTCGGTATAAACAGACCATGGAATCAGGACTTAATGGATTGGTTGAGGCACTCGAAGAAATAAAAGTTGGTTCTAGAAATTCCAAAACACACTATGTATAGTATCGGCTACACGGTGTTTGGTCATCAATGAACCACACAACATGTACCTTGGGAGTACACGTGTCACGACCCGTCCTCGGGGCCCGTGCCGTGACTACCCCAAGCCCGCCTTCCATAGGCCAGGGGCTGGTGACTAGCACCAAAGGCGTAAATCTCGATAATAGGGAAGGCATTGCCTTTATAAAAGTAAACATACACCACAGAGTACATGCGGAAGTAAAACACTAAGTAAAACTGAAACAAGCTGTGCTGAAAGTAAAGGGGGACGGAAATGCAAGCCCAACTGTAAAGTACAACTGGAAAGGAAAAACAACAACTGAAAAGTAAAACTGTAGCCTCGAGCCGTCCACTGGAAGTCCCACCTGAAGGGTGGGTATAGATAGCCTCCACAGCTCCTCGGGTCCAGCCTACCGCTCTGAGTACATCCCACCCAGTGTTCCACCTCCAGGTACCGTCCTGCTCCGCAAGCCTCCACCACGATCAGCGCTGTCCGTCGTCTGCAACCAACACAACTTAGTGCAGGCATAGCCCGTGCAGGGGTGAGTATAAGCTACTCAGTAGGGACCCCGAGACCCCCGAAGGTCTCCCAGAATCCACAAAGGATAAACCACAAAGGAAAGATACAATCACGAAGTAACATCCGACACGGCTTAGGTATATGCCCATACATATACCTAAGTCATCAATTCTCGTTCGGCTCCAACATCCGAGCCCAAGTACAACCCAGTCCACATAGGAAAGAAAAACGTCAATCCACACAGGATAGCTCAACACAATCCCCATAGGAAAGAAAAACATGATTTCAGCTCACACAGGTATACTTCTTCGAAAGATGATAGAGATGATCACTGATCCATCTAAGTCGTCGGACCCACAAAGGATCGATAGGTACTAACCCCCGCAATGACCCACACAGGATCAGACCCACATAGGATCTGTAGGCGCTGGCTCACACAGAACCGCTGAGCGTTGACCCACATAGGATCAGACCCACACAGGATCGGTAGCACTGATCCACGTAGGATCGCTGAGTGTTGTAGTCGTCGCCATCGAATCCACTGAGGATCTCTGTACAGTCGTCGTCGTCACAGTAGCAGTCGCAGCCAGCTCTAGGGTTCTCGCACACAACAAGCTCATACGGGAGGGTCCGCTCCACAAGCCAAGAGGCTGATACATCAACTGCCACATAGTCCAGAGTTGATGTATCCAAAAGTTCCGTATCGTCAACAGGAACTCAACGTCGCAGACGGCACGTCATTCGGACGCCCGGTCTCAGAGTTATTGGCTTTTTCGTTCCAGGGGCCCGGTTGGTTTTTAAGGAAAAACCAACCCGACCGTACTCCACCTGTGTCCAAACCTCGGGCGGAGTAATCCAAAATATCCGTCTCACTTAAAGGATTCCAACAAAGTCGACGACACATCAATCGGACGTCCGGAGCTTTAGATATGAGCGTTTCCGCTCCGAGGGCCCGGTTGGTTTCGTGTACAAACCAACCCGGCCAAACCCAAAGTATTCCGAAACATTGAGTGCGATATACCGAAACGACCGTATCGATCCAAGGATCACATCGCAATTTACAGTGCGTCGATCGGAGACCCGTAGCACAAGTTATGGGCGTCCGACTGAAAAACGATCGGTATTAAGGGGTTCGGGCCCGGTCCAATCCGGCCCGATATCCCCGGGGTCGACCCGAACTGGGTCCAGGTCCGGCCCGCTTGGGTGCGGCCCGGCCCGGCCTGGCGGACCGACCGGGCGGCCGACCCGACCTGGGCACAGCGCGCTGGCCAGGCGCTCGGCCGACCGGCCGAGCCGTTTGGCAAGGGGGGGGGGGCACCTTCCCCCCTGGTGTAACCGCGGACCCCCATTAAATGGGGGCCGTTTTGTGCTGGCTGGCTGAGGGTTTGAACCCCCGGCTGCACACCTGTCTGGCCGGCCCACCCCGGCCGACCGGTTTCTGCCTCCATGGGACCGGCGATGACCGGTCCCCTCCCTGCTCCAACACCGGTGGCCCGGATCCGGCCGCCGGTCACTCCACTCCACCGCAGCCCGGAACCGGCCGCTGTTTTGGTTCGTCCGGCACGGTGTGATGGCGCCGCGCCCCTCTGCCGCGGCCCCGCTCCGGCCGCGGTGTCTTTGGTTTTCTCCGACGCGGCGCGACGGCGCCGCGACTTGGTTCAACTTTACGGCGCAGCGCGACGGCATCGTGTCCTTGTTCGTTTCCATGGCGCGGCGTGACGTCACCACACATTCCTTGTCGCACGATCACACGTGGTGCGACGGCACCGCGCCATACTCGTTTCAAACCACAAAGAAACAACACACGGATAAGGGAGGAGGGTCGGCCGTGTTTGTGCGGTCCGACCCCCTCTCATTAATCGATAGCATTTAGTCGTATAACCACGAAGAACGAAAAACTAGAAATCACGAATGAAAAATAATTAAATAATTTAAACCCCTACTTGAGCGTAGCTAGAATGGGGGTTCGCCTTGGAAAAAAGACGTCGCGAGGTGAAGCTCCGTAAGTTGACGGAGAACGCCCGAGGAGGAAGTGGCGTCTCCTTTTCGTTGGCACGGGAAGAAGATCGAAAGAGGGTGCGTCGTCGATCTTCGGAAACACACCGGATGCGAAGAGGAGAAGAGACGACACATCGATCTCTTCTTACGGTGACGGCGTTCTTCGTCGAAGTCTTGGTGTTCTTCGTCGAAGTCTTGGTGTTCTTCGTGATAAAGATGAAGAGCTCTCTCCTCAATTGTCCACACACAACATCCAACCAAAATAAAATAAGGCTCACCCTTATTTTATTAACTTAATCCACAATTCAAAAATTCAAACTTAAATTAAATAATTGAATTGGGTGTTGGCATACTTAATGAGAGGAGAGGTAAAGTCACCCAATTAATGGGAAGTTAAAAAGTTATAAGAGTTACACAACTTAAGTGGGGGGTTAAGAGGAGTTAGAGAGTTAAGGGATTTGAAAAGGTGGGGGATCGTGTGGGCCCCACCTCAAATTTAATCCACTCAAGAAAATATAAAAAACAGTGGGTCCCACCCTAACTCCTACACTTAGGTTCTAACTCATGGAAAGGGAAATAAAATTCTTAACAAAAATTTTATTTCACTAACACTTAATCCACAAATTTAAAAAATTCATAACGAGCAAACACAACTCTAGAAAAGACGTTCCTAAGAAATTACCGGCGCTACGGTTCCATCGGTGCCCTCAGAATTCGATTCCGAGCACCAGTTCAAAAGATAGGAATTCCCGCTCGTTCATTCACTGAACGTACCCGAGCTAAACTTCGGATAGAAATTCCGGGCACACCGGGCCTCGGAATCAAGTGCCGTCTGAAACTGCATTCTTGTAAAATCCCAAAGAAAATTAAGAAAAGTTTTCCCTTGAATTTTATGGGTCTTTACAACACGGGAATAGGTGGAGTACACTAGATTCTTTCACAGTATATACTCCAGCACAAAGCTAGAACCAAAACGGAAACATGGGTTACCCCGTGTACTAGTACACAGACATGGGAACATGGGTTGACATCATATATAAGCACATAGATATGATACATAGGCTAACCCTAAAGGGAATGGAATGACATGTAAGCCTTTTTATAGGCCGTGTACTATTTTCTTATATGAAATGTTCTTTATACATGAGTCGTTGTTCACAGGCAGTACCAAGGGTCAAGGGACCTAAAATGTGACCCTACTAAATGTTTTGTACCATATTCTGCATGGATTTAGAATCTATTACACCATATCTTGTATAGGTTTTGTTAAGGGTTTTTCCCATATCCTTTCCCTAAAGGTTATTTTTTATCATTTGCTACTCATAAGAGTATGATCCCCTTAGTCAGACATCTTGGATAGAGTTATTGGAATCCCCTCTGAGAGGCACAGAGCAAGATCCTATATTTATTCTTTATGATCTAGTTATATTTCTTGGTATCAATGTGACCAACACTACACAGGCACTGATCTTCTACATAGTAGGTTAACCTAGATGGAGTTTTTGGTATCACCACATGGCCCTGGAAGTGATCCACATCTTTTTATCATATATCTCAATAGATCTATCAATATATATCCCTCATTACGGTTCTAGATAAACAATACTTCTTAGATAGATGTAATTGGTTCTATCAGATTCAGGAGTTTGTTCTCTCAGATGAGTTCTTCATGGAATCTTCATACTGAGTCCTTAATGTGGGTATGCGGTAGTTTTGACTTACATCTAAACTATGTGTCTTGGTTTGAGTATTTCTGGATATCCTTGTTATATGTGTTCTAAACATATACTATGTAGAACTGACTATACCACCCTTTTTATGTATTAATTTGTGGTTCTAAGGTGTCCTACTGAGTATTATTATATTCACCCCTACATAGGATTTGTCTACACGGGTCGTTTCTTATGAAGATGAGTGACCTTTTGATGTATTTTTGGGTGGAATAGGACTGGATGAAGTTTTTTGATTTTAGATAGGCTTAGGTGTTCCTAAAACATTGAGAAGTAATCCCAATAATTATTTGTTTACATATTGGACTTTGTTGTTTACATAGTCTTTCTTTTGGTGGGTTTTTATTTTGGCCTGATTAACTTTATTTCACTTTAGTTTCCTATCGTACTCTAGTTGGGATATAGTGGAATGCATGCATTTATTTCTTAGTGGGTTTTTTACATTTAATCATTTTTTGGGATTGGAGATGTTTGTGTGAATACAGGTACATATGCAATGGCTCCCATGTTAGTGATATGTCTACTCGGTGATAATCGATAGTCCCTGTCCTATTGGAGGCATGTTTGGGGGTCACGACATGGGATCAAAAAGGATAGGTCATTAAAGTGTGTTATTAAAGATGGTTAGTTATACATAAGGACCCAGAGTCTATGAGATTGGTTTTCGGCAACGATGTTAAGTATTTTGAGTTCGGATTTCAGGATAGGGACTCCAGTGTTGGTGTGGGCGGCCGATGTATCCATACACTAGGACACTAATAAACTATTTCATGACTTGGTACATGAAGTCACTAGTTAAAGGGACAATAATGGTACATTCATCATATAGGAATGGGTTGTGGTTTCCATGTCCTTCTGGAGTCATCACTTCAAATATACTCATTGACCGTGGTACATCTTTCATTTCATACAGGATGCCTCCATGATATATACCAGCAAAGAGTTAGTAACTTGATCATGAGGATGACCCCCTCAATGTTGAGGCTTCAATACAAGGACTATTTCCCTAGATGATACCTTTAGGCGGTGCACCAGCTACACAACCACCAGTGGAGCAGAACCTGGTACCTATAGTACCAGCCGATAAGAAGTGCATGCTGAGTGCACTCCATGAGTTTTAGAGATAGATACCCCAAGGGTTCCATGGTGAGCTCGACTCTTAGGAGGATAACGAATGGATTGATGCGGCGACTAATTCTTTCCTTCTAGTCAGGACACCAGTAGACCATATGGTGATCATGGTGAAAAGCCTTCAGTAGGTTTCGGTAGGGAGATGGTGGGGTTTGGACACACAAACTCATGAGGAAGAAACTCTTTCATGGACAGAGTTCAATCATATCTTAAGAGATGCGTTCTCACCAATTACACTGAGATAAGTATTTCTAGAGGTGATTCTTTAGCTCTAGAAGGGTATCTTGATAGTGGATGACTATTCATTGAGGTTCACCAACCATTCCAGGTATTCTATGGATATGGTTAGAGATCAATACTTTAGGTCTGGGAACATTAAGAGAGGTCTTTGTAGAGAAATCTAATCCATAATTATACCTTTATGAATTATGACTTATGCTTGAGTTTTTGAGTGATATTTGGTGGTCAAAAGATTCTTGGATGAGTAGATTCATCCAGTGACTATTAGCAATGAGCAGGCTGCTTCAGAGACCTCAGTAGTGGGGAGTAGATGTCATTCTCAGGGGTCTGGATGTGGGAGATGTTTCAGAAGGTCCTGGGATATGGGATCTACTATTCGGGTCTCTTAGTATGGATCCAACCAGTCTAGGGAGAGGTTATGTTACACATGTTATGGCAGGAGACATCTTGCTTGAGATTTTCCAACCCATCGAGTTAATGATAGGGTGACTGTGGATGGACCACTGAGGCAAAGGCAACAACAGGAGAAAGAAGATTTGTAGGGCGACAGACATGGAAAGGGATCTGTAAGAGCAGTGGGAGGTGGTAGACATTTCAACATATTACCAGCACCTCCCCCAAGAGGTCCACGTTAGGCTCATGGAGCTGAAGGAGAGGGGAGGGGACAACTGCACGTGGTCAAGTCGTACAACCCAGGGTCTCTAGGGATGATTCGAGGTATGATCTATGTATTTTATAATTTTTTATCCCCGCATATAGACAAAGGTTCTAGTCATTCCATTCTCACCACATACCTTATAAAAGACCTTGATATTCTGGTAGAACCATTTAATCGACCCTTATGCATAGAGACACCTACTAGAAAAGACTCTATAATCACACATCTATGCTGACAGTGTGACCTAACGCTTAGAGGTGATAGTTTTGGTTGGAACCTCATGGTGCTAGCGTTGATGCCTTATGATTTAATTCATGGTATGGATTGTTTATCTTTAGTCCATTCTCATATTGGATATTTTAGGCGAAGGGTGTAGTTTATCCACAGTGATGGAATGATTTTTTTCTTTGTAGGAGAAAAGGAGACCCATGCAGCATGGGATGTACTGATGAATATGAGGGGTAGTGCAATAATCATGCGTTTGATAGATTGACCCTTGAAGTGGAAGATGTTATGATTTTTTAGTTCCCAGTAGTATTAGAAGAGTACAAGGACGTCTTCCCCAAAAATATTCAAGGATTACCTCCCCGTAGGGAGATAAACATCTGTGTTGGCTTACACCCTAGGACGGTATTGATATTTTCACCAGCATATCGGATGGATCCCATAGAGCTTCTTGGGTTGATGGTGAAGTTAGAGGACTTTCCATGAGACCCATTGTTTCACCCTAGGAGGCCCCATTTTTTTCAGAAAGGTATACGACAGCTTGAGGTTGTTTGTAGACAAATGGATCTTGAACTAGGGGACCATAAAGAATAAGTATTCATTACTGAGGATCAATGAAATATTCGATTATCTGATAGGGGCATGATGGTTATCGAAGTTTTAACTTCAATCGGACTTTCATAAGTTCTTATTATGGAATGAGTATATATCGTAGATGGATTTTAGATTCCACTATGGTCACTATGAGAACTTTGTTATTCCCTTTGGTGAAACAAATTCCCCAACAGTGTTTATGGGACTCATGAACCAGATCTTTCATCATTATTTGGAATGGTTAATGGTAGTCTTAATTGATGGCATTCTTATGTACTTAGTGTTTGAGGAGGATCACATGAGACTCCTAATGATGGTTATGGACGTACTCCAACAGAACTAGCTTTATGGGAAACTCTCAAAGTGCCGATTCTAGATTATGGAACTCCACTTTCTAGGATATCTTATCTCAGTGGATGGAGTGGAAGTGGACCCATCCAAGGTGGAGGAAATGTTAGAATGGGAGACACCTAGGAGAGAGCGTTTCAAAGCTTCATTATGCTTGTAACACCCCAATATTTCATAGTACATTATCTACACAAAGTAATTCAATAACTTGCGCAACACGTAACACCGAGTTCGAGAGCACCACGAATTACCGAACTAGCAATTCAATAAGTAGTTTTGAATACTATTAATGGAATTTTGAATTTTATATACTCCATATAATTTTAGAATCTATATTATGTGGTTCTTAGACAAAATATAAGAACAAATTCATTTTTTTCAGATAAAAGATGTTTTTAAAAAAAATGCAATTTTATCACCATTTAATGGTGAACCATTTTTAAAATAAATATTTGACACTTTTATATATTAAGTTTAATGAAATTAGATTCTTATTTACAAGTGGTACATAAAAATTTGTAATGGATAAATATTTTGTGTTTTTATGATAACTTTATATTTTGATGAATAGTGAAAGTTTCTAAATTTTAATTGAAAACAACTTTTTAATAAAAGTAATTTGTTGTGTTAAATTATATATTTTTATGGTTTGGAAGTATAATTAGATTATATTTTTATCATTTAATACAATTTATGTCATTATAAGTAATTTCACATTTAAATTTGATATAAACACGTGTCAATCTTTTGATAGTTTTTACTTTTTAAAAACCCACTTTTTGGTTTTTCCAAAGGGAATTAATTTTAAATTAATTATTTCAACTTCTATGTTTTGAATTTGGTAAAATAGAATTCATTTTTGAATTCATAATATAAAATTAGCTTAGGGTGAATTTTTGGTATTTTTCTGAAAACATTCAATTTTAGATTAATTGTGAAAAACATTATGTTATTGTTTAAAATAGACTTTTCATTTAAATAATTAATTATTATATTTAAATTTATTTTAAGTAAAAATAGATATAAAATACCTATATAAGTTCAATTTAATTTATTGGATTCATTTTATAATAAAATTAGATGTATAAAATTTTATTGAACTTTTTAACGTCTTTTACCCACATTCTAGGTACATTTGAAAATTTTCATAAAACGTAATTTTACCTCTTCTGTGATTTGAAGTTCAAAAATCCCAGAGACACTATTGAAATTTTTATGTAAAATGTGGATCAATAAGATAAAAATATTTTTTGCTGAATAGTAACTTTTGGCATTTTTTTACTGCGGTTAAAAGTAAATCGGGTAACTAAATGTAAAAATGATATTATAATTATCCTAACATATTTCCTAATTCTCTTGGATAAGTTTATTTTGAACAAAACCAACCTTATGAATAAAATATGATCCTTTTGGTCCACTTGGATTATATTAGGACATTTATTATTATTTTATTTAAAGAAGAGTTAAAAGTGTTAAATTCAAAGTTTAATAACTAAACCATTTTTAGTATAGGGTTATACATAAGATAAATTCAACTATAAATATTCATAATAAATCTAAAAACATTTCCTACATAATGTTATTTTATTTAAAATTTTATGAAATTAAATAAATAATTTTTTTGACACAATGATGATGCAATAATTACCATATCAATGCAAGATTAAAATAATTGATATTATAAATATTAAAATAAATCTAAATTGAGACTTATGATGAATTACACTAGTTTTATAGGTTAATTTGACATGTTAGGGTTGATTCTGGGAATTGTTTTCAAAGAAATCATATTGTAATAACTTTCAAAAAAAAAAACAAATTCTAAATAGTGTCAAAATTGACATAAATGAATTTTTAAAACAAATACGATATTATTTTTTTTGATTTAATATTATTAGAATATATAAGGTTAATAAAAAAGACTTATATAATTATATTTATCTCAATAATGTACCACTTTTGGTTCTCTTAGTTTTTATAGTAATTTTATTAACCATATATTATAATAATACAAGAAGACATGTTAAGAGTTAAACTATTTAACAAATATTTAAATCTAAAAGATAAGGTTAATATGGTGACCTAAACTTGTCTAAAACCTATTGGATGAAAGGATTTAGACCCATACACACCTTAGATTAAAAATAAATCAATTTGAGCCATTATAAATTGAAAATTATTTAATAATGAAATTATATTTCAAACTCTTCCAAAAGTGACCCTCACCTCTCTTGTAAATGGGTACTTCCCCTTCTCTCAAAATCACACCTCCAAAGCCATTTTTCATGGACAAACCCTACTCAAATATCCTAAAAACTACCCTCAATTCATCCTAGAGGAATTTATTTGATCATAAATCCATCCTATGTATCCCTTTTGATAAAATCCAAAGGAAGCACCCAAAGAAGAGTTAATTATTTTATCAGCTCTTTTAAAGTTCTTTTCTTCTTCCACTTTATATTTATTTTTTATTTCCATACTAAAATAATAACTCCAGTACCTTCAACATAATGTGATGTTATTATAAATATTATATTACCATACTCATTATTCTATGAATCCTATGAATGATGATGTCACCATGCATACGTACGTACGAATTACCGTCTCTACGTCATGGTGTAATTTGTTATTCAACACTATGTTATTTGGATGGATAAAATGATGAGTAATATCTATATGAATAATGAAAATAACAATTTATTTTCACTTTAAAATTAATATACCATCCAATTACACACCATTTAATCATTAAGGAAACGATATCGTCGCTCGTGTGTACGTACAGTTTACCGTCTCCATGACGCGATGAGATTCATTTACAGGTTCACCATTCGATGATGATTATAAAATTATATATTATTAATAAGTATGCAATTTATGACATAATAATTCTACTTGAGATATAAATATATATGTATGAACTTACATATATCTTATTCATTTACTTCCATTCAATATGATATGAAAATAGAAATAGTGTTTATGCGTACTTTCAGCATACCGTCTACATAAATTGTGTTTTCCATTTCATATATCTATATAGTATACATATTTACATTCTAAATATATATTATAAATAAATAATGTTTTATATTTTGGAATTATTTAAATCATTATCTAAATGATACGATCAATAATAACAAGTTAAAACACATAGGATAAGGAAAGAAATTATTATTTGAAATGTTAATTTAACATGGAAATCATTATTAAATGGGTTGTATAAAGTCATAAATGAATCCTCTATGATATAATAAATATTAATATGGTTCTATTATAATTTAATAACATACTATGGTCATTATAAAAGAGGTTAAACATACCCTCAACCAAATTGGTATGGGACACTTTGATTCAAAAATATATTTTAAATGACCTCTTTTATAAATGTGTGACATTTAAATGAATTCCAAAAAAGGGATATTTCTCTCAAAAAAATTCACTGATCATTTTCAACTATGTCAATATCCTTTAATGGATATTATTCATGATTGAGGTTCAGTTATTATAATACACTCTTCCATATTGTATTTAATGAGTTATTATATGTTTGGCTGTGGATGTGCTATTTTTATACCTTTCATCATTTATGGATGAAGTATTGAAATTTCGTATTCTAGTTTTAATACAAATTTTTATGTTATGTTTCAACAATTTCATATGACCAATGCAGTAGACATAGTAAGTGACGAGTGGGGCCCACTATAACCCCTCAATGCATCGGTAGGTCTAATGAGACAAATTAGCGTCTTGGCACAAGTCCTTGAAACAAAATTTATTTGTATTCTTAGAATGAGGCCTTGACTATATGGTAATGATGTCCGGTGTTATGAATTCCCTCAATATGAAATTAGTTATTACATTTGATTATTCGACTAGTGGAATATCCCACTGCATGTTTATATGGTGATATTTGGTTTATTTTTTCTATATTATGTTTTTTTATGTTTTAAAGGATGTTGTTTTTATTACACATCTTTCATTAAATGTTTATAGCTTCTAATAAATTATTTACCCTTACTGAGCATCTCATCTTACCCCTTTATTATGTTTTATTTTCCTAGGATTCCAAAAAAGTGTATTATGATTGATATGCAGGTTTAAGATAAGGGGATAATGGAGTTATAAAAGGATTATTTATGATGTGTTATATATTATAATGTGTAATGTAAAATTCATGTATGTAATCTATTTTCCAAGACTTCTAAACCGATCAGTCCTTCGGGACATGATTCCTTGTAATCATGACAATATAATAAAATAATGCATTGACTCTAGGCTTCTGGGGTTGAGGCGTTAAAGTTCATATTAGATGATGTTTAGTACAAACCTTGGAAACTAGATTTAGAAAAACTCTTTTAGAAAACATTACACTTAGATATACTTTTACGATTAGTATAGAATAAATTCATAGAATTTTGCTAATGTAGAGATTTTGTGTATTTTCCAAGAAATACATCCATGTTCGGATATGATTAGGTAGAGGCGGCTCTGGCACAGATGTACCTTGGAGTAAAAACTCTGACAAGAAGTTTCAGGCTTAACCTAGGGTATCCTGGTACTCAATAATGGGATGTTCTGCACTCTTGGTTATGAAACTCTCGAGGGATATTCTTAGGATAGTTCACATTTTTTGTACAAGACATTATGAAGGATTTAGGAGTAAATACGTCCTCAAAGATTTTTTTTTTATTGATTATATGCATAATCTTTTCAATTTACATTATGTATTTTACACATTTGGAAGTATGCATTGTGATTCATAAACTAACCTAGTGTATACCATTGTTTCGAAATGGTTCCCAATATTTGGAAAGAGAACTCCAACAATACGCATGATCCAAAGAGAAAGAAGGATCGTATCATTCATGGTATTAAGCCAACATTTAGAAGGGAACTATTCTCCCACGTATTCTCATCATATGAAGAAATAGTATCATGTGTTAAAAAGATAAGTAAATTATTCTCTGTGTCTTATGGATTTGAAATGAAGCAAGAGAAGGAAAGGATGGTAGAGAGAAAGATGGATAAAGGGAAGAGGGGAAAGAAGGATTTTTCCATATTTGATAACTGTGGAAGGAATCACCTTGGTAAATTATTGAAGGGAATGTGAGTTTGTTATAAGTGTGGAGAAAAAGGACACCAAGTACGTGATTACAAGGGTAAGAAAAAGGTTTGAAAGGTACAATGCTTCATCTGCAAGGAGTTGGGACACTACGTGAATCAATTTCCAAATCATTAAAGTATTCCCAAAATGATGCCATTGGATAAAAATCAAGTTATGATACTACCACAGATGAAAAGGAATGACTAATGTTTTTTTGTAGTTATTAAAGAATTATTTCATTTGAGTGTTGTATCAATGATGTACTAGTTATATGAATTATGTAAATAAATAAGAATTGTATTGTAGTACTATTTCATTAACTATTTGAGATTGTATGGTTCTAAGAAAAGTGACTCAATAGCAAGATAAAATTTTTGTAATATACATGGTTGAAGGAAATATAAACCTTAATATGGTTCTGATACTGAGGTAGTGATTTTGGAATAAGATATGATTGATTTGGATAAATTACATTCGATATTCTTGACTACATTGAAACTAATTATTTGTTTGTTAATTCCATTCTTGTTGGAGTTTATAACATTTTTTGATATAAAGAGTATATTTAGTATTCTATAAGGAATAAGGGAGAATAAATGTAATCAATAAGGTTTTATGGAAATTCAGGTTGTTACTATGCTTTAAAATAATACATGATGAAGCTATTCAAATGTTATTACGCAGAAAAAAAGATCCTAATTGTGTTTACCTTCTTTAAAAATTTGGGATTGTGAGTTTGGACAGAAGTATTTTGGATAAAATTAAAGGTTGGAATGGATTATGTTTAACATTTGATAATATTGTTATGGTTAAATCATTTCTTAAGATTATTTTTTGATTGTTATAGAAAGGACAACTCGGAGGTCGGGTGAAAACCTATCACATCCAGCAAGGCCGCAAGACATGAACCTGCAACCGAAGGGTGACAAGGGTTCATCACCTACCACTGGTCTACATGACATCCTAGTTTGTGTAATGTATTTTTTTAAAATAGTCTGGCAAATGAATTAAAAATTCATTATTTTAGGAACCCTATACTATTAGGATAAATAGAATATTTTTGAGTTCTATTATCTTTTGGAGTGAAAGATGCGTTTGTGGTAGGAATTAGTTGAAAGATGAAACTCTACTTGTCAAGTATATTTTTTTCATCTTATTCTATGAAAAAATTAATTCTTAAACTTTAGTTATGGGATCTTAAAATGAAAAATGTGTTATCCTAATACCTTATGTTTTGTTGAACCAATGATATTTTAAATCATCATAGATTGATGGCTTGGAGGCCGTCAATTTTACACTTGTTTGTGATTGATGGCCTAAATTACTCCCTATAAATATTTGTGTTTTCCCTCCAATTATGTGTCTCTAATTTCCATCAATTTTCACCTAGTTGAGATCATAATTTGGTGGTGAATTTTTCATTTCCCTTTCTCTCTTATTAAGTCTAACTTTTATCAACCCAATTTTGGATGTGGGTTTTCCACAAAGGTACTTTTATATTTTTAGCCTTTTATTTTTGAAGAAAAATTTTAAATTGTGAGGATGCAATTTATTTAAGGAGGGGATAATGTTAAACCCCAAGATTTCATAGTACATTTTCTCTTCAAATTAATTAATTAACTTGTGCTACACGCAACACCGAGTTCGAGTGCACCATGACTTACTAAACTAGCCGTTCAAAAAGAGATTATGAATAATAATAACTAAATTTTGAATTTTTTATAGTCCCTATAATTTTACAATCCATATTATTTGTTTGTTAGACATAATATAGGAAATAATTCATTTTTTAGATAAAATAAGTATTTTTAAATAAATACAATTTTACCGCCTTTTAATAGTGAACCATTTTTAAAAATAATATTCGACACTTTTATATATTCAATTTAATTAAATTAAATTATTATTTAGAATCAGGACCTAAAAATTTAGTTTGGATATATGACTTGTGCTTTTCTGATAACTTTCATATTTTGATGAATAGTGAAAGATCCTAAATTTTAATTGGAAACAACTTTTTTAATCAAAATAATTTATTATGTTAAATTATACATTTGAATGGTTTTAAAGTATAATTAGATTATATTTTTATCATTTAATAAAATTTAGGTCATTATAAGTAATTTCATATTTAAATTTGACATAAACACATATCGATCTTTTGATAGTTTTTACTTTTTAAAAGCCCGCCTTTTGGTTTTGACAACAGGAATTAATTTTAAATTAATTAATGAAACTTATATATTTTTAATTTGGTAAAATAGAATTCATTTTTTAATTCAGAAAATCAAAATTATCTTAGGTTTAATTTTTGTTATTTTTCGGAAAACATTCAATTTTTGATAAATAGTGAAAAACCCTTTATTGTTTAAAACCAACTTTTTATTTAAATAATTATTTATTTTATTTAAATATAATTTATGTGAAAATAGATATATAATACATATATAATTTCAATTTAATTCATTGGAGTCATTTTTTAATAAAATGAGATGTATAAATTTTTATTGAACGTTTTAACATCTTTTACCCACCTTCTTGGAACATTTGCAAATTTGCATAAAACGTAATTTTACTTCTTCTGTAAATTGAATTTCCAAAATCTGAGACACACGGTTGACATCAATATGTAAAATATGGTTCAACAAGATGAATATAATTTTTGGTGAATAGTAACTTTTGATTTTTATTTACCACTGTTTAAAGTAAATAAGATAATTAAAGGTAAAAATGATATTATAATTACCCTAAAACATGTCCTAATTCTATTAGATAAGTGTATTTAGACCAAAAATAACCTTATGTTTAAAATATGATCCCTTTGGATCACATGTATTAGATTAGGGCGTTTATTATTATTTTATTTAAAGAAGAGTTAAAAGTGTTAAATTCAATGTTTAATAACTAAAAAAATTTTATATAGGGTTATAAATAAGATATATTCGACTATAAATATTCATTAGAAAGATAATAGAAATTCCTACAAAACCGTATTTTTTATAATTTTCATACATTAAAAAAAAATTATTTATGACACAATGATGATGTAGTAATAACAATATCAATGCAAGATTAAAATAATCTATATTATAAATATTAAAATAAATGTAAATTGAGACTTATGATGCATTACACTAATTTTCACGCTTCCTATGACTTTTTTGGGTTGATTAAATGAATTTCTTTTGAAGAAATCATATTTTTATGACTTTCAAAAACACCAAATACTAAATAGTGTCAAAATTGATATAAATAATTTTTTTTAAACAAATACTATATTAATAAATTATATCATATTCCTAAAAAAATATAAGGTTAACCCAAAAGACTTATATAATGATATATATGTCAATAATGAACCACTATTGGATCTATAGGCTTTTTATAGTAAGTTTATAATCCATTTATTATAATAATACAAGAAGACCTGTTAAAAGTTAAACTATTTAACAAAGATATAAATCTAAAAGATAAGGTTAATATGGTGACCTAAAATTGTATAAAACCTATTTTTTGAGATTATTCTGACCCATCCCCACCTTATATTCTAAATAAATCAATTTGGTTCCATTATAAGTCTAAAATGATTTTATAATAAAATAATAATTTCAACTGTTCAAAAAGTGACCATCACCTCTCTTATAAAATGGGTACTTCCCCTTCTCTCAAAATCACACCTACAAAGCCATTTTGATCGGCCAAACCCTACTCCAATATCCTCCCAACTACCCTCAATTCATCCTTAATTCTATCATTTGATCAAAAATCTAACCTAAGGAGCCATTTCGATCAAATCAATAGGAATCACCCAAAGAAGAGGTGATTATTTTATCACCTCTTTCAAAGTTCATTTCTTCTTCCACTTTTTATTTCATTGTTATTTCCATACCAAAATAATAAATCCAGTACCCTATACATATTGTGATATTTCTATAAATATGGTACAACCATACTCATTATTCAATCCATCCTATGAATGATAATTTCACCATGCGTGCGTGCGTACGACTTACCGTCTCCACATCGTGGGGTAATTTTTTATTCAACACAATGTTACTTGGATGGATAAAAGGATGAGTAATATGTATATAAATAATAAAAATAGCATGCTAATTTCTCTATAAAGTAAATATATCATCTAATTCTTGAAATTTTAATCATTAATGATATGATATCGTTACTCGTGTTGTATGTATGGCATACCGTCTCCACGACGCAATGAGATTCATTTCCATATTCACTATTCAACGATGATTATAAAAAAATATATTATTAATAAGTTTGTAATATATGACATAATAATTCTACTATATATATATATATGTATGTACTTACATATATATTATTCATTTACTTACATTCAATCCGATATGAAAACAGAAATAATGTTTATGCATACGTAAAACCTACCATCTCCATAAACGATGTTTTCCATTTCATATTTCTATCTATTATACATATTTATATTATATATATATTATATATAAATTATTATTTATATACTGGAAGCATTTAAATAATGATCTAAATTATACGATCAAGAATAACAAGTTGAAACACCAACGCTAAATAAAGCGATTATTACCCGAAATGTTAATTTAACATGGAAATTGCTATTAAATGGGTAGTATAAATTAATAAATTAATAATTTATGACATAATAATTATGAATATGTTTCTGATATAATTTAATAAAATACTATAGTCATTATATAGGATGTTAAATGTACCATTGACCAAAGGAAAGTGCAAGGTAAGGGTTAATTCCCCAATCTCATTATTATCCGAGAATGTTTATGTATAAGTATTTTCTGGGAAATATTTATGATCCATGTGCATATTTCATAAAATAATTTCTCAAAATGATTCTTTTAAGGTACAATTTAACTAAAAAATCAATTTAAATGTTTTCAATATTTATTCTTCTATATCATTCCCATTAATGTCCATGTTTTTAAAATAGTTTTAAGGATTTATTTATATAAACATGATTGTTTTTAATTGTTAATTCATTTCAAAAGTTTCAAATTAGTATGAGACAGTTTGATTGAAAAATATATTTTAAGTGACTTCCTTTTTAAATGTATTACATTTAAATGATTTCACAAAAAAGGGATATTTCTCTTAAAAACTTGTACTGATCATTTTCAACTATGTAAACATCCTTTACTGGATATTATTCTTGTTTGAGGTTTATTTATTATAATAAAATCTTCCGTATTGTATTTAATGAGTTATGATATGTTTGGATATGGATTTGCTATTTTTATACCCTTTATGGTTTATGGCTGAAGTATTGAAATTTTGTATGCTAGTTTTAATACGAATGTTTATGTTATGTTTCAACATTTTTATATGAGGAATGCAGCGGACTTAGTAAGTGATAGATGGGGCCAGTTATAGAACCTTGATTAATCGGTAGGTCTCATGAGACAAATTAGTGTCTTTTCATAAGGCCTTGAAAAAAATTTTATTTGTAGTCTTGGCACGAGGCCTTGACTATGTGGTAACGATGTCCGACATTGGGCATTCTCTCAATATGAAATTAGGTATTACTTGTAATTATTTGACTTGTAGAATATCCATGTGCATGTTTATATGGTTATGTTTGATTTATTTTTTCCATATTACGTACATTTTTATGTTTAAAATTTTGTTGTTTTAATTACACATATTTCATTAAAAGTTATATAGATTTCACTAAATTATTTACCCTTACTGAGAATATGAACTCACCCTTTTCTTATGTTTTGTTTTCCTAGGATTCCAAGAAGTTTATTATGATTGATATGTAGGGTTAAAATTGGGGATTAATTTTTTTTCTAAAAGTATTATTTATGATGTGTTGTATGTTATAAAGTGCAATGTAACATTCATGTATGTAATCTATTTTCTAAGACATCTAAACCGATCGGTACTTTGGGACTTGATACCTTGTAATCATGCCAATGTATTAAAATAACGCACCGAATCCGGGCTTCTGGGGTCCTGGAGTTACAGTGCTAATAGGTTATTACTCGATATTTATACCCAATTTATCTTGGATATCAGAACCTATCAGAACTTTGACCCGAAAGGGGAAGCCATTGATGTGGACAGAGAAATGCCACCAGAAGTTTCAACAGTTGGGGCAGAGTCTGACAAATTCTCTAATATTGAGATTTTTGGAGTAGGGTGTTGAGTGTAGTGTTTTGTGATGCATCAAGGACAAGACATAGTTGTGTCCTGATGTAGAGACAATCGGTGATTTCCTATGTTTCAGGTCAGTTGAGGCCATGTGAGAAGAACTACAAGACCCATGATATTGAGTTAGCAATGGTAGTCTGCGTATTACAGATGTGGAGACACAACTTGATGGGTGAGCAGTTTATCATCCACTCCGATCACAAGAGTCTTAACTATATCCTCTCTCACAAGGATATAAACATGATATAGAGGTTATTCTAAGAGTTCTTCCAGGACTATGACTTTGATATCATCTATACGCCTAGGAAGGGGAACTTGGTGGCAGATCATCTCAGCAAGAGATATAGTTCTCAATATCATAATGAGGTGTCAGATCAGTTGGCCTCAAAAAAGTTATCTTTCATGGATAGAGATGGACCATCTTATCTCAGATCTATGGTTGTTACCCCTATACTCTTAAAGTGAGTCTGAGATGCACAGATTAAGGATACCAACTACAAAACCCTTTATGATCATCTGTCTGCAAAACATGTGCATGATGTATATTCACAAGGTGGGGAGCACACAGTTTATTTCGGGGGACTCACGGTAGTACCAGTGGATTTGTGAGAGGAGGTTATAAGGGAGTTTCATATATACCCTTTTACAGTACATCCTGATGTGGAAAACATTTACCAGGATCTATGATGTCTATTCTGGTGGACAGGGATGAAGAAGGCAGTGACAAAGTTAATTTCTTGAGGCCATATATGCTAGCAGTTGAATATTGAGTACCAGGTTGTAGAAGGTTTGGACCAACCCCTTGAGGTTTTGGAATAGAAGTGGTATGTGATATCGATTTACTTCATAATAGGTTTACCATGTACATACAGGGCACATGATGTCACCTAGGGGATTGTTGACCGAATCACCAAGTTGGCCCACTTCTTAGTAATCTGATAGAAGACTTCAGTAGAGTGTTAGGGGTTCCCATAAGTGTATGAGATAGTTCGGATCCATAGAGTCTCTTCAATGATAGTTTCTAATCATGTTTCTAATTTCTAATCTCAATTGTGGAAGGGATTATAGGAGGTATTTGGGACTCAGTTGTTCATGATCATGAAGTTTCATCAATATAAAGATGACTAGACAGATCAGACCATTCAGGTTTCAGATGACGTGACACAAACATTCATTTTTGACTTTGAATGTAGTCAGTAGAACCACCTACCTATGGTAGAGTTCCATAAAACAAAATATATCATTCCACCATTTTTATTTCATCATTAGAGGCCTTGTACAGGTGGCCCTACTGGTCCCCAATTTGTTGGGATAACCTAAGAGATTTAGAACTCATGGGCCCAAAGTTGGTGCGAACAACTATAGAGAAAGTGTAGATCATCAAGGAGTAGATGAAGACTATGTAGATCCATTAGAAAACTAATGTTGATAGACGATGGAGACCCTTGGAGTTCGAGGAAGGAGACCTTGTGTTCCTTCACGTCTCACCTCGACGGGGATTATAAAGATTTGGCTAGGGTGGATGGTTATCTACAAGTTTTTTCATCCCTTTTAATATATAACTTAGAGTTCGAGAGGTGGAGTACCACTTAGATCTACCACAGAAGTTGGATTAAGTACATGATGTCTTCCACCTGTCACTGCTAAGGAGTATAGTACATGAACCACCTCACATCATCAATTGGGGTGTGATGGGCATCGAGGATGGGGTGACTTTTGCTGAATACCAAATGGAGTTCGAGGATTGGTATGAGAGGATCCTTTTTGGGTGAGGTATTACTTTGGTGAATTTCTAGTGGTAGCACATGAGTCTCCAAGAGTGAAAATGGGGGAAAGAGTGTCAGATTCAAGCACAGTACCCACATATTTTTGTATAGCCTTTGTTTATGGATTTTCAAGGATGTAAAGCCCCAATGTGGGGAGAATTTAATTTCACAATTTTTTTTCATGTATTATTTCAAAATATTATACAAAATTAATTTGAGACCTAGAATTGAGACGGTGTGCGATTACAAGGCCTGGTGTGCTTAGAATAATTGTTTTAAAAATATTAAAATATTAAATATCATGTGCATGTAATTTTCCTAACAAGTGGAATTACAACAAAATGGGTGCCCAGATAAGAAATTTAGTGCACCGTTGCATTCAGAGCAACGAATTTACCCTAGGCGAGGCTTAACATCGGTCGGCATGGGTCGATTGTGAAAAATAGCTTTGGGATGTTTAAATTAATAAAATAAATTGAGAATTAATTTTATTTATTTATGATTCTTCAATGAATCGATGAAACAAAGATTTTTTTTAAATAAACCTGTATATAGGGATCAGGGGTGAAGCTCATAACTCTAGAGTTCCCAAAACGCTCTAGAGAGAACCCTTAGAGATTTCTCTCACCAGAAAAAGATGGGAAAATGTATCAGAGATTGTTCCTGATGGATCATCAATAATAATAAATCCTTGATAGAGAACGATCCTTTTCCATGGAAGGGAATTATTATTTTAGACTATTCATTCTCATGTTCTTAGAATCAATCATAAATGTGGATCAACTAATGAATAGGCTGACCCACGGTTTGATTGTTCTTACGGGATGGGCTCGATTTCAGGAATTATCAGGGTTCATTATTATTTGGTTTAGTTTTTTTATCATTCTTAGAGGAATGAAATGAATCCATAATGAACAATCATTGAGGTTCATTCCTCATGTTTTTTCCATGTCAATTCTTTCCCCCATTTTCCCTACGCATTCTTAATTCTTCATGGGTTTATGAACAAATGATTTTTTCACCTCCATTTCTTGGTGTAATGATTCAAAATTGGAGATCTGACACTTGTATGAGCTATAATATGTACGGTAGTGATGGAATCAGACAAATAAATAAAATTCAAGAGTTATCGCTTTTTTGATGATTTTATTTGGATGATTTCAATGTTGTTTATCGAGGTAATTGAAGGCCCGAAACACCTTGAATTGGTGTAAGGGTGATGAAATGATATGTAATCATGAATTTCGGGATGAACGAGCCATGGAATCAGAATCGAAAGGATTTTTTGAGGCGGTCAGATGAAGAAGATGCAGTTTTTGAAATTATAGAACACGTGGAATGTAGTAAGGGATACACAATGTGTATTCATCAATGAACCACTTATTGTGTACTATGGGAGTACACGAGCATGGCTTGAGTACACAAGTTTCCTACACGACATGTACTCCACCACATAGCCAGACCCAGACTAGATACACGAGTTACCCCATGTACTAGTACATGAGAATAAGAACATGGGTTGACATCATGTACTAGAACATGTCCATGATACACGGGCAGACCCTGGGTGGAAGGGCACAATGTGTAAGTCTTTCTACACGTTGTGTACTCTTTTCTTACATGACATGTTCTTTTCACATGGTCTGTTGTACACATGAAGTATAAGAACCATGCTATTTATTACACACTTAAACATGATTTATTACATAAACTTTCACTTAAGAAAACTTTACGAATTTATAGGTCTAGTGTCTTGGGATATTAGGAACATTACATGACAACTTAATACATAAAAAATATCTTTATTAAAAACTTGTTTTATATGACCACAACATTCCTTCAAAAATAGCATTGCATGGGATAACCTGAGGAAATTCATAAGAAATGGGTGAGCTATAAATCCTAGTAAGGGAGTAAATAATTAATAAAAAGAAGAATACAGTACATGTTAGGAAATAGGCATATCAATGGAGCATAATTGAAACATGAACAAAAAGGCATGATATAACATGATTATCATAACACAAAAATGTGGCATCAAAATTTAACATGATATTTGCAAGATCCAAGGCTTATTGAACATATATTTTGATTAAACCCTCATTTAAATTGAATTAGAATGAGTAAAACCTCATTTCACTTGATGTATCATAATACAATTCTTTACCCAATGCATTGGAGCGCTATCAGGGTGCAACCTTCTTACTCATTTCATTTCATGCATAAGTGTTCCACAAGGATCATATAACATGGATTAATTAAACATCATAATTTATTACTTGATAAAAGAATTTGGAATTCATAAATGAAAATATATAATCAAATAATCAATTGTTCATAAAGGTAAATACCTTTGATAGATAAATGGGCATGGTATTCACTACACAATGACTTTGGCTTAGAAAATAGCGGTGCAATTTCGACAGCATAACGACATGACATAAGAATTCATAAAAATGGTATATGAGAGATAAAGTGTTTTATAATAATATGTATATTAAATGTATAGTAAGGGGGTAATATAGATACATTTCCCAACATATTTAATGGAATTTAGATTCATAATATAATTTAATTGCCTGAATGTAAATGAGAAGAGAGAAATTCCTTACTGAATTTTGGCATGGTAACAGGGATGAATGGGAGGAATTAAAGAGGGATAAATATTTCTACAATCATTTAAAAATAATTATGTCATTATGGGGGAGGTAAAAAATAATACCCCAACATTTTTAATTGAAAACAAAAGGGTATAACAATATAATTAAATTAAGACAAAAATGAGAAAAGAAGAAATCTCTTACTTGGAAGTGTGATCCAAAGGCTTGGGAGGGGCTTGAGAGAGACTTTTAGGGATCATGTGGTGCCTTGGGAGGATACTAGATAGATTAGGGTTTATTAGGGATGCGATACAAGGGTTTTGAGTGAAGATAAGTGAGATCTTTGGTGGGTTTAAATAGAAAAAGAGAGGGAATTCTTTATTATTTATGTTTTGGACAACACCCACTAAACTAATCAAAACCCCAAATAAATACATGTTTTTTTCCTATGTTTATTTCCAAATGGGAGTGGAGAAAATTATTTTATTAGGACAATGGCAGAATTTCTTAAAATATTAGTCTTGTTTATATGGAGGTGAGTCACACTCTCAATCAAGTCGTTTTGAATGTTAAAATGTTTTATAAGCCTTCAAAGGTCCACTATGGCTCCATAAAATTAATAAAAAGAATATATAATCCCATTATATTAAAGGGGATAAATATATTGGCTGAAAATAAATTTTATATTATTTTATTACATCACTACTGGGTCATTATAATGTCCTAAAACACATTATATATTTAAACGGTATTTAATTTTCACCCAAAAATTAGATATTCTCAGAAAATTATGAAAAATTCACTATTGGAAAATTTTGATGTCATGATTCCAAAATTAATATTCATTTTATCTAAATAATTTTTTAAATAAGTGAATTTTTACCTATAAAATAAAAACTGATATTTATCAAAAATTTATCGGTTTTGACAAAAACGGCTTCCAAACAATAATAAAATATACAATTGTATTCATAAAAATTATATGATCATTTATATTTTAAAAAAAGTAACTTAGTAATAATAATTTATTAAAATAATATTTAATTGAAAAAATTTATTACTTCAGCAAAATAGATTTCTTAATTGAATACTGACTAAAAATAGAATTTGTGCTTTTAAAACCATTTACAAAGTCAGAATAAAATAAATGTATATTATTTATACAAAAATAAATCACATAATAGTGGTACTAGGGTATTATTACATATCCCATTATAACACCCATAAAAGACCTAAGAGTAAGGTGTGCGATGGAGACAGACTCTTGGGGTGGATCGAATAACATCGCTCGTGTGGTAATCTCTATTAACTTCCACTTCTCTCGTAAGTGATTCTATTCAGGATTAACGAGTTTAAGCTTGTCATATTCTTGGACAAGAGCAAAGCCTAGTGACTCCACCTATTTTCTAAGCTTTGACAAATGAGATTCGTATGGCGAAATTCTACTAGATGATTCCATTGCTTCCCTTTTCTGAGTACATTGGATTTATTAAAGCCCTATATTTATAATAATCATGGGATCACTGTTGAATGACTATATTATAAATGGTAAAAATTATTAATGGTATTTTAAAATTAAAAAATATAAATCTATGAAGTTTATATGTTTTCTATAAACATTTTACATTATAATACATTTAATTAGATAGATAGTAATTTTCATTAATAAATGTTTGGGTCATTACAGGTTGTACCTAGGGTAAGGGACACGACCTGTGACCCTACTACATGTCGTGTACTCTCTTTTGTATGGATTAATACACTTTTACACCACATCTTGTGCAAGTTTTGTTAAATATTTGTTCCCATATCCTTTCCCTAAAGGTTAGTTGGTATTGTTTCTTATCCATATAAGTATGATCCCTTCAGCAGTACTTCCTATATAGAGTTGTTGGAATCCCCTCTGAGATGACCACAACATGATCCTCTATTCATTCTTTGTTCCCTAAGTAGATTTATTGGTATCTACATGACCAACACTATGTGGGAACCGATCATATACCTAGAATGATAATATATATTGATTTGTTGGTATCACCCAATGGCCCTAGATGTGATCCTCATCTATGTATCATACCTCTCTTCAGATCAATCAGTATATCTCCCTCAATATGGTTCCTGGTGAATAGTAATTCTAAAACAAACACCATTAGTGATATCAGACTCAGGAGTGTATTCTTCTAGAAGAGTGGTTCATGGAATTTTTAGATAGAGTCCCTAGTGTGGGTATGCGGTAGTTGTTACTTACCACTAGACTGTGTGTCTTGGTTTTAGTATATCTAGATATCCTTATTATTTATGTTGTAGACATATACTGTGTAAAGCTAATTGTACCTCTCTTTTCTGTATTTATTTGTGGTTTCAAGGTGTTATAATGAGTATTTTTATACTAACACCTACAGGGGTTCTGCTTGAACATGTCATGTCTTGTGCAGAAGATCAAACTTTTGACAGAATCTAGGGTGTACCTGGAGCTTTGTGAGTTCAGACCAACTGAGGTGTTCCTAGAATTTTGGGCAGTAGTATGAGTACCTATTTGTTTAAAGGTTGGACAATTTAGTTTATAGATTCGTTATTTTGGTGGGATTTTATTCTGGCCCAGTTTACATTACAACACTTTACTTGAGTGTCGTACTCTGGTTGGGATAAAGTGTTATGCATGCATTTGGTTTATTGTGGTTTTTCTACTTTTCAGCATTTTGTGGGCATGGAGATGTGCGTGTGCATATAGGTAAATAATAAATTCATCCCGTGTTATTGATATGCCTACTCAATTCTATTCACTAGCCCCTGGCCTATTGGAGGCGGGATTGGGGATTCATAGTACGGGTCCCACAGGGATCAGTCGTTACATAGATTGTGTGGTCTTCCTAGAAAATAAATCCATATATAGATATGCAAAGGTGTATATTTCTAGGTAATAGATTCACTTAGGGGTAGAAACTTTAAAATGGGTGTATTGAGTATTAAGATTATTTATAATGGTTTATGATAACTGGTCATAAGACTACACACTGTGATAGGCACTCCCAAGGGATATGCTTGGGTAAATTCACATTTTATTTGTGAACCATTATAATGAATTTGAGGAGATAATCACTATGTATGAGCTAGGTTAAACTAATGGTTTTATAGATTGAAAAGAAGGTTTTATTATTTATAAATCCTTTTAATTTGTTTTTTATATGAATTCTTACTCTGGTTATCATATCTTCATTCTTACACTATGTTTTTTGGTTTTAGTCAATGAATTTTACTAGAAGGAATCATTCTAACAATGAATGGGATGGAAAATACAATTATTTTCCTCCTAAAAAATTGAATTTTATGTGATCATAAAAGTATAATATTTTAGTTATACTCGCCCAAATTTCTCAGGACATGAATCATATTGATCTACTAAACGATCAAAGGAGGGAACAATGTACTATTGAGTATTTAAAGTGGAGAAATATTCCTTATTTTAGTGGGTCTTCTGATCCAGTAGTGACTAATTTTGGGATCAGTACAAGAGAGAGAATATTTTCTATTATCTAGATGTTGAAACATGGAAAAAAATAATTGTTTACATTTTGGAAGGTGTAGCTAATCAATGGGTGATTCTTGTTAAGAATATGATGAAACTATCAAGAAATATATTCCATGGAATGAGATGGGTTTAATATGATATTTTTAAATATGTACTTTCCTTATATTATATAAAAGAAATGGAGAATTAATACATTGATATTAAGCAAAAGGATGATGAATAAATTGTTACATATGGGGAAACTTTTGCAAGAAATACATGGTATGCTTTTGATTTAACCATTAGTCATAAAATAAAAATTTATTGATTATATAGTGGCTTAAAACCAAGTCACAATAAGATGTTATGTATAAGATAATTTTGTAGTACTGAATAAATCATTCAATGTCATGTTAAGGTTGAAATAGAAATTGGATATTCATATCATTCTCATGTTTTTATAAGAAAATGATAATGAATTCTCATGAAAAAAAAGAATAAATAACATTTTCAAAAAATATCTAAGTCACCTATATGCCAGAAATATGAGAAGAAACATCAATTCAATTGCTTCAATGGTTTTTAAGGTTCTTTAAATATTTAATGGTTGGTCATAAATTTGATTAATATCTAAAGAAGTTAAAGAGGATAGTTGATATAATAGAAGAATGAAGGATTTCAACTAATTCACCACCCTCACTCTAATGCTTTTAATGTAATGGGTATAGAAATTAGACCAACTAGTGAATTAATTCAATGGGTTATGATGATTATCTTTGTTGAAAAACATTTAATCCCATAGAAAAATAGAAAACACACGTGATCACGACTACTAAAGTGGGTTATAAGCATGATATAGTGAAAGATACAATTATCATCCACTATAGAAAAGAAAATTTATTATTTGATTAGGAGTATATCCACTTTTTTAAATATATATAATTTTATAAAGGTATCACCTTACCACCTCAACAATTAGATGTTAAGTTAGTAGTGAAAACTCAAAATTGTACAATGATTCCATATCCATTCTATAGTTTATCTCCTATTTATGTTTGTATTAATTTTATTCCTATAAATATTTTTATTCTCCCTCTAGTTGAATTTGATGTAATTTTATGCATGTCCTTTCTATCTTTATATATATCCAATATCAATTATTAAGGAAGGGAAGTCACATTTCATATTCGGAAAGAAACAATGACCATTTATCAGTGTAATAATAAATATGAACTTAAAATATAAATCAATTCTATTATGTGGGTTTGAATTCCTATGCATTAATGGTATTTATTGTGGGTTTTGGGGGATAAACTAAAAATTCATGATATCCATATTGTGTTGTTGGTTTTTTATTTCTTTCTATAAGATTTTCTAAGTATTAATCTAAATCTTGATGTTTATTTTTCAATATAACTCCTACCTGGTGCAACATCTATTTCAAATACTCTATATAAAATAGCCATAATTGAGTTTTAGGAATTGAAAAAAGGAACTCCCATGGAATTTTGAAAAGGGATTCATATTATGAAGTACATTACATTGGGTTTCACATATTGTTTTTTTGAGGAATAAATATAGTAAAATAAATATTTGTATCAACTATTGGTAATGTAACAAGATCACTATTAATAACAAGTATCCTCTAACTTGTATAAAATATTTGTATGAAAAATTATAAAGATCTCAATACTTTTATAATATTTACCATTATTATAGATATACTAAAATAAAATTTAAGGATGATATTATCAAACAGATAATTTTATATGTGGTATAATAAATATGAATTTATAGTGATTCTATTTAGAGTTAGTAATTCATGACCTATCATCATGGAAGTAATGAATAAAGTCATTAGAGATTATAATGATCTAGTTTTGGTAGTCTTTATAGATGATATTATTATATACCTAAAGAGAAAGGTAGATTATGAAAATAATTTTATAGTTTTTATGAAGACCCTAAAGAATTAGTTGTCTGAAAAATTTACCAATTATGAAATTTAGCTTTAGAAAGTTTTATTTTTTGATCATTTAATCCCAAGTGAGGGTATATCGGTGGATACTTCAAAGATTGAAGTTATAGAGAAAGGGATTAGAATAACCATGTTTTTTAACATCTATAGTTTTATTAGGTTGTTTCGATACTACAAATTATTTATGTTAAATTTATCATGATTATCTAACCCACTCACCAATTTAACTAAGATCAGATTTAAGTTCTCGTAAACACATGAATGTGAAGAGAATTTCAAGGAGTTGAAGGGAAGGTTGGTCAGTGAACCAATACTCACACTACTCTACAGTGGATAAGAGTTTGTGATATATAGTTATGCTTTAAATAAGGTATTGGGATGTTTCTTTTTATATAATTATATGGTGATAGAATATGCCTCTCACCAATTGAAAATACATGAGAAAAATTATCCAACTAATGATTTGGATCCAGCAGAGTTTTTTTTACATTGAAAATATAAATAATTTTTTATTATAGTGAAATGTATGACATATATATGGATTATAAAATTTTGAAGTTTAATTTCCCATATAGATATTTTAATATATTTTAAATAATATGGTTATAGCTGATTAAAGATTATTGTTTCTCAAGACATGACCATATTGTAAAGAAAAACAAGGTAGTTGATGCTCTGAGTCAGAAGGAACATAATAGTTTGTCTATTTTAATGATATAAATAGATCCAATACTTATGTATTTTCAAAAATATTGATAATGGAATCCATAGGAAAGGGGGAAATCATATCTTTCTCATATAAATGTTCAGCAATCCATCCTTGTGTGCCTTAAATTAGTGCATAAGGAAGATGTAGAAATACATAAGAATGTATGGAATGTTACTAAGCTCAACTAAGATTTTGATGGAATGGTAAGGTTTATGAATTGAGAATGTGTCCCATAAATACCATATTTGAAGAAGGATATGTTGGATGACGCTCACAACTCATCATTCTATATTAATCATGTATGTATGAAAATGTATAGATATCTAAAAGAGTATTTATAGTGGGACTACACGAAGAGGATACTGTAGAGAATGTATATAAATGATTGGTCTGTTATCAAGATAATACAAATAGATAGAATTCTAAGGGTATGTTAAAATCACTATTGATATCTGGTCAGGATCTGATATTTAAATCAAACTTCATGAGACTTCTTAAACAGGCTCTTGATAAAGAGTTGGGTTTCATTACAATATATCATCCTCTAATATATTCTCAATATAATTAGAATGATAAAACTATAGAATATCTTTTTATATGTTACTCTATGGATTTCATAGGTGTTTGAAATCAAAACCTTCCTTCTGTGGAATTATTATACACCATTATCTTTCAATTGAGAATTTATGTGTCTCCTAATGGAGAACTTCATAGAAAGAAGTGTAGAACTATAATATGTGGGTTTAAAGTTATATAAATAAATATATTAGTAATAGGGATATTAGTGGAGATGTAATATAAGTTTATAGCCATTTAGAAATACATAAGGGAGTCTCATAGTCAATAGAAAAGTTATAGTGACAATCATTGGTGAGATATGGGTGTTTGAATTTAATGATAAGGTAATATTATGAATATATCCTTGGTATAAGGTTATGATATTTGGAATTAAGGAAAATATAAGCCTTAGATAAATCATCCCCTTTGAATTTTTTTATCCAGATGGTATCTTATCACTTGTAACTTCTACCAAGTCTCTCTCAAGTTCACGATGTGTTCTTTGTATCTCTCCTAAAAATGTACATACCTGATCCTTCACACGTACAACAATCAGAGGTCATACCCCTATATTAAGATAGATATTATGAGGAAAACTATTGGAGATTCTAGATCATATAGAAAATATGATATGAAATGGGACTATTCACCTAAAATTTTAAGGTTAAACCATAAATAAGTTGAAGATACATGGAATCATCACAATGTGATCAAGCATAAGTTTCCTTGGTTGTTATTGTTAGAGTAATGAAATTTTTATGTCCAAATTATTATAATGGTTTAAAATTTAACACCCTAATATTTATTGATATATTTATCTTTAAATAAATTTTATTTCTTGGATATCTTTCATTATACGTAACACTGAGTTTAAATGATCCACAATACACTACTAGATTATGATTATTTTTTATGAAACTTATCAAAAAGATAGTGGATTAGAGGGTACTAATATGATTAATTTAATTATGAAATATTATTATTTATTCATTTATAAAATGAAGTAATTGGTTAATAATTTATTAGAAGTGAAAATAAAAGCATATTAAAGTAAAAGATATTCTTTTTTGAAAAACATATTTTTTATGTGAAATGTGTTTAAATATTAATAAATTAGAATAAAAAAAATATATAAATTATTTATATGAAATGTTAGACTATATATTAAATAAAATATTTTAACATTCATCCAAAGGTGTTTATTAGTCATCGGAAATAAAAAATTCACTTTGATGGTTAAAAACACATTTTACTAAAAATTATTTTCATTGTGTTTTGATTTCTTATTTTAAAACAGATTTAAAATGTTTATGTAAATTTAATCATAAAAAATATATTAATTATTTGGAATCATCATTTCCAAATTTATTAAATAGGTTTACTTTATTTCTGGTCACTATGAATGTTAATTGTGGTAAATATTTGGCACCTCAAAAGGGTAAATCAAGTAATTTAGGATAAAAATTGAATGATAAGGATTTAAAAATATATATCAAATCTACCTTATTTCTATTTAATGTTTTTAGTTCAACCGTCCTCATCAAATATTTTCATATAATGAAACTTGATTCCACTTTTCTTTGATAATGCCAATAATATTATTTTATGTAAAGAATAAAACCAAAATGTGAATCTATTTTTTTTAATAACTATAATATTTTTCATTGGGATAAATGGTTTCTATGTTCAGATATAAATATTTATTTGGAATATTAAATATCTTTTTGTCATTTTAATTAATTTTTAATTTTTAGTGATATAATTTTTACCTTTAATTCTTATGTAACACTAACACAATACTTATTCAAGTAATAAAAAAATATAATAAATAAATTTAAAAATATTAAAAGAAAAATAGGATAAATTATTGTGTTAAATTAATTTTATAGTTAAATATGACATATTATTTATTTTATATAATTTATATTTTAATTTTATTACGATCTTATTGTCATTAAAGTGGAACTTTGTGAATAGTCTCGTAAATGAATTTAAATGTATCTTATAGTAAATAATATTTTACTAAATGATTTATAATTTTTAAATTATTATATTTTGAAAAATAAATGATATAGTTTCTTTAATATCAACAATTTCCCACTTAGTGGTCACTTCTACTTTTTTTAACATTCTTGCCCCCCCCAAATAGTAAAAAAATTGATATCATGGTAATCATAAAAAGGATTAATAGGGGTTAAAAATAAGAGATAAGGGTTAAAACATCACCTAAACTTATATAATTATTATTATATGAGATTATTTGAAATTATATTCATCTTATATTAAAAATGTGTCAGTTTGGATCCATGTGAGCTTGAAAATAGATTTATATTAATTTAGTATCATAAGTAATTATAAGGGGTATAAGCCTTATAGATCAAACAGTACCAACCCTTATAGAAACCTAGATTACATAAACATATCCTAGAGGATATTTTATTTTTAAAGAACTATCCTTTAATGGATTTACTAGTAATCTAAAATAGGTTTCTCAACGAAGAGGTATAACTATTAATCATATACTTTTGACATTATTTCCTAATATACCTCTAATAAATCTATGTTATCCAATATAAATAAAATTAGTTTATTAGATTAAATATACTAAATTGTTATTATGTAGATGTAACAACCATTATTCTCCTCATTTCCATCCTATCAAAAACCCTTCTCTTGTGTATGTGTAGACTAACACCTCCACGAAGCCATGCATTTCATTTTTCATCTCTTCTTTTCATTTATTAATATAATGAATGATTTACAACATACATATAATACTTATTATGTTATTATATTTCTATAAAGTTTAATTATTATTTATTTGTCATTTTTTAATCTATAAAAATGTTGAAGCATCACTCATGTGTACGTATGAACTACTGTCTCCATGAATTGGTGTAACCACTTTTCATCACTACTTTATATGAATAGTTATAAAAGTGTATATAATTATTAAATATGAAAATAAACAAATTGTTGAACATTTATATATTATGGAACCATTATCCAAGAAAAATTACTAATACTTCCAAACCGAAGCATGTTGTAAAAACAAATCATTTTTCAGTAGGAATAGTGATTTTAATAAATAAATAATAATAAATAGGTAATAATTTATTTTAATAAAATAATATAATGTAAAATATATCTTAGTATGATTTGATAATATATTTATAACAAATCAATATTTATTTTGAAGTTGTTTAAAACATGTATGATATAGGATGCTAGTTGAGGTAAGGGTTTATGATATAATATCACTCCTTTTCAAAAATATCTATACTAAATTTACATCAAAGGAAATTATTTCTTAATTATCATATTAAATCCATATATTTTATTATCCTATATTTCTTCTTGTAATTCTAAATTATCAGTACAATTTTTCCCTCTTTACTGGTTAAAATTATTCAGAAAATATTTTTAAAGAACAACATGTCATATTTCTTATTTGGTTCATGAACATTTTCTTCCATGTCTAAGATCTTAAAAATTGTTTCATGAATGTTTGTAATTAAATTTTTTATTTTTCAAAAAATTCATATAAATTACGTTTTTTATTTACAATGATTTTAAAATGAGTATTTCTATGTTATTTTTTCGAACAAGACTTTTCTAATATTTTACACATGTGTTAAATGAATGTTTTCTATTACAATATTTGACATGAATAGGTTTTCCCAATATCCCGACCATTATTTCATATTAATATTACAATACAAGTATCCTTGGTTATTTCTTTATAAAAATTATTTTATAAATATTATACAAATTTTTAGTTAAAATTTTAACCAAGGAAAAAGATATTTTCTCATATTTCCAATGAAATTTTTGAATGAACATTTCAGGGAATTTTAATTCCATGTCTACTTATTTTAAGGATTGTTATCCTTAACTGATAATATGATCTTATGTTAGAAAAAAATTTATTTTTCAGTATAGATTACTTTGATAATTATTTATGGTTTGTTATATAAAACCCATTTTTTACCATGAGTTAATTATGTTATATTGAAATCTTAATGAAACCCTTTTATTTTCCAAAATTTATGCTATGATGAAATGATATAATATTTATGAAACATGTTTTATTTCCATTGGTTATGATATGATTAATTTAGGAATATTTTATGATCTTATGAAAAACATATGTATAGTATTCATTATGTGATGGATGGGTACGTTATAGCCCTCCAATTCATTGGGTAAATCCTTATATCTGATGAGATAATTATGTAAAATGGGTTTTTGTGCTCAATCCACTATTGGGAACATATAGGGATTCCCAATCTGCAGATATGTTGGAAATAATTAGTGTTGGATGATCTGTTATGATATGGGAAATAGGCGTTGATGTCTTATATTCTATTATTTGCTGGTCATGGTAGTTAAGCTTGACATATGATATGGTTTATATATCTATAATAACACCACAATCTTATGAAATAATGTTATGATTATGAATTAAACTCATGGACATTGATTTATTTTTGATTATTACCTAATCTCACGATATGGTAATGTTTTATTCCATGAATAATTATTGGGATCTATGAATTTATATGTATTATTTTCAATTGATAATATCTTTTTCCAATACCCTAATTCTCATGAAATACTTATATATTATCATTGATGGATATCTTCCATGTTTATCCTTATTAAACATATGAGCTCATAACTTATTATGTTTTAATTTTCCCTAGGTTTTAAAGAATGGTACTAAGTATGATGATTCAAAAAGGGTAAATTACATAGTGAATGACGTTATAGATGATAAAAATTTTACTTAATGAATACATTTATGTATACAGTCTCCAAGTACACTAAAAATTTGTAGTTTTTGGCTATGTAATGTTATTAAGTATATTTAATATTCATATAAAATAAAGTAATATTTATTTATGAAATACTTGGGTAGCCTCATTTGGTATCAAATTATGGTTTAGTTATTTTTTGAGGTTATGATTAGAGAAATTTGGTGAAAACCCTATGGATAAGTTAAAGGATATGATTTCATCCAAAAGTTTTTGGAAATTATATATTGTATGGTTTTCTTAAAAAAATAAAACCCTATATAGATAATACTTAGGGGATAAAGCTGTGGAATAAAATTACCAAGGGGTAACAACTCTAAAAGGGGTGAATTTTGGATTAACTCTTTCATTATTAGTTCAGGATGAGTGGTACTAAAACTACAGACCTGGAGAGACACTCTAGGGGGGATATTATTGGGTTAATACACATTTTATTTATGAACCATTGTGAAGTATTTGAATATATAATTAACATGGATGACCTAGGTTAAACATAATGTGTCATATATTTAAAAAAACATGTCTTTATTTAGATATACAATGACTAATTTTTCATGAATACATGATTTATCATTTTGATTATTGAATCTTGATTCTTACACTATGTTTTTTGGTTTTAGTAAATAGATAGAACTAGAATAAATCATGATAATAAATAATGGGATAGAAAATGTAATGATTATACTCTAGAGAAACTAAATTCTATGAGAGAAGGAATTTAGACTTTTTTAATACCCACAAAACTTTCTCAAGACATTAATCATATTGATCTACCAAACTATCAATAGAGGGACCAATATACTATTGAGTCTTTCATAAAAAAACATCCACCTTATTTTATTGGTTATTCTAATTTAATAGTGGTTGAGTGATGGATCAATACCACTGAGAGAATATTTTCTGTTATCTAGTTCTTGGAAATTGAAAACATTTTCTCAATAATTTATCACATTGAAGGTGAATCAAATTAGTTGTGGGATCTTATTAAGAATACAAGGAAATAGAAATAAATTGGATCAATAGAATTTTATGAGTTTAAATTATATTTTCAGTATGTACTTTCCTCATATTCTATGTAAAATAAGGATAAGGAAATCCTTGATCTTAAATAAAAGTATGATGAATCCATTATTACCAATGTGGTAAATTTTAAAAGACTTGCAAGGTATGATTTTAGTTTCATCATTATCCTTGAAATAAAAAATGATCAATTCTTTGGTGGCTTAAAACCATGTCTCTGAAAGGTGTTATCTATAATATAATTTAGTAGTTATGGAGAATTAATTTGATAAGATCTTAAGTGAGAAATAAAAATTGGGTATTCCCATCATTCCATTGCTCTTTGATAAGAATTTGAAGATGGAGTCTCATAAAAACATGAATAAATCACATGGTGGAATGAAATTCTAGTAACCTACATGCTATAAATGTGGGATGAAACATCGAGTGAATTGATTTTATAGATCCAAGAGGCACATTAAATGTGGAAGGTCCTGTTATAAAGCTAATTAATGTTAAAATGTGATAAATACATGGATTGATATAATGGAGGATAAGATTATTCCAACTTATGAGGCACCCAAAATCCAATACATTAAAATATAATGGGTATGGATATTACACCAAGTAGTGCATGAATACAAAGGTTTATGATTATGGAAAGTGTAAAAAACATCTTAATCCAAAAGAAAAATGGAAATATCACGAAATTATGACTACCAAAGTGGGTTATGAGAATGACATGGTGAAATGTATGGTAATCATTCACTCTACAGAAACTAATGTATTTTTTGATGGAAGATCAATGCACACTTTTATATCTATGAAATTTTTTAAGGGATCACATTACTACTTCCATGATTAGATGCGGAATTATTGTTACAAACTCTTGATGGTATGATGATCACATATCAAGTCTGGATTTTATTTCTGATTTATGTTTGTAGGAAATAGATTCATAAAAATCATGTGATTCGATGAATATTTTGACTTTATTTATATATATCTGATATCAATTTTTGAGGAAGGGAGGTTAAATTTCACATTTTGAATAAACCCATTAACATATATCGGTGTAAACATGGATATAAACTTTCAATAGAAATTGTTTTTATCATTTGGTTATTAATTTTAATCCAAGAAGGGTATCTCTCTCGAATAGTTAGGGAGAAACTCAAAATTTATAATATTCTTATTATAAGTGAGTTTTTTGATGTATTTATAGAATAGTTTCAAATTATTCCTTTGAATTGTGAAGTTGAGATTTCAAGACAACTCATACATGGTGTTATTCTAATTTCAAAGAATCTATGTAGAATATCCTTGATTGAGTTTCAGTAATTGAATAATCGTCATCCTAAAGATATTGATAAGGTATTTGTATACCCTAGTGTGTCACCATAGGGTTCACATATTCTTTTTGTTAAGAATAAAGATGGTTAAATGCATATTTTCATTGATTATTGGGAACCTAACTATAAAAATATTAAAAAATTCATTTTCCTTTTATCGATGATTTTTTTGATCACTTTTGAGAATCTAAACACTTTTTCAAGATTGAAATTAATTATGGATATCATAAATTGGGAGTTAAGAAGGAGGATGTAACAAAGAAATCTTTCCGTGTGAGTTATGGTCATTATGTATTTTTAGTGATTCCATTTGGACCGACTAATTCACCTAATATTTTCATGGATTTTATTAATAAAGTCTTTATATATTACCTTGATTAGTTTTTGGTAGTCTATATAGATGATGTGCTTATATATTCAAAGGTAAAGGATGATCATGAAGATCATTTGAGAATTTTGATGAAGATCCTATGGAAGGATAATTTGTATTCTATGTTTTCCAAGTATGAAATTTGGTTTTAGAAAATTTTATTTTATGAACATATAATAAAAAGCGTTGGTATATAATTAGATCCTTCAAAGATAGTAATAACTTAGCAATGGCCAATACTAAACAAAATAATCAAGATCTATAGTTTTCTTGGGTTGTCTGGACACTACCGACATTATGTGTGAAATCTATCATGGAAATATAATCCACTCACTATGTTTACTCTGAAGAGATTTATGTTCTCATAGATGGATGAATGGAAATAAAATTTTAAGGAGATAAAGAAATGGTTTTCTAGTGCACCTATGATCACACTACCATATAGTGTAGAAGGGTTTGTGATCTATAGGGATGCATCAAAGAAGGGACTATGAAGTTTCCTTATATATAATTATATGGTGAAGACATATCCATCACCCCTAATTGGAAATAAATGATCAAAATCACCCGAAGCATTATTTGGATCAATAAGTGGTTATTTTTCATTAAAATTAAGAAGGCATTATATTTATGGTGAAAGGTGTGAAATATATATAAACCATAAAATCTCAATATGTATATTCACAATAGAAAAATAGAATTTGTGCTAGACAAGATGGTTGGAGATGATTAAATATTATTGTTTCTCAATACATTACCACCCTAGAAAGGTGAACATGGGGGGTTGATGCTCCGAGTTAAAAGGAATATGCTATTTTTTCCATGAAAAGGATTGAAAGAGATCCAGTACTTATGGATTTTCAAAACCTGGAACTTGAAAACCTACAGAATGGGGAATATATCTTATATTTCTCATATAAATATTAAACTATCCATCCATGTGAGGATTAAATAAGTGTAAGAGGAAGATATAGAATTGTAGAATAAAGAGAGGAATGCTCCTGAGTTCAACCATGACTGTGGTGGAATGATAAGTCTTAGGAACTAAAAATGTGTCCTATAAATAACATATTTTAAGAAGGAACTATTGGATGAAGTTAAAAACTCCTCACTCTCTATTTTTCCTCCAAGTTTGAAGATATATAGATATATTAAAGAGTATTTATAGATGGAAAACATGAAAAAATTGAAAATTTTGTATTTTGATGCCTTGTATATTATTAAGTTAAAGATGAGTGACAAAAATATAAGGGGAATTTACAACCATTACCCATACCCTAATAGAAATTGGAAAATTTAATATGGATTTCAACATCAAGAACCCAAAAAAAATTTAAGGGAATAATGTTAAATGGTTTATAGTTGACCACCATATGATAATCTTCACATTTTAATTCTATTAGAGAATATTTCTCTCTTGATAATATTACTTAGTTATATATTAAGGAACTTATAAGACATAATGGGCTACTAATATCAATAAAATCTATCCCCCATCCATTCACACTCCCCCCTAAATCGTTCACCCACTCCCAATCCTCTCCCTCACTATTATTTCACCGTATGGCAGAGCCATTACCATCTCATCCACCCTCCTTGTCCTCTAACTTAACCTCACTGCACCCCCTATCTAAGAGGCCACCACCACCACCCATTTTTTCATCATCACCTTTGATCTCAGTCTATATCACCACCCTTGTATTACACTATTGTTGATCCATCCACTTCCAACCCCTCTGATCAACGTCATCCCCTTAGTGTGATACTACCCCAGCTGACTCCACCTCTCCACACCCAATATCTCTCTTAGTTTTCAGAATGATCACTCTATCAAAGGTAAACACTAATTTCAGTATATAAATGTTTATATTCTTGATTAATTGGAAGCAAACTCTATTTTAGGGTTTTTATTTTGACAATTACCATTTATAGGGTATCATTATTCGACACATGATATGAAATGTCGATTTTTTATGGTCAATGATTTCATTAATGAAATAATAATTAAATTTTAATCATTTTTTCTCAAAATTCCCTTCTTTGTATATAAAAATTAAAAATTGGAATTTTTGAGCTTAAACATTTAATGTTCTACATTTTAAATTACATTTTTTATTTACAAACATTTTGATTGATTTAGTTGAGTTTTAACTAAAATATTATTTAGAACTTGTTTTATATTTTTATGGTTTTATAACTTATATTTACAGTGTTCCACATTTTTTAGTTAAATTTTATTGAAACATATTATAGTTTTGGTTGATGAAGTTTAATAACTCAGGTTAAATGTGATTAAATTTTAATACTTTTATACATTTCATTCACTCTAATTTCTTGTTGATAAATTTTCAAAAAGTATTTAATTTTATTCCATTTTCTATGATGATATGTAATATATATTATAATGATATATGGTGATATATATATATAAATATCATATTTTCCATGTGGAAACTGATGTTTTTGATAATTTTCTCTATAAACTTGTTGTAGATTTGTTAATGTTAAATATGATCCTTCTATTAAAGAATTTAATTAATAATTTTGGGACATATTTTATTTATTATTAAAATCTATTATATGACTGTTTGGATAAAACTTTCAACCAAATTTATTCTAACTTGTTGGAAAAAGACATTGTGGATAGTGAATAATATTATTATTTACCTAGTGTTTCACAATAATTTCCTACTCATATCAATTAAATATTCACCAATTGTTTGATAATAACATATAAAATATATCCTAACATCATATTATTTTTATATACTCTAGTGTTTAGATAACTAGATATATAAAAGAAGAATTGGTTATATATTAATATATATGTCTGACTATTTGATTTAATTTCTAAATTCTTTTATCATAAATTTATTTATTAGTGAATCTATACAAAATATTTAGTCATGTCTAAAATGAAACCTTAAAATATAAATGGTATAAATAATTAAATACAAATTAAAATGTGATGATCATGAAATTTTTGAATTTTTGTGTTATTTTGGATGAGTTTAAATTGAAGTTCACATGAAATTGGTCAGTCATCATTTTATATATATATTTTTGATCATAAATTCTAAAAATTATTACAATATAAAGCCTTGTGTAATTTTTTACTTCTGGTTTTATAGATATGAATATGGATAATATTTGGATTAAACTTCTAGGTATATTATTTAGAGAATATTTCGAGGGAATTATGAAATTTATTGATTTCACTAGATGATTTCAAAGTGACTATATCAGTTTTAATGTATAAAATGTGAAAATATATATCAATTCACATGAGATACTATAAGAGACAATCTATTCTTAAATGGTTTGATGAAAAAGTAAAACTGCTCGATTCATCATGGAGAAAAATATATTAATTTTCATGAAAAAATATTCAAATATATATTGATGCGAGGAATATAGATACAATGCATGAAATGTTTACTAAAATGTTTTGTGGGTTTGATCCTAAAGGTACTACATTAGGAATGTTGAAATAGGTGAGATCAATCCACACTCTAGTGTATATCATGATTCATTATGGTTTTATAAAACACTTGATGATGCACAAAATGAATTATATTCTAGTTTTACTGATTATAGAAAATTTTCATTTATCAAGGATTTTGTTTCACTTTTAGGTTTTGAATTTTTAGTTAGACACATTATTTGACATCCTATTAGTGTACTTGGAAAAAGTGATTCTTGCTAATACTAATATTTCAAAGTCATATTTCCATGATCATAAGTTAAATTATATCTTTGGTTTCACAAATGATACCATAGATTCATATACAAACAAATATTTTTAATTTATAAATGAAATTTTTATTTTGGATAATTTTATAGTTTATGGATCTTCTAGGAGGAAGGTAAATGGGGTAAATCAGACTCATCAAAGTCTGACTGTGAAATAGGGAAAACTAATTTTCTTAAAGAAAATTCATTACCTTACAATGAAAACATGGTTGAAAATTATATTTATGTTATATAAACTTTCCAAATTAGTGATATAGAATGTGGAAAGAAATAAGTAAAGTGAAATGTTAATGCACTTAGGACACCCTCTTGAAAGGAGGGAGTTTGATCAGTGGCACCCCAACCTTACTAAATATGGTTGTAATGTCCAATTGGGGTTGGATATAGATGGTTTCAATATAGTAGGTTCAATAGTTGGTGAATCACATTCAACATGGATCATAGTGTTGGTTTTTTATAACATTACTTCATGGATTTTTATGAAAAAAACAATTTCTATAACTCTCCACTTTCATTGATTGACCAAGAAGTCTAGTGGATAAGATTGATATTTACCTTTATCCATTCTTGGATGAGTGAAATGAATTTTGGGGAACTGGTATGATGAATTATGATTGTGAAGTGAATGAAATTTATATATTACATGATTATTTATTATGGACAATCAATGACTTCCTAACTTATGGAAATTATCACATTGGAGTATGAAACATGAATTTTCTTTCCCTTTCTATAATAAAATTAAAAATTCTACACGGATAAAAAATTTTTAAAAATGCACATACACTGGTAACAAAAATTTTCTTCCCCCTCAACACTAGTTCAGAATGGAAAGAGTGGAATTTGATGGCTCTAGAAAATTCAACCCATCATCAAAGATCTTTATAGGAGTATAAATATTATTGTAGATTGAGAAAACAACATCCCCATGGTATGTGAATTTTAGGATTTGGTGGCTCATATATTACCCACTATTCATTTTATGGGTAGATAGTGTAGTAACAATTGGATGAGGAAATGTGATTTTTTAATCCCTCTAATTAGAAAACTATCATACTAAGGAATAATTTCGAAGTCATGTACATTGAAAAAATGTTTGTGATAAAACATTGTGGACGATTTTGGGTGTTAGTGGAAAATCAAAGGACATTCTTAATGAAAATCAACATTTTGAAGAAATGTGTTTAAAGAAGAAATTTCATTTATAGTTGGTTAACAGAAACGTGGGATACAAGCTTGTTTCATGGTATACGATGAGTAAAAATGAGAAATATATATTTATTTCCATTTTGAAGATGACCAATGTTCCTGATGGTTAATATTTTCAATTTTTTCATTTTTTGAATGTGATGAGTATAATATTACAAGGTTTTAAAATTAATTTCAATCACAAACTACTTAAATAATTGACTCCAATAAAAAATTTTGATTGTTTATCACTAATTTTTTTTAACCATTTATTGATATGAGTAATTTTTTTAGATGAATTTTTTTACAAAATCAATGAATGATAAATTTTAAAAAAAATCAGGGTAGAATTGTATTTTTGATTTTTCACTTATAGAAACTATTTCCACCTTCATTTTTTGATGTTATGGTCTATTTTATGGTAAAACTAACTAATGAAGTAATGTTTTTTACTATGCAATTAAATTGGATTTATCTTATTGAGTGGAATCTTAATACATTGAAACTATTTGTACATTCTGGAGTTGGTCTAGAAGTATCAATATCAAATAGATATTTTATGGAAAATTGTATTAATTTTTATAGTAAATATATCATAAATATTGAAATAAAATTATATAATACCTATCACATTCATGGTATGATGGTTAGAGAAATAAATATATTTGATATGGATAATATCATGTACATACAAGATCATAGATACATATTGTTCAATACTCCACCAGTTCCACCATTACAATATTAAGTGTATTATCACTTTTACTGTATAAATTTTATATTTTTTGTTTTCATATAGAATTTTATCATTTAATCATGTAATTATCATTTTTCATAAAAAAAATAATGAGCTAAAACAAGATATTCCTTAAAAATTTATCATATTCAAAAATACCTTTATGACTATTTTAATGATTAGTTCAAGGATTTTGTATTTATAAATATATTCTCATTATGATCGATGTATAGTAATAATTTATTTTGCAAAAAAATTTATATAGTTCTATGAAATATATAGATCCATAACCTGCAGATGTTAGGTGACCCTACACTGACAGATGAATTTAACCAAATAGATGAGGGTCCATCAATAAAAACTAGTTGTTGAAATGTTGTAGTTGCTAAGTAATTTTTGTTTCAAATTAAGAATTTCAATGAAAAACAAGCAATGACAACTAGGGGAATTTTTTTACATATATCGGTTTTAGTTATTATTATGGTCCTTTGAAGGACATCTTTAATGTTTTATATTCACATTAGTAAAAATACATATTGTTAAGTGTACTTTTATTGATATAATCTATGTGACTAAAGTAAACAAATTTAATTTTACATTGGTGTACTTTAGTAGTATGTTATATAGATATTAATGATTTAGTAATGAACCATTCATTTTTTCCATCATACGAAGAACTATTTTTCTTTATAACCTTTACATCTAATATGAATTACTAAGTTATTATGAAAATTTAAAGGCATTGAGTGTTTTTAATTAAATGAGAGAAACCTAAGACTATTTCCTTTATTGGAAAACAACTTGATAAACACAATGTAGCTCAATGTGAATAATATATTAAAAGGGTAATAGAGACCCTTTAAGGAGAAATTGAATATTTTCATGTTTAATGAAGCATATGATATTTACTGCTATTCATTTTAAAACATGTTTTTTAAATTTATAACTATTTGTGAATAGTTTTAATGTTTTTTTGTGTATATACCATTTCTTTTTTTTGATATATTTTTTCTATGTTTAAATACTAATGGTTTCTATGACTACAAGCATGACATTGGATAGAAACTAGATCAATATCATTCTAGAAATGAATCATCATCCATATGTCGAGGTAGTTATGGATGATAATGTGTTTTTATTTTTTAATTTAAGATCCAAAAATATATATTAACATCTATCTACTTATGCATGAAATTTTTTCAACAGTATTTGGATCAACCTCTTATACCTCTCATAAGATAGGCCATGTTTCTTGGATTTCATCATGAAATTATAACATGAACACTAATATATAATTTGACAAGACATGTCATGTTGTGGTAGAGGGTGAACCTAAATTTACTCACTGTTTGGGTAATATCATATGAAACATTCATATATTTACGTTGACTACACTTGACTAGTCTTCATTCCATCATGATACATTAGATTGGCTATGGAGGGAGGTTAAGGTTAGAGGATCATTTTAGTTTCATAACTTTGTTTAAAAAACAGTTACACTCTAGATAGTTGTTTTTCATAGATAGAATAATTTTAGAGTGTTACCAAATGATATTCATCTATTATATATAGAAAATTTCAAAAAATTTGTAAATATTATAATGGTGGAGTGAAGGGGAACATTGGATACTAAAAATGGGTTCCTCATACATTTTGGACAGAGACATGAGAGGCATTGTACCATCTCTGTGGTGTAAATTAGTTACATATTAGTCCACTAATGAATCTATGTCCATCTTATTTATTAGGCTTTTAATATTTCAAATACTTTTTATCATTTTACTTGTTTAAAATTTGAATTAATTTAATGTAGGTAGAAGAGGTGCATCATTTTGAGAATAATGTGTTATAGGGACCACCTTGTAAGCTTGGAAATAATCACATATCCCAAATTCAAATTAATGAATTTATCATTTAATTATCATACTTATTATTTAATATGAAATTTTGTTCTTAGTTATATCATATTGGTATACATTTACAGATGTAAAGTGCACCAACTGATAAAATGTTAGTGTGTATAATGACTCATGATAGAAATTATCATGATATTGAATATCTTATAGTAATTTTTTATACCAATTATAAATACATACATATATCTCAATATAAACATATATTTTTATTTATGTACCACAAACTCTCATTTTTATGTTGATTTGGAATACCTTCCATCGGTCCAACAAAAACGTTCTGTGTAAAGGGATGATATATTTCATCGCATTCTTGGTCATGATGGACATGAAAAGAAATTGAAATATGGAAAGGGGATTCCCCATTCTATAGTTTCACATTACGGGGGGTATACACATTTTTTTGGGATGAAAAAATAAGTGATAGAATTTGATGCACATATGTGTGCTTTCAAGGAGGTAAATGTGCAATTTTTAACTAAGGTCAGAGCATAATCAGAGTATATGCATTAGGGTGATGACGTAGAGAATCCAATAATGTAGGTTTGTGATATATTTTTTATAAATTTTTATTCTATTCATTATTATTATATTCATAATTTTTATTTTTTGTAACCCTTACCACACCAGACATAGGTATTCGTTATGGTTCTACATGATGCATCAGATCCAGGAAGTGGGTTTTATTTAATATTTTTTGTTTATCATTTAAATAGAATGTCTCATTTTGTTTTCATATTTTTAGTAAAGTCATAAATCACATTTTATTCTACATTAAAATGATATTATACAATGTATGTATTTAATACCAACTGATGACATTTATTTAGATGGGAAAATCTAAGAAAATAATCATTAAGTTATTTTTATCTTTAGATTTCAACAACATGTCAATTTTGTGTTTGTAATGTTTGGTATAATTTGAATAAAATTTTCACATTTATTATATTCTTAAAATGTCTTATTACCGATGCACACATGGATTAAGGTGTGATTTAACATTATCAACATTTTGTAATAAAGGGAAAATCGTGTGTTTATTGTTTAAAATCAACCAAATGTGCCCCAAATGACATGAAATATTAGGAAAATAATGTTAAACACATTTATAATTTGATTGAATCATAATCACATTAATCATATGCTCAAATTTCCCAATATAATCAAATGTGGTGTTCCATGACTCAGATTTGAAGTTAGGTGACAAATCATTTCAAAGTGATCAATACAAAAACAAATTTACTTATATTAACATGAAATCATAAGATAATGATCATTGAGTCATTTTTAATTTGTAGGAATAAAAAAAGCATCCAATAGATTCTTGTGTTTCTCTGTATATTAGAAAATCATGTAAAATGGTTTATATTGTTAATAAAATGACATATCTATCATCTGAAGGTCAAAAAATGAAAACAAATTTTGATTGAAATTAAAATCTAGGAGAATATCCATTAAATAATTTTTGGTATATACGAATCAACCACACACCAACTTGTTCCATTTATTTATCATTGTGAACTAGGGTATGATTTGAAATTATTAATAATTTCTCTAAATGGGAAAATCTTATCCCAAAGGAAACAAATGAGCTCTAATTGATATGAAATATTATAAAAATGATATTTTAGTAATTTAATATCTTTATGTATCATTGACACATCTATCATATGGCTCAATTATTGGGTATGATGGAAAGTGACTGTGTACCTCAGATTTTTAGTTAAGTGAGTAATCACATAAAATTGGTAAATAAAAAAAATTCACTTGTATTAACATGGAATTTTTGGAGAATTATCAATGATACTTTTTTTATATTTATTAATGAATTCAATCTCATCCTGATTCTTGTGTCTCTCAATATGATGTATAATAATGTGTAACATTTTATAGTTTTATTAAAATTAAATATCTCTTATTAGGGGGTCAATAATTTGAAAACGAACTTGGATTGAAAGAAAAATCTTGGAGTAAAATCCTTGAATCATTTATTTTATATTTGAATGTACTTATCATCAATTCAATTCATGTATTTATTATTTTGTCTTAAAGATGATTTTACATTATTAAAATTTTTGTAATAATTTTAAAATCATGTGTATAGGGGTCAAAACCGAACAACAAGATTATATTGACATGAAAAAAATAGTATCATGAACCTTAGTTCATTTTGAATTTTTATAAATTATTATAATACTGATTAGATACCTGAATTGATTAGTATGATCGAATTTAGTTCTTGTACCTCACGTAAAATGGTTTCATACCTTAAAAAATTACTTTTATTAGCATAAAATTATGGATAATGATCACTTATTCGTTTTTATCATTAAGAATCAATGATGCATCAATTAGATGCTTCTATTACTTAATATGATGAAAAATAATGGGCAACATTTAATAGTTTTATGAAAATTACTTATCCCACATCATCGGTTCAAAATGATAAAATTACATTTAATTCACTCAAAAAACTAGAAATCCATTCCTTAAATCATTTTTGACATATTTAAATCAACTTCAAATAAATATGATGCGCATATTCATCAATATAGCTTAAGGAATGATTTTACATTTTTACAATTTTTCAAAAAATGATAAAATAATGTGTGTAGGGGTAATAATTGATTAAAAAAACTCTAATTGACATGAAATCCTTGGAAAATAATCTTTATATAATTTATAATCTATAATAATTATTTACACATCGATTAGATACACAAATTTTTCATTATGATTGAAAGTCTTTCTTATCTCCAAGATTTGGATTCAAGTGAAAAATAAAGTAAAAGGGTCCAATAATAATAAAAAATATTTTAATTAACATGAAATCGTGGGAGAATGATCATTGATTCATTTTTGATCCGTTGGAATCAAATACAAATCAATAAAAATCTATTATCAGTTGGTATGATGGAAAAAATTGGTAATATTTTATAGCTTTATTAAAATGTCATATATCCTATTGGGGAGTCAAAACTAAGAAAATGACATTGTATTAAGGTGAAAATATTGAATAAAATCATTAAATCAAATTTTATTTATTAGAATAAACGACGAATCCATCAATTCTTGGATTTATCAATATTCATTAAAGTGTGATTTTACACTACTAGTATTTTTGTATTAATTGAAAAAGCATGTGTGTAGGTGTCAAAAATGACAAACAATATCCAATAGATATGTAATCTTAGGAGAAAAATATTTAAGACATTTAAAATATGTATAAATCGTCAATATGATGATATAATACTCAAATTTTTTAGTTTGATTGAAAGTGGTGTTTATCCCTGGAATTTGGAGTTCATTGAGAAATCATGTAAGATTGTTTAATACTAAGAAAACACATTTAAATTGACATTATATCATTAGAGGTTGATCATTGAGTGGTTTTTTATTTTGTAATAATACATTTAACATCAATTAAATTCTTGTGTTTCTCGGTATGATGGAAAATGATGGTTAATTTTGAATAGGATTATTAAAATGACATATCTCCCATCATGTGGTCAAAAAAAAGAAAACAAAATTATATTTATATGTACATTTATGAGAATATTCATCAAATTATTTTTTGTATATTGGAAACAATCATCATCAATGTGATGTCTGGATTGATTTGTATAGATTAATGTATGATTTGAACATTAGTAATATTTTTGTAATAATGGGTAAATCATTCTTGTAGGGGTAATAAAAGAAAATATGTTCTAATTGAAATGAAATAATAGGAAAATAAAATTTAATTCAGTTCAAATATATATTAATCTTCATCCCAATGATAAGATACCCAAATTTGTCAACATGATCAAAAGTGGAGTTTTTCCCTTGAATTTGGAGTTAAGTTACAAATAAAATAATATGGGTCAATGCCTGGAAAATACCCTTAGGATGACAATAAATCATGTAAGAATGATCACAGAGTCATTTTTGATCTATATAAATTAATTACACATCAATCAGATGAATTTTCCACTCAGTATATTGAAAAAAACAAGGTTAATGTTATATAGTTTTATTAAAATGACATATCTCCCATTAGGTAGTCAAAAATGAGAAAATAGAATTAGACTGATGTTAAAAGCTTATAGAACATTAATTTAATAATATTTTATGTATTAGAATCAATTGTGCATCAATATGATTCTGATATTCATTGGTATGTCTTAAGGTATGGTTTGAAAATTTTAACATTTCTGTAATAATGGGAAAACCATGTGTGTATGGGCCAAAAAAGACTAAATGAGCTCTGAATGACCCAGAATATTTTTAAAATTAAATTTAAGTCATTTAAAATTTATTGGAATCATTTAATTATTGATTAGATACCCAAAATTCTTGGTATAATTGAAAATGGTGTTTGTCAATTGAATTTGGAGTTAAGTGAGAAATCATGTAAAGTGAGTCAATACTAAGAAAATTCACTTATATTGAAATTAAATCATGGAATAATGATCATTAAGTAATTTTTTATATATATGAATCAATTTTTAATCAATATGATTCTTATGTAAAATGATATGATAGAAAAAATTGAAAATGTTATATAGTTATATTAAAATGACATATCTCTCATGAGGGGGTAAAAAATGAGAAAATGACTTTATATTGACATGAAAAGCTATAGTAACATTACTTAAATCATTTTTTATCTATTATAATCAACTGAATATCAATCTAATGCCCATATTGATCACTATGACTTATAGTTTTGTTTTATATTATTAACATTTTGGTAATAATAGGAATATCATGTGTATAGGTGTCAAAACTGACCAAACAAGCTCATATTAAAATGAAATATTATGAAAATGATCTATAAGTCAATTAAATATATATAAGAATCACTGAAAAATAAAAAAGGTTACAAAATTATCCTTATAATAAAAGGTGTTGTTTATCCTGTAGATTGGGAGTTAAGTGAAAAATAACATAAAAGGGGTCAATACAAAGAAAAAACACTTGTATTGATATGAAATCCCAGTAAAAGGACCATGGAGTTGTTTTTGATCTATGTGAATCGACACTACATTCATCAGATGCTCTTGTTTCTATTTATGATGAAAAAATGGGTAATAACATAGATTTTTATTAAAATGGAATATCTCTCTCCCAATGAGTTGAAAATATAAAATGACTTCAAATTGATGTGAAAAATATAGGATAACCATCCTAGAATTATTTTTGATCTATTGGAATCAACATCACATCAATATGATGCCCAAATTTCTCAGTATATGCTAAAATTTGTTTTCATCTTTACAAATCATTGCGCAATTGATAATTAAATAGATTCATCATATATTATAAATTAGCTTTGTATCATTTTTTTATTTATGATTCTTTATGTAACTAAAAAATTATAATCAATTTTGACTGTTATATATATATATTAACTGAATAAATTTTATTTTAATATAAACATTAATTTTCATTTTAATTGTTTAATTTTTTTAATCACATTTATCTGTAGATAGGGAAATAACATTGAATGGATATGTAATTGTTTTGATGATTTTTTTTATTTATGAATTTTTATTGTGTGTTTTCTTACTTTTCATGGATTTTAAAATGTAATTTAAAAACATTATTCATGCTAGAAACCATCATATGTGTTCATTACAGTCTAGTGCTTTATCATTCAAGTATGGAAGTCTATAAATCTCTTCCTAGTGACCACCAACATAATCTACTATAGACCCCTATAGTGACTTCTAATGGGATTACCTATTTCCCCTTATTGATGAGGAAATTGTGGCCACAAAAAGTGGTCACATGGTGGTCTCTAAATATCTTTTTATGACCACTTATAGAGATATCTATATTACATATTTCTAGTATTATATTCAATACAACAGTTATCACCTATACATCAGATTTATGAATATGTATAGTACTAAATAATTTAAGAAAAAATATTTTTTACACATGTATATGATCAATACATTAGTTATAAATTGATTAGAAATTAAAATAAAAGTATTTGAAATTATATGAGATGACACTTTTGAAAATTGTTTTTTTACATCTAATTTGTTTATATATTAAACAATTACATTATTAATTATTCCTAAAATATTTTGATGAAATATATAGATTATATTTTTAATAAAATGTATTAACATTCATCTAATAGTGTTTACTAGTCATGAAATAGAATATAAATCATGTTTTATGTTTAAAAACATATTTTTCTAAAAATGGATTTCGTAGAAATTTTCATGCTTATTTTAAACATAGTTTCTACTATCTCTTGAAATTTAATCTCCAAAACTAGTTTCCATAATTAGAATAAGCATGTCCAGATTTTACAAATAGCTCAAATCTATTTTTGGTTATTATAAATAATAATTATGAAAAATATTTTTTACCTCAGTAAGGGTATGTAATGTAATTAAGGTTAAAAATAATATTATAAGGCTTTAATATATATATATATATATATATAACCTTCATTATTAATATTTTATGAGTTTATATTGAAAATAATCATCCAATACCTAAAGATATTCAAACATGGTTTCATTTTTCTTTGATAATCACCTCGGTAAGGATTATTTTATAAAAGGATTCTGTGTTCAATTGTAAATGGTCATTTAGAATATGTTTAATTTTTTATCATCGTAATTTTTATTTTATTTTTTAGTGATGGAATAATCACCTTAAATGCTTATGAAATATCGACATAGTACTTGTTCAAGAAATAGAAAAATAAAATAAATAATTTTAAAACTAATAATAGTTATAAAATTTTTATGAATTATTGTGTTCCATGAATTTTATAGTTAAATATAGAATATTAGTTTTGTTTTAAATGTTTATATTCAAAAACTATTTCTATTGTTTTGTCATTAAAGTCAAACTCTGTGAATTATCCTAAAAATGACTTTAATATATCTTATAGTAAATAATATTATATGAAATGAATTAAAATTCAAAAGAACATAATATTTATAATAGTGAATGGTATATTCTCTATAATATAATCTGTTTTCCAATAATGTGTTTCTTTTCATTTTATGTTAGTTTTTTTACCCTAAAAGAGTAAAAAACATTTATATCGCGAAAATCATAAAAAATACTAATGGGGAATAATACTAATAGATAAGGGATAAATGCTCAACTAAACTTGTTTAAATATTATTAGAATACATATTTTAGACTTATATTCTTCCTAGATTCTAAATATATAAATTTGGATCAACTTGAACATGAAAATTAATTTATATTATTTTAATAATTTAAGTTATTCCAAGGGTTCCACTCCTGTCATTTATAAAATGGTACATCCTTTCCTCCATTGTTCATAATGTTTGAGAATTATCCAATACATGAAAAAATACCATAATATATTCATTACCCATGTACTATATCTTCTGTTATTTATAAAATACAATCCATTTAAGTCTTAAGGTGTAATCCCAACGAGGTTTCTTAATGAGGAGGTTTAACTCTTAACCGAGTAATTTCAATTTAATTTCTTCTTCTGAATCCTCAAAAAAAAATTATCCATTAATAAAAGAATCCATTATATTTAATAAAACTAATTTTTTATGATTAATTAGAAACCATTATCTATCTTATTTCATTTCTATGGTAATGAAAACATCGCTAGTCTGTACGTGTGGACTACCACCTCATTGAAGATATGAGTTTTGTTTTTTATCACCCCTTCACATTTATTGATATAATGATGTATTTTGTGAATATATATTTCATATGTGATATTATTATATTTCTATAAAGGTTAATTAATATATAATTTTCTTTTTTGTCTATCCATCAAAAATTAGAAACATCACTGATGTGTAGGTACTGACTACCCTCTTCATGAAGTCATATAATTAATTTTTCATCACTGATTTATATTAATAGTTATAAAATTCCATAAAATGATTAAATAATATAACAATTACATTATTAAAATTCTATATATGATGGAACCATGATCAAATTACAAGTATAGAGACTTCCAAACCAAAACATGCATAAAAATAAAAGAAGTTATCACTCAAAATAGTGATTTTAATAAGGAATTAGTTATAAGTGGGAGATAAAATTTCATTAGTAAATCATACATGTTATGATATATATTAATATTAATTTGTAATTTATTTATAATAAATCTTTACTTATTATAATGTAGGTTCATACATGTGTAAAAGAAGATGAAACTAGAGTTATGGGTTTACGTTACAATACCAATTCTTTTGAGGATTGTATATGCTAAATTTCCATTGAGACAAATTATATGGTTATTATTATATAAAAACAAAATATTTTATTATCCTATGGAAATCACTATAATTACCTATTATTAATACTTTTTAACCTTTTTTATTTATAATTATTTAAAAAATGTTTTTAAATAAAATTTTGTCTTATTTCTTATTTGGTATGATGGATTTTTCTTCCTAGTCCAAGTCATTCAAATTTTTTATATAAGTAATTAATTATACTTTTAATGTTAAAAAAAGTTCATTTTATATACCTTTTATTTTTTAATGGTTTTAAAATTAATATTTCTTAATGTTTTCCAAATAATTTTCAAACATTTCAAAAAAGTGAGAAATGAATGTATTATTTTAATGTGTTGGATAAGAATTTATTTTCCCATTGTTATGTCAATTATTTTTTTTTAATTTTACTTTACAATATTTCTTTCTTATTTGTTTCTCAATATTTAGAAAATATATTATTAAAATTAAAAAAAAGAAAAAGTATATTTTATCATGTTTTAAAATGAACGTTTCAAGGATCCTTTAAGAGAATTTATCATCTATTTCAATGTCATTTAAAGAGAGTTTTGCTTCACTAGGGATATGATAGTATTATACCATTCCCTTTCTGTCTATGTGTGACTTATTATAATTATTATTTTTTCTTTATTCAATGAAAAACATTTATTTACCATGGTTTAATCAGGTTATGATGAAATATTTAATAAACCCATTTATTTTCCATGGGATATGTAATGATGAAATTATATAGTCTTTATAAAAAATGTTTTCTTTATATGAGTTATGATATGATTAATTGATGAATTTTTTATGATCATGAATCATAAATATGTATAGTTTTCATTATGTGATGGGTGGTCCAATTATATCCATCTAATTCATTGGGTAATGTATTATATCTCATGATATAATTATGATAAAATAGTTGATGTTCTCGAAAAACTATGAGAATGGGTAGAGATACTAGATCCACTTTGATATGGGAAATAAGAGGTGATTCATGATCCAATATGATATAAAAAATATGTGTAGTTTTTTAATCCATTATGATATGATGGTCTCAATAGTTAACATTGACATATAATATGGTTTATATACCTATGATAATGACACACTCTTATTAAATTTTATACTGATTATGAATTGAATTCATGGATTATGATTGATTTTTGATGATTCCCTACTCTTATGAAATTATATTGTTTTTTTCAATTACTCATCATTATGATCTATTAATTTATGTGTTTGATCTTCTATTTATAATCTCTTTTCTAATACCCTTATTCTCATGACATGCTTATATATGATCATTGATGGGTATGTTCCTTGTTTTCACATACTAAGAATCTGAGATCACCCCTAATTTAGTTTTAATTTTCCCCTGCTTATGAATAAGGGTACTAACTATAATGAGTCTCTTAAAACGCTATATACAATGAATCATGTTAGAGAAGATTGATATTGAATTTATATAATATGTTTATATATCTATCATCTAAGTACACTAATACATTAAGGCTCTGGGGAATGTAATTTTATTAGTTATATAGAATAATCATCTAAAAGGATGTAATATTTATGTATTAAATGGTTGGGTATAATTAATCCATACTTATGAGTTCCACTTGAAAACAAATAAGTTGTAACATCATAAATAACCCATTGAAATAAAATGGGATTCATTTCCTTTTCAAAGGTATCCACATCACAAAATAATGAATATGATAAACCCAAGTAAAATACATGGGTATCTAAAGATATTCAGTAAAATTTCTTTCAAATAATATTCAATCAAGATAATAATGAATATGGTTATCACACCTTATATATATAGTGTATAATAATAATAAAATAATTTCCCCAATAAATCAATGAATTGAATATTGGTTATCACCATTCCATCAAAGGAATCAAAATAGGTTATTCAAAAAGGAATGATATTGGAATAAAAATTAAGTACAGACTAAAAAATATTAATTAAGATAATAGTAGTGATGGATCATTTAGAGGATATAATAGAACATTCATAATACATCCTTAGACAAAAGGTGTTTGGCATCTTTTTAATGATATCCTTGACCAATAATAATATGTATCAAAGGGTAATGACTTAGGTAAAATTCACTTTTAGATGTTTTAAAAATGACATTAGAGATAACAACTATTCATAATGTTTTAAAAGAAACTATTCATAAAAATATGAGAAAATAATTTGTTTTTGAAACCATATAATGTGGAAGTATCATGGAAGAGAAAAATAAGGTGGAATGATGTGTTTACAAGGAATAAAACTTTAAAAAATATTTTAGAAAACATTTTTATCATTATCATAAAAAAGAAAACGTTTTGTGTCACTTACAAAATTTACTTTAAAAAATATGTAGTTAAATGAAAAGAAATTATTTTAATTTAAAAAATAAACTTCAATAATTTATCCTTTAAAATACATTAAGGTTATCAAAATAAATATTTTTCGGAATATAAAACATTTCATTTTAAAATGATGGAAAACCCTTTTAATTTTTTTGAGATACCTTTATTTGAAACCCTGCATCATAAAAATATTATTATATTTTTATATTGAAGAGAGTTAATGTTAATTATATGAATAATATATAATAATTCATATTATAATTCCTAAAAATATAAGATCACATTTTAGAGAAGTAAAATATGGACATGGAATAAAAGTTACATTATTAGGAATGACAGTAATCCTTTCCAACAATAATTATTCATTTATTTAAAAAAAATTATAAAATAAGTTTTTATTGAGGATGTTAATTAATTTAAAAATATAAGAAAATAAATTAATATATAAAATAGGGTAAATTTGAGGTTAAATAAATCTTGATATGTATATTCAATTAAGAAAGACTACGAGCCAATGCATTAGAAATTGAGTCGACAAAACACTTATAGAATTGGTCATATAAGAATCAATTTATATTGGGAGGAATATTATGAAATGGACACTAGAATCTTATTAAATGTAAGATATTTTCATATGTGAGATAAATTTTCTTGTAGATACACCATAAAAAAGAAATTATGGTCCATAATATCAAACATGTCTAATTGAGTAGAAAATGAGAGAAAGAAACCCTTTCCTTTTGTGGATTCATTCTCTACATTCACCCAACATATTGAATAATAAAAATAATTATATTATATACCTTATTATTAAACATAATAATTAATATTTAATTAAATATAGTACATTTATTTTTATATGACATTTATTTATTATATAGTTTTTTCTTATGTATGCATGGAAAATTAAACTAAGGTCAGCTTATTTTGGTAATTTTAGTGATTGAGGATGATAAGTTGAATAAATAATATAACATTTATATTAACAAAAAACTATCATTAACTATTATTAAATTGGAATAATATTGTTATTTAATTTCCTATGTCCATCCAAGATATATTTCTATAGTATTGCTCAAGTATGTGGTTAAACCAACCCAAACATTAACACATTATATTTTTATGGGTTAGTAAGTTAATAATATCATTATAATAATATAATAATGATATAATTTATAGGTTTTTAATTTCTTGAATAGTATTTTAATTTTTTTGGATAAATAATGAAAAAAAGATGAAAAATGAAAACCCTTACTTCATGGATGTGGTAGTCCACACAATGCATGATTAATATTCTTTTTTTCTAAGTGAATAAAATGAAATAAATAATAGTTGTTACATTAATATATTAATGATTTATTAAACTAATTATTCTGATTTCATTATATAACTATGGTTATGATAGGGATTTAGAAGAATTAATAAGAATAAAATGTCAGGAGTAAACAATTCTGACTTTGGTGTCGTGAAATTTCTATTAAAAGTCCCCTTTGAAATTAAGTTCTTAGGATACATAATTGAGACCAGAGGATTATAACATTTAGAGAGGATTATATGATGAGTAAAATGGAAATGTTTAAGGAAGTAAGTGAAATTAATGGGTCTGTCATGAAGGGGTGTAAGTGTCCCCTTTTATATGTTTAGAAAATGGAACTTTTGTGATCACCCATTATTTTTCAGAAATGGAATGAAATTATTCAGGGGTAAAGGGCCTAAAAAATGATAAATAATGGATTTTTAGTAATATAAGGTTTATAAAACATCCAAAAGGCATTTTATGACTTTTTGAAAACATTTTCCATTACATTTAACACATTATTTTTAAATGTTACCATTTCAATTTTATCTTGGTAACTAGTTTTTACCATCGTAGTATATATTTTATTTGAAATACAAGGTAACCCTAATTACAAAATTTTTATGTTCTAAAATTAAATTAGGGATAAATATAGTCTAATATAATTTATATATTATATAAAATTATATTCCAAATTAAATAATTTATTATATATAAAAATAATTATAGAATGCTTTTTACAAGTAAGTGTTTTTAATCTCATTTAGTATTGATTATAAATTGAATGAGTGATAATATATATTTATATATTTTTAAAACTCATATAAAAGTCATTATTTAGAATAGATCAATTTAATTTACCAGATAAAAATTACACAACATTAATTAAATAATTCTTTGAAAATATCCCTTTCACTCTTATCATGGTTGTTAGCATTAATCTTAGTATTCATAATTTTATAACTAGAAATTATATTAAAATTATTAAATAATATGATCATATTGACATAAAATATGAAATCCTTTTTTATATTAATTTCAATAAGTGATGAAAAATAATTTTTAATGTAAGCGAATAAAAATAGTTCTTGGAGTAAAAATTTACTTAACATTACAAAACCTTAAACATAGATTTTATAAATGAAACATATATTTTTTAAAATGATTTAATTTATATTATAAATATATATATTTTTTAAAAATGTTCTCAAATACTTTTATTTTATAAAACTGATGGTATTAATAAAATCTATATTTTTTCACTAATCACCAAAAATCAGTTATTTTATAATAATCTCGTAAATTAACAAGAGGCTAGTATTTACAATAAAACTTCAAAAAAAGTTTTTTTTATAATTTTTTTTTATAAAATTTATATATTATATTTTTTAAAGGGAATAAAATATATAAATGAAAATGGATTCTATTGGAAAAAATTCTTTTTGAACATTAAGTGTTTGTTAATATTATTTCATATCAATATCTAATTTAATTGGTGTTCAAGTATTACTTCATAAATTAAAAAACATATATTATTATAGTAATATTTTAAAATCAGTAAAATTAATTTATTAGGGTAAATTACCCATTAATTTAATAATAAAATTATTTTAAAAATAATCCCTTTTAATATTATTTCTTATATTCTAAATATAATAACTTTCAATTGATTAATAACCTTTCATTTGTATATATTATGTGATTAGTGGTACAATTACATTCAAAAATAAACACACACACCGCACATTGGTTAGAGATGTTGGTCATAGCTCCCCACAATGGGTAACTCTCCCAACCAGTTGCTTTATTACACAGATGTCCAAGAATGAAACCCCAGTAGACATTAAACCCATTACATAATCCAATGTACCATTATACTGGCTTAAATTCCGAATGTCGCATCATGCCTATATCATCCTTCCTATGTCACCGCCTTCTCATGTATGTATCATGACTGTGTCACCACCGACATAGTATTGTAATAGTATATTCCCCCATCAAGGTTTGAACCTATGAACACATGGATGTGGAGGCTAGTGGTTGAGTACTACTCAGTTATTGCATTGACCAATGATTAATAAAATTTTATTTACAATAGGTTTTATACTCTTTTATTTTTCTTATTAATAATCATCTAATATGTTGGGGATCATTTTAGTTTTATGTTGTGTGTGTTCAATTTTGTGTGTGACCTAAGTTATCAAATATGGAATTAATAAAAAGGGTCCTGAATCTCATGTTGTTATAACCAGGAAGCCGGTATACACCGTCGGGTTGTTGGTGGAACACCTAATGATTCATTATTTCAGTCCAAATCTTATTGGCTGGCTAGTGAGTTACATTGGATAGTTGTGAGATTTATTGAGTTTTTCTACTCTATCCATCCACAGTCAGATGGTTGGTAGACCTGTACTGGATTTCTAGTTGTCCTTCTAGAGATCTTCCATATCATTCATATTTTCAATGGTTGTCTAGTGTTGTTCGTAGTTGGATAAGCATCGATTTGACCCTTCAATATATTTTACAAGCCTCCATTTAATCCAATAACTTTACTTCATGAGACCAATATGTACTTTGTAACTTTAATAGTGAACTTTAATGATCCTTTAATTTACTTCAAGAATTTTATATGAACCAAAATGTTCAAAATTATTCCTTCATTTTTTCATTAAATTAAATATAGGTTATCTCATCATAGAAATTTTAATAAACTCAAATGAAATTATTAGATAAAAAATTGAGTGTTTTTGGCCCTGGAAACACTATGAGAGAGAGAGATATTTACAACAATTTCACCCTTTTGGATGATCATAAACATTTAATATAAATAGATATATAAAGTGTAAATAAATATTGAATCAATATGAAATTCAAAGTATTGTAATGCTGAATATATTATTAATAGTATTTTAAAAATTCTCAAGAATAAATCAAAATGTCAATTATTAATTTTCTCCCCATTAATTGAAAAAATCCCCCTTATACAACATTTAAAATATCCATTTTTTGTAAGATAGTCAAAAATTTCTCCCCATTAGTGATTATCAAAAATAATAAATAGAGAAGGTAAATAAAATTTATGATTATAATAGTAGTATATTTTCATACTATGTGAAGAAATAATTAAATGCATTACTATCTCCCTCTTAATTATTATCATAAACATAAAAACCAATATTATAGATTAACGCATGTACAACTAAAATAATTCATACATTAAAAATATTTTAAGCATAATAAATGGATTGAATATATAACACTAGAGTTTATATTATCTAAATTACATATAATGATAGTGATAACAAGATCATTTTAAACAGTGATACATAAAGTAACTTTAAAAAAATTAAAAATTCAAATATAAATGATTAGTGTGAATATCATGATTAAAAAAATATAAAAGATAATATTTTGAAAAATAAAAATATAAAATGAATGAAAAAACATGGATAAATAATTTTGAAAAGTTGATTTTTTTTGATTTTGAAATCAAATTAGAAATAAAGTTATGAAAAAAAGAATAATAAATTTGAGAAAAACAAACTTATCCTCTTTATTGAAAATAAAACTTTGAAAAAGAATATATGAATTTTACTTCAATTATTATCTCAAAAAGTCTCATGAAAGAACAAAGAGTTATATACAAGAGAGATATAGGGGAATGGAAAGTTTAAGAATTAATAGTTTGAGAGGGGAGTGAAATTGAATCCCATAATAACTATTCCCCCATGAAGTAAGTAGATATATCCAAACTTCACTAGATAAGGATCCCCTTAAATTGGTGTGATAAATGTTGAAATTAAGACATCACCATGAGATATAGAGAGTTACTAAAAACATATCTATTATTAAAGAGTACTCATTTAAATAAAGATTAGTAACTTTAAGTATTAAAATATTTTAAAGGTGATTAATAAATTTCATTAAAAAATTTCCAGTTTAAAACTAAGATATAACAATTTGAAAATATTAACTCTCCCTGAGTAAAAAATTTAAATAGAGGATTCATGAAATATTTTAAAATAAAATTTAAATAGTATTTTAAATCATTCCATTCAGGTACATTCTATGTGATTTAATCAAATAGAAAAAATGACATTACAATAAACCACATTATCTTTCCTCTAACAAATACAATAATATTTTTTACTAATTATAAAAAATAAATGATATTAATAAAATATATATAATTAATAAATAGGGATAATAAATTAAATCATTATTATATTACCCCTACTATATAAAATATTAAGTACTTATCAGAAAATAGTAAAACTTAAAATAGAAATGAAATACATTTATGCTTGATTTATCATCTTAAAAATAATTTATAATAGATTGATCCTATTAATTAGAAGACACCATATGATATATCAATTAGGTTTAGTGAAATTACCATACAAAATATAGAAAGAAAGTACCTTTTGTTACACATGTGAACTTGGTTCTATCCATTGTTTCGTGATGAAGATTTAGAAACCCAAATTTTTTTGTTTGTGATTTTCTATTATAAATTTTTGAAGAAATATGTATTTATTTCAATCTCTAATATCAAGAAATATTTTTATCACAATCATAAATGAGGTTACCAAATTTTATAAATAAATTATAAAACTTGTTTTGAGATAATCCCTTTACGAATTTGGTATTTTTTACGTTTTTAGAAAATAGTGATTTATTTAAAAAACTGATTCTAGGATTACCATTGAAATAAAACTAAGAACCCAAAATAATGCTAAGAAATTAATCACCATAGGTGAATTGAGAAATATTATTTTTTAGCACTTTAATTTGGGATTATAAATTTTCAACATTTGATCAATACCTTAGTTTCAAAACCAAATATTCCTTTTATGAAATGAAATTTTCCTTTTCACTAAAATGTTAGTTTTTTTATTAAGATTTTATTTTTATTTTAAATTAAATTCGTTATAAAAAATCTCAGGTTCTTTTTTATCATCATTTATATCTTTATTTTTGATAAATAAATATATGAATGAGAAAGATGAAGAGTGAGAAGAAGATTATGATGTAGTAAATCAAACCTCATAACATACCTCCACTTAAACCATGATTAATTTAAATCGTGAGTCACCTGAGGATGTTAAATAGGAAGAAAAGAGGGAGACTTAACTAACACACTAGGTTAATAATTTATGGTATTTATTTATTTTATTATTTTTTGGTATTATTTTTATAGATGGGAAATTATAGTCAAAATAAGTCAAAATCAGCTGATAATTAATACATAAATCCTTAAAAAACTGGCGTAGGAGACATATTGTATCACATGGATCTATTTTTGAACATAAATATCAATATTTGTATCTTAATCATTATTTTATAAATTCTATTTAATTTTATTCTACTACACTTACTATATAAATCCAAATTTTTACCTAATTATATTAATTAAGATTAATTTTATTAAATTAATCTTTTATTTTCAACCATGAAAATATGTTAATTTCTTCTATGCTCACTTTACATTAACTATTTTATACATAATTTGATTGCATTAATTATAATTTCTTTTATTTTATAACATTGTCTAAATTTTTTTAATGAAATTCAGTCCCTTATTTCTATTTTACTCTAACCTAAATTTGGTATCAAAGGTGTTCTTGAATTGAAATTTAATTTTTATGCTTTATTTTTAACTTTTTAAAATATTAATTAGTTTTTAAAATTTATTACCTATTTTTCATGAAATATTTTTTTAAATGGAATATTTTTTAAAATCCTATGGTGCTCCCAAAGGGAAGTCTATGGTTCATGTACCATATATTTATGGTTACAACTATAGTTATTATAATATATATATGTCTAACTTTTACTGAAGTATTGGTTATATTTTATTGAAACTTTTCTTTCATATTTATATTCCCACTAGTAAAATAGAATAAAAATGGATACCCAATGACATTTATACTTTTGAAATAGATAGAAAAGCTATGAATGCACAAAATGAATTTAATTTTACTTCTACTTAAAAAAACACAGGAAATATGTTATCAATTTTTTTTGAAACATTGAACCCATTGATAAAATCATAATAGTATTAACATGAAGTAAATCCTCATTATGCTTCTTCAAAGTATCTAAACGTGCTTGTTGAATAGATTCACCTATAATTAAGTTAATAAGCGGTAAATCAGAAACATAAAAACATTCTAAATTCAAAAGAACATTCATTAATTTCTATAACTACCTAAAAAGATTCCTCTATTAAGATCCTCTTTTTAAATAATTGACCATAAATTTATGATTGATAATGATAAAGTAATTTTTAATTATAATATAATTTTTATTAAAAAAGTATCTTATTTTCAGTCATTTAGTAATTATTTTTTAAAATAACTCAACAATTTAAATAATGACCAATTTTATTTTTCATCATATCCATTAGTGGGACAAAATCTATATTTCCCTAAATATTTATGTTTTCAATGTTGTTTCTCTATTCACAATTCTATTTAAGTATACCCTCATGTAAATCATATCATATATGACTCTGGGATAGTTAATGGAAAAATTAATTTCCTAAATATATCAAATATATTATGAAAACTTTATTCCTCTACTATCAGAAATTTTAAATTTTACCATATAAGTGAAACCCAAAATTTACATGATATATGGAAAATTAAATATATTAAGTATATAGATTATTATCTTTACACACACCAGATAATTTATAAGCACCCAAATTTGGCATGAAGCTACCCATTTTGATGACCAAATTAATAACAAGTTTTCACTATAGATAAAATCTAACGCATATAATTTTAAGGGGTTTTAAAAATCTCACAAAATTATATCATGTATTCCCTTGATGTATTCGTGATTCAAAAAAAATTAATTTTGAGACACCTGATGTTAATTTTTTATATTATTTTTTTAATTATTAATTTTTATGGAATTATATACATCCATATTTTAAATATTCAAACTCTTGGAAAAATTAGTAGACCGAACAGTCGATGCATAGTAAGTCCACTATTAATAGTATATGTGCGACATAATGTTATATCTTTTTAATCCCATTTTTTGTAGATAGATAGTGGGAACTTGTTCTTGATTAACCTTGAAGGTTAAACATATGTTGGGAGAAATCCCATTCTTATTTAAAATGAATGGTTAGGAGTAAATTTGTTATCTAACCATGTGGTTGATTCTGCACATTTCCAACAACTTTTCCATAGTTATTTCACTATATACTAGACTATTTAACTAAACTATATGAGTTGTCTTGAATTTAAAATTTTACATTATTAGATTTTACACTATTTTAGTTACTCATTTTTACTCACTTATTACATATACCCAAACATTAAATATCTACCATCCATTATCCATTTCTATCAACTCTTCAACCTTTCTTCGTTGAGGATATTTCATCAAGGAACCTCTATATTTGTCCAATAAAGTACTTCCACACTTCATCCTTGGTCATCTAGATCACTAATTCATGATTTCGTTCTTCCCCTATGGCCCTAGTGGACAATGAATTATGCTACCTAATTTTTATATTGGGGATATTCATGCTTGGGGTTTTAATAAAATTTTTAGAAATTGGTTATTTCTTCTGTTTGTGGATTGGAATTCTATACAAATGAGTTCAATGGTTTGAGGTAGGCTGATCCATGTATTTAAATTTAAACATAGAACCATGAGTTATTTATTTCTAATAAATAATCTTATGAATGAATTAAAGGTTTTGTTATGTATGTATACTAATTTTATATTAGGTGAATTTAGTTATCTTATGGATTTACATTAGGAATAAAGGGGATTCCTTATGATTAAATGTTTAAAACTATTTTTTATTAAAAAAATTCATGCACTATGTTTTAAATAATGAATAAATTAATATTTTATGTTTTAATTGTGTTTTATTTCAATATATTATTATTTATAAATTTTAATGAATTAAAATCATGTTTCATTAAGGTTTTTGAAAGGATAAATTTATGTTTGTCTACTTTTAAATATAGTTTATAATAGTTTGATAAACATGAATTGTTTCTATATTCTTTAGATTCAAAACTAGAAAATCATATTATTTACATGGTTTTATACCTTAAAAATATACCCAAAAATCATGGTTGTAGCTTGGCTATAAGGTTTACATTGACTGCAGGCCATATCACTTTTTAAATAGGGTCTAGGCTAAAAACCTTGGATTAGATTGCAACCTTAGGTGGTCTATGGACATAGTCCATGTAGACTATGTCCATAGGCTAAAACCACATGAAAATGACACACATTTCGATAGTTTACTAAATCATGGTAAAATTATTTCAAATAAATAAATAAAACTATTCAATTTTGATACTGTGACCTATTCTTAAATACTCCCATGACGTTACCACAACACTACCCCCTATTATGTGAATATATATATATATAAAATATATATTTATATAGTTATAATTGTTAATATTTTAGGAAATAAAAAATTATATTTTTATGGAAGGCCTATTACTATGATATTTTTGAAATTGTGATTGTAGGTTATTTAGGCATTCCTATTTCCATAGTTTTGTAAAATTATAGATATAAGTGATTCTAGTGAGGCCTACTATATTGGTTCTTTAAAACATTGGTTTTATGTAATTGAAGGGAGACCTATTACCATGGGTTTTTGAAATCATAGTCCAAGTTGATTCTAGGGAGGACTATTGCCATGGTTTTGTAAAAACATAGTTGTAGGTAATTGTAGGGAAAATTATTGCCACAATTTTGTAAAAATGTGTGTCCAAATGTGATTTTATGGAGACATATTCCCCCAATTTTTCAAACCTGTGGAAAATAGGTATTTTCTTCCATTTCCTTGTGTAATGTTTGGGGTTTGAACATCATTTTTGTTGATCTCACATCCACATACCACTAAAATTTCACATAATTGTGGCCATTAGAAAGCTAAGAGTTATAATTTTTACAAACGGTCACTATAGGCTAACCTAGGGAGACCTTTATCATTGGTTTAGCACTGAATATGAATGTATTATACCCTATAGACATTATTTTAAGAATCATTCCTATAAAACCATGGAAATAGGCACATTTTTTTGTTTGTAATAATGGAATTTTGGAAAAATTAAAAAATTTAATGTCAAAAAATTATAAATATATTTCCAAAATATTATATCTCATTGATCATAGTTTGAAATTATTAGGTTAATGTTTGTGAGGTGATCTATTTAATTTAATTTATGAGAAATTTAACTTGTGGTATATAATATTTTATGCTAATGATTTATCAGGTTTTATGATTATGATCACACTATGGATATTCTTAATAATATAGGGATACTTCTAAGAAGGATTATTTGAGGTTAGGTTATTTAATAATTGATAAATACTTTTTATATTACTATATTTTACATTTTTATTACTCCACTCCATTTCATTTCATTTGAAGCCTTGGGTATCCTAGTGGGAAACCAAAATATGAGTACTAAACTAGTTTATTTTACATACTCAATAGTCTCCCCAATTTATTACTATTATATTATTCTGGGATTTTGTTACATGGAAAAGCTTAGTTTGATAAAATATATTATTTTGGATGATATATTACATCAATAATTCTAGTTTGATAGGTTCTATTATTGTGTTATCCCATATTGTCTCCAAGTCCCCTAGGTATTCCCGTGATTTTTTTTATTGTTTCTTTATTGTGTCTTATCATTATTGAAATGTATATTATCTTAATATTAATTCTCATCAATTATTCCCTTCTTGTTATTTCAGTTATGTTTGTATTATTTTCGTAAATACCTAAGTGAGTTATTAATTCCATTATAAAAATTTATTACTTTTAAAATGAGGAATAATTGTTTGAATAATAAAATATTTCAATTTTTTCTTAAATAATATTTCTGAAAAGTGTTTTATTTTAAGTTTGTAAGTATATAACACTTATTTTCATTTATTCAATTTGAAGGATTTATTAAATATTGGGATATTTTATTAATTTCTCTAACATTAGAATTTATAAGGTAAGGATTAAAGTCATTTTCCCGGTATCACATTCCATATTTTCTTTAAAATCTATCATGATTTTTTGTTAAAATGTGTAACTTATTTACCTTTTAAAGTTTAGTTTCTTCTTAGTAATAAAATTTTGTTACTTATTTATTTTAAATGAAAATATTATTTTTATAGTTTTATTCCATAGAATCCTGAAATGGATTCATTTTTAAATTTTATTCTTGGTTATTATTGTGGATAACTTTTCTAAATTATTTCTCAATCCTTACACACACACTCTTTAAGGTGCATACATAGCCTTCAGAATCTATGTTATAGGTTATGTACATTAATACCACACGTGTATTGGTGTTCATAACATGATTTTTGGTATTTTTGGGGCTTTAAGAGAAGATAATTCACCTAAGAGGTGGATATGGAGAATTTTTCATTCATTTATATCTTGTTTAGTTATGAATTTTGTGTTCTTCTTATGAATCATACCACTTTGGATTTCCATCCTCTTAGTTTTTATTTTTTTTATTTTGATCCTAAATTGGTTGTATCAAAAAAATTATTTTAATGATATTGGTATGTTTTGGATGTGTTTATTGGATTCACATCTTGTTTTATGTGTTATATTTATACTCTTTTGCCTTGTTTGGTTATTCTTTATTATCAAAACTGATTTCTTCAATAGCATAACCCTCAGACTTATAGGGGAATAATGATAAGATTATTATTGTTATTTTCTTTATTTTTATTACTATATTGGATTAAATCATTCCAATTGTTATATTTATATATCTTGTGTATATCAGGACTGAATTTAGAGTCTTATGACGGGACATCTTGAGTGATATGGTTGGTAAAACAGGACTGGTTCATGAATAGTCTTATATCCTTTAAATACATCCAAATTAATATATTTAAAAAGTTATTAATGAATAAAATTTAATTAAAGTCATGATTTATGTCAGTTTTATAAAAATAAAACCCAATTATATCCATTTATATTCAAATGTGTAATTCTTGAGTGTTCGTACAAGCATTCAGTTTGATGGGGTTTCTGAAGTTTCATTTGGAGGTTGGGATATTTTTATTGTTAAGACTCTAAATAATATTATAAGTGTTTTAAAATCTTAAAATAGTGTTTTTGTATGTGGATTGAGGCCCAACAGTTGGAACATGTGCTTGTATAAGTATTTGGATCCTCGTGGATGGAAATTCTGGTTTTGGGGGATGCTGCCTGGGGTACACGGTTAGTGATAACCATAAAACCCAACCATGAGGCCAATTAAGTTAAGGTATATGGTTTCATTGAACTCTATAAGGGGCTTCATTAATCCACATAAAATCTAAAATAAATTTCAGATTCATGTTCATAGTTTTTCTATAGTTTGAAAAATCAGGGGAACTAACCACGCACAGTGGTGTTCCTCAGAAAGTAAGATCCACATGTTTGGCACACGACATCTCAAAAAATTTATCCAAGACACATTAATCAATAAAATTTTCCAAATAACCAAATTTACCTTCACACTTTTATGTTTTTACATCCTTTTCCACCATTTCAGATAGTATCTGCCTCCATAGGTGTCATCTTCTTTTCCTTTTCTCATTGAGACATCTCCCTTGTTTAGTGTTAGATTCAAGAATCATCACATTCATTGGAGAGACCTTGGTGATTAAATAACTCCTCTTCCTTCACTTTTGTATTTATTTCACTATTAAAAGAACTTATATTATATTTAACTCAAATAACCTATTTATAGGGAGTTTTTTAGTTCTTTTTTCTCCCAATTCATGCAGAACCATTGGCTGATACTTAATGTGTGGCCTTATCTAAGGTTGAAGTTGGTGGTCCCTATAGATAATCCATAATAACATTAATTTTTTTTATAAACACTTAGTTTTTGTCGTCACACCAACTAAAGTGTGATAACCTAGAATTTATTTACATTTTTTTTGGGTATCCACAATTAAAATGCTTATATTTTTTTTTAGGCATGTCTTATTAAGTTAAATGGGAATGTTAACACAATTTAGAATTGTTCCAAAGTTACTATTATATTTTTGAAACTGATGATTGAAAAATAGAATTTCATAACTGTCACTTAAATGTGAAATGGAATTAATCTTATATTTCACATTTTTAAATGGTAATTTGGTTTGTAAAGTGGTGACATTCAGGTTGGGTTTATAAAACAATTAATCAAAATTCTAATCATAGAGGAAAGCTAAAATAGGGTTTTAATTGAATGTGGAATGGATTTTGGTGTATTTTTATAGACCTTAGAAATGTTAATTAGAATAGGTTTATATAGTAAATTTGAATTGATAGTTAACCTTGATGTTAATGCTTCCCCCAAGTGATGTTGGGATTGATACATAACCTAGGGTGAATTCTACCACCCAAGGACACTGGGATTTATAGGTAACATAGAGTGAATTATTAATCATATGATACTGGGATTGTATAGTCATCCCAGGGTAAAAATTTCCCAAATGGATACATGTTGTGGTTTAAAAAGGGTTAACATGGCCCACGGGGGACACATGGCTCTTCAGATGGGTATGTTTTACCCAAATGCTAGTTTGTATTTTTTATGGTTGTATTTATGCGATTTGTAACGACCCGAATCTGGATCCCCTCCACTGGTGCCCCATACCTGGTTCTCCACATGACCTCAAGCATGTTTCCCCAAACGCTAGAGGCTGTCGACTAGCAGCGAGGGCCTTGGTGAGTCGGTGGGGAAACTATGACCTAATTTGGTAAGGTATACAGTGGAAAAACAACAGTCAACAGCGGAAGCAATAATAACTTTCATAACAGCAGAAACCAAATAGCAGAAACAATGAATATATATAGAGCAATGATGACAATGATGTAGTAGGTACAAGTATCTATGGAAAGTTGAAAATACAACAATGTGCTGGAATACAACTGAAACAAGTGCAAAAGAAAAACAAAGTAAACTCCTCAGCATTGCGAGCCCCGGCTCGGTCCCATGCTCTCCAGCTCTAGCACAATCAAGATCCTGAAGTAGAAGGGCGCTTTCCCTTATCTATACCTGCAGCAACATAGTCTTCTTGTGCCCAAAAGCATGGCCCAAAGAGGGTGTGAGATAAAATCCCAGTAGGCAATCACCCAAAGATTTTTGCCTAACAGTCAATGAATACAAGGCAAGTAATAAAACAAGAAGTAGTAAACAGGAAAGCACAAGAAGCTACAATCCATAGTTCAAACAAATAAAGTACACAAGTAACCATCCAGCAACAAGAAGAAAACAGGTAACCCTCTGGGTAGCTCTCATAGCCTAACCCCTATAGTTCAACCTATAAGTACCAGCAACCCTCTAGGAGGCACACGCAGTCTCAACCCTCTGGTTCACCCCTGAAAATAATAGACTCTATGGGGAATCACTCACCGTCAATTCCCCCTATAGTCTCATATAGTGCTAAAGGCTCTCTGAGGAAGCACTCAACTTCTATTCCCCCTGTGGCCCGCGTCGAGGAACTATAGACTCTCTAAGGAAGCACTCAACGTCAATTCCCCCTATGGTCTCATATCGTAAATTAATGACACTCTGGAGAAGCCCTTCCGTCAATTATCTCTTTGGTCTACCACTCTAGGTTCTCACAGTCCTGAGTAAAACTAAACATGCTCAGCGTGCGTGTACATCATCCAAGTAACCTCAAAAACTACTTGGATATCAACTAAGGCTCAGCAGCAAAACAAGGCAGCAGCCCAAAATCCTACAACTAGGCATGGAAACTGGAAAAACACCAAACAGGTAGAACAAGCATAGAAAACATTCAAGGTACAGTAAAGTTACCATAATCACAGGCAAAACATCTACTCTAGCAATCAAGCAAAGCAGGCAATACAACAAGGGAAAAACCAGAACACACAATACTCCGTTCAAGGGTATTGGTGGAATTTGCACAAAAATACTCATCAAATTTCTACGGAAAGGCACAAACCACCTACCTTGATCCTAGGAGATCGATATATGTGAACCACTATGACAGATTCTCCTTAGAACAACATAGATCTGAGAAAACGCACAAAACGCTCAACCTACAATATCTTGAAAATAAGGAGGAATCAAGAAACGAGGCTCAATAAGAAGGAAGAACTCACCGCTGCGCTTCCAATGCAATCGACCATGCTCGAATTGGAGAACGGATGGAGAGGCGGGAGCTTGGGGAAGATTCAGTCGTACGAGTCTCTTCGGACGGACGGAAACTGGAGAAGAACATGAAATTGGGGGTTAGGCGCGACCCCCGTCCATTTAATGAAAAAAAGTACACGGTGTGTACTTTTAGAGTACACGGCCTGTATTGGGTCCTTTCCATACTCTACCAAAATCAGCCTCCACGTCACCCCTACACACCGTGTGTGTGGCCTGGCACGACCATCACACGACTTTGAGCCAGATCAGAGTACACAACATGTACTCAGAAAGTACACGGCGTGTACTTTGAAAATTTCTAGAAAATTCATTTTTTTTAAAAAACTCTAGAAAAAAAAATAAAAACATACCTGAACAAAGATCTTGGTTCTTACAAACTTCCCCCCTTAAAGAAATTCATCCCTGAATTTCCCTAATGGGGCATAGAAGAAGAATCCCCAAACAGTTCCGGCCACTACGATCATACATCGGCCTCCCTCTCCTAGGTCTCATCATGTACTCGCCCGTGCTGCCATAGCACTCATACCAGAGGAGCAGACCGCCCACAGAGGACCTTCGTACCACGATTGATAATCTGAATAGGATGCTCCTCGAACGACGCATCCGCTTCAAGCTCGACTTCCTCAGGCTGAAAGGCGTGAGATGGGTCTAAAAAGTAACGTTGGAGTTGAGTGATATGGAAGACGTCGTGCATGGCCCAATACCTCTGAGGTAGCTGCAACTGATAGGCGACTGCCCCCACTCTCTCCAAGACCTCAAATGGCCTGACGTACTGTGGTGAAAGCTTAACCTGTCTCTGAATCCTCTTGTGTCCCAACCTCGGTGCGACACGCAAGATAACCTGATCACCGACCTCAAACTCTAGAGGCCATCTCTACTGATCAGCATAAAACTTCTGCCGAGACTGTGCTGTAGCCATCCTCTTCCGAATCAGCTCTATCTGCTCTGAGGTCTCCTGAACAGGATGAGGTCCTAGAAAAGCTTACTCTCCTACCTCCAGCCAGTATAAGGGTGATCGGTATGGCCTACCGTACAAAGCCTCATATGGCATCATCTGAATGGTCTCCTAGAAACTATTTTTGTAGGCGAAATCCACCAGAGGGATATGTTTCTCCCAAGAATCGCCAAAGTTTAGAATTCAATCTCGGAGCATATCCTCAAGCACCTGGATCATGCGATCAGACTAGCCATCATTCTGGGGATGGTATGCTATACTCAAAATTACCTGTGTAACCAAGGCCTTCTGAAGTCCATGCTAGAACTGAGAGGTAAAGCACGCATCCCTGTCTGAAACAATGGAGTGTGGAACTCCATGAAGAAGAATGATCTCCTGGATGTAAATTCGTCCCAGATCATCAACACTGAAGGTATCCTTAATCAACAAGAAGTGTGCAACCTTTGTAATCCTGTCAATGACAACCCAAACAACATCGTTCACTCAAGGTGACCTCGGTAACCTAGTCACGAAATCCATCGCGACGTCATTCCACTTCCACTCCGGAATGGGTAGCTGTTGTAAAAGGCCTGCTGGTCGCAGGTGCTCTGACTTCACCTGATGACAAGTAGAACATCTCATGACAAAACCAGAAACATCCTTCTTCATACCTGGCCACCAGTACTGGCGATGAAGATCCCGATACATCTTGGTGATGCCAAGATGAACTTCCCAAACTGAGGAATGAAAATCCCACATCAGCTCCCCGCGTATGTCTGCTGGCACCCATACGCGTCCCTGGAACCGCATGATCTCATCCTTGCCCACTGCCCATCTTAGAAGAGGGTCCTCTCCTGACACACTCTCCCGCAGGACTAAGCCTTCATAGTCTGATAGCTGCCTCATCTGTACCCGATCAAGAAGTGTAGAGGTAACGGCTACAGAAGATAGGAAGGTCTGTCCCTGTCTGTCGTGCACCTCTAGATGCATCTCAGTGAACAGAGCCATCAACTGCCACTCACTGCTGGCCTCCTAAACTGCCTGAATTTGAGTTCTCCTAATCAGCACATCTTCCACTGTGTTGCCTTTCCCTGACATATAGGCAAGCTCGAAATCAAAGGACTGAAGGTACTCGACCCACCTACGTTGCCTCAGGTTCAGATCCCACTAAGTGAAAATATACTTGAGACTCTTGTGGTCGGTGAAGACTACAAAGTGCTCTCCCAGCAGATAGTGTCTCCAACAGTGTAAGGCATGAACAACAGCTGCCAACTCCAGATCATGCGTCAGGTAGTTCCTCTCATGTGGCCTCAACTGCCGAGACCCATACACAACGACTCCATCCCCCTGCATAAGCACAGCTCCCAGCCCAATACCTGAAGAATCACAATAAACAGTGTAGTTCTTGCCTGGCTCCAGCAAGACTAGTATCGGTGCTGATGTCAACCTCCATTTCAGCTCCTGAAAGGCAGAATCACAAGAATCTGACCATAAGAAATTCACCCCCTTCTTGGTCAGACCTGTCAAAGGTGATGTTGGACGAGAAAAGTCCTGAATGAAGTGTATGTAGTATCCAGCCAGCCCTAGGAAACTCCATTCCTCAAAGACGTTCTTCGGCTGCTCCCAGGAAAATACAGCTCTCACTTTCTCTGGGTCCACTGATACTCCTGCCTCTGAGATAAAGTGACCCAAGAAGTGAATCTGATCCATCCAGAAGTGGCACTTCGAGAGTTTAGCATAAAGCCGATGCTCTCTCAGTGTACTTAGAACGATCTCAAGATGTGTGCCATGGTCGTGTCGAGTGTGAGGGTACACCAAGATATCGTCCATGAACACCATGACAAATGAGTCCAAGTAAGGATGGAACTCTCGGTTCATCAGTGCCATAAAAATCGCAGGCGCGTTCGTGAGACCGAATGGCATGACTATATACTTGTATAGACTATACCTGCTTCTGAAGGCTGTCAGAGGTATATCTGATGGTCTAACGCGCAACTGATGATAACCGGACCTCAAGTAGATCTTCGAGAACACCTGGGCTCCTCAAAGATAATCTAAAAGGTCGTCAATTCTTGGAAAAGGGTATCGGTTATTGACCGTCAACTAGTTCAGCTTCCGATGATCCACACAAAGCCGAAGGGTACCGTCTGCCTTCTTTGCAAACAGAACAGGAGAACCCCAAGGAGAAGTACTGGGTCGGATGAAACCCTTAGCCTGTATCTCCTCCAACTACTTCTTGAGCTCCTGCAACTTAGGTTTGGCCATCCTATAGGGAGGAATGGACACTGGTACCACTCCTGGCATGAGCTCAATAGAGAAGTCTACCTCACGCACTAGAGGCAAACCTGAAAAGTCCTCTAGAAATATGTCCCTGAAGCGATCCACCACTAGAGGAAAGTCCAACTGTGGAGTCCCCTAGTCATCCTGATAAAGACTAGCGAACTGGACTGTCACCCCTCCTAGCCCAAGATGCTCGAGTCCTGCCCGACTTTCCTGAACGTCCCTCTCGCCTTTATGAAGAAAAGACTCTCCCTCTGGTGAAACGAAACTCACTCTTCAGTGATAACAGTCGACAACTGCCTGAATGGGAATCAACCAGTCCATGCTAAGGATGACATCATAGTCTGTCATCTCTAGGACATAAAGATCCCATAAGAAGCGATACCCTGCGACCTTGAGACAACACTCTCTACACTGGCGTACACTAGATGTCATTATCCCCAAAGGTGTGTCTAGTGTCAACGAGTCGACAGAAGAAAAGACGCAGAGTCCAAGGATATGTACAACATCAACATAGATTAAGCTATGTGTAGCACCAGTATCGAAAAGGGATAAAGATAAAACCAAGGTTACTAAAATCGTACCTCGAACAGTAGAAGGGTCGGGATCTTGCTCTTGATAAGTTTTCTCCTCAGCAAAATACTAGCCTGTACCGCTGCCCTAAACCACTGACTGACCACCCTGGGCTGAACCTCTTTGCTGGTGATGAGGAACTGGGGGCTGACCTCCACGGCCTCGACCTCCACCTCGGCCCGAACGGGAAGAAGAACTCCAGTTACCCGACTGGTGAGAAACTTTCGGTGCTGCTTCTGAATGAGGAGTCATGGAAGAACACCAGTCACCAGCTGCTGGTGAGAAAACCTAATAGAAATGCTGAAGGTGACCCATCTTGCCGTAAGATCTGCATTCCATGGGGTCCTTCGGGCACTGCAGCCTCGTGTGCCCTGACCGGCCACACTGGTAGCATATTACCTGGCTTCCTGATGATGCATCTCACTTCCTCGGATCACCACGTGTAGGATCTCTACGACGCTTCTTGCTATCATCTGGAGGAAGACTAGATCTTGAAGCAGAACCGCCTTGGTTCGCAGCTCCGGAGTCTCTTAGATTGTGCTCCGCAATCAGTGCCCAGTTGACAATAGAAGTAATAGAAGTCACCTGGAAGATGTTCACCTATGAGCGGATCTCTCACTTGAGGCCATCCTCAAACTTCCTTGCTAGGAACACCCCACTCCCATCCCGGAGGGGCGTGAAGCACTGCAGCTCGGTGAAACAAGAAGAATACTCCATGACAGAAAGAGTACCCTACTCTAAGATCATGAACTCCCGGGCTTGGTCAGCCCTCAGGGTCTCCGGGAAGAAGTAGCCGTAGAACACGCATTGGAACTCCTCCCAAGACATAGCCTGCTGATGGCCCGCCTGTGAGATCATGTCCTACCACCTCTTAGTGGAGTCTCAGAGCATGTAGGTGGAGAGATTGACCTTCCTCTCTAGAGGTGTCTCCAGATGCTCGAAGATAGTCAGCATGGCTTCCAGCCATAACTCTGCAGCCTGAGGTCCTCCTTCCCCCAAGAATGTGGGAGGATGATGCTGCTGAAAAACCCACGCCAAATCTGCCATAGACGTGGCAGGAGGTGGTGCTCCCTGGAAGGCCTTAATCATCCTCATAAAACCTTCCCTGAACTGCGCATCAGCACCTGCAACTGGTATAACAGCCAGTGTCAAGGCTGGCACGACTGGAGGATCGGCAGGAAGTCCCTGATCAGCCCTATCTGGCATCTGATCACTGCCCGACGACAGACGTACGAATGAAGGACGTCTCGGAGGCATAGCTCTGAAAGATCAAAAGCACACCTTAGATCAGGAAAACGAGGACAGAGAACACAAGAGTAAAAAATGGAAACAGGGGAAGAAAAACACACAAGTTTACAAAACATGACTACACGATGTGTATAAAACTACACGGTGTGTCTTCTTAACCCACTGACATGGGCGTGTACTCCTTCCCTATAAGTCATGTGCACTTCAAACTACACGGCGTGTTTCACCCACACACGGCGTATACTTGAAAACTGTTCCCCTTCCCGAGTCTCCTTACATGACTAACCCACATGGTCCAACATAACCTGAGACTACACGGCATGTTCTTAACACACACGACGTGTACTAGACAAGGCTTCAGAAGCCCCTGTTTGTGAAACACACAGACGTCTACATGGATGAACCTTACACGGCGTGCTCCTAATAAACACGGCATGCATAGGCAAGGTGACCCCGTCCCGTGTTGTTTGTGACACGGCCGGGTACCTGGACAAGACTACACGACGTGTTTCGAACAAACACGGCATGTGGAAAAGAAGGTAACGATGGCCCGTGTTGTTCGTGACATGGCCGGGTACCTGGACATGACTACATGGCGTGTTCCCTAAGGACACGACGTGTTCTACCCGAGCTTCCCCGACCCATGTTATTAGTGACACGGCCGGGTACACGACTCCGAACTTACACGACGTGTACCAATCATACACGGCGTGTTCCCGAAGTTACTACCACGACACCATGTTCTACTCACACGGTCAGTGAAATGGCCTAAAAACTACACGGTGTGTATCCAAAAAGTACACTCTGTGTATTCTAGGTTTTTCTGGGCAGCAGCTCAGAAATTGCTCAGACTCCAAGAACCACTAAAAACAAGGGAAATAGGTGCCAAATTTCGATTCGTGAGGGCCCATACTCCCCGTGAATCAAATATCGACATCTCCTGTAGTCACATGCAGGGGAAAACAACAGCTCTCTAACATAATAACAGGGATTCTATCAAGCATCTATCACAACAGCATGCATAATCTATACAAAGTCTATCACAACAGCATGCAACCGCTAATGCACCCTATATGGCATGAAAATAATGTATTGCATATGATTTTAAAAGTGTCTATATGATGCATGAAATGGTATACCCTCATCTCATCGGGTTGTGACAGAAATAAAACCGAAATATCAAGACAATAACTTCACAAGTCATGTGAATCACTCTAGGTGAAAACATATCAACCATAAAAACGCAAAACCAGCAAACTGTAATTAACAAGGTAGTATGGCCTTTCCCTGTACACGGGTTAGCTACTCCCGAGCACAATTTAATACCAAGTACTGAATCCGTGCTATCCCTAGCTAAAGTCTTCAAATAGTAAAGCAAGATAAAAAACTCCTCTGATACCACTTTGTAACGACCCGAATTCGGTTCCCCTCCACTAGTGCCCCGTACCCAGTTCGCCACATGACCTCATGTGCGTTTCCCCGAATGCTAGAGGCTGCCGACTAGAAGCGAGGGGCTTGGTGAGTCTGTGGGGAAACTATGCCCTCATTCGGTAAGGTATACAGTGGAAAACCAAAAGTCAACAGCGGAAGCAGTAACAACATGCATAACAGCAGAAACCAAACACCAGAAACAATGAATATATATATAGCAATGATGATAATGATGCAGCAGGTACAAGTATCTATGGAAAGTATCAAACAAAACAACATGCTGGAATACAACTAAAAACAAGTGCAAAAGAAAAACAAAGTAAACTCCTCAGAATCGCGAGCCCCGGCTCGGTCCCATGCTCTCCAGCTCCAGCGCAATAAGGATCTTGAAGTAGAAGGGCGCTTGCCCTTATCTATATCTACAGCAATATAGTCTACTTGGGACCAAAAGCATGGCCCAAATAGGGTGTGAGATACAATCCCAGTAGAAAATCACCCAAATATTTGTGCCTAACAGTCAATGAATACAAGACAAGTAATAAAACAAGAAGCAGTAAACAGGAAAGCACAAGCATCTACAATCCATAGTTCTAACAAATAAAGTACACAAGTAAATAGCCAGCAACAAGAAGAAAATACGTAACCCTATGGGTAGCTCTCACAGCCTAACCCCTATGGTTCAACCTATAAGTACCAGCAACCCTCTAGGAGGCATATGCAATCTCACCACTCAAGTTTAGCTCTGAAAATAATAGACTCTCTGGGGAAGCACTCACCATCAATTCCCCCTATAATCTCGTACCGTGCCAAAGGCTCTCTGGGGAAGCACTCAACGTCTATTCCCCCTATGGCCCATGTCGAGGAACTACAGACTCTCTGAGGAAGCACTCAACGTCAATTCCCCCTGTGGTCTCATATCGTAAATTAAAGAAACTCTGGAGAAGCCCTTCCGTCAATTCTCCCTTTGGTCTACTACTCTAGGTTCTCACAGTCATGAGTGAAACTAAACATGCTCAGCGCGTCTGTAAATCATCCAAGTAACCTCAAAAACTACTTTGCTATCAACTAAGGCTCAGCAGCAAAACAAGGCAGCAGTCCACAATCCTACAACTAGGCATGGAAACTGGAAAAATGCCAAACAGGCAGAACAAGAATAGCCAACATTCAAGGTACAATAAATCAACCATAATCATAGTAAAAACATCTACTCTAGTAATCAAGCAAAGCAGGAAATATAACAAGGAAAAAACAGGAACACGTAATACCCCGTTCAAGGGTATTGGTTGAATTTCCACAAAAATATTCATCAAATTTATAAGAAAAGGCACAAACCACCTACCTTGATCCTAGGAGATCGATATATGTGAACCACGATGACATATTCCCCTTAGAAAGAGGTAGATCTGAGAAAACACACAAAATGCTCCACCTACGATATCTTGAAAACGAGGAGGAATCAAGAAACAAGGCCCAAGAAAAAGAAAGAACTCACCACTGCGCTTCCTACACAATCGACCGTGCTCAAATTGGAGAACAGATTGCGATGAAGGAGGTCAGGGAAGATTCGTCCATATGGGTCGCTTCGGATGGACGGAAACAGGAGAAGAATATGAAATCAGGGGTTAGGCGCGACCCTCGTCCGTTTAATGAAAAAAAAGAAAGTATACGACCAGTAATTTTAGAGTACACGACGTGTACTGGGTCCTTTCCATACTCTGCCAAAATTGGCCTCCACATCACCCCTACACACCGTGTGTGTGGCCCGGCATGGCCAGCACACGGCTTCAATCCGGATCAGAGTACATGGCGTGTACTCAGAAAGTACACGGCGTGTACTTGGAAAATTTCTAGAAAATTCATTTTTCTTAAAAATGCCAGAAAAAAAACATACCTGAACGAAGATCTGGGTTCTTACACTATTTTTCAATGGAATAATTGGAACAGTCATTGAGACATTATCAATAACACCCTGGACTTGGGTGAAGTATGTTTGTACCATTCTTAGGTGGAACTTGACCGCCAGTTTTAGCATTTTCGTATGTTTGAGCATAAAATTTTAAAATTATTATGATTTTAATTGGGTTTCTTTTATAATAATGTATATGTAGTTATATCTAGGTTATTTAGTGACACCATTGGTAGTTTACTACCATGTTTTACTCACACACTACTTTGTTCACTATGAAACTTGGGTTCCTGAGCGTAAGACTATGTTCTTGAAGGCTACAGCTTTTGGTAGGAGATATTACATGTTGGTTATGTGTTATAACAAAGTCGAGTATGGATAATAGGACTGTGTAGGACTCATGAATAATTTGGGGGTGATTTTTCCAATTAGTTTTGTTTTTTATTTATTCATTTATATGATCCACCTGTGGGGGATTTTTCTAACATGTATAACATTCCATGTGTTATATAATTTGATGTCATATTTTTTTATCACATTCTTAATTGTCTATGATAATTATCAAATTAGGGTTATATGTTTCCATTATTTACATTGATGATATCACTATGAATAGAGGATATGGTCTCCCTATAGATCCCCTTTAAACCATCACTACTAGTTGGCAAGATATGGAGCATGGGGAGGCATGCCTAAGGTTTGTAGAATTCTTTGGTATGGATTCGGTTCTTGTCCTGGGGTAGTGGGACATTATAATATGGTATCAAAGAGTTATTATTTGTATCATTATTTTGGAATGGCAAGCATGTGACTAAGAATTTGTAGGTAATTGGTAATGATCTCATTCTTGGGAGAGACTAACCCATGTATGAGGGAAACCCCTAGTCATTAGGGATGGGACTTCTTGTCATTGGATTGCACTTCTTATAGTTGTATTTTGTTTTCACCTTAGTCACACTCAATTTTTGATGTGATTATTTATGTGGATTTACACTTTTCCTAATATTTCAAAAGGTTGTGGTAGTGTGGTTGCATTCATGCATCATTTTAGGCATAAAAGGATACACATGGCATGCATCATGCTTGGGACTTAGGTTATAGATGTTGACTACATGGTGATTTTCATTGGTATTAGATTGTGATTCATGTTAGGTTTTGTTTATTATTTCTTTGGTATAGTAGTCATATTCATTGATTCCTATAGTCTATATTTTCTCGGTACAAAGGAGGTTTGAAATTAAGAATTCCTAAAAAATCATATATGGTGTTTTTATATATAAAACTATAGTGGAACATTACTCATCCAATTCCCATAATAATCTTTTTATATAAGCAGATATAAATATATTTATTATAATATTGGATAAATAGAGTATTATAAGGAAACCTATAAATGATTTTTCCTCTATAGCTTCTGAATAGTATTCAATTTAACCAAGCCTCTATGATATTTATAATTTGGTATCTCATGAATATTTTGAGATATGGATCCCCAGAGACTTGAAAATTTTAAAATGTGAAGTTTTATAAGTGAAATATTGAAACTATTTTGAAATTGTATAAATTTGAGATATAGTATTTTTAAAGAAATAAAATTAAAACTAGTTTAAAGGTTATATTTTAAAGGTTTTGTGGAAATTAGAAACCCCTTAAAAGTGATAAAATAACACATTTGTATTGGTGTTGGAATATTTATATACATGGATTAACCATGATAGTATCAATGGTTTATTTTGAGAGAGACCCTCTAATGGTGTTGGACCGTGGATGTTTTTGAGTTAACTATGGTAATTGTGGTTGGGGACTATGGGTAGATCCTAGTTTTTTGATTCTTAGGGATTGGTGCACTACATAGTATATGCTACACCTATTGTGACCTCAGTTGAGTTGTATCCATTTTTATTTTTACCTAACATTGGAGTGGGTAGGATTTTTAAGAATCAGACTTGCATGGGGACCCCTATAGTTATATCTTAGATGTTTGATGTCATGTGACCCAGATATGAGAGTGAGTGTCATCCCAAGAATTGTGGCCTTAGTGGGACCCTGGTTGACCGACTAGGTGGGAGAACCTAGTGTTTTTTTGGATTGAAATGTAGTTTTAGTGAGTTTATGATTCATAACCATCAAGGATAACCCATGGAAAATGGGTTAACCTGATATTGTGAAATTTATTAGCGTGGGATGCATGTATTGATTCATGGGTTATGCGGTTGGTTTATATTCTTTAATTACAAGTGGTGATGTGGTTGTCGTTGATCACTCATAGTGTTAAATCCTTATGTCTCAGCCATTTTTGAAGGGCAAAATCATTTAGACGCTTAAGCCAATAATCATAGATTTTATTTTGAGTGTTTGTTTCCTACATACATAGACAATTTTTGGTTTTATAAATGACTCCTATGTTGACAAGTGGTTGTGTGCTTAGTCATGACATGTGATATGTGGATGGCTTGTTTGGAGAGGGAGTCTTGGATGTCTCAAGTTAGTGGAAGTAAAATATTGAGATAATGGTTGATTGTATGGCTAGGAATATGATCTGATAAGTGACAGTTCTTGACTCATTAGGGGACTAGTGAAGAGTTGGGAGAATGTGACCTTTGTGTTTTGATGAGATAAATTGGTGATAGAGAATAACTGTTATCTAGATGAAATCAAATCAATTCTTGGGATTCAGATTGGTGCACATGAAGTGAAACCTGGTGAATTCCATAAGTTAAGTAACACTTGGGTGGTTAAATGTGAAATCACCATGGGTGTTGGTGATTGGTATCAAGTTAGGGTTAGGGAAGGAGCGGTCAAGTACCAAGCCTTTTAAAATTTAGAATTATGCTTTTGGTAGATTGGTGTGAGTAGGGATAGACACTTGCAATTTTAGAATGAACTATTTGTGAGTGGGTGGATGTTTTCTGGGAAATATATTGTTCTAGATATGATACTACTCACTAAAACATGAGTTTATCTGTGTGAATATTTTATAAAAATGGGTACACCATTAAAATCAAGCGATTAAGGTAGTGCATGCAGATAAGAATGAATCCTATCACATTTTCGTGGTCAAAAAGTTACCCAGTGTGAGTCAAGGGTTGATAAGCATGAGAATAATCTGTGAGAAAATACAACTAAGGGTTGGTAGGAAAATTAAAATAACCTAATTTGAGAGGGGAAACGTAAGTTGGGATCGAGGTGTTATGAAATAATCAATCATGCAGATCATTGCTATTCATATGGTGATAGGATAGTGAACATGGACCAGCAGGTGTGAAAATGTATGACAAGGATAAGACAAATTGGGGTCAATTATCAAGGAAAATAATAATAAAATTTATATTTTATGGAGCCTCTATATCTTTTGGACGGTAGGACCCTCATTTTGAATGAGTCTAGACATGTACTAAGAATAGATTTCGGTGAGTCAAAAGTAGTTAATGTTAATAGTTGGAGTATTGCTCATGAGTGGTCTAGTTGTTCTATGCCTGAATATTAAGTTTGGTGATGGATGGAGAATGTGAAATTAATATCATGTTGATGGCCCTATGGAATAATGAAAAGGAAACTCCTATGGTGAGGAGTGTCATACCATCTGTGGGCATGTGACCTTCATGTGATAAGAGTTTTTGATGTGCGATACCAGTCTATAGATGGTTTTGATGGAACTAGATATAAGTCTATGTGTGTTTTAAATGTAATAAAGATTCCTAAGGGACTTCTAGATGAAGTTTTATAAGTGATTCAATTGGGTGTCTGAGCAGTTGTTTTGGTCTTGGTACGTGATGGTGTGATCCACATGTGGTTTAGTGTGGTGGATTGTTGGTGATTGAGTAAGATCATTGTCTATAGTGATTATGGTCAGTTATTTACCATGTAATTCCTCCCAATGTTTGGGATTAGACCCCAATGTGTTCTTGTAATTACCACCATATACCTATGGAGATAACTGTATCTTGGTTTGAAGTTTTAAAGGTGCTTTGATGGTGGAAGTTGAGAATAATTTTTTTCACATTAGATGAAGAAGTTATTACTACTGTTCTTTTTAGTTTTTTGGATCTAGCGGTTCTTTGAATTCAAAAACACGTCAATTATATCATTTTGGAAACAATGGGAAATATTTAAATTTTGTCAGGAATTTTCAAGAAAGAGTCTAGATGTTTAGATTTTTCAATGACATTGGAGTCAAATCCATTTGACATTAATACTGAAAGTGATAGTTTATTTCGTAATTGGATGGTTCCTTCACTTGTGTTAAGATATGGTGCATTGGAAACCATATCAAGTGAGTCAATGGATCATTAAGAATAAGTTTCAATAGGTTAATTCTGATGGAAGGAGGAACCAAAGTACAAATTGTACCTTGTGAGTCAAGTCCTATGGATAAGGGCACTATAGGCTAGGTAAATGAATTGGAAAATGACACGAGATTGTCTTTAAATATATGGTAAAAGTTGGAATCATCTTGGTGTTTGATGATAATACAATCTTCGACTTGGAAGTGGGTGACATTGTTTCATTCATTTGGAGCTATTCTTTGATGTATGATGCATATTCAGAGATGAAATGGTTTCATTTTAATGAGATTTGATAACCTAAATAAATTTAGGGATGTATTTGGATGGAAAATAGGATTTCTTAGGGATGAAAAGTGTTATGGAGCGGAGTATTAATTTCCAAGTGTCTAGATTAGTTATGGGTTTCAAGATGTTTTAGAAATTTCACTTGGGGTTAATTTATTCTTAAATTATAGAATTATAATCAAATTATGAGTAGTGGAGTATCTTAAACAAGAGTTTTTATATGTGTTTTGAGTCCTAGGAGGTGCCTCAAGTTCTTATATATGAATTGAGAGCCTTGGGATTAAAAATTTTTTTTGAGGAAAGAATCTTGGGGTGCATGGTTAGTGATAATTATGCACTGCAACCAAGAAACATGTTTTTATAAGAAACATGGTTTCATTAAACTATGTGATTTCACAAACTCACCTGTAAATTGAAGAGGCATGAATATATTTTTTCAAATCAGGTTCACTAACCTTGCACAATGGTGTGCCTTAGACAGTGAGGTCCACACATTTGGTGTAATGTTTTTCAAGCCATGCATCCAAACCATGTGCCCTAATAAAATCATCCATACTACCAAAATGTCCCTCCATATAATAATTTCATACCACCCAAGCTCCCCCATTTCATCTAGTAGACCACTCCACTTGTGCCCTGTACTTTATCCTTTACTCTGTGGGAGATAACCCTTATTTGGCGTTTGATTCAAGAATCATTGCTTGTGTTGGAGAACACTTGGTGATTCCATGATTCATATTATTTCTATTTTTAACTTTATTTATTTTTTAAAATGTTTTCAATAAAATTTAGACAATATTCCGAAATTATATAGTGTTTTTATTGTTCTTCATTTTCTCTTGATTTAGGCTGAACTGATAGCTTATACTCTACATGTGGACTCTTTTAAGGTTATGGTAGGTGGTCCCTAATATTAAATTATAGTCCAATTAATTTTCTCAAATTGAATTCGTTGTTTTTTCACACAAAATAATGGGCACCAACCTAGAATTAATTTAAATTTGTTTTCTCTTTGGCTTCCATAATTAAAATTCATAAATTTGAGTAGCTACATATATCTTGATGAGCTGAATTGGAAGGCTAATCTATGATACAAAAATTATGAAGTGAGAAATATATTTTGAAAAATAATTATTGTGAAATGGAATTTCACAACCCTTACTTCAATATGAAATTAGTGGATCTTCTTTGGGGATTTTTAATATTAATTTGGTTTGTAATGTGGTGGCATTGGGGTTAGTTTAATAAAATGATGACTGGATTTTTTTAATCAAAGCAGTAAATTGAAATTCATTTTAAATGGAATGTGGAATAGATTTTGGTGGCTTGTGATGGTCCTTGGAAATGATAATTGTAACTGGTTTCTATGAGAAATGGGGATTGATGGTTAACCATAGGTGAACTCTTCTCCCTGGGCATGCTTGGATTTATGGTTAAACTGGGGTGAATGTTTCCCCCAGGGGACGCTAGGATTTATGGTTAAACTAGGGTGAATGGTATCCCTAGGGGACACTGTGATTTTTATAGTTATACTAGGGAGAAAAATACCCTCAAAGAACACATGTGATGGTTAAATTAGGTTGAACATGGCCCATACCCTATGAGTCATAGGGCTATAAGGATGGGTATATGTCTCCTGGATGCGAGTTTTGGACCATGTGTTGATATATTTTCTCTGGTCAGTTGTGGTATGGTTGGAATAGTCATTATACATCCTTAGAGACACCTCGACACTGGTCAAAGAAATTTTTCTCCGCTCACACGGTTAAATTGGAACCAGGTTTGGATTTTTTTTGCTTTTGGTTTAAAATGTATAAATCTTTATAGTTGTAATTAGATCTCTTGAGCACTACTGGTTTCACAGTTATAGAATGGTAATTTTGGGACATCATTACTGGGGTTCTAATGAGTTATACTCCCACCCTTCTTGGGTATCCATATCACTCAGGTACTCGAGCTTAATATTCCTACTTATGGGTTACAGGTTGAGGTAGTGGTAGTTGTATGTTGGTTATATGATTTTCTATAGTAGATTATGGATGACTAGGCTGGATAATAATTGGGACCAATTTGGGTGTGATTTCTCTATTTAAATTTATTATTTCTCTGTATTCATGTACATGATCATCTGATTGAGGACACATATGACATTTATAACATTCCATCTATTATAAAATTTTATGTTGTATTTATTTTATGTACATTAATGTTCAAATGTGATGGTTATTTGATTTGGTTTGTATGTTTATATTAATTTTATTGTTCTTTTCACTCATTCTAGTGGGTGTAGCCTCCCCATAGATCCCCTATAAACCAATTCCTCTAGTCAATTGCCTCTAGTGTATAGGTAGGCGCACCTAAGGTTTATATCTGTAACAGCCCAAGATTTTATAAAAAAAAATATTCTTTTTAATTTTATCAATGTCTTGTGTTGTACGCTACACCAAAAGGAGCTTGCACAACACGCATCCTTGTCTTGCCTTGCATTACACACAATCGCGACCTTCCTCAATAGCGTGTGTAATACGCAATACCGAGTTTCACTAAACAACGATGTGCTATTAAAATATTATTAAAACTAGCCGTTATGAATAGTAATAACCACTTTTTAAAATTCTGTAAATCTTATTTTTCAAAATGAACTTCATTCTTGGATTCGGAGTATCGAATTTAGCCTAAGGTGAAATTTTGGTACTTTTCGGATAACTTTCATATTCTGATGAATAGTGAAAAATTACTAAATTATAATTAAAAACAACTTTTTTAATCGAAATAATTAATAGTGATAAATTATTAATTTGAGTGGTTTTAAAGTATATTTAGAATATATTTTTACAATTTAATACAATTTTGGTCATTGGACGTAATTTCACATTTAAACCAAACATAAACAAGTGTCAATCTTTTGATAGATATTGTTTCGTAAAAACACGCTATTTGTTTTAATAGCGGGATTTAATTATAAAATTAATTAATTCAACTTCTATGTTATGAATTTGGTAAAATAGATTTCATTTTTGAATTCGGAATATGAAATATAGCTTAGGATGAAATTTTGGCATTGTTCTGAAAAACATCAATTTTTGATGAATAGTGAAACTACTAAGTGGTAGTTAAAAAAAACTGAATTTTTCATAAAACTTAATTTTGCCACTTCTGTGAATGGAATTTCGAAAATCCGAGAGACACGGTTAATATCAAGGACTAAAATGTGGTTCAATGAGATGAAAATAATTTTTGGTGAATAGTAACTTTTTACTTTTTTACCGCGGTTAATAGTAAATAGGGTAACTAAGGGTAAATATGATATTACTATTACCCTAAAACATGTCCTAATTCTATTGGACAAGTGTAATTCGACCAAAAACAAACTTAGGAATAAAATATGACCATTTAGGCCCACTTGGATTAGATTAGGACATTTATTATTAATTTATTTAAAGAAAGGTTAAAATAGTTAAAATCAAAGTTTAATAAGTAAATCATTTTTAATATGGGGTTATACATAAGATAAATTCGATTGTAAATATTCATTAGAAATCTAAAAAGATTTCCTACATTATGGTATTTTATTTTTAATTTTTAGACATAAAATAATTTATTTTATTTATGACACAACGATGATGCAGTAATTATCTTATTAATGAAATATTGACATAATTGATGTTATAAACACCAAAATAAATGTAATTTGAGATTTTTTATGAATTCCACTAATTTTCTAGGTTACTATGATATATTAATGTTGATTTAATCAACTTGGTTCGAACATTTAATTCTGTTATGACTTTCAAAAAAATCATATATCAAATAGTGTCAAAATTGACACAAAATAGTTTTTAAATCAAATATTATATTATTAATTGTTATTGTATTCCTAAAAATCTAAGGTTCGGCCAAATGACTTAGATAAGGATATATATATTAATAATAAACAATTTGGGGTTCTTTTGGCATGTTATAGTAAGTTTATTAACCATATAGTGAAAGAAAACAAAAAGACATGGTAAAAGTTAAATTATTTAACTTAGAGTTAAATTTAATTGATAAGGTTAAAATAATATCCTAAACTTGTCTAAATTATATTGGTTGATAGGATTTCGACCCCTCCCCACCTTATCTTCGAAATAAGACCCTTTGGAACCATTATAAACCGATTTTGACTTTAATATAAAATAATATTTTGAGATATTCCTAAGGTGCCCCTCTCCTCCCTTATAAAAGGACACCTCCTCCCCCTCCTCCTCACACCAATTTGAGCACTCAAGCTCGTCCAAACCCTGCCAAAATCCCTTCTCCACTTCCCTAGCAACATCCTAGAGGTTCTGGTCTTCCTCAAAGACCAATTCTAGTGCCCTAAGAGGAGGTCTCAAAGAGGCACTTCAAAGAAGAGGTAATTACCGTTACCAATTATTTCATCTTTATTTCTTCTTCCACTTCTTCTTCTTAGGTTGTTTCATTATGAAGTAATAACATCAGTATCACTAATATACTGATATGTTATTATAAGTATGAAACAACCCTATTTCACCATCTCTCCATTCTACGGAAAAAGAAATCACCGCGCGTGCGTACGTACGGAATACCGTCTCCACGCCGTGGTGTAATCTATTTTCCACCACCACCTTACATGGATGGGTATAATGGTGTAAAGAATAACTATACATAGTTATTACAACATCATATTGATTCTGATATATTGTATAATCCACTTTAATTCAATTCAATATTTATAGAAATGATATCATCGCTCGTGCGTACGTACGGACTACCGTCTCCACGACGCGATGAGATTCATTCTCCATGTTAACCATTTAAGAATGATTATAATGTATATATAAGACATAATAATGAAATATATGACATTATAAAGATACTGGATTTATTTATATATATACATATGTATGTCATCTACTTACTTCCATTTCAAGACAATAAGGAAAGAAAAACAGCGTTCATGCGTACGTACAGACTACCGTCTGCATGAACGGTGTTTTTCATTTTATTTATCTACCTATTATATATATATATACTGAATATATATGATATATAAATCATATTTTATATTCTGGAAGTAAGTAAATCATGATATAAGTAATAATTATGTCAAGAACAAACAAGTCAAAACACCTACGATAAATGAAACGATTTTACCCAAAACGCTTCTTTAACATGGAATTTACAAAAGAACGGGTAATATAATGTCATAAGTAAACCATATATGATATCATAAAAATGAATATGATTCTGTAATAAGTCAATAACATGATTTAAATCATTATACAGGAGGTTCGGACACTTACAAAGCAAGTCGGACCTAAGGTAAGGGAAATATCACAATCTCATTTTTATCCGAGATTGTTTATTCGTAAGTATTTACTGGGGTGTATTTTATCATCCACATCCATGTTTCATCAATATGTAATATTATTTACATACACCTACAATTGTTTAAATCCATTTTTACCCTTCGGCGAGTTTTTAGTAATATGTATGAAAGGAATCTTTTGTCGTTTTTCGTACGAGGTACTTTTTGACTTTTCTGACAAAAGTACGAAGAATGTTTTTTTTAACTTATACGGCATGAATGGATTTTTAAAACATTATTTCCAAGAAACTTCCTTTACAAGTTTTCAAGTTTATTTTTAATCAACTTCTTTTATTTTAAAGTTGTATGACATGTTATGAAAGGAAAAAATGTTTTTGAAGAAGAAAGGATATTTTCCTCAAGAATGGAGTTCAAGTGTTTTATCAAAATTATTTTCCATCTAAGATAATAAAGGGTTCTGTTTTTTATTGATTTGATCATGTTGTGATGGAATTATTTTTATGAATTCCTTTATTTTATATGAATTGATTTATGATGTCATGATGTTTCAAGAATCCCATTTTTGTTACATGTGTTATGCGATGATGTATGATTTATTATTATGTGGCACACATAAGAAAGGATTCATTATAAGATGGGTGGGACCTATATCTCCCTCCAATGCATTGGGTAAAGATTTTATATCTCATGAGATAGACATGGCTGGAACGGAAGGTTATTTCGGTTCAGTGATACAGGACTGAAACGAGGAGTGAACTCGGTTCAGAAAGGGACTTTGTCCACTAAGATAGTCTTGGCAATGAGTCATGACTAACAAGAAATGATTTTCCATGATTATGTGTGCATGCCACAAAGTTTCAAGTTTTATGTTATGATTATGGGGATCTCATTTTCACTTCTATGATATATTCCATGTTATGATATTATGAGCTCTTTTGCAGGTTAAGATTTCCAAAAGCTATGTATATGATGTGATTGATTTTTTTTTCTTTTGTTTACCCTTACTGAGCATTTGAGCTCACCCTTTTATGTTTTCTTTTCCCCAGGATATAAAGAAAGGTTTTAGGTAGAAAAAAAAGGGATGACCTTTATGGGAGATGTTGAAGAACTTTCACCACGATTAGAAGATTACGTTCCGAGTTTCCAAAGACACTAAACTATTACGATCCTTTAGTGTGTGTTTTTGTTATGTACTAAGTATCCCGCAAATGTAATGTAAAGTCCATGTACGTCAAGCTTCGGGTCTCTACAGTTGGTATCAGAGGAAAGGTTTAGTCAACCTTTGGAAACTAGGATGCGAGAACGTTAGTGAGATCCCTAGAGATATTTCTAAGGTATGTCTAGGGATGTCCCTAGGGATAAGTATACGTATAGGTTATAATAATATAATTACGCTAACGATCATAGAATTAAACCTAAGATGTTGGATATTGAAGGTACTCCCCCTTTATTATGTTGTTTTCCCTAGCATGATTTTTGCCTCTCACACTATTCTTTTTGGGTTTTAGACGATGGCTGGAACCCGAAGGAACCGTGTTGATCAATGCAATGGACAATGCAATGATTGCCCTCCTGAACAAACAAATGTTATGGGAGATGGAGTGCAAAATCTTATTGCTATACTTACACAAGCTATGAATCGTTCTGGACTTCCAAATGAGCAGAGAAGGGAACAATATTCTATTGAGTCCTTCATGAGGCAACGTCCACCTTCTTTCAGTATCCACTTGTGGCTGAACAATGGATCAGTACTACTGAAAATATATTTTCAGTTCTTCAATGTTCTGAACATGATAAAGTCATCTTAGCAGTATATCGTTTGGAAGGTGAAGCTGATCAATGGTGGAATCTTATCAAGAATACGAGGCCAAGAGATGAAATTGAGTCCATGGAACGGGACGAGTTCAAGAACTTGTTTTTCAGTAAGTACTTCCCTCGTATTCTTCGAACAAAGATGGAGAAAGAATTTCTTGAACTGAAGAAAAGGGACGATGAATCTGTTGGTACCTATGAAGCAAATTTTACAAGACTTGCAAGGTATGCTTCTGGAATTATCATCCAACCTGAAAGTAAAGTGGATCGATTTTTCTGTGGCTTAAAACCAAGTCTTCGAAGGGCATTAGCTATAAGAGACTTCAGTAGCTATGAAGAAATTGTGCGTTGTGCTATCAAGGTAGAAATGGAAGTTGGTGTCACATATCCATCTCATGGTTTTGACAAGAAACGAAAGATGGAGTTCAAGGAGAAATCTCAGAATAATGGTGAAAAGAAGATGAATGTTTCCTTATGCACAAAGTGTGGAAAGAAGCATGGTGGAGATTGTCTAAAAGGGACTAGAAAATGTTTCAAGTGTGGAAAAGAAGGTCATCGAGCAGCTGAGTGTCGAAGTAATGGAAAAAGAGTTTCTAATGATGTGAATAAAGCAAACACTGCAGAGAACGCACCGCCAACACTTCAATGCTTCAAGTGCAAGGAAATGGGGCATTATGCTAATAATTGCCCTAATCCAAGGGTTAGTGATGATCAACATGAGCAACCACTGAAGGTAAAGGACAAAGGGAAATCACATGCGATCACTATTGGAAATGTTGAATATGACAACGATGTGGTGGAATGATTAAGTGTTTATGTAATGGGATTCCAAAATAATGTTGTATCATTGAGTATTGCAATATTTATTGATGTGGTATTCAAAGTGATTGAGATATTTTTTGGAAATAAGATGATATGCGCATAATGAAGACGAGAAAATGAAATGTTTAATAGTATTCATGAGCTCATGATTGATATAAGGACTAAGTGATATCATGGTTTGAGTATATAGAATTTTGAGGATTTTGGTATGTGGAAAGTGTTAACTTTTAACTGCACTCATGTTTTCACTAAGGTATTCAAGAGAATACACGATTAAGGACTTTGAATGTTTGGAATGTGACCAACAAGACATATCTTGTGATATGTGGGGATCAATGACAGTATTAAATCTCTGGTAATCGTTGTTACTATATTATGAGAGTGGACTGCAGTATTATGTATAAGCCTAAAGATTAGACTGGATTATGTTGGACATAAGTTAGTATTGTTTAAGGATAGAAGATTTTCGATATTATTTATGGGATGTTATAGTAACGTAGTTTTAGAAAAATGGACAACCTGCAGGACGGGCGACAACCCATCGCTTCGGACAAGGCTGTAGGAATCGAACCCACAACCAAAGTGCGACTGGCCTTTATCGCCTACCACTGGCCTACAGGAAGTCCCTGTTTAGTAGAAACTAGTTTTATTATATTAAGCAGTATGATATATGAAGTATAAGTCCATTTTAGGAACTATATATGATTAATCTCACTATAGAATGACTTATGTATATTTAATAACTTTTGCTTACCTTTTGTTTGAGACAGATGGAATGACCCGTCATTCTATCACATGATCTGCTAACACTTCACGAATAACAAATTCAACTTCATTTATTTAAGAGATGTAGTGGAAATTGTTCAAGGCACGAACAATAGTGATATTGTATCAAAATAAAGTAAGTATTTATTCTAATTCAAATTTTCAACTTTAGGGAAATGATCTTGAAAACCAAAAATGTTGTCCTAGTGATCTTATACCTGATGAATTAGATGTTACCTTAGATCGTCACAAATTTATGGATTTGTGATTACTGGATTTTCCATAGCCATGTTCTCTACCACTCTCCATCAGAACATGATGGTTATATTTCTCTTCCATATCCATATTTTCACCTATGTGGAAACCCAGTGATTAGTTTATTTGGGTAATCGTTACATTTCATACTTTAGTTTTTAAAGCCAAGTTTTGGTATTCCTTTTTACGATGTGGGTTTCTATTAAAGAAACTTTCGAATAGTAAACCATTTATAACCCCGACGAATTTCGAGGGCGAAATTCATTTTAAGGGGGGTAGAATGTAACAGCCCAAGATTTTATAAAAAAAAATATTCTTTTTAATTTTATTAATGTCTTGTGTTGTACGCTACACCAAAAGGAGCTTGCACAACACGCATCCTTTTCTTGCCTTGCATTACACACAATCGGGACCTTCCTCAATAGCGTGTGTAATACACAATACCGAGTTTCACTAAACAACGAAGTGCTATTAAAATATTATTAAAACTAGCCGTTATGAATAGTAATAACCACTTTTTAAAATTCTGTAAATCTTATTTTTCAAAATGAACTTCATTCTTGGATTCGGAGTATCTAATTTAGCCTAAGGTGAAGTTTTGGTACTTTTCGGATAACTTTCATATTCTGATGAATAGTGAAAAATTACTAAATTATAATTAAAAACAACTTTTTTAATCGAAATAATTAATAGTGATAAATTATTAATTTGAGTGGTTTTAAAGTATATTTAGAATATATTTTTACAATTTAATACAATGTTGGTCATTGGACGTAATTTCACATTTAAACCAGACATAAACAAGTGTCAATCTTTTGATAGATATTGTTTCGTAAAAACACGCTATTTGTTTTAATAGCGGGATTTAATTATAAAATTAATTAATTCAACTTCTATGTTATGAATTTGGTAAAATAGATTTCATTTTTGAATTCGGAATATGAAATATAGCTTATGATGAAATTTTGGCATTGTTCTGAAAAACATCAATTTTTGATGAATAGTGAAACTACTAAGTGGTAGTTAAAAAAAAACTGAATTTTTCATAAAACTTAATTTTGCCACTTCTGTGAATGGAATTTAGAAAATCCGAGAGACACGGTTAATATCAAGGACTAAAATGTGGTTCAATGAGATGAAAATAATTTTTGGTAAATAGTAACTTTTTACTTTTTTACCGCGGTTAATAGTAAATAGGGTAACTAAGGGTAAATATGATATTACTATTACCCTAAAACATGTCCTAATTCTATTGGACAAGTGTAATTCGACCAAAAACAAACTTAGGAATAAAATATGACCATTTAGGCCCACTTGGATTAGATTAGGACATTTATTATTAATTTATTTAAAGAAAGGTTAAAATAGTTAAAATCAATGTTTAATAAGTAAATCATTTTTAATATGGGGTTATACATAAGATAAATTCGATTGTAAATATTCATTATAAAGATAAAAAGATTTCCTACATGATGGTATTTTATTTGTAATTTTTAGACATAAAATAATTTATTTTATTTATGACACAACGATGATGCAGTAATTATCTTATTAATGAAATATTGACATAATTGATGTTATAAACACCAAAATAAATGTAATTTGAGATTTTTTATGAATTCCACTAATTTTCTAGGTTATTATGATATATTAATGTTTATTTAATCAACTTGGTTCGAACATTTAATTCTGTTATGACTTTCAAAAAAATCATATATCAAATAGTGTCAAAATTGACATAAAATAGTTTTTAAATCAAATATTATATTATTAATTGTTATTGTATTCCTAAAAATCTAAGGTTCGGCCAAATGACTTAGATAAGGATATATATATTAATAATAAACAATTTGGGGTTCGTTTGGCATGTTATAGTAAGTTTATTAACCATATAGTGAAAGAAAACAAAAAGACATGGTAAAAGTTAAATTATTTAACTTAGAGTTAAATTTAATTGATAAGGTTAAAATAATATCCTAAACTTGTCTAAATTATATTGGTTGATAGGATTTCGACCCCTCCCCACCTTATCTTCTAAATAAGACCCTTTGGAACCATTATAAACCGATTTTGACTTTAATATAAAATAATATTTTGAGATATTCCTAAGGTGCCCCTCTCCTCCCTTATAAAAGGACACCTCCTCCCCCTCCTCCTCACACCAATTTGAGCACTCAAGCTCGTCCAACCCCTGCCAAAATCCCTTATCCACTTCCCTAGAAACATCTTAGAGGTTCTGGTCTTCCTCAAAGACCAATTCTAGTGCCCTAAGAGGAGGTCTCAAAGAGGCACTTCAAAGAAGAGGTAATTACCGTTACCAATTATTTCATCTTTATTTCTTCTTCCACTTCTTCTTCTTAGGTTGTTTCATTATGAAGTAATAACATCAGTATCACTCATATACTGATATGTTATTATAAGTATGAAACAACCCTATTTCACCATCTCTCCATCCTACGGAAAAAGAAATCACCGCGCGTGCGTACGTACGGAATACCGTCTCCACGCCGTGGTGTAATCTATTTTCCACCACCACCTTACATGGATGGGTATAATGGTGTAAAGAATAACTATACATAGTTATTACAACATCATATTGATTCTGATATATTGTATAATCCACTCCAATTCAATTCAATATTTATAGAAATGATATCATCGCTCGTGCGTACGTACGAACTACCGTCTCCACGACGCGATGAGATTCATTCTCCATGTTAACCATTTAAGAATGATTATAATGTATATATAAGACATAATAATGAAATATATGACATTATAAAGCTACTGGATTTATTTATATATATACATATGTATGTCATCTACTTACTTCCATTTCAAGACAATAAGGAAAGAAAAACAGCGTTCATGCGTACGTACGGACTACCGTCTCCATGAACGGTGTTTTTCATTTTATTTATCTACCTATTATATATATATATACTGAATATATATGATATATAAATCATATTTTATATTCTGGAAGTAAGTAAATCATGATATAAGTAATAATTATGTCAAGAACAAACAAGTCAAAACACCTACGATAAATGAAACGATTTTACCCAAAACGCTTCTTTAACATGGAATTTACAAAAGAACGGGTAATATAATGTCATAAGTGAACCATATATGATATCATAACAATGAATATGATTCTGTAATAAGTCAATAACATGATTTAAATCATTATACAGGAGGTTCGGACACTTACAAAGCAAGTCGGACCTAAGGTAAGGGAAATATCACAATCTCATTTTTATCCGAGATTGTTTATTCGTAAGTATTTACTGGGGTGTATTTTATCATCCACATCCATGTTTCATCAATATGTAATATTATTTACATACACCTACAATTGTTTAAATCCATTTTTACCCTTCGGTGAGTTTTTAGTAATATGTATGAAAGGAATCTTTTGTCGTTTTTCGTACGAGGTACTTTTTGACTTTTCTGACAAAAGTACGAAGAATGTTTTTTTTAACTTATACGACATGAATGGATTTTTAAAACATTATTTCCAAGAAACTTCCTTTACAAGTTTTCAAGTTTATTTTTAATCAACTTCTTTTATTTTAAAGTTGTATGACATGTTATGAAAGGAAAAAATGTTTTTGAAGAAGAAAGGATATTTTCCTCAAGAATGGAGTTCAAGTGTTTTATCAAAATTATTTTCCATCTAAGATAATAAAGGGTTCTGTTTTTTATTGATTTGATCATGTTGTGATGGAATTATTTTTATGAATTCCTTTATTTTATATGAATTGATTTATGATGTCATGATGTTTCAAGAATCCCATTTTTGTTACATGTGTTATGCGATGATGTATGATTTATTATTATGTGGCACACATAAGAAAGGATTCATTATAAGATGGGTGGGACCTATATCTCCCTCCAATGCATTGGGTAAAGATTTTATATCTCATGAGATAGACATGGCTGGAACGGAAGGTTATTTCGGTTCAGTGATACAGGACTGAAACGAGGAGTGAACTCGGTTCAGAAAGGGACTTTGTCCACTAAGATAGTCTTGGCAATGAGTCATGACTAACAAGAAATGATTTTCCATGATTATGTGTGCATGCCACAAAGTTTCAAGTTTTATGTTATGATTATGGGGATCTCATTTTCACTTCTATGATATATTCCATGTTATGATATTATGAGCTCTTTTGCAGGTTAAGATTTCCAAAAGCTATGTATATGATGTGATTGATTTTTTTTTCTTTTGTTTACCCTTACTGAGCATTTGAGCTCACCCTTTTATGTTTTCTTTTCCCCAGGATATAAAGAAAGGTTTTAGGTAGAAAAAAAAGGGATGACCTTTATGGGAGATGTTGAAGAACTTTCACCACGATTAGAAGATTACGTTCCGAGTTTCCAAAGACACTAAACTATTACGATCCTTTAGTGTGTGTTTTTGTTATGTACTAAGTATTCCGCAAATGTAATGTAAAGTCCATGTACGTCAAGCTTCGGGTCTCTACAATATCAATTCTTTGGTCCGGTTCCGGTCTATAGACCATGGTGGTGGGAAATTAAACAATTCATCATGTGTATAAGTAACATTAAATCCTTTCATGTAAATTTCTCAAATAATACAAAACCAATATCCCCATGAGAGAAAGTATGGTGAAATAGGTATCAAATCCCATTATTCCTGAAAAAGCCTAAGTTCTCAACCAATGAGATATCTGAAAAAGAATCCATATTAACTATAAATGGTTACCCAAGGTAAGGCTCAATTATAGTATAATACCAACACCTAATATACAAAAATTATATCCAAGTAGTTCTATTGAGGTTATAAAAAAACAACATGTTTGTGATTTAACATAAATAAATATTATATCATGCATAGAATATAACCCAATATATGCATGGTATGATACTTATAAGTTGTAATTTAACACGTTAAACTAAAACATACATTCATTCATAATATAAAATTTTAATATTCATTAACTAAACAAAAAAATAAGAGAAAATATAAATTAATATTTCATATAATTAGACATTGAATAGTCATTTATGAGCATTTAAAAAATAACAAAAACTAAAAAAACTATAATTAAGACATGATTGTGTATAAATTCTATGAAATATAAATAAAAACACCTTAACATTATATCAAAAATATATACACTTCATATTTCCTCATTTTCTGGAAATATATATGAACCCCTTCATATAAAAATATATAATCCACTGCGAAATATAAAACCATTACATTTATTAATATATGAACATATTATATTAATAACATAAAAAATTAAAATTATTTTAATATAATATATTTTACATTTATTTAAACCTTTTTATTAAATACACCCAAACACCTTTTGAAATAGTTTAAAAAATTCCAAATATCATCATTTAAATTGAAAAATATAAATTATTATTAATGAACATTTTAAAAAACATTATAAATATTTTTGTTTTATCTATATTTTTTAATTTATAAAAACTTTATAAAATAAAGAAATATGTAAATTAAATTTTAATCTATATCCAATCCACTAAGAAAATTTCTGTGAACCCCCTCTCAAATTCAGATTGCGCTATACGAGCTCACATGGATAAAGGTATTTGGGAATATTTTGAAAAGTAATTTTTATTTATAAATATTTAAACCTCATCCTAATTCATTTTATATGATATAAATTTCCAAATTAACAAAAAAATAATACGTTGGGATAAGTTATTCTGAGTAGAGGTGGAAAAATTAAAAAAAATTGGAACCATGCTATGGTTTTGTACAACCAAGACATGATTTTTCATATAGAAATCATATTCTCATACTTACCATGGTCATTTTGGTCAAAATAATGGGAGATTCATAATTTAATATTTTTATTTTTTAGAAACATTTTATATTAGATTTTTTAAAACATAATATAATATAATTTATATCATATAGACCATGGTGTTGTTTATAAACCATTCATTTCTTTGTTGAATTTTTATAAAACATATCCATTTTTTGTATATTATATCATGTTTTTAAAAAAAATATTCATTCTAGATTCTTATACTATTCAAACATCAATAAAAATGATTTTTTTAACAAAACCAATTTTTATTTTATTAAAAGTTGAACTAGAAAAAAAAGGTGAAAGAAAAGGATTTTATAATGATAAAATATAATTTTGTGGCCCGGAAATACATCTGCCTTCTTAACTCTGAAGCACCACATTGTCACAGGCATGGATCCATGTATTTAAATGGTTTCTTACTATGGAAAAATATTTATGTCTAATGTGAGTAAAATATACACTTAGTACAATCCCATATAGTAATAGATATATAAAAGACATCTCATATAACATCTAAGTAGACACATATAATCATAGATAATAACTAACTGAAAAAAATCAACCTTCCAAAAAAGTAGCGACTTAGCAAAGTATAAATACAATATCTAGAAAGAAACTCTCATTGGGTTGGTCTAATAACTAAAATAATGATGGAAAATATCCACATTTCCCTCCCCATACATGTCTCTGTAACCTGACCTGTTCACTCCAAATAGGCCTCTCATATTTCCTGCTTCCTAAAATCCAAACCTAAGGTCTTTACATGAATGGAGACACCAATGTAGTATGTGATAATATTACTTATTTGGGTTACAAAAATTTTCTTTATTATACGCTATCATAATTTTAAATTAATCTAAAAAAATAATCAAAACATCACATAAAAAACGTGGCATGTAATCATGTGCTAACCAAGACACCATGGAACCTAACCCACATGTTTTAGCCAATGATAATAAGAGATGTCATCTCACAACACAACTATGAAGTCATACGACATCACTTAGGTTAAGTTATAACCTCTACATATTCACCCAAACCCTCTCACTCATCATGAAGTATCATTCCATGTCTCATACCATGTTACACAACTACACCCTTTCAATCAGGGTGGGATTTTTTAAACAAAAAAATTCCACAATAGAAACCCCTAAATATTACACCACCCTTTTAATCAAAGTTAGACATCATACCCTTTCGAATACCATAGCACATGCCACTATCTTATCACTCAGGGTGAGGTATCATGCCACATCTCATACTGCACATTGGGTTATATACCTCCACCCTATCACATAGGGTATGATCTCATAAGATCCTATACCATACACCACCCCACATTACACACCTTCACCATCTCATTTAGGGGGATCTCTCATTCTCAATAACATGCCACATCACACCCCCACCAAATTTTAACTAAAGGTTAGTTTCCATACCCACAAACACACCTTATCACATACCACATATCCTACCACCACACTCTCACTCAAGTTGCGGTTTTATACCACACCACATAACACAGTCATATATAATAATAATAAAAGTATAAAAACAATGTCCACATATAGAACTACACTAGATAACCGTATCATCCTAGAAAAAAACTTATGAGTAATATATAAAGCTAAACCACCACCCAACCTGACTTATCTGACCATTTATTGGAAAACTATTACTCTATTCCAAACCTATATTATTCCAATCCCTTACTAGAAATAGTAATTTTCTACTCTTCACCCATTTTCATGCTTGGTTTCATACTTTCCCCTATGTTAACCCAAAATAAATCACCACCCAACTTAAAGAATCCCTCTCAAGATTCCTCCTTTATTATAATTATGAAATTTTAGTCCCTTAATTATCCCTACGCTATAATATTCAAACTATCACTTCACATTATAAACATATAAAATAAAAAAACCCATACATTTCATATGTCAATATTATATCTTATTAGATGAATATTAAATTCCTAACATTATGGTTCATTTCATAATCATAAATGTTTAGTGTATTTGGAAACTTGGATACATAAACAACTGGTACATAAAATATTTAAATCATCTCATAATAAGTTCTTCACAACAATAACCCTTATTAGAAATATCATACTTAAAAATTTTCTTCATTTCCTATATAAAATAAAATATAATAAATGATGACATCAAATTATCAATAAGGGATAATGTAACAGATATAAATTTATGATGATATGAAAGAATAATATAAACTTAATTATATAAGAACCTGATCATAAGTTAAAATAATCATACCTAAGAATTCATAAAAAAATTAATAATGGATCATAGGATAAGGATTCTTCAATCAAAATACATAAGAAATAAGAGTGTGGAATTATCCAAAATAAATCATGATCTATGAGAACATATCATAAGAATAAAAAATATGTTAATGGAATAAAAAAAATAGAAAACCATTTACTTATTCAAGGATAACATCCAAGGCTATCATAATGGATTGGGATTACTCATCCTTCCATCATTACCACAGGAAAGGTTCAATCCAATTAGTATTATATTGGATAGATTCCATTACTAAAATGGGTTCACTCTCCATTCCAATCCTTATTATCCTTGATATATCCATAATTAACCAATTCATTAGATGGATAAATACTTTTTGGCTCACCAATCCTTATTATCTTTTGAAATATCCATAATTATCCAGTGCATTAGACGGATAAATAATTTTTGGCTCACCCATAAAATAGTTAATATGTGTTCCATAAAATGAAAAAACATTCATCGTGTCATAATTTCATAACCCATGAAAAGGAAATGTGTTTCATAATCATATCATCATAAAAATCATAAATAATCTAGTTAAATAGTAAGGATGGTATCATTATATCATGTTAGAAATAAATCATATGTGACATCCAAGTGTGTTATACTAAATGAAAAGTTTCATTAAAATATCAATGGATCATTTCTTGAGGAAAATACACTTTTTATTTTGAAATCACTTATTTAAACTCTAAAAAACAAAAAAATTTATGAAAATTAATTTTATTTTAAAATAACCATGGAAACATGAAATGTTATTTTCAATCTATTGAGTGGTGAAGATGGTGAGAAATGTTTTCCATTCTGTGTACGTTAAAATAAATATTTCCTTCATATTTTTGGTAAAAATTAAAAAGTATCTTATTTAGAAAATGAAAATAAGATTACATTTAAATAAATTATATAAAGTAAGAATGGGTTTAAATGTATTTAAAAATTAATAGGATTATATTAAAACCATTGTAAAATTATTTTTAATGAAAATATATACATTAATAAAAAATGATTCTGAACAGAATATTAAAACAGTATTTATAGTTCTTAAAAACATTATTCAATCCCTTATGTACTTAAAGAGAGAAAAATGAAAGGAAAACTTATAATCTAAAAAATTACCAGAATATGATAAAATAAATAATATTTTTAATATAAATATCAAATAATTTCATCATTGGAAATTTATGCCGAAAAATCCCAGAAAAATGATAATTTAACATAAAACCCTTAAAGTTTTGGTAACTTTTGAATCATAACTCTCATGAAAGAAAAGAATTCAAATGAAAAATTAAATAAAATTAATATATACAGATTCATTAAATAACATTAAAAAGATTAAATATATACACTTTATGAAATAAATAAGTGGGGAATATGGCCTATGTCTCAAAAAAGCAAAGGGGAAACGAGAAAACATTCCCTCAAGATTTACTTTCTTTATACATTTTCTAAACACACATATAATAAATTTAAATTTATTATATTTCTCTACAATAACCATTTATAAACTTATAATATCATATATTATCCACTTCTATCATTCCAACACCAATTTTATTAATAATTACTTATTAAAATATTATTTTATAGGTGTTAAAGATATGATTTTTCATGAATGTTTTGGTTTGACAGTCAGGATTCCTGTACATTGCCCACAATTCCATTATCAAAAAAAATTTAATGACGATATAAATACAATATATATTCACTATATTTATATAATTTTGAGATATAAAAATGAATTACACAGTTCATGGAGATGGTAGTCCGTATGTATGAATGGGCGTTGTTTTCATTTTCTAATGAAAAAAAAGAAAAAAAAGATAAAAAATATTTAATTATTACAAAACCATAATTAAGTAATAATAAAAATTTATAAATATTAAATTCATCATTATAAACATCCATAAATTATAGTGAATGAAAATAAACTATATAACTACGTGGAGTCTATGGTCCACATGTACGCACAAGCGATACTCTAATCACCCATTAGTTAGACATATGGGTGGATAATGGTGGTTAAATATTCATAATAATATTTATGTATGTTGAGTAAAATGAAGTTATTATTTTTTTATGTATAAAAATCATTAAAAGTAGGTAATAGAATAAACAAATTGAAAGAGGTTGGGTAAGAATATTGCCTCTTCTTCAGTATACCTCCTTTAGATCCCTTCTTAAGGACCATTAGAATGATATTTTAAGAATACCAGAAGCTATAATTTGTAGATATAGAAGTTAAAAATAGAATTTTTAGGGTTTCTTTGATCTCGGGGTCACAAGAAGGGGTAAATAAAAGAGGATATTAGGTTCACATTTATAAGTGGTGGGTGGGACAAGCCATAAATATTTTAAAGGAATTAAATATTATCAAGTCATTTTTACGAGAAAGTGTCCCATAAATGAATAAATTTGTATCCTAAGGCGATAAGTGTAGAAATAACATCATACAATATAAATAAAGTTGAATTTTTTTGGCCATTTCACTTTGTTTTAACTGAGGTTAACCTGATTTACCCTTTTAAATGGTGACAAATGCTTACTATTTTTACTATACATTATGACAAAAAATTAAGTTAGAATTATTTTTTAAAATTAATTATATTGATTAAAAATATGGAATCCTTTTTATAAGATTTAATTTCTACAAGTGGCATAAATTTATTTCAAAATAAACATACTAAATTTGATGAAAAGCGGTTTTTCCAAAAAATAAATTTTTAATTATAAATTGTTTTTTATAAAAAAGATTAGCATAATGTCAATTCCAAGGAAATTAATTTTATTATGTAAATAAAAATTAAGTAATGAAATTTTGAAATCAATTTTAAAAAATATTTATGTTTTTATTTCATGAATATAATATAATTTTTTTTATGAAGTCATTATTTTTTTCTCTATTCACCGAAAAATTAGTTTTTTCAGAAAAATAACAAATTTTAAGCTTTAAATAATTTTGATATGACTATTTAAAAAACGATATAATTTTTATAAAATATAATTTATAATATTTTAAAATTTTAATTATAATACATGGTCATAAATTGAAATACAAACAATATTTTGAAGAAATCTTATTTTTGAAGCAAAAAATGACTGTTGAAAATCAATTACTTGTTTATTATATATTAATCAGTATATATTAATTATATAAAACTTGTGTAGATATTTTTTATAATTTTATTACTCTTATAAGTAACACCAATTTAATATCTTTCTTATAATAGACATATTTAAATAATCACAATTCAATAGTACATCATAGTTCATCCAAACACAGTATTGTGTGTAAAGTGAGAAATTGAATATATCATGTTTATTTCAAAGGAAATGCATATAAAATTATAGGGTGTCACATTATTCCCATCACCCACTTTAAAATGAATTTCCCTTAAAAATTTCATCACTTTGATATAAATAAATGGTAATATATTTGATTTATCAGATCCTCAGGTTTTCATAGAGCTTATTTTATTTTATAATTCCCACAAATACCTCTAACCAGGTGAGTATTCATTTTATATAGAACGTTATCACTATAGTCAGAGATTTCTATTTTTTTTCTACATAGGAAATATCATGCTCTAGTTGTGGGAGCTTTGATTTAAGTATATCTGAAGTATTAGGAATGTACTTTTTTAGGAGAGAAGTATGGTAGGAATCATGAAATTGAGAGAGGTTCGGTGGAAGCACCATGAGATACACAAACATCTATAATTGATCAATAATCTCAAAGGGGATAATATAACTAGGGATCAACTTTCACTTATTTATAAATTAAATAACCTTCTTCCATAGATAAATTAATACGAATACCTTCACATAAATATCAAACTCATAATTTCACTAATGATTGTTAGTGTAACAATTCTATAGACTATGATCTCTCTCAATGTGATACTTAATAGATCTGAATTTATTTGTCATCTATATAGATATTTAATATACCAATATCATTTTTCATTTATTTTATCCCCACATATTGTATTTCTACACTTCCTTCCATAGAGGGAATCGTAAGGATCCATATAAATGTTTGAGTGAAAGTTATTGTTATAAGAGAATTCGATAAGATGAAGGTTTTTATCTCAAACACCATTGAAATATAGATAATTGGATCTTAAAATATTCTCCAAGATTTTAAAGTTCCTCTAAATTTAACCATATTTATAGGAATTTTAAGTAATACTGAATCAAAATTTTTTATCCATATCTTGCTAAATACTTCATCGAAACATCAAGGTAAAACTCAAATCTCATAAAATATAATATAATTTGATAAAATAGAAGTCTTTTGACTTCAATAATGTATAAAGTGGAAACAATATCAAGAGATAAATCCTTTTTAATTGAAATTAAGTTTGTTGGATTCATAAAGTAATTGAATACAACCCAAGTAACATTATACCCTATTGATGGTTTGGGATTCTAACAATCAAATTCATTATAATGTTTTCTCATTTCCATTCTCGTATGGTTAACAGTTATGAAATCACGTAAAACTTATATCTATCAAACATAACTTTCCAATATACTAGGAATAAAGAAACAAACTATTCAATACCAAATTTCCTTTTGTCTCACCATATTTAATCTTTCATATATCTATATATCTCCTTAATTTCAGGATGAGTAGAGAATAATGATCTTTAATCTTCTTCTAGTAGATTCATCTTTATGTTTATTATTGATAGGATATAGACACAATTTCTAAAACATTTAATTCTATCATAATCAAGGTTGAACTCATGTACCTTAATCATATTTTTTATTGTTATAAATCTTTCATCTGCACCTCTTTAATATTCACATGGATGGATGGTTAAACACTCATTTCAGCAAGATAATATTTCTACCCTTCCTTTAGGATTTCAAGACACATCCTTTAAAAATAAATAAATATTTTATCTTTTGTGATCATTTTCAAAGATAATATAGCATGATCATTTTTACTTAGATCATTAACTACCTTATTCACCTTCCCAGGGTTGTAATTTGTTGACCAGTCATAATCATTAATCAAATCCAAACATATTCACTAGAACATATCCAAATCTTTCTGGGGGAATATATACATTATTTTTTTGATCAATATATATATTCCAAAAAATTATCTAAAAGAATAATACCTCCATATATTTAATGAAACAATTATCATAAATAAATCCAAATCATGATTTATATAATTTTTCTCATGAACCTTAAATTGGCATAAGAAATAATCTATCACCATATATTTCTTCACAAAGAATAATCTAAGACTCTTACATGAAACATAAATATTGATCACAAAACCTTATCCGTTGTATTATGGTTTGAAAATAGGTTCACTGGCCAATCACCTTTTCCACTCCTTGAAAGTTTCCTCACATTCATCAGTCTATGGTAATTTGGATCTCTTTTATATCAACTTGGTTAGTGGGTTAGATAGATATGAGAAATTACTCACAAATCAACAATTGTATCCATAAAAACCAACAACAGTATGGATCTTAGTTACTATGGTTGGTCGGTTACATTGGTAAAAAATTTCCATATATGAAGAATCCACTAATATACATTAAATTGAGATTATATAACTCATAATGGTGACTTTATATAGCCAAATGTAACATTTGGTAAATTTGGAATACATATTATCCTTCTTTAGGTTCTTTATCACAATCCTTAGATATTATTAATTATCTAAATTATCTTAAAATATATTTGAATATTATTTATAAAGACTACCACAAATTTATAAAGGTAATCTTTAAAGGCTCTATTAGTAAAATATATCAATATTGTAGCAACGTTGTTACATCTAAATTGAATTACAATAAATTCATAAAAACCATACCTCATGTAGAAGGTTTTCATGGGTATGTCCTACTTATTAAAACTCAATTTTTTATATCCAAAATAAAGTCCAATATTGGAAAAATTATTGATCTATATTTACGTAATCAAACATATCATCAATATAAGGTAGGTGATACTTTTTCTTGACAATGATCTTGTTAGGTCACTAGTAATCAACGTAAAGACGCATCAACTCATCTTTATCTAAACAAAAAATAACATTTTTACCTCATGGTGATGCACAAGGGAATATGAATCTCTTATCAAGATTATCCTAGAGTTACATATTTAATTCATATAAATTAATCTAGGCCATTCTTTATGGAAAAAATGAAATAAATGTAGTACCATGTATTAGTTCTATTGAAAACTCATCTTCCTGATTAAGGGGAAGACTAGGAAAGTCTTCAAAAAGTATATTAGCACAATCCTGTATAGTAGGAATATATTAAAAGTAATGTTACTCCCAAACCATTTGAGATAAATATCCCTCATATAGGTAGTAAGACTCTTATTATGGAAGTAATTCCCATTTTAATTTCATGTCCACCATCATAAAAAAAGACAAACATATGTTTATTTGGAATATCAAATGTGATTTCCATATTATATAAATTTAAATGGAATCTCTATATATAGTCCTTTTCAATGATGAAGACAACATAAAATTCCAACAAAGGATAAATAATGATATTTTCAGAAGGTAAATTCTTATAAATCTCAACATGATATACCCAAATGTAAAGATAATTGTGCCTTAACCATCATGATCCACCTCAAGGATTAATATAAAATGGACCCTTCCTTGGTCTAGGTTTTTTCACTTGGATTTGGGAATCAACAAGGATAATAACCATATTCCCATAAATAATAAATTGAATTATAATTTCTACCTTAGGATATAATTCATTTACATCCATAAAAATATTTATTTTTTCAATAATTACTTGCTATATTCCTATATTTTCCACAAATAAAACACATTTTAATTCATTTAATAAATTTCTTAGGTTTAATATTTACACATAAATTTCATGTTGGATTCTAAATCTTCTTCCCTTCATGGTCTTCATCAAAAGAGCTCCTAAGAAACATCATTTTTATCTTATTAGGTGAGTAATGAAACTCACCCAAGTTGATGTTATTAATCATTTAATGATATATATGATTAGAAATAATTACACGGTTTATCTTTCCAGTACACATTTAATTTGGTTACTCATGAGTAAAATCATTAAATTTCCCATAAAATTCTATATAAATATGAATCCTCATAGTTCTAACCATTTACTAAAACCAAAAATGATAGTGTATGAAATAATAAATACTGTGAAAAACTATGTAATCATGAAAAATGATTTATTGAATATCTAAATGATGTCAACTTATTTTAAATATATGACACCTTCGATTTGACCTAGGTCATATATGGTCATTATATTTCCAAATATAATATAATAGTTTATAAATGAAATGTGAAATAACCAAATCATGTCCCTGGGGAATGTCTATTCAGGTGTGAACTCTTAGGCCTTCTCATTACGCAATAGTGATGATCAAGTTAATATTGAATATTACCCTTTCATAGTTATTACCCCAAGGTGTATAAATGTCACCGTAGCATCCACTTTCTAGTATCCAAAATGTGTTATATTTTCTAGGAAAACTACGCTTCATTTTTACTATAACTTACTATATTCTTCTTTACATAGCATTATACTATGGTTTCTCACTATAGTTTCCTCATCCATGTTTTAAGATAAAACTAAACCCTATTCTAGTACCAACTATAATGACCCATACATTTCATAAAAAAATATTACATTTTATTAAATACATATTCAATACAAAAAATTATGATCCATGATATAAGCATAAATGTATAATGTATTTGGAAAATTATACATATAAACTATTGGTACATAAAAGATTTGCATCATCTCCAAAAAAATTATTCACAACTATCACCCTTCTTTGAAAGATCATATGTAAAAGAATTATTCATATCTTGGGGAAAAGAAAACAAATTAAAGTGTGAGCGTAGATGCCCAGTAAGGGTAAACATTGGAGATACCAATCAATGATCCTATTAAAGAATAAGATATTTATAAGTGTATGATAAAATGATCATAAATTATAATAATCATACCCAATAATCATGAATCATGGAATAAGGATTTTTTTTAATCATAATACACAATACATAAGAGTGTGGAGTCATCAAAAATAAATAATAACCCATGATAACATATAAAAAGCATAATAAATAAGTTTATTTCATATACATAAGTATATAAAATAATTTCCTTATTCAAGGCTCGTTGTAAAGGCTATCATAGTTGATTCGGATCACTCCTCATTACATCATTTCCTTAGTCAATGTTCACACTCAATACTATCATATTGGACAGAGTACCTTATCGAACTGGGTTCACTTTCCATTCTTGTACTTATTGTTTCATGACATATCCATCATTACCCTATAAATTATAGGTATAAATAATTTTTTTTTCATCCCTCATATAATGAAAATCATATATATGTGTAACATAAGATCACAAAACATTCATCATTTAATCATTTCATAACTCATGGAAAGGAAAACAGTTTCATAAAAATATAATAATAATAATAATAACACATACATATAAATAATAAGGATTTAATAATTAAATCATATCCCTGTTAAATTATAAGTAACATCAAAGAATGTTATCATAGATGAAAAAATATTTTAAAAGATTATTCAAATATTTCATGAACAAAATACCCATTTAATTATGAAGTAAACTATTTAAAATATAATAATTTCAAATATATTAAGTAAAATATTTTCTATTAATATAACACTAGAAAACTTGAAAATAAATAATCAAAGAATTTAGTTTTCATGATGGTAGTAATATTCATTCTTACCATGTATGTTAAAACAAAGATTCATTTCATATTTTTAGTAAAAATTCAAAGTACATCATTCATAAAGAAAATATAATATTCATTTAAATAATATTTATAAAAAAGAAATCATGGTTAAAAATGACTTAAAAAATTCATAGTATTATAAAAGTAATATTTTTTATAGTTTTAAAAAAAACATAGACCTGGAAGGAAATTATTTTTGATTAAATAGTGAAAATAGTTTAATTTTCCTTAAAAATACTCTTTCTGTATCATGAGTACTTAAAGAGATGAAAATAAAGTGAAAGAATTTAATATAAAAACATTTTATAATAGGGTACATAATATTTGGGAGATAAATATCATATAATTTCATCACTGGATATTTAAGTATAAACAGTCCTGGTAAAAAATAGAATATAACATAAAACCCTTACTCATTTGGTAAATTTTGAATCATAACACACATGAAATAAGTAAAATAAAATAAAAAATTAAATACAATAAATATAAATATGATCATGTGATAACATAAAAAATGTGTAGTATATAAAACACATGAAATGAAAACGTTGTGTATATGGCCTATATATCATAGAAACAAAAGTGAGATGAGAAACCATTACCTCAAGTTCATCTTTCCTCATAAGTTCTCTAAACACCATAATAATAAAATTAAATTTATTTAAATTCTATATTATAACCATTTTAATACTTATAATATCATATATGATCCGCTTATAACATTTCAACACATATTTATTGAATATTATTTCTTTTAATTACTGTTTGTAGGTGTTAACTATTTTTTTTTTCAAAAATGTTTCGGTTCACCAATATTAGTCCATATACTTTGATCATTCTTACATTATCTATATAATTTTAATCATTATAAAAATATCACATATATTCATTATATACATATTTAGAGTCATATAATAAAGGTAGGGATATAGAAGTGAATTACATTATTCAAGGAGACTATAGTCCATATGTATACATGAGCAGAGTTTTTATCTTGTAAAAAAATAAATAAATATAAATATTATTTTATTTTTAAATATTTACAATAATATCATAAATATAATTTTTAAATATTAAATTTAAAATAATTACCAATAATAAATTTTAGTGACGTAAAATGAATTATTTCTTTATGTGGTAGTCTATACGTACACACGAGTGATACATTCATTTAACATTTTTTAGAAAAGACAGTGGATAATGGAGGTTTAATAATCATAACAAAATTTAATTATATTTAGTATAATGAATTTATTATTTTATTTTTAACATTATATATTAAAATGATGTAGAAGAAGAAATTAATTGAAAGAGGTCGGGTAAGAAGATTACTTCTTCTTCACTAGACCTTCTTTATATCCTATCTTAAAGTCCCTTAAGATGATATTTTAAGAATTAAAAAAACTGTAGTTACTTTATAGAAAGTTTTATATGATAATTGGGTGAGTTTTTTTTTCAATATTGGTGGCTCAATAAGGTGTAAGTAAAATAGGATAGTATGTGACCTTTTATAGGTGGGTGGAGGAACACACCTTGAATATTTTCAAAGATTAAAATATTAATAAGTCATTTTAATGGAGAAAGTTTCCCATAAACATCTAAATTTTGAGACTAAGGTGGTAAGGTTAAAAATATCTTCATATAATTAGAATTAAGTGGAAAATATATGACCATATCACTTAGTTTTAACTAAGATTAACCGGATTTACCCTTATACAATAATGAATATTTTTTACTATTTTTTACTATTCATTATGCCCAAATATTAATATGGACTTATTAAATAATTTAAATTATAATTATTAAAAATATAGAATCTATTTTAAAATATTTAATTTCGATAATTGGTAGAAATCCATTTTAATATAAAGTCGCAAAACACAATGAAAACAGTTTCCAAGAAAATGTATTTTTAATCAAAAAAATTATACCAAAACTAAGAATAATTTAAATTAGAATGAAATTAATTTTATTATATTTAATCCAAAGGAACTAATGAAATTATCAAATCAATTTAAAATAAAATGGTAATTTATAAATTCTTTAATAGAAAACATAGTTTTTTCTGAAATCTGTATTTTTTCACTATTCACTAAAGAGTTAATCTTTTCATAAAATCCCAAAATTTAAACTTAATATAATTTTGATACGCTAATTTAAAAAATGACACCCTTTATATAAAATAAAATTTCTAAACGTGGAATAAATTAACTATAATATATGTACATAAAATTCAATAAAACCAACTGTTTGAGAAAATAATATTTTTGGAGCATAAAATGGATTTATTGATAATGAATTGCACACTTATTATAAATTAGTAAATAAATTTGAATTATATTAAACCATTATACATATTTTTTACAATGTTTCTATTTTTATTCATATGATTAATTTAACAGCTAGGTTATAATGGTCACATTTTAATAATAATAATTCAATAGTATATCACCATTCGTTTGAAATCGGTGTTTGATGTAAAGTAATCTATCAAATACTTAATGTTTATTTACAATGTAATTCATCTAAAATCATTGGTTGTTAGAGGTAAGGAACAATCTATATATAATTACCTCACAAAGCTTGAGGTAAAATACTCGATTTTACTAACACCTAACCAATGATACATCTCTTTTGAAGTTATTCACCCATCCCACCAAGGATTACCCTAATAAATTTATGTTCTACTACCCAAAAAATACCCCCAAGGGTTTCACCCAACATTTAGGATTGATTCCCACCAGGTGATATAGTTTTGAGGAATCTCTATAGCCTAAACACACTCAGTGTACCCACACTATTTTCATGAGTCTCTATCCAAGACCCTCACATCCATGGAAACACTCTCATACCCTACTCTATCATGTCAAAAAACCCTAAGAAGGTTCAAAAAATAATAAGCATATATGTAACGACCCAAAGTTTCACTAATGGAAATCCCTCTTGATCTAATTAAATGTCTCTTTATGTTTATATAAAATGTCAACTTCTTTGGTTTTATGTTAAGAATTTTGACCGTTGCTAATATAGTCGCTGAACAGTGATCACATGATTAGTATAAATATAAGGATTCAACAAATTCAATTTACTCAGACAAAAGAAGCAATGACCTCATCCAGTAGAATTGCTCCATACGAAGCCCATTTGTCAGAACTCGGAAAAGAGGTGAAATCCTTGGGCTTCGCTCTTGACTAAGCCCATGCTAAGCTTCACCATGTCAAGCTCAAACGGGACCGTCTATGGGAAAAGTGGAAGTTGATAGAGATTACCACTCGAGCAATGTTATCCGAGCCACCCCAAGAGTCTATCACCATTGCACACCTTACCCTTAGGTCTTATGTGGCTGTTTTAAGGGGTTATGTAAAGAATCGATAGTACTATGTTCATGTACATTATTTTTTTGTATATAATAATGTATATACGTTCTTGTCATTATTGATACATTGTAAATAGTTTTTAAAGTACAAATAGTGTTTTTAGTTATTATTTAATTAATAATTCTATTTTATTAAATTAAGGTATTTTTGAATTAAATAATATTTTAATAAAATATTATTATTATTTTTATTATTAAATTAATTTTTATTTTATATAAATTATCATATAATTTTATGAATGCAGTTGTAATTTTTATTACGATTTGAAAGCCATTTCTGTCAAAACCCGTGAATTTTCGATAAATGTCGGTTTTTATTTTAAAAGTGAAAATTAACATATTTAGAAAATTATTTAGATAAAATAAATTTTATTTCTAGAATCAGGACGTCAAAATTATCCAACGGTGAATTTTTCATAATTTTCTGAGACAGTCAATTTTTTGGGTAAAAATTAAATACCGTTTAAATATATAATGTGTTTTATGACATCATAATTACCCAATAGTGATGTAATAAAATACTATAGTATTTATTTTCGGCCAATATATATTTTAACATTAAAATAATGTGATTTTGGGTTTGTTTGAATTACTTTTTAAATCATTAATGGACCCCTCAAGACTTATTTAACACCTTGTCCTTTTAAATTGTTTTCCATGGGAGTGTGACTCACCTCCACATAAGCCACCCTATTATTTTAAGAAGTTAGGAATTTGGACTTATAAAATATTTTTTTCCTTTAACCTTTCCCAAAAACCATGGGCAAAAACCATGGTATGGTTTGTGGTTTGGATTAATTTAATATAAGGGGTCCCAAACCTAAATAATAAAGAATTCCCTCACCTTTCCTATATAAACCCACCCAAGCTCCCACTTCCTCCTCAATAAAAGCATTTAATGTTCATCCAACATATTCCCTACTCTCTCTAGAATCCTCCCAAGGTTCCCCAAGCTCCCAAGAATCATCTCACAAGCCTCTCTCTAGCCTTTGGAAGCACACTTCCAAGTAAGGGTTTTTTTCTTCCTTTCTCATTTTTGTCCAATTTTCTTTAAGTTGTTTTGCCCTTTTATTTTCAATTATGAATGTTGGGGTATGGTTTAGAACCTCCCTTATATTCCCTATTTATGTTTTAATGATGGGAGACCCCTTTATCTCTAATTAAATGCCTTCCATGTACACCCGTTACTATGCCGAAATTCCGAAAGGAACTTCTCTCTCCTCTTTTAAATTCAAGAAATACTTTTGTATCATGAATATAAATTCCATTACAATTGTAGATACATGTATCTATATTACCTCCTCACTGTCCATTACATGTAAATGTGATGAGGAACCCCTTTCTCTCTCATCAACCATTTTTATGAATTCTTATGTCACGCTGTTACGCTGCCGAAATTGCATTGATTTTCTAAGCCAATGTCATTGTGTAGTGAATACCATGACCATTTATCCATCAAGGGTATTCACCTTTATGCACATTTACATATTTATTATAAAGTTTCATGTTTGAATTCCACATTCCTTTATCTTGGAATAAATTATTATGTTTTATGAATCCATGTTTTATGATCCATATGGCACACTTATGCATGAAATGAAATGTTTAAGAAGGGTGTGCCCTTATAGCGCTCCAATTCATTGGGTAAAGTATAGTATCATAATATTTCATGTGCAATGAGTGTTGAATCATGCTAACTCAAGTGCAATAAGGGTTTACTCATGCTTTATGTGCAACGAGGATTTACTCATGCTCCATGTGCAATGAGTCTTGGCTCATGCTAATTCCATGTTAAGTGTTGTTGCCACATTTCCATATTATTATTATCATGCTTTATCATGCCTTTATGTTCATGTTTCTCTTGTTCTCTATTGATATGGCTAATTTCTAACATGTATTGTACTCCTCATGTTATTCCATGTGTATTCCCTTACTGGGCTTTATAGCTCACCCTTTTATTATGCATGTCCTTAGGTTATCCCATGCAATATTAAGTACAAAGGAATGTAGTGGTCATATAAAGGAAGTTTTCAATAAAGATGTTTTATTTCATGTTTCAAATTTTTATGCAATGATCCTAACCCCAAAGACACTAAACCTCTCGATCTTCTTTGTTGTATCAAGTGAAGTTTTATGCAATGAATCATGTTTAAGTTTGAATTAAAAGCAGGGTTTTCATAGTTGGTATCAGAGGGAGGTTTAGTTATTTTTGGGATTAGGATTAGAAAACCCTAGCAAAGCCTTAGAGAAAAGACTAATTATAATAAAAACGTCCCTATGTTTTGGTGAGTGTTGAGTAAGTGGTTTATCAAGAAAATACATCCCTGTCTGGATACGAGCAAGTAGAGGCGGCTCTGGAAAAGATGTATCCTAGGGGTAAAACCCGAAAACACCGCTTTGAGCTAGACTTGAACAGGAACTGGTGCATGATAATGGGCCTTTCTGCACTCTTGGTTATGACACTCCCGGGGGATATGTTTTGATAAATTCACAAGCTTAGTATGAACCCTTATTAAGGGAATTAAAAAAAAAATTCCCCTAAGAATATATGTTAGAAAGTAGATCATGGAAAGCCTAGATTGAAGCCTATAGACTCATGAGTTAAGGAAATAAAAGTTTATTGATAAGTCATAAACTTTTGTCTTTGGATTAACCTTTATGTGTTACCGCCTAACTTTCCTTTTATTCCAGCCAATGGCTGGTAATAGGAGGACTCTGGCTAACAACCGATGTGAAGATCAGTGTGATGACTGTACTAATGAGATGCCCAATCCAATGGGAGCGGGAATCACGAACTTTGTCACGCTTATCTCTCATATAACTCAAGATTTGGATAGAAACACAGGTCAAGAGGAATGTTCAACCCCACTAAGAATGAACAAGTCTCTATGGAGAGCTTCATGAGACAAAGGCGTCCTACTTTTAGTGGATCATCCGATCCCACGATCGCTGAACAATGGATCAACTCCATTGAAAAGATCTTCTTCATCCTTCAATGTTCTGAACAAGAGAAGGTTCTCCTGGAGGCTTATCGTATGGTGGGTGAAGCTGATCAATGGTGGACATTGATCAAAAATACGAAGCCTGAGGAGGAGATCGAGGCATTGGAATGGAAGGATTTCCAGAAGATGTTTTTCGATAAATATTTTCCGCACACCCTCCGTCTTTCGATGTAAAGGGACTTCCTTTCACTCAAGAAAAAAGTTGAAGAATCTATTGGAGCGTACGAGGCAAACTTCACAAGGCTTGCACGATACACTTCCAGCTTTTTCATTACCCCATAATGCAAAGTTGACCACTTCTTTGGTGGGTTGAAGCCTAGCCTACGGAAAGCATTATTTATCCGTGACTTCAACAGCTATGAGGAAACTATTCGATGTGCCCTCAAGGTCAAAATGGATATCGGAGGATCACAGGGGTATCATGGGAATAAGATGCGTTAGGTGGAATTCAATGATGGTGGTCCGATAGATAAATCCAATGGTTCTAAGAATATCCAGTACCCCACTTTCCAAAAGTGCGGAAAGAAGCACCCTGGAAATTGCCTTAAGGGGAAGAGGAAATGATTTAGGTGTGGAAGAGAAGGGCACCTAGCTGTTAACTGTCGGCAAGAAAGACCCACGGCTGCGACAGAGGAGAGGAACGCTCCGTTAGAACCTCAACGCGTTGTTTAATGCTACAAATTCAAAGAACCGGGTCATTTTGCAAATCAGTGCCCTAATCCAAGGGTTTTCGGAGGCAACCAACAACCTCCAAGGTAGCAAGGAAGAGCTTTTTCCATCACTTCTTCCAAAGTGAACCCCGACAATGAAGTGTTGACATGTACGCTAGTTATTCATTCAAGAATAGTGAATGTACTTTTTGATTCAGGTTCTACACATTATTTTATATCTCTAAAGTTTAGTAGAACAATCCCAGCACCACCACAAATCATGGAAGTGAAGATATCGGTGAGTACGGAAAATGGGGCAATCATTGAATCCCATGAATATAAGTCCTCCCTTGTTATAATCTGTGGATTAAATTTCCCAAATAATCTCTTCATACTCCCTCTAGTGTAATTTGATGCAATTCTTGGCATGGATTGACTTTCCTTATATAGATCCAACATAAATTGTCGGGAGAGGGAAATCACACTCCATATAGAGAATCGACCCCCGATTCTTTACAAGTGTAAGGAGGAAGATGAATCTCCTTTAGCTCCATCATCTCAAGCATGGATATTAATTCCTTATGAGCACATGTATTTGGATCAGATGATTGAGTCCAAGGAAGAAACCATCCTTGAAGAAATGTATATTGTGATGGAATTCGCTGAAGTGTTTCTCGAGGAATTGCCTGGTCTTCCTCCTAGAAGAGATGTTGAATTCTCAATTGAACTTATACCCAGGGCTTTACCAATATCCAAGACACCATATAGAATGGCTGTTTTAGATCTTTAAGAGATGAAGAAACAACTACAGGAGAATCTGGATAAAGGGTTTATACGCCCAAGTGCTTCACCATGGGGTGCACCAGTCCTCTTCGTCAAGAAGAAGGATGGGTCAATGGGGATTTGCATCAATTATTGTGAACTTAAAAAAATAATGATAAAGAACAAGTATCTTCTCCCAAGAATTGATGACTTGTTCAATCAGCTGTGTGGAGCACAATACTTATCCAAGGTGGACTTGCAGCTGTGATATTATCAAGTAAGGGTGAAGAAGGAAGATATCCCCAAGACTGCTTTTTGCACAAGATACGGGCACTATAAATTCATAGTAATGCATTTCAGACTCACTAATTCTCCAGCAATCTTCATGGACTTAATGAATAGAGTCTTTAGAGATTACCTCGACAAATTTGTGGTAGTTTTTATAGATGATATTTTAATATACTCCAAATCCAAGGAGGATAATGAGGAGAATTTAAGAACTGTACTAGAGACTTTGTGCATGGAGAAGCTCTATGAAAAGTACATAAAGTGTGAGTTCTATTTAAAGGAGGTCTCATTCTTTGGCCATATCATCACAAGAAATGGGATATCTGTGGATCCCTCCAAAATAGATGCAATTGAGGGATGGTCGAGGCCAACATCGATAACAGATATCCATAGCTTCTTGGGGTAAGTTGGATATTATCGACGATTTGTGAGGAATTTCTCATGATTGTCCAACCCTCTTACCAAGATAACTCGAAAGGGAGTAAAGTTTTCTTAGAGTGATGAATGTGAAGAAAGCTTCAAGGAGTTGAAAAGGAGGCTTATCACTGCGCCCGTGCTCACTTTACCCACAAGTGGGGAACTTTTTTGTTGTATTCAGTGATGCTTAGAAGAAGGTATTAGGTTGTGTGATGATGCAGAATGATAAAGTGATATCCTATGCCTCAAGGTAGTTGAAAATCCATGAGTGAAACTATACAACACATGATCTGGAGTTGGCATCGGTGATCTTTGCCCTGAAAATCTGGCGGCATTATCTCTATGGGGAGAAATATGAGATATATACTGACCACAAGAGTCTTAAATATATATTCACACAGAAAGAGCTTAATATGCGCCAGAGAAGATGGATAGATCTCATCAAGGATTATGACTGTTCAATACATTACCACCTTGGGAAAGCGAACAGGGTGGAAGATGTCCTAAGTAGAAAGGACCCAACGATTCTATCAATGATGAGAATTAAAAAGGATCCAATCTTCTTAGACTTGATGAAGATAGACATGGGAATCATAGAGAAGGGAACATCATCAATCCTTTCACAAATGATTGCTTAACCATCTCTTTTAGAAAGGTTAAAGGATGCTCAAAAGGATGATGTGGGAATTCAAGAAAAAGTGGAAGCTATCAAAAAAGGGAAATCCTCGGTGTTTAATGTTAATGAAGAAGTAATTGTGCAATTTGGAAAAAGACTATGTGTTCCATCGAGTCCGGAGCTGAATAAGGATCTTTTGGATGATGCACATAGTTCAAATTTCTCTATTCACCTAGGGAGCACAAAGATGTATCAAGATCTCTGAGAAAACTTTTTGTGGGATAATATGAAGAAGGAGATCGCTGAATATACATCAAAGTGCCTAGTGTGTCAGCAAGTGAAGGCATAGAGGAAGAAGTATAAGGGGATGATGCAATCATTGCCCATACCAGAATGGAAATGGGAGAACATCACCATGGACATTGTCATTGGACTTCCAAGGACATCCAAAGGCAACACTGCAATCTGGGTTGTTATGGATCGTCTTACAAAGAATTCACACTTCATTTCTATTCGGGAGGATTTCTCTTTGGATCAACTGGCACAGATATATATCAAGGAAGTGGTAAAGTTTCATGGAGTACCACTATCTATTTTGTCTGACCGAGATCCAAGATTCACCTCTACATTTTGGAAGAGTCTTCAACATGCTCTAAATACTGAACTAAACTTCAGTACGGCCTATCATCCTCAAACTGATGTCCAATCTGAGCGGACTATCCAAACACTTGAGGAAATGCTGAGAGCATGCTCAATGGACTTTAAAGGAGGATGGGATAAACATCTTCCTCTGTTTGAGTTCTCTTATAATAACAGTTTCCACTCAAGCATCCAAATGGAACCATATGAAGCCCTATATGGGAAGAGGTGTAGATCACCATCATGTTGGGATGAGATTGGTGAACGTAAGCTGCTTGGAACAGAAATGGTCGAGGAAATGGTGGAGAAGGTGAAAACCATTCAGCAGCATATCAAGGCAGCCCAGAGTTGACAAAAGAGTTATGCAGATAATCATCGATGAGACCTTGAGTTTGAAGTTGGAGACATGGGTTTTCTACGCATATCTCTGTGGAAGAAGGTCATGAGGTTTGGAAAGCAAGGGAAGTTAAGTCCAAGGTACATCGGCCCCTTCAAGATTCTTGATTGTATCGGGGCGGTGGCCTATCGACTAGCACTTCCACCTACTATGGCCAAAGTACATGATGCCTTTCATGTAACCCTCTTAAGGAAGTGCATACCAGACCCTTCACATGTACTCTCTTCTGAGGTGGTATGATTGGAAGATGATCTTTTTTATAAGGAGAAACCGGTGAAGATATTAGATCACAGAGAAAAAGTTCTATGAAATAAGAAAATGCCCCTCGTCAAGGTATTGTGGAGAAACCACAAGTTTGAAGAAGTGACTTGGGAATCAGAGGAAATGATGAAGCTGAGTTACCCATATCTGTTTTTGTGTGGGAAAAGGAAAAATTTCAAGGGAGAAATTTCTTAAGTGGGGAATATTGTAACGACCCAAAGTTTCACTAATGGAAATCCCTCTTGATCTAATTAAGTGTCTCTTTTTTTTATATAAAATTTCAAATTCTTTGGTTTTATGTTAAGAATTTTAACTGTTGCTAATATATCTCTTGAACAGTGATCACATGATTAGTATAAATATATGGCTTTAACAAATCCAATTTACTCAGACAAAAGAAGCAATGGCCTCATCCAGTAGAATTGCTCCATACGAAGCCCATTTTTCGGAACTTGTAAAAGTGGTGGAATCCTTGGGCTTCACTCTTGACCAAGCCCAAGATGAGCTTCACCATGTCAAGATCGAATGGGACCGTCTACGGGAAAAGTGAAATTTGATATAGATTACCACTCGAGCAATGTTATCTAAGCCACCCCAAGAGTCTTTCACCATCACAAACCTTACCATTAGGTCTTATGCGACTGTTTTAAGGGGTTATGTAAGAATCGACAGTACTATGTTCATGTACATTATTTTTTTATATAATAATTTATATACCTTCTTGTCATTATTGATACATTGTAAATAGTTTTTAAAGTACAAATAGTGTTTTTAATTATTATTTAATTAAGAATTCTATTTTATTAAATTAATGTATTTTTGAATTAAATAATATTTTAATAAAATATTATTATAATTATTTTTATTAAATTAATTATATATATATATAAATGATCATATAATTTTATGAATGCAATTGTAATTTTTATTAAGGTTTGAAAGCCATTTCTGTCAAAACCCGTGAATTTTCGATAAATGTCAGTTTTTATTTTAAAAGTGAAAATTAAAATATTTAGAAAATTATTTAGATAAAATAAATGCTATTTCTGGAATCAGGACGTCAAAATTATCAAACGGTGAATTTTTCATAATTTTCTGAGACAGTCAAATGTTTGGGTAAAAATTAAATACCGTTTAAATATATAATGTGTTTTATGACATCATAATGACCCAATAGTGATGTAATAAAATACTATAATCTTTATGTTCAGAAAATATATGTTTGAACATTAAAATAATTTGATTTTGGGTTTGTTTGACTTACTTTTAAAAGTGTTAATGGACCCCTCAAAACTTATTAAACACCTTGTCTTTTTAAATTGTTTTCCATGGGAGTGTGACTCACCTCCACATAATCCACCCTATTATTTTAAGAAGTTAGTACTTTGGCCTTATAAAATATTATTTTCCTCTTCCCTTTTCCAAAAACCATGGGCAAAAACTATGGGATGGTTTGTGGTTTGGATTAATTTAATATAAGGGGTCCCAAACCTAAATAATAAAGAATTCTCTCACCTTTCATATATAAACCCACCCAATCTCCCACTTCCTCCTCACTCAAAGACTTTCAAGTTCGTCCAACCTCTGCCCTAATCTCTCTAGAATCCTCCCAAGGTGCCCTAAGTTCCCAAGAAGCCTCTCACAAGCCTCTCTCTAACCTTTGGAAGCACACTTCCAAGTAAGGGTTTTTTCTTCCATTCTCATTTTTGTCCAATTTTATTTAAGTTGTTTTTCCCTTTTATTTTCAATTATGAATGTTTGGGTATGGTTTCGAACCTCCCTCATACTGCCCTATTTATGTTTTAATGATGGGATACCCCTTTCTCTCTCATTAAATTCCTCCCATGTACACCCGTTACTATCCCGAAATTCCGAAAGGAACTTCTCTCTCATCTTTTACATTCAAGAAATACTTTTGTATCATGAATATAAATTACATTAAAATTGTTGGGACATGTATATATATGACCAGATTACTGTCCATTACATGTAAATATGATGAGGAACCCCTTTCTCTCTCATCAAACATTTTTATGAATTCTTATGTCACACCGTTACGCTGCCAAAATCGCACTGATTTTCTAAGCCAATGTCATTGTGTAGTGAATACCATGCCCATTTATCCATCAAGGGTATTCACCTTATTGAACATTTACATATTAATTATAAAGTTTCGTGTATTAATTCCACATTCCTTTATTGTGGAATAAATTATCCGGTTTTATGAATCCATGTTTTATGATCCATGTGGCACACTTATGCATGAAATAAAATGTTTAAGAAGGGTGCGCCCTTATAGCGCTCCAATGCATTGGGTAAAGTATAATATCATGATACGTCATGTTCAATGAGTGTTGACTCATGCTAATTCAAGTGCAATGAGTGTTTACTCATGCTTTATGTGCAATGAGGATTTACTCATGCTCCATGTGCAATGATCCTTGGCTCATGCTAATTCCATGTTAAGTGTTGTTGCCACATTTCCATGTTATGATTATCATACTTTATCATGCCTTGATGTTCATGTTTCTCTTTTTCTCTATTGATATGCCTAATTTCTAACATTTATTGTACTTTTCATGTTATTCCATGTGTATTCCCTTACTTGGCTTTATAGCTCACCATTTTCTTATGCATGTCCTCAGGTTATCCCATCCAATGCTAAGTACGAAAGAATGTAGTGGTCATGTAAAGGAAGTTTTCAATAAAGATGTTGTATTTCATGTTTCAAGTTTTTAGGTAATGATCCTAATCCCCAAAGACAATAAAACTCTCGAACTTCTTTGTTGTATCAAGTGAAGTTTTATGTAATGAATCATGTTTAAGTTTGTATTAAAAGCAGGGTTGTCATAATATACATATATGTTTAATTATTTAATGGTCCACCTACCTCAATTATAGATTTACCCGCTTTATGAAACACTTGTCTATGCCTTTCTCAAGCTCTTACCAAGCATCGCCAATCTCTCAAGCACCTCTCTGTTATCAAAAACCTCAAAAAATAATTATAAACAATAGTAATTAATTTTCAAATTTAATTAAAAGTGTAATATTCACCTAAAACTCCCAAAAATACCTAAAGTGATAAATCTATAAGCTAATAGGTGTGTCCCACCAACAACACACATTTATTTATAATCTATAAAAAATCCATAATTAGCAATGTCAAAATAACGAAAAAAATTCCACAAAACCACTATACAAGACAATTTAATTCACCAATGAGAATACCCTTGGATTCCCAATAAATGATCTTATAAACATAGCCTTCAAATAACTCCTCTATACAGTATACATGAAAGTTCCTTTATATCAATCAGATTTCACCATGCCTTGGTTAAAATAGACATAAATACTTATCTTATATAAAATGAAATTAGAGGGAGATCAATAGATTGATGAATATAGGAAAGAAAATTAGAATCTATCCTAAAATAATAATAGATATTTACAAAGAACTACCCCAATCAATGTTAGTTAAAGGGTGAATTGGATAGGGAGAGAGCTAGAAAAATGGATCTCTCTCTATCCCCTTGGTTTGTATATGTTTAGGGGGGATGACCATAAATTTATGGTTGTCCCCACACTAAAAAACACCACCTTGGATCACCGTGTAACTAATATTCCCTCATTGGGTACCCATTGAGGCACATACTACACAATGTAACTCCAATGGATACTACCCCATCTATTATTGCAATTAGGTGTCCCGTGGATCTTGTCAGGTACCCAGTAGTGTCTCCAACCTTAGGTTGTGACAACACCATGCTATGACCCTGACCTAATCTCTCAGTACAGATCTAAAAAATCTAAAACTTCACTTAAAGATGGTAAAATTCTGGAAAATCTAATCTAAAGAAAAATTCCCCAAACACTCCTACTCGAGACTAAATGATAAATTTTACCCAAAAAATAATGACTAGTAAATTTGTGAGTAATTTAAACAAATCCTTCAAAATGCATACCATCCTTGAGAATATCCCTAAAACATCTTTTTATCTCAAAAATGTTGATAATAATTTTTATATGCTCTCTCATATCAATTATAGAACCAACCAATACATAGACCAATCACCTATCCACCAAACCAGGATACACCAACCTTCATTATAAATCCACAGAATTATCTATGAACCATGAAAGTGGAATCCTAAACATTACACTTGATGTATTTCCCACCACACAACATCCAATAATATAAGAAAACACTAGTTGAAACTCCCCTGAATTACCCACCACTAAAAACACCTAAAATCATAAAACATCACACCGACACCTAAACCTCATTTCGGTTCCATAACACTTAGAGGTATCATGAGATCATTCAAATACATAAAATGAGTTATGATATGAATAATCTATATAATTCCACAACTGAAACCTTATTCCAACCAGATTCGAAATATTTCTCCCTACATGAGCACTGTTGAATCATGGAATTGTGTCCCAACTGTAAAAAACATCACATTCCACTAGATTCAACATCTAATTATACTTAACAAACCTAAACACTACAACTAAATTAAAATTGTAGAGTTTTATAAGTAACTAGATCCTTGTTCTTTCCAATACATTGACATTTTAGGAATGGCCACTACCACCCCAATACAAGTTTCACTCCCTCCATGACCCCACCAATATGAGGTTTATATGCCCTAGATCAATAAGGTACTACTTTATATATGAGTATTCATATCATCAGCTTAAATAACTAAAACACTATATCTATAAGGATCATACTCCTTCCATTACAAACTAAAATTAAAAGACATAAAAAACCAATTTATACCTAAGTGTCAATGTGAAACACTAATTGATACCCATTCATGTCTTACTTAGAGTATAGCCCTTAACATGAAAGAAAAACTACCTTGTAGCATGGGTTACACTCTCCAGTAGCTACTGGTGTTCTCCCCGCCATATAAATTCCCTTACCATTGATTTACAGAAACCCACATTCCTATAGTGTATCATTTCCTCGTGACCAATCCCCATGAGATTCTTCCATAATAACCTAAAAAACTGAACCTAAGACTCCACCACTAGGCCCTATCACATTAGGAAATCCTAAAAAAGAACTATACACTCTATCCAACCCAATTATTCCACCTCAAATGATCAGAAGGCTCATGTTCCCATAGACACATTGGTTCTTCCCCAGTTAGGAAATCCTTTTGTCTATTTACAATATGGAGGAACCTTCCCCCATGAGTTCCTCACTTCATTTTTTGAACATCATACATGATTATCACTTATATCATCAAACTAAACCACAAACCCGTATATTAAACTTATTAATCTTGAAAATCATTCCAAAATCCTTCCATAATTGGGATGATTTTACCCAAAAAAACTCACCCATAAGAGTTCCAATGATCATAGCCCACTCCCAAGTCCAGTCACTAAGCACTACCCCCATAGGCATTTTGTATTATCTTGTTACCTTCTTTTAGGTACTTATTCTCCCTTATTTTGATCTAAACTTAAGGTTTTTATGTTTTTTTGAATTAATGGAGTCAGGGTAATTTGTTTCAATGGTTTTAGAGGTATCTATTTGTGGGTCTAGGTTGAGTTGGAGGCATTTTCTAGGTTTTTCTACATGAACATATTATGTACTATCTATAGGATAGATTCATACCATGAATGTAATTCATAATGTGAATTGTTATCTTAGTAGAAGCCTTGAAATAGTTTCATAATGTGAATGATGTACTACCCATGGATTATTTTAAAGACGTGAATTGGCTGGGATTGGGATTTTTAATCTATGGTGAATCGTTTTTTCATGAATATGCCTCTTGGTATATTCATATTATGAATAGAGGATTCATGAAATGGATTCCTCATTCCAAATCGGTATTTATAAGCTCCATCCTAAAATCATTTTTTGTCATGAAACCTCTTCCCTCAAACCCCTATGGAAACAAAAAGCGATTTTTTGGTGATTCTTTCCCCTCGAGACATCTCAGTTTCGCATTTGATCACTGGTGTGTTTTCTTTCTATGGTTTTCTCCATCTCTCTACTAACCTTATTTTATGGTAGTATGATATCTTCATTAATAATTGAATCATATTTTGATATTAATGATTTTTTATATAGGATTTCTTTATTTATCTCCATCGCTATTATTCTTCATTGGTGTTTCCCATTAGGGTATTTGATTTGATTGTGAATAAATGATTTGTGGTTCCAAAATCATTTACCCTACAATGGAAACTCAGAATTTCTTGATTTATTTGAAGTGATTTAAAACCCTATATTTTTTGTGATTGGTGTTTTATTTTTAATGGGTCATGGAAATTGTTAAAGCTCCCAATTTCAATGGAATTTATATTGTTGGTTGGACTTGTGAGAATAAATGTATTGATTTAGAAATTGATTGGATAATATGATTTGATATTGAACATAGAGATAAATGTATTGAATTGAAAGACTATTTGAATATTCATGAATTTATAAAAAACTATGATTTGGTTTTGAAATGATAAAGGAATGTTGAAAACTAAAACTTGATCCATTTTATTTTAAACTATTTAGAATCTATTGATTTTACCATGGTTGATTGATTGATTTATTGAATTATAAACATGTGGCCCTAGGTAGTTAGTGGGTGATTAGGACAGGCATGCTGGGATCTAAACCCCAAAAAATGGATGGATGATGATAGAACTAATATAAACATACTATTTCCTAATTACCCTAATAGGGATTTGAGTTCGGATAGCCAAATCCAAGGTACATGTACAAAAACTAAGCTCAGATCACTGATTGAGTAGTCTGAGGATAATATTACCAGAAACTAATTTACCATATGGAATATTATGTGGTTACATTATATGTTTTATTGGATGATTACATGTAAGAACCTGGATCTTGTTTCAGGTATGTTTTTTTATTTCTGGTCATTTTTGAGGAAAAGAAGAAAATCTAGAAATTTTCTAAGTACACGCTGTGTACTTTATGAGTACAAGCCGTGTACTTTTCTCCCACGTGAGGCCGTGTGCTGGCCGTGTCCAGGACACACGCACGGTGTGTATCAGTGATGTGGAGGCCGCTTAATGCGGTGTATGGAAAGGGCTAGTACACGCCATGTACTCATGAAGTATACGCTGTGTACTTTTATTTATTATTTCCTTAATCAGACTGGGGTCATGTATTAAACCTATTTTCATCTTTTTCTTTGACTAATTATGTCCAGAGTGTCCGAGGAGTTTGAATCTTCTCCGAGCCACTGATCTTTCACCGGTTATCAGAATTGAACGTCGTCAGTTGCAATAGAATCGCAGCAGTGAGTTCTTGGTTCTTCTTTGGCCATGTTACCTGATTCCTTCTCTTGTGAGAGTTATCTGTGGTTGAACATTTTATTTGATTTTGAAGATCTTATCCATTCTTGGCTGATTCACAAGCCTAGGTTCAAGTATATCGATCTCCTAGGATCGAGGTAGGTGGTTTGTTTCCCTACGTTGAATGTATTTGAGTTTTTGGTGCAAAAGTATCAGATACCCATGTATCGGGTATCTCAGGTTAGGGTTTTGATCCTATATTGTTATCTGCCTTAGATTTCTTATATTCTTGAGGTTATTAGATGATTAATAATTCCTTGTTAGCATGTTTGAGGATCACCCCTTGGGTGTTTCCCTTGTTTTGGTTGTTTATCGTCGTTCGGATTAGGTTGCCTGTGAGGTAGACCTTGTTGCATTGCTTGCTTGCCTTGATATAGTTTATTGCATGTATTCCCTACTGTTTATATGCTTTTGATTCATTGTAGCTATTATCCAAGTAGTTTTTTTAGCTTACTTTGGGCTGCTAACAATCAATTATGCAAGACTACACTACTCAGGGCTGTGGGAACCTGGTGTGGTAGACTAAAGAGGGAATTAACGATTAAGGTCTTCCCTAGAGAGTCTGTGATAAATTAGTATCGTTCGCAGGACCTACGAGAATGGGACTTTGTGCTTCCTTAGAGTTTTTTCAGTTATTTATCGAGACTATATGGGGAATTAGACGTAAGTTCTTCCTCATAGAGCCTATTGCTATCATTGCAAGACCGCAGGGGAATTGATGGTGAGAGCTTCCCAGAGTGTCAGTGCCTTTGTATGTTTACTTGACTATAGGGGTCTGCCAGTGTGAGCCACCCAAAGAGTCACCATGAATATTGTTTGGTTGGTTGGGATGAGTCCACCAAGCCAAAGAACAAGATTGGGTTTTATACTGCTTGCTGTTTAGGTAGTCTGCTGAAATACCTATTGTGTTACTTGCTTTACCTTGGAAATATAGAGCTATTTGCTAGATTCCTTGGTTGATAATTAAATTATTGTATTAAATTAATAAATAAATGTGAATGGAGATTTGTAAGATTGTTTACTTTAGTGTAATTCTGTTTCTCTGCTGCATTTATTTCCATTACTTTTGATATATTGCTCACTGATAGTAGGGAACAGATCTTGTGGTGGTTGCCTACTGGGATTAGTCTCACACCCTATTTGGGTCCTGATTTTCTGCCCAAAGGGGTTATATGGTTGCAGGTGTGGATAGGGATTGTGGAACTTCTACTTCAGGTACATGATTGCTAGTTGGAGCTGGAGAGCATATGACCGAGCTTAGGCTTGTGATGCTGCTAGAGTTACTGTTTACTTTTAGTGCTTTGTTCTCAGTTGTATTTCAAAACATTGGAGTGTTTTCTACTTTCCCTTAGATATATGTAACATGCTATGTCATTATTATATTATACATTTCTTCCGCTGTTTAGTTTCAGTTATTGTATGTTGTTTACTGCTTCCGCTATTGTCTGTTATTTCCTTACCTTGTATACCTTACCAAATGAGGGCATAGTTTCCCCAATAACTCACTAAGGCCCTCACTGCAAGTCAGCAGCCTCTGGAGTTTGTGTAAATTCACTTGAATTCATGTGGCGAACCGGGCACAGGGCACCATTTGAGGGGCCCTGGATTTTGGTCATTACATTACATACCACTTATTATTGAACTGTTTTTTTCATGGAAGCTACTTTATATAAATATTTTCTATAAAATGTACATTTAATCCTATTTCAATATATCTTCTATATTTTTTATTATTATATCGTTTTTTTAAATTATTAAATGTCATACCATGCCTAGTTTTATTTAAATTGGTTTCATAATTTGTTTATTTATTTTGGAATTGATTATGAAACACTTGGTGAGACCCTACAAGGTTGTTAATATCACACACTACAATTTCATTTAGGTGCTTGTAGAATATCTTATTCTAGGTGAACAAAAATTGAAAATAAAACTTAGAGATGGTGGATGTTCTTGATCTTTGGGACCCATATTGATGGAAGTAACCAGTGTAGATTTCATCCACCTATTACATTAGACATGTCTAGTAATTTACCTTGGAAGATGTTGTGTCTTTTGATAATGTATGTTTTATGGGTTTTTTTACCTATTTAATAATGATACTTTCTATATTTGGAGTGTTGATCATTCTAACTTGCATATTTCTTCTTCCACTATGTTGTGGAAAAATCATTCCCTCAAGATTCTTGTATGAATCAAGGCTCTAGTCACCAACTTTTGGGGATTGGGATTGCCCTTCAGGCTATGTCAGGACTTGATCGGGTATTAGAATATCAAGGTATCTGGGATAGTTCATGAAAAACTTGTATCAAATGAGTTTTTTCACCTTTCCTTGATGATGTTTTGTAGTAGGGATGTTCTATTATATGTGAGGCAAGATTTATGGGACTTATGAGGTAGTTTTAGGTGAGTGACTGGTCATATGTCATCATAATGAGACTTAAGTCACCATAAGTGTGTTGCAAAAGTGTATTTAAAGAATAACCTGATCGGATTTCTAGATTTTCACAAATTTTAAAATGAGTATGTTTAAATATTAATATTATTTTTTATATAATTTTTATTCATGTTTCTATTATTTTATTTTTTAATCTATGTATTATTTAGGATTCTTCTAATGTTTATTGTTGATGTTTATTGTTATTATTACTCTGAGGAGACATTTGAATCGGCCACCTGAGTATGTTGTTGGTGAAACACAGTGATAAAATCCTTTAGTGAACTAGAATCTTGTTGAGATAGTGGTGCACATTATTCATGATTTGGGATAGGTATCTACTCCTGGTCTTGTTTGGGTTGCAGTAGTTGAACCTCTAAGGGATAAATATAAAGATCATGATCAAAAGTTTCTTTTTCAGAACCCACAATATTTCCATGTTTGAATTATCCTCAAGAGGATTGGGATTGGTTGAAATATCTTGAGCTAGTTTTTGAGTTCATAGAAATTCTTAAATTTATAAAAGTAAAATGTGTTACGTTCAAGATTGATGGACCGAGAAAAAGGTGGTGGAATTATATGGTTACTATAAAGACACATGATGGATTAGAGTGAAGAAATTTTATATTTATTTACACTAATCAATTCAATCCAAAATTGATGTTATTGGTGCCATCTATAGGGCTTCTCAACCACCATCAGTATGAAAAGACTATGACATAGTATGAAAAAAATTGCTGAGCTTGTTCATTTTTCTCTTAAGGTGCTGTTAAAATAGAAACTAAAGGTTCAAAGGCTTGATATGGGTATATTATTTGATATTTGAACATTTATCCTCTTCCTAGCGCTCACTTCTTATGATAATGTGCTGGATAGAGTGTTGATGGTTAATCTTGACCTTGGTGGTAAGTGAGGGTTGATGGGAGTTCATTTTTCTTCCAATGTAAGTTTTGTGAGTTACTCTAAAGGTAAAATAATTAGGGAGATTTAACATGGTGGTTATAGAAATCACGCTTCATTTAGTCCTCCTTCAGTGTTTATAAGAGTACCTTTTACTTTCTTTTATTGTGGGAAGGTTGGGCATTTGAAATGGGTTTGTAAAGAGGAACTAAATACATACATTTCTGGTGGTCGTTCAGGATTCCAATATAAATTATTCCATATATTATATACTCCTCATAGATGTATTGGAACATTAGACCAAAAATTATTGTGGTATAATCATATACATTATGAACTAAGGGGTTCTATCCACAAGTATCTTGAAACAAGCTTCTTCACATAGTGGAAGAGTCTCTAGAGAAAGTTGTTGCAGATCCAATGATTTGAGACGTATTATCACTATATATTCTTCATTAGTGATTTATTTATTTAAACATGGAACATCTCACTCATTTGTATCAACCTATGAACTAAATTTTCTGAATCATTCTATAGAGATTTTGTCTTATGGGATGGATATTACTATGCCCTGTAGAATGAAGAGAGAGAGTAGGATCTTCAAAGTCATGATTTTCTTTCTCTCTATCATATATTGAACATACTTGTTGCTTTATGGTTCTTGAAATGAGACCTCTTGACATCATTTATGGTATGGATTGGGTGATTTCTCATAAGTCCTATATTGACGGTTATCTTTGATGGATCTTTTACGATGAACCCTATGGGGTTTTCCATGTCTTTAAGGGATAATGCAAACCAAGGGTGACTAGATATGAAATTTTTTTATGGTTTAGGGAAGGGTAATCTTGAGGTTTTATTTTGAACTATAGTGAGAATATTTGATTTATAGTCTCACTCTAGTTGTAATCACATTTCCCAATGTTTTTCCTTTTGATATCTATGGATTTCCCCTGTTAAGAGAGGTGGTGTTCTCTATTGATTTAGTACCTGGTACTCAAAAATTATCTATCCATTATTACCATATGGCACCATTATAGTTAAGAATATTATAAATACATGTTGGATGATATTTTAGATAAAGTTATAATAATCCTTAGTGTTTTACCTCAGAAAAAACTTGTTATCTTTTTTATGATAGATGATGGGGAACTTCACCATTACGTTGATTAGTGAAAAATAATTCAAGTTATACTAAAGAACAAATATATATTACCATGAATTTATGATCTGTTAGACCATATTAAATTTTTTAAGTGGTTATCGAAGATCAATCTTTGATATATTTATCACCAATTTAGAATAAAAGAGTCTAACATTCAGAAAATGGCCTTTAAGAGTAGGTATGGCTATTATGAGTATCTTATTTTACCATTGTGCTAACCAATTATCCTATAGTTTTTATGGATTTGATGAATATAATATTTAATGAGTACCATGATTCATTCGTGGTGGTATTTATTGATGAAATCCTTGATCACTCTTAGAAAGAAGTTTTGGAAATATGGAGAAATCATTAACTTCATGTGAATCTTTAAAAATGTAATTTTTGGATTTGGTATGTGAAGTTCTTGAGAAATGTAGTCCTAAAACATGATATTTTAGTTGATTCTGAAATGGAAAGATCTATTATGACATGTGAGAAACCGTATAAGGTTTTCAAGATTCATATCTTCTTGTATTCTGTGGTATATTACCAGAGATTCCCCATAGGCTTATTGAAGTTGGCTTCTCTAATACCTGCTCTCCCTAAAAAATGAATGAAGTTCATTTGGGGGAGAAATTTCAGAGTTCTTTTATTGAGATGATATTTATATTGACTTCTATGAAAATATTTAATCTTTCAGTGGCTAGGTGGGGATATGTGGCCTTTTGTGATGCATCAGATTTGGGTTTGGGTTCTGTCCTTATATAGGACGATTACGTGGTAGCCTATAGTTATAGATAGCTTAGGCCACACTAAAAGGATTATCTATCCACTGATCTTGAACACGTATTTGTGATTCATGCTCTTAAGAGTTATCAGTGTTAGGTTTTTGGTGAAAAGTTTACCATTTATACTGACCAAAGGATCTTGAATTATATATTCACTCAAAAAGATTTAAATATCTGATAGAGGCATCATATGTAGTACCTATAGAATTTTTATTTCTATATATCTTACACCCCTATCAAGGGTAATATCTTTTTTTGATGTTTTGAGTAGGAAACTTCTGACCTAGGTTCTAAAACAATCATTAAAAAATAGTAATTTAATGTCTCCCATTACTCAATTTCATTTGGGATTCCTATAAATGATTTTAAGGTTGTTTTGGGAGAGTAAAATTGACCTCCTCGCCTCTCGATAGATATTTGGGAGTAGCATCTTGATGATGAATTATATGGAATTAGGGACTATATTTATGGAGGGGATACCATTGGTGAGTGATCATTTTATATAGAGGGAACCCTATGTTTTTTGGACTGGTTTGTTATACCTTCTCCAATGACAAATGCCGTGATGGGGGAGTTCCATAATTCCTAGTGGGTGGTGAACCCTAGAACCACAAAGATGTTCTGTAATATGAAGTGATAAATCTATTATCTATGTATGAGACAAGAAAAAACTAACTTCGTGTCTCATTGTTATACTTACTAAAAAGTTATAGCTAATAACTAGAGACCTTTGGGTTTTCTTCATCCACTACCAATGTCAACTTAAAAGTGGTATGATATTTCAATGGACATTTTGGAAACGGTTCTGCATACCCCTCATCGAAAGAATATGATGTGGGTTTTTATTGATAAGCTTATGAAATTTTATCTCTTTAAACCCATTTTAGATGAAACTAAAGTGGAGGACTTGGGAAGTCCCTATGTATAAGAAATTGTCAGATTGTATGAAGTTTCATCTATTTTATTCTATGATAGGGTTCCCCATTTCATTTCTCACATATAAAGAGGCCTCCAATAGACCATGGGACACTACATACATTTGATCTGGGTTTATAATCGGTAGACAGATGTCTAGATAGAGAGAGTTCGACATATACATGAGGACATTCTATGTTCTTGTGTTCTTGACTTTGGTGGGATTTTTGGGATGAACATTTGGTACTTGTTGAGTGAATCTATAACAAAATTAACCATTCCACTATTATAATTTATCCTTCAGAGGCCTTGTATGGTTGGATTTGAAAATCTCCATTATGTTGGATGTTTATTAGTTAAAGTTCCTTAGTTGGATAGAGTTTGGTCTAAGGTATAATGATAATGATTTAGTTGATTCTCTAGATAATTTTGATGATAAATAGTTGGTATAAATCGTATGTTGGTCATATTTAATGATCGTTCAAGTTTTCTATTAGTGATCATGTCTTTTTGATATTTTCACCTCAGTTGAGTCACTAATATCTTGGAAAATTGGGAAAGATTTCATTGAGGTTTTTGGGTCCTTTTTAGATTGTTAAGTGAGTGGGGAAAGTGGTTTACCATTTGTCACTTACACTATAATTGAATCCGATCCAAAAAACATTTCATGTATCGTAGGTTCGAAATTATCTTTTTGACCATTATCTTGTTTTGGCTTGGGAAAATCTTGATATTGAACCTGATTTATCTATGACTGAGTATCGAGTTAGGATTATAGATTTTGAGACAAAAGTTCTTCATGGGAATACAATACCTTTTTTACATGTCATATGGCTGTATGGTTCTAATTTGTATGAGATGTGGGAACATAAGGAACTAATGAGAGAGTAGTGGTACCATGTCTTCAATATGGAATCTTATTGATAAACTTTAAGGGATAGAAAGTGTTTATGCTATGGAGGTTATGACATCTGATTACTTTCTATCAGGTAATTATTTACCCTTATTTTCATCTAAAGTTTAAGGATGTATATTTTTTTATTAATGGAGTATGGTTAAAAATGTGTTAAAGGCTTTAGAGGGTTCTATTTGGGTCCAGGTTGTGTTTCAAGGCTTTTCTGTATTTTTCGGCATGAACTGTATGTGTATTATCTATAGGAAAGATTCACATACGGAATGTAATTATTGACATGAATCCATTTAATAGGAAAATATATGAAATATTTTCATGACTTGAATGATTTACAGTACATTAATTATTCTCATTACATAAATTTATCAAAATCTAGATTTTTATCAGGAGGCTTTTTTTTTCTGTGTATATGCTACTTAGTATATTAATGTCATAAATTGAGGATTCATTATATAAATTAATCATTCTCGGTGAGTTTTTACTAACTATATCTTAAATCTATTTTTTTGTGAATCCTCTTCCCTTTAATGCCTAAGGATACACTAGGAAATGTTTGGCTGATTTCTTCCCTTCCAAACTTCTCAGTTTGGAATTTGATCTCCATTGAGTTTCCTGGATATGGATTTCTACTTCTCTATATTTTCATTATTTTATTATGGTATGATATCATGGTTTTAAACTTAATCATAGTTTGATATTGATGTTTTGTGATCTATGATTTTGTTTTTGATCTCCTTCTCCTTCATTCTCAATAAGGGTTTCCCATTAAAGGTATTGATTTGATCATCGGTAAAAGTTTGGTGGTTCCATAAGACTCTACCCAATAATTGAAACCATGATTTAATTTATCAATTTGAAATGAGTTTTAAAATTATTTAAAAACCTGTATTTGTGATTATTTTTGTTTGGTTTTGAAAATGGTATGGAAATTATAAAAACATCCAAATTCAATGGAATTAAAATTGTTAGGTGGATTTGATAAAATCTGATGGCATGATTTGGAAATTGATTTCATGTTGAAACCAGATATAAATAGATTAAAATGAAATAGTTTTTTAAAAGTCATAAATTTTTGAAAACCTATTATTTGGTTTTGAAATGATAAAATTATGTTTAAAAATAAAACTTAAGAAATTGTATATTGAAATAATTTGAAAGGATTTGCTTTCTTATTCTTTATTGGTTGATTGAATAAAGAATATCTGAGATTGGGTAGTTAGTAGGAAATTAGAAAAATAATTCTCAGATCTAACCCCATAGCATTGGATTCATAATGAAAACATAGACTTAAATTTATTGTGTCTCGATTACCTCAATGAGGACTTGAGTCTTAATGGCCTCATACAAGGGATGTGAGAACACATTGAGCTAATATCAATGATTGGGTACTGTAAGGATACCATTAATATAAACTAACAAACCACAAGGCTTATTACATGGTGCTATGATATGTTTTAGTTGATGATTACAAGCCATTTATTATTGAACTTTTTTATTCATTCCATCCAATTTATGTAAATGTTTTATATAAAATTTTCATTTAAGACTATTTTGATATATCTTCCATGTATTATATTATAAAATCATTTTTTATTTAAAAATATGTAAATTCCATTCCATTCCAAGTTTTATTTAAATTTAAATCATTATAGGTTTAATTGTTATGGAATTGGTTATGGAGAACATGGTGATACCCTACTAGGCTATTTAGCTCCCACCCAATCATTACCTTTGGGAATTTGTAGATTATATTATGCTAGTTTTAAGAAAAGAGAAATAGCCACATGGAGATGGTGGATTTTCTTGTTCATATGGACTTAAAGTGATGGAGGTAAATGGTGGAGATGTGATCCACCTATTTCATAGGATATGTATGGAATTTTAAATTTTAAGATGTTTTGTATTTTTTATGATGTATTGTTTTTTTTGGGTTTTATTTAACTTGTTTAATTCTGGTAATTTCTTCCTTTGGAGTGTTGAGAATACCGATTTGTATATTTTTCCTTTTTATATTTCATGGAAAATCATTCCCTCGTGATTCTTGTATGATTACAGGTGATTGTTTCCAACCCTTGGGGATAGGAAACTATCTTTGGGAAATGTCAGGACCAGCTCAGGTATCAGCGTACCAGGGTATCCAGTCTATTCCATGACACATTTATTCTACACATTTTAAATTTAATGGGTAACTACTTATAAACATCACATTTAAATGCCAATAAACCCATCATATAGTCATTTCAAGATAAACAATCCATACTCACATACAAAACTAACCGTACTAGGCATACTTCTTAATCACTTCACACAACCTCACTACTTAAAACCACCATATCTCAAATTATTTTTTTAAACATGAGACATAAAAATAATATTTATTAAAAATTAACACTAGATAACACCCTAAAACCAAAATAAGAACACATCAAGTAACCCATTCTTGATAAACCCCATATCTCTAATAAAACACCATATATTCTTTCACATCTGATATCCTCCAAACAACTCCTCTATAAAACACGAAAACTTAGTTCCATACTATTTGATAATTGATCTAATTTATGGGGAATATACTCATGACCTCTCAACCAAGGATGCGTAATCCCAAACACCTCACACCCAGAACAATTACCCATCACTTTCCCTATTATAAAATGAAAAACCAGTAGATCTATAAGATTGGAATATCTCACAACTATCTTCTTAGTAATTGTGACCACTACCTCTAACTATGACCACTCCTTACTCACTATAGAGAGTCCATACCACTATATCAATAAAAACTCACAAACCATCCCGAACCACTAAATGACCACTAGGAAAATACCACCCTTTATCCCAACCACTAGAGGGTTCACATTCAACCCAATAGCTTTTACTAAAAAAATTTAACCTGTAAGTCCATGTTACTTAAAGACCCATTTACACACTCTATAGGGAGTCACACTACATTTATAAGTGAATATCACATTACAATATGACACTTTCAAGGAGATATCAACAAAAATAACATATAAAAACAAACAAGTTATATCCTAGGATCATACCACCAATACTACCCAGACTAAGAAACTTCTACTTGATTCGACCCATTAAAAAGAATACTTTCACTATACTTTCAAATTTGCAACATCATAGAGTTAATAAAAAACATACAAACACCACTTATATTTTAATTAAAATTTATATAAAAATAATTTATTTTATAAAATCGAAAATAAATTATTTCTTGAATTTTAATAATGGAGACATATTTTTCAAACAATTTTTCAATATGTTTTTTTACAAAAAACCATTTTTCTCAAAAACCATTCTCTAGTTTTCTTCTTCGAAAACTACTTCTCAAAGACAAGTAGTTATGTATAATTTTCAATAAAATAGTATACTTACCATCAATACTAATATCAATTAGATCAATACAAATCAAAAACAACAATCCCAAACCCTGGGTAACTTGAATTTTCCACCGGTTTGGTTTTCACAAAACACTATTATAGGGACTCATCCAATTTTTTATACATTTATAACTTCAACTAAAAATTCCACAATAGTAATACAATAATAAAAAAATCTTTGATACTATTTTGTAAGACCCATGCACTGAAATCTATCCCTTGGCTTGATCCAGGGATTCCACATATCCTCAGGTGCACCTCCCTATATGCTAGTGTCTCTTAACTATGGAAGATAATATATCTTCAACATATAAAGTATAAAATCTTGGTACCATCACATTAAATAATATATAAATAATTTAAATCTCACATAACATCAACATGAATGCATATAATAACAGAAAAGTTCTTTGCATCAATAATAATGGATATCAACAAGCCATAAAAATGAATCAAGGAAATATACACACAAAATACAAATAGGACAACCCATAAAACCCTCCATATATAATATTAATAAGAACAAAAATACTAGTGGAGAAAAATAAACACCTCCCTCCTTGAACATTTCTTCTTGTCCAGACCCAACAAATCCATCCAAATCTCATATACAAATTACTAACTAAAAGGAAAACATAACGTTTGTGCATGCACCATGGGTCCTATGTTGGGTGTGAGAATATGACTCATTATGGTATCACCATTTTTTCCTTATATACAAAATAATGTTTTTTATTAATTAGATAAAATAAATTAAACATCACACAGACAAACATGTCAAGTCATTATATACTAACCATGAAAAAACAACACATGACCCACCAACCTTTTCTAAATCTAGTTTAAGAAGTCTTCTCCAAAAAGCACTCTAAACTCATATCGCATCGCTTAGGTTAAGGTAAAACCAATAATCTTTACACCAACCCTCTAACTCTCTTGGTGTAGTCTCATACCATGCTACAAACCTCCACCCTTTCACTAAGGGTGAGGTCTCATACTATTCCACATGTCACATTGAATACCCTACTGCATACAACAACCTTATTAATCAAGGTGAAACCTTATACCCTATCACCAACAACAACTTCTTACACCACCTAGTAACTAAAGGTGAGGTATCATACAATATAATTTACAACACACTATGTCACATATCACCACATTCTCACACAGGGTGGGGTGTCAGGTCATCTTGTACCACAAACGACATCACATAACTCACCTATACCCTATCACTTAGGGTAAGGTCTTATATTAGATCACATTACAGATCATATAAAGACAACCTCTCACTCAATGTGAGGTCCCATACCACAAGACATACCTTTTCAAATAACACGTCTCCTCCCACCACCCTCCCATGTAGGGTGAGGTTTCATATTGTATGATCCCAGCTTTTCATACAAGGTAAATAGCCTTTTATTTTTAGTTTAATTTCGTCATTTGGAACAAAAATGAATGCCAAGTAAGGATATTGACGAAATGAGGGTGTTTAGGGACTTTTCAGAGATCAAAGCCCCTTATTTTTAAGAAAACAACTAGGTCACATGGTTAGTAAAAACTGTACCGCACATGGTAAATAGTTTCTTCTAACCATGTGGGGTGTTTCACAACATAGAAGGGGGCCATATGAGTTTCCCTAAATTTGAGACCCAGGGCATACATCATTTATTCTGATTCAGACTTTTTAACAGAGGTAAAATGAATGGTTAGCACATGGTTTTTCAAAATTTGCACCATGACCATGTGAGGGGGTCTTGTGGTAGTGTTGGGTTCATGGTTGGCTCACAGTTGGGTTAAATGTGCATCCAAACCATGTGAACTAGTTTTAAATGGGTCAAAAGAACAATTTTCCCATGGTTAATTTAAAAAAACCTCCTCTTATTTTTATTATTTCTTCCAACATCCATTCCCTCTCCCTCTTGTTGAAGTTCCCCTCAAAGCCTAAATATAGGCTTTGATCCCATCGGTCCATCCCCCATCTGATTCATATATGATTCATCTCATTGGATACCTATGATTTATTCTTTCCATAGACTCCATTCCTCATTTTTATTCCTATCAACAATGTTATTTTAGTGTGAGTTGGTATGTCCTATTTTTAGAGAATTCACATTTCATCTATTTTCTTCTCATATAGGACAAACTAAGGAACGATATTATATGAGGAATATGTTATAGGAATAATTCTGTTTGTCTATAAATTTTTCTTAAAATTCAAGTATTTATACAATGTTTCTATCGTGCCTCATTCCATACCTTTTGTATGTTGCATACAAAATTAGTAAACCCCTAAATCAAATGTTAAATTCTTATTTAATACATTCCATAGCACCTTTATACTATGTTGGAGTTTGTTTAACTCAACCCAAACCACTATGGGGTGGGTTCTTCCTTTTGTCTATTGAAATTTCACCTTTGAGGTGATTTGAGGTCATCATTATTTTTATGGATTGAATGTGGTAGTAAAGTGGATTGTTAAATGTTTTAATCACCTTAAAAGACCTTTTCATTTGTATATAAAAGGTGATACAAGGATAATCCTTTAGATTGTATATGTTTATGAATGGATTAATGAAATTATTAATGAAATGGTTTATGAAATGGGGAAAGAATTGGTTATGATGATAATTGAGGGTTCATTGTATGGAACTGATATCCCACATGGATTCCTTGGAAATTTTTACTCCTTGGATCTATTTTACATGGCCCACCTATATGGCTTGGAAATTTATACTCCATGGATCCAATTTACTTGACCCAATTTGGTTCCTTGGACATTTCTACTCCTTGGGTCTGGTTTACATGACCCACTTGAATGCCTTAAAAATTTATACTTCTTTCATTTGGTCTACTTGGCCCACTAGGATGCCTTGTAAATTTCTACTCCAATGATCTAGACCACTTTGATGCCATAGACATTTATACACCATGGATCTGGCTTACATGGATGCCTTGAACATTTCTAATCCTTTGATCATGGCATGTATAATTCTAACACTTGATTATATAGAATATGTTGTTGATAATTCTTACCATGCTTTAAATTTAGTCCTTATGATTTATTTGTTCGACAACAATGATATTTGGTAAAATAGATAGTATCACTTCACTCTTATTACTTTTATTCATGTTCTATATGCACACTATTTCAGATTACATGAAAAGACTAGACTTGTTATAGATATCATTCGTAGTATCCTACCGAGTGATTTCTCACATAGGTTTAAGACCACTATATGGTACTCAGACATAATTCATGGATACAGGTAGGGACAAGGGCAGGAACCATCTTAGTAATTCTTAATTGATTGTTTTATAGGATTAGGGGATCATAAGATAGATCTATAGCTCTTGATGTTATCCAAAGATAGTTTTTTATACTATAGATACTTTTATTGTACCAAATTATAATTTCCTTGTATTTCCTATATATTTTATAGATCCATGTCATACATATCATTTTGTATATAATGCTACCCTTGGATTTGATTATTATTATTATTGTCTGGATGATTTATCTTATGCTACTAGATGATATCATATTTCTTCCTTTTTATTCATTTGTGATACTATTGTGTTACTCTGATAAAGATAGTATGGTCCCCCCCAATGTACCATCATAAACAATCACTTCTAGTTAGAAGGATCTGGCGTAGAAGAAGGCACACATGAGGCCATGTAACCCACCGGCCTAGAGTCATTTTAACATCCTGACTTGGGATCCACTGAACAGTTCCCCAATCTGATGGGTCATATGGTCGGAATATTAAAAAGTTATATTAGATGGGGGTTCCTTTTCTTTTTGTCATTTTATTTTGGATTGGAAGACTAGATACTTGGAAATAGTAGGTATTTGGAAATGAGATGTTCTTGGGGAAAGCTAAAACAAATACAAGTAAAATAAAAATTACCTGGGAATAAGACTTGATGATTTAGTTTTCCTTATTATGCTTAATTTTATTTCATGATTTTGTGATGCCTGTAATTTTTGGTGTTGATTGGGATTTGGATTTTTCACTTAGCCCAGTATGTAAAGGAGATATTGGTCTCATGCATCATTTTAGGCTCATAAGAAATTCACATGCCATATATATGTCATTTCATCTAGTATGAATTTCTTGACTATATGATATTACTATATGTGCCTTGAAATATATAATTGTCACTTAACAAACATTTTTTTTAGGAAACTGAAAAACATAATTGGTTACATAAAGTGCTTGCAACAACCTTGTAACACCCCAAGATTTTATGAGATATATTATTATTAATTTCTTTGATGTCTTCTATTGTACACTACACCAATATTAGATTGTACTATACGCAACACCGTATTAGCTTGCAGTATATAAAACACTATTCTTGGCTCGTGTTACACACAATTTCAAGTTTGTTTTGTAGAAATTATTGTACGAAACATTAAGTATAGATTTGGTTTAATGTATAAATGAAATAAGTTTTGATTATGTTATACGCAACACCAAAGGGAGGTTTCACTACACGCAGCCTTGACTTGGCTTTCATTACATACAATCGTGACCTTCATTGATAGCGTGTGTAGTACACAATACTGAGTTTCACTAAACAACGATATGTTATTAAAATATTATATAAACTAGCTGTTATGAATAGTAATACCCACTTTTTGAAATTTTATAAATTTTATCTTTTAAAATTGACTTCATTTTTGGATTCGGAATATTGAAATTAGCTTAGGGTGAATTTTTGGTATTTTTGTGAAAACTTTCAATTTTTGATGAATAGTAAAAACACTGAGTTATTGGTTAACATCGAATTGTTATTTGAATAATCATTTATTTTATTTAAATTTATTTTAGGTAAAAATAGATATATAATACCTATATAATTTCAATTTAATTCATTGGATTTATTTTATAATAATTTTAGATATATAAAAATTTTATTGAACTTTTTACCGTCTTTTACCCACCTTCTAGGAGAATTTGTAAATTTACATAAAAAATAATTTTACTGCTTCAGTGAGTTGAATTTAAAAAATCCGAGAGACACGGTTGATATCAGTAAGTAAAATGTGGTTCAATGAGATGAAAGTAATTTATGGTGAATATAAACTTTTAACTTTTATTTACCACGGTTAAAAGTAAACAGGGTAATTAAGGGTAAAAATGATATTATTATTACCCTAACACATGTCCTAATTCTTTTTTATAAATGTAATTCGAAAAAAAACAACCTTAGGAATAAAATATTACCCTTTAGGTCCACTTGTATTAGATTAGGACATTTATTATTATTTAATTTAAAGAAAGTTAAAATAGTTAAAATCAAAGTTTAATAACTAAAATTTTTTTAATATAGGGTTATACATAAGATAAATTCGATTATAAATATCAATTAGGAAGATAAAAAGATTTCCTACATAATGGTATTTGATTTATAGTTTTTTAGACATTAGATAATTTAATTTATCTATGACACATTGATGATGCAGTAATTACCTTATTAATGAAATATTAACATAGTTGATATTATAAGTACCCAAATAAATGTAATTTGAGACGTTTTATGAATTAAACTAATTTTCTAGGTTAATATAAAATATTAGGGTTGGTTAGATGAATTTTTTTTCGAAGTAATAATTCTGTTATGAATTAAGAAAAAAAAATACCGAAGTGTGTCAAAATTGACATAAAAGAGTTTTTAAAACAAATATTATATTATTAATTGATATTCTATTCCTAAAAATCTAAGTTTCGGCCAAGATACTTATATAATAATATATATGACATTAATGAACCAATTGGGGTTTGATTGATAGTTTATAGTAAGTTTATTAACCATATAGTGTAAGAATACAAGAAGACACGGTAAAAGTTATATTATTTAACTTAGAGTTAAATCTAAATGATAATGTTATAATGGTAACCAAAACCTGTCTAAAAAATATTGGTTGAGAGGATTTCGACCCATCCCCACCCTAGATACTAAATAAGTCACTTTGGAGCCATTATAAACTGAATATGAATTTATTATAAAATAATATTTTATTTTTTTTCTAGGGTGCCCCTCACCCCTCTTATAAAAGGGAAGTCCCTCTTATCTCAAATTCACTTCTCCCAAGCCATTTGGCTCGGCCAGACCCAATCAAAATACCCTCTCAACTTTACTCCCTTCATCCTAAAGGCCTTCCTTTATTCGTAAATCTAACCTAAGGAGCTCTTTTGATCAAATCAAAAGGAAGAAGCTGAATAAGAGGAGTCATAGACACATATGGAAGAAATTGGACATAAGGTAAGGGATAATTTTTCAAATCTCATTTTATCCCAAATTGCTTATATGTAAGTATTTACTAGGGTTATATTTTTCATCCATGTCTATAAAAGTGTTTTTCATAATTTTTTTAATACTATTCATTGTATGTTTAAAGTCATGTTTACCCCTCTTTGACTTTTACATTGTGTTATGGAAGGAATATTTCTTTTGTTTACCATTCAAGGAACTTTTTGACTTTTCTAGAAAAAGTACGAGGAGAATGTTTTTTAACTTATACAGCATGAAGGAATTTTTAGGATTTCATATCTCCTTTTCTTCCTGAATATTACTCGGCCATATTTCATGATTATTTTTAATAAAATCCTTTTCTTTTAAAATTGTGTGCCATTTTTTTAAAAGAAAATGATTTTGAAGAAGAAAGGATATTTTCCTCAAGAATTCATATCAAGTGTTTTTTCAAAACTATTTTCCATCTAAGATGAAATTATTTAGCATGTTTATGTTTCAAGTATAATGTCTCTATTATTTACATCGTTTGATTTTTATTATGATGAAATGATATCCATTTGTTTTATATGGATTATGTCACGATGAGATGATGTTTATGAAACCCATTTTATTCATTTGGTTATGATGAATGATTTATTTTTATTTTGTGGCACACGGAAGAATGATTTCATTATGAGATGGGTGGGACCTATATCTCCCTCCAATGCATTGGGTAAAGATTTATATCTCATGATTTAGGCATGGAGAGAATAGAAAGTGAATCTGGTTCAGTAATATAGGGATTGAACGACATGTAAACCCGGTTACATAATGGACTTTGTCCACTATTATGGCCTAGGTAGTAATGCCTTGGCTACTATGGAAATAATATCATGTGCTTAATGGTTTTCCAAAATTACATGTTTTATTCCCATGATATTTTATCATGATTGATGTTCCATTATGATCTATGCCTTACGTACTGCCATATTTTTGGTCATTGCTCAAGATTTTTATGTTTAAACATTATGTCCATCTTTTTAAATTCAAATGTAATTCGTTTGTTTTATTTTCCCCAAACTTACACTTACTGAGCATTTTAGATCACCCTTTATATGTTTTCCCCATGACTTAAAGAAAGATTTTAGGTAAGAAAATAAATTGGAAAGACCTTTATAGGAGATGTTGAAGATCTTTCCCCATGACTAGAAGATGATGTTTTGAGTTTCCAAGGACACTAAACTTGTATGGTCCTTGGGTGTCTATTTTTGTTATGTATTAAGTATTCCGCAAAAGTAATGTAATGTCCATGTACGTCAAGTCTGGGTCTCTATAGTTTGGTATCAGAGGAAATGTTTAGTTAACCTTTGGAAACTAGGATGAGAAAACTTTATTGAGATCCCTAGAGATATTTCTAAGGTATGTCAAGGAATGTCCTTAAGGTTATGTTTAAGTATAGGTTATAGTCCTAGAATTATTATAACGATCATGAATAACCTAGGATTAAACCTAAGATGTTATAGTTTGAATGTACTCCTCATAATTATGTTGTTTTCCAAGTGTGAGTTTTTGCCTCTCATACTATTCTTTTTGGGTTTTAGACGATGGATGGAACCTGAAGGAACTGTGTTGATCAATGTAATGGATGATTCAATGATTTTACTCCTGAACAAACCAATGTTTTGGGGGATAGAGTTCAAAATCTTATTGTTATACTTACATAAGCTATGAATCATTTCGGACTTCCAAATGAGCAGAGAAGGGAACAATATTCTATTTAGTCTTTCATTAGGAAACATCCCCCATCTTTTAGTGGGTCTTCTTATCCACTTGTTGCTGAAAAATGGATCAATACCATTGAAAAGATATTTTCCATACTTCGCTATTCAGAGCATGAAAAATTTATTTTAGCTATTTACCGTTCAGACGGTGAAGCATTCCAGTGGTGAACTCTAATTAAGAATAAAAGGCCCCAAGATGAAATTGAATACATGGAATAGGATGAGTTTAAGAACTTGTTTTTCAATAAGTACATCCCTCGAATTCTTCGAACAAAGATAGAAAAGGAGTTCCTTGAGTTTAAGAAAAATGATGATGAATCTGTTGGTATATATGAGGATAATTTTAAAAGATTGCAAGGTATGCATCTGGATTTATCATCCAACCTGAAAGTAAAGTAGATCGATTCTTCAGTGGCTTAAAACCAAGTATTTGAAGGGAATTATCTATAAGAGACTTCAGTAGCTATGAAAAAATTGTGTGTTGTACTATCAAGGAAGAATTGGAATTTGGTGTAACATATCCATCTCATGGTTTTTACAAGAAACGAAAGATGGAGTTCAAGGAAAAATCTCAAAACTATGGTGAAAAGAAGAAAAATGTTTCGTTATGCTCAAATTGTGGAAAGAAGCATGGTAGAGATTGTCTTAAAGGGACTAGAAAATGTTTTAAGTGTGTAAAAGGATGTCATCGAGTAGCTGAGTGCCAAAGTAATGAGAAAAAGGTAGCTAATGATGTGAATAGAGAAAAGACTACAGAGAACGCACCACCAACACTTCAATGCTTCAAGTGTAAGGAAATGGCGCATTATGCTAACCAATTCCCTAATCCAAGGGTTAATGATGATCGACATCAAAAAAATCTCAAGGAAAAGGAAAAAAGGGAAGTCACATGCGATCACTACTGGAGATGTTGAATTTGACAATGAAGTGATGGAATGATTAAGTTTTTATGTAACAGGATTCCAAAATAGTATTGTGGAACCTCATTTTTAGTATCGTGGAATATTGGAATATATAGGTATTTGTTTTTTGTGGTTTTCAATAATTATATGGTACCGGTAACCATTAAAAGTGACTGAAATATTTTTGGCAAGTAAATGATATGCGCATAATGAAGGTATAAAGAGATGATGAAATGTCTGACATTATTAATGAGATCATGACTGATATAAGGATAAAGTGATATCATTGTTTGAGTATATAGAAATTTTGGGAATTTGGTATGTGGAAAGAGTTGATTTTTGACAGCATTCATTTTTTCACAAAAATTCTATGGTAATTTATGTTTCAATAGAATACATGATTAAGGTATTCACATGTTTAGAATGCGATCAATAAGATATATCTAATGATATATGGGGGATAAAAGATGGTATTCACGTGCTTGTTATGTGACCTTTCCAGTAATCATTTTATTTATACTATGACATTGGATAGATGTATTTTGGGTAAGTCTAAATATTGGAATAGATTATTTCGGATGTCAGATAGTATTGTTTAAGGCTAGAACTATTTTTGATATTATTTCTGTAATGTTATAATATTGTAGTTTTAAAAAAAGGACAACCAGCAGGATGGGTGACAACCCGTCGTGTTGGACAAGGTTGCAGGAATCGAACCCACAACCAAAGTGTGACATGCCTTTATTGCCTACCACTAGCCTACATGAAGTCCTTGGTTAGTAGAAATTAGATTTATTTTATTAATTTGTATTATAGTTGAATTATAAGTTCATTGTTGGAATCATATATGGTTAATCTCACCATAGATGGACTTATGTATATTTAATAACTTTTACAGACTTTTTGAGACAGATGGAATAACCTTTCGCATAATCTACTGACACTTCAAGAATGAAAAATTTAACTTCATTTATTTAATAAGGGATGAAGTAGAAATTGTTCATGAAATGACCAATAATGATATTACACTGAAATCAAGTAAGTATTTCTCCTTATGCAATTTTTTTTTCAACAATAGGGAAATGATATTGAAAACCAAAAATTTTGTCTTAATACCCTCACATCCGATGAGTCATATGGTACCTCAGATCATCACAAATTTAGGGTTTTGTGATTATTGTATTTTTCATAGCCATGTCCTCTACCTCTCTCCATCAGAACTTGATGGTTAGATTTCTCTTCCATATCCATTTTTTCACCTATGTTCTCCTATGTGGAAACCCAGTGAAGATTTAATTTGTCTAACTATTACATTTCATACTTTTGTTTTTAAAATTAAGTTTTGGTATTCCTTTTTACGATGTGGGTTTCTATGAATGAGACTTTCAAGTAGTAAATGATTTATAACACCGACGAATTTCGAGGGCGAAATTCATTTTAAGGGGGGTAGAATGTAACACCCCAAGATTTTATAAGATATATTATTTTTAATTTCTTTAATGTATTATATTGTATACTAAACCAAGATTAGATTTTACTATATGCAACATTACATTAGCTTGTAGTATACGCAACACTATTCTTGGCTCGTGTTATACAAAATTTCAAGTTCGTTTTGTTGAAATTATTCTACGCAACATTAAGTATAGATTTTGTTTAATGTATAAATGAAATAAATTTTGATTATTTTATACACAAAACCAAAGGGAGCTTTCACTACACGCATGTAGAGACCCGAATCTTGACATACATGGAAATTACATTACTTTTGCGGAATACTTAATACATAACCAAAACTGACACCAAAGGACCTTAATAGTTTAGTGTCTTTGGAAACTCAGAATATAATCTTCTAATCTTGGTGAAAGATCTTCAACATCTCCCATAAAGATCTTCCCCTTTTATTTTCTTACCTAAAACCTTTTTTTAAATCCCGGGGAAATTAAAACATAAAAAGGGTGAGCTCAAATTCCTAGTAAGGGTAAACATAGAGAACATAAAACAATCCATAAACATTTGAAAGCAAAAACTTTAACATGAAATTTAAACATCAAAATCTTGAGCAAAGACATAAATTGTGGAAGTACGTAAGGCATATATCATAATGGAACATAAACCATGATAAAATATAATGGGAATAAAACATGTAATTGCAGCAACCATACAGAACATGTTTTATTTCCATAATAGCCAAGGCATTATTGCCAAGACCATCTTAGTAGACAAAGTCCCTTTCTGAATCGAGTTCAATCCTTGTTCCAGTCCTGTATTACTGAACCAGATTAACTTACCATTCCAGCCATGTCTATCTCATGAGATATAAATCTTTACCCAATGCATTGGAGGGAGATATAGGTCCCACCCATCTCATAATGAAATCATTCTTTCTTGTGCTACAAAATAAACTTAAAACATTCATCATAACCCAAAGAATAAAATGGGTTTCATAAACATCATCCCATCATCACATAATACATATAAAAGAAATGGATATCATTTCATAATAAGAAAAGTTAAACCATGTAAATCATAGGGACATTATACCTAAAACATACACATATTAAATAATGTCATCTTATATGGAAAAATGGTTTTGGTAAAACACTTGAAATGAATTCTAGAGGAAAATATCCTTTCTTCTTCAAAATCAATTTATTTTCACAAAACGTCATGTAATTTTAAAAGAAAGAGATTTTGTTGAAAATAGTCAGGAAATATTTTGGAGGAAGCTTCATGAAAATAAGGCTTTATAAAACCTTAAAAATCCATTCATACTATATAAGATAAAAAAACATTCTTCTTGTACTTTTGCCAGAAAAGTAAAAAAAATTACCTCGTAACGTAAAAAAAAGAAAGATTCCTTAAATACAATGTAGTAAAAGTAAAAAAAGGGTAAAAATGACTTTAAAAATACATGAAACCCTTTTTAGAAAACATGAACATGGATGATAAATATAACCCCAGTGAATACTTACGAATAAACTATCTCGGATAAAAACGAGATTGGAAAAGTTATCCCTTACCTTAGGTACGATATGCTTTGTACGTATCAGAAACTACTGTATAATGATTTAAATAATGTCATTGACTTATTATAGAATCATATTCATTGTTATGATATCATATATGGTTCACTTACGACTTTATATTACCCGTTCTTTTGTAAATTTCATGTTAAAGAAGCGTTTTGGGTAAAACGTTTTATTTATCGTACGTGTTTGGACATGTTGTTCTTGATATTATTACTTATATCCTGATTTACATAATTCTATAATGTAATAAATGATTTATATATAATATATATTCAGAATATACATATATATATGATAGATTGATAAATGGAATGAAATACACCGTTCATGGAGACGGTAGGCCGTATGTACGCATGAACGCTGTTTTCGTTTCCTTATTGAATTGAATGGAATTAAGTAGATGATATAAATATATATATACATAAATAAAGTATCATTATTATGTAATATATTTCATTATTATTCATTATATATACTTTATAATCATTCATGAAAGGTTAACATGGAGAGTGAATCTTATCGCGTCGTGGAGACGGTAATCCGTACGTACGCATGAGGGATGATATCATTACCATATTTATTGAATGGAATTTTAGTGAATGATATAATATCTTAGAATCAGTATGATGTTATAATAATCATATGTAGTTATTATTTACAACATTATAACCATCCAAGTTAGGTGGTGGTGGAAAAAAAGATTGCACCATGGCGTGCAGACGGTATTCCGTACATACGCACGCGTGGTGATTTCATTTTCCGTAGGATGGATAGAAGGTGAAATATGGTTGTTTCATATTTATAATAACATATCAGTATATAATTAATACTGATGTTAATACTTTATAATGAAACAACTAATTAAGAGGAAGTAGAAGAAGGAAGAAACTTGAAAGAATCGGTAACGGATATTACCTCTTATTCGACACGCCTCTTTGAAACCTCCTCTTAGGGCACTAAAATTGGTCTTTGAAGAAGACCATGACCTATAGTAAGTTGATATGGAGGTTGAGAAGGTAAATGGGAAGTTTTTGGCCAATATTCAAGGCTCAAAAGCATGTGAAGAGAAGTAGGAAGGGGTTCCCTTTTTATAAGGGTGGAGAGGGGCACCTTTGGAAATATTAAAAATATTAATTTATAATAAATCTAACCCCAGTTGAACACCACCAAAAATAACTCATATTCTAATATTACATGAGATAGGGTTGTAATATCATCAAACAATAAAATTTATACATGTTGGGAATTTATTCTAAACATTATCAACTTGATTTCTCCTTATTTAATCTATTAAATGTTATTTGTGATAATAATATTCTAAATTTTAAATTGTTATAAATAATTACATATGTGCTGTGAATTATCCATAATTAGATAATTTATGACATTTTAGAATATATAAATTTAAATTTATAATTTTTAAATATTTTTTTGATTTTTAAACAATTTAATAATGTTATTTTTATAAAATAACAATAGTGTCAATTTTGACTCTATTCATTTATTTGAATTTAAATAAATTCCACATAGAGGATATATTCAAAATAAAATATTTAATAGGTTTATAACATGTCATAGTAATCTATAAAATTAGTGGAGGACATTAAATAGTTCATATATTATTTATTTTACTATTTGTAAAACCATTTATTTGATATTTCTCTTAATAAAATAATTACTACAACATTTTTCTATAATTATTAAATATAATTATTTGTCGTATAAAAATTAAAAATAAAATACTAGGATTAAGATAAATCTTATATCTTTCATAATAATACATTTAGTAGGATTTATCTTCTAAAACACCCAAATTTTAAAATGTTATATTTATTAAATTATGAAGGTGACAACTTTGACATTATATAAAATAAAATAATATAAGGGTCATATTCACTTTTATAAGATACCAAACGGTCATATATTCCATAATTGGATGATTATGGTGTATATAAACACTGAAAATAAGTTTTGGTCAGGTTTGTGAGCTCTTTAATATGTATTACTTTTTCAATAAAAACAATATTATTGATTTTTTTACTAAATAAATAATTTCTGCATCATTAATGTATAAGATAATAAGGTAATTAAATAACTCTTAAAAATAAAAAATAAATTACCATGATAAAGAAAAACATTTTATCTTTCAAATTAGTATTTATAACCGAATTTATATTCTATATAACCTTATATTAGAAATACTTTAATTATTAAAGTTTACGTGAGACATATTTCACTTTACTATAAATAAAATAAACTAAAGGTCTTAATCACCTCCAAGTGGGTTCTAATGGATTCCATTTCAACCCAAATATGACTTAGGACAAAATATAATCATCCAATTGTATTAAGAAAAGTGTTAGGGTAATTTTATAATATTATATTTACCCTTAATTACCTGATTTACCTTTTACTATGGTAAATAAAATTTACCGTAGTTACTATTCATAATTCCCAAAAATAAAATGTAGTATATTAGTATAATTTGGACCCAATGATTCCAAATATGGAATCCATTTTTCCAAATTCTATACACAGAAGTTGTAGAAATTAAATTAAAATTAATCTCATTGTCGAAAGAAAACGAGTTTTTGTTTAAAACATTGCAAAAGATTGAATTGATTTAACCTACGAATTCATTGTAAAATCAATGATAATGACATAAATTATAATAAATGTTAAAAATATATTCTATTTATACTTTAAAACCATTCAATATAATAATTTAACCACATAAATTATTACTGTGAAAAAAGTTGTTTTTAATTAAAATATAGTGTGTTTTTACTATTCATTAAATTATGAAAGTTATCAGAACAATATGAAAAATTTATCCAAAGTAAATTTTAATATCCTGATTCCAAAGAAGATTTTTATTTTGTCAATTTGAAATTATAAACATGTTAAAAACTAGATTTAAAGTGGGTGCGTCATCAAAAGGCGGAAAAACTGCATTTTTTTTTGAAAAATACTTATTTTACCTGAAAAATTTATTTTGTTCTTATACCATGTTCTAGAAAATGTGTAAGATGAATAATAATGTTATAAAATTGAAAATTTAGTTAATACTATTCATAATGGCTAGTTCATAATAATATTATAATAATATATCGTTGTTTAGTAAAACCCGGTATTGCGTACAACACACGCTATCGAGGAAGGTCGCAATTGCGTGTAATGCAAGCCAAGTTAGGGTTGCGTGTAGTGCACGACTCTTTTATTGTTGCGTATAACAAAATACAAACATATTTCATTTATACATTGAATATATATATATATATACACTCAATGTTTTGTAGAATAACTACTATAAAACAAACAGGAAATTGTGTGTAACACGATCCAATATTAGTGTTGCGTATATTGCAAGCTAATACGCTGTTGTGTATAGCGCAAAATAATCTTGGTGTAGCATACAACAGAAGATATGAAATAAATTAAAAAGAATATATCTTATAAAATCTCGGGTTGTTACAACGCTGCCCTGACTTGGCTTGCATTACACAAAATCGCGACCTTCCTCGATAGCGTATGTAGTACGCAATACTGAGTTTCACTAAACAACGATATGTTATTAAAATATTATATAAACTAGCCGTTATGAATAGTAATACCCACTATTTTAAATTTTATAAATTTTATCATTCAAAATGGGCTTCATTTTTTGATTCGGAATATCGAAATTAGCTTAGGGTTAATTTTTGGTATTTTTCTAAAAACTTTCAATTTTTGATGAATAGTGAAAACACGGAGATATTGGTTAAAACCGACATTTTATTTAAATAATCATTTATTTTATTTAAATTTATTTTAGGTCAATATATATATATATAATACCTAAATAAGTTCAATGTAATTCATTGGATTCATTTTATAATAATTTTAGATATATAAAAATTTTATTGAACCTTTTACCGTCTTTTACCCCCCTCCTAGTAGAATTTGAAAATTTACATAAAACTTAATTTTACCTCTTCTGTGAGTTGGATTTCAAAAATTCGAGAGACAAGGTTGATATCAGTAAGTAGAATTTGGTTCAATGAGATGAAAATAATTTTTGGTGAATAGTAACTTTTAACTTTTATTTACCACGGTTAAAAGTAAACTGAGTAATTAAGGGTAAAAATGATATTATTATTACCCTAACACATGTCATGATTCTATTGTATAAGTTTAATTCGACCAAAAAAAACCTTAGGAATAAAATATTACCCTTTAGGTCCACTTGGATTAGATTAGGACATTTATTATTATTTAATTTAAAGAAGAGTTAAAATAGTTAAAATCAAATGTTAATAACTAAAACATTTTTAATATAGGGTTATGAATAATATAAATTCAACAATAAATATTCGTTATAAAGATAAAAATATTTCCTACATAATTGTATTTTATTTATATTTTTTATACATTAGATAATTTATTTTATTTATGACACAATGATGAAATTGTAATTACCTTATTAATGAAATATTAACATAATTGATATTATAAATCCCCAAATAAATGTAATTTGAGACTTTTTATGAATTAAATTAATTTTCTAGGTTAATATAACATATTATTTTTGGATAGATGAATTTTTTTCTAAGTAATAATTCTGTTATGAATTTAGAAAAAACAAAAAACAAAATAGTGTCAAAAATAACATAAAATGGTTTTTAAAACAAATATTATATTATTAATTGATATTCTATTCCTAAAAATCTAAGGTTCGGTCAAAAGACTTATATAATAATATATATGACATTAATGAACCAATTTGGGTTTGATTGACAGTTTATAGTATGTTTATTAAGCATATAGTGTAAGAATACAAGAAGACACAATAAAAGTTATATTATTTAACATAGAGTTAAATCTAAATGATAAAGTTAAAATGGTAACCTAAACATGTCTAAAACCTATTGGTGAGAGTATTTCGACCTATCCCCACCCTAGCCTCGAAATAAGTTACTATGGAGCCATTATAAATAGAATTTTAATTTATTATAAAATAATATTTTAAGTTTTTCCTAAGGTTCCCCTCACCCCTCTTATAAAAGGGTACTCCCTATTCTCTTAAATTCACTTCTCCCAAGCCATTTGGCTCAGACAACCCCTACCCAAATACCCTCTCAACTGTCCTCCCTTCATCATAGAGGCCTTCCTTTAGTCAGAAAGTCAACCTAAGGATCCATTTTGATCAAATCAATAGGAAGAACCCGAAGAAGAGGAGTCACAGACAGATACAGAAGAAATTGGACATAAGGTAAGGGATAATTTTGCAAATCTCATTTTATCCGAGATTTCTTATACGTAAGAATTTATTGAAGTTATATTTTTCATCCATATCCATAAATTTTTTTTTCATAAATTGTTTAATTTTCTTCCTTGTATGTTTAAAGTCATGTTTACCCCTCTTTGACTTTTACATTGTGTTATGGAAGGAATATTTCTTTTCTTTACCATATGAGGAACTTTTTGACTTTTCTAGAAAAAGTATGAGGATATTGTTTTTTTACTTATACAGCATGAATGAATTTTTATGATTTCATATCTCCTTTTCTTCCTGAAGCTTACTCAATAACATTTCATGATTATTTTCAATAAAATCATTTTCTTTTAAAATCGTGTGGCATTTTGTTAAAAGAAAATGATTTTGAAGAAGAAATGATATTTTCCTCAAGAATTAATTTCAAGTGTTTTGTCAAAACTATTTTCCATATAAGATGATATTATTTAGCATTCTTATGTTTCAATTATAATGTCTCTATTATTTACATGGTTTGATTTTTATTATGATAAAATTATACCCATTTGTTTTATGTGGATTATGTCATGATGAGATGATGTTTATGAAACCCATTTTATTCATTAGGTTATGAGGAATGATTTATTTTTATTTTGTGGCACACAAAAGAATGATTTCATTATGAGATGGGTGAGACCTATATCTCCCTTCAATGTATTGGGTGAAGATTTATATCTCATGAGATAGACATGGATGGAACAGTAAGTGAATCTGGTTCAATAATACAGGGATGGAACGACAAGTAAACCCAGTTCAGTAATGGACTTTGTCCACTATGATGGCCTTGGCAGCAATGTCTTGGCTACTATGGAAATCATATCATGTGCTTAATGGTTTACCACAATTACATGTTTTATTCCCATGCTATTTTATCATGATTGATGTTCCATTATGATCTATGCCTTATGAACTGCCATGTTTTATGTCATCGCTCAATATTTTGATGTTTAAACATTATGTTCATCTTTTTAAATTCAAATGAATATGCTTTGTTTTAATTTCTCCATACTTACCCTTAATGATCATTTGAGATCACCCTTTATAAGTTTTTCCCCAAGATTTAAAGAAAGGTTTTACGTAAGAAAACAAATAGGGAAGACCTTTGTGGGAGATGTTGAAGATCTGTCACCATGACTAGAAAATGATGTTCCCAGTTTCCAAAGACACTAAACTATTATGGTCTTTGGGTGTCTATTTTTGTTATGTATTAAGTATTCCGCAAAAGTAATGTAATGTCCATGTACGTGAAGCCTGGGTCTCTACAAACCTAACTATGGTTTCCTATACATATTGATGTAGAAATCTTAAATAGTCAATTTTGGAACCCTGCATTATGTACCATTGTTCTCATTGGATATATCGTGTATATGGTTGTGATTTAATTGATTTTATAGTTCAATTTATAAAGTGGTTGTTCCTTTGTAAATTGGAAATGGTAATATATATAATTAAACCATTTAAGAATAATTATAATATAAATAAATAAAAATTTAAATGACTTGAATTCTAAAATTAAAATTTTGTAATTAAATGGATCTTACAATTGAAGCACAAATGGTTCTTTCCTATATAACTTTATATTGACACTTTATATAATAGAACCCCCATTTTATTATTGAAAACATGATAATTAATATACCATGGAAGTGGATAGTTGGTAGTTTCTCTATCGTTCTTATGATCCTTATGTCAACAAGACCTTACATTAGATTAGGAAAAGGGGAGTGTGAACAATATATAGGAAGGTTTCTAATTGTCTTATTTTTTTTGTCTCTGATATTGTCTTTATAAAATCTTTTTTAAGGAATGTTCTTGGAATTTTTAGAGATATTTCTCAATTAAGACCTCTAGCTATGGGTTATAAGGGTGGTGAAACCCTGCTCTATAGGTGGTGGTACTTGGGAAACCTATATAAAATCTTGTAGTTCCACATGAAACACCGCCAGTTATACTTTAAATGGATGATGATTCCCAGTTTTGAGAGGGGTTCTTATGCTTTATACATAATTTAAAGGTAGCTTTGTGGCCTAACTTGACTATGGAAGAGTTGATATGTGAGTTTCAATGGGAGCATCCACCTATTATCTTAGGGGATGGTTTTCCCTAGGCTACTAAGTTTGGGTTGAGGCTATTTTGTATATCTTTGATAACCTGAAGATTCCTCCATAAGAAAGGGTCAAGAAGGTGATGTATATTCTTACGTGATCCACCAAGAATTATTCAGATGCCTTGAACTAGGAAGGTATACATTGAGATATGATTTTCATATATTTCCAATATAGTTTTAATGAATATTTTTTCACAGATACATTAAGTGATGAATGGGAAATAGATTTTATGCATTTGGAGTAGGGTGCTTTGTCCATTATGGAATATTCATCTCACTTAAGAGAGATTCAGTTCTTTACAGCTATATATCTTGAAGATAAGATATCTAGGGTGAGTCTCTATGAAGAAGGTCTTAATCATGTCATTTGATTACAGGTAAATGCTTTTTAATTGGATACCATATCTGAAATAGTGAATCAAATGATTATTATTGAATTTAATATGAATATAAGGGTATATAGTAGGGTAGTTCAGCTTCAAGACCTAGTATCATGAAGACCTAAATTGATTAAAAGTAATATTTCTGTTGAAATTGTTGTCAATACACTTGATTAATAAAAATATAATGTGTTGGTAATTGAGAGTTGGTGTTTTGGTGTTCTGCCACTATATTTTTCTTATGAAATATTCCTTAGTTTGAAATGATACTTTGGGTACAAATGATTCTTTAAATAAAGAAACAATAAGTGTGGTGAGTTTATATCTATTCTTAATTATCAAAACCTGTTTAAATTGTATAAGGATATTGTACATTTTTTACCACATTTTAAGAATAACAAATGACATTGATTATCAATTAGTATGTTGATTAAATTTAGAAAAGTTGGTATGGATAATTGTTTGAAGATATTTTATATTTTATTGTCAAATTATTTATGAATTGATAAGTTAAAATAAAGAGAAAATATTATGACCATGAAAAATATTTATTTTTCATGATGAATATATTGATAAGGTTCAAATATTTTGGATTTTATTTCCTATATCTTATGTAAGATTATTTTTTTATGTCTTCCCAAAAAATTGAAATCCAAGTACACTACCCAGTCAAGATTGCATGCTAGTAAAGTGATAGGGCACATGGGAATTAGTATAGAGCTACCAGGGCGGGATGATGGCGAATGGAGGCGTAGGCATGGGGTAGTGCTTGATTTGTTTTGGTATCTCTCGGTAACAATTTATATAAAGTTATAGATGTGACTTTTATTATAAATGAATTAACATCAAGAAGAGAATTTTGATGTGGGATCATTTATGATTTATCCAAATGAACCATGACCATACAATATTTCTACTAGGATTATTTGAATTGTTCGATCAACTTAACCACATTATCTTCCTCCTTGATCCATCAGAGGAGATATGTGTGTCCGGAGCACACCATAAAACGTCATCTGAAGAACAAATCATGACATTATAATACTATTTCTTTGTTATGATGACTCCAATATGATATAAATCATATAAAATATATATTTCATGAAAAAGTGAAGTTCAAATCATTGAATAATTGAAATGATAAAAATATTTTTTTATCTATGATGTTTATATCATGCGAACTGTAACCTGTGTTTGTGAAGGGTGTGAACTGATAAAATAATGGTTGGATATCCATGAATTTAGGAGTTACTAATTCACCGGTGTTTGGTCTATAAATATTGTTCAATCATCTCATTTGAGGTGTGTGCTTCATTAAGGACATGGTTCTATAAAGAAGGCCAGATAGCGTAGTTTTATAAATGTCTATCTATTGGTTCTTGTGTGAACTGTGAACTTGGTTTACTTGGAAGAAATTATTTCATGGTCAGAGTGAAGTTTGAACATATACTGATCATACATATTAAAGTGTTCAAGGAATCTTATTGAGTTGTGCACATCAGCAACCAACACACATTTGGATTTTGGGAAAAAGAATAAAAATTAAGATTTTAATACTCATGCATTACACACGTACAATGTAGTGAATTCATAAATGTGGGTCATTACGTGAACAAGGTTTACAAAGAGGTTAAATATGTGTTTCGTGTGTGTGTACATCATATAATAGTAAAATGGAAGCATTGAGGGTAGTGATAATATCACGTATTTAAGGCAGTAAGGCATTTTACATTCCTCTGGTAGAGTTCATATATTGTTAATAATTTTAATCTGTACTATGCTACACAAAGCAACAAAGAAGAGATTGTATGTGATATGTGTGCATGAAGGAAGTTCAATGAATATTTTCTCAGGAAATATAAAAGGTATTCAGAAATTAAAGAAGTAAATGAGTTTGGGAAATGTGGTTGAATTATTCAATGCATACATGCAGATGAAATAATTTTTCCATCAAATAAATAATATTATACATAAAATTTAATAAGCATAAAGCGCAATAAATATCCACCAGTCACTTAAATTGGTATAAAAGAAACTAGTTACACTACTGATTGGATTTATCTTATTGACTATGTTGTTTTTATCAGACTTATATGATGTGAAGATTTGAATTTGAAGAATTAATAGAGATGTCTCATATTTAAAGTTCAGTTACTATCTATATCAGTGTCAATAAGAAGTTTTCTACAAAACCCTTGAATAATGGACATATGAAAAAGGTATGAAAGAAGAGAAAGAATTTGAAGAGGAAAGATTCTTCACCACAAAATGAATATTGTTTTAATGGTAATATATTCGTATTATATATTAAATCTATTGATAAAGATCTTTTTTATGAGTATAGTTCAAGGGGAGATGAAGAAGAATTTACTTAATAACTATTAATTTTTATTCAAAAGTCAAAGACTATTTTAATAATGTTTCTACCTATGTTTTCACTTATATATTTTCTTTTATCAAGGGACTATGTGATGAAAATTCATACCTTGAAAAGGAAGTTGAGGATATATATAAGGAATTGGAAAAGAAGTTTCAGATATTTAAACATATCTTATAAATTATTTATTCCAAAGAATAAACTATATCACTTTGTAATTAACATTTATTCTATGCTGAAGAATAATTCAAAATAAATTTGTGCGAGAAATAAGTTACTAAGATGGACTTTACTGAGATGATTTACACAATTGAAAAATATCATAAATATATCATGAATGGTAAGGACTCTTAGTTGGTAATCAAAGGCAAGGATAAAATATTTATCTGAGATGAAAAATTAAAAGAACGGTCTATATTTCATTATAATGAAAAAATATACTTTGATTGAAGATGAATTAAAAAGGACTATTTTTGAGAATAATATGACTGAGATGGTTTATATAGATGTGATTTATGCATTGTAGAAAATATATATAAACCTTATGAATGTTAAAGAATCCTAGTTATAGGTTGAAAAAAATATAATTAAAGATTTGAATAAATATTTAATGGAGGTAAATCAAGTGCATGATGATAAAATTTAGAAAATGAAGAGTTAATGGGAAGTCAAATTGAAATTTGTTGAAGATCAGAAAATTTTTCTCAACATGAAGTTTATTGAAATGGAAGTAAACATGAAAAATATTAAGGAACCAAAATTAAAGAGTTACCAAAAATAATGTGAAGATATGGTGAAATTACATAAAGACCAGAAGAACTCTCTAAATCTGAAATATCTTGAGCTCGAGGTGAAGTTCAGAAATCTGGACAACACCCAAGCTAAATCTTCACAAAATGATAAGATCATTAAATCTTCAAAGTGTAATTCTAAAAAGAGTATTACTTATAAAAATACTCATTCAATTGGAAATAAGAACTTGACATTATATAAAGATATATCTATTGAAATCTCATTGAAATAGGTACCCATTGATCCAGAAGTTTATGTTTGTAATAATATTATTTCATATTCAGGTACAGGTTCTAAAAATAATTATAGTTAAATATAGATGAATAATACTGATGGAAAATCATCTATGTCATCAAATGTGGACATGAAAAAGTATAAGAATTGTTATTCCCGACAAAGTTCTAAAATGAAGAATCATATTATTCAAAATCAACATGATGCCAAATATAGAAAAATTGTATGATAGAATATGATATCAAGGTTTTTTGGATATTTTCAGTGTTTTTGGGAATTTGGGAATTGTTCTATTGGCTATTGGCATAATTTTTCAATGTATGATAATCCTAAAATTCAATCATTAAAGGGGATTAGATCTGATGTGAAGATAATTCCTGCAAATTTGAATCATAATTCACAGATGAAGTAGAATATATATATCAAGAATAGATTTTATTTCCTTGAATAATTTTGTGATTATTTAAATATAATTGGTCAAATTTATAATGAGTGAAAGTATATACCAATCACGTACTATGCATATACAGGTATGAAACAATGACCACATCAAATGCTGATGAAAAGAAAAAATGAAAAAAAATATCCCTTAGGGTGTGAGCAGGAGAAGAGAGTTATGAAAATTATAATGAAAGCTACAATAAAGAAGAAAGATAATATTATGGTCACACCAAAGAAAATATATTTCTACTATGGAATAAAATGCCATAATAAGGATTTTCATATTGGTTATAAACACTAATTCTTGTAGAAATAAGTCAATGTAGAAGAAGAAATTATCATAAAAATAAAGTAAAATTCATTATTTAGTGCATAAAAATAAAGATCACAAATTTCAATTTTGTAAGGGGTTGTTTAAAAAGGATAACACTATGATTTTCATAGATTTGTGTGGAAGGTGAAAAATGTCTGGGCATATTGATGAAAATTCATGACATGGTTGCATGAAAAAATTGAACTAGAGAAGAACCAATGGATTCTTATGTTAGAAATGATACTATGAAGGAGTCGAAACACTGGAAGAAGTTTGATCACGTAAAAAAAGAGTGCTTAGTCATATGACCAGATTAGCTGAAATTGGCTAATATATTGGAGGAGGAAAAGAAGAATGAATGTGTACTGCTAACTTATGTGATGATTCCTATTCCATATAAGATTAATGTAGAAGAAATCAATAAGTACATACTACCTATAAATGATAAAATTTGGAAATTATAAGAATAATAAATAAATATTAGTTTTCATGAATCCAGATAAGAATTTAAAGGAGTCTTTGGGTTGATAAACAAATACCATCCATGTTGCAAAAAATGAAAATCATGGAATAACCACCTTATTCCCAGGTATATTTTGTGTTTTTTCTTCTATAAATGGAATTAAAGGTGAGGTATATATTCAGGGGGAGTCATGAAGATATGACTATACTGAAAATATCATACAACATCTAGGAGGCAATCCATCATGGAATTATTTATTGCAATTGCTGATAAATTTTTTCTTGAATATCCTTCTAAAAGAGAGTCAATCATAATGAAAAATATAAATAGAGCTCATCACTCCAAGGGGATAAAAGATAAGTTACAACCAAAGTTAAATATATCAAATAGTATCATAGAATATTTGAAGTTATGGTAAGCTTTTTATTTTATGATTTCAAATTTTAGAAATTGAAAATTGTCATTAAAAAGGTATATTCTCCTATCTTTTTATGAATGAAAATTATGAATCAGAAGGGGAGAAACTGATAATTTGATAAAAAAATTAAATTTATTGATAGAGGAGTAGTACATTTTTTCAATTGAATGTTTTTAATATATATGTAAAGATGAATGCAGGAGATTATATGAATATATTTATATAATCCTTAGAAATAAAGTTTCAGTATAAGCATCATATTCTATAAAATTTACTGATAGTATTATTGTCTAAATTGATCACACATTTTTTCAACACTGGTTTAGCCCACATTGACTTAGAGATGATTAATTAATAAGTCATTTCTTTAAGAAATTTGATTCTTTACATGTCCCAATTAGATCAATTTTAATTTCACATTAAGTGTCATCTCCTATGAAATGATGAGATTGAATAAGAAAAGTAAAAAAGTTCAATTATTGCAGAATTAGGTGATTTAAGTTCTTTCCCATACTTATATCTTTGTATTTATTTTCAAGTAAGGGGGAGAAGAAAAAATTGAATTTGAAAGTTAAATGGGAATTAACAACCAATCCAAATGGGGATATTGAACAAACTTAATTGATTAAGTGAAATATTTGAGTTGAAATTGTGATTAATGCACTTAATTAATAAAAACTATATGTGTTGGTAACTGAAGTTTGGTGTTCTAGTGTTCTTCCATGAATTTTTCTTGTGAAATATTCATTATTTGGCAATGATAATTTGGTTGGAAATGATTTTTTAAATAAATAAATAATAATTATGATGATTTCATATCCATTCTTAATGATCAAAACATGTGTAAATTGGGTTAGGATATTGGACATTGTTTAACACATTTGAAGAAGACCTTATGACACTAATTATCAACCAGTATGTTTAGGAAATGTGGAAAACTGGAGATGGATAATGGTTTGATAATATTTTAAATTTATTATTAAATTATTGATCAACTGATGAGTTAAAAGAAATATAAAAAATTATGACCATGAAAATTTTTTATTTCTCATGATGAATATTTTGAAAAGTATCAAGTATTTTGGAATTTATTTATTATGTCTTATGGGATATTATTTTTTTAAGACTATCTAAAAAAATGGAATCCAATCACACTTCCCAGACAAGTTATCATGTCTAAAAAGATCAAGGGTTTGTGGGAAGTAGTGTGGAGCTATCAGGGTGGCACATCAGCAAATAGAGGATCAATCATAGGGTAGTGCTTGATTTTTGTAGGATATCTTGGTAACCATTTCATGGAATCTATAGATGTTCCTTGTATTATAAAGGAGTTAATTGTAGAAGAGAGTTTCTATGTATTATCATTTATTATTTCTCCAAATGAACTGCTTCCATATGATCCCTCAGATGGGATCATCTAAGCCATCCAATCAACTCAGTCACGTTATTATTTTATTGATCCATCTGAGTAGATCTGTGTGTTAGGAGCTCACCATGAAATGTCATCTGAATCTAGAAATGATACATTCGAACCCCACTTTATCATTATGATGAATCCAGGATGATAAAATCATATAAAACATAGTTTTCATGAAAAAATGAAGATCAAATATTTGAAGATCAGAAATAAGAAAAATATTGTTTTACTTATGATGCTGATATCATGGAAACTATAACCTATGTTTTTTCAGTGTATGGGATAATTAAATAATTCTTTGTTTTCTATAAATTTAAGAGGTAATTATTCATTGTTATTTGGTCTATAAATATCATTCGAGTAGCTCATTTGAATTGTGCGTTTTCTCTCACATCTGAAAGTTGAACACAATTTTTAGAGAGAAATATAGACTATATTACAAATGATATTTGTGAAGGAATTTCCATGTGATTTTTTTATATTTTTTGATTCTACATGATCCCGTGATGATTCATCAAATCATTTTTATGGTTATGTTTTTTTTGTGAAGGATATTGGAGTACCCATTAAGTAGGATAGTTACCGCGTACTTTTGTTATGTAAAATTCTGTATATCATTCCTATGAACTGATATTCTCATGAATAACATATTATGAGAATATTATAAGACTATTTCATGAGATAGGATTATGAAAATAAAAATAGTGAAATATTTGTTTTACCTTTAAAAAGGTCTACATACACCAAGGAGGGAGCAGGTATATGTTAATCTATGTAAAACTATTACATGATGAAGATAGATCTTTTCATGATTATCTATGAATAACTCTATTTAAAAGAAGAATTTGGGTAGATTAACTTTTTTAATAACACAAGTGTGATTTTTTAAGGGCATAGTTATACTAATAAACCAAGATAGTGTAATTCTCTACACATCTATCTATGGGTTCTTATGAAAAATGTGCACTTTTTACATGGAAGAACTTTTTTCATGATCAGATGGAAATTTTCACTTATACTAGTCATATATATTAAAGTTTGCAAGGAATATTGTTTAGTTTTTCACATCAATAGCCAACACACATTCAAATTTTGTGCACAAGAAGAAAATTAACATTTTCATACTCATGCATTACAAACATACAGTTTAGTGAATTTATGAATGTGAGTTAGTACATTAACAAGGTTTATACAAAGTTAGAATATGTATTTATTGTGTACATGAATAATATAATTGTAAAATGGAAATATTGAGGGTATTGAGCATCTCATGTATTGAAGGTAGTAGAAAAGTGTACATTCATCTTGTGGAGCGCATACACTATTAAGAAATTCAATCAGCACTATGCTAAATGATTGAAGGAAAAAAATATTGTATGAGATATGTGTTCATGAAGAGAGTCAAGTGTATATTTTCTATAATAATATGATAATATTCAAGCATTAAATAATTAAATAATTTTTTTCAATATTCTTGCATTCTTAAATGAAAACATGTACGTGAAATAATTTTTGCATAAAATAAATAAGATTATGCATTGAATTCTATAACCCTAAAGCATAAGAATTATACATTTCATGATGAGTGTGAAATGTGTTTTGAGATTGAATTTATAGTTTTGTATTATAATACAACTTTCATTTTATTGATATTCCTTCAGTGGTTCATTCTATTACTATAGGTAGTTGAATTACAAGTGTTATCTTCTATAATTCAGGATAGTATACTTATATGACTATATTATAGCATTGTTGATTATATTTAGTGGCAATCAAAGAGTTTAAGTTTAAGTGAGAAAGTTCAAAATATATTTATTAGCATTGGCTCAAAGAGGAAGATCAGTTTTGTGTTAAAATGGTATATTGAAGTTCGTGTGATAATTCTCATTGTATTAAGTGTTTTATTCTGAAACAATGGAGGGATTATAGTATAAAGAACACTAGTGGTATTCCATTATAATTTGGGAAAATTTCCATACCAATCCACTATGGTTTTTGGGTGATACCTAACCAACCAAATTGTAATTTTTGATTTATTCCTAGTGGAGAATCTATGTCTAGGATCATCCTGAACACAACAAGGATGTAGTCACCCACATCAGGGTCAAACCTTGTAAAAATAATGTGTGATGTGATTAATTTACTTTTTATCTTTCATGCGATATAATTGTGTTTATAAATAAATAAAATCCATCCATTCTAACAAGTTCATAGGTTCAAATTTAAAAGGGGTAAGAGAAAAGAAAAGAAAATTAGAAAAAACTAGTGTACAATGATTCACCCCACACTTAATTTACCTTCACGATCCATTGGGAACTTCATATAATAGTATTAGGCCATAGGAAGTGATTCATTGAGACCTCATGTGTGGGAAATACCATCCAGAACATGTGTACTAGTAGTTCTATCTCCTAAAACCTATATGGGAGGTAGGGACACATGAGGAGATAGTGTAATAAAAAACTAGTTGATTTCTGAGCCTATGGAAGGATGGGCCATCTAAAATGGGTTTTCAGGACCTTTCACTTAGTATAAAATAAGAGAGGTTCTGCACCGACACCATTTTTAGGCGCAGGTATAAAATTTCCTTGTTAGGAAGGGATCTGGAGTGAAACTAGAAAATAAGGTTGAGGTGGTGGTTGTAGATGAGGTAGCCTAACAAGAGACTTATAGTTCCATCAAATCAAACATTCTCAGGTGATTTTGGATATATCTTAGGGATATGTAATAGGATATATCTATGAAATGCAATTAATACTTGAGGATTATAGTGTTGAGCCTTATACAGTGAGAGGTACTATTATTATAGCCTCTACGTTAGTATCTTCTATTTTCAATACAAGTTATACTCAATCCTTCATATCTATGACTATTGTGGATATCCGTAGGCTCAATTTTTAGTATTCCTATGGAATGATGAGACTTGATACTCTATTTTGGGTTATATTAGAGAGTGGACACTAGTTTAGGTAGTACCCCCTTGAGATTGGTGGATGTCATTTTGAATGGGACCTCTTTATCCTTGAGATGATGAGGTTTGACATCATTCTTAAGATGGACTAGTTGGTTATATATCTCACTTATGTTTAATTCTATTACTGAAGGGTGACATTCACATCACCATGGGGTGTGGTTTTTTTACAAGGGTGAATGGGATGTCCAGGTGCATTGAGTAGGACCCGAGAATCATGGGTTAGGTGGGGTGACAACCCAGATTACTAAATTGTATCTAGCTGATCAGGGAACCCATCAGACCTATTTCTCTCTAGTTGTATATTATTTTATGGATTTTTTTCTAGATCAATTTTCAGGACTACCTCCTAAGATGTAGGTATATTTTTTCATCTATCTAGTTCTAGGAGATTCACTAGTATCCATTCCTCCTTACAAGATGGTTAGTACTGAGTTACAGAATCTCAACAGGCATCTAGAGGACTATGAAGAAAATGGGTTTATATGACCCGATTCTTCTCTATGGGGTTCAATGTCCTTTATACCCTGAAGGTGGATGTAACTATTCATTTATTTGTGGATTTGTAAAAATCATATCAATTTATGGTTATGAATTGGTATCCCATTCTACGTATAGGCGACCTCTTTGAACAGCTCAAAGGAGCTCATCTTTTCTAAAAAAAATTAATTGAGGTCAAGTTTTAACTAGGTATAATTTTGACCACTAGAAAAACCTCATAGATATTTTATTATCAATTATAGTCTTTGGGAGTATATAGTTATGTTTTTTGGGCTTACAAATTCACTGTACATTCTCAAGGCCCTAATGAATTAGGTTTTCCACCCGTACATGGATTCTTTCACAGTGGCTTTTCTGGAAGATATATTGGTGCATTTTCAGACATGAAACAATCATAAAAAGAAAATTTACAAGATTATGCGTACACTGAGTGAACATATCTTATATTCTAATCTAACCAAATGATATTTTTGGATAGACAATGTTCACTTATTTGGTAAATTTATGTTATATACAGAAGTATATGTTCATATAGAGAAGGTGAGTGAGGTGGTTTTGTGAGAGCGGCCTAAGAATGTATTTAAAACCCATATTTTCTTCGGATTGGGTAGTTACTATAAATGCTTCAACCAAGAATTCTAAGGTCTATCTATAATTCTAAATATATTGACTAAAAGTGGGGTAAATTTTATATGTTCTGAATCATTTGAAAGGGGATTTTAGGAGAAAAAGGTAGGTTCACTTTAGTATCGATCCTGATTCTTCTAGAGCCTTGCGTATGCAATAAAATTTATTGTGATGCATCAGGAATCAGTATGGGAGCTATCTTAATGTAGGGTGAATAAGTTGTTTCATTCTATTATTTCTATATGAGTCCACATAAATAGAATTATACAACACATGACCTCGAGTATGCTGAAGTTGTTCATGCCTTGCGTTGTTGGATTCACTCTTTGTTTTGAGATCATTTTGTGGTGTACAAAGACCATGAAAGCCTAAAATACATATTTATATAGAATTATATGAACCTTAGACATAGAATATGGGTTGAGTATCTCTAGTGATTTAATCTTGAGTTAGAATATAAGCCTGGAAAATACAATGCATTAGATGATTCTCTAAGTAGGAAAACAAAGACCCAAGCAGTATGGGAGGCCAGTAGTGAATAACCTTGTTCTATGAGATGCACTAGCTGGGGTAGGATATTAATTGGAAGGATTTTTCCTCATACTTATTAGTGAATTCCACACTTTTGTATAAGGTGAGGATGAGAAATTTAACAAATTCTGAAGGTTTAGTCCCAAAGGAGAGTAGAGAAAATGAGGACCGACCACTATGATGGCCTATTGGGGAGGATGAAATTATATATATTCATGGTCATGCATGGGTTAAAAAAATGTTCTAGAGGAAATTATGTGATATTTAAATGTCTCCACTTGGGAAGTTCATCCTATTATTACTGAGATGTATCATTATTTACACCTCCAGTGATGGTGTCCTAGTATGAAGCGATATATAGCTGGTTTTGTTAGTCGGTGTTCCACTTGTCAGTAGGTGAAGGAAAAACACTAGTGACCAGTGAAAATTTTATAGAAATTTCTAATTGCAAAGTGGATATGGTTTGATGTTTCCATATATTTCATTACTGGGTTACCGAGGTCACCCTGAGGTAGTGATGTCGTATGGGTTATTGTGGACAGACTGACAAAGTTCACCCATTTTCTACCTACTAGGGAGACCTTCTCAATAGATGATTTTGGGAGTCATTACATTAATGATATTGTATACCTTCATGGAGTTCCATATTATATTGTATCGGATAGAGATTATATCTTCACATCATGGTTCTGTCGAGGTTTTTTGAGGGTACTGGGTTCACAAGTACTTCTAAGTAAAATCTATCACACACAGACTCATGGTTAGTATGAGTTTATGAATATAAATTTAGGAGGAAATGCATTGATCATACACCATTGATTTCAGCGGTTCTTGAGAGGGGCATATACCCCTGATTGAGTTCACCCACAATACTAGTTATGAGGTGACTATATAGATGTATCCTTAAAAGGCCATGTATAGTAGGAAATTCCAATCACCTCTGAGCTAGTTAGAGGTAAAAGATGCAACACTACATAGACAATGTCTTGTTACAGAGACTTAATAGTAAGTTTTGATCATGAAATGGATATATATGCTCAATATAGATAGACATCGTATTAAAATCACCTTCTATGAACTCTAGAGTTAGAGAATAGGTATATTGTTTTTGTGAGTATCACCTAGATTAGGGAATATATAGATACTGATGAAAGGAGTGTTATCACCTTGAGTTTTGGGATTTTAAAGATTTGGAGAGAGGTAGGCCAGTATTCTATCAGTTGTAGTTACCTAATAGGTACAAAGAAATGCATGACGACTTCTACGTATCTCAGCTATATTGTTATCACTCTAACCCTTCTCACACTCTTTAGTCTGATAAGAATGAGTTACAAGTAGATGTATCCTTTAAATTTTTCCATGTATGTATCATTGATTGAAGCATATAGATTCTCCAAAGTAGTTTTTTCCCTTTAGTATGGGCGTTATGGTAGCATGAATTTGTATAAGATGAGACTTGGGAGTGGGATGGTATCAAATATTCTTAGTAGCTAGAATTATTCTTATACGATACTTTATTACCCTTGGAAAGGAAACTCAGGGAAGAGCTATTCTAAAAGAAGAAGATGGTATGATATTAGATTTTTCTATGAGGTACAAACCCTTTTATTTTTATTTTTATTTCTTCTTTTGACCTAAGATGAATATATATTAGGGTTATGGAAGAAATTTTGGTTCATAGGGTATTTTCCGAGCCTAGAGCCATTTTTTTGAAGAAAACAGTTGGGCCACATGGTTAGTAGAAACACTACCCCCCAAAACTAGGTTTATGTTAACCATGTGGGGTGTTTTAGTATACAGTATAGGACCAAATGGTTTTCCTTAACTATAAAACCTTAGTTTCACAATATTTCTTGTTCTGAAAACTTTCTAATTGAGATAAAACACATGGTTAGTGCATATTTGGCCTAACTGTGCACCATGATCATGTGAGGGAGTATTGTGGAAGTGTTGGGTGCATTTTTGGAGCACCATTTATACAACTATGTGACTAAACTATGTGACCTAGTTTTAATGGAGTGAAAAGTCCAATTTCACGTTATTCATTTAAATCATAAATACCCTCTTATTTTTCTTATTTCCTCTAGTGGCATGCCCCTCTCCCTCTTGTTGAAGTTGCCTTCAAAAACTACATCTATTATTTCATCTCATTATTCCATTTGACATCTAATTTGAGTGTTGTTTGTCTCATTGGATATCCACCATAGATTTATTATTTCCTTAGGCTTATTTAATTACTTTTCTTCTTCTCAATGATGCTATTTTGGTATGATATGATATGCCCTGTTTTTAGGTTTTTCATCTATTCTTATATTTTCTTTTAATCCAAGAAAAACTAAGGGTTGGTACTAGTAGAGGCATTTTCTATAAGAATAAGGTAGGTGGTCTATGTCATTTCCCTAAAATTATGGTTTTTAAACCCCATTTCCATTATACCACATGCTTAAACTTTCAGGTGTTTCTTCCACAATTACTATACCCTTAAATCAGGTTTTAAATTATTTTTTAATACATTTCATGATACACCTACACTTGGATAGAGTTTTTGGCCTCAACCCGAACCACCCATGGGGGTGTCCTTCCTTTTTTCCATGGAAATTTCATCCTTGGGGTTAGTTGAGCTTGCAATTATTTATGGGAGTTAAATGCTATAATAAAGTGGATTATTAAAGTTTGTAACCACCTTTAAACATCCTATCATTTTTATATGAAACAGAAGAATTGGATAATCTCGTGGATTATATATTTTTCTAAAGGGATTAATGAAATGGTTAATTAAATGGTTTATGAAATTGTTTATGAAATGATGAATGAATTGGTTTTTATGGTAATGGATGGTTCTTGGTATGAAATCGATAACCTAAATAGATCCCTAAGACATTTCTACTCCTTGTATCCAAGTTACTTGAACCAATTGGATGCTTTAGACATTTTTACTACTTAGATTTGGTTAACATGACCCACATGAATACCTTGACCATTTCTACTCCATGGATCTAGTTTTCTTGACCCACTTTGATGCCTTGGACAATTATACTTCTTGGATCTAGTTTACATGGCCCACTGGTATGCCTTGGATATTTTTACTCCATGGATCTAGCCCACTTGGATTCCTTGTACATTTATATTCCTTGGATCCAGCTTCCTTGGGTTGCTTGGACGTTTCTACATCTTATATTTTGGTTTTTATGGTTATGATAATTGATTTCATGGTGTAAGATATTGATTACTCTTACCATACTTTACAGTTTGCACTTATGATTTAGTTTTTTGATTACATGGTGTCCTATTGATTGTTATCACACACCCTATTCAGACCACCATTTAGTACCCAGATAGTCTTCATGGATGTAGGTAGGGACAAGGGTAAGAACCCACTTGGTCACACTCAGTTGATTATTTCATAGGATTTGGAGAGAAAATGACCATACTATAGATCATGATCCTTTTGTAGATGGATTATTTTTTATTTTTTATACTTTAGATACATGTATTGTACTGGATGCTTGTTTTCATGTATTTTCCATTTCTTTTATAGCTCTATTTCATTATCATCATTTTATATATGGATCTTCCCATATATTTGATTATTATTATTATTATTTGGATGGTTTATCTTCTCTTACTGGTTGATATTATGATTCCACCTTTTTGTTCATTTTTGATACCACTGTGTTACTCTGATCATGAGTGTATAGTCTCCCCACCATACCATCATACACCTTTGTAGCTAGTCGGCAACCTCGGCGTATGGGGAGGAATGCTTGAGATCATCTAACCCACTGGATCAGGGCACTATTTAGTGGAACATGGTTCTATATTTTACACATATAATAGTACTAAACATGATTATACATTATATTAAGATAATCATAACAACATAGTTCATGTCCAGATCTCATCTAGAAAACTATCTCACTTTAGCACACCACATGGAAGTAATCCATATAGTTCAACCACCTCTAACCCTAACCAAGGTAACCATGTGTCAAAATACTATTTCACTACGGAAGTCCCATATCCCCACTTCCATAGAAATTACATTGTCATGCACCATTGGTCACACTATACTATATCACAACCCACAATAATACCAAACAAACTATCATCAACCAACATAGAGGAACCTGCATAGGATTTCTTCTTTTTATAATTCTAGTATCATCATTGTATATTTATCCTTGTACGACACCACTCTACTTAACACAATGCATTCTAGACATGTATAAGGACCCATGTGTAAAAAATTATCACACACACTATGATGAAAAAAGATAACACATACCTACCATCCATTAAAAAATTGTGCATCCCTTCATAAGTTTTTTACCCATTCTTTTTAGATTTACCATAATCCATTTAAATTATATTTTCCTATCCATGAACCTCTAGGAGTTCCCCCCAAATCTAGGTTTAATTACTCCCAGGTTATATAGTCTTCATGAATATCACTAATCTTTGACTATAAAAAAGAACCCAACCTATATTCTTAAGGAACTATGTAACGACCCAAAATTTTGAATAGATTTTGTTTCCTAATTTTGTGTTTTATTTTATTTTACACTCAACAAAACTATTTCATTTAATAAAATGAGTATAATTAAAATGAGACTGTTGGGTTTTGACTGTTATATGACTGTTGGTCAGTATGACCATTAGAAACTAAATGTTTTGATTATTGTCTATAAATACAAGTGATCTTGGATAATTAATATAGAAAGAATATTTGATGGCCTCATACAGTAGTCTGGGGCCGATCGAGGCCCATCTGACAGAATTTGGAAAGGAGGTAGCACCACTGGGCTTTGCTCTGGACCAAACCCAATCTGAACTTCATCGTATGAAACTAGAATGGAATCACCTTTGCGAGAAGTTCAAGCTGATAGAAATCACTAATCTGGCAATGTTGGCCGAGGCACCCCAAGATTATCTCACCATAGCACACCTTACCCTTAGATCTTATGCTGGTGTTATAAGGGGCTATGTAACGAGACCTTAGCTACCTTGTGTAATCCCTTAATTTAAATAAAAAAAATCTGATTTCTTCTTATGGTGAAGTTTGAGAATTTTCAAATGTCCGGATAAATATAATATTCATATTATTGACGAATTTTTGAAAAAGGATATTTTAAAATATTTATGTAAACCATAAATAATTAATGATGTGTAATGATTTTCAAAAAATGGTCTTATAAAAATGTGTTCAGTAATAAATTTAGAGTCTAATAAGATCAACTTAATTTTTGATGAATAGTAAATTATGAATAGTGATTTTATGCTTATGATTAGTAATGTGATCAAATGGATTAAGTAAACTCACTTAAGAAAGTATTAATATATTCTAGGCACCTTGATTAATTAATGTGATTCAATAAAATAGGTAAATAAAAATTTCAAAAAAAAAGTCAAGTATTAGTTTTTTCAGGTGAATAGTGTTTTTTTAATTAAAAATTAAATTAAAAATATTTAGAAAATTAGTTTTATAAAATGGAGTTCATTTTCAAAGTTACTCTTCAAGGTAAGGGATCCTACCTCTCTCATTCTTTTCAAGTACTCTTTTAGTATGTCATTTCATTTAAGACCCATGTTCTTATGTTGGGGGATATTATTTTATATTCCCCTTACTGAAATTTTCATTATCATATGATGAGAGATCCCCTCTTACTCTCATCATTTCGTTTTATGAATGATTAAGTTGCGTTGTTAGGCTGCCGAATTTTTGTAATGGATTCTTCCACCCTTCTCATTTTTCAAGTTCTATTTTCATTTCATTTCTTTCAAGTTCTTTTTATTATGTTGGGGTACGATCTTATATATCTATCATACTGTTCTTTTTATTTTCATATGATGAGAGACCCTATTTGATCCCATCAATTCATTTTTTGATGTTTTAAGTAACGTCGTTAGGCTGCCGAATTTTCATTAGAGAAATATTATTTTTGTCTCACTTTCAAGTTCTTCATTTCATATGGTATATCTTTAAAATTTCATTAACATGTTCTTAAATCCTTTATATTCTATTCCCATACTATTTTATGGATCATTTATGAGTGGGTGACCCATGTCCCCTCTCTTTTCAATGTTTTCTAAAACCCTGTAACATAGCCATTATACTGCATAATTTTCATCTCAAAATGTATTTCTCTTTACCCAAATTCTTTTATTTTATTAAGTGAATACACAAAGATATTTCTTATATAGGTTTATTCACATATATATCAAAATGTTCTATTTTAATTATGGGACTTACATACATGAAACCCACTTTTCTTTTCCATGGGTTTAAAGTGACATAAAGATCATGTCTTTAAAGCAGTTTTTAAAACGTTATGATTTTGAAATGAAACCCATTTCATTTATACTATATTGGTTATTTATGAAATTTCTATGATGATATATGTAGATCACATGATAATAAATACAAATTAAGGGTTCCCCCTGATGGCACTCTAATGCATTGGTTAAAGACTTAATCTCTAGAGATGATCATTTTAATGATACCTTGGTGAATAACCTTGGTAATTATTTTTAATGAAACCTTGGGGATGGACCTTGGTGAAACGGAAATTATTGTCTAAGTTAAATGTTGTAGCCACATATTCAAGTTAAGAAACAAGTTATTTTTATTATGATATGCCTCATGATTTCTTTCTCATGCCTTAAAGTTCTTTTTCAGGACTTTATTGATGTATCTCTAGTTCTCATGTTAAATGTTTCCCCTTGTTCCCCTTATTGGGCCTTCATCTCACCTTTTCCTTTGATGTATATCCCCAGGTTATGAGATGCAGTAATGAACCTAGGATGAATATAAGGAGAATCCTTTCAAGTGTTTTAGAAGAATTTTTTATGTTTTCATGTATTAAGTTTCTGGTTTCCAAGACACTAAACCATAAAGATCCTTAGTTTTGTATAATGTAATGAAAGTTAATGTGATAAAAAGATGGGACACTATAGTTGTTATCAAAGGATGGTTTAGTTATTTATGGAAATTAGGATATAAAAACTTTAGGAATAACCCTATAGAAAAGTTTAAATATAGGAAATATTCCTGGAATTTTGGTGAGTATTGAGTAAGTGGTTTATCAAGAAAATACATCCCTGTCTAGACATGAGCAGGTAGAGGTGGCTCTGGCACAGATGTACATCGGGGTAAAACCTGAAAACATCTCTTTGAGATAGACTCAAACAGGAACTGGTACATAACAACGGGACTTTTTGCACTCTTGGTTACGACACTCCTAGGGGATATGTTTGGTTAATCGCAAGCTTTTTATTAATCATTTTAAAGGAATTATAGAAAAATGTAATTGTCTAAGCATGAAGTTTTAAGACATAAAATCCTTTTTAGTTAAAAGATTTTTAAATGAAATAAGTTTCTCACAAAGGATTTATTCTTTTAGAAAATTTCCCTATCATCAAGGAATACATTGACGTATTTCCTGAGGAGTTACCCGGACCTCCCCTAGAAAGAGAGGTAGAGTTCTCTATTGAACTCGTAGCTGGATATCATCTGATGTCAAATACCCCCAATAGGATGACAAATGTTGAGCTAGAGGAATTAAAGAAACAACTCCGAGATCTTTTATAGAATGGGTTTATCTGACCAAGTGTGTCTCCTTGGGGAGAACTAGTTCCCTTTGTGAAAAAGAAGGATGGATTGATGCTGCTATGCATTGATTATAGAGAACTGAATGCGATCACAGTGAAGAACAAATACTCTCTTCCAAGAATTGATGAATTATTTGACCAACTTCATGGGGATCAATTCTTCTCTAATATTTATCTTTGTTCTGGTTATCATCAATTAGGGGTGAAGAATGTTTATATTCCAAAAACCGCCTTCCAATCAAGATATGGGCATTATGAGTTTGTTGTTATGCCTTTCTGACTGACTAATGCACCTTCTTTTTTATAGATCAAGAATAAGTTGATTTTCTAAACTTATGTTTATCAAATAAATATCCTTTGTATAGGAAAATGGTTTGGTGATTAAATGATAAAGGTTATTTTGGATGATGTTTTCTTTTTTTTAAAGTACTATATGCCTAAGGGAAATAAAATACTACAAGATTTAAATTGAGGTGGAATGGTTGATTTTTTTATGTATTTATTATAGACATATGGTGATTTGGGTTATTTCTAGAAAATGATGAACCTAGCATAGAGAATATGTGAATAGGTTAATTACACTTTAGTATGATACTTTAATAGCAGTCGATGTTATTTTGAGATAAATGTTAAGATTTATTGTGCAAGACAATGTGATTAAATCCTTCTGAGTTTTGGGTTCCAATCATAGTTTGGTTTTTTCTGAAGACTTTGAAGGATGATTGTGTATTGAATGGTCTTTCTGGAACTTTGAGTACTTTTTGTTGAATTTTGGAGATCAATAGTCTTTTTTTCTTTTTATAAAGGATTATCATTTTTGGGGATTATATGATCTCATGTTAATCTTTTAATTTTAGTTGATGACTAAAGACAAGGGGAATATATAGTTCTTATTTTGTGGATTATGTGATTCTCTAGAAAATGATTCTTGTGCTTTTAATGAGACCAAGTATTTTTGAATGCTCATTGTTTGGAGAAAAGGTTAGTATTGATAGAAAATTATTAAATGATTAAAGTCTACTTGAAAGTAAGTATATTTCCTTATGTTTTTATTCTCTATATTAAATGAATTCCTCAAAATTATGAAAAGGAATGTAAAAAAACATTTTTGGTTTACGTTTCCTACTAGGTAATCAAAGACTGTTTAAACACATCTTAAGTATGTGATCTTCTTATGGTTATTTTTCTCCTAATCATGTTTTCTATCACTCTCTATCAGAACACGACCCTTCGATTTCTCTTCCTTATCCATGTTTTCTTACATTTTATCCTAGTACGGGTTAACTCAGGAGACCTTTGTACTTCCCTTTCTTTCTACTAAAGTAATAGTTTTACTTACTCTTTTTCGGATGTGGGACTTTCAAAGAAATATTCAGCCCAATTTTAAAAATTGCGATGATGCAATTTCTTAAAGGGGAAGAATGTAACAACCCGAAATTTTGAATAAATTTTGTTTCCAAATTTTGTGTGTTATTTTATTTAATACTCAAAAAACTATTTCATTTAATAACATGACTATAATTAAAATGAGACCGTTGGGTTTTGACTGTTATATGACTGTTGGTCAGTATGACCGTTAGAAACTAAATGTTTTGATTATTGTCTATAAATACACGTGATCTTGGTTAATTAATATAGAAAGAAGATTCGATGGCCTCATCTAGGAGTCTCGGGCTGATCGAGGCCCATCTGACATAACTTGGAAAAGAGGTAGCACCACTGGGCTTTGCTCTGGACCAAACCCAAGCTGAACTTCATCGTGTGAAACTAGAACGGAATCTCATTCGTGAAAAATTCATGCTGATAGAAATCACCACTCAGGCAATTTTGGCCGAGCTGCCCCAAGATTCTCTCACCTTATCACACCTTACACTTAGATCCTATGTTGGTGTTATAAGGGTATATGTAACGAGACCTTATCTACCTTATGTAATCCCATGATTTAAATAAAAAAATTTATTTCTTCTTATGGTGTAGTTTTGGAATTTTCAAATATCAGGATAAATATAGTATGCATATTATTGATGAATTTTGGAAAAATGATATTTTAAAATATTTATGTAAACCTTAAATAATTAATGATGTGTAATGATTTTCAAAAAATGGTCTTCTACAAATGTGTTCAGTAAGAAATTTAAAGTCTAATAAGATCAACTTAATTTTTGATGAATAGTAAATTATGAATAGTGAGTTTACACTAATGATTATTAATGTGATCAAATGGATTAAGTAACCTCACTTAAGAAAGTATTAATATATTCTAGGCACATTTATTAAGTAATGTGATTCAATAAAATAGGTAAATAACTATTTAAGAAATTTTTAGTCAAGTATTAGTTTTTTCAGGTGAATAGTGTTTTTTTAATTAAAAATTAAATTAAAAATATTTAAAAAATTATTTTTATAAAATGGAGTTCATTTTTTAATTCAGAGCATCGATATTATGTTAAGGTAATTTTTGGGGATTTTTCTGAAAAAATGAATTTTCAGTGAATAGTGAATTTTCAGTTTAGAGTTTCAGGTGTTTAATGACATCATTAAGAATGTAATAATTATGTAATCATTATGGTCGAGTTATAAATAGTAATATAAGTTATGAGGTGTCCCAAGTGTCCAATACCATGGACAAATACCATGGGCAAGCCCATGATTTTGCCAATACCACCAATGAGGTGTCCCTTGGCTATTAATGCCTTGTCCCCTCACTTCCCCTATAAATAAAAATCCATTCTCTCATCCTTTACATTAAAAAATCCTCCTCAATGAATTTATGGTCTCCTTACCTCCCAAGGAGTACTACCTAGGTTCCCACGATCCTCCCAAGGTCCCAAACTTCAAGATTTCAAAGTTACTCTTCAAGGTAAGGGATCATACCTCTCTCTTTCTTTTCAATTACTCTTTTGGTATGTCATTCCATTTTATCCACATGTTATTATGTTGGGGGGTGTTATTTTATATTCCTCTTACTTAACTTTTCATTATCATATGACGAGAGATCCCCTCTTACTCTCATCATTTCGTTTTATGAATGTTTAAGTAGCGTTGTTAGGCTGCCGAATTTTTGTAAGGGATTCTTCCACCCTTCTCATTTTAAAGTTCTATTTTCATGTAATTTCATTCAAGTTCCTAGTATTATGTTGGTTTATTATCTTATATATATATATATCATACTGACCTTTTTATTTTCATATGATGAGAGACCCTATTTTATCTCATCAATTCATTTTTTGAAGTTTTAAGTAACGCCGTTAGGCTGCCGAATTTTCATAAGACAAATCTTATTTTTTTTCTTCCCTTCATGTTCTTCATTTCATATGGTATATCTTTAAAATTTCATTACCTTGTTCTTAAATCCTTTATATTCTGTCCCCATTCTTTTTTATGGATCATTTATGAGTGGGTGACCCATGTCCCCTCTCTTTTCAATGTTTTCTAAAACCCTGTAACATAGCCGTTATGCTGCAAAATTTTCATCTCAAAATGTCTTTATATTTTTCTAAAATTCCATAATTTTATTAAGTGAATACTCAAAGATATTTCTTCTATAGGGGTATTAACATATATATCAAAATTTTATATTTTAATTCTGGGATTTACATACATGAAACCTGCTTTCTTTTTCTGTGGGTTTAAATTGACATAAAGATCATGTCTTTAATAAAGTTTTTAAAACGTTATGATTATTAAATGAAACCCATTTCTTTTATGCTATATGGGTTATTTAAGAAATTTTTATGATGATATATGTGGCTCAAATGATAATAAATACAAATTAAAGGTGCATCCTAATAGCGCTCCAATGCATTGGGTAAAGACTTAATCTTTAGAGATGACCATTTTAACGATACCTTGGTGAATAACCTTGGTATTTTTTTTAATGACACCTTGGGGATGGAACTTTGTGAAACAGAAATGATTGTATAAGTTAAATGTTGTAGCCACATCTTAAAGTTATGAAACAAATTATTTTTATTATGATATGCCTCATGATTTCTTTCTCATGCCTTAAAATTATTTTTCATGACTTTATTGATGTATCTCAACTTCACATGTTAAATGTTTCCCCTTGTTCCCCTTACTGGGCCTTATGCTAACCCTTTCCCTTTATGTATGTCCCCAGGTTATGAGATGCAGTAATGAACCTAAGATGAATATAAGGATAATCCTTTCAAGTGTTTTAGAAGAATTTTATATGTTTTCATGTATTAAGTTCCTGGTTTCCAAGACACTAAACCCTAAATATCCTCAGTTTTGTATAATGTAATGAAAGTTAATGTGATAAAAAGTTGGGATTCTATAATCTATCTAAGCCCTACACATCAAAGGTAACACTCTTGGAACCTACCCTATCATATCAAAACCAAACCCTGAGAAGGTGCACATAAGAACATACATATTGGAATATTGTTTTGTATTTAAGGGACCACCTAACTCAATTATGAGGTTACCTTTTACATTAAATTTATGAACACGACTTTTAAAATATCATACCAATAATCATGAATCTTTTAAGAACTTATCTTATATCAAAGGCCACAAAAAATTAATTATAAACAATTTTAATTAATTTTTAATTCAATCTGCAGAGGAATATTAAATGAAAACTCACTAGCATGACCCATGGTATCAATACCACATGAAAAATGGTGAAATTTACCTAAAACATTATACCAATTCCAAACCATGAAATTACCCAATTTAAAACACTGATAAGATGGAAAATTTCATAAAAAATTACCAAAATTCATAATTTCATTCACTAGGTGGCATACCTTATGAAACATGATAAACGACAGCATGAAAATCAACTTATGGGATTTTCTTTATGAAGGAGATATAAAATCCAATTCATATCCTAAATTATTTACTAGGACTTAGTGAAATAAATAATAAACCCCTCACTCTAATGAATGAAAATTAGAGCATGATGAAGAAATTGAAAAATAGAGGAAAGTGGTGTTAAATCTTACCTCAAATCAACACAATGAGATTCCCAAAACCACTCCAATTTATAGGCATTCCAGGGGGAATAAAATATTGAGAGAGTTAGTAAAATAAATCACTCCAAATAACCTAGTTTTCATATGGTTAAATGGGGATGGATAAAAATTTATGGTTATACCCCTATTAAAAATACCACATGGTATTATCGAATACCAAACTAGACATAATTAGGTACACTAATGATTTAATAACCATGTTGTTTATTCTATATCCCACCAAATGGAAATTTAATGTATATTTCATATTCTTTTAAATCCACTAGGAAATAGGTGACTCCTATTGGGTACTTGGTGGTGTTTACGACCTTAAGTTGCAATACCACCATGATGTAACCCCTTCCCAATATCATAAGATTCCTATAAAGCCACTAAATATGTACAAAAACATATATTATATATTATAATACTATCATAATTCCAATCCAAATATTATTTCCCAAAACACCCCTTCCCTGATACTCAAAATTAAAATTTCTCTTGAAAATAGCTTCACATCAATCTAATAGTCATTACATTAAATATTTATATTCCACCTGTCAATGTCACAAACCTCAAACCATAAATAATACTATGATATCTCCTTCTAAGTATCAAAAAACTGACAAATAAACCATTTATAAAATCTTCTAATAATTAATATTATATCATGATTTGAAGTGAGATCTAGATTGAGTCCCTAATTGATCGATTCAGTTTATTTCCTTTCTTCTTGTGATTTCTTGTGTGATCAGAAACATTGGAGTGTAAGTTCATGCCAATCCTATCATCTCTATCACCAATAAGACATGTAATATAATTTTGATAAGTGAAATGAATAGGAGTCACATCAATATCCTTACCCTTATTTTAGACAACAACATATATTGTCCCTTATAGATAAAAGATCACACCCTCTAATCATTTAGACACGATTAATCCTCAAACCATAAATTTATTTTAAGGAAGAACCATATTAGGGGGTTAATCGAGAATATGGGTGGTGTGAATATATATTATGATATTAAAAAGTAAAATGAAACATTATTGAGGCCCTAAGTGGGTTTTCATTTGATAAATATACAAATAATTAAAGAAATTTATGGATCAGTATTCTAGTTTTGTTGAAAAACTACATCCTCCATAACGTTCTTTTGTGGGTGATAAGAAGAGTTGTGGTAAAACTATTTTTTTTTAATTGGGATAAATATTTTTTAAACACAATAGATACAAACACTAAAATATCTTTTCCATGATATATTTATATTCATTTAAGTTGAATAAAACATAAATATACAAGATATCATTCTTCAATTATGTTGATCTATCCATTATCTATTATTGGATATTAATAAATATCTCTCAAAATTAATCAGATTCATCCATAGGTATTCACAAGTACAAGTAATCACAGAATCATTAGGATAGATTATCTCTTCCTTGGTGTTCATTAGAACATTAGATTAAAGGTAAAGATAGAATGAGATCTATATATAGGAGGGGTTTCACTGATTAGGAATGAAAATCATTCCTTATGGTTTTATCCACTTTTTATAGGCATAAAATATGCCACGTAAAGACTATAAAAAGTAAATAAAATCATAACATTCAACTAATAAACTATTCAATAATTCTAATAATTTATCATAAATATTTTTTTATTTATGAATAAACCACTTTTAGGGTTTAGTGGTTACCTATAAAAATTTCCTAAAATGAAAAAAATGAAGAATCATAAAAAAATACATAAACAAACACTCAAAAAAATCGAAATTTTCAAAAGAAAAGGTAGAAAATATTAATTAGTATAGGTGGACCTCAAGTATAGAACATTTGTTATGATAGTATGTCTTCCAATTCTTTCCCACATTTTATGGTAACTAACTATTTCTCATCATAGTTTATTCCTTACAGCCATCGTACTCACCATCAGACTGACCTTTTCCATCAAGAAACACCATTTTAAAAACACTATTGGAATAAAACTATAAAAACAAACCATATAACGCCATAAAGTTCTAAAACCATCAATGTTTAAATGAATTAATATTAAACCATCAACAAAAATAGATTATAAACTACTTCCAACACCATAAATAGCCACCACTATGACACAAAAATAATAATACAACTTGTAGATAGAAAAAATGAAACATAATAGAACCTTCATTAGAACAAAATCATAGAGAATACTTGTCTAATAAATCAATTACCTACCAATATGTTTGATGTCATTGAAAGTAACTTTAATGTTTCCACAAAAAAATATATGATGTTTCCAATGATAACTCAAAACTAATGAAGAAACCATAATTTCCATGAGAGTAAATGAAACAAAAACAAAAATATCATCAAGAGAAATAGAATAAAAAATGAAACACCAAAAAACAAAGAGATGAGGTTTGTTTCAATTGATGTAAATTCCAACAAAATCCCTCCTTGTCATAGTCTCAATTAACCAAAACCACTAACATGAATGACCAAGTTAGGGTCCTTCATGATGGGTTAAGGTAACAAGAGAGAATCATAAGAGTCCCATAGTGAGTGAGACCAAAATAATGAGACCTAAAACATGCCAAAAAACATACTAAGAAATACCAACAAAGAGAAAAAATTATAAGGTAAAAAATTATAAGGGGAAAAATCCAAGAACATAGTCAGTGTATGATTAACCAACATCGAATGATGGGAGAAAATATTAATGCATTAATGAAAATAGTAAAAAATCTAACTAAAGTGATCATTGAAAGAATAAAGGAACCAATTCCAAGGTGGTAATGGGAAAATTGTTGAGTTAATAATGAAAATATGAATGAGACTAGAAAAAAATCGGGCAAGATGATGGTAAGATGAAGTCAGTGGCACCAAAATAAAGGGTGTGGGGCCCTAGATCCTGAGAGGGAACCATTATGAGAGAAGAGAGGACAATGTAAATAATGGTTCCATTCTCAAAGGAGTTTCAAATAATGATTCTCCAAGGTGGATGTAACTATTTATTCAATGTCTAAACTATGAAATTCAACATAAAAAGTTGGTATATTTTACTAAAAAAATAATATAAACATTTAACGATAAAATATTTCATAAAATCCATTAAAAATCCTCTAATGATGTTATAATTGATCTTGATTTTAGTAGAAGAGATAAACATTAAACATTCGCCATCATAAACCACATGTACCTCCATATATAGAACCATGACATAGTAGGATTTATTGTGATAATGGTGTTCCCCACTAAAAACCACAAATTCCTTAATACATTTACATAATTTTCTTTCTTTATTGCATATTTCAATCAAAAATATTGTAAAAAAAATGATTCATCACAAAATTATATGAAATATAAATCATATAGCATGACGTAATGGTATATAAAAATGCATTGTAAAGAATATATAGCTTATAAAGATATAGATTAACACATGAAAACACATAACCTATAAGATCTTTAAATAAATAATAACACCCAATATTTTTAGTATGAATTTCACTTAAAATTATCTAATATCTTAACTTAAATTAAATTTCAAGATAAAACAAAAAATTACCTTATGTTAGTAAGATATAATATTTAAAAAGAAATTTAATAGTAATATATTAAAATAAAATTATATGAAGCATAATTATAAAAATTAAAAGAGTAAAAAATAACATGTAAGTAAAATACTATATGATTTAAGTATACATCCTTATGATCTCTCATGAAGATCAAACCACTAAGTATATTTGTGGAATGAATGAAACAAATCAGTAATATGGAAGAATTTTGTTGAAGGAAATAGGATGAATGATTTTAGAGAAGTATGTAAAGTAATTAATAAAATTTAAAAATGGTAATATAACTATTATATTATGTTTATAATCCAATTAGGAATATATATCCTTTATAATATTTCCATCGACATGGTGGGTATAAATAAAAATAGTCTCATTATGAAATTTATATAAAATGGTAAATGCTATAACATCAAGTAGTAAAAGTATTCTATATGAGGCTCATTTTTCTAAGATTTAGAAGGTGGTAGAATAAATAGAGTTTTCCCCTAACCAAAACCATGTTTAACTTCAATAAATATGGATTGATATAAATCATCTATAGGATAGGTTCAAGTTAATTCAAATCACTATGAGATCCATGTATATTGAATCACTACCCACGACTACTATAATTATTTATCTCAACCTTAGGGATGATTTGGAAGTCTTAGGAGGTTTTGAAAATAGAATTTAGGATTTTATCAATACATAATAATTAATATAACAAATTATGTTTTCAATTTATTTTATTATTAGTTGAATTATGTGGATTTTTATATAATATATATTTTTATTAAATATATCATATTTTATGAATTATATTTAATGAGAAATATTATATATATGAGTGTGTATGTGTGTGTGAGTGTGTATAAATTAATTAACATTCGTGGAAGGATTATTTATTCATATGAAATAAAAATAAAATCATTTAATGTATTATGAAATGTTTTTCTAAAAAGTAATTTTTAAAAATTATTTGTATTTATTTAAGTTATGTTTCTCAAAATTAGATTTTGAATATTATCAATTTTTTTTGTGTTTGGAGTCAATATTTTAAAATTATATAATAGGGTGAATTTTATTCTTTGAAAAAAATTTGCCTATTTAAAAAAATTTGAATTACAATGCTCAAATTAAAATGAGCTAAAAAGGTTAAAATAGTGCACAAGTAATAAAATTCTCAAAACAGTTATCATCAAAATGTGTGCATAAGGCAATTTAAGAAATATATTAATTATTTATCCATTTTTTAGTCACTTTATCTGAGAATTTATATTCCATATTGTAAATATGCCACTCAGACTCATATATATAAGGACCCCTCCTACAACCATTCCAAACCACCATGTATCACCCTAACAAAGATCATCAAACCTGAATTGGAGGTTCATGTGACTTCAAGAATTCCCCTCCATATAAAAGTGACTTCCAACTAGTTATGAGGGCCTAAAACATATGATTGGGGGTATATTACATTTGTATTAGTTAACTATCATATTAAATGAATAGGATAGATCCAATATTGATAATAACCACATATACAGTCCTAGAGGAAGTAAAATAATCATATGTTACATTAGAGTAGGAGAGAATTACTAACACAACTATGTCAAATGGATCCCCTTATGTGATATATCAATATATATACAATGTAAAAAATAATAATTTATCAACTGAGAGAAACTGTAAAATATTTCAAAGTATATCCTGACATTGCCTCAGTATCCAAAAAGCTACCAATGCTTAATAGCATAATATAATTCTTTTTACATTGGATAGATCCTTAATAACCAAATTTATACACACATCGAGATTCCAATATTAGGTGTGAGTAACAAAACTCAATAGAACACAACCAATGAATCCTTAGAATAAGTGAATCAGTTATAAATAGGTGTATGTAGCGGGAAAACATTTAAAACTCCAACCAAGCCATCATGTGATATCTAAGATTCCATAAACATTGGCCATACCTTTTTTGGATCTATTCTTGAAGGAAATTTCAAATTTATCTATAACATCTCCTAACTCACTCTTTTATAAGAGAGGGCACATTATAGTTCCCAACCCTCCACATATCATAAGAGTAGGTTTATTGTATTTCCCAACCCTACTTTAATCAGAGGATTGGGTGAACCATAGTTCCCAACCCTCCCACTAACATAAGAATGATTGAAATTTAGTTTCATACAATTCTTCTATCATAAGAATGGGAGTACTATTGTCTCAAATCCTTTTATAATTATATAAGTGAGTAAAATTTTTTATCATATCACACATTATATAATAGATAATAAATTAGAAAACTAATATAAACCCTTAGCCCTTAACTAGGCCAACCTCTAAAGGTTACCCATATATTTATATTCACACACCCATTAATACCACATGTGATGTGACTCATCATTATCACACAATTTCTACTTCACAAGGTCACCTCAAACTTATCTAAGCTCATACAGCTCTCTCTAAGCATATTCCACCACCGGGAATAGTCTCTCCCTTCCCTATGAAACAACATACGATAAAACCTTTTCTAGTTTTTAACCCATAAATTCACCTCTAAGTTGTTAACCAATTCCATATGGAACTACATGGTCATTTCAATTCCAAAATTGCAGTCTCCTAGGGCCACACATGAACGCACATGCAATCCAAGACATAAAATTTCATATAAAAGTCATAAATTGGTAAAGACTTCCTACCTCAATTTCTAGGGGGTATACTCACCATCCTGAGATCATCAATTCAAGAAAAAACCATTGAAACACTAAATTAGTTTCTAAATCAACAAATTTAGTTTTTAGTTAAAGAAATGGTGAATTGTGAGAAGAAAAAAACATCTAGATCTTATATAGTATTAGGATCTTCACAATAAATGAATCTTAAAGGGGATAAGAGATGAGGGTGGAGAGGCTAAAAATGTTAAAAGGAATCTCCCATGATCTTCTAAATCACATATTTTTTTAGGTCAAGGATTATAAATATTAATGTTTATTTAGGGTGAAATCCAAAATCTACCACTTTAATATAAATTCCAAGAAAACATGCCTCCACAAAACTATGGGGGTCATAGCACAACATGCCCCCTCACCTTAACTTATTGTAGTGAATCAAATAGGAGACCTTATATAAACACCACCAGAAAAAGGGATCAATCATTCAAAAAAAGGTTCATAGTGTGACCCCACTTGGTTGTATTGTAGGCCTTCCCCACTCAAGGAACATGTTGCGACACCCAAGTATCATGTCGTGATTACTTGTGAAGAAGCATAATTTTAGATGCAAGACCAGTATAATTCTCTAAAACATTCTCCTAAACCACTACATACACTATGAAAACCATGAATAGATAAATATGAATTATGATAAATAAAAATTTAAAATATAACACACCTATAATCTCAAGGAGTTTTACAATGTAACGCCCCGACCCCAGCTACCCAGAGTCGGTGCATTATTACATAACATTGGCATGATCACAAGAAAGATCAAATCTCGAAAGACCGATTGGTTTAGTAGCCTTGGAAACACTAGATATATTCATAAGTTTTACATTACATCATAAAATGAAAAACTACTACAACAACATAATGTTTCCACAGTCCACACTAAAATCCCCTCATAATATCCCTGCAGGTCATTCATAACTTACATCTTCACTTCCTGGGAAAAATAAAACATAGAAAAGGGGTGAGCTCAAATGCCCAGTAAGGATAACAATATAGCGGAAACTTTCATCAATAAGAATAAACATTTAAGGCAATGTATAACTAAAACAAAAGCCTTTTAAACATGAACTTTCAACATGGTATGGCATAAATGAAATAATGCCATTTAATTATTCACATGGATATTCTACTAATCGAATAATCACATGCAAAAATCAATAACCACTTTCATAATGTTGGAATGCATAATTTCAAACATTAATTTCATTGTCTAGGCCTCATCCCAAGACCTAGGGGTTACTTCTAACCGGAACCCAACCCGGAGTGCCTCTAATAACCGGACACCAACCCGGAGTGCCTCTAATAACCGGACACCAACCCGGAGGGCATACTTTTACCAGTCCCTAACCTGGAGGGCTTACTTTAACCAGTCCCCAACCTGGAGGGCTTACTTTTACCAGTCCCCAACCTGGAGGGCTTACTTTTACCGGTCCCCAACCCGGAACATACTTGTTTAGCACATTCATCTGAAGAAAAGTTTGAAATATAACATAAACATTCGGATTAAAACTAGCATACGAAATGTCAATAGTTTCACCATAAACTATGAATGGTATAAAATAGCACATCCACAGTCAAAAATATCACAAAACCTTCAATACAATATAGAAGTTTTGTATTATAATAAATCAACTTCAAATAAGCGTAAAATCCATTAAAGGATGTTGACATAGATGAAATCAAAACACTTTTTAGAGAAATATCTCTTTCTATTTTTGAAATCATTTAAGAGCCATATAAAATAAAACATTTTCTTGAAAATATTCTTGTAATCTTGTAAGGAAATCTTTGACAATTTTATAACGGCGTAAAATAACCGCACCCGCCGTATAAGTTAAAAAAAACATTCTTACCTCAATTCTGTCGAAAAGGTTAAAAAGGACCTTCTTTTGAAAATGACGGAAAGATTCCTTTATAAACCACTTATAAAAGTCAAAAAGGGTATAAATGAATTTAACTCATATTTTAGTAAATAGTAAAAATGTTTTGAAATACATTTTTAAGAAACATGGATGTGGATGATAAAGAGATCCCAGTAGATTATTACATATAAACAACCTCGGATAATGAAGAGATTGTGAAATAACCCTTACCTTGTACTTTTCCTTGGTTGGGGTAGGTTAACCTCTTGTATAATGGTGAAATAGTTGTTATTAAATTATACAAGAATCATATATATTAATATGATATCATATATGATCTTTTAACATTGATTTGTTAATAATATCTTAGAATTATCGTCGTTTCGGGAGTTAACTTACTCATTTTCTTTTATATGTTTTGTTAAATAAGCCATGGTTGTTGTATCTTATTCATATCCAGAATGATATACAGTCCTTAAACATCATTTTTAAATCATCAAATGATAATTATACTTGAATGGATACGATGGAGAATGAATCTCATCGCGTTCGTGGAGACGGTAGTCCGTACGTACGCACGAGCGACAATATCATTCTTTTGATATTAAAATAATATATAAATGTATGGTATATCATATATACAGAATCATTAACATGTTATATTTATTATTTACATGAGTTACACATCATTATTATACCCATCCAAATAATATTATATTGAATAACAATTACACCACGACGTGGAGACGGTAAGCCGTACGTACGCACGTATGGTGACATGTTATTCAAAGGGTGGATAGAATACTGAATATGATTGTACCATATTTATAATAACATCACAGTATATGTGAGATACTGGAGTTATTATTTCAGAATGGTAAGAACAAAGGAAGAAGAAGTGGAAGAAGAAATGAACTTAGAAAAGGGTGGTGAAATCATTACCTCTTCTTCGGGTTCTTCCTTTTGATTTGATCAAAAGGGCTCCTTAGGTTGGCTTTCTGATCAAACTAAGGCCTCTAGGTTGTAGTGAGGGATGTTGGGAGAGTATTTGGGCAGAGTTTGGACGAGCCAAGTGGCTTGATAGGTGTGAAGAAATGAGAAGGAGGAGTTCCCTTTTATAAGAGGGATGAGGGGCACTTTTGGAAAAGCTAGAAATATTAATTTATAATAAATTCATATTCGGTTTCCAAAGGCTCCAAATTTGACTATTCAAAGGTTAAGGTGGGGATAGGTCGAAAACCACTCAACCAATAGAATTTAGACAGGTTTGGGTACTTATATTAACCTTATCTTTAAGTATTAACTCTAAGTTAATTAGTTTCACTTTTACAATGTCTCTTTGTATTTTTATATAATATGGTTAATAAACTTACTATATACATCCAAGAGACCCCCAAGTGGTCCATTAATGATTAACCTATCATAATATAAGTCTCTTGGCCGAACCTTAGATTTTTAGGAATTTAATATCAATTAATAATATAATATTTGTTTTAAGAACTCTTTTATGTCAATTTTGACACTATTCAATAGTTGATTTTTGTGAAACTCATAACAGATTTATTACTTCTAACAAAGTCAATTAAATCAATCCTAATATATCATATTATCCTATAAAATTAGTTTAATTCATTAAAAGTTTCATATTATATTTATTTGGGTATTTATAATATCAATTATTTTAATTTTTCACTATTATAGTAATTACTGCATCATCATTGTGTCATAAATTAAATAAATTATTAAATGTCTAAAAATTATAAATAAAATATCATTATGTAGGAAATCTTTTTAGCTTTCTAATGAATATTTATAATCGAAAATCCAACATGTATAACCCTATGTAAAAAGTGTTCTTCTAAAAGATGTAAGCTTATGCCATTTTTATTTTTATTTTAACTTTATTAATATAATGTGTCCCTACCACATACAAGTGGATCAATGGGGTCCCCAAATTGACCCAAAGATGCCCATGGTCGACCATGTATGAACCAATAGGGTTACGACACGTTTTAGGGTAATTTAGTATTATTATAATATTATTTTTTAACCCTTATTTACCGGATTTACCCTTAACCATGGTAAATAAAATATTTACCGCAGTAATTATTCAAAATGTCTAAAAATAAAAGTTACCTATTTACACAATTTGAACATCCTGATTCCAAATATGGAATCCATTTTTCTAAATTCAAAACACAGAAGTGGCAGAAATTAATTTAAAATTAATTCCCGCTGTCAAAACAAAAAGCGTGTTTTTAAGAGGTAATAACTATCAAAAGATTGACATTTGTTTATGTTCGGTTTAATTGTAAAATTATGTCCAATGACCAACATTATATTAAATGGTAAAAATATATTCTAAATATACTTTAAAACCACTCAAATTAACAATTTATCACTATTAATTATTTTGATCAAAAAATTTGTTTTTAATTAAAATTTAGTAATTTTCACTATTCATCAAAATATGAAAGTTATCCGAAATGTACCAAAATTTCACCCTAGGCTAATTTTGATATTCCGAATCCAAAAATGAAGTCCATTTTCAAATATAAAATATATATAATTTCAAAAAGTAGGTATTAGTATTCACAACGGCTAGTTTAATTAGTTGTGGTGTGTGTTAGAACTCGAGGTTGCGTACAACACACGCTATCGCATTATTCGAAGGGAAGCGTACCGTAGAAGCTTGGGATGTTTCATTTTAAATTTTTGATGTCCCCATTTAGTCAAAAAGTTTAAAACATAGTATTTAAAAAGGGTTCACTATTAAAGTTGATAAAAGTGCAGTACTGAAAATGAATTTGTTCTTGCATTATATTTAAGAAACTCATAATATGGATTCTAAAATTATAAGGATTATATAAACATTAAAATTTATCTAATACTATTCATAACCTCTTTTGAACGGCTTGTTTAGTAAGTCATGGTGTGCTTGAACTTTGTGTTGCCTGTAGTGAAAGTTATTGAATTATTTTGAAGAACTAACACACTATGAAATCTTGGGGTGTTACATACAAACTCACTCAATAAGGACTTCTCATCCCCATGATGTGTCACTATGGGTCTTCACTGAATAGTTCTAGCCATTTCACTTTCAAATAAAAAAAAATTCTCCAATTTTACCACATATAAACATAATACTTTGATGAGAGGAACTATCATTTAATCCAAAACCTTCTTTATTTGGTCCATAATCTGCATCAGATGCTCCTCAAATGAAATATTCACCTCCAACTCAACATCATCACAATAAATCATGTTTTTATAGCCCAAATCATACTTATGGACTTTTCATGCATGAAACACATATTTCATAACTTGATGTTGTCAATAAAGATCCAAAAAAAATATCACACTCAAATCTATTCCATAATATCAAGTGGAACAACAAACCATTGTGTGAGCTTTCCTAGCCTCCTCAAGCACTGATTATTCAATAATGGTGATACAAATAAGAACATCCTGTCACCCATGAAACTTATAAGGGTCACCACCTATGAAATCCAAATTATTATTTTTTATCAGATAAGTAACCAACAATTATAAAAACAATTACACTGACTCATTGGTCTTTTGAATGAAGCTCATCCCAACCACTGCTGACTTTTCAATATTAAACAAACACAATAGTGAGTGGTATGGGATACTATACAGGAATTTAAATATTTCCATACAGATTGATTCTTAAAATCAATTTTTGTGTGAAAACACATTCAAGTATAGATTTTCACGACCCAAATTGATGGGGACCAATCTTAAACTACCCCATGCCTCCAATAATCCAGGGAATGGTGACCAGTGCCTAGTAGGCATATCACACACATTGGAGGAATTATCCTAATATACCAACACACACACATATCCAAGTCCATAAAATTCTAAAATGTAAAAACAACTAAAAATAAGTCAAGAATACATGTATAATCCCATAATAATAGTATAAAAATAAGGTTCTAGGAAGAAATAAAGGTTCAAAATACAATCCTAGCCAAAAAATGTAGAGAGTTCATCCTAATGAGAAGGTGGGTAATAATATCAAATGAAACCACCCAAAAAAACCCTGTTATGTCTAGATTAATATGTGATCTACTATCTCTATATCCTCCCAGGACACTGTCAAATTGGTCATCATCTTCATAAGACATGAAATGTGTAGGAATATATAATACAGGGGTGAGTATAAAAATACTCAGTAGGACACTATTAAAACACTAAAAACGAAGCATCATGATTAGTAATCTCATAACAATTATATAGAAATAAAATTAAAAACAAACACCCAGTTATACTTAGGAAGGACATCACACCTCCCGGTGGTCTTGAACGAACTGCCAACCACAAGATTTTGGTCAAAGCTTCTTAGTCATGCTTGTTCTGGGATAACCTACTCCATGACCCATGATATCACCGGATACACTCATCTAAGATGTCATGATCATTGGGTTCCACCCAAAAAAAATTCACTGGTCTCTAATGACCTCGATACTTGGATTGGGGACCACATATAGGTCTGATGGGGGACCCTATAAACCCAATCTAAATCAACCTACTATATAGGGGATTTAATTTAAATGATACCAAAAACCCTGCTAAATGGAATTATTGATGGGGGAACAAATCTCAACTTAATAATTTCACCATGATTCCATATACTACACCACGGGTATAAGAAATAATGATAGATAATCACACTATAGTCTCATAGTGGGATACCACAAACTCTATCTGAGACTCATCCTCTAGAGTGGGTCACAATTTAGATATGTGGATGAAATACTGCATTGTACCCTTGAGGGGATGTACCAAGGGATAAAAATCAACTAGTACTATTATAAACTAAATAAATAATGGGATCTAAACACCCTCAAATTGGGTACACAGTGTGTACTTAGGATTACACAATGTGTCTAGTGAACTGTTGGTCATCCCTTGTTGTTCTGCCTTACAAACCATGTAAACCTAAATATACGTGGCATGTATGTAAGTATACTTGACATGTAGAGGTCATCCAAAACCCGGTACATATTTTCTATCCATTACCTTTTACCTTTGGTCATGCCCGTGTGCCAAACCATGTACACCTGATCGATCCTATGTAAACCTGGTCATGTCCATGTACACCGGCCTTCTCGTACCCATGTACCCATCTAGGTACACTATGAGCTGCCGGTATGTCTCACACATCATCTGATAGGTGTGATACGACATATAAAATTTTATTATCCATATAAACCCTATCACCCCATATGGGGTCCCACATGGTGTGTATCTCTAGAATACATGCCTTGTAATGTGGTATTTTCAAGAACACAATGATATTCTCTTCGTCACTTCCACTACTACCACTCACATTACTCTATCTTGGAAATCACTGATTAGGGGTCATTCAACCCTTTTCGTAACTGATCACTAGGATCTAGCCTTAAAACCCATTTGGGAAACACCCACATCCACCATTAGTAGTCATTCCATCAAACTGAGATGAACAAGAACTATCAATCCATACTGATCCACCTACAATCATACTTTGTCATCATTTCACCTTGATAACAACCAATATCATAAACTACACCCACAGTGCTGATCTGTTTAACTAAATAATGGTCATTTAATGATCATATACCTGATACCCATTTAACCATGGGCCAAAGATATTTCCTATGATGATTGTGTATAGAAATGAGGGAGAAATACATAAACCTTAACATGGGAGGAATGAACCTTGAACTTTTTTCATTCTTTCCTTGAGACATTTTTAAAGAAATAGGCAAAAAAAAGAGGGAAATAATCGATGAATAATAAATCATCTGTAAATAAAATCAATCATCGATGTACAAATCAATTTTTGTTTATTTAATTGATCCTTGTTTGAATGGGATAAGAATAGGATGGAAATCACACAAATAAAACAACTTAACATGAGTTTGGATCGATCTTTGACAAAGAACAGTCTTGTTTTACCATCATTGGTGAGATCCATTAACACCAATGGCACATGATCCTCGATCTGATCTCAATTTAATATCTTCGTCCAATGATCCTCCAATGGATCCTCTCCAACTACTTCTATCAATATCTAGGTTATTATTCTAACCAGGTTGATTGAGGTATAGATGTGTATTTATAGAGTAAATGGGTCATTGTATCATTTTAATAAAATAAATTTATTTATTTATTTATTTATTTAATTCTACATGTGTTTACTCTTTACCAAAACACTTGAAATTGAAAAGGATTATGTTACACCTAGGGTAAAAATCACACACTAAACTCAATGGTGGCATCAAATTCTAATATAAGCATCTTTTAAGACTTATTTAAGTATTTTATAAAAAATACATGTGTGTGATATTAATATATTTAATATATTTCAAATATCAATACTGTGATCATCGGGCTTCGAAATATCACACTATCTAAGTGTCTGTATTTGAAAACAGTTCATATAATATATCAAAATAATACATGAAAAAATAAAATTCATTAAATTCTCCACACCTTTGGGATTTTCTTCCCAAAATCCAGAAAATATACCCAAAAATACAGGGGTACAAATCTCACATCTGTGTCTCACACTCCTAGGTTCTCTCTTGAATATTTTGAGGCTTCCACTAGACACACACTAGGGGAATCGATCACTCGTGAAGGATCCCCTCCTTCATAACCTTGATCTCCAAAATCGTGATTTGAATCATGCATCCCGGTCTGAAATAATAATAAAGGTAACTCCATGGATATGGTCTATCTCCTGTATGTAAAAACATCCCAAGCACTTTCTTAAACTCTACTCTCAAATTTCTATGAAGTTGGCAGACATGGTGTGTTAGTCTACAATAAAATATATGGAATCATGTCCCCAAGAGGTATGTGGTAACCTAGTCATGAAGTCTATGGATATCCCATCCCACTTCCATTTTGATGCGTTAAGGGGTTTAGATAAACCCACTAAATCATGGTGTCTATTACTCACTTTCTAAAAAGTGAGGCATTGAGGAACAAAATATACAAAACATCTATTCATGATTGGTCATAAAAACTGAAGTCAGAGGTCCTGGTACATATTCATCATACCAAGATGTACCACTAAATGGGATGTATTAAACTCAATCATTAGCTCCTCCCACAATGTTACTGGAACGTTTTTCATCCTCTTAAAACAATGATATTATCCCCACCTTAATAAAATTCTTCTGGGGAATATCTAGTGGATATCTAAGTACATAGGTTCTCATAGTCGATATCCCCAAGATTTTACATACTAACTCCCTATAAAAGTGGAGGGGTAACAACCATCAATTATTGGTATGTTTCTCCATCCTTGTCCACTAAGGACAATTGCAATGAGGCTAAATATGCTTATGCCTCATCCAATAACTGAGAATATGATCTCTTACTAAGAGAATCATCCACCACTTTTTCTTTCCCAAGAGTATAGACAATATTGAAGTCATAGTCCTAGAGGAACTCTATCCATCACCTCTATCTAAAGTTAAGATCAATCTATGATAAAATATACTTAAGAATCTTGGGGTTAAAGTAGATGATAAACTTATCACCTATAATGTAGTTTCCACACATGTTTTGAGAAATCATTACCACTTCAAGCTCAAGATCATAGTTCTCACAATTATTATCAGGCATTCTCAACTACCTAAACCCATTAGTAATAAATTCTTGCCTCAGTATCAGAACACAACCATGTTTGGTCCCTGATATATCATAGAATACTATATACTTGACACCATCCTTATAAAATCTCAAGATGGGTGCATTTTTCAACCTCTTACTCAACTCCTGATAGGACTAATGGAACCTTTCAATCCACGCAAATGGATTACCCATTCACGTAAAAGATGTTGAGGGTGCTAATAATTTTGAGAAAATGGGTTAAATCCTTTTATATTATCCATCTAACCCAAGGAAACTCCACACCATAGTAACACTCTAGGGTGGATCCCAAGCTAGCAGTCCTTTAAAATTCATTGGGTCTACTAACACTCCTACCTATAAAATGAAGTTTCATAGAAATTGGACCTCTAAAATACAAAATTTACACTTCAAGAGATTCCCATAATCAGGAGGCTCTTTGAGTGTGTCGTGGACCATCCCAAAGTGTCTCACGTTCTTCTACTTGAATTTGGAGTAAACTAGATATCAAAAATGAAGACCACTAAAAACCAATATAGGGAAGGTTAAAATATGTGGTTCATGAGTCCCATGAACACTTCTAGGGAATATATCACACCAAAGGGAATCCCTAGGTACTCATAGTGACCATAGTGACATTTGAATATTGTCTTTGTTATATCTTTATCCCAAACTCATCTAAGGTCAATCTTCGAGAACCATCACACCTATCTTAACTAATAAAAGAGGTTTTTGATCCTCGATAGTGGATACTTATTCTTTAATAATACTGTATTCAAGTTATAGTATCCCATACATAGCTTCAGTCTCTCATCCCCCTTCTTGGAGAGAAACAATGGGGCCGCCCATGGGGAAACACTGGTTCTCATGAATCAATTTAAATGAAAATACTCCAACTTCACCCTTGGATCACAAAGCTCTATCAGATCTATCTGATGTGATAGTTAATATATTAGTGTCATCTCTAAGAAAAATTCAATATATAATTCTTGCTCTTCGTGGATAGGTAATCCTAGAACATCCTTACACTACTACAAATAGGGCTTTTAATAGCGCTAAAAACCACCTTTAACAGAACTTTAAAAGAATTATTAATCACAGAAAAGATTAAGGGGGTCCCCTTTATCAGTTCTCCAAATAGAGCTGATAAAGTGTCACCTTTATCCAAGATGAAAAGAGCCCTGAAAAGGTCCCCCTTTATTAGCTCTTTTTTAGCACTGATAAAGGGACATCTTTATCAGTGCTATTTTGAGCGCTGATAAATTTCCCCTTTATCAGCGCTATTTGGAGTGTTGATAAATGTTTAATATATCATCACATAATTAGTACTGATAAAGGCCATGTTTCTTGAGAAAACCCAGCACCTGCACAGCACCTGCACACTTGAGACAACACCTCTACACAAAGCACAAACAACACCTACCCACAAAGCACAGAAGAAGAAGAATGCTATATACATTTAATTGAAATCATGAATACAAAAAACACACTACTATATACATTTAAAACAATATTTAAAATGGTTACAGTTAAAATAATCCAACAAATAGTTAAAAACATTAATGTTTCATCCTTTTTTCATCTGTGATCCACTCTCAGAAATCACCGTCTATGGTATTAGTTACCGAACAAAGAAATAGAACTCAAGAAAAAAATCACCTATATAAGAAAACAAATATTATGTTATTAATACATTATTGAAATAAATTAAACATTAATATGAAAGAATACATTATTGAAATAAATTAAACATTAATATGAAAGAATACATTAATAAAATGTAAATTGTTACATGTTACAACCTTTGCATGTCCATATTTCCTTATATTAAATTTATATTTTAGAAGAGTCTCAACATGATTCATTGACTTATAAATATTGTTTTGTTAATATTACATGGATGAGAATAGATGAAGAATAAATGTCAACTAAAACATGGAATCAAAAACATTTCATTTATTAACAATAAAAAAATGGAGGAATCTATATAGGTTATACAATTCAACACATACATGATATTGTATTAAATTTCATAGGAGAATTCAATTTTATAACAAATTATAACATTTTCCTAGTGATACCACCATCCTAGATAGGTTATAAACCTAATAGTTACATATATCAGGATCCTCTAAGAGTATACTCTCTCGTGCCAGGTCAAAGGGAATGAGTTCTAGGGCATCTGCAACAGACATTGGGTCCAAAACGGCTTGGACCCTGACCACTTATGCCTCTCCAAGGACCCCATACAATATATAAGGTCCCGTTAAAGGTATGTATGGTATATATCTCATAGTTTTAGAGAGGTACTGATGAGAACCTACACAATTAGATAGGCCATGATCATACCAGTTCACTTTTCTCTTGATCTTCTAATTCTTTAGTGTGATTAGCCAAACCCCCCCTCCCTCCCCTCCTCAAGACAGCCCCCCTGGATAGCCCCATCCCTACCCCTGGACAACCCCCCCCCCCCCACCCACCACTCCACCTGCATCCCCCCTCCCTCCTCCTAGACAACCCCACCTCCCTCCCCCTGTATCCCCTCTCACTTTCCCTGGACAGCCCACTTCCCACCCCCTGGACAGCCCCCCCCCCCCTCCTCCTAGACACCCCCTCCACTCTTAGACACCCCTCCTTCCTGGAAACCCCCCCCCCCACACCTCCCTCTCCCTGTATCCCCCCTCCCTTACCCTGGACAACCCCCTTCCCACCCCTTAAATACCCCCTCCCCTCCTGGACACCCCCCCACTCTTAGACACCCCCACCCACCCTCCCACTTGGACACCCCCTCCCTCCTGGAAACCGCCTCCCTCCTAGTTCTTTAGTGAATACCCGTTAATAACCTTCTTTATCGAACTATATTTTCATCATCTATTTGGTAATGGAAAAAATATTTTTCATACACCATCATTCAATAATATGAATTATAAAATCATATATATTTTCAAGAGATAATGTTCAACAAATCAAGAGAAAACCCCAAAAAAATATATTTGAGGAATAGGAACGAAATTTCACATAACATTATAAAAAATATAATTTAAAAATACACAAATCAGAAACATAGAGATCCTATGACACAACCAATGGATACCAATCCTATAGAAAGTGGGAGAATCAATATTATATATATATAACTAGCAGAGATACAACTTCTGGAATTCAGTTTCTGGTAAAAAAACATCTCATTATGTAGATTTCATCCACATTCAAGGATTGAGGTTCATAATTGATTTAGTTGAGAGTTTGATCACAACTCTTCTAGATCGGAAATTATTCCTTCCATCAAACTCATATATCATCAGTAATTTTTCTAACAGATGAATTCTACTACAACATTGGTGTAAAAAAAGCGTGTTTCTTAGAAATCTAATTTGATAAAGGTAAATAATGCATATATTGGATCTTTATGACATTAAATAAGATATATTGGGCCTTGAATTGAACTGGAATATAATTCTTGGGCCTTTACTTAGGCTGGGAATTGGTTTGGTTGGTTGGAACTTTTGATGCCTCACTACGGACCCACTTCAGGCTACTCTAGAAGTGATCTACCCACTGTATATTATTACTATTGAATAGAATTGAATGGATCTCTTCTTGGACACCCCTTCCCTTCTGCACACACCCCCTCCCTCCCCTATTGGATACCCCACTAATGGACACCCTCTTCTCTTTTGGACACCCCCCACTCCAAGACACCCCCTAGACACCACCCCTCCCACCTGGACACCCTCCTCCTTCAATTGTTTTTCATATATACTCCTGCAAAAAATATGAAATTTATTTAGTTATAATTATCAGAGTATATTAGCTTTAGTAAAATCAAATCATGAAAACATACCTCATGAATACATTTACAACTGAGCTTCCTAGCCATTCATACTTGAGGATTTAATTTACATTTTCATCACTAATGAAATATTATTCTTCCTCTCCATACGTACATTTTTCAAAATCAACTGTGTGAGTATTTTGGTCTATCAAATTTGTATCCACATGATCTAGCAATGATATTAATTATGGATATAGAACCGGTGGGGTGAAGGTGCTCTCAGTAGACCATTTCAATCGGTTGGTTGATCCTTGATATATTGTTCAGTTGATATTTCGTTTCACCCCCTTATCTTTGTCATTATGTAATAACATTCATCAGTGCAGACCTTTTTTCATTAAATGTTAAAGGTCTATTTTGAAAAATAAATTGGAAATGGATACCTCCTTGTCGACATGTTTTTTTTACAAGAATTGATGGCCATGTGATGAATGTTCCAACAACTTTTTCAACTGCATGAATGTCAACATCATCATTTGGAATATGTAGCTCGACCCTCATCTCATTTTCTTAGTTAATCAACACTTTGAAATGATCTATTTGAAGTTTTCTATTGTGTAGCATGTCATTATGCATATTGAACACTATAGCCCTCACTACAAGGTGATAGGTGTGATTTGATAGATAAAAATCACAGTCATTTCACCCTATAGAATATTAGTACAAGAAAGTTATCAGTGTCTATGTGATTCAAATTTCACAGAAAAAATTATTATAACATTTATTACCTTAGCTAAGTTGGGTTTTTTAGGGGAATAGATCACCTCCAAGCTGGTGTGGGGTTGGGTGGGATCGTCACGCACTGTTGTTTTTGAGTTGTTTATTCTATTTGCCTCCCCCATCAAACTTTCTATGATCTCTATTTGGTATTGTAATTCTTCTTGAAACATAGCCTTTTTTCCTCTTATCTTTTTCATTTCCTCAGTTTGATCCTATGATTTTTTTTCTATCAAAAATATGTTCGGGGTGTCACCCCAAAACTCGCACCTCTGACGCGGCCATACTGTTCTGGATGCTTCAAGGCTGTTGAAAGTGTGTTTGCATCTGTTATGGGTGTTGTTGATTATTATGACTATGTTAGATAAAAAAATAAAGGAAAATAAGTAGTCATTGTTATGTAATACCGATTTAAAGTAAATAAAATTTATATTATGTCATAATTACACATGTTTCACACACTTTTTGTGTGTTTTCGTCTATCAGTATCCCCTATTTATTTATACGAGCCTCCTTCTATAGCACATTGTGTGGTATGGAAGTGGCTTTCGATTTTGATTCATCAATTTGAATATAAAAATAGGAACATGGTTATTGTGTTGTTTTATGTCACATAAAAGTATTATGGTAGATTTAAAATACATACCATTTTTTCTCAAGTGAAGCATACCCCATCCATACTTTACGGTTAGGGTAGGCAAGTTTTGTTGACCATTATTTATTTTCAGCACTCAGTTTTTGTTTCATAAATAAAAAACTGTCAATCAAAGTGATGAATACAAGAAACATCAAATAACGTATTACCAGAAACAATGTACTTGAAAATCATGCTCCCCACGACAGTTTCTAAACGAATCCCACACCCTTAGGATATCAAGTGTGCATAAATAGAAGGTGGGTGCGGCTTGATTTTCCCTTTAGCATCTTTAAGATGATATTTCGTTAAAATTGTGTGGAAGCCTATATGAATCCTTCCTAAAAATCTTAATACATATTCCTTGTGTGAGGAACCTACTATAAATTCACTCTGCAATGGATGATGAAGAGTAAGTCAATATTTTAGTATTTTATTTTATTTTAATAAATTAAAGAAATGATATCATAATGTTTCCATAATATCTTCCCACATTAGTGTCTTAATCCCAGTGACAACATGGTTCCATGACTGCACATTAATCGGCATGTGTTCCCAAGTGGAAATTCCAATGTAGCTACTAAATATGGCTTCGTTGGGGTTAACATGTTGGCCTCACTTATTTCATCCCACCTAAAATTTGATGCCTTTTGCTTTTTCCTTGAGGATTTTGGCTAACCTTGTCAAAATACAATGCTCTTGTTTTTTTTTGCGCCATTAGGGTTTAATTTCCAACCATTTCATTAGTATCATCATCATTATGTTCTTACGGAGTGCTAGCATTGGAATTGGGACCAGTAGAAATAGGTTGAGAAACGTGTTGTACCTTAGCACTGGGACCAGCAACAACAGGCTGAGAAACATATTTTTTCTCTACACTGGGACCAGCAGTAGTAGTTTGAGAGACCTGTTCTGCCTCGGGATTGGGCGCATCAGCAGGTGCAGAAGACATTATCTACAGAAGTGGTTTAACATTTAATTTAGATTACATAAAAGCATCAATTAAAATATAATAACATAATGTAACACAATGTATATTATAACAAAAAAATAACTGGATTATTGAACTCTCTTTTTTTAAGGCTGAAGTGATTTGACCCCTCTATCGACTATGTAAATCCCATCATTGTGGTCTCCTTGGACATACTAAACACTGTCTAAATTGGGAACACTACGAAATTATTGCAAAGTATCTATGAAAGGTTCATCCTCCATTGAACTTTCATCTAACCCTTCAGTTGTTTTGGTCGATAACAGAACAATTAACCAGTTTCGATTTGCGGGGTCTAGAAAATAAAATACTTGTATTGCATGTGATGCCATTATAAATGGTTCGTCTTTCTCCCCTTACTTACTGAAATAAACTTTCGTGAATCCCAATTCATATATTTTAATAGAACTCCTAATATCAACCCACATGCATTGAAAAATCAGCACTTGGAATTTAGTATAATCGAACTCCCATATTTGTATGATGATGCCAAAGTATGACATATTCTCATAAATTGGATTTCTGTCCATAGCACTGGAAACATGCATCACTTCTTCCACAAGTGCAACCCCACTATTTTTCATGGTACTATCTCCATCATGTTCATTAGTATATAATTTATTCCCATTAACTACATAATCATTGTAAGATAATATATACACACTTGCTCCAATGGCAAGATATCAATGTCATTCTGAAATTGAGTTCGTATTTTCATCTATATTTTTAAAAATATGGTCCTAAAACCATCCTATAAACTCTCTATTATGTGTATCTGATATCCATTTTTCATCCCTAGATGGATTTAAATGCCTAATAATTTATTTGTGGGTTTGAACATATGGGTCAATGTCGAAACTGTTATGAAAAATGTAAAGGTGTCTCTACTCCCAATATTTAATATTGATTGTGACAACCTCTCTTCTGGAAATTCATTCACCCTCAAGCCACCCAGTGTGATGATATTTAGGTAGGCCAACTATTTCCACACTAGACAAGTATTCGGTACAAAAATCAATGTCTTCCTCAACAATATATTTCTCCGAAATACAACCCTCTGGCTAACTTCGCTTTTTGGCATACCCTTTCAAAATCTTCAAATATCATTCAATGGGATACATCCATCTATAATGTACAAGACCACATAGTCGAATCTCTCTCACCAAATGAACCATTATATCGAAAAATGTCAACAGGAAGAACATTTCCAATTCACATAATATAACGGAAATTTCTGTTTCTATAGAAGGAAATTTTTTCGGGTCTATAAATTTTCTACATACAGCTTTAAAGAATAAGAAGAGCTTCGTTAATGTATGGTAGACATTCTTCGGTAAAATGCAACGTAAATCTATAAGAATTAGATCTTGCAGCAAAACATGGAAATCATGTGATTTCAGACCCTTTAATTTTAAATCGCTCTTTAACACAATGTTCTTGATATTTGATAAATACCCATCTGGAACCTTTATGTCATTCAAGAAGTTTCAAAACTAAAATATCTCATACCTGGAAAGTTTTTAAGCAGTAGGAGTAAGAAATGTTCATTTTTCACCCTTCACGGGTGCCAACTCTTCTCGTATTCTCATCTCAACCATTTCCAATATAGGCTTAATTCCACCCTTTGTTTTGATAGGTACAATTAGAAATGTTTCGATGACACTATCACATACATTTTTTCAACATGCAAAACATCAAGAAAATTTCTAACATACAGACAATTCCAGTATGGTAATTCAAAAATACTGATCTATTTTTCCAACCAGATTTTGTAAGGTTTTTCAAAAAGGATTTACAAAAATTAGTGTCCACATCTTTTACTTACTCAAACAATTAATCACCTCTTAGTGGATATTGTGTTGTACATTCTTATAAACTTCGGCCAAATGATGTCATCCAAGGTCGGTACTTATGTCATCGGGGTAGAAATATGCAATGTCCTAGAAACACAGTTTTTGATGAATGTTTCAACCTAATTGAATGTATACCTTATTCACAAATGGGACATCCTTGAGTTACTTTAATTCTATATCCTGAAAAATTTCTATAAGTATGATAGTCATTTATCGTCCCATACAACATGTCATTCAAAGTGAAATATTCATTTTTTAAGCATCATACAACGTAACACCTGAATCCCACAATAATTTCAAATCCTCAATCAATGGAGACAAATAAACATCAATATCATTACCCAGTTGTTTTGGTCCTAATATAAACATAGAAAACATGATTTATTTTCATTTCATGCATAACCATGGTTGTAAGTTAAAATTTACCAACATAACATGTAATATACTATGACTGCTGCTTTGAAAACTGAAAGGATTCTCCCCATCTATAGATAATGTAAGATGAAGTCTTGTTAGTTCATTTTTAAATTTAGGATACTCATGATCAATTCTCTTTCACTAAGGAGAGTCTACTGGGTGATTTAGTTTCCCATGTTTAATTCATGTATCTGCATGCCATGTCAATTGTCCTACTGTCTCCTCACTTCAATATAGGCACCAAAACCTTGGAATGATTGGAAAGTACCATATAAATTTCGTTGGACTGGAAACATATTTCTTGTATCGATAATCACCACACTTTGGTCATTATTTAAGTTATTTTTGGTCCATGAGAAACAATATATAGTCATTCGGGCAGGCGTGTCAGAGATCATACCCATCTAGCGTAGCATTCGTTTGGCATAGTATGTTTGGCTTGAGTGCTCATTATCTTTTGGGATAATGTCATTCAAGAGAGAAAGTAGTTCTGTAAAATGGGAGTCACTCCACCCATTTCCTTCTTTCAAATTTACAGTTTCAGTATGGCTGACAATGTTGTATATTTAGTGCAACCAGCATACAATGGCATTTTTTCATAACTCTTTAACTTCTCAAACAATTTTGGGCAATCATGAAGTTCATCTTCAAATGTCCTTGTCATTTCCTCAATAAAATCTTCATCATTATTCACATATGTAATTATATCCTCCATACGAGCGTCTTCATTGTTCATTCTTGTAATCATATCAGATGATCTATAAAACGTTGTGTTATCTAAACCACTACCTACATTTGTTTTTTCCTCATGTTTATTCAAACATGTATAACTTTGATCTATTCTGTGACAGATCAGGTGTTATTCCAACTTCTATGGACTAATTTTTATTGAATAACAACAGCGTAAACACGTAAAAAGGATTTGATAAGGGTCACATGCATGATCTTTTTCAAACTTGATAAACTCTTTCACGCCATCTTTATACTCTTTTGTCAACCGATTGGCCTTCATCCATTCTTTATTTGTATTAATTCTATCTGATTCATTAATATTAATATATATATAAATAATTACACAAAATATTTTCAACAAGCTATGAGAAGCCCTTGCACTTGAATGTTTTAGTATCCCACATGTGATCTATATAAATTATTGTAAACTTATTTTTTAGTGTTTCTCTAGAAACATAATGTCACTAGTCAAGAACTATGGTACTAAACTAATATATGGTATAATTTTCAATAGAGTTATTGTGGGTGGAAGGATACATTACATGTGTTGTTATGTTAATTTGACTAGGATGTCCATAAAGTGCCTCATATAGTCCTCTAGTGAAGTGGTTTTCTAGGATTTAGTGGAATTGCACTAATAAAAAGTGGTGGTTCCATTGAAATGGGTAAATTTTGGATTGATATTCCATGGTGGCATAACTACAACATAATAACAAAATGGCATACCAATCATGCCAACAACTGCAACACCATACAAACACACAATCGTGCTCACAATCGCAACACCATACAAACCAAACAACCACAATTTTATATTTTACAAAGCATCCCCTATCCAATTTTGTTTGTTAATTTAGGGGTTATCACAGAAGTTTTATCATCCTTGGGCATTCATTAATAATTCAAGTATACATAAATTACCAATTTTTATATTCAAATGTTAAATAGGAACCAAACAACATGCAATTCATTTAGTGCGCAAACAAGGACCACCAATGACCACGATTTTTAGTGGGGCATTTAGCCCGTACATTTCACATTATAACAATAAATATGAAATAGTAATAAAAAGAGAACAATAAGAAACCAATGAGTAACTGGAGAAGACTCTCCATGAAGGTTTCATTCAGTGTGTGGTAGAGATGTGTTCGTAGTAGAGGAGAGACACATAGTAGAGGAGATCTCCAACTAAAAAGAAAACATAAAATGAGAACTCATATGTTATACCTATCCAAGATAGGTCCAATGAGATTTAGGAATGATACATGTCTGGTTAAACATCATTGAAACCTATATATGACGATCCATGAAACCCATCCATTTAAGGGCACAATTTTTTCACTAATCACATCATCAGGTTCATGGTGATACCCATCACAATCTTGATCCAAAGAGCTCCCCACCATCATAAACGCCTATTGTAACACATCATCCAGTAGTCCAAAAACCCAATTGGTGTAGTTTATAACTAACCCAACCAAAACACATATGAAAAAACCCTCTAAAATCTATTACTAGTTTTCATATTTTATTCCAAAGAGAATCAAATAAGTCTCTACTACTTATGAACAAGGCCCTCATATGCTTACTTTCCCTCAAAAAGTCTCAATCATACCTTTAAATGAACCTGTCACACCCAATATGAAGTAACCATTTCCCTCTATTGTCTACAACAACTAATCTCAGAGAAAACACTTATAGTACATTTTTACACATGATTAAATCCTTTCATCATGTGAATAAATAGGTTCACCCCCTAAATAATGCGATGAATGGATTTTACCCCCAAAATCACATGATGAATCAGGATTTACCTCAGGAATATCCTTTGGATCACATCAAGATTATCCTGATCATTATGTAAACATATAAAATTTATCTAGTACATCATTTAAAATCTAAATACGGTATTTATGTAGGACCAAATAAATCAGATTCACAAACACAATGACATAAAAATGCCATATCAACCGTCAAATAACCAGTCCCATTATACTAAATACCTTTGTAACATGAGGGTCATACCTCTATAGTGAATGATCCATCTATTATCATATATATTTAATATATGTGATCATATTTACCATACCTAATCTCTAAATGAAATATCAAGTGCCCCATATTCCCTGATTACTGAAATATTATACCCATCACCCATTGAAATTCATCTGAAATGAAAGTCACACCCTTAATAACCATTGGTTCACTCCCCCACTAAATTTGTACCTTATACCACTAATTGAGCATCACCTCAACACGTTTTATCACCAAATGTGTGTTTCTTCTCATGATCCATGATCATTTATCCAAATAAACACTTGTTTGGGATTGACTCTCGGATCAAACATGACACTATATTTGATCCATTTGTGACGTATCTTCCACCATAGATTGAAATTTTCTTTTTTATCCAAAAACCCAATAAATTGAGTCTAAAATAATTTATTCAACTCCATTGGTTCTCATCTCACACTTTAAATCTCAACCGACATAAAATTTAAATGGGTTCCACGCATAACCGGCGTGTACCATTCTCACCTCATCCAATATAATGGGTGTACAATATTGTACCACCTGGTCAAATTACATGACCCATGATCCCACATGTCGAACACCATTTTTTTATACTAAAATACCATCTCCATGAGATACTATAATTAACCTGATCAATAAACTTACTGATGTACACCCCATGCAACTGCATGAGCCAGTCTCCAGAATAGTGATCAACAACCCTAGTTATCGAAATAATGCATGTCTAGACAGGTGTAAATCTCTGTGATACCCTAAATTATCACCTGACTTGGACTAACCTAAGTCCTATCTCATATATATTAGGCTCACATGCCTAAACCCATGATCATTCTCCATGTTATGTCAATCATCAAAACAAAGAACCTCCATGCTTTTTCCCAACAAAATTAACATTCCCAAAATTTCCATGAAAATCGCACTAATTCCTTTCAACTAGTATCGTCTAAAAATCACATGTGTCCATCCATAATCTAATAGCTACTCCACTAAGAAACACATCAAAAAAATACAAGTCTTGGAATCACAATAATCTTACCCTTGAAACAAACCTTGATACCAAAAATATTGACACTCAAGGCGCCCTTCTCAAAAATATTCCAAGGAATTTCAATGCATGTAAAATCTCAATTCATGGAAATTATTCTTACCTTCCACATTCCCAATTTCTAAGGCATCAACATGAATATATCCCATACTTGGTATGACACCACTTATTCTAATCACAACTCAAAGAATATACCTTTGATTCATGTTTTGAAAGAATTCACAAGACTAGGATAACCCCTAACATATTTTACCTCCATAAAACTAATTTAATCTCATCCATAATACCCGAAACACTCAAAAAACATACCATTATGGAAGAGGCGGCGGTAGCAGATTCGGCGGCGGTGGAGTCAGTGACAACAGAGGAGAAGGATGGTCACGGTGGAGGAGGAGGAAAAGGCAGCGGCAATGGAGGAGGCGGAGGAGGAGGAGGAGGGGGCATGATAGAGGAGGGGTCGGGTACATGTTCTGCGAAGGCTTGAACGTGTGCAAGAGAGGAGGGGCCTATTAGGGTTCTTTTATAAAAACCACTGGAACCTTTTTCAGCACTAGTTAAAAGTGAAGAAAAAGGAATGTTTTATCAGTACTAAAATAAAAGAGCTGATAAAACATACCTTTATCAGTGATTTTTTAGCACTAATAAAGATATACCTTTATCAGTGATAAAAAAGGCTGATAAAGTAGCTATTTATCAGCGCTATAATATTAAAGCTGATAAATAAGTGTCTTATCAGTGTTTTTTAGTGCTAATAAAGGAATGTCTTTATCAGTGATAAAAAACTGGCGATAAATACTTATTTTATAAAAGTATAATTTTATTAATTTATTTGTATTCATGAATATTTATTTAAAATGAAATATTGGTTAAATATATATTTGTTTATTAATAATTATAACTATAAATAGTATATATTTATAAATATTGGTATATAACTGTTAATGTATATAGAAAACATTATTTTTTAATATAAATAAAATAATTTTATATAAATTAATATAAAAAAAATATCAGTGCTAATAATAGCACTGAAAAATGTACCCTTTATCAGCCCTAAAAAAGTGTTGATAAAGGGTACACCTTTATCAGTGCTTGTTTTAGCACTGATAAAGGTTACCTTTATCAGTGCTTTTATCTAGTGCTGATAAAGGCACACACCTTTATCAGTGATTTCTATTTAGTGTTGATAAAGGGAAGTGCTTCCCTTGCCCTGTTTTGTGGTAGTGTTAGGAAATATTTCATCATACTTCTCTTCCACCATGGGAAACTTGTATCCCATAGGATCCACTTCCCCAAGAGTCATTCTATCAATGTGATGAGTAATTTATTGCACTCTCCTCTTCCTGATCATATCCTACTCCACCAAGGTTTTCTTTTCACCCAAAATTGATAACCACATCCCATTACTATGAACACACAACATGCTTTTCCTAAAACGGTCTATCTATGCATGAATTTTGGTTAGTTATTATGTACCTAAGATGACATCATAAAGATTTATTGTTTCTAGAAATAGATTTCATACGAAACTCTCACCTCCAACAATCAGATCACATAGTTGATGGAAATGTAAAATCACTAAGTCACCTCCTATCAAAGTCTCCATGTGCATGGGCTAAGCTAAATGCTCAATCAGAATATCAAATTCTAGAACTAGAGAGGTGGAAAGAATGAAATGACTTACATCTATGTATACTAGTGCTATAGTTAAGGTAGAAAAGACATAGATTATACCTTATATCATCCCTAGAGCCTTGGGGTTATAGGTATTTATGGAATAAAGCTGACTTCATCCCTCACCACCAACTCCCCGATCCTAGAATAGATCTCCTAAGGGTGGTGGTGCCAACATCACAAACCTCTAATGACATCCTACTACTCTAACTACCCCTCTACCTTGTGAACTACCATGTAAACCTCCCAGATATTTTCTCTACCTCTATCTTGGTGGTCTATTGACCATTTCTCAAATAGTTGTATGATGGGTTAGATAATCCAAAGATAGATGCCCCCATCTGTGACGAGAAACATCACCTCCCCCTCAGTTGACTCGAGCCAAACTGAGAGCCGTGAATTATTGATCCCCTATCCTAGGAATGCCTCTTGACTCATCTGACATGCCTATATCACTAAAACTATAGTCATCTACCTTCAACTAATGTCTCAACTCCTGGTTTCCTACTACTATAACCCGCTATCATTACCGGCTCTTCCAGGAAGCTCTCCACAATGAAGGCCCACTCAAGCACCCCAAAATAGTTTGGAATGCAATGATATATCACTAAATTTTTTATATCTTTTCATAATCCCATATCGATGGTTAGTGATCTGAAAAAAATAATCGCACCCCATATACATGGATACCATTAGATATTGGTAAAGCTATCTGAATACTCCACCACAATTATAATACCATACTAAATATTAAAAATATCTTGGATATGATTTGATTGCAACATGTCCAAATAAAACTCCTCCATAAAGATATGCTTGAAGTCTGACCAGAAGATAGTTTTCTTGTCATATGATTGAGTCACTATACTCCACTATGACCTAGTGAATCCCTAAATAAAACTCACCATGATAAATTCCATATAATCTTTAAGCATCTTCACAAGGATAAAAACTCATGTTATTACCTATAGCTATTACTCATCCACTTGGAGGTTTGGATCATCTAGAAACCTATGAGGTCATTGTCTCAATAACTCATGTAGTTTACTAAGCCTATGTACATTATTATCTATTACTACAAGTTATAATTTCTTCTAAATGGGTGGTGGTATCACTTGTAATCCATCCAGATATAACATCTCTAGTACTATCCCCTATATAAAAGCCTCATCACTCGGTAGATCATCATCGTGATCACTAAGAGGGATCCTAGATGTATATATTAAAGGAGGTATACTATATAAACAAGATGTACCATATTCAAGGAGTATATCTAGGGATATAACTCAAAAAGTACATGAAACCCACAATTGATTCCTATATAATTAACATTTTAATTTTTTCCCTATAACTAATTTCTATATGTCATGAGTCTAAAGGCAGGTGACCAGGGTCCTGGTGTATAGATATGTCGGCCGCAACACTAACACTAGATTCCCTAGCCTAAAATCCAAACTAGAAAGACTTAACACAATTTCTATAAAACCCAAAATAATCTCACATATTATGGTCCAAAGGTAGAACCATCCCGTATGATACCAGTCAATCATGACTAGGCCTGACAGGGTCTGAACCGTGATTACCCTAAGCACACCACTAATAGCCCTGGGGCTGGCGACCAGTGATGAGTAGGCATATCACACACATGGGAGGAAATATCCTAACTTTCTTGTAAAAACGCACAAATCTCCAATCCCATAAAATAGTGAAACGTAAAAGAACTGAAACATATCTATTAATAAATATATAATCCCACAATTAGAGTATGAAAACAAGTAACTAGAAAGAAATAAATCATCCAAATACAATCCCAAAAAAACTATAGATATTTAAACCTTCTTAGAAGGCAAGGACTACTATAAAATAAAAACACTTTAAAAACTCCTCATTCATTTAGGCTCAAGATATTCTCCACCATATCTAGGTCCTCCTAGGAAACCATCAAATGGGCCTTCATCTGCATAAGACATGGCACTTATGGGCAGATCTCATGTAGGGTTGGGCTTAACAATACTCAGTAGGACACATCAAGAACACTAAATATGAAAAATCAAGATTGTACAAATAATAAAAATTAAATCAAAGGAACAAAAACACCCATATATTCTTAGGAAGGACACCATACCTCTAGAAAGTCTCAACCAAACTACTAGCCACATGATTATAATCAAATCTTCTAAGACATTATTGTTCCAGGAGAACCCACTCCACAAGACATGATATCATCATAGATACTCATCCAATAGGTCATGATCATTGGGCTTTTCCCAAGAAAACTCAATGGTATCTGAAGACCATGATATTGATATAGGGGATCACACCCAGGATCACTGGGGGACACAAAAAAATCAATCTAAATCAAACCACTATATAGGGGATCATATGTGAATGATACTGTGAACTCTAATAAAATAGATTTCAATATGGGGGATCAACACCCTACTTAAGGTGGTCATGATGATTCCACAAAAAACACCTAGGGTATAATAATTAATGATAAAGGATCAAAATCTAGTCTCATAAAGGTACCCCAAAAACTCTATCTGAGACACATCCTTTAGAGGGGATCACAATCTAGACATGTAGACATAATACCACATTATACCCTCAATAGGATGGACCAACGGAGCACAATCAACCAATAATGGTACAAACTAAATAAAATAAGGTCTCAAATCCCCCTCAAATTTCATACATGATGAGTACTTGGGAATACATGTCAGTTCAAGCGAACCCCTGATCTATATGTGTGGTGACTCCTCATAGAGAATGTAAACCTCAATTTAAACTAATGGTAAGTAAAAATTCACAGTGTGTAGAGGACATTCAGAACCCTACTCATGAAATCTATCTATGCCCATGTATCACTATCTATGCACATGTACCAACACGTGTACACTTGGATAACCCCATGTACACCTGGTCGTGTTCATGTACCCCGGCCTTCCAAGGCCCATATACCCTCTGAGGTACATGTTGATCTTCCAGAATAGCTCACATGAAGTATGATATTTTCCCCCAAAAAACCCTATCTCCACACAACGTTCCCACATAGTGTATATCTCTGGATTAAACATCATGTAATGTGAGATTTTACAAAACCCATGGATCTTCTCTGTGTCACTGTCACCATTTCTACTATCATGATTCTAAAAAATTAATCGTGGATTGGGGGTCAAATAATGCTTTTAATTGATGATAAATAGGATCTGGGCTTCAAAACTACTCAGGAAACTACCAAATATACTACCCTTAGCACCTCTATCAAACAAAGATGAATGGGAACCATCAATCCATTTTGATCAGCCTCTGTTCGTAATTTTACATCATCTCACCTTGATCGCATCATCGATCCTAAACTAAAACCACAATATTGATCTGTTGTGCCAAAGAACATTCTCACAATGATAATATACCTGGTACTCATTGAACTACGAGACAAATAAATTTCCCTCAATGATTGTGTAATGAAATAGGGGAGAAATACTAAAACAATAATGTGTAAAGAAATAACATTGGTATTTTTTCATTTTTGAATCGATTCATTATAAAATAAATTTGTGAGAGAAGAGGGAAATAATCAATGAATAATAAATCAACCATATATAAAATGAAGTGTTGATGTTCAAATTTATAATTGTTCATATAATTAATCTGTGTTTGACTAAGACAAGAATGAGATGTAAATCACAAAAATAAAACATCATACCTAGAGTTTGGATCGATCGTTGATGACGAAAATTCTTATATTTTCATCATTGGTGAGATCCAAAAACTCCCTTGATGAACTAAGCTTAATCTGAACTCTATCTGAGATCATCTTACAATGATTTGATAATGGATCCTCTCCAACAGATCCTCTCAATCTCTAGGTTATGTAGATATCCTTGGGAATTGATTCATATCCATGTACTTATATAGTAAATGGGTCACTGAGTCATTATATTAAAATAAATAAATTTATTTATTTATTTCATTAATTACTCATATGACTACGCATTACCAAAAATAATATATATAATATTCCCAAATAATACATGAAAAAACTATAGTTATTAAACATATGTTCATCTCATGCTCCAAAAAAAAAAATGCATGCTCTATGTATATCCTCTAGTATCTAGATCATCATCATAGACAATCCATGACTCTATAGCTGATACATTATAATCATCATCGGTTAATATCCCATGGATTTATATAGTCCTTTTAAGAATATCAACATGAAGAACACATCTAGATATGATACTATTTCAAAGGTACAATATGCAACTGCATTGTATATTGCATATATAACTTACACATTAAATCCCAGAAATAAGTATCCCAAAATAGAAATAATTGTCCAACTTTCATCAACCAGTCAACCACTATCCACATTACATCAGGTCATCTTGAGGTACCAATCAGTCCCGTGATTAAATCCATGGTCACCTCATCCCACTTCCTTAAGAACAATAGAAGAGGTTAAATTATCCCACTCATTTAGTAATTCTTTTCCTTAACCCTATGAAATGTAATTAATTGATATGAAAATACCAAAATATCCCTTCTTATGATATGTAACTGGAAACAATACATGAAATCATCATACATCTTTTCTAAACCTATATTCACACCCCATTATGAGTCATGGGAGTCTCTCATCAACCCATCTCCCATAGAATTCAGGACCACCATCCTGCCATGGATGTATAAACCATCATCCTCACCCTGAGGATATCTTAGGGATGAATCATCTCCCATGATTCATTATAAAATCACAGGACAATCAAAATTAGGCATTTAGATAGTCTTCACTCAATCCATTAACAAAGAGGTAATGAGCAAGGGAGAATAGGTCACCTCCTCTCAGTCCTCGGATAAATATGTCTACCATTCCAAAAGACATCTTATATGATTCCACTCATATACATAGGTTCTAACTTCATATTATTTATTCTTCCTATAGAGATCATATGTGATGAAATTTCAATTCCTCATGGAATATTCCATCTCCCAATAAAAAAATTACCTGCACTTAACCCAATGTATTGGTCATGAATTCCAATGATGCTAGAAGAAAATATACAGTGATCACTTATGTTTCATAGAGAAAAAACACTCAAATAAATAATTATTCCTACCCTTTAAAGTGTGAGACATATAATCTAGATCCATGTTATGAGTATGGTAGTTTAGATCATGGATTCATGAAAGAAGAGACCAAAAAATGACCACCTAATCTCCCTGTATCACAATAATTCCATGTTTGACTCTTGAAGCATCATATTAAAATGTATAGCTGATCACTAGGTCTATAAGAATCAAAATAAAAGAAGAATACATGATGTTAATCATCTCCTAGAAGGATGCCTAAAACAAAATAGTTAATTTGAACTTTATCCCTTCTTGATCAGTCCCATTATGTCCATTTCCAAGAGAGAAAAGTTATAAATGAATCATAAATAGTAATTAAAAATCCAAGAAAGCTCCATGTATTTAACACATATTAAGATATGTCTCAAAGGAGATTACCTCAACCTTATATAAATAAACCAAGATACTTACATCATAAATCATATTCCCTAGAAAAAAACACATCCTAAATCCAAAAGTGATACTTTTATTACATGGAATAAATTTCATGTGCTTGAATCATACACAATATGATCTATATGTGTTCAACATCCATCTCCTAGATCCACGAATACACCATAGTATCATAGATGAACATAGTTATCAATGTTTCAAGGTATGTGTGAATGGTTATTTTCATGAGATCCATAAACATCATCAGTACATTTTTCATATTGAATGAAATCATAATATAATCATACCATTAACCCGGATTTGTATTTTTTGTCAAGGAATGATTTTCAGTATGTTGTAAAATAGAAGATTCTAAAATATTAAAAAAACTAACATTGAATATTATTTTTGATGAAATTTATTGTGAGTTATTATCATGGTTGTTTTGAAAATATATTTAAGCAATTTTTTTAAAGTGCACGAGTTCCATTGAGAATGAAATTCATAATTAATATATTTATATATCTCTATGAGGAAATAGTTTTTGAATTTTTTATATCCATGCTATTTTTGAGAATTAAAATATATGTGGATGAAGTTTGTGAAGGTTTATCAATGGTTTGTAAAGGGTGGTATCACAGTCACTCAAGTGACCATATGAAGAACTGGAACCTACCACATAAACAAAGAAAAGGATAAGGACATATTTGGTTTAATAGATGCAAAGTGATGTGTTATTCAATAATTGATATATAATGATAATAATAATAATGATGATTGAAAAATAGTGAAGGAGAATAAATGTAATTGCATTTAAACCTTCAATAATGATGATGATCAAAGAAAGGATCATTAGAAACAAAAAAAACATCATGCTTTAAGAACTGTAGAGAATTTTTGCACCAAAAATCAAGGATTCGAGTTCATGATAGTTATCAATTTGATAATTTAGTAATAAATTTGATTCTATTATGTTGATCACAATAAATTAAACATTATAATGATTTTAACACCCTTGTTTTTTTAATGTTTAGTATGGAAGCCTCATTTATTATTTAAATAAAATACCTCTTTAAATCTTGGTAGAGGGGGACCCATTATATAGCTCGAAGGCCCAATACCAAGTGGTCTGAATACAAGGCCTGAAAGCCCATTTTTTGGCCCTAAGGGCCCTATAGTAAATAGTACTTATACAGTACTCACAATACTACATTAACTGCTATAGTACCACCACTGCTACATTTTCTACTACAATGCCTCTGCCGCTACCGTTCCACCACTACTACAGTCCCACCACTTCTACAATACCTGATACATTGCTTCTATAGTACCACATAAATTCATCCCTATACAAATTTGATCATGGGTCTTTTGGATGCCAAGTAGGATCATTTACCACATGGTTATAGGCTCATTGGAAAGTGTAACCCCCTGTAAAAAGTGATACTTAAGAGTAAATTTTACTACCCATGTCAACAGGTATACATTTTTTTCTAATATTCTACCTAATTAGGAATCCATAATTATGTATGTTTGGTTAAGAGTAGTTTTAGTATGGGGGGCCCCTAGGAAGTTTCCTAGGGTGTGTGTGAGTGAGGAAAAATCATGTTGAAAATACATGTGTTCGATTGGGGGGATAATTATTAGTAATGTGACCCATTGTGAAATAGAATGTGGTTTATTATAAAAGAAACCAAGGTATTATAGGAGTTCCATGGGTTCAGATAAATAGTTTCATGGATTGATGAATTCATATTAGGAAAAATGGTATCAGATCCAATACCTAGTTGGAAGTGCAGCAGAACGACATTGTTTTAAAGAGCGTGTTCTATAATTACAATGTTATGATTTAAATGGATTGAGAGTGTAACACCATTGGAAGAGTAATAATTGAAATATTAAATGTAACTACTCATGTTTATAAGGTACACCTTTCATTTTGGGAGCCTAGCTAATAAGAACCTCATAGTAAAACATTCTAGGTCAGTAGTTGTGTTAAAATGGGTGACCTCCTTGTAAGTTTCCCAGGGTGTGTATTAGTGAGGAAAAAGAATAATGAAAGCCTATGTGTTAGCATGTGTATAATCATTCGTATGATCAATGACCTTAGTGGGTAATATCATATCATGTTATTAAAAGTAAATAAGGTATTATAGAAGATCCATGGGTTCAAATTATTAGGCTTGTGTCTTGAGGATTTTTTTTCATGAAAATAATATTTTGATTCAATCAAGTATATTAAACAAACATGGGTGTTTATTGAAATTTTTTTGATGATAATGATAAAAGTAAGGTATATATATTGTCAAAGCTGAGTAGTATTTTAACAAATTGATGTTTATTATAAGACTCTGATAGTGATTGTAAGTATTATTAAATATAATATTTCATGAGTGTAAAACTTTAATGGGGAAATAATAATGATAAAGGCTATAGCTCAATACATTAAAGTTGATCACATGAATATGATGCTTAGTGGAAGTCTTCATGAGAATAATAATTCACTATAGTATGAATTCACAAGGGATATAATAATTATAAAGGAATGAATGTAAGCCTTTAGCAAAGCACATGACTTATTAATAGGACTTCAGGACTTAGTGAATTTGAGAAGTCTACAGGTTATATGTTATTTACAAGAAATCCATGAACGCATCACTACTTCATGTGTATATTGGTGTATGCACAGTTATCTAAAATGTGTGAATATTAATCTTAGAGATATGGAAAAGAATAATTTGTCAAATGAGGAAGAAGAGAGTTTGAATTTGGTTCCAAGAATGAAGGAGGATCTATATCTTCATTTATTAGAGAATAATTTATATTCATATGTGTTTTAAAATCATGAATGTTATCATGGATTGAATAGTTAGTCTTAAATAATGGTGAAGTCACACTAGTGACTTTATATTAACATATAGTTATTGTGTTTTGATATTATAAGATAATTTTTGTGATAATTTTCTTATCTTCATAGTAATTAATTTTTCAACCTCATGAATTTTAAATTATAAAAAGATATGGATCATGATAGTGGATATAGTGGAAGAAAATGAAGGCTATGATCCAAGGGGTTTTAATTACAAATAATCATTGTAATTAAAAATATTTCATTCATGTAGTGTTATTAATCCAGGTGGAAGGATGAACTTGGGAATAGGTAACAGATGCTAAAATATTTATATTATATATATATATTCTTGTAGGTAAAAAAATGTTTTTATGTTAGAGAGGTTGACATTATTATTCATGAGAAATGAATTTCTAGGTGATAAAAAAATAGGTAGAGGATATTATTCTATTATTATTCTAATGATCCATTGTTTTTTAAGTTAAAAAGAAAAATAAGAACCAATACATATTACTATTCACTAAAGAAAAAGAAGAAGTCAAGTGAATAAGGAACAAGATGGAAGAAGAGAAGAGTATTATTTTGTTTTGTTTAATAAGAAGAAAAAAGAATTGGTTGAGTTTTCGAAGAAGTTAACAAGAAAAGGGAGGATGCATAGTTTTGGTTCAATAGAAAGAATATTAGAAAATAGCATCACTTAGACTTACTAATTCAACTAATTTTTATAATATCATGCTCCAAAAATTTATTCCTGTATACTATTGTGCAGGTAAGGGAGAAAAGAGAATACATAATAATCATGCCAACAATCATCATAAGGGGAAGAATCCACCTATGTGAGAAGAATCATTTAAGCATTGTCTAAGTCACTATTATGAAATAATGGTTTCAATGATATACCCTATCGATTTGTAACTAACTTATTGTTTCTAGTGGTTTGTGTGGTCTTGGATTGTTTCCCAATTTCACCAAGGACTATACTTTATTATTGAAAGGTGAACCTTGTAAATATTTTATCCACTGTTTGTATGTATTGAATAATAAAGTATATGTAATAGAATGAGAGAGTCAACATATTAATTGATAAAATGGATAAAAGTTATATAAGGATAAATTGATTTAAAATGACACCAACTCTGATTAACACCTCTCTCACCCCATAGTTGAGTAAATACTAAATTATTCATAAAACATACAACCAATACCTATTCTTAATCACTATCCATGGTTATTTCTAAACTCTAAACCTTAGCTGTTGATAGCCATACCATGGGTTGATCTTGAAAAAACATTGATCTCCCCTCATCTAATATAACTGGCTATTAGTCCTTAGAAAAATATACTTGTTATTTAGAATAACCTAGTTCATTTTCTAGTAGTAAACACAAAATATGAGGCTATTATAAACCTTCTGGGTGATTTAAACCAAATCCCCCTATAGAGAGGTAATCAGGTAAATAAAACCCTTATCTTCATGGTCTTTGAGTTGTTCCTTCATCTCCCTTATCTCAGTCAAGACCGTATGATAAAGGGGTAACTATAGGATCCATACCCAATATATATCAATCCCAAACTCAATATCCCTCTTAAGAGGGAGTATTTAAAAATTACTTGGAAAGAAATCCACATAATGTTACACCATTGAGGAAAAGATACAATAATTTTCGAATGGTTATCTTCAAGAACCATATCTACAACCAATTTTATAATAGATCATGTAATACTAGATTTAGTTATTGCTACACCTATTTCCATGTCCCACTCTCCCATGAGAACATACTCCTCTCTCATAAGGGAGGAAAAAGACACCCACCCATGGTAGAAATCACTACATTCCTAGATTTCCATTAACATGTCCATCCTAGAGATGACATTGAATCATAACATGTTGAAGATTAAGAAATCATAAAGATGTTTATAGCCTCCAACCATTATGACACATCCTATGAATCTTTTTACATGACATAAACTTTTCCTAGTAGGAATCTCAATTTTAAACATTCCAGGGGAACACCATAGTCAACCCTAATCAGATATAACATGGGATGAAATAAAGTAACAGGATTCTCCAATACCAAAACAATCCATAGATTGCATCAAAGAAATCAAAACCTTACGCTAAATAGTTAAAGGAACCTATGCTTTATCCAATGGAACCTGGTCTATTATATACAATCTACTTATCACACATACATGTTATAAAACCCAAAATCCTTGAATTTACTTTCGAACTAACCATATTGGAATATATGATTGTTTATACCCCAAATACCCTTAACTAGCTTAACATCCATATTTACTAGATGTTACTCCAATTTTTATATGAACCCAGAACCATTCCCTCAACTCCTACATATTCCCTTTACCTCAACATATTATTGATAATGACATCCTTAGGAAAAACTACTTGATATCCCATCAATATTTATTCATGCAACTCCCTTGAATAACTAGTAAAAAATAGTGGTGATGTTTGGGCCACCCATAATGGAAATATAACTAGAAAACTTCTCCTAAAAAAGGTACTGAAGAGCCCTTTCTCCAGCTAGGCTATCTCACACAGCCCTAGAGTATCTCATCTAACTATCTCCTCTTACCACTAAAAAATACATTAACAACCTTCCCAGAAGGGCCACAACCCATCCCATGATAAATAGGAAGAAGTCCCATTACACTATCCTTTACCAGACCATTCACAATAGTTAGGACCTCATAAACCACTATAATTCATGTATTCAATTCAAAAATACTGACCCATCACTTCACCTTTAGTTGAAGTCATTTATCAAACACTATGGACTTATATTCCCAATTCGTAGCATAAAATTGAGAAAATATATCAACATTCCAAAAAAATTTCTCTCTATTAGATCTCCATTAACTCGTGATCTTTACATAACCTCAATGTCTATGGAAAAACTCCTGAAATAAAATTTCTATAAATTTATTCCATGATAGGGCCACATTCTTCATAGGCTACATTATCACACCGCACCATCTCCTGATAGGTCCTTAAGAATTAATTCCCTGAGCTTCACCTCATGATCCTAATGTATCTCCAAAATCTCTAAAAGACCCTGGAAAACCATGATTTAGTCCTCAGTATCAGAAGGGTATCCTTTATCTAGGAATTATGGTAGATATTCCTATTGGTCCCAATGTTTCATTTTTTTCTCAATAATGTTTCAATATGTTCTTGGTGAGTTTATATGAAGTGGTGATTCTTAGAGAATTATTATTGATTCATATAATGGAATTGGTTATCTTTCTTGCACAATTATCCTTGGATAACTCTAACAATTGTTTATACTGATATTAATTACAAAAGTCGTGTGTTGTGATGTTTTCAAATTGCTTCAAAAAGTTAAATTCAATGAAAATATGTATATTCTTGATGAGAATAATACTAAAATATGGACATGAAAAATACAGTTACATAATATTAAAGTATTTGGTTAGCATTTTTTAAGAGGTTTTACCTTGGAATTATAATTAAGAAGTCTTTTAATTTCATTTATAATACTTAGATTAAGTATTCAAGGTGGAATTACATAAAAATAGTCAAACCTTCTAAACAACCTAGTCCAGGGCTTATCAATTAGCTCATGTGGTACCAATATCTACAACACCTAGTGGGAGCCAACCTAGGTTAGTGAGAAGGTTGATGGGCCATGTATAATTCTGTGATGAGCCCATATATAAGGCGATTAGGATCAGATGGGTGCATGGAGAATGCTCATAGGGTTCCCATGGACCATACAGTGTGGTGTGGACCATGGGGCCATGATGTGAATTGTATCCAAATGCCAAACCTAGCATCAAATCTATAATTCAATGGGAACATGATCACTTACAAAGAGAATTGAGGAATGGTTGAAGCTATTATGTGGTACATGGAGGTAGTGGGTATTATTCATCTATAAATTAATAGTTATACAAAACATGAACTTATCGATTAAGTTTATCTCAGTCATTTGATCGATCTCAGCGATCATCTTCTTCATTGGATCACCTCGAGGTATTCGAGTTTTCTGAAGAAGATGGTCGTATATCCTATAATCCAATGAAGGTATCCATAGTTGTTTGATCATTGAGATTATTAGACGATGATCCTTCAAATCACCACACATGAATGCTACATGTTACATGCTTGTGATAACTCAAAGAACAATCATTAGTTGAATGAAAAAATTATCTGTAGAAGGACTTTCAGTTCAATGGATGAGTTTAATATTAAACATAAGAATAAATAAATTCATGGAAAGAAAGTGGGGAATTCTTCACATAGTATTAGGTGACAAAAAATGGTGTAAGTTATTTGATATATGATGATGTCTTCAGAGTTGATAAAAGTTGTGACTCAACATCAACATCAAGGCATTGATGGATTCCTTCACATGACATAAAAACCAGATCTTGGTGGTGTGAATCACTTTCCTCATTTCTTACAAAATGTGAATCCCTCATTAAATATATATATAGATAATATTGAGAATATATTCTATTTTTTGAATAAATAGATCTACTATTAACCCCTATGTTTTGTGAAAGGTATAGAGATCCATGAATCATTAATCTTGCAGGAAGGAAGAATCGCATGGGAATTCAACAAGTGTTTAACACACTCGAATAATCTTTATGAAGAAGTTGGTTTCCACAGATCATTATGGTTATAATTCAATGCATTATTTACCTATATTTCACGAAGAACACTAGGAACCAGTGTTTTTGTGAAGTCTTGAGTGAAGAAGTGTACCTGTCTTAGATTAATAGGTGTGAGAATGTTGTGCACATATAAGTGTGAAGCCTTTGTTTCACCAAAACTAGTGAAAGAACTCATTTATCAATAATTATATAAAGACTCATTTAGATCATGCTACACTTCCATGAAGAACTTTTTGTGATACATATTTCACTATACATCCAGTACATGCATTATACATATGAACTGAGCCAAAAATAGGAGAAACTATAAACTGAATGGAGTATAACACAAACTCTTGTGTAATGAAATGGAATGATACACATGTGATAACATGCATGCATGAGACTCAATTGAATTGTGTGAGGATTTAATGGAGAACTTGTATGTGGTTCATTCATGTTTATATTCATACATACCAACCTAGAGATACTCGAATCTAGGATTTCAAATGCCATGAATTACACTTCACTAAATGAAGTGTATTTGATGAGGTTGAAATGAGAATTCAGAAAGGTAAATTCCTTGGACTGGTTAAAGTCTGATCTTGCATAAATTATTGAAGATTTTTTTGCAATTCTTTCAGGAATATAGGTTGGGCAAGAAATTTATAAGAAGGAAGAATCAGTTTGAGAATAATTTCACTAAGGCAACTAGTCGTTATAATTGATCTGAATTATCGATCAAGATCAATAGACTAGACCAGTGGTTATTCAAGGTACTTGAAAAGGTATATGATCAAGTCAGATCCTACAATATCATGGAGGAAGATCGAAGAATCATGAAATAGTGGATCATGTCATTGAACATAGGTGAAGTCTTTTGGTTGGTTTCAGGAGTTTGTAAAGTCTTCTGGTTGGATCTATGAGTAAACAGAGTCTCTCAGTTGGAGTTTGAGAAAGATGTATTTTGGATAGAAGAATAATCAAATGTTGTCTCTTGGTAGGAGCTGGACTAGAAGTATTTCAATTAAAGATGAAATACATTGTAATTAATATTTTTATAGTGATGATTATAATGACGAATCTAAGTCGGGGGAATAAAAAATATGGAAAGAAGTATGCTATTTATTTCAAACCTTTAAAATATTGGGTTCTTATATCTCTGATATTATTACTGCACACAAGGTAAGCTTAGGAGATAATACTGAGTGTATCAAGTACCATAATAAGTTCAATAGTTTGATTTTAAATGAAAATCTATTCTTAAAATGAAACCACTGATTCACCCCTACCCTCTTAGTGGTCAATCTATCATGGGACACTTTAAGTGGTGTCATAGTTTAGGTCACCTCTAAATATCCAAGTGAGTCTTTATGAAGTGATGATTTCAAGAAATGAGTGAGAAACCTGAAATAGATATTTCTCCTAGTAATCAAAATAATAGTAAGAAAATATAGGCAAGTAAAATGAAGAATAAACTTTGTGTAAATGAAGAGACGCCTAAAATTAGAGGTGATCTGAAAGGTATAACATGTAATAATTCTTTCAAATATAATCCTTCAAACTAATATTTCTCAAGTTGTGATGATAATGTATCACTTAGTGATCTTCAATTTTAATTAAAATTATATATTAATAAATATCCTAAATAAGTTTTGAATAAAAAAATTAGGTTTCAAGTCTCTTCAGAATAAAAAGCTACATCTATAAGAAAAATATGATTCTATGGAAGAGGCATTAGTTTAAAAGGTTGGAATATCCATCACTATCACAAAACATTAGAAATATAAGGATGAAATAAATTACCTTTTTAATGAATGATATGATTAACCTTCTAAAAATTAAAAAAGAAGTGTTTGTGGGGAATAATTAATTGATATTGTGTTTGTCTAAGATTTCCATGTATTTTAGAAATTTCACAATGTTTCTATGGTTCTCAAAATTTCTCAACTTGAGGATAATGTTAATTGGTTGAAGGATGTTGACAATTATTTTCTGGAATAAATAAGAACGCATGTAGAAAAAATTAATAATTTGAATAATAATTAGGAAGATAAGATGATATTATTTGAGGATGATAAGAACTCCTTCAACATGTAGTGTTTATAGATAGCGGTGAGATTAAAAAATCATGAATCACCATAAACTGGAACATCCCAAATTACTTAAATAGTATATAGTATCACTAAAGTTTCTATTAGGGATAATGATTCTAAAAGAAGTATGAGATCATCATATAATCAAATGGAATAATCCTCTAAAAAGAAGGTATCCCATAAATTAGAAACCATCTTATTTAATAATATGGTTTTGAGTGTTGGTACAAGTTTTAAACCAAAACTTAGGAAAGTATGGATGGTGAAAATACTGATAAACCCACCACATCATGGGAGGATGAGAAAATATACATGAAGTGTTTTTTCATAAGAAGTGTCTATAAGAGTGGTTGCTCCACCTAGAAGCATCAAGGTTCTAAATATGTAAAATCTAGACAGACTTCACCAAAAATGAATATAAAAAGAATCATAGGCTATTATTGGTGTTTTTGGAAATTTGGTCACAAGCCATTGTATTTCTAGAATACTATATCAATTTTTGAAAATTACATAAGTCCTACATTTATGGGGGAGAAAATATGAAAAATGAGAATACCTTCTCCAGAAAAGAGAAATCCATAGTAAAATAATGGTAACAAGTCAACCTTGGTATGTAAAAATAATAATATTTATTTTAAAAAACTTTTCACCATGAAAAACAATGAGATATACAATTCTATATCAAAGGGTGAAATACATGTTTCAAGAAATAATGTAAAGATAAGACCACAAGTGATAGGCGAGTCAACCTTGGGTAAAAATATGAAATATGTGAATAAAGTCACTCATGTTATGTCATGTGGAAACTCCAAACAAGAGATCAACATTTCCAAATACATTATTGTGATTTTTCCATATGATTTAAAAAAAGCCATTAAGTTATAGTAATAATAAGAAACATCAAGTGTTAAATGAAAAAATGAATATTCTGAATTAATAAGAATATTTTCATGAAAGGTTGTCAACAAAGAAAAACTCATGTATTGATGAAGTTCTATGTGAGATGTGTAGTAAAGTTGGACACTATGCAAGAGGATATTTAACCACATTCCTAGTATAAGAAGAAGTATTTAAGATAATGAATCTTTCATAAATAGATGAATATGATTTGACATATAAATAAAGAAGAACTATCTCCTAAAATTAAGTGGTAGGAGTGATAAGATACATGTTACCAGGGGATAATTTAGATTTTAAATTCATATGTGAAAGCATAAATACTAAATAAAGAGGAGAAAATAGGTTGAGAAAAAAATCTCAACCTTGTTGTTCATAATGAGGAATAGGTAAGGTCTATCCTTATTCCCTTATATATTAATGATTTTGTACAAAATTTCTGTGAATTTATGGAGATTGTTTCATCCCTTATGAAGATAATTAGTTTGATAAATCAATTAAATAGTCACTACATAGTGACTCTGGAACTTTAAAATTTCTTTATAAGATTAGAATATGAGGTATACTAAGCGCAAAATCATCCATAATTCTTAATTTTATAAAAAATATTGATTAAGGGGGATTGCTTGGTTGATGAAAAAATAATATAGAGAGGGAGATTTATCTTTTGTACCTGAACTATTTTATTTTTCTATTGATGTTTGTGTAGGATTTAGAATTTCATTGATAAATCTAATTATTTTCAACCATTTGATGATAATTGAGACATTTTGAGTATGATTTCACATTCATGGTATGTTATACATATCTTAGACATCCCTAGTTCTATATCTCTTATTTTCTACATTGGGTTATCCAATGTAGACTTATAATTGATTAACTAAAGTCTCTTTTATAAGAGAACAATGTGAAATAATTCCTATCTTTATATTCATCTTGAAATTTTCATATAAGGTATATGATAATGTTTTTGTGAAGGAATGTGATTTTATAGGACCCCACTTATCCTTTTTTATTTGATTTTCTAAGGGGGGGAATGTTTTGAGAACATGCATTAACTTTTGAATATGTGAAAAGGATATTGAAAAAAAATACAAAGGTGGAGGTTATTGGGACTAGTGTAGCATTTGTTTTCATTTATGTTTAAATATATTCTTGGTGAATTTGGATGAAGTGGTGATGCTTGGAGAATTATTTTTGATTCATCAAGTAGAATTGGATGCCATTCTTGGACAATTCACCATGGACAACTCTGAATATTATATTTGTTGATATTAATTTTCAAAGTCATGTTCTAATGACTTTCCAAATTTCTTGAACAAGTGGAATTACAAGAAAATATTTATTTTCATGATGATAATAATATTAAAATAAGGCTGTTAAAAATAGAATTACAGAATAAGAAAGGAGTTGGTTGGAATTTTTAAGGAAGATTTGTCTTGGAATTATAATTGAGAAGTCATGGATTTTATTTATAATACTTAGATTAATTATTCAAGGTGGACTTACATAAAACAAATAGGCCAGCCTAATAACCAGCCAAGGATAAGGCTCAACCACAGGCTCATGTGGGACTAAGGTCTATCATGCCCAGTGAGATCTATCCCACGAAAGTGTAAAGGTTTTTAGTCCATGTATAATCCCATAATGGGACCAAATATAAGGTTTGTAGGGGCGGATGGGTGTATGGAGTGTTCCTACATGGTGCCCATGGACTGTGTAATGTGGTGCAACTCATGTGGTATTAAGTTGTAGAGTTTCCAAGTTCCTACCTCGATGTCAGGTTGCTGATGTAGGGGGAACACGAACACTTATAAATCAGAGATAGGGTAATGGTGGAAGCTTCAAGGTGGGGGACGAAGGTAGTGGGAACTATTCCTTTATCACATAAATGTCATAAAAACATGCATCACTTGATTGATTTGATCTTAGACATCTGATTGATCTCAATGATCATATTATTAATTGTCTTAACTTGAGGAATTATAGTTTTCTAGAGATGATGGTTGTACATCCCATCATCGAACCAAGGTCTCCATGGTTTCTCGGTCATTGATATTATGAGATAACCAACCTTCGAATCACCATGCATGCATGATAATTTTTTCATGAATGTGATAAATCTAAGAATTAGTGTCAACCGAATGAAAACATTATTTTTAGAAGTCCATTCAGTTTTGTGGAAAATTTAGAGCTTAAAAATGAGAATCATGCGATTCATGGAATGCATGTGAGGAGTTCTTCATGTTTGATGAGGTGACTTAAATCTCGGTATAAAATACGTGAGACATGCCAATATATTTATTGTTTATAAAGTACATTTCTTTTAATTATTCTCATATAATTTAAGGAGTCCTCAACATGACATAAAAACCAAATCTAGGATGTGTGATGAATATTTATCATCGCTTGTGAAAGAAGAATCCCTCATTCAAGAGAGAAGATAAAAATATTGATGAGTGTTTCTTTTTTCTGAAGAAATAGATCTACCATGAAACCATATGCTTCAAAAAAATTATTTATATCCATGAATCACTAAGATTGTGGAAAGAAAGATTCACATAGGCTTTCGGTAAGAGCTTAACACTCATGAAGATGAATCATGAAGTAACTAGATTCCATGAAGCAATCGGGTTAGTGTGAAACATGTTATTCCCTTGTCTTGTGTAAATCACACTAAAAACTAATTTTTTCACGAAGGCTTTTATGAAGGAATATTGAAATCTTGTGCGAAGATATTTGAGAAGGTCACACACTTATCTATGTGAATCATGTGTTGTTTCATAACCAGTACTTACTACTTGTAAAATGACTCATTGAGATCGTGCTACACACAAAAGAAATGTTGTGATGCATATTTCACAATATGTCCATCACATGCATGATACATATTCACTGAACCAAAATAGGATAAACTATAGAGTAGATAGTTTATAACACACACTCTTGTGTGGAGGGACAACATGATACACATTCATGTGATATAATGCATGCATGAGACTTTACTAAATTATGTAAAGATTTAAAGGAGAAGGTGGATGTGGTGCATTCATGTTTACATGAATATGTACCAACTTTGAGATACCTGAAGCTAGGATTTGGGATTCCATGCATTAAACATCCATGAATAAAGTGTATTTTATGAGTTTTAATTGATAATTCAAGAAGGTAAGTACCGTGTATTTTTAAAAGTATGATATTGTGAAAAATATTAAAGAGCATTGTGTGAAATTCCGTCACATAACTAAGTGTGGTCATGACTTTATAAGAAGGAAGAATCGGTATAAGCATAGTTCCACTGAGGAAAATGGTCATTTAAAGTGATCAGAATTATAGATCATGACCAACAGACCATACTTTTGGTTGTTGAAGGTACTTGACCAAGTACATGAAAAATGTGGATCCTATTCTGTCATGGATGAATATTGTAGAATCATCCTATTGTGGTTTAATACATTTAAATGAGGTGAAGTCTTATGCTTGGTGTCAATAGAATATTAATTCTTCTGGTAAAATCCAAGAGAAAATGAAGTCACTTGGTTGGTGCTGGAGTAAGAAGTCTTTTGGTTGGATCCAAAATAAAATAGAGTCTATCGTTTGGATCTAGATTATAAGAATTTCTTTTAGAGGTGTAATACATTGTAATTTCTTGTTTGATAGTGAATATTATAATAAAGAATCTATGTTGGGGGGAATAACCAACATGGTAAGGATTGAGCCATTTATATCAATCCTTGTAAATATTGTGTGAATATCTCATTAATATTATTACTTCACATGATGTAAGTTTGAGAGATAATATTGAGTGGATCGAGAACCTTAACAAGTTCAAGAGGATGAATTAAAAAGAAAATGAATTTGTAAAAAATAACCACTGATTCACCCCTCCCTTCCCAATGGTCAATATGGAAATGGTAACTTTAGTTCTATATAAAGTTCCAATGAAAAATCCACAATTATAGGTACTCATATATGGGAATGACTTCCTATGATAAATATAAGATATAAAACCTCAAGATGGAGTGGATTTATATCCTAAACCAGCAGAACAACCACTAAATCATGCCCAACCTCTCCCTCATGTGCATATGGAGGTACCACTATAGCATTTCATGCCAAATAAAACCCCTAAATCCTGGTCTCTAGGTGGAATAATGGGGTGCCTTAAAAGTCAATTGTTTCTAAAATTCCAAAAAAGGAATTATTAAACACCGATAACATATTCAATTTTATCAAAAATAATAAATTTATTTGTTTATATAGGAAAAATAACCATAGAAACACTCGCTAAGAGTTTACCCATAGAAACCCTATACCTAAAACCATGTCAGCAGAAAATTTTTGTTAGTCATGGACATATAATATGAAATTAAAACATGCTCTAGTTAAAATAATTAGATATCACGGATAATTTATTTTGGAAAACACTGATTATGTTAATGTTTTAACTTAATTAATTTAAACCTATGTCAATATTTGGTAATAGGAAAATAACATATGATATTACATATCTATAATTGATGTATGATCTCACCAACCCTCTATATCTTGTGCAAGAAGGAATTCCAACAACTATAATAGGGAAAAAATTGAAAATTAGTATGAAAATAGCATAACAAAACTAATATTTGAAATCCCACTGTACAGAAAACTAGACCATAAACTGCATAAATGTTGAAAAGGTAAATTCATAGCTTACTAATTGATTTATTACAATGATATATCAATTACACTAAACACCCAAACAATAACTAAATAACATCATATATGATACCATTTTTGACACCTCAATCCAGATCACCTAGTTTGATCTAGAGGGTCATGTGACCTCATGCATTCCTCTCTTTATGAATGATCCTACCTACGTATTGTGTGGACCCAAAACATGTAGGGGGAAATTGTACCCATGATATCTAATAACCATCAGAGTAAATTAATATAGTGGATTTAATAACGATAATAATAAAATAAAAAATCATAGAATACGACAATAAATGAGAAAATAATATGTAATATTAATGAGAAATAAAATCACTAGTATAACCATGTCAAAATGATTATTATATATATTGGATCAATATATATACAAATAAAAAATTAAAAAATATGGGAAAACTAAATAAATAACCTATAGTATAACCCAAAATTGCCTCAATATCCAAAACAAAGTCATGCTTATCAGCCTAACATAGGTCCTTTTACCTTTGTTAGATCCTTGATAAGAAATTATACTTATTCATTGATATTCATGTGAAAAGTGTGAGTGACATAAATTAGTAAGAAACCATCGACACATTCTAAGAATAAGTGAATTACATAGATAAGGGTGTATATATTGACATAAATAAATAAAGGAACATAAAAATACAACTAGGTCATTATGAACTTACTATGCTGTCATAAACTCCTGCCACCCCTACTTTGGATCCATGCTAAAAGGAAGTTTCAGGAAAATCCATAATAGTTCCCAAACCTACTTCTCTTATGTAAGGGAGGACACATTGTAGTTCCTTACCCTCCTATTATCATCAGGGTGGGTGAATTTTAATTCCCAACTCTCCTCCTATCATAAGAGTGGGGGAAATTTATTTCCCAAACCTATTCCTATAATAGGAGTTAGAGTACTTAACTTCCTAACCCTCATCATGTTATAGGAGTGGGAACTCTTTCTCATCACATCACACATCACATAGTTGATCATAAATCAAACAAATAATACTATTCATTTGGCATTACCAGTTCTAAAATGTTAAGTTTAATCACTTATCCACATTCACACACCCAATACTACCACAAGTATGGGAACTCATCATTGTAACTCAACACACATTTCCCAAGGTCACTCTGAACCTGAACTTGTATCTCTAGGATAATTCCACCCTGGTTGATAGGCTAAATTTTCTACATTTAATGTGGTGATATTTAACCTTTTATAGTATGTTGACCCAAAACTACCATCTAAAGGCTTAACCTTATCCATATAGACTTAACTGGCCTCTTTAATACCAAAATCAGAGTCTAACAAGGACACATAAGAACCTACATTCAATTCAACCCATAAAACATCATATAAAATTCATAAATGATAAAAACTTCCCACATAAAACTTTATATATTATAGTATTCAATCCATTCTCTCTTATTCAAGATCAAACCACTATAAACCTAAAACTAGACCCAAATCATTGTATTTAGGGATTATGTACATAAAACTATGAAATAGAGGAATAATGAAAAATTTAATCCTCATAAAGGCATAGAATAACTAAGAGAGACTCTCCACAATGAATGGATCTTTAAGTGGACAAGAGATAAGGGTGTGGGATCTCAAAAATCAAATAGAAGATCATTCTTTTTCAAGTCAAGTGTGGAGATAAGTAAAGTAATGATTACAGGGGACCATGGTAAAATCCATGATCTTTCCCTTTTAAAAAACTTCACGAGGATCCTGTCGTGATGTGAACATAGTGATCATTGCCTGACATATCCCATCCCACTATCTCATCACGACGCATCAACAAGGGGCCGTGGTATGAAAATCATAAGACAGATGGATGAACCCTTTTTATAAAGTATTAGGGTGTAACCCTTATTTATCACACCATTGATCTTCCCCACTCTATGATTCAAGTTTCAAAACCTAATCTATTTTCCATGACCACCTACCTATAACATAATTTCATCTTTATTCCCAACTCGATTCTACGTAACCCTCTCCCAAACCACCAAAAACAGTCAAAATAACCTGAATACATCAACATGAATTATAATAAATTAAAATTTAAAATTTAACACTACTTTAACCATGAGTGGAATTAAAAATTCCCCCTCTAAGGACTTCTCAACTCTAAGAAGTATCTCTAGTGGTTTTCCCAAAATAGTTTAAACTACTACACCATCATACCAAATTCAGGCTCACAAGTATCCTTTTAGTTACAGTCATGTTTTTAGAACACATGGATAAGATTAATTCTAATTCTAAACATCCCCATATCACTCCACTCTAAAATATTTATCGGGTTCTCATCAAAAAATGCTACCACCTCCAACATGACATTATTACTATCAATCTCATGTCTTGACTTCAAATCATACTTCTAGACTTGTGACACATGAAACACAAAATGTATACCATGATTTCCTAAAGTTAGAGCCTATATATAATACATACCTCCAATAACTTCAACAATTTCAAAAAAAACTGACAAAACATAGAATATTATATACCTACCTCCTCATACATTGATTCCTAGACCAAGGAGTTAAGCAAAAGAACACCCGGTTGCCTACAATGAATACAAGGTTAGTTTGCTCTAGTCAGTATTTTATTTTTATTCTATATGATACCTAAAAACCACTTCTAGATCAATTACACCCATTAAGTGGTCTCTTGAACCATGATCAACTTGACCATTGTTGGCTCACTCACCTTTAACTAGCACAATAGTGAGTCGAACAACCTACCATAAAGGGCCTTGAATGGTATCATATGGATCAATGCTTTAAATTTATTTTTGTACCCAAACTCTACCATGTATATATGGTTATCTCATTATCAATCATAATTAATAATTCAGATTCTAAGAATTTCAATTAATATTTTGATTATCCTCTATAAATTTCTATTAGTCTATGGGTGATATGTTGTACTCAACTTCATATAAGATCCCATGACTTTCTATATGACATGAAATCTTCTTGAAGTGAATTTCATGAACAAATATTGTACTATAATTATAGGTACACTATATTTCCATGTTATCTTATACACATACTACCAACCAAATTTATCCAGAGACTAAGTGTCTCAAATCTGTAATAATTTTGTATTCTTATCCAACTCTTCAACTACCACAAACATAGAATAATGAATTGTGAGGGTCCTATTAGTTCCTATGTTAAATTATATAGTCACCTCACCTCACTTAAAATCCACCACTTGAAGGGATTGATGTATCCCACTAGTTCACTAATTCTTCACATTCTCTGGATCAACCAAGATACCTTCCTTAGAAATCAGAAACCCTAGAAAACAAACCATCTCAATAAAAAAGTGACACTTCAAGCACTAAACATAAATCTAATTTCCTTGAAGTGTACTCATTTTCTTGGTTATAAGAATGAATCTTCTAGGTCTATTAAAAAACTATAATGTCATACTTGACCATAACTATGAAAGATTCCAGGTATGGATGAAAGATCTTGTTCATGATATCCATTAAAACTACCAACACATTAGTAAGACCAAGTGGAATCTCATGATAATCATACAACCCATATAATCATTTTAATTCCATACGTTTTTAAATATTATCTCATGTTTTTAATCCCCCAATCTCAAGAGGGATCAAAAAATACTTCAAAACTAAATAGGTTTCTCAAAGGAGGTCAAGTTTCTACTTAGTAGAAAACAACACCATCTATTTATTTTCCTATTATTTTCTCACATTGTACCTTCATAATTATTTTTATGAATATTATACCATCTAAATGATATAATTTTAATTATTTCATTATGTTATTATAAAAAATATGTTCATAAACATCCACTAAGTTATAGCTTGTTCTTTTTTGGGTTAGTTTGACTATCTATATGAATGGTGCTATAATATTTTCATTATATATCACTATGATAACATATATTATATTATAATATGGTATTAATTATGAATTTCAGTAGTGTTTTAAAAAAATTTAATTGTGATATATATAAGAATAGTTTTTAAAATATAATTCTTATTCAAAATCTAATAATCACAAAAAGTGAAAATTTATAGTCATGATTTATGATTCATTACCAAAAAATCCATGAGATAATCCAAGGATTATATAACTTAATAATATATATCTATATTAAATTCATTATATTTATTATGTTTATGAATATAAAATAAAATAGTAAAAATTAATAAAGTTATACTAAAGAAAAAGTGGAACAAATGGTACAATTATCCCATAATGAATAATATTAACAATGAATGATTAAAAAGGAAATAATAAAAAAATTAATTGTATTAAGTAATGTAAATGTAAATAATGTCCTATTATCAATTATTAAAAAACTAATTCGGTTATATAGGGAGTTATAGTGAGCTTGAACTAGTGGGAATCTAATGTTATGGATATCTTGACTCAATGTTATTTCCTTGAATTATACACCTTATTCCTTAACTATATTATTATATATTGGTTATATTATCCTATATTATGTTCTTATGTTATATTCCCTTTTATTTTCATGCTAATTACAATAATTTGTCATAATATCTATTATTATTTATTCTAATCTCATAAAATATGACATTATAAAGGATAATTACTGCTCTCAATTTTTTATATTTTCCTTCTATATCCATATTATTATTAAAAAATATCTGTTTTTTAAGAAATTATATATGAATTTTATTTATTACAACCCAAATTTTTCATATTTATTTGAAATATAATTTTATAACCCTTTCATTGATGTGGGTCACTTCAAGATATTTAAAGATCATAAAAAATATTTCATTCAATTTCTATACCATTTTTTTTATCATTCTCCTATTATTTATCCTACTTTAGCTTTATTTATTTGTAGTTTTCCTTTAATTATATGTTTAATATTAAAATAATTTTTTTAAAATATATTTATTACCTTTTAAAAATTATTTTTAAAGTGACATATTTCAATTTTATCATTACAAAATTAACAAAAATTTAGGAAAATTATTTTCAATGATTTTTATTTCTTTTTTCCTTTCCCTTTCAAGATTATACGTCATCTATGGAAACTCTATTTCGTATATCTACCTCTAAATTCCCTTACAGGTTTTTTTATTTTTTAAAATTTAATTTTGGGTATCATTTTATCCTATTTCTATAATACCTCATAATATGTTATTTATTCAATTTTATTTTAATTGGATAATTATGTTATAATTCTAATGAATATATGATTATGATGTGTCAGAATAAAATTATATATCCTTCAAATGAACTGGGTAAAGTTTTATATATCATGATATCACATTGTATATTCTGACATGATATGGTTAGCTTTTTCACAATGGTTGTTTGGACATGACCTGATTAGATTTCTTCACTAGGTGTATGTGAACATGATCTGGATAAAAAAATTTACTAACTTATAATGGTCTTGGATAAAAATCCTTCAAATATGATATAATTTTTTTATGATTATGTATGTCCCAAATTTTTATGTTATGTCAAAATTGTTCAGGATTTATGACTCCATATTATTATGTCATGGTATATGTTATACCTTTATGATAATAATTTAAAAGTTTTATGTTTTTATGTAATTATTTGTGATCATTTTGTCATATCATATGATCACTTCTTATGATATCATGATCTTGTTTCATTAACCATGTAATTTCTATCAAGATCGTGTTTTTTCATGTTTATGATATATAGATAAATTCTCTTTTACTGATGGATATATTATTCCATTTACTAGTTAATTCATCACACCGTTTTATTATGTTTCTCATTTCCCTAAGCAATGAAGAATAATATTATATTTGATATGTCTATAAGGGAATGAAGTGTAATGAATTTTTATTAAATAAATGTATATTTTTTTTGAAATAAGATAGTGATGTAGAAATTTCCCAAATACATGAGTATTGGTAGAGTGATTTAATCATAAGTTATAATGTATTTTAATGAAAAATAAGGAGAAATATATGTTTTTTATGTTTGGATTATCCCAATTTGCATCATAGAGTGGTGTAGTACATTTTTTGGGATAAGGTTAACATGTATAATAGAATAAAACCTAAAAAAATTGGTTGAAATAAAGTTATCATAGGACAATACATCTTAATATTTATTTTTTCATTAATATATTTTCTTAGTCTGGTTTTATTAATATATTGTTATTTATTACTCACATTAAACATTTTTCTATAAAAAAAATATTAGACTAGGTGGATTCATGTGAAAAAATGAATGTAATGGGATATGTTATTATTATTCTAAAGAAAATCGTCAAAAGATGGGAGATGGTATACAAAACATCATAGTTATGATTATCCAGCTATTTCTAGTTATTAATACTAACCAAAACCATGTTGAACTCCCAAATAAATCAAATAAAGAGAAAACATCCATCAATTCCGTTTTGTAACAATGGATTCTATCCTTTAGTGGATATTTGATTCCCTTAATTACTATCAAATGGTTCAATACAATTTAAAAATGTTTCATTATTCAATGTTTTAGAGAAAAAATAGTGGTTTTATTGTTTATATTTTTCAAAGTGATGTTTAAATTTTTAACAAATAATTAAAAACATATAAAAAATTAACAAATTAAATCCATTTAATGATAGGATTTAAATGAAATATTTTCCCTATGATCATTAAGACAAAATATATTGGGAAATCCATGAGTCTAAGAAAAATATTTGAGTAATTTATTTGTCAATATGATTTGAAATTAATTATAATTGCATGGTATGACTTTGGTTTCATCATTTATCTTAAGAGTAAAATAAGAATACTTTTTAGTGACCTATAATGAAGCATCTATAAATCATTAGTGATAAAAATATTTGGTATTTGTGAGTATATTGTTTGATATATTAATAATTTAGAAATGAAAATTAGAGAATTCCATTATAATCATGTATTTGGGGGTAAAAAATGAATATTTATTTTCTTTAATGTTCAAATGATAAATCTCATATATGAAAAAATTCAACTACATACATGTCAAATTTTCAGAAGAATAAAATAGTTAAATTATCTTAAAGGAACTAGAATAGGTATTATCTCTAATAAAATAGGTTGTCAATCACATAAATACAAATGAAATATAAAGGGGTTTATTAAAACATAGAAAATAAGAATGTTCTTCCTAATTCACCATAAATAATTAAATTTTTCAAATGTAAGTATATTGTGAATTATGAAAACCAATGCACCAATATAAGGGATAATGAGGAATATATATTGAGTGATTTTCATTAAATGAAATCTTTCTGATCTAATATTTTAATTAATCGTAAAACAATATTTATTTTACATTTAATAACATGAATTATTTTTAATTATATTTTTATTCTTTTTTCACCTCTTCTTAACATATTACATATGATATAATTCTAAACCACAATATTATAGAACATCATGAGGTCACATGAACTACTTCAACTAAAAGATAAAGTGGGTGTTTATGAGTTTGTTATAAAATGATAGTCATACTCAAATTCTATGAAGCTTACTATTTTTTAGATTTTTATAACAATTATAATAAATAGAAGTCAGATAATTTGATTAATATAATGTGGAACACCTTTTATTGAGATCTATACACTTACTAGGCTTCTGACAATTTTTTTTAGTTTTTCAAAGGTTTTTTTTAGCTTCTAATTATAATTAATTTATTGAAAATTCTCTATTATTTTGGTTGAAATAATTTTCTTCAAATCCTATGTGATTAAATAGGTTATAGGGAAAGTAATATGTGCTCTTAAACTTCTAGTAACATTAAATATTTGGATGAATCTTGTTGTTGATCATCTGGTCAAAGAGGGTCTTGGTCAGTGAGCTTGTTGATGGTGATTTCTTTCAGAGAAGTTTGGGGACAGTAATTGTATCTTTTGACCATTTAGATTGAGTAAGTTCAATAGTTTTTAAACTTAGCCCTTTTATATCTGGTTATATATCCTAATTACTATATTGATTAAAATTGAATAGTTTTGTTAATTTAAATTTTTTATATCCTTTAATATAATATATATAATAATTATATATATTTTTATCTGTAATTATGTTACATTATTTAATTTTATACTTTTTATCATTTGTTTTTGTTTTTTACATTATACTACTCATAATATTTAAGTATTTTATTTTTTTAACTTATTACCATTGTATTGTGACAATTCGAAACTTATAACTTTCAGACTACTAATGTCTTTGAGTCAAAAAATTATAATGTTTTTTAAAACTTCAATTCCACCCCCCCACCCTCCTCTAGTAGTTTCCATATATTTGAAAACAAAATCAACATTAATAACCTCTAAATACAAGGAATAAATAAAAGTTTATAAAATCCCTATAGATAAATTAGACCATGAAAATAAAGTGGTGGAAGGTATACTTGATATCAACTCAAGAATTGTGAACATATTTTTAATTATTATTCAAAAATATCCACTCATATCTTTTAAGTTTTCTAATATTATTAATTCACAACTCCGATTATTGGAGACAGAATAATCAGTGAAAAAATATTATAGTGTGATGACTTCATCTCATGTATACAATTCAATTGAAGTTTGATTAAAAATACTTCCGGAAAATCCAGTTATTATTTATATAGTCAGATTTCATGTAGCTTGGGGCATCGATTGGATCTCTCTACATAGAGCTCATATGAATTTCTTGGATTGTAATATATATTTCATATCCTAAATTATTCCCTGATTATATATAAATATATATATTAATGATTAGGAACTTCCTTTGGAAACTAATTCCTTAACATAGATCTTGATATTTGATAACCAAAGAAAATTTGGCTCAAATGGTTGCATATAAAAAATTATTTAAAATACACCAATTATAAAAGAATATGTTAATGAATTTACTAAAGAGTTCCTTACTCATCCTCAAGGTCATGAATGTGATTTCTAAATTATACTCATACCTAGTGTTAAAACCTATATTGAACAGTCCATATATAATTTACTTTATTGGATTAGATGATCTAAAGATACGACTACAAGAATATTTAAATAAACAATTTTTATATATCTAAATAATTCTCCATAGGGTATACAAATTCTCAATGTTAAGAAGAAAAATGGGTTAATGCCTCATTTCAATGATTATCTTGAGATTAAAAAGATCCTGATCATGAAAAAGTATCCTCAGTGCATATTACTGACTTTTTTAATAGATTTGTGGGGCCCTAAAGTTCTCAAAAATTGGATATTTTATCTTGATATCTTAAAATAATTATTAAAAGTGGGTATAAACATAAAATAGTATTTTTTTTATAGGTTATGTGAATTGTGAATTCATATTATTTCCTTTTTAACTTATAAATACTCTTGTTGTCTGCATTTATTTAATGAATAACATCATTTATAATTACTTCAATAAATCTGTGGTAGCCTTTATAGATGATAATATCATATATTAAAGGTGAGAGGAAGACCAAGCAGTGAATTTTTTGTTGTATTAAGTAACTTAATAAATTATAACTTTTATTCAAAATTAAACAAGTGTGAATTTGGCTCTAAAAATTATCCTCCTTAGGTCATGTAACTACAAGAGAGGTAATATTTATGGATCATTCAAAGAAAATAGTGATTAAAAGTTGTCCTAAACAAAAATATTTAATAGATATGTATATTTTTATTGGATTGGTTAGATATTATTGGTGTTTTAAATGATATTTATAATGATTTATAAATCCATTATCCATGTTAACACTAAAGGATGAATACTTACATGGATAGAGGTATGTAAATAAAGCATCATAGAGCTTAGTAATATATTTTTCACAACATTTTTATTCATAGTAACCTATATTGGATAAGTTTCTCAAATATATAACTATGATTTAAATAAGGGAATGTATTTTGTTTAAAGGTAAAATCCCAAGGTTCTAGCATATTTCTCATATCTATTAAACACCCATGAGAAACATTTCCCAAGGCATGATCAATAGTTAGTAGTGGTAATATTTAAATTAAATATTTAGACGTGTTATATTTTTTATAATAAATATGATGTATTCATTGATAATATGATTTCAATTATATATTCACACACAATTATTTGAACATGCACTATAGGAGGTGATTATAAGTGGTAAAATATTCTTACTATAAAATAAATTACTATCATAGGAAGGAAAAAATGTAGATGGTGCTCCTAGTGGAATGGATCATGCTACAATATCCATGATGAGGATTGAAATAGACCCAATATTCATGGATATGAAAATTATTAACATTGAAATCCTAATGAAAGGGATAAAATCATACCTTTACAAAAAGATTATTCAACTATATGTCGATGTAAATATCAAGGAGAAAATAAGTTGATATGGATATATAAAGATGGTGCGAAATATTTTAGAGTTCAATATTAAAAATTATAGAGTTATAAGATTTTGAATTCATATATTTTTCTCATCCATGATTAAAATTAAGAATTATATTTTGGTGAATGTGTACATCTCATAATTTTATACAAAAAAAATTACAAATATGTATAGAGATCTCATGAAGAACCCATAGAGGGAGAGTATAAATAGGAATATAGGAGACTAAAATCATTGGAATGGATCACGTTGTTATGGTTTTGAAATTTGGAGGAATTTTTTTTTCAAGATGGTATTCTTTGAGAACCAGGAAAGTGAAATGAGGTGTCCAAATTTTGAACATTCCAAGACGATGTTTGGGGTGGAGTTAAAGGATAATGTCATTAATTAAGATCTAGGAGGCCACTGAAGGAGTGGTTAGTGGCCCATTACTACTAAAAGTTTCATCAGTGGCCTATTCACAACATGAATAGGGTATTCATGATGTTAGGTGGGTTCATGGGGTGGACTGAGTTGTTTTTTATGTGAAAATGGGTTTGTGAGGAAAAAATCAATAAATCATGGTGTGACATATATCTTCATGTCATGTCATATATTATCCAGTCTACAAAGAAGGTTTTGTTCATAAATATCACAATGTGAAACATGGTTTCACATCATAAAATACTTGTTGTAATTTTTTAAATTATTTAAAAGTGATAGGCTCAGTCCAAACCCCTCTTATTTCATTATCACAAATAACTTATGATAATTTGAATATGAATAGATGGGTTTGGCCTTTGAAACCTCCTTTATCATCATTTCTTCACCAATCCAAGATCTATTTGTTTTTATGGGCCTCTCTTAGTAAGTCTTATCCCATTCAATCCCTCGATATCCCTTTTCTCTTCAAATACATATTGATCTTGGCTTGTTTAGGATCAGATAAATCAAATAAAAATTTAAATGGATCACTAATGGAATTTCCTATGAATGATGAGACTTTGTATAACATATAAAGATGATGCTATGTGAATATGAACATGTATAGTTGGCTAGTGTTTTGATAATGTTATGTTCCTTGATAATCAATACTATGGTTTTTGGTCAGTTTTTATTAAATTTATCATAAAAAATATAATTGAGGTAGGTGGTTATGTGTACATGACCTTAAGTTTGATGCTTAGTTTATTGGTATGTGATATGTGGTCACATCAGCAAGACAATTTGACCTTGAGATTCTTTCCATTCTTGAAAGAACTAAATGGAACACCAAGTATGATATTTTAATTGATTGATCTAATCAATGAAAATATGTAAAATAGTTTCATTCTTAATTTTTTAATAAATTACATGTATTAACTAATTAAATAGATTTTCTTAATAAACTGACAAGGTTCTATTTACACATTGGACCTTGTTTGATGGATTTTTTTGCATATCGTTGTTAGATATGACCTAACTAGTTATGTTTGTCTACATGATTTTACTATTGAGACTACATTGAAATTTGATCACATTATGTGTGTGTGGCCCTATAGACCTATGATTGTGTTTCATGGAAGTAGATTATGATGATTGTGTTACTTTCTTTGTGGAAATGATGTTTGAACTTTCATTTTGTATCCTATTATGATGTAATGTTTAATCTCTCATCATGTATCATGATATTACATGATGTTTGATCGATCATTTGAATCTTGAATCATATTTTCTCTATATATTATTGTGATGTTTGATCATGGTGGACTATCCCCCAATATGGATTTGTTTAGCATGAGGATGACATATATTAGACTATCCCTTAAAAAATGGATGTGTCAGTTATGTTTGGGAATATCCCTTCTCATGAGGGGGTATATGTCAAGTGGAAAACCAATGTTTTCTCCAACGTTGATAAAAAGTGAATATGTTCCTGATTTATTGTGGATTTTTGAGTGCATGATTTCTCAGTAAATGGGGTTTTTCTTACTTACTTGTACATTGGTGTATATTTTCTATAATTTTGCAGTTTATGTATTACATGTTTATCTTTTTCTTATCTATTCTTATCACATGAACATGCAATTCATTTTACCGGTCATGTATGGAACCACATTAGCGGTGTTCAAATAGGTTTTACTGAAACCCTTCTCATGTAGCCCTGACACTTGGGTACTGGAGCAGCCCTCACTTGTTGTAGGTATAGGTTGCGAGGAGGCCAGGGTATGATTATTGAGTATGATATCTTTCTATGATTCTAGAGACAAGGATGGGGCGAGGATAGATTTTCAAATCCTATTATACTTTTTTTATTCCCATTAATTGTATATGCAATCAGTCTAGTGAAAGATAAGCTATTTTATTTTTATAAATTTTTATTCAATATACTTTTGTATCTCATTTATATAGATTTTATTTTTATTGATTTTTTGAAATATGGTTGTTTTTTTTTATTTGGTTATTTAATGTTATTGCATATTCTGATTAAGGGAATACTCTCATCAAAACTTTACTTAGACCCTCATTATTAGTAGGTATCCTCTATAATTCTAGGAGGCTTGCTTAAGGTCATGTGGAATTTTAGCATATACCCAGTGATTTGGGAAGGGGGTTACAAAAAGGTATCATTAGAGGTTGTCTTTTTCCTAATTTTATTGATTTTGTTGACATGATAGATAAGAATGTATCGAATATTGTGATGAGACTCAGATTGGTAACTTTGAACACCATTAATGAGGGTAGTCCAGGTTACCAGAGCATGGGATTTATGTTCTTGGCTTGTGATATTATATTTGTATATGATTTCATGTTGTTTGGTTCACATGAATTTTGTGGTTTGCAATCCCATAGGAATTTTACTCTTGGTTGTTTAATCCAGAGGGGTCACATGCTTCATATTTGGATCATAGTTTCCAAATGACATGTATATTTTTTGGTGATTTTAAGGAAAATATAGGAAATTTCTACTTAGGTGTAAATGACTTATATTATGTTGCACATATGAGATCTTGTTGATATTATTTCTCCTATACTAATGTGTTTTTCCACTTCTAATTGAAGTCAATGTGAGTTTATGGTGTGGCGAACCTGGGAAATGATGGTGATGATGAAGAGGATGATGACGATAATGATGATGATGCATTGGTCCTTCTATGCATGGGTGATGTAGTATACCTTGTTAAATCATTTTTTGCCATCATCTAACTTAGTAATAACCTTGTTCAAGAAGCCTATGGATTGGTCTAGTTTATTAAGAAATGAACTTTTTCTATGTGGATGTATCCTTATACCACATTTTCATATCCTTTTAAATCAAATTTTACATCCTTAACACTCAATGAGGTTATTCTATAACTGAATCTATCATGGAATGTCTGTAGAGATGAGAAAGAATGATGTTCTGTGATTTGTAACCCTCAGTGGAACCATGTGTGGGTTTTTTGTAAGACCTAATGGTCTATGATTATGACTCTAGTTTCAAGTGAGATAGTGTCTCATTATGCATAATGGAAACCCTATTGAGTGCATTTCATGTAAATGGATAATAAATTTTCATTTCATGGGGGAGGTTTTTGTTGATGAAACTACCATGTGTGTGTGAGAAGCATCTGAAGGTCCTACAGGAATGTCTTTCAAGTTTCCTTGAAACCCTGGAGTAAATAGAACCTTGAGTGTTAATAATCATGATACAAGTTTGGGTTTTGAAGCTCGGTGGATGAAAAAAATATTGAGGTGACACATGTTTGATGGTTGGTGTTCCATGAATCTTGATAGAAATTAGTTTCCTTTTCTAAGAGGATCATTGTGGGTGCTTATTTTGTTAGAGCTGATTCTTTATAAAGCAAGGGAAGCTAAAGAGAGAGTGATTCTAGGCTTAAAGGTTTGTGACTAGAGAAATAATCATAATGTTTTCACAAATGAGTGATTTTTTATTTCCTTTATAGTAAATCCTTAATGCATGAGTGTTTATAAACATGGCTGCATGTATAGTATCTTGAACTGGTGTAAGTAGTGTGGGGACGAGACCATTGATAATTGTTACATTCTATTTTTGAGCTTGAAAGAGATAGTGGTGTTAGGTTATTGTTGTTTCTGATTCAAGGTCATTTTTTCTATTAAAAGCTGTAATGTTTGGATTGGAGCACATAGGGATTTGTATCCTTGAGTTTAGTGTGGTAATTGAATTCGCCATGCTAGAAGAAGGAATTAATAGTGATCAAAGTACTGTTGTGCGGTCTACCTGAGGTTTTTTTCAGTGGATATGTCATGGTTTGGTGTAGCTTCTTATATAAAGGGATGGGACCCATCTAGGCCTTTAGTCAACACCAATTCCATAGCTACTGAAGATATTTATGCACATTAAGATGGATCATTGGATGTAGTTGGCTATGTTCTTATCAATTGGGGTATAAATGGTGTGTGGTGTTTTCCTTGGAAATTAGTTGAATATATGGTCAAGATTAGTCATCATGTCTGGTTATGACTATTCATGGGTTGGGTAAACTAATTTGATAACTATGATTTTATAATAAGGATACTCCTATAGTGTTTAACATTGAACTGGTTGCAGGTGAAATGTCTCTCTTGTGAATGTTTCCTGACTTGTGCAAGACTAACCATTGAGAAATCTTGGAGACTCTAGAAGACTTATAAGTAGTGGAATAGAGAGGATACTGTTCCATGTAGTTTATTGATATATATTAATGAATAGATACCATAAGTGGGATTTTTAATCAATATAAAATTCATGTGAGATGAGTTGGATTTGGGTCGTTAGTGCATTGACACGTTGTAGAGAGACCTATAGAGAGTGTAAGCAGCTGATCGATCTATTGGAGAAACTCATTAGAAGTCATTTTATAATTTAGTTATGATGTTGGACCAATTTAATGATTCTTCTTAGACTTAAGGTATCACGATCAATGGCTTTGTTATGTGACGATTTTTTAGGAAAGTTACCTTTATAGGAAGATAACAGGGAATGTACCAACTAGTGTTTCTACATGAACATGAATGTGGGGGGTTATACCCACAACAAGCTCATCATATCAAGTACGAATATCATGTTTAAAATAATCTAGGTCCATTTAGGAAGGTTGTCTTGTTAGGGTTTATCGATCATTAGGGAGATTTTTTTGTTTGGAATCATAAATGAGGTGTTAGTATCGACTTCTAACCTAGGTCATTTCATTGATCAAGAATGATAGAATTGAACTACATTTGGTGTTCCATTAGAATGATTAAAACTTATTCTGTATATATAATCCTATGTTGGGGATCACTTTTATGATTCATAGGAATTAGTGGAAGATGCTTCGGTGGGTTAAGTTCAACAGATATGGTGATCGCATTCTAGATATTGGATGACAGTCAGATTTGAATCAACTTCTGGAGTTTATCCTTGGAGTCACGTAGTGGTACCATGATGGTAATTCAGGAGTGAATGTAGAATTGAGGTATTATTTGGAATTAAATGAATGAATATGGGGAACTTCATGTGGTGGATGATCGATGAATATTAGGAGGTGTGTTTTATGTGCAACCATAACTTCTTGAGGTTGAGAAGCACTATGGTGGAGATATTATAATGTCTCATGTCATTATAATAGTGAAATTTGGGGGAAGTTTTTTTTATGTTTTTATGTATAGTATTCTTTGATAATTATGAAATTGAAATGTGGTTTCAAGAGTTGTAATGTTCCAGGATTCTGTTTTGGGATCAGGTTCAAGTATTGGGTGATGACTAGGGGGTCTGGGAGGCCGCTAGAGGAGTGGTCGGGGGCTCAAGACTTCTTAAAGGTACAAAAACAACAACCTATTCACATTTTAAATTTTGTTTTCAGGATGCGATATGGGTTTATTGGGTGACCCAATGTGTTTTTGGATGTGAAAAAGGGGTCAAGAGGCAAAACCTAAGAAATCATGGCATGACATATATCACCAAGTCATGACATATCTTTTCCAATATCCAGATAGGGGTTTTCCCAAAAACTTACAATGTTAAACATGGTTTCACATCATGAACTACTTCTATGAAGTTTTATAGGTGTTTAGAAGTGATTTTTTTGGAATAGATCCCTAATTTTCTTTCTCATGAATCCATTATGAGAATTGGGTAGGGAATGGAGGGTTGTTGCCTCTAGGTAATCCTCTAACCTCATTTCTTCACTGGTCAAAGATTTGTTTATTGTGATAGATCCCTCTTCGTAAGTGATATAACATGAAATCCCTTGATTTAATTTTCCTCTTATAATTCCAATTTATTTTTTCTTGGTTCTAATTAGAGAAATTGAATGAAAATTCAAAAGGAACTTGAATATAAATGTTCCTGAATTATGATATTGTGTATCACATGGAAAGAGGATATTCTAAGGTGATGAACATGTAACATTTATGAGTGATTTAATTAAGGTATTTCCCTTTAAAATTCGTTACACTATTTTTTCCAATTTTTTTTAAATTTATCATCAAAACATGGAATTGATTTCAGGTTGTTACTCATCATATAATTGATAATGCATCGGGAGTGTCAAAAACTCTGTTGGTTGAAGTCGTGTATAAGGTACATCATTGGATTGGTTCAATCAAGTGTCTATAATTTAATTTTATAAAAAAAATTTATTTATTATTATTGCGTTATGGGTATTTTTCCTAGAATGATGTCAGAAGTGTGAGAGAAAGCATCCAAGGGTAGTTTGTCATGGTTCTATCTAGGAGGTGGTATCTGGTAAAAAACCATGTATTCCTTCAGCTTTGTTTATAATCTTACTTTTATTTTTTAAATTAATTATAATTTAGTTATAATTAATTAATTTGGGATAAAAATATATGAGTAGAACCTCATGTAATTGTTAAAGGCTGAATGGATTCAGATTCTTGGACAAAGTAGGTGGCTTATTTTGAATGGGAGGTAGAACCATTTGAGATAGATAGTTTTGTGTACATGGACTTATTTTTTATTCTTAGTTTATTGGCATGTGATTTTTTTCACACCACCATGTATGGTTGACCAAGACATTCATGTAATGTGTGGAAATTATAAATGGAACATCCAATATGATATTTTAATTTATTAATTTGTTCAATTAATATATGATACCTAGTGTCATGCCAAATAAGTTAATGAATGTCATGTATTAACTAATTAAATGGATATATATAATAAACTGGAAAGGTTCAAAAGTCATGCCAGTTCTTATGTTCCAGATCATTTCCTAACTATCTATTTTCAAGTCTTAAGTAGTTATTTTTTATACTTGATTTTACTATGAATAGATATTGATATTTTATCACATGAGGTATCTGTGTGTGTCACCCTGTAGACCTATGATTTTTTATTGCATGTTTAGTGTGATGATTATGATTCTTTCTTGGTTGAAGTGATTTTTAATATATAATCTTGTATATTTTTATAACATGATGATTGATTTTTATTTATATATCTTTTAATAACATGATGTTTAATCATTCATTTTCATCTCGTGTCAAATGTGATCTACAGCTGAGCGTGTAGGTTGAGCCTCGTGGTCTATCCTCTGAGAGGTATGTGTTAGGTGTGAGGTCAGCATGCATCAGATTATCCCTTGGATATGGGATGTGTCAAGAAAATTGGTATTATCCTAGATTGAGAGGGGGGTGTTAGGAAGATGACTAATGTTTCATTCTATATAGAGTCTAACTAGACATGGCTAGGGTTTATTGTAGCTTGTTGAGTGCAGGACTTTTCATCACAAGTGTTTTTTCTTTTTCACTTGTACATTATTGTTTGATTTATATGCATGAACAATTTATATATTTCATGTTTACCATTTACTTAAATATTCTTTTCACATGAACAGAAACTACATTTTATTGATCATGTATGGAACTACATTGGTTGTGTGCTACTAAGTTGTACTCACAACCGTCTCGGGTATCCATGACACATAGGTACCCTAAAATTCCTCACTTATTATAGGTAAAATTTGGGTTAGTTCTTAGGTTTGACCAATGAGTAGGATAGATTGATATGATTCAAGGTATTGGGATTGTGTGATGCTATAGTTGTAGTGCCTCTTGTAATATTTTTCTTCTATTTAATTATATATGTGATTGGCATAGTGGGTCATCATCTATTTTTTTGTATGAATATTGATTCTATAACCTCTTAAACATCATTTATATAGATTTCATGTTTGTTGTTTACATATACTATGATGATATATTTTTTACATACTTGGTTATTTAATGTTATTTCATACTCTGATTGACGGTATAGTTTCCCCACAACTCTACTTAGAAAGATACTACTTGTTGGTAGCCTCTGGCATATGGGGGATACTTGCTTGAGGTCATGTTTCATTCAAGCTTGGACCCAGTGATTTGGTTCTGGGTGTTAAATTTAGGATGATTTATCTATTATAAATTTAATGAAAAATTTATTATATTTAAGGGGATGATGAAACTATTACACAAACAAATATTCAAATGATATAAAATCATGATGTATTTTGGCATTGGTCTTCACAAGACCTCAAAGGGAAACAATTTAATTTAAGTTTTGGATGGTCAACTTACACAGTTAGTGCACCTTAATGTATCCTAAATTATATCTACATCAATTATCATTCCAATATATATATAAAGTAATTGTTAATTCTACATAGAGTGCCATATTAAATTATATTTGACCAAGATCTGAGTTTCGTATCAAAGTTAAAAAGAATCCTTCGCCAAGAATTGGAAATAAAAAAAATTATAATTATATATAATATTCAAATTAATGGTTAATTTGAAAGGACCGTTTATATTTTAGAAGATAAATTAATGTCTTCCCCAATGGATTTCAATAGAGTATGGGATTAATATCTTCCAATTTTCAGGTTTTTATATAATAAAATTTTCCACACAATCATTCAAAAAAATCATATGATGATCTAAATGAGAAGATATGCATAACATTGATAGGAAAAGATGAAGTTTGATAAGGAAACTTTGGGAACAATGTTCTACTTCAAATATGGAAATAAATATTAAAACTATTCAGTGAAGTATTGAAGTAACATAAAGTAAATAAAATAGATATACTAATAATCATTAATGAGATCTGTTATTTGATATATAAGAAAAATTATTCCTTTAAATATATTCCTGGAAGAGGGTCATGATCTCGTGGGTACTATAACACATTGACTTTCACTTTCACTAAATCCCTAAAAGGTGAGAAACATGTTCCACATATTAATTTTGAGGATGTACATACCATATCATTCACTTTTAATAAACTTGGAGATTATACAACTTCACAATGATCTCTCTTGTGGGGAAAAAATATTTAAGATCATGGATCACTGAGAAAAATAGCTATGAAATAAGATCACTCACCCAGTCAATGTTCATGGAGAATTAAAAATTTTTAGGAAGAGATATAGGAACCCAATGATGTAATGTGATAAAAATATAATCATCTATTTTCATATGAGTAAAAAAAATTAATGGGTGAAATTATTAATTGGAGGGGGAATAACACCTAGAAGGTGGGGTGACACCATGTGACCACTAAAACTAGGATCTTAAATCCACAAGAAATTTTCATTCATTTTTAAACAACAAGAATTTCACACATTGGGTGTTTAGTGCCAGGGAAATCAAACCTTCATAAGTTCCCTCCCTTGACTAAGTGCACTATTAGTATAAATTTAATACAACATACCCACCACACAAATTTTACCTTCCACACAAACCAAGATAATTTCAAAAACATTCATGTTACTAGAAAACAATTTAATATATTTATATAAAGAAAGGAAATAACACAAGGGATTAATTTTATTTGTGTAAGACCCCAGGGAACCCTGAGAGGAGAGGAGTGAATCAGGGTGTTGGCATTTTCTTCTAAAGTGACGGATCTTATTCCCATGTTGGTAGAAACTCTTTAAACCTATATGATGGATTCGATCATCAATTAAACATTTACATGCATAGTAACAACACAACACTTTTACTTGGTTCACCACCAAGGGATGGTATAAGAAGCATATGCTGATAGTGTTCCAGTCATACATAAATCCAATAATTTTCAATAGTTGTGGAGTAAAAAGGTTTGTTCATTGTAACTCTATTATAGGAACACAACATTTAAAAGGTTTTAGAGATATATCATTGCATCTATAAGAAAACTTCCATCAACTCTCCCAAGCTCACTACTTTGAGAGAACTCTAATTCAGTTTATCAAGTTAAAGGTCACTTTAATAGATTGGCATTAAAGTTTTTGTCCATGACTTAGCACAAGACATTTCTTACACCATATACCTAAGTTGATGCACATTAAAATTAATGTTCAAAGAAAAATGATATTCAAAAACGCATTTCATGATGCTTCCTTGCCATTTCAGAACAAACTACATTCACAAAGAAAACTCATTCACGAAGCTCACAAAGTCAATGTGGTAAACCCATCATGAAGCACTTATTAAACAAAAGCATCAGCATTTGTAAAGACTTAGAATGTCTTCTATTGATTCTCAATCTTTCATAGAAACCAAGTTTCATAAAGCACCCTTTTCTTCACGCAATCTGAGCAGTTTCATATTTTCCTTGGAAAATTCATTCAAAGTGAAAAGGGGTATCCTCTTATTTACAGGCTCAGTTGTTGGTGAAGCTCCACAACTTCCAGTTCATTTTACGTATCTATCAAAAACATCTTTGTGGAACACCTCCTTTCGTGAAGCGGCATTTGGATTTGATGTTGTCACGATGCCCTCCTTCAAACCCTTCACATCACCACGATGATACAATTCTCGTAATCATGGATATTACTATCACTTATCATGATGCTCCAATTCTCTATGGTTTGTGATTCTTGACGTAGTCACAGAGAACACCATCGTAATTCTTTAATCCTTAATGAAACACAACTCGTGTACCCATCTTCAAAAAAATCATATTTTTCCCATATTTTCATAAGTCCTTAAAGAAAAACTGCTTTTTGTAATGCTTTCTATTCCCTAAAATTTGGAACCCAAAAATTTGGTAAACACTGGGAAATGAAACGCCCTTCAATATTGTTTTCTGTTTGAACTGTAAGATCTCATCCCTTTTATATTGCATGGTCTTCCATTTAGGATTAACAACAAACATATAAAATACTCCATTTATATTAAATACCAACCTTGGTACCAACAATTTGGACAAGTTGGATTACAAACACAAGAGAGACACTATGAATTTACTTATATTCACTCAAAGTATAAGGAAAAAAATTAAAATTAACCAACAAAACTATCCCAAAAAATTAATTATAGAGAATTAACACTCTATAATTATCTGATCAACTTTGAACCTCTTTAGTACACTATTCAGATTCATGATATTTTGTTTAAAATATTGCCACTCCCTTTTATATGAGCACTTAGTTGGTCTTCTCAGTTGAATTTCCTTCCATATTTCATAGATATTCCTTAATTTAGTAAGTGAATGGTGATATAAAATAGATTTTTGACATCAACTACTTACCCAGATGGACACTTCCAGAAACATCATTCTAGGTTTTTCTTGTTCTCAAACTTTTAATAAATTTTATTATTACATCACTCACTTTTAGTATTTGAACATTTTATGGTTACAGTACCTCATGTAGATCTTATATTACTGTTTGATCCACACTATGAAGACTATCTTCAACTGACCAATTTCCATTGAATGAAATTTGGTGAATGAAATTTGGTGAATAAAATTATAGTAAACTAAAATAATACTTCACATCCCAAAAAAATCGTAATAGAACACTTATTTCAATAAAATTTTGGAATATCTATAACACTTTGAAAACACAAAAAAAAATTCTTGTTCAATGTATATAGTGTTTCCCCATCCACCTTATATTCACTCAATGCCCACTAAGGAATGATGTTGCCTCAAGATTTGTTGAAAAAATGTTTTAGTGAACATTTATAATGAGTTTTTTATTTCTACTATTTTCTAATGATCTAGCACTTTTTATTCTTATATGTCCCAAATGAAGTGGTTCATTTAGTCATATGATTTATCCATTCATTAAACACTATATTCTAAGAGAAATGTATCACACTCTAAGTATCATAGAATAATATTCATCCTCACTAATTTATTCTAATATCCTTCAGCAACTACCTCAAAAAAATCATTACCTACCCATATTCTATTATAGCTACATATTCTATTTCCTTTGACCTCATATTAACAATTCATTATAATTGTGACATACTACTTACCATTATTACTCTATAAGTAAAAACAAAACTCATCAGGCTCTTCTAGGTGTCTGAATCTTCTGTCAAGTGCACATCTACAAAACCATGTAAAACCCATCCTACCCAAAACAAAGATAAACATGTTCTATTTCAATCAAGTAACATATAAAACACTAAATGAATTTATAGTGTTCGCTTCTAGGGGTTGACACAGAAAGAATTACAACTCCCACTACCTTTGAAATGTCCATCCAAGTGAAAATATTCACATACATCAAACTTATAAACACTTATCCATAAGGAAACTTTTCCATTTATGTGAATTTATCTTCTATTTCTAGTTTCAATGCCTTGGATAATTTTAAGATTCAAAAAATATGGTTAGAAAATGGATTGTATCCATTCAATCCAGTTCTTTTGATGATCTCCAATATGCAATCTCACTGGGATAACACTAAATTCATTTCAACCCAATCCCTTTCTATTTTCATCCCCAAAATATTATTTTTATATGTAATATCATTAATTTAAAACATTTTAAGAATCATACTTCACATCACCTAAATTTGTGAAACCTACGCCCCCCCCCAACATTATTTCATTGATATAGAAGAGTAATATTATGATTGTTCCATTATCCTACTAATTTATGTGACAATAATGATATATGTTTAACCTTTTTCATCCTTATTATGAGATAAATCTATCCAAATTTGGATTCCTTTATCTCAATGCATGATTTAGTCTATAAACTCTATTCTTAAAATTATAAACCAAGTCTAGATTTCCTTCTACTATGAAACCTATTTTTTTCATCATATATATTTTTTCTATGAAATAAGCATGAAATAATGTTGTGTTCACATCCATTAATTCTATGTATAGATTTTATGATTCTACATGCTTAGCATAATATGAATAATTTTATGTTTAAAGGTTGTTGAGAAAATATCAATGAAAAATAACCCTCCCATATATTAAAATCCCTTTACCAATAGAGACACTTTGAAAAAAAATCCATTAGATTATTCCTTAAACTATAAATATGTTTATTCTAAAGATATCATTCTCCTCCTGGTAATTCATTAAACCCCAAATTTTCTTTATACTTTAAATAAGATTCTGATCCATCCATTTCTAACTTTGATTGGTTCAAATAATTGACTGTAGTTTCTTCTTCAAGGAATTTAGGTTCCTCAAAATCTGTAAAAATGTTGAAGTCCATATCTATAAAAAACCTCTAAACTATCGTTTTGACTCTAGTTGATCTCTCCAACAAAGTTTCTTAGCTTTTAATTATCAGTTCTACAATATATTCTAGAAATCTAACTTTTAGTACTTCTACATTAGCTTCAATAGTTTCTAAATATTCAGGTATATCTCATTATTTTCTTACTCTTAGACTTCTGGTACACTAAACATTCTCATTTGTGTTTTCTATAAGTTATGATCTTATAATATTCTTACTCATATCAACCTACACATTGATCATTGATTTATTTACTTCAACTTATTTTTTGAAAAAAAACTAGTCCTTCCATAAAACCTTCTTATTGAAGAGTACATCTATAATTTGGTGGATTTCTTATCTTTTATCATCCCATAGCTGATATCCAAAATTTTAATCTCTATACCTAATGAGAAAACTGTCATTGAATTTTTATTTGATCTGATCTTGATCCTTTTTGTCAATAAGAACATACTCTGAACTTCTAAAGGATTTAATATGGAAAAAATATAGTTTTTAACAAATCTAAGCCCCTCTAAATGTTCCTATCCAACCAATAATTATATAATTCAATTGAAAATGGATGTATTTTTTTGAATACCTCCAACCTAATCTCATTGGACATTCCAAAGTGTAGTCGTATACTTCGATAATTTTCAATAATGGTTAAATTCATTTTCTCATCCATGTCATTATTGTTTGGTGTTCCAAGAAATAACTTCTTATACCTTATATCATTATTCCAGAAGAAATTACAGAAGTTATATAGGGTGTATTAACTACCATTTTTGGTATGAAGACTCTTTAACTTCCTATCATGGTGCATTCCAAGTAAGACTTTATATTGAATAATGTAACGTTACGGACTCGACCAGCCACCCGAGAAGTGCTAAACAGGTCAGATGTTACTACCTTAGGCACACCTCCCCGAATGTCGAAGGCTACCAAATAGCAGCGAGGGTCTTATAGGTATAGTGGGGAGGCTATACCCTCCCATGGGATAATAATGGTACTAGTACGGGTAATAATAAATAACATTCGATAGAAATTAATGACTCAATAGACTCAAACCAGACCCGCAGAGTGGAAGAAAAATCAATAGCAGATAAACCATTAAAGAAAAGTAGAAACAACGGCAGTATAAAGTAAACAAAACAGCATGCCAGAAATCAGTTGCGACAACTACTATATAACAAGCATGCATCCATAGTAGGTTATACAAGTCAATCTATATAATTGGTGCCAATGGATAACCAATAGTTGCAACATATTAAAGTAATCATTCTGATACAGGAAATAAAGTAAAACCAAATAAACTTCAGCTAGGCATGACTGCAAGGTCCATACCATCTCCATGTCAAATATCACTATGATATAGCTCCTAAGGCTAATCTATTTCCTGCACATAAATCCATAAAGTCTACACGTGTCATAAAGGGTGCGTGTAGGGTGTGAAATGAATCTCGGTAGGATATCACCCAATAGTGCATACCTAATATAAGTGTTTAAGAAGGCATGTATTTATAAGGAAAACAGTAAAAAGTATGATGTAGAAAGAAACACAAACTTCATTGGGGCTCAACAGCCACCATGGAGTGTCACCTGCTTTGGCCAATGCTGAAATCTCTGTCATTTTACCCGGCACCATGTGCCCCCTCACACCACGTGTCTCAAATATGGACATCCCAAAGGCACGCCCAAGAAGTATTAACATAGAGGAAGAGCAATGCCTGTCCTCAAATAAGTAACCAGAGGGGCAACGATGTCTTCCCAAAAAATCAGTAACTTGAGGGACAGTGATGTCTATCCTCAAACCACGACGATCCTCTTACCCAAACCCGATATCCACAACATTATCCCCTGAAGGTTCCTCGGCTTCCACATCACATCCCACGACAAGCACCCCCAAACCAATAGTACCTCTACTGAAACTGATGAGGGCCTCTACCCACACAAGTGGTCAAAAACCAACTCATCATAGAGTTTCTCTGTGAGCAAACTACTAAAAGTTTCGGGTGAGCGGTAATCACCAAAATAAGTACCCAAGCCCCAACATCTCTAACACCTAGTTCCCATGTGACCATGTCACTCAAGTTAGACAGCCTCACCATCCAAGTAACCCGCGCCATTCCCATCCTGATAGTTACACTACCTCATGATGATGTCTATGCTGCCCAATCATGTGGTGAGAACCACCCAATGTAACTCGGGCCAAGCCTAACCTATGATCAGAATCACTCAATAGTACCCAGGCCATTCCCATCACAACCTGAAGGTTATAGTATATGAAATATCACACATCACATATATATAATCAAAATAAATACTTTAAATAGGAAAAAAAACTAAACAGTTGAATTTCACAAGTTATGTGATGTCCCATACCAGCACCAAGGTCTTGGTGGCCTATAACAATCCATAACATCACTTACCAAATTGAAATCATCAATTTAATGATAACAATTCATTTTAACACATTTTGGAATACCTGACCAAAATGCCCTAATTGAGCAACAACCCCTTGCCCAACCCCACTCAAGAAAAATAGGTAAAAGGGAATACACAGAGGCATCCTGTATGTATAATAAGCAATTTAATATACAATAATATATAAAACAGGGTCTCCCTCAAAATACCCAAATTCCCACCAAAGGCCACATCAGCCAATAGTTTAGGAAAATGTGAAAGAAGGAATGAACCACCTACCTGAGACTTGTAGACGTAGTCACGCCCGATATCATGCTCTAATTAGAAGCATATCTTCATAGATCTACATTTCCACCAAATCCTGACAACTCTACATGGATGGAATTTTTAGTGTGTGAGGTAAATAAAATTAAAGAAAAAGGGTGTTTGGTTTTATCCATCAGAATGTGAGCCTACTGCCACCGACGGATTGAAAAACAAACATCGGATGATTATTCTAGTGTATGAAACATTCTTTTGAATTTAGAAATGGAACTATTCTAAAGTGGGAGAAGAAGAAGGTGTTTTCTGAAATAATACACGTTGCTCTTTCATTTAAGATAATAAAAATAAAAATACAAGCTGTGTAGTAGCCTTGTTCTTACTCCGACTTAAGCAGAGGTAGTCACACGGCTTGGATGCACCACATGGGTCAACACACGGATAGGACTCATCTGGTAGATGGAAGGAACAATACACAACATGTCAAGTAACACTATAAGCCATGTAATAGGAAATTCTTAAATAGTCATCACATGGTATGTACTCGATGAGCAGGCAGTCATTACATGCTTAACCCATACACAGCATGTACTTTCGATTACACAGCGTGTAATCTGGAAATTTCTAGAACTTCTTAGATTTTCATAGTTTTCTCAAAAATAAGTCAAAATTTCAAATAAGGTCAGGATTTTGACCAGTTACAAAAACTTTGGTTCTTACAATCACCCCACCTTAGAATATCTCATCCCCGAGCTATCAAATGAAACCCAAATATGGCACCAAACAATCCACCTCGATCAAAGTAACCCAGACTACCCTGGCCTTAAAGGTTCTGGCTATATTCCTCAAGGGGCTCACCACCTTAGGAATTTCTTAACTCGGCCTCAACCCTACAAAACTCAACAAAGAAAAGGTTCACTAACCTATTTCCAGACTCATGGTCCTCTCGTGACGCATTGTCACCCATGCACCTCAATGGTGCTTTTGTATTGTTTCTGACACCCCAAACATATCCCACAACACATCAGTGTCCACCTCCATGAGGTTCTATATTCCATGGATGCTCAAAATAAAACTTGGTGCCAAAAACCTCAAGTAACATGCATCCTCAATTCCCGAATGGTCCCGTAACCTCAAGTAACATGTATCCTCGATGCCATGATGCTAGACATCTCATAAATATATATAAATATATCACGCACTCGATATGGCACAAATCCCACTAGCCAGCATTTGGTCAGTCCACATAAATCTTGTGAACCTTGTGCACTCAAAGTGTACATGCCCCAACAGGCCATGCCAAAATAAGTAAAAACAAAATAGATCATGGCCACACCCACGGTGTACCTCTAACGTTTGTTGGCTCACTATCCTTCTCTGCACCTGGCTGCTCTACAGCATGCACCTGACCTGAAGTACGACTGCCCGATGCCTAACCTCCTAGAGGAGCTTCTCGAGTCACTATCCATTGACCTCTCAGTTGGGTCCCATTGTCTCTGTCATATTCTCCACGTGCAGATAAACCTCGGTTACCATGACCTAGTATCGACCCTAAACCAACTCCAAATGACACCGTCTATTCTGGTCCCTGCCTGTCGGCTGTCTGAGAAGGCTTCTTGTAGAACCTTTAAAGATTTCTGACCAGTCCACATGCCCGACACTCCTTCGGAGGCCTATCTCACCGAGTCCGTATGTGCCTTGGCTACCCACAATAAAAGAAAACCACTAAAGAACTACTGTGAGGTGGTCTATTTGAGTCCTTGGACCAACTGTCCTACTAGAAATCATCTCGTCCTTGCTTCATGTTATTCGAACCAACACCTTAAGATATCATCTCGCCAACCTGGGGTATATCCCTCTGGTTTCCCTCCACTATGAATTTCTGATTCACCACCTCTGAGAAAGAACCCAGCCTGAAGATATTTAATAGGATCTTAATGGAGTGTCATAAGTCATCCTTGAAACACCTCACCCTTGCCGATTCATCACTTACGATACCAGGGGAAAATTGAGACAGCTCAGTGAAATTAGCTACATAGTCTTTGAGGGACATGTCTCCATGCTGAAGGCTTAAGAACTTCCGAGCTCTCTCTTCCATCAGTGTCTTTGGGTAAAAGTCATGGAAGAACTTTTCCTTGATGTCTTTCTATGCCAATAAGTCATGTATGTGAACAGGCACATCCAACAAATAATTTTCGATTCCTCACAACATGTACGTCGCCAGATTTACCCTCTGCCCTAGAGGCGTTTCGAGCAACTCGAAGATCATTTTCATGCTCTCTATCTAGTTCTCAGCCGATTGTGGACCACCCTCACCCTGAAAAAGTGGCTGGTGATGTGACTGGAACTTCCATGTTAGATATGAAATAGATGGATCTGTACCCTATGTGCCTCTATCTATTCTTTTCAAGACATGTACCAAGGTATTTCAGAGCTACTCGCCGAGCTGCATCTCAAACACTGCCAAACTAGGATGCTTCCCTACATGCACTAGATTTGGAAGCTGATCCTGTCCCAGAGCTTGAACCTGTGGCGCCTGCTCTACCTACACCATATCCTGAACCTGAACCCACTCCTGATGCACTATACCATCTCCCGCCTGACATTCCATCTGTGTAAACAAAAATAAACTCGCTAAATACCATAAATGGTCAGTCAAACTATATATATACAATATATTCACGCAGACAGGAAAAGCAGTAAAATCTCGTGCATAAATATTACCCTTACTCTCCCCCACTGTAACCCAAGCCCATGGAATCCCATCCTCATGGCCTCCTCACCCACACCTAAATAGATCCAAGTATCAAAAGTACTTCAGGCCATTATCGTCTTGACAACCAACATTGCCTCAAACCGACGACTGAGTCGCCCAATCATGACAGTCAAACTGCCTCAAACCGATGTCCAAGATTCCCAATCCTACTGATCAAAATCCCCTTAACAATATTACATGCCTGCTCATACAATATCAAGGCCCAAAATCTCTTACTACAAGAAATTCACAATATATAATAAGCATGGAATAGTACATTGTAATAAACTAGCAATTTTATCAGGAATTTCACCTTTTTACATTTCAAAGAATACAAAGCATATAAATTGATATTATTCACATGTAATTGTCACATCAAAAAGCATACGTATAGTTATACAATTGAAATACCCTAAAAATTTCCCTATCAAAAGCCAAACAATAATGCCTTGCCATACCGGGACAAGGTCCAATTCTCCCTAACGGCATCAGGTCAAGGGTTACATATCACAATCAATAACATCACACACCAAGTGATTCATCAAGGTGGAAATCATATAAACTTTAATCTGAGAAAAAGAGAACAGAAATTCCCACCCATGGAAACTTTCACCATCCCTCATACCTGGGGCTATAGGCACCCAAGCACAAGCTAGAAACCCAGTTCTAGTAACAACCTATATCCAGTCTACCATATTCTAAATAGTAAAACCAGTATAAATAAAAGAGAAGTATCAATATCATTAGTATCCAACAAAACACCGCTACTAAATCCCTATCATGAACTCCTCTGATGACACTTTTTAATGTCCCAGACCCAATCATACACCTGAATAGTGCTAAAAAGGTCGAGTGTAACTACCTTAGGCGTACCTCCCCGAACGCCGAAGGCTGCCGACTGGAAGTGATGGTCTTATAGGTATATTGGGGAGGCTATACCCTCTCAGATGATAATAATGGTATGGGTTCGAGTAATAATAAATAACATGTAGTGGAAATTAATGGCTCTACAGACTCGAACGAGACCCGCAGAGTGGAAGCACAATCAATAGTAGATAAACAATGGAAGCAAAGTAGAAACAATAGCAGCAGAAAGTAAATAGAACAGCATGCTAGAAATCAATTGCAATAACTACTAATTAACAAGAATGCATACATAGTAGGTCATACATGTCAATCTATATAAATGGTGCCAATGTCTAACCAATAGTTGTTACATGTTAAAGTAATAATTCTAATAAATGAAAGAAATTAAAACCAAATAAAATTAATCTAGGCATGACCACAAGCTCCATACCATATTCATGTCAAACAAAACTATGATTCAACTCCTGAGGCTGATCACTTTCCTGCACGTAAATCCATAAAGTCTATATTTGTCCCGAAAGGCCCATGGAGGGTGTGAGACAAATCTCGATAGGATATCATCCAACAGTGCATACCTAATATAAGTGATTAAGGAGGAAAGCATTTATAAGTAAAATAGAAAACAGTACGATTCACAAATATACACAAACTCTATTGGTTCTCAGTAGCCACCATGGAGTGTCACCTGCTTCAACCAATGCGGGAATCTTTGTCATGTTACATGGCACCATGTGCCCCTGACACCGCATGTCTCAAATACCGACGTCCTGAAGGTGCACCCAAGAAGTAGTAACTCAGAAAAATAGTGATTCTTGTCCTCAAATAAGTAACCTAAGGGACAACAATGTTTTCCCTAAAATCTATAACCGAAGGGACAATGATGTCTTCCCTCAAACCACAGAAATCCTCTGCCCCCAACCTGATAGCCTCCACACTATCCCCAGAAGGCTCCTCACCTTCCATGTGGCTTCCCACAACAAGTACCCCCAAACAAATAGTACCTAAACCGTACTAATGGGGCCCTCAGCCCACAAAAGTGGTCAAAATTACCTCATTGCAGAGTCTCTCTGAGTTCCCACTACTCAAAGTTCCATGTGAGTAGTAATCACCAAAAGAAGTTCCCAAGCCACAGCATCTCTAACACCTCGTAGCCTTGCGACCATGTCCCTCAAGTCTGATGGCCTTGCAATCCAAGAAACATCGGTCATGACCAACCTGACAGTCACACTGTCTCAAGCTAATGTCCATGATGTCCAATCCCATGGTTAGAACCACCCAATGTAACATGTGCCAAGCCCAACCTGTAATTAGCATCACTCAAAAATACATAGGCCATGCCTAGAACAACCCAAAGGTTCCAGGATATGAAATATCACACATCACATATATATATAATCAAAATAAATACTTGAAACATGAAAAAAAAATAAAACAGTTTAATTTAACTAGTTATGTGTTGTCTCATACCAGTACCAAGGTCTTGGAGGCCTCTAACAATCCATAACATCACTTAACAAATTGAACTCGGCATTTTAATCAAAAAAATTAATTTTAACCTATTTTGGCATACCTGGCCAAAATTTTCCAATTGAGAAATGACCCCTCACCCAGCCCTACTCAAGAAAAACAGGAAAACATGCATACCTAGAGACATCCCACATGTATAATAAGCAATTTAATATGCAATAATAGATAAAATAGGGTCTCCCTCAAAATACTCAATTACACAACAAAGTCTGCATAACCCAAATGTTCGTGAAAACACTAATGAAGGTATAGAACACCTACCTAAAACTCATAGACATAGGTACATCTGATATCGAGCTCCAATTCGAAGCTGGTCTTTATAGATCTAAATTTCTTCCAAATCCTGATAACTCTTCTTGGATGGAATTTGAGGTGTGAGGAAAACAAACTGGAACGAAAAAGGGTGTGTGGGTTTAGCCTTCTTGGTGTGATCCCATGGCCACTGATGGATTAAAGAACGGATGTCAGAAGATGATTCTAGGGAAGGAACTATTCTTCATAATTTTGGAATGGACCTATTCTGAAGTTGGTGAAGAAGAAGGTGTTTTCCAAAATTAGATGCGATGCTATTTCATTTAAGCGAATAAATATAAAAAATACTCAGTGTGTATAAAGTACTATACACCTTGCAATAGCATTGTCCTTACTCTAACTTAAGTGGAGGTAACCACACTTTATGGAGGCACTACACGGGTTAGAACATGGCTAGGACTCAGCCGATGTGTGAAAAGAACAATACATGGCACGTCAAGCAACACCGCACGCCGTGTAGTAGGAAATTCTTATTTGGTCTTCACACAACACATACTTGGTGAGCATGCGGCTGGTAAATTCCAAACCAATACCCAACATGTACTTTGGAGTACATGGCATGTAATCTATAAATTTCTAGAACTTCCCAGATTTTCCCAATTTTCTCAGAAACAAGTCAAAAATTCAAATAGGGTCGGGATTTTGACCCATTCTAAAAACTCTAGTTCTTATAAATAAAATCATGAAACAAATCAAATTAATTCTTTGAAGATAAAACCCAAAATTTTCTATTAACATTAATAATAAAAGTTATAATGTAGAGAGAACATCCATTATACTTAATAATGGTAGGCTACCAATCCTATGAGTAAAAAAATTTGAACTTACGAGCTCTAGGATTAAATCCATATATGTTGAAATACACCCATCCCTATTTCCTTAGAACAAAACATTAACAAATTTTAATTACTAAGTTATAAATATTAAGTATTCTTTTTTCCATTCAAACTTTTATATTCATTTTAATGTGGTTATTGATCTTAAAATCATAAAGATTCATTTCAGAAAAAGTAATACTTACAGAAACTGAAATTCCATATGAAATTTTGGTCAACCTAATATTTACATATTTTACTCATTGTTGAACCACCATAGATCCTTGAGTATATTTAAATATCCCTTTAAAAAAGGTGGTATAATGTCCTGAGTCATCAATTTGTTTGGTGGGAATAATATTTTTCTACACATAACAGATGTGTCTTACTTCTATGAGATTCTAGAATACCTCATTCTCTATTTGGATTTTGGAATAACCTTTTTTAACAACTTTTAGTTCTTAATAATCTTCTAGATTGACGTACACAAACTTCCTAGATATATTATTCACTATGCATATTTATTAATATCTTTAATGAAAGGATTTTCTTGAGTTAATCACCCAAGCTTATACCAGGGCATTAACACTTAACAACTGTTTTCTTCTACCTTTCATTAAAATAATGAAAATTGAACTTTTCAGTGGTTATTCCCTTATGTGTCTTCCTTACTAGTTCTATAGTTTTTCTTAATATTTAATTTCTTCCAATTAATCTATAATATAGGTCCAGAACCTACCAAATGTATTTGGATTCATTATTGAGACTCATCTTTAGATAATTTCATTTGATATCTCATCTTGGGTTATTGTTATCTTTCATTAGTTTTATGTACATAACGGATGGTACTTGGAATTCTATATACTTTGGATTTTTATTCCGGATCAGGTTATAGATATCCTCAAAAACCAAAAATATTTCTCTTCTATAATTACTAACAATAGTAACTATTCCATCCCAACTTTCTAGAAGTTAATATAACAGAAGTAGCACCCATACATTTTCTAATAATGTTACCTTCACTGATTCAATATGTCCATAGATTATGTTAGTGTTGTTCACATGATCTATCAATAAACTTCATTCATAAAGTCTTAATTTTAATAAGTGATACATCATAAACTCTTTATTAAGTGTTTTTTGTTTTTATACATATCAAAAAAATCCACCATCACTTGTAAAACTGTTCTGTTTTCTCATATGTTAAAGTCCATGTTCTATTCCAACGATATCATAACTAATATCATCAAATTCATATACAACTATTTCCAATATAACTAATACATTTTCTATAGATGTACACTTGATATTAGAATAACTAGAACCTTTTGAATCAAATGATCATCCACATATGCTATAAAAAAACAAAAAAATATTCATTCAAACTTATAAATCTATATATTTCCTTCCTCTAATGAAAAAACTTTCACAGAAAAAAAATCTCACTAAAATGAATTCCATAAAGATAAGAGTGAATGAAACCTAATTTTCCTCTGGCATGTTGATTAATAATTGAACTATAAACACATATCTTATACCACTTATTCAGAAGGAAGGGTTTTATTTTATAACCACCGATATAAGGAACATTATTCCACTAAAAATTAATACACCTTCTTAAACCACTAGAATTTTCCACACATATTGTTTAGTGAAGTATAATTAGAACCTCTAGAAGTTCCTTCCCTTGACTAATTGTAAAAAAGTTTATAAGTCAATTCACCCAACCTATAGGAAAAAAATTGAACTCACACCCAAACCAATCAAAGTTCATAATAATTCAAGGAAATGGAAAAAAATTCATGGAACTAAAAAAATAGTGAAAGAAAAAAGGGGATTAATATTCTTCCCACAAGTTTTCGTATTCCCGTTAGAGAAAAACTATGAATTTGTTTATATTTATTGGAAGTAAAAGAGAAAAATTCAATTAATAGACAAAATAGTCAATAAAAATTCATTACAAATGGTTAAAACTATGTTATTATCTAATCTACTATGAACTTATTTAGTGAACTACTTAGATTCAAGATATATTAGGTAGAAGGTTCCCCCTCCCATTAATTGGACCACTTAGTCAATTATCTCAGTTTCATTACCTTACACATGTTACAAAGATTCCTCCATCATGTAAGCTATTAGTGATCAAGAATATATTTTCAAATTAAAACTCTTTCCCTTGTGAACACTTAAAAAAATATAATTTTAGAGTATTTTTATTCATCAACTATCCGGAAACTTTTCATTCCACCACTCTATCAGAATATATGAAATTTTTATGGTTTTATTTCCTCCTAGTGAGCTTCTACTGCCACTGACTAAACACCATGTTGAAAAACATTCATGGAACGATTTCTAGTTAATTGAAACCAGAATTCACATCCCAACAACAGTACATTTTTATAATTAATCTTCCATCGATATTTTTAATAACATTTCTTACATGAAATTTCAATATAAATGGAACAATTTTCTCATTTCACTAGGATATATTATTAAAATCCAAAAAATATTAATAAATTATATGAAAGTTATATTAAATACAATTATGAAAATAATAAGTGAAATAAAACCATAAATAAATAAAATGATTACAATCTTGTAGTTTTCATACATGAGGTTTCCATAAGATCATACCATATAGTATTATTTTGGAAGGAATGAGAACATTAAAACTATGGTAGAACTTTTGGTGAAGGAAATATAAAAAATTACTTTGGATAAGTATTTAATGAAAAATATATAAATTTAATAGGTTAATATGACTGTTAGGTGATAATTGGTATATATAGACTTTATAACAAAACTTTTTACATGGTGGGTATAAAATGATGTAATCGTATTTTTAAATTTATATAAAAATGGAAAAGTTATAGTATCAAGTAGTTAGAATATTCTATATGAGTCTCATTTTTTATAACTTGGGAAGGAGGTATCATCCCTAATATTTTCCCTTTACCAAACCCAATAGAAACTTTAATAAGTACAGTTTAATAAAAATTATTTATAGGAGAAGTTCATGTTTGTAAAAATAACTACGAGATTTATTCTATCTAAATCAATATCTATGAATTTCACCATTACTTACCTCACTCTTAGGGAACATGAGGGAGTCAATATATGTTTTGAAAGTATAATATTGGATGTTATCAATGTCAAATAAATAATGTGATAAATTATATATTTTAATGAATTATATTATTAATAAATTATATTTATTTTCAAATATTATGTATTTTCTATTAAATACATAACATTCAATGAATAATTTTTAATTAATTGTATTGTTAATATATAAAAAATGTATTAAAATTCATGGAATGATTAATAATTGGTACAAAAAAGAATAAAATCATTTACTATTTAAAAACTATATTTTTCTATATGTTAAATGTTTTTATTTAAAAGATAAATCCCATATAATTTTATTTTTGAACATGATAAAATGGATATCATATATAGAATTATCATGTAAAAATTAGGTAATATGGTCAATTTGATATTTTGGTAAAAAAATATGTTACCCAGGTAAAAAATGAATTACTATGGTAAAGAGTATAATGAGATAAAATGATTAAAATAATATAAGTAATAAAATATCAATACAATTTTTTTGGAAAATGTGTGGATAATCATGACCTATCTTCATTATTTTTAAATTTTTGAGTAACTTTCTCTGAAAAATTACATTAATTATACATTAATGAATGAGCGTTTGAAAATATTCCACTCAAACTCATCTATAAAATGTCCTCTTATCTATCCACTACAAAATAAGCCACTCATTTGATGCCTCTACAATATCTTCCCAAATTGGTTTCTTAAAATGTATCTCTCATGGTTGGATTCCTCCAGTCTCATGAATAAAACTACTATAAAGAAAAATCTATATTTTTAGTGAGTTTTTAGAAGGGGTAATAAAAAAACCACTCTAAATTATACATCTAGGAAATTTTGTTATGGTTGTCCTAAAATATTTTCTAAATAATATTTTAGTTGTAGTTTTGGGAAAAATAATTATAAATATATATGTATGTATGCGGGAATGCATGTATGGATACACACATGACTACATGGTTCCATGCATGCAAGCATGCATGGATGTATGTATACATGAATGCATGTGTGTGTGTATGCATTCATGCAAGTATGGATACATGCATGACAACATGGTTGCATGCATTCATGCATGGATGTATGTATTGATGGATGAATTCATTTATCATGTATGTATGAATGTATGTTTGTATATATGATGTATGCATGCATGCATGTATTAATGTATGTATATATATGTATGTATGTTTTTATTTATTTATGGATGGATGTATGCATGCATGTATGTACGTGTGTATAGATGTTTGTATGTATGTTTGTATAGATGGATGTATGAATGTATGGATGTTTGTATAAATGTTTGGAAGCTTGCATGTGTGAATGCATGCATGAAACCATGAATGCATGCATGCATGCATGGATGTATGCATGTATGGATGTATGTATGTATGTATGTATGTATGTATGTACAGACGTATATATGTATGTATGTATCTATCTATATATATATATCTCTAAATACACACATGTGTATATACAAAAACACACACACAATAAACACACACACACACAAGTCTTGGTGAGCTCTTGGATTCAAATATCATTGAGCTCTTTACTATTCTAAGTGTAGGATATTCCTTATATTTCTCCCCAATCCTCGGATCATTATAAATATATATATAATTATATATACACAAATGTATTTATAAATTATTATATATGTATATATATTTATATATAATAATGTGTGTGTGTTTGTATACATAATATATAAGTTTGTGTATATATTTATATATATATAAATTTTCATATAAAATTATATATGTTTTTTATTTTTTATTAGTTTATAGTTATATATAATATAAAAATCACACACACACACACACGTATTTATGAATTATGTGTGTTCATATATTACAAATACAGTTTATAAATACCTTTTATATATGTAAATATATATTAATATATGTTTATGTATTCAATATATATATATATACATATATTCAAATATTTATTATGTAAATTTACATAAATATATACAAATATATACATTAGATAAAAACATTTTGTAACTTATTTATAGTTAATATATTAGATAAATGTAAATTAATTCATTTTATAAATGTATTTGAAAAAATACATTATATATGTAAATATAAATTATTAATATACATAAATTTATTTGAAAATTACACACACACAGAGATATATATATATATATATATATTAAAAATATGTTGAATAAATGTATATTAATATCACTAAATAAATTTATTTAAATATATTTTTTCAAAACCCCCTCCACCAGAACCCTTCCTTGGTTGCTATTAAAGATGACAGTAACCCCTGAAACCCACATCCAACAGGTCAGGGGTTAGTGACTAGCACCGAGGGTATAAAATGAATGGAATGGGTGGAATTATTCTCAATAGATCTCTGTAAATGATGAAGATCCACCAATCAACTCAAAGACAAAAATAAATAGTCACTCCCAATATATGGAATGTCATACAAGTAGAAACAAATAAAAAAACCTTGAATAACACCTAGGTAGTGACCATGAACTCCTGAAACTCATGAATAGTCACCACAAACTAGTAATTCCCAACTCAATTACTAACCAGCTCCTACGAACTTGAAAAATAGATTATATATATAAGGGTGAGCATGAAGCTATAATCAGTAGCATCCTTCCCAAAACCTCCCATGAGAATGTGAAAAAACCATACTAAAGCCTAGGGTATAAATAGAGGAAATCAAATCATTACCTAAATCAGGTGAGCTATATCTCAACCTCACCAAGGATCACTCACAGTGTAATCCACAAAAATAAGCAACATATTATCAAAAGAATATATATATATATATATATGTATATATATACATATATATATGTATATGTATATGTATATATATATATATATATATGTATATGTATATGTATATATATATATATGTATATGTATGTATATATATATAAGAAGCAACCTCGAACCACTTCCTTAGTGCTTTTTCGCTCTCAAAACCCAAATGAAAATTTCATGTTCTTTAATCTCTTCCATACCCATGCAATATCACCATATATATATATATATATATCAAGTCACATATGATGTGGGTCGAGCCTCAAACCTACCTAACCAAACCTCCTGAGGGTCCAACATTCTCATTAGTGTTAGTTTGTAACATTTATGCCTAAACCCTAACCCTATCCATATTAAATCACATCCCATAACTATGTAGTTAGTCTAAAATCCATCACATCTCATGTATCATTCACTATTTATCAATACATCATATCCTGAGTGTAGATTCACCTATAATAATCACAATCACTATATCCAGGACACATGTATATCCTATAACCATAACATTCTACATACTGCACATACATATACTGAAAAAATTCAATCCATCATAGCTTATATGATCACATACCCTATATTTTAATCCATCATAACCTATAAATTAATTAATACTATGCTACATTAGAATTTAGAGTGACGAATAGGGGGTGGATTTCCATCCATTTTCTCACTAACCAAGATATTGGAGAAAACACCCATAACTCGATATATTTGAGAAAAAAAGGAATAAAACATGGGTGGTGGAGCATAAGAAATAAACGAATATAATGATATTATAGTACACAACTGGTCTAAGGGAAACTATCCAATCCAAAACTAAAACTTTAACTCCCTTATGAAAACATGGCTTCCATATCTTGTGATAGAAATCTAATTCTAAACCAAGACCACAAGTATCAAAGTTTTACAGCATTAATCATCTCAAAATTTAACAATTTTCATTTACTTTATCAAAACCCACCTTCATTTCAAGTTTAACTATTTAAATTATCCATCAAAATCCAAGTTGGTTTTATAATCAAATTTTAGATCAAGTTTCAATCCATTCTCTTAGAGAATTCATCCCAAAAAATTCCACGGTTTATAATTAATGAATCCTTACATTCATTAAAAACCATAAAAATCTATTATTTGATAATTCAGTTACCATTCCTTATATTCAGATATTCTATTACTCAAACTGAGCTACCATAAGAAAAATGAACTCCTAGTGCATTAGGAAAACTACAGAAAATTGATCACATAAACCAATAAATAAATAAATAGAATCATAAATCCTAGTTCTCCATCCATGTTAACCATCCTAGTGTCATCTTAGACACCTTTCTACACAATTGATTTTATCCTACCATCACCATCATCAAGACACTACCATAACCTGGAAAAAACATCCCATCCCTCACCAAATCAGCCAACCACCCCAGGTTTAACATATCAAAACAAAGAAATGGATTTACGTAATAAGTTATATACATGGCATAAAAGAATATCTTGAGAAAAAAAATTAAGTGGTAACTGTATCCATAACATCGAAGTATAAAAGATAACATCAAACAATCCTTGACATTAAAATAACTCTAAAATTTAAATTCCATAAAAAATACTTTATTTTATTAATTTATCTAATTAATTTTGAGTGGGTTACAAAAAGTAAATACCAAATAATCAGTAGCTAACAAAAACTAAAACAAAAAATGTACTTGAAAAAAGTTACACTATTCTTATCAAGTAGTTTAAGGAATATTAATAAACTAAATTTGTGTGCCTCGTTCATTATTTTATTTTTATTACCAGATTTATTTTTTTATCTAGATTCTAAGCATGTCAAATAATATATGGAATAATAATAATCACAAAAATTAGAAATCAAACTTTTAAATAAATATCAAGAGGAAACCATTATAAAAAATCATAATCACATGTAATCATATAACCTGATTCAATTATCCTAGTTTCCATACATCTAGTAAATTATATTTAATAATTACAATATTAGTAATTTAATAATATAAGATAAATCATATTTATCCTACATCAATACATAAATAAGATTAGTTTTAAGAATATTGTACATCGATACAAAGAGTTAGGTAACACCACAAAAGGTTGAAGGAAAAAAAATCAACAACTTCCAAATTCAATGGAAATCACCTCTAAACCTAAAAAAATGAACCATCATCATCTGTGTTTGAACACTAAAAAAATTAGAAAAAATCATTATCCTAGCCTATAAAATGGAATATAACAAAACAAAGCCTAAAGGGAGTAGTAAGATACCTTATATAGAGATATAAATCGATCCCCCTGAACTCCATGGTTAGTATACACTAGGAGATAGAAAAAAGAACCAAAGGGTATTGGGTTGTGAGATTGGGTTTGAAGTAAAGAAGAAATTGTGAAAACATAAGAAACCCAACCTCATAGTTATAGATAATACCTAAAGGTCCTTCCCCACTATGTGGATACATTGACCATAACCAATATTTCTTTGTTAGAATATATATCTAAAAATAATAGGCTTTAAAATAGTTACAAAGCCTTATTTTTGTGATTATTTCACCCATTTAGAATATGAATAAATGGAAACATGGTGAATTGGTAGACAACACACCTATGGAACCCTCCACTCTAGTTCCCCTTGCAAACCTCCCATGGTATAGGGGAATTCCTCTCAAAATTTTAGCTTCACCATGGAATATACCATAAAATAAAGATCCCATGCTCACTATTTATATCATTCATGATTAGCTCAGCCTTTCTTTGATTCAACACCACCGAAATCACTAATATAACCATTTCAGTAGTCTCTATTTTGAATAGTAAAATCCTTGGGACACCATGCTCAAGTCTTCCACCACCATAACATGATGAAATATTCCAGTGTCAATTAGGAAATTATTCTAGGCCTCCCTAATCACCATAATCACTAAAACATCTATCTCCATGGTATGAAGAACCACCATGGAGAAACACTCACCCAAAATAATTGTTTTTAATTCTAGTTTCACCATCTATCCAAAAAGTCCAACAAATCATGCTCAAAACACTGAAATGGTATTGAACAAAAGTTTGGAGACCTTCCTCATGTTATATAGGTTAACCATTCACACAAAAACCCCTTAAAATGATTCTTTCACTCCCCAAGTTCACCAATATCTAAAAAACAACTCTCCTAGACACAACATCAAAGAAACAAGACTATAGCCACCACCATGCCCACCATCATGGTCTTTTTTCATCCTATATATATATAACTCAACTCTACAAATCCATAATGTCTCGAAAATTTCCCCTTTCATCTCCAAATCCTATAAAAATGTATGTATTTGAAAATACCAATCCCTCACATTATATACCTCCACAACAATTCTCATCTCTGAGAAAAAAAATTGGAGGAAAGGAAAGGGGTCAAAAAACCACCCTATTAAATACCTCTCAAGGATGTCTCTATAATAAGAATATATCTAACACATTGTAAAGATAGAACACATAATCACTATAAATAAATCATCTCATAAATCATCAAAGATCATATATATAATCTCAACCAAATTATTCATAAACCAACTTGGGATATTGAGCATGAATCTATAACTCACATTCCTAAGTACACTCCTCTAATCAATTAGGTTTCCATAGAATATAATCCAAAGGAATAACATGTTCCTAATACACATTCTCCTAAAATTACATGATTTCATTAGGTTTTTCCTTAAAAGTTACAGCATCTTGAACTTCCACATATCCCCAATAAATTACATGGGAATCATCATGTTGATACTGATGAATTTATATATGTGGAATACATCATAAATTTTGTTCATATATGGTTGAACAACTATCTTAAATGTAACATCTTGAACACACATGATCACTTGGAAAGGCCTAACTAATCAAGAATAAATATTTCTCCCATTATCAAATCATGGATACCCATGATGAGGATATCCCTTCAAGAAGACATGGTAACCAATGTTAAACTCAAAAAGGCTTAAAATAGTGTCAACATTGGAATTTTAATGATCATATCCAACCTTCATCTACTTGAGAGTCACTTATGACTTATCTTCTATGATCTATAACAACTCTATTCTAAGAATCTATGACTCCCCAACCACAGTCCAACATAATAGAGATATGAAAGGTCAATCAAAAAATGATTTTAAATGGATCATTATGTCACGGCCCCCTCCCACCAATGATGCCCCTCCTGAGCTAGAAATGGTGAAAGGGAGATAATGACCCCGAGTTCCACCTCCAGTAGGCCCTGGGGTGGCGAATAACACCAAGGGTATGAGTTTTCACAAATATGGGAGGCATTAACCTTTTTATTATTTATGATCGGGAAATAGAACAAGTCAACCACCAAAAAGAAAAAGAACAAGTGTATAGAAATAAACCCAAACCAATCCCACATACATGTTTAAATAGTTCTGTAACAAGGTACAAGTACAAGAAAGCTCAAAAAGTACAATACCAAAAGAAACAAGAGTACAGAAAACTGCAACAACTCCAACTGTCCCGACTAGTTGGGTCCCGCACGGCCCTGGTAGTCCTCCAGGAAACTTGAAAGTAAACGTAGGGTGATCATACAAGTATACTCAGTAGGGAAACCTAAAGCTCTCGTGTACAAGTGGGGGAGACATCCTAATGTCCTGTGAGAACAACAGAAGAAACCAAAACCTAACAAGGAATTCTATCCACCCAACCTCACCAACCACGCTCACCAAAAACACAAACAACAGGTAGTAGTAGTATATAAGATCAAGAGTATTGGGTACCCCGCACCATTTCCCACAAGTTTGCTTCTCTTTCTAATGGAAAACGTCCTGATGCTGCCACACTCTTCCCACCCTCACACACCTGGGCCTTAAGAACCACACATCCAGCCCGCACACACCGGGGCCTCACAACCACACATCCCGCCCGCACACACATGGACCTCACAACCACGTATCCCACCCGCACACACCTGGGCCCCGCAACCACGTATCCCACCCGCACACACCTGGGACTCATCTCGAAGGTTCTTGGGAAATAGTAAAACCTTCCCGAAGAGTCTTGGGCTAAAACCACCCCAATCGAAACCTACCCAAAGAATCTTGGGTGTAAGGTCGTCTCAAGCCATCACAGCCTAGGGAAGAAGGAGAAAGAAGGAGCTAGTAACTAAAAGGAAAACACCCTCTCCCATGAAATGGGAGTGTTCGGCACTAAGTTCTCAACATGGGTGGGGTGCGATAAAACACAAATATATAGATATATATATATATATACCAAACACTCAGCCCAAACTATGGCTTCTAATCAGAGAACTGAGCACGTGCCTCGACACTGCTACTACGAAGCATGCATACAACAAACAACCCCAACCCCATTTAGGTTTTCATGTTTCAACAGAATCAGTTTATTAGTTCCTTAACAACTGGGCAACTATCCACAACTAACCACATCGATCTTTCGTAAAACATATCCCTGCCATCCACAAATCAAGTTAGGAAAAACACAAGCAACACAACAAAGTCCCTTATTATTAACCAACCAACCCATTGATTATTATTCCCGTTCTATTACCATGCCCCACCATTTAGTAACTCTTCCACTTTTTATTTATTATTCACAACCCATAGTTTGTACACATTCAAGCCCATCCCTGCAGCCCAGCTACCAACCACCATAACCACAACCACACCGTACATCATTATCCCTTTAATACCATTTATTGCAGCTCTGCTACCCATCACCAACATATCGTTCACACCAACCCACAACCAAGCCAACCGCAGCCCCGCTGCTCACCTGATCCACATCAACCCACAAGAATACCCCCATCACATGCCATGTATCCAAGCCAACACCCACATGTTCATTATTCCATTTTTTTCAATCGGGGTGATCACGCAAGGGTTCCAGATTTTAAATTAGCCAACTTTGTGTGATTAACCAAATTCCACATTCAATAAATTTCCATTCACAAAAACAGTCTAGAAAGATAGGGAAACATTTAATTGCACAAGAAAAGGCCCCCAACGACCATGATTTTCAGTAGGCATAAGCTTATTCAATTCACAACAATATATCACAGAATAGAAATAAAGTAACAGTAATCACAAAACTTCCCAACCCCGTTATATAATCCAATTGTTATATTCATTAAATCGGTTCAAATGTGTTTCATGTAAACAAGAGGACACACACCCTGCATGATGCAAAAATTTAGAGAGACGAAGGTAAGATCCCTACCTCAACAGGTTCTGATCACAACGCTCCCCCAGATCAACTTTAGAAGACGTCCGTTGGTGCTCGTCACTTCTGTAAAATCCCGGAAAAACCTCCTCGGGTGGAAGTTGGAAAGGAAAGGCTGAAGGAAAGACAACGGATCCAAGTTCATAAGTTCCGCCTCGTCGTTACGATCCCATGTCCACTGACGGATCATAAATCGGAGCTCGGATGAAGAAGTTATGGAAGAAAAAGAGCCTTCTAGTCTCTTGGGAGAGCTCTACTCAGAGGAATGGGGAGGAGAGGGGTGAGTTGAAAAGGAGGAGGGGACCCCTCCTTTTATAGGTGTGAAAAACAAAAGTACACAGTGTGTACTTTATGGTACATAGCGTGTACTCAACCATTTCACATGGTCACCATGCGGCTTCCAACACGGCCTTCAACGCGGCGTGTGGTTGTTGACTGGTCAACACATGGTTTGAAGGTAATGCATACGCGGGGAGGGACTACACAGCGTGTAGTATTGTCTACACAGCATGTACTAATTTATTTCACACGGAAAGGACATGACTCCAACATGGAGCACGACCGTTGACTGGTCAACACATGGTTTGAAGGTAACACATACGCGGAGAGGGACTACACGGCGTGTAGTTTCAAAATTTTGAAAAGTGTGGGAAAAGTCCATTTTACCGTCTAGAACACTTCATGGCCCTCTTTTTGACAAAGGAATGGGCTAGAGAGGTTCGGGCCATTACATCAGATACCTCTTAAAACATTCTCGTCCCCGAGAAGTCAAAAGCCAACGCAGAGGATCCCAATAAGATACCTCTTAGGGACCTCGTTATAATAGAAACCCAACCATCAACCTTAATTATAGGTGTTAGGAATTCATTCTCCTATGTTGAGATATTATCCGCTTTAGGCGGCACTAACTCACCTGCACGGGTTTAATCGCATCCTTGTTAATGCGTCTTGATTAAGAATCGGGTATTCCCAATTCCATACATTAGGATTTTCAAATCATATTTCCCCCAACACGGCACAACCCACACACTGCCCGAACACGTGGTTTGGGTAAAATTCCTTTATCTATGTCAAGATATTATCCACTTTAGGTGGCACTGACTCGCCCACACGGGTTCAATCGCATCCGCATTAATTCGTCTCGATTAAGGATCAGTTTTTTTTTTCCTTTTTCTACACATCCGGACATGCTACACATTTCCAGAGAACAAGGAAATAAAAGGTCTCACAACCAACAAGCCAAACATTCCATATATCAAAGGTACAAAGTACAACATCAAAACAAAGATCAGAAGAAAAAGGCAAAACCCAAGTCAAAACAACTCTGGGTACTGAGCGTGCATCTAATCCTCCCGCTCCCAAGTGCTCTCCTCAAGGCCGCCATGCCTCCACCACACATGAACCAACGGAATGGTTCATCCACAGAGCACCTTCTCTTTACGATCCTCGATTCTAACTGGTCGTTCCACGAAGGTCGCGTCATCTGCCATATCTAACTCTCCCTAGTCGATAACATGAGAGTCGTCATGTAAGTACCGACGAAGCTGGGAGATGTGGAAGACATCATGAACCTTCTCCAACTGAGGTGGCTGGGCTAGCTGATATGCCTCCTTGCCGACTCTCCTCATCACCTTTAAAGGTACAATGAACCTAGGGGAGAGTTTACTCCCTTTCCCAAACCTCAGGTGACCCCGTCGAGGGGAAACCTTCAAGAACACATGATCTCCCACCTCAAACTCCAAGGGCCTCCTCCGATGATCAGCATAAGACTTCTGTCAGTCCTGGCCCGCTTTCATCCTCTCACGTACAAGCTGGACTTTCTCTGTGATGCTCTGTATTACCTCTGTCCCAATAGCACCTGTCTCACCAACCTCTGCCCAGCAAATGGGTGAACGACATGGTCTTCCATACAAAGCCTCAAATGGTGCCATGCCAACAGTATAGTGGATGCTGTTGTTGTAGGAAAAATCTACTAAAGGAAAGTGCCATACCCATGACCCTCCGAAATCCAGAACACATGCTCGCAGCATGTCCTCCAATGTCTGGATAGTCCACCCTATCTGCTCGTAGGTCTGGGGTTAGAAAGTAGTGCTAAGGAATAACTAGGTGCCAAAATCATGCTGTAACCCCCTCCAGACTTGTGAGGTAAACTGAGTATCCCGATCTGATATGATAGTCTTTGGAAATCCATGAAAATGCACCACCTCATCTACGTACCTCTGTGCTAAGGTACTCACCGGGCCTGACTCCTTAATTGCTAAGAAGTGAGCTGATTTCGTCAGATGATACACTACTACCCAGATAACATCATAACCTCCCTGAGCTTTGGGTAGTCCTGTGACAAAGTCCATCGATATTTTATCCCACTTCCACTCGGGGACATCTAATGGATGCAACAAACCACTAGGAACACAATGTTCATCCTTTACTTACTGAGACACTATGCACATAGCCACAAACTCTGCCACTGCCCGTTTCACCCCGGGCCACCAAAACTATTCCCTCAGGCCTCGGTATATTTTTTAAACTCCCGGATATACCGCCAAGGATGAGCTATGGAACTCACGGATAACTCCCTCACGCATTGCCTCCAGAACAAACAATCTTCCATGGAAAATCATTCTATGTCGGTTGTCTTCTGACCATCCTACTGGAGTGTTCCCCTGATCGACATGATCCCGCATTACTTCTGCCTCGGAGTCCCCCCACTGAGACACTTCCACCTACTGTAACAAAAAGGACTGCACTGTCATCTGAAACAAACAGCCTCTAACACCTTCTCCCCTGGCATCCAAGTGCAAGGCAGCCAACTCTCCTATCGCTTTCCAAGCATCAGCGGATTCCCAAACCACTTCCTTATGTGACTTCCTGCTCAAGGAATCAGCCACAACGTTTCCCTTACCTTCAGTGTAAGAGATATCGAAGTCATAGTCTTGGAGAAACTTGACCCAACTCCGCTGCCGCAAGTTCAGGTCACATTGGGAGAAGATATAACGTAAGCTCTTGTGATCTGAGAAGACCACAATGTGCTCCCCAATGAGTTAATGTCGCCACAACTTTAGTGCGAACACTACTGCTACAAGCTCCAGGTCATGGGTGGCATAGTTGTGCTTGTGAGGGCGCAACTACCTAGACCCATAATAGATCAAACCCTTCTTTTTCATCAGCACGCACACCATACCAAGGCCAGAAGCATCAAAAAAAACCTCATACAACAACCCTTCCTCTGGGAACCTGAGTATGGGAGCACTGACCAACTTATCCTTCAGGTAGTCAAAAGCTTTCTGGCACTGATCGCTCCATAGGAAGACCTGGTTCTTCCTAGTCAAAGCTGTAAATGGAGCAGCAACTCGAGAGAAGTCCGAAACGAACCTTCGATAGTAACCTGCTAACCCCGGGAAACTACGAACTTCTTCCATGATCTTGGGTACTGTCCAGGAAATAACTGCCTCCACCTTCGATGGGTCCACTGACACTCCATGCTGAGACACTACGTGCCCAAGGAAGTGTACTTCTTTTGTCAAGAACTTACACTTCGACAATTTCCCATAAAGATGGTAGTGTCAAAGGACTTCCAGGACTGCCCTGAGATGATCAACATGCTCCTCCATTGATCTTTAGTAGATCAGGATGTCATCGATAAACACAACGACGAACCGGTCCAAAAACTCTTAGAAGACAAAGTTCATAATTCCCATGAACACAGTCTGTGCATTTGTAACTCCAAACGGCATCACTACAAACTCGAAGTGGCCATACCTACACCTAAAAGTAGTTTTCGAGATGTCATTGTCCTTTACCCTCAGTTGATGATATCCAGATCATAGATCATTCTTAGAAAACCAACCTTCTCCCCTCAGTTGGTCGAAGAGATCATCTATCCTTCGAAGGGGGTAACGGTTCTTGACCATTACCTGATTCAACCTTCAGTAGTCTATGCATAACATGAGACCACCACCTTACTTCTTCAAGAACAAAATTGTAGCACCCCATGGAGACATGCTGGGTATAACAAAACCCTTCTGCATCAGATCATCAATCTGAATTTGCAACTCCCGGAACTCCGAAGGTGCCATCCGATAAGGGGCCATCAAAATAGGACGAGAACCAGGCTGTAAGTATATCCCAAACTCAACGTCACGATAGGGGGGTAGAGTCACAACCTCCTTGGGAAAAACAATGAGGAACTCCCCAACAACCTCCAGGACATCCATCATCTCTGCATCAGCTGGAACCACTGATAACCCGCCTAAAAAATAAATGAGAGGCTCCACATGCCGGCTTCCCACCTGATAGTTCCTCTCACCAACAAAAGCTACATGTTTCCCGTCCACATCCAAGAACATGACTCTTCTCCAGAATTAGTCTGTAACAGCACTAACAGAAAACAACCAGTCGATGCCTAGGATTACATCGTATGGATGCATCTGTAACAGAAGAAGGTCCCCACTAGATCGATGTGGTCCCAACGTCAACCCGCATCCTCAGCAAACACAAGATACCCTGGTCTGGCCTCCAACTAGTGTACTCAGTACCAGGGGTATGGAAAGTCTCTCTATGTCTAGTCCCAAAGCATGGGATAGACCCGGTGCAATAAAGGAGTGTGAAGCTCCCGAATCAAACAAAGCAGAAACGAGAGTGTTGAACAAACAAATCGTACCTCGCACCACCTCTGGTCCTACTGGAGCTATCAACTCTGCTACGTGCAACTGTCCAGGCCCAGCTCCTCTGCCTCTCTGATGTCAACCACGTCCTGGTCGAGGTCCCTAAAGAGAACCCTGAGGTCGGCCTCCTCCTGCAAAGTCTGCCCTCAGGGGAGCAGGGTCCCGCTACAGCTGGAAGGTCCCTGCCAGCAACTGGTGTTGTTGAGGCGGGCGCAGAACATGCCCACCTCCATCGTACTGAGCTCGGGTCGGGCACCGACTCTGAACGTGCCTGAAACCTCTACAAGAAAAACACTTAGGTCCTGGTCACGTGAAAAATGGATGAGGACCCGAAGATCTGAACTGGAACTGCTGGGGCCTGCTCCCAACCGGCCTGAACCTGGAAGGTCCCGTCGCAGGAGACCTGCTGCTGATAGCCTTCCCCTTCAATGAGCCTGGCTCGATCCCCTCTCATGGTGCACCTCCCAGCGAGTGCATCCTCTCTAAAACCTCTTCCTTCTTCTGTACTACCAAGTATGTTGGAAGGGTGAAGGGGGTGACAGCATACTGGAGTGAAGGATGAAGTGCCTCCTCCAATCGTCTCACCAGAGACTCCTCATCTGGAAAGAGATCTGGAGAAAAGCGCAGGAGATCCTTGAACATGATCCACAACTATCATACTAACATACTCCCCTTCTGAAGGGAGAGTAACTCCTACCACTTCTCCGCCTTGATCATTGAAGAAAGGAATTCCTCTTGGAATTCCATCTCAAAGTCAGCCCATGGAACCTCTGCCACTATCCTCTCTCCGAGGTAGAGCGTCCACCACTGTTGCGCTGCACCTCTCAGCTGACTGACTGCTAGGGGAACCCAGTACTCCCTCGGATCATGGATCAAGGTAAAAGAGATCCCTAGCTCCTCAAGCCACCCCTTCGTCTCCATATCCAAAGTACTACCCTCGTACTTCTTGAGGGTTTTCCGCTGGAAAGAACGGAGAGTCTTCTGCCACTGGTTATCTTCCTCCTCTCGGTCAATCCTCAACTGATCGACCACCTGAATCTGTTGGGCCTCCTCCATCTGAGTCATCCAGGGATGACGTCCAGGTGCCATATCTATATGGTAAACAAGGATCGCCTAAGCCCAAGTAGCAAGGAAGTTCTCAAGGTTTCATTATATCATTTTATTCAATTTCTTTCCCAGAACACCCAAATCAAGTAAAAAACAATCATGATGATGCATGTACCTTTCCTAGGGTCTCTACCCTGCAATCAATGTAGTCTCACTTGGTCATTCGGTAGGCTCAGAGTCCTTGCATCGGATCACGGGGGGTCCTAAAATCCCATGTCCTAGCCTGTCTTCCTTGGCCTATGTCACGCACCAAGATTAACCAACACTATTTCCCTACCATCCCATGCAATCCTCACTGTTCCAAACTCCAAACTTCATCCTATCTCTCAACCATCACCTCTGATACCATTCTGTCATGACCCCCTCCCACCAAAGATGCCCCTCCTGAGCTGGCAATGGTGAAAGGGAGATAATGACCCCCGAGTCACGCCTCCAGTAGGCCCCGGGGTAGCGACTAGCACCAAGGGTATGAGTTTTCACAAATATGTGAGGCATTACCATTTTTATTATTTAATATCGGGAAATAGGACAAGTCAACCACCAAAAAGAAAAAGAAAAAGTGTATAGAAATAAACCCAAACCAATCCCACATGCATGTTTAAATATTTCTGAAATAAGGTACAAGTACAAGAAATCTCAAAAAGTACAATACCAAAAGAAAAAAGAGTACAACAAACTACAACAACTCCAACTGTCCCAACTAGTAGGGTCCCGCACAACCCTGGTAGTCCTCCTGGAATATTTAAAGTAAACGTAGTGTGAGCATAAAAGTATACTCAGTAGGGAAACCTAAAGCTCTCGTGCACAAGTGGGGGAGACATCCTAATGTCCCATGAGAACAACAGAAGAAACCAAAACCTAACAAAGAATTCTATCCACCCAACCTCACCAGAAATGCTCACCAAAAACACAAACAGGTAGTAGTAGTATATAAGATCAAGAGTATTGGGTACCCCGCACCATTTCCCACTAGTTAGCTACTCTTCATAATGGCGAACGTCCTGACGGTGCCACACTCTTCCCGCCCAAACACACCTGGGCCTCAAGAACCACATATCCCGCCCGCACACACCTGGGCCTCACAACCACACATCCTGCCCGCACACACCTGGGCCTCACAACCACGTATACCGCCCGCACACACCTAGGCCTCACAACCACGTATACTGCCCGCACACACCTGGGCCTCATCCCGAAAGTTCTTGGGAAATAGTAAAACCTACCTGAAGAGTCTTGGGCTAAAACCACCCCAATCAAAACCTGCCCGAATAATCTTGGGTGTCAGGTCGCCTCAATCCATCACAGCCTAGGGAAGAAGGAGCAGGAAGGAGCTAGTAACTAAGGGGAAAACACCCTCTCCCATGAAATGAAAGTGTTCAAAACTAAGTTCTCAACATGGGTGGGGTGCAATAAAACACAAAGATACAGATATATATATATATATATATACCAAACACTCACCCCAACCTATGGCTTCTAATCAGAGAATTGATCACGTGCCTCGGCACTGCTACTACGAAGCATGCATACAACAAACAACCCCAACCCCATTTAGGTTTTCATGTTTCAACAGAATCAGTTTATTAGTTCCTTAACTAATGGGCAACTATCCACAACCAACCACATTGATCGTTCGTAAAACATATCCCTGCCATCCAGAAATAAAGTTAGGAAAAACACAAGCAACACAACAAAGTCCCTTCTTATTAACCAACCAACCCATTGATTATTATTCGCATTCCACAACCATGCCCCACCATTTATTAACTCTTCCACTTTTTATTTATTATTCACAACCCATAGTTTGTACACATTCAATCCCATCCCTGAAGCCCCGCTGCCAACCAAAATAACCACAACCACACCGTACATCATTATCCCTTTAATACAATTTATTGAAGCCCCGCTTCCCATCACCAACATAGAAATCACACCAACCCACAACCAAGCCAACTGTAGCCCCGCTGCTCACCCGATCCACAATAACCCACAAAAACACCCCCATCACATGCCACATATCCAAACCAACACCCACATGTTCATTATTCCATTTTTTTTAACCGGGGTGATCACCCAAGGGTTCCAGATTTTAAATCAGCCAACATTACGTGATTAACCAAATTCCACATTCAACAAAGTTCCGTTGACAAAAATAGTCTAGAAAGATAGGGAAATATTTAATTGTGCAAGAAAAGGCCCCCAACAACCGTGATTTTCCATAGGTATAAGCCTATTCAATTCACAACATAATATCACAGGATATAAATAAAGTAATAGTAATCACAAAACTTCCCAACACCATTATATAAGCCAATTATAATCTTTATTAAACCGGTTCAAATGTGTTTCACTTAAACAAGAGGACACCCACCCCGCATGATGCACAAATTTAAAGAGACGAAGGTAAGATACCTACCTCAACAGGTTCTGATCACAACTCTCCCCCGGGTCCACTTTAGAAGATGCCCATCGGCACCCATCACTTCTGTCAAATCCCGGCAAAACCTCCTCGGGTGGAAGTTGGAAATGAAAGGCCGAAGGAAATACAACAGATCTAAGCTCAGAAGTTCCTCCTCGTCGTTACGATCCCGTTTCCACTGACGGATCGTAAATCGGAGCTCGGACGAAGAATTTATGGTAGAAAAAGAGCCTTCTAGTCTCTTGGGAGAGCTCTGCTCAGAGGAATGGGGAGGAGAGGGGTGAGTTGAAAAGGAGGAGGGGACCCCTCCTTTTATAGGCGTGAAAAACAAATGTACATTGAGTGTACCTTATGGTACATGGCGTGTACTCGGCCATTTCACACGGTCACCACGCAGCTTCCAACAGGGCCTTTAACGCGGCACGCGACTGTTGACTGGTCAACACACGGTTTGAAGGTAACACATACACGGGGAGGGACTACACGGTGTGTAGTATTGGCTACACGATGTGTACTCATTTATTTCACATGGAAAGGAAACGACTCCAACATGGCACATGGCCGTTGACTGGTCAACACACTATTTCAAGGTAACACATACACAAAGAGGGACTACACGGCGTGTAGTTTCAAAATTCTGAAAAGTGTGGGAAAAGTCTATTTTACCCTCTAGAACACTTCATGACCCTCTTTTTGGAAAAGGAATGGGCCGGAGAGGTCCAAGACATTACACATTGTGAATGTATTTATATCTGTTATTATAGTAAAACTCAATAAATGTTAGGTTGTTCCCCTACAAACCTTAAAAATTCAAAGCATATGTGTGTGAAATATCATCAAATGTTTGTATATTATATACCATTTGACCATTATTTTTCTGATTTAAAGTGGATCTAAGGTATAACTGAGATATAAATGCATTTTAGAGACCTCACCTCACTCTTGAGGTAAAAAAGGGATCACAATCATATATTATCATCTTCAAAACCCCAATAAACCTCACAAAAACCTTTACGTACTACCTTGATAAAACAACCACCATGATTGACTCCTTATTCACCGATAAGTTAGATGGATTCATAAAATGTTTCACAATCACCCATATTATATCAAATTTCCCTTGATATATAGGTAAAATAGTGATGAAGTCCATCAAAATTTCCTCCCACTTTCACTGTTGAACATCGATTGTCTGAAGAAACCCACCGGAAACATGTTGCTAAACTTTCATCCTCTAAAAGACTAAACATCAAGATAAGAACTCTAAAACCGATTTCATCTACCCAAGAAACCAACATGGCCCATAAATTGACAATACATCTATTCTAAGATAATATTTAATACAAAGGGAGAAATCACTACTACAAAACTAAGTTTATCTAGTGTTAGAGATTTAACAATTCTTGCTAAAAATTCTATTCAAGAACCACTTTTTCGGTGCTAAAAAAAGCGCTATTAAAGGGGGACTATTATCAATGATTGTAAAAAAGTACTAATTAGGGGGGTTTTCAATGATTTTTTAGAATCTCTAATAAAGACCCCCTTTATTAGTGATTTTTTACAAGTGCCGATAAGGGTATACTTCAAAAAATCATTAAAAATAATATGTCAGTATATAAATTTATTTATATTAATATAAATATAATATATATTTTTTAAAATATGTTTTAGATAATTTAAATGGTCATTTACACTTAATATATATGATATATATTGAAAAGAGCTTAAAAATAAAAAAGAAATATTTTAAATTAAAAAGTTTATTATTATTACAATGTAATAGTCATTTAATATCAATTTGGAGATAAAAAATTCAAAAAAAAATAAAAGATCTAAAATAAGTTGAAAACATAACTCGAACTTCAAACAGACATAAATTTTGATCTGAGTGTTTGTTTGGGCTCTACCACATATCAAATCGAATCATGTTTCATGATCTATGACATCATGATTGAGAATAACCCCAGTAACTATTTTTTTGGGACCAAAAAAGCCTATAAGGCCTCTAAAACTGAGTTTTTGGTCGGGGTACTCCAATTTTTTAATATTTGATGGATTTTCAGCCTCGTTTAAGGGGGTTTTATTGCCTCTTTTGGTGGATACTGAATTTATTCCCAAATCTTACATTCATATTGATTTTATGGTTTTTAAATTTTAACATTTTATCACAATGTAATTTTATTTATAATTAAATATATGCATGTTTTATTATATTTACTTATAATAAATCAATCATATAAATACTTATATAAAAATATTTATGTAAAAAGGTGTATTCTAATATAATTAAATAAATTCATATTCTAAAAATGTATTTATAAAAATATCTAACCATTTTTTACATTAAACAAATATATTTATTATATTTATAAATACACATATGTCTGTATTAATAAACAGATATATATTTATATTATATTCTAGTGTATATAAATGAATATAATATATAATACATTTAAATAAACATAAGTGTATATATATATATCATACACACACACAAACATATATTGTATAAATGCATTTAACCATAATTATATAAATATATGACTAAAAAATATTTATGTAAATATATATATAAATAAATAGAAATATTATTAAATATACAAAAAACAACATGGTGTAGTCGGAAAGGCATTCCATGTTCAAAGTAGAGGTGTAGGGTTTGGATCCAAGTGGCCACGCATGCGGCTGGAAATTATCAAAGTGCTGATAAAATGGATGGTAGGATGAAAAGAACCAATAAAGGTGGGGGGAGCATTGTTAAAGGTGTAGCGGAAGCACGAATAAAGGGGTCATCCTCATGGATGTCTGGAAAAATATAATTTTACCCCCTTTAATAGAGATTCCTTTATCAGTGCTAAAAAACCCATGTTAAAGGCCCCCTTTAACAGTCCTAAAAAAGATATGTTAAAGGACCATTTTAACAACTCTTTTTAGCATAGATAAAAGATTCAAAATTTTAACCGCACTCTAATTATCAATGATTTTTTAGCACTGATAAAGGCATATTCTAGAACTATTAAATGCCTCATTTATAGTAGAGACTATGGAACCTATAGAGAAACTTTTCATGCATTAAAAAAGAAACAAAGAGATACCACTAGAATAATAATAGATGTTGATCATACTTAGACCATTCCTTAGGTGAATCACCATAAAAAAATATCACTAAACCTCCAAATATAAGTCCCCCAACTGATATTCCTCCACCTGATGAAGAAAATATAACTAGACCATCATCTGTAAAAGACACCATCTACTATAAAATTATCTCATATCTAGGTGAATCATGTAGAGATCCTCCATCACTCTCTAACAATTACTTGCCTCATAAATGTCATCACAACATGAATTCTTTCCTAAAAAAATGACCACAACATTCCCTTTCCCTAGTGTATTGGAAATCTTAAATTCATAATAATGTATGAATTACATCCATCGTTATTGTCACAAGTACTAATAACATTAGGATAAGACATTCCTAAAAATATTGTGAATTTTAAAACCACAAAGCATTCACCATTGAGCTAATATTTCTATAAAATCAAATAAAACACAACCAAAACAAGCTTAATGTCAAGGGTAGCATATTTATATTCTTGAGGCCAAAAATTCTAAAATCCATAAGAGATAACCACTATCTGAAAAATAAGAATGTAACCAAATCCATTTTGTGAAGCATCATAATAATCCTTAAACATAACACCCTTACCCCGTAAATGAAGAACAACATCACTAACCATATTATTTTTCAAATAATGAAAAGTATCATGGCACTACCTAATCCACAAAAATGCACTATCCTTCCTTGTCAAGGCTATTAAAAGTGCCACAATCTAATAAAAGTGGATTACGAACCTCCTATAAAATCCTTCAAGTCCAAGTAAACTCCACACCTTTGAAACAATATCGAGTGATAACTAAGAAAAAATTTCCTCAATATTCAATAGATCTATGGATACTCCTTGATAAGACACAATATTACTTAATAAATAGACCTCATGAACCCATTAAATACATATAGATAGTTTTTCAAATAGCTAGTGACACTGAAGAGTCCCAAAAATATATCAGAGTTTCCCTAAAAGATATTCTACAATATCATAATATATAAGGATATCATAAATGAACACTACCATGAACCAATTCAAAAATCCATCGAACACATAATTCATCTTTCCCACGAATATAAAAGTTTTATTCATAACACAAAATGGAATTACAATAAAATCTTAATTCCTATTATGACATTTGAGGGAGGAATTCAAAATATTATCATCCTTTAATCACATATAATGATATAAAAAACACAAATCAATATTTTATAACCATATATCTCCCATTAGAAGATCAAAAAAATCATTAATTCACCAAAAAAGATAACAGTTATTCATTATTACATTGTTTAACTGATGGTAATCAATACACAATCATAGGCTACCATCTACCTTCTCACAAACATAACCAGATCACCCCAAGGAGACCAACAATACTATATAAAACCCCTTAGTATAATATCATTAATATTAATATATAGATCTCATAATTTAGTAATTGTGATCTTATATGGGGATATTTATTTCAAAGAGACATCCGACTACAACTATATCTAAAAATTGATCTCATGTTATGGGGTTAGAATAACAACCTCTACCAGAAAGACATCAGGGAATTTTTTACAACCATGGGAAGTTGAGTTGGTTAATCCTCAGCTCAGCTAAACATATTCTCATCCATCAAAGAAACAAATGGAAAAATATTAATCTAAACTATATGATGGCCTCACTCACCAATAAATATAACTTGTGATTCATTATCATAATATCATATAACTCACATCATAATGGAATAAATAATATCCTATACTTTATACATCAATTCCAAGATAAGGGTGATGTTCTATAGCTATATCTACAAACATAGAAAATCTCCCTAGGAGTGATATTACCCTATAACAATCTCTAAATGTTTATACACATCACCTAATATATATCACCCTAAAAAAAATTTAGTCACTACCAAGGGAAATAGAAGTCTCCCCACCTAATTTATCATATCATGGACTAAGGTGGGTGTAATAAAGGAGTGTGTAGCTGATGAATCAAACAAGAAATGCACCTGGATTGAATATAACAAGATAATAACTTGCATGCAACTGTATTTTCTATCTTTGGTAAATAAAAATGATGATTCCGAGAACATCCATGGTTGTGATCCAATTTTTTCCCCTAAGTATAAGAGGTATCATAAGGTTTTCCTCTACCATCCTCATACCCTGTATATTGATCAATTATTGGAGAACCCAACATTTGTTGTATCCTCAAAGGATACTACTATAGAATCTAAGACTGGAGAGGGTTTATAGCTTCATGTTGACTATGAAGGATGTTTAGGAACTCAAGCTATTGATTTTCGTGAACTCCAATTGAAAAAATAGGCATGATCCCATGAAAGAGGTTTGACAACTTCCACTTACAGTGAAATTGGATTAATAAGGTTGTAATTGACTCCTCTCTTATTGAGACTTCATCTAACTTAGAAACTAAGAACCTAGGGATAGTGATATTCTCCAGGAATAGTATTTATGACTCCCCTACCATGGAGATATAGTCCTTGAAAGCACCCTCTAGATGACATGTACCTTCTACTGAAGAAAAATTTATCTCTATAACATGAATGGGGTGACCCATTGTAAGATCTATGGATGAAACACCTCCTTGAAATTACTCTATCTTGACACACCATCTAACAAAAGTTCTAAATCATAAAAAATTTGGTTCTTATATCAAATAAAAAACTCTCTCACACTAGAACTCCCTATAAATAGAGTAAAAATCACTTATCGATAATAAGTATCTATGATCGATGAGATAAACTCATCTTAAAAATAATTTGAACAGTTCTCCCATAAAATGGATGACTCTTTATAATCCTTGAGGAATAAAAAACCACCACTATGGAACACACCTATATTGAATAATAGCATCAAATAAAATCAAATTTTCTCTCTAATCACAAATCAAGATAAAGAAAATATATAACTGTCAAAACCAATACGTGGTATCCTAACCTAAAATGAATCCCTCATACTTATATATACTTTAGCTCTAAAACTCTCAAATAATCTTCCAATAAGAATCTTCATCATCGATATGAAGACTATGGTGATCTATTTATGAATCCTGATGGAAATCATCAGCAAAAACCTAACAGATATGTTGAATTGGATCCATACCTAAAAAGAGAAAATATTGGGGACACCCAAATACTAGAATATGTAAAACATAATATTCATTAGTTAAAGTGGATTCAAATTCCCATCATCTATAAAATTTAATCATAGACATAAAAATCATGATGAATTATCCTTACCTAGGTCTCTCCCTTTAAATATACATAAATTCACTTAGTATGTTAAGTAAATTTATGTCCCTTATATTAGATCATAAGGGGACATAAAATCTCATGTCCAATTCATCTACACTTACTCATATCACATGATAAGTTCAACAGATATTGTTTCGATACCAACCAATGAAATCTTCACCCATTCCAATCTATAAACACCATGTTATCTCCCAATAAAACCCTCTTAAACCACTCTATAAGTAGCCCCCACCCTCCAGGGGTACCACTCTTGGGTCAATACTAAAGATGAGAGTGATCCTTAAATCCCATCTCCAGTATATTACGATTTGGAGACTATTATTGAGGTGATAAATTGAATTAAATGAGAGGAATTACCCTCAATAAATCATATGCAATGATAAAGATCCAACAATATACTTCATTTCATAAATAAAAAACTAATCCCAATACATGAAATGTCATAAAAGTGGAAATAAATAAATATAAACCATTAATACACTTGGGAAGTGACCTTGGACTCTGGTAGCTCATGAATAAAATAGAAGATTGATTAATGCCCATATCGATCACTGAATTGCTCGAACAAACCTAAGACGTAGATTATATATACAGGTGATATAATACAAGCATACTTAGAAGGATCTTCCTTGAAACCTCTTGTGAAATTCTGAAAGAACCATACTAAATCCTTGTGAATAAATGGAAGAAATAAATTAATTATCTAAATCAAGTGAACTATATCCTAACCTCACCAAGGATCACACATCAAGAAAGAAACAGAAATAGGTAACATAATATCAATAAAATATATATAAATATATGTGAAGCCACCTCACACAACTTTCCAACTAGTTTTCTAATCTCACAACCCAACGGAAAATATATTGTGATTAAATCCCTTAGAGATGCCCATGAAATCACACCATACATACTTATCAAGTCAGATTTGATATAGGTTTCCCCTTATCCCTACTTATTCCAACCTCCCTCAAGGTCCAACATTATAAATTGAATCAGTATGTAATAATCACACTAAACCCATAACCATGCCCATATTCCATCATAACCCATAAAAATGTAGTAAATATGAAATCTATAATAGTACATGAATCATTCACTATACCTCAATCCATCACATACCATACATAGGTACATCTATAATAACCAATGCCACTATAGTAAGGATATATGTATATACTATAACTATAAGCTGTTAGAGACTACACATACATGTATAGTAAAAATGAGATCCATCACAACACTTGGGAGAACATACTCTATAATTAAAACCATCATAACCTAGATATGCCTAAAAATTTTGATGTGTCTAAAGGGAGAGATGGTAATATGGAGTATTCATCCATTCATTCCCTCATAAAACATTATATTGATGAGAACACTCGGAACCCCAAACATTGATCATAGGAAGGAATCCAACTCAAGTGGTGGAGTATAATAAATATGAGTAAATAATGATAGTGTAACACATAACTCGTATAAATTAATGTATCCTTGTCTAGACTCAAACTATATCTAGTTTCCCTCATTAAAACCTGACTATTATCTCAAGGAAAAGAAATATAATTGTACACCAAACATGAAGTCATCAAAGTTCATCACCATTAATCATCCACTAATTTAACAATTATTATTTACTTTGTAAAACATATCTTCATTTCTGGTTTTACTATTTAAAATATCCATAAAAATCCAAGGTGATTTATAATCACATTTAAATTCATTATTGTTAAAAATTATATTAGATAATTACTCCCAACCAAATCCATGGTTTCTAATTAGTGAATAATTACCATTATTAATACTCATTACAATAAATTCTTTCAATATTAATTTACCATTACATATTTATAGGTATTATACTACGCAACCCATGATACCACTAGAATGATGCACTCGTAGTGTATTAAGAAAACTATAGAAAATTAAGCAACATAACCATGAAACCAAAAATGGTAAACCTATATATCAACCCATACCAACCATCCTAATGTCATTTGAAATTTTTTTCCACACTATCAATTACATTCCACTATCACTAGTACCAATACACTTCCATAACCTAGGGAAAACATCCCATACCTTTCCAAACAATCTAACTATAATAGTGTTTACATATTAAAACATAGAAAGGGAACTACTATAATAAGGTACATACAGGGTCAAAAATCATGTTTCTATCATGATAACTCAAGAGGTTACCTGTCCATAACATCAAAAAAATTATCTTATAGAAAATAATTTTAGGATTAAAAATGGATCCAAGAATTATATTCTTGAAAAAAACCTTTTCCCTTACTTTCATGGTTTAATCGATTCATTGTGAGTGGGTTTTAGGAATAAGAAACCTAATTATTATAAGGTATTGATACTTGAATAAACTAATGAAATTATTCAAATAAACACTATTCATGAAAAATGGTTTAAGGAAAATTAATAAACTCAATTCATGTTCCCCATTCATTATTCCATTTACACTACCAACATTTCATTGTTATCCATATTTTAAGAATATAAAATATTATAAGGATAAACAATAATATTTTCAATTATATATTGCACTATCTAGAAAAAATCAATAGAAAACAGTCATAAAAATGTATAATCACATCAAATCACACCACCCCCTTAAATTCATCCAAATTACTTACTTCTGGTAAATTATTTTTGTTAAGGTTAATCATAGAAATTTACTTGTACAAGATAAGAATGCTAATTCCAAATCAAGGAATAAATAAAGAGTATTTTAAAAATCCCCTCCCCCATTATATGAATCATTTTGGAACACTGTGAAATAATTGAGGAATAAATATTCTACTAAAACCAAAATTTATGGAAACCACCCTAGAAACTAACCACAATAAGTCATAATTAACCATTATAAAGTACTAGACCAAAAATCATGCAAATTAACTAACCTAGCCTATATAAAGGAAGATAATAATAAGTGGTTATAAAGGGGATAAGTGGCCTACCTTAGACCAACAGAGAATTTGATCGCCCTTAACTTTAAGGTTAGTATCTTTTAAGATATATAAAAAGAAATCAAAGGGGGTCTTGGAGTTACATAGGGTTCATATGAAATAAGAAATGGTCAAAAAATATATAACACAACACCCTATTCATAGAGAAGCCTTGATGGGCCTTCACCATGACATGGATACCTCAAACATGAACCTAGTATCTCTGGTGAAATTCTGATCTAGAATCCCTAGGCTTCAAAATGGTCATAACCCCTTATTCTAAACATTTGTTTCCGTTTAGAGTAGGATTAACTATCACCATAGAATTTTGGAAACCAAAATGATCATCGAACACTTGGCCATCGTGCCCTTAAGAATCTCACCATAGTAAAGGAAAAAATCCATCACAATTTCCATCTCACTAAGAAATATACCATGGTGGGAAGATCTCGCACTCAATATTCCAATCCTTCTTTCTCAGCTTGACATCAGCTCAATGAAACACCACCATGGCCAATAAAATGGTTATTTCTACCTTCTCAATTTTAAATCGAGAACTCCATGAGACAACACACTCAGATTGCGCACCACCATGAATGATATAATGTTTTTTTTAGTAGGTCCTTCACCAAGACCTCTCTGAGAACAATTCTCACTAAAAAATCTATCATCATATTATGGAGAAACACCATGAAAAATATTTCACCCAAAATGAGGATTTTTAATACTGCTTCACTATCTCTCAAAAATGGCATACCCATCACACCCATAACACCAAAATGAGAAATATAATGGATTTATAACCCTTTAATGTGTTATACAAGGAACTTCGACACACACAACACCAATCAAAATCAATGTATCGCTCTTAGAGTTCACTAAGTACCACAATATCCAACTCCCATGACTACAGCATCAAACAAACAAGACCTTGAACTCCACCATGCCTACCACCATAGAAATGTTATATACCAGATAGCTAATATTCAACTCTCTATATACCTAACTCCTCCCAACTTTCCCTAAACACCACTAAATCATCGAAAACACAAAGGAAGTGATATAGAATAATTGATCCTGTATATATTAAATAAAAAACATTTTGTAAATATTTATTCATAAAAGATAAATTATATAAATATAAATTAATTTAAATATATTAATTATTTATAAATTATATAAATATATATATATATATATATATTTAAATATATTATACAAATAAAATATATATAATAATACTAATTTTTTGTATTTCCATATACATGTGTCATATCAGCATTAATTTTTTTCCCACCTATAATTTTGATTCCTGATACATTTCCATCCATTCATCATTTTGTAAAATTTCACCCCTCTTAGATTCCCTAGTATCTCTTCATCTCTATTCCTCTCCCACTCCTAACCCCCCCCCCACCTATGTTCCAACCACCGCCAACCCCATTCCCGATGAATCCACCTACCGTATCTCCCTCTGCCTCTACCTCCACCACCTCCACCACATCCCACAACCTACCACACCTCCACCTCCACCTCCACATCCAAACTCCATCTCCCCATTCACCTCCTATTAGCCTCCACCTCTTCCACCCATCTCTTCATATAACTCCTACCTCTAACTACTATTACACATCCCCTAGTGCCACCTATCATCCCCTTCCACCATTTATTTTTTGTTTCCTCCTAAAGAAGTAATCCTTAGTTTCTAAATTCTCATGTGAGGGTATTAGTCTCAAATAGTAAAGGTTTATGATTAGTGGTTATCTTAATTTTATGGGTGGAAGGTTTAGAAAGTGGTCGCTACCAACCCACCTCTAATCCCACATACTTTTCGAGATGGTTTAGGCAAAGAATCGGGTATTTAATTCAATATAATCCATTTTATTTTTGGATTTATCAAAAAATAAATAACTCCTATATATATAATATCATAGGGTATAATTATATTTTATTTTATTTTTTCATGAAATAGTATTATGATTTTATTGAATACCTGGTTTTAGAAGGAGATATTTTCATACTTCTCATGATCTTCACCTCTATACCTACTATCATGTTCAACTTGATTTTATATCTCCCTTGGAATCCATTTTCCTCCCTGAATAAGTTCTCTAACTTAAGGCCATGATTGATTTAGATAATCCCTTCATTATAGGTTTCATTTATCAATGCCTTATCCTTACCAAGGGAGGTAATTTTTTATTGTTTTTTCTCATTGTATATTAATTTTTAGGGTCACATAGAATTATATAAATTATAGATTTGACCATATATATATTTATAATCATGTGTTTCATGTTTTCACATATTCATAATGGGGAGAAAAAATTATTGGGGCCATAAAATTTTTTATTTGTTAGTGATTGGTATTTTTTATTTTTTATGACTATGTGTTTCTAAAGTAAGGAATCTACCTTATGATGTTTTTGTATGGATTATTCTAATTTTAATTTCATAAGTTTTTAATAAAATATATCTATAAACAAGGTTGTGTAAAATATATATGTTTGGATCAACTATATGGGAGTAAAAATGTAATACAATATGAAAACTATTTTCACAAGGTGATAACCAATGAAATTGCATACCTACTGTGAAATTACTTACTATTAGTTATTTCTATTTTTTAATTTATTTGGTTTACTTTTGTTGTCTGTAAATGTTATAAATTTTTAATTTTTGATACTAAATAATTACCTCATCACCTATAACAAAAACAATCCATGCCGCACAACTATATTATTTTTATATCAATATATTATTATATTAAGGATAATTATCAAATATGTGATTTAATTATTATATTAAGGATAATTATAAAATATATGATTTAATTATTATTTAAAAAATTAATTCACAAGTATCACTTTTCATGGTAAAAATTGTATCCCTAATGAGTCTCTATGTCATTGAATAATAGTTTTTACATTAAATACTTTTATAATTACTCTTCCATTTTTATATAAAATAATGCAGTCTTGTGGTTTTCATTATCATTTTAAAATTAATGAACAAATGTTAAAATATTTTTTCAAATTTATTTTATTCTAGAATGTAGATTTAAATTTTCCTCTATATTATTTAAATCTACAATTATAGAAACTACAATAAAAAAAATTATAACTTATATATTCAATAATAAATTACCTCTTTTAGAATATATTATTAATGTTTCTTATGGTCAGGTTTTATTATTTATTTTTTATTACTCTTGTGTTCTCTATAATATTAAAATTATAATTTTTTAATATCTTATCTACTCTTTTTTAAGATAAACATAGACATTATTCAATATCTTATCTTGTAATGTGTGAATTTCTTATAGTGTACATATTGCATACAATGTTATAGTTTCTATCTTTATATTATATATAATAAATATATATAAAATTATTGTATATATATTATCTAATATAAAATATTTCAACATATGTATAATTAAATTTTATTTTATTCATATTTTACCATCATATATTATTTATCTACATTTTTTTTATTTAATTATATAAAAATTTCATTTTATCCTTGTATCGTGGGTTGTTTTCTAGAAATCATAATATATGAATTTAATGTTATCATAAATATTTAATATTTAGATTAAATTTTTTTCATTTTTATAATTCCAAAATATTTTGTTTTTTAATATGGTTGAATAATAAAATTTTATTTCACTCCTTACTAGATCATCCTAATGATGAAAAACATGAATTTCAATTCCCAAGAAACTTATAAGGATGTGATATTTCAAATAAAATTAACAAGGTTGAAAAGTAAATCTGGAGATAATATAGGTTTTTAACTCCAGGTGAATGAAATACTTTAAATGCATATGATATTTTACAAAGAATTATAATATCATTATAGAAATTTATGGTATACCAATTTCTTTATGTTATATACTTTTAACTGATAAATGGTTTCAAAACATTCAAATGGATACATTGTTATCTGCTAATGTGGCTTGGAGAGATCATGTCGGTTTCCTTAATCTAGTATATCATTAAATGGTGTGTTTATTAAACTCTTTAATTTGGTATGATTTAAATTATTTATTGATATATGACAATCATATTTGAATTTAATAATTTAAAAAATTCTACTTTAGATATTCGTCAACATTCATAATTAATTTTGTAACAATAAGTATATGACTAAAACAAAAACACGATGTTTGAAATATTCAATCAAATTGGAAGTTTCTTATTTTTTTCAAATATAGTTTTCAAATAAATATTTATAATATTAATAAATTTCTAATTTTTCATCCATTTTAGAATTTCTTAAAGACCATAATACTAATGTTTTTCCAAACATAATTATCAACTCACCTATGATACATGATAATTGAAAATAAAATTTAACATTAAATAACAAACCAAGATCATATTACATTAACAAGTTCATTCCATTAATAACAATTGTTATTATTCTCTTCCCCTAGTATCTAATATTTAGTCATCAAGTTTTTAGATTACAAAAAACTACTTATGTGAAAATCATATTGGTAAATTCAATTCAACTATTTAAAAAGGTAAAAATTCACTAATTTTTTTTTAAAAAAATACTTATTCTAGAAATACATAGTATTTTAAAATTTATTTTCAGGAAAAAATTCCACTATATCATATTCATATAGCTCTATGTAAAATATTAAATGATATACTACTCAAAAAACTTTTGGTAGACATATAATATAAAATGGGAAAAATGATTTCTTTCCAGGCCCTTAAGGAATGGTTTCTTACAATTTTCATTATGCTTAGAATATTTCATTTATAATTAAAAATATTATAGGCTTGTTTCATAAGTTTTATTAATTATGTTATTTTCTTTTTAAACTGCAAATATTATACAGTTAAATACAGTTCATCCAAATAAATTTTTTTATTTAATTAATGTTGTATCTCAACATATATCTAATTATATGAATATTATTACCCATAAATATTTCCACTATAAAAACTATTTCCTCAACTTTCATAAAAATATAATAGATTACCTAAAAAGTTCACATGTATTGGTACAACCCTGTTAATTTACTACAGAAACTATTTTTGTACCACTAATACCAAATTTCTTTTTGATATATTTATACAACACTTTTTATAAATTTTATCAAATAGAGATTCAAAATATTATTAATTATGAATTTTATTTTCCATCTTTTTTATACCAAAATAAATTACTCAAATTATATTAATAATTTCTCAATTATAAAGAATGCTTTCAAATTTATAATAGGAGATTCCAAAGATATATTTGTAGTGTAGTTTCTAGTCTATAATTTTACTTTTATATTTTTATACATGTAATCGGCATATAAAATAGTTTTTACATTCTAAATATAATTTAAAAATATTCAACAACATATTTATTAAAATTCAACACAGTAGTATTAAATCACTTATATTAGGGTACAAGTTGTTCTATGATTTAAATTTCTCAATTATAAATAGGGGATTAGTTATATTACTAGCTTTCTATATCTATTTTCAAATAGATAAAATTAATTACATCCAACTCATGTGGAATTTAATTATTTTAATTTACACAAATAAACAACGCTATATTATTAATCTATTAAGTTTACTTAATATCATTTTAAATTTATAAATTTACAAACCTATTTAACATTTTTGTCCTAAATATCTTTCAATAAACAATTTTCAATTGTTATATAACATATCATATGAATAATAAAATAGATTAGCCATTTAGTGTATACATAAGGATGAGTGTTTATTGTATGATGTACTTTAAAATTTTTGACCCACATTGATTTTGATATGTGACTAAATAAATTCTAGTTTTATCATTAATTAAATTCATTGGGTATTCATATATTGCTTCAAATTATGTAATAAAAAATTAACACATTTATATTTTCATTTTCTAGGGATATAATGTGGCCCTCAATTTTTTTCCATTACGGTTTATATAGTTTATAAATCTAATCTCACCTGATCTTATTTCACTATTAATCCCACCACATTATCTATATTTACTACCACTAATTCTGCCACACCTACTATATTTCCTTCCACCTCGGTAAGTTCCCTTATAAGTTCTATTTTTTACCACATGGAGAGGTACTATTTGATTGAATACATTCTATTAAAGCCTTTATGTGGTATTCAATAACCACTAAAGAAAGAAATATATTATGAAAGGTTGTTTTTTTACTATAAATGAAGAAAATTTGGAATATTTCATGACCAGACCTATGTTACAAATTTTTTTTGATGAGCATTGTTAATCACAATTATAGTAAATATACAATATTTAATATATACATCACATGGTTGTTCAATGTTCTTAATAATATGTGTATAAAAATGTTGATAATTTAATTCAATAGATCAATTGGCTTTGTTTCACTCCATGTACAAATGTTTAAATATTTATATTTTATATACTTTTCTATATTTAATTAAAATATATCTATTTCATAAAAAGTATCTATTATTCCTTAATATTATATTATTATTTTATTCTATCCATTTAGTAATTATTTATAACTTTTTTATTTCATTCCCTTGTAGTAAATCTTTTATAATAAAAATATCTCATAAATCACTTTAGAAATTGATTATTATTGTTAGTTTACCTAATGGTACGTAAACATATTCTTTTGTATATTATAAATCATTTAATTTGAAACATATTTCATAAATTTTATTTTATTATTCATTATTTCTAATAAATAATAACAATAATACAAAACATGTATGTACATGTTAAATTTTATTTTATATACATTCTAGCATTTTCATTTTTTTTATTTTTTATTTGTTTCATTTTATATATACATCTACATATTTGTTTTTTATAAGAAAAACTTATTTTTATTTTCTTCACAAGCTAATAACTCCTGTGGAAATTCTTATCACCAAAATTATATGCGTGCGTGTGTATGATTAAATATATAAATATATAAATGTGTGTTTATGTGTGTAAATATATAAATATATGTGTGTGTGTAAATAAATTTACTTATTAATAAATTATATAAATATATATGTGTGTATAAATATATAAGTACATATATAAATATATAATAAATGATTTTATATATATGTAATGTATTTATATACAAACATCAAAACAAATTACGTAATGTGTTTGTATATATCATTTCTTCATTTATATATAGATATATATATATATTATCTAAAACTGATATAAAAATATATTTATAAATTATGTATGTAAATATATTAAAAATAAATTTACTAAATATAATACATTATATAAATATATTATATAAATAGATTATATTAATGTATCATATTGATATATATAAGGGTATGTGCTTTTACCACATAAAAGTTTGTATTTCCATAAAAATCCAGAAAAATAGGATGGAAGCCTGTATAAATGGATGGCATGTAGGTCAAATGAACTAGGCATATGACTAAGCTATTGGAGATAATCTTAATCCCAAGAAGAAAACTTCTTTAGTAATTTTTTTAAGAAACCTGATGAAATATGGAAGGAAAAATATAAACAGAATAAGTAAAAGCAGCACCCATTTTTTAACATGGAAAACCCCTCTGATGTGGTTGATTAAAAAGCATGGGGAGACACTGTAAAATAAAAAAATATTCAGAGAGTATAAAATACAAGTAAATTACAAAACATTAATTATAATGATTATTTAGAAGAATCTATATGAAAACCATATTCTGATATCCCTCTCTTGCATCTTTGAAAATCATCTTGGTGATAAACATCACCCTTCTATGATGATACATCACAGTAGAAGATCCATTTATGAAACATAGAACCAATCTATGATTAAATAAAACTACCTCATGAATATTCATCCCAACATGCATCATCATTGATCTATTATTGCAATGTCATCCTGTGTTCCATCAATCCTCATAACTGGAACACACTTCCAGATTGTTGTATTGGGAAGACTTTTGAAACTAAAACCAACTTCAATGATTGTATGACTAGTCACTACTTCTTATCAATATACATCTCATGAAACGATAAATTGTTACATCTCCATTATTACTATAGATGGATTACATCTTGAGGAACTTCATTGATATGTATACCACTAACTATTTCTCCTTTTAAAGACATCACAAACTCCTTTTTCAGATTTAGATAAGAAATAAAATTTTATATCTTAAACATCAAAATGTTCCCATCATATTAAGAAATAAACTTCTTATTAAAATAGGTATATAAAAATATCTCTCTTTAAGTCCCATGTGTGTAGTGATTGTTTAAATAAAAAACTCTCACTTGTCTCCAACTCAAAAAACATGGGCCAGACCCTATCAATCTCTTTCTTCATCACATAAAAAATATATACCATCAAATAAAATTTTTTGGATTAAAAAACTATTTGGTATCAGACAACCACCATCCTATAAAGAAAATATTATAAAACCCTTTTACAACTATGACAAAAACTTAAATGATCCCCCTGTAAAATAAATCTCAAATTAAAAGTCTTTGTCATTCCAAAATCTATAATGTCTAATGAATAAGACTAGAACCAAAAATTTGATCCCCAAAATAGTGATCATCTCAAAATATTGAGAAATTGAAGACAGTTTCTCTTTTTTATCAACATGCCTTGAGTATCTAGTGCATCACCTCAATCAATAATTTTATTTCTTTCTTCATTATTTTCACTCATTCAGTAAAATAATCAAGTATAAGACTGAAACACCTCTCCCAACCTACATTGGATTATAAACCCTATTCTACATCATGAATCTACAATTGATCATGTTAAAGTATTTAATAATCTTTATAAAAAAATCAATCACAAACCAACATCTTTGATAACACTTTTTTGGTATAATTATGATCCTGTGAAGAAAACCGCTTACACTTTTTTTAGAAACCTAATGAAATATGGATACTAGTGTGGAAATGATTTTTAGCATTAGTTTTTTTATGTCAGTCATTAGCCACGGTTATTAAAGGAGGCTTTGTAAATATTTCCTAAACATGGTTTTTTACATCATTTATTTAATAACCAATGTAAAAAAATCATATACCACATCAGTTCTAATATAATCGATGTGGAAAAGCTTCATTGTGAATGATTTTTTACGTTGGTTATTTAATAACCAATGTAAAAAAACCTATTTCATATCGATTTCTACATAACCAACATGAAATTTTTGAGATGAATCATCTTTTACATCTATTATTTTATAACTGATGTAAAAAATGGTTTTTTATTTCAGTTATTTAATAACAGACATGTAAAACCCTAAAAAATAGTTTTTTAACATTGGTTATAAAATAATCGACATAATTTTTTTTAATATTTCCTTCAAACTTTACACTCCACTAATGATCAAATATAAAAATAAACAGAAACAAACAGAAAAAAACTACCAAATACACATTCATAATTAGAAAATTCGAAATTAAAATATAAACTAAAAACAATATAAAATCCAACCAAAACAACTAAAAAATACACATTTACAATTACAACATTCAAAATTACAATATTCACACAAAAAAACTAAAATCCAACCAAACATGTAAAATGAATTTCCCATTCCACATATAAGCGTTTAAGCTCTTGTGAACTATAAGGTAAGAGTGTCATTAAAAGAAATTTATTTTAACATATATAATTACTAAAACAAATGAAATATTATAGAATAGTTTATAAATAAATCTAACCTGGTTGGAATTCATAATTGTTCTAGTTTTAATTATTCCATACATAAATATTAACAGATAATATATACATTCTATGACACCTTCTTGTTTATGAAAATGTTTTTTAAATGAATTTTTCAATTCAAAATAATATTTTTATGTAATATATCAAAATTGATATAATTATAAATGAAAATCCACAATTAATTTTTGACATTTGATCTTGGTGCTCTTTTTCTTTATGGTCACTTAAAAAAATTCCATCCCATGTTATAAAATATTAATAATTAAATAAATATAAAATTAAATATAATATAAATAATTAATAAGAAATTAAAACTTATAGTTCCAATACATCCTTAAAAATTTTCCACTGTTCTCCATGGATAGAGAATAACTAGTAAAGTGTCTTATCCCTTAGACAAAAACACCTAAAATCCAGTGTCCAATGATATAAAATAAAATTTAATGTTAGTGGTTATTATTTTAAAAATATATATAACACTTTGTGAGATAAATGTTTCTTACTCTTGAAGATATAGAAACAGCCACTATAGAATAATTACATTCTTTTGAAATTTTTCAGTAATATAAATTTTTCTTCCCTCTTTTGTCATTATCCTTGATATAGGTGAAATAAAATATGGATCTCTAAATCCATAAACATCTATCTTCTCATTCTCCTTACACATTTTATAAAGATACCTAATACAAAAAGACATAAGTATAAATTTTTATAAAATTAAACGCAGTGAAAGATTTATGTTAAGACTTATAAGGAAATAATTTTCATCATATTGAGGCCTAACATATCTCCAGTTACAAGATTCGTGATATAATTTTTCAAAATCCTCATAGTCATTGAATGCCTACAAACATCAGATTCTATTGGAATCTCATAAGCACCTGATAATAAATTTGAATATCCTAACAATCTATCAAGACTACTAGAATATATATCTGAAGTCATTGCACTTTGTTTTTCATGTTGGCTATACATTATTTCTTTAACATTAAATTATTCCTTTAAATAAATTGATAAATATATTAATGTTCAAATATTAAAAAAATTTAATACAAAACTGAAATAACATATAAAATATACACGTACCTCTATAGTAATATGTCACAAAAGTCTAGATGGCCAAACTAAAAAGTGGTCGATACTTTTTCCAACTATCCTTACCTCATCTATAGGTATTAGTACTCCAGCTGGTATATCTATAATATCATGCATAGCTAACCCATGATAATATATCTTTATCTATTGATTATTAATTGTATCTTCAATATAAAATATCATCCCATTTGCAATAATATGATACTGAGGATCATCAACATATAACTCACATCAACTAGGAAGATAAGGAGGAGGGGTGTAGAAGTAAGATAATAAGTGGGGTCTGCAGGTTGAGGTGTAGGAGTAGGAGCTGCTGGCATAGGTGAAGGAGTGGGAGCCACATTCTGAAATTTTCATTACATGAATTCAAACATGGATTTTATTTACCCTATAATATTATCCTCCATCATCACATTAATATTATAAACTTGAGACTATAAAGATTTTATTTTTTTATAAATACCCTCCATTTCTTAAGCTGAAGAATGTGGTAACACTTTTCTCACTGATACACCTACCGAGTATCCTCATACAAAACCCAGGTGTTTGGGTTTTCTCAATGCTATAGATAAATATCCCGCCTCCCCTCATCTAAAAAAAATCCCTTGTCCTCTTTTCTCCTCAATATGGTTCTATTTCAATTATTTAAAAAATTCTATAATGATTCCAAATATATAAATAATTTAATTAAATTTAATAAATAAAATAAACACCTTACTATCCTCTAAGCTACAACCCTCAATTATTTCATAAGACAATACCCTTTTTTCTCATCTGATCCCTCTTCCATTTCTTATGTCTTGCCCTGGGGGTGGAGGGGAAACCTCTCTAGACCATGAAGACTCAACTCTTAGTTTTTAAAAATTATCATCCATCGTTTGTTCTTCCAATAATGTATACCCTCCCTGAGATAAAGTATGAGGTTATATGTTTCTAAATTGGATCTCCTAATGATATCTCCTTGATTTTTGTAAATTAAGAATAGTAAATCATTAATAAGATCATTAATATAATAAAAATGCTAAAAGTTTACATTTTACATACCAAATTTTTTTTATACTTTCAACAAATTCTTTCCATGTGTCTTCATCTATAAAAGGATATATATCACATGGATTTTGATTTTTTCTATGACAAAAAATGAAATCAAATGTGAGAGTTCATTTGAAATCCCTCCATTTCCTTGCATCCAATGATAAAAATTTCTTCTTGACTCCTTCAATGTTAGGTATATCATACTTCATCTGATAAGAAGGGGTAAAACCTATATTATTATGAACATTTAAAGATTAGTAAAACAATAACAAATGAGCTCACCAAAATGGTCTCCCACAACTGAGATAGTGTTACTTTGTTAACACTTCTCCAATCATTAATCAAAATACTAACTTTTCTTTTACCCATAAGTGATACAAAACTCTTGAATTGTTTTTTATTAGGACCTCTAGGAATACCATTATCATCAAAGTCTACCAATATCTTCTGTTCCTTGATACAAAAAACTGTTAATTATGGTAAATGTGTGATTCTACATTTATCAAACCTCGAACAATTCTTCGGCTCTCTAGGAGTATATAAATCTTGTAAAGAAGGATGGGGATCATCAAGAGGAGAATTTGCACATTCCTACCTAGAGGTATGAGTATGATCATCTTCAGAAGTATGTGTTTGATCAACTGATTGATCTGTCATTATCCTTCAAATAAAAGCAATAAACAATTAGTACACAAATATTCAAATTCTACTATTACAATACTAATGTAAATAAAAAATGGAAAAATATGAAACACAAAATTAAACTAAAAATTAACACATTATTATTCATATTTTCTATAATTAACTAAAATTATAAAAATAGTCATAATATATGAAAATTCATGTAAATGAAAGAAAACAAATCCAAAATTGTTGTTGGAATATTAAAAATGGTCCAACCTAATAAATCCTTTGTTACACAAAAAAGAATATTTTTTCAATATACTCTTATAAAATATTTTTGTTTTTATTTAACATATTATATTTAAAATAATTTTATTTAAACAAATTAAATAAATATATAAGTTACCTAATGCTAAACAAGGTAAACTAAAAAAACTAAACTAATATAAAATAACATTTTAATTTATTACTTCTAATATGTGTTTTAATAAAGAAAAAAAATTAATATATATATAAATTTCGGAAATTTATAAAATTAAACAAGAAATAAAAATATGTTACTTGTAATATTAAGAATTTACTAAAGGACTGTTCACCCCAATTCCTTCATCATGATATTTTATTACGGCATAAATTTTGTCTATGATGTGCTCATCATATCTGTTAATCCTTCCTAGGAAGTAAAGATCTCACATAAATCAGAATATTTGACAAGTTGATCATCAGCAACATATTGTTTTTTTCCTTGTAACCCAATAGATCATTTCATTTCGGATTGATCAAGAACATAGAATTTTTTTTATGTGTGTTCATTATAAAAGGATCAGTTGTGTCTTCTTGTAATGGCCCAGATCTCTCTGGTTCATTCATTTGAAAAAATCCAGTCTCTAAGATTCTCTAGGAGGTCAAGGTGACGCATCCCCAACACTTTTCCAAATTTCCAGTTCTGTGAAAAGTGCATCGGTAGACTTAGGTGAACAGTGTCATCAGTATCCTTAGGTGAACAGTGCACTGGTAACCTTAGATGGGAAGTGAAATGGTAGCCTTATGTGAACAGTGTCATCGGTATGCTTATGTGAACAGTGCAACGGTAACCTTCTGTGAACAGTGCAACAGTAACCTTAAGTGAACAGTGTCATCAGTAGGCTTGTGTGAACATTTCCAATGGTGAGGTCCAATGGTAACCTCACTTTGCCAAATTTTGTGTTCATGAATAGTGTTTCTAGAAAGGTGAGGTTCCAACGATGACCTCTTTCATTTTCCAAATTTTGAGTTCATGAACAGTGTTTCTAGAACGGTGAGTTTCCAACAGTGACCTCTTTCCTTTTCCAAATTTTGAGTTCATGAATAGTGTTTCTTGATTGGTAGGGTGTATAGTTTTTCTAGAATGGTAGGGTATACAGTGTTTCCAGAATAGTAGGGTGTATAGTGTTTCCAGAATGGTAGGGTGTATATTGTTTCCAGAATGATAGGGTGTACAATGCTTCTAGAATGGTAGGGTGTACAATGTTTCCATAATGGTAGGGTGTACAGTGTTTCCAGAATGGTGAAGTTCCAACTACAACCTCTATTTCCATTTCCAAATTTCGAGTTCATGAACAGTGTTTCCATCTTCTAACTGTTTCTCCCATTTAACATTTCATTTGATGTAAAATGCATTTAAAGCCTCATTTTAAGGACACTAATGTTGACTCAAAGCACATAAATCCTATATTAATTTTTTCCTTAAGTCTTCGGATGCTTTTACTTGGTCAAACCACCTGGTTTAATGCGATCTACTTTTAATAGAAAATCCAGTTTATCTTAAACCAATGCTCTGTTAAATCTTCTAAAGGGATGATATATCTTCCTCCTTAGTTCTCCATCCTTGTTCTAATTTGTGAGACGATTGAACATTACATTCCATTCCATAGGAGTGGTGAGATCAAACTTTCTTCCTTGGATTGGTTCCCCTCTATTTTTGGGGCAACCAAGCAGTATCGATCAATCATTGATATAAGGTATATTCTATCGTCATTCTTTTAGGTTCATCTCCTTCTGTTTCCCCTCGCCCTTTTTTGTAATGCTATCCCCATGTTCCTAATGAACTTTTCTTGGGTGTTGACCAGTGTGGTGGTGTCTCTACATCCTCAGGTGAATACATTTGTCATGAAGGGAAGAGATCATAACCTGTTGTGTGGCTCATTATCATATAAATAATGTCAATAACCGTTTGAGGTAGGGTATTTGTTGCTTCTTTTTTCTTTTATGTGCAATTGTAGTGTTAGCATGTTTTATCTCACTAGGCCATAGTGTAATTGACATATTAAATATTTGAACCATAGAAATAAATTGATATCCATCATATGATATTGCCTCTTGTTTTTCTAGATAGTGTTATATCTATACTTTATTTGTTTATCTTTTCATTCTTGATGTAAATTGGTAAAGAATGTAAGGTTAGAATTAATTGAAATTTTATTTTGATACAGATAAAGAGTCATATGAATGAAAATTATGGTTGTTGTTATAATTTGATGTTAATCAAATTGATGTAGTATGAATGTTTAATTATTTGTGATAGCTTACTAGTTAGGTTTCCTGAATTTGGAACCTCTAAATAAAAAAAATGATTAATACGAGATGGGTTAAAGAACTAGTTGTTTGATAAAAGATAATCCCTTGTAGGGTTCTTAGTTACCCTCTTTCTTGTTTAAGGGCCTAGATCCCAATTGATATGATGTTTTTTTACCTGCTTCTTGTGTTGTTATTTGATCCTGGATGGTTGTTGTGATATGTGGGGGCAGGGAGGCCTACTAGTTTTGGCGGCAATTGATTCCTAGAGTGGCGATATGCATTGGTTTTTTCATGTGGGTGTCGGGGGGACATTAGGGAAGATGAAATGGGTTGGATGTGATTGTTTGGATTCTTGCTGATTTATATTGGTTTTTAATCTCCTTTACTATCCCCACTACTCAAGGTAGCTGTTATTTCTTACCCTTCTTCCAAAAATGGAAAAGATGCATAGGTTTTGCCACGTGATTTTTGTGTTTAGCTTCTCAAGGGAGGATGGGTCTATGCTCTGGCTATAGGCAATAAAGACTCGATGGGTAGTTCATCTACTCACTGTGTTGAGCCCAATTTTGTTTAGTATCATAGAATGTTTTCTACAATGCCTGGGAAAATGGGAAAGTATTGTTGTAAATAAATAATTGAATAAATGATGGTATCTCATGGGGTTGGAGCTTGCTGGGATGCAATACTGAGGTTACAATTTTAAAGGGACTGTGGACTTTGGGTGTGATGCTAATGAAATTTAATGTAGAATTTTTAATGGTTAATTAATATTTTAATAATTAATTAATATAAAGTGGGAGTGATAAAAATGGAATTAAGTAATGTAATAAATCTCATTAAATGGTTGTGTGCTTATAGGATACCAAGTCTTAGAAGTGGCAGCCGGGAGTCCGAGAGATGTTAGTTGCAGTTTAGTCTGAAACTAGTTTATGCCCATAGTGTGGTTGTGAGCTATAGTATATTTTATAATTTTTTGTTTCTATAAACTAATACCCCTATCGATTAGGGAAACTAACACCCCAGGGATTCTGATCCCAGGGGGTGTTTTCCCCAACATTCCAATGGGAGGATAGATGGCTGACTGCCCCCTTTATCAATGCTCTCTTCTCTTGGTAGTTACTTGTGTTTGTAGGAACAGTGGTTAGTTTTCCCCATATATGTGTGTAGAGTTCTGTAATGGATTTTGGTTATTTACTTACATATATTCTGGATATATTATCCTATGGACTACTATAGGCGTAATGTGTATCAGTTGTGACGGTTTGAGGATTCTTACTAAGTGTGTGGGATGTAATGGCTTGAGGTATAATTCACGACGTATGATACATGTTATGTGATCTTTGGTGGCTCCCAGAAACTACCTGGTTACTTTCTTGTGTGGATGTGTTGGTTTTTTTGCATGAGGTGCATGTTGTGTTGCTTCACCCAGAAGTATGCGGGAAAGCCTTTTTTGGAGAGAGATTCTTAGGACGTGCGACATTGGGGAAAAGCGGAAAACCAGTGGGGATGTAGTAGTGGGGTACCCTTGATATTATTTATTATATTATATACTATTTAATGGGTTACTTGGTGAGAGTAGACATGGTGAGGTTGTGATCTTAGTATACCTGTTTAGGTGATGAGTTAATTTCACTTGTTGTTCACTATGCTTTAACATGCTTTCTTTACTTTTTCATGAGAGGATTTGGGGAGGATCCTATTGAGTATACTATTATACTCACCCTATGTCTATATAAACTATTTTTTAAGGTCACTTGGAGAATATTGGAGATCAATTTGGTTTCTACTAGCTTGGGGTTGCAGGAGTTGTTAGGTCGTCATGATCGCTGCTATTTTTACTTTCTTTTGGATACTTGCAGTTTTCCCCTTTTAGTTATAGTAGTTTTCATGACATTACATATGTGTACTTGGGATTTATTTTATTTTATTTTTTTAAGTTGGAGTTGGTTGTTGTCTATCTTATCTCTCTCTTATTCATTTGTTATCTTAGAGGGTAATGCCTCCCATTTGGGTGTTTACTATACCCTCGGTGCTGGTCGCCAACCCGGGGCCTACTAGAGGTGGGACTCAGAGGTCATTATATCTCATCTCACATTGTCGGCCTAGGAGGGGTACACATTATGGGGAGGAGTCATGATAGAGTAGTATTAAAGTCTGGTTGAGAGATAAAAGGGAGTTTGGAGTTAGGAATAGGTGGGGTTTCATGGGTTGGTGGGGAAATGGTGGCATCCATGTTTATCAAGTTATGTAAACACTGGATACTGGTTGAGACATAGGCGTTTAGGGCCCCCTGTGATCTAATGTGTAGACCATTAAGTTTACAATGGCTACTAAATAAGGTGATACTGGTTGCAGGGTACATACCTAGGAAAGGATCGTGCATCATTCTTCTTTTTTCCTCTATTTGAATGGGTATACCTTGGGATAGGTTAACCTAAAATGAATAAAAGAAAAAAATAATTAATTAATGTTGAGTCTTCCATATTCCATGTTTAGGAGCTCTAGTTGTTTGTCAATTTATAGGTATGCCTCCAGGTCGACGTCCTCATCCGGATCGCAAAGAAGATGTCCATCAGGTTGTTCCAGCAGATCACCGCTAGGTAGAGGTTGACAAAGATACTTGGAGGAGGACACTCTAAGAGTTTAAGCACCATATTCTATAGAAGTACGAGTGATCCGTTTCAGATGTCGTCACAGAATACTGGATAGAGGAGGTCGAGATAGGCTTCATTTCAATATATTCTTGGAAGCAGGACTAGGTGTCCTTGGTTGTGATGAAGTTGCGTGGAGCATTGAGACAGTGGTGGTTCTTGTTCCTCAGGGATCGCGAGGAGTTAGAGATCTCATCGGAGGAGTTCCGAGACAAGTTTAGAGATGAGTTTATTTCTTCGACCATGAAGGCGTCCAGTCACCCAGAGCTTCTTACCCTTTGAAAGGGGAGATCCAGTGTGCAAGTGTTTAGAATCCATTTTAGGAACCTTTTACTATATGATTCGAACATGTTTCTAGATGAGGAGGCCAGGACGAGGCATTTTGAGGAGGCATTGCATACAGAGATCTAGCGCCCAATCACCCCATTTTTGCTGAAGACATATCTTGAGGTGCTGAAGAGGGAAGAAGTCATCTGGAGAACATTGACCGGAACTGAGTCATTATGAGAGTAGAGTCATCATGATTCTTCATGAAGAAGAGCTATGGTTTGGGGTTACCATTTTTCTGGGAAGAAGAGTTTCCATTCGGTCGGGGGAAGTTCCCAGCCCTAAGCATCTCGTTTCTCTGGGGGAAGCAGCTCTCAGGCCTATACCAGGTGATCAGGAAATTTTTTTTCTTGTGGTGTTCGAGTTCATTAGAAGCGAGAGTGTCGAACCTTTCAGAGTAGTCATCGTGCACCAGGTGTTCTACTTCAGGTTCCTCTATTGAGGCAGTTCTAGTTGAGGCAGCAGCAGCAAGTTACACCAGCTTTGGATCAGTTAAGGGTGTATGGGTTAGGTAGAGGACAGCCTTGTGACTCTCTACATCCTCATAGAGAAGAATGTGTCCATGGTGGTGGTCATTATTAGGGTCATAGAGGTCATGGAGGAGCTTGTGACCATCTTCATGCTTTAGCATTTCCAGTTCCAGGCAAGACAGACGTCATTCAAGGTACCCTTTTCTTGTTTTATAACTTGTTGTATGCCTTTTTTGATTTAGGAGTGACACAATCCTTCGTATCATCTACCCTTTTCCATGCATGGGGACTTGAGGTAGAGAGGCTTCCAGTGCCATTGGCGTTGACTATGCCAGTTGAAGGTCAAGTGGACTTGTTTGAAGTATGTAGAGACTATGAGATAGTGTTGGGGAAACACCAATATTGGGGGGATTTCCTATGTTTATCAATACAACCATATTATGTCATCATCGGCATGGATAAGTTGTATTTGGGGTAAGATATCGTGGATTTCTTCAGGAAGAAGATTGTTTTGATCGATGCGGATGGAGAGCCGGTGGTGTTTGTTGGTGAGCGAGACCCTCAGATGGGTCATAGGTGTGTTTCATCCTTATCATCCATGATGGCTGAGCTAATGATGAGTTCTTCATAGGTTTAGTAATTGGCATTTACTAGGAACATAGAAGAGTACCATGATGTCTTTCCAGAAGTGGTTGTAACGTTACCCCCTCGACAAGAGATCCAGTTTGGGATCGAGCTACAACCAGAAGCATCTCCTATCTCTATATCACCATATAGGATGGCCCCTTCTAAGTTACAGGAGCTACATATACATCTTGATGGACTATTATAGTGTAGGTTTGTTCAGCCGAGTGTGTCACCATGGGGTGCACCAGTTTTGTTCATGAATAAGGCTGAAGGTAGTTTGCGGTTGTGTGTTGATTATCATCGCTTAAAAAAGTGATAGTGAAGAATAACTATCCTCCATATTGATGATTTATTTGATCAACTGAAGGGTGCGGTTTGGTTCTCACAGATTGACTTGTGGTCACGATATCATCATATGTGTGTGAAGGATGATGATATACTGAAGACTACATTCTGTTGTCGTCATGGGCATTAATAGTTCGTTGTAATGTCATTATGAATGATGAATGCTCCAGTTGTGTTCATGTGATTGATAAAAACAGTGTTCCATGAGAACCTAGACAAGTTTATGGTGGTTTTCATTGATTAAATCCTTCTTTACTTCACGTATGAGGAGGAGCATTCAGAGAATCTACACGCCATTTTGGGAGTTCTTCGTCAAAATCATCTATTTACAAAGTTATCGAAGTGTGAGTTTTGGGCTCGATGAGTCTGTTTCTTGGGGCATGTTGTGTCCTAGCAGGGATTTGCTGTGGATCCATCGAAGATGGAATTAGTTTTTTCATGGGTATCCCCCAAGACAGTGTCATAGGTACGAAGTTTACTTGGTCTCGCAAACTACTACAGGAGGTTCGTAGCCGATTTCTCTTGAGTTGTGACTCCTCTAATAGCTTTGACCAGGAAGGATCAGGCATTCATATAGACTGATCAGTGTCAGGTATCTTTCGAGTATCTAAAAGAAAAGTTAGTAAGTGCTCCAGTTCTTTGTCTTCTAGTAGAGGGAGTTCATTTTGATATTTTCTGTGATGCTTCGCATCTGGGGTTAGGTCGTGTCCTGAAGCATCAGATATCAGTTGTCTCTTATGGGTATCAGCAGTTGCGTCCTCATGAACATAAATATGCCACTCATGATATTGAGTTTGCAGTTGTGGTGTTTTCTCTAAATTTGTGCAGTCATTACCTCATTGGAGAGCACTTTGTGGTTTTCACTGATCATAAGAGTTTGAGGTATGTTTTCTCCCAACGTGACTTGAACTTGCGACAGTGTCAGTGGATTTACTTATTATAGGAATAGGACTTCGAAATATTGTATACACCTAGAAAGGGGAATGTTGTAGCTGATGTTCTGAGTTGGAAGTCACATAGTGATGCAGTGCGTGAATCTAGTGACTCATGGAGAGTAATGGAAGAACTAATAGCATTACATATTGATATGGGAGAAGTTGGGGTCAGAGGTTGTCTTCTTTGGATGACGGTGCAGTCATATCTGGTGCAACTGGTGGAAGAGTCCTAGTTGTAGGATCTTGAGGTGGAGGTCTATAGAGACCGAGTTGTTTGTGGTGAGGCCGCTGATGGTTGGACTAAGGATGAACAACACTAAGTGTGGTATCATGGAAGGTTTTTTGTTCGTTTGGAGATGCACGAGACGGTTCTCATAGAGTTCCATAGTTCACATTTAGCGGTGAATCATGGCATGAAAAAGATGTGACGAGCCTTGAGGAGTCATTTTTGGTGGCCTGGGCTAAAGTGTATTGTTGCAGAGTTTGTCTCTCAATGTTTGGTCTGTTCCAGCCATTAGATGTTCCTCAGTGGATGTGGGAGGATATCTCAATGGACTTTGTTACTAGTTTACCTTGATCATTGGGAGGACGTGATACTATTTGGGTGGTAGTGTATTATATAACAAAATAGGCCCACTTCAGAGCGATCAAGGAGTCGGGCTCATTGGAAGTTTTGTCGAGGCAGTACACTACTGGAAAACATACTCTTCCCAACACTTTTATACCAATGGTTCAAAAGAACCATTGGAATAGGTGATCTTTACCAACGGTTTTCATAAACCATTGGTAAAGATATATAAAAATTGAGTTTCCCCAACGGTTTGATGAAACCGAAGGGAAAGATGTGTAAAAAATGTGTTTTCCCAATGGTTTCATCAAACCATTGCGAAAGATTGGAAAAAAATGAGTTCTCCCAGATGTGATTCTAACTTGCAGAAGACCTTGAGAAGCCCCAACACAGGTGCACATCTTTTATCAGATCAGCTTCCAGGTTAGACCCCTTCCACCTTTTCTCAAGGATATCCTTCCACCTCTTCTCAAGGTTATCCTTCTATTCTTCGTTATTCCAAATTTTTAGGGTTTTTGGTAAATTTTATGATTCACTACTCCACGAATTGTGTACTTCAATCACTACATTGGTGTACACATTGTCCAATTAATGTTTTCATTACACATATACATTTATAATGGAATGGTGTCTCTTTATTATGTTCTAATTTTAAATATTCATAGTTTTATTTATCTCAGTGCTTCAAATATTAAAGCTTCATGTATATTAACTCATTAGAAATTTTTTGTAATATTTATTCATAGTATTTCATGAAAATCACTTGTTTCATTAAGATCATGTCAAACATGAAGATCTTGTTCATTTTAATTTTTGTACACTATGTGTATTACATAACAAGTATGTATCATGTTTCTATCAAAATATATATATATATATATATAATGACACACTGTCCACTTATCCTTTGCACAATAGAACATATGTAGTATCCTCTTGAACTTTGAAAAATAGTATGTGGTCCCTAATTAGTACTTCTTCCTTATTCATGAAACTAATTCAAAGAATGTCAAATTCGCAATATTAGTGAATATTAGTTGTCCTAATATAACCATTAATCATTCTTCCTTAAATATCATACAAGAGTTATTCAATCACCTTTTTAAAACTCAATGACCATTTTCACTGATTTGGGGTTCCTCAAAATTCTTGGGAAAATCAGAAAAACACATGTATTGAATCATGTTTCTCATATGGTTTCATGGATACAATTTCATCTCGAAAATCATGAATGTGTGGTTCAAATATCATGAAGACCATGGGATTATTATTCTTCACACAAATGAAGTTGTTTTCTGCAACTATGTGTTTTTTTTCACTTTTGATTTGGCCGAAAGGGAAGCTTTGTGGCCATTAATCATGGTTGTGGGTTGTCATTTAGGATGTAAGATAGTATGAATTTTTTTTACTAGATATATCCAATATTATTATTGATTTATGGTAAATTTTATTATCTTTGACAAGTGATGTTGTTTAATTAATTGTTATTAATGGTTGTAATAATGATGATATGGTATAAGGGTTCACATAGTGTGTATAAGGGTTCACATGGTGTGTATAACGGTTGACATGGTTTCTAAGTGGGGTGACGGTAGGGTTGTCCAGGTGGGGTGGGGAGGGCTGGGTTTTCTAAGTGGGGTGTGGGGGGTAAGGGAGTCCAGGTGGGGTGGGGGGTGGGTTTTCCACGTGGGGTGGGGGTAGGGATATCCAAATGGGGGGGCTGGGTTGTCCAAGTGGGGTGGGGGTAGGGTTGTCCAAGTGGGGTGGGGAGGGTGTGCAGATGGATAAAGCTCATAACTATAAACTCTCTATAAATTTTGCAAGTATGAAAATGTATAGGGAAATTCATGATAATTTTTTGGTGGGATAACATAAAAAGTGTTTCATGTTTTTAGTCCGTTTTTATTTGGAGTTTCTTTTGATGCTGATGTTTCTTATTGATACCTGTGATGGGAATTTATTTTAGTTTCTAAATCGGCTGAGAATCCCCCACCATGCACAGTGTATGAAACCTCTACCCTTATTTAATCATTCTGTTTACATAGCCTATACAACCACTACCCTCATTTAATCAGTGAACTCAAGTCATTAATTCAATCCTTCATTCTCACTATCATGTAAGAAATTGAATGATGTAAACCCATCCTCACATTATTTCTTACCTTAGATAGTGTCCAACATATAGAATACGAGCTTTTGAATTCATCAGTTAACCAGGATCATATATTCCATTTCCCCCAAGATGACTGTACTAATATAACTTTAGGGTCAATTAAATATGGTTCTCATTGTACATTGTATATTATGTGTCCTTCTTGGCCAATACTCACTTTTATGAGGGTGGGGTGCTTTTCACTACCCATGATGGCATGTGTAGACATCCATAAAAATGTTAGATAAGTCACAAGTTTAATTCGGTAATGTTGTTATCTTTGACATACTTTATTATTAATCTCAAATTTAAAAACAAATTCTTTTGTCTATACTTAATGAAATTAATACTTTTTACAAGCCATGAACTACCTATTATTGTAGAATCCTAAAATTTATTCACCCATGGGGTGCGCTTGACTTGGGGAAGTAATTGGGTAATGAAAGGTATGGCCATAGAGGTTCCAATAATGAGTTATTGAACATGAGTTAATGATTTGGGATGACTATAACACAGGATGGGACCTGAGGCATGTGCCTCTTATAGACCTAATGAAAATGAATATAAATAAATTTTAATTTAATTTATGAGTACTTGTTCTTTACATTATTTCAATAGTTTACTACATCAACTAGAAACTTATTCTTTTATCATTTACTTAAATTTATTTTCTATTAATGTTCAATACTATTGAATTGTTTATGAAAAAATGACTTATATAAATTCTTTTTACAGAATGGAAAGAAGTTGGATGTATGAAACTGATCGGATCTCAAGCAATTTTCAAAACAATTTGGAGAGCTTTATAGATTTTTCATTTCACAATGCTTCAGATAGTGGTCTCATACACTTCCCATGTTCCAATTATGTTGGTAGACCTTGGTTGAGCCGTGAAGAAGTCAGCTACCACATAACCAAAAATGATTTTCAAGCAAACTACTTTGTGTGGCATCACAATGGGGAGAAAATAAAATCTCAAATTGGTGATGATCGAAATGAAAGGACTAGAATGGAGAATTTGTTAGATGATAGATTTCCATTTATTTTTCATCATGAAAAAGAAAGGATTTAGACTCAAGAAGACTTCGATATGAGGACAACTGATGCATCTAGTGAAAATTATGATATTGATAGGGTGAAAAAAATGAATGATGCTGCCACGACTCCAGAATATCGACAATTTGATAAAATGAAAAAGCTGGAATTTTTAATCTGATTGTTTCATGGGAAAACTATGTATGGGACTTCTAATACAGTAATCAATTACATTCTTACCATCCTGAAGGATTTACTTCCAGATGATGGAGATATTCCCTCAACCCACTATATGGCATGGAAGTTAGTTGAGGAACTTGGATTTTTAGGAAACAAAATTCATGCTTGCCCGAAAAATTGCAGTTTGTTCTGGGAGGAAACTGCTGAATGAAATGATTGTATAAAATGTTGCACATCCTGCTGGAAGTCAAAATATGATGGAACACCATCCTGAGGTCCACAAAAAGTAATGTGGCACTTTCCATTGATCCCCAGTCTCCAGAATCTTTTTATTTCTAATGACATATCAATAAAAATGAGATGACATGATACCGAGAGAAAGAAGAATAATAATAAGTTGGTTCATCCTACAGATGGATTTGCACGGCAGGGATTTGATGCTCAACATCCTGATTTTTTAGCCGGTGTGAGTAATGTGAGGCTAGGTCTTTCATGCGATAGTTTTAATCCATTTGGGCAGATGCTTACTTCGCACAGCACATGGCCTGTTTTTATACACATTTATAATCTTCCCCCATGGTTGTGTATGAAAAAACATTTCACTTTCATGAGTATACTCATATTTGGTCCTTCTGATCCCAGCATTGATATTGATGTATACATGAAACCTTTAATAAAAGAGTTGAAACTTCTTTGGGATGTGGGTGTGTGCACATATAATTCATGTTCGAAAGACATATATCAGATGCGTGCTGCGCTTATGTGGATGATCAATGATTTTCTGACTTATGAAATGATGTCTGGATGGAGCATGAAGGGAAAACTATCATGCCCAATTTGTATGAAGAATACACGATCCAGAATACTGAAACATTGCTATAGTTTCAGTTTTATGAGACATCGATGATTTTTCCAAATGATCATCCATATAGAATGAATCGTCAAAGAATTGATAATACCATAGAGACTGATGATCCACCTCAGCGTATGACTGGAACTGATGTGCTTAATGAATTGAAAGATTTCATTTTTTTCATTTGGGAAGGGTCAAATGAAATCTGGAAAGAGAAATAATGTTTCCACTGACACCTGTTACAATTAGAGGAAGAGGAGTATCTTTTTTGATTTTCCTTATTGGTCAACCAATTTTTTACGTCATTTATTAGACGTAATGCATATTTAAATTAATATATGTGAAATGTTGCTTTTTGTTCTTCTAAAAGTTAAGGGGAAGACAAAATATGATTTATGATCTCGGCGTGACTTGGTGGATTTGGGCATAAGACCAGAATTGCATCCTGTGTGTATCAGTGAAAATAAATGGAAACTTCCATGTGCTTCTTATGTGATGACACCTACAGAAAAAATAATTTTTGTAGTATTAGAGACTATTAGAGTTCCTAATGGCTATTCAAGCAACATATCTAAACGGGTCAACAGAATAGAGTTGAAGCTAAAATCTTTGAAGACTCATGATTATCACGTTCTACTGCATGAGTTGCTTCCAATAGCAATCCGTAATCTTTTTTCCAATAATGTAAGGGTGATTGTTATTCAGTTTTTTTATTTGTTTAGAGATCTTTGTGCTAAGAAGTTGTCCAGGTATTTCTTGTAAAAAATGTTGACAGATGCCCCATTAATTTTGTGTGAGTTGGAGAAAATATTTCCTCCATAATTTTTCACATGCATTCTGCATCTGATTATCCATATTCCCACTGAAATAATTATTGGAGGACCTGTTTCTTTTCGTTGGATGTATCCAACTAAAAGAAATATGTACACATTAAATTATTATGTCTGAAATAGGAATCATCCTAAAGGTTCTATCGTGAACGGTTACTTTTCTCAAGAATGTATGGATTTCTGCTCAATGTATTTTTCTGATCTTACTATAAGAATGAATAGACCAATGAGAAATGAAGAAGAACAGTATGAGAAAATTGAACCCAGTTTTCCATCACTTCCTCAAACAGGAGGAATTCTTGGATCAAATACATTGAAGACATTAAGCCATGAAGAGCGGGAGATGGCACATCACACATTTTTGTTCAACTATGATTTGTTTGATGACTATATCAGGTAACTAAATTGAATATGTATATATTACATATATATCTGTTAAAATATTCATATTTTTTATCTACAGGGAACAAAAAACAATGATAAATAGGAAGCATCGTTCTTTATCTTTGAGAAGGAGAGAGACTTTTCATAGAAAAGAGTTTTCTACTTAGTTAGAATTGAAGGTAAAAATATTACTGTTTAAAATAATTATATCAATATTTGTTTATGTTTAATAGTCATTTATATTGCAGTTATTGAGTTTGTCTACTGACTCTGTCTCTGAGGAAATAAGATCTTTCGCTTTTGGTCCTAATACCGTGGTTCGTGACTGTAAATCAATTGTTATCAATGGGTACAAATTTATTATCACTTAACAAGAAAAGAACATGAGAACACAACATTATGGTGATATGGTTACTGCCACAACATATTGTTATGCCACTTCATCAGATAGTAGACCACGATTTGAAAATGTGGGTTATTATGGAGTCGTTGAGAAAATAATAATATTGTATTATTACTCTCATGGACGGGTCACAATGATGAAATTCCATTGGTTTGATTTGATGAAGAGACAGGGAACATTTATTGATGATTGTGGATTTCGAGTAATTAATATGACTCACACTCTTGCTATCAAAGAACCATGTGTGTTGGCATCAATGGTTAAACAAGTTTTTTATGTCAAAGACGAACTTCGACCTGAATTTGGTGTCATACTTGAAGTAATTCCAAGACATATTTTTGATGATGGTGATGATGGAATTGACACTGTCCCTAGTTCCATTGGAACCAATCCATTTATTTCTTTTGATGACTCCAATTGCTCAATTTTCAGAGTTGATTGTGAACCTGAAGTTGTGGTTGAAAATATATAGAATCATTTATCCATGTTCTCAATTATTTTGGTTTACCTCGAGTTGGGTTGTCAAGGTTGGTAATATTAAAATTGATTTAGTATTGATCATAAATACTTTTTAGCTGACTTGATCGTTATGTGAATTTTCAATATTTATTGGTCGTAGTTTTATTTGAATTGCATTTTCTAATTTGGAATTGAACTGTATTCAAACCTAGTCAAACAATATTTCTAACTTGGTGAACATTACAACTTGTATGATTTATTAAATCCATTAAAGCTCTTCTAAAACAATTGATAGCTAAATTACCAATGAATCCCCTTATTCCCTCATATATTTATTTTTTTGGGTTACACATTAGTTTCATTTTTCTAATTAATTACATTTTTTTTCAAAAGCAGGAAATGCATCCAATTGAAGAGAGACGAAGGAAAAAAATGATGGAGAACAATAGTAGAATGACGGAGATGGGCGTTCCACCATTAGTGCCTACACTGAGTAATTTATCTCAAATATATATATATTTAAAGAATATATAATGTCATGTTATTAATTTTTTTGAAAACATTTTTGTAGGATCCACCTATAAGTCGACAGTTATTCGACAAGGAGCCTAGTACTGGACCTAGTACTCAGGCTGGTGGTACGAGGAGGGTTCGTACCAGAGGTGGACAAGCAGCTGTGTGTACCCGACTAGACCCTACCCCTCCCATTGACATGTCATCCTTCCCACATTCTGATCCCAGTGTGTCATTAGGGACACATGGGATATTTTGGCCTCCCATGCTTTCTCCACCTTTTGCATCTTCTGGCCCATCATTTTCATATCCCATGATGATTCCCACTCCTCAGTCAGAATCCAGTCATACAGATGTCCCATCTTCTTTTCCTTCTACTTTTGTCTCTCTAAGCTTCTATATTCCATCTTCTCTGACTCCTGTTCCACCACAGGGTGTTCCATCAGTTTCTGTGGATCCAGCGGCGCTCAGCGATCAGACTGGCGCAGGTATATTTATAGAACCCTAACAAATTTTTATAGCAATATTTATTTTCTTTATAACATGTTTTGAGAAAATATTTGTTTTTCTTTAATGACAGTTACATCTACTGAAAGGAGGTGGAGGCGGGGGCATACACGCATGCATTCATTATGGAACCGCCGCACACAGGTTATGGTGGATTATAATTAAGACAACCAAATGGTTAAGAAAACAGGGCAGTAATGTCGGAGTTTTTTGGTGAAGCTTTCCAAATACTCCGACATCATTCCCGTCAGCCCACTATCATGGAGAAATTTTCCACATGAGGTCAAGGATAGATCTTGGGTAGAGATATGGGTAAAAAAAATCTATTGTATTTAATTCTAGAAATTTGTTTGTATTTATATGAATTAATATTTTGATGTCAGCTTCGATTTAATTTTCCCGATGGTGAGGGTGCATGACCGGAATGTCTAAATGATTTAGGAAAGATGTGGAGAGCCTACAAGCATGAGTTATATATTGGCTGGCGTGCTAGAGTTGGAACTGAGTTAGAGGCGATACCAGTCATAGATCATTTTCCTATAGAGCAGTATCGTCAGATTATTACTCATTGGATGACTATCCAGTTTAAGGTTTGAATTACATTTGAGGTATTTAAATAATAACTTTCATGTTTTTCATTAATATTATCCATTGCATTATCAAAATTAATTTAGGAATCATCATGAAAAAATAAAAAAAACATTGATGCAAAAAAATACCTCCACACACTAGGATGTACTACGATGCCATATCATGAGAGGAAGAAAGTATGACAATTGTTTATAAGTTTTCTTTACGACTTACACTTTCTTTTGTTTCCTCAATTATTTAATCGTTTGCTAAAGTTTCAATATAACTTTAGTTTTTAATGTCATTGTAAAGGAAAATGCAAAATATTGAAGGACGTGTGTCTCGAGCAAAACTATTTTGCTCGAGTAGACGGAAAAAGGATGGAAGTGCCGTCAACGAAGCGACTCAGTAGATAATTGTAAGTTTTAATCTGTTGATTTTATATTTTAAAATCTATTTTGTAACTAATAATATATTTATATTTGTAACAGGATACTTTAGAGGCCCTCAATACCCAAGAACCAGACAATTATGGGCCAACTGGTCACTTACATCAAGTGTTGGGAGAGGAGCATCCTAGCAGAGTACATTACCAACCTAGGATAGCCCCGACGAGGTATTGGCCATCCTAAGGTATGAGTTTTAATGCCATCAAGCTGCAGAAAGTTAGGGAATAGGCAGAACATGCTGAGAAAAGGGCCATAGAGATGGCAGAACAGTCTTCTAGGGAAAACAGTGTATTTATGAAATTTATTGAAGTTCTACGTCCACCACTTCCACCAGATGCCAGCCCAGCTTTTGATGAATATATGTCGTCGATACGTTCTATATATGGTGCACTAGGTGGCAGTTCTATTGGCGGTATGTATGATGTCTAGCCTGATGATGATGATGGCGAGGAGTCTGATGCGCAAGAGGAGGGATAGAAGGAGGGTGAGGCAGATGTCATGGGAGAAGAGGAGGGCGAAGGCGAGGAGGAGGATGCTAAGGAGGGTGAGGATGAGGATGGGGATGAGGATGAGGGTGATGATGATGGTGATGATGGTGATGGTGATGTGGGGTAAATTTATCTGTTACATTTTTTACTAATATTACTGAGATTTTATGTTTAATCTATTCTAGTTGTTGGTTTTATCTAGACCTGTAGTATAGTATTGGAGTTGAGTTATTTTTATATACTGTCTGTTTTCATGGATGTTGTTGTCTTTTAATGGTTGTGTGTTTGGGAACTCCCTGGATATCCCCCATCCTTTCTGGACCCTGGAAAACCCCCCACCATCCTCCTTGGACCCTGGATAGCCCCCCACCATCCTTCTTGGTCCCCGGACAGCCCCCCTTGACACCCCCCAGACAACCCCCCAGACAGCCCCCCGGACAGCCCCACCCTCCTCCTTGGACCCCGGACAGCCCCCGGAACACCCCCCAGATAGCCCCCCGCATAGCCCCCCACCCTCCTCCTTGGTCCCCGTACACCCCCCGGATAGCCCCCCAGAAAGCCCCCCCCGGACAGCCCCCCCACCCTCCTTGATTTCACATGCTTTTCTTATTTCTCTGATAATGCAGTATTATTTAGGATTATTCCATTTTTTTATGTCTTGAATTATCTGAATGTCTTGGTAAGCTTATTAGCTCATGATCATCAAATGCATGTGATGATATACTTTAATTTGAATACAAAGTATTGTCATACATTCTCTATGTTATATGAATTATACCTTGTTTGATTTGGTTTACTTGTCAATTGTGAGGATAAGACATGGGTTACATGTTAAGGACTCATAGACGGACTCATCATGCTCAGGGAATTTAGACTTGAAATTCTAGGATGTATTCTTTGGTTTCTAGGTGAGAGCTACCAGGATGGTTTCTATTACTCATTTGTGATGTGTATGAGTCAATCCCGACTCAATCCAAGGCCCGGTGTGGCCGACACCACTCAAAGTGTCTCAGGTTTATTTGACATGGAATACATTTTAAGTGAAAATAACAACTAGCATACGGAAAACCGACCAAACAGATTCTGATTGTGTTGATACTTTAGCACAATGATCCACGGGTCATATGTGACATGTACGAGTCAACCCTGCCTCAATCTGAGGCCTGGTGTGGCCGACACCACTCAAAGTGTCTCAGGTTAATTTGAAATGGACAACATTTTAAGAGAAAACAACAACTAGCATATGGAAAACAGACCAAACGGATTCTAATTGTGTTGATACTTTAGAAAAATGATCAATGGGTCATATGTGACGTGTATGAGTTAACCCCGCCTCAATCCGAGTCGCGGTGTGGCCAGCACCATTCAAAGTGTCTCTCTTTTGTTTAAAATGGACAGGATTTTATGTGAAAACAACAACTAACATACGGAAAACCAACAAAACACATTCAGATTCTGTTGAAACATTAGGACAATGATCCATGGGTCATATGAGATGTGTACGAGTCAACCTCACCTCAATTCAATTCGTAGTGTGGTCGAGATCACTCTAATTGTCTCTCTTTTGTTTAAAATGGACAACATTTTAAGTACATACAGAAAACTGACCAAACAAATTCTGATTGTGTCGATCCTTTATCACAATGATCCATGGGTCATATGTGATGTGTAAGAGTCAACCTCACCTCAATCTGAGGCGCGGTGTGGCCGACACCATTCATAGTGTCTCTCTTTTGTTTAAAATGGACATCCTTTTAAGTGAAAACAACAACTGATATAAGAAAAACTGACCAAACGCATTTGAAATGTTTTTATGCTTTAGGAAAATGATCAATTGGTCATATGTGATGTGTACAAGTCAATCCCACCTCAATCTGAGGCGCGGTGTGGCCGACACCACTCTAAGTGTCTCTCTTTTGTTTCAAGAGGATATCATTTTAAGTGAAAACATCAACTGGCATATGGAAAACTAACCAAACGCATTCGGATTGTGTTGATACTTTAGGAAAATGATCCAAGGTTCATTTGAGATGTGTACGAGTCAACCCCATCTAAATCTGAGGCGTGGTGTGTCTGGTACCACTCTAACTGTATCTCTCTTATTTAAAATGGACAAAATTAGAAGTGAAAAGAACAACTGGAATACAGAAAACGGACCAAACGCATTCATATTCTGTTGATAATTCATCACAACTATCCATGGGTTATATGTGATGTGAAAGAGCCAACCATAGCTCAATTCGAGTCACGGTGTGGCCGGGATCACTCTAAGTGTCTCTCTTTTGTTTAAAATGGCCAACATTTTAAGTACATACGGAAAACTGACCAAACGCATTCGGTTTCTGTTGAAACTTTAGGAGAACGATCCATGAGTCATATGTTATGTGTAAAAGTCAACCTCACCTCAATCCGAGGTGCGGTGTGGCCAACACCACTCAAAGTGACTCTCTATTATTTAAAATGGACTTCATTTTAAGTGAAAACAACAACTAGCATACAGAAAACCAACCAAACAGATTTTTATTGTGTCAATACTTTATCACAAAAATACATGGGTCATATGTGACATGTACGAGTCAACCCCGCCCCAATCCGAGGCATAGTGTGGCCGACACCATTCATAGTGTCTCTCTTTTGTTTAAAATGGACATCATTTTAAGTGAAAACAACAACTGACATACAAAATACTAACCAAACGCATTCGAAATGTGTTTATTCTTTATGAAAATGATCCATGGGTCATATGTGATGTGTACGAGTAAAACCCGCCTCAATCCGAGGTGTGGTGTGGCCGGAACCACTCTAAGTATCTCTGTTTTGTTTAAAATGGAAAACATTTTAAGTACATACAGAAAACTGACCAAACGGATTATGATTTTGTTGATACTTTAGCACAATGATACATGGGTCATATGTAATGTGTATGGATCAAACCCATCTCAATCTGAGGCACGGTGTGGCCAGCACCACTCAAAGTTTCTCTCTTTTGTTTCAAAAGGACATCATTTTAAGTGAAAACATCAACTAACATACGAAAAACTGACCAAACGCATTCCGATTATGTTGATACATTAGGAAAATGATCCATGGGTCATTTAGACATGTATGAGTCAACCCCATCTAAATCTGAGACACGGTGTGGCCGGTACCACTCTAACTGTGTCTCTTTTGTTTAAAATGGACAGAATTATAAGCGGAAAGAACAACTGGCATATGAAAAATCAACCAAACGCATTCAGAATCTGTTGAAACTTTGGGAAAATGATCCATGGGGCATATGTTACATGTACGAGTCAACCATGCCTCAATCCAAGTCACGGTGTTGCCGGCACCACCCAAAGTGTCTCTCTTATGTTTAAAATGGACAACATTTTAAGTACATACGGAAAACTGACCAAACGGATTCTGATTGTGTTGATATTTTACCACAACGATCCATGGGTCATTTTTGACATGTAAGAGTCAACCCATCCTAAATCTGAGGCACAGTGTGGCCAGAACCACTCAAAGTGTCTCTCTTTTATTTAAAAATCACTTCATTTTAAGTGAAAACAACAACTGACATATGGAAAACTGAACAAATGCTTTCAGAATATGTGGATACTTTAGGAAAAAGATCCATGGGTCATTTGTAACGTGTATGAGTGAACCTTTCCTCAATCAGAGGCACGGTGTGGCCAGTACCACTCTAACTATGTCTCTTTTGTTTTAAATGGACAGGATTATAAGTGAAAAGAACAACTGGCATACGTAAAACTGACCAAACGCATTTGGACTCTGTTTATAATCTATCACAATGATCCATGGGTTATATGTGATGTGTAAGAGCCAATCTGGGCTCAATCTGAGTTGCAGTGTGGCCAGGATCACTCTAAGTGTCTCTCTTTTGCTTAAAATGGAAAACATTTTAAGTACATACGGAAAACTGACCAAATGCATTCGGTTTCCATTGAAACTTTAGGAGAACAATCCATGGGTAATATATAATGTTTAAAAGTCAACCTCACCTCAATCCGAGGCACGGTGTGGCTGACACCTCTCAAAATGTCTCTCTTTTGTTTAAAATGGACTTCATTTTAAGTGAAAACAACAACTAGCATACGGAAAACCGACCAAATGGATTCTGATTGTGTTGATACTTTAGCACAATGATCCATGGGTTATATGTGATGTGTATGAGTCAACCCCACCTCAATCTGAGGTGCGGTGTGGCCAACACCATTCATAGTCTCTCTCTTTTGTGTAAAATGGACATCATTTTATGTGAAAACAACAACTGACATACGAAAAACTGACCAAATTCATTCGACATATTTTGATGATTTAGGAAAATGATCCATGGGTCATATTTGATGTGTACGAGTCAACCTCACCTCAATCAGAGGCGCAATGTGGCCGGCACCACTCTAAGTGTCTCTCTTTTGTTTAAAATAGACAACATTTTAAGTACATATGGAAAACAGACCAAACGGATTCTGATTGTGTGGATACTTTATCACAATGATGAATGGGTCATATGTGATGTTTAAGAATCAACCCCGCCTCAATATGAGGCATAGTGTGACCAAAACCACTCAAAGTGTCTCTCTTTTGTTTCAAAAGGACATCATTTTAAGTAAAAACATCAACTAACATATAGAAAACTGACCAAATGCATTCGGATTGTGTTGATACTGTCGGAAAATGATCCATGGGTCATTTTAGACATGTACGAGTCAACCCCATCTAAATCAAAGATGTGGTGTGGCTAGTAACACTCTAACTGTGTATCTTTTTTTTAAATGGATGGGATTATAAGTGAAAAGGACAATTGGCATATAAAAAACCGACCAAATGCATTCGGAATCTGTTAAAACTTTAGGAAAATGATACATGGGTCATATGTTACTTGTAAGAGTCAACTAAACCTCAATCCAAGTCGCAGTGTGGCTATCACCACCCAAAGTGTCTCTCTTATGTTTAAAATGGACATCATTTTAAGGACATACGGAAAACCGACCAAACGGATTCTGATTGTGTTTGTATTTTAGAACAACGATCCATAGGTCATCTATGACGTGTACGAGTCAACCCCACCTCAATCCAAGGTGTGGTGTGGCCGAAACCACTCTAAGTGTCTCTATTTTGTTTCAAAAGGATATCATTTTAAGTGAAAACATCAACTGGCATATGGAAAATCAACCAAAAGCATTTGGATTGTCTTGATACTTTTGTAAAATGATCCATGGGTCATTTGAGATGTGTAAGAGTCAACCTCGTCTAAATCTGAGGCGCGGTGTGACCGACACCACTCAAAGTGTCTCTCTTTTGTTTCAAAAGGACATCATTTTAAGTGAAAACATCAACTAACATACGGAAAACCGACCAAATGCATTTGTATTGTGTTGATACTTTAGGAAAATGATCCATGGGTCATTTGAGACATGTACGAGTCAACCCCATCTAAATCTGAGATGCGGTGTGGCCGGTACCACTCTAACTATGTCTCTTTTGTTTAAAATGGACAGGATTATAAGTGAAAAGAACAACTGGCGTATGAAAAATCGACCAAATGCATTCGGAATCCGTTGAAACTTTAGGACAACGATCCATGGGTCATATGTTACATGTATGAGTCAACTACACCTCAATCCAAGTCACGGTGTGGCCGTCACCACCCAAATTTTCTCTCTTATGTTTAAAATGGACAACATTTTAAGTACATATGGAAAACTGAGCAAACAGATTCTGATTGTGTTGATATTTTATCACAATGATCCATGGGTAATTTGTGACATGTATGAGTCAACCCCACATCAATTCGAGGAATGGTGTAGCCAGAACCACTCAAAGTGTCACTCTTTTATTTAAAAATCAATTCTTTTTAAGTAAAAACAACAACTAACATACGGAATACCGACCAAACACTTTCGTAATATGTTGGTACTTTAGGATAATGATCCATGGGTCATTTGTGACATGTACGAGTGAACCTTGCCTCAATACGAGGCACAGTGTGGTCGGTACCACTCCAGGTGTATGTATTTTGTTTAAAATGGACATCATTTCTAGTAAAAACATATGGTATACGAAAAACCGATCAAATTATGAATTGAATTCCGGATTCCACATATTATGGTCATCTAAATTTTAAATTGAATTCAAAATGAATTATGTATGTTTATAATTACATTATGAATTCGGATTTGATTCTGGATGTGTATAGTTCCAGGATGCATTATATGTTAAATGTGTATGAATTTGTTATCTATATGTATCTGTTATTTGGTTATTGCAGGTACAATAATTTTATATATATGTGTTAGTTTATTACAGGTACAATAATTGGAAATGATTGAAAATGAGAGGGAATGGACTGGCTGCTATACAAATTACAGGATGATGTGCAATTTTCACATCATAGGCTATTAAAATGGTTTTAAACCGTTGCCATATAATTCTGGTTACTTTTTTACCAACGGTTCATAGAACCGTTGGTAAAGAAGTCCTTTTCTTGGTTTTCCTAATGGTTCCAGCCAAACCGTTGGGAAAAACAATCCCAACGGTTCAGTGTAAACCATTGGGAAAAGATTTCCCAATGGATTACTTCCCTACGGTTTGTAGAACCATTGGTATAATATATACCAACGGTTCTGCAACCTTTCCCAATGGTTCAGAACCGTTGGGAAATCCTGCATTTCCAGAAGTGGTATCTGGAAGAGGTGGTGAGACTTCATGGAGTCCCAAGGATGATCATTTGTGATCGAGATCCCTATTTCACCTCTAGGGTTTAGAGAGGTCTCCTGCATGCTTTTGGATCTCACCTATGCCTTAGTACTAATTTTCATCCTCAGACGGATGATCATATAGATCGGACTATCCAGACTCTTGAAGACATGTTATGCTCTTGTGTCCTGGATTTTCGAGGTTCGTGGATGGGGCACTTACCCTTGGTGGAGTTTTCTTACTACAATAGTTTTCACTCCACCATTAGTATGGTTCCATTTTAATCCTTGTATGGCTGGCCTTTACGTTCTCCGTTGTACTGGTCTAGGGTCAAAGAGTCAATAATTCTTGGACCAGAACTAGTGCAAAATACAACAGATATGGTTCAGGTGATTTGTGAGAGGATGAAGACAACACAGGATCATCAGAAATCATATGCCGATCAAAGGAGGAGACCCTTAGAGTTTGATGTTGGGGATCACATGTTTCTGAAGGTGAATCCCCATCATGGGTAGTGAAGTTTTGGTCATGGGAGTAAGCTTTCTCCTTGGTTTTTTTGGGCCTTTCGAGGTGTTAGCTTGTGTTGGAGTTGTGGTGTATCGAGTATCACTACCCTCATAGATGATCCACCTGCACAATGTTTTTAATGTATCATATCTCATTCGTTATCTTCATGATGACTCTCAGGTCATTGATTGGGGAGAGATCGATGTTGATGATGATGCAACCTTTGAGGAGCGACTAGTGGATATCCAATACCGCAAAGAGAAGGTGTTTTGTGGGTGTTATATCCCCTTGGTTCGTGTCTTGTGGCGACACGATGGCATGGAGGAGAGTACCTGGGAACATGAGTCACAGATACGTGCTCAGTACCCAAATTTGTTTGATGTTTAACTCTTTTCATGTAATGATTTCCCCTTTGTGGTTATATACCTTTCGTGTTTATGAGATGGCTTTCTTTGGTTGCTTCTTGTGGTTTTCTCTCTTTTGAGAGGTATCTCCATGGGTGGTTGTTTAGAGTTCTTTTCTGTTCCCTTTTATGTTGGTTTTGAATTCTGAAGGATGAGTATATTTTGAGAGGTATCCGATTTAATGGTATGGACCTCTCTGGTCTATTCGTTTGCGAAAATCTGGTGTCTGAGGTGTTTTGGGAGGTCAAGGTGACTTATCCCCAACACTTTGCCAAATTTCCAGTTCTTTGAACAGTGCATCGGTAGCCTTAGGTGAACAGTGTCATTGGTAGCCTTAGGTGAACAGTGCAATAGTAACCTTAGGTAAACAGTGCAACGGTAGCCTTATTTGAACAGTGTCATCGGTAGGCTTATGTGAACAGTGTAATGGTAACCCTATGTGAACATTGCAACAGTGACCTTATGTGAACAGTGTCATCAATAGGCTTATGTGAACAGTGCCAATGGTGAGGTCGAACAGTAACCTATCTTTCCTTTTCCAAATTTTGAGTTCATGAATAGTGTTTCTGGAATGGTGACCTCTTTCCTTTTCCAAATTTTGAGTTCATGAATAGTGTTTCCAGAACAGTGAGGTTCTAACTGTGACCACTTTTCTCTGCCAAATTTTGAGTTCATGAACAGGGTTTCCAGAATGGTAGGGTGTACAGTGTTTCTAGAATGGTAGGGTGTACAGTGTTTCCATAAGGGTAGGGTGTACAATGCTTCCAGAACGGTAGGGTGTACAGTGTTTCGAGAAAGGTAGGGTGTATAGTGTTTCCAGAAAGGTAGGGTGTACAATGTTTCCAGAACAGTAGGGTGTACACATTTCCAGAATGGTAGGGTGTATAGTGCTTCCATAATGGTAGGGTGTATATTGTTTTTAGAACAGTGAGGTTCCAACTGCAACCTCTATTTCCTTTTCCAAATTTTGAGTTCATGAACAATGTTTCCAGCATCCTATAGTTTCACCCCTTTAACATTTCCTTTGATGTAAAATTCATTTAAATCCTCTTTTTAAGGAGTCTAAGGCTGATTCAAATTCAATAACTCCTATATGAATTTTTTTCCTATGTCTTGTGATGCTTTTACTTGGCCAAACCGCATGGTCTAATGTGATCCACTTTTAATGGAAAATCTAGCGTATCTTAAACTACTGCTCTGTTAAATCTTCTAAAGGGATGGTATATCTTCCTCCCTAGTTCCTCCTATTTATTCTCAGGTGTGAGACGCTCGAACATTCCATTTTTTCCATAGGATTGGTGCGATTAAACTTTCCTCCTTAGATTGGTTCCCCTTTATTGTTGGTGCAACCAAGCAGTATCGATCAATCTATGATATAAGGTATGTTCTATCATCATTATTTTGGGTTAATCTCCTTTAGTTTCCCCTCGCCACTTTATGGAATATTATCTCCATGTTCCTAATAGAAGTTTCCTGGGTGTTGACTGGTGTGGTGGTGTCTCTACATCCTCATATAGATACAATTGTCATGGGGGGAGTAGATCATAACCCGTTGTGTGGATCATTCTCGTATAAAGAACGTCAACAACCGTTTGAGGTAGGGGATTCATTACTTCTCTTTTCTTTTACATGCAAATGTAGATTTAGAATTTTTTATCCCCCTGGGTCACAATGGAATTAACATATTAAATATTTGAACCAGATAAATAAATTTATATCCATCGTATGTTATTGCCTTGTGTTTTTCTAGATCGTGTGATATCTATTCTTTCTTTGTTTTTCTTTTTGTTCTTGATGGAAATTTGTAAAGAACGTAAAGCCTTAATTAATTGAAAATTGTTTGACTAAAGAGAAAGACACATATGAATGAATCTGATTGTTGTTGTTGTAATTTTATGTTAATCAAATTGATGCAGTAAGCATGTTTAATTATTTGTGATAGCTTACTAGTTAGGTTTGTTGAATTTTGAACCTATGAATAATAAATTTGTTAATATAAGACAAATTAAAGAAATGTTTGTTTGATAAAAGATAATTCCTTGTAGGGTTTTGAGTTACCCTCTTTCTTGTTTAAGGTCCTAGAGCCCAATTGATATGATATTTTTTTCATGTTTCTTGTGTTGTGATGTGAGCCTGGATGGCTGTTGTGATATGTTGGGGTAGGGAGGTGATCTGGTTGTGGCAGTAGTTAAATTCTAGAGTGGCGAGATGCATCTGTTTATGCATGTGGGTGTTAGGGAGGACACCAAGGGTGATGAAATGGGTTGGATATGAATGTTTTTAATCTTTCTGATTCTTATTGGTTGTTTATCTGATTTACTTACCCCATTTCTTAAGGAAGCTATTCTTGCTTACCATTCTTCTAAAAGGGGTGAAGATGCACAGGGTATGCCACTTTCTTTCTGTGTTTAGCTTCTCGAGGGAGGATGGGTCTATGCTCTTTCTATAGGCAGCAAAGACTCGATGGGTAGTTCATCTACTCACCGTATTAAGCCCCCCTTGTGTTTAGTAGCATAGAATGTTTTCTAAAATTATTGGGAATATGGTAACGTAATGTTGTAAATAAATAATGTTAACCCATGGGGTTGGATCTTGCTAGGAAACAATGATGAGGTTACAATTTTCAAGCGACAGTGGACTTTGGGTGTGATGCTAATGAAATTTAAGGTGAAATTGTTAATAGTTAATTAATGTTTAAAGAATTAATTAACATAAAGTAGAACTGATAAAAAGGTAGTGAAGTAATGTAATAAATCTCTTTAAATAGTTGTGTGCTTATCGAATACCTAGTCTTAGAAGTGGCAGCATAGAGTTTGAGAGATGTTAGCTGCAGTTGATTCTAAGACTAGGTTATTCCCATAGTGTGGATGTGAGATATAGTATATTCTGTACTTTTTGTGTTTCTATATGCTACTCCACCCTGTCAGTTAGGGAAACTGACACCCTAGGGATTCTGAGCCCTAGGGGTGTTTTCTCCAACATTCTGGTGGGAGGATGGATGGTTGACTACCCCCTTTGGCCCCGCTCTCTTCTCTTGGTAGTTACTTGTGCTGGTGGACACAATAGTTAGTTTTCCCTATATATATATGAATAGGGTTGTAATGGCTTGTGTTTACTCACACACATATATTCTAGATATAGTATCCTATTGACTACCATAGGCATAATGTGTATAGGTTGTGATAGATTGAGGATTATCATGCGGTGTTTGGGCTGTAATGGCTTGAGGTATAATGTCCAATGTATGATACACGTTATGCGAGTTTTGGTGGCTCCCAGAAACTACCTGGTTACTTTATTGTGTGGGTGTGGTGGTTTTGTTGCATGAGGTGCAAGTTTTGGTGCTTCGCCCAGATGTCTGTGGGTAAGCCTTTTGGAGAGAGATGCTTAGGACGTGCGACATTGGGGAAAAGAGGAAAACCAATGGGGAAGTAGTAGTAGGGTACCCTTGATATTATTTATTATATTAAATACTATTGTATGTGTTACATGGTGAGAGTAGCCATGGTGAGCCTGTGAACTTAGTATACTTGTTTAGGTGATGAGTTAGTTACACTTGTTTAACATTATGCTTTAGTATGCTTTCATTACTTTTTCATGAGAGGTTTTGGGGAGGATCCTATTTAGTATACAGTTATACTCACCCTATGTGTATATAAAATATTTTTTTCAGGTCACTTGAAGTAGGTTGGAGATCAAGCTGGTTTCTACTATCTTGGGGTTGCAGGAGCAGTTCGGGCTTCGTGGCTGCTGTTGTTTTTACTTTATTTTGTCTACTTGTTGTTTTCCACTTTCAAATGCAGTATTTTTGCATGACATTACATATGTGTAATTGGGATTTCTTTTATATTGTTGTTTGAGTCAGAGTTGGTTGGTGTCTATCTTATCTCTCTCTTTCGCATGGGGTATCTTAGAGGGTAATGCCTCCAATTTGTGTGTTTACTATACCATCGGTGCTAGTCTCCAACCTGAGGCCTATTAGAGGTGAGACTCAGGGGTCATTATCTCCTTTATCACATTTCCAACCCAGGAGGGGTACACTTTGGGGGGAGGGGCTCTTGACACATCTAATCTATTCAAATTAACACAAGCCATTACAAATTCATCATGTATGATACTATTATTACTGATAAAAGATTTTTAATTTAAAACTAGGACATTAAATTTAATTTAATCAACTTCCTATATTTCATCAATGACTCCATAATATTCACTTCAGGCATAAATTGGGTTTTTTTTCTTTAGAACTCAAAAAATGCATTGCTTCTATGAACATCAATACACCGCTATTCTAAATTGCACTTTTGTTGTCCTGATCATTCGTATGAAATATATAGACATTAATGTCATACATAGAATGTGTAATCACATTTACACGTGGACCACCCACTAACCATCTTAATGTTTCTGATGCATCCGATCTACCAACTGTGGTTTTTTAAACCCTAAAAAATTGTTATTCTCATCTAAATTCCATATTCTTTCTTCTTTCAATGACATTTATTCAGCACATTAATATGAAATGTTATATATGGTTGAGCATAATCTCTGTAATTCAAGATGTATAAATATACCTCCTTTATTTATTCACCTGAAAAAGATTTGACTTTAAAGCCACAAATCCTCTTTCCCCCATAATTACTACGTTCATGGAGATATTGAGGCAAACCAATGTGCTCTACCACCAATAAGTAGCTTGTACAAAACTATGCAACCTCCTTATAAATATACCTTTCAAAAATGTAGGCTTCAGTTCAATATGGATTATTAACATACCCCTTCAATATCTTTATATGCCTTTTCAATGGATACATCCAACAAAGAAATACATGTCTGGAAAATTTTATTTTTCAAACCAAATGAACCGTTAAATGAAAAATTATACCAAAAAAGGATGGAGAGAAATTCATTTCCAATTGAAAAAGTATATAAATTTATCTACTTTCCAAAATTTTCAAATAATTCAGACCAATCACCTTATTACAAATTGAATTGAAAAAATAACACACCTTCATGATAGTATTTCTAACATAGATGGTGTAGAGAACCAAACTTGACGTAGATGGACATTAAATTACTTTTAAATTACTTTTTCGGAATACTTAACACATAACAAAAACTAACATCCAAGGACCATAATAGTTTAATGTCTTTGGAAACTTGGAACATAAACTTCTAATCATGTTGAACAATCTTCAACATCTCTAATAAAGTACTTACCCTTCTGTTTTCTTACCTAAAACCTTTCTTTATATCCTGTGGAAAAGAAAACATAAAAAAGGTGAGCTCAAATGCTTAGTAAGGGTAATCATGGAGAAAATAAAACAACCCATATACATTTGAACTTAAAAAAACATGAACATAAAGTTTAAACATCAAAATCTTGAGCAATGACATTAAACATGGTAGTACGTAAGGTATAGATCATAATGGAACATAAATAATGATAAAATATCATGGGAATAAAACCTATAATTGTGGAAAACCATTAATCACATGATATTATTTCCATAGTATCCAAGGCATTGCTTCCAATACCATCATAGTGGACAAAGTCCATTATTGAATCGGGTTTACCTGCCGTTCCATCCCTATATTAATGTATCGGATTTACTTTCAGTTATACCCATGTCTATATCATGAGATATAAATATTTACCCAATTCATTGGAGGGATATATAGGTCCCACCCATCTCATAATGAAATCACTCTTTCTTGTGCTAGAAAATAAACATAAATCATTCATCATAATGCAAAGAATAAAATGGGTTTCATAAACATCATCCCATCATAACATAATACATATAAAACAAATGGATATCATTTCGTCATAAGAAAAATCAAACCATGTAAATAATTGAGAAATTATACTTGAAACATAAACATATTAAATAATTTCATCTTATATGGAAAGTGTTTTTGATAAAACATTTGAAATGAATTCTTGAATAAAATATCCTTTCTTCTTCAAAATAATTCTCTTTTCACAAAATGCCATGTAATTATAAAAGAAAATGATTTTTTTGAAAATAGTTAGGAAATATTGTAGAGTAAGCTTCATAAAAATAATTCATTATGAAACTGTAAAAATCCATTCATGTCGTATAAATTAAAAAAAACATTCTCCTTGTACTTTTGTTGGAAAAGTCAAAAATTTCCTCGTATGGTAAAAAAAAGAAAGATTCCTTCAATACCATGTGGTAAAAGTCAAAAAAGGGTAAAAATGACTTTAAACATACATGTAAGAATAGTAAAAATTTTATGAAAACATTTTTAGAAAACATGGGCATGGATGATAACTATAACCCTAGAAAATACTTATGAATAATCAATCTCAGATAAGAACGAGATTGGAATAATTATCCCTTACCTTATATCCAATTTCTTCTGTATGTGTCTGAGAATCATGTATAGTGGGTTTAAACATATTATTATCTTTTAACATAATCATAATAATATTTATGATATCATATATTATTCACTTAGGACTTTATATTAACCGTTCATTTGTCAATTCCATGTTAAAGAAGTGTTTTGGGTAAAATTGTTTCATTTATCGTACGTGTTTGGATTTATTGTTCTTGATATTATTATTAATTATATCATGTTTTACTTACTTACATAATTTAAATCATGATTTATATATCTTATATATTCAGTATATATATATATAATAGATAGATAAATGAAATGAAATATACCGTTCATGGAGACGGTAGGTCGTACGTACGCATGAACGTTGTTTTCCTTTCCTTATTGACTTAAATGGAAGTAAGTAGATGACATATATATATATACATAAATCCAGTAGCATTATTATGTCATATATTTCATTGTTATTTATTATATATACTTTATAATCATTCTTGAATAATTAACATGGAGAATGAATCTCATCGCGTCGTGGAGACTGTAATCTGTGCGTATGCACGAGTGATGATATCATTCCCATAATTATTGAATGGAATTGGACTGGATGATATAATATCTCATAATTAGTATAATGTTATAATAATCATATATAGTTATTATTTACACCATTATACCCATCCAAGTATGGTGGTGGTAGAAAAACATATTACACCACGACGTGGAGATGGTATTTCGTACGTATGCACACGCGGTGATTTCATTTTTTGTAGGATGGATAGAATGAGAAATAGGTTTGTTTCATATTTATAATAACATATCAGTATATGAGTAATACTTATGTTATTACTTTATAATTAAAAAACTAAATAATAGGAAGTAGAAGAAGAAAGAAACCTGAAAGAATCGGTAGAAGAGATTATCTCTTCTTCGACGTGCCTCTTTTAACTTCCTCTTATGGAACTAGAGATTGTATTTTGAGAAGACCAGAAGGTCTATGATATAACTAGAGAGGTTGAGAAGAGAAATTTTCAGGGTTTTTCTGAGCTTGAGGGCTCAAAATTGTGTAAAGAGGAGAGGGATGAGGTGCCCTTTTAAAAGGGAGGAGTGGGGCACCATAGAAAAAACATAAAATATTATTTTATAATAAATTAATATTTGGTTTATAATGGATCAAAATTGACTTATTTTGAGTATATGGTGGGGATGGGTCTAAATACTCTCAACCAATAGGTTTTATACAAGTTTAGGTTGCCATTTTAACCTTATCATTTAGATTTAACTCTAAGTTAAATAATTTATCTCTTACCGTGTCTTCTTGTATTCTTACACTATATGGCTAATAAACTTACTATAAACTGCCAATAAAACCCAAATTGGTTCAATAATATCATATATATTAATATATATGTCTTTTTTCCGAACCTTATATTTTTAGGAATAGAATATCAATTAATAATTTAATATTTCTTTTAAAAATCCTTTTTTGTCAATTTTGACACTATTTTATATTTTGTTTTTTCAAAATTTATAACAGAATTATTACTTAGCAAAAAATTAATCTAACCGACCATAATATGTTATATTAACCTATAAAATTAATTTAATTCATAAAAAGTCTCAAATTACATTTATTTGGGTATTTATAATATCAATTATGTTAATATTTCATTAATAAGGTAATTGATGTATCATCATTGTGTCATAAATAAATTAAATTATTTACGCTCTAAAAATTATAAATAAAATACCATTATGTAGTAAATCTTTTTATATTTCTAATGAATATTTATATTCGAATTTATCTTATGTATAATCCTGTATTAAAAATGTTTTACTTATTAAACTTTGATTTTAATTCTTTTAACTCTTCTTTCAATTAAATAATAATAAATGTCCTAATCTAATCCATGTGGACCTAAATGGTCATATTTTATTCCTAAGGTTTTTTTGGTTCGAATTAAACTTATATAATAGAATTATTACATGTGTTAGAGTAATAATAATATCACTTTTACCCTTAATAACCCTATTTACTTTTAATCGTGGTAAATAAAAATAAAAAGTTACAATTCACCAAAAATTATTTTTATCTTATTGAACCACATTTTACTCCTTTATATTAACCATGTCTTTTGTATTTTCAAAATTCAACTCACAGAAGTGGTAAAATTATGTTTTATGGAAATTTGTAAAATCTCCAAGAGGTGGGTAAAAGACGGTAAAAAGTTCTATAAAATTTTTATATATCTAAAATTATTATAAATTGACTCCAATGAATTATATTGAAATTATATAGGTATTATATGTATATTTGGACCTAAAATAAATTTAAATAAAATAAATAATTATTTAAATAAAAATTTGGTTTTAAACTATAACTTAGTGTTTTTCACTATTCATCAAAAATTGAAATTTTTCAGAAAAATACCAAAAATTCACCCTTGGCTAATTTCGATATTCTGAATCCAAAAATTAAGTATATTTTGAAAGATAAAATTTATAAAATTTCAAAAAGTGGGTATTACTATTCATTACAGCTAGTTTATATAATATTTTAATAACATATCGTTGTTTAGTGAAACTCGGTGTTTCGTACAACACAAGCTATCGAGGAAGGTTGCTCTTGCGTGTAATGAAATCCAAGAATAGTTTTTTGTATACTACTAGCTAATACGGTGTTGCATATAGTGAAACATAATCATGGTGTAACGTACAACAAAAGACATCAAAGAAATTAAAAAGAATAATTCTCATAAAATCTCAGGGTGTTACAGATGGGCAATATTCCATGCAATGAAACTGGTAAAATTTGTTGCATAAAAACGTGAAAATCATCAGATTTCATACCTATGAACTTCAAATCCTTTAAAGAAATAAATTATTTTACATTTGAATAATAAACCTACGACACTTTGATATCATGAAGACACTAAAAAAAGATAATTTTCTCCCTCTTGGATAATGTATGACAAACCGGGAGAAGAAATGTTCTCCTTACATCAGAAGTGGGCACTAACTCCAAAAAAATTCCCATAGATAGTAAGTCCAATCTTGTATTCAACCCATATTTATTATTTACTTTAGTATCTAACAATGTTCTAATCAATCTATCACAAATATTCTTTTCCAAATGCATGATATAAATGTCATGTCTCACCTCATGATATCTCCAATATGGTAGCTCAAAAAATATTGACCATTTCTTCCAAATATTTCTATCATTACCAAATTTATGTGTCTCTCCAAATGTCACATCAAGGTTTTTCACCTTCTCAAAATATTGATTAGGGGATAAAGGTTTCAAAGAAATATAAAATTCTTATGAGCCATTGAATTCCTTTTTTAATCATTTATAAGAGTAATCCATAGATAAAAACTTTTGATAACCTAGGTGTACTATTTATCTATGATGATTCAATTGATAATATGAAGTCTTTTGTTCCAAAATTTGACATTCTTTATTCCCCTTAATATTATATCCAAAAAAATTCGATACACTTGGAACTCATTTATAGTGAATATAATCGTCGAATGTAGTTGAAAATATTCCATTTTATAAAAATTATACACCCTAATACCATCCTCCCAAAAGAGTTTCAATCATCAATTATTGGTGTTAATAAAACATCAATATCATTTCTGGGTTATTTTGTTACAGATATCATTAAACCTAACATGACATATTTTCACTTTATAAAAAAATTCAGAAGATTTTTTGTAAATTAACAATAAAATAGTCCATGAACTATGTGAGATACTAATTATTTGATATGGATCTATTCCATCTGTGCACAGCCCAAGTTTGAGATTTCTAACTTCATTTATGAATATAGGAAATTGGTGATCAATTTTCTTCCACTGTGGACAATCAGTTGGATGATGTATTTTTCTATCACATATCTGCTCATCAGTAATCCATCTTAAACGTTTTTCATCATGTGAAATATAAAATAAATGTTTCATATGAGAAATTATAGGAAGATACCAAAATACCTAGGTAGGGGTCTCTATAACCTAAAATTAGCCTATGATTTTTTTTAACTTATACCATGATGTCCCATATTTAAGAAACTCTAAAAAAATTCATATTACTTCCTATATAGCACACAGTCATTCGGGAAAGTATGTATTTTTTTGTACCCTAATCCCATCAGGAATAGTATTTTCATCGCTTTATAATGTGAATCAGAAATATCATTATCTTTAGGAAGAATGTCTTTCTAAAATTATATCAACTTAGCAAAACTTTTTTCACTCCAACCATGTTTTACCTTCAAGTTAGTCAATCTTAACATCGATGATAAAACCCTAAAATCCATACAATGAAGATAAAATAGTTTTCCAGAGTCACCATTTAGATTCTCAAATTTGGGCTCTTTCTTAATTTTATCGACTTCAATATCACTAATTATTTCTTTAATTTCATCAAATTTACCATCTTGCCATGCATCGTCATCAATAGATCTGAAATTCTTCCCAGTTGCACCATGCCAAATCCAAGGGTTGTAACTTAGATTTAAACTATGGAAAATTAAATGATCTTTTATCTCTATACTTTTAAACTTATTTATATTTAAATTTTTTTGGTAAGGACATAAAAACATGTTGTTTTTTAGAACATTTCATTTATAAAATTCTAAAAAAGCATCAGCACCTCCACATATTCATCACTCATTACATGTGCTATAATCAAACTTCTAATCATTATTACCAATAAAAAATATAAAAAATATATATCTCGTTGAGATAATCCAATTTTATATGAAATTTGAAATATGCCATAATTATAAAGTAATACAATTTTAAAATATAAAACAAATATATTTTTATTTGAAAAATATAATTATAAATTTTATACAATAATGGAAGATAAGTTTAAATATAAATGATAAATCACAAAAATATATGCGTGGAAATAATTTAAAAAAGAAAATATAATTAGATAAACCAATTTTATATTTATATGAAATATGCCATAATTTGAAAGTAACAAAATTTTGAAAAATAAAACAAGTATATGCATATTTGAAAATTATAAATATTAATTCTATACAATGATTGAAGATAATTTTAAATATAAATGGTAAATCATTAAAATATATGCATGTAAATAATTTAAAAATGAAAATATAGTTAGACTAAATTTTGGAATCTAATATATAGACTCATTGGGATATTAGATATACACATTCCTCAAGGTTCAAAAATGGATTCAGTTAGGGAAACATATAGAATGAAAATGAAATTTATGTGGGGGTCAAAAATATGGTCCAATTCTCGTAGATTTAATGATATTTCCCAAACTCAACTAATTATTTATAATAATTCACTCACATTTTAATGAGAATTATAATATAATTTTTGATAAATAAGATAGAAAACCACTGTGTAAAAATAAATCACCATCCACTAGTGTGATGTATTATTAACCCATCGCAAATTTTTTGGGTCAATGTAACTCATAGACAAATCAATACATAATAATAAAACCCTCTAAACCATATAATAATTCACTCACATTTTATGTCACACTAGTTTAACATATTTCTATGAGATGTGGTATATGAACAATTTCCAAAGGTTACCACATTGAAATCATCTTCTATAATTTATCATAAAACTAGTCATGGTTGTGGATTTCATGGGATGAAGAAATCTTACTCAATGAAATGCAGATATAAATTGATGAATTTGGTCATATGATACAATCTAAATATATCACCACAGGTATAAAATAATTTTTTTAAAGTATTTATTAATATTTCCTATGAAATCACTACAGTTTATAAGACACTATGTTGTAAATGAAACATGATAATATAACATGTTGAAATATATTTTGTTTATTTATACATCTCTATAACAGAACCCATCAAATTGAATGAAAATTCTATGAAATTGGATAATTAAATAAGATTTTTATGACCAATAAAATTGTAAAAAATAAATTTCATGATTGAAATTAAAACTAAAAAACAAGTTTTAATGATAACTTTTATCATAAAAAATATAAAACCCATCATTCCTCGTCCATGAAACAATTATCAAGGAACATTCAGGGAAATTGGGAAGTACAATAAGACATGATTACATATTTTAGGATAAAAAGATACTATTTTTTGAGAAAATTCCATGTTCTAGCTATAGATGCAATGTGATAACATGAGAAGATTAAACATGATGGTAATACGATATTTTATTAAACAAAATCAAAAAATGGGGAGTTAGGGAATTTGTGAAATTGAACGACCAAATGCAAGGCATGTGAGGATTACTTGATAATTTCAAGAAAATTAGATATATGAGCTAACAAAAAATAGGATGAATGAAGATTGAAAATGAGGTTAGAGACCAAGGGACCATTAAAACAATTTTTGGGTTTTCGCGTGAAAGAGAACTGAGTCTTCCGTCGCCCGATTGAAAAACACTACAATGACTCAAAAAGGGAATTCATAAAATTTTAAAAGATTAATCATGTGGGTTATGTAATAAATAATGTGATGAGTATATTTACCACATAAATTATATAATAATCATCTTTAATAGAAATAATATTTTCTTTATAATGTCGGTTATTCTATAACTGATGTAAAAAAGTATGATTTATCATGTCAGTTATAGAATAACTAATGTGATAAAGTGGTGTACATAATTTAGCATGTTATTTATAGAATAAACTACATGATAAATCAATATATATGTCTTTTCACGTCAGTTATAAATAAGTGACATGAGATATATGATGTGATAAATAATTTTTGTACTAGTGGGAAATGAAAGTATAAGAAAAAAAATAAAATTAGCACACAATATTTTTAATGTGGAAAACCCCTCTAATGTAAAGGATTAAAAAACAACAATTTAACTCTAAAAAATCATCTAATAATCAGATATAAGAAAATCATGGATGATGAAAAAAAATAGAATTATAATGACAGTGTAAAAGAACCTATATAAAAACCACACTCAAATAGGCCTCTACTCTATCTTTGAAAATCGACCAATTGAGAAACACCACCATTACATGAAAAAAAATCGCACTTAATGATCCATATATTGAAAAAATTAACCATTATATGACTAAACACTACTATAATTGGCATCTTCATTTGAACAAGTGAAATTATTGATCTATTATTGTGATGCCATCCTATGTACCACTGATATTTACAACCATAACACACCCCCTAATTTCAACATTGAAAATAATTTTGGTACATGAAAATCACTTCAATGACTATTTTACTTGTCACTTCTCTTTATCAAAATGAATTTCGTGATACAAAAATTGTGACAACACCTTTCCTCCTCTCAGTGAAATTTATATTTAGTAACTCCCATGATATGTCACTCACCAGCTACTTCACCTATTAAATTCATCATAGTATTATTTTTAAAATATAGTCAGTATATAAAAAATTATATCTTATACTTCAAAAGGTACTGAAAACATGAAAATAAGATCTTATAAAAAATATATTTATAAAAATATTTCTCCTTAAATCCCATGTGTGAAGAAAGACTTAAAATAAAAAACTCTTTCTTATATCCAATTATAAAAACTTGGGTTAAACCCTATCATAATACAAATTCAATAAAAATCCTTGTGGATGCATTATGGAAGGAGGAATGTTGCAGTCACATCAACACATACACTAATAGGGGCCTTAGCGACAACTAAAATTCCCACTTTACATGAGGAAAGACACAAATATCAAAAACAAAGGGACAAAATTTCACCCCACAATAGATATTTACCTCAATACCCTACTTAAAAATTGGAGAGAGGGAAGTTAAGAAAATCCACTATAGAACAAGTCCATTGATGAGGTAGAAACAACATCGGGATAACATGATAGACACAACCACACATGCCAACCTAGCCAATATCATTCATGGAAATTTTTTGGATCATGTTTCAATATCATATCAGATGGTTGAAACAATACTATTTATTAGAAGCAATCTAATAGAGATTATAATAATCGAATTCATTGACATTGTTATGGTTCTCGAGAAACATGATCTGAAATGAATTGGTAAAACTCAAAACAATAGTCTCAATGATAGGTGAACGAAAAGATATAGTGGGGAGTAATCTAGATATAACCATTAGAATATCAGATAAGAACAGATATAGGGGCTAGGATAAAAAATTAAAATAAACATGACAAAACCATCTATAAAGGTGGATATGAGGTGCACTTACCAAGATTTTTTTACTACGTTCCAAACCAATTCAGGCATGCACTCAACAACATTGATCTTTGATTGAAGAAACCTTGAGCCATAATATAAAGGTAGTTATAAATATATAGATATATTATATAATATTATAAAATAATAACAATAAAAAAATATGTATTTAAGCATACATATAATGTAATTATATAAATTTCATTATATATAAAATGTTACTATACAGTTACTGTAATGTCTCAGATTTTCCATGTATTATTTTTAAATATTATATAGAATTAATTCGAGGCTAGGTGATGAGATAGTGTGCAATTATAATAACTGGTGTGCCAGAAATATATATTGAAATTTATTAAATATCACGCGAGAGCGGTTTTCCTAAAAAAGTATAATAACTTCTAAATGGGTGCCCAGATTGGAAAACGGGGGGCATTGTTGTGTTCAAAGCAACAACTTTACCGTAGGTGAGGCCTAACATTGGCCAACATAGGTCGGCTATAAAATTTAGTTTTTGGACGTTTTATAGAATAAAAAAATTTAAGGATTTATTTTATTTTAATGTTACGCCACGATGGAACGATGCATTTTCTTTTTTGAAATTATAATCTTGGAAAGGGACATAGGTTTAAAATTCATAACCCTGTAGAAATACCAAGGAGCACTAGGGAGGAACCTTCGATAAATCTCTCGATAGATGGTGATGAGATGGTGGATCAAGATCATTCTTAACAGATCACTATTGACAACAAATCCTCAATAGTGAATGATCCTTTCTCCCAGGTAAGGAATTGTGATTTCAATTCCTTCTTTCCCAATATTAGAATCAAGGATGAATTTGGATCAACCCATGAATAGGTTAACCCATGGTTTAATCGTTCTTGCGGGATAGTTCGATTGGGGGATTGATTTGGGGATGATTATGATTATTATTTTTATTAGCTTATTGATCATTCTTATGGGTACAGATCAAGTCTATAATGAATGATGACCCAGTTTTGTTCCTCAGTTTTGTTCTATGTGAATTTATTCCCCTTTTTCCCGCATGTTCTTCGTTATTCACGGGATATGAATGGATGATCATTTCAACTTCGATTCACAGTGCAATGATCCAACATAGTAGATCCAACATCGGGATGACCTACCGGAGGAGCAACGATGATGGTGACTAATAGATCGAAGTATTTTGGGAGATATCGTTCTTCAAGTGTTCTTCGTTTGGGTGATCCAAATCATATTTTGGGGCCGATTGAAGGACTGAAACTCACCGATTTGGTGTTATGAGAATAATACAACCTCGGATCTTCAGTTTCGGGAAGAACGGAAAAACAGATCGAGCACCAGAGGATCAGAAGAGTTGTGCAGAGGAAGAACTATGATTTTGTAAAATCATGAAGAACACAGTGTGTATTCTATGATACAAGGTATATGGGCCCCTCTGAGCAGCGGCTAGGGTTTTGGGAAGCCGTAAAGTGTCACACAACATGTGAAATCTTTGACATGGAGTGTAGGCCCTTACCTATGACTTTTTGTGTATCTCAGGGGATATACAGACATGGAGTGGAGTACGCGGCATGTACTCCACCACACAGACAGACTGGGATCGGTTATAAGGGCTACCCCATGTACAGGTATGCAGACAAGTGGACATGGGTTGAATCTGTGTACTATCACGTAGCGAGCATACACAGAGAAAACCTTGGATATTAGGACATGGCATGTGACCCTTTCTACACGCTGTGTGTACCTTTCTACATGACATATTCTCTTGACATAGTCCATTAGACATAGTCAGTACTTGGGGCCACAGGACATGGCGTATGAACCTACTATAAACCATTTGTCCTTTTCTACATGGTTTAGATCCCTTGTCCATCATATCTTGGACAAGTTTTGTTAGGGTTCGTGCCCTTGATAATTTCTCTAAATGTTGGTGGGTATCATTTCTTACTCAAAAAATTATGATCCCTTCGATAGGACTTCCTAGATAGAGTAGTTATAATCCACCAAGAGGCCCAAAGTGGATCCTCTATTCCTTCCTCATGCCCTAGGTAGACTTCTGGGTATATACATGACCAATTTCACCAGGTTTCAATCCTATACTTAGTAGGTTAATCCATATGGAGTTGTTGGTATCGCCCCATGGCATGGGATGTGATCCTCATCTAATATATTGTATCTCTCTTCAGATGATTCATCATATCTCTCTCTTATAACGGTTCTCTATGAATAGTACATCTCATATGGACTTCATCAGTTCTATCAAACATAGGAGTGTGTACTCTTGGATGAGTGCTTTATGGAATCTTTGAGTTGTATCCCAAGCAGTGTTATGCGGTAGTTGTGACTCACCTATAGAAGGTATTTATTTTTTGAGTATATCTGGATATCCTTGTTATATGTTGTAGAAATATACCTGTATAGAGTTGACTATATCTTTACTTTGTTTATTTCTTTGTGGTTTTGGGGTGTTCTACGGATTATTTTTATACTCACCCATGCACGGGCTTTACCCACACATGCCTTATCTTGTGTAAATGAGTGAAATTTTGATAGAGTCCATGGAGGACCAGGACTACATGGAGCTTTGTGAGTTCAAAAAGGATGAGGTGCTTCTACGGCTTTGAGAAGTATCCCCAGTGCCTATTTTTTTATAGGTTGGACTTTGGAGTTTATTGACTCTTTTGGTGGGTCTTTATTCCGGCCAGGTTTACTTTTCTTTCTTTACTTATGTTGTAATATGTTGGTTGGGATAGTGGTGTTCATACATTTACTTTCTTAGTGGTTTTTTCATTTCATCATTTTGGTCGTGGAGATGTGTGTGTATCTACAGGTACGTAGGCAATGCCTCCCAAGTTAGTGATAATCTTACTTGATGCTAGTCACCAGCCCCTGGCCTATTAGAGATGGGCTTTGGGAGTCACAACATAGGCCCCATTGGGATATGTCCGGACAGAGTGGTATCAGAGGTGGTCGATTCTGCTTTAGGACTGAGATTTTGTAAGGTTGGTTTGGGGAAATAGTGTTAAGAGTTTCGAGTTTGTATTTTAGGGCAGAGACTCTTGTGTTGGTGCAGAAGATGACGTATCCATACACTAGGAATTTGATAACCTTCTTTTTAACTCTCTACATGAGAACACTGGTTGTAGGGAAAACAATGGTACATGCATCATATAGGAATAGTTTGTGGTTTCCCTTCCCTTCTTGAGTTAGCTATCCATATATTCTCATTGATTGTTGTACATATTTTTTTCCAATAGGATTCTTCCGCAATGCATACCATCTAGGATCCATCAGTTCAATCACAAGGAAGACCCCCTCAATGACAAGGCATCAGTATAGGGACCAGTTTACCAGATGTTACCTCTAGGTGGTACACCCTCTATACAGCCACTTGAAGAGCTACTCGTGGTACCTATAGTACCAATAGATGAGTAGTGCAGTCTGAGAGTGCTCTATGAGTTTTAGAGATAGATACCCCTCAGGTTTTGAGGTGAGCTTGACCCTCAATCACCTGAGGACTATCTTGAGATGATAACCTGAGTTTTTTTGTCTCTTTAGGACACCAGCCGATCAGAGAGTGATCCTATTAGAGATCCTTCTACAGGGATCAATAGGGTGATGGTGGATTTTTTTCTATCCATACTCACGAAGAGTTGACTCTTTGTGGATAGAGTTCAAACATCCATTTATAGAGGATTTTTTCACCGATTATGCTGGGATTCGTGCATATAAATGAGCTTCTTTAGCTCCAGCAGGGAAGTATGATGGTAGAGGATTATTCATCAAGGTTTGCCAACCTTTCTAGATACTCGATGGACATGGTCAGGGATCATTACTTCATGGGTCAAACCTTTGATCGAGGTCTGTACAAAAACATACAAGCTATTATTATCCCTCTAATCATTCCAACTTATGATGGGGTGCTCAAGTGAGATTTGGTGGTCGAGAGCTTCATGGATGAGCAAAGACAGCCAGTGATTGGAAGCAGTTGAAAGTCAGGTCTAGAGACCTCGATAGTAGCGATACGACATCAGTTTTAGGGATCTAGACATGGGAGACATTTTTGGAGGAGGTCCCAAGAAAGAAGATCATTAGTTTAGGGTTCACATGGTGGATCCAAATAGCCTAGCGAGAGGCGGTGCTACTTGTGTGATGGTATTGGACATCCCGCTCGATATTTTCCAACCCACTATCTAGCTCACAAGGAGATAGTGGATAGACCACCAAGGAAGAGGAAGAGGCAGGAGAAATTAGATCCACAAGGTGACGGACTTGACAAAGTATTGGGGAGAGCATCGGGAGCTGTTTGATGATTAGACTGGCTACCACCTCCACCCCCAGGTGGTCCGTTCCAAGCTCAGGTAGCTAGAGGACAGAGGTGGGGATAGCTGCATGTGGTTGAGGCTTATGAATCAGGGGATCTGGGGATGATTCTATGTATGATGTTTGTATTTTATACGATATCTACTATTCTAATAGACATAGGTTCTAGTCATTCCTTTCTCACCACAAATATTGTTCAGGACCTTGAGATTCTAGTAGAACCATTGAATCAACACTTACACTTGGATACACCTACTTGGGGAGACTCGATGATCACAAATTTATGCCGACAGTGTGACCTTACCCTTGGAGGAAATAGTTTCAGTTTTAACCTATTGGTGGTAGCGTGGAGGCCTTACAAATTCATTCTTGGTATGGATAGGTTATCTTAGATCCATGCCCAGATTGATTATTTTTGGAGAAGGGTGTGGTGTGTCTTTAGTGATGGAATGACATTTCCTATTTTTAATGAAAATGAAACCTAGGCCACACAGAATGGACTCATGCATAGGAGGGTGCAATAGATCACTCATCACTTGGATAGGTTTACCACCATTGCAACAAATTTTATGAGTTTCTAGGTTCCAGTAGTTGTGGTGGAGTATCAGGATGTCTTCCCTAAAGATGTTCCAGGATTTCCTCATCACTAGTAGATAGAATTCTACATTGACTTTCACCTCGAGACGGAACCAATATCCTCACCAGCATATCAGATGTCTCTCGTAGAGCTTCATGAGTTGAGGGTGCAGTTGGAGGATTTATAGAGGAATGGATTCATGAGACCCAATGTTTTACCCTATTAGGCCCCATTGTTGTTTTCCAAAAAGGAAGATGGGATCTTGAGGTTGTGTATGGACTACCGGTGCTTGAACTAGGTGACTGTGAAGAACAAGTATCCACTACCAAGGATTTATTACCTCTTTGATCAGTTGAGAGGGGCATGATGGATCTCAAAGGTTGACCTTTGATCAGGCTATCACCATTTATGATTATAGGACAAGGATATTCTGAAGATAGATTTTTGATTCTTTTAAAGTTATTATGAGAACTTGGTGATGCCCTTTGTCATGAAGAATTCCCCAGTAGTGTTCATGGGACTCATGAACCAGATCATCCAACCTTACTTAGACCAGTTCTTAGTGGTCTGTATTGATGATATCCTTGTATACTCAGCATCCGAGGAGGATCACGCGAGACACCTAAGGATGGTTCCAGACATACTATGCAAGCACTATCTTTTCAATAAGATCTCAAAGTGCCAGTTATAAATTTTGTCTTTCCACTTTCTAGGACATGTTATCCGAGTAGATGTAGTAGTGGTGGACCTATCCAAGGTAGAGGTATTGTTAGTATGGGATCCACCTTGGAGTCTGATAGAGGTTCATTTCTTCCATGGGTTTGTAGGATATTACAGAAGATTAATTAGTTATTTCTCCAATACCTCAGAACCTATTACAGCTTTGACTCGAAAAGGCAGCCTTTCATGTGGATGGATTAGTGTCAGTAGGCTTTTCAGCAATTGAGGCAGAGTTTGACGAGCACCCCAATCTTATGATTCCTGGATGAGGGTGTTGAGTATGTAGTGTTTTTCGATGCATTAGGAACCAGACCAAGTTTTTTACTAATTTGGAGGCAAGTGGTGATTGCCTATAGTTCATTTCAATTGAGACCACCTGAGAATAACTATGTGACCAATGATATAGATTTGGCAGCGATATTCTTGTGTTGAAGATGTGGTGACACTACATGATGGGTGAGTGGTTTGTCATCTAATCTGATCACAAAATCCTCAAGTATATCTTCTCTTAGAAGGATCAAAACTTGATATGGAGTTAGTGGCTATAGTTTCTCTAGGATTATGACTTTCAGATTTTCTATACTCTTGGTAAAGTGAATGTGGTTTCATACGCTCTCAGTTGGAGATTGAGTTCTCAGTTGTTGGATGAGGCGTCAGATCAATTGGACTCATTGTAGTTATCCTTTGTTGATGGATATGGGGAAAATTACCTCTAGTCGATGGTTTTTACCCATACACTTTTACAATGAGTCAGGGAGGCATAGATTGAGGATATGAACTGTGAGAATCTACATGCTATGATGTCTGCATGATATCATACTAACCGATATTTGAAAGGTGGGGAGCATGTCATTATTTTCAGAGGATACACAGTTGTACTAGTGTAATTGTAAGAGGAGGTTCTGAGGGAGTTTCATATGTCCCCTTTGGTGGTATATCTATGTGTGGTGAAGATGTAACATGACCTCTAACGTTAGTTCTGGTGTCTAGAGATGAAGAAGGTAGTTGAATAGTTTCTCTCTCAGTGCCTCACTTTTCAGCAAGTGAAGGATGATTACCAAGTTCCTTGCGGGTTTAGATAAACCCCTTGAGGTGCCAGAGTGGAAGTGGGATGGGATATCCATGGAATTTGTGATGGGATTACCACGTACAACTAGGGTATATTATTCCTTATGGGTTATCATTAACTGATTCACCATGTCGGCCCACTTTCTAGCTATCGAGAAGCATAGTTCAATATAGGGCTTGGGACGCCTCTACCTATAGAAGATAGTTCATCTTCATAAAGTGAAATCGATGGTTGTTTCTAATTGTGATTATCATTTCACATCCTTGTTGTGGAAGAGATTACAGGAGGTGTTTGGGTCTTAGTTGTGCTGGAGAATAACATTTCATCTCAAGAAAAATGACTATATAGAGATAACCATTTAGGTTATGGAGGACATTTTGTGAGATTTCATGTTATAATTTGTTCATATCTAAGAGGAACACCTACCACTGGTAGAGTTTTCATAAAACAATAGCTAATAATCCACCATCGGTATGGCACAATTCAAGGCTCTGTATGAGAGGCTCTGTAGGTAAACACTTTACTAGACTGACCTAGGAGAGTAAGCACTCATGGGACCAGAGTTGGTACACACTACTACGGAAAAGGCATGTATCATCCAAGAGTATATTAATATTACACCAAGTTGGAAAAAGTCATACATCGGTTGGATATGGATGCCTTTCCATTTTGAGGAAGGATATCATGCATTACTTCGTGTCTCACCTCAACGTGGATTGTGAAAATTTAGTCAGGGTGGAAAGTTATCTCTGAGGTTCATCGACCCTTTTTAGATACTATGTAGAGTTGGTGAGGTGGAATATTTCCTAGCTCCACCCCCAAAATTACATAGGGGACATGATTTCTTCCACATGTCGTAGTTGAGAAGTTACGTTCATGAACCATCACACATCATCGGCTAGGGAAATATGGAAATCAAGGATGGAGAGAATTTTTCAAAGTACCGAGTGGATATTGAGGATCGATAGGAGACGATCCTTCATGGGCAATAGATTCCCTTGTTTCATGTCTAGTGGAAGGACATGAATCTTCAAGAGAGAATATGGGAATGGGAGGATCATATTCATGCACAATACCCACATCATTTTTATTACCCTTTTGTTTTGTCTTTTCAAGAAAGTAAATCCCTAAGGTGTAGAGAATGTAATGTCTAGGATTTTCCAAGTATTATTTTTAAATATTATAAGGAATTAATTCAAGACTAGAAACTGATATGGAATGTGATTTTGATGCCCGGTGTGCCCAGAATAAATGTTGAGATAAATTAAATATGTTAAATAGCATGTGTGAGAGGTTTTCCTAAAAATGCGGAATAACTTCTAAATGGGTTTCTGAATCATAAATCTGAGGGTACCATTGTGTTCAGAGTAGTGACTTTATCTTAGGTGATTCCTAATATATATTGGAACAGGTAGGCTTTGAATGTTAGTTTTTGGACGTTTTAAAGAATAAAATAAATTAAAGATTTATTTTTATTTTAACATTACTTAGAGACACAATGACACATTTTCTATTTTAAAATTATTAGATTGGTAAGGGAACTAGGGTTAGTATTCCTAACCCTATATAAATTCATATGTGTTCTGGAGAGGAATTTGGATAAATCTCTCGATGGATGATGACTAGATGGTGGATCGAGATCATTCGTGGTGGATCGCCATCGGAAATGAATCCTTTATAGTGAATGATCATCTCTTCCTGGTAGGTAATTTTTATTTCAATTCTTTCTTTCCTTTTCTAAGATTCAATGACAAACATAGATCAACCCACAAATAGGTTGACCCTTGGTTTGATCATTCTTGCAGGATAGGTTTATTGCAGGATTGATTTGGGGATGATTATGATTATTGTATTGATTAGCTTTTTGATCGGTCTTATGGGAATGGATCAAGGCCATAACAAACAATGGTCAAGGTTTGTTCCTCGGGTTTTTTCTATGTGAATTTCTTCCCCTTTTTCCTATTCATTCTTCATTCATCATGGGATTTTAACAGATGATCATTGCACCTTTGATTCATGGCGTAATGATCCAAGATTGTAGATCCAGAATTAAGAAGACCTAGAATAGGTGTGACGGTGATGGTGATGGATAGATAGAAGTATATCAGAAGATACCATTCTTCAAGCGTTCTTCATATTGGTGATCAGAATCAGATTTTAGGGCTTATTTAATGCTTAAAACTCACTGATGCGGTGCAATGACGATGAGGCGGCCTTTGATCTTCAGTTTTGGGATGAATAGACCAACCTATCAAGCACCAGAAGATCGGCCAAGGCATGTAGAGGAAGAACTGTGATTATGTAAAATCGGAAAGAACACAACGTGTATTTCATGATACACGACATGTGGGCCCCACTGAGCAGCGGATAGGGTTTAGGTAAGCTGTAAAGTGTCACACAGCATGTGACATCAATCACATGGAATGTGGGTCCTTCCCTAGTACTTGGCGTGTATCATGGGGGATACACGTTCATGGGGTAGAGTACACAACATGTACTCCACTACATGGCCAGACCCAGACTGGTTAAATGGGCTACCCCATGTACTGGTACACTGGAAATCGGACACAGGTTTATGTTGTGTATTGTCACAAGGAAAGCATACACATAGCATACTCCAGATAGTAGGACATGATGTGTGACCCTTTCTACATGACATATTCTATTGACGTGGTTCATTGAACACGGGTAGTACCCATGGTCATAGGACACGGTGTGTGACCCTACTATATTCCTTGTATCCCTTTCTAAATGGTTTAGATCCCATGTCCACCATATCTTGGACATGATTTGTTAGGGTACATTCCCTTGATTGTTTCCTTAAATGTTGGTGGGTATCATTTCATACTCACATGAGTATGATCCCTTCAACAATACATCCAGGATATAATTGTTTGAATCCCTCTAGAGGCCCAGAGCATATCCTATATTCCTTCCTTAGGCCCCAGGTAGAGTTCTTGGTATATAAGTGACCAAATTCACTGGGTGTCGATCCTCTACTTAGTGGGTTAATCCATATCGATTTGTTGATATCACCCTATGGCCCTAGCTATGATCATCATCTGATGTATCATATCTCTCTTCAGGTCATTTAGTGTATCTCTCTCTCATGATAGTTACTAATGAATAGTAATTCTTCAATGGATATCATCGGTACTATCAGACTAAAGAGTGTGTTATCCCAGATATGTTCTTCATGGAGTCTTTGAGTTGGATCCCTTGTGTTGGTTTCAGTAGTTTTGAATTACCTCTAGACTTTGTGTCTTGTTTGAGTATATCTGGATGTCCTTGTTATATGTTGTATACTTATACTTGTGTATAGATGACGATATATTTACTTTGTGTATTGATTTGTGGTTTTAGCATGTCCTATTGAGTATTATTATACTCACCCTTACATGGGCTTTTCCCACACGTGTCGGGTCTTGTGCAGACAAGTGACCTTTTGACAGAGTCTAGGGTAGACCAGAACTAGATAGATATTTGTGAGTTTAGATAGGAATAGGTGCTCCTACGGCTTCAATAAGAAGAACCAGTACCTATTTATATATAGGTTGGAATTTTTAGTATATATAATATTTTGCTGGGCTTGTATTCTAGACCAGTTTACTTTACATTCTTTACTTCTTTTTTATTATTTTGGTTGAAATAGTGGTGTCCATACATTTACATTCTTAGTAGTTTTTTACATTTTATCATTTTAGGCTTGGAGATTTGTGCATGTGTACGGGTAATTAGGAAATGATTCCAATGTTAGTGATATGACTACTCAGTGCTAGTAACCATCCCCTAACCTATTGGAGGTGGCATGGGGAGTCATGGCACGGGCCCCAAGGCAACGGGTCATGACAGTTATATCTTTAAATATATATATATAAGTAAAAAAAATATAGTTATTTATCAATATTTTTCTATAAAATATTTTGTATTAATAGGGGGAGAGGTTTTCCTAGATTCATGCTCGAGTCACATGGGTGCACAAGAAAATATTTTCACGTGGAGGTCATTTCATGTGTCTATGAAATACGAGTGTCTTTTGTGATGAGGGTTGTCTAACTTACATCATGTTGACACTCTAGGATAGTAAAAACAGAGTCACTAATTATAGAAAATTCTTGAGTGAGTTGGGGGTGGGTGTACCAATTAGGAGTAAAAAAGTAAATATTTTAAAATATTTATTTTATTTCTTTCCAACTCTTAGTACCCCCCCCACACACACACACACAACCATTCACATTGATTAAATTCCCACAACCACCATTGTATCTCCTATTTTCCCGATTCTCAAGTATAAACCAATTCACATGAGAAAACCCTTTCAAAACTATTGTTTTAATAAAAATTAAAATGAAAATTTTCAAATATTACATTTTCTGCATTTACACCATACCCCCCAACTCCACCCCTCTCATGAATTTCCAATAATTGGAACCACCACCACTAATTTTCCCATGATCGTGCAAAAAATATTTCACAAGTTGAAACCCATTCCAAAATGGAATTAAATTATCCGTAATTTTTTAAAAAATTTAATATTTTAAAATATTTTATTTCTTAGACCCACCCAGAAACCCCATCACCCCACTCAGTAATTTTCCATGATTAGAAATATCTTCACTATTTTCTGCATTCGCAGTCATTAACAGTTACACACGTGGAAACCCTTTCCACAAATTCCAGTAATGTACTACTTAAAACACCACTAATATTTAAAAAAAATAAAATGAAAATTATCAAATATTTCATTTCCTCCCCCTGCCTAGTAGCCCCTCCCCCACACCATGCTCTCATAGTGCCTCTTATTTTTTCACCTTACTCAAGAATCAACTATTTCACACACAGAAACCCCCATCAAATGCACAACTCACATACCACCATTAAACATTTTTTTTTTAAAAAAAAGTTATTTAATAGATAGGTATAACAATTTTAATTTTTTTAAAAAAATTCTTCATTTTAAATATTATTCTCTAAAATATATATTTTTTAATGTGGTAATAAATTTGATAAATTTTTCAATATATTTTCACTTTATAATAACAATCCCAAAACAATGTCGGTGGCTACTTTTGTAGTGTGTTTTCATGTGTAACAATTGATTCTTAGGTTTGGGTAAAATAGAGGAGGTGGCACTAATTATGGGAATGGAATGAGTGGTGTGGGGGTTTCCAAATGAAAATTTTCAAATATTTAATTTTTTAACCCCACCCAATACCCCCACCCCCCATTAATGCATTTCCCACTATTTACACGGCCTTCTATATTTTTTCCTTGATTGACTAGAAATCATTTCGTATGTGACAACATATAACATCTCACTCTGGCTCTCTCAAAATATTAGTCAGAAAAGTTCTCCGTGTGACCTTAGGAATGCCTCTCTGTGCACTATAGGTAGCCGACTAGTGATGAGGGTCTAAGAGGTTATCGTGGCGAGGATATAATCTTTATATAAGAGTATAAAATAAAATAAATATATATGTATATATATAACATAAGTAACATATATCATATCATATTATGTAGAAATAATAAATAAATATTAAAAGCTTTAACAAATTAAAGTCAAATGTATAAGCATATAAGACCATTTTCCTTCTAGGATGATCTCATATATTGAATAAACTGAAGAAAATAAACAAGGATCAGTATGTAATTATGGGAGGATCCATAATAATTCTAGATCCTAAACTCATACTAAAATATAAATCACATCTATGCTACTCCATCTCAAGTATGTAATCTTTGACCTCATCCCAACCTGAACTTGAAACAGGTGATGTTTACTTGGGTAACTTAGTACAATGGCGGACTGAGAAATGTGTGAGTAAAAAATTAGTGCGGCATAACCAACAAGGGATCATGTGTACTATAAATGTTCTGATATGTGAACTATATATACTCATTATTTATAAAGACTTAACTAAAGTAAAAAAATAAAATATTAAACAAAAATCAATCCTTGGTTCCACAACCTTGATAGACCATACTTTGACTACTGTTAGGGTGTCCTTGAGTTAGTCACGATGACCATAACTCCCTATATAATAGACCCATGTATCCCAAGTATACAATCAAGTATTATGAACCTCAAATAAAGTATGTTTCTTATTCATGGTATAAACCTACATGAAACATGAACCTACCTTATAAGATTTTTCTTAGTCAAGGCATAAGCCCACGTACAACATAAACTTCCCCCAAAGAAGTTTTCTAAGCCACTAGAAACACAAACCTCCCCGAAATAAGTTTTCTCATAAGTAAAAACAACCTCCCCTATAAACTTTTTCTTATCCAAGTATCATAGACCACCCCCTATGAATGTTTTCATAGCTTCTTATCACAAACCTCTCCAACTGTAGTTTTCTTAGTTCGGTATCACAGATGTTAACTAAGGGTTTTTTCTCATACAGATAAACAAAAATTCCCCAAAGCTGATTTCCATCTATAAATAAAATCCTTACCATATAGAATTTTACCAAATATAATATAATATTTCCCCCATGGGATTTTACATACTAAACTAAATCAATCATCATAAAAAAATAAAGAGGGTTGGCCAAATGAAAAAGAGAACTATCTCAACCCAAAACCATATATTCCCACCCATGGTCTAATGACTCAAGTGGAACCAATTTTGGTCCCTTAAGTCAACAAATTGGTGGAGGAACCCCACTGTTTTTCCTAGATCTCGATAAATCCACTTGGGTTACAACACATACCTTAGAGGATGTCCCACTTCTCAATAGAGTTACAACATAGCACAACCCCATGGGCCTCCAAGAGTAAGTCCTACAGGAAATATACAAATAAGATGAATCAAATCCTATATTTTACCATAGGTTATACTAGGTTTACCTACTCATCTATCCCATATAAACGAATAATTTGGATCCAAGGTGTCTTAAAGGTCCTCACTCGGCCAACTTAGGATATTTATCTCAAGTCACACAAAACCCCACATATTAATGGTGTCTAAGGCTCATAAGTAATGTAAAATAGGTCATAAATATATCATTATAATTTATGAACACCCCTAAATGGGTTCTCAACATCAAGGTAACTTCAATTTTATCATGGCTTCGGCCATCGGCGGTTGAGTCCAACATGATTGTGCACAAGGATAAGGTGTTCATGGAACATAACCAAAAGTTAAGTCATGAAATTTCAAATTAAATATTTAACCTGAATTAAAGAAATTTAATTTATAAATATTAGGATCCAATGCCTTTTATGGAATGATGATACATCCCATTCAACATAAATAACATACATTTTTATATATGGTAAGTACCAAGGACCACATTCCTCATCCTAAATCTTTTCCATTTATTTTTCAAATACTAAAAGTTGCTAACCAAGACCATATAGCCTCAACCAAATTCAATAGAGATCATCTAAATGACCCGAGATCCTAACTTAATACAAAGGTCCAAAACCAAAATTTATAAAATTTATACATAATTAACTAATTAAATTTAAAAGGTTCATAAATCCTCAAAACCTCACCAATATCAAACGAATACTGAATCTCTATGAAACGGGATTCTCTCCACCCAAGGAACACCCCTAAACCTATAATGATCCAAATCCCCAACACATGATACTATTTAAATCAATAATTTAACTTAATTATAAGTAAAATATATATTAATAACCATGTCACTATGTACCTTAACCAAAAAAAATGAGAAATCACATGTAGATAACGTTACGAGATGTCATCTTACTAGGAAGAACAGGATCCCCTTGATTCTCATATAATTACATCATAGTCAAGTGAAATAAAAATTGAAACTATAATGGGTGAAAATAAAAATAAGAAATAAGGGGGGAAGAATAAGATATGCTATCGAGGGTGGAATCATACCTCAAATTGTTGGAGAATAGCATGATAAAACCCTAAAACAATTGAAATCCCAAGGGGAGGAAAAGGGTTATCTGTCTAAGTCATGCACCAAAAACAAGAAGTGAAGGGGGATACCCCTTCTAAGATATAGAGGGGAAATAAAAATAATCCCCCCCCCAATGCCTTAATGTACTATTGGTGACCACCTAAAGATTATAGGTGTGATTGGTTAGCCATCGATTGGGCTCATGTCTTCATGTTGCATTCATATAGTAAATAAGACCACCCCAATCACCTTAAAAACACACATGAGCCTTTCAATCACCTCCCAAAAAATGTATCATGAACAAAACACCTCCTTTGAGGGGATATAACCTTTATAATTTAATTGTGAAAGAAAATTAAAAATATATCCCATCCACCAATTGAAAATCCCAATGCCTCCAAAACATACAAAACCCATTCATACACCCAATGTTTTACAATCTACAAACTGTAAAATATATCATCCTAAATAATCCTCATTGAGAATTCTATAACTGATATTGACCTACTTGGGTCACCAAATAAAATCCAAATGGTCATATTCTATTCATGAATGCCCAATGTGCCTCAAAAATATTAACTCTATCAAAAGGTGCTCAACTCATCGAAACGTGTTCCACCATTCAAAATAACTTCAAAAAAATAGAGATAGGCTTACCAGATCTTTTATATCCTAATACACCAATGAACCTTCATTTAAATGATCATCTAGCCTATGTTTATCCCCACCATAGATCTCATCTCATAAAGGCAAACTCTAAACCATGATGCCTCCCCACCATCAAAATTGACCACCAGAAAATATTTTTAATGGTCCAATGACACTATTCATGTGGTTCAAAATTTCCACACTTAAACATACATGATAATTTCATTCAAACTTTATCACTCTTTCTTATTTGGAAAATCTTAAACAAAATGGGTGTTCCTCAACCACCTAAGTACCGACCCAAAATATAACTTCTTTTCCACAAAATACCTAACCAACTCCCAAAAAATATACATCATGTTCATAATGATGTGCCTGAGGTGGTTTTTAGATTACCACATATAATTTTATACAAAACCATTATTTGATCCCCTTATAGCTTACCTTCCCCTAAAATTCCCATCTCTAGCGATCGACATGTCACTAGGTCACCCAATCCAGATAAACTTAAGCCTAGAGGCATCCCATTATCATCCATGAACCAATATCAATGTACAAACCCAATAATAAATATTAACCCCTGATCTATTCATCATTCAGCCAAAACCACTATTAAAACACCCCAATATTCTATGATATATTTATTTTCAAATAAATTTAATTTCTCTGATAGCATGTGATACATGCAAACTTGAGTCTAAATGAATCATAATATAGTATACCATTATAACCTAAACATTAAATAGATAGTGATGAATAGTAACAACTAAATTATTAAAATGGACGGTTTACATATGTATAAAATGAATTCATTTATTATCAATTAACTATAAAATAAAAATCATTTGAAAATAAAGGAGAAAGTTTTCGATGTGTAATGTATTTTTATCATAATAAATTAAATTTATCACTATTAAGATGAATTTCTGCAACTTATATAAAATAAATCCTAAAAAAGGATTCCTTATTTGGAATTAGGAGGATAAAATTTGGTATATAGGTACCATATATTATTGGTCAATATGAATATTAACCATAGAAAATTTAAAGCTCCTAATTGCAAATATAGAATCCTTTGTTCAATATGAATAGTAATCCTATTAATTGTGTTTCTCCTTAATAAGGGAAAAATGAGTAAAATAGAGTAAAAACTTTGGGATAAGGATTTAAAATATTTATAACACTTTAATTTATCTATTTAATGAGTATATTTCCTTCATATTAATCCAATATATGGTAACTTGGGGAAATATTTATTTGAATATGACATTTATATTGATTTTGGAAAATAATAAATAAAAAATTTCACTCTCATAACTTTAATATCTCTAAAATTTTTATATATGGATAAAAGGATGATAAGTTCAGTTATAAATATTTATTTAAAATTTAAATTATTATTTTTATCAGGTTAATTTATTTCTTATTTTTATTGATTTAATAATTGGATAAAATTCTTTTGCAATACTGACATAGTATTTATTCAATTAATAGAAAAATAAATAAATTATATTAAAATATTAAAGGTCATAAAATTTAAGTGAATTAAATTGTTCCATGGTTTTTTAGAAATATATGACATATTAGTTATGTGTTAAAATAAAATATTTTAATTCCATCATTTTCATAGTATATTTTAAGTCTAATTAAATGAATAGTTCCATAAGTGACTTTAATGATTTTTTACAAGAAATAATATTTTATTAAATGATTTAAAATTAATAAAAAAATTATTCTTAGAAAATTTAATGTAATATGGATGAAAATTTAAACCATGGTTCATTTATGAGTCATTTATATTTTTATGGTAACATTGTTAACCCTATAATATTAAAATAGTTATTATCATGGTTAAGGTCAAAAATGATTAATGAAAGGGTTAACAAAAAAAGATATGGTTTAAAATGAAACAAAAAAATGTCCAAATTTTATTGGATGATATAATTCAGAATAATGCTATTTATATTATATTATTTATCCATCTTTAATAATTTTTCTAGTGAATGAATTTTTTATATTTTCATCTTTTAAGAAATTCCAAGTTTGTGATCTCCCTCCCTTATAAACAGATGCCCCACATTTGTCTTATTTACACTACTTTGAGTCTTCTATATATACCAAAACAAATAAAAAAAACTCTTATTAACTTCCATATACATGTTCTATAGGTGTTTTTATTTCCAAAATACCAACCTTAGAAACCTTAATAGGATATCTAAAGGAGTTATTTCCAAGAAGTTGTAGTTTCCTTAATCGGTCAATTTTTTTTACTTCTACTTTTACCTCTTCTAAATATATGGTATTTATAATAAAATAATAAATAAATTATCCTAGATTTTATTTCATGTTATTATTATTATTAAACAACATTTATTCACCCTCTTTTCCATTAAATGGGAATTTAAAGTATCACTCCTGTGTTCGTATGGCTTATAGTCTCCATGTAGAGATAAAATTCATTTTCCATCACCATTTGTCATAGATGATCATTATGATGGGTATAATATTTTTATATGGTAATAATAACATAATTATACTTCAATAATTATAATATCACATCTAAATTCTTACCTTGTAATCTTTTTGAAGGTTATAACATCGCTCGTACGTACGTGTGAAATACCACTTCCATGAAACTATATGATTTTTCTTTCATTTCCATTTTACTTGGATGGTGATAAGGATATATTTACTTAATATATATGATATATATTGTGTAATAATTACTTTTTATAAAGGTTAATTATTATTTAAATTTATTTTTTTTTCATCCGTCAAAAAATTAAAATAGCTATCATGCGCACGTAAGGCCTACCATCTCCATGAACAGTTTAATTCATTTTGCTATATCTAACTTTTATAGATGAATATATATATATATACAATGAATATAAATTATATTTAAATCATGATTAAAATTATGGATATGATTTAACCTCGATCAATTTACATTAACCGGAACTACCAAACTGAATGTCGTATGAAACACTAAGTAGTTGACAACTGAAAATGATGATTTTAACAAGGAATTATAAGTAAATGGGTGTTGAAATGTAATAAGTGGATCATATATGATATTATAAATATTTTAATAAATATTTTATAAAATAATAATAAACATAAATTTATTATATAGTAGGATAAAGTTCTTTTGAAATAAGTCGAACATGAGGTAAGGGCTTTATGTTACATTCTCATTATTTACAAGGATTATTTATGATTAAGTTTAAAATGATGAAATTTTATGATATTAATATAATTAACCTCATCAAAATTAATTTCCTTGGGTAATTTCTATATAATAAATTTTTTCCATTCATTTTCCTCTCTTTATGAACTTGAGAGGGTTAAATAATTTTTTTAAAACAAAACTGACTTTATTTCTCCTTTCGATCGAAAATACTTTATCTTCCATGTACATTTTTTAAAAAAATATTTTCAAGAATGATTTTATTATTATCATATGATTTTTAAAATTGATTTTTACTCATAGTTTAGTTTTTAAAAAATTATTTTAAATGGATTTTTTTTTCTTATTCTAAATGGCATACTTTTGATTTTTTGTTGAAAATGTGAAAGGAATATTTTTTTAACATGAATAAAATGAATAGAATTTCTTAAAATTAGGAATTTTAAATTATTTTAATATTAATTTAAAATTTCCCAAGGTTCTTTTTAAATATAATTTTTTCCTTAGTATTTGGGGAATTTTATGATTTTAAATAAGTAATTTTAAAGTGAAAAGGTTATTTTCCTCAAGAAATGTTCCAATTATCTTTTAAACGAATTTTTTATCTATTCTAATGTAATTTGGTGTTACTTTTGATTTAATTGGTTTATGGTCCAATGATACTATATAATTTCATTATTTTGATGGATTGTGATGATGATGATTTAAGGATGATTCTACGAAACTCTTTCCTTTCTCATGGGTTAATAAAATAGGATGAAACCTTTATAAGAACTATTTATTCGCTATTTGTTATGCTATTATGAAATGATTAAATTTTTATGAAACCAATTTCATTTCATTTATTATGGATTCATGAATGACTTATGATCTTTTGGTACACATATGTATGATTTTAATTATGTGATGGGTTTTCTTGGAATTATAAATCCCCCAAATGCATTGGTTAAAGATGAATATCTCATGAGATAAAGAGGACTAAATTAGGGAGTGAACTCGGTTTAGTAAGGGATTAAATTCATAATGATAGTATTAGGAGTGAACATCAACTACAACTATTGAAAGGGGAGTTAAACCAATCCACTATGATATCCTTGTAGGAGATCCTTGGATAATATAGAAATAATTTTCTATGCTTATGTGTTTGCTATAAATTTTTGTGTTATGAAAATATTATGCACCCATGGATTATATTCTTTGATTACTATGTTATTTGTATCTTATTAATTACTAAGATTTATTCCATGAGACAAGATTATGATCTATGATATTTAGGGTATGGTTTTCAAATGTTATTCCCATATTCTCTTACCCTTATTCTCATGTTATAATTAAGTGGTAAATTAATATATCCTTTATTTTCCCTTATTAAGCATGTTAGGTCACCCTTTATTATGTTTCCTAACCATGGGTTATAAAGTAACAGCCCCCTCTCTAAACCTGAATGTTGCTATGGTTTTTGAAAGATTGAAGGAGACTCAGGGGTGTGCATCCTAGGGGAAATAGTGATCAAAGAAACTCCATCTAACGTGGGAGCTATCGAGGTGGTACCCCATGATAAAGAAGTTTCAAGTTGTAGTAACTAGGTGGGAAAATACTTACTCTTGATTTTGGAAGGTGTCTCAACTATAGGTTACAATAACAGAGTGAAAGAGGCACACCTAGAGGAAACAAAAATCCAGATGGTTCCAACAAATGCAGCCAATGTTACAGAGGCAGGACCCTCCGAGGTTCCAAGGCAGGCCATGAAGGTGACCCTTTCTTATGCGAAGAAGGTTGTAGCTGAGAGATCAAACATTGACCATAAAAATCGGTATGCAGTGTTGGGTGATAATGACTTCCAAGCTAGTGGGGATATAAATAGGAAGGAGGCTACGCATGGAGAGGACCACTTGGTATATGTGGCCGAGTCCCAAGAAAAGATGGATGATGTTATGGATGCCTTTGCTGAGCCCAAGGAAGTGACCACGGAGGAGGAATATCTTAGATCAACATCAAGGAAGGGCAAGTTCACTACTACTAATTCTGATGGCTTTATCAAGAACAACAGAAGGGGGAGACATAGGAAGAAGTATTCTAACCTACCTAGTCCTCCTATCACGAGGTCTGTAAGTAAGGGCAAGAAGCTCCCAAAGGATCCTATTACTGTGACCAATTCGAATGCAGTGGTAAACACATATAACAACCTAGTGTCTGTAGGTGGTGAGGTTGGTGTCCCTGCCACTCCATAAAAGATGAGGGATCACAGACAACAACGTGAGACAAGATTCGTTGGAGACCCTCGGTGACAAATATCATCGATGTTGGAACACATGGATCTACTTTTTCACTCATATGAAGAAATGGGAGAAGAAGATATGGATATGAAATCATTAAAGAAGATAGAAAGAATGATTTGTGAGATCAATACAAAGGAACAAGGTGAGTTGATTGATAATAAGTCTCGTATTCTGATCAGAGGCTTCAATATGGGGAAGATTAACATTAAGGAATTCACAAAAACTTAGGACTACATGGCACATCAGTATGAAGGCATATTGAAGGGCTACCTTGACTCCCAGGTAAACACTATTACCTAGATCTTGTTTAGGGAAATTGATTTCAATTGTCTTAAACTATTATTCCACAAATATGTAGTTTCTTTTGGGTTTTAATGCTGTGAGGGTTCTCACTATCCTCTTAAAATTGTTTGGAAAATAAAAAAGTAATGTTGGATGAGTGAATGGTGAGTGTGCCGTACTGGACACCTAGTTTAACACACAGGGGTGATATTCTTGGGTTAATTCCTATTTTCATTATAAACTAGTATGAATTATTTGAATAGATAATGATAATAGATGACCTAAGATAAACCTAAGGCATCATAGAGTGAAAATAAGGTTTCATAATTAATACATCCAAATGAATATTTTCATGATTATATGATTGATCACTCTGATTAGTGATATATAATTGTAATGATAACCACTTTGGTTATATTATAGGATTGAATATAAAATGATGAATTATATATGGTAATATGTAAGATAAAATATTGAATTACCCTATTTGGTCTTAGTTATATGAATTCTTGTATATCAGAAAAAGTCTCAAGGAATGTTAAATAATATCCTCAATGATTAGATTTTGAATTAGCAGTGAAACCACCAAATTGTATGATGATCACTTCTTAAATCCACAATTCTTCTCCAATTTTAGTTCAAGGGAATTTTATTTTGTAACATCTTGTTATTCTCTCTCCAGTTGAATTTTATGTTATTTTGGGTATGCTTTAGATTTAATTACATAAAAAGCACATAAATTGTCAAGCAAGGGAAGTCACATTTTATATTCCAAACAAACCTATGACCACATATCAGAGTGATGATAAATATAAACTTCTGATGTAAATTATATCCATTTCATGGGTCTTTGTAACACCCCAAGATTTTATGGTACGTTATTTCTTCAAAGTAATTCAATAACTTACACTACACGCAACAGTGAATTCAAGCGCACCACGACTTACCAAACTTATCGTTCAAAAGCAGTTATGAATATTATTAACTGAATTTCTAACTATATATATTCCTTATAATTTTAGAATCCATATTATGAGTTTCTTATACATAATTTAAGAACTATTTCATTTTTTCAGTTAAAAGAAGTATTTTTCAAAAAATGCACTTTGACCACCTTTTAATGGTGAACCCTTTTTAAATACAATATTTGAAACTTTTATATATTAAATTTGACAAATAAACTTCTTCTTTAGAATTGGGACACAAGAATTTTGTTTCAATAAATTTTTGGTGTTTTTCTGATAACTTTCATATTTGGGTGAATAGTGAAAAATACTATATTTTAACTGAAAAAACATTTTAATCAAAATAATTTATAGTGTTAAATTATGAATTTTAATGGTTTTTAAGTATAAATAGATTGTATTTTTACCATTTAATCCAATTATGGTCACTGTAAGTAATTTCACTTTGAAATTGGACATAAACAAGTGTCAATCTTTTGATAGTTATTGTTTCTTAAAAATATGCCTTTTGGTTTTGACAATGGGAATTAATTTTATATTAATAAATGAAACTTCTATGTTTTTAATTTGGTAAAATAGACTTTATTTTTTAATTTGGAATATCAAATTTATCTTAGGGAGAATTTTTGGTATTTTTCTGAAAACTTTCAATTTTTGATAAATAGTGAAAAACACTGAGTTATTGTTTAAAACCGACCTTTTATTTAAATAATTATTAATTTTATTAAAATTTATTTTAGTTCAAAATACATACATAATACCTATATATGTTCAATGTAATTCATTGGAGTCATTTTTTAATAATATTAGATGTATAAAATTTTATTGAACTTTTCACCGTCTTTTACCCACCTCCTAGGAAAATTTGAAAATTCGCATAAAACTTAATTTTACCGCTTCAGTGAGTGGAATTTAAAAAATCCGAGAGACATGGTTTATATCAGTAAGAAAAAATTGGTTCAATAAGATAAAAATAATTTTTGGCGAATCGTGACTTTTTACTTTTATTTACCACGGTTAAAAGTAAATAGGGTAATTAAGGGTAAAAATGATACTATTCTTACCCTAAAACATGTCCTAATTATATTTTATAAGTGTAATTAGACCAAAATAAACCTGAGGAATAAAATATGATCCTTTAGGTCCACTTGAATTTGATTAGGACATTTATTATTATTTAATTCAAAGAAGAGTTAAAAGAGTTAAAATCAAAGTTTAATAATCAAAACATTTTTAATATAGGGTTATAAATAAGATAAATTCAACTATAAATATTAATTATAAATATAAAAATATTTTCTACATAATTTTATTTTATTTATAATTTTTAGACATTAAATAATTAAATTTATTTATGACACAATGATGATTCAGTAATTACCGTATTAATGAAAGATTAAAATAATTGACATTATAAATATCCAAATAAATGTAATTTGAGATTTTTTATAAATTGCACTTATATTATAGGTTAATATGACATGTTAGGGTTGGTTATATAAATTTGTTTCGAAGTAATAATTCTTTTATGATTTTAACAAAAAAACAAATACCAAATAGTGTCAAAATTGATATAAAATAATTGTTAAAACAAATATTATATTTTTAATTGATATAATAGTCCTAAAAATATAAGGATTGGACAAAAGACTTATATAATAATATATATGACATTAATGAACCAATTGGGGTTCTATTGACATTTTATAGTAATTTTATTAACCATATAATATAAAAATACAAAGAGACATGGTAAATGTCAAACCTATTTAACTAAGAGTTAAATCTAAAGGTTATGGTTAATAAGGTGACCTAAACCTATCTAAAACCTATTGGTTGTGTGTTTTTAGACCCATACCAACCTTAGACTTTAAATAATTCATTTTTATCCATTAGAAACTGAAAATTATTTTATTATAAAATAGTATTTTAAGTTTTTCCTAAGGTGCCCCTCACCCCTCTTATAAAAGGGCACTACCCTTCTCTCAAATTCACTTCTCCAAAGACATTTTGCTCATCCAAACCATGCCCAAATATCCTACCAACTATCCTACCTTCATCCTAGAGGCCTTTTTTTGGTCATAAAGCCAACCTAAGGAGCCCTTTTGATCAAATCAAAAGGAAGAACCCGAAGGGGAGGTAATGATTTCACCAACCTCTTTCAAGTTCTCTTATTCTTCCACTTACTCTTTCTTTGTTGTTTCTATTATAAAATAATAACTACAGTATATTATATATACTTTTATGTTATTATAAATATATAACAACTATATTCATTATTTTATCCATCTTATGAATGATAATTTCACCATGTGTGCGTACGTACGACTTACCGTCTCCACGCCGTGGTGTAATTTGTTATTCAACACTATGTTATTTTGATGGATATAATGATGAGTAATATGTATATAAATAATGAAAATAACATGATAATTTCTATGTAAAAATTAATATACCATCCAATTCCACACATTTAAGGAAATGATATTGTCCCTCATGCGTACGTACGGATTACCGTCTCCACGACGTGATGAGATTCATTTCCACATTCACCATTCATCAACGATTATAAAAATATATATTACTAAAAAGTATGTAATATATGACATAATAATTCTAATGTAGATATATATATATATTTATATATATGTGTATTTATGTACTTACATATATCTTATTCACTTACTTCTGTTCAATATGATATGAAAACAGAAACAACGTTTATGTGTACGTACGGCTTACCATCTCCATAAACGGTGTTTTGCATTTCATATATATATATCTATTATAAATATTTATATTCTAAATATATATGATATATGAATCAAGGTTTATATTCTGGAAGTATTTAAATCATGAACTAAATGATATGGCTAGGAATAACAAGTTAAAATGCGTAAGATAAAGAAAGCGATTATTACCCGAAATGTTAATTTAACATGAAAATCATTATTAAATGAGTAGTATAAAGTCATAAATGAATCATGTATGATATAATAAATATTAATATGGTCTTTTTGTAATCTAATAACATATAATGGTCATTATACAAGAGTTTAAACATACCCTAGACCAAAGGAAAGTGCAAGGTAAGGGGTTTCTTATCTCACTTTTAATTCCGTGATATTTCAATTGTTCACCACTTATTTATTGCATGTGGTGTATTGTGTATTATCATTTGATATATATTATCATGATTCTATTTATATTCATGATATTTTGTGATTAATTTGGTGGTTATTTACTATTTTCATAAGACTCGATTGATTACAATGAGGTAAGGGTTATTTCCTCAATCTCATTATTATCCGAGGTTGTTTATGTGTAAGTATTTACTGGGACATATTTATCATCGATACACATATTTCAAAAAAATGTTTTCAAAATGAATATTTTAAGGTTTTATGTGAGTTTATATTTATCAAGATCATCATTTTAAATTTTTTAAAGATTTATCTTTCTAAATCCTTTTAATTAATGTCCATGTTTTCAAAATGATTTTAAGGATTTATTTATATGGACATGAATGTTTTGAAATGATAATTCTTTTCAAAATTTTCAAAGTGGTATGGGACACTTTGATTCAAAAATATCTTTTAAATTACTTCCTTTATAAATGTGTGACCTTTAAATGATTTTACAAAATGGATATTTCCCTCAAAAAAATTTACTCCTCATTTTCAACTATGTGAGCATCCTTTACTGGATATTATTTTTGATTGAGATTGATTTATTATAACACAATATTCCAAATTATATTGAATATGTTATGATATGTTTGACTATGTATGTTCAATTTTTATACCATTCATGTTTTATGGTTAATTTATTGAAATTTCATATGCTAGTTTTAATACGAATGTTTATGTTATGTTTCAACATTTTCATATGAGGAATACAGTGGACTTAGTAAGTGATAGGTGGAGCCCGCAATAGCTCCTAAATGTATCGGTAGGTCTCATGAGACAAACTAGTGTCTTGAAACAATGCCTTGAAAAAAAATTATTTGTAGTCTTGGCACAAGGCCTTGACTATGTGGTAATGATGTCTGGCATTAGGCATTCCCTCATTATGGAATTAGTAATTACATGTGATTATTCGACTAGTAGAATATTCGTCTTCTTGTTTATATGGTGATGTTTGTTTCATTTTTTCCATATTATGTCCAAGATTGTACTCAAAAAAGTTTTTGTCTTTATTACACATCCCACCTTAAAAGTTTATAGCTTCTTCTAAATTATTTACACTTAATCAGCATCTGAGCGCACCCCTTTCTTATGTTTTATTTTCTGAGGATCTCAAGAATTTTTTTAAGTTTGAGATGTAGGGTTAAGATAAGGTATCAATGGAATTATCAAAGGATTTTTTTTGTCTTGTTTGTTAGAAAGTGTAATGTAATGTCCTTGTATGTAATATATTTTCCAAGACTTCTAAACTGATTGGTATTTCGGGACTTGATTCCTTGTAATCATGCCAATGTATTAAAATAATGCACTGGCTCTGGGAAACTGGGGTCGGGGCATTACAGTAGGTATCAAATGAAATTTAGCAACAACATTAAAAATATATTTAGATAAGCTCTTATTAGATAACATTACCCTAAGATAGAATTTGAGTATCAATATTGAAGAACTTCCTAGAATTTTGGTAAGGTGGTGATTTTGTGAGTTTTCCAAGCAATGCATCCTTGTCTGGATATGAGTAGGTAGAAGCGGCTCTGGAACAAATGTACCTAGGGGTAAAACCTGAAAACACGGCTTTGAGTGAGACTCGAACAGGAACTAGTGCACAACAACGGGCTTTGCTGCACTCTTGGTTATGACACTCCCAGGGGATATGCATAGGATAATTCACATTTTCATTACAAGCCATTATGAAGGATTTAGGAGTAAATACTTCCTCAAAGGAAACATTTTTATTATAATGGATTATATCCATAAACAGTTCAATTTATGTTAGGTATTTTACACATTTGTAATTATTCATTGTGATTCATAAACTGACCTAGTGTATGCCATTGTTTAGAAATGGCGCCTAGTATAAGGAATGAGAACTCCAGCAATACGTATGATCCAAAGAGTAAGAAGGATCATATATTTCTTGGTATTAAGCAAACATTTAGAAGGGAAATAGTCTCCCATGTATTCTCAACACATGAAGAAACAATATCATGTATTAATAAGATAAATAAATAATTCTCTCAGTCCTATGGCTTTGAAGGGAAGCAAGAGAAGAAAAGGATGGTAGAGAGTAAGATGGATAAATTGAAGAGGGGAAGAAAGGATTTTCCCATATGGGATAAATGTGGAAAGAATCACCATGATAAATTCTTGAAGGGAATGGGAGTTTGTCATAAGTGTAGAGAAAAAGGACACCAAGTACATGATTATAAGGGTAAGAAAAAAGTTTCAAATGTACAATGCTTCATCTACAAGGAGTTGGGAAATTACACGAATCAATGTCCAAATCATCAGTGTATACCCCAAATAATGCTATTGGATAATAATAAAGTTATGATACTACCAAAGATGAAGATGAATGATTACATTTCTTACGTTTTTATTAAAGTATTTTGACATTTGATTATTGTATTAATGATGTACATGTTATAATAATTATAGAGTATATAATAATTGCACTGTAGTATTATTTCATTAAGGACTTGAGATTGTCTGGACCAAGAAAAGTGACTCAATTGCAGGTTAAAGTTTTGGAAAATATATGGTTGAGGGAAATATAAACAATAATATGGTTCTGATACTGAGGTAGTGATTTTGGAATAATACATGATTGATTTGGATAAATTATATTGGATATTCTTGACTATCTTGGAACTGATTAATGGTTTGTTTATTTCATCAATGTTGAAATATTCAAAATTTATGTATATAAGTAATATATCTAGTATTATATAAAGGATAAGGGAGCCTGAATGTAATCAATAAGGTTTTATTGTAATTCAGGGAGTTACCATGTTTTAAAAGAATACATGCTGAAGGTGCTCACATGTTATTATGTGGAAAAAAGGATCTTCTTTATGTTTACCTTCTTTATAAATTTTGGACTCTGAGTTTGGAAAGAATTATTTTGGATAATTCTAGATTGAGATTATTTTTGGACTGCCATAAAAGGATAAACCGGAGGTCAAGCAAAAACCCGTCACGTCCTGAAAGGCAACAAGACTTGAATGCGCAACTGAAGGACGAAAAGGGTTTATCACCTACCACTAGCCCACGTGAAGTCCTAGATTGAATAATGTAGTTTTTTTTAAGGTTTGGTAGATGAATTATAAATTCATTTTTTTAACCCTATACAAATAGAATGCATAGAATATTTTTTTATGTTCTATTATCATTTTGAATGAAAGATGAGTTTGTGGTAGAAATTAGTTAAAGGATGGAACTCTACTTGTCAAGTATATATTTTCTTTCTTCTCTTATTCTATGAATAAATTAATTCATAAACTTTAGGTAAGGGATACTAAAACTAAAAATTTATTATCCTTATACCTTATGTTTTGTTGAACTGATGATATTTTAAATCATCATAGATTTATGGCATTAAGGCCCTCAATTCTACAATTGTTTGTGACTGATGAACTCAATCACTCCCTATAAATATTTGTATTTTTCCTCCAATTATGTGTCTCTAATTTCAACCAATTTTCTCCTAATCGAGATCATAATTTTTTTGTGACCCTTTGATTTCCCTTTTCCTCTTATTAAGACTAAATTTTATTAAACCAATTTCTGATGTGGGTTTTCCCACAAAGGTATTTTCTATTTTCAAACTTTTATTTTTGAAGAATAATTTCAAATTGTGAGAACGCAATTTATTGAAGTATGGAAGAATGTAACACCCCAAGATTTCATGGTACGTTATTTCTTCAAAGTCATTCAATAACTTACACTACATGCAACACCAAGTTCAAGCGCACCACGACTTACCAAACTAGTCATTCAAAAGTGGTTAAGAATAGTATTAACTGAATTTTGAACTATATATATTCCTTATCATTTTAGAATCCATATTATGAGTTTCTTAGACATAATGTAAGAACTAATTCATTTTTTTCAGATAAAATAAGTATTTTTCAAAAAATGCACTTTTACCGCCTTTTAATGGTGAACCCTTTTTAAATCCAATATTTGAAACTTTTATATATTCAATTTGAAAAAATAAACTACTTATTTAGAATATAGACATAAGAATTTAGTTTCAATAAATTTTTGGTTTTTTCTGATAACTTTCATATTTGGGTGAATAGTGAAAAATACTATATTTTAACTGAAAACAAATTTTTTAATAAAAATAATTTATAGTGTTAAATTATTCATTTTAATGGTTTTGAAGTATAAATAGATTATATTTTTACCATTTAATCCAATTTTGGTCATTGTAAGTAATTTCACTTTGAAATTGGACATAAACAAGTGTCAATATTTTGATTGTTATTATTTCATAAAAATATGCCTTTTGGTTTTGACAACGGGAATTAATTTTAAATTAATAAATGAAAATTAAATGTTTTAATTTGGAAAAATAAACTTAATTTTTGAATTTGGAATATCAAAATTATCTTAGGGTGAATTTTTGGTATTTTTCTGAAAACTTTAAAATTTTGAGGAATAGTGAAAAACACAGAGTTATAGTTTAAAACCGACCTTTTATTTAAATAATTATTAATTTTATTTAAATTTATTTTAGGTCAAAATAGATACATAATACCTATATATATTCAATTTAATTCAATTCAGTCATTTTTTAATAATATTAGATATATAAAATTTTATTGAACTTTTCACTGTCTTTTACCCACCTCCTAGGAGAATTTGCAAATTCTCATAAAACTTAATTTTACTACTTCTATGAGTGAGATTTCAAAAATCCAAGAGACACAGTTTATATCAGTAAGAAAAATGTGGTTCAATAAGATAAAAATAAGTATTGGTGAATAGTAACCGTTTACTTTTATTTACCACAGTTAAAAGTAAATAGGGTAATTAAGGGTAAAAATAATAATATTATTACCATAAAACATGTCCTAATTCTATTGGATAAGTTTAATTCAACCAAAAACAACCTTAGGAATAAAATATGATCTTTTAGGTCCACTTGGATTAGATTAGGACATTTATTATTATTTAATTCAAAAAAGAGTTAAAATCAAGGTTTAATAACTAAAACATTTTTAATATAGGGTTATACATAAGATAATTTCAACAATAAATATTAATTAGAAAGATAAAAATATTTCCTACATAATGGTATTTTATTTATAATTTTTAGACATTAAATAATTAAATTTATTTATGATATAATGATGATGCAGTAATTACTATATTAATGATAGATTAAAATAATTGACATTATAAATATCCAAATAAATGTAATTTGAGATTTTTTATAAATCCCACTAATTTTATAGGTTACTATGACATTTTAGGGTTTTTTAGATAACTTTTTTTCAAAGTAATCATGCTGCTATGATTTTAACAAAAAAACAAATACCAAATAGTGTCAAAACTGACATAAAATAGTTTTTAAAAAACAAATATTATATTATTAATTGATATATTTGTTATAAAAATATAAGGTTCAGCCAAACGACTTATATAATAATATATATGACATTAATGAACCAATTCAGGTTATATTGACATTTTATAGTAAGTTTATTAACCATATAATATAAAAATACAAAGAGACATCGTAAATGTCAAACTATTTAACTAAGAGTTAAATATGAAGGTTAAGGTTAATATGGTAACCTAAACCTATCTAAAACATATTGGTTGAGTGGTTTTTGACACATACCCACCTTATCCTTTAAATAATTCATTTTTGATCCATTAGAAACCAAAAATGAATTTATTATAAAATACTATTTTAAGTTTTTCCTAAGGTTCCCCTCACCCATCATATAAAAGAGAACTTCCCCTTCTCTAAAATTCACATCTCCAAAGCCATTTGGCTTGACCAAAACCTACACAAATATCCTAAAAACTATCCTACCTTCATCCTAGAGGCCTTATGTTGGTTATAAATCCAACCTAAGGATCCATTTTGATCAAATCAAAAGGAAGAACCCGAAGAAGAGGTAATGCTTTCACCACCCTCTTTCAAGTTCTCTTATTCTTCAACATACTCTTTATTTGTTTTTTACATTATAAAATAATAACTCCAGTATCTTCTATATATTGTGATGTTATTGTAAATATGGAACAACTATATTAATTATTTTATCCATCTTATGAATGATAATGTCACCATGTGTGCGTACGTACGGCTTACCATCTCCACACCATGGTGTAATTTGTTATTCAACACTATGTTATTTGGATGGATATAATGATGAGTAATATGTATATAAATAATGAAAATAACATGATAATATCTCTTTAAAATTAATATACCATCCAATTTCACACCTTTAAGGAAATTATATTGTCGCTCGTGCATACGTACGGATTACTGTTTCTACAACACGATTAGATTCATTTCCACGTTCACCATTCATCAACGATTATAAAAATATATATTACTAAAAAGTATGTAATATATGACATAATAATTCTAATGGAGATATATATATATTTATTTATATATGTATTTATGTACTTAAATATATCTTATTCACTTACTTCCATTCAATACGATATGAAAATAGAAACAACATTTATGCGTATGTACGGCCTACCGTCTCCATAAACAGTGTTTTCTGTTTCATATATCAATATATTAAAAATATTTATATTCTAAATGTATATGATATATGAATCATGTTTTATATTCTATAAGTATTTAAATCATGGCCTAAATGATACGGTCAAGAATAACAAGTTAAAATACGTACGATAAAGAAAGCGATTATTACCAAAAATGTTAATTTAACATTAAAATAATTATGGGTAGTATAAAGTAATAAATGTGTCATTTATGATATAATAAATATTAATATGGTCCGAGTATAATATAATAACATACAATGGCCATTATACAGGAGGTTAAACATACCCTCAACCAATGGAAAGTGCAAGGTAAGGGGTTTTTTATCTCACTTTTAATTCCATGAGATTTCCATTGTTCACCACTTATTTATTGCTGGTGGTGTATTGTGTATTGTCATTTGATATATATTATCATGATTATATTTATATTCATGATATTCTGTTATTCATTTGGTGTTTATTGACTATTTTTCATATGACTCGATTGATTAAAATGAGGTAAGGGTTATTTCCTCAATCTCATTATTTTCCGAGGTTGTTTATGCGTAATTATTTTCTGGGACATATTTATCATCGATACACATATTTGAAGAAAATGTTTTCAAAATTAATTTTTTAAGGTTTTATGTGAGGGTCTATTTAACTATATCATCATTTTAAATGTTTTAAAGATTTATCTTTCTAAATCCTTTTAATTAATGTCCATGTTTTCAAAATGATTTTAAGGATTTATTTATATGGATATGAATGTTTTGAAATGATAATTCTTTTCAAAAGTTTCAAAGTGGTATGGGACACTTTGATTCAATAATATCTTTTAAATTACTTCCTTTATAAATGTGTGACTTTTAAATGATTTTACAAAAGGGGTATTTCTCTCAAAAAGTTTTACTCGTCATTTTCAACTATGTTAGCATCCTTTACTGGATATTATTTTTGATTGAGGTTGATTTATTGTAATAAAATCTTCCATATTGTATTGAATGATTTTTGATATGTTTGATTGTGGATGTTCTATTTTTATATAATTTGTTTTTTATGTTTAATTTATTGACATTTCATATACTAGTTTTAATAGGAATGTTTATGTTATGTTTACACTTGTTCATATGAGGAATGCAGTGGACTTAGTAAGTGACGGGTGGAGCCCGCTATAGCTCCTCGATGCATCGGTAGGTCTCATGAGAAAAACTAGTGTCTTGGAACAAGTCCTTGACAAAAAATTTATTTGTAGTCTTGAAACAAGGTCTTGACTATGTGGTAATGATGTCCGGTGTTAGGCATTCCCTCATTATGAAAGTAGTTATTACATGTGATTATTCGACAAGTAGAATATCCATGTGCTTGTTTATATGGTGATGTTTGTTTCATTTTTTCCATATTATGTTCAATATTATATTTAAAAAGGTTGTTGTATTTATTATACATCCTACCTTAAAAGTTTATAGCTTTTGCTAAATTATTTAGACTTACTGAGCATCTGAGCTCACCCCTTTCTTATGTTTTTTTTTTCCAGGATCCCAAGAGGTGTTTTAAGTTTGAGATACAGGGTTAAGCTAAGGGAGAAATGACATTCTCAAAGGATTATTTTTTTGTGTTGTTTGTTATAAAGTCTAATGTAATGTCCATGTACGTAATCTATTTTCCAAGACTGCTAAACTGATCTGTCTTTCGGGACTTGATTTCTTGTAATCATGCAAATGTATTAAAATAATGCACCGGCTTTGGGTAACTGAGGTTGGGGCGTTACAGTTGGTATTAGAGGAAGTTTAGAAACAACCATAGAACTATATTTAGATAAACTCTAATTAGATAACATTACCCTAAGATAGACTTTGAATATTATTATAAAAGAACTTCCTAGAATTTTGGTAAGGTAGTGATTTTGTGAGGTTTCCAAGCAATACATCCCTGTCTGGATACGAGCAGACAGAGGAGGCTCTGGAAATATATGTACCTATGGGTAAAACCCAGAAAACACCACTTTTATATAGACTCAAACGGTAACGGGTGCATAACAATGGTACTTGCTGCACTCTTGTTTATGACACTCCCGGGGGATATGCTTAGGATAATTCACATTTTCATTACAAGGCATTATGAAGGATTTAGGAGATAATACTTCCTCAAAGAAAACATTTTTATTATTATGGATTATATCCATAAATAGTTAAATTTATGTTAGGTATTTTACACATTTGGAATTATTCATTACAATTCATAAACTGACCTAGTGTATGCCATTTTTTTGAATTGGCGCCCAGTATAAGGATTGAGAAATCCAGCAATACGTATGATTCAAAGAGTAAGAAGGATCAAATCTTTCATGGTATTAAGCCAACATTTAGAAGAAAAATAGTCTCCCATGTATTCTCAACACATGAAGAAATAATATCATGTGTTAATAAGATAAGTAAATAATTCTCTCAGTCTCATGGCTTTGAAGGGAAGCAAGAGAATAAAATGATGGTATAGAGTAAGATGGATAAAGAGAAGAGGGGAAGAATGGATTTTCCCATATGTGATAAATGTGGAAAGAATCACCTTGGTAAATTCTTGAAGGGAATGGGAGTTTGTTATAAGTGTAGAGGAAAAGGACATCAAGTACATGATTACAAGGGTAAGAAAAAAGTTTCAAATGTACAATGCTTCATCAGAAAGGAGTTGGGACACTATGCAAATCAATGTCCAAATCATCAGAGTATACCACAAATGCTGCTATTGGATAACAATAAAGTTATGATACTACTGAAGATGAAGTGGAATGATTAGATTTCTTAAGTTGTTATTAAAGTATTATTTCATTTGATTATTTTATTAATGATGCACATGTTATAAGAATTATAGAGTATTTAAGGATTGCATTACAGTGTTATTTCACTACTAAAAAAATGGGAAATATCAGCGCTCAAATCGGGCTTTAACAGCGCTAAAAAAAGAGATGTAAATCTCAGCATTGATAAAGGGGTGGGCCCCTTTAACAGCACTTTTTTAGCTCTGTTAAAGTTCACCTTTATCAGTGTTTTTTTAGAGCTGTTAAATCCCTGCCTGCTGCAAATAGAAAATCTACATCAGTACAGCCAGCCGAACAAGACCTGCAGAAAAAACAGTATATCAAACAAGAAAATTTTATCTACTAATTATTCATTATGCAAAACATAAAGGTACCATTAAATACTTACATTTCCCCAAACACCCATAACACAACCCAACCACATCCTTCATCTCAATGCACTCAACCGATCTAAACACCAAGATGGATTTTACCCAAGACTATCTAATTCAAGACGTCGATCATGTCATCAATCGACCACTTAATTTCTATGGTGCTCCCCACTATACACTTTAGCTCACAAACACCACCATTAGATGTTTAACACCTCCATCGTCAGGAAAGAACCACTAGAACCCCAACTAAAACTCCACAACATACCCAACATGATTTCTAACTTACCATACTTAGACATCCATGAGAACACCAACCAATGTTATCATCCATCCTTTCCATCAAAACCACTTGGAATGGATGTGAATCCATCATCCATACATGAATCAAGGACAATTCAACTTTTCCTCAAAGATTGAACCCATTTTCAAAACATAATTAACATTTCAAAAAATCAAATAGATGTGGCTTACAACTCACCACATTTGTTCCTTTTTCCTGGAGGAATTTGAAACATGCACCACATAGGTTGTAAAAGAAGTAGAGTATAGATATCTTTAATCGTAAAAAGCCATAACCCCAAGTTTATCCTTGAGGAAACTGATGAGTGATGTCTGTGAATGCTTTTTGGAACTAGGAACTGACTCTCTTGATGAAACACGGGAAATATCTTTAAATGTAGCCTCAATTGACGAATCATTGGAACAATTTATTGTATTGGATGCTCTTAATGTCAGATTTAGCATCCTATATTGTTCATAAAATGGATTGGCCAACTTCCAATCTATCATGGAGGCTGCCGCACCACCTTTACACGCAACTAATGATCAGAGGCAGCTTGATTAGCAAAACAATCCTGAGGGAACTGGACATGAAATATCATGTGGTGCCATAGTTGCTCAGCAACCTCAATTTTCCTCACATGATATAAGGCTATTTCATTATGTCTAAGACATAGTGAGAGGATAAGAGAAGGTGGAAGTCCTGTAGACGAACAAAATCAACAATGAACATCCACCACCCTTTCACTATATACATCAAAATCATATCTTTAAGAACGTCCATGTGAATTTCTATCTTACTCCCATCAAGGGTGATGCATGTTGGTCAACTTGTTTTGGAAATTTTTTATCTTCATCCGTGCCTTGTACTTTCACCCATGAATTTGAAGGTGAGTATGCATACACGATAGTTTACCTTCTTAGAGAAGAGTTTCTCGAAGAGTATAAGAGACATGAAGCAATGAAGATCATTAGAGTGTTGGAGAAAATGTGGTTGCTACAAACAATGTGGAAATCGACTTGTGCAACGCGGCCTAAGTTACAACTTGCAGGTATTGTACTTTATTTTTTTCTGGAGGTTTTCAGTGTAAATGAATTTTGGAATGATCATTTCTATTCATTGTCTTTTAGGTTTTTTTGACAGCTGAGGGGAAAGGGTGGGGTCTGCAAACATTGGAGGATATGTCGAATGGTGATTTTTTGTGTGAATATGTTGGAGAAATGTTAACTCACACAGAACTGTGAGAGAGAAAGCTAACTAAGAGTAGTGAAAAGCATGCATATACAGTTCTCTTAGATGATGATCGGGGTTCGGGGGGCTTGAAGGGAAAAGAGTCCATTTGGTTAGATGTTAGATACTATGGAAATGTTTCAAGGTTTATTAACAATAGGTAAACAAGGCATGTATAGCTCAGCGCTGATAAATGGGTGGGCCCCTTTAACAGCGCTAAAAAAGCGCTGTTAAAGGTGACCTTTAACCTTGAAACATTTCCATAGTATCTAACATCTAACCAAATGGCCTCTTTGCCCTTCAAGCTCCCCGAACCCCAATCACCTTCTAAGAGAACTGTATATGCATGCTTTTCACTACTCTTAGTTATCTTTATCTCTCACATTTCTACGTGAGTTAACATTTCTCCAACATATTCACACACAAAATCACCCTTCGACATATCCTCCAATGTCTGCAGACCCCACCCTTTCCCCTCGGATGTCAAAAAAACATAAAAGAAAATGAATAGCAATGATAATTCCAAAATGAATTTACACTGAAACCCTCCAGAAAAAAATAAAGTACAATACCTACAAGTTGTAACTTAGGCCGTGTTGCACAAGCCGATTTCCACATTGTTTGTATCAACCACATTTTCTCCAACACTATAATGATATTCATTTCTTCATGTCACTTATACTCTTCCAGAAACTCTTCTCTAATAAGGTCAACTACCGTGTACGCATACTCACCTTCAAATTCATGGGTGCAAGTACAAGGCACGGATGAAGATAAACAATTTCCAAAACAAGTTGACCAATGTAAGTATTTAATGGTACCTTTATGTTTTGCATAATGAATAATTAGATAGTCATGTTTGTGAATGATTTTTGGAACTAGGCACTGACTCGCTTGATGAAATAGATAAAATATCTTTAAATGTAGCGTCAATTGCTGAATCATTGGAACAATTTCCTGTATTAGATGTTCGAAATTCCAGATTTAGCATCCCATATTGTTCATCAAATGGATTGGTGAACTTCCAATCTATCATGGAAGCTACTGCATACATGAAACTAACGATTGGAGATTTTATTGGTTCATACGTGATATGAAGGTATTTTGGATATTTTACTGGTTTTTTTGTCCAAATCCCAAGGAAATGTGGTTCATCATTATTGCATGTTGCTGGTGTATTTCATCTATTAAAATGGACAAATGACCCATTGGAGAAAGAATGTTTTATTTAATAATAATTATAATTTTTCTACAAACATTTACATACAATAATGTTTCATATTTTTATCTCCATGAACCCCTCTCAAAAATGTCTGCCAATTATACATGTCTGCAACTCTTGAAATAAAAGTCATATCTTCATGCTATTTCTGGACAATCTTGCATCAGGTATGCGGCCCACTCGTTTCTAAACATATCTACATCATCTTGTGAATATGACGCTTTTCAGCATTCATAATAGTACTGAAAAATATATAAATAAATAATTAATAAATAATTTAAATGAAATAGTACTTGTTTTCGAAAATACCTCTTTAGGGATGCTAGTTTGTCCATTGACAACGATCTCTCTCATGAATCTACAAACATAATAACCGCAATCTTTGTCGTTTGTTTGTTTTGGACACTACAGAAACATTGATCATGAGGCGAGTAAGTAACTTGTTTTGATATATGTTTGGATAGTGCAATTTTATTATATATACCCTGATACTTGTCTAGAAGTAGTACTTGTTCGGCTCCTTATGCTTAGCCCCTGTCCTCATACCATGATTTAGACGATATTGGTACACTGCCCTATCATAAAAGAATCCTCAGTAAAAGATAATATATATTATATAACTTGATGTTTGGACCTAAAATGTAGGATGTAGTGTCTTACAGATTAACAAACCGCATCACATGCGGTCAGTTTATTGGATATTCGTGCTTTGAATCCAGAAAATAAATCTTGGGAGTATCCAAATTCACCGCAATTAGCAGCCAATGTTTCCTAAATACACAAAAAGGAATAAGTAATGAAAGAAATGAGATGGGACATCTGGATGATGGAACTTTCCTTTAGTGGAAAGGCTTGGGTCATGATGGTGGAATGCCTTGAGTGACAATGTTGGGTTTTAATGAGATGGGACATGTGGATGATGGACCATATCCTGAGTTATAAGGTAGTGGGTTAGGATTTGAACCTAGGACATTACCTTGTACCTTTTAATAATGGGTTGAGTTCTTCGATGATTCTTTCCCCGGGCCTTTGGGTCTGGGTTGGAACATGGGTACCAATATGATGGCATGTGGAGATGATGGAATTTTTTTATGGTACCAAATATGGAATGATCATGTGTTATGGTGTCGTAGTTAGCACATAAAGACCTAACGTTCACTAAGTCAGGGTGCCCTAGTTAGCACATGACATCCAACATTCTTAGGTGATGTTTTTATTTTCCTCATCCATACATGGATATGATGATATATACTAGGGGAACATGGTGTTACCCTACTGATATGTATTTCTCACACCATGCATAGGCACTTTGGAGCATGTTCAGACCATATATCTATTTTATATGTTTGAGCATAGGTTTTACATGGGATCAATCTGAAGCATCTTGAATGGCATCGAGTGATTAGGATTTCACTATGGCCCAAGGATGGTAGTAGGGTTGGTGTGTATTGTTCAAGGGGTAAATCAAGAGGGAAAAACAATATTTAAAAGATGCACTATATAAAATGTAATCTAGACATTTACCACAAACAATATAATCGAATTCCAAACACATAGGCATACAAAATTATTCGAAAACATAATTCGCATCACAAAATTAATTTATAGAACAACAATAAATGCACAAAACTCATACTAAAAACATCTATAAATTTTAGGGCATCCACTTACCTTGGGTGAAGAAATCGGTGAAGTCTAAGGGAAAACCCAAAGGGTGAGGGAGCCTTCTGCGCTGCCTCGGGAGGGGAAGACGCGACCGCCAGAGTGGGGGGTGCACGGGAGGAGACGCCAACCATTGAATGCAGTCCAGAGGGGAATAGGAAGAGTAGGGTTCGGAGGGATGAAGATCTGCTGGAGTAGGGTTCACGCGGAGTACGGTCCAGAGTGGAAGAGGAGGAGTATGGTTTGGAGGGAGGAAGATCCGCGGAAGAGGTTTGAGGGGAAGGATAAAGAGTACGGTGGAGGTCCGGCAAAGGGAAGATCGGGGGGAGGGAAGCTGTCGCAGGGGTACAGTATCGCGAGAGCTTGGGGCCCGATAAGAAAGAGGAGATTGTGTGCCTGCTTTTAATAAAATCGGAGACAAGTTTTATCAGTGCTAAAATTTTAGCGCTCATAAAGGGTGGCTTTATCAGTGCTTTTCTAGCACTGATAATGGTGTACTTTATCAGTGCAAAAAAAGCGCTGATAAAGCCACCCTTTATCAGCACTAAAATTTTAGCACTGATAAAATCTCACTTTATCAGCGCTTTTAATTAGCGCTGATAAAGATTATCCTTTATCAGCACTTTTTTATTAGCACTGATAAAGGGTGGCACTTCCCTTGCCCGTTTTTGTAGTAGTGTTTCATTAAGGACTTGAGATTGTGTGGACCAAGAAAAGTGACTCAATAGTAGGTTAAATTTTTGGAAAATATATGGTTCAGAGAAATATAAATCCTAATATGGTTCTGATACTGAGGTAGTTATTTTAGAATAATACATGATTGATTTGGATAAATTATATTGGATATTCTTAACTATCTGATAACTGATTAATGGCTTTTTTATTTCATCATTGTTGGAATATTCAAGATTTTTGGATATAATGAATATATCTAGTATTATATAAAGGATAAGGGAGCATGAATGTAATCAATAAGGTTTTATGGTAATTCAGGGAGTTACCATGTTTTATAAGAATACATGATGATGGTGTTCATATGTTATTATGTGAAAAAAAGGATATTCATTATGTTTACCTTCCTTATAAATTTTGGACTGTGAGTTTGGACATAATTATATTGGATAATTCTAGTTTGAGATTATTTTTGGATTTCCATACATGGATAACCCAGAGGTCTGGCGGCAACCCGTCGCGTCTGGCAAGGCTGCGAGACTTGAACCCACAACTGAAGGGCGAAAAGGGTTTATCACCTACCACTATCCCAGGTGATGTCCTGGATTGAATAATATTTTTTTTAAAAGGATTTGTAGATGAATTATAAATTCATTTTTTTCTACCCTATACGAATAGAATAAATAGAATATTTTTTTAAGTTCTATTATCGTTTTGAGTGAAAGATGAGTTTGTGGTAGAAATTAGTTAAAGGATGGAACTCTACCTGTCAAGTATTTTTTTTTCTTCTCTTATTCTATGAATAAATTAATTCTTAAACTTTATATAAGGGATCTTAAAACTAAAAATTTGTTCTCTTAATACCTTATGTTTTTTTGAACTGATGATATTTCAAATCATCATAGATTGATGGTTTTGAGGCCCTAAATTCTACAATTGTTTTTGACTGATGACCTCATTCACTCCCTATAAATATTTATGTTTTTCCTCCAATTATTTTTATCTAATTTCCACCAATGTTCTCCTAATCAAGATCAAAATTTGGTGGTGACATTTTCATTTCCATTTTCCTATTATTAAGACTAAATTTTATTAAACCAATTTCCGATGTGGGTTTTCCGACAAAGGTATTTTCTATTTTGAACCTTTTATTTTCAAAGAAAAATTTCAAATTGTGAGGACGCAATTTATTGAAGGATATAATAATGTAACACCCCAAGATTTCATGGTACGTTATTTCTTCAAAGTGATTAAATAACTTGCACTACATGCAACACCGAGTTCAAGCGCACCACGACTTACCAAACTAGTCGTTCAAAAGTGGTTATGAATAGTATTAACTTAATTTTGAACTATATATATTCCTTATAATTTTAGAATCCATATTATGAGTTTCTTAGATATAATGTAAGAACTAATTCGTTTTTCTCAGATAAAAGAAGTATTTTTCAAAAAATGAACTTTTACCGCCTTTTAATGGTGAACCCTTTTTAAATATAATATTTGAAACTTTTATATATTCAATTTTACAAAATAAACTTCTTTTTTAGAATCGGGATAGATGAATTTAGTTTCAAAAAAAATTTGGTGTTTTTCTGATAACTTTCTTATTTGGGTGAATAGTGAAAAATAGTATATTTTAACTGAAAAAAACCTTTTTAATCAAAATAATATATACTATAAAATTATACATTTTAACGGTTTGTAAGTATAAATAGATTATATTTTTACCATTTAATCCAATTCTGGTTATTTTAAGTAATTTCACTTTGAAATTAGACATAAACAAGGGACAATCTTATGATAGTTATTGTTTCTTAAAAATATGGCTTTTGGTTTTGACAACGGTAATTAATTTAAAATTAATAAATTCAACTTCTATATTTTGAATTTGGTAAAATAGACTTCATTTTTTAATTTTGAATATCAAAATTATCTTAGGGTGAATTTTTGCTATTTTTCTGAAAACATTCAATTTTTGATGAATAGTGAAAATCACTCAGTTAATGTTTATAACCGACCTTTTATATAAATAATTATTAATTTTATTTAAAAAAATTTAGGTCAAAATAGATACATAATACCTATATATGTTCAATTTAATTCATCGTAATCATTTTTAAAAAATATTAGATATATAAAATTTTATTAAACTTTTCACCGTCTTTTTCCCACCTCCTATGAGAATTTGAAAATTCACATATAACTTAATTTTACCACTTATGTGAGTGGAATTTCAAAAATCCGAGAGACACAGTTGATATTAGTAAGAAAATGTGGTTCAATAAGATAAAAATAATTTTTTTTGAATAGTAACTTTTTACTTTTATTTACCACAGTTAAAAGTAAATAGGGTAATTGAGGGTAAAAATGATATTATTATTACCCTAAAACATGTCCTAATTCAATTGGATAAGTTTAATTCAACCAAAAACAACCTTAGGAATAAAATATGATAATTTAGGTCCACTTGGATTAGATTAGGATATTTATTATAATTTAATTCAAAGAAGAGTTAAAAGAGTTAAAATCAAAGTTTAATAACTAAAACATTTTCAATATAGGGATATAAATAAGATAAATTTAAATATAAATATTCATTAGAAATATAAAAAATATTTCCTACATAATGGTATTTTATTTATAATTTTTAGACATAAAATAATTAAATTTATTTATGACACAATGATGATGTAGCAATTACCGTATTAATGAATGTTTAAAATAACTGACATTATAAATATCCAAAAAAATATAATTTGATAGTTTTTTATAAATTACACTAATTTTATAGGTTAATATGACATGTTAGGGTTGGTTAAATCAATTTTTTTCTAAGTAATCATGTTGTTATCATTTTAACAAAAAAAAAATACCAAATAGAGTCAAAATTGACATAAAATAGTTTTTAAAAAAAATATTATATTATTTATTGATATAATAGTCCTAAAAATATAAGTTTCGTCCAAAAGACTTATATAATAATATATATGACATTACTTAACCAATTGGGGTTCTATTGACATTTTATAGTAAGTTTATTAACCATATAATATAAAAATACAAAGAGACATGGTAAATGTCAAACTATTTAACTAAGAGTTAAATCTATAGGTTAAGGTTAATATGGTGACCTAAACCTATCTAAAACCTATTGGTTGAGTGGTTTTCGACATATCCCCACCTTATACTTTAAATAATTCATTTTAGAGCCATTATAAACCTAAAATTAATTTATTATAAAATGATATTTTAAGTTTTTCCTAAGGTTCCCCTCACCCCTCTTATAAAAGGGAACTTCACCTTATCTCAAATTCACATCTCCATAGCCATTTGACTCAGCCAACCCCTTCCCAAATATCCTACCAACTATCATACCTTCATCCTAAAGGCCTTAAATTGGTGAGAAAGCCAACCTAAGGAGCCCTTTTTTTCAAATCAAAAGGAAGAACCCGAAGAAGAGGTAATGATTTCACCACCCTCTTTCAGGTTCTCTTATTCTTCCACTTACTCTTTATTTGTTGTTTCCATTATAAAATAATAACTCCAGTATATTCTATATACTGTGATGTTATTATAAATAATTCAAAACTATATTCATTAGTTTATCCATCTTGTAAATGATAATGTCACCATGTGTGCGTACGTACGGATTACTGTCTCCACACCGTGGTGTAATTTGTTATTAAAAACTATGTTATTTGGATGTATATAATGATGAGTAATATGTTTATAAATAATGAAAATAACATGATAATTTATTTTTAAAATTAATATACCATCTAATTCCACACCTTTAAGGAAATCATATTGTCGCTCGTGCGTACGTACATATTACCATCTCCACGAGGCGATGAGATTCATTTCCATGTTCACCATTCATCAATGATTATAAAAATATATATTAATAATAAGTATGTAATATATGACATAATAATAATAATGGATATATATATATATATGTATTTATGTACTTACATATATCTTATTCACTTACTTCCGTTCAATACGATATGAAAAATAGAAACAGGGTTTATGCGTATGTACGGCTTACCGTCTCCATAAATGGTGTTTTCCATTTCATATATCTATCTATTATAAATATTTATATTCTAAATATATATGATATATTAATCAAGGTTTATATTTTGTAATTATTTAAATCATGACCTAAATGATACGGTCAGGAATAACAAGTTAAAATACGTACGATAAAGAAAGCGATTATTACCCGAAATGTTTATTTAACATGAAAACAATTATTAAATGGGTAGTATAAAGTTATAAATGAATCATGTATGATATAATAAATATTAATATGGTCTTGTTATAATATAATAACATACAATGGTCATTATACTGGAGGTTAAACATACCCTCGACCAAAGGAAAGTGCAAGGTAAGGGGTTTCTTATCTCACTTTTAATTCCGTGAGATTTCCATTTTTCACCACTTATTTATTGCATGTGGTGTATTTTTTATTCTCATTTGATATATATTATCATGATTATATTTATATTCATGATATTCTGTGATTCATTTGGTGGTTATTGACAATTTTTCATACGACTCGATTGATTACAATGAGGTAAGGGTTATTTCCTCAATATCATTATTATCTGAGGTTGTTTATGTGTAAGTATTTACTTAGACATATTTATCATCAATACACATATTTCAAAAAAAAATCAAAATGAATATTTTAATGTTTTATGTGAGGGTCTATTTAACTAGATCATCATTTTAAATGTTTTAAATCTTTATCTTTCTAAATCTGTTTTCAAAATGATTTTAAGGATTTATTTATATGGACATGAATGTTTGAAATGATAATTATTTTCAAAAGTTCCAAAGTGGTATGGGACACTTAGATTCAAAAATCTCTTTTAAATTACATCCCTTATAAATGTGTGACTTTTAAATAATTTTACAAAAGGTTTTTTCTCTCAAAAAGTTTTACTCATCATTTTCAACTATGTCAGCATCCTTTACTGGATATTATTTTTAATTGAGGTTGATTTATTATAATACAATATTCCATATTATATTGAATGAGTTATGATATGTTTGACTGTGGATGTTCTATTTTTATACCATTTGTGGTTTATGGTTAATGAATTGACATTTTATATGCTTTTTTTACTACGAATGTTTATGTTATGTTTCTACTTTTTCATATGAGGAATGCAGTGGACATGGTAAGTGACGGGTGGAGCCTACTATAGCTCCTCGATGTATCGGTAAGTCTCATGATACAAACTAGTGTCTTGGCACAAGGCCTTGACAAAACAATTATTTGTATTCTTGGCACAAGGCCTTGATAGTGTGGTAATGATGTCCATCATTAGGCATTCCCTCATTATGAAATTAGTTATTACATGTGATTATTGGACTAGTAGAATATCCATGTTCTTGTTTATATGGTGGTGTTTGTTTCATTTTTTCCATATTATGTTCAAGATTATATTTAAAAAGTATATTTTCATTATTACACATCCTACCTTAAAATTTTATAGCTTCCGCTAAATTATTTACCCTTACTGAGAATCTGAGATCACCCCTTTCTTATGTTTTATTTTACCAGGATCCCAAGAAGTGTTTTAAGTTTGAGATGCAGGGTTAAGCTAAGGGAGCAATGGAATTCTCAAAGTATTTTTTTGTGTTGTTTGTTAGAAAGTGTAATGTAACTTCCATGTATGTAATCTATTTTCCAAGACTTCTAAAATAATTAGTCTTTCGGGACTTGATTCCTTGTAATCATGCCAATGTATTAAAATAATGCACCGGCTCTGGGTAACTGGGGTCGGGGCATTACAGTCTTGATTTCTATTTAAAAGAGTTGTTTATCTCAAATAGTTGGGAGAAACTCAGCATTGATGATATGATTATTGTGTGGGAATTTATTTCTATATTTTCAAAAGAGTTACTTGATCTTATCCTAAATAATGAAGTTTATTTATCAATAAAACTCATACAAGGTGATACAACTATTTCAAAGAATATATATAGAATGACCCCGATTGAGTTACTAGAATTGAATAAAAAACTAAGAGAATCTAGAAAAGGAATTTATTCAGCCATGTGTGTCACCTTGGGGTGAACCAGTTCTTTTCTTTAATAATAAATTTGGATCAATGAAACTCTATATTGATTATAAATAACCTAACAATACCACAATAAAAATAAGTATCATCTTCCTCATATTGATGTCTTTTTTGATCAACTACACGGATCTCAATACTTTTCAAATATTGTTCTCCATTATGAATATCATCAATTGAGGGTAAATAAGCAGCATAAACCCAAGAAAATATTATGTACAAGTCATGAAAACTATGAATATATAGTTATATTTATTTTTCAAAAAAAATCCCCACTATCTTCATTGATTTAATGAATATAGAATTTATAGATTACCTTGATCAGTTTGTGGTAGTATTTATAGATGATATTATTATATATTCAAAGATCAAGGAAGATCATTTTTATAATTTGAGGATTGTACTAAAGAACTTAAGTAAATAGAAGTTGTATGAAAATTTTACAAAGTGTGAATTTTGGCTACAAAAAGTACCAATTCTAGGTTATATAGTCCCATGAAAAGGTATATTCATGGATCCATCAAAGGAATTGGTTATTGAATGTTGGAATACAATAACCGATGTGATTGAGATCTATAGTTTTCTTAGGTTGATTGTATATTATCAATGCTTTGTGGATAATTTCTCACGACTGTATAATACACTTAAAAAGTAATGTAACAACTGGTCCCCGCCCACCAGCTTCCCCGCAGACACGTGGGGCCCACCCCAGGGTCCACCCATGTACCTGAACGGGTCATCTGATTAATGACAGTCCCCACAGGCCAACACATGTCATTTCCAGTGTGCTTTGTCCTCACTCACACACATCCTGGGAAACCTCCCAAAAGGTCACCCATCCTGATCACCACTCCAGGCCAATCACGCTTAACTGTGGAGTTCTAATCAGACAGGCTCCCAAAAAGGAAGGTCCACCTTGTTGACATGAGTCATATCATTTAGACATTTAACCCTTTATCATTTGGGGGTGTTACAATCACCCCCCCCCCCTTAGAGCACAACGTCCTCATTGTGGGCCCTACATCTCAACCCAGAAGATCACCCATCCTGATCACTACTCTAGGACAATCACGCTTAACTGTGGAGTTCTAATCAGACAGGCTCCCGAAAAGGAAGGTTCACCTTGTTGACATGAGTCATATCATTTAACCATTTAACCCTTTATCATTTGGGGGTGTTACAATCACCCCCCTCCCCCCTTAGAGCACAATGTCCTCATTTTGGGTCCTATATCTCAACCCAGGCAGTGCACCACACTTAAGGCTGGGTACCACCTCTGATACGAAATGTAACAACTGGGCCCCGCCCACCAGTTGCCCCGCAGACATGTGGGGCCCACCCCAGGGTCCACCCATGTTCCTGAATGGGTCATCTGACTAATGACAGTCCCCACAGTCCAACACATGTCCTTTCCAGTGTGCTTTGTCCTCACTCACACACACCCTAGAAAACTTCCCAAAAGGTCACACATCCTGATCACTACTCCAGGCCAATCACGCTTAACTGTGGAGTTCTAATCAGACAGGCTCCCGAAAAGGAAGGTGCACCTTGTTGAAATAAGTCCTATCATTTATCCATTCAACCCTTTATCATTTGGGGGTGTTACAAGTAAACTCAGAAGGGAGATATGTTTATTTGTACAGGTGAATGTGAATAAAATTTCAAGGAACTGAAGAGAAAGTTACTCAGCACACATATTCTTAAAATACCCAACAGTAGATGAGATTATAGGATTTGTATGGATATATATAGGGAGGGACTAGGATTCGTTCTCACACATAATAATATGGTGATATCTTTTGTTTCACGTAAATTGAAGGTTCACGAGAAAAATTACCCAAATCATGATTTGGATTTAGCTGTAATAATTTTTGCATTAAAGATTTTATCTTTATAGAGAAATATGTGACTTATATACAGATCATAAAAGTTTAAATTATATATTTAATTAAAAATAGAAGAATATTTTTTATAGAATATGGTTTGATTTGATTAAATATTATGAATTCTCAGTACATTATCACCCTGAGAAAGAAAACAAGGTGGAAGATGTTGTGAGTCGAAAGGATCATGCTAGAAAATATATAATGATGATTAAAAAAGTCTAATATTTCAATATTTTCAAAGGATGGATCTTTAAATCATGAATTTAGTGGATAAATATTATATTTATTAAATGATTTTTAAACTATATATCTATGTGAGGATTAAAGAGGCATAAAAGGATGATGTAGAGCTATAGAAGAAGTTCAAACAATTTCTTGAGTTGAACCTTGATTATGATGGAATGATAAGGTTTGGGAACACTATATGAGTTTCATCTATACCAGATTTAAATTAGGAGCTATTAGATGTGGATTATAGTATATTATTCTCAATTCATCCTAGAAGTAAAAATATGTATAGATATCTAAAATATTATTTCTATTGGTACAACATGAAGGGGGATATTTATAAGTATATATATTGGTTCTTGGTATATCAGCAATTTATGACTTAGATATATAATTCTAAGAAAATATAACGACAATTACCCACACCATAATGGAAATGGGAAAATATCAGCATGAATTTTTTCCTCATAATCTCAAATACATCTAATGGTCATAATTCTATTTGGGTTGTAATAAATTTCCTTATAAAGTCAAAATACTTCATTTCTATCAGAGAATATATCTCTCTTGAACAACTTACCAAGTTATATATTAAGTAATAGGTGATATTTCATAGAGTACCACATTCTATTGTATCATATTAATTTGAGGTTTATCTTGATGTTATGGTTAATTATATAGTAGGATCTAGATATAGAGATATTTTTCATCAATACTTATCTTTCTTAGATTGATGGTAAATATGATAGATCTATTCAAACCCTGGAGGATATGTTGATATCCTATTATTTGGAATTATATAGTGGTTGGGACCAACAAATTCCTCTAGTCAAGTTTTATTACAACAATAGCTTTCACTCAAGCATTCAAATGGATTCTTATGATTCCCTCTATAAAAGGATGTTCAAAACTTCTATATGTTAGGATGAAATTGGATAAAGAAAACTATTGGGGCTTGAAGAAATGGAATATAAAGTAAAATACATTCAATATCACATAATAGCATCTTAGGTTCAATAGAAAATTTATGCTTACAAAAATATATTTCTATGAATATATCCTTTGAAGAAGGCTATAAGATTTTGAAATAATGAAAAATTGATCCCAAGATATATTTGGATTTCTAAAATCTTGATTGTATTGGGATGGTATATTATCATTTACCACTAGCACTAAATGTCTCTCAAGTTCAAAATGTTTTCCATGTATCTCCCCTAAGTAAGTACATACCTAATTTTTTATATGTACTAAACATGGTGGTCAGATTGCTAAAGAATGATAGTTCTTATAAAGAACAACAGGTAAAAAACTATGATCTTAGAGATAAATTACTACACAACTAGACTACTCACTTGATTATAGTTTTCTAGAAGAATTAGGAATTCAAAGAAGATGCTTGGGAACCTTAGGATATAATGGAATATAGATATCCTTAATTTTTTGAATTGAATCTATTGATTGTCTTTGAAAAATTCAATTTAAATGTGGTAGAATCTAACCCCTTGAGTTTTATGATATATTTATGTCTAAATAAATTTAATTTCTTTGAGATCTTATAATACATGAAAGACTAAATATAAATAAAACATAATATAGCATACCATTAAAAGCTAGCCGTTAAATTGGTGGGTTAGAATAGGAATAAATAAATTTTGAAAAAATTGAGGTTTATATATGTATAAAATGAATTAATTGGTTATCAATTAATTAGAAAATAATAATCATTTGAAGATAAAGGAGATATTTCTCTATATGTAATTTTGTTTGTATTGAAAAATTAAATAGATCACTATTGGTGAATTATTTTAATAAAAATTATATATTATATATTCAATAAAAATTTTTAACATTCTTCTAATATTATTTCAATGCATTAAATAAGAATATTTATATATATCTCTCTCTAATTTTATGCTTAAAAATGTATTTCTATAAAAAAAATTCATCACGTTTTCCACACTTATTTTAAAGTGAATTTATACCACATATAGAAATTGAATCTTGAAAATCAAATTCCATATTTTGGAATCATCAGGATCAAAATTGGTGAACATGTCTTTTTTATTTTTGGTCAATATCAATAGTAACCATAGTAAATTTTTGTCACCTTGGTAATGGTAAATCGGGTAAAATATGGTTAAAACAATGTGATAAGGCTTTAAAATTTGTCTAATACATTAATTTATACTATTTAATGAATGTATATAGGTCATTTACATCAAATTATCGAATACACTGGAACTTAGAGAGATATTAATTTGAATATGACCTTTATACTAATCTAAGAAAAGATTAAATACAAAATGTCACTTTCCTAAATTTAATATCTCTATAATTTTTATATAAGTATAAAAAGAGGATAAATTTGGTTATAAATATTTATTTGAAATATAAATTATTATTTTTTATCATAATAATTTATTTATAATTTTTCTTGATTAAATAATTGTGTTAAACTATTATGCAATGTCAACACTATATTTATTCAATTAATAGAATAATAAATAAATAATTTTAAAAATATTAAGAATAATATAATTTACATAATTTATTGTGTACCATGAATTTTTTAAATACATATCACATATTAGTGATGTTTGAAAGTATAATACTTTAATTTTATCTTTATCTTGGTGTCTTTAAAGACAAATTAAATGAATAGTTTTAAAATTGACATTCATGATATTTTACAACAAATAATATTTTGTTAAATGATTGAAAATTCATAATCTTATCTTTATTAAAGTTAATATAATATTTTTTTAAATATCAATCAATTTCCATTTATGAGTAATTATTCTATTTATAATAACATTTTTAACCCTTTATGACTGAAATAATTATTACTTTGATTAGGTCAAAAATGATTAATGTAGGGGTTAATCAAATATATAAGGTTTAAAATGACACATAAAAACTTACTATATTTCATTTTATGATGATATTTATACCATAAACTCTTTTATTCAAATATATAACCAATATGAAGCATTTTTCTTGATAGTTACTTTTATATTTTAATATTTTGAGAAATTCCATGTGTGTCCTCTCCCTCGCTTATAAAAAGATGCACCTTCTTTATCTTATTTAAACAACATTGAGCCTTATAAATAGATATATCCTATAAAATTATCTTATAAAAATACTTATCTATGTTATATAGTTTCTTTTATTCCCAAAATACCAACGATAGTATCATTAATATGATATCTAAATGAGTTCTTTCAAAGAAGAGGTAATTGCATTAACCGATCACTTTCTTTTTAATTATTATTTTATCTCCTATAAATCTATGATATTTATAATAAAATAATATATTAGGTATCCTAAATATTATTTAATTTTATTATGATTTTGAATTCACCTTTATTCACCCTATTTTCCATCAAATGAAAAGTGAAAGTATTGCCTGTGTGTACTTACGGCTTACCATCTCCACAGAGTGATATAATTTATTTCCTATCACCGTATTTAATGGATGGTGTTTATTATGGGTATAATATTTATATATTATACTTATGACATAGTTATACTCCAATAATTATAATATCACACCTATCTTCTTTACTTTCAATCAGTTCGAAAATGATAATGTTGTTTGGGTATATGTGTAGACTACCACCTCCACGAAGCGGTGTGATTTATTTCTCATTTACATTTTATTTGGATAATAATAAGGATATATTTAATAAATATATATGACATATAAGATACAATAAATATTTTTTAAAGGTTGATTATTTTTTACCTTTATATTTTTCATCTATCAGAAAATGAAAACAGTGTTCATGCGTACATACGAATTGTCGTCTCCATGAATGATGTAATTCATTTTTTAATATCTAAATTTTATGGATAACTATAAATATATATATATATATATATATATAATGAATATATATGATATTTATATCAATTTTAAAAAAATTTACATGATGGAGCCATGATAAAATTTAAAGGGTCAGAACTACTGAACTGAAATTCATATGAAAAGTGAAATAGTTAACACTTGAAAACAATGATTTTAGTAAGGAATCATTATTTACTGAGATTGTTTATGATTAAATATAAAATAATGAAATTTCATGATATATCACTCATTCATATCATGAGTTTTATTCTCCTATATTTATTTATGTATAATAAATTTTTTCCTTTCATTTTACTCTCCTTAATAACTCTAGATATCAAAATAGGTTTTTAAGAGAAAATCAACTTTACATCTCTCTTCGGTCGAAAGTCCTTTATCTTATATTTCTATGATTTCTAAAAAAAATTCAAAGTTTTTTTAATATTATACAATTACTTTGTAAATTTGTTTTTATAAATCTTTTTAATATTTAAAAAATTGTTAAAAATGAATCTTCTTTTCATTTTCTGAATGAGGTGCTTCTGGTTTTTTATCAAAAATGTGAAAGGAATATTTGTTTTAATTTATGTGTCATGAACATAATTTCCTTCCATCATAACTTATCAATGATTTCAAACTTACTTTACATGTTTGCAATGTTATTTTTTAAAAAAAAATATTTTTCTCAGTATTTGCGAATTTTTTAGATTTTGAATAAGTGATTTCAAAGTGAAAAGGTTATTTTAATTGAGAAATGTTTTAGTGATATTTTAAAGGAATTTTTCATCTATGGTAACATCCTTTGATGTTACTTATTATTTAATGGGGTTATCATCTAATGATACCATCCAATTTTATTATTTTTATGTCTTATGATGATGATGATTTAAGGGTGATTCTTTGAAACCTGATTCTTTTCCACAAGTTAATTAAGTTGTGATGAAACCTTTATGAAACATGGTTATTTTCCATGGGTTATGCTATAATAAAATGATGAAATGTTTATGAAAACAATTTAATTTTCATGGATTATGGTATGAATAATGATTTATGATATTGTGGAACACATATATATGTTTTTCATTATTTAATGGTTGGATATAGAATTATATATCTCTCTAATTCATTAGGTAAGTATGGATATATCTAGAGATAAACAAGATAATAATGGGGAGTGAATCCAGTTCAGAAAGGGAATCTGTCCAATATGATAGTATTTGTAATGAACCTTGACTACTATAATAGAATATGGAATGAACCCAAACCACTATGATGGTATTTTCAGTGATCCATTACTACTAATAAAATATTTTTTTATTCTTATGTGTGTGCACCATTATCTATGTCTTACGACTATATTATACACTCATAGATTATGTTCTTTGATTCCTTTATGATTCATGTATTATGAACTAAAAATATTCCTGAAATGACTCAATATTATAATCTAGGAAATTAAGGTTATGATTTTAAAAAGTTTTTCTTATGTTCTAATACCTCTATTCTCATGATATGTTTAAGTGATCATTGATATCTCCCTTGTTTACCATTACAAAGTATCTGCGCTCACCCTTTATTATGACTTATTTCTCTATGTTATGAAGTATTTTATTAATTATGATATTTCACTAAAGGATGCTAATTATTAAGAGCTTAGTGGGAGGTTATGTAATTCACTTATGAACCAATTGTTTATGTATCCAAATTTCCAAATATACTATACCATTATTATTTTGGAATGGATCACTATATTTTTTAATGAATATTCATTTAATAATATGTAATATCTATGTATAAAAAGTAAGGGTCACTATAGCCATCATCCCCTACTATGAGAACATCTTATTTCCAAACCAATCACTTTTAGGTTATCTAAAAATTACCCCAAGAATGTATCCATTGCTTAGGATCCATTTGATGTCACTTTCCGATTAACACTCAACATTATCCAAGGAATCTTGTGGAATTAGGTCACACTACTCACCCACATCCTAATTCCAACACATTCATTCAATGATTAATACCATGCATCTATGACCCTTCCAACATCAGGGTCAACCAAAAATTTCAAGAACACACCCCACTATTAGAGTTTTATTTTCACAGTATCAATGGTTCAAAACCCGATCTCCATGGTCTATATCCTATACATCACCAAACACAATGGTTGTACATTGTAAAATTTTCTCATACCCATGTGCTGACAAGGAACGTAAAATTACTGCATGAACCCAACTCAGAGAAACATAATCCGTGATAATCACATAAAGTAAACTCGTAATGAATTATTCTACCCTCAAACATCTAATATTTCACTCCCTACCACCTGTATTACTTTAAACCATCCCTCTTCACCACCTCAAAAATTTACATAATTAAACATGTGTCACTCATCTTAAGTCGTACTCATTTATCCCAGGAAACACCTATCTTGATTTAACTCCCAAATTACTTGTTCCGCCATAACCAATACATTAATGGTTTCCCCTCTACCTCATAGGTTCATTTTACATCACATCAAAAACCCCAAGATATCAAGATAGTTTTGGTTTTATCAATTCCATTAGTCCTTAACTCACATCTGGATGCTCAAAGATATATAATTTAAATGGGTACCATTCATAAATTGTGCATGAAATCTCAACATCATCCAACATAAATGGTCCATAGTCACATACCAGCCAGTCATATCACCCAACTCACATTCTATTAAGTCACATTTTATTTAACTATCTCAAAATAGAATTTCCATGGGCTATTCCAATTAACATGACATATAAAAATTTCCCCCAATGCACACCTCATGACACAGCATACCATAATATCTGAATAAAACTACCCTAAGTACCATATCATAAAACCTATGATCATGTGGATAAACCACTAATAGAGCTCCACAACATGCCAATTTCATCTAACTAGAGTGTTGAAGACACTACTCCATAAAATCGATACTTTTCGCCTTCCATGGTCTATTCTATGATCACCTGCTTCCCAGGGATCATTCCTAAACCACAAGTATACATCCATGCTATGAGGCATGTCAATATCATACACATTATTGTCTTCTACTTGAAACTATTCTAAATCCAAAAGTTTCTACCCATACTCATGCCACGCTTCTAAAGAGCATCCTATATCACCAGGGATCGGTACTCCGCTAGCCATGCCCCTGAAACCTAACATTCATAATATAGTAATCAAGGCATCAATGTGCCTTTTCTCAAACCCCTATAAGAAAATTAATATTCCCATGGAAATTCCACCTTCACGATCACACTTAGGGAACATTATTTCCAAGAACACCTTTGGTATCTCCTCACATGTGCCATCCAAAACATGAAACACATGCCCATGCTTTCAATCTCTAAGACACTAGTAAGACTAGACCAACCCCTCTCATAGGCTTCCCCCCAACCACATGATACACCAACCCACTAAGTATAATTCAATTATAAAGGTCTCTAGGTATCGCAACCATCCCAAGAAGTCAGTTCTATCACAAGACATAAATCACAGGAATCAATTATACTCCTATATTAAAAATCACATGACATCTAATATGCATGAAACAAACTCTTGGGACCTCATATACATAATAATAATCACATAAAAAATAATATTTATACAAGGTAATTGATTTTCACTAAAAATATATATGTGAGACATCCCCCTCAAGAATCAAAATTTCATCTGGAAGTATAAGTGTGTATAAATATATATAATGACATCATTCTAGACAATATATTCTAAGAGAACCACATCCAAGAGGTTTGGTTAACTATAATTACATTCCAATATATGTGGTAAAACTCTATATAGGTTGTTACTAACTAATTAAATAATTGAACCTAGATAACAAAAACCCATAAGAGGTTTATTTATATTCATACAATATTTTTCAAACCCACTAGGTTCACTGCATGTCTCATGCATATAGAATGCCCCATTTTTATCAATCTCCTCAACATGGAGTCACTTGACCTTCCATCATAAAGAAATTAAAATACAATTCGAACCAATTGAGTATAATTGCACTAATTAATTATATAGTAAAATGTGGTATCAGTAGTTATTGAAACTTTAAACAACTAACCCTCTCATTTGTGACACAACCAAACACTAAAAGTAATATATTTAATGTGAATTTTATATTTTGAATCATGATGTAGAAATATTCCTCTTACATTCATGGTCCAAGAGAAATAATCAAATATAAATCATCTTCCCCAAAGGATTCATGTGCAACACCTAAGGAGGGAAGACCAATAGCATTGATACCATACCTATCAACCTATACTTCATACTAGAATGAGTGTTCATGACACACCAGCTCAGTATCCATCACAAACTCTAGAACATTCCAATCTCATGTCTACCATACCCTAAATAGTAATAAAATAAATAGAATTTGATAAAAAAAATTAACATCCCATCCTAGATCACTCCAAATAATAGCTATATTGGTTCATTATGTGACCTCAGGTTCACCTCCCCATATTCTAGTGGATTTTGATTAGCGTTGTGAGTCTAAGAGGTTACCATGGGGAGGCTATACACCAATCAAAATCCCCAACACACACCACTATTAAAATCACTTAAATAACTAAATTTTAAGTAAAAACTATAGGAAGATCCATGTCACAACATACCATTTCCAAAATGATGAGTCGTTGCATGGAGACTATGTTACGAGATGCCTCTTCTTATGCCAAATAAGAGCTCCTATATGCATGGATGATCCCACCATACTCTAGTGGAATAAAAATTAAAACCCTCTATGATAAAAACAAAATTATAAATAAGGTAGCAGAAATGAGAGGCTATTAAATATAAAACCATACCTCAAATAGATAAATAGTATCATGAAATAACCCCAGAAATGAAGGAAACCACATGGGGAAGAGGAGGGGATTTATCTGGGCCACACCCTAAAAATAGGAAGGTAAGGGGATTCCCCCTATAAAATAAAAAGGTTAATAAAAGTATTCCCTCCACCTAAATGTCTCACTGGTTGGCTAGTGTCCACCTATAGATTTTAGGTTCTACTGGTCTTCCACTGGCTAGTCAGGGGCCTACTATTGTAATAATACAATATCCCAAGCAACTTAGATCACCTACAACACTCACCTGAGTCCTTTGGTATCCTTGAGAGCCCAATTTTATGTCTAAAACACCTCTTTTAGGGATTAAAACCTTTAAGATTTGATTTTTATATCTCTCTCAAAATTCAGCCCATTCACCAATTGAAAATCAAAAATCCTCCTAAACTTCCAAAACCTATCAATACACCTAGGGTTTTACACAACCCATACCACACATGCCAATCACACACCATCACTAATCACTATCTTGGAAATAAAAGTGGTTTAATAGATCCTGGTTAAAGTTTCAAATTTTTCAACAATCTATATTTCATGTTCAATATTATTTGATAAAAAGTATATTTATTATGTAGGTTTTGAATGTTGATAATGTTTTCAATATACCAATGATTTAAGCCAACTGTCAGTAATAAATGTTTCTAGCTACTTCATTGGATGTTATGAAACCCCATAGATAAATCATTTAGAAGTTTTTATAACCACCAATAAATTAAAAAATAACTCTTTATAATAACATAATAATTTTTGTTATCAATAAATCTCAATAAAGAAAATATGGTTTTGAAAGGGTGGTAATATTTTGATTTAGTAAGTCACATTATTATCTATTAATTTCCCATTTATTTTCTCATCGTCTAGGTTCGTGAATATATTTTTCTACACCTCTCTAGTCTAAATAATATCATTATAATTCTATTATAATGATATTATAATAAAATAACTTCTTAATCATCCATTAAATTATATAATGTTCCTATTTTGATATATTTACCCACATATATGAATGATGACATAATATTTTCATTATGGGTGATTATGAAAAACACTAATAATATATTTTATTAATAAAGAATTTATGGTATGTTTGAAATAACATAATTTTAATATATATATGTGTGTGTGTGTGTTTAAAAAAATAAATTAATTAATTTAGTATACCCAATAATCACAAATGATTACATTTATAACCTTTCTTTATTAGTTGTTATCGTAAATTCCAAGAAATAATTATGAAAATTTAGAACATCATAAATCATATCAATACCATTTTCATTAACTTTATATAAGTGATTACACTTGTTTAAGTAGTAATGTATAAGACTACAATACTAAATTAAGAATGGAGAGAATGGAATAATTAAAACCTTATAGATAATATTGAATATGAATGAATAGTAAATACATAATAAAGGCTATAAATATATTATAATATAAAAACATAAATAAGGTTTTGATATAGAATAATAATAAATAAAATTTTGATATATAGAGAGTTAGAGTGAAATTGAGGAACAAGGAATTAAATATCAAAGATTTCTTGAACAATTTCCCTTTAATGTAGTAATGTCATTTCTTTACTAACTATATTATACTATATTGGTTATACTTTACCATTTATTTTCTTATATTATATTACCTCTTATTTTATTAGGAATTAAATTTATTTCTCATATTTTTATTTTTTAGTTTATTTGTAGTGACCCAGATTTTTTCTTGATCGAGACATTGAATATTTTTTTACTTTTCAAATCAATACTCCCTAAAATGGTAAAATTTTAATTTTACCATAGTAAATGACCACAATTTTTGAATTATTTTATTTATATTTGAACAGGGTATTTAAAATTCATTTAAATTATAGTATTTTTTCTGTGCTATATGAATTTTATATAATAATTAATATTTATTCATAAATAAATATTTATTTCTCAAGAAAAACCATATATATATATATATCTTAAATGGGATTTCAAATAAAAATTCTGACAATAATATTATTTCTTGAATGAGGGGTTTTTTTACATTATGTATTTAATATATTCTCTAATGTGATTATACATGTGTGTTTCATGAGGATAAATTATAAGGTCATGATTGTTGAATAGGAGGGTCATTAATCTCTCTAATTTTGACATATTTTTAGTGGAATAGTATATAATATTCACATAAAATAAATCTCTCAATTCATTTGGTGAGGGAAATAAGTTTAAAAAGTAATTATCAGGGCGATGATGAAACCTCGAGCAATGGTGATCAAACTACCCAAGCAAAAAATGACCAAATATTGACATAAAGGTGATACACCATCAAGGTTGGTTATGAAATTTATTTATTCTCACATCCTTATACTTATGTTTGATCAATCTATCTAAAATTCAACCTTCATATTTTTTTATGGAAATAAGTTATAATAATTAAATAAGAAATTAAAATATCACTAACTATTTTATTATTTTAATAAAACAGAATCCTCACACAAATAATACACAATACAGTGAAACTTAATTGTTTAAGGGGTATATCATGGGTAATTAATCTATATTGATTTCTGTAATCAATGAATAATTATTTATGCATTTATATAAAAAAAGATAATCCCATTATTCAAGTATGATTATTTTAGTAGACAAATTTCAAGGAGAATAATAATAAAAAAAATATTATTGTTAATATTATTATTATTATTCTATCTAATGGGTTATTACTTTATTTATTATATAATTTGAACTATGTTTCTAATAATAAGGAAAATAAATTTTATACTTTATCAATTCTTACACTTAAATCATCTGAGATTGAATATTATATTAATTAATTTTTTCATGGGATTAACATATGTATGAAACCTATATGTTTATCAAGAATTTATTTCAGAATATCCATTGTTTTTTTACTAAAGGGTTTTGTTCTTGGTTATGAATATTATTATTTAACATTGATAAATTATTCCGTAATAAATTAAAAAAAATATGTGATATTCATTCCTATAATGATTTCATGTTCTATATTTAAAAGATATATTCTCCCCCAATTATCACGTTCTTTTATGAACCCAAACAAAGACTTATCGTTGGGTTGTCTGGTATTCCACCGAGCAACACTCCCTAGATTATTATTCTCCCATTCTTCCCATTATTATTTTATCATGATACTATGATGTCACAATAGATAATAATCAGAGAATCGGGGCTTCAAACATCTGGAAGTGACAATGTGATGGGTTTTTGGACATTGTTTGATGAACGGTTGGATAGAATTGTACTATACAATGATGGATAGATAGAAATAGATTTTTTGAGGTGAAATTTATATTCCAAATATAATAAAATCCTCTATAAGTGGAGGCACAACCATATTTGGAGACAAATATAGTGATCATATCATGAAATTCAATCAAATAGGAACTTTTGCATTCTAGAATTTTTTTTGACTGCGTGGTCGGTAGTCCAAGACTACAAACTGTTTAGTTAGTCATTACCAATTTACACATCTCCATTATTTCCAAAAAATATGTAATTCCCAAAAATATCACTATGTGACTTTGACTTGGTGATTCTAAGTCTACACAACATTTTAAATATCACATGTTGTGTGGCTCTAGGTAACTTGCCATGTATCATTGGTCTGACTGCTTCAAAATGTAACTATATAAATTTCATTTTATCAAGACAATACCACATATCATGTGTCCCCATATCATATTCTATATATATCTTATTCAAAAACAAGGAGTAAAATCGAAGTACACAACTTTCAATCTGATTAGTTTTACACTTTTTGTACTGTGAGTACATTTGTGAACTTCATTATGTGACATAGAATTGACTGAAACTACATGCCCAAGTTACTTAAAATCCTAAAACGTCATTTAATATAGTTATATAAGCCTTAAATTCATTATATTACATTAATTTACACATAAAAATTCTTAATTAATACAAAAAAATGGTCAATAGGTATAATGTTTTTGGAGTAATTAGGAAAAAAATAACCTTCAACTAACAAAAACCCATTTTCACTTATCCAACAGAAATTTTATTCACTATACTAAGAACTGGTTGACACATATTTGGTATTCAAAATCTCCCAAAAAATTCTACAAAAGGTAATATTAAATACATAACATGTGTATTAATTTCCTTTATTACATGGAGAAATGGGAACAAAATAAGAGGTGATCTCAAATGCTTAGTAAGGGTAACCATAAGTAGTGACGATCAATAATAATAAGTGATAATAAGATGAACATATAGGTATGATAATTAAATTAAGGAACATGAACATGATATATATAATTCATACCAATTAAAACATGGATCATTATCTATGAATTTTAGTATGAGGCTTTATCACAAAGAAAAATAATATAAATTGATTTTAGAATCAAAAGTTTGTGATCATAACATAATACAGAACACCATTTTCAAAAGTCATTATTTACGCCCAATACCATAATCACATAGTGTAAAAATCTCATATTATTATATTAACTCCCAAATAACATACATAAAATCTCATGAGATATAAATCTTTACACAATGTATTGGAGGTATATATAATTCCAGTCCCATCCATCATCCCATAATGAATAGAGTCTTATAGTGGATTAGGTTCACACCCTAGTCTTATAACATCTCATGGGATATAAATATATACCAATGAATTTAAGGGCTATATAATTTCTTTCTTAACTAATCACATCAAATTATCTACATGAATAAGTGTTCCACATAGAAAAACATACAAAATTTCATCAAATAATCATTAACCTGGGATATAAATGTGTTTCACGATTATTTCCAAAAAACATGACCATAAAACATAAAGTTAAATAATTTTTATGATTCCAAAAATATAATATCCCTTTTTAAAAAAATAAACTTAGAAGTATGTTGAAAAATATATAAAAACTACCATAAAAATTTAATTCTTCAAATGGTACCACATAAGAAGGGATCAAGAATTTTATTATTTGATACTATGAGTTAAATCCCATAAATGATAAAAATATATAGAGGTTAAAATAAAAAATATGAATCTAAATAAATTAAATCATTTTGAAAATGAAAACAAAAATTGAAGATAAATTATAAAAGAGTTGTATAAATCATATTTAAAAATATCGTAAAAGATAATATTATTGGTCAGCTTTGAAAGTACGTTACAAAATATTAATGAGAAAACTTTAAAAACTTATAATTTGAAGATAATATCCATTAATGGATCATTTAAAAAGATAAAAATTAATCTAAAGTAAATATGTTCACGAAGATAAAACATCTGATCATAGATGGAAAAAACTTTTGATATTTTAAAAAATACATTAGTTGAAAACCTACATCATAAAAAAAGGTAAAAAAATATCCTTTTTTAAAGAGGTAAATAGAAATATTAAAGTCACATGAGTTGATACATAATAGGGTTAAAAATATTATTGGATAATATTGGTGGGAATAGGAAAACATGTACATGGAAAACAAATTATCATTTAAGAGGATTATCATTATTTTTAACATAATTGAATTTTCAAGAAGGTAGAGAATTCATATATAAAGATAATTTGAATCAGAAGTTATATACCAAGATATAAATAGTTTATTCCATATGAAATGTATGGTGAAGTTCAAGTAGAAACATTATAACTTAAGAAAGAATATTAAGTTATGAAAAGCCCTTATATTTTATGGAATATATCAATCATAAACCAAATCAAGGAAGAGAATGAATATAAGTGAAGTTTATAAGATCAAAAATAATTTAAGATATTTTAAGTCAAGGGGTATTAGTTACACCATAAAAATAATATTGGTCCATAATATCAAAACATGTCTCACTAAAGGGTGATAGAGACGACAACCCTTACCTTTTATCTTCATTTACTAAAACATTCTCTAACTTCTTGTATAAGAAAAATAAATACCATCATTACTTATTTCATAACCATAATCAAAAAATTTACCATTTATACTCATCATTTATAATATTTCTTTAAGTGTATTTATTAATTATTAATTATGTATATTCAATGTTATGAGTGATTAATCTCGATCATTTTGAACTACTTTCATAATAGCAGTGTTGTTCGTCATTATTATCCTAAATTTCATCATTAATGAATTATAAAAGGTACTTTAATTGGTGTTGTAAAATTATTTATAATTTTATAATCTTATTTCATTTGTGGTTTAGCCATTATCTATGACGATGAACTCAATAACAAGCTTATTTTGGTAATTTATAAAAAATGAGTTTTTTTATATTATTTAATGGGATAAATTTTTATACAACCAATACATATCCAAAAAAAATTATTATTTACTTAAAAAATAAAATATTAGGTTTTTAATGATATAAATTATAGAAATTTATAAACTTTTTTGTGTTGGTGGTTAAATTGACCTAAAATAGTTTTGTTTTCTCATAGTGGTAAGCACCCCATAATCCTAAATGAAAGACTCGAGTTAAAATCTAGGTATGAGAGGGTTTTAGTGTTACTATAGAAGCACCATAGTAGGTACTATAGCATTACTGTAGTCGGTAAATTATTCACTTGATTTTTCAATTTGGGATATAGAATTGGACCTTCTATCCACAATTCCTCTAATTTATTCAAGGTCCACTAGAAAAGAGGAACTTTGAACCAATTTATTCAAGGCTATTGGGACATTGGTCCCTTGGTCTATGAAGTAGATTAGGTTCCTCTTACTAGATAAAAATAGGGCTAATAGATCAGAGAAGAAGTAGTAACTAGGTGGAGAATACCTGACCTAGGATTGAAGGAGGGATATTGAACTATCAATTAGCTTGTGCATATCTACATAAGGGAACTGAAATCCATTATAAAAATCAAGTGATGAGATGATTTATACTGGATGAGGTTCTAGGGAGTGGTTATTCTAGTGAAGTGAAGTCATAAAAGATGAAAATGGTTTATACCCCTAGACTTTCGAGAAATTTTAATAAATATTTGTGTATATGGGTATCTATATCATTTTAGGGTTCCATATCCACCTATTTGAAAAGGGTGATTTAGATAACAAAAAAAATTGAATTGTAAGGAGGGAGGTTAAACTGAACCAACAAAAATATGCTATAATCTAAGTGTAAGTATAGATATGGAAGAAATTATTTTGTTATAATTTTGTCATAAAAACTATAATGACATTATTTAGAAATTATTAAGGAGATGAATTATTATTTTAAGAGTTATAATAATAAGTTAAATGAGAAATAAGTTTCCACTTTTAAATAAATCTCTTTTCCTCTTGGTATGTTCGTTTTAGATAGTTAGTTTTACAATGATCACATATTTCTAATATTTATTATAGAATTAATAATTTATATTTATAGAATATAAATCATGGAATAAATAAAATATATGCCCACTAAAACAATTTATACAACAAATCATTATTGGTGGTTATGAAAAATGAAATATGTTGTTCATGGAGGCGGTAGTCCTCACATGTGCATGAGAAGAATTTTAATTTTTTTCCAATTGAATGGGAGGGGAATATATAATGGTTATACAAAATAATAACATTTAAATATAATATTTATTCTCATTTTATTATAAACATAATATTATAATGGTATTGGAGGAGGGTGGATGACAAGGATAAAGAAAATAAGTTAAAGGGTAAGTAATGCTTACGTTTAAAATTTAGATCTTCTCTTTAAGTATCCTTTGGGAATGAAGGACTCGATGAATTTTTTAAGGCTAAAGGATTTCAAATAGGTATATTATCTCTAGAAGAATAATATTTGGTATATTTTCATGGGTATTTATAACTATAGGTTTAAACTGAAATGTTTGGAAGTGTTATCCATTTATAGGTTATAAAGAGGGAAATTATTTCGAAAAGAATGTTGGGTAATGTGTAAAAATGGGAATTCATGATATTTGGGTGAGTTAGGTGGGTAAATTTTGGTGATACATGTAGATATTACCTTCAAACCTAACAAATTTATACTAGAAGGTCTAAGTTTCAAATTTATTATGTTAAATTCAAACCACATTAGATTTCCCATTTTAACACTTATTAATCATGATTAAAATTTAATCATGGTTATTATTTTACTAATAAAATTATAAGATGATCTTTATTAACAAATTTTGATGTGAAAAATATAAATTTTGACTCTAATAAATAAAATTCAAATTCTAAATATATGAAAAACAACTTTTATATTAAATCATATAATGTGTTAAAAACTACTATTTTAGAAAAATGTCGTATGAATCATTAAGTGTTCATAATATTCTTTGACATTGATCACCGTGAAAAAAAATCAGTGATAACTATTATTTATATTGATAACATAATTTTTTTCATAAAAATTAAATTTATCACATTGTATAATTTAAAAATTTAATATTACAAAAATTCAAATAATTTTATGTGATATAACTTCTAAAAAACTATTTTCATAAATGTGAAAAAAACATAAATAAATTTTTTACGAAATCTGTATTTTCTAAGAATAAAATAAATTTATTAATTTTCAAGTAATAACTATTATAAGGAGGTTAAATTATTTTGTTGTATATATTATCAATATTATCTATTTAAACCATTATTTAATCAAAATATAATAAACTTAATAGTACAATAGAAGAAATTTTTTAATAAAATATGTTTTATGAATAAAATGATTTTATTTGTTATTTATATATACTAATATAATTTTATCAATGAATAGTAATAAAAAAAGATTTTTATTTTTATTTTTACATATATTTAATAATTTAGTTACCTTTATATTTTAACCACTAAATAAATGAATACATTTTAATGGTTATATAGCCTTTCTAAATTTATTCTGGTTCTATGTTGCTTATAAAACAAGTTATGAAACAAAATATTTATTTAAGGGAATATATTATGATATTTTGGGGTGTTTCATTTTCCTACTTAAATAAATTTTATACTTAAAATTTTATTTATCACCAAATAAAATTAATATTTAATGTTATTTAAAATAAGTACAAGACACGAGATATGATTTCTAGAGATATATAAACCTTACAAACTCGGAAACGTATTGTTTCTTCCGAATATTCTAAACCTAAATAATGTGTTTTTATCAAATTATTTGAGATAATATTTTATTTTTATTTAGTATCATGATCTATATTATATACTTTTCTTAAAAATTGTGTTCATAATCATACTTTTATTTATAGATTAATATAGTTTGATATGAAATGTGATTTCCTTATTCCAAAAAATAATTTTTTTACTCTAAGAATAGATAGGAAAATAAATTCCCAAAATTACATTAAATTTATCTAAAGGAAGTATAATAAGACTTGCATGAATCATAATCACAAAAACCTAGAATAATATTCACATGCCTCAAATACAACAGTGACACCACCATGTGTTTTTATTTCCACATCCAATAGTTTGTGAAATATTACATAAAATAATAAATTCGTAAATATAGAGTGGTAAATAAGTATACCTAACACCACTTAATTATCACTTTCTACTTTAAGTGTGTTGTTTTAATAGGCTTATACTTGCTCCTATTTTTAGGTGGTTTTTAGTGTCAATTTTATACAAAATCCCTTGGATTAGTGCATTAGTTTTCATAGTTTCGAAATTCCACTCCACTAAAACATTATATTCCTAGTGGATATTTAGGAATATATTTATTTTCCATTATATTTTAACTGGAATTTTACAATTTAATCGACATATTTCGGCTCAATTACCAGCTATATCAGAAATAAAACATTTTATAGTTCCTTTAAGACATTCCCCCTAGGTGTCTTTTTATGTATTTTTAACATGAAGGAGATTGAATCTTCTTTCCTTCATCATCATCATCACTTGAACTTACATGAGACTCAATATTTTTTTTTAGCACGTTTAAAAAATAAAATAATTCCACATAATTAATCAAAATTATTTATAGCTAATTTTTCATAACCATAAGGTTTCTCACTCCAACTCTTATCCCGTTAGGTTTCTTATTAGGATAATCTTCATTTTTTCCATGTAATACATTGTTAAATTGGTTCCTTTAGGCTTAAAAACTTACTAAGACCAAAATGGGTTAACATGAGTGATGAATAATTGACACCACAATTGAATTATCAAAAATTATCCTAAGAGAAAACAACCTCAAAATTTATTAGTCTAGAAAACCATAAATTATATTTTTTAACCAAAATAACTCTTTGTTTAATCTAGGTTTATATAGGTTGGTTTCTCTTATAATTCTTATCTTAATTCCTCGATATAATTAACCCTTCATAGTGGATTGTAAATATAATTTAATTAACTAAATAATATCCATCATAAGTTTCAAAACATGTGTGTAGTTAGGCCTCTTTATCATGCACCAGTTGATGATTGAGTTAATACCCAAAACATCCTTAAGGTTATTATGACTATATATATCTATTACAGAGCCTATATCTACTTGTTATATCAAAACAAGGATGTAATTTTTTATATAACCATGAAATCTCTACTTTATCCCAAATTCATGTTGTTATCTTATGCTTAAAATTATTCTTAAGGTTTTCTCTAATGTTCTATAATCCGTAAATCAAAAAATAACTAGACCCTCTGCTAATGAAAAATTTAGTGACCCAAGACTTAATTACAAAATATTACATTAATTTACATATAAAATTTATTAATGAATACAACCAATGGTTGGGAGGTCTAGTTTCTTTATAAGAATTGTGAAAAAAACCTTTAACTAATAAAAAACCATATATTTATTATCCAAAATAAATCTTCTTCACTATAATTAAAACTAGTTAAATAAATTAGAGTCTTCAATATCTCCCAAAAAATTTATACACAAGGTTATATTCTAAACTTATGACACATAGTACTTTCCTTCGTTATTTGGTGAAATGGAAACATAATAAGGGGTGAGATCAAATACACAGTAATGATAATAATAAGTAACATCGATCAAGGATCATAAGTTTGAATAAGATGAACATATGGGTATGATAATTTAACCATGGAATAAGAACAAAATATAAAGAATTAAAACCTATTAAAACATGGATCATTATATAAGAACCATTATATAAGGCTTTAGCATAAATAGAAATGATATTAAAGGATTTTGGTGTCATATGATTGTCACCACAATATAATACATCACATAATTAGTAAAAGTTGAGCTTTACTCCCAAGACCGACATCACATAGTGGAAAATGTTCCATAGTGGATTATGCTCAGTCCCTAATTCCATGCATAACATATAATGAGATATAAATATTTATCCAATGCAATTGAGGGATATATTATTTTGTTCCCACAAACATCACATAAAGAAATGAGTCTCACAGTGGATTAGGTTCACTTCCTAATCCCATAACATTTTATGATAAATAAATCTTTACCCAATGTATTGGATGGAAATATAATTCTATACCCACCCAACATATCATATTATGTTCATTCAAAAGTGTACTATATAAAAAACATAAAAAATTTCATAAAAGAAACATAAACCCAATAAATAAATGGGTTTAATGATTATTTTCACAAAACATTTCCATAAACCATCCTAAGAAATAAGTTTGATTTTTTCAAAAGAACATATCCATGGTTAACAAAATAATCTTATAAGGATTTCGATATATATATAAACACCCTTGAAAAAATAATGTTTCAAATCATAGCACATAAGAAGAGTTTAAGAATTCGATTATTGGATACCATGCATTAAATCCCGTAAATAATTAATATAAATAGTAGATACAACATGAAACTTTAATCGTAATAAGGTAAATCCCTTTGAAAAATAAAAATAAAATGGAAGCAAAATCAAAAAATATTTTTAGAAAGCATTTTTAACATTTTCAAAAGGAGAAATATTGTTGATCACTTTCAAAATTCCTTTAGAAATATTTGATGTGAAAACATTGAAAAATTATAATTTTTATATAATATCCAATAATATATCATTTAAAAGGATAAAAAATGTATTCAAATGAAATATATTATATATGATAAAACATTTTATCATCGAATAAAAAACTTTTGACTTATTTAAAAATACATTGCTTGAAAACACAAATCATAAAAAAATAAAACTTCATTTTATAAAATGTAAAGGAAAAGATAGAAGTCACATGATTTAATACATAATAGGGTTTTAAAATTTTATAAGAGAACAATGGTAGGAAGAGGAAAATGTGTACATGGGTGATAAACTATAATTTAAGAGGATGATAATTATTATTAACATAGTTTCATTTTCATGATGAAAAAGAATTCATCAATAAGGATAACATAAATAAAAATTAATATATCAATATATAAATATGGTATACCATATCAAAGGAATGATTAAGCTCAAGGAGAAATATTATAACTCAATAAAAAAGATAGAGTTACGTAAAAACACTTATGTTTTAAGTAAGATATCAATCAGAGTCTAAAGAAATGAAGGTAATGAATAGAATTTAAGTTTCCAATATTAATAGTAGATTAAGATATTAGAATTCAATGATAATTACTTACACCATACAAAATAATTTTGGTTCATAATATCAAAACATACCTCGATTAAGGGTGATTAAGATAGAAACCCTTACCTATTATCTTAATTTCCTCGAATGCACTTTAAATTGTTGTATAAAAACAAAAATATCTTAATTACTTATTTTAGAAACTTTTTAATAGATATTACCATTTATAATACTAATTTAAAATAATTATTTATATATATATATTAATTATTTATTATATACTTTCAATATTAAGTGTGAGTAATCTTGATCATTTTGAACTAGTTTCATTATAGTTTTATTTTTATGCATTATTTCAAAAACATTTATCATTCCCAGATCATAAAAGGTGATATAATTAAACTTTTATAATTTTTTATTATGGTATAATTTCAATTTATAATTATTTTAGTTATCATCCATGATGATGATGTCAGTGGGGGTATTTTATTCATAATTTATAACAAATGAGTTGTGTTGTCTTAATTAATGATTTAAATGTTTATAATACCAATAAAAACCAAAAAAACATTATTTAATTATTAATATAAAATATTTTGTTTTGAATTTCATTCTTGATAGAAATTTATGGCATTGCTTATATAGGTGGTCAAACTGACCCAATAAGAACATGCTACAATATATATGTGATTATTCCTATAGATGTGTTTATTTTGTTAAAATATCATCCTAAAAAATTATAATGCAATTATTTATATGTTTTTAAGGTTATGGATAAAAATATATAAGATTTATAAGAACAATTTAAATGAAAAATAACTTTTTACTTATATATAAATCGCTTTTCCTTTTGGTATATTCGTTTTTAGTGGTTAGATTTATAACAAATGATTATTTATAATATTACTTATATAATGTCTAATTTATATTTACATAATATAAATCATGACATAAATAAAATATTAATTCACTAAAAGCATTTCTAGAAAAAAACTTTAAATGTGGTGATGAAAAATGAAACATTTCATTCATGGTGGTGGCAGTCCACACATGCTCCTGAGCAGTTTCTTATTTTTTTTATGATTGAATGGGAGGGGAATAGAAAATCATTATAAAATAAATATAATAACATTTGTTTATATTATATATACTAATTTAATTAAATATATGTGGTTATAATGAGTTTTGAGGAGGTTGGATGTGATGGATAAAGATAGAAGTTAAAGGGTAAGTAATGCTTATTTTGATAATTTAGATATTCTCTTTAAGTATCCTTTGGGAATTAAAAACTTTATGAATTTTTGTAAGGATATAGTATTAAAAATGGGTAGAATATCTCTAGTAGAAGAAAATTTCATAGTTTTTCATTGGAATTTTAAAATATAGGTTTGGATTGAAATAGGTGGATGTGTGCTCCTTTTATAGATGAAAAAGGGGAAATTTTTTGAAAATGAATATTGGGTGAGGGTTATGAATGGTATTACATGAAACTTAAGTGGCTAAATTTAGCTGATACATGTAGTTATAACTTTAAAACATAAAAATTTTATTAAATAATGTATTAGTTTCAAATTTATAAGTAAAATTTGAGCCATATTAGATTACCCATTTTAACACTTATTAATCTTTATAAAAAACTAACACTAGTACTTATTTTATTATTAAAATTATAATATGAAAATTCTTACCAAATTTAAACATGATGAATCAGAATTTGGAATCTATTTATTATAATTAAATGGGTAAATATAATAAAATTAACATTCAAATTAAAACATATAATGTGTCGATAACGTTTTTTAGAAAAATAATCATTTTGAATCATTAAGTGTTCTTGTTTTTATTTAACACTTATTTCCAAATAAATAAGTTTTAATTTATTTTTATATCAGTTTAAAAATAATATTAGATTAGTTGTTTTAAAATAGATCAGTTTAATTTAAAATCACAATATTTATAAGAGTTCCATTACATGATAAATAACTATTTTAATGTGGTAACTAAGATTTATCATGGTAATATAATTTTATGCCAAAAAAAGAAATTTTACCCATTAAATAATTTGAAAAATATGATTAAAAATATAAAAAAAAATTATATTATTAAATTTATAAAAATATATTTTATATTATTAAATTTATAAAAATATATTTTTATATAAGCATTAATGATACATAAAAATATTTTCAATAAATGTGTATATTCTATGCAAAAAAATAAATTTATTACTTTCCTAGTAATAAGAATTGGATTGATGTTAACTTATTTTATTCTATATATTATCAATAACATCCATTTAAACCATTAATTAGCTATAATTTAATAAAATTCATAGTCCAAGTAAAGTTCATTTTTGAGTATGTGTATTTTTATGCAAAAAATGATTTAATTTTTTATTTAGTTATACTAAATGAATTTTATCAATGCAATACTATTAAAAACTTGATTATTTTTATTTCTACATAAATTTGATAATTTTTTTACCTTTATATTTTAACTATAAAATAAATAACAAAATTTTAACGGTTATATAACGTTTCATTATTTGTTTTGGTACAGTTTTTTGTGTGAAGAAAGCTATCAAACAAAATATTTACTCAAGGGAAAATATTCCAAAATATTGGGGTTTTACATTTAACATTTTTGAAATCTCATACTTGCTAAATTAACTTTATTTGGGTGAATATATTACATTAAAAACCTATTACAGTGATAGTACAAGTCGGGTACCCTTTTAGGATATGTTGTGTACATGGAAGGATATAGTACTATTTGTATCATTCCACCCAGGTGCCAGTTTAGAACGTATGAGTGGTCTATTCAAAGTGTTTTTCATATAGAAATATATTATGTGTATATTTCCATCATATGGGTTTTATATTTAAGGATGTTGAGAATATTTAGTTTCTTTTTTTCTTATAGATGAGGATGGGAGTGGGTGAGAAATCAAAGAAAACATGAGGTCGGTAACCCCCTTGATGGAATATCATCACCAGAGAATAGGTACTCTATAAACTTATTGGAGTTAGTAAACCCCTTTATTGATAAGGTATGTTTCCTCCATATATGTAGTTTTAAACTCCCTTTTCATCTATCTATTACACACGATGAGGATTGCTTCTCACATAGGGGTCAATACTGACTCAATTATGGTGCCTTTCAGTGAGAATATGTTCTCCCATTACCACTACTATTAAGGGATGATGTAAAAGTGAAAGCAGTGATATTATATAGGTGTTTTGGGTACTAAAAACTTATTTTTGGTTTAAGGAATCAGTATATTTGATCTATAGAGGGAAATATATTCTAATTTTATGAGGTACAACCAAAAATATTAGTGCCAAGGTACTGATGTGAGGATTATGAGGTCTTGGTCTTTTGGGATGATATGAATTTTATGATATCCTTGGTTTCATTCAATGATTAAGCTATGAATAATTTAACTTTATAAGTTTTATTATTCTCTCTATTACCCTTGATCACCACTGAGGTGTGACTTGCAGTTGGGGTGTGGAATTCAGACACACCAGGTATATCATTGACTTAAAACCCTAAAAACTTATATAATATTACTGTTAAAAGACCAGAACTATGATGAAGTGAGACCTCCCCATGTTATTATATTATTTTCTAATAAAAAAGTCTTTATTTTTACTTATATACTCTATTTGTTACATTTTAGATCTAGGGATAATAGATGACCAATTATTTCATATTTTGTGACGTCCTGGACCCGGCTGCCCCTCAACTCGAGCCCTAAGCCCTGATTGGCCACATGACTCCTAGCTCATATCCCCATAGGCCAGGGGTTGCCGACTAGCAGTGGGGGTGTAATGGTAAGTCTGTGGGGAGACTGTACCCCCATGTCAGAGTACACAGTAGAAAGCAGTGAAGTAGCAAGAATAGCAGAAGCACAACCAATGGATAAATAGGAGAAAAAGGGAAAACATACAACCCGACTACAAAAGTAAGGAAAACCCTGAATAATATACAAAATCCTCATAGGCAGTGTCTGATACAAATGGATATATGTAATGCTGTTAAAATGAAAATAGAAGACAATCATTCTATACAGTAATACAAAAAGAAACAAGAACAAAATTAGTCCATGAGCATCTCTATCTAAGCTCGGTCCTCTTCTCTGGAACTCTAGCTAGAACATATATGTATCAACAACCTGAAGTTGGGCCTTTGTCCCTACTAGTACCTGCTGCAGTAAAGTCTACACAGGTGCCAAGGAGGCCGCCCGGGTAGGGTGTTAGACAAGTCTCAGTTGGCCACCACCAATGGTATCTACGGGTAATCCAAATAGGTGTTCCCAAGGTAAACAGTGTGTAGTAAACTGCAAGTAAGTAATGAAAAGTAATAAAAAACCCTCCCTCTCAGGTTTCAGAAGGACACCTGGTGGGTATACCTGCTTCAGCTCATAACTGTTGGTCTACACAAATCACCAGAGTATAAGTACATAGATATAGGTTATTATTTGCATGAGGTAAGCATGCCTCTCATCCATGCTTCTCACATATGTATAATCCTCACTGGCATGAGGTAAGAATGCCTCCTGTCCACAAGCACTATAACTGGAATAGGGTAAGAATTCCTCCCGCCCACACACATAGATTTACCTAGCATGAGGTAAGAATGCCTCCCACCCATAAACAGAGATTTATCTGGCACAGGGTAAGAATGTCTCCCTCCCACACATAGATATTTATCTGGTATGGGGTAAGAATTCCTCCTGCCCACACATGAAAATTTATCAGGCACGGGGTAAGAATTTCTCCCGCCCACACATGGAGATTTATCTAGCACAGGGTAAGAATGCCTCCCGCCCACACATGGGTTATCACAAGCATGTCAACACAGCAAGGCATAACCATTCACATCACATTATATAAGGCATTCCATCTTATATCATATCACATTAACAAAGCATCACATTTCCCAATCACATTATAAGGAAAACATACATCTCAATTCATTGAAGGGATCAGGCTATCTCATCCTAGCCAACCTCTAACCAAACCATCTCATTTTCCTATCATGGAAAATGCCTTTCAAGACATATCATTAAGGTCCAAAGGTGAAAAAGGGGTAAATATTAAGGCATAACACCTATGGTTGACCTTACCCAGTCCATACCTCATCTAAACACCCAATCCAGGTTAGATTCATCAATCTCATACCGCATGGGTCATTTAGATATGAAGAAGTCATTATAAATACGTGGTTTGGCGGGAAAAAAACCACGAAACGATGATAATACCTCAAAAAGGAGAAAACCCAAAATTGAAACCACGTGACCACCTACCTTAGAGATGTAGGCATAGGCTCCCTTGATATCGACCTCATATTCGTAGCAGGTTGGAAGAGATCTGAGTTCCAGACTATTTCCATGAAAATAGGGTATATGAGCTTGTGGTAAAATAACAAAACGGATACCAAGATTCACCAAGGAAAGAAGGGTGCGTGAGGTTAGCCTTACCAAGGGTGATCCAATGCCTTCGATGGATCGAGATTCAGACTCCAGGGTAAGGAACAACCAAGAAAATGGAGGGAGAGAGATTTTAAAGCTCAAGGAGGGCTCCCCTCTATTGTTTCCGATGGAAGGAGAAAAAAGAAAGGCTTAAGGCCTTAAAAAATATTTAAGGGAAAATGGTAAATTCACCAAAAATAGGGTCACATGGTTTAGGCGCACGGTTTACCCAAACCGTGTGAAAACTATGCGCACCTCACTGCCTCCCAGACAAAAGCTGTATGGTCGTGTGGCCTGGTCCGCATGGACATGCACCCCTGCAGGTGCCCTTGTCTATAGCTGCATGGTTTATCCCAAATTGTGCGCAGACCGTGCGCAGGCCATGTGCCACTGTCTGCAAGACCATTTCTCAAACTCTCAGGCTCCGAAAAAACCCTGGACACTCTTCGGAACTTCCTTAGGATGTTACACACATTACAAAATCTTTAAGGAAATATTTGAAAGCAAAACTAACGATCTGTACCTTTGCCAAAGAGTCAGGTCGTTTCAACCTCCCCTCCTTAAAGCAACTCATCCCCAAGTTGGCCTTCCGAGGGTACTGAGGGGTCATCATTGAAAAGCTCCGGCCATTGAGAACGTATATTAGCCTCTCACTCCCAGGTCTCATCCTATACTCATTTGTGCTGCCATAGCACCCGTACAAGAGGAACAGACCTTCCACGGAGTGTTTTCACGTTCCGGTCGACAATTCGCATCAGATACTCCTCAAAGGAAGCATCCAAATCTAGTTAAACCTCATCAAGCTGAAAAACATGAGTTGGATCTGAAAAGTACCCATGTAGCTGAGATACATGAAAGACATCGTGCACCTGATATTTCTGCGGAAGTGAAAGCTAGTAAGCTACTGGTCTGATCCACTTCATCACCTCAAAGGGTCCTACAAACCTCAGTGAAAGCTTACCCTGCTTATGTATACATCTTTTCCCTAACCTAGGTGAGACCTTCAATAAAACCAGGTTCCCAACCTCGAACTCAAGAGGTCGTCGGTGCTTGTTAGCATATAATTGCTGTCTAGTCTGAGTTGTCTACATACGCTTCCTAACAAGCTATATTTTCTCTGTAGTCTCCTGCACAAGACTTGATCCTAGAAAAGCTGCCTCCCCTACTTCAATCCAACACAAAGGCAAGAGACAAGGCCTACCATATAAGACTTCATAGGGATCCATCTCAATGGTAGCTTGGAAGCTATTGTTATAACTAAAATAGACAAGAGTAATGTGTTTATCCAATGAAACTCTAAAATCGAGAACACAGGCACGTAACATATCCTCTAGTACCTATATAATCCACTCGGTCTGTCTATCAGTCTGTGGGTGATAGTCCGTTATCAAAAGTACCTGCGTACCCAAGGCATTCTGTAAACCCTGCCTGAACCAAGATGTAAAATGATGATCTCTGTCTGAGACAATAGAACAAGGTGCTCCCTGAAGGTGCACAATTTCCTTGACATACAGTCTTCCCAAGTCATCAACCATGAAGGTCTCCTGCACAGGTAACAAATGCGCGACCTTCGTCAGAAGGTTGACGATAACCCATAATACATCATTGACACGAGGTGACCTGGGTAAACTAGTTACGAAGTCTATAGAAACATCGTCCCATTTCCACTCTGGAATGGTCCATGGCTGCAAAATCCATGTCAGAAGCTGATGTTCTACCTTCACCTACTGAAATGTGGAACAAAACATGATAAGACTATCTATCTCCTACTTCATGTTAGGCCACCAGTACTACCGTCGCAAATCACAATACATCTTGGTGATTCCTGGGTGAACTGCCCATGCTGAGGCGTGGAAATCCCTCATCAGCTCCTCTTTGATGTCTGCTAGGACCCATAAATGCCCACAGAACAATAAAGTACCACCTTCATCCATGGTCCAATCTGTAGAGGCATCATTAGTGACACTTTCTCGTAGAACAAGACCTTCCGGATCTGATAATTGTCTTTCCCTGACCTGTTCCAAAAGAGTAAATGTCACCGCTAAGGCTGAGAGAATAGTCTAACCCTGTCCCTCCTAAACCTCAACGTGCATCTCTGAAAATAGGGCCATCATCTTCCACTACTCATTAGATTCTTGAACCACTTGTTACTGGGTTTTCCAACTCAGTGCATTGGCTACTGAATTTCCTTTCCCAGGAGTGTAGGCCAGTTCGAAATCAAAGGATTGCAAGTACTCAACCCACCTGCATTGCCTGAGATTTAGATCTTGGTGAGTGAAGATATATTTGAGGCTTTTGTGGTTAGTGAATACCACAAAATGCTCTACCAATAAATAGTGTCTCCAACAGTGTAAGGCATGTACAACCGCTATGAGCTCGAGGTCGTGTGTCGGAAAATTCCGTTCATGAGGCTTTAACTAACAAGAACCAAATGCAACAACCCGCTCGTCCTACATCAAGACAGCTCCAAGCCTGATACCTGGCATGTCACAATATACCGTATAAGATCTGACTGGCTCCAGCAAGATCAATATCGGTGCTGAAGTTAGTCTGCCCTTCAGTTTTGGAAAATCTACTTTACAAGGTTCTAACCAATCCAATATCACCCCCTTTTTGGTCAAAGCTATAAGTAGTGCTACTAGGCATGAAAAATCCTGAATGAACTACCTATAATATCTAGTAATCCCCAAGAAACTTCTGATATCCAAGACATTCTTGGGCTGCTCCCAAGAAAATACAGCACTCACCTTCCTCGGGTCAACCGAAACTCCAGACTCAGAAATAATGTGACCCCAGAAGTGAACCTTATTTATCCAAAAGTGGCATTTAATGAGATTACAATAAATTTGATGCTCTCTTAGTGTATTTAGAATGATCTAAAGATGGGTTTCATGGTCATGTCTCGAGTGTGAATATACTAAGATATTATCCAAAAATACTACCATAATAGAATTAGGGTAAGGGTTAAAAATATGATTCATAAGAGCCATAAACACTGTAGGTGAATTCGTAAGCCCAAACGGCATGACTTGGTACTCATTGAGACCATACCTGCTCCTGAACGTTTTGCAAGGTAAGTTCGAAGTCCTAACACACACCTGTTGATAGCCTGACCTCAAATCTGCCTTTCAAAACACCTTCTCTCCTTAGAGCTAATCGAAGAGGTCGTCAATTCGAGGTAAAGGATACCGATTCTTAATAGTCATCTGATTTAACTTACAATAATCCATGCAAAGATGAAGGGTACCATCTTCCTTCTTAGCAAAGAGAACCAGTGATCCCCAAGGAGAAGTACTAGGATGAATAAAGCCTTTTTCTTCCAGGTCCTCCAGCTGACTCTTGAGCTCTAGAAGTTCCTTAGGTGCCATCCTATAAGGAGGAATGGTCACTGGTGCTGCTCCTGGTATAAGATCAATAATAAATTCCACCACTCACACTAGAGGTAAACTAAAGAAATCATTAGGAAAGACATCACTGAAATGCTCCACCATAGGAGGATAAACAGAGGGTTATAACCCTTGGTCCTCGAGATAAAGACTGGCCACCTGTGTTGTGACACCACTTAAACTCTGGCATTCTGGTCCCACTCATGTCCCACTAAGATCCCATTCTCCCTTGTACATATACGTGTCTCCCTCTGGTGACGTAAATTCCACCCTCTGATGATAGAAGTCAATACAGGCTCTATAGGGAACTAACCAATCCATCCTGATTATTACATCAAAACCTATCATATCTAGAACATACAGGTTCCACACGAAAAGGTAACTGCCCACCTCGAGGGGACAATTCTGGCAATGATGACCACCCTTTGACCAGATACCTAAAGGGGTATCCAATGTGATCATACCATGATATTACTCAACATCGAGGCCCAAACTTCCAATAATCGCCTCCGATATAAAAGAGTGAGAAGCTCTTGTGTCAAACAAAGCAAATACTAACATAGAGGCAACTAGAATTGTACCTCATACAGTCGATGGTTTGGCGTGCTGCTCCTGTGGCATAGGCTCGACTACATACAACTGGTTGGTACCACGGCCATGTGTCATAGCCTAGCTACCCTGAGCAGACCCGCCTTGCTTGCGCTGAGAGTCATACACCTGATTACCTCTACCTCGACTGCCATCATGGCTTGATCGTCCAGTGGTATTTAAGTTGCCTGACTGACGTGATCCTACCGATCCAGAACCTGATCATGGAGTAGGTACAGATCCCTGCTCACTAAGCCCTGGGAGAAAATCCCTGTAGAAACGGTGGAGATGACCCAACCTACCACAACTTCTGGACTCCACTGGATTTCACGTACACTGCCTCTTCATATGACCTATCACCCCACATTGGTGAGAGATAGGAGTACCACCTGAGAAAAAGGTATGACCACTACTAACACCACGAGAGTCATCAAAACGCCGCTTCTTCCCAGAAGCAGATCCAATAGAACCCTTAGGTGTCGAACCGCCCTGGTTCACACTGCCCGATTATCTTAAATTCCTCTATGTTATCAAATCCTGATTGACAATATCTGAAATGGTCATCAACCGGAACACATTAACCTGTGACTAGATGGCGTAACATAGCCCATCTTCAAAACACCTAGTTACCATGAGATCATCAGCAACTTGTTTAGGAGAAAAATGTTGTAACTCAGTGAAACGGGATGAATATTCTATGACCGTCATGGTCCCTTGCTGCATATTCATAAATTCCCTAGCTCTGTCAGTCCTCAAAGTATGGGGAAATAAATAATCATAAAAGATGGTCTGGAAATCAGTCCAAGTCATATCTCTCTACTGTCCCGACTGGGTGATTACATCCCACCACCTCCTGGGTAAACCACGTAGTATATAAGCTGTGAGCTTAACCCTCTGCTCTGGAGGCATCTTAAGGTGCTCGAAGATGGTCAGAATAACTTCCAACCAGGACTTCGCAGCAAGTGGTTCGCCATCTTCCGTAAATGTAGGAGGAGGATGTGACTGAAACTTTCGGGTCAACTCTACCAAACTCAGGGTAGGTCGCTCTCTACCTTGCATACTCTGCATCATACGCAAGAAGCCCTCACGAAACTGGGCATCGGCGCCAATCTCAGGAATAGCAAGAGGAGATACAGGTGGCCCAATAGGAAAATCAATTGGCGGCTCAGGGCTCTCCACCTTAGGAATGTGATCATCGCTGCCTTCAGTGTTCACGACTCAAGGACATCTCATAGGCATAGTTCTACAATGCCAAATGAACATCTCAAAAGAAGAAACCAACAAATTAAAGGTTGAACTCTAGAAGCTAGGACAGATACTAAGCCTTCCTAACTCTAAGATCACCAATCTATTCCCATAGTAATTCCTAGTAAAACTTGCAACTATTCAAATTTAACTTAATCCAGTGATATGGAATTTCCCAGCCCATAAGGGCCCATACCCCTCATGATCGGAAAGATGACAGATACTTGGATGTCATTCTCAGTTACTTTTTCTAATTAAGTATTTGAATTTCCTTTTTAATAAAATGATTGGTTTAGTTGGAATGTCATTTTATAATCTGTAAGGGCCCATACACCTTATGAACCAAAGAGTGACACCCACCAAAACCAAATCATTCCTCAATTCACAACCTGCAAGAAGAGTTAGCACAGTTGCACACATATTAACAAGGCGTGGAAATAAACAACAGGCAATGCTTGCTGAAAATTTAAACGTGGCATGGAAAGATGCATGGCCTAATCATATTGTGCCTATCATGATGCATGTTCTAATGCATAACCCTCATTTCATCAGGTCGAACCATGAAATCCAAATTCCAACATTGAAAATCTCAATAACATCACAAAACATGTGAAGCACCCAACAGTGAGACGGTATCAACAGTAAATTGAAGAATCAATAACAATATAAAATAAAAGACTTGGACCATACCCCATACACGGGTTCGCGACGCCCAAGCACGGCTCATGGATAAGTCCCTAAGTATTCCCAGTCTCCAATTCTATCTTCTCCAAATAGTAAATCAGGAAATAAAGAAAACCTCTGATACCACTTTGTGGCATCCCAAACCCGGCTGCCCCTCAACCTGAGCCCCGAGCCCCAATTGGCCACATGACCCCTGGATCATCTCCCCATAGGCCATGGGCTACCGACTAGCAGCGTGGGTGTAATGGTAATTCAGTGTGGAAACTGTACCCCCATGTCAGAGTACACAGCGGAAATCAGTGAAGTAGCAAGAATAGCGGAAGGACAGCCAATGGATAAACAGGAGAAAAAGGGAAAACATACAACCCAACTACAAAAGTAAGGAAAACCCTGAATAATACACAAAAGCCTCATAGGCAGTGTCTGATACAAATGGATGTATGGCATGCTATTAAAATGGAAATAGAAGACAAGCATGCTATATAGTAATACAAAAAGAAACAAGAACAAAAGTAGTCCATGAGCATCTCTAGCCAAGCTCGGTCCTCTACTCTATAATTCCAGCTAGAACATATATGTATCAACAACCTGAAGCTTGGCCTTTTCCTCTACTAGTACCTGCAGCAGTAAAGTCTACACAGGTGCCAAGGAGGCTGCCTTGGTAGGGTGTGAGCAAGTCTCAGTTGGCCACCACCAACGGTGTCAACGTGTAATCCAAATAGTTGTTTTCAAGGTCAACAGTGTGTAGTAAACTGCATGTATCTAAAGCAAAGTAATAAACAACCCTCCCTCTCAGGTTCTGGATGGACACCTAGAGGGTCTACATGCTTCAGCTCATAGCCGGTGGTCTACACAAATCACCAGAGTATAAGTACATAGATATAGGTTATTACAAGCATGAGGTAAGAATGTCTCTCGTTCATGCTTCTCACATACATATAATCCTCACTGGCACGAGGTAAGAATGCTTGTCATCCACAAGAACTGTAACTGTCATGGGGTAAGAATGCCTCCCACCCACACACGAAGATTTATCTGGCATGGGGTAAGAATGCATCCTACCCATACACGGAGATTTATCTGGAACGGGGTAAGAATGCCTCCTGCCCACACATGGAGATTTATCTGGAATGGGGTAAGAATGCCTCCCGCCCATACATAGATATTTATCTGCCACTGGGTAAGAATGACTCCCGCACACACATGGAGATTTATCTAGCACAGGGTAAGAATGCCTCCCACCCACACACGGAGATTTATCTGGCAAGGGGTAAGAATGCCTCCCACCCACACAGAGAGATTTATCTGGCATGGGGTAAGAATGCCTCCCACCCACACACGGGTTATCTTAGGCATGTCAACACAACAAGGCATAACCATTCACATCACATTATATAAGGCATTCCATCTTATATCATATCACATTAACAAAGCATGACATTTCCCAATCACATTATAAGGAAAACATACATCTCAATTCATTGAAGGGTTCAGGATATCTTATCCTTTCCAACCTCTAACCAAACCATCTCATTTTCCTAACATGGAAAATTCCTTTCAAGATATATCATTAAGTTCCAAAGGTGAAAAAGGGAAAAATCTTAAGGCATACCACCTATGGTTGACCTTACCCAGTCCATACCTCATCTAAACACGCTATCCAGGCTAGATTCATCAATATCATACCACACGGGTCATTTAGTTATGAAGAAATCATTATAAATATGGGGTTTAGTGAAAGAAAAACAACGGAACAACGATAATACCTCAAAAAGGAAAAAACCCAAAATGGAATCCACATGACCACCTACCTTAGAGTTTTAGGCGTAGGCTTGATTGATATCGACCTCTAATTCATAGTAGGTTAGAAGAGATCTGAGTTCCAGTCCAATGACCTGAAAATAGGTCATATGATCCTGTGGTAAAATAACAAAATGGATACCAAGATTCACCGAGGAAAGAAGGGTGCATGAGGTTAGACTTACTAAGGGTGATCCAACGCCTTCGACGGATCGAGATTCGGACATCAGGGGAAGGAACAACCAAGAAAAGAGAGGGAGATAGATTTTGGAGCACAAGGAGGGCTCCCCTCTATTCTGTCGGCTGGAAGGAGGAAAAAGAAAGGCTTAAGGCCTTAAAATATATTTAAGGGAAAAATGGTAAATTTACCCAGAATAGGGTCGCACGGTTTAGGTGCACGGTTTACCCAAACTGTGCACAAACCATGTGCACCTCACTTCCTCCAAAAAAAATTCTACACGGTCGTGCGGCCTAGTCTAGATAGTCATGCACCCCTACAGGTGCCCCTGTCTGCAGCCACACGGTTTATCCCAAACCATGCACAGATCGTGCGCAGGCTGTGCGCCACTATCTTCAAGACCATTTCTCAAACTCTTGGGCTCCGAACAAACCCTAGACAATCCCCAGACCTTTTTTAGGATGTTACACACATTATAAAAGCTTTAAGGAAATATTTTAAAGAAAAAATAATGATCCATACCTTTTCCAAAGAGTCGGGTTATTACATATTTCTTGTGCTTTTTATATGTCATCCAACTGGGTATACTTATAATCACCCCTAAATAGACCCTATTTCCGTACATGATTTTTTTCATAATGATTATTCATAGTTTGTATATGGGACTTTTTATCTTGTTAATAGATCTATTTATATGGATGGTATGCTTAGTGAAATATTATGGTGTTTTATGGTGGAGTTTATTATTAGTAGACTCTCCCCAATATTCCTTATGGTGGGACATGGTAGATCTCCTTAGGTGTACCATTCAGGAGGTTTTTCTAGTTTTCTTATCCATTTCCATTGCACTATGTGGTGTTAATATGTGAATTGATTATCTATTGGGTTTATCAGTGGTCAATATCATAATATAATTATTTTTCATGAATACATTGTTATATAGTTCAATTGTACATTTATATTAATTTTAAATAATTGTTATAATCTGTGTGTTGTATTGTATCTCTATTGAAGGTTTTTATTGGTAAATGTTTCCCATGTATAATTATGTATTATTGATTCTATTTAATAACCCCTAGACAATTAGAGGTGATATTAGGGTGAAACACTAGTCCCATCACCATCCCAAGAGTTGTCTTAGGGTATAGTTATATGTCATAATGGTATCAGATAATTTTGGGTCTTATGGGTGGATTTTAGAGTTAGTATTATTGTAAGATTTGGTTAAAGAAGTTAAGAAACAATGTTTAGGTGGTTTTTAGTTTGTCTAATTTACCAGATAATCCAGTGTTGGTACAATGGATAACATATCCATTCACCAGACCTCTGATAATATATTGATCAACTTATAACTGCAAGGCATTGATTGTGGGGTGTAGTTATGAAGGTACATGCATTATATAGTGTCCATTTGTGATTATTTATGTCCTTATTATGTTAGATCACCTGGATATGCTTTAAATTATTTCAGGTTCATCCTATCAAATGATGGTTGTGACCCATAGATAACCAAATTCTATTTAGAGATAGGGTCATGATGAACTTGTCCTTATACATGAACCTCTCACCACTGATCATATAAGAGATGATTCTTTGATTTAAAGAATTGATTGAGAGATATCAATATCCATGTTTTGAGGTCAATGCTCTTCAACTTTATTCTTAGTGATGAGCTTATTGTGTAGTCTATTATAGTTCCCACTATGTTAAAAAAAATACTGGATATAGGCAATATATGCTATGAGAGATTCATTAGTAGAGGTTTCTAAGACATTGAGACAAAATAATCCTCTTATATTTGGTTTTTGATTTGATTTAGGGACTCATGCATCCTATCTAATTCAAAAACCAGTTGATGATATGACAATTCTTACATCAGTCCCCAAAAAGTCACAATATTCCATTAATGGGTGATGTTTTTCTCGAACTCAATATGGTAATTCTCTATCATGGTTGAATTTTGAGCTATTGTTTGTGATATGGTTCCATCTATAAATATTAATGATTATCCACGTTCATGATATGATAGGCCCTCCATATAGAATCATAAGCACATTTGAGTACATTTTGAGGATACAGACCTCATGATGAACCTCCATGACATGACTTATTATGGATTTATTCAGGTTCATTGACCTGAGTAGAGTTTGAAAGGAATGATTTGAGAGGGGGTTTTATATTATAGATCCCAACTTATATTAGAATATAGAAACTAGAGACTCTTACACATTTTATTTCATGAATTTTAATACACAATTCTAAAAAACACAAACCATAAATCTAGTGACCTTGTTTCTTTGTGAAATTACATACATATTACATCAAGTTAAGAATAAGCTATGTCATTTGTATTTTGATCTCCTTAATGTTATACCAAGATCCACTATTCTCTTACTACCAAAAAGGATAGCCATATTGATCCCACTTTTTGTGTGTTATATTTTTTGTTAGGGAATTATTTTCAAGGGATGTAAATATAATGTGAAGTAGAATCTTATTGAAGAGAAAATGAAGTTCCTCAGTGATTTTTGATTTTATATAGGGGTCATTCAAAAACCAAATAGGTCACCACAACCCACTAAAACTATACAATTCATTTCATAAGGAAATTCATCAGTGCTAATTTGAAAATAATGCTATAAATTAAGATTTTAATATATATATATACAATGTATGGAAATGAATAAAATTCCATGAACCACCTTCAAAAAAATCCCATTGTTTCCAAAAACAAAGAACATGTGTTTTGAAAACAAAGACATCGACCTAAGATAAACCAAAACCACTCACATCATTCACATTTCTCAAAAAACAAAACCACACATTTTATTTGAATGAAAATGGTTACTATAAAACATTTCACCAACCAAATCCATCTAGAACTCAATTTTTGAATTCTAATACAAAGTACCCAAAAAGAGTAATTAATTTCAAAATGGGTTTTCAACATATTTTAAAACTCACTATTTCAAAGAAAACTACCCAATGCATGCACAAAATTTAAACACAACAAGCAGGCACCAAGAATCAAAAGGAAAACATCACATATAAATAAATATGGTGAAATAAAAATGAAAGTATGGGAAATGATACAAGAAGGCATGCTATAAAACCCCACTCAATCACTAACCAAATGAATGGTTTAATGTTTCATGGCCTCTAATACAGAAACCTAATGTGTGAAGCACCTAACGGTGTAGGTTATAATAACTCAAACTAGTTATCAATGTGCTAAGTCCATACAAGAGTCATCCAAGTATCCCACACAAGCCTCATTGCAATGAAAAAATTCTCCCACTATTCCCAATTTCTTGCTAAAGGGGCCATTAGCAACATGTGAACCAACTAGAGGAATGAGCTAGATCTTTCGCTTAGTACCCAGGCCTCTATGAATGAAGGAAAGTGAGGCATAGTAAAAAAAATTACAAGTCTAACACACCTAGCACATCTAAAGATACCCTCACCCCTAAAACCCAATAATGAAAAACTCCATACACATAACATTAAAAAAATTAATAAGAAGAGCATTCCCAAACAAAGGGAGAAACAAGCATCACATGGTGATCAAAAACCCACACAAGGGGTAACAAATGAGAGAAATAAAGGGGTCACTTTCATAAATTCAATTTAAAAACCAAAGTTCCAGTTAGGCCTTTAACACTAAATCGTATCTTAGAATACCAAGAAACCTTTTCTCATTTCATAAAACACTTTCTGAACACAATTTGAAAGATTATTGAAATCACCGAAACATTTAGAACATTTTGAAGTTACCCCTACACACGAGCTCCCTTAATTGAAAATCTAATACAACACCAAATCTATTATTTCTGTCACAAAATTTAGAAAAAAACACTTAAAACAATTTAAAAGTTCCTAAAAATAATCCATTTCTTTTTAATAAATTTAAATCTACCCTTCAACAAGGGTATTCCTCTTTGAAAAACAAAAAAAAATCCAAAGGGAAAACCATTTGGCATAAAATAATTTAAACAAGACTCCATGGAATTTCAAAAGGGAGTAAACTAAACAAACCTTTAAATCGTCATTTTAAATACATTAAAACACCCCTTTAAAAATCCTTTTCAATTCTACAACTAAAATCAGAACTAAATTATTTTTAAAACCATTTTTTCAGTCAATAAAAATCAAAACTAGTAAAAACCCATTTTTTCTCATGAAATCTATTTCAAAAACTCGTAATTCATTTCAAAATAAGCATATAATAACAAAAATTCCATTTAGAAAAATAAAACATGTAATTCACACATAAAACCAATTATTAAAAGAAATAATATCAACAAAATGGTTTTAAATTGTAACAAACAGAACTTTTTATTAATAATTGTTTTCTCAAAATGTGTGTTATATTATTTTGTACTCAACAAAACTATATCCCTTAAATAATTAAGTGGTTATAATTGAAATGTGACCTTTGGTTTTCGACCATTATAAGACTATTGGTCAATTATGACCATTGTTCAAAATGACCATTGGAAACAATACTCTTAAAAATAATTTTAACATTATAATTAGTGTTATAAATAGAAATGATAATTGTTAATTAATATAGAAATAATATTAGATGGATTCATCAAGTATAGTCATCTTGTATGAATCCTATTTGTTATAACTTGGGGGGATGTAGAATCTATATGATTCTCTCTTGACCAAGCCCAAGTCGAGCTTCAACATGTTAACACTACTGGAAATCATGCTTTTCCCAACACTTGTATACCAATGGTTCTTTTGAATCGTTGGTATGGGTTATCTTTATCAATGTTTTATGAAAACCATTGGTAAAGATCTTTAAAAATTGAGTTTCCCCAATAGTTTGATGAAACCGTTGGGAAAGATGGGTAAAAAATGATTTTTCCCAACGGTTTGATGAAACCATTTGGAAAGATTGGAAAAAAATTAATTTTCCCAATGTTTTTTAAAAACAATTTGGAAAAAGATGACCCAAATTCTCCTAAGCCAGGCAGCCCCCTCCCCATGATTCCAAAAGCAGTGTGCGGCTCTCCCAGAAGTGATTCTGACTCGCAGAAGCCCTTGAGAAGCCCCAGCACAGGTGCACCTCTTCCATCGGATCAGCTGCCAGGTTAGACTCCTTCCACCTTTTCTCAAGGATATCCTTCCACCTCTTCTCAAGGATATCCTTCTATTCTAAAGGATATCATTATTCCCAATTTCTAGGGTTTTTTGAAAATTTTATGATTCATTACTCCATGAATTGTGTACTCAAATCACTATATCGGTGTACACATTGTCCAATTAATGTTTTTATTACACATATACATTTATAAGGGCATAGTGTCTCATTATTGTGTTCTAATTTTAAAGATTCATAGTTTTTTTTAATCTCAATGCTTCAAATATTACATCTTCATGTATATGAACTCATAAGAAATTGTTTGTAATATTTATTCATAGTATTTCATGAAAATCACTCCTTTCATTAAGATCATGTCAAACATAAAGATCTTGTGCATCTTAATTTTTATACACTATGTGTATTACATAACAAATATGTATCATGTTTTTATAAAAATCTATATATATATATATAATGACACACTATTCACTTATCATTTTCACAATAGAACTTATGGTGTATCTTCTTGAAAGTTTCAAAATAGTATGTGGTCCCTAATTATTCTTCACAGAAGAAATAAGAAATACTTAACTAAACAATCCAATGTTCTTTATGAATAAATTATCTACAAAGGGAACTCTCAGTGGGACCTCTCCTTTTCCCATGTAGTACTTCTTCCTTGTTCATGAAACTAATTCACAGAATTTAAAATTTGCAGTTTTAGTGAATATTAGTTTTCCTAATGTAACAATTAATCATTCTGCCTTTAACATCAAACATGAGTTATTCAATCACCTTTTTAAAACACAATGACCATTTTCACTGATTTGGGGTTCCTCAAAATTCTTGAGAAAATCAGAAAAACACATGTATTGAATCGTGTTTCTCATATGGTTTCATGGATACAAGTTCATCTCGAAAATCATGACTGCGTGGTTCAAATATCATGAGGACCATGGGATTATTATTCTTCACACAAATGAATTTGTTTTCTACAACTATGTGTTTTTGTTTTCACTTTTGATTTGGCCGAAAGGGGACCTTTGTGGTCATTAATCATGGTTTTGGGTGGTCATTTAGTATGTAAGATAGTATGAATTCATTTTACCTGGTATATCCAATATTATTATTAATTTATGTTCCATTTGATTATCTTTGACAAGTGATGTTGTTTAATAAGTTGTTATTAATGGTTTTAATAATGACGATATGGTATAAAGGTTCACATGGTGTGTATAAGGGTTCACTTGGTGTGTATAATGGTTGACATGGTGTCTAATTGGGGTGACGGTAGGGCTGTCCAGGTGGGGTGGGAGGGGCTGGGTTTTCCAAGTGTGGTGTGGGGGGTAGGGGTGTCCAGGTGGGGTGGGGGGGATGGGTTTTTCAAGTGGGGTGGGGGTAAGGCTATCCATGTGGGGTGGGGGGGCTTGGTTGTCCAAGTGGGGTGGGGGTAGGGTTGTCCAAGTGGGGTGGGGAGGGTGTGCAGGTGGATGAAGCTCATAACTATAAACTCTCTTTAAATTCTGGAAGTTTCAAAATGTATAGGGGCATTCGTGATCATTTTTTGGTGGGATAACATAAAAAGTGTTTGATGTTTTTAGTCCTTTTTTATTTAGAGTTTCTTTTGATGCTGATGTTTCTTATTGATACCTATGATGGGAGTTTATTTTAGTTTCTAAATCGGCTGAGACTCCCCCACCATGCACAGTGTATGCAACCTCTACCCTTATTTAATCATTCTGTTTACACAGCCTATGCAACCTCTACCCTCATTTAATCAGTGAACTCAAGTCATTAATTCAAGACTTTATTATCACTAGCATGTAAGAAATTTAATGATGTAAACCCATCCTCACATGATTTCTTACCTTAGATAGTGTCCAACATATGGAATATGAGATTTTGAATTCATCAGTTAAATAGGATCATATATTCCATTTCCCCCAAGATGACTGTACTAATATAACTTTAGGATCAATTAAATATGGTTCTCATTTTATGTTGTATATTATGTGTCCTTCTTGGCCAATACTCACTTTTATGAGGGTGGGGTGCTTTTCACTAGCCATGCTGGCTTGTGTAGACATCCATAAAAATGTTAGATAAGTCACAAGTTTAATTCAGTAATGTTGTTATCATTGACATACTTTATTATTAATCCCAAATTTAAAAATAAATGTTTTTGTCTATAATTAATGAAATTAAATCTTTTTATAAGCCATGAACAACCTATTAGTGTAGAAGCCTAAAATTTATCCACCCACGGGGTGCGCTTGACTTGGGGAAGTAATTGGGTAATGAAAGGTATGGTCATAGAGGTGACAATAATGAGTTATTGAACATGAGTGAATGATTTGGGATGCCTATAACACATAATGGGACCTGATTCATGTGCCTCTTATAGACCTAATGAAAATGAATATAAATAAATTTTAATTTAATTTATGAGTACTTGTTCTTTACATTATTTTAATAGTTCACTACATCGATTAGAAACTTCTTCCTTTATCATTTACTTAAATGTATTTTCTATTAAAGTTCAATCCTATTGAATTGTTTATGACAAAATGACTTATATAAATTCTTTTTTTAGAATGGACAAAAGTTGGATGTATGAAACCGATCGGATCTCAAGCGATTTTCAAAACAATTTGGAGAGCTTTATATATTTTGCATTTCACAATGCTTCAGATAGTGGTCTCATAAACTTCCCATGTTCCAATTGTGTTGGTAGACCTCAGTTGAACCATGAAGAAGTCAGCTACCACATAACCAAAAATGTTTTTCAAGAAAACAACTTTGTGTGGTATCACAATAGGGAGAAAATGAAATCTCAAATTGTTGATGATTGAAATGAAAGGACTGGAATGGATAATTTGTTAGATGATTCGTTTTTGTTTATTCGTCATCATGAAAAAGAAAGGATTTTGACTCAAGAAGACTTCGATATGAGGACAGCTAATGCATCTAGTGAAAATGATGATATTGATAGGGTGAAAAAATTTAATGATGCTGCCACGACTCCAGTATATCGACAATGCGATGAAATGAAAAAGTTATAATTTTTAATCTGATTGTTTCAGGGGAAAACTATGTATGGCGAGGAGTCTGATGCGGAACAGGAGGGGGAGGAGGAGGGCGAGGTGGATGGTGAGGGAGAGGAGGAGGGCGAGGGCGAGGAGGAGGGCACTGAGGAGGGAGATGATGATGATGGGAACAAGGACGAGGGTGATGATGATGGTGATGATGGTGATGGTGATGTGGGAAAAATTGATCAGTTACATTTTTGACTAATATTACTGAGATTTGATGTTTAATCTATTCCAGTTGTTGGTTTTATCTAGACCCGTAGTATAGTATTATAGTTGATTTATTTTTATATATTTTCTGTTTTCATGGATGTTGTTGTCTTTTAGTGGTTGTGGGGTATCTTGAGCATGTTTATAGAGATTTGTATGTTTGGGAACTCCCTGGACAACCTCCCTCCTTTCTGGACCCTGGAAAACCTCCCACCATCCTCTTTGGACCATGGAAAGCCCCATGGATAGCCCCTCGGACAACCCTCCGGACATCCCCCCCCCCACCATCCTCCTTGGTCCCCAGAAAGCCCCCTGAACACCCCCCGGACAGCCCAGCAGACAGCCCAGCGGACAACCCCCTGGATAGCCCCCCGGGCAGCCCCCCACCCCCCCCCCCAACCTCCTCCCTGGACACAGGAAAGCCCCCCGAACAGCTCCCCGGACTACCACCCAGACAGAACTCGCCCCCCCCCCCCCCCCCCCCACCCTCCTACTTGGACCCCAGACAGCCCCCTGAACACCCCCCGGACAGCCCCCCGCACAGCCCCCCACCCTCCTCCTTGGTCCCCGGACAGCCCCCCGGACACCCCCCGGACAGCCCCCTGGACAGCCCCCCACCCTCCTCCCAGGACCCCAGACATCCCCCCGGATAGCCCCCCCACCCTCCTCCCTGTACCCCCAGACAGCCCCCCCCCCCCCACCCTCCTTGATTCCACATGCCTTTTTTTATTTCTCTGATCATGCAATATTATTTAGGATTATTCCATTTTTGTATGTCTTGAATTATATGAATGTCTTGGTAAGCTTATTAGCTCATGCTCATCAAATGCATGTGATGATATACTTTAATTTGAATACAAAGCCTTTTTGTACATTCTCCATGTTATGTGAATTATGCCTTGTTTGATTTGGTTTACTTGTCAATTATTAGGATAAGACATGGGTTACACGTTAAGGACTCATGGACAGAAACTTCATGCTTAGGGAATTTATACTTGAAATTATAGGATGTATGATTTGGTTTCTAAGTTAGGGCTACCAATATAGTTTCTATTACTCATTTGTGATGTGTACGAGTCAACCCCGCCTAAATCTGAGGCCCGATGTGGCCAGCACCACTCAAAGTGTCTCAGGTTTATTTGAAATGGACAACATTTTAAGTGAAAATAGAAACTAGCATACAGAAAACTGACCAAATGGATTCTGATTGTGTTGATACTTTAGAAAAAAGATCCATGGGTAATATGTGACGTGTACGAGTCAACCCCGACTCAATCTGAGGTGCATTGTGGCCGGTAGCACTCAAAGTGTCTCTCTTTTGTTTAAAATGGACTTAATTTTAAGTGAAAACAACAACTGACACACGGAAAACTGACCAAATGCATTCATAATGTGTTGTTTATTTAGAAAAATTATCCATGAGTCATATTTGATGTGTACGAGTCAACCCCACCTCAATCTGAGACCCGGTGTGGCCGGCACCACTAAAAGTGTCTCTTTTGTTTCAAAAGGACATCATTTTAAGTGAAAACAACAACCGACATACGAAAAACTGACCAAACGCATTTGGATTGTGTTGATACTTTATAAAAATGATCCTTGGGTCATTTTTGACGTGTACGGGTCAACCCCATCTAAATCTGAGGCGCGGTGTGGCCGGTAGCACTCTAATTGTGTATCTTTTGTTTAAAACGGATGAGATTTTAAGTGAAAAGAACAACTGACATATGGAAAACCAAAAAAACGCATTTAGATTCTGTTGATACTTTATCACAACGATCCATGGGTCATATGTGACGTGTAAGAGTCAACCCCGCCTCAATCTGAGGCACGGTGTTTCCGGCACCATGCAAAGTGTCTTTCTTTTGTTTAAAATGGACATCATTTTAAATGAAAACAACAATTGACATATAGAAAACTGACCAAACGCATTCAGAATATTTTTATGATTTAGGAAAATGTTATATGAGTCACTTGTGATGTTTTCAAGTCAACCCCATATCAATCCAAGATGTGGTGTGGCGGCACCACTCAAAGTGTCTCTCTTTAGTTTAAAATGGACTTCATGTTAAGTTAAAACAGCAACTGACATACGGAAAACTGACCAAACTCATTCATATTCTGTTGAAACATTAGTAAAACAATCCATGGGTCATATGTGATGTGTATGAGTCAACCACGCCTCAATCCAAGTCGTAGTGTGGCCGGAACCACCCAAAGTGTCTCTTTTGTTTAAAATGGACAACATTTTGAGTACATACGGAAAACTGACCAAACAGATTCTGATTGTGTTTATAGTTTAGAACAATGATCCATGGGTCATATGTGACGTTTATGAATCAACCCCACATCAATCTGATTTTTGGTGCAGCCAACACCACTCAAAGTGTCTCTCTTTTGTTTCAAAAGGACATCATTTTAAGTGAAAACATCAACTGGCATACAGAAAACCAACCAAATGCATTTGGATTGTGTTTATACTTTAGTAAAATTATCCATGGGTCATTTGAGATGTGTACGAGTCAACCCACATCTAAATCTGAGGCGCGGTGTGGCCAGTACCACTCTAACTGTGTCTCTTTGGTTTAAAATGGACAGGATTATAAGTGAAAAGAAAAAATGTCATACGGAAAACCGACTAAACACATTCGTATTCTGTTGATAATTTATCACAAAGATCCATGGGTCATATGTGATGTATACGAGTCAACACAAGCTCAATATGAGTTTCGATGTGGTCGGGATCACTCTAAGTGTCTCTCTTTTGTTTAAAAGGGACAATATTTTAAGTACATACAGAAAACTGACCAAATGCATTTGGTTTCCATTGAAACTTTAGGAGAATTATCCATGGGTCATATGTGACTTGTACGAGTCAACCTTTCCTCAATCTGAGGCGCGGTGTGGCCAACGCCACTCAAAGTGTCTCTCTTTTGTTTAAAATGGAATTCATTTTAAGTGAAAACAACAACTAGCATACTGAAAACCGACCAAACGGATTTTGATTGTGTTGATACTTTAGCACAATGATCCATAAGTCATATTTGACATGTACGAGTCAACCTTGCCTCAATCCAAGGAATGGTGTGGCCAACACCATTCATAGTATCTCTCTTTTGTTTAAAATGGACATCATTTTAAGTGAAAACAACAACTGACATACGAAAAACTAAACAAACACATTCGAAATGTGTTGATGATTTAGGACATTGATCTATGGGTCATATGTGACATGTACGAGTCAAACCTGCCTTAATCCGAGGCACAGTGTGTCCTGGATCACTCTAGGTGTCTCTCTTTTTTTTAAAATGGAAAACATTTTAAGTACATACGGAAAACTGAACAAACGGATTCTGATTGTGTTGATACTTTAGTAAAAAGATCCATGGGTCATATGTGATGTGTACGAATCAACCCCGCCTCAATCTGAGGTGTGGTGTGGCCAGAACCACTCAAAGTGTCTCTCTTTTGTTTCAAAAGGACATCATTTTAAGTGAAAACATCAATTGACAAACGGAAAACCGACCAAATGCATTCGGATTGTGTTTATACTTTAGGAAAATGATCCATGGGTCATTTGAGACGTTTACGAGTCAACCCCATCTAAATCTGAGGTGCAGTGTGGCTTGTAACACTCTAACTGTGTCTCTTTTGTTTAAAATGGACAGGATTATAAGTGAAAAGAACAGCTAGAATACGAAAAACCAACCAAACGCATTCAAAATCTGTTGAAACTTTAGGACAACAATCCATGGGTAATATGTGACGTGTATGAGTCAATCGTGCCTCAATCCAAGTCGCAGTGTGGCCTAAACCACCAAAAGTGTCTCTCTTATGTTTAAAATGGACAACATTTTAAGTACAAATAGAAATCTGACCAAACGGATTCTGATTGTGTTGATATTTTAGAACAACGATCCATGGGTTATTTGTGACATGTACGAGTCAACCCTGCCTCAATCTGAGGTGCGGTGGGGCCGGAACCACTCAAAGTTTCTCTCTTTTATTTAAAAAGCACTTCATTTTAAGTGAAAACAACAACTGACATACAGAAAACCGGCAAAACGCTTTTGGAATATGTTGATACTTTAGAACAACGATCCATGGGTCATATGTGACATGTATGAGTTAACCTCTCCTCAATCCGAGGCATAGTGTGGCTGACACCACTCAAAGTGTCTATCTTTTATTTAAAAAGCACTTCATTTTAAGTGAAAACAACAACTGACATATGGAAAACTGACCAAATTCATTAGGAATGTGTTTATGCTCTAGGAAAATGATCGATGGGTCATATTTGACGTGTACGAGTCAACCCTGCCTCAATCCAAGGCATGGTGTTGCTGGCACCACTCAAAGTGTCTCTCTTTTGTTTAAGATGGACAACATTTTAATTACATACGGAAAACTGACCAAACTGATTTTGATTGTGTTGATACTTTATCACAACGATCCATGGGTCATATGTGACGTGTAAGAATCAACCCTGCCTCAATCTGAGGCACAGTGTGGCCGGCACCACTCAAAGTGTCTCTCTTTTGTTTCAAAAGGACATCATTTTAAGTAAAAATATCAAATGGCATACGAAAAACTGACCAAATGCATTCGGAATCTGTTGAAACTTTAGGAAAATGATCCATGGGTGATATGTGACAAGTACGAGTTAACCGCGCCTCAATATGAGTCACAGTGTGGTGGAAACCACCCAAAATTTATCTCTTATATTTAAAATGGACAACATTTTAAGTACATACAGAAAACCAAAGAAATGCATTTGGTTTCTCTTGATACTTTATAAAAATGATCCATGGTTCATATGTTACGTGTACGAGTCAACCCCACCTCAATCTGAGGTGTGGTGTGGCCGGTACCACTCAAAGTGTCTCTCTTTTATTTAAAAAGCACTTCATTTTAAGTGAAAACAACAACTAACATACGGAAATCCGACCAGACAGATTCTGATTGTGTTGGTACTTTAGAAAAACAATACATGGGTCATATGTGACGTGTATGAGTCAACCCCACCTCAATCCGAGGTGCGGTGTGGCCAGCACCATTCATAGTGTCTCTCTTTTGTTTAAAATGAACATCATTTTAAGTTAAAGCAACAACTAACATACGAAAAACTGACCAAACGCATTCCGAATGTGTTTATGATTTAGGACAATGATCCATGGGTCATATTTTACATGTACGAGTCAACCCTGCCTCAATCCGAGGCACAGTGTGTCCGGCACCACTCAAAGTGTCTCTCTTTTATTTAAAAAGAACTTCATTTTAAGTGAAAACAACAACTGACATACGGAAAACTGACCAAACACTTTAGGAATATGTTGATACTTTAGGAAAATAATCCATGGGTCATATGTGATGTGTATGAGTTAACCTCGCCTCAATCCAAGGCACGGTGTAGCTGACACCACTCAAAGTGTCTCTCTTTTCTTTAAAAAGCACTTCATTTTAAGTGAAAACAACAACTGACATACGAATAACCGACCAAACGCATTTGGAATGTATTGATGCTTTAGTAAAATGATCCATGGGTAATATTTGACGTGTACAATTCAACCTTGCCTCAATCTGAGCCACGGTGTGGCTGGCACCACTCAAAGTGTATCTCTTTTGTTTAAAATGTACAACATTTTAAGTACATACGGAAAACTGACCAAACGGATTCTGGTTATGTTGATACTTTAGAAAAACGATCAATGGGTCATATGTGACGTGTAAGAATAAACTCTGCCACAATATGAGGTGCGGTGTGGCTGATACCACTCAAAGTGTCTCTCTTTTGTTTCAAAAGGACATCATTTTAAGTGAAAATATCAACTGGCATACAAAAAACCGACCAAAAACATTAGGAATTTGTTGAAACTTTAGGAAAATGATCCATTATTTATATGTGACGTGTACAAGTCAACCGTGCCTCAATCCGAGTCACGGTGTGGCCGACACCACCCAAAATTTCTCTCTTATGTTTAAAATGGACAACATTTTAAGTACATATGTAAAACTGACGAAACACATTCGGTTTCTGTTGATACATTAGCACAATGATCCATGGGTCATATGTGACATGTAAAAGTCAACCCTGCCTCAATATGAGGTGCGGTGCAGGCGACACCACTCAAAGTGTCCCTATTTTATTTTTAAAAGCACTTCATTTTAAGTGAAAACAACAACTGACATACGGAAAACCGACCAAACAGATTCTATTTGTGTTGATACTTTATCAAAACAATCCATGGGTCATATGTGACATGTATGAGTCAACCCCACCTCAATACGAGGCGCGGTGTGGCCAGCACCATTCATAGTGTCTCTCTGTTGTATAAAATGAACATCATTTTAAGTGAAAACAACAACTAACATTTGAAAAACTGACCAAACGCATTCAGAATGTGTTGATGCTTTAGGAAAACAATCCATGGGTCATATTTGACGTGTACGAGTCAACCTCGCCTCAATCAGAGGCACGGTGTGGCTGACACCACTCAAAGGGTCTCTCTTTTATTTAAAAAGCACTTCATTTTAAGTGAAAACAACAACTGACATACGGAAAACCAACCAAACACTTTCGGAATTTGTTGATACATTAGGAAAACTATCCATGGGTTATATGTGACGTGTACGAGTTAACCTCTACTTAATCTAAGGCACAGTGTGGCTGACACCACTGAAAGTGTCTCTCTTTTATTTAAAAATCACTTCATTTTAAGTGAAAACAACAACTAACATACAGAAAACCGACCAAATGCATTTGGAATGTGTTGATTCTTTAATAAAATGATCCATGGGTCATATTTTATGTGTACGAGTCAACCCCCCTCAATCTGAGGCACGGTGTGGCAGGAACCACTCAAAGTGTCTCTCTTTTGTAAAATGGACAACATTTTATGTACATAAAGAAAAATGACCAAACAGATTCTGATTGTGTTGATACTTTAGCACAACGGTCCATGGGTCATATGTGAAGTGTACGAATCAACCCCACCTCAATATGAGGCACGGTGTAGTCGGTACTACTCAAAGTGTCTCCCTTTTGTTTCAAAAGGACATCATTTTAAGTGAAAATATCAACATGCATACGAAAAATTGACCAAACGCATTCGGAATCTATTGAAACTTTAGGAAAACCATCCATTGGTCATATCTGACGTGTATGAGTCAACCGCGCCTCAATTGGGGTTTCATTGTGGCCGAAACCACCCAAAATGTCTCTCTTATGTTTAAAATGGACAACATTTTAAGTACATCTGGAAAACTGACGAAACGCATTCAGTTTCTTTTGATACTTTAGAAAAATGATCCATGGGTCATATGTGATGTGTAAGAGTCAACCCTGCCTCAATCTGAGGTGTGGTGTAGCCGGAACCACTCAAAGTGTCTCACTTTTATTTAAAAAGCACTTCATTTTAAGTGAAAACAACAACTGACATACGGAAAACCGACCAAACGGATTCTGATTGTGTTGATACATTAGCACAATGATCCATGGGTCATATGTGACATGTACGAGTCAACCCCGCCTCAATCTGATGCATGGTGTGGCCAACACCATTCATAGTGTCTCTCTTTTGTTTAAAATGAACATCATTTTAAGTTAAAACAACAACTGACATACAAAAAACAGACCAAACGCATTCGGAATGTGTTGATACTTTAGGAAAATGATCCATGGGTCATATTTTACGTCTACGAGTCAACCCCTCCTCAATCCGAGGTACGGTGTGGCTGGAACCACTCAAAGTGTCTCTCTTTTTTTTAAAATGGACAACATTTTAAGTACATACATAAATTTGAACAAATGGATTCTGATTGTGTTGATACTTTAGAACAATGATCCATGGGTCATATGTGACGTTTATGAATCAACCCTTCCTCAATCTGAGGCACGGTGCGGCTGGAACCACTCAAAGTGTCTCTCTTTTGTTTCAAAAGGACATCATTTTAAGTGAAAACATCAACTGAAATATGAAAAACCAACCAAAATCATTTGGATTGTGTTGATACTTTAGTAAAATGATCCATGGGTAATTTTTGATGTGTACAAGTCAACCCTGTCTAAATCTGAGGCATGGTGTGGCCAGTACCACTCGAACTGTGTCTCTTTTGTTTAAAATGGACAGGATTATAAGTGAAAAGAACAAATGGCATACGAAAAACTGACCAAACACATTTGGAATTTGTTGAAACTTTAGTAAAATGATCTATGGATCATATGTGTTGTTTATGAGTCAACCGAGCCTCAATCTAAGTCGTGGTGTGGCAGGCACCACCCATAGTATCTCTCTTATGTTTAAAATGGACAACATTTTAAGTATATATGGAAAACCAACCAAACGCATTCAGTTTCTATTGATACTTTAGCACAATGATCCATGGGTCATTTGGGAGATGTACGAGTCAACCCTGCCTCAATCCGAGACGCGGTGTCTCCAGCACCACTCAAAGTGTCTCTCTTTTATTTAAAAAGCACTTCATTTTAAGTGAAAACAATAACTGACATACATAAATCTGACCAAATGGATTCTGATTGTGTTGATACTTTAGCACAATGATCCATAGGTCATATGTGATGTGTACGAGTTAACCCCGTCTCAATATAAGGTGCAGTGTGGCCGACACCACCCAAAGTGTCTCTCTTTTATTTAAAAAGCACTTCATTTTAAGTGAAAACAACAACTGACATACGAAAAACCAACCAAACGCATTCGGAATGTGTTAATACTTTAGTAAAATGATCCATGGTTCATATTTGACATGTACGAGTCAACCCTGCCTCAATCTGAGGCACGGGGTGGCCGGCACCACTCAAAGTGTCTCTCTTTTGTTTAAAATGGACAACATTTTAAGTACATACGGAAAACTGACCAACAGATTCTGATTGTGTTGATACTTTAGCACAACGATCCATGGGTCATATCTGACATGTAAAAATCAACCCCGCCTCAATCTGAGGCATGGTGTGGCTGGCACCACGCAAAGTGTCTCTCTTTTGTTTCAAAAGGACATCATTTTAAGTGAAAACATCAACCGGCATACGTAAAACCGACCAAACGCATTCGGATTGTGTTGATACTTTAGGAAAATGACCCATGGGTCATTTGAGATATGTACGAGTCAACCCTGTCTAAATATAAGGCATGTTTTAGCCGATACCACTCTAACTGTGTCTCTTTTGTTTAAAATGGACAGAATTATAAGTGAAAAGAACAACTGGCATACGAGAAACCGACCAAACGCATTTGGAATCTATTGAAACTTTAGGAAAATGATCCATGGGTCATATGTGACATGTATGAGTCAACTGCGCCAAAATCCGAGTCACGGTGTGGCTGGCACCACCCAAAGTGTCTCTCTTATGTTTAAACTGGATAAAATTTTAAGTACATACGGAAAACCGACCAAACAGATTCTGATTGTATTATTACTTTACCACAACGATCCATGGATCATTTATGACGTGTAAAAGTCAACATTTCCTCAATTTGAGGTGTGGTGTGGCTGGCACCACTCAAAGTGTCTCTCTTTTATTTAAAAAGCATTTCATTTTAAGTGAAAACAACAACTGACATACGAAAATCCGACCAAACGCTTTCAGAATATATTGATACATTAGGATAATGATCCATAGGTCATTTTTGACGTGTACAAGTTAACCTCACCTCAATCAGAGGCGTGGTGTGGCTGTAATCACTCCAGGTGTATGTATTTTGTTTAAAATGAACATTATTTATAGTAAAAAAATCTGGTATACGAAAAACCGATCAAATTATGAATTGAATTCTGGATTCCACATATAATTGTCTTCTAAATTTTAAATTGAATTCAAAATGAATTATGTATGCTTATAATTATGTTATGAATTCTGATTTAATTCTGGATGTGTATAGTTCTAGGATGCATTATATGTTAAATGTGTATGAATTTGTTCTGTATATGTATGTGTTAGTTGGTTATTGCAGGTACAGTAATTGTATATGTATGTGTTAGTCGATTAGTGCAGGTAAAATAATTGTAAATGAGAGGGAATTGGAGGATTCTATGGAAATTGCAGCCTGCTGTGCAAATTGCAAGCTACTGTGCAATTTGCATAGCATAGGCTATGCCAACGGTTTCAAACCATTGGCATAGGATTCTGAGTATTGTTTTTACCAAGGGTTCATAGAGAATCGTTGGTAAAAAACCTTTTTCCAACGGTTTCTAAACCATTGGGTAAGAAGTATTGTCATTGGTTTTCCCAACGGTCCAAGCCAAACCATTGGGATAGTTTTTCCCAACGGTTTGGTACAACCGTTGGGATAGATTCATTTTTCTAATCTATCCCAACGGTTCTGTGTAAACCGTTGTGAAAATCTTTCCCAATGTCTTAATTACCCACGGTTTGAAGAACCGTTGGTATAAGATATACCAATGGTTCTACAGGATTTCCCAATAGTTCTGAAGCATTGGGAAAATGTCCATTTCCAGTAGTGTAATCTTAAATGAAATTGCATTTGGGAGAAGTTCAAGTTAGTGGAGATTACCACTCGGGCAATGTTATCTGAGTCGCCCCAAGAGTTTATCACCATCGTAAACATTACCCTTAGGTTATATGCGGGTGTTATAAGGGGTTATGTTTCAAGTCCTTAGTCACTTAATGTGTAATTGTTTTTTTTTAAATAAAATTGTTATTCAATCATTTCTATTTTATGAATAGTTTTGCTAAAATAAATGAGATGGAGTTTGATAAAATCATTTTTTCAGGTAAAAACTGTAGTTTTTAGAAAATCAACTAATGTTTTATTATATTTTATTATAATTAAATATTATTATCAAAACACACTTATTTAATTACTAATGGTAAAATAATTTTATTCTTTTCAAGTGTCGAAAATTTTACTATGCATTTTCTGTCCGATATTATTTTTAATAAAAAAGTATTTTATAGTTAAAATTAAAATTTATCATATTTATAAATTTATTAAGATAAATTAAATTTCATTTTTTAAAATAGAATATTGATATTATGTTATAGTTAATTTATGAGAATTTTATAAAATACTTTAGTTTTTCGTGAATAGTAAAACTACAGTTTGAATTTTTCGGTATGTTTAATTACATCATAACTATGTCAAAATGATGAAATGATTATTATAACATTATGGTTGAAACTTTTAATTTAAAATAATGTAATAGGTTTCCCAAGTGTCCAATACCATGGTCAATCCCATGGTTTTTCAAATACCACTACTAAGTTGTCCGAGGAAATTAAAAACAAAATCCCTCACTTTTACTATAAATACACACCCATTTATTCATTAAATTTCATTCAAAATATTCATTCAAAAATATATGATCTTATTACCTCCCAAGGAGTCCCTCAAATGTGTCCTTAATTCCCCAAGGTCCCTATCTTCAAGTTTTATGAGTCACTCTAAGGTAAGGTAAGTCTCAACTTCTCTTTTCCTTTCAGGTTCTCTTTTTATGTGGTATGTCTTTCGAATTTCTATAACATGTTATTATATCCATTTTATTCTATATATTTAATTTATTATGAGTATTTTATTAATTTTTTATACTTTTACCCTCTCTTTTTAAGGTTTTCTAAAACCATATTTGATACCCTTTATGCTGCCGATTTTACTTCTCAAAATTTATCTCTTTTTATCAAGAAATTATTTTATTTTATTTTGTGAATACCCAAACCTATTTCCTCCCCAGGGGTATTCACATAGATTTTAAAATGATATATTTTATTACAGGATTAACATACAAGAAACTCACCTTCCTTTTTTGTGGATTTTAAAAAGACACATTGAACTTGTCTTTAAGAACTTATTTAAAACGTCATGATTTTGATATGAAACTCATATATTTTATTCTCCACTAGTTATTTATGAAATGATATATTATGATCTATGTGAATCAAATTAATTATTACATATTAAGGTTTTTTCCTAATATTTCTCCAATGCATTGGGTAAATAATTTAATCTCTAGTGACGACAAGTTTTATGATAACTTAGTGAAAACCCATTTTAATTTTTTTGACACCTCGGTGAAAAAACTAAGTGATATGATAATTAATGACCAAATTAAATTTTGTAGATATATTTCCATTTTATTAATCGTGTTCTTTTTATTATGATATTCTTCTTTTTCTATTTTTAATTCCTTTATATAATTCATCATGTTCTTATTGATATTCCTCAAGATGACAAGTAAATCGTTTCCATTATTTTTCCTAACTGGGCCTTATGCTCACCCATTCCATTGATGTATATCCCTAGGTTATGAGTTACAACAAATTTACTAAGGATGAACCTTTAATAATACATTCATGTGGAAAAGAATAATGTTTTATGTTTTCATGCATCATGTACCTTTTTTTCAAGACACTAAACATTAAAAGATACTCTATTTGTAAAATGTAATGAAAGGTTATGTAAGAAAAATGCAGGATTCCATATTTTCTATCAAAGTAAATTTTAGTTATTTCGGGAAATTAGGATTTTATAACATTAGGAAAAACCCTTGATAAAATTTTAAATATATTAAAACTTCCTAGTATTTTGGTGAAATATTAATTAAGTGGTTTCAAAATAAATAAATCCTAATCTGGATATGAAAAAGTGGATGTGGCTCTGAAACATATATATCTATGGGTAAAACTCAAAAACACCACTTTGAGATAGACTCAAACAGGAACTGTTCCATGAAAATGGACCTTATTACACTCTTGTTTTGACACTCTTGAGGGATATGTATGGTTAATCATAATATTTCCATGAACCATTAGGAAGGATTTATAGAAAATGTAATTATTGTTAAAGAATAACATATTTAAGAATAATGTTTTAAGACATGAAATTCCTTTAGAATTATAAAATTATTAATTGAAACACATTTCTCATTAAGTTTTTATAGTTTTAAACAATGGTGGTAAATATTAGAAATCGTGTAAATGGTGATCACAATAGACCAAGCACTGAAGACCTTCCTATGGAATTCATAACAGAAACCTTCATGAGAATGATGAACCAACTAACTCGAGTTATGGGAAATAACTTGAATCAAGTCTATAGACCCAATTCACCATGAAGGGAACAAATTTTTGTTAATTACTTTATGCATTAATCATCACCTTCTTTCAGTGGATCTACTGACCCATTGATTGATGAATAGTGAATAATCTCTATTGAAAAGATATTTTTTATACTCTATTATTCAGAACAAGAGAAAGTCACCCTGGTTGTGTACTGATTAGAGGGAGAAGCTGATTAGTGGTGGACACTGGTTAAAAACATGAAGCAAAGAGGGTATATTAAAGATATAGAGTTGGAAGTGTTCATGGGAACCTTTTTCAAAAAATATTTCCCTCGTTCGATGTGAACAAAAATAGACAAGGAATTCCTTGAGCTGAAGTTGAAGGAGAATGAATCTATGGTAAGGTATGAGATAAAATTTACAATACATTCTCACTACACCTTAATCTTTGTCCTAGATCCTAATATATAGGTTGATATATTCTTTAGTGGACTATAACCCCATCTATGGAATAATCTTGTTTATTGAGACTATGACAGCTCCGAGGAGATAGTTTGAAATACTATGAAAGTTGAACTGGAGTTTGATGAGATGTAGTGGTCTCACAAATTGAATGAAAAGAAGGGGTATTTGGATCTAAACATGGGGATAATATTTTACCAAGGAATAAGAGAAAAGAAATTTTAGCTCTCCACATTAAATAAATGTGGGAATAAGCTTTCAGGGAACTACCTTCTCGAGAGACGGAAGTGTTAAAAGTGTAGAAGAGAAGCCCATATCACTCAGAACTATTTTAATGAGGTGAAGCCTTAACTTTTCAACACAAAAGATAATGTTAAGATAGTGTAGGCCTTTCTTGAAGTCCATTTCTTCATGTGTGGATATCATGACCACTTTTCCAATCACTATCTAAATCTAAGGATAGTGGAGTGGAATTACCATCAGATTCAGCATAGGCCAAGGGAACAAGGTCATACTTTTGATATCATGATGGCTAAAGTTGAAGATCTAAATGATGTGGTGGTAGGTACTCATATTTTTCTCTCACGACTCATGAGTAATTTGGTTGATTCTGGTTCTATGCATTCCTTTATTTCCTCCATGTTTTCAAAGAATATAGAATCAATCCATGAACTAATATAAGAAGAACTATCAGTCAAGACTCATGGAGGGATTATCGAATCATCAACACTGTATATAAACTCTTTTATTTACTTTGGTGATCATAAACTAATCATAAATCTAATATTCATTTCCATTATAGAATTGGATATTATAGTAGGGATAGACTGGATCTCAATGTATAATAATAAGATCAACTACAGGAGAAATGATATCATAATATTCTTGAATGGATAGACGATAGTTGTTTTCAAAGGAGAGATATGGAGACCTCAACTTTTTCTAGAAGCACCACTCATAGCCTTCTTTAGGGAATCGATCTGTGAAGATGAAGAAGGAATTGAAAGTATATGAATATAGAATGTCCCCATTTTTTAGGAATAAATTTAAATATTTCTCATGGAGTTGCCTAGGACTCCCCCTAGAAAGAGAGGTAGAGTTCACCATTTAACTTATCCCTGGATCCAAGACAATATCAAACACCCCGTATAGAATGGCTAATGTAGAGATAGAGGAATTAAAGAAGAAACTCTAAGATATTTTGGAGAAGGGGTTTATCAGGCCAAGTGTGTCTCCTTGGGGAAAACCTGTTCTATTTTTTAAGAAGATGGATGGATCAATGTGGTAATTCATTGATTATAGATAACTTAACGGTATCACAGTGAAAAACAAGTACCTTATTCCAAGAATTGAAGATTTATTTGACCAAATTTGTGGGGCTAAATTATTCTCCAAGATTGATCTTTGATCTGGTTATCATCCATTGAGGATGAAAAAAGAAGATATTTTAAAAGTTGCCTTCTGATAAAGATATGGGCTTTATGATTTTTTTTTTTGTTCTTCCCTTTGTCTTGAATAATTCTCCTTCTATATTTTTAGATTTTATGAATTGAGTCTTTAAGGACTATAGTGATAATTTTATGGTTGTTTTTATTGATGACATTATGATATATTCTAAAAGTCACGAAGAACATGACAATCATCTAAGGGTTATATTGAAAACTCTATGAAAGGAGAGGTTATTTGGAAAGTACAGAAAATCTGAATTTTAATTAATTTTTTTTTCTTGGATCACATTGTAACCGATGATGTAATATAAATTGACCCTAAAAGAAAAAGTGTGTGGAGAAGTTTCATCATCCTACAATAGTAACTAAGATTCATAGTTTCCTTGGTTTTGTAAGATATTATAGGAGGTTTGTAAAAAAAATCATGACTTTCTAATCCATTAACCAGGTTAACTCAAAAAGGGGTCAAGTTCATCTAGACAAAGGATAGTGAACAATGCTTCCAAGAGATAAATAAGAGATTGGTTATTTCACATGTGTTAACTCTACCCTCTATCGGAGAAGGAATCGTTATTTTTAGTTATGCATCTCTAAAAGGCCTTAGGTGTGTCCTTATGAAAATGATAAGGTGATTTTTTATGCATCTCAAAAGTTTAAGCCTCATGAGAAGAACTATCCTACGCATGACTTGGTGTTAGTTTCGGTTGTTTTTTCTCTGAAGATATGAAGGAAATATCTTTGTGGAAAGAAATGTGATATATACATAGACCATCAAAGTTTAAAGTATATTTTCACATAAAAAATAATTGAACATGAGACAGAGTAGGTAGATGTAATTTCTTAAAGACTATGATTGTTCAATTCATTATCACCCTAGTAGAGAAAATAATGTTTTTGATGAATTAATTTTGAAATTCCATGTTGTTATGAAAATGATGAGGATTCAAGGAGATCCTTTGATCAAAGACCTCATAAAGCTGGACATGGGAATTATAAGGTAAGGGACATCATCAACCCTATCTTAAATTATTTCTCAATCTTCATTACTATAGAAGATCAAGAAATCTAAAAGGGAAGATCCTTTTTTATATAATAAAGTAGATGCTGTGAAGAATGGGAAGTTTATTAATGTCAATATTGGTCAAGAATCTATACTGAAATTTCATAAAAGGTTATGTGTTCCAACTATTCTATAAATAAAGAAGGAGCTGATGGATGAAGCTCATAGCTCTACTTTCTTTATACATCCTGGAAGCAAAAAAATGTATAGGGACCTTCGTGATCATTATTGGTGGGATAACATGAAAATGGAGATTACTTACTACACTACAAGTTTCCTAGTCTTTAAGCAAGTGATGGTAGAGAGACAACTTCCTAAAGGGGTATTATAAACACTACCCATACCAGTATTTAAGTGGGATAATATCACTATGGAATTTGTCACTAGTATCTCGAGAAATTCCAAAGGAAACAATGTGATATGGGATATAGTGGACTGTCTCACTAAGGCTGCCCATTTTGTCTTTATTTAGGAATATTTCTCTCTTGATCAACTTGTCAGGATTTAAATGAAGGAAGTGGTAAGGCTACATGGGGTACCAATTTCTATCATTTAAAATTGTGATCCAAGGATCACATCAAAATTTTGGCTAAGTATTCAACAAGCTCTGAATACTGAATTGAATTTCAGTATGGCGTATCACCCACAAACTAGTGGACAATCTGAAAGGACTATTTAGACACTGGAGTATATTCTAAGAACATGTTCAATGGAATTTAAAGGTAGATGATATCAATATCTCCCATTATTTTAGTTCTCATACAACAAGAGATTCCATTCGAGTATTTAACTGGCACCCTAAGAAGATTTATATGGAAACGATGTAGAACTTCTACTTGCTGGGATGAATCTAGTGAGAGAAAGATTCTTGGGCCTGATCTTATGCAAGAGATGATAGAAAGTGTTCATTTCATCCAACAATTCATAAAGGCTATTCAGAGTTGGCAGAAGAGCTATGTTAACAACTGTCGAAGGGACTAGGAGTTTGATTTTGGTGATAAAGTATTCCTTCTAATTTCTCTTTGTAAGAGAGTCATGAGGTTTGGGAAGAAATGGAAGCTTTTACCTTGGTACATTCACCCCTATGAAATCCTTGATCGTATAGAAATAGTGTCCTATTAGCTTGAACTTCCTCCAAATCTAGCTCAAGTTCATGATTTTTTCCATGTATCTCTCTTGATTAAGTACATACCTAACCCTTAAGATGTACTAAATATAGAGGTGGTATAACTAGAACATGACCTCTCTTATGAGGATCAGTCATTGGAGATCTTGGACTATAGAGTCAAGTTTCTACGCAACAAGACTACCCACATCATTAAAGTGCTATGGAGGAACCACAAATATGAACAAGTGATGTGGGAACTAGAGGAAACAATAAGGCAGAAGTACCCACATCTATTCTCAACTAAGAGAACGAGTTGAAATCTCAGGGATAAAATTTCTTAAGGGGGGAATAATGTAACAACCAGAACTTTTTAATTATAATTATTTCCTCCAAATGTGTGTTATATTATTTTGTACACAAAAAAAACATATCCATTTAATAATGAAGTTATTATAATTAAAATGTGACCTTTGGGTTTTGACCGTTATATGATTGTTGGTCAATTATGACCACCAATCAAAATTACCATTGGAAACAATACTCCTAATAATAATTTTAATGTTATAATTAGTGATATAAATATAAATGATAACGATTAATTGACGTGGAAAGAAGATTCAATGGCCTAATATAGTAGATTTGTGTCATATGAATCACACTATTCAAAACTTGGGAGATAGGTAGAATCTTTGGTCTTCACTCTTGACCAATCCCAAGTTGAGCTTCAACATGTTAAGATTGAATGAAATCACCTACGGGAGAAGTTCAAGTTAGTGGAGATTACCACTCAAGCGATGTTTTCTAAGCCACCCCAAGAGTCTATCACCCTCGAACACCTTACACTTAGGTTGTATACAGGTTTTAAAAGGGATTATGTTTCAAGGCCTTAGCCTCTTAATTTTTTTATCCTTTTGTTTAAACCAAATTTTTATTCCATCATTTTTATTGTGTGAATAGTTTTGCTTAAAAATTGAGATGGAGTTTGATAAATTCATTTTCTCAGGTAAAAATGTCATCTTAGGATATTAAAATAAGGTTTTATTAATATTTATTATATTGAAATAGTATTATCAAAACTCTCTTATTTAACTAAAAATGATAAAACAATTTTATTTTTTTCAAGTGTCAAAGCTTTTACTATGCATTTTACTATGCATTTTATGACTGCTATTATTTTTAATAAAAAAGTATTTTTATAGTTAAAAGTAAAATTTAACATATTTATAGATTTAATATGATAAAATAAATTTAATTTTTTAAATTAGAACACTGATATTAGGTTAAGGTGAATTTATGAGAATTTTATAAAATATTATAGTTTTTCATGAATAGTAAAAATACAGTTTGAGTTTTCAGTTTGTTTAATGACATCATAACTATGTCATAATTGTGTAATGAGTATTATAAAATCCTTCTTGTATCTTTTGGATTTAAATAGTTTAATAGTTTTCTCAACTGGCCAATACCATGGGAAAATATCATAGGTAAGCCCATGGTTTTTCAAATACCACAACTGAGGTGTCCAAGGAAATTAATAAAAAACTCCCTCACTTTTGTTATAAATACCCACCCATTTCTTAATTTCATTTCATTAAAAAGTTATCCTCCATGAATCACTGATATTATTATTTCCCAAGGAGTCCTCCCAAGGGGTCCTCAAGCCCCCATGGTCCTGATATTCTTGTTTTAGGAGTCACTCTTCAAGGTAAGGGAAATCTAAACTTCTCTTTTCCTTTAAAGTTCTCTTTTGATGTGGTATGTATTTAAAATTTACATACTATGTTATTATATCCATTTTATTCTATCTATTTACTGTATTATTAGTCTTTTATTAATGGTGGACCCTTTTCTCCTCTCTTTTTAATGTTTTATAAAACCATGTTCCATACCCTTTATGCTGCTGATATTACTTCCCAAAATCTCTCTCTTTTTCTCAAGAAATTATTTTATTTTCTTTTATGAATACACAAAACTCTTTTCTATATAGGGGTATTCAAATAGATTTTAAAATGTTCTATTTTATTCTGGGATTAACATACATTAAACCCACCTTCCTTTTCCATGGTTTTTAAAAAGACATAATGAACATGTCTTTAAGAAATTCTTAAAAACATCATGATTTTGATATAAAACCCATTTATTTTATTCTAAGAGGGTTATTTATGAAATTTTTTATTATAATATATGTGTATTATATTAATTCATACATGTAAAGGGTGTTCCCTAATATCATTCCAATGCATTGGGTAAATAATTTAATCTCTAAAGATGACAAGTTTTATGATACCTTGGTAAATAACCTTGGTAATTTTTATGACACCTTAGTGAAAAACATGGTGATATGCTTATGAATGACACATTTAAATGTTGTAGCCATATTTCCATGTTATTAATCATGTTATTTTTATTATTATATGCCTATTTTCTATTTTTTATTCCTTTATGTAATTCCTTAAGTTATTAATGATATTCCTCAAGATCACAAGTAAACCATTCCCCTTGATTTCCTTTACAGGGCCTTATACTCACCCTTTCCTTTGATGTATCTCCCCAGGTTATGAGATTAAATACATTTACCTAGAATGAACCTTGAATAATCCTTTAAATTGTAATAGGATAATGTTTAATTTTTCATGTATTATGTACCTTTTTTTCAAGACACTAAACTTTAAAAGATCCTTTGTTTATAAAATGTAATGAAAAGTTATGTAATAAAAAGGCGAGATGATATATAAATATTCAAAAGGCTACCATATATAATATTGATTTAATAAAAATGGAATTTATAGAGTGTGAGTGTACTTATAATTCCAAAAATAAATAATTAAGTAGTAACACAAGCCTCAAAGAATCGGGAATCAATCTGAAACATCCTAAAACATGTCGCCTCAAATTGGGACCCCACCCACAAGACTAAAAATGGTGTCTACAACCCCCAGAAGATAAAAAACCAATATAACTACATGTAAACCTATAATCGGACCACATAATAACTAGGGTTCATAAGGGAATCCAAAACTAAGAGAAAAGAGGAAGAAAATGGAGGGAAAGATAAGAGAAAATCACCTCAAACCTCTTGTAAAACACCATTATAATGGTAATAATCAAGGGAGGAAGAATTTGGAACACTCCAAGGGCTATAGAAGGTTGGATGAGTCATGTGGGGGAGAAGAGGGGTGAAATACCTCTTAATTAGGGGTAGAAAATGGGAATTGCCCAAAATTTTAAATAACTTGATAACTCGCATGGTTTGGTCACAAGGTCAGGAAAACCATGTGCTAAATGTGTAAACACCATTGTCTCCTAAAAATATTAAGCCACATGGTTACTCCTAATAGGTCACATGGTCTCCAAAATCATGTGCCTTACTCTAGAACCACCCCAATCCTTGCATAACCTCTTAGGGTTCCCCACATGGTTTGAAAGGCATTATAAATCCATGAAAATGGTTTTGTTAAAACTATAAATCCAACCACATTCTTACTGCATGGTTTAAAAAACTATGTACAAGTTTTTCACCACACCTCATACACTCCAAGGACCCCAGATTTTTTCTCCTAGGGGTCACACAGTTTGTAATTAACTATGCACATCTTGTGCTAACAAACCGTGTACATTTCAAATGAATTGGGAAGGCTCGTCATAAATGGATGTCATAGAATTTTCCTCTAACCATGTAAATTAAACATATATAGAATTAAATCCTAAAAAATATCCAATTTATGATCCATAAATTCATATAAATGAAACTTGGGCCACCACATATCAAAAGAAAACGGAAATACCAACACTGTGACATGGGGATGTCATGTATACAAATTTTCCATGAATATGATTTATCCACATTAGGTAATATGCCTGTGAAGAACAATGTATGAAAATTTATTGACATATGTGAAATTATACAGATGAATGTGTGTTAATTTATACATATAGAAATTTTTCGCATATCTGAATCTTCTATCAATGTTCATTTGGATATGTGATTGGTAATATAAGCATTTTAGGATGACATCAGAGAATAAATGGGATTAACCTTATAATGTTTATTTAAACCCATGTGTGAAAATATAAATTCATATAAGTTGGTTTCATATACATACTAGGTGAAATTATATAGGTTTCCAAATTTAGATATCTAAGGAAAAGGATTATTTTAGACTATACTTGGTAAAAAGGTATTCAAAAGTTTTATATATCATAATATTTTTTATTGTGATATTTTATAAATAATATGATTATAATGTATAAGAGAAAAAAATAATAATATGTGATTCAAATATAATAAGTTCTATGTACCTAGAATTTCTACATACACCGATGGACATATTTGGAAGAAGATGTTCAAAAAAATATTTATATTGTGGAACCGAGTCTAATTCATAATATATTAGGTAAACATGATTTAAATAAATATATATATCATGATAATTCTTATTCTGATATAGTATATTTGATGAAATTACTAGGATATATATTTATAGATAAATATGACCACAAATGAAGGATAATTGATTTGAGTTTTTTAGTAAAGAAAGAGGAATGGTGAACTATAAGTTATTTTATATGAAAAAATGGAACCATGGACACAAATAAAACATATTTAAATATAAATATGTGAATATAATTTAAATATATTTATTTTAGGGAGTTTATTTTTCATGATATTTTCATATATAATACATAGAAAAAGAAGAAGTAAGGCCATTATTGGAGGTGGATTTTATGGAGTAATGAGTATGTGATAATTCAAAATATACTAGAAGGAAAAGAAGAAGTAATAATTAAGTCTTTATCCAAGTATTTAGTTAATATTTTAAAGATATTAAATAAATTATTGATCAATAATTGTGTATTTTTACAAGGATAATGAAGGCTAATATCTGATGGTTTTGAATTACCAATAATCATGGTAATTCAAAATAATGCATTCACGTGGTATTTTTTGAATGTAGATGAAAGATAAGAAATATGAAGAAGGTAACCAGAATTGTAGGTTTTATTATATATATACATATTATAGGTTGATAAAAAAATACAAGTGGGTGAGTGGTTGTTTGACACTATTATTCAATAGAAAATATTACAATGTCAAGAATATGAAGATCCAACTCAATTGAAATCATCATACTAGTGGTGAGTTGAATCCAAGAATTATGGAAATAGTAAAAATCATATTCACTAAAGAAGAATAAGATAAGAAAAGGATGGAGAATATAGTATAATAATATAATGCTAAGAATATATGTTTTTATAAGAAAAAGAAGAAGGAGAAGAGGATGAGTTTCTTTCATGTTTTTGTGAATATAAGAAAAGAAGTGGAAAAGAACATTGAAACACTAAAAATTAAATAAAATTGCATCTAGTATAGTACTCTATTGGTTTTCAAAAACAGTTGAAGAATTTGAATACTATCTACATAGGCAGTATAAATATCTAATATAAATTTTACATTTGATAGGGAAATCACTAGTCCAGAGACACAAAATCTTTTCAGTCCCTCTTCTTGAGTATAGGATACCAAACTTTAGGTTTATGATTATCTTCTAGTCAAACCACTCTAAAAGGTATCTCAATATAGTGTTTGGTGTGGTCATGGATTATTTCATGATTTCACTGAGGACTATCATTTCTTATTGAAAGGTAAACCTTATAAATCTCATATCCACTTTTTATGTTTGCTGAAAAATAAAGGATATGTAAGAGAATTAGAGAATAAAAATATTAACTAGTCTAATTGGAAAAGTGATAAAAAGATTAAATTAGAACAAGGCTTCACCAACACTGATTTACCCCCCCCCCCCCCCACCCTTAGTGTTCAGTATATCCCAAGTGGTTCTAACTACTAGTATTAGAGGGTAGGTTCACCTCTATTAGATTATCTAATTTAAAATAATTCACTTTTTAATGATTTGAGTCTCCTACCATTCTGGTAAATGAAGTGTAGTTTTGGTCAAGATTAACTAACTATATATTATAATTCAATCTCTATAAATTCCCTGTTGAATAGGAAAAAGATAGGGAAAGGGGTGATGGGGAATCCATATTTCATATGCCAAGAAATTTTTTCTCAAATTCAGGTTATAGAAGAAGAAAGATATGGTTTATAAAGAGAAACAAATGTTGTTTATATTTACATGAAAGAGATGGGTAACCCCTCAACATCACAGTATTCAGATAATCATGAGGTATATAAAACATCTTTCATGAATTTTCCTTTATAAGAAGAACTAATCATAAATGGTGATGGTGATCTACCTACAATTTCTCAAGAAATATCATTTATTCAATTTAAATTTATTCTTTATTGCATTCCTAAAGAAATAATAAATTTTATTTATGGAGTTTTTGAAATCATATAGGATGATATCACCCAATTTTAATGTGAAATAGGTAATATGGAGAACAATTTATAAGAAAAGGTTCTATAATTCCAAAATCTCTTCAAGTTGGTTGGAGCCACAGGAATAAAGAAAATGGATCTCGGAATAATTTCCTTAAAACTTGAAAATAAATTGATCAAATAAGTTAAAGAAAAGGAAGATATTAAGAAGCATATTGGAGAGAGGATCCATGAAATTGAAGAGAAACTAAATAATGGAATTAATGTCAAGGATGCTCAATTAGAGGTAAAATAAAAGAATATCAAGGAACTTGACAACTTTCTTAAGGAAACAAAATAATATGTTTGATGATGAGATTGAAAAAATAAAGTATGTTTGTGAAGAGAAAATATTGTTAATTAAGGATCAAAATAATATCCTTTGTATAAAATATCAAGAATTGGAAATTAAACTAACTAATTTAGAGAAAATATATAATGAGTCTTTGTAATAAAAGAAGGATAAATTTGACACTAACGATCAATTTTATTTGGATTGTTCTACTAAAAAAACTACCTCTATAATATGTAAATTAGATCATTACATCATTTAATGATACATGTAAAGAATTTGTGAATAAATTGGTACCATCCATTATTATCTCTATTAATTGTTCTAAATTTGTATTTATGTACAATACAGACTAAAAAACAAAATATGCACAAATCTGGATAAAGGGTATTAGTCATAATACTACCACTATGTTTAGGGTGGATAGAAGAATTAGCATAGAATATGGTTCCCTAATAATATCCAAACAAGTAGTGGAGAAGACCTAAAAATAGCATGTCTATTTTTTTGGAAATTCTAGATAGCATACAGTAAATAAAAGAAGACCATGGTTTTTTGGTTAATGTTGGTTTTCTAATAGGTTTAGTAATTATTCATAGTATTTCTGGTACAATCCACTCATCTCATTGGATCAAAGTAATTCCATCTCTAAGGGAAAAAGATAGAGATGAAGCAACATTTACATAATAAGCAAAATATGTATAATTCAAAATGATTCAAAGAACTTGAAGATTCTAGTGATGTTGGAATATGATTTGGTCATAGAAATAGTTCATACTAATATAATAATGTATCAAAATCATGTGAAAAATAATTACCATATGAGTTAGGGAATAAATAAGAATAAATCTTGAAATTAAATTAAAATAATGATACAAAAAAGAATTCTCCAAAAAAGATATCAAGAATGGCATGTGGGAGATCCTTAGACAAAAATCATAATACGAGTTAGATTTAAATCAATCCCAAGAATTATAGGAGGTTTGAATCATCTAAAATCCACTAGATATGAAAGTAACCCATAAGTTTCCATCGAGATACTCTAAGAAATCTTCCAATATTCCTAATGATTGTGTAGTAATATAGTCAGAATACTTATAGAGAGAAAATAAATTGGAAGAGAAACAAGAAAAGGCTAGTATAAAATGGATTGATAAGATTTAATGTGAATGTTATAAATTCCATAATAATTTTTTAACAATAGATAACTCTTGTGTTAAAGATGCATTGTGTGAGATATGCAATAATGTTTGAGAAAATGTAAAATATTATTTAACTATAATGCCAAAAAAAGAAGGATCCTTATAAATAATTAGGAATGAACACAACATGAAGGTTAATGAGAAGACATGATCTCCACAAAAATTAGTTGAATAAGTGAAGATATCCATTATCCCTAAAATAAAATTTTAAGTGACAAAAAATGTGGAAATATTAATAATAGATAAACTTGGTTGAGAAATTACTTTGAAACGTGTTGTTCACATTGAGGAACTTTAATATCCACTTTATTCCCTTAGCCTTTGTGTATTGTATTTATTCTTACAATACAGGGAATTTAAGGTGAATCATGATCTTATCGGTAGAACCTAAGTAAGTAGGTTGGCTATTAATTTTGGAGATCCTAGAAAAATAATTCACTATCTAAGATTGATCTATCGATTGATATTCTTAAAATCCAAGAATGGATCATCTTTGATGAAGTTAAAGGAAGTTTTTTATATCAATACTAGATAGAAAAGTGAAAATTTTACCACCCTGTTTTTTATCACATTTTGGAAATCTAAAGAATGTGTTAAAGAAGATAAATAATTATGAAGATGAGAAAATTATCAAACCTATACAAGTACATGAATTAGATCAATTTTAGTATATTATCTACAAGAACAATCATGTGAATCATATTTTAAATAGATAAACCATTATAAGGATCATTAGGAGTGTCTTATTGAGGGGGAGATAATTATAAAAGGATAAAGATACTACTAGAATTATTATTTCATGCAAATATGATTATATAACAAAGATCTTGTAGAACATGTCATTGAAGAGGTATATTTTATTTACTCACCCATCCTTCATAATAAGAATATAATCCTAATGTTAAGGGGAATAAATTAAATTGATCACTCACATAAGTGAAAATTTTTGAAGTAGTACCAAGAATTATAATCCTATCATTTATACCTAAAAAAATTTTTAACCTATTTCTTATAAGAAGTACAAAAAATTCATGTTTATATTTATAAACAATTATATCTAAATTGGTATCTATCCACTTTGAAATCCTTTTAAGCCCATTTTTGTGATTTCATATATCATTTGGTATCATGTTGAATTTAAAATGGATAACTTTGTTGTCTAAATAAAATGTTCTTATTTTTTACACTTTTCATCGCTCACATGAATTTAGAGTGATAATATTGACGGAATATTGCTTAAGAATGAATTAATACCCTTTTTCTAAGTACTTTATATTTATTCAATATAAGGGGTAGAAAAAATGAAATGAAATATTGATGATATAGTGGGAGATTATGAATGAAGGAAACACATATTAAAACATCATTTAGAAGGTATTTTCAATAAATACAAAGAGGAATATTTTTTTCCCACATTGTTTGGGTAATATATGTTTACAAGGAATGATTATAAAGATATTTAAGTATGATTTTTAAAAGAAAATTTTGAATAGAATATGAATTTACAAAGTATTTTATGATTTGAGATTAATTAATAATTGGATAAAAAATCTTATAATATTTGATGAGTCCTATCCAGGTGTTGGATGAAGGTTTAAGAAAGATAAGTGGAAGAAGATGAATTTAATTTATTCAATGTAAAGTAAGGTGTTATTATAAAGATAAAATATCATGATAATTGTTTTAATTATTATTTCAAAGAGTTTATTATATAAATATTGAAAAAGGGTGGAAGGTAGAATAGGGAAAAATATTACATTCCGGAAGTTGCTTGAAGAAGTGTATAACCATGTATGTGATTTTTAGTACATTATCTATGTTAATGGATATCCACATATAGGTTTTCCAGGAATAGTAAAATATATGTACCAAAATTCCATATTGTGTATATTAATTGGTCACATAATAAAACCATCATATAAGAGAGTTAGTTATGTATGTGAATTGATTAATGTAAGTGAACAGTTCACATGTATGAATTTAAACAAGATGAAAATTGGACATGTCAAGGAATATTCTATGAAGAACAAAATATAAAAATTGATCGATGTATAAAAATTCATGCAGATTTATATATGTAAATTTCTATATATGGTAATTGTCCATGTGTTTTAATCTTTTACAAATGTGAATTTGGATATGTGACTCATTACATGGGTGTTTTTGGATGATGTAATAGAATGAAAGGATGTTTTCATAGGATATATAGTCAAACACATTTCAGGTAAGGGAATTTTTTAAACAAACTAGGTAAAATTATAGAGGTTTCCAAATTTTGATAACATGGGAGAAATATTATTTTAGATGATGTTTGGTATTTTGATATTCATAATTTTCATATATAATGATGTTTGTTATCATAATATTTTCTAAATGAGATTATGATGAAGTTAAAGAGAAGAAAAAAATATTATGAGAGCCATGTATCAGAATTTCCACATACCTATACTTTATAAATACATGGATAGAGTTGGTCAGAAGAAGGTGTTTACAACAAGTTTTGTTTTGGATAATCAAGCCTCGTTCAGAATATGCTAGGTAATCAGGAATTAAATAAAAATATATGTCACAATAATTATTTTCATGATATAGGTTATTTGATGAAAGTTCTAGGAGGGGTATTTCTAAGAAAATATCACAAAAAATAAAGGATATTTGATTCAGGTTATTTAATGAATGAATATGAATGAAGAACTGTGAGTTGTGTTCTATAATGAAATGGATCCATGACCATAACTAATGAATATTTAAATATACAGACTTTTTAAAAACTTGGTTGTTTCTTATGGTATGAAATATTTTTATTTTGAAACTTTTTAGTTTAAATTATTAAATATGGCTTAATATGAATTCCCTTTGAGGTCATGGATTTTTCGGGGATGTTTGGGGCTTGTTTGAAAACGAAATCCAGCATTTGGTAAGAAAAGGTCTTGTCACACGGTTAGCGGAAACCATTCAGGGCAGGCCGCACAGTTACATATAACCATGTTAGGATGGAAAGTGAGAAGGAGGAGATCTCAAGGTTAGAAAAATTGTATGATTTGAGGTTCACAGACCTACTGGCATGTATTCAGTTTTTTATAGTGGATTGGGACACGGTGTGAGAACAGTTAGTAAAATCGTGCAAGAAAACCTTGTAGTGTGCCCCTTCCTACAAAAAAGGGCACACAGTTGACGTATAGTTTATCCAAACATAATCCCAAACATTGTGGCCAAGTATTTTAGGTTAATTTAAAAAAAAATCCCCAAAATAATATATTGTTTCTTCCTAATTTCTCATTTCTACTTCCACATAGCAAATTCACCCTTTGAGAGCTCCTCTTGATGCCTAAACTAGGAAGTGAGGGATATCCTTCGTCCAAGCTCCAATTCAAGAACTATTTGTCAAGTTGTATCTACATTGTTAAGATCCCCATTTATTTTTTTTTTTTTGTTCCTCATTCTTCTTAATATTTGCTTTGATATTTCGGTGCAAGCTAATTTTCCATATTTTTAGGGTTTTTATTTGTTCTTCATTTTTCCTCTGATCTAAGATGAATCAGGAGCGGATACTGGATAATAAATACACTATAAACCTATAGTATGAAGTCTAATTATTTTACTATAAAATAGAAGTTTATATATATATATATTTTGTTTTTCTGCATACCCAATTCTCAAAGCCACGCCTAAAGACAGAATTTAAACCTTGATTTTAATTGATAGGTATGACCGATATAATTAATGAATCCCATTGATAAATGAATGTAGGTTAATAATAATTAATTGGAACCACCCCTTGGGTGTGTTATATTTTTATATGGACCTCCATGTGTGGATTTTTAATTGGGTCACCCCTAAGGTGTTCTTTCTACCCTTTCTATGGGATTTCAATTGATGATTTGGAATGTGATTATATTATATGTTGAATTGAAAATTGAATTGATAAATAAATGGTAATGGAATCCATTAACATATACTCTTTCCATGTGAAGTCTTGTTTAATCTTGAGTTACCCTTATATTATGAAATGATTGCATGAATAATTAAGAGGCAAGACTTTTAACCTTAGCCTACAACTTGAGCCACCTTCTGAGGTGAGTTTTTTAAATGAATTAAATATGGTGATAACCCTTGATATAACTAAATGATATTAAATTAATTCTTGATAAATACCTTGGGTGGAACATGGGTTCTTATATGAACTCCATGGATGGACTCATTTGGATTTTGACTATTACAGTTGATTTGATTCCACTATTGGGTGATGATATTGAATTATGGTGTTATTATGGATATGTTTCAGGGTTCTATTTTGTAGCAACCTAATTAGATGAGGATATTCAATCTCATGCATCATTTTAGGAACCTTTTAGAATTCACCTACAATGCATTAGTCATTCCATATAGGAAGCATTATGTGATTGCATGCTATTGTGATAGCTATTTTGATTGATATACCTATTGTGTGATAAATATTTTTGCAGGGAATGAGAAAACACAGTTGGAACCTAGAGTTTCTATTGTACTTAAGTAGTTTTTTTTGTATTAGGATACAACAACCACTCTAAGCATCAAATTGTGGATCATTGAGTCATGGATCATGAGTTGTATGGATTGGAACGTGTTATGATGTGAATTAGATGGATGCCATATTTTGGTTCATTAAGATTATGGGACCTTATGAATTGGAATTTAGTGAACCATTTGGTTCAACCATTTATAATGGAATGTGGTGTAATGGAAATGAACTAAATCTTAAATGGAAATTGAAGTTGTTATTATAGAGATCTTGACCTAGACCTGACCTTAGTAGTGGAAAGTGGGAAATTCCTCTTACTTTCACATGATTTATACATCACCAAAACCTAACTCAAGGAGAAATCATAGGTGTGTGTTCATATATAGGAAGGAATGTTCCTATACTATTTCAATATAGGCACTTTTAGTTATGAACCTTGATATAATTATTGAACTGAGGTGTGTTTTTATCATTTATAGAGGTATTCCACCGCAACATCCTTGGGTCGCGTGCAGAGTGGGTGGTGACGAACATTCCCCATAGGTGGTGGTCATGGGTTACCAGTGGATCCTCTAGTAGTGAAACATGAGTAACTAGTATTTGTACCAGACCAAGGTGTTGAGGCACAGTTCCATGATGGATTTATGTGATTCATGAAGATTGTTCAAGGAGCACCACGACCAGCCCAGTCTATGGAAGAGTTGACATGTAAGTTCTATAAGTAGATTTGCCCATGTTTTCAGGGGATGGTAGACCACAGTATCTAGAGTCATGGATAGGGGTAATGCTATCTATATTTGAGCACCTCAAGATGCCACCATAGATGATGGTAAATATCACTATGTATATGTTGTGTGATTGCACCAAGATGTGGTGGGATGTCATTACTCAGACAGATTATCATCAGGATATGGCATAGAAGGATTTTCATAGGACCTTCTTTGATTAATTGTATCCTGAGATGTTGATGGCTGATGGATCCATAGAGTTCATGAACTTTGAGTATAGCATGTTGTCAGTAATGGATTATTTGGCCCATTTTACAGAGCTCTAGCACTTTGCACCTATTTTGATGGGTGAAAAGTTATCTATAGATAGTCAATTTGAGGATGGTCTTATGTAAGACATATGATCACGGGTGAATGTATTTTAGATAACTAACATTTATAGAATAGTAAATCATGTGCTTGTCATAGATCATAACCTGAGAGAGGTTGGGAGGTTCAATCTAGGGAAGTTCAGCATCTAGATTTCATACGGCTTCGACCAGTAGTAGGAAGCATCATCTATACATTCCACACAATAACATTAACAGGTAGACCACATATTCAGGTAGCTAGATAAGGTGCCACCAGTGTGGTGTACCATGACATATGAGACCTCAGTACATGGGAGACCCAGTCAAGCGTCGATCCTATGAAAAGATGGGTCATATATAGTTCCTTTACATAACTTTTAATCTAGTATCCAGTAAGAGAGGGTATTCAACAACTCCATATTCCAAAGCGGGGTCATAATATTCTTATCAAGTAGGGATATGGAGTAATTCTGGCCAATTTGGTTGAGGCGGTGGTTGTGGTTATGGTATTCAGGCCCCAAGATCTTTATCAAGAGCAAAGCTGATCTTCTCAAGGTAGTCAGGCTATTTCACAGGGCCACATATCTGGCCAGATATATATAGTGCAGCCAACACCTAAGGAATAGAATATTAGGCCATTTACTTTGAGAGGTACTATTCTAGTAACCTCTACTTTAGCATTTTCTATTTTTTATATAGGGTATTCTCATAGATTTATATATATGCCCATTGAGGATAGAGTTGGTCTTAGAGTTCAGGGTTCTAATGTCCTTATGATTCTAGATACTCTGTTGAAAATTATAATGAAAGATGTATGTCAATGTAGGGACTTCTCCCTTGATATTGGAAGGTTTCACTTCATATGGAACCTCTTTTTACTTGAGATGGTAGGTTTTGACATCATTCTCAAGATGGACAAGTTGGTACACTTTCATTTTTTTAGTTGATTATTATCACCATAGGGTGGCATTCACATCACTAAAGTGTGGAGAGTTTATTCATAAGGGTGAATGGGATGACCAGGTGAGATTAGCTAGACTCGAGAATCATTGGATGGGAGAGATGACAGCCCATATTTTGATTTTATATCTGGATGATCAGGGAACACATTAGGAATATTTCCCTCCAATGGTTTATTATTTTAGGGACATTTTCTTGGAAAAAAATTTAGGATTACCTCTAGTGTGAGAGGTAGATTTCTCTATTGATATAGTGTGAGGAGCTACATCGGAATCCTTTCCTCCTTACATGATTTCTACTACTAAGATGAAAGAAATCAAGAAGAATCTATAAGATTTATAGGCAAAGGGTTTTATCTGATCCAGTACTTCTTCATGGGGTTTGTTGGTCCTTTTTTGTGAATAAAGCAGATTTTTCCCTTATAATATTTGTGGATTACCAGAAATTAAACCAGGAAATAGTTAAGAACTGGTATCCTCTATCATAGATAGATGATCTCTTCGAGCAGATCTAGGGATATTGGGTGTTCTTGAATATTTATTTTAGATTTGGTTATCATCAAGTTCGAGTTAGAACAGCATACATACCTCATGTAGTATTTCAATGTATGTATGGTTTATATGAGTATTTAGTCATTTGGTTTCATTACATGAACATTTCAGCAATATTCATGGCACAGATGAACATATTTTTTCAACCTTATCTGGATTCATTTTTCATGGTATTCATGGATGATATCTTGTTGTATTCTCACAATTAAAATGACTATAAAAAAATTATTGAGATCATATTGGATACACTAAGAGATAATAATTTATATGCTAATATCACATAGTGGAACTTTTGGATAGATCATATTTACTTCCTAGGTCACATTATCTTGGAGACAGGAGTTTCCGTTGACCTAAAGAAGGTGAGAGCCATTATTGCATGGGATCATCCCAAGAACACATTTGAGGTAAAAATTCTCTTGGGGATGTAAAGGTATTACAGGTGTTTCATACAAGAATTATCACACCTATTATCACCCCTTATTGTCTTGACTAAGAAGGGTGTATAGTTTGTATGGTCAAATTCATGCATTTCATCCTTTCTGTAGCTAAAGGGGAGATTGAATCCAGTGTCGATACTAATATTTCCAGAGCCAGGGAGGAGTTAAATTGTTTACTATGATGCATCAGATATCAGGAAAGGATAAGTTCTTATATAGGGGGATAGAGTCTTAGTATATGGGTCTCCGAAATTAAGGCCACATGAGAAGAATTACATAATGCATGACCTTGATTTAGCTGCAGTTGTTCATGCATTGCATTGTTAGAGACATTACTTGGTTAGAGAGTATTTGGTGGTGTACATGAACCAAAAAAGTCACACATACATATTTACACAGTGTAATCTTAATCTGAGGTAGTGAAGGAGGGTAGATTACATAGGATATTTAGACTTCAAGCTTGCGTATATGTCTGGTAAAGGCAACATAGTGGATGATGCAATAAGGAGGATTCAGATACAGGTAGTTTGGTAAGACATTAGCGAGTGGAATCTTATGGCCTTATTCTCTGAGATACACTTAGAGGTGAAGGAAATTCATGGATAGATGTTTCTACTATCCTTATTTATTACCTATACTCTGTTGGATAGATTGAGGATAAGGAATCTATCATATTCTGAGGGCCTAGTCCTATGGGAAAGTGTGGCAGGTAAGGACCCTCCTCCTGGTTGGACCATAGGCAATGACGAGATTCTATGTATACATGGTCATGTATGGGTTTTAGTATACATGAATGAGGAGAGGATGTGAGATTATAATGCTTCATCTTGGGCAGTGCACCTGAGCACCACCAAGATGTATCAGGCTTTATATCACCAATAATGGTTCCTAGGTGTGAAAGGAGATATAGAAGGTTTTTTATGAGGTGTTCTGCTCATCAGTATGTGAAGGAGGAACATCAATGACCAGCTGAACTTTTACAGTAATTACCCATTCAGGAGTGTAAATGGGATACTGTTGTGATGGATTTTGTGACTAGGATACTGAGGTAAATATGAGGAAATGATGTCTTATGGGTTCTTGTTCATAGTCTCACAAAGGTTTCTCACTTCCTACCTATCAAGGAGACATTTTCGGCAGATGAGATTGGAAGGTTTTATATTTGTGAGATAGTACGACTTCATGGGATCCCTCATACTATCATTTCAAATGGGGACTCTTGGTTTACTTTAAGGTTCTAGAAATTTCTATAGAGGTTTCTAGGTATATAGGTTCTCCTGAGCACAGCATCCCACCCTCAGACTAATGGTCAGTCAAAGAACACAATACAGGTTCTTGAGTACATGTTGTGATCATGCATCCTGTAGTACCCCAGGTTTCTGGTATGTAACCCTTTCTTGATGATTTTAATGGTTTAAAAGTTAAGGGTGATGAATGGGAGAGTCGGAATAACTTTTAATGATGTTTTGAGGCAAAGGGGAAGCCGCACGGATGGCGCACGGTTTCTCTAAACTGTACAGTAAAACTGTGCGTAGTTGGTCTTCGAGGCAGTAGCTTCTGCACAGGCGGTGCACGGTTTGTCTAACCATGTGTCCAAACTGTGCATGGAGGGTTTGTTGAGGAAGTGTCTAATTCATAGTTAGCGCACAGTTTGTCTAACCGTGCGAGCAAACCATGCGGCAACTGAAATGAGATCCTATAAAAGTGGATCTCACTCATTTTTTCCTCTAAGTTCCTTGTTTAAGCTCCTAAGAGGCCATAACTCAGGATTTTTCTTCTCCTAAGGTCAAAGAAGGTTCTCCTATGATTCCTTAGGTGATCCTAAGGCTTCTCTTGGTGAATCGAAGCTGGATTATTGAGGTATGTGATCATTCTTCTTCTTTCTTGATCGGTTTCTTATATCTACTTAGATCTACTTATCCTATTCTCTCGGTTTCATAGATCGATGTCTATGATGGGTAGATCTAAGTGTGTGGATTCCAAATATGATGAGATTAGGTCTTGATCTTTCTAGGAGAATAGATCTAAGGAGGGTTTTTGGATAATCGACTCGGTTTTCTTGAGCGTTCTTTGACCGTTGTGGTTTTTGTCAAAACCTTTGATGTAGGAGGATTTACTCTCAACTACTCTTGTTAGAATTGATTGTATTAGTTTCAAATTGTTTTATTTAAATGTTTTTTATTGTGAAAGGCATGGAATAAATCTTCTTTAGTAATGATTTATGGTTTTAATGAAATTTTTAAATCTTGGTGAATTTTTGTGCAAAGTGATTTGGCTTCTTGAATTTAAAAAGTTGATTTTAAATTATGAGTGCTAAAATTGTAAATGGTTTGATGAAAAATGGGTTTTCAATAAAAATGGTGTTTTATTGAAATGGTTTGAGATGGAAATGACTTTTATGGATTTGGTTTTCAATAAAAATGGAGTTTTATTGAAATGGTTTGGAATTGAAATGGTTTTGATGGAAATGGTTTTCAATAAAAAGGTTTTTTTATTAAAAGGGGTTTTGGAATTACCGTTGGGAATATGTGGTGTGTGATCATGTTGCATGTATGAGTCTTGGTTAAAATATTACCTTGTACTTGGTTTCAAACGTTTAATGGAACAATGGTAACAACTTGTATGAGGCTTGGTTAAAATATGACCGTGTTCTCAGTTCCAAAGGTGTAATGGCACATGGGAAACAATTACCTTGTGATGACTTGGTAGATTGACGAGAGACCGCTCATGAGTATGGAACTGTTATAACGAATCATGCATATTTGGTAGCATGGGTTGGGAAATGGTTGGGTATGCCAAAAAGGTATGTTTGCAAAATGGTTCTAAAGCTTGTTTGGTTATTTTTTTGGAAAAAACATTTCTGGAAAGTTGTTTTCAATTGCTCTTGGAATGCCTTTGGATATGAATGGTTTTGAAAACTTGTTTATATTTAGTTATAAACTACTTTTGAGAAAATATTTTATATAAATAGTTTTTATATAAATGGGGCTAACTTTTCTATCATAGTGACGTGAGTAGGGATGTCATTGGGGAAAACCTACTGAGTTTTATACTCACCCCTACTTTGGAACATTGGTGCTTTTGAAAATGTCATATCTCGGGACACAAGTAAAGGTAAAGAATCTTATTGCTAGTGGCTTGTGGTGATTCTTGGGAGATGTTGTGGAGCTTGGAGCTTGTGGAGCATCAAGTTGTAGTGTCATTTGAGAGTCTTAAGTTGTTCATCCGCTGTGTACTTTGATGCTTAGTTTGGTCTTTCGTTGTTGTGTACTTTGATGTAGTTTGATATAAATGAAGTGTTTATTGGTCTTTCATTTGTTCATCCATCATATAGTAATTGTTTGGTTATGGTTGGTTTATAGGTTTATTTATTAAGGGTAAATCGTCTCTCACTTGTACTTGAAACCCTTCGGCGTTTATTTCCATCTTTTGGCGCCTTGGTGATGTCGCTTAAGGCCTAGTAATGACTCATGTTACTCTCAAGCCAATGATAATTGGTGGGTCATTAAAAATGGTATCATCTTGTTCGGTCCTTTCCTAATAAGTGTTCATCGATGTTCTTGGTCTTGGAGTTGAAATTAATTCTTGTATATTCCTTAGGTTGAAATATTAGACAGGAATAGGATTTTTGGAACTTGAAATGTATAGCATAAAAGGACAAAGCTAACCTATTTATGCTAAACTTCAAGTTACCAGGGTGTTGGGTACATAAGTGTTTTGGATACACTTCTAGAATGTTGGAAATCTCATTGTCATGGGTTTAGCCAATGAGATGAGTGTGACATGCATTATAGATGAATGACTTCCCCCTAGGATTTCATATCTCATTGTGACAAATGATTTATGATTTTGGGAAAGTTGTGAATTTTTTGAAAAATGTAGAAATTGTTTTCAAGTAAAAGATTTTGAAAACAGGGTATTTGGTTTATTTTTAAAATGGGTTGATTTTCAAAAGGCATGAGGAATGTTTTCAAAAATGTTTGAACATGGGAAAAAGGTTTTTTTGAAAACAATATTGAGACGGATGATGTGATAGAATTTGAAATTCTAAGACATCAATTTCTAGATAGTGAGATTGATGGAGTTTGTTGTTGGTTTAGAAAATGGCACCTGGTAGGCATTGTCAGAACCAACCCGAAGAGGCTGTAGAGAATGTGGTTGTACCAGAACCACGTGTGAACCAAGAGCTGGTTTAGAGTATTGTCTAGGATTTTCATGATGTGGATACGGGGAACTGGAGGAATGAACCAAGGCATGTGGATCATACCATCCAGTTCATGAAGCAAAATCCACCGAACTTTCGGGGTGATGTTGAACCCGAGAAGGTGGAGGTGTGGTTAAGTAGGATGAATCGTATCTTCTATTTCATCATCACACCATCATAGCTCAAGGTCAATTTGGTGATGTATATGCTCGAGGATCTTGCACGTCAGTGGTGGGATTTAGCGGTGCAGGATAAATTGGATGAAGGCCTTACATGGGAGGATTTTGAAGAATTGTTCAACAATAAATTCTATCCTCACACATTCAAGATCCAGAAAACAACATATTTCTTTAGCCTAAAATAGGAGAGCCACTCTATCATACAGTATGTGGCTAAGTACATGAATTTAGTTATTTTTGTACCAGAGGTTGTGGAAAGTGCGTCTTTGAAGGAATGCATCTTCGAATCAAGGCTAAGGCAGGAGATTCGAACGAAGATTATGGTGCTCTGTATTATGGATTATATAGAGATGGTGAACAGAGTGACTGTTTTTGAACGTGATATCTCGAGATCGATAGGAGGAGGAATGATGATACCTATGGGAAATGGTAGGAAATGAACCGCTGGGAATAAGTGGAAAAGGGATACCTATTTCCACGGTGCGAGTAAAAATCAGAACCAGATGGCGGGATCAGTGAACCTTCCTCCATGACCCCAGAGAAAAGCAGGTTTCTTTCAATGTGGTTCGACTGACCACATAAAGCGAGAGTGCATGGTGCAACCTAGATCATGTCACAATTACAATCAAATGGGGAATCTACAGCGCTAATGTAGGAATGATCCGAGTTCGAGTGCATGTGACACATCCCAGGCATCGCAAGCATCGTATGCTTCGATAAGACGAGGAAAGAAGATTCAGTCTCATCAGCATCACAGAGCTAGCCCTGGTGATTCTCAAAATACCATGACTCCTCAACCAAGGCAATCGCGGCAAGGAAACAAGGAGAATAGTGCAGCAACAAAGCAATTGTATTCAGCTGAGTAGATGATTGTCGATGATCAGGCTGGACCAACTATAGTAAGAGGTACAATTCTTTTGAATTCTACCTTTGTGAAAGTTTTTTTTGATACTGGTGCATCACATTCCTTCATTGCTTCTCGTGTTGTTGACTTTCAATGTTTAAAACTGGAAAAGATGCCTTCTGTTTTGAAACTGCAGACTCTTCTTGGTCAAAGAGAATGTCAAGCCTTTGTGTGTAGAGTATGTGCTATAATTGTTGATCGAGCTGCGTTAAGATGGGACTTCACAGTGTTGGAGATGGATGTTATGATGTAATCCTGGGTATGGATTGGTTGAAATTGTTTAAGTCTCATATTGACTGTTATAGGAGAACAGTTAGTTTCACGATTGATGACGGCATCGACCATCTCTTCAGAGGAGAGACAGTGGAAAAGAAAGGTGCAAAGATCTTTTTGGCACCAATAGTGGGAACAATATCTTACCAATTGGAAGCATTGACTTTGGAATCAATGAACGAGATCCAGGAAAATAGTTTTTCAGTTGTGGTGGATCAATTTATAGATTTCATTCCCAACAACTCCTCAGGGTTACCACCTCTAAGGGAAGTGTATTTTATGATTGATCTCCTTCTAGGGACTAGTCCTATTTTCCTTCCATCTTATAGGATGGCACCAATAGAGTTATGGGAATTGAAATTGATGTTAGAGGAGCTGGAATGAAAGGTTTTTATTTAACAAAGTAATTCTCCATGGGCAGCACTGGTGTTGTTTGTGAAGAAGGTAGATGGAACTCTTCGGCTGAGTGTTGATTATCGTAATCTTAACCAAGTTACGATAAAGAATAGATATCCACTTCCACACATTGATGATTTGTTCGATCAATTAAGGGGAGCTCAATGGTTCTCCAAGATTGACTTGCAATCAGGATATCACCAATTGCGAGTTCAGAAGGAGGATATTCAAAAGACATCTTTTAGAAGTAGATATAGCCACTATGAATGTGTAGTCATGCCTTTCGATCTAAGGAATGCACTAGTGGTCTTTATGTATTTGATGAATCAGATATTTCAGCGATATCTAGATTATTTTGTTGTGGTGTTTGTGGATGATATTTTGGTCTATTCAAAGACAAGGGCTAATCATGAGGTGGACCTTGAAATAGTGTTAAAAATCTTGAGAGACATTGTTTGTATTCCAAATTATAAAGTTTGATTTTTTGATATAGGAAGTACGTTTCCTTAGACATGTCATTTCTGAGAAAGGTGTTTTAGTTGATCCTGAAAAGATAGAAGCAGTTATCTCTTGGCAACCACCAAAAAATGTGTTCAAGATACAAAGTTTTCTTGGTCTATCTTGTTACTACCGACACTATTTGTGTGATTTCTCTTGACTATCTTCACCAATGACAGCTATGAAAAAGAAGAATGCTCCATTCCAATGGATAGAATAATGTCATAAGTCTTTCCAGGAACTGGATGTTTGGCTTACATCGGCACCTATCTTGACCTTTCTAGAATTAGGATAGGGGTATGTGGTGTATTGTGATGCTTCAGGATCAGGGTTGGGTTGTGTTCTCATGCAAAGAGATCATGTGGTTGCTTATGGTTCAAGGCATTTGAGGGTGCATGATAAGAATTACCCAACACATGATTTGGAGTTAGCTGCAGTCACCCATGCTTTGAAAACATGGAGACATTATCTATTTGGTGAGAAATTTACTATGTTTACAGATCACAAAAGCTTGAAACACATTTTCTCAGAGTGAGATTTGAATTTGAGGCAAAGGAGATGGATGGAGTATCTCCAGATGTTTGACTTTGACTTGATGTACACACTGGAAAAAGGAAATTCAGTGGCAGATGCATTGAGTAGAAAGTCATATTCTCAGTTGGAAAATGAAGCTTCAGATGAATGGCAATTGATGTCGGTCTTAGCCGACATGCATGTGGAATGTGAAGACTGAGGTGATGTTGTTGTTCTCTTTTCATCTACACTTGTTCCTGATTTAGTAAATATGATCAAATAAGCACAAACATCTGATGCATAATGTCTAGTTATAAGTTTAAAACTCAATGGTAGGGAGACCATTGAGGGCTAGAAACTTGATGGGGGTTTAGTTTTGTGCTTTATAGATCAGGTGATTGTACCTATGGTTTTTCAGAAACAACTTCTTCATGCTTACCACCATTCCAGATGGGATGTACATCCAGGTACATAGAAGATATATACGGCATTGAAGGTGTAGTTTTGGTGGAGTGGCATGAAAAATAAGGTGGCCGAGTTCGTCTCATGGTTCTTAACTTGTCAACAGGTTATAGAAGAGCATCAGAGACCAGCTGCTATGTTACAATCCTTACCTATCCCAGTGTGTAAATGGGACCAGATAGCAATGGATTTTGTTACAAGTCTTCCAATAATGGTCTGTAAACACGATGCCATTTGGGTTATAGTGGATCATCTAACAAAGTCGTCCCATTTCATCCCTATTCGTGAAACCCATACGGTATAAGATATTTCAAAAATTTATATCCGATAAGTGGTAAAGAGGCATGGTGTACTAGTGACTATAGTCTTAGATAGAGACCCGAGGTTCACATCTCGTTTCTGGAAACCATTACAGCAAGCCCTTGGAACTCAGTTGACTTTGAGCACGGTGTATTTGTGGATGATATCTTGGTTTATTCTCACAATTAAAATGACTATGCCAAAATTAATGAGATCATATTGGATACACTAAGAGATAATAATTTATATGCTAATACCACATAGTGGAATTTTGGGATGGATCAGATTTACTTCCTAGGTCACATTATCTTGGAGATAAAAGTATATGTTGACCTAGAGAAGGTGAGAGCCATTATTTTCTGGAAGCATCCCAAGAATGCATTTGAGGTACAAATTCTCTTGGGGATGGAAAGGTATTACAGGTGTTTCATACAAGGATTATCACACATATTATCACCCCTTATTGTATTGACTTAGAAGGGTGTGAAGTTTGTATGGTCAAATACATACATTTCATCCTTTCTGTAGCTGAAGGGGAGATTGAATTCAATGTCGATACTGATTTTTCCAGAGCAAGGGAGGAGTTAAAATGTTTCCTATGATGCATTAGATATCAAGAAAGGATAAGTTATTATATAGGGGGATAGAGTCTTGGTATATGGGTCTCATAAATTTAGGCCACATGAGAGGAATTACATAATGCACGATCTTGATTTAGCTACAGTTGTTCATGCATTGCACTATTAGAGATATAACTTTCTTAGGGAGTATTTGGTGGTGTACATGAACCACAAAAGTCACACATACATATTTACACAGTATAATCTGAATCTGGGGTAGTGAAGGTGGTTAGATTACCTAGGATATTTAGACTTCAAGATTGCCTATATGTCTGGTAAAGGCAATATAGTGGATGATGCAATAAGGAGGACTCGGATACAGGCAGTTTAGTAGGACAGTAATGAGTGGAAGCTTATGGCCTTATTCTCTGAGATACACTTGGAGGTTAAGGACATTAATGGATAGATTTTTCTATCATCCTTATTTTTTACCTCTACTGTGTTGGATAGATTGGGGATAAGGAAGCTATTGTATTCTGAGGGCCTAGTCCTATGGGAAAGTGTGGCAGTTAAGGACCCTCCTCCTGGTTGGACCATAGGAAATGATGAGATTCTATGTATACATGGTCATGTATGGGTTTTAGTATACATTAATGAGGATAGGATGTGAGATTATCATGCTTCATCTTGGTCAGTGCACCTGAGTACCACCAAGATGTATCAAGATTTATATCACCAATACTAGCGGCTGGGTGTGAAAAGAGATATAGTTGGTTTTCTATGAGGTGTTCTGCTCGTCAGTATGTGAAGGAGGAACATCAATGACCAGCTGAACTTTTACAGTAATTACCCATTCATGAGTGTAAATGGGATTCCATTGTGATGGATATTATGACCAGGTTATTGAGGTCGGTATGAGGAAATGATGTCATATGGGTTGTTATTCATAGTCTCACAAAGGTTTCTCATTTCCTACCTATCAAGGAGAAATTTTCGTTAGATGAGTTTGGAAGATTTTATATTTGTGAGATAGTATGACTTCATGGGATCCCTCATACTATCATTTAAAATGAGGACACTTGGTTTACTTTACAATTCAAGAAAGTTCTATATAGGTCGTTAGGTACATAAGTTCTCCTGAGCACAACATGACACCCTCAGACTAATGGTTAGTCAAAGAACAAAATATAGGTTCTTGAGTACGTGTTGTGATCATGCATTCTGTAGTACCCCGGGTTTCTGGTAAGTAACCCTTTTTTGATGCTTTTAATGGTTTTAAAGTTAAGGGTGATGAATGGGGGAGTAGGGATAACTTTGAATGATGTTTTGAGGCAAAGGGGAAGTCGCACGGATGGCACATGGTTTGTCTAAACCGTACGGTAAAATCGTGTGTTATTGGTCTTGGATACAGCAGTTTATGCACATGTAAAGACCCAAAAATTCAGTGGAAAATTTTTTTTCTTAAATTCATGGAAATTTTTCATGTTTGTGAAAATTTACAGCACTTGATTCCGAGGCCCAGTGTGCCCAGAATCAATTTCTGAAGTTTTGTTCAGGTACGTTCAGTAAACGGACGACCGGGATTTTATAACTTTTGTATCGGTGCTTAGAATTCAAATATGAGGGCACCGTTGAACTCGCAGCGTCGGTATTCGCTTAAGAAGACTTTTGCCTCAATAGTAGATGGTCGAAAATGGAAGTCATATTTTGGGGTTTTAAATTAAATTAAATAAAAATAAAGTGTTACTTTATTTTTATTTGTGGTGGTTGAAACATACAAGAGGTGGTTAGAGGTGGGGGACACCACACCAAAACCTCCCATGAGTGGTTATGGTGGTGGGTCCCAACCTCATATAACCTCTCTTGAGAGGATATCCTTGGTGGGGACCACACGAGCTTTAAACCCCCTTAACTCCACATAAAGGGGGAGAAAACTCTTCACCTTACCGACCAATTAATTGAGCCAACTCCACCTATTTAATTAAGTTATATAACTCATTTAATTAAAGCACCCATTTGAAATCTTTTGAATATTTTGGAAAACAAACTAAATAATGGGTTATCTTAACCCATTATTTTTGGATGGCAATTCATTTGGTGGAACTTTGAGAGAGGAGTTGGAACGATTTGGAGAAACTAATTCTCCAACAAAAAATGATCTTCAACTATGTCAAAAGAGAAGGAGACGACCGTGAAGAACGTCATCTTCGACTTCGTCACCTCAGAACTCTCATCCGCCAATGACGGATACCCTCTTCTTTTTCCGACATTGAATAATTGATTCCCTCCATTAATCATCAATGGTCATCGATACGCAGGAGGGGTGTGTTTTGGTTTTGAGCAACGTTAATTCTTCCTTCCATGGTTGAATTGTTTCTTCTTGATCCACTTGCTATCAAACTAATCCAGAAGGACCGGGTCAAACTAATACGGCTCGATTCCTTCTGTTGTTCTTGTGAATATTGGTGTGTTCTTCACATTCTTCTTCGGTAATGAACAACAGATCATTGCGGGTTCGTTTTGGGACACAACGATCTCAGAATGAAGACCCAATGTCAGGACGACCTAGTGGAGGTGCGGTGATGATAGCGGGTGACGGATTGGACCGGAACGGAAGAACCATTCTTCGACTCCTTTCTCATTCGGGAAAATCAAAACGTGTTATCGAAGCCGATCAGAGGCCCGAAAAAACAGAAAATGAATTTGGAACATCGGGGCGACCTAAATTATGCGGTTTTAGGGAAATCGGACAATTAGAATGAAGAACAGCCATCACGGGAGGCGCACTTGACAGAGGCATCGTTTTTGAAAAATTCTAGAATACATAGCATGTACTCTCGAAGGACACGCTATGTAATATGGGCGTACTATGGCTAGGGTTCGAGCATCAAATGAGTACCACATGGCATGTGACCCCAGTCACACAGCATGTACTTTCCACACGGCCTGGCAGACGTAGCTATGTGACAAACAGTGTGTATTTTGAGAAATACATAGACACGGGAAGAATCACACGGCCTGACGACATGACGTGTACTCACTAAGGAATCATGACTGATATGTTTTCACGAGACTCGGTGTGTATCCCAAGGATACATAGGCACATGTAAAGTACACGGGCATGTACTCCACTACACGACCAGGAAAGGCCAGTGACACGGGATACCCCGTGTACCAGTTACACGAGTTGGTGAACATGGGTTGAGGTTGTGTATGGGAACACGACTAGAGTACATGGATCCAACCCAGTTTCATGCACATGGTGTGTATTAATATTACACATCGTGTACTTACTTTTTCTACATGACTAGCCTTATGACATGAGATGTTGTACACGGGCAGTACCCGAGGACTGTAGACACGACATATGCCACATTTCCAGATGCCGTGTACTTTTTGAAAAAAGGCTTGGTCATCTTGTCCCCTATATCTTGAACATATTTATGTTTGAGAGAGACCCCTATGATGTGGCGGACCTTTGAGATACTTCTATGTGGGACTTCATGAAATTTGGGGTATTGACCTGTAGCTCGTTGAGCGGATCCTCCTAGAGACGAGCAAGCGGAGTACAGAGACTTAGTAGCTAGTTGAGACATGACGACTTCTGACCTTTCGACTCGGAATGTTTCGACAAGCCCAGTGGGGAGCGCCTCTCTGTGAGCGCGGCAGACCCATAGTTGGGAGTGCCTCTGTGTGACGCTGCAGACCCATAGTACTCAACTGGAGGAGTACCTCAACAGGCTGTGAGGGGGAGGGCCTCTGTGTGAGCACGGCAGACCCACATTGGGGAGTGCCTCTGAGTGAGCACAGTAGACCCACAGTACTCGACAATAGGAGTTCCACAATAGTCCAAGAAGGGGGGAAGTGCCTCTTTGTGACGTGGTAGGACCACCATACTCGATAGAGGAGGAGTACACCATCAGCCTAGATTCCAACAGTTTGATTGTGGATGTTACTTGCTACTACCCCAAGAATGAAATCCTAGTTTGAGCTGAGTCAATGAATTTTTTGTTTTCCTCATGATTGAGATAGGTTACTAGATAACTTAGGTATATGCATGGTCATATACATAAGTAATGGTTATCCGTCATTTATTTACATTGTGGTTTATCCTTGTTGGATAGTGTGAGACCTTGAGGGTCCCGGGGTCCCTACTCAGTATAGTTATACTCACCCCTACACGGTCTTTGCCCGCACCTCATTGTGTTGGTTGCAGACGATGGACAATACTGACTGAGGCAGAGAGCAGCATGACTAGACGGTATCCGGAGGTGGAACACTCACTGTGACGGTACTCAGAACAGACGGACAGATGTGGAGTGATGAGGAGGCCATTTGTACATACCCTTCAGGTAGGAACCCTGGAGAATGACCCAGTGGTTGCTTTACTTTACTTTAGTTGTACTTGCTTTTCAGTTGTACTTTCCTGTTGGGCTTGTATTTCTAGCCCCTTTGTACTTTCTAGCACTTCTTCTGTATACAGTTTTACCTAGTGTTTTTCTTCCAGTTGTGTAATCTGATATGTTTGTTTACAGTTATAAAGGCAATGACTTCCCAGTTTAGGGATTTACACCTTTGGTATTAGTCACCAGCCCCTGGCCTATGGAAGGCGGGCTTGGGGTAGTCATGATACGGGCCCAGGGGGATGGGTCGTGAAAAATTGGTATCAGAGGAGTCGTTTCTGCTGTAGAACTTAGGACTCTGTTCATTATTTTCTATGTAGCAATAGTGTTAAAGGTATTAAGTGTGGTTTTCAGTTCAGGGAGTTCAGTGTTGGTGCGGCTGACCGATGTATCCATACACCAGGACCCTGACTACTGATTTCTCTCTCAGTGCACAAAAACACTAATTGTGTGCATGTCTTTAAAAGTTTTCCTTAATTCAGCTCAACCATGTCAGCTCACCCGGTATAATCTTTTGACCATGTCACATCTGTTTCTTTCAGGATGCCTCCCCACAGAGCCTCGAGAGTCATATGTTCTGACAGCCCACCGAGCGATGAGGCCTTGGTGCAGGGCCCCTTTCCAGTTGAAGCACTAGTGGAGGCACCAGCGGTACAACTTTCTGCTGGGCCACTGATGCCACCAGCCCCAACAGCAGACGACGCACTCTGCTTGAGCGCATTGCATGAGTTCCATCACCAGAGGACACCTAGGTTCTGGGGAGATATGGACCCACAAGTGGCAGAGGATTGGCTGGAGGCTGTGGTGAGAGTCTTTAGTCTAGTGGGGACACCAGCAAACTTCATGGTGATCCTTGCTGCCAGCCTCCTTCAGGTAGCAGCAGAAAAATGGTGGAGCCTAATTCTCCAGGTCCATGACGAGGAGACACTTCTATAGACAGACTTTGAGAGCCTATTTCAGGTGAAGTTTGTTCCAGCTACCCTAGGAGCGGTACAGATACAGTAGATACTGCATCTACAGTAGGGTATCATGACAGTAGCTCAATACTTAGCGAGGTTTACCGACCTCTCGCGCTACTCCATGGATATGGTATGGGACCCATTCTTTAGGTCTCAGACCTTATATCAAGGGCTTAGGAGAGAGTTCATGGCATCAATGATCTCCCTCAGCATCCCGACACATGTGGGGTGTTAGAGAGATCCCTCCTAGTAGAGAGTTTCCTGACTGAGCAGTCACCAATAGCGAGACCCACTACTAGTCGACATGTAGCGGAGTCTTCTGCAGCTGGTAGTAGACAGATGATATAGAGGTCCAAGGGAACCAGACCCATGGGTGGACGACCGCAGGACTCAGGATCAGTTGTGCGGGGCACCCGGGGCAGTGACTTACCTTCCAGGAGCAGACAATGCTACGCATGCGGTGGGTAGGGTCACATGGCTCTGGACTGTCCGACCCGCTGTCTAGATGATCATGAGATAGTTGAGGGACCTCTCAGGCAGAGGCAGAGGTTCGATCGAGGTAGTCCACGGGGCACAGGAGGACGTGGCAGAGGAGCTGGTCGAGCAGTTGGCGGTGGACGACATTACGAGGTGATACCACCACCACCACCAGGAGGTCCACCCCTACTGTAGGGAGTAGGTGGACAGGGGAGAGATCAGCTGAGGCATAAAACCACAGTGTTCCGAAGATGATTCGAGGTATGATCTGTGTCTACTCCACCTTAGCTAGTCTTTATAGACACAGGTTCCAGAAATTCTTTCATTGCCACTGCCCTCATTTGGAGTGTGGAGATTCCGAAAGAGCCATTGGCTTGATTCTTACCACTAGATAATCCCACGAGGGCAGACTCAATGATTACGCAATGGTGCTGGAAGTGTGAGCTTACTCTAGGAGGAGATATCTTCGGCTGGGATCTCCTCGTAGCGGCGTCGAGGCCTTATGTTGTCATCTTGGGTATAGACTAGTTATCTACTATCCATGATCAGATTTAATGTATTAGGCACAAAGTGCGGTGTGTCCGCATGGATGGTACTAGGTTCACCTTCACCGGTGAGAAGGGAACCTTTGAAGCACAGGATAGACTTACTCCGAGGAGGGTGCAGCCAATCACTCACTAGTTGGCTTTCCTTACCCTCGGAGCAGTTGATGTGGAGAGTCTGACTTATCCTGTAGTGGTGGACCAGTACGCAGATGTTTTACCTGACGATGTCCCAGAACTACCTCCTCACAGAGAGGTGGATTTCTACATTGACCTGTACCTTAGGACAGCACCGATATATACTCCATCATATCGGATGGCTCCTGCTGAGCATCGTGAGCTGCGGGTACAGCTAAAGGACTTGCAGGGAAAGGGATTCATCCAGCCCAGTGTTTCTCCCTGGGCAGTCGATTCTGTTTTCCAAGAAGGTGGATGGGAGCTTGAGGCTCTGTTTCGACTACCATCGCCTAAACCAGGTTACCGTAAAGAATAAGTACTCTCATATGAGGATTGACGACATCTTTGACCAGCTGAAGGGAGCACGGTGGTTCTCGAAGATAGACCTCAAATCAGGCTATCACCAGCTCAGAGTTCGAGATGAGGATGTGTAGAAGAAAGCGTTCAGGTGTCAGTATGGCCACTATGAGTTCTTGCTTATGCCCTTCGGCATAACCAATGCTCCATCAGTGTTCATGTGTCTCATGAATAGGATCTTCTAGCCATACCTCGATCTCTTTGTCATAGTCTTCATCGACGACATACTGATATACTCGACTACTGAGGAGGAGCATGCCTACCATTTACAGGTGGTACTGGACACACTCCGAGAGTACCAACTTTATGGTAAGCTCTCGAAGTGCCGGTTTTGGATTCGAGAGGTTCACTTCTTGGGACATGTCATCTCAGAGGCTGGAGTTAGAGTGGATCCAGCGAAGATCGAGGCGGTTCTTGCTTGGGAGCCACCCAGGTGTGTCATAGAGGTATGGAGTTTCTTGGTCTTGGATAGATACTACTAGAGATTCGTTCCAGACTTCTCCAGAGTTGCAGCACCACTATCAGACTTGATGAAAAAGGGGAAACCATTCCTGTGTTCAGAGAGATGCCAGAAGAGATTTTAGGAGCTGAGGCAGAGGCTGACTAGTGCCCCATCTTGAGACTTCCATAGGAGGGCATAGGGTACATAGTTTACTACGATGCATTAGGGAACGGACTTGGGTGTGTCCTGATGCAGGAGTGAGCGGTGATCGCATATGGTTCTCGACAGCTGATACAACATGAGCATAACTATGCTACCCACGACCTGGAGTTAGTAGCAGTGGTCTTCACCTTGAAGATGTCGCGCCACTATTTGATGGGAGAACATTTTACCATGTACTCTGATCACAAGAGTCTCAGGTATATCTTCTCTCGAAAGGACCTGAACTTGAGACAATGGTGATGTCTTGAGTTCCTCCAGGTCTATAAATTTGAGATAGTCTATACTCTAGGGAAGGGGAACATTATAGCAGATGCTCTCAGCAGGAGGATTGGTATACAGCTGCTAGGTGAGGCGACAGAGCAGCTGGCTGCCTTATAGATATCCTTTGTGTATAAAGATGGAGCAGTTTTCCTTCAGTCTCTTACAGTCACTCCTCTACTACTTCAGCGAGTTAGGGAGGTGCAGCATGGGGACACTGACTATGAGACACGATGTGATTAGATATCCATAGGACAGGAACCTGATTGATTTTCTAAGGGTGGGGAGTACGTCATCCTCTTCAGAGGACGTACCATGGTACCAGTAGCACTTCAGGAGGAAGTGTTGAGGGAGTTAAACACTTCCCCTCTAGAGGTACATCCAGAAGTGGTGAAGATGTACCGAGACCTTCAACGACATCACTGGTGGGAAGCTATGAAGAAGGCAGTAGCAGAGTTTGCCTCACGATGCCTCACTTATCAGCAAGTGAAGGTGGAGCACCAGGTACCAACAGGCTTGGTTCAGCCCTTAGAGGTCCCAGAGTGGAAGTGGGATGGGATATCCATGGACTTAGTGATGGGTCTTCCATGTACATCTAGGATTCATGACTCGATTTGGGTGATTATTGACCGACTCACCAAGTTGACCCACTTCCTACCGATCAGAGAGCAGGGCTCAGTAGAGAGATTGGGATGCTTCTATGTGCAGGATATTGTGCATTTTCATGGAGTAACTTCTTCTATTGTCTCTGATCATGACGCATGTTTTACTTCTCGGCTATGGAACGTGTTGCAGGAGGCCTTCGGGACACAGCTTCACTTGAGCACCACCTTTCATCCACAGACGGATGGTCAGACTGAGCGGACCATTCAGACCCTTGAGGACATGCTTCGTGATTGTGTCCTCGGCTTTGGTTGTAGGTGGGAGGACCATTTACCTTTGGTGGAGTTTTCCTATAACAACAGCTATCACTCCACCATCGGTATGGCACCTTTTGAGGCCTTTTACGGGCGACCTTGCAGATCACCTTTGTTCTAGACAGACCCTGAGGAGTCAGCACTAGTGGGACCAGAGATGGTTTGAGCTACCACTGAGAAGGTGCAGATCATCCAGGAGTGGATGAAGACTGCACATAGCAGGTAGAAGTAGTATGATGACAGGAGACAGAGGCCTCTAGAGTTTGAGGATGGCGACCACATATTTTTACAGGTCTCACCTTGATGAGATCTATGGATATTTGGTTGAGGTGGAAAGTTATCTCCATGATTCTTCGGACCTTTCCAGGTCCTCGGTAGGGTAGGTGAGGTGGATTACTACTTAGCACTTCCACCTCAGTTGTATCGGGTGCATGACGTCTTCCATGTGTCTCAGCTAAGGATATACGTGCATGACCCATCCCACATCATTGACCATGGGGAGATGGACATTGATGACAGGGCGTTTTTCATGAAGGTTCCAGTAGAGATTGAGGATCGACAGGAGCGGGTCCTTCGTGGATGTTCGATACCACTAGTGCGCATTCACTTACAGCACAAGAACCTCCAAGAGAGCACATGGGAACGGGAGGCTCAGATTCATGCACAGTACCCCCATATGTTCCCATAGTTTGAGTTGTAGCTTACGGTGATGTAAATACCTGAGGTGGACAGAATGTAAAGACCCGGAAAATTCATGGAAATTTTTTTTTTTCTTAAATTCATGGGAATTTTACGAGTCTGTGAAAATTTATGGCGCTTGATTCCGAGGCCCAGTGTGCCCGAAATCAATTTCTGAGGTTTTTTTCGGGTACGTTCAGTAAAAGTATGAGTGGGATTTTATAACTTTTGGACTGGTGCTTGGAATTGAAATCTGAGGGCACCATTGAACTCGCAGCACTGCTATTCGCTTAACAAGACTTTCACCTTGACGGTAGATGGTCGAAAATGGAAGTTAGATTTTAGGGTTTTTAATTAAATTAAATAAAAATAAAGTGTTACTTTATTTTTATTTGTGGTGTTTAAAACCTCCAAGAGGTGGTTATAGTTGGGTTCCACCACACCAAAACCTCTCATGAGTGGTTATAGTGGTGGGTTCCACTCGCACATAACCTCCCTTGGGAGGATATCCTTAGTGGGGACCACACGGGCTTTAAACCCCCTTAACTCCCCATAAAGGGGGAGAAAACTCTACACCTTCCCCACTAATTAATTGAGCCAACTCCACCCATTTAATTAAGTGAGATAACTCATTTAATTAAATCATCCATTTGAAATCTTTTGAATATTTTGGCCAAAAAATTAAATAATAGGTTATCTTAACCCATTATTTTTGGTTGGCAATTCATTTGGTAGAACTTTGAGAGAGGAGTTGGAAGGATTTGAAGAAACTAATTCTCCAATGAGGAATGATCTTCAACCGTGTCAAAAGAGAAGGAGACAACCATGAAGAACGCTATCTTCAACTTCATCACCTCTGAACGCTCATCCTCTAATGATAGATACCCTCTTCCTTTTCCAACATTGACGAATCGATGCCCTATATTCTTCATCAACGATCATTGATACGAGGTAGGGGTGTGTTTTGGTTTTGAGAAATGTTAATTATTCCTTCCATGATTGAATTGTTTCCTCTTGATCCACTTGCTATCAAACTAATGCGGAAGGACCGGGCCAAACTAACATGGCCCGATTCCTTCCGCCGTTCTTGTGAATATTGGGGTATTCTTCACGTTCTTCTTTGTAAAAAACAAAAGATCATTGCGGGTTCGTTTTGCGACGCAACAATCCCGGAATGAAGACCCAATTTCATGACGACCTAGCGGAGGTGCAGCGACGATAGTGGGTAACGTATCGGACCAGAATGGAAGGACAGTTCTTTTACCCCTTTCTCATTCGGGAAAATCAAAATGTGTTTTTGAAGCCTATATAAGGCCCGAAAACACTGGCAATGACTTCGGAACATCAGGGAAACCTAAAGTCTGTGGTTTCTTGGAAATTGGACCATCAGAATGAAGAACAGGCATCACAAGAGGTGCGCTAGCCAGAGGCGTTGTTTCTGGAAAATTCTAGAATACACGACGTGTTCTCTTGAAGGAAACGCCGTGTAATACAGGCGTACTGCGGCTAGGGTTCGAGCATAAAATGGGTAGAGCATGGCGTGTGACCCCGGTCACATGGTTTTTACTTTCCACACGGCCTGGAAGACACGGCGACACGACACACGGTGTGTATTTTGGAAATACACAGACACGGGAAGAATCACAAGACCTGACGACACGATGTGTACTCTCTAAGTCAGCATGACCAAGATGTCTTCACGAGACTCGGCGTGTATCCTGGGGATACACAGGCACAAGTAAAGTACACGGTCATGTAGTCCACTACACAGCCAAGAAAGGCCAGTGAAATAGGATACCCCATGTACCAGTTACACAGGTTGTCGAACGTGGGTTGAGGCGGTGTATGGGCACACGACTAGCGTACACAGAGCCGACCCCAGTTTCATGCACACAGCATGTATTAATATTACACATTGTGTAATTTTTGGGAAAATACTTGGTCATCTTGTCCTCTGTATATTGAACATATTTCTGTTTGGGAGAGACCCCTATGGTGTGGCGGACCTTTGAGATAATTCTACATGGGACTTCATGACAGTTGGGGTATTGACCTGTAGCTCGTGGAGCAGATCTTCCCAGAGATGAGCGAGCAGAGTACAGAGACTTAGTAGTTGGATGAAACCTGACGACTACAAAACTTTCGACTCAGAGTGTTTCGGCTAGCTCAGTGGGGAGCGCCTCGGTGTGGGTGCGGCAGACCCACAGTGGGGAGCACCTCTGTGTGATGCAGCATACCCATGGTACTCGACAGTAGGAGTACCTTAGCAGCCTAGGAGGGGGAGCGCCTCTGTGTGAGCATGGAAGACCCACAGTGGGGAGCGCCTCTAAGTGAGCATAGCAGACCCACAATACTCAACAGGTGGAGTACCACAGTAGTCCAGGAAGGTGGTAAGTGCCTCTGTGTGAGGCGGCAGGCCCACCATAATTGATAGAGGAGGAGTACACCATCAGCCTAGATTCCTACAGTTTGATTGTGGATGTTACTTGCTACTACCCCAAGAATGAAATTCTGGTTTGAGCTGAGTCAATGACTTTTGTGTTTTCCTCATGATTGGGATGGGTTACTAGATAACTTAGGTATATATATGGGCATATACCTAAGTAATGGTTATCCATCGTTTATTTAATTTGTGGTTTATCCTTGTTGGATAGTGTGAGACCTTGAGGGTCTTGGGGTCCCTACTGAGTATCATTATACTCACACCTGCACGGGCTTTGCCCACACCTCGTTGTGTTGGTTGCAGACAACGGACAGCACTGACTGAGGTAGAGATCAGTAGGACTGGACGGTACCCAGAGGTGGACCACTCAGTGTGACGGTACTCAGAGCAGATGGAAAGACATGGAGTGCTTAGGAGTCCATTTGTATCTACCCTTCAGGTAGGAAACCCATAGGAAAACCCAGTAGTTTCTTTACTTTACATCAGTTGAACTTTCTTTTCAGTTGTACTTTCCTCTTGGGCTTGTATTTCTGGCCCCTTTGTACTTTCCAGCACTTCTTCTGTATACTGTTTTACCTAGTGTTTTTCTTCCATTTGTGTACTCTAATATGTTTGTTTATAGTTATAAAGTCAATACCTTCCCAGTTTAAGGATTTATGCTTTTGGTGCTAGTCGGTAGCCCCAGGCCTATGGAAGGCGGGCTTGGGGTAGTCACAATACGGGCCCCGGGGGACGGGTCGTGACAGCACGGGCGGCGCACGATTTGTCTAACCATGTGTCCAAACATTATGTGGAGGGCCTGTCGAGGCAGTGGATAATGCATAGTTAGCGGACGGTTTTTGTAACCGTGCGAGCAAACCATGCAACAACTTAAATAAGATCCTATAAAAGTGGATCTCACTCGTTTTTACCTCTAAGTGCCTCGTTTAAGCTCCTAAGAGGCCATAACTTGGGATTTTACCTCTCCTAAGGTCAAAAAGGGTTCTCCCATCATTCTGGAGACAATCCGAAGGCTTCTCTTGGCGAATCGAAGCTAGATTCTTGAGGTATGTGATCGCTCTTCTTCATTCTTGATTGGTTTCTCAGATCTACTTAGATCTACTTCTCCTCTTCTCTCGGTTTCATATATCTATGCCTATCATGGGTAGATATAAGTTTGTGGATGCCAAATATGATGATATTTGGTCTTGATCTTGCTAGGATAAGTGATCTAAGGTGGGTTTTTGGAGAATCGAACTGGGTTTCTTGAGCGTTCTTCGACCGTTGTGGTTTTCGTCAAAACCTTTGAGGTAGGAGGATTCACTCTCGAATCCTATTGTTAGAATTGATTGTCTTAGTTTCAAATTGGTTTATTTAAATGGTTTTTATTGTGAAAATCATAGAATAAGTCTTCTTTAGAGATGATTTATGGTTTTGATGAAATTGTGAAATCTTGGTGAATTGTTGTGCAAAGTGATTTGGCTTCTTGAATTTAAAATGTTGATTTTAAATTATGAGTGCTAAAATTGTAAATGTTTTGATTAAAAATGGATTTTCAATAAAAATAGTGTTTTATTGAAATGGTTTGAGATTGAAATGACTTTGATGGAATTGGTTTTCAATAAAAAGAGAGTTTTATTGAAATGGTTTGGAATTGAAATGGTTTTGATGGAAATGGTTTTCAATAAAAAGTTTTTTTTATTTAAAGAGGTTTTGAGATTACTATTGGGAATATATGGTGTGTGTTCATCTTGCATGTACGAGGCTTGGTTGAAATATGACCTTGTTCTCGATACCAAACATTTAATGGAACAATGGTAACAAATTGTACAAGGCTTGGTTGAAATATAACCATGTGCTCAGTGCCAAAGGTGTAATGGCACATGGGAAACAATTACCTTGGTATGACTTGGTAGATCGACAAGAGACCACTCATGAGTATGGAACTGTCATAACGAATCAGGCATGGTTGGTAGCATGTGTTGGGAAATGGTTGGGTATGCCAAAAAGGGATGTTTGCGAAATGGTTCTAAAGCTTGTTTGGTTATTTTTTTGGAAAAAAAAATTGCTAGAAAATTGGTTTCAATTTCTATTTTAATGCATTTGGTTATGAATAGTTTTGGAAACTTGTTTATATTTAGTTATAAACTACTTTTGAGAAAAAAAATTATATAAACAGTTTTTATATAAATGTGGCTAACTCTTCTATCCTAGTGGCGTGAGTAGGAAAGTCATTGGGGAAAACCTACTGAGTTATATACTCACCCCTGCTTTGGCACGTTGGTGATTTTGCAGATATTGTATCCCGAGACACAGGTAAAGGAAAATCATCTTATTGCTAGTGGCTTGAGGTGATTCTTGGGAGATGTTGTGGTGCTTGGAGCTTGTGGAGCATCGAGTTGTAATGTCTTTTGAGAGTCTTGAGTTGTTCATCCACTGTGTACTTTGATGCTTAGTTTTGTATTTAGTTGTTGTGTACTTTGATGTAATTTGATATAAATTAAGTGTTTATTGGTCTTTCATTTGTTCATGCATCATATAGTGAATTTTTTGTTATGGTTGGTTTATGGGTTTATTTCTTAAAGGGTAAATCATCCCCCCACTTGTTGTTGAAACCCTTCAGCATTTATTTCCAGCCTTTGGTGTCTTGGGGATGTCGCTTCAGGCCTAATAATGACTCGTGTTACACTTAATCCAATGATAATTGGTGGGTTATTACACATCTTGTATTTTGGGATCTCTTGGTAGAGGCACAAAACCCTCATCAAATTTACCTAAAATAATATATTTTAGGATACTATAAAGATCATGCCTTATGAGGAATTTTAATATATGACATGTCGATCACCCTTGTGTTAGTTAGAGGAAAGAGAGTCAGTTATTCTTGGACCTCATATTGTTTAGAATAACACAGAGCAGGTGCAGTTGATTCAGAAGTGGATGGATACTGCATAATTTTAATATAAATCATATTCCCATCACCGTAGAAAACCTCTAGACATCGAGGTCAGGGATTGGGTCTTTTATGTGTATCACCAAGGTAGGGACATAGGAGGATCAGAAGATAGGGTAAGATTTTACTATGATATGTTGGGCCATTTGAGATTATGGAAAGATTTAGGCTAATAACCTATCAGTTTCAATTACCTCAGAGGTACTGATCCATTCAAAAGTTCTTCTATGTATCTTAGCTACACTATTATCATTCAGACCCATCTGATAATTTTCTGCCTAAGGAGGTTGAGTAACAAGTAGATGAATCCTTTGAGGAGCATCCTATTTATATTGTAGATCGTAGAATAAAGGTTCTACGAGGCCGGTCAGTTCTTTTAGTATGGGTTATATGGAATCATGGCTACATACATGAAAAGACCTTGGAGTAGGAGGTCAATGTATGATCAAAATAGCTGGAGTTATTCTCTGACTATTCTTGATCACCCTTGAGAGAGCAATTTGGGGAAACTTGATTTAAGGGGGGAAGTTTGTAAGAACCTGGTTCTTTCTTGAGGTACATAATATTTTAATTCCATAAATTTTCATTTTAAATGCTTAAATATGACCTAATATAAATTCCCCTTGAGGTCATAGAGGTTTAGAGGGTGTTCAGGGATTGTATGGAGCTGGAACCCAACTTTTGGGAAGAAAAAGTCTTATCACACGACTAGTAGTAACAGTTCGGGGTAGGCCGCACAGTTACTTATAACTATTAGAGGTTCAAAAGTGAGTAATATGAGCTCATGTGACTAGAAAAACTATTCAATTTTAGGTGTGTGTCTATGTCGGTATGTCTATGGTTTTTTATAATGGACCAAGACACATCTTCCACTTGGTTAGTTAAATTGTACAAACAAACCATGCGTTGTACCCCTTCCTACAGCAAAGGGTGCACGGTTAGTGCACAATTTGGCCCATCCAAACCATGTGGACCTATATTTTAGGTGAATTTACAGAAAAACCTAATTAATCTACTATTTGAACCTAATTTCTCATTCATCCTCCCACACAGCAACACCACCCTTTGAGAGCTGCTCTTGATGTCTAATCTAGTAAAAAAGGAATCTCTTCTGTTCGAGCTCAAATTCAATAACTTTTGGTCTCATTGGATCTTCACTGGTAAGATATCTATTCCTTTTGTGTCATTTCTCGTTCTTCTTAGTATTGGAAGCTCTATTTTTGTGCAAGCTAATTTTCCCTATTTTCAGGGTTTTTTTCATTCTTCATTTTTCTCCCAATCTGAGTCAAATCAAGAGCTAATACTGGAAGAGAAATCCACTATGGATCTATGGTTGGCGGTCTCATTATTTTCCTTTAAATTCAAAGTGTTTATATATATTTCATTGTGCCGCATTCCTTTTTTAAGAGTGATGCCGTGAAATAGAATTTAAACATTGATTTGAATTGATAGGTATGACATATATAATTAATGAAGCCTGTTGATAAATTAATAGAGGTTAATATCCTTGAATTGGAACCACCCCTCGAGTGTGTTATATTTTTAAATGGACCACTATGGGTGTCTTATGAATTGGGTCACCCCTAAGGTGTGTTGTTTACCCTTTCTATTGGATTTCAATTAATGAATTGGATTATAATTGTATTGTAAGTTGAATTTAAAATAGAATTAATAAAGAAAAGATAATGTAATCCATGTCCCTGGACTCTTTCCATGTGTTGGATTTTTTAAGATTGAGTATCCCTTATATTATGAAATACTCGCATGAGTAATTAAGAGGTAAGCCTGATAAGATTCACCTATACCTTGATCCACCATCTTAGGTGATTTTTAAATGAATTTAATATGGTGATGACCCTTAATATAACTAAATGATATAAAATACATGTATTATAAATTACTTGGGAGACACATGGGTTCTTATACAAACTCCATGGACAAACTCATTTTTCTTCTAAATTTCTTATGCCTAAGTGACACATGGACTCCCTGGTGGACTGGTATGGATAGACTCTTAGGGGATGACTATTATACACATGAGTGATACTTAGACACCTTATGGATTTACAAGGAAGGACTCAATGGGGTAGTTGATCATATACACAAAGGGTGATACTTGGGATTCCTTAGTGGAACTCTAAGTATTGACTTGAGTGGCAATGATGTTATACCACACCTAGAATGATACCTGGGTTCTTTTGAGGATCGACATAGACAAGCTTGTAAGGTGTTTGGTTTATGATAAGCCTAGAGTGATACTTAGATTCCAAATAATGAATTCTAATAATAGTCTCAAGTTTATAATTTAATAATTAATGAAATTATTTACATGACACGTCTTCCATGGAAAATCACAATCTTGGATTCAGTCAGTGCCTTATACCTTGTAGATGTCCTGGTTAGGCATCACTTGATTACATATTATTACAGGGAATGTTGGGATCATGTCAGGTCTCAAGATTTAATTATTAAATGGTATTTATTAATTAAATGAACTTGATTATAAATTTATATAGTACTAACTATTATTCAGAGACAATACCATCTAGGTCGAAGTAGGTAGCATAGGATGGGTGAAAATGGGATCGTGGAAATTTGCAGGTGGTTTACTTTCAGTACTTCTTTACATAATCTATCATTTCATGAACACTATTATTATTATATATTTACTAACTAGATTTAACTTAACATTTGGGTGGTTGCATTCTATGATTGTATATCACACCTTGTTTGGGGAGCTGAAGGGTACCCGAACAAACTATATTATTATAGGTATGGATAAGGGAAACTTCCCTACAATAGGTTCTAGATTACTTCTTAGGCATCAGGGAGCATAGGACCATGATGAGGCTCATGAAGCTAGATGAATACATTTTTTTCTTTTTTTTCTTTTTTTACATGTATTTTCATCTTCCATGTATACCAATTTTGGTTGTTTTGTAAAAATATGATATGTATCATCATCATCTTTATATAAGATACTTTTTATGGTATTTTTTAAATTTATTCCCATTGTTCATCTATTTTCTAATTATTATACAGATTCTTCTACTTATCTAATTAGTATTTCCATTTTTCTATACTTTGATAATGGGTTTATAGTCTACCCATTGAAACACGTAATCCCCCACTGCTAGTCGGCAGCCTCTAGCATTTGGAGAGATGCGCTTGAGGCTATGTTATAACAACCCTGCTTTTTATTACACACTTAAACCTAATTTATTACATAAAATATTCACTTGATACAACATATAAGATCAAGAGTTATAGTGTCTTTGGGGATTAGGAACATTACATAACATCTTAGAATGTAAAACACACAACATCTTTATTGAAAACTTCCCCTACATGACCACTACATTCCCTCGTACTTAGCATTGTATGGGATAACCTGAGGACATGCATAAGAAAAGGGTGATCTATAAAGCCTAGTAAGGGAATAAACATGGAATAATATGAGGAATACAATAAATGTTAGAAAATAGGCATATAAATGGAGCACAATTGAAACATGAACATAAAGGCATGATATATCATGATAATCATAACATGGAAATGTGGCAATAACACTTAACATGGAATTTTAATGAGTCAAGGCTCATTGCACATGGAGCATGAGTAAAACCACATTGCACATGAAGCATGATTAAAACCTCATTTCACTTGAATTATCATGATTCAACACCCATTTCACATGACTTATCATGATAATATACTTTAACCAATTCAATGTAGTGTTATCATCATCATCATTTTTATTTTTATTTAATAAGAGGAAAATCAAGAAACAGACCTGACCACTTGACCACATGACCACATGACCACTACCCACATGTCCACATGCCCTCATGCCCACATGCCCCCATGCAGGGGATTGCTATCAGAGCGCACACTTCTTAAACATTTCATTTCATGCATAAGTGTGCCACATGGATCATGGAATCAATCATCATCATAAGTTATTCCATGATTAATTAATGTGGACTAAATATATGAAATTACCATTCAATATGTATATGTGTATACCCTTGATAGAGACATGGGAATGATATTCACTACACAATGATCTTGGTTTGGAAAAATGCGGTGCAATTTCAGCAGCATAATGCTGTGACATAAGGATTCATGAAAATGGTTGATGAGAGAGAAAAGGGTGTATCATCATATATACATGAAATGGATAGTAAGGGGGTCATATAGATACATATCCTAATAAAATTAATGGAATTTAGATGCATAATACAAAAGAATTACTTGGATGTAAAAGAGGAGAGAGAAATCCCTCAAGGAATTTCGGCATGGTAACGGGTGTACATGGGAGGCATTAATGAGAGAGAAAGGGGTATCCCATCATCCAAAAATAAATATGACAGTATGTGTGATGTGCTAAATCATACCCCAACATTTTTAATTGAAAAAAAATTGCATAACAACTCAATGAAAATTAGTCAAAAATGAGAAAGGAAGAAATACCTTACTTGGAAGTGTGATCCCAAAGGATTGGGAGAGGCTTGAGATAGGCTTCTTGAGAGATTGGGGAACCATGGGGGGATTATAGAAAGAGGATGGTAGGGTTATTTTGAACTCCAAAGGCTTTTAGTGAAGAGGAAGTGGGAGTTTGGGTGGGTTTATATAGGAAAGGAGAGGGAATTCTTTATTATTTAGGTTTGGGACACCTCACATTAAACTAATCAAAACCACAAACTAGCCCATGCTTTTTGAGCATGGTTTTTTCCAAAGGGGAGTGGAAAACAATATTTTATAAATCCAATGTCCAAACTTCTTAAAATAATAGGGTTGCTTATGTGGAGGTTAGTCACACTCTGAAGGAAAACAATTTAAAAAGACAAAATGTTTTATAAGCTTTGAAGGGTCCACTAAAGCTTTGTAAAATAAATCAAACAATACCAAAATCACATTATTTTAATTGTAAAAAATATACTATCAGAAAATAATTTTTATATTACTTTATTAAATTACTATTGGGTCATTATGAGGTCATAAAACACATTATATATTTAAACGGTATTTAATTTTTACCCAAAAATTTGACTGTATCAGAAAATTATGAAAAATTCATCATTGGATAATTTCAACATCCTGATTCCAAAAATAATATTCATTTTATCTAAATAATTTTATAAATATTTGAATTTTTACTTTTAAAATAAAAACCGACATTTACCGAAAATTCTTGGGTTTTGACAAAAACAACTTACAAACCTTAATAAAAATTACAATTGTATTCATAAAATTATATGATTATTTATATTTAATAAAAATTAATTTAATTATAATAATATTTTATTAAAATATTATATAATTAAAAAATCCATTAATTCATCAAAATAGATTTCTTAGTTTAATATTTAATAAAAATACTATTTATTCTTAAAAAACTATTTACAAAGTAACAATAATAAAATGAATGTGCATTATTTATACCAAAATAATGTAGATATTCATCATGCAAGGGTCTTGTTACATAACCCCTTATAACACCCACATAAGACTGAAGGGTAAGGTGTGCGATGGTGACAGACTCTTGGGGTGGCTCGGATAACACTGCTCGGGTGGTAATCTCTATAAACATCTACTTCTCCCATAGTCGGTTCCGCTCAAGCTTAATGTGTTCAAGCTCGGTTTGGGCCTGGTCAATAGAAAAGCCCAAAGATTCCACCTCCTTTCCGAGCTCTGAAAAATTGGCTTCGTATGGGGCAAGTCTACTGGATAAGGTCATCACTTCATTTTTCTGAGTAAATTGGATTTGTTAAAGCCCTATATTTTTACTAATCATGATATCACTCTTCAACGTCAGTATTAGAAATGGTCACAATTTTTAACGGTATTTTAAAAATCTAGAATCATAAACCCAATCAATTTTATATTTTATATAACCATAATAAGACATTTAATTAGATCAAGAGGAATTTCCATTAATGAAAGTTTGGGTCGTTACAATCTTCCCCCCTTAAGAAATTTCGCCCTCAAAATTTCCTTTTCCCACACTAAATGGATGTGAGTAACTCTGCTTCATCATTTCGTATGATTCCCTCATTGCTTCTTCGAATGTGTGGTTTTTCCACAACACCTTGATGAGGGGAATTGTCTTATTTCTTAGAACTTTTTCTCTATCATCTAAGATCTTCACTGGTTTCTCCTCGTAAGAAATATCATCCTCTAGTTGTACTACCTATGAATAGAGTACATGTCAAGGGTCTGGTATGTAATTCCTTAAGAGGGATACATGAAAGACATCATGTACTTGGGCCATGGTAGGTGGAAGTTCTAGTCGATAGGCCACAGCCCCAAAATGATTAAGAATCTCGAAGAGGATGATGTAACTAGGAATTAACTTCCCTTTATTTCCAAACATCATGACCTTATTCCATGGAGATATGTGTAGAAATAACATGTCTACAACTTTAAACTCAAGGTCTCATCAACGGTTATCTGCATAACTCTTTTTTCGAATCTAGGCTGCCTTGATATACTGCTGAATGTTTTTCACCTTCTCCACCATTTCTTCAACCATTTCTGGTCCTAGTAGCTTATTCTCACTGACTTCATCCCAACATGTTGGTGTTCTACACCTCTTCCCATACAGGGCTTCATAAGGTTCCATTCGAATGATCGACTGGAAACTGCTATTGTAGGAGAATTCAACCAGTGGAAGATATTGGTCCCACACTCCTTTGAATTCCATAAAACCTGATATTAACATATCCTCTAGTGTCTGAATATTTCACTCAAATTGGCCATCCATTTGAGGATGACAGACCATACTGAAGTTTAGTTCACTATCCAGAGCATGTTGAAGACTCTTCCAAAACATGGAGGTGAATCTTGGATCTCGATCGGATATAAAAAATAGTGGTAATCCATGGAGCCTTACCACTTCCCCAATATATATCTATGCCATTTGATCCAGTAAAAAATCCTCCTGAATTTCTATAAAGTGTGCAAACTTTGTAAGACAAACCACAACAACCAATATTGCATTTTTTCCTTTGGATTTCTTCAGAAGTCTGGTGACAAAGTCCATGGTGATTTTCTCCCATTTCCATGCTGGTATGGGAAATGGTTGCATCATCCCCTTATAATTATGCCTCTCTACCTTCACTTTCTCACACACCAGGAACTTTGATGTATACTCAGCGATCTACTACTTCACATTTTCCCACCAATAATGCTCTCGAAGATCTCGATACACCTATGTGTTTCTTGGGTGAATAGAGAAATTTGAACTATGTGCATCATCCAAAAGTTCCTTCTTCAACTCTGGACTTAATGGAACATATATTCATTTCTCAAATCTCACAATTCCATCTTCATTAACATTGAACTCTGAGGATTTCCCTTTTCTAATAGCTTCCACTTTCATATGAATTCCCACATCATCCTTTTGATCATCCTTTAACCTTTCCAAAATAGATGGTTGAGCAATCATTTCTGAAAGGATTATTGATGTTATTTCTTTATGATTCCCATGACCATCTTCATCAAGTCTAAGAAGATTAGATTGTTCTCAATTTTTATCAATGATAGAATCATCAGGTCCTTTCTACTTAGAGCATCTTCCACCTTGTTCGCTTTCCCAGGGTGGAAATGGATTGAGAAGTCATAGTCTTTGATCAGCTCTAACCATCTACATTGGAGGATGTTAAACTCTTTCTGTGTGAATATATACTTGAGGATTTTGTGGTCCATATATATTTCACACTTCTTCCCAAAGAGATAATTCCACCATATTTTTAAAGTGAAGATCACCGCAGCCAACTCCAAATCATGTGTTGGATAATTCTGCTCATGAAATTTCAATTTCCTTGAAGCATAGGTAATGACTTTTTTATTTTGCATCAACACACAACCCAATCCCTTCTTCAAAGAATCACTAAATACCCCAAAACGTTCTCCACTTGTGGGTAAAGTGAGAAGGGGCACAGTGATAAGCTGCCTTTTTAACTCCTTGAAGCTTTCTTCGTATTCATCACTCCAAGCAAACTTTACTAACTTCCGAGTTAGCTTATTAAGAGGGTTGGACATTCATGGGAAATTTCTCACAAATCATTGATAATATCCAGCTAACCCCAAGAAGCTATGGATATCTGTTACTGATGTTGTCCTTGGCCATCCCTCAATTGCATCTGTTTTGGATGGATCCACAGATATCTCATTGCTTGTGATGATATGGCCCAAGAATGAGACCCCCTTTAACCAGAACTCACACTTGTTGTACGTTTCATAGAGATTCTCCTTCTGCAAGGTCTCTAGTATAGTTCTTAGATTCTCCTCATGATCCTCCTTGGTTTTGGAGTATATCATAATATCATCTATAAAGACTACCACAAATTTTTTGGCGTAATCCCTAAAGACTCTATTCATCAAGTCCATGAAGAGTTTTGGAGCATTAGTGAGTCCGAAATGCATTACTATGAATTCATAGTGCCTGTATATTCTATGAAAAAGAATTCTTGTGGATATATTCCTTCTTCACCCTTACTTGATAATATCCTAACCGCAAATCCACCTTGGATAAGTATTTTTCTCCACACAGCTGATCGAACAATCCATTGATTCGTGGGAGAGGATAATTATTCTTTATCATGATTTTGTTAAGCTTATGATAATCGATGCAAAGGTTCACTGACCCATATTTCTTCTTGGCGAAGAGGACTGGTGCACCCCAAGGTGAAGAACTGTTGATTCAATAAGGTTTTTCTTATAACTTTTCCATTCCTTCATACTTTGGGGATATTGTTGAGTCATTAAGGTTTCCTTATGAATTTACCATTCCTTCTTGTTTTGAAAATCACAAACACCTTATCTCAATGCAAATCCCTTTTTACACTGTATTTTACTTCTATAAGGAAAATTTTCCTTCCCCAAGGAAATTTATCCTTACCATGTTTTTATCATAATTTTTCTAAGTGTAAAATTTGGTTTGTAACCAAAACCTAGGAATCCTATAAATACCTAGATATGAAGCATTCTATTTTAGGATCAAAATTATCAGAATTCGGTTTACAAACTCTTCTGAGTTCTGAATCTGAATTCTGAATACAAATTCTGGTTATGAACTCTTCTAAGTTCTGAATCTGAATTATGAATACGAATTCTGGTTACAAACTCTTCTGAGTTCTGACTCTGAATTCTAAATATGAATTCTAGTTACGAACTCTTCCTAGTTCTGACTCTGAGTTATCTGAATATAGTCTCCGAACTCTTATGAGTTCTGACTCCGAATTCTCATGAACTCTGACTCCAAACTTTGCAAGTTCAGGTTCTGAATTATTGTGAATCCAGATTCTGAATTTCCTTGAAATTCAGACTCCGAAATTCTAGAGTTTAGGTTCTGAATTCCTAGAAAACAGAATCTGAATATCCTTGTATTATAGACTCTGAATTCATTTTTGGTTAGACTCCAAACTTTCTTTTTCTTACATTATGAATATTAGATTTTAGTTATGTTACCATATTTTTTCTTACACTTGTTTTTGTTATAAAACGATGTTGTGCATTCAGTTACTAACTAACCGTTGTTTGAGTGACACGTGTATAGGTGCATCCGAAATTCAAGGAAAAATATGACCATTAGAGGAGGGAGTTGATCGTTGATGTTGTACCTATAAATAGGAGCTCATTTGAAAAGGTCTCAGCACTGTTCTATGACTCTAGAGATTACATGTTGTTGAAGTGATTTCTAGAGAGAGACTCTCATGTTTAGTGTGTAATGAAAGTATTTTTCAGATTTTCTTTGTGCGACTTCGAATGCTTCTAATTACATTTGAGGGATTCCAGGGATAGTAAGACAGAGGTTCCACTACCTTGAATTTGAGGACTTCCTTACTGAGGAAGACATAGATGCTGACTACCTTGAAGTTGAGGACTTGCAGGGATATCAAGACAGACTTCAATCTTTGTATCGAGGGCTTACCCTGTTGTGGGTAAGATAGACTTTCTTGAAAGTATAAATCAAGGGACCTTTATACAAGGTTGTTGGATACCCTTCACTTTGGGTTAAAAGAGTTCCTACTTGTTACTTGATTTGTTACAAGTTTTCCGCTGTTTTTTGTTTGTTGAGGAAAGTATAACTATCTTATACTTACTTACTTTTGTATACTCTGATTTAGTAAGATTCTATATGCTTTAAGGTAGAATCTTTATCTTTTTAAACATTCATTAAGTTTCATTTTTCGGAATCATTTTTCCAGATTCACATTACCAGAATCATATTTCCGGAATCAAGCAAGTGTGTAGAACTAGAGGTTTTGTGAATTACCTTGTTTAACCTTGTTAAACATAACCATCATTAAAAGTTCCAAATGAATTTTTAAATTATAAAATTTACCACCCCCCCCCCCCCTCTTGTATTCTGAGCATCATTATATACTTAATTCAGTAGCTATATTATTTCGATCCTACATTTGGTATTATAGAGTATATCATACTCACATACCATCTCAATAAGCACATCGACGTATAAACCCCTTATCCAAATTCTCTTGTAGTTTTCCTTCCGCTCCTAAAGCTCCATAGTGTCCATTCTATACAGAGTCTTGGATATTGGCAATGCCCTTGGTATAAGGTCAATTGAAAATTCAATAACTCTTCGAGGAGGAAGAATACACAATTCCTCGAGAAACACATCAGTGAATTCCCTCACAATAGGCATGTATTCAAGGACGGTTACCTCCTTAGAATCAATCATATGATCTAGATACGTGTGCTCATAGGGAAATAATATCCATTATTGAGATGATGGAGCTAAAGAAGATTCATTTTCCTCCCTGCACTTGTATAGAATCGGGGGTCAATTCTCCACATGGAGAGTGATTTCCCTCTCACGGAAATTTATATTGGCTCTATATAAGGAATCAAATCCAGGACAATAATTCCATAAAATTACACTATAGGGAGTATGACAAGGTTCACTAGGAAATTAAATCCACAGATTATGATAGGGGAGGATTTATATTCATGGGATTAAATGACTTCCCCATTTGCTGTACTCACTGACATCTTCACTTCCATGATTTTTGGTTGTGATGGGATTGTTCTACAAAAATTTCAGGATATAAAACAATGCATAGAACCAGAATCAAAAAGTAAATTTTCTATTCATGAATGAATAACTACCATACCTATCACTACTTCATTTTCGAGGTTCACTTAGGCGGTAGTGATGGAAAAATCTCGCACTTTCTGCCTTGGAGGTTGTTGGTTGCCTCCAAAAACCCTTGGCTTAGGGCACTGATTTGTAAGATGCCCTGGTTCTTTGCAGTTGAAGCAATGAACAATCCCTTGAGAGTCTAATGGAGCATTCCTCTCCTCTGTTGCAGCTACGGGTATTTCTTGCTGATAGTTAACAGCTAGCTTCCCTTCTCTTCTACACCTAAAGCATTTCTTTATCCCCTTCAAGCTATTACTAGGGTGCTTCTTTCTGCACCTTTGGAAAGTAGGGTACTGGATCTTCTTAGCACCATTGGATTTATCCATCGAACCTCCAGCATTGAAGTCCACCATATGCTTCTTATCCCCATGATACCCCTATGATTCTCCAATCTCCATTTCGACCTTGAGGGCACATCGGACAATTTCCTCATAGCTGTCGAAGTCACGGATCGCCAGCGCTTTCCGTAGGCTAGGATTCAGCCCACCAAAGAAGTGGTCAACCTTGCATTCAGGGGTAACGACAAAGCCAAAGTCATATTGTGAAATCCTTGTGAATTTTCCCTCATATGCTTCAATAGATTCATCTTCTTTTTTCTTGAGGGCAAGGAAGTCCCCTTCCATCTTAACTTAGAGGGTGCGTGGAAAATATTTATCGAAAAAAAAAATTCCGAAAATCCTTCCATTCTAACGCATCGATATCCTCCTCAGGATTCGTATTTTTGATCAACTTCCACCATTGATCTGATTCACCCTCCATACGATAATCATCCAATAGAACCTTCTCTTGTTAAGAACATAGAAGTATTGAGAAGATCTTTTCAATGGAGTTGATCCATTTTCCGGTGATTGAGGGATCAAATGATTCATTAAAAGTAGGAGACCTTTGTCTCGTGAATCTCTCAATAGTGACTTTTTCTTTCTTAGGGGGGTTGAACGTTCCTCTTGAACCATGTTTCTATTCAAATCTTGAGTTAACTGAGAGAGAAGCGAGACAAAATTCGTGATTCCCGCTCCCATCGGATTGGGCATCTCATTATCATAGTCATCACATTTATCTTCACATAAGTCGTTAGCCTGAGTCCTCCTATTACCGGCCATTGGCTGGAATAAAAGGAAAGTTAGGGCTAACAAATAAAGGGTAATCCAAGGACAAAACTGATGACTTATAAATAACTTTCATTTCCTTAACTTACGAATCCATAGGGTTCAATCTATGCTATACATGATCTACTTTATAACATATATTCTTAGGGGCATTTTTTCATTCCCTTAACAAGGGTTCATACTAAGATTTTGAATTTACCAAAGCATATTCCTTGGGAGTGTCATAACCAAGAGTGTAGCAAGGCCTATTTTTGTGCACCAGTTCCCATTCAAGTCTAGCTCAAAGTGGTGTTTTCGGGTTTTACCCCTAGGATACATATGTACCAGAGCCGCCTCTACCTGCTCATATCCAGACAGGGATGTATTTTCTTGATAAACCACTTACTCAATACTCACCAATACTTAGGGATGTTTTTATTATACTTATTATTGTCTCTAAGTCTTCACTAGGGTTTTCTAATCCTAATCCCAAAAATAACTAAACCTATCCTCTAATACCAACTATAACAACCCTTCTTTTTATTACACACTTAAACTTGATTTATTACATAAAATCTTCACTTGATACAACATATAAGATTAAGAGGTCTAGTTTCTTTTGGGCTTAGTACCATTATATAACAGCATAGAACCTAAAACACACAACATCTTTATTGAAAACCTCCTTTACATGACCACTACATTCCCTCGTACTTAGTATTGTGTGGGATAAACTGAGGACATGTATAAGAAATGGGTGATCTATAAAGCCGAGTAAGGGAATAAAAATTGAATAACATGAAGAATATAATACATGTTAGAAAATAGTAATATCAATGGAGCACAATAGAAATATGAACATAAAGGCATGATAAAGCATGATAATCATAACATGGAAATGTGGCAACAACACTTAACATAAAATTAGCATGATCCATGGCTTATTGCACATGAAGCATGAGTAAACCCTCATTAAACATAAAGCATGATTAAAACCTCATTCCACTTAAATTATCATTATTCAACACCCATTGCACATGACGTATCATGATACTATACTTTACTCAATGCATTGGAGCGCTATTAGGGTGCACCCTTCTTAAACATTTCATTTCATGCATAAGTGTGCCACATGGATAATGGAATAAATCAACATCATAAGTTATTAAATGATTAAGTAATGTGGAATAAATAAATGAATGTATAATTCAATATGTATAGGTGTATAAGGGTTAATACCCTTGATAGACACATGGGTATGGTATTCACTACACAATGATCTTGGCTTGGAAAAACGCGGTGCAATTTCGGCAGTATAACAGAGTGACGTAAGGATTCATGAAAATGGTTTATGAGAGAGAAAAGGGTGTCTCGTCATATATACATGAAATGGACAGTAATGGGGTCATATAGATACATGTACCAACAAACTTAATGGAATTTAGATACATAATACAAAAGAATTACTTGGATGTATAAGAGGATAGAGAAATCCCTTAAGGAATTTCGGCATGGTAACGGGTGTACATGGGAGGAATTAATGAGAGAGAAAGGGGTATCACATCATCCAAACATAAAAAGGACAGTATGGGGGAGGTGTGAAATCATACCCCAACATTTGTAATTGAAAAAAAAAGGGCATAACAACTTAAATAAAGTTAGAAAAAAATGAGAAAGGAAAAAGTCCCTTACTTGGAAGTGTGATTCCAAAGGCTTGGGAGAGGCTTGAGAGAGGCTTCTTAAGAGCTTGGGGCACCATGGGAGGATTATAGAGAGAGTAGGGTAGGGGTTGGTAGAACTCCAAAGGCTTTTAGTGAAGAGTAAGTGGTATCTTGGGTGGGTTTATTTAGGAAAGGAGAGAAAATTCTTTATTATTTAGGTTTGGGACACCTCACATTAAACTAATCAAAACCACAAACCAGCCCATGGTGTTTGCCCATAGTTTTTTCCAAAGGGGATTGGAAAACAATATTTTATAAGCCCATTGGCCTAAAGTCTTAAAATAATAGTGTTGCTGATGTGGAGGTGAGTCACACTCTCAAGGAAAACAATTTAAAAAGACAAAATGTTTATAAGCCTTGAAGGGTCCACTAAAGCTTTGTAAAATAAATAAATAAAACCAAAAATCATATTATTTTAATGGTAAAACATATATTTTCCGAAAATAATGTTTATATTATTTTATTACATCACTATTGGGTCATTATGATGTCATAAAACACATTATATATTTAAACGGTATTTAATTTTTACCCAAAAATTTGACTGTCTCAGAAAATTATGAAAAATTCACTTTTGGATAATTTCAACATCCTGATTCCAAAAATAATATTCATTTTATCTAAATAATTTTATAAATATGTTAATTTTTACTATTAAAATAAAAACTGACATTTACCAAAAATTCATGGGTTTTGAAAAAAACAGCTTTCAAACCTTAATAAAAATTACAATTGCATGCATAAAATTATATGATCATTTATATTTAATAAAAATTAATTTAATTATAATAATATTTTATTAAAATATTATTTAATTCAAAAATCCATTAATTCATCAAAATAGATTTCTTAGTTGAATATTAACTAAAAATACTATTTGTGCTTTAAAAAATATTTACAAAGTAACAATAATAAAATGAATGCACATTATTTATACAAAAATAATGTACATATTCATAGTGCTAGGGTCTTGTTACATAACCCCTTATAACACCCTCATAATACTGAAGTGTAAGGTGTGCAATTGTGACAGACTCTTGGGGTGGCTCGGATAACATCGCTCGGGTGGTAATCTCTATTCACATCCACTTCTCCCATAGTCGGTTCCACTCAAGCTTAACATGTTCAAGATCGGCTTGGTATTGGTCAAGAGTGAATCCCAATGACGCAACCTCCTTTATGAGCTCTGAAAAATGGGCTTCGTATTGGGAAAGTCTACTGGATGAGGCCAACGCTTCCTTTGTCTGAGTAAATTGGATTTGTTAAAGCCCTATATTTATACTAATCATGTGATCACTGTTCAAAAGCTATATTAGCAAAGGTCACAATTCTTAACAGTATTTTAAAAATCCAGAAACATAAAACCAATGAAGTTCACATTTTATATAACCATAATAAGACATTTAATTACATCAAGAGTAATTTACATTAATGAAAGTTTGGGTCGTTACAATATTCCCCCCCTTAATAAATTTCACCCTCAAAATTTCCTTTTCCCACACTAAAATAGATGCGAGTAACTCTGATTCATCATTTCCTCTGATTCACACTTCACTTATTCAAACTTGTGGTTTTTTCACAACACCTTGATGAGGGGAATTGTCTTATTTCTTAAAACTTTTTCTCTACGATCTAAGATATTCACTGGTTGCTCCTCGTAAGAAATATCATCCTATAGTTCTACTACCTCTGAATAGAGTACATGTGAAGGGTCTGGTATGTAATTACTTAAGAGGGATACATGAAATACATCATGTACTTGGGCTATGGTAGGTGGAAGTTCTAGTCGATAGTCCATATCCCCAACACAATCAAGAATCTCGAAGGAGCCGATGTACCTAGGACTTAACTTCCCTTTCGTTCCAAACATCATAACCTTATTCAATGGAAATATGCATAGAAATACCATGTCTCCAGCTTTAAACTCAAGGTCTCATTGATGGTTATCTGCATAACTCTTTTGTCGACTCTAGGCTTCCTTGATATGCTGTTGAATGGTTTTCACCTTCTCTACCATTTCTTCTATAATTTCTGGTCCTAGAAGTTTATGATCACTGACTTCATCCCAACATGCTGTTGTTTTTTACCTCTTCTCATACAGGTCTTCATAAGGTTCCATTCGAATGCTCGAGTGGAAATTGTTATTGTTAGAGAATTCAACCAGTCGAATATGTTGGTCCCACACTCCTTTGAAGTCCATAGAACATGATCTTAACATATCCTCCAGTGTCTGAATAGTTCTCTCAGACTGGCTATTCGTTTGAGGATGATAGGTCGTACTGATGTTTAGTTCAGTATCCAGATCATGTTGAAGACTCTTCCAAAACATAGAGGTGAATATTGGATCTCGATCAGATACAACAGATTGTGGTACTCCATGCATCATTACCACTTCCCTGATATATATCTGTGTCAGTTGATCCAATGAAAAATCCTCCAAAATTGAAATAAAGTGTGCAGACTTTGTAAGATGATCCACAACGACCCATATTGCATTATTGCCTTTGGATGTCTTCATAAGTCCAATGAAAAAGTCCATGGTGATGTTCTCCCATTTCCATGCTGGTATGGTAAATAGTTGCATCATCCCCTTAGACTTCTGCCTCTCTGACTTCACTTGATGACACACTAGGCACTTTGATGTATACTCAGTGATCTTCTTCTTCATATTATCCCACCAATAATGCTCTTGAATATCCAGATACATATTTGTGTTTCTTGGGTGAATAGAGAAATTTGAACTATTTGAATCATCCAAAAGTTCCTTTTTCAGCTTTGGACTTGATGGAACACATAGTATTCTCCCAAATATCACAATTCCTTTTTCATTAAAATTGAACTCCGAGGATTCCCCTTTTATAATAGCTTCCACTTTCTTCGAAATTCCCACACTATCCTTTTGAGAATCCTTTAACCTTTCCAAAAGTGATGGTTGAGTAATAATTTTGTGAAAGTATTGATGATGTTTCCTTATTTTTGATTCCCATGTCCATCTTCATCATGTATAAGAAGATTGGATCCTTCTCAATTCTCATCAATGATAGAATCGTCGGGTCCTTTATACTTAGATAATATTCCATCCTGTTCGCTTTCCCAGGGTGGTAATGGATTGAGAATCCATAGTAATTGATCAGCTCTAACCATCTTCGTTGGCGCATGTTCAACTCTTTCTATGTGAATATACACTTGAGGCTTTTATGGTCTATATATATTTTACACTTCTTCCCAAAGAGATAATATTTCCATATTTTTAAATAGAAGATCACCAAACCCAAATCCAAATCCTGTGTTGGATAATTCTGCTCATGAACTTTCAATTGCCTTGAAGCATAGGCAATGAATTTGTCATTTTACATCAAAACATAGCCCAGGCCCGTCTTCAAAGCATCACTAAATACCACAAAAAGTTCTCCACTTATGGGTAAAGTGAGCACGGGCATAGTGATAAGCCTCCATTTTAACTCCTTCATGATTTCTTCTAATTCATCACTCCAAGCAAACTTTACTCCCTTCTGAGTTAGCTTGGTAAGAGGGGTGGACAATCATGAGAAATTTCTCACATATCATTAATAATATCCAGCTAACCCCAAGAAGATACAGATATTTGTTACCAATGTTGGCCTCGTCCATCCCTCAATTGCATATGTTTTGTAGGGATCCACAGATATCTCATTGGTTGTGATGATATATCCCAATAATGAGACCTCCTTCAACCAAAAATCACACTTGTTGTACTTTTAATAGAGATTCTCCTTCCTCAAGGCCTCTAGTACAGTTCTTAGATGCTCCTCATGATCCTCCTTGGTTTTGCAGTAAATCAGAATATCATCTATAAAGACTACCACAAATTTATCGAGGTAATACCTAAAGACTCTATTCATCAATTCAATGAAGATTTCTGGAGGATTAGTGAGTCCAAAAGGCATTACTATGAATTCATAGTGCTCGTATATTCTACAAAAAGCAGTCTTGAGGATATCTTCCTTATTCACCATTACTTGATAATATCCCGACCGCAAATCCACCTTGGAGAAGTATTGTACTCCACGCAGCTGATCAAAAAATTCATAGATTCGTGGGAGAGGATACTTTTTCTTTATCGTAATTTTGTTAAGCTCGTGATAATCGATACAAAGTCACACTAACACATCTTTATTCTTGGCGAAAAGGACTGGTGCACCCCAAGGTGAAGCACTTGGTCGTATAAACCCTTTATCCAGATTCTCTTGTAGTTGTTTCTTCAGATCCTCAAGATCTACAATGGCCATTCTATATGGAGTCTTGGATATTTTCAATGCCCCAGGTGTAAGATCAATTGATAATTCAACATCTCTTCTAGGAGGAAGACCAGACAATTCCTCGGGAAACACATCAGCAAATTCCATCACAATAGGCATATGTTCAAGGATGGTTGCCTCCTTAGACTCAATCATCTGAGCCAGATACATGTGGTCATAGGGAAATAATATCCACACTTGAGATGATGGAGCTAATGAAGATTAATTTTCCTCCCTTCACTTGTATAGAATCAAGGTTCAATTCTCTACATGGAGAGTGATTTCCCTCTCATGACAATTTATGTTAGCTCTATATAAGGAAAGCCAGTCCATAAGAAGAATTGCATAAAATTCTACCAGAGGGATTATGAAAAGGTTTTCCCAGAAATTCAATCCATATATTATGATAGAGGAGGAGTTATATTCATGGGATGCAATGACTGCCCTATTTTTCATACTCACCGACATCTTCACTTCCATGATTTTTGGTTGTGTGGGGATAGTTCTACTAAAATTTTGGGATATAAAAGAATGCGTAAAACCAGAATAAAAAAGTACATTCTCTATTATTGAATGAATAACTAGCGTACGTTTCACTACATCATTTTTGGGGTTCACTTCGGTGGTAGTGATGGAAAAGGCTCTCCCTTGCTGCCTTGGAGGTTGTTGGTTGCCTCCGAAAACCCCATGGCTTAGGGAACTGATTCAAAAGATTCCCTGGTTCTTTACAGTTGAACCAATGAACAATGTGTTGAGAGTCGAAAGGATCATTCCACTCCTTTGTCACAGTCGTGGGTATTTCTTACTGATAGTTAACAGCTTGTTTCCCTTATCTTCTACAATTAAAGCATTTCCTCATCCCCTTCATGAAATTTCTAGGGTGCTTCTTTCAACACATTTGGGAAGTGGGGTGCTGGATCTTCTTAGCACCGTTGTATTTATCCATCGAACTGTCATCATTTAATTCCACCTTACGCTTCTTATCCCCATGATACCCCTAAGATTCTCCAATCTCCATTTTGACCTTGAGGGTACATCGGACAATTTCCTCATAACTATCAAAGTCACGGATCACTAGTGCTTTCCGTAAGCTAGGCTTCAGCCCACCAAAGAAGCAGCCAACCTTGAATTCAGGGGTAACGACAAAGTTGGATGCCTATTGTGCAAGACTTGTGAAGTTTTCCTTGTACGCTCTGACAGATCCATTGTATTTTTGCTTGAGGGAAAAGAAGTCCCTTTCTATCATAAGTCAAAGGGTGCGCAGAAAATATTTATAGAAAAACATCTTCAGGAAATACTTACATTCTAAGGACTCGATCTCCTCCTCAGGATTCATATTTTTGATCAAATTCCACCATTGATCAGCTTCACCCTCCATATGATAAGCATCTAGGAGAACCTTCTCTTGGTCAGAACATTGAAGGATATAGAATATTTTTTCAATGGAGATGGTCCATTGTTCATCAATTGAGGGATCGGATGATCCATTAAAATTAGGAGGCATTTGTCTCATGAAGCTCTCGATAGCGACCTGTTCTTTCTTAGGGGGGGTTGAATGTTCCTCTTGACCCATGTTTCTATTCAAATCTTGAGTTAACTGAGAGAGAAGCATGACAAATTTCCTGATTCCCGCTCCCATCGGATTGGGCATCTCATTAGAATAGTTATCACATTGATCTTCACATTGTTTGTTAGCCCGAGCCCTCCTATTACCAGCCATTAGCTAGAATAAAAGAAAATTTAGGGGTAACACATAAAGGGTAATCCAAGGGCAAAATTGATGACTTATAAATAACTTTTATTTCCTTAACTTATGAATTCATAGGCTTCAATCTGTGCTATTCATGATCTACTTTCTAACATATATTATTCAGGGAATTTTTTTATTTCCCTTAATATGGGTTTAGCCCAAGCTTGTGAATTTACCAAAGCATATCCCCCAGGAGTGTCATAACCAAGATTCTAGCAAGGCTCGTTTTCATGCACCAGTTTCCATTCGAGTTAAGCTCAAAGTGGTGTTTTCGGGTTTTACCCCTATGATACATCTGTGCCAGAGCCGCCTCTACCTCCTCGTATCCAGACAGGGATGTATTTGATTGATAAAACACTTACTCAATACTCACCAATAATTAGGGATATTTTTATTATACTTATTCTTGTCTATAATTCTTCACTAGGGTTTTCTAATCCTAATCCCAAAAATAACTATACCTATCCTCTGATACCAACTATAATAACTCTGCTTTTTACTACACACTTAAACCTGATTTATTACATAAAATTTTCACTTGATACAACATAGAATATTGAGAGGTCTAATGTCTTTGGGGATTAGGAACATTACAAAACATCTTACAAGATAAAACACACAATATCTTTATTGAAAACTTCCTTTACATGAACACTACATTCCCTCGTACTTAGCATTGCATGGGATAACCTGAGTATATGCATAAGAAAAGAGTGAGCTATAAAGCCTCATAAGGGAATAAACATGGAATAACATGAGGAATACAACACATGTTAGAAAATAGATATATCAATGGATCACAAGAGAAATATGAACATAAAGTCATGATAAAGCATGATAATCATAACATGGAAATGTGGAAACAACACTTAACATGGAATTATCATGAGCCAAGGCTCATTGCACATGGAGCATGACTAGACTGTCATTGCACATGAAGCACGAGTAAAACCTCGTTGCACTTGAATTATCATGAGTCAATACCCATTGCACATGATGTATCATGATATTATACTTTACCCAATGCATTGGAGTGCTATCAGGGTGTACCCTTCTTAAACATTTCATTTCATGCCTAAGTGTGCCACATGGATCATGGAATCAATCAAAATCATAATTTATTCCATGATTAAGTAATGTGGAATAAATACATGAAAGTACCATTCAATATGTATATGTGTATAAAGTTTAATACCCTTGATAGATACATGGGTATGGTATTCACTACACAATGATCTTGGATTGGAAAAATACGGTGCAATTTCGGCAGCATAACGGTATGACCTAAGGATTTATTAAAATGGTTGATGAGAGATAAAATGGTGTCTCATCATATATACATGAAATGAATAGTAAGGGGGTCATATAGATACATTTTCCAACAAATTTAATGGAATTTAGATGCATATTAAAAAATAATTACTTGGATGTAAAAGAGGGGAGAGAAATACCTTTAGAAATTTTGGTATGGTAATGGGTGTACATGAGAGGCATTAATGAGAGAGAAAGGGGTATCTCATCATCCAAAACTAAATAGAACAGTATGGGGGAGGTTTGAAATCATACCCTAACATTTTTAATTGAAAACAAAAGGGTATAACAACTTAAAGAAAATTAGACAAAAATGAGAAAGGAAGAAATACCTTACTTAAAGGCTTGGGAGAGGCTTGAGAGAGGATTATTGGGAGCTTGGGGAACCTTGGAAGGATTTTGGAGAGATGAGTGAAGGGTTTGGTTGAACTCAAAAGGCTTTGAGTGAAGAGGAAGTGGGAGATTGGGTGGGTTTACATAGGAAAGGAGAGGGAATTCTTTATTATTTAGGTTTGGGACACCTCACATTAAACTAATCAAAACCAAAAACCAGCCCATATATTTTACCCATTGTTTTTTACAAAGGAGAGTGGAAAAAAATATTTTATAAGGCCAATGTCCAAAATTCTTATAATAATAGGGTTTATTATGTGGAGGTGAGTCGCACTATCAAGGAAAATAATTTAAAAAGACAAACTGTTTTATAAACCTTAAAGGGTCCACTAAAACTTTGTAAAATAAATCAAACAAAACCAAAATCACATTATTTTAATGGTAAAACATATATTGTCCGAAAATAATGTTTATATTATTTTATTACATTTCTATTGGGTAATTATGATGTCATAAAACACATTATATATTTAAACGGTATTTAATTTTTACCCAAAAATTCGACTGTCTTAGAAAATTATGAAAAATTCACCATTGGATAATTTCAACTTCCTGATTCCAAAAATAATATTCATTTTATCTAAATAATTTTATAAATATTTGAATTTTTACTTCTAAAATAAAAACTGACATTTACTGAAAATTCATGGGTTTTGACAACCATAGCTTTCAAACCTTAATAAAAATTAAAATTTCTTTCATAAAATTATATGATCATTTATATTTAATAAAAATTAATTAATTATAATAATATTTTATTAAAATATTATTTAATTCAAAAATCCATTAATTCATCAAAATATATTTTAGTTGAATATTAATTAAAAATACTATTTTATCTTTAAAAACTATATACAAAGTAACAATAATAAAATAAATGCACATTCTTTATACAAAAATAATGTACATAGTCATAGTGTTAGGGTCTTGTTACATAACCCCTTATAACACCCACATAAGACCGGAGGGTAAGGTGTGTGATGGTGATAGACTCTTGGGGTGGCTCAGATAACATCTCTCGGGTGGTAATCTCTATTAACATCCACTTCTACCGTAGTCGGTTCTGCTCAAGCTTAATGTGTTCAAGATCATCTTGGGGTTGGTCAAGAGTGAATCCCAATGATGACACCTTGTTTCTGAGCTCTGAAAAATGGGATTCGTATTTGGAAAGTCTACTGGATGAGGTCATCGCTTCCTTTGTCTGAGTAAATTGGATTTGTTAAATCCCTATATTTATACGAATCATACGATCACTGTTCAACGGCTATATTAGCAACAGTAAAAATTCTTAATGGTATTTTTAAAATCCAAAAACATAAAACCAATGAAGTTCATAATTTATATAACCATAATAAGACATTTAATTATATCAATAGGAATTTCCATTAATGAAAGTTTGGATCATTACAAAACTGGCCAACTGGGATCAAGATAATTTTCAGTGGCTTTCGGGTTCGGGATGTTACATACTTGAATACAGATTAAATATGTGTATTTTTTAAGTGAAGTTTTCATTATTTTTACATATATCATAGAGAGAAAAAGTATTTTGGGTTTGTATTAGTGGTAAGCACCCCTTAATTCTACATGAAAAATGGGGGTTAAAAACCCATTGGGCATAGACAGTAGCAGTACTGTAGCGTACTGTAGTAGCAGCGGCACTGTAGAAAAGGCGGGTACTATAGCGGTGATAGGTCACTGTAGAGACGGCAGGGTACTGTAGTAGTGGAGGGTACTATGCGGTACTGTAGCAGCGCGGGTACTGTATTAGTACTATTCACAGAATGGGCCTTAGGCAAAAAAAATGGGCCTATAGGCCATGTAATGGGCTAAATGCCCACTGGGCCTTCTGGCTATGTAATGGGTCTCCCTCTACCCAATTAAAGAGGTATTTTCTTTACTTTAATAATAAATGAGGCTTCATACCCAACCTTTTAAAAAATATAGAGAAAATAATAAGTAAAACTATTATTAGAATCATTTTTTGGGGAGTAATCGGTGTGTGATAACTTTTTATATCTTTGAAAGGAAAGAATATGTAAGAACTGCTCCTTATCCAAGTCTTTAGAGAATATTTTAAAGATATTAAAGATGGGATAGAAAAATAATTTTGAATTCGGTCAAGGATAATAAAGGCCAAGATCTGAGGGTTTTTAATTTCCAAAAATCTTATTAATTTAAAATCATGTATTCACGTGGTATTTTTTGAATATAAGAGAAAAAGAATAAATAGAAAGATGGTAACTGACACTGGATGTTTTATTTTATATATACATACTATGGGTCAATAAATAAATTTAATAGGATTTGTGGCTATTATAAACTATGATTCAAGATATAATATGCTAGTGATAAGAAGAAGAAGATCTAACTCAATTGCAATCATCATACATGTTATGAGTCAAATCCAAGAAGAAGAGAACTAGTGAAAATCATATACACTAAAAAAGTAGAATATAATTAAGTGGAAAAGGATATGAGAATAATAAAGTGTTATACATAACTATTTTCATAAGTAAAATAATAAGTACAAGAAGAGGAAGGGGAGTAACTTACATACTACTTTACATGTAAGAAAAGAAGATGGGAAGAACATTGCATCATAATGAAATTCAACAGAAGTCACATCTATTGGAGGAAGCTCTAGATGTTTCAAAACACATGAAGAAGTTTAAAACTATCTACATAGATAGCATAAAGATCAAGTGGGATTATACATGTTGGACTAGTATATCACCAATCCAAGGACCCAGAATTGTTTCCAGTTCCCCCTATTGATTGCAGGGTACCACACGTCAGGTTTAGGATTGTTTTTTTGTCAACCCACCATACTATGTATCTAATTATAGTGGTATATGTTCATAGGTTATTTATTGATTACACTAAGGATTATCCTTTCTTATTGAAATTTAAACATTGTAAATATATTATTGACTTTGTGTGTTTGGTGAAAAATGAATGAGAGGTAAGAAAATAAGAGAATTAATATCTTAACTAGTTAAATTTTTAAATGGATAAAATGATTAAATTGGAAAAATAATACATGAAAAATGATTCATCCCCCCACCCCCTCAGTGTTGAGTATATACAAAGTAGGCCTAGAAAACATGGAGGAAAACATAAAAAAAAGTGGGTGAGCTATAAATGCCATTAAGAAAATAATTAGAGTAAATAATGAGGATGAAATAATATATAAGAGACAAGAGGTATATCTTTATTTCATAAAAGAAAAGGAGAATATATAATCACATATAGCCATATAATAAGAAGATAATATCACTAGATCAAGGAATCATAGGAATTTGTAAACACTAAAAAACAAGAAATCATAATCATAAGTCAAGGATCACTACCAAGACAACATAACATAGTGTGCCAGTCCAACTACCTATACATCATACATGGTATCATATGAGTGGAAAACATTACACAATAAATCAGGGGTTATATAATTCAAATGCCACTAATAAAATTTATAACATTTACATGCATATTTGTACCACATAAAAAAGGCATCCATGAGGTAAAAACATAATAAAAACCCATGAAAAATAATTAGGTTATATAATCTTGTCTTGTGAAATAACAAAATGAAATATCATAATGATTTCCATGAAAAAAGTGGATTAAATAATATTTTTATGTTCATAACTTTTTGAAGAATAATTATTTATGAAAAAAGTTCAATTGAAAAAAAATCATAACAAATGAGTAGAGAAGTAAGTTTGTAAATGAACAGGTTAAGTGAGGTTTTAATAAAGGGGTGAAGAATCATTAAAGAAGCCAAGTGAAAAATGTTTTCAATAAAACAAAAAATAAACAAGAATGGTATACCATAAAATATTTAACATTTTTTGGAATCATGTAAGGAAAAAAAACTTTAAAATATTGGAACATGAAAATGAAAAACAAATAGTAAAGTTCTCTTTAATCAAGGTAGCTTTGGATAGAACATTGATAGTGGAACTTTTTAAAAAATGTATAACCCTATAAAATGACAGAAGAGTAATATAAGTATAAATTTTGTGGGAATATATAATCATTATATAAGAATTTAATTTTAATAATAAATAGAAAAAGTGAGTTATATAAAAAATATTAATTAAAAAAGGAAATATTTTATTGTTTTGAAGCTCCCCTATCATAGGTCTTGACTCACTCGGTATATACATATAACTTCTTGAAAAATAAAATTAAGTCTTTAAATAATTAATTATAAAAAAAAATAAGTATATTTAATTTTTTAAGTTTCACTTATTATAATATTTCCATCATTTATTACGTAATCTTTTTCTCTCATCATTAACTTAGGGTTGTTCAGTTAATTTCATCAAAATTATTTTGGTATTTTCATCATGGTTAAATGTGTGGTAAAATAAATCTATAATATCCATAATTATATATTTTTTTATTATTTAATATTACATTGGATCAAATTTAATTTTTTTTAATATATGTTCCAAAAAAGTTTTAAATTTTGAGAAATGTCCTGATTAACTGGGTTTTTTACGATAAAATTTACCTTGATCGTTTTTTTGATGATATCGATGTTATAATGCTCAAATTATATTTAAAGAATGTTAATAATATCATTATTTTTATATTTATTCATTTAATTCACTTTTATAATCATCCATGTTGTTTGGTAATGGAAAATGAAACACATCCCCCATGAAGTCAGTGAATCAACTATAATATGAGAGATGATTTCATTTTATAATTAGAGAGTGGGATAATTATATAACATTGATATAATAATATATAATTATATATATGATACATATTTCATTATATAATTTTGTTTTAGAGATATTTATTTTATTTATAATAATAAATGGATTGAATGAACTTGGTTAAGACAATTACCTCTTCCTTGGATATCCTTCTTTATACCGCTCTTTAAGCCTTCTTAGATTGGTATTTTGGAGAGACAAAAACCTCTAGGGTGTGGGTGACGGGATTGGGAAGTTATTTTTTATAATTTTGTTTATATAAAATTCTTATTAAATATGGATAAATGGAAGTAGTGAAAGGTTGAATTTATAAGGGAATGAGATGGGTGTTTTGGAATAAAAAATTAGAACAAAATATTATATATTCAAATAGTTTCCCAGAATTTCATTAAATAGTAAGTGGATTGAGACTCAATAGTATATGGTCTAATAAAATATTTATGAAACTTCTAAAAAACCTCAAAAATTCATTCATATACACTATAACAAAATAAGGCACTAATACGATACATATATGTTATTTCACTATTCACTAAAAGTTAAAATCTTTCTGAAAAATATAACAAATCCAACCAAATACAGTTTCAGTATTTTGATTCCAAAAATGACATCCATTTTATAAATATATTTCTTTTACATATAATATATTTAATTTTTAAATAAAATCCTCATTTATTTAAAATATCAATTTTATGGTATGAATAAATTTATGACCCTTAGAGAAACTACTTATCATTGAATAAAATTATTTTAATATTTATAAAAAAAACAATTATTCAAAACCATTTTAAATAAATAAAATATTATTTCAAATATATTATATTTATCATAAAAATGTATTTAAATGAAAATATATCTTATTTGTTTTCAAAAAATATAATTATTGTTTATTTGTGTCAAATATTTATTTTATCATATTAAACACTTTTGTTTAATTGTGTTATGATATAAATTACTTATATTTTTATTTCATTAGATGCCCAAATATTATTTTACCATTCCAATGGTTATAAATTTTGTATGCATCATATATATACCTCTTATTTCCTTCATTCATCATTCACTTCAATTTACCTCAAGGTTATATTCTTTATTTCTAAAAAATATAGTCATCATTACATATGTTTTATTTCTTTTTAACATTATTGTTCATGAGTGGGATTATTCTAGGGTACCATAGTGATCTAAATTTCCATATTCTAGTTATTTTTTTCCCCATTATAATACTTTTAATTTTATGGGGTATCTCTTTTCTATAAATATAATGTTCAAGATTATATAATAAATTATGTTTTATTTTCTTTATTTAGTAGATGTGTTTTTATTATACTTTATTACTATATATGAAACATGTATAAATAAATAAGTGATATTTCATTGATAAAATTATATTTCATTAAATTCTCCCACTTTAAGAAATTTTACAGTCAAAATTTCATTACACACACTAGGATGAAAAAATATTAGGGCAGTTATATTTCATTGATTCTTCAGGCTCCCATGATACCTATTCATTCTTATAATTTTTCCAAAGATCATTGACCATGTGAGTTTCCTTATTACATATAAGCAGTAGCAGTAGCTTATGGGGCGAGGTTATGAGAAATTCATTGGATCAGAATCGGTGTTGTGGAAGTCCTACTTATCAGATGCAACATTTCACAATGGTCAAAGGAAGCTTGATGATGGGAACGTATTGAGGGACTTATAACCAAAAAAACTTCGGCCATCTGAAGTCTGGGTCTGGGGGGAAGATATTTGGCTAGGAGAATATGGCAGGTAAAGAGGAGTCTCTAAGTAAGCATAGGCCCCTCAAAGTTGAGTCGAAGATAAAGCTCGGGAACTGCTTTGATGGCTTAGAATTCCAGGAACCTCCATTGAATGTGGAGGATTACTCATCATGGGATGACAATTATAACATTCCTTCAGTGGATAATATGGACTAGTGTCAAGTTAAATGTCATCATATCCCTTGTAGAAAGAAGGGGGAAAAGGTATTAGAGATTCAGAGAAATGTATAGTGGTCTAGGGGAAAAATCCAAAGGCACGCAAGGATTACTCTTACTTGCCAAAACCTATGGAAACTCGGTCGGCCACAAAAGGAAGGAACAAAGAAATTTCAGTCCTACAGAAGGGATAAAGTGAAGGAGAAATTAGATACAAAAGTGAAAGAAAAGAAAAGGATGGGGAGTGCTTGAAACTAATTCTTCACTCCAAGGAAGTTATGCTTGAGCAACACATACGACCCAACATCTCAAAAGAGGAAATCAAGAGGATTTATGAAAAAAGGTTGAAAGTGGATGCAACAAATAATGAAGAAGTGTGGTCGGATAATAAAGATATAATTCTAGCGTGAGGATTTAATTAGAGAAAAATCAACTCAGAGGAATTTATTCAGACAATGTAAAGGATTATCTCTCATTTTAAAGAGCATATCAGAGAAGACCCAGTTATCCATGTTAGTTCACTGCACTAGGAGCTTTATATAATAGTTTGGTCAAGTAATATTAACCCTATGTTTAATTAGTTTGTGAGCTATTTCAGCACGTAGTGGTAGCCTTTTGTGAACTTTGGTTTTCCATTTTCCCTAAAAAAATTAATAAAAAATTAAATTTGGATGGTATTGCCTATGAATTTAGTACTTTTGAGTGATCTAGTATGTACTCAATAATAACACATGGAACATAGCATATGTAGGTTAGAGATAAAATATAAAGAGGGGGTGAATTTCCTTTCAAAAAAATTTTAAAATATTCTATAAAATAAAAGTGATTATCATGAAAGCATTTGAATTATTAATAAAATAATCAAAGTTAAGAGATCATAACAGAAATTAAAACATAATGATTACTAGAAAATAAATTTTAGAAATTAAATAGATATACTTTGATAAATGAGTTTAGTAATATCTCAAAAATTATCTCTTACATCTTCTTTTCTCAAAATGGATTGAGATGGTTATATGTACCCCTTGGTTTTAACAGAATACCATGACACAAAGAAGGAGAAGAAATAATCCCTTAGTTTTAATGAAAAACAATAACCAAAATAAGACCCTTGGATTTAACAGAAACTAATCACCATCATCCCTAACTTTAACATTAGTAAGAACCTAAAGAAGAAGTTTGTGATGATAGTGGTTTTTTTACAAACCATTTACAAAGTGTTGAATTATCTCTCTAGAAATTTTGAATAATACAAAAGATAGAGGGGGGAGAGATAGAGAGATAATGTAGAATAGGATTATCCTTTAAGAAAATAAAACAAGGGATAATTGTATCAATGATAAATAGTCAATGATAAAATTTATTGACTTCATTGAATCTTAGCTTTCCTTTGAAGATTGATAATTGGAATAATATTGGAGATTACTTGAAGAACCACATATAGGATTTGTTTAAAAGAAAATATTCATCATATATGTTATTTATACTTAATTATTACAATTCAATCCTCCTTAGGTCTCTATTTATATCCTTTATAGGATCCATAATTCTCTAGGGTTGTGTCAATCCTTTAAAGATCCAAGTCAAAACTTTAAATAAAAGAAATTGATTCTAGTTGACTATTTTGTATCAAAGATCATTGAGGTGTAGTAGAATTCATTACACCATATATGTGGTCTTTGTGAAATGGGGATTTAGGCTATGACATGGATTCTAATAAGATATTATAAAGGTTCTATAAATTTCAAGGTATTTTCTGCCTAACCATTAAGCTATGTCATGGATTACTATTTCATAGAATGTATATGGCATATAAATTTACCCTGATTCATTAAATTTCCCAATTTTATAGGAAATAATGTTTGACTATGGAATTCATTCCAAAATTTTCATCATGATTTTTGAAGTGGAATTTGGACTGAGTTTTACTATGGCATGGCCTTTCACATTGTGTTTCAATTACTTTTCTAGTAATTTTTGTGGAATGTTATAGAGTTTTGAATTTTGGTGAATTTTTTATACTCGTTTACTTAAAAAAAATTGGTTAGAATTTGCTTCAGTGATTATGACTATAAAAACAAGTTAGAGGTCCAACAATCCCCCCATTTTTGATGATCACAAACACTCATTTAAGATTAAAATAAAATATTTAAATAAAATAATAAAGCATAATAAGGAGGTGAAGAATAAATAGGAAATTGTAAGAGAAAATATAAATGAAGTGTATTTATAAATAATTACCCCCATTTGAATAAGATCCTTCTTTTATAGTTATTCTTCCTTTTATAAAACATTTAAAATTCTCGCCACTGACATTATAATTTTATCTAATAAAACACTAAACTATCCTCCCCCTTTTTAATTAAAAAAAAACTTACCAACTAAAAGAGTTAGATTTATAATAATTAAATAATATAATCAGGGTCATCATAATAATTTTAATTTGGATATTTTAACAATACATATAAAAAATAAAATGATTCTAAAAAATAATCAATATTAGGGAATGAAAACAAAGACAAAAAGAGATAAAGGAAAATAATTGTTAGCATTTCATTCCCATATATCCCTTAATAAAATTAAAACACTCTAAAGGAAGTGGGTTATGAAGATATAGGATAATTTAATATATGTGCTAATATGTTCTAACACAATATCTACTTTTTGAAAATATTATCTCAAAAGGTGATTCTTAATATCAATGTTCTAAGTGTGTACTTGTTGAACATGATTCATAGAGATACTTATAACTTTAGAACTATTAAATTTAACTATAACATGATAAAATATTAGTCTAAAATCTAAGATAGTTTTTTTCATACATAAAATTTGGGTGCAATAACTATATATGGTTATATATTGAGCTTCATCTATAGAAAGAGAAACTAGATTTTGATTATTACTACTCTAATATATTAAGGAATTAACAAGAAGGTGAAAAGTCCCCCTTATACTTTTCTTATCTAGTTGATATCCTCCAAAATCAAAATCAAAAAATAGAATTATTTAAAAAAGGTTTCTTTAGGTTAAAATAAACCATGGTTTTTATAGCCTTTTAAAAAATACTTTTTAGGTATTTTAAATGAGATTATATAATATTTCCTTTAAATGCTAATAAATACAAACACAAAACACAATTCATGTTTGGGTCATTGTAAGGTAAATAAGACACATAATCAGACTTTTATAAATATCAATTCAAACTAGTTTATTAGCTTCACCCAATGTTATCTTGCAAGAGACACTCATAGGTGTTATAATTTATGTAGAATGATACATTAAGAAATGATTTAGTAGTTCATTAGTGTATTTTATTTGGATAATAAAAGTATCATTCTCATTTTGAGAGATTTTAAAACCAAGATAGAATTTTAACTCCACATAAAACATATTTCAAATTATTTTCTCATAATATTTAAAAATTTATTATAAATAAATTTATTTTTTGACCCAAAAATTATGTCATTGATATCAATTTTAAGGATTAAAATATCATTTGAAATATTTTTTAGAAATAATATTAAATCCACTTTTCCCATTTTAAAATCATTTTGATAAAATAAAACCAGTTAACCTTTCATACCAAACCTAATGGGATTTTTTTAAACCGTATAGAGAATTGGTTAACTTTAAAATTAAATTCAGAAATTTCAGATTTTTAAAATCAGGTTGTTGTTCAAAAAAACATTTTAAAAGATAAACCCATTTATAAAATCACTTTTAATGTCCATTTTAAAAAATTTAAAATTAAAATATGTGGTGAATTTTAACAATATTAATATAGATTTGATACAGGAAATTGGGATGAATGTTTCATCATAATAAATGCCTTATTATTGATTATAGCCTTTGTATATTATTCAATCTTTATTAAATGTGACATTACCTAGATAATCAAATTTATTTCTAACATCCCATTTGGTAACAATAATCAGATAATCATTATGTATTTCAATAAGAGTTAAAATATTATTCTTTTAGAATTTATTTAGATCTTATTTCATATAAAAATCCAAATTTTCATCCTTAATAGAATCAACAAGTTTTTAATGATCTGTAAAGGAAATAAAATAATCATGATCAACCTAATTTAAGATATGTCCTCTAGTTTTAGTACCATTTTGGAAAACATTGATAATATTTTATGAGGTAAGGTTTTTAGATTTTTTTTAAAGAATTAGATGAAGGACTAGAAGAAATTTCAATAATGGGATCATTAAGAGAAGGTGTATTATTCAAAGTCAAAGGTTCAAGGTTATTTATATATTTGAATTTTAATTAATGCTTAGGAATATTTTCATAAAATTTTATATTAATAGATTCATCAATGCATTTGTTTCTTTTATTTGATACTTGGTCAGGTTTAGTTGAGTTTGAGTACCCAAGAAGTATTCCTTCATCATATTTTGAATCAAAATTCCATTTGTTGTCTTTAGTGTTAAATATATAAAATTAAAATCCAAACACTTTGAAAAAGTAACTTTTGGAATTTTATTTTTCCTAAGTTCGGAATGGGTATTTTTGAGAAAATTTCTTTCGAGATCATGTTTTATGATAAAACAAATGGTATTGACTACTTAAACCCAAAATTATTGAGGTATTTTAAAACCATTCAAGAGGTATCTTGAGATTTCTTGAAGAATTATATTTCTTCTTTCGAATACCACATTTTGTTTAGGTGTTCTAGGAGTGGAAATAGTTTCTTTATAACCTTGTAAAGCATAAATTTTATCCATATATTTGTTATCAAACTCTCCCCCATGATCACTTTGAAAATAAATGATTTTTTTTTACTTTTTCATTTTTTAACATTCTTGTAGAATCTTACGAAGACTTTAAAAGACTCATATTTGTGTTCCAAGAAAAATAGACAAGTGAATCTAGTATATTCATTCAGAGTAATAAAATATTGTGATTTTCCTTTAATACTTTCTACTTGAGTATTTATAAAAAATTTGTGGTGAACAAGCTCAAGGTATTTAGAGTTTTATACTTTATTTTTATGTTTGAAAGAGGTTTTTTTCTTACCAAGTTAGCAAGGTTCAAAAATAATATTATCCATGAAATAAAATTTTGATAAATATCATACCAGTTGATTTCATTTGGTCTTAATGAGAATATGTGTGCTATAATGACCAAGGAATCTATTCCAAATCCATGAATATCTATATTTAATTCTCAAACATTTAACATTTTTAGAGGAAATAGATTTTAAATCGGTAATATAAACATTTGGAAAATGAAAATCAATAAATAAAATTATTCCTTTGAGATTAAAAACATTGAAAAAATAATTTTAAAAATAAAATTTAAAATCATTATTTCATAATTGGTTACTTATTATAAATTTTTTGTTTTAAAACATCAATAAGTAAAATAAATTTCATAACCATGGAATTGATAAAATTGATTGTACCAATGCTGGTGATTTTACTTCTTGAATTGTCACCAATGTTGAATATTATCCATCAAGTTTTTCAAATTGATTAAATTTTGCGGGGTCACCCTACATGATTCAAGAGAATCCATTACCCATGTACCACATATATTTGGGGGATTTAATCTTTAGACATATTTCCCTTAAAATTAAAAAATTAAGCCTTTTTTAAACTATATTTTGGGTTCAAATATGTCATATAATAAGGATTTTGGAATCCCAATATATTTTTTGAATGGTTTTTGAGATGAGATATGGGGTGAAATATGAATACATTTTTGGTTTTTTCTTTGTGAAATTACATTCATTAATTAAATAACTGCTTATGAAAATAATTACAAAACTTATTTTGTGAAATTAATTTTAAAAAATTATCCTTGTTAGAAGAAATAGTATTATTTGAAAAACCAAATCCAAAATTATTTTATATGGTTCACTGAGATCCTAAATTTTTATTTAATTTTTATTTTCATTGCTTGAATTTCATAAGTGATTTTTTTGAGATCATCGATAGTCTATTTTAATTCATTAATGTTAGATTGATCATTCAATTTTTATGATAATTCATATTTTTCAATTGTGAGTTGATACTTTTATTTAATTATTTGATTATACTTGTATTTAATCTATTTTTAGACTTAAGTTAGTTCAAAAACATTATTTAAATTGATTATGAGTATATTTTATATCTTTGTAGATTAGGTGATTAGAAGATGAATAATTTGAGGATGAGGGATTATAATTTGAGGAGGAGGAGGAGGAGGGGTTTGACTTTGTTTTTTTACTTACCTAAACATGATTTATGAGGGACTTGGCACTTTGGTCACTTGATTTGGATAAGGATAGAGAATCAACTCTTGCACTCTAGGTTGAAAACTTAAAGGATTTATTATTTTTATTATTATTCTCCTTGTTCTAATTTTTTATCAATGGGAAATATGTACTTATATTTCAATTTTTTTCATTTCAATCATGTAAATTCTTGTTCACAATGATCATACACCTTTTTTTCATTGATAATATTTATTCCTTTGGAAGAATCTATTCATCTTCTTGGAAATATAAGCTATTTCATCATCATTGTAAGATTCATCATTAATTTATTTCAAATCAGTTGTTTTTGTTACCTTGACAACTTTGGATTCTTTATTGGCTTGATGCTTCATTATGATCTCATAGGTAATTAGAGATACTATTATCTCATTGACTAAAATTTTATTTATATACATCATTTCTTGTATTTCCATCACCTTAGGTGACTAATTACCTAGTAAACCCCAAATGTTTTGGTAGAAACTCAACATTGAATATATGAAATTTTTTCAAGAATATGTTGATTTGCTTCCTTAACAATTTCCTAGTCTTCACCTAAATTTTGAATATTAATTTTTAATATAAATCGTACCTGGTGTGATACCAATTTTATATAATATTTATAGAATTTCTCAATTTTATTTGTAGTAATTGAAGAATAAAATCCAAGATTATTTGGATAAGTGATTCATTTGTAAAAGTTATTCACTTTAGGGTGGACCTATTCTTTTTTATTAATAAGAAAGATGGGTTAATGAGTCTTTTCATTGATTATTGAGAACTTAATAATATCACTATCAATAATAAGTATCATATACCACATATTAATGACTTTTTTGATCAACTTTGTAGATTTCAATACTTTTCAAAGATTAAACTTTATGTCAGATATTATCAATTGAGGGTCAATAAAAAGGATATACCCAATATATTCTTTCATATGAGGTACATTCATTATGAACTTATATAAATTACATTTTCACATACCAATTCCATTTATATTTTCATGGATATAATTTATATATTCATTAGATATTTCCTTGATCAGTTTGTGGTAGTATTTATAGATGATGTTCTTATATATTCAAAGTGTCAGGAGACCATGAAGATCATTAGAGGATTTTGTTAAAGAAATTTAGGGAGGAAAATCTATATATCAAATTTATAAACTATAAATTTTAGCTACATAAAGTGTAATTATTATGTCATGTGATCACATGTGAGGGTATATATATGGATCCTTCTAAGATAGGAGTTATTGAATAATGGACCAAACCAACCTGGTGACTGAAATTCATCATTTTTTCATTTTGGTTGGTTAATAATAATGATTTTTTATAAATTTATCATGGATATCAAATAAAATAATCAAATTGACATAGACGGGATCTAAGTTCCTTTTGAAAAAATAATGTGAAAGAAAATTTCAAGGAGCGGAAGAGAAGTTTAGTCAGTGAACATGTTCTTGCACTACAATATAGTAGACAAGGGTTTGTGGTATATATCATGATGTATAAAAAATGGTATTTTGATTTATTATTATATATAATTAAATGGTGGTATCTTATGTCACACACCCATTAAAAATTCATAAACAAAATTACCTAACTTATGATTTGGACCTAATAGTGGTAATTTTAGGATTGAAAATATGGATGCATTATCTATATAGTAAAAAGTGTAATATATATATATATATATATTTATATATATATATAATGAAAATAAAATATTGATGTATATATTCACATATTAATAGTTTAATACACACAAAATAATATTTTTGGAGTTAATTAAAGATTGTGAACTCTCAATACAATACCACCTTGGGAAGTTTAGCAAGGTGGATGATGATCTGAGTTGAAAGGACCATGCAAGTTTAACCTTGATGAGGATTTAAAGAGATATAATACTTATGGATTTTCAGAGGATATAGATTGAAATAACAAGTAAATGTGGGAATCCTATCTTTATTATATGAATATTCAACCATCCATTCATGTGAAGATTAAATTTCCACAAGAGGAATATGTAGAGCTGTAAAATAAGGTAAGGATTATTTCAGAGTTCAACCATGACCATGATGGAATGATAAGATTCAGGAACCAAGTATGTTTTTAATATGTAATATAATTGAAGAAGGACCTATTAGATGATGAATATAGATAATCATTATTTATTAATCCTATAAGTAAGAAGATATATTGAGATATTAAATAATATTTATGGTGAGAAAACATAAATAAGGATATTGTAGAGTATGTATCACAATGAAAGGTATTTCAATAAGTCAATGATGGACATCATAAGTCTAAGGGGACGATACAGACATTACCAATATCTATGTGAAAATGGAAAAACATCAACATGAATTTCACTGTAGGACTCCCCAATACATCTAAAGTACATAACTCCTTTGGGTTGTAGTTGATTTCTTTATAAAGTCAGAACATTTTATTTCTATAAATAGATATTTATATCTTGATCATTTTGTTATGATATTAAATAAATAAGTGTTAAGTTTTCATGGAGGACTATATTATATTTTATTTTGTTGATACTTGAGATTTACCATGATGTTTTGGAGAATATTTCAATAAGTTTTGAATATAGAGTTAAACTTTAGCACTATGTTTCATCCTTAAATAAATGATCAATATGAGAGGAAAATTCAATATCACAAAAATATTTTTGAGGTATTTCTCTATGGATTTTAATGGAGGTTGGTATCAACACCTACATATGGTCAAATTTTCTTACAACAAAAACATTCACTCGAGCATTCTAATGGATCCTTATTAAGCCCTCTATAGAAAGAAGGGAAGTTATCCAACATGTAGGGATGAAGCTGGGGAATGAAACCTATTAAGACATGATCTATTTGTAGATATGGTAGAGTAGTTTAATTTATTTAGTATCACATCAAGGCATCTTAGAGTAGGAATAAATGATTTTCTAAAAAACATTGGCGGGATCTAGAGTTTGATGTTTGTGATAAGGTATTCCTTTGAATATATCATTGGAATAAAGTTGTTATATTTAGGAAGAAAAGAAATTAGATCCATATATATATCGATCCAATTAAGATTATTGATCATATTAATTTGGTATATTATCACTTAGAACTTCAACCAAAACTCTCCCAAGTTCATTATGTGTTTTATGTATATCTTTTTGAGGAATTACATACTTGATCCCTCATATGTATTAAAATAAAAAAAAATCTCATTGGAGCATTATCTTTCTTATGAGGAGAAACTAATGGATATTATTGATCAAATGGAAAAATTACTATTAAATAAGACCACTCACCTAGTTAAAGTTTTGGTGATAAACTATAAGTTTGATGAAGCTACATGGGAACGCAAGGATGTGAGGAAGCAGGGGCATCCTTGTTTTCTTCTATTGAAGTAATATAATTTAGAAGGAAAATTTATTATAATGGGGGTAAAATATAAGACATCAATAATTTAGAATATATATTTTTATTTAATAAAATTTAAGTGTTTGATGGCTATCTTTACACACAACATTGATCTCAGATGAACCAAAACATAATATTCAAATATTATTATTAAATATGATAGTTGCTGTATAATCATTGTATTGTAAGTTATGAATAAAACTAACTCAAATATAAAAAATATACAAAAAAATCCTTAATTAAAATTTAGTGATTAATTATTGGGAAATAAGTACTCAAATTTTAATGTTAATAATAATATCATATAATACCTAATTTTTAAAGAATTATACTTTCTACATATTATGAATTTTTATCTAAATAAAATATATTGAACACTGCTGATCAAAGATGAAAAATATTGATAATTTATATAACCAAAGGAATAATCATTTATACATTGATTGTTAATTATTTAGAAAAAAATATAAAATAATTTGAAGTTAAAAAGGTTATTTTTTTTAGGAAAACTTTTTTATTATGCAAAATTTATTTTATTTGTAAGGACTCTATTTTTTTCATGTATTACTTTAGAATATTATATGGATAAATTTTATAGTTATGCGCTAGGATGGGTTGAGATTCTGAGGCACGGTGTGCCTAGGATTAATTTATAAAATATATTAAATATATTTAATATCTTGTGTGTGTGGTTTTCTTAAAAAAGTGGAATTAATTATAAATGTTGGTTTAGATTTAAAATATTCGGTTTTCATTCAACTCATAACATGGTTTTTACCCTAGCTGTAACATAAACTTTTTCGGTGTTAGAAGTTTGGTTAAAAGTCATTACGGGTATAAATAATAAAATAAATTAATTTTTTTATTTATTTTATTTATTGACATAGAAAAATAATTATTTTATCTATTTAAACATGCTTATGAAAAATTCTTAGGGTTGTATGTATAATCCAAATAATTGAGAGAGAGCATTGGAGAGAGAGCCTTGGAAAATGATGATTATGGGTTGAGTGTCGGTTATACCAACGAAATTAAAGGATATTTTCAATGATAATGATGTAGATTCCTTCTTCATCAGTGATAAATCCACCTTGAGGTAGGAAATTTCTTTTTTTGTAGATTTATCCCCATTTTATTATCCTATTAGGAACGTGAATCAACCAACTAATGGATTGATATGTGGATTGGTCGTACTGTAGGTACAAATTTATTTGTGGAAAATTTGAGACAAATTTTTTATTGATTATGAATCTTAGTTCATTTTTTAAATATTAATGAATTGAGGACAACCAAAACATGTTTAATTTTCTTTCTTATATTGTGTTTATTGGTTTTCTCCCACCATTATTTGTGTGTTCATCGATGGTATTTGGGGTGATTGATGGTTTGACTTTTAATTGGAAATCAATTTTTTTCACCCATTCTTCATTTGAACAAATTAATACCATGGGTTTGAGATCATTATTAGATTGTGATTATGGTGCTTAGAAATAGAAGAAGATTGGGATTGGACCAATTATATTAGTTATTCCCAGTGGGGCGTGCAACGACAGCGAGGACCAACGAACCATTTTTCATCTGAATCAGATGGACGAATTCTGATGTGCGGTAACATCAAGGCTCAGCCGAACCAAATCCATTATTTTAGGAATGATTCTAAGATAACTTGGAGGCTAGAGGAGAAGATGATGACACATGAAACTAATCCATGGGTTTTGGTAAATCCTGATATACATGGCGTATAATCCCGAAATACACACTGTGTGGGGTCTTATCTATGGTGATATGATTTTTGTGGTGGAAATGAGTATCACAGGGTATGTGATAGCTATCACACGACATGTGTTCCTTACTTAGTGGTTTAGAATATACTTGGATATAAACATGAAAACGAATATGACTACCTGGAAACAGACACATCCATCTCTATATAGACATGGCCAAGAGTACATGGGAAATGACATGTCTTGTACATGAATATGGACATGGGAATAGTCCGTAACACACAAATAGAACCCAGTGTTAAAGGGAAGTGTCGTGTATACGAACATGGACATGGGAATAGGCTATAACACATGGATATAACCTGGTGCTGAAGGTAAATGTTGTGTAATTCTAGTACACATTGTTTACTCCATCAAAGATGGATTGTATCCCTTATCCTCTTCAACTTGTAAAAGTTTTTTTAGGGTGTGTTCCCTTGCTATTTTCCCCAAGGGTTTAGTATAGAGTCACATCCTTTGTAATAAGATGGTGATCCCCTATGAAGAACTATATTCTTGGATAGAGTTGTTGTAATCCTTCTATGTGACCCAGAGTGAGATCCTTTATCATTATCTTTTCTATAGATAGGGTTCTTAGTATCACCATGACCGACACTATGCTGGCATCGATCCCCTATTTAGCAGTTTTATTCATATTGGGTTCTTGGTATACCCCCATGGCCTTGGGTGTGATCTCCATCAGTGTATTGATCTCTTCATACTTTTAGTGTGTAATTGTTATGGAGAGATGAGATGAGCATGACATCTCTGATATACTACATCGGTGTTATCTAACTCAGGGAGTGTGTTTTCTTAGATGATTGTTATGTGGTACCTTTCAGCAGAAATCCTAGGCTAGATTTTTTATTGTGATCTTACTTGAGATAGTGTGTCTACTTTGAATATATTTGGATATTCTTGTTATATTTCACAGACATATACCTGTGATGATATAACTATTATTCTTGATGTTTTATGCTTAGTGATTTTGGGGTGTCCTACTGAGTATTGTTATACTTCCCCTACATGGTGTTTATTAGACGTGTCATGTATTATACAGATGATCGTCCATTTTTTGGAGTCAAAGAGGGACCAAGAATAGGTATATCTTAGCGATTCAGACAGTCTGAGGTGTGTTCATTTGGTTAGCTTGACATCAGTCCTCACCCACTTTATAGTTTGGAATTGTTTTTAGTTTCTTTTGTGTGGGATCATGTTTGGCCCTTTTTCTTCCTAGTAATTATTTCCATACTCTAATGGTGGGATTTTATATGTATTCATGCATATATAGTTATCAGTCGTTTTACATTTCAAAATTATATGGGCTTGGTGATGTGTGTGTGTGTGTGTTTGGGTATATTAGGCTGAGGCTTCCCATGTGTGTGATATGCCTACTCGGTTGTGGTCACCATCCCACGAACTATTTCAAGTGAACTTGGGGTTGTTGTGGTCCAGGCCATGTTGGGTTGGGTCATGATAGAGTGGTATCATATGAGTCAGTTATACCTTAAGACCAGAGTCTATGAGATTGGTTTATAGAAATACTGTTTTGTTTTTTGAGTTCAGTTCTTGGGAAAGGGACTCCAATGTTAGTGTAGTGGACTATGTATCCATACACCAAGACTCTAGAAACATTCCTGTTTACTTGGCACATGTAAACATTACTTGAAGGGAAAACAATGTTACATGCATCATATATGAATGGATTGTGGTTTCTATTTCTTTCTTGAGTTAGCTCTCCAGATATACTCATTTACTATGGTACATATTGTTTATTTCAAGATGCCTCCGTGGTGTTTTTCTGATACAATTTAGTATTATAATCTTGAGTATAATCCCATGTGTGATGAGGCTTTGATACAGGGACCTATTCAAGAGGTGTTACCTCAAGGTGGTGCACCTTTCATACCATCTGTCGAGTAGAAAATGGTAACGGTAGTACTGGTGGATGAGGTGTACAAGATGATCATGCTTCAGGAGTTTCAGTGATAGAGATCCCTCAGGTTACCAGGTGATAATGACCCTCGTGTATCTGAAGACTATATTTAGGTGTTTTTTTTCAGTCTTTCATATTTTTAAGACACCTACAGACTAGATAGTCATCCTAGCAGTGAACCTTCTCCACGTATTTTCATGAAAATAGTGGGTATTAGTGTCCTAGTCATACAATTAGGTGACTCTTCCATGTTCATTGTTCAATTTCCTTTTAATATAGTATTTTTCTCCAATTATTTTGAGGGATGTGCATAACCAATAGTTTATGTAGCTTCAGAAGTGTAGTACGGCTATGGATGAGTATTCATCATGGTTTTCCAACCTCTCTCGATACTCGATGGATATGATGTGTGATCTATTCTTTTAGGATCAAACCATTGAGATAGGACTCTATAAAAACATATAATCTAGTGGTATACCTCTAATAACTCCTAACTATTCTTGGTTTCTAGAGTTTTCTTTGGTATTCAAGAGTTTTTTAACTAAGCAGACACATACGGTTTGTGCCGGCAATAGGAACATAGGAGCTAAGACTTCGACGGAAGTAAGATGAAGATAGACTCAGGGACCTGAACATGTAATACATTTCTGGAAGAAATTATAAGATGTAGGTTATATGGTTTAGGGATCACATAATGGATCTAGTGAGGCCAGATATATCTGGTGTTAATCTCACTACTATAAATATGGCTTTAATCAGTGCTAGAAAATGGCATTAACAGTGCTAGAAAAGTGATGTTAATTGAGGTAAATATAAAGGGGGGTTCCTTTTATAAGCACTGAGAAAAGTGTTGATAAAGACCCCTTTTATCAGTGCTGATAAAAAGATCCTTTATCAGCGCTTTTTTTAGCACTGATAAAAGTAAAAAAATTAAAAGAAAATTTAAAAGAAAATACAATGCTAGGGGGAGGTTTTAACAACACTTGACCCCCCCCCCCACCCTTTATCAGCACTAGGAAGACCCCCTGTCACTCTCTGTACATTGCACTTTCCCTCGTATCCCCCACTTGCCTATGCACGCCCATGCTTCCACCCGAACTCAAAACTAAGACCTTCCCCCTTGCGTGCATGCACCTTTACCACTAAGCTATTTAGTTTTTTTCTCAATTTAATGATATATCTATTTATTTATACATATATATATAGTTATATTTATTCATATATTCATATATATTCAATTTAATATAAATATATTTAGTTATATTAATATGTATATATTTATTCATATATTAATATATTAATATATATATATTCATATATTAGTATGTATTAATATATATATATATATATTTATATTTATATTTATTTGTATATTAATATAGATTCATATTAATATAAATATATTTAGTTATATTAGTATATATATATTTATTCATATATTAATAAATATATATATATTCATATATTAATTTATATTTATATTTATTTATATATATATAGTTATATTTATTCATGTATTAATATAGATTCATATTAATATAAATATATTTAGTTATATTAATACATATATATTTATTCATATATTACTATATATATATTTATTCGTATATTAATATATATTTATATTTATTTATATATATATATATATTTAGTTATAATTTTTATCCGTATATTTATTTGTATGTTAATATAATTGCAATATGAGCCCGTAAGGGGCACTGCTCGAGGTAGGGTTTCCCCATCGCCGTCTCTCCCAATTCGGTGCAGGGTTGGTTACGGTTCTCCTCTAAGATGGTGCTTCTCGATGAGATCGGGCGTGTGGTGGCCTTTTCCATTTCTTTGTTATAGGTTCGGTCAGCCTCGGGCGTCAAAGGCTTCCGCGACAGCTCTAAATTTCCACAGTCGGCTTCAGGAGTTGTTGTCTTCTGCACTGACCTCGGCTTTCATCGTGGCGGCCTTGCTCCTCGACGGTCCTGCTCCACGGTGGTTCTTCTTGGAAATCTTCATTTTTGTATCGGCTGGCTTCGAGCGTCGATCCTCTATGCGGCAGCGGCGGATCTGCACTTGGCTTCGGATGTTGATGCCTCTGTTTCGGTTGCGGTTCTTCTGCGGTGGCTTCATCTTTCGGTGGTGGCATCGACACCTGTGTCCTCTGTGGTGGTTATGTAGTTGGTCTTTTCGTCAGCACAGTCATGGATTCGGCACCGGCACTGTTGTGGGATGGTTTGTCGGGGGCGGTATGCGGTGGTGATAGGTTTGATGCGGTCATCTGTGGAGGTTCTATGGCATGGTTCCGTGTTTCCGTACCCGAGCATTAGTTCCAGATCTGGTGCAGTTGTGGTTTCTGTCATGCTGGTCTGTGTCATCGAAGCTCGTTCTGGGTGAATCATGGTGGTTTCGGTATGCAGTGTGGTGCGCGGTGATGGGTTCTACTTTGGGTTTGTTGCAGTCTTGTTTGGGATGGTTTTCTATCTTTTGATCTCTTGTCTGTGCGGTTGAATTTTTATTTTATTTTCTGCGGTGATGGTTTCTCAAGTGATGGTTTGCAACTGGCCTTGACCACTTGGAACAGCACCAAAAGATGATTTAGAGCTGGCAGTTCATCTTTGCATTGTTTTTCAGATTTGGTTTTTTGAGAGGGTATGGCGTCAGCCATCAGATCGGGCATGTGCTTTGATACAGGACACTTGCTTGCTAAATCGCTTTACAATGGTGGAGAGCTTCATCGCGTTCATATGTTGGGGAGGGGTTGTTTCTGTGTTGTCAATATGGTCTTATTTTCGTTGACCTTCGGGTCGTGATTTGTCGTAAGTCTTGAAGTCTTTGGGTTTCCCCCTTCATCCCTTAAAATGGGGTCTTATCTTATCTTAATAATAAAAATTTGAAGGCCTTCGGGCAGTTGGAGGATATATTAATATATATTTATAAGATTAGTTTTAAATACATTTATAAAATATGTTTTCTTAAGTGTGTTTATAAATAAATAAATATATACATACATACATATATACAACACACACACACACACATATTTAAGAATAAATACATATATATGTGTATCTAGAAAGCCATAGAATGTTAAAACGACCGTAACTTCTAATCTAGAAATCCGTTTCAACTCCACAACTAGTAAAATCAAAGAAAATGAAATAATATTAGATATGATATGTGGTACAGTCCTAGAGAACATCTAAACTAGAATTTATACCTATTTTAATGTTAAAAAATTGGGGTATCCCAACTAAAAACTTAGTTTTGGAGGCCTTATGGGCCTTTTGGGGGCTTGAAAAAATGTGACAGAAGGTTCCCTTGGGTCACTAGAATGTATATCTCATTGCAAACTTTGATTTGATATATTGTAGAGCTCAAATAGAGACTCGGATCAAAATGTATGGTCATTTGAAGTTTGAGTTAAATTTTCAACTTATTTTAGATCTTTTATTAATTTTTTGATTTTTTGTGTCTCCAAATATTTATTAAATGATTATTAATCAATGATAATTATAAAATTATTAATTAATAATTTTTTTAAAAATATTTTAAAGACATTCTCACAAAATTTATTATATATTAAATGTAATAGTATATTTATAATTATCTAAAACATATTTTAAAAATTTATATTATATTTATATCTATATAAATATATTTATATAACAATATATTATTTTTCATGACTTTTTTTTAAAAAAAAATTAGTTCTAGGAAAAAGCATTGATAAAGCCCCCCCTTTATCAGCACTACCAAAAAAAGCACTGATAAAGGGGTCCTCATTAACAATACTAAAAAAAGAACTGATAAAGCAGGGGTCTTTATCAGCCCTAAAAAAGTGCTGATAAAGGATCACTTTTAATAGTGCTTTTTTTGTGTTGTTAAAAGTTCCCTTTATCATCGCTTTTTTTCAGCGTTGATAAAGGGTGGTGCTGTGGAAACCCAGCTTTGTGTTAGTGTGTCATGATGGTTGGGACATCTTTTACAAGTTATCCAACTCAACATGTGGATGGTAGAGAGATAGTTGATGGGACACCTAGTAAGAGGTAGTGGTAGGAGAAGTCAGGTCTTTAGGGCAGCATACATGGCATAAAAGATGGGAGAGAATCTTTAGGTGGTAGAAATTATTACTTGTTAACACCACCACCCCTTCAGGTTGTCCCCTCTAGGCTTAGAGAGCTGGTGTTCAGAGGTGAGGGCAGCTACCGGAGGTTGATTATTTTTACCTAGAGGCTCTAAGGATGATATGAGGTATGATCTATGTATTTTTCCTTTATCTATAGTACTGATAGACATAGGTGTGATTCATTCTTTTCTTTTTACTTATCTAGTTTGAGACTTAGAGATTCTGATTGAGTCTTTGGCTGGACCCTTTCACTTGGAGACTTCTACAGGAGGTGACTCAATGATAAAACTCTTCTTCCGATGGTCTGACCTAACTCTTGGAGGCAATAGTTTATTTTTATATTTCTTTTTAGTAGTGATGATTCCCTACGATGTAATTTTAGGTATTTATTAGTTATCTATAGTTTTGGCCACATAGAATGTTTTAGGTGAAGGATGAAGTGCGTTCATTGTGATGGGACAAGGATTTCCTTTGTGGGTAAAAAGGAAACCTAGATGGATAAAGATGGGATTGATAATAGGAGGGTGCATCTTATTACAAACCAATTGGCTAGCATGATCCTTGGTGTAGTGGATGCTATGAGTTTTCAATAGCCTACAGTATTTTTAGTGTACGAGGATATCTTTCCAGAGGATGTGCTAAGATTACCTCCCCATAGATAAATAGACTTATTCATTGATATACACCCTAGGATAGCCTTGATATCCATGAAATCATATCATATGGCTCCAAAATAGCTTCTTGAGATGAGGGTGTAATTGGATGACTTTAAAAGGAATGGATTTTCCAAACCCAATGTGTCACCCTAAGAAACCCTGGTTTTGTTTGCCAAAAAGGTAGATGGGAACTTGAGGTTATGTGTGTATTACCATCACCTAAACTAAGTGACCATAAATAACAAATATCAACTACCAAGGATTGATGACCACTTATTTCAGTTGAGGGGGGGATGATGGTTCTCTAAGATTAACCTCAGATCAAGCTATCACTATTTGCGAATACCGGATGAGGATATTCTGACGATGGCATTTAGATGTCATTAATGTCACTATGAGTACTTGGTGATGTTGTTCATCATGAATAACTCCCTATTTGTGTTCAAGGGACTCATGAACCATATCTTTCAGCCTTTCTTATATTAGTTTGTGGTTTTCTTCATCAAAGATATCCTAGTGTATTCAACATCTGAGGAGGAACACATGAGACACTTGAACACTGTCCTAGACATACTCTGAGAGTATAAAATTTGTGGGAAGCTCTCAAATTTCTAGTTATGGATTCAGAAGTTCCAATTTCTAGGACATGTTATCTCAGAAGATGGTGTTGTAGTACATTTATCCAAGGTTGAGGCAGTGTAATATTGGGAACCACCTAAGAGTGTGATAAAGGTGTAGAGGATCCTTGGGTTCAAAGTCTACTATCAGATATTTATACCTAATTTCTCAAGGATATTAACTCCCTTGAAATATTTGAACCAATAGGGGTATCATTTTGTGTAGACTAAGAGATTCTAGCAAGCTTTCTAGAATTTTAGGTATATATTGAAAAGCACTCTCATCTTGAGATTTCTATAGGAGGGTGTTTAGTGTATTGTTCAGAAATTCATCTGGGATCGAGCTTGGATGTGTTTTGATGTATAGGTGGGAATTTATTGCCTATGGTTCATTTCAGTTGAGACCAAAAGATAAGAACTACACAACCTATTATCTTGAGTTAGTATTGGTAGTCTCTATACTAAATATGTGACGACACTACCTGGTCAGAGAGAGTTTTTTCATCTATGATGACTATGAGAGCCTCAATAATATCTTCTATAAAAATTATATTAACTTGAGATAGAGATGATGTATAGAGTTCCTCCATGAGTATGAATTTCATATTTCCTATACTCCTGGGAAGTGGAAGGTGGCAGCAGATGCTCTTATCCGGAGATCTTATTCACAGTTTTCAAGCGAGGCATTGGAGTAGATGGCCTCATTACAGTTATCCATTATAGATGGGGATGGAGTTTCTTACCTCTAGTATATGGTTTTTACCCCTCTTCTTTCATAGTGAGTTGTGGAGTAATATATTGGGTATAGCAACTATGAGACCCAGCATACTTAGATATCCACTAGACAAGCTCTTGAGATATTTTCTAAAGGTGAGTAGAATGTCATTCTTTTCAGATAATTCATGATGGTACCAATGGTTTTATAGGATTAATTTCTGAGGTATTTTCAAATATGTGTGTGTGTGTTTGTGTGTGTGTGTATGTCTAGTGGTGGTATAATTAGGTGTTTCCATGATGTACCAGGACCTTTGACGTCAATTTTGGTGGTCAGGGATGAAGAATGGAGTTGCAGAGTTTTTCTATTGATGTCTTATTTGTCAGCAAGTGAAAGCTAAGAACCAGGTTCCAATGAGTTTAGATCAACCCATTGAGGTTATTGAGTGGAATTGAGATGTGATATCCATGTAATTGATGATATTTTCACCACATACATCTAGAGGATAGAGTCCATCTGAGTGATAGTAGATTGACTCATCAATTCGGAACACTTCTTTACTATCCAATAACAGAGTTCAATATTGAACATAGGATGAATCTATGTGTAAAAGATAGTATAGATCAATGTATTTCCCTTTAAAATCATTTTTTTCTATAATTATGGCTTTATATAATGATTATGGAAGGGATTTTAGGGGGCCTTTGGGACTCAATTGCATTTGATCACTTTGTTTCACCACCAGACTGACATCCAAACTCAGTGAACCATTCATGTCTTGGAGAATATTTTGTATGATTTCATGTTGTACTTTGTCCATAATTGGGAGGATCGCCTACCATTTTTAGATTTTTCATACTAAAAAGAAACCAATCCTCCATTTGTATGGCACCATTTGAGGTCTTTTATGGGTGAACCTGAAGGTCACCGCTATGTTCGATCGAATTAGGAGAGTCGGAACTTATGGGACTAGAGTTGGTGTGAGCCACAACAAATAATGTTCATATCATCTAGGAGAACATGAGTACTAAAAAATCTGTCGGATGTTCTATATAGACTGACAATAGTTGCCTTTATAGTTCAAGGAGGGAGGCCATGTGTTCCTGAGGGTCACACCTCAATGTTTATTATGGAGATTTGTCCAGAGAATTAATCTATCTTATAGATTCATTAGACCTTTTCATATACTTATTAGGGTTAGAAAGGTAGTTTACCACTTACATCTACAACTGCAGTTGGACCAAGTGCATGATGTCTTCCACGTGTCGCAACTGAGGAGGTATGTGCATGACCCATCGTATGTTATCACCTAAGGTGAGATGTACATTAAGTATGGGGATAATTTTTTAAAGTACCTAGTAGAGATAGAGTATTGGAAGGAGATGATCTTCCATGACCATGCGATTCCATTAATTCGTGTCTGATGGAAGCACCGAAATTTTCAAGAAAGCACCTGGGAGCGGGCGACCTAGATGCATGCTCAGTACCCACATCTCTTTGTGTAGCCTTTTATTTTGGCTTTCCAAAATGTAAATCCCCAAGTTGGTGAGAATTTAAGGACTCTTATTTTTTTCATTTATTAATTTATAATATTATATGGATTATTTTTGGAGTTAGGGACTAAGACGACGTGATATTCTAATGCCCGGTGAGCCCAAAATTAAATTTTAAAATACATTAAATATCACACGTGCAGAGTTTTCCTAAAAAACTATAATAACCTATAAAAAGAGGCCCAGATATAAAATTGGAGGCTTATGTTGAACTCAAAGCATTTACTTTACCCTAGTCATGATATAAACTTTTTCATCATTGGAAATTTGGTTAAAAGACGTCGCAAGTGAAAATAATATAATAAGTTTATTTGTTTACTTATTTTATTATGTGAAACAGAAACAAAATTATTTTATATATTTAAACATGCTTGTGAAAAAATATTAGGGTTGTCCACAAAACCCTGATAATTGATAGAGACTGTTAGGGAGAGATCCTTGGAAAGCAATAACGACGGATCGAGGATCGCTTACACCAATGAAATTGGAGGATCTCTCCAATGACAATGATATAAATTTTTTCTACATCAGTGATTGATTCACTTTGAGGTAGGATGTTTTTTATTGTATATTCATCCCTATTTTATTATCCTATAGTGAATTCTAAACAATCAACCAAAATATTTATTCATGGATCGATCATATTGCAAGTACAAGTTTATTTGTAGGAAATTTGAGAGAAATTGTTTATTTTTTAGGGATCTTCATTGATTGTTATAACATAAATTAATTGAATCCTACCCAAACATGCCCAAGGCTCATTCCTATATTTTGTTTCTTGGTTTTCTCTTTTTTCATTCATTACTAGTATTTCAGTTGACTGGTGATTTGACTTTTATATGGAAATCAATCACTGTGCACCTATTCATCGGCATTACAAATTGATACCATGGTTTTGGGATCATGATAATCTTGTAATTGTGGTTCTTGTAAATATAATTGGGTTAGGATTGGGCTGATGATCTTTATTCTTCCTATTGGGGCATGCGATGATCGTGCTGGGGGGCGCTCAAGGTAATCCTTACTGGATTTGGCCAGCCTTTTTGATGTTCTTGCACCCTGGTTCATGGTTCCTTTATCATGGTTTGTGGTTTTTGGTGTTATTTTATTTTGATTAATGTGGTTGTTCCGGTCTCATGTAGTGGGGTACCGGGAACCCATAAACCGGCTTCTGAAAATGAGAAAAAAAAATATTGGCAGCATGCAGCTACAGTGAGGCTCGACTGGACTAGATATAAGATATCTAACATGATTATATGTTGGATCATAGGTTGGAGGAGTAGATGATGACATGTGAAATAGATCTATGGGTTTTGGAAAATCTTAATATACGTGGTGTTTAATCCATGAATACACTCCAGGTGGGCCCTATTTATAGTGCTAGGGTTTCCCTGAGGAGATAAGTATCACACGGCATATGAAAGTTTTCACACAGAATGTGACCCTTACTTGGAAGCCTTAAATGTACCCAAGGATTTATATAGACATGAACATGGCTAGTTAGACAAAGATATTATTAGTTATACATAGAAACGTCTTGGATTACATGATCATGGATATGTCGTGTACTCAAACAAAAACATGGGAATAGGTTCTAATGCATGGGTAAAACACAGTGTCGATGGGACACACATGTTAAGGTAAATTATATTGATTCTTTCCCTAAGGTTTTAGTATGGATTTTCATCCTATATAATAGGATGGTGATCCCCTCTGTGAAACTTTATTCTTGGATAGAGTTTTTGGAATCCTTCTGTGAGGAATGGAGTGAGATAATCTATCATTATATTATCCCTAAGTAGGGTTCTTGTCACCATCGTTACCAACACTACATGGGAATTGATCCCCTTCTTAGTGGGTTAACCCATATTGGGTTGTTGGTATACCTCATGGCCTCAGGTGTGATCCCCATATGTGTTTCAATATCTTCAGACTTCCAACATGTACTTATTATGGTGAGACCCAATGATCATGACATATCAAATGGATTACATTATTTCTATCTGACTCATGTAGTGTATTCTATGGACCATTGTTATCGGGTATCTTTGAGCTAGAATCCTAGGAAGTCTTTACAGTTGTGATCTTACTTGAGGCTTTCTATCTACTTTGAATCTATCTTTATATTATTTTTATACACCATTGACTTATACCTATAATGATAATACTATTATTCTTAATTTTATATTCTTAGTGATTATGGGGTGTCCTACTAGGTATTATTATACTCACCCCTTTAGGGACTTTTCCAGCATGTGTCATGTCTTATGCAGATGGTCGACCTTTTGATGGATTCCTAAAGGGACCAGGACCAAGAAGAGCTTAGTGAACCAAAAAGGCCAAGGTGTATTCCTTTAGTTACCTTGATATAATTACTCACCCACTTCATATGTTTTACTTGTCTTCATTTTCTTTATTTGAGCTAGTATTTGTCCATTTTTATTCCCAACACTTGTTTAATTACTCTTATGGTAGGATTTTAGATGTATTCATACTTGGTTTTTTATTATTTTACATTTCATCATTGTATGGGATTCAAGATGCATGTGTGTGTGCATAAGTGCATTATTATAAGGCCTCCCATGTTTTTGATATTCCTACTCGGTGCTGGTCTCCATCCCCTGGCCTATTGGAGGCAAGCATGGGCTAGTTGCGGTTTGAGCCACATTGGGTTATGTCGTGACATTATCTTAATAAATTGAATTAATCACTATTGTTGAATGATTTTAATAAAAATTTTAGATAATATATTCTATAAAATATATTAAAATTCATCTAATGGTTGTTACTAGGAAATTAATGAGAATAAAAATCATTTTTATTCTAAAAAATACATTTTTTATATAATAATTTTTACACAGTTTGTGTGCATATATTAGAATTCATTTTTTGAAAAATAATAGAATAGAATATTTTAAAATGGATTCTATATATTTAATTATCATGATTAATATTAGGTAAAAATTTCAACTTAATTTTTTATATAATTAATCGTTACCATGGTAGAAAATTGTCACCATGGTTGAGGATAAAATGGGTTAAAAGGGTTAAGTAAAGGGGTAATGCTTCAACATAACATGTAACACTTTATTAAATATCATTTGTTGATTTTATTTCAATATCACTCACCTTATATTCAAAAAATGGATGTTTTGGAGCCACTTTTACATGATATTTACTTTATTATATTTTAATATTCTTAATATTTACAACGGTGACACTCCCCTCACTTATAAAAGGGAACCTATTCTTATCACTAGTTCGTAACACTTTATCACTCTAGTTCATCCAATCCCTACCCAAAATACTTCTCAAAATTCCTCCTCATAATAGAGTAGTTTTGGTCTCACTAAAGGACAAACTCAAAAAGTATTATTGTGTAAGCTAAAGGAATATATCTAAAGAAGAGGTAATTGTCTTTACCAATCTATTTTAAGTTTCATCTTCTTAAACCTACTCAAAATATTCCACAACCAAGTATAAATAATAACATAATTGAATTTAATATAATAAAAAAATTATATTAATGGTATAACTATTTTCTATCTCATTTTCATCATATGGAAAATGAAAACTTCACTTGTGTGTATATTCAGAATACCACCTCCACTAAGCGATGTGTTTCACTTTTCATGAACACCACACACTGCTAGTTATAAATATTTATTTAATGCATATATATGATTTTTATAACATAATTATGATTATTTAAAGATAAATATTATGTACCTTCTTACCCTCCCATCCATTGGAAAATTATAATGTTACTCATGCATAAGTGTTGGCTACCCCTCAATGAGGTGACATGTCTCATTTTTCCTTTCTTCTTAACATTGATAATAATTAGGATATATTTAATGAATATATGTGATATATATGATATTATAATGATTCTATGAGGATAATTTATTTTTTAACTTTCTTTATTTCCATTTTTCTTAAAATGAAAACATCACTTATGTGTATGTACGGACTACCATATACACGAAGTGATGTAATTAAGTATTCATCACCACCTTATATAAATGGTTATAATAGTGTATATAATGAATAAATATGGTACTTATTACATGATTAAAATTATTTATATTATGAAAACATTACTAATTTTCAAGTACCAGAACATTCAATCCTAAACATGCATGGAAAATAGGACAGTTAACACCCAAATGTTTATTTTAATGAATAATTATTAATAAATGAGTAATTATAATTTATATGGAATGATATATTGTAATATAAGTGTTAATATAATTATGTTTTATATGAATAATTAATATAAATTTATTATATAGGTGGTTAAGAGTGCGCATAAAGAAAATCAGGACTTGAGGAAAGGGTTTATATTATAATCACATTTTTTAGGGATTGTCTATGTTAAATTTATAATAAGGGAAATTATGTTAACCTTATATTTTAAACCCCAAATATTTTATTTTAATATATTTATTTATAGTTTTTTCATGTTTTCCTTTCATTATCCTCTTTTTGGTACTTAAAATGATCATGAAAATGTTTTTAAGAAAATATAGCCTTATTTCATCTTTTCAACTAGGAATCATTTTTCATGATATTGTGGCACGCATATGTTTGGTGTTCATTATTTCATGAGTGGGTATGGAATTATATATCCCTCTAATTCATGGGGTAATTATTTATGTCTCATGATATAATATGAACTAGAATAGGGAGTGAACCCATTCCACTAAGGGATTCTATCTACTATGATAGTCTTGGCAGTGAGCCTTGATTAAGGAAATGATGGGAGGGGGTAGTAAACCCAATCCAATAAGGAATATTTTCCAATATGATTTAGACATTGGTGCGTAAACCTTGATTTTAGGATATAGAAAACTTAATTATATCATTTAGAACATGTTACTCTAAATATCTTCCAAAATTGGTATAAAATTTCAACTTTTATGTTTAGAATAGGAATCTGAGATGGATAGTGTTTTCCCATGTCATGGAAATCACAGATTCTCTTAAAGGTGGGAAACATAATGCTCCCATATTATGTATCCTTGTAAATTAAACATTTAAAATTGGATGTTATAGGGTTGTGTTTTCACCTTGTCTCATGGATTTGGGTGAATTTTGTATGAGGAAAAGATAATGGGTGTTGAGGTTATAGAGACTCATGTGAAGTAATCCTATGCTTCTGTTAAAGTAATGCTTTAGGATAATATTGATTTTATTATTCTCATGAATGGGTGGAATATCAGGGGAGGATATTGAAGTGTTTGTAATTAAATATAATATATCTTTCCTATGTGATTTTATCTTCAGTTTACTAAGATCCCAGACTACCGGAGGTAGATTAACTATGTGCGTGGAAGGATTTCTTTTTCCATGTGGTATTTTTATGAGATCCCTAATTAAAAAATATATTTTCTTTATTTTCAAGGATAAAAATCTGTAAAGGTGAGAAGGATGTAACAACCCATATTTTTTCTTGATCAATACTTAACTCATTTTTTGAGTTTTGAAGTACATGGTCTATAAAAATGATAAAATGGAAATTTCACCATAGTAAACAGCCTTAAAAAATTAATTATTTCATTAGTCTCATAACACAATTTTTTCCCTTAGGTTAAATTTTTTTAATTTACTGAGATACAATAATTTTATATAATAATTATTATTTATTCATAAGTAAATATTTTTTCTATAAGAACAAATATTTATATCTCCTAAACGGGATCTTATATGAAAACACCAACATCACATTTATGTTCAAAACTGTATATTTTTCTTAGGTGCGACATTAACTATGTTCTCAAGTGTTAATCCACAAACCAAATATTTTTTAGGATTTATTTAAAATCACTAAATCATTCTAAACAAAAACACATTATTATTATCATTAGAAAATTTGGTGAGGTGGAATTGAAATTATTTGGTGGTGATGATGTTGTATTTTAAAAGAATTTTGAAGTAGTTATTTTAAGTTATCTAACTTATCTTATAAATGGAATTAAATGAGTATCATAAAATTAAAATTCAATGATGGTTTAATGGGAAGTTACACTTTTTCTAATGAGTAGAAATTATGAGAGGGAATATTGAATGGGGAATTATTCTCTCTAGAGGTGATATATTTTTTAGAGGAATCATCTCTGATATTCTCTTAAAATAAATCCTAATTGTCTTTTGGTGGTACAAATAAGTTTGGAAAATAATTCTCATAGATATGATGAAACCTGAAGAGATGGAGATCAAACTATACATGCTAATGGAAATCAAATATTGAAGCGATGATAATATTCCATTGAGGTGGGACATGGAATTTATTTTTTTCACCTCAATGTTTTTGTCGTAAATATCCCACTCTAACTTGAACCTTATAGAATTCTACTTGATGGTAATAAAATATAGGAATTTAATAATCATAAAAAAATTAATTACACTAATAAAAGAGGATTATCACACACAAAATCAAGAGACAATGAAACATAATTTTTTTATGGGAATCTCTTATAAAATTCCTTTATATTGATTTATATGATTAATGAAGAATTATTTTTTTATTTCCAAAAAATAATATTATCCCATAAATAAAGTTTTTATTATTTTATTAAATAAATTAAGTGGAGAATAAAAATAATAAAATTATTATTATTATTATTATTATTATCATTATCATTTTTGGAAAATGGATTCTGAATTTTTTAATTATCTAATTAGAATTATCTTTCTCATCACATAGAAAATTTAATTTATACATTATCAATTATTCTCCTTTGATCATGCAGAAATGAATATTAAATTAATTAATTTTATCATGGTATTAGCATGGATATCAAGCCTTTAGGTTTATCTAAAATTTATTTTATAATTTTCATGATTTATTTTACTAATGATGTTTGTTCATGGTGATGAATATTATTATTATTAGTGATAAATTTTTCTTTCTAAAAATAAAAATTTCCCACAACTATATTTCCCATAATAATTTCTTATTATTGTTTTTAAAAATATAATCTTCATAATTATCATATTATTCGATGAGCCTAGAGCAAACCTATCCTTGGGTGGGTGGGTATTCCATCGACCATCACTCCCTTGATTATTACTCTCTCATTCTTACCATTGTTATTTTATTATGATATTGTAATGATACAATGAAATATGATAGGATAATCATAGGTTTAAGTGTATGGAAATAGTGGTGTGATCGGTTTATGGAATGGATCGATAATTAGTTTGATAGAAATGGACCAAATGATGAAGGATAGATAGAAATTTCTCTATAAAGGTGAAATTAACATTCCAAAGGAAATGTAATCAATCAAAAATAGAAGCATTACTAGAGGCATAGTATATGATGGAGATTGAAGTGTGAAATTCAACCAAATGAGTAATTTTATTTTTTAAAATATTTCCAACTATATGGAATATTGTACAAGGTAAATTGTCATGTAGTATTTCATTACCAATTTATGGATCACGATTAATTCCACGTAACACGTAACCCTCAAAAATATCACTATGTTACTCGAAATTGGTGATTTTTGTGTTAAAACACATTTTAAATATCACAGACCTTATGAATCTCAGTTATACCCCATGTATCGTAGTACTAATTACTTTAGTATGTAAACAAATACATATTATTTCCTCAAGTTAGGACAACATTTCATGTTCCCCCTTATCAAATGTCATGTATAGCTGGCAGTATAACTTATTGTATGAAAAAATTATATGTGTACTCATATACATAACATGGAATCATCCGATAGTGTAAGCTTGAGTTGCTGGAATCCTGATACATTATGTAACCTACCAAACATATCATGTAGTCTAGTACCACATGAATTATGAGATTAAAATACATGAACAACCTACCCAAGTGATCATACACACTATGTACCCAACTAATACACTCTATGTACTTAGTAGGACATGGTAATCTTCTAATTCTTCCACTTTGGAGCCAGTTTTTTTATGTAAGAGTAGTCCATTCTGAGTATTTTTCAATATAGAACATGATGATACATATATATTCATCATATGGGGTTTGAATTTGAGGTGTTATAGTATATTTAATTTCAAACCTTTGTATAGATGATAATGGGAGTGGGTGGATGAATGGAGTAGACACAAGCTTAATAACCCCCCTGATGCCATACCAGTACAAGGAAATGTGTAATAGCATGGCTATTTGGGAATAGTAATTCCTTTCAGATTTGGATCGACCATGTGCATCAAGACCCTATCAAGGTGTTTGGGTTTCATTTTATTCTTGTATTTAATTTTTAGAATTTTGACTGAGCTTAGGGGTGGAATTATCAATTAGCAGAAAACCTTTTCAAAGTGAAAAGAATCTCTGTATAGTGAGGGGTTACGTAAAGAATTAATTATTAGGGTTGATTGAGAGTCACTCTATATCCAAGGGGTCCCATGGTGAAATGGTCATCACATAATAATTAGATCTACTAGTGTGAGATTAAAATTTTGGGTTGGTTGTATGTCACTTTGCAATGAAGTGGGTTGTATCATGATGGGGTGTCACAGTTGATGTTGAAACCATAGGTTGTAATATTTGATTTTTTATCAATTTTAAGTCTAGAGGTGTTTTTAGAGGGTTGGGATGAAGTTTGAAATAGTTTTTTATTGAGTATATTAGTTCAAAAAAATTGGTAATATCCTCATGTGTTAAGGAACAAAACTCAAACATAAGGGCAAAAACACTATATGTAAGGGTTGATATGATTTTCTAGATGATACATAATAGTAAGAGATGAATTCATGAATATATGTAAGGGTTATCGATATTGGGTAAGAAAATTTTAAATTTATCTAATGCATAATTTTTTGGGATTATATGTATGGTTTAATTATAATGATACATAAGTGTTACTCTGAATGAAACATTATGGTAAATCTATACTTTACAAAAAAATGAATGTTATGGGATGAAGGAGGAATATTCCTTAAAATAATATGTATTGGGATTACATCATCACGCTATAAAGAAAGGATCATATTATGACATTGAAAAAACTTCTTCATGGGGTATGAAAAAGAAATTATTTCTTTGGATAAATGTAGTGTTAGTGGTAACCTGGGTATTGTCTCAAAAGATAATTTCTCAAAAATAAATATTAATTTTGTATAGAAAAAGTGAGGTTCTTAAATTATTTGGTTTGAAAACCAAGTAATTTATTCCAAATATATATTTAAAATTAAATGATGAAAGGGTGACTGGGTGACTGGGTGATTGGGTTAGGGTTGGTTATCCAATTACAATTCTATCCCAGTCCTTAAATTACTAGATCCTCTTCTTATTAACTTGTAAATATGAGTTTTTTCAATCTATTCACCTCTCACCATTGATTTAAATGTTTTGAAGAGGTTCAAGATAATAGCTATGAATTAATAGGTCTACCCTCCTTTCTATGTGTGAAATTAAAATAATAAAGAACTCTTATATAGCTCAAGAAATATCCAATCGGTTCATGTTCTTCCTAAGAAAACAAAGAGTGTCTATTTCACCTTACACATGATCCATAAATTTCCAATCTCTTCACCACTCAACTATTTCCTATTCCATTATGTAGAATAAAACTGGTTATAGGGAGATTATGGATCATTGACCACAGAAATAAATATAAAAAGGAATAAATCAAACATAGTCACATCTGATATAAATAATTACTACTGAATACTGAAACCATTTTAACAAAATAGAGATATTTTATTCATTGAAGTTAGAAGAATCGATCCTTAAAAAGGGATATGATTCCCCTACCCATCCACTCAAGGTTTTAACCCTTCATTCAAAGGATAACATAGATTAAGGGGGAAAAAATTCAACATAGAATTAAAGAAAAGAAAAAAAATAAATTTTAAAGTATCAAATAGAAATAGTAGTAAATTCTAAAGTAAACTCTTAATAGACTTCCACATTTGTAATAATCCTCTTAATAAGAGCTCTATTTTCCTTATCTTTAAATTTTTTATCAACCCTCTGACATTTTTATACCTTTAAAATTATTTCTCTTTTCCTCTTCCATGTGATCTTTGTTCTTCTTTTTGATCAATGAATCTCCATAAAATTCACAACTTTCCCTATTTTATTTTGATCAAAATATTGTGTATACTATAATCCATGTGTCATATACTAATTTTTTTCATGAATGTTCATGTGGCAGCCCAAATCCTTAGCCTGAAGTGCAGATTATCCTTATGAATTTCCCTTTAAACACCATCCTTCTGCTGATTTTCACAATGAAATTATATTTATAAAGGTAATTTTGGAATATTTTCAGGATTTTCCCATACCTATAAATACATGTTAATATATTTTTTGATGATTTTTATGTCCACAATGATGTTTATACATATGAATATTATTCTTATAGTGGTGAAGAACATGTTTATGTAGCACTAGAAATCATGTTTATGGTGTACTAGATGATGTTTATGAAAATGGATGGATAATTATTACAGATCCTTAATTATTACTTATGGTTCACTAGATTCATTTTTACAGTGTTAATACCATTTTTATCTCTTCAATATTCCTTAGGTAGTGAATCTATAATAATCCTTCAAGAATCACCTCTTTCATAACATTTTTCTTATTAATAATGACATATAATGTCATATTCCAAGATCCAAGATTTCACAATAGTAAGGTAAAGAATAATCATTATCAATCCATTCATATTCCTCTAAAAATCAAATAAGTAAATTAAATTGAAAATTTATCCATTTTAAACAAAATATACACAATCAAATGATTTGACACTTTAATTCCAAAACTCATTAGAACTAAATGAATAACTAAATATGAGGGAATAAAATGAATTGAATATGAATAAAATATCATGAATTTGTGGACTAAGTTAGTTCTATCACACTTAATCCATGTTCTCTCAAAAAAGTGATCTTTAAAAGGCTAACTAAAGAAATGTTCAAACACTAGCCAAGATAAGCTTTTTTTTCAACACAACATAGTTCTTAAACTAATCATTCCTCCTTAGTGTTCTTCATTCCATTTTATTTATTAAGTTAATTAAATTAATTTACACTTATTTTATCCTCTCATGTACAATTATACCTACCTTTCCAGAAATATTTCACTCAATGATTGAGTGTAAATTTTATAAAAGTATTTTATCATTACTAGTTTATGAAAAGGCTACCATAGGCTTGATGAATTTATTTATATCCACATAATGATTCAAGTATTTATGAATATAATGAGGGATTTTTAGGGTTGTTCTAAGGATTTAGGGTTATTGGGTTATAATGATAAAATTATATTCCATGTTAGAGGGTTTGGATCTAGGTTGAAGAACAATACATGATTTTTAGTTCCTTGCATAATGGATTCCTCCTATCCCTCATAAATTTATTTCACTCTAACCCTTATAATTTTTAAATAATAGTACACCCCATTTTTATTTCATCCACATATCCTCCCTCAATTTCCTTCAGCAGGGTTTAATTTTTTTATTATCCTAAAATAAAATAGGGGATGATGATTCTTGAGTAGTTATGAGATATTCCTTACCCAATTTTGGGGAAATAGTTTCCTTAACTTCATTCATGTTTATTTCCTTTCAGGCATTTACTTATATAATATTCACAAATTCTTATAAAAAATTAGCTAAAATGGTTAATAAACATATGTATTTTCATAGAAAATTTTAGTTCTCATTCCACATCAGTCAGCATTCAAACTCTTATTCAGTTTCTTGGGTTGTACATCCATTTATTAATTTAATATAAATGATATATTTCTTCCATATTTCTCCTTTTATTTAATTGTTTTATCTTGAATTTAGATATGTAATTTTTATGTAGAATCATTTTTTTAAGAAAAATAGGTGTACTTTTTCCATTCAAATGGTGGTGAACTTCCATGACCAACTTTGAATGATTCTAGGACACAATCCCATTCTTCATAACATGATTTTATTCATAGTTTAGTAACACAAAATTTGAATCAATTTTCACTTCATCTCAATAATATTCTGCAAAATATCTTGTTGTATCTCTCTTTATCCCTTTCTATAATCTATAATTAAACCTAAATCATGAATCATCTCTTAGACCGAGGTAGATAAGGATATTAGTCATGTAATTTGGATTCGTAATAAGGTTATTCATGGATTTTTTGTTATAAAAGGGTTAAATGATAAGTTAGTCTAAAAATATGAGTTTATTATAAAATTAATTTTAAAATAAAACTATTCCTCAATAATATACAACACAGAGTTCTCAGTACTCCATGGTTTTTACTAGATTACCCATAAGGTTTAGATTATTCAACCATTTTCTGGTTCTTTTAAGAAAAATAAATTGTAAGAAGATGTATAAATGGATTTAGAATCCTCTCAGGTGAGTGATTAAAATACTGAAAAACATTACATCGAATGATATTAAAAAATTAGTTGTATTTTCATGAATTATCCTTGCTTGTAATTTTAAAACAAGATTATTTAAGAATTCATCTAAGTATAATAAATGGGTCAAATCAGTTCCTAAACATTTTAATAGATTCAAAGTTTTTAAAGAAATTCAAATTAAGATGAAAATGTTTAAAAAAACCAAAAATAAAAAATAAACATATAATTTTTTTGAATAATACATAAATTTTGTAAAAAAACCCATATTTTTAAAAAAATTATAAAGGTTCACTCCCCTACACTTAAATGATTCAGTGACCTAAACTTATTCTAATAGATTCATTCATGAAAATAGATTTAACATATAATAATATTTTTAATGGATTCTCATAAATTGTCTAAGTGTTAGGGGGAGGTATAACCTAGTCATTATCATTAATATACATGTTAGAGGAGCATGATCACCTCCAATTATTCTTGGGAAATGTTTCCATGGAATTTTTTTATCCTATTAACATTTATAATGAATGTGTTTTTATATTTAATATTCATATCATCAAAAGGATAGACATGAGTGACTATAAATAGACTGTCCCATCTAGAAATAATTTTACCTAGAATCATATTAAGTCTTGAGTTGTATAGCAGCCCTTGATCCCTTGGATTTATGTTCACTTGCATAATGATTTTGTTATGACCCACTCAAGTTCCTTCTTTGAAAATTTGTGAGTTTGAAAAATATTCTCTTCTAATTTCATCAAAATATTACATATATAGTTTTCTCACTTTTACACCCCTATTTAGGTCACGATTTAACTCTCTCATTATCCAGTGGGATTTGTGTTCCAACTCTATTGGATGATGATATATTTTTCTATAAATCATTCTGTATGGACTCATTACTATATGTATTTTTTAAGTTATCATATAAGACCATAAGGTGACTTCCAAACTTTATCTCTAATCTTTTCTATTTATTTTAACATTTTTCACTAAAATCCCATTAATATATCTATTAGACACTTTATCTTGGCTATTTTTTGGGAGTGGTAAATTATAGATATCTTAGGATGCACTTCATACTTCCTAATCAAATCCACCAAGATCCTATTGCAAAAGTGGGTCCCCCAGTCACTTTTGATGGATCTTGACACTCCAAACCTATAAAAGATGTTAACTTTGACAAAATCACACACAACGTTATCATAATTAGTTTTGTTATCCCTGGATCCCATCTATTTGGAAATATAATCAACTAATAAAAGAATGTATGTGTTTCCAAAATATATGGGAAAAGGTCCCATGAAATCTATTCCATAAAATTCAAAAAAATTATAAAAAAATTAATTATATTTTATATAATTTTTTTTTCTTTGATATGTTTCAAGTAAACTCAAATTGATCATACTTTTTTAGAATTCATGGGAATCTTTGAATTATGTTGGACAAAAAAATTTAGATTCTAAAATTTTCATTATTGTAATTTGAGTTCCAAAGTGTCCTCCATATGATAGAGTGTGAAAAAAATCAAGAACAAGATTAATTTCACTCTTAGGAAAACATCATTTTATCTCATGTTCATTAAAATTTTTCCAAAGGAATAGATCCTCCCAAATTTAAAATTTGGATTTAGATTTGAGTCATTGGATTTTTTAGGATTCATGTGAGATGGGACCTAAAAAGTTAAAAAATAATTTACCATGTCTATATACCAAGGTACTTATCCTTAAACCAAATAAATATTCTCTCTTGTAATTTATTCATTCACTGGTTATTGGCATAGAATCACAACTTCTACTATGTTGGGTAGCTTGATCAGGTGATCAACGTGTTTATTCTTAGCTTCTTTCATGTCCTTGATGTTCAAGTTGAACTATTAAACTAGAAACATCCATATGACCATCATGTACTTTTCCAAATACATATTTAGAAATAAACTAAGGGTTTCATGATCCAAAAAATTGTAACTTTAGTTCTAAGAAAATAAGATCTGAATTGATCTAAAGTAAATATAACTGTGAAAATTTATTTTTCTATGGTTATGTGGTTTAGATGGGAAAAATACAATTTTATTGAATCATGTCCAATTAATTATGGTTTTAACTAAATTATTTGTGATAGTATGACCCTAAATATATGTTTCTAATCATTTAAAAGTGGGTCAAATGGTTGTTCCCAATTTAATTATTGCATCACTGGTGGTTGGAACAATCATTCTTTAAGTCATAAAATCTTCCCTTCACTCATCATAAAAAAAATAGTATCGTTAAAAATTAAAGTGGAAAGTGGAAGAACAATATTACTAAATTCATTAATGAACCTCCTAGAAAATCATTCATATCCTATAAATATATAACTTGTTTAACATGGTTTGGATAAAGAAAAGAATTTATCACTTCAATTTTTGATTTATCCACATCAATTACTTTTTATAAAATGACACACCCATGGACTATTCCTATTTCCACCATGAATTGAAGCTTTTGAAAATTAATAAAAATAATATTTTCAATTTAAATTTAAAAAAATCTAGATTTTTCAAGAAATGGTCAAAAGAATCTCAAAAAAATTGTGAACTCATCCAAAAATACCACTATAAAATCAATAATATGATCTAAAAATATACATATTATGCACCAAAAAAATGTACCTAGGTAATTACATAATATAAATTCAATACTTAAATGTTAAAAGTTTCCGAAGAGATGTAAATATTTTATTCTCTTAGTCCTATAGGGTAATGAGTATATAAAAGTAACTTGAAAATCCATATAATAAGTAGTATTGAGTTCTCCCTACCAATCTCTCTAATATTTGGTTAATGAATAGTATGGGGAAATGATAATTCCTAGTGACCTAATTTAGTCTCCATGAATCTATACAAAATATATAGTTATTCTAAATTCTCATTGGGATTAACTTGTAAGAACTGTGTTCTTCCTTGAGGTATGGATCTTTCCTTTTCAGTTTATACTTAAGAAAATGGGGGGAAAGAGGTCAAGGGGCTAGCTGTAGGCCTGTTACATGATGTGACTAGGAACTAAACATATTTTACTTATAGGTACATACCATTTATGGAAGGATACACACTATTTAATCTTGGTACATGGCCATGTAATGGTCTGAATATAATTTGTACGAACATGGTGTGTAGTCTCAAGTACATGTTGTGTACTTTTTTAATTGATTAAATCGGGCAGTCGCATAGTTTTTTATAAAAAATGTATAGAAATCACCCCTTCATTTTAAGAATAGTGCACCCAGACAATCCAATGGTATGGTGGCCTCATGTTTCATCGCCCGATCTCCAATTCGAACATCGTCAGATGCATTGGATTCCCCCCAGTAAGATCTCGATTCCTATTGATCCTTTATTCTTGGTTTATTCTCTCAAAAAATTCATTTAAGTTTGATCATTTATACCCATTTTTTAGATCCACTCCATTCTAGGTTGAATTAGAGCTCGACGCTGGATGAGGAGAGTCATACGAGTATTGGTTTGGTGGTCTTATTCCTTTCGCACGCCCACTTTTAGGGTGTCGCACACCCAATTTTAGGGTGTCACTTGATTGAATAATAAACCATATTATTTCCTATTGATGATTAGGTAATTAATTTGACAATTTTAAATCATTTTTAGGGTCATGAACCTTGATTTAGTTCTACCCTATGGGTGTGTTTCCCTTGGATGGCCATTTGGCCAACAATACCTATGAGGCTTGACTTGAATTCCCATTCTTGGGTTGTTAAAATTTTATTTCTCATTGTATGAATTTCCCTCATGAGATACTTGTTATGTTAAGCCATGTACATTTTTAAATCTCATAATATTCTTGTTACATGTTTTTCTATGTGAGTTATCCTTATTTAGCCATGTAATAGTTTAATTTACAAGTTTTGGTTATTATGTAAACTGATCCCACATGATTCAATTGTGCTAATTCCATGTGATATTTTAATTCACATGTGTTTCTTTTAATATGGAATGTGTAATTTAATTAAATGATAAAAAGTGGCAATTATTAATGGGAGAGCCATAGTCTCGGTTAAATAACAAGGTCAGCCTCATGTGACTAATTACACCTTATATACCTTGGGTGAATCATTGTCTCGGTTAAAAGAAAGTGGACGGTATCAAGAGGTTAATTATGTAAAGGTCATGAAAGATCCACATATAAGGTGGTCGGTCTCATTGAGTCTTATTTAAAATTTTGAGAGAACCTTGGATTAGTTGAGAGATACCCAGGTTGGGATCTATTGGAAAATTATTAAATGATTATTATGTCACGATTTGACAGTTGATTTTATACGAGGGGTCATTGGGCCTAGTCCAGACCTTGAGACTTTATATAATTCACAAAACTTAAATAATAAAATTGCTAACTTATGATGTTTCTACCAATCTAAAGCATAATATTGGATTCAGACTTCACTTATACCTATTTACAAAATCTCGTGAGACATATGTTGTGCTTTCTTTTGAGTACTCATTGATTAATACTTTCACTATTGTACACTACCTATTATATATATCCACTAACATATTGTCACATAGCTTGGGTTGTTTCCTATAGGTATTTAGTCTCACACCCTATTTGGGTCATGCTTTTGGGATGAAATAGATTATATGATTGCAGGAGTTGATCAGGGAAAGTGCCCTGCTAATGGTGATTAATGTGCTTCTTAGAAGTAGGATAGCATGGACCATGTTGAGGCTTGTGATTATTCATAGTATATTTTTGTTTCTTTTTTGTTTTTGAGAAATATATTGTGTATTACTGCAGTGTAATTATTTTGGATACTTTCTTAGAACATATAACAAGATGCATCATCTTTTGTATGGAATGATGCATGGTTTCTTACCTTATCATCCTTCCACTATTTATTTTAGTTTTATGTTGGTTATTACTTCCGCTATTGTATTATTATTTATTCTGATGTGTTACACTTTTCCAATATGGGAATAGTTTCCCCACTATCACACCTTATTCCCTCACTGCTATTTGGGAACCTCTAGCATTTGGGAAAATTCACTTGAGGCCATGTGACCAACCAAGTATGGGGCACTAGCTGAGTGACATTTAGATTCGGGGTGTTACAAAGTGGTATAATAGATTTATTTTATAGTTTTCTTTATTTTTTGGAGATGACAGACAGATATGGAAATGCAAGAGATTTGGTATTAATTTGTTATTGGGAGTAGCTACCCTACGTACAGGGTAAAGCCAAATTTCCTCGAATGAAATTTTAATTTTTGGATTTTGATCTATTACAGTTGATTCTATTTCTCCATTGGTTGATGAACTTGTTTTGTGTTGTTATTTTTTATATCATTGTGGTTATATTTTTTTGAAACCCGATGAGATGAGTTTATGCCATCTCATGCATCATATAGGCACTTGTTGGAAATCACATGCCATGATTTCTTACCATGCCATTTAAAGAGCATTAATGATTGCAAGCTATTGTGATAAATGACGTGATAGATATGAATTTTGTTGTGATATATACTGGGATGGATATTTTTTCTATTGTGATAGGTGTATTGGTACATTTTATGGTTGAATTGGATGGATGCCAAACATTGGTCCCTGAGGATTATGGGCTTCTTGGATCAGAATATGATGAATCACGTTTTAGCCATGGGATGTAAATTATGATGTTATGTGCTATATATGGATTCTAAGATTTGATTCGAAGGGAGTATGGGTCCCCATGGATCAGAATTTGGCACATTGTTGCTTTATTTTGTAAAAATAGGGGTTTTAGGGAAGTTTCGGAGGCTTACTATCTGGAAGACTAGACAACATGGTGTATGTTGCTATGAACACATGCCATGTGTTCTTCTATTCAGGAAGAAAAGAACATTTTATGTACACGCCATGTACTCTGAGTACACATCATGTGATTTTTGACCGTGTATTTTGACTGTCTGTGAGAGAGAAAAGGTTGTTGAGTTTTGATCAGAACACACCGTGTACCTAATGTACACCCCATGTAGTTTTACATAGGTATACTTGTGTGGCTCTGGCCAGGTAAAAGTGCATGGTCGGGAGGGAATAATTGAGTACAGGCCGTGTGTCAGCTTGACACACTGTGTAACGGGGGTGTTTACATGCCCAGGCCGACAGGAGTACACAACCATGTAAGGGCTTACAGTGTGCATGTAGTGTATTGTCCCTGCATGCCATGTACTCGTCTTCTGTTAACTTTTGAAGATTTTATTCTCCTTTTTAGTTATTTAACTCTTGAACTGCGTTCCATGATGAATAATCTTATAATGAGGTGTATGTTCTAAACTTTACAGAGCAATTCCACCATGACACCCTCCAGTAGTATGATAGGAGGGTGGCGATGACCATACCCCGGAGGTGGTAGGCCATGGGCTTCCAGTGGACCCTCAAGTCATGCTAGTTTTGATACCAACTATTATACCGGATGCATGTGATGATGCACTTTTCAGTAAAGGATTTATGAGGTTAATGAAACCCTTTCAGAGAGCACCATAGCCAACCACATCTATGGAAGAACTGAAACGAGTGTTCTAGCAGCAGCATCCACCCACATTTTCTAGGGAAGGTGGGACACAAGCTACAGAGTGATGGCTAGAGGCCATGTTATCAATAATTGAGCATCTTGAGATGCATTCTGAGAGGAGGTTTAATCTCACGACTTATATGTTGCGTGATTCCACCAAGAGGTGGTGGGATGTTACCACACAGACAGAGCGCCAGCGGAACATGGCATGGGAAGATTTTTAGATAGTCTTATATGACTACTTAAATCATGAGACACTAAGGGATGATGAAGCCCATGATTCTATGCATCTGGAGAAGGGTGATCTACTAGTTACGGATTACTCTGCCTTCTTTAATGAGCACTAGTGATTCACCCCTATTCTAATGGGTTACAATCTATCAAATTCAAGGTGAATTGAGGATAGTCTTAGGTATGACATTCGATTGTAGGGGAATATCTTTCAGCTAACTAATGTATCTTCAATAGAGGTTTGGTACTGAGATCTGGTAGTGTTTTGATCCGTAATAGGAAGCATCGTCTAGAACTTACATGCGGTGAATCTAGTGCTCAGAATGTATCTTCTGGTAGTCAGGTGAGGTGCTTCCAGTGTGTAAGAATTGAGTGTACTATACCTCAGTACTTGATGGACCCAATGGATTACCGAGCTTACTACAAGATAGGACACTTATAGAATTTCTACAGGATGTTTCCACCAGCATATAGTGAGAGAGGGTCTGCACCAACTCCATGTTCAGGAGAAGGATCAACAACCTCTCACTGGTCAGGGAACTAGAATATGTCAAGCTGCTCAGGTTGAGGTAGTAGTCATGGCCATGGTAGCTAGACTCTCAAATCTCAATGACAGCAGGGTGGGTCATCTTAGGGTAGTTGGGCAGTGTCTCAAATCCACGGTATAGGATAGAATTATGTGGTGCAACAGAGCCAGCAGGATTAGGATCCCAGACCTTCTACTGTCAAAGGTATTATTCTAGTCACCTCTGTTTTAGATTATGTGCTTTTTGATATAGGGTATTCATATAGTTTTATATCTATACCCATTGTGGAGATCCTAGGGATCCTTGTTTTTACTTTTGATGATGTTATAAAACTAGATACGTTGTTAGGGATTATAATAGAAGGTGTGAGATCGTGCAAGGAGTTCCCCCTAAAAAGTTTTGGGTGTCACTTCATTTGGGATATCTATTTATTAGAAATGACAGGCTTTGATTTCATACTCAGAATGGACTGGTTTGTCTCCTTTCAAACCTTTGTCGATTTTTATCACTATAGGGTGAGTTTTACACCACCAAAGGGAAGATAATTTCTACACAAGGGTGAATGGGGTGTCCAGGTGAGCTGAGCTGGACCCAAACATTATGGGTTTAGTGGGATGACAAAACAGATTGCCTATTTATATTAGGATGACCAGGGGACACGTCAAATGGACTTTCAGCCAGTGGTTGATTTTTTTATGGATGTCTTCCTAGAAAAATTTTTCAGGTTTATCTCTAGTAAGAGAGGTAGAGTTTTATATAGATTTGGTACCAGGAGTAGTACCGGTATCCATTCCTCCATATAAAATAGCTATGATGGAGTTGCAAGAACTCAATAGGAAGCTAGAGGATTTGGAGGTAAAGGGGTTTATCTGACCTATAACTTCTCTGGGAGGGTTCACCAGTCCTTTTTGTGAAAAAAGGAGGATGGTACCCTTAGTCTATGCATGGATTATCAGAAATTGAACCATTTAATGGTAAAGAGCCGTTATCCTCTTCCACAAATAGATGATCTCTTTGATCAAATCTGAAGAGCTTGGGTATTCTATAAGATTGATCTGAGATCTGGTTATCATCAAGTGCATGTTTGATCATCAGACATACCTTGCACAGCTTTCTGAATAATATATGGTCTATATTAGTATGTGGTTATGTTTTTTAGTCTCAAAAATTCTCCAACGGTCTTCATGGAACTGATGAGTCAAGTGTCCCATCCCTATCTTGATTCTTTTGTTGCGGTTTTTTGTGGATGATATCTTGGTGTATTCTCATAATCAACACAACCATTCCAAACATCTTGAGATCATTTTGAGTGCATTGAGAGAGCATCAGTTATATGTTAATCTCTCAAAGTGCCACTTCTAGATGGATTAGATTCACTTCCTAGGTCACGTCATCTCAGATACAGGAGTATCAGTGGACCCAGAGAAGGTGAGAGTAGTAGTTACCTGGGAGAATCCCAAGAACTTATTTGAGGTGTAGAGTTTTCTAGGGCTGGTTGGTTACTATAGAAATTTCATACAGGACTTCTCATGCTTAGCAGCACCGATGAAGGGCTTGACAAAGAAGTGTATGAAATACGTATGGTCAGATTCTTACAATACGGTCTTTTAGGAGATGAAAGGGAGATTAACTTCAGCCCTAATATTGATTTTTCTAGAGCCATGAAGGAGTTATACAGTTTATTATGATGCATTAGGTATCAAGCTAGGAGTAGTGCTTATGCAGGGGTATTGAGTTATTGTGTACGGGTCTCGAAAACTGAGGCCACATGATAGGAACTACTCGATGCACAATATTGAGTTAGCTGCAGTTGTTCATGCCTTATGATATTAGACAAATTACTTTATGGGAGAGTGTTTTGTGGTGTACATATACCAAAAAGTCTCAAGTACATCTTTACTCAGTATAATCTGAATATGAGGTAGCGAATATGGGTGGAATATCATCAGTCTTTCGAATTCAATCTTTCCTACACACCTAGGAAAGGCAATGCAGTGGCCGATGAACTGAATAGGAGGACTCTGATACAAGAAGGGATGTATTCCAATAGTGAGTGGAAGTTGATGGCGTTGTTCTTTGAGATGAATTTATAGGTGCCCGATAGGTAGGGGAATAATTTTCTTACATCATTAGTTGTTACCTCTACCTTACTGGATAGAGTGAATATGTGGAAACTATTGAATTATGAAGCCCTGGTTATATGGGAGATTATTTCAAGAGAGGAACCTCATCCTGGTTGGACCATAGGTGAGGATAAGTTTTTACAGTTATAGGGTCGCTTATGGGTTTTGACAGACATGCGCGAGAAGATGATGCAGGATTTTCGAGCTTCATTTTAGGAAGTGCATCCTGGTGTCACCAAGATGTATCAGGATTTACATCTTTAGTATTGGTGGCCAATAATGAAGGGATATGTAGCTGGTTTTTTCATGAGATGTTCCACCTATCATAAAGTGAAGATAGAATGCCAAAGACCAGCAAGAATTTTGTAGCAGCTACCCATTCCTATGTAGAAATGGAATGACGTCATGGTGGATTTCATAATGGGTTTACCGAGGTCACCCTAAGTTAATGATGTAGTATGGGTTGTGGTTGATAGGTTTATGAAGGTTTCACATTTTCTTCTTATCAAGGAAACATTTAGTTTTGATGAGCTTGGGAGGTTGTACATTCTTCATATTGTATGACCGCATGGGGTCCCACATTCTATCATTTCATATAAGGATTCCCGATTTACTTCTTGTTTTTGGAAATGGATACAGAGGGATTTGGTATATAGGTGCTTCTGAGCATAAATTACAACCTGAGATAGATGGCCAGTCAGAGCACATGATTCAGCTACTGGAGGACATGCTTCGGGCATGCATCCTGGATTTATGGGGTTCTTGGGAGACACACATACCCCTTGTTGAGTTCACCTACAAAAATAGCTTCCAGGATACTATTCAGATGGATCCATCAGATAATTTTTCGGGTAGGCCATGCTGATCACCCCTGTGTTGGCAGGAAGAAGGAGAGGTAGGGATGATAGGACCTCATCTTGTCTAGGAGACCAGTTAGTAGGTTCAATTGATTCATAAATGGATGGCCACTGCATGGTCTCTTCAGAAATCATGCATCGATCATCATAGACAACCTTTGGAGTTTGAGTTCGGGGATCAACTTTTCCTACATGTTGCACTGAGTTTGGGACACAAGAGGATCAGGAGACAGGGTAATATTTCACTAAGATACATTGGTCCATTTGAGATTCTGGAGAGGGTCGGGCTGGTTTCCTATCAATTGCAGTAACCTCAGAGGTACAGGGATATGCATGACATCTTCTGCATTTCTCAGTTGTAATGATGCTTTTTGGACCTATCTCACACCTTATATCCCTAGTAAGTGGAGTTTCAAGAAGATACATACTTTCTGGAGCATCACATTCATACTATGGATCATAGCACAAAGGTTCTTGATGGCCAGTTTGTTCTTTTAGTATGGGTGTTATGGCAGCACAGTCAAGTGTAGTACAAGACTTATGAAATGGAGGTCGACATACAATAGCAATGGATAGAGTTATTCTATGATGTTCCTTCAACACCCTTGGAAGGGAAATTCAGGGAATAATTACTTTAAGGGGGGAAATTTGTAATAATTCGGTTCTTCCTTAAGGTATTGATCTTTACTTTTCATTTTGTACTTAAGAAAATGGGGGGAAATAGGTCTAGGGGCTAGCTTTAGTCCTATTACGTGACATGACCAGGAACTAAACGCCATGTACTTATAGGTACACACCGTGTATGTAAGGGTACACACCATGTAATACCGGTACACAGGCATGTAATGTTTTGGATAGAATTTTTATGAACACAGCATGTAGTCTCAATTACACATCATGTACTTTTTTTAATTGATTAAATTGGGTAGTAGTGTTGTTTTTGTAAAGACGCACAGAACTCACCCCTTTTTTCGTGTGCCCAGGTGATCTGAGGACAGGGTGGCCTCTCATTTCTTTGTATGGTCTCCTATTCGAAAAACGTTGGATGTGTTGGATTCCCCTTGGTAAGCTCTCAATTCCTCTTGAGCCTTTCCTCCTGGTTTCTTCTCTTGTTCTAGTTATTTAAGGTCAATAGTTTATACATGTTTTGTAGATCTACTCCATTCTAGGTCAGATTAGAGTCCAACACTGGATGAGGAGAGTCGTACAATTATGAATTAGGTGTTCTTGTGACTTTTTTGAATTTTCATAGTTATTTATATATATTGGAGTGTCGCATGACCACTTTTAGGGTGTCTCTTGATTGAATAATGAAACATGTTATTTCCTATTGAGGATTAGGTAATTAATTGGATAATTTGAAAGCATGTTTCGGGTCCTGAACCTTGATTTAGGTCCACCCCATGGGTGTGTTTCCCTTGAATGGTTATTTGTCCTAGAATGCCTATGAGGCTTGACTTAAATTCCCATTATTTAGTTATTAAAAATGTATTACTCATTATATGAATTTCCCACATTAGATATTTATTATGTTAAACCTTGTAAATGTTTAAATTTCATAATCGGATTGTTATATTTTTTATCGTACAAGTTATCCTTGTTTAACCATATAATAGTTTAATTTACTTGTGTTGGTTATTATGTAAATTGAGCCCACGTGAGTTGATTATGTTAAATCCATGAGATAGTTTAATTCACATGTGTTACTTTTTATATGAACTGTGTAATTGAATTAAATAATAAAAAGAGGTAATTAGCAGTGGGTGAGCCATAGCCATGGTTAAAAGACAAGGTTGGGCTCATGCGACAAATTTCACCTTATATACCTTGGGTGAACCATTGTATCAGTTAAAATAAAATGGATAGGCTCAAGAGGTTAATTATGTAAAGGTCGTGAGTGAGCCACAGATAGGGTGGTTGAGCTCATTGAGGCTTGTCTAAAATGTCGAGCGAACCTAGGATCCATTGAGGGATACCTAGGTCCGGCTATATTGGAAAATGATTAAATGATTATTATATCGTGAGTTGATAGTTACTTTTATACAAGGGGTCTTTGGGCCTAGGATGGACCCTGAGACTTTATATAATTCTCAGAACATGAATAATTAAATGGATGACTTATGAAGCATCTTCCAAGAAAAATCACAAGCTTCGATTCGGTCTTCACTTATACCTCTATAGATTGTCTCCCAATACATCTTTTGTGCTTCCTTTTGAGTACTCATAGTTTATTGATTTCACTATTGTGTGTTGCCTATATATATATCCATTGATAGATTAGCACAGACCTAGGGTGGTTTTCTATTGGGATTTAGTCTCACGCCCTGTTTGGGTCATGCTTTTGGGCCCAAACAGATTATATGATTATAGGTGTTGATCAGGGAAATCACCCTTCTATAGGTGCTTAATGTTCTACTTAGTAGTTGGAGAGCACGGGACCGAGCCAAGGCTTGCGATGCTTCCTAGTCGTTTTTTGTTTCTTTTGTGTTTTTTAGACATATATTATGTATTACAGTAATGTAATTATTTTGGCTAATTTCTTAGAACATATAACATGCTGCATCATATTTTGTATATAATGATGCTCGGCTACTTACCTTATTAGTCTTACATTGTTTATTTTAGTTTTATGTTGTTTACTAATTCTGATATTGTATTATTATTTATTCCACCGTGTTACACTCTACCAATGAGGGCATAGTTTCCCCACTATCACACCTTAGGCCCTCAGTGCTAGTTGAAATCCTTTTATGTTTGTGGAAATGAACTTGAGGCCATGTGGCCAACTAGGTATGGGGAACCAGTTGAGTGGCATTCATATCTGAGACATTACATAACTCATTTTGGTATTTCCTCACATTGGTCAGCCAACTTTTTCAGGAACTATAAGAATGAGATTGACTCATTATGAGTCGGAGATAGGATATTTGATCCTTATATCTAAAATATTCTATATCTATTTTTTAACAACATCCACCATAGTTAGATTCATTCTTATTTGGGGCTATATAATAGTTTTATCATTTTCTGTAAAATAAATATTATACTTGAAGAATTTAGGATTAATACCTATAATGTCACCTAAAATTAAGCCTATTGTATGCACATTTTCCATTAAATTTTTAATCAATTTATGTTCTTGGTTTATAGATAGGTTATTTTCAATGATTACTAGAAGTTTTTTTCCTTCTATTAAGTACACATACTTCAATTTAGCAGTCGTTGGTTTTAATTACAAATTTGGAGTTTCTTTAAGAATGAAATCAGATTGGCGTTCATCACACCCATATATTATGTTTCTAGCACATAGTATGGCAAATAATATTATTATTTAAAAAATAAAAAATAAAATTCATCAAAAAAATATAATTTACCTCATCTTCTAAGTATAAAAATTGATTTTCCAAATTTCTGAATAACTTTATTTCTAATTAAATTATCAATCATTAATTGTTTCCCTAAGGATAAAATTTTATATAACATACATGGATATTCATTAGGTTCATCATATTCAATTATGGAATGCTTATAAAGTGAATAGTCCTCTTAAGGATGCCTCATATAGTTAAAAATGTTGAAGTGTACAATGCTATCTTTAAACTCCATGGAGAGGTTTCTTTAATGCGCATTAATGATGGTTTCTTTTTTATTCAATAAAGTTATACCTAAAATGATGGGTGAGTGTGTAGGAGATATATCATTCTCCATGTTAAGTAATAAAATTCTAATAGGAAAATAAAATTTTGACCTATAACTAACACATATTCCAAAACTACTATTAGAAAGTCAATGGATATGTTTTCAAGTTTTACCACCACACTTGTGGGATTTAAGTCTACCATCTGCAAATAAGTAAAAAACTAAGTGAGGCATAACATTAATGGTAGAACCCAATTCACATAATTCATCATAAAAATCCATTGAACCAATGGTGAATAGAAATAAAATATCCCTATATCTTAAAATGTTTTGGGTAATTTTAGTGTGATTGAAGCTAATACACTTCTTCCCAAGTTGAAACCATCACTCCCTTGAAGCTTCCTCTTAATAATGAAAAGAACCCTAAAAAATTAACATAGTTATGATTTTTTTGTGATATTTAAAAATTAGAATATTGATCTCAAATTTCTATAATGTTTCTAGAATTTCTATTTAATTTTATCCATTTTATGTTTTATTGTATTGGATCATTCTTAATGGGAATTGAATTGTAAGTTCTTCCTTCTCCCTTTGATTCCTTTGAGATGGGGTATATTTTTTATTTCTTCTTAGAACATATCTCTCCTATTTTTTATTCTATTCTTATCAAGGATGGTTATCATGAATCTTCCATAATTTTCAACATATTTATCTTCACTATTGTTTTGATTACTCTTAAGTTTAGGGATGTATAGTTGGGATATTAGTTCACATATATTTTTTTATATGATCGCTATAAGTTTTCCTAGTTGATTAGTTAACTCATTTACTTAATTCCTCAACTCCTCTACTTCAGGCCCTTGTAACAACTATATAGGTGGTTGTGCACTGGTAGAGGGTTGTTCAAAAGGTATTTTTTACTAGAAAAAAGGAGATATTGGTAAGTATATTAGCTGTGAGGTTGATTTTATAGTGGTTATAAAGGTGGATCGTTATATAATAGTGGGGTTTACAATTAAAATGGGGGTTGTTATTGGAATTGGTGTTGGTAGGGTGGTCTAAACCAAATTTTTGGATTACAAAATACAAATTGAACTTGGTAATTATCTCTTTATCCTATATTTAGTTGTCAATATTGCCTCTACTAGTAGGCTACTAAATAGTTCTTATTTTTTAGTACTTCAATACATTGATCAGTAAAATGATAGAGGGATGAACAAAAACTGAATACCTTGACTGTTGTTTTTTTTACACTAGTTTTATTCAAGGCTATTTTTCCTAAAAATCTTGTAATATATTTAAGTTTATATTATAAAAAAGTAATAAATTAGAATCTATTTCCTCATTAATTCCTCTTAGGCATGTACCACTTATGCCAAACTATTGTGAGTTTTATGAAATATTTTCAATGAGTTATTTTTCTTATACTGGTTATTTTTATATCTAAGATTCTCTATATGATACATCTAAAATATTTCAATCATTATCAAGTAAGAATTAATAAAATAATATAATAAAGTTTTGTTCCATGATGACTTGATGTGGGAATATAATACAAAGCTTCTTGAATCACTCTTAATACTCATAAAGAGACTCTCCTACTTCTTGCCCGATGGTGTATATATATTTTTTAATGGTTATTCTATTTAATTTAGGGAATAATATCTAAATGAAACATATTTTTAAGAACTCCTAGTAATTTAATTCTATTATTTGTAGGTTTTACAATCAATCCTTAATTGATCCTTAGAGAAAAAGGGAATGCAAATAGATTAAATTTTTTCTTAATCACTCCTTTGGGGTTAATAGAGTAGAAAAGTGTAAACTCTTTTATGTGTTTATTTGGATCTTCTCCTACCAATCCATGAAATTTTGATAATATTTTGATTAATCCATCTTTCAATACAAAATCATTTTTTAAAATAAGAATTAAAATGTGATTGTTCATATTTCTAAACTAAGGGTAAAGAGAATATCTTAGAGTTTTATTTGGGTTGGCTTCTATGATAGTAGGATCAATGTGAAAAATATATGTTTACCATTACCATGTCAAGGAAACTTCCTAAAATTGAGATTTCATATTTAAATTCCACAGTCTAGATACAAAAATTCTTTCTATTTCAAGATCATAATGATAAGGTGTATTGTTAGAGGTCTCAATCATGTAATTTAAAAAATAGATTTATGGAAAATCCTCCCAAGTAACAAAAATATGTTTTGAAAACACCATGTAATGGAGAGTGTCAAATAAATCATTTCCTGGGTTAAATTTATCATTAGTGTTAACCCTATAATTTTATCTAGAGAATAGTTATTAGAAATCAGTTCTTGCCTTAATAATAAGAAAAGGGGGTCTTTTGAATTTTTTTGGTTTGAAAACCAAGTGAATTAGTTCAGTAAGAGATTAAAAAAATGATGAATGGGTGATTGAATAAGGTTTGTTTATCAAATTACAAAAATATACTCATCCTTAAATTAATGGATCCTCTTATTATTAACTTGTAGGTGGGAGGTGTCACAATTTATTCACCTCTAACCCTTGGTTGAATAGTTTTAGTGAGTTTCAGCTTAACAGATATAACTACTTATTTATACCCTCCTTCCTATATATAAATTTAAAATTGTAAATAACTCATATCGAGATCAATAAATACCCAATTTTTTCTTCTAATTCCTGAGCAAAGAAATATTTTCTACTACCCCTTCTAAATGAGACAGTAATTTCCTAGTTCTTCACTACTCACCTCTTTCCAATTCCATCATAAATTGACTAAAACTTGATGGAGTGAGATTATAGATCATATTCCAAATAAATAAATAATAAACAAGATTAAATTAAACATAATCACATCTAATTTAGTAACTTTTACTAAATATTGAAACTAGTTTAACAAAATATATATATTTTATTTATGAAATTTTTAAGACTCAAGCATTAAAAAAGGTTAGCCTTTCCTTCCTGGGTTACTCAAGAATTTATCCCTCCATTAAAGGGATCTAAAAGATGAATGGAAAAGAATAAGTTATTATATAATTAAATTAAATCAAAAAAAAGTGGTAAACAATAACAATAGTGAACTGTAGACAGACTCCCACCTTTAGCATCATACTCTTTTTAAGAGATATATTTTCCTTAACGTTTAGATTATGGAAAAAACCTCTAAGATTTTTTTTCTCTTAAATTATTTCCTTTTTTTATTCCCCATGATCTCCATATTCTTTATGATCCATGAATCTCTATGAAATCTATAGGATATCCTTTTTTTTATCAAAATATCATGTATATTATAATCCATATGGATGCCTCTAATTGGTTATATAAATACTGATATGGAAGCCTAAATACTTGTATTTAATTATAGATAATCCTTATGAAGTTCCCTTGGAACATCATCCTTTCACTAATTTTCACAATGGAATAATGTTTACAAAGGTCATTATAGAACTTTTCAAGGATTTTTTCATGATTATGAAGACATATCCATGCCTTTTATGATACTTAAAGTGTCCATAATGATGTTTACATAGATAAAGATGATTATTATATAGATAATGACCAAGAATATGAAACACTAGAAATCATGATTTTGGTGCACTAGATGATTTTTATGTAGGGTGCTAAATTGTCATGAACCAAATCTAGTCTTCATCGAAACCGGCACAAAACCCGGCCCATGACAAGGCCCGAAAGGCATTCCCAATCCCAATGGACTAGAACAAGTGCCCAGGTATCACAAAATAGAATTTGGGAACAATTTACCCAAGTTTATAAACTTAGAACAACCAACGAATCCAATAAAATGAATCTGTATTTTTCAAACAAAATCAACTTTTAAAAAATTTCATAATTGAATTACACAATTTAAAACAATTTTCAAAGACCATTAAAAAGGTAAAAAACCAAAAATTACATCCCAAGAACCTCCACATGGCGAGAGGCACCCCCCTCAAACCATATCCACAATACTGCATCATGATAGACTGCTAAAAACATAAATCGTTGGTACAAGAGTTGTACCCAAACCTGTGGCAAAAATAAACAAGTCTACTTAAACCCAAAGGTGTAAGTAGGGTGTGAGCCAAATACCAATAGGATTCCACCACTAAGATATTCCATGTGATAAACATTCAAAGACGAAAAGCTTGCAAGTCTTGGTAAACAAGAAATGCTAGTTATAATTTCTAAAGAATGAAACTTTAAATAAAAACAATTTTCAAGTGGACTATTTCAAAGAATCAACACTTTTAAATAAAATAAAAAAGATACTGAATTTTCTACCCCAATATATCATATTCCTATGGTATGCATAAATCATCCAATGAGCATAACCAATAGGAAATAACCCCTAGGCACTAGCTTGTTGTGGGTCTCAGGTACCTTGTATCTCGATGAAGGTAACCATCACAAATATTTATTCTCGTGCATGATCCACTAGTATGGAACATATTAATAACCTTGTGGTCCCCTGTCATCATCATAATAGATCAGTTAGTGTTGTAAGAATTAAACTTTCTACATGAAACTGAGGCCAAACCCCACGGGATCACTAGCATACTAGTACACGTCCGTCCACCAAGATACCCGGGTTTCCCTCTTGTGCTCAAACAAGTTCAAGAGGCCACGAAATATAATTTTCATATGAAAATATCACTTCCACATCACATATTCACATAACATCCCACTCACATGTTGAATAATACCCTTTTCATAAACAAAATCCATTTTTCACATCACACTCACACAAAACTGCCCACAAACATGGTTCGCACCCACATCATAATTTCATAAATGACCTCGACAAATTACAAAACATTATCAAAATGTTTGACATAAAAATGGCCACTTTATCTTTCAAAAACTCATTTTAGGTGAACACACTCACTAAAATAGTACATATACATCCTTTTCCCCCATTCATTAACCCAATAAAATATCTACAATTTTCATAAAACAAACCCAATGGGTATAACTATGTTTTGCACACAAAATGCATTTCAACACCCTATTTAAAAGCCAAAATCACACCAATACCAATCCAAAACGGAACTGGAATCCCTATAAATATTTATTAAACTACTTTCACATATTATAAAATCATCTCAAATAATACCACAAAATATGCACATAAAAAAACACACATTTTTATAAAACACCTTCAAGAAGTATTACAAAGTTCTACACATAAAAACCATTCAAAATCCCCCTTACAAGTCCCACATGACACTAAGGCATTAAAAGACCATAATTTTAAGCCCCTTTCAACAACTAATAAATCAATTTCATATTTTATAAAATTGCTACAAAATATATCACTAGAGTTACATTTCAAAAGTATAAAACTTCAAAAAAAATGTAACTTTCACACTAAATGATTTACTAATTCTACCAAATATGGTTTTTTCATCACACCAAACATATTAGAAACATGATAAGTTAATAAAAAAAGAATTATAACTCATTATAAAATTATTACACATGGAATCACCTACCTTTTGTGTCAAAACCCTTAAATCATGGAGTGAAACTTAGACTGCACCACCGTCGCACCACAAGGGGTGAAAACCAACCCCAAACCACAATATTTCTACAAAACGTCCACTAGTTAAACCCTAGGTACAAACCATAGATACTAGACACATTATAACTTCAATAAAGGGTGAAATAAACCCTAAGTAAAGGGAAGAAATCAAAGAGAGGAGGACTTACTTGCAAGATTTTGATGTTCCCCCCATCAAATCTTCCTTCAAAGTTGAGGTAAAATGGAGGGTGAGAGACCTTGGAGGCTTTCCATAGAGGTAGGGAAATAAATGGTGAATAATGGGGCAGATTTGGGTTTATTATGGAAGGGAAAATTTGTAAATTTAAAATATTTTTAATGACCTGGACACCTTTGCACAGTTTGGCTACATGATTTAGTAAACTGTGCGGCCAAACCGTGCAGCCTGTTCTGGCCACCCAAAACCATGATATTCTCATTCAATTTTAGGGATTTATAAGTGGGAAACCTAGGGGAAATATAGGCCAAGGATTGGGAATAATAAATCCCAAAAGAAACCATCCTCTTCACCCTAAAACTCATCCAACTCGAGGGTACAAACCACCTCAACAACTTACCCCACAAGTGGTTCCACTATGAGTTTCACAAAACCAACTCCAGAACACCACAACCTAATAACATCATTTTGACAAAAGAGGAAGACAAGTACCACAAAAGACCCCCAAGAATAATTTCACAGATCAATAACATAAGAGGAACCAAATTTTCAAACCCAAAACACCCATAAACCAAGAGAAATCTAAGAACCAAAAGAGGATTTTAATCAAAGCATGGAATTGAAAATCTAGGTGTGACATAAATGATTATTACACAGTCTGAATTCATGATTATAGTACACTAGATTTATATTTTTTATGTCAATTCCTTTGTTATCTTTTCAATATTTCTTAGGAATTTAATCCATAATAATCCTTCAAGCGTAACCAATTTCATTAAAAAAATTCTTATCAAGAATAACATCTAATGTCGTATTCCATGCTCAAATTAATTACAATTCCAAGGTAATGAATAATCTATAGAAATCCATTCACATTTCTCCAAAATTAAAATAAGTGGATTAAATTTCAAATTTGGATATTTTAAACAATATATACACAGTCAAATTATTTGACACTTTAATTCCAAAACTTATTAGTACTCAATGAATATTGGTCCCCATATAAATTTTGTATACTAAGAGGGTTGAATTTGGGTATATTCAGCTATAATTGTTTTCCCTTATCAAGATCTTATTCCGTAGTTATCATGGATACTTTTATCTCTGTTATAATTTTTATAAAAATAATGAAATTATTAAAGAGGGACACATGAGTTTTACTTGGTTCACCCGAATGGGATACTCCAAAGATAATTAATGATAATGTGTATGTGAACTATAAACACTAAATCTCTCTACCTTTTAGTTACAAGGATTGGAGTGCCTACAATGACCCTCTTGGTTTACAACCATGAACACAAAAAATCTCACTTATCTCATAACAGAGTAGGATTCACTACACCCCCTGTAACATAATTATTCTCCCACAAACTATAATTGGTGGTTACACCTATAGTGGTGTATCACTTTATTTCACCTTCCATTATTTTATAAACTCCAAAAGAACTCCTATAGAGAAGGAATCTTGTAACGCATCTATTTTTCTAACGTAGTCATCTGATAGTGCTTCTCACCAACCTAATTTTCTCCATTGATAATCATGTGCCAAAAATATACAAAAATTGGTTATCCTTCTTCTTTTTCATGACACCTTAAAACATACTATTTTTCATGAAAAATATATTCCCAAATTTATCATGTAAAAGATATATTTCAATTCTCAACCCTTGTCAATTCCTAACAACTCTTATTATAAAAAGAATAAAACAAATAATCTATTTGATTACTTCCAAATAACCCATTAGATTGAATATTAAAAATAATCTCATCTGGAATTACACTAATCTTTACATAACCTACTTAACTCCCCAAGAAGAGCAACTTGGTCATTTTGGTTCCACCAGAAACATCCTCAAAGTTCATTAAAATAATAAGAATAAGTTTTCTTGAACTTCCCTTGAGTACCACCTTGATTTTATTCAAGATATGGAAACCATATATGAATGATGATGAAATAAAAGGGATGTTACAAGTCACCTAGTTCTAGAAAAATTCATGAATCTGTATCCCTTATGTTTTCATTGCCTTTTAAAAAACTCTATATGGATACCTTCATAATCCTATACATGGATTACTTTTGATAATTACATACATGGATCCTGGTAAAATTCATATACATGGTCCATAATGTTGTTAAGTTCCTTTACATTGTTAAATTATTTTTTTATATCCAAATTCTATGTGCAGTTGGATTCATTCACTGTAATGCCCCGACCCTTGAAGCCTAGAGTCGGTGCCATACTTTATTACATTGGAAAGATTACAAGTAATAAGATATAGAAGGACAGACCAGTTTAGCGGTTTTGGAAAACCATATTACTTACATGATACCCATATTACATTGGTAAGTGGAAAATAAAACATGATACATCATAAAATTAAATGAACAACATCCTTGAAATCTCATTCAAATGTTTCTTCTTCGTAACCTGTGAAAAGAAAACAAAATAAGGGTGATATTGAATGATTGGTAAGGGTAAGTATAGTAGAATAAATAATTAATCAATGATAATAATAAACATGGAAAATTAAATAACTGAGAACAGAAGTTATTTATATAACTAGATAAGTCAAAATAAAAAAGGCAAGATAAGTAACTGAAATACATGTCATTTAATCAATAAACTAAGAATGAACTACTTCTATAGATAATGTCAAAGTGAAAATCACATGGATAAATAAAAATTGAGTATGAATAAATTAAATACTTAATTATTGGATTCCATTATTCCTATGTATATGGTACCTTTACCGTCAAGACTATTCAAAAGATGGTTTATAACATATTAGGTAAAAACCCATTTGATTGGCCAAATGATTCATCACATGAGACTACAAATGCATTAAAGGGAAATCTATAACAGAGACCCACCCATGTCATACCTATCAAAATAATTCCTCATATATCTAGTAATCTATTTAATTCATGAACAATATTCCTTATCAAATATTTTTATTGAGTAAAAGATATGAATTTATCAATATTTCCCCAACTAATCAAATATCTTCCAAAGTGTGAATCGTATGTAAAAATGGTATAAAATTTAGTAAATAATTATTCCCATAACATAATATTATGGATATTTAAAATAAATTTAATTTAAAATGGAAAATGTTCATAAGTAATTTATTGTTTCAAGAGAAAGCTAACAATCAAAAAAGAAAGTGAGATTGTAAAGATAACTTTTACCACTTGGTAATTTTCAAGTCAATACCATTGGATCAGATAATTCAAAGTGAAACGTATAATACCGTGATATATGAGTGAATCGTGATATTAAATGACAAAGAGGAAGTATATAAACCACATTATATTGAATTAGTACATAATAACAAATAAGTCTCAATTGAGTGTAAATTGAGACGAAATCCCCTACCTTACACTTACTTTTGGTTAAATTTGATTTAACCTTCTATATAGTGGATTTAATAATTTTATTAACTTATAAATTAAACGTAATCACATTTATAATATCATATATTATCTTATTATAATATCTGATTACTCATTTGTTAATAATCTGTCATTTTTTTTCACTGTTTCTGGTGTTAATTGTCTAGTTTTTCAGGTATGTTTTGACTTGTTATTTTTTTCTTCCTATTATGTAAATCATGATTTATTCATCTATAGAGTTAAAATCATGATTTAAATATCATATATATTCCGTATATATGTATTTATTTTAATCCATAAAATTTGTAGATATGAAATGAAATGCACCGCTCATGTAGATGGTAGGTCATACATACGCATGAACGATGCTTTCATTTTCTTATCAAATTTAAAAATTAAGTAATATATATGTATATGTATATTATTATTCTATTATAATATTTATGTTTTATATATAACATATTTTTATAAATATAATCCTTAGTAAATTTTATGTAATGTGTGAACGAATCACATCACTTTGAGAAGACGGTAGTCCACACGTCCACAAACGATGTTATCGTATTCCCAAAAAATGGAAATTACAAATTTATGTGTCATATAAAAAATAAATAAGCATAAATACATTATTAATATAATATATATCATATATAAACTATAAATAAATCATTATTTCCAACCTTTAAAGCTTGTAATAGAAGAACAAATGACATCAGTTCACGAGGCAGTAGTCCATCGTACAAATGAATAATGATTGTGTTTCCCATTTGATGGAAGTGTGTGTGAGTGTAGGCTATAACATAAACATAAAAACATTCCAGTATATTGAGTATAAATTTTTTATTATATAGAAAATATTTAATAATAATTTAAGGGATAGATGAAGAAATGAAATAAAAATTATCATTGAAGAACGTTACCTTTTTTTCGAGAAACTCCTTTTATACCAAAATACTTCCTCGGTTGTATTTATGAAAAAATTTAGTATTCTGGATTTGGTAGTGAGTTTTGGAAAATTATTTGGTTATGTTTTAGATGATCCAAATGTCTTTAAAGGTGTGAATAAGTGGGAGGGATGAGTTTCTTTTTATATTGGAGGAGTGGTATTCCTGTAAATTTTTGAAAGATGGAATTTCACCCATGTTTTTTCAATGTAAAGTTGCTCCAATAATGAAAAAAATTAGATAAAATAGATTATATATTCGAAATATTCCCATTAGATATGTTTCAAACATGTTTCTAGGTCATTTTTACCCTTAAGTTATAGGTTTAGTCCTCTGTTAAGCTAGTTTTTCTCTTAATCGATATAATTAATTTTAAATTATTTCATGGATATTTTTGGTAAAAAATTAAATTAAACTCATTAAAAATTATCAATTATTCTTATTAAAAATATGGAATCCATTTTCTAAATTAAAATTTCATAATTGGTAGAAATTAATTTAAAATTAATCTCATATATGGGACGACAAAGCGGGTTTTTAAAATGAAAACGTTCAAAAGTTTGAAATGTTTTTATATCAAATTTCAATGTGAAATTGATTAAAATTACCTACATAAGATTAATATATTTATAATTTAACTAATTCAATATTAAATCTAACTTAAAATATTATTTAACACTCTAAAATATTTAGATGAAAAAACAGTTTTCAATTAAAATTCGGTATTATTCATTATTCAACAAAAAATGAAAATTCTTGGAAAAATACAAAAAATTCACCTCATGATAATTTTAATATTACTATTTAAAAAAAATTATAAAATTTCCAAAATTTATTTTTAAATGGTTTCTCCATTAAAAGGCGTAAAAACATCCTTTTGAAAAATATAGATTTTTATACCTAAAATTGGATTTGTTCTTATCCTATGCCTATCAAAACTATTAGATGAATATAAAAAATAATTGATTTAATATATATATATATATATATATCATTAAATAATGGGTATTATTTTGATTTATTAAGACAAAATGCCTTTGGGTGCATAAAAATAGTTTTTTATAAAAACATTTCCTCTATATTCAACTGATTTTTATATTCATATCTAATTACTTAGTAATAAATGAATTAAACCATATAGTATTATAAGTTAGTTATTTTTATTAAGAACTTCCAATTTAATATCTAGGTTGTATCTTATTATATAAAATGATAATAGTTTTAATAATATATTATTGTTCGGTAAAACTCAGTCTTGCATGTTACGCAAGCTGTTGAAGAAATTCATTAATGTATGTAATGAAATTTATCATCGGTGTTCCATATAGAGAAATATAAACTTTATGTATCATGTAACATGAGCATAACTTTGTGTTTCATATAAATAAGTATATTAACAAAATCAAATTTATTCTAAAAGTAAAATTTTGTAAAGTCTTGGGGTATTATATTCTCTCCACCTTAAATAAATTGTGTCCTCATAATTCAAACTTGATCTCGATAATCAAGGGATTGATATTTTAAAATAAACTATTGTTGAAAAAACCACATTACAAATATGGTTAATAACACATATTCTTAATAAGTATGAAAGGAAATGTGAAAGTCTCCATAAAACTAGGCTATCAAATAGGAGAACATTATTTAAAACTTGTACATGGAAGATAAATCTAACTATCAAGTTTGGATAGAGATAGATAGAGAATATGTTTATTTGAAAATTGATGAACAAAAATCCTTAATCCATATTTATTAAAAAGTTCATTAATATCATAAAAAATGATGATAATACGACAACATTTTTGTTTCAAATCCCTTTTCCCTGGAGTTGTGGAATTCCTTAGCTCTCTATGAATATAAGTAAATATGTGTTATTATTCCATAAAAACAATATTATCCATTGGTTGTGCCTTAAAATATTTCTACTTAATTTATTAGAACATGTTTCATCATATGGTGAGTAATAAATTAACCTTTAAAACCTCATATAAATATCAACTTATTCCATTTCATAAATGGTTAATTTTTCCAAAAGATTATGATCTAATACTTTATAAGGAAGGTCACTAAATTTCCAAAATGAACATATCATTAGCCTTAAATAAACATGAAATAGCTCTTAATTTTCACTCCAAATGTGGTAATACCTTCATCATGTATTCTATTGAAACATGGTAATAACCTAAATTACCAAATAATTGTTATTGGAAACATTCATTCTTCATTATTCCTTAAGAAAAACATAGGTTATTTAATATATTCCTTAAATATGAAAAATTATATAAACTCCATCAATGATAGTATAAACCACTTTGTTAAAAAAATCTTTAATTATTTCAAAGGTAGTCGGTAACATCCAATTTAATTTATCCATAATAATCATCTCATTATACAAAAATTATTATCTCAACATTCGTAACATGTAAAGTATTTTCTTTCCCTAAATCGTATGCTTTCCAAGAAGTTAAAGTTATCACTTAATAATTTTTCTTAGTACTATTCAACATACTCTTTCAAATACTTAAAGAAAAGTACTATAGTAAAATACTTATATATTTCATAATTCTCAGAACTAGTAAACCACTAATAAAATACTCAAATGACAAGTTTCTTGAATACAAACATAGAAATATTGATCATTCCTCTTCATCTATGCTTGTAGCATAATCTTGACCATGATCCATTAGCCTCTTTTGGGGTATATTCCTTTAATGCTTTAGAAATTGATTTGTGTAGTGTTATATCTCATTGTATTCAAACCATTGTACATTAGCAACCTTCTTTTTACCCATTTAATCACAAGCATGGTGTCCTTTCTCTCCACACTTGTATCAAAATACTATTCCTTTTGAGAAAGTGCATGGGTGTTTCTTTCCACAATTGTCACATGTTGGGAAGTACTTCTTTCCCTTCTTCTATTTATCCATCATTTTCTCTACCATACTCTTCTTCTCTTACTTCCCTTAAAATTCATAGGATTTGGATATTTCTTTACCTATCTTTTTAGAAAATGATATTATGTACTCATTTGATTAAAATTCTTGGGAGACTATTTCCCTTTGAAATATTGGTTTAATACCATAAAATTTATGATCTTTATTACTATTTGGATCATTTTCATCAGTGAGGTTAGTGTTCCTTCTTCTAGGTTCCATTTATAAATGATAACATACACTATATTAAATTATATAATTATTAAACATAATGTATAATCCCAAAACTAGTGAAATACTTGACATAAATTGAGAAATTTATGTATATATAATATCATAATCACAAACATGGTTTCTTTATGATGTTATTCTATAATTATACTTAAATTGTATCATAGGTTTATTTTCCCAAATCTATATTTTACTAAATCTAGTTTCAATTTTTTTTACTAAACTTCCTTTAATACCTACTATAACTCCCTAACCCCAGAATCCAGAAGTTGGTGCCTTACTTTATTACATTGGAATGATTATAAGGAATTAAATACCTAAGGGATGATCATTTTAGTGGTTTTGGAAAACCAAATTACATACATGATACCCATATTACATTGGGAATTAGAAAATAAAACATTATATATAATAAAATTAAATTAAAAGAATCCTTTAAATCTTATTCAAAGGTTTATTCTCTATATCCTGGGGAAAGGACACAAAATAAGGGTGGGATAAAATTATCATAAAGGATAACTAAAGTATAATAGGTAAATAATAAATGATCATAATAAACATGGAAGGGTAAATAACTTAGAAAACATATCATTTATATAACTAGATAAGGCAAAATCAATATAGAAAGGTAAGCAACTAAAACACATGTCATTTAACCAATAAACTAAGAATGAACTACACCCATAGATAATTTCAAAGTGAAAATTTAATGGATAAATAATAGCTGAGTCTGAATAAAAAAATTCTTAATTATTGGACTCCATGTTTCCTAGGTACATGTTACATTTACCATCAAGACCTTTCACAAGATGGTTTATAACATATTGGTTATAAACCCATCTAATTGGCCAAATGATTCATCTCATGAGACTACCAATGAATCAAGGGGATATCTATAAATGGGTCCCACCCATATTATACCTATCCAAATAATTCCTCATATATTGAGTAATCGATTTAATTAAATAACAATGTGCCTTATCAAATATCTATATTGAGTAAAAGATATGGATTTATAAATATTTCCCTAGCTAATCAAATATCTTATAAAGTGTGAACCATATGTAAAAACTGTATATAGTTTAGGAAAAATTATTCCCATAATATAAGAGTATGTGTATTTAAAATAAATATAATTTCCAATGTAAAATGGTCATAAGGAAGTGGTTATTTCAAGATAAAGTTAACAATCACAAAGGAAAGTGAGACTGTAAAGATAACTTTTACCAATTGGTAATTTTCAAGTTAAACTCATTGGATGATATAATTAAAATTAAAACATGTAATACTATTAAATATGAGTGAATTATGATATTAAATGATAAAGGGTAAGTATATACACCACATTAATGTAAATTGGTGCATAATAACAAATAAGTCTCAATGGGATGTAAATTGAGATGAAATCCCTTACCTAACACTTATTTTTGGTTGAACAAGATTTAACCTCATGTATAATGGTTTTAATATTGTTATTAACTTATACCATAAACATAATAATATTTATAATATCATATATTATCTTATTATAATATCATATTTCCCATTTATTAATAATCTTTCATGATTTTCACTATTTCATGTGTTAATTGTTTAGTTTTCTGGGTATGTTTTGACTTGTTATTTTTTTCATCCTATGTTGATCATGATTTGATCATATCTAGAGTATAAATCATGAGTTAAATATCATATAAATTCATTATATATTTATTTATATTAATCCATAATATTTGGATATATGAATGAAATGCACCGTTTATGGAGACGGTAGGCCATGTGTACGCGTGAATGTTACTTAAATTTTCTTTTCATATTTAAAAAGTAAGTGATATGTGTGTGTGTGTATTATCATTAAATTTTCATATTTATGTTATATATATCATATATGTTTATTAATAAAATCCTTATTACATTACAATTAATGTGGGAATGAATCACATCACTTTGAGGAGGTGGTAGTCCACATGTCCACAAACGATGTTATCGTATTCCCACAAAATGAAAATCATGAAGGTATGTTTCATATAAAAATTAAATAATCATGAATAAATTATTAATATTATATATATATATATATAATAAACTATAAATATATCATTATTTTCAACCTTTAAAGGTGGTAATGGAAGAACAAATGACATCGGTTCGTGAGGCGGTAGTTTGTCACACACATGAACGATGATTATGTGTCCTATTTGAAGGAAGTGTGTGTGGGTGTTGGTCATTCCATTGAAATAAAAACATTAAAATATATTTAGGATATTTATGTTATTATATAGTAAATATATAATAATAATTTAAGGTTTGGATAAATAATTGAAACCAAAGTGATCGTTGAAGAACGTTACCTCTTTTTTAGGTAACTCCTTTTGGTTTATACCAAAATAGTTCTTTGATTGGATTTATGCCCAAAGTGAGGATTATAGGATGAGGGGAGTGATTTTAAGATATTATTTTGGCATGGTATGGATGATACAAATGTCTTGATAGGTGTGAGTAAGTGGAAGGGGTGAGTGCCTTTTATAATGAAGGATGAGTGACATTCTTGTATATTTTTGAAAGAGTGGATTCCAACCATGTTTTTTTCATGTAAATTAGATCCAATAATGAACCAAATTTTATAAAATGTAGTATATAGTCGAAATATTTCCATCCAATAAGTTTTTGACATGTTTCTAGGTCATTTTTTCCCTTAAGTTTAAGGTTTGGTCCCTTGTTAAGTTAGTTTTTCTCTTAATTATTGCAATTAATTTAAATTTATTTCACTAATATCATTGGTAAAAAATTAAGTTTAAATTATTATAAATTATAAATTATTATTATTTCAAATTTTTAATCTATTTTATAAATTCCAATCACATAATTCATGGAAATTAATTTAAAATTAATCTTGTGGATGGGATGAAAAATCAGGTTTTTAAAGTGAAAATGTTCAAAAGTTTGAAATATTTTTATATCCAATATCAATGTGAAATTGATTATAATTACATAAATTGTATTAATTTATGCATAATTTAAATAATTCAATATTAAAACCAAATTAAAATATAATTTAACACTATAAATAATTTATATGAAAAATAAGTTTTCAATTAAAATTCAGGATTTTTAACTATTCATAAAAATGAAACTTCCTAGAAAATTTATAAAAATTTTCCCTAAGATAATTTTAAAAATTTTAATCAAAAAATAAATTTTATTTTTACATATAAATTTTTTAAAATTTCTAAAATTTATTTTTGAAATAGGTCCTCCATTAAGAGGTGAAAAAACATCCTTTAGAAAAATATATATTTTTATGCCTAAAATTGGATTTGTTCTTATACTATGTCTATTTATCCTATTAGATGAATGTAAAAAATAATTTATTGAATATAATATATATATATATATATTCTATCAGTATAATTCACTAATAGTGATTAGTTTAAATTATAAATACAGAATACCTTAGGGAGCATAAAAATAGTTTATCGTAAAAACATTTCCATTATATTAAATTGGTTTTTATATTCATTTATAATTACTTAGTAACCAATGAATTAAACCATATATTCTTATAATTTATTTAATCCAATTAATATCCACCAATTTCATTTCTAGGTTATGTCTTATAATATTAAATAATAATATTTTTAATATTATATTACTGTTCGGTAAAACTCGGTCATGTGTGTTATGAAAGCCATCGAAGAGAGTCATTATTGTGTGTAATGAAAGCTAACCTCAGTGTTCCATATAGATAAAGATAAACTTTATGTTTCATGTAATATAATATTAAATTTTTGTTTCATATAAAGCGATCTAAGAACAAAATTAAATTTATTCTTAAAGAAAAATATTGTAAAGTCTTGGGGTGTTACATTCTCATAGTAAAATTATCTATGATTTCAATTTCTTTATTTGAAAGATTCCTATATATGACTACTTCATGTATACAATTGATTCCTTTATTCTAATTCCATTACATGAAATATTTCATATGCTATCTCCTTAACATATCCGATTTTTCATACATTGGGACTTTTCTATTTTATCAAAGAAGTGAAAAACTCTATATTAAACCGAATTTATCCCTCCATCTTCTAGATATTTTCCATAATTCAATATGTAGACTCTAAATAGAGAAATATATAGAGAGAGAGAAATATATATACTACATAAAATATTCCTTTCGCTCCATTTTCAAAATAATCCATCCCAAAACACACTCTAAGGGGAGTTTTTTCAACAATATCCCCTTTAGAGTTTGTTAAAAATCCAAAAATAGATTTAGCACCTTAACTACTATAAAATTTTAAAACCAACTAAATATGATCATGAGTAAATTTTTAGCACATTACCATCAAGGAGTAGAAAATTTACTTAATAAAATCCAACTTTAAGAACATATGAAACAATATTGTTTTGATAGATAATATTATAGAAGAAATATTTCTTTGAACCTAATATGTGACCATATTTCACTCTATACATAGCCATGATTCATTTAAATAACAAAAAAACTCCCCTGATATATAAATAAAATACTCTCCCACTTAGTGGAAGTTATATATCCAAAATTGAATCTGTCTCTCCCTTTTTCAATGAACCCAAATTTACAAAATAAGGTTATAAAGACATGAATGGTAGAGAAAAACATAACTTTCTTAACTAGAAATTTCCACAGGGGAGTGGGATCCATGTCCTAGTCCATATAAAAAGATTGATTCATTTTGACTCACAGATCCAACTGATGATGTTAAAAATAAACCATGGGTAAATCATTTTCCATGATATCAGTGACATGATCCGGAGTTGGAATATACTCTAACTTCACCACCCGTTGATCAATATTATGCTTCAAGAAATAATATTTTTCTCAATGTTCTTTATCCTCGAGTATTGAATGAAATTTTTTCTAATGTTTATAGCACAATATTTGTCACAAATAATTCGAATGAAAGATACAACATCAATTAAAATATCTGTAAGAATTTTTTTAGTTATATCAATTGTGTGTAAGAATGATATACCGCTACATATTCAGCCTCTATAGTACTTAGTAAAATTATATCTTTCTTTTTACTCTTCTGAGAAATGCAAGAGCTTCCAAAACATAACACATCTTAGGAATTATATTTTTGGTCTTCAACCAAGCCTTATCAATCCACATTGGTATATATTACTAATTACTATTGTTAATTTATATAATAATTCAACTCAAACACTATGTTTTGGTTGATATATCGAAGGATATTCCTCACATATTTTATGTGAATTTATTTTATATGTCTCTGATACCAAGAATCTTGAAATGTACCATGCACAATTTTAGAATTATTGGTCATTAATTAGAGTAAACTATGGATAATCTGCCTATAGAGTGTCACATCCACTACCTCACCTTCACCATTATTTGAAAATTTCATCTAGATATCCTTCAAAGTATCCATAGGCTTAGAATCATCCATTTGAAATTTTTTCAAAAATTAGTTGTCATATTTATTTTGGGTGATAAACATATCATTCTTTCTTTTAATCACCTACAAACCAAGGAAAAATAATAATTCACCAATTAATGACATCTCAAATTATAATATCATAAGTCCCGAAAACTTCTTGAATTGGGTATCATTTGATCCAAAAAAATGTGTTTTCTTTAACATATATAAGAATCAACATTCACTACCATTGATTCTTCTTGATGTAGAGGTTGTAATCAACCCCTCTTCTATGATATATTAGTTTTTTAGGTATTGATCTATCCATGATCACTAGTACCTTAGTGCTCGTTCATACAATATAAAACTTTCCTTAACCAACACACTTTGTTCTCATCATCGTGAATGATAAATACATCTAGTTACTCAATGTATACTTACTCTTCAAATAATCCATTCAGGAATTCCAAATTATCATATATTTGATACTCTTTGAATATCTTTTACAAATCTATTTATAAGAATGGCTTTATAGTGAAAATTTATCATCCAAAGCAATTTATTTTAGTATGGAATATCCCTTACACATTGTTGACATTATTTTAAAAAACACATTTGTTTTTTATAACAATTTTGTTCTTTATCCTTGGAAAAACTTCCCCAAGTTTATTTATTTTCAATTTTTTCAAGCTCTTCATGCATGGCCTTGACCCAAATTTCATCTTTAGTAATGTATTTAAAGTTTTTTGGATCCACGTATAAATTTAAATTGGTTTGTTTTTAATCCTCTATCCTTTCAGTTTAAACTAGATTCATCCAGTCCCTGACTATGTTTTTTTCTTTAATTTTATCTCTACTGTATTTTTTATTAGGAGATGAATTATCTTCTGTATTTTTTTCATTTACTAAGTCTTAAACTAAGTATTATATATTCCCTTGATCTCCCTAAATCCTATGAACCTCAACATCACTTTCCTTCATTGTTACCTCATATTAATGTTATAAAATATACTCACATGTTTGTGAATTATTCTCATTTTCAACAAAGGTTACATACTAACTTTCCATAATTTTCCATGCCTTTTGTTAAAGAATTTATACACCTTGATTTTTTATGATTATCCATAGAAAATTACCACATATCCATGATATTTTAAATTACAATTATTCTCTTTATTCATAATAAATAATTTTCTTCCAAACACTCAAAAGTACTTAAAGGATGGAATCCTCCCATACCACAGTTCATAGGGAGAATTGTCTTTATTAGAAAACAACAGGGATCTATTTTATATATAAACTGATGTAATAACTACCTCCTTCCAATATGCCTCCTCTAAATTATTTTCAATGAAAATTTTCTAAGACACGTTGTTGATAATGCGGTTTCTTATTTCAATGACTTAATTTTGATGAGGAGTCCTTATGGCCGAGTCTTGATGTAGTATTTCATGTTTTTCAAAGTAATAATCCACTTGACTATTCATAAACTCTATATTGTTGTAAGTTTATAACTTTTTAATCTTCAACCTAAGCTATCATTTTTTCCAATATTTGGTTCCAGTTTATGCATTGAAATACTTCAATTTTTTGAGAAATAATAATTAGTCACTATATCCTACTATAGTCATAAAAAAATAAGGCATAATATCTTTTTATATCTATGGATTTTGGTTTCATTAGAACACAAACATACACATGAAAAATCTTAATCAATCTTGTTGACTTATTGTTCTTTTGATTGTAGTTTTTCAAAAAAAATCCCCTTTTGACAAGTATCACACATGTGAGTGAAATATCATAGGAGAGTGGGGAGATCTGGATCTACTTCAATTTTCAGAAAATATTATATGGATTTTTGGATTAAATGTCCAAGAATCTTATGATGTAACTTATTTTCTTCCTCCATAGAAAACATGCATTTTTCCTCCTCTCCATTGATGATATCGGTATTTCATTTTGTTATTTTTCATTTCAACACTATGGTACCATCCTTTCCTTTTATAGTGAAAATATTCTTTTTGAATTTCATTCCATGACTGGAGTCATAATTGACTTACACTGAGAAGTTGGTGACAAAGGTATTCCACCAAGAGAAACTTTGTGTGTCTAAAGTTCTTTCCACCTATTTTGGAATTTTTAGAATCAATTATTTTCATCCCATCATCATTTTTGAAACTTAGGACACCATATTTATCATATTTTAACCTCTTAATTATATATTTTTTCCTTATCATGTGGTAGGTGAAACCACTATCCAAAATATAGGTACTTTCTATGTTTATATCAAAGAAATATATATGATATTGGCCTTATCATCTTTACATTTTATGGACCACGGTCACTGGTTAGTTTTATTTGATGATGAAAAAGCCTATTATTCTTCCAAATTTGTGGACTCCTCTTCTTTATCCTATAGGGATGCATATTTATTTGGAGTTTCCAGCCCACTTGAGGATGTATCATGTTGTTGGACACGTCTTCTTCATATCTCCTTTATAACATTTATTTTTTCTCTTGATGAACAATTCACTTCCTTATGCCCAAAACATTTATATTAAAATCAATATATATTAAAATAATATTTAGTATATGAAATTATTCTCGCATTTTATCTACCACTTGAGGGTCTGACCCGCCCTAGAATCTAGGTGTCCCCTAATCCTGGAACTCTAAAAGCATGATTATTCTATACACATAACTTTCCTAAATACCTTGAATGAATTATTTCTCCATCTAGTGAGAAAAATCAAACTGACCCACTAGGGGTGGGTCCTCTCGATGTTCGACATGTAGAAACATTATTCACTACTCGTCTGGTGAAACCACCTCATAAATTGGATCCTAAAGTAGAGCCTCAATACATTTTTGGCTATCATGAAAACCCTATAGTGGGGTATCCTCACTCAACTAGTCATAATCATGACCCTGTATCGATATAATACTTGTTTTCCATCATGGAAACATATTGAAAGTTAAAAAGACATACCATAGTTAGATGATCGTATCTAGGGAGATGAATCAATAAGGACATGAAATTAAAAAGATCCAATCCTATATAATGCATGTACCATTGGTTTCCTGACAACCTATTTCTTAGTATTATAAGTTGTAGAGTAGGTAGTTAGAGTCTTGGTGTATGGATACATCAACTTCCACACCAATACTAGGTTCCCTATACTGAGATCCAAACTCAAGACACTCCAACATATTTTCCTTGAGCTTACAAACTATTCCTCACAACATGTCCAACTCTAAACACCAACCTAAAGTACAAACAACCTATGATACCACTCTATCATTTCCCAACCCATTGTGACCTATCCTAGTCCAGCAGTAAGCTAAGGGTGACACCTCGAGCCTACCTCCAATAGGCTAGGGGTTGGACACTAGCATCGAGTACGCATATCACTAAAATGGGAGTCCTTACCCTAAGTAAATATATGTACACACACAACTAGCTCCATGAAACAGTGCAGAGATATAATAAAATATTGATACATTTAGAGTGTAAACAATACATGTAGTAAACTCTAGGAAATATATCAAAGTACAATAATGAAATGTAAAATATATAAAGTGTAAAAATACATGCCCAACTTGGAATGAGGAACCAATATGAACAAAACTATAAAATCGAAAATACTAAAGAGATCCCATCTCATAATCTCTGACACTAACCACTGAACAAGGCTAGCAACACCAAGTGCCACTATGCTCCTCCGAAACTAGGTCTACCAATATCACCGTCGATTTACATATCATATGAATAAGACACAGCATGTGTGGGAAAATACCATGCAGGGGTGAGTATATACATACCTAGTAGGACACCCCAAAAACCAAGAAGGGGGAAATATAAATAACAATAGTCATCTCAACTCATAAGCAAGAGGGTAAAGAAAACTAATCATCATATATGCTCAAAGAAACCCAATCGAAAGGGAGGAAAGTGAATCTCCTTCATCTAAGCTAGATATTAATGAAGATTATGCTTTTACCTCTAAAGGTTCCATATCTAATGATAAAAACCATATGAAACCTCATGATAAATAGGGTGTAGGGACTATTCCTCAATACTGTGTATCATAGCTAAGGGATCACTATCTCCAAGCCATGCATCTCACATAACCTCTCAAAAATATAGAGGACCCAAACCTCACTATTATGTAGCACAGCCAAGGGAGAACTACTCCAATGGAGGAACCAAACACCACCAGATCTTAATGACAGGGAATCCTCTCCATAGATAGAGGACCTAATCCCTATATATTGTGGGCGAGTTCTATATCTACCTGTATATAGGATATGGGGGACCCTCCACCTTGAGATATAGGGGAATACACTAGTACAAATATGGCCTTTAACAGTACTAGTAAAAGGGATTTATTAGCACTATAGAAGTGCTGATAATGTAAACAATATTAAAAGGTTAGATTTAAGAGTGTTTGCAAAAATCACAGATAAAGGCCCCCTTTAATAGCACTAAAAAAACACTGATAAAGTGGGTCTTTATCAGTTATTTTTTTAGTGCTGTTAAAGGGGGATTTTATCACCACTTTTTTAACATTATTAAAGTCCACCTTTATCATATAATTTTTTAGAACTATTAAAGGCCCCCATTATCAGTGATAAAAACATTGATAAAGGCCCCCTTTATCAGGGGTTTTTTTAAGCACTGATAAAGGGAGATAAAATTATTTTTATTAAGAAATATTCCCACCCCACCTTTTATCAATGCTTCCCACCCCCATTTATTAGCACTTACCACTCACCCGGGCACTCTCCCCCCCCCCTTAATAGGGTTTTACATAATTTTATCCTCCTGCATGAGCCCCTGCCTCTAGTGAGTTTCAAACCTGAGACCTCCCCCTCATATGCTCGCGTCTTTTCTACTCCCCTATATATATTTTTCTATATATTATGATATATCTATATATTTATATATTTTTTGTTACATTTTTTATCCATATATTTATATATATATTTTTATTTATTTATTTATTTATATATATATTTATTTATTTATATTTATATATACATATATAAAATATGTTTTGTGTGTGTGTGTTTATAAATACATACATAAATATATATATATATATATATATATCTGTGTGTGAATCTATAAATATAATTATACATATTTATAAATATTTAAATATATTATATATTAATATTTATATAGATATATTAGAATATATAGATAAATATATATCTATTTGTCAATACACACATACAAATATATATATATATATATTATATATACATTATATATACATTAATTGAATAAGTATATAAATATTCTTACATTTTTATTTTAAATAAAATGGGTATTATTTTTTATTTAGAACATTTTTATATATTTAGGAATATATTTTATATGTAAATATGTTTAAATATTTATTTATAAAATTAAATTTTTATGTGTGAATATATACAAAATATGTATATATTTTTAGAAATTTCATTATAAATAAAACTACATTGTGAAAAATGACAGAATCTCAAAAACTATAATATCTCTATAAATGTAATCCCTAGAAATAAATTCAGTCCTCACTAAAAAAAGACAATAAGACCCCCTTAAATAAGGCTGAAATTCCATCGAATTTTAAAAAAATAGGATACCTTGACTAAAAACTCAGTTTTAGAGGCCTTGTGGGCCTTTTGGCCTTGAAAACTGTGTCCACAAATTCCCATAGGTTACTATGGTGTAGAGATCATCGTGGGATTTGATTTGATATGTGTTAGAGCTCAACCAGACACTCGGATCAAAGGTTATGGCAGTTTGAAGTTTGAGTCATGTTTTCAACATTTTTTAAGGTGTTTATTAATTTTTTGATTTTTTTATCTTCAAATTATTATTAAATGACTATTAATCAATAATAATTATAAAATTATTAATTAATATTATTTTTTAAATTATTTTATAATCCATTTTTTCACTAAATATCTTATATATTAATTGTAAATGCGCATTTAGCCTTATATAAATCATATTTAATAAAATATTTTATATATATATATATATATCAATATAAATATATTTTTATGTTAATATATTATTTTAAATGATTTCATTTTTTTAATGAAATTTACCCTTTATCAGTTTTTTTTACAAGTGCTGATAAAATCCCCCCTTTATCACCGCGTTTTATTAGCTTTAATAAAGGGACCCCCTTTATCAAGGATTTTTTATTAGTGTTGATAAAGGGCCCCCTTTATCAGTGTTTTTTATTAGCATTGATAAAGGGTCCCCTTTATCAGTGATTTTTTAGCACCGATAAAGACCCCCTTCATCATCATTTGTTTAGTGCTAATAAAGGGGGCCTTTATCAACACTTTTTCTAGTGCTGATAAAGGGTGCCTTTATCAGTTATTTTAACTAGAACTGTTAAAATTCTATTTTTTAGTAGTGGTACCAACCCTGGTAATACTCTAATGATCATACCTAAGCATTGCCACCAGATAAGATTTTCTAAAATAAGTGTCCTGCTTACATCACCTCGCATTATATCTGTGATGCTAAAACAAAGGCCACCATTGTGTATCGTATGGAATGCTACTCAGGATAGGCTACTCATGAGACCAAATAAGATTCTTGGAGAATAATACATGTAAGGTATAAGTTTTTATAAATAGTAAATGGTGTGAACATTGGCTCACATGGTCTGAGACTCCACCTGGACACCTAGACATGTCCTTTCCTAGACATGGCTTGGCTATCCATGCACAGCATGTACATGGGATCACATGGAATGTATGTTCACATGGGGTATTGGGTGTGTACTCACAATGCACCACATGGATAAAAATGAACATATGCATGGAATTTCCCTCAGGGTACACAACTTGTCTAACCACATGGGGTCCTAGGTGTGTGCCTTTGGCACACAGCTTGGATACTCGGGTAGGATCACATGTTCTGTGGTTCGACCCACACAGCATGTTAAATTTAATCAGGACGAAACCCTAGCTAGCATGAGAACCCAAACTATACAACATGTGTTCCTCTGGTTTACATGATGTGTCATCAAATTTTTGATAGATAGTGATTCATTTCTTCATACAGACACCAAATCATTGATTTCTACTATAACCTCTACTATTTGACTCACCTGAAATGGTGGAATTTTTTGCCTTTGATTACTGATTTATGGCTTCTAGTGGAAAAAAATTGAATCTCTAATCTCCTGATTCATGGATTTTGGGCTCCATGTTTCCTTATAGAGGTCTTATCCAAGATTCCACCACCTATATCCCATAACACACCTTCATCCTTCTGTAAAAAACTTGATTCCTATTTCATTCATACATTTTCCATGAATCTACAGGTTTGATCACACTTGAATTCGGCCCAACAATGTTGAATCACTGACCCCATGGTCCAATGACAAATAATGTGATGAATGGTGGTGGTAAATGAATAATAATGAAGTGAAAACCATAATTGGTCAGTGTGATCCTATCCAACACTTACACAAGAAGAAACAAGGGTGTAAAATATAGGCACCAAAAATATAAAAAAAATTGGTTTAAGAATTCCAAATAAAATAGGGCTCATACGAAGAACGGTTAATGCCGGTAAGTAAGAATATGTGAAATACATGCTTAACAAATTATTCAAAGGCAAAAAATACATAAAATAATGTAACGTCCCAAATCCGGAATCCGCCCAGAGGTTCCCTGTACCTGATTGGTCACATGGCTTCAAGCACATTTCCCCAAATGCCAGAGGCTGCCGACTAGCAGTGGGGGCCTTGGATATGATAGTGTGGAAACTATGCCCTCATTGGCAGAGTAACACAGTAGAAGTAAAACACAAATAAATAGTGGAAGTAGTAATATTACCATACAAAAAGAAACAGCAGAAAACTGAAGAAATAAACAGTTGGAGCATATATATAATTATGCATGATACATATGTCTAGGAAAGCATCCAAACAAGTCACAATGCTGAAATATAGTACTAAACCAAAGTACAAGAAAAACAGTAAACAGATCCACATAATCGTAAGAAAAAACTTGGTCCCATGCTCTCCAACTCCAAAGCATTCAAGTACCTAAAGTAGAAGGGCATTTTCCCTTATCTATACCTGCAACAATACAATCTGTTTGGGCCCAAAATCATGGTCTAAATAGGGTGTGAGACTAAATCCCAGTAGGAAACCACCAAGAGATCTGTGCCTAATAGTCAAGGAATATATATGGTAGGCAATAAACAAAAGAAGCAGTAAACAAGGAAGTACTCAATAGTAAACAATTCCACAATTTCAAAGTATTCAGTTCCACATAGCAAGTAAAAAGATAATCACAAATAGGTAACCCTCTGGGATGTACTCATAGCCTAATCCCCTTTGGTCCTACCTATCAAACACAAGCAACCCTTTGGGAAGTACACACAGCCTAACCCCTCTGGTTCATCTTTAGTATAGTCTCTATGGGGAAGCACTCGTTGTCAATTCCCCCTATAGTCTTGTATCAGAAACTAAAAGGCGCTCTGGGAAAGCACTTACATCACATTCCCCATGTGGCCCGCATTGATGAACTACAGACACTATAAGGAATCACTTACATCAATTCACCCTATGGTCTCGCATCGTAACAGTAAAAATAGACACTTTAGAGAAGCCCTTACATCCATTCTCTATATAGTCTACTACACCAGGTTCTCACGGCCCTGTGTAAGTCAAACAAGCATAGCAATGCAATATGGCCAAAGTAAACCTCAAGAACTACTTGACTAATAGTCTACAGCATAACAGCATGTTAGATAAACAAACACTCCATCCTACAGTACTAGTCATGGGAAACAACAAGGTAGCTTAACAGGCTAAGTAGGACCAAACAGTCAATAACAAAACATGCATGGGAAAACACTTCCAAAGCATAAAAATTAACCGTATTCACATTCAATTAACCTCTATTCAAGCATACAAGCATAGTAGGAAACTAACAGGGCTAAAACAATAAACACGCAATACCCCGTTCAAGGGTATTTGGAAATTTTCACATATAACTCAAAGAATTTCTACAGAAAGGCACAAACCACCTACCTTGGTGTTGTAGGATCACTATAAGTGAACCTCAAGCCTTGAATCACCTTAGAATGTTGTATATATACAAAAACGTATAAAATTTTTCACCCACGATATCTCAAGAGATATAAGGAATCAGAATAAGGTGTTCAAGAAGAAGAGAGAACTCACTGATGCAATTCCAATGCAACCGATGGAGTCTGATTCGAAGAACGGATGCTCGATCGAGGGCTCGGTGAAGATCTGTGCCATACGGATGCTCTCGGATGAACCAAGTTGAGAAGGATACGGTTCTTTCCATTAAACATGACCCTAGTACGTTTAATGAAGAAAAAAGTACACAGTGTATACTTTAGAAGTACACGGTGTGTATTTTCCTTCACCGGCCCCCACATTAGGTGGTCTCCAGGTCACCATACATGGCCGTGTGCATGGCTGTGACACGGCCAGCACCTGGCTACCTACGGTAACCGAGTACACGACGTGTACTTATAAAGTACATAGGGTGTACTTATAAAGACACGGTGTGTACTTAATAAATTTCCAAAAAACTCCTCTTTTTCCTCAAAAACATCAGAAAAAGGAAAACATACCTGAAAAGAAGATCCAGGTTCTTACAAACTTCCCCCCTTAAAGAAATTTGTCCCTAAATTTTCCTAGTAAGGCAGTGTAGAAGAATAATCCTCAAAAATCTCCAGCCACTATGATCATACATCGACCTCCCTCTCCTAGGTCTTGTCTTGTACTTGCTCGTGCTGCCATAGCACTCGTACCAGAGGAACAGACCATCCATGGAGAACCTTCATACTGCGATCAACAATCTGGATAGGATGCTCCTCACATGATGCATCTACCTCTAACTCAACCTCTTCAGGTTGAAGAACATGAGATGGTTCTAAGAAGTAACGTTGAAGCTGAGAAACGTGAAAGATGTCGTGCATAGCCCAGTACCTCTGAGGTAACTGCAGCCGATAGGCAACCATCCTGACTCTTTCCAAAACCTCAAACAGCCCGACATACCTAAGAGAAAGCTTACCCTGTCTCTTAATCCTCTTGTTCCCCAACCTCGGTGTGACACGTAGGAAAACTTGATCCCCAACCTCAAACTCTAGAGGTCGTCTCTACTGATCAGCATAAGACTTCTGTCAAGACTATGCAATATCCATCCTCTTCCAAATCAACTCTATCTACTCTGTGGTCTCCTAGACAAGACTGGGTCCCAGCATAGCTGCCTATCCTACCTCTAGCCAATATAAGGGTGATCATCATGGCCTACCGTACAAAGCCTCATAAGGTGTCATATGAATAGTTTCTTGAAAACTATTATTGTAGGAAAACTCTACAAGAGGTATGTGCTTCTCCTAAAAACCTCCAAAATCAAGGAATCATGCTCGCAATATGTCCTCAAGCACCTGAATTGTACACTTAGACTGGACATCTGTCTGGGGATGGTAAGTTGTACTCAAAATTACCTATATACCCAAAGCCTTCTTTATCCCCTTCCAGACCCAAGAAGTAAAATGGTCATCCCTATCTAAAATAATAGAGTTTGGAACTCCATATAGATATACTATCTCGCGGATGTAAAATCGTCCCAAATCATCAACATTGAAGGTCTCCTTGATTGGAAAGAAGTGAGAAACCTTCATTAGTCAATCAATGACAACCCATACAACATCATTTCCTCAAGGAGACCTTGGTAAACCTATCACTAAATCCATCGTGACATCATTCCACTTTCACTCAGGAATGGGTAACTGCTGCAAAAGCCCTGCTAGTTACTGATGCTCCACCTCCACCAGCTAGAAGGTGGAACACCTCATAATGAAACCATCAACATATCTCTTCATACCTGGCCACCAAAACCGATGTTGTAGATCATGATACATCTTGGTGACACTAGGATGAATTGCCCAAATTGAGGAATTAAATTCCCGCATCAACTCCTCGTGTATGTCTACTGACACCCATACGCGCCCTTATAAACACAAGATATCATCCTCGCCTATGGTCCATCCAGAAATAGGGTCCTCTCCTGACATGCTCTCCCATAGGACTAGGCCTTTAGAATCTGATAGTTGTCTCATTCGCACTATATCAAGAAGAGTATAGGTAATAGCTATGGAAGAAATAAATGTCTGCCCCTGTATTTTGTGCACCTCCACATGCATCTCAGAGAACAAAGGCATAAGCTGCCACTCACTACTGGCCTCCTAAACTGCCTGTATCTGATTCCTTCTGCTCAGCGCATCAGCCGCAGTGTTTCCTTTCCTAGGTGTGTAGGCAAGCTCAAAGTCAAAAGACTGAAGGTACTCAACCCACCTTTGTTGTCTCAAATTCAGGTCACACTGAGTGAAGATATACTTGAGACTTTCGTGGTCAGTGAAAACCACAAAATTCTCTCCCAGAAGATAATGTATCCAATAGCGTAAGGCATGAAAAACTAATGCCAACTCAAGATTGTGTTTCGGGTAATTCCTCTCATGTGGCCTCAACTACCGAGACCCATATGCAACGAATCCTTATCCCTACAAAAGCACTACTCCCATCCTGATACCTAAAGCATCACAATAAATAGTATATCTCTTTCCCAGCTTTGGTAATACTACTATTGGTGCTGATTTCAACCTCCCTTTCAGCTCCTGAAAGGCTGAATCACAAGAATATGTCCATAAGTACTTTGCACCCTTCTTAGTCAGGCCCGTCAGTGGCATTGCTAAGCGTGAGAAGTCTTGTATGAAACACATGTAGTATCCATCCATCTCTAGAAAACTCTGCACCTCAAATACATTCTTCGGCAGCTCCCAGGAAACTACTGCTCTCACTTTCTCTAGGTCTACTGATACTCCTGTATCTGAGATAATATGACCCAAGAAGTGAATCTGGTCCATCCAAAAGTGGCATTTTGAGAGCTTATCATATAACTGATGCTCTCTCAGTGTACATAAAACTATCTCAAGATGGGTGGCATGGTCGTGTCAAGAGCGAGAGTACACCAAGATATCATCCATGAAGACTACCACAAAATAATCCATGTATGGATGGAACACTGGGTTCATTAGTGCCATAAAAATTACAGGTGCATTCATGAGACCGAACGGCATAACCACATACTCGTATAGACCATACCTACTCCGGAAGGCTGTAATAGGTATATTAGATGGTCTAACGTACAACTAATGATAACCAGGTCTCAAGTAAATCTTCGAGAACACCCAGGCTCCTTGAAGTTGATCAAAGAGATCATTAATCCTTGGAAAGGGATATCAGTTCTTGACCATCAACTGGTTCAACTTCCGATAATCCACACAAAGCCTAAGGGTACCGTCTGCCTTCTTTGAAAACAGGACAGGAAAACCCCAAGGAGAATTATTGGGTCGGATAAAACCCTTTGTCTGCAAATCCTCCAATTGCTTCTTGAGATCTTACAACTCAGGTGTAGCCATCCTATAAGGAGGTATGGACACCTGTGCCACTCTAGGCACAAGATCAATAGAAAAGTCTACCTATCGCTCTGGAGGCAAACTTGAAAATCCCTCTGGAAAGACATCTCTGAAACGATCCACCACTGGAGGAAAGTTCATCTTTGAAGTCCCCTGGTCATCCAGATATAGACTAGAAATATGGGTTGTAACTCCTCCCAACCCATGATGCCCGGGTCCTGCTCTACTCTCATGGACATCCCATTATCCCTTATAAAGAAATGATAAGCCTTAAGGTGATGTGAAACTCAACCTACAGGGATAACAGTCGACAAATTCCTGGAAGGGAACTAACCAGTTCATTCTGAGAATGACATCATAGCATGTCATCTCTAAGACATAGAGGTCCCATAAGAAGTGACACCCACCAACCTCAAGAGGGCACTCCTTACACTATTATACACTAGCCATTCTTGTCCCCAACGGTGTGTCTAGTTTCAAGATATTAGTAGAAGAAAAGACACAGAGCCCAAAGCTCTTCATAGCAGCAACAGATATAAAAGCTATGGGAATCCCCTGTATTGAAAAGAGCAGAAGCTAAAACTGAAGAAACTAGGATGGTTCCTTGAACTGTAGAGGGTCTGGGATCCTACTCCTACTGGGTCTACTTCACTGCAAAAGTCTGACCTACACCACGGCCCTGTGACCCTGCCTGGCCACTCTGAGCTGATCCACCCTGTTGTCACTGAAATCCTGGTGATTGACTACCATAGCCACAACCTCCACCTCGGCATGAACGAACGGAAGAACTCCAGTTCCCAGACTGATGAGAAACTGTTGGCACTTCTCTTGTACGAGGAGTCATAGAAGAACCCCTGTCACCAGCTACTTGTGAGAAGAACTGACAGAAGTGCTGAAGATGACCCATCTTGCTTCAATATCGGCACTCCACTAGGTCTCTCGGTCAATGTGGCCCCGTATGACCATTATTCCAGCACTGGTAGCACAACACCTGGCTACTAGAAGAAGTGTCTCACCTCCTTGGATCACCATGTGAAGACCCCCTGTGGTGCTTCCTGCTGTTAGTTGGAGGGATACTAACTCTGGATGTCAAACCACCCTGGCTCACGACTCTAGAATCTCTCAAATTATGCTATGTGATTAGAACCTAGTTGACTATATAAGTAATGGAAATCAACCTGAAGATATTTACCTACGATCGGATGTCATGCCTCAAACCATCCTCAAACTTCCTTTCCAAGAATAACTCATCACCTCCTGGAATAGGCCTTAAGTGTTGCAGCTTAGTGAATCGAGAAGAATACTCCATAACAGAAAGAGTACCATGCCCAAGACTCATGAACTCTTGGGCTCGATCATCCCTCAAAGTCTCTGGATAGAAGTAATCGTAGAAGGCATGCTGGAACTCACCCTAGTACATGACCTACTAGTGTCCCGCCTGTGAGATCACATCCCACCATCTCTTGGAAGAATCCCAAAGCATATAGGTAGAGAGCTTCACCCTTCTATTTGGAGGTGTTTATAGATGCTCGAAGATAGAAATCATGGATTCTAACCATGACTCTACAGCCTATGGTCCTCCTTCCCCTGTGAAGGTGGGAGGATGCTACTTCTGAAATACCCGCATCAACTCTGCCATAGAAGGGGCAGGATGCGGTACTCCTCAAAAGGTCTGCATAAACCTCATAAATCCTTCTCGGAACTGTGCGTCATCACCTCTATCTAGAATGATGGATGGTGCCAAGACTAGCACAACTGGAGGATCTGCTGAAAGTCCCTAATCAACCATGTCCAGTGTCTGATCGTTTCTCTGTAACTGGCGTACAACCGGAGGATGACTCGGTGGCATGACTCTACAAGGTCAAATGCACACCTTTGATCAAGATTATCAAGGACTGAAAACTGGAAGGGTAAGAAGGGAATAGGATAAAGAAAGCATTCATGTTTTACAAAACATGGATACATGGCATGTATACTTAGCTACACAGTGTGTATACTTAACTACATGGTGTGTTCCCTTAAGCCTTCACATAGGCGTGTACTTCTGCCAAAACTGGTCGTGTAATACCCCAAACACACAGCATGTTGTCCTAACACACGGCCTGTACCTGAATCCTCTTCTCCTTCCCGAGTCCTTCTACCCAACTAAGATAAATGGTTCTCCTAGAATAAGACTACACGGCGTGTTTGTGCCATACACGGTGTGTACTAGATGAGCTTCACTAACCCATGTTGTTAGTGACACGGCCAGATACACATCTCACACTACATGGTGTGTTCCAGATGGACATGGCGTGCACTAATGGATTTCCACTGACCCGTGTTGTTAGTTATATGGCTGGTTTCCAGGGATTACACTACACGGCATGTTCAAAACTGACACGGTGTGTATTGCTTAATTTTTTATCCATCCGTTTTGTTAGTCACATGGACAGACACATGGTCTAAATACATGGTGTGTACGTTCGTTACACGGCATGTCCCGCCAAAATTTTCCCAACCCTGTGTCTCTGCCCACATGGCCAGTGACACGGTTAGAAACAACGCGGCGTGTACTTAAGAAAAATAGTTTCTTCCTGAACAGAAGAACACATGGCATGTATTCAAAACTACACTACATGTATTCTAGGTTTTTCTGAACAGTAAGCCTCAGAAACTACTCCGGAAGCCTAGAAAACACTAAAAAAACATTAAAGTTCCAAATTCTGATCCGTGAGAGCCCATACTCCCCATGAATCGAAGCTTGGAATCTCTTAAATGTCATATACAAGAAAAAAAAGGCAATGATCCACCAAATTCGGATCCATGAGAGCCCATAACACCTTAAGAACCAAATTTTGGCATTCATTAAAACAAAACCTTACACAAATCAATACCCTATCAAATAGTAGTTACTTTATCAAGTCACCTATCACAACAGCATGCATATCTAGCACAAAATCTATCACAACAGCAAGCAATTGCTAATGCACCCTAAATGGCATGGCCAGAATGCATGACATGTGATTTCTAGCAAGTGACTATATTATGCATGAGATGGCATACCCTCATATCATCAGGTTTCAAATAAAATAAAACCATAATAATATCAACAATAATAGCACAAAGCATGTGAATCACCCAATGGTGAAATAAAATCAACCTCAAAATTAAAAAACCAAAAAATTTCAATAAATGAGGTAAATTGGATTTTCCATGTACACGGGTTAGCTACTCTCAGGCACAGCTTATTACCAAGTACTTATTTCTATCCTATCCCTGACTATAGGCTCCAAACAGTAAGTCAAGAAGAAAATAGTTCCTCTGATACCACTTTGTAACATCCCGGATCTGAAAGCCACCCATAGGTGCCCCATACTTGGTTGGTCACATGGCCTCAAGAGCATTTCCCCAAACGCCAGAGGCTACCGACTAGCAACGAGGGTCTTAGTTGTGATAGTGGGAAAACTATACCCTCATTGGTAGAGTAACACAATAGAATTAAAACACAAATCAATAGTGGAAGCAGTAATATTACCATATAAAAAGAAACAGTAGAAGATTGAAGAAATAAACAGTCGGAGCACATATATAATGATGCATGATACATATGTCTAGGAAAGCATCCAAACAAGTCACAATGTTGAAATACAGTACTAAACCAAACTACAAGAAAAATAGTAAACAGCTCCATAACATCTCAAGCCAAAGCTTGGTCTCATGCTCTCCAGCTCCAAAGCAGTCAAGTACCTGAAGTAGAAGGGAACTTTCCCTTATCTATAGCTGCAACAATATAATCTGTTTGGGCCCAAAAGCATGGCCCAAATAGGGTGTGAAACTAAATCCCATTAGGAAACCACCAAGAGATTTGTTCCTAATAGTCAGTGATTATATATGGCAGAAAATAAACAAAAGAAGCAGTAAACAAGGAAGTACTCAATAGTAAATAATTCCACAATTTCAAATCATTCAGTTCCACATAGAAAGTAAATAGATAATCACAAACAGGTAAATCTCTGGGATGTAATAAAATCCTAATCCCCTCTAGTCCTACCTAGAAAATACAAGAAACCCTTTTGGAAGTACACACAGTATAACCCCTCTGGTTTAGCTTTAGTATAGACTCTCTGGGGAAGCACTCGCCGTTAATTCCCCCTATAGTCTCATATTGGTAACTAAAAGGCGTTCTGGGGAAGCACTTACATCACATTCCCCCTGTGGCCCATGTTGAGGAACTATAAACACTTTGAGGAAGCACTTACATCAATTCCCCCTATGGTCTCATAGCGTAACAGTAAAAATAGACACTCTGGAGAAGCCCTTACGTCCATTCTTCCTATGGTCTACTACACCTGGTTCTCATGGCCATGTGTAAGTCAAACGAGCACAGCAATGCAATATGGCCAAAGTAAACCTCAAGAACTACTTAGATAATAGTCTACAGCATAACATCATGTCAGATAAACAAACACTTCATCCTATAGTACTAGGCATGGGAAACAACAAGGCATCCTAACAGGCTAAGCAGGACCAAATGGTCAATAACAAAACATGCATGGGAAAACACTTCCAAATCATAAAAATTAACCCTATTCACATTCAATTAACCTCTATTCAAGCATAAAAGCATAGTAGGCAACTAACATGGATAAAATAGTAAACACGCAATACCTCATTCAAGGTTATTGGGCAATTTTGCACATATAACTCCAAGACTTTCTACAGAAAGGCACAAACCACCTAACTCGATGTTGTAGGATCACTATACATGAACCTCAAGCCTTGAATCACCTTATAACGTCGTAGATCTACAAAATTTATAAAACATTCAACCCACAATATCTCATGAGAGTGAATAAATCAGAAGAAGGTGTTCAAGAAGAAGAGAGAACTCACTGATGCGATTCCAACGCAACTAACGGAGTCCTATTCGGAGAACGGACGTTCGATCGAGGGATCGGTGAAGATCTGCGTCGTACGGATGCTCTCGGATGAACCAGGTCAAGAAGGAGATGGTTCTATCCATCAGACGAGACCCCAATATGTTTAATGAAAAAAAAGTACGCAGCGTATACTTTAGAAGTACACAGCGTGTACTTGCCTTTACTGTCCCCCACATTAGGCGATCTCCAGGTCACCACACATGGCCATGTGCATAGCCGTGACATGGCCAGCACCCGGCTACCTGTGGTAACCGAGTACACGGCATGTACTTATAAATTACACGGCGTGTACTTTAGAAATTTTCATAAAACTCTTCTTTTTTCTCAAAAAAACCAGAAAAAGGAAAACATGCCTGAAAAGAAGATCTGGGTTCTTACAAATAGCATGCCCTAAATTCATAAAAATCAATAATTAGTGAAGAATGAATCCTCTAGTGATGAATCCAAGGATCATGTTGTGCTCATCATTCATCTCATGATTCTCTATGATTTCCTATCATCAATCTTCATTACTAAGCCATCAATGTCAATGAATCTCTCTTCCTCCTCTCAAATCTCCCAAGGTTATGTGACTAACCCTAAGAATTTTTCATAACAACAATTATATAGATGAAGGGGATTATGTTTAGCCATTAAATAAAACAAATAAATAAATTATTTAATTAACTTAATGTTCCCACCCACGATCACCCTCAACATAATACCCAATGTTGACCAACTTTATGTTACGGCTAGCATAAATCCTGCATTCCAAGAACTAACACAGTATCAAATTTCCTATATGTGGTCCCGATGAATGGGAAAACCATTTGTTCAAAAAATATGCACATGAATGCTTTAATATATATTAATATTTTTGATATATTAATTTTGGGGTCCTGTGAAACCCAAAACATTGTGGCAACTCCGAGGAAAAATCCTGAGATATCTTTAGAAATATTTAAAGGATCAAACCACTAAAACCATAGTTATTGTATGATTGATGTACAATGCCTTGACGGGGTGTAGTTCCACTCCTTACTTCCAAATTTTTGAAAAGAATATTGTAAGGTACTTGTTTATTTGGATGATATTTATTCTGTGACACCCTTTGTTTACTTCCATGATCGAGCTATGAGGTGCTTAAATTCAATGGTTTAAGTATTCTCTATATTACCCATGATCACCCCTTGCAGTTGAGTTATGGACTTCGGAAACACCATGTATTTTTTTGATATGTGTGACCAAATATACTTTAATGATATAGTTATTCATTGATCTAATATATGGTGATAGGAGACTTCTCTATGTTCCCATGTTCCTTTCCTATAAATCATATCTGGGTTTTTACTTGTATTCTCCATTGATTAAATTTTAGATTTTAGCATCCAATATTACTTGTTATTTCATATTTCATGTTTTTTTAAGGATACAAACTATTTATATTTATACAAACCCCTATTTTTACCTTATTCCCACATATATTCTATCTATATAGAAGATGCACAGTTCAGATATGGGCTTAGTAATCATGGAGTTAGAGCTATTTATGTGGATCAAATGCTTGGTGATGCATGGTGGTGTTTGATGGTTATATTTAACATTGTAAGACTCTACCTAGGATTCATTGGACTATAGTGTCACATGGTTTCTCTCCTCAGGTTTCCCTACTACAAGGTTTTGGTGTTTCCTTGTACATGTCCATTTCTCTTTGTGGTATTATTATGTGTATTGATTATTTTTTAGGTTTACCCATAGAGCGTGATGTTGTATATTTATTGTTCTTATATCCATTATTATACATATATGTTATCAATTTATATCGATGTCAGATACTTGTTATTGTTTACATGTTTTATTGCATATCTGTTTCAGGTTGTTATAGTTTAAAGTTGTCCATGTATGATTAGTCCTTCTTGGTATTATTCTCCTACCCCTAGCCTATTTGTGGAAGGTTTAGGGTAGAACAATTGACTCATAACCAACTCAGTAGGGGTCCTTGTGGATCTTATTCAGTCATAATTCTTATCTCATAAAATAAGACATTGTAAAAGATAATTTATGCACTTTATTTTGGATATTTCTCTTCAATATACATGTTCATACTTATCAAAAATATACTTTTTTATCATTTTTAAAGTTAAATATATATTTTTATTTTATACCTATCATATTTCTATTTTCAATTTAAATTTTTATTTTATACCCCTTTCATCGATGTAGGTTACTTTAAGTTGTTTAAAGGTGTTAAAAAAGTATTTTTTCAACTTTCATACCATCTCTTTTCTTTCTCGCAATTTTTCTTATACTTACGATTTATTTATTTTCAATGTTACATTAATGTAATGTTTTATTATTAAAATAAAGATTTAAAATCATTGGGTTAACTTTTTAAAATGATTTTGAAAGTGAATTAACAAAATGCTTTTATGACAATGATACCAAAATTTTAAGAAAATTGTTTTCATGTTTTCTCTTCCATTTTATTTTATTTCCCTTGAAGATCCATCATTTATGTCTATGATGTTTCATGTATCAGCCTCTAAAATCTATTATGATATGTATATTTAGGGTGATTGAATTTTTGGTATCATCTAATCTATTTTCTAATTAATTTTTATTTGATATCTCATGAAAATGTTATTTAACCCAATTTATTTCCATTGGTTAATCATTTTATGATTTCAATGAAAGTATGATTATTTTGATTTGGCACGCATATGTTTGAAATTATCATTATGCTACAGTTGTTCTCAAAATTATATTGTCCACCAATTCATTCGGTGTTATTTTATATCTCATTGTATCACTATGTATGTGTGTACATGATGCAGTTAGCTTTGTTTACTATGTATGCAATAACATGATGCAGTTAGATTTATTCCCTATGTATGCATAGACTTGATATGATTAGCTTTATCCACTATGTTATGATTTTCATGGAATATAATCCTTTACATATGGTATGATTTTATTATTCTTAATCATTTCTATATTTCTATTTTATGTCACCATGGTTCATGAGTTATGAATCCCCATTATTATATCGTGGTATATATTATGAATTCATGATCATTATTTTATAGTTATATATTTTTATGGTATGGTTTATGGTTATGAAATCATACTAAACCAACCCTTCTTTTCATTTTAGGACACTATTCCATTAAACATGTCACTTATCTTATGTTGATGGTTCTCACATGTTTATGATCTAAAGATAAATTCTCTTTGATTCATTGATATTTTTTCCCCTTACTGAACATTTGTGCTCAACCTTTTATTATGTTTCCCATTTCCCTAGGTAACGAAGAAGAATATTTTGTATGATATGTATATAATGGAATCAAGCATGAGGAAATTTATTGAAGAAATATATACTATATTGGAAAATAAGATAGCTATGTAGCTAATTTCCAAATACACTTAAACTTTGGGTTCTAGGACTATGATTTAATCATTATTTGTAATTTTTTATCATGGAACATGATGTAAAATATATGCATGTTATGTATGGTTTGTCTCATAGATCATACACAAAATATGTTTTGTTGCACCACAAAAAAATCATTAACACATAACAACATAAAATAAAATACTTTTAAACTATTATCCATAACATTCAAAAATTATAATACACAAAAGAAAATATAAACATAAACATAAACACTTAACATGTTCTATATTGAGTACAAAACATTTAGATTAATTAGGTATCAAAATAATAAAGCAAATAATAAAGAACATTTTCAATATCATTGAATATATTAATAATTATACAAAGCATTTAAAAATAAATATATTGAAAAAAAATGGGATAGATGTAAAACACAAAAAATATCACTACTAAAAAGTGGATTTTAAAATCCCTATAAAAAACCATTATCAGTGATAAAAAGCATTGTTGATATAAGCATCATTAAAAGTGGATAAATTTTATCAGTACTAAAAAAGGGCTGATAAATAGGGGAGCTTTATCATCACTAAAAAAAGCACTGATAAAAGGGGGCCTTTATCAGTGATAAAAAAAAGTTGATAAGGTTGGTCCTTTATCAGCGCTAGTTTATCACTGATTAAGGTCATACTACTGCAGTGTATTGTTAAAATTATAGCACATTACAGCAACAAATACACTTGTATATGGAAAATTCATAATTAAATTGAAATAAAAATTACATCACAAATACAAGAAAAAACACTATATTATAGACATTTTATACACTTTTTTGTATGATTACATTAAAAATTACTATTAAAAAATTAAAGAATATCAATGGTTTCATTGTCTTTGGAACTCGACCCCCTCTCAAAAAAAGATCAATCACGGTATCAGCTTCCAAACGAACTACCCTAACTCATTCAAAATAATCCACCTAAATAAGAAAGAAATTATTATTTTTTTAATATTATAAAGAAATAAATTAAATACAAATGTAAAACAATACATTAATAAAATGTTAATTTAAAATAAAAGGAAATTTTTGGAGTCATACTAGTCACACAGTGCATCGAATTGACGTGTGGATGATTCCTAAACATCACAAATGAATTAAGGATAATTTTTTTAAAGTATCAAGACAATCTGAATGTGTTTTATTAGTTTTGAGTATGTCACATGTCTTTTTTACTATAATGTCAATTTAAACTAAAAACACATACTTTGAGTCATACCGATCACATTGTCTGTTAGTTTTTTGTGAGACATATTCCTAAACATCAAAAATGACTTACGAATCATTTTACTGAAGTATCAAGACACTTCAAGCATTTTTTCTTGGTTTTTAGCGAGTGACACATGTTTTGAACTAAATTTTAAATTTTCAACTAATAACAGACACTTTGAGTCATACCAGGAACACTATGTATCATATTAAGGTGTGGTTGATTCATACACATCACAAATGACTTATGGATATTTTTACTAAAGAATCAAAATAATCTAAATGATTTTTATGTATTTTGAGTATGTGACGTGTCTTTTGAAATAAAATATTGGTTTCAAATAAAAAGACACACTTTGAGTCATATCGATCACACTACACATTGGATTTATGTTTGAATGATTTATACACATCAAAAAATTACTTAATGATCATTTTCCTAAAGTATCAAGACAATTCAAATGTGTTTTCTTGGTTTTGAGTATGTCACATGTCTTTTTTACTAAAATGTAAATTTAAACTAAAAATACACACTTTGAGTCATACCAATCACATAGAGCATCAGTTTGATGTGATATTGATTCCTGCCTGTCAAAAATGACTTATGAATCATTTTCCTAAATTATCAAGACAATATGATTGTGTTTTCTTGGTTTTCAGTGAATGAAACATGTTTTGAACTAAAATTGAACTAATAACAGACACTTTGAGTCATACTGGGCACACCGTGTATTAGATTGCAGTGCGGGTGATTCCTGAGATTCAAAAATTACATACGGATCATTATCCTAAATTATCAAAAAAATATGAATGTGTTTTATTACTTTTGATTATGTGATGTGTGTTTTGAACTAAAATGTAAATTTTAAATAAAAAGACACAATTAGAATCATACCAGTCACATCAGGCATCAGATTAACATGTGGTTGATTTCTAAACATAATAATTACTTAAATATTAATTTCCTAAAATATCAATACAATCCAAATGTGTTTTATTAGTATTGAGTATGTCATGCGTCTTTTTTACTAAAATGTCTATTTAAATTGAAAACATGCGTTTTGAGCCATACCAGTCACATCATGTACTGGTTTGATATGAAAATGATTCCTACAAATCAAAAATGACTTATGAATCATTTTCCTAAAACATAAATACAATATGAGTGTGTTTTCTCATCTTTCAATGAGTAAGACATGTTTTGAACTAAATAATCAATTTTAAACTGATAATAGACACATTGAACCATACTGGAAATACCATGTATCAAATTAAGGTTCAAAAAATTCCTACACATAAAAAAATAACATATGGATCATTTTCTTAAAGTACAAAAACAATATGAATGTGTTTACTCAGTTTTGAGTATGTGACGTGTGTTTTGAACTAAAATGTCAATTTTAAATAAAATGACACTCTTGGAGTCATACCGATCACACCATGCATTAGATTGATGTGAATATAATTATTACATGTTAAAAATGACTTATGGATTATTTTCATAAAGTATCAAAACAATAAAAATGCATTTTATTGGTTTTGAGTATGTCATGGGTATTTTTTACTAAAATGTAAATTTAAACTGAAAACATGCACTTTGTGTCATACTATCACATCATGTGTCGGTTTAATGTGAGACTAATTTCTATACATAAAAAATGAATTAGGACTCGTTTTCATAAAGTATCAAGATAATTTGTGCATTTTTTCTTAGTTTTTAGTGGGTGGTTCATGTTTTGAAATAATTAACAATTTTAAACTGATAATGAACACTTTGAGTCATAATAGGAATATCGTGTGTCAGGTTGAGATGTGGTTGATTCCTACACTTCAAAACTGAATTATGGATCATTTTCATAAAGTATCAAAACAATCCATATTTTTTTCCTAGTTCTGATTATGTGATGTGTTTTTTGAACTAAAATGTCAATTTTAAATAAAAATAAAAACTTAGAGTCGCACTGGTCACACCATGCATCAGATTGACATGAGGTTGATTCTTACATGTAAAAAATGACTTGAGGATAATTTTTCTAAATTATAATGAAAATATGAATGCATTTTCTTAGTTTTGCGTATACCATGTGTCTTTTTTACTAAAATATAAATTTAAATTAAAAACATTCACTTTGAGTCATACCAATCACATCGTGTACTAGTTTGATGTGAGACTAATTCTTATATGTCACATTTAACTTATGAATTGTTTTCCTAAACTATAAAGATAATCCAAGTGTTCTTTCTCAGTTTTTAGTGAATGAAACATGTTTTGAACTAAATTATCAATTTTAAACTAATAATGGACACTTTGAGTCATACCGAGCACACCGCGTATTGGATTTATGTGAGGATGATTTCCACACATCAAAAATGACTTATAGATGATTATAATAAAGTATAAAAACAATATGAATGTGTTTGATCATTTTTGAGTATGTGGCATGTGCTTTGAACTAAAACGTTAATTTTAAATAAAAATACACACTTAGAGTCATATCAGCCACACCGTGCATCGGATTGATGTGAGGTAGATTCCTACACATAAAAATGACTTAAGTATTATTGTTATAAATTATAAAGAAAATATGAATGTGTTTTCTTGGTTTTGAGTATGTCACGTGTCTTTTTTACTAAAATGTCAATTTAAACTAAAAACACACAATTTGATTCATACTAGTCACATCATGTTCCAGTTTTACATGAGAATGATTCATACACTTCACAAATGACTTATGAATTATTTTTATAAATATCAAGATAATATGAGCGTTTTTTCTAAGTTTTAATTGAGTGAAACATGTTTTAAACTAAATTTTCAATTTTAAACTGATAATAGACACTTTGAGTCATACAAGGCACACCGTGTATCGAATTGAGCTGCGGCTAATTCCTAAACATAAAAAATGACTAATGGATGATTTTAATAAATTATAAAAATAATATGAATGTGTTTTATTAGTTTTGAGTATGTGATGTGTGTTTTGAACAAAAATGTCAATTTTAAATAAAAAACACACTTAGAGTCATATCGGTCACACCGTGCATCAGATTGAGTGCGGCTAATTCCTACACATCATAAATGAAATATGGATCATTTTTCTAAAGTATGAAAATAATATGAATTCATTTTATCAGTTTTGAGTATGTCACATATAGTTTTTACTAAAATGTCAATTTAAACTGAAAATGCACACTTTGAATCATACCAGTCACATCGTGTGTCAGTTTAATGTGAAACTAATTCCCACACATCATAAATGACTTATGAATCATTTTCCTAAATTATCAAGACAATCCAAGTATTTTTTATCAGTTTTCAATGAGTGATGCACTTTTTGAACAAAATTTTAAATTTTAAACTAATAAGGGATAATTTGATACATATTGAACACATCATGTATCAAATAGATGTACGGATGATTCCTACACATCAAAAATGATTTATGGATTATTTTTCTAAAGTATCAGCACTATAAAAATGTGTTTTCATATTTTTGAGTATGTGACATGTATTTTGAACTAAAATATAAATTTTAAACTAAACACACACACTTTGAGTCAAACCAAACACACTGTTTATCAGATTGAGTTGTGGTTGATTCCTATATATTAAAAATGACTTATAGGTCATATTCCTAACATATAAAAATAACATGAATGTGTTTTATTGATTTTGAGCATGTGATGTGTATTTTGAACTAAAATTTAAATTATAAACTAAAGACATATACTTAGAGTCATACTGAGAACACTGTGTATTGGATTTAGGTGAGGATTATTGAGGTGTGGCTGATTCCTACATGAACATGAACAAATTTGAACATGTTACTATCTTTGTCATACTGGGAACACCGTATATTTGATTTAGGTGTGGTTGATTCCTACACATCACAAATGACTTATGATTCATTTTCTTAAAGTATAAAAATAATATGAATATATTTTCTTGATTTTGAGTATGTAACATGTTTGTTGAGCTAAAATGTCAATTTTAAACTAATAGATGAGTGCATAATCATAATACATGAGTGCATCCTGAGTTTATCGTCCTTCTTTAGTATCTCTATGAAAATTAACATAATAATTATCAAATAAAATGATAAGTAAATTAACTAAAAATATATATATAATAATGAGAAAATCACTAAATAAGTAGTAACAGGTCACATATTCATGATATTTGTATAAAATATGACTCTATGTATTCTTCCCATTTGTTTCTAAATAAATATATTTCATCTTTTTAATATTAAGATTATCTAAGGTCCTAGTAGTACTGAAAAAATATTAATAAATAAAGGATTATTAAATGTTTAAAATGAAATTTTAATTATCATCGGAAATTCCTCTTCGATGATGCTATTTTATTGATGGAATATGATATCTCTTATAAATTTGAAAACATAATAACCAAAATCTTTTCCATTAATTTGTTTTAGGAATTTTAGAAACATTGATAAAAATGAATAATTTTATTTGATATATGTTTTGATATTGGAATGTTATTATATATACCCTAATATTTATCCTGTTGTATAATTCTATAGGATTTTTATTCTCATAGACTATCCACATGCCATGGTTTTGATGATATTTAAACACTACCCTATCAAAACAGAATTTTCATTAAAACATGATATAAAATATATAACTTGAAGTTCATTTGTAAAAATTTTCATGTAGTGTATTAAAATTTGATAAATTCCATCATGTGTGGTCGATTTATTGGGTATTTGTGCATTGAATCCAGAAAATAAATCTTTGAAGTATTTAAATTGACTGAAATGAGTAAAAAATACTGCCTAAAAAGGAATAAGTAATGAAATTAATGAAAATATATTTTATATGATTAATTTGTAGAGTTTTACCCCTACATTGTGGATATTAAGAAGATTTTATTGTCAGTAAGTTTTCTTTCAAACATTGTGGCCATTTTTTCCACTATTACTCCATATGGATTTGGTTCCAATGAGAATAGTTATATAAAAGTGATGTGAGGATCTAATGAGATAAAATTTGTGTTCATAGGATCTTACCTTCAAATAATATTGATATATAAACCTAACATAATTATGAATAATATTTAGTCATAATTAACATAGTAGATCATCTATTGGTCAAAAAAATCTTAAAAACACACCTCATGTATACATTTACAACTTAGACTCATATCCATTCATGTTTGAGGATTTTATTTAAATTATTAAGACCAATATAGTATGTAATGGAATCTCGATACATCTATTCATCAAAATATATTTTGTTCATATCACCACTTTCTTTCATTGTATCCTCATGAAACTTTAATGTTAGTAAATGAGGATTCTAATGGACAAGGTAAAGGTATTTTTTGGAGATATTTTAGATTGGTTGGTAGATCATTTTGATCATTTTGATTCAACCTTTTATTTCACCCCTTCCCTTTTTCTATTTGTAATAAAATTCATTGGTTCGGGACTTTTTCATTAATTTTTAAATGTTTTTCATAAAAAAATAAATTAGAAAGAATATATCATTTTCAACAAATATTTTTACAAGATCTAACTAGGATGATATGTAAGTTCCAATAGCTTGATTAACCATATAAATATTTTTATTATCAAGTGTAATAGGTATCTCGGCACTCAGCTCATGAGCTACATGAATCCCCACTCTCACAAGACCTATTTGAAGTTTTTTGTTGTGTAAAGTATCTCCTTAGATATTTTACATGGTATCCCTCACAACAAGGTAATGGTTGGGTGCTGATAGATATAAATCACAATCATTTTCACCATATATAATATTAGTACAAGAAATATAGCAGTGTCTTTATGATTCATATTTCATAGAAAAATTTATAAAAATATTGATTACCTCTTCTAAGATAGTTATTTGAGGGTAATTACTTGACTCATGGATGGTGGGGCTGGGGGATCTTTATGTAGTGGTTGTTCTTATGTTTTTTCTTTAATTTGATTCCTTTCCATTACATTTTATGATAACTTTGACTACAAATTAAGTTTTTATTCTAGAGTATAAAATCATGCTTGTAACTCTTCCATTTTCTTATCTTTATCCCCCTATTCATTTATTTTCTCAAAATATGTTTAGGGTGACACCCCAAAACCCACACCTCTAACACATCCATACTATTATAGCCACTAATAGTAGATGTTCATCGGGTACAACTGATGATGATTCTTATGTCTAAGTTAGATAAAAAATATAGGAAAATAAGTAGTACTTATTATGTAATACCAATTTAAAAAAAAATATGTCATACTTACACATGTTTCCCACACTTTTTGTGTTTTTATTTATTAGTAACCCATCTTTATTTTCATGTGACTTCTTCCATAGCACATGACGTGGGATGAAAGTGGATTTGGATTTTGACTAATCAATCTACATATAAAAAAGGAACATAATTATGTTGTTGTTTCATTTCACATAAACATATTATGGTAAATTTAAAATACATACCATTTTCAATTGAAGTGTACCTCATCCTTTCTTTATAATAGGGGTGAATTGGTTTTTCTATAGGTTTCTTATTTTCATCACTCATTTATTGTTTCTTAAATTAAAAATTCTTAATCAAAGTGATTAATACACATATTTTAAAATAATGTATTATCAGTCAAAATATACCTGAAAATATATCTCCTCAAAATGACCAATAAATGAATCTCATGCTTGTTGGTTTATCAAGTGTGCATACATCTTTGGTGGGTGTGGGTTTATTTTCCCTTCAACATCCTTGATATGATACTTCATAAGACTTTTCCAAAATCCTCTATGAGACTTTCCATAAAAATTTCATTTAAGATTCATCTACTATAAATGAACTCTTCATAATATAATGAATATTAAATTAATGTTTCATTATTATTTTTTTTAGTAAAATAAAGAAAGTAAATCATAAAGTTGCCCTAATCTCTTCCCAAATTAGTTTCTTAAGTGCAAAAAAAACATTGTACCATGAATCTACATCAATTGAAATGCACATTCGAGTGGTGATCCCAATGTAACTATTGAATATAGTCATGTTGGAGTTAACAGGTTGTTCGCATGCATTCCATCCAACCTTGAATTTGATGCCTTTTGTTTCTTGCCTTAATAATTTTTTTTAACACCAACACACTACAGAACTCCTATTTTTTATGAGACACAAGTTGTTCACTGTCTACCATGTCCTCAACTTCAACATTATCAATATATTTTTTCTCTAGATTAGTATCATCGACATGTGTAAAAGGTTTTTGTTCCTCTATATTGGTAGGATCAATATATTGAGAGACCTATTATTCCTCTAGATTGGGATCATTGGCATGTGCATAAGTCATTATCTATATAATTGGTTGAACATTTAATTTAGATTGTGTAAATTTAGCAATGAATAGATGATAATATGAGGTAATGCAATGTATATTAAAAAACATATAACCTAATTATTAAACTCACATTTTTAAAGGTTGGAGGGATTTGACCCCTCTATCAAGTATCAAAATCCTCTCATTGTGGTTGCCTCTAGCATACAAGACCCCATCTACATTGGAACCACTGTGAAATGATTATGATTTCCTAATAAAAGAGTCGTCCTCAATTGAATTTACATATGAACCTTCAGTGGTTTTGGTCAATAATAGAATAATTGACCACTTTCGGTTTGTGGGATATGGAATATAAAATACATGTACTGCCTATGATTCCATTATACATGGTTTTTCTTTGTATGCTTCCTTACTTAAATCCACTTTCATGAATCCCAATTCATATATTTTAACTGGACTCTTGTAATCATCCCACTTGAATTGAAAAATTTACACTTAGAATGTTGAATAATCCAACTACCATATTTTTTTGATGATGCCAAAGTACGAAATATTCTCATAAATTGGATTTTTGTCCTTAGTAGCAGATATGTGCATCGCTTTAGCCACAAGTGTAACCCCATTATTTTTTATGGTACTACATTCATCATGTTCATTTGTATAGAATTCATAACCATTAATTATATAATCATTATAATATAATACATTCACACTTGGTCATTTGGCTAGCCATTGATGTTTTTTTGAAATTGAATCTGTATTTCTAGATTAATCCTTAAAAATATGGTCTCAAAACCATCTTATAAAATATTTATTATGTGTATTTGATATTCACATATCATCCCTTGATGCATTAAAATGCATAATAATTACTTTATAGGTTTCAACATATGGGGAAACCTCTAAAATTTTATCCAAAACTTAAAGGTGGTCCTACTCCTACTCTGTAATAGTAATTGTGACAACATCTATTCTAGAAATTCCTTCACCCACAAGATACCTGATGTGATGAGATTTTGGTAGACCAATGATTTCACATCGGCCAGGTAGTTGGTATATAATTCAATGGATTCCTCAATAACATATCGATCTGAAATACAACCTTCTAGCCAACTTTTATTTTTTACATACTCTTTCAAAATATTCATATACTGTTTAATTGAGTAAATCCATCTATAATGTACAAGACCGCATAGTCAAATATATCTTAAAAAGTGAACCATATTATCAAAGAATGTTGGCAAGAAGAATATATCCAATTCACATAATATGATAGAAATTTCCTTTTATATGGTTGTAAATTTCATCAGGTCTATAACTTTGTCGGATATAGATTTAAAAAAGAAACAGATCTTGGTTAATGTATTATGTACATTCAAGGTAAAATTAAATGTAAAGCTATAGGTATTATATCTTATATCAAAAAATAAAATTCATATGATTTTGGACCCTTTAACTTTAAAGCAGTCATTAACATGGAATTATTAATATTTGATGAATATCCATTTAGAACCTTTACATCATTCAAGAAGTTTCAAAAATAATATCAGTCTTCCCTAGAAAGAGTTTAATCAGTTGGAGAAAGAAAAATATTTTTTTCACATTTTACTGGTGACAGCTCTTCCTGTATCCCCATGTCAATCATATCTAACCAATACTTAATTCCATCCTTTGTATTTCTTGGTGCATTTAGTAACATTCTAATTAAACTATCACATACATTTTTTCCATATACATAACATCAAGAAAATTATTGACATACAAATAATTCTAGTATGGTATTTCAAAAAAAACTGATTTCTTTTTTAAATCGGTTTTTGTAAGGTTTTTTAAAAAAAATTACCAAAATTAATATCTATATCTTTTACTTTCTCAAACAGTTGATCGTTTGTTAGTGGAGATAGTGTTGTACATTCTTCTAAACTCCCATCAAATGATTTAATCCAATATTTGTACTTATTTTATTAAGGTATAAATATATAATGTACTATAAACATGGTGAATGTTTCAAAATAATTGACTTTGTACCTTGTTTAGAAATGGGACACCCTTGAGTTATCTTAATGTTATATCCTAACAAATTTACATAAGCTAAAAAGTTAATTATCATCCCATAAAACATGGTTGTCAATGTGAAATCGTCATTTCTATAAGCATTATACAACGTAACACATGAATCCCATAATGATTTTGAATATTTGATCAATGGAGTAAAATAAACATCAATATAATTACTAGGTTTTTTTTGTCCTGATATAAGTAAAGATATCTTATTGTATTTTCATTTCATGAATAACCATATTGGAAAGTTATAATTTATTGATATAGGTGGCCATGTGATGTGAGAGTTTTTATAAAAACCAAAAAGATTCACTCCATCTGCAGATAACATAAGACAAAGGTTTCTCATCTCATTTCCAAATTCAGGATACTCGTGATCTATTATCTTCAACTGAGAAGGGTATATCGAGTGAAAAAGTTTCACATCTTTATTTCTTGTATTTGCATGCCATGTCAATTGTCATTTATTCTCTTTACTTCTATATATGTGCCTAAAATTTAGAATGATTAGAAATTACCATAAAACTCTCACATGACCCTATGTATCATTATTGTATTGAGAAGAACCACACTTTGGTCATTTTTAAGTGTTTTGTGGTCATTTCTAAATAGTATATAGTCATTTGGATAGACATGTATTCTTTTAGAGATCATACCCAATGAGTATATAATTTATTTAGCATCATATGTTTGTCAAGGAAGCTTATTATCTTATGGGAGCATATCATTCAAGAGAATAATTAGTTTAATAAAACTGGTGTCACTCTATTTATTTCAAAATTTTAAATTATATAGTTTCGGTATGGATGAAAATTTTATATATTTAGTACAACTAGCATACAATGGAATCTTTTCACAACTCCTTAATTTCTCAAAAAAAACTGTATAATCATGAAGTTCATCTTCAACTTTCATTTTCATTTCTTCAATATGGTATTCATCATCATTCACACCTGTAATCACATCCTTGATACATTCTTCATCATTTTTTACACTTGTAATCATATCAAATGATCCATAAAATGTATTTTTATCCCATTCACAAGCTACATTTAGTTTTTTCCATGTTTAGTCTAACATTTATAACTTTGATCTATTCTGTGAAAGATCAAATGTTCTTCCAACTCCTCTAGAATAATTAGTCTTGAATAACAACAGTGTAAACAATGAAAAAAGATTTTTGAAGGGCCATATGAATGATTTTTTATAAACTTGATGAAATTTGTATGAACCTAGGTTTTTGTACAAGGTATGGATCCTTTTTCTTTTGGTTTAAATTATTATTTATGGCTGAATGTGAATAACCCTTGAGTTCATGGGGGTATTGGGGGTGTACAGGGCTTGTTTGGAGCCTGGGACCCGGCTTTTGGGAAAACAGGATTGGCCACACAGTTAGTAGATTCCATTTGGGGTAGGTCTCATGGTTACTACTAACTGTGCGTGGCTAAACAATGGGGTGTTACGGGTCACACGGTTTGAGGAAGTCATGCGAATAGAGGTGTGTGCCTATGTGATAGCCTCTACAATTTTTTATAGTGGTTTGAGACACAGCTTGTGCATGGTTAGTCAAACCATGTGTGAAAACCATGTGATCCCCCCTATTGTAGTGGGTGCATGTTTAACGCACGGTTTTTCCAAATGTGCAGCCAAACCATGCGGCCCGGTGTTTTTGAGTAAAATTATGAAATTTACCTTAAAAATTTTATAATTTAAAACCTAATTCTATTATTAATGTACACAGTAGTGCCTCACTTTAGGAGCTCCCTTTTTAGGAAAATCATAGATTTTAATCCCTCCACTCCATCCGATCTTGGAATTGAGATTCATTCATCTCGTTGGATCCATGTTGGTAAGTACTCAATTCATTTTGTGTCATTATTTATTCTTCATGGAATCGATGGAGTTATTTAGGTGCAAGCTAATATGTCTTATTTCTAGGTTATTCTTTCATTATTAATTTTTCTCCTGATCTGATTCAAATCAAAATATGATATTGTATAATCACTCTACTACCAACCTATAGTAGGTGGTCTATACTTTCCCCATTTGGTTTGGTTATTTATTAAGCTAGTTGTCATTTTTTCACCCTCTGGAATTTCTAGTACGGACCTGAACATGAATTGATTAATTGAATTAAATTAAATGGAACCTATTAGGGATTCCCTTTAGTTCCTTTGAGACATTTTGGAGGTTTTTTCCCCTACTAAGGCCACCCATGGGGTGTGCTGTGTAAATTTCCTATGCCTATGCCTCTGTTAAACCACCCGTTGAAAGTTTTTAGTGCTTTCCTAGTTATAGGAATCCTGTTTATAAATGAATTGAATTGATTGATTGGTTAGTAGAAGGGTTTCCTCCTTTTCATGTTGATATTTTTGATTAAATGTTTTATATATAATTTTTTATATAAGTGTGTAAACACATGGAATGGAATTGAATGTGAATTTTGATATGAGTGGGTATACACATGGAACTCAAATGTGAATTGATGAATGTTCACATAGGATGCCATATGTGTGTTACACCATAGTTCATGGAAATGGTAGAGAATTCCTTGGACATGTATGCTTCTTGGATTTTGATTCTGTGGGATGCCTTAGGCATTAATACCCATTGGATATGGTTTGATTGGGCTCACAATGGACATGGTTGTAAAACATGATCCTTAGACCCCAATTTCCTAATCGAGTTTCCATTGAGATTCTCATAGGACTCTATGAGGATGAATTAGTCCACCATACCTTGGATTCAACCTTGCAGGGTTTAATACTATGATTATAGGGAACAGTCGCGGTAAATGTGACATTCTTGGATGTACGAAGTGGTTGCTCTAACACTTCTAGTTATATAGAGAGGTTGTGGTTGACATGATATGTATGGTTGTACAGTGCGACCATGGTTGTTCTGACACTTCTGGTTATACAGTGAGGTCATGGTTGACATGATAAGTATATATGCATAGAGAGGTCTTGTTAGATATTTCTGCGTTATTTTTAGCTACCTTGTTACAAGATCCTGACCCAAGTTTTGAAGGGATCCTCATTATTCTATACAGGATCACTTAATTTGTAGTAGATATGCCATGAGAACATTATTTTTATTTACTAATTATTGTGATATAAATTTCACATTGTTTAGATTATATTGTATAGCCATGATTTGTTACAGATCTTTGGTTGGTTACCTACTGGGATTGTATCTCACACCCTATTTTCACCACCATTGGTTACACAGAAAGAATATATGGATGCAGGTAGGGATCGGGGAAAGCGCCCATAGTATAAGACTTTACTTTGTGTCATGCTTAGGAGCAGGAGAGCATGGGGCCGAGATGAGGCTCATGATGTTATTCGAATATAGTATTTTTTGGTCTTTTTGTATTTTGATATATGTATTGTACACATTTCATGTATACCTATTTTAGAAGCTTTTTAGAGACATGACATGTATCATCATATTTTTTATTTGAGTTTTCTTTTAGCATTATTGTTTATTCCTATTGTATATCTATTGTCAGACTGTTATACCGCTTATGCTATTTGGTATGTATGTTTTCTACCACTATGTTATGCTCTATTTATATGGAATAGCCTTTCCATAGATAAACCCTCATCTCTCACTACTAGTCGGCAACCTTTGGAGTTTGGGGAGATACACTTGAGGCCATGTAGCCAACCGGGCTAGGGGAATTGTTGAGTGGAATCTGAATCTGGGATGTTACAAAGTGGTATCAAATCATTTTTCTTTTTCTATTTTATTATTTGGTGATAATAGATAGGGGTTTAAGAAGAATTGGAGTTTTTTAATGATTTTTTATTAGGTTTATCTAACCCATGTATTGGGAAAATCCAAATTGCCTTGAAAAGAAATTTTCGTTTTATGGATTTTGGCTATTACAGTTGATTTGATTCCATAGTTGGATGACGCACTTGAATTGTAATGTTATTATTGATAAAATTGAGGGTTGTATTTTGTTTCAACCTAATGAGATGAGGGTATTCCATCTCATGCATCACTTTAGGCACTTTACAGGATTCACATTCCATGCATTATGTCATGCCATATAGGATGCATTGCATGTTTGCATGATGTTTTAATAGGTTTCATGATAGATATACCTTCTATTGTGTTAAAAATCTATGTATTAAATTGAGAAAAATGGTTTGTACTCATATTCCTACTGTTACCTAAGCATTTTTTTCCTAATTAGGATACTACAAACACCCTAAGCATCTAATTGTGGTATGTTGAGCCATGGGCAATGAGTCGCATGGACTGGAACATGTTATGATGTGGATTAGGTGGATGCCGCATTTCGGTTTATAAGGAGTATAGTTCCTTATGGATCAGAATTTGGTGATACATTTGGTTCAACCATTTAAAATGAAATGTGAAATGAATATGAAAATGAAATGGAAAATTGAGCTTGAGAAATAGAGAAATCAACCTAGCCCAAATTTTGAGTGTGCAAGAGGTAGTGTCTCTCGTTACTTTTGTGATTTTTCTTTTTATAGTCATATATTTAGGAGTAGGCTGTGTAGTATGAGCTATTTATAATTAGTTTTTTACCTTTCCTATGATTTTGATCTTTGAACTTTGATATCATTTTTTTTGTGGTGTTTGCTTGGCATTATAGAGGCATGCCACAATGACAACCTCCATTCATATTCCAGGAGGGTGGCAACGACCACGCTCTAGAGGCGGTGGTACATGGGATACTGGTGGATCCTCCTATAATTCCAATTGAGGAACCAACTATTGTTTTGGACATAGGTGATGAGGCATGGTTCCGTGAGGGGTTTTTCAGCTTCATGCAGACTTTTTAGGGAGCACCACGACCTACCTTGTATATGGCTGAGTTGATGCGTGTGTTCGAGAAGCAGAATCCTCCCATTTTTGGGGGGGATGGGGGTACATAGGCTTTTGATATATGGATTGAGACTATGCTTCAATTTTTGATCATCTGAAGACACCTCCTAAGAGGAGAGTGAAGCGCATGACTTATATGCTTTGAGGAGCAGCAAAGCACTGGTGGAATGTTCTGAACCAGGTTGATGGGTTGCAAGATATGGTTTGGGATGATTTATAAACTAGTTTATATGATTACTTTTACCCCAAGACTCTAAGGAAAGAGTGGACTAGTGAGTTCATACATTTGGAGTAGGGTGTTGTGACGGTTATGGAGTACTTGGAACACTTTACAAAGTTGTAGTATTTTTCACTAATGTACCTTTATGATGAGATATTAAGGGTGAGATACTTCAAGGAAGGTCTTAGGATTACTATTTTATTTCAGTTCAACATGTTTATATTGACCTATATTACTAAGATAGTTAATCAGGTGTTGATTACAAAGAAAACCTAAGGGAAGATGGGGGCACAGAGAAGAGAGGTGTTGTCTCTTGACCAGGTGGATCAGCATCTTCGAGCAGGAAGCACCATTTTGAGGCTTCCTATGAGATGAGTACTAGACATGATGTTAGTGCTATCAGTGTAGTTTTCTATCATTAGTGTGGAAGATAGGGACACATGAGGAATCAGTGTGATCGCAACCCAGTTGAGTGTCAAGTTTACGACGGGATGGGCCACGTGTAATGTTTTTATAGGACCTTCTCTCCAGAGATGAGTGGTAGGGGGTCATCCATGACACCAGGTTCAGGAGTAGGTTTCATAGCCCTACATCAGGCAGGGAGCTGGAGCAGTACTGATCGATTAGGCCTAGGTGTTAGTGGTCATGGTTGAGGCAACCAGGCACTATTTGTACCTAGATAGTAGAACGAGCCTACTTTAGGTAATGAGGTTATGTCACAGGGCTATGGTTTAGGCCAAATATATTTTATATAGCCTACACCCAAGGATCAGGGAGTCGAACCATCAATGTTGATAGGTACGATCCTAGTAGCCTTTACTCTTGTATCTTCTCTTTTTGATATAGTTGCATCACATAACTTTATATATATACCTGTGGTGGAAATCCTTGGGCTTTTAGTTCTATTTTATGAGGGTGTTATGATGCTAGACACTCATTTGGGGATTAAAATGGAGGATGTACGTCAGTACTGAGAGTGCCCCCTAGAGGTTGGTGGGTGTTACTTTATTTGGAATTTGTTTTTCCTCAAGATGACAGGGTTTGACATCATACTTGGAATGGACTAGCTAGTGGATTATCAAGCCTACATTTATTACTATCATCAGAGGGTGAATTTTACATCACCAAAGGGGTAAGTTTATACTTACATGGGTGCATGGTATGTATAGATGATCCAAGATAGACTAGATCATCATGGGCTAAGTGGGATGATAGTCCAGATTTCTAGTTTATATCTAGATGATCAAGGAGCACGTCAGGAAGATTTAACTCCAGTGGTTGATTGTTTTATGGATGTTTTCCCATACAAATCTTCTAGTTTACCTTCAAAAATAGAGGTTGATTTCTTCATTGAGCTGGTTCTAGTAGCTGCACCAATATCCATTCCTCTTTACATGGTGGATATGACGGAGTTATAGGATCTCAAGAGGCAACTAGAGGACTCGGAGGTAAAGGGTTTTTTTTCAACCCAATACTTCATTGTGGGGTTTTCCAGTCCTTTTTTTTGAAAAATGCAGATGGTACCCTTAGGCTATGCATGGATTACCAAAAGTTGAACTAGATGATAGTTAAGAATCGATGTCACTTTCCACGAATAGATGACCTATTTGATCAGCTATAAGGATCTCGGGTGTTCTCAAAAATTGATTTGAGGTCAGGATATCACCAGGTATGTGTTTGACCTGAATACATATCGCATACATCTTTTCATAGAAGGTATGTTCTATATGAGTATCTAGTTATGTCATTCAGTCTTATGAACATGATATCGGTATTCATTCACTAATAAACCAAGTTTTCCATCCTTGTTTGGATTCGTTTTAGTGGTTTTCATGGAAAATATATTGGTGTATTCTCACAATCGACATGACCATGACAAACATATTGATATCATTTTGGATATACTTAAAGAGCATCATTTATATGATAATATCATAAATTTACACTTCTAGATGGATAATATTCACTTACTGGGTCATATTATCTCAAAGACATGAGTATCAGTAGACCTATAGAAGGTGAGAGTTGTAGTTTCGTAGGAGAATCCTAAGAATGTTTTTAACATATGGAATTTATTAGGGATATCTAGATATTACAGGAGTTTCATACAAGAGTTATCACACCTATCAGCACTACTTACCGACTTGACTAAGAAGGGTGTGGAGTTTTTATGGATAGATACCTACGAGACAGCCTTTCAGGAGCTGAAAGGGAGATTAACTTTATCACTATTCCTAATTATTCCAGAGTAGGGAAAATGATACATTTTTTATTATGAAACATTAGGTATTGGTCTAGGATTAGTTCTAATGTAGGTGGATAGATTCATGGTCTATGGGTCTTAGAAGTTGAGGCCACATGAGAAGAATTAACTGACTCAAGAAATTGAGTTAGTTGTAGTTGTTCATGCCTTATGTTGTTGGAGACGTTATTTACTGGGAGAGAGTTTTTTTGTGTATACATACCACAGAATCCTCAAGTATATATTTACATAATGTAATATGAATCTAAGGTAGTGAAGGTGGTTTGAGTGCCTACAATCTTTCAAATTCGAGATTGCCTACATGCCTAGTAAGAGAAATGCAGTGGTCGATGCATTAAGAAGGAGGACTAAAATTTAGGCATTTCAACAGTCCAGTAGTGAGTGGAAGGTTATGGATTTTGTTCTATGAGATACACTTGGAGGTGCATGATGGTTAGGGGAAAACTTTTCATTGATCCTTAGTTGCAACCTCTACCATACTGGATAGAGTGGGGATGAGAAAGATATCAGATTCAGAGGGCATAGTCCTATAGGAGAGTGTGGCAGGTGAGGACCCACCCCCTGGTTAGATCGTGAGCAAGGATGAGATCTTCTGTATACATGGTTACGTATGGGTTCTAGTAGACATATGTGAGGAGCTGATGCAGGAATTTCATGCCTCAATTTGGGCAGTGCATCCCGACGTCACCAAGATGTACCATGACTTACACCATCAGTATTGGTGGTTGGGTATGAAACATGAGGTAGTTGTTTTTGTTAAGAGGTGTTCCACCTGTCATTGGGTGAATGAAAAACATCAGCAACCAATCAGACTTTTATAGAAGTTACCTATTCCTAAGTGGAAATAGGATGATGTTGTGATGGATTTAGTAACTGGGTTGACAAGGTCGCCTCAAAGCAGTGATGTTGTTTGGATTTTTGTTGACTGGCTCACTGAAGTTTCTCATTTTCTGTTGATCAAGGTGACCTTTGGTGTTGATGAACTTGGTAGGTTTTTCATTTGTGAGATAGTATAACTTCACAAGGTTCTATTCACTATCATTTCAGATAGGGATGCCCAATTTACGTCACATTTCTAGAAGAGTTTTTAAAGGGTTTTGGGTATATAGGTGCTTCTGAGCACAGTATACCACCCCCAAAATGATGGTCAGCTAGAACTTATGATACAGGTGCTTGAGGACATACTGCAGGCATGAGTCTTGGATTTTAGGGGATCTTAGGAGAGGTATATACCCCTAGTTGATGTCGCCTACAATAATAGCTATCAGGTGACTATACAGATGGAACCTTATGAGACTTTTTATATTAGGACATGATGATTTACCATGTTCTAGTTAGAGGTAGGTGAGACATATTTACTGGAACCGCGTCTCATATAGGAGACTTCTGAGTGGTTCCAATTGATCAAAAAAGTGAATGGATATTGCACATTCTTAATAGAAATCTTACTCTAATCACCACAAACAACCTCTAGAGTTTGAAGTTGGGGGTCATGTCTTTTTACATGCTTTATTGAGGCTAGGACACAGATGGATCAGGTGATTGGGTGAGCTTTCACTGCGATATGTTGGGCAATTTGAGATTCTGGAGAGAGTTGGTTTGGTAGCCTATCGGTTGTAGTTATCACAGAGGTATCGAGCCATGAACTATGTATTCCACATATCTCAGTTGTGCCATTATCACTCAGACCCTTCTCATGCTTTCCATCCCAAGGAGGTTCAATTACAGGTATATGTGTCCTTTGAGGAGCATCTGATTCGCATCGTTAACATGAGCACAAAGGTTTCCTGAGGTCGTTCAGCATCTCTAGTACGGATGTTATGGAAGCACGTCCATTTACAAGATGAGACTTGGGAGCAAGAGGATAATATATGTGCTCACTGTTCGAAGTTATTCTTATATGAATCTTTACCACCCTTGAGAGGGAAATTCGGGGACAAATTTCTTTAAGGGAGGAAGATTTTAAGAACCTAAGTTTTTATATGAGATACATATGCTTTTTCTTTTGGTTTAAATAATTTGTTATGGCCTAATGTGAATACCCTGAGGTCATGGGGTATTGGGGGTGTCTGAGACTTTATCAGAGCCCGAAACCCAAATTTTTTATAAAACAGGATAGACCGCAAGATTAGTAGAAACCATGCAGGGTAGGTCGCACGGTTTGAGGAATCTATGTGAATGGAGGCACACACCCATGCGATTGCCTCTGTAATTTTTAACAGTGGGATGAGACATGGTTTTCATATGGTTAGTCAAACTGTGTGTGAAAACTGTGCAAGGTAACCCTCCTTACAGCAGTAGGTGCACGGTTGGCACAGGGTTTGGCCAACCATGTGGCCAAACCGTGTGGCCCAGTGTTTTAGGGTAAAATTACAGAATTTCCCTTAAAATTTTTGTAATTTCAAACCTAGTTCTATTCTTCCTCTGCATAGTATTGGATCACATTAGGATATTTCTTTGAAGGAAAAATCTTTTAATCCCTCTCCTCTATCCAATCTTGGAATCGAGATTCATTTATCTCGTTAGATCTGTGTCGGTGAGTACCCAATTCCTTTTGTGTCATTATTCATTATTCTTGGTATCAATGGATTTTTTTTAGGTGTAAGATAATATTTTATATTTCCAGTTTCTTCATCCATTATTTATTTTTTTTAGATCTGATTCGAATCAGAAGTTGATACCGGATGACCACTCTACTACCAACCTACAGTATCTGGTCTATACTTTTCCCATTTGGTTTGGTGCTTTATTAAGCTAGTTTTCACTATGTCGCCCATCGGAATTTCCAATGAGACCCTAAAAATGAATTGATTAATTGAATTAAATGAAATGGAACTTTTTAGGGATTCTATTTAGTTCTTTTGATCCATTTTGGTAGTTGTTTCACCAACCAAGGCCATCCATGGGGTGTGCCATGTAAATTTTCTATGCATATTCCTTTGTTAAACCACCCACGGGGTGTTGTTAGCGCTTTCCTTATTAGAGGAAGAAAAATTATAAATTAATTGAATTGAATTTCTTGATTAGGATAAGGGTTTCCTCCTTTTCATGTTGATGCTTTTGATTAAATGGTTTATATGGAATTTTTTATATGAGGGTGTAAACCAATGGAATAGAATTGAATGTGGATTTTGATATGAGTGGGTATACTCATGGAAATTGATTGTGAATTGATGAATGTTTACATAGGACACCATGTGTGTGTTGTGCAATGGACATGGTCAGAAGCCATGCTCCTTGCAGGGTCTGATTGGGTCACCTCCTTGGATCGGTTTGATTGGGTTTGCAATGGACATGGTTGGAAGACATGCTCCTTGGACCCTAATTCAAGTCTAACTAAGTTTCCATCAAGATGCACCTAGGAATCGATAAGGATGAATTATTCCGCTATACCTTGGATTTAGCCTTGCGGGGTCAGACGCTATGATTATATGGCATGTCCATGGTAAATGTGATATTCTTGGTTGTATAGCGCGGTTGTTTTGACGCTTCTGGTTATACAGAGAGGTTGTGGTTGACATGATATGTATAGTTGTTAAGTGTGGTCATGGTTGTTTTGACACTTCTAGTTATATAGAGAGGTTGTGGTTGACATGATATGTATGGTTGAATAGCACGACCATGGTTTTTCTAACACTTCTAGTTATAAAAAGAGGTCTCGGTTGACATGATATGTATGGATGTATGGTGAGGTCGTGTTAGTTATTTCTGCATTGTTTGTAGTTTCCTTGCTATAGGAGTCTGACCCATGTTTTGCAGGGATACTTGTTGGGATATATGGGATCACTTGTTTTGTAGTAGATATTCCATGGGCACTTTACTTTTATTTACTTCTTACTATGATATAAATTTAACATTTCTTGGCTTATATTGCACAGCCAGGATTTGTTATAGATCTTTGGGTGGTTACCTACTGGGATTGTATCTCACACCCTATTCGGGTCATCGTTGGGTACCCTAGATAGACTATATGGATGTAGGTAGGGATCGAGGAAAGTTCCCATAGTATGATACTTGACTTTGTGTCATGCTTAGAAGCAGGAGAGCATGGGACTGAGCCGAGGCTTGTGATGTTATTCAGAGATAGTGCTTTTTGGTATTTTTGGTGTTTTTATATATTTATTTTACACATGAAATGTATGCCTATTTTGGATGCTTTTTAGAGACATGAAATGTATCATCATCTTTTGTATATGAGTTTCCTTTTGGAATTTTTATTTATTTATGTTGTTTATCTATTATCTGATTGTTATACTGCTTTTGCTATTTGATCTTTATGTTTTCTACTATTGTTTTTCACTCTAGTAAAAGGTAATAGTCTCCCCATAGACACGCCTTAGTCCCTCACAGTTAGTCGGCAACCTCTGTCATTTGGTGAGATGTGTTTGAGGCTATGTAGCCAACTGGGCTCGGGGCACTGTTGAGTGGAATCTGGGTCCGAGATGTTACAAACTCTTTCACCCCATCCTCAAACTCCTTTTTCATATAATTGGATTACATCCATTTTTTATTCATATCTATAATATTTTATTTATTAATATTAATATTTAATAAAATAAATAAATACATAAAAATTATGAGCTTAAAACCCATAAAAGGTCATTCTTAAAGAATCATTTAAGCTACATGAAGTCATTATTCTAAGATAATAAGATTCGAATGATGGGTATTCAATTTTTTTTTAGTGGTGGAAAATAATTAAAGGAAAGGAATGTATGATATATATAAATTTACAAAGAATCTAATTAAATTTTCATCAATTTCAAAAAACATAGATCTGGTGTAGGATTAATTCAATGATATATAATATGATTAAAAAGAAAAACATGATCTAGAAAAATCAGCGACCAATTGAAATCAACAAGAGAGAGAAGTTAGTGTTTATTCATTTCTTCACTTGTTATGTGGAAGGCTAGGTGGTGTTTCAGTGACAGAATGCTTTAGAGTCAAAGTTGATCTTTTTTAGATGATGAAAACTTTGATAGGTCCCGATCACATGGTCTTGAGAACCCAATGTTTGAAGAAACTATTGAATTTAAATCAAATGAACCAGAAACCTCAAACTGGGGTTCCCATGTTTCATTCCCATTTTAGACAGATCGTGTTTTATCAAAGGGTCCTTTCAACAACCCATGCCATGCAATTCAATTCATTAAATACCACATGCCACTTTAAAACATTACATTTCATAAATCAAAGTAAAAAAAAATTAAACAACCCAAGAGTCATAAAAACCATCACTATCATCATAACAATGATTTAAACAATTAAATCGCCTTTTATAAAACATGGCATGAAAGTAAAACAAGACAACTGGGGTGATGTAATTTTAAAGGACTACCATCTTTTGAAAATACCATTTGGAGAGTCCCATTTTTAAGAACAACGTTTAAAAATCAAGTTCAAGATATAGAATTTGAGTTTCGGAACCACCCTTTATGCTCACACATGTATGAATTTATAAATATAGATACCAATCATCCCATTGCACATATTCACATATCATTTTGTAAAGATATGAAATAATGTATCTATATTTATATCTATGTAGTCTTCATTTAATTCCTTTGTTAACAAGCAATGTAAAAAAAATATTCTTCTTCAGCTTGGTAAAGCACTGTATAAATCAACTATCATTTTCATGAACAGCAAAATCCTTTGAGCCTACATCAAAACCCTTTAAACAAATTTAAGTACCATTAATTGTTAGAGAATGAAGAAAAATATCGAGAAGATAAACTAGTGTTAAATACTCAACATGTAGTGTAGCATGTTGGAGTTCAAAAATTGTGGAGGAGTCGAGCGTCGCAATGCACATTGTGTTGGATTGATTTTTTTAGATGTGTTGGTGTTGAATCAAGGACATATATTATGTCAACATAGTCATACTCTGTTGGTGTTAATGTAAGATGTGTTGGGTTGTCATGTAATATAAAATTTTGATGGCATGAAAGCAATTGACGCCACCCATGTTCGGGTTATATCATAACGTCAAGTTCTTTCATATGTGATAGTTCATTCTGCATACATAATCCATGTGCATAACTCATGTTTTCATGCCATATCACATGTGTAAAATTTATAAAAAATTAGTATTCATAAAAAAATAAATATATAATAAGAATGTTAAAAAATATTAAAAAATATTAAAAAAAATTATAAAAATTTATTAATGCCATAACAAGATAAAATTATTAAGAACAAACTTAAAACAAAAAATAAAGCATATAAATAAAGAGTGAGTATAAGTATCAAAAGTATCATGAAATAATTTTTAGCAAGCACTATAAATATAAAAAATTAGAACAAATCATACAGACTAAATTAAGAACATTTCATAATTCCTATAAAAATTATAAACAAATCAGGATATATTAAAATAATTGGGGTTCTTCTGCCTGGTAATGGAAGAAAATGGGCAGAATAGATTGATTTTAATCCATAAGAGCATGAGAGATACTTGAAACTTGGAGCCGATTATCATCTATGCACTGCAAAAACTTTGTCCACTTATCATTTTTAGTCACCACCTTACATGATAAGTGGGCAGGGGTTTTGCGTTGCACAGCTAGGAGCTTCATGCAATCAGAGTGAGAAATAATGATGAATGAGTGAAATTGACATGAAGCCAGTAGAGGGGGTGAACCAAAAATAGCTCGAGGTAAGGGATATTGGGTGGAGAATCGGCTATATAGATTGAGCATAAATAAGATCACTTGTGAGCATCATTCAAACCATTTGAGAAAATTAAAAACAAACAAAGATGTTTGAGGGGAAGCAACGAATCACAAGTGATCACATAGGTTGGATTTTGAAAGTGTCGATTCTTTCAAGATGATCGAGGGACCAAGTACCCAAAATGAGTTCTTTGAAGGATGTTCAAGCTGGATTGGAGGGGACATATTTTATTACTCCACCAGACTATGGTAAAAATATTTTTAGTCTAATTGACATCTTAAACAGATATAATAGCAGGGATTTTTTCCGTGAGGAACTTGGAAACACTCATAGAGTTATCCGAGTTGAAGGACAACCCTCAGACACTAAGACTGTCGAGGCAAGGAGCAATTCTGATCTGAAGGTATTATGGGGGGCTTAGATCCGGCTGGAGAACAGGATCCTTAACCCCTTGAGGATCCTACCCCACCAGACGACAATATTGATCATCAAGTGGATGACGAGACATGACAACAACCTAAAACCTAGAGGAGGGAAGTCATCTGAGAGGTAGGAGAGGTGGTTGATCCCATAGATGAATAATCTTTTCCAGTTTCCTTGGCAAGTTTCTGCTTTGCTCTTTATGGCAATGGTTTTTCACTAGCTTCCATTTGTCATCTCCTTTTATACTTTGTGTTTATTTTATTTTCAATATATTTTAGGATCATGGGTTATAACACATGGTTTGCATCGTCTTGGGTGTATTTATTTATTTATAATTTTATAGATGCTTTTTTTAAAATATTTATATTTATATTTATAATTTTATATTAACTATTTAAATTACAAAATTATTAAAAAAATCATTTAAATAGATTAATTATATAAATTTCAAACTTATTTTAAATGTTAAAAATTAATAAATAAAAACAAATAAATATTATTCATATATATTACAAACATATTGAAAATATTACATGCATAGTAAATAGATATATGTATACATAAATATTACAAAATGATTAAATTCCAAAAAATATAAAAATCAATAAATGTTAAAAATGAATAAATTATATTAAGTGAAAGCAATATTAAAAAGGAATAAATATAATTTAATAGACAAAACTATTTTAAAAAATAACTTCATATAAGATTAACTACATGAATTGTAAACACGCATAGAAATGAAGGAAATATAAAAAAATGCATTTAAATAACTTAATTATATAAATTTCAAACATTTTAAAAATATTACAATTTAATAAATAAAATTGAATAAATACTAATCATATAAATTAAAAAAATGTTAAAAATAATACTTAGTAAAATATAAATATGTATACAAAATGGATAAATTTCAAAAATATTATATCAAAAATGGAAAAAATATACATCAAATGTGAAATGAGTACATTTCATACATACACATGCACACATGTTGTATTTATGTGGGGGGGGGGGAGGCGCTCAAGTGCATGTGCATGCATCTCACACACATGTACACATATACATACACATACATATATTTGTACACAAAGCCCCATAAGCCTCGGGGCTAGGGAAACAACATACATGGGGGGAAACCGGCCACCTTATTCCTCTCCCATTTACTCTGCATCCCTAGCAACATCACCAATAGTCGGTTCTAGTCTTGTCTCTACCACCGCCCCTCCCCATGTCCCTCGATGACCTTGTTTACTCCCTCGTCTGCCTCCTCGACTCCCCGCTTCCTCGCCCGCCTAAGTCCTTACCTCTCACATCCCCTATCAATGTCACTCTTCACTGGGCCTTCTCACATTGCCTAACTGTGACGCATCATGTCTTATGACTCTGCCAACGTCTACCACTGCCTCTGATAGCTAAACACCATATTTCGTCTTCTTGAAAAAAAAATATCTCGGCCTAGCACACATAAAGAAGAAACCAACGAACAGTCTCTCTAGCTTGGTTCTTCGATCCAATTGATCTTTCATTTGAGTCAGATTCATTAGTGAAGCTTCGACTCCATTTTGGCACTCCGACATCCAAATTCGGCAACATCAGCTTCTTGAAGTTGTGCTTGGTCTCCAGTGAACACAAATCTGTGAATTTTGATGGAAGCTCATCGAGAAAGCTTAATAGATTTTAACTCATTATTATCAAAATAGTTATGTAGAATTCCTAGATTTGTATTAGCTGATCTTCTCAACTCAAATTTGAAAATGAAATTTGTTCATGTCTAAGCTTGACTCAAGGATCTTGTTTGCCCCTTTTCTTTGATTACTTGCTTCTTTTATAATTGAATGTTCAGTTTCTTTTATCATCGATCATATTTTTCTTGGTTAAATTCTCTTAAACAAGTCCTCCTTTGTCTGGCTTTAATGCATCTTACATATCTAGAGTCAACAAAACTTTTTATTATGCGTGTTGGGAGTAGATCTTACACAGCCCTTCATCAGTCTAGATTTCTACTGCTAATACATGTTCCCATTTCACTCTTACGTAACTAAAGGAGCCTGGTTGAATTGCAACTCCTCTAAATTCTCCACCTTGATAAAATATGTACAAGTATATAAAAATTCTAAATAAAATCAAATTAACAAGAATGAATCATTTCAGATTTATTATAATTTATAAAGATCCTCATTGCGATGGGTGGCAGGTGGGGGTGTGATGGGATAGTGAATCAATAAGTGGATGGATTTTATGTCATCTCATTCTTTGGCTTATTGATCTATATTCAGTGAAAGATTTTTTATGCATATTTCTTTATTTTGATAGATGCAACAATGGAACATTAATTAAATATTAAATTTAATTAGTTTGAATGTATTAAAATAGATAACAGAATTTTACATATTTTTTATATAATTATGCATATGACAAGGGTGGTATTTTGAAGATTGAGCTTGGGCAAAAATATTGTTTGGGTCAGGTCTGTTTGTACATGTAGAACATCTATATATACACATACATAAAACACACACACACAACATAATGTATACACATATGCATATAGACATTGATATAAATATATAAGTTCAAATATCATATATTAATAAAACATCATTTATATTTATATAATTGTTTGAATTATTAAAAAATATATATATTAATATATCATATTTTTATTAATTATATACATGCATTTTGTAATTAACCTATATAAATAAACATTAATTTTTGAATATAAATATGATAATTATATATATATATATATATATATATTAATAATATATTTTTTATTAAAAGTTTTTATCAGCGCTCGTAAAAGCGTTGATAGAGATGCATCTTTATCAGCATTAAAAAATGCGCTGATAAAGGGTATAATTTTATTAGCACTGATAAAAGTTACCCCTTTGAGTGTTTTTATTAGTACTGATAAAGATTATCCTTCTATCAGCGCTTTTTGTTTCGCGTTGATAAAAGTTATCGTTGTTTAAGTGCGATTTGTGGCAATGTAGAAGACATTTACAAAACAGTCGACACGGCTAAAAAAAATTGATATGGATGAAAACATTTGAGAAGGAATTCATAAAAACAAGCACCAAGGGGATTGTATTTTGTATTGCATTGAGATTGGTACCCTACATGTTTCAGGCATTTTATGTTTTGTGTCAATATTTTTAGACTTCATGTTCTGTGCATTTAAGTTTGAAAGTATTATGTATTATGTTGTGAAATCAGTGCTTTATATTGAGAGTTGTGATATTTTATGATTGAGAACATGGAGGCTCAGCGGAACATATGTTATGTGGAGGGTATGTGTTATGTGTTCAAAGTTAAATATTTTGTGATGATTAAGTAAATGCTTTGTATTGTGTAGTATAAAATATATATAATATATGGTAAAGAATTTTGGAGATCGAAGGAATTGTTATAATTTTATTCAGAAAAATATTTATTAAAATAAATAAAGTGTTTTTCAAATTCGAACTGGTATGTCCATCACCAAGAGTTGTGTCGTTTCGGTCGAACCAATGTGTTTTTTGATCGAAACGGTGAGATCGAATCAGTGTGTCCCTCACCAATAGTTATCTCATTTTGGTCAAACCAAGGTGTTCTTTGATTGAAACGGTGATATCGAATTGGTGCAATTCACACCGATTTTGATTTATAAATAAGCGACGATGAGATTGTTTATGGGTTAATTCTTCTCCAGTCTAAAAGAAATTCTCCAGATATTTTTCTAGCATTTGCGCGGCGGGGGAATTGAAAATTGGTGTTTGTTTTTTCCCAAATCTTGGTGAAAGAGGGAAATTTCCATTGAGAACCCTACACTACCTGTTGGGGGTGGATCAAACCCTTTTAAACATTGAATTAAATTCATGTATCAAGCTTCAATCTACATATTTTCTAACAAAAACACGATTCAAGGATTTAGTGAGAAGTGATGAAATATGTTTTGCATTTAAAGACAAATGTTGTGCGATTGAATATGATTGTTTTATGACTAAAATAAAATTAAATGTTATGCGTTTGAAACTAAATGTCGTGTGAGTGGAGTAAAATATTTGTAATCGAACCGAGTTAAATGTTATGTGGATGCAAAAATGTTATGCAGCTAAAGACGATGTATGTTCTATAAAAACTATGTTGTGTGGAAGTTGAATAATGTCAATGTTTGGTGTTTCTCTGCAAGTTTAAACCTTTGATTAGGGTTTGATTTTTTGACATACAACTCATGTTGGCAGTAGTCTTAGAAGTTGCATCAGTATAAAAGGATTGGCTACATTTTTGAAATTTTTTAATTTAATAATTTACCCACTTGTTTTTCACTTGGGTCATGTGGGTCAATTGTTTATTGATTAATCCCCAAAAAGTATTACTAAAAATATAATAATTAAGATGAATTAATAACTTGACCTATTATAAAGGGTTTTCCTCCATTTAATGCTTTCTCTGTTTTCAAGCAAGAAAAATAAATGCCCCATCTATTAATTCCACCCACCACCGTCCCCCATTTTTTGCTTTTTTTTTTTAATAACAATAATAAATAATCCCCATCCATCTATCCCACGGCGCCCCCGATGAAGATCGCCGAACAAAACCCTACCGCCTCGCCATGTCCACCGCCGACTCCGGCGGCACCGTCCCCACCGCATCCGGCGTCGCCGCCGCGGCGTCGTCCTCCGGCGCCCACCGGACCTACTTCACCAACCTCGGCCTCGGCTACGCCATCGCCATCTCCCTGGGCTTCCTCATGCTCCTTTCCTCCATCCTCCTCGCCTCCTACGTCTGCTGCCGCTCCTCCCGAGCCCGCGGGCGCCACCGCCACCCCAACTCCCCCTCCCATGATCCCGGCGGCGTGGTCCTCCCCCGCGTGATCTTCGTGGCGGAGGGCGAGGGCGAGGAAGGAGGCGGCGACGGCGGGGCCGCCGTGGGGCTCGGCTCGGCGGTCATCGACTCCTACCCGAAGTTCCCCTTCCGACGGGCCTCCGGCGAGGCCGGGGTGGGCGATGCCCCCTCCGCCGTCTCCGCCGTCTCCGCCGGCTCCGCCGCACCGTGCTCGATCTGCCTGTCGGAGTTCCGCGAGGCGGAGATGGTGAGGATGATGCCGGACTGCCGGCACTTCTTCCACGTGGCCTGCCTGGATGCGTGGCTGAAGCTGAAGGGCTCCTGCCCTGTATGCCGGAACTCCCCACTCCCCACCCCCCTCTCCACGCCGCTCTCGGAGGTTGTGCCTCTTTCCCAACACCCCAGGTGACCCCTTCATCTTCTTCTACCTTGGATCTTCTTCCCAAATTCCATCTGTAAATGAATGTTCAATAGCAATGATGATTCTTAGAGCCTTCTTCCTCATCCATGCCTCCTTTCCGACACTCAAGTAATTATTGGAATACAGTGGGAGCCTGATTTCATTGTCTTCCCCTTCAATTAGGGTTTCTGGAACTGGAACCCAATGCGTGTGGTGTATTTCTTCTTCTTCTTCAAAAAAAAAAAAAAAAAAAAAACTTCTTTTTTAGATTCTAATACGAGCCTTTTTTTTCTTTTGATTCCTATTTTTTGCAAATATATTTTACTTTCTCGTTTAGGTTATCGTAGAATCATGACGTTTTTGCATGGCTTGCCTTTTGTTTTTGACTTCTGGTTCAGTTTTTTTTTTAATAATGACAGAATGCCATGCAGCAGCACAGAATTTGGATTATTTGAATCTTAACCATTGTTTTGCGTTAATATAATTACTTTTTTCAATTAAAAAAAATACTTTAGTTTAATAAATCAATGATATGTTTTTTTTAATTATGGGTGGTTTTCTTCCTTTTTAAATTTTAAATTTAAAAAAAATCAAAGATAATTGAAATATAAATGAGCCCCCATGTGTGAACGTTGACTCATATGCCTCGTCCAACCATATGGGTTTGACTTTTGATGCTGTCTTGGTCCCATCTCCTGCTGTACGATTCATATTGGTTTTGCCTGAAGGATGTTTCATGAATTATATTTTAAAAATATTTTTTTAAAAGATTCTTTTTTTAACACAACTTATAGTGAAAAGACACACTTGTTATGATACACACACATATATATTTATATTTATATGTATGTATATTTATATATATATTGATACACACATAAAATAACGTATTAAATATATAAATAAATATACAAGTACATTAAATATGGTTCATATTTAAATATATTATATGTTTATATTCAAATTATATAATTTACAATATACATATATTTATAATTATATGCGTGTTTGCATATATATATATATATATATATATATATATTAAAATATAAATATAAATCATTTTAAAATAAAAACAATTATTATCAATCTTATTTTCAAAATTTATATATGTGAATGTTGTGTATTAAAACTTCATTTTTTTTATAAATATAGAAATGAACATATATTTATTTAAGAATATTTATATATAGTTTATGTAAATAAATATAAATATAAATATGGTAATTCAAGGTAAAAATAATATTATAATAATATAAAATTAACTTAACACTTGTCCCAACCCTATTCAATGAGTCATGGCCGACCAATACAATCCTTGGGTGAGACTTTTGGCCTTAGAAAACCACTTGGGTAAGATAATGACATTAATAACTTTTTATTTAAAGTAAAAATAAAAATATCATAAACAAGTATTGTTTTGCTAAAACAATGTTAATGTGGTGTTATATAATTGATATCTTTGACTATAAATAGTCATTAGAAAGATAAAAATATTTCCTACATCATGGAATTTTATTTATAATTTTTAGACATTAAATAAATAAATTTAATTATGAATTAATGGCGATGGAGTAATTGCTTCATTAATAAAGGATTCAAATAAATGATTTTATAAATATTAAAATAAATTTATTTTGAAACTTTTTATGCCATCCACGGATTTTAGGGATAGTAATGACTTGTTATCTTTGAATTAATGAAGTTTGTTCGAAAGAATCAAGTTGTTATAGATTTTTTAAAAGTCTTGATATGAATAGTTTATAAATTGACATAAATGAGTTTTTAAAACAATTAATATTTTATTAAATGATAAAATAATCCTAAAAATCTAAGATTCAACCAACTGACATATATGATGATAAAAATGTCATTAATGATCCATTTTGGGTATCTTATCATTTTATAGTACATATATTAACCATATAGTATGAATATATAAGAAGACATGTTAAAAGGTAAATAAGTTAACAAAGGGTTAAATAAAAAAGATAAGGATTAAAAAATATCCAAAACATGTCCAATTCTTATTGGATGATTTTATTTCGATTTATATGCACCTTATCTTCGAATTAAATAAGTTTTGGACCTTTTGAAACCAAAAATCATTTTATAATAAAATAATACTTTCAAACTCTCCTAAAGAGCCCCTCCTCCCTCTTATAAAAGTCCACCACCTCTAACCCATTACTCACACCTCTCAAGCCCCTTGGATTATCCAACCTATGCTCCAATAAGCTCCCAACATCCCTCTATTCCACCTAGAAGCCTTAAATTGGGCAGAAAGAAATTCAATAAATCCTTTTGGTTCAAACCAAAGGGAGTTACCCAATTTAAAGGTAACATCTTCTCTCAAGTTCTTTTCTTTTATTTTCCTTCTAAAACCCCCTAAACTCTCTTTATTCCATTCTTTTATAAAAAAACCAGTATCTTCAATATACTAGGATGTTTTTATGAGAAGGATTCAAACTACACTTCCACACACCTCCATCTAATGGATACGAACATACTGTTTCTGTAGATGGCGAACTACTGGCTCACGAAACGATGATTGTTCACATATCTCCTACCACCTCTCATGGTGGCCATTATGATGGAACTATATTTATATGTGATATATATTATATTTATATTGTCTCTATGCTTCTATATTTTTCATTTATAGCATACCTTTATGGTTTCCATAATGGGCAACGTGGTAATAAGTGATATAAAAGGAATAATAAACTTGAAAAAGGTTTTGAAGAAAGTATAAATTAACTTTAGTTTATTATTCAGGAGACTAAAGAACGAACGAGTCAAGTCAGACATGAGGTAATGGAACTTCTTAACCCAATTTCCATTCTTTGGGTTGATCTTCTACTTCTTGTCGTTTTATGATTATGTGAGAAATGAATTTTGATATCTTATCTTGTATTTATACTTTCTTTATGTGTACTTATAGTGAATACACAAAATTGATCTATTTTATTTAAAAAATGATCTTTGTAAGGGACTTAGTATTAATCTCCTTTCATTGAGGCATATTTATACGGTGTATAAACCCATTTGAATTTCCATTTCATTCAAAGGGAATCTTTTTCTATGAAGCGTTTTACTAAACGACAAAAGGAATGTTTCTTTTTAACATACGCGGTGACAATGATCTTTCCGCCGCCGCGAGCATTATTTGATATTTGGCTTCCTTAACAAGCTGTAATGTTTTTAAAAGGAAAATAAATACCATATACTCTTTTTACGTATTTTGGTATCGAAAATGGTTTTGAGAGAACATTGATTATTTCAATTTCTTGAAATGATATATTGTGATTGAAATGTGGAAATGTTATCTTTCCTTTATGATTGTTTTTTGTGTTATGAATATGTTATGGTTCTTGGGCATTGGTTACATATACGGGTGGTTACGTGATAAACCAAGGGCGAGTGAGCCCAACACTACTGGAAATACAGTCTTTCCCAACAGTTCTTAACCGTTGGGAAAGGCTGCAGAACCGTTGGTATATGTTATACCAACGGTTCTGCAAACCGTAGGGAAGTAAGCCATTGGGAAAGCTTTTCCCAACGGTTTACAATGAACCGTTGGGATAGGGTGGGGAAAAATTAACCCATCCCAACGGTTGTTCCAAACCGTTGGAAAATCCCAAGGAATCACCTCTTTACCAACAGTTTCTAAACCGTTGGGAAATGTTTTTTACCAACGTTTCATTGAACCGTTGGTAAAAAAAGAATCAGAGATACTATGCCAACGGTTTGGAACCGTTGGCATAGCCTATGCTGTGCAAATTGCACAGCAGCTCTGCAATTTGCACACAGCATGCCCCATTTTGTGCATTCCCTTTCATTTTCAATCCAATTATTGTACCTGCAATAAACTAACACATACATATACAATTATTGTACCTGCAATAACCAACTAACACATACATATAGAGAAAAAATTCATACACATTTAACATATACTACATCTTGGAACTATACACATCAATAATTAAATTAGAATTCATAATGTAATTATAAACATACATAATTCATTTAGAATTAAATTTAAAATTTAGATGACAATTATATGTGGAATCCAGAATTCAATTCATAATTTGATCGGTTTTTTGTATACCATATATTTTTACCTGAAATGATGTCCATTTTAAACAAAATACATACACCTGGAGTGATATCGGCCATACCGTGCCTCGGATTGAGGCGAGGTTAACTCATACACGTCAAAAATGACCTATCGATCGTTGTCCTAAAGTATCAACATATTCCGAAAGCGTTTGATCGGTTTTCCGTATGCTAGTTGATGTTTTTCACTTAAAATGATGTCTTTTTGAAACAAAAAACATAAACTTTGAGTGGTGTCGGCCACACCACGTCTCAGATTGAGGCGAGGTTGATTCGTACACGTCACATATGACCCATGGATCGTTGTGCTAAAGTATCAACACAATCAGAATCTTTTTGGTCAGTTTTCCATATGTACTTAAAATGTTGTCCATTTTAAACAAAAGAGAGACACTTAGAGTGATCCCGGCCACACCATGCCTCGGATTAAGGCGGGGTTGACTCGTACATGTCACATATGACCCATGGATCGTTTTCCTAAAGCATCAACACATTTCGAATGCATTTGGTCACTTTTTCGTATGTCACTTGTTGTTTTCACTTAAAATGATGTCCATTTTAAACAAAAGAGAGACACTATGAATGGTTTCGACCACACTGCGTCTCGGATTGAGGCGAGGTTGAATTGTACACGTCACATATGACCCATGGATCGTTGTGCTAGAGTATCGACACAATCAGAATCCGTTTGGTCGGTTTTCCATATGCTAGTTGTTGTTTTCACTTAAAATGAAGTTAATTTTAAACAAAAGAGAGACACTTTGAGTGGTGTCAGCCACAACACACCTCATATTGAGGTGAGGTTGACTCTTACACATCACATATGACCCATGGTTTTTTCTCCTAAAGTTTCAACGGAAACCAAATGCGTTTGGGCGGTTTTCCGTATGTACTTAAAATGTTGTCCATTTTAAACAAAAGAGAGACACTTAGACTGATCCCGGCCACACCAAAACTCGGATTGAGCTCGGGTTGGCCCGTACACGTCACATATGACCCATGGATCATTGTGATAAATTATCAATATATTCTGAATTCTTTTGGTCATTTTTCCGTATGTCAGTTGTTCTTTTCACTTATAATCCTGTATGTTTTAAACAAAAGAGACACAGTTAGAGTGGTTCCGGACACACCATGTCTGAGATTTAAATGTGGTTGACTCGTACACATATCAAATGACCCATGAATCATTGTCCTAAAGTATCAACACAATCCAAATGCATTTGGTCGGTTTTTCGTATGCCAATTGATGTTTTTCACTTAAAATGATGTCCTTTTGAAACAAAAGACAGACAGTTTGAGTGGTGCTGGCCACACCGCATCTCAGATTGAGGCAGGGTTGATTCGTACATGTCACATATGACCCATGGATCATTCTCTTAAAGTTTCAATGGAAACCGAATGCGTTTGGTCGGTTTTCCATATGTACTTAAAATGTTGTCCATTTTAAACAAAAGAGAGCCACTTAGAGTGATCCCGCCCACACTGTGCCTCATATTAAGGCGGGGTTGACTTGTACATGTCACATATGACCCATGTATCGTTTTCCTAAAGCATCAACACATTTAGAATGCGTTTTTTCAGTTTTTCGTATGCCAGTTGTTCTTTTCACTTATAATCCAGTCCATTTTAAACAAAAGAGACACAATTAGAGTGGTGTCGGCCACACCGCGTCTTGTATTGAGGCGGGGTTGACTCGTACACGTCACATATGACCCATGGATCATTGTTCTAAAGTATCAACATAATCCGAATGTGTTTGTTCGGTTTTCCGTATGCCAGTTTATGTTTTTCACTTAAAATGATGTCCTTTTGAAACAAAAGACAGACACTTTGAGTGGTGCCAGCCACACCACATCTCAAATTGAGGCGAGGTTGATTCATACACGTCACATATGACCCATGGATCTTTTTTCTAAAGTATCAACACAATCATAATCCGTTTGGTCAGTTTTTCGTATGTACTTAAAATGTTGTCCATTTTAAACAAAAGAGAGACACTTAGAGTGATCCCGGCCACACCGTGCCTCAGATTAAGGCGGGGTTGACTCGTACACGTCACATATGACCCATGGATCGTTTTTCTAAAGTATCAACACATTTCGAATGCATTTGGTCAGTTTTTGGTATGTCAGTTGTTGTTTTCATGTAAAATGTTGTCCATTTTAAACAAAAGAGAGACACTATGAATGGTGTTGGCCACACTGTGTCTCGGATTGAGGCAAGGTTGACTCATACACATCACATATGACCCATGGATTGTTTTTCTAGAGTATCGACATAATCAGAATCCGTTTGGTCGGTTTTCCGTATGCTAGTTGTTGTTTTCACTTAAAATGAAGTCAATTTTAAACAAAAGAGAGACACTTTGAGTGGTGTCGGCCACACCGCACCTCGGATTGATGTGAGGTTGACTCGTACACATCACATATGACCCATGTTTCATTCTCCTAAAGTTTTAACAGAAACCGAATGCGTTTGGTCAGATTTCCGTATGTACTTAAAATGTTGTCCATTTTAAACAAAAGAGAGACACTTAGACTGATACAGGCTACACTGTGTCTTGGATTGAGCCCTGGTTTGCCCATACATGTCACATATGACCCATGGATCATTTTGATAAATTATCAATAGATTCCGAATGCGTTTGGTCGGTTTTCCGTATGCCATTTGTTCTTTTCACTTATAATCCTGTCCATTTTAAACAAGAGACACAATTAGAGTGGTGCCGACCACACCACGTATCGGATTTAAACGAGGTTGACTCATACACGTCTCAAATGACCCATGAATCATTGTCCAAAAGTATCAACACAATCTGAATGCGTTTGGTCAGTTTTCCGTATGCCAGTTGATGCTTTTCACTTAAAATGATGTCCTTTTGAAACAAAAGACAGATACTTTGAGTGGTGAAGGCCACACCGCATCTCAGATTGAGGCAAGGTTGATTCCTACACGTCACATATTACCCATGGATCATTCTCATAAAGTTTCAACAGAAACCGAATGCGTTTGGTCGGTTTTACGTATGTACTTAAAATGTTGTCCATTTTAAACAAAAGAGAGACACTTAGACTGATCCCAACCACACCACGACTCGGATTGAGCCCAGGTTGGCTCGTACACTTCACATATGACCTGTGTATCGTTGTGATAAATTATCAACAGATTCCGAATGCGTTTGGTCGGTTTTCTGTATGCCAGTTGTTCTTTTCACTTATAATCCTGTCCATTTTAAACAAAAGAGACACAGTTAGAGTGGTGTCAGCCACACCGTGTCTCGTATTGAGGCGGGGTTGACTCGTACACATCACATATGACCCATGGATCGTTGTGCTAAAGTATCGACATAATCCGAATGCGTTTGGTCGGTTTTCCGTATGCCAATTGATGTTTTTCACTTAAAATGATGTCCTTTTGAAACGAAAGACAGACACTTTGAGTGGTGCCGGCCACATCGCGTCTCAAATTGAGGCGGGGTTGATTTGTAAACATCACATATGACACATGGATCGTTATCCTAAAGTTTCAATGGAAACCGAATGCGTTTGGTCGGTTTTCCGTATGTACTTAAAATGTTGTCCATTTTAAACAAAAGAGAGACACTCAGACTGATCCCGGCCACACCATGACTCGTATTGAGCCTAGGTTGTCTCTTACACATCATATATGACCCATGGATCATTGTGAGAAATTATCAATATATTCCGAATGTGTTTGGTCGGTTTTCCATATGCCAGTTCTTCTTTTCATTTATAATCTTGTCCATTTTAAACAAAAGAGACACAGTTAGAGTGGTGTCGGCCACACCACGACTCGTATTGAGGCGGGGTTGACTTGTACACGTCACATATGACCCATGGATCGTTGTGATAAAGTATCGACACAATACGAATGCATTTGGTCGGTTTTCCGTATGCCAGTTGATGTTTTTCACTTAAAATGATGTCCTTTTGAAACAAAAGATAGAAACTTTGAGTGGTGACGGCCACAACGCGTCTCATATTGAGGTGGGGTTGATTCGTACACGTCACATATGACCCATGAATTGTTATCGTAAAGTTTCAATGGAAACCTAATGCGTTTGGTCGGTTTTTTGTATGTACTTAAAATGTTGTCCATTTTAAACAAAAGAGAGACACTTAGACTGATCCCGGCCACACCGCAACTTGGATTGATCCCGAGTTGGCTTGTACATGTCACATATGACCCATGGATCGTTGTTCTAAAGTATCAACACAATCAGAATCCGTTTGGTCGGTTTTCCGTATGCCAGTTGTTCTTTTCACTTATAATCCTGTCCATTTTGAACAAAAGAGACACAATTAGAGTGTTGTTGGCCACACTGCACCTCGTATTGAGGCGGGGTTGACTCGTACACATCACATATGACCCATGGATCGTTGTGCTAAAGTATCGACACATTCCGAATGTATTTGGTCATTTTTTCGTATGCCAGTTGATGTTTTTCACTTAAAATGTTGTCCATTTTAAACAAAAGAGAGCCAATTAGACTGATCCCGCCACACCGCGACTCGGATTGAGCCCGGGTTGGCTCGTACATGTCACATATGACCCATGGATCATTGTGATAAATTATCAACAGATTCCGAATGCGTTTGGTTAGTTTTCCGTATGCTAGTTGTTCTTTTCACTTATAATCCTGTCCATTTTAAACAAAAGAGAGACACTATGAATGGTGTCGGCCACACCGCGCCTCAGATTGAGGCGGGGTTGACTCGTACACGTCACATATGACCTATGGATCGTTTTCCTAAAGCATCAACACATTTCAAATGCGTTTGGTCGGATTTCCGTATGTACTTAAAATGTTGTCCATTTTAAACAAAAGAGAGACACTTAGAATGATCCCAGCCACATCGTGACTCGGATTGAGCCCGGGTTGGATCGTACATGCCACATATGACCCATGGATCGTTGTGATAAATTATCAACAGATTCTGAATGCGTTTGGTCAGTTTTATGTATGTCAGTTGTTCTTTTTACTTGTAATCCTGTCCATTTTAAACAAAAGATACACAGTTAGAGTGGTATGTTAGTTGTTTATTCACATTATTCAAATACACTATTTGAATATGGGTCTTTAAATTAATTTATTTATGAAAAATTTACATTTAAAATGACAATATAAGAAAATTAATAGAAAATAAAACTTTTACTAAAAATCCTTGTGGAAATATTAAGGTAAACATGATTTATGAGAATCCTCACGTGTCTATTAGTGGAATGACATTTAATTAAAATATTGTGGAAATTCATATAGAATATTTTTATATCATTCTTAGTATGGATTAGATTTTAGTTTATCATGGTATGAAACATTTCAGAGCTAACAATGCCATGCCCAATGAATACATCCCTTTTATAACATACCAAGAATCTATGATATTGATTAGATGTGTAAATGTGATTTACATTGATTATCATGATGAAAATAAATAAAATATATATTATATATTTTCTAGTAGTAAATGAAATCAAGGAGGGTGGGGGGGCTGTCCGGGGAGGCTGTCCGGGGGGGCTGTCCGGGGGGGGCTGTCCGGGGGGCTGTCCAGGGGGCTGTTCGGTGGGTGTCCGGGGGGCTGTCTGGGGACCAAGGATAAGGGTGGGGGGGCTGTGCGGGGGGATGTCCGGGGGGTGTTCGGGGGGTTGTTTGGGGTCCAAGGAGGAGGGTGGGGGGCTGTCTGGGGGGCTGTCTGGGGGGCTGTCCGGGGGGGTGTCCGGGGGGCTGTTCGGGGGACTGTCCGGGGACCGAGGAGGATGGTGGGGGGGCTGTTCGGGGGGTTATTTGGGGTCCATGAAAACATGAAATATATAAAAATAAATCAACTGAAATACTATACTATAGGTCTAGATAAAACCAACAACTAGAATAGATTAAACATCAAATCTCAGTAATATTAGTCAAAAATGTAACGGATCAACTTGTCCCGCATCACCATCACCATCATCACCATCATCGTCACCCTCATCCTCATTCCCATCATCGTCCTCTCCCTCCTCTCCCTCCTCCTCGCCCTCGCCCTCCACCTCGCCCTCGCCATCCACCTCGCCCTCTTCCTCTCCCTCCTCTTCCACATCAGACTCCTCGCCATCATCATCGTCAGCCTGAACATCGTCTTGACCACCACTAGAACTGCCACCTGGTTCTCCATATATAGAATTTATCGATGACATATATTCATCAAAAGCTGGGATGGCCTCTGGTGGAAGTGTCGGACGTATAACTTCAATAAATTTCATAAATGCACTGTTTGCCCTAGCAGACTGTTCTGCCGTCTCTATGGCCCTTTTGTTAGCTTGTTCTGCCTGTGCCCTAACTTTCTGCAGCTTGGTGATAGTACAACTTGTACCTGAGGAGGTCCAATACCTTGTCGGGGCTATCCTAGGTCGGCAGGGTACTCTGCCAGGATGATCCTCTCCCAAAACCTAATGTAGGTGATCAGTTGGCCCAAAATTATATGGTTCTTGGGCATAGAGGGCCTCTAAAGAAGACTGTTACAAATATAAATATATTATTAAGTTACAAAATAGATATTAAAATATAAAATAAACAGATTAAAACTTACAATCTGCTGCTGAGTCGCTTCGTTGACGACACTTCCATCCTTTTTCCGTCTACTCGAGCAAAACAGTTTTGCTTGAGGCACACATCCTTCAATATTTTGTATTTGCCTCTACAATGACATTGAAAACTAAAGTTATATGAAAAATTTATCAAACTATTAAATAATTTAGGATACAAAAGAAAGTATAAGTCGTAAATAAAACTTATTAACAATTGTCATACCTGCTTCCTCTCATGATCATGCATCGTAGTGCGTCCCAGTGTGTGGAGGTATTTTTTTGCATCAATATTCTTTTTATTTTTTCCAGATGATTCTTAAATAAAATTCGAAAATTCAATATATAGTATTAATGAAAAACATGAAAGTTATTATTTAAATACCTCAAATGTAATTAATACCTTAAACTGGGTACTCGTCCAATGAGTAATCATCTGACGATACTGCTCTATAGGACAATCATCCACCACTGGTACCGCCTCTAACTCAGTGCCAACTCTAGCAACCCATCCAATATACAAATCATGCTTGTAGGCTCTCCAAATCTTGCCTAAATCCTTTAGACATTCCGGTCATGCACCCTCACCATCGGGAAAATTAAATCGAAGTTGACATCAAAATATTAATTCTTATAAATACAAAAATAATTCATGGCATTAAATAGAACATATTTTTTTACCCATATCTCTTCCCAAGCTCTATCCTTGACCTCATGTGGCAAATGTCTCCACGATAGCGGGATTACGGGAATGATGTTGGAGTATTTGGCAAGCGTCGCCAAAAAACTCTGACATTGATGCCCTGTTTTCTCAACCATTTAATTGTCTTCATTATAATCCACCATAAATTGTGTGCGACGATACCACACCGAACGCATGCGTGTACGCCCCCGCCCATGCCTCCTATCAGTATATGTATCTGTCATGAAATAAAAACAAATATTTTATCAAAACATGTTATAATAAAAATAAATATTTCTATACAAATTTGTTAGGGTTCTATAAATATACCTGTACCAGTCTGATTGCTGAGCGCCGCTGGATCCACATAAACTGATGGAACACCCTGTGGTGGAACAGGAGTCGAAGAAGATGGAATATAGAAGCTCGGAGAGATAGAAGTAGAAGGAAAAGAAGATGGGATAGCTGTCTGACCGGATTCTGACTAGGGAGTGGGAATCATCATGGGATGTGAAAATGATGGGCCAGAAGATGCAGAAGGTAGCGAAAACATGGGAGGCCTAAATATCCCGTGTGTCCCTAATGACACACCGAGATCAGAATGTGGGAATGATGACATGTAAGTGGGAGGGGCAGGGTCTAGTCGGGTACGCGCAGCTGCTCGTCCACCTCTGGTACGAACCCTCCTCGTACCACCAGCCTGAGTACTAGGACCAGTACTAGGCTCCTCGTCGAATAACTATCGACATATAGGTGGATCCTACAAAAATGTTTACAAAAAAATTAATCACATGACATTATATATTCTTTAAATATATCAATTTGAAATAAAGTACTCTCTACAGGCACTAATGATGGAATTGACAACTCCGCCATTCGACGATTGTTCTCCATCATTTTTTTCCTTCGTCTCTCTTCAATTGGCTGCATTTCCTGCTTTTTAAAACAAATATGTAATTAATTAGAAAAAGTAAACTAACGTGTAACCCAAAAAACTAAATATATGAGATAATAGGGGGATTAATTGGTAATTTAGCTATCAATTGTTTTAGAAGATCTTGAATGGATTTAATAAATCATACAAGTTGTAATGTTCACCAAGTTAGAAATATTGTTTGACTAGGTTTGAATACAGTTCAATTCCAAATTAGAAAATGAAATTCAAATAAAACTGCAACCAATAAACATTGAAAATTCACATAACGGTCAAGTCAGCTAAAACATATTTGTGATCAATACTAAATCAATTTGAATATTACTAACCTTAACAACCCAACTCGAGGTAAACCAAAATAATTGAGAACATGGATAAATGATTCTATATATTTTCAACCACAACTTCAGGTTCACAATCAACTCTGACAATTTAGCTATTGGAGTCATCAAAAGAAATAAATGGATTGGTTCCAATGGCACTAGGGACAGTGTCAATTCCATCATCACCATAATCAAAAATATGTCTTGGAATTACTTCAACTATGACACCAAATTCAGGTCGAAGTTGGTCTTTGACATAAAAAACTTGTTTAGCCATTGATTCCAACACATATGGTTCTTAGGTAGAAAGAGTTGGAGTCATATTAATTACTCGAAATACACAATCATCAATAAATGTGCCATGTCTCATCATCGAATCAAACCAATGACATTTCATCATTGTAACTCATCCATGAGAGTAATAATCCAATATTATTATTTTCTCAACAAATCCATAATAACCCACATTTTCAAATCGTGGTCTACTAACTAATGCACTGGCATAACAATTTGTTGTGGTAGTAACCATAACACCATCATGTTGTGTTCTCATGTTATTTTCTTGTTCAGTGACAATAAATTTGTACCCATTCATAACAATTGATTTACAGTCACGAACCACGGTATTAGGACCAAAAGCCAAATCTATTATTTCCTCAGAGACAGAGTCAACAGAAAAACTCAATACCTGCAATATAAATGACTATTAAACTTAATTAAATATTGATATAATTATTTTAAACAGTAATATTTTTACCTTCAATTTTAATCAAGCAGAAAACTCTTTGCTATGCAAAGTCTCTCTCCTTCTCAAAGATAAAGAACGATGCTTCCTATTTATCATTGTTTTATGTTCCCTGTTGATAAAAAATATGAATAGTTTAACAGATATATATATAAGATATAAATAATCAATTTAGTTACCTGATATAGTCATCAAACAAATCACAGTTGAACAAAACTGTGCGATGTTACATCTCCCGCTCTTAATGGCTTAATGTCTTCAATGTATATGATTCAGGAATTCCTCCTGTTTGAGGAAGTGATGGAAAACTGGGTTCAATTTTCTCATACTGTTCTTCTTCATTTCTCATTGGTCTGTTCAATCTTGTAGTAAGATCATACAAATACATCGAGCAAAAATCCATATATTCTTGATCCAAGTAACCGTTCACGATAGAACCTTCGGGATGATTTCTGTTTCAGAAATAAGACTTTAATGTGAACATATTTATTTCAGTTGGATACATCCAATGAAAATAAACAGGTCCTCTGAGAAGTATTTCAGTGGGAATATGGACAGTCAGATGTAGCATGCATGTGAAAAATGATGGAGGAAATATTTTCTCCAACTCACACAAAATTAATGGGGCATCTGTCAACATTTTTTTCAAGAAATACTTGGACAACTTCTTAGCACAAAGATCTCTAAACAAATGTCACAACCGAATAACATCCACCCTTACATTATTGGACAAAAGATGAGAGATTGCTATTGGAAGCAACTCATGTAGTAGAACGTGATAATCACGAGTCTTCAAAGATTTTAGCTTCAACTCTCTTATGTTGACCCGTTTAGATATGTTGCTTGAATAGCCATCAAGAACTCTAATAGTCTCTAATACTTCCAGAAATTGTTTTTTTTTCTGTAGGTTTCATCACATAAGAAGAACATGGAAGTTTCAATTTATTTTCACTGATACGCACATGATGCAATTCTGGTCTGATGCCCCAATCCACCAAGTCACACTGAGACCATAAATCATCTTTTGTCTTCCCCTTGAAATTTAGAAGAACCGAAAGCAACATTTCGCATATATTATTTTCAATATGCATTACGTCTAAGCAATGACATAACAAATTGGTTGACTAATAAGGCAAATCAAAAAAGATACTCCTTTTCCTACAATTGTAACAAGTTTCAGTGGAAACATTCTTTCTCTTTCTAGATTTCATTTGACCCTTCCCGAACAAAAAACTAAAATCTTTCAATTCATTAAGCACGTTAGTTCCAGACATACGCTGAGGTGGATCATCGGTCTCTATGGTATTATCAAATCTTCGACGAATCATTCTTTATGGATGATCCTTTGGAAAGAATCTTCGATGTCCCATAAAATTGAAACTACAATGATGTTTCAGTCTTCTGGATTGTGTATTCTTCATACAAACTAGACATGACAGTTTTCCCTTCGTGCTCCATCCTGACATCATTGCATAAGCCTGAAAATCATTGATCGTCCACATAATCGCATCACGCATATTAAATATGTCTTTCGAACATGTATCGTATGTGCGCACACCCACATCCCAAAGAAGTTTCAACTCTTTTATTAAAGGTTGCATGTATACATCAATATCAATGCTGGGATCAGAAGGAACAGATATGAGTATACTCATGAAAGTGAAAGGTTTTTTCATACACAACCATGTGGGAAGATTATAAATGTGTATAAAAACTGGCCATGTGCTGTGCGAAGTAAGCATCTGCCCAAACGGATTAAAATTGTCGCATGAAAGACCTAGCCTCACATTATGCACGTTAGCTGCAAAATTAGGATGTCGAGCATCAAATCTCTGCCATGAAAATCCATCTGCAGGATGAACTAAATCATCATTAGTCTTCTTTATCTCGGTATCATGCCATCTCATTTTTATTGATATGTCATCAGACATAAAAAGATTATGGAGTCTGGGGATCAATGGAAAGTGCCACATTACTTTCTGTGGAATGCGGGATGGTGTTCCATTAGATTTTGACTTCCAGCGGGCTGTGCCACATTTTATACAATCATTTTATTCAGAGGTTTCCTCCCAGAATAAACTTCAATCTTTCGGGAAAGCATGAATTTTGTTTCATGAAAATCCAATTTCCTCAACTAACTTCCATGCCATATAGTGGTTTGAGGGAATATCTGCATCATCCGGAAGTAAATCCTTCAATAGGGTAAGAATGTAATCGATTGCTGTATTAGAAATCCCATACATAGTTTTCCCATGAAACAATCGGATTAAAAATTCCAGATTTTTCATTTTATCGCATTGTCGATATACTGGAGTTGTGGCAGCATCATTCAATTTTTTCACCCTATCAATATCATCATTTTCACTAGATGCATCAGCTGTCCTCATATTGAAGTCTTCTTGAGTCGAAATCCTTTCTTTTTCATGATGACGAATAAACGGAAACTGATCATCTAACAAATTCTCCATTCCGATCCTTTCATTTCGATCATCACCAATTTGAGATTTCATTTTCTCCCCATTGTGATACCACACAAAGTAGTTTGCTTGAAAACCATTTTTGGTTATGTGGTAGCTGACTTCTTCATGGCTCAACTAAGGTCTACCAACACAATTGGAACATGGGCAGTGTATGCGACCACTATCTGAAGTATTGTGAAATGAAAAATCTATAAAGTTCTCCAAATTGTTTTGAAAATCTCTTGAGATACGATCAGTTTCATACATCCAACTTCTGTCCATTCTATAAAAAGAATTTATATAAGTCATTTTGTCATAAACAATTCAATAGGATTGAACTTTAATAGAAAATACATTTAAGTAAACGATAAAGGAAGAAAATAATCAAGGTATCGACTACACATGTGAAAAAAACATACTAATGTGTTATTGAAAAAATGTAAAACCAACAAGAACTTAATGTGTTATCACATCACAACATGCCTCATCCCATAACCATATTAGTAGGGTATCATGAACATGAATAACATCAACCTTGTGCCATCCTCCTACCCTACATGACCCCAACCACATGCCACATCTTATTATAGCCTTATCACATCGCACCTCACCTGAAAACACTAGGGAAATCATTGTACATCTCACCTAAAGACACATGGACAATCACATCACATCTTGCCTAAAAACACATGGTCAATCACTTATGAAGGAAGAGTATGGAAGAAATGGTAGCTATCCAACCATATAACCACCATCCTAGATATTAGAAAAAATACCCATAACTCAAAACCTATGATCGTTGGTAATTTTATCCAACTCTGGTTGGGAATGTGTAGAAATAACATAAAATACATGATATATAGATAGAAAAAAATACCCAACCTATGGGTTCACATTAATTACATAATCACACACTTCACTACTACCATACAACACATAAACCATCACAAACACTTTCACCACTATATGAAACACACCACACCACCACCATACAAGACACATAGCATTTCCCAATTTCATTTATAAGCCACTTCATTCACACTTACATTTTCCATTCATTTAATGTTAAATTAATTAAATCCATTTACCACACATCCATTTCTATTCCATCTCATTTATTTACTATCTTGTTTTTTTGTTTTAATAGCAAAATTTATTCCATAGATAACCAGGAAACTAATAAAACCACCACACAATAACTCACCATATCAAAATAACCATCGTCGCCATGTTACATCGGCCAACCATCTCACCAAAACAACCACATATCACAAAAAAAATATTGCACATTACAAACCACCGCACAAACAAAACCACCTCACCACATCATACACCACAACCTCATCACACAACACCTCCACACGACACAACACCACCACACATCATCACTATCACACAACTTCACATGTCACATCCATGCCCACTAACCATCACATTACAACCCCACATATCACAAATCCCAACTGGTCACCTCAATCACCATACAACAACCTACAACATACAATGAAACACAACAAAAAACCTCTCATAGAAGCAATATACCCCAAATTCCACAATTTATTCAAGGTCTTCTATTATATTACCCCTTTATTTAGCATGGACATTATAACACAAATTATATTCCATGGGAAACTAATTAATTAACAAAATATTCGTTCATTTACCTATTTTTCAGGGTGAAATCACATCAAAATCAAAACTTAAAACTAAAATATTAGATCAATAACAATAAAAAAAGGTAGTATATGTGTATAAATAATAAAATACATGATTTGAGATGATTCAGATGGATTTTCACCTGTTTGGATGGGGGAGTTCGAGAGAGGAGCCGAGCGCTGGATTGATTTTAGGGTTCTGTCACGACTGGGGGAGAGCAGCGGCCCGATTGTATTTGGGGAAAAGAATTACCAACGGTTTTTAAAAACCATTGGGAAAGGGGTGTTCACGGTACCCTTTCCCAATGGTTCAACAGAACCATTGGGAAAGGGTAACCTGAACACCCCTTTGACAATGGTTTTATGGAACCGTTGGCAAAGGGGTACCCTTTCCCAATGGTTCACTGGAACCGTTGGGAAAGGGTTTCCTAGCCCTTCTTTACCAACGGTTTAAGCAAACCGTTGGTAAAGAACCGTGGGTAAAAACCACATTTCCAGTAGTGCAAGATATCTCTCCAATGCATTGGGTAACGTGACAGAGGTAAACATTAATGTTTCTCCTAAGAGATTTAGGGAATATACTGTGATGGTTATTCTAAACGTAACTCCCTACGTAGATGTGAAATCAAAAACATAAGTATGTTATGGATGCCACAAGTTACCTTTATGATTTATGATTTCTACGTGTTATTCATAAATCTTATGATTTCATGAGGTGTGTTAAAGAGATTATTTTTTGTATGTATTGATGGGATAATGATTTATTTCTTTATTTTATAACCCTTACTGAGTTTTTTATGCTCATCCCAAGTTTTTGAAATGTTTTTTCATAGGGTATAAGGCAGGGTAAGAGAAAATAATAATTCAAGAAGATTTATATCATGAAAATAATTCTTGTTTTCTTTTAAGATTTTTTATTTTATAAAAAAATGGATACTGAGTAAAAGTGTCTACTTTGTAATATTTGACATGTAATGTAATAGTTATGGCCTTATTCTCTAAAACTCTAAACCTAAAAATATCCTCAATGTGAATTCTTGATTTAACTCAATATTATGTAATGTTTAAGGCTGGGGCCTTATAATCTTACTGATTGGACACAGTAGATGTTTGACCATCAAGTGTTGGGGGCTCATAAGCATTGAGATTTCTTCTCATGAAGTTCGCACTTGATGATCTCTAGCAGTGAGATCACGAGGATTGACCCACCAATAGGAACACCACATGTTTTTGGTGTCATTTTATGTTCATATCTACAATCATGTGTAATGGTCTCCTAAATTCAGATCATTAACAATGTATGTAATTTGATTGCATACTTTGATGCAAGAAAAAAACTATGACAATGAAGTTGCGGCAAGGTAGTTTGTGTTCGGTGTGTCATTGGTGGCATGACATTGGTTGAATGGTCAAGAAAGGATTTGTTGCTTCTGGGTTATGGAAGTAATATATCTTAGGCCATGTTGATAAGGATGACAATACCTTTATAAGACCATAGACATAACAGTCGAGGGTAAATCCGTCCAATTAAATCAACAAACAATAAAGCAAGAATAGGGTGATGACACGTGAGTGCGTCCTGCTTTATGAGATATTTCCAACAAAGAGATTATATTACAAAGTGTGTGTTCATAGGTTGGTTGTCGCTGCTGTGACAATCCTTATCTCTTTAGGGGCCATGATGGGTTGCTAGATCCCACTCTTGGTTTATGAATTCTATTCACTGCTGTTGAGATAAGGGCCTAGAGGGTAACACACAATAACATATTCAAGAATCTACCATATTCAGTTGAATAGGAGTTTTGGATATGGTGGCCCCCACCACTAGGGTCTGAGATCTATTTAAGAAAAAATGATCTCCAATGCAATAAAAAAATTCATATTATTTGAGTTTAGAATAACGATCATTAAATTTATTTATTAAATGTATTTATAAGTTTTAAGTAAATACATCAAAAATATTAATTGATGAATATTAAAAATATTCAAGGTTCAATTAATATTTATGGGAATGACGAGTCAAGTTTTGGACTTAGTTATTATCATGTAATATATTTAATATATTACAAGTAAATGATAATAATATTTATGACTCAGTTTAGTAGTAATAAAATTTCGTTGATAGTGCATTAAGTATTCGAGGATGGTGAGGCTATATCAGGTATTTTAATTAAACGCTATAAATAGAAGAGGAGGGGATTTTTCCAAGCACTATTCATGGGGATTCTCTCTACTATCCTTTCTCCCATGATCTAGAGAGAGAGGATTTAGATCCAAGGAGCTTGGATCGAGCTCTCTCTCTGGCATCACCAGCGAAGTGATGCAGTGATCGTTAGAGCATCGAAGGATTTGTCGGAATTTTACGCCAGCACCCAGACTTCAATGAATGGCATTTCCGTAGTTTCTTGAAGCATGTGTGAACGATCTAGAGGAGCTCAATGTTGGATTCTTCAAGCAGCAATTGCCAATGATGATTAGACATCGTGCGTGGATTCAGATTTAAACTAGGTATTTTTCTGGTTTATTTTTGGGCTTAAAACCCTTCATGCGAGATCCTCAGCTTAAACCGGGCAGCTGTTCGCCGATATCGACAATATTACGTCGATCGTCGATAATTTTTTTTAAAAACCCACCTGTTTGGGTCTTCCTCTACGTGCCCATTTCCGTCAAGTGGTATCAGAGGGATGAATGTTGATTTTAAGCCAAATGAATTAAATTTTCATTAAATTTAATGAAGGGCGTCAATATAGTATCAACACCATAGATAAAATCAGAATCAGACATCAGATGTCCAGTCTGCAACTATTTGATGTTTTGAATTCTGATTCGAGATCGAATTCCGCCAGTGTTTCATATTTCGACCGGAAATCCTATGGCCGAAATACTCACTGAAAAATTAATTTTGATTTGATATTAATTTCTTAAAATTAATTGAATTATTATTATAATAATAAAATTATTTGGTTTTATTATAATAATAATATTAATTTTATTATAATAATAATAATATTATAATAATAATATTATTTTTCCAGAGGCTAATATTTAGATTTTGGAAAAATTTGTAAAAGGGTTGGGGGAGACCTGCGAAGCAGGTTTAAAAAACAATTGGTTACAAGACCTGCAAAGCAGGTCTTGAAAGAGATAAAAAAATAGAAAATGATTTCTTTTATCACATTAAAAATAATAAAACCCTCAAAGATATATTAAGTCATAACAACCTTATGTCATTCAAATTTGGACAAAACTGACTATTTGAGGTGTCAGACATGCCATAGATGAGGGTGCCTCTTACTACCGGGAAGTCCTTATAAGAATGATGGGTTGAATTAACTAAAATTTCAGCAAAGAAATATCCATATCTAGCTTGTTGTAATTTTAGAGGCTAGTGTTGAGTAAATCAAGTTATGATTTTAGAAGCTGATACTTAACTCAATAGATCAAGGAACCACAAGTTAAAGCGGTCGACCAGTCAAAATCTCACCTTGAACCCTCCAAGTAGTGGCATAACCATAGCTTGTAGACTATGAGGGGTGGTTCCATGATCCTTGCCACTAGGATACTCTAGCGATAGAGTATTCCGATTCTATCATAGAGGGTTCCTAGAATCCGATAAAATAGTGGGAGACATTAAATGATTTAAGTAATTAATCAAAATTTATTAACTCGTAATCATCATAAAAAGTACTAATCTGCTAAAATTTATTTTTGTAGTAAAATAGAAAATTATACCACAAGTTTAAACTACGATAAACATTGGACAAAGTACTCACTGACATGAGTATCCATGAATAGTACAGGCGTGTGCGCATAATACTATGATATAGGAAACTCAAGGTTCCAGTGACCCCAACATTGTTAAACTACCTCAAGAAGCGAGGGTGAAAATTGCTTACAGGAGACTAATGTACAAAGCATATGATAGTTATATCATTATGCTTTCATCAACATCTAATGTCAGTTGTGATCACTACATAAGGACAAGGATGATATAAACATGAAGTCTCATCTCCGAGATGTTTGTAAGGAGAAAGTGAAGCAATGATATGAATAAGGTGATGATTACACTGACATATGTAAATTGAAATATTGTTCATGATCTTTAACTGGATCCCTTTCTTATATCATTTTCACCCCTTTACTCAAGTTTTATTTTAAGTTATAAAATGAACAAGTATTGAGCAAACGCTTCATTACCTATCTAGGTAAGGTTCCCCAAGTGAATAAGAATATCAAAGATAGTTTTATCTTTAATTATTACGAAGGATAAATTGAAATACAATGCCAATGGCATATTTGAGACATCCTTTAATTAATGAGGTATTAACAAAGGTTATTTGCATGACATATTATAAAATAATACTATGGAAGTTTAAAAGTAATAAACTGAATTAAAGAAGCAAGTTGCCGCTTCTACATCCAGCATATTCATCAATATAATGTTTCCTTTTTACTACTTGGGTATTTATTACTATTTTTTTACATATGTGTATTTAAATACAGCTACCAAGTAAGTATAGAAATATTACTAGAAGTCAGGTGTATTATCCAAGTGGATGCGAAAGGGTGATACCTAGGATAGTGGTGAAAAGTACATGACTTATTTAATTTTCAAGTGAAATATTCACGTTGAAATATTATTGATTATAAGCAAAAAAATTAATCTCATGTGTCCTTGGACGTAAGGAGACATTCTTTCAGGTTCTAGAATAAATGTTGTTTTTGGTATTTCAACCTCAATCACTAGTTCAATAATACATGAATCATAGGAAATTAGTGATGAATATAAATGTAATACTTATACTTAGTTATGACAAGATAATTATTTTTCAAGTAATACTAAAATTAGATGTCATGAATATACCAATTATGGTATTTAGGCTCAAAACAGCTAAATACTTTTGGTATTATCGACATCTTTAGTTTGGACAAATGAACCTTTAAAATAAAGGTATGTCACAATGATTTTTGGAAATAGTTCAAAAAGTAAACGTGAACTATTACAAGCATAAAATAGGGGTATATATACTTAATAAGATTCCTTTAAGTAATTAAGGAATAACAAAGTGAATTATATTCATAGTCAGAAGATATGAGTTGCTTCGGGTCGGGATACCAAAGAATATCTCAGCCAAGCATTCATCAATCATGATAATGTAGTGTGGAGTAATTCCTAAATGCACATTACTTTATCGACATCATGACTCTAATACCCCAAGCTTCCACTGTACGCTTCTCTTTTAAAAATACAATAACGTGTGTTGTATGCAACTTCGAGTTCTAACACACACTACAACCAATCAAACTAGCTATTATGAATAGTAATACCCACTTTTTGAAATTTTATAAATTTTATCTTTAAAAATGGACTTCATTTTTGATTCGGAATATCTAAATTAGCCTAGAGTGAATTTTTGGTATTTTTCTGAGAACTTCAAAATTTTGATGAATAGTGAAAAATACTAAACTTTAATTAAAAACAACTTTTTTAATCCAAATAATTTATAGTGATAAATTATACTATTGAGTGGTTTTAAAGTATAGTTAGAATATATTTTTACCATTTAATCCAATGTTGGTCATTGGATGTAATTTCAAATTTAAACCTGACATAAACAAGTGTCAATCTTTTGATAGTTATTTCTTAAAAAACACGCTTTTTGTTTTGACAACGGGAATTAATTTTAAATTAATTTCTGCCACTTATGTGTTTTGAATTTAGAAAAATGGATTCCATATTTAGAATCAATAGGTCCAAATTGTGTAAATAGGTAACTTTTATTTTTAGACATTTTGAATAATTACTTCGGTAAATATTTTATTTACCATGGTTAAAGGGTAAATCCGGTAAATAAGGGTAAAAAAATAATATTATAATAATATTAAATTACCCTAAAACATGTCCTAACCCTATTGGTTGATACATGACCGACCATGGACATCTTTGGGTCGATTTTAGGACCCCATGGAGCCACTTGTAAGGGATAATGACACTTTATATTAATTAAGTTAAAGTAAATACAAAAATGACATAAGCATATATCTTTTAGAAAAACAATTTTTTACATAGGGTTATATATGTTATATTTTCGACTATAAATATTCATTAGAAATATAAAAATATTTCCTACATAATGGTATTTTATTTATAATTTTTAGACATTTAATAATTAAAATTATTTATGACACAATAATGATGCAGTATTTTCCTTATTAATGAAAGAATCAAATAATTGTTATTATAAATGTTAAAATAAATATAATTTGAAAGTTTTGATGCCATCCACTAATTTTATTGGTTAATATTACATGTTAGGATTTATTAAATTAATTTGTTTAGAATTAATAAAGTTGTTAAGACTTTAACAAAAATCAGTTATTAAATAGTGTCAAAATTGACATAAAGGAGTTTTTTAAAACAAATATTATATTATAAATTGATATAATATTCCTAAAAATATAAGGTTCGGCCAAAGGACTTATATAATGATAGGTGTATCATTAATGAACCACTTGGGGTTCTCTTGGAAGTATATAGTAAGTTTATTAACCATATAATATAAAAATAAAAAGAGACATGGTAAATGTCAAACTATTTAACTAAGAGTTAAATATAAATGATAAGGTTAATATAGTGACCCAAACCTATCTAAAATATATTGGATTAAATTATTTATAGCCATACCAACATTATCCTATAAATAAGTCACTTTTGATCCATTATAAACCGAATATGAATTTATTATAAAATAATATTTTAATTTTTTCCTAAGGTGCCCCTCACCCCTCTTATAAAAGGGCACTCCCCATTCTCTAAAATTAATACCTTCAAAGCCTTTTGGTTCGGCCAAACCCTGCCCAAATATTCTCTCAACTTCCATAAATTCATCCTAGAGGCCTTACTTTAGTCAGAAATCCAACTTAAGGAGCCCTTTTGATCAAATCAAAAGGAAGAACCCGAAGAAGAGATAATAATTTCACCACCATCTTTCAAGTTCCTTTCTTCTTCCACTTATTCTTTCTTTGTTATTTCCATTATAAAATAATAAATCCAATATATTCTATATACTATGATGTTATTATAAATATGGTACAACCATATTCAGTATTTTATCCATCCTTTGAATGACATGTCAACATACGTGCGTACGTACGACTTACCGTCTCCACGTCATGGTGTCATTGTTATTAAAAACATTATTATTTGTATGGGTATGATAATGATATGTAATTGATGTAAATAATAAATATAAAATGATAATGATTCTGTATATACGATATAACATCCAATTATATATTAGTTTAATATCAAAAGAATGATATTGTTGCTCGTGCGTATGTACGGACTACCGCCTCCACAAACATGATGAGATTCATTCCCCATCATATCCATTCAAGACTAATTCTCATTTGATGATTAAAAATAATTTTTAAGTACTTGATATCATTCTGGATATGAATAAGATAAATCCTATCCATAACAAACATGACTTATGTAACAAAACATATAAAATAAAATGAGTAAGTTAACACCCGAAACGACGATAATACTAAGATATTATTAACAAATAAATGTTAAAAGATAATATATGATATCATATTAATGTATACGATTCTTGTATAATTTAATAACAATTATATCACCATTATACAAAAGGTTAACCTACCCTCAACCAAAGAAAAGTACAAGGTAAGGGTTTATTTCACAATCTCTATATTATCCGAGGTTGTTTATACGTAATTATATACTGGGACCTCTTTTTTATCCACATATATGTTTCTTAAAAATGTATTTCAATTTTTTTTACTATTTACTAGACAATGGGTTAAAGTCATTTATACCCTCATGTGTTTTGAAAGGAATTTTTCCGTCATTTTCTAAACAAGGTAATTTTTAACCTTTTTGACAAATTTAAGGTAAGAATGTCTTTTTTTAACTTATACGGCGGGTGCGTCTATTTTCCGCCATTATAAAATCTTCGAAGCTTCCCTTAAAATATTATAAATATATTTTTAAAGTAAATGTTTTATTTTATAATTTTGTGACTTTTCAATGATTAAAAAAAAGAGATATTTCTCTCAAATAGTTTTGATTTCATCTATGTCAACATCCTTTGATAGATTTTAAGTTTATTATAAGTTGATTTATTAGGATACAAAAATTCCATATTGTATTGAAGGTTTTGTGATATGTTTGACTGTGGATGTGATATTTTTATACCATTCATGGTTTATGTTTAAAGTATTGGCATTTCGTATGTTAGTTTTAATACGAATGTTTATGATATGTTTAAACCTTTTCATATGAGGAATGTATTAGACTTAGTAAGTGACGGGTGGAGCCCTCTATAGCTCCTCGATGCATCGGTAGGTCTCATGAGACAACTAGACGTGGAATTGGCCGAGGCCCTTTCCCAATTTTGATATATGATTTTGACCGAGGCCTTAATCATTTTTAGACGTCTTGGCCGAGGCCTTGACAAAGTGTTTCAGAATGTCCGAAATTATACATTCCCTCATTATTAAAATAATAATTATGGTTCATGTGGTCATTCGTGTAGTAGAATACCCATGATTATGTTTTATTATGGCATTATTTACTATTCCTGCCATAAAAGTATTCATGTTTATTATTGGTAAAAGCATATGGTTTCAATTATTCACCATGCTTAATATTTATGTTATCTTCCGCTGTATTTCTTACCCTTAATGAGCGTTTAAGCTCACCCCTTTCTTATGTTTCATTTTCCCAGGATATGAAGAAGTTAGTTATGATTGACTTTCAGGCATTATTTAGGAGGCTTGGATGTTTCCAATGGAATAAATTCGTGTTGTATTTATTTTCAAGTTGTAAATTTTAACTTATGTATGAATCTTGTTTCCAATAATACTAAACTGATCGGTCTTTCGAGACATGATTTCCTTGTGATCATGCCAATGTTATGTAATAATGCACCAACTCTGGGTAACTGGGGTCAGGACATTACAATTAAATTGATGTTAATGATGAGGATTGATGATGAAGTCTTACATATCAACATTGATCAACAAAAATGTAGCATGGAGCAATTACTAAACGCATATGTTATACATCAAAATTTTGATATAAAGAGTATCAATGTTGCAACTTTAGAAACTTCCATTATATTTCATGAAATGCTTTGAAAATAACAACGATATCCCACAACCATATTCCAAATATAAATAATAAATTAATATCATACAAGTTATAGTATGATGTAAATTCATTATGTCACAACGACATGTGTTTGGATGCAAATAGTTTGTTTGGATAGAAACAAACTTTCATCAAGATAAAAACATTGCGCATCTAAGATAATTATCCTAACAGTTTCTTAGGATATTATATAAATCCCTAAGATAAAAAAGTTTTAGTCAAGTGATAGACTAAATATCTATATAAGGGTCCATATCTCTATTAGATATAGTGGGATATATATTAACTTGTGTTTAGTCAATGATCAAGATTCTCAAATAGTTGGCATAGGAACTAGTTCCACAAGTGCATGTGGAACAAAGTATGTTCTAGAGACACATACCATGTAGGAAGGATAAAACCACGGTGATGAGTTTTATATTCACCATGGTCAGTGATCTATTATTCAATGTGAATAATATTTCCTATAAGTAAGCAGTGTATAGAAATTAACTAAAATTGATAAGGCCAACTAAAATTCAATTAATGGATTCCATGTATCAAATTGAAAAGTGGCTTATTATTTTGAATACTGTGGTGGGTATTCAAGTGAGTTGATACATGGATGGTACAAGCATAGTACCAATAAGGTTCGATTGGTTTTACCAAGTCGTTATTCCTAAATTCATTAGAATTCTACTTGTCATAGCTAATATCTATAATCAAATTATTTAGCATTGGATGTCATAACCGACAATCGTGGATGTTGTCTATATGAAACAACCAAAAAGGGATGGTAATGTCATAGAATTATAATATAGGTTGCAAGTTACTAAAATCCAGTTTAGGATTTAAGTATGCAACGTGATCATAGAAAATTCATTTGGAATGAATGTATGTCATGTGTCTACTAAAGGTTTGTGGGAGTGCCGATGTTTTCCAAGAAAAATATGTTCGACAACATATGGAAAATAGATGGTCTTTAAGTTAGTTAAGACCAAGATGAAATTTATTCTCCAGTGATTGACTTAAATTAGCAACCTAAGTTCTAGGGAACATGATCTACTAAGGTAGATCTATAGGTTTCTTGGTCCTAGTCAATCACACATATAATGACATTGTATTAAATTAAAAAAATACAAGTTGGAACAATTCAAGAAATGAATTGTTGCCTATGTCACATGGCATAATCTATTTATATTGACATGTTTGAGACACGAGAAGAGATAAATGCGGTGAGTTTAAATCCATACGTTGAAGCGATGGATTAATCACGCATGCCATAATATGTACAAAAATTGATATTTCCAAGACATACTTTAAAGTAGGAAAATAACAGTTATATCCAGAATCACTACAAGGAATATAGTTAGAACTATCTAATTATACTTAAACAAGTACAAAAGATATGTACCTAGTCAGTGGAGAAGAAATGATACTAGTTTTTGGGGATATAAACCAGTATTCCATAGATCAATGTGATCTACTATCGCAGTTCGACTAAAGTCAATGAGCAAGTCAAGATCATATCATCCAGTGGTAGCCATACCTAAAAAGACTAAGTATATTGTAGCTTATAAGGTATCTAAGAATCAAATAAATTCAATGATTTGTCCCAATTCTTGGAATCGCACTAGGTAAGAAAGTTATTATCATAATGAAAATTATAATATTCTTACTAGCCAAGATGTCAATTTATGACAGTGGAAAAATGTGATATACTCAGGATACCATCTCTTGAGAAGTTTTACTCAATGAGACAAGGTCGAAATAGCAGAATAGCCATGTGGAAGAACCGTGGAAGACCCAGTTGGTAAATCCATTACTCAGCAGAAACATGATGTTCATCATGTGAGTAGTTAACACGTTTGGTTAGCAAGTTGGCTCTAGTGAAAGTGGGAGTGTTGAAATAGTGGGTTCCCTAGACCCAAATATTTAGTTATTTTGATTACCATATCATGTATGCAATTAGCGATACATGATGTTATATTACCCTTATAGTGTAGAATTTTCTACGTCCACTATTGAAATGGTAATTTCCAAAGATTAATTGTCGTATCGAAAGGTTATAGTAGACCCCAGGATGTAATGAGAACCTCTAGATACTATGAAATTAATCTTAAATATATGTTCTATAGTATAAATACATCTTACTGATTGTACACATTAGATGTTTGACCATCAGGTGCTGGGGGCTCATAAGAATTGAGACTTCTTCTCATGAAGTTCACACTTGGTGATCTCTAGTAGTGAGATCATGAGGACTGACCCACCAATAGGAACACCGCATGTTTTGGGTGTCATTGGATGTTCCTATCTACAATCATGTGTAATGGTCTCGTGACTTAATATCATTACCAATGTATGTCATTTGATTGCGTACTTCGATGCAAGACAAAAACTATGACAATGAATTCGTGGCGAGGTAGTTTGTGTTGGGTGCGTTATTGGTGGAATGGCATTGGTTGAATGGTCAAGAAAGGAATTGTTGCTTCTGGGTTATGGAAGTAATATATCTCATGCCATGTTGATAAATATGGTAGTACCTTTATAAGACCATGGACATAGCAGTCGAAGGTAAATCCATCCAGTTAAATCAACAAACAATAAAGAAAGAAAAGGGAGATGACACATGAGTGCGTCCTGCTTTATGAGATATTAATGACAAAGAGATTATATTACACAATGCGTGTTCATAGGTTGATTGTCGCTACTGTGAGTACCCTTATCTCTTCAAGGGCCATGATGGGTTGCTAGATCTCTCTCTTGGTCTATGAATTCTATTCAATACTATCTAGATAAGGGACTAGAGGGTCACACACAATAGCGTATTCAAGAATCTACCCTATTCAGTTGAATAAGAGTTTTGTAAATGGTGGGCCCTACTACTGGGGTCTGGGATTTTTACAAGGAAAAATGATCACCAATTCAATAAATAAATTAATATTATTCGAGTTTAGAATAATGGGAATTGAATTTATTTATTAAATGTATTTATGAGTTTTAAGTAAATACATGAAAAATATTAATTGACGAATATTAAAAATATTCAAGGTTCAATTAATATTTATGGGAATGATGAGTTAAGTTTTGGACTCAATTATTATCATGTAATATATTTAATATATTACAAGTAAATGATAATAATATTTATGACTCAGTTTAGTAGTCATAAATTTTCGTTGATAGTGCGTTAAGTATTCGGGGGCCAGCGAGGCTATATCAGGTATTTTAATTAAACACTATAAATAGAAGAGGAGGGGATTTTTCCAAGAACTATTCATGGGGATTATCTCTCCTCTATTTTCTCCAATAATCTAGAGAGAGAGGCTCTGGATCCAAGGATCTCAGATCGAGATCTCTCTTAGGCATCACCAACGAAGTGATGCAGTGATCGTTGGAGCATCAAAGGCTTTGTCAGAATTTCACGCTAGCACCCAAACTTCTATGAACAACGTTCCAAAAGTTTCTTGAATTGCGTGTGTAAAATCTAGAGGATTTCGATGTTGGATTCTTCGATAAGCGATCACCAACGATGAGCATACGTCCTACACGGATTCAGATTTAAAGCAGGTATTTTTCTGGTTTATTTTTGTGCTTAAACCTTCACACGAGATCCTCACCTTAAACTGGGCAGCTGTTCACTAACATAAAAAAGATTACGTTGATCGTCGGTAATTTTTTTAAAAAAACCCATCTGTTTGGGTCTTCCTCTGCATGCCCGGTTCCTTCAAGTGGTATCATAGGGATGCGTGTCAATTTTAAGCCAAATAAATTAAATTTTAATTAAATTTAATTAAGGGCATCGATACAGTCCCAACACTGCAGACATAATCAGAATTGGACATCGGATAGCCAATCTACATCCATATGAAGTTTTGAATTCTAATTTGAGATTGTATTCTGGTGGTGTTTTGTATTTCGACCGGAAATCCCGTTGCTAAAATACTCACCGGAAAATCAATTATGATTTGATATTAATTTCTTAAAAGTAATTGAATAATAATAATAATAATAAAATTATTTGGTTTTATTATAATAATAATATTAATTTTATTATAATAATAATATTATAATAATAATAATATTATTTTTCCAAAGGCTAATATTTAGCTTTTGGAAAAATTTATAAAAGGGGTGGTGGAGACTTGCAAAGCAGGTCTTTAAAAAAAAAATTAGAGGTAAGTCTTTCAAATCAGGTCTTGAAAGAGATCAAAAATATAGAAAATGATTTCTTTCATCACATTAAAATTAATAAAACTCTAAAAGATATATTATGTCATAACAGTCTTCAGTCATTCAAATTTGGAAAAAACCAACTGTTTAATGTGCTGGTCATTCCATAACTAAGGGTGCCTCTCACTATTGGGGAGTCCTTATAAGAATGATGGGTTGATGTAACAAAAATTTCAAAAGATAAATAGCCATAACTAGGTTGTTATAATTTTAGAGGCAAGCATCGAGTAAATCAAGTTCTGATTTTAGAAGCTGAGACTTCACTCAACAGATCAAGGAACCACAAGTTAAAGTGGTCGGCCAGCCAAAACCCCACCTTGAACCCTATAAGTAGTGATGTAGCCATAGCTTGTAGACTATGAGGGGTGGTTCTGGGATCCTTTCCACTAGAATAATCTAGCGACATAGTATTACGATTCAAGCACATAGGGTTCCTAGAATCCAATAAAATAGTGGGATACATTAAATTATTTAATTAATTAATTAAAATGTCTTAACTAGTAATCATAATAAAAAGTACTAATCTGCTAAAATTTATTTTTTTAGTAAAATGGAAAATTATACCACAAGTTTAAACTGCGATAAACATTGGAAAAAGTAAATGTCCTCACTGACACGAGTATCAATGAATAGTACAAGCTTGTATGCATAGTACTATGATATAGGAATTTCAAGGTGCTAGTGACCCTAACACTTTTAAACTACCTCAAGAAGCAAGGGTGAAAATTTCTTACAGGCGACTAATGTAAAAAGAATATGATAGTTACATCATAATGATTTCATCAATGTTCGGTGTCAGTTGCGGTTGCTACACCAGGACATGGATGATATAAACATGAAGTATCATCTCCAAGATGTTTGTAAGGAGAAAGTTAAGCAATGATATGAATAAGGCGATGGTTACACCGACATGTGTAAATTGAAATATTTTTCATGATCTTTAACTGGATCCATTTATTATATCATTTTGAACCCTTTACTCAAGTTTTGTTTTAAGTTATAAAATGAACAAGTATTGAGTAAATGCTTCATTACCTATCCAGATAAGGTTCCTCAAGTGAATAAGAATATCAAAGACATTTTTATCTTTAATTATTATAGAGAATAAATTGAAAGAAAATGCCAATGGAACATATGAAACGTTCTTCAATTAATGAGGTATTAACAAAGGTTATTTGCATTTCATATTATAAAATAATACTATAGAAGTTTAAAAGTAATAAACTGAGTTAAATAATCAAGTTTCCAATTCTACATCAGGAATATTCATCAATGTAATGTTTCCTTTTTACTAATTATGTATTTAATACTATATGAATTTTACATATGTGTATTTAAATACAGCTACCAAGTAAGTATAGAAATATTACTAGAAGTCAGGTGTATTCTCCAAGTGGCTACGAAAAGGTGATACCTAGGCCAATGGTGAGACGTACACAACTTCTTTAATTTCCAAGTAAAAGATTCGTGTTGAACTATTATTGAGTATAACCACAAACATTAATCTCATGTGTCCTTAGATGAAATGAGACATTATTTCAGGTTCTGGAATGAATGTTGTTTTTGGTATTTAAAAATTAATCACTAGTTCAATAATACATAAATCATAGGAAATTAGCGATGAATATAAATGTAAGACTTATACCTAGTTGTGACAAGATAATTATTTGTCAAGTAATACTAAAAGTAGAATTTATGAATATACCAAGTATGTTATTTAGGCTCAGCATAGCTAAATACTTTTTGTATTATTGGCGTCTTTAGTTTGGACAAAGGAACCTTTAAAATAAAGGTATGTCACAAAGCTTTTGGAAATAGTTCAACAAGTGAATGTGAAATATTCCAAGAATAATATAGAGGTATATATACTTCATAAGTTTCCTTTAAGTAATTAAGGAATAACAAAGTGAATAATATGCATGGTTAGAAGATATGAGTTGCTTCGGGTCGGGATACCGAAGAATATCTCGACCAAGTATTCATCAATCATGATAATGTAACATGGAGTAATTCCTGAATGCACATTACCTTATCGAAATCACGAAATTGATGTTAATGAGGAGGATTGATGATGAATTCTTACATATCAACATTTATCAACAAACATGTAGTGTGGAGAAATTCCTAAACACATATGTTATACATCAAAATTTTGATGTAAAGAGTATCAATGTTACAACTTACAGAAACTTCCATTATATTTCATGAAATGCTTTGAAAATAACGATGATATACCACAACCATATTCCAACTATAAATGATAAATGAATATCATACAAGTTATAGTATGATGTAAATTCATTATGTCATAATGACATGTGTTTGGATGGAAATAGTTTTTTTGGAAACAAACAAAATTGCATCAAGATAAACACATTGTTCATCTATGATAATTATCCTAACGGTTGATTAGGATATTATATAAATCCCTAAGAGAGAAAATTTGTAGTCAAGTTATAGACTGCATATCTATATAAGGGTCTACATCTCTATTAGAGATAGTGGGAGCTATATTGACTTGTGTTTAGTCAATGATCAAGATGCTCAAATAGTTGGCATAGGAACTAGTTCCACAAGCGCATGTGGAATAAAGTATGTTCTAGAGACACATATTGCGTAGGAAGGATAAAACCATGGTGATGGTTTTTATATTCATCACGGTCAGCGATCTATTATTCAATGTGAATAATATTTCCTACAAGTAAGTATTATATGGAAAATAGCTAAAATTGATAAGACCAACTAAAATTCAATTAATGGATTCCATGTATCAAAGTGAAAAAGGGATTATTATTTTGAATACTATGGTGGGTATTCAAGTGAGTTGATACATGGATGGTACTATCATAGTACCAATAAGGTTTGATTGGTTTCACCAAGTCATTATGCCTAAATCCGTTATAATTTTACTTATCATAGATAATATCTATGATCAAATTATTTATCATTAGATGTCATGACCACCAATCGTGGATGGTGTCTATACGATACAACTATAAAGGGACGGTCATGTCATAGAATTCTAATATAGGTTGAAAGTTACTAAAATCTAGTTTGGGATTTAAGTAAGCAACATCATCATAGAAAATTCATTTGGAATGAATGTATGTCATGTGTCTACTAAAGGTTAGTGTGAGCACCGATGTTTTCCAAGAAAAATATGTTCAACAACATATAGAAAACAAATGGTCTTCAAGTTAGTTAAGACCAAGGTGAAATTTATTCTGCAGTGATTGACTTAAAGTAGGAACCTAAGTTCTAGGGAACAGGATCAACTTAGGTAGATCTATAGGTTTCTTGGTCCTAGTAAATCTTACATATAGTGACATTGTATTAAATTAAAAAAAATACAAGTTGAAACAATTCATGAGATGTATTGTTGCCTATGTCACAGGGTATAATCTCTTTAGGTTGACATGTCTGGGACATGGGAAGAGATAAACATGGTGAGTTGAAATCCATATGTCGAAGTGATGGATCAATCACGCATGACACAATATGTACAAAATTGATATTTCCAAGACATACTTTAAAGTAGGAAAATATCATTTATATCTAGTAGCACTGCAATGGATGTAGTCAAAACTATCTAATTGTACTTCAGAAAGTACAAAAGATATGTACCTGGTAAGTGGAGAAGAAAGGATACTAGTTTCTGGGGATACAAACCAGTCTTCTATAGATCAATGTGATCTACTATCATAGTTAGGATAAAGAAAATGAGCGATTCAATCTCATATTAGCCAGTGGTAGCCATACCTACAAAGACCGAGTAAGTTGTGGCTTTTAAGGCAGCTAAGAACCAGATAAATGCAATGATTTGTTCCAATTCTTGGAATCGCACCCGGTAAGAAAAGTATTATCATGATGAAAATTATGATATTCTTACTAGCCAAGATGTCAAGTTATGACAATGAAAAAGTGGGATATACTAAGATACCATCTCTTGAAAAATTTTACTTAACGAGATAAGGTCGTAATAACAGAATAGCCACACGGTGGAACCGTGGAGGACCCAATAGCTAAAGTCATTACTCAGTAGAAACATGATGTTCATCATGTGAGTAGATAACAAGTTTGGTTAGAAAGTTGGCTCTAGTGAAAGTGGGAGTGTTGAAATTGTGGGTTCCCTAGAACCAACTATTCAGTGCTTTTGATTACCATATCATGTATACAATTAGCTATACATGATGTCATATTACCATTATAGTGTAGACTTTTCTACATCCATTATTAAAATGGTAATTTACAAAGATTAATTATCGTATAAAAAGGTTATAGTAGATCCTGGGCTATAATGAGAACCTGTAGATACCATGACATTAATCTTAAATATATTTTCTATGGTCTAGATACATATTATTGATTATACGCAGTAGATATTTGACTATCAGGTGCTGGGGGATCATAAGCATTGAGACTTCTTCTCATGAAGTTCACACTTGGTGATCTCTAGTAGTGAGATCATGAGGACTAACCCGCGAATAGGAACACCACATGTTTTGGGTGTCATTGAATGTTTCTATCTGTAATCATGTGTAATGGTCTCTTGACTTGATATCATTACCAATGTATTTTATTTGATTGCGTACTTTGATGCAAGACAAAAATCATGAAAATGAAGTCGTAGCGAGGTAGTTTGTGTTGGGTGTGTCATTGGTGGCATGACATTGGTTGAATGGTCAAGAAAGGATTTGTCACTTCTGGGTTATGGAAGTAATATATCTCTTGCCATGTTAATAAGGATGAAAATACCTTTATAAGACCATGGTCATGGCAGTCGAGGGTAAATCCACCCAGTTAAATCAAAAAATAATAAAGAAAGAAAAGGGTGATGACATGTGAGTGCATACTGCTTTATGATATATTAGTGAAAAAGAGATTATATCACACAGTGTGTGTTCGTAGGTTGGTTGTCGCTGCTGTGAAACTCCTTATCTCTTCAGGGGCCATGATGGGTTTCTAGATCCTACTCTTGGTCTATGAATTCTATTCACTACTGTCGAGATAAGGTCCTAGAGGGTCACACACAATAGCGTATTCATGAATCTTCCCTATTTAGTTGAATATGAGTTTTGGACATAGTGGTACCCACCTCTGGGGTCCGGGTTTTGTCCAAGGGAAAATGATCACCAATAAAATAAATAAATTCATATTATTTCGAGTTTAGAATAACGAGCATTGAATTTATTTATTAAATGTATTTACGAGTTTTAAGTAAATACATGAAAAATTTTAATTGACGAATATTAAAAGTATTCAAGGTTCAATTAATATTTATGAGAATGATAGGTTAAGTTTGCACATGAGCCTTAACCCAGTTGGTGAGGTATCCTTAAGTGCATCCACAAGACTCAGGTTCAACACCAGGTAAAGGCATATTTCTGGGTACTGCTGTAGGCACTGTAGTAGAACTGTACACTGTACAGGTACTGTATCAGGTACTATTTGCTACTGTAGCAGCTGGAACTATTCATCTTGGGACACCGGTTTGGTCTTGGAGTCCTTAAGGCTTTCAGTTCACCCAGGCCTTCAGGTCAATAGGGCTTTCAGGACACCTTTAAGGCTTTCGGGCCACCTCAAGGCCTTTGGGCCACATGCAGTTTCCCCAGATAGACTACAAAAAAGGAGCAGCCACAGAAAAGGATTCAGAGTAGGTGAACTCACCAGAGTAAAGCCAAATGGATTTGTTAGAATGAGAGGGTATGACTATGCCATCAGGACCATCCTGTGCTTGCATGGGAAGCCTAGCCAAACGACCATGCAAAGGTGTATAGCTACTATCATGATGTAGTTGTTGGGGAGGGGCAGTTATTTGTAGATAGTCTGATTGAATTCCCTAAGACCTTCAAGTCATGTAATCTCTTAAGCCTACGAGCCATGTAATCTCTGAGCCTACAGGCCTTGTAAGGGTTCCCCCTCATCCCTTGAAAGGGGGTTTATCAAAAAATCAATAAAAATAAAGGCCTTTGGGCCATTCAGACAGGTCAAGTTTTGGATTCAATTATTATCATGTAATATATTTAATATATTACAAGTAAATGATAATAATATTTTATGACTTAGTTTATTATTCATAAAATTTCATTTATATTTTGTTAAGTATTCAGGGTCGGTGAGGCTATACTGGGTATTTTAATTAAACACTATAAGTAGAAGAAGAGGGGCTCTTGCCAAGCACTATTAATAGGGATTTATCTCCTCTCCTTTATCCAATGATCTAGAGAGAGAGGCTCTGGATCCAAGGATCTTAGATCATGATCTCTCTCAGGCATCACTAGAGAAGTGATGTGGTGATCATTGGAGCGTCGAAGGCTTCGTCGGAATTCTGTGCTAGCACCCAGATTTCAACGAATGGCATTACCGTAGTTTATTGAAGTGCATGTGTATGATCTAGAGGAGTTCAATGTCGGATTCTTCGAGAAATGATCTCCAACGATGAGAAAACATCATGCGCGACTTCAGATTTAAACCAGGTATTTTTTCAGTTTATTTTTGTGGTTAAAACCCTTCACATGAGATCCTCGGCCTAAACTGGGCAGCTGTTCACCGACATCGAAAATATTACGTTGATCGTCAATGATTTTTTTTAAAAACCCACCTGTTTGGGGCTTCCGCTGCGTTCCAAGTTCCTTCAAGCGGTATCAAAGAGACTCATGTCGATTTTAAGCCAAATAAATCAAATTTTCATTAAATTTAATGAAGGGCATCAATATGGTCCCAACGCTGTAGATGGAATCCGAATTGGACATCAGATGGAAAATCTGCAACAATCTGAAGTTTTGAATTCTAATTGAAGATTGAATTCCAATAGTGTTTCATATTTTGATCGAAAATCCTATAGTCGAAATACTCACCAGAAAATCAATTTTGATTTGATATTAATTACTTAAAATTAACTGAATTATTATAATAATAATAAAATTATTTGGTTTTATTATAATAATAATATTAATTTTATTATAATAATAATAATAATATTATTTTTCCAAAGGATAATATTTAGCATTTGGAAAAATTTGTAAAAGGGGTGGGGGAGACCTACAAAGTAGGTCTTTTAAAAAAAAATTGGAGGCAAGATCTGCAAAGCAGGTCTTGAAAGAGATTAAAAAAATAGAAATTGATTTCTTTCATCACATTAAAAATAATAAAACCCTTAAATATATATTAAGTTATAACAGCCTTCCTTCATTAAAATTTGGACAAAACCAGTTGTTTGAGGTGTGGGTCATTCCATAGCTGAGGGTGCCTCTTACTACTGGGGAGTCCTTATTAGAATGATGGGTTGAATTAACTAAAATTTCATCAAATAAATAGCCATAGCTATCTTGTTGTAATTTTATAGGCAAACGTTGAGTAAATCAAGTTCTGATTTTAGAAGCTGAGACTTCACTCAACAGATCAAGGAATCACAAGTTAAAGCGGCCGGCTAGCCAAAAGACCACCTTGAACCCTCTAAGTAGTGGCATAGCCATAACTTTTAGAATATGAGGGGTGGTTTCGGGATCCTTGTCACTAAAATACTATAGTGACAGAGTATTTAGATTCTACCACAAAGGGTTCCTAGAATCCGATAAAATAGTGGGAGACATTAAATGATTTAAGTAATTAATCAAAATGTCTTAACTGGTAATTATGATAAAAAGTACTAATCTACTAAAATTTATTTTTATAGTAAAATGGAAAATTATACCATAAGTTTAAACTATGATAAACATTTGACAAAGTAAATTTCCTCACTGACATGAGTATCCATGAATAGTATAGGCACGTGCGCAAAGTATTATGATATAGGAAACTCAAGGTGCTAGTGACCCCAAAACTGTTAAACTACCTCGAGAAGCGAGGGTGGAAATTGCTTACAGGAGACTAATGTACAAAGAATATAATAGTTACATCATTATTCTTTCATCAACTTCCAGTGTCAGTTGCGGTCAGTACACCAGGACATGGATGATATAAACATGAAGTATCATATCTGAGATGTTTGTAAGGAGAAAGTGAAGCAATTATATGAATAAGGCTATGGTTACACCAACATGTGTAAATTTAAATATTTTTCATGATATTTAACTGGATCCATTTCTTATATCATTTTCACCCCTTTACTCAAGTTTTGTTTTAAGTTATAAAATGAAAAAGTATTTAGTAAACACTTCATTACCTATCCAGGTAAGTTTTTCCAAGTGAATAAGAATATCAAAGACAATTTTATCTTTAATTATTATGGTGAATAAATTGAAAGATAATGCCAATGGAACATTTGTGACATCCTTAAATTAATGAGGTATTAACAAAGGATATTTTCATTTCATATTATAAAATAATACTATGTAATTTTAAAATCAATCAACTGAATTAGAGAAGAAAGTTTTCTCTTCTACATCAGGCATATTCATCAATGTAATGTTTCCTTTTTACTACTTGGGTATTTAATAATATATTCTTTTTACATATGTGTATTTAAATATAGCTACCCAGTAAGTATAAAAATATTACCAGAAGTCAGGTGTATTCTCCAAGTGATAATAGAATCCTCCAGAGAGCATTGAGAATAAAAATATTGAGTATCCACAAAAGAAGAAAACATTTGATGCTTGCACTAAATGATCACTGGAGAATTCTACTATCAAAATACCTCTAACATGTGATAATAATATCATGAATGCACTCATTGATCTATCACAAGAAGCTGAGAAAGTGAAGGTACCATCCACACCAAATTGTACTATAGTTTCTATATATGTTTCTATAAAAAATACAGGTTAGAAGAAAAATTATAAACAAGTATGGATGAGGAAAGATGATGAGAAGAAACCTACCACCATAGATGGGGTGGATAGGAAGAAGAAGCTATAATATGGTTCCCCAGATAGAGCACAACACATTAAGAATAAGGACCAACAACCTTCTAAAGAAGATATCAAGAAGACAAGATTTGTGGTTCAATGTTGGTGCTGCAATAGATTTGGAAATTGTGCACTGGATTATTGGTATAATCCCTTAAATGAAAAAGCACAAAGAAAGACTATATCAAAAGGAAAAAATCTAGAGAAGAATAAGAAACATCAACAGATCTAGAAGCATCTGTATACTGCAAACAGATTTGGAAGGCCAAATAACATATGTGATGTATGAAATGGGAGTGGTTATAAGAATGGAGCATTCTTATCTCAACATATATCCAGAGCTGATAAGAATATAAGAACACAAAATCCAGATAAGAAATAAGATTCTACCTTGGGAAGAAATCAGGAGAATTTTTCAAAAGAAAATTCTCCCAAGACGACTCCAAGAAGTAAAGCTGAGAAGCCCTTGGATTCAAAATCCAAGAAGTTGAAGAGTGGTGCATCCAAAATAGCTCCTAAGAAGGATGAAACTTTAAAGAATCCATATGGAAAATTCAAACTTACTGCCATAGTTCCTAAAAAAATATTGGTTATCTGGCCTAAAGATTTGGAAATAATTAGAATAAAAGAAGATGTACAGGCTAAGGCTAGTGCAATAAGAAATAATAAGATTCCACATGAATATAGATAAGTACTGTATGTGAGGTGCAATAAGGATGGTCACACTGTTAGGAATTGCATTGCATTTATTCCAACTAAAGAATAATTCCTTAAGAAGATGAAATTTTCACCAGGATATTCTAGTGCTTTGAAAGCGCTTGAAGAAAGAAGATTCACACACAAAGAGATGGAAGAAATATTGAGATCCACACAACCACATTCAAAATGGAAGATCAAATGTGCAAGTGTGATGAGTGGATCAAATGGAGAATCTTGGTTGAAAAAAATCATCCCAGCCTTCCTACTCACACTGAAGAAGCAAGGAGGATCCACCTTATTCCATTTAATATTTTAGTATTATATTTATTCTTATCATACAGGGAAATGAAGGTGAAGCGAGCTCTCAGGGGGAGAACCTGATAATCAGTGGCGAGAAGTGTTCCCTTGAGGGGGAGACACACGAAGAAGCTACTAGAGTTATTATTTCAACTAGTATCAACTTCAATTGGAATAAAATTTAACTAATCTAAAGATTGTTTGAAGGTCATGTCATTAGAAAAGGAGTTTTAGGTTGATAATTTCATATCATACTTATTATCCTCACCCTGGAATGAAAGCGGAAGACCCTTGAAGACAATTACATGAGTTATCATCTCATGAGGTATCATAACCAGTGGATAATGGATAAATTTGTTGTCTAAATAAAATCCTCTTGTTTTCTACATTAAGAATTGCTCAAGTAGACTTAGAGTAAAATGATTGATGACACAATGCTTATGTATGGAATGATAAAATCTATACCATGAACTTTGTATTTCTTGTCAATAAGGGGGATAAAAAGTTAAATGAAAGAGAGAGATAAATAAAAGTAAGGGGAGAGAGAAGAATCTTATTTTAACATTGAAACATTCATTTGAAATAAAATTTTAAAGTATTGACAAAAAAATACAAAGGGGGATATTGTTGAGACCACTTTAGTGTATTGACTTTTATTTATTGTCAAAGATGTCAATGATGATCAATATGAATAAGGAGCTCTCCTAAGTCCAAAGTTAATGGATAATGGACAAATCAGACAATTTTTTCACAGATCTTAATGTTCAAATAACTTGTATCAACAAGTGATACATTGTTTACAACATTGAAGTAGAATCATTTTAAGGATGATTGAAGGGATTGAGAATTGATAATCCAAAAATAAAAGGAGGAAGAAGAGTCTTGGTGTTATAGAGGTGTCCATTCATGAACTTTGGCATACTAGGTGGTCATTCATCTTATTTCATGTTAACATTTATTTTAACACTTTTTTATGGCTTAATTTATAAAAAATGAGGCCAAACCATGAGCTAGATACCTAGCCTCAACCCAAGTCACATGCGGGACCACAGGGGTCGATCGCACCCATGGGGAAGCCAGGACGAGCCATCCTAAGAGCAGCATAGTGGATGCATAGTGCGTGCCATTGTGCGGGGTGGAACAGAGGCAAGGATGCATAGGGTGGGTGTAGAGTGCCCCCGCAGAACATGGTACGGGGCGATACCATAGATAAGGGAGGATAATTCTGAGTGAATAAAGGGATGACTTGATACTTAATCCATGAATCTCCATGCCTCCATTTAGATGCGGGATGAAATTTTTTAATGAACGAACAAATCTCAACTGTCCATCGCATCCCACATCTCACTTGACCGTTCTATTAGCGTGGCATCCGATCATCAAATCCTAGACGCCTATCCATCCCACGCTGCGTGAGTATGAACCTGAGCCATCTGATTCTCCTATGGCGTTCGAACCAGCCGCACCGTTATCCTCCTTCGCCACTGCTCAATGCCGCCTCTAACTCTCCACCAGAGATGATCAACAACCACATCCTAAATACCATGATCTATCATTTTAACACCATGATAATAATTGGATCACACTGAATCCATGCATGCAACTTACGTTGTTCATATATGCGAATACCTTAGAGAAGAAGGTTCGACCGAGGCAAATGAAGTTGTCGTGGACACATGGAAGATTTGGGAATAGACTCAAATCAATATTCTCATGTGATATTCATCACACACACAAGATTTATTCCCTGGAAATATAGAGCTTACGTTGAAGAGTAAACACCCAAAGATCTCGACATATCTTCAAACACAGATTTGAATATTTCAAAACACCGAATATCCTAATCTTATAAAGCCATGATCTTCATGGAATATCTTGAGGAATTTGAATGTAAAAAATATTTGATCTCTGCTTATAAAAATAGAACCAAAAATATGAGAAGTGGTTGCTTCTCTTAATCTTTCAATAGCTTATATTTTAAAAAACAGAGACTCTCTGTGCTTCAGTTCACGAAGGGATAACACAGAACCGCGAACCAACTCCAGTTTGGTGAAGTGGAGAACTGTGTACTTGTTGGTTTGAGAAGGTGAACCATGTACCTTTTGGTTCCTCAAAGGATAACCATGCACCACTCAGGAGAACCACATACCAATTGGTACGTGAAGAAGGTCCGCACTCTCCGTGAGTAGGAGTTCCACACATCCCTTATGTGAAGAGGAGTTACGAACCATCCTGGTTTGCAAAGGAGACTTAAAAACTCTGTGAATAAAATAACTTCACACCCTCGATGTGAGAAAGGATAACACAGACACCATAATAAACCCAAGTCAGTGTGTGTATTTGAAGAACAATGGAAATCACATGCATGATGAACATGCAAATCATATGCATGATTTGAGACACATGAGTGTGAAAGAATAAACCAAATAGTGGACTACCCCCATTTGGGTTTGAAGAAGATTCATGGATAAACACATACATGACACATAAAATTGAATGAATTAAATAAAAATTTGGGTGTATGCTTGAGAAGAAGAGAAAGAGAGAAAATGACAAAGGAAAGTATGTACGTGCATGCACTTTCATTTGAATAAATTCAAGGCATCATGTGTGTGAATTTGTGAAGAAAGAAGAATTAAAATGTGGAGAGAATTTGCATGATTGCATGCATACATGAAGACATTTAAAGAAAAATCCACAACCATGGGTACTTGTGTATGAAGAAGAATAATAAGTAAAAGAAAGGGATGAGTTCATTTAAATTCTATATGCATGATCTCATGTATACATGTGAAGAAGAAAGAAGAATATGGTTCTGATGATGCTCAGTGATATGATCTTCATTTCTTGAATAATCACATAGGTACTTGTGATTATGGTTGATAAGAAGAAGAAGTATTAGTGCATTGTTATTGCACTAAAGAAGAAGGTTGTATATAAGTGAATCAATTCATGAATTCAATGAAAGTTGTGTATCATGCTGAATAGAGATAAAGACTTCCATGATAATCTGTTGAAGAGACATTTAAGTCGATAAACTGAGTGAGACCTCTCCCAAGGTAGTGAGCTAGGGGGAGTCAACAGAAGTGATACGAAGGAATAAGTGAGATATTCCCGAACCTTTGTAAATTTAGTTTGATTGGGACATAGTGACTATGCCCAAAACTTTATAATCCACATCTAGTGAAGATTAGTGGAATTTGGTACAACTAGAAACCTGTCGGTGTATGCTCCTTGAATGTAGCCCTTAGCGGTGAACTAAGTAAAAGTGACGTGTTGTCCTTCTGCATGTGAATGTTTTAATTACTATACATATCCATCATACATGGTTAAAATAATTTCCTACAAATGTGAGAACAAGATCCATAAGTTTAAGAGAAAAAGGTGACACCCTGATTCACCCCCCTCTGAGGGTGGTATGGGGTCCTTCATATAGGCCACAACCTCCCCTCCCCCATGACCCATAATTTCTCTTCTTACCTACCTAGACTCCCCTTATTCTCCTTAGGATAATATACCCCCATTCATCCATTTGTTGATTTTATTCTTCTTTAACATCAAATAGATGAGTTTTAGGTCCGTAATTTATTCTTACGAGCATTAGTTTTACTTTTTATCTAAGTATAAAAAAACTATGATCCCATTAGGTCATGATTCTTCCCAATTAATTGAACTGAGGTTCATTTAGATTATATTTTATATAGTATTATATAATAAATGTGAGTGTAGTTGGTGTTTTTTAATATATTTACTTGTCTACTCTACCTAAATATGATGTAAAATTATTTTTTATATAATATATATGAGAGGATTATGTAATTAATCATTAACTTAATTTATTTTTTTTAATGTGTTAGGGGGTCATGAAATTTTCATTTAATAATTTTATTTTTTAATTAATGAATGATTGAAATTTTGGTATAATTAATTTCAATCTAATATTGTGTGAAATGTTTGAATAAACATGTTGGTAATTAGAAAGATATTATATGAAAGTAATTTAAATTAAAAAACATGATATTTATGGGTTTTTTATATTTATTGACCATAATTTTATTTTCTCAAGCAATATGATAACGATTTTGATAATTTGAATGATATTTTTTAAAAGTATGATTAAATGGAAAACTGATTATGAGGAAGAGGTATAATGTAAAATTATGGCTTTTGTTAAATTTTTACTTGCATGGATATTTTCAATTTTTTTATAAGCATGATGATGTATGAGTAAGTGATTTTTTTCTTAAAAATCATGGTATAAGTGGAAATTGGTCTTATTGTGTTTATAAATGTTAATTTTTGAATGTAATGTTAACCTGATGATTTGAAAAAGATTAATTGAATGATTTATATTATTTTTTATGCCTATCAGGTGTTATATGAGTTGATTATGGAAAATATAATTTTTATAGAAGCATGATTTCTAAAGGATATTATTATTTTGTAATGTCTATTGGGTGTTAATTATTGTTAGAAGATACATTATTGTTTTCAAATAAATTTTAAATGAGTTATGCTATAAAATTACCTTTTTTGTATAATATATATTATTGGATTATGTAATTCAAGTATGGGTTAGTTATTTAACCACACTTAAATTGTATAAGCTAATTTTTTAAAAACATATTCTCTAGAGTTTTTTTGTTTTTTAAGAATTCAATCACATTTCTCCATTCTAACCTATACTTGGGACCTTCAGGCATGTATTAATACTTTTTATGAGTGCAATAATTATTATGTTGAAAGGGTTCAATGTGTAAAAGAAAATTTACCTTATATATTGTCTTTTTTTAAATAGTATTTTTCATAAATTATGTTTTAAAACATTGAAAAATTATTTGGACGAGGAATATACATTTTTTCCATTAAAATGTATTTTTATTGATTAATCCATGACTATTTCTTTTATTGTAATTTTAATAGTATATATTAGTTGTTAATTATTCCATATATTATTCTTTTTTTGAGGCACTACTAGTATGCATCGATTATATCATATACAATCTCTTATGTTTTATTTGGATAGCTAATAATACGATTTGATAAATTTTATATCAAAATTGGTATCTATATTATCTTATTGGATATGATCTATAAACATGTGATATTTAATTTTTTCATGATTAGGATTATTAAAGAAATTTCTAAGTGGTTGTGTTATATAAAGAGGGGAATTGATTACTTTTCTTTATGGTTTTTCCACTTTATTATCCAGATAAAGTATGAAACATGTTTTTTTATTTTTGTGTTAGGTTAGTAAATAAAGTTAACATGTTTCATTTATGGTATTACATCATTAATACATTATTCAAGCAAGATTAGATTATTAAATACTAACATTAGTTTAATTTACTTTGAAAAAGTGTTGAGTATAATTTTTTTGAACAGAAATTAAATTTTACAAAATAATTGTATTTGTCTTGGAAATTTATTATGTATGTTTTTTTTGAAAAAAAAAATTAAATTAAGAAAAACTTATTTCACCATATTTAGTAAAGTGTTCAAGTATGGGTTAGTTCTAAACCCACATTTGAATTGTACTTCTTTATTGAAATCAAATCCTCTTAGAGATTTTATTATTTTTTAATAATTCGATCACATTTCTCCATTATAACCCATACTTGGGTCATTTGGTATGTCTTAAGAGGTAACTATATTTTGTATAAATTAAACCATTAAAATGTTTAAAGTGGTTAATGTGTAATTTTTTCCCTTAAATACTATTTATTTTCCTAAATTATGTTTTAAAACATTGAAAACTTATTTGGAAGAGGAACATATATTTTTTATATTTGATTGTATTTATTGTTCCTTAATCTAAGACTTGTGATTTTATTAGTGTGCTAATAGTATTTATTAGTTATTTTTTATTCAATGTATTATACTTTGTTTGGGTCACTACTAATATGAATCAATTATAGAATATACCATCTCTTATGCTTTTTTTTGGATAACTACTACTATGATTTGATGAATTTCATATTAAAATTATTATTTAGATTATATTACTAGATATATACTACAAATATATGATATTGAATTATTTCATGATGGAATTATGAATATTTCCCTAATAAAAAAATATATATGAAAGAAGAGACCTTTCATGTTGTGTGGAGAAATTTTCTTCTTTAATAAATGTTTTCCATAATAAAAAATTATGTATTTTTATGTGAAATTATTTTATTATACTAATATATATTAAAAAGATTCATGAATATTCTAAATTTACTAATTATAGTCTACAATATGCCGATTTTAATAAAAAATTAATTTTTAATAGAACAGATAGATGTTGGATGTATGATACTTATTGAATCTCAATAGAGTTTAAATATAAATTGATTTTTTTTATATTTTTCATTTAAAAATGATTCATATAGAGGAATTATATGTTTCCATTATTATAATTATTCCAAAATACCTTAGCTAAGTTGGGATGAAGTTATCTACCACATAATAAAAGTTTATTTTTCAAAAAACTATTATTTTTAGTATTATAATAGAGGTAAAATGAAAACCCAAAATGTTTATGATCAAAATAAAAGTATTGGAATATATAATTTGATATTTTATAGGTTTATATTTATTCATCATCAAAAGATCAAAATTATTCCATTACAAGAATAAAATGGTATGAGTACACCTGATTTAACTAATAAAAATATTGATTCTAAGAGATTAAAAAAAATTGACGGATGCTGCATGGACTCCTATATATCAATCAAGTTGTAAAATGAAAAAGATGGATTTTTTAACATGACTACATCATGTAAAAACCTTATATGAAATTTATAATATTGGAACCAATTATATTCTTACATTTTTAAAGGAATTACTTTCATATGATGAAAATATTCCCTTAAATAATTATATGGAATGGAAGTTAGTTGATCATCTTGGATTTTCAACTAATAAAATTCATGATTTCCCAAAATATTATAGCTTATTTTTAGAGGAAACCATGGGACTAAATGATTGTGTTGATTTTTTTACATCTCCATCGTAGCCAAATAAAGATGAAACAAATTCTCATGTTATATATAATGTAATGTGTCACTTTCCATGGATTTATAGGCTCCAATTTTACTTTTATGTCTGATGAAATAACAAAAGTATGTGATGTCATTATAATAAGATAATTAAGGATAATAATGTGTTGGTTCATACTGAATATGGATTAACATGATAGAAATTTGATGTATGATATACTAATTGTGTATCTAAGGTGTGTAATGTTTGGTTTGGTTTATCATGTGATGGTTTTAATATGTTTGATCAGATTCTTACTTCACAAAACATGTAGCCATTTTTCATCAATATTTATAACCATAATCCATGGATGTGTATGAAGAAACCATATAATTTCTTGAGTATGATAATATCTAGACCTTATGATCCTAGAAATGAAATAGATGTTTACTTTAAACCTTTAATAAAAGAGTTGAATCATATTTGGAATGTGGGTGTATTTACATACAATGCTTCTTTAAAAGACATATTTCATATAAGTGTTATGATTACGTATATGATAAATGATTTTACCATGAAATTATTTCAGATTGGAGTAAAAAGGTTAGAGCATCCTTTCCTATTTGTATGAGGAATAAATGATCCATAATTTTTAAATATCACTAAATATTAAATTTCACAGGACATAGATTATTATTTCGAATGGATCATCCATACAAGAAAAATCATCAAAGTTTTTAAATTGATATTGAGACCAAGAATCCACCTCAGTGTTTTTCTGGAACTGATGTGTGTAATAAATTTAAATATGTCAGTTTTTTATCCAGGAAGGGTGAGATAAAATATATAAATTAGAATAATTTTTAAACTGAATCCAATTATAATAAAAGGAATAAAAAAATCCTTTTGAATTTCCATATTGGATAACCAATTTTTGATGTCATTATTTTGATATAATAAACATTGAAAAAAATGTAAAATATTTATTTAAATCCTTCTAAATTTCTAGGTAAATACCAAAGATAATTTTTAATCTTAGTATAACTTGGTGGATCAGGGTATCAGACCAAAGCTACATCCTGAGTGTATGGGTTAAAATAACTAGAATATTACTTATTCTTCTTATGTGATTAAAACTTTATAGAAAAAATAATTTATAAAATTACTTGTTTCTTATTTAATAAACATATCAAAACTAGTAAATAAAATAGAGGTGAAATTGAAATCTTTGAAAACTCATGACTATCACATCATTCTTTATAAATTGATTCCAATAGCAATCCATCATTTACTATAAAATATTTTAAGGGTGAAATTGATTTATTTATGATATTTTCATAGAGATATTTGTGTTAAAGTCTTTCCAAGTGTTTCTTGAAAAAAATACATGAAGTGGTACCATTAATTATGTGTGAGTTATATAAAATTTTCCCTTCAGCCATTTTCACTTGCAAGATGAATCTAACTATCCATATTCCAACTGAATAAATTCTCAGAGAACCTATTTATTTTAATTAGATGTATCCAATAAAAATAAATATACACAAAATTAAGTCTTATATCAAGAACATTAATGATCCTAAATATTCCATTGTGAAAGGTTATTTGGATCAAGAATATATGGATTTATATTCCATGTATTTGGTTGATGTGAGCACCATATGTAACTGGAAAATGAGAAATAAATATAAGAAATATAAGAAAATTAATCCCACTTTTTTATCACTTACCCAAACTAGGGGAATTTTTGGATCATATACATTGGATACATTAATCCTTGAAGAGTGGGAGATGACACATCACACTATCTTGTCTAACTAGGATTTGTTCAATGACTACATCAAGTAATTAATTTGAACACATATATGTTATCCCATTCTATGTAATTATACATATATCTTAAAATTTTATTATCTTTTTATGTAGGGAACTTAAAAAAATTATAAGTATAATTCATTATTCGTTACCTTTGATAAGGAGAGAGACTTTTCATAGAAAAAAATTTCCTTCTTGGTTGAAATAAAAGGTACAACCATTAATTTTATAAAATAAATAATAGAAATTAATAATTTTAATATTCACATATATATTTCTAGTATCAAGTTTATTGGTTTATTATCTCTCTCTAAAAATAATATCAATGGCTTTTAGTCCCAATATTTTGGTTCATGAATGTAAATTATTAGTGATCATTAGCTATAAATTTATTATAACTAGTCAAGCACTGAACATGAGAACAAAATATAATAAAGTTATGTTAATTACAATGATATACTATTATTCTAGTTAATTGGATAACAGTATGTGATATGAAATGTGTCATATTGCGTAGTTATTTGAGAAAATACTTATATTTGATTATTACTTCCATGGATGAGTCACTACGATGAAATGAAATTGGTTGATTCAATGATGTGAATAAGAACATTTATTGATGAATTTAGATTTAAATCTGTTTACAAGAGAAACTTAATGGATACTAATGTGACATATATTTATTCATTAATGGCGAAACAATTTTTTTATGTGAAATATCCTATAAAACATAAATTCAGTGTCATTGCCAAAGTGACCCCAAGACATATATTCAATTATGATGGAGATGAAATTGAAAACATTGCCACCCCCATTGGTCTTGAAAAATATATTGTATATGAAGTCTCAAATAATTTACTTTTCAAAGCTGACTACGAACATGAATTTGTGGTGTGAAATATATAGAATCAATGGTATGTGGTCTAAACCCTCTATTTTCTTTCAAATATTTTTCTTTAGTGACCGTAGGTTAAATTATTAATATCTAAATGGTCAAAAAAGATTCAGGTGTATTTGAATTATTTTTAGATATTTTTTTATCTTTATAATATAATAATGCTCAATAAATTATAAAAGGTTTAACTATATGTATAATAAATAAACTTAAATAAACCAATCTTAACAACTACAATTTTAATACAACAGTTTCTATGAGTTCAAGCCAAGTTTTTAATATCTAAACGACAAAAAAACTTTTAATTTAGTTGAATGTTTTTTATATAATTTAATTATCTTTAAAACATGATAAGAATCAATGAATTATAGAATTTATAACTATATATATCATAAAAAATATGAAGTAAACCAAAACCAAAAATTTTAGTTTTAAAATTCTATGATAGCTTGACATTGGTAGATCTAGACCAATATTAGAGCCTCTAAAAATCATAATAAACTTCTAGTCGAGTTGAATTATATTTATAAAAATACATTATATATCCAACGTAATAAGTATCTCCATAATATGACTTTCCTAGCTTAAGTTATCATTTAAAAACAATAGAAAATAAAAAATGAAATCTATAGAATTATGAAATAAATATTGTAGTAATTTCGTACCAAATTGAGAACAACCAAATAATCAATTCAATATTCTATGTAGTATAAGAAAAATTATATAATATTGTAATCTATCTAATAAAATATAAATCATTCAATTCCTTCATATATGGCTCAAGTTATGATCAAAATACACCACACTTTATAAATATTATAATCTATTTTTCTAGTTTTTGATTACATTTTCCCATATATCACACCCTTGTGATATACTACTGATTTTATAGATGTTGGTCAAATTACTTATCATATAAGTTAAATATGAAATATATAAGACATAAAATTGGAATATTCCCTTTTAATTTTATCCTCCCATTACTATTTATGTATGGTTTCAAATATTGTTTTGGACTATGTATCCTTTATAGTTTCTGGTTAAGCATGTCTATTTTCTCTATAATAAGCATGGATTTTTCATGGTATTTTAGTTTTACATGGATTATATCTTGATAGATTTTGTTATAATCATGAATCATTATTTAATTATTCTATTGAATGTAATTTTAAACACTTGGTCAAAGTATGTAGGAAATATGTAAAATGCATTAGAATAATCAAAGTGAAAAAAAAGAAAAAAATGAAACACAAATATAAACACAACATTATAATATATATTCAACATAAACCTATAAAAAACAATATATAATCAAAGTGAAAAATAAATAAAAAAACCAAGAAAAAAATAAGATACTTTAAACTAAGTAAAAACAAAGTCAAGTACAAAAAATAAACCATGAACAAAAACTTTAAGATATAATAAAAGTGAAATAAATAATCAATGCATAAAAAAGAAAAACAAAAAGAAAAACATACATTAATCATAAAGAAAAAAACATACAAACAAATATGAAAAATTGAAAGATACAAAGAAAAAATAAACAATGAACAAACAAAAACCAATAATAAAACACAAAGAACAAATAAAAAACGAATAAAAAAATTAAAACACCAAGTAATCAACACAAAGTGAAATAATTAATCCAAAAGAACAAATACATAAATAAAAAATAAATACAAATAATAGAAATATATAAAAAAATAAAAAGAAAAAGAGATATAAAAAATATATAATCAAAGTGAAGAAAATATATATAAAAATACATAAATTAATAAAAATTCATAAAGAAAAAATAAATAATTCATAAAAAAAGAATAATTAAACAAATTGAAACAAAAAATAATCAATAATAAGGAAAAAACAACAAAAAAAGATATAAAAAAATCCATAAAGAATAAAGATATAAAATAAATACATAAAGAAAAAATACATAAGGAAAAGATACATAAATAAAAAAAGGCAAGGATCTAGTCAACATACATAAAAAATAAAATAAAATTAAAAAACTAATATAATAAATAAAAAAACAAATAAAAGATATAATAAAATAAAAGTAAATACATAAAAAAATAACAAACAAAAAATAAAACAAATAAAAAAAATACATAAAGAAGTCACCATTCATAAAAAAATACAACAAATAAAAAATATGAATAATTAATGTGAGACGAGGGATAAGTAATTATCAAAATATAAATAAAAAACAAAGGCAAAGAACTACTCAAAAAATGAGTCAAATTTTTAATTTTTAAATGAAAAAAAAGTTTGATTGTAGTTGAATGATTTTAAGATAATTCATAGTATATAAAATGAAATGAGAAATAAAATCATTCACCATGAACTAAAACACCTTGACCTGACCAAATCTAACCCAAATGAACTTGAATCAAATAAATTTGTACCAAATCAACCTAAACTCACATAAATGAAACCAAAACTTCTTAAACATAACCAAACAGAACTAAACCAAACTCATGGATGAATCAAAGAGAATTGGACCAACCTAAAATAATATAAATAGAATCAACCTAACCTAAACTAAATTGGATCAAATTAAACATACAGTAATAAAACCATATCTTACCCATGTTTAGAATACTAATTAGCATGTATTGGTTTTTTTATGACACACATTTTATTTTTTGTTTCTCATTCCACAGAATATGAAATGGTTATGTTATGTCACTACCTATCCCTTATTCATCTTAGAAACTGGTATTCATTAATTATGTCATGTCACCTATTATGTTTGGCTTGGATAACCCATTAGTAATGAATTTATAATTAAATGTATATTTATTTTCTAATATATGAAATAAAAAATATTAAATAGATTTATAGGAAGAGATTGTATGAAAATGATCAACGCATGAAAGAGATGGGAATTCATCCTATCGTCCTAGCCATGATTATAATATTTCAAATATAAATATCAATTACATAATATATAATGTCACATCATTAAACATTTTTAAATTTTAATCAGGAACCACCATCCAAGATAAAAATGTTCTTTATCCATACTTATAACAGTGGTGACCAACTTGATAGATAGAGTGGGGGTGGTACTAGATCTACTCACAACAATCATTGTACCAAATTTCACCCAGAACCTTCTCTAGATATAGAATCCAACAAAGTTTCTCATCCCATAGTTCCCTTAGAGGTACCAGGGATATTTATACCACCTATGATGCTTCCAATACTTTCATATATTCATGCTTATCTTCTACAATTTATTTATCCAATGATGGTTGTATCTCCTCATCCCTATTATACTTTTACATTGACTTTTATACCACAAAAATTTATCACTTCTCTATTCTCTCCATTATTTTTTGTTTATGTACCTTTGAATATTGTTACAACACATTCTAATCATTCAGATCATACTAATCATCATACACTGAATCCCACTGACACTACATATTTTACTGATCCTTCACAACCCCAGGATCCATTAGAGCCCACTGATCAGCCTTCCACAGATATATACATGTGTGTATATATACACAACACTATTAAATTTTATAACCAAAATTTATTTTCATTGTAACATGTATTAATTTAATATTTATCTTTTATTATTTAACAACTAGATCTACTACTATTATGCGTCATAGAAATACTCACATGCTTGAAATATAAAACTACCAGACACAATTAATTCTTGATTACATTAAAGAAAATATAATGATTGATAACACTAGGAGAAAATGTAGTAATTTCATGGTGATGTTTTCCAAATATAGTGACATCATTCATGTGAAACCAATCTACTAGAGACACATTAGAGATGAAATAAAGGCTAATGCATGGTATCAGATACGAGTAAGAAAATTTATTATATTTAATTATATATTATTATCTATATAAATTAATATTTTGGTAGTATATTTTCTATAATTTTCCCAATGGTGATATTACAAGGGATAAATAAATAATAGAATTAGGTGATCTGTAGAGATCATATAAGCATGAGTTATATATTGGCTAGGCTAATAGAGTTGGCACAAATTTAGAGGGTGTACCAAACCTCCATGATTGTCTAGTAACATAGTACTAGGAGATGATTTAATTTTGGAAGAGTGACCGGTTTAGGCTATTATTGCAATTTTATTGTTATTATTGAAAATAATTATGATTTATATCAACACTTTGATTATTAAACTAATATTTTTTTTCAGGATTCTTTAAAATGAAAAATGAGTTATATTATGTATGTAAAAACTTTGGGATGAATAACCATGCCATAACATGAGATAAACCAAGATTTTTTTGAATATAACTAAGAATGATTACATTGGGTATGATTTCATGAATAAGAAACATCATATTACAACTGAAGTTTCTCTTAAGTTTTGATCATTAAAATAATTATTGAATATTATTTTATAACATACAATTAATTTTTAAGTGAGTGGTGTTGAACATTTAATAACATGTACCTCGACCAACACTATTTTTTCTCAAGAAGAAAGAGGAAATACATAACCACTATTAATTATAAGACATAAGAAAATAGTATAAGATTTTTTATATAACAACCCTTCTCTTTATTACACATTTTAACATGATTTATTACATAAAATTTCACTTAAGAAAACTATGAGGATCAATAGGTATAGTTTATTGGGAAATTAGGAACATTAAATGATAACTTAAGACATAAAATACAACATCTTTATTGAAAAATTCTTTTATATGACCACAACATTCCTTCGTACATAGGATTTCATGGGATAAAATGAGGAAATACATAAGAAAAGGGTGAGATATAAATCCCAGTAAGGGAGTACACAAGAAATAACATGAAGAATACAATACATGTTAGTCAATAGGCATATCAATGAAGCATAAGAGAAACATGAACATAAAGGAATGATATAGCATGATTATCATAACATGGAGATGTGACAACGATATTTGACATGATATTAGTATGATCCAAGGATCATTGCACATGGAGCATGAGTAAACCCCCATTTAACTTTAATTATCATGATTAAAACCTAATTGAACATGATGTATCATGCTACTAATCTTTACCCAATGCATTGGAGCGCTATCAGGGCGCACCCTTCTTAATCATTTCATTTCATGCATAAGTGTGCCACATAGATCATACAACATAGATTCATTAAACATCATAATTTATTCCACGAATAAGAGATATGGAATAAATAAATTTAATTCCTAAATCAAAAAGTAAATGTGCATAAAGGTGAAAAACCTTGATAGAGAAATGGGCATGGTAATCACTTACATGATGATTTTGGCATGGAAAATTTTGGTGTAACTTCGACAACATAATGATGTCAAATAGAAATCTTAAAATGGGTTGATGAGAGATAAAGGGGTATCTCATAATTTATAAATTAAATTTATAGTAAGAGTGTAATAGAACATAATATCCCAACATACATAATGGAATTTATATGCATAATATAAAAGAATTTCTTAAATGTAAATGTGGAGAGAGAAATCCCTTACAAAATTTCGGCATGGTAACATGTGTAAATGGGAGGCATTAATGATAGATAAAGAGGTCTCTCATCATTATAAAATAATTAGGGCATTATATGGGAGGTTATAAATCATACCCAAATATTTTTAATTGAAAATAAAAGGGTATAACAATATAAGGAAACTTGGACATAAATAAGGAAGGAGGGAAAGTGAGGATCCCTTACTTGGAAGTGTGCAACTTCAAGAGATTGAGGAGGGTATTCTTGAGAGATTGGGGTGCCTTAGTAGGATTATAAAGATATTATGGTAGATTAGGGACATGATATAAGGTTTTTAGTGAAGATAAGTGGGATCTTGGGTGAGTTTATATAGGAAAAGAGGGGAATTCTTTATTATTTAGGTTTTAGACACCACACATTAAAATAATCAAAACCAAAAACCATAACATGGTTTTTCCCCAGAGTTTTTGCTAAAGGGGAGTGAAAAACATTACTTTATAAGTCTACATGACGAAATTATTAAAATATTAGGCTTGCTTATGTGGAAGCGAGTCACACTATCAAAGAAATCATTTTAAAAAGTTAAAATATTTTATAAGCCTTGGAGGGTCCACTAAGGCACCATAAAATTAATAAAACAAATATAAAATAAAATTATTTTAAAGGTAAAACATATATTGGCCGAATATACCTTTTATCGTATTTTATTACATCACTATTAAATCTTTATGATGTCATAAAACACATTATATATTTAAACGATATTAAATTTTTACCCAAAAATTCGACTGTCTCAGAAAATTATGAAAAATTCACCATTGGATAATTTCGACATCCTGATTAAAAAAATATTAATTTTATCTATATAATTTTATAAATATATGAATTTTTAATTTTAAAATACAAACCAACATTTATTGAAAATTCATGGGTTTTGACAAAAACAGTTTTCAAACCTTAATAAAAATTTAAATTGTATTCATAAAAATTATATGATCCTTTAAAAATTAATTTAGATATAATATTTTATTAAAATAATATTTAATTAAAAAAATCCATTAATTCTTCAAAATAGATTTCTTAATTGAATTTAAATATCAACTAAAAATACTATTTGTGCTTTAAAACTCATTTACAAAGTAATAATAATAAAATGAATGTATATTATTTATTTTATAAAAAAATAATGCACATAATCATAGTTCTAGGGTATTATTACATAACCTTTTATAACACCCTCATAAGACCTAAGGGTAAGGTGTGCGATGGTGGAAGACTCTTGGGGGCGGCTTAGATAACATCTCTTGGGTGATAATCTCTATTAACTTCCATTTCTCTCGTAGGCGATTCCGTTCAAGATTAATGTGTTGAAGCTTAGCTTGGGCTTAGTCAAGAGAAAAGCCTAGTGATACTACCTCCTTTCCAAGATCCGATAAATGGGATTCGTATGGAGAAATTCTACCAGATGAGTCCATCACTTCCTTTGTCCGGGTAAATTGGATTTGTTAAAGCCTTATATTTATACAAATCATGTGATAACTTTTCAACGACTATATTAGCGATGGTAACAATTCTTAACGGTACTTTAAAATCAAAAAACATAAAACCAAGTAAGTTCATATGTTTTATATAATCATTTTACATAATAATAAATTTAATTAGATCAAGAAGAATTTTCATTAATAAAAGTTTGGGTTGTTACAATCTTCCCCCCTTAAGAAAATTTCCCCTCAAAATTTCCTTTTTCCACACTAAAACTGATAAGGGTAACTCTTCTTCATCACTTCCTCTGATTCCCACATTGCTTCTTCAAACTTGTGGTTTCACTACAACACCATGAATAGGGGTATTGTCTTATTTAGTAGAACTTCTTCCCTACTATCTAAGATTTTAATTGTCTTATCTTCATAAGAGAGGTCATTATCCAGTGGTACTACCTATGGATTGAGTACATGAGATGGGTCAGGTATGTACTTCCTCAAGAGTGATACATGGAATACATCATGTTCTTAAGACAGGTTTAGTGAGAGTGATAGTCGATAGGCCACTACTCCAATGTGATCAAGGATCTCAAAAGGGCCAATGTACCTTAGAATAAGATCTCCCTTCTTCCCAAATCTCATAAATATCTTCTATAGTGATATGCAGAGGAATAATATGTCTCCAACATCAAACTCTAGGTCTCATTGATTATTATCATCACGACTCTTTTGTTAACTCTATGTAGATTTAATGTACCGTGAGATGGTCTTAAACTTATCCACCATTTCTTTGACCATTTCTGGACCTAAGATTTTTCGCTCCCCAACTTCATCCCAACATGCCGGTGTTCTGCACCTCTTCCCATAAAGGGCTTCATAAGGAGCCATTTGGATGCTTGATTGGAAACTCTTATTGTAAGAGAACTCAACCAGAGGAAGATGTTGATCCCACCCTCCTTTGAAGTCCATTGATCATCCTCTCAACATGTCCTCAAGTGTTTGGATAGTTCGATCAGATTGGCTATCAATTTGAGGATGATGAGCCATACTGAAGTTCATCTTAGTATTCAAAGCATGTTGGAGACTCTTCTAGAACATAGAGGTGAATCTTGGATCTCAATTGGATACAATCAATAGTGGTTCTCCATGAATACTTACCACTTATTTTATGTATATCTGTGCTAGTTGATCCAATGAGAAATCCTCTTGAATTGCAATGAAGTGTACAGTCTTTTTAAGACAATCCATAACAAACCAGATAACATTTTTTCTTTTGGATGTCATCAGAATTCTGGTGAAAACTTCCATGGTGATGTTCTACCATTTAAAAATTGGTATGGGTAATGGTTGCATCATCCCCTTACACTTCTTCCTATTAGCATTCACTTGTTGACATACTGGACACTTTGATGTAAACTCAGTGATCTACTTATTCATGTTATCCCCCCAATACTGCTCTTAGATATCTTGATACATCTTTGTTTTTCTTGGGTGAATGGAGAAATTCTAACTATGTGAATCATCCAAAAGTTCATTCTTTAAATATAGATTTTATGGAACACATAGTCTTGTCCCAAATATCACAATTCTTTCTTCATTAACAATGAACTTTGAGGATTTCCCTTTTTTGATAATTTCCGCTTTCTTCTAAATTCCCACATCATCCTTTTGAGAATCCTTTAACCTTTCCAAAAGAGATGATTTAGCAATCATTTGTGAAAGTATTGATGATGTTCTCTTCTTTATGATTCCCATGTTCATCTTCATCAAATATAAGAAGATTGAATCCTTCTCAATTCTCATCAGTGATAGAATCATTGGGTCCTTTCTACTTAGAGCATCTTCCACCTTGTTCACTTTCATAAGGTGGTAATGGATTGAGCAGTAATAGTATTTGATCAGATCTAACCATCTTCATTGGCGCATGTTCAAATCTTTCTATGTGAATATACACTTGAGGCTTTTGTGATCCGTGTATATTTCAAACTTCTCCCTAAATAGGTAATGTTGCCAAATTTTTAAATAAAAGATTACCGCAGCTAACTCTAGATCATGTGTTGAATAGTTTTTCTCATGAACTTTCAATTTCCTTTAAGCATAGGCAATGAATTTTTAATTTTTCATCCACACACATCCCATGTTCTTCTTCGAATCATCACTAAATACTACAAAATTTTCTCCACTTATGGGTAGTGTGAGCACGAGCATAGTGATAAGACTCATTTTCAACTCCTTTAATCTCTCTTCACATTCATCACTCTAAGAAAACTTGATTCCCTTCCATGTTATCTTGGTAAGTTGGTTTGACAATCATAAGAAATTTCTCACAAATCGGAGATAATATCTAGCTAACCCAAGGAAGCTATGGATATCCATCATAGATGTTGGCCTCAACCATCCCTCAATTGCATTTTTCTTAGAGGGATCCATAGATATAACATTGCTTGTGATGATATGAACCAAGAATGAGACTTCCTTTAACTATAACTCACACTTTATATACTTTTCATAGAGCTTATCCTTTCTCAAGGTCTCTAGTACAGTTCTTAGATTCTCCTCATGCTCCTTATTTGTTTTGGATAATATTAGAATATCATCTATAAAGACTACCAATAATTTGTCGAGATAATCTCTAAAGACTCTATTCATCATGTCCATGAAGATTGGTGGAGCATTAGTGAGTCTGAAAGGCATTACTATAAATTCATAGTTCCCATAACTTGTACGAAAATAATTATTGGGGATATCCTCCATTTTCACTCTTACTTGATAATATCCCGACCACAGATCCACCTTGGAGAAGTATTATACTCCACATAGATGATTGAACAAGTCATCAATTCGTGACAGATGATACTTATTCTTTATTGTGATTTTGTTGAGCTCACTATAATCAATGCAAAGGCACATTGAACTATCCTTCTTCTTAATGAATAGAACTGGTGATCCCCATGATGAAGCACTTGGGCATATAAACCCTTTATCCAGATTCTAATACAGTTGTTTCTTTATCTCTTTAATCACCAAAATAGCTATTCTATATGGAGTCTTGGATACTAGAAAATCCCTAGGTATAAGATCAATCAAGAATTTTACATCTCTTCTAGGAGGAAGACCAAACAATTCCCTAAGAAACACTTCAGTGAATTCCATAACAATAGGCATGTCTTCAAGGATGGTTTATTTGTTAGACTCAATCATCTGAACAAGATATGCATGCTCATAGGGCAGTAATATCCATGCTTGAAATGATGGTGCTAAATAAGATTCATCCTCCTCATTTCACTTGTATAGAATTGGGGGTAGATTGACCATATGAAGAGTGATTTCTCTCTCACGGTAATTTCTATTCGATCTATATAGAGAAAGCCAATACATGCCAATAATTTCATCAAATTCCACCATAGGGAGTATGAAGAGGTTCAATGGGAAGTTTAATCCACAAATTGTGACAGGGGAGGAGTTATATTCATGGGATGCAATGATTTCCCCATTTTCCATTATCACCAACATCTCTACTTCCATGATTTGTGGTGGTGTTGGGATTGTTCCACTAAACTTTCGGGATGTAAAAGAATGTGTAGAAATATAATAAAAAAGTATGTTCGCTATTATTGAATGAATAACTAGCGTACTTGTCACCACTTCATTGTCAGGCTTTGATTTTGAATTAGTGGTGAAAAAATATCCTCCTTGCTGCCTTGGAGGTTGTTGGTTGCCTCCGGAAACCCTTGTCTTAGGGAAATGGTTTGCAAAGTGCCCTGATTCTTCACAGTTTAAGTAATGAAAAATGCATTAAGGGTCGAATAGAGTGTTCCTATCCTCTATCACAGCAGTGGGTTTTTCTTTTTGGCATTTAATGGCCAGGTTCCCTTCTCTTCCACACCTAAATCATTTCCTTGTCCCCTTTAAGAAATTTTCAGGGTGCTTATTTCCAAACCTTTGGCAAGTGGGGTGCTGGAATTTATTAGCACCTTTAGATTTATCCATCAGACCTCTAGAATTAAATTCCACTTTCTGCTTCTTATCCCCATGATACCTTTGAGATTCGCTGATCTCTATTTCAACTTTGGGGACACATTAGATAATTTCCTCATAGCTATCAAAGTCATGGGTTGTTAGGGATTTCTGTAGGTTAGATTTCATCCCACCAAAGAAGCAGTCAACCTTGAATTTGGGGGTGTCGAAAAAGCTGGAGGCATATTGTGAAAGCCTTTTGATGTTTTCCTTGTATGATTCAATGGATTCTTTGCCTTTTTTTTATTGATTTCAAAGAAGTCCCTTTCCATCTTATGTCATAGGGTTTGAGGAAAATATTTATCAAAAAATATTTTTCAGAAATCCTTCTATTCCAACACTTTGATTTATTCCTTAGGCTTTGTATTTTTGATCGATTTCCACCATTGATCAACTTCACCCTTCATATGATACGCATCCAGAAGAACCTTCTCTTGTTCGGAACATTGAAGTATGGAGAAGATCTTCTCAATGGAGTTGATCCATCGTTTGGTGATCGAGGGATCAAATGATCCATTAAAAGTAGGATGCCTTTGTCTCATGAATCTCTCTATTGTGGCTTGTTATTTATTGGGGGGATTGAATGTTCCTATTGACCCATATTTCTATTCAAAACTTGAGTTAACTGAGAGATTATCATGACAATGTTTTTGATTCCCACTCCCATCAGACTGGGTAGCTTATTAGAACAATCATTTTATTGATCTTCGCATCGGTTGTTAGCCCAGTCCTTATATTATTGGTCGTTGGATGGAATAAAAGTAATGTTAGGGGTAACAAATAAAGGGGAATCCAAAGACAAAAATGGATAACTTATAAATTACATTTATTCCCTTAAATTATGAATTTATAGGCTTTAATATATGTTATCCATGATCTACTTTCCAAAATATATTCTCAGGGGAATTTTTTTTATTCCATTAACAATGGTTCATACTAAGATTATGAATTTACCAAATAATATACCCCAGGTGTGTTATAACCAAAAGTGTAGCAAGACTTGTTGTCGTGCACCAGTTACCGTTCGAGTCTAGATCAAAGTAGTGTTTTTGGGTTTTACCCCTAGATACATCTGTGCCAGAGCCACCTCTACTTGTTCGTGTCCAGAAAGGGATGTATTTTATTGATAGACCACTTACTCTATACTCACCAAAATTTAGGGATGTTTTTATTATACTTAGTCTTATCCCTAAGTCTTTCAATAGGGCATTCTAATCCTAATCCCAAAAATAACTAAACCTATCCTTTGATACCAACTATAAAAACCCCGCTCTTTATTACACACTTTAGAATGATTTATTATATAAACTGGATCCTAAGAAAAATCTGAGGATCGATAGGTCTAGTGTCTTGGGAAATTAGTAACATTGCATGCAAACTTAAGACATAAAATACAACATCTTTATTGAAAACATTTTTTACATGACCACAACATTACTTCATACAAATCATTGCATGAGATAACCTGAGGACATACATAAGAAAAGGGTGAGATATAAAGACCAGTAAGGGAGTAAACAAGGCATAACATAAAGAATACAATACATGTTAAGAAATATGCATATCAATGGAGAATAAGAGAAACATGAACATAAAGGCATGATGTAGCATGATTATCATAACATGGAGATGTAGAAACACCATTTGACATGATATTAGCATGAGCTAAGGCTCATTTCACATGGATCATGAATATAACCTCATTTCACTTGAATTATAATGAGTAAAACCTCATTGCACATGACGTATCTTGGTACCAATCTTTACCCAATGCATTCTAGTGCTATCAGGGAACACCCTTCTTAATCATTTCATTTCATGCATAAATGTGCCACATAGATCATACAACATGGATTCATTAAACATCATAATTTATTCCATGAATAAGAGATGTAGAATATATAAATTTAATTCCTCAATCAAAAAGTACATGTTCATAAAGGTTAATACCCTTGATAGAGAAATGGGTATGGTATTCACTTACATGATGATTTTGGCATGGGAAATTTTGGTGTAACTTCGGCAGTATAACAACGTCAAATAGAAATAGTAAAATGGGTTGATGAGAGATAAAGGGATATCTCATAATTTATACATGAAATGGATAATAAGGGGGTCATGGAACATAATATCCCAACATACGAAATGGAATTTAGATGCATAATATAAAAGTTGAATGTAAATGAGGAGAGAGAAATCTATTACGGAGTTTCAGCATGGTAAAAGGTGTACATGGGAGGCATTAATGAGATATAAAGGGGTCTATAATCATTAAAAAATAAGGATGGAAGTATATGGGAGGTGAAAAATAATACCCCAACATTTTTAATTTAAAATAAAAGGGCATAACAATATAAGGAAAATTGGACATAAATAAGGAAGGAGGGAAAGTGAGGATCCCTTAATTGAAAGTGTGTGACTTAAAGAGATTGATGAGGGGATTATTGAGAGATTTGGGCACCTTGGGAGGATTATAGAGAGATTATGGCAGATTTGGGACGTGATCCAAGGGTTTTTAGTGAAGAAAAGTGGGATATTGGGCGGGTTTATATAGGAAAAGAGAGGGAATTCTTTATTATTTAAGTTTTGGACACCACACATTAAAATAATCAAAAACACAAACCATACCATGGTTTTTGATAAATAGAAGTGAAAAAAATTAATTTATAAGTAAAATGGCCGAAATTATTAAAACATTAGGCTTGCTTATGTGGAGGCGAGTCACACTCTCAAGGAAATCATTTTAAAAAGTTAAAATATTTTATAAGTTTTGGAGGGTTCACTAAGGCACCATAAAATTAATCAAACAAATCTAAAATAAAATTATTTTAAAGGTAAAATATATATTTTCCGAATATACCTTTTATAGTATTTTATTACCTCACTATTGGGTCATTATGATGTCATAAAACACATTATATGTTTAAACGGTATTTAATTTTTACCCTAAAATTTGACTGTCTCAGAAAATTATAAAAAATTAACCGTTGGATAATTTCAAAATCCTAATTAAAAAAATAATATTCATTTTATCTAAATAATTTTCTAAATATGTGAATTTTTAATTTTAAAATACAAACTAACATTTATTGAAAATTCCTGGGTTTTGAAAAAACAGTTTTCAAACCTTAATAAAAATTACAATTCTATTCATAAAAATTATATAATCATTTAAAAAGTAATTTAGATATAATATTTTATTAAAATAATATTTAATTCAAAAATAAATTAATTCATCAAAATAGATTTCTTAATTGAATTTAAATATTAACTAAAAATACTATTTTCTCTTTAAAACCCATTTGCAAAGTAGCATTAATAAAATGACTGTATATTATTTATTATATAAAAAAATAATGCACATAATAATAGTGCTAGGGTATTGTTACATAACCCCTTATAACACCTGAATAAGACCTAAGGGTAAGGTGTGTGATGGTGATAGACTTTTGGGGCGGCTCGGATAACATCACTCAGTTGGTAATATCTATTAACTTCCACTTCTCCCATAGGAGATTTCATTCAAGCTTAACATGTTGAAGCTCAGCTTGGGATTGGTCAAGAGCGAATCCTAGTGACACTACCTCCTTTCCGAGCTCCGAAAAATGGGCTTCATATGGACAAATTCTACTGGATGAGGCCATCACTTCCTTTTTCTTAGAAAATTGGATTTGTTAAAGCCTTATATTTATACTAATCATGTGATCACTGTTCAACGACTATATTAGAAATGGTATCAATTCTTAACGGTACATTAAAATCCAAAAACATAAAACCAAGGAAGTTTATATGTTTTATATAACCATTTTACATAATAAGTCATTTAATTAGATCAATATGAATTTTTATTAATAAAAGTTTGGGTCATTTCATTTTATATGCCTTAAATTTTTAACATCAATTTACTAAAAATTGATCTATTTTATAATGTCAACAGTGTTATATGAAGGTTCTTAAAGAGAAATAAGAAGAATAATTCATCCCTAATAATTATTTTTGATAGGAATTAGGTGAGTATTTTTAGGTGAGGGTCCTTTGTTAACCCATGAAGCCTATCACACTCACTAGGTATGATCCCAATTCAAGAAATGAAAACAAATATACTAGTACCTAGTAGTTTTTGTAAGAGGCCCATATAGAAGTAGTAGAGGATACAAAATTGGTAGTCTAGAAGCATGAAATAAGGGGAAAATTGTTGAGAATTTCATGAAGTAAATGTTATTTATATATCCATAAATTCCACCAAATTTTTTTACGGTTGTTGTTAACATTTTCCTATTGATGATGTTCTCATTGTATGATATTTTAGGTGATAGCAGTGATGATCCTTGTGATGATAAAGGTAATTACCTTTTGGGTTCCAACAATAATGAAGTTGTTTGGTATGATGATTATTTTTATTAGTTTTTAGATAATCATGATGGTAGTGATGACCATGATGATAATAGTACAAATGATGATTTTTTTGGATCAAGATATTTATTTTATCCATTTCTAGTTTCATATTTATGACATTTTCAACCTCAAGGATGGTGTTTTATGACCAAAATAGATTGTATATATGTGTTACCATTTTATTTTTAAGTTAATAACTTGTTGAATACAAATAATATATAATATTTCCTATTTGAATGTGTATTGAGACTATTTGAATATATGTTTTGTTTTTAGGATGTTTCATATTGTCTGTAGATTGTTTGTAGAGGGGTGTAGGCTTGGTGAGATGTACTTCTTGGTGAAGATGCCTATACCAATTTTTCTTTGAACCATTGCTATAGGCTTATACTAATGATTCCTTAGAACCATTGGAATATTCTTTATATACCAGTAGTTCTCAGGAACTATTAGTATACGCCCATATCAATGGTTCTACACCAACGATTCCAAAGAACCATTGGTATAGACATTTCTCAATAGCCTAAAAGGAAATGGTTTGGGGGAACCATTGGTATAGGATATGCTAACAGTTCCCAGGCCTACTCCAATAGTTCTGAAATGTTGGTATAATAATAATTTCTAGTAGTGAAACTTTTATTATATCATACATATATATGATTCCCATACTTATGTATATATTTTCATCTACTATTTATCCCTTTTTATTTACATGATCCTCCTTCCCTAACACAAGATGCGAGATGGAAGTGGCATGATATTCTCATTCATAAATTTTTATATAAACAATGGAACATAATTATATTATTTTTTCCTATCATATAAAAGTTTTCTATATCTTTAAAATACATACTATTTTTTCAAGATAAATATACCCCATCCTTGCTTTAAAGTAAGGGTAGGTGGTTTTGATTATTTTTTACACCCATTTAACTTTTCATAAATTTATAATTCTAAATAAAAGTGATTAATAAAGGTAATTTTAAGAAAATACAAATTATAATATTCCTTAAATGATCCCTTCTCTCAATGTCCAATGAAATCATCCCAGGTTCCTTGTTTTATGATGTGTGTATATATAACTGGTTGGTGGGGTTTTAATTTTACCTCAGTATACTTAAGTTTATGTTTTTTGATAAGTGTCCAAAATTATCTATGAGACTTTCTAGTTACTATTAGTTCAAATTTCATTTGAAAATATTTTAATATAAACGAACCCTATGAAGGATAATGAATAGTAAAAAAAATTTCATTATTTAATTTTTTAGTAAAATAAAGAAAGTATATCATAATTTTTTCTATTTTTTAAAATTATTTACTTCAATGAAATCATAAAATTACACCACATATCTACATCAATAAGCATGTGAATAAGTGTACCGACCCCAATAAAACTAATGAAAATAGACTTTTTTGGGGTCAACAGGTTAACCATGTGCATTCCATCCAACCATAAAATTTTGAAATTTACATCTCACCTTAATTTGTTTTACTAATACTATCACACTATTCCAATCCAAACTTTCAACCATATTGATTTTTCCCACTTGGTCACATTCAGGTTCTTTCTCCCCTCCAAAATATTGTTCACCTTCTAATATTTTCTATAACATTATGAATTTTTCTTGAGATATATTGATCTTTTTTACTGGTATTATATTTCCTTGTTTTGATTATATATTGTTTGGGTTTTGTCTTGGAAGCATTGGATGATATTTGGAAGTTTTAGAGGGTTTTTTGGTAGTGCATGGTTGGCGCACGATTTTCCCAAACCGTGAAACCTTACCCACTAAATCGTAGAACCCCAGGCAGAGGAGGATTTAATGGTTGGTGCATGATTTGAAAAAATATGATCCCTATTAGTAGTAACCGTGTGACACCCCTAGGTAAGACACATGGTTAGGGTGAATAGTTAGGGTAAACCGTGCACCCCATACAGAAAATCATGCGTGTGGAATTTTAGACACGTGAAAATTTGATTAAAAATCTTCGACCCCCCTCAGACTTTACCCTAACTCAACCCTAAATGTTTTCTATCATTTTTTTGAGGCTTCTAGACTAATTCAAAGTCATCAAAACCCCTGGTATTGATGAATCAATGTCTATATTGAATATATTCACCTCTCCTAATAAGAGATTCCCACCAAGAATTGTTTCTTCCCTCTCTCTCATCTTTCTATCATCCTTTGAAGGGATTTTTCCTCTATTGGTGATGAATCTAGATCTAGGTTTTTGTATATCTAATCCATTTGATATTGGATCTAGGTTTTGGATCTAGATCTCATTATTCATTCTACAATTAAACATTCCTATTTAATTTGGGATTTCTGTTGGTGATCTTTCTTCATCAATTTTGAGGTAGGTGTTCAAAATTCAATTCCTATAGTCTTGAATTCCAATTTCATGTACACATTGTGAAATTTAAATTAGAAAATTATAAAATTGAAACATAAATTTAGTAAATCAATTGATTAATTTATTTATGGAATCATGGTGTTGATTTGATATAATTTCCATGTGATAATGAATTGGGTTAAATTTAGGAAAATTTTAATTGGTTGGATTTGGGTTAATTAATTAGTCAATTAATTAACATAATGTTGTGATTATAGAATTTATGAGAAATTGGGATATTGTAATTGGTCAATTAATGCAATTACGAATTAATTGACAATGGGAATTGTGAGATGATTGGCTTGACCATAATGGGTTAATGAGTTATTTGATTTAAATATTGAAAAAAGGATTAATGATGAATTGTTCATTTTACTCCATGTGATTAAAGTAAATATTTTTTATTTTTTGTGATTAAGTGAAATAATATAATTTATTAAGCATGTTGATAAGAATGATATTGATACAAAACCTTGATGCATGTGAAATTGTGATATATGTGATATTGTGATATGTGTGTTGTTTTGGTAATTGTGACATATGTGTAAAGTGTGTGGGACACAAAATGAGGCTCCAAATACCCATATGAGATAACGAGTGTGGGATAGGGACTAAGGCTCAAAATAACCATATGTGATAAATGAGTTTGGGACAGTGGCTGAGACTATAAATACCCATATGAGGTAAAGAGTGTGGGACATGTAATGAGGATCCAAATAACCACTTGAGATAACGAGTGTGGTATAAGGACTGAGGATCCAAAAACCAATATGCGATAAATGAGTTTGGGACAGGGAATGAGGCTCCAAATACCCATAACTGACATTGAGGTGAGGGATAAGGACATAAGCTTTGAATTCCCATGGAGTGTTATGCTTGATGTTCTACACCCATGAGTTGGAATTAGACTATGGTTCCAATTTTCCATGATATGATTTGAAATGAAATGATAAATGATAAACATAGTATTGTGATATGTTTCAGACTCTGACATGGTCCATAGCAAGCATTGAGGGTTTCACTGCCCTTGGGAACCCTGTGGTTTATGTGGTTAATTAAAGAATAATGAAATGTGATAACTATTTACTTTGTGCATTGTAATTTATTATTTATCAAACTACATATACTGTTATTAACTGTATATTGTTTTATATTCCATTTGTGGTGGCCTACTTTTTTTTACTCACACCACACTCGGGCTTCCTGATCGGTACCCGAATAGACTTCATATTTACATGACAGAATAAGGGAAAAGATCCTATGTTATATGGATGAGTGAGGATGGAGCGTGGATGAGGGAACCTAACTTGGTTTTGGGACCCACTTGGAGTTATCATTGTATTTATTTTTGGTTTTTTAATTTGACACCAAACATGTACTTGGCATGAAATATCTATTGATTTAGTTTTGGGTATTGTATTCTTGTTTTGGTCATCATGTGATACTGGTATTATTCTGGTTATGGTTATATCTTTTGACTATTGTTTATTTATTTCCATTGTTTTATTACTCTAATAAAGAGGGTATAGACTCCCCATGATTGATATTAGACCCTCACTACTAGTCGTCAGCCTCTGATATATGGAAAGGTATGCCTGAGGTCACTTGACGAACCGAATTAGGGCACCAGTGTGTGGCACCTGGGTCAGGACATTACAAAGTGATATCAGTGCCCAGTTTTATTTTATTTTATTTTGTATTACCATTTGGTAAAGGTAGATAGGAGACTATGAATATTTGGGCCTTGGACATGAGCTTGTTTATGGGATTATCTAACCCATTTATGAGGGAAAATCCAAGTACCCAGGGTGGGATTGTTGTTATTGGTGTTTTCTATTATAGTTGGATGTTATTTCACCTTGGGTGATGAACTTTTTGTGTGATGTGATTATTGTTTTTGAGATTTTATAATACTTGAATCATGGCCCAATATGGCACAAGATCCAAGTATGCATGCATCATTCTGGGAACTCAGGATTATCCTGTGACATGGTTCATTTTAGGCACACACCAAAAATAAGGTTTTGGGTAATTTGTTAAACTAAAATCGTTTTTCCTTTCATCTGTAATGAAAATGAAAATGGTGATAGATATGGAAATAAAAATTCTAAAATTATGAAAAAATGTGGAAGGTGGATTTCAAATGATAAATTTGATTAATGAGAATGTGTTTACCCTTATTAACCATGGCCAAGATGTTGGATGGTTAACGGTAGTGTTAGTTGCTCAATTTTGATCATGTGGTGGGACTTGGGGGAAATGAATTGTTATGGATTATTGTGAATCCATATTATGTTCTTGTGATTATATAGTGTTATGTTTCCTGAGACGTGAGTTTGGCATTGTAGAGACATGCCTCCATGACAACGATTTTTGAGAGGATGACAGGAGGTTGCGGTAGGGGATGAGATAGCCATGGCAAGGCATTTCAAGGACAAACTAAAATGTGAGAATAATTCCCAATTTAATATCTTTCACCTGAAAAAGTTTTTTAAAGCGGTGAATTAGGCTCTCATATCTATGGGGAACCTGAAATAAGATTTCAGTAGAGGACAAGTGGTTTCTATTAGATGATCATGAGGTACATCTTTTGAGGGTCGGAAGAGACATTATGAGAATGTTGAGAAGAGATTGGGAAAGAAGAGTGGACAGGGGGAATGATCAATTAATAAGGATATTAATAAAGTGCTTTGACTCTAGTGTGGTAGGCCGAGGTAATTTTGTCGGCATTGTACTTGACCACTGATAGAGTTCCAAGATTATGGAAATATGGGACATCTACAACAGTTCTATAGGAAGCCATGAAAGATGAGTAGTGATGGAGCAGCTAGAAAAAACTAGAGTGTGGTAAGGGGATATTCTACACCTTATCAGTTTATAAGTTGGATTTCTTCTAGCCATAGAGATCGAGGTAGTGGGTGAGGTGCTTCTGGGAAATACCTTATTAGCAGAGTGGTCTAGTTCAGGGAACTCTGGGTGAAACATAGGGAAGAGGGGCATGATATTTATACACAGTTCAGCCTACACTTATGGGTAGTGAGGTTGGAACATCAATAGTTAGTGGTACTATTCTTATAGGTTCTGCGCTAGCTAGTGCCTTATTTGATACAGGTGCCTCTCATTCTTTTATATCAGCCCAAATTGTTAATGGTTTGAGTATGGCGGTGGAGTTTGTAAGTAGGGTTATAATGATAGATACACCTTTTGGAGTATGATCTAGAGACAACTATTTGTGCAAAGGGTGTTGAATCGAGGTTGGGGAGTATCGTTTCCTTTTAGATATTTACATTTTGGATATGTTAGGCTTAGACCTAATTATGGGTATGGATTAGTTAGTATCATACTAAGCCCACATTGATTACTACCAATGAAGAGTGAATTTTACATCTATTAAGGGTAACAATTGTGTTCACCATGGAGAGTGGGATATCAAGGTGGGCCGTACATGGCTAGTTCATCAGAAACTGGGGGAGCTCACCACCCAAGTTTCTAGTCCTTTTCTGGATAGTGGGGGTGTAAATAATGATGTCTCTCCACCTGCTGTGGAAAATTTTTAGGCTGTATTTTCTAAACACTTATTAGGGATTCCACTTGAGAGAGATATGGATTTTATAATTGATCTTATGATAGGGGCTGCGATAGTTTCTATTCCACCATATAAAATGGAACCAAAAGAACTTCAAGAGATTAAGACTCAACTAAAAGAGTTTATGGATAAGGGGTTTATCCATATGAGTATGTCAACTTGGGGTTCAACAATTGTTTTTTCAAATAAGGCTAATGAGACTCTGGGCTTATATTTTGACAATCAGAAGTTAAACCGGATGATAGTAAAGAACTAGTATCTACTTATGTGTATCGACGATCTATTTGACCAGTTGATGGGAGATTTTGTTTTCTCCAAGATTGAACTGAAATCAAGGTATCATTAGTTGATATTTTGACCTTTTGATATACCTAGGAATAATTTTAGAAGTATGTATGGACTTTATGAGTTCATTGTGATGCCATTAGGGTTGATGAATTCACTAGAAATATTCACAGACTTGATGAACAAAATTTTCCATCCATACCTTGATCAGTTTGTGGTAGTATTCATGGATGAAATCTTGGTGGACTCTAAGACTCATGACGGTCATTCCCAATATCTTAACATCATCTTGAGTACATAGAGAAAGCATCAGCTATACGCTAATCTATCTAAGTTTCAGTTTTGGAATGAATGAGTACACTTCTTGAATGACATCATCTCTGAGTAAGGTGTGTCAATGGACTAAGAGAAAGTTTAGGAAGTGGTTTCTTAGGATTATCCTAAGAAATTTTTTGATATCTGTAGTTTTTTGGGGCTAGTATGTTATTATCAGAGGTTCATCCCAGAATTTTCTTGTTTGGAAACACCTCTTTTGGGCTTGACCAAGATTGGGATAAAGTTCAAATGGATAGAATCATGTTATAATGCCGTCTATTATTTGAATAAGCCTTTGAAAATGATACCAATCTTGATCCTACCTGAGCAATGTGAGGAGTATATGGTGTTTTCTGATGATTCTAGGATCGGGCTTGGATTAGTGTTGATGTAGGGAGATCGAGTTGTGGCATATGATTCTTAGAAATTGAGGACAAATAAACAAAACCACCCTACACATGATCTCAATTTAACAGTAGTTGTTTATGTCTTGAAGTGTTGGATACATTATCTGCTGGGTGAAAAGTTTACTATGTATAATGATCATAAGAGATTAAAGTATATCTTTTCACAATGATATTTGAATCTTCGATAGCAGAGGTGTTTGGAGTATATGAAGTCATTCAAATTTGATCTCGCATATATGAACATGAAGGTAAATAATTTAGCTAATGATTTAAGCAGTAAAACATAGACTCATATAGTTCAGGAGTCTAGTGTTGAGTGGAAAATTATGACTTTACTGGCTGAGATGCATGTTGTTGTTCAGAAGGGTGAGGAGAAGATGACTCTCACATCAATTTAAATGGAGTCTACACCTTTTCATATAGATTAGAGATAGAATGTATGAGGATCTAGAATTTTTGGCCTCGAGGTAAATCCTTGAATGTGGGGAGTCACCTTCATATTGGACTATAGATGAGGATGACATCATTTATGTCAGGAATCAGGTTATTGTTCATACGAGCATACAGAAGGAACTGATGCTTGAATTTCATGCCTTGAAGTGGTTGGTACATCTAGGTGTGACTGAAATGTACCATGACCTATGATGGATTTTTTTTTGTGACTGAGCATGAAAAAGGAGATTTTTCAGTTCATGATATGATTCTACACCTATCAACAAGTGAAGGTTTAACATCAATGACCTAGGGGTTTACTGAAGCCATTTCCCATTACATAATTTAAGTGGGGTGATGTTACTATAGAATTTGTGGTGGGTCTTCCAAGGATTACTTAGAAGAATGATTCTATATGGGTTATCGTGTATCGACTGATGAAAGCATCACATTTATTTCCTATATGAGAGACTTTATCAGTGGATTAGTTTGGAAACTTGTACATTCAGGAGATAGTCTATTTTCATGGGGTACCATAGAGTATTATTTTAGACCATGAATCATGCTTTAATTTGCGCTTCTATTAGATATTGTAGAAGGTGATTGGTACACCAGTTTTACTAAGTATGACTTTATACCCATAGATAGATGGAAATTTGGGAAATATTATATAGGTTATTGAGGATATTCTATGAGCATGTGTCCTTGAATTTGGTGGGTCTTGGGAAAATCACTTAGAACTCGTTGAGTTCACCTATACCAATAGTTATTAGGAAAATATATAGATGGAACCATATGAGGCTATTTATGGTAGGCCAAGCAGATCACCTCTATGCTGGATGGAGGGAGGTGAGTCAAAGTTGGTGTAATCGAGTTTTATGATGGAGACATCATATCAGGTTCAAATTATTCATAAATGTATGACTATGACTCATAGTATATATATTTCATATACTGATAGATTTTGACAACCCATAGAGTTTACAGAGGGTGATCGTGTGTTCTTTCAGGTGTTACCTTGATTGGGTCAGTACACAATACAAAGGTAGGGCATGTTGATCCCCATATTTTTTGGACCATTCCGGGATGAGGAGAGAATCAGGCCAGTGTCATACTGATTGGATCTTCCACAAAGGTATAATTATATACATTATTTCTTTCATGTGTCACAAATTTGATGGTATTATCCCAACTCTTCTCATGTGATATATGTGGATGATGTTGAGATTAATACCAATGTATCCTTTGAGGATCATATAATACATGTGTTGGATCGTAGTGATTAAGTGTTATGGGGAAATACCATTCTAATAGTTCATATATTCTGGCAACATGGGTGTGTTTAAGTGGAAACTTGGGAGAGAGAATCTGATATGAAAGCTCAATGGCATGATATTTTTACCTCATAATCCTAGAGATTCTTGGGAGTATGGCTCAAGGATAAGCTGTTATATGGTGGGAAGATTGTAAGATCTTGACCTTTTTTGAAGATATCTTGATCTCATTTACTGGTATTCTTTTTCCTTTTTTAGTATATCTTGTTTGAATTTTGTCTTGGGTGTGTTGGGTTAGTTTTGGATGTTTTGGAGGGGTTTTTGGGTAGTGGACGATTGGTGCACAATTTTCCCAAACTATGTGCCTTTCCCCATAAAACCATGCAACCCCAGGTAGAGGAGGATTTCTTGGTTGGTGCATGGTTTGGAAAACTTTGAACTCTCTTAGTATTAACCATATGACACCCTTAGGTAAGGCGCAAATTTAGGGTGCATGGTTAGGGTAAACCGTACGCTTTGTATAGGAAACCCTGCACACAAAATTTTAAACCCCTGAAAACTAGATTAAAAATTCCCGAACCCCCTGGACATCACCCTAACTTTACCCAATTTGACCCTAAATGTTTCCTCTCATTTTTTGAGGCTTCCAAAGAAATCCCAATGCATTCCAAACCCCGTTCTTGATGAATCAAATCCCAAATTAATGATCTGAACCTCTCTCAGTAAGAGATTCTCATTCCGAATGGTTTCTTCCCCCTCTCCCATTTATCTCTTATCATTTTAAGGGATTTTTTCCTCTTTGGTGATGGATTTAGATATAGGTTTTTTAGATCTAATCCATTTATTCTTGGATATTGGTTTTGGATCGATATCTTGTTCTTGTCTATGTAATTGAACATTCTTCTTTAGTTGGGAATTTCCATTGGTGAGTGTTCATCATCAATTTTGAGGTAGGTGGTCTAAATTCAATCCCCATATTCTTGAATTCCAATTTAATTTATGCATTTTAAAATTTAAATTGACACATTGTTTGCACTATAAAATGCATTTCATGAACTTTTCCATAGAATTTATGATGCAATACTCACTCAGACAACAAATGTTGAGTTTATGTGGAGATGATTCACCAAGAAATAAAAAGATATTGGTTGGATTTCCTTATGCCACAAGACTACTCCATAATGAGGGATAACTGAAAAGACCCCCTCTAGGAATAGGCTGTGGATTTCCAATATTGATGATAAAAAAGAATCAATGAATTAATATTCAATTTACATATTTTTTAGAAAAAAATTTGTGTATTAATTATATCAATAAGCATAGATATCTTCAAAATATTCGATTTGACTAGTCTCGGAGCCCAAAACCACTCACTAATAAAAAGTTATGGCTCTCAAAAGTTTGAATTTTTTTGTAAAGGAATGTGCGCCACCGTACAGTCAATCCATGCTGGCCCATCTGCATAGATGCATCCACACATTCCCATATTTAAAGGCCCATCTGTACAGGCCCATCCGTACAAGCCCATCCATGCAGGCCCATCCACACAGGCCCACCAGTGGGTCTTTAAATAGACCCCTCCACCGCAAATTTTGGGAGGACGATTGAACTCCCAGACGATGAACCCTAAAGAGGGATCTAGTCATGCAACTCCCTCTCCCAATTAGTACATCAATACTTGGGTGACCTACCATGGACCACACTCACTAGGGCGAGGACCCTAGCCTAGAAATTGAACAATCCACCTGGGTAACCCACTTAGGTGACCCATACACGGGTGACCCATACCTAGGTGACCCACCTAGGTGACCCATACCTAGGAGACCCATACCTGGTCGACCCATACCTAGGAGACCCACCTTGGTGATTCCATTGGTCCATATCATGGGGGCTACGCCCCCGCACCCATACTTAAGATCATTGATGGGCTGCGATCTCAACCCTTTGGGTCAGTCCCTTCACTTCTATCATTGACCCCCCCTGAAAAAATGGAGAGTCACACCACAAATGTTTTTGGAGGGGTCAAGGAAATTTTTTTATTTCACTTTATATGTCCTTAACATACACCCCTAGAATACCATGATTTGAGATACTCCTCCACACTACCTGAAATTCCTTGATTCGACATACTCTTCTTGTCTCCTTTCCCATGTTACAATTTGAGATTATCATCTTAGCTTCCTCAAGTACCTTGAATAGATACAATCCTCAAGGAACTAATCAAACCTCATCATATGACTCCTACACTTGGTTGAATCAATTGGGAATCCTCCTTAGGAGTAATCCCCAACCAAAACTCAATGGGCATCCTCATTTGGAGTAAGCCCCAACCAAAGATCAATGGGCATAATCCTTAGGAGTAAGCCCCAACCAAAGATCAATGGAAATCCTCCTTTAGTGTAAGACCTAACCAAAGAAGGGAATCCTCCTTAGGAATAATCCCCAACCAATTTTAGGGAATCCCTCATGAAGTAAGCCCCTAGACTTTCTTGTAGGAGGTTGCACTTTTTCTTCTCGCTACCTCCTGGACACCACTGAGGGTATTGCTTCCTTATTCACATTCTAGAATCATTCTAGGTTAAAGTGAAGAGAGGTAAGAACCATAGCCTTAACCTATTACATTATTGGAAATATGGGGCATAGGAAGTGTCCATAGTCAATGCCCCATCCCTCTCCCTTTGGGATTTATCTCTATTTCCTCCAATAGAAAAAAGTAGATTGTGTGGTATCTCGGATCATACACTGCCTCTTGTTTATCACAATGATCATGACTCACATGGGATTATAGGTTAATGGTGATCATGACATATTCAAAATCCATGCCCCCAATTGAACTACGAGAGCTTTGATTCCTCCTACAATCAAGATATGTAGGATTCCCACTAAGGGCCTGAGCTCAATGGGAATTTTTCTTAGGGGTAATCCCCAATCCAATCCAATCCAAAACTTATCAGGCATCCTCCTTAGGAGTAATCCCCCAAAATAAGCCTCAAATTTACCATGAGTTGAGACATACCTCATGGTCCTTTTTTACAGGAATCCTCTTTAGGAGTAAGCCCCAACTTAATCCACTCAAAGGGACATACTCCCCAATGAGATGAATCTTATAAGGTCTTTTATAGAAATAGGTCCTTATAACTGAACTACATGAGTTATGATTCCTTTAAAAAGGATACATAGGAATCCCATCACATGAGTTTGATCCCAACACCAAAAAAAATCCATTCTCCCTAGATGACGATACACTCTAGAGTTACCCACTATGTGGCTAGAAAACCAGCATCATTATAACAATGAACAAAGAATCTATAATTTTTACATAAGGGGATACCATTTATGGAGAACTTCAGATACATATAGATATATCCATTAACAAAGAACCTCAGATACATACAGATGATTCTAAATTCCATACATGCTAATTATTGATTATTAATTCTAGGGTGATCCAAATCATTGTTGGGAATAAATAAAGGATTCATGAACATATCTTAAATATATAAAAGATTCCTAGAGTAAGAAATAATTCTCCCCAAAAAGGTGTGATGAGCCCGAACACCCATTATCTCAACCAATGTGAGTTCTTAAGAATCATTGGACAAACTTCCCAATGAGAAACTACATTTGGAAAGTAGGTCCTCATGGATATAGAACTGTTGGGTGTTTCTAATTCTATGAAAAAACTTGTTGGAAACCATTTATAAATAATTATTACTAACCTAAACATATTTTCAAGGGAAACACATGTTTAAAAATTGAATCTTGAATTGAGTAAATGAATTGATTAATTAATTTATGGAATCATGGAATTGATTTGATATGATTGTCATGTGATAATGAATTGGGTTAAATTTGAGACAATTGTAATTGGCTGTATTTGGGTTAATTAATTGGTCAATTAATTAACAAAATGTTGTGATTATGGAATTGATGAGAAATTTGGATTGTGTAATTGGTCAATTAATGTGATTATGAATTAATTAATAATAAGAATTGTGAGATTATTGGATTGACCATAATGGTTTATTTGAATTAAATAATGAAAAAAGGATTATTGATGAATTCTTTATATTACTCCATGTGATTAAAGTAAAGAGTTATGATTTTTTGTGATTAAGTGAAATAATTTTTTTTTGATAATGTTGATAAGAAGGTTATTGATGCAAGACCTTGATTAATGTGAAATTGTGATATATGTGATATTGTGATATGCATGATGTTGTGGTAATTGTGACATATGTTTAAAGAGAATGGGACATGGACTTAGGCTCCAAATACCCATATGAGATAACGAGTGTGGGATAGGGATTGAGGCTCCAAATACCTATATGTGATAAATGAGTTTGGGATAGTGACTGAGGCTCCATATACCCATATGAGGTAAAGAGTGCGGGGCACAAACTGAGTCTCCAAATACCCACATGAGATAATGAGTGTGGGACAGGGAATGAGGATCCAAATACCCATATGTTATAAATGAGTTTGGAATAGGGACCGAGACTCCAAATACCCATAAGTGACATTGAGGTGTGGGATAGGGATAGAGGCTCTGAATACCCATGGGGTGTTAGACATGATATTCTCTGCCCATGAGTCGGCATTGGATATTGGTTCCAATTGGACATGATATGATTTTAAATTAAATGATAAATGATAAACATGGTATTGTGATATGGTTCAGACTTTGGAATGGGATGAATAAGGTATTGAGGGTTTGGGTGTCCTCAGGAACCTGAGTGTTTATATGGTTAATTAAAGAATAATGAAATGTGATAACTCTTTACTTCATGAATTGTACTTTATTCTTTATCCAACTGCATACATAGATATTGAATGGATATTATTTTAGAAAACATTGGTGGTGGACTACTGAGTTGTACTCACACCCTACTTGGGATGACTGATCGGTACCAAAATAGACTTTATGTTTCCAATACAGGATAAGGGAAAATGCCCTATACTAGATGGTTGATTCAGGATGGAGTGTGGATGAGGGAATCATACTTGGTGTTGAGTCCCACATAGAGTTTTCAGTTTATTTTTTTTTTCATTTTACATTGGACATGTACTTGGAATGACATATCTACTACTTTAGTTTTGGGTATTGTATTCCTGTTTTGGTCATCATGTGATACTAGTATTATTCTAGTTATGGTTATATATTTTGGATATTTTTTATTTATTTCCACAGCTGTATTAGTTTGATAAAGAGGGTATAGTCTCCCCATGATCAATATTATACCCTCACTTCTAGTCGGTAGCCTCTGGAGTACAAGGAAATTCACCCAAGGTCACATTCCAAACCTGATCGGGGCACCAGTGTGTGGTACTCGGGTCAGGACATTAAGTTTTCTCAATCTCAACATTGCCAAAATGTTTCTCCTCAGGATTAGTATGCTAAACAGGTGTAGAGAACATTATCTGCACAACTATTTAAGAATTTATTTTAGATTACATAAATATCACAGTGAACACATAATATTAGTAGGAAACACACTGTATATAAAAAATCAAATTAGATAATTTGACCTACTTATTAAACTCTTTTTTTTATTCAAAGGTTGTAGGGAATTTTTTCCCTCTATTAGGTATCAAAATCCCATCTTTGTACCCCCCTAATACGTAAAATACATTTTCTACATTAACACCACCATGAAATTATTATGACATCCCAATAAAAGGGTCATCCTAAATGAAATTATAATTTGAACCTATAATTGTTTTAGTTGACAATAAAACAATTGAACAATTTGTGTGTGTAGAATCTAAGGCACAAAATACTTGTACAATATATGATGTCATTATGAATGTTCATCCTTGTACCCTTCCTTACTGAAATTTATTTTTACCAATTCATTAATTTTAACTCCATATACCCATTTTTATTACAAAATCATCACTTGGAATGTTTTATAATCCAAATACCATATTTTTTTGAGGATGCCAAAGTATTAAATATTCATACAAATTGGATATTTTCCCCTGGTACTAGATACATGCATCACTTCCCCTACAAGAGTAATTCCACTATTTTTCATCATAATACATTCATCATGTTTCTTTATATATAACATACAACTATTAATTATATAACCATTATAGGATAATACCTGCCCACTTGATCCTTTGGCTAGCCATCAAAGTTGTTTTTGAAATTGAATTTGGATTTTCAGATAACTCCTTAAAAATATGGTCTCAAAACCATAACACTGCAGGTTTTAGAACCTATTTTCTTTCCTACAACTATATTTATATCATTCATAAATATTTTTTATATTATTTAACCTTGATTAGAAAATAATCCATACAAGAAATGAATCAAATTAACAATAATTTATTCAATAAAAATGGAAAATTACAAAAAAAGTACATGAAACCATGCATTACATACCATGGATAATTACATCTGTTAAAAGTGCATAAATTAAAATGTGATATTATTAGTAGGATTTTGTAGACACACTTGAGAGGTGGTGAATCAAATGTGTCCATTTTTTACCTAACACTAACTTATTATTTTAAGTTCTTTTAACCCCATCAGTGTTTTGAACCTCTATGGTTAGTTAGGAAACAAATGGATATTAATCCTTTATCGAACAATCCATAACCACATGAAATGAGAATATAAATAGGAAAATAGTATGCAGTATTTCTACAAGGTTCGGCCCTAATGTAGGAAACCTACTACTTGTTGTGCTTGTTATTATTTGAGACACAAATTTTACACTGTAATATTTTTATCAATTGCAACAGAAGTGATCTATTATTACCCTAACCCAATCTCTCACCATATTACATATGTAAGGGGTTTACAATATTTTTCATGTGAACTGATTACTATATTACACAAGTGATCTGCAACTCCCATAGGTTCTTTATACTTTCTCCCACAAGTTCTCTAGATACTTACTCCTAATTATTAAATTAAATCACAATATCTATCCAAATGTTACAACATATAAAAAATATAATCCACTTCCTCAAGAAAAGAGTATTTGAATACCTAAAAATTATCTATTAATGCTCCTAAAACTCAGTCTTTGTGACAAATCAGCTCACAATACTTCTTTAAAACTATTTTTTGGCTTCTTAGTGTGGCTTCGACCAAATTAGTTTAGTTGAATTCTTCCTCTTCTTATATTTCTCTTTTTCTTCTTCAAAACTTAGAAAATTGTATCTCTTTAGCACATTCTTGAAAAAATCTATTCCTCTTCTCTATAACATGCAATGAATTCACCTTCTTCTTCTTCCTTATGACCACAACTTGTCTTAGCATACTCAACAACCACTTATTATTCTCTCAGGAAACATATTTTATCCATGAAAACACACTTTTTTTCAAGAGACATATATTTATAAAGGAAAAAATCTCCTTTCTGTTGGGTAATTTTATTATTCCAAAAATTTAAATTAATATAAAAAAATAACTCCATGCACACAAACAATCTTCTATTTTTAATGCTGCACATGGGAGTGTTCCCAAAATCCCTTTTTATCAACTCAAATATCATTATAAAAATACCATTAATTATTTTTATCTTTTTGTTTAACTCTTTAACTATTCATAATATATCCTCATTTTTTATATAGTAGTCTTGAAATCTTCTTCCTCAGAAAATAGTCTTCAATGTTTCTTCAATCGATGATTTGAACATGGTATTTATTCTCATAATTTAACTTCATTATTATTTTTTTACTTCATAAATAAACTTATTGATGATTTTTATTATTAGGATGAAGACTTATTATTATTGAGTTACGAAGATAAGACTTCCATATGAGATTCACCAAATGAAGTGAAAAATTACTTATCGATCATCATTTTCATTTCCTCATGAGTTCTTCCATAAAAAAGAAGAGAAATAATGACAAAAAACATATTAATTCGAAGTAAACCAAGAAAATAATTGAAATTAGGTTGGAAATTTAAGCTGATTTTTTTATATCATTTGGTGTTTGTAATTTTCAGTTCACATTTCTCATGTTTTATTTGAAGCGAGTAGTATCTATTGAAACTTAGATAAGTACAACTTCCAATGGTCATAAACTTTTATATGCAAATCTATTTTTGGTCCAAGAATAATCAAATAGAAGTATAAGAAACAAAATATTCTCTAATATTCAGATTTTATATTTTTAACATTTTTTTACTAAAAAATGATGTGAAAAAATACTTTTGATGTCGTTTTTTTTATCAAAAACCGATGTTAAAATCATTATGGAATAAGACTTTAGACATTTGTTTTCCAAAAAACCAACATTAAAAGTTCAAGATTTTACATTTTTACATTAGTTTATAAAAAAAATGTAAAAATACACACTTTAACAATGTTGGTTAAAAATTGATGTTAAAATAAAAGAAATATGACTAGAAAAAACCTCTTTCTACAAGTTTCATAAGTAAATAGAACACTGACCCTAATACCATCTAATTATTATTTATCTCAATCTTGGATCAAGGATAAAAATAACTTAATGATATTTTTAACTTAAATTCAAAACTCTAGAATCATCCAAGGTGATTTTCTTATTCATATTTTAAATTTGGAAACATAAGTTTTCATTTTATAGAAATCCTCAAAATACTCAAAGTGTTAATGCTTACACAGACTAGCCATCATTATTATAGTTTAGGTAACCATCCATAAATAGTGGTAAAATCTTGTTTATGCATCCAAATAATGTTTGTGCAGAGTCCATTTGATTTTTTGAATTTTTTTTTATTCTTGCATAGATGTAATAATGTTTATATAGGGAGGAATTTATGTACATGTAACCCAAGATAATGCTTACACAACAACAAGATGATGCTTATATAACCAATACTTTTCATTTTTTATAATGTCTCTAGGAAAACTGATGCTTACACATCATAAGGTTCATGTTTACATAGGCCTAGATGATGTTTACATAGACCTTGAGATAATCCTGACAAAGTATAGAAGATTATACTTATAGTTCCAATCTTTGTAAAATTTAGTAACAATTATAAATTCTAGAATTTGAAATCAAATCCAAACAACTTTAAATGACTTTAGCCCATATCCACTCTTTTCTAAATTCCATCCCTGATTTATTAAAATCAATATTCAACATCCTTTATATGTATTATAAATTAGATAATTTCTCAAAATTTTTCATAACCGCATCTATATTTGAGTCTGTCTACTAAATAGATTCTTTAAAATAACATACCAACTATTATAGACAATACTCCACAACCTTAGTAATTTTCTTGGAAATTTATATCAACTCAATAATCATCACATGTTATTTCCTTTTCCATACATTCACCTTGTCATAAAATCCATTCTACACTTCATTCATTGGGCGGATACTCAATTTATCACCCAAGTAATAACCTATATATGATTAAATTTTAAAAAAACAAATCTAATTGACTTTAAATAAAATTTCAAAACAAGGTCCCTTCAATTCCCCCTTTCAATTTTTTGTCAATTCCAAATTTACTTCAATATTCAATGTAATTATTCTTCCCCCAATTGAAAATGAATTTAAAATGGAAGTGTATTCTACCCTTCATTGTTACTATCGATGTTAAGAAGGCTATACAAGGGAATATTGTTCTCACCCTTTTTCAAGTAACATATTATCCCCATTTGTTTTTTATCCATTTTATCCACCTTTCTTGAGCGTCTTTAAATCTCTATGAGAGAAGGGTGACACCAAATTTTTCTTAGAAACAAATAATTATCCTATCAACTACAATTTTATGTGGGAAAAACCTTTTTAGAAAAAAAGAGTGACAAGTTTAGACAACCAAACTACCCATAAACATCCATAATGTGACACCAACTCTAAAAACCACTTCTTTAGGGATATCTAAATATATTTTCAAGAAGTTTAAAGAACCTTCACTCACTTTAACTCATATCATAAATCATTTCATGTGGAAATATGTTTACTAAATTTGTTTATATAATCACCTCCACTTGATAATAATAATTTATTTGAGTTAAAATATGTATTAGAGAATGAAAATAATGCCTCATCCTTTATTTTTAAAAAGTTTTCCTGATTTCTAGATTCAAGAGTAAGAGATTAAAATCTAGTAGCTTACCCATTCTTGAAATATCCCCATCAAGGGATACATTCCTTTATTTACCCTAGTTGTTTTAAAAGTATGTATGATACCAGTTGGAGATGTATACTAACTATGAGGTGAATACCAATTGAGATAGTCCATGATAGATAATCTTTGAAGCTATCTAGAAATTATATCTTTCACTATTTTTTTTCAAGATTCACCTTCAATTCCCTATAATAGGACACAAACATAGAAGACTTAAAAATAAGATGGATCTTTCATTTTCTCTTCAATTTTATAAATAGGTATGAGACTGATTTCTCAACCTATAAGACCATTTATTTGAAGTTCTAAAATGTATATACCTATTCATGCATTCTTCATATTTGGATTTATGGATCTAAAATTTTATAGGAAACATTATCTTCTATTATTTTTCATATTTATTCTTAGCTGGATTGGACTTTTTCACCATAGTAATTAGATCACTTTATTTTCTTTCAAATTTATCTAACACTTTTTACATTTTTAACTGATCTGTTCATATTACAAGGAACTATTTTAGCATATACCCAAACTTTTTCTTGAGTGTGGTATCCATATTTGTAGTATCTTTCTTGATAATATGAGTTATTTGTGCTTTACATTTGTTTTTCATTTGTATTAATAAAGTAATCATACATTTGAAAACCACATTCCCTACCTTATTACACCTTTTACACACCTCTTTTCTAGCATTAGATTCAACCTTTTTGGGTAACCTCTCAACCTATTCATTAGAAGAATTAACAAGTATACCAATCAAATCATATATTTCCCAAATTGATCACATTTTATTTTTTTGATTGATCTTTTCTTTCTTGATATTCATGGACTTTTTGTAATGGTATAATATGTATCCTATATTTCCTTAGTAGAAGAAACTTTTACCTATTGAGTTGAAATCTTGATCAGCTTTCTTTAAATAATTATTAGGATTTCCAACTAACTTCTTCAATTGTTTCTTTCCTATGGAAGACCTATCAAATTCCTTCACCTACTTTATTCTCCATTGCGTCCTTATGCCAGAATCGAGAAAACACATATGATAATGGACTAAATACTAAAAAACATGATCCAGAAGCCTATTTCATTTATCATGATTTGATTTGTCTGGTTGTACATCCCAAACAGAGTTATAGATTAGAAGTTATCACCGTTCGAAGTTATACTTTTGAAAACAGACAGCCGGGGCGATTCTTGAGTGAAGTATGAGATTATGAACAACTTTTCCAAAAGTGCGTGAAACTACTCTATGGAAACACAACTATGTTGCATGATAAAGGAGATAGAAAATGTGAGAAAAGTATAAAATTTCATGTAACTTTATGAAAGTGCACATAACTCCTTCGTGGTCACAAAATTATGTTGCATAATAAAGGAAACATCAAACACAAAAACTCTATACATATATGAGTCGACCTAAAAAATTATTTTTTACAAAAATCCATAAATTTTTGTGACATAGTCAAAAGTTTCATGACACATGCTAAGTTGAGTGATTGTCCTAAAGTTACATGAAAAAGATGACGTGCCTATAAATACGGTGTTGACCCATCATTCGTAGGAGGAACTCTAGGATTTGAGTGCTATAGATCTTTCTCTCACAGCTCTAAGTTGCAACTTCAGGAAACCCCCAAGTCATGAAGTTGTGAAAAATTACCTAGGAGAAGTACCTCAAGTACGAGCTACTTCAATGATGTTTTTGTGAAACTGGTTACACTAAGAACACAAGTTATCACAAATTCAAATCTCTTATGCAACTCTGTTCCTGTGAAACTAAAAATTGACACAACACAGTGTTTTCTAAAATCACACTTGTAGGACATGCCTCGTGTATGATCCTTTTTTGCATGAAAATGCATAGTTTCATGACCCAACACATAGTTTCATGACATAATGAAAAGCTGTGTGACCAACTGCATAGTTGTGCAACCAAAGTGCATAGTTGCGCACAAAAGAATTTGGCCATACACCCACTAGTTCATACCGCGGGGGTTGAACCTCTTCACCCCCACTCAATATCATTATTGGGCTATGAACCTAGGCCTTTGTCCTGATAACTTCACTAGCATCATTGAACCCTATGAAAAATGGAGAGTCACACCATGAAATTTTCAAGCCGGGTTGAGGAATTTTAGGTTTTTCCCTTATACAACCCCAATGTCCACCCTCAAAATATCATGTGTCAAGATGCTCCTCTACACTCCCTAAAATATCTTGATTTGACCTACTCCTCTTGGAACCTTTCCCGCATCATGAGTTGAGATTCTCATCTTAGATTCCCTGAATCCCTTGAGTTGAAACACTCCCTAAGAAACTCCTTAAACCTCATCGCCAGAATCCCATGCTAGGTCGAACTAGAAATGGATGCTCTTGCATAAGTCTAACACCTTCCATTTCTAGGTATCTTTGGTCTAGTAGTCCCCACTACATGAAATTAAACTGTAGTATACCCTATATGAAAAACATAGGTTTACTCCTATGAAAAACATGATATTCCTTATGAATTAAGTGTAAGATTCCTTATGCCATGATCATGAGATGACCCCCCATAGTCCTCACTACATGAATTTAAACTATAATATACCCTATATGAAAAACATAGGATTTATCCTATGATAAACAATATATGTATTATGAATCAAGTGTAATATTCAGAATTCCAGGATCATGGTACAATTACCAAGCATCCACCATGAGCCTCCTCTTAAGGTGTAATCCCCAATCATATCTCTTGACTCATCAGCAGGATGAGATGCCCTCATGCTCTAACATGAGGATGATGAATTGGAAGCTACCATGAATAAGACCCATTCACCACATCCTTCCACATGATGTTAAACTGTAATCTTAACCCACATAATGGACATGGGATGACCTCATGACTTGACATAAGGAATAAAGGATAGAAAATATCCATGCATAATACCTACAAACCGCATCCTTCCACATGATATTAAATTGTAATCTTACCCCATGAAACGGATATGGGATTCCTTTATGATTTGACACAAAGAAGAATGGATAGGAAACTTCCATTTATAATCCCCACACTCAGAATCATTCCAAATGGCGTTAAAATATAATCTTACCCCATGTAATGGACATGGGATACCCTCTTGACCCGACATAAAGATGATAGGATGGATTTATTCCATGTGAAAGCCCCATCCACACCATCTATGCTCTATAGTGACATCCATGCTACTTCTATACATAATACCCACACTATCTCTTATAGAGAGATCCTCTTATAGTGAGCAACTTCCACGCGTAAGACCCATACCATCTCCCAAGAGTGATACTCCTACATCAAGAAGCTTCCACACATAATCCCTACACCATCCCTTGTAAATGATACTTTTGTGACATGAGAATCCTTATCGTATGATGTTAAACTGTATAGATCGGTCTTGTCACATGACCTTAAACCGAGTAATAAAAATACATGGGTTTTGATCCTTATCAGTTAAACAAGCTATTTAGGATTCCTCCCTGAGGATATCCCAATAATGTTAAACCCAGGTGTGACATATTCCCTCCTAGGTATGAACCTCCTAGATCCGCCTCCATGGGGTGTCCTGATCTATCCATCCCATATCCATATCCATGGGGCATTATCATCCATTCACTCTGGATCCACCTTTCTAAGGAATTCCGATCCATCCTCTTTGGATCCACCTACCTAAGGAATTCTGATCCATCCTCTTTGGATCCACCTCAATAGGGAATTCTGATATATCGGTAAATCCAGGTGTGATTTCTTCCCTCCTAGGGATGCACCTATTAGATCCACCTCCACAGAGTGTTTTGATCCATCAACCTAGGTGTGACATCTTCCCTCCTAGGGACGCACCTCCCAGATTTGCCTCCACGGGGAGTTTTGATCCATCCACTCTAGATTCTCCTTCATAGGGCATTCTGATCCATCCACTCTTAATCCATATCAATAGGGTGTTCTGATCCATCAGTAAACCCATGTGTGACATCTTCCCTTCTAGGGGAACACCTCTCAAAACTTCCTCCATGGGGGTGTTCTGATCCATTCATTCCGGATCCACCTCCATGGGGTGTTCTGATCCATCCACCTAGGTGTGACATCTTCCCTCCTAGTTATGAACCTCTCATATCTATTTTCATGGGGTGTTCTGATCCATACACTATGGATCCACCTCCATGGGGCGTTCTAATCCATTCAACTCAGGTGGGAAATATTCTCTCCTAGGGATTCACCTATGGATAAAAATCCATAGGGTGTTATGATCTATCAAATCAGGTGTGAAATCTTCCCTCCAGGGTACACACCTTCCCGATATACCTCTATAGGGTGTTCTGATCGATCTCTAAACACAAGTGTGACATCTTTCCTCATAGGGACATACATCCTTGATCTGCCTCCATAGGGCGTATAAAAACCCAAGATTTTATCAATGAAAAATCCTTTCTTATAAATAACATAAAAACAAAAATATAATACAATATAAACTTTATAAATAAATAATGACTGAAATAAGAAGTATTTATAGAAATTAAGGAACCTAAACCAATGGAATAGTAACATGACCTATCGAATTGTAAAGTGACCCCTAAGAATAACAACCCGAACAATAGAATAGTGACCTCACCTATGAAAGTATAAATAAAATTTATCCATCTTATAAATGAAAATATTATATAATTATATCATAGTATAAGTAAATATTTTTTTTGAAAATGATAAATTAAGTGTTGGTATTTTTATAAAACATAAATGTTTATTTAAAATTTTAGAATTAATATAATGATTTATTAGAAAATTTATTTTCATAAAATATATTCATAAATTTATATATTGTTGTCTTATGATTATAACATAATTTTATGATACCTTAATTAAAATTTCAAAGTATTATAAAATCAGTTATAATTTTAAAATTGGTATTTTTCAAGTAAATGAAGATTTTTAATAAAAATTAAATTTATCATATTTAGAAAATTATTTACATAAAATGAATTTCATTTTTTAATTATAAACATTGAAAAATGGTTAGGGTTATTTTTTTTGAATAGTGATATACTGTGATTTACGGTATAAGGTAAATAAATGATTTTTTGAGTCATTATTGAGTCATGGATGATGTAAGTAGCCATTAGTTCAAACTCACATGAATTAGTTACTATATTAAGTCACAATAATCCACAATATTCATAGTCTTTATCTAAAATAGTAAAATAATCAATTAAATAATAAAAAAAACCTCTCGCCACTATAAATACCACCACTAACCACCTCTTTTCCTCACACATTTCAATCTTTAAGCCTTGTAAAAATTCTGTCCAATAATCTTCCTGAGAATCTCCCCCATGTCCAAGAGGTCTTGGTCTAAAAAAAATACCAAACCCTTTTCCCTAAGGAGGTTTTCAATGAGGAGAAATTCAAGAGGTAAAATCCTCTTTCATTTTTTTTCTTTCAAATTTATTTTCTTTTCTTATTCTATCCTCACCTCCCCTTATCCAAGTGACATAAAAACTAAAATTTCTTATATATACTATAATTTAATCATGTTAATGGAATAATTAATCATCAAACCACTTATCCTCCCATTTTTTTTCTAAAAATGAATACTTCATCCGTGATGTGTTAATTTATCGCATTCAAGGACGATGGGTTTTCAATTTTTTTACCACCTTAAAGGATGATCATAGAACCATTTTTTATAGTTAAACCAGATTATAATATATTTATTATATCCTATTTAATTTTCTAGAAATATTATATATACATAATATTAATTAATAAAATAAAACTAGTTTGTGATGATCGAAAACCCCACAAAATAGTCTAAAATATTGTCACTAACGACTTATCTAATAATTCATACTCACCCCAAATAACCAAATGAATTATACAAACTTTTAATCTTCTAGATGTTTATTAATAACATATAACTTAAATTCTAGAAAACCATTTTCATTTTACATGATTTTCTATACATGTATACAAGTAAGTTGATCATGAAAACCAAGGAATCCAATGCTCTCGAATGATGAAATTGAATATCATAACCCATAAAAAAGGCCATAAATAAACTTAATAAAATTATAATAAATAAAATAAATGTAGAAAAGGTTATAAATTAATTAATTAATGGATTTAATTTGATTATCCATGACATTAATTTCAAGTACATAACACGTTCATACATAAGGTAATAGATACTACCCAAACCTCCCTTTTTTTCTTCGGGTTACTCTTTATCTATCTTTACCCCAGTGTAATGCTTATTTATTTTTGTGTAATTATTATAAATTATATTTATATGTTCCAAAATCATATATCTAGATTATATCATCCTTCATTTATGGTGAAATACATGTTTTAAAAATGTCCCCTTCTCAATTCTTCCCGAAAAGCAAGCCCGATTAAAGGGAACTTCCCATTTTCTTACGCATTTTAAATAAACTCCATAATATATTTTTAGTCACCATTATTTTTATAAAATTACTCATTTTATCATGAAAAACTATCTTACTTCATTTATTTTTTTATGAAATCAAATATGCATTATCTTCTTTAAATGCTCATTAATATTTTCCTTAAACCGCACTAAAATGATTCATTTATAATGTATCTTAAACACTATTTCAAGTGTATTCACTTTAGTATGACATAAATTAGCATTATACATGCCTATTTTCCATTATTAATGCCTATGTATGATTTAAATACATTCTTTCATGGACACCATTATGATATTCCCCTTTTTTATGCCTTATGAAATGATTATGATACCCAATTCTTTCCATGATCAACCCTTATGATTGATTATTCATGTAGAACACATATGCATGAAAATGTTTTGATAAGTGTACCCAGATAGTGATCCAATGCATTGGGTAATGTTTAGTCTCATGAGAATTCATGTTGGGATATGGATTGGACCTGATTCCTTTATGGGACTTTGTCCTCCATGTGAAATGGTCTTGAATATTAGCCTTAACTCATGCTTATGTCATGTTGTGTGTTGTTTCCACATTCTCATGATGCCATGATTATTGGAGTCGGTTCCATAAAACCAACTTATATGTACTTTATGATAATATGTATTTATATTTTTGAATATTAATAAACTCCTTATGATATCATGATTATTCTTCTACGTAACATAGTATGTGATAATGTCCAAAGTGTAGTTGTTGCACTGAAAGTTCATAATAGTTCTCCACTATGATGAGAACTCAAAAGTGATATGACACTATTCTTAAATATATATTATATAGATGGATGATATATTTAGATGGACAAAAATGATATAGGCTATCAGAGGTGGAGAATCATAGGACTTTGTGCCACCTTCTCATAGTGTACGCTATTAGTAATATTCAATTGGATATTATAAGAACGCGACCCGCTAGTAAGAAATCCACATTTATATGTGTCATTAGATGTTACTATCTACAAAAATATGTATTGGTACTTATAATTTAAGATTGTTATTAATTAGTATTATGATTCATGTGCTTTGATGTATTGATTAAAACTGTGACGACAAATGTTCATGGTAAGGTAGGATACATTGGGTGCATCATGAGTAATATTGCATTAAAGAATAATGAAAAAAGGATTTTACCATTATTTCATTTAATAGAAGTTGATATCTCATTCAATTTTATGGAAATTATATAGCCAAAATAAATCCTTGTCCATGGTGTACAATAGGCAAGTTCAATTTCCATGAATTCAAAGAAAGAGACATCTAGCACATAGGTTAATAGCACCAGCATGAAACCTGCTTGATTTGAGATATCATGATAAAGGGATTATATTACACAGTAATTATTCGTATGAGGTATCATGTCATTCTAACATTTAATTCTTTCTATATGGGTGCCTTGGCATGATTTTGGATGCTAACCTTGGAATTTAGGTTGCTTCACCTAATGCCACTGAGAAAGAGGAACTGCTAGAAAACCAAGTTATAGAAATGCCCCTATCCCAATGGTTTTTAGAACCATTGGGATAGGGCTATTTAGAGAGGATTTTATTAATGGTTTCATAAAATTATTGGGATAGTTCCACCTATACCAACAGTTTAAGAAAATCATTATGATAGGGTTCATTAGATAAAGGGTATCCCAACAGTTTTAAAAAAATCATTGGGATAGAAAACATCCAAATAACCAGTCACGAGCCTCCTTCCTCTAGAAAAAATCTATCTACATTTTTTCATAAACCAGATCCCTCTTTCCTTCCCAGCATATAAATAGATCTTTACAACCAACAATCTATCCTTGATTCAAGTCATTTGTTTTCTTCCACTTCAAATCGGTAAGTTGTAACTAAGTTATATCTTCCACCTCCATTTATTTTGGTTTTTTTCATTTGGTTTCACCATAATCTTATTTGTTTTACATGTTGTGTATTATGATACCCTTATGTGCATAATCCATATATCATTTTTGGTTGTGGTTTTGTTGTGATTTTTCTTATTTATAGAATAATTTTGATTGATATTGAAGATTTCAATATGATTATAAGTTATTCTATCCTTGGTTTATTTTAAATTTTAGTTTTATTGACATGATTTAGTTGGTTAATTTTTTTATTTAACTATTTTCGGTTTTATTTCATATGTTATATCCCTTGGAGGTTTTTTTTTTGAAATTTTAACTTCTTAAAAATGAATTGCGGGTTTTAAAATTATGGTTTCCCTTTACATGAATGTTTTATAATGTAAAAAATGTTTTAATGGGGGATTTAAATGAAAAAATTATAATCCAGGAAGGATTTAAATTTAAAATGTTTCGGTGGAAAGTTTTTGGTAATTGAATAGTTATAATTAGTGTAAATTGTTTTCTCAATGAAAAAAAATATTTATATGTTTATGTTCAATATGATAATGGTTTTTGAAATGAAACCATTATTACATATGGTATATTTATTTTTTTGTTGGGTTTCTGAACATAAATTCTATTTTTTGGTTAGAATTCAAAACAAGGATAGGGAATTGCATTAATATAATTGTTACAATATATATTCCATAACTTATACTAAATGGATTATTTTAGCTGTAAACATTTTTTAAATGGGTTACCATTTTATTTTATGGACTAGTATGTTTTAAATAATTGTATTTTATAACCTCTATATTTTATCTATTTTATATTATTAGTTTCAAAATATTTTCTTCTAGTTTTATTAAAAAAATAGGAATACACATATGTTTAATTATGTATCTCAACTTTTTAGATGTGTCATTTTAAGTAAAATGATTTTGGCTATATTGATATGAATAAACACAAAAATAAAAACTTTTCTTTTAGTTTCATTTTTAAATAAAATGGATCATGATTTTAATGGGTTTTGAATTATTCTCATTAGGAATATCAATTTTGGTCTTTTAAGGTATATATTAAATGTTTTGGTTTCAAAGAGTGGTTTTTTTGGTTAGGAAATTCTTGGTTTCAAAATGATCAATCTCTTTCATTTTAATGGATATGATTTATGTTTTAAGGTATTCTAGTTTCCATTGGTATAGAGAATTATCAATATTTTAAGGATTGTTTATGATTTCCATAATATACTTTCATTATGATGTATCAGGAATGGTTAAAACTTTATTTATTATTAGATTTAGAGTAAGGGAATGTCTTTTTTATAGTGGGTAAAACCCCACATATATATGAATTTTTGATGAATGATTTTATGATTTTTTAGTGTGGCCCACTAAATAAAATAAATTTAAATTAATTGATTAGACCCAAAGAAAACTAAATAATACCAAACTAAAAAAAAGTCTTGAAAATAAATGAATTGAACCTATCAACCTTTTACACACTGAAACCCAACCAAACTAACAAATCCTATCTATATCATAACTGAACTGACTTGACCAAACCAACTGAATTGAATTAAAATGAATTTATTTGACCTAAGAAGATTTTAGTAGACCCAAAAAACACTAAAATTCATCAAAATCAACTGAAATAAAAAGAAGTGAACTAAATTGAACCTAACTAAAAAAAATTCTATAGTAATGATAAAAAATGAACTGAGTTTAACAATCTTTAATAAAACCCTTATAGGCATGCACTAACCCAATCAAAATTAAAAAACCAAACCCAACCAATATCATGGTATTATATTTATAAATAAATTCAATATCATAGTTTTATATTTATAGTATTTTGTTATATATATAGTATTTTTTTTGTCTTTTATATTATGATTCTCATATAGAGTAGTGTGTTAGTTATGGTTTCATATAATGTGAGAAAATATCATTTAATTAAATGTATTTTTGATTAAACTTCAATATTATTGAATTAAATTTATGAAATGAATTATAATTTTTTTTACAGAATGGATAGAATTTGGATGTATGATACTGATCAGATCTCAAATGATTTTTAAAAGAAGTTTGAGATCTTTTTAGATTTTTTATTCGATAATGCTTCAAATAGTGGTAAAAAACATTGCCTATGTTAAAATTATTTTGGAAGACCTTGTTTTAGCCATGAATAAGTTATCTACCATATAACCAAATATAGTTTTCGAACAAACTACTATGTATGGTATCACAATGGGGAGAAAATGGAATCTCAAAATTATGATGATCCAAATGAGAGGACTGGATTAGAGAATTTTTTGTATAACCAATTTCCGTTTAATTTTCATCATGATAAGGAAATGATTATGAAACAACAAGACTTTGATACAAGCATACATGATTTATTTAATGAAAATTATGATGTTGGCAGGGTGAAAAAATTGAATGATGCTACCATGACTCCAGTATATCGGAAATGTGGTAAAATGAAAAAGTTGGTATTTTTAATTTGATTATTTCATGGGAAAACCATGTGTGGGATTTATAATACTTCCATCAATTACATTCTTACCTTCTTAAAAGAATTACTTCCAGATGATGCAGATATTACCTCAAAAAACTATAAGGCATGGAAGTTAGTTGAGGAACTTGAATTTTTTAAAAACAAAATTCATGCTTTCCCAAAATATTGTAGCTTATTATGGGATGAAACTAATGAATGAAATGATTGTATAAAATGTGGAACACCCCAATGGAAGTTAAAAGCTGATGGAACACCATCCCATGTGACATAGAATGTAATGTGGCACTTTCCATTGATCCCCAAACTCTAGAATATTTTAACGTCAGATGAAATAGAAATAAAAATGTGATGGAATGATACTAGAAGAAAGAATAATAATAATGAGTTAGTTCACCATGCAGATGAATTTTCATGGAAAATATTTGATGCTCGATATTTGGATTTTATAGCTAATGTGTATAATGTGAGGATGGATCTTTCATATGACAGTTTTAATCTGTTTGGGAAAATTATTACTTTTCACAACACATGGTCGGGTTTCATACACATTTATAACCTTCCCCCATGGTTGTGTATGAAAAAACCTTTCACTTTTATGAGTATACTCATATCTGGACCTTCTGATCCCAACAATGATATAGACATATACATGAAACCTTTAATAAAAGAGGTAAAACTTCTTTGGGATTTGGGTGTGTGCACATATGATGCATTTTCGAAAGACATATTTTAGTTTCATGCTATGATTATGTGGAAAAGAAACGATTTTACTGCTTATGCAATGATGTATGGATGAAGCACGAAGGGAAAACTATCATATCCTATTTTTATGAAGAATACAGGATCTAGAATACTAAAATATCATCATAGTTTCAATTTTATGGGATATCTACAATTCTTTTCAATGGACCATCCATATAGAAATAATCATAAAAGTTTTGATAATACCATGGAGAATGATGATCCAAATCAGCATATGAATGGAACTAATGCGCTTAATGAATTGAAAGATTTTAGTTTTTCATTCATAAAGGATCAAATGAAATCTAGAAAGAGGTATAATGTTTCCACTGAAACCTATTACAAATGGAAAAATAGAAGTATCTTCTTTGAGGTTCCTTATTGGTCAACCAATTTTTTACGTCATTTCTTATATGTAATTCATAGTGAAAATAATATATGTGAAATGTTGCTTTCGATTCTTCTAAATCTCAACATAAATACAAAAGATGATTTACGATCTCAGCGTGACATGGTGGATTAGAGCATTAGACTATAATTGCATCCTCTGTGTATCAATGAAAATAAATGGAAATTTCCATGTGCTTATTATGTGATGAAACCTATAAAAAAATCAATTTTTTGAAGTAATAGAGACTATTAATGTTTTGGATGTCTATTCAAGAAACATAAAAAAATGGGTCAACAAAAGAGAGTTGAAGATGACATATTTGAAGACTCATGATTATCACGTCCTTCTGCATGAGTTGATTCCATTAGTAATTTTTCATCTTTTGTCCAATAATGTAAGGGTGAAAGTTATCTGGTTGTTCCATTTGTTTATAGATATTTGTGCAAAGAAGTTTTCCAAGTATTTATTGTAAAAAATGTTGGCAGAGGTACCATTAATTTTGTGTGAATTTGAGAAAATATTTCCTCCATAATTTATCACATACATGCTATATCTGACTATCCATATTCCTATCAAAGTACTTCTCAGAGGAAATTTTTCTTTTGGTTGGATGTATCCAACTGAAAGAAATATGAACACATTGAAGTCTTATGTCTCTAATAGGAATCATCCCTAAGGTTATATTGTGAATAGTTACTTGGCTCAAGAATGTATGGATTTCTGCTCAATGTATTTGAATGATCTTACTACGAGAATGAACAGACCAATAAGAAATGAAGAATAGTATGAGAAAATTGAACATAGTTTTCCATCACTTCATCAAATATTAGGAATTATTGGATCATATACATTGACGACATTAAGCCTTGAAGATCGGGATGTGGAACATCGCACAGTTTTGTTCAACTATGATTTGTTCGATGACCACATCAAGTAGATTGAACATGTATATCTTATCTCATGTCAAGTAATTTTACATATCTATTAAAAAATTTCTATTTTTTTCTATAGGGAATATAATGAAATGATAAATAGAAAACAATATTCTTTATCTTTGAGAAGGAGAGAGACTTTGCATAGAAAATAGTTTTCTTCTTGGTTGAAATTTAAGGTAGAAATATTACTGTTATAAATTAATAAAATAAATATTTAATTAATTATAATATTCATTTATATTTTAGGTATCGAGTTTTATGTCGACTCTATCTCATATGAAATAAGATATTTAGATTTTAGTACTAATACCGTGGTTCGTGACTATAAATAAATTGTGATCAATGGGTACAAATTTATTATCACTGAACGAGAAACAAATATGGGAACATATCATTATGGTGTTATGTTAACTACCAATACAGACTGTTATTCTAGTGAATCAGATAGTAAACCTCAATTTGAAATTATAGCTTATTATGGATTTATTGAAATTAATAATAATATCGGATTATTACTCTCATGGTCGAGTCACTATGATGAAATCTCAGTGGTTTGATTCGATGATGAGGCAATGCAAATTTATTGATGATTGTGGATTTTGAGTTATTGACATGACTCAAAATCTTGTTACCAATGAACCATATGTATTGAAATCAATGTAGAAAAAAGTTTTTTATGTCAAATATAATATTAAACCTAAATTTGGTGTCATTATTGAAGTAATTCGCATACATATTTTTGATGATGGTATTGACACAATCCCTTCTCCCATTGGTCCTGATCCATTTATTACCTTTGATGACTACAATATCTCAATTGTTAGAGTTTATTGTGAACCTGAAGTTGTGGTGGGAAATATATAGAATTATCCATCCATGTTCTCAGTTCTTTTGTTGTAGCTCTTCATGGGATGTTAAGGTTGGTACTATTCAAATTAATTTACTATTGATTATAATTATTTTATATTTGACTTGACCTTCATTTGAATTTTCAATATTTATTGGTTTTAGTTTTATTTGAGTTTAATTTTATAATATCAAATTGAACCACATTCAAACCTATGAAACAAAAAACAATTGAAACAATTAAATTAGAACAAAAAACAAGAGGAATTAAATTGGAAATATTAAAATTATTGATATGAAAATCAAAACAACTGAAAACAAGGATCTAACAAAAAAATGACAAAATTACTTAACACAAAAAATGAACAAAATGACCTAATAAAAATAAAAATAAACAAATAAACTAATAAATAAACAAAATTTAACCAAATGACCAAAGAGAAATAAAAACAGACAAATGACCTAATCAATTGACAAAAATAAACCAAATGATGTAAAAATAAAAATGGACAAATGATCTAACCAAAATTGAATTAGATATAATTTAAAATAGAATAAAACTATATCATACCTATATTAAACATGTAAATTTGAAAGTATTGTTTATTTTATGACATGTCTTCTATTTTGATATTCTTCCCACTAAATTTAAAATTGTTTTTTGTTATATCAATACGTATATTGTATTTGGTTTGACAAGTGGTATTCCTTAATCAAGTCATGTATCATCTTTTTTTTGTTTTGGTTATACATTAGTTATCAATTTATAATTAATTCTATTTTTTTTTCAAATGTTGTAAATGAAACCAATTGGGGAGATGCGATGAAAAAGGATAAGGGAAAACAATCACCGAATGACTGAGATGGGAATTTTTCCATTACTTCCTATTGTGAGTATTTTATTTCAAATATATATATATATATATCATATAATTTCATGTTATTAATTTATTTTTAAAATTTTATGTAGGATCCACCACTTAGGTTCCATTTATTCGACAAGCAGCATAGTGGTATCAGTACTCAAGATGATGATATGGGGGGGGGGGTAGTACTAGAGCTAGGAACTCGAGTCAGCATACCTGATTAGACCCTATCCCTCCCATTGATGTAATATACACCACATATTCTGATCCCACAATTTCATTAGGGACACATGGGATATTTAGGCCATCCATGTTTTCACCAAAATTTTCATTTGAGCCTCCTCACCCATCTTTCCCGTATCTGATGTTGATTCCTACTCCTCATCCATATCATGCATTTGTCCAGCCATCCATTCCATCTTTTTTTCCTTATACATCCTTCTCTATGACATTCTATATTCCTTATTATTCGAATCTTGATCCATTTCTACAGGGTGACGTTCCTTCAGTGCCTGTAGATCCAACAAAGACCATTGATGAGACTTCTGCATGTATATTTATAGAACCTTAATAAATTTTTTACCACAATTTATTTTCATCATAAGATGTATTAATGTAATATTTTTTCTTATATAACATCTATATCTATTGATAGGTGGCATGGGAGTACATGCATGCGTGTGGTGTGGAACCACCGCACACAGTTGATGGTGGAATACAGCGAAGACAACCAAATGCTTGGAAAAACTGGGCAATAATGTAGGTGTTTTTTGGTGATTCTTTCCAAATACTCTGACATTATTCCTATCAGTACACTCTCCTAGAGACAAGTTTCGAATCAATTAAAAGAAAATTCTTGGGAATAGATATGGGTAAAAAATTCTGGTGTATTTAATGTTGTATTATTTTTGTATTTATATGAATTAATATTTTTGGTGACATCTTCATTTTTATTTTCCTGATGGTGAGGGTGCGAGGCTAACATGGATCATAGAATTTGGTGAGATGTAGAGAGGCTACAAGTATGAGTTATATAGTGGTTAGAGTGCTAGATTTGGCATGAATTTAGAGTCCACACATGTCATGTAGGATTTTCCAATATAACATTATCGGTAAATGATTACTCATTCGACAAGTACCACATTCAAGGTATTAATAAAATTTGAGATTATTAAATGAAAATATTCATGTTTTTCATTAATAATTTATTTTTTATTATCATTTTATTAGGAATATTCAAGAAAAAATAAAATAAACATTGATGCTTAGAAATACCTCCACACTTTGGGACAGACTACGATGCCAGACCATGAGAGGAAGCAGGTACAATAATAATTTATAATTTTTCTTTATGACTTTAAATTTCAATTATTTCCTCCACAATTCATTATATTTACTAATTTTTTGTAGATAAGTGGATACTGAATATCAACCCAAACCACACTAAACTGAAATAAACTAAACTAAACAAAATCAAATCAAACCATATGTTTTTCTTTTCAGATTCATTTAAATTAATATCCATTTGATTTTAGTTATACAATTCATTATTAGTAACCTATTTTAAATTATGGTTTCCTAAATTAAATTTCATTGTAGAGGGAGGTATTTAATATTGAAGGATATGTTCCTTGATCAAAACTGTTTTGCTCGAGCAGAGAGAAAAAAGATGGAAGTGCGGTTAACGAACCGACACAACATCAGATTGTAAGTTTTACTTTGTAGATTTTAAATTTTAATATATATATATTATAACTTAATAATCTATTTATATTTGTAATAGGATACTTTGGAGGCCTTTTATTCCTATTAACCTGACAATTTTGGGCCAGATGATCACTTACATAAGCTTTTGGGAGATGAGCACCATGGTAGAGTATGCTGCTGACTTGGGAAGAGTATATTCTAGGTGAGGTATTGGCCCACTTCGGGTACTATTTTTAGTATCGCTGAGATGGAAAAGGTTAAGGAATGAGTAGAACTAGTTTAAAAAAGGGTTACATGGTGGAATAAAATATTAAAAGGGAAAACACTAAATTTATGAAACTGATGAAAATGTTACATCCATCACTTCCACTAAATACCACCATGGATTGTGACACATTTATGTAGTTGATGTGTTCATTATATAGTGTACCAGGTCGAAGATCTAGTAGTGGTTGAGATGATTTTGTTCTTGGTGATGGTGATGGAGATAATGAGGATGATGGCGAGGAAGATGCCGAGGACGAGGATGAGGCTGAGACCAAGGTCGAGGATGAGGCTGGGGCCAAGGTGGGGGATGTGGGAGAGGATGAGGTCGAGGATGAGGATGGGGATGAGGATGGGGATGGAGATGAGGACGAGGATGGGGATGTGGCTGATGATGATGTCGATGTGGCTGATGATGATGGTGATGATTGTGATGGTGATGAGGGACAAATTGATCCATTACATTATTGACTGATATTTATGAAATTTCATGTTTCATTATTTGCTATGACTGAATATATGTGTGTTATTTTGTATGTTTGTTATCATTTGTTAAATGTATCAATTTATTTGTTCTGTTATCATTATTTCTATATGGATTTTTTAGTATTTTAGGATTCTCTATTGGTTACATTTTAGGTTTTATTTGTTGAGGATGTTTTGTTGGTTTCATTGTAGGTTGATCATGTTCTATTGGTGTTTTGATTACAGTAGGTAGTTAGTTTCATTATTTACTATGTTTTTTTTGATTGCTAGTAGTTCTAATTATATGTAAATTATGTTTTTGATGTTTTTATTATAGGTGAATTATGTTTTGATCCAGCGACACCCATTGATCAGACTACCACAGTCATATTTATTGAACCATAATATTTTTTTACCATAATTTATTTTAATCCCCTTCTGATAGTTGAAGCGGTTACACAACTTCTACACATAGTTTCCCTCCTTTGGTTAGCATCATTGAGAAGAAAGTTGTAGAGACCCTAAGCCTGACGTATATGGACATTACATTACTTTTTCGGAATACTTAGTACATAACAAAAACACACACACAAGGATCATAATAGTTTAGTGTCTTTGGAAACTCAGAATATAATCTTCTAATTGTGGTGAAAGATCTTCAACATCTCCCATAAAGATCTTCCTTTTTTTTACCTAAAACCTTTCTTTATATCCTGGGGAAAAGAAAACATAAAAGGGTGAGATCAAATGCTCAGTAAGGGTAAACAAAAGAAATATCAATCACATCATATTCATAAGAACATAACATTTTGGAAATCTTAACCTGCAAAAGAGAGCATAATTTTATAACATGGGATAAATCATAGTAGTGAAATGAAATCCCAATAATCATAACATAAAACATAAAACTTTGTGGCATACACACATAATCATAGAGAATCATATCTTATTAGTCAAGACTCATTTCCAAGACTATCTTAGTGGACAAAGTCCATTTCTGAACCGAGTCACCCTCGTTTTAGTCCTGTTTCACTAAACCGGTATAACCTACCATTCCAGCCATGTCTATCTCATGAGATATAAAATATTTTCCCAATGCATTTGAGGGAGATATAGGTCCCACCCATCTCATAATGATACCATTCTTATGTGTGCCACAAAATCATAAATCATACATCATTGCATAACCCATGAAATAAAAATGGGAATCTTAAACATTGTGACATCATAAAACAATTCATATAAGATAAAGGAATTCATAAAAAATAATTCCATCATGACATAATCAATTCAATGTAATAATAGGGATATAAACAGAACCCTTTATTATCTTAGATGGAAAATAATTTTGATAAAACACTTGAACTCCATTCTTGAGGAAAATATCCTTTTTGCTTCAAAAATAATTTTCCTTTCTTAACATGTCGTACAATTATAAACTAAAAGAATTTGATTAAAAATAAAATTGAAAACATGTAAAGGAAGCTTCTTGGAAATAATGTTTTAAAAATACATTCATTCCGTATAAGTTAAAAAAAACATTCTTCGTACTTTTGTCGGAAAAGTCAAAAAGTACCTCGTATGAAAAATGACAAAAGAATCCTTTCATATCCTTTACTAAAAACTCACCGAAGGTTAAAATTGGATTTAAAAAATTTTAGGTGGATGGAAATAATATTTCATATTGAGGAAACATGGATGTGGATGATAAAATACACCCCAGTAAATTTCAAAGTATAAACAATCTCGGATAAAAATGAGATTGTGATATTTCCCTTACCTTATGTCCGACTTGCATTGTACGTGTCCGAACCTCCTGTATAATGATTTAAATCATGTTATTGACTTATTACAGAATCATATTCATTGTTATTATATCATATATGGTCCACCTATGACTTTATTTTACCCGTTCTTTTGTAAATTCATGTTAAAGTAGCGTTTTGGGTAAAATCGTCTCATTTGTCGTTCGGGTTTTTAACTTGTAATTATTAATATGATTACTTGGATCATGATTAATTATATCCAGAATGTAAAACATGATTTATATATAATATATATATTCAGAATATACATACATATAATATATTGATAAATGGAATGAAATACACCGTTCATGGAGACGGTAGTCCGTACGTACGCATGAACATTGTTTTCGTTTCCTTATTGAATTGAATGGAATTAAGTAGATGACATACATATAAATGTACATAAATACAGTATCATTATTATGTCATATATTTCATTAGTACTTATTATATATACTTTATAATCATTCATGAATGGTTAATTATTGAGAATGAATCTCATCGCGTCGTGGAGACGGTAGTCCGTACGTACGCATGAGTGATGATATCATTCTCATGATCGTGGAATTGTATTGGAGTGTATGTATACTATTAAAGAATCAATATAACTTTACAATAATCATATATAGTTATTATTTACACCATTATACCCATCCAAGTAAGGTGGTGGTGGAAAATAGATTACACCACGGCGTGGAGACGGTATTCGGTACGTACGCACGCGCGGTGATTTCATTTTCCGTAGGATGGATAGATGGTTAAATAGAGTTGTTTCATACTTATAATAACATATCAGTATATGAGTGATACTGATGTTATTACTTCATAATGAAACAACTAAATAATAAGAAGTTGAAGAAGAAAGAAATTGGAAAGAATCGATAGAAGAAATTACCTCTTCTTCGATACGCCTCTTTGAAACCTACTCTTAGGGAACTAAGATTGGTCTTTGAAGTAGACCAGGACCTCTAGTATGTTTCTAGAGAAGTGGAGAAGAGAATTTGTCAGGTGTTGTCTGATCTTGAAGGCTCAAAGTGATGTGAGGAAGAGGGGGAGGAGGTGCCCTTTTATAAGGGAGGAGAGGGACACCTTTGGAATAACTAAAACTATTATTTTATTATAAAGACAAATTCGGTTTTAAATAGCTCAAACTTGATTTATTTCAATGATAAGGTGGGTATGGGTCTAAATCCTCTCATCCAATAGAATTTAGACAAGTTTAGGTCATTATACTAACCTTATCTTTTAGTTTTAACTCTTAGTTAATTAGATTGACATTTACCATGTCACTTTTTATTTTTATATTATATAGTTAATAAACTTACCATATACATCCAAGAGACCCCCAAGTTGTGTTTTATTAATATATATAATCTTATATAAGTCATTTGGACGAACCTTAGATTTTTTGGAATAAAATAACAATTAATAATATAATATTTGTTTTAAAAACTATTTTATGTCAATTTTGACACTATTTAGTAATTGATTTTTGTGAAAATCATAACAGAATTATTAGTTCGAAAAAAGTTAATAAAATCAATATTAACATGTCATATTTACCTAGAAAATTATTTTAATTCATAAAAAGTCTCAAATTATATTTATTTGGGCATTTATAACATCAATTGTGTCAATATTTCATTAATAAGAAAATTACTGCATCTTCATTGTGTCATAAATAAATTAAATTATATAAAGTCTAAAAATTAAAACTAAAATACCATTATGTAGGAAATCTTTTTATCTTTCTAATTAATATTTATAGTCTAATTTATCTTATGTATAACCCTATATTAAACATGTTTTACTTATTAAACTTTGATTTTAACTATTTGAACCCTTCTTTAAATAAATTAATATTAAATGTCCTAATCTAATACAAGTGGGCCTAAATGGTCATATTTTATTCCTAGGGTTGTTTTGGGTCTAATTACACTTATACAATAGAATTAGGACATGTGTTAGGGTAATAATAATATCATTATTACCCTTAATTACTCTATTTACTTTTAATCGTGGTAAAAAAAGTAAAAAGTTACTATTCACCAAAAAATTATTTTCATCTCATTGATCCACATTTTACTTACTGACATCAACCATGTCTCTCGGATTTTTGAAATTCTAATCATATAAGTGGTAAAATTAAGATTTATGAAAAAATTAGTTTTTAAACTACCACTTAGTAGTTTCACTATTCATCAAAAATTGAAGTTTTTCCGAAAAATGCCAAAATTTCACCCTAAGCTATAATTGATATTCCGAATTCAAAAATTATGTCTATTTTACAAAATTCCCAACATATAAGTTGCATTAATTAATTTTATAATTAATTTCCGCTGTCACAACAAATAGCGTGTTTTTAAGAGATAATAACTATTAAAAGATTAACACTTGTTTATGTCTGGTTTAAATGTGAAATTACATCCAATGACCAACGTTGTATTAAATTTTAAAAATAAATTCTAAATATACTTTAAAACCACTCAAATTAATAATTTATCACTATTAATTATTTCGATTAAAAAAGTTGTTTTTAATTAAAATTTAGTAATTTTCACTATTCATCAAAATATAAAAGTTATCCGAAAAGTACCAAAATTTCTCCCTAAGGTAATTTCGATATTCCAAATCCAAAAATGAAGTCTGTTTTGAAAGTTGAAATTTATAAAATTTCAAAAATTGGTTCTTACTATTCATAACGGCTAGTTTTAATAATATTTTAATAGCATATCGTTGTTTAGTGAAACTCGGTATTGCGTACAACACACGCTATCGAGGAAGGTCACAATTGCGTGTAATGAAAGCCAAATCAGGGTAGCGTGTAGTGCATGACTCCTTTGTTGTTTCTAATAACAAAATCAAATCATATTTCATTTATACATTGAATATATATATATATATACACTCAATGTTGCGTAGAATAACTACTATCAAACAAACTTGAAAGTTTGTGTAACACAATCCAATATTAGTGTTGCGTATACTGCAAGCTAAATTGGTGTTGTGTATAGCGCAAGATAATCTTGGTGTAGCATACACCAGAAGATATAAAAGAAATTTAAAAGAATATATCTTTTAAAATCTCGGGTTGTTACAAAAGTTCATGAAGAATACCTGATAGGTAATTTTCAATATGCTATGAAACTATTTACCACACCCAATTACTTTTTTATCCATATTATTTGTTCTTCATTTACTTCTTTACAACTGGTAATTTTGTTTACTACCAACTTAAGTGCTTCAATCCCTTATTGAGTAGTATATTTGAATATGGTTTTTCCATACTGATACTCAAAACTTTTACAAAATTTACTCTATAAAATGTTACTCTTAAATATATTCATCTTTTTGATATTTATTTATTTTTTATAATTTTGTGATTTACCATAATTAAATCTCATATTTCATTATTTTTTTTACAATTCTATAAAAACACTTACATCACTTCATAATCATAATATGTAATAATAATATATCATGCACTATGATTTTTCTAAAATAACTATAATAGAATAAAATTATTCTCAGGTTATGATAGTTCATGTATATGTATAAATGCATAACCACCTCAATGAGTTATTACAAAAAAATTTATAGGAACTTCAATGGAGAATAAGGGCATAATAAGTTTTAAAGGAATAATCATAAAAACTTCCAGGGAAAAGAGCCACATTGGAAAGGAGAGTTTTCTACTTTCCCTTAATTTTAAGTGTTTTTTTTTGTTTTCACGTTGGTATGTAAATATGGTATCAAAATCCCCTAAATGCTTTAGCTCATTCATCTATTATGGCACCCGAGAGACCTTTTCCCCCACCAACCAATTTACAGTAATCATTCAACTCTTTCTAATATATTTTAGACTTTTATTTCATTACATCTTCGGTTTCCTTCATCTAATTTTTTTTCAATGGTTTTACAGCTTACACATTACATTAAAATATTCTCTATTTTTACACACACACACTTTAAATCTGAAAACACCAAAAACATTTATATTATTGTATGCTACAATATATAGAACATCTCATATTAATTATTTTTTTAATTCACCACTTCAAAGTAAAATAGTGAATTGAGTTAAACCTATCCTTTTTGAGAGGACCCAGTACAAACTGATATTTATCTAATATTTTACCCAACCAAAAAATGGAATTGTTGATGTAGATAGGGAAAATTGTTTTATAGATTTACATTCCATTTTTTGAGAAAAATTATTGACATAAAAAAATAAATAATTTTGTAATTTATTTAATATTCATATAGATTTCTTTAACTTGATTTTTCACTGTTGAAATTTTGTTTTTCAAGGCTATTTGATCCATCAAAAAGCTCCCTCTCATGACTTTGAAGCCCCTAATTTATGTAATTGAAGTGTACAATCAAAGGGGAATTGCTAACACACATGGACATGGCCTTATTGATAATTATTTTTTTTAAAAGGGTGAAAAGATGGTTTGGGATCATATACGGTGTGGTATACCTTTTAAAGAAGATTTATATTAATTCAATAATAGATGTATTATAGATAAGTGGAAATGGTTTATTCACATTTACAAGGTCTGGATTTTTCCCTCTCATTTTAGGATGATTTGGAGAATTGCTTATAACAGGGTCCCCATAGACTATTGTCTTCATTCATTTGGTGTCTCTCTCTACTTAGTATGTTATTTATGCCACTCTAGAAGGTTTTTCAGTAGAATATTTGTCTTCAAATGATTTTTAATAGGTTTTGAAATCATATAAACATGTTCTTGGTTCAATAAATCACATTACATTTTTTATAGGATGAACCAGTTGCAACTTCAAATTCAAAATTTTGAAACATTAAAAAATCTTTAGTTTTTCCTTTGGAACTAAATTATTGTCATCTACTCTATCCTATTAAATTTATATAATTTGGTCCATGATAGATAATAGATTTTTTCACTAGATTTGACTTCAATCAGTGATGATCCATTTATTTCTTGAAGATGAAATGTAAATAATGAATGAAATGGATTAAAGAATCAAATTTGGATCCACTCATGATATTTTTATATTCTGTTATTGTGAATAGAATCAATATTTAGTTGAGGATTCCTAAAACATTACTTCTGAACTTGTCCCTACTTTTATCCTTTTAAAGTCATGGATATTAATTCTATTAGCACATTTACAATGTTCCATGAAGCTTTAAAGTATCTTAAGAAAGGGGGAGAAGGAAGGGACTCTGCTAATGGTGTATTTATTTGGAATATCAGTTCAACTTTTCATTATACTGCAACTTTTTATCAAATAAATGTAGCCACAACCAAGGTTTTTCATTGGTTTTTTGTATGTTTTTTATTTTTCATTGTGGATTTAATACCATAGATTTAGCCTATGATTTTCATTACATCATGAAACTTTTGATGCCACAACAAGAAACTTTTCATTGGAGTGGGGAAGTGACTATGATATCAAGGTGAATGGGATTTCCCTAGGCCCCATTGGTGACACCACTATCATGAGAAAACTATTTCCTGAAGCGATTGTTAATAAATTCGAAGCAGAGATCTGACTATACAAATTTGGAGAGAAATGGGCTATTTACATGGATGCTTTGTACCTTACTCTGATGATGCCGATGATTTCAAATTTCAGGAATCCATTATACTTAAAAGGATTTCATATAATCTATAGTGTTAATCATGTAAAATATCTAGTTCAATGGATTTTTTATTCCATGATTTATATGATTCGGTTATCTGCATTAGTTTTTTTGAATTATGTACATTTTATTTTCTATGGTATTGAAGTGTTTTATGGTGTTCTGTATATGGTATTCTATAAATTATGTTTTTTGGTTTGTAAAAAGGAGGGGAGTCTGCTGTATAGAATTTTGGGGAGGCTGATATATGTCTCATTTGTATAGAAGTCTATGCCAATGGTTTATAAACCATTGGTATAGTTTTAAGGCAAATCTATACCAACAGTTGTTAATAAACCATTTGTATAAATCTATATTAATGGTTTCAAAACCATTGGTATAGTTCAATGACTCGTGGTATATACAAAAATTAACAAACCATTGGCACATATCTATTCCAATAGTTATCAAAAAACCGTTGGTATAGTAAAATTTCTAATGGCTTATACTAATGGTTGATGAATAACCATCTGTATAGGCATATACCCACATAATAACACCCAGCGGTTTGGAAAACTCTTGTTGTAGGGTATAATAATAATTTTCCAGCCTATAAAAATGGTTTGAAACCGTTGGAATAGCCTAAGTTTCCAATAGTGAGGCCTAGAGGGTCACACACTAAGTGTATCTAGAATCTCAGTTAAATAATATATTATTATTTATTATTTAAAAATTTCAATAAATATTATTCCTATAAGTGGTTTAATAATTACTCATGTATGTTTGATCGCATATAAATATTTATTTTATATTTAGTGAATATAATATTTATATATATTTATTGGAAAACAATGCATTGATATTTATTTAATAAATAAATATCCATTATTCAAGGCTCGATAAATATTATAGAGGAATAACTAACTGAGTTTAATGGTCCAGTGAGAACAAATAAATATTGAATATTATTTGATTAAATAATATTTAATTTAATTCACAAGTTAAGCACATGTTGAGAAATTATAATAGTAATAATATTATTTGACATGGGGTTCCATAGGGATTAAATAAATAATAACGAGATCTTGGCCAATTATTTTATTTTAACTCTAGTGATATATAAACCCAATTATATTATTTTCTCAATAAGATAATTCATTTTTTTGGTTGGGTATAATGGATTTGGAGAATCCTCTCAAGATCTAGAGAGATCCATTCTCCCAAAACACTTCTAAGAATGAAGATAATTCTTCCTCCACCCCCCATTCTCGAGTCAAGAGAAATATAGAGGAATGCTTTGGAAGCGGTTCTTGAGACGATCAATGGTGGATGCCACAAGTTCTAGGATCTATCGTGCTAGCACCCGAAGATTCCTACAACAATATTTGGTGATTTGTGAAATACATGTGGATCACCACTAGTGGGAATCTACTTTGATTCCTACTACACATAAAATGAAACAACGTAGATCTATTGTCAGATCCATCAAAGAAGAAATAATTCCATAAGGGTAATTATTTATTTAATTAAATTAATTATAAATAATATGTGATGATCTTATCTCTTGTTTTTGGAATTCTATCTATATTCTATATTCTTTGATCTAATTCCATATATCATGAAATTTATCATAGTGTAAATCTTGAATTGACCATTGATCATGGAAAAAAGAAAAGTTAGGCACGAACCATCACACACTTTTGCTGCACCCAGAACCTTCAACTAGTATAAGAGCAGCCACATACTTATTTATAATTATTTAAAGATATTTAATGATTTACACATTTGTGATTGAATTTTTCAACTAATGTTTAATCATTATTTTAATCTGAATTGTGAGTTATACTTCTTCCTCTTTTATTTCTCATAGATCTATTCAATATGATTAATTTTATGAATGAAATAAAATCTAAGAACTCATTCGGTGGTGCCAAATATTCTGGAAGGATAACATAGGAGTAAATGTCGTGTACTTTTATTCAATGCATTAGGAATTAATTCAGAAATTAATTCAATGCATGTGCATTGATGACACACGGTGTAGTTAATTTTTACACCATGTGTTGACCTGGCCGTCCTAGTGCACGATCAGCTTGAGTACACGCCGTGTGTCCCATATACACGACATGTAGTCTCTTTGAGTCATATATGGTCCATGTGTTTTATACACAACCTAACTGACTGGTGACCGTGTAACTCGAAGTTCACACGCCTTGCAGTCCCTTTTACACATAGTGCACTCCATTTTTTTCAAGGTATGATTTACACACTGAGTACCTAGGTGTATAATTTGGATAGATGGTGAGAGATAAATATTCCACGTATATCTCCTGTATATACCATGTACTTATAAAAAAAAATAATATTTAAAATTTATTTATTATACTGTGTAAATATCGAGACATGTTCTTGAGTGTGGTCATTAAGTTGATATGAAACACCATGCGATGAGTTTTTAATATATATATATATATAAAATTTTAATTAATATCTACATAATTTTTATATCTGTATATAATGTATGATTCATATTATAGTTGTTACTCTACGTGCATTAAATCATAACATGTGATCGAAAAATCATATAATTTGTGTAATAATTAAGTTGATAGTACACATCATAAAAGTACAAGATAATTCATGTATGCCATATGTCACAAGAGTAAACAATATATGAGTATAATATATGTTGGGTAGAATCGAATTAATATTCACCACATTTCCTCCAAGGTACATTTATGTACACAAATAATTTTAAAAAAATTGTTTAATTTGTTTAAAATTATAATTGATGAGAATCTCAAGGAAATTTAGATGAGAATTAAGATAAAAGAATTGATTAATTAAATATAATAAGTAATTGATTCGAGCACGATTTATCTTAAATAAGAACGCTTAAGAATTGAATAATAGTTTTATTAAATGTGTAATTCGTTTCATGCATGTGGATGATCATGAGCATAGACCATACCTTTATATGTGTTTGGTTTCATTTAATTTATTATTAAATTAAATTTTTGGCCTACGTGCCTTCTCTACTCTTATTATTTTGGTCCCACTTTCCCATGGTTTATTTTATAAAAACCATTTTCTCTCAATTGTGTGTGAGTAAAAGCATATGTAATGGATGGAGCTACCAATCTAGTGGAGGAGGTTCAAGTTTGGAGCTGAGGAGAAACCAATTCAAGAGATATACATTGGTGGACAAGTGGAAAGATGCAACATGAACTTTAATTGGTTCAAGGTGTTTTCCCCCTAGGTCAGTAATTAGTTTATCAACCACCAGATAAAATAACCATTTGTAAATTCTCAAGATCATACCACTTTATTATTTTATTTCTTTCAAGTTGAATGGTTATTTCATTATGGATGTTTTATCATGATAACATAATTTAATTAATTTAATGAGCATGAAATATAGAACTAAAATAAATTGGTTTATGTGTAAATATCATCAAAGACATGGTTAATCACTTAATTAAATACAATTAATATTAAAAATCATGTAATAAAGATAATAATTGGAAATTTATTCATAATCGTATAAAATACTTCAATTATATATATTATGTCGGTATAGCGTTCTACTTATTTAGTTAAAATTGAACCACAGTTCAAAGTGCTTAACCAACCAATGTTAGGGTGTTTTCAATTATTAGGGAATTCTAACTTGAAGTTTTGGGTTGAATTAACTTATTTCACATGAAGGGATAACTGCCAAAGCATGACTTTGTCTAACTAAGAGAAAATGATTGTGTAAATCCAATTTAAGTATTTCAGGATTAGGGAGTCCACTTAGTGGATCAAGGAACTACAAGTTAATGCAGTTGGCATTTGGAATGCCTACCTAAAATCATTCAAGTTTCTTGACCAACCAAATTTGGGGTAATGAGAAGGGTAATATGGATCCTTTTCATTATAATGTCCAAGAAATAGTATATTCTAAAACGAATGGTGAGGGATATTGGGTTTTTATAAAATAGTGGGAGTCTAATAAATATAATATTTATTTATTTGTGTAAATTTTATCAGATAAATTACTAAAATTATGCTTATCTTATTTGTATAAACAACAATAAAATGACATCAAACATATCATTGCAATCCATACTTTATAAGGAGAACCTTCTCACTGGCACAAATTTACAAGAATAGAAAAGGTGCATACACATAATCCTTCACCATGAATGGAAATTATATGTGATGGAAGAACCTTTTCCTAAAGTGCTTGGAAATGAGGCTAGTGATGAAGAGTTATCTCTCTATGAGAAACATTTTAATGATTCCGCATATGTTAAATGTTTCACGCTATAATCCCTGTCTAATGATATTTTGAAGAAACATAAGAACATGGATAAATATAGCATGATGTCTCACCTTCAAGGTCTCTATCAAGAGAAGACGAGACACGATAGGTGCAATATCTCCAATGATTTGTTCACAACTAAGCTTGGAGAGTCTGCACCATCTGGGCCTCATGTCATCAAGAGTATTGACTACATTGAATCCTTTGACATCTTAGGGATTAAATTATCAAATTAATTGCATACAAATCTCATACTTTCATCACTTCCAAATACCTTCTCCTATTTTATTGTTAATTACAACATGAGTAATAATGAGAAGAGTCTTTTAGAACTTCTTAATTTGATTCGAAAAGTGGATAAATACATGGGGAATGATAAACCTATGGTCCTTATGGAGAATAAGAAATTTAAGAATAGGGAAAGGGGAACAAGACCTATAAACAGTCTAAAGCTCCTGAGAACCATCCTTCCAAGAAGAGAGTCTATAGGAAAGACAAGGAAAAGGAGGTAGTATATTTTTCTTATGGAAAATTAGGACACTGGAAGAGGAACTACACCCTGAAGTTAGGGGAAACTAAAGGTTCATTTGTTATTGAGTTTAATATTTCTATATATAGACATTGGGTATTAGATACAACTTGTGGTGCTCACATCTATATCCAAATGCAGGAACCAAGTAGAGTATGAAGGATTTATAGAGGAGCGGTGGATCTGAGAGCTTCTAATGGCGTGAGGCTGACTTCTATGGCCATTGGTTACTACCAACTTTAATTTTCAATGGGAATGATTTTGGTTTTAAAATATTGTTATTATGTACCTACGATTACTAAGAACATAATTTATGTATCTTTCCTAGATACATATGGGTTTATTTTCAAGTTTTGAAATAAAAGTTGTTTATTTTATAAATAAAAACATATGTTATGATATGAAAAAATTAAATAATGGTATTTATGTGTTAAATTATAAAAAAAAAGTGTTGACAATTGATAACGATTCATGTTCACAAGAATTACATAACACCTAGCTTTGGCATCACCGTCTTGGTCATGTAAATGAGAAGTGTTTGACAAATCTCTATCAAGATGGTTATTTAGATTCATTTGATCTAAAACCACTTGAAATATTTCATTCTTGTTTATAAGGAAAAATGACCAAACCACCATTTTGTGGGCATGGTGAAAGGTCCACAGAGCTTCTAGGATTGGTACACACTGATGTGTGTGGACCATTTCCAGTAGAAGATAGAGGTGGATATTCTTACTTCATAATTTTTCTGATGACTTGAGTAGATATGGATATATTTACATGATGAGGTATAAATAAAATTCATTTGATAAATTCAAGGAATTCATAAATGAAGTTGAGAATCATCTTGGAAATAAGATAAAGAATCTTCGATCAAATTGAGGTGGTAAAAATCTTAACCAAGAGTTCACCAACTTTCTATGGGAGTTTTAGATTCTATCTCAACTCACTCCACCTTACACACCAAAATGGAATGGTGTTAGTGAAAGGAGGAACCATACCTTGTTATACATGGTATGTTCGATGATGATTTATGTAGATATTCCATTATCATTTTGGGGATATGCATTACAATCTGCAACATACACATTAAACTGAGTACCAAATAATGTGGAAAATGGAATTCCCTTCGAGGTATGGAGTGGAAAGAAACCCATTTTTTCACACACACGTGTATGGGGGTGGGAGATGTTTGTTAAGGCCTTATTAGGAAATAAACTAGCACCCAAGGGAACAAAGTGTATATTTATAAGATATCATAATGAAACAAATGAATACTACCTATACAACCCCTCAGATAAGAAAGTGAATGTCTCTATAAAAGACATTTTTATTGAGAGGGTGAAAATCCTCAAAAAATAATAGTGGGAGCAAGATTGAATTCGATGAAGTTGATGATCAAGATACATAAGAGTTGGTATAGGAACAAATTCCATAGGTCCCCATGGAATAAGTAGTCCCTAAAATACATGTACTATGTAGAAGTGTAAGAGAGTTAAGAGAACCATAGAGATATGGTTTTCTAGTCACCGAATATGGTGACTCATTATTGGTTGAAAATTACAAACCTCTATCCTAAAAAGAGGAATTAGAGAGCTCAGAAGTTGAAATACAGTAAGAATCCATGAATTCTAAAATGGATTCCTTGTATCGAAACCAAGTTTGAGTTTTGGTCAATGCACTAGTTTATGTAAAGCCTATTAGATGAAAATGGGTATCCAAGAGTAAAATGGACATGGAAGGTTAAGTAAATGCCTATAAAGAAAGGACAGTGGCTAAAGGGTTTAAATAGTTTCAAGGAATTGACTATGATGAATCCTTTTCACTACTTTCCATGTTTAAATTCATCATAATTTTACTTGCTAAACCAGCTTACCATGAATATGAGATTTGGAAGATAGATGTCAAAACTTCATTCCTTAATGGGAACCTTCATGAATATGCCTATATGATACAAACATAAGGGGTTGTGACTATAGGTGATGCCAAGAAGATTTTCAAGATACAGAGATCCATTTAAGGATTAAAGAAAGCATCAAGGTCATGGAACATTCAATTTGATGAAGACATAAAAGAATTTGGTTTCATTAAGAAACAATGTGAGCCGTGTGTTTACAAGAGGTTTAGTGGAAATGCAGTCATTATCCAAGTAGAATATGTTTAAGAAATATTACTTACTAGAAATGAGATACCTGTCTTACAGTCAGTTAAGGACTGGTTAAAAAAGTGTTTCTCCATGAATGAATTAGGTGAAGTAGCCTATATTCTAGGGATCAAGATCATTATTGATAGATCCAAGAGGCTGTTTGGAATAAGTCAAAGTACATATGTTGACTAGATACTAAAGAGATTTAGTATGGAACAATACAAAAGGGGATTGGTTTTAGTGTCACATGGTTTACATCTTTCTAATAAAATGTATCCCCTGACACAATAAGAGAAAGAGAGAATGAGAAATATCCCATATGATTCAATTATAGGACCAATCATGTTTGCTATGTTACTTACTAGACTTCATGTTGCCTATGAATTGATAATGGTAGGTAGATATTAAGAAGATCTAGGAGAACAACATTGGTCTACTATTAAGGATATCCTTAAGTATCTAAGAAGAACTGGGGATATTTTCCTAGTGTACAAAGGAGATAAGAATATGGTCATCATAGGTTATACTTATGCTAGTTTTCAGATAGATTAGAATTATCATAAGTCATAATCAGGATATGTTTTATGTCTCAATAGAGGAGCTGTGAGTTGGAAGAGTTAAAAGTAGCTAATTGTCGCTGATTCTATAATTAAGTCTAAGTATATAGCGGATTCTAATTCATCCAAGGAATCCCTTTGGACTCATAACTTTATCGAAGATCTTTATGTGGTACCTAGAAGTAAATACCCCATCATATTGTTTTGTGATAATACTACAGTAGTGACTCTTGAAAAGGTGCCAAGGTCAGACCAATGGACAAAGCACATACTCTGTAAGTATCACCTCTTGAGATATTTTAATCATAGGGATGATTTTTTAGTAAGAAGAGTTCCCACAAAAGAGAATGTGGAAAAAACCTTAACTAAAGGCCCATCTCAGCAGATGTATGAAAATCATGTGAGAGCTAGCGGACTAAAGTTTGTTAGCAATTGGCTCTAGTGAAAGTGGGGGTCTATTAGAGTTGGTTCCTTAGAACCAACTTTTGTGTACTTTATGATAACCTATATTCCTAGTTTTTAATATTAATAATCTCATTATCACATCATGATTGTTCTTACGTGTAATTGAGCATGTGATAATGTCCTAAGAGTAGCTATCACACTGAAACGTCATAACAGTTCCCCACTATGATGATAAACCAGAAGTGCCACAAAACTATTTTTAAATATATGTTATATATCCAGATGATATCATTTGAGAGACATAACTAATATAGGCTATTAGGGGTGGATACTCATATGAATTTGATACACCTTCTCATGGTGTACACCCATGGTAATATCTAGTAGGATATTATGAGAACGAGACCTGCCATTAGGAAATACACATTTATATGTTTCATTAGATGTTATTAGATTCCAACATGTGTATTGGTCCTTATACTTTAATATTATTATTAATGAGTATTACGAGTCATGGAATTTTATGTATTGATGAAAACCATGATGACATATGTTCACAGTGAGGTAGGATAAGTTGAGTACATCACGAGTAAAATTTCATTAATGAATAATGTGAGAAAGTATTTTTCCCTTATGTTATTTTACATAATTTGATATCTTAGGACCTTTGATGGAAATGATATATCATAAATAAATCCATGGACATGGTGTACGATAGACGAGTTCAATTTTCAAGAAGTCAAAGAAAGATACATCAAGCACCTAAGTTGATGGCACCAATATGCAACCATCTTGATTTAAGATATCATGATAAATGGATTATATTACACAGTAAGTATTCATTTGAGATATACTGTTGTTGCGACATTAACTTCTTTCTCTATGGGTACCTTGGCATGTTGCTAGATGCTAACCATGTACTTTAGGCTGCTTCACCTAATTCCATTGAGAAAGAGGCCTAGAGGGTCCCACACTAAGTGTATCCAGAATCATAGTTAAATAATATATTATTATTTATTATTTAATAAATTGAATAAATATTATTCCTAGATGTGTTTTAATAATTATTCAGGTATGATTGATCGCATATAAATATTTATTTTCTATTTAGTGAATATAATATTTATATATATTTATTAGTGAATAATGCGGTGATATTTATTTTATAAATAAATTGTTATTATTCAAGGCATGATAAAAATTATGGAGGAATGGAGAACCAAGTTTAATGGTATAGTGAGAAATAATAAACAATGAATATTATTTAATTAAATAATATTTAATTTAATTTGCAAGTTAAGCGCATTCTGAGAAATAATAATAATAATATTATTTTACATGGGGTTTTGTAGGGATTAAATAAATAACAAAGGGAACTTGTGCAATTATATTATTTTAACCCCAACATTATATAAAACCAACTATATTATTTTATTAATAATCTAATTCATTTGTTTTTGGTTGTGCACAAAAAAATTAGAAAATCCTCTCAAAACCTAGTGAGATCCCTTCTCTAAGAACACTCCCAATAACATAGAGCAATCTTCCTCCACCTCACACTCTCGAGTAAAGAGAGATCCAGAAGAATTCTTTGTAAGTGGTTCTCGAGGTGATCAAAAGAAGATGATGCAAGCACTAGGATCATCTATGCTAGCACCCAAATATTCTTATGGTGATGTTCATAGATTTTTGGAACACATGTGGATCACCACTAGAGGGAATATACTTTTATTCCTATAATTCTGCGACAGAACAACATAGATATGTTATCAGATCCATCAATGAGTCAATAATTCCATCAAGGTAATTCTTTATTTAATTAAATTATTTATAAATAATATGTGATGATACTATATATTATTTCCTATGTTCTATCCATTGTCTATATTATTTTATTCAATTATTTAGATCAATACATTTATCATTGTGTAATTCTCGGATTGATCATTGATCATGGTAAAAAGAAAAGTTGGGAAAGACAAATATCACACTTCCACTATACCTAAAAACTTGAATGATTACATTTCCCCATGCTCTATATTTTACACTTCCTTATGTTTATTCATGTTACGTTCCTTTTTATGTTATCATATTATGCCTTCTAACCCATGTTATTTGCTTTATTCCTATGTTTATACCCTCATTGGGTTTTTAGATCATCCCTTTGTTCATGTATTCCCCAAGTTATCCTTTACATATGTAAGAGCTCAATGGAAGTCATGATCTCTTTATGGATGATTAAAATAAATATGTTTTTTTTATATTTCCATGTTTTCAATTTTATGTACCTAATCATCCAAATACACTGTACTTTATGATCCTTGGCTTGTAATTTGATGGTTAATTAATCTTAAAATCATGAAATAATATGTGTAAAAGTCTGGGGTCATTATAGTTGGTATCAAAACAAGGTATAGTAATTTTTGGATATTAGGACTAGAAAAATTTACTAAGAACCCTAGGGATAATTCTATCACCATGGATAACCTAGATTGGAACTTAAGGTATCACAAGATAGGATATACTTTCCATTTACATGTTTATACCTTAATGTTAAAGGTTTACTTTTATTATGCTTATTAGATAAGTATTCAAGTCCTCTAACTGTACTTTATTTTTCTTAGTTGGTTGGTTGAAAATAGAATAACCCGTGCCAATAATCAATGTGATAGGCAATGTGAATATTTCCCTAATGATATGAAAAATATGATGGGAATGAGTGCTCAAAACTTAATATCAGTACTTTCTCAACTAGATCAAGTTATGAATAATAACTTGAATAGTGTGGAACAACTTCCTTCTCCTAAGAAAGGAAAGTTGTGATCAAATCTATTATAAGGCAAAGGCCTCCCATGTTTAGTGGATATTCTGATCCCCTCTTCACTGAACAATGGATTAACTCCATTGAGAAGATATTCTCTATCCTCTATTGATCTTTAGAAGAGAAATTTGTACTGACAGAATATAAGTTTGATGGGGAAGATGATCTGTGGTGGATACTAATGAAGTACACAAAGTCTATAGAGAAAATTGATTCAATGGAGTGGGAAGATTTCAAGAAAATATATTTCAGTAAACATTTTCCCTGAACACTCCATATTAAGATGGAAAAGGAGTTCCTCAGACTGAAGAAAAAGGAAGATGAGTCTATTAGGGCTTATAAAGAAAACTTCACAAGGATTTCAAGATGTGCCTCTGACTTTGTCATGAACACCAAAATCAAGGTGGATTGCTTCTTTAGTGGACTAAAGTCAAGTCTATGAAAAGTGTTTGTGATTTGAGACTTTGACAGTTACAAGGAGATTTTCCATTGTTCCTTTAAGGTTGAAATGGAGATCAGAGACACTCAATGGTCTCATGGGACTGGGATTTTTTTTGGAAAATGGAGTTTAATATGGGAGGATCAACAGGTAAATACCTTGATGGAAAGAATAACCAATATGCCACGTATCAAAAGTGTGGGAAGAAGCATCCTTGAAACTACATAAAGAGAACCAAGAGATGCTTAAAATTTGGAATATAAGGAAATATAGATAATAACTACTGAAGGGATATGAATAATCCCAATAATGTGGAATAAATAAAGGTTAAAATCCACACTCAACCTATAGTGAAATGTTTCAAATGCAAGGAACATTATAATTATTCAATCAATTTCCCTAATCCAAGGGTTTTTGGAGGCAATCAACAAAAACAACCACTAAGATAGCAGGGAATGGAATTTGATACCACTAGTACTGAAGTGGAACCGAATAATGATGCGGTGATAGGTATGTTTATTATTAATTAAATAATAGCAAACATACTATTTGATTCATGTTCTACACATTCTTTCATATCTTATAAGTTTAATAGAACTATTCAAACACCACCTCAAAATATGATGGTTGAGTTATCTCTGAGGATAGAAAATGGGTAAATTATTTAATCCAAAGTATATAACTCCTCCCCAGTTAATGTTTGTGGAATGAAACTCCTAGTAAAACTTATCTTACTTGCTTTGGTGGAGTTTGAGGCTATATTGGGCATGGATTAACTATATTTATACAAATCCAACATCAAATGTCAGGAAAGGGAGATCCCTATTCAAATCCTGAAGCATCCTATAATTTTGTAAAAGTGTAAGGAGGACAATGAATCTCCTTTAGAATCATCATCTCAATTTTGGATATTATTGCTTTATGAGTAAGAATATCTACTCAAATGATTAATACAAAGGAGAGAATCATGCTCAAAGACATTTCCATTGTGAGGGAATACACTGATGTGTTCCCTGAAGAGTTTTCTAGTCTTCCTCCTGATTGAGAGGTTGAGTTATCAATTGAAATTATTCCTTTATTTATGCTTATATCAAAGACACCTTATAGAATGTACACTATTGAGCTGTAAGAACTAAAGAAGCAGTTACAAAAGAATATGGATATGGGTTTTATATGCTTGAGTTCTTTACCATGGGGTGAGCCAGTCCTCTTCATCAATAAGAAGTATGGATCAATGCGTCTATATATTGATTATCATGAGATCAACAAAATCCAAATAAATAACAAGTATCCCCTGCCATGGATAGATGAATTGTTTGATCAATTACGTGGAGATAAGTATTTCTCAAAGGTGGAACTTCAGTTAGGATATCACTAACTAAAGGTGAATATGGAAGATATTCCCAAGACTACCATTAAAATGAGGTATGGAAACTATAAGTTCATAGTTATGCCCTTTGAGATCACTAATGATCCAACAATTTTCATGGATTTAATGAATAGATTCTTTAGATATTACCTAGAAATTTTTTTGGTAGTCTTTATTGATGATATTATGATATAATCTAAGAGAAATGATTATCATGAGGAGCATTTGAATAATGAGAAAAATACTTTGATAAGGGAGAAAATCTATTAAAAGTACAATAAATGTGAGTTCTATATGGAATAAGTATCATTATTGGGAAATGTAATCACTAGAAAAGGTATATCTGTGAACCCTTCCAAGACAAAGGAAATCGAAGAGTGGCCTAGTACAACATCTGTAATGGAGATACATAGTTTCCTTGGTTTAGATGGGTATTAATGGTGATTTGCGAAGAACTTCTCACAATTTTCAAACAAACTAAAGAAGCTGAATTGTAAGGGAGAAAAGTTTTTCTGGACTAGTGAATGTGAAAACTACTTTAAATATTTGAAAAATAGGCTTATCACTGTAATAGTTCTCACACTAACAATATGAGGGGAACTATTTGTGATGTACATAGATGATTAAAAGAAGGGTTTAGGCTGTGTACTGATGAAAAATGATAAAGTGATAGCCTAAGTCTCAAGGTAGTTGAAAATTCATGAGAAAAACTATCCCACACATGATATGAAGTTAGAAGCTATGATATTTTCTTTGAAAATATGGCGACATTGTCTACATGGGGAGAAGTGTGAGATATATACTAATAATAAGATCCTCAAATATATATTCACATATAATTATATTAATATGCGCAACTGTGGATGGTTATATCTCATCAAGAATTACGACTTCTCAATACATTACCATCCCGATAAAGAAAATAAGGTGGAAAATGTTCTAAGTAGAAAGGATCCTGCAACATTTTCAATGATAATAATTGAGAGGGATCCAATATTCTTATATTTTCAAAAAATGGACATGGTAATTATTAAGGAAGTTAAATCATAAATCCTTTCTCAAATTATTTCTCAACCACCCCTCATAGAGAAAATAAAGGATGCTCAAAGAAATGATGTGGAGATTCAGAAGAAGGTGGAATCCACAAGAAAGGGGAAAACATAAGAGTTAAAAATTGATGAGGAAATAGTTGTAAGATTTAGGTCATGAATATGTGTACTATTAAATATAGAGATAAAGAAAGATATTCTGAGTGATAAACATAACTCGACTTTCTTTATTAACCCTGGGAGCAAAAAGATGTATCAGGATCTCTGAGAGAGCTATTGGTGGGACAATATGAAAAAGAAGATTACTGAATATACATCAAAGTGCCTGGTATATTAGTAAGTGAAGGATTAAAGAAAAAAAATTCTAAAGGGATGATGCCACCATTACCCATAACAACATAGAAATGGGAAAACATAACCATGGACTTTGTCACCGGACATCCGAAGACATCCAAAGGAAACAATTCCATATGGGTTGTTGTGGATCATCATACAAAGACAACCCACTTTATCACAATTCAATAGGGTTTATCATTGGATAAACTAGCACAAATATACATAAAATAATTAGTAAGGATGTGTGGATTACCACTATTGATTATATTTGATCAGATTTCAAGATTCAATTCCATGTTTTGGAAAATTATCCAACATTCTATGAATATTGAGTTGAAATTCAGTATGGCCTATCATCCTCAAACTGATGGGAAATCTGAGTGAAATATTCAAACACTAGAAGACATGTTGAGATCATGTTATATGGACTTCAAATTTGGATGATATCAATATCCACCTCTAGATGAATTCTCTTACAACAACTATTTCCACTCAAGCATACAAATGGATTCATATAAATCCCTTTATGGGAAAATATACAGAACACCAACATGATGAGATGAAGTTGGAGAACGTAAGCTGATAGGTCCAGAAATGATCAAATAAATGGTGGAAAAGGTAAAAACCGTTCAACAACACATCAAATTAGCCTAAATTTGATAGAACAGATATGAATACAATCGTCAATGGGACCTCGATTTTAAGTTTGGGGACATGTTATTCCTCCACATATCTCTATAGAAGTGGGTCATGATATTTGGGAAGAAATTAAAGCTATGTCCTAGGTACATTGGCCCCTTAGAGATTCTCAATTGTGTTGGAGATGTGGCCTATCAACTATCACTTCCACCAACCATGTCTCAAGTGAAAGATATATTCCATGTATTCCTCTTGAGTAAGTACATACCGGATCCCTCACATCTACTGAATTAAGAGGTGGTATAGTTGGAGAATGGTATCTCTTACGAGGACCAGCCATTGAAGATATTGGATCATAGAGATAAATTTCTACACAATAAGACTAGTTACCTAGTTAAAGTACTATGGTGAAACCATAAGTACTAAGAGGCAACATGGGAACCATAGGGAGTGATGAAGGATAATTACCCTCACTTGTTTTCAATATAGTATCTAAAAAAATATTTTGAGGGAGAAATTTCATAAGGGGGGAAGAATGTAATGACTCAAAATTTTATCAATGAAAAATCCATTCTTATAAATAACATAATAACACAAATAGAACACAATACAAACTTTATAAATGAACGATTAATGAAATAAGAAGTATTTATAGAAATTAAGGAGCCTAAACCAATGGAATAGTATCATAACCTATGGAATAGTAATGTGACCCTCAAGAATAGTAACCCGACCAATAGAATAGTAACCTCACCTATGAAAGTATAAATTAAATTTATCCATCTTATAAATTAAAATATGATATAATTATATCATAGTATAAGTAAATAAATGTTTTGAAAATGATAAATTAAGTGTTTGTATTTTTATAAAACATAAATGTTTATTTACAATTTTATAAATAATATAATGATTTAAAAGAAAATTTATTTTCATAAAATATATTTATAAACTTATATTTTTGTCTTATGATTATAACAAAATTTTATGATACCTTAATTAATTTTTCAAAGTGTTATAAAATCAGTTATAATTTTAAAATCTGTATTTTTCATGTAATTTATAACTTTAATTAAAAATTAAATTTATCATATTTAGAAAATTATTATTACATAATAGAGTCTATTTTTTAATTTTACATCTTCAAAAATTTTTAGGGTGATTTTTTGGTATTTTTCTAAAATAGTTGATTTTTTGGTGAATAATGAAATATAGTAATTTACTGTATATGGTAAATAAATTCATTTTTCAGTCATTCTTGAGTAATGGATGATGTAACTTTCCATTGGTTATAACTCACATGCATTAGTTACTATATTTATTCACAATAATTCATACTATTCAAATTCTTGAGAAAAAAATAATAAACTAATAATTTAAATAATCAAAAAAACCCCTCTCCTCCACTATAAATACCACTCCTCACCCCCTATTTTCCTAACACCTTAAAATATTTAAGCATTGTAAAAATTATTCCCAATACTATTACCAAGCCTCTACCCTACATAAAAGAGCCCTTTTCCTCAACAAAACACCAAACCCTTTACCCTAAGGAGGTTCCCAAGGAGGAGAAATTCAAGAGGTAAAATCATCTTTCATTTTCTTTTAATTTTGTTTTCAAATTTTTTTATTTTCTTATTATATCATCAAATCCCCTTATCCAAGTGACATGAAAACTCTAGTATACTATATATAATATAATTTTATCATGTCAATGTAATAATTCATCATCAAACCTCTTCTCCTCTACTTCTTGTTCTAAAAATGAAAACATCATCCATGATGTGTTAATTTATCAAATTCAAGGATGAAAAGTTTTCAATTTCCTTTAATGCCTTCAAGGCTGATCAAAGAACCATTTTTTTAAACCAGATTATAATATATATTTTATATCCTATTTAATGTTATATAACCATTATATATACATAATATTAATTAATAAAACAAAAATACTTCGTGATGATTGAAAAACTACCAAAATAATCTAAATGATTATCACTAACGTCTTTTATAATGATTCATCCTCACCCAAAATAGCCAAATGAATTATATAACCATTTTATATTCTGTATTTTCATTAATAACATATAAATTCAATTATGGAAAACCATTCTCATTTTACATGATTTTCTATACATGTATACAAATAAATCAATCATGAAAACCAAGGAAACCAACACTCCCAAACGATGAAATTGAATCTCTTAACCCATCAAAAAGGATAAAATGAACTTAATAAAATTATAATAAATAAAATAGTTGTATAAAAGGTTATGAATTAAGTAATTAATTGATTTTATTTGATTATACATGACATTAAGTACAAGTGCAGGACACTTTCAGACATAAAGTAATGGATTCTACCCGAACCTCCATTTTTCTTCTTCAGGTTACTCCCTCTCTCTCTTTACCTGAATGTAATGCTTCTTTATTTTTTTTAAATATTACAAATTATGTTTATATGTTCCAAAATTAGGCATCCAAATTATATAATCATTATTTTTTGTGGAAATAAATGTTTTTAAAAGGTTCTATTCACAATTCTTCCTGAAAAGCAATCCTAATTAAATAAAACTTCCTGTTTTCTTAGCCATTTTTAACTGCACTCCATAATATGTTTTAAGAAACCATTATTTTTATAAAATCACTCATTTCATTGTGAAAATATATCTCGGTTAATTTATGGTTTTATGAAAACAAATACTCCTTTTTGGCTTTAAAAACTCTTTAATATTTTCGTTAAACTGCACTAAAATGTTTCATTTCTAGTGTTTCTTAGACACTCTTTTATGTGAATTCACTTCAGTTCGAAATAAATTATCATTATCTATGCCTATTTTCCATTATTAATGTACATGTATGCTTTAAATATATTATTTCATTGACACCAATATCATATTCCCATTTTTATGCCTTATGGCATGACTATGATACCCAATTCTTTCCATGGGAAACCCTTATACTTGATTATTCATGTGGCACACATATGCATGAAAATGTTATGATGGGTGAACCTAGATAGTTCTATAATGAATTGGGTAATGTTTAGTCTCATGAAACATCATGTTGGGATAGGGAGTGAACCTTATTCCTTTATGAGACTTTATTGACCATGTGCAATGGTCTTGGAAGTTTTCCTTGACTCATTCTTATGTCACATTGTGTGTTGTTGCTAATTTCCAGTGATTCCATGATTACATGTCACCATGATTTACATGTTATGATTACTTATTTTTATTCATGTTCCATGATTTTTTATGTTATCATATTATGACTTTTAACCCATGTTCTTTGTTTATTCCTATGTTTATATCCTTACTGGGTTTTTAGCTCATCCCTTTGTTCATGTATTCCCTAAGTTATCCTTTGTAGATGTAGGAGATTAATGGAAGTTATGATATTTTTATGTATTATTAAAATAAATATTTTTTATTCTATTTCTATGTTTTTAGTTTTATGTACCTAATCATCAAAAGACAGTAGACTTTACAATCATTGGCTTGTAATTTGATGGTTAATTATGCTTGAAATCATGTAATAATATGTATAAAAGGATAGGGTCATTATAGGTCATTTTATATATCCCCATAATATGTTAAACCAGTTCCCATCTCATCTATATAAGATTTTAAACTCATGTCATGGTCTATAACACATTCTCTATGAACTAAACATTAGATACATGAGGTAAAAATCCTTAAAAGACTTATGCCCTTGGTGTTATTACTATGTGTTCTACACAGGATGCCTTGGGTTCCACACCTAATATGCATCATTTGAGATGAACTCCAATGAGGAAGATTTATAAGTTCCTAATATACCAAATGTGTAGACATTCCCAGAGATGCCCAATGTGACTACTCTACTAACATAAGGTTACTAACTGAAGGTTACTACCCATTTGAGACAGAAGCAATGTAATTAACCATCTTCTACATAGAGATGATACTGGAAATGAGTTCCAAAAACATGACTCAAATATTTTTGGGAGAATCAAAATAAGAAACGAGCTCTAAGGAGTAATCCATGGAAGGAGGAACTGACATCCCATCACCCCATTTTGTTCAAGGATCAGCCATCACCGATGAGAGTGATGAATGTGAACCTTATTTGGAAAGCAGGAATACGGGGAAACAGGATGCCGAAAATGCAGCAACGCACCTGGAGAGACCTAATTAAAGCATTATAAACACCTTCCTTTATCATCATTATAATATTTTTGTTAGACTGGTATATACTAATACTCCTCATAATAGTGGAAAACTTTGTGTCAATATTAATAGAAATTATAAAAGTATTTAATCATATTCTCTAAAGATAAATTTCTTTTATTTTGTGAAGTTTGATTCCTTCTATAAGAATTTATTCATATTTTATCTTTTATACCCCTTGATTTAGGGATTATATAATCTCAGTAGGCTGAAATATTATGCCAAAAATAAATATATTTATACCCAAAATTCCAAAAACACCAATATCTACTATTAAATTCTGTTATTTTCATTTTAGGTTAAATCTATCTATATTTTATAAATTTTATTCCATGTTGTTTTTTAGGATAGAACCCAAGATTTTTTTCTCCATTTAAGGAAAAACATTTATAAGAAAATATCACCTCCACCCTTGATGATGTGGTGGATGTTTTTTTATTTTTACTCTTATATAATTTTTGAATTTTTTCTTTCATTTCCATAAAAAAATGATTTAGTACTATCAGATTTAACAGGAAATTGGGTTACCTTATTCTATGATCTTGATGAAGAAGCTTCTCCATATGATATCAAGAACTTTGAGCCACTATTTTGATTCTTAATAGAAGAAATAATCATTTCTGATGTTTGTGTGTAAATACTTCTCATCCTAGTAGAATGGGAAGATCCAGATTATGTTACATCTAGATGTTTTAAATTTACTTCCAACTCTAGAAACTTCAAATCAAGATTATATTTCTTAACCTCAACCAAACTTAATATTTCATCCCATTTTATTTTAATTCTTACAACTTCATACTCATGTATATTTATACTTTATTTTATAGTGTTATCATGTATTGTTATATTCTTAGCTTTAACATCTTATTATACATCCTTGACACTCATTATAACAATTCATCCATAACCATTAACTTGGAAATAGATGTGGTTCCACTAAACTTATGTGATATCCCATGGATACCAAAGGTTGGAAATAAATTCTAATGAATTACTAAATCATTGGGGGATGATTTTTAATTAAAACATATACAAACTATCAAGAAAAAAAATAAAAACAAATAAACCAATAATATATGATGTATGAAAGGTAAATAATACAACTAAAAATGCAATAACCCAACAATATCAGAGTAACAATGAAAATAATAAAAATAAAAAAATAACCAGGACTCAAAAATAAAGAAAAACTCAAGTACTAAGGAGGAATTACTCTAGAATCCCAGAACATGACCAATTACCAATCTTTATCTTCATACATCCATGGACTCAACCTCAAGAAGCTCCATTATAGAAATATGAAATATTCCCCTTTCTCATGTCATGTTAAACAATGTATGGATACACACCAAAGTGAATATATGAGGGGTGAGTAATCGTACCCAATAGGCAATCCCCAAGACATCCCATATATTCCACTAAAATAATAATAATTTTAACTAAAAATTTAATTAAACAATTGTGAAAAATACCAATGTAGTTAAAATAGTTTTTCCAAAATATATATATAAAAGAAGAAAGCATATCAAACCAGTTTATCAAAAAATAAAGTTTTATAAACATATATTATAAATCATTTAAACCCACTTGTGTCCATTTTTCAAGTTCTCTCATAAACATGCACCCATGAATGCTAAATGATATCCCAAATACTTTTGAGCGGTGATATGTGCCTCCCAAAGTCATCACACGGTGATATACCATCTTGTTTCTCTAGTCTACCACTGAGCACTAAGACTATACCAACAAGGCCCTGTATAGTTCAATATGAACACACATCACATCCGTTATTTTTCTTTGTTTTTATACCCAAAAACTAATTTTTGTTTTAAGTAAAATCATTAAAACATTTTTTAAATCACATCATGGGAATCACTCATAACCCAAGATTTCAAGTTCAAGTAGCAAGAGTAATTTTTAGAAGATTATTAGTGTAACGTCCCGGTTTCAAGTGCCGCCAAAAGGTGCCCCGTACCTGGTTAGACATATGGCCTCAAGAACATTTACTCAAATACCTAAGGTTACTGACTAGTAGCAATCGACTTGGGTGTGATAGTTGGGAAACTATGCCCTCATTGGAAGAGTATACACATTGGAATAAAAAATAGTAAACAATAGAAGAAGTAGTAATAACTAAAAAATAAGTAAACAATAAAAGAATGATAGGAATATAGTAATTGGATCATATATAAGTGATGCATGTCACATGTGTCTAGGAAAGCAGTCAAATAGGTCACAATGATAGAAATGAAATACTGAAACCAAATTACATAAAAATCGTAAACTCCAAAGCATCGCATGCTTGAGCTTGGCCACATTCTCTTCAGATCCAATAGTAATCAAGTACCTGATGAATAAGGGCACTTTACCTTATCTTTACCTCCAACCATATAATATATTTGAGTCTAAAATCATGACCCAAACAGGGTGTGAGACGAATCCCAGGAGGCAACCACCAAAAGATCTATGCCTAACTATCAGTGAATATATATATACATAGTAGGTAATATGTAGAAAAGAATCAATAGACTAGGAAGTACTCAAAAGTAAATAATCTAAATTTTTTCAATTACATTCATTTTCATTTATTATTCAAATCATTGAATATTTTAAACCTTGGGATCAAGCCTAAGATTTGTATCCCATGTTTAATAATAACAACAAATGTCTCAGAAGATCATCTAAACAATCAAGTAATACCAATTCCAAGCTTGTGCTTTGGCTTGGAAGACTCGCCAAAAGTATTCAATTATTCAATAACAACACTTTGGGAAAGTTTTCACAGTCTAATCCCCTATGGTCTAATATAACAATAATTCATTTAATAAAAAACCTTTGGGTAGCTCTCATGGTCCAAACCCTTTGATCAAACATAGATCTAAACATTTACAAATGACCACCTTAGTAGCTTACACGGTCAAAACCCCTTGGTCAACATAGCATCTATTCATTTAATAACGACCCTATGGGTATCTCTCTCGATCTAACCCCTCTGATCTATGGCCACCCAGAATCTCTCACACTCAATACCTTTGGGCCAATATAACAATAAACATACATAATTGACCTAACCTTGGGAAGATCTCATAGTCAAATTATCCATGGTCAAACTTTCACAATGCATATTAGATGCATATCATATAATCATCAACTCCATCCTAACAATAAAGGCATAGAAAACACGGAAAGCCTATCATGCATCCTATACCAAACAACTAGAAAATATTCAAAAAGGGAAACACACCCACGATGTCACATAATCAAGGTATATAACCTTATGCATAAGAAACTACCCTTTTATCAATCTACCAAACCATAAAAGGTAATAAACCGGGTCTAATTCCCAACATGAAAAACACCAAACATGGGTATATGAAACTTTTAGAATATATAATACAAATACTATCAAAGAAAGACACAAACCACCTACCTTGATGTCCTACGATCAACACTCTTGAACTTCAACCCTTGAATTTCTCTAAAACAACGTAGATCTACAAAACGGTAAAAAGGGTTAAACCTTGAAATACTCATGATAGGGGATGAATCATAAAGAGAGGATCTAGGGTAATTGAGAACTCACCAGTGGGATTCCAACTCACCTGTTGAAATCTCAATTGGATTTCAGGAGAATTGAGAGGGGTTCAAAGTTTGTGTCCATTCCATCACTCTCCTATATGAACCAAGGGGAGAAGAAACATGTTCTGTACATGAGACGCGACCCCACTCTAATTCATCAAATATAAAATTATACAATGTGTTCATAAAATGTACATGCCATATATTAGCCTCAATCGGACCTCACTTTAGGGGGTCTTCCAGGTCACCACATAACCATGTACTTAACCGTTACACGACTAATACGCAGCTGTACCCGGTACCCAGGTCCATAGAGTGTACTCATAAGTACATAGTGTGTACTTATAAAATTATCATTTATTCCTTTTTCCTAAAAAACAATCCCAAAATCAAGATCCATACCTGAAATGAAGATTCAGGTTCTTACATACTGCCCCCCTTTAATAAATTTGTCCCTAAATTTCCCTTCCAAGGGTGGTGTAGAAGAATATTCAAACAACTCTGGATACTGTGATCGTACGTCGGCCTCCCTCTCCCAAGTATCATCCTATACTCGCTTGTGCTGCCATAACACCCATACCAGAAGAACATACCCGCCTTGGAGAACCTTCATGCCATGATCCACAATCCAAATAGGGTTCTCCTCAGAGGATGCATCCACCTCTAACTCGACCTCCTCAGGTTGAAAAACACGAGACAGGTCTAAAAAGTAACATCACAGCTGAGAATCATGAAAGATTTCATGCATATACCGATACCTTTGAGGTAGCTGCAATTGATAGACAACCAGACCGACTCTCTACAAAACCTCAAACGGCTCGATGTATCTTGGTGAAAGCTTCCCCTATCTCATAATACTTATGTGTCGCAACCCCAGTGTGAAACATAAGAAAACCTGATATCTGACCTTGAACTCCAGAGGTCTTTTCTATTGTTTAGCACAAGATTTCTTCTGAGACTGTGTAGTAGCCATCCTCTTCCGAATCAACTCAACCTGATTAGTCATCTCCTAGAAAAATGGGGTCCCAATATAGCTGCCTCTCTTGTCTCCAACCAACACAGGGGTGATCATCATAGCCTATCATACAAATCCTCACAAGGTTCCATATGAATCATCGCCTAAAAAGTTTTATTGTAGTAAAAATACACTAGGGGTATGTGTATCTCCCAAGATCCCCCAAAATCTTGGACACATGATCGAAGTATGTCCTACAAGACCTGAATCATGCACTTGGACTGGCCATCTGTCTGGGGGTGGTAAGCTGTACTCAGAAGTAACTATGTACCTAAAGCCCTTTGTAGTCCCTACCAGACACGAGAAGTAAACTGGTCATCCCTGTCTGAAATGATAGAGTGTGTAATCCCATGTAAACATACAATCTCTAGGATGTAGAACCTTCCATGCTCATCAAAATTGATGGTTTTCTTAATCATCAGGAAGTGTGAAACATTCATGAGCCTATCGATAACAACCCAAACTGCATCATTCCCTTGAAGCGACCTTGGTAATTTTTTTAGAAAATCCATCACAACATCATTCCACTTCCACTCGGGGATATTTAACTGCTATAAAATCCATGCTATTTGCTGATGCTCCACCTTCACCTGTTAATAGGTGGAACATCTCATAACAAAGCTAGATACATCCTTCTTCATACCCAGCCACTATTACTGATGATGTATATCTCTATACATATTGGTGAAACTAAGATGAATTACCCAAACTGAGGAATACAAATCGTATAATAGCTCCTCGCATATGTCTGCTAACACCCATATGTGCCCATGAAAATGCAAAACCTCATCCTCGCCTACGGTCCACCCAGGAGTAGGGTCCTCTCCTGACACACTCTCCCATAGGACTAGGACTTCAAAATCTGATAGCTTTCTCATCCGCAATTGATCTTGTAGAGTATAGGTAACAGTTATAGAAGGAAGAAACATTTTACCGTGTTTGTCGTGCACCTCCAAATGCATCTCAGAGAACAGAGACATAAACTTCCACTCACTGCTAGCCTCTTAAACTGCCTGTATCTAAGTCCTCCCACTCTATGCATCAGTCAGTGCATTGCCTTTCCCCAATGTATGTGCAAGCTCAAAGTCAAAAGACTGAAGGTGCTCAACCAACCTTCGCTGCCTCAAATTCAGATCTCACTAAGTAAAGATATACTTTAGGATTTTGTGGTTAGTGTATACCAAAAAATACTCTCCCAACAGATAATGTCTCCAACAACATAAAGCATGAAAAAATACATCCAACTCAAGATCATGCATCGGGTAATTCCTCTCACATGGCCTCAACTGCCGTTACCCATACGCAATGACTCCTTCCCCTTGCATAAGACCTTCTCCTAGCCCGATACGTGATGCATCATATTAAATATCGTAAATCTTTCCCGGCTCTATAAAAATTAGTATTGGGGCTGAATTCAATTTTCATTTATTCTTCTAAAAGGATGAATTACAATAATCTATCCACAAGTACGTTACACCCTTCTTAGTCTGGCCCATTAATGGCACTGATAAGCATGAAAAGTCTTGTATAAAGAACCTATAGTAACCATACATCCCCAAAAAACTCCATTCCTTAAATACATTCTTCATATTATCTCAGGAAGCTACTTCTCTCACTTTCTTTGGGCCTACTGATACTCCTGTATCTAAGATAACATGACCCAAGAAATGAATCCAGTCCATCCAAAAGTGGCACTTTGAGATATTTTCATATATCTGATGCCATCTCAGTGTACTCAATATGATCTCAAGATGGGTGGCATGGTCATGTAGAGTGTGAGAGTACACCAAGATATCGTCCAATAAGACTACCAAAAAAGAATCCAAGTAGGGATGGAACACTTGGTTCATCAGTGCCATGAAAACTGCTAGCACATTTGTGGGATCGAACGACATAACAAAATACTCATATAGACCATACATGATCTGAAAGGCTGTAAGAGGTATATCTGATGGTCTAATGTGTAAATGATGATAACTGGATTTAAAATAAATATTTGAGAACACCTGGCCTCCTCGAAGCTGATCACAGAGATCATCAATACTCAACAAGGGATATCAGTTCTTGATCGTCAACTGGTTCATCTTTCAATAATCCATACATAGTCTGAGGGTATCATCTAACTTCTTCACAAAAAGAACAGGTTATCCCCAAGGAGAAGTACTGGGTTAGATAAAACCCTTTACATAAAACTCATCCAACTTCTTCTTGAGCTTCTGTAACTCTGGTGTAGCCATCCTATAAGGAGGAATGAACACCAGTGCTGCTCCTGGAACAAGATCAATGGACAAATATACCTCTCTCTCTTTGGAGTTAAACCTAAAAAGTTGTTTGAAAAGACATATTTGAAATGATCCACCACTAGATGAAATTACATCCATGAAGTCCCTTGGTCATAAATATATAAAATAGAAATACAGGCTATAATTCCTCTCAAACCATGATGCTCGGGTCCAACTTTGATCGCCTAGACATCCCATTAGACCTTTTATAGAAAATACCCACCCTCTAGTGACATGAAACTCACCTTGAGGTGATAGCAGTCAAAAAATTCCAGAAAGGAGGCCAACCAATCCATTCTAGGAATGACATAGAAACCTATCATCTCCAAGACATAGAGGTCCTATAAGAAGTGACACCCACCAAACTCAATAGGGCACTCCTTGCATTGACATACACTTTCCGTTCTAATCCTCAATGGAGTGTCTAACATCATAATATCATCATAAGCAAAGATACAGAGCCCAAGGATCTCTACGATGGAAACAAATATAAAACTATGGGAATCCCCTATATCAAAGAGAGAAAATTCTAAAACAAAGGCAACTAGAATTGTACCTATAACTGTAGAGGGTCCAGGATCCTAATCCTTCTGGGTTTTCTCCACTACAAAAGTATGACCTGTATCGTGGCCCTGTGACCCTGCCTGACTACCCTGAGCTAATCCACCATACTATCACTGAAATATTGCCGTCTGGATACCAAAGCAACAAACTCATCCTTGGATTGAACAACCTGATGAACTCCATTTCCCTAACTGGTGAGAAACTGGTGGTCCTACTCATGAACATGGAGTCATAATACAAACCCTATCACTCACTACTGGTTAGAACATCTAGAAAAAACCCTGAATATGGCCCATATTTCCGCAATATTGACACTTGACTAGGTCTTTTGGGCAATGTGGTCTCATATTCCCAGTCCTTCTGCACTGGTATCATACCACATGGATACCTAAATAAGTATTATGTGAAAGCTCCCTGCGGTGATTCCTGCTATTTGTCGAAGGAGTACCGGCCCTGGATGCTAAACCGCCCTAGATCGTAGCTCTCAACTCCCTCTCATTATGATCGGTAATCAGTGCTTGGTTCACTATAGCCATCATCGAAGTCGTCCTGAAAAAATTCACCTGCAATCGAATGTCATACCTAAGACCATCCTCAAATGTCCTAGCCAAAGATAACTCATCACCTCCCAGAACATATGTAAAGCGTTGGAGCTCTATAAAACGAGAAGATTAATCCATCACAGAAAGAGAAACCTACTTCAAATGCATGAATGCTCAGGATCGATTGGACCTCAACTTCTTGGGGTAGAATTAATCATATAAGGTAATCTGAAACTCTTCCCAATCCATATCCCAATGATGTCCCTTCCTGTGAGATAAAATCCCACCATATTTTTGAATAATCTCATAGAATGTACGTTATTAGATTCACCCTCCTCCATATAGGCATCTCTAGATGCTCAAAGATAGCAAGCATGGTCTCCAACCATGAATCTGCAGCCTGTGGTCCTCCATCCCCTAAAAAAGTGGGAGGATTCTGCTACTGGAACACCCTCATTAACTCTTCCATAGTTGGGGAAGAATGAATTGCTCCCTAAAAAGTATGTAACATCCTCAAAAATCCTTCACAGAACTGTGCATAAACACCTACATCTGGTATAACAACTTGTGCTAAGATGGGCATGATGGGAGGATCTGGTGGTAGTCTTTAATCTACCATTTTTGGTGTCTGATCCTTGACCTGTACCTGGAATTCAACCAGAGGATGTCTTGGTGGCATGACTCTGCATGGTCAATCACTCACCTCAGTTCAATATTATCAAGGAAATCAATGTAAAATTAAAAGAATGGAACATTATAAGAAATAATTCATGTCTTAAAAAAGAGGGTTACATGATGTGTAGAACCACTGCATGACATGTTCCATTAAGATTTAACATGGGCATGTACTTATACCAATCCTAGTTGTGTAACACCACTTACAGACGACATGTTCCTCCTGAGACACAAAATGTACTTGAATTTTCCCTCCTTCCCAAGTACTTCTACACGGCTCGAACCACACGGTTCTGCTAGAGTAACACTACAAGACAAGTTCACCCTAGACACAATGTGTACCAGTTAAGTTATATTCACCCGTTTAGTTAGTCACATGACTAGATACACAGTCAATTTAAACACGACTTTTATAACCTAAACACGGTGTGTACAACCCAAGTTTGGTCCACCCGTGTCATTAGTCACACGGCCAGATACATAGTCTCTACAACACGACATGTACTTACAGTACAAGGTGTGTTCTACCAAGATTTTATCTACCCCGTGTCTCTGCTCACACAATCCTTCACACGGTCAAGGACTACACAATGTGTACATATAATACATGGTCTGTACTTAAGAAAAGTTGTTTATTCCAGAATAGAATAACACATGGCGTGTGTTCATAACATCACATGCTGTGTTGTTTGGGTTTCCTGACAGTAAGGCTATGAAAATTCTTCATAACCCTTAAAAACATAAAATTTTATCCCAGGAATGAAAAATCCCAACCCATGGGAGCCCGTATTCCTTGAGAGTCAAATTTTGGCATCCTTTTTCACATCATAACTTGAAAAAAATTGATTAAAGTTAAAAAATGATCCACCAAATTCTGATCCAAGAGGGCCCATAACACCTCAGAGACCAAATATTGTCATCCGTCCAAATGAAACTTTATTGATAACAATACCCTCTCAAAATAGAGGGTATTATATCACAACATCATACATATCTAGCACAACATCGATCACAACAACATGCAATCAACAATGCATCCTAAATGGCATGACAAGAATACATGACATGTGATATCTAGAAAGTCCCTATATGATGCATGAGATGGCATACCCTCATCTCATCAGGTTTCAATAGAAATAGAACCACGATGATATAAATCATAACATCACAAAACAAGTGAATCACTCAATGATTAAATCAAATCAACTATAATAATTGCAAAACCTGAAAAATTGCAACATTTAAGGTAACTTGGCTTTTTCCTATACACGGGTTAGCTACTACTGAGCACATATTATTCCAAACTACCTATTTTTTCCTATCCCTATCTATTGGCTCCAAATATTATGGAAAAGTAGAAAATAAACCTCCTCTGATACCACATTGTAAAGTACCAGTTCCAGGTGCCGCCCAAAGGTGCCCCGTACCCGGTTGGCCATATGGCCTCAAGTGCATTTTCCCAAATGCCAGAGGCTACCGACTAACAGTGAAGGACTTGGGTGTGATATTGGGGAAACTATTCCCTCATTGTAAAAGTATACATTATGGAAGAACAAATTGTAAACAATAGCAGAAGCATTAATACCAACAAAAGAAGTAAACGTCAGAAGACTAATAGGAATATAACAACTGAAGCATATATAAGTGATGCATGTCACATGTGTCTAGGAAAGCATCCAAACAAGTCACAATACTAGAAATAAAATACTAAAACCAAATTATGGAAAAATAGTAAACTCTAACAACATCGCAAGCCTCATCTTGGTCCCATGCTCTCCATCTCTAATAATAATCAATTACTTGATGAAGAAGGGAACTTTCCCTTATCTATACCTACATCCATATAATCTATTTTGTTCCAAAATCATGACCCAAATAGGGTGTGAGACAAATCCCAGTAGGAAACCACCCAAATATCTATGCCTAACTATTAATGAATATATATATAGTAGGTAATATGAAGAAATGAAACAATAAACTAAGAATTCCTCAAAATTAAACAATCCTATAGTTTTCAATTACATTTATTTTCATTTATTATTAAAATAATTGAATCTTGTAAACATTTGGATATAGCCTAATAAATGTATCCCCTATTTAATAGTTACAATATACATCTCATAAGACCATCTAAATAATAAACCATAATTACTAAGAGGCAACATGGGAACCATAGGGAGAGATGAAGGATAAGTACCCTCACTTGTTTTCAATATAGTATCTAAAAAAAAATTTTGAGGGAGAAATTTCATAAGGGGGAAGAATGTAATGACTCAAAATTTTATCAATGAAAACTCCATTCTTATAAATCACATAGAAACATAAATAGAACACAATACAAACTTTATAAATTAACAATGAATTAAATAACAAGTATTTATAGAAATTAAATAGCCTAGACCAATGGAATAATATCATGACCTATGGAACAGTAATGTGACCCTCAAGAATAGTAACCTGACCAATAGAATAGTAACCTCACCTATGAAATTTTATATTAAATTTATCCATATTATAAATGAAAATATGATATAATTATATCATAGTATAAGTAAATAAATGTTTTGAAAATGACAAATTAAGTGTTTGTATTTTTATAAAACATAAATGTGTATTTACAATTTTATAATTAATATAATGATTTAAAATAAAATTTATTTTCATAAAATATATTTATAAACTTATATTTTTTGTCTTATGATTATAACATAATTTTATGAGACCTTAATTAATTTTTCAAAGTGTTATAAAATCAGTTATAATTTTAAAATATGTTTTTTCATGTAATTGATAAATTTAATTAAAAATTAAATTTATCATATTTATAAAATTATTATTATATAATAGAGTCCATTTTTTAATTTTACATCTTGAAAAATTTTTATGGTGATTTTTTGGGATTTTTCTAAAATAGTCTATTTTTTGGCGAAGAATGAAATAGAGTAATTTACTGTATATGGTAAATAAATTCATTTTTCAGTAATTCTTGAGTCATGGATGATGTAAGTTTCCATTGGTTATAACTCACATGCATTAGTTACTATATTTATTTACAATTATTCACACTATTCAACTTCTTGATAAAAAATAATAAACTGATAATTTAAATAACCAAAAAACACCCCTCTCCCCCACTATAAATACCACTCCTCACCACCTATTTTCCTCACACATTAAAATATTTAATCATTGTAAAAATTATTCACAATAATCTTACCAAGCCTCTAACCTACATACAAGATCTCTTTTCCTCAAAAAAACACCAAACCCTTTTCCCTAAGGAGGTTCCCAAGGAGGAGAAATTCAAGAGGTAAAATCCTCTTTCATTTTCTTTTAATTTTGTTTTCAAATTTATTTTATTTTCTTATTCTATCCTCACATCCACTTATCCAAGTGACATTAAAACTATAGTATACTATATATAATATTATTTTATCAAGTTAATGGAATAATTCATCATCAAACATCTTCTCCTTTAATTTTTGTTCTAAAAATGAAAACATCATCCATGATGTGTTAATTTATCAAATTCAAGGATGATGAGTTTTCAATTTCCTTTACTACCTTCAAGGCTGATCAAAGAACCATTTTTTTTGTTAAACTAGATTATAATATATATATTATATCCTATTTAATGTTCTATAACCATTATATATACAAAATATTAATTAATAAAACAAAAATACTTTGTGATGATTGAAAAATTACCAAAATAATCTAAATGATTATCACTAACGTCTTTTATAATGATTCATCCGCACCCAAAATAGCCAAATGAATTATATAACCATTTTATATTATTTATTTTCATTAATAACGTGTAACTTAAATTATAGAAAACCATTCTCATTTTACATGATTTTCTATACATGTATACAAATAAATCAATCATGAAATCCAAGGAAACCAACACTCCCAAATGATGAAATTGAATCTCTTAACCCAAAAAAAGGATATAAATGAACTTAATACAATTATAATAAATAAAATACTTTTATAAAAGGTTATGAATTAAGTAATTAATCGATTTTATTTTATTATACATGACATTAAGTACAAGTGCAGAACACTTTCGGACATAAAGTAATGGATTCTACCCGAACCTCCATTTTTTTCTTCAGGTTACTCCCTATCTCTCTTTACACGAATGTAATGCTTCTTTATTTTTTTGTAAATCTTCTAAATTATGTTTATATGTTCCAAAATTAGGCATCCATATTATATCATCATTATTTTTTGGGGAAATACATGTTTTAAAAAGGTTCTATTCTCTATTCTTCCTGAAAGGCAAGCCTAATTAAAGGGAACTTCCAATTTTCTTAGCCATTTTTAAGTTCACTCCATAATTGTTTTAAGAAACCATTATTTTTATAAAATAACTCATTTCATCATGAAAATATATCTTGGTTCATTTATTGTTTTATGAAAACAAATAATCCTTTTCGTCTTTAAACACAATTTAATATTTTCATTAAACCGCACTAAATTGTTTCATTTCTAGTGTTTCTTAAACACTCTTTTATGTGAATTCACTTTAGTTCGAAATAAATTATCATTATCTATGAATATTTTACATTATTAATGTACATGTATGATTTAAATATATTATTTCATGGACACCGACATCATATTTCCTTTTTTATGCCTTATGGCATAACTATGATACCCAATTCTTTCCATGGGAAACCCATATACTTGATTATTCACGTGGCACACATATGCATGAAAATGTTATGATGGGTGAACCTAGATAGTTCTATAATTAATTGGGTAATTTTTAGTCTCATGAGACACCATGTTGTGATAGGGAGTGAACCTTATTCCTTTATGGGACTTTGTTGACCATGTGCAAAGGTCTTGGCAGTTTGCCTCGACTCATTCTTATGTCACATTGTGTATTGTTGCTACATTACAGTGATTCCATGATTACATGTCACCATAACATACACGTTATGATTACTTATTTTTATTCATGTTTCATGCTTTTTTATGTCATAATATTGTGCCTTCTAACCCATGTTCTTTGTTTATTCCTATGTTTATATCCTTACTGGGTTTTTTTAGCTCGCCACTTTGTTCATGTATTCCCTAGGTTATCCTTTGTAGATTTAGGAGATTAATGGAAGTTATGATATTTTTATGTATTATTAAAATAAATATGTTTTATTTTATTTCCATGTTTTTAGTTTTATGTACCTAATCATCAAAAGACACTAGACTTTACAATCATTAGCTTGTAATTTGGTGGTTAATTATGCTTAAAATCATATAATAATATGTATAAAAGGCTAGGGTCATTATAGGTCATTTTATCTATCCCCATAATATGTTAAACCAGTTCCCATCTCATCTATATAAGATTTTAAACTCGTGTCATGGCCCATAACACATTCCCTATGAACTAAACATGAGATACATGAGGTAAAAATCCTTAAAAGACTTATTCCCTTGGTGTTATTACTATGTGCTGTACACGGGATGCCTTGGGTTCCACACCTAATATTAATCATATGAGATAACCTCCAATGAGGAATATTTATAAGTTCCTAATATACCAAATGTCTAGACATGCCTAGAGATTCCCAATGTGACTACTCTACTAACCTAAGGTCACTACCCTAAGGTTACTACCCTATTGAGACAGAAGGAGTGTAAATAACCATCTTCTACATAGAGATGACATTGGAAATGAGTTCCAAAAACACGACTCAAATATTTTTGGGAGACTCGAAATAAGAAACGATATTTAAGGAGGAATCCATGGAAGGTGGAACTGACATCCCATAACCCCATTTTTCTCAAGGACCAGCCATCACCGATGAGAGTGATGAATGTCACCCTTCTTTGGAAAACAGGAATGTGGGGAAACAAGATGCTGAAAACGCAGCAACACACCTGGAGAGCCCTAATGAAGGCATCAGAAACGCATTCCTTTCTCATCATTATAATATTTTTTTACATTGGTATATACTAGTACTCCTCATAATAGTGGAAAACTTTGTGTCAATATTAATAGGAATTATAAAAGTATTTAATCATATTATCTAAGGGTAAATTTATTTTATTTTGTGAAGTTTGATTCCTTATATAAGAATTTATTCTTATTTTATCTTTTATACCCCTTGATTTAGGGATTATATAATCTCAGTAGGTTGAAATATTATGCCAAAAATAAATATTTTTATACCCAAAATTCAAAAAACACAAATATCTAATAGTAAATTCCATTATTTTCATTTTAGGTAAAATCTATCTATATTTTATAAATTTTATGCCATGTTTTTTAGGCTAGAACCCAAGATTTGTTCTCCTTTTAAGGAATTTTTTTAAAGAAAATATCACCTCCACCCTTGATGATGTGGTGGATGTTTTTTGTATTTTTAATCTTATATAATTTTTGAATTTTTTCTTTCATTTACTTAAAAAAATGATTTAGTACTATCGCATTTTAACTAGAAATTGGGTTACCTTATTCTATTATCTTGATGAAGAAGCTTCTCGATATGATTACAAGAACTTTGAGCCACTATTTTGATTCTTAATAGACGAAATAATCATTTCTAATGTTTTTGTGTAAATACTTCTCATCCTTGTAGAATGGGAAGATCCAGATTATGTTACTTCTATATGTTTTAAATTTACTTCCAACTCTAGAAACTTCAAATTGAGAGTATATTTCTCAACCTCAACCAAACTAAATATTTCATCCCATTTTATTTTCATTCTTACAAATTCATACTCATGTATATTTATACTTTATTTTATAGTTTTATCATGTATTGTTATATTCTTAGCTTTAACATCTTATTATACATCCTTGACACTCATTATAACAATTCATCCCTAACCATTAACTTGGAAATAGATGACGTTCCACTAACCTTATGTGATATCCCATGGATACCAAAGGTTGGAAATAAATTCCAATGGATTACTAAATCATTGGGGGATGATTTTTAATTTAAAAATACACAACCTATCAAGAAAAAAAATAAAGAAAATAAACCAATATTATATGATGTATGAAAGGTAAATAATACAACTAAAAATGCAATAACCCAACAATATCAGAGTAACAATGAAAATAATAAAAATAAAAAAATAACCAGGACTCAGAAATAAATAAAAACTCAAGTACTAATGAGGAATTACTCTAGAAACCCAGAACATGACCAATTAACAATCCTTATCTTCAAACATCCATGAACTCAACCTCAAGAAGCTCCATTATAGAAATATGAAATATACCCCTTTCTCATGTCATGGACAACAATGTATGGATACACACCAAAGTGAATATATGAGGGGTGAGTAATCATACCCAATAGGCAAACCCCAATACATCCCATATATTCCACTAAAATAAGAATCAGTTTAACTCAAAATTTAATAAAACAATTGTAAAAAATACCAATGTAGTTAAAATAGTTTTTCTAATATATATATATATATATATATATATATAAGAATAAAGCATATCAAACCATTTTATCAAAAAATAAAGTTTTATAAACATATATTATAAATCATTTAAACCCACTTGGTGTCCATTTTTCAAGTTCTATCATACACATGCACCCTTGAATACTAAATGATAAGCCAAATACTTTTGAGTAGTGATATGTGCCTCCCAAAGTCATCACACGATGATATACCATCTTGTTTCTCTAGTCTACCACTGAGTACTATGACTATACCAACAAGGCCCTGTATAGTGCAATATGAACACACATCCCATCCCTTATTTTTCTATGTTTTTAGACCCAAAACCTAATTTTTGTTTTAAGGAAAATAATTAATTTTTTTTAAATCACATTATAGTAATCACCCATAACCCAAGATTTCAAGTTCAAGTAGCAAGAGTAATTTTTCGAAGATTATTAGTGTAACGTCCCAGTTTCGAGTGCCGCCCAAAGGTACCCCATACCCGGTTGGACACATGGCCTTAATTGCATTTCCTCAAATGCCTAAGGTTACCGACTAGCAGCAATCGGATTGGGTGTGATAGTTGGGAAACTATTCCCTCATTGGAAGAGTGTACACATCAGAAGAAAAAATAGTAAACAATAGCAGAATTATTAATAACTACAAAATAAGTAAAAACAGAAGAATGATAGGAATATAATAATTGGATCATATATAAGTGATGTATGTCACATGTGTTTAGGAAAGCTCTCAAACAGATCACAATGATAGAAATGCAATACTGAAACCAAATTACATAAAAATGGTAAACTCCAACAGCATCGCAAGCTTGAGCTTGGCCACATTCTCTTCAGATCCAATAGTAATCAAGTAGCTGATGAATTAGGGAACTTTACCTTATCTTTACCTCCAACCATATAATCTTCTTGGGTCTAAAATCATGACCCAAATAGGGTGTGAGACAAATATCAAGAGGCAACCACCAAAAGATCTGTGCCTAACTATCAGTGAATATATATATACATAGTAGGTAATATGTAGAAAAGAAGTAATAAACTAGGAAGTACTCAAAAGTAAATAGTCTAACATTTTTCAATTACATTCATTCTCATTTATTATTCAAATCATTGAATATTTTAAACCTTGGGATATAGCCTAAGATTTGTATCCCATGTTTAATAATAACAAAAAATGTCTCAGAAGACCATATAAACAATAAAGTAAGACCAATTCCAAGCTTGTGCTTTGGATTGGCAGACTCGGCAAAAATATCCAATTATTCAATAACAACCCTTTGGGAAAGTTTTCACAGTCTAATTGCCTATGGTCTAATATAACAATAATTCATTTAATAACAAACCTCTGGGTAGCTCTCTCGGTCCAAACCCTTTGATCAAACATAGCTCTAAACATTTACAAATGACCACCTTAGTATCTCACACGGTCAATACCCCTTGGTCAACATATCATCCATTCATTTAATAACAACCCTCTGGGAATCTCTCTCGATCTAACCCCTCTGGTCTATGACCACCCAGAATATCTCACACTCAATAACTTTGGGTCAACATAACAATAAACATACATAAGTGACCTAACCTTGGGAAGATCTCATAGTCAAATTCTCCATGGTCAAACTTTTACAATGCATATTAGATGCATCTCATATAATCATCGACTCCATCCTAACAATAAAGGAATGGAAAACATGGAAAGCCTAACATGAATCCTATACCAAATGACTAGAAAATATTCAAAAATGGAAACACACCCACGATGTCCCATAATCACGGTATATAACCTTATGCATAAGAAACTACCCTTTTATCAATGTACAAAACCATAAAAGGTAATAAACTGGGTCTAATTCCCAACATGAAAAACCCCAAACATGGGTATATGACACTTTTAGAATATATAATACAAAGATAATAAAAAAAAGACACAAACTACCTACCTTGATGTCGTACGATCAACACTCTTGAACTTAAACCCTTGAATTTCCCTAGAACAAGGTAGATCTACAAAAAGGTGAAAAGGGTTCAACCTTGAAATACTCATGATAGAGGATGAATTGAGAAGAGAGGATCTAGGGTAATTGAGAACTCATCGGTGGGATTAAAACTCACCTGATGACATCTCAATTGGATTTTAGATGGAGAATTGAGAGGGGTTCAAAGTTTGTGTCCATTCCGTCACTCTCCCATACGTACCAAGGGGAGAAGAAAATTGTTATGTACATGGGACGCGAACCCATTCCAATTCAAAAAATATAAAGAAAAGTACACAATGTGCTCATAAAATGTACAAGCCGTATATTAGCCTCAATCAGACCACGCTTTAGGAGGTCTTCCAAGTCACCACATGGACATGTACTCAGCCGTTACATGACTAATACGCAGCTGTACCCGGTACCCTGGTCCATAGAGTGTAATCACAAGTATATAGTGTGTACTTATAAAATTATCAATTCTTTTTTTCCTAAAAAAATCCCAAATTCAAGATCCAAACCTGAAATGAATATTAGGGTTCTTACAAACTTCCACCCTTAAATAAAATTTTCCCTTGAATTTTCCTTCTAAGGGTGGTGAAGAAGAATCTTTAAACAACTCTGGATGCTGTGATCGTACTTCGACCTCCCTCTCCCAAGTCTCATCCTGTACTCGCTACAAAACCTCAAACGTCCTGACATATCTCGGTGAAAGCTTCCCTTGTCTCCTAATACTCATGTGTCGCAACCTCAGTTTGACACGTAATAAAACCTAATCTCAGACCTTGAACTCCAGAGGTCTTATCCATTGATTAGCACACGATTTCTTCTGAGACTATGTAGTATCCATCCTCTTCCAAATCAACTCCACCTGCTCAGTGGTCTCGAGGAAAAAATGGGGTCCCAGAATAGCTGCCTCTCTTGTCTCCAACCAACATAGGGGTGATCATCATAGCCTATCATAAAAAGCCTCATAAGGTTCCATCTGAATCGTTGCCTAAAAACTATTATTGTAGAAAAAATCCACTAGGGGTATGTGTATCTCCCAAGATCCCCCAAAATCTAGGATTCATGCTCAAAGTATGTCCTCCAAAACCTGAATCATGTGCTCAGAATGTCCATCTATCTGGGGGTGGTAAGTTATAATCAGAAGTAACTATGCACCTAAAGCCCTTTATAGTCCCTACCAGACACGAGAAGTAAACCGGACATCCCCATCTGAAGTTATAGAGTGTGGAATCCCATGTAAACATACAATCTCTCAGATGTACAACATTCCATGAACTTCAACACTGATGGTTTTCTTAATCATCAGGAAGTGTGAATCCTTCGTGAGCCTATCAATAACAACCCAAACTGCATCATTCCCTCGAAGTGACCTTGGTAAACCTGTCAGAAAATCCATCGCAACATCATTCCACTTACACTCGAGAATAGTTAACTGCTATAAAATCCCTGTCGTTTGTTGATGCTCTGCCTTCACCTGTTAATAGGTGGAACATCTCATAACAAAGCTAGATAAATCCTTCTTCATACCCAGTCACCAGTACTGATGATGTATATCTCCATACATATTGGTGAAACTAAGATGAATTACCCAAACTGAGGAATAAAAATCTTACAACAGCTCCTTGCATATGTCTGCTAACACCCATACGTGCCCATGAAAATGAAAAACCTCATCCTCGCCTACTGTCCACCCAGAAGTAGGGTCCTCTCCTGAAATACTCTCCCATAGGACTAGGACATCAGAATATGATAGTTTCCTCATCCGCAATTGATCCTATAGAGTATAGGTAACACTTATAGAAGGTATAAACATTTTCCCATGTCTGTTGTGCACCTCCAAATGCATCTCAGAGAATAGAGACATAAACTGCCACTCACTACTAGCCTCATAAACTGCCTGTATCTGAGTCCTCCCACTCTATGCACCAGTCAGTGCATTGCCTTTCCCCAATGTATGGGAAAGCTCAAAGTCAAAATACTGAAGGTACTCAACCCACCTTCGCTGCCTCAAATTCAGATCTCATGAAGTAAAGATTTACTTTAGGCTTTTGTGGTTAGTGTATACCAAAAAATACTCTCCCAACAGATAATGTATCCAATAGCATAAAGCATGAAAAACTACAGCCAACTCAAGATCGTGCATCGGGTAATTCCTCTCACATGGCCTCAAATGCCGTTACCCATACGCAACAACTCCTTCCCCTTGCATAAGACCTACTCCCAGCCCGATACGTGATGCATCATATTAAATAGTGTAACTCTTTCCCGGCTCTATAAAAATCAGTATTGGGGATGAATTCAATTTTACTTTATGCTTATAAAAGGATGAATTACAATAATCTGTCCACAAGTACGTTACTCCCTTCTTAGTCAGGCACATTAGTGGCACTGATAAGCATGAAAAGTTTTGTATACAACACCTGTAGTAACCATACATCCCCAAAATACTCCATTCCTAAAATACGTTCTTCAGATTCTCTCAGAAAGATATTTCTCTCTCTTTCTTTGGGCCTACTGATACTCCTGTCTCTGAGATAACATGACCCAAGAAATGAATCCAGTCCATCCAAAAATGTCACTTTGAGATCTTTTCATATATCTGATGTTATCTCAGTGAACTCAATATGATCTCAAGATGGGTGGCATAGTCATGTCGAGTGTGAGAGTACACCAATATATCGTCCAATAAGACTACCAAAAAAGAATACAAGTAAGGATGGAACAGTCGGTTCATCAGTGCCAAGAAAACTTCCAGCACATTCGTGGGATCGAACGACATAACCAAATACTCATATAGACCATACATGCTCTGAAAGGCTGTAAGAGGTATATCTGATGGTCTAACATGAAACTAATGATAACTGGATCTCAAGTCAATATTCGAGAACACCCGACCTCCTCGAAGCTGATTAAAGATATCATCAATCCTCAACAAGGGATATCAGTTCTTGATCATCAACTGGTTCGACTTTCGATAATCCATACATAGTCTGAGGGTATCGTCTACCTTCTTTGCAAAAAGAACAGGTGAACCCCAAGGAGAAGTACTGGGTTAGATGAAACCCTTTACCTAAAACTCATCCAACTTCTTCTTGTTCTTATGTAAATCTGGTGTAGCCATCCTATAAGGAGGAATGAACACCAGTGATGCTCCTGGAACAAGATCAATAGACAAATATACCTCTCTCTCTAGAGTTAAACCTAAAAAGTTGTTTGGAAAGACATATTTGAAATGATCTTCCACTAGAGGAAATTACATCCATGAAATCCTGTGGTTATCCATATATAAAAAAGAAATAAATACTATAATTCCTCTCAAACCATGATGCTTGGGTCCAGCTCTGCTCGCCTAGAAATCCCATTCGACCTTGTGTAGAAAATACACACCCTCTAGTGACATGAAACTCACCCTGCGGTGATAGCAGTCAAAAAATTCTTGAAAGGAGGCCAACCAATACATTCTAAGAATGACATAAAAACCTATCATCTCCAAGACATAGAGGCCCCATAAGAAGTGACACCCACCAACCTCAATAGGGAACTCCTTTCACTAACACACACTTTCCGTTCTAATCCTCAACGGAGTGTCTTGCATCATAATATCCTCATAAGTAAGGATACATAGCCCAAGTCTCTCTACAATGGAAAATAATATAAAACTATGGGAATCCCCTATATCAAAGAGAGAAAAATCTAAAACAAAGGCAACTAGAATCATACCTATAACTGTAGAGGGTCTAGGATCCTAACCCTTCTGGGTTGGTTCCACTACAAAAGTATGACCTGTATCGTGGCCCTATGACCTTGCCTGACTACCCTGAGCTAATCCACCATACTGTCACTGAAATTATGCCATCTGGATACCAAAGAAACAACCACCTCCTTGGATTAAACAACCTGATGAACTCCAGTTCCCTGACTGATGAGAAAATGTTGGTCCTACTCATGAACATGGAGTCATAATACAGACCCTATCACTCACTGCTGGTGAGAACATCTAGAAAAAAAACCTGAATATGGACCATATTTCTGCAATATTGACACTTGAATAGGTCTTTTGGGCAATGTGGTCTTGTATTCCCACTCCTTATACACTGTTAGCATACAACCCGGATACCTAAAGAAGTATTATGTGAAAGATCCTTGTGGTGCTTTATGCTATTTGTTGAAGGAGTACCAGCCCTGGATGCTAAACCGCCCTAGATCACAACTCCCAACTCCCTCTGATTACGCTCGATAATCAGTTCCTGGTTCACTATAGCCATCATCAAAGTCAGCCTGAAAAAATTCACCTACAATCGAATGTCATACCTAAGACCATCCTCAAATTTCCTAGCCAAAGATAACTCATCACCTCTCAGAATAGATGTAAAGAACTGAAGCTCTGTAAAAAGAGAAGATTAATCCATCACTGAAAGAGAAACCTACTCCAAATGCATGAATTCCCAGGATTGATTGGACCTCGACTTCTTGGGGTAGAATTAATCATATAAGGTAATCTAAAACTCTTCCCAATCCATATCCCAATGACTTCCCTACTGTGAAATAACATCCCACTATATTTTTTAAGAATCACATATCATGTACGTTATTAGATTCACCCTCCTCCATATAGGCATCTCTAGATGATCAAAGATAGAGAGCATGGTCTCCAACCATGAATCTACAGCCTGTGGTCCTCCATCCCCTAAAAAAGTGGGAGGATTCTACTACTGTAACACCCTCATTAACTCTGCCATAGTTGGGGAAGAATGCAATGTTCATTGAAAAGTATGTAACATACTCAAAAATCCTTCACAAAACTATGCATCAACACCTGCATCCGGTATAACAGATGGTGCTAAGATGGGCATAATGGGAGGATCTGGTGGTAGTCCTTAATCTACACTTTTCGATGTCTGATCCTTGCCCTGTACCTGGAATTCAACTGGAGGATGTCTTGGTGGAATGACTCTGCATGGTCAATCACACACCTCAATTCAATATTATCAAGGAAATCAACTTAAAATTTCAAGAAAGGAACATTATAAGAAATAATTCATTTCCTAAAAAAGAGGGTTACACGATGTGTAGAACCACTACATGACATGTTCTATTAAGCTTTAACATGGGTGTGTACTTATTCCAATCCTAGTTGTGTAACACCCCTTATAGACGACGTGTTCCTCTTGAGATACAACATGTACTTGAATTTTCCCTCCTGCCCAAGTACTTCTACACGGCTCGAACCACACGGTTCTACTGGTGTAACACTACACGACATGTTCACCCTAGACAAAATGTGTACCAATTAAGTTCTATTCACCCGTTTCGTTAGTCACAAAACTAGATACACAGTCAATTTCTACACGGAATTTATAACCTAAACACGGTGTGTAAAACCCAAATTTTTTCCACCTGTGTCGTTAGTCAAACAACCGGATACATGGTCTCTACATCAGGAAATGTATTTCAAGTACAAGGTGTGTTCTATAAAGCTTTTATCAGCCCCCTGTCTCTGCTCACACAGTCCTTCACATGGTCAAGGACTACATAGCGTGTACATACAGTACATGGTGTGTACTTAAGAAAAGTTGTTTATTCTAGAACAGAATAACACATGGCGTGTGTTCATAACATCACACACTGTGTTTTTTGGATTTCTTGACATTAAGGCTATGAAAATTCTTTATAACCCTTAAAAACATAAAATTTTATCCAAGGAATGACAAATTCTAACCCATGGGAGCCCATAATCCTTGCGAGTCAAAGTTTGGCATCCTTTTTCACATCATAACTTGAAAACAATTGATTAAAGTTAAAACATGATCCACCAAATTCTGATCCAAGAGGTCCCATAACACCTCAGAGACCAAATATTGTCATCCATCCAAATGAAATTTTATTGATAACAATAACCTCTCAAAATAGAGGGTATTATTTCACAACATCATGCATATCTAGCACAACATCGATCACAACAACATGAAATCAACAATGCATCCTAAATGGCATGACAAGAATACATGACTTGTGATATCTAGAAAGTGCCTATATGATGCATGAGATGGCATACCCTCATATCATCAGGTTTCAATAGAAATAGAACCACAATGATATAAATCATAACATCTCAAAACAAGTGAATCACTCAATGATGAAATCAAATCAACTGTAATAATTGCAAAACCAGAAAAATTGCAACATTCAAGGTAACTTGGATTTTTCTTGTACATGAGTTAGCTACTTCTGAGCACATCTTATTCCCAACTACCTATTTCTTCATATCCCTATCTATAGGGTCTAAATAGTATGGAAAAGTAGAAAATAAACCTCCTCTGATACCACTTTGTAAAGTACCAGTTTTGGGTGGCGCCCAAAGGTGTCTCGTACCTGATTGGCCATATGGCCTCAAGTGCATTTTCCCAAATGCCAGAGGCTGCCCACTAGCAGTGAAGGACTTGGGTGTGATATTTGGGAAACTATTACCTCATTGTAAAAGTATACATTGTGGAAGAAAAAATAGTAAACAATAGCGGAAGCATTAATACCAAAAAAAGAAGTAAACTTCAAAAGACTAATAGGAATATAACAACTGAAGCATATATAAGTGATGCATGTCACATGTGTCTAGGAAAGCATCCAAACAAGTCACAATACTAGAAATAAAATACTAAAACCAAATTATAGAAAAATAGTAAACTCTAACAACATCGCAAGCCTCAACTTGGTCCCATGCTCTCCATCTCTAATAATAATCAATTACTCGATGAAGAAGGGTGCTTACCCTTATCTATACCTACAACCATATAATCTATTTGGTTCCAAAATCATGACCCAAATAGGTTGTGAGACAAATCCTAGTAGGAAACCGCCCAAATATCTATGCTTAACTATTAGTGAATATATATATAGTAGGTAATATGATGAAATGAAGCAATAAAATTAGAATTCCTCAAAAGTAAACAATCCTATAGTTTTCAATTACATTTATTTTCATTTATTATTAAAATCATTTAATCTTGTAAACATTGGGATCTAGCCTAATCTATGTATCCCCTATTTAATAGTTTCAATAGACGTCTCATAAGACCATATAAATAATCAAGTAAGACTAAGTCAAAGATTTTACTTTGGATTGGAAGACTCGTCACAAACATTCAATTATTCAATAAAGACCCTTTGGGAAAGTTGTCATAGTCTAATCACCCCATGGTCTAACATAACAATAATTAATTTAATAAAGACCCTCTGGGTATCTCTCCAGGTTCAACCCCTTTGGTCCAACATAGCTCTAAAAATTTACAAATTATCACCTAGGTAGCTCACAAGGTCAATACCCCTTGGTCAACATAGCATCCATTCATTTAATAATGTCCCTCTCAATAGCTCTCACAGTCTAACACCACTGGTCTATGTCCACCAAACAAATATCACATTCAATACCCCTGGGTCAAAATAATAACAAACATACATAGGTGACCCTACCTTGGAAAGCTCTCACAATCAAATTATCCATGGTCAAACTTTCACAATGCATATCACACGCATCTCATATAATCATCGACTCCATCCTAACAAGAAAGTCATGGAAAACATGGAAAGCCTAATAGGAATACTAGACCAAATGGCCAGAAAATATTCAACAAGGGGAACACACCCATGGTGTCTCATAATCAAGGTATATAACCTTATGCATAAACAACCACCCTTTAATCAATCTAACAAACCATAAAATGTAATAAATAGGGTCTAATTCCAAACACACAAAACCCCAAATGTGGGTATACAACACTTTTAGCATATATAATCCATGTACAATCTAATAAAGGAAAAAACTACCTACCTTGATGTCGTACGATCAACACTCTTAAACATTAACCATTGAATCAGCCTAGAATGACATAGATCTACAAAATGGTGAAAAACGTTCAACCTTGAAATAACCATGAGAGAGTAAGAATAAGGAATAGAGGATCTACGGGAATTGAGAACTCACTGGTAGGATTCCAATGCACCCGAAGGCATATAAATCAGTGTTCGAATGGAGAATCAGGAGAGGTTTGAAGTTTATGGCCGTTCCATCGCTCTCCTGTACGAACTGAGGGGATAAGAAATATGTTCTGGACATGATACGTGACCCTTCTCTAATTCATCAAATAAAAGAAAAGTATACTACATGTTCATTAAATGTACATGCCATGTATTAGCCTCAAGTAGCCCTTATTTTATATAATCTTCTAGGTCACCACATAGCCATGTACTCATACATCACACAACTAGTGCATGGATTTACACGGTACCCAGGTACATGACGTGTACATAGAAAATTCTTATTTTTTCCTTTTTTCCTAAAAAACAATCCTGAAGTCAATATCCATACCTGAAATTAAGATTCGAGTTCTTACAATTAGCATGATATATTCATTTCAAATTAGATAGACTATTATTTTATAACTAAAGATCCTTCACATTCTAGAGAAATATAAAAAATGGAAAATCCACCTACCTAGAATATGTTCAACACAAATAATTTCGAGATGATCTCATAGGTATGGGTTCTCCATCCATTTTTATTTTGTTTTCAAGTCCAATGAAAAAAAATTCATTTAATAAATTTTCTATAATTGAAATAATTTATAGCATGAAATATGATTTTATGACATGAATCTTTGAGATGATGCATATAAAAAAATTAAAGTCATCTCATATTTAAAATACCACAAAACCATTAATGCCATGAATAAAATTTCACACCATGAATGAACTAATTTAACATCCCAAAAAAACTACTTAGAAAATTATTCTTACCCTGAATAAAATTCATGGAATCTTACAAGAAACCATTCATGTCATAAATATCCATTCATGGTGTGAACCATCTCCTGCAACCAGGTTCCAACTATCGAGGCACCTTCTTCTCTGAACATAACCAACAATTCAACCCAAGCACTCAAAACATTTAATAAACAATGTAAAACCTGGATGTATCTCAAACCAATGGTGTCCCATTCTCCTTAAAATTTGGATTTACATCCTTATAAAGCTATATATTGGTGGTGTATATGAAAATTTTAGGTGTTTCACCCATATAAAATGCTCTTTTTCTTGAGTATATTCTTTAATCTGATCATATTTCCATAACACTCATACCATGGAAATAGTTATCCCTCACAAGGTATTTTACTATCTATTGAGAACCCAAATTAGTTCAATGATAAATGTCACATCTGGATCAAGAGTCATATGATCCCAACTAGTCACATGACTAGGATCTGGCTGGTACTTCTTTAATTGAGAGACATATAAAACATTATGGATGACACTGAATCTCAGTGGAAAATCAAATCTATATGCAATGTTTCTAAAAATTTACATAATCTAAAAATGGTTCCACATATCTAGGAACTAGTTTTCCTTTACCAATTGATAATGTCCCAATCGTGGTGACACATTAATAAGTACAAGGTCACTTACATCGAAATATAATGGGATATGACGATGATATGCATATGTTTTATATCTTCTTTGGGATGTATCCATCTACTTTGTAATCATCTAAATATTTTTTATAATATCCCAGACAATATTAGGTATAATTAGTTAAGTTTCTCTCATTTCTACCCAAAAAATTGGAGTGCGACAAGGAAGACTATACAATTCCCCAAATGGATTCATATGTATCATTTCTTGATAGATATTATTATATGATAACTCCACTAATGGTATATGATCTTCCCATATGCCACCAAATTCCATGACACAAGATTTTAATGTATCTTCCAACGTGTGAATCCTATGTTTTAACTACTCATCCATCTGATAATGATATGCTGTGCTCATGGTCATCTTGGTTCCAAAAGCCTATTTAAAATAGTGATAAAACTAAGAAATAAATTGAGGATCTTTTTCAAAGATAATAGAAAATGGTACTCTATGAAACTTAATTACTTCTAGAATATAATTTTTTTAGATATACTATCATGTTGGACTCTTGTATTGGGAGAAAGTGTGTTGAATTTGTGAGTCAATACAAAATTATAAAAATAGAATCTCGTTTTTGAAGTGTCTATGGTACACCCATGAAAAAATTCCATTTTATTTTTATCCTATAAAAAAATAGTTATAGATATATATTACAACATACCAGCTAGACATTGATACTAATCATTTACCTGCTGACAAGTGATACATCTCACGACATGGTCTAAAATATTTATTTTTATACCTGAACACCATAAGTGGGTTTTAATTTCCATATACATTTTTTTGAGTACCCAAGTGAATATCCCATTTTAAATGGTGATACATTAAAATAATCTATTCCTGGAAAGATTGGGGTACCAAAATTATATTTTGAAAACACAATACCAAGTTTTCATTCATTTTCCAACCATCCATGGTCTTACCACAATTTAGGTTTAACTAAATGGTGATTTAATCAGGATCCGATCATTTATAACTACATTTTTCAAATCAAGAATAATAGTAATTAGGAAGAAAACTGCATTTTTATTCTATTCGACACAGTTCATATGAATGTTAGTAATAATACTCATCAACTTCCTTTAGTCACAAGATTCTATAAAAATATCATTATAAGACTCTTGAGTTAATGAATCATCCACTAAATTCTATTTATCATATGTATACACCATGTTCAAGTAATGAATCTAGATACACTCCACCCAAAATCATTGCCTCATGTTTTGGTCACTATGAGAGAATATATATTTTAATATTTTATAATAAGTGAAGATTGCAAAATTTTCCCCAAAGTGATAGCGATGGTATGATTTTAAGGCATGTATCACTATGAAAAAACCGAGGTCATGCATTGATAAACTCGTTTCATGTGTTTACAACTATCTCAGTCCATAATCCACAAAATGATCTACCAACATAACAACACAAATTATTCCTGATATAGATGCATCACAAAATACATCAAAGTTGTGACCTGGTTCTGGTAAGATGAGGGTAGGTTTTATAGTGAGTATATAATATCCGTATCCATTTAGGAGGTACGTTCTTACTTAAAATTTTGTTCAAATTCCTTTTTTAGTTAATAAAATACTTCTCAAGAGAATGAGTGGTCTTGGGGGGTGTTTCAAGTGTTCAGGGCACAAGAAAGGGGGAAATAAGGCTACTCTGTGCTGAGAACATGGTTGACGCACAATTAATACTAACTGTGCACCCTAGAAAAGGAAACCATGATGCCTAACTCCCTAGGACAATGGGTAGTGTATAGACATAAAATATTTTTTTTCAAAATGTGTGAGTGGTCCAGACAAACCATTCGGTCAGGGCCCCCTCTTAGACTAAGTGTAGCACACAGTTGGTGCATGGTTTGGCCAATCATATGACCAAACCGTGTGACTCATTTAAATAGGGTTAATTTAAATTTTACCCCCTCAGGATTTAAGGGTTCTTGCCTTATTTTCTTCTCCTTTCCACATCCATATTCTTGATTGATGAACCCAGAGTTCTACCCACTTCTAAGGATCATTCTCCCTCATTTTTGAGTGGTTTGAAGTGTTGTTTAGTGAGAATAAAAGATCTAGGATAGTCAATCAATCCTCCTCATTCTATTTTATGGTAGAACCATGGTGTGTTGTTTTTTCTCCTTATATACACTATAAAACCTTATTATCATAAATATTCTTTGTTTGGGATTTGAAGGTTTTTTTTAATTCAAATATAGGGCTATGTTTGAGAGAGAAATTTTCTATGAACTTTAGGTTGGTGGTATACAAGCTATATCCCATAGTCTTATTGTTTATTCATGTTTAGGTACTTGTGTACCTATGTCATTGTGATGAATATTTATTCCCTTGACAGGTAATGATAATTTGTGTGTTTTAATGATGTGTTAGACCCCTCATGACCCCATTTGGTTCATTGAGGATGATTAAATTGAGCCTAAATGGACACCCAAGTTATTTTTCACTCTGTTATACGTGGAAATTGATTTTTTAATTGATGAATTGATGGTTTTATGTGATAAAAAAAATTGTAATTATGTTTAGAATGCTAAAATGGAATAAGGGGGTGTTTTTTCTAACTTGAAAATTTTAAATGAGTTACGACGTGGTAATGGGTAAATGTGATAAACGGTTAAATAGATAGGTCCATGTGGGTAAATGGTTTGAAAGGGTGACCGATGGTTGTAATTGTGATCAAATGATGAAATGGGTTAGTTATGAAATTGATTAAAGAGTTTAATGTGATGAACTTTGGTAATGTGATAAATGAAGAGTTGAACCCTTGTTTTTAATGTTGTCTAAAAAGGTCACAGATGATTAACCTTGTAATGAATGATCAATAGTATGGATGGGATGTTATAATGAGGCTCCTCACCCTTGCGTTGAGTTGGACTGTTCCTATAGGTTACACTGATGCATTTTATAGTTTAGGATTCTAGGATGATTCTCTAAGCTCCTATGGTATGGACGTGGGATGGGTATTTGGATTGAAGCTCTAAGGTACATTGTTAAATTGTATTTATAAGTGAATTACCATTTGATGTAAAGTTTTGATCATCATTGTGTATGTTTCATACCTTTGGAATAGGATAATAAAGGTTTAGTAGTTGGGTGCCCTGGTGGAACCCGAGGGACAAAAGTCTAATGAATAATTATTAATAGGAAACATGATCATTTTCATAGTCTTGTTTATTATTCTCAGAACTTCTACATACAATTTTATTTGAATGGATATTATTATAGAAACCTTTGGTGTTGGACTACTAAATTTTACTCACACCCTTATTGGGCCACTATTGGGTACCCAAGAAAACTTTATGGTTGCAGGCCAAGATAAGTGAAAAGGTCCAATGATAGATGGTTGATATGAGATTTTGGACAAAGAGGGAACCTGATGTGATATCATGATCTATTTTGAGGAATTTTCTGTCATCATGCCTTTTTGGGTTTTCTTGTGACACTTTACACCTGTAGGACATGGAATGTTTCTTTTTATAGTTGTGGGAATTTAATATTGTGGGGATTTGGTTAAATGATCCATGTTTATTGATCATTATTACTTATTATTTATTTTTCTTTTTTTTCACTATTGTTTTACATTGTTAAAGAGGGTATAATCTTCTACTGTATCTCATAAGACCCTTGTTTCTATTAGGTATCCTCTAGAGTATGGTGAGGTGTTCCAAATGTCATGTGGTGATCGAGCTTGGGGAACCAGTTATAGTGGTACTTGGGATAGGATATTACAAAGTGGTATCATAGGGGTTTTCATTTTTGTTGTTTTCCTATTTAGGAATAGTAGATAGAAGATTAGGATGTATCGGGCCTTAGAAATGAACTTTTTTATGGGATTAGCTAACCTATGTGCCGAGGAAAACCCATGTTCCTAGGTTGGGATTTTTGTTCTTGATGTTTTCTATTATTGTTGGATGTTATTTCACCTTGGGTGATGCACTTATTATGTGATATTATTGTTTTATATGGTTTTATTCATGGAATGTAATGGATTGAGGTTTTTATATGCATGAATCATTTTAGGCACTCCAAATTTATGTGGCATGCATCATGTTAGGAACTCATAGAAAATCAGGTTATGGTGGGTTATGAGAAATAAAAATTGTTTTTTTGGTTTACTTGTGGCTTTAAGAAAATAATTCCTAATAAGAAAGTCAAAAATTGTATTAATTAAAAAGTGATATATAGAAAGGGGTAAAATGGAACATAAATGATAAATATTTAATATGTTTTAATGTGAAATGGTTTAAATGGTGTAAAATAAAAGGTTTTGTGATTTTTTAAGTTTGGTTTACCCCATGTTAGCCATGGCCCATGATAGGAATGGTTGAGGGTAGTGTAATATATGTGACTATATCCATTGGGATAATGTGTGCAGAGTGGGTTGTTACTGGTTAGTAGTGAGACCTATTTTGTATAAACTATAGAAGATATATGTTATATGTTTTGATATGTGTGTTTGGAATTGTATAAAGATTCCACCATTATGACGTTTACCAGTTGGGCAACCAGAGGAAATCACTGAGAATGATCCTCTAATAGTGGGACAAGATCCCATGTTATTTCTATGTAATAGGGGAAGATAATTTCAATGATAACTTCACCTGTTTTATGTATTTTATGGAGATTGATCCAGGGAAGACTCCACCAATTATGTTTTACTTAATAAGAGAGTTTCAGTTATAGCACCCTCCAAACGTTTCTATAGAGGGTGATCGTGAGTCAGAAAAGTTCTAGATTGAGTCTATCCATATGATTTCGGACCACTTATAATCTCATCACGAGAATGGGGTCAAGTTGGCAACATATATGTTGTGAGGGATGGAAAATCACTAGTGGGACATTCAGGTTCAGGCAGAGTAGACAGATGATATGCTATAGAAGGATTTCTTGGATTTTTGTTGGAACATTTATATCCATAGATTATGAGAGAGGAAAGAGCTATGGATTTTATGAGGTTGAATCAGGGGACTATATCCATGAGGTATTATGCTGTCTTCTTTAATGACTTGCAATGATTTTTTCCAGCATTGGTAGGGGATGATTCATCGATGGGGAAATGTTTTTGGGATAGACTTAGATGAGAGATAAAGACCTAGGTGAATATCTTCCGATTAAAGAGGTTGGATTAGGTAGTGGATCCAACCCACATTTTTTAAGGGATCTTGAAAGAGACTTCTAGTGGTGGAAATGGGGTTTCAGTTGGGTAGTCTAGTGATATGAATCTCAATATTATGAAGCATCATTTTGAGATATTTCTCTAGTGAGGTGGGGGAAAGAATGGTTTAGGGAGGGGATAAGTATCTCATTATAGTGATCCGGTGTTATTCAGTCTGTGTGGCGGGCCAAGACACAAGCATGATTAGTGTTGTTGACCACCAATTGAGTCCTGTGCATGAATTAGTATGGGAAATGTACAAAGGTTTTGTTGGAACCATCAACAGGTGGGAATTGATAGAGGATCAAGGTAGTTGTAGAGTTATGGAAGGGGTTCTACCACCACATAACAGATAGTAAGCTAGAGTTATATTAGGTATACCAACTAGAGTGGAGGATATGGTGATACAGGATCATAGAGACTGAATCAATAGGTTAGTGAAGCACATGGTACCCAAGAAGGATCATAGGGAAGAGGGACAAGTCAGCTACATGCAATTTAGAATGCACCAGGTGGTGGAAAGGCTGAACCGTTGATTGTCCGAGGTAAAATTATTGTATATTATACAGTTGATAGTGCTTTATTTGATTTTGGGACATCAACATATTTCATATATTCCCATTTTTTAAGTGTTTTGGGTCTGGTAATGGCGTATATGTTTGGGGTGATGTCCATCAATACACTGTTGTGGGTGAAATCAGAGGGTATTCGTCATTGTAAGGAGTGTAACCTTAATATTGGTAGGTACCATCTCCTTTGGTACTTGTATGTGATTGAGATGATAGATTTTGACCTGATACTAGGGATGGAATGGTTTGTTACATTTCGTGATCACATTGACTATTATCATAGGAGAGTAAGTTTTACATCTCTTTAAGGTGACACTTATGTTCATTATATGGAATGGAATATCTAGGCTGGATGTGCAAGGATGATTTGTCTGAAATTGTGTAAGCTCATAGATCAAGTGGAAAGTATTATTATTGATGATTAGGGTGTGGAGAATAATGTCTTAACTCTTATAGTGGTTCAATTATAGGATATTTTTCTTGATTATTTTTTAGGTTTTCCACTCGAGAGAGTGGTTGAGTTCACTATTGAGCTGATTCCTGGATTTAAGACAGTGTCTATTCCAACTTATAGAATGACACCATCATTAATTCAAGAGCATAAAATTTAGCTAGAGGAATTATATGAAAAGTGATTTATCTATCTGAGTATGTTACCATGGGGATATATGGTTTTGTTTTCTAAAAAGTCTAACAGAACGTTGCAGTTTTGTTTTGATTATTAGAAGTTGAAACAGATAAAAATTAAAAACTGATATCCATTCCCACACATTAATGATATTTTTGAACATCTAAAGGGTGATTGCATGTTTTCCAAAATTTCTCTGAGGTTAGGGTTATCATCAGCTAAAAGTGATACCTTTTAATATACCATGAAATACTTTTAGAAGTAATTATGGTTTATCTGATTTTTTCATAATGGTTTCTGAGTTAATAAAAACTCCTGTTATTTTCATGGATTTGATGAAGTGAAACTTTCACCCATTCTTGGACCAATTCTTAGTTGTTTTTAGATGATATCTTGGTTTACTCCCAATGTCACATACTTGAATTATTTTAATGTTATTTTTCATTTATTTTCCATTTTTGCTTTGTTGTGGTGGTTTCCCATACATTTTTTGAGGAAAGGATGGGTTTTCGTGATTTGGGCCAAACTGTGAGCCCATTTCCAAATTCAAAAACCAATTTTTTTCTTTTATAAATCATTAATTTTTCAAAATTTTACACCCATTACACTTCCCAATTACAAATCCATAGTATATTAAAACCACCATATCCATTTGTACCACATAGGAATCCATAATCATGATGGATTTGGGTTTTTTATTAATCTATTAGGTCAGCCCAAAAGCCCATTTCCCACTTTATTGTTTTTTAATTATTTAATATCTCATTCAATTTTTAAGTTTTTTTGGTTATTTTAACTCTCACCCAAGAAAAATTACCCAAGGTGCGTCCCCATGCTCTCCTACCCCTCTTTGGAGCCCATTTTCATCGCGAATTTGGGAAAAACTTCTCTGGATTTCTCAAAAAACCCATATTTGAAGAGGTAAATTGTTTCTTTCATAACTCCTTTAATTTTTAATATTTCCCCCCATTACAGTTCCAACATGACCTAATCATCCTTATTCGAACCTCACTTTCATTTTTTTCTGTTTGGAAATTCATCTACTAGTGTATTTGGGTCATTTTATTCAAGATTTCTTCAAGTAAGTGTTTCTCTCTTTATTTCCTTCCTTCTCCTTAGGGTCTCTTCCGCCTTTCATGAATTTTTAAAATTTCCAGAAGTTAGGGCTAATACCTATGGTGTTATTTGGTGTCCTTTTGGTCAAATCTTGGTATTTTAGGTTGCTTTTCACTTCCTTGTGGTGTGGCGGTGGTGCAGTTGATGTTTCACACCAAGATTTGAGGGTTTTGACACAAAAGGTAGGTGATTCCATGTATAAGCAATTATTAATGAGTTATCTTTCTTGGTTTATTAATTTATCATGTTCCTAATATGTTGTATGTGGTGAAAAAACCATTTTTGGTAGCAATAGTAAAGCATTTAGTTTTAAAGTTACATTTTTTTTGAAGTTGTGTCCTTTTCAAATGTAACTCATGTGATATCTCTTGTGTTAGTATTATTAAATGTGAAAGTGATTTATTAGTTGTTTAAAGGGTCTTCAAATTATGGTTTGTTATTGTTTTAGTGTCATGTAGGCCTCAAAATAGGGTTTTAAATGGGTTTTATGTGTAAAACCTTGTTTTACTCCTTGAAAGTGTTTTATGAAAATGCGTGTTTTTCACGTGTATCTTTTGTGATATTATTTAAAGTAATTTTATAGAACCTGAGAGTGGTTTAAGAAATGATTCAATGGCTGTAAATTATGTTTTGGAGTGGTTTTGGTGTGCTTTTTTCCTTGAGAGAGGGTTTTGAAATGGATTTTTTGTGAAAAACATGGTTATACCCCTTGGGTTTGTTTTATGAAAATTGAAAAGGATTTAGCGAGTTAAAAAAAGTGGGAAAGTGATGTAAATGTAGTGTTTTAGTGATTTTACTCACTTAAAATGAATTTTTGAAAGTTAAAGAGGTTATTTAAGATGTAAAACATTTTAAAAATGTTTTATAAATTGCTGAAATGTTTATCAAATTGTAAGAAAGGTGCAAAACACGTTTGGGGGCTGTTTTGTGTGAGTATGATGTGAAAAATGATTTTTTTCTTGTGAAAGGAGTTTTATATGACATGTATGTTGGATGTTTGGTGAATGTATGATGTGGAAGTGGTATTTTCATGTGAAAATTATATTTCATGGATTGTTGAACTTGTTTGAGCACAAGAGGAAAACCCGAGTATCTAGGTGGGTGGACGTATACTAGTAGATAGTGATCCCATGGGGTTTGTCCTCAGTTTCACATAGAAAGTTTGACATTAATAACACTAACTAAACTATTATGAGGATGATGATGGGATAACACTAGGTTATGGGTATGATTCCTACTAGTGGCTCTTGTGCACGAGAACAGATATTGTGATGATTACTTTCACCGAGATACGAGGTACCTAGGACCCACAACGAGCTAGTACCTAGAGGTTTTTTTCCGTTACTTATTCTCATTAGATGATTTATTCTTACCATAGGCATACAATATGTTTTTTTTGGAAAATTAATTAGCATTTTTATTTTATTTAAAAGTGTTGATTATTTAAAATAGCCCACTTGAAAACTGTTTTTATTTAAAGTTGCATCTTTTAGAAATTGTAACTAGCATTTCATGTTTATGAAAACTTGAAATATTTTCATCTTTGAATTTTTATCACATGGAATATATTAGTGGTGGTATCCTACTGGGGTTTTGAAAACACCCTACCAACACATTTGGGTGTAAGTAGACTTGGTTATTTTTGCCTCAGGTTTAGATACAACTTTTGTTCCAATGGTTTGGGTTTTTATCTATCCATCGTGATGCGGTGTTGTAGTGATGGATTGAGGGCAGTGCCTCTTACCATGTGGAGGTTCTTGGTATGGCCATTTTTGGTTTATTCATTTTTATAGTCTTTGAGAATTGTTTTATGTTATGTAATTCAATTCTGAAATTTTTTAAAAGATGGTTTTGTTTGAAAAATCCAGATTTGTTTTGTTGGATTCTTTAGTTCTTGTATGTTTATAAAATCAAGAAAATAATTCCCAAATTTTATTATATGACACCTGAGAACTTGTGTCATCCCATGGGGATCGGGAATGCCCTTATGTCTTTTCTATGGGCCAGGTTGGGTGTCAGTTTTGATGGTGATTAGATTCAGTTCGTGACACCCAAAATCATGATGATCATTCCCAATATCTTGAAATTCTCTTGAGTACAATGAGAGAGCATAGGATATACACCAAGCTATAAAAGTTCCATTTCTATCAATAAGGTAAACTTATTGGGTCACATCATTTCAGAGGAAGGTGTGTCAGTGGACCCAAATAAGGTTCAAGTAGTTGTATCTTGGTAGAATCCTAAGAATGTTTTTGATGTTCTAAGATTCCTGGGTTTAGTGGGATATTACTGAAGGATAACCAAAGAATTTTATCACTTGGAAGTGATACTATCGAGCTTGACCAAGACAATTACAATGTTTTAGTGGTTCGAAGCATGTGAGAATTCATTTTAGTAGCTGAAGAAACTATTGACCACTGCAATGATCTTGATCTTACCCGATCCAGGTAAAAAGTATAATTTTTTTATGATTCATCTACGATTGTAATTTGGAAAATGTTAATGAAGGGAGATCGATTCATGGAATATGGATCATGATAGTCAAGGAAACATGAATGGAACTATATTACACATGATCTTGAGTTTTATGTAGTGGTTTAAGGCTTGAAATGTTGGAATAATTATATAATGCGTGAGAATTAGTTATTTATATCGATGATAAGTTCCTTAAGTTAATTTTTTCCTAGTTTGATTTGAATATTTGGTAGCAGATATAGTAAGAGTCCATGAAGTATCTAAACTTAAAGTTAGCATATACATTGGAGAAGGGAAACAATTTCACAAATATGACGAGTCAGAAGAAATAGACTTGGGTGGTTTATGAGTGTATTTATGAGTGAACAGTGATGTCTTTGTTTGATAAGATGCATCTAAGTGTTTAGGAGAAGCATGAGTTGATGAAACTCATGTCCTTGTAAACTGATCTATCTCTTCTAGACCATGTTAAGAGAAGACAATATGAAGATTCAAAATTTTTGGATTTCAGATATATTTTTGAAGGTAGTGATCCACCTTCTAATTAAACTATTGATGAGGATGATATTATTCATGTTCATGTCCATGTTGTTGTGCCTACTTGTATGTGGGAAGAGTTGATGTGTGAGTTCCATGCTTTGAAGTGGGAGGTTCATCTTGGGTTATAAAAGATGTATAAATATCTTCAAAGATAGTATTGGTGGTAAATAATGAAAAAGGATATTTCATGTTTTGTGACATGTGGATGCACCTTTCAAAAGGGGAAGGTCGAGCATCAGTGACATGATGGACTTTTATAACTATTTCTCATTTTGAAATGGATGTGGGAATATGTTACCATGTATTTTGTGGTAGGCATCCAAAGAATTCCTCAGAAGAATGAAACAATTTTGGTGATTGTGGATTAGTTGAAAAAGATATCTCATTTATTTCTGATTTAAGAGAATTTCACCATTGACCAGTTGGGTTACTTGTATGATTGAGAGATATTATGTTTTCACAAGGTACCATAGACTATTGTTTCAGATCAAGATCAATGATTTAATTCATGATTTTGAAAAGGTTTGTATAATGATCTGGGTACTCATGTATTTTTTAGTATGTATTTTTACCCACATATAGATGGAAAATCAAATCATACTATCTAGGTGTTAGATGACATGTTGAGTGCATGTTTCCTAGAATTTGGTTGATTTTGGGAGAAACACAGAGCACTTGTTGATTTATCCTAAAAAAATAGTTATCATGTGACTATTTATATGGAACTATATGAGGCACTCTATGGTAGACCATGTAGATCACCCTTATATTGGAGGGAATTGGGAGAATTAGAGTTTTTGTGACTAAGTCTTGTGTAGGAGTCATCAAAGTATGTTCAATTGATTAAAAATCATATGGATACAATATAGAGTAGAAAAAATTCATATTATGATCAATACCTTCCACCTATTGAGTTTATAGTGGGTCAATTTGTGTTCCTTTAAGTTTTTCTGAGACTAAGTCACCATTTGATTAAAAAAGGGAAGTTGGAACTCAGATACATGGGGCCATTTGATATTGTGGAAAGGATCAGACTAGTGGAATATTAATTAGATCTTCCATAGAAGTATAGAGGTATGTAAAATGTTTTTAATGTTTTAGATCCTTGATAGTTTCACCTAAATGATTCTCATGTTATAGATGTTTATGAAATTGAGATTGAGTCTGATGTATCCTTTGAGGAACATCTGGTTCGGATTGAGATCACAGTGAGAAGACTCTTCAGGGTAAGACCACACCTTTTGTCCAAGTGTTGTGGAAGCATGGAAATGTTTAGGTGGAAAATTGAGAGAGGGAGGAAGATATTCAGTCCCAGTGTCATGAACCCTTTACCTTTGCGCCTTAGCGATGCTTGGAAGTGAATCTTGATGATAATATGCAATAAAGTGGGGAGGTTGTAAGATCCCAACCCTATGAGGAGGTACTTTCTTGTTTAAAATTTGGTTTAACTCAATTTATTTTAGTTAATAAAATTATTATCAATATAATGATTGTTCTCATGGGTTTTTAAGGGGTTTAGGACTAGAAAAAGGGATTAAGGAGGGCATTATATGCTGGGAGCATGATCAGAGCCTAGTTAGTACAAATCATGCTCCCTAGACTATGAAACCTAACTCCCTTGGATAGTGGTTGGTTGATGGATTACCATAGGGGTTTTCAAAACCATGTGAGAAGCCTAAACAAACCATGTGTCCAAGACCCATATTGGACAGATGTTGCCACATAGTTGGCGCATGGTTTGGTAAACTGTGAAACCAAACCATGCACCAGATTTAAAAAAGATAAATTATCATTTTACCTCATCAGGATTTAAGGGTTCTTAACCTATTTTCTTCCCATTTCCACCTCCATCATCTTGAGTGATGAACTAGGAGATATCCTCTATTACAAGGATCATTCTCCCTCACTTTTGAGACTTTTTAAACATCTTTTAGTGTGAATTGAAGTTCATGGTGATTCTACATATATTATTGCTTTTATTTTCTAGAAGAACCATGGTGTGTTGTTTCTTATTCTTTTAAATCCTATAAAACCTTATTTTCCAGAAAATTCTATTTTTGGGGTTTGAAGGTTTTTTAAATCGAATAAAAAGCTATGTTTGAGAGAGAAATTTTCTATGAACTTGATTTTGGTGGTTTATAAGTTATATCCCATAGTCTTTTGTTTATTCATGTTCATGTGGTTGTGTAATTATGTTATCGTGTTGCATATTTGTTCCCTTGGCATGGAATGATAATTTGGGTGTTTTAATGATGTGTTGGACCCATCATTACCCCATTGATTTCATTGAGGATGATTAAACCGAGCCTATAGGGCCACCTAATGGGTGTTTCACTCCATTATACATGGAAATTGAGTTGTTAATTGATGAATTTATGGGTTTATGATATTAAACCAATTGTAATTGTGTTTATAATGCTAACATAGAACAAGGGGGTATTTTTCCTAACTTGAAGATTTTAAATGAGTTACAACATGTTAATGGGTAAATGTGATAGACAGTTAAAGAGACAAGTCCATGTGGGTAAATGTTTTGAAAGGGTGACTGATGGTCATAATTATTCTTAAATGATGAAATTGGATAGTTATATAAATGAGTAAAGAGTTGAATGTGATGACCTTTGGTAATGTGATAAATGAATAGGTGGAACCTTGTTTTTAATGTTAGTTAAAAATGTTATAGATGATGAACCTTAGAATGAATGATTAATGATTTGGCTATGATTCTGGACTGAGGATCCTAACCCTTGGGTTGGGATGGAATGATACACTAGGATCCACCGATGCACTATATTATTTAATATTCAAGAATGATTCTCTATGCTTCTACGATATAGACATGATATGGGTACCTAGATTGAAACTTCAAATTAAATTATTAAATTTAAATTATAATTGAATAACAATGTGAATTAATGTGCTAACTCCCCTTTTGTATTATTTATACCTTTAATTTAAGATGATATAGGTTTAGTAGTCGGATGTCCCGATAGAACTTGAGGACCAATAATCTAATGATTAATTGTTAATATGAAGCTTGATTATTTTATCAGTCTTGTTTATTATTCTTGGAACTTCTACATACACTTTTATTTGAATGAATATTATTGTAGACACCATTGGTGGTGGTATGATGAGTTTTAATCACACCCTACTCAGACTGCCATTGGTTACCCGAGGAGTATTTATTGTTATAGGTTGGATAAGGGAAAAGTCCCTATGATAGATATATGATATGGGACATGGTATGAACATGGATGAGGGGACTAGACATGACGTTGAGACCTGTTTTGGGGATTTTTCTTTCAGAATTTCTTATTCTGGGTTTTCTTATGGCACTTTACACTAACATGACATGGAATGTTTCTTTGTTTGGTTGTGGGAATTTACTCATTTGGGGATTTGATTATATGATGCATGGTTATTGATCATTATTACGTAGTATTTTTTAATCTTATTTTATACTATTTTTTTACTCTAGTAAATAGGGTATAGTCTCCTAATGTATCTCATTAGACCCTCATTTCTAGTTTGTAGCCTCTAGAATATGGGAAGGTGTGCCTGATGTCATGCATTGATCTGGCTTGGGGCACCAATTATAGTGGCACCTGGGTTAGGACTTTACAAAGTGGTATGAGAGGGGTTTTATTTTATATTTTTTTTACTATTTATAAATGGTAGAAAGGAGATTTGAAGGTTTTAGGACTTGTTAATTAATTTATTCATGGGATCATCTAACATATGTGTGGGGGAAAACCCAAGTTTACAGGGTGGGATTATTGTTACTGATGTTTTCTGTTACTGTTGGATATTATTTCACCATGGGTGATACACTTATTATGTGATGTTATTGTTTTCTAAGATTTTATCTATGGATTGGCATGATATGATGTTTTTATACACATGCACCATTTTAGACACTTTGTATTTATGTGTCTTGCATAATATTATGCACTCATGTAAAATAAGGTTATAGAGGGTTATTGGAAATGAATTTTCTTCCTGGTTGACTTGTAGAATTAATAAAATAGTACTTACTAAGGAAGTTTCAAATTTTATTAATTAAAAATTTATTAATTAAAAGGGGTAAAATGTTGCATAAATAAGAAACATTTGTGTTCTTTGAGATTGAAATGGTTTCAAATAAAAGGTTTATGATTATGTAAGTTTGGTTTGCCCTATTTTAGTCATGATCCATGGTAAGGATAATTGAGGGTAGTGTAAGAGATGTGACTATATCCATTGGGATAATGTATATAAATAAGGTTGTTATTGGTTAGTAGTTAGAACTATTTTTTATAAACCATGGAAGATATACGTTATGTGTTTTGAGAGGTGTGTTTGGGATTGTAGAAAGATTCCACCATGATGATGTTTACTAGTTGGTCAACCTAAGGACATCATCAATAATGATCATCCCATAGTGGGAAAAGATCCCCCATTAGTTTTGGGTATAAGGAAAAAAGAAAAGTTCTATGATAACTTCACATGTTTTATACAGGTTAGGGAGAGATACCCAGGGTGGGATGCACCTAATATGTTTGACTTTACAAGAGAGTTTCAGCTACATCACCCTACAAACTTTTCTAGAGAGGGTGGACCTATGGTAGAAGAGTTATGGGTAGATCCTATCTAGAAGATTATAGACCACTCAGAGACTCCTCCTGAGAAGAGGGTCAAGTTAAAAATATATATATTATGAGGATAGGTGAAGCACTGGTGGGATATTCATGTTCATATTCAGTAGATAGATGGTATTTTGTAGAAGGATTTCTAGGAGAAGTTTTTGAAACGTTTCTATTTAGAGCCTCTGAGATAGGAAAGATCTACAGAGTTTATGAGGGTGACTCAGGGGACTATTTCCATGATGAATTATGTTGGCTGCTTCAGTAACTTACAATGATTTGTTCCAATATTGGTAGGAGATGATGAAATAATTTAGAAGGGTTTTTTTAGGATAGACTTATATGTAATATCATGTCACAGGTGAATATATTCCATATAAATAGGTTTTTCGAGGTGGTGGATCAAGAACTCAATTATAAAGGGAACATGAAAGAGGATTCTAGTGGTGGAAATGTTGTTTCAACTGGGAAGCCCGTTGGTATGACTACCAATAGTAGGAAGCATCATTTTGAGAGATTTCATCAGGGAATTGATGGATATAATTGTCAAGGGAGGGGATCAACCTCTTAGGGTAATTATCAGATGTTCTACCATCAGTGTGGTAGGTTGAGACACATGTGTGGTTGGTGTCCCCAACCACCAGTAGAGTGATAAGCATGAAGTTGGATAGGACATGTACATAGGTTCTACTGGAACCCTCAAAAGGTGGGAAATGATGGATGATCAAGATCAAAGTAGTGTGCAGTAAAGGGGTTGAATACCACATACCAGGAAGGAAGATATAAATCAACTGGCTGTATAGGTTGGAGTGAAGGATGTGGTTATCTGGGATTCGAGACACTATATCAGTAGGGTACTACAGTGCATGGGACCCAAGTGTGATCTTAAGGAAGAGGGAATGGTCATATACATGTAGTTCAGCCTACACTTGATGGTGGTGAGGCTGGACCATCAACTACCCAAGGAATGATTCTTATGGATTTATGATTTCTAGTGATTTATTTGAAATAGGGTCCTCACACTCTTTCATATATTCCTAGTTTTTAAGTGGGTTGGGTGTGGAATTGGAGTATATGTTTGGGGTTATGTCGATTAACACACTATTGGGGGTGAGACCAAAGGTCATCCATTAGTGTAAGGAGTGTTCTCTTAAGGTTGATTGGTACCATCTACTTTAAGACATGTACATACTTGAGACGATAGGTTTTGACCTAATACATAGGATGAACTAGTTTCTTACTCACAACCCTCACGTTGATTTTTATCACAGGAGAGTGATTTTGACGTCTCTTGAAGGTGAAACTTATGTTAATCATGGGGAATGAAATATCCAGGAAAGATGTGTAGGTTGATTTCGCCAGAAATTATGTGAGATCATAGATCAGGTAGCAAGTATTATGCTTGATTATGAGTGAGTGGATTGTGCTATCTTCTCTCCTATAGTATATTAGTTTTAGGATGCATTTCCTGGTGATTTTTTGGGGTTTACACATGAGAGAGAGGTTGAGTTCATGATTTAGCTAATTCCTGAAGCTGAGCTAGTATCTTTTCCACCTTATAGAATGTCACCAATAGATATTGATGAGATTAAAAATCAGATGGAGGAATAATAGGATAAAAAATTTATTTGTTTGAGTACATCACTATGTAGATCTTTGATTATTTTCTAATATGGATGGTAGAACGTTGCGATTATGTGTTAATTACCATAACTTGAATTGGATGGTGATTAAGTATTAATATCATCTTCCACACATCAATTATACTTTTTGACCAGTTGAAGGGTGTTTGTGTGTTTTCCAAAATTGATATGAGGTTGAGGTATCATTATCTGAGGGTGAGACCTTTGGATATATCATGAATTAATTTTAGAAGTAGGTATGGTTTATATGAGTTCTTCATAATGTTGTTTAGGTTGAAGAATTATTCTTCTATGTTCATGAATTTGATGAAGTGAATCATTTATCCATACCTAGACCATTTCATATTTATTTTTCTGGACAACATCTCTTTGTACTCCCAAACTCATGACGATCATGCCCAATATTTTGACATTGTCTTGAGTACATTGAAATAGAATAAAATATACACCAAGATATAAAAGTGTAATTTATAGATAAAAATGTACATTTCTTGGGTCACATCATTTTTGAGGAAGTTGTGTAAGTGGATATAGAGAAGGTTAGAGTAGTTTTTTATTGGGATCATTCCAATAATTTTTTTGATATTCAAAATTTTCTAGGTTGGTGGGATATTACTGAAGGATCATAAAATACTTTTCTTGCCCTGAAGCTCCAATATTAGGATTTACCAAGAAGGGTATATGGTTTGAGTGGTCTGAAGCACATGATAATTATATTTAGGAGATAAAGAAATGTTGGACCACTACACCGATCTTTATCTTACCTGATCTGGGTAAGGAGTATACTTTTTTTTGTGATGAATATATAATTGGACTTAGGGAAGTGTTGATATGGGGAGATTGAGTTGTGTCATATAGATCAGGATAGTTGAGGCCACATGAATGAAACTATCCTATGCACGATCTTGAGTTGACCATAGTGGTTTAAGCTTTGAAATATTGAAAGAATTATATTTTGGGTGAGATTATTTTTGTTTACACTGACCATAAGAACCTTAGGTACATGTTTTCCCAGCATGTTTTTAGTCTTCGACAACAGAGATGGGTTGATTACATGCAATCTTTCGACTTTGAGTTATCATACATGCATGGGAAGGTAAATAGTTTCACACATGAGTTGAGTCAAAAGGAATAGACTTAGGTGTTTCAAGATTCTATTTCAAAGTGGAAAATTATGGCTTTATTTTCTAAGATGGGTCTAGGTTTTTAGGAGGAACATTAATTTATGACATGTATGTCTCTTTCTCTTAAGAAATCTACCCTAGACTGTGTTAAGAGAATACAATATGAATATTTAGAATGTATTTCTTTGAGAGGTATTTTTGAAGGTGGGGAGCCACATTCTGATTAAACAATTTATGGGGATAAGATTTTTCACATTCGTGGCTATGTTATGATGACTACTTGTATGCATGAAGATATGATTTGTGAGTTCCATGGTTTTAAGTTGGTGGTTCTCCCTCAGTTGACTAAGATGTACAAAGATATTTGGAGATATTATTGTTGTATGGGAATTAAAAAGGATATTCTAGGTCTCATGAAACATTTGTGCACATGTTAGTAAGTGAAGGCAAATACTCCACCACATACTAGACTTTTATAACTATTTATGATTATGGAATGGAAGTGGGACAATGTTAATATGATTTTTTTCAAAGGTATCATGAGAAATCCATGGAAGAATGAAACTATTTGGGTGATTCAAGATCAGTTGAAAAAGGTTTCTCATTTCTGGATGATTTAATAGAATTTCACCATTGAACAATTGGATGAATTGTATGTTTGGGTGATGGTACGTTTTCACATGGTACCATGTACTATAGTTTGAGATTGGGATCTAAATTTTACTTTGTGATACTAAAAAGGTTTAGAGAAGGCTCTGGGAACTCAGGTATTTATAATACGTCTTTTCACCCACAGATAGATGGGTAGTTGGAGCATACTATCCAGGTGTTAGATGACACGATGAGGGAATTCATTCTAGACTTTGGTGGATATTAGAAGAAACACATAGTGCTTGTTGAGTTCTCCTATAAAATAGTTATCAAAATACTATTCATATGGAACCACACTAGGAGCTATATAGAAAACTATGTAGATCACCCTTATGTTAGAGGGAAGTGGGAGAATCATACTTTTTGGGACTGAGTCTTGTGTTGGAGTCATTAGATCATGTTCAGTTGATTTAGAAGCATATAGATACGGTAAAGAGTAGACAGAAGTCATTTATTTATCTATGCCATAAATCGCTTGAGTTTATGGTGGGTGACCATGTTTTCCTTCTGGTGTCACTAATATTGAGTCACCATGGGATTCAAAAACAGAGTAAGTTAGCACCTAGATATGTGGGGTCATTTGAGATTGTGTAAAGGATCATACTGGTGGCATACTGATTGGTTCTTCCAAAAATGGAATAGTGGTATTCAAAATATTTTGAGGTGTTACAACTTTGAAATTATCACCCCAACCCTTTTCATGTGATGGATATGATCTTGTTGAGATTTAGAATGATTCATCCTTTGAGAAACATCTATTTCATGTTTTGGATCATAGTGGTAAGACTCTTTGGGTTAAGACCACAACTTTGGTCTGAGTTTTGTGGAAGCATGGTAATGTTTAGAAGGAAACATTGGAGAGGGAGTAAAATATGTGTGCCCAGTGGAACAACCATTTTACCTTGAAGTATTTGTGATGCTTTGGAGTGTAGCTCAAGGATGAGATGTTATAATGTGGGGAGGTTATAAGATGCATATATTTAGAGGAGGTACATTATTGTTTAAAATTTTATTTAAATCTATTTATTTTTGTTACTAAAATTATTTCTTTGATAATTAGGGGACTCAAGGGTGTTTTGGGGGTTTGAGGCATGAAAAAAATAGAATGGAGGCCATTCTTGTATTGGGAGAACGGTTGGTGCACTATTAATACTAACCATGCACCATGGCCTAAGAAACCATGTGGCCTAACTCCCTTGGATAATGGTTAGTGCACAACCATAATACTATTTTTTAAATTACATGGGTGGACCAAAAAAACCATGCATCCAATTCCCCCTCTTATATAGAGGGTTCTTCACAGTTGGCACAAAGTTTGGGCAACTATGCGGCTAAATAGTGTACCTCATTTAAAGAGGATATTTTCCCATTTTACTCCCTAATCATTAAGTGTTATTACCCAATTTTATTCTACTTTACACCTCCAATATCTTGAGTGATGAACCATATTATCTCCCCTATTCCAAGGATCATTATCCCTTATTTTTAAGTCATTTGAAGTACTATTTAGTGTGAATTAGAGATCCTAGTGAGTCTATCACCCCTCTACGTTCTATTTTCTAGAATAACTATGGTGTGTTGTTTCTTCTCCTTTTGAAGCATCTAAAACATTTTTTTCCATTTGATTATATGTTTAGGATTTTAATATTGTTTAAGTTCAAATCAAGGGATAAGGTTTAGTGAGCACTTGTCTATGAACTTGAGGAAGTTGTTCTACAAGTTATATCCCATAGTCTAATTGTTTATTCATTTGTATGTGGTTGTGTACTTGTACCATTGAGATGTGTATTTATTATCTTGGCATTAAATGATAATTTTAGTGTTTTAATGATGTTTTGGACCCCTCATGACCCCCATTGAGTCTGTTGAGGATGATTAGACCGAGCCTAAAGGTCCACCCTAGGGTTGTGTCACTCCCTTGTACATGTATCTTGAGTCATTAATTGATGAATTGACAAGTTTATGATATTAAACCAATTTTAATTATGTTTATAATGATAACATTTAATTAGGGGGTGTTTATAATAACTTATAGTAGTTTAATTAATTATGGCATGTTAATGGGTAAGTGCGATAAACTCTTAAAGAGGTAGGCCCATGTAGGTAAATGGTTTGAAAGGGTGACTGATGGTTGTAATTATTCTTAAATGAAAAAATTGTCTAGTTATGAAATTTATTAACAAGTTTAATGTGATGGAATTTGGTAATGTGATAAATAAATAGGTTCACCCTTGTTGTTATTTTTGGTTAAAAAGGTCACAAATGATGAAATTTGGAACAAATAAAAATGGTATTTTAGGGATGTCGGACTGAGGATCCTCACCCTTGGGTCTTTCAAGATTGATGATGTAGGATCCACCAATGCATTGTATGGTTTAGGATTCTATACTGATGCTCTAAGATCCAATGGTATGGATATGAGATGGGTACCTCGACTAAATCTCCAAGGTATAGTTTTAAATTTGATTTATAAGTGAATTATCATGTGATGTAAAGTGTTGACCCCCTATTTATGGTCAGACTATCGGTATAGGCTGAGGTAGATATATTATTTGGGTGTCCCGATGGAGCTTGATGGTCAAGAGTCTAATGGATAATTATTAACCTGAAACTTGAACATTTTCAAAGCCTTGTTTATTAGTCTTGAAACTTCTTCATACACTTTTATTTTACTAGATATTATTATAAATACCATTGGTGGTGGCCTAGTAAGTTATACTCACACTCTTCTCAGGCCACCATTAGGTACCCAAGTAGACTTTATGGTTTTAGTTTTGGATATGGGAAAGACCCTATGATAAACGGTTGATATGAGATTTGGGATGAACTTGGATGAAAGAACCGGACGTGATGTCAGGAGTCATTGTGGGGATTTTTATTTTATAATGTATTATATTGGGTTTTCTTATGAAACTTGAAACTATTAGGAGATATAATATTTATTTTTATAGTTGTGGGGATTTACCCGTTTGTGGATTTTATTATATGATTCATGGTTATTGATCATTATTACTTGATATTTATTTATCTTATTTTCTACTATTGTTTTACTCTAGTAAAGAGGGTATAGTCTCTCTATGTATCTCATTAGACCCTCACTACTAGTCGAAAACATCTAATATATGGGAGGTGTGCCTGAGGTCATGTGGTAATTCGGATTGTAGAACTGGTTATAGTGGAAGCCAGGCTGGGATGTTTCAAATTAGATCATTAAGATCTTGAAAGGACTTCTAAAAATATTCTTTCCACTTAAATAGAATCCCATTTATTGTCAACACAGTCATAGGATATGAATCCTTGAGAAATACTATACAAATTAGTAATAATACACTGCTAATCCTAGAAAACTGTATATCATGAATACATTCTTGGGTGGTTGTAAATAAATAACTACTTTGATCTTCTTAGGGTCAAATAATGTTCCTTGTTCATAAATAGAATATCCAAGGAAATATAATTATTTTATCATGAAGTCACACATAGAAAGTTTAGTATAAATTTAGTGATCATATAATGTTCTCAACATAATCTCCAAGTGGTCTTCAAAGTGATTCCTGATTCGATAGAAAACCAAAATATCATAAAAAAATACCAAGAAAATAGAGTAAAAATACCCATCTAAGATATGGTTCCTTAAGGAAATGAAAACTATAGTTTCATTCATCATAAAAAATGGCATGATAATGTATTCATAATGGTCATATCAACTATAAAATGATGAATTAATAACATCCTCTTTCCTAACTCTGAGTTAATGGTATCCTGATCATAGATAAATCTTAGAAAACCACTCAGAACCCTTCAATTGAAAAAACAGATCATCAATTCAAAGAAGATGATGAAGATTCTTAATTATAACTTGATTTAGTTTATGAGATATAGAATATAATCAAAGTGTACTATCTTCCTTCTTTACAAAAAAAACTAAAGCAACCAAAGGCTATATAATTAGTCTAGTGAAAACCCTTTCTCACTAATTATTCTAGATAAACATTTAATCCTTAAATCTTATGAGGTAACCTAAGCATAACATACATAACTATTACATCCATTTAGATGAAAATTCAATACATACTATAATTATACATTCCCAAAGACTATAAATTTTTTGTGTGTTTAGAGACTAGATACATAATCCACTATTTTCTTAAAAGATATTTAACATATCCAAAAAATTTCTTCATAATAGCACCCTTCTAAAAATATCATACTTAGAAACTTTCATCAATATACAAGGAAGGAAAACATAAGAATGGGTGATCTCATATGCTCATTAATGGTAAGCATGGGAGATATAAATAATAAGAGATAACAAGATGATCATAAGGGTATGATAACAAAATCAAGTGCATCTTATTAGTATAAAATATTCATTCACTTAATACTTATATCCTAAACTCCAAAATCAATTCATTTATAGAATAATGATTAATATGGTTTTCAAAAAATAAACCACATTTCAAGAGTCATAAAAAATGAATGTGGAATTATATGCATAAGAAATCATAATATTGTGAACATGGATATTTTCAATCATGTCCACACATAATCTTGTGATAATATCTAGAATAAATCATACCCACACATAAAAATTTGAACATATATATTCATAATCATGTCCAAACATATTATTTTGAGAAAAGTTAGTAACAATAATACTCATGCATAAAAATGTGAACATAGATATTGAAAATCATTTTCATGATTATCATCATCATCTCAATATATATATATATCACATTTCCCAATGCATTAGAGTGATTTAATGGACCTACCCATTACATAATGAAAACCACACATATGTGTTCTACAAGAACATCAAAACATTCATCATAGAATAAGCTGGAGAAAGGAAATATGTTTACCCAATATTTCATCATCATAATCAATAAACATATAGAGAAATAATAATTACAGTATCTTTGGACTATATCTATAGTGAATCCTAAGTAACACTAATGGTTGTTTTCATAGTTGAAATACCATTAAAAGATCTCTGGAACATTTCATGAGAAAAATACCCTTTTCATTTTAAAATAAATTATTTAAATCTAATAATTTAGATAATATTAGAGATAAAATTTATTTTAAAAGTCAATGGAAAATTGTAAATTAAGCTTCAAAGTAAAGATTAGTCATGATGGTGAGAAAATCCTTTCATAAGGTATATTTTAAAACAAATATTCTATTGAAACCTTTGGTAAAAAGCACGCTGTTCAGAAAATGAAATGAATATTATAGAAAGTAAAATATGGGTAAAAATAAATTTAATAAATCATTTTATAATATTAAAAACTTTCTTGAATTTTTTGAAATAAAAAAGATTCATGGAAGAAAAAGATTCCTAACCAAAGTGGAAATTAAGTTGACTTTTATTAAAAACATTTTCTCAAAATTTTTATGTAAAAAAGAGAGGATAAATAAATCAATATATTTAAAAACAAAAAATAACCATATGGGAATAAAATAGACGGTTTTTAAATGCTAATATATACATAATTTACCCCAATATAAATTTAGTATAGATAATCACAAAAAAATGAGATTGTAACATAAATCCCTTACCTCAAGTCCCATATTTATTTAAATGAGTTGAAAAATCATTATAATAAATATTTATTTATTATAAATAATTTATATAACCATATTAATATATAACTTACTATGTACCATTCCTTTATAATTTCTAATTTCCTAATTAAAAAGAATATTTGGGTGAAAACTAGTATGTTTTCTATGTATATTTTTGTTAAATAGTTCGGGTACATGCACCTTGGTTATGATATATTCATATAAAAAATATTAATCATAAAATTAGTATCATATTTATTCATTATATACACTTTTATAACTATTCATGTAAATCGGTGATGAAAATTGAATTAAATCACTTCATGGAGACGATAATTCGTACGGACGCACGAGTGATGTTTTCACTTTTCAATGGATGAAATGAAAAAAATGTAAGTTATAATAAACCTTTAAAAATAATTATTAAATCATATATATTAATAAAATGTATACTTATTACCATCCATGTAAAGCAGTAATAAAAAATTAATCACATCGCTTTTTAAAGGTGGTAGTATACACGTACACATGAGCGGTGTTATCGTTATCTAATCGATGTGAAGGTAAGAATATAGACAAAATATTATAATTATTGAAGAATTATTATGTCATAATTATCATATATAAACATTAAATCCATAATAATAACTAGTTATGAAATATAGCGATGGAAGATGAATCATATCGCTACATGGAGGTAGGATTCCATGTATACGCACGAGCGATACTTTCATTTTCCATTTAATGGAAATAAGGTGGATTTTTTCACATAATCATAATAAAATATCATTATGATAGTGATACTAGATTAATTATTTTAGGATTGATACAATATATTTAAAATAATTATAAGAATAATGAACTTCAAAAATTTCGGTAAGAACATATGCCTCTTCTTTGAGAAATCTCCTTTGAATAACCTATTAATGAAACTTGGGTTGGTATTTTAAGAATATAAGAACCTATAGGATATGGATATAAAATTTTATAGGATATTTTTATAGGTTATGTTATAATTAAATGGATCTAGTGTTTTCGACAATAGAGAATAGGAGTAGCCCTTTTATAAGCGTGGGGAGTGACACATTTGTAATTATTAAGAATATTTAAATATAATAAAGACACTATCATAGGAAAGTGGATCCAAATTGGATTAATTTCAAATATTATATGATAAATTATCGAATTAAATTCATCCAATAGGACTTATATAAGTTTTTAATTCATTTTAACCCTTATCTGTTTTGTTTAACATCCCATTTACCTGTTTTAACCTTTACTATAGTAATGAATTTTTTACATTAGTTACTATTCATAATGAAAAAAATTAAGTCGAAATTATTACATAATATTAATTATGATGAATTAAAATATTTAATCCATTTAAATATATCCAATTTATATATGTGGTATAAATTCATTTTTAAATAATATGCAAAACACAATAAAAACCATTTTTAGGCAAATTTATTTTAAGCATAAAACTGATTTTTTTCTTATTCCTTGTATAGTAAAAACTATTAGATGAATGTAAAAATATTTTATTGAATATATTTTCTACACATATAATTAAAATAATTAATTAATAGATATTAATTTAACTTATTAATATAAAAACACATTGTGTGCATAAAAATCATTTTTTAGAAAACATCATTTTTTTACATTCAAGTGATTTTATTTTAATTTATAACCAATAAAAAACCAATTAATTAATTCTATAAATATGTAAAAAATAAATTTCATAATTTATTTAGTCCAATTCAAACCATCCAATCCAATGTATATGCAATTAATGTCATATTAAATAATAATAATTTAATAGTATATCGTAGTTCGTTTAAACTCAATGTTCTATATAAAACAACCTATCAAAGAAACTAAATTTATTTAAAGATTAATGTATCATAAAATATTTGGGTGTTACATTATAATCAACTTATAAAAATTTCTCCCTTGAAATTTTGTTACTCTGATGTAAAAAAATTAGGATACTTCTACTTCATCACATCCTCGGTTCCCCATGTAGTTTCTTGGAATTATTGATTCCTCTAAATAACTTTAACTAGGTGAGTAGTCTTATTACATATAACTTTAATCTATGATAAAATATTTCTACCAATTTTTCCTCATAGGAAAGATTAGTCTCTAGTTTTATAACCTATGAGAGTAGTACAAGTGAAGGATCAAGTATGTACTTCCTCAAAAGAGATAGATGGAACACTTCATGAACTTGGGAGAGGTTTAGTGGAAGCATAAAATGATAAGATAACAACCATACTTGATCAAGAATCTAAAAGGGACTTATATATATAGGTCTCAACTTACCATTCTTACTAAATCTCAAAAAATTATTACAAGGATATATTCACATGAATACCTTATCACCAACTACAAAATCTAAATGCCACAAATGATTTTAACATAACGATTCTATCGACTTTAAGATACCTTGATGTGTTTCTGAATAGATCTAATATTATATACCATTTCATCATATATCTCAGGTTCTAATATATTTTTTTCTCTAACTTCATTCAATCACATTGGAGTTTCACACTTCTTGCCATAGAGTGATTTATAAGGCGCCATCTGAATGCTTTAGTTAAAGGAATTAATATAATAAAAATAAATTAGAGAAAGGTGTTGATCCCATGAACCTTTGAAATACATAGAATATAATCTAAAAATAGATTTTAAGGTTTGAATGATCCTCTTAGATAGAGCATCTGTCTGAGGATGATATGTAGTTCTTAATTTTAACTATGTATTCAATGTTTACTAAAGAATACTCCATAACTTTGAGGTAAACCTCAGATCCAATAGAATGTGATACTCTATGATACCTTAAAAATTACTTAATGTATATCATGTAAATATAAACAAGATAGAAATATTATCTTTTTTAAATAGAATGTGGTGAATTTATAAGTCATGTAATATCCTAGACCTTCCAACCCATTACTTTTCAAAAAATATGATGTTTGTGGTGTCTGGGGGTTTTCCGAGGTGTTTTTGGGACATGTGATTTATTATAATGGTGTATCATTCCAGTATTTCTCCAAATGTCTAGTTTTCCAAATGTTTGTCATTTTTGGCGATGTGTCATCCTAATGATGTGTCATTTATGGTGGTGTGTGATTTTTGGTGGCATGTTTTCTTAGTGGCGTGTCATCCTAGTGGTGTGTCATCCTAGCAGTGTGTCATCCTAGCGGTGTGTTATTCTGGAAGAATGCCATTTCTGGTGGTGTTCTATTCTAGCGGTGTGTCATTTCTGGTGGTGTGTCATCATAACGGTGTGTCATTTTAGAGGCACGTCATTTTTGGTAGTGTGTTATCTTGTAAGTGTGTCATTTATGGCGGCGTGTCATCCTAGATGTGTGTCATCCGGACAATGTGTTATTGTAACACCCTAGGTAAATAAAGAATATGACATTTTCATATTTATCCATATTTGTGAATAAAATATTGATATGACTTTAAAGGGGACGCTATGCTCGATGGCGTACCCAACACGCAACAAAGAGTTTCTTGGGAATCTTACGTTGCACTCTAATAATAAAATAATATTATTTTAAATGGTAGTTAACATGTAGCCGTTGTAATGGCGGGAATGGATAGAAATAGCTAAAATATGATTATATATGTTTTTAGATGTTTTTACATTTATCCAATAAAGGATAGAGGCTTAAAATACGGAAAGAATTCAATTTTAGGCGTATATGCCCTAGTTTTCACTAAAGGTTCACTTATCACCTTTTGATGTTGAACCATCATTAAATATAGTTTTGTTCACTCTTAAAAATTCTTTTGGACCAAATAAAACTCTTATTAATAATCGGGACATCAAAATTTACTTTGTGTAAATTTTTGGTATCTTTCCGATAAAGTTCATTTTTTTAATGAATAGTGTAAAATGTTGTATTTTAATTCAAAACCTCTTTTTAATCTAATTTATTTATATGATTATATTATCTTTTGAATTGGTTTTAAAGTGAAATTAGAATATATTTTTACCATTAAATCCAATAGTGGTTGTTGGAATTAATTTCACTTTGAAATCAGACTTAAACTAGTGTCAATCTTTTGATACTTATTGTTTCATAAAAACACGCTATTTGATCTGACAGCGGGAATTAATTATTAAATTAATTAATGTGACTTATATGTTTTTAATTTTGTAAAATAGACTTTATTTTTGAATTCGGAATTTCAAATATAGCTTAGGGTGAATTTTTTGGGATTTTTCTGAAAAACTTCAATTTTTGATGAATAGTGAAACCACTAAGTGGTACTTATAAAAACTGATTTTTCCGTATAAATGAAATTTTGCCATCTTTGTGTTTTGAATTTCGAAAATCCGACATACATGGTTGTCATTAAGAAGTATAATGTGGTTCAATGGGATAAAAATAATTTTTTGGTGAATAGTAACTTATTAAGTTTTTAATCGCGATTAGAGGTAATTAGTGTAGTTTAAGGTAAAAATAATTCTTTAATAAAATGAAATGAACTTGACACATGTCCTAACCTCATTGGATGTGTAATGTCCGACCAAGACAAGCCATGGGTCAACTTGGGGACCCCATGGAGCCACTTTGGTTGGGAAATGACATAAATAACTTTTTATTTAATGTAAAAGTAAAAATGACACAAACATCATATGTTTTACGAAAACAATTTTTACATGGGGTTATAAAGATCAGATTTTTGATTATAAATAGTTATTGGAAAGATAAAACGATTTTCTACATCATAGTATTTTTTTATAATTTTTAGACACTAAATAAATTAAATTATTTATGACATCATGATGATGCAACGATGACCTCATTATTTAACGATTTAAATAAAATGGAAAGATAATGTAAAATATATGAACTACACATGTCCAAAACTTATTGGATGGGTGTATTTCTAACCCTTAACACCTTATCCACGAATTATATCAATGTGGGACCTTTTAAAACTGAAACACTTTTTCAAATAAAGTAATATTTCTTACTTTCCAAAAGTGTCCATCCTCTCCTCTTATAAAAGGCCCCCACCTCTACCTCATTTCACACACTTCTCAAGCATTTGGCTCGGCCAACCCCTGCCCATTTACTATCTCCACATCCCTATCCTCATCCTAGAGGATTATCTTTGGGCAGAATCCTTTCAAAGGAAGCCTTTAGGCTCAAATCAAAAGGAGTTACACTTTTAAAGGTAATTCATTCTCTCTTGTTCTTTTGTTTCATTTTGCTTCTCCAACCCCCTAAACTCTTTTTATTTACTTCTTTTGTAACAACACCAGTATCTTAAATATACTAGGATGTTGTTATAAGATTTATTCGAGCTACACTCTCACACAACTACATCAAATGGTTAAAGAACATACGGTTTCCGTGGATGGCGAAATTCTGCCTCCCGAAACGATGATTGTTCAATACTCATTTAACACCTTCAAAGGTGGCCCTTATGATGTCACTATTTTTATATATGATATATAATATGTTTATGTTTTCCTTAAGCTTCTGTTTTTTTCATTTTGGGCATACCTTTATGGTTTCCATTATGGGTAAACGCGATATCTTCATTTAAGGAAGTGCGGACTACCGCCCCCTCAAAGTGATTTGATTCGTTAAATACCACATGTGGGACGTATAAAGGATGGAACTATGATATTATATATGATATTATACTGGAATTATAATATAACTTTATATAATTATTATTACATTCTATAAAATACGAAATAGAAATGAAAGTAGCGTTCATGCGTACGTACAGCTTACCGTCTCCATGAACGGTGCATTTCATTTCTTACCTCTAAATGATTATGTAATGTTATAAATGCATGAATGTACTGGATATATATGAAATATATGATATCTATATCATGAATGCAATTCTGGATATACTAAACATTTGGCCACATGAACAACATGTAATTGTAAGAAGTCCACTTTCGACTTAAGAACCAAATATCGACAAAACAAACATTATTAACTTAAATGATTAAATAATGTTTATAACATGGAAATAAGTGATATAAAAGGAATAATGAACTTGAAAAAGGTTCTTAAGAAAATAGAAATTAACTCAAGTTTATTATTCAGGAGATTAAAGAACAATCGAGTCAAGTCGGACCCGAGGTAAGGGATCCTACTTCTCTCTTTCTTTTTAAGTACACACTTTTATGTCATTCTTTTTAAATCTCATATTTCTTGTTATTGGGATGATATTTTATATTACACTTACTGTATTTTTTATGTTCATGTGATGAGAGACCCTATTCTCTCTCATCAATCCATTTTGGAAGTTTTGAGTGGCGCTGTTAGGCTGCCGAATTTTCCTAAGAGATCTAACCTCTCTCTTTCTTTTTAAGTACTCTCCTTTATGTCACTTCTTTTAAGATCCTCTTTGTAATGTTGGGGGATGTTATTTTATATTCCTCTTGCTGTAAATTTTATTTTAATGTGATGAGATACCCTATTTGATCTCATCAATCCATATTCGGAAGTTTTATGTGGCGCCGTTAGGCTGCCAAGTTTTCGTAAGGGATTTTTCATCTCACTTTTATTCCCGTGAGATTTATGCTACATTTGCCACAAATTCCATTGAGTGGTGTATGTACTGCCCATTATTCTACTATTTTTGTAATATACTTTCGTTTATGAGTATTTTCATCAATGATCTATTGTCCTTCTTTCATGGGGTGTATGTTTTGAAAGATACCCAAGTCGGTAAGGGAACCTTTCACCCTCCTCTTTTTTAAAAGACTTATTTTGTTGGGTCTTTTAATTTACATATTGTTATGTTGGGATATGATCTCATATATCCTTATTGATGTAAATTTTATGTCCAAGTTATGAGATACACTTTTTATCTCTCATCAACTCATTTTGATGTGATGCCGTTAGGCTGTCAAGGGAACTTTTTAACCCAATTTCGATTCTTTGGGTTCAACATGTAGTCATTGAATATGTCATCCATTGAATATGTGTGAATGACCTTTTATTGTTTTACACTTAATATCCACTTATATTGGGTGTATTTATATTTGTCACACATATTTTTGAGGCTGATTTGTCCTTAATTTAAGGATACATTCTTTATAAGGGATTTCATCACATTTGACATTTCTATTGAGGGTTCATTGTTTTTATGAACCAATTCACTCTTATATGGTGTATATACTGTCCTTTGGAGTATTATATCATGAATCCATTTATTCTCATGATATTATAAAGTTCTGACTAAATGTTATTCCTCAATTATTGTATTCAAGTGTCTCTAATTTTGGTAAAACCCCTTTAACCAAAATATAGTTTTAAATGTTTTAATTATTTGTTCTTATTAATATCCATGTTTTCAAAATGGTTTTAAGGATTTATTTATATGGATATTAATGGTTTAAAATTTTAAGCTTCTAGGTGGTATGGGACACTTTGATTCAAAAATCTCTTTATTAAATGTTTTAAATGGTTTTGAAAATGGTTTTGATAAGGGATTATATTATGATATATTGTGATGTGGAAATGTTATCATTCCTTTATATTGGTTTTATGTTTTATGATTTTATATTGGTACTTGGAAATTTTAACGGGTGGTTATGTTATAAACCATATGACGGGTGGTGCCGTGAATACCAGGACGGGTGGTTACGTTATAACCTCCAATGCATTGGGTATGGAAGTTGGCCGTATGGCTATTCCATTAAGTATGTATGGAAATTGGCCGTATGGCTATTCCATTAAGTGATATGTGTGGAAGTCGACCGTATGATTATTTCACTTAAGTATGTTTATGTCCCAAGTTACCTTTATATATGTTATGTGTTCTTTATATGGGTTTTATGGTAATCCTTTGGTTACAAAAAGGTAAGTAATGATGTTTTTTTTAGTGAAGAGTTTTTACTACTTCATGAAGGTGAAAAGTATTACATTGATAAAGTATTCATGGTTTACTTGTTGTTTTGAAAAACTAACAGTTTTCATTCTTTGTGTATCCCTTATTGAGATTCTTATGCTCATCCCAAGTTTTTGAAATGTTTTTTCACAGGACTTAGCGTGGAATAGGGTAAAGGATGGGACCAAGGGAAAGTCATACTACCTAAAACATGGAACTATACATGTTTCTTTTTAAGAGTTTTTAATTTATGGAAATTTAGTAGAAGCGACTACTTTGTAATCTTTTGAGATGTAATAGTTATGTCCTAATTCTCTAAAACTCTAAACCTGAAAAGATCCTCAATGTGAATTACTCATTTAATTAAATATTAAGTAAGGTTTAAGGCCGGGGCCTTATAGTTATTCTATAGGTGTTTTATTTTTGGCGGTGTTTCATCCTGGTGGTGTGTCATTCTGGAAACATTTCATTTCTACCAGTGTATTATTTCTGGCGGGTTTTCATCACGGTGGTGTGTAATATTGGTGATGTTTCATTTCTGATGGTGTTTCATTTTTTTGGTGTGTCATTTCTAAAAGTTTTCCATTTTTCAAGAATTTTCTAGTTTTTCAAAAAAAAATTCAAAATTTCCCTTTTGATGTATTTTATGAAAAAATGGGTCAAAATTCCTTAATTAAGGGTTTTAAATCCATTTCAAAAGAGTTTAACCATATCCTTAATTTCTAAAATCCCCAATACCTTTAAAATATTTGAACACATGGTTTTAATTAGATCTTCCTTTAAATGTCAACTAAACCATTTCAAATCCCATTAGTTTCAGATTTAATATTTATAAGGCCGAGATATCTCCTTTATTCATTACTTCTTCATTATATTGATACATGATATTTCAAATCCTTCTTCCTTGGAGTCGTAGAACATTCTACTGTATCCAGTTAGATTTATCACTGCCAAATAGGCAGTTTCCTCCAATACGCGCACCCCTGTTTTGGTGCAGCAAGTTGGTGAAATGCTTCTTCCTTCCAGGTAGGATTTCATTCATCTTTATTGATTGTGTATAATATAGTATGGGTATATGAATGTTTATCCTTGTGTAGATAACTGATTTAGAATGAATAAAGATAAAATAATATTTTTACATAAATATTAAGGGGAAGGAGAATTTGATGTATGATCTTAAAGCATCATTGTTATTTATTAATGTTATGAATTGTATGGGATAATTACCCACTAAAAATCCTGGCCATTTGTGGTATTTTCTTGCACTTATATATTGTGAACTATGGAATGAATGTGTTGTGGTTGCTAGGAAACACATAATATGTAATTGGATAATTATGTATAGTCGGTTAATGAATTAAACGACCTAGGATCTAATAGAATGTGTGGTAACACCCTAAATCAATGAAGTGAAATTGAATACTAGATTCTTTTCTAAATCTAATTTTTTTTGTTGTGATATGAGATATGATGCGTGTGTGTGTGGTGGTGGGGGGTGGGGCAGTGGAAACGATATGTTTGAGTAGTGGTATTACGATGAAAGGTGGTGGTGTATGTGGTAGTTGGGTTGTTTCAGTATGCTTACTACCGTGTGTTGTTTTGTTTTAGGATCCCGATTGGTACATATGGTGATAAAAATGAGTTTGGAAAATAAATATGTACATGTTTTAGTGGAATCGGTTGGAAATGGGGAATCTGGAAAATATTTTAATATTAATTAAAGACTAAAAATGAACTGTGGATTTATTTCTGCTTGTGTGGGGTTGTACATTTAGTCTTGGTAGTAGACATAAGGGACATTGTGAGTCAGTTGGTGATCTTCTTATAAAACCTAAGGTGGGACTGTGTGGATTCATTTATATGTATTTATAAATTTCATTTTCCTTGTGATTTATATATTCACCCCACCCATGTCGAGCACTATGTGCCGACACTCGCATAGTCATGCGGGGGGGGGGGGGGTGTCTTTCCCAACATCCCAGTGGGAGGATGGATAACTGACCACCCACTCTTCCTAGATCCCTCTTCCAGGCGATAATGGACTAGGTGTCTTCAGCCGAGTTGTGATGTGTAGTCCCAGGTGTCTTCAAGATGAGTTGTGATGTGATGTGTGGCCCAAGTTAGTGCGAGCGAGATGTATTGTGAGGTGTGACCCAGGTGTGTATAGGTGGGATGTGACGTGATATATTCAGAAGAGGTTGGAGCTCTAGGACGTTTTATTTTGGGGTGTGGGAGTAGTTAATTAGTGGGAAAGTGGTTTAGTGTACCCTATCATAATTGTTCTTTATATTATATTATATTATATTACTCAGATGTGTTTTGTGATGAGCGAGTCTTAGTGAGGTTGGGGTTATGGTTAGTCTACGTATTAGGTGTTGTTTGGTTCTTCTGTGTTCTCAAGGGTGAATTAATATTCTCCTTCCACTTGTGCATGGGATACTTGTTTTCCTACTGAGTATACATGTATAATCACCCTATGCATATAAAATTGTTTTTAGGATTTCAGGGGGACTTTGTAGACTGTGATGGACCTTACTAGCTATAACCTTGGACAATTTCTGTGTTGCTACTCTAGTTTTGTTTTGGGTATTTAACTTTTTAGACTTTTATTTGTATCATTTTTATTCACACATGCATGGTGTGTTGGTTTTTGGTTTTCTTATATATATATATATATTTCATGGAGTTGATTATAGTTGATACACCCTATCTCCAGATCTTTTTTTTCTTATAGAAGGAAATGCCTCCCATATTGTTAAATTTTTATACCCTTGGTTTTATTCACCAACCCAGGGCCTATTGGAGATGAGACTCAGGGGTCAATATCTCTCTCCCTTAATTGTGTAATATTTGGTGGGAAGGGGTCATGAAAAAGTGGTATCAGAGCTAATGATTGGGAGATATGGTGGATTTTGGAGTTAGACACAGTGAGGAATGCATGGGTTGGTATGGTAAAAATTCTATTTGACCTTAGGGAATGTCATTGGTCAGGGAGAGTAATTAGGAAATGAGATTTTAGGCCACCCGTGATCTAGTTCAAGGACACTGAGCTTATTTAATGAGTAGGTGAGATGGGACTACTTGCAGGGTAGAGACCTAGGAAAGGTACATGCATCATGATGACCTATGTTCTTTTTGAATTGTGCTGTTTGGGGAATATCAAAATGGATAAAATGAATAAAATGGATTAAAGTTAATTAAAATATTTCATAAAAAAAATCCATACTAATGGGCTTAGGAAATCCTTGTTTCTCTTTCAGTTATGGTTCCTGGTCATTGTCCGCATGTGGATCAGGCAGTGGAGGTTTAGAAGGTTGACTTATTTGATCAACATAGGGTTTATCCAGCTGAGGATGATGATCAATGGTAGAGGATGTTGCGTGATTTTCAGCTGTAGTCTTGGGAAAAGTATGAGGGGATCATTTCTGATATGTAAGTAGAGAGTAAGATAAAGGATCTAGAGATCACTTTTGGTTTGATCTGAGCCATGAAATACTATAGGGTTTTATTGGCAGTTAGTCAGATGTGAGGAGATGTATTTTAGTGGTGGAAATTATACCTTAGTGAGCCGAGGTAGGCCTATGTTTCATGGGTCAACTTCGAGAAGGAGTTTCGGGCAGAGTTCCTCTCATTGACCATGAATGTTGAGAAGAGTTAAGAGCTACTATACCTTCATCATGAGAGTATGTCTATGAGAGAGTTTAGGATTAAGTTCAAGTAACTTTTTTGCTTCACCTCAGATCTTTTTGTGGATGAGTAATCTTGATTTGAGGCATCACGAGGAGGCACTATGTCCATCGATCCAGTATGCAGTTAATTTTTTTAAATTTATAACATACCTAGAGGTTCATAAAAAGGTATATGTGATCAAGAGGATACACTCATAATGAGGATTTCAATGAGAGGGGAGCCAATAGGGCTCCATAAGAAGCATTGTTTTTGGTGACAAGCCTCAGGTGCCGAGGCCTTCAATGTTTCGACCAACTGAGAGTTGACCTCGTTAGCTTCCCTTTCGACCTTTTGGTTTCTGAAACTTTCATGTGGGCTTGGATCCTATGTATTTCTTTTGTGGGGATTGCTTCCACCTTTAGGACCAATTCCCTATAGCTTATCGAGATCAGTTTTTCCCAAGCAGGAAGCTTCAACATTAGCCTCAATAACAGTTACCAGCGAGGCCATTCCAACAGCAGGGGTAGCAGGCTTATGGTCTAGAAAGGGTAGGCGAGGTAGGTAAAGGCCGACATTAGGATGTTCTTAGATATTAGGAACCTTGACTAGATCATGGTCAGGGAGGCAACCATTAGTATAGAGGCATGGGAGCTGGGTGTGGTCAGTTTCATACAACGAAGGTAGTAGCACCGGATGGGCTAGAGATTGGTAAAGGTACAATTAGTTTATCATCTATTATTGTATGTGATTTGTTTAATTCTGGATCTTTTCACTACTTTGTGTCCCCCACTCTAGACCATGATATAGGACTAGATGTAGAGTGGCTTCCCATACCCCTAGTGTTGACTATTCCAGTAGAAGGTAAGACCAATTTTTTTGATGTGTGTCAAGGGTGTAGACTAATTATGGGGCTACCTAAATCCTATGGGGATCTTTTATTGCTCGATATGTATCCATACTATGTTATACATAGCATCGATTGGTTGTATTCTATGTATTCTATTATTAAATGATTTCATAGGAGAATCATGTTCTCAGACGTGGATGGCCAGTGGGAAGTTTTCATTGGCGAGTTGAGCTGTCAGGTGGGAAAAAGACATGTGGATCCTCTTCTTTCCTTGATGGATGAGATGTCTTTAGAGACAATGGGTGTTATGGTATAGAAGGATCCCATGGTATTTATGGATCTCTTGGAAGTTTTCCCCAAGGACATTGTGACACTACCCCTTGACGTAACATTGAGTTCGTGATAGACTCAAAGCTCAGTGATTCTCTGATTTCAATTGATAATTATTGGATGGAACCCTCTAATTTTTGAGAGTTGAGGATTCAGATTGATGATATAATGTAGAAAGTCTTCATCTGGCCTAGTGTGTTGCTATGGGTCTCTCTAGTGTTGTTCACCAAGAAGGTGGATGGTTGTGTGAAGTTGTGTATAGACTATCAGAGGTTGAATTAGGTGACAATCAAGATACATTACCCACATATGAGTATTGATAATCTTTTTGACCAGTTGAGAGGGGTGAGTTGGTTTTATTAGATTGACCTGTAGTTAGGATATCACCAGTTAAGGGAGAAGGATGGTGATATCCCAAAGACTGCCTTCAGATGTAGGTATATGAACTTTGAGTTTTTATTCGTACCATTAGGTGTTACAAATCCACCAGCCATGTTCATGGGGATCAATAACTCAATGTTTCATGAGTTCTTGGACTAGTTCTTTGTTGTGTTCATCGATGATATATTTATTGACTCAAAGTCAAAAGAGGAGAATGTCGAGCATCTCCGAGCTATCTTGGAGGTTCTTCAGTGCCACCATCTCTATAATAATTTGTCAAAGTGTAAGTTTTAGACATGAGATGTCAATTTACTTAGACATGTGGTGCCTTAGTAGGGTGTAAAAGTTGAACCAATGAAGGTTGAAGTTGTTTTTTTGGTAGTTTCCAAGAAAGTGGTAGAAGTTCATAGCTTCCTTGGTCTCATAGGATATTATCAGAGGTTTGTTCCCAACTTCTCTCAATTTTCAGCTCCATTGATGGATTTGACTAGGAAAGATCAATTTTTTTTGGACTAACCAGTACCAAACAATATTCAATTACCTAAAGGGGAAATTATTTAGTGATCTAGAGCTCCAGTTACTAGTGAAAGGGGTAATATTTGAGGTGTTCTGTGATTCTTCCCATATGGGATTAGGATGTATCTTGATGCAGAAGAAGGAAGTGATAACTTATAAGTCTAGGAAGTTATTCCCTCATGAACATAACTATTACACCCTTGACCTAGATCTAGTGGAAGTTGTATTTTCAATAATATTTTGGTGACATTACCTCATTGGGGTGTGATTTGTAGTCTTCACAGATCACAAAAGTTTGAGGTATGTTTTTTATTAGTGTGATCTAAATCAATGACAATGATGGTGGATGGATTTTCTTCAATACTATGATTTTGATATCTCCTATACCTCAGAAATGGGGGATTTCGTTGCTGATGCCTTGAGAAAAAATTTACAGAAGGATTCTTGGAGAGAAATGGAGGAATTTTTATCCTTGAAATTGAATATAAGGGTGGTGTATGGAGGAGGTTTCATATTACAGATGATGGTGCAATCTTCTCTGATGCGATAGGTGGAGGAGTCTCAGTAGGGAGACTCATAGGTAGAGGTGATGGATGATCTTGTTGGCCACAGTGATGCTCCAGAGGGATGGTCAGAGGATAGTCAGAACCATATATTATTTCAAGGAAGGCTATTTGTTCTAGTTGAAATGAACAAGGGAGTTATTTGTGAGTTCCATAGATCACCTTTGGTGGAACACTTAAGATTTTATAAGATGTACCATGTATTGATGCTACAGTTTTGGTGGCCTGAGATGTAGAAGGAAGTAGCAGAGTTTATGGTGAAGTGATTAGTTTGCTAGTAGGTAAAGGTCGAGCATCATGTTCCTGGTGGTTTCTTTCAAAACTTTGATGTCACTGAGTGAAAATGGGATGACATCTCAATGGATTTCAACATACGATTACCCAGATCTCAGGGAGGTTGTGATGATATCTGGGTGATTATGGATCAGTTAATGAAATCACCCCACTTCTTAGCGATCAATGAGTTAGGCATAATGGATGATTTGTCTAAGAGGTATATGGATGAAGAAGTGAATATTCAAGGATTTATAAGGTCCATTGTATCAGATTGAGATTCAAATTTTACCTCACAATTCTGGATGGTTTTTATTATGATTTTGGAACCCATTTACACCTCAACACTGCCTTCTACCCTCAGACGTATGGACGAATAGAGTGGAATATCCTAAAACTAGAGTATATGCTGCAGGAACACATCTTGGACTTTGGGGGATCTTGGGTATGACAATTTACGTTGGTTGAGTTTTCTTATAATAATAGTTACCACTCGTCCATTGGTATACCACCATTTTAGGATTTGTATGGATGACCATGTCATTCTCCGTTGTGTTGGATAGAGGTTGGGGAGAAAAAAATTTCTTAGTCTAGAGTTGGTGTAGAGAACAATAGAGAAGTTTCAGTTGTTTTGAGAGAGGATGAAAGTAGCATAAGACCGGAAGAAGTGTTATACTGATCGAAGGAGGAGGCCCCTAGAGTTAGAGGTTAAAGACCATGTTTTTTGAAGGTTTCCCCTTAATATGGGTAGCATAGGTTCGAAAAATTAAGTAAGCTCTCACCTCAATAGGTGGGTCCCTTTGAGGTGTTGGGTCATGTCGGTGAGGTAGATTACAGATTGGAACTTTTTCCTTGACCAAAACGGATCGACGATGCCTTTCAAGTCTCTCAACTTTGTCAGTATCTTCATGATGACTCCCATGTCATTGACTCGGGAGAGTTGGATATTGAGGACGACACAACATTTATGGAGCATCCAGTGGATATCCAAGACCATCGAGGGAAGGTGCTACAAGGAAAGACTATTCCCCAATTTTTTTGTTTTATAGAGGCATAGTGGCTTGGACGAGAGTACTTGGGAGCGTGAGATATAGATGTAGGCCTAGTACCCATAATTGTTTTGAGTTTTCCCCCTATCTATTTTCCTTGTGATGTGATGTTTAGACCTTACTATTTTATGAAATATTTTGTTTTCCCCTTAATTTGACATGTGATTTGTGATGTATGATAATGTTCCAAAATGAGAAAAAAGGGAATAACAGATTCCTAATCAAGTATCATTTTACTATGATGCAATTCAACCCATACAAACGAGTCAGTGATGCCCACAGTGAATGATATCTTAACATGGAGGATGGGATTCCCTAATTCCTATGTCTGGGATAGTATTATTGTTTAACTATTATGAGAGTTTGGGTTAGCGGGTTTTATTAGTGGTAGTGATTCAAGTGTAATTAGATACTTGAGAGGTATATTGAGGGATTGTTGTTTGGACACATCCTATCCTTTATTCTGGGTAGGTTTTGAATTCTCAACGGAGAGAATAGTTTGATAGGCATTTGATGTAACATACAAGAACTTTAGGTATATTACTTTCAAAAAATCTGATGTTTGAGTTGTTTGAGGGTAGTCCAGGGTGCTTTTGGGACATGTGAGTCATTCCAACAGTTTTCCAAATTTAATATTTTCCAATGGTGTTTCATTTTTGGTGGCATGTCATCTTGGTGGTTTGTCATTTTTTTGTGTCACGTCATCCTGGCGGTGTGTCATTCTGGTGGTGTTTCATCCTGGAGGTGTGTCATTCTAGAGTCATTTCATTTTTGGCGGTGTGTCATCATGGTGGTGTGTCATTCTTGCGGGGTATCATTTCTTTCAGTGTGTCATTATGGTGGTGTCTCATTTATAGCTATGTGTTATTCTGGTCCTCAATCCATTTTTTTTGGAATCCACTTTATGGAAAAGTGGTAACCATACAAAAACCTTCAGAAACCACCCACACATGCCATCCTAGCAGTGTTTCATTCTTGTGATGTTTCATCCTGGTGGTGTGTCATTATTGTGGCATGTCATTCTATTGGTGTGTCATTCTAGCAGTTTATCATTCTCACAGCGTGTCATTTCTGGCGGTGTGTCATTCTAGCGGTGTGTCATTCTAGTGATGTGTCATTTCTAGTAGCGTGTCATCTTGGATGTGCATCATTCTAGCTACATGTCATTTCTGGTGGTGTTTCATCCTGGTGGTGTTTCATTTCGGGTAGTGTGTTGTCCTGGCAGTGTGTCATCTTGGTGGTGTGTCATTCTTACGGTGTGTCATTTCTAGAGTTGTGTTATCCTAGGGGTGTTTCATTCCGATGGTGTGTCATTTTTGGCATTTTGTCATTCTAGAACTATTTAATTTCCAATAGTTTTCTATTTTTTCTAAAATTTTCCATTTTTTATAAAAAAATTACATATTTTATATTTTGACATGTTTTATGAAAAAAATGGGTCTAAATGCCTTAAGTAAGGGTTTTAGAGTTATTTAAATGAAAGCTAACCATATCCTTAATTTCTAATAGTATCAAGACATTTAAAATGTTTAAAATGCATGGTTTTAATGAGATCATCTATTAATGGTTAACTAAACCATTTCAAATCCTGTTAGTTTTGGATCTAATATTTCTAAGGCTAAGATTTTCACTTCGTTCATTACTTCTTCTTTCTCTTGATATAGAAGGTTCCAAATCCTTCTTCCTTGGAGTTTTAGAACATACGGTCAGTTATATTTCTCACTACCAAAGAGGAAGTTTCCTCTTGTACATGCATCCCTATTTTGGTTTCTTAAGTTGGTGAAAGGATTGTTTCTTCTATGTTGGATTTACTTCATCTTTATTGATTGTGTATCATGCGGTATGGGTATATAAATGTTATCCTTCTGGATATATATGATTAAAAATTAATAAATATAATATAATTCATTTAAAATAAATATTATGGTGCATGGGAGTATGATGTATGATCTTAGAGCTTTATTATTTATTGATGTTATGAATTGTATGGGCTAATTACCCAATGAAAATCATGACCATTGGTGGTCTTTGATAGAGATTATATCTTGTGAATTATGCAATGCATTTTTTATGGTTGCTAACAAAAATGTAATATGTAATTAGATAATTTCATATAGTTGGTTAATGAATTAAATTCTCTATAATCTAATGGTTTGTGTGATAACACCCTTAATTAATGAAGTGAAATTGAATAAGAGATACTTTGATGAATCTAAAAATGTGTTGTGTTGTACTATGAGATATGATGTGTGTGGGGGCAGTGGGCATGATATGTTTGAAAAGTGGTGTTATAATAATAGGTGGTGGTGGATGTGGTTGTTGGGATGTTTCAATATGATGCTTGCTATGTGTTTTTTATTTTAGGTGCCCAGTTGGTTTGGATGGTGATAACAATGGTCTTGGAAAATAAATCTGCACATGTTTTAGTGGAATGGGTTGGTAATGGGGAATCTAGAAAATTGTTTAATATTAATTAATGACTAAAAAAATAGTGGCTTTCTTTCTTCTTATGTAGGGTTGTGCATTTAGTCTTAGCAGTGGATATGGGGGACCTTGTGAGTTAGTTGGTGATCAACCTGTAAACCCTTAGGTGGGGATTTTTTGGATTCATATATATATGTATGTATAGATTGTATTTTTCTTCTGATTTCTTTTCATACCCAAACAATGTCTATCACTATGTGACAACACCCTCATAGTCACACGGGGGGCGTCTTTCCCAACATCCTAGTGGGAGGATGGATGCATAGCCTCCCACTCTTCCCTGCTCCCTCTTCTTGGCGAAAATAGCTGAGATGTCTTTGGGTGAGTTATGATGTGTGGTACTAGGTGTCATCGGGATGATTTGTGATGTGATGTGACATGTGGACCAGATGTGTGCAAGAGATATGTTTTGTAAGTCTTATCCTAGGTGTCTGTGGGAAGGATGTGACGTGATATATTCAGAAAAGGTGGGAGCTCTAGGATATTTTCCTTTTGGGTGTGGGAGTGGATAATCAATGGGAAATTGGTGCAGTATACCCTATCATTGATGTGGTTTATATTAAATTATATTACTTGGATGTATTATTTGGTTATCGAGCCTCAGTGAGGTTGGAATTATGGTTAGTCTACCTCTTAGGTGCTGTTAGTTCTGCTATTTTCTCATGGGTGCATTAGTATTCTCCTTCCACTTGTGTACGATAGACTTTGGTTTTCCTATTGAGTATACCTTTATGCTTACACTATGCATATAATAATATTTTCAGGATTCCAGGATGTATTTTTAGACCATGCTGAATTTTATTAGTCGTACCCTTGGATTGTTTCTATGTTTCTACTCTAGTTTTGTTTTGGGTTTTGTTACTTTGGAGAATTTTGTTTGTATCAGTTTTATTCACACCTGCATTGTGGGTTGTTTTTTTATTATATATATATATGTCATGGAGTTGATTATGGTTGATACATCCTATCTCCCAATCTTGTTTTTCTTATATAGAGAAATGCCTCCCATATTGTGAAAATTTTATACACTCTGTGCTAGTCACCAACCTAGGGCCTATTGGAGGTGGGACTCGGTGGTCATTTTATCTCTCCCTTCATTGTAACATCTTTTGTGGTAGGGTTTTGTGACAAGGAGATTGACTACAACCCAAATATAATTATTCCCTTAATATTTCTTGGTTATTTCTATTGTGAAATACATGTTGATATTTTCCCATTTCCTTTTTGGTATAGGTAATGGTTTTAGAACCCCCTTAGAATTATATTTCTCAACCTTAACTTTTTGTTATACCAACACTAAGATACATAATTTTCAATATCCCTTTTCATGTTATCCCACTATAAATTCTCTTTCAGATCTCTATACATATTTGTACTTCTTGGATGAATATAGAATAATAAACCATGAGCTTCATCTAGTAGCTCCATCAACTTTGGTATAATAGGGCCACATACCTTGTCTTCCTTCCCAAGGTAATATTGTATTAATAAATCATAATCTTTAATCAAGTACAACCATATTATCTAGAACATATTCAACTATTCTTGGAGAATATATACTTTATAATTTTATGATCAGTATATATGTAACACCTTTGTTCGCAAAGATAATGCCTCCATATATTTAATGAAAATTGTACCACTTCTAACTCCAAATCATGATTCATATAATTTTACTCAATATTTTTCAATTCGAGTATGGTATAAGCTATAGAAATATCATTCTTCTTGAGGATTCATCTAAATCCATTCATATATGAATCACTATATATCATAAAACTTTCTCCACTATAGGGTAGTGTGAGCACATGTGCACCGACTAACCTTGTCTTCAGTTCCTTGAAATTTTTACTCACATTGATCTGTCTATAGGAACCTGTCTCCATTCCATTTAAACTTGGTGGGTGGATTAGATAGCTGTGAAAAATCCCTCACAAAGAACCATTAGTGTATATCCAACATAATAAATGTATAAATATCAATAACTGTGGCTGGTCTGGTCTATTTCATAATAACTTTCATCTTTTAAGAATCTAATGATATACCCTCACATGAGATTTTATGTCCGATGAATGAATAATTATGTATCCAAGATTCACACATGGAAAATTTGGAATATAACTTCCCCTTTCTTAGGATCTTAAACACAATCTTAAAATTTTCTCCATCTTCTTACTTTCTCTTAAAATATATAATAATGTCATCTATAATGACTGCCTTAAACTGATCAAGGTAATATCTAAAGAAAATATTCATTAAATTAATGAAGATAGAAGGGACATTGGTAATCAATGAAAAGATGCTTGGAACCATATTTATTCTTAATAAAAAGAATAGGTACACCTCATGGCTTTTTAATTTTATAAATGAATCCCTTATCAAGATTCTCCCAGAGTTGCTTCTTTAATTACCATAATTCAATTGAATCCATTATATATGGAGTATTTTAAATAAGGGTAGAACCAGGTATTAGTTCTGTTGAAAACTAAACTTCACAATTCAGGGAATAATAGGGAATTATTCAAAAAATACATGAGTATATTCCCAAAAAATAGGCATATCTTCAATATTGAGTTTCTACCCACCCATTTGAGATGATTATCCCCCATGAATAAGTAGTAATACCCATACAATAGAATTAATTTCAATTATAATTTCATATATATCCTCACATCGAAAGAAGATCATATGTTGATTCTGAATATCAAATAGGAATTCCCTATTCTAGAAATTTATAAGTGATCTATCTAAATAGAGCTAATCAATGCTCAAAATTACATCAAATTACACTAAAGGATGAACAAAAAGATTTTCATAAGGCATATTATTACAGAATTATACATAACATCCATAATTCAAGAGTGTTCCTTAATTACCATAATTCACTTTAATTATAGATATTATATATTCCCTTCCTTTATTTAAGAGTTAACCCTTAGATTAGGGTGTCAACTAAGATAATTCCCAAGTCCCCTTTATAAAATATATTGAAATATTATTGATTCCATGGAATAAACATAATTTCCCTCCATTTAACTCCTCTTTTTCCTCAGTATATAGTTACTTTACTCCCTTCTTTTCCACACATAATGCATGCTCTCATTACTTGAAGATATTTCCCTGGGTTGTTCTTCCCAGATTCTCGACATGCAGGAATATGAATCTTTTTTCCTCTATGGACTTCATGAAACCCCATTTTCTCTTTTTATGTGTTTTAGAAAACTCACCCAAGTTGAAGTTATTAATCATATATCAGGAAGTATGGTTAGGAATAATCCTAAGCTTTTACATTCCATCTCCTATTTCATTTGGTTTCTCATGAAGAAAACCATTGTATTGGATGTCACATTTATTCTTCACATAAGTACTCCTAGTTCCAATCAGCGACTAAAACCAAAAACTTTTTAAGTGTATTAAAAATCAAAAAAAAAGAGTAAGTAATAATATGATTATTAAAATTATTATTATGGTTTCCTAAATTATGACACATTTTTTTAACCCATGACACTTTAATTTCATGTCATATCACTATGAATTATCATCAATTGTTATGTTTCTATCCTCTCATCCCTCATAATGGTTTATAAAAAGAATTTGAATTAACCAAATAATATCTCCCAGGAGTGCCTAACTGGGTGTGAAATACTAGGCCCACTCTTCATGCATCAGTGATGATCAAGTTAATACCCAATACACTCTGTTTTAGACTTGTTACCCCTAGGTGCATTTATGCCACAACTATATCCACTTACAAAGTTCTAGAGAAGGATGTATTTTCTTGGAAAACCAAACTAATTTCTTTACCATATATTAGGATGTTCTAATATAATTAGGATTATCCTAAGGATACTAAAAATAGTTTTATAATCATAATATTTATAAATAACTAAACTATCCTTTGATACCAACTAAGGAAACCAAAGAATAACATATATAAATATTGCATCATTTTTGATAAATATTCAATACAAATCACAATTTCACATGCCTGGGTTCCGTAATGGTTTAGTATCTTTGAATAAGAGATACATAATCAACTTATTTATTGAAATATATTTAACAACCCCCACAAAGTTCTTCATACCAGCACCCTTCTTGACATACCATACTTAAAACTTTCCATCAAAACTCAGGGAAGGAAAAGATAATAAAGGGCAAGATTAGATGCTTAATAAGGATAAACATGGTATATATCAATAACTATATAGAATAAGATATATATAAGGGTATAATTACATAATAAAGTATATTTTATCAATGTAAAATATTCATATCCATAAAATCATAGATCTTAAACTCTAAAATCAAGTCAAATCCAAAAGAATTATTAATAAGGGTGTCAAAGTAGAAATGATAATTTAATATTAATAACATAGGCATGTGGAATCATAAGAAAAATAAATCATAATTTTGAAAACCTAGATATTTGAAATCATGTAAACACATTATATTGCGAGTATACCAATAAGAAATCATACCCACACATCAAAATGTGAACATAGTTATTCTCAATATTTTCCCTTCATATTCTTGTGAGAATAACTTGTAGGAATCATACTCAGATATCAAAATGTGAACATATATATTCTCAATTATGTACATTATTATAATCATCATATCAGGATATATCTATATCACATTACCAAATTAATTATATGACCTTAATTAACCCTCCCATCATATAATTAAAATCATACATATGTGTTCCTTAAGATCATAAAAACATTTATAAATTCATCATTGTGTAACCTATGGGAAGGGAAAAAGTTTCTGAAACATTTAATAATCATAATCAATAACCAAATATAGAAAAAATAAGGATGGTATCATTTTATCATATCCCCAGTAAAGTATAAGTAATATCAATGGTTGTTTTCATAATCGATATACAATTAAAAGATCATTTAGAAATTTCTTGATGAAAATACCCTTACATTTTGAAATCAATTATTTAAAATATATAAATTTCTATAATATTTGAAAAAAAAATTCTTTGAAAATAACCATGGAAACCTATAAAGTAACCTTTAAAGTAAAGACTAGTCATGATAGTGGGAAAATTCATTCATGCAACATATGCTAAAACAAAGTTTTTGTTTATACCTTTGGTAAAAATTCAATCATTGGGAAAAAGTAGAGAATATTATTTTTAAAACTATTTATAAAAAGTAAACTATGGGTAAAAATGAATTTAATCAATAATTTGAGAATGTTAAAAATATTCCTAATTTTTTTTATCAAAAATATGGACATGGAAGAAAATATTCCCAACTAAAGAGGAAATAAATTCATTTTTTCTTAAAACCATTTTCAAAAAACATTTATATAAAAAAGACAGGAGAACTAAAGTAAAACATTAAAAACTATAAATAAATAAATTTGATGAAAATATATGTGGTTTTAAGGTTAAAATATATATAATTTATTTTAGTATAAATTTAGCATAGATAATCCCGAAAAGAAATGATATTTTAACATAAATCCTTTACCTTATGTTTCATATTGATTAAAATGAATTAAAAGCTATTTTATAATATATAAATATGTATTATATATATATTACATAACCATATTAATACATAACTTACTATGTATCATTTCTTTATAATTTTCAATTATCTTTTTATTAATAATTTCATTATTACAAAGAACATTCAAGCAAAAAATGGTTTTTTTCACATGTATGATTTAGTTAGATAATTCCAGTATTTGAACCTTGGTCATGGTATAATCATATAAAAAATATTAATAATGACATAATTATCATATTTATTCATTATATACACTTTTACAACCATTAACATAAATGAGTGATGAAAAATGAATTACATCACGTCGTAGATACGGTAATCTGTATGTATGTATTGGTGATGTTTCCACTTTTTGACGGATGAAATGAAATAAAGTTAAATTTTAATTAAACTTTATATAATAATAATTATAACATAAATATCATACATATTCATTAAAAATATCCTTTTTTCCATCTATTTAAAGAGGTAATGAGAAAATAATCACATCTCTACATCGAGGTGGTAGTCTACACGTACACACGAGCGATGTAATCGTGTTCCAACAAATGGGAAGGTAAGAAGGTAGATAATTTATTATAATTATATAAGTATAATTATATAATAAATATAATATATAAAAATTAAATATATGAGAATAACCACCCATAATATAAGGTTAAGGAAAATGAATCGTATCGCTATGTGGAGGTGGTGGTCTACACGTACATATGAGCGATACTTCGATTAACCATTTTATAGAAAGGAGGTGGAAAATGGTTTTAAAATAATCATAATAACATATAAGTATATTTATGATACTATATTAATTATTTTAGTACAGATAAAAATATTTATAATAAGTAAAATAATAATTAATCATGAAAAAATTGGTAAAAACATATACCACTTCTTTGAGGAACCTCATTTGAATCTCTTATTAAGAACCCTTGGGATGGTATTTTAAGAAAATAATAACCTATAAGATACATATATGGAAGTTTTTAAGATATTTTTTAAGGTTTTTGTTGAAATAAATGTCTCAATTGGTGTAGATAATAGAGGAGAGGAGGTACCCTTATATAAGTGAGGGGAGCAGCACTCTTGTAATTATTAAAAATATTAAGATATAATAAAGCCACTATCATGGGAGAGTGGATCCAAATTGGATAATTTTTAGATATAGTATTATATATGATCAAATTAAATTCATAAAATTATATCTATATAAGTTTCTACGTCATTTTAATCCTTATCTTTTTAGTTTAACCCATTGTTAACCACTTGTAACCTTTACCGTAGTAATGAATTTTTACCTTGATTACTATTCATAATTACCAAAAATTATGTAGAAATTATTACATAATATTAATTATTATTATTATAAATATATAATTAATTATTCAAGATTCAATTTATATAAGTGGTATAAATTCATTTTAAAATTAGTGCAAAAAACACAATAAAAACGTTTTTATAAAAATGTATTTTTAAGCATAAAACTGAAATTATTATTTTTTCCCATGTAGTAAAAACTATTGGATGAATGTTAAAATATTTTATTTAAAATATTATCTAAAAATGTAATTAAAATAATTTTTCAATAGATACTATTTTAATTTAATAATATAAAAATTCATGGTGTGCATAAGTTGTTTTAAAAAAACACATATTTTTACCTTGAAGTAATTTTTTTTATTTATAACCAATTTATAACCAATGAGTTAAATATATAAATATCTAAAAAATAATTTTTTATAATTTAGTTAATCTTATTCATACCCTCCAATCCAGAAAACAAGCGATAACTATCTTATTAAATAGTAATAATTCAATAGTATATCGTGATTCATTTAAACTCGCTGTTGCGTTCAAAGAAAGCTATCAAAGAAATTAAATTTATTTAAAGAGAAATATATCATAAAATATTAGGGTGAAACACATTTTATCGAAATTAAGTGAAATAATCCTTTTTTTTAAATTATATTGATAGAAAAATCAATTTCCCATTCTGGGGTTAACCTAGAGAAATCATTCAGAAAGACATCTAGGCATCGGTCCACTATCACATGATGAGTCTTATTTATAGTTTAATTTGTTTTACCCAAAATAATTATTTTTAGAATACTAGAAAAGGTTCCATTTACTAGAACTATAAGTCATATTTTACCTGAATTTATATCCCGATCCTCTTTAAATACATGCGCATCTTCATCGTGGATGTGAAAGTTACTTCTTGAGCATAGCGGTCAATATGCGATTTGAATTTCACAAACTAGTCCATTCTAAAGATTAAATATAAAATATACATATCTATAACGCTAAAAACCCCGAGAAACTATTCTATAACAACAATAATGGTATAGGTTCGGTGCTTGAATCCTCTACAAACCTATTGATCAAGAGATGTTTTAATTCTAATGACGCGATACATCAATGCCACATTAAAGCCTAATTGTTTGTCCACACAAAAATTAAAAAGGAATATGATACACCAATATCAAAAAAGATATTATATGGGAAAATTTCAAAATAATGGTACCTCACATAGTTGAGGGACTTGGTTTCTCATTCCAAACATCTTGTTCAGCTCCATGTTACTATTGAACCACTCCCATAGAATAGTCCTTGTTCCCTTAATGTGGTGTCTGTTAGACAACCAAGGAGTTCCTGGAGTCATCTTGGTTTACTCGAGGTGAGAATTATTCATATGAGAACATCTTGACTGTGCATGGGAGTTATGAGATTGGTTTTATCTATATCTTCCTGTTGACATTATTGGATTAAAGCAATATTTCTTGTGATTCCTTATTTTTCTACAATTGTGAAAATCATGCGGTGGTGTTGTACACACCTTCTTCTTGTGCTAAAGAGATCCACATAGAAAGTGACCTAGTATATTGTTGTGATTTAGTGGATAAGTGACTGATCCCATGGATTTATTCTCTAATACCATGATTCCTTAGGAATAACTCTCACTTTTCATATTTTTCCCTTCACTGGAGTTCCAACCTGCACTAGGATAGATGAAGGTGTCCCCTACACTAGGATTCAAATATATATATATATCTCTCTCCCCCACTAGTGCCTTATTCACCATCTCAGTAAAATATATAATATAGAACATGGCTACCTAGGAGAAGATATTAGCTCATATATTTTCCTTGAATATTCACACCTTCAGCCTTTCTCTAACAGCCACCACATGTGTTAAACAAACTAGGCACGTGAATCAAGTATCATATTTAGTCACTAGAATACTTCCTTTTTTCTGATTTAATAAGTCCATCATCTTCACTATCAAGATGGTGTGATATTAAAACTTTTTATTGAATAGTTCCTTAAACCATTCCCAAGTTATACATTGATCAAGATCATCTTCAATAGTTAAGTCCTACCACTGTAGTGCTATGTCATCAAGCAAGTGCGTTTCTAGATTGACTTTAATCTCAACTAGAGTATCAAGGAAGTTGAATATCCTATTCACCCTACCCATCCATACTTATACTTTCTTGGGTTCTTAATCACATTAAAATGTCAGTGGATTATTCTTATGGAATTATGATAAATGATTTTTATGATGAGGTTAGTCAACCCAAGATCCTTTTTCAACATCCTAAAACACTTTCACAATACATTAAAACAATTATTGATTCACCTAGGTTCGTGTGGAGCCACATTATCTATCGCACCTTCTTTCTAGTTTCTCTTTCTCATGACTAGTGGTATTCTCATTATATTAACATTTCATAAATATTTAATTAATAATTTTACTGATTTCTTGTTCAAGGTTATATCACATATTATATCAAAACATTCAAAATCATAATAAAAAATACCAAAATTAGATAATCATATGATAATGAAGTATTTATGAAAAGTCTCTATACTAATGCATAATACTATACCCTCATCGGTTAAATCAATGATGATTAGGTGAAAACACATCTGGAAGTGTTTTAGAATACATTTTTACCTATACCACCATGGTAAATTGATGTTCAGTATAAGGAGGTTAGACATACCTTTTTATGATACACATCTCATGCCCAAACACATCTTATATCCTTATTTCCATCTTGACTAATGAATCAAAACAAATATATACCATTATAACAACCAGACCCTGAACATTAGCTTGGAAAGATCCTAGGTAACATTAAACTTAGGTGAAATACCCTAGTCAAAGAGTTTAGTTAACATGAAAAAATAAAGTAAATTTATTCTTAAGGTACCATTAACAATTCAATGTTTTAAATGTGAGGAATTTGATCACTATACCGAATAATGCTCTGATATAAGGTTTAACGATGAAAATTAATGTTAGTAATCCACTAAGATAAGGGATAAAGGGAAGGCTTATGAAATCATTAATAATGACATTGGTTATGAAACCAAATTGATATAAGTTACACTCACCACCAACTAAAGAACTAAAAATCTCCTATTTAGTTCTGGTTCTAACCACTCCTTCATATCTAAGAAGTTTTCTAAGATCAAAAAATCACCACCCTAATCTAAATATATTGAATTATTAGTAGATAATCATAGTGGTATAATGATTTTTCCCAAATCTATAACTCCTCTCTAATAGAAGTATTTGGGAATATTCTTTCTATAAATCTCATTAACCCCCCTTTAGTTGAATTTAATTTAATTTTTTCCTTGTACTATCTCCCTCTAAATAGAGTGAATATCAATTTCCAAAATATGGAAATCATATTTTATATTCCAAATCAACCTATGATCATATATCAGTGAAATTAATACTAGGATATCCCTATATAAATTTCTTCCACTATATGGGTATTTATACCCAATCAGGAGGGGTATTTAGCTCAAACGGTTTGGGATAAACTCAATATTAGATATATTCCTATTATGAGGGGAAATATGAGTTTTCTAGTCTTAACATTGATAGTGAAGTTGATATCCCATTATAAATTATTTATTGACTATTTTTTATCATATGGATACCATTAAATATTTTCATAAATGATATATAATTAAAATTGTGAGAATGAAATTTACTTAAGGGTGTGGGAGAATACATCACTCTGTGCTTTGAGATCAATATTAATTCTTTAAACTATAAGTCTATCATTTATGAATATTTTTTCTATTATTTAAACACAGGTATAAAATAAGGCATTCAATAAAAAAATTGAATTAACAATAGTTTATTCAAACATAATGGTATAATACAAAAAAAACATTAAACCATATATTAAATACCATGTATAATTATATCCCTTAAAAGTGCATAAATTAAAATGAGGCAATAAATAGAAAAAAAAAATATTTTTATAACTAATAAATCTATTGGATTATATTCACCCTTGAGAATCACCATTAGTAGAACTAAACATAAAATGATAAAAAAACACCACGAATGGAGAAATTATTTTTAAAAATCCTAAATTAAAATAAACGGAATGAGAATTTTGACTTGGGAAGTTAAAATGTAATGAATTTATAGGATGAAATGGGGGTAATAAGGTCTTTATATAATCATTATACAAGGTTATATAACCATTGGGTAGACTAATTTTAAATATGATACCGGTTTGGAATTATTGGCACGTAGCTAATATACAAAAAGTTTATTTATATATTAAAAAAATACAAATTTTCATTATAAATAATTTATTTGAAATAGAATAAGTAAAATTTTAGAATTGAGAGATATTAATTCACTTGTGGAAATACCATTTATTCTAAAAAAGCAAAATTAATTAAGTATTTTTATTAAAATTATTACTTTTTTAAAAATGATTTCAATATAATGGACTAATAAAAAAGATTAATTATTAAAGCAAATAAATAAAATCCATGAAATAATTAAGTAACAATAAGGAATAAAAATTTAATTATTCATGGCTAATGAAATATGATTTATTCTAAAACATTTTTATTATATATTATATATTTTTATTTAAAAGTTAAATTTATATTATTTTTGATTATGAAATTTATTTAGATGTATTTTTATATATATAAAAATTAATTATAATTCATGGAATGAGTATTAACTGGTAATGAGTAATGATAAAATAATTTATTGTTAAGAAGAAATATTTTTTAATGAATTGTTTTTTGTGTTTAATGAATTTTTTGTCTTAATAAATTACATTAATGTCCAAAAATTATTATTTAGATGAAATTTATTTATAATATATATTAAAAAATAAATCAAAATTCATATAAATACTATTACATAGTAAGGAATAATAATAAATTCATTTTATGCTTAAAAATATTTTTTTCTAAACAGTGATTTTTATGTATTATGCCTTATTATCTTCAATTTTTTTTTTCAATTTTAGAAATTAAATCAAATAAAATGTATTTTATATTTTTATTCATAAAAAAAATTATTTAATAATTCCAATTTCATTTTTAGGCTTAAAAATAAGTTATCATGGTAAAAATATAGTTACCATGATCAATATAAAGTAATATAAATGGGTATAACTAAGGGTAAAAACCTAAAATATCATAAAAAGCTTATATTTTAATGGTTGTATAGGAGAACTTTATTCCTACTCTTATCCTTGATCTATTATTTTTTTTTCAATTCTTTCCACTTTTCATTTTGAAATGACAATCTTACACATTAAGGAATGTGTACTTCATAAATGCCGCTAAAAAATACCCTCGAAAGGACCCATCCTATACCCCTAAAAAATCACTATTTTAATATTTATATCTATTTAATATCAAGATATATTTCCTATAATAAAACCTTCTTAGAAATTGGGTTGATTCTGGTCACAAGAAGAAGGCCTAAATCCTTCATTTCAAAGGAACCTGTTTTGAGAAGGAGCGAGTTTATCAAATTAAATATATAAATTATTATCAAACTTTTTAAATTAAATTATCATAAAAACTATTTATAAATATCATTATACACTATAATAATTTTCTATTAACATTATTATACTTTATTTAAAATGATACTACTATTATATAACACTAAACTCATACTTATATCATTATTATAACGTGTTCTTGTTTGGGCCGGTTCAATCACATGGATGAATAATAGTATACCAACATAATAATTGTCATAATTAATAAGAATAATGAAATTAATAAAGGTAATAAAATATTTTAAATATCAATTAATTTTTAGAATATGGTTATATAAGGGCGAAACAAAAATTAATGTCCGTTATAAAGTAACTAGTTTATATTAGTAAATTACCCAAAACACGCTCATCATGGATTCCGTTATGAAGATATATACCCATACCTTACATAAAATGAACTCAATAATGAATAAATAATTATAATAAAATTATTAATAAACCTTTACTAATTTGGTAATGGTTATCAATAAACACTTATCTATATTTCTATTACAAAACCTGTACGAAACAATCAATGTTACTGACATGTGATAATGAAAATAAATAATAACTAGCTAATAAATGTGTAATAAATGAATCTAATTTATGATTATAAAAGGAAATATATATTAATAAGGTTCATTAATAAGAGATTAATGTAGTTATATTTATTATATATGAGGTTAAATGACCTTCATGAAAGTTGGGATTAAAGGTAATTGTTCTTCATCTCAATTTCCATTCATTGAGATATCCTATATATTCACAACTTATTTTATCTTGTGTGGTTTATGTAAATACACATGCATATATTTTATCATAATTTAAATTAAATTAATTTTATTTACAAATATATCTCCAATTATCCCTTTTAATGGATCTTGATTCAAAATTTATCAAATCCATAAGGGTTTCTTTCCAATCTCACTTCGAACAAAACATTTTTCATGACTAAATTTCTATTAGGGTTTTTTTAATTTCTCTCTAGAACCCAAATTATTTTATTCTCCTATGGTAATTTATTAGGATTACATGTATACATTCCATTTCACCTGTCTTTGGTTCACTACTCTACTGAAAGGATTCCTTTAGGCTGAGTCAGCCTTATCACATTTTTTAGTTAGGAATATTTCTCTTTCTTATCCATGTTGTTTTTATTGGTTTTTAGATGTAGTTATCTATACTTATATGATTTTTTAAGGTCATTTTATTTTTATTTTTACTTTATTTATAAAGTCTGAAAGGAACCAATTTTTAACATTTTTCACACGAGTCATTTTCTGTTGACTTTCTTTATAAAGCATAAAAGGAATATTTTTTATTTCTTTCTACACAATTGAATTTTTACTCCATCTAATTAATATTTATATACGAATATTCAATTACAAGTTTTCATGATATTCCAAAGTAATTTATATTATCATTATTTTATAAATTGTTTCCTTTGAAATAAATGTTTTTTAATAATATAAATAAATTTTTTTATTTTTCAAATTAATTTTATAATTCACTTATAAAGTGTTTTTCATCCATGTTAACATACTTTAAAATTTATTATAATTCAATAAGGGATATTATTTAATGATTATATGCACATTATTTATTTTTATTCCTTATAATAATTTTTTAGTGTGGAAATCTTAATTAAACAAGTTTATTTCTCATGGGTTAAATAAGATATGTTAGGATTATGAGTGTTTTTTATTTATGAGGGACACATATGTATGGTTTATCATTGTATTATTGGTGGTTCTATTATATACCTCCAATTAATTTGGTAAATATTTATATATCATTAGATTAAGATGATACATAGGTGATTATCCCTACTCCAAAAGGTTATAAGATACATGTGGTTAGTGCAAGTCTAAAAGGTTGTAGGGAATGGGTGGTTTTCCCAAGTCCACTATGTTATGGTATGGTGGCTATCATAGTCCATTATGATATGAATATCTTAGTGTATAACCTAGAAATTTTTTATGGCTTCTATGCCTATGTTTTTACGACATTCTTATGTTATTAAATATACCAATTTCATTTTCTTATGACTCATGATGAATGAATAATATTTATAAATGGAAATGACTCATGCATTATGTTATGCCAAAATAATTATTTAGTGAATCATGTTTTATATTCAATGTTTTGTTGTGTATGATTTCATTATACCATGTTCATTCACCTAGAGTTTTTTCTCATTCCCACATGTTCAACTTATTCTTATTTTTGATATTCAATTGATATCCCATATTTTTACCCCTCACTGAGCATATGAGGGCACCCCTTTATTTTGTTTTGATTCCCCAAGTTATGAAAACGAGTATGAAACATGGTTTGTGTCGAAGGGGATCTATTATGGTGTTACTATAGATAACTATTCACTATGTTGTAAAATAAGTAAATTGTACAAATATTCTCTAAATAAACTAAACCTATAGGTTCTAGGTGTGTAATTTATTATGAGATATAATGAATATTCTTATAAAATGATGTCATATGTACATATGATGTACTTGGGTTTCCTTAGAAACCATCCTACAAACTATTAATTATGTGTATTTTTTATTTATATTTTATTCGTTGATAGATTCATACACTAAATAATTACTTTGGGGGTTTTAACATATAACACAACCTATATACTATTATGTAAAAAATAACAGTGATTCTGATCATGTTTTGTAATAGTAATTACAACAATATATATTCCAAAAATTCCCTTGCCCACAAGGTGACCATTGTGAGGTGATTTTGGAAGACCAATGATTTACAAATAGAATAGGTATTTGGTATAAAATTCAGAATCTTCATTAATAATATATCGATCTACAATAAAAAAATCTTGACGATGTTTATTTTTTTACACTCCCTTTTAAAATTTTCATATATCGTTCAATGGGAAATAGACATATATAATGTACTGAACCACATAGTTATATATCTCCAACCAAGTGAACTATTATATAAAATAATTATGGGCGGAAGAACAACTAAAATTCTCATAATATGAAAATAATTTCCTTTCACATTTTTAGAATCTTTTACAGGTGTATAACTTTACGATATATAACTTTGAAAATGAAAAAAATACTAGATAATGTTTGTTGAGCAATTTTAGGTAGAATGAAATATAAAGCCACAAGTATTAAATATTTTATCCGAACATGATAGTCCTATTATTTTAATCCCTTTAAATCCATTTCAGCAACCAACATGATATTATTAATATTTAATGGATACACATCTAAAACTTTTACAAAATAACGGGTGTAACGCCTCAAACCTGAGTTGCAATAGTAATATTAATATTATAGTTATTTTTAATACTAATTATGATTTTATGAAAATAAATAAATTCAATTCTTAAAAACTCAATAAATAAGAAAATACAAGAAAAATTTTATTTAATAAAACACTGATACATTACAACATTACCTAGAAAATGTATTCTACTACTCTAAGAAACTCATAATAAGACCAAGAAAAACAAATAGTGCTCCGCCAAGTAACATAAGAATAAATATTGAGTATGCCTCTTCCTTTGGGTCTACCATAGTTAGAATAATAACAACTAGATTTATAATGGAAATGATGAAAGTAATAGGAATGTAAAAAACCATTTTTGAAGAAGGAGAAGAACACTGGTGAATTTTGTGTCTTTAATACCCATAGACATGGGTATTTATATTACTTTTTATGGCCATTTTAAAATAATTAGTTGTTGGGATTTAATTTTAAGTGATTGTTGATATTTTTATATAATCATTATAAACATGGGTATTTATATTTTTTAGTAACTATGGTGTTTTAACCACTAGGTATTTTAAAAATTTAAAATAAATTTAAATTTATATTTGGGAGTAGTAGAATTAATAACATGTAATATTTTATTTATTAATAATATAACTGTACAAAATAATAAAAAAGGTTTTATATTTTTAAACAAGAATGGAAAACTAATTTTAAAGTGTTAATTATATACATATAAGTATATATATTTTGTTATTTTTATGTTTAATAAAATTTCTGTCATGTTTAATAAGTATTTAATAAAAAATTTTATCAAAAATTTTTCTAAGTAACTCCACAACCAAGAGTATCCAAAAGGGTTAAGCCCTCAAGGTCCAGTGGGGCCACAACTGAAGAAAATCCTGAGCAGCAAGTATCATCCTGTGTATAGGGTGGGCCGAATCGGTCTGGGCATGGTTGTACTGAGAACTAGTCTAGGTATAGGTTTGGAAAAAGCCCACATGGATCGTGTATAAGGCCACTGTTCTATGTGTGTTTGTGACATTGAAACAAATGCACCAGACACCCATCCTTATAAGGAGGTCCCCGAAACCATTTGGTTTCGATGTGGGACACTTTTTTTTAAACGGGGATCAAATCCAATCATCAATCAAGCCACAAATGATCACATCCATCCCCTTATTTTTCCAATAAGACCAACTCCACTTAATTACTAGGGTTTAATCACACACGTCTAATTCTCCTCGAATGAATCTCATCCCTCCGATCACATGGTTTAATCCCATCTATCCCCCTTGTTTCCTCTCGATTGGTCTTCACTTAAATATATTACGTTTAATAACAATAGTTGGATCGAGTCACTTCAAATCACCCAATTCACTTTTCTTCCTCCCTGGAATCGTGTCAGACTAGTTCTTCATGCATGGGCCTACCACAAAAAATATTCTTTCCCTCTAATGTTCTTCCTAAATAGACCGGTGATGCTCATCTGTCTCCATCCTTGGTCCTAATAGGCTTTGATTTCCACAAGTCTGACATGGTCAGTTTTATTTTTAAGCTGAACCACATATGCTTCCCCTGTAAGTTTCAAATATATATATATATATATATATATATATATTTGTCTTTCAATCTGATTTCATTATGATTTTTCTTCAATTATTAATGTTATTTATTATAGATTTAGTCAATTATGTTTTCAATTAACAACTTTTCTAATTAAAACTTGGGTTATATTATATATATAAACCCCTCTTTGCACCTAATTCCACTGACCCTCTTCCTCTCAAAGCCTTAGTTTCTTTCTACTAAAATTTATAGAATCCCACAACCCCTCTTTTGATCCAAATCAAGAAAGATTTCATCAAGTTATTTTGTTTTACAAAGTTAAACACACACACAGACATATATATATGCATATATATATATATATATTTGAATATATCTGTACATCTTATCATTTTCACAGTTTACATGTTATGGGTTATGTTTTAAATTTTGGTTAGTAAGGGATTTGTTAGGACCAATAGGGGCCTAGATACCTTGAGGGGGGGGGGGGGGGGTGGCGATCGAGGTATGAATATTCTTTCCAAAATTATTACTACCCTACTGAATCTATACCTATTTATTATAAGGTTAACTTTATTTGAACTTATGTGTTAATATTGATCTTATTCTTGCCGTCTTTGTCTGATGATGATGCTTTGAATGCAATGCAGGAAATAAAGCAGTCCGACACACATATTTTTACTTGGTTCACCATCACTGGGCTACGTCTAAGGATCATACACCAGTAATGTGCTGATGTACCAAATCCATATAAGGGCACTGCTATTTGAAAAGTTCAGAGAAGACTCACTATCCCTCCTAGTTTACAACCAATCACAATATGAAATCTCACTGATCTCTCAACTGAAGTGTGCTCACTACTTCTTCAGAAGATCCACTCATAGTTTAAAGATTTACAGGTCACTTAATTATCATTAATGAATACATCCTTCACTGTATGTATATGCTCTATTGAAGTCTTACTTTCATCCAATGATGAATACCACTTCACCATAAAAATGAACTGGGCAACCTCAAATTTTACACACAACCCCTACCATGCCTCGTGCACAATTATCATGATTTGAATAAAAAACATCTAATTTTTCACGTAATACCAACTACACTTTGCACAAAACTTTTACTTCTACTTGCAACCTCAACTTTTTCACGCATCCTCAACTTTTACGTGCAACTTTCAGTTTTGTGCATGACTCCAACTTTTTCACACACCTCCCTTTGCACAAAAATATTTTGCGCTTCAGAGCTCAGATTCCCTCTAAGGGTTGAGATCCTATGAATGATAGGGGTCACCTTTTATTTATTAGAAATCTTGACCCCCGTGCGCAAAACCATCCATGTCACGCAAAACCCTATTCGTGCACACAGAACTCTCTCACACAACTTCATATTTCGCGCACATGTCCCAATTTTTCTGTACACATCATGATTTTTCCATTTTTTGACGTTCTTTTCCCAAAACACCTCTTTCATGAAAACAATCCAAAATTCTATTGTGCACATCAGAAATTTCACACACATTCCAGCCTTTTTCGCACACCTCTCCAATTTTTTCACGCACCACTCTAATTTTGTGCGCACCATCCTTTTCCAAAAATATCTATCTTAATTTTCCAATTTTTAGGTCCAAATTTTTGGCGAACACTTGAAAACAGTGCCACCTTATATTTGATCTTTTTGTACCACCTCTAGATTAACTATTCCCTTTTCATGGTTCTTTTTTCAACATGGATTCTAAAAAAAATCTATTGAACCTAAAAATGCATCTTGAAACCCCCCTTTTTCAACAAACTAAACTTGGTACCCACCTTATCAACAAACAAAACATTGAGACCCACCTTTTCAACAAACACAATCACCTAAAAAATACTTCAACAATGCCTTGAGAGATTTTTTCCCAACAAGATTCATTAGTTTAGAATTCATTTTGCAAGGGATTGTTTTATTTTCATTAATTGTGTTTGATTTATAAAATTTATATGTATATTTGTACATGTATACATATAAATATAAATAAATATATATGTATCTTTATTTTTCAGAATTTATTAGATAAGAGACATGTTTAAAATCTAATTTATAAGCATATGAATTGAAATATTTATTTCATTTCATTAAATTATCTTCCTTATACAATATATACGTATGTATATATGTATATATGAAGTCTATATCATTCTATATAACTTAATATTTTCAGATGTTATAAAACAGGTTTTTTGTTTTAAATTCTAAGATCGTGGCTTGCATAAATTTGGTTTTGTTATTGGACAATTTGTGATAATTATTATTAAATAAATAAATAAATACATACATACATACATACATACATACATACATACATACATACATACATACATACATACATACATACATACATACATACATAGATACATACATACATACATACATACATACATACATACATACATACATACATACATACATACATACATACATACATACATACATACATACATACATACATACATACATACATACATACATACATACATACATACATGCATACATACATACATGCATACATACATACATACATACATACATACATACATACATACATACATACATACATACATACATACATACATACATACATACATACATACATACATACATACATACATACATACATACATACATACATACATACATACATACATACATACATACATACATACATACATACATACATACATACATACATACATACATACATACATACATACATACATACATACATACATACATACATACATACATACATACATACATACATACATACATACATACATACATACATACATACATACATACATACATACATACATACATACATACATACATACATACATACATGAATACATACAAATCTAGTTTTCCTACATGATTATAAATTTTAATGTAATATGGAAAATTATAACAAAACCCTATTTTGTTGTTGTGCTCCTTAAAATTTTAAAAGATATATTATTTTGATATTGCAGATTATTTTATGCATATAAGATATTATTTTATTTGTAAACACTTAAATTTAAAAAATGGTTCCATGAATGGGTTCATTTTAAGACTATAATTTTATGTGAATATCTAAAAGGCAACATTTTATATGATAATATTATCATTTCAAGTGCAAAAGTGTTTTTGCTTGTCCATAAATGTCATTCATATACTAGATATGGCTATAATCTAAATTATAATTGACATACCATGAATTTTTAGATTAATCATGCATTTAAAATATTATCCAATTTATTTATGATTTAAAAATAAAGACAATTATTTCAAGTATGGGATTAAACTTTTATGATAATTCATTGAATGATTTATGATTAGTTTGATGATCTGTTTTGATACCATTCAATTCATTACTCAGAATGGTTAGTGATTATGTTTAAATATTGGGGAAAGTTATTTAAATTTCATATGTATATGATGTTTATGTTTAACCCCATTAATATGAGGAATACATTAGACTTATTAAGTGACGGATGAAGCCCACTATAGGTCGTCGATGCATCGGTAGGTCTTATGAGAAAAATAGTGTCCTAGAACAAGGCCTTGATGATATGATTATGTATGGTCATGGCATGAGGCCTTGATAATGTGGTTATGATGTTCAAAATTATGCATTCCCTCATTATGATTCTATTACTTGATCTTATATGTGATTATTCGACTAGTAAAATATCCATGGTTAGGAATCATTCTCTTATAAACATTTTTATGGAATTATTTAATCATTTTTTATTCCTGCTATGTGATGATCAACATTATATTTTAAAAATTCATAAGTTATAAATATTTATATTTATGTATATACTTATATGTATAATAATCCATTTATAAAGTGGAATTAATATTTTATTTCCAATCTATAAACAAATGTTATAAATTTATCTATCATTTCATGGTTTTCATTTATTTGTTAAATGATAATTGTTATCATTTTATATGAAAACTCTAAACAAGTATTATTTCATGTGAAAATTTGTATCTTCACACTTGTTATGTCATACATAATTAATTACGACCATTATCTAAATTATAAGTGGCATTCCATTCATTTTTATTCAAGTGAATCTATATTTTATTTTGCATGTTATTTGTAACTTTTAAATAAGTATAGAAATTTTTGAGCATGGGATTCTTCTAAAAATGATTTTAATAACTCTCAAAAAATAATCATGACATGTTATGAGAATGTTATTCTCTATTTAATAAAATTATTTAAAGTATGTATTTTATCTCAAGGAAATGTTTTAAAATAATTTATTAATTAATTTTCAAACCCCTTAATGGGAATTTTAAATTCACACCATATGTTTTAAATTCATTTTTATAGGTTTAGTAGATTTACCAATGATTTACTTTTATTTATTGAGGCAGGACACCAAAGTTTATTTTTGTACAATTTTGAGGAAATGTGACAGTTGTATCTAATTATCCAAAACCTAGAATTATAAATATCCTCTTTTGTGTAATGTGATGTGTAATTATTCAATTACTTTTATAATTTTTTTACACAATATATTTCTGTACCAGCTCCGAGAAACTGGGGGCTGGGGCGTTATAAAGGAAGTTGTAAAGTTGAAATATTTATTTCATGGAAAGAGTGTAGGATTATAGAGGATGAAAATTCAATATTTCACCCTTTAATAATTCTAACTCCTCCCTTATCCCTATGAAAAACATTTCCAACCTACCCTTAATTTCATCATTTATTTTTCTGGGAGGATTTAGTAATGCACTAATGACACTATCACATACACCTTTTCCTCCATCATGAAAATAATAAAATGACCGCCATAAAAAAAATTATTATATGGTAATTAAAAAATACTGATATATTTTTCCAACCTATTTTATAAGGATTTTTGAAAAGGGTTCACAATTTTTTTGACAATATAATAATAATATAGATTTTTGATGAATACATAATCAGTAAATTCTTATTTACTTATAAATATAGTAACGTGGACACCTATAGTGAATATATCAAGGAGAAAACTCAGACACACCATTATACTATTATCACCATTTATAAATTAAAATATCATAAAATGGTGGTTTTATTGAATATTTATGATATAAATTTTAATATGAGTTAAAAATAGAAGAATAAAAGACAGAAAGAAGTTAGTTAGAAAAGGATACTACCTCTGGAAGTTCCCAATGGATATTAAATATTATTTAAATAACCCTCAATATTATAATCAATGTTATGATCAACCCTATCATAAAACACCCATCCATTTAAAATTTTATTACCCCACACTGACCCTTTTCATATGGGATAATAATCTCTAAAATATTTCCCAGGATACCTCTTCTTCACATATCTTCATCATAATGATATTCCACTTGTATACAATATTATAATGATGCAGAGAAATAAATATGAAGGGGAAGTATAATTTAACAGTAAGGAAATGAGAGATATCACATACCCTGATAAATTTTACTACTACCAAAATATTATAATAAAATAAAGTGTATATTTGAAGCAAAAGAACTCAAGAATCCATCAAAACTTTCCTTTTAATAATCATCAAATTTAGTTCTCCATTTTCATGAAGATAGAAAAGCACTATGATGGAAACAAAAAATAAGATAAAGTGAAAGAACTAATATATTTTAAAATTATATGAAAATATTACAACATAAAACCCCTTTATAATATATTGAAAATATATAATTCAATGGATAAATATTTTGAATGGAAGGGTATGTATATATTTATAGGGAACAATGTGTCTCATTTTCTCTAAAAATTTGTCAAGTAAAAGTTTATGCATTTTCGGCCCATTAAATGGATAAATCAGGGAATGAGTTATTCTTAAAATTTGTTCCTATGAATCTTACTCATGTTCCCACAATATGTTAGTGTATTTGGAAACCTTTATAGGATTTTATAAAATAATTAATCCTGAAAATATTTTTGGCCTAATGAATGTTTGAATTCCCACACTTATATTTCCGATGTATTTATGACCTTGAAGGATTATAAATCTCAAGTGTCCAATGTTGAATGACTTGTTCCTCTATCTCTCCTATATATCTATATGTAATAGTGATTGATTTTTAATTTATATTTGTGAGATATGGTTCCATATTTAAAATTATTCATATTCGCGCACCGATTCTAAGGATATACTTGTTTGCTTCATTTGGGCCTCATAAGTGTGGATTTCACTTTTGGTTCTATTGAATGATATGTATCCTAGAAAAACTAGAATCCTAAAAAATGAAAATTTTAATTTATATTAGTTTATAAAAATTTGTGGCTAAAATACCAAGCTGATATAAAAATATATAAAATTTTAAAATTATTCTATTTTTATAATTAAGCTCAAATTATTCATAAAACATAAAATTGTGAGAATTTCCCTTAAAATAAAAATTTATAGGATAAAAAAACTGATATATACAATTTAATGTAAAAAATATGACCTTCATCAATCCACCACACTTAACTATTGCAATCTCCTACAATCAACTATACTAAGGCCAAAACAAACTTCTCAAGGCATAAATGGCCACACTACTTAACTCAGAAAACCAAAGAAAATATCTTGACTCATACATGGATCAAAATTTACTAAATACTGTATAATAATAAAATTACATTCAATATAATTATATTCCCCATGTTTATTTTGTACCAAACCCCTAGAAATGTATTTCTCTCTCACATAAAATTCTTTAATGTGGAGTTTTCCTTAATCCCAAGGCATTTATGATCTCTATAGGATTACTATATTCCTATAATCTCTACTTTATAGAGTCATAAATGTGTTAATCCTGAGTTATTTTACATGGGTTATTCTATGGTTGAGTATTTATAGGTTTTAAATGTAAAAACATCTGAGGGAGAATGAAGAGGGTTAGGCTCTAAAGTGAAGTGATCATGAAAATATTTTTTCTCAAGAGTGGTGTGCTCCTCAATCCACTTGAAAAAAAGTAACATCTAAATACTTATTTATATCCTTGGGTAGTCCACACAACATAATTTTAGTAGTATAAAAATATTTATTCCCTCTTTCCTCATTTTAAAATCTTGTTTCCTTTATTTAATATTTGGAATTTCCACTTAAATTTGTGTTTTGAGGGAAGAAAGGATTCCTTATGACGTTGAAAAGTGGTGACCTACAAGACAAGTTTTTTAATATTACTTTAGTATATCATCCATATATTTTTCAAGAATTTTGTTATACCAAATCAAGAAAAAGTTTCAACACTTTTCATTGGGGCATAAACTAGTTCTCTAAATTAACACAACACAACCAAAATCCCACCACACTTAATATCAACAAAAATCATGAATTTAAATTATATAGTATATTATATAGGGATAAATGGATTATAATGTGAATACATAAAAATGTATTTCATGGCTCTTAGGGGCTTAATAAAGGTTATATATAAGGTAATTAAAAAATATAAATAAGGGGGATTTCAAAATGGTACCTCAATCATAATTGACACATTACATAAACTCCAAAATCTTTAGAAAAGAGAAAAAAATTATTGATGAAAAAATAGAAATAAGGACTCAAAATAAAAATGGGAATTTAAATAAATATAAAAAATGTTTAAATTTCACTTAGGCTGGGAACAATATTTATTTTGGATAGTACTTTTTCACATGAGTTTCACATTCAATCAAACTTTCTTAAATGAAATGTTGATAAATAAAGAAAAAAAATATTTTAGTAATCATTTAAATTCTTAAATATAAAAAAGTGTTGTTATAGAAAAAACCAAGACTGTTTGAATTTCCCAAGGTATTTGATTTATCTTAAGAATCTTAAAAATGAACCATAAATTAAAAAAGAAAAAGAACATACAAAATTTAAAAAAATGAAAATAAAACAAAAAAAACATCCTAATAATAGGTTGATATAAGCTCTATATTTTTAGTATTTAATGATACTCCATGTTATATAAAACAAAATTTATACATATAAGCCCATAAAAAAAGGGAAGGAAAGAAAAAAATGACTTCATTCTTTAGTATAATCCTTGATTAAGGCTCCTAGATGTTACTAATTTAGAAATAGAAATAAATAAAAAAGACATAAATATTTATTGAAATAACAATAAATAAAAAAAATAAAAATGGGAAATTATTCTTGGTTTGAACCACTATGAAAGTATTTGTTTCTGACTATCATCGGTTGGAAATTTTGGAAAGTTATCCCCAATACAATGGTGGGTGTGGTTTCTTGCTCATGTACCCACAAGAATTATTCCTTCAACATGATTACCTTCATAATATTTATAGAGTAACCCATGGATAATGTAATTCAGTTAAATCCCTAAATCAATGTAGTATAACTTTTAATGTGTGGTAAGGAAAATATATGGGTCATCTTATTTTTGTTCACCTATAATTTCTATGGTCTCTTGAACATCCTCAACTTCATCCTTGGCCCGCTCATTTATAGTTGCATTAGAAATATAATGAATGGTAAATTTAGTAAAACCTTTAATTTTAATTTAATTAAAATAAGAATAAACAATAAATAAATCTTCCAGTTCAAGTAGGTTACCTTGAAACTTAATTTTATAGGTAAGGACACTAGAAACTCAGTCTCAATGGGTGGATCTTCTTCTTATTAATCATAATCTAAGGAAAAACATGTATTGGTTGAATAAAAAAATCAATGTAGTGGGTGTTAATTCTCAATTTAGTATCAATTAAATTTGAAATAAATTAGTTTAAAAAGGATTATCTCCCTGAGTTGTCTTGAGTTTTAATTTTTCTTTTTTTTAGTACTTGTCGAGTCGTTTTCATGGATAGAAGTGGGTATTCAATTTGATTCATATTATATTAAAATTACACCAACTTAGTGGTGTTTTATTCTAAATAAATATGCAGTTAAAGAGGTGACAAATTTTCATTTTCAAATATTAGAGAATAACATTTAATTTCATTATTTAAAAAATCATATCAATATTCTTCTAAATCATCTTGATCTCACAACACAACATCATAAGGGAATTTTTTTAACCTCCTATATAAATAATATTAACAGTTTTAACAGTATTTCCATAAAAAATTAATTTTCAAAAGTCTCTTAGATTAAAAATGTTATAGAAACAAGATTTTCTACTTCTTTTTCATTAGCCTATTTTCAAGCTTCAAAATTCTTCAAGGTAGATGAAATAATATCCATTTTATTATTCAATTCTATAATAATTTTTGAATTATTTTGTAACAGATTCCTCTATTATTATTCCTTGATTGGATTATAAATCTATTTATCAATATGATAAGACTAAGAATAATCACTATGATACTCTATATCTACCCAAACTATTCAAAAAAGAACTATATTCAATGAACTTCATTTTTTTGAGTTTATGAAATTTAAGATTTTTTTGTGTTTTTTGTGGAAGAGTGTGTGAAATATAAGGGAATATCACACAATAGTTATTAATCCATAAGATTAATTTATAATATATCCCTATTAATAAATTATTATTTTCTTATGTATAAAGCATAAAACACACCCTAGGGTTCATCTCTTTGGGAGCTCGCCTACACGCACACTATTATCTTATTGTCACTAAATAAGACTAAAATATGATTCAAATGAAAACTAAAACAATTGGGTATTTGAAATAAATATGATAAAAACATATAAAATTTATCAAATTGATTTTAAAAAAAATCTATAATCAATAAATTCTTATTTTCCTAAGAATGTGATATAATGTACCCCCAGGGTTGATCTCTCTAGGAGGACACTCACATAACACCGTTATTATATTTTCACTATTTATATTTATATAGAATGTAATACTAAGTGATATAATAATATAGTGTGGTGGGGCTTAAAATTAATATGATATATGTATATATATATATATATATTAAAAACACAAAGAAAAAATACACAAAGATGTTAGTGAAGAATAAAGTAGGTTCTATTCTTAAGAATTCTTATTGATTACTATAATTATTAATTTAAATATTCTAAATATTATATCCAGTGTTGAGATCAAACTTATAACTCAACACCATCTAATTTTAATTCTTATTACCCCACATTTATTATTTTCATGTTGGATAATACTCTTCCTAAAGTAATATAGGATACCTCTTCACTGACCAACACTAACGAAGCCAAAATCCATAGTATAAATGAATTAGATTAAAGAGGAATAAAGTGGGGTATTTATTTGAGTTCATTAAGGTTAAATATTTATATTTATTTTATTATAGGATTTTAATGGTTGTTAAATGGATTAGGGTATGTGTTCGCTCCCTTTTTACTACCACTGATTTCCTTGGAGACACAAAGATTCAACTGATTTTCTAAGAGTGTAATGATTTATTTGAGTTCATTGTGCTTAAATTTTTATCTTTATTTTATTATAGTATTTTAGTGGTGGTTAATCTATTTTAATTTTTACCTTGGAATGTTTTTTTAACATTAGTATTAGATGATTTCCCAGGAGTGTAATTTTTAAGTGTGAGTGATCATATACTTCACTTTCTCACATTGTTAATCACCTGTTATTAGACAATGTGTTGTACCTTCATCTGAATTCTCATAGAATTATGTTTTACAATATAAATATTTATATCATTGGGGTAAAATTTTATGATATCCTAGAAACACTATCTTCATTGAACTTTTCAACCTAATTGAGTGTGTACCTTATTCAGAAATGAGAAACCCCGAAATACCTTTAATTTTATATCCTAACTAATTTCTATAAGCAAGAAAGTTATTTATAATCTTGAATAACAAGAGTATGATCATGAAATATAAATTTATATGAGAATAATACATCATAAAACCTGAATACAACATCAATTTTAGATATTTAATTAATGGAGCCAAATAAACATCAATATCATTACCATGTTGTTTAGATCTTGATATAATCAAAGACTATATAATGTACTTTCACTTCTTGTATGAGAAAGTCATAAAGTTATAATTTACCATCATGATCAACCATGTACTAGTAGTGTTAATTTTTACACCAAAAGGATCTATTCCATTTATTTATAGTTAAATATGGAGGTTTCTCTGATTGTTTTCAAATTCAGGATACTCATGATCAATTTTTTTCCATTAAGGAGAGTCTATTAGGTGATAAAGTATTGTATCTAAAATTCTTATATATATATATATTACATTTAAATTTCCTTATAGTAACATCACTCCCATAGATCCATCTAAACCTTGGAATGATTAGGAAGTAGAATACTACTTTAAAATGACATTATTTATCTTTCATAGATCAAGATACACCATACTTTGGACATTTTTAAGTGATTCATGGTCCTTGTGAAATAATATATAGACATTTGGACATGAATGTATTCTTTTATAGATCATAACCATTGAAAATAAAATTTTTAGCATCATATGTTCAATAAAAAATCTCATTTTATTCTATTAACAGATTATTCAAGAGAGAAAGTAGTTCTGAAAAGTTCGTGTCTCTCCATCTGTTGCCAGATTTCAAATTATATAGCTTCAATATGGTGTAATTTTTTTTTATATTTAATAAAACTAGTATAAAAAGGAATATTTTCACAACTATTTAACTTCTGAAATAGATGTTTACAATTAAAAATTAATCTTTAACTATCATTTTCATTTTCTCAATATGATTTCCATCATCAATTGTAGTTGTACTAATGTAAGATAATCCATAAACCATAGTATTATACCCATCACAAGAAACATTCAGTTCTTTACCATGTTTAGTCCAACATTTATAAGTTTGATCTATTTCACGATTCATCAAGTGTTCTTCCAAATCATTCATAAACATTCATCTTGAATAAAAACAATGTAAAAAAAACAAATGATTTAAGAAGGGCCATTTCCACACTCTATTACAAACTTGATAAACTATTTAACCCCACCCTCAAAATAATTTTTTATATGATTTGCATCCATCAATTTTTATTCATATTCATCCTGTTTGGTTCAAAAATATTTATATTTAATAATAAATAAATAAATAAAAAAAGATATGCGTATAATGTATCATTTTTTTCATGTGTAAATTATATAAAGTATAACTTTAAAAAATATAATTATAAATTATAATACATAAATATGAGAGATATTTATTATATCCCAATAAATTTCAAAAAATATTTTTTTTTGAATTCCAAATAATATGAAATGTGATATGGTAGATATACAGGTTATATGGGAGGATTTTTTTATATAAAAGTTGGATGTTGTTTTGAAGATTAGAAATCAGTTATTGATTCAATAATTCATTTGTATACTTGGATTAATATCTTAGAAGTACAAAGGACCTATGGTTTGAAATTGATAGATTTTTATGAATCTCTCTTTTTTCTAACATGGAATAATTCGTTGGTCATTATGAAAAAATGAGTGTATAGTCACTTTGTACTAATATTAGTGATGAAGGGTGGTTGATTATTGAAGTTATTTTGTTTTTAATGTTAGTTTGTGTGGGTTTTTTACTTTCAATATGTCACAACCCATCCCACTTGGGGCTTCTTAGAAAAAAACGAGTCGAGTGTGATACCGTAATCCCACTGCTAATAGGCTAGGGGCTGGTGAAAGGCACTGAGTAGACATATCATGCACATGGGTGGCCTTAGCCTAAGGTTATTGTACACACACACACACATCTAAAACCAAAAATAAAATGAAGAAATATAAGATAAAACTAATACAAAAATGCATGAATAACATCTATATCACACATCAGGGTACAACACAAGTATGAGAAAGTATAAAGGTTAAAATAAAATCCTACCAAAACTAAAAAAGATCCCAACCTACTAAGAATGAAGGGAATACTGTCAAATTAAACTCTTGGAACTTACGAAAATACATTTAGTTCAACTGTGCTCTTCTAGCCCTTGGTCTACCTAGGTATTCATTATAAGACCTTTAATATGTATAATACACAACATGTGCGAGCAGATCCCATAAAGGGGTAGATATAAACATACCCAGTAGGACTCCCCAAAATTACCAAACATAAAGCATCAAAGAGGGTGTCATCTCTAAATCAAAAATCCAATATAATAAACAAGATAACCCAGATATACTCAATATAAACACTAAGTATCATGTTAAGTTCACAAGCATAATAAAATCCTAGGATTATTCTTAGGGCTTTAAGGTAAATGATCATATGGGAGAGCTCTCTCCTTGATCCATCTAACACTAATGGCACTCATCCGAGTGGTTATGCTTGTCGAGATTCACCATGAAAAATATACATACTAGAAATCATAATATTTATATACATAGATAGGGTATCACACATAGGGAATATGGGGGATACCTGAACCTAACTAGAATAACTCAGGAGGTTTGGGATTGAACCCCTAATTACACAGGTCATGTGATTCCTGAACCTATCTTGGGAAGAAAAAATCATAAAGGATCACACCCCTATCCAAATGGAGGTATTCCTAGATCTATATAAGAGTAATAATATATTGAGTTCACATCCTATTCTCAAGATGTGACTCCTCACTACACCCTTATAGGGATGGACTAAGGGAACAAACCTGATAGATACAGGTCTACACTGAGTAGAACGAGGGCCTCAACTTTCCCTTGATAAAGTACATGGTGTGTCCCACTAAGTTTGGACCATACTATTTCTTTTACCATGTTCATCAGCCCGTTCCCATGTACTTTGGACAAGTACATATAAACAATATATTTCCATGCACCTGGTCATGTCTGAGTACCCTAGTTGGGTCTGAGTATATGGTTGTGCTCATCTACTCAAGTCACGTGCTTGTACCGGGTCATGTCTGTTCCCGTGTATGTTGTGGGTACATGTCAAGTCACCAGTCATCTATCACACAATGTATGACATGTTACATGATGTTTGATTTTTATCTCTATGTGTAAACCCTATATTCTATAATAAGAGTCCACATGGTGTCTGTTCATCCGAACTATAGTCTGTGTAACATCGGATTTTTCAGAAACCCCCCAAACCTCTAACACATCTCACCTTCACCACTACTGCCACCGATTACTCCACCAATATTACTCAATGATATTTTATATAAGTATAACCTTTCCTAAACCATATCTAGTGGCCATATGCTGGCCACCCACCTACTTAAGAACCACATATTATTGAATCACACCACCACCACAATGCGAAACCACAAACACATGTCTCCGATCCAATCTCAATCTTCAATTGTCATCATCAGACCTCAATTATATTGTCAATCCTAAATATAGACCCATATAAATGACCTATTACATAAATGATCGAGTGCGTAATGATTAATTTCTGGGTATTTGTGAAACTTCCGGCCAATTAAAATCCCAATGAAGAGTGTATAAAGAAAAAAGAGAGAAAATAAAAAAAATGTGAGGAAAAAAATCACCCATTTCTTGGAATAGCCTTAATGAATTGATGGAGAAAATTTCAAAAGAAGGGAATAAAAAATGATACAAAACTCCTAATTTCATGGATAAAAATTCATCTACTTTAAATCAATAATCGACAAGTGATTTTTTTTATAAGGATCGGTTCATGTTTGATATGAAAAAAAAATATTGAATTAAACTAATAAAAGAAAATTAAATACCTTGAGTTTGGATCGATCATTGATGAATAACGATTATATACCATTGTCATTGATGAGATCATTGAACTCCTCTATTAAAGGTGAAATCCTTAGCATACTGTTCATCAACCGAAGATTCATTGTCATTCGTTAAGGGCTATCCTCTACAACTCCTCTCCAATCCCTAGGGTCTTGCAGATAAACCTATAGATTTACCATAATAGGGTTTAAATAGAGGATAATCAGGCATGGTTAAAAAATAATAAATAAATAAATAAATAAATTTATTTATTAATCCACCCACGACTACACTTACACCAAACACCCAAAACATACAAAAGTTATGTAACATTTAGGGTAAAACACGCATTCCAGATTTAATTTTAGTATCAGATTCCCCATATGAGTCTCTATTTGGGAGTTATTATATTATTTCAAAAAAACTATATAAACTTTATGTAATATATTTAAAAATTTTATTATATAAACATCGAGGCTATTCTGACCACAAAATCTTGCACTGACTCAGTTCCTGCCTTTGAAAAGATTCTTCATAATATAAGAAATTTTTACAAGGAAAAAATATATTAGTTAAACAATAATTATTATATATCTATTATTTATTTGAAAAAAATAATCATTTCCATGTTGATTTAGAAATTTATATTAAATACATAAACTAGTTACTTATATTTATTCTTATTCATAGAATGAGTTCCAATTTATATGTTAAAATATAATTTTTAATACTAGATTATTAAAAAAATCAAACAACTTTATCAAAATAAAAACTATTTTAAAAGTTTTAAAGAAAAAACCAATGATTTTTAGATCCAATTATGAGAAAAATGTGATTATACATTAAGGATTTTAGATTATTCTCTATCACATGGACTTAGATTTAAAAATTATTGAATTTTTTTTAACATATATATTTTATTAAATTTGGTTTTTGATTTATTTCAATAATTAAAATAATAAGTTTTTTTAACTTTTGGACTAAAGTTCCATGATAAGAATCCTTGTCTGTGTGAGTCAACCACAGACATGAGATTATACTACAACTTTGAAGTTTTTGGTTAGAAGATGAGTAATTATAACTTATAAAATTGTTTCTAAGAAGGAATTAATGATACATAGTGGGTGTTCATTATCCATTCTCTATACACTAACAAGGTTAGATAAAAATAAGGGATAATCCTTATAAACAACCATAATGGAGATTGAAACCTCCAATGAAGTAAGTAGTAAATATGGAAGTGTTGAAACTCTTAGAAACTAAAATTATCTACCCTATGTCTAATAAATAAAGGGTTAGTTCTATCCATGCTTTTTTAAGAAATGTGGAGTGATTGTAATAGACAATACCGATGAGTTGGTCTCTACCTAAATTATGATGGGTTGGAGAGTGTGTATAGACAATCAAAAATTAAATGAAATGGAAATTAAGAATTAATATACCTTTCCATTTTTTGACCAAATAGTGTAATTGATATAAGGAATTAATTCAATAGTTTTCTCAATAGAATTACTAGATATAATCAAATTCTTGTGTCAACCCTAGTTTAAAGTAAGGTGCTATTTACCTAACCTTATAGTCTATCCACATACCAAAATTTTTTATTTGGTATGTTTAATAAACCCATTACCTTTAAATGGTGAATTAATCACATATTCCATGGTTTTGGAGAAATTTATAAAAGTATTTATGGTTGAATTATCCCTATATAGATAACCTATTGAGGTATTTCTTAAAAATACTGTTCTAGTTTTGGAATAATGTTAAGAGGTATTCTTGATGATTAATTTGGAATCATTCTGTTTAATATAGAAATATGGTATCATGTTTTGAAACTAGATATATAATAATTTAATTTTGGCTGATTAGGTGACAATAAAGGAAATTTGAGAATTTCTAGGTCCCACTTTAGTGAGGGAAATACATAGATTTTTGGTATATACTAGTTCTTATTAGAGTTATGAAAAATATTTCTCCTGAATAACTCACCCAATTATTAATAAAATAAGATACATTTTATTTCAATAATAGTTTTAAAAATCCATTGATACTTATGAATAGGTGGTTAGCATCAAAACCAATAATTGTTCAACAAAATTATGAGGAACTATTTGACCATACATGTTATGTGAGATGTTATTCCTTTGGAATCATCCTTGGTCAAAGATTTTATATACTTTTCCAAGCCATATAATATATAAGTAAATATCTTATGGAATAATAATTAAATTACAACATCATGGAAGAAAATTACTTTTTGTTTCCTGCACTTTTGAAATTTTTTTCCATAACTTTTTGGTTACCATGGTAGTAGACTATATTGATCATGTGAAACTAAAATACATTCTCAATAGTAAAGACACTAAACCATGATTTATATAGTGGATGATTCTTCTCTAGGAGTTTGACCATAATAGTTAAGATAAGAAAGGATGAAATAACCATATATTCAACCATATTATGTGAATGTTTAAACTCATTTTAGAATAAAAAAATTATTTTGAAAAGAATTTTTTTTTGATTTAAAACTAAAATTGAAAAAATATGAAACATAATATATAATATTTATATATACACATACATATACCCACAAAAACAAATTACACAAACACACACATATAAATACAGATTTAATACAAACAAATAAATATATATATCTATGTGTGTGTGTCTATGTGTAACACCCAAATATTTTTATGAGTTAGGATTTTTTAAATAATTTTATTTCTTTTATGTCTTGCTTTACACGCAACATTGTCTTAGCTTGCATTACACGCAACAATGAGTCTCTATGAAACATAATTTTATTACTATAATTATTCAAACAAGATAATTATAACCCAACCGTTAGGATGAAGGGTATGCACATGATTAACTGAATTATGAAAAATGGTTCACAGATTTATATATAATTTTAACCAATTAATTATAAATGAATGTAAAACATTTTTTCTAAAAAAAGGAAATGTTTTTTTTGAAAAATGATTTAAATGTGCACAACTATGTTATACAAATAAATAAAAAAATAAATCTTGTTGGATTATATTAATGAAATATATTTATAATACACTAAATAAAATTCTTAACATTCATATTATGTTTTTTCTAGACAAGATATAAGAACAAATCCAATTTTACATATAAAAGATGTATTTTTATAAAAATATTTTTTTGCCACATTTTGATAACATACTTATTTTAAGTATAGTTTTTGACACTTATATAAATTATATTTGAAAAAATGAACTTCTCATTTTAAATAATAATTTAAAAATTTACTTTTGTTGAATTTTTGATATTTTTTTCCCGATAAGTTTCATGTTCTGATGAATAGTGAAAGTACCGATTTTTATTGAGAATTCTATTTCATTTAAAGTATTTACAAGGTAAAATTATGTATTGTATTAGTTTTAAGTTTTAATTAGTTAAATTTTATTTAAATCAATTCAATTATGTTTTTAAAGGAATTTATACTTGAATTTACTATAAAAACATTTTATGTTTTAAAATGGCATTTTTTCAAAAACCTGTTTTTCATGGAAGTTTACCGGTTTTATTTTAAATTTACTTCTGAAACTTGTATGTTTTGAATTATAAAAAATTGATTCCAAATTTTTATTAGTAAGGTCCAAATTTTGTAAATAGGACAATTTTATTGGCCAATATAAATAGTAACCACAGTAAATTTTGTTACCATAGTAAATGGTAAATTGCATAATTTAGGTTAAAAATAAAATAATAAAGACTATAAAATGACTATAACACATGCAATTTTTTTATGAATAAACTTTTAATCTTAACACATAAGGATAAAAATTAAGTTTTTAATGGGAACTTGTCCATGAAGAGGACTTATATAACATTTAAATCAAAGAAAAACACAAAAATGTCAATTTCTATATCTTAAATAGCCCTTATATTTCCACATGAGGAAAAAATTATGTTATGAATGGATATTAATGTAATTTTTTAACTTAATAAACATATTTTTATGATATTAATTTATTTATGACTTTTTGGGCCACTTAGATGATATTATGATATTTATAATATTTTAAAATTTAAAGATATCAGATTTGTGTTTTAAATAAAATATCATTTTGAATATTGGGTTAATCAATGGATAATTTTGACTATTAGTGTTATTCATAAAGATGAAGGAATTATATTTATCATGGTGTTTTATTTTTAACTTTTAGTGAACAAATAAGTATATTAAGTAATTATACAATTCTGATGTAGTAATTATTTTCTCAATGGAAATATCAAATAAATGTTACTAAAAATATTAAAATAAATACGATTTGAGATAAATCAATTGATAAAAAAATTTATATATTACCTTGAAATATTAGATATTTAATTAAATATTTTTTTCAAATTTAACTTGTTATATTGATATTTTTACAAGTATAAGTATTTAATAGTGTCAAAATTAACACTAATGATAATTGATTAGAATAATATATTATTAATTGATTTGAAAATCATAAAACTTCTTTAGAAATATAAAAAAATTATAACATGGTTTGAAATGATATATATTGTTCATTTATTTTCAAATAGACACCAAAAAAGTAAAAATTACAACATTTCAATATATAAAAAGTTATTATCACAGTTAAAATTAAAATAGGTTAACCAAGGATTAATTAAAATATCGAGGCTTAAAACAATACAAAAACTTGTCTAAAGTTTATTGATTGATAATATGAAAATATTATATCATCTTATCTTAAAATATAAGGTATTTTGGAGGTATTTGGATTGACATTGAATTTATTATAAATTAATATTCTTAGAAATTCCAAAAGTCTCGTAACCCCAATTATAAAAAGGAACCCCTCCCTCACTTATTCACATCACATTAGGACTTCTAGATCAACCAAAATCTTCCAAATTATTTTATAAACTTCCCTAAACACATTATATATGTTCTATTGTTATCAAAAGACCAACTCTAGAGTCCTTTAGAAGAGATCTAAAGGTGTCATTTCAAAGTAGAGTTAATCACTCTAATCGATCATTATCTTTTTCTATCATTCTATACATCCTATAAATCTATGATATATGTCATAAAATAATAACTTCATAATACTAAATATTATTAAATGTTTTTATTATTATGAACACACCACTATAGATTCCCTTACATAACAAATAGGAAATGAATGTATCACTCAAGCGCACATATGGCTTACCGTCTCCACATAGAGATATAATTCATTTTTTTGTCACCATGTTTTATGAGTGAGAATTATGTTGGGTTTAATTTTTATATATTAAGTTTATGAAATAGTTATAATTATTTAATTAAAATATCATATCTATCTTTTTACCACCTAATATTTTGGGAAATGATAACGTTTCTCGTGCGTACTTATGACATACCATCTCCACGATGCGATGTGATTCATTTTCCATAAATATTTCACATATATGGTATTAAGGATAAATTTTATAAATATATATGATATATATAACATAAAAATGATTCTTTAATGATAATATATCATATAATTTTCTTTCATTTAATATGAAAATAAAATGAAAACATCGTTCATGCGTTTGTACGACCTACCGTCCCCAGAAATGGTGTACTTCATTTATATATTTTATAGATTGTTATAAATACTTATGTGAGAAATATATATTATATTTATATAATGGTTATAATTATAGATACGACGAAATAATTATATAATTAATAGGACAAAAAATATCACAAATCAAAACCCATGCGAAAAACAAAGCAGTTATTACCCGAAATGTAACTTTAACATGAATGTTGTTAATAAATGGGTAATATAAGGACAGAAGTAAAGAATATATGGTATGAAATAATTTAATATGGTTATGTAATATATGTAAAATAAACTTATATTTATTATATAGTAGGTTTTCATGAGTATTATGAGAATCAATACATAAGGTAAGAGATTTAAGTCTCACTTTTATTTCTTTGGGACACATGCATTATACAATACTTGTTTCTTATACGTGGTGTATATACTACCCATGAATTTATTTTATGAGTCTTATCCAGAATATTATTGTATTTTCATATCCATATTTTTTTCATTCTTTCATGATGAATACGATTCTACTGATTATAAATCTATGAGTATTTATTTCACAATCTCATCAATATTTGGTATTGTTTCATTTTAAGTCTACAATGGGGAAAATTATCTTCCATATCCATTTTTTCTAAAAATATTTTAAAAAATATTTTACTATTATCCTTTGTATGTTTAAATTTTTTTTCCATTTTTAACATTTTAATATACAGTTTTAAGGGAATTTTTTTTGTTTTCCAAACAAGGTACTTTGTGACTTTCCCAGTAAAAGAAGTGTTTTTAACTTATATGGCATGAACATAATCTTACACCATCATGTCACCTTAATGATTTGAAGTTCTATTTACAAGGTTCCAAGATTATTTTCAAATAACATCTTTTATTTTAAAATTTCACATCATTTTAGGAAAATAAAATGTAGATATGAAATTTTACTCAAGAATTGTTATCAAGTGGCCTCTCAAAACTATTTTCCATATAAGATAATGTTATTTTATATTACTTATGTTTTACTTCCTATTTATTTTACACGTGTTAAGTTCTGATTGAATTATGTTTAAGAAACCCATTTAATTTTATGGGTTCTGATATGATAAATAATTTATAGAACCTATATTTATGGTTTTCATTATGTAATGGGTGAGACCTATATCTCCAATCAATTCTTTGGGTAAAGATTTATATCTCATGAGATAAGCAACATCAGAATGGGAAGTGAAATTGGTTTAGTAATACAAGACTGGAACATGAGTATACTTGGTTCAGTAATAAAGGACCGAAACCGGAGTAAACTCAGTTTAGTAATACATGTATGGAATGAGGAGTGACTGATTCTTCCATTCTAAGAAAGGGGAGCATTTCACATATCAAAGGTGATCTGACCGTAGTTTCATAATGACTAAAAATGGGTGTGTTTTCAATAATTTCTTGATTATTTATTCTTAAGGCTTCTCAACATCCGAAAATTGAGAAAATCAAGGAGATAATTTTGTTGATTTTGGGGTTTTCATCATGTAATTTTATCTCACTAGGATGGTAATACTTATATATGCTCTTCCCCATAGATTAATTGAAAGTTCGATCATGGGGTTTTGGTTCCACTGCACTCAAACCTGGGATTATTCACTTATGAGAATGGGATAAGAAATTTAATCCATTTGTGGTTGGTCACATCACTACTAAAATTTGGGTAAGATTCTATGGGTCTAATTGGATACTCTTTCATCCAAAATTATTGTATGATATTGGGTGTCCCATTGACATCCCGATAAAAATTAACAAGGAAACAAAAAAAGATTATTTCGGGAATTTTTTCAGGTTCTTGGTTGAGGTTGAACTAGGATCAACTCTTGTTGACAAGGTAATGATTGAAACCGATGATGATATCATTGAGTTAAAGATAAATTATGAAAAAATTCCTAAATTCTTCAAGGAATGAAATGTTATTGGTCATGAATCATCTACCTGTAGACACTCCATAGTTTGCAGCTTCTGTGCTTTGTGTGGATATGATGTGAGAAACTTTCTCAATAAGAGAAAAATTGATCCTGCCTGGAAAGATTATTTTTCTCATTCAAAGCTGCACAAGGATAGAAAATACTTTGGTAAGTGTGATGATGGACTGGACATTTCTGCTGACACTGTCGACTAGAGGAATGAGGTGCATGGTGTTGTTCTTAGGGAGGCATCCATGTTAATAGTTGATGGGAAAGGTGATCATCACCTTGCTTCTGAGAATAAGATGAAGTATTGGGAATCAATATTTTCCGAAGAGGAAAATGCTCATAATTTTGATACTTATAGAAAACATAAATGTGTTGTATCACAACAACCTCAATCTTGTTCCATTATTGCTGAACAAGTGTCCGGAGAGGAAGTGAAACTTTCATAGGAAAGAGTGGCGACTTCAGGTGAACGAAAGGGTAAGTGAACATTAGAATATGACCCTCCAATCATTTCTAAAACTTATCATTCTTCCTCAAAGTCTATTGTGTATAATAAAGGATTTTATATTTCCTCTTACAAGAAGACAAAGTCCTCGGTTGTCACTCCAGTGGTGGTAGAGAAATCAACTGCAGAGATCACTACTTATTTCATGGATCAGATTATTTATGATGCTAATTTGGATTTAGATTAAGTAATGGAGGTTGAAGGGATGATGATTCTAGTGACAAGAGATGCCTCCTCGGAAAAATGAAAGTAAATAAAAGAAAATAGCTCTGATTCTAAAAGAACTGATGCTGAGACGCATTATGAAAGGCTTCAATCATTTCCTTCAAGTAAGGGGATATCGAGAGGGCGAGGGAGAAGTCATGGAAGGGACACCTAGAATGAAATTTGAGAATAAGGAAGGTGGATAAGTGAACAAATATTGAAAAATATTAACAAGTAGTTTTTGATTTGGGTTTTTCCTTGTATTCCCTTTCTCTTTTAAGCTACTTTATTTTACTTGTTTTCAATATAAGGGTCCCAACCACCATATTTCTTAAAAAAATGAATAAATTAGGATTAAAATTATGGTTTTGTATATTAAATAAGGCATTATAATTTAGAAATACTATAATTAATTTGTCATAGTTATGTGGTTTTCCGCTATGATAAGTGTTTCTCACACTATGCTTTCTGGTTTTCATCAATGGCAGGAACCAGAAGAAATTAGGTTAATATTGAATGTGATGAACAAATTTTTAATGAGAAGTCAAACAAGATTATCACTGGAGTGGATGAAGTTATGACCATTCCTAATAAATTTTCACAGAACATGATTAAAAATGTGTACCTTAACCAACTCTCAAACTCACCAAGGAAGAGAAAGAAGAGTTTGCTGAGAATTCTGGTAATGGATACCCCAAAGGAAATAATATCCAGTTCCATTTATGTCAATAATGTTATAATAAACACCAAAATGGATGTCTTAGAGGAACAAAAATATATTTTGACTATGGAAAAAGAGGACATAAAGTGAGTAACTTTAGAGGAAAAATGAAAAGTTCAGTTAACACAATGAATGGGAATATTTACATCCCAAATGTACTATCAATTGATGAATTATTTAAATGTGAAAGGAATGGTAATTATGAAAATAAATTTCCTAAGTGAAAATATTATGAAGATAATCAGAAAGGTGGTACAAGTAATGGTTATATTTCTAATGATTAAGAGACTAGAAATGACGCAAGGGAAGAAAAAAGTGCTAAGGAATAAAATTATGAAGTCTGATTAATAGTTTAAGAAGATAGTGGAATGATTCCTTATTTATTTTTTGGGAACTAAGAATAATGTAATATAAGTAATTTTATGAAATATATATGTATTGGTCCACTATAGTTTGTCCTTAAGGATTTGAGATCATATTTTGAATAGAATTGGTAACCATGAAAAGTGATTAATGTGGTAAGATAATGATGTTGGGATAATGAAATAAAGAGATGTTTGATGGTGATAAAATAAATGGGATAGTATTGATGAACTTAGAACTAATGAAAATGAGGATTAAGATATCATGGAATGAGTTTATATAATTTTTAGAATTATGGTATGGGGAAAGAGTTAATTTTTGAAATAATTCATGTTTTTAATAAGGTTTTATGGTTATTCAGGTTATTAGTATGTTTCATGAGAATTTGTGATGAAGGTATTCACATGTTTGGTATATGACAATCAAAGGGTACTTTATAACATATGGGGATTTTATGTTGATATGTTTTTGGGATTTAGTGATATTATTTTTAAAATTTTAGAATTTCATCTTTTGGAAGGGTTATAAGGTTAAATATTTATGGAACAGTTTATGTTAAACTTTGAATAACATTTTAGATATTATACTATTATACATCTATATTAGAATTTATGTATATTGGAATAATTCTGATATACATTTTGTTTTGGAATGACCTATCATTCTATTTATGGACCTCATGACCTATCTAACATTTTAAGAATGAAAAATTCACCTTTATTTCTTGGAATACGAGATGAAGAAAAAATTGATCAAGGAATAACAAAGGGTGAGGTTGTATTGAAATCAGGTAAGTATATCTCATGAAAATTCATCAAATTTAGAAAAAAGGGTCTTAAAATAAATTGTTTTCCTATTATCATCATTTTTGATGATATTAATAACCCTTTTCAAGCCTCTTTGGGTTATGGATTTGTGATCATTAAATTTATCCTAATTATGTTCACTATTACTCTCCATTATAACTTGATAGATAGATTTCTCTTTCCACCTATGTTATTTTATATGGAAACTCCGTTATGAGTTTCTTTGGGAAACCATTATGTTATTAACTTTACCTTTTAAAAAGATGTTTTCATATTCATTTTTACAATGTGAGTTTCTCAAAAATAAACTGTTAAGTATTAAACCATTGATAACCCAGAAGAATTTTGAGGGAGAAATTAATTTTAAGGGGGGTAGAATGTAACAACCCAAAATTTTTATGAGATAGATTTTTTTAAAATAATTTTATTTCTGTGATGTCTTTCATTACATGCCACACTCACTTAGCTTGCATTACATGCATCACTGAGTTTCTAGGAATCATCATTTTATTATTGTAATTATTTTAAAAAAATTATAACCTAGATGTTAGGATGGAGGGTATGAACATTATTAACTTAATTATGATTTTTTTACATATTTATATATAATTATTTGACTAATTAATTATAAATTAATGCATAATATTTTTTTTAAATAAAATGATTTTTTTGAAAAACTTTTTAAATGTGCACAAGTGTGTTATACCAAAATATAAAAAAATAACTATTGTTGGGTTATATTAATGAAATATATTTATAATATATTTAATTTAATTTTTAACATTCATATTATTTGTTTTATAGACATGATATAAGAACAAATCCAATTTTATGCATAAAAGAAATATTATTCTAAAAAGGCATTTTTTCCTCCGTTTGACAACACAACTATTTTAAATCTAGTTTTGAAACTTTTATAAATTTTATTTGAAAAAATAAACTTATTCTTTGAAATAATAATATAAAAAATTACTTTTGTTGATTTTTTGGTATTTTCATTGATAAGTTTTATGTTTTTATGGATAGTGAAAATATATATTTTTATTGGGAATTGTATTATATTTGAAAGTATTTATAAGGTGAAATTATGTTCTTGATTAGTTATAAATTTTAATTAGTTAAATTTTATTTAAAAAATTAAATTATATTTTTTGAAAATTATTTTATACAAAAATTTACTATAAAAACATTTTATGTTTTAAAAGGGTATTTTTCTGAAAAATAGTTTTTCCTGGTAGTTTACCAGTTTTATTTTTAATTAAAATTTTAAAATTATATATTTTTAATTCTGAAAAATGGATTCAAAATTTGGATTCCCAAGGTCCAAATTTATTAAATAGTTTATTTGTTTTGTCTAATATAAATTGTAACCATGGTAAATTTTGTTACCATGGTAAAGGGTAAATTGAGCAATTTAGGTGAAAAATAAAATTATAATGATTATAAAATGACTCTAACACATGTAATTTTTTTGATGAATAAACTTAATACCTTAACACATAAATATATAATTTAAGTTGTTTAATATATTGTTTTACATGAAAATGACTTACATAATATTTAAATCAAAGAAAGACACAAAATGTCACCTTCTTTGTCTTAAATATACAGTATGTGTCCTCATGAGGACAAAATTATGTTATGAAGGAATATTAGTGTAAGTTTTTAACTTAATTAACTTATTTTCATGATATTAAATATTTATGATTTTTTCATCCACTTAGATGAGATTATGGTATTTATAATATTTTAAAATTTAACGATGTCTCATTCATGTTTTAAATACTATAGAAATTTAAATATAGGTAAAAAAGGATATATTAGACTATAAATATTATTCTTAAATATAATAGATGTATATTTATCATGGTATTTTTTTTAATTTTTAGTAAAAAAATAAGTATATTAAATTATTAAACAAGATTGATGAAGTAATTATTTTATTGATGGAAATACCAAATAAATGTTACTAAAAATATTAAAATAAATAATATTTGAGATAATTATGATGATAAAAAAATTTTACAGATGAAATTGAACTCTTAGGGGTATAATAAAACATTTAGTTTGAAGTTAAATTGTTATATTGATATTTTTTAATGTCCAAGTAATGAATAGTGTTAGAATTGATACAAATGATATTTTATCAAAATAATATATTATTAAATTATTTAAAAATCAAAAAACTTATTTAAAAAAATAAAAAATTATAATATGTGCTAAAATATTATATAATGGTCATTTATGGTTCAATTTATATAACATCAGTAAAAATTAAAACCTTTCAATATTGAAATTTTTTTTATCATAATTGAAATTAAAATAGGTTTACCAAGGATTAATTAAAATTATATGTTTTAAAATAAATTTTTCTAAAATATATTTTTAATGAAATAATAATATTATCTTATATTTTATTCTAATAAATGGAATTCGGGTGGTATTTGGATTGAGATTGATTTTAATTTAAATTAATATTTTAAAAAATTCTAAAAGTGCACCTCATCTCAATTAAAAAAGGGCACCTCCTTCCTCAATTATTGACATCACATTGAGCCTTATATATTGACCAAAATCTTATAAATTATATTATAAACTTCACTGGAAACATTATATAGGTTCTATTATTCTCAAAACACTAACTCTAGAGTCTTTTAGAGGAGCTATAAAGGAGCCGTTTCGAAGAAGAGGTAATTGCTCTAATCGATCACTCCCTTTTTCTAATATTATACACCACCTATAAATGTATTATATATATATATATAAATAATAAATTAATCATCCTAAATAATCTTAAATATTGTTATTATTACTAACACACGACTATGAATCCCCTTTTCCATCGAACAAGAAATGAAATTAACACTCATGCGTACATACAACTTACTGTCTCCACGTAACGATACAATTCATTTTACATAACCATATTTTATGAGTGGGAATTATTATAGGTTTAATGTCTGTATATTATATTTATGACATAATTATAATTTTTTTAATTATAATATCATATCTACATTGTTACCATCTAATATTTTGGGAAACGATAATGTCACTGGTGTGTATATATGACTTACCATTTCCACGATACGATGTGATTTTTTCATCTATATTTCACATAGATAGTAATAAGGATGTATTTTATGAATATATATAATATATATAACATAAAAATGATTCCTTAATGATAATATATCTTATATATTTTTTCATTTAATATGAAAGGAAAATTAAAACAAAGTTCATGCGTACATACAACCCACCGTCTCCATAAACGGTGTATTTCATTTCTATATTTTATAGATTATTATAAATACTTATTTACTGAATATATATGATATTTATATCATGGTTATAATTCTGGAGATGATGAAACAATGATAATAGGATAAAAAATATAAAAAATCAAAACATATGTGAAAAACAAAGCAGTTATTACTTGAAACGTAACATTAACATGAAAATTGTTAATAAATGGGTAATAGAAGTCCATAAGTAAGAAATACATGGTACTATATAATTGAATACAGTTCTATAATAGATTTATAATAAACTTATTTTTATTATACAGTATTTTTTCATGAGTATGATGAGAATCAAGACATAAGTTATGGGATTTAAGTCTCATTTTCATTTCTAGGGGACACATGCCTTATAAACTACATGTTTCTTCTATGTGTTGTATATACTACCCATTAATATATTTTATGATTCTTATCCTGAAGATTATGGTATTTTTATAACCATATATTTTTCTTTATTTCATGGGGAATATGATTCTACTGATTATAAAGTCATGAAAATTTATTTCACAATCTCATCAATATTTGGGATTGTTTAATTTTAAGTATCTGTTGGGGAAAATTTATATTCCATATACATTTTTTCTAAAAATTATTTCAAAAATGTTTTAATATTATCATATGGATGTTTAAAATTTTTTTTACTACACATTTTGAAAGGAATCTTTATTTTGTTTTCCAAACGAGGTACTTTGTGACTTTTCCGACCAAATAAATGTTTTTTAACTTATAAAACATTAATAGAATTTTACACGATCATGAAAACTTGATGATTTAAAGTTTACTTTATAATATTCCAGGGTTATTTTCAAAGAAAATTTTGTTTTTTAAAATTAAATATCATTTTAAGAAAAGAATTTTTTTCAAAGTAGAAAGGATATTTACCTCAAGAATTATTTTCAAGTGATCTCTCAAAATTATTTTACATCTAAGAGAACATTATTTTATGTTACTTATATTTTAATAGGGATATGATTAAATTCTACCATTATAATTTTTTTCTATGATTTTTTTATGTTTATGTTGGAATGATATTTATGAAACCTTTTTATTTTACATGGGTTATGTTATGATTGAATGATGTTTATGAAACCCATTTCATTCCATGGGTTATGATATAATGAATGATTTATGCCCTTGTGGAACATAGATTCATGGTTTTAATTATGTGATGGATGGGACCTATATATCCCTCCAATGCATTAGGTAAATATTTTTATCTCATGAGATAGATAGTATTGGAATGAGAAGTGAACTTGTATAAGTAATAAATGATTAGAATAGAAGTAAACTCATTTCAGTAATACAGGATAGAAACATGAGTAAAATTAGTTAATTAATACTTGGTTGTAATAGAGAGTGAACCCGGTTCATTAAGGGACTTTTCCACCATTATGGTCTTGGAAATGACCCTTGTATAATATGAAAATGATTTTCTATGCCTATGTGTATGCCATGATTTCATGTATTATTTTATTCTCTCATGTAATATGTTATTTTATTTTATATGAACTTCTATGATTTATTCCATAAAACGATATCATTCTCTTTGATATATAGGATTTAGTTTTTAAACGTTATTTTCATGTTCTTATTCCCTTAAACTTGTGTTATCTCCCTTGATTTACCCTTACCGAGCTTCTAAACTCACCCTTTTCTTATGTTTCTTTTCCATAGGTTATAAATAAAGGTTTTAATTATAAGTAATAAAGGTGAATATATTTATGGGAGAGGTTTAAGATCTTTCAACAAATTATACGAATGTGTTCCACGTTTCCAAAGTCAATAAACTATTACAGTCATCGGGCATGTGTTTGTGTAATTTAATGAATATTCTTCTAAAAATATGTAATATCCATGTATTAAAAGCTTGGGCTATTATAATATGTGTATAAATATATAAATTGATATAGAAATATATTTACATATAGCCACACATACATTTTTATAATATGGATAAAGTAGGAATGTGAAAAAAGATGAAATATAGGAGATACAAGGGAAGAAAAATCTAAAAAATTAGAGGATATATCATTAAAATGTGAAGAATATTAAAAAATGATAATTAAATATCCTAAAAATACAAGTGATACACCTGAAGAGTAGTCATAGGAGATACAAACATCCACAAACACACACACACACACACACAGATATATAGAGATGGGATATAAATGAAAAATATCAAAAAAATCTCTAAAAAAATAATGACCAGAAGAAATTTCATACATTCAATTTTAGAAGTGGAATATTTCACAAAATGATGTGTGTGTGTATGTGTGTGTGTGGGGGGGGGGGGGTTGGTAGAGTACAACTTCCATGAGAACTTGATTGACACAGTCGAAGGGAAACATAATTAGGGTGGTTTTATAAATATTTTCAGGTTTTTATCAGCACTTAATAGAAAACTTTGATAAAATATTCTTTGATCACAACTAAAATTGTAAGGGTTGATAATTTAATATTTTATCAGTGCTATATTGAGCACTGATAAATATTGAACTTTATCAACACTAAATTTAGCACTGATAACTCTCAATTTAATCTTATTGAGCTTAGGAAGTTCAAATTTATTTTTATTCATCTTTTCATTAATCTTACACAAAGATCTTTATGGGTGCTAACTTTAGAATCTATATAGGTAGATTTATAAATGATAAAATTAGTCCTCATAAAGATCTCTGCATAATATTAAACCAAAGCCATGTAAGGAGTTATTCTTACACAACTTCAGTTGAATCTTGTGTTGAGATCATTACTAGTGCTATTCTTAGCACTAATATAGGTAGATTTATCAGTGCTAAAAATATTATTGATAAATATCTCTATGTAAGATTAAACCAAAGCTACATAATAATAACTTCAAATTTACTATCAACTATATTTAAAATAATACTAAATTATTATTATTTGAAGAAAAAATATATAAATTACATATATTAATATTATAATATTTTTTATCAAATAAATGAAAAATATAAATTTATAAATGGTTTTTACAGTATACTATTAATTATAAAATTTAAAATTAAAATTATGAGTTTTAATAATTATATTTAAATAGATTTACAATTTCTAATATATAGATATATTATTATTACTAATTAATTACATAGATGTATATATTGCATTGATTGTATATAAAAAATATAATTAATTATTAACTACCTCTAAAATTAATAATCAAAATTTAAAATATTAAATTTTATAAAAATAAAAACATATTCTATAAAAATATATCATTATTTAAATAAATGTATAATTCCCTTCAAAAATAATTTTTTTTATACATACAAAAAGATAAATAACAAAGATAAAAAAATGCAAGAATAATTAATATACATATATGTATATATTAATAATTATATAAAAAAATAATAGCTATTAATTATATTTTAATGAAACTAATTTTACTTAATAAATATTATTAATTATATAAATTTTAATTTTTTTCATTATATATAAATATATATATATAAATATATAAATAAATATATAAAAAATAAAAAAATAAAATAAAAATTACATTTAAATACAAAATATTTAAAATAAATGACTAATTATATAAATTTATATAATATTAAATATATCTAATATTAATATTAATTGTATTTTAATTTTTTTTAATAATATTTAAAAATGTTTATTAATTAGTTAAATGAATAATTATTTAATATTAATTAGTAACTTATTAAAAATAATCCTCTATTAATTTAAATGTAGCTATAAATGACACATGAATTAATATAATACTTTTTATCAAAAACATGAAAATTATAAATGTATAATTTTCTTCACAATATATTATTAATTATAAAACTATGAACTTAAAATTTAGAATTTTAATAATTATATTTGAATATATTTTCAATTTCGAATATATACATATATTTTTAATAATATTTATAGATGTATATATTTTATTGTTTTTATAAAAAATGTAATTATTTATTAATTATAGTTAAAAATTATTAATTATAATTAGAAATACCATTATTTATATAAAGTGATAAATTTATTTTAAATATATAATTAAATATATAAATTTATAATTATATTCATAAATAATTATATTCATATATAGAAAAATGATTTTATATAAATATAAATTACTATGTACATAAATATATATATTGATAAATAATTTTAGTGTTATAATAATATATTAATTTTTTAATTATAAAATTCCTAAAATTTTGAATATAAGTTCATTTTATAAATTCATTTGAAGTTTTGAAGTGCCTTATTTTAAATTACTAATTTATATATGACTATATTTATTAATATATAAATATGTGTGCTTGTGTGGGTGCGTGTCTGAAGAACCCAAAGTCTTGTGCATGTTTGCAATAGGCGAACCCAACATATACATGTGTATAACAAACTATATATAATTCATATAATATTAATTTCATTTTAATTTCCATAGTAAATAAAAAAAATTAATTATATACACATATATATTTGGAATAAAAATATTCTACCTTAAATAAATAGGTCAATATTTCATCAGTACTACTACTATCATTGATAAAATATACATTTATTAGTGCTAGATAAATTGATGATAAATATAAAAATATTACCAGTGCTAAAATAATCATGAATAAAAATTTACTTTAATCAGCACTTAATTTATTATTGATAGAATTATTTTTTATCATCTCTTATAATTTCCATATTATAACATTTAAGAGAATCAAATTAGATTACCAAATTTCAAGAGAACTTCATTCTTCACACTTCTCCTTAACCTTACCCAAATAAGAAACTAACATATTTCCATTTATAAATACTCTATGTAGTCCCTATGGAGACTTCAATACTTCCACTCATATTTTCCAAATCTAATCCTCATGTTCAAATTCCATTTATGCTAATTATTGACCTTCTACTATTGAAACATCCTCCATTTTATATGGACATTCATCATATAATCTTTAGGCCCCCCTTTGGATTTTATTACACTCAACACCTTGTTTATATTCATAATATTCATATTCCAATGCCTTGAATTCTATAGTTGAAACATTATCTATTATATATGGTCTTCTATCATATCATATTTGGTTTCCCCTTATTGATTTTTTCCACTAAACACCATGTCCATCTTCATCACATTCACTAATGATGATTGATATCAAATCCAAATCAAACCATTGGTTGAAAAATTCAACCCTTTGGATTTTGTTATCAATTCTTCCATAAACCCTTCTCAATCATTTTCCTCTAAAAATATATAATTAAATCTAGATATTTATGTTGTAGTCTCCCCCTTGAAAACAAATTCAAAGGGCACCCTCTCCGGATTTTATTCCTTGTTCTCCTCCATTATTATTGAAATGAAATGGTGTAGCATCATACAAACTCCAACCCCCTTTTGAAAATTGAAAAAATTGTACTAGATTTAGATATACTATGTTCCCCTTTTTTGAAAAACACTTCAAGTATCCTGCAATTTACATCTCTATTACTATTTTTCTTGAAATCCAAATTTAGAGAGTTAGAACTCCCTTTTTAAAAAATAACTATTTCAAAACCTTTTTTTTATCCACCACTTGTTATTGTTATAAAAACCTATAGTCTCCATCAACCAATTATAATCTTTCTTTAGCTATTTATTTCACTTGATAATCCATTAGATTTTACTGATTATAATTACTCATAAAAATTCAAGATTTAACAATCAATATCAATAACCAATTTTACCTATAGATATAATCTTATAGATTTCAATAAAGTGAACTATTTTACATAGTAAAGAGTTATCAAAAAATCCATTAAGACTATTGAGTTAGAACTGGTTGTAGGAAATAAGAGTTTGAGTTAATAGTCATAATGTTATCCATTTCTCCCTCTTACTTCTATAAACACTTGAAACTTTATCTTTAGATTCCTTTATTATCTTCCAATGATCTCAATTACACATCCACATTTTTTTTAGAAAATAAAAAATAAATCACATAGTGTGTGACTCATACCACTTGTTATATAACGTCCCTGACCCGAAAGCCACTAAACTGGTGTCCCGATCCGAGTCATGACATTACCTCAAGCGCGCCTCCCCATACGCCAGAGGTTTCCAACTAGCAGTTAGGGTCTAATGAGTCACATAGGGAGACTATACCCTCTTCATCAGAGTAATCCACAATAGTGAACAATATAAAGATGAAAACAAAAGCAAAAACTAATAAAAAGAATTTCCAAACATCTCCCAAAACTGGGTACAACCACAATTCTACATCAACTGTGTAATGACATGCTAATAGTGTCAAAGTGAATAAAATCCAAATAAGTCAAACAAAAAAATCCCCAATGAGTCCTGAATCTAAGTCTGGGTCCATCTCCATGTACATATTAATCCCAAATCAACATCCTAGTGTAGGTCCCTTGCCCTTGTCCTGACCTGGAACCAAGAAATCTACTCGGGTACCCAATGGCAGCCAGAGTAGGGTGTGAGTACAAAACTCTGTAGGCCATCCCCAACAACAACTAAAAAATATCCAGTCTAATAGATAGTGAATTGAAGTAGAAATAAATGGTAAGTAAACAAGAGATAGTTTGGGAACCATTGGTTAACATGGTTCATTTTGTTATTACCTACTATTTATGCCAATTTCTTTTCTTATAGCATCTTTATTACATTACCCATTTTAACACATAATCTTGGAGCTTGGCATATGCATCATCTATACACAGGTCTAAGGTAATCAATCACTATGAATAGGGGAAATAAGTTAAGTCCTTATCTGACTGGGGATACACATATCACATCAACACATTATCCTCACCTTGAATCCTCAGTCCAGGTGGATGCAACCGTTAGGGGAATAGAACCTCTGTACCCTTCCCTAACCCGTGCATTTTTGGGGTGGATTTTAGATCCTTAGTCTAACTTGACCCATGGGTGTAGAGCCTAAAGTCAATACCCCACTCTATTGAGAAATATGAACGTGCTTATTTATCCAATCACCAAAACCATACCATAACACAACGAAGCATAAACAATTCCATTTGAGATCACAATACATAACAAACAACATGTAAATTAATACTATTCCACAACCCATTAATACATTTAACATTTACAATTCATATCCATTTATCCAAATTCCTATTCTCACGTATTAACTCCTTAAGTGTATTCAACAACCCCTATTTCTTATCCAATATTCATCAATTACCATATATTAACCAACTTAGCCCATTTATCATCTGAAAAGCATTTACCCACTTATGCACTATAAGTATAATTATTGTCTCACAAGGCACAACCAATTTATTAAATTTAACCCTTTAGGAATACCCCATAATTCCCATGTATTAACCTAATCAATATATTCATCCATTTTCCATTCCATTAACCAATTACAAGTTCACTATATAATATGTTCTAATCTTCGTAGGCATTTCTAACCAAAGTTATTTAAACAATCTATATAATATATTCGACCCAATTCTCTCATTTTTATGTTATTCCAAACAACACCTTATTCCTTTAACACCCAAGGAAAAACTATCATCATTCCATTTACAACTTAATCAACTGTTAAAACATGTTCTTCATGGGTTCCACATTATTACTCTGTAACCCTTCACTTAACCCTACCCATTTCTAGGTCTAAAAATGTCGGCGTACCCCATTGGTGTCCCCAAAATGGTCAAGTCATCCTATACGCATCCCATCGGGATCGTGAGGGTTTCAATTGGTCACTTAGACACCCCTTTTTATCAAAAATTCCAACAGAACCAAGAACAAAATTAGGTAAGAGGAAGAACAAAATATTCCATGCGTAAATCTAAAATAAAACTATGGGATCATAATTTTAGACCACCTACCTCAAATCAGATGATGAACACAATCTTAATTATAGACTTGGATATGGATTCAAACACCCCTTGAAGCCCCAAACAAGGCCCCACAGGAAAAAGAGGGTTCTAGATATTTGGAAGGATATGAAAGAAAGATGAAAACCCTAATTGAAAAGAGGAAGCAAGGAGTAAATTAGAATTACCCGGGTCTTCGATCCACATCCAACAGTGCTCAAAAAGGCATAGGATTGAAAGAGAATAACCTCTTGGAATCTTGGATCATCCAAGTTCATCACTAGGGATTCAAGAGGTGAAATGGAGGAGAAACCTGAGTAATGGTTTAAAATCCCAGAGTTGGAATTTTGTAAATTTTCAAACTTTACTGGGTTGCACGGTTTACCCACATGGTTTGCCAAACCTTATGCAAATCGTGTGAGAGATATTGTACCAAAATCACCCATTACATGGTTACTTGGGAATTATGCATGGTTTTATTAACTTTTCTGTAACCTCATGCAATAATCTATCCAAGGTTATATGGTTAACTGGGATACTCCGCACTATTTTCACTAACCATGGGCAAACCATGAAACATGCCCAAAAATTCCTTTTTCTTTCTCTTTCATGAACCAACCCCCCAGAACATCCCTGAGTTTTCACACAAACTTTGTAAACACTTATTTAACCAAAATAATACAACTAAACCTAATCATAAACAAGGACACACCTCAAGGAAAAATTTGGGGTCTTACAACCTCCCAACCTTATAACGGCTCATCCTCGAACCGTACTCCCAAGCATCATTAATCTTCCACAACCAAGAGACAAGGCCATTAGGCCAATCTAACATTCCCATTTCTCCATCTTTCTTATTAAAGATTACAAATCTACCACAAAAGAGAACCAAGACATGGTCTTGACCAACAAGACTTCCACACCACAACCCACAATAAGAACCATATACTCCTCAAGGATGCGTCAACTTTAACCAGACCCAACCACTAGAACCTCTTAGAGAAAACCTAGGAAACAATACCTAATTCAAAGTAGGTAGAACTTTGCACACAACGTCATCCCATTATAGAGGAATCAACTAGAACCCCATCAGTCCGATCCTCTTCACAACTCATGACCAAAATCACTTAGAGTCATTTCCTCTATTTTTCCCCAACTCTAACGGTGACTAAATCTGATATCTCCTGGAGGAAAGCAAATAATCCTCCCAAAAAAATTTTCTCGACTTATGTTGATCTACCAATCATGTTTTAATGATCCCATTCCACAACCATACATCCAAACAAAACCCAAAAACTCTGGTACATGACCGATTTAACCTGTGTCAAGCTCGCCACCAGGTCCAACTCATCCAAACAGTGACCACTTGAGTCCCTCCAACCTCAATCTCTGATCATGTCATCAAAAAAAATTCACCCTCCATGGTTCTATCCAACCTCTTCAGTTATTTGGAACCTCCAATTTCAATGAAATACCACCATAATATCAACCCAACATTCACATCAGAACTAACACAACCACTGAGGTCATCCACTGATTTCTGGTATAATCCCTTCATCAAAACACCACTTCCCTCCAAGCCATATTTAGGATCCACTTTATCAACAACATTCCCAATCACTAGAACCACTACCATTCATACACTATTGAAAGAAGTCTAAGTTTCCACTCAATACCATTATAAAATTTGAGACACAACTCTTCTCCAAAATCATCCATCAATGATAATTTATGACTTCACATTTGTTCCCTTCTTAGAGTCGAGTCAAGTAATCCCAATTGACCTGTCTTATAACACTTAGCTTCACAGTTGGCATGAAACTACATCACACAGACAAGGTTCCTTAAAACTTTGAGGTGTTCCAAAACCAATAAAGGACACTTAACTCAATCTAATTTTTATTTCCATTAGTATTATAGAGCCCAACATCTATTGCCACAAACCGATGTTACATCTCACTACACTCTTTGATGACTAAACACAATAATCTCAAACTCCATTCAGAACCACCCAGAGCCAAATCCAAATCTTAGACTAGTCAACTAACATAGTCAGGGCCCACTTGGCCTTTCCAAGAGACCCATCATTCACCTTACAAGTTATTTATTAGAATCCCGATTCCACTACATCAACTCAACGTTACATTCCCCACATCCAGGACTAAATCATCACTCCCAACCTTAGGAGTGTTGTTACCATTACTCTCCACATGGTATTTCAATAACCATGGCTCACACCCAAACACAAACTGAATCCCAAAACATAAACATGGATGTTTATCCTTCTATAGAATAAGATGTTGAACGTAAACCAGTGATTCCTCCTAACCTTCATGGATGGTAACCACGACATTCATCGACACTCGACCCATCCCAAGGACCTCACCTGAAACTGTCGATGGTGTGTAGCCACCATTACACTTCATTTATACTTCCACTATGACCATAAAATTAATTATGTCCCTAATCCTACCAAACACCTTCAAGTTTCTAGGTGTAATTCCATATCTTCTCAATGTACCTAGGACGATGTCAAGATATTGGGCATGATCGTCACTAGCTGAGGTATATTAAGAAGTTGTAAAAGAACACCACCACAAACTTATCTATTTATGATATCACCTCACATGATGGAATAACATGATCTTACAAGGATTTCAGGCTTCCCTATTTCACACATCTAATTAGCATTTAACTAACAACATTTTCCTTGGTACTAATTCCACCACAGCGTTCGAGTTATTCCAGTACATCCCTGACAACTTACAGCCGAACACTATGGTTTTTCTCACCAATAAAACTAACGGTCCCTTACACCATTACACTCCCTACCTTGACTTCATAGAGAATGAAGGATGCTTATTCTGATTGAAATCATTCCTTAACAGTGTGTGCCCGCACCTGGACCACTTAGAACTCTCAAGGTTTCACACTTTCCTTTGAGCATTCTCATACTGAATTTAGTTCCCAGAAGACAACTATCACATGGAATAACCCAATGACCACTTACTTACCTAACCATTCTTCTTGATCATTCAGCCTCATTAGCCAAAGGATTTCTTAACATCTCACCCAAAAACCAAATAATTTATAAAAACAAGCCCATACCTATGACCACCCTCACCTTGGGTGATTTCTTTCAATAAGATCATCTAACCGCGCTTTAGTCCTCCTTATCCATTTTTCCTGAACACAACACCATGGTCTCCATTAACCATCTTCCAAACTAACGGGCCATGCGTCCCTGTAAATCTATTTACCAAAGGTTAATGGTAATCATATGCATAGATCTCACCTTTGAAGTATTCCCCATGCCTTATATTCCAAAGAACAGACATCACTGAGATAGCCTCCCATGGGGTCACCCTTGATTTCTATAAAACTACCAATGCATTACCATAACTCAAGTCGCATCACCAAATCATCAAACTTCCCACATATCCCTCCAGGATAACCCACACTAGATGACGTCTTCCACATCCCATTATCAAGGCCCAATATTCACCCATATAAAACACACCCAAGAGCACTAGGAACCTTGTTTAAACTCTATGTTTAATAAACTTTAAGGTCGAGTGATACCAATTCCCTAAACTAGAATCACGATAAAAAAAGCCATCAATCCTCTTTCCAAAACTGTACATGTCAAGATACAAAAAAAATAATGTTCAGGAACGACACTCTCACCTCCATTCTGATAAATGTTGTGCCTAGCACACCAAGTTAACATTTAATATAAGTTACAAACCTGAGGTAATTTTACACATACATTGGAACCACGAGTCGAAACCCCCATTCTATGGTTTGAGATACAACTTTAAAGGTCTAAAATCACATGGGTCACCACACCCAAGAAAAATTCCCATCACTATGGAAACTAACACCATGACACTCATTCTTATGTGCATCGTATAAACCACAAGGATTACTAACTTCACATTACCAAACATCGCCTCAAGACCTCAAGGCCACTGCCTAACTAAAGACACAATGAGGAACACCCAAAGGTTCATGATTTAGAACATTATACTTACCCAAATACTTCAAAATTTTCACTTACTTAGATTCTCATCCCTAAACACTTTCATCAAAAAAATACCTCAAAGGAAGCCCAAATGTTATAAATTACAATGGGAGAATGAAATATCTTCCATACTTATTCCACTTGACCCACACTATTCTAATGGATGTGTTCACATCTCCACCACTACCCTCAACCCTTCTCACCACTGATATTGGTCAATATGGGGCAAAGCGAATTACTTAATCACAAACCATTCATCAAACGTCTCCTTAAACCATTTCCTATTTTACACATGAGTCCTTTCTCTTAATCATATTTCTCATCTCAAAACATGTTATAAATGTAATTTAACTCATTTACACTTTTCAATAGACAAAATTAATTAACTATTTCATCATCATGACACAAACCATTATCTCTTAAACCCCATTCATTCTTTACAATTAACCACAACCCAAAACATTAATCCGGTCATGATGTTTCTTTATACAAAATATTGACTAACTATCCATTTAATTCTATTCATCTAACCACTTTCATTTACATTATTAGTCACCGTTTTCTTCAAATTTTCCAAATAAGTAAAATGAATTCTACTCTATATTCCCGACACACCCATATCATGTGTACCTATAATGATGGATGCCACCTATATACTTAGGTGCCTAAAATGATGCATGAATGAACAACCTCATTCCATTCCATCCATGAGAAAAATATCATAAATGAGTCAAATCACAAGACATGTGCATCATCCAATGGTGAAATATTATTCAACTGTAACAACACACATCAAGAACAACAATTACCACCCAACGTAACTTGGTTTTCCCTCGTACATGGGTTAGCTACTCGCAAGCACAAGATCATTACCAAGGCCCAACACAGTCATCATATTCTATCTACAATCACCTGTTGGGACCAAGTTGGATGGAGAAAAATTAAGAAGAGTTTTCTTTTACATAGTTTTGTCTTTTGTTGTCAATGAAGATAAATAAATTCACTTTGTAAAGGACTTGAAAATTAGACGATGCTTTTCTGATTTGTATTTAAAAAATATCATAAGTTAGGAGAACTTCTAATGAAAGACTTATGAAGGAAAGGGGGAGTAAAAGGTGATGTCATTCATATTCAGTTCTGATTGAAATGAAATATGCTAGTGGAAGATAGGGAAGTTATAATACTTCATTTTAAAAATCTGACGATGATAAAGGTGTTCGATCAAAGACTATATATCATGATAGATATGGTTTTTGATGAAAGTAGTTGTTTGTTAAATACACTATATGAAAATGAAGAAACATTAGTGTTCTTGCTGAAACAAATTTTAAGGTGGTGCCGTTTCCCAATGTTTGCCAAATTTTTGGGCCAAAAAATAGGGAGACAGAGAAATGTGTTTTTGGAAAAGGATATTGCACGGAAGTTTAAATATTTCATGTTATGTTGCATCCAAGTATAGTTCCATGATCCTAACATCAAAATATGGTAAAGGAGAGGATTGCATGAAAGATTGGTTTTTGTGTGAAAGATTGAAGGGAGTTTGGAATGTTGTGTGCAAGACATGATTCAAGCTCAAAAATTTGAAAAAATGGCGAAGGAATGAAATGTACGAAAGATTCAAAAAGTGCGTGAAATATGAGGTTGGTGTGAAAGATACTTACGTGCCCAATGCGATGAAAAATGGGGTTTTTCATGACACGTTAGGATCTTGTGTGACACATCAGGGTTTTTGTGCGCGAGGGTTGATGAGGCATATAAATAATAGGTGACCCACTCACATTAGTTATGATTGACACTTAGATAAATTCTGATCTTTGAGGTGCAAAATAATATTAAGTAAAAGGGAGTGAATGAAAGAAATAGAGTTGCTCACAAAAAGAGTGTTGTACACTATATTGAAGTTGCGCGCAAGAGGTGTTTCACGAAAAAAGTCAAATCTTGTGTGCATGGAATAAATTTTGCATGAAATACACCTAAAATGGTGCATGGAAGATTTGGGTTATTCACACATATTCAGTTGTGCATTAGATAGTTCTTACCGACTTCTAGGTTGGAAATTGAATATTTTTACTTCAAAGAATACACCTGTTCAATTGTAAAGAAGCACTGAAATACTGTAATTCTCTATTTGTGATAAGAGGGAAAACCCACACTTGAGGATTGTTTCCCAAGTACAAAACGAGTGTAAGGGTATATACTACTCATTGTATTTCACATCAAATGATTGTTTTCTAGTGGATTGTGTGTTACTAAATTATTTCTCTACCATACCAAGGATTTAGCTACTCTTGTTGAGAAGTGAACCTTGTAAATATTGTGTTCCTATGGTTGTGTGTGTTCAGTAGGGAAAAAACTATTTAACATGAGCCGAAGGTTGTTTCAAAAATAAGGAAACATAAAAAGAAAAAAGATATCACAGATTCACCCATCCCCCTCTCAGTGATACTAAGATCCTGATTGGGAACTTCATCACCAAATAGTAAGAAAGAGAAGAGAACTCCTCTAATACCTCTTTGTAACATCCCCAAACTAAAATCCACTAAACTGGTGCACTGAGCCACGTCATCACTTGACCTCAAGCACGCCTCCTTGTATGTCAGAGGTTTCCAACTAGCGGTGAGGGTCTAATGAGTCATGTGGGGAGACTATACCCTCTTCACCAGAGTAATCCACAACGGAACACAATATAAATAGTGGAACAAAATGAAAAACAAATAAAAAAACGGCCAAACATCTCCCAAAATGTGGTACAACCACTATTCTACATCAACCATGTAATGAAAAACTAATAATGTAAAAGTGAATAAAAACCAAATAAGTCAAATGGAAAAATCCCCAATGTGTTATGACTCTAAGTCCGAGTCCATCTTCATGTACATCCCAACCCGAATTCAATATCCTAGTGTAGGGCCCTTGTCCTTGTCCTCACCTGCAACCAAGAAATTTGCTCGGTTACCAAATAACGGCCCGAGGAGGGTATAATTACAAAACTCAGTAGGCCACCACCAACGGTGTCTACAAAATATCCAGTCTAATAGATAGTGCATGAAAGTAAAAATAAATAGTAAGTAAACAAGGTACATTTCGAGAACCATTGGTTAACAAGGTTCATTTATTTAATTCCTAGTATTTATTCTAATTTCATTCCTTATATCTTCTTTATTAAATAGACCATTTTTAACACATACTCTTGGAGTTAGGAATATACACCATCTATATATGGGTCTAAGGAAATCAATCACTATTTATAGGGGAAATAAGTCAAGTCCCTATCTCACTAGGGATACACATATCACATAAACACATTATCCTCACCTCAAAGCCTCAGTCCGGGTGGATGCAACCTTTAGGGGAATATAGATTCTTTCCCCTTCCCTAACCTGTGAATTTTTGGGGTGGAGTTTAGATCCTCAATCTAACTCGACCCATGGGCGTAGAGCCTCAAGTCAATACCCCACTCTACGGAGCCATGTGCACATTCTTATTTATCCAATCACCAAAACCATACCCTAACACAACCAAGCATAAACAATTCCATTGGAGATCACAATACATAACAAACAACATTGGAATTAATACTATGCCACAACCCATTAATACATTTACAATTTACAATTCATATCCATTTAGACAAATCCCCATTACCATGTTTTAACCCCTTATGTTTATTCAACAACACCTATGTCTTAGACAATATTAATCAATTACCATATATTAATCCATTTATCTCATTTATCATTTGAAAAGAATTTACCAACTTATGAACTATAAGTAAAATTCTTGTCTCACAAGGAAAAATCAATTTATTACATTTAACCCTTTTTAATACCCCATAATTACCATGTATAAACCCAATCAACATATTCATCCATTTTCCATTCCATTAAATAATTACTAGTTCACCATCTAATATTCACTAATCCTATAAAGAATTTATAACCAATGTTCATCAAACATTTGACAAAATCATTTCGACCCAATTCGCCCATTTTCATGCTATGAAAAAAACACCTTATTCCTTTATCACCCAAGTAAAAAATATCATAATTCATTTTAAAAAACAATAAACTATTAAAAAATGTTCTTCAGGGGTTCCAAATTATTACTCAGTAACCCTTCACTTAACCCTACCTCTTTCTATGTTTAGAAATCCCGAAGCACCCCATGGGTGGCCCCAAAATGGCCAAGTCATCCTCTACACATCCCATGGGGATTGTGAGGTTTTAAATTGGTCACTTAGACACCCCTTTTTATCAAACAATCCAATGGAACCATGAACACAATTAGGAAAAAAGATTAACATGATCTTATATGAACCAATCTAAAATAAAACTATGGGATAATACCTATAGAACACCTACCTAAAATCTAATGATGAACACAATCTTAATCTTATACTTGGATCCAGATTCAAACACCCCTTGATGCCCAAACTAGGTACCATGGAAAAATAGGATTTTAGATATTTTGAAGGATACGAGAGAAAAATAAAAACCATAATCAAAAAGACAAATCAAGGAGGAGATTAGACTTACCCAGGGCTTCAATCTGCAAAAAACTGTGCTCCAAACGTATTAGGATCAAAGGAGAATAACCTCCTGGAAGCTTGACTTGTACAAGTTAATCACTAGGGTTACAAGGGATAAATATAGGAGAAACTAGAGTTAGGGTTTAAAATCCTAGAGTGGAAATTTTGTAAATGTTCCAAATTTATTGGGTTGCATGGTTTACCCGCACGATATTCCAAACCGTGCACAAATCGTGCGAGAGATACTTTCCCAAAATCACCCCTTCACACAGTTTCTAGGGAATTCCATAGGGTTAGATTAACTGTGTGGTAACAGTGTAAAAGACACTATCCAAGGTTTCGCAATTACCTGGGATACTTCGCATGGTTTAGACTAACCATGCTCGAACCGTGCAACATCCCCAAAAATTCCTTTTTCTTCCTCTTTCGTGTCTCGAACCCCCAGAACACCACCAATTCTTCACATAAACTTAGGAAACACTTATTTAACCAAAATAAGACACTTAAACCAAATAATAAATAGGGACATACCTTAAGGGAGAATCCAGGGTCTTACATGTTATAAATAATTACAACTATTTAAAAGGGTTTCTTTATATTATATGTGACGTATAATGAGCCTTTAACTATTTATCACAAAATATCCATAAATTAATTATACTCTTAACACCAATATAAAATTGGTCTTATCATGGGAGTTTTATTTTCATAGATTTTAATATCTTAAAAAAATATATGATGCCACTTTGTTAGTTAAAAAACTATAAAACAAGAACTCTTTTGTGAATATTACTGATGATCCATCAAGAAATCCTCCCATTTTCTTTAAGGTATGAAACCAAGTAAAATATTCTAGATACGACATTTTAACCACCATATTTATCCTAATAACACAAGATATTTCAAATTAGGATCTTGAAATTCTTGAATATCAGATAAGGTATAATAACATTTGAATGAATCTTGCACTTCATGCTATTACATATTTACCAGGATACTTATTTAATTTTTAAAATTGAACTACTATACTAATTGAAATTTCTATTTCCACCACTTATAAACTTAGATATTTCTATCATGATACACAATCTTACACTTATTCCACTTGTTGCATTCATATTCTTATAATGCATTTATCTCCTTGAAATAAACTCACTGAATGGATTATATCTCCTCCTTAATCTTACAAAACTACAATATAATTTATAATAATTATGAACATTGGGAGAGTGTTCATTACCAAAATCCCCAATATTGATCCCAATATAATAGTCAAGAGGGTGAGGGGATTGAGTATCTGATAAAATTTATGTTAAAAAAATTTAAAATTACACCCCCAAATTTATACAACAATCCTTGTTAACTAAAAAAATAGAATTATATAATTTTATATTTAGAAATAATTCAAAAACGCTTGATTAAATATTAGTTAAAATAATTTAAATGATACTTTAACATTATAAAATAATTTAATCTAATAAAACATAGTATATAAAATAATTATTAATGTAAACTATTAGAGTAATTTTTTGTTAAAAAAATTTGAAAATAGAAACTAATTTCATTTTAAAGGAATAAAAAATAGATAAAGCACAATAGAAATAACCAATGGGATCAATCTTAAGACGACCTAATACCCTCCATATAGAAGTCACCTGCTTCCAAGAATTTTATTGTATAATAAATTGATACACAACCTCAATCAAGTTTTTATAAACCACTATACCAAGATTTTCCAGGCTATACAAAAACATCTACCACATTTCCTCATGGGATTAAAGAAGTTGAAGTCACAAAAAACATCTTCCATAGTTATGCATGGGAGTATAAATGAAAATATTTGGAAGAGAGTGTATATCACTCTCCAGTTTAGTAATACAGACATTGTTTTACAGATAAGTAGGGTAAAACATACAATTCAAAAAATATGCTAAAATTGGGAGAGTAAGAAATGAGAAGTTTGAATATTCAATGCAACTTATTTTTATTAGTTTTAGTTTTCCAAATTTTTTAAATTATTCTTTTACAAATTTTCAAACAAGTTTGCAAAAAATTACAAGAAAAAAGAGCATTGTGGAAGTCTTTAAAAACCATTGTTCTCAATCAGTCACTTTGTTATCATTTTTCAAAATACATGTTCATATCTATTTCTATGTGTCTCAACATTAATGTTTCTATATCACTACTCCCATATGTCATATATGCATGAGAGTGTTATTATAAATTTATAGCATACTATATGGTCCAAATATCCATGAGTGGATAATAAAAAGAATCCTAATACTGAGTGATAGAGTCAAGAAGGTCTCACTATACTTTAAAATTTATGTATAGTTTTTTTAAGAATAATAATTTTTAAATCCACATGCCTCTAAGTTGAATTGAATTCCTTAATCTAGATATTGGAGGAATTAAATTTGTACTTAATTCTCAACATATCTATTAGAACAGATGACTAGTGATAGATACTCTTGGAAGAAGATGCATCTTATGGTATAATCACTTGAAGATAGCTCTACATGGTGGTATAACTATTTAAAAGTAGTGGTAAATCTTCATGATAACTATAACAGCACTCGATAGTAGATGTACTTTTTAGTTGATGCTCTGGTGAAAACATATATGTGTAGTAAATAATTTGATGGTGGTGGTTTATCTCTAGTGGAATATGTGGATGGTAGATACTTCCATTCATAGATTTGAACTAGCGATATCATCATGAACTGAGTGTAGCTTAGAGTAGTGACCGCATAGCGATTCACTATTCAATTCCACCCTTACACTACTGTTTTAAACTGGTTTTGTAATGAATATTCAAAATATAATAATAAATTGAACTTCATGTTTTATTCAATTAATTAATGTTTATTAATGTTTAAAAGGTCAATTATACTTATTTTGATATTTTCATTGAAGGTGGAGGTGATTTGGAGGTTTGGAGATCATCCAGAAGAAAAATGGGCCAAACTGCATGGTATCCCATGGACATCTGTCCAATTTTTTGAATAGAAAGAAAAATAAGTGCATCCAAAATGGGATGTAACTTTTTGGCCCTCTCCAAAATATCATGTTTTACAACTCTAATTAAAAAACCAAAGCCGAATTTGTCCATCTGGTGGCCCATCTGAACCATTCTGTCTAGGGAAAAGTATCTACCCGAATTCAAATATTTGTTTCGGTATTTTGACCATATCTCCCAATCCAATTTCCTAATGGCCTCCAAATTCAACAGGGAGAAATTAAAAGGGTTTTCCAACAACTCTTTCCTTTTGATCAAGTCGTGATATGGCTTTGTACGATTCCAAAACCAAGATACAAGTGGTATCTCAAAAACTGTAACGACCCAATATTTTTTTAAAAGGAAATTCCTTTCTTATAAATATGTCATAATCACATAAAATCACAACATAATTAACTTCTAAGTGCTATGTGACCCTTAAAACATAATTTGTCACTTCTGTGATGTGAATTTCAAAAATCCGACATACATAGTTGTGATCAGTAAGTCCTTTAGAGTCCAATAAGTAAAACTTAATTTTTGGTGAATAGTAACCTACCCTTATGAATAGTTACATACCCTTATGAATAGTGATATACCCTAATTAATAGTGAACTTAACTATAATAGTATATAAATAATATTCAAGTGTAAGTACGATATACCTATGCTTTAAAATAGGTAAACAAATGTTGTAAAACTATTGTTTTTAGAATAAATTATAATTATAATTAAATATTAAATTAATATTATAAAGAAAATTATTTTTGAAAAATGGACTTTATTTCTGGATTCTAAACATTAAAAAATGGTTGGGGTAAATTTTTGGGATTTTTCTAAAATATTTGAATTATTGATGAATAGTGAAATACCATAATTTACAAAATAAGCTAAATATGCTAATTATAGAGTCATGTATGACGTTATACTAATGTAAGCCCAATTGGTTCGGTTTTCCATGATAAAATTACTATTCTTGGTCATAGAATACTCACTATTCCTTGTCTTGTGGGGAAATAATAAATTAATGAATTTTATATTAAGAAATCCCCTCTCTCCTCCACTTAAAAACCCCCTCCCACTCCCCCTTCCATTCACTTCTCTCAAGCCTTGTAAATTCTCCAAATTATGTCCAAATACCTTACCAACCTTCTACCCTATTTACAGCAAGCCTTGGTCTCATTAAAAGACCAAAAAATCTCCTTAAGGAGGTTCTCAAGTATGTTTGGTTCAAGAGGTAATTTCCTCTTTTCAATTTTTTGTCTTTCCTTTCAAATCCTTGTGTTTTATTTTTCTATTACCTATACTTATCCAAATTTTGCGATGAATCAAGTACCTTATATGTGCTGGAATTTTTTCATGATAGTGTAATAATTTATCATCATCTCCGCTTTTTACCCTCTTTTATACTATTAGCAAGAACACCATCCGAGAAGTGTCAATTTTCCACATTCAAGGACGATGGAATTTTGATTTCTATTATCATTCTAAATTATGGTCATGAAACCATTATTGTTATGGTTGAACCAGATTATAATATATAATATAACCTATTTATTATTATGTAATCCTTTTGAACAAATGTTATTAAGTTATAAAGAAAAATGAGTTCGTTGTAATCAAAACCCACAAATTAACTGAAACAATTATCATTAAACTTATATATAATAATTCAGCCTATTTCCGTGTAAAAAAGTTATATAAATTACCAATAACACCTATTTATGTTCATAAATAATATATAATTTCAATTATGGATATTTACATCCATTCCACATACTTAAAAACAAGTGAACCGAAGATGAAAATAAAGAAAATGAACACTCCGGAGCGACAAAATTCAATACAATAACTTATCAATAAGAACATAAATGAACTAAAAAGAATTATGATAAACTAAATACATTTCTAATAGGTTATTAAATAAGTTATTAATAAGTATAAATTCATATTATTGGAGCTTAAGTTTGAGAGAGGAACACGTTTGGAGTCAAGGTAAAAGTTTTTCCACCCGAACTTCCATTTTCATTCGGGTTACTTTCATTGTCTAATTACCTCAATGAAATTATTATTTATTCTTATAAATTATGTTTGGGTATTATATATATTTACACCATCCAGAATAATTCCTTATTTTATGGATAGTTACATGTTTTAAAAGGAACTTTCAAATTGATTTCAAAATACAAACCCGATTCAAGGGAATATCTCAACTTCTTACCTATTTTCAAGGGTAATCTCTAATCAATTTTTGGAAACCATTATATTTATGAAATCAATCAATTTATTATGAAAATAATATCTTACTTTAATTCTGGTTTTATACAATTATTTTTCCAAAATAACCCTTATTTTCAAATAAAAGATTATTTATCTCAAGATTGCTAAATGATTTCATAAGAGTATTTTCATTTGATTCCACACTCTTGTTGTTTATTATGTACTATTGGGTTTAATCATTTATGAAGTCATCTACCATATTTTACTTAATGGTTTATGATTAACTCTATTATGGATGAACTATCCTAAAACCATTCTCCATATTACTCAGAATGGTTAGTGTTTTATGTTTAATGATTGGGGTAAGTTAGTTACATTTCATGTGATAGTTTCAATATGAATGTATATGTTGTTTATGTTTATCCCTCATTTTGATTCTAGTATTTGAATTTCAGGCAGTTATTAGACTAGTATAATAACCATGATTATGTTTTATTATGGCATTATTTACTCAGCTCATACTTCTTCCATAATGTGGTCAAGTTCATTATTAAAGGCATGTGTTTTCAATTATTCACCATGTCTTATCTTTATGCTATCTTATGATATATTTCTTACTATTACTGAGCATTTGAGATCACCCCTTTCTTATGTTTCATTTTCTCAGGACATGAAGAAGTAAATTATGAATGACATGCAAGCATAATCTAGGATACATGATGTTTCTAGTGGAATAATTTAGTGTCGTTTTTCCTTTCCATATGTAAAGTTGAACTTATGTATGTATCTTGTTTCTAATAATACTAAACTACTTGGTCCTTCTAAATTCATATCCCTTGTAGGTATTCCAACATAATCAAATAAGGCACCGACTCCAGGAAATTGGGGTCAGGTCCTTACAGTTGGTATCAGTGGAAGTTTAGTAGAAAACTTGGAAACTGGATTTAGAAAACATGGACTAAGGACGAGTCCATAAGATAGTTTTGAGGATAAACATACATGAACGTACTGGTATTTGGTAAGGAATAGATTATGTGGATATTTCAAGCAATACATCCCTATCTGGATACAAGCAGGTAGAGGCGGCTCAAACACAGATGCATCTAGGGGTAAAACCTGAAAACACCGATTTGAGCGAGACTCAAATGGGAACTGGTGCATGAAAACGGGCCTTTCTGCACCCTTGGTTACAAAACTCCCAGAGGATATGCTTAGGATAATTCAAATTTTCTTTAAAAGACATTATGAAGGATTTAAATGTAAAAGTTTCATAAAAAAACAATTTTTTTGGTAATGGGATTAGCCATGATTAGGATTTCAATTTGTGTAAAGTATTTTGTTAAGTTAAGATTATTCATTATGATTCATAACCTAATATAATGTATTCCATTATCTAGAAATGGCGTCTAGTAGAAGGAATGGAAACCACAAGAACACACGTGTCCCCTGTAGGGATTTTCCTCCAATGCAAGATAATGATGTTGGATCTAGTGCTATGACTGGTGGTGAGCAACTCATAACTATACTGAGACAGATTACTCAGGTTATGAATAATAACCTTACCCATATGAAGCATCCAGATCCACCACGTGGAGGAGCTATGGTAGATCACTTTCTGCGACAACAACCTCCATCATTAAATGGGACTACAAACCCATTTGTAGCTGAGCAGTGGATAAGTTACCTCGAGAAGATAATTCTTAATTTAGGATGTAATGAAAGATAGAAGGTCAACATGGTAGTTTATCAGCTATCAGGAGATGCAGATTAGTGGTGGTCATTAATCCAAAACACAAAGGAGGAGGAAGAAATAGAAGATATGAAATGAAGGATTTTTTCGGAAACCTTCTTAGAAAAATATTTCCCTCATGAACAGTGAGCATATATAGAGATACAATTCTTGAATATAAGGTAGAAGGAGGTTGAAAATGTTTCCATGTTTAAAGCCAACTCTACAAGGTTAGAAAGACATGTTGTGGAATACATACGAAATCCAAGGTGCAAAATCGATCGATTCTTTGATGGCCTAAATCCATTCCTCCAGTGGGCACTGGTATCCCAAAGTTTTTCATCATTTGAGGATATAGTTTCATGTGCTATCAAAATAGAAAAAGATTTTTCTATGTCTTATGACTTTAAGGGAAATTAGGAGAAGAAGAGGGTTGCTGAAAACTCTAGGAAAGGAAAAAAGGAAACAAGGAAGAAGTGAAGAGTTGAATTTCCACCCTGTGATAATTGTGGAAAGAAACACCTTGGTTTCTGCTTAAAGGGAAAATGAGTATGCTTAAAGTGTGGATAGAATGGACATCTAACTAGTAATTGTGGGGGAAAGAAGGAGTCTGACAATGTTCAATGATATAATTTTTGGGAGATGGGGCACTATGCTAATGATTGTCCAAAACTTCAAGGAAACATGCCACAGAAAAGGCTAAGGAAGTAGGGCCTAGCTTATGTAATCACAACTACAGAGGTTGAAGTTCCGCGTGACGTGGTGGTAGGTACTTTTATTGTTTCATCAAACTTAGCCAATGATTTATTTGATTCTGGATCATCACATTGTTTCATATCTTCCTAGTTTTTTAGAAAATTATATATTTCCAATTTGATTTAACAAGGGAGTTTTCAATCAAAACTCCAAAGGGAAGTATCGTTGAAACAAAGTTTTGTGAATCAGTTCCCATTATGGCATTCAAATGTTCTTTATCTGCTGATCTCATTGTCATTATTATGATTGAATTTGATATAATCCTCAGTATGGATTGGATTTCAGACCATGATGCAAAAATTTATTATAAGAAGAAGAAGGTTTCAATTTTCTATGATGATAAGGAGTACCTTATCTTTAGAGCAGAAACATCACCACCTGATTCTTATCTAGATCCACCCCCAGTATCTCAACTAAATTCAATTATCAGGGAGGAAGAGAATGAAATAACTATGGGTGAAGAAAATAATGTTCGAATAGAATATGTACCTGTTGTGAAAGAATATATTGATGTATTTCTAGAGGATTTACCTGGACATCCTCCAGAGTGGGAAGTTGAGTTTTCCATTGACTTAATTCCTGGTTCAAGGCCCATATCAAAGACCCCTTATAGAATGTCTACAGTGAAGTTAGTGGAGCTAAAGAAAAAACTAGAGGAATTGAGTGATAAAGGATTTATTCACCTTAGTGTTTCCCCATGGGGATCCCCTATTATTTTTGTTAATAAGAAAGATGGGTCTATGAGGTTATGCATTGGTTACAGGGAAATGAATGATGTTACAATAAAGAATAAGTATCCTCTTCCACGAATTGATAATTTATTCAATCACCTTCATGGAGCCCAATATTTTTTGAAGATTGATCTTCGATCTTGATATCATTAGTTACTTGTGAGGAAGGAAGACATTCCAAAAAAAACATTCTGAACTAGGTACGAGCATTACGAGTTTACAGTAATGCCTTTTGGACTAAATAATGCACCATTGGTTTTTAGGGATCTAATGAATAGAGTTTTAAATGAATATATTGATGACTTTGTGGTGGTGTTTATTGATGATATCCTGGTGTACTCTAAAAGCTATTAAGAACATGAAAATCACTTGCGCACTATTACGAAGACTCTGAGAAGAAATGAATTATATGGGAAGTTTAGAAAGTGTGGATTTTGGCTCCAATCAGTTTCCTTTCTGGGCCACATTGCCTCTAAGGATGGAATATCAGTAGATCCTATGAAGACAAAGGCTATTTAAGAATGGACTACTCCAACGAATGTAACTAAGGTACGTAGTTTTATTGGTTTAGTAGGTTATTAGCAGAATTTCGTTCAGAAATTCGCCCGTTTAGCCAACCCAATGACCAAGGTCACATGAAAAGGAGTTAAGTTCATATGGACAGAGGAATGTGAAGAATGTTTTGAATAATTTAAGAGGAGGTTAGTGATTGCTAAAATCCTAACCATACCATCGGGGAATGATGGGGTTTTGATCTATAGCGATGCATCAAAGAAAGGACTTGGTTGTGTCCTTATGCAGAATGATCGAGTGATTGCCTATGCATCTAGGAAGCTAAAAATTCATGAACAAAACTATCCAACTCATGATCTTGAGTTAGCAGTGGTAATATTTAATCTGAAAATATGGAGACATTACCTCTATGGAGAAAAATGTGAGATGTATACAGATCATAAGAGTTTGAAGTATATATTCTCACAGAAAGAACTCAACATGAGACAAAGGAGGTGGATTGATCTACTCAAAGATTATGATTGCACAATACACTACCACTCGGGAAAGTAAAATAAGATGGCAGACGCTTTGAGTAGAAAGGACAATGGAATTCTGAACAAGATTAGAGTTGAAAGGGATCTTATGTTGATGGATCTAGTAAAAATAGACATGGGAATTATCAAGGAAGGAATCACATCACTAATTTTTCAAATGGTTTCCCAACCTTCTTTACTGGAGTGAATAAAAGGTTCTCAGGATAATAATTAAGAGTTTCAAAATAAAATTAAAGCAATAAATGATGGTAATTTGACTGACTTCACATTTGAAGTTGACATTTTGAAATTCGGGAAGATGATTTGTGTTCCCGCTATTCCCGAGCTAAAGAGAGAACTGTTGGATGATGCTCATAGCTCTAATTTCTCTATACATCTTGGTAGCACAAAGATATATCGAGATCTCTGAGAAAAATTTTGACGGGACAATATGAAAATGGAGATTGCTGAATATACATCAAAGTGCCTGGTATGTCGACAAGTGAAGGCTGAGAGACAAAAGTCTAAGGGGATGATGCAACCACTACCCATACCATCATAAAATTGGGAGAAAAATACCATGGAATTTGTCACTGGACTTCCAATGACATCTAGAGGAAATAATGCTATATGGGTTGTTGTGAACTGTCTTACAAATACATCTCACTTTATCATGATTCGAGAGGACTTATCATTGGATCAACTTGCATGGATTTACATCAAGGAAGTGGAAAGGATACATGGAGTACCACTCTTTATTGTATCCGACCGTGATCCTAGATTCACCTTGAAGTTCTAGAAAAGTCTCCAACATGCTTTAAGCACTGAACTGAACTTCAGTACGGTCTATCATCCTCAAACTGATGGCCGATCTAAGAGGACTATTCAGACACTGGAAGACATATTGAGAGCATGTTTTATGGAATTAAAAGGAGGATGTGACCAATATCTTCCACTGGTTGAATTCTCCTACAATAACAGTTTGCACTCGAGCATTCAAACGACACCATATGAAGCCCTTTATGGGAAAAGGTTTATAACACCGGCGTGTTGGGATGAAGTCAGTGAGCGAATGCTACTAGGACCTTAATTGGTTGAAGAAATGGTGGAGAAGGTAAAAACCATTCAAAAACATAACAAGGTAGCCCAAAGTCGATAGAAGAGTTATGTGGATAATCATTGATGAGACCTTGAGTTCAATGTTGGATACATGGTATTTCTAAGCATATATCCATGGAAGAAGGTCATGCGGTTTTGGAAGAAAGGAAAGCTAAGTCCCAGGTATTTTGGCCCTTTGAGATCCTTGATCGAGACAGAGCTGTGGCCTATCAATTGGCACTTCCACTAACCTTGTCTAAAGTGCATGATGTCTTTCATGTATCCATATTAAGGAAGTATATACCAAACCCTTCACATGTACTCTCTTTAGAAGTGGTATAGTTTGTGGATGATCTTTCCTATGAGGGACAACCAATGAAAATCCTGGATTGTAGAGACAAAGTTCTACACAACAATACTACTCATCTGGTCAAGGTACTATGGAGAAACCATAAGTATGAAGAGGCAACTTGGGGACTGGAGGAATCAATGAAGTAAAAGTACCCCCACCTTTTCTTGGCATATATTGTAAAATGAAATTTCAAGGGAAATTTTTTTGTAAAGTGGGGAGAATGTAACGACCCAATATTTTTTTAAAAAGAAAATTCCTTTCTTATAAATATGTCAAAATCACATGAAATCAAAAAATAATTAACTACTAAGTGCAATGTGACCCTTAAAACATAAGTTGTCACTTATGTGATGTGAATTTCAAAAATCCAACATACACAGTTGCGATCAGTAAGTTAGTTAGAGTCCAATAAGAAAAAATTAATTTTTGGTGAATAGTAACATAGCCTTATGAATAGTTACATACCCTTATGAATAGTGATATAACCTAATGAATAGTAACCTTAACTATAATAGTATATAAGTAATATTCAAGTGTAAGTACGATATACCTATGATTTAAAATACGTAAAAAATTGTTTTAAAACTGTTGTTTTTAGAATATATTATGATTTTAATTAAATATTAAATTAATAATATTTAAAAAATTATTTTTGAAAAATAGACTTCATTTTCGGATTCTACACGTCGAAAAATGGTTGGGGTAAATTTTTGGGTTTTTTCTAAAATACTTGATTTTTTTGATGAATAGTGAAATACCATAATTTACAAAATAAGCTAAATAAGATAATTATAGAGTCATGCATGATGTTCTGCTGATGTAAGACCAATTGTTTTGGGTTCACATGATAAAATTACTATTTTTGGTCTTGGAATACTCACTATTCTTTGTCTTTGAGAAATAATAAATTAATGAATTTTATATTAAGAGATCCCCTCTCTCCTCCACTATAAAACCCCCTCCCACTCCCCATTCCATTCACTCCTCTCAAGCCTTGTTCCTTCTCCAAATTCTATCCAAATATCTTCCCAACCTACTCCCCCACGTCCAGCAAGCCTTGGTCTCATAAAAAGACCAAAACCTCTCCTTAAGGAGGTTCTCAAGGATGTTTGGTTCAAGAGGTAATATATATATATATATATATATATATATATATCTTAATATGGTTCTAATTTCCTTTAAATATGATTGGAGATCATTCATTTTTTATATCAACCTATTTTTATACAACACCATATTTTATATATTTATAAAAATAAATGGGTTTCAATGATACAATACCAATGAAACATTCAAATAGGTTTCATCCTCACTAAGATTATTTTCTGGAGGAGAAGAAGACATAATAATCTCACTGGGTTCTAATAAAAAACCTTCCATTAAGGAAGCTATATTATCTCTAGTCAAATAATTAGAGTGATAAAAAGGAGGAGGAGGTGAAGAACTCTATTGAATATGAACTAAAAAATCTTCAGGATTAGTTTCTATAGAATTATCGCAAAAATTAAATGGATCTATAAATTATTCTTCATTAATAATTTCAACTAAATATCCATTAAGGTATTTCTGATCAACTGAGATAGAAGGTCCACCACGCTCTAATGGACTTCCATTATCATCATCCTCATCATCACTATCATTAGATGCAGGGTATGGTAAACCAAGAATAGAAGATATTGGGGATTTATCCCCCTTATATAGTGTATCCCCCTAATATCTATCTAAAATAACAAGGTCAACATGGATTCTAGAAGCCTGAACCTATGAAGTAAGTTGTTCAGATCTATTACAGGATTATTCACCAACTAATTTTGGTGGGGGAAAATCTTACAATATTGAAAAATAATATAATAAAGGATTCAATTAATGATATTCAAATTCTACATCAATATTATACTCTAAATCATCTAATAGTATAATCACAACCTTTGAACTCTCTAAAGTAGATCTCCCAAATTGATCACCATTTGAGACTTTAGTTTCTTTATTTCACCTTCTTTTTCCAATAATATTTATTTAGACGGAAGATAAATAGGTGAACTTGGAGGTCAATATTCCACATTGGAACTCTTAGAAACATCAAGAATACTACCCAATTCCATTGAAATAGGAACAAAATCCTATTATTCATCTACAACTTCACCTTCTTCACCAGAAGAATAATATAAAACTTCATATTTATTCAATCCATGATCAACTAAATGTCTTGGTATATAAGGGTTCTCAACTGCGAAAAAATTATCATATATATTATCTAGGTTATCTTCCCACCTTTTCAACTAAGGATTCAATTTTACCTTCATATTTTTATACGGTACTTTTCTTAGGTAGAATCCAACACACTTAGTTACATTTTCTTCTCATTTAGGCATAATAAATATATCTTCTAATAATGAAGAGATTATTTTAGGGTTTCTATAAGAATTAGATATTTAAGTTGGATTTCATAACTTCATAATTTACACTATTAAATATATATAAAGATTAATTTTTCATAATAACAAATAAAATATTTCTTGATACTTTATAATCCTGAAGCCCCCCTTCTTGGGACCCAACATATGCTAAAGGAACTTGAACATCAATTTACATTCTCCATCTAAATCATCTGTAGCTATTATTAAAACCATTTCATTCCTAGTGATCTTAATAAAATCATCTTAGATCATGAATTTATCAAGGTTAATGGGGAAATATACATGAAAATCCTCACATATAACTTTAGGGTAAACTCTAAGACATTTATCCCACTGTTTTGTATAGAACAAAACCACTTTTCAATCCACCATTATTTTTATAAAATCATTCTTGTCATCAAAACCACACTCGACATGTAGATAGAAATCACGAATCAAACTAAGATAAAATGGTCTATCATTCCTTTAGAACCATTCTTCACATCCTTTTCCTAAATCACATTATAAAAAATTCAATTTCTTGAACATAACCAAGAAGCATAAATTTCTTTCTCATCTATAACTACATGAGACACATACTACATATTTCATGGTTTTAAAGGATGATTTGATTCTCCTATATAATTATTTAAAGTAAAAAACCCATCAAGAGATACACTAGGATACTTCACTCACACCATTTTTACATAGGTTCTAGGATTTAAGATTAAAGGTGATAGATGACAGGCCAAGAGAGAAAGGGATAATGTTTTAAAGGGATTTACGAGATAAAATTACTAACTAGGACTCTTAAATAGGTATTTTTATAATTTAGGTATTCTATTATTTAAATAAAATAAAATAAAATAGATAAAAGTAATTTCACATAAATAATAATTTTTATTTTTTTTATAAAATATGGTAGCATTTGGAAGGGTAGCAACAAAATGGTACATCCCATCGGAAGCACAAAATGGTATCTCCCTATGGTAGAATGACCATGGTATCATAGCCATAGTAGAAAACCATAGTATCATAGCCACAATAGCATACCAATGGTGGTAAGGCACAATATCAACTAAATGGTAGTAAAGACTCACAGTAGAATACCTAATTGTAGATCCTTATGGTAGTAAGGATTTGTAATCTAATTCTACCAAAAAATAAAATAAACTCAATAATAGAAGACTAAAAAATGATTATTATTCCATGTTCATATTAAATATAACTCAATATCTCAAAAACCAATGTCCTTGTCAATATGTCAGTAAGATGGTGTTTAGTACAAATTAATTCAATAGTTAAAACACCTTTCTTAAAATGGTAACTCAAAAAGTGACATCTTATATCAATATGTTTTTTCTTGAATGTGACATAGGATTCTTAGAGATGTTTATCACACTTTTATTATCAAAATTTATAGGGACATGTTGAAATTCATATCTATAGTATAGAAAAGTGTGTTTCATCCACATAATCTTTGAAAAATAACTACCTATAGCCATGTACTTATCTTTAGTTATGAATAATACAACACAATTCTGTTTCTTAATACACTATAAAACTAGAGACTTTCCCAAAATGTGACAAGTTCTAAAGGTTAATTTTATATATTACTTTAAACCAAAAAATAAACATCTGTATAAATCACTAAATCAATTTGTTTTCCTCTAAAAAAATACATTCCTAAGTTTTTTTTACTTATGAGGTATTTAAAAATTCTTTTACAGGGACGAAAATGTGATTATTTTGGGTTTCATTGAAATTAAGCACACATACACACACTAAACATAATATCTATTTGACTATCAGTTAAGTATAGTAAACTTCCATCATTACCTCTATAAGTGGTTTGATTTATCAGTTTCCTAGTTTTATCAAGATCCAATTTACAACATGTACTCATCAGAGTATCACTACCATTATAACTATCCATATCAAAAAATTTTAAGTGATATTTAGTGTACTTTATTTTATTTAAAACAATTTATTCCTTATTTTGAAAAATATAAAATCTAAAGAATAATTTTAACACTCCCATAAAACTCATTTTTAATTCATTTTTCTTCATTTTTGAAAATTCAGTACACAAATAATTTCTTGAAGATCCAAAAAATATTATCATCAACATGGATTTGTACTATTAAAACTTCTTTTGAAATTATATTAATAAATAAAATAGGGTAATATATTCATTTTTTAAAACTTAAAAAATCAAAAAATATCTTAGCCTATCATACCAAGCTCTAGGAGCTTGTTTTAAACCATATAAAGATTTTTTTAATTTAAAAACGTGATTTAGAAAGTGAGGGTTTTGAAATCCACGGGGTTATTCTAAAAAAACATCCTGAAATATATAACCATTTAAGAATTCAATCTTGGAATCCATTAGATATAATTTGAAATCCAAATGTGATACATATAAAATTAACTTTATGATAACTTTAATTTTAGATACTAGTTCAAAGGTTTCCTCATAGTCAATACCTTCCTCTTAACAATACCCTTGTATAACCAATTCTTCTTTATTTCTAATTATAGTGTATAAATCATGAACATTATTTATAATAACCCATTTAGTGTCAATGGTTAGTAATTCCTTAGGTCTTTTGAAAAGTTCTTAAAAGCTATTTATTTCAAGTTTATTAAGATCTTATTACATATACATTATGAATAAATCATCATTAATTTCTTTTACAATGTTCTTAGGTTCAATATGTAATAAGAAAGCCCAATGTTCAATTTTATTTCTAAGAGAAGTTTTTGTTCTTTTATCTATGTCCCAAATAATTTAATCTACGGGATTGTCTCTATAAGTCCTAATAACTCGAGGAATAGAATTATTTGAAACTTTATTATCTTATATGGGATCAGATTCAAATAATCCCTCAGAACTGTGTGATTTTTCTACAGCCAGTTTGACAGAATTATCACTAGATTTAACATTAGTATATAAATTTGAAAGGCCATCCCTGATATTTTCTAAATATTTCTTAGTTTTATTTCAATTTGAATAATAAAAATTTACATGTAAATATTATTCTACAATATTATTCCTTTTATTGATTATAATATGTTTTTTCCTAGATCTAAAATATCAAAGGAAAATTCTTTTATCACTTTTAGATGAAAATTTGTCTAAATTGTCCTTTTTATTGTATATAAAAAATCTAAAATATTAAATTCTAATGTAATTAACTTTTTTTACCTTTACATAACTCATATGAATTAATATTTAAAAGGGGTCTAATTATGAATCTATTAATAATATATCATGTAGTATTCATGGCTTCTTCCCAAAACTAAATAGGTAAGTCATGCTCATTGAGAATGGTCTAAAAAATTTCTTGAAGGATTATCTTAATTATTTCTACCACACCATCCTACTATATGGTATTATAAGTATAAGAATTGTGTCTATATCCATATTGTGAGCATATAGATTAATACTATTTGTTTTAAAACTCAGGGACATGATCAATTCTTAAGGTTTTAATTTTAAGCTCATTAAGATTTCTACAGATTTTACATAATTGGAAAAAACAAGAACAAGCTTCACTTTTGTAATATAGAAATAATACCCAAGTCTATCAAGAGATTTTCATCTACTATAACATAATAATAGTGCATCACATTTAAGATAAAAACTCTATATGGTCCAAAACAATCCATGTGAACCAAATCTAGGGGTTTAGAAGTTGAAATTTATTTACTTGGCTTGAAATAAATTTTATGTTTTTACCTTTTTGACATGAGTTAAAAACTTTGTCTTTGGGAAATTCATTTTTTAGAAGATCGTTGAATGGGCCTTTACTTATTATATTTCTATGTTGGTGTAGGTTACAGCGGCCTAGTCTTATATTCAAAATCAAGTATTCTTTATGAAATGAACTTAAACATGAAATATTTTGATAAAATAAAAAACTAAAATCAATAACATAAACACTATCATTTCACAAATAAATAAATACTAAAAAATTATTAGAATCAAAAAAATTTCAAGAGTTATTATAAAAAATAACATGATAACTATCATCACATAATTATGAGATGCTTAATACATTATATTTTAAACTATCTAAAAATATAACTTTATAAATAAAAGTATTATTAGAGTTAACAATTTGACTAAGTCCAATTATTTCCCTTTTTCATTATCCCAAAAAGTGACATGTCCTCTACTAACATTGATATGGTTATTGAAACTTGATTAGTACCATATAAGATTTCTAGAGAATCCAATTACTATATACCATAAGTGGTTACTAGTACTGTTCAATCAAGCTTCATAAAGTAAAAATTTAAACAAGAAATGATTTTGGCACACATATTTTCATTGGTCTAGAATTTTTAGTAATAAGAGATTTAGGAATTAAAAGTTGTTTATTTGGTTTACAATGACAATATTTTTTGTTTTTATAAATAAAAACTTTTTTAGGTCTATAAGAGTAATAATTATTTATAGAACTAGTAGAACTAGATCTAGGAACAAATATGTTCTTATAAATGTTTCCTCTTTTCATGCTAATAATCAATTCCAATAGTATACTTAGGATTAGTTTAATTAACAAGAATCCAAGTCAAGGTTTTCCTACCAATTATAAATATTTCTATATATTTATTTAATTTCCCATTTGAAATTATAAGTTTATTTTTTTAATTTTAGTAGTTGATCATTATTGTCTTTTTCTATAGAAAAAATAGATTTAAAGTGAGAAGACACAACCTGCTATTTATTTGAACATTTAAATTTATCCTTAAGTTCATTAAATTTATATCCGACTACATTATAGTATTAAAATAAATCCTCATAGGTCATGTTGTACTTATCTTTTTCATTTTTAAAAATATTAGAAATATGTTTAGGAGATACAAGAGTAATATTTGATACCTCAGATGTGTTTATCATGATACACATGTTAGCTCTGTCATTTTGATCTTCTCTAATCAAGTCATAATCACTTGATATATCTTCAGATGCACTCCATGTGGGATTTATAACCTTTTTATAACTTTTACCTTTGTCCATATACATTTTCTTATATTTCATCTTGGTAAAATATGCTTTATTGTGTCCTTTTATTTTATTCTCATAAGTGTAGTCATCATATTTTCACTATTTTATCCAGTTTCATTTTCTATCATACTTACCTACATTGTTAGTATTTTTAAAGAATTTAATTTTTTCTTAAATTTTCATGAATATTCTAGCTAGGTGATCCATTTCCTCATCACTGTTATTAGGTGATTCATTATCACTTGAACTGTCGTCTTCAATCTTTTCTTTTTTTATTTCATTCAATAGTATTGAAGGATACTGAATTACTCTTTGGTCCATATGCCTATTATTTATTTAATTTGAGTTTATAATCATACATCATAGGATTTATAATGTGTTCCTTCACTATTATTGTACTAATGTCACATGATTCTATGATAATGAAAACAAAAGTTCTTCTCCACCTATCATATAGACATCTTAGCAATCACATCACCTAATCTTTGCCAACTATTATATTTACAATTACATCGTTGGTGTTTAATAATTCATTAAAACCGAGATACATATAAAAAATGGATCCATTATACTTGTTCTTGAATGTATCATATTTAATTATATGGGTATTTAAATTATTTTCTTTGACATTTTAGGTTCCCTCATTTGATATTGCAAGAGTATCTGAAATTTCAAAAGTTATTGAACATGAATATATTATATTAAATTCATATTCACCTAAAGCACAATATAATGAATTCATATCCTTATAATCCCAACTATAAATATCCTTAATGGAATCACTCCAATCACCTTTATCATCTTTGGGTTTTTCATACATATGCTCAATAATAGTCCAAATATCAAAGTGCATACATTCTAAATAAATTTTCATTTTGATTTTTCATTGAGTGTAATTTGTTCTATTAAAATGAGGAGGATAATTAGTGGAAATACCTTATTCTATATGATTATCCAAAAAGATTGAAATTTAAAATGAATAGAAAATTACGATCTTTAAATACAACTAAACCACAATAAAAAGTTTTTTGAGACCTCTTTGATGCCAAATGTTAGTACCAGTGAACAATTCAATAGGGGGGGGGGTGAATTGAGTTTCAAATAAAAAGTATTCGGAAAAAATTTAAATTTAAACCCATAAATTTATAAAATAATCCTAGTTAACTAAATTATTAGAGCTGTGTAATTTGATCTTTAGAAAATATTCTCAAAATATTGATAATGACTCAATAAAAATTGTTTAAAAGATACTTTAACTTTAGAAAATAAATCACTTGAATAAAACATAGTATATAAAATAATTATTAAAGATAACTATCAGAGTAAAGTTTTGTTAAATAATTGAGAAAAAAAAAACTGATTTGGTTAATAAGAATAATCAAAACACATAAAGACCAATGAGAATGTAACATCCCACCCCTCATCAATAGTTTGAGTCAAGGTGGAATTTTTACCTAGCCTTAAGTGACATCCTCAAGGAACCAAAGGCTGGAAATAAATGCCAAGGGATTCAATATAAGTGGGGTTAAATTTTACCTTTTTGAAAATAAAACAACCCAACCAAACATTCAATAAAGAATATTGCTACATGATTCAAGATAATAATATAAAATAACTCAAAGTAAAACCATAGATATCAAAACAAAACTACAACAAATGTCCACAAAAAAAGACAACTAACATTAAAATATACATCAAAAGAAAACTGAAAAAACTAAACCACACCAAACAAAAATCTAAATCTCCCAACCTAATCCATGGTCAAACTCCACAATACAACCAAAGTATCACGAAGCACCACTAAATAAGTGTGATAATCTACGTTTTAGTGTGTCTTGATGAATAACATATGAAAAATCACCAAAGTTATAAAGTAGGGGTGAGTAATGAAACTCAGTAGGATTTCCCCAATGAATTCCCTACTCATGAAACTGGTATAGAACAAGTCCACACATTACATAACAAAATTTATATAAAATAACTATTTAAAATAATTAAAAATATTTTATCACAAACCCAAAAGTATTTATAAGAAAAATAGTTTTCGAAATCTAAATCATTTTACATGGAATGAAACATACAATTATTTAAACTATTTTATATTCCCCTTTTTCCATATCCCATTTCAATCCAAAAACCCACACATCTACACATTCATGCTTCTTTATGACAGTTCCATACCCCTGAGCTATTTCTCCTTGATTTACCAATTCATCACAAGATAATTAAAATTATATGTTCCATTAAACCTCTAAAACTAAGAACCAAGTTATATTTCAGCAATGCCTCATAAAATGAAACATGAACACACACCACCAAGTATGCCCAGAAATCATTCTAATAAAATAATGAAAAAATCATTTCATTAAACAATATTTTTATTGTAAACATTTTCACAAAACATTTTTCCATGAATCAAACCAAGAAAATATTTTATTCAAATTTTTTTAAAATAATTTATCAAATCACTTTACACAAAAATTCTATAACTTCACAAAAATTCGCAAACCATCAATAAATAGGGTTTCTACCATGATTTTAACAACAATTTCACGACCAAATTCAATCAATTTAAAAAATTTGAAATCAAGCCTTCTAGTTTTAGAAAGAGGAGTTGATAATGAAGCCACCTACCTCAAATATTGTGGAGGAAATGGAGAATGACATGAAAACACCCACAAAATTGTGTTAAATATCAAAAAAAATTACTTTGATATCTTTACCTAACATCAACAAGGAAAAATATAACCATTATTGGAAAAAATAACCTTATATATTTCTACAAAGGACTAGATCTAAGAAATGTAGAGAGGGAATAATGTATATTTAATAAAAACCACCAAAAAACCAGCATAAACGAAGACTTAAAATGGTAATCAGGATTCAATTCACATAGGAAATCATATGGATCACTTTTGATTATATGGGGGAAGCCTCTACTGACTTTGGTAGGGAGGAATCTCATGTTAGGGTGTATTTGGTGCAAAAATGATGGGTTTAAAGTTAATCTCACCCTAGATAGACTTTGTTTAGGATCCTTTTTTTTAAACCATGAACGATTAGTTGCACGATTAGGAAAAACTATGAAATAAACATGTTCCAAGATATGCCTCAAGGAGAACCTCGCATGGTTGGCCTGAATGGTTAAACAAACCAAGCACCAAACATGAAAAATATCACTATCCTGCTTTGTATAGTTTCTCTTATGTGGCCACACGATTTAGAAAAACCGTGTACCTAACTGTGTTCCTTAGCCTTAGCCCCTGTCTCATTATGCATGGTTTATTGTTGTATTTTCATGGTTTCCACAAACCATGCTCAAAGAGTGAAACTATATAAAACATCCAAAAACATTCCAAAAGGTTTAAAACCCCCCCAAACTTCACCCAAAAACTTTATATACATAAAATAAATAAATGAAGGATTACTTACTTGAAACCGGGGTGATAAAATCTGCCCACTATTGGCCTTTACATCCTTAGAAAGTAGAAAAACAACATTTCCCTAAAAAAGATTAGGACATTTCTCAACCATTTCCTTCTCCCATTTATAAGTATCTTCCAAAATCCAACCATGTTGCCAAAAAACCTGCACCAGACCAATGCTTTTCCCATGAAAGACTTTCTCTTGCCTATAAAAAATCCATATTTGTACATGTACAAATTAGGCATATGGATCTAGGAAAACATGATCCTATCGAATCATATGGTCAGGATTCAGTTGATACTTTTTTAGTTGAGATATATGAAACACATTATGAACCACACTTAACCATGATTGAAATTCCAAACGATATGCCACCTCACCAACCCATTTGAGTATTTCAAAATAGACTATGTATCAAGGATATAACTTTCCCTAATTCCCAAAATGGAAACGCACACCCTTGGAGATATCCTCAAGAAAACATGATCACTCACCTCAAATGAAAATGACCATTAATGATGATCCGAATAAGATTTTTGATAACTCTAAGTCATCTCTATCAATTTCTTGATCAAATGAGTCTTCTCTTTTGTCTCTTGGGCAGGCTCAATCCAAATAGTGAAGTCTCACCTATTTTCACTCAACAAAGCAGAGAATGACAAGGACTCCCATACAATGCTTCAAAATGATTCATATATATCGAGGCTTATAACTGTTGTTATATGAGAACTTCACTAATGGTATGTGATCTTCCCATGAGCCACCAAAATCCATTACATAAAACCGCAACATGTATTCCAACATTTGTATCATCCTTTTGGATTGTCCATCTATATGAGGATGATACGACATACTCATAGTCGATTGAGTTCTAAGGTATTTCTATAAGTATTTTTAGAAATGAGATGTAAACCTCAGATCTCTGTCTGACATTATCAAAACTACTATACCATGCCTCTTTAAAACTTTTCAAATATAGATTTTTGAAAAGTCCTCCATCATATAAGATTCATGAATATGGGAGAGATGAGACAACTTTGTGATCTGATCAACTATCACCCATATGGAATTGTGTTTCCGAACTATTATTGGGAGATATGTTACAAAATCTATAGCTATCTACTACAATTACCAAATAGAAATAGGTAAAGTCAACAACATACATGCTGGTCACTGATCCTCTACTTTGACATTCTAACAAGTTAATCACCTCAAAACAAATTCATCCACCTTCCTTTTCATACCGATCCACCAAAACTATTCTTTTAATGCCTTATTTATCATTTCGATCCCAGGATGAATATCCCGTTTTGAATGGGGTAAGAGTGAAGAATTTATTCCTAAAAAGGTATAGGTAAGACCATCTAATCTGAAAACCAAAAAACTAAACTCCCATCCATCCTCCAGCTATAAATGGTCTCCACACCATTGAGTTTTGACCTCATCACAATATCTTTTGAATTACATTTCTTTACCACATTAACCGTCCCAACCAAATCAGGAACGAATGAAACAGGAAAGAAAACCACAACTTCACCTCGGTCTTCACATTCCAAGTGCATTTCAATTACCACCAACATCAATTTCCACTGATTTGAAGCCCATTTTTCCAAATATGCATATGAATTTATACTTAATGTATCCAAAACCATATTTCCTTTAACCGTTGTATACATAAAGTCAACATAAAACATTTTGGATACTTTATCCATATTCTTTGTCTTAGGTTCAAATCCATTTGTGAGAAAATATGTTTCAAGATATTATGAGTTGTAAATACAATAAATTTCTCAGCAAAGAGGTAATGATGCCAATTTTTTAAATCATGGATGAAAATAACTAACTAAAAATCATGTTTCAGGTAATTCTTCTCATGAAACCATAACTGCCATAATCCATAAGAAACAAAGTGATCTCCTTACATGATAACTCATCAAAAACCAAATCTCAAAGCATCACAATACAACAACTACCCTTGTACTGATTTTATAAAAATCATGATTTGTGCTGATGTAAGGAAGAATTTAAGCTCTTGAAAATACTTCTGACAATACTACTTTCATTGGAATGTAACATTATTCCATGTAAAATTTTCATAGGTGAGGCTAGTCATGAGAAATCATGAAAAAACAAAAGTAATAATCAGCTAGACCATGAAAGCTACATATCTCAAAGACATTATTTGGTGGTTGATAAGAGATAACAAACTCTATCTTCTCTAGATCCACAAAACACCTCTTTTATAGATTACATAGTTTAGGAAAAATAATTCTTGTATCTAAAAAATCACACTTTTATAATTTATCATACAAATGATGATCCCATAAGATTCCTAACACTGTCGTCAATTGTTCCTCATGCTCATCCATTGTCCTTAAATACACTAGTATTCCATCAAAAAACACCAGCACAAAATAATACAAATATCTCTAAAATATAAAATTCATCAATTACATAAAGGTAACTAGTGTATTCATGAGACCAAAAGGTATAACCACATACTCATAATGGCCATATCTACTCTTGAAATCTATCTTTAAAATGTACTCCTTTCAAAACCGCAATTGGTGATAACTTGATCATAATTAAATCTTAGAGAAACATTGATCTCCCCTAAATTTATCAAATAGATCATCAATGTGTGGAAGTGGATACTGATTATTTATCATAATTTGGTTAAGATTATGATAATACACACACAACCTCAGAGTTAAATATTCATTTTTCAAAAACAAGACTGGTGATACTCATAGAGACATGCTAGGATGAATGAAATATTTTCTTTCTAGCTCTTCCAATAGAACCTTTAGTTCCCTTAATTCTATTGGTTCCATCCGGTAAGAAAGAATGGAAATATGATTGGTCCCTGGATGAAGATCAATCATAAACTCCACTTCTCTTGTGGGTGGAAATCCTGATAAATTAGCAAGAAAAACATCCGAAAAATAATCAATGATTACTAAAAAACTACCATTATTTATTTCTTCCATCAAGGAAAAAGTAAATGAAACCATCTAGTATGATATCGTTCTGACTTCTGGTTCCAACAATCCCATTGCACCTGCCTTTACATTCTGGTTTCTTCTAATGAGATGCTCGATTCCATCTTCAGTCATAAAACCGACCCTTTGGGTATAAAAATTCATGTGTGCCTTGAATTTTGTCAACAAAAATATACCCATGATTATATAAAATGAATCCATTTCAAGAAAATATAATTCCCATATCAATTTAGCTCTTTCAATAGTTACAGAACATGCTCTACACATAAAGGTTCTATAATCTCTTTGATGAATAAGTGTTTAAATTTTTAACATAGAAGGAATCATTTAAACATTTAAACATAGAAAATAAATAGCATGATAATAAATAAAGGAATTAGATGAACCCATATCAAACAAAGATTGCATAAGGGTAGAATTAAAAATAATTATACCTCTCACGGTGGATAATCTGGACTGATCATCCATAATCACCTGCTTAGTTACATATAATTTCTTTCTCATGGAACTTTATTCTTTATTAAATTATTTAGATTACCCCTATTGATGATTCATGGTATTCCTAGAATCACCATGTCTATATATGTTCTTATGAAAATTATTATTCTACTTCCCTCATCCCATTGAAGCATACGACGTTTGCAAAACATGAGAAGTGTCTCAAACACCTGACCTCAGAGCACTACAATAATAGCGTTGAAGATGACCCATCTGATTAAAACTGTGCATGCTCTAGTTGGTTCCATACACTCTCACTTCATGTGGTCAAACGAATCACATTGGAAACATCCACCTTTTCTCTTGGGTATTAGAAGAAGATTTACCAATCCATCTGTCTGATTATGATTCATCCTCATATAGGTGTCCCTCTTTCACTTCGTCCCAGCATTAGAGTTCCCACCATTTCCTATCTATATCAACATGCTTCGTCTTCCGGTAGCTCCTGGGATGTCCCTTTCTTCCACCATATATCTATTTACTATCTCTGTATAATTAGTTATATAGAGAACATTAGTCTTTGAGAAAATCTCCTTCCCCAGCCCCGATTCAAAGATGAGTACCTTCAAGGATTCACTAGTAGCAACTTTCAGTGAAAAGCAGACTAAATTCAAAAATTTAATCATATATTCTATAATTGTGAGGATCTCTTGCTTCAAGTTGAATAATTAAACCATTCTTGCAATCCTAAACAAGTGATGATATAATTTTTTTGAATAATTCTCCAAAATCCTCCCATTCCAAGACATGGTCTACCTTAGCCTAAACTGCTAAATTCGACCATTAGCATGCAAGATCCTCCCACATATATGTTTCTTCCTTGAATTTCATCTTTTTTGGTGTTCCATGGAAATTGAAGATAAGATTCATCCTATTCATCCACATCTATACCTTCTCTAGTTCTGAATCACCCCAAAATAAGGGTAGATTTTGTTTTTGGAACTGAATAGAATGATCCACTTTCCTTGTTTCATCCCTAATGTTCCCTCTTTCCATATCCTGAATATCTTGGACTATATATTGAACCAGATTTTGGTTTTCCTATGGTTCAGGTGTGACCACATTCTTAGAAACTTCCTCTATATGGTTCCCATGATGCTTACCCGATGCCATTTTCTTTAAACACAACAAGCACAATAAGTTTCACTATCTTTAAACCGAAGTCTTAACAATTTCAAATTCAGTCACATCATAATTATCACAACAGTGCTATCTAAAATCAATATTTCCAAATTTAATTTTGTTTTGAAAAATATCTTTTTTTTTGAAAATCAAAACATTTTCAAAATACCACAACCATGCTCCTTTAAAAATCTTATATTTGAATTTTTGTTGACATTTTCCAAAAAGTCAACACATTTTCACCAAATCAAAAATCATTACTAAAAATGAAATATGCAATCCTAGTGGGAATTAATTTCTACAATGAATTTCATGCTCTTTTAATTGGATAAACCCATGACAATGAGATTTCATATCCTGTAAGTTTCATCACAACACTTATCTACCCCAAATCCCTGGTAACTTGAAGTTCAATATAAAAAGGTTAGTAACATCCTTTTCTACTCTACATTTCAAGTCCCAACAATCCAACTCTTTTCTACCATCCCAAATCAAGGAATAAAAAAGAAATAATTTCAACTCCATGACCAATAGGACTGATGGTCACTTGTTAGTCAAGGACTGGACAAGCTGATACCATTTAGTACATCCCTTCCCTCTTCTTTGGCTTGAGTTGATGTAGAATTGTTACTTAGCCTTAAGCGATATCCCCAAGGTGCCAAAGGCTGACAATAAATTCAAAGGGCTTAAAAATAAGTGGGGGATGATTTTCCCTTTTATAAAATTAAACGACCCAACCAAACATTCCATAACCATATACTATTACATGATGGATGATAAAAATGTAAAACAACTCAAAGTAAAAACATTGATATCAAAACAAAAATAAAAAAAGTACCGAATAAAAATACAATTAACATCAAAGTATACAACGAAAGACAAACTAACAAAAATCAACGACACAAAAAAACTATAATGTCCCAACATCATCCATGCTTCAACTGCACAATACATCCCAAGTATCATGAAGCACTAATAAAAAAGTGTGATAATTTACCTTTGAGTGTGTCTCGATGAATAACATCTACAAAATCACCAATTTTCAAATTAGGGGTGATTAATAAAAATCAGTTGGATTTCCACAAATGAATTTTCTACTCACACCACTAGGATAGAATAAGTTAGAACATTACATAAAAAAATTTATATAAAACAATTATATAAAACAATTCTAAATAGTTTATCAAAAAAACAAAACTATTTCTAACAAAAAATGTTTTACAAACGAAAACCATTTTCCATGGAAGTAAACATATAATTCTTTAAACCATTTCATTTCCCATTTTTGGAATATCCCATTTCAATCCACAAACCCACACATCTAAACATGTATGCTTCTTTATAGTAGTTCCATATTCATGAAAGGTTTCTCATCGATCTATCAAGCTGTCACAAGGTAATTAAAATTTAATGTTTCATTACACCTTTGGAACCAACCACTAAGTCATATTTCAACAAGGCCTAATAAAATGCAACATGAACCCAAACCACCAAGTATTCCAAAAACCAATTCAAATACAATCATGCTAAAACCATTTCAATAATTTTTTTTATTAAAAACCTTTCCAAAAATACTTTTTAAATGAATCAAACAAAATAATTATTTTAAAATCATTTATCAAAGCACTTTGCACAAAAATTCCATATCTTCAAAAAAATCCACAAAACATCAGTAAAGAGGGTTTCTACAATGATTTGAACAACAATTTCACCACAAAATTTAATAAATTTAATTTTTTTTAAACCAAGCCTTATAATTATAGTAATAGGAGTAGAAATTGAAACGACCTAACTCATGAATTATGATGTAAATGAAGATCGACATGAAAATTCCCAAAAAATTGGGTTGAATCTCCCAAAATCCTCCTTAGAAACTAGTGAAAAAAAAAATTTAATTACTTTTTTTAATTTTGATTTTGATTTTTAATTGATGTCTATAAAGGTGAATTAAAAAACATGGTTTTTGACACCATTTGTTTAAAAAATTGATATCTAAAACCATGCTAATTTTTTTTAATTATTCATCATCGGTTTTGATAAAAACTGATTCCAAAAGTTAAAAAAATAGAAAAGTTTGAATATTACTCCCAAAAAATAATCAGAATCCTTGTAATAGAAAAAATTATAAAATAATTAAACAACATTTATCAGGAACTAAAAATATATAGAATCATACATACTTTTATCTAGTTAATCCAAAAAGTATCTACGCATTAGTATTATAAAGTAGAACTAAAAAACACATACCTAATGTTTATAAAATTATCATTTTATTATTATTGTTGAAACATTAATTTGATTTCATTATGTTCAAAAACCTATTATAACAAAAGAAATAGTTTTTTGAACACATGTTATTTGGAAAATTTAATATTAACCATAAACATTAGAATATGAAAACCTTAAATTTTTATCTAACTTAACAAATAGTTCGCAAAAAAAAGATCAAAGATGGGTAAGTTCATTTTGTGTATAAGACTCATCATCATTTTATAGGATCAAAATTATGATGTAGATGCTCAATATACAAGAGGGGGGGGGGGTGAATTGTAAAATTTAAAAATTTCCTTAAACAAGGAAAGATATAAGTTTAACAATGTTAAACTCAAGCAAATTCACAACACCTCTAACACCAATTGTAGGATTGGTATAGGGTATGAAGTTAAAAACTTCTAGTTCTATGCACTTGCTTAAATCTAGAAAGTGATACAAAAAAAGTGGTTCTGGAAATATTGATCCGGAAATTGAAACTTAACCAAAGTTTACAATATGAGATTCTACCTTAAAGCGTATAGAATCTGAATTAATCAGAGTACAAGTGCAAGGAAATACAAGAATGTTATACTTTCCTTACAATATGAAATTCAGAAGAAAAAAAAGTAGTAAAACTACAAGTAACAAGATATAAGTCTTTTAACCTAAAGAGAAGGGTATCCAACATCCTTGGATAAATTTCCCTTGATTTATACTTTCAGGAAAGTCTGTCTTACCCACACTGGGGTAAGCCCTCGATATGAACATCAGAGTCTCTGTCTTGCTGTCCTCGTAATCCCTCAACTTCAAGGTAGTTGGTACCTCTATCTTCCTTAGCAAGGAAGCCTCAAACTTTAAGGTAGTCGGCACCTCTGTCTTCCTATCCCCAGAAGCCCTCGAATGTAATCACCAATATTTGGAGTCGCATGAAGCAATCTGCACAAGGCAATGTTTGAACAAGTAGTTCAAGCTTTCTGCATGAATCTTGAGAGTAAATAAGAGCCTCTCTCTCTAGAAATCACTTCAACAACATGTAAGAACAAGTTGTCAAAGATCAGTTTCTGTCTCTTTCAAATGAGCTCTTATTTATAGGCAAATTTGCAACGGTCAGTTCCCTCCTCCAATGGTCATATTTTCCTTAAATTTCAGAGGGACCTATACACATGTCACTAAACCGATGGTTCGTTAGAAGTAGAATGGAAAACATCATTTTATAAAGAAACAAGTGTGAGCATAAACAAAACTAATGTTCAGAATGTATGAAAATAAAATTTTGGAGTCTAACCGAAATGGAATTAAGAGTCTATAATAAAAGGATATTCGGATTCTGTTTTATAGGAATTCGGAACCTGAATTTTGTAGAAATCCAGAGTCTAAATTTCTAAGGAAATTTAGAGTCTGGTTTCATCACAGTTCAGAATCTGAACTTACAGAATTTGGAGTCGAACTTGTAAAAGTTCAGAGTTGAACCAATAAAATTTCGGAGTCAAACTAGTAATAGTTCAGAGTCGAACTAGTAATAGTTCAGAGTTGAACTAGTAATAGTTCGGAGTCAAACTAGTAAGAGTTCAGAGTCCAGAATTTGGAGTGGAAATATATGAGAATTCATATCCAGAATTCGGATTTGAACAATATGAGAGTTCATATCCAGAATTCAGAATGAAACTTCATTGGAGCTCATATCCATAATTCAGAATAGAACTTCATTAGAGTTCATATCCAGAATTCGGAGTGGAACTTCATTACAGTTTACATCCAGAATTCGGAGTGGAACTTCATTATAGTTCACATCTAGAGTTCGGATCCTAAAACAGAATGCTTCATATCTTAGCATTATATAATTCCGAGGTTTTGGGTATGAATCCAATTTTTGCATTTAAGAAAAATATTTCTATGTATAAGGAAATCTAGGTTAGGGTAAATTTAATTAAGGAAGAAAAATTTTCCTTATAGAAGTAAAATATTGATTTTCTTAAGTATAAGGTGTTTGTGATTTTCAAAATAAGAAGGAATGGGGAAGTCATAAGTAAAACCATATTGACTCAACAATCTCCCCCTTTTTGGAAAGAGAAAACATCCTTACGAAAAAAAAATATAAGGACTTTGAAAAATTTCATTAGACATTGAAAGTAAAACTTATCTCCCTTTGTTCATGGTTGATAGCGAATACAACTAACTCCACCTTAGGCATTGAAACTCTAAGGATTGTATTCTGAATTTCCGGAGTGAAGTTTTCATTATCATGGGAATGAAAAACTTTGTAATGAGAAACTCCCCCTTACATTAAGGATATTTTACTTAGAAAATTTTCCTTCTCCATTTTAAATTTTTCCTTCTCCTCTTTTGAGTAGTTCTTTTTCCTTCTCCCCCTTTGTGATTTTCAAAAAGAATTTAAGGGAATGGAAAAGAAAATATGGTACCTGAAACATTAGTATATAACAAGATATAGCCAACCAAATTTTCATTAGAGTTGAGAAAATTTTACAAGGAAAGACAAATTCAAAAAAAGATCGGAGTGAGTTTATTTGTCTTCCTTTTCCTTTGGAATTAGCTTCTTCAATAAGGTTTTAAATTTATTCAGATCTCTTTGATCCTCCTCATCTTGCCTCTCCAAAGCTTTTATCTTTTCATCTTGAGCTTTCAAAGCTTGATACTGAGACCTCATGGCCTCTTCCTGAATTTTCATTAACTCCTCTTACTTTTCCAGCTTCTCTTTAATCTCAATCCGAAAATATCTTTCCCCTTTCCAGTTCTGTGAAACCGAGTTAAGATTCCCATTTAGATCTCTGACCTATTGATTTCGAGAACTTTGCTCAATGATCAGCTCATCCTGAATATTCTTAATCTTCTTATCCTCAGTGTCAAAGGCATCTTTTACCTCATTCTAAAAATATTGAAAGTCAGCGATGTCTTCTTCAACTTTCTTTGACCATAAAGTGATTTTGATTCATGATTTCCTGTGTGCATCATAATTGATAAGGAAATTTTTATTATCAGCTTAAATCTTCACACACTTGTCCATCACCATGGATAAGGATTCTGATTTCTGATTAAAACTATGTTGCAACATCTAGCATCTGGAATCTATAGTTGGAAATATCGGAATGATGTCCACAAACTTTTTCAAGGATTCAAAAACAAAGTCATGACCATGTACTGATGACTCCGAATTAGATAATTTTCTTGGAGATTTTTGTTCCTCAATCTGTACTAGATTTCTTCTAGAAGAACCACCAACCTCTTTCTTCCTGATGACATCTTTTATTGGTGTATCCATGAGCACTTGCTTTCCTTTATCAGTTTTCGGAATGAGTTGCTCATCTGGATATTATTCCTCACTTTCTGAAAGTTGAACAATCTGGTCTTCATATATTTTCTCCTTTTCTGCTCCTTCCCCAAGAAAATTCTGCTCATAGGATTCTTCCTCACCATACAAAACATTTTCCATGTCTTCCTCTTACTTATCATCATCCTTCCTGTTTTATTTCTCAACTCCCTTTACCAGAATGACTAATTTTGCTAATTCAGCCTTTTCTTCATAATCTTCTAACTGTTTGATCAATTCATCCATATTATCACTTCCTTCCTTCCTTATTCTTCTTCTTCAACAACCTATTCATCTATTTTTTCACCAGCTTCTTTTTCTACTTCTTCAACTACTTCTTTACCCTTATATTTTTTCAAGGTGATGTAGTTTTACCCAGGAGTCTCTGGTAAAGATGGTTGGACAAAAAGGTTTTCGGAATGGGAATCTTCTCAGAATCCCTCTCTGTTGCTTTCAAAAGATATTGAACAATATCTTCTTCTGACATTTTCTTCTTCATCTTTTTCTCTTTTGTTTGTTTTTCTAACTCATCTGCAACTCTTTCTCTTAAGGCCTTAGCCTTAGCAGGGTCCAATACGAACTATGGATCCCCTTCTTTCCTCTTATCTTTATATTCTTTCAACTTACCAGCCACCTCATTTGGATATGATTTCTATTTTTTCGGCTTGGGAGGTGCATACTGGGTTTCCTTAGCTTTGGGTGTTTTGTCCTCAGCAACCACTTCCTTAATCTTCCTCTTCTTAGTTACTTTCTTTACTGGTTTAGCCTTCTCCACATTTTCTGGAATGGTCTCAGCCTCTACCTCTGTCAAATTATAAAACTCTCCTGTTTCTTTTGAAAAATCCATATTCATTCTTTTCAGTGTTTCATCACTAACAAACATAAGCTTGCAATTCCAAACTTTGGAATTACATGCAATCTTGAAGGTATCTAAACACCTAACTATAGGCTTTGATAGTAAGACAGGGTACACAATGATTTGAGCTCTTAAGTTACCTTCCTTGATGTTCTTGATCATCACAAGGTCATGCCTCATCAAATTTATTTTTCTTAGATTCACCAAGAATTCTAAGAAATATATGTCACTTTTATTCAGGGTATCTTTATCACCCTTTCTCGAAACCAAGAATCCTTGTACCCAAAGTTGAAGAATCGGATTATTATGAGATAGGTGAGCTATATTTACTGTCTTAACATCAGCAAGTCCCAGACATTGTAAGGATTTAATCTTAACAAAACTAACGTGAGAATCCGGGAGTTTGTGTGAATAGAATTCAGCTTCTCCTTCGTATGCTAGCTATACCAAGACTTCTGCCTTGGAATAAGTAAGTTGGTAAGTCTTGACATAAGACTTGAAGGAAAACTTTTCTCTTCCATCTTCCTCATCAAAACTTACTGATTCGTATAATTCTACAAGTAACTCTGGATAGACAGGGTCTTGATCACTCGTCTTGGATATACATGCATCTTCCCAACTATTCAGCTTGATATTCTTGGAGATGATGGAATCGTACTTGTAGAAATTCGGATGGACCAGTATTTATCTATACACTTTACATTTTGAAATCAGCTTCATGGTAGATATATATTGGGAAGTAGCTTCAACAGGCATTAGGAATGGAGAGTTCTGGAGGATTTGTAATGGGCTTAAGAAAGATCGGAACGGTTCTTAAGAAGAGAGTCAGGGCTTCGAGATGTGAAAGCTTTGAAAAAACTGATGTGGGACAACCCTCGAGGTCCCCTTTATATAGGCGTTGGGGTTGACCTTTGAGCTTCCAAAAACCATCTAATAGTTGAGAAACCCTTTGCTTTGATCTGATGGTTGAAAACAAACCGCAAGGAAAACGTGACTCCGATCTTTTGAGGTTTTAGAAAAAACATTCAGATTTGAGAAAATTAGAATCCGAAAAATTTAAAACACATAAGAAAAACACCAGTAAGTAAAATATGATTACAAAAACTTAAGTAAGGAAATCATACCTTTCAGATTTGCTAGAAAGTTTATTCATAATAGGTAATATTCTTTTTGAAGAAAATTTTGGCTACGAAAAACACATTACGAAAAATTCATTACGAAAAAAAACATTACAAAAAACTCATTACAAAAAATTCATTACGAAAATTGTTAGTAAGAAAATTCTCATTATGAAAAAAAACTCATTATGAAAAAATTATTACGAAAAATTCATTACGAAAGTTCTCATTACGAAAATTCTCATTAAGAAAATTCTCATTACGAAAATTGTTAGTATGAAAATTCTAATTACGAAAACTTCATTACGAAAATTCTCATTACGAAAAATTCATTTCAAAAGTTTTCATTATGAAAATTTTAGTTACAAAAGTTTGAAAGTCTGACAATGAAAATTTTGATTATGCTAATCATGCAAATGTACTCCCCTTATGAAAATGAGTTTATTACTGTAAGGAGAATTGTTCAAAAAGTAGTTAATGAATAATTATTACCTCACGATTATCATTCCTAACTTCTGTTTAATGTATTCAAATCTATTAGAAGGTAAGGATTTTGTGAAAATGTCAGCATGTTGGTCTTGCATTCTGATAAACCGAAGAATGATATCTCCTTTTTGTGTGTGATCCCTAAGAAAGTGATGCCTAATATCTACGTGTTTTTCACAGGAGTGATGTGTAAGGTTTTTACTAAGGGAAATGGCGCTTGTGTTATCACAAAAAATTTGAGTCTTAGTAAAACTCAAGCCATAGTTTGTGAGTGTGTGTTGCATCCACAACACTTGAGCAGAACAACTTCCAGCTACTACATATTCAACTTCAATAGTGGAGAGTGCTACTGAGTGTTGCTTCTTACATGACCAATAAACTAATGAATCTCCTAAGAAATGACAAGTTCCGGATGTACTCTTTCTATCCATTCTACATCCACCAATGTCAACATCTGAAAAACTCTTTAAGATAAAATCATTTCCAGAAGTATAAAATAATCCAAGATACATTGTTCTATTTAAGTAGCGAAAAATTATTTTCACTGTCTTTAAGTGAGACTCCTTAGGATTGGATTGATATCTTGCACATAAGCATACTTAAAACCTTAAGTCTGGACGACTAGCTGTCAAGTAAAGTAGACTTACTATCATACCTCTAAAAGATGTTTGATCTAATGGTTTCCCAACTTCATCAATATCAAGTGTGTTTGAGGTACCAATAGAAGTACTAATACCTTTAGTGTTCTCAAATACATACTTTTTAAGAATATATTTAATATAATTATGTTAGGATATGTAGATTCCTTCTCGTTTTTTATAAATTTGAAAACCAAGGAAAAATGTTAACTCACCCATCATACTCATTTCAAACTCAGATTTCATTAGATCCGCAAAGGAATCAGTTAAATATTATTGAGTTGAACCAAATATAATGTCATCAATATAAATTTGAACAATGAAAACATTTTTCTTATATTTCTTTATAAAAAGGGTTGGATATGCATTTCCCTTAACATAGTTATTTTGAAGTAAAAATCCTATAAGTCTATCATACCAAGCTCGCGGGGCTTGTTTAAGGCCATACAAAGCTTTCGTAAGTCTAAAAACATGATCAGGGTGTTTTGTATCTTCAAAGCCAGGAGGTTGTTCAACAAAAACTTCATCTTGAACGTAACTGTTAAGAAAATCACATTTCACATCCATTTGAAAAAGTTTGAAATTGAATAATGCTTAAAAGGCAAGTAAAATATGAATAGATTCAAGTCTAGCTACTGGAGCATAGGTTTCTTCATAGTATATTCCTTCTTGTTGATTATGGCTTTTAGCAACTAGTCTAGCTTTATTTCTAACGATGACTCCATTTTCATCACACTTGTTTCTGAAGACCCATTTTACTCCAATAACAGAATTTTCCTTAGGTCTTTCAACCAAGTCCAGACATTATTCCTTTCGAATTCATTTAGATCATATTGCATGGCTTTGATCCAATCATCATCACCAAAAGCTTCATCAGTGCTTTTTGGTTCTAATTGGAAAAGAAATGCTAGATGTTCTACTTCATTCCTCAAGGAACTTTTTGTCCTTATAGGTTGATTGACATCACCAATGATGCTATCACTGGGATGATTCTTAAGAAACACCTGACTTGGATTTTGTAAAACCTATTCATCAACATAGGGTAGAAAGTCTTCTGGGGTAAATGTTTCAGAGGTATCTTCTTGAACATTTTCCTTATCAGAAGATTCTTCTATCAAAGGTTGATAATCAGTTTTTGAAAACACATATGAGGATGTAGGTTGAGATGGTTTAAAAACAAAAGGATCAGACTCATAAAATTTTACATGTACTATTTCCTCAACAATACAAGTGCTTTTATTGAAAACTCTATAATCCTTAAGAGTTGTGGAGTAACCTAAGAAAATTCCTTCATCAGATTTCGGTGCGAATTTGTGTAGATTATCTTTAGTATTTAGGATGAATACCTTGTAACCAAAAAACTTGAAGTCAGAAAGTCTTGGTTTTCTACCATTCCATAACTCATAATGATTTTTATTAAGAAAAGGTCAAATCAAAACTCGATTTATAGTATAACAAGTAGTAATTCTAGCTTCATCCCAAAAATTTCTAGCTATAGAATATTCAATCAACATGGCTCTAGTTATCTCTTGAAGAATTATATTTCTTCTTTCAACTACAACATTTTGTTGAGGAGTTCTAGGTGATGAAAAGTTGTGAGTAATACCTTTTCTACTACAAAAAGTTTCAAAATCTGAATTTTGAAATTCTCCTCCATGATCACTATGAATAGTTTTCAATGGAAGGTTTTTCTCATTTTTAACTTGGGCTCTAAAACTTTTGATATAAGAAAAAGCTTCAGACTTCTTTGATAGAAAATAGACCCATGTAAATCTCATGTAATCATAAACTAGAACAAACACATAGTATTTGTCTCCAATGCTTTCAGTTTTTGTTGGACCAAAAAGATCCATGTGCACCAACTGTAATGCATCAGTTGTTGAGACTTCACTGATTGATTTTAAATAAGATTTATGTTGCTTTCCATATTGACAAGGATCACACACTTTATAAGAATCAAATCTAAGCACCGGTAGATCCTTAACTAAACCTTTATTAGAGAGTTTACATAAGTTCCTAAGGTTACAGTGACCTAGCCTTCTATGCCATAACCAAGAATGATCTTCCATTGCACTAAGTCAAGGTAAGTCTTGGCTCCTAATGTCTTCTAAGTTCAAAGTGTAAACATTCTCTTTCCTATTAGAAAAAAGAATAAATTCTTCCTTGGAATTGTGTACTAAACACTTATCATTCCTAAAATTCACAAGGTATCCTTCATCACATAATTGACTTATGCTAATGAGGTTGTGCTTAAGACCCTTAACAAAAAAAACATTTGAAATCAAGGTTTTACCAAGAAGAACAATATTACCTATACCAACAACTTCTCCCTGAGCATTATCTCCGAAATTTACTTTTCCTCCTTTCGTCTTGATAATCTTTTTGAAATAGTTTTTATTACTAGTCATACGCCGGGAACATCTACTATCCATGTACGAAGTATTGTTTTTGGTAGTTCCTTTATCTTCCTGAAAATAAGAAAATAATTAGACTTTCAGAATCCAAACTTGTTTGGATCTGATATTTTCAGATAAATTTTTTTTGGGTATCTACATTTGTTTAGAGAAATATGATTTATAAAACCCAAGAGATTGAACTTTATTCAAAGAATAATTTTTCATCCAATTCCCACCACTTTGACACTTAGTGAAAAAAGGGGCTCTTGAAGGAACAAAATAGTTGTTTTTGAAAACTGGTTTTTGGTGAGTATAACCTACTCCAGTAGTGTTTCCTTGAGGTTTAATTTGAGAATATATCTTGTCAATATTTTCCTTCCCAGAATTAAATTTTATAAGAAGCTTCTTAAGAGAAAATATTTCATATTTTATTCTAACTACTAAATTCCTATCCTCGGGAATCATTTCCTTAGAGTTAGATTTTTCCTCAAAAATTTTCATCTTTAAAATAGAATTCTTAAGATCTTTAGAAAGTTCTTCCTTATCAGAATTTTGTTTCTCAAGGTCTTTAGAAAGTTTTTCTAAAAGCTCTTATTTATCTTTAAGATCTGAAGAAAGATCTGAAATCTCTTTTCTAAGAATTTCTTCCCTAGAATTTTCCTTGTATAATTTCTTAGAAATTTTACAATTTTTTTGCTTCAAGTAACTTGGTGAATGTAGATACTTCTTCATATGAAGTTTCTTCATTTTCTGAGTATTATGTATCTTCATTAGAAGTACTATTTTCAGAATAGTAATTCTTATCAAGATATAAATTTGTTAAAGCCTCGGCAGAGTATACCATGGCCATAAGACATGTATGTGGAAAATAAGTATTAGAAATGAATCCCATATTCTTCTAATATGATGAATCATATTTTAAAGATTCACTTTCTGAAGAGTCTCCACAGCTAACACTCCAAGTAGTATTAGATTTCAAACTTTTCTTAGCTTTGGCTTTGTAAAACTTCTTCCTATTCCTTTCGGAATGCCTCTCTTTCCTTTCTTTCTTTTTTAATCAAAGGACAATCAGATCGTATGTGTCCACTTCTCTTGCACTCATAGCATGTGACCTCTGAATCTTTCTTATCTTTCCTTTCCTTCTTCTTATACTTGGATTGAAAATATCTTTGACCAGCTGTCTTGTTAATTATTCAAGCAAGATTTGCTAACTCATTTTCAGAGACTTCATTTTCACTAGATTTAGATTGGATAGTAGCCTTATTAGACTTGGATTTGGTTACTCTCTCAGGAGTCTTTGCTTTCATGTGATTTGATGTTGTAGTAAAAGCAACAGTACCATTCCCATTTTTATTTTTGATGTTGTCAGCATATCTCTTCATTCTTGTTTCATATTGGAGAAGAGTTCCAAACAAGTCGTCTAAGGAAATTTAAGTGACCTTCTTGTTCTCATCAATAGCTGTTCTCTTTGATTCCCACTCATTCAGCATAATATCTATAATCTTGTCAACAAGAGCTTCATCATCCAGAACTTTCTCTCCCATAGATTGTAAGCTATTCACAATAGTCATAAATCTTTGTTTCACTTTGCTTATAGGTTCTAAATAAGGAAAGTTAAAACAATGATACTCAGCTATCAACACAGCTCTTCTTGTCTCTATGACTTTAGATGTACCAAAATGTGTAACTTCAAGTTTCTTCCATATACAATTAGCTATTTCACAAGAATAAATTTGGATATATATGTTCCTAGTCATTGAACATAGTAGAGTATTGCGTACCTTATAGTTTAATTGATAATCATACTTCTCTTGGTTTTTGAAAGCACTCACTTCCTTATCAGGAATTTTATAACCTCTAGTAATCATAACAAAGTTATCTACCCCAGTATTTATAACGAAACTCTTCATTCGATCTCTCCAGTATTCATAATCATTGCCATCAAAAATTGATGGTCTTGTATGATTTAGGTTGTCGATGGAACCAACATTTAAACCTTCCATCTTTAAGAAAATCTTTCTACAAAAAAACTTGTTAAAAACAAAAGTTCGGATTCAAGGAAAAATATTCCTAAGCAAGGAAAATATAGAACAAGGAAAAAAATGAGCAAGGAAAAACTTATATGTGAGTATAAGTATTTCAGAGACCCCCTCTGATACTAATTGTAGGATCAAAATTATGATGTAGATGCTCAATATATAAGAGGGGGGGTGAATTGTATACTTTAAAAATTTCCTTAAACAAGGAAAGATCTAAGTTTAACAAAGTTAAACTCAAGAAAATTCACAACACCTATAACACCAATTGTAGGATTGGTATAGGGTATGAAGTTACAAACTTCTTAGTTCTATACACTTTCTTAAATTTAGAAAGTGATTCTGAAAAAGTGGTTCCGGAAATATGGATCTGGAAATTCAAACTTAACCAAAGTTTACAATATGAGATTCTACCTTAAAGCGTATAGAATCTGAATTAATCAGAGTACAAGTGTAAGGAAATACAAGAATGTTATACTTTCCTTACAATATGAAACGAAGTGGAAAAAAAAGTATTAAAACTACAAGTAACAAGATATAAGTCTTTTAAACCAAAGATAAGGGTATCCAACAACCTTGGATAAAGGTCCCTTGATTTATACTTTCAGGCAAGTCTGTCTTACCCACACCAGGGTAAGCCCTCGATACGAAGATCGGAGTCTCTATCTTGTTATCCCCGCAAGACCTCAACTTCAAGGTAGTTGGTACCTCTGTCTTCCTCAGTAAGGAAGACCTCGAACTTTAAGGTAGTCGACACCTCTGTATTCCTATCCATGGAATCCCTCGAATTTAATCACAAACATTCGGAGTCACACAAAGCAATCTGTACAAGGAAAAGTTTGAACAATTAGTTCAACATTCATGCACGAAGCTTGAGAGTTAATAAGAGCCTCTCTCTCTAGAAATCACTTCAACAGCATGTAAGCACAAGTTTTCAAAGATCATTTTAGAGCTCTTTCAAATGAGATACTATTTATAGGAAAATTTCCAATGGTCGGCTCCCTCCTCTAATGGTCATATTTTCCTTAAATTTCGGAGGGACCTGTACACGTTTCACTAAACCAATGATTGGTTAGAAACAGAATGGATGACAATGTTTTATAATGAAACAAGTGTGAGCATAAGCAAAACTAAAGTTCGGAATGTAAGAAAATAAAAGTTCGGAGTCTAACCAAAATGGAATTCAGAGTCTATAATAAAAGGATATTCGGATTCTGTTTTATAGGAATTCGGAACCTGAATTCTGTAGAAATACGGAGTCTGAATTTCTAAGGAAATTCATAGTCTAGTTTCATCAGAGTTCAGAATCTGAACTTACAGAATTTAGAGTCCAACTTGTAAAAGTTCAGAGTCGAAACAGTAAAAGTTCGGAGTCGAACTAGTAATATTTTGGAGTCGAACTTGTAATAGTTCAGAGTTGAACTAATAATAGTTCGGAGTCGAACTAGTAAGAGTTCAGAGTCCAGAATTCAGAGTGGAACTATATGAGAGTTAGTATCCAGAATTCGGAGTTGAACTATATGAGAGTTCGTATCCAGAATTCGGAATGAAACTTCATTGGAGTTCGTATCTAGAATTCAGAATAGAACTTCATTAGAGTTCGTATCTAGAATTTGAAGTGGAACTTCATTATAGTTTACATCCAGAATTTGGAGTGGAACATCATTACAGTTCACATCCAGAATTTGGATCCTATAATAGAATGCTTAATATCTTATCATTATATGATTCCGAGGTTTTGGGTATGAATCCGATTTTTGCATTTAAGAAAAATATTGCTATGTATAAGGAAATCTAGGTTAGGGTAAATTTCTTTAAGGGAGAAAACTTTTCCTTATAGAAGTAAAATATCAATTTGCTTAAGTATAAGGTGTTTGTGATTTTCAAAACAAGAAGGAATGGAAAATTCATAAGGAAAACCTTATTGACTCAACACATTTAATGTATATAATAAAATTGAGTGATATGATATTAAAAAATATAATAATATGACAAAAAATATAAAATAACTAATACAAATAACCTTATCAAATTCAGTAGTTACCCTAGTTGTGATTATCTCATACATGAATCATAGAACATAATGACCACATTTAACATGTCCTTATTGATGATGAAACTACGGTTATAAAACATGAACTTGATAATAAAAACTAATATATATATATATATATGAAATCAGAATAATATATAATTTAAAATATAATTATTATTACTTTCACATATTGGATTGCATTTTGTGTCTTTATCGACATGTGATCTTGGTTAATTTTTTTCCATTACGTCCATTTTCATAATTATATTTTTGTTCCTACCCATCAAGAAATAAAAAAACCAATACCCAATATACGTTTGTGATAATCTCTCACATATATATGATATTATATTATAATTATTCACATATTTCACATCAGTGGAAATGAATTTTGGATATATAAAATGAATAATTATTATGGTGTCATTTTGTATAAGAAGAATGTGTAGAAAACTAATAAAAAATTTAATATAGTTACTCAATTTAAACCATCTTTAATTAAATAAATAAAAATTGAAATGTCAATTTTCTTACTTGAAAAAAAAATGAAACACATTTAGGATGAACTCTTCAAAATCAAGTAGATCTATGATATATTTTTGTATATTCTAAATGGGTAATCTCTTATGTATATATCAAACATCATCAGAAACTCATTTATATTACCCAAGGAAGAAAAATCCTAAGATAATATTTGTATCCCATCAGAAATATTAGAAGTATCTATAGTTGTCTATTACTAAACCTTTGGTTTAATTTTTTCCATTTATTTTTCTTTTAAATACTCCTATATAAGTTAAATTTCCGAAAAAATTATAAGTAATTTTCAATCAGATGTAATTAATATTTTAAAAAAACACATACCTCATATAAAAGATAACAAAGAAGGCTAGATGGAAAAAGTAAAAAATGACCAGACAATCCCCAAATCTGGTAACCTTCATAGTAGGAAATGGTAGTAGAGCAGTAGGATCAAAAATATTATGTACTACTACTTTAACCTGACCCATATGCATAGGTTGGTGATATAAATAATCCCAAAAAATGCATGTTCCCTAGAACTAAAATATCTATATGAGGATATCCGACATAAAACTCAAAGTATAAGTTTGGGTCTGATTGAGGGATCATAATAGGAAGGCTGGGAAGGGTGGTCTGGCTGGGATGGCTGTATAGGCTGTACAAATGGCTAGGTAGGCTAGATAGGTTGGGAAGGTTGTGCAGCCTGTGACTGTGTCATCAATTTTTCTAACATAGGCTGAACAACTGATTGAATTACATTGCCTGTGGACTGTTTCACATCTTTAATCTCAACTTTTAATGATTTTATTTTTGAGTGTATTGATTGATTAATATGATTACCAAAATCTTTTTGAATTATAACACCCACCCAATATCCTCTTATGTGGTTGGGGTTGTTCTGGATTTCCTAAAGCATTAACTAGGATTTCCAAACTACCCTCACAGATAAAAGTGCCTCGTGCCTCTTTCTCCTAAAGATTATCTTGAAATGAAAAATGAAAATGTTATATTAGTGTTTTTAATTTATAAAATAGAAAAATTCATGAAAAATAAATAATATTTACTTACAAATTTTAGGTAATTGCTTAACTTTATCTGTAATATACTTTTAATTTTTTCTTCTTCTCTATCATTTCCATTTTTCATGGTGAGTGGGGGGAGATGGGGGATCAAACTTGACCTCATCAGAACCACTAGTGGAGTGACGTCTTAATGATTCAATGTTTTCCTCAATCATTGTTTTCTCCAATAAATGATACCCTCCATGTGATAAATTATGAGGGTATAAATTCTAAAACTAGATGTTTTGATGGGATTTACTAGAGGCCTATAATATGAAAATTAAAAATATATATATATATATATATAAATGAAAATTTACAATATAATATAATTATCATACCAGAAAGGATTCATCAATTCAGGTGGAAATAAATTTCTTCCATGTATCTACATCTATAAAATCATTCTTGAGGCATGGGTTTTCATTTTGTCTCTTTCCAAAAACATAATTTTTTGTCAAGTTTTTTTGAAATTTCTCCATCTAACCACCACCAATGTTAGAAATATTTCTTAATTTCTTTTGTTTCTTCTAAATTGAATGTCATATTTAATTTAATAAAATAAAAATCATTCATTTAAATATATTATATTTGAAAAATATGATAAAATAAATCTATTGAGATATTATACTATTAAGGACTCCCAAAGATGATCTTTCTCCATCTTGTCAATGAACTTCCAATCAAGATATAATATGCTAATCCTACAACAACTCTGCATGGAGATATAGCTAATAAATTTTGTTTCATTTGGTATGGTTTCATTATTATTATCATCAAAAGTAATATTCAATCTCTCATCTCCATGAGCAAGTGATAGTTTTGGTAAGAATTAAATGCCACGATTACTAACTCAATAAATATATTTCATAATAGTAAAAGTAGAGGAGTCTTCTACTGAAGACTCTTCAGTAGTCTTGTAATTATTTTTTTAAATTAATTTTTTTCATTAATTGATTATATTAATGGATATTTAATAATATGAAAAAATACAAATACCTCGGTACATGTTCCCCTATATCTGTATCTGTATCTGTGATTGAAACCGACAATTGTAATGAAAATATTATGGACTTGTATATAATTTGTGAATTGAATAATTATAAAATAGACAAACTGAAACATGTAAGTAAAAAAAGGGTACACATGTGTAAGTTAAGGAAAAAAATAAATATGTTATTATTATCAACCAAAAAAATATAGAAGGTAAACTATTGAATACAAACATCATTTCTAAAATACTAGAAACATTTATAAATTTAAATATCTAATAGTTATTAAATAATACAGTCTTTACACATTTAAATTTCAAAAAAGAAAAATAGTGTAAATAAATACAAGATTAATTAAGAGGGTAATTTAGTGTTTTCCCATATCCCTTCAGCATGATTATTTCATAATACTTGTACTATGTTAGTATTATAGTCATTGTTATCTATAAATCATGTAATATACAAAGAATCCTTATATAAATAAATAACATCATCATCATCATCATCATCCTCATTAGGAAAATGGATTCCTTTTCCTTGAAAAATAATGGACCACTGATCCTTTGATGGATCAATGACATAAATTATTTGTTTTTTATGTTTGGAAATGACAAATGGTTCCTCATTGCAATTAAAACATAGAAAATTAACTAGTTTAAACCCATATTCATCATGTTTCACAACACTATTAATTGAAAACCCATTACACTTAAACACGGTGACTGAAAATTTAATACAATAAATTTCCCTTATGTCTTCAAGAACTCCAAAATATGGCGTTGATGCATAAATTGGGTTTTTATCTTTGGAACTTGAAAAATCCAGTGCTTCAGCGACACCCATTACAACACTATTTTTAATAGTAATCTTGTCATCCATATTTTTTGTCTAAAACATGTATCCATTAATATCAAAACCTGCCCATGCGATCACATTAAAAGATTTCCCCCATGCCAACCACTTCAATGTTTCTAATGCATATATATCTATGATGAATTTCTCTTTAAACCATAAAACAAATGTCTTTTTATACTCAATAATCTACCACTTTTCATTTCTTTTAAGATATTGTAACTTTAATTCTACAATATGTGATGATATATTTGATTGAACCTCATCTGTGTTACTCAAAATGTATAAATGTGCCTGCATCACTTCATCAAATAGAATGAACTTTACATTTAATCCTGGAATCCCTATACCTTCACTATCAACTATGATATGTCAAGATATATGGAGAAAAATATGCTCCACTTCATACAAATAACCAGTATAGAAGTAAATCATCTATTTTGATACATATTTTTGAACAATAGAGGCCTCTAGTCAATAATTATTTTTAACATATCACTTCAAAATTTTAATATATATTTCAAAAGGATACATATATAATAAATAAATAATCCAAAATATTCTTATCTTATACACCAAATGAATCACCAGATGAACCATTATATCAAAAACTATAGGTGGGAAATACATTTCTAGTTTACAAAGAATAAGAGATGCTTAATTTTCTAACACATCTAACAAATTTGGATCAACGACATTGATACAGATAGATTTGAAAAAATTACATAACCTATAAATATTCTTTCTGATAGTTGTCAGAAATATACCATGCATTGCGAGTCATAGAATTTGTTGTATCAATACATGAAAATCATGATATTTCATAACTATTAATTTAAAATCCATCAATGACACCAAATTATGCACATTTTATGAATAACCACTAGGTACTTTAATAACATGAAGAAATCGAAAAAAATTCATATTCTCAATCTTTTTTAAAGTGTGACAAGACAAATGTAATTTGTTCTATTTCCTTTCATAGTGGGAGATAACTATAATCAATTCCCATTGATATCAAGTCCAATCTAGTATGAAATCCATATTTTTTATTTCCTTTTATGTCTAACAAAGTTCAAATAAAACTATCACCTATGTTTTTCTCAACATACACAATATGTATAACATTAATATTATGTTTTATCTCTAAAAATATCTAATAAGGTACTTTGAAAATGATAAAGTGTTTCTTACTATTATATTTTTTTGAAGATCATGAATTATTTTCTTTCAAAATGTTGAATCAATATTTTTCACATTATCGTAATATTCTTCAACTGACAATGGTCATGGGGGAAGATTGTGTTCCTGTAAACCACTAAATGATTTTTTAAATATACAATACATATGATCAATTGGAAAAAATATTCAATGTTCCATATATAATATCTTTCTTCCATTCTAAAATTTATAATATGAAGTCTCTTATTCAAAAATTTGAAATGATTTATGTCCCTTAACACTTTATCTAGATAAGTTTACTTATATAGGAAAGTCATTTATAGTAAACATTTTTATAACACAAAGAAGAAAATAACCTTTCTTGTATGCATTAAAAACTTTAACACCTGTCTCCCACAGTAGTTTCAAATCATCAATCAATAGTGAAAGATACACGTCAATTTCATTTCCCAGATGTTTTGGTCCAGAAATCATCAAGCTCATCATGACATTTTTTTCGTCATATATATATATGGGAAAAAGTTGTAAAAAACCAACAAAATAGGACATAAAATATGTTGGATACTTGGGATTCGATATGGATTCATTCCATCAGTACACAATCCCATTATGAGATTTCTAACTTCACTTCCAAAATCACGTTTTTTTTCAAATCTCTTCCAATGTGGTGAATCAGTAGGGTGGTGTAAGTTGTAATCTGTGATATGCTCATTTGAATTCCATTTAAACCATTTTGTATTAGTTGAATTTTTTAATAACTACTTTAAATAAGGAAATATTAGAAGTTACCAAATTACTTTAGATGGAGATTTGATTCTTGTACTTTAGAATGTATCAGAGTTTAACTATCAAAATTATATGAATGGATTATTGGATGAAAATATTATAAAGTATACAAAATTTATTTTTCATGAGGTTTGATACCAGTACCAGAGAATGAATCTGAGTTGTCGTTTTCATCCATATTATATCTTGATGTCCCACATGTAGGAAAATTTGACAAAAATTCATATTCTCTTCTATAAAACACGCAATTATTGTGGAAATCATGTATCTTTTTATACCCCAATCCCATTTGGCATAATAATTTATTCACCTTGTAATTAAAATCTAGAAGCCCATTGCCTTCTGGAAGTATCTCTTTTAAAAGCTCAAGTAAGTTAGAGAAACTTTTATCACTCTACCCATTTTTTACTTTCAAGTTAACTAATATCAAAACTGCTGATAAAACTATATATTTACTACAACCTAAGAATATTGGTTTCTTAGAATCTCCATACAATCGTTCAATAAATGCTATATTTTCGATGGTCTGAACACCCAAATCATGAATTAATTATTCAATAATACCATTTGCAACATTATGAATATTGTCATCAATATTAGATGTTGAATTTTGAGTTCTTTCACCATGCCAGATCCAACATGTATAATTAAGTCTAAAACCATAGTAAATGAGATGATCCTTGATTTCTATAGGGTTTAACTTTCTCATATTCAAACACTTAACAGATGGATAGTAAATCAAATATATGTTTTAAATATTTCATTTAGAAAATTATAAGAAATCATCAACTATTTTTTCATATTCACTAGTGGTTCTTCATAAATTTATCTAATTAAAATCCATTCAATAACTAATATTGCAATATAATTGGTGAATATATTAAAACATACAAACACACACACACACACACACACACACACACATATAAACAGATAAATTGTAAACAAAAACAAATTCAATGAAAATGATTGTTAATCAAATAGGAAACATCAACAATTATTATTAATAAAATAAAAACTAATCTAGGAAAGGTATTTATTTTTCATGAAGTGTGTCATGATGATCCAATGGAAATCACTTATAATGAACACATTTGAAATTCCTAGTAGAAAATCATGATATTGTAAACTAATATATTGTTTGGTTTTAATTTATTTTCTTATATATATATATATGTGAAATTACTAATAGAAAATCATGATTTTGTCACTATATATATGTTTTCCACACCTCATTTTAGGATGTTTATATAATTTCATACACCAATGTTTGTGGTTGTGTATGATAAATGATTATTTATTTTACTAATTTAAATTATAATATTGGTGGTATATTCACCTCATGGTAACTCCTTAGACCCCTACTGCTATTGAAAACCTCTTTTTGGTAAAAATAGTATTAATCATTATTTACATGAAAATAAATTTTTTCTAAAAAAATCCAAAAAAGTTAGACTATGATAATATTGAAATTCTAAATCAATAATTGAACTTCATTGTACCAAATTAAATTTATACAATTATATTCTTTAAATGAAGTATTATATATAATGTAAAATAGTTTTTATTGAAATATGACTATTTGAATATTTATTATTTTGTAATATTATTTCAAAAGAATACGTAAATTAATTTAACGAGTGAAAAAATATGGATTCATTACATTTTATGTACACTATATTGATGAACTATGACACCATATATCATTTTTTATTGCATAATATCATCAAATAAAAAATTTCTCAAAATAAAAAAACTTTAACAACAAAATTTATAAAAAATAATCAACATAATATAAATAATCGAAACAATAACTAAAAAATATGACTAAATTCTAAATAATTTAACTTCAAAATTAAATAAAAACATACAAAATTCAGAGTTCAACAAGAAAAATGGACCCTTAATCTAAAATTTCTCCAACAAATTTATTTAAAGAATAAAATCTCAAAAATTTAACAAAAATGTTTGTATAAATAGAACAATAAATAAGAACAAAGAAAAAAATTGAACCGAAGTTTACTTTCAGTCAGAAAATGGTTTCTAAAGAGAAATACTTCAGTGAATGATGAAAAAATGATAGATAATGAATAATATAGACCTCATATTATGAAATTCTGATAAACATGGAATAGAAACCACAATAGTGACCATTGATGGATTGCTGGCCATCATCGAGGTCATCGCGAGTCGAGAACATCACTTCACAGATCCAAAAAATGAGGGTTTCATGATCTGATTTGTTTCTTTTAAATTGTTTTTGGCATTATTTTGTACATAAACCGATTCCAAAAAATATATTTTCTAAATTTCAGTGTTGTTTTTCATAAAAACTTATACCAAATATTTTTTTTGAGTTTTCACCCTCTGTTTTTGAGAAAATGAACGCCAATTTTTTTTCCATTTATTGCATCCATTTTTTACTATAACTGATGATATAAATCCAAATTCAAGAGTTTTTGGTGTCTGTTTTAAAAACATAGATTCCAAAAATTCTATATAAATATATATTGGCATTGGTTTATGTATAAAATTGTTACAAAATATTACCACCGATACATTTTTCATTAGTTTAGAATAAACCAACACCATATCGTCAATGTTGAAAACAATATTTCTACTTGTGAGATCTCTTCCTACAATATCAGCAAGGTAAAATATAACCATGATTGGAAACAAAAATCTTAAATCTATCCACAGTGGACTGGATCTAAGAAACTAAGATAAGAAAGTAAGCATATCAAATAAAAATAAAAAAACCCACAAGAAACAAAGTCTTATCACAAAAATTGGGCTTCAATACACCAAGAAACCCCTCAAGACTAGTTCCAATTCGACGGGGGAGGACTCTACAACCTTTATTAGGGAAGGATCTCGATTTAGGGTCTATTTGGAGCAAAAAAAGTGGTTTAAAGTTAATACCAACTGAAATCCATTTTTTAGGATCTTGTTTTTAAACCTTGCATGGTAGTCGCATGACTAGACAAAATCGTGATCTAATCATGTGATTGGATTTGAATCAAAGAGGACCATGCATGGTTGGCCTGTATGGTTAGAAAAACCAAGTTCCAACCATGAAAAATCCCACTGTCGTACTTTTCGTGGTTTCTCCTTGGTGGGTGCATGGTTTGGGAAAACCATGCGCTGAACTGTGTGCCTACCCTTTGGCCCCTATCTCATTGCTCACGATTTATTATAGTATTTTCATGGTTTCCACAAATCTTTCTAAATCCATTTACCTATATAAAAACCCCAAAACATTACAAAAGGTCTCAAAACCCCCCCACAAACTTTACCTAAACACTTTATATACTTGAAAATAATAAATTAATTGTTAATTAGTTAAAACCATTGGTGATATAGGGAATAACCAAGGAGTTATGTCTTAAGATAAGAACAAATCCCCTCTACTTAAAAATCACCTACTACTAAGAATTTTATTATATAATAAACCGATCCAAAACCAAGATTGGTTTTTTAGAAACAACTATACTAAGAGAATATGGGCTATAAAAAATCATCTACCATAGTTATTTAGGGGATAAAAGAAGTATATATCACATATGAACATTTATGCAATTATACATGGGTGTATAAATGAAAATATTTGGAAGAGAGTGTCTAGAACTCTCTATTTTAGTGTTGTAGACTGAATTCTTGAGATAAACTGGGTAAAAAAATATAATTAAAAAATCATACTAAAATAGAGAGAGAATGAAATGATAATTTTTAAGAATTGATAAAGCTCAGTATGATTAGATTCAGTTGACCAGAAGTATTTTAATTTTTCTTTTTCAAAGATTCAATCAAGTGTGCACAAAATTTACAAAAAATAGGGAGTCGTGGATATTTTGGAAAATCCTTTGTTATCATTAAGTCAAATTGTTAGTGTTTTTTCCACACACATGTTTATGTCTATATCTCTATGTCTCGTCATATATGTATCGGTATTACAACATGTATTTTTCATCCACATATGAGATGATTCTTCTGAATTTATAGCATAATAGATGGTCAAATTATCTATTGTAGGATAATAAGAAGAATTCCCATGTTAAGATATAGATCAAGAAAGGTTTGGCTAGCCTTTAAAACTTATTTGGAGTTGTTTAAGAATAATCATTATTAAATTCATGCACCTATGAGTTTCATAGAATGCATTAATCTACCCATTGGAGGAATTAAATTTGAACTTAATTTTGAATAGCTTCGATAGTAGGAATGACTGGCAATATATCCTATTAGCAATATATGCACATGACAATATCACTAATTGATAGTAACTCCAATTGGTGGTAGCACTGTTAAAAAAAATTGGTATATTTTTGGGGTAGTGGTAGAAACACTTAGTATAATATAAAAACAGAATTCAATGCTCTGTTGGTAGAATTTATGAGAAGTATATAATCTAACAGTGGAATTTTCCTTATTGGAGGTAGAAACTAGTGGTAGATGTTGGGGGTCACATATTAGAACTAGTGGTGTGATATTAAACTGTGGTAGGTTAGAGTAGTATCAGATTTCAAATATAAGTCACGATAGATACCACACTTAACAATTTTAATATTTTAGATATAAAACACATTACAATCATAAAACATGAAACTTGTTAGAAAAATAATAATCATGATTTGATATCATTAAAATGAGGAGGTTCTTGGTCTAATAAAACACCCAAATATAAGAATTCAGTTGCTCTTAATGAACCAACTATTTTCTTATAACTTACTCCAAATCCTTCCTTATGGTTCTTCCTTGAGAAACACCACTTGTAAAAACTTCTTTGTAAATATTTTTCAATGAATTCTATATCTTCCTTGGTTAGGTATTTAACTCCTTTATGATAATAAAACCACTCTGGCATGTTTCCCTTTTCAATTATACATTATTGAATTATATCTATTATTTATCTAAAATGTCTGGGATATTCCACGGGTCATCACCTCTTCCCCTGTAGTGGTATTTGTGAGTCAACATAGGCATAATTTTTTATGTTCCTCTTTAATAGCCTTTTGGACTACCTTGGATTTTTCCATCCTTGGTGGATCCTTATTCATGCCTACAACCTTCCTTTTCTTAACAGGGGAATATTATTTCTTCATACTTTATATATGTTTCTTATCATTTCATGATACCTTTTACGAATTTTTCATCATTGGTTTTTGATGCACCTACTGTTTCTTTATATAATCCCTTTCCTTTAACACCATGAATTTATTTTTCAGTGTAATCGATCATTTTCTTTCTATTTATACCTCCACTTAACATATAAATAGGGTAATTCCTATGGAAAATTTTAGCTCCTCTCTTTCTATAATATATTTTTATATGTCCATGGTTAGAAAAAACAAAATGTCTCATAATAAATTAATACCTTATGTGATATTTTTATAAATTTTCATTCCACCATGGTTTACTTTGGATTATAAAACCACATCCATGGTGTGTTCCAAAACTCCATAGTAATATCACCTTGAAAATTTTTTATTTTAGAAAATTAACTTCTAAATTTAACAAGAACTCTTTTTTAATCATTAATTCTAAAATTCTATTCTTCCATTTTCCTTTAATAATTCCATGGGAGGTATCTCTATTCTTATATTTTCATTTAAGGATCACAACTTTATTTCAATCTCCTTTATCTTCACATCCTTCCACTTAATATTGGTATCCACGAGCTCCATCCTTGACAATACCTATATTCTGAATTTTATCCTCCCTTCATGTTGTGTTTTCAAGGATATACAACCTACTTTAAGTTCCCTCTCTATATCCATTTGATCCTTTAATTCTTGTGAAATATTTTTGAATATATCACTTTTATCATTCATCTTTATTCCCATTCTAGTAACTTATAATTTTAGGGTCAAATCCTCTTTCTTCAATATTTTCTTTCATAGCACTAAATCTACCAAGAATACATAATTGACTCTATAGATAATCTACAGTTGATCTACATTTTCATACAATGAGTGGGACTTATCTTGATTTTTTCATGAAAATTCATTATATTGATGACTTAATGTGATTTCCATATCTTCCATGTTTTTATCACCCTATCTAATATTCATGGGGGATAATGAATTTTTGAGTTTTCAATAATCTTCTAGAACAACATTAGTAAAAAAATTATTATAAAAAGTAATCATATTTACCTTTTCATGTTTTTACTACTCTTTGGGGAGCTTCTTTATGTTACTCATCTTATTGACATATAACATTAGATAAATTTATCTAGAATAATCTATTAAATTTTTTTATAACTTGGTTTTCATTATGATCACGAGGATGATCTATCAACATCTCTAAATTCCACAAAATGCATATAAATTTACTCTAACATTATCTATATATAAAAATCACTAGTATAATCAATGGTATTATTGAGTACCTCACTATGTATTCCTCTAATAAATACCTTTTGTGTATCTTATTCATAAACCCTTACACTATGCATTTTCAAATCAGTATTATGATGTATATAACCTATATAATTGTCACCATAAGACTATAAAAATCATACAATTGATTTTTTAAAACCATCAAAGTGAGGGCCATTAAAAACATGAGGCCATATAATCAAATACATATGTAAAAAAATACAAAATAAAAAATTTATTATACTAATATATATAACAAAAACTATATGATCTGATAAACATTTTGAGACAAGTATGTAATGATATATAGCCTAAGGCATTATGAGGTGGGGGGGGGGGTGAATTAGGGTGATATCTTATTTTTAAAAAATTTCTTATTATCTTAAGATTTAACAATCATACTTTAAATGAATCAGGTTCCCTCTTTGGAAGGATCTTGTTAAATATATTTTTCTCCCTCAAATACAGTCTCACTAAATAAAAATAACAAATGAAGAAATGTAAGGAATAAGAATAGATGAATTTTACTTGGTTTAGCTACACCATGATATCCACAGATCAAAAGCTTGACAATGTTTTGGTGAACTAAAATCAAATATATGAATTATTTTTTTTGATACAAATTTTTTTCATGGTCACTCCACCCAACGTATTTCCGTTACAATTGATTTAGTGAGGACACACTAACTCTGAACCATCAATCCCTTATCTTCTTCCTCCACTCATAACTTCAAGGAATTATTCCACAATTTATAGACATGATAGTCTCTCAAATATCTTTATATAGGATTTTATTTCAATGCATCATAACTCTAGAATTCAATATTCCATTGATATTAACGTTGATTAACTTTATATTCATAAATTCAAGATGAGATATAATATTTAATGATACATTTAGATTTATGGATTCTACACAATCACAATAAAAATGTTAAATCCTACAGATAAGGAATAATTTTCATACTATAATTATTCTTTCTGGACACTATATTCTAACACAATCACCAGATATATCAATGAAACTCATTCCAAGATGACTTTGTTAACCATCCAAATGCATTAGAGAATTCACCATCAAATCTGGTCTTCTCTCTTGTTATTTAATCAAAATTGATTATAGAAATCATATTATATCTTCCACAAAATTTATATATATATATTTTAATAATAATATTGAACCTAAAATCCTTTAATAAATGTATTGGATGAATTATTCTTTATCTAAAGATTTGAAACCATTTTGGGTTTCCTATATATTTTAGTGTGGTAGAAATCATCAATCTAAGTAAAGTTGGACCCTTAAAACTCAAGCCATAACTTTAATTTTTTAAACATAAATTTAATCTTTGATATTTTATATAAATTAATAAATAATGGAATGACTATTTCCTTTTGTTTTATTTTAGTCAAAACATATCATTTTTTTGGTCTGGCATCATATGTTACAGTCTATCACAACTCAACCTCCCACTACCCTAAAAATCATTGTATGATCCCCTCCCTTTTATCCCTAAATAACGAGGTTATTATCCCTTGATATTTATTTCTGGAAATGTGTTGTGGAGTGAAAATATTATTTATAGTAAAATTATTTATTTTTCACCAAATAGTGATATATAAAATTTTCATGACTTAACTTTTCATAGTGTAACATACCTTCTTATAAGGTAACATATTCTCTTGTTGTGTTATATTATATTCCTCATATTCAACTCTTTCACAGTTGTAACGTAACATACCTACTATGTCATGATCAAAAATTAATGATTCTTACATAACTTTGATTTATTCCAATATAATCCTATTATGAAGTGCTATTCTTATTCACAACACAGTGACACTTCTAATTTATAGAATAATATATTAATCTTAAAGTAATCCCGATTTACTCATACACATATTCTAATTATTCGTATACAAGGTTAAAAACCTCATATTTAATCTGATGTGATATCAGAGTTAATAATACACGATATCATGAAAAATTAGATTAATCTTATGAGATATATTTTTTACAATCACATAACCTATGTAAATCTATAGGTAATTATAAATACCCTTTAAAAATTACTGTTTAATTTCATATGAACCATAATTCACTAGAATTACCTCTAATATTATCCAACTTTATTCATACATGATTAATAACCTTATAATCCTATAGTAAGATATAATCGATAGTAGTTTCCTCATGAAAGAATCCATGAAAATTATATTAGACCACCAAATTATAAGAGAACTTTAATCATCAAACTTCTCCCTATCCTTGAAAAAAATAATATACTGACATATTTAATTTTAAAAATTATATATGTATTCATTTTGGTGACTCCAACACCATGTATTCCAATGGACATCCTTCCATGGTTGCAACATTTTCCATTCTCAATGACCTTCCATCATATATTATTTAGAATTTTTGTTCCACTGAATTCCATGTTCATATTCATCAGATTCATCTTCCAACACTCATCCTTCCATGATTGAAACATTCTCCTTTTTCCATTGAATTCCATCACATAAACTTTGGGACCCCCTTTTTATTTTTTTTAACTAAACACCATATTAATATTCCTGACATTCCCCAATAAAAATTCACAACAAATATAACTCACAAACTTTGGTTTCAACATATGTTAAAGGGTACTTGATAAAAAATTTAAATAATCAAATCTTAAAAAAAGAGAAAAGTAAAAAATGGGACAAATTATTTAACTATAAAAAGATTACAAAATATATGAATAATTTTTAAAATTATAAATTAACATAATTTTCTTTTTAAACAAATTAACTCTTTTTTAAATTAATCTGACTCGTTTTATATTGATAACATATCATTATATAGAGTCACCTCAATAGTTTTTATCAAAAATACTACATGGGAGATTGAAATAATATGATAAATATAGATATAAAGTAGAATAATAAAAACATTAAAGAAATTCATTATCAAAAGCATAAAAAATTAAGGTTATATAAATAAAATTAGAAACACAATGTACCTTGGAATTCCATCTTTAATGTTGCATATTTGTCAATAACATTATATACTAAATCATTATCTTATGATCACTTATTGATGGGTTATTTTTAAATATCACTATCCTTTTCCCATTACGCCTTAAAGAAATTAATAAATTCCACCAAGTCCATGGTCGTATGTAAAATTTGACTAAGGAATGCATTGGTTGATTCATCTAGGGAGTCCTTAAGTTCATCAAGGATAGAATTAAGCTTTGAATTATTAATATAAGCCATGGTTTCCTTATCGAACATATAATATATGATAGTATTTTAATGGAGAATATCTTTATGAAGTGAGGAATGGTTTTGAAAAAAAGATTGAATTTAATTAAGAATAGAATCAACCTCGTTAAGGTATGTAAAATACAAGAAAGTGACTATCTTACATATATACCAAGTTTTCTTATAATCCTTTGGTTTTGGCATTGAAAGGAAAATTTTAGTTTGATAATGAAATTTATTAGTAGATATTATTTTGTATGAGGGAATTTGGTAAAAATATAATGTTCATGTACATTGGATTTAATGATATTTATTGTGATTATTAGAAGGTTAAATATGATTGGATGATAAATAGTGCAAGGATAGTTAAAGGTATTTTAGAGTTGAATATTATATATCGTTTTTATATTCCACAATAAAATCGTAAAATTATTATTTTGTGGAGTTCCCTTGATAAGGGATTATTTTTCTATAGAAAAAGGAAATGGGGATTGGTATATTTTTCTAGAAATGAGTAAAAAATATGGTGTCAAGGTTGATCTTCTAGAGTAGGTTCAATAGTAAGGGATATGGAAGTATTTATAGATTTATGAAGGTTATAATAAGGTAATATAATAGATTTATTCATATATATAAATATTGGTGGAGCCTTAACAAAAATCCTTTATCTATTTACAGAAATTCCCTAAAAAAATTGTTGAATGAATTTATCCACTTATATTTCTAATTTACCCATATTATAAACAGGTTTTTATTCTTCTTCTTCTTTTTATTATACTATAACTTTGATTATTTGTTTCAACAAAATAAACCCCAATTTTGAAGTAGAGTTATTAGGGTAAACTTTGAAAATTACTTATACTGAGTATCGTTATACTCAACCCTACATGGGCTATGCTCGCACTTTATTGTGTTGGATGCAGACGACAGACAACGCTGACAGAGAACTAGTGTACGAGGACTGGATGGTACTCGGAGTTGGACCTCACGAAGAGGCAGTACCCGGAGGTGGACTTCACGATGAGATGATACTCGGAGCAGGTTGGTGGGCGAGAGCGTTGAGGAGGCTATCTGTACCTACCCTTCAGGTAGGATCCTAGGTGGATGACCCAGGAGGTGATTCTATCTTCCAGCTGTTTGTCCTTTCTGTTGTACTTTCATTCAGTTGTAGTTGTACTTTTCAGTTGGGTTTGTATTCTGTCCCATTTACTTTTCAACAATTTCTTTTGTACTTAGTGTTTTACTTCTTCTTGTACTCTGGTTGGATGTGTTTTTGTTTTATAAAGGAAATGCCTTCCCAGTTATCAGGATTTACGCCTTTGGTGCTTATTTCCATCCCCTGGCCTATGGATGGCGGGCTTGGGGTAGTGACGGCATGGGCCCTGAGGACGTGTTGTGACATGCGGTGTGTTATTCATGGGTTTATTAGAATGAGGGTATTGAGAGTTCTCCCAGAGCATATGTGAGACGATAGTCTGGTATGAATCTTAGTGTGTATATTATTATAACTTGAAAATGAGTTAAAAAGGGGCCTTGATTGGGAATTGGATGAAGGATTTATACATGACAAATTATCCAAGGGACTATGGGCTGCGGATCACCATGGGGTGTTGAGTATGAGTTTGTGCCAGCAACTAGAGACTGATACGAGTATGGGGGACCAAAGGGATTCCCATATAAGAGATATGGTAATGATGATGGGCCTGTAATGATGTGCTTGTATTATCAATATAGTTTTAAGGTTATTATCCTTCAAGGATATTTGGGTATGTAGTATGTTATTATGCCATGTTGTTTCTTGGTTTGTGTACTGACTATGTGTATGTTTCAAAATGTGACTAGATTTTGGTCCTTCCCTTGAGTTAGAGGGTATTAGAAGGGGTAAACCCAAATGTGAGAGTATTGGACTAGGTTGTAACTATGAGACCCTCCTTGAGAGAGTGGGGTGGTCAGTGTGATGTGTCTAATGATGAGATGTTATTCCTAGCCTTTCCCTAAGTGATTGGGTATTGTAAGGGACTACCCTATTTTAGAGGTTATTATTCAAGTTGTTATTGTGGGAATGATCCTGAGATATGGGGGTGGTTATTGGGATGAAGTTGATGAAGATACTATACTTTTGACCTCTCCTTAAGTGGGAAGGAACTAAAAAGGACACCCCCTTAGTGGGAGGGAACTAATCCAGGATGTGTTTTGGTATGTGATGTGGTGTGTGACGCACCTCGAGAAAGAGGGGAGTGGTCAAAGTGATGCAGAACAAGACTATATATATGGAATCAACTTTAGAGAGAAGGTGTTGATAGGGACCACAATGAGTGAGAGGAAACTGGACCAATATAGGTTGTGATTTGGGATACGATTGCAGTACCCTACTCCAATTAAGAGGGTAGAGGTTAAGAGTTGAGGTGATGTAGATGGGGATAGACATGCTCCATACCTTAAGTAAGAGAGTAACGATCAGAACATAGTATGAAACCCTAACCTATATCTTTGGGTATGTCCCAGGCTTGGATTTACACATAACCCTATAACTTTTGGTGTGGTTTGGGATTGTGTCACAAGGTGACATCTTCTATGGTGACTGCAGAGTCATGCAGGATTTGGTATTATAGTGGCCTGGTTAACACATGATGACATATCATACATGTTTTTGTTCCATGTTTTCTATTATTTATTTTCCTCATTCATGAACATATATATGATGGTGTAAAATAGTGGAAATTTGTGAGACTCTATTAATACAAATTCACTACTGCAAATATGGCCTTTATCAGCGCTAGAAAAGAGCATTGAAAGAACTAGAGAAGCGCTGTTAATCAAGGCAAAAATGGGTGGTGGGGTCCCTTTTATTAGTGCTTCTAAAATCACTGATAAATCCCCCTTTTATAAGCGCTAAAAAATTACTGATAAAGGGGCCTTTATTAGTGCTTTTTTTAGCGCTGATAAAAAAACCCTTTTATCAGCCCTTTTTAAGTGATGATAAAATTCAAAAATAAAAAAATAAAAAATAAAAAATAATATATAATATAGGGGGAGATTTTAATAGTGTTGGACCCCCCTTTTACCAGTGCTAGGCAGAGCCCACTCTCTCTCACTGCACACTGCCCTTGTCCGCGCAACCCCCACCCACTTTCCTGCGCACCTTTGATTCTACCCAAAATCAAACCCGAGACCTCCCCCCTTGCATGCCTGCACCTTTACCACTAACCATTTAGTTTTTTCCTCCATTTAATGATATATCTATTTATTTATATATATATAGTTATATTTATTCATATATTAATATAGATTCATATTAATATAAATATATTTAGTTATACTAATACATATATATTTATTCATATATTAATATATTTATATATATATTTATTTTTATATTAATATATATTAATATATATTAATATATATATTTTTAGTTATAATTTTTTATTCGTATATTTATTTATATATTAATATATATTTATAAGATTATTTTTACATATATTTATAAAATATGTTTTTATGTGTGTTTATAAATAAATAAATACATACATACATACATGTATACAACACACACACACACACACACACACACACAGATATATATATATATATTTATGAATAAATACATATATACGAGCATCTGAAAAGCCGTAGAATGTTAAAATGACCATAATTTTTAATCCAAAAGTCTGTTTCAACTCCACAACTAGTAAAATATAAGTAAATTAAACAATATTCGATATGATATGTGGTACAGTCCTAGCAGACATCCAAATTAGAATTTATAGCTGTTTGAATGTTAAAAAATCGGGGTATCTCGACTAAAAAATCAGTTTTAGAGGCCTTATGGTCCATTTTTAGCCTCTAAAATGTGAAAAAAAGGTTCCTTTGGCTATCTAGCTTATAGATCTCATTACTAGATTCGATTTTATATGTTGTATAGCTCAAAAGGACCCCCGGATCCAAAGTTATGACTGTTTGAATTTTGAGTTACATTTTCAACTTATTTTAGATCTTTTGTTAATTTTTTTGATTTATTGTGTCTTCAAATTATTATTAAATGACTATTAGTCGATGATAATTATAAAATTATTAATTAATAATATTTTTTAAAATATTTTAAATCCATTTTTACAAATTGTTTTATATATTAAATGTAATAGTCTATTTATACTTATTGAAAACATATTTAAAAAATATATATTATATTTATATCAATATAAATATACTTATATATCAATATATTATTTTTCATGATTTTTTTTAAAATATATAATTTATCAGCGCTATGAAAAATAACTAATAAATCACCCCCTTTATCAGTGATACTAAAAAAGTGCTGATAAAGGGGTCCCCTTTTATAGTGCTAAAAAAGCTGATAAAGTGGGTGCCTTTATCAGCACTAAAATAAAGGGATGATAAATGGTCACTTTTAACAACACTATTTTAACATTGTTAAAAGCCCCCTTTATGAGTGATTTTTTGGCACTGATAAAGGAACCCCCTTTATCAGCGCTTTTTTTAGCGCGGTTAAAGGGTGGCGCTGCGGAAACCCAGTTTTGTGGTAGTGATTTCTCACACCTTAAATGGGCAGTTGGGTGAACACACTAACCCTATATCTATTATATATTTTTAAGAATACTTTGTGTAGTAGGTTAGGTAGAATTATCTCAATAGGGATGTAGATATGGGATAGAGGTGAGGAATATAGATAATAATAGAGCTTCCATATGTGTTTATACTTTTTGTTAAATTTTTATATGTGATCATCCTGGTGCATGGTCAGTTGGGATGTATTACTGTATGACTACATTTATATTATTTATAGTATGGTTGTATTATTGTTCCTTTACACTCTGATTATATTTTGTATATGATGTTTTATTAATTAATTATTATTGATTGGTATGGTATTAAGGGAATATCCTTTTTTGTTCCACCAGGATTGATGGAACACACCGATAGAGTGGGGGGGGGGGGGTTATATGTGTGAGTGTATTATTATTAATTACAGCCTTTTCCTATCTCTTACCTCTACACATATTTAGTAAATTGATCTCATACTCTTTACTTTCCTCTAGTTTATAGGAAATTACTTTAATAAGCAAAGAAAAACAATAAGTAACACCAAGATTTGATAATAGGGTTTACCTCTAATGTGGATGACTACATACCTATTTCACGGTGGTTGTTATTCCATGTACACACATATCCTATTTTATTATAATGATAAATCTTGGGTAACAAAATATCCTTGAAACTATACTCCTATAACCAACTAGCTATAATAAAATCTCTGACTTGTAGATATTCGTCTTAGGAACAAATCAAAACTTCATTTGAAAATACTGGTCTCAGATGGATCCTCTATGAAGTGTGACCAACAAAGTAGCTCATGCCACTCATGAAACAAATATTTTGATATTTTTCTTATGCCTGTAATAATCTAAAGGTTTTTGTTTCAATTCTTGAGACCTCATGACTAAATAATATCATAGGATAGTATTTCCAATTTATCCTAAAAATATAAGTAATTAAAATATTTAGTTGTTATATAGAATTATTATAGGCCATAATCCTTAATATTCTACATTGACCAATAAAATCTTTAGCAGAAGTAAGGCCAGGATCTCTATGCTTATTAATCTAAAATTCACAAGAATAATAGTCTCATGAAAACATTAGATCTATTATTGTCTTAAACATAAAGTATATTCAGGATAAAATTTGAAGTTATCTCTATATTTGAAAATATTATTTTAACTTTATTCTATTTATATTTTGAGGTTCTCACCTAGAAATAATTTTCTTACATTGAATATGAAAACCATGCAATCTTAGTTCTTTAATTCTCTGTCACTTTTGGTCTTAAAAAATAATTAAAACCAATCAAAGCTAATATCTTTTAAACCTACTAAAGGCTCAATATTTCTTAACCATAAATTATCCATAATTATTATTTCTTTCTCCCTCCAAAAACCCACATTATTCTCTTGATGCCAGTATGAATTCATGTGTGATAAGTTTTCATGATAATCTTCTCATCATGGTTTAAAATTATTTGGGTATTTTAAGGGTTATATCTGATAATCTCTTATTTTGGTGTAAATAAATCTCCCTATCACTCTCTTCATTTAAATATCAATGCCATCATGACATAATTATCTTCATCAAAACTAAATATATCATTCATATGCTATAAAAGTTATTTTTTAAAAATTTATTGTGGCATGATCCCTATATTCAAGGCATGGAAACCCTCATCACAACATACACTTTTTTTCTCAATTATCTAATTAAACATTCTTGTCTTGAATCATTTTGAACTCACAAAATCATCATGATGTTTAAGATTTTAAGATCAGAACAATATCATCATAACTAATCTCTGTTAATATTGTCTTAAATCATTATTATAACCATGATTATGATATTTAACTCATTGAAGAATAGAAAAATAATCATTTAAATTAATTCTTCTTCCTAAAAATGAACTTTAAAAACCACCTATTAACTTCTATAAATTTCAGATTTTTTCTAAAGTGAATGATAATTATTTATAACCTTTGACACTATGATGAAATTTACATATTTATCATGTTACCTTTATGTATCATAGTTATTCTATACTATTCCAAAATTCCAATGAGCAGTTATTACATAATAAATAGTTACTCTTATGTATTACATAAGGTTTTTACTTTAGCTCTTTTTTTCTAATTGATGAATCTTATAAAATATTTTTTTACTCTCACATTTCTCAGGGATACTTATAACATTGATGCTTTTTCAAAAAATTAGTGACCCATATGTAAGGATTTGATACATTTACATGTCATATATCATTTTTTAATTTGTTTCATTTTAGAAACACATAATAAAAAGGCTCCTATATATGAGTTAGTAACTATTACTCATCACAATACATCTCTTCACTTTCCTAATTTTCCACTACCAGATCTAGGTGAAATTTACATATCAAGATAGGGACCTTTATATATTAGTGTCCTTTCCATTTTTCAACATTTTTCTATTGGTGACCTTTATGTATTGGGATGTTACATTTACTTATCAAGTCCTTATTCAAATATCTAAAAACCTATAACCTATAATGTAACCATATATCCTTAGTTTTCATAAAAATCTTCAAGAACATCTTCAAATATTCTAAATTCTAAATATTCTAGTTATTTAAGACTCATATTATTAATCTTGAACATTGGTAACTTCTTAATACCTCAAATAATAACAGTTTCATGAAGACTTTTGGGATAATAAACTTCTTCAAAAATAATTCAAAACACTTTGGAATAATATTAACTAATCTTAAATATTTACTAGAAAAATTCTAAATCCTATGAATCATAAAAACACTCCTTATATAATTTCAATGATATTCTATTATCTTAACCACTTCTGCTTTCTAATATCATGTATATTTTTTATAGAAAACGACCTACCTTTATACATGATATTCCCTAGGATTTATATTCATCAAAATATAATCCAAACTTTATTCAACTCTAGTTTTTGATAGCTTATTCATAGATATAAAATGTCTATTAATCCACACAATTCATGGAAATATCAACACTTCATATTTTCGAAAACTTCTTAATACAATTATCCACATAAAACTTCAAGAAATATATATTCAAAAATATTTTTAATACGAATGGATATAAATTAAAATTAATAGAAAATCACTTTAAATTTACTTTTCCAAATGAGAAATGAAATAAACTTACTTCCATGATCAGGAAGTTTCTTCCATCCTCATCTATTATTTACAACTCAACCCAAAAAATGGCACCTTACATGGGAAAATAAACATTTTATCAACATGTTTGGATACTCTAAAATCATTTCAACCTATTATTCTTTAATAAATATTAACATCATGAAAATTAAATTCATTATTATTGAAAAAACATAACTGAAAACCATGAGGGTTCAATAATACCCCCTATGAATTTTTTATCAATACCAATATTGAAAACGTATGTCAGTATTTTCTCCTTCCATTTTATTCCCTCTCACCATTATTAGAAATAAACACAAAGGGCCTTGTAATAAGGTGGAATAAATTCACTTAAATCAATGCACCATCAAGGATTCCAATCTAATTATACTTGTGAAATGCTATGTGTAAAAAACATTAGAGACTAATCTAGAAAAATGGTATCCATAAATAAAAAAGAACATGATTCAAAATTAAAATCCATTTATTGTGGTTTTAAAATATATTGAAGATTTTACAAATTATTTAATATATTCTCATGAGGTTCACAACTTGAATTTATACACTCAACTTTACACATAGATTAAAAAAATCATGTAGGATTAGCTTTAGAAATCAACCCTTGTTTTTTTCATTTTTTTATCATTGATGAATATAAATTCTCCCCCCAAAACTTCATAATTCATTATTTAAGAAAATGATGATATAATAAGAAAAAATACCTCTTAGATGATATATTTTAAATAAATTTCTATAAATTGCATATATTTCTTGGATAAATAGTTCTATAAGCGTTCAAAAAAATTTTACCAATCAAGAGATATTCTTAAAATTAACTTAATCAAGTTAGATATATTCATCAACTATATTTAAAGATATCACATATTAGTATTACACCAAGATGGATAATTCCATCAAATATAGATTTTGTTTTATATTGCTCATGTTTTTAGTCCCCCTAGTTCCGAATCACCATTAATTATCTATATAGATAGAAAACACACTATATATAGAAATAATATGGAACTACTATTCTACATATTGTGAGAAATTTTTTTAGAGTTGATTATCAAGAAATTAAATCCTTTTCTTTTAAATCCATCATTTATAGGGCCCTTCTTGTTTAATTTTATGTTTTTTGAGTTATATTTATCTTTTAGAAGCATGATTTCCTTGTTTCTTTCTGAAAATTATTTTTGTTGAATTAATTTTTTTAGTTTATCAATAAAATCACATGGATTTCATAGTTCTAGCATCACATTCTTTATAATTTCTTCAAGATATTTAAGGTTGATCAAACAATCCTTTGTGGCACGACTAGATTCCTTTCACCTCCCACATATTTCTTCAAGTGCTCTTAATTCATTTTTTTAAACAACCTATCATGGAATTTAAGTTATTATTCATGTAGTATTTCTTGTTTTACTTTTCAACATCGGTTTTTAGGAATACTTTTTCCCAAATAAATAATTCATCATTTCTCTTGGATCCATTTTCCCTTATACTTTATATGTATTCCATAAATACCAAAACCCATTGATTTTTTTGTATGTTTCCAAGTTTTAGTCACTTATTCCACAATGAAAGAAGATTTTTTTAGTGAATCATTATTATTAGATTTATTAGGAATATCCTATTTAACAATTATCTTTTAATTCTTTTCCAAGTCATACTTACCATTATTTAACTTATATGGTCTTATTTATTGAATTTATTTAGAAAAATTCCCGGTTTATTTGAATAATAATTCATCTTCATAATGACCACTATCTTTACATATTTCATATAATTTTAAAATACTTTGATATCCTAAAAAACTTTTTATTCTCCCTAAAGAACTATTATATCCAATTTTGTTTCGTTTCTATTTTTATCACCACTTATACTCTATTCTTTTTTGGAAAAAATTATCTTGTAGTTACTTTAACCCACCACAGATGTAGTTGCGGGTTCCTAACCAATTTGATTCATCAAACTTTGTAAATATTTTCATATGAAACCTATATTATGCATGAAACCATAATTAACATAATTGTTACTTTTTATGGTTAATGCTAACTTTTTCTTTGACCTTTAACAGGTTAGTCATCATATTTACTCAAGATATTATTTTCACATAATATAGGTATTTTAGCTTAATGACCCCTTATGAAGTATGAATGATAATAACTATTTTATCTGTTGATTTTGAAGAATAACCTTATGTCACTTTCAAAATTTAAAGTTTATTATCCAGTTAATGGAACTTCATATTGAGTATATTTTTTTCATGCTTATTGACCTCAATATTTTCATACAATTATTTATAATATTATAAAACTAATCTTAATGAATTTAGTTATTATTCCCACAAATAAATATCAAACTCCATTGTCCTATTTACCTTGATCCCCAATCGACCATCCTTGATAATAATTAATTATTTTAATCAATGGATATTTTTTATAATCTATTTTCTAGCTTCTTAATTTTTATTTATTTTATTGAGTCACTCATTATCAAATATAGAGTATCTTTCTTAAATCTCTATATTCATTAATTTTTTTGATCCAACCTATTTTGATGGTTTTATAGATATCATTACCATTTTTTATAGAGATTTATCCAAACTTTTTTTATTCTACCTCAAGTTGGGATGTCTCCTCTTTCATTATTCTAAAATATCTAAAAATAAAATATACTATTTCACTTAAATATTTTTGCATGATTTTGTTTAATGAACTAACTGACTCATTTTTTGAATCCTAAAAAATGTGATCTTACCCAGTCATTATTAGTTAATATAAACATCAATTTTGACAATATACTTATATTAAATCACCACTATGTGTAATTTTTAAATATTCTAATGGGTAACTATTTTAAATCTCAATAGTACTTGATTTAACCACTAATTATTATTATTTAATGATAGATCTATCTTCATATAGATTAGATCATTGTGAAATTCATTTCTCTTTATATTTTCACAAGATGGTTTCCTTATTTATATTTTTTTAATTAGTTATTATATATACTATTCATATTATAGGAAGATATATAATTATTATCATTATTTTAATGTTATAATATAATTATTTAATTCACAATAAATTTATAAAGAGGAACTCAAAAGTTAAAAAATTTGGGATTATTTAGGATCTAATTATAGACATATCCTGGTGATCTAATACAACTTTTACATGTTCAAGAAATAAAATAATCACTTTTCAACATGATAGTTTCTACAATTACCACCAATACTTTCAATTTTATTCTTCTTAGGGAACTGACTCATCACATAAAAAAACCAAATATTTAGGTGATGAAATCACCCTTATTATCAGGTGAAGACTTTATCCCCCTATTCCCTATATGGGATTCATGATTTATGTATAGTGCACATCCTAGATCATCAATGGGAGGCTTATTCAGCCATGTTATAGATTCTTTAGATAAGTGATGAAACTGATTCTAACAATAAACACCTCAGTGCAAGCCCCAAGTACATAAACTTGCAACCTTCCATAATATAGATTTTATAAATGTACCCTCACTTTCTAGTGCTCTAAAGAACAATATTATCCACTTTTTCTACCAATAATCATAGTTTTATTCTTTATAGGTTACCCAACCATCATAAAAAATCTTTGTATCTGAGATAAGAAATCACCCTTATTCTAGAGTGATGACTTTATCCTTCTATTCCCCTTGTGTTACTCATGATTTGTAGGCATTCTACATTATATATCCTCTATGAAAGGAATATTTAGTGATGTAATATATTCTTTGTAGAGGAACTGAAATTGATTCTAACAGTCACCCAAATGTATTATTTTTTCCCTCACCGCTGGTTAGTATCCTATGGAATATGAGGAGGTTCACATAAGGTGTTATAACACTCTGGTATGGATATTATTGTGTTATTTTATCTAGGGTGTTATAAAGTGGAATCAAAGTATCATTTAATTTTTATTACTATTTGATGACTAGTTTCTAGAGAGAGGAACATGACAGATCTTATGATGGAGCAATGTATGGAGATTCATGTATGCCTTTTTGGTGGGATGTCCAAGTTACCTTGGTTATAGGATTATTTTTCCAATATTTCATTATTACAATTTATTTTTTATTCAAGAATGATGTACTGATTTGAGATCATTATTTTTTTATTTTAGATATTAACCTATTGTTTCAAGAGGTGTTAAAGATTCATCATACTCATGACATAGAATTAACATGGAATTTATATACTTGCAGATGATTACTTTTTATACCTACAGTGTTTTAATTGTTTAAAGTGAAAAAAAACTTATATAGTGATTTCTTATATAACCTTCTTGTGGTAATCTACTCAACTATAACACAATGTGCTAATGATAGGTTATGTTAATTATATTATAGGATTATGTCAAATTATGAATATAAATTTCATTATTTATTGGATTTATAATAAATCTTGGTGGATTTTTTATGCATAGGTACGTTGGTGGTGGTTTAGTGTAGGTGAGGTATGCCCAAGTTATTATTTGAATTGGGTATGTGTTTCCCTAAATATGTGGATACCCTTACGAGGATGGAATAAATTCATGTTGAATTCCATGTGATTTTGTGAGGAAAATAACTTAGAGTGACTTTTCTATTAGGGATGGTTTTGGAAGGTGGGATTGGTTATATTCCTAGCCTTATTATTTTGGGTGTTTTTTTGACTGGTTTGTGGATAGTGATCCAAGATGGTAGATTCTTGGATGGGATTTGAGTGGTTAGACTTTTTTTGGTTCTATAATTACTTATGGGTGATTGATGATCATGTGGTATTCCTTGTAATCAGCGAGATTCCCCAGTCTTGTGGGAGAGGAAGAATTGAGGGTGCTTTTAGCTAGATGGGTTTGATATGAAAGGTAATAATGATAGACTGTTTAGGTTCATAAGATTAGGTTTGATATATTATGAATCATTAGATCATTATTTTGGTATTGTTTTCAAAATTATGAGAGAATAAATTTATTTAGTTTAGATGAGATAAAGAAAGATAATGTTAATAAACTAGTGAGAGGGTCCTTGAAAAGGTTCACTCCACTTTAGGAGGAGTAGAGTGTGTGTTGGAATATATTTTTAAGAAAAAATTTTGATGCAGGAGGAGAGTTTTTAAATGGTTACATATATTTATTGTGTGGTTACTAGATCAATGATGGGGTCATTCATGGTTTATTACTAATTTTATAGTTTATTGAGGATATCAATATTTTTAGATATGATGGTGTGGTGATGAATACCCTCTTACAGCTGATTTCATAGAGGAGAGTCATGGGAGTTTAGTGGGATTTAGTTAAGGGGATACCCATAGACTTATGTGACTGATGTATTTTATGTGACTTCTATGAGAAGGTTTTCTAGTGTTTTTCAATGAGTATTAGAGTCAAATCTCTTTAGTAAAAGAAGATATCAAATATGGATCAAAGTACTCTGGTACAATTAGTCCAAGCACGAGACTCGAAAAGGATCTTGTAGAATGGTATGATCCTTGATTGGGAAGGGTGACACATGTATGATGATGGAGATTGTGGGGAATTATTCTTGAGGAGTAGTTTAATGAAATAAAAAACGGTGTGAGTGCACCATTTTTTGTTGTGGGGGTGTGTCCCTTGTTGTAGATGGATTTTAATTAACAATAAAGATGATGTTCCTAGTAATCTGTAGACAGGAAGTGATCAGTGATTTAGGTTTTCACTAAGTTTTGAGATAGTTGTTCATTTATAGTCATTAGGTTGGTAATGTATGGAATGTGGTACTTATATATTTGGTGTTTGTATTATTAAAGTGATGATAAAGATACTCCTACAATGGGGAGTATCAAATTGGTTTTGGGTGTGCATCTGTTGTGTTAAAAGGTTCACGGATATGATGAGACCCGATGGCGAGTGGTTGAGATGGAAATAGGATAATGATGAGCAAGTAAATTTGATTTTATTTAGTTCCTTGGAGAATAATATATTTGGGATTTGGATAGTCTGTTGGATGAAGTTAGGGTATTGGTATCAAGATGGGATATAATTTGGGGTAATCTGAGAGTGATTCATATCATAGACACATCAGTACTAATGGGTGAAATATGACAGTGTATTTAGTTAACCAAGGATCCAACCATGGAATTTCACTCAGTATTGGTTTTTGAATTTGTTATGGATGTTTGGAAAATTATGTGATGCCCTCATGAATTATAGAATTGTCGTCAAGAGATGTGATTATGTATCTGCGTGTGAGGCTGAGCATTTTTTTAGAGAAAATCAACCAAAGGAGGGATGACTAGTGTTTTTTCATTATAATTTGATTCAATAATATGAAAAAACATATGGTATGTCATATTGAGTATGATAGGTTAGTTTTGATGATCAAACTAGGATTTTAAATTAAAGGTTGGTGTATCCGCATTCAATTCTAGGGCATTTGAGTTGTGCACAGTTCAATTCAAGATCCAAAATAAGGAATGATGTAATAATATGATTTATGTATTAGAGGTATAGGATTTTATCAAGTGTTTATCGGGCATGAAAAGCATTATGGTGGAGACTTTGTAATTACATGTGTCATTAAAACTTTTTAAATTTTGAGGAAATTTATATTTTAGTCTTAGACTAGGGTTGGGGTGTCCCTGCTCTAAGGATTTTCCACAGTTGGATAATCATTCCTTGATAGATGAGGATCATGCTATGGATAGGGGATAATAAATAATAACTCCATTGTATAGGGTGTCATGTCATGATTATCCTTTTGTTTTAGATATTTAAAAAGGTAAATATCTTATGTATGAAGGTCACACTGTGGCAGAGTGTGGAATATTGATTTTTCTAAGGGAAATACTTATATATGTGTATCACACTATAAAGGAAGTGAACTACACCATGTTGGTAACCCTAATCTATAATGTTTATAAAATATAACATATGAATTTGTGAAATTTAATCTGGAAGGATCGTCATGTATTAACCACTATGGAATGCTATGGTGAGATTCATAATGAGATGTGTTGTGAAATAATGTTGAGGTCCACTCTATGGAGACTGGTTGATGGGAGAATGTTCTTATGTGAAGGGAGGAACCTGATGGAGGTTGTATTTTATAATTTTTGTTATTCCTATAGGTTGTTTTCTATGTCAAACCAAAAGGGACACATCATGAAGGCTTAGAGTGTGGGATGTCAACTCTTCTTGGTGAAGGTAATCCATTCCATGAATAGGGAGGTCATGCTTTGGGGGTGGCCCCTGATTTAGTGTTGTTGTGACCCATTGAGTTACACCACAACCTGACCCTAGGTTTGGGTCTTGTTCCGTGACTCTTAGGGTCACACTATGAAATAAACTTTTTAGTTTTCTAAGATATAGACAGACATATCATTTTTATGTGATCCCCTCTAGTAATTTAGGAGGAAAGGAGGTATGTGGAAGGTATATTCATCTATCTACTACTCCCTTTAATCCTATATTTGGAACACCTTTGTGAGTATAGTTTTGGTATGGATTCTATGGTAATTAAAGGTAAGTTATCCCTTATATTCCTTGATAATTATTCCCCTTCAGTAGCTGATTATATATTTATCTTCAAGCTAGGGTTTAATGAAAATTTTCCTAGATCATGGTGGAATAGTCCTTATATTATGAGGATTTATGTTTTAGTGGTGTTCAAATGACAAAGGTGGGGAGATACTACATGTTTCTCACAATTTCATTGGATATACAAAGGTTGGTGAATATTATAGGGATTCTGTCATATGTGAGTGTAATTAGTTCCTAATTTAATGTAATGTGATGGGAATTTTGTTCATAGGTGTTCCAAAAGCATGGAATAAGCTATTTTCATGATGTTGCTCAAGGTTTTGGTGAGTAGATGATGCTCAGTAAGTTTTTGGACATCAATCCTATTTAGTTAAATTATATAATTAATTATAAATTGTTACGATTAATTATTTTGGATACAATAGCTCGAAATAGGGGATTGGGTATTGAAGTGTCTTGGTATGAGAATGGAAGAGGCATGGACATGATTGGATAATGATGGTAAATCCATTTTTGAGGTAGGTGGTCCCTATAATACTAACAAATATGCTTGTTTAAGAATGATTATACAATTTGGTTAAAATTGATCAGAACCGAGGGTGCCTAGGTAAAGGGATATAGATACATTGAGTCACCATGATTTAGATCAGGTTCTCATTTTCACTTTAGGTATTACGGGAGCTCCTGATGACTACATCACCAAGGGGGTGAATATTTATGATGGGTTTATGAGAGGATCATGTTGAGTCTCAGGGATAGGATGAGATGTGGGCAGCCTTGGTTAGACCTCTTAGGGATAGTTGGGTGAGAAGGATATTCCTAGGCTTAGGGAAGTTAAGTGAGAGGACGGTACATCTCACACATGATGAGGAACACCCTCTTGAGGTTGGATTAGTGTCTCAATCTATGATTTTAGTGTGTATTTACCTTTAAATAAATATTGTGTGGTTGATAGCTTGTGATACAAATAAAGATGAACTAAACTAAAAAAATATTTAATATGGTAGAATATTATAATAAAAAATCAAGTACATTTCAAGATAGATAAATGAAAAATAATTAATTTTTTAAGTAATAAAACCACAAGTAAATAATTTTGTAATGAAATTAAAAGGTACTAATTCACTAAGAAAAATATCCTTGATTCTAAAGAAACTATTTTTATGAAATATATAAATTTTTAAAATTAATTAATTTTAATGAATAATATCAATAAATTTATTTATAAAATTCATGGAATTATTAGTAAAATAAGCTAGTAATATCTATTTGATAATTAAGTAACTATAAGGAATAAAAATTTAATTATTCATGGCTAAAAAAATGTGTTTTTAAAACAATTTTTATTACATGTTGCATGTTTTTATTTAGAAGTTAATTTTATCATATTTGAAGTATGAAATCAAATAAAATTTATTTTTTTGTGAATAAAAAATGAATTAAAATTCTTTAATTGGTTATTAATAAACATAACATCATTTAGTTTTTAAATTATCTATTTCATAGATTTTTTTTTCATATATGAGTTTATTTTAATTTTAAAAAATTAAAATGAACAATTTTAATGAATGATTTTAAAAATCATTTTTTATATGTTCAAAAAATTATTAATCATCTAATGATTATTACTTGGTAATGAATAAGAAAAAATTCATTTTTATTCATAAAAATACATTTTTTTATTTTTGACACATATTGTGTACTTATATTAAAACAAATTTTAATAACCTATAGAAATTGAATAAAATAAAATGGGTTTAATATTCTGAATGATCATATGAAAATTATATAATATGGTTAATTTCATTTTAGGTATAAAAATATGTAACCAAGTAAAAAATTAGTCACCATGGTAGAGAATAAAGTGAGATAAAATGGTTAGGGGAAAATGTCATAAAATATCTCATATATATATATATAAATGTGTTTATAAGGAAATTGTAGACCTCACATTATTATATATTTAGCATTTTTTACTCTGTATCCACTTTCCTTAATAAGAAAATTCCTTTTATATTAAAAATAAATATGTACAATAAATACCACCCTTTATAGCCTTTAAAAGGGCCATGTATCTCCCAAATTAAAACCAAAAATTTACTTTGATTTTATATTTAATACCTATGAAAATTATATCCCCAAAAATCCTCACCCATTTTTGGGAACCTTTCATCCCAAGAACAATTCCTGTAACCCTCATTTTCAGGAGGCTCTTTGAGAGGATGTTCAAGTCTTTAACATAAGCGTTATCCTATCCTTAATCATTCTTATTTATTTTCTTCATCAACCTAATATTGAATATTATTTTTCACATTAATATTTTTCTTTTAAATAATACATCTTCTATAAAATTGATATTATTACTATACAATAAAATGTTCTCACTTATTCAATTGTTATAACATATTACCATTTTGGTTGGTTTTACCACATACATAAACAATGTTTGAACCTTTACATCAAGAATGAATAAGAAAACTTATATAATAGTAATATAATGAAATAATTATTAATTTAATATGTATATATATTTCTATAATGGTGATATTAAAAATTATATCCATCAATTAATTTAATTATTTTGTTAATTCAATAATCACAAAAATAGTGATTTTAAAGCATTCGAGGAGAACCAAAAAAAAGTACCATGAAATTAATATAGGATTCCATAAATATATAAAAAAATAAAATAAATATTCATGATAAACCTATAGATTATTAATCTAATATCACAGAGAAAGGATCATAACAACCAAACTGTACATAGATAGAAAATGGAACCATTGACACCCATATATTAATTTAACAATAAAAAATTAATATGTGGGTAACAAAGAATTATAAATGAATTAAATTAAGTAAAATAAATCTGAATAATGTTCTTATAAATATTAATAATAATCCTAATATTCTTATACCTGGAGCTAGAATGTGTTTGAGAAAACGAAAGTCTAGGGTAAGGGCATCTTTTCCAATCTCACCTTGAAATCGAGATTATATGTATCTAAGTTTTAATTTGATAAAATTATATAATATTTATCTATTAAATTGAATATATTTTATTAAATCTAATTTATTCCTTCGTTTCACATTTCTCTTTACTATTTCACCTCCCCTTATTTCCCAAATCAACGGAAAGGTAGCCTATAAATAGAGTCAAACTTATCTTATCTTTTTGGATAATAATATTTCTCCTCCATGTTAAAATACATTATTTTTTTTATAAATTTCCATATATATATTTCTATGACATATTAATGCCATTTGATATTATCTTGGACATTCTTCACAATAGGATGAAATAAATCACTTTTTGGCATTTTCAACATTGGATATTTTCTGCATGATTGAAGCTTTCTTTAGTTTTCTTTACAAATATTATTCTCAAATTTATTAGGGTTTCACAAATTATTTATTATTACCATTGATTATTTAATTTTATTTAAAAATAAAATTCATTAAAAATGTGAATGGTATTTATTCTTATTTCTAAAATTAATTTTATAATTATATTATAAATAGATTTTTATCTATATCAGTATCCTTTAAGGTATATTATTATTTAGTAGGGATATAATATAATTATATTATCCACCTTCTTTATGGTTTTATATGTAGAGGATTTTGGTCGGTCTATAAAAAATTATTTCTTTGAATCTGATGAATAAATCATAATTACTAAATGAAGAATGAAATGTCTAATGAAGATATCTAAAGAAAAATTATGAAAAAATACCAGAACCAAGAAATAATATCTTTTATGTTAAATTTATAATTACTTTCATAAAAATAAATTACCTCACTATTGATTACTTTATTTAATTTATGTGTTGAGAAATAAAAAATTTTATGTGATGTACTTTAATTTTACTAAGAGTATCTTAAGTAAATCCCTTTAGTGGTGATCAACAAGTGTACCATAATACCCAAACATATTTGAAGGAATATCTTGGGGTAGCATGGGTGATCCATTAATCTTTCATTATTAATTATAATCACAAAAAAATTACTCGACCTTGAGGATTGTCTCACTTGTCACTCATTCTTGAAAAAAATATGGAGTTGAAAGATATTATCTTGGTCTTAAAAGAAAACAATAGATTTGTTATTCTTAGGGAGAATACTCTAGAGAGAGGATGTGTTGCCTAGAAATATTATTCTTAATAAATAAATCACACCCCATAAAAATGATATAACTGTGTATATATAGAGAAATTTTTGTAGAAATTATAATTGCACATAGACCCTCAACCAATCTCTTAACCCTTAAAAACCCAATATATAATAATAATAATAATAGTTATTTAATGAACTCATGTATTACATATAGTATAAATATCAATAAATAAATTAATATATATTTAAATGATATTTACATTATATTTAATATATCATTTTCACTACCGAGTTCCTAACTCTACCCATCCAACTTTTTTGATGTTTACCGAACCTCGAATAATAAATATTATTCATTTGATAAATAAATAAATTAATTGAATATTCACTGTCTTATAAGTAAATATTTATATAACTAAATAAATATTTATTTAATACATATTATTTATTACCTTGAGAATAAAAAAATATAATTTTTTTATTTGGGGGTCATATTAATAAAAATTTATTAAAATATTCAACTCATATATAAATAGTGATTGGATACATGTGATTAGTAAATCCTAAATAAATATTATTTCATGGACATAAGAGTAATATCTATTCCAATCATTATATAAAAATAGTATATAATTGAAATCATAGAATATTCTAAGTGTGTGGCCCTCTAGGCCACTTACTCAATGAAATTTGGTGTGCTTTTCTAATGTATAATATCAGTGTTTAACAACATGTAAAGTTACCCATAAAGGAAGAACTTAATTTTGAAATAATGAAAACCACATACACATGCTCACCATGTAATAAAATACCTTTATCTTGATATATTTTCAAGTAGGTTGTGTACTCACGTTATCAACTTATATGATCAATATGTTTTTCTATGACAATATGTAATGAACCGAATAATATAACTTGTCTATGGATATTGGTTCAACAATTATATTCCAATCAATGGTATCAGATATAAAATTCTTTCCTAACTTATTCATTAATAACACATCATTCATGATGCACCCAACACACCCTATATCTTGTGAACATATATTGTCACAATTTAATTTAATTTAGAAAATTTCATGATTCATAATATACATTATTAATTATATTTATTTCTGAGTATTATTACACATGTTCATAGATATTAAGATCTAATAATTCATAAACATGTGGAATTACTACCTGCAGGCCTATCCTCATAATATCACATTTTTGGATATTTCTATGTGTGAACTTCATGAGATGACAACTCATCCACTTAAAAGTATCAATCACTTGGAAATTTTAAAAAATACTATGTGCCCATCATATAATTTCATCCAAATATAGAACATGAGTTTAATAATATCATTAAAAAACATAAAGGTTCTCATTATAGTGTATAACTTCTTTAACCTTTCAATATGATAGACACTCTAAGATATTATCACATTAAATTTCCACATAAGAACAATAAATATGTGTTAATATATTTATTAATATTCAAGAATATGAATATTAATGAAATATAAAGTAAAAATTAGTTATCTTCGGGGAACTAACTCTGACACTTGTTTCCTAGGATGTCATGTTATCATTTTTTGTATGTTTTTTTAAAACCACCTATTTAACTTTGATTAATTAAGATATAATAAAATAATGAATGTTTTTATTTTCACGTGGCACATATATGTATAGTTCTTTATTATATTATAGTTAGAATTAGAATTATACACCAATCCAGGTATTAGGGAAATATTTATATCTCATGAGATGGACTAAAAGGGATTGGGGAGTGAACCCAAACCATTAAAGTTTAAAGGGAATGTGGAGTGAAGCCAATCCACCATGAGAATTTTTCCACAATGTGATTATAGTATTGATAGTAATCCTTGATAAAGGAAATAATTTTATCTGTTTATTTATGTTCCACATTCTTATTCCATATCTCTATGTCTAAAAACATGCCTATGTTATGTTTTCACGGTCATGATTATTGACTTGTGTTTCCACACTCTATGAATCATGTATTATGTTATTCCAAAACTTTATATCATGACTCGGGATTTAAGATCCATTTTTTATTGAGTATGATTTTTTAATGTTATGTTAATTCGCCATGATTAAACCCTCATACCCACATGTTCATATTATGATCACTTATGATGTTCAATTGTTATTTTTTATATTTAAATTCATTGGGAATTAAAGCTAACCCTTTTCTTATGTTTTAATTCTATAGGTTATGAAGAAGAGTATTATGTGTTATGTGTATAAAAGGGTGTCATGTGTTAATAATTTTTGTGAGAAATTTTGAATAATGTTTATTAAATAAGTTGGTTATGTATCTAATATCCAAAGACACTTGACCAATATGTTACGGGGTGTTATTTATTATGAGATATAAAGAATATTAAAATAAGATGATGTCATATGTACATATGATATGGATAAGTAATCTCAATTGGTATCAATGTAGGGTTTTTTTAATTTTGGAGATTAGGTTATGAATAATATGTGGATGAAACTTAAAACAACCTATGTTAAAAAGAAAGTGACGTAGGAAATACATAAAATTTTATATAATGAAATAAAGGTGTTATAATTTAGGATATCTTAGTATTGATGTTACTTCATTCTTACTCTATTTATTATTAATTGATACTTAGACTAACCTTTTTTTTAAATACCGAGAACTAGAAGTAACTGAGAAAAAATGAGTTTAATTGGTAATATAATGACTTCCCTAATGAGAAACCAAATATAAGGAGAGATAGAGTAAAAAATATCATAGATATAATTACCCAAATTTATAAATCTATGAAAAATAACACAATACATTCTAAACACCCAAATGTATTAAGTAAAAAATATCTATTTAGTTCTTCATCTAGAAATGTAAACTCTACTTTAGTGGGACTTACAATCCACTAATTATCAATTAGTACATCAATACAATAGAAAACATATTTTCTATTCTATAGTGATTAGATGACGAAAAGATTGTTTTATCTATTTGTCATTTGTACGGTGTGGAGGACCAGTGATAGATCCTAATTAATAACACAATGAAATCAGAAGAAATTGACTGATTGAAATTAGATAAATTTTAGAATAATTTTTTCAGTTAATAATTTCCTCAAACACTTTACACTAAGATAAAATTTTAATTATTGGAGTTTAAACAAAAGGAGGATGAATCAATTGGTACCTAAAAAATAAACATCATAGGACTATCAAGATATGATTTTGGTTTTATCAGTTATCCCAAAAGAAACATCTTATATTTGTTAAATGGATTAAAACCATATATATAAAAATATTTAGCTATAAGATAATTTGGTAGCTGTAAATAAATTGTTTCATGCTCTCTAAATGTGTAAATGGAAATTGGACACTCCCATTATTCTAATTGTTTTAATGATAATAAGAGAAAAATGGAGTTTCATAGAAACTCAATTGCTAAAAACTATAGAAGAAATAAAATTCAACTTTTTCATACTGAATATAAGGGAAGAAGCATAAGAATAATTAAAAAAAGGTAAAATTAAATTAATTATTTTTTAAAATAATTCCATATATATTATGAATGTATAAGGTATATGAAGAAGACAACTAATGAAGTGGATGGAAAATTGATCCAACCTAATTCAAAAACCACACTATAATACTTCAATTTTAAGAATTATGGAAATTAGACCCACCAGTTCACTAATATAAGGGTTAATGAAAAACTTAGATACCAACAACCTAAAAATTAAATATAGAAAGGGAAACCCTATAAAATAACAACTATATAAGTGGGTTTTGAAAATGATGTAGTAAAAGGTACACTCATCATCAACTCAAGAATTGGAAATGTCTTATTTTATTTTAGTTTACCCAAATTTTAATATTTAGAATGTTTTATAAGGTCATAAAATAACCACTCTAATGGGTAGATATTGAATTATTAGTGAAAATAATAGTGGTATGATGGTTTCATCCCAAGTATATAACCCATATCTAATTAAAGTTTGTGGGAATTTGATTCTTGTAAATCTTATTATTATCGATTTTATAAAATTTTATATGATTTTTTGAATAGATTGGTTAAATATATAGGGAGACCATATAAATTTATGGGATATGGAAATCATATTCCATGTTCTAAATCAATATATGTTCATTTATCAGTGAAAGGTTTACTATGAACTTCTAATGGAAATTACTCCCCTTATATATATCTTGTTACCTAGTTGTGGGGATATATAGTTCAAATAGATGGGAAAATACATAATATTGAATATATTTCTATTTTACCATATTATATAGATATATTTATGAACTATTTTGCTAATATTCCCCCTGATCATGACGTTCAATTTTCAATACAACCCCTGTTTGGTTATATGCATATATCAAAGACTCCATAGAGAATTCCCTTGATTAAACTCCACAAATTTATGTGTAAACTCAAAGAGAATATAGATAAGGGTTTTACATGATCGAGTGATTCAACATGGGTTTCACTAGTAATATTTGTTAAGAATAAATATGGATCTATGTATCTATGCATTGATTACCATAAACTAAACATGATCATGATCAATAAAAAGTATCATCTACCTATATTTATTACTTGTTTGATTACTTTTAATCGGTTCAATACTTATCAATGATTTATCTTCGATATGGATATCATAAATTATTGGTGAAAAAGTAAGATATATCCAAGTTCATATTCATTATAATATATAAACACAATGAATTTATAGTGATTCCATTCAGACTTATAAATTCTCTATATCTACATGCATCTAATGAATAGAGTCTTTAGAGATTACCTTGATCAAATTTTGGTAGTCTTATTATATATTATTATTTAAATAAATATAGTTGATATCATTTTAGGATTGTTATATATTCCTTGATAAAGGATAAATTGTATTGAAAATTTTGAAAGTGTGAATTTTGGAAATAGAAATTATAATTCTTAGTTCATTTAATAAGAAGAGATGATATCTCTTTAGATCCTTCAAAGACTGAGGTGAGTAAACAATGTCCCCACCCAAACATTATAATATATTTATATAGTTTTATTGTATTGGATGGATACTATTGACACTTTTTAATAAATTTCTTATGGCTGTCAAATCCACTAACCACATAAACATAAAAGGGATTTATATTCCTTTAAAAAAATGAATGTAAATTAAATTTCAATGAAATAAAGAGAAGTTTTGACACTACACCTATAATCACACTACCTAATAGAGGTAATATTTCAGAAATTTTTATATGTTTTTAAATGTTTTAATCCTTATAAATTTTTTCATTTGAGTTATTTCCATCAATTTTGGATTTATGGGGTGTTTTGGGCTAATATATGAAAATTGATTAAATCTAGAATATAGACAGATTTTAATCACTTTGGTAATTTGATCAAAAATTTTATAATATAAATATAATTTATGTGATTATTATTTTTTGGATTATTTGATTTATTTTATCTATCTTTTTCTTATAGACTATGAGCTAATTTGGCCATCTAAGGGCCGAAAATTCAATCAAGTTGGAAAATCATTCTCGACGACCGTGTAGTCCCCACCTTAGTAAATTTAGAATAATGTGGTCCAAAAAACACAAATTGAGGTGATTATACATAGAATTTAAATAATATTAAATGGGGAGTTTTAGTATTGAATATCATGGATATTTTCCCTCATTAAGGCAACCCTTGGATGATAAACATTTGGAGGAAAATAGGAAACATTCAACCAGAATAAAATCTTAGAATTAATGGGACATATATCTTACTACACAAGGTCGGTCAAGCTATAAATTTAGGGATAAACATACAAGATATTTTGGAACACCTTTTACAAAGGCAATATTCAAAAATTATTCCATTAAATTGGCTTACCATGATCAATATTTTTGTGGACATAATCTGTTGGATATCTAAAAGGGAGATTTTGAAGATCTTGAATTTTAAGATTGAATGATGGAACCCACTTGGAATATATATGGAGGATTTCACCACTAATATAGAGGATTCCCACACCACAATTGGAGAGGAGTTATATGAATATTCTGCATCATTATTATTTCTTTATATATTTTTTAATTTTAGTTTTCTTTTCTATTGTAATGAATATGAATATTTTTAATTCAAGTGTTTCCATATTCTTACGTATATATTTATCTTAAAAACCTAATATATTTCTTCTCTTTATTTCATATTAAACTGTGACCTATTTTCCTAAAAAAATTAGGGGATAATCCAAGTCTTGTCTTGGTGGAGGTATGTGACAATTCTATTTATTCTGCACTTAAATTATTATATTTTATTAAGTATGTTATGAGAAAGAGTGAAGTGAATTAGTGTGGAGATCATCCAGCATAAAACTGATCTCTAAATAATTAATATTATTATATTAAATATTTCCCCTCCCTTGTATTGGATACAATCTCTTCATATTATAGAGTTGAGACATTTAGTAGATAAAATGGAATATGATGGAGCCAGGCACTGGGAGATGTCACACGCTTGATTGAGGCGTTCCATCAAACTTGATTATAGTAGGAGGTAGAGTTGAGATTTCTATAGGCATTCAATATTTTACAAAACTAAATAAAATAATAGTAATTCATGAATGATATCTCATAATTTAATTATCAAACTTAACTTAAACACCAACAAAGAGAATGATGGAACCCACAAACCAAACCACAAAGGACATGTGATTTCTTCCTAATTTCATTCCAATATAATCTCATGTTAATATAAGTTTATTATGTTTTATATTGAATGGTTTTTCAATTAATTTATTTTCATAAAATATAAAACAACATAAACAAGTAGTTTAAGTGACATAGAATAAGTATGTGAACAACTGAGAAAGCTCCTCAAGTGAGATGACCCCAGTTGGCCTCTGTGCTTCATTATGAGAATAAATTTTCCTTTTCCACACCCTATGACATACATGTGTCACTACCCTATAGTGGATAAGGGTTTATGATGTACAGTGATTCATAAAATAAGTGATTGGAATATGTACTCAGGAAAATGACATGGTGCTAGTGTAACACCCTCATTTTTAAGTAATTAACACTTTATGTATGATTTTTATATATGTAATATTTTTGGGTGAAGTTTGGGAGTGTTTATAGGAATTTTGGAATGTTTTGGGGGGATTTTATGGAGGATCATGGTTTTAGATACAAACTATGTGAATGTTATAGAAAACCATGAAAAGTGAGGTAGTGGGATTTTGGTAGACACACAGTTAGGATCATGGTTTAGAGAATCAATGCAGCCACCCAGGAGTAAATATTATTTTTTGGATAGAGTAATTTTCATGGTTATCACACAATTTGGATAACCGTGCACCCTAACCATGGATATAAAAAAATTAGATCAAAAAATTGTCGATATGATTCGTATTTTCCTCTAAACCTCTCTCTTTCCCTTTATTTCAACCCTTACACCTTTTTGTCTCCTCTAAGATGCTATATAGACTCTCCCCGTCAATCTAGGAGAGATATGTTGGAAAATATTGGTGTATTTAAGGCTATATTTCTCGGTAGGTCTATGTTATTTGTTTTTTTACATAGATATATTATTATTTCATATCTTGTATTCATATATATTTTCCATTAGGGAAAAATATATGATAATTTATGCCAATCATGATGAGATTTGGCTGTGTTGATGTTACAGAATGATATATAAGGAAGATGTGTTGAGATTTAAACTAGTTTTGTTGAAGAATTTGTATCATTATTCATTTTCTCCATATATTCCTAGGATACTGGATGTGCCTTTAAGATGCATCAATATGATTCCCCAACCCCAGCTACTTAGAGTCAGTGCATTATTACATAACATTGGCATAATCACAAGATATCAAATCCAAAAAGGCCGATCAATTTAGTAGCCTTGGAAGTACTATATACATTCCTATGTTTTACATTTCATTATAAAATTAAAAACAACAACAATATTGTCTCAATTGACCACAATAATATCCCTTATACAATCCTTAAAGGTCAGTCATTATATATTTCTTCGCATCCTGGGAAAAATAAAACATAGAAAGGGGTTAGCTTAGATGCTCACTAAGGATAACAATATAGCAGAAACTTTCATAAAAAAGAATAAACATTTAAGTCAATGTATAAGACTAAAACATAAGATTTTTAAACATAATCTTATACATAAAATGACCAATATAAATCAAATAATTCCATTTACTTATTCACATGGATATTCTACTAGTCGAATAATCACATGCAATATCAATAGACAATTTCATAATTATGGAATGCATAATGCCAGACTTCATAACCATATAGTCATGGCATTGTGCCAAGACTAAAAATAACATTTCTTTAAGGCCTTGTTTCAAGAAACTTTCTTGTCTTATGAGACCTACCGATGCATCGAGGAGCTATAACGGGCCCCACCCGTCACTTACTATGTCTAATGCATTCCCCGTATGAAAAGGTTGAAACATAACATAAACATTAATATTAAAACTTGCATAAAAATGTTAATAGATTAACTATAAACCATGAATGGTATAAAAATAACACATCCATAGTCAAACATATCACAAAACCTTCAATACAATATAGAAGATTGTATCATATTAGATCTACTTCAAACAAGTGTAAAATTCATCAAAGGATGTTGACAAAGATGAAATCGAAACCATTTGAGAGAAATCTCTCTTTATATTTCAATATAATTTAAGTCACATAATTATAAAAGAAAATATTTTTTTTAAAATAATCTTATCATCTTGTAATGTAATCTTTGATGATGTTATAATGGTGGAAAATAGCCGCACTCTCTGTATAAGTTTAAAAAATATTTTTCCTTAATTTTGTTGAAAAGGTCTTAAAGGACCTTGTTTGGAAAACTATGGAAATATTTATTTATAAAAATCTTATAAAAATTCAAACAAGGGTATAAATGACTTTAAACCATAGTCTAGGAAATAGTAAAATTGTTTTGAAATAAATTTTGAAGAAACGCAGATGTGGGTGATAAAGAAGTCCCAGTAGATACTCACATATAAACAACCACAGATAATAAATAGATTGTGAAATTTAAACCTTACATTGAACTTTTCCTTGATCAAGGGTAATTTAACCGATTATATAATAATTAAATCATTTTTATTAAATTATACAAGAACTATATACATAAATATGATATCATATATGATCTTCTAATATTTATTTGTTATCAATATTTTAGAAGTATCATCATTTTGGGTGTTAACTGATTCATTTTATTTTATATGCTTGGTTATGTAATCCATGTCTATTATTTATAGGATGTATTTGATTCATATCCATAATTATATTAAGTTATTAAAAATTATTTTTAATCATAAAATGAAAATTATTCTTGAATGATTAAGATGGGGAATGAATCTCATCGCGTTCGTGGAGATGGTAATCCGTACGTACGCATGAGCGAAAATATCATTATATTGATGGTGAAATCGTATGTAATTGGATGGTATATCATATATACCAAATAATTAACATTATATATTTATTATTTACATCAATTATACACATTATTATATCCATCCAAATAATTAAGTGTTTGAATAACAAACTACACCACAATGTGGAGACGGTAAGCCGTACGTACACACTTATGGTGACTTTGTCATTTATAGGATGAATAGAATAATGAATAAATTTGTACCATATTTATAATAACTTACAAAATATGTATAAGGTACTGGATTTTTTTTTTATGGAAACAATAAATAAAGAGGAAGTGGAAGAAGAAAAGAACTTGAAAGAGGGTGGTGAAATTATTACCTCTTCTTCGGGTGTTTCCTTTTGAGTTGATCAAAAGGGATCCTTGGGTTGAATTTCTGATCAAAGTAAGGAATATAAGTTTAATTGAAGGAATTTGGGAAGGTATTTGGGTAGGTTTTGGCCGAGAAACATTTATTTGGAGGTGTGAAATTAAGAGAAGGGGAAGTGTCCTTTTATAAGAGAGGTGAGGGCCGCTTTAGGAAAAACTTGAAATATTATTTTATAATAAAATAATTTTATGTTTCTAATGGCTAAAAAATAATTTATTTAGAGGATAAAGTTTGTATGGGTCTAAAATCTCTCAACCAATATGTTTTAGACTGGTTTAGGTCACCATATTAACCTTATCGTTTAGATTTAACTCTTAGTTAAATAGTTTAACTTTTACTGTGTCTTCTTGTATTCTTACACTATATGGATAATAAACTTACTATTAACTTATAATAGAACCAAAAGTGGTTCATTAATGACATATATAATATTATTTAAGCCCTTTTGATGAAACATTTGTTTTTAGGAATATTATATCAACCCATAATATAGAATTTGTTTTAAAAACTCATTTTTGTCAATTTTGATGCTATTTATTATTTGGTTTTTTTTGAAAATCATAACTGCATGATAAATTCAAAGAAAATTATTTAATCAACCCTAAAATTTCATATTAACCAAGAAAATTAGTGAAAATAAAAAAAACTCTCAAATTAAATTTATTTGGATATTTATAATATTAATTATTTTAATCATTCATTAATAAGGTAATTACTGCATCATTATTGTGTCATAAATAAATTTAATTATATGATGTCTAAAAATTTTAAATAAAATTAAATTATGTAGGAAATATTTTTATCTTTATAATGAATATTTACAGTGGAATTTACCTTATGTATATCCCTATATTAAAAATATTTTAGTTATTAAACATCGAATTTAACACTTTTAACTCTTCTTTAAATACGATAATAATAAATGTCTTAATCATATCCAAGTAGACCAAAGGGATCATATTGTATTTATAAGGTTGTTTTTGGTCGAAATAAACTTATCCAATAGAATTAGGACATGTGTTAGGGTAATTATGATATCATTTTTACCCTTAATTAACATATTTACTTTTACCATGGTAAATAAAAGTCAAAAGTTACTATTAACCAAAAATTATTTTCATCTTATTGAACCAAATTTTACTTAATGATGTCAACCATGTCTCTTGTATTTTTTAAATTCAACTCACAGAAGCGGTAAAATTAAGTTTTATGAAAATTTGCAAATGCTTCTAGAAGGTGGGTAAAAGACTGTAAAAAGTTCGATAAAATTTTATATATCTAAAATTATTATAAAATGACTCCAAAAAAATACATTTAACATATATAGGTATTATATATCTATTTTGACCTAAAATAAATTATAATAAAATAACTAATTATTTAAATAAAAAGGCGATTTTAATCAATAACGCATTGTTTTTCACTATTCATCAAAAAATGAATGTTTTTAAAAAAATACCAAAAAATCACTTTAAGCTAATTTTGATATTCCAAATCCAAAAATGAAGTCCATTTTAAAAAATAAAATTTATAAAATTTTAAAAAGTGGGTATTACTATTCATAATGGCTAGTTTGATTGGTCATGGTGTGTTAAAACTCCAAGTTGCGTACAACACAAGCTACTGCATTATTCAAAGTGAAACGTACCATAGAAGCTTGGGGTGTTATAGTCTAATGAGAGCTCCCCTCAGCTAGGGTTTCCCTACGTCACCTTCTCTCTCCCTCCCTCCTCCCTCCTCCCTTCCTCCCCCCGTTCTCCTCCTTTGGCTCGGTGCGATCAGGGGTTGGGTTGTGCATGGCACGGTGGGTCGTCCGCTCTCAGGTTTCATGGACTAGAAATTACTATGGAGCTCGGTCGATGAAGATCTTCCTTCAACCTCCTCCGATGATTCAAATTTACAGGTTTCTTTCCCACATCCGCAATGGCCTCACCTGCTGATGGAGCCCCCACCATTTTCTTCTAGTCTGGGTTGGGAAGGTTCATTATTTTCTACCCGGTCAGTACGTGGTTACATGTGGTGTCCTCTAGAAAGCTTGACACTAACAATGTCCTATTTCTCTCTTTGCGCTCTTGGCAGCTTGTTAGGTTTGCAGTGTACTAGGTTCTAGTGCAACGGAGGACGCACAGGGCGGCTATTTTCTTTCATATGCGACGTCGACTGTAGTTTTTCTTGTGAAGATGATAAATGTCATTTTTCGTTTTTGGTTTTGGTTATTTGGGCTATTGGGGTGTCGGATGTCGACATCAATGGTCGACAAGGGTGAGCGATGACAGTTTGGGTTTTTTTTGTGATGGTAACTTTTTGGGGATGATCTTTGGCGGTGTGGCTCCAGTAGGGAGGGAATACGACAATGAAAAACTTGTTTTCCAAATGATGATGGTTGATGGATTAATACATGACTGGCTGACGCGATGCCTCGTGGTTTGGGCCACCTCAGTAGTGGTGATGCTTTTTGTATTTTAAATTTCATCTTGTTTTTGGTATTGGATTCAACTCGCATATGTTGTTACCACTTCCTTTAAGTAGACACTCAGAAAATCAAATAAAAATATAAATTTCAATCATTCTGTTCATATATTCCCAGGTAGGTGGATTCACTCTCAAATACAATTATTATTAATTAATGGATTAGTTTCAAATCGTTTTAATTTCTTGAAATTGATTATGAATTTTATGTTAAAAGAATGGTATAAACCCTATTTAGTGATGGTTTTTGGATTTTTGAAATTTAGTTTTTGTGCAAAGTTCATGGTTTATGTATTTTAAAATGTGGATTTTTTTGATTCATGAAAATGGTTTGGAAGATATTTTTTCAATAAATGAGATATCTTTTTAAAATGGAGCAAAATGGTTGATTTTTAATTGATTTTTTTCATAATGGTTGGTGTGTGTTCATGTGTATTGTTGGGCGAAGTGTATGAAGGTTCCCCCATCATTTATGGGTTGGATAATGGGATGAAATTTACCCTATCAAAACATTCACCATGTGATGTATTGGTGATAAGATGACTCCCCACTCATGAGTATAGGGAATTCCATGGATGAATGCATGGTTAGATGTGTGGATATTTGGAATGGAATGGATTATACCAAAAAAGGATTTTAGAAATGGTTTAAAGAATTGTTTGGTTGATTTTTTTGAAAATGGTTTGGTTTGGAAAATTTTTTTTGGTATGAACATTGTTTTGTTGAGGAAATTATTGGATTTTATATAAAAAGGAAAAATATGTTAATTTTTTATATGAATTGTTTTATATAAATGTGCTATCATGTTCTAGCCTAGTGGCATGAGTATGGATGTCATTTGGGGAAAAACTGTTGAGTTTCATTACTCACCCCCATCTTGGGCTGTTTGGTGAATTTTTAGATATGGTTTATCAAGTTACAGGTAAAGGAAAAGTATCTAATTTCTTTAGTAAAGCATAGTGGTACTTTGGGTGGTATTGTGGACTTGGATCTTGGTTCATATTGGGAGTTGTAGAGAAATTTATTTGGAGTCCTTGGGCTCTGTGGTTTTGTCTTCCTCTTTGCGCTTTGATATTGGTTGTATTTTGCTTTATTACTTTGATGTAGTTAGGTTGTAGTTTGGTTTCTATTGTTATTTTGGTATTATTTTGAGTTGTATTAAATTTTTATCCTTCATCATTTAGATGTTGTTATTTTATGGCATGTTGGTTTTTATAGTTTTACTTTCAATGGGAAAATCATCCTCCAATTGTATTGAAGCCCTTGAAATTTAATTCTAGGATTTGGGTTCTTGGGGATGTTTCCTAAGTACAAGTATCAATTCCAACTTGACATAATACATTGAGAAGGGGTGGGATGTTACAAGTGGTATTCATTTGTTCGATCCTTGGGTATCTGTTGTGTTAGTCTTGGAGTTGAAAATTCATTCTGGATTAGTCCTTGAGTTGGGATGGTAAAAGGGAGTAGGATTATTGGGACATGAGATATAGAACATAAAAATAGGTATCCAACTAATTTATGCTGAACTTCAAGTTACTGGGGATTTGGGTACATAAGTGTTTTGGATACAGTTATAGGAATTGTAATCTCATTGTCATGGGTTTATCATATGAGAATAGCATAACATGCTTTAATTGAAATAACTTTCCACTAGAAGTTAATATTTCATATTTATTAATGATTTTTGATTTTGGTGATATTTTTAAATGTATTGAAAAATATTTTAAAATGTGAGATTTTGAAAAAGGCCTGGTAAGGTATTTTGATAAGGCTTGATTTTTAAAAGAGGCATGTATAGAATTTTGAAAAGATGTGTTGTGATATTTTTGATATGGTAAATTAAAATTGTTAAGCCTTTAGCTTCTATAGAGTGATAATTATTGTGTTTTGTTTTGGTTATAGAAAATGGAACATGGCAGTCATTGTAGAAACTAACCTAAAGAAGATGATGAGAATGTGGTTACACCTGAGCCATAGGTGAACCAACAGTTGATTCAAAGTGTTGTCCAAGATTTCAAAGTTATGTACAGATGGAACTGAAGGGATGCACCAAGAAAATTGGATCATTCTATTCAGTCCCAAAGTCATAATCCACCCATCTTTAGGGGTGATTCAGAACCATAGAAAGAATAAGTGTGTCTAAATAGGATAAATAAAATCTTCAATTTCCTAGTAACACCAGGAATGATAAAAGTCTAGTTGGAAATGTATATTCTAGAAGACCTTGCACACCATTGGTGGGATTTTGCAGTTTAGGATAAATTGAACCAAGGAATTCCATGGGAGGATTTTGAATAATTGTTCAACAAGAAATTCTATCCTCAATTGTTTAGGATTTCTAGAATGATAGAGTTTTTCAGCTTGAAGTAGGAGAATCTCTCAGTGATAGAGTATGTGGATAAGTTTATGAATTTATTTCTCTTTTCACTTGAAGTTTCTTCTAGGGTGTCCATGATAGAACACATTTTTGAATCAGGTCAGAGGTATGAGATTAAATTGAATATTTTCATTCTTGGTATAACAAATTATATAGATATGTTCAACAGGGATATGGTGAAAGAAAGGGAAATCTATAATTGGTGGACGAATCATGTTGATACATATGGGGAATAGTGTTAACTCTAATGCTGGTAACAAGAGGAATAGGGACACCTATTTCCAGGGTAGTGGGATTAATTATAATTAGAAAGTTGGATTAATGAATCTTTCTCAAAATCCAAAGGATAAAGATGTATTTTTTCATTGTTTTTCATTTAACCACATGAAGAGATATTGTATGACACCACTTAGAGCATGCCACAATTTCAACCATATGGTACATCTACAATGATATTGTCGTCGTTCTCTGAGGTTGGTTGTTCTAGAAAAATCACAGGTTTCAAAGATTTCATATGATTTGACAGGATGAGGGAAACAAAATTCCTCTCATAAGTAGAATATAGACATACATGGTGATTCTAGGAATACCATGACTCATCTGCAAAAGAAGTCTTAATAGGGAAATAAAGAACATAGTGCAGTAAGTGAGGACTTATATGGAGCTGATCAGGCCATTCTGGATGATCAATCTGGACCATCGATGGTGAGAGGTATGATTATTTTTAATTATACCATTATAAAATTTTTGTTTGATATGGGTGTATCCCATTCATTTTTTGACTCTCTTGCAGTTGATTTATTATGTTTTCTTGTTAATATGATTCCTTCTATTTTAGAACTTGATACACCCCTTGGTCAAAGTGAATGTTTAACCTTTATGTGTAAAAAATGTTCTATATGTATTGATAGAGATGAATTGATATGGGATTTATCTATTCTTGAGATGGATGTATATGGTATAATCTTGGGTATGGATTGGTTGAAAATGTTTGGATATAACATCAATTGTTATACCAAAAAGGTTAATTTTATGACTAATAATGGCATCAAGAATCTCTTTAAATGAGAATAGAATGTAAAGGTTGGTAAAAATTGATTGTTAGAGCAAGTAGTTGGAATGATCTCATACAAGTTAGTATCGTTCACTTTAGAATCAATGTAAGAGATCAATAATAGAAGTTTTCCAGTGGCTATTGATCATTTTCCTGAAGTTCTTCCTAAATTTTTTCAAGGTTTCCACCAATAAGAGAAGTAGACTTTAAGATTGATCTCCTTTCAGAGAATAGTCCAATTGCCCATCCATCTTATTAGATGACACCAATTGAATTAATGGGATTAAAAGTGTTGTTGGAAGATATGTAAAGAAAATGGTCCATTTGGGAAAATATGTATATATGGACAACACCAGTCTTGTTTGTCAAAAAGGCGGATGGAACTATTAAATCATGTGTGGACTATCCTAATCTTAACCAAGTTATGATAGATAATTGGTATCCAATTCCACACATTTATGATCTATTTGATCAATTTAGTTGAGCTCAATAGTTATCAAATGTTGAATTGTGATCAGGATATCACCAATTATGGGTTCAGAAGGAGGATATCCTAAAAAACATTTCTAGAGTAGATATGGACATGAAGTGTATGTGGTTATACATTTTGTTCTCATAAACTCACCAACAATCATTATGGAATTTATGAATTGGATATTTCAATGGTATTTGGATTCTTTTTTGGTGGTTTTCATGGATAACATATTGGCATATTCATGGAAAAGGGATGACCATGAGCAACACTTTGTGACAATATTGTGAATCTTACGAGATCATATTCTTTATTCCAAATTATTAAAGTATGATTTTTAGATAAAATAGATACATTTACTTGTCCATGTTATCTTTAAACGAGGTGTTTCTATACACACAGAAATGACAGAGGCTATTATCTCTTGTAAATCACTAAATATTGTCTTTGAGATAATAATTTTACTTTGTATGATTAGATATTACATACTCTTTGTTCATGATTTTTCATGAATAGATTCACCATTGACAGATTTGACAAGGAAAAATGTTCCATACTAATGGAATGAGGAATGTTAGAATACTTTTCAGGAGCTTAAAGTATGCCTTAATTCATCACCTATCTTGATATTACTAAAATTAGGAAAAGGGTATGTGGTGTATTGTGATTCTTAGGTAATTGGGTTGGGATTTGTTATCATGTTGGGAGATCATGTTGTTTCTCATGGATCATTGAAATTATGGTTACATGAAAATAACTACTCAACACATGATTTGGAGTTATCTGTTGTAGTCAATGCTTTGAAGACATGGAATCATTACCTATTTGGTGATAAATTTATAATGTTTACATATCATAATATCTTGAAACAAATTTTATCAAAAATGTATTTAAACCTAAGAAAACGTAGATGGATGAAGTGTATTTAAATTTTCAACTGAAAATTGATGTATACATCTGGTAAAGGAAATTAAATAGTAGATAAATTAAGAAGAAATTTATATTCTTCTTTGAAAAAAGATTCTTCATATCCATGTTAGTTTATGTCGGTGATAACTGGCATGAACTTGGATTGTGAATATTGAGGTAATGAAATGGTTTTCTATCTAGTTTCATTGGTTACTGATTTTTTGGAGAAGGTAAAATAGGCCCATAAATATGATTCTGAATGTGTTTCTACAAGTATGTAACTCAATAGTGGGGAGACCACTGAGGGGTGGAAACTTGATGGGAGTTCAGTTTTGTGGTTTCGAGGTCATATGGTCATACCCATGGACTTCCAATAAAAAATTCTACAAGATTTCCAACATTTGATATGGGTTATTCATCCTAGAATATAAATGAAATATAAGGAACCGAAAGTAAAATCTCAGTGGTTTGGAATAAAAAAAGCAGTTGAGTTTTTTTAAAGATGCATAACCTATTAGTAGGTTAATGAAAATCACTAGAAGACATCAGGTATGTTTTAGACTTTACCTATTACTATTTATAAATGGGAGTAAATAGGTAAGGAGTTTGAGTTAGGTTTCCCAAGAATATTTTAGAAACATGATGACATATTGGAGTTTTGGATCACAAAATCAAATCATTTCATATCTATTCTTGAATCTCATACTATGGTGGAATTGGAAAAAATATATATCCTAGAAGTAGTTAAGAGGCATAGAGTACCAGTTTTGATAGTATCATACTAATATATGTGGTTTATGTATCATTTATGGAAGTCCTTACAACATTCCCTTAGGCCTCAGTTGACTGTGAGTATGGCGTATCATCCTCAGATGGATGAAAAATCCAAAAAGGATGATATAAACATGGGAAGACATGCTTCAGGCCTATGTAATGGATTTTGGTGGCTCATTGAAGGTACATTTACCATTATTGGAGTTATTTTATAACAACAGTTACCAGACATTAATATATATGGCCCCTTTTGAATCCTTATATCTAATTCCTTATCATTATACACCTTTTTGGGTGTAAATATATGAGACTTTACTAGTTAGACCGAGCCTTGTGCAAGAGACAAGGGAGAAGATTTGGATGATCACAAAAATTATGGATATGGATCCGATTCATCAGAAATCATTTGCGTATCATCTTCGATGGCTATTTTCATTTTAGGTGAGTGATCATGTGTTCTTGAGAATATTTTCAAGGCTTGGGAATTTTTGTTATGGAAATAAGTGAAATTTATCCACTTGATATATAATCCCTTTTCAGATACATGAACGAGTTAGTGAGGGGACATATCAATTGCCTTTTCTACCATATTTTTGTTCAACGCATAATGTATTTCATATATCTCAATTGAAAAATCATCACCCAGATCTAGACCATGTGATTCGATGGGATCACATTAAACTAGAGATGGATGCTTTGTTGGTACATGGGATAATATAGATTGTGGATAGGAAGTAGATGGTATTGTATGGAATAATAATCAGTCTCGTGTGGGTTTTTTGTGGACATGGTTAGATTTTAGAAGAATATTTGGAATTAAAAAAGTAAATGTTCAAGTAATGGCCAGAACTCTTTCAAGAAAATGGTAATTTTCTACTTTATCTGGACCAAAAGGCCAATTGTGTAGAGATTTATCAACTTTATTTTTATGTAATTTACCATTTATGTATGAATTTTAAGTATGTAAAGTGTTTGAGTGAAGCTTGGGAGGGTTGAGAGGACTTTTTGAATGTTTTTGGGTATTTTATGGAGGTTCATAGTTTGAGCACGATTAGTACAAACCATGAAACTCTTACATAAAACCATTCAAAGTGAGGTAGTGGGATCTAGGTAGGAATCTAGTTGGATGTATGGTTTTCTAAACCCTAAGGCCTCCTAGGAGTCACCGTGATGTTGGTGATGGAGGCATTTGCACTGTTAGCACATGGTTTTCCTAACCGTGCACCCTAACTATGCACGAAAAAAATTAGATCCAGAGATTGTGAATCTGATTCAGATTTGAATCCAAATATATGATTTTCCCATAATTATAATATACGACATTTTTATCTCCTCCCAAATACTATGGAAACTCTCCCATTTTATTTTGTAGTGATTTTTCAGAAAATCTTGGTGCGTTGAAGTCCAGATTACTTGTTAAGTCCCCATTCTTGGTGATTTTACTTAGATCTATTCTTATTTCCTCTATTGGATTCATAGATATAGTCAATTGGAGATAGATATATGATATTTGACTCTAATCACGAATATATTAGTTTGTTTTTATGTTATGGAATGAAATATAAGGCATTATTTTAGATATTCAACCCAGTTTTGTTGATGAATTTGTTCCATTCTTGGTTTTCTCCATAGTTTCTGAAGTAGGTGGCTTTAATATCTAGTCCTATTATTAGAACTTGAAGTACTAGTTTAAAATTATTTTAATTGGTTGAAATTAATATTAAAAGTATGGTATAAACCTTCTTTAATGATGGTTTTTTGATTTGTGAAATTTTGTTATTGTGAAAAGTGTTTTGTTTATGTATTTTAAAGTGATCATTTTAAAATGTGAATTTGTTTTGATTCAATAAAATTGTTTTATGGTGATGTTTTCAATAAAATAAATGTTTTAATGAAATTTATTTATATGATAGATTTGTCCTTGGTTTTTAGAATAATGGTTGGGGCGTGTTCATGTTCATTATGACAGGTAAGGGTGTGAAGTTTCCAACCATTATTTGTGGGATGGATAAGGGTTTAAAATTTTCCCCTCTTAAAACGGTTCACCAAGTGACAACTTTGTGAATGGATGACTCACCCATCACAAGTACAGGGAGTTCCCCGGTTTGATTCATGTTTGGATGTGAGTATATGTGGAGTGGAATGGATTATACCAAAATGGTATATCAAAAATTGTTTAAAGGAGTTGTTTGGTTACTTTCTTTTGAAATGGTTTTGATTTGGAAAACTGTTATGGTATGAATTTTTTTTGCAGAAATGGTTGGCTTTGGTATAAAAATTAAAATTTCATTAAAGTTTATTATAAAATTATTTATATAAATGCGTTAACACGTTCTATATTAGTGTTGTGAGTAGGGAAGTCATTTGAAAAAAGCCTACTGAGTTTCATTACTCACCCCCTTCTTGGGAACTTTAGTGCATTTGTAGATATCATTTATCAGAACACATGTAAAGGAAAAGTATCTAATTTCTAAATTTATAAATCATGATACTTTAGGGGGTATTGTGGAGTTAGTTCTTGCTGCATATTAGCATCCATGGAACTATTTAATTATAGTAATTTATATTTGTGGTTTTGACTTCCACTTTGTACTTTGATATTGGTTTTCTTCCTCTTTGGTACTCTGATTTAGTTAGGTTATAGTTTTTTTTATTTTAGTTTGGTATTATGTTGAGTTTTATCAAATTTATATCATGCAACATTTAGAGTTTGTTTGGTTATGGTATATTGGTTGTGGTTTTTTTAATTTCAAAGGGAAAATGTTCCCACAATTATACTGAAGTCCTTGGAATTTATTTCCAGACTTTGGTGTCTTGGGGATGTCTCTTATGTCCAAGTATAAATGCTTCCTCAAATCTATCCAATTAGGAGGGGTGGGATGTTATAGGCAATGTGTTCCTCATTTCAATTAATGGACAATGAGAAAAATTACCTTATACCTAATTTGGATTTAGAAATAGTAATGTTATCATTAAAGATATTAAGGAATTATCTATATGGTGAAATGTGTGATATATACATATACTTCATAGGCTTAAAGAATATAGTCACATATAAGGATCTGAGGAAGCACTTAAAGAGACGATTGGAATTGATTAAGAAATATGGTTTCTCAATACATTATCACCCTAGGAAGGATAAAAAGATGGATGTTTCTTTAAATAAGAAGAATCATGTTACCTTATCCATTATGATAATTTAAAGATACCCAATACTCATATATATTCAAGGGATTGTACTTGATATAATAAGGGAAAGGGATAAATACTATCATTCCTAAATGACTATCCAACCATCCATCTATGAGGAGATCAAGGAGGCAAAAAAGGAGGATATAGGGCTATAAAAGAAGGCAATGAATATTAAAAAGTTTAACCTTTATAATAATGTAATTATAAGATTAAGTAAATGAATACTTGTACCCTCAATACTAGAATTGAATAAAAATATTTTGGATGTCCCGCATAACTCATTATTCTCTATCCACCCCATAAGAAAAATAATTTATAGAGATATTAGGGATAATTTATAGAGGGATAAAATTAATTGGGTAATTTCATAGAATGTATTATGATTCTTGGTTTAATAGAAATTTTATGATAAACCATTGAAGTAAAAGGGGTGATACAACCACTACCCATACCTATATGAAAATAATAAAACATCACTGTTAATTTTTTTATAGATCTTCTTAAGGATTCCAAGGGATATTATTCTATTTGGGTTATAGTTGATCACTTTACAAAATTGGAAAATTTCAATTATATTTAAGATGATTTCTCACTCAATGAACTTGTAAAGATATACATATAGGTTTTTAAGGCTATACATAGTACCACTATCCATTTTATCAGATTAGGATTATTGGTTTTATTCAAAATTCTAACCAAGTGTTCTATAATAAATGAATACAGAGTTGGTATTTGGACCTACTAATCTTCATAAAAGTTATGGTTAATGTGAAAGGAAAATTAAAAAATTTGGAAAATATTTTGAGATTATATTCAATGGATTTTAATTTAGGTTGGGATCAACACCTTTCACTACTAAAAAACCCTCCTATAGCTACCGCCAAAAGCGGTCGCTATAGGGCTCTAGCGGCCGCCCAGCGACCGCCATTGGCGGTCGCTTTAGCCTCGTCGCTAGAGGGCTATAGCGACCGCCAATGGCGGTCGCTATAGGAGGCCCAGATTTCAGCCTCCAGTGACCGCCAAGCGGTCGCTGCAGGCCTCCTGCCGGGAAACCTATAGCGACCGCTTTTCGCAGTCGCTATAGTGAAATTTTTTTTTTTATAAAAAAAATGTCCACTAAAATAAATAAATAAATTAATATATATATATATATTAAAAAAAATATTCACATATATACTATTAAATACAATATTTTAAATATATATATATAATATATTTTAAATGTTTTATTATATATAATATTAAATATATGTATAATATCTAATCATTGTGATATAATAATTTAAAACCCCCAATTTAAGAAATGCTATCATTTCAGGTTTTTCGGAGCACGTTTGCTCCGAATTCGACCGCCGCACGCCGTTTTGGTGTTTTATGACTCCGAAAACGCGTTTCTGGCCGCTACGGTCAAACGACACCTCCGATTGACGTTCCGTCTCTCCGAACATTTCACAATTCACGCAACGGATGTTGTCGTGCGGTTTCGTGGCATTCGGAGGTCGTTCGGGTGGTTTTGACCCCCCAACGCGCCATTTCTGCGCGCGCCGAGCTGCTGAAAACGACGCATTTGGTCTTGGTGCATGCGTCGCACGTCCGATGGACGTTCCGCATCCTCCTGCATCTCAGGAATAATATTCCTATCATTCTCGTGCGGTTTCAGGTTTTTCGGAGCACGTTTGCTCCGAATTCGACCGCCGCACGCCGTTTTGGTGTTTTATGACTCCGGAAACGCGTTTCCGGCCGCCGCGATCAAACAGAACCTCTGATTGACGTGCTGTCTATCCGACCATTTCACAATTCATGCAACAGATGTTGTCGTGCGGTTTCGTGGCATTCAGAGGTTGTTCGGGTGGTTTTGACCCCCCAACGCGCCATTTCAGCGCCCGCCGAGCTGTTGAAAACGACGCATTCGGTTGTGCCGTGCGCACCGCACGTCTGATTGATGTGCTACCTCCTCTTGCATCTCAGGAATAGTATTTCTATCGTTCTCATGCGGTTTCAGGTCATTCGGAGCACGTTTGCTCCGAATTTGTCCGCCGCATGCCGTTTTGGTGTTTTATGACTCCGGAAACGCGTTTCCGGCCGCCGTGGTCAAACGGCACCTCCGATTGACGTGCCGTCTGCCCGAAAATTTCACAATTCACGCAGCGGATGTTGTTGTGCGGTTTCGTGAAATTCGAAGGTCGTTCGGGTGGTTTTGACCCCCCAACGCGCCATTTCAGCGCGCGCCGAGCTGCTGAAAACGACACATTCGGACGTGCTGCGTGCACTGCACGTCTGATGGACGTGACGCCTCCCCCTGAATCTCAGGAATAATATTTTATCGTTATCGTGCAGTTTCAGGTCGTTCGGAGTACGTTTTCTCCGAATTGGACCGCCGCACGCCGTTTTGGTGTTTTATGGCGCTGGTAACGCGTTTCGGGCCGCCGCGGTCAAACGACACCTCTAAATGATGTGTCGTCTGGCCGACCATTTCAGAATTCATGCACCGACCGTTGTTGTACAGTTTCGTGGCATTCGGACGTCGTTCGGGTGGTTTTGACCACCCAACACGGCATTTCAGCACGCGCCGTGCTGCTGAAAACGACACATTCGGTCGTTCCGCGCGTACCACACGTCCGATTGACATGCCGCCTCCTCCTGCATCTCAGGATTAATATTTCTATCGTTCTCGGGCGGTTTCAGGTCGTTCGGAGCACGTTTGCTCCGAATTGGACCACCGCACACCGTTTTAGTGTTTTATGGCGCCAGAAACGCGTATCCGGACGCCGCGGTCAAACGGAACCTCCGAATGATGTGACGTCTAGCCGACTATTTCACAATTCACGCACTGGCTGTTGTCGTACGGTTTCGTGGCATTCGGAGGTCGTTTGGGTGGTTTTGACCACCCAACGCGCCATTTCAGCGCGTGCCGCGCTGCTGGAAACGACACATTCGGTCGTGTCGCGCGCACTGCACGTCCGATTGACGTGACGCCTTCTCATGCATCTCAGGAATAATATTTCTATCATTCTCATGCGGTTTCAGGTCGTTCGGCGCACGTTTTCTCCGAATTGGACCGCCGCACGCCGTTTTGGTGTTTTATGGCGCCAGAAACGCGTTTCTAGCCGCCGCGGTCAAACGGCAGCTCCAAATGATGTGCCGTCTGGCCGACCATTTTACAATTCACGCACCGGCTGTTTTCGTACGGTTTCGTGGCATTCGGAGGTCGTTCGGGTGGTTTTGACCCCCCGACGCGCAATTTCAGCGCGCGCCGCGCTGCTGAAAACGACACATTCGGTCATGCCGCGCGTACCGCACGTCCGATGGACATGCCGCGTCCTCCTACATCTCAGGAATAATATTTCTATCATTCTCGTGCAGTTTCAGGTCGTTTGGAACATGTTTGCTCTGAATTGGACCGCCAAACGCCGTTTTGGTGATTTATGGCGCCGGAAATGCGTTTCCGGCCGCCGCGGTCAAACGGCACCTCCGAATGATGTTTCATCTGACCGACCATTTCACAATTCACGCACCGGCTGTTTTCATACGGTTTTGTGGCATTTGGAGGTCGTTCGGGTTGTTTTAACCCCCCGACGCGCAATTTCAGCGCGCGCCGCGCTGCTGAAAACGACACATTCGGTCGTGCCGCACGCACCGCACGTCCGATGGACGTGTCGCCTCCTCCTACTTCTTAGGAATAATATTTCTATCGTTCTCGTGCGGTTCAGGTCATTCGGAGCACGTTTGCTCCGAATTCGACCGCCGCACGCCGTTTTGGTGTTTTATGACTCCGGAAACGCGTTTCCGGCCTCCGCGGTCAAAAGTCACCTCCGATTGACCTTCCGTCTCTCCAAAAATTTCACAATTCATGCAACGGATGTTTTCGTGTAGTTTCGTGGCATTCTGAGGTCGTTCGGGTGGTTTTGACCCCCTAACGCGCCATTTCAGCGCGCGCCGAGCTGCTGAAAACGACGCATTCGGTCTTGCCGCACGCACCGCACTTCCGATGGATGTGCCGCCTCCTCCTGCATCTCAGGAATAATATTCCTATCATTATCGTGCGGTTTCAGGTTTTTCGGAGCACGTTTGCTCCGAATTCGACCGCCGCACGCCGTTTTGGTGTTTTATGACTCCGGAAACGCGTTTCCGGACGCCGCGGTCAAACAACACCTCCGATTGACGTGCCGTCTATCCGACCATTTCACAATTCACGTAACGGATGTTGTCGTGCGGTTTCGTGGCATTCGGAGGTCGTTCAGGTGGTTTTGACCCCCCAACGCGCCATTTCAGCGCGCGCTGAGCTGCTGAAAACGACGCATTCGGTCGTGCCGTGCGGACCGCATGTCCGATGGACGTGGCGCCTCCTCCTGCATCTCAGGAATAATATTACTATCGTTCTTGTGCGGTTTCAGGTCGTTCAGAGCACGTTTGCTCCGAAGTCGTCCGCCGCATGCCGTTTTGGTGTTTTATGACTCCGGAAACGCGTTTCCGGCCTCCGCGGTCAAACGACACTTCCGATTGACGTGCCGTCTGCTCGACCATTTTACAATTCACGCAACGGATGTTTTCGTGCGGTTTTGTGACATTCGGAGGTCGTTCGGGTGGTTTTGACCCCCCAACACGCCATTTCAGCTCGCACCGAGCTGCTGAAAATGACACATTCAGACGTGCTGCGCGCACCGCACGTCCGATGGACGTGCCGCCTCCCCCGGCATCTCAGGAATAATATTTCTATCATTCTCGTGCGGTTTCAGGTCGTTCGGAACACGTTCGCTCCGAATTGGACCGCCACACACCGTTTTGGTGTTTTATGGCGCCGGAAACGCGTTTTCGGCCGCCGCGGTCAAACGGCACCTCCGAATGATGTGTCGTCTGGCCGACCATTTCAGAATTCACGCACCGGCTATTGTCGTACGCTTTCGTGGCATTCGGACATCGTTCGGGGGGTTTGACCACCCAACGCGGCATTTCAGCGCGCGCCGTGCTGCTGAAAACGACACATTCGGTCGTGCCGCACACACCGCACGTCCGATGGAGGTTCTGCCTCCTCCTGCATCTCAGGAATAATATTTTTATCGTTCTCATGCGGTTTCAGGTCGTTCGGAGCACGTTTTCTCCGAATTGGACCGCCACACTCCGTTTTGGTGTTTCATGGCGCCGGAATCGCGTATCCGGCCGCTGCGGTCAAACGGCACCTCCGAATGACGTGCCTTCTGGCTGACCATTTCAAAATTCACGCACCGGCTGTTGTCGTACGGTTTCGTGGCATTCGGAGGTCGTTCGGGTGTTTTTGACCCCCCCAACGCGCCATTTCAGCGCGCGCCGCGCTGCTGAAAACGACACATTCGGTCGTTCCGCGCGCACCGCACATCCGATGGATGTGCCGCTTCTCCTGCATCTCAGGAATAATATTTATATCATTCTCGTGCGGTTTTAGGTCGTTCGGAGCACGTTTTCTCCGAATTGGACCGCCACACGCCGTTTTGGTGTTTTGTGGCGCCGGAAACGTGTTTCCAGCCTCCGTGGTCAAACGACACCTCTGAATGACGTTCCGTCTGGCTTACCATTTCAAAATTCACGCACCGACTGTTGTCGTACGGTTTCGTGGCATTTGGAGGTCGTTCGGGTGGTTTTGACCCCCCCAATGCGCCATTTCAGCGTGCGCCGCGCTGCTGAAAACGACACTTTCTGTCGTGCCGCGCGCACCGCACGTCTGATGGACGTGCCGCCTCCTCCTGCATCTCAGGAATAATATTTCTATCGTTCTCTTGCGGTTTCAGGTCGTTCGGAGCACGTTTGCTCCGAATTGGACCGCCGCACGCCGTTTTGGTGTTTTATGGCGCCGGAAACGCATATATGGCCGCCGCGGTCAAACGGCACCTCCGAATGACGTGCCGTCTAGCCGACCATTTCACAATTCACGCAGCGGCTGTTGTCGTATGGTTTCGTGGCATTCGGAGGTCGTTCAGGTGGTTTTGACCCCCTAATGTGCCATTTCAGCGCGCGCCGCGCTGATGAAAACGACATATTCAGTCGTGCCGCGCACACTGCACGTCCGATGGATGTGCCGCCTCCTCCTGCATCTCAGGAATAATATTTCTATCGTTATCGTGTGGTTTCAGGTCGTTCGGAGCACGTTTTCTCCGAATTGGACCGCCGCACACTGTTTTGGTGTTTTATGGCGCCAGAAACGCGTTTCCGGCCGCTGCGGTCAAACGGCACCTCCGAATGACGTGTCATCTGGCCGACCATTTCACAATTCACGCACCGGCTGTTGTCGTACGGTTTCGTGGCATTCGGAGGTCGTTCGGGTGGTTTTGACCACCCAACGCTCCATTTCAGCACGCGCCGCGCTGCTGAAAAAGACACATTCGGTCGTGCCGCGCACACCGCATGTCCAATGGACGTGCCGCCTCTTCCTGCAGCTCAGGAATAATATTTCTATCGTTCTCGTGTGGTTTCAGGTCGTTCGGAGCACGTTTTCTCTGAATTGGACCGCCGCACGCCGTTTTGGTGTTTTGTGGCGCCGGAAACGCGTTTCTGGCTGCCGCGGTCAAACGGCACCTCCGAATACGTTCCGTCTGGCCTAACATTTCACAATTCACGCACCGACTGTTGTCGTACGGTTTCGTGGCATTCAGAGGTCGTTCGGGTGGTTTTGACCCCCCAACGCGCCATTTCAGCGCGCGCCGCGCTGCTTAAAAAGACACATTCGGTCGTGCCGCGCGCACCGCACGTCTGATAGACGTGACGCCTCCTCCTGAATATCAGGAATAATATTTATATCGTTCTCGTGCGGTTTCAGGTCATTCGGAGCACGTTTTCTCTAAATTGGACCGCCGCACGCCGTTTTGGTGTTTTGTGGCGCCAGAAACGCGTTTCCAGCCGCCGCGGTCAAACGACACCTCTGAATGACGTGGCGTATGGCCAACCATTTCAAAATTCACGCACCGGCTGTTGTCGTACGGTTTCGTGGCATTCGGAGGTCGTTCGGGTGGTTTTGACCCCCAACGCGCCATTTCAGCGCGCACAACGCTGCTGAAAACGACACATTCGGTCGTGCCGCGCGCACCGCACGTCCGATGGACGTGCCGCCTCCTCCTGCATCTCAGGAATAATATTTCTATCATTCTCATGAGGTTTCAGGTCGTTCAGAGCATGTTTTCTCCGAATTGGACCGCCGCACGTCGTTTTGGTGTTTTATGGCGCCAGAAACACGTTTCCGGCCGCTGCGGTCAAACGACACCTCCGAATGACGTGTCGTCTGGCCGACCATTTCACAATTCACGCACCGGCTATTTTCGTATGGTTTCGTGGCATTCGAAGGTCGTTCGGGTGGTACGGGGGTGCGGGGAGCTGTTCGGGGGTGGGGGGGGGGGGTGTACGGGGGGGGCGGGGGGGTGTACAGTGGTGCAGGGGGCTGTACGGGGGTGAGGGGGGCTGTACGGGGGTGCAGGGGGGGGGGTGTCCGGGGGTGGGGGGGGGGGTGCTGTACGGGTGTTCCGGGGGGGGGGGGGGGGCTGTACGGGGGTGTGGGGGGCAGTACGGGGGTGCGGGGGGACTGTTCGGGGGTGTGGGGGGGGGGGGGGGGGGGGGCTGTACGAGGGTGCCAGGGGGGCTGTACGGGGGTGTGGGGGGTTGTACGGGGGTGCGGGGGGGGGGGGGGGGGGGGGGCTGTCCGGGGGTGCCGGGGGCTGTACGGGGGTGCGGGCGGGGGGGGGGGGGGGGGCTGTACGGGGGTGCGGGGGGCTGTACGGGGGTACGGGGGGGGGGGGGGGGGGGTGTGGGCTGTACGGGGGTGCCGGGGGGGCTGTACGGGGGTGCGGGGGGGGGGGGGGGGGGGGGGGGGGGGCTGTCCGGGGGTGCGGGGGGCTGTCCGGGGGTGCCGGGGGGGCTGTACGGGGGGCTGTACAGGGGTGCGGGGGGGGGGGGGGGGGGGCTGTACGGGGGTGCCGGGGGGGGGGGGGGGGGGGGCTGTACGGGGGTGCGGGGGGCTGTACGGGGGTGCGGGGGGGCTGTACGGGGGTGGGGGGGGGGGGGCTGTACGGGGGTGCCGGGGGGGCTGTACGGGGGTGCCGGGGGGGGGGGGGGGGCTGTACGGGGGTGCGGGGGGGGGGGGGGGGGGGCTGTACGGGGGTGAGGGGGGCTGTACGGGGGTGCGGGGGGGGGGGGGGGGGGGGCTGTACGGGGGTGCTGTCCGGGGGTGCGGGGGGCTGTACGGGGGTGCAGGGGGGCTGTACGGGGGGGCTGTCTTGGGGTGCGGGGGGATGTACGGGGGTGCGTGTGGGCTGTCCGGGGGTGTGGGGGGTTGTACGAGGGTGCCGGGGGGGCTGTACGGGGGTGCGGGGGGCTGTACGAGGGTGCGGGGGGTGTACGGGGGTGCGGGGGGTTGTACGGGGGTGCGGGGGGCTGTACGGGGGTGCGGGGGGGGGGGGGGGCTGTACGGGGTGGCGGGGGGTTGTACGGTTGTGCGGGGGGCTGTTCGGGGGTGCGGGGGGGCTGTACGGGGGTGCGGGGGGTTAGAGTTTTTAAATGCACGTCTTAGATAATATTAGCTATCATATAATAAACAAGAAAAGAAAGAAATTATAAGTACACAACCTTCTAATTTAAATTAAATGAATAAATACAGTACATCAATGTCAACCCCACCAGTAAAAACAAAAAACATATCTCGTGAATATATGATGCGTCACGCGTTGTCATCACTACTACCTCCTTCTGGTGGGCCAGGGGCCTACAAAAATTAAACATTATAAATATTTTAACAACAAAAATAATTTAAATTAAATAAATAAATATAGTATATACCTGTGTTGTATGATCCCCTGCACCATCAGCTCGACGCACATATTCCTGTAGTGCTCTAACCTCAGCTGTCAATTGCGCATTTGCCTCCTCGGAAGCGCGCAACCGTGCCTCAAAATCTGACATTTGCTGTGTCATATGAGCAACAGCAGGACCGAAAACCGCAGCGTGTGACACTACAGAATGAGGAATCCCTGCTCCATAGGTCAAACTATAGCCATGCCCGTCCCGACCGATAATGCGATGAAAGATCTCATCCCGTCGCAAGGGAAGCTGTCGCTGGTTCTCTGGCAGATGTTCTAACTCAGCTTCAAATTGAGCCTATGAAATATTTAAATATATATAAATATATATATGTTAATATATAGATTTATGTAATTATTGGTAAGTATAGACACTTACTATCAATGCTTCAACCTCTGGATCATTGCGATCACGAGTCCTCATCCACACCGACATTTTATCAGTTGCTGCACCTTGCTCTCACAACTGTATATTAAAAGAATATAAACACAAAACCATATTAATTAATAAATTAATAAATGAATAATATATACCTCATGTCGGATTTGAGACACGTGACGAGTCCCGAGCCTGTGAGGTGGTCCCTGCAACGCTCGATTCTCAGAATGGCGTGTTGACACCTCCTATATTCAATTCATTAAAATTTCAAACAAATCACATATTCTTGAAAATATATATACACCAATATAATTAATATACAAACCGCAACACCCTCAGTAGACCAATATGCAACCAAGTCACGCCACTGAGTCGGGAGGACACCTCTCGGGACTTTTTCCAAAATGTCTAGGGCACCCACATTTGGTACCCAGTGGTCCCTCTTCACTTTGCCTTTATAATCTTTCCAAATCTTACGACTTTTGCTCATACACACGGGCCGAAACTCTTCAGGGCATACTTTCAAATTTTGCTATAAAGAAAATAATCAAACATATTAGTATTCTTTATACATAGAAAATAAAGTAAAATGATTTTCTTACCTGAACCTCCCTCCATAGACGATCTAATGTGTCATGATGGATAGAAGCCCAGTCACGCGTGGTCAATGGAAATCGATGTGGGTCACGTATGATAAGACCCAGCTGATGAATAAATGCCGGGGCATTCGGTCCCACAGGATGAAAAACCTCATCAAATGAAACATCTATCGTCGTGTCGGAATTCCATGATAATATGCCATGACCAGGGCCTCTCCTACGAGAGGAAGAAGCAGCCGAGTCTGATCCTGTTGAAAACAATTTTATATATAAATTGACAAATATTATATATATATATATATGTATGTCAATTACATAAAAAATATAGACAATGAAATTCAAACATACCTCGACCCTGAGACATAGATGCCTCAGATGGATGATGTGGATCTTCTTCCTCTTCCCCTGACATGTCTGCAGTCATAGAAAACATCAGTAATGAGTCCAAAGTGTTTAAAAGATAAATTGGATTGTTCTTAAAAAATCAAACTTGTACAACTATTAATCAAACAAAAAATGGATTGAATAATTAGTTGTGAATGTATTTTAAAAAATCAAAATGTTAACAAAACAAATATACAAATTATGTACAAAACCAGTCAATGCATAGCCAAATTTCAGATAGATCTAATAAAAATTCAAGCAACACATGAATCAGATGAAGAATACCTCAAAGGGATGATACACTGACCATAACATCAATAAATCAAGAGTAAAAACAACCTAAATATTTATGATTGAATTAACTTACAAAAGTGAGGATTAAAACTTATAAATATTTATAAAATGATTAGATAATTTATGATATCCTAGGACATTCTACTGAATAGAGGGAAAACAATTATACCTTTCATTAAGCATGCAAATCGACCGTTTCTCCTTCAACAGCCGCTCTGACCCAATAAATATCTTCTTCATGTTGAACTACGGTATGTTGATCAAGTTGTTGGTAAACAAACAGAACAGTCTCGGGTTCATCTTCTTCAAATAAAAACACTCCTCGCCGAGACATTTTGACAACAACTTGCCAACTTGGATCCGAAGGAAAAGTAACGAAGAATAATTGTTCCGCTTTTGATGTCAAAATGAAAGGTTCATTCTCAACTTGTTCATTATTTCTGTATAACATATAGTTAAAATTCACCAATGAAAACTGATATTGATCGACTTTACATCCACGCACTGGATCAACTCAATTACACTTTAACAATATGTACTTCAAACCATGTGTGTATACAACTTCAATGATGTCTATCAATTGACCATAGTAATAACCAGAATCGACAAAGGGACAACCGATGCCACTGTTTTGTGTTGCTCATTTGTCATCAACATCTTTAATGCAAAATTGAAAACCATTAGCATAAATAGCTTTATAACGACGAGCCGTTATAGATGGACCCTCAGCCAGTTGGATAAATACTTTAGGTAGCGTGGGGTCCCCTAACTCCCTTAGCTTACAAACCTATATAATTTATAAAAATCAATTCTGATATATGCAGAAATAATTAGTATAACACTTCACTCATAATGAAATCAATTTATACATACATAATCCTTGAACCAATTATGAAATGACGCATAATGAGATTGTGGAATTTGCAACTCAGTCGCACGATGCATCTCTTCTTTTATCTCATTAATGTGTTTCCTGCAAATGATAATGCGATGTTTAAAAGATCATCTTATGCAAACAAAACATGTAAAAGTTATACAAGCACATTGATAAGATACTTACTGCATTAATGGTGCATCTAATGGAGTATTGAACAAGATATATCGATGTGCTTGTATCCACTCGATGTTGTCCATATCAAATGTGGTTCCTTCTCCAACTAGACCATCACGAATCAGAGAGGGCTTATCTAATTTTTTTTCAACATCCGTAAGATATTCTGCACAAAAGGTAGTACACTCATCCATCAAATAACCATTGGCTATTGATGCCTCTGGATGAGCTCTGTTGCGTATAAATCTTTTCAATGTACTCAAATACCGTTCAATAGGATACATCCACCTGAATTGCACTGGACCAGCAGCCATTACTTCATCAGTTAGGTGCACTGTCAGGTGGACCATAACATCGAAAAATGAGGGGGGGAAAAGTTTCTCAAAGTGACAAAGCGTAAGTACAATTCGTTCCTGCAAACTTTTTAAATCACTCATTTGTTGATTTCTTAAACAAAGCTGTCTAAAAAAATTACTCATCTCAATCAAGGGCTGAACAACATTGGGGGATAAACAATCACAAATTGCTATTGGAATCAACTGCTAAAGTAATATGTGATTGTCATGACTTTTCAACCCTTGCAATGTCTTGCTCGTCAGATTCACACACTTTGAAATATTAGAAGAATAACCATCAGGCACCTTGACCATCTTCAAAATGGAAAGAAATGTCTCTTTCTCCTCTGTAGTCATCGTATACTGTGCAGCAGGCATATATGTCTTGTTTCCCTCAGCTAACTGTAAATGCAACTGTTTCCTTAAACCCATTTCTTCCAAATCACGGCGTGCATTAACATGGTCCTTTTATTTTCCACTGACACCTAAAATGGTCCACAATATGTTATCACAAACATTTTTTTTTCAATGTGCATGACATCCAAATTATGCCTCAACATGTTAGTTTTCCAATACGGAAGACTATAAAAAATACTTTTCTTTTTCCAATTGTGACTGCGCTGCCTACCCGCAGCATGAATATTACGTACTGGAGGAGCCACCAAATCCTGAATTTCATATACCGTGCGGATGTTTTATTCCTCAATCTGCGATAACATTTCGACTCCTGTCATGATCTTTGGTGCTGGGCTGAACTCTCAAGAACCATCAAATGCCACTCTGCCCTTTCTGAATCTGTGCTGAGGAGGCAGAAAACGCCTGTGACCCATGTATGCCCATTTTTTGGAATGTTTAAGCCATACAGATTTTTTAATTTTATTGCAACAAGGGAAAGAAAATTCCCCTTTCGTACTCCAGCCTGATAAATTTGCATAAGATGGGAAGTCATTGATTGTCCACAATAAAGCAGCATGCAGTTTGAACATTTCATTCATTTCGCAGACATAAGTCATCACACCATCGCCCCAAAATTCATTCAACTCATCAATCAATGGCTGAAGGTAAACATCAATATTATCCCCCAGACTTTTAGGTCCATCAATAAGAGTGGAAAGTAATATAAATTGTTGCTTCATACAAAGCCACGGAAAAAGATTATATGGAACCAACCCCACGGGCCATGTGTTATGAGTTGCACCAACGACAGACTTTAATGGATTGAAACCATCTGCTGCCAATCCCAATCGGACATTACAAACATATTTAGCAAAGTTGGGATGTCTCTTATCAAAATCCTTCCATGCATGAGAGTTTGCCAGGTAGGTTAACATATCACTTTCATGAACTCTTTCTGCATGCCATCTAATTAAATTAGAAACTTTAGATGACATAAAAAATCTTTTCAACCTCGGTTTAAGGGGAAAGTAACGCATTTGATTTACGGCAATCGGTTTCCCCTGTATCGCAATCTGACTTTGATGAGTATTATTTCCCCTGTTCTCTTTCCACCTGGAAGCACCACAAACCGTGAAAATATCCAAATGGGGAGTTTATTTTCTAAACAACATACAGTTGTTTTCACATGCATCTATGGTCTCATATGTAAACCTAAGTTCTCTGTCAACTTACGAGCATAGTAATAGGACTCAGGAATCTTAGCGTTGACAGGAAGAACTTTTTTCAATAAAACCAAAAGCATGTCGAATGATGTGTCTGACCAATTATTCAAAGTCTTCAAATGAAACAACTCCACGATAAATGACAGTTTATTGTAAGAAGTACATCCAGGATATAATTCTGTTTTCGCATCATCAAGTGCTTCATAAAACCTCCTCGAATCACAATCTGCACCAGAGAGAAGATTTATCTCACCGGTCTCAAGATTCTGGATGTCAATGCCTTCAGGATCAAACCCACGTACCATTTCAGTAAGCATTTCATGCATTGGATCAGTCATCCTTGCATCAACATCCATCTGAGCTGCATCTGTATTTTGACAACGAACATATTCTTCTCCATGATGAGTCCAAATCTTATAATTTTTCAGAAATCCATTAAAGAAAAGGTGCTCTCTCACAGTATCTCGTGTGAATTGATATCTGTTATCACATTTTCTACATGGACAACTAATATAGTCACTTTCGAATCCTCTCGTGAAGTCAATACACTGCATAATGCCATTGAAATATTCTCTAGACGTTTGATTTGGAAGATCAATCCAACTCTTATCTATAATTATATCTGTATAACAAACATTTACACAATACTTATTACATTTACATTTTTCAAATCAACTATATTTAAAATAAATATTAATCATTTGTTTATGAACCATTGATAAAATAATAATGTAACTAAAAGACCATGTTACCTGATTGAGCTACAAACCTGAAAGGGAGGGGAGCCGATGGCGGTGCAGCGAGAGAGAGGAGGCAGCGAAGGGGAGCCGGAGCCAAAGGCGGTGCAGCAAGGGAGAGGACGGGCGGCGACGGCGGGGGGGAGATAGAGGAGAGGAGGCGGTGAGGGGATGAGGGACAGGAAGCGGGGGGGGGGGGGGGGCTATCCGGGGTCGGGGGGGGGGGGCTGTTTGAGGTGCGGGGGGGGGGGGGGCGTCCAGGGTGCGGGGAGCGGTCCGGGGGGCAGGGGGGCTGTCCGGGGTGCCGAAGCCGTCCGGGGTGGGGGGGGGGGGAGGGCTGAGGGGGCGGAGGGCGGACGCCGGAGGGCGGAGGGCGGATGACGGAGGCCGGAGGGCGGAGGGCGTGCGGCGGGGGAGGCCGGGCGGCGGGGTAGGCTGGGAGGCGAGGGGGGGGGGGCGTCAGGGGGGTGGCGACGGGGGGGGGGAGCGGGGGAGGCCGGGAGGCGGGGGGGGAGGGCGGCGTCGGGGGGGGGGGGAGGGGGCGACGGGGATGGGGGAGGAGCAGGGTTCGATCGAGAGGGGGGCGCGGGGGGGGGGGGGGGATGATCGTTTTTTTATCATGGCCAGCAATCGCCATTGGCGGTCGCTATTAGATATCTATAGCGACTGCCAATGGCAGTCGCCCGATTCTGGGGGGCTTCAATGCCCCCTTTTCTAGTAGTGTTTCCCATGTAGTTATCATATAAAAATAGTTTCCATTCTAAAATTCAAATGGAAACATATGAGGCTTTTTATAGAAAGAGATGCATAACACAAACATATTGGGATGAAGTGTGAGAGTGTAAGCTTATGTGAATAGATATTTTAGAAGGAATTTTATAGAAGATTCACGCCATTTAGTGGTAGATTAATGATTTTAGAATTTGTTGAAAGAGTTACACTAATAATTATAAGAGATTTAGAGTTTAAAATTAGAGACATTGTATTTATTTAATTAACACCATAGAAAAGGGTTATGGAATTCAAGAAGAAGGGAAAGTTTATCCTTAGATATAGTGCCTCTTTTAGAATCCTCAATCAAGTGTAGATGGTAGATAATTGTATTTCACTTCCATTGAACCTCTACCAAGTGTATGATGTGTTCTACATATCACATTTGAGGAAGTAAATACCTGATCCATCACACGTATTGAACCTAGAGTTTTTATAACTAGAACATGATCTATCTTATAAGGAAAAATAGGTAAAAATACTAGATCTTAGAGATAAATTACTATGAAACAAGACTACTTAACTAGTTAATGTTATTTAGAGTAATCAAAAAGTTTTAGAAAGTAATTTGGGAGACCAAAAATGTAATGATGTAAAAGTACCATTATATTTATTCAACATCATGATGTAATTTCAATGAAGATGTTCTTTTTAAAGGGTTATAATGTAACACCCTATGAATTCATTATGTGTTTCCTTTTACATAAATGTTTTTTTGATAGATTGTGATACAAAAAATATTTAACTAAATTGAACAATGCTTTAATATAGGGGAATATTATAATACAAAATTATATACAATACAAGATAGATAAATAAAACAAAATTATAAAAGTTACAAAATGAATAAAACAACAATTAAATAATTTTTAATGAAATTAAAAGGTACTAATTCACTTTGGAAAATAAAATTTATTCTAAGGATTTTTTTTGAATTATTTATTTTTATTAAATTTATTAATTTTTAATAATGATATAAATAAATATATTAATAAAACTATATGTATTATGATTAAAATAAATTAATAACACACAATATTTAATTAAGTAATTATTAACGATACTAATTTAATTAGTCATGGAAAAACATATATGTTTTGTTTAAAAAAATTACATTTAGTATATATTATTAGTTATTATTTTAAAGTTAAATTTACCATCTTTAAATTATGAAATATTATGAAATAGATTTTTTACGTATTTAAAAAAATGGACAAACATTCATGAATTGATTATTAATAAAGGTAAAATTATTCAATGTTAAAATACCAATTTTTTAAATAATTATACCTAATCTATATGTTTTTGTATTTTAATTTTAGTAAATTAAAATGAATTATATTAAATAAATTTTTTATAACATTAAATGTTTTAATATATTCAAAAAATATTAATCTTATAATGATTATTACATGGTAAAGTATAAGAATGAATACATTTTTTTTAAAATTATTTATACATATAATGGGTACTTATATTAATATTTGTTTTAATTAATTTAAAAAATTTAATATAATTTAAAGGATTTAATATTTGGATTTATCATGTTAGAATTAGATAAAATGTTTGATTTTGTTTTTAGTCCTAAACAAAATTTACCATTGTTAAATTTATTAATAACAACAGTGGCTAAAATTAGATAAAATGGTTTAATTATTGGATAAGGTAATAACATATCACAAAAAATATCTATAAATATGTGGGTGAGGGATTTTTAAATCTCCCCTTGTATTTTATTCACTATTTTATAATTTGGATCCAATTTCCCTAAAAGGAATTTCCTTTTATATTTAGGAATAAGTATTTATAGAAATGACTCCCTTTCTAACCTATAAAAGGATCTAACCTCTTTATAAATCCACTCCCACATTTTGGATCTTTTAGTCAAAAGTATAAGTATCAAATCCTGCATTTCTGTGAGGCTCGATAAGGGAATATTCAAGACTTAAAAGTAGGTTTTATTCTCCCCTTAATCATTATTCTTTCTATTAATCATCCAACTACTATTTAATATGATTTACCACTTCAATAACATGATTTTTAATTAATTAAGACTCTGTAAAAGTGATATTATTACTATAAAATTACCTGATCTTGCTCATTCAATCATTATAACATGTTACTATTTAGGTTAGTTTTATAACCTACATGAATTATATAATAATGTTTATATAAATAATGGATAATAAAACTTATATACTAGTAATATAATTCAATAATTATTAATTTAATTTTTTTTTATTTAATAAAATAAATATACTGAAGTATATTCCCTAATTAATTCAATTATTTTGTTATTTCAATCATTTACGAAAAAGGGATTTATAAGCATTCCATACAAAACATAACCATAAGTTCCATGAAATGACCATGGTACTCAAGAAATATACTGTAAAAATATAATAAATCTTTATTAATATCCTATATATGATAAACCTATGATTAGGATTCAAGGACTAGAACCCCCAAATATAAGTTCACATAGATAATAAAACTGTTGACATGTAAATATTAATTTTAATAATAAAAAATAATACATGGGTAATAAAAAATTACAAATTATTGGTATTAAGTAAAATTTATTTTAATAATTATCTTATACATATAAATTATGGACCACAATTTATTATATAGAGAATTAGAATGAATTCGACCAAGCATAACTCTGAGGAAAGTGTTTATTTTTTAATCTCAATTTAAAATTGAGATTATCCACACCTAGGTTTTAATTGGATAAAAATATATGTTACTTGTCTATTAAATTCAATATATTTTCTCCTTATGTAGTTATTTCTATGTTTCACATATATTCTTACCATTTCACCTCCCTTTGGTTCACAACTCAACCAAAAGGTTTCATGTAAGTGAAACTGACCTTATCTTATTTTTTTATTATGAATATTTCTCTTCCATGTTCATATTCCATATTTTATTTTATAAGTATCCATATCTATAATTATATGATTTATTAAGGCCATTTTCTATTGGAAATTACTTTCTTTTCAAAAATAATATAAGGAATCCCTTATTAACAATTTCTATACGGATTATTTTCTATTGTCTTGGACTTCATTTACAAAGGTATGGAATGAATCGTTCTTTTAATACTTTCCACATGATAAATTTTTACCTCAATATTCTTATGCATTCTTTAAAAACATTCATATATTAGGTATCATTTTATGTTGTCTATTATTTCTCATGAATTATTTTTAAAAGGGATTCGAGTGGGAATTGAACAAGAGATTTGTAATGGCCTCTTCGAACCATGGTTAGGTAGGGACCTTGGGATGTGAGATCACCACGGGTAATGGGTATGAGTTGGTGCTTGTGAGTGGATACAGATATGAGTCGGAGGGAACTAGTGGATTCTCTTACAGGTGATATGGGAATACAAATGGGCTCAATATGTAGTTATTTAATGAATTATATGGTCTTAAAGATATTATCTTGTGTGGATATCCATGTATTTGAAAGGTTTTTATGCCTTTTTTTTTTCTAAATGTGCGAGAAGAAATTTTGTATCTTTGGTTGGATGACTGGATACTGGGAATTTCCTTAACTTAGAAGGTATTATCATAGGTTATAATTGTGATACCCATTCTAAGACAGTGGAGTGGTTAGTGTTATGTGGTTGACAATGATATGTGTTGCTTTTCCTTTCCCTGAGTGAGAGGTTATTTGCAGATATTTTCTTAAGTGGGAGATTTTTAGTCTAGTTGAGAATGTGAGACCCACCTTGGGGGTGGGAATTAGTCTTTGAGGTGAATATGAAGATGATAATGGATTTGGGCCTCTCCATTATTGATAAGGTACTATAAGGGACCACCCTGAGTGAGATGTCACTAGTTAAAGAAGTGACATGATATGTGATGTAGTGCATGACCCACTCTGAGAAAGAGTGGAGTGTCCAGTATGATGTGTCATAAGTTTAGATGTATAGAATCACCTTAAGGAGTAAGGTGCTTGAATTAACTATGTTGAATGAGAGGGAACACGTTTAGGATGAGTTGTGATATGAGATATGATTATGGGACTCTACCCTATGTAAGAGGGTAGAGGTAGGGACTTGGTGTGATATGTTTGAAGAATGGAAAAGACCCTACCCAGAATAAGAAGGTAGTGGTCGAGACTTGGAAAAAAACCTTCTCTGTATATTCAGGTATTTTCCAGGTATAGTATGATAGCCTACCCCACATCGTTGGGTGTGGTTTGAGATTATAGCATGAGGTGAAATCAACTCTACCAATGGGGGAGCCTGAAAGGGTCGGGTGTCTTGGTGGACTGGTTAGTAGATGATGACATGACAAACATGCTTGTGCGTCATATGTTATTTTATTAATTTCACTCTTTCATACACAAATATATGATGGTGTATATTATAGAAAATTAGTGAGATCCTATTGGTATATATTTATCACAATTTTCAATCACTTCAGTTCATGTGAAAACCCTTTGTTTATTGTACAAGTCCAAGAAAAATTTTGTAGTGTGGGATAAATTTACTCAATAAGGATTTAGATATTATATTGATGTGGGGGATCAAGGATGGTAGTAGAGATTTTTTATGTTTATATCCTTTTATTATTTCGTATTTGTGATTGGTCTATTGGGTGATCAGTTTGGATGTATTACTATATGAATTCATTTACATTTATTATAGTGTGGTTGTATTATTTTTCTAATACACTTTTATTATATACCATGAATGATATTTATATATTTAAATATTATTAATGGTTATAATATCGAGGGAATAGTCTCCCCAATGTATTATTTAGTCTCTCTCTACTGGTTAGAAACATATGGAATATAGGGAGGTGCATCTAAGGAATTGTGGCACTCCATCTAGGATACTATTTACTAATTTTAGCTAGGGAGTTACGTGCATCTCATTTATAGAGGAACTTAATTCAAGTATAGAATCAAAATGAAATACTATCATATGTTATATATAATAAAAAATGTTTTAGGATCCTTGTATTTAGTGTTATGTGATTTATACATCAATACATATATGTTCCTTAACATACTCACCCTTTCCTTCCATAGAATTTACCACCAATAGGTACATATTCCCTTCAAGAACTTTCAATATCAATAAATATCCTTCACAACATCCTTCAATGGACCTAAGGCCTTCATTTTTATTATTGATTTTGGTAATCCACCTTTTAAGGGGTGAGTTGGAACCCCTACAAGGCCCGTAGGTGTAAGTATTACATGGCCCGTAGGCCTTAGAAGAATTCGTTTCCCATAGGCTTCAAACATTACATACAACCTAGACTAACTACTTGGAACTGCTCCTCCCCAGCATATATCATTGAAATAACAGTATTTAAATTTTTAAAAGTTTCACATATTTTCTTGTCAATATATGTTTCTTTGAGTTTCTAGGATTAGATTTCCCTTTATGGAAATAGTAGAGGAATGGTTAGGTTAGTGGGATTAGAAATAGATACTATCTTTCCGTTTTTAGGCTACCGATCTATAGTAGATATTTTATAATTTTGTATTTTAATAAATGGTCTTGATAATTAACTATTTAGAAAATATAGACTTAGGTATAATGGGATTGGGGTTGTTAAGTTGTGAACCACGCTATATAGTGATAAAAAACATTTATCTTATCCTTTTGGTTGATCATAAGTTTAGAAAGAAGTATAAATGACCCTTGATTTTTGATTTTCCCCTTAAGTTGGAGAGTTTACCTAATTAATTTATAAGGTATTATATAACACCTTGGGTTACTTTTTTAATTTCAAATCATTTATTGTTATTTGTTTTACCAGTTATAGGATATATTTAGATTTTTGAGGTGTTTTTTGAATGTACTTTTTGGTTTTTGGTGATTTTTGAGTAGTGGTAGAGGATGAACACCCAACCATGATATATACCATAATAGTTTTCAATGGAAATAAATACCTCATTTTATAATGGCATGGATTTACTTTAAAAAATAATTGAAATCTTGGTAAAATTATCACCTAAAGGAATGGTTGTATTTTCATCTTAGAAATATTTCCATAAAAACACCAAGAGGGTCTCTCAAATGAGGGCATTTGTTTGAATAGGGAGTATTGGAAGCACATAAAAATAATGAATTCGAGGATATGGTTGATATTTATAATGGAAAGTGATTTTTTTTAATAAGGATACTTACCTCTTCTAACATAATGTTCACCTTCTTCTAGAAATATGAACTCTTCACCCCATGGACCCCCCAAACATGTGTGATTGATCATGAATTGAATTATTGAGTGTTTTACGTTCGTCTTGCAATGAGTTTTCCCACGATGGCCAAATCCATGTCTAGTATAGAACCACATAAATCTACTTCAATCTCATTTCTATCCATTTAAATTAGTCCTTTTTTGAAATATTAGATTATAATTATTAAATTATTTTATAGTGAAGACAACGTGAAAATTATATTTTAATGCATTCCCAATATTCATGAAGTGTTGATAACAATGATTTTTCTATTTGACACATTTATTATATTATTTTTTGTAGTTCAAGAGGCTGGGAATTATTTTTTATAAAAAATACATTTTAGATCTTCCTAGCCTCTAATTGGGGTGTTTACATAATAGAGATAGTTTTTTTATTATGGATAATATTGAAAAATAAAATGTACTAAATTTTATAAGATTCTGATCCTCTCCCTCATGTTTCAAAGTTAAATATATTTTATAAAATTATATATTTCTTTTTATGGGTCCCCTAAAACATGTCCAAGTTATTTTGGTAATAAGTGGATTAAATCATTTTTAGTTTAAATTTAGTTTCTTCCCTAAGAATTTGGATATATGTGGGTTGATACTCAACATTAGGTGAACTTAATTACCTTAATGTATGGTTATTTTAATCAATTTTATATAAATTAATTTTCGGTTCATCATTTCTTCTATAAGAAGAATGATTTATAGTATTTTTAACGGGTTATGTGTACTCTTTCAAAGGATCAGTATACATGTCTTGGTTTTAATGACACAAAATCCTCTCTAACTTGGGTTTGAATATCGGTATATCACCTGGATAAGAACATGTCATTAACATGTATTAACAATAAAATAAGTTATTATAAATCTTTATATTCAAAAATAAAATAAATAATATTAATATTTAAATATTTTACAAAGAACTTATTAAAATTATACACTATAAACATTTCCTTTCTTATGAAATGATGTCAAAATTTTAGTAGGTTTTTATAACACATCAAAGTAACTGATTTTTAAGGTAAGAGTGTGGTTTAGGTAAAACCATAGGCCTCTTATTATTTATAATTAATGGGATAGATTATGGATTTTAGATAATTTTAACATATAATAAAAACGGGGGGGGGGGGGGGGGGTTGAAATTGTTTTGATGTAAAACAGTGAAAACAATAACTTGAATTAAACCAATAAATTTAATAAAATGAATTTGATTTAAAAAATAAGATAAGGTGATCATTTAAAGTTTTCTACACAACATTTAGAGTTTATTATTATTGTAATATCACTTAGGTTTGGATTAAATCTTTGGTTGAGGTTGAACAAAATCCTAATTACCTGATATCCTCCTAAAATTAATGCATAGTGAACTACTACTTGATAAAATAGTCACAATGTCAATATAAAACCCATATAAAGGATATAAGAGCTTATAAAGAACATTTTCATCTCAAATATGTGAGAAATAAAAGGATTATTGTGTTTTAAAATTATGATAACTAAAGTTACACACTCAATGTTCCAAACCAATTTTTTAGTAAGAACAAAATTTCATTCATACATAACAAAATAAAGCCTCAAAATTAGAACCATAGTAAAATATAATTAAAATAAAATTTTCAAATAAAAATTAAAATAAACCAATATACAATTAATTCACTATAGATCTATTCTCTTTCTTTATGATTGTTTAATTATTTGGTCACCTTGGAGATATGGGGGATTTTATAAAAAACTCTATATTTGTAACACCCTAACTCCCAGAACCTAGAGTCAATGATTGTTTTATTACATTTTTATAAAATACAAGATATAAAATTACACGAGATCCAATATTTTAGTGGTCTTATTACACTATAAACATAATTTATCATTATATTTCATTTTAAAAAAATAAAATTGATCATAAAAATTCAATGAAAAGTTCTTTATCCCATCTATAATTTCATTGGCTCATTCATAGTATTATTTTTGGTTCCTTTAGAAAAAATGGAAAAAAATAAAGGGATGAGATCAGAAGCTTGGAAAGGTGTAACAGAAAATGGAATCTATCATGGAGCAAGTGAGTATTAAATAAAATGGAATGAATAATTTATAATAAAAAAATTCCATATAAATGATAATATTAGCATGTAATATATCTATGGATAACTAAAACATGGATAATAAAAACATAGATATAAATAATCACATGGATAATAATAAAGGATTTCATAGTGATGGAATGAATAATTTTGGATATAATAAATATACCGTTAAGTCCTCTTGATAATATATCATATATAAATGGTTGAGGTACACACAAAATTCCCAAGATAGTTTGTCTCATGATACATACCAATGTATTATAGAGCTATATAATTCCAAGATCGACCCATAAACTAACAAGTCCAATGCATATGTCATATCAAATGATTGAATGAAAAATAAAATATGAAATCAAAATTCGGTATAAATAAATAATTATGAAAAATAAAATAACAAAATTATTAATTATCAATATTTCCCTAATCAATAAATGGAATAACTTTCTATGTAAACACCCTTTAATATAAATTAAGAAATATTGAGAGTTCATATCATATTTGGTAAAGGGTATATGGTAAAGTAAAAAAATTAAGAAAACATGGAAATAATGGATTTGGTTTGTAATAAAGAATGTGGACATATAAGAAAAAGTTATAACAAAGGTAGAGAAGAATGGCGATAAAGAAAAATTTCACAAGAACAATAATGAATATGAAAAACCATTGTGATCAAAGTAGTGTATTTACTAAAAATTAATAAGGGTTGAAAGGAGACCATAAATTCATTACAAATGAAGGAGGTATTGTATGTTTTTATTTTTAGTAATTATAATTTGAGATATGAAATAGAAGTTAAAGTAATTCTAATTAAAAATAATGGATATTTTGAAGAAAACTCTTTACTCAGGTCCTATATTGTTTTGTTTTCCCATTTAAAATCCTAAATAATAAATTTACATTTATTAATTAGGTTATTTAGAAAATTATTCAGGATATTTTCTATATTATTATTTATTTTGAGTCAATCATTATCATATTCATTTCATTTACTAAATTAATGTTTTTTACATCAATCATTTTGAGGTCATTTGGTTCATAATGTCTAAAACTACATTGGTATTAATGTATTAATCAAAGATCCTTGATCAATTATTTAAAAATCTCTAAAAGTATCAAGGTATATGAAAACATAATCTTCCCCTAAGGTAGTTTAAAACCACCATGGTGAGTGGATTTTTTCCAAGAAGTTTAAAAGAAGGGAAGAAAATATTTTTTTAGGTATTCTAGAAACTTTATCTCAAAGTTAACCTAATTTTTTGGGTAGGTTTTAGAGATTATTTATGTTATTGGAACAAGTGAGATAAGAATTGAAAGGGAAGTAAATATTTTTTGATATGTGTATTTCAACATAGTAACGACTTATGAAATATAGTTAAGAGATATGTGATGTGTGTTCTCTCATAATTGATGGATCAAAATGATTCCCAAACCATGATAATGGAATCATGGATGAAAAGTAAGTGTATGTTTAAAATAATTTTAAATCAAAGAATCAAAAATTAGAAAAGATAATTAGGCATGGAAACTCTTACCTTGATCTTTGAGTTACCACCTTTAGATTGAGCATAAAATCCTTGGAATTGGTAATTGTGGTCACATGAGGGGATTAGTGACCTGGGAACGAATGTTTTTAGATTAATGAGGGTAAATATTTGTTAATGTAAAAATTTTTGGAAGTGAGGAGAAAAGGGTGGTGTAGAGGTATTTATATAGAAAACAAAAGGGATATTTTAGAATAATTTATTGATAATTTAATCATTTTGGCCAAAGATAATGAATAATTTTGATTTCCATGAAATTTATTGGTTTATTATTAAAAAAAGATGATTTTTATAGTAAAACCAACAAAAAACAAAAAGGAATTTTGAATACACTCTATTAAGGATAAATAACCGATTGTAGTTTTTTATTTGAATAAAATATAACATAGCTTCCAAAATTTCAAATATTTGTTTATAAATTTAACTTTTTTTAAATGCATTATTTTACTCTTTAATACCATTTTAAGTTGAGAGAACATTTTTATGAATTTTTAAGTCATATTTGTATTATGATGATTTCATAATAGTTATGAATATTTATAAAAAATATATATTTTAATATTAAAAAAATAAATTTCTTCAGAAAAAACCAAAAAATCATCGTTAGGTAATTTCAAATTTATGAATCAATAAAGAAAGAAACTTTTATAAAATTAAAATTAAAAAATTCATAAATTTAACTTTGACATAATATCATATAATACATGGGGAAATGTTATTTATAATAAAAACTCTCTATTTCATTATGAGTGGATACATTTATTTTTATTATTATCGATTAATTATTATATGAGTAATAATTAATTATATATCCATGTAAAAAATTTATATTTTATGAAATTATACTTCTAATTAAGTGTAATTTTTATTTTGAATACATAATTTAGAAAACAATTTTAGTGTAACAAACTTTATATATTATTGTTATAATTCAACAACAATGACAATTTTTCATTTCTAAAAAAATATTTTATCAACATTTTGTGACCATTTTTTGATAAAAATACCCCATATATATGGGGAATTACATTTAATTTTTTTATATACTATTATTTGCATGTATTTATTGTCCCATTGTAATACTTTAAATTTTAAGGAGTGTATTTGTATCTCATATGTAATGTTCTACACCACTAGTTGCAGTCATTCTTGGGAATGTAACTCTCTATATGATATTTAAATTTTTTTATGAAATAAAATGACCTATTTTCTTGTGAAATATATATAGTGAAATACCAGGTGTTACATTATCCCCAATTAAATAATTTCTTCATTGAAATTTGATGTAAACACCATTCCCTAAACAGACGTGGGTAATTATAATACTATTCACTAATCAATATACATTAATATGAATTACTAATTATATTATTATAAATTTTATTTATTTATTTTATTGTACACTTATATTTATAAGGGTTACATTAATATTATAGTGAGCATATAGGGACGTCATTTTTCTATCAGTCTGATTCCCATCTGTCAGTTTCTAAAAGTCACATTACCCATCCAATAGTAATATTATCCCATATATATATACACTTCATCTTAATATATAAAATAATTAAAATCCTTATTTTATTTCTTTTGAAATGTCTATTTCACTAATATTTTTTCCTTCATAATAGAAATATATCTTATATAATTAATCCTTTTAGACTATGATCTTATAAATTTCAATGTTATTGTGCTTCCCAACATTGTTACAAGTTCTATGGTACTAGTTTAAACTATTATAGTGAATGTAATCTTCTTGTTTTTGATGTAATATTAGGATGAAATAATTGAATATTCATTATGAAATAGTTTTTTTGATAAAGTGTTTATTTAATATGGTTTAATCTTTATAGGGAGATCCCTACATTGGTAATAGGTGTTGGTATGATTTCCATTCCTTTCAATATATTCAATTTCTAAAAAATGTAATATAATTAATAAGATCCTAAAAATATGAATATTTAATCACATTATAAAATTAACATGTTGTTAAATTATTCTTGTAATTTTTTTGAATATTCTAAGTGTTTATAAAAATGTTTTTGTTCTCTAATTATGTTCTTCTAAAATATGTTTCCAAGGTTTCTACTAAACTTTCTATAATACCAACTATATTACCAAAACTCCAATAACCCAGAGCCAGTGGTTATTATATTACACTAGTATAGAATATAAGAGATTACATTAAACACGATCTAATAGTTTAGTTGGAATTGATGAATATATACATAAATTATCCTTACATTACATCTGAAATCTTTAAAATTCATCATAAAAATTGAATTATTTTTTATTAATTTTATAACTACTTTGTGTCATTCATAGTAATTTACTTGTATCCTCAGTGAATAAGGTAATAAAAATATATGGGTGATATTAGAGACTCAGTAAGGGGTTGCATAAAATGGAATAAATCATGGAGTAAACTTGTCATAAATAATATGAGAATAAATAATTATCAAATTATTCTTTTTAACTAATAACATGAGCATGAAATATATTCATGGACAACATAAAAATAGAAATTAATAATTTCATGGATAACAATAAATAATTTCATAATGATGGAATTCATAATTAAAAATATCAAAAACATACCACCAAGGCCCTATGCTAAGTCATAATACAAAAATAGGTCATGAATACACTAAATACCTTAGCTAGTTTGTCTGATGATACCCACAGATGAATTAGGGGAAATATAATTTCAGTTTCAACCAATTACTTAATAAGTAAAACAAATTCATCATATAAAAAATATGAATAAAAAATACTATATGATATCAAAATTTTATTCTAATAAATAATTATCCAAATTGAAAAAACAATTTTACAGATAATAAATATATCTACAGTTAATAAATGGAAAAAAATTTAGTTAAGCACCCATTAAATATAATTAGAAATATTTAGTGTTTGTTCCATATAGGGTAAGGGGTATACGATCAACTGAAAAAATAATAAAATATGGAAAAAGTGGATACGGAATAGAATATATATTGTGAAAATAGAAGGAAAATACAAAACCATGGTAGATGTAGAGGGTTTTAGAGAACATTTTCACAAGAATGAGAATGAAAAGTAAATTCCCTTATGAACAAAGTAAGATATAAACTACAAATCCATAAGTATGGAAATGAGACCCTAAATTTATAAAAATTAAGGTAACATAGTAAGGTATTACATTAAATATATTTAATTTTATAAATAATGGAGAATGACGAGGAATACTACTTGAAAATACTGAATATTTGGAAGGAAACTATTACCACAAGTTTTGTCTTGTTTCATACATCCCTTTAGCCTCTATAATAATAAAAATACATTAATTTATTACTTTATTCAGAACCTTTTTCTATTTTTTATTATTATTCCTTTTAATTCATTTATTATCATGTTACTTTTATTTACAAAATAAATATTTTTTAGACTAGTTGTTTTGAGGTTATTCGGTTCATAATCATTAAAGATAATTTTCTGTAATTTTATTAGTCAAATATCATTATAAATTGGTTATATAATATCTATCTATTTCAAGGTATGTTTTTGACATCATTCAATAAGGAAAATAATTCAACAGATAATGAAATTGTCACTATTCTGAGAACCTTCCCCAATAAGCTTGTTTTTTTATGGTTAAAAAAGTAACTATGATAATTTAATTTTAATTTCTTTATTAGGATGGATATTTTACCATTCTAGAATATTTAACTTGAAATTAATTTAAAATTAATTTTATATTCAATCATGAAATCATTTTTTAAAAATATCTATGAAATGTGAATGTTAATGAAAATATCATTTTTTATTTTGGAAATATAAAACCACCACAATGAACAATTTTTTCTAGAAGAGTATAAAATAATAAAAATCCAAATAAATATTTGAGTTTTATAAAAATGTTATATTTCAATTAAAATACCATTTAAGGTAAGTTTTAAATATTATTTATGTATTTGAAATGCAGAAGAGAATAATTGGAATGAAAATAAATCAATTTTTAAACCCATATTTGGATATAGTAACAACTTATGAAAAAGAGTTAAGTGAGAGTTAATAGGTGATCTATAATAAATAATGGATAAAATGGATTTCAATTACATGATAATTGAATCATGATAGTAAAATAATTAGAGTTTTAAAATATTTTTAAGACAAATAATAACAAATATGAAAAGAGAAACTTTCTTGGAAACACTTACACTGATCTTTGAGTCACCTCCTTTTAATTGTGATTAAAGCCTTTAGAGGAGGGGATCTTAGTTTAGTCACCTCCTTTAAATTTTTATTAAAGCCTTCAAATGAGGGGATCTTCGTCTCACAATGGGAGTAAGAACATCGAGAAGGATTTTTAGATTTGGATTTAGAAAAACCCTTATAAAATTAAGGAATTTTAGAAGTGGGGAAAAAGGGATGGAGGAGGTGTGTTTATATGGCGAAGGGGGAGGGGTATTTTAGATTAAAGCATAAATTATTTTATCATTTAGGAAAAATTTTATGAATAATATTTATTTATATAAAATATATTTATTTATGATTAAATAAATGAGGTTTATCTTAGATTAAAACCAAGAAAAAATGAATGGAATCTTGGAAAAACCTCGTTAAAGGAAAAGAACTGAAAGTATTTATTTATTAAAATAAAATATAACATAGGTTTCAAAATTTAAAATATAGGTTATAAATTTAATTTTTTTAAACGAATTATATTATTTTTTTAATTCATTTTAAGTATATAAAAAGGATTTGTAAAGTTTTTATTCACATTTATATAATGGTGATGTCATAAATGTTATTATATTTCCTCTAGGGCCTCCCCTTCAGATTATATTTCTATTTTTTCTTATGTGTGTTCCTTTCCCCAGAAGGTTATTATTTTTTTTACTAGTGATTTACTTGGAATCTATTATTATAGGCCTCTATAACTCCTCCCATCCCCAGCCCAAGGCTATCGGGTTAAGCTCTATTCTTTAATAAAAATATCATATTGCTATATTTATAGTTTTTATTTAATTTTCTATACTAAAAATCATAGTTGTTCTAAAGAACGTGACTCTATAGTTGAGTTGTGAAATTATGATTAAATAAAATAAATATGTTGTAATGAAATATTTATAGAGTAATATTAGATGTTACAATATTTATATTTTTTTCCCTATGAGGATGGGACCTTCTAAACATACAAGATGATGAGTGGAATCATATAACTATCCAAAATGGTAATGTTTAACACCCTTGGATGATTTTATAAATCAGGTACCCAATGACTTAATTGATATCCATAGTGGGGAAATTTTGAGAAATAGGATTGATCAAAACACTTGGCTTGATATTTTGGTTAGGTATAAAGCCTTATCATATTTTAGGAAAAAACTAGAAATTTATTTCCATACTTATTGGATGTTACTACACTAAATTTTATAGAATTTAAAGGTTTTTAGGGAGCGATATGGTCAGATTATAGAAGTAACATTTTGATAGTGAACAACGAATATTCTTTCCCATGATTCCACCTTTTGTGTCTTGAAGTGAATAAATTAGGATTTTTTCTTCTTCAAAATACTAGTATACAACTTGGGAATTGATTCAAACACCAATATTGGGCACAATTAGTTGGATAGATATTATATTATGTTAGTTTTAAAATAAGAAAACTATTTTTTATTAGACATATTTTGGAATTTTTTTTCCAATTTCATCATGGCCTCTCTAAATCATCTTCACTTATAATGAAAACACTAAAAAATTGAAATTTATCATTTAACATTATTTATATTAATTTAATTATAAAATAATTCGATTCTTATATTATGAAATTTAAAACCAAAAGTTGTTAAAAATATTGGTATAAGGGTGGAAAAAGGTATATGAATCGCAATATAATTAGTAATGAGAAGAAACCAATTTGTTAGAGATTTTATTTATATCACTAATAAAGTGTTATTAAATAGATTTTAAAAAATTATTAAGAATTTATTTTGTGTTGATGGATTTTGAAGATGTTTAGATACAATCTAGTGGGAAAGGGAAGAAGGTTGGATAGTTTTCCTTAGGAACCACAACATGCATATTGGGTCACGATCTGATGGCTGTTTCACGGTGTGAGAATTTTTCATAGATTGGGGAAGAAATCATGGGTTTTAGGAACCATGATTTTTTGGATGGAATTTATATTATGACATGATTGGATTTGGTAATGTCATTAAGATTTTTGAGGATAATTTCGACAATTTGGGAAACCTTTACATATTGAATGAAAAACCCTTATATATGGATTTACTCTTATGTATTTCATTTTCCATTTTCATATACATGGTGTGAATAATGTTTTTCACACAATAATTTCCAAGAGGTTGAGTCACTTTTTTATTCCATTTTAGGTGTAATTGTACAATGGTTCATAGAGGTGTAGTAATAGGTTGTCACGAGATTAAGAGAGAACTGTATAGAAATTATTCATTGAGAGATATTTTTATTGGCATGGAATGTTGCACAAAACCATTAATATCTTAAAAAATAACATATTGTATATTTATACACTCAGGTTTATGGTAAAATATCTTTTTGATTTTACATAAGCCTTTAATAATATATTAAACCCGTAAATATACCCATTCCATGTGAAATAATAATAATAATATTTAATCTCATAGTTTGTGCAAACCTTCATAATGATAATTACTATTTTAGAGACTAACAAATATATATTTATCATCAAACCTGAATCTTGGTCCATTAGTGCTCCACATCAATTATTTAACTATAAAATAAATATTTAATTAAATATTATTCAATAAATAAATATAATATTCACAGTGAGTGGAATAAATATTTAATTAATATTCATGTAAATACAAATAATTATTTTTTACCTTGAGAATAAAAAAAGATAAATAAATATTATATATTTATGTAATTATATAATTAAATTATGGATTAATATTTATTTTATATTTGTGAAAAAATAAAATATCATGAATAAACAACATTACTCAGTTTAGAGAATAAATTTTATTTAAGAAATTAAATTCAAATATAATTTAACTGAGATCAGTGGGTACTCTTAGTTTGTGACTCTATAGGCCTCTTTATCAGTGGTATTATGCATGATTTCTTAATGTCTAAGATTACTATCTAGAAATGTGTCAAAGAACCCATAAATAAATAATCCAATGTCTTAAATATGAAAATCATATATGAATCCTCATGGTGTAATATAATCCTTTTTTCTTGATATTCCATCATGCAGGTTGCACACTCATGTCATCAACCTATATCATTAATACACATTTCTTTGAATTCTAAAAATTAACTCATCCAAAAACTATAGCCATGTTATTTAGTTTGATAGTTCTATTCCAATAAAAGTATTATGATATCAAATTCCATTAAAATATAAGGGAAAAACAGTACTCAACTATTTCATTAATAACATATCACTCCCGAAACACTTAACATTATGAAATTTGGTGCTAACCTATTTCATAAATGTTTATGTAAATACGGATATGTTTTCAACTCATGATAAGTATTAATTATAATCTTAAAGTCTTGGAATCATTATATATTATTGAATTTATAAATTTCCAATGACACCCAAACATACAAAGTTACTACTAGTGGTTCTATCCCTATAATCATTAGTCTTGGAGATTACTAAGTAAAAACTTCATGATATAAAGTCTCATCCACAAATTAGTATTCTCACCTGACAGTATTTATCATTTGTGCACTATCAGATGAAATAACATGACTAGAGGACTAATTTTATTAACATCACCATTTCATATCAAGGTTCTCATCATTGTGGGTGATAACTTAGGACCTTTTAAATGGGACTAATACTATAGGACTTTTTCGTATTAAATATATACATATAAATAATCATGATGTCATAATATATTTATTAATATTTAATGAATATAAAAGTAATCTAAAGTATAAATTAGTTGGTTCTAGGGAAAAAACTCTAATACACCCCCACCTTCACTAGAGCCAATTAAAAATGACTAGTTAGTTCTCACATGTGAGACCTGATTCTTCTATGTTTTGATATAGCTTTTGGGTCTATTATTTTTCCATGATTAGGGTTGATGTGGATACCAGATTTTGTGGTGAATCTTCATTTTGAGACATCAGTAGTTTGAGAAATTATAGCAAGTAATAATTTACCCAAGAATCCAATTATTATTCCCTTTTCTTAAATATAAAATTTTAGATTATATAATAGTTAGAGTTTATCATAATAATGATAATAATTATCCTATTTTGGTATAACCTAAATTGATTATATTATTTCTGAATTTATTCTTAAATTACATCAAAATCCTTTATATACATTGTTATCATAGATACGACAACCAAAAGCTGTAATTAGTTTGTTTGGTATATTATATTAGCCTTAATATGATCCAAAATCAAAATTTATATAATGGGAAATTATATTTATATCCCCTTAAACAATAGTATTTAAATTTATCCTCTTACTTGAAAATCATCTTGTTCTACTTCCTCAAATAGTTTAAGTTATTTATAAATTAAATTATGCATAGTTTAATTTTTTTTTTGATATTTTCACTCCACAAAACATATATATTAAATATTATCACATATCATGGAATATTAAATAAATTAATGGCACTAAATCTTGTTAAATTCTATCCATAGTCTCATATAGTTCCTACACATGGTTCCGTGGAGAGATTTTATTCTATATGGCATGAAAACGTTTTGGTCTTGAATTGTTCTCTCTTGTCAAGGTATATACCGTTACAAGATTAAGTAACCTGATAAATATAGATTTATAGTTCCCATTCCATATAATTGTGTAGATATTTTAATTAATTCTTGGAGAATAAATTTTAGAATTATAAGACTAATATGACTAAATTTTTATTTTCATATGTTATTAATATATAAGTATTGGAAAGTAGTAGTACTTCCACTAACCCTTTATAGACACATGACACTGACTTGTTCCAAACATTTATTTTTTGATCACTATGATTATTTCTATCCATAAATGGATATGATTAATTTGTATATCTTATTCAAGTTTATTATTTTCACTAACCCTTTTGGTTATGTCATATGGACATATTCCAAAGGGTCACCATTAAGGAAACTATCCTTGATAATCAACTACCCAATATAATGATCATAAAATATTTATATGACAAATATAATTCAATTGATTTTTTTCATGATTATTGATGTAAATGTATTATCATAGAATATATCTTACACATCCTTTTAATAATCAATCGTTATTTATTATTAATGACATGTACCATCCATATATAGTTTATCTTGAATAATCACCAATAGTATCTCGTCAAAAAACATCCAAAATATGGTACCCATGAATTTTGGTACATTGATTCCATTACTTAATTCATAGATACGTGTCAATATTATCATATTGTCATTTATTTATAATTTATTCATTATTAATATTGTGTGTGTTTGTGCGTATATATATATCACCCACTATGAAGAACATAAACCACTTATTTGTGTTTTAACTTCCTATAAAGTATGTATCTTTGGAATCAATCCTCCCACTAAGCTTAATATACTCTATGTTCTATTGAAAACTCATGTGTATCTTGATATTAGACTTCAATAAAGTCTAGTCTATTCCAACCATCTCAAAATGATTTGTTCTTCCCTTTTATAGATAGGTAATCATTTTGGAGTTATAAGGTAATATCTTTAGTAGATGTAGGATAAGTAATAAAGATAAACTTAGTGTTTCTTGGATGTTTCTTTATAGATAAAGTCATATTTTGGAAAATTATTCCCACTAAACACTAGTAACTACAATTAATAGATTATTTATCATATTTCAATTAATATGACATCCAGTATTTAATTTATTTGGAACACAGTTTGTTATTATGTTTCTATGTGTGAAACATGCCTTGGAATAAATTATGGAAGAATATAAATATATATATATAAGACATTTAATTGATCCCCATTTATTACAACAAAAAATTGATGTATAAGGTAATATGACTTTGTGATTACCTTTAATTCTCAAATTAATTATTGATGAATACTTGGTTATTATACACTCTTCCAAGCCATCCTAGAGGTTCTTATATTAGTTACCAAAAGTATTCATTTCTTCACTATGAATTTTGAAAAACACTAAAATAATCTCATAATGTAAATTGACATACCTTTTATCTAGGCCTTTAGAACATTTCAAACAGTTTTTGTTGAACTAACTCTAGAAACATTAGAGGATTACTTTATTTATAGTGGTTTATTTTTTCAAAAATATTATAGTGAACTAGTCAGTATACCTAGTTCCATATCACAAAAGTTACGGGAACACTCTTCTAGATATAAACTTTTCAACTACTATCAGTTTTACTTTACAAATTATTATCATTCTATAACAAGGAATTATTAGTCTTATATTTATATTAATATTTGATTATGAATTTAAAATATATATTATTTAGGTATTATAGAACTATTAATTAAGTATGAAACTATAACTACATCTATTCCACAATGATATAATATCTCATTGTATCCAAATGGGAACTAAGAATATTTCTAGTAATAATACTAACAAATAGTTCAACTTGAATCCATCAGTAAATCATTAAGTCATGGACTACTCTAAACTAATCTAGGAATCAAAATTTTTATATTTTAGATAATACATCTTTATTTTAGTAATATTTCTTTACTTATATGGTTCCTATGTCTCAATACATATAAAAAATTATTTTTAATACCCAAGAAGTATGAAAAAAGTCTTACATTGATGAATATAATTGAATCGGAAACTTCCATTACATTTTATTTTAGTTACTCTTATAACAACCTTTCTTTCTACATGAGATGAAAATAATATTATGTTTTTTTCTTTACCCTTGACCCCCCTCATGTTTTTTGGGTGTTTCATAATTTCCTTATGACTATAGTTAGTTATAAGGTCTTTATCTTCTCATTTCCTCTTTTTTACTATAATAACTGAATACTTTTTCTATTTCATGTCCTCATCTAATAAAAAATTTAGAGATAGGAGAACAATGATATACTTCTATATTTTTTTCCTTTTGGAATTCATAAAAACATCGAGAAATATCTTTTGAAGTTATGAAAGGATGAGATTATTATAAAATTAATCAGGTGGATTAAACATGATAACATCTTAATTCTCAATGCAGGAAATGAGTTTTACTATTATATGTTCAAATGGAACACATTATCCAATATTTATCATAAATTGTTCCTTGTATATCTAAAAAAACTCATATCTAGATCATAGACAATAAAGATCATAGTGATTTTTGAACATTCTCTAGGATTCCATGTTCTCATGTGACTTCTTAAGATCGCTAAACATGGATGATAAAATCAAACACTAAATATATAGTGAACCATTCAAGTGTTTTTCATGGAGAATGAACTCTTCACCACTCACCTCATTACAATACAGATTAGGAATTGAGGAATATATCATGTAATACTTACATTCATGTAATTATACTTTATTCAAGTGATTATACCATTCCTAGAAGTTACCACAAGAGAGAAGATGACATATCTCCAAAATTAGATAACATATATAACAAGGTTTTTTTTCTTTCCATTTTACAATAAAAATATTAAAGTGTATCATTATTAATTTACTTAATTACCAGTTACGTTAAAAATAATAATTTTAATTTTAATTTTATTATTATTCTCCCACTATTTTATCAAGTAACAAAAAACCTCATCATTGTACTCATAATATCTTATTGTGTGAAAATTCTAGTTGAAATGATCATAGAACACTTCTCATTACCTATAATATGTCCATGGAAATCTTAAGAAGTATTTAAAGTAGGAAATATTTCTAACTACAAAGAGTAATCTCTTTGATTTGTTGAGTAGACTCCCCAATCATGAAATCTTGACTCAGATTTCCTCGACACTTCCTTCTAAAATTGTATTCAAGTGACTATAACCATAAAACCAATACAGTTTGGTTAATCTATCCCAAAAACTCCATAAAAACTCCTCAATAAAAGTATGTGTTTAAACTATGTATATATGGAACCAACCACAATCATTACATAATATTGAGTTAAGTAAAGAATATTACTTTATTTCACATTGAGGATCTTTTCAAGTTTAGTGTTTTAGAGAATTAGGCCATAACTCAAACATAGAAAATCTATAACAATACAAAGTGGAAAATTACAAATAATATCATTTTTTCTATAATCTAAAACATTCAAAATAAATCATAATAATTTTTATGAAAAATATTCATGTAATTCAACATGTAATATCCAAATCCTTACTCATACTTAAGTCCTGTGAATAAGATTAAAGACTTGGGATGAGAATAAAAATCTCAATAAGGTATATTAAAATATGGAAACCATTTATCCATTAGTAAAAATTAAAACCCATGAAAACTTTATCATAAAGTAATATTTTTCACCCTTAAAAATTAGTAAATACATTCTTTAAAAAATAAGATATTTTTATACCTTTTGTACAATCAAAATATTACCATAAAACCTATAGAAAGAATATAAAATATATAAATTAAACTTGGGAAATAATTATACTTAAATTGAATAACCATGTGGTTGACTTTCATACATGTCACTCTTACAAATGGAATAGCCATAGAGATTAATTCCACACCCAATTAATTGGATGTTATAACATAATCACCTGTACTTGGTTTATAAAATAAAAAACCGTCCTTGATTTATAACATAACCACCCATAAAATGTTAAAGTACCATTATATAATCTTAACACATAAAAGATTGTAATTTTCATAATTCCACCCATTAAATTTATTTTCCAATCACAAGAAATCATTTCAATATATTGAAATAATCAATCTATTTTCAAAACCATTTTCATTAAAAAAAAATACTTAGAAAAGTGACTAAAGGGGTTTCTATTCCTTTAAAAAACATTAAGGATTATATAGGAATTCATATATCAAATAATGGTCATGACGAAGAAGAAGTTGTTGTCGCTATTTATGATAAGAAGAACATTCCTTTTGTCATTTTCCAAAACATTCTGTATAAAACATGTAAAATGGTTCCTTTTGAAAAATGTTAAAGGTAATTAAGAATTAAACAAAAAATTTCTTCATATTAGTCATATATTCATATAAATAAATATGTAAAATAATATCAATAATATTTTCATGGAGAAAAATATGTGATAAATAAATAGTTAAACATTCAAGGTGTCCCATAAAAATTTGAACATAAAAATATTAATCCCCATAAAAGAATAAAATTTTAAAAAAAATTATATGATAATAAATAAATAAATTATTAGTAAAATGGGATGTCTATACACCTAATAAAAGAATGTTCATGTATAACATCAAACTGTGCCTCAATAAAAGGAGATTATGATGAAGTATCTTACATTGAGTCTGATTCATCGCATATGTTCCTTATCTTCTTGAATAATATATTTATGTTAATAATTTACTTTCTTGGGAACCCTTTTCATGTTCACCATTCCTTTTCTGTTAATTTATATCATGTTATTAAAATTAATTAATTATGAAATATTATATCAGATGTTTTGATGATATTTGGTATTTGAGTGCAAAATGAAATTGGTAAGTCAAATACAATCAAAGAGGTCATTAGTCCATTATCTACAGAATAATATTCAAGACATAATAATGAATTTATTTACATAAATTATACTTTTAAATAAAACCATTTATGTATGTTTATGAGAAATGAATGATGTGATAATCATGGAGATGGTAGGTCGTACGTACCCAAGAGTAACATTTCCACTTTTCAATGATAATTATGGAATGTATGTAGTCTTTATTTTTTCTTTATAGAATTATAATTATATCCTTAAAATAATATTCATAATTCAAATATACTTATTTATATCATCAATGTGATGTGGTTATGAAAAATTAACCACATCGCTTCGTTGAGGTGATAGTTCACACGTACAAATGAACATCGTTATCATTTTCATGCGCATAGAAAGTAAGAATGTAATAGATATATTATTCTCTTATAATGAAAAATATTTAATTAATATAATATATAAACATTAATTCTAAAATTATAAATAAACTTTGGAGATGTTAATGGAAAATGAATTATATCAGTTCGTGGAGGTGATAGCTCAAACATACACACAAACTATTAATTCATTTTCAATTTGATGTAATCAGAGATGGATTTAGGTGATGATATTAACATAATAAAATATAATTATATTTACTATAATGGAATTACGATCACATAATAGTTAGATAATATATTAAGGAAGTGGAGTAAGAAATAAAAAAAAAACAAAAAATTAAAAACAATACCTCTTCTTCAGATAGTCTTCTTTGATTAACACCTTAACACCTCTTTAAAAAGTTTTCTACCTAAAATAAGGCATATTTAATGTTTATATAGACTCTAGGAAGGTATTTGGGGAGATATTGTCTAAGATTTTTTTTTAAAAAATAGAGATGGATGGGTGAACATTTATAGGAGAGGGGAGGATCACTCTTGGTATTCTTCAAAGTATTAAATTAATATAAATTAATTTTCCATTAAAAATGTCTCCAAAATTATTAATTTATATGGTAGGATAAGTTGGAGTATAAATGAAATCATCCAATAAAATTTATACAAGTTTTGAATATTTTTTTAATTCTTATCTTTTATTTTTAATCCTTATTTTACCCTTTTAACTCTTACCATGTAATCATGTAATTTGAACTTTGAGGGTTAATATAAATAATATAACATTACAAAATACCAATAAATGAGTAATTAATGATATTTTAGGACTTATCCCAATTATTTGGAAGAATTTTATAATTTTATAATTTTTATATCATTTATTAAAATATTATTTATTTAAAGATATCAATTATGTTAATTTTGGCACTACCCATTACTTGATTTTTAAAAAATATCATAAAAACATGATATCTTTAGAAAAAACTCCATTAAATCACCCCTAACATATTAAATTGACACATAAAATTCGTAGATGACATAAATTATATACAATTATATTTATTTTAATATTTTTAGTATCATTTGTTTGATTCTTCTATTAATGAAGCAATTACGACATCATCATTGTGTCACTTTCTTAATTTAATTATTTATTTCCTAAAAATTATAAATTAATTAAAATTACTTATTCTAACATTTTATATTTCTAAATACTATTTATATTCGAACATATCCCTTATATAACCCCATATTAAAAATATTTTACTTGTTAAAAACAAGAGTGTGACGAAATTGTCTTTTCTTTGAATAAAAACATAAATATCTTAAATTCATCCAAGTGGATTAAAAAGGTTATATTTTTTACCAAGGATTATTTTAGGTATAAAATAATAATTCAATTAAATTAGGAAAGGTGTTAAGGTAATTTATAACATTATATGTAACCTTAATTAACCGATTTACCCTTAACTCTAGTAATAAAAATAATTACAAAAGTTACTATTCATATTTTTCAAAAATAATGTTGATCCCATTTTTCCCAAATATCATAATGATTATGAAAATTTATATCCATTTTTCAAAAATTAAATACAAAAAAGTGGCTAAAATTAATTTGAAATTAATCCTATTGACAGATCAATAAAACATGTTTTTAAAGTAAAAACATTAAAAATTTCACAAAGTTTTTATATCCAATTTCAATGTAAAATTTATTTAAATGGACTAAAATGGATTAAATGATTAAAAATTTATTTAATAAGACTTTAAAAGTAATTAAGAAAATAATTTATCAATAAAAATAAATTTGACAAAAAAGAAATTTTGAACTAATATTTTGTATTATTCACTATTCATCAGAATATGAAAGTTCTCATAAAAATACCAAAAATTCAACCAATGTAAATTTGTATACTCTAATTATAAATAATAAGTTTATTTTATCAAATAAAATTTATAAAATTGACAAAATATTTATTTAAAAGGGGTTTACCATTAAAAGTCGGTAAAATGCCTTTAAAAAAATACTCCTTTTATGCATACAATTGAATTTATTATTATATAATGTCTAGAAAGAATATAAGATAAATTCTAAACATTATATTGTATATTATATATATATATATATATCTATATTTCATTAATAGAACCCAACAAGAGTGATTTTATTATTTTATAAATATAGTTCTTCACACATAAATAGTTTTTCAGAAAAATATTTCCATTTATTTTTAAAAAATGTTTCCTTTTCAATTATAATTAATTGGTTAAAAAATAATTAATTATATATACATTCCTAAACCATAATTTCAAAATTTATTTAATACTGTTCTTACCTACCTTTCTAACAGTCCGATTATAACAATAAAATTTAAATAATAACACCTAGTTGTTTGTTTAATCTTGATGTGGTGTATCATGTATTATATTGAACATATTGTTTCCTTTTTAAAACTCTATATGTTACAATTTGTATTTAAACACTTAGTTATATGGTTTTGTTCTAAATTGGGTAATAGAAGGGTTAGTTTTAAGTAATGTATAGTGGGGGATTTTGTTCATTATGGGTAATTTTTTTATTATTCTATACATTCCTTGTTTATATTAATTGGATTTAACATAAGTAAATAAACATGTAATAATAAAACATTTATGCATAATCTGTTTATTTTTATTTTATATTTTCATGTAAATTGATTTATTTATTTGTGATCATGGTTTGGAATCTATAAAATAAACAACGATCAAGACTAAAGTAAAATAAATAAATAAATTTATCCCGAGCTTATCTATTGGATGATTTATTGAGGAGACAATTTATCAACCTATGAACCTAGGTAAAAAACTCTTTATGCAAGTATATAAATGCATTTTAGTATTCCACCTGTTATGTCATGTATCACCTGGGTTGGTTTTCCCTTCAAATTCATCTTGAACGACCTCTATGAGCATAAATATTAATTTCATTACATATGGTTTATACTAACACATAGGTCATGGGAACCAGATGATTAATTAAGGAGAAGTCACAAAAAATAACCTTAGATAGAAAGGTCCTATATAATGTCTGAGAGAGGGATGACGTGCAGGCCATCAAATCTAATTTAATTGAAAAACCATGTAATTAATATGAAATTAAAGAAAACTAACACTTACATAGTTTTGGTCTAATCTCATGATTAGTAACATTTATACAAAAACCAATAATTTAAAATAATAATCTAGCAATCATTTTAATTCTCTATTATTTAATATTAAATGTGCTTTAATTAATTCGACTAATTATCTGACTGATAAATTATTTTATTTTATCTAATATCCATCTATCATAGTGATTCTAATTCGTTGTGATTTTAAATAAATAAAATAAAAAGGTTTCTTTTAAAAATTAATATTATAAGTACATAACATGTAATTGGAAGTTACTCATTGAGTACCTATTTGAACTATTTGACATGGTATTTTTTTGTATACAATTCACTCATGCGACATTTCACATACACATCATGTGACATAATTTAATAGCATGTACTTTAAACAAATAACACATAAAACAAATGAAAATTTCGTTGTGTACATCAATTTAATGCATGTAGAGTATGTAGTATGTAATGATAATGTATGACTTGTAGTTTCATATATTAATTAGAATTAAATTAAGAATCTAATATTATATAAAACATATCATATGGTGTATACTATTAATAAATGACACACGAAAACATAATGAAGAGGTTTAATGGAGTAATTTTCAATTTCAATTTTTATATGTAAATAAGTTGGGTACAAGACATGCACATCCAACTACATGTCGTGTATCTCACTCACTATATGTCAATAATGCACATCGAAGTAATGATTATGTATTTATACATGGACATTTCTAAGGTAAATATCATATATAGTTTGTACATGTCATGTAACATCCTTTTTATAGGGTTTTTAGTGATTACACATCATGTAATCAATATATTATGTGTATTTGACCATGTGTTTTCCACCATGAAAACACATGGACCACAAAGCATGAATCCCAGTTACATAGAGTGTAGTCCAAAAAGCCACATGCTAACCCTTTCTAGTCAATACCGAGAGTGTATTTAATAAATCAACATGTATTTGTTACATGATAATCCATGGAAAATATAGTTCATAAACATGTTTTTGAAATGAAAACTTAATTTGAAACATGTAAATGATAAATAATAAATAAATAATTCTAAATTTAAAATTCATCACTATGATACCACTCATTGGTTATGGATGTAGTAGAAGTTCCTATTGGTAAATATCCAACTTGGATTTTGTAATATTCAATGGATATTCCAAAATTTACGTGACATGTATTGAAATGACCAATGCTTGTTTTTTGATATAATTGATGAATGGTTCCAGAAACAAGAAGATATTTTCTTATTAAATTTATAATTAAATTAATGTAGAAGAAGACATATTATCTCTTCCTTGAGTTATTTTTGTTCATTGATGGTGTTGATCATCAAATGCTATTTGGTGTACCATCATTGCTTCACGTGGACCTAAATTAGAGCCCCTATAGTGGTGACCCACATGTTCTCTTTATATATTCTATTTTGAGAGGAAAACCTAGAGAAATTATTCATTTGGAGAGAATTATCTAGGCATGGAATGTTGTGAACTACCATTAACTTATTTAAAAATAACATAACAGTCTATTTATAGACTCAGAGTTAGGGTTTAATATTTACCGATTTCACAAAATCCATTAATAATATATTTAACCCATTAAAAAACCCATTCCATATAAAATAATAATATGATTATTTTTTCCAATGGAGTGTACAAACCCACGTAATGATAAATATTATTTCATAGTCTTGTAAATAAATAATTATCATTATAACTAGAACTCAGAATGTTCGCCCTCCTCATCATTTAATTTATACTAAAATAAATATTTTAGTAAATATTATTCAATAAATAAATAAATAAATATTCTATTCACAGTCTAGAGGTCAAATATTTTTTAATATTCATGTAACTAAATAAATTATTTATTTAATAAATACATTTTTCTTACCTTGTGAATAACTAGAGAAAAATAAATACAAAATATTCAAGTAATTATATAATTACCCAGTGAGAAAATATTTATTTAATATATGTGATCAAATAAAATATCCCGAATAAATAATATTCCTTGGTCCATGAAATATTATTTATTCATGTTGTTAAATTTAGATGAAATTAACTAACATTAAATGATACACTTAGTGTGTGACCATATATACTTTTTTATGTATTTCATTGGGAAGACTTGACTAATGTCCAAGATTAATGTCTAGCAATAGGCCAAGGTACCCACAAAGATAGAAGTTAATGTTTCAATGAAAAAAACTACATATGAATGATCACCTTGTAATATTATTCATTTTTCTTGATATCTCATCAACCAGGTTGTACACTAATATCATCAACCTATATACATGATATGTCTTTCTCTGAATTTTTAAAATTAACTGATGCACTTATGTGCATTTGGAATTTTCATTCTTTTATCTATATTGATTTTTTGGATCAACTGTTATGTTTTTATAACCAAAACATGTATTGATAGGTGGAATTTATTCCACAAAGGAAGGGTCAAGAAGATTTGGAATGAACCAGGAAATTATGATTGCAATTAGAGGATTTTGGACCATTTTTCCTAGTGAATGGTTACTACTAAGTCATCCAAGCTATTAACCCCAACATAACTAAACTGTGAACATCCAGTAAAGTCAAGAAAGAACTAGATGCATAGTCTCCCCCCAGGTTCCTAAACCATATGGATACTCAAGGAAACCATATGGGTTATTCTTATTAGGAGGCTGTGGCTAATCGCATGGTATCCACATAGTTTTTGAAACCATGTGGACCATCGCATGAAACTATGCACCTCAAATACTAAAGGAAAAACCTTAAGAATGGACAGTGCATGATTAAACTAACTATGCACCAAACCATGTGGAAGTTAAAATAAGGACACCTAATTTCTATTTACCCTTCTTAACAACTATCTAACCCAGAATTTGGACCCATAACCACCCATTGACACTAAGAGATTTCCAATTAATGTTAGCTGGACAATTTTAAAGGGACATAATCATTTAGAGGGTTTCCATCTTGGTAGTAGGGGAGATTGAAACTAATTATATTCATTTTTAAGATTATTCTCTTGTTTTGCTTATTTTTTCAATCCTTCTCAAATGTAGTGCACACTGGAGGTATCAAAAGATTGTTTTTCATCATTTATTCAATGATTATCTAATTCCTATTATGTGTTTGGGTTATAGGTAATGAAGATTATTTGATAATTTAATACCCTTTCCATGTTTGTGTTAGTTTGTTTTATTTCTCATAATTCTCCTACAATTAATTTCTATATCTTGATAGAAAATATGTATCAGATCAAGAACATAGTTTTCCAGGATTATTAGGGGAATTATGATGAGTAATCCCATGACCATTGGGTGCAATAATCATCTCAAAAGAGATCTGTTTCTGGAAAGTTTTTAAAAACTGATCTTAGAACCAAGAAGATTATTTCTATTAACATAATAGAAACTCATCAGACCAATGGAGTTCCATTACATTTGAATCCCATATATTTTAGTTATTACGAACAAAAAAACATGATAAGCTAATTTATTTTCGAGGGTCTTCATAACCACCAGCATCACCAATGTATTTATTCTATTTATTATTAAAAACAGTTTCAAATTCTTCTTGATTTTAGTATAACTTAAATAATTTGGAAATTGAATCATTCATCCATCGAAAATAGATCTAATAACCATAAATTAATGACTCTAAATTCAGTTAAATTTAAGTTAATTAATCACGCCTCAAGGTACAAAATACTTTAAATCTCTTTGAGGATCGACCTCATACTGATACTATACTAGTTGTGAGAATGGGTAAGTCAATTTGGGTATCCAAAAGTGACACTTCGGCCAGAATGACACAAAATTATGGCCCCATTTCCCAGGAGTAAAAAAATAGTTTTTTTTTCAATTTGAATTGTATTAATTAAGTGAAATAAAAAATAAGAAATTCTTAAAAAAATTATATTCTTAACCCCATTTTTTCTTTTAGTTATTTTTGGTTTTCCTTTTTACGCTTGGTGTGTTTTTTGTTGTTGTACTAGACCATAGGTTAATGAGCTACAATATTACTCATTCCAAGAGCGTTGAGTCCGTGTAAACAATCTCTTTTGAAATAGAAATTAAATGAACGTTATCGAGGTGATGTCTGGCCCTATGGGGGAACACAACCAGAATTCCCCCTTGGAGAATATAAAAGAGGATGACCCGATCAATATCTAGAAAGTTGGGAAACATTTTTCACTTCATGGGAATAAAAACCAACATCTTTCAACTGATAGTGAACTGAAATAGCATCCATTAGCCAAATTTATTGAGTACATTCAACAGAAATAACAATGCCTTTTAGCTCAATTTCTGCCCAGGAATTCCCAACAAAAACTACAACAGTATCATCCACTAGAATGGCTGCTATATATGACTTTGAATTGGCAGACCTATTTTTCACAAGAGTATCAGTATATTCCAAAACCTTCTTAGAAACATATTTTTTCTTTCCATACCCTTAAGAAGTTTAGATTTATATCAGTTTCTAGAGCATATATTGGATTTTTTTGGCCACCGATGCAAGACCAACATTTTGAAATTAATTTGGACATTATAAAACTCATATAGAATATGGTACAATTTTGGGGTTTTCAAATGGAGGACCTCAATGCGAATATCTCAAATTTTTTAGATATTTGTGACACATTCTGTTACCACGGGGTTTCAGAAGATTCTACTCAACTTCATTTATTTTACTTCTCAATAAGGGAAAAATAAAAGGATTGAATAAAAGGACTACTACAATGTTTCAGCCTTAGATAAAAGGCCTTAACTCAAGAATTTATTTCCAAATACTTTTCTCCATCTAAAATAGTGACATTACAGAATGAGATTAATAAATTCTAGCAGAATAAGTTAGAATATTTTTATGAATATTTGGAATGTTTAAAGTGTATTCTATGTAAATTCCCTCATCATGGTCTCCTACTATGTATGAAAGTTCAAACCTTTTATCAGGTTCTCATAACGAACACAAAATATACGGTTGATGTGGATACAAGAGTTATATTCATGAGGAAATATCTTGAAGAACTATTTGACCTATTAAAAGATATGTTAGAAATAGCTTCCAATGGAATTCTGAGTGGAGAAACCAAAAGAGAGGTATGCATAATGTTGATTCCACTATGATGTTGGTTGCTCAAATTGATTATGTGTCAAGGAATATTGATTATTTGAATTTGAAATCACCATAAAATGTTGAAGCATTGAAGCATCCAACTTACAACGAATGTGGTGAAAACCACATCAGGGGTTAATGTCTGATATTAATCTTTTTTAAACCAACTTTCCTTTTTTCATATGTATGAAACAGAAGAAGCTAGACCAGTAATTTGGAAGATTCATGGATGTTTTTAGGAAACTAAACATCAAAATTACCTTTGAAGAGGAATTCACTAAAAGTAACACATACACAAAGTTCATGAAAGATATCCTCTCCAAAAAATAAAGGCGGAGGATTTTGGTACCATCCCTATCAATAAACAGTGCTCTTCCATGGTGAAATATTCAATTCCTCTGAATGTTCTAGATGCTAAGGGATTCTATATTCTATATACAATTGGATCATCTAAGTATGGTAACCCGCTTTGCAACCTGGGGTAGTGTGAATTAAATACCAGTTAGTGTTTTCAATAAGTTGGGACTAAACAAATGGAAGCCTATGCATGTAGTGATAAAACTAGATGATCGATATATCAAATACCCAAAAGCGACTCTTGAAGATGTGTTGGTGAATATTTAGAAGCTTATTATCCAAGAAAATTTTATTATACTCAACATGGTGGAAGATGCAGAAGTTCCACTGATTTTGGGAAGACCCCTTATATCTATGGGTAAAGGTTTAATTGATGTTAATCAAGGTGAATTAATCTTCTGAGTAGGGAATAAAAGAGTTTCCAATAATGTTTTTAATGTTTTTAGACATGCCACTTTTTTTGGAAAGTGAGGACTGCTGCAGCTTAATAATAGTTGGATATCATGTGGACTAGAAAAATATTCACATGGGTAGTTTTTCTTATAGTGATGAGATTAATTCAATGGAAATCCTTCCCCAACATGAACATTATGGTTTGAAGTATATTTCAGGATAAAGCAATGTTTATTGGAAGCAATAAGCAATCCCAAAAAATTTGGAATGATAAGATGTTGAACCTATCGTGCCTTCAGTTCTTAAGGATCCACATATATAATTGAATCCTCTTCCATCATCTATGAAGTATGGGTATTTTAATGAAGAGGACACATTTCCTATTATTCTCAATGTATCCCTCACACAAGAGAAGGATGATGCACTTTTTTAGGTTCTAAGAAGAAGAAAACAATCTATTGGTTGGATGGTGGATGACTAAAAGAGAATCAATCCAACCATTTACACCTAAAAGGTACTTCAGGAAGGAGCTAAACCATATTGACAACCTCAATGACTGTAAAATCCTCTATTGAAGGAGATGGTAAAAAGGAAAGTGATCAAGTTTTAAGATGCTGGAATTATATACTCAATTTCTGACAGTCCATTGGTCAACCCCTTACAAGTGGTACCCAAAAAGGGGGATATCACTATGATTTAAATTGAAAATAATGAGATGATCCAAACTCAAACATTTATGGGATGGAGAGTATATGCCGATTACAGAAACCGTAGTAAACCCACATTGAAGGACCACTTACCAATCCCATTCATGGATAAGATTTTGGATCATTTGGCATGGAATGAATTATAATACTTCTTAGATGGGTTTTCAAGACATAACCAAAATTCTATTTCCCCTAATGATCAAGAAAATAGAACTTTCACATGAACATACATAACATTTTGCTAAAATCATATGTAATTTGGTATGTGTAACTTTTCATCTACCTTCCAACTATGTATGTTATCTATCTTCCACAACATAGTGGAACAAATTATGGGAGGTTTCGTGGATGAAGTCTCCATCTAGGTGAATTCATTTGAAACATTATTGAAACACATAAAAATGGCACTATAATGGTTTTAGTAGAAAATTATGGTTTTAAATTAGATAATATTCCATTTTATGGCCCAAAATGGTATTTTTAGGCTGCTAGATCTTCAAGAAGGGAATTGAATTGGATCCAATGAATATGGATGTGATTGAAAACCTACCCATTCCCACTCTAATCTGTGCTATACAGAGCTTTATTTGTCATAAAAGATTTTATAGATATATTGTGTTTAAAGTTTCCAAGATAGCTTGACCATTAAGTAATCTTCTTTTGAAGGATGCTATCTTTGAGTTTAATGAATGATGTATGGGGGAATTTAAACTTTTAAAATAGATGTTAGTGGAAGCTCTCATAATGTATGCTCTAAAATGGAATGAGCAGTTTGAGATCATGTGTGATGATAGTGATTATGTTGCAGGGGTATTTCTTTGGTAGTGACTTGATAAAATCGTACGACCTATCTACTATGAAATTTGTGCCTTAAATGAAGATCAAATCAATTACACCAACATGAAAAAATTAATGTTGGATGTTTTTTTTTCATTTGATATATTTTGGTCATATTTAGTGCTTTCAAAAGTCAATGTGTATACTAATCATGAATCACTAAAATACCTATTAAACAAGAAAGATGAAAATCCATGGTTTATTTATTGGGTGTTCCTTCTACAAAAATTTTATTTCGAGATTCATGATTAGAAGGGCGGTGAAAACCTAGTTGCTGATCATCTATCATATATAAAGTTTCCTCACATATAAAGAAAATAAGATAGGGAGATCAATGAAGATGTTCTAGATTAGTATATATTCTATGTAGACACCGCACCTTATCCATGGTTCTCTGATATAACAAATTATTTGGTCACAGGAGTGCTCCATCTTGATCTCTCTTACAAGAAAGAGAAACCTTTTCAACCAGAGGTAAATAATTACTTTTGGGAAGATTAAATACTCTTCCGGTCACATGGAAAAATCATAATTCATCAATGTGTACCCAAGGTTGAAATCAACGGAGTTATGGGTGTTTTTTTGAATCATACCCCACAGAAGGACATCATGGGATGAACCACACAATTGAAAAAATTTATCAATCCAGATTTTCTATCCAAAAATGCATAAGGATGCCCGACACTTTGTGTTACAATGTGATAAGTGCTAGAGGATTGGTAACATTGGGTGTAGATATAAGATGCCTGAATACCCCATTCCTGATGTGGAAGTCTTTGATGTGTGGGGTATTGACCTCATGGGGCCATTTCAACCATCATATAGTGACACATACATTCTAGTATGTGTTTATTTTGTATCTAAATGGGTGGAATATAATTCCACATCCCAAAACATGACAAAGGTCATCAACCCTTTTCTAAAGAATCACATATTCACCAGGTTTAGTGTTCCCTGGGTCCTCATCAGTGATAAGGGGACACATTTTGATAATTAAATGATGATGAATGTTCTAAAAAATGTTGGTTAAAGTATAATACAAGGACACAATACCATACCCAATCTAGGGGACCAGTTGAAGTGTCCAACTATGAGATTAAAAAAATCTTAGAAAAGATAGTGGGAGCATCGAGAAAATATTGGAATAAAAAGATAGACAATGATCTATGGGCCAGCCAGATTGCTTTCAAAACTCCGTTAGGCCTGTCCCCATTCTGGTTGGTCTTTGGAAATCCCTTTCACTTACCTGTAGAGCTAAAAAATAGGTAATAATGGGATGTTAATGATTTGAACTATGATTTGAAGTCTTCCAAAGAGAAATGAAAATCCAATTGTCTATGCTTGATAATATTTGGATGGATGCATAAGAAAATGCCAATATTTACAAGGAGAATACAAAGGCTGTTAATCACTACCTGATTCCTCGTAAATCCTTCCAGAACAAAAATTAGGTATTTTTATTTATCTCACAATTTATATCATTTTTAGGTATGCTGATGTCTCCATGGTAAGGACCTTTTAGAGTTGTCAAAGTTTTCTACCATGGTGTGGTGGAAGTTGCTGGTGAGGATGGAAAAACATTCAATGTGAACGAACAACGCCAAAAACAATACGTACAAATGAAGGACATAGTGGGAATGGTTTCCACCATGAAATTAAGGTAATAAATAGGCATAGATTTTTCGATATCGAGATAATAAATGTAGCGCAGACCAGAAGGTAACCTAACATTTCAATTTTTCTTATCAAAACAGTTGCTTTTTTGTGTATTGTTAGGGGATCATGTCATTCTGTTTTTCATTTTTTTGTGTTTTAGTTATATGATACCTGAAAAATGATAGATATATCATTGAATATTTATTATTATCTAATAATAAATCTTATGTAAATATCAAATAATCTTTTAAAATAATCAGCTACCAAGTTTTTTAGTTTTAAACGTGTGCATTTCAATCAAATGGGGGGGGGGGGATTAACAAATTTTCATAGACAAAGACATATGAATAGTTAAAAAAGTTATGTGCGTTAACCATGAACTATTGAAACCTCTTTCCAAAGGTAGGTTCATGGGTATCACATGACTAACCATCCCGTGCAATGAAGTAGTTCGGGATGACACCACATTCTAGTAGCAGTGGCATTGGTTCCACATGGTTTGATAAACAGTGTGATGTAACCATGAACCACTTAAAAAGACCAATATTTTTAAAAACTAAAAAATTATACCCCAACTTGTAGTCCAAAAATCATGCCAACCCCCTCTTATAGCCATGGAAAACCTTGTGATCCTCCCTCTCCTTTAACCCATATTCTCCCTTCAATCTTTTTTTCCCAAGATCCACCTCCAAGGTAAGTTCCTCCCCCTATTATCATTTTCTCTCTCCTATTTACTCTTCTCTTTCAACATTCCTATTTTCCTTATCCTCCTTACCAAGGGTTAGGTAAGACGTATGATTTTTCCCTACCCTCCTATAGGTTTTTTTGTTTATCAATCTTAGGTTTTCTCACCCTTTTCAAACCAATTCTTTCCAAAACCCCCATATACACACTTTTAAAAATGTTTTATTCCAAAAACCCAAATTTGATGCACTAATTTTCCATATTTATAAATTTCCATGGGATAATAGGATTCTCATAATACAAATTCAATTTTTTATTTATCATGTTTTTCATTTGTGTAGTTTTTATTCTTTGTATTGCACTGCCAATAGGACAACCAAACTAATTTCTATGATCAGTTCAAAATGTGACTATGGTTAAATACCTATTACCCTCCTCAGTCTCAAATGTAAATTTAGAAAGAAATAGGATAATAATAATTACTATGTTCTAGTCACTTTCAAGGTCAACACTGACCACTACTTTGTACTGAAACATCTTATGACATTGGTCGTTTCTGATGAATTACATAGGTTGATTTCCAGTGGGAACCTTTCCAAGGCACTAGTTGTTCACCAACCCACTTATGAGGAGTTGGTGTTAGAGTTCATTGGATCATTTAGGTTCTTTAGAATATATAAAATTGATGAATATGGGTAATTGGAAGAGGATACATGTGACATAACTTTACACCTTATAAACTGCCATTGAAATTTTTGGTTGGGAGAATTTTCCACTTTTGTCAACCTTTATGATAAAGACTTTGTTCTGAGGCTAGAGTATTCTGTGGCCTCCTGAGATTGAGACCCTAACTCCAATATGATATTTTGGGCCACTGTTCCCTTGCCCACACTATGTCCCTAAAACCTCTAAGGCCTTTTGATTGTAGAACCCCATTCACCGGCTTCTCTACTGGATCATCACCACCTATTTCACTCCTTGGTTAGACAATGAGGGAAATGTCAGCTTATAAGACCTATTCATTTTGAAATCTAGAATAACAGGATCAAAAATAAATATTTCTTTTATCTTTAACCAATAACTCATGAATATGGTCACCAAACCCATTGGATAAATTTTCAGAGGCCCATATATCACTCTCATAGTCAATCACTTTGAGATTTAATTTGATGCTTCTCTCTTCATTGATCTACCACCAACCCTCCCATTTGATTTTACTATGGTCCATCACATGTGTATGCTAGAATATGATGGCCACCATTATCTATTTTGAGGATAAAAAGAGGAAGTTGAGGATGAGGCCAATACCATGTCCACCCCACCCACTACCTCCCACCACTCCTCTCCATATACTATGGCCTACCGACCCACCACTACCACCACCTCTATACATCCACCACCCTACTCTTCATTTTCTCGCTTACCCAAACATTGATTTCACCCCATACAATGACTTATATATTCAATGAAAGAGGAAAAAAGATGTATATTCTATGTTTGATTGGTAGTTTGAGGCCACTCAGTGCCAGATAGCGGGCATCACCATGTAGGATTTCCCTACCCTATCCTCTATCTTCCCCTGCCCAGCCAACCCCCTTCCTACTACCAGTACAGGGTTACCTCCTCTAACCTAGATCCATTTCATCCCACCAAAACACCTCCAACCAAAAGAATAGACACCACTTTAGCCTTATAGAACCCCTTATGGGCTAAAGTATCCCATTCCCTGGTCCTCGTTCCATTTGGTTCAATGCCCCAATGGGATGGCACTAATTTTCTTGGATATTCGACTCCTTGTGAAAATTTTTCTTCTTTGTAACTTAGTTTTTTAAATTTTCTGATACAGTGGATGTTTTCTTTACATTTCATGTGTGGTGTGATAGTGTGACTTTTTCTCCTTCCACTTGATTATAAATATATATTATTTATTCACTTTCTTTGGTTTTATTATTAATAAAATAGGTAAATGGATATTTTTAGAATGAGGACACTCTTCCACTATGCTGAATCGTGTACACCAACGAATGTCCTTTCTCGAGCCTCTATCTAGTATACATTTTAGATTATGTTTCACATTTTCAACATTTCATAGTTTCTCCTACCCTTGCATGGAATTTCTTTTCCCACCACTCTCTACCATACCATGTTCACGAGGGACCATGATTAGTTTTAAGTGTGAGAGAGGGTGGCCACATTTGGAACCACATTTTCTCACTAACTTGATATTACCTAGGATGTCATGTTTTTATTAGAGTACTTATAAAGGAGTGTTATAGATGTCACACATTTATATCAACTAGATAAAAATGTATTTTTGAGATTTATTTTTGAAATTCCTCATATTTCCAGATACACATATTTTTGATGTCAATATCCATTGTAAAAATTAAGGAGAAACCTTTAGATATTAATTTATAAAAATGTTTGTGTAAAATTTCATTTTTTAATACAGTAGTTTAAATTAAGGGACCCATTAAAATTAAAATTTAGACGTGCATTAGTGGAACTGAAGTATGGATATTGTTGATGCTGTAATAATGGTTATTATGTGGTCATAATTTAATGATCTCTTGACTTGCTCCCTAAAATTCCTCAAGACAAATCATGGAAAAATTGGTGACAAATTTAAATTCTAGAATATCACCCTAATGAAAACAATTAAAATTATGAAAAAGCATGCCCAAACATGTTGATGAACATTCATCATTATCTAAAGTAAAAATTCAACTAGTTTCTGTGACATATAAAAGTGGTATCCTGCTATTTGGTGTTGAATAAACATTTTATTAACCTACCTAAGTGTGTGATGATATAGAAGTGGAGGAAGGGAATTTCTTTGAATTAAGGAAAATTTCAGTTTTAATCAAAAATGATTTAGGAATGAATATTTGGAGGTTTTAAATTGAGATTACCTCATTGGATAATGCCAAATTTTGGTGAGTCAAGAAGAATTCATGTAGGACATTCAATAATTATTCATCCAAAATTCACATTCATTTAGTATATCTAACCTATTAGATCTCTACCAATTTGATTGGTGGCCCCTTTGAGATTCTTGTCTAGGAACTTGTTTGATTACAAAAAATTGATCATGTGTGGGAGATTTTTATGAAGTTATATGAATATGGAATTTATATTGTTTTATGAATATTGAAAATGTTTGTTTGGATCAATTGTTATGTTTTTAGAACCCAAACATGACATTGTAGTTTGAATTTAGTCAAATAACAGAATGCCTAAGAAGAGTTCGCATGAAATAAGAAATTATGATGGAAATGAGAGGCTTTTGAACCCTTTTATATGGTGCATGGTTACTATTGGAACTTCCAAACCATGCACCCCAACCTAAACTAATCATTCACATCTAGAAGCATCGAAATAGAGCTAGTCACATAGTTTCCTAAACCATGAAGTTTCTCTAGGAAACCATGGGGATGTTATTTTAACGATTTAGTGACTATTCACATGATATCTATACAGTTTTCTAAACCATGTGGACTATCCCAAGTAACTGTGTGCCTAAAATCCTCAAGGAAGAACCTTAAGCATGATTAACACATGGTTAAACTATCAGTGTGCCTAAACCATGTGGAAGTCAACTGAAGGCCACATAATTTCTATCCACTCTTCTAAACCACCATTTGACTCATTATTTGGACCCATAACCACCCCTTGAAAATTTGGTATGTCCAATTAATTCAAAATAGATGATTTTAGAGGGGAATAATCATTCGTAGGGTATCCATCTTAGCAGGAGAGGAGCTTGAAACTCATTCTATACATTTTTGAAGATTATTATCTCGTGGTTTCTTGTTTTTTTCAATCATTCTGATATGTAATGAACAAAAGAGGTATCAAAATATATTTTTCATAACTTATTCAAAGAGTAGCTAATTACTTTTATATGTTGGGGATTTGGGAAATGAATATTATTTGATAATTGAATCCCCTTATCCTGTTTGTGTTTTTTAATTTTATCTTTAATAATTCTCCTGAAATTCATTTCTTTATCTTGTTGAAAAATATATATTAGATCAAGAATAAAGGTTCCATGGATTATAAGGGTAATTAAGACAAGTAATACCATGGCCATTGGGTGCACTCATCATCCCAAAATGTGTCTGTTTTTAGAATGTTTTTAGAAACTGATCTTCGAACCATGAAGTTTATATTTAATTAATAAAAACTCACCAGACCAAAGGAGTTCAATTACATTTTAATCCCAAAGATATGAGTTTTTATGAATAAAAAAACAAGATAAGATAATTTATTTTCAATTATCTTCACGACCACCCAATACCCAGATGCATTTCTTCTACTGATTATTAAAAAAAATTTTAACGTATTCATGGATTTAGTAAAACTCAAAGAATTCAAAAAGTGAATCATTTATCCATTCGAAATAGATCTCATAACCCTAAAATATTGACTTTTAATGTAGTAAAAATCATGTTAATTAATCATGACACTAGTTACAAAAAACATTATATCTTCCTATGGATTAACCCCATACTTACACTATACTAGCTCTAAAATTAGGAAATTCAATTTGGGCCACCTAAAGTAACACCTCAGCCATAACAACCTTATTAACCCTCCCATAAAACACAACCATAAATTTTAGTTTTACTATTTTATTTCAATAAAAGGTCTAATATATCAACTTACATTAAAATAAAATGCAAAAAACCTTAACTTATTCATTAATAACAAATCAATCATTACACACCCAACGTACCCTACATCACCATGAACATATGACATAATTATTTACAAAAATACATCTAAGTACTTATCTATTTTATATATTAATAATAATCATAATGTCTAAGGATCATTATAGATGATCCTAGATAATACTATTCAGTGACACAAAAACATGTATAGTTCATAATGGCATGTCCATCCTCATAATTTCCAGACTTGTAGATTACAAAGTGTACACTTAATGAGATGAAATATCATCTTCTGATGATTACTCAAACATAAAATTATACATAATATTTTTCCCAACAGATGATTTCATGTGACCATAAAACTAAGTTTAATAATATAATCATTGTATATCAAGGTTCTCATCATAACAAGGAATAGATTATGATCTTTTCAATGTGATTGATACACTAAGAAATTATCACATTAAATTTACAAAGAATAAAAATAATTTTATGATATGGTATTTATTAATATTTAATTATATAAATATAAAAGTAATATAAAGTAAAATTAGTTGGTTCTAGGACACCAAATTGAATATTTATATTTTATGTAATGGATCTTATTATTAATATATTATTACGGAGATGTGATGGAGATATGGATATGATTATGTTGTTATATTTATGATGTGATGACATAGAAGTGAACTATGAATTATGGAGGGTATTGGAGCACCAAGAAATAAGAATTTAGGTTGTAGGTAGACTCGTTTAGTGGGAAAGTGGAATATGGGTACCTTTCTTCTATATATTTATTTGATATTATGTTACCAACTTTTGTGTGATAGTTGGTGATTGATCCTTAGTGAGCATTGGGATATAGTTGAAATGATTTAGGTAAAAATTTTATTTCTCTATTTATTAACCAAGTATTTAGTATGATTCTTGTACATTTTCATGAGAGGTTTTTGGAAGGGAAATAGTAAGTATAAATTTGTGATCACCCCTATATATATATATTAGAATCAAAAGTGTGAGTTGGAGACCGAGTTGAGCCTTATTAGAATTTGAAGGGTATGGGTGACCGTGGTAACTATCATATAAGTTTATTATGGTACTTATCATTTTGGTATTTCTTTACATGTATTGGTTTTGGATTATTTATTATTATGGAGTTTATTGGGTATTTTTTATCATATCATGGGATATTAAGGGTAATTCCTCTCATATTTGTGTAATCTATACCCTTAGTGCTAGTCACTAACCTGTGACCTATTGGAGGTGTGATTCAGGGAACACTCTTATATTCACTGTCACCTTAAGTTGGGTATGTCACAACCATGGGGTTTATGTCTTAAACCTTTGAATATTAATAGATATTCTATTGAATTTATTTGTAGTATTGGCATGGATATTGAGTGATATCAGTATGAAAATATCGAGTGAGTAAAATAATTTAAATATTTTATTCATATCGCTTGAAAAATATTAAAAATAAATTTTTATATCTTGACCAAAGTCTTATATGAGGAAATTGAGAACACTTCTATGTTTGGAATGCTGGGTTTATATTAAACATGATATTTGATTTGTTCGCATTGGTCTTGTAGTGGTGTGCAGTCACTGATTGATTTAAATGTATAATTAAAAAAACTAAATAAATTTATTTGGTATTGATGTATTTATTAATTTATAAAAATATTTATTATACTAATATATAAGGTTAATTTTTGAGCCCTTGACATTTGGTATAACTCTTTATGGTGGATCTTTGGTTAGCGATCAAGGAGGAAGCTAGAGGATCGATGATGAAGGCATCAATATTGCCAATGAAACTGACATAAGTTTATCCATCACCAAAAATAAATCGTAATTGATCTGGGAATTTTTATTATTATTTTTTACATTTCTTTTGATTCATTTATGGTTTTATTCCTCTTGATTCATACATGAGTTTAAACTTCGTATGGTACCGTTAAATTATAATTTCCTTCTAAAATTTTGAAATGTGATTTACTTTTCCTTGATATTTCTATTATCCCTTCTGATTCATCAATTTATTCCCCATAATTTATGTTTTACTTACACATGAACATAATAGAAAAATTACTTTTTGGTTTTCATGGAATTCACCAACCTCTCTCCATGTTAACATCATTAGAATTTTATTTTTATCGCGATTCAACCATTACCATAGGCCGATTTCATTAAACAATTATAACCAGTTTTTTGGATCATTATTGTGAATTCAACAACATGGATGGTGGAATAGTGGTGTAATATAAGGGGATAACATAATATTAGATGGGGACATCTCAAAATCATTCTAATAGGAGATGTATTCAAGCATCGTGTTTCTCATGAAAATATAGGGGATCCATTTTTCTAGTGACCATATGCTGGAATCTTAACTTATATGATGATGATACATTAAATAATGCGATCAATGTTTTCACTATTTTTTAGTAAATATGGATTTGGATATGGTGGATGTGGTGAATCATGTAGATAAATTCTATCGTTTTGGGAAAGTCCTCGATACAAGGTGTATAGTTTGAAAGAACAAATGCTGCAGAACCCAGCTGGGGTGGTGAGTAAGGTTTCAGGTGAAGAATAATATTACACTTACTGTGTCTTTATTCATCCATATTGTAGTGTACAGAAGGTATAGTCCAAGGAACCTGAGTGGTGTCACGCATCGTCTAGATTAATGCCATATTTCATGTGTTACTGGAGGAATATAACTGAGGAAGCATAGGATATGCCATGTTCCCCTTACCATCCAATACATCACTATCCTCATCTCAAATGTAATGTACCTTTACTGGGATAACTAATTAGACATATATCCATTTTTCGTCTCTTATTTAGTCATAGGAGTAGTCCATCTTGGTTAATTTTTCTTATAGAATTTGATGGTGGTCTATCTTTTGAATATTGAGATGTGGCTTGTGGTAAAGAAAGTATGATCAGCCAAATCATTATTATCAGGGCCAGGATTGACATATAGAAATTATTAAATATTAAAACCCTCCTTAATTATAGTATTATGTTATGGTGAAGATTTCTCTCACCATCCCTATGTAGGTTTAGTAATCCCCTCCCATGGGTTTGGGACACTAGATCCTCTACCCACAGATCAGATAAGGTCTGTATCCCCCACTATTATGAGGTGTGGGATCCTATAACTCTGGGAAGGTGTCCCCCATATAAATATCATTGGATTTTCATGAGATACTAAACTATATTTAGTATCCCCCATTCACTACTAAGGATGTGAGATCCTCCACTTTAGATATAAATAGGCCATACAGTTGTTATTTCGGTTGACTTGGGGATCTTAGAAGGCCTAACAAATTATTTTTGATGACAGTGAGGACTAAGACAATACTCTGTGATGTGGGTCCTTTCTATGGGAATATCTAGTTTGTACTTTCTCTCCCCTCTTTTTCATGGTTTAGATATGACACTTATTTTGATGATTTATCTCTTTGGTGATTTTAGGGAATCTGACTTGGTATGTATATACTCAACCATTCATGGTATTTTATCACACGTATTGTGTCTTATATAGATGATAGGTAGTTGGACGATGATCTAGGTTTCCCTAGTGCGAGAGGTGTATAGTGGTGATTTGTGGCGATGTCAGTTAGACTATAGTAAAACCCTAGTTCTATCTTATTGGGATAAGCATCTTACCAGTTGTTAGTTTGGACCTATATTCGAGTTGATAAGCGAACATTTTAACCTATGTATTTTGGTTATGTATTTTCATACACTATTTTGGGTTGTTAGTGGTAATTCATGAATTTATTACTATAGTTATTTCTTTTCTAAAATATTCTAGTATGTATGGAGATATTAGTACGAGTGTACAAGTTAATTAAGATAAGGCCTCCCATAAGTGTGATTTTATAACATGGTGCTATTCACTATCCATATGACTATTAGATGTATGATTGGAGTGGTATACTTATCTTACATCTATCCCAGATGGGTAATTAGTGGTTTGGGTTATGTCAGTGTGGTATAAGATCATAGGTTGTTCTATTAAAGATGTTTGGAGATAACAATCATGTGATGATTAGTTTGGGATACTGAAAAATATTTTTAACTAATCTCAATCTTGGTTCTCAGGATAGTGTCCCAAGTGATAGTGTGACAACCAACGTATCCATGCATCCAGACTATGATAACATGATTTTCAAATTTGTACACTAAGACACCAGTTGAAGGGAAATATATTATATAGGCATCTTGTTGGAATTGGACTGTGATTTCCATGTCCATATTGAGTCAAGTCCCCAACTTCACTCTTTTGACCATGGTACACCTTTTTAAACTATACTATGAAACCACACTAACATCAATTGATATTTTTGAGGCAGGTTCACAATAATAACCAGCTTAGTGATGAGTCTTTTGTTCAGTGGATAGTATAGGATGTGTTTCCATTGGACAACCATAGAGTAGCTATGTTTTCCATTAATAAGTTAGTAGAACCACCTATGGCTGTTTAGGTGGATGCTCTATGTAATGTTGAGTAGTAGTTGGTTATATTGGTTTAGGATAATGACATGGGTAAGTTGAATTCACTATATGAGTTTTAGAGGAAATTTCATCCAAGTTGCATGATTTTGTAAGTATTATACCTTATTCAAACCCCTTCCAACCAAATGGTGGTTCTCGAAATTTGGATTATGTTTATAATGATAGAACATTGGTGGATTTTGGAAACATAAAAACATAGATAAGTGAATCTTACTTATATTTATTTTATGTTTATATTTTAAGAGGAATATTTCCCAATTACTATGTGTTTAGTTCACATCCATGACTTATAGAGATGCAATATAGAAGAATGATCATTACTGAGTATGTTTCAAGTTTCATAGAACTTACATGATATTCCATATGAATGGTTCACGATGGGTTATTTTTTGTGTAGATGTTAAATAAAGGACCTTTTTTGAATATTCGTGCTGGTGTGGTTTCTCTATGTATCCCCACTAACATAGTTGTACTGGATAAATCCCTGATGGTAGAGAACTTTCAGGAAGAGGATCAATATATGGTAGGTTGGGTAAATATCCCAACCCCATTATCCCATAGCTAGTGGTTAATTTATCACATTGGCACTAGAAACAAGATATCATATCCCAAAAGACTGAATATTTTTGTATTATTGGAAAACCATATGTATACTTGAGTTTCACATTACATTTGAAAACATAAAATATAACATGATATTTTATTATAGAACACCATATTCCTCTTTATTATATCTCAACATATAAATCAAAAAACAACTTCATGGAATCTTGGGGAAAGGAATCATAATAAAGGGGAGAGATAATATGCCCAGTAAGGGAAAGAATATAGAATAATAAAAATAAGACATAAATAATATAACAAGAATAAATTATCATTAAATAATTCTGGATTAATAATATCATTACCTAGAAACATATCCATGGATATTATAACAAATCCAATAATCACATGGACGTCAATAAATTATTTCTAAATGATGAATTGTAAAATTTTAGATATATTAAAATTACCACTGAGGCTTTATCCAAAACATATGAAAATACCATCATGACCTTGTGTCATGGAATATATAAAATTAGAAATTCCTCCACCAAAAACTGATCTAGTTTATCTCGTGAGACCTACTGATGCATTGGGGGGATATATTGGGCCCTAAAAATAAATTACTAAATCTAATTCATTTTTTATATGAAAGGTTTTTAACATAATCAATAAAAAAATTCTTATTTAGAAACTATAATATGAAATGTTAATATTTTCCCACAATCATAAATCATCCAGAGTAATATGGTGAATGGTGTAAAATTAGTATATCCTCAGTCAAACTAATCACAAAACATCCAAAATAATAATAAGGGTGATGTAATTACAACATATCCGGAGTAGATCATAATTAAAATAAGGGATTTTTTATTTATTAATATAAATAAAATAAAAATGTCATTAAAAACATTCATGAGGAAAATACCCTTTAATTTTGAAAATCAATTATAAAAACTATAAATTTTCTAAATATTAGGGTAAAATATTATTTGAAAATAATCATGAATTAATGTATAGTAATATTAAAATAAATTAATATTCATGATTTTTGGGAAATTTTTATCATGATGTATATTCTAAAACAATGAGTCTTTTCACATTTTTAGTAAAAGGAAAAAAGTACCACATTCCAAAATTAATAAAATGATTCCTTTTATTTTTTTTTGTAAAAATTCTATTATGGGTAAAAATATATTTAATAAATAATTTTTATAGTTTTTAAAACATTATTGAATATATTTTCAGAAAACATAGACATGGATGAAAAAGAATTTTCGGCAGAAGAGAGAAACAAAGCCATTTTTTCTAAAAAATATTCTCTGAATAATTTTACTTATAAAAGAGAAGAAAGTGGTAATATTTGATAAAATTTATATATATAAATAAGATAAGAAAATACATTATTTTTAACATATAAATATCAAACAATTCCCCTAGGGAATACATAAATATAAACAATCCTGAATAATGATGAGATTGTGAAATAAACCCTCACATCAAGTATAAATTTCTTATAAGTGTCAAAAACACAAGTATAATAAATATATATTTATTATAAATATATTATAGGACAATATAAATACATATAATACCATATATTAATTACCTATAAAAATTTATCACCCATTTATTAATATTTATTTATTAAAATCTCTGTTTTAGGTGATAACTACTTCGTTTTTCATGTATTTTTTTATTTGGTTTCTTTCCATATATTTTATCATGGTTTTATAATATAAATAATGATATAATTATAATATATATTCATTATATACATATTTAGGTTCATACATAAAAGTTATATATTGAAAAATAAATTAAACCATTTTGGGAGACGGTTGGTTGTACATACGGATGAAGGTTGTTTTCATTTTTTGACTGATGGAAGGAAATAAAGTTAAATAATAGTTATCATTTAAAGAATCATTATTATATCATATAAACCATATATATTAATCAAATCCATATTTATTACCATCCTTATAAAATTGACATGAAAACAAAATCAAATCACTTCATGGAGGTGGTAGCCCATGCGTTCACACATGCGACAATATTATATTCCAACAGATTGGTAAGTAAGAAGGTGAATGTGATATTATAATTATAGGGGTATAATTATGTCATAATTATCATATATAAACATTAAGAACATCATAATAACCATCTATGAAATATTGTGGTGGAAAACTAATCGTATCGCTACGTGGATACCGTAAGTCATACGTACGCACGAGCAATACCTTCACTTCATATTTGATGTAAAATAGGGTTGATAATGGATATCATTTTCATAATAACATTTAATTATTTTTATTATACCTAATTTATAATTTTATGATAAATATATTAGATTTATATGCAGTAATAAAAGTAAAAAGAAAGTGATTGGTTAATGTTATTACCTTTCCTTTTAAATAATTCCATTAAATATGCTCTTAAGGGTCCTACAACAACAAAAACAATTTTTATTAAAATATGGGGGCAAGGTCACAAAGAAAAAACAATAAGAGTTTTGAATGCAAGGGAAATAGGGAGGTCTAAAATAGTGCAAACCAAGAGCATCCGCCCAGACAAGATCAACACATTCTGAAGGAAGACTGCCCATATTAGAGAAAATAAACCGAGGGTTATTTTGATCACCCTTGGAGGCTAAAAAATCTACCAATTTATTGCCTTCACGCCATGTATGTTGGAAAGCTGCACCATTATGAATGTATCAGATACACCTTTTAATGTAATAATCAACAGACCATGGGGTATTTTTCTTTCATTGTATAGAATTATAAATCACTGTAGAGTCTGTTGAGGTGAGGGGCACTTTTGGGATCTATTAAAAGATTAAATTATAATATAGTAGTTATCATAAAAAAATCATCCAAATGGATATATATTTGATACTAGGGTGGTATATGTTTTAAATATAATCAATCAATAAATCTTGGATAGGTTTTTGTAGTGTTTTAAACCTTATATCTTGGATTAACCCCTTAGTTAAACTATTTTAACATTAACTACGGTAAAATATTTTTCACACATAGAAGTTTATAATTTTAAATTTAAGTAAAAATAGAACAAAAAGAGAATATGTATAAAATTATAGACCATATATTAGACACCATTTTATCATTTAATATTTTAATGACTTTAAATAATTTATTAAAATATTATTTTGATAAATTATCATTATTGTTAGTTTTGACACTATTCCATTACTTTGAATTAAAATACATCAAGAAAAAGTTTTATTTATAATATAATTCATTTAAACACCACTAATATGTCATATTCATATAAAAAATACATCGAACACTTTAAATCACTAAAATTATATATCTTTAAATATTTTTAATACCATTTATTTTATTTTTTTATTAATTGAATAAATATTTTATTAGTATTGCACAAACATTTAAGGTAATTTTATAATCACTAAAAAGTAAAAAAAATTATCATCTTGATTATAATTTCATTTTAAACAAAATTGAAATTTATATTCATTCATAAATTTCTTTTGTCTTAATTTGGACACATAATAGATATTTAAAACTAAGAGAGTGGTATTTTGTAAGTTTTTGTTTATTTAAATATTACATTGGTAATGTTTAGAGACAAGTGTCTATTAAACATATATATTTCTAGAATAAGTGGATATTGGTCAAATTTTAATCTTTAAATAATAATTATGATGAGAAATTACGACTTTATCAATTAGTTTTATCCTAGATTAATCTGATTAACCCTTTACTTAGGTGATACATTTTACCATATTTACTATTTATGTTGTTAAAAAAGAGGACTATTTACTAAATTTGAACCTCCAAATTCAAAATATGGAATAAATTTTATTATATTTAATACCTATATGTTTCATAATTTAATAGTAAATTAAAATTAAAAATGAAAAAAAGTAGTTTTTCATAAAAATACTTTTTATGTATAAAAATGTTTTAATACAAAATTCAATATCAAAGTGGATAAAAATTAAATTAATTGAATTTTTAATAATATAATAGAGCTAATATTTTTTTTTAAATATTTTTTTTTAAAAAATAACTTTTTAAATTCCAAAGAAATTTCAGTTTCTAATAAAAAGTTGTATTTTTCAATATTCATTGGAAAATCAAACTTTTCAGAAAAATACTAAAAATTCATCCTAAAATAATTTTTTTAAGATTGTTTAAAAAATGATATTATTTTTATAAAGTAAAACTTATAAAAGATCCATTAATTAATTAGAATATTTTCTCATGAAAACCAATAGGAATATTTTTTGAAGAAAATGTATTTCTAAAGCATAAAATGATTTTACTAAAAAATTAGTAATTATTTCATAAGCATTAATAGATGTATTTTTATTGAGTAGTTATTTTATATATAAATTTAATAATTTAGTTAATACTATTCTTACTCACCAATTCAACTTCTAGTTTATAATGATCGCATTTTAATAATAAATTTTTTTGGTTAATTTTATTGTATGTGTTTCATGTCATATATGCTATCAAATCTAGTTTTAATATTTTAAAATAACAGGGTGTTTAATTATACCCCTTTTATAAATTTAATCCTCACAATTTATACATGTTCTCAATTTTAAATTTGAAAATTCTTTTGTGGGAAACCCACATCATAAGAAGGGTTAATAAAACATCCTCTTGAAAATTGGAAAAGAGAAATATGAAGGTCATCTGGAATAACACATAGATAGGTTTTCAAATATAAGAGAATTTTTGGGAAGTGAAAATATGGACATAGAAGAGAAATCTGACACCCAAGGGCTAATATAGAGTGATAAGGATTTTGGTCATGATTAATTTAACCATCACAATGTCGTAAATCTATGATGGACTAAATGACCATTGATTTATCAATAGGAAAAGTAAACATATAACATTTTTATTTCATGTCCCTTTTCCTAAAGATGATAGATTCATTTAATATCCAGATAAATCTCTAAATAAATTAAACATACTTGATATTTTTCCATTTCATAAGCATAATACCATCCATAGGTTGTGCTTCAATTTATTTCCACCTCATCTCTTACTCCATGAAATGAATATTACAAATAATAATTTTCTTGTATGAAGCACTAAAATTAACTTTTAAAAAATCATAATATTGATAAGTCAACCCTTATTCCACTAAATAATTACCAGAAACAAAATTATTATCACAAGTTATCCAATAACCTATAAATTTCAATATAATCTGTTCCATGAATAGTTAACCTTAAGGATTATATATAATAAATCAGAACAAATTTAGAAATCCAAAAATTTAAGAATATGATCACTAAATTTACAAATTATCACTTGTACCCCATAAAGCGTCTCTTAATTTCACATGTAAATACATTGATAACATGGATATAACCATAAAACCATAATGAAAACATTCAAACATCCATGAATTAACTCTCTCCTTATTCATTAAATAAAATATCATATTATTGAATATAAATAAAAAAATATAGTAAACTTCATCAATAATTAATTTTTCATAAAATCAGTAACCATTTTCAATGTCACCAATACTTCCCCATTTGATTATTCAATATCAATATTCACTTTTCCCAGCTAGAGATTATTAACTCAACATCAAAAACATATTAAGGGTTATCTTACTATTGTTCATGTATTCTCTAAAAATATCACCTCACCACTAAATCTCTTTTCTTATTTATCAGTACCATCTAACAAATTCTTTCATACCCTTAAATCAAAACTACTACAGTTTAATCCTTATACATTTCATGGCTCTTATAAATATAATATCATTGATAAAAATACTTTTACAACATAATTATTGAATCCAAAAAGACAATTACTTTAATCATTCCACTTCAGCAGTAGTAATAACCTATGATAACCCCTTAGTTTATTCTAAAGCATATTCACTTAAGGCTTGGGGAATTCATTTTCATAGTGCTATATATAATTATAGTTGAAACACTAAAAATTAGAGGTTTCTCTCTTAGCCTTTTATTTATGCACATTATTTCATTTCTATCCACATTTGAAGAAAACTCTCATTTTATTAAAGAAAGTACCAGTGTTATTCTTTTCACAATTATTACATGTGGGAAAATCCTTCTTTCACTTCTTCCCCTTATCCATATTTTTCTATTACATCCTATTATTCTCATAATTTCCTTTAGAACCATAATACTTAGATAGTTATTTCTCTATCTTAATAGCACATGATACTATATCCTCATATGATGAGAATTTTTGAGAGACTAGTTCCCTTTGAAGGATTGGATCTAACCCATAAAAGAAATGGTCAATCATTCTTTTTGGATTAAAAAACATAGTTTGTATCATGCCTTTATATACTTGGAATGTCTTCTTCATAAATAACAAAATTTTCCTCTTCATTTTCTCTCAGACTCAATAATTGTATCTCTATATCCACTTATTGTTCACGAGGAAAATATTTTTCCAAGAAAATATTCTTAAAATTCTTCCATTCTATTCTCACTATTTCTTCTCCATCCTTATTATTTTGAATTAATGACCACCATTGATCCACATACCCTATGAGATGATAAAATTCAATAAAAGGTTTCTCAATTTCATTACCTTCTAAAGTGGGAAATATCTTCTCAAATGATATTATCCATTTTTAGCTAAAATGGGGTTTTAGTCCAAGTAAATGATGGAGGTTGCTGATGCATGAACCAATATAACACTGGTACACAACATTGTGGATTAGATTGTTGTTCCATACATGAAAGGTTGTTAGTCATAATATGAGACAGCTACCCCAATATAGTTATAATTTTTTATTTCCAACTCTAGCTCCATATCGATCTCTTTCTTTAATATCTTACCTAGGAGGTAAATCCCTATATGGATTTTATTAATTGATATGGTTTTCATTCCTTCCAATAGGTTCCATTTCTAAAAAATAGCATGCACTGTATTAGATCATAACATTATGAAACATAATTTATAATCGAAAAAATAATGAAAAACTTAACATAAATTGAAAATTTTATGCATATATAATCTCAGAATCATTAACATGGTTTCTTTGGGAATATTATAAAAGTATATCATAGGGTTATTTTCTCTAATATATGTTTTATTAAATCTAGTTTCCAAGGTTTCTACAAAACATGATATGATACCAAGTTTAAATACCCTGACCGTAGTACCCTAGATTTGGTGGTTACTTCATTTAATTTTTACTAGATACAAGGGAACACATCCCAAAGGACCAAATAATCCAGTGGTCTTGAAAAAATAGATTCATACTTGTTTTTCACATTATATTTGAAAACATAAAAGAAAAAATATTATTTTCTTTGAGAACACCATAGTACCCTTTATCATATTCATGCTTAGAAATCATAAAATACTCCTTAGTATCCAGTGGAAAAAAACATAAGAAAGGGGTGATCTAACATTCTCTATAAGAGTATGCATATAGAAGAATAAAATTAAGGAATAAATAATATGTGGAGAATAAATGATGAAAACTAATTTCATATGAATAATCTAATGATCTAGAAACATATGAATGGATATCATAAAAAATAAAATAATCACATGAACATATATAACTAATTTCAAAATAATGGAATGAATAATGTCGAACATATAAAACTTATCATTGAGGCCTCAAAAAAGATGTCTAAAAATACCATCAAGTCCTTGTGTAAATGACATCTTGATAAATGGGTAGGGCCTCAGCCAAAACTAAATCTATTTCATCTCATGAGACATAACATTGAAATGAGGTGATAAAGAAGTCACCTCATATCACTTAATATGTATAATTAACTTTACTTATGAAATAGGTGAAATAAAAGTATTGTAAACTTGCGTATTGAAAAACTAACATATGAAATGTTAATAATTTACCATAATCATAAACCATCCAATGTAATATAGAGAATGTTATCAATGTAGTACATCCCTAGTCCAACTAATAACAAACCATTAGAAAAAATAATAAGTATGGTATAATTACAATATATCCCCTACAGAGTATAAGTAAAATAAGGGTTTTGTCATTAATAAATAGAAATACCACAAAAAAATTGATTAAAATATTATAAAGGAAAATGTATTTTTCACTTTATAAATCTCTTTTAAAAGATATAAATTTCTAGAATATTAGAAAAAAAATTTATTTAAAAATAATCATAAAAAATTATAAATTAATCTTCAAATAAAGAAATGTTCATGTCAATTTAAAATTCTGTTCATGCATTATATGTTAAAAAAATATTCATTTGATATTTTTAATAAAATGAAAAGGCACCTGATTAAAAAAGGAAAAAAATATTTCATTTCATTTTTTTTTAAAAATGTTAAAATGTATAAAAATGTTTTTAGTAAATCATTCATATAGTTTTTAAAATATTCTTGAAAGTATTCTAAGAAAACATGGATAAGAAAGAAAAGGATATTCGATCAAAGGAAAATATGATGTCAGCTTTTCTAAAAAACATTTTCTTAATAATTTTACCTTTAAAAGAGAGGAAAATAGATCAATTACTTGAAAAATCTATAAATAACTAGATGTTAATAAAATTTATTGTGTTTAATATATAAATATCATATAATTACCTAAGGGAGACTTAAATGTAAACAATCTCAAATAATGATGAGATTGTGAAATAAACCCTTACCTTAGCTCTGACTTCCTTAGTATGTTTTAACAAATAGTATATAATAAATATATATTTCTTATAAATATATTCCCTAACCATATTAACAAATATTATATCATATATGACTTACATATAACGTTTTATCACCTATTTATTAATCATTATTTATTAAAATCTTTGTTCAGGGTGATAACTGCTTCATTTTATATCCTATAGTTTTGGTCCATTTACGTTGATCCTGGTTATATAATATTCATAATTTTAATCATGAATAATCATCACATATTTTTATTATATACATATTTAGGGTCATCAATAAAATTTATAGATATAAAATTGAATTACACCGTTCATGGTGACGGTAGGCTATATATACACATGAACATTGTTTTCATTTTTCGACGGATGGAATAAAAGAAAGAAGAATAATTATTATCATTTATATAATTAATATTATATAATATAAATTAGATATATTCATAAAATAAATTCTTATTACCATCCAAGTAAAACCTAAATGAAAAACAAATCACATCGCCTCATAGAGGTGGTAGTCCACACGTTTACACAAGCGACATTATTATATTCCAACAGAGTGGAAGATACAAAGGTAGATGTGATATTAAAATTATAGTAGTATAATTATGTTATAATTATCATATATAAACATTAAAACCATTTTAATATCCAGCCATTTAATATAGTGGTAGAAAATTAGTTACCTCGTTTAGTGGAAACAACAAGTCGTACGTACAAACGAGCGATACCTTCACTTCCCATTTGATGGGAAAGAGAGTATATAATGATGATTTAATAATAATAATAAAATTTAACAATATTTTGTGTAATTAATTTATTATTTTATGACAAATTCCATATGTTTAGATTAGGTGTTGAAGAATTAAAAAAGAAAGTGACCGGTTAAGGTGATTACCTACTTCAAAAGAACTCTATTAAATATCCTCTTAATGGTCTTAGGGTTGGTAGGGGATGGTAAAGAGAGGAGGATAAATGTGGTGTGACTAATTGATGGAGTTTTTTCTCTTTTAAAATTTAGGTGAGTGATACTTTAGGGATCTATTAAAATATTAAATTATCATAAACTCATTATCAAGAAAAATGCATCCAAATTGATAGGTATTCAAACTTAGGGTAGTATATGGATGAAATATCACCAAAAAATAAAATTTTGATAGGTTCATATAGTATTGTGAAACTTGTATTTTTTTAACCCTTAGTTAACCTATTTTAATATTAACCAAGATAATATATTTTTCAAAATTAAAAGTCTATAATTTTATATAAAATGTGAAAAATGGATCGTAAATGGAAAATGGATAACAATTTACACCATATATTATCTAAAATTTAATATTATAATATTTTAATGACTTAAATAATTTTATATAATTTTATTTTGATAAATTATCCTTATTTTCAATTTTGAAACTATTCATTTAATTTGAATTCAAATACATCTAGAGAAAGCTCTGTTGAGAATATAATTTATTTAAAAATACATAATATATAATATTCATCTCAAAAAGTTATGTAATACTATAAATCACTAAAATTATATAACTTTTAATATTTCTAATATAATTTATTTTATTTTTCATTACATTATTTTTCCCCTACGTGCACACATAATAGATATCTAAAACAAAAAGAGAGATATTTTGTAGATGTCATTGATTTAAATATTATATTGGTTATTTTCAAGGACAAGTTCCCATTAAACACACACATATATAGATAATAAAGAAATATTGTTAGAATTTAATTCATACAAAATAAATTATGGTGAAAAATTACTATCTTATCACTTAGTTTTAACCTAAATTAATGAGATTTTCCCTTTATCGAGGTGATAAATTTTACCATGGTTATTATTCATATTGACCAAAAATATATAAGGGGAATATTTAATTTTTTAAAAAAAATGGACTTAAAATTTGGTAAAAATTTTATTAAATTCAATACCTTTATGTATAAGATTTTAATTAAAAATAAAAACTAAAAATTCAATGAAAAGCAGTTTTTTTCAGAAAAATGCCTTTTATGTATAAAAATGTTTTTATACCAAATTAAATCAAAAAATTGATTACAATGAACTTAAATGAATAAATATTAATATAATAAAACTAATTTTTTTTAAAAATAATTTTACAAAATTATGAAACTTTTTAAATTCTGGAAACTAAAATACAATTTTCAATAAAAAATTACTATTTTCACTATTCGTTGAATAATCAAACTTTTCAAAAAAATAAAAACAAATCACCCTAAGTTAATTTTGATATAATGGTTTCAAAAATGATATTATTTTTATAAATTATAATTTATTTATGTTCTAGAAATTAATTATAATATTTTTCCCATAAAAAGTAATAAACATCATTTTTGAAGAAAATGTATTTTTAAGGTAAAAAATAACTTTACTAAAAATTGAGTACTTATTTAATAATAATTAATCAATATATTTGTACTGATTAGGTCATTTATATTTATATATATTTAACATTTCAATCAATATTATTCATACCCACCAATTCAACAACTAGGTTATAATAGTCTTATTTAAATAAAAATATTTTTGTGGTTCTTTTTAAACTCAGTTTTTCATGTCATATATGATATAAAACCCATTTTTATTCCTTTAAAATCTCATTGTGTTACAAGTGGGGATAATTTATACCATAATTTAAAGTCATCAACCATAGTTGGTAGGTGACATGTTGTTGGATCATGAAAAAAGATAAATTCACATGCTCCATATCAGACATAGGGTTCTGTTACATAGGGTTCTGAAAGTGGATCTAGTCATCCAGGGGATAGGATATAACATTCTTATGTAGTTCAAATCTATCTATTATGGTAATTACATAAAAATCATGTAAATATTGATGAACATATGTTGGATTGGCCCCCGATATTGAGATAATTATGTGACAATTGACCTCCCAAGTGTAGTGAAAGAGATATTCAAGGATGAGTTTTGGTGAAGGGAACCATCAGAGCTATAGGAGGTGGTCAATGTTATGACCCAATATAATTTCTATAAATTATAGTTACTACACACCAAGATTACAGAGTCAGAGGCAAGGGATATAATTAGTTATTTTCATTTAAGGGATATAACTAGGCAACTCACAACATGATTCAATATATGGTATGTGTATTCTCCACCTTAGCACATTTTTTTTTATTCCTAGGTGTGAGCCATTATTTTGTTGAATTATCAATTAATATAGGACTAGAGATTCCATTAGATCCTCTAGCCTAACCCTTATAGCTCTGGACTCTTATATGGGGATATTATGTGATTACAGTCATCTGCTTGTTGTGTGACAGAGAACTTTAAGTAAAGTGGTTCATGTGGGATATATTAGTAGTTAAAAGAAATTTGTATAATGTCATTCTTGGTATATACTGTCTATGAGTATCCCATGCCCAGATTGATTATTTCTTTTAGATAGAAAGATAAAAATGGGTGGATGGATCTTGATTTTCCTTCACTATAAATAATTTATTCTAGTCAATTAGATCTCAAATAATGTTTTGTATGTTACAATCTACTTTCCATCTATTTTATATATTGTTCCTTGGGGAAAGTGATTCAATAGAATTTCAATTTCCAACAGTGGTGGAGGAGTATGTGGATGTTTTTCCTAAGGATATATTCAGTATAACTCCTCCGCAAGATATTTATTTATATATTTTATTATACCTGAATACCATTTTGATAAAATTTAAAACATATCGGATGTATAATATTGAGAATCAAGAGCTGGTAGGGAAGCTAAAGGATCTTTAGAAGAATGAATTTATTAGACCCAATGTGTCTCTCTTTACAAATATATATTTTTTCTCAGAAATTGGGTGGGATTATGAGGTTCTGTGTTGATTATATTCACTAAAATTGGGTTACTGTAAATAATTAATATCATTTTTCATAGAATAAATGATATCTTTGTTCTGGTGAAGGGGGAAAAGTGGTTATTTGAGATCATTCACATGTTAGGATTTCAACATCCATGAGTACATGGGGATGATATATTGAAGATGAAATTTTGATGTAGATGTGGCATTAGGTGTTCCCAGTGATACCCTTTGGTGTGAAAAATATCTCAAAAAGTTTATGAGACTCGTGAATTGGATCATAAATCCTTTCTTATACTGTTTTTCAGATGTATTCATCGTAGTCATCCTTATTTACTTGGCCTTAGAGGCCAAGCATATATGGGATTTGAGGATGGGTTTGGATATACTTCAGGAAAATCATCTATACGGGATACTCTCAAAGTGTTAATTATAGTTTATAGAGGTCTAATTACATAGACTTTATATCTCAAAGGAAGGTGTGGATATGGACCCAACAAATATAAAGGTAATTATAGATTTGGAGCAACTCAAAAGTGGAATAGAGGTGTAGATTTTGTTTGAGATAGTTGATTATTATCAGAGAATCATAAAATATTTTTATAGGATTATATATCCTTTTAATAACTTCAATTGGATTGAGAATCTTTTTACTTAATTAAGGAAATATCAGAAGTCAGGTATGGAGTATAAAAATAGATTGGATATCCCTCCTATTCCAAGACATAGAAAAGAGAGGGTTAAGTATGTTGTGTTTTTAGATTCTTGAGGATCTAGGCTAGGATGTTTTATAATGCAGAGACATGTAGTGATTTATTATAGACCTTGACAAGTAATACACCATGAGATTAATTATATAACCCATTATCTGGAGTTATCATTCGTGGTGTTGATGAAACATGTATGAAACCTATTTATTGATATATAAAGACAAAGGGATTATATTTCATGGTAAGAATTCATATGTGATTATCATCATTATGATATTAACTTATTCATATTGGGTTTCTTTATGTGTTTCTAGACGCTGATATTGGACTTTATCCTAGCTAGTCTAAAATCATTAAGGAAGGATCCCATAGGGTCACACACTTAGTGTTTTTATTGATCTCAATTAAATATTATATATATTTAATAATTAGAAATATATTATATTCCAGAACAAAAAATAATATTTATTTATTAATTATTAACTAAAAATATTAAATAAATATTTATTCTCTAGAAAGTGAGTGTGAATGAATAATATTTATTTAAATATTTATTCAGGGTTCAGTAAACATTCAGGAGGATGAGAAGATAGAGTATGATTCTGGTGATAGATATTTATTTACCAGATGATAAAATAATGTTTTTCTCTATTCTAGTTATCACATACCATTTTGAAAAATCATATTATTATTATTTCACATGAAATGTTACACTTTATTGTTTAAATATACGGTTATGGTCTCTATGTGAAATAATGAAATGTTTTAAACCTACCCCTAGGATAAAAAATAACTGATTATTTATATTATAGATAAAAATTATTATAGATACAAACCATTGTAGATAAAGACCATTTTAGATAAAAATATTATTGATAAAAATATTGTAGATACAAATGGTTATAGATAAAAACCATTTTAGATACAAATGATTGTAGATACAAACCATTGTAGATATAAATTTTTCTAGATAAAAAATGTTTTAGTTACAATATGTTGTTTATAACATACTCTACCCTAGAGAGTTAAATTAGAAAAATGAAAAAGTAAAGTCTCTAGTTTTTCTCAAAATAATAATAGAATTTAATCTTCTCCTCTATCCTCTCCATCTAGAGAGATCAGAACAGATTTATCTCAATCGAATGAATCATGGTAGCGATCAATGGAGTGATGCAATATGATTGATATTTTGTGTTAGCACCAACAGTATCATAAAATATGCTTTGAGATCTAGGGAACAAGTGTGGATCACTATTAGAGGATTATACACTTGGATATTCAAAAAATAATGATAAAGAAATTAAAAAACATTCAGAATATCTTTGTCCTAGGTTTCTTCAGTTTTATTTATTGGTCATGATAGTTTTTTCATTTAAATTTTTGGTAATAAATTGAATTTGACAAATTTCGACTTTGTACTGAACCAAATAGGATGTTCCATTACGTCTAGGTCATATAAGTGGTATCAGAGTGTCCATGTTCATTTTTTTAATAATTTATTAAAATTTAACGAGTTTATGCATTTACCATTTTTTTCATTTATTTTATTAAATATTTAAAATATAAATGTTTAGATATAGTCTTCAATAGATTATTTACCACTCATATAATCATAAATAAGTTATAAGTATATTAATAATAGTCAAAGAAACCATCGAGAGGTGCGTGTCACAGATATCTGATGAAGAGCCATACATGGTGTTTATATATCTTGTACATAATGTGTATCTTACATTGTTATGTGGAAAAAAATAAAATTAATAAATTATTCCATTAAATTTAATCAACACATGTCTATGTGTCATTTATTGATAGTACACATTGTGTGATAGGTTATATATGTATATATAAAATACTTAATCAATTTTGGTGAAATTTTTATAACTACACATCATGTATGGTCATCACACACAATGCACTCCACATGGATTAAAATCATTACACACCAACTAATTTACATATGTTTGTGTTTCATTTATTGATAGTAAACACCATTTAATTACATAACATTCAGTCTATGATAAATGTTGTGTGGGTACATATTATATGACAATGACCATGCTATGTATTTTGGATAGGTACATGTCATGTTTCCACTTAAGTACACATCATACACTTAATGAATTTAAATAAAATTATTCTTTTATAATTTGTTTAAAATTACATTAGATGGGAATTTCAAGGACATATTGGATAACAAATTAAGATAAATGAAATAATTAACTTATAAAGATAATTAATTGATTCAGGTTTATTTTCTCTTGACTAAGAACAACTGAAATGAATAATAGTTTATTAAATGTGTATTCATTGCATATATGGTTGATCATGACCTTATACCGAGCTATGTATGCAAGTAGTTACTTTTAATTTAATTATTTCATGAGTTTTTTTTGAAATTATTATTATTAAATTCAAATGATGTCATGTGTGTCTTCCCCCCTACTTATTATGTAATGGCCTTCATGCTCATGATTTCTTTTATGAACCCCCTACTGGTTCCCTTCACCTGTATGTGAAGTAAATATATTATGCATGGAGATAGTTCGAGGATGAATCATGGGGAAACTAACCCAGGTGATACAAAAGGAAAACTAGGAATATTATAAATCGATCTAAGGTCGGCTCAATGAGTTTTCCCATAGGACCAATGGTTTTTTTATTGTATGATCAATTAATAAACTAGTAGATACAATATAATGATCATGCCACATCTTTATTCTATCATATTCATACTAATTAATTTTATTTTATGGATACTTTGTTTCCATCACATAAATAAATAAATTAAATAACAAGTATGCTCTTATGGGATAAGATAATTGGATTTACAAAAGAAAATATTTTATAAGAAAACATTGTTACATAATTATGTAGAATCCATATAATATTAACAATACATGTTTTTTTTAATAAAAACTAATATTCAATCTAATATTATGTTTGATAAATTATCCATCATCTAAATTAACATGCACCAATAGTTAAAGTGTCAGTTCGGCCTCTGTCGGGGGCTATTTTAATTATTGGGAATTCTTAGAAAATATAGTGGGTTAAATTAAACAAATTTTTATTAAGTTTTATGTCCTTTTTATTTTTAATAAAAATTTGGAGGCATGTGTTAGAAAATCAAAGTTAATATTTTTCGATTGGGGATTCTACTCAACAGATCAAGGAGTCTCTAATTTTAAGTTGGAAACATTTCCTACTTAAGTACTTTCTTATAATTTTTATTCTCTATATCAAGATTTTAAAAATAGAATTAGGGAAAATTTCCACTAGAATTTCCATATGATATAAATTCTAAATCCAATGGTTTGGATTATTGGGTTTGATAAAATTTTTAGAGAGTAATAATTAATTTTTTCATCTTTTATATTTTTATAGTCATATAAACTACTTATTTACACATTTATTATATAGTAGTTTTATGTAACCATCGAATGATGGAAATGATTTGTTTAATTTCTTTTTCAATATCTTAGAAATAAATAAATGAGTTAGATGAAGTTGATGTTACCTATGGATTTTTCCGAAGTAACTCTATCCTATGTTCATACTTTGTATGGTGAAACCATCATAAGTGGGAACCCCATGGATGTAAGACATATTTTTGAAATATTACACTAAGAAAGATCATATTATCTTACTTTATGATATGAAGATCTTGTGTTACTACTTGTAAGGAAGATAAGTGAATCTAGTACTACTAAAAGATGATGGAGGAATTCATGGAGAGAGTTCATGGATCACATTCTTAGAGATAATTTTATTTGGAAGAAGTTGTAAATATATGATGATTGATTACACTAAAACTTTATGTATTCATAATAAGTGATGAAGTGTAAAGATAAACTATTATATATATTTTTTGTTTAATAATTAATTTTCTTGGATGTTGAGGTCTATAAAATAAGAAGCAGTGATGGAGAATACCTAAAGAAGATATGTTGCGACATTTAAAAACCACTGAATGCAAAGAAAGTTCCATATTTATGTGATAAAGGTGAGAATCCATGAAGATAGATGTGATTTTTAAAAAAAATAAGCATTTGTATGATATTCTGATGAAAATTGATTATGATAAAATAAAACTGAAAAGTTGAGAGAGCATGGCAAATTTTTCAGAAAGAAAAAAATAAATATTACTAGATTGTTGTTGTTGAGAAATTTGGATGATGAGAACTAAAATATCAAGAATAAGTTCAATGCAACCCAACATGATCAAGATAATATAAGATTTATGGTTAGCTAAATATCAAGTATAAATATAAAATAGTGAATATGTGAGAAGTGATTGTGATTGGTAGAGGTAGCTTGGATATACCTTTACCTGGAGTAGAAGTAATCATCACCAGAAGCTCATGCATCGATAACATGCATGGGAAGATTCTAAAAATTATTTATTAATAGAACATAAATCCATGGAATTTATATAATGATATCCTATATATCAATTGATATGTGGGTATATATAAGAGTGATGAGAATATAAGGAAGAATGTAATTTGAAGTATGATTTTGAAGCAGTTTCATGGAGCGTAGTGAAAAGAGAGGGATCTTGCATAAATAAAGGAATAAGAGTCTGAGTAGAGTAATTACATATCAAATAAACCATGAAGATTATGAAGAAAAGTTGATTATAAGGGAGTATCAAATTTTGAATACAATCATGCATTTTCATAAAGTAAGTGAAGGGTGAGAAAATTCTATTATTTAGAAGATAAATATGGTCTGAATATCATGTTCACTTGAAATCGAGCAAACAGGGGTGATTTAAAATTTTAAGATGATGAATATGATGAATGATTTTCTATAGGAATAATACTATATGAATAAGCCACATCAGATGATGCATCATCAGAATGATAAATATAGATTGAAAGTTTCTATATAGATCTGAAGTATTGGAAATTTTTTATGATACTAGAAGCTGGTGAGTACCGCATATGGAAGAGGATCATGAAGATGTATTGATATTTTTTCACTAATTGTAGTGGAAGCAATATATTTTCCATGACTTTAAGGCCGCATAAGTTTACATACATGTGGGTGATAAATTGAAAATTAGGAGCATATTGACACATGCATAAAAAGTTGTGTAAAATAATATTTGAGTCATTTTGGGGAATGTTTTTTCCAAAAAATTAAATTCATGTGATAAGATTATAGAAGTTTGTTCAAGTTAGTGCACTAGATTGTATAGATAAAATTGACATTTATGTGAGTTCAAAATCATTATGATGGTACTAATATATAATTTCAAATTCGAACATTCCTGAAAATAATTTCATGACTCAAGCAATGTTTTGAGGAAATGTTTTTGATGGTGACACAAATTTTTGTAGAGAATTTGATGAAGCCTAACTCTGATATATTCATAAGAAAATAAAGGTTTTTTAATAGTGACTTATGGAGAGTAGGAGTTTTAAATCAAATCTCATGTGTTCCACAAATTTATCATAGGAATATTTGATATATAAATATGGAAAACATTCAACTAAGTATATTGAAAAATATATATAGAGAGAGAGAGAGCTACAGACATTAATGAGAATCACAAAAGGGGATGAAGTTGTTGACCAAGTACACTCCAAAAGATCATAAGGTTTATATAAGAGAGAATACCAGAACTTTAACTTCTAAGGAGTTGAGTGTGTTATCCACATTCAAAAGTATAAAAGTATTAGATATAGAATGATGTAAAGCACTTGGTCAATATTATTTTCTCTTCATCCGAATGTTTTTATTTGATAATGGATATGGAGGTGATCTAATTTATGGGGATCTTTGAAATAAAGTTTAATGAGGATCACCGCCTAAGGGGGAGTGAATCACAATCTATTGACTCTAGATTCCAAATTAAGTTGAAACGAAGAAATTTTTTTTGGAAAACCAAATTTTATAAAATCATATTCTGATTTTTTGGTAAAGTGAGAAATTAATTAACTAGTGGAAGAGTATTTAGATGATGATGATGAAGTTTAAGATGTAGAAAATCAATATAATTGATGTTTCTTTCTCATACAAGGTACATTTTCTATAATATTCATTTAATAAAATTTTTTGTCACTCGGTAAAATTTATTGGAAAATTTAAAGTCTCAGTTAATCACTCATGTTTTTTATACCAAACATGGATTATGTAAACTTTGAGTTGGTTTATGTTTGTCTTATTGATTTACAAAAATTGATGCTATCTTATTCCCAAGAAATTCACGGTTAACATTAAATTCCATAGAATAAAAGGGGATAAGAAGAAATATAATGAAGAATATTCCTCCCTCACCCAAGATGCCAACAAGGGGGACTAAAATTAAAATCATTAAGGGGTAGAGAGAAATGATCCCTCATATAAAATACTATAAATTTATTTTCAATAAAGGGGATATAAAACTCATTAACTTTAAGGAGAAATTTGTATTGATGAAAAATTCAAATGGGGATATTGAAGTAACCATCAGATAAAAATGATGATATGTTTTTATTTTATTTTTAGTAGTTTTTTGTAAAATTCAATGACTAGGTTGAAGGTGAATTTTCCATTGGATATTTTAGAAGTAATTTTATCATAAGTTCATACATATGATCATGATACCATCATTAGGAGGAACACTGTGGATGAAAGATATACTATTGGAAGATGAAATTGGGCAAGATCATATGATCTAATTAGATGATATGAGGAACCCATGTGATGAAAATTAATAAAAATAAGTGAATCTAGTGCTACTGATAGATGGAGGGATTTATAGAGAGAATTCATAGTGGAAATTCATGGTGGTAATTCTATATAATAGTAGTTATATATATATCTATTAATGGAGTTAACTTTACCTTAATGTATTTATGATAAGTACTGAAGTGTAGAGATTCGCTGTAATATTATTTTTTAGTTTATGAATTATGATTGCCAGAGGATACAATTTGAAAGATAAGAAGAAATGGCACACGAGCCTCGGGCTAGTTGGCGAGGACTCGACATGTGCATCCAAGAGACCCGAGATCAAATCCAGGTGGATACATATTTCTGGGCACTGTAGGAGGAAATATAGCGACTACTGTAGTAGCAATTTTCGATACTGTAGCAACCATAACTATTCATCCATCTGGGCCTCTAGGCCACCGGTTTGGTCACCAAGTCCTAAAAGGATTTCAATCCACCCAAGGCCTTCGAGCCAATTGTCTCTTAAGGCCTTTGGGCCACCTTAAGGCCTTAGCTCCACCCCTAAGGACTTCAGGGCACATGATGATGTAGATGTACCAGTAAGACTACAAGGGAAAAGGCTTCAGATAAGGACGCAGGGCAGACACATTAACTAGAGAAGAGCTAAACAGAATTGGAAGAATGAGAGGGTATGACGTTGCCATCAGTACTGGGCCTGTGCAAGTTTGTATAGAAACACTAGCAGACCATCCCAAAAAAAGTGGAGTGCTGATACCATGATATATGATGGGGATGAGAAGTTCCCAGTTTTTTTATCAGAGTCATTCCCTCTAAGACCGAAAGGTAATGTAATTGTCTCCAAGCCTTCGGGCCTTGTAAGGGTTCCACCTCACCCCTTGAAAGGTGGATTATCATAATAAAAAAAATGAAGGCCTTTGGTCCATTTTAACCAAGATGAAGTGATAAATAATACCTTAATAAAATATGTGTAGGATCAAAATATGAATGTAGATGATCAATTACAAGAGGGGGGGGGGGGGGTAATTTGTAAGTTAAAAAACTTTCGTTTTTAACCTTTAGGAAAACTATGTTTAACAAAGTTAAACAAGGTAATTCACAAACCCTAAAATAGTTTTATAAGACAAACTTTCTAGGTTTCAGAAATATGGGAATGGAAATAAAACTAAAGGAATGTTTACTTCAATAAATAATCTACCTTAAAGCATATAAAATCTTATTTATAAGTGTACAAAAAAGGATAAGAAAGTATAAGAATATTATAATGTCTTCCTTTATCAAAATATAGTAGAAATAAACTTTAAACAAAACAAGTAACATGTATAAAATCTTTTAACCCAAAGTGTAGGGTATCCAACAACCATGTATAAAGGTTCCTTGATGTATACATAAAATAATGTTTTTTTACCCACACCAGGTTAAGCCATCTATAGGAAGATATGAATCTATCTTGCTATCCCCACATGCCCTCTAACTTTAAGGTAGTCAACACCTTTTTTTTCTATCCCCATAAGTCCTCAAACTTCAAGGTAGTCGTCACATCTATCTTCCTATCCCCATAATCCCTCGATTGTACTCAGCAACAATCGGAGTTGCATGAAGCAATCTGAACAAGATGTTCAAAACCACAGAAAGCATGAGAGTCTCTCTATAGAAATCACTTCAGCAACATGCAATCTATAAAGTGATCAAATATTTATATGAGGTCTTTCAAATGAGCTCATATTTATGGGCACAACATCAACGGTCAACTCCCTTCTCCAACGGTTATATTTTTCCTTGAATATCCGAGGTGTCTATACACGTGTATCTCAAAAAATGATTAATTAGAAATAGATTGTATGACATAGTTTCATAACAAGGGTAAAGAAAATAAAATTGATTAACCAGAACTATTTTTCAGAGTCTAGGGAAAAATAGAATTTGGTGTCTAAATCAAATAAAAATTCAGATCCTATAAGACAAGGTTATTTAGATTTTATTTTACAAATAATTATTAATCTAAATTCTATAAATTTCGGATTCTTAATTCCAACGAATTCACTATAGGAATTTCGAGGAATTCAGAGTCTAAATTATGAGGAATTTGATGTCTGAATTATTAAGAATTCAGAGTATGGATTCTGTGAAACATGGATTTCTAATTCTGAATAATTCAAAATCAAATTTTTTATAAATTAGGAAGAATTCAGAGTCCGAATTCTGAGGAATTCGGAGTCTGAATACATAATAACTCCGAGTCTTAATTCTAAAGAATTCAGAATCTGAATTTCAGAGAATTCAGAATCTCAATTTCAGATAATTGGGAATCTGAATTTTAGAGAATTCGAAGTCTAAAAACAGAACATTATATATCCAAAGAAATATAATATTATGAGGTTTTACATAAAAATATGAATTTTAGACTTAGTAAAAAAAGTTTTTGTTTTAGTGAATTTGTAAAATGAAATAATGAAAACAATGGTGAGGATAAAAAATTTCCTTAGAGAAGGAAAATTTTCCTTGTAAAAATAATCCTTAGGAATTTTTTTTTCCTTAAGATAATTTTTTTGTGATTTTCAAAATATAAGAGAATGGAAAAGTCATAAGGAAACCTTATTGACTCAACAATCTCCCCCCTTTTGGAATTCACAAACATCCTTACGAAAAAAATATAAGGACTTAGAATTTTTCTTTATGAACTTCAAATAAGAACTTATCTCTATTTACATATGGATCATGGTGAATACAAATAACTCCCCCTTAGGTTTTTAAATCTTTAAGGATCATATTCATAACTTCCTTAAATAGATTTTTCTTTTTCTAGTATAAGGAAACAATCTTTGATAAAAATCCCCCTTTGATAGACTCCCACTTACTTAGATAATTCTGTTCTATACCTTGTATTCTTTTTATCATTACTTTATCCCCAATTTTAATTTTCAAAAAGGAATAGAGAGAAAAAAATATGGTACCTGAAATATTTGTATTATACAATTAAACACAAGAAGGACAACCAAAATGTTCATTATTATTGGTAAAATTTGTACAAGAAAGACAATACAACAAAAGATCAGAGTTAAAGAAAAAATCATTCTTATTTTTCCTTCAAGATAAGATTCTTGAAAATGGTCTTCTACTTCTTAAACTCATTATGATCCTTTTCAAAATGTTTAAGCAGTTGATCCTGATCTTTAGTTTTCTTTAATAGATATTTGATATTTTCTTCCCGAACCTTTAGAATTTCTACCTTAGTCTTCAAAAGCGATTCTTGCTTACTGATAATTTTTTGAAGTCGATTCTGAGATCTCTTTCCCTTTTTAGATTCAATGAAACTGAATTAAGTTTCCCATTCAGATCCTTGTCTTCCTACTTTCGAGTTGTTTTTTCAAGATTGAGCTTCTCATTGAAACTTGTAGTAAGATCTTTGATCTTGATATCTTCAGTATAAAAATCATCCTTAACATTATCTTGATAGTCATCAAACATTCTCAGATCTTCAATTGAATTCTTGGACCACATAGTGTTTTCCTTGCATGTCTTCCTGTGAGCATCATACCCGATGTAGAATGATTTAAAATCATCGTCAAGCCTGATAAATTTTTCTATAAGCATAGAAACATAATCCAATTTATGATTAAATGAATACTAAAGCATCAGACATCTTGAGTCAATACTTGGAACCATAGGAATTGTATCAAACAATTTCTTTAGGGATTGAACTAAAAAATCATGACTTATAGAAGCTAAATCCGAATCAGATTCTCTAATTGTTGAGGATTATTTCTCAATATCATCATTCATTTTTTAAAAGATCTGCCAACATCATTATTTTACACAATGACCTTCTTAGGTGTATCATATAACACCTGTTTTCCTTTATCATCACTCATAATGATCTCTATAGCCTTTGGTGATTCATGTTCACTATCTGATAGTTGGAATATCTAATCTTTCTCAACCTTTTCCTTTTCAGAATCTACCACTGGATCCTCTAGTTGAACCAATTTATGGTTACTTCTCTCATCAACTGATGGTTTGTTTACTTTTTCCTGACCCTCTTCTTCTTTTCTCGGGGTAATAAGTTTAGTAGATTCGGCATGGGAAGTCCAGATCGACAATTTCTCAGAAGGTCTCTCCTTCTCATGATATTCTTGAACTTGTATTATCATATCATCAGTATCATCACTTCCTTAATCTTCTTCTTCTTCCACTTCCTATTCCTTGACAATTTCTTCCTCTTCATCTGGTTCCAGAATTACTATTTTCTTTCCTAGAGTCACTCGAAGTGATTCTTGTTAAAATGGATCTGGTACCTGGATTTGTTCAGAGGATTTTTCAGTGTCTCTGATAAGAGCTTGAACTACTTCATCCTTAGAAAACTTCTTCTTTTACATCCTCTTTTTTTCTTGATTCTTATACTCCTCATTACCCTTAAGCTTCAATGATTTTTCCTAAGCAGTGTCCAAGACAAAGATGGTCTCTAATTCTATCTTATTCTTTTTATATTATCTCCACTTAGCAACAAATTCTTTAGGATAATTCTTTTTTATCTTGGGTTTTGGAGGTGTTGATTGGGTTTCCTGGACTGTAGGATATTTTCATTTTACTTCTAGTTCCTTCATCTTTCTCTTCTTGGAACCCTTCTTGGAAGTCTCAACTACTTCTAGCTTCTTGGTTAAGTCTTCGATCTCAATTCCAGACAAGTTATAAAATTCCCCAGACTTGTTTTTAGATCCATCATTCATCCTTCTTAGTGTATCATCACATAGAATCATAACCTTGAAATTTCATGGCTTAGAACTGCATGGAATTTTTATAAAATATACACAAAGGACTATGATGTTGGAAAGAATAACCAGATATATAATGATTTTCGATTTGAGGGTCCCATTATTGATATTCATAATTGTAAGCAAGACATAATTCAATAGATTAACCATCACAAGGTTCACCAGAAAATCTAGAACGTAGATATCACTCTTTTTAAGGTATCCTTATAATATTTTCTCAGAATGATAAATCCTTATACCCATAACTCTAGAATATTAAAATGTTTAGACAGATGATTAATCTTCAGTGTCTTCACCCTTGATAAACCTAGGCACTCTATGGGATTCTCCTTATTGAAACTTCCTTAAATATATGGTAGCTTGTGGGTGTATAAATCAGCTTCACCCTCATAGGTAATTCCAATTATGCTTACATCCAAGCTATAGGAAAGGGAATACGTTTTCCAACAACGCTTTAAAGAAAACATATCTTTCCTATCTTGAAAAAAAAGTTATAGTCTCATAAAACTATACCAGCAACTAAAGATACACCAGATCCTATCTCTTTGGTTTGTATATACATAGACTCTCCCAACCATTCAACTTAATATTCTTAGAAATAAGAGTATCATAATTAGTTAAAAACTTCAGATCTACTAACCTGTCTTTGTATATCTTCCATTTAAAAAAATTTTAGCTGATGAAATTTTCTTATGCGGGGATGCTTCCAAAGACATTCAGATTTGGGAAAACCAAAAAATTCATAACAACCCTTAAGTTTAGCAGCAGAGCATCAGCTTACAAGAGCTTGAAAACTGATGTGGGGAAACCATTAAGGGGGCCTTTATATAGTCGTTTAGGTGAAAGTTCATATTCCCATATTGATCCAATGGTTGAAATAAACTTGATTATATCTGATGGTTAGGATAAAATCCAAAGAAGTATTTTTGATAGGTTCTGATCTTTTGAGGTTTTAAGGTAAAAATTCAGATTTTAGAAAAGTGAATCAAAAAAAAATTCTTATAGAAAGACAAATATACAAAAAAAAATTATTATGAAAACCTAAGTAAGTACACATACCTTTCGAATTACATGTAAAATTTTCAGTGATATTATTCTTGAAAAATTTTAGATTTCAAAAAATTTTCTTGAGGAATGAAAAAAATTTGATTTATGGATTTTCAAAATAAAATTTTTGATTCCAGATTTCTGAAAGGAAACATTTTTGATTCAGGAATTTTTTTGAAAAGAAAATTTTTGATTTGTAATTATTTTTTGAATGGAGAATTTTTTATTCTGGATTTTTTAAAAGGAAAAATTTTGATTTCAGATTTTTCAAATGAAAATTTTTTATTATGAAATTTTTTTAGTTAACAAAGACAATTTTCTCACCCAATGAAAAGGACTTTCTTAATGTAAAGATATATGTTTCAACAAAAAGTTAATGTGGAACATTAACTTATGGTTATCATTCCTAACATTTGTTTAATGAATTAAAATCTATCGGATGGTAAAGATTTTTTGAAAATATCATCATGTTGATCTTACATTCTGATAAATTGAAGAATTATATCTCATTTAAGTGTGTGATCCCAAAGAAAGTGATTCCAAAAATCTAAGTGTTTTTCAAGAAAGTGATGTGAAAGGTTTTTTCTTAAGGCAATGTCACTGGTATTATCACACATTATTTCTTTTTAGTAAAACTCATGCCACAGTCTCTAAGTGTGTGTTGCATCCATAACACTTGAGAACAACAACTTCCAGCTGCTACATATCTAGCTTCAGTAGTGTAAAGTTCTATTGAGTGTTTCTTTTTTCATGACCAAGAAACTAATGAATCGTCTAAGAAATGAAATTTTCCGGATGTACTTTTCTTATCCATTCTACATCCACCAAAATCACCATCCGAAAATCTTTTTATAACATAATCATTTCAAGTAGTATAAAAGAGTCATAAATCCATGGTTCCCTTTAAATAATGAAAAATTATTTTCAATTATTTTAAATGATATTTCGTAGGATTTGATTGATATCTAGCACATAAGACCACTGAAAACATTAAGTCTGGATGACTAAATGTTAAGTATAATATGCTTTATATCATACCTCTAAATGATGTTTGATCTACTAGTTTCCCAGCATCATTAAGATCTAGAGAATTTGTGGTAACAATGGGAGTACTTATAATTTTATTTTTCTCATATCCATACTTTTTAAGAAGATATTTAATATACTTATATTGAGGTATATAAGTTCCTTTTGGTTTTTGAGAAATTTGAAAATGTAGGAAAAATGTTAACTCACCCATAATACTCATTTAAAAATCATATTTCATTAGATTCGTAAACAAATCAGTTAAGCATTGCAGTGTTGAACCAAATATAATGTCATTAATATAAATTTAAAAAATCAAAACATATTTTTTATCTTTATTTATAAAAATATTCAGATCTGTATTTCCATTAATATAGTTTTTTTGTAACCAAAATCCTATAAGTATATCATACTGGGCTCTAGGGGCTTATTTAAGTCCATATAAAGCTTTGGTATGTTTGAAAACATGTTTAGGATATTTTTTGTCTTCAAGAACTGGATGTTGTTTAACATAAACTTCCTATTGAACATATACATTAAGAAAAGATCATTTTACATTCATTTGAAAAAGTTTGAAATTAAAGAAATCTACAAAGGAAAGTAAAATGAGAATATATTTAAGTCTAGCTACTGGCACATATGTTTCTTCATAGTCTGTTACTTCTTGTTAACAATAGTTTTTAGCAAAAAATCTTGATTTTTTTCTTATAATAATTCCATTTTCATCACACTTATTTCTGAAGACCCATTTTACTCCAATTACAGAAGTTTCCTTGGTATTTCAACCAAGTTCAAGAATTTATTCATTTCGTATTCATTTTGCACATCTTGTATGGATTTAATCCAATAATCATCACCTAAAACTTCATCAATGATTTTTTGTTCTAACCGGGAAAGTATTTCTAGATGGTCTACATCATTTCTTAAAGAACTTCTAGTCCTTATAGGTTGATTTACATCACCAATGATACTATCACTAGGATGATTCTTAAGAAATGACTTATTTGGGTTTTTTAAAATCTGTTCATCAACATATGAAAGAAAATATTAATGTGATAAATGCTTCAGAAATATTTTATTGAACATTTTCTATATAACAAGGATCTTATATCAAGGGTTGAAAATTCAGTTTTTAAGAACACATCCAAAGATGTAGGTTGGGGTTGTTTAAAAAAAAGGATTAGTTTCATCCAAATTGACATGTACCGTTTCTTCAACATTACAAATATTTTTATTAAAAACTCTATAAGCCTTAAAAGTGGTGGAGTATCCTATGAAAATTCCTTTATTAGATTTAGGTGTAAATTTAGGTAAATTATCTTTAGTATTCTGAATGAATACTTTGCAACCAAATATCTGGAAGTAGGAAAGTCTTGGTTTTATACCAATACACAATTAATAAGGGGTTTTAAAAAAAAATATCTAATCAAAACTCAATTTATAGTATAGAAAGAAGTACTTATTGGTTTGGACCAAAAGTCTTTAACAATAGAATATTCACTCAATGTGGTTCTAGTTATCTCTTGAAGAATTCAATTTCTTATTTCGACAACACCATTCTGTTATGGAGTTCTTGGAGCTAAGAGGTCATGAGAAATTCCTTTTCTACTACAAAAAGTTTTAAAATATAAATTTTGAAATTATTCTCCATGACCACTATGAATAGTTATAAACGAATTTTTTTTTCTCATTTTTAACTTAGGATATAAAAATTTTGAGATAACAAAAATCTTCAGACATATTTGCTAGAAACTAGACCCATGTATATCTAGTGTAATCATCAACTAAGAAAATTACATAATATTTTCCTCCAATAATTCCAGTTTTTGTTGGACCAAAAAATCCATATACACTAAATGTAATGAATCAGAAGTAGAGGCTTCACCGATCGATTTAAAACATGATTTATGTTTCTTTCCATATTAACAAGGATCACAAACTTTTGAAGAATATAATCTAAGCTCCAGTAGTTCCTTAACAAATATTTTCTTCTAGAGTTTGAATTGGTTACTAGGTTACAGGGTTCTATCCTTATATGCCATAACTAATATTGATCTTCCATTGCACTAAAGCAAGGAAGATCTTGGCTCTTATGACCTTCTAAGTTTAGTGTGTATGGATACTCTTGACTATGGGGAGAAAGAATAAACTCTTCCTTGTAATTGTGTACTAAGAACTTATTATTCCAAAAATTCACAAGGTAACCTTCATCACATAATTGAATTATGCTAATGAGGTTGTTCTTAAGACCCTTAATAAATAAAACGTTTGTAATCAACTTTTTCTATGAAGAAAAATGTTACCTATACCAACAATTTAACATTGAGAATTATATTTGAAAGTTACTTTTCCTTATTTCATCTTGATAATATTTTAAATGAAGTTATTTTACTAGTCATATTCTAGGAACATCCACTATCCATGTACTATATATTCATGTTGGAACTTTCTTTGTTTTCCTGAAAATAAAGGAGTTAGACTTTATGAATCCAAAATTTCTTGGATTTGAAAATTTCAAAAAGAAAATTTTTAGGAATCCACATTTTGATAGAAAAATAAGGTTTATGAATACCTAAATATTGAGTTTTATTTAAAGAAATTTTTTTCTCCCAATATCCACCACACTGACATTTAGTAAAAAATAAAGCACTTTGAGGATGAAAATAGTTTTTACTAAAAACTGGTTTAGAATAGGTATAACCAAAACCAGAACAATTCCTTAAAGGAAAAATTTGGGAATATATATTGTCAAAATTATCCTTACGAGAGGTAAAATTTGACAGGTATATCTTTAAGGAAAATATTTCTGACTTTAGTTTATTAACCAGGTTTTTATCATTAAAAATATTAATTCTAGAACTAGAGTTATACTATAAGACATTTTTCTGAGAAATTATATTTTCAAGATCCTTAGAACGTTTATCCTTCTCAGAATTAACTTTCTCTAGGTTTTTTGAAATAATTTCGAAATCAGATGTTTTCTTCTCAAGATATTTAGAAAGATCTGATACTTATTTAGTTAAAATAGATATTCTAGAATTTTATATATTAATATATTTATTGAGATTATAATTTTCATTCTCAAGATGTTTAGAAAACCTAGATACTTCTTCAAATGAATGCAATGTATTATCTTTTGATTATTAAGATTGATCACCTAAAGATTCATTATAATATTTATTAGAAAAATTTTCATTTAAGTACATATTGGTGATAGATTCGGTATTGTGTAACTTGGATATAATCAATGATTTTCAATAGTTAGTCTAGATAGTAGATCGATATTCTTTTGACAAGAAGATTCATAATCTGAATATTCATCAGAGGAGTCAACACCACTGGAACTCCATCTATCATTAGCTTTCAAGAATTTTTTAGCCTTAGACTTGTAATAATTATTTCTATTCTTCTCAGAATGTTTTTCCTTCATATACGTTTTCTTAATAAAAGGACAATACGACCTTATATTCCCGTCTCTTTTGAATTCATAGAAAGTGACTTTCGATTCTTTTCTGTCTTTTCATTCTTTCTTCTCATATCTATACTAAAAGTCTTTCCTTCCCACTAACTTGTTCGTCCTTTGAGAAAGATTAGCTAGCTCATTCTAAAATTTTTCACTTTCAATAGATTCAGATAAAACAATGACTTTATTATACATAGATCTTGTAACCCGTTTTGGAGTCTTGGCTATAGTAGTAGTAAAAGCTATAGTTCCATTTCCATTCTTATTATTATTCATATCAACATCTATTTCCATCCTCGTCTAATGTTAAAGAACAGTTCCAAAAATCTCATCAAGAGTAATTTGAGACACTTTCCTATTTTCATTAATAGTTTTCCTCTTAGATTCCCACTCATTAGGCATAATATCAATAATCATATCTACAAGAGCTTCGTAATCAAGACCTTTATCACCCATAAATTTTAAGATGTTGATGATAGTCATAAACCATGGTTGAACCTTACATACTAGCTCTCCATATGGTAATATAAATCCATGATATTCTACTCTAAGCATAGATCATCTAGTTTATATAACTTTGGATGTTCCAAAATGTGTAACTTAAAGTTTCTTTTAGATAGAGTTAGCATATTAACAAGAAGAAATTTTACTATGTATATTCCTGGTCATTGAACACAACAAAGAGTTACATAACTTGTAATTTAGTTGATATTCTGACTTTTCTTGGTTGATGAAGTTTTTTACTTGTTAGGAATTTTGTAATCCCTAGTATGCATGAAAAAGTTGTCCACTCTAGTATTTATAAAAAATTTCTTCATTCTATCTCTCCAATACTCATAATTATTACCATAAAAGATAGGTGGTCTGTTAGGATTTAGATTTTAAATCAAAATGACATTCATTCTTTCCATTCTCTAAGAAAATATATTTCCAAAAAAAATTTAATAGTAAAATTTTATAAACAAAGATAAAAATCTCAAATAAAATTTAAAGAAGAAAAGTTAAGAAAGAAGAATTTAGAACAAGGAAAAACTTGAGCTGCAAAACTTATATGTGAATATAAGTATTTCAGATACCTCCTTTGATACCAATTATAGTATCAAAATATTAATATAGATGCTCAATTACAAGTGGGGGGGGGGGGGTGAATTTTAAGTTTAAAAAATTTCGTTTTTAACCTTAAGAAAAACTTTGTATAAAATTGTAAAACAATGTAAATTCAGAAACCCTAAAATAATTCTATAAGACAAACATTCTTGTTTCCAAAAATATGGTTTCAGAAAGGAAACTAAAGGAAATTTTACTTCAGAAAAGATTCTACCTTAAATCATATAAAATCTTATCTATCAGAGTACACAAAAGAATAAGAAAGTAAAAGAATATTATAATTTCTTCTTTTATCAAAATACATTGGAAATAAACATGAAACAAAAAATATAACAAGTATAAAATCTTTTAACCCAAAGAGTAGTGTATCAAATAAACTTTGATAAAGGTTCCTTGATTTATATTTTCAACAAATTCTGTCTTACCCACACCCAGGTAAGCCCTCATTAGGAAAATCCAAAACTGTCTAGTTATCCCCACAAGACCTCAAACTTTAAAGTAGTTGGAACCTCTATGTTCCTATCCCCAGAAGCCCTCAAAATTTAAGGTAGTCAACACCTCTATATTTTTATCCCTGTAATCCCTCAATTGTACTCATCCACAATCGGAGTCATTCAGAGAAATCTGAGCAAGATATTGAGAACCACACAAAGCATGAGAGTCTCTATCCCTATAGAAATTACTTCATCGGCATGCAATCTCCAGAGTGATCGAACAGTTCTATGAGATTGTTCAAATGATATCCTATTTATAAGTATTACTTGAATGGTTGGCTCCCTTATACATTGGTCATATTTTTCCTTGAATCTTAGAGGGACCTATACAAATTTCACTCAAAAAACAGTAAGTTAGAAACAGATTGTACGACATCATTTCATAACAAGTTTAAGGAAAATAGAAATGCTTAACCAAAACTATTTTTCAGACTCTCAAGAAAAATTTAACTCATATTCTTAATCAAATAAACATTTGGATTCTAAAAGACACAGATATTCTAATTATATTTTACAAATAAGTTGGAATCTGAATTATATAGATTTCGGCATCTGAATTCTGAGTCTAATTTCTGAGGTATTTGGAGTCCAAATTCTGAGGAATTCAGAGTCTAAATTATGAAGAATTCAGAGTCTGAATTATGAATAATTCAAAATCTGAATTTAATAGAATTCAGAATATAAATTTTAGAGAATTATGAGTCTGAAAATAGAACACTATATATCCAAGGAATTATATGATTCTTAGGTTTTACCTAAGAATCCAAATTTTAGAATTAGTAATAAAATGGGTTTGATTTAGAGAGTTTGTAAAATGAAACAATGAAAACAATGGTAAGCATAAAAATTTCCTTAGAGAAGGAACATTTTCCTTATGAAAATAATCCTTAGGAAAAACAATTTACCTTAAGATAAAGTGTTCGTAATTTTCAAAACATAGTGGAATTTAAAATTCATAAGGAAACCTTATTGAATCCACAATATGTTGTGATATATAAAGATTACTAAAAGTAAATAAAGTTTGGATCATATGAAATCAAGGTGATAATACTTGAAGATAGATGCATGTAATTTTAGAAATAATAAACCATATGTTTACATGAAGAAAAGTGATTGTGATTCAATCAGAAGATGAAACTTGGTGAGAGGAGCAATTTATCAAAAGAACAATAATAAATATTAATAAACTATGAAAGTTTAGAAATCTGTATGATGAGAAATAAATTCATTATACGAAGAATAATTAAATGAAATATGAGCATGAGATTATAAGATATATAATTATCTGATATTCAGTATAAAGCTCAAATAGTGAATATGTGATATGAGATTGTGATCTGAAAGGAAATCTGGAATATGAATTTAATATAAATTGAATAAATCATCATCAAAATATCAAGCATCAGAAGGTTCTATAAGATATTGATGAATGGAAAATGAATCAGAAAATTTATAGAAGGATTTACTGTATTGAAACTGTGATGTAAGTATATATAGGAGTGATATGATCAGAAATAATAATACAATTCCAAAGGTGAGTTCAATTTTGTTTCGTAGAGCATAGGGAAATGTGAGAGATCTTGTATTAATGTATTCAAACAAGTCTAAGTAGGCTAATGAAATATTGAGTAAACCATGAAGATGAGGAAGCCAAGTTGATTGTAATAGATTACTGAAGGAAAATTATTGTCATGTGTTATTTGAAGTTGAAGTAATCTATCAAGATTATTATAAGATAAGAAAAATATCCTACAAGATGAATGAATGTATAAGCTTTCTATAATGAATGTTAAAGGTTATAAAATCAAATTATTAACTAGATAAAATATAGCCTGAATATCAAGTTCACTTGGAATTGATCCTATTATAGGGAGTTCAGTTTTTCAGGTGATGAATCCAACATATGAAGTTTAATAGGAATAATGCAATAAAAAAGAGTTGCATAAAATGATGAAACATGATAAAGATGAATTCAGATTAAAATTTTCAATAGAGATAAAAATTATATGTCATCTGTGAATATACCAAAACATAGTGAGTAATGTGAATAGAATAGGATATTTATATTTTGTTGAGAAACTTTTACCAAATATAGTAGAATCACAAGGTTTTTCTAGGACATGAAGGTTATTGGAGTTACTTGCATGTGAGACATAAGTTTAGAAACAAATGGAGGATATTCATGGGCACATGAAAAATTTCATAAAGGAATACTTTAGTTATGTCGATGAAAGTTTATTCTAAAGAATTAAATTCACGTGAGAAGAATTTTTATGTCTATGAAAGTTAGTGGAGAGTACAATGTTGTGGAATTTCACATTAATGTGAATGAAAAATCATTATGAATTTACTGAGATGTAATTTAAAATTTAAACATTCATGAAAGGAATTTCATTATTCTAGCTGAGTTTTGAGGAAAAGTTGACGAATATTGATATCGAGTTTTTGGGGGATTTGATGAAGTAAAAAATCTGATATATTCAGAATTGTTTCATGGGTATTGACTAAAACATGAAGTGATAAAGATTTTTTAATTATAACTCATTCAGTCCCCACATTTATTAAATGAAACATGTCTATACAAAGGGGGAACATAGTTAGAGTAATTCTGAAAAAACATATAGTGGGTTTCTAATATTACTAAGAAATACAAAAAGAGAGAAAGTAGATATGCACGTATACTCTAAAATATCATATTGTTTAAAGAATTGAGAAGACGAGTTGAGTGATTTCTCCAAATTTAGAAGACAGGAAGGAGGAGAGTTAGATCAATGTTAATTGATAATCTATGACTGTTTCAAACATCATAGTTTGAGGTAGTGATATCTCTATAAGATTATTATACTAGAAGATCATGATAGCTTGATGTGCATGATAAGTATATTGAAATTTCACTTTATACTCAAAGTTATATCTTTGATAATGGTAAACGATAACCCATGAAGATTGGTGGTTCTATAATAAACAACCCCATCATTTCTATCTGGAGGTAGAATGAGAATATTAGGAGATAGCTTAACCGCACATGTAATTTTTTAGTGTTATGATTAATGTTGAATCATACTCTTGGGTTAAAGGAAAACGAATTTCCCCATTTTGAAACTTATGATAAAGTAGAAAATATATAACTCGAACATCATATATATAGAAAGGATTAGGTCTCCAATACTAGGATATAATCTTATTGAAATCCTTGTATGTTATTTCATTTACATTATCTACATTGCGTAAGGGAGTAAGTATTGAGGGAACATATAAAAGATGTATACATTTTAACAAAATATAGAAATTTATTCAACATAAAATAAAAAAATTAATTTGAACATAATTAGTAAAAGTTGGTAACCCATGTTTCACCCTCTCCCAGGGTGACTACACAATCCTCTGGGACCCTTAAATATTAATTCTTACATATGTATTCATATATAGGTACCCAATAGATTAATAAAGATTTAATTATGTGAGGTGGATATTTGATAATACAATAGGTCTGACCTTGTTGTTGTGTATATTAGAGACTAACATGTCCCATTCAAAACTGGAACAATTATTTCTTTAAAATATTTTTATTATGTGACATCGATTGCAAAAAATATTATTTCTTTTACTAGAATTGATATAGATGGGATTATTTTCAAATTTTGGAATAAAACATTCTTCTTTGATAAGTAAAATATTTATTATGTTAATTTATATATAAGAAATAACCTTTTTATATTGAATTACATAGAATATGTATTGAAAATCGATAACGAATCAATTTTTCCTGACTCATATCACTCCCATTTTTGGAATCATTAGATAGGTTATATAAATGGAACGTTCTTAACCAAATTAATCCATAATAGATATTTAGATTCTTTTTATCTAAAACCACTTGGTGTATGTAATGGGGTTTTACAAGGTAAAATGACCAACTCCCTATTTAGTGGAATTAGTAAAAGGGACCCAAATCTTCTTGAATTGGTTCATACTAATGTGTGTGGACTATTTCTAGTTGAATAAATGGTTGTATATGAATACTTTATAAATTTTACTGATGAATTTAGAAGATATTGATACATATAATTAATGATTCATTATTTTTATTCCATTTATAAATTTATGGAACACATGAATGAAGTTGATAATCAACTTGGTACGAAAAAAGAAACTATTCTCATACTTTAGTAGACAAGATCTTAACCAAGTGTTAATTTATTAAATATGGTAGCATGAGATTTTTTCTCAAATAAATGTTTCTTATACACCATAATGGAATTGTGTAAGTGAATAGATGAACCACACCTTTCTATACATAGTGATATTAATGATGATTCATGCCAGTCTTCCATTATCCATTTTGGGGTATGTGTTATAAACAAAAATACACATCTAAAATGAGTTCCAACTAAATTAGAAAACAACAATCAAAATAAACTCTAGTATAGATATAAAAAAATATTATCTAATATAAAATTGAAGGTTTGTGAAACTTTTTTAATGATATTTATAGAAAAAACATGCACCAAGGGGAACTAAATGTATCTTTATAGGATACCTGATGGAAACAAGGGTATATTACCAATATGACACATCAGATAAGAAGGTTGTGTAAAACATCACAATTTCTTAAGAGGGATCAAATTACTAAATGATATAGTGAGATAAACATATAATATAATGAATTTTTATCTCAAGATACAAAAGAGTTTGCACAATAACATATTCCAAAAATCCCCATAGAATTGGAAATTCTAGAGACATGTGTACTACATTGACGTAAAATAGATGTTAGAAAACATAATATATATTTTTTTCTATATACTAAAGATAGTGAATCATTATTAGTTATTAATAATGATCCTACAAACTATAAAGAAATACTAAGTGGCACATAATCTACTTAATTTCAAGAAACCATGAATTCTAAAATAGATTCCATGTACCAAAACCATGTATAGATTTTGATATATCCTCTAGTAGATGTCAATAATTTTTTTTAAAATGGGTATTAATGAGAAAACTATAAATTTATAGATAAGTTAGTACCTATAAGGTAATACTGGTTATAAAATGGTTTAAACACTGTTAATTCATAAACTATGACAAAAACTTTTCACTAGTTTCTATAATGAAATCCATAAAAATTATGGTTACTATAAAAGCTTACCATCACTGTGATATTTTAAATATTTATGTCAAAGAATCCTTCCTTAAGGAGAAACTTCATGAAGTTGTACATATGACAAAACCAGAAGGGTTTGTGAGTCTAAATAATGTCAATTTGGTTTTCATGTTGTAGAGATCCAATTATAGAGTGAAGAAAGAATTAGAGTCATAAAAAATTAATTTTGATGAATCTATAATGGAATTTGAATTTATAAATAAATAATATGAGACTTTCTTAGATAAGTGGTTTAGTGGTAGTGAAATCATTTTCTTGATAGTATATTATGATAAAATATTACTGATCAAAAATGAAATACTAGTCTTGAAGACTAATAATTAGTTCAAATCATCATTCTCAATGAAATAATTTTCTAAAACAACATATTTTTTCTGGATCGAGATCCACTGTGATAGGTCAAAGAGGCTTCTTAGACAATGTCAAATTACATAAATTTACAGGATACTAAAGTGATTAAATAAAGAATAATCCTATAGGTGATTACTTCCAATGTCACGTATAATTAATATCAATATTAAATTTTTTCTTCAAACACATGATTATTGAAAAATAATTGAAAGGATTATATACACAGAACTGATTGGATTATTCATGTATATTATTCTATTTTGTAAGATTGATATTTATTATGGATTAAGTGTGGTAAGAAGATATTAAGATGGCCTAGGTGACTACCATTGGATGACAATAAATATCATCCTTATATATTTGAGGAGTATTAAAGATAGATTTTTTTATGGAGGAGTTGTTGAACCATCCATTGGGGTATGCACATATGACTGTTTACAAAAAAATTAAGATTATCCATAATCATTATCCATATGAATATTCACTCTTAATGAAGGTGGTGTGAGATGGAAGATCTCAATAAATCCATAGTTGCTGATTTTATAGGAAAGTCTGAGTATATTGCAGTTTCTGAGAAAGTTAAAGAACTAGTTTGGATATAAGAGTTCATACAATAGAATGACATGGTGACTATATGTAAACACTCTATCACACTATAGTATGATAATACTACTATGGAGAATCTTGTAGAGGTTATAAGGTCACATTATTGGGAAAATCACATAATCTATAAATATCATATCTCAAGTTTTTCTCTTATAGAGTTGACATCACAATACATAGAATTTCCACTAAAGACAACATGGTATAACCATTGAATAATGATTTGTCTCATTAGAAGCATAAACATAATTTAAGTGCCACTGAATATATGGTTATTAGTAGTTAGATCTAGTCTAAGTGGGAATCTATTGGAGTTGGTGTCCCAAAACCAACATCTCCATACATTAAATTATATATGTATTCAAATACCTAAAAAATAAATGAATATCTAATAACATATTGATTATTATTCTCTATAACATTAATGTTAAAATTACCCAGAGTATTTTTTTCATTTAAAATGTCATAATTAGTTCCCTTAAATGATGAGAAACTTGATATGAAATAATGACATTCTTAAATATAGTTCTACTATAACGTGACATCATTTGATGATACCCATATGTTCTACATTTTTAGGAGTGAGTACTCATAATAGTATGAGACTTCATCTCATGAATATTGCACTTAATAATATCCAAGACCAAATATTTTGAGTAATTAACCACTAGTAGGAACTTCACATGTTTTCATGTTATTAGATATTCTTATATGGAAGTCTGTGCGGTGATCCTAAATCTTTATGATTATTACTAATTCACATCATGTTTCATGTACTTAGATGTATTACCATAAACCATGTCGCAATATTTTCACAGTGAAGTTGGATAAATTGGGTGCCTCACAAGTGTAATTCTATCAAGAAATAGTGAAGAATAGATTTTTCTCTTATATATTTATGGAAGGCAATATGTAATATCTTTGATTGAAATGAAGATTTCAAACTAATTTTCATGGACATAGTGTGTGTATGGGTTCATTTTAGGAATTCATAGAAATATGTATCAAGCACATTGGTTGTTAAAATGGGTATGAAACTAGCTTGATGATATGTCGATACAAATGGATTACATTACCGGGTAAGAGTTCATATGTGATTATCATTATAGTGACACTATCTTATTACTCTTAGGTATCTTTATGTGTTTATAGATGTTGATATTATACTTTAGGAAAAATTTCCTAATTCCACTGAAAAAGAATCCTAGAGGGATACCCACTTAATGGTTCCATTAAGCTAGTTTAATTATTATTTATATTTACTAGATAAAATAAATTTTATTTTTTTGATCTAAAAATAATATTGATTCAGTATTTATTGATCAAAAATATTAAATAAATATTTATTTTTCAAATAGCGAGTATAATGTTTATTTATTTATTTATTTATTGAGTGAATAATATTTTTTTAAATGTTTATTCAAGGTTCCATAAATATCCATGAGGATGTGTAGATGGATTATTGAGTCTGGTGGTAAATATTTATTTATCAAACTATAAATTAATATTTATCACTGTATAGATTAGTGCACTCCATGAATAAAAATAAAAATATTATTATTTTTCATGGAATTATTCACTTTACCTATTTAATATACCATTAAAGTCTTATATGAAATTAAGAAATATTTTAACCCTATTCATAGTCTTATAAATAACTCGTTATATCCAATATAGATACAAATAGATGTAGATACAAGCATTTCTAAAAAAAATTGTTGTAGATAAAAACTGTTGTATATACAAACTATTATAGAATGAAACTATTGTAGTAACAAATGGCTAGAGATAAAAATGATTATAGATATAAATGGTTGTAGATATAAACAATTATATATATTAACCATCTAGTTAAAAAATATTTTAGACATAAACCGTTATTGATACAATCCCTTGTACACAAAATTCTCTAACCTAGACCATTCTATACAAAGAAGAAAAAAAGAACATCACTAGGGTTTCCCTCAATCATGAGATAATTAATTCTTATCCTCTATACTATCCATCCAATGATATCATAAATTATTCTTCAAGACTAAAGTAATCAGTGTAATGATCATGAGAGAAACAAAACATGATTGATAGCATCATACTAGCATCGTGAGTATCATCAATGATGCATCAAGATCAAGGGAACATGTGTGGATCAACACTAGAAGGATTCTATACCTTGATCAGAAAAGAACCATGGTAAATAATTTGAATGGAGTTTAGAAATTCAACATATTTTTATAATAACTAATATCAATACTGAGATAATTTTCATCTTGTAAATTAATTATAAATTTAGCCTAAAAATATTCCATATTTGATTTGATGCTATTTTTCTATGGTTTATTTTGTTTCATTCATTGGTTATAAAAATTTCACTTATACATGTTGGATAATCTATTAAATCTGAAAAACAACAAGTTTCAACTAACCTAAATAGGGTTTCCCCCTATATCTAGAGCTTGCACCAGAGTGAAAGTGGGATGGTATATACATGGATTTTGTGATAGGAATTCCTTGATTTATTAGAGTTCATGAATCTATCATGGTGATTATAGACTAACTCACTAATCCATACCACTTACTCACCATCAAAGAGAAGCTTTTAGCGGGAAACTTTTTATGCTTGTATGTATAAGAGATCTCTCAACTTTATAAAGTACCCTCGAAGATTGTTTTTGATCCCGATTCTCTTTTGAAATATCAATTGTTTAAAGTATTTCTGGCATATTTTATGTCTCATTTATGGATGATCATAATGTTATAGACCAAAATGAATAATCCTATTGAGTGGGTCATTAAATTCATAGAATACATGTTGAAAGAAAGCATGATGGACTTTGTCCAGAATGGGAGGATCATCTTCCCATAGTGTAGTTTACATAAAATAATAGTTATTAATCCGCCATTGGAATGGTACTATTTGAGGTAATATATGGGAGACCCTAAATATAAATTTTTTTAATTATATATTGGTTAGGCAACACTTATGGGGAATTATTTGTTATAGGAAATTATATAGAAGGTGAAATTAATATAGGAGTGGTTGAATTATGGGATGAACCATCAGAATTTCCATGTAGACTATCTATGGAGACCCTTGGAGTTTGAGGAGGGAGACTATGTGTTCCTAAATGTATCACATTTGTGTGTGTTTTAGATATTTAGTTAAGGTACATATCTCTCTCCTATATTATTTATTCCATTATTGAACCTTTTGTGGGTAGATGAGGTTACTTACAGTCTATCCTAACACAATAGATGGATCAGGTGCAAAACATATACCATGTGTTACAGTTGAGTAGGTACGTTCACAATTCGTCTCATATTATCGACTTAAGAAATTTTGATATTGATGATACATTCACATTATATAATCAAATATACTTAGTAAAGGACCCACTATGAGTGATCTATTCCCCTATCATGTGTTATTTGAAGGTGGATTCTTTATCTATTCCAACGATATTGATGGTAATGCCTCCCATATTTGTGTGTTGTATACCAATAATTATAGACATCAACATGTGGAATATTGAAGGCGGGATTTTTATGGTCACACTCTTCTTCAATCACTGTTTAGGAGGGGTAATTAACAAATATGTTTTTATATATTATCACTTTATGTTTTAATAAACTTGTTCTTGAATTTAGTTTTGGAGTTAGCATGGAAATCGAGTGTCATTAGAACATATATATTGAGTGAATAAAAAAATATGAATATTTTATTGATAAAATGTGAAAATTTTCATAAATAATGTTGTATATTTTGAACAAATTCATAAATATAGAAAACAAATCAATTATTAATTTACAATATGGGGTTTACCATAGGAACATCATAAGTTTCATTCACATAGTACCACATGATGGTGTGAAGTCACTTTCCGATTAAAATGGTTAATTAAAAAAAATTAGTTAGGATTTACCTAATTATTCATCTATATAAATCCATATTAATATAATCTATAAGTTTATTTGAAACACCTATAGATTTTAGAGAACTCATGGTGGATCATTGGAGAGCGATTGAGGGGGAACTAAGGGACTTATGAATAAAACATCAATATTTCCCATGGCGATGAAGTGGGTTCATCATTCACTAATAATTAATCCAAATAAAGGTTGGATATGTTGTCATGTTTGGTTTTACTCATTTTGATAATGATTAATTTATATTTTTATTCCTCTTGTTTCAAATATAAGTTTGAACTTAACATGGGTTCTTCATGTAATGATTACCTTCCAAAATTATGAAATGTGATTTATGTTTTCTTGGAATTAGTATTTTACATTTTGTTTTTTAATATATGCCTTTATATAAACATAAGAATCACACAAAAATATCATAGATTTATTACTTTTTTTTGGTTTTTGGATCCCCCTCATTCTTAACAAGTTCAACATCAGACCTTTATTTTTGTAGTGATTCGACCTTTCACATGGACTGATTTCATCTCAGAGTTATAATCAGTTGTGTAGATCATTGTTGTGCATTTGAAATGAATGAAAATGAAATAGTGTTCAATTTTTTGGTGATGTTATAAGATCAAATGAGGATGGAATATGAGAATTATGGCTGGACACAATTTCGGTTGTCTAGTGACTCATGAAAATGACAAGGAATCATTTTTATAGCAAACAAAGGTCAAAATATGATCTCCAATGGCTAAGATTCTCTAGGAAATGTGGTCAATGCATTTAGTATGATTTTCAATGAAGACTAAGGTGGATTTGGTGGGAAAGGAAAATATTTGATAGAAAGGATAAAATTTTATAAATATCATAACTATGTGGACTATAGTCCATAAGAATACAAATTGTGTAACTCGAGTGATATGGAAGATTGGTTTTCAAGCAAATAAAAATATTACACACTGTGTGTACTCAGTAAACTGTCTTAGTGTGTATGAGAGATATATTCTTAGAATACAATGTGGGCTCACACAACATGTGTACATAGACCATATTCAATGCATCCTAAATGTAACATGACTTGGGAATTGTGGGACATTCCATGTTCCCCTTCTGGTCCCACATATTGTGTGCTCATCTCAATTGTTATGTTCTTTCCCAAGACCACACACTAGCCTAATATCCTTATTATATCTCCTATTTGGGAACAAAAGTAGTCTATATTTGGTGTTTTTTCAAATAGAACATGATCATGGACCTATTTTTGAATGTTCATACACGGAACATAGTGAAGCAAGCATGATTTAACTTATTGACATTACAGGGATCATGCTTGTATTTTAGTTATTCTTGGTAAATAGATACCCTCCCTTATAATAGTATTATGTTAGGAAACATTTTACTTTTATGAAAATTTGTTGGGGTTGGTAATACCCCCCATAGATCACGGGTTTAAGATTTTCTATGTATAAATCAGATAGGTTTAGTATCCCCTCATTGTTGTTGGGTTTGGGATACCATATATGTGTGTTTGGTAACCCCATTGAGAATGTTCCTGGGAAGGGAGTGATATTGTCCACCAGATTTGTTATCCCTCCATCACTAATGGGGGAATAGGTTCCGCTACTATAGGTACAGAAAGGTTAAGTGGTTGTTATTTTGGTTGAATCAAGGTTCTTTGAGGGAATGTATAATTATTTTGGCTAGTGGTTAGGGTTGAGACCATACTTGATGATATGGGTCCTTTCTGTGAGAATATCTGGGTTCCTTTTTCTATACAATCTTTTTTATGGTTTTTTGATGATTCTTATTTTTATTCTATTTCACTTTATTGATTTTGTGGAATCCTATATCATATGAATGTACTCAACTTTGCAAGGGACCTACCCACACTTGTTGTGACTTATACAGAAGACCGGTAGTTTGACAATGATATAAGTGGACAGAGTGTGTGTTGTTTATAATATAAATTAGTGGTGGTATAATATAAACCATGGTTTGAATCTAGTGATTATTTTTTTGGGATATAAATCTTATAGGTTGTTTATTTGGACCAAATTTCAGTTTAATGGGATTATATTTTATCCCATATGTTTTGGTTAAGTACTATCATACTCTATTATTAGGTGTTAGATATTATGCATGAATTTATTACTATGGTCATTATTATGGTACTTAGGGATTTATATGTTATATTGTACCTTTACATTTGGTTAAGGCCACCCATGTGTGTGATATTCCTACTGAGTACTAGTTACCAACCCCTGTCCCATTAGAGGTTGGCTTGGGCTGGCAAACTCAACTTACCATTGCGGCCGTAGTGGGTCAAGTCATCTGATGGTACTACCATGTTTATGGTGTGAGAAACTAATATCAAATACTATATATATGTTGTAATATTGATAAATCTGATAGGCACTAGTGAATATTACATGGGTTAGTAGGGAAATAATATTATATTCACCTAGAACATGGTATAAGAAAGGTAGACCAGTTAGGACAATGCTGATTAGGTTCCTCTATGATCCAACCTAAGGACCTCGAGTTTTATAAATGAAATAGGTGGGGTGATATTTCTTATAACTTAGATTCACAAGTAAGCACCATGCATTATGATTTTCGAAACCAATGGTCGAATTGTGTAGATGATGGGAATTATTATGAATTTTAATTAATTAATATTAACTATTCCATGTTATGGGTTTCATTAGTCCCTATAATTTTTTTTGTTTATATGTACAGATTCTAGTCAACACCCTCATTAGGATCATGCTGGTGATGTTATGCGGGATACACTAGTAGATCACCATATAACAAATGTAGAAAAATATAACTCTTTGAGGATGACATTTCTTGATTTCTAGTGTCGGGGTTTGCAAGTGTATGAGGGATCTATTTCTAATCAGGAAACCATAACATGGTTGGAGGAGGTGGAGATTGATTTTAGTTTTATATGTTCTTTTTAGGGGAACTAAATTTTTTGGTGGTTAGTATGTTATAAGGATATTATTGTTAATAGTGGGCTTTATAATTTGGTGATCATGAGAAGTGAGAGGTTTCATGGGAGAAGTCCCATGATCTATTCAAGTTTGAGTTAATTTATTTGACTATATAGGAATAATATCAATAGGATATTATATATTATTTCTTTGGGATTTCCATTTTAACCCCCCAATATTTAAGAAAAAAACTATGTTTGATAGAATACACAACTGGAAACACTAATACTAAACGAACCATAAAATACTATTATTTAAAAATGTTCATTATAACATAGCTATTAAATTAGAAGATATAAATAATATTAACTAAATTATGAAATATATATAAAGGTCTTACTCAATATATATTTTTTGATAAATTATTTGAAAATAATCACTCAAATTTTAGTAAATTCATTTTATTCTTTTAAAACATTTTTTCTTCAAAAATATTTTTTATTCATTTCGGTGATAAAATATTATTAATAATTTTTGTAACTTTTAGATATTTTATTTTATAAAATGATTTTTTTAAATAAATATATTAAAATTAACTTAGGGTGAAAATTTTGGATTTTTTTTGAAATGATTGATTTTCCAATGAAAGGTGAAAATTACCGATTTTTCAAATACTATCATTTCATTTCAATAAATAAAGTACCACTATAATTTTTATTTGTTATTAAAGTGGAATATAAAATGTTTTATTTATATTAATGTAATTAATTTCACTTTAATTATAAATTTTCATGATTTTAGTATAAGTTTACTTTTATGCTTAAAACACAGTTTTCTGGAAATTGTTTTTTATGTCTATAAAGTTATCCTTTTAATTAATTAAAATAACCACAATTTAGGAATTAATTGAATAAAATTAACATATTATATATCTATATATATAAATTTAATTTCATATAATAAATATTTTAATTTATAGAGTTAATGTAAAATCAAATTTTACTTGAGAAATGGATTAAATATTTTTAATCGACATAATTAATATTTGGAAATAATTTATACTTAATTTTTAGTCAAAATGAATAATAAAAAATGTAAAAGTCTATTATCACGGTTAAGGTTAAAACAAGTTTACTCGGGTTAAACTAAATAGGTAAGGGTTATAATGACCTAAAATATGTATAATTTTTATTTTTTATTTTGAACCTAAATCATATAAAATATATAAAATTCTTGTTTTGGAGCCATATGACCATGATTATGACCTTTATAATAATTTATGTAAATAAAATTAAAAAACATGGATTTCTTACTTTTAAAAATCAATTATGTGTTCTCAAAGGGATAAAAATGAATTATTTTAGTTTATAAAATTAATTTTAAAGATAAATAATATTTATTTAATATTATAATTCATTTATAATTTTTAGTGACAAAATAATTAGCTTAAATTCTTACTCAACACCGATGGAGTAATTATTTAATTAAATAGAAAATAAACTAAATTATTTTAAAAAATAAAAGTAATATAGTTTGAATAAATTACTATGTTAAAAAGAATTATATAAAATTATGAAATTCTACATATGTTTTAAATGTATATATTCTAATTTAATATTTGTATAGATGTTTTAAAAGTCAACTTAAATAAATTGTGTCAAAATTTACATTAATGTTATTTTATAATAAATAAGGTTTTATTAAATGAGTTAAAATTATTAAAAATCTTAAATTAGGTCATGTTAATAGGAATTTTTTATATTATCAATCATTATCCATTTATGTGTTGTTTTTCCTTTCCTAGAAACATTATTTGTCCCTAAAGAGTAAAATTTGTTTCACCGGGGTAATTATAAAAAAGGGTTAAATAAAATATAGGTGAAAAATCACCTAAAATTATCCTTTTTTTATGAGATTACATTGACCCATAATAATAATATACTCAAATATTATAAAATTTTAACCATTTTAATATGAAATAAATTTATTTTAATTTAATACTTTAGAAATTCCAAGAGTGCCCCCTCACTTGTAAAAGGGAACCTCCCATTCCCTTTTATTCACATGTAAAAAACTATTTTTCATACAATAATATAAAAAATTTGTTAATTAAATACATGAAAATTTCATATAGGTGTTATTTTATTATAAAAAAAACCAAGGAAGGACTCTAGTGTAAACATAATGTGGGTTTCTGAAAAAGAGGTATTGTTATTCTTCAATCATTTTCATTTTATTTATTATTATACCTCATTAAAATATTTTTAATGTATGATGAAATAATAACACCAAAACCTATATTTAATAATATATTATTATTTTATCTTTGTAACATTCATCCATATTCTCTTTAATCAAATGAGAAACAAAAACCGTCGATCATGTGTAATGCGAACTATCACCTCAAGAACTGATGTAACTTTTTTCCATCCCCACCTCCCACAGTTGGATATAATGATGAATTAAATGTATATATATATATATAATATGAAATAATAATAATTTTTTACTTATAATATCACATATACCTTTTTACCATCCAATCTATTGGAAAATGACATCATTGTTCATGCGTACGTTTGGACTATTTCCCCCACAAAGCGATGTGATTCATTTTTAATTTTTTTCATGGATAGGAATAAGGATATATTTATTGAATATATATGATATTAAAATTATTCTATAATGGTGAAATATTATTTACCTTTCTTTTTTTCTATCCTTTAAAAAAAGAAATCTTGTTCATGTGTACGTACAACCTACCATCTCTAGGAACAATGTTATTCATTCATTTATCTATATCTTTTATGGATGACTGTATATATATATATATATATAATGAATATATATGATATTTATATCATTATTAACATTATATAGATTATGGAACCACGATAAATTTAAAATGAACAAAATTACTGAACCAAAATATACATAAAAAACAAAGTAGTTGTTACCCAAAACAATGATTTTTTAAAATAAATGTTAATAAACGTGTGATAATGTTTATAAGTAAATAATATATTGTATTATTTATATTAATATGTGTATATAATGGATTTATAATAAAATTATATTTATTATATTGGATTTATGAATGTGTACAAAGGAATTCAAGACTTGACGTAAGGGATTTTCATCTCACTTTTATTTCAATGAGACATGTTCCATATCCATCACCTCATTTTATTTGGTATATATATATTTACCATAAATTTATTTTGTGATTATTTTGAAAATTATGTGTGTTTACAAATCCATATAAGTTCCTCTCTTTCATGGGGATTATGATTTAAAAGTTACCAAAGTGTTAATAGTTTTTTGTTAGAATCTTATTATTCATCAAGATTGTTTAGGATTAATTTTCTGATGATGAATTATTATAATATAAATCTTAAGAATATCATGAGTTTTTATTATCCTATATTTGTTTATAGTCATTACATGTCTTCCTTTCATTTTCCCCACATTTACCACTTAATATATAGAAAGAATATTTTTTAAGGAAAAATGAATCTATTTCTCTCATTGGTGGAAAATTATTTCTATTCCATGAACATTTTTTCTAAAAATAATTTTAAGAATATATTTAAAATTATTATATTATAACTTAAACTCATATTTATGCATTTTTAATTTATTATAAAATTATTTAAAATTAATATTATTTTTTCCAAACAAGGTACTTTTTACTTTTTTCCGAAAACGTGAATGGAGTATTTGTTTTAAAATGTAAGACATTAACAATATTTTACACCATAATGACTGCCCAATGATTTAAAACTACTTTATTGTTTTTAAAAGTTATTTTAATATAAATTTTTTTCATTAATATTTTGGAAAATTTTAAATTTTAAAAATTGATTTTCAAATTAGAAATTATATTTTTTTTTCTCAAGAAAGTTTTTTATGATATTTTAATGGTATTTATATTCATGAATGATAACAAACATTTTTTCTAATTAGGATATATTGAGGATATGGTCCAATAATACCATCCCTATTATTTATGAAGATATTTTATGATTATGATGACAAGATTTTATGAAACTAAATCCTTTTTTGATGGGTTATGTTATGATGAATTGATATAATGATTATGAAGCCCATTTCCTTTACATATGTTATTCTATGTTGAAATTTTTGCAAAACACATTTCCTTCCATTGGTTGTGATATGATGAATGTTTAATGATCTTATGTTACATGTTTGTATGATTTTCATTATCTGAAAATTTGGACTAGAATTATATACCCCTCCAATTTAGTAGGAATTGGTGGATATATCATGAGATAAATAGAACTGGAATGGTGAGTGAACCCGATTCCTTATGGTAAATTGTCCATAATGATAGTCTTGGGAGTGAACCTTGTCTTCTACGATGGTTTGGGAAGTGAAATAATTCCACTATGATAGCCTTAAAAATGATCCTTGGCTACTAATGAAATGATTTTCTATACCTATATGTATGCCACAAATATATGTCTTCTGAAAATGTTATTCTATCATGGATTACGTTCTTTTATTATATAATGATTCATGTCTAATGAAGTGTAGGGATTTATTCCATGACTCGATATTATGGTCTATGATATACAGGGTATGATTTTCAAATGTTATTCTCATGTTAGTATACCCTCATTATCATGTTATGTTTAAGTGACCAATGATATCTCACTTGTTTACCCTTTGTAAGCATTTTAGATCACTCTTTCTTATGATTCATTTTCCTAGGTTATGAAGAAAGTTATTAAGTATGATATGTCTAAGAAGGGTTATATTTATGAAGAAATTGGTAAGAGATGATGTGGTTCACTTATGAGGTAGTTATTTATGTATCCATTTTTCTAAAGTAACCTGAAATATACGATACTAGTGTGGATCATTATATTATTTAATTAATATTCATCTATTAAAATGTGATATCTATATATGAAATGTTTCTGTCACTATAGTTCATATCAAAAAAAGTTTTAGTTAACCATTGGAATTTATGAAATAGAAAACATTAGTGAGAACCTTCAGGGTAATCCTATGTATATAATAACATCCTAGGTTATATTAAATAATGGTGTGTGGTTTTTCTAGAAATACATCCATGTCTGGATACTACAAGTGGATTTGGTTTTGGAAGAGACGTGTCTTGGGGTTATGAACATGAAAAGAGTTATTCGAGTATGTATTGGATATCATTCTACATTATTGTGAGTGTTCCCCTACCTCACACCTAGTTTGATACTCTCGATGAATATTATGGGGTTTATTAATATTGTGTTTATAAACCATTATGAAGTATTAGAAAAAATAATAACCATGGTTGAGCTAGGTAAAATCTTATGTTTCATAGGATGAAAACAAAGTTTCATCATATAAACATCCTATAGATGATTTTGCGGGTTTCCACTATGATCATTATTTCTCACACTATAATTTCTGGTTTTATACAATGGATATAACTAGGCAGAATCATGTTAAAACTGAATGTTATTAACAATATAGTGATTATGAGAAACCAGATTGGGTGATAAATGGAGAGAGAGATAACACGATTATGCCTAATTATATATCTCAATGTATGATTAAAAATATCAACTTGGGTGAGTTTCTAGACACGCCTAATAAGGGAAATATAGAGTTTCTTTGAAGACTATAGAAGGAAGAAGATTTAGTTTCTTATATACTAGGAATGTTGGAAGGAAAACCCAAGATAATGTTTGAAAGGAAGAGAAATTTGTTTTCTATTTATAAATGAAGGTCATTAAGAAAAGAACTACTGAGGAGTTCTGTAAGAACCCAAACCTTGTTTTCAGGTATGTTTTCTTTTTCTGGTCGTTTTTGAGAAAAAAGAAGAAAATCTAGAAATTTTCTAAGTACACACCATATACTTTTTGAGTACACACCGTGTACTTTTCTCCCACGTGAGGCCGTGTGCTGGCCATGTCTGGACCACACACACGGTGTGTAGTGATGATGTGGAGGCCACTTAATGAGGTGTACAGAAAGGGTGAGTACAGGCCGTGTACTCATGATGTACACGCCGTGTACTTTTCTTTTTATTTCATTATTCGGATTGGGGTCGCGTTTTAAACCTATTTTCATCTTCTTCTTTGCCTAGTTACATCCAGAGCATCCGAGGAGGCCGAATATTCTCTGAGCCACCGATCCATCACTAGTTATCCGAATCGAACGCCGTCAGTTTCAATAGAATCACAGCGGTGAGTTCTTGGTTCTTCTTTTCCAGGTTTCCTGATTCCTTCTCTTGTGAGAGTTATCTAAGGTTGAGAATTTTAGACGTTTTTGCAGATATACTCCATTATAGGACAATTCATAGGCCGAGGTTCAAGTATATCGATCTCATAGGATCGAGGTAGGTGGTTTGTTTCCCTACGTTGAATGTCCTTGAGTTTTTGGTGAAAATGTGTCGGATACCCATGTATCGGGTATCTCGGGTTAGGGTTTTGATCCTATATTGTTATCTTCCTTAGATTGCATGTATTATTGAGGTTATTAGATGATTTATAATTTATTTTTAGCAAGTTTTAGGATCACCCCATGGGTTTTCCACCTTTTTTGACTGTTTATCTCCATTTAGCTTAGGTTTCCTGTGAGGCATAACTTGTTGCATTGTTTTACTGCCTTATATAATTGATTGCATGTTTTTCCTGCTGTTTATATGATTTTGATGCCTTGTAGATATTATCCAAGTAGTTTTCTGAGCTTAATTTGGGTTTCTAAAAGTGGATTACGCACGACTACACTACTCATGGCTGTGGGAACCTGGTGTGGTAGACTAAAGAGGGAATTGACGATTAAGGGCTTCCCTTGAGAGTCTGTTATAAATTAGAATCATTCGTAGGAACTATGGGAATGGGAATTTGTGCTTCCTTATAGTGTCCTTAGTTACGTATCGAGACTATAGAGGGAATTAGACGTAAGTACTTCCTCAGAGAGTCTATAGTTGTTGTTGCAAGACCGTAGGGGAATTGACGGTGAGAGCTTCCCAGAGTGTCTGGGCCTTTGTATGTTTACTTTACTAGAGGGGTCAACTAGTGTGAGCCACCCAGAGAGTCACCATAATTATTTTTTGGTTGGTTGTGATGATTCCACCAATCCAAAGAGCAAGCTTGTGTTTTGTACTGCTTGTAGTTTAGGTAGTATGCTGAGATACCTATTGTGTTACTTGTTATGCTTTGAGAATATAGAGTTGTTTTCTAGATTCCTTGGTTGATAATTTAATGAGTGAATTAAATTAATAAATAAATGTGAATAAACATGGGTAGGATTGTTTACTTTAGAGTACTCCTATTTCTGTGCTGCATTTATTTCCTTTACTTTTTCTATATTGCTCACTGACAGTAGGGAACGAATCTTGTGGTGATTGCCTACTGGGATTAGTCTCACACCCTGTTTGGGTCTTGCTTTTAATCCCAAACAAGTTATATGGTTGCAGGTGTGGATAGGGATTGTGGCCCTTCCACTTCAGGTACATGATTGCTGGTTGGAGCTGAGGAGCATAGGATCGAGCATAGGCTTGCAATGCTATTGGAGCTGCTGTTTACTTTTAGTGCTTAGTTCTCAGTTTTATTTCAGCACGTTGTTGTTTTTTATACTTTCCTTAGATACATGTACCATGCTGCAACTTTATTATATTATACATTGCTTTCGCTGTTTAGTTTCAGTTGTTGTATGTTGTTTACTACTTCAGCTGTTGACTATTATTTCTTGTACCTTGTATACCTTACCAAATGAGGGCATAGTTTCCCCAATAACTTACCAAGGCCCTCGCTACTAGTCAACATCCTCTGTCGTTTGGGGAAATGCACTTGAGGTCATGTGGAGAACCGGGCACGGGGCACCAGTTGAGGGGATCCAGATTCGGGTCATTACAGGTCCAATGTATTATGTGTAGGGGACATGGTTATTATTTGAGTTAATGACCTAATCCAATAATTAACTATAAGTCTAAGGAAGTACCAATGTTATAAACACAATTAATGTGAAATGGTTTATCTAATTATGTATTAAGGTTTAACAATTATGTTGTAGAAGTATTTTTACCAACTGTATTTTGGTTATAAGAATCATGAATTATTTAAGAATTGTGTTAATTTTGGAATCATATATGTGTTCATGTAATATTAAATTTTGTTTTATGGATACCGTAATGGTTTTAGGAGTTTAAAATTGATCATAGGATGAACATATTAAACACAACTTTTGTGATTTTAAGTGATGGGATTTAACGTGCTTAATAATATCTTGGGATATGTTTTATTGGGATAAGGTACATGTAACCCTTATGCACAACATTATGTGTTATTTAAGGACGAATGATCTTTTCATAATTTTAAAGGTAATGATTACAATCATGGATTATATGATCTTTGATGACTAATGTTTTTAGGGATGTTCAGCACATTTATGGGGATGCGATAAGAATTATAATATTATAGATATATTAAAAATTAAAAAATGTCACATCCAAAAAGGCCATGGTGCTTGGACACAGAACCAAAGGGTGAAAAAGGTGAAATTACTACAATTTTCCTATTTAATGATGGTTATTATGACATTTATTTTTTTATGATGTGACAAATAAGGATGAATTTGATTTTAGGGAATATTAAATGATGGGTTTTTACTTGAGGAATAAAGGTTGAATTATATTTTGGATTCATATATGATATTAATGAGACATTATTATGATTCATATTATTTTTTAAAATAATTAACATATTTTAGAGATTATTTAATAAAGGCATATACATTTTTAGGCATATTACATTTTGACTAACTAATATTGATTGGGGATATATGTTAAACTAATAATGAAATAATATGTGATCAAATCCTTCAGATTTTAGGGTTTCAAACATTTTTGGGAATATTTTAAATAATTTTGAGGTCAGTTATTTATCAAATGATCTATGTTTATCCTTGGGTGTTATTGTTGAGGGTTTATAGATTAATTTTGTATTTATTTATATGATGTTTTATTAATTTTAGGAATTATATTAACTTGTGGTAACCATTTTTTTTGTTCAATTTTTAAAAATAAAAGGAATAGGTTGTTATAATTTTTTGGATATTGTGGAATATTAATATGTAATTTTAATGATTTAGGAATAAATAATTCATTATGGATATTCATTTATTGGAGTAAGAAATGAAGTGGAAATTCATTGAAGCACTACCAAGGGAAGAAATTATTCTTATGAAATAAAAATATTTCTAGTAATTATATTTTTGTTTTTATCTATATAATAGTAAAATAATCCATTAAATTTAAGATAAATGATTTTAATATTGAAATTTTATCATATGACATTCATTTTTGATGAATTGATGGTCCTTTTCACACCTCTTTGGTTTGTTTTTTTGCGTTCTTTAACTTTCTCAGGATCATTCAATTTTTTATGATCAATGATTTGTGTCACTATATAACATTTTTTGGAAATTATAATTTTTTACATGTACATATATTCACTTCTCACTAATTTTTTCCTATATATAAACCTAGTTAGTTATTATTCTATATGGTGTTCAAACTTCCCTTCCTTTCTTATCAAGATGAAGTTTTATTAACCATATTTGTGATATGGGATTCTAAAAAAGGTATTTTCATATGTATAACCTTTTACTAACTATATCATGTTCAAATTAAGAGGAAACAATATATTAATGGTTGGAAAATGTAACACTCTGAGTTAAAAAAATAAAACTATGTTATATAACACATATGTCATGCAATACCAAACCTAAACGACCCCTGAAATATTATTATTTAAATATGAATATTATAACCTACCCATTAAATTGGAACATATCAATATTATTGATTGATTTATGATATATATAAATTATCTACTCAATTTGAATTTATTTATAACTACTTAGTAAATAATCACTCAAATTTTTGTAAATTAGTTTTATTCTCTGAAAACATGTTATCTTTAAAATGGTTTTTATTTATTTTTTATAAAAAAATATTATAATTTATTTTTATAACATTTTGAAATTTCATTTTATTAAATGAAAATATATTTTTAAATCATCATATAAAAACAAACTTAGGGTGAAATGTTGGGATTTTTTTAAATGATTGATTTTTATATGAATAGTGAAAATTACTAATTTTTCCAATAAAATCATTCATTCATTAAATAAAGTCCCATTGTATTTTAAATTTGGTCTAAAAATGAAATATGAATTGTTAAATTCATAATAATTTGAATAATTTTATGTGAATCATCAATTTTTATGGTTTTGGTATAGGTTTGTTTTTGTGCTTAAAAATACTGTTTTCTGAAAACTATTTTTAACTACATAAAATTTATCCATTTTAATTAATTAGAATAACAAATAATTAAGATATATTTAAATTAAATTTATAGACTATATATCTATTTATATGAATAAAAATTCTTCAAATGAATATTACTTGTCATATGATTAATTTAATATCCTCTTTTTCTTCAAAAAATTATTTTTCAAAAAACCGATTTTCATCACACTTGTGGTTTAGTTTTAAATTAAATTATTCCAATTATATAAATTTAATTTGATAAAATAGGTTCTATATTATTAATAATCATAATTAGTATTAATTGATAAGTAAAAATTATTATTTTCCTCATGCATAGTAAAAACTGTAAATATTTGTTACTACAGTTAAGGGTAAAACATGTTTACCTGGGGTTAAACGAAAGATATAAGAGTTATAATGACCTAAAAACTTGTATAATTTCATATATCATATAATTATTTGATATTTCCCATTTTGGATCTATATTACTAGGATTGCGACCATTATAATAATTTAGGTAATGAAAAGGACAAAATGCCACTCTTTTACTTTTAAAAATCTCTTATGTATTCACATATGGATAAAAAGGAGGTTTTTCCAGTTATAAATATTTATTTGAAGTATAAATTATTTTTATTAATCATGTTAAATTATTTGTTAATTTAGTGATGAAAAACTGAACTTAAATGCTTACACAACGACGATACAACAATTATTTAGTTTAAAAGAAAATAAAATAAATGATTTTAAAAATATTTAAATTAATAGAATTCGAATTATTTATTATGTTAATTTTTTTTGATAATTTTAACATGATATTTATGTGTAAAAATACTTATATTTAATACCACATTTGTCTTTATTTTTTTAAGGTCAAATTAAACGAATAGTGTAAAAATTGACATTAAGGATATTTTATAATAAATAATATTTTATTAAAAAATTTATAAGTATTAAAAGATTAAATTCAACCAATTTAATTGAAAACTGTTGATAATACCAAAAAATTTACATTTTTGGGATATTTTTTCTTTTATAGATTATTTCTTATCCCCTAAAGAGAAAAAAAATTATTACCACGTTTATTGCAAAAAGGGTTAAAAAGTGTCTAAAACAGAATGATTAGGGTAAAAACATCACCTATAGTTTTCTATATTTTATTGTGTGAGAGGATTCAGACCAAAATTTATATTATAATCAAATATTTTCAATTGTGATCCATTTTAATGTGAAAATTAGTTTATATTAATTTAATACATTAAGAATTCCAAAGAGTGCCCCTACCCTCTCATATTAAAGGGAACCTCCTATTAACTTTTATTAACACTTAAAATTGTTTTTGATTTGAAAAATAACTATAAAAATAAATTCATTAAATAAATACCCAATGCATAGAGTCCTTATTTTTATTATAAAACCCTCTTATGAAGGATTTTGGTGAAAACCTAAAGAGGATGTCTGAATAAGAGGTATCATTCTTAATCGAGTGTTTTCATTTATTTATTCTTATAAATACATAAAATATTCTTAAACCAGGTTGAAATAATAAAACATTTTTATTAACTATAATAATATTTTTTAATTTTGACTTTATAACTTAGATTTATCTCTTCTTTTATTAAATGGGCAATGAAAACAGTTGATCATGTGTGCGGTGAACTACCGCCTTGTGAACTAGTGTAATTTGTTTTCCATCATGACCTCTCATAGAGAGATATAATAAATAATTTAATGTATATATATATGATATTTATGACATAATTATACTTAATTTATTATAATATCACATATACCTTCTCACCTTTTAACTTTTGGATAACGATAAAATAGTTCGTGCGTGCATGTGTACTAGAACCACTGTAAATAGATGTGGTCCATTTTTAATTTTATATCAACATAAATAATAATAAGAATATATTTAATGAATATATATTATATAAAAATGATTCTAAAAAGGTGGCATATTATTTATCTTTCTTTTGTTCCTTTAGAAAATGGAAATAATGTTCATGCATACGTACAAACTACCATCTCTATGAACTGTGTAGGTAATTTCTTTATCTATATATTTTATGGATTACTCTAAATATTTTTATAATGAACATATAATATATTTATATAATTATTAAAATTTTTAGATAATATAAATACTATAAAAGTCGGAGGACCAAAATTACCAAACCAAAACATACATGAAAAAAATTAGTTACGACCCGAAACCGTGATTTTATCAAAGAATTATTAATAAACAGGAGATAAAATGTTATAAGTAAAAACTATATGGTTTTATATATATGATTTTGGTTCTATAATATATTTAAAATAAATCAATATTTTTCATACAGTTTTTTATAATGTTTATTAAGGAAGTCGAGACTTCTGGTAAGGGATTTCCATCTCACTTTTATTTCTGTGAGACACATTCCATATTCACCACTTGTTTCTATTATGTGGTGTATAAAATGACCATGAATATATTTTATGATGATTATTATTAAAATATTACAGATTTACATATACTTATAAGCTTATTTATTTCATGGGGATTATTATTCAAAAGATAGCAAAGTGGTAAGGGTTTTATGATAGAATATCATTGTTTATTGGTATTGTTTATGATTATGTTTATCATGATGAAATATTATGATCCATATCATAAAAATAATAGGAATTTATATTCTTATATTTTTATTTATATATATTACATGTTTTATTTTTATTTTTCTCCCATTATGTAATCAAGTAGTAAAAAGAGTATTTTTTAATGAAAAATTACTTTATTTCTCTCATCGATTGAAAATAATTTCTCTTATATATACATATTTGCTAAAAATGTTTTCAATAATGATTTTAATAATCCTATATGATTTATTAAATTCATTTTTACCCATGTTTTATATTTTTACAAAATGTTTTAAAATGAATCTTCTTATCTTTGTCCAAAAAATCAATTTTAACTTTTTATCGAAAATATAAGAGGAATATTTGTTTAAAATTGTATAGAATGAATAGTATTTAAAAAATAACAACCACTAAATTATTTAAATAATTCATTATAAGTTAATAAGGTTATTTTAAACTAAAATTTTTTCCTTTAATATTTGATTTTTTTTTGTTTTTAAAAATTTATTTTCAAAGAGAAATTGGTATTTCCTTCACGAATGTTTTTAATGATATTTTAGTTTTATTTGTCTCTATCAATGAAAATAACCCTTGATTATACTTATTATATAATAAGGATATGATCCTATGATACCATCTCCATTATTTCTCTGGGTATTTTATGATTATGAATACATGATGTTTATAAAACCCATTCCTTTTTCCAATGGCTATGTTACGATGAATTGATATAATGACTGTCAAAAATATTTAATTTCCTTGGGTTATTCAATGATGAAATGTTTATGAAACCCATATACTTTTCACGGTAGAAGATATGATGAATTCTTAATGATCTCATGGAACACATCTATATGATTTTAATTATATGATGGGTGGGATTGAAATTATATATCCATACAATGAATTGGGTAATGATGGTTATATCATGAGATATATAAGACTAGAATGTTGAGTGACCCTAGTTCAGTAAGGGAATTATTCCAAAATGATGGTCTTGGGAGTTAACCATGACTACTACGATGGTTTGGGGAGTGAACTCATTCCATTATGATAGCCTTGTCAATGGGCCTTTGCTACTAAGGAAATGATTTTATATTCTTAAGTGTATTCCACAAATCTAATTTTTATACCAATGTTATACTCTCATGGATTGTGTTGTTTTATTCTAATATGATTCATGTGTTATGAAATACCAATATTTATTCCGTGATTCATGATTAAGATCTATGATATGGAGTGTATTATTTTGAAAAGTTATGATTATGTACTCATACCCTCATTCTCCTGTCATATTTAAGTGATCAGTGATATCTCTATTTTTTACCCTTACTGAGCATCTGACTCCACTATTTATTATATTTCCTTTCCTCAAGTTATGAAGAAAGTTATTAATTTTGATATGACTATGAAGGGTGCTGGTTATGAAGAAATTAGTGGGTGTTAATGTAATTCGCTTATTAACCAGTTGTTTATTTATCCATATTTTTAAGGAACTATACCTATACAATTCTAGCATGGATAATTATATTATGTAATGAATATTTATATATTAATATGTGAAATATATATATGAAAATTATGGGTTTCTATATATATCAAATTAGAGTTTTGAAATCTATTTATAGACCTCTTATGATATGATTCAAACCTCCTTCAGAATAAAGTGGCCATAGCAAGGCATTAGGATGATGTGTTTCATATAGAGATGAAGTATTTGACCGCCCCATTCCCAATGATGACATTACTTGAAGTGCTGGAAAAGTATAAGGATATAAATAGGATGATGGATCTGACCACTTCGTCATGATATTAAAGTTATAATGACACTTCGATGATTAGTGCTGTGAGTACAGTTTTTTAAATTTTTGGTTGGTCATGTTTTCAAGAATTTTGGAGTCTGATATGTCTAGCTTCATATTGTTTCACCAGATTTATATGTTCTCATACCTATACTGGGAGATCGTTTGTTTTTTTCTTTTCATATAGATTTCAGGACCATCAAAATCCTGAGTGTCCATACTTCCTCATCTTTTTGGATTGATTGACTGGACCACTTTAGGTTCCTCCATGGTATAAATATTATCTAAGGAAGTAAAAATAGCAGGGAGCTCTTTGATTTGATCATTAGAGTTTAGATAGAGTAAGCGGTGGTCAGAAACAGTATTCCCCTAAAATAAAGGAACACAATGTAAAACATGAGTATATAGTTATTCGAATTCAGGTCTAGAAAGGTCATGGTGTAGGATATTATTAGCTCTATGTGATAGTGTTTCTACTGCTAGATTCTCCACATATCATACATGGTTCCATATATCTATAATCGTTATGGTGTATGATATATTGGATGTAGGAGCTACTCAATCCATTGTTTCACCCACCTTAGTAAAAGGTTTATGACTTTAGGTGGATAAGATCACAGTGCCCTTTGTGTTGAATATACCTATTGGAGGTCTAGATTATTTAATGTGTGTAGAAATTATTGCCAGATTCTAGGGAAGCATCAATCTTCAGAAGATTTTCTATGTTTATTGATTTAACTACATGATGATATCCTTCACATAGACTATCTTTATTGTGTGTGGAATATTGATCATATTTTATGGGGATAGTTATATTTTTATGACTCAGATAGATTGGATTTTGTGTTTTTTGGTTAGTGGGACTATCATATGGGAAAGAGGAGTGTGGATAATTTTTATTCTATAATGATTGGGATAAAACCGAGTTTAGTATAGGATATTTCATAGGTTTTTTAAAGGGTACTTAGATGTTTTCCTCGAATATGTTATAATGACACCCTCTTTGGGAAATTGATTTTGGGATAGAGTTACAATGTGGTGTCTCTCTTATATCGATGTATCTATATAGTATAATGCCTTTAGTGTTTCATAAGATATGTATTGAGATTGAGGATATTATATACATAGTCTTTATTTGACCCAGTGTGTTACCTTGGGGTGCCATGGTATTGTCCATAAATAAGAAGGATGTGACTATGTGATTATGTATCTATTATTGTCACTAAAATCAGGAGACAATAAAGAATTATTACAATTTTATATAGATTGATGATCTATTTGATCAGATGAAGGGATATTGGTGGTTCTCAATAATCTATTTGCAGTCAGGGTATCATCAGATGTGGGTAATTGGAAAGGATATCCTGAAAACTTCCTTCAACTTTCATTATAGATACTATGAGTTTTTGTTAATGCACTCAGGTATCACCAACACACTGACTATATTCATGGGACTGATGAAATCCAAGTTTTGTGAGTTCCTTGAAATATTTTAATGATGTCCATTATTGAAATATTTATGTATTCTACATTTGAGGGGGAGCATGAAAATAATATAAAATCTATCTTGGAGGTTCTTCAACTTCATAAGATTCTAGGGAAGCTATTTAAGTTCTTTTTATGGGCCTATGAGGTGGATTTTTAGGTATTTTTGTATATTACTGGGGTATATCTTTGGATCTTTCAAATATTGAGGTGGCTGTTTGTTGGGTATCCCCTAAGAATATTGTGGAGTTTTAGAGTGTTCATGGTCTCATGTCCTTTACATGTGGTTTGTGCTCAACTTCTCTTAAATTGAGACTCCTCTTGTAGCAGTGACAATGAAGGTTCTATATTTTTTGTGGAATAGCTAGTGTTAGTCTACCTTTTCATATTTAAAGAAGAAATTGTTTAGTTCTCATATTATCTATTTACTACAGGAAGGATTTAGGTTTGAGGTTTTTTGTAATGCTTTGTGCCTTGACTTGGGTTATGTTCTGATGAAGTACAAAGTAGTTATATTATATGGGTCTCTATTTTTATAACCCAATTATCATTACAATTTAATCCATGATCTCAATATTTCTATGATTTAGTTTTCTTTGAAGTTGGGTAGACACTATCTAATAGTTGAGTGTTTTTTCATCAATAATTATAAGAGTTTAAGATATATCCTCTCCCAACATGATTTCAATTGATAATAGTAATGGTGGATATAATTTTTACTAGATTATGGATTTATGAGTTAATATACACTAGGGAAAGAGAATATTTATATTGAAAGACTAAGAATAAAGTAGCATGATGATTCTATTCATGAGTATGAGGATTCATTGAGAGTAATAGGGGATCTTTTTGTGATGCATATTAATGTTTAGAAAGTATATGGTAGATGGTTTCTATACTAGAAGACCATACATTCATCTTGGATACAAAAGCTGGTATAATATCAATTGAAATATTACAAGGCTAATATTTGGTAGGATCATGTTATTTGTGAGGATTCCCTGGAGGGATGTTCTAATGAAGATCAACATTGGGTATTGTTCCAAGGGAAGATCTTTATCCCCTCTAAAATATAAAAGGTTTTTCTTTTATTTTTTCAAAACTCACCCATGGTTTTGTATCTTGGTGTGGTTAATATATATCATGCATAGATGGGTAAGTCTTAGTGGTTAGGGATATAGAGATCAATTGTTGTGTTTGTGTCCCAGTGTTTGGTCTTCAAAAATTTGAAGTCCAAATATCATGATCCTGGTGGGTTTCTTCAGCTATTAAATGTCACTTGGTTAATGTGGGAAGACATATCAATGGATATCATGATAATTTTACCTTAATACTAAGATGATCATAATGTTTTATTTGTGGTCTCAAATCATTTAATGAATTCAGACCTTTTATTGGCGATTAATCATTCAAGCATACTGTATTTCCTATTTAAGTAGTATTTATAGAAGATTATGATGTTCAATTGAATTATAAGAATGATCATCTATAATCATATTCACTGTTTTACCTCCCAAGTATGGAGAGGTATTCAATGTTATTTTCCTATAATTTATTCCTTAGAACAACTTTTAATCCATAGATAGATGAATAGATAGGGAAGGATATCCATACTTTGAAAGACATGTTGCATGCATGTATTCTCAATTTGGGGAATGTGTGGGTGAATCACCATCCCAATGTAACAAAAAAAATATTCTATTAATTTAAATTACCTTCTTATAATTATTTCGGATAGTATAAAACACATAAAATTTCATTGAGAAAACAATAGAAACTTTGTAAATTTTGAATGCATGAAATAATAGGTATTTCTAGAAATTAAGAATCGTATACCGATGGAATAATAACTTGACAATTATAATAGTTTTGTGACCATTAAGAATAGTAAACATGTCAAAAAATAGTAACCTCACCTATGAAAGTATAAATAAAATTTAATTTTTTTATAAACGATAATATGATATAATTATATCATAGTACAAGTAAATAAATAGTTTAAAAATCATAAATTATGTATTGGTATTTTGTTGAAAAAAATATTTATTTACAATTTTATAATTAATATAGTGATTTAAAATAAAATTTATTTTCATAAAATAGATTCATAAATTAATATTTTGTTGTCTTATGATTACAATATAATTTTATGACACGCTAAATAAATTTTTAATGTGTCATAAATTCAGTTATAATTTAAACACAATATTTTTTGAATAAAAAATTATTTTAATTAAAAATAAATTTTCTCATTTTTATATAATTACTTTCATAAAATGGATTCAAATTTTTAATTCAACATGCACTAAAATGGTTAGGGTGAATTTTTTGTATTTTTCTAAAATAGTTGAATTTTTGTGAATAGTAAAATATGATAATTTATGATATAAAATATAAATATGAATTATTAAGTCATGGATGATGTATGGATGGGGTAAGAACCCATTTTTCAAAACCCACATGCACTAGTCACTATAATTAGTCACAATAATCCACACTATTGGTAGTCTTGAACCAAAATAATAAACAAATGAATAAAATAATCAAAAAAAAACAACCATCTCCTCCACTATAAACACCATCCCTCACCAAAAATCCTCCACACACCCCCAAAACTAGGAATCATGCTTATATTATACCCAATTACTCTCCCAAAACTCTTCCCCATGTATTGTACTTTCTAGTCTCACAGAAAGATAATTCCCAAGTTCTTTAAGGAGGTTCTCAAGGAGAATATTTTCAAGTGGAAAAATCCTCTTTCATTTTATTTAATTTTTATTTTTAATTTAATATCATTTCTTATCCTCTCTTGACCTCCATATCCCAAAGTGGAATGATAACTCCTATATATGTTATATACTATAATGTTTTTATGTTGCTGGTATATCCACCATCAATTCTATACTCTTTCCATTTTATTCTAATAATAAAAACATCAACTGTGAGGTGTTTATTCACCACCATGAGGGATGATGATTTTTCCCTAATAACACCTTATATTATGGTCATAACACCATTATTATGGATAAACCAAATTATAAAATGAATACAATAACTTATTTAGTGTTCTGTAATGTTACACCAAAAGTTTTTGTGAACCTCTTTTAAGAATAAATTAACTTTATTTGATGTCATTCATTGATTGATACACTAATTAAAACGTTCATTATACTATATACGAAGATAATATTTCATTACTTGCAACACCGTCTTGTATTGCATTACATGAAACACCAAGTTTCTATGAAACAATATTTTATTTTTATAATTATTTAAACAAGATTGTTATAACCTAGCCATTAAACATAGTAATATGAATAGTAATAACTAATTTGTAAATATTATTTGTAATGTTTTTATATAAAATAACCATATTGATAATAAGACATACAATTTTTGGTTAAGTCTTTATGTGTTTGGAAATACTATTTTCTTAAATGAATTTCTTTTTATGTCCTTTCATGAAAAATAATAAAATTAGTTTTATAAAATTTGGAAAATATAATTTTATAAAATAATCCCAACTTTTGAATTCATAATTTCAAAATTATTTTAGGGCTATTTTATTGGATTTTTTCTGAGAAACCTCATTTTTTGGAAGAATAGTGAAAAATACTTAATTTTCATTCAAAACTGCTTTTTCATCTAATTTATTTATGTATATAAATAATATTTTATATTTGTTTTAAAGTCAAAATAGATCAATTATAAATATATTTAACCAATTTAGGACATTTTAATCATTTTTATTTTAAATTTAGATATAAATTCTTAATGAACATTTGAATATTACAACTTTAAAAACCCACTTTCTCGCCAGGTCTATAGGATTAGAATTAAATATAATTTTTACCAATTATGTGAACTATAGTTTGAAAAATGGATATAAATGGTTGTAATTAGTATAAAATTTATATTCTAATAATATCAACTTAATTTTTGACCAAAAATATTTGGGAAAGTGATTAAATTTTATTACAATGATTAGGGTAAACATGTTCTTAATAGAATACCAAACCTTAAAATTATGTTCCAAAATGACCTATAAAATTATAAAAAACCCATTGTATGGCCATATTTAGTCTATAAACCTTTTATTAATATTTTTGGTTTTTGATGACCTTTTTTAGTAAAAACGTGGGTACACCTAACTTGTTTTCATAAATTCCAAGTGTGTCCCCTCCCTTTCTTATAAAATGACACTAGATATTCCCCTTATTTACACCTCTCAACCCACTTTAGATTAGAAAATATCATTCCAATTTACTTCTAAAAATACCTTCATTCTTCCTTTAATACTCCCTTTTGGTATAAATCTAACCAAGTAATCCCTTTTGCGTAATGAAAAAGGTGTTACCTAAAGAAGAAGTAACATCCTTCCTTAAGCTCCTTTATTTTTATTTTCTTTATCCAACACCTAAATAATTCTTATTATAGGATTATATAATAAAAATATTATCCCAAATATACTAATATGTTATTAGTCTAAGATTTCAACCTATACTCACACATAATTCCATCTAATGGGAAACAAACGTACTATTCCTATGTATGACAAACTACTGCATCATGAAATGATGTTGTTTATTTTTATTTAATACCTCTCATGGATGGTAATTATTATGGACACTATATTTTTATATTTTATATATGAAATTTTTGATGTATTTATGCTTATGTAAATATTATATAATAAAGACCTTCATTATATCCATTTTGTGTCAGTATGATAATTTTGTTTGGGGAAGTGTGGACTACTGCCTCTTCAAAGCGATGTGATTTTTTCACACCTTACATAGAATATTTATAAAATAGTAATAATTCTGGTATTATAATATATATATATACACATATATTTCTTTTATATTCATTCTTTCAATATGATAATAAAAAAATATCGTTTATGCATACGTACGACCTACCGTCTCCAAGAATGGTGTATTCCATTTCATACCTATATCTTATATATATGATTATAAGTAAAAATATGATGAATATATTTAGAATTTATTCCTAGTTTTGAATTCGATAAATGATTAAATCATGATCTATTCAGGAGGATAAAAAAATTACAAGTCAAAACAAGTATGAAAAATAACATGGATAGTACCCGAAACGTAACACTAACATGTAGTAGTAATAAAAACATAATATAAAGTCATAAAAAAACATATATGGTATTATATTTAATAATATGTTTCTATATTTGATTTATAATAAACATATATTTATTATACAATAGGTTTGACATGTATGAAGAAATTCAATACTTATCGTAAGGGAATTTCATCTCAATTTTTTCCATGAGATAAAAGTATTATTCACCACTAATTTATTTCATGTGGTGTGTATACTAACTATGAATTTACTCTATTATTCACATAATTAAATTTATGGCTATTTACATAGTAATTTTACAATATTTCATTCATTGTGTTTGTGTTTCAAAATTTAAAAAATTGGTAAAGAACGTTTGTCTCAATTTTCCTTCTTTGAGACAAATGCCATGTTATGCACCTATATTTTTATATGAGGTGTATGTACAGATTTTGACATGTTATATAATGAATCAAATTATGTTAATAATATTTTAATCTCCATTCAATTTTGTTTTTTCCATCTTATTATGATTCAATGTTCCCAAAGTGGATACTATTCATTGCTACAATCTCATCGTTTATCATGTTTTTTTATGATTATATTTCCATTGATGAAACCATATGATCCATATTTCAAGAAAATAGATAAATTTTTTTACTCAATTTATTCATGATATCTTTATGTATTAGTAAAAAATTTCCTCTCTTTGGTTCTTAAGATAATTAATAAATTCATTTTAAGAAAATATGACTTTATCTCACTCTTCGGTCAGCAATCCATGTTCTTTCAAAACCATATTTTATAAAAATGTTTTCAAAACTATTTTATTACCATACTATGATGTTTAAAGGTTATTTTTACCCATGTTTTACTTTTTTTAAATGGGATTAAAAGGAATATTCCTGTCATTTTATGAACATGTCACTTTTCAAAATTTTAAGGCATAAAAGTAATGTTTGGAATGTTGGGACTGACTTACCATCATGAACGTCATTTCGCTAAAGCTTAATTTTTTGTTTAAAAATTTATTTTTAAAGAAATTTTTTCCATAAAATTATGAAAATTTGTTGATTTTAAAGTGGGTTTTGAAGAAAATAGTTTTCAAAATAGTTTTATGTTTTAAAAAGTGTTTGTAATGATTTTCAAAGCTACCTTTATATGTTTTAAAAATGTTATTTTCAAAGAAAAGTATTTAAATGATTTCGTTTTTTATTTATAATTTTTCAAAAACCGTTTTATATAAATGGGTGTTCCAAAATTATTCCAATCTTTATTTTTAAGTTTTCAAGTTCTTTTCAAAGAAATAGGTTTTCAAAATGATTTATGTTATAAAAAGAATTTTACAAAGAGGAAAAGAAATTTTCTTAATGAAATTTTTTAAATGAAATTGTAAAACCTAATTTATAAGAAATTTATTTTTGAAATGGTTTTATGAAAAGGATTTTCAAATAAAATCTATTTTCCTTAATAAATTTTCCATGTGATCTTTAAAAATAATTCTCTATCTATGATTACATTGTCTATTATAGTTTATGAATTCATTTAATATTATTTATTGAATGGTTTATGTTTTAATGAAATGATGTTTATAATACCCATTTATTTTGAAAATTTTACATTCTATTTAAACCCAATTATTTTTAAATGTTAATATTTTATGAAATTTTTTGAAACCTATCCATTTTATTTAAGTTATGATGTGACGAAAAGTTGATGATACCTATTTCATTTCAGGGGTCATGACATGATGAATGTTTTGTTATCCTGTGGAACATTCATGTACGATATAATATGTGAAGTTTGTGACCTATATCTCCCTCCAATGCATTGGGTAATAATAAATGTTTTATGAGGTCAATAGGGTATATGAGAGGGTATCATAAAACTGAAACAAGATGGAATATTTTTCACAAAACAAAAGGGAATACAAGAGGGCATCCCAAGCCTGAAATAATAGGGTATAGGGGTGGGAATCAAAAGCCTATAAAAAGAGGTTATAAAGGAGGGAATCCCAATCTTGAAAAAAGAGGGTACACATATGGTCATACCATGCCCAAAATAGTAGGGTATATGGGAGTTTATCCCAAACCCAAGACAGGAGGGAATACCAAATCAAAATAAGAGGGTATACAAGAGGTCTTCCCAAACCCAAAACAAGAAGATACATGAGAGGGTATCCTAAACCCAAAGTATGTACACAGGTTATTATCACAAGCCTAACATGTTATTAAGGTCTTAGTTGGTAGTCTTGAAATAGTATTTTTTTTGTTTATGTGTTTGCCACAAATTCCAGGTCTTATTCATATGTTATGTTTTCATTAATTATGCTATTGTTTCCGTAATTATTCTTATCTTATGTACTTCCAATATTTATACCATGACTCATTTATATGTTCATTGATATGAAGGGTATGATTTTAAATGTTATTATCATACCCTTATTATCATGTTAGACTTATTTATCTCCTTTTTTAACCTTATTGAGCAAATGATTTCAACCTTTTCTTATGTTTCCATACCCCAGGTTATAAAGAACAATTTTAGGTAGAATTACTAGAGGGGAAGATATTTTTTGGAAAAATATAATATCTTTTATTGAGTTAGAAGAATTTGTTCTAGGTTTACAATGATGCTAATTTATTATGGTGCTCAGACATGTATTTCTGTAACGTGATGGATATTCATCTGAAATGAGGAAATATCCATGTATGTTAAGCCCGAGTCGCTATAGTTGGCATAAAAGGAATTTTTTAGTCGACATTTGGAAACATGGATGGGAAAACCTTAGTGATATACATAGTGACATTTCTAAGGATATGTCTAGGTATTTATATAAGGATAAGTCTATGAATGAGTTAATGTTTAAGAAAATGTACTGGAATTTTGGTAAAGGATAGAGTGGGTGGTTTCTAAGAAATACATCCCTGTTTGGATACTACAAGCAGAAATGGTTCTGGAATAGAGGTGCCTATAAGTAAAAACTCTAACAAGGTACACTATTCCTAGCATGAGCGTTACCTGATACATAATAACGACTCTTATTGAAAACCTAGTTTGACATTCCTAGGGGATACGATTTGGGAATTAATAAACTCTATGAACCATAATAAAATATATAAATAGAGTATAACTATGAATAACCTTGGATAAACCTATGGAGACATAGATTAAGGAATAATGTGTCATTATTTATACATTATATAGGTGATTTCTCATGATTATGAAGTTTTATTCTATGATAAATGTTTCTCATACAAGGATTTTTGGTGTTACCCAACATAATGAACTAGAAGAAACTAGTTTAACATTGAATGTTTCAGATATTGAAATAATTTTCAATATTCAAATCGGTTTCTAAAGCGGAGATCCCCTCAAGAGAATTAGGATGGTTGTATATTTATTGATTTTACTTATGAAGAAAAAGAGAACATAAATAACATTTGAAATTTATAGGATTTTTAATAGTATAATATTCATTAAACATAAAAAAGAATTATTGGATTGAGGATGAGGAACATTAAGACATTGATTCATATTTCATATTCTAGGAAAGGGGTTCTAAGGGATAAAATGATGAACCCTAAGTAATTTTTTAAGAATAATGTTGGATAATTGAATTTTATATGTTTTGGAATTCAAAGATTATGTTATATGAATCCTGAAATATATAAGTTTTTTTAGTATAAATTTATTATTAAGTATTTGAAAGGATATGTTTAATGGTGATAGTGATGTAGCAAAGTGATTTAATAGAAAGGTGAAATTTTAAAAAATGGAAGATAACCCTTAATATTTTTCTAATGTTGAGATAATGATATTTGAATAAATATGTTTTGGATATGAATAAGTAAATTGGATGGTACTGTTTACCTTAAAACTGAAAACAAATTTTTTGAAATTGTTATAAGTCATCATGGATGAAGTTCAATAATTATTTGATTTATATAATATACCTAATAATATTTAGAATATGGAAGAAAGCATGTTTTTTAAAAGGGTTTAAGGAAATTCATGTTATTTCCATGTTTTAAAAGAATATATGATAAGCGTATTCACATGTTTGGGATGTGAGATCCAAGATCTAATTTGTGATATATGAGGGATCAATGTTAATTTTATCTCATGACACTGTTTCTAATGTTTTGGATTTTCATATTCTAGGAGTTTATAAAGTTATCCATTTAGGTAATGATTAAGTTAAACTTTTGATGAAGTTTGTGATATTAAAGTGTTATCGTACCACATGGGGATTTATAAATACAGGACAACATGTTCAAACCACTTTGTGTTGATGGTAACTGAATAAATATGGGATGTATTATCATGGATATCATTACCCATTAGTGATTTGGGAATGAAATATTCACATTAATTTTTTAAGAAATAATTGAATTGAAAATTGGTCTTGACATGACCGAAGGTTATGATTTAACTTATGAATGGGAATAAAATTAGGTAAGTATATCAACTTATAAAAAAATATTCAACTTTTGGAAAAGGGTATTAAAATAAAATGTTGCCCAATTATCGTCATTTTTGAGGATATCAATGACCCATATCATGATTCTTCACTTTATAGTTTTTTGATAGTTAAATTTCTCTGGATCACCTAGTTTCTTGTGATAAGTGATCTTTATCGATCTATATCAATCTTTATGATTATTTATTTTTTTCTTCCATGTCAAATCTTTTCATTACACCTATGTTCTCTTATATAGAAACCTAGTTATGTGATACCTTGGGTAACCATTATGTTTCAAACATTATTTTTTATGGTAATTTTTGGTATTCATTTTTATGATGTGGGTTTCTATGAAAAAAAATTCAAGTATTAAAAGTTTAATAACCCAGATGAATTTTGAGGGAGAAATTCATTTTTAGGAGGGTAGAATGTAACACCCTGAGTTTTTAGGAACCTTTTTTTCGAATAAGAAAATTTCTTTGACATCATGAATTTCATGCTAAACTAAGTCAAAATTTTATTGTATAGTACATGAAGATAAGCTTACATTACATGAAACACCGACTTGTCCTATGTTACACGCAACACCGAGTTTCTACAAAACAAAACGTTATTGTTATAATTATTTAAAAAACACATTAAAATCATAGAAATTAAACAAACTAATATAATTAGTAATAAATAAATTATATATTATTTATAATGGTTTTATATAAATTAAACATATTTATAATAATACATACAATTTTTAGTAAACTCTTTATATGTTTGAATGTACTATTTTATTAAAAGAACTACTCTTGATATCCTTCAATGAAAAATAATAAAATTAATTTTAGAAACTTTCGGAAATTAAATTTTATAAAATAAAATTCATTTTTGAATTCATAATGTAAAAAATATCTTTGGGTGAATTTTTGGGATTTTTCTGAGAAACATCATTTTTGGATGAATAAGGGAAAATACTAAATTTTAATTAAAAATTACTTTTTGTCTAATTTATTTATATATTTATATTATATTTTATGTTTTTTAAAGTAAAATTAGTAAAATTATAAATATATTAATCCAATTTAGGTCCTTGGAATAATTTTTATATTAAATTTAGATATAAAAGAATAATGAACATTTGAATCTTCTCAATTTAAAAACCAAATTTCTCACCACGTTTGCAGGATTAATATTAAACATACTTTTTTCACTTATATGAAATGAATTTAAAAAAATGGAAAAAATTGTTTTAATCAGTACTGTAGCAGGTGCTGTAGTATGCACTGTTCAGTACTATAGCGAGCATTGTAGTAGGCACTGTTCGGTACTATAGCAGCCAGAACTATTTATCCATCTAGGCGTTCGGGCCACCAGTTTGGTACTCGAGTCCTGCAAGGCTTTTGGGCCACCCAAGGCCTTCAGGCCAGTTGATTATCAAGGCCTTCGGGCCACCTTAAGGCTTAAGGGCCACCCCATGGACTTCGGGCCACACGAATACAGGACTCAGACACACTACAAAAAAGAAGTATCCTCAAAAGAGGATTCAGAGAAGGTGCACTCACCAGAGCAGAGCCAAATGGATTGCCAGAATGAGAGGGTATGGCTATACCATTTCTAGCATCCTGTGCTTTCGTGGGAAGCCTAGCCAGACGGTCAAGAAAAGGTGGAGAGCTACTATCAGGGATGCAGATACTGGGGAGGGGCAGTTCCTTGTAGATAGTTTGGTTGAATTCCCTCAAACCTTTGCGTAATGTAATATCTTAAGCCTACGGGCTATGTAATATCTGAGCCTATGGGCCTTTTAAGGGTTCACCCTCATCCCTTGAAGGTGGGGTTATCAAAATTCAATAAAAATTGAAGGTCTTCAGGCCATTCGGGCAATAATAGCGATTAAAGTAAAATTATTCTTAATAAGGGACTAAACCTTACACTTAATTACCAAAAAGACCTAGAAACTTGTACAAAATCCATTGGATGGATATATATCAACCATAAACCTTCCGTAATTTTTTGGGTTTTTTATGAATTTTTTTAGGTAAAAACATGGGTACACCTAACTTGTTTAGAAAAATGTAATGTGTGTACCCTCCCTCCCTTATAAAATGCCACCAACTCTCGCCTTTTTTAACACCTCCCAAACCACTTATGTTCGACATCTATCTACCCAATTTACTTCCCAATATCCCTAATTTCCTCCTTGAATAATACCTTTGGGAAGAAATCAAACCAAGGAATCCTTTTTTTCAAAGGAAAAGGAGTTACCCAAAGAAGAGGTAACATCCTTCCTCAAGCTCCTGTCTTTTATTTTCTTTCTCCAACACCTCAATTATTCTTATTAAATTATTATATAATAAAAAAATAACCTAAATATACTTATATATTTATTATTATAATATTTATACTAACACTTACACCCACTTCCATCTAGTGTGTAATGAATTTACTATTCTTGTGTACGATGCATTACCTTCTAATGAAATGATGTTGTTTGTTTCTTTCCCTTTACCCCCTCTCATGGCTGGGTATTAGGATGAAAAATATATTATATATGTTACACATGATATTTATTATGTATTTATCCTCCTGTAATTATTATATAACACATACGTTCATGCTTTCTATTTTGTGTAAGTATGGTAATTGCGTCTAGTTAAGTGTGGAATACCGTTTCCTCAAAGTGATGTGATTCATTCACACCTTACGTGGAATTTATTAAGGATGAATTTAGTGAACGTATATGATATATATAAAATAAAAATTCTTCTGAAATCATAATTTATATATATATATATACATATATTTCATTTATTTTCTTTCTTTAAATATGATAATAAAATGAAAACAATGTTCATGCATTTATACGGCTTACCATCTCCATGAATAATGTATTATATTTTATAATTATATATTATATATATTATTATAAATAAATATATACTAAATATATACTAAATTTATACATTTTTTAAAATTATTTAAATAAGTAAATCCTGATCTAGGTAATATGATCAAGAATAAAACGTAAAAAATATATACGAAAAATAAAGTGTATATTACCCGAAACTTGACATTAACATGGATTTGTTAATAAATGGGTTATATAATGTCATAAAAAATAATATATGGTACTATATATAATAATATAGATCTTTAATCGATATATAATAAACTTATATTTATTATACATAAGGTTTTAATGTGTACGAAGAAAGTTAAGACTTAAGGTAAGGGAGTTTTGGCTCACTTTTTATTTCTATGAGATACATGTCTTATTTACTACTCATTTATTTTTTATGGGGAGTATAATGTACATGGATGTATTATATGGTTAATATAATAAACTTTATGGGTATTTAAATATGAATTTGATGATATTTATTTCATGGGGTTTATGATTGAAAAGTTATAAAATTGGTAAAGTAGTTTTGTCTCAATTTTTCTTCTTTGAAACACATGACATGTTATGAACCTATAATTTTCTATGAGGTTTATGTACTAATATTGACATGTTATATCATAAATATTATTCTTTTCATAATATTTTATTCTCCATTTAATTTTATTCTCTCTATCGTTTTATGATTCAAAGTTACCAAAGTGGTAATGATTTATTTCTTCAATATCATCATTTATCAAGATTGTTTACGATTATGCTTTCATTGATGTAACCTTATGATCCATATTTCAATACCACTCATGAATTCTATTCTCCTATGTTTATTCCTGATATATTCATGTATTTTTACCATTTTTACACTATTTTGTACATAAGATAATTAATAAATTGATTTTATAAAAATTTGACTTTATCTCTCTCCTCGGTAAGAAAACTATGTTCTTTAAAAACCATGATTTCTAAAAATGTTTTCAAAACTATATTAATAATATCCTAGGATGATTAAATTAATTTTTTATCTATGTTTTAATTTTTTAGAATGTTTTTGAAATAAATTTTCTTTTTATTTTTCTATCAAAGAACTTATCTAATATTTTAATATGTAAAAGGAATGTTCGACATATATGAAATTACCTGGCATCATGACTGTCATTTCACTAAAGATTACATTATTAGTTTACAAGTTTATTTTTAAAGGAATATATTTCCTAATATTCAATAATTTTTTTAATTTTAAAGTGTATTAAAAAAAATTTCAAAGATGTTTTGTGTTTTTAAAAGTGTTTGAAATGATTTTCAAAGACCCCTTTATAAGTTTTCAAAATGTTATCTTCAATAAAAATGATTTCAATGATCTCATGTTTTATTTATATTTTTTCAAATATCATTTTATAGAAAAGGGTTTCCAAAATAATTTCAAATTTTTTTATGTTTTCATGCTGTTTTCAAGGAAAATGTTTTTCAAAAATTTCTTAGTTTTTAAAAATCATTTTTCCAATGAGAAAATAAATTTTCCCCATGAAATATTTCAAATGAATTTGTAAAGAGTATTTATAATAAATTTATTTTTGAAATGGTTTAATTAAAAGGATTTTTATAGAAAGGATATTTTCCTTAAGAAAATTTTCATGTGATATTTCAAAATGTTTCTCTATATAAGATGACACACTTTATTATAGTTTATGAATTCCATTTATATTATTTCTTGAATGGTTTATGTTTTGATGGAATTATGTTTATGATACCGATTTCTCTTTTATAGGTTATATGTTTTTGAAACCCGCTGTTTTTCATGGGTTATGATTTGATGAAATGATTATGAAACTTTTCATTTTTCCAAAGGTTATGATGTGATGAAATGTGGTTGATACCAATTTTATTTCATAGGTAATGATATGATGAATATATTTTTTATCATGTGGAACATGCATATATGAATTCATATGTGATGAGTGGGAACTTTATCTCCCTCAAATTCATTAGGTAATTATAAATGTTTTATGATATCAAGACGGTATTTGGGAGGACATACCAAACCCATAAAAAGATTTTATATTAATCCCAAAACAAGAGGGTATACATGAGGGCTTCCTAAGCCTGGAAAAAGAGAGTACAAAGGAGGGAATCCCAAGCCCAGAACAAGAGGGTATATGAGAGGGCATACCAATCCCAAAATAGGAGGGTACATGGGAGGGCATCCCTAGATCCAAATAAGATGGTACATAGGCAGTCATCATAAACAAGAAATTAGAGGGTACATGGGTGGGCATCCCAACCCCAAAACAAGAGGGTACATGGGAGGGATTCCAATGCCCGTAACTAGGGGGTACATGGGAGGGAATACAAATCCCAAAGAAGGTACACATGTTATTATCCGAAGCCTAACAAGTTATGAAGGTCTTTGTAGGTAACCTTGACATTGTATTTTCTATTATTAAGTGTATGCCACAAATTCTATGTCTTGTTCCCATGTTATGATTTCTTGGATTATGTTCTTATTTCCTAAATGATTAATTTATTATGAACTACCAATATTTATTCCATCACTCATGTATATTATCTTTTATATACAAGATATGATATTCAAATGTTATTATCATAACCTTATGCTCATGTTAAGCATATGTATATACTTTATTCATACTTACTGAGAAACTGTGATCAACCTGTTTGTATGTTTACTTTACACAGGATAAAAAGAAAGTTTTTAGGTATAATTACTAGATGGGGTGATATTTGTGGCAAATATTTAAGATATTTCACCTAGTTAGAATATTTTATTCCAAGAGTCAAAAGGCACTAAAATATTATAGTCCTCAATAATGTATTTCTGTAATGTGCATAATATTCATCTAAAATGATGAAATATCTATATATGTTATTTCTAGGTCACTATATGTAACTAGTATATATACATAATAATAATTAATAAAACAAAACTAGTTTGTGATGATTGAAAAGACACTAAAATAATGTAAATGAGTATCATGAACATTATATCTAATTAATCGTCCTCATATCTAGAAATAAAAAAAATATGACCATTTAAACTTATGTTTGTTCATTAATAACATATAATTTCAATTATATACAACTATTACCATTTTACAAGTTCTTTCTTAGATATTACAAGTGGATCAATCCTGAGAAGCAAGGAAACAGACACTCCCAAATGATGAAATTGAATCTTGGTACTCATAAAAAATACATAAATAAACTTAATAAAATTATAATAAATCAAAGAAATATAGAATTGTTTTTAATTAATTGATCTAATTTGATTATCCAGGTTATTAAGTAAACATGCAGAATAGTTTCATACATAAAGTAAGGGATACTCTCCAAACCTCTATTTTTTATTTGGTTTATGATTTATCTCTCTCTAATCCAATGTAATTCTTAATTATTCTTATTTTATCCCCCAAAATTATATTTTTATGTTCAAAACACATGTACCTTGTTCAATTCCACTTTCTCTGACAGGGTAATACATGTTTTAAAAGTCTTCCTTTTTAATTTCTTCCAAAATTAAAACCCGATCAAAGGGAACTTCCAAATTTTGTATCCATTTTAAAGTACACTTTATAATATATTTTAAGAAAATATTATTTTTATAAAACCACACTTTTTATCTTGAGAATATATCCTGGTTTATTTCTGGTTTTATATAAAAGATTATTCTTTTTACACATTAAATTCTCTTTTATATCTTCCATAATCCACACTTAAATACTTCACTTATGATACTTCTTAAATACTATTTTTACATATTTTCACTTCATTTTTAAATTAATTTTCATTATACTTTCATATTTTCCATTTTTGATGTCCAATTATGATTAAAATAAATTCTTTCATGGTCACCATTATGATATTAACTTTTTTTATGCCTTATGTCATGATTAAGATACCCATTTCATTACATGGGTAACCCTTATGTTTATTCCTTATGTATGATTCTTCATGTGGATAAAATATACATAAAAATGTTATTATGGGTATTCTCAGATAGTGCTACAATAAATTGTATAATTTTTAGTCCCATGAGACTTCATGTTGGGACAAGGAATATACATCATTCTTTTATAGGACTTGGTCCACCATGTGAAATGGTCTTATTGGTTAGCCTTGACTCATGCATCTCCACATGAAATTATCTTAGTGGTTGTCATTGAATCATGCTTATTTCATGTTTTATGTTGTTTACAGATTCTAATGATTCTATTATTGCATAATCCCATGTTTTATATATAATACTTCCTTATGTTTACTAATGTTCTATTTCTTTTTATTTCATTATGTTATGCCTTATAACCCATGTTATGTGGTTTATTCATCTTCTTATTCCCTTACATGTTTTTTTATCTCATCCATTTGTTAATGTATTCACCAGGTTATCTTATACAGGTATAATATCTCAGAGGGTGTTAGGAGCTCATTATTAAGATTAAATAAAGGTTGTTTTAGTTTTAGTTTCACGGTGTTTAATTATGTACCTTATCTTCCAAAGACACTAAAATTTATGATCCTTGGCCTATAATTGAGGATTAGGATGCTTAAAATATTGTAATAATATGTGTAAAAGGCTCGGTCCATTATAGTTGGTTTTAGAGTATGGTCTAGTTATTTTTTGTGATTATCATTAGAAAACTTTAGTAAGAACCCTAGAGATAATTCTATCACTATAGATAAACAATATTGAATCTTAGGGAATCACATGTTTTGATATACATTACATTTGTAAATTTATCCTTCTTTGTTGAATGTTTCCCCTTTATATTATTATTAGTTAGATAATCAATAACCCTAATTGTTTTTATTTTCTATTTAATGGATGGAAATAAGAGAATTACCCTCACTTGTTTTCACTATAGAATGTAAAAATAAAATTTCTAGGGAGAAAATTCATAAGGGGTGAAGAATGTAACAAGCCAAGATTCTATCAATAGAAATTAACTTCTTATAATTATTTCATATAGTATCAATCAAATAAAATCACATTTAGAACATAATAAAACTTTTTAAATGAATAATTAATGAAATAATAGGGTTTTCTAGAAATTAAGGAACCTATACCGATGGAATAATAACATGACCATTGGAATAATAATGTGAACATTAGGAATAGTAAACCAGCCAATATAATATTAACATGACCTATGAAATTATAAAGAAAATTGTGGTATTTTAAAAATGAAAATATGATATAATTATATTATAGTATAAGTAAATTAATGTTTTAAAAATGAAAAATTATGTATTGGTAATTTTTTGAAAAAAATATATTTATTTACAATTTTAAAAATAATATAATGATTTAAAAGAAAATTTATTTTCATGAAATTGATTCATAAATTAATATCTTGTTTTCTTATGATTATAATATAATTTTATATAACCTTAATTAATTTTTCAAAGTGTTATAAAATCAGTTATAATTTTAAAATAAACATTTTTCCAATAAAAGATTATTTTAATTAAAAATTAAATTTATCATATTTATAATTTTTTTTCATAAAATGAAGTCCATTTTTTAATTCTACATGTCAAAATATGGTTAGGGTTTATTTTTAAGAATTTTCTAAAATAGTTAATTTTTTTTGTGAATAGTGAAATTTCTATAATTTACGATATAAGCTAAATACATGAATTATTGAGTAATGGATGATTTATGGATGAGGTAAGCACTAATTGTATTAAAATCACATTCCCTATTTATAATATTTATTTACAAGAATCCACACTATTGTTAGTCTTGATCCAAAATAATAAATAAATGAATAAAATAATAAAAAAATAACCCTATCCTCCAATATGAATACCACCCCTCACCACCCCTTCTCCACACACCTCTAAAAACATGAATATTGATTATATTGTTTCCATTTCCTCTCCCAAAATGATTACCCACATACTGGTATTTCTGGTCTCACCAAAAGACTATTCCAAAGTTCCTTACGGAGGTTCTCAGGGAGAAAAAGTTCATAAGGTAAAATACTCTTTCGTTTTCTCTTTTCAATTTATTTTATTTTATTATAATTTCAACACCTCCCTATAACAATGTTTTATGAAAAATCTAGTATATGTTATATACTATAATTCTATTATTTTATTGGTATATCCACCATTAATTCCTTTCTCTTCCTTATTTGTTCTGAAAATGAAAACGTCTTCCGTGATGTGTCGATTCACCACCATCATGGATGATGATTTTAATTTTATAATATCACCTTAAATCCTGGTCATAAAACTATTAAAATCATTAAAAAAACTATAAAATTCATATTATGACTTATTTAGTGTTTTGGAACCAGTATATATACATAATATTAACTGATAAAAGAAAACTAGTTTGTTATGATTGAAAAAATGTGAAAATAATCTAAATAGTTATCATTAACCATTTATCTAATGATTTATACACGTATCTAAAAATAATTATATATAAGAATATTTATCTTCTGAAATTTTATTAATAACACAATATTTAAATTATGGATAACTATTCTCATTCTACATGATCTTTCATACATGTATACAATTAAACTAGTCATGAAAACAAAGGAAAAGAATACTCTCAAATGATAAAATCATATATTATAACTCATAAAAAGAATATAAATGAAATTAATGAAATTATAATAAATTAAATACATATATAAAATGTTATTAATTTATTATTTAATTGACTCATTTTTTTAATCCATAATATTAAATTCAAGTGCAGAACAATTTCATACATAAGGTAATGGATTCTCTTAGAACCACTATTTTTTCCTTCGGGTTGCACTCTCTCTCACTATACCCCAATTAAATTTCTAATTATTCTTATGAAATACTCATTAATTCAGTTTTTATGTTCAGAATGTATGTAAATAACTAAATTATTCTTTCATTTATTGGGAAATACATGTTTTATAAGGTTCTCTTTTCAATTCCTTCCAAAATGCAAACCCGATTAATGTGAACTTCGTAATTTCTTACCCATTTTAAAGTACACTCCATATTATGTTTTAAGACACCATTATTTTTTATAAAAAAACTATTTTTATTATGAAAATATATCTTGTTTCATTTCTGGTTTTATATAAAATATTATTCATTTTCCGCTTTAAAAGCCCTTTAATATTATTCTAAAGCTACACATTAATGTTTCATTTATAATGCTTCTTAAAAACTATTTTTACATGTTTCCACTTCAGTTTGACATTAATTATCATGATATATTCCTATATTATCTTAATAAAGTCTAGTTATGATTAGAATTCTTTCATTCATGGACATCATTATGATATTATCTTTTGTTATGCCTTCTAACATGATTATGATGCCATTTTATTTCCATGGGTAACAATTATGTTTACTAATTATTTATAATTATTCATTTGGCACATATATGCATGAACATGTTATGATGGATGAAATCAGATAACACTCCAATGCATTAGGTAATGTTTAGTTTCAAGAGACGTCATTTTGGGAAATGGATTTAACATTATTCCTTTATGGGACTTGGTCCTGTATTTGTAATGGTCTGGGAAGTTAGCCTTGAATGATGCTCTTTCATGTGAAATGGTCTTGGCAGTTATCCTTGGGTCATGCTTATTTCCTGTTGTTTGTTGTTTTCACATTCCTATGATTCTATGATTATTAGATCCCATGTTGTATATGTTATGATTCATTATATTTATTCATGTTCCATGAATTTTTATATCATAATGTAATTACTTCTAACCCATGTGATATAAATTATAAAAATTTTAATTATATATTTATAAATAAGCAAATATAGAAGATGATGCACTATTGCACAAACTTTATAGAAATTATGTTATTCTATAGTGGTAAAGACACCCAAGTCTAAGCTACTATAGTGGCTAGTGGTTGGCAGTTTGTGGAGCTAGTGTACCACTGTATCCAATGTCTGCACTGCTATAGTTCCCAGTTGGGGTCATCAATTAACCCTACTATAGTGTCATTCGAAAGTGTTTACAATTATAGGGCCTAATCATTGTCATCTACTTAGTTTTTCTAAAGTTAGTCAGAGTTTCTATAGTTCCCCGACAATTGGGTAGGGGGCCTTCAGATCCCACCCCCGGAGCTGTGGAACATTTCCCATGAAACCCCTAATGAGGTCAACCCATGATATTTTCCTCCTAAAGTGCATTATTGTGAAAAATAATTCAGCCAAACATCATCCAAATAGATCAAGCTACCCCAATCCAACAATCTCCCACTTGAACTTTGATCCACTAAAATATCATTCTTTGATTCAACTGACTTAAAAAACATACATAATATTATTTCCTCCTATACCCCACTCCTCTGTTCATGTTTTCAATTCACAAAATAAATCTCAAGATGACAGTTCATGAAAATACACATTGTTTCCCCTTTTGTGCTGCCATAATATTCTCCCATATTATTCCTCTCATCCTCCAGTTATCAGTGTATACCAATGATGAAATAATAGTTTCTCAAATTCTATAATACCACTAGCTTCTTCAACATGTCTATAAGATTTTATATTCAAAGAATCTTCTACAATGTTAGTAACCCAACCCATATAAATCCTATGAGGAAATGGTAATTCAACTATATGTTCTTCATCTAGGAATTAAACATTAGGTTCTTTTCAATATATATCACAATATTACTATCAAAATTTAATACATTTTCCTATTTTTATACCTAGCTCATCCAATAATTTCTTCAGCCAAACCATCTCCATTACAGTTTCTATTACAAAATTTTTTTCTTCTTTTATGGTGGATAGAGCCACCAACATATTTAGTTGAGATATCCTCCTCACTAAAATTATTCCACAGTTAAATACCTAACATATGGTACTCGTTATATTATCAAAATCACCTCCAAGGACAGTATCCACCTACTCCTATAATGAATTTTACTTTCCAAATCAGAGAGACACTTCCTTTATTCCCTTCAGGTATCTTAGTATCCACTTCACAGATTCTCAGTGTTGCTTTCCAGGTTTATCCAAATACCTACTCACAAATCTCAATGTTTAAGAAATTTTTGGTCGAGTATAAACCCTAACATAATTCTTGCTTCCAAGAGTTTATTTGTATATAACCTTTACCATGTACTCGACCTCTTCTATCATCTTCACTGATTTATCCTTTGATAATTTGTAATTCATCTCTAGGGTAATAAAGAGTAGATTTGAATATGGAATACTGAATCTTCTCAAAAACATTATAATTTAGTCAGTATGTGATAACATCAAGGTTCTATCCACATGTTCACTCTTTATATTCATCCCCAAAATCTTTCCAGCTTCTCAAAGATCTTTCATCTTGAACTCCTCATCCAACTACTCTTTCATCTCATTAATCTCTACACACATGATCCCACAATGAGAATTTCATCCACATATTGAAGCATTATGATAAGTTTATCACCAAAAGACTTTTTTGTAGAAAAACATGATCCATAAAACACCATTAGAATGCATTTTTATTCATATGTGCATCAAACTTTTGTTCTACTACCTGGGTGCCTAATTCAACCCATATAATCTATTCTAGAGCTTTCACGCCAAGTCTTTCTTTCCAGACTCAACATGTAATGAACCAAAGTTTTATCAATGGAATTTACTTTATATAATTATGGATTATAATATAATCACATTAGGAATCACAATGACATATCATCAAACTATATACTATGAGATCATTAAATACAATATTTCCACTTCTATGTTTTGAATTTCAAAAATATGACATACATGGTTGTGATCAGTATGATGTTAGGAGTCTGATAGGTAAAACATAATTTTTGGTGAATATTAACATACGCTTATTAATAATAGTATGAAAATTATGAATATTAAATCTTCCAAATCAACAGTAACCTTACTTTTGAATGATTAAATAAAATTTATGCATCTTATAAGTGACAATTTGATCATAGTAATAATATTGGTATTTTTGTAAGTAATAAATAAATAATTATAATTAATTAATTAATTTAAAATAAAATGTATTTTCTTAAAATGTTCTTGTAAATTAACAATTATATGTATTTTGGGTTTTACGATAATTTTATAAGAGTTTGTGTAATTTTTTAAAGCATTATGAAATCAGTTTTAATTTTAAAATCTGTATATTTCAAGTAGATTATGATTTTAATTAAAAATTAAATTAATCATATTTAAAAAATTATTTTTGAAATATATATTTCATTTTTGGATTCTAAATGTCAAAAAAATCATTACGGTGAATTTTTTGGAGTTTTCTGAAATACTTGAATTTTTGAGGAATAGTTAAATACGACAATTTACAAAATAAGTTAAATTCATGAATTATAGAGTCATGGGTGATTTTGTGCTGAGTAAAGAACAAATGGTTCGTATTAACATGATAATATTACTTTATTTATTCATTTAAGGCTCACTATTCCTTATCTTGTGGAGAAATAATAAATTAATGAATATAATATTGAGAAAACCCCTCTCCCCTCCACTATAAATATCACCTTTCACACCCTCATTTTCTCACACCTCTCAAGATTAAATCCTTGTATAAAATCTGAAAAAAACCTTTTCTAGACCCTACCCCACATCCAAGAGCTTCTAGTATCATCAAATTTCCATGCCTAGGTTCCTTAAGAAGGATCTCAGGAGGTTGATTCAAGAGGTTATTCCCCCTCTCTCTTTTTCCCTTAATTTCCTTTCAATTTCATGTTATTTTCTTAAATATCTCCCCACACATCCTCATAAACATGGTATGGTAACACCGGTATCTTAAATATACTTAAATTTTATGATACTAGTGGGAGAATATATCATCAAACTTCCTTATACTCTTCTTTATAATTTTGAACGGAAAACGTTGTTCATGAGGTGTCAATTTATCACCCTCAAGAATGGCATGTTTTCATTTTACTTTTTCACCTTCAAATCCAGTAATAAAACCATTTTTATGGTTGAACCAGATTATATTATATGTATTATATCCTATTTAATGTTCTGGATCAAAATTTTTTATATATAACTAAATGGTTAAAGAAAAAAAGTTTGTAGTGGTCAAAAAGCCGTCTAAATTAACCCAAACGATCATTATTAAATTATTATCTAATGATTAATCCACATGGTATATAATATAATTCATTTTAAGATAATATAAACTCTTTTAATATCATTAATATCCAAAAATATACTTTATTTTTGTTTATCCATGTTCTACACGAACTTCAATTTATGAATACAAGTGAACCACTCAACAAAACCATAAAAATTAACATTCCCAAACAGTGTATTTAAACTTTATAACTCATCCAAAGGCCCATAGAATAACTTAATGAACTGAAAATGAACCATATTCATGTTCAAAAGGTTATATAATTTTTAATTAATGAATCAAATGTGGTTATACATGACCTTAAAGTAAAGAAAACGTTCAGATATAAGGTAAGGGAAAATTCTCGAACCCAACTTTCCTTCTATGGGTTCTCCCTCTTTCGCTCCATTTTCGGTATGGTCACTCCTTAAAAATAATTTTTTTATCATTATATTACCACTTCTCTAATATAAATTTTTCAATTGGACTTTATTTCAAACAAATGTTTTCCAAAATAACTATTCTTTCAAAAAAACCTTTTACATTTTACTAAAGGTTGATAGTTCTTGTATCTAGCATGTTATTCCCTATTTCTTTTGGGAACCCAATGTTTATGAATGTGTTATAATGATATGAAACCCATTCCCTTAAATTGTTTATTTTATTCATTTTTATATATGTTTTATGTGTCATTCAGGATAATGAGAATGTCATGATGTGATGGGTGCACCCGGAATTATATATCGTAAAATGAATGTTAGGAAGTGACAAGTGCACCCAGAATTATATAACACTCCAATGAATTGGGTAGAGTGATGAATCTCATGAGTTAAAGTGAAATTATATGTGAAAATGATTATATCTTTTTTCACAACTATGTGTGGTAGGTGACCACTAATACATGATGTTTCATTTTTATGCATTGCCACATTTCAAGTCTTTTATTAAAGTTCCCTCTCATGATTTTGATTATGATGTTATGATTATCCTCACTCCGTGATATATTATTCTTATCGATACTATTAATGAGATTTTAGATCACCCCTTTTTGATGTATATCCTCAGGTGACCACATGTTCTAAGGAGAGGTCAAGTTACAATAAGAATCTAGAGAAAAAGGAATTAAATAAATGTTTATGCTTGATGTTCTAAATGTTATGTTTGGTCCTAGTTTTCCCAAGGCACTAATCCTATGGATCCTTATGGTGTAATACTATCATGATGTTTATATTTATAATGATGTAATAGTAATGTAAGAAAAGGCAGGGTCTCTATACAACATATCCATCTTGATGTTGTATATAGATATCTTCTTATAGATCTCTATGAAGGAAAGTAGTGTTGAAATAAATCTTCTCATGATTTAAGTCTACTGATGATATAATGATAAGAAACACCAGAATGGTGGTAAGTTTCATGATTGGTGAGAAAATTTCAATAAAATCCACTAATTACATGTTTTGAAAACCTTTCACCTCTATCCTTTCTTTGTACCTACTAATTTTTTTGTGTTATTCCTTGACCTGGTATACCCCCTTGTTCGGAAATGCTTTCTTTATTTGTTAAATATGTGTCAACTCTAAAGTGTTGTTATCATACAATTATGAAATATCATCATTCATATCCAACTCCCATTTGCTCGACTTCTTCAACTGTATTTCCTATTCAAAACATTCCGGTTCTCCATCATCAATAAATAAAAAATAATATAAGGATGGTGAATACCTCTGCATAGGAGTTTTTACCCTTTTTGATATCTTAAACTCCACTTGAGGAGTAGGTTTTATTCGAATTGGTGTCACATGCCCAGACACACCTTCATGATCCACTTTATCATGGTAGTCTGATTCTTTATTCGCATTATCAACTTTAGCTATATTATTGTCCTTGTACATGAGATCTTTATAAAATACCACATTCTAGCTCCTAATTTCCATCTTGTAGAGATCATCCCAAAAGCGGTAACATAACTCCTCAGCACCATTTCCAGTAAAGAAACATGGTTTTCACTTAGAATCCAACATTCCCATTGTAATATCCCAGGTAAATAAATAATATTACATTCTAATGTTTATCAATATTTGTGAATAAAATGTTAATACTACTTTAAAAGGAATGTTATGGTTGATGGCGTACCCAATACGCAACAATGAGTTTCTTTGAAATCATACGGTGCACACTAATAATATAATAATATTATAATAGTTAACGCCTAGCCGTTGTAATGGAGGGAATGAATATAAATAACTATAAAATGATTGCATATGTTTGTCAAATATTTTTACATTTATCCAATAAATTTTAGAGGCTTAAAATCCAAATGAATCCAATTTTAAGAATAAATACTCTAATATTTTTAAAAGAATATTTTACCACCTTTTGATGGCGAACCTTTTTTAAATCTATCTTTTGAAAATTTTATAAGCTCTATTTGTCAAAATAAACTTAATCTTTATGATTGTGATATTGAAATTTACATTGGTTAAATTTTTGATATGTTTCAGACAATGTTCATTCTTTTCAATGAATAGTGAAAAATATTGCATTTTACATCAAAACTGCTTTTTCATCTAATTTAAATATATGGTTAGATTATCTTTTTAATTGGTTTTAAAGTTTAATTAGAATATATTTTTACAATTTAATTCAATGGTGTTCAATATAATTAATTTCACTTTGAAAATGGACATCAACAAGTGCCAAACTTTTCATAGATATTGCTTCCAAAAAACCCGCTATTTGTTTTGACAGCGGGAATTAACTATATGATTTATTAATGAAAAATCTATGTTTTTAATTTGGTAAAATGGACATAATTTATGAATTTGAAATATCAAATATATCATAGGGTTAATTATTGGTATTTTTTTGATAATGATTTTTTTTAATGAATAGTGAAAAATACAGTTTTTAATTCAAAACTGCCTTTTCTTCTAATTTATTTATATATTTAGATTGTCATTTTAATTTTTTTAAAGTATAATTGAATTATTTTTTTTTAAATTAATACAATGTTGTTCATTGGAAAAAATTTCACTTTTCAATTGTATGTAAAAACAAGTCAATCTTTTGATAAATTTTACTTCTTAAAAACTCGTCTTTTGTTTTGACAACGAGATTTACTTTTAAATTAATTTATAAAATTTATGTGTTTTGAATTTAATGAAATGGATTCCAAATTTTTATTCAGAAGGTCCAAATTATGTAATTAAGACTCTTTTGTTTTTGGACATTATGAATAGTAACGGCGATAATTATCTTTAATTATCGTGTTTAATTAGTAATCGGGTAATTAAGGGTAAGAAAATAATATCATAAAAATAAACAATGACCCCAAAATGTGTCCTAATTCTATTGGTGGTGTCATGGCCGACCCTGGGATTCCATTTTCAAACCTTGGGACCCCATGGAATCACTTTTGTGTGATAGTGACCTTTTATCATATTTTTTTAAAGAAAAGAAAATGTAACCAAAGTATGTAACACCTAAGTAAAATAATTTTAATTTTTTATACATAAAATATATATTTGAATATAAATAATAATTGGAAAGATAAAAATATTTCCTACATCATGATATTTTTTTTATAATTTTTAGACATTAAATAAATTATTTTATTTATGACACCAGATGATGCAGTGATTACCTCATAAATGAACGATTTCAATAAAAATTGAAGATAGGGTGAAATATAAGTCTTAAACTTTTCAAAAACTTATTATATGGGAGGTTTTCGAAACCTTATCACCTTAGTCTCGAAATATATCTTTTTGGGACCTTTGAAATCCTAAAATCATTTTATAATAAAGTAATATTTTATAACTCTCCAAAAGTGCCCCTCCTCTTCTCTTATAAAAGGCCCCCACCTCTACCACCTTACCCACACCTCTCAAGCCTTTGGCATGGCCAAAAACTACCCATTTCATCTCTCCACATCCCTATATTCATCATTGAAGCCTCACCTTTGGCATAATTCTTTTCAAGAAACCCTTTTGTTTCAAACCAAGAGGAGTTACCCGATTTAAAGGTAATGTCTTCACTTGTGTTCTTTTGTTTTATTTTGCTTCTCCAAACCCCTAAAATATTTTTATTAAATTATTTTGTAACAAAAACATTATTTTAAATATACCAGGATGTTGTTATGTGAAGTATTCGAGCTACACTTACACACACCTCCGTCTAATGGTTAAAGAACACACTGTTTCTGTGGATGGAGAATTACTGCCTCACGAAACGATGATTGTTCAATCTTCTCTTAAAACCTTTCATGGCGGACATTATGATGTCACTGTATTTTATATATGATATATATGGTATTTATGTTTTCCATATGATTCTGTATTTTATATTTAAAACATACCTTTATGTTTTGCATGTTGTGCAAATACGATAATTTCATACGAGGAAGTGTGGACTACCGCCCCCTCAGGTGATGTGACTCGTTCATGCAATACATGGAATGTATACAGAATTAAATTAATAAAATTATGTGACCTATAAAACATATATATTATACTGAAATTATAATATATATATCTCTCAATTATTTTTAAATCCATTAATATATCAATGAAATGAAAGTAGCGTTCATGCGTACGTACGACCTACCGTCTCCAAGAACGGTGCATTTCATTTCTTTTTATCTCCAAATGATATGGTATAGTATAAAATGAATATGTACTGGATATATATGATATTTAAATCATTAATACTATTCTGGAGATGATTTAATTATAACTACATGGACAATCATTTTCAAACAAGTTCAATTTTGACTTATGTACCAAACATCGACAAAAACGTCTGATATGAACTCACATTATTAACCAATTATTATAAAATCATAACATGTGATATGAATTGAATAATAATATTTAAAGTATGAGTTTAAGAAATTATAAATTGACAAAAGTTTACTATTCATAAAAATAAATAAACGAACAAGACAAGTTGGACTTGAGGTAATGGATCCTACCTATCTCTTTTTTTTAAGTACTCTCTTTTATGTCATTTCTGTTAAGATCATCTTTCTTGTGTTTGGGGATGTTCTTTTATATTCATCATTACATAATTTTTATGTTCATATTATGGGAGACCCTATTTGATCTCATAAATCTATTTTTGGAAGATTTAAGTGGCGCCGTTAGGCTGTCAAATTTTCATAAGGGGATTTTCATCTCACTTTTTATTCCCGTGAGATTCATGCTACATTGGCCACTACTTCTTTTTTGTTTGGTGTATGTACGTCCAATTATTTTACTATTTGTATAATATACTCTCATTTATGGGTAGTTACATCTTCATTGTATGACCCTTCTTTCATGGGGTGTATGTTTCGAAAGTTGCCCAAATCGGTAAGGGAACCTTTCACACTCCTCTTTTAAAAAGACTTATTTTGTTATGTCTTTTAATTTCCATATTTTTATGTTGGGATATGTTCTTATATATACTTATTGATGTAAATTTTATTCCCAAGTGATGAGATACCATTTTCTCTCTCATCAACTAATGTTATGAATTTTAAAGTGATGCCGTTAGGCTGTCGAATTTTACCAAGGGAACTTTATAACCCAATTTCGACTTCTTTGGGTTCAACTTGTAGTTATTGAATATGTCATCCTATGAATATGTGTGAATTTTCTCTGGTTTTTTTACACTTAATATCCACTTATATTTGGTGTATTTATATTTTTCACACATAATTATGAGATTTATTTATCCTTAATTTAAGGATACCTTCTTTATAATGGATTTCATCTCATTTTACAATTCTATTGAGACTTAATTGTTTTTTTGCACCAATTCACTCTTATATGGTGTATATACTGTCCTTTGGAATAATATATCATGAATCCCTTTATTCTCATGATATTATAAAGTTCTGATTAAATGTTATTCCTTAATTATTGTATTCAAGTGTCTCTTATTTTGTTAAAAACCCTTTAACTAAAATATCATTTTAAATGTTTTAATGATTTATTCCTATAAATATTTCTCATTAATATCCATGTTTTCAAAAATGGTTTTAAGGATTTATTTATATGGATATTAATGGTTTAAAATGTTAAAAGCTTCAAAGTGGTATGGGACACTTTAATTCAAAAATCTCTTTATTAAATGTTTTAAATGGTTTTGAAAATGGGTTTTAGGATGGATTCATTATTTAAATATCTTAAAATGTTATATTGTTATTACAATGTGGTAATGTTATCTTTCCTTTGATCTTAAGTTATGTTCTATGATTAGGTTATGGTTATTCGGAATTTTTTATGAATACGGGTGGTTCCGTGATAAACTAAGGGCGGGTGAGCCCGATATAGCTCTCCAATGCATTGGGTAATGCGAAGGAGTTAAACGCTAAGGTTTCTCCGAAGAGATTTAGGGAATATGTTGGGATGGGTATTCCAAACGTAACCATGAGGGTTACTCCCTATGTAAGAATGTTATGAATGCCTCAAGTTACCTTTATGGATTATGATTTCTATTTAGTTATGAATAAATCTTATGATTTCATGAGGTATGTTAAATTTATTATGTTTTATGAGTAAAGTATGATTTTATTGATTCTTATGTATACATGGATTGATGTTTTCTTTCCATACTATTATAACCCTTACTGAGCTTTTTATGCTCATCCCATGTTTTTGAAATGTTTTCAAAGGACATAAAGTTGAATAGGGTCAAGGATGGGATCATGGAAATGTCAGGCTGTCTAAAACATGAAACTAGACATGACTCTTTTGCTCAAGAGTTTTTATTTTTGTGAAAAAAATGGAAGATGAGTAGATGCGTCTACTTTGTTATCTTTGAGATTTAATAGTTATGATCTAATTCTCTAAAACTCTAAACCTGAAAATATCCTCAATGTGATTTATTCATTTAATTCAATAATATGTAATGTTTAAGGCCGAGTCCTTATAGTTGGTATCATAGGATGGTTTAGATAACTTTAGAGGTTAGAGTGCTAAGTGACAAGTTGTGTATAACCACAATGGTTATTATATTAGATAGAGTCATTGTTATTTTTGAAGGTTGGAATGAGTTTGAGATAACATGGATAAGTATATCTTAGTATTTATCTTCCTCTTTAGTATATAAGGATTTTTTTGATATACTCACACTGACATTTCTGGTTTTAGTAAATGGATGGATCTAGAAGGCACCAAAGTGACAATGGGTTTGAAGGAAACGGTGGTGGTTCTCTGATTAAGAGACTAGATGAAATGGGGGATTCAATAAGAAATCTCGTGGTTATTCTAAACCAACTATCAGGTGTCATGATCAACCACTTGAACCTTGGTGAGTTCTCTAATGCATCATGTATGAGAGAACCAACTCGACATGGAAGTTCAGGTAATAATTATAAAGGTAACCATTAGGGTTTATATGATCCTTAATTTTAAGGTAATTATGGGTTACTATACGTTATGATGGAATATGAACGACATGAGATAAACTTGAGGTTAAATTATGTTATGGTTATTTTTGAATATTTTATCTCGTTTTGGGGAATGTTTTAAGAATTATATAGTTTTGGAAAAAGGACAACATGCAGACCGTGTGACAACCCGTCGCGTCGGACAAAGCTGTGGGATCGAACCCACAACCAAAGTGCGACTGGTATTTATCGCCTACCACTGGACTATGTGAAGTCCCTGGTTAGTTTGACTAATTATTTTTTTAGTTGGATGATTTTATGAATCAAGAGTAAGTTGATTTTGGGTTATCTATGGAAATTATTAACCTATCATGGAGGATATGTGATTAGGTTAATTACTTTTCAGTATGAGACTTTAAGAGAAGCTGATTTTATTTAAAGATAAATGTTAATTTTTACCTTGGGAGACTATGTGATTAAATCCTTAAAATATTTGGGTTTCAATCTTAGTTGGGTTTACTTTGAATAATTTTATGGATAGATGTTTATTGAATGGTCTTTATTGAACTTTGGGTTTTGTTTCACAAATTTTAGAGATTAGGAGTAGTTTTTTTTGTAAAACAAATATCCTTTTTGGGTATTATCTGATCTGATACTAAAGTTTTTGGTTTTGTTTTGGTTGAGATCTAAAGACATGGGAAATATATAGTACTCTTTTTTGGATTAGGTGATTCTCAAGAAGTTGATTATAGTACTATTAATGCGAACAAGTCTTCCTAAATACTCATCTTTTGGAGAAAATATGAGTTTGATTAAGGAATCTAGTAAAAGTTGAATGTCTACGTGACAAGTAAGTATGTTTCATTATGTTTTAGTTAAGCTCAAAAATAAATTCCTCAATGAAGAGTAACTTAAAACAAAAATGTTTTATGTTAACTTTACCTACTGGTGAATCCAATACCATTAAACCCATCACAAGTTTGTGATTTTCTTGTGGTTAACTTTCTCCTAGACATGTTTACTATCACTCTCCATCAGAACATGACCCTTTTTTCTCCTCCATATCTATATTTTCATACTTGGAATCCTAGTATGGGTTAACTCGGGTGACCTTTGTACTTCTCTCCCTTTCTTTTAAAGTGATAATTTTACTGACTCTTGTTCCAATGTGGGACTTTCAATGAAGTTTCCAAGCCCAGTTTTGAAATTGCGAGGATGAAATTCCCAAAAGGGGGGAAGGATGTACCATCCCAGGTAAATAAATTTTATGACATTCTAATGTTTATCAATATTTGTGAATAAATTGTTAATACTACTTTAAAGGGAATACTATGCTCGATGGGTTACCCAATACACAACAACGAGTTTCTTTGAAATCTTACGTTGCACACTAATAATATAATAATATTATAATAGTTAATGTCCAGCTGTTGTAATGGAGGGAATGAACAGAAATAACTATAAAATGATTACATATGTTTGTCAAATATTTTTACATTTATCCAATAAATGTTAGAGGCTTAAAATCCAAATGAATCCAATTTTAAGAATAAATACTCTAATATTTTTAAAAGATTGTTTTACCGACTTTTGATGGCAAACGTTTTTAAAATATTACTTTTGAAAATTTTATAAGATCTATTTGTCAAAATATACTTATTCTTTATGATTGGGATATTGAAATTTACTTCGGTTAATTTTTTGGTATGTTTCTGACAATGTTCATTCTTTTTAATGAATAGTGAAAAATATTGCATTTTACAGCAAAACTACTTTTTCATCTTATTTAAATATATGGTAAGATTATCTTATTAATTGGTTTTCAAGTTTAATTAGAATATATTTTTACAATTTAATTCAATGGTGGTCATTAGAATTAATTTCACTTTGAAAATGGACATAAACAAGTGACAAACTTTTCATAGAATTGCTTATAAAAAACCCGCTATTTGTTTTCACAGCGGGAATTAACTATATGATTTATTAATGAAACATCAATGTTTTGAATTTGGTAAAATTGACATCATTTCTGAATTTGAAATATCAAATATATCTTAGGGTTAATTTTTGGTATTTTTCTGATAATGATTTTTTTAATGAATAGTAAAAAATACAGTTTTTAATTCAAAACTGCCTTTTCATCCAATTTATTTATATATTTAGATTGTAATTTTAATTGTTTTTAAAGTATAATTTAATTTTTTTTTATAACTTAATAAAATTTTGTTCATTGGAAGTAATTTCACTTTTCAATTGGATGTAAAAACAAGTCAATCTTTTGATAAATTTTACTTCTTAAAAACCCATCTTTTGTTTTGACAACAAGATTTACTTTTAAATTAATTACTACAATTTATGTGCTTTTAATTTGATAAAATGGATTCCATATTTGGAATCAGAAGGTCAAAATTATGTAATTAAGACTCTTTTGTTTTTGGACATTATGAATAGTAACGACGGTAATGATCTTTAATTATCGTGTTTAATTAGTAATCGGGTAATTAGGGGTAAGAAAATAATATCATAAAAATATAAAATGACCCCAACATGTGTCCTAATTCTATTGGTGGTGTCATGGCCGACCATGGGATTCCTTGTGACAACTTTGGGACCCCATGGAATCACTTTAGTGTGATAGTGACCTTTTATCATATATTTTTTAAAGAAAGGAAAATGTAACCTAAGTATGTAACACTTAAGTAAAATAATTTTAATGTTTCCTACATAAACTATATCTTAGACTATAAATAGTAATTGGAAAGATAAAAAGATTTCCTACATCATGATATTTGTTTTATAACTTTTAGACATTAAATAAATTATTTTATTTATGACACTGTGATGATGCAGTGATTACCTCATAAATGAACGATTTAAATAAAATGAGAAAATAGGGTGAAATATAAGTCTTACACTTGTCAAAAACCTATTGGATGGGTGTATTTCGAAACCTTATAACCTTATACTCTAAATATATCCTTTTGTGACCTTTAAAAATCTGAAAATCATTTTATAATAATGTAATATTTTATAACTTTCCAAGAGTGCCCCTCCTCTTCTCTTATAAAAGGCCCCCACCTCTACCAGCTTACCCACACCTCTCAAGCCTTTGGATCGTCCAAACCCTTCCAATTTAATCTCTCTACATCCCTATCTTCATCATTGAAGCCTCACATTTGGAATAATGCCCTTCAAGAAACCCTTTTGGTTCAAACCAAGTGGAGTTACCTGATTTAAAGGTAATGTCTTCACTTGTGTTCTTTTGTTTTATTTTGCTTCTCCAAAACCCTGAACTCTTTTTATTCATTTGCTTTGTAAAAACACCAGTATATTAAATATACTAGGATGTTATTATGTGAAGTATTAGAGCTAAAATTACACACACCTCTATCTAATGGTTAAAGAATATACTGTTTCTGTGGATGGCGAATTACTGCCTCACGAAACGATGATTGTTCAATCTTCTCTTAACAACTTTCATGGTGGCCATTATGATGTCACTGTATTTAATATATGGTATTTATGGTATTTATATTTTCCATATTATTCTATATTTTATATTTAAAACATACCTTTATGCTTTTCATGTTGTGCAAATGCGATAATTTCATACGAGGAAGTGTGGACTACCACCCCCTCAAGTGATGTGACTCGATCATGCAATACATAGAATGTATATGAATGAAATTAATGTATTTATGTGACATATGAAACATATATATTATAATGGAATTATAATATATATATCTCTTAATTATTTTTAATTCCATTAATATGTCAAAGAAATGAAAGTAGCGTTCATGCGTACGTACAACCTACCGTCTCCATAAACAGTGCATTTCATTTCTTTTTATCTCCAAATGTTATGGAATAGTATAAAAAAAATATTTACTGGATATATATGATATTTAAATGATTAATACTATTCTTGAGATGATTTACTTATTACTACAAGGACAATCATTTTCAAACAAGTTCATTTTTGACTCATGTACCAAACATCGACTAAAACGTCTGATATGAACTCACATTATTAACCAATTATTATAACATTATAATATGTGATATGAACTGAATAATAATATTTAAAGGAGGACCTTAAGAAATTATAAATTTACCAAATTTTACTATTCATTAATTTAAAGAAACGAACAAGACAAGTCGGACTTGAGGTAATGGATCCTACCTCTCTCTTTCTTTTTAAGTACTCTCTTTTATGTCATTTCTTTTAAGCTCATATTTCTTATGTTTGGGGATGTTATTTTATATTCCTCATTCTGTAATTTTTATGTTCATATTATTAGATACCCTATTTGATCTCATAAATCCATTTTTGAAGTTTTAAGTGGCACCGTTAGGCTGTCGAATTTTCATAAGGGGATTTTCATCTCACTTTTTATTCCCGTGAGATTCATGCTACATTGGCCACTATTTCCTTTTTTTTTTGTGTATTTACTGCCCATTATTTTACTATTTGTATAATATACTCTCATTTATGGGTAATTACATCTTCATTTTATGACCCTTCTTTCATGGGGTGTACGTTTCGAAAGTTGCCCAAATCGGTAAGGGAACCTTTCACACTCCTCTTTTAAAAAGACTTATTTTGTTATGTCTTCTAATTTACATATTTTTATGTTGGGATATGTTCTTATATATCCTAATTGATGTAAATTTTATTCCCAAGTGATGAGATACCATTTTATCTCTCATCAACTAATGTTATTAATTTTAAAGTGACGCCGTCAGGCTGTCGAATTTTACCAAGGGAACTTCTTAACCCAATTTTGATTTCATTGGGTTCAACATGTAGTTATTGAATATGTCATCCTATGAATATTTGTGAATTATTTATGGTTGTTTTACACTTAATATCCACTTATATTGGGTGTATTTATATTTTTCACACATAATTATGAGATTGATTTATCCTTAATTTAAGGATACCTTCTTTATAAGGGATTTCATCTCATTTTACAATTCTATTGAAAATTCATTGTTGTTATGAACCAATTCACTCTTATATGGTGTATATACTATCCTTTGAAATAATATATCATGAATACCGTTATTCTCATGATATTATAATGTTCTGATTAAATCTTATTCCTCAATTATTATATTCAAGTGTCTCTCATTTTGTTAATAACCCTTTAACTAAAATATCGTTTTAAATGTTTTAATGATTTATTCTTATAAATATTTCTCATTAATATCCATGTTTCCAAAATGGTTTTAAGGATTTATTTATATGGATATTAATGGTTTAAAATGTTAAAAGCATCAAAGTGGTATGGGACACTTTGGTTTAAAAATTTCTTTATTAAATGTTTTAAATGGTTTTGAAAATGGTTTTTAGGATGGATTCATTATTTCGATATCTTAAAATGTTATATTGTTATTAAAATGTGGGAATGATATCATTCCTTTGAGATTAAGTTATGTTCTATGATTATGTTATGGTTCTTGGGCATTGTTTATGAATACGGGTGGTTCCGTGATAAACAAAGGGCGGGTGAGCCCGATATAGCTCTTCAATGCATTGGGTAACTTGAAGGAGTTAAACGCTAAGGTTTCTCCAAAGAGATTTAGGGAATATGTTGTGATGGGTATTCTAAAAATAACCATGAGGGTTACACCCTACGTAAGAATGTTATGAATGCCTCAAGTTACCTTTATTCCTTATGATTTCTATTGAGTTATGCATAAATCTTATGATTTAATGAGGTATGTTAAATTGCTTATGTTTTATGAGTAAAGTATGATTTCATTGATTCTTATGTATACATGGACTGATGTTTTCTTTCTGTACTGTTATAACCCTTTCTGAGCTTTTTATGCTCATCCCAAGTTTTTGAAATGTTTTCTAAAAGACATAAAGTTGAATAGGGTCAAGGATGGGATCAAGGAAATGTCAGGCTATCTAAAACATGGAACTAGACATGACTCTTTTGTTCAAGAGTTTTTATTTTTGTGAAAAAATGGAAGATGAGTGGATGCGTCTGCTTTTTTATCTTTGAGATGTAATAGTTATCTCCTAATTATCTAAAACTCTAAACTTGAAAATATCCTCAATGTGAATTATTCATTTAATTAAATAATAAGTAATGTTTAAGGTCGGGTCCTTATATCCATTATATCAACATCAATACGTACATCTTCCAAATAGTCAAGAACTCAGAAATTTGGAAGTATTACCTATTTACCAGACTAGATATATTTACATCGAAATTCTCTTATTGGTACATATAGACTCTCATTGATGAGATATCCAGTCGTGTTCACTACATCATCCTAGAAGGTCTTGGGTAACCACAAGTGTATCTTCTTGGACCTATCACATTCATTCAATGTTTTATTCATACTTTATTCCATACCATTCTATTGATGTGTACATATAATAGTCTTCTCCCACAAAATTCCATTATTTGTGTAGAATTCCCTAAACTCATTTTTTCATTCTCTTCATAGTTTTTAGACCTCAATAATCATATATTTGTTCCCCACTCATTCTCCACCACAATATTTCCTATTATTAAACATGTTAAATAAATTATATTTTACTTTTATAAATTAAACCCATAAATTCTTAGTTGGGTGATAAATTAATGTCATATAATATTGTGACCTTCAGAGGGAAGTTACTAGTGCAGTCCCCCATACATAAGGGTGAACTAGGTCTAGCTTCCCATCCATCAGTGTTCAAATCCTTTTTCAAAAGAAACCTTCATTTTCTTTCTAAAAATACAATCTTCACACAAGCCGACTTCCACTGGCTTCATATTTGGTATCATTTCTTTTGTTTCCACCACCTTCATCCCCTTCTCATTCATGTGACCTATCTTGTAGTTCCATAGTTTTGAATCCATGATATAATTTATTAATGAAACCATGTCCATACATGTTTGTGTCATGTGGTACAGAGTACCATTATCTTCTCCCCAAGCTATGAACATAGCTCCTTTGGTGATCTTCCATGAACCACAATTAAACATGGTACTAAAACCTACATCATCAAGATGTTTAGTAATAATAGTATTTATTCTTAAAAATATGATATAACTCACATGTTATAGAAATAATAAACTCATGATATTGGTCTTAATTCATGAATCACCCTTTCCCATGATCTATAAAAATTCATCATCAGTAAGATCTACCTTTCAAAAATTTCCAAAAACATAATTTTTCTAGAAACCCTTATCTGATATAGAATGGAAAGATACCCCTAATTCTAAAATTGTAGACTCCATAGGGATATCCAAACTCAATATCAACACATCATAATTTACTTTATCCATTGTGTTTTCTACATTGGTTTCAAATGCCTTACATTTTTATCTACACTCCTTGACATGTACTTTTGTTTCAAGGTAGGACCATCCCCTTTTCTCTATCTCAGATCTTTTCTCTTGAATTTTATCTTCTTCAATGATTATATCACTATTTATATATTTATTTTCCTTACACATTAAATGTATAACTATATAATCTACCCATTTATCTTATTTTAATATCCTCACTGAGGATTAGGTCCGACACATCCTTTAGAACCATCTTGGTATTCTAAAAAGAACCGTTAGCATCTATTTCAGTTGCTTCCCAACTGTAATGTAATGAAGATAGTAAAATATGTGAACATACCTTATTAGAATGTGCAATTTACACTGATTTCATCTGAGTTGTAATGGTATTGAACTCATTACTGTGTTATGAAACAATCACCCCTTTAATGATTTTCATTTTGAACAATCCTCTCATTAGGTAAACATTGTTGGATTATAAATTCTTACTATACATATTTGATAGATCTTTCATTATCCTAACCATCATATTCTCTAATCTAATGTTGAATACCATGTTTTTGGCCAAAATAAAGTAAAAAATCCCAGAACCGATCGATCCAGTAGCTCCCACTTCATCCCCTCTATGTTCATTGGATCTAAACCTTGAAATAGAAAGTAAAATTTCTTCAGGTAGAAATAGTTTATGATATGTGTCCTCTAGTAGATAAATTTAGTTCAATAAAAGTGGTCAATCTCTACCATTCCACTATCCATAACTTTTATTCAATTTGAGAAATTTGAACTCAACCTTTGATACCAATTGTTATGGAAATGTTGAGAGTCACACAATAGAGGGTTTAATATGAATAAAAGATTAAAACAAAAGAAGAATAATAATTTGACCATGGAAAACAATTTACATATTTGAAGAATAATCCCCACATCCAAAGAGTGGAAGAAATACCACTATAATTAGGAGAATAATTACAGGGAGTTTTGAGAGTTTCAAGAACACGAAACCCTAGAACGAAATGATACAATAAAGAAGATGATTCAATATTACACCAACGAAATATAATGTTTGATGTGATACAAGGTTGTAGACACCCAAGTACAAGATGCCATATTGGTCAGTGTTTGTCAGTCCAAAAATCTATAGTACCATTGTCTCCAAATTCTACAATACTACAGTGCCCTGTTAGTGTCATCGGTTATCCCTACAATAGTGTCATGAAAAATTTCTCATTGAAATAGTTCTCTTTTGGTGTTGTCTTGTCAGTTGTGCTATAGTCAGGAAGAGTTTCTACAGTCCACCAAAATTTTAATTGGGGACCATCATCCCCTATACCTCTGAAGTAGGGTGTGCATTACCACTGCAACATACTATGATGTTAACCCACAAGAGTTGTGTACAAGTTCATAGTATGAGACACAAACATTTGGACCAACATCAGCTAAATAGATTGGGGTACAACAATGAAACAAGTTGGGATTATTTCCTCTAGTTGGGAGCCCTGATTGATTGTTTTATGTTTATTTATTGCTTCTATTTTCTATTTTTTGTGTATATCCTTTCATGAGTAATAATTATTGTGTCATAATGCTAAAACATGTATGGTAATAAATAATGAATTAATGAAAGGGAAGTGGTTATTGAAAGAATATGATATATGGAAAATGGAATTTGTTTTAAAAATTGAAGTTGAATAATGAGTAAAAAAGGCATGGATATGAAGACAAAAATTTTTATGTTTAATAAAATAAATTTATAATTAAATGGTTAATTGGAATATTAATATAGAATTGATGGAAAGATATTATAAATGTTTGGTAATTTCCATATAATAAATGATTAGTGGTGGAATTTAACCTTGATTATTGAGTTCTTAGAATGATATTAGCTTCCCATTTTTTAGTGGTGGAAGCTATGTTTTAATGTTGGATGGTAGTTATAGTTTTAGTCTAAGATTATTTAATTTCTCGTATATTTTTTGTTAACTATATTTTTCATCGTTGATATTTTTTGATCTATCACTTTAGTTAGATATAGAATCCAAAAACCATAGTTGGCCTTGGTTTCTGAGTGTTTTTCCAATATCTTGGGCATTGCGGTTATAGATATATTCCTACTCCCCCTACCCACTCTCTCTTCTAGGAATGATTTGTATGTAGGCATAATGATCCATGATGGATTACAACTATTGGATATATTATCATATAGATTATAACTTATTTAAGTTATGAATTATATGTATATACAATCTATGGATTCATTATGTTATAATTGATGTTTGTATCTATGGTTAAATGGTTTTCTATTATGACATTTTTACTTATAAATGAATTGTAATGGATTAAGTTTTGTGTATATTTAAATGAGATATATTGAATCCTGACTTTACTATTTGATAATTGGAATGTGATGGTTATGTGGATATGATTATGTGGTTATGTATGTTATGTGATGAAACAAATGAGCATTATATGTTATAGAGGGGATGAGAGCACTAAGACATAAGATGATGGGGTATAAGGTGAATAGTTTAGCAGGGAATTTGAATTTGGGTGCATTTATTCTATATATTCCTTTGATATTGTGTTTCCAACATCTGTTTGATAATTGGTGGGTGAGACTTTATGAGGATAGATATACAGTTATCCAAATTTTGGTAATGAGTTGATTTCCATATTTATTCACTGTAGATTTATATTCTTCTTCCACATTTTCATTAGAGGTGTTGGGGAGGATCCTACTAATATAATTGTATTATAATCCCTATATATATACACATACATACATACATACATAAACACATACATACATACATACATACATATACAAAAATATGCACACAAATATTCAAACACACACACACACACACAGATATATATATATATATATATATACCAGTTTTTTAGGATTGTAGATGTGAGTTGGATATTGAGCTTGGCCTCTCTAGCTTGTGGAGGATTCTTGAGGGTTACTGGTGATTGTGGTCCATGTTGTGAAAGTTTCTTATGGTATTATCATTTTTGTATTTATGTTTATGACATTAAATGTGTTAGTTTTGGACTATTAAAAACTTTGGAGTTGATTAGTGGATTATTTATTTATTCTTATGATATTGAGGGTAATTCTATTCAAATTTGTGTCTTTTATACCCGTGGTGATTGTTTCTACCTTTTAGACTATTGGAGGTGGGCTTCAAGGGCCACAATCACCTTCATTGTTGGCTTGGTGGGGGTATCAGTGGGCGTGGGTCATGATATAAAGGGTTAATTTATTTAAAACATAACCCCCATTCTTCTTCTTGTTATTATTATGCTTCTTTGTTTTCTTCTTCTTCTTCTTCTTCTTCTTATTCTTCTTCTTTTCCTTCCTCTTCTTCCTCTTACTCTATTCTCATGATCTATGATGTTTGTGTCTCTAAACTACTATTTATGATAATATATATTCATTTTTATTCACCCAATCATCATCAATTCATAGGTACTTGGACTCATTATCCATATTCATTTTTCTTCAATCAATCATGATTTTTTTTCAGATATGTTTATATATTACATTTATATATATATGTAATATGTATATATATATATATATTTTGTGTGTATATATTTATGGAGAAATATATATAATTAATATTAATGTGAATATATATATATATATATATTTAAATGAAAATATAATTTTACAAATTATCTCTTATTTATATAAATTTTTTTGTGTGCATAAATATATTATTTTTTATAAAATTATTGTATTTTATTTATTCTATAAATATATATATTACATATAAACTCAATCAAATACAAATTATATATAATGAAACTAGAAATCATTATATAGATTTTGATTTCAATTTAAACTTCAGCTTCAATTTTCATTTCAAAATTTCATTTTCCTTTTCATTTTTAATGACATATATTTACATGGTTATTAAATAGTTTTCATAGATTTCTTTACTAAATACTCAAAACTGATAAAATTGAGTTCCTTCACTGGTTATGATATAAAATATGACATTACATTTTCTTCTGAAAATTTAAATATATCATTTTCCATTATTTAGATACAAGTTTACATGTATTGTTGAAAATGAAATGTCAATAAATATGTGAGTCAAATTTGAGTAAAGAACCATGATTTTAGTCTCACTTAATGAAATTTTATGCTTACTTATCCCTCATTTTGGGATTTATTGGGAAATATACATTATAATATTCTAATTAAAGCACCAAAGTAAGAGATAATAGTATTTTAGTTATAAGAAACTGAAATAATGGAATCTTAATTAAATAACCAAATAATATTACATATTTAGATGTGAATATTTTATAACAATGGGATTAAATTGATATTTAAGAATGAAATTATTTAATCTTTTTTTGTAAAACCATGATACAAAATTGAATATTTTTATCATCATAGTTATTTTTATTACATTTATATGTACATTAATTCACCTATTTATTGTAAACATGTTTCTCTTTTCTGTTTGTTCAATATTTGGAAAAGGAAGGTTGTGTGCTATATGATTATGAACATGAATAATATATTTTAATGTTTTTGAAAGATGTCATACTCGATAAAATAACTAATACCCCTAACACAAATTCATTTAAAAAATTTATTGTCATCCTACATATTTATATATTTTTAAATTAATGTGTATATTTTAGATCATTCAATTTAAATTGATGAAATATATTTTTCATGGATGAATGACTAAGTTATTTTTTGGTGTAATTTTTATAAAATACATAAAGAGATATTTTTCTATTACTTATTTAAAACTACTTTCTTCTATCTTTATTTAACATTGTTGAACTCAATATTTTTTGTATGAATTATTTAATAAAAAGTTTTTTTTTCACAGTTCAAATTACATTATAAGTTCCATACATCTATTATATATTCAAAATAAAACTAAGAATCTCAAATTGTCATCAAACTCAAAGAAAATGATTCCCTATTAATTTTTTACCTTTAAAAATGAACGATATTCCTTTTCAAATTCTAATTTAGTTATAATTTCATAAAGTGTAATTAATTCTATCTAAAATACTTTTTATGTTAAAATTGTGTCATTCATAGAATAATGATCAAATTAACTTGAAGCTTCTTGAAACTATAAGACAATAATGAAAGTTCATTATATAAATTAAATGTAGTTTTTAAATTATTAAACATGAATGAAAGCTTAAAAAATAAGAAAACATTCTTAGATCATAGTGAAATAATTAGAATATTATCCTTGAATAATTTATATCATGTAAGAATTAATAACGTATTAATATTTTGTACGATGTGATCAGGATGCCCTAAAGTGAATTTTAAAATATTTCAACGTGTAAAAAATGAGTGTTGAATATTTAAAAAGAAAAAAATAAGGTTATATTTTTATGAATTATTTGGAAATTGAATCGGAATAATTTTTTAAAAAAATTTGATTGAATGGGGAATTATTCAAGATTTCTACTTAGTTAAAATTATCAATAATGAAATTCATTCAATTTAAAATCAAGTTTTATATTAATATTACACTAAATGAAAAAACCATGAAAATAAATTTTTATTGACATAAAATTATTAGAAAATGATGATAAACTACTATGAGACATATTCAATTAATAGGAACATCATTTTGAGATATAGTGTAGTCTAAATGAACGAAAATTCACCATGTAAATTAAATGTGGTGTTAGCTTAAAAAATTTATTTAAAGGGTTCAAACATATGAAACACACTCATTTTTTTAAATCAGAAGAGAATAATCATTGATTAATTTTTTCTATGTAGGAATTATTGACTTGTAAATTTGACATGTAGTGTGGATGGGATAATCATTAGTGCATTTCCAAAGATTTCAAATAGTTACAAAATGAGCATTCAGGGGTCAAAAATGAGAAAATGGGTATTGATTATCATGAAATACTAATAAAATAATTATTATTTATTATTTTTTTGAATTAAGGTATTAAATTTAAATCATTTTTTACTTTACTTATTGTTACAATTTCTGATATTATATTTCATTCAATTTAAAATTGTGTTTTAAGTTATGATTCTACCACATGTCAAAAACTTCTAAAAGAATATTGAATTTCATGAAACTATATTAGAAAGAGAGAAATAATATGTGAGATTTTTTCAATGAATTACTCATAATTGTGACTTATGTTGTGTTTGAAAAGACCAATGGTTCATTGTGAATGTTAAAAGTATTTTATAACTTATAGAAAAAGTGTTAAATTAAAAAAAACTATGAAAACACCCTTGAATTAATTTAAAATCATATTAAAATGATATGTGATTGATTTTTGGAATATATGAATGAGAATCACATCAAATTGATATGTGGTGTGGTTGGGATGGCTGAAAGTTTATTTTAAAATATTTCATGGTGTTATAAAATAATTTTTCAATTTTTAAAACCAATAGAATGAGGTCATATTATAATGAAATCCTAGAAAAATTATCCTTGATAATTTTGTGTCATGTAGTAAAGAAAATAAAATAATTGGGACTATTAGTTTGGTCATAATTATCAAGAGTGTGCTTCATTCAACTGAAAATTTTATTTTAGGGCAAAATTATATCTCATGATAAAAAATAAGAAAACTACATGTATTGTTATAATTATATAAAATATAGATAAAAATATAATATGTGAAGTTTCAAAAACAATAAAACATCATTATGATGTGTGTTTTGGAAAAACATGAAAAAGTACACTTTATAGTTATAATTATTTTTTACGATTAAAAATTCTATATAGTTTAAAAAAAATGGTAAAATAACCCTATCTTGTTATTAAATATTAGTGAAGATATTCTTAATTAATATATTCAATATAAAAATTAATAAAACACCAATACGATATATTATTGGGTTAGGAAGATTAAAAGTTTGTTTGGAAATATTTTAGTGTGTTATAAAACATACATTGAATGGTAAAAACAGAGATAGTGACCTCAAATTGCTGTGAAATCCTAAGACTGTGGTCTTTGATTAAAGTTTTCAATGCTATAATGAATAAAACCCATAACGAATTTTGGTTTTGTAATAATTTTTTAAATTATGTTTTTAGTTTCAAATACAATAATTAAATTTATAAACAAACATCACATTATTTATTCCTATAAAATAATCTTTAATTGTCAAATACATTCATTTTCTTATAAATATTAATAAAAAATAATTTTTTATTAAAAATATATATCTCCTATTTAAATTATAGATCTCCATTATACTAAAATCCAGAGAAACAAATATCACTATATTTCACTACAACACCTATTCATTTATTTTTTTCATATATTGTGTTATGTTTTTTTAATATATTATTTTATGTTTTAATTATAACTAAAAATATTGAATTAAAAAATCACTCAGTTTTAGTGAAATAAAATAAATTTTTTTTACTCTAAATATTTTATTATTGATTAAGTGGTTTTTTATTGATGGAGGGTGTTTATTGTTTTTAACTACTTACATGGCTATCGTATCACTAAATAATGTCTGTAAAATAAGGGGTGATTTTCTCAATAATAAAGGTTTCACTAAAACAAATTCCTTTTTTTTATTTTCTATCAATCATAATGGTTGTTCCTTTCTCAGTATTGGTTTCCTCAATATTTTTTTTTGAATTTTAAAATTAATTTATGATTATTGAGATAAATAGGTTCTATAATTGTGTTTTTCCCGTAATTATATTTTTTCCCAATATATGAATATATTTTATGGTTTTTTGTATGTGTGTTTCTATATTAATGAAAATAATGAAATATTTTAGTTTAGAAAAAGTCCCTTTTAGAGGTTTATTGAGAAACCAAACATAAAACAATCAAAAATAATATTTTAAGTTTCATAGGACACCACTCTACAATTTGTTTTAATAAATTAGTTCTATGCACCCTCTGTAAGCTCGAATCAACGGGAAACACTTTATTCTCTAGTTCATCTTTAATAATGTCCTAAAAGTAGTAGTCTATATTCTCTCATGTCTTGATATAACCTTAAATTCTAATCTCTCATTCATTAAAGCTACAAATAATAATTTTTTCTTGAGTATAATTCCATGATTATTATTATTCATTGATGTCGAACTAAAGAAATATTTTCTATATTTGTTTAACATCCTTTACGGATACATTTATTTCCATATCTTCTACAACCATATTTTCCTTGGAGACTGAAAGTAGCTTCAAGTTAGATGTTGGTACTCTAAACTATTATTTTCCATTAACATCTCAATTTCTGTAATTAAGATAGGGCTTAATAGTATAGTCACAGACATCCCCATGACTCAATGTGGACAGGTCTTTGGTTTCCTCGGTTTTAGGATTTTTGTGCTCAGGACTTCCCGACCTCTCTATGATCATTGGAACTCCATACAACCTTCCAATATCAACATCAAAAAATGGTTGGAGTTTTCTTGTTTATTAAATAGATTCATTATTGTGATATTTTTCTCATATCTAAGAATCAATATTTTTCATCATTGATCAAGTGACCTTTTGTTTGAGTAGGTTGGCAGAGTATTTCATTGTCCTTGATTTTCTCCCTTTTTTGAATGGATAAATAATAGAAATAAATCACCCCTATCATATTCTTTACATCTAAATGGGAAAAAGAGTCAAAATTTGAATATGATTAGTAATACAAATTGGTATTTGATAGTTCAATTGTTCCTTACTTTCCATATTAAGAAGAAGCCCCGCCTTTACATCACTCCCTTCCCTCATACTCACGATTCATACAAATAGGATGTCTGAGGTTCCATTAGATTTAACTTTTTTTTTATAATTTGAAGTCTATATTTTCTATATCCTATTTTCTGAGGACCTTAGAGTTATTATGAAGAAACACTACTGGATAAATACCATCGATATTTACACTCATGGTTAGATAATGTCTTTCTATTGAAATGACTACAATTTCTATCTTCTACACCTAAACAGCTTCATTATGGGACGACCCCTATACAAAATTATTTTAAGAATGGATTCATAACCATTATTTCCCATACCTTAGACCAGAGGGAGCTATTTTAGGCCAGAACACCTCCTTTGGTGCCATTTTAACTAATATAGCAGACCTTAGGTCTTGCATTGAAACATTAAGATCCTCACTTTCATCTTTAGTATCATTTTCTTGAATTATAAATATCTTTGGGTCATTCAAGTCTAGTTTTGAGATCTTAAAATCTGAAGTGGGGTACTTCATGGAAGACTTAGTAGTTATAGGAGACAAATCTTTCCCTATAGTTTTTTAATCAGTACTAGAAAGTAAAGAAATTAACATTATAGTTTGGGAATAAGTGTCCACACCAACAAACTTACTTAAGACAAACTAACCTGTATTAAAAATACCACTAAAATTATGATTATATAGATCCTTATATTTGTCCTTTCCTTAATGTATAAATACCATATAGTTTATAATTGACACCCCTTTCTTTAGTGGGAAAAAATACTCCTGATGGAGGTGACCTAATCAGAAGTATGATGAGCAATAATTGAACTAGGACTCAAACATACCCATATGATAACATATAAATTCTTTTTCAACATTTATTCATATAGATTCTATTTAGGTCATGGATAAATCTACAACCAAATATATTCAGAGATATATAGGGTGACACAAGGACCTCAATCTGTTATCAAAATTTAGAAATATTCCATCAAGATTACCAAGAATTTGAATAATTTTAGGGTTAATTAAAATGGAGAGGAAATCCAGAAAACTAACCAAGATATCCATTAAAGGGGGATCGTGTTTCTTGTAGAATTATTTCCCCATATAAAGAAATATAATCAATCTCTTTAGATATATCTCTAACCTTTAGACCATGTTGAATTGAGATCTTTAGCTATTAAAAAGAATCTATGAAAGTTTATAGGATCGAGTAATCTGATGATGGCGTGCTACTTCAAATCCCATATGTAATGAATGAATCTATAAAATACATCTATCGATGGTCTTAACTCACCATATCAGGCTAGTAAGTATATTCCATGATGATCCTAAGCCTCATATAATTCTAAGAGTGAGAGAAAATGTTCTGGGGCCCTATAGTGAAGTGAGAGGACTTTCTGAGAGAGTGAGATATGGGAAATCAGGGAGAGAATAGGGTGATGTTAAAGGGGGTGAAGGATATTTTTTTTTTATGAATCACCTACAAAAAACCTCTCCCAATTTTTAATGGGAAATATTGGATGGTGAAACTCTCTCCTCCCGCTAGGTTTTCAGGGGAAGAGATGTATCAAAACTCAAAATTTATTTTTATTAGTACAATTTTATTGGATGTGTCTGAAGACACTGTGTGTGTGAATTTGACTCGAATATGACTTAAAATGAACACTTTCTACAAAAATAAAAGAAACAATACAAAGAAAAAAAATTAAAAACAAAAGGTGGAGTGAAAAACCATGAAACTTTCACCACACACAACACAATAAAAACAACCTACAAGATTGACATGTTTGATTTCATATGATCATCCATGCCAGAAATGAAGCATATATGGATCAACACCTAAAATAAATCCAAACCATATAAAGCATCAATAATTTCATCAACCAATAAATCCTTTTCTTACTCTTTAATTTTCCTCAATTATTTTATGGAGTTTTGGATTTGGTCTTTGAAAATAAATATATCTTCTTTATGTGCATTCAGTATCTTGAGTTCTTGATGAATTGTGTATGACACCACTGAAATGTTTTTCGGATGTTCCATTTATTTATAATGAATGTCTCTAGTGTTGATATAGACTATCACACTGTCTCCTAATAAAATATAAAATATTTTCTTGTTAATTTTAATTCAATAAGATAGAAATCCCATGCGATTTGGATACCTTCATAATAGACCTTATTAAAACTAAACTCTATCCAATATTCATTGATAAACATTAATTCCTCGAATGCTTTCTGGATAGGTCCTTTAGTCTAGTTCCCTAGGTAGAAGTTTTGCATCACAATTAATCTATCTTCTTGTCTGATAGGTTCAATATGAGAAAAACACCAAATAAAACTTCAAAATTCATTATTTATAACCACTATCACTATATGATGCACCCAATTGAATGTGGAATTTATCTTCTTAAGTACCAATAATTGTACTTCTCCCATTTAGAAATATTTTTGGCCTTCAATTAAATATTTTTGTTCTAATGATGTATTAATTATATGGAGTTTTGGAATCCTTCTACCTGAAATTATCCAAACCCTTTTTAGAATTGAATATTCTTCCACTTCTGTCTCTTTAATCGTTTTAACTTTGTCAAGAAGACCAAAAACATTGAATTTTATCCTGTTCAGTTCAATTTTTATCACAATGATCATATCTCAATCAATAATTTTATAATCCTCCACAATTTCATCAAATTATTCAAGAATGTCTAAAATATAGTTCGTAAAACTCTTGAATAACAGATCATCTTCTTTCTGGATCATATTATAGATATTTGTGGATTTATTCCTTGAAATATTTTGAATCTTTTGCAAATATCTCCATATTTAATTTTTTTGGATTGATATCCTTATATATCTCATAATCCAAAGTCTCTTGGTCCTACTGAAAATTATTTCACTTTAGTTATTTATGAATCTTTTCATGATTTTCAAGTTATACTTATACTTTATCAACCCAAATTTTAAAAACAATATTCTCTTTTCCTTTTGAGGAACGATCTGTTTCTACCATATGATTCTTCCAAGCCTTTCTGTTTCTTGTATTTTATGCACATTGGCTACTATAACCACCTTTATAAACAGATAAAAAGCATTTAATATGGATTTTATCCTTAGACATTATATTTTGGGATATCATTGAATCATTTCATATTTTTCAACATTTTTGATTGAGAAACCCATGATTTCGATTCTTTAAACCTTACTGGATTATAATCCCTACTTCTGAAAGATATTATCTACTGGAATCCCTTTTCTTTTATCAGGTTTATAATTCATTTCTTTGATAAATGAGAATTCTACCTCAAAATTAGTTTTTAATGAAAACATGACATATAATTGATTTTTTACCTTCTTCCATTGTACCTGGAGGAGTAAAAGTATCATATTAGTGAATCTAGAATGATGTTATCCCTTCATTTAATATTTTATATATTAATGTTATAGTATTTAAATTCATTAATATACCACAAAAGTCATACATGGGATAACCTTGTAAATTTAATTCTCATGAGATTATTAATATAAGAAATATATGTTGTTTTAGTAAAAGGATTTATCAATAAAATCTCATTAGGACTAATTCCTTTAAGGACTATAATTATTTCTCTTTTATGGGTAGGACAATTATTTTCTAATCCATTAAAACATCCACTCTAGTATCTACTAATAATTTCACCATGGTTTTTCCTTATATTTTTATACAATCCCATGCTGGGTTTGATGCATTGATTTATAACATAAGTTCATCTTCAATCCCATATGGATACTCTAATTCTGGGAGGTTCTATGCCTTTTGATGTAAAACTCTACTTAATTCATAATATTTTTATCTCTAATTATAGGTTACTTTACTGGAAACCTTTCTCTGTATTGGAGGCGATATTTTTTCAAAATATATGATGTATTCTCTAGAATAATGTAATATACCAAAAAACACTAGTATATAGTGGTGATATATATGCTCCTTAATGATGATTTCTAACTTTTCTACAATATGCAATTAATTATTTTCTCTAATTACATGGATTTTTAATCTCAATAATTCTATATTTGGTTGAATTATAATGATATTTTTCTATGAAAGTATCACCCCTTCTTCATTGAACACTACATCCTCCTATTGTAAATGTTTTATATGATCTTCTGTATTTTTACTAAATAAGAACACATAATCAATATAGAATACTATGAACTATGAAAACATGTTAAATAATATGGTATATTCTTCTATAGAATATTATTGGTGAATTATTATGTCCAAATGGAATAATTAGGTATTATAACAAGCCAACTAGAAATTTAAATGATTTTAGTGGTGTAACCTCTTCCTTGATCTTTATCTTCCAATATACCGACTTTAGATCAAACAGAGAATATACCATTGGAATTTCATTCATAATCCATTTCTTAAGGATTATCTATTAGGAATATTGTATCCATAATCCTTTGTGGGACAATTAAGATCACTATAATCAATATCCATTCTGGACTTACGGTGCTATTTTTATTCATGATTACAATGAATGTCGCACGAATGTGAGGAATTTCACTATGATTAATTAATAAAATACTAATTCTTTCTGGAATTCTTTCCTAAAATTCCTTAAACACAATATATAGATAGGCAATTACCTTACTTCTGATCATTGTACTAGGATATTTAAGGGTGAATTTAACCTCTAACATTTCTTTATACCATATTTTCATAGGGTTTTGTAACCAAAATTATGCTATATAATCATTTATCATTATAAGGCCCCACCCTTAAACCTTACTTAATCTTGAGTTATTACAAGATTACACATTGAGGATCTTTTCGGGTTTAGAGTTTTAGAGAATTAGATCATAAAACTTGCATTACATTCCACATATAAAAAAAGTGGTTACATAAAGATAGTATTATTCATTCCCATTAATGGAAACACATTTAAAATAAAACATGGATTATTTCTTGACACTTCCTTGACACTATCATCATATCATGTACCTTTCCCTTGACCTGTGAAAAACATTTCCAAAAAACTTGGGATGAGCATAAAAAGCTCAGTATGGGTTATAAAAAACATGGAAAGGAAACATGAGTTCATATATACATAAGAATGAAATCATACTTTACCCATAAAACATAGGCACTTTAACATACCTCATAAAATCATGAATAAATCATAGAAATCATAAGACATAAAGGTAACTTGAGGCATCCATAACATTCTTACGTAGGGAGTAACCCTCTTGGTTACGTTTGGAATACCCATCACAGTATATTCCCTAAATATCTTCGGAGAAACCTTAACGTTTCACTCCTTCACGTTACCCAATGCATTGGAGAGCTATAACGGGCTCACCCGCCCTTAGTTTATCATGGAACCACCCGTCTTCATAATAATGCCCAACAACCATAACATAATCATATCACATAAAACATGCATAAAGGAAACATAAAATTTCCACATTTCAATCACGAGATATCAATACAACACATTGATATAAAAACATTATGAAAACCATTTTCAATACTAAAATAAAAGAAAAGTAAAACATGGTATTTATTTTTCTTTTAAAAAGAAGGTATGGCTTGTAGAGGAAGCCGAAACTCAAATAACGGTCACGACGGCGGAGAAGTCGTTGTCGCCGCATACGTACGACAAAAACATTCCCTTTTGTCGTTTAGTAAACGCTTCGTATAAAAAATATTCCTTTTGAATAAACGTAAAAGTCAAAGGGGTTTATACACCGTATAAAAGAAAGTTGTGTATAAAATAAAATATGCCTCAACGAAAGGAGATTGAGACGAAGTCCCATACCTCGTATCCGACTTGACCCGACCGTTCTTTAATCTCCTGAATAATAAACTTGAGTTAATCTATACTTTCTTATGAACCTTTTTCAAGTTCATTATTCCTTTTCTACTATGTTATGAACATCATGTAATCATTTATGTTAATAATGTTCATTTTGTCGGTATTTGGTTCTTAAGTCAAAAATAGACTTCTTACACTTACATGTTGTTAATTTGGTCAAAGTTTCGTTATATCCAGAATGATATTAATGATTTGGATAACATATATATCATATATATTCATCATATACATGTATTTATAATATTACATCACATTTAGGGGTAAGAAATGAAATGCACCGTTCATGGAGACGGTAAGCCGTACGTACGCATGAACGCTACTTCCATTTCTATTTCGTATTTTCTGGAATGGAATCATAATGATATATAATTATATTATAATTCCAGTATAATAACATATATAATATCATTAACTTTATCCTTTACACATCCCACATATGGTATTAACGAATCAAATCACTTTCAGGGGGCGGTAGTCCGCACTTCCTAAAATGAAGATATCGTGTTTACCCATAATGGAAACCATAAAGGTATGCCCAAAATAAAAAAAAACAGAAGCTTAAGGAAAACATAAACATATTATATATCATATATAAAAATAGTGACATCATAATGGCCACCTTTTAAGGTGTTAAATGAGTATTGAACAATCATCGTTTCGGGAGGCAGAATTTCGCCATCCACGGAAAACGTATGTTCTTTAACCATTTGATGTAGTTGTGTGAGAGTGTAGCTAAAATAAATCTTATAACAACATCCTAGTATATTGAAGATACTGGTGTTGTTACAAAAGAATTAAATAAAAAGAGTTTAGGGGGTTGGAGAAACAAAATAAAACAAATGAACATGAGAGAATGAATTACCTTTAAAAATGTAACTCCTTTTGATTTGAGCCTAAAGGCTTCCTTTGAAATGATTCTGCCCAAAGGTAATCCTCTAGGATGAGGAGAGGGATGTGGAGAGAGTAAATGGCCAGGGGTTGGCCGAGCCAAAGGCTTGAGGAGTGTGTGAAATGAGGTAGAGGTGGGGGCCTTTTATAAGAGGAGAGGAGGGGCACTTTTGGAAAGTAAAGAAATATTACTTTATTTGAAAATGTGTTTCGGTTTTAAAAGGTCCCACATTGATATAAGTCGTGGATAAGGTGATAAGGGTTCGAAATACACTCATCCAATTGGTTTTGGACATGTTTAGTTCATAGATTTTACATTATCTTTCCATTTTATTTAAATCGTTAAATAATGAGGTCATCGCTGCATCATCATGATGTCATAAATAATTTAATTTATTTAATGTCTAAAAATTATTAAAAAAATACTATGATGTAGGAAATATTTTTATACTTCCAATTACTATTTATAATCAAAAATATGATCTTTATAACCCCATGTAAAAATTCATTTCGTAAGACATATTATGTTTGTGTCATTTTTACTTTAACATTTAATAAAAAGTTATTTATGTCATTTCCCAACCAAAGTGTCTCCATGGGGTCCCCAAGTTGACCCATGGATTTTCTTGGTCGGCATCCAATGAGGTTAGGACATGTGTCTAGGTCATTTTATATTATTAAAGCATTATTTATACCTTAAACTACCCTAATTACCACTAATCGCGATTAAGAACTTAATAAGTTACTATTCACCAAAAAAATATTTTAATCTCATTGAACCACATTTTACTTCTTAATGACAACCATGTATGTCGGATTTTTGAGATTCAAAACACAATGATGGAAAAATTTCACTTAAACGGAAAATCAGTTTTTATAAGTACCACTTAGTGGTTTCACTATTCATCAAAAATTGAAGTTTTTCAGAAAATTACCAAAAATTTACCCTAAGCTATATTTGATATTCCGAATTCAAAAATGAAGTCTATTTTACAAAATTCAAAACATATAAGTCACATTAATTAATTTAATAATTAATTCCCGCTGTCAGAGCAAATAGCGTGTTTTTATGAAACAATAAGTATCAAAAGATTGACACTAGTTTGAGTCCAATTTCATAGTGAAATTGATTCCAATGAACACCATTGGATTAAATGGTAAAAATATATTCATATTACACATTAAGACCAATTCAAAAGATAATCTAATCATATAAATAAATTATATTAAAAGCAGTTTTGATGTAAAATGCAGTATTTTTCACTATTCATTAAAAAATGAACATTGTCCGAAAAATATCAAAAATTCACACAAAGTAAATTTTGATGTCCCAATCATAAATAATAAGTTTATTTTGACAAACATAGTTTATAAAATTGTCAAAAGATAGATTTAAAAAGGGTTTTCCATCATAAGGTAGTAAAACAATCTTTTAAGAATATTAGTGTATTCCATGCTTAAGATTGGATTTATTTTCATTTTAAGCCTCTAAAACACTATCTTAATCATTAATAGACATAGATAAAAATATCTATTATTCATTACTTACTTGGGATGTTACAATCTTAGCCAATGAATATTCTTCACTAATCCTTAGAACATTAAATCCAACAGTTCTCTCCTCTAGAAAATATTTTTATGGTATTCTCTATCCTCATCTAGATAGTTCTCCATTTTAACTATAGATTATTTCTATTTTGGAACAATTCTTCTTTTTCCAAATGTAGTTGGAATTAGATAATTGTTGCGGATAATTCCTTATGAAAATATTATTACATACTGATATCTTATAGGGATTTAATTTCCAATCAATAATTCATCTAATAGTTGAGGAATAAAACAAATCATCTACTATATAAATATTCTTCCATTGAGTTCAATCTTATCCGCCATTTCTACTTGTTGAATCAAAACTATTTCATTGTTACCAATTGTAACTTGAAACTCTGTGGATTCCTAGGTTACCCCTAAAAATCAGATTATTGTGTAAGAGAAGGTACATCCTATATCAATTAAGGAAATACATATAGTTTCATTAATACTTAATTTCACTAATGTAGCTCATTCGTTTATCTATTTTCTAAGTAAAAAAGATCTGATATATCATACACGAGTTTCTTAATCCTCATAGATAGGTAAACGAACAATAATTTTTATGGATATCTTTGTGGAAATTTATATTCTAGTTGATTCTACTAAAGTTCCTTGATCTTTTCCAATTTAGATCCTTGAATTTTCTAAAGGGTTCAATAGTATTTTTTACATGAAATATTCTATTTTCAAATATAATCTATCTGATCTTGATCATTCTAATCTATGTTAATCTCATGTTATATGCTATTATAGATTACAATTCTATTTCCAACATGTTTAATAACATCTAGAATAATTATCTTCTTACTTAATTATTCCTATAGATCCATTGAAACCCACTCTCTAGGCCAAGCTAGACTCTCCGGGTTTACTACTGGCTGTTTCATTAATCTAATTGATGTTTCTTCATCTTGAAAAAGATTTGTAAATCATTACACACCCATCATTGTAGCTAGCCTTAAAATAGTATAGAACGTTATATAAAGAAGGGTAATTACATTAACACATATTTTGTAGGGTGTAAATCTCAATATCCTCTTCAAATTCATCATGTCGATCTTTAGTGCAAGAGTTATAAAAGTAATTCTATCCATAGGCACTACATGAAAGTCTAGGATCACCATTACCCATGATAATCTTGCATGCATATTTTATCGTGCTCCTTATTATAGTGCATTAGATAAATTATCTTACCTACCATCCATGTTTGCATTTATGTTTAGCAGATATTGACCTTTCCTAACAATGGGATCTAATCTGATCTAGATTATTTCAAAATTCACATACTTATCATATTTTTGGATGGCCTTATTAACCATTACTGGTTTTAGTAAAGGAATTGTAAATAATCCTCTATCAATTTTATATACTTTCAATGTATCTTCATGTTCAAAAATCTTAGTAATTTCTCAATATTGTAACCAAGACTTCTGGTATACATCAAACCAATCAAATATTAGTATAGTCTATTCTTGGTAAAAAATAATTCTGAAGGGATTTCAGTTTCTGAAGAATGCACCAAATCACCTTCTCTCTACTCTAGTTTTTCTAGTTCTATAGAGACTTCAATTTTACTATCCCCTATTATAATCATTGCTATTAAAAGATAGCTCAAAATATGGTCATTTATCAGATCCCCATATGAGATAGAATCTTATTACTCTAAGTACTATGTATATAAATAATATAATATTTCACGATCTATGTCTATATCTTCTCCTGAAATAGGCTCAAACAATATTTCTGATAAATATTCCATCATTATTACTTTCAGACTTCCTCTTCTTCTATATATATCTGGGAAATTATCATCTCGGTGATCTTTCTTTCAATAGAACCAACAACAACAAAAATAGGATAGGGATTTACCTATATAGAATCTTATATAATTACTATATTTATCCTTAAGGTTTTGTCTCGTGTCCTTCTATATTCAATTTGGTCTAAGAAATCACTTAGCTTTTTCTTGATTTCTACCTGAAAATCTACTTGATGGTTTTATTTCTCCAAACCATTTCTATATTTTCTCGTGTGATTTATTTCCTTCACACTAGCCATCCTATCATAGTGTTCTGAATGATTTTTTTGTGTGTTTTTTCTAGGATCCTTTCTGCTTAGACCACACCCATATCTCACTACAACACCATATACTTTTAGGAAATAATAATAAATAATATATGGAATATTTATTAAATTTATGAAAACATTTCTCTTTCTAAAATAGAGTTGTATCACTTGTCGTATTGTTTCTGCTCGTAGTCCTAGAGTATCATGAAAATCTATATTTTGGGAAAGAAAAGTATTCAATTCTTGGTGATAAATTTCAGGAAAGCTACATAGAAGTTTCTCGATAATGACATTTAGAGAATATTCTCGATCTCTTAGTCCAATAATATATTTCCAATGCTGAAACTCACAAAGATATTCTTCAAAGTGACACAAGACATATATTTGGATCTTGGTTAAATATGTTCTATTTTTTCTACCAATTCTCTATACAGATCGACCAATAAATTTCCCCCAAACCCCTGTTTATAGAAATTAGTTACTACTGATATAACCTCAATTGGGAATGTAACATGTTCTTGTATTGCTTCTCTCACTTTTGAGTGTCTTAGTAGCATATCCCAAAGTCACCCTATATTACCTCCGAAGGTATCTCCTATGAAATTGAGGGCACTATCTATGGTCCATGACCATAAACCAACTAATAACATGTAATTTTGATGGTATGGATCCCATTCATTTATGGCCGATGTAGGCTCCTCTTCACAATATATCTTTAGGATCATCCCATGTTGAGGAAAACCTTTTGAATGTGTCTTTCAGGGCCTACATTCTTCCTTAATATTGTTGGGATATGAGGGACTTTCTTCCCTATTGATATTATGAAACTAATAATTGAATGGTCCTTTCTATCATTCCTAAGGGATTGGTTTCTAGAAGATTGACTATCATACTAGCCTGGATTCCAAAGGTTTCACACGAATTACTTCTGTGGGAGACGAAAATATCTTTTTCTTCTTCTCTTTGATTTTTTCTTATAAGTATTATATTTTATTGAGCTCCTCATTTTGGTTTTTTAATCATGTTCAATATCCATAAGTTCCCATTTCTCCCGAGTAATAATATCATGGATCTATTTTAGGTATTCCAAGATACTCTAAGGAATACTCAAAACTAATTCCTCATATTCTTGAGCTTCTCCTGCTAAAGGCCATGCATAATCTTTTGTACTATATTACCCTAATATAATTTCCCTTTCAGTTTCTATGTGTTGATTCATATGAGAGACAATAACTTCAAGATTTTTGAAAGATTCTCTGGAAGGTTTCCATTCAAGCCTCTTCCAAATAACTTGAATATATGGTCAAATACCAGAGCCTATTCTAGACATATTTTACTTTTCAATGAAAAATAATTCTATTTCTAGATCTCCAAGGTTTTTTTCTAGGTTTTGGACAAACCAATCAGCTTATTGAAGCTGAGATTTGGTATGCTTGAATTTACCTTCAACTCATTGAGCTTATCGGGAGCTTCTTGGGATTTCTTCCCTAACTCAGTTACATCAAGTTCATTTTCATAAGAAAATCTTACTTCTGGTATTTGATGATATATTCTAAGCCACATATAACTACATTTGTTCTCATAATACCTTATTTTACATTCTAAATGTTTCTTCTAATAATAAATAAATTTAACGAAAATATATTTTTATTTTTATTTTTTTGATTTGATTTTAATTTGAACTCATATTATAATTTTGATTTTAAATTTTCTTTTTCTTGTTTCATTTTTAGTGTATGTTTTATTATTGATTTAAATGTTTCATTTTCATTCAAAATCTTTAATCTCAATTTAAACATTTTATTTTATATTCTAGTTATTTTAAATTTCAATCGCATGCACACACACACAGATTCATGGAAGGCATGTGTGTGTGTTTTTCTTACACTATTTTTAAATATATAAATGTTTTTATATATTTATATATGTTATGTATATATGTATATATATTGTTATTTTATAAATATAATATTTTCTATATATTTTATACATTTTTATGTTTATATATACAAACATACCAAATATAAAAAAAATATTATTTAGACAAAATAACAATATATATATATCCATACCATGTATAAAAAATATATTAGAGATAATATTTATATATTAATAAAATTTGTGTGTGTTATATGTAAACATGTTTAATTATGTGTGTGTGTACAAAAGAACAGTGGAAAAATAGATCTGTACAAAATATAACTAATATTTTTTTTAAATAAATTATGTATTTAATAGAGATATACAAAAAACAAAAAACTAAACAAAAAGAAAAGTAAAAATAGTGTAATGTTTTGCATAAAAACTCTCCCTCTCTCAAATTGAAATTATACTCTATACTAAATATAACTTGACTGTTATCATGTTGGAGTCAACTAACAATTAATAAGTTAAAAAAACATTAAAGGACTAGAAAAATTCTTCTTCACTATTAATATTAATTATATGTGGAAAATATTGAAAAAATTAATTAAATACCTTATTTTCTTCTTAGGGTATTCATTGATAAGTATAAGATATTTTCTACTTATATCACATTAACTTGCAAAGAAAAAAATCATAAAATTGATTTTTATTCAAAATTAAACTAATAAAATTGAAAATCAAAACGCAATAAATTAATGAAATCTTGGGTAAACCCCCAAGAGGTGTTATGTTTCCAGGTTATATTGCTATAAAGTGGTAGTAATAATAAAAAAATATTATTAACGATGTTGTTTTATTGATTTAATCTTATACATATTTATATATTCAATGCTCTATATGCACTACTTTTTTACTTATAGGTCCCTATTTTTAAGGTGATGTTTATCCACCCCTATATAGTAAGACAATTAACTTTATAATAGGTGTAAAAGTAGGTAGGGGTCCTATTTTACTTGTTCCTAAGGATTTTTACAGCTTACCAAGTACTTAATTATTAATATATGAAGAGGTTATTATTCTCCATAGCGAGGAGTTGGAACATCATGGATTTATATATTTGTACCACCTCCCTCTTCTGTTTCAGTGGTTGGAAACATAGAAACCTTAATACTTTCTTTAGGTTTCACCACTTTATCTATTATATATTCTTCAAAATATTTCAGGGCATGAAAAAATGGTTTTGGATCAACAATTTAAACATAGAGAGAGTTAATATGAAATTTAGATTTAATAAATTAAGAAAAATGAATTCATAATTAAATTATTTCCCTCAAATGATCCCCCATTAAACAATTCCTTTTTAGTCAATACCAATGGAAATAAAGTTTTTGGATGACTATGTAATGTAAAATCATTCTCTAACTCTATCTTGCATCCATTGGACATTTTGATCTATTTTAACATTGATCCTTACTGGGTCCAATTATATCTTTCATATTTCACCCAAAACCAAGTTGGGTTCAATGTTAGATTAAGTTGTAAATTGAAATTCTTCATGGTATGTGGAGTACCACTGTTTATTGTACCCATAGTTCCATGGAAAATGTTCCTAGAAACTAAAAAATAGAAAAATACTTTATAAATGTTCATATATAGGTAATAATTTATTAAAATAGTGGTATTGATATGACTCATATAGATAGAAAATATAACAAAGAAGAAATGAAAAAATAATGAGAAATAATCTACGTAAAAAGATTTAGTTTGGCTAAATGATAATAAATTTAACATGGGAACTATTATAGGTCACATAATTTAAAATTCATAAAGATCTAGAAAAATATAACAAAGTTTGAACACATGTTCTTCTCTCAAGGGGATCTATAAATTTTATATATTTATTCAATGTAACTTAATATATATTTAAATTTTTTTTATTTTAAAAATATTGAAATGAGGGTTTGGATTTTTGAGTTTTAAAAAATAAAAAGAATTAATTTTAAATAAATAGGAATATTTTGATGACCTTTGGCTTAGTCCTTAAGTTATTACAAGTTTCATTCCATTATTTTTTCCCTGATAATTTTCTTAGTTCAATTTCACTTTAATGGATACCTAGTTATAATTAACCATCTCTACTTTTATTTTATCAAAAATTTGTGTAGTATTCTCTAATTGCATTTTATTCTTGTATATATTTGTCTACACTACTGAGTTAGGTAGTGGAACCCTAGATATAACTCAATAATAGCATCTCTTAAGCTATTTATAAATTAATGAGAGGCCACAAAATATACTCATATTTACATAGCCACCATTATGGTCTACTCCCTCTATAACCTTCTAGTTCATCAACTTTACTGAATATCAATTAAAGTGGAACATTGAATGTGATAATAGTTTCGAGACGATACGTAGTGAAGAAAAATGAGAAATTATTTTCACCAATTTATTACCATAAATAACTTTAAAAATCATAGCATGAAATGATAAGAGAAACATTGAAAAAATTATCATCATGAACTTTATATCATCTCTAGTTTTATCACTCAAGATATCTATAAGAGATTTTCCCTCCATGAGAATGAAGTATAAAATAAAGGCATAGGTCACTACTTACAGAATGAATAAACCATGAAGATATGATATTAATTAAAATTAAATCTAATTTATAATCAATATCCCTAAAGTGATGTTTAAACAATATCATTATAATATTCAGCCTTCTCTTTTTTATAGGCATTCAACAACACCCACAAAATATATAAAAATAGTATTTGTAAAAAAATTCATCTCAAGGTATCTTCCAATGTTATTTGAATATCATTTTCCCAATTATGCAATTTAAACCAGAAAGGTATGGTATCTGCTTCCACATGGAGGTATCAATTTTATATTCAAAAAAATTTCCCCCCATCGCACTTATATGAGTTTTTTTTGTTTTCTATACATTTTTATTAAGGATCAATAGATGGGATTATGTGATTCTTAGTATATCATAAATAGGTGATATGTAAGGTTTAAAATCCATAGGGTTTCTCCATTATCACATAATAATGAAATCTATAACCCTATTATATATATATGATTCCACAAAGTCACATGAGATTGAATCTGTTATAATGTAATATTGATTGAAATCCAACAGTGTTGTGTATATGAGAATTCGTCATTCAATATATGAAATCAAAAACCACAAATGTTTTTTATAAGTTATATACATTTTTCTCATCATTTTTGTGTAAATTAAGACACTATATCCATTATCTATATCTATGTATAAATCATCTTTTTACATCCATAATGATTTCCAGGGTTTCATAAGTATATATAAAAACCACTTTACTAATTTGGTTTAATCTTTACATGTTAGTTTTCCACGACCCCTTGTCATATAACATTTAGGACTTTTTAATACGAATGTTTCTAAAAAAATTGGGTTTGCATGATGGATACAATTAATATGGGATTTAATATATTCTTAGGATATAATTTACTATCATTATTAAGATAAAATTAAAAAACAATTGGGATAAAATTGAGCTAGGTTAATGTTGGTCTTCTGATAAAATCAGAACTGATCTTCAAATGTTGATAGAATCTAATGTAGGATATGTACAAGTAGTTAAAAAAGGATTCTCAATGTATTTGATGGATGATGTTGGTATGGTGATGGTGAAATATATCTAATGGGATTATTGGGAAGGTTTCATAGTCTGTTTTTGGGTCCAACATAGTCTCCTAATTAAAGTGAATGTGATGCTGGACTTGTTGAAAAAGAAGCTGTAATGCTAAATCTTTAACTCGTGTTCAAAGGATCCTTAGTGTAAGGATATATGGTTGGGATAAATTTTCCTGGTAGCCTTAAAGATACAAGTGTGTTTCAATGGAAAATAAAAAAATATACCTAAAGATATATGAATATTTTAAATATTAATATAAAGAAAATTATATCTTGATTAGATAAATAAATTCCAAATTATACAAAGTAGAAAAAATGTAAATATTTTTAGATATTTTTTTACTTGAAAAAAATATTATTTTTGAAATCCTATAGTTTAATGCATTAATTATATATTTTTTACACTGTCTCAATAGTTTTATTAGTTAATTCATTCAAAAAATTATAATGTTTATTTTTAAAATCATAATGTACTTTTTAATATTTAATTAACTTTTTATTTATCATGGATTGTCTATATTTATATTATCATTCCATAGGAATTCAATGTTTTCATTTTAGTAAATTATATTAAGAATATTATACCAACCCCACGTATCTATACATCAGTGCTTATGAATTAGTTAATGATTCTAAATAATATATTTAAGGATTCACTCATCCTTTTGGAGTTCAAAGCTTTGGTTTGGAGGTGTTTTAGATTCTGATAGACCTAGGTGAGATTGAATGACTATTGAAAAAAGAGTGAATCAAAGGTTAATAAATCACTAACTCACAAATTATTTTTTTTTATCATGGGTTATAGAAATGTATTATATATAAATTAAAGTGATGATGATATATATATATATATATATAACACATAACACAAGTTTTTTTACAAGGTTCACACACACTTTTTATCGAGTGGCTAATCATTACTGTCTAATAGTTGTGATCCAACTATATAATTAATTACTTTATTGTCAACAAGAAAAACTCATAGGAGAAGCCATGTAGTATTTAAATACTATTATAAGAAAGTTCTATTTCAGTTACAACAACTATATCGATCATTCAAAGACTTCTCAAGTGCCTATGTACATTAGATCAAGTGTGAACTCCTGTTATTATCAATCCTAGACAAAACATATTTGTAATTATCTCATGAATATATTCCAAGTTATATCAATGTTTCATCATACATATTTCTTATAGGTTCACCCTACCACACATGCATCCCAATGAAATACTCTCAATTGTGGTATGATATTTAGATCTAAAAGTCTTCTTATAAATATTTCTAAAGATCTACAAAATACTCCCCATAATTATTACATGGAATGTATAATTATAACATGATTGTTATATCTTCTTGTATATGGTGAGACATGTTATAGTATAACCCCACAACTTGCATCATGAGAGGTATGTCCTCCAGGATATACATAGAAAATTTCTATGGTCTTCCTCCTTACGGGATGGACACCTCAATTATAGAATGGTATAATGATTTTGGTGAAGTAATTTTATGCTCCATTTGGTAGATTGATAGTAAATTTTCATGGCTAATCATCATGGTGTATCATCAAACTCCCTAATTCCTAATTTTCTTATTTATAGTAAAACATGTGTATTTTGAAATATGATTCTTGCATAAGATTAAAATTATCCACGATTATAGAAAATATTTCAATGATTTTCTCCAACTTAAGAAATACTTTTTTCATTATATCATATTATCTTCAAAAAGATTCCAACTCATCTATGATCCCATCGTGAATAAATATAACTTGAAACCACATTCAAAATTCAAGAATGAATTTCCTCATGAAACTAGTCTCAACAAGATCCCAAAGTGTAAGTTATCTAAACACTTCATCGTAAAATAAAATAATTTCTATGATAGGTAGCCAACTATCTATGTAAATATAAATACTATATTGACTATATATCATATGAGATCAAATCATAGCTCCCTCTTCATTAATTCACTTCACGAGGTATCTGAAATATCCCCCTAATGGTTCTCTAATCCCCACTTTTATTTTTAGAAAAATTTGAAACAAAACATGATCTCTTAACCAAGATCCATCTACCAATACCACATGTCTCTCCTTACAAGGAAAGAACATTGTTCTATTCTCACACTCAATCAATGTCAACAAAAATAACATAGAGTCTATTCCTCTTTATAATAAGATCTCCCTTATATTTTCCCTTTTATCAAAAAACATAAAGGAATAAAAGAGGGGAAAAACAATAAACCATACAAATATTTTTTTGGATAATTCATTCCCATAAACACTCTCAAGTATGGGAAGGCATATTTTAGTAGTGGATTTTTCATGACATCCCCTACTTTCTCATTTTTTGTAATAAATTCAAATAAAATATCTCCACATACCACTATCTCTTTCAAAATATAAAACTTGATATAAATATTATTTGACACTAACTTTTATATTATATTTTTCAAAAATATTATTCCAATATGATTATCACACCCAATCATCAATTGGTATGAAATTGTATCCCCCATGTCTTTAATCTTTGACTTATTTCCCATAATTTGAGTTGTGTCTTGTAATTCTATAATATACCCATCTTTCATTGTATTTAAGGTGTATGATTTTTTATTCTTATAGTACCATGAAATATTTATTCCTCAAACAAAGAATACACCTCATGAATATGAATTTTTATCAACAACATCACCACACTACTCTAAATTAATATATAAAAACTAAAAATATGTTTCATTTTCATATGACATGGGATAATCATGATTTATTTTGATATAGTGTAAGATCCATTTTGTTACTCTAAGATTATACTCCGTCATATTTTTTTTAAAAATCATTTGCAATGAGTAACTACAAACATGATGTCTGGTCTAGATATTATAAATTATAGTAGGATTACAATGATCCTAAATAACTTTATTTGATATGTAATCATTATTTCTTCATCTAAGGAATACTTATTTAGATGTTCTATATGAGTGGTGACCTTTCTGAATTTTTCCATTCCAAATTACTTCAATAACGTATGATTGTAATTCTCTCTTTGGGGAAAGATAAAACATATTGTTTTTGTGACTTTCAAGCCCAAAAATTACTTCATCTCACCACTAATTGATATCTTAATGTGTTTCCTTATTTTGGAATCAAATCCCCCACTACTTTCTTCATTACTTAAGACCAAAAATCATGTCATCAATGTACACAGTCAATATATGTTGGTTTTTATCATCTCTTTGATATATATATTATTATATACCTTGCCTTAATTAAATTTTATACTCCTTAAGCAACTATTTAAATATAAGTACCATAACCAAGAAATTTTTTTAAGACTATAAATCTCTTTCTTCTGGTTGAAAAGTCAATAATTGTCATAATCATTGTAAATCATGTTAGTTTTTCTATTTAAACATCTTCTTCATGATCCCCATTTTTGAATTCTACCTTTATATCCATTTGGAAAATTTATAATTACATTGAGCATATGTCATAGGAAAGAATAAAATAATTTTATACCTCAAAACTAGGGAAAATGTATCATAAAATTATATTCTATAAATTTGAGAGAATCCCTTACACACAAGATATGCTTTATTATATTCCAATTATTCTTTCATATTGATATTATTTATATAAACCCACATTTTTCATATCACATTCTTGTATTTGGGATGTGAAACCAATTAACATGTGTCATTCTTGAAAATTTGATTTTGTAAATCTTATATTACTATTATCAAATCCATATGTTTCCATTCCTCTTTAACACTTTTTGGTTTAAATTATGAATGAAATCTAGTACGATTAGAAATTATCAGAATTCTCCAGGTTTTTACACCCTTTCTAATATCTCCAAGAATTTGTTTAGGCTCAATATTCTTATAAGTCATTGAAATTTAGATCATATATTCATAGAGAATTCCTCATTGCTTTTAATTTTAGAATCACTACTATAATTTTTAAAAACTAATGCATCATTAACATTTGTCTTGTGTTCTTAAATTCATTAACTATGAACTTCTTCAATCTCATCATTAAGAGGTTATGATTTTTTATATGAATTTTTATTTTCATAAACAATAACAATATATGTATATATATAAATGATATTACTTATATTTATTTTATAGCACTAGCAACTCCATCCATTGGGGTTATATGTTAGAAATATCCCCATATTATATCACTTATAAAAATTTCTCAAATGTCTACCTTTTATCTTGATGTAACATGGGTTTCCAAATACCATTATAATATATAATATTTTATTCTTTCCTTATCACATCTAATATGGAATATTCCAAGAATTTGGTGAAAGTAAACATTGGGTCAAGTTATAGACAACAAAAATTGTGGTTTATCTCCCAAAGTACTATAAGGTGTCATGATCTAAGAAAACAGTTATTCCTACATCAAAAAAACATTGGTTTCTATACTCAATAACTCGATTTTTAATTTTTTGTGTATAGATTACTTTATTCAATCATTATTATATAATTATCAAGATATTCCAAAAACTCATCATTCTTGTATCGAGATCCATTTTGAAATTATAATCTTTGGATAGAAAATAACATTTTATTTTCAGTACACCTCAAAAGTGCATAAACAACTCTAGATTTTTTTATTTACTCAATATAAAATATAGAATTCATAGGAGTAAAATAATGTAAAAAAATCATGATTTAATTATTTCTTCAAATCCAACACCCTTATTAGAATCACCATACGCAAATCCTATCTCCATAATCTAGGGAAAGAAAATATCAAATAGGTGAGATGTGAATCCTAGTAAGGGTAAACAATGGAGATATGAACATAAATTTAGTTTAAGATTATGTGAACATGAGGATAACATTTGAAAAAAAACATACCCTATATATCATAGATCATAAACTTGATTCATGACATAAAACATGGCAGTTCATAAGACATGAATCCTAAAGGAATCAGATAACATGATCTCTGAGATTATAACACTGTCATGATATATACATTTTTTCATACACATAATCTTATAATATTTTGGAAATTTTTAAATAGTGAAATGATCACTCTTTAAGTTAAGGACATGAAATTAGGCCCTCACGAAAACGTATAGTCATGAAATTAGGTCCACGTATGACATTATGGACAGGAAATCAGGTCCATTCATAACCTTATGGACATGAAAGAAGGTCCATTAATAACATTGTGAACATGAAATAACATTCACAAATTACATAATTTACTCATGAGTTACCCTTCATTAATGAATGTGTTGGAGGGAGATATTGGCGAAATCCATCATTATTTATAATGTTACTAACTTACATTGTTATAATGTAACCATTGTCCTCAGTTATAATGTAGCCATCGTCATTTGTTATGACATAACCACCATACTTGGTTATAATGTAATAACCATACTTGGTTATTACATAACCACTATTACATAATGAAAACCACCCATAAGTGTTCTATAATATCATAAAACATTAATCTTATCAAACACAAGAAAAGTGAATTTTTTCATAAACATTATATCATATCATAACCCATATATAAGAATTGGGTCTCATAATCATATTATAAATTCATTATAGCATAAATTGGGCAAAAGGAACAAGTTTTATAAACATCTATTCATTATAAACTTCAAATATCTAGGGAAATATTAAGGATGGTACAATTGGATCAAATCAATAGTAAATTATAAGTAGGCATGATGGATTTCATTTTATATGTAAAATGAATTTGAAATATCACTTGGAAAATTTACTTAAGAAAATAACATTTTCATTATAAAAATCAAAATTTTAAAACTAAAACCTTAAAAAACATTATAAAAATAATTTTCTTGGAAAATAACCTATGAAACATATAAAGTATTGTTAAAATAGATTATTGGTCATGACGATAGAAAATTTTTATCATGTCATATATGTTAAAATAAATATTCCTTGTATATTTTTGATAAAATAAAAATAGGCCTTATTCAGAAAATCACAAGAATATTCTATTTAAGATATATTTTGAAAATTCAAACAACGGTAAAACATAATTTATAAAATCATATAGTAACAAAAAAATATTCTGGGAAACATTTTTAGAAAACATGTATATGGAAGGAAAAGTGTTTTCGACTAAAGAGATAAATAATGCCTATTTTCTTTAAAACATTATTTTGGTATCCCGAGTACATAATTATATAAAAATTATGAAAACACAAGTATTCTGAAGAAATAAAATTTTGATAATTTAATTCATAAATTTATTGAGAAATAAATGATCTTATTTCATCATTGAATGCATAATCATAAAAAATCCAGATAAACAGTGAGATTGTAACATCAGACCCTTAAAACTTTAGTAACTTTTGAATCATAAATGCTATTAAATATAATATTAAATAAAACATTAAATTTCATGAATTGAAGTATATTCCTGAATTTACATGTCAACTTGTTAGTGTATACACATCACAAAATAATATAGGTGCATAACATAAAATATGTCTCAAAGAATGAAAATTGAGACAAAAATCTCATTCTCTAAGTCTCAACATCATATTTATACATTCAACATAAATATATAATAAATATTTATTTTTTATAAATATATTAGATAACCATAATTATATGTATAATACCATATATGATTTACTTATAACATTTTGTTACCTTTATATGAACAATTCAATGTTAAAATCATGTTTCAGGGAAAAACTGCTTTGTTTCTCAGATATGATTTGGTTTAGTGTATTTGGTACTTTAATTTTGATCCTGGATCCCTTATATCCAGAATAATAACCATTTTATAAATATAATATATAATCATTATGTAATTATTTATAGTAATCTATTAAATTTATATATATATATACACATATAATGAATTACATTGTTCATGGAGATGGTAGGTAGTACGTACATATGAATTCAGTTTAAATTTTATTGACAGATGAAGTGAAAGAAAGTTAAATAATATATTGACTTTCCAGAATAATTTTTATTTCATATATATCACATGTATTCATCATTTTTTCCCTTATTACATTCCATGTAAATTTTATGTTGAAATCGAATCACATCTCGTCGCGAGGCGGTAGTCCATCCTACACACGAGCAACATTATCGTATTACCACAGAAAAAAATGTAAGGATGTATATGTGATATTATAATTAATTAAGTTTAAAAGTTTCATAAATATAATATATAACCGGTAAATCCATCATTATATCTATCCTTGAGAGGTGGTGATGGAAAATTAATAACATCAGTTCGCAAGGTGGTAGTCCACCGTGCACATGATCAACATTTTAATTTTCCATTTGATGGGAGAGGAGATAGATGTAGGTAATTACATTAAAAAATCTATAATCATATATGAAATAATATTTTTATATTATAAAATTTGAATAATATTCTAATGAGTAGGAATAATAAATAAAACAAAAACACAAGTTTAATAATTTTACCTCTTTTTCAGAGAACCTTTTTAGGTTTCTAACTAAAAAACTATTAGGAGCATTTTATAATAAAAATAAGTTCTATAGAGTGTTTTTAGGTAATTAAGGAATGTATTGGGTTAGGTAATGGTTGAACCAAAGGGTTTTTGAAATTTTAAGAGGAGAGGAGAGTGGGTGGAAATTTATAAGTGGGAGAGAGGAAACACGTGAAATTTTTGAAAATAACAAAGTGTGTACCAATTTTTCACATTCTAGAAGGATCTAAACATATAATATACCATTGTAATTTCATTCATAATCCACTTCTTAATGATTCTTTATTTGGAATATTGTATCCATAATCTTTTTTGGGATAATTAAGATCACTATAATCAATATCCATTCTGGACTTACTGTGCTATTTTTATTCACGATTCATTACAATGAAAGTCGTACTAATGTGATATCTTTCACTATGATTAATTAATAAAATACTAATTAGTTCAGGAATTATTTCCTCAAATTCCTTAAACAAAATGTATAGATAGGAAATTCCTTTACTTCTGATCGTTGTACTAGGATATTTAAAGGTGAATTTATCCTCTGGCATTGCCTTATACCATAGTTTCATTGGGTTTTGTAACCAACATTATACTATATAATCATTTATCTTAGCCAATGACTATTATTCACTAATCTATAGAACATTAAATCTAACCATTTCTCTCCTCTGTAAAATATTTTTTTTGGTATTCTCTATCCTCATCTAGATAGTTCTCCATTTTAACCATAGATTATTTCTATTTTGGAACTATTCTTCTTTTTCCAAATATAGTTGGAATTAGATAATTGTTGAGGATAATTCCTTATAAAAATATTACTATATACTGATATATTATAGGGATTCAATTTCAAATCAATAATACATCAAATAATTGATGAATAAAAAAATCATCTACTCTATAAATATTCTTCCATTGAGTTCAATCTGAACATCCTTTTCTACATGTTGAATCAAAACTATTTCATTGTTACCAATTGTAACTTTAAACTTTATGGATTCCCAGGTTACTCCAAAAAATCATATTATTGTGTAAGATAAGGTACATCCAATATCATTTAATGAAATATATACAGTTTCATTAAAACATAATTTCACTAATGTAGCTCATTCCTTTATCTATTTACTAAGTAAAAAAGATCCGATATATCATACACAAGTTTCTTCATCATCATAGATAGGGTAACAAACAATACATTGTATGGATATCTTTTTGGAAATTTATATTCTAGGTGATTCTACTAATGTTCCTTGATCTTTTCCAATTTAGATCCTTGAATTTTCTAAAGGGTTAAATAGTATTTTTTACGTGAAATATTCTATTTTCAAATCTAATCTATCTGATATTGATCATTATAATCTATGTTAGTCTTCATGTTATATGATATTAGAGATTATAAGTCTATTTCCAAGTTGTTTAATAACATCTAGAAGAATTATCTTCTTCCATAATCATTTTTATAGATCCAGTGAAACCCACTCTCTAGGCCAATCTAGCCTTTCTGGGTTTACTACTGGCTATTTCATTACTCTAATTAATGTTTCTTCATCTTGAAAAAGATTTTTAAATCTTTCCACACCCATAATTGTATCTATCCTTACAATATTATAGAACATTATATAAAGAAGGGTAATTAATTTAACACATATTTTGTAGGGTGGAAGTCTCAATATCCTTTTCTAATTCCTCATAAAAGATCTTTAGTGCAAGATTTATACTAGTAATTCTATCCATAAGCACTACATGAAATTCTAGGATCACCATTACCCATGATACTCTTGCATGCATATTTTCTCGTGCTCCTCCTAATAGTGCATTAGATAAATTATCTTACCTACCATCCATGTCTGAATTTATGTATATCAGATATTGACCTTTCCTAACAATGGGATATAATCTGATCTAGATTATTTCAAAATTCACAAACTTATCATATTTTTGGATGGCCTTATTAATCCTTACTGGTTTCAGTAAAGGAATTGTAAATAATCCTCTATCAATTTTATATACTTTCAATATATCTTTATGTTCAAATATCTTAGTAATTTCTCAATATTGTAACCAAGAATCCTGGTATACATTAATCCAATAAAATCTTAGTATATTATATTGTTGGTTAAAAAAAATTCAGAAGGGATTTCAGTTTCTGAAGAATGCACCAAATCACCTTCTCTCTACTCTAGTTTTTATAGTTCTATAGAGACTTCAGGTTCACTAGCCCCTATTCGAATCATGTCTATTAGAAGATGGCTCAAAATAGGGTCATTTATCAGTTCCCCATATGAGATAGAATCTTATTACTCTGAGTTCTATGAATATAAATAATATAATATTTCACCATATGTGTCTATATCTTCTCCTAAATAGCCTCAAACAATATTTCTGATAAATATTCCATCATTATTACTTTGAGACTTCCTATTCTTCTATATGCATCTGGGAAATTATCATCTCAGTGATATCTCTTTCAATAGAACCTACAATAAAAAAACAAGATAGGGATTTACCTTTATAGAATCTTAGATAGTTCCTATATTTACCCTTATTATTTTCTCTCGTGTCCTTATAGATTCAATTTGGTCTAAGAAATCACTTATCTTTTTCTATATTTCTACCTGAAAATCTACTTGATGGTTTTATTTCTCCAAACCATTTCCATATTTTCTTTTGTGATTTATTTCTTTCGCACTATCCATCACATCACAGTGTTCTGAATAATCTTTTTTTGTGTTTTTTCCAAGATCCTTCCAGCTTGGACCACATCCATATCTCCATGCAACACCATCTACTTTTGGGAAATAATAATAAATAATATATGGAATATTTATTACGTCCATAAAAAAATGCCTCTTTCTAAAATAGAGTCTTATCCCTTATCGTATTGTTTCTGCTCGTAGTCCCAGAGTATCATGAAAATCTATATTTTGAGAAGGAAAATTATTCAATTCTTGGTGAAAATTTTCAGGAAAGATACATAGAAGTTTCTGGATAATGAAATTTAGAAAATATTCTTGATCTCTTAGTCCAATAATATATTACCAATGCAGAAACTCAGAAAGATATTCTTCAAAGTGATACATGTCATATATTTGGATCTTGGTTAATGATGTTCTATTTTTTCTATCAATTATCTATACAGATCGACCAATGAATTTCCCCCAAACCCCTGTTTATAGAAATTAGTTTCTTCTGATATAACCTCAATTGGGAATGTAATATGTTCTTGTATAACTTCTCTCACTTTTGAGTGTCTTAGTAACATATCCCAAAGTCACCCTATATTACCTCCCAAGGTAGCTCCTATGAAATTTAGTTCACTATTTGTGGTCTATGAAAATAAACCAACTAATAACATGTAATTTTTATAGTCTGGATCCCATTCATTTATGGCCGATCTAGGATCCTCTTCACAATATATCTTTAGGATCATCCCATGTTGAGGAACACCTTTTGGATGTGTTTTTCAGGGCCTATATTCTTCCTTAACATAGTTGGGATATGAGGGATTAGATTCCCTATTGATATTATGAAAAAAATCATTGAATGGTCCTTTCTATCATTCCTAAGGTATTTTTTTCTCGGAGATTGACTACCTTACTAGCTTGGATTCCCAAGGTTTCACACGAATTACTTCTGTGGGAGATGAAAATATCTTTTTATTCTTCTCATTTATTTTTTCTTGTAATTCTTATATTTTATTAAGCTCGTAATTTCGGTTTTTTTATCATGTTCAATATTCATAAGTTCCCCTTTCTACAGAGTAAAAATATTATTGATCTATTTTAGGTATTCCATGATACTCTAAGGAATACTCAAAACATCTTCCTCATATTCTTGAGCTTCTCTTGCTAAAGGCCATGCCTAATATTTTGTAGTATATCACCCTAATATACTTTCCCTTTCAGTATCTCTGTATTGATTAATATGAGAGGCAGTAGCTTCCAGATGATTGGAAGCTTCTCTGGAAGCTTTCCATTCAAGCCTCTTCCAAATAACGTGAATATATAGTCAAAGACTAGGGTCTATTCTAGCCATATTTTACTTTTCAATGAAAAATAATTATCTTTTTTGATATCCAAGTGTCTTTTCAAGGTTTTTGAAAAACCAATCAGCTTATTGAAGCTGAGATTTGGCATGCCTCACTTTAGCCTTCAACTCATTGAGCTTATCGGGAGCTTCTTGGGATTTCTACCCTAACTCAATTTCTTCAAGTTCATTTTCATAAGAAAATTTTACTTCTGGTTTTTGATGATACATTCTAAGCCACATATAACTACATTTTTTCTAATAATAACTTATCCTACATTATAAATGTTGCTTCTCATAATAAAGAACTTTAACCATAATATATTTTTATTTTTATTTTTTTGATTTGATTTTAATTTGAACTCCAATTATAATTTTGATTTTAAATTTTCTTTTTATGTTTCATTTTTAGTGTACGTTTTATTATTGATTTAAAAGTTTAATTTTCATTTAAACATTTTAATCTCAATTTAAACATTTTATTTTTTATTCTAGTTAATTTAAATTTCAATCGCACACACACACACACATATTCATGGAAGGCATGTGTGTGTGTGTGTGTGTTTTACACTTTTTAAATATATAAATGTTTTTATATATTTATATATGTTATTTATATATGTATATATATTGTTATTTTATAAATATAATATTTCCTATATATTTTTTACATTTGAATGTTTATATATACATACATACCAAATATAAAAAAATATTATTTAGATAAAATAACAATATATATATCTATACCATGTATAAAAAATATATTAGAGATAATATTTATATATTAATAAAATTTGTGTGTGTTATATGTAAACATATTTAATTATGTGTGTGTGTACAAAAGAATAATGGAAAAAATAGATTTGTATAAAATAAAACTAAGATTTTTTTAAAAAAAATATATTTAATAGAGATATACAAAAAACAAAAAAAATAACAAAAAGAAAATTAAAAATAGTGTAATGTTTTGCATAAAAAATTCTCCCTCTCTCAAACTGAAATTAAACTCTATACTAAATATAACTCGGTTTTTATCATGTTGGAGTCCAAAAACAATTAATAAGTTAAAAAAACATGAAAGGACTAGAAAAATTTCCCTTCACTATTAATATTAATTATATGTGGTAAATATTGAAAAAAATAATTAAATACCTTATTTTCTTCTTAGTGTCTTCATTGATAGGTATAAGCTATTTCCCACTTATATCACATTAACTTGCAAAGAAAAAAAATCATAAATTTTATTTTTATTCAAAATTAAAATAATAAAAATGAAAATCAAAAGGCAATAAATTAATGAAATCTTGGGTAAACCCCCCAAGAGGTGTTATATTTTCATGGTATATTTCTATAGAGTGGTATTAGTAATCCAAAAATATAATTAATGACGTGGTTTCATTGATTTAATCCAATACATCTGTGTAGCTTCAATTCTCCATATGCACTACTTTTTTTCTTATAGGTCCCCATTTTTAATGTGATATTTATCCACCCCTATATAATAAAACAATTAAATTCATAATAGGGGTAGAAGTAGGTAGGGGTCCTCTTTTACCTGTTCTAAAAGTGTTTTCCATCTTACCAAGTACTTACTTATTACTATAGGAAGAGGTTATTATTATCCATAGTGAGATGTTGGAACATCATATATTTATATATTTGTACCACCTTTGTCTTCTGCTTTAGTGGTTGGAAACATATAAACCTTATTACTTTTTTTAGGTTTCAACACTTTATCTATTATATATTCTTCAAAATAATTCAGGTCATTAAAAAATGGGTTTGGATCTAAAATTTAAACAAAGGGAGAGTTAATATGAAATTTAAATTTAATAAATTAAGAAAAAATTAATTCATAATTAAATTATTTCCCTCAAATGATCCCATATGAAACTATTCCTTTTTAGTCAATACTAATGGAAATAAAATTTTTGGATGACTATGTAATGGAAAATCATTCTCTAACTGTCTCTTACATCCATTGGACATTTTGATCTATTTTAACATTGATCATTACTTGGTCCAATTCTATCTTTCATATTTTTCCCAAAACCAAGTTGGGTTCAATGTTAGATTAAGTTGGAAATTTAAATTCCTCATGGTATGTGGAGTACCTCTGTTTATTGTACCCATAGTTCCATGGATAATGTTCCTAGAAACTAAAAAATATAAAAACACTTTATAAATGTTCATATATAGGTAATAATTTATTAAAATAGTGGTATTGAGATGACTCATAAAGATAAAAAATATAACAAAGAAAAAAAGAAAGAAAATGAGAAAAATCTATATAAAAAGATTTAATTTGGCTAAATGATACTAAATTTAACATGGAACCTATTATAGGTAACATAATTTAAAATTCATAAACATCTAGAAAAATCTAACAAAGGTTGAACACGTGTTCTTCTCTAAAGGGGTTCTATAAATTTTATATATTTTCTCAATGTCACTTATTATATATTTAAATATTTTTTTATTTTGAAAATATTGAAATGGGGTTTTGGATTTTTGAGTTTTAAAAAAGAAAACGAATTACATTTAAATAAAGAGGAATATTTTGTTAAGCTTTGGCTTAGTCCTTAAGTGATTACAAGTTTCATTCCATCATTTTTTCCCTGATAATTTTCTTAGTTCAATTTCTCTTTAATGGATACCTTGTTATAATTAACCATCTCTACTTTTATTTTATCAAAAATTTATGTAATATTCTCTAATTCCTTTTTATTCTTGTATATATTTGTCTACACTACTAATTTAGGTAGTGGAACCCTATATATAACTCAATAATATCCTCTCTCAAGCTGTATATCAAGTAATGAGAGGTCAATAAATATACTCATATTTACATAGCCACCATTATGTCCTACTCTCTCTATAACCTTCTAGGTCATCAACTTCACTGAATATTCATTAAAGTGGAACATTTAATGTGATAATAGTTTTGAGATGATATGTAGTGAAGACAAATGAGAAATTATTTTCACCAATTTCTTACCATAAATAACATTAAATATCATAGTACGAAATGATATGAGAAACATTGAAAACATTATCAACATAAACGTGATATCTTCTATAGTTTTATCACTCAAGATACCTATAAGAGATTTTCCCTCCATGAGAATTAAGTATAAAATAAATGCATAGGTCACTATTTACAGAATGAAGAAAGCATGAAGAAATAATATTAATTAAAATTAAATAAAATTTTGAATCAGTATCCCTGAAGTGATGTTTAAAAAATATCATTATAATATTCATCCTTCCCCTTTTCATAGGCATTCAACAACACCCACAAAATATATAAAAATAATATTTATATAAAAATGCATGTCAAGGTCTATTCCAAGGTTATTTGAATATCATTTTCTCAATTATCCCATTTAAACTAGTAAGGTATGGTATCCTATTCCACATGGAGGTATCAATTTTATATTTAAAATAATTTCCCCCCATTACACTTATGTGGATTTTTTTTGTTTTCTATACATTTTTATTAAGGATGAATAGTTGGGATTTGGTGATTCTCAGCATATGATAAATAGGAGATATGTCAGGTTTAAAATCCATAGGGTTTCTACATTAACACATAAGAATGAAATCTATAACCCTATGATGTATATATGATTCCACAAAGTCACATGATATTGAATCTATCATAATTTAATATTGATTTAAATCCACTAGTGTTGTGTATATGGGAATTCATCATTCAATATATGAAATCAAAATCCATAATGTTTTTTTATAAGTGATATACCTTTTTCTCATCATTTTTGTGTAAATTAAGACACTATATCTATTATCCATATCTATGTATAAATCATCTTTTTACATCCATAATGATTTGCAGGGTTTCATAAGTATATATACAAAACCACTTTACTAATTTGGTTTAATCTTTACATGTTAGATTTACACAAACCCTTATCATATAACATTTAGGACTTTTTAATATGATTTTTTTTAATAAATTGGTTTTGCATGATGGATACAATTAATATGGGATTTAATCTATTCTTGGGATTTAATTTACTAGCATTATTAGGATAAAATTAAAAAAAAATGGGATAAAATTGAGCTAGGTTGATGTTGGTCTTCTGATAAAATCAGAAGTGATCTTTAAATGCTGATAGAATCTAATGTTGGATATGTACAAGTAGTTGAAAAAAAGGATTCTCAATATTTTTGATGGAAGATTTTGGTATGGTGATGGTGAAATATATTTAATGGGATTATTGGGTAGGTTTCATAGTCCTTTTTGGGTCCAAAATAGTCTCCTAATAAAAGTTAATGTGATACTAGACTGGTTGAAAAATAAGTTCTATGGCTAAATCTTGAATTGGTGTTCAAAGGATCTTTAATGTAAGGCTATACGGTTGGGGTAAATTTTCTTTAGTGTTCTTAAAGATACAAGTCTGTTTCAAATGAAAATAAAAAAATATACTTAAACATAGATGAATATTTTAAATATTAATATAAAGAAAATTACATCTTTATTAGATAAATAAATTCCAAATTATACAAAATAGAAATAATGTAAATATTTTTTGAGATTGTTTTACTTGAAAAAAATATTTATTTTTAAATCATATAGTTTAATGCCTTAATTATATTTTTTTACAATGTCTCAAGAGTTTTCTTAGTTAATTAATTCATAAAATTATAAAGTTTATTTTTAAAATCATAACGTGCTTTTTAAGATTGAATTAAATTTTTATTTATCATGGATTGTCTATATTTAGATTAACTTTCCATAGGAAATCAATGTATTCATTTTAGTAAATTATATTAAGAATATTATACCAACCCCATGTATATATACATCAGTTCTTATGAATTAGTGAATTATTCTAAATATTATATTTAAGGATTCACTCATCCTTTTGGAGTTCTAAGCTTTGGTTTGGAGGTGTTTTAGATTCTTATAGACCTAGGTGAGATTGAATGACTATTGAAACAAGACTGAATTAGTGGTTAATAAATCAATAACTCACAAATTCCTTTTTTATAATGGGTTAGATAAATTTAATATATAAATTTAAGTGATTATGAGATATATATATATATATATATATATCACATAACACAAGTGTTTTTACAAGGCTCACAGACACTTTTTATCGAGTGGCTAATCATTACTGTCTAATAGTTGTGATCCAACTATACAAGTAATTACCTTATTGTCAACAAGAAAAACTCATAGGAGAAGCAATATAGTATTAAAATCACATTATAATAAATATCTATTTTAGTGCCAACAACTATATCGATCATTCAAATCCTTCTCAAGTGGCAATGTACATTAGATCAAGTGTGAACTCCTATTATTATCAATCCTAGCCAAAATATCTTAGTAATTATATCATGAATATATTCCAGGTTATATCAATGTTTCATCATACATTTTTTATTGATTCACCCTACCACACATGCATCCCAATGAAATACTCTCAATTGTGGTGTGATATTTTTATCTAAAAATATTCTTATATATATTTCTAAAGATCTACACAATGCTCCCCATAATTATTACATGGAATGTATAATTATAACATGATCATTTTATATTCTCATATCTAGTGAGAAATGTTATAGTTTAACCCCACAAATTGCATCATGAGAGGTATGTCCTCCAGGATATACATAGGAAAAATTCCATGGCCTTCCTCCTTACGGAATGAACACCTCAATTATAGAATGGTATATTGATTGTGGTGAAGTAATTTTTTGATCCATTTGTTATATTGACAGTAAATTTTCATGGCTCATCATCATGGTGTATCATAAAACTCTCTAATTCCTCATTTTCTTATTTATAGTAAAATATGTGTATGTTGTAATATGATTCTTTCATAAGAGTAAAATTCTCCACGATTATAGAAAATATTGGAATGATTTTCTCCAACTTAAGAAATACTTTTTTCATTATATCATCTTATCTCCAAAAATATTCCAACTCATCTGTGATCCCATCATGAATAAATATAACATGAAACCACATTCAAAATTCAAGAATTAATTTCCTCAAGAAACTATTCATAACAAGATCCCGAAGTGTAAGTTATCTAAACACTACATCATACTATAAAATAATTTTTATGATAGGAAGCTAACTCTCTATGTAAATATAAATACTATATTGACTATATATCATATGAGATCAAATCATAGCTCCCTCTTCATTAATTCACTTTACGAGGTATCTTAAATATCCCCCTAGTGGTTCTCGAATCCCCCTTTTATTTTTAGAAAAATTTGAACCAAAACATGATCTCTTATCCAAGATCCATCTAACAACACCACATGTCTCCTCTTATAAGGAAAGAACTTTGTTCGATTCTCACCCTTCATCAATGTCAAAAAAATGAACATAGAGTCTCTTCCTATTTATAAGAAGATCTCCCTTATATTTTCCATTTTATCAAAAACATAAAGGAATAAAAGAGGGGGGGAAACAATAAACCATAAAAATATTTTTTGGGATAATTCATTCCCATAAATACTCTCAAGTATGGGAAGGCATATTTCATTAGTTTATTTTTCATGATATCCCCCACTTTCTCATTTTTTGAAATAAATTCCAATAAAATATCTCTACATACCGTTATCTCTTTCAAAATGCAGAACTTGATGTAAATATTATTTAACACTAACTTTTATATTATATTATTTAAAAATATTATTCCAATATGATTATCACACCCAATAATCAATTGGTATGAAATTGTATCCTCTGTGTCTTTAATCTTTTACTTTTTTACCATCATTTGAGTTGTGTCTTATAATTCTATAATATACTCATATTTCATTGTATTTAATGTGTATGATTTTTTATTCTTATAGTACCATGGAATATATATTCCTTAAACAAAGAATACACCTCTTGAATATGACTTTTTATCAATAACATCACCACACTACCCTACATTAATATAAAAAAACTAAGAAGATGTTTCTTTTTCAAATGACATGACATAATCATGATTTCTTTTGATATAGTGTAAGATCCATTTTGTTACTCTAAGATTATAATCCGTAGGATTTTAAAAAAAAACATTTGCAATGAGTAACTACATACACGATGTCTGATCTAGATAATGTAAATTATAGTAGGATTCCAATGATCCTAAAGAACTCCATTTGATCATTAATCTTTCTTTCTTCACCTATGGAAAACTTTGTTAGATGTTCTATAAGAGTGGCGACCTTTTGGAATTTTTCCATTAAAAATTACTTCAATAACCCATGATTGTACTTCTCGCTTTGGGGAAAGATAAAAAATTTTTTTGTGACTTTCAAGCCAAACATTACTTCATCTCACCACTTATTGATATCTTAATGTGTTTCTTTATTTTGGAATCAAACTCTCCACTACATTTTTCCTTATTTAAGGCCAAAAATTATGTCATCAATGTGAACAGTCGATATATATTTCTTTTTATCATCTCCTGGATATATATATTATTATAAAGCTTTCCTTAATTAAATTTTATACTCCTTAAGCAACTATTTAAAAATAAGTACCATAATAAAGGAATTTTCTTAAGACTATAAATCTCATTCTTCTAAATGAAAACTCAAGAATTATCATCATAATTGTAAATCATGTTAGTTTTTCTATTTAAACCTCTTCTTCATGATCAGCATTTTTTTAATTCTATCTTTATATACATTTGGAAAATTTATTATTCCTTTGTGCACATGTCATAGGAAAGAATAAAATAATTTTATAACTCAAAACTAGGGAAAATGTATCATAAACTTTTATTCTATAAATTCGAGATCATCCCTTACACACAAGATAAGCTTTATTATATGCCAATTCTTCTTTCATATTGATATTATTTCTATAACCCCACGTTTTCCTTATCACATTCTTGTATTTGGGATGTGAAACCAATTGACATGTGTCATTCATGAAAATTTTATTTTGAAAACATTATATTACTATTATAAAATCCGTATGTTTCCCTTCCTCTTTAACCCTTTTTGGTTTAAATTATGAATGAAATCTAGTACGATTAGAAATTATCAGAATTCTGCTGGTTTTTACACTCTTTCTACTATCTCCAAGAATTTTTTAGTCTCAATATTCTTATAAGTCATTTAAATTTGGATCTTATATTTGTAGAGAGTTTCTCATTGATTTTAATTTTAGAATCACTTCTATAAATTTTAAAAACTAATTCATCATTAACATTTGTCTTGTGTTCTTAAATTCATTCACTATGAGCTTCTTCAATCTCATCATTAATAGGTTATGTTTTTTGATATGATTTTTTAATTTCCAAAACAATAGAATCATATATATATATATGATATTACTTATATTTCTTTTACAGTACTAGTAACTCCATCCATTAAGGTTATATGTTAGAAATATCCCCATATTATATCACTTATAAATATTTCTCAAATGTCTACCTTTTATCTTGATGTAACATGGGTTTCCAAATAACATTAGAATATTTAATATTTTATTCTTTCCATACCATATCTAATATGGAATATTCCAATAATTTGGTGAAAGTAAACACTGGTTCAAGTTATAGACAACAAAAATTTTGGTCTATCTCCAAAAGTACAATAAGGTGTCATGATCTAAGAAAATGGTTATTCCTACATCAAAAAAACACTTGTTTCTACACTCAATAACTTGATTTCTATTGGGGTGTGTATAGAATACTTTATTCAATCATTATTATATACCTATCAAGATATTCCAAAAACTTATCATTCTTGTACCCAGATTCATTTTGAAACTATAATCTTTGGATAGAAAATCCAATTTTATTTTCAGTACACCTCAAAAAGTGCATAAACATCTCAAGATTTTTTTATTTACTCAAAATAAAATATATAATTCATAAGAGTAAAATAATCTACAAAAAAATCATGATTTAATTATTTCTTCAAATCCAACTCCCTTCTTGGAATCACCATACACAGTTTCTTTATCCATAATCTAGGGAAAGAAAATATCAAATAGGTGAGATGTGATTCCTAGTAAGGGTAAACAATTGAGATATGAACATAAATTTAGTATAAGATTATGTGAACATGAGGATAAAATTTGAAAAAAAACATACCATACATATCATAGATCTTAAACTTGATTCATGACATAAAACATGGCAGTTCATAAGACATGAATCCTAAAGGAATCAGATAACATGATCTATGAGATTATAACATTGTCATGATATATATATATATTTTCATACACATAATCTTATAACATTATGGAAATTTTTAAATAGTGACATTATCACTCGTTAAGTTAAGGACACGAAATTAGGCCCTCATAAGAACATATAGTCATGAAATCAGGTCCATGTATGACATTATGGATAGGAAATTAGGTCCATTCATAACCTTATGGACATGAAATAAGGTCCATTCATAACACTATGAACATGAAATATCATTCACACATTACATAATTTAATCATGAGTTACCCTTCATTAAAGAATGTGTTGGAGGGAGATATTGGTCAAATCCATCATTGGTTATAATGTTACTAACTTAAATTGTTATAATGTAACCATTGTTCTCAGTTATAATGTAGACATCGTCATTTGTTATAACATAACCACCATCCTTGGTTATAATGTAACAACCATCCTTGGTTATTACATAACCACTATTACATAATGAAAACCATCCAAAAGTGTTCCATAATATTATAAAACATTAATCATATCAAACACATGAAAAGTGAATGTTTTCATAAAGATTATATCATAGCATAACCCATAGATAAGAAATGGGTCTCATAATCATATTATAAATTAATCATAGCATAACTTGGGAAAAAGGAACAAGTTTCATAAACATATATTCATCATAAACTTAAAATATATAGGGAAATATTGAGTATGGAACAATTAGATCAAGTCAATAGTAAATTATAAGTAGGCATGATGTATTTCATTTTAGATGTAAAATGATTTTGAAAGATCACTTGGAACATTTATTGAAAAAAATAACATTTTCATTATGAAAATAAAAATTTTAAAACTAAAACCTCACAAAACATTATAAAAATAATTTTCATGGAAAATAACCTTTGAAACATATAAAGGATTGTTAAAATAATTTATTAGTCATAACAACATAAAAGTTTTATCATGTCTTATATGTTAAAATAAAGATTCCTCTTATATTTTTGATAAAATAAAAATAGGCCTTATTTAAAAAATCACAATAAGATTCTATTTAATTTATTTTTTAAAAATTAAAAAAATTGTAAAAAATACTTTATAAAATCATATAGTAACAGTAAAATATTCTAAGAAACATTTTTAGAAAACATGTATATGGAAGGAAAAGGGTTTTTGATTGAAGAGATAAACAAATCCTATTTTCTTTAAAATATTATTTAGGTATCCTGAGTACATAAATATATTAAAATTATGGAAACAAAAGTATTTTGAATAAATAAAATTTTGATAATAAATTAAATAAATATATTGAGAAATAAATGATCATCTTTCATCATTGAATTCATAATCATAAACAATCCATATAAACAATGAGATTGTAACATCAGACCCTTACAACTTCGGTAACTTTTGAGTAATAAATGATATTAAAGAATAACATTAAATAAATCTTTAAATTCCATGAATTGAAGTACATTCATGAATTGAAATGTAAACTTTTTATTATATACACATCACAAAATAATATAGGTGCATAACATAAAATAAGTCTCAAAGAATGAAAATTGAGACAAAAATGCCTTTCTTTAAGTCTCAACTTCATTTGTATACATTCAATATAAATATATAATAAATAAATATTTATTATAAATATATTAGAGAACCATAATTATATGTATCATACCATATATTATTTAATTATTACATTTTATTACCTTTATATTAACAATTCAATGTTAAAATAAAGTTTCAGGTAACAACTGCTTTGTTTCTCATGTATGTTTTGGATTAGTGTATTTGGTACTTTAATTTTGATCTTGGATCCCTTATATCCAGAATAATAACCATTTTATAAATATAATATATAATCATTATGTAATTATTTAAAGTATTCTATTAAATATATATATATATATATAATGAATTACACTGTTCATGGAGAAGGTAGGTAGTACATATATATGAATTCTGTTTAAATTTTCTTGAAAGATGAAGTGAAATAAAGTTAAATAATATATTGAATTTCCAGAATAATTTTAATTTTATATATATCACATGTATTCATTATTTTTTTCCTTATTACATTCCACGTAAATTTTATGTTAAAATCAAATCACATCTCCTCGCGAGGCGGTAGTCCATCGTACACACAAGCAACATTATCGTATTACCACAGAATGGAATGTAAGGAGGTATATCTGATATTATAATTAATTATGATTAAAAGTTTCATAATTATAATATATAAAAATTAAAACCATCATTATATCTATCCTTGAATGGTGGTGATGGAAAATTAATAATATCAGTTCGTAAGGTGGTAGTCTGTCGTGCACATGATCGATATTTTAATTTTCCATGTGATGGAAGAGGAGATAGATACAGGTAATTACATTAACACAAAAATATATAATCATATATGAAATAATGTATTTATATTATAAAATTTGAATAATATTCTAATGATTTGTAAGAATAAATAAAACAAAAACACAAGTTTAATAATTTTACATCTTTTTCAAATAACCTATTTAGGTTTATAACTAAATAATTATTAGGAGCATTTTATAATAAAAATAAGGTCCATAGAGTGTGTTTTGGTAATTAAGGAATGAATTTGGTTAGGTATTGGATTAACCAAAGGGTTTTTTAAATTTGAAGAGGAGAGGAGAGTGGGTGGCAATTTATAAGCGAGAGAGAGGAAACACATGAAATTTTTGAAAATAATAAAGTGTGTCCCCATTTTTTCACATTCCAAAATGATCTAAAATGGGTAATTCTAAAACCATATAGGTTATAAGGTCAATATATGGCTATAAAATGGTTTTAGAATAAGTTTATAGGTCATTTTAATTCTTATCTTTTTAGTTTAACCCTTGGTAACCCAGTTTGAACCTTAACTGCAGTAATTAATTTTTACTATTTTTTATTATTCATTATAGAAAAAAATTAATTTTATATAATTATATAATATGAATTATTATTATTCGAAATATTCAATCAATTTTTCCAAGTTCCATTTACGTAAGTGTAAAATTAAATTTAAAATTAAACTTGCAGACATGATGAAAAGTGGTTTTCAAATGAAAAAATCTTCAATAAATTTTAAAAAATATATCAAAATTTAATATTAAATTAATTAAAATGAAGTAAATAAGATTAATTATAATATAATTAATCTAATATTCCTTATAAAACCATTTTAAAAAAATTTTGACATTTAAAAATGCATTATAAAAATACAATTCTTAATAAAAACTAGTATTTTTCAATATTCATTGAAAATTTAATCTTTTAGAAAAATACAAAAAAAAAAATCCTAAGATAATTTAGAAGCGTTGATTCAAAAAAGAGGTGAATTTTTTAGAATAATTTTTTTATTGTTTCAAAAATTTATTTTATTATTTGTTCATAAATATTAATACAAATTATTTTTTAAGGAATAATTTATTTTTCGAAGCATATAAGAACATTAATAAAAATTAAGAAATTATTGTCAATATGATTTGCTTATATTAAACATTATATGTAATTTTTAAAATGTATTTATTCATATTAATGATGCCATATTTTATAGTTTGGAAATAATGGTCATTTTTAAAATAAAAATATAAATAGTTTTTTGCGGTTTGTTAAAACTCTGTGTTTCATGTAAAATAAGCAATCAATGAAATTAAATTTATTTGAAAAAAATATATTTTATTAAATATAAAGGTGTAACATTATACCCTCTGTATAATGAGTTTTCCAAAAAAAATATCAATTTGGTATAAAAACTGAGGATACTTCTACCTCATTACATCCTTAGGTTCCCACATAGCTTCCTCAAACTAGTAATTTCACCACAAAACATTGACTAGGTGAGTAGTATTATTTCATATAACTTTCTCTATATGATCCATAATCTCTACTAGTTTTTCCTCATAATAAATATCATGATATATTGTTATGATCTATGAGTTTAGTACATGTTATAGATCAAGTATGAAATTCCTTACAAGAGATACATGGAACACATCGTGAATATGAGAGATGTTTGGGAGAAGTTTCAACAGAAAAGCTATAGTCTTCATATGATCAAGAATTTAAAAGGGACTGATATACCTAGGGATCAGATTTCCCTTTATTCTAAATATTTTTACCTTATTCCATGGTGAAATTCTCAGAAAAACCTTATCACCAAATTCAAATTCTATACTACACCAGTGATTTTAAACATAAAATTTATACTGACATTATAACACCTTTATGTGTTATTGAATAACTATGAAACTATATATCATTTCTTCATTTGTTTTAGGTCCAAATAGATTTATTTATCCAACTTTATTCCAAAACTCTAGAGTTATTCACTTATTTCCATAAAAGAATTTATAAGTATCTATCTGAATTCTTGAGTGAATTCAATTGTTGTAAGAAAACCCAATAAGAGGAATGTTTTGATACCAACATTTTTTTAAACCCATAAAAAAATCATAGAATATACTGTAGGGTTTAGATTGTTCTCTTAGACAAACTTTATATATAAGGATGATACACAATGCTCAAACTGAGCTCCGTATCGAGGGCCTACTAAAGACTTTAGTAGTACATCGAGGTCAACCTCAGATCTTGATTAGATATAATATAATATGGTCCTCCATGAAATATTACCAATTCCTTAATGTATATACTTGAAATATTATCCCAAGGTAAATTTTTTTATAATGATGATGTGTCCTAATGTAGTAAGGTGATCGAATACAACCCATATATCATTGTTCCTTTTAGAAGTTTTTGGGAGTTATATGAAAAAATCCATAATTTTGTTATCAAATTTACATTATTATTTGGGTAATAGTTATAAAATACCTTTAGATTTTTTCCTCTAAACCTTAACATAATGAAATACCAAGAAACAAGATGAATATTTAGTAATATCACTCTTCAAATTGTCCTACTAGAAATACTCTATCACCTAGACCAGTGCCGAATGCAATAGGTTGTCACTTTACATGTATGTTATTATTTTTCCAAAATTATATTAATATAATTACTATAAAATTACCAAATTTAAAGATCCCACAGTTATCTCAACATCAAATATAAGATAAATCATAAAGGTTACCGATATCTTTAATCTTATGACAATAAAATCTAAAGGAATTCCTCCCCAAATAACTTTTTTACTAAAAATCTATATACAAAACTAAAGGTCTATATTTCCATAAATTTCTCACAAATTTTTTTTAATCCTGATATAATCTCATCACATATAACCTCAAGTGGGGTGTCTAATGTCACGACCCGTCCTCGGGGCCCATGCCGTGACTACCCCAAGCCCGCCTTCCATAGGCCAGGGGCTGGCGACTAGCACCAAAGATGTAAATCCCGATAACTGGGAAGGAATTGCCTTTATAAAAGTAAACAAAACACCACAGAGTACAAGCGGAAGTAAAAAACTAAGTACAAAGAGAAGTGCTGAAAGGAAAAATGGGCCAGAATACAAACCCAAAGTAAAAGTACAACTACAAATGAACAAAGTACAATAGAAAAAGACAATATATGGAAGAAAGGAAGCATCTCCTGGGTCATCCTCCTCAGATCCTACCTGAAGGGTAGGTACAGATGGCGCAGCTCCTGGTCGTCCACCGCGGATCCTACCTGAAGAGTAGGTACAGATAGCCTCCTCGACGCTCTCGCCCGTCAACCTCCTCCGTGTGTCGTCTCATCGTGTAGTCCACCTCCAGGTACTGACTCGTCGTGTAGTCCACCTCCGGGTACTGACTCGTCGTGTAGTCCACCTCTGGGTACCGTCCAGTCCTCAAATACTCGGCCTTCGTCAGCACTGCCTGTCGTCTGCAACCAACACAATGAGGTGCGGGCATAGCCCGTGCAGGGGTGAGTATAACGATACTCAGTAGGGACCCAGAGACCCTCAAGGTCTCACTAAAACCAACAAGGATAACCACAAAGAAGATCTCAACAGATAACCTCTACTTAGGTATATGCCCATACATATACCTAAGTTATCAAGTAACCCATCTCAATCTTGAGGAAACATAAGGATTGTGAAATCAACGGATAACCACTACCCAGGTATATGCCCATATATATACCTAAGTTATCAAGTAACCCATCTCAATCATGAGGGAACACAAAGGTCATAGACTCAGCTCAAACCAGGAATTTCATTATCGAAACCGTAACTGCTGAAGAGCTCCGTCTCTCGAGTGTATAATGGTCCTGTCACGACTCAGAGGTACTGCTCACTAACCTAAGACTACTGAGGTACTCCTCCTGTCGAGTACCGCGGGCCAGCCACCCAAACACAATAGTGCTTCCCACCGAGGTATGTCACCCAAACACAGTAGTACACACCCCTAGTAGCCTGCTGAGGTACTATCCGGAAGAGTACCGCGGGTTTGCACTGTCACACAGGTAGTGCTCCGTCTGCCATGGGTCTGCACCTCACAAAGTAGTGCTACGTCCACTGGGCTAGTCGACTCACTCCAAGTCGAGTCGGTCAAGCAGTCGTCAGGTCTCAGTCGGCTACACGGTCTCCGTACTCCGCTCATTCATCTCCGGGAGGGTCTGCTCCACGAGCGACAAGTCGATACTTCAAGTATCACAAAGTCCCATGAAGTAGTGTCTCAAAGGACCACCTCGTCATAGGGGTCTCAACGCAACAGACAGTGCGTCAATCGGACGCCCGGTCTGTGCGTTATTAGCCTTTTCGTCCCAGGGGCCCGGTTGGTTTCTCATGCGAACCAACCCGACCATATCTCAACTGTACCCCGAAATCTCATAGGGTATACTCATAGGGACCTTTTCTCAACGTGATCACCAATGCCGCTGACGGTTCGTCAAACGGACATCCGGTCTGAAAGATATCAGCTTTTCCGTTCCAAGGGCCCGATTGGATTTCAGGTGTAATCCAACTCGGCCACTATCCAACGGCAACCAAAACTCAGGAAAAGTATGCCAAAAGTTCCGTCCATCAAGAGGAAAATCGTCAAGACAGAGGGTGCGTCAATCGGACGCCCGGTCTGTGAGTTACTGGTTTTTTCGTTCCAGGGGCCTGGTTGGTTTCGTGAGCGAACCAACCCGACCACACTCCGAAGGCATCCAAACCTCGAGCGGAGTAATGAAAAAGATCCGTCTCACTTAGAGGAAAGCAACAAAGTTGACGGCATGTCAATCGGACGTCCGGAGATCAAGATATGAGCGTTTCCGCTCCGAGGACCCAGTTGGTTTCGTATCCGAACCAACCCGGATGAACCCAAAGTGTTCCAAAACTTTGAGTGCGATAAACCGAAATGACCGTCTCGATCCAAGGATCGCATCGCCACTGACGGCGCGTCGTTCGTAGACCCGTAGCTCAGGATACGGGTAAAATACCGAAAACAGTCCGAAGACGGGGGGTCTGGGCTCGGACCGACCCCCCCTGGGTCGGACCCGGTTCGGCGCGACCCGGCCTGTCGGGCCGGCCCGGCTCGGCTCAGCCGAGCGGCCGAGCGAGGGAGTCCGGGGGCGGGGGCGCGCTGTTCCAGCGTGTGAACACCGCGACCCCCCTCTGCGAGGGCCACCCTGGTCAGCGGACGTGGCATTGTCGCGTCCCGTGAGAGCCGGACCCGCGTGTCCGCAGGTCCGTTGGTGCTGCCGCCGCCGCAGCTTCAGCCGTGGTGACTCTATTCGGTGGCACGCCGGGGCACCGCCGCGCCGGCGACCCGCGCCGCCGGTGGGTTCCGCGGGCCACCAGAGTTGCTCCGGTGGTCCGATTTCGCTTCCGACTGTGCCATAGCTCTTCCCGGGACCTGACCTTTGCTGCAAAGCTTTCAAATTGCCCTTGCGGCCCCGTTCGTCTTTGTCCGACAATCCGCACGTCAATTAACAAAACGCGTCGCCTTCGTGGTTCTCCAGCGCGACGCGATGGCGTCGCGCCCCTTCGTCGTGGCCCGAATCCGTCCGCGGATGTCTTCGGGTTTCTCCGACGCGGCGCGATGGCGCCGCGCATTCCTTGCCGCACGTTTCCGCGTGGTGCGACGACACCACGCCATCCCCATTTCAATCCACAAAAGAAGCCCACAAGGATAAGGAGGAGGGTCGGTCGTGTTTTTGTGGTCCGGCCCCCTCTCGTTAATTAATAGAAAAAGGTCATATTTCACGAAGATTGTCAAGGTAATAATCACGAACAAATTAAATAATAATCCTCAACATCAATCCGCATGAACGAACGATCAGCAGATCAACCTGTAATTGGTTGGTCCGCGCTCGTCGTTCTTTTCTCAAAAAGATAATAGAACACCAAAATAAAATCCCATACCTTAACTTCATCGTCGGACGCGAGATCGACCATCGCGGAAGAAAGGGTCGCCGCGTCGCGGAAGGGCGTCGCTGTCGTGCGGTACTTGGCGTCGCGTCGATGAACTCCAAGGATCGACAACAAACAGATTTAATTAATAATAATTAAATCCATGTTGTTGTTATAATCCACAAATAATTTAAAAAGGAGCGCAACCCCCTACCTTGTCATTGTCGATCGAAGGATGTCGCGGGGTTGGATCGTCGCGGAAGAAGCGTCGCGAAGGTAGATTCGTCGGCGTCGTGGTACAAGGCTTCGTGTCGTCGATCTCCGTGGGTTCGGCGTTCTTCGTCGCCTTTCGTCGAAGGCCGGCGTTCTTCGCGTTCTTCGCGTTCTTCATGAAGAAGGAGGAAGAACTTGAGGTTTCTGTCAAATCCTCTCAACGAACAACACTTAAGATGAAAAGCATTGGTCTTATTTTATTATCATGCCAAAAAATGAAAAAAGATAAGTTATGTAACGACCAATTAATTCGTAGAATTAATTCAACAAATAAAAGCGCCCAATTAATTGGTGCGTTAAGAATTTAAGAAAATACGTCAGTTGACTTTCATAATGATGTGTTTTTTCGGGTGCGTTACTTAGCGGAAAAGAAATGGTGGGGCTCGTGTTGGCCCCACCTCACAAATATCCTACCAGGAGGGTAGGATATTTCGGGTTCTACCCTATCCGCTTCAACTCAGCTTAAGCAGCTTAAAGTGGCTTTTAAGTGGCTTAAAGTGAAATAAAATAAAGTTTGTCGTACCACATTATTTTATTTCTTAACTTAAAGCCCCAAAATTAAAAAACACACCCGAGCAAACGCAACTCCAGAAGAGGCGTTTCTAAGAAAATATCGGTGCTACGATTCCATCGGTGCCCTCAGAATTTGATTCTAAGCATCGGTTCAAAAGTTAGAAAATCCCGCTCGTTCGTTCACTGAACGTACCCGAGCTAAACTTCGGAAATTAATTCTGGGCACACCGGACCTCAGAATCAGGTGTCGTCAGAAACTGCATTCTGGTAAATTTTCCAAAGAAAATTAAGAAAAAAATTTCCTTGAAATTTACGGGTCTTTACATCTAAGACTTGAACTTATGATAAACCTTAAACCCATAAATCCATGACAGTGTCCATAAATCCTATGTTAATCTTAGTGGATACATATATGATTCCAAAATATAATTTACCCTTTATTACATAAATAATCTCCTATAATAGACAAAAATATTTCCATTAGAATCTTTGGTTCGTCCTTGCACCGATAGAATATCAAATGTGATTTCATTTTTCAATAATACTTATAGAGGGAGATAGTCAATGCTCAAAATCAGAAAAAATTTCACAAAAGGATGAAAAATAAAATTTACATAGAGCATATTAATATAAAATCTATCATGAAATTATCAAATCTAGAGTGAAGGATAAGTGTTCCCTAATTATCATGATTCACTCCTATTATTGGGATTGTATAATATATTCCTTCATCATTTGTCGTTATGTTTTGTTGTGGATTATTATACTTATTAGCCCTTGGATCAGGGAATTTATTTGAATAATATTCAAATTACTTACATCTATAGTATTAACATGTAGGTGGTGAATCTAGTGAAGAATTCCCTCTATTCAACTAATCAATTAACTTATTCCCATCACTCTAACATTCATCCATTCAATGGAAAGCATTTCTATAATTAAAACATTTAACAGTACCATTAAGAAAATTTCATCCATGTTTCCTTTAACACTTCAATCATGAAATAAATACCATATTCCTCTATCTATGATTTTTAGAGTTTCCATTGAATTAGAAATTTCTTTTATTATCAAACCCATGTGATTTATGGGTTAGATTAATATCCATTATCACCTTGATAAGACAAAAAATGATTTCTTCATAGTTACAAAATTACCTTATGGCTAACTCTCCTTAGAGACTTGGTTTTAATATACTAATGAATCGATCAACCTTAATTTTGTTTGGATGATAATACTTAAATAACACATCACAAGTAATTTAAAATTTTCCTCATATGTACCAACAGATTCATCATCCTTTTATTTTAGCTCAGGGGGAGTACCCTTTTCTTTGTCATATGAATAATAGATAGAAATTACTCATTGAGAAATAAGTTCTTAAAACAATCACATTCCATGGAATCAATTTCATATTATTGACTGATATTCATGATAACATTCAACAATTAATTCCCTTCAAATTTCACTTGATAGAAATCCAAAATTAAATTTTTAGGCTCAAAACACTAGAGAATAAAAAAAAAATTTAAATGGTATTGATCCATTCCATAGAACCTATTGGATCAAAAAACCCCTATAAGATGGTATATGTTTCCTCTTGAAGGACTCAATAGAATTTCATTCCCTCCTTTTTCACATTTATATGTTAATCATGATTCATATCATGAGAAATTTGAGTGATCATAAAAACAAGAATTTTTATGGTAGATCAAATAACATTTTATTTTTTATGAGGAAAATCAGTGCATTTTCTATCACACTCATAATTAATACAGTTAATTTGGGTTCTATCAATTGACTAAAAACAAAAAACATAGTGTGAGAAACACTAATCACGATGAGGAAACCTAATAATCCTGAAAAATATTTTATCATATATGAATATCATGACACATAATTTTCAATATATGACACCTTAAGTTTATATTAAGTCACTCATGGACATCATCTATTCAGATATTTCATGATAGTTCATAGAAAAAATACGAGTAAACCAAATCATATCCCTCAATAGTATCAAATAATTTTTTGTATTAAGGCCTATTGTTGTGTAATAGGCAACACTCGAGTCAAGAACAACACACATTTTTTAGAGATATTACCCCAGGGTACATCTATGAAAGAACCATGTCCACTTTTAATATCAATTTGAGGATATATTTCTAGGTAAACCACATAATATGTTCCTTTAAAAAACTTCAGGATTCTATTCTATTCATAGGCTCATCCTAAGGGTCCTAAATAAAATTCTCTCATCCTAGTTCATAAAGGTAAACTAAAAATTTCTCTGATACACCAATAAATACACAATATTCTGATACATTGATATCACATATTAATATATGAATATTCATTACTTAACATAATGATCCCCTACAAAATCATTTTGGTATAGTGGGTTTGTAAACTTTGAAAAAAACTAGTTTATAAGTGAACTACGTCTTCTCCCACTAATTTCTTCATATCTATAACCCTTACTAGACTTATTATAGTTAATACCCTTCTTCAAAACCTAGGAAAATGAAACATAAAAATGGGTGAGATCAGATGCTTAGTATGGGTAAACATGATAGATATTAACATAACATGAGAATGAGGGTATGATAACTTGAGAATAACATTTGAAAAATATACCTTGAATATCATAGATCATAAACTTGATTTGTGTCATAAATCTTGTCAAATCCTAATATTTAAATCATAAAGGAATCAAAGAACATGAGCTATGAGATTATAACACTGGAATAAGATATAAATTTGTGGCATACACACAATCTTACAACATTGTGAACATTTTTAAATATATAAATGTTCACTAATTAATTTAGGACATGAAATTAGTCCCTTAGATAAACTCATATACATGAAAATAGGACCATTCATGAAATTAAGAACATGAAAGGTAGTACACACATAACCTTATGAACCTCAAAGGAAGTCCATACATAAAATTGTTTACATGAAGTCTAGTTCACAAATTACATAATTAAATCATAGGTTATCCATAATTACCCAATGCATTAGAGGAAGATATAGTTCCCACATTTCCTTGGTCATAACAGAACCACCATATTTTGGTATAAAATAACCATCTTACATGGTTATAACATAACCACCATCCTTGTTTATAAAATAACAACCATCATTCGCTATAACATAACCACTATCCCCGGTAATAATGTAACCACTTTAAAACATTGAAATCTATACATAAGTGTGCTGAAAGGTATTAAAAAATGAATCATATTAGAACCCATTAAAATAGATGGGATTCATAAACATTCTATAATATAATGACCCATATAAATAAAATGGATCTCATAACCATATCATCAATTCCCTATAGCATAACCCATGGAAAACGAACAATTTTCATAAAAATTTATTTATCAAAAAGATAAACCATATATTGAAAGAACAATTATGGTACAACTTGATTATATAGCTATTAAATAAAAATTAATCATCAAATATTTCATCATATATAATTTTTTTAAAGATCACTTTGAACATTTTTTGTGGAAAAAAACTTTTCAAGTTTAAAATTATGTTTGTAAAACTAAAATCTCATAAAAAAATTTGAAAATAAACTTTAAAACATATAAAGTAATCATTAAACCATTTATTGGTTATTATGATGGTAAATTTTGTTAATTTCGTACAAATTAAACAAATATTGCTTTCATATTTTCGATAAAATCCAAATAAGACATGTCTGAAAAAAAATGAAGATTAATTTCAAAATATTTTGTGAAAAAGTAAAAAATGAATAAAAATTACTTTAAAAAATAATAGGGGAATATAAAATCATTCTTTATTTTTTTAGAAAACATTGATATGACTGAAAAAGGGTTTTAAACTAAACAGAGAAATAAAGATAGTTTTCTTTATTAATTTTTTTCGAATAATGAGTATATAAAGATATGAAAATTAAGGTAAAACATGTATTCTAAAAAATAACCATAGAAGAAAAAAATTAAATTATTTCATGAGAAATAGATCATAATATTTCATCATAAAAACCATAATTATAAACAATCCTGATAAACAATGGGATAGTAACATCAAACCCTCACCACCTTAGAATCTTTTGTATCATTAGACCCATTAGATAATAAAATAATATGAAACATTAAATATATTAAATATAAGGATATTAATGATATAAAATTTCAATGATTTATTTTATACACCTCATAGAATAATATAGTTTAATAACATAACATATGTCTCTATGAAGAAAAATTGAGGCAAATATCTCTTACTGTAATTCTCAAAATCCTTCGTACACATTTAAACATCAGGTACAATAAATATAGTTTCATTAAAAATATATTAAAGAATCAGAATCATTTTACTCAAACCATATATGATTTAATTATGATCTTTTATTACATGTTTATTAATATTTTCTTATTAAAATCACTTTTCAGGTAATAAATGCTTCGTTGTTCATGTATGTTTAGATTTGGTATCTTATATCCTTTAATTTTGATCATGTTTACATAATATAAAAAATATAAACCATGATTTAAATATCATATATATTAATTATATAATTATTTATAGTAATACACTAAATTTTTATATAGAAAATGAATTGCACCGTTTATAGAGATGGTAGGTCCTATGTACGCAAGAACATTGTTTCCATTTTCTCGAATAATGAAATGAAATAAAGAAAAATAATATATTACCTTTAAATAATAATAATAATTATTACACATATATCACATATAATCATTAAATTTTTGTATTACCTTAAATGTAAAGTGTAATTGAAAAATGAATCATATCGCTTTGTAAGGTGGTAGTCCACCATAGACACGAGCGCCAATATCATATTACTATGGAATGGAAATTAAGAAGATACATGTGATATTATAATTAAAAAAGTATAACAATATCACAAATATAATATATAAACAGTAAATCCATCTATGAGATCTTTTTATGGAAAACGAATAACATCAATTTGTGAGGGACTAGTCCACCAAACACACGATCGATGGTTTGATTAACATTTTATGTAAGAGGATATATATATAGATAATGCCATTAATATAATAAAATATTATTATCTTGGAGTTAATAGTGTTATTATATTATCATATTTTAAGAAAATTTTAAGTATATGGAAGGATAAATAAAACAAAAACAAAAGTTTAATAATTTTACTCTTATTCAGAGAAGCTTTTTAGGTTTATACTTGAAGCCTTCTTATGAGTGTTTAATAATCAAAATAAGGAATATGGGGAGTGGGGAGGGAAAGTAAAAAGGTATTTGGGTAGTAATGTAATGAACCAAGGTGTTTTCATTTGTGAAGAGGAGAGGAGAGGGGGTGACCATTTATAAATGGGAAGGAGGACACACATGGAATTTTTAAAAAGAATAAAGTGTACCTACATTTTTCAAATGAAACAAGGCTAAAAAATGGGTCATTCCAAAAAAACATGTTATAGGGTCAAAATATGTCTATAAAATGGGTTTTTTTCTTTTTTCTATTTTATTTTACCCCTTATCATTTTAGTTTAACACCATGAAAATATGTTTTAACCTTAACCACTATAATTATTAATTACTATTTTTAGTATTCATTATTGTCATTAATTAAGTTTAAATAATTATATAATATTAATTATGATGATAAATATAAGGAATAATTTTTTTATTAATTCAATTAATATAAGTGAAAATATGAATTTTAATTTTAACCCGTAGACTGGATGAAAAAGCTGTTTTCCAAATAGAAAATATTTAAAAGTTTTAGAAAAATTATATCAAATATCATTATGAAATTAATTATAATAAAATAAATTAAATAAATTATAATTTAATTTATATAATTTAATTTTTAAAACCACTTTAATATTTTTAAGGTTTTTAATTTCTTTAAATGAAAATACAATTCTTAATAAAAAAAGTTTTTTACACTATTCATTGTAAAATTAATATTTTTTGAAAAATACCAAAAATTCACCCTAAGTTATATATGAAATTTTGAATCACAAATTGAGGTTAATTTTTCCAAATAACTTTTTTAAAAGTGAAAAAAAAAATTTAGTATTCGTTCACAAAAATAATTAAAAATCATTTTTTGATAAAAAAAATATTTTTCGTAACACATAAAACATTACTAAAAATTTAGTACTTTTTTATAAATATGATTTATTTATATAAAAATATTATACATAATTGTTTTTAAAAAAATTATTATGATTCATTTTGACATGTTTAAAGGCTAGGTATAATGGTTACATTCAAATAATAATTTTAATATTTTGACACAGTTTGTTATAACTTGGTGTTGCATGAAATGAATGCTATCAAAGAAATAAAAAAACTATTTCATATAATATCGGGGTGTTACAGATACCCCGTATCTTCAGAAATAATATTATTATTCTTGTTATGTTTACCTAAATATCTAATTCCTCTATTCCAATTCTTATTCACCTCATTCACACTCATGTAACAACAATTATGATTATTGAAATTCATAAATAGATTCACACTTTTTCTGGGATCCTTCATAATGATTTTATTATCCTTTAATACCATTATAAAAATTATATTCATGAAAAATATAACCTCATCCCAATTATCAAAATTCTGATAGACATCCCAGATATTATTCCCCAACCCATAAATAAAGTGAATGCCATTGGATTGATGTTTTTTATCATCAATTTTGGTGTTTCTAACTCCTTTGACAATGTGAGATCCAACATTTCTAAAACTAATAGGTCCTATATCATACATTTGAAAATATTTTATGATTTACTTATTTTTGGTCTTATATGATAAAAACCCACTATCAAGTATCCTATAATTTTTACCTTTCACTACTTTATAAGCCACTTCAACCACCAATTCTTTTTCTTGACAACTCCTATACTCCACATATTTGGAATTCTATCAATTTTTTTAAAAACTATATTGGAATTGTAAGGTAGTTAGTGTTAGTATATTCATGTTGTTCGAACCTCTTATAAATTTTCTCAATAAAATCATTATTATTTTTTAATTTTACTTTATCTTTTAGATGTTTTTTGGAATATATTCTTGAAATTTCATATTAATTCCCATTGTTTTTCAACCTCTATTCAATTGGGAGGGTGATATATTGCATCGACCCTGTAGGGTCCTAAAAAATCCGCAAAGGAGAATGATGTTCCCATTTAACTCAAGGGAGATTCTACCCAATTTCCCCTAAAAAGGATGGGAAAATGTGGAAAACACACAAGGATGTCGAAGGAGGAACTGGTCCGCGGACCGGTCTAATGTTAACGACGCATGGCCAGTTCCGCAAAGCGTCCGCCCCTCTCTATGGACCATTGTCATTCGCAGAAAGGAGGCAGAGATCCTCTGCGGGCATGAAGCAGGGTAGGCGCCAATCTGGTTCACCATCATCAACCGCCCCAGCCGCGAGCCATGTCAGCCGGCTCGAACCGCCACCACTGTCGTTCGTGAAATGGAGGCGGAACCCTCTACGGCCGCGAAGTACTCCCCTCATTCGGTTCGTGGGGGGGGAGAAGAGCTCAATACCCACCGCGAATTACGGATTGACCAAGTCAGTCGTAAACTGGTTATTTGGTCATGGGCCACCACAAAAGGTGCCGCGTGACCGCAGATAAATATCTTCCCCACTCTATAAAAGGAGACCGAGGGGGAAAGGAAAAAAGATTGAGATTCAGATTGGGATTCGGAGAAAGGGGACGGGGAGGAGATCGTTCAGATTTGGGTGGAAGGATTTTGAAGGAAGGCTTAGGATTTCTAAAGTTCCAGTTCGGGAACCAGAGAAAGTATGAACCTGAGAACGAACTAACAAGGAACCGAAAATGCAGAATAATTTTCTGAACCGTGAACTCAAAATAACATAAAAAAGAGAAGACCGCGAACCATAGCCCCTCTACGGATGCACTCCCTTCGGACCAGGGAGTTTATTCCCATTTTCCAATCCGTCGCACCGCGTAGTAACTTCCTACATAGCAAAAGCCTCGATAGACGAACCCCCGACCGGTGCCGCCCTTGGCCGCTGCTGCTCGTGTGGAACCCTCCACGTACCAATATCATAAGCTGGCCAAAACCGAAGCTGTGAACCCAACTGGTTCGCGGGATGCCAATCAATCCGCGGACCCCCTAGTTTGCGGAAGGCCTCTCAGTCTGCGGACCACCTGGGTTCGCGTATGACCTCTCAGTCCGCAGACCACCCTAGTTCCCGGGCGGCCTCTCAGTCTGTGGACCACCCTGGTTCGTGGACGGCCTCTCCATCCGTGTATCACTTCTCTATGCGAAGGGCTCCACCACCCATACCCCTGTGTGGTCCACCGAATCCTTCGGAGTCCCCATTCCCCGAGCCACATAAGATCCTCTCGATCCGGCCTGATCCTTTGTGACACCTTCAGTGACCTACTCATCAGCCCCGAGCCGAGGCCTCCACCAGAGCCACCGGATCTGTGTGGTGTAACCCTCAGGCGCATCAACGTGCCGTTTTGAGTTCACATACCCACGGTAAGTAGAGGCGAAGGGGTTTTCCCAACCCTTGAGCAGATTCCCAAAGAATTCCTGGGTTCACATTCCCACGATAATGTGGAGTCTGAGCTCGGGAGTCCCCTTTCTTCCACTCCACTTGTTAATGGATCCTTGGGGGTAGTAAAATACCCATCAGAAGGAAGTCCTCATGCACTGCAAGAGAGGGTATGGGCACAAGAGCACCCCCTTTTCCTCTCCCGCTGCGCTTTGTCACCATGGGTGTCCAACCTAGAGTAAGGCACGACTTAATGGGATACCCTTATGCATAATCCCCACTCCACTTCTCACGGACGCACCTTTCGCGACATGATCCTCTTGTCCCTACTGCCTCTTGTTTCTCACAACGAGAATGACTCACATGGGATTGGAGTAAGCATCAACCATGACATCCTTTTATGGGCCTCCTCAGAGTGTAAGCCCCAATCCATTGCCCTGTTCCTTCTCAGAGTGTAAGCCCCAATCCATCACCCTGGGCCTCCTCAGAGTGTAAGCCCCAATCCATCACCATGGGCTCCTTAGAGTGTAAGCCCCAATCCATCATTCCGGGATGCCTCAGACCGTAAGTCCCAAGCCAATGCGAACTACGAGGACTTTGATTCCCTGCCACAGGGATACTTAGGAAGCCTCCATGAGGTTCAAGCCCGATCACCAACGGACCCTAGGGTCCACCTTCAAGTCAGTTCTCCGAAGCTCCCCTTTCGAACTATGTGGACTTTCATCCCTTTCCCCTAGACAGGGTATGTAGGAAGCCTCTATGAGGTTCAAGGCCAACAATCGGTCGATCCGACTATCTTCACATCGGTTCACCGTGCCACTCCTAGTGCCGCATCAATGAGTTCCGACTCCACAGGGTCATTAATCCTACGAGGGATGGTAAACCTCATGCCTAAATGATTCCGAACCCCCTACGTCTAGTTGCCCATTTCCCACCAGGGTTAAATCCATGGATACTATGTTTGGGTATAAACCAAAGATTCACGAACATATGAATACATCTTAAATCTATAAGAGAATCCCGGAATTGGAAATAATCCCCCCCAAAAGGGTGCGATGAGCCCAAATTCCCATTCTCTCGACCAATGTGAGTTCTTAAGCGTCACTGGTCAGACCATCTCCTGAATGCCTGCCTTTGGAAAGTAGGTCCATGTGTTATTGGATACAGAACCGCTGGGCGTTTCGAGACCGAAACCCAAAACAAAAATGGTGAACCTGACATGAATCTTTAACCAAGCATGACATATTTAACTTAATCACACCCTGTTCCCCCTTTTACTCACAAGTAGGGACAAGCAAGGCCATTAACTATGCATGGGATCATGAGATACTACGTTGATGGGTTTGCTGCTTGTATTTTCTAAAATGTTTTGCAGGTACTACCTTCAGAACTCCCTTAGATCCAATGGCATCCCAAAGGAACTCACTAGCGCGTGCTTCCAACTATGAAATGACAGGACTTCCTCACCTATGGAGGACCCCTTCACCCACCCAATGTCTTCAACGTTGGGTCTCGGACGCGCTGATCCGCGAGTAACATGTGAATGGTACTCTCCCAACAGTGAAGACGACCATGCACGCCCTCAAATCCGCCAGAACTCGCTGGTCGCCTGCCCAACAGTGGCAGCAAAGGTAGATCCAGACAGCCCCTGTTGCTGTCTCCAACCGTTTCGGGAGTCTATCCCTGTAACAGGATAATGCGTACCTCCCTTATCTTAGGGAGGTGGATGAGGTCGACGTTGAGGATTTCATCCCCACCGAATGGGGGTTCCGCTCCAAGTCCCCCACCAGCAGATGTCCTCGTGGTCACGCCGCGACCCAATATCCTCGCACCGAGGAGGATGTGTCCCCGAGGATTGAGTCCCACTCTCCCCAAGCTCCAGCCCCTCGGACCGCCCGACGAGGGCAACAAATGTACAATCAGGGATCGGTCATCACCCTGGTCTCTGAGGAGGAGCTCCGCTGCCCAGCCACAGAGACATACCATGAATAGGCACCTACTCCTGTTCACTCCTCCTGATCCCACCATCCAGACATGGTGGAATTATACAATCCGGTGCGCATCCCCGCCGAGCTCCATCAAGCCCGTCACTCACACAGGATGACACTTACCAGGCAGGAACCTCTCCCTGCCCAGGGTCATGAAGCCCACCAACCTGACGTGATGGCGACCCGACACCTACATTACCAGCTCCTAATAGTTGCTTCTGATGCCCGCCATCCTGATACGTTGGCGATCAACAACGCCCGCCACTCAGATGTGGCGGGAAATCATAGGCGGGCACGTTTCCCCGCCAAAAAGGCTACCGACTCGATACGGTGTGAAACTAATATATTCAGGGCCAGCTCCCTGCAGATACAAGTGAAGTCTGCCATCCCGATGTGGTGGAAAACAGAGAGATGAACCGGCGTATCCCGGTACAGGGGCGGACTCGTTCACCTGCCCGGACACAAGAGAATTGTCAGTACCCACTGACCACCAGAAGACCGGAGCAGGATATTCCTACTCCAATACTGGAATGGGACTTCATACCCGTTCCAGCCAAAGATGTCTCTCTACATATCCTGGCAATGATGGAGGAGCAGGTATCAATCCCAGATCATATCTTGCAACTTGCTAGAATGTAATTGCATCAGTGGAAACAACATGGACTCGAGCCCGTGAGCCCGTCTCCCCAATTGAGGCGACTCATCTGAGAGACGAGATAGCCGCCTCGGAGCAGATCTGCATCCCTGCTTCTTCCCAAGAGGGTTGTCGGCCATATTCCGCGACGCAAGGGAAACCAGATCGAGCAGCTTCACTAGTTCCAACTTGGGGACACCCATCCATCACGGTGGATGCTCCAGAGCAGGCATATATCCCTATTAAAAGTCAAGATGTTCGTCGGCGTATCCAAAAAGCATCGCGGGACCCAATTAGACAGGGAACCAAAGGTGAAGGTCGTTGTCAACAGCAGAGGGTCCCCGCTTCCCACAAAAGAGAACCCCGAATGCGCCAAAGGAAGCTGAAAAATAAAGAGGGAGTTCATGACTCCGCTCTGCTGGAAGCTGGGGTTCCCAACGCCGCTAAGCATACATGAAAGGCTCAGAACCTTGCCCACCATTTACTATATTATGGTAGTGTCAGTATCAGTTGCGAAGGTCCTCCCTGCAATGTTGCTACCAGCAGCTCTGAAGGTCCTCCCCAGAGCACCTGTGGAGGCTTCCCCCATGGGCATATAACGATCAATCACAAGAGATCCTCTTTTGATGCGAGTCATAGAAACCCTCCATGTGACCAAAAGATCGAGCAGCAAGAAGTTCCTCCACCTGCTATGGTCCACCCTGAAGGTCCTCCCTGGGGTATACACTGCAATCACTCTCCATGCAGTGGGACCACAGATTATGACAGTAGTCCTCGCTATCATAGTCGCAACTACGGAGGCCCTCCCCGCAGTGATGTCTCATCATGACAAGAAGGCCCTCCCCTTGTCGTAGCCTGCCCTGAAGGTCATCTCCAGGGGTTACACTACAACGAAACTCCGTGCAGCCAGGAATCAGATCACAGTGGTAGTCCTCTCCACCCTGATAATGGAGGTCCTCCCCATAGAGACGTCATGCAATGAGAAGGCCCTCCCCTCATTGCGGTACATTCTGGAGGCCATCCTCAGGATTTATCTTTTAGATATTCTCCCTTCAGCAGTAGTAATGGTAGTCCTCGCCATTGTCACAGCCGTGATGGTAGTCCTCGCCACCACGGCCGCCATTGCGAAGGTCCTCCTCGCATTGAACCCAAGCAACAAGAAGGTCCTACCCTTGTCGCAGTGTGTCCTGAAGGTCCTCCCCAGGATGCTCATCGAATGTCAAGCCATGATGGTCATCCTCACCATGATGGCAGTTGTTGCAAAGGTCCTCCCCGTAACGATGCTACGCAGCCAGAAGGTCCTCCCCTTGCTGCGAAACGCCTTGGAGGTCCTTCCCAGGGTGTGCACTGCAAAAGTAATCTATGCAGAGAAGCATCAAGCAGTAATGAATGCCCTCACCATTAGGGCCGCCATTGCAGAGGTCCTACCCACAATGACATATCATATCGACATGAAGGTTCTCCTCATGCCGAATCAATAACCAAAAAGCCCTCGTATGGAGAGGTAGTTAGAAGGACGGGATCAAGCATGTCAAATTCACCGTTAGTCACCGACGACATCCTTCTGCAATCAAGAGATTGTCCTGGGCCGTGTTCATCCTCTGAACCACCTCAGAATCGCCCACATAATGATTCAGCACCTACCGGTCCAACTGCCTCCGACCACATTAGCAGCGAGCGTCTCAGTTGGGCCGACCAGGTAGAGGAGTCACTAGCGGAGGAGTATGCTGATATGCTACACCTGAGGAAACGACTGGCTAGGGATGATATACCAGTTATGTTTTGGCCTACGGCCACCTCTCAGTTTGACATACCCATAGAGTTCTCGGAAGAATGTGTGCACGACATCCTCCATAACATATGGACAACCCTCCACCGACTGAAATCAAGATTCATTCCGTACGATGGGTATGTAGACCACGTCAAGACAATAGGGGACCTCTTGCATCACATCGACCTGGAAGATATTCCTTTAGCACGGTAACAGCAACCCGAGAGGCGTAAAGGAAACGTGGAGATAGCTTGCCTCCGTGCGCTGCACCAGCTGCGCCGCCTCATCGATGACACTCCAATGGGAGTCCATATCAGGGGATGGGGAGAATATGGAGATCTGCATTTTACTCCGCTCCCCGCCCAAAAGAACCCATTTAGCGTGGTGTCTTGCAACGTCATCACGTCAAGACGGCAATGATGTGGTCTCTCTATTCAGGAAAGGAAACACACCCAACAGAGTCAGACCTTGAGTAAGTCCTAGAAGCGTCAGACCTGATGGGAAGAAGCCATTCAAGAACTTCTGAATCAGGCCACCGAGAGATTACAATAGGCCTCTCGCCTAAGAGAGGCCAATCAGCGATCCTTACCGGCCTACCCATAAGGAATTGATTCACAGAATAACTCGACACCAAACCCAGTTCACCCATGAATGGGGGCACGCAAGATCAGGTAGGTAGCGATAGCCGCAGCCACTACCGGAATCCAGGGTCAACCCCAGCATGCAGAGCTGGGGGAATTTTTAACAAAAAATGCCCCCGTAAGACCAATAAAACCGGGAAGAGACTCGATGTCCAAGGAACGGAGCCAACCCCAGCCCTCAGGGCTAAGGGCATTATTACCCCCTCAACAACAACCTCCCCCATGAGAGTTAGTATTCTCTCATCTAGGGAGGTCAATCAGAAGAGGATGTTTCCATCCTATCCCGTCATTTGAATCATCATCCCCTTTGAGAGGAAGGCGCACCATAAGGTCTCTTCAATGGACTCTCCGCATCACCCTTCGTCAAGAAGTTTGTAGGTAATCCCAGGTCATGAGAGGGAAGGTCAGAAGAAGACACAGGAGATCCTCTTCCCATTTGGAAGATGAAATCTTCTCTGCCCCACGATATGCATCTATTAATGTCATAGAGGTTAACCCCATGGGTGACTCCAGAGAAACTGCAAATCAGGAGGGATCAAGAGACGATAGTTCTGGTCAGGCTGTGACTCACAACGAACCACCAGGTGTGCACACCCAGAACCAGAGGGCCGCCCTAAATATGGTCATTCTTCCAGCCAACCCTCCTCCGCCTTCCCTGCGAGCTTCCAATACGGATAAGAATAAAGGACTGGTTACCCTTAACCCGCCTCCTTCTCTCGACAAAGATGACCCACTCACACACAAAGAGAGATTCACTCGATAGGAAGAGGGGATGAAAGAATTGAGGCGGATTAACACCGAGCTACTCTAGAGAAACCACCTTATTGAAAGTGTGTCCTAGGAGGAGGCACATCATGCACTCCCAGTAATTGCACCTCAAAGACTAAGGTTTTACTCAATAAACGAAACATGGTTAGGGCTCCCGTCCAACGAGGTGTCCGGCCCATCCAACTACCTAAACGTAGATTAGGATGAATACCAAGACTTCCCTCGACTCAGGAAGCAATCGAAGCGAGTACGCCTGAACCCTCTGAAGGAGCCAAAAACGTCACACACACCCCTGGTGCCGGCCAATCCGGATCCTCAGGCAATGCCTCGGGCTGAGCCTGCCTAGGACCGAGCCCAACATAATGTAAAACAGGGTCTCACCAACACCATCGAGGCACTAACAGCTCAATTGGAAGCGATGGAAGGTCAACGCACTCTGATACAGCCAGAGCAAAAACTCTACCTAGATTGGGTGAGCAACACACCGCCTCCACCCAATTTTGGGAGCCATGTATTCCCTATCTTCAATGGATCAGGTGATCCGAAACAGTATTTGATGCATTACGCATCCTATTGTGACCCTATGATGGGAACTCCGGAGAAACAAGAAGCAGTGAAACTCAGATGCTTCATACGGACCTTGCAAGGATCCACCTTCGTCTGGTATAGGAGTCTGCTAGCCCAGTCAATAAAGAGCTGGGAGGACCTTTGACAGCTGTTCCTATTCCACTTCAGCTCAATGTTGCCTAAAACAATGGTCAACGATCTCATGAACTGCAAGCAGAGGGAGAACGAGAGGGTCTCAGATTTCACCGCCAGATAGAAAGGTCTGACCTATTCCCTAAACAAGCCAATTCCTCATGATGAGATGCTATCCATATGCATCGATAATCTTCTAGATGTTCTGTGAACACCGCTCATACCAGTGGAGTGCACCACTATCTTCTTCCATCTCTCGGCCATTGCCCAGATAATTGAGGACTCCCTGTAGTGGACTAATTCTAAGTCCTGAATAGCCTCATAGGCTCCTACGAAAAGATCCCCTAGAGATGAAGCGTCTGCTGTCACACTCAAGCCGGCCCTTGTGCCCGCTCCACCACTCAGGCCTCCACCAAATCATCAAGGGACTCCTGCATATCAGCGGCCACCTCCGCAAAAACGGGACGATCAATGAGGACCGAAACGGAGCCAGTTTGAGGAACGAATACAAAAAGTATACTCATTCCAGGATAATCATGTCCACGACTACTTCATTGCTGCTATGAACTGCAACTTGATCCACCTCCCGGATCCAAGGAAACCTGAAGAGTTCATCCGCGATGACAGGCCAAATTACTTCCCCTACCATCGGATGTTAGGGCGTAGTATCCGAGAATTCTTCATCTTCAAAGACATCCTACAGAGAATGGTAGAATCTGAATAGGTCGAGTTGGGACCACCCCCAGTACATGTGGCATGTATCTCTACCACCGACTCTGATAAAGAGGAGGGGTGGCAGAAAGTCACCAGAAAGTAGGGGCAGAAATTTGACAACTGAATGACTCAGAAGACTATCAAACGAGCCCAAGGCATACTTCGAGCTTAACTACAACAGCCGTTGTTGCCGCCAACAGCTCCTGAAGCCGCAGAGCCAATAATATCGACCTCACAACCCTCCACGAGCCGGCCATCCAGGCGTAATCGAAGGAGGAGGAAACAATCGCAAGAGTAGAAGTCTGTGACGAGGCCAAAGTTAGTCCCGACCCTAGAAGATTATATGCCCTCAAATTTGGTTCCACGGGTACTGACCCACCAAACAACACCATCAGGGACAACTGACCAGGTTGTCCTGTCAGAGGATGTAGATCCAATCTTTGGTTCTATTAATGTCATCCATCTTATGAAATCATTCCCTGATGAAGGTTATGGTTACGAACCCAAGTTCCCTACACGAAGAGCCAGAAGGAGGAATCGCAGAGGTAGGGGATACCAGGGGAGGCGCAGCAATGGCCGAAGCCAACCCTACATTTGGACCCCGGCCCAAACCGTTAATATCGCAGAAACCCGTGGGAGAGCCCTTCAGCAAACTCAGCAGGAGAAAGAATGCCCTCCGCCTCCACAAGCAGCCACTCTGGCCCTGTTGTTCTGCGATACCCATCAGACGAGGAGCAAGTGTCTGTCCGCTTGGTGCACAAAAATAGACTGGCCGGGCTGCTCTATCCCCTAATGCACCTGCTAAGACTCTCCCACCAACGGAGAAGCCTCGGCCACTGGAGAAGAAATACGATATCCTTAAGAAGATGGCATCGATACCAGCCAAGATTTCAATCCTCGATGCCCTATGTCTGTTAGTAGTCCTCAGGGAGTCTCTTATAGAAGCTTTGATCAGACCCCAGGAGTTTCAAGCTGAGGTAGCTGCTGTCGAAATTTACAGGATGGAGACTGACCTGGCTGAATGTAATGCGGTGATTTCTTTGACTGATCAGGATGAAGATTCCATCTTTCAAAGAAACATCATACCACTATATGTGTCCGACACACTGAATGGTATTGAGATCCGGAAAGTCTTTATAGACAATGGCTCTGGAGTTAACCTCCATCCCCTACAGACACTCTGTATGTTGGGATACTGTGAGGATGACCTAATTCTCTCGTCCAAAACTCTGTTGGGTTACAATGAGAGTGAGAAGAAACCAATGGGACAAATTAAACTAAAGACCCATTTGGTGACCTGGTAGCCTACATGGAATTCTTGGTGGTTCGGAAGAGCACAACATTCAATGCCCTGCTGGGAAGGTCGTGGCTCCATAAGAACATGGTCGTTCCTTCATCCTACCACCATTGTATCAAGTACTGAGTCAATGGACAAAGTGGAACATTGCACGCCGACAAGGCCCATTTCGGGCTCTCCGAGTCACATTACATTGACGCCGGGTTCTATGAGCAAAAGAAAAAGAAGCCTTTGGGCGATGGTGTCGACTGGATCCCCACTCCAAATGGCCTGGAAATGGTTCCTGATGACCCCATCAGGCATCTTGGCAGAGATTATGTCATGCCCATCAACCATGTTGAGAGTAGGAGTTCATGTACAGATATGCACTCGGATGTCCTCATGCCTTCTGCCACGATGGCCGAGCACGACAATGATGGAAAGCCCGCCAACCCTCGATTTGGGGATGAATACTCAAGCACGGATGCCCACGATGCCTCTCCCTCAAACCCTCAAAGGCTCAAACCGGAAGCTCTCTCTTCGTCAGATAAAGAAGATGAGGACATGGGAGAAGAAGAGGGGGATGATCTCAGGGATGCACCTTCTACATTTTAGGAGGGTATCTCCACCACAGTGGATGAGCTCAGGGAAATAAACCTGGGTACCGTGGAAGATCAGAGGCCTACTATCATTAGTGCAGCCATGTCCCCTGAGGAGCACGAGGTATATACCTCTTTACTGAGGAAACATCGGGATGTTTTTCCCTGGAATTACATAGAAATGCAGGGACTCGATCCCGATGTGGCGACGCATCACCTAGGTCTTCCAAAAGACCACCGGGGCTATAAACAGGCCGCTAGAAGGACACATCCCTCACAGGCCACCAAAATAGAGGCTAAATTTGATAATCTAATTAAAAAATGATTCATTCGGGAGGTCTAGTACCCCATTTGGTTGGCCAAAATCATCCATATCAAGAAAAAAAATGGACAAATCCGTGTATGCATTGACATTAGAGATCTCAATCGACATTGTCCGAAAGATGATTTCCCGGTCCCGATCACCGAATTATTAATCGATGCGATGGTCGGGTATGAGGCTCTATCCTTCATGGACGACTATTCTGGATATAATCAAATCAGGATGGCCCAATAAGACGAAGAATCGACTTCCTTCAGGGCCCCTCAAGGGGTATTATGTTACAGGGTCATGCCCTTTGGTCTCGAGAATGCAGGTGCCACATATCAGTGCGCCATGAATCGTATCATTAAACCGTTCCTAGGGAAATTTGTTGAATGTTACATGGATGACCTGGTGGTCAAGTCCAGACAGCGCTCAGATCACCTGTCAGACCTTGAGACCATCTTCAACAAACTCCAACAACATAGCTTGAAGATCAACTCCTTCAAATGCGCCTTTGGGGCTACCTCAGGGAAATTCCATGGCTTCGTCGTACATCATCGTGGCATCGAAGTCGACCCTGAGAAGACAAAGGCTATCATTGGATTATCACCTCCTCAAAATCTCACCGAGTTTAGGGGATTCCAAGGAAACTTAGTCTATATTAGGCATTTCATAGCCAAACTAGCAGGAAAATGTTTTCCCTTCACCAGGTTAATAAAGAAGGGGGTCACGTACCAATGGACGGATGACTGCCAAGAGGCGTTCGACAACTTGAAGAAGTACCTCTTAAGCCCACCGGTGGACATGCCCCTAGTTTAAGGAAGACCTCTCATCTTGTACGTGACAGCCTTAGAGTGATCACTGGGAGCCTTCCTCGCACAAAAGAACAATACGAGCAGTGAAAACGGTCTCTATTACCTCAGTCGAACCATGATTGATGCTGAGACTCGATACTAAAATATCAAGAAGAGTTGTTTGGCCTTGGTCTTCACGGTTGAAAAGTTATGACAGTATTTGCAACATCATGAGGTCCATTTGATCTCACGGAGTAACCCGCTCAAGTACATCCTCATCCGCCCGATGCTAACCGGACGCCTATCCCGATGGGTGGTCATCCTGTCACAGTTTGAAATCCAGTTTGTGCCTCAGAAAGCCATCAAGGGTCAGGCATTGGAATACTTTCTGGAAGAGCACCCTTCGATAGGGACCACTGCACCGGATGCCGAGCTACCTGATGAAGACATCTTCTCGGTTCGAGAGGAGTTCCCAACATGGGAAATGTACTTCGACGATGCATCTTGAAGCCCAACCAGGAAGAGGATGGAGGATCCCAAATTCAAAAAAGTGGGTTTGGGAATAATACTCGTGTCCCCAGAAAAGGTAGTCTTTCCATATTCCTTCCTCCTATCAGAAGTATGTACGAACAATGAAGCGGAATATCAAGCTCTCATTGCAGGCCTGGAACTCGCACTCCAGGCACAAGTACAGCACCTTAAGGCAAAAGGTGACTCAGAACTGGTCATCAAGCAAGTCAATGGTGACTATGCTATGAAAAAGGAGGATTTGATCCCTCTGTTTGACTATGTTCGAGGGTTAATGGTGGAATTCTCCACAGAACCAACATTGACCTATATTCCCCGGTCCCAGAATGCTCAGGCTGATTCATTAGCCAACACGACCACAGCCCTAGCTGACCCTGGCCGGAATGAAATGGTTATCAGTATTGCTCACCGTCAAATAGTATTTCCATTTTTTCATACCAAGAAGGATGAAATACATGAATTCAGTCCTGTCCTCGATCAATATGCTCCTGCCACCGGCTGGATGCCCCCATTGCAAACTACCTTCAACAGGGAGAACATCCATCAGACAGGGCTGAACGAGAGAAAATACAGAGAAGGGAAATCAACTTTGTCATATATAGCGGCACGAGTCCTCAAGAGGTCCTCTACAAATAAGGACTCCATAGAGTGCTCTTCAGATGCATTTATGGAGAAGAAACCTCTGCCTAAATGAATGAAGTACATGCTGGAGCATGTGGAGCACATCAACTGGGGACCAAGCTTTCCCATCAGGTTCGAAGGCTTGGGTACTACTGGCCCACAGTGGCACAAGGCTGCGAGCATTTTACTGCAAAATGCCACTCATGCCAGATTCATTCCAACTTCTTACACCAACCCCTAGAGTTACTTCATCAAGTCAGGTACTCTTGGACTTTTTCCATATGGGGAATAGACGTCGTGGGACCATATCCTCCCGCCATAGTCAAACAGCTGAAGTATATCCTCACAACATCTAACTTCTTTTCCAAATGGGCAGAAGCCATACCCCTCAAGGAATCAGGGGAAAGAAATATTGTCATCTTTGTGAAGACCAATATCATCACCAGATTTGGTGTCCCTCATACCATACTGACGGACAACGACACAAACTTTTTCTCTTCTGAATTGGAGAAACTATACCACGAGTATGGTATCAAGGCTAACCATTCATCCCGCTACCATGCAACGGCCAACGGATAGATAGAGGCTTTTAACAAGACCCTATCCAACATTCTCCAGAAAATGGTGGACAAAGACAAGAATTCATGGCCAGATAAACCCCTCCATGCATAGTGGGATTATCGAACCACAACCCGCAACACTACTCGGGCTACCCAATACTCATTGGTGTACAACACATAGGCGGTCCTGCCCATTGAACTCCAAATTCCCTCACTCCGTGTTTCCATATGTGATCAATTATCTGATGATGAGAAGTCAAAAAAGTGTCTAGGTGAATTGGAACAGCTAAACGAAAAGCGGTTTCACACTTTGCACCATCTGGAGGTATACCAAAACCGGATCGCACGGGGCTTCAACAAAATGGTTCATCTTTGGTCTTTCTTGCAAGGAGAATTGGTATTGGTCCTCCAGACCCCAATGATACCTGGAAAAAAGCCTCCAAAGCTGGAGCCCAAGTGGGAGGGACCATATGTTGTACACAAGGTCTACTCAAATGGATCATATACCCTAATCTCCATGGACGGACAATTTAAAACTGCTCCTACAAATGAGAGATTCATGAAGAAGTATTTCACATAATAACTAAAAGTAGTTATCGTCCGAGCTGCATGACGTTAAACTACCAAGCACCCAATGGTCCAAACTCCATGACCCTAAACTAAGAGTATCCCATCCTCATCAGCATAACTAAAAGCGGTTATCATCCGAGTTGCATGATGTTAAACTACCAAGCACCCAATGGTCCAAACTCTATGACCCTAAACTAAGTGTATCTCATCCTCATCAGAATAACTAAAAGCAGTTATCATCTGAGCTGCATGACATTAAACTGACAAGCACCCAATGGTCCATACTCTATGACCTTAAACAAAGAGTAGTACGTCCTCACCGCCTGATGTTAAACTGCACAGAGTCTAATAATACCCATCGTCCTAACCACATGATGTTAAACAACATGGATTTCATCCTTATCACACGAAGTTAAACTAAACAGAGATTAAAAGTTAAAAATGCCTTTTGCCCCTGTGTATGGACCAGACCTGCACAAGGTGTATCCATCATCCTTGTCGCATGACGTTAAACTACACAGATTTCAGAGAACTACATACGTCTTGATTCCTTCCCTCGCAGGATACGTAGTGACGCTGAGATCCCCTATCCTAGCCCAGCCACTCCCAAATTAAAGTTAAAAATGCCTTCTTCCCCCCGTGTACAGACCAGACCTGCACGAGGTGTATCCCTCTTCCTCACCGCACGATGTCAAACTGCACGGACAAGAAGTTAAAAATGCCCACTCCCCCCCCCCCCGTGTACGGACTAGACCTGCACGGGGTGTACTTCTTTCAGAGAACTATGTATAGCTTGATTCCTGCCCCCGCAGGATACTTAGTAACGCCAGGGTTCCCTGTCCTGGCCCATCCACCTCCAAATGAAATAAAATAGAAGTTAAACAATGCCCCTTCCCCCGTGTACGGACCCTCCCTGCACGGGGTGTACTTCTTCCAGAGAACTACGTGTGTCTTGATTCATGCCCTCGCAGGATATGTAGTGATTCCAGGGTTCCCCTTCCTGGCCCAACACCCTGAACAAAAGATAAAAATTCCCTTTCCACCCCGTGTACGGATCAGACCAGCATGGGGTGTACTTCTCTTCCTTACGACACGACGTAAAACTACACGGATAGCATGATTTATAAATTCTCCCTTTTCCCCATGTATGGGATAGACCTGCACGGGGTGTATTTTGGCGTCCTTATCGCACGACGATAAATTGCACGCACAATAATGTTAATAATTCTCCCTTCCCCTGTAACACCCTGAGATTTTATGAAAAATATTCTTTTTAATTTCATTAATGTCTTGTGTTATACGCTACACCAAAAGGAGCTTTCACAACACACATCTTTGACCTATCTTGAATTACACGCAATCGCGACCATCCATGATAGCGTGTGTTGTACGCAACACCAAGTTTCACTAAACAACGATATACTATTAAAATATTATTAAAACTAGCCGTTATGAATAGTAATAACCACTTTTTGAAATTTTGTAAATTTTATTTTTCAAAATGGATTTCATTTTTGGATTCGGAATATCGAAATTAGCTTAGGGTGAAATTTTGGTACTTTTCGGATAACTTTCATATTCCGATGAATAGTGAAAATTACTAAATTTTAATTAAAAACAACTTTTTTAATAGAAATAATTAATAGTAATAAATTATTAATTTGAGTGGTTTTAAAGTTTATTTAGAATATATTTTTACAATTTAATACAATGTTGGTCATTGGATGTAATTTCACATTTAAACCAGTTATAAACAAGTGTCAATCTTTTGATAGTTATTATCTCTTAAAAACACGCCTTTTGTTTAGACGACGGGAATTAATTTTTAAATTAATTAATGCAACTGATATGTTTTTAATTTGGTAAAATAGAAATCATTTTTGAGTTCATAATATCAAATATAGCTTAGGCCTAATTTTTTGGTATTTTTCTGAAAACTTTCAATTTTTGATGAATAGTGAAACCACTAAGTGGTAGGTTAAAAACTGAATTTTGCATAAAACATAATTTTACCGCTTCTGTGAATGGAATTTCGAAAATCCGACAGACACGGATAATATCAAGGACTAAAATGTGGTTCAATGAGATGAAAATAATTTTTGGTGAATAGTAACTTTTTACCTTTTTTTTACCACGGTTAATAGTAAATAGGGTAACTAAGGGTAAATATGATATTACTATTACCCTAACACATGTCCTAATCCTATTGGATAAGTGTAATTCGACCAAAAACAACCTTATGAATAAAATATGACAATTTAGGCCCACTTGGATTAGATTAGGACATTTATTATTAATTTATTTAAAGAAGGGTTAAAAGAGTTAAAATCAAAGTTTATTTACTAAAACATTTTTAATATGGGGTTATACATAAGATAAATTCGACTATAAATATTCATTAGAAAGATAAAAAGATTTCCTACATAATGGTATTTTATTTGTAATTTTTAGACATTAAATAATTTAATTTATTTATGACACAATGATGATGCAGTAATTATCTTATTAATAAAATATTGACATAATTGATGTTATAAACACCAAAATAAATGTAATTTGAGACTTTTTATGAATTCAACTAATTTTATAGGTTACTATGATATATTAGTGTTGATTTAATCAACTTGTTTTGAATATATAATTCTGTTATGACTTTCACAAAAATCATATATCAAATAGTGTCAAAATTGACACAAAATAGTTTTTAAATAAAATAAAATATTATTAATTGTTATTTTATTCCTAAAAATCTACGGTTCGGCCAAATGACTTAGATAAGGATATATATATTAATAATAAACAATTTGGGGTAAGTTTGGCATGTTATAGTAATTGTATTAACCATATAGTGTAAGAAAACAAAAAGACACGGTAAAAGTTAAATTATTTAACTAAGAGTTAAATCTAATTGATAAGGTTAAAATAATAACCTAAATTTGTCTAAATACTATTGGTTGATAGGATTTCGACCCATACCCACTTTAGCTTCAAAATAAGACCCTTTGGAACCATTATAAACCGATTTTGACTTTAATATAAAATAATATTTTGAGATATTCCTATGGTGCCCCTCTCCTCCCTTATAAAAGGGCACCTCCTCCCCCTCCTCCTCACACCAATTTGAGCACTCAAGATCGGAAAACCCCTGCCAAAATCCCTTCTCCACTTCCCTAGAATAATCCTAGAGGTCCTGGTCTTCTTTAAAGACCAATCTTAGTTCCCTAAGTGGAGGATTCAAAGAGGCGTTTCAAAGAAGAGGTAATATCCATTACCGATCTTTTCAATTTCTTTCTTATTCAACTTCTTCTTCTTTCGTTGTTTCACGATAAAGTAATAACATCAGTATTACTTACATACTGATATGTTATTATAAATATGAAACAACCCTAATTCACCTTCTATCCATCCTACGGAAAAATGAAATCACCGCGCGTGCGTACGTACGGAATACCGTCTCCACGCCGTGGTGTAATCTATTTTCCATCATAACCTTACAAGGATGGGTATAATGGTGTAATGAGTAATTATATATGATTATTATAAAGTTATATTGATACTGAAATAGTCTACATACACTTCAACACAATTCCATGACCACGGGAACGATATCATCGCTCGTGCGTACGTACGGACTACCGTCTCCACGACGCGATGGGATTCATTCTCCATGTTAACCATTTAAGAATGATTATAAAGTATATATAAGAAATAATAATGAAATATATGACATTATAAAGCTACTGGATTTATGTATATATATATATATGTATGTAATCTACTTACTTCCATTCAAGACAATAAGGAAAGGAAAACAGCGTTCATGCGTACGTACGGACTACCGTCTCCATGAACGGTGTTTTTAATTTCATTTATCTATCTATTTTATATATATATACTGAATATATATGATATATAAATCATATTTTATATTCTGTAAGTAAGTAAATCATGATATAAGTAATAATAATGTCAAGAAAAACAAGTCAAAACACCTACGATAAATGAAACGATTTTACCCAAAATGCTTCTTTAACATGGAATTTAAAAAAGAACGGGTAATATAAAGTCATAAGTGAACCATATATGATATCATAACAATGAATATGATTATGTAATAAGTCAATGACATTATTTAAATCATTATACAGGATGTTTGGACACATACGAAGCAAATCGGACCTAAGGTAAGGGAAATTCTCGCAATCTCAATTTTTATCCGAGATTGTTTATACTTTGAAATTTACTGGGGTGTATTTTATCATCCAAATACATGTTTCCTCAATATGTAATATTATTTCCATCCATATACAATTATTTAAATCCAATTTTACCCTTCGTTGAGTTTTTAGTAAAAGATATGAAAGGAATCTTTTGTCGTTTTTCGTACGAGGTACTTTTTGACCTTTCCGACAAAAGTATGAGAAGAATGTTTTTTTTAACTTAAATGGCACGAACGGATTTTTACGGTTTTATAAAGCCTTATTTTCATGAAGCTTCCTCCAAAAGATTTCATGACTATTTTCAATAAAATCTCTTTTTTTTAAAATTGCATGATGTTTTGTGAAAATAAATTGATTTTGAAGAAGAAAGGATATTTTCCTCAAGAATTCATTTCAAGTGTTTTATCAAAATTATTTTCCATCTAAGATAATAAAGGGTTCTGTTTCTATCCATATTTTTTTTACATTGATTTGACTATGTTGTGATGGAATTATGTTTATGAATTCCTTTATCTTATATGAATGGTTTTATGATGTCATGTTGTTTAAGAATCCCATTTTTATTACATGGGTTATGCAATGATGTATGATTTATGATTTTGTGGCACACATAAGAATGGTATCATTATGAGATGGGTGGGACCTATATCTCCCTCCAATGCATTGGGTAAAGATTTTATATCTAATGAGATAGACATGGCTTGAATGGTTGGTTATACCGGTTCAGTGAAACAGGACTGAAACGAGGGTCACTCGATTCCGAAATGGACTTTGTCCACTAAGATAGTCTTGGAAATGAGTCTTGACTAACAAGAAATGATTCTCTATGATTATGTGTGTATGACACAAAGTTTACTGTTTTAAGTTATGATTATTGTGAATACATTTCACTGCCATGAGTTATCCCAGGTTATTAAATTATGATCTCTTTTGCAGGTTAAGATTTCCAAAAGTTATGTTCTTATGAATATGATGTGATTGATTTTTCTTTTGTTTACCCTTACTGAGCATTTGAGCTCACCCTTTTATGTTTTCTTTTCCCCAGGATATAAAGAAAGGTTTTAGGTAAAAAAAAGGGAAGATCTTTATGGGAGATATTGAAGATCTTTCACCACGATTAGAAGATTACGTTCCGAGTTTCCAAAGACACTAAACTATTACGGTCCTTGTGTGTGTGTTTTTGTTATGTACTAAGTATTCCGCAAAAGTAATGTAATGTCCATGTACGTCAGGCTTCGGGTCTCTACAGTTGGTATCAGAGGAAAGGTTTAGTCAACCTTTGGAAACTAGGATGCGAGAACTTTAGTGAGATCCCTAGAGATATTTATAAGGTTTGTATAGGGATGTCCCTAAGGATAAGTATACGTATAGGATACAGTCCTATAACTATGGTAATGATCTTAGAATTTAACCTAAGAAGTTAGATATTGAGGGTACTCCCCCTTTACTATATTGTTTTCCCTAGCATTATTTTTTCCTCTCACACTATTCTTTTTGGGTTTTAGAAGATGGCTGGAACCCGATGGAACCGTGTTGATCAATGCAATGGACAATGTAATGATTTTCCTCCTGAACAAACAAATGTTATGGGAGATGGAGTGCAAAATCTTATTTCTATACTTACAGAAGCTATGAATCATTCTGGACTTCCAAATGAGCAGAGAAGGGAAAAATATTCTATTGAGTCCTTCATGAGGCAACATCCACCTTCTTTCAATGGGTCTTCCGATCCACTTGTTGCTGAACAATGGATCAGTACCACTGAAAAGATATTTTCAGTTCTTCAATGTTCGGAACATGATAAAGTCATCTTAGCAGTATATCGTTTTTAAGGTGAAGCTGATCAATGGTGGAATCTTATCAAGAATACGAGGCCAAGAGATGAAATTGAGTCCATGGAATGGGACGAGTTCAAGAACTTGTTTTTCAGTAAGTACTTCCCTCGTATTCTTCGAATAAAGATGGAAAAGGAGTTTCTTGAGCTGAAGCAGAAGGATGATGAATCTTTTGGTATATACGAAGCGAATTTTACAAGACTTGCAAGGTATGCATCTGGCATTATCATCCAACCTGAAAGTAAAGTTGATCGATTTTTCAGTGGCTTAAAACCAAGTCTTCGAAGGGCATTAGCTATAAGAGACTTTAGTAGCTATGAATAAATTGTGCGTTGTGCTATCAAGGTATAAATGGAAGTTGGTGTTACATATCCATCTCAGGGTTTTGACAAGAAACGAAAGATGGAGTTCAAGGAGAAATCTCAGAATAATGGTGAAAAGAAGATGAATGTTTCCATATGCTCAAAGTGTGGAAAGAAGCATGGTGGAGATTGTCTTAAAGGGACTAGAAAATGTTTTAAGTGTGGAAAAGAAGGTCATCGAGCAGCTGAGTGTCGAAGTAATGGAAAAAGGGTTTCTAATGATGTGAATAAAGCAAACACTGCAGAGAACGCACCACCAACACTTCAATGTTTCAAGTGCAAGGAAATGGGGCATTATGCCAATAAATTCCCTAATCCAAGGGTTAGTGATGATCGACATGAGCAACCGCTTAAGGCAAAGGACAAAGGGAAGTCACATGCGATCACTATTGGAAATGTTGAATATGACAACGATGTGGTGGAATGATTAAGTGTTTATGTAATGGGATTCCAAAATAATGTTGTATCATGGAGTATTGGAATATTTATGTATTGGTCTAATGTGGTATTCAAAGTAATTGAGATATTTTTGGAAATAAGATGATATGCGCATAATGAAGGGAAAACGAGAAAAAGAAATGTTTAACAGTATTCATGAGCTCAGGATTGATATAAGGACTAAGTTATATCATGGTTTGAGTATATAGAATTTTGAGGATTTAGGTATGTGGAAAGTGTTAACTTTTAACTGCATTCATGTTTTCACTAAGGTATTCAAGAGAATACACGATTAAGGACTTTGAATGTTTGGAATGTGACCAACAAAACATATCTTATGATATATAGGGATCGACGATGGTGTTAAATCTCTGGTAATCGTTTTCACTATGTTATGAGAGTGGACTGCAGTATTATGGATAAGCCTAAAGATTGGAATGGATTTTGTTGGACATAAGTTAGTATTGTTTAAGGATAAAAGTTTTTTCGATATTATTGATGGGATGTTATAGTAATATAGTTTTAGAAAAAGGACAACCTGCAGGACGGGCGACAGCCCATCGCGCCGGACAAGGCCGTAGGAATCGAACCCACAACCGAAATGCGACTGGCCTTTATCGCCTACCACTGGCCTACAAGAAGTCCCTGTTTAGTAGAAACTAGATTTATTATATTAAGCAGTATGATATATTAATTATAAGTCCATTTTAGGAACCATATATGATTAATCTCACTATAGAATGACTTATATATATTTAATAACTTTTTCTAACCTTCTGTTTGAGACAGATGGAATGACCCGTCATTCTATCACATGATCTGCTAACACTTCACGAATAAAAAATTCAACATCATTTATTTAAGAGATGAAGTGGAAATTGTTCAAGGCACGAACAACAGTGAGATTGTACCAAAATAAAGTAAGTATTTATTCTAATTCAAATTTTCAACTTTAGGGAAATGATCTTGAAAACCAAAAATGTTGTCCTAGTGATCTTATACCTGATGAATCATATGGTAACTTATATCATCACAAATCTATGGATTTGTGATTACTGGCTTTTCTATAGCCATGTTCTCTACCACTCTCCATCAGAACATGATGGTTAGATTTTTCTTCCATATCCATATTTTTACCTATGTGGAAACCCAGAGATTAGTTTATTTGGGTAACCGTTACGTTTCATACTTTCGTTTTTAAAGATTGGTTTTGGTATTCCTTTTTACGATGTGGGTTTTGATTAAAGAAACTTTCGAATAGTAAACCATTTATAACCCCGATGAATTTCGAGGGCGAAATTCATTTTAAGGGGGGTAGAATGTAACACCCTGAGATTTTATGAAAAATATTCTTTTTAATTTCATTAATGTCTTGTGTTATACGCTACACCAAAAGGAGCTTTCACAACACACATCTCTGACCTGGCTTGAATTACACGCAATCGCGACCTTCCATGATAGCGTGTGTTGTACGCAACACCAAGTTTCACTAAACAACGATATGCTATTAAAATATTATTAAAACTAGCCGTTATGAATAGTAATAACCACTTTTTGAAATTTTTTAAATTTTATTTTTCAAAATGGATTTCATTTTTGGATTCGGAATATCGAAATTAGCTTAGGGTGAAATTTTGGCACTTTTCAGATAACTTTCATATTCCGATGAATAGTGAAAATTACTAAATTTTAATTAAAAACAACTTTTTTAATAGAAATAATTAATAGTAATAAATTATTAATTTGAGTGGTTTTAAAGTATATTTAGAATATATTTTTAAAATTTAATACAATGTTGGTCATTGGATGTAATTTCACATTTAAACCAGTTATAAACAAGTGTCAATCTTTTGATAGTTATTATCTCTTAAAAACACGCCTTTTGTTTAGACGACAGGAATTAATTTTTAAATTAATTAATGCAACTGATATGTTTTGAATTTGGTAAAATAGAAATCATTTTTGAGTTCATAATATCAAATATAGCTTAGGCCTAATTTTTGGTATTTTTCTGAAAACTTTCAATTTTTGATGAATAGTGAAACCACTAAGTGGTAGGTTAAAAACTGAATTTTGCATAAAACTTAATTTTACCGCTTTTGTGAATGGAATTTCGAAAATCCGACAGACACGGTTAATATCAAGGACTAAAATGTGGTTCAATGAGATTAAAATAATTTTTGGTGAATAGTAACTTTTTACCTTTTTTTTACCACGGTTAATAGTAAATAGGGTAACTAAGGGTAAATATGATATTACTATTACCCTAACACATGTCCTAATTCTATTGGATAAGTGTAATTCGACCAAAAACAACCTTATGAATAAAATATGACCATTTAGGCCCACTTGGATTAGATAAGGACATTTATTATTAATTTATTTAAAGAAGGGTTAAAAGAGTTAAAATCATAGTTTATTTACTAAAACATTTTTAATATGGGGTTATACATAAGATAAATTCGACTATAAATATTCATTAGAAAGATAAAAAGATTTTCTACATAATGGTATTTTATTTGTAATTTTTATACATTAAATAATTTAATTTATTTATGACACAATGATGATGCAGTAATTTTCTTATTAATGAAATATTGACATAATTGATGTTATAAACACCAAAATAAATGTAATTTGAGACTTTTTATGAATTAAACTAATTTTATAGGTTACTATGATATATTAGTGTTGATTTAATCAACTTGGTTCGAATATATAATTCTGTTATGACTTTTACAAAAATCATATATCAAATAGTGTCAAAATTGACACAAAATAGTTTTTAAATCAAATATTATATTATTAATTGTTATTGTATTCCTAAAAATCTAAGGTTCGGCAAAATGACTTAGATAAGGATATATATATTAATAATAAACAATTTGGGGTTAGTTTGGCATGTTATAGTAAGTGTATTAACCATATAGTGTAAGAAAACAAAAAGACACGGTAAAAGTTAAATTATTTAACTTAGAGTTAAATCTAATTGATAAGGTTAAAATAATAAAATAAACTTGTCTAAATCCTATTGGTTGATAGGATTTCGACCCAGCCCCACTTTATCTTCGAAATAAGACCCTTTGGAACCATTATAAACCGATTTTTACTTTAATATAAAATAATATTTTGAGATATTCCTAAGGTGCCCCTCTCCTCCCTTATAAAAGGGAACCTCCTCCCCCTCCTCCTCACACCAATTTGAGCACTCAAGCTCGGCCAACCCCTGACAAAATCCCTTCTCAACTTCCCTAGAATAATCCTATAGGTCCTGGTCTTCTTCAAAGACCAATCTTAGTTCCCTAAGTGGAGGATTCAAAGAGGCGTTTCAAAGAAGAGGTAATATCCATTACCGATCTTTTCAATTTCTTTCTTATTCAACTTCTTCTTCTTTAGTTGTTTCATGATAAAGTAATAACATAAGTATTACTTACATAATGATATGTTATTATAAATATGAAACAACCCTAATTCACCTTCTATCCATCCTATGGAAAAATGAAATCACCGCGCGTACGTACGTACGGAATACCGTCTCCACGCCGTGGTGTAATCTATTTTCCATCATAACCTTACAAGGATGGGTATAATGGTGTAATGAGTAATTATATATGATTATTATAAAGTTATATTGATACTGAAATAGTCTACATACACTTAAACACAATTCCATGACCATGGGAACGATATCATCGCTCGTGCGTACGTACGGACTACCGTCTCCACGACGCGATGGGATTCATTCTCCATGTTAACCATTTAAGAATGATTATAAAGTATATATAAGAAATAATAATGAAATATGTGGCATTATAAAGCTATTGGATTTATGTATATATATATATGTATGTCATCTACTTACTTCCATTCAAGACAATAAGGAAAGGAAAACAGCGTTCATGCGTACGTACGGACTACCGTCTCCATGAACGGTGTTTTTAATTTCATTTATCTATCTATTATATATATATATACTGAATATATATGATATATAAATCATATTTTATATTCTGGAAGTAAGTAAATAATGATATATGTAATAATAATTTCAAGAACAACAAGTCAAAACACCTACGATAAATGAAACGATTTTACCCAAAACGCTTCTTTAACATGGAATTTACAAAAGAACGGGTAATATAAAGTCATAAGTGAACCATATATGATATCATAACAATGAATATGATTCTTTAATAATTCAATGACATTATTTAAATCATTATACAGGAGGTTCGGATACATACGAAGCAAATCGGACCTAAGGTAAGGGAAAATCTCGCAATCTAAATTTTTATCTGAGATTGTTTATACTTTGAAATTTACTGGGGTGTATTTTATCATCCAAATACATGTTTCCTCAATATGTAATATTATTTCCATCCACCTACAATTATTTAAATCCAATTTTACCCTTCGGTGAGTTTTTATTAAAAGATTTGAAAGGAATCTTTTGTCGTTTTTCGTACGAGGTACTTTTTGACTTTTCCGACAAAAGTACGAGAAGAATGTTTTTTTTAACTTAAATGGCACGAACGGATTTTTACGGTTTTATAAAGCCTTATTTTCATGAAGCTTCCTCCAAAAGATTTCATGACTATTTTCAATAAAATCTCTTTCTTTTAAAATTTCATGATGTTTTGTGAAAATAAATTGATTTTGAAGAAGAAAGGATATTTTCCTCAAGAATTCATTTCAAGTGTTTTATCAAAATTATTTTCCATCTAAGATAATAAAGGGTTCTGTTTCTATCCATATTTTTTTTACATTGATTTGACTATGTTGTGATGGAATTATGTTTATGAATTCCTTTATCTTATATGAATGGTTTTATGATGTCATGTTGTTTAAGAATCCCATTTTTATTACATGGGTTATGCAATGATGTATGATTTATGATTTTGTGGCACACATAAGAATGGTATCATTATGAGATGGGTGGGACCTATATCTCCCTCCAATGCATTGGGTAAAGATTTTATATCTCATGAGATAGACATGGATGGAATGGTAGATTATACCGGTTCAGTCAAACAGGACTGAAACGAGGGTCACTCGATTCAGAAATGGACTTTGTCCACTAAGATAGTCTTGGAAATGAGTCTTGACTAACAAGAAATGATTCTCTATGATTATGTGTGTATGCCACAAAGTTTAATGTTTTAAGTTATGATTATTGTGAATACATTTCACTGCCATGAGTTATCCCAGGTTATTAAATTATGATCTCTTTTGCAGGTTAAGATTTCCAAAAGTTATGTTCTTATGAATATGATGTGATTGATTTTTCTTTTTTTTACCCTTACTGAGAATTTGAGCTCACCCTTTTATGTTTTCTTTTCCCCAGGATATAAAGAAATGTTTTAGGTAAAAAAAAGGAAGATATTTATTGGAGATATTGAAGATCTTTCACCACGATTAGAAGATTACGTTCCGAGTTTCCAAAGACACTAAACTATTACGGTCCTTGTGTGTGTGTTTTTGTTATGTACTAAGTATTCCGCAAAAGTAATGTAATGTCCATGTACGTCAGGATTCGGGTCTCTACATCCCCCGTGTACGGATCGGACCTGCACGAGGTGTATTCCTCGTCCTTACCGCATGACGTTAAACTGCACAGACCTCATCCTTACCGCATGACGTTAAAATGCACAGACCTCATCCTTACCGCATGACGTTAAACTACACGGACCTCGTCCTTACCGCATGATGTTAAACTACACAGACTTCATCCTCACCGCATGATGTTAAACTACATGGACTTCGCCGTGACCCACCCAAGACACATGGTGATACGAGATGGAGATACTCCTTTCAAATTTGGATGCATCCTCTCCATACATCAAACTCCACTACCTAGACAATTATGGATCTTCATAACCACTCATGTCCATCAGAAGTGAAAATTAATCGACCCATGGACACCTTTTTGCAACTATTCGTACCATTCCCTCAGCGGCTTTGCATATTGATAGCCCCTGGCCCGTCTACCAAAGGCAAGATTTCCTCGGGCGACACTCTTCCTAGCTCTGTATGCCTACCAGCCTCAGAGCCCCGGTATCACATCTCCCGATCGAAAAATTTATGGAGAAGTGGTTTATAAGTTCATTCCCCTCTTCACATCCAAGTGTTGCCAGTGTATCCCTATCTGGCTAGCCTATGTGTCCACCAGCGGTTCACATAGCGACCTGCATCAACGAACATCAAGCAAGGACTAGGCTACATTGACTCAACGGAAAACTGTAGTGAAGATGTTTTTTGTATACTTGGACACCATTATCCCCATGTGCCGAACTCTGCATTATGAGAAATCGCGGATTCTCATAATCATTCATGGCCATCGGAAGTGGAAAGTTATCGACCCGGGGACACCTTTGTACGACTATGCATACCATGCCCTCAGCGGCTCTGCATAATGATAGCCCTTGGCTCATATATAAAATCCCAAATTTACTTGGGCATTACTATTCCAAGATTCATACGCTTATCAGCCTCAGCTCCCCCACACCACACCTCCTGATCTGGGAAAAATCAATGTTGCAGTTTACAACCTCCATCCCCCACCTTGTTCCATGTATATCAGAACATGTTGACTCAGTTATCCTTCGAGTGACTGCAGTAATAGTCGCCCAATGGTACAAGCACTATGACTGCTAAACTAGGAGTACCTCATCCTTACCACACGATGTTAAACTGCATGGAGTAAAGGTACACCCCCACATGCAAAATAAATCTGTGCAGGGAGCTCTCTAAACTTTAACAACAACTAGGGTCGAGTATGCCCGACATGTTCAGACATTTCCTTCCTTGATGACAGACATCGTGGCCCGGACAATTGTGGATCTTTATAACCATTCATGGCCATCGGAAGAGAAAATTCATCGACCCGAAGGCACCTTTTCATGACTATGCATACCATGCTCTCAGCGGCTCTACATATTGATAGCCCCTGGCTCATCTACCAAAGGCAAGATTTCCCCGGGCGATACTCTTCCTAGATCCGTACGCTTACCAGCCTCAGAGCCTCCGTGACATCTCTCCTAATCCAAGAAGCCCCGGAACCATGATTTACACCATCAACCCCCCCTCCACGTCTTGGACATGCCAAGATAGTCCAGCCCAATTACATTCTAATCAAGAGTGGCCTTTTTAACTACGTCTTTACCACACGACGTTAAACTGCATGGTCAATCGTCCTTGCTGCAAGACGTTAAACTGCACAACATTGGAAAAGGAAATAAAAATGCCCCTTGTGTTTACCATATAACGCTAAACTGCATAATCAAACCTGCCATGGGTTCAGTAAGGAACAGTGGCATTTCTATGTACTTCAGTGCATGGGTCAAACCGGCACAAGCCACCGTCTCACACCCGCGTGAGAAGGGATTACTTCACCCATTCTCGGGATGTTCAGTCTAGATGTTTCCACCATGTCCAAGAACCCTCTCATCATGAACCATAATCTATACTCAGAAAAATCTGGACCCTCATAAGCCACCCCTGGTGGTCCCAAATCTCAACTTCCCTGAAGTTGCTTGGCTATCGGGGGAAAACAATTGTTGACCTAAGAACACCTTTGCATGACTATGCATACCATGCCCTCAGCAGATCTGCATATTGATCGCCCCTGGCCCATCTACCAAAGGTAGGACTTCCTTAGGCAATTCTTCTCTTTGTACGCCTCTTGGCCTCCGAGCCCCCATGTCTATCCCGGGATTCTGAAACCCTTTGAGTTACAGATTACCAACCTCTTTCACAAACCTTCCAGAATATGGTGGAACATCTCTGAAAATATTACTGAGGACCAGGAGAAGCCGTTCCATTCCAGATGATGTCCCAGCTGCATGACTTTAAACTATGCCAAGCTTCGCTAGATAAATTCATAGGACATGAACCTAGCTTCCACACTCCTGATTGATGCAGATGTTCTCAAAACCTTTCAGACGTCACATACCCTTTCCAAGCCACCCCCAGTGGTTTTCATAATTCTCCAAGCCACCCATGGTGGTTTCCATAAGCCAGACTTTCATGAAGTCCTATATCCATCAGAAATGAAGAGTCATTGACTTAAGGACACCTTTGCACGACTATGCATACCATGCCCTCAGCGGCTCTACCTATTGATCACCGCTGGCCTGTCTACCAAAGGCAAGATTTCCTTAAGGCAATGCTCCTCCCACCTCTTAATGCCAACGCGACTCCCATGCCTTGAGACATGCCCTACATGTGATTCAAATTTAAACACACTCCCTCCAAATGCGTCAGAAGGACACTGCGACATATTTTAATCAACCAAACCCCATTGGGGCCCTTACCCCACCATATTTGGTCAAAGATGTTTGACCTAAAACATCAGTAATGATAGTCTTGTCAGTGGGGACTTAAACCATTCACAAAAAGAGGCACAAAGACTATTAGGCCGAAAACCCGAAAAGGGAGACCTAAGAAAAAGTCAGGCCAGACCCGTTGGGTTCACACTAAATCAGCCCACACAAAATCAGGGTATTCAAAGAAGAGACAAAAAATTTGTAAAGATTTTCTACAAATCCACAGAAATAGTCAAACTATGCTCGCTGGACCCCATGGTCTATGAAAAAGTTAGAGTTTGCTTTCCTGAGGTAAGATTAATTTTGATTCAGTGAATTGTTATTTACACAACATTTGTTCTAGTAACAATAATATTTCCCAGCAACAAGTGATTGAAAGAGAATTCATTTCCTTCGAACAAAAAGGGAGGATGTCCAAAAACTGGGGTCTCTCCCTCACAAAAAAATGAAGGGAGAGGGTTAAGTAAAACAGAGGGTACAAGAGTGGCTCTGATAGTCATAAAGGATCCTGACTCTCTCTCTCCACCAGATTAGAAACCGTGCGACGGAGGTCGTTGCAAGACCGTTCCAATACGGCCTTTTCCCTGGATTCAACCTCATCCACCAGATGAGTACACTCCACCATTTTTTGGGGATCATTGATCCCTTTTCTGGTGGATTCGAGATGACTAGTCATAGCTGACAACTGATTCCTCAGCATCACTTCCCTTTCTTTACATTCATGCAACTCGGAGGATAGGACGACCGCCTGATCTCGAGAGGTCGCCTTCTGCTCTATAAATTGATGGAGATTTATCATGGATTCCTCTAGAGCTCGAGTCCTGCAATGAGCGGCAGCAAAGTGAGAAAGTTTGCATTCACTAGTGGCAGATTTCTCATGGGCCATGAAAACTTGACAAGTAAGAGAATGAAACTACCAATAGTCAAATCCACCTGACCCCAAACCCAAGAAGAGCTGTCGAAGAGCTTCAGTCTTAGTTGCCATCTCTGTTAGAGGAGTTTCGGCGACGATATCGCAAATCCAAGGCTAGTCCCACCTGGGCACCACCCGGTGGTTCTCCATAACACAAGGATCTTTGGTATGCTCGCCGGATAGCATGAGAACGAAATCTGGCATTGCAACCAGTGCAGGAATGTGCTCGCTAGATGTTGGTTCCGAAGCTGGAAATTCTAGAGCCTTTAACCCCGGTTCGGGCTTGGGGAGCAATTTTCTAAGCCTGGTAGCAACTGGAAAAAATTCCGGGATTGTCTCACTGGGACTCGGAACCACAGGGTCGTCCTCATCCACATCCAAGAAGGATGAACCCGTCTGAACTTCGGCCACCGCAGGACTGGGAGAGGAAAATCCCCTGAGCCACTTTGATCAACGAGCCATCAGTCGATCCTCCCTTAGAGCTGACGAGGAAGGTGAGGTGGACGCAACAGCCGCAGTACCTCCTAATTTGGGAACCTGCCGGACGACCTTCCCTAGGATCCCATCGGGATAGTATTTTTCCCACGCCTTTGTATACTCCATGGAAAGGTCGGAGACCGCCCCCACGACTGGCAGGGGAATGCCCATGTCAAATCCCTCCCACGTCAGCATCAACCACCATTGACGATGTATGGACAGGTGCAGTCCTCGAGCCTGAGGAGGGGGAAGGGAATCTTGGACTTGCATGCTCCCAAACTGGTGATAAAAATGATACGGGACATACAGCTCGCACAGAGAAACCCCATCGATCCACGCAGAAATAAATCTATCCCACAGAGAGATCATGTAAGAACGCTCCTCTAGGATCCCATGGCGGTTTTCAACTAAGACGCCAGAAGGGGTGGGGTAAGGAGTGAAAGAAAACTGGGAAAAGTCACTCAGAAGCTCGAGGACTTCACCAGGGCTGAGGAATTTTAGGCGAACTCCACCTATGTTAAGCAGGGTAAGCCGAAAAGTAGGAAGCAGGATGACTGTTTTGTGATGATACTCATAATAGTGATAATGATCTGCTACCTAGACATACAAAAATTGAAATGGTCCACTCAGACGGAAGGGTGAACCACCCTTCTGCATGTGAACCAGCAGTTCATAAATATGAGCCAATGTGGACATGACAAAATTCACCAGGCGACCCTCTGCAAGCTCAACTGCTATCATCAGGGTGCAAGCCCTAATGCAAGGGTTAATATCCCAAGAAGGGAATAGCCACCCGCTCAGGAACATAGAAAACAAACCTTCCAGTCGGAGCATAGGCGGCACACCGGGGCGCACCTCGTAACCCCATGAAAGGTAGTCTCCTGCCTCTAGAACCACCCAGTAGGAAACTGGGGAGGTTCGTGACTGTTGAGAAGGATGAGTCCTGGGGTGCTTGATCTTTGGCACAGGACCAGTGGTGTTCAGAAATAACCCTATTTAGGTACTATAGGGAATAAGAAAGTGGGAACGCAAGGCCGGAACCAGTGATTGTTCCGCCATATCCAACGGATCTCTCGCCAATAAAGGCACTTGTTCGACGTCATCCCATGCGTCAGGGGAAGGCAGAAATTCGTCATACATTTCACCAATAACCGGGAGTCCTCCCAATTTATGGATATCCTACAGACTAATGCCAACTTCACCATGGTCAAGGTGGAAAGTATTAGTGCTTGAACACCAGCGATTGAGTTGTTCTGGAAGGACCAAGGATGGTGGGTAAATAGAAAATTGGGAATCCCTCACTGCGGAGTATAAATTGACTGCTTCTAGTGATTCAGGAGACTCTCGGCAGTGACGATGGACCCAGAAAGCCCAGGCTCAGTCATTTTAGAAGAGCCTGCCAGATCGAAGATCCCACATAGGAATCCACCCCGTATCGGGATCTACTCGATCAAGGTTGATAATAGAAGGGTAACTCATGAAGACTACTTCATGGGAAATGTTTCGGGCGTGCTGATCAATTTAGGTCCAAACAGAGCCTCTCAAAATAAAAGGCATCTTTCTGTTCAGAGTCGGAAACCATCTCCCCCGATTTGGTAAGGTTCTCTTGAATACACTTGGATGACGCTTCCACGGACGGAGAAGGAAGACCTGAGAAAGTGGGGGAAATAGGGACATTGTCTTGAAGACCGAATCCATGAAGAAGAAGCCTATTTGATAGTGGATAATCTAGGAGCTCAAGAGGGAGAAAGTCTTTAAAGACACCATCTTCAGGAATGATGGACTGACTAGGGTCCTCTTGGATGTTCTCCGCTCTGCAAATCATAGCTAAACGTCTCCCTGAGCCAATTGCGAGCGGCTCTGCCGTAGGCCTCGGTGAAGAACAAGGGGGAACCATATATTCTCCCTACACGATGAGAACCAACAAGTGGTTAGTCCAGAATAAAATTTGTTGGACAAAAATACCAAATATATTTCTGGGGTCAGTTGAGGAGCCTTCATAGAAAAGTCCACGAGGAGGCCTCAAAGGATTGTTCGCGATGATAGCATCACACGAACCAGCCTTTTGCGAAAGCATTCCGCGAAACCCTAGCCCGTAGAGCGTTGACCAGGAAACCATGGACCAGGTTGCTCCGTAGAATTTCAATCCTGAATTTAAGTGGTTAACTTTTGAATACATATAAATTTTTTTTGGTCAAGAGATTTTAGTCCGCGAAGCATCGAAACTGCAGAGCACCAAAACTGGGAAGCGAGTTCCTACGTGGCCCATCGTAACTTAATTTTTAATTAATTAAAAGCGTTAGCTCGTAGTTGGGACATTGATCCACGGATGAAGAATGGAACGAACAAGAAATGGTTCATGAAAGTAGCAGCCGGTTCACGGACGAAGCGTTCCACTAAGGAACAAGCACGTACATGCAAAAAAGCTCTGGTTTCGCGAAGAATCCGGTAAAGGAAAAATGAAGGACCCACCGTATTTATAGGCAGGTTCCCCTACCGGGTCCACCTCTGTACTACGAACTACTCGAGTTTCAGGACCACTCTTCATCAGAATAGCATCCTCTTCATTCCAATCAGACCCCATTCTGATGGGGGGCATTTTTAGGGTCCTGAAAAATCCGCAAAGGAGAATGATGATCCCCTTTAACTCAAGGGATATTCTACCCAATTTCACCTAAAAAGGATGGGAAAATGTGGAAAACCCTCAAGGATGGAAAAGGAGGAACCGGACCGCGGACCGATCTCATGTTAACGACGCACAGCCGGTTCCGTGGAGCGTCCCCCCCCCCCCCCCTCCGCGGACCGTTGTCGTTCGCGGAAAGAAGTCGGAGATTTTCCGCGGGCGCGAAGTAGGGCGGGTTCCAATCCGGTTCACCGTCATGAACCACCCCAGCTACGAGCCGTGTCAGCCGGCCCGAACCTCCTCTACCATCGTTCGTGAAATGGAGGCGGAACCCTCCACGGCCGCAAAGCACTTCCCTTGTTCGGTTCGTGGGGGGGAGAAGTGCTCAATACCCACCGCAAATTACGGATTGATCAAGTCAGCCGTATACTGGGTATTCGGTCATGGGCCTCCGTAAAATGTGTTGCGTGACCATAGATACATATCTTTCCCTACTCTATAAAAGGAGACCAAGGGGGAAAAGAAAAAATATTGGGATTTGGATTGGGATTTGGAGAAAGGGGACGAAGAGGAGATCGTTCAGATTCGGGTGGAAGGATTTCAAAGGAAGGCTTAGGATTTCAAAAGTTCTAGTTTGCAAACCAGAGCAGGTATGAACCTGATAAAGAACTAATAAATAACCGAAAATGCATAATAATTTGGTGAACCGCGAACTCAAAATAACATAAAAAAGAGATGACCGCGAACCATTTCCCCTCAGCGGATGCACTCCCCACAAACCAGGGAGTGGATTCCCCTTTTCCAATCCGTCGCACCATGTAGCAACTTCCTAAGCAGGAGAAGCCTCGAACGACGAACCCCCAACCGACACCACCCTTGGCCGCCACTGCTCACATGGAACCCTCTGCGTACCCATCTCATACGCGGGCCAACCCCGAAGCTGCAAACCCTCCTGGTTAGCGGGATGCCAATCAATCTGCAGACCCCCTGGTTCACGGACGACCTCTCAGTCAGCGGACCACCTGGTTCGCGGGCGGTCTCTCAGTCCGCAGACCACCCTGGTTCGCGGGCGGCCTCTCAGTCCGCAGACCACCCTCGTTCTCATACGACCTCTCCAGCCGCGTAGCATTTCCCTATGAGAAGGGCGCCACCACCCATACCCTTGTGTGGTCCGCCGAATCCTTCGGAGTCCCCATTCCCTGAGCCACATAAGATCCTCCCCATCCGGACTGATCCTCCGTGACTCCTTCGGTGGCCTACTCATCGGCCCCAAGCCGAGGCCTCCATGAGAGCCACCGAATCCGTGTGGTGTAACCCTCAGGTGCATCAGCGCGCCGTTTTGAATTCACATACCCACGGTAAGTAGAGGCGAAGTGGTTTCCTCGACCCTTGAGCAGATTCCCAAAGTATTCATGGGTTCACATTCCCGCGGTAATGTGGAGTCTGAGCTCAAGAGTCCCCTTTCTACCCCTCCACTTATTAAGGGCTCCTTGGGGGTAGTAAAATACCCATCAGAAGGAATCCCTCATGCACCGTAAGGGAGGAGATTGGAACAGGAGCACCCCTTTTTCCTCTCCCGCTGCGCTTTGTCGCCATGGGCATCCAACCTGGAGTAAGCCCCGACTTAATGGGATGCCCTTATGCATAAGACCCACTCTACTTTTCACAGACCTACCTTTCGCGACGTGATCCTATGGTCCCTGCTGCCTCTTGTTTCTCACACCGAGCATGACTGACGTGGGCTTAGAGTAAGCATCGACCATGACATCTTCTTATGGGCTTCCTCAGAATGTAAGCCCCAATCCATCACCCTGGGCCTCCTCGGAGTGTAATCCCCAATCCATCGCCCTGGGCCTCCTCAGAGTGTAAGCCCCAATCCATCACCATTGTCCTCCTCAGAGTGTGATCCCCAATCCATCATTCTAGGCTGCCTCAGAGAGTAAGTCCCAAGACAATGTGAACTACGGGGTCTTAGATTCCCTGCCACAGGGATACGTAGGAAGCCTCCACGAGGTTCAAGCCCGATCACCAATGGACCCCCCGAGTCCACCTTCACGTCGGTTCTCCGACGTTCCCCTTTTGACCTACGTGGACTTTGATCCCTGTCCCCTAGATAGGGTACATAGGAAGCCTCCATGAGGTTCAAACCCAACAACCGGTCGATCCGACTAGCATCACATCGGTTCACCGCGCCACTCTTAGTGCCGCCTCAATGAGTTCCGACTCCATGGGTTCATTAATCCAACAAGGGATGGTGAACCTCAGGCCTAAATGATTCCGAACCCCCTGTGTCTAGTTGACCATTTCCCACCAGTGTTAAATCCATGGATACTTTGTTTGGGTATAAACCAAAGATTCACAAACATATGAATACGTCTTAAATCTATAAGAGAGTCCCGGAACAGGTAATAATTCCCCCCAAAAGGGTGCGATGAGCCCAATATCCCATCCTCTCTACCAATGTGAGTTCTTAAGCGTCGCTGGTCAGACCATCCGGCGAACACTTTCCTTTGGAAAGCAGGTCCATGCATCATCGGATACGGAACTGTTGGGAATTTCGAGACCGAAACTCGAAACAGACACACATAGTATTTTTGTACATAAACTCCACAACACGAAAATATTTCTTAAAAGTAAACTATCGTTTATCGGAAATAATATTCATCAATATTTACTCATTAATTTTCTTACCATTATGAAACTTTCAATTTAATTTCAACATCATAGTGCTTAAAATCATAATAATTTACTTGGGATATTACCTTAAGCTTATCAAGAATAATATAATTCTTCCACACCACATTTTTTTAATTTTTACACAATCATATGGATTTACAATTGGTGGTTTTCTTAATTAGGTGGAGTGATCACTTTTTTCCCTTCATTATTATACTCCCGCAATTTTGAATTCACATCCATGTGTCCTATACAATTGTTCTAGGAACTAGAGGAAAATAAAAAATCTTATTTTTAGTATCAATAGCATTCCCCACTTTAGATCCTTTTTAACACACCGAGATTTTGGGATAAATCATTCTTTAAAATAAATGTCCCTTAAACATAATGTTATATTTAATTTAAAATTTAACAACATTTAATGTTATATTATAAGTAATATATTAGTAAAATAATATAAGTATGATTATATTAAGTAAATATATTTTAATTTTCAAATTTAACAATAAAATAATTTTTTTTAAAAAAATATTAACTTGATATATATATATATTAAATACAAGATGAGAATTATAAAGTGTTAATTTGAAGTTAATATGTTTAAATAATATTTATTATCTTATATAAAATAATAGTTGGAAATGAATATATAAGACAATAAAAAGTATAATTTAACTATACTAACCAATGGTAAATTATAAAATATAATTGGAGTACAATTTCTATATTAATTGGAATGATAATATAATTTTTACAAATTTAATGGTAATTATAGTTATAAGAGAATTATATATATTAGAAGTGAACATATTTAAAAATAAATTTAAAATTCAAATAATAGAATGATTATTATTGTGTGTGAAATAATAATATAATAAATTAAAAATTATGTTTAATGGAATGCAATTAATATTGAAAATATGCAGTAAATAATAAATTATTATTAATAAAAACAAATAAATAGATAATGAAAATGGTAATGAATAAATATATTGAAACTTTTTAAAACATTAAATTTATATAATTAAATATAATCAAAAATATGTGATAGTGTAGTAATTTATATATTCATAGTTAATGTTTAGATAAAATTAAAATTAAATTAGTAATTATAATTATAATATATTAATAATTTATATATTCTTAGATAATATTTATATAATAGAATTATAATTTATGAAATTATTATTAAGTGAGTAAGATATACACTTAGGTATTATAGAAAAAAAAATCGTCAGCCAATGTCGGGACAAAGGGTGAAAAGGTTGGGGACATGGGATAATGAGAAATGTCTCATGTGCATGGATATGCATGGGGGATCATGCATGCAGGAATATGTGAAAGGGAAACTCTAGTGGATAACTCCCCTCATGTGGGGAAATAGGAGAAACTCAGGGAGGCCATCATCTACCCTTTAGATTTCAATGATCTAATAATGTCACATCAAGATATTTAAGAAAGAGTGAGATTGAAGGCAAGTCCAATGTGGGAGGGGATTAAGTTTTCACTATTAACAATTTTAATATGATGCATGCATGATCAAAAATAGCCCTGTGTATATCATCTTCTTCCTCATCAACACACTAAACCCTACTACAACCATTTCCTTCCACCTCCATCCAATTATTGTAGAATGATTATTAAATCAGATATATATATATATATGTATATATATTAGTCTATATTATGAAATATGAAAAATGCAAAAATCAATTCAAGAAGAGATAAAAATAAGAAAATTCCAACTATAAAATGACATGTGTCCCTATTAATTGTTATAAATTTTTCTTGGGTATATATATATGTATGTATATATATATGTTGATAAATTTATAGATGGATGATGGTTGAATGAAGCCTATAGTGCAATGATAATAGCCTAAGATTAAATAGTTCTTCCTCTACATGACTAAAGTGTATTATTTACAGGTTATAAATATACACATATGTATGTCGGTGTGTGTGTGTGTGTGTGTCTATATATGACAATAGAGTTTCCATAAAATTCAGGGTCATGAAAGAGGAAATTAAAAATTAAAATGGATGCCTCTTGATGTCGTCATTATCTCCCGACATGCTTTTATTAAGAGGTCATCGGGTATCTATCTCTATGTGTGTGTGTGTGTGTTTTTTTATGTGTGTGTGTGTGTGTGTGAATTATAATTCATGATCCACACACGTACGGTTAGTATATTGAAACAAATATAGATGCATATGAGTAGGGGTAAATAATATACAAAATTGGGTCTACACATTTTAAGGGGGTCTACAGACTAAGGTGAATTTATAATAATTACAAACAAAATGGTTCTTTTATTCAAGTCTCAACATCCACTCCTGAACAAATTGTTAATTAATTAACTTATAAATTTTATTTGAAATTAGAGTCTATCAATATAAATAACCCCTTTTAAATTTTCATGTTAAAGAAAATACCTATTCTAATCTTAATAAAAAAAATATATACATACATATATTTGAAGTTGTGGTAAGGAAAAGGTTGAGTTTTGTAGTTACCTTCGAAGGGGGGACATAAAAGGATGGATCAAATAATATTCAATGAGGTCATGTTATAGTAATATAAGGTAAGGTATAAATATTTAAAAAATTATTTTTAAAATTGTCAAATATAACCTTCTAGAGAAATGTTTTAAAATAAATAAATATTTTTAAAATTTTTAAAACCCTCTTTGAAAGGGAAACTATTATTTTTTTCTTAAAATATTTTTTATGTTTACAAAAAATATCAATTATTTGAGTAATTTCAATGTTGTTTTTTTGTATTTTAAGAGAATAATATTCTTCGTGAGGTAATTTCACGATCCTTACCCCGGGCCCCAAGCCGTGACTTCCCCAAGCCCACCTTCTATAGGCCAGAGGTTGGAGACTAGTACCAGAAAGGAATATCCAAAAAAAGGGAAGGTATTTATTCAAAACCTATGCACACACACATGGGGCACACTGTGAACAAGTATAACGCAATGGAAGAAGAAAGGTACAACCACAACCAAAAACCTCAACTAAGTGTAGAAGTAAGTACGAGAGGGATAGGGGCCAGAATACCAGACCAACTGAAATGGAAGTATAGGTAAAAAGAAAAATAGCTCCTGGGGTCGCCCCCCAAGGATCCTACATGAAGGGTAGGTACATCTCGTCACTATGGCTCTCCATGTCAACCAGTCAGCTTTATACACCATCAAGTCCTGACTCCATGATTCTTAGTCAAAGCTTCCCCGTCATCTGCACAAGACACAACAAGGTGCGAGAGAATCCCATGCAGGGGTGAGTATGAAAATACTCAGTAGGGACCCCGAGTCCCCCGAAGGTCTCTTAGAATTCCCCAAAGGAATAACCACAAAGCATGATCTCAATCACAAATCACAAAGAAAAAGATAGCTCACACCAAGTATAACTTAAGTACAAAAGTACATATGATTATTCATAAAGATGGATCATTTTATTCTGTCAAGTGGCTTTGCTACTGACCCACATTGGATCAATAGATGCTTACCCACACAATATCTATAGGAATTGAACCACACATGATCGATGAGCGCTAACCCACACAGGATGGATAAGCGATGACCCACACTGGATCAAAGAGCAATGACCCACACATGATTGATCGGTACTGACCCACATAGGATCACTAAGTGCTGACCCACTAAGGATTTGTTGGTGCTGACCCACTGAGGATCACTACATACTAACCCGTGGAGGATCGTTGAGTTCTGTCCCACAAAGGATCACTCAGTTCTTACAAACATATGATTACTGTGTGCTGACCCAAAGAGGATCACTGAGTTCTAACCCACTAAGGATCACTATAACGTAATCATGTCACATTTAGCCACTGGATTTCCACACTAAGCACGCTTGATTCCAGGTGGTCCTCTCTTCAATCCATTGGTCGTACCTCAACTGCCACGAAGTCCCAAGAAGAGGTAACCTGATAAACAGCCACATCATAAGGGTTAAATATAACAGACTGCGCATCAATCGGGCATATTTTATGTTAGTTATAGAAATTTTAGTGTCAAGGGCCCGATTGGATTCAAGTCTGATCCAAACCAGTCGTACTCCAACTTTCCACAAAACCCAGGTGAGGTATCTCAAAAGGATATCCTTGTACTAAGGGATCCATCACCATAAATAGTTCTTCAAACAGACATTCAGTTTAAGAAATATATCCCTTTAACAGAAATTGGGTCGTAAATGGGTCTGAGTCTCGTCTGACCTTGTCGGACTGACCCTACCCAGCCCGATGTACCCGAATTGGTTCGGGCGCTGGGTCATGGGCTTGGCCCGCCAGGCCATTGGACCAGCCCGGTACACTTGCTGGGTGAAAACCACCAATCGGGTGCAGCCCGCCAGCTAGGCACGGGGGTCCGCACCCCTTTTGAATGAATTGTAGTTCATTCGGTTCTTCAAATAGGCAGCGCCTGACTAGCACTGTCCCCCTCCAGCTGACCGGTCCGTTGGACCGGTCTAGGGTGGGACCCATTGTCTTCATCTGTCTCTGGCACGTTTGGATCCGCGACACTTCCTCTGTATCCACATCCACATCACTTCCTTCAAGACAACACTTTGGTTGCTTCCACTTCCACTGTAGTGTACCATTAAATGTTAATTCATCCAGTGTTGATCGGCCGCCACCACCTTCGGTTGTTGGTACCGCCACACCGACGGGGCTTCCGTGGGTATCCATTGATGATTTGGAGGAATGTTTTCTTTTCTGACTACAGTTACAGGCCTCCCGATATGCTTCCATCACCACGTGGCCCCCCCGGTTTTGTCTTGCCTCTATATTGGTTTGTCAGCCATGAATAACGCAATCATCACCAATATCAGTGGAGGATTCGAGACCTGTTCGTTTTGGCCTGTACCCTCTGCATTAGTTTTATAATATGGGAAGGATTATTTAATCATAATAATTCCCATAAAGTAACCCTACATTATCCTCCTGAATTAAAGAACAAAACGTGGATCCACCCATTGGACGATTGATCCATGTTCTTCATAATATTCAAGAATGTAAAATGAGGAATTAAGCATCTAACCCCCTACCTGAAAATAGTAAAAGATGCTGCAAATGTGGGAGAAGAACCTGCGTTCGTTGGCACTCATCGCCACCCATCATTTTCTGGTTTGAATCCTCCAACGGTCGTCGATGCTCTGTTCTACATTGGTGGAAGACGTCGTCAACACTTCGTTAGAGGTTCTTCTAATGAGTCACCAAAACCCATGCCCAATTTTTTTTAAATATAGATTAATCTCTCACATTGTGTTTAAAATTATGATTCATTAGTTAACTATAATTAATTAGTCAATAAAACACATAAGCGCTGTCTTTACAAAACCAATGAAACAAAAGGTTTAAGACCTTAAAAGTCTATCATGAAAAGTCTGAAATTGTACTGTGGTGCCACTATCGTCGGTCAATGTTTACAAGGAAAGAATAAAATAACTTTGGAGTCATTTTATTATTATTTTTATAAGGTCCAAAAACTAACTTTTCAGTCCATCTCTTTCTGGCCGAAGTTATGCTTCCATTAAGTGAATCCTAGCACTGTGGATTCATCAGTGCCCTTATATTTTTAATCTGAGCACCTGTTAAAAAGATATAAATCACCGTTCCCATATTTACTGAACTTACCTTAAAAAAGTTCAAAAATTTTTAACAGTCACCCTCGAACCGCACCGGTCGAGGTTATGCTCTACCTAATAGGAATACGCCCTCATGAGCTCAATGGTAATCTCAGATTTCCAATACGATTTACTGTTTATGAGTTAAACAATTTAACAATAAAATAATTGTTACTTAATTATTTTATTCACTATCAAAAACTAACTTCGACTATTAGCCTGCACTGGCCAATGTTAGGATCTCCCTGATGAAAGCATACCCTCATGAGTTCACTGGTGGTCTCATATTTTTAATTCGAGTCACCTTTTGTGAGTTATAAGCATTTGAAAAATAAAATAATTTTAATTAAATATTATATTTACAGTTATGCCATTTTCGATTTTTCTCACTAGAGGCCTACACTGACTAAACTTAAGTCGCTCATAGGGTAAACCCACCATCTCAAATGCAACAACACCCTCATATTTTTTATCTGGGCACTCATTTAAGAATTATTCAAATTTTTTAGGAAAACTACTCACTTACACTATTTAAGATTATTATTTTTTAACGGATCATTCCAGGCACTCTGGGCCTCAAGATCGCGTGCCACCAATTTTTGCAGTCTCGTAATAATTCCATATAATTTAAAAAAATATACTAAATTTCTAGGTCTTTATATTCTCCCCACCATAGGTCTTTACATAATAGAAAATCCAAAACAAAGGAAAATCAAACAACTGGAGGTACTGAGCATGAATCTGAGCCTCCTACTCCCATGTGTTGTCCTGGAGGTTCCCGTGCTACCACTGAATTGCACCAGAGAAGTTGAATGTCGAAGAAAAACCCACTCCTATCGATCCTCAATCTCTACTGGGATATCCGCAAAAGTTTCCCCATCTTCAATGTCCTACACACCCTATTCGATGACAGAAGATGGGTCATGCATGTATCTCCTCACCTGTGACACGTGGAAAAAATATTCACCTGGTGCATCCCTGGGCGAAGAGCTAGGCGGTATACCACCTCACCAACTCTACTTAGAAAGTGAAAAGGTCTGAATAACCTCAGAGTTATCTTGAATCTATATTCAAATCTCTGCAATCCTCGAGACTCAAAGGAAAACATGATCTCTCTCCTCAAACTCCATGGGTCTCCATATTTTGTCGGCATAAGACTTTTGCCTGCTCTGCGCAGGCCTCGTCCACTCCTTGATGATCTGAACCTTCTCGGTGGTAGCCTTAAAAACTCTAGAACTATGGGTGATGACTCCCTTGGGTCTGTCTATCATAGAGGTGATCTTCATGGCTACCCGTAAAAGGCCTCAAAATATTCCATGCCAATGGTGGAGTGATAACAATTGTTGTATATGAACTCCACCAGTGGCACGTGGTCCTTTCAACTATGGACAGAATCAAGGACATAAGAATGAAGCATTTCCTCAGGTGTTAGTATGGTCTGCTCTGATGGACCATCTTTCTAGGGGTAAAAGCTGTGCTCAATAATGCTAGAACCTAATGCTCATATTTCACTTACTGACAAGTGGGACATCGTGAAATGAACTCTTCCAGTTCTTTCTTCATCCATAACAACCAGTACTAATTTCGAAGGTCTTGGTATATCTTGGACACATCAGGATATACCACCAAATGGGATGTGTGGAATTCCCTCAAAACCTTCTCTAGTAACGTCACCGGTACCATGGTGTGTCCTCCGAAAAGGGTGAGATGCTCCCCACCTTCAGAAAATTATTCAGGAGAATGTCCAGAGGATATCTAAGCACGTCGAGTCTCGCAGTCAGCGTCCCCAAGCTATGCCTCCCCGAATCACTGAAGGAGTGTGGGAGTGACTATCATAGATTGGAGGTAAGCTGCTCCACCACTGTCCATGAAGGATAGATAAAATACATCTAGCTACTATAATATCCCAGATCCAGGTGCCACACAACTTGGGCCCCGAACCCGGTTGGTCACATGAACTCAAGTTCATTTACCCAAATGCCAGATTTTGCCCACTAAAAACTAAGGCCTAGGTCTAATAGTGGGGAAACTATGCCCTCATTTGTCAAAGTGTAACGCATCAGAAAAATATAAACATACCCAAAAGCGGAATCAGTCAACACTATAAAGCTGAAAGGACAATGGTACTGAAGCGAAAGATAACCAATAGTCATACATATATGATGATGCAATATGTCCTATTTCTATGAAAGCAGTCAAAATAGGATACACTACAACCAAATACAATACATCACAAAGTACAACGAAACAAAACAAAATACTACAACATGAACTCAGCAGCATCGCAAGCCTATGATCGGTCCCATTCTCCCCCAATCCTCTCTAAAAATCTAGTATGTGTGTAGGTATTCTTTCCCTTATCAACACCTACAGAAATATGATCTATTTAGACCCAAGACATGAACCAAACAGGGAGCGAGAACTAAATCCTATTAGGCAACCACCAAAGGCTTGTGCCAAACTGACAGTGAAAATGTGCAATAACAGTGTGCAATACAGAAATGTAGTAAGATAGAAATTACTCAAAAGAAGATACACTTACTAGTTCAATAATCATTAAATTATCATTTAAAAATTAAACATAATTGAATTACATGTTCTTGAGACCTGGCCTCGACCGATAATCTTATGTACAATACCACATCAAAAACTGCAATAGGATATCTATCCAATAAATGGTACTAACAATACCAAGCCTGTTCTTTATCTTGGATGGTATTACATAAGAAACAACTATAGTGAATATTCGAGTGATCATTAAACTCAGCCTAAAAAGTACCTTTCCCTTAGGCTAATCAGAACCTTGCCCTCGGTCGTACCAGATATTTCCCTCAGGCACAGAATCCACTGCCCTCAGGTATAAGAAACGTTTCCCTCAGGCGAATCAATACCTTTCCCTCAGGCGAATCAATAACCTACATTCAGGAAAATCAAAACTTTCACTTAGGAAAATCAGTACCTCGACCTCAGGTGAAATAGTACCTTGCCCTAAGGTGAATCAATACCTAGCCCTCAGACGAATCAATATCTTTCCCTCAGGCGAATCAGTACCTTTCCCGCAGGTGAAAAAAACACTGCCCTCAGGCTAAACAAGTAACAGGGCCGAGCCCAATCCATAAGCATGTAATAAATATGTTTCCTCTCAAGAAAAATCAAAACATGCTATCATTACGACATCCACTTGGGTATCCTGTCAAAACAGCTAAACAGGGCGAACGCACCCACAGGGTGGCCCTGGATCAAGGCAACGATCTCAAACAGCATTTTATACATGTTTATTAGATTATCCACGCAATTATAGATATCTTAACAGCTAAGGCCTCAGCCGTACAACACCACAAACAAGGATGACTAGCACAACGGTACACTAAATCAAGTCAACAGTTGGAAATAAACACTAGACCACCTACCTCGATCTCCTATGATCGATATACATGAGTGACGCCTTCCAAAACAAACGAGAAGGATATATATCTGGGATAAAAATTTATCAGTTCAAACTCAAATAACATCCCATAGGGAAATAATTGGAAAGAGAGGTTCAAGAAGAGAGAATAACTCACCGGTGCGGTTCAAACGAGAGAGATGTCGAGGGAATCAGAGTCCCAATGTGTGTTCGGGAGCCCTTCCAAGATCCGGCCTTCTCTCCCGCGGCTCTCGAGCGTTCTAAGCTTCCTCTATCGAAGGAGGAGGCTACAAATTGTTTAAAAAAAACTACCTGGAGTGTACTCTCAAGTACACCACGTTTACTTTCCATTTTTTATATTGTTCCCCTGACGGTTTTTTTCTATCACGTTACTATTCACCAGCCAACTTGATTACACAACATGTATTACTATGTACACGGTGTGTACCATCGTTCTGCTGGCCACTACTCCCACCGCCTTAATGTTCACCTGCCGGCTGATTACACAACGTGTATACCTATGTACACGGTGTGTAGTCAGTTTTTACACCCTTCATCACCGACAGGCCTACACGCCCTGTATACTTATCCCACATGGCCAAAGTACATGACGTGTACTCTCAAATTTTTGGGATTTTTTTCGCATTTTTTGATATTTTCTCAAAAAATCTTAAGGAAAAAGGAAAAGAAGAAACCCATAACAGAAGAATAAGAATCAAGTTCCTACAAACTTCCCCCTTAAATCAATTAGTCCCCGAATTTCCATTCCAAGGGTGGTAAAGTTAAAGCTGAGAACAACTCTGGCCACTTAGCACGTCCATCAGTCTCCTGCTCTCTGGTTTCATCCTACACCCAGCCATGCTGCCATAACACCCGAACGAGAGGAACTGACCGGCCATGAAGAACCTTTTTTCTCCTATCAACAATACGAATCAGATGCTCCTCAAAGGATGAATCGACCTGAAGTTCAACCTCCTCAGGGAGAAAAATGTGAGACATGTCTGAGTGATAACAGCCTAGCTGAGTTACATGGAAAACGTCGTGCATGGACTGGTACCTCTGCGATAACAACAACTGATAGGCAATCAACCCGACCCTCTTTAGAATCTTAAATGTCCCCATATACCACGGTGAAAGTTTACCTTGTCTCCTGATCTGCCTGTGTCCTAGACTCAGTGAAACATGCAAGAAAACTTGATCCCTGACCACAAACTCCAAGGGTCGTCTGCGGTGATCAACATAAGAATTATGATGAGACTGTATAGCAGCCATCTGCTTCTGTATCAAGTGGAACTACTCTAAAGTCTCCTATACGAGACGTGATCCCAGTAAAGCTGCCTCACCTGCCTACAACTAGCACAAAGGTGATTGGCATAGCCTTCCATATAAAGCCTCGTAAGGTTCCATCTCAGTAGTTTCTTGTAAACTAATATTATAGGAAAACTCGACTAGGGGTATGCGCTTCTCCCAAGAGCCCCCAAAGTCTAGGAATCATGCACACAACATGTCCTCTAGCACCTATATCGTACACTCTAACTGGCCATCAGTCTGAGGGTAGTAAGCTGTACTCAGAAGCACCTATGTACCCAGTGCCCTCTGAAAACTCTCCAAGAAACGAGACGTAAAACAGGAATCCCTATCTACAATGATAGAACGAGGGACCCCATGAAGATGTACTACCTATTTGATATAAAACTTCTTGAGCTTGTCAACACCAAAGGTCTCCTTTATCGGAAAAAAGTGAACTACCTTCATAAGTTTTTCCACAACAACCCATATGACATCATTTCCATGAGGTGACCTCGGCAACCCGGTCATGAAGTCCATCGCGACATCATCCCATTTCCACTCCGGAATGGGTAACTTTTTTTACAGTCCAGCTGGCTTCTGATGCTCTTCCTTCACCTGTTGAAAGGTGGAACATCTCATAACAAAACCAGCTACCTCTCTTTTCATACCCGACCACCAATACTGACATATCATGTCACATTACATTTTGGTAACTATGGGATGCACTTACCAAGCTGAAGCGTGAAATTCCCACATCAACTCCTCCTATATATCCCATGGAACCCACACTCATCCCTGGATATGCAGTACCACATCATCACCTATCATCCAACCAGGAGGAGGGTCCTCACTTTCCACCGACACCCATAGAACTAGGTCTTTTGAATCTGATAGTTTTCTCATCCGCACTCTATCCAGGAGGGTAGAAGTCACAACTAATGATGAAATATAGGCTTTCCCCTGACTATCGTGCACCTATAAATGCATCCAAGAGAACAAAACCAAAAGCTTCCACACATCACTGGCCTCCTAGATTTCATGTATCTGATTCCTCCTACTCAGTGCATCAACTACTGCATTACCCTTACCAGGTGTATAGGAAATCTCAAAGTCAAAGGACTGAAGGTATTCAACCCACCTTCACTATATCAAGTTCATGTCATGCTGGGTAATGATGTATTTCATAATTTTGTGGTCCGTAAACACCACAAAATGTTATCCCAAGAAATAATGTCTCTAAAAATGTAATGCATGAACAACTACAGCCAACTCGAGATCATGCGTCGGGTAATTCCTGTCATGTGGCCTCAACTGCCAAGACCCGTACATAACTACTCGATCACCCTCCATCAACACTGCTCCTAGCCCAATACCTGATGCATCACAGTAAACTGTATAGCTCTTCCCTTACTCTGGAAGTATTAGGACTGGTGCTGATTTCAAACATCCCTTCATCTTCTGAAAGGCTGTCTCGCAATCATCCGACCAAACAAACTTCATACCCTTATTAGTCAAACCCATCAACGACACTTCTAAGTGAGAGAAGTCTTGTATAAAGCACCTATAGTAACCATCCAGCCACAAGAAACTACGTATTTCAAACATGTTCTTAGGTTTCTCCTAGGAGACTACTGCTCTCACATTCTCTTGGTCTATTGCAACTCCTACCTTGGATATAATATGACACAGATGTGAATCTGGTCCATCAAAAAGTGGAACTTTGAGAGCTTAGCATATAACCGATACTCTCTCAGTGTACTTAGTATGATATCAAGATGGGTAGCATGGTCATGTCGAGTGTGACTGTACACCAAGATATCATCCAAGAAGACTACCATAAAAGAATCCAGATATGGGTGGAACACACTATTCATCAGATCCATGAAAAATGATAGTGTGTTCGTGAGTCCGAACGACCTAACCAAGTACTGGTATAGACCATATCTGCTCTGAATGGTTGTAAGAGGTATGTCTGATGGTCTAACACGCAACTGATGATATCCAGATCTCATGTAAATCATTGAGAACACTCATTCTCCTCGAAGTTGAACAAAAAGATCATCAATTCTCGGTAAGGGATATTGGTTCTTAACCGTCAACTGGTTCAGTTTCCGATAATCCACGTAGAGTCTATGGGTACCGTCTTCCTTCTTTGCAAACAAGATAGGAGAACCCCAAGGTGAAGTATTGGGTCGAATAAAACCCTTCACATGCAAATATTCCAACTGCCTCTTGAGCTCCTGCAATTCTGGAATAGCCATCCTATAAAGAGGAATGGACACCGGTGCCGATCTTAGCACAAGCTCAATAGATAAATCCACCTCTCGCTTAGGAGGTAGACCAAAAAAGTCATCCAGGAAGACATCCCTAAAATGATCAACCACTGGAGAGAAATCATTCTGAAAAGTTTCCTTGTCATCCAGATATAAACTCGCAATATGGGCTGTCACTCCACCTTGCCCACGATGCGCGGGTCTAGCTCGGCTCTCCTGGAAATCCCATTCTCCCTTGTATAGAAACTCTCCACCCTCTGGTGAGGTGAAACTCACCCTGCGATGATAGAAATCCAAAAATTCTCGAAAGGGTACCAACCAGTCCATCCCAAGAAGGACATCATATGCTGTCATCTCTAAGAAATATAGGTCCTATAGAAAGTGACACCCACCAACCTCAAGGGGGCACTCCTTGCACTGATGCACACGAGCCGTTATAATTCCCAACAGAGTGTCTAGCATCATGATATCAGAGTAAGAAGAAAAGCAGATCCCAAGGATCTCTAGAAAAGGCACATATATAAATCTATATGTAGCACCAGTATCGAAAAGTGAAAAAGACAAAACAGAAGAAACTAGAATTATACCTCTGACAGTGGAAGGTCTGAGATCATGTTCCTATTGGGTGTGTTACACTACATATGCCTACCAAGTGTCATGGCCCTGCGACATAGCCTAGCTACCCTGAGATGACTCGCCCTGCTATCTCTGAGATCCTAGTGTCTGGCTACAACGACCACAAACACCACCTCGACCTGAACGTCCGGACGTGTTCCAATTCCATGACTGGTAAAAAGCTATTGGGCCTTCTCCTGCACATGGAGTCTGCACAGATCCCCTCTCACTAGTTACTGGTGGAAATTCCCTGCAAAAACGCTGTAGATGGCCCACTTTTCCACAAGCTCGACACTCCACTAGGTCACATGGACACTAAGGTCTCTTGTGCCCCTCTTTACCACACTGGTAGCACATTATTAGGCCACCTAAAGAATTCTTCTGGCTAGCACTTCCACTGTGAGATAAATCCAGTAGCCTCTTCCTCTTACCGGTAGAAATAGTACTAGAAACTGGTGGCGAACCTCCCTTGCCTCCACCACTAGCTTCTCGCAGGTTCCGCTCAGTAATCAATGCCTGGTTCACAATAGAGTGCACTGTAGGCAACCTAAAAACATATACCAGCACTCAGATGACGTATCGAAGACCATCCTCAAAGCCTCTATCCCTCAACATCTCATCACCCACCAGAAGAGGTGAAAAACGTTGTAGCTCGATGAAGCGGGCAGAGTAATCCATCACTGACATGGCGCCCTACTATAGATTCATGAACTCTCAAGATCAATGTGATCTTAGCATCTCTAGAAAGAAAAATTTATAGAAAACTGCCAGAAAATCTTCCCACACCATGTCTCAGTGATGCTCAGTCTAGGTGGTAACATCCCACCACCTCTTGACGGAGTCACGCAGCATGTAAGTAGCGAGATTGACCCTCCTCCCTAGAGGCGTCTAAAGATGCTCGAAGATAGTCTGCAATGAATCCAGCCATCAATCCATAGACTATGGTCCTCCATCCCCTGAAAACGTAGGTGGATGCTGCTATTGGAATATACCTGTTAGCTTTTCCATAGATGTGGCAACCGGCAGTGCTCCCTAGAAGGTCTGCATGAACTGCATGAAGCCTTCACGGAACTGCGCATCCGTAGATACACCCGGTATAATGGCTGGTGCCACATCTTTCTCTGCTAGAGGATCCATCGGAATCCCATGACCTACCATATCTAGAGTATAATCATTGTATCTCTCTTTGTGAACAACCCATGTTCATCTCAGCGGCATGACTCTACAATGTCAAAAACATGCCTTAGATTAAGATCATCAAGGACTAATAACTGAAGGTGTAAGAAGGGAAAATGAGAAAGAAAACATTAATGTTTTACAAAACAAGACTACATGGATTGTATGAAAACTACACGGTGTGTTCCCTTAAGTCTTTTACATGGGCCTGTACTCTGCCGGCACTGGTTGTGTTACACCCCAAACACACGACTTGTTGTCCTTACACACAGCGTGTACTTGAATTTTCTTCCCCTGCCTGAGTCCTTCTACACGGCTAAGACACACGACTCTCCTTAGAACGAGACTACACGGCCTGTATAAGTCCTACACGGTGTTTACAAGACTATCTTGACTGACCCGTGTTATTCGTGACACGACCGGGTACACAGCTCACACTACGCGACATGTTCTAAATAGACACGACATGTACATCTTAGATTTCAACTGCCTGTGTTGTTAGTGACATGACGGGCTACTCGGATAACACTAAAAAGTATGTTACACCCACACATGGAATGTAATCCACCCCGTTTCCCCATCCACACAGCCAAGTCCACACGGTCTCTCACCGGTCAAGACCACACGACATGTCCCACAGGTACACGGTGTTCACAAGAAGAGGTAACACCAACCTATGTTATTATTTACACGGCTAGATCCCCATATTAAACTACACGGTGTGTTTGGCATTGAGGCAACATGTTTAAGAAAAGTTTTCTCCTTCCATGTTGTTAGACACACAACAGACACATGGTCAACATGACACGACGCGTACAATCGGTACACGACATGTTCCCCTAGGAGTTTCTCTATCCCATGTTTCTGCCTACACAGCCTATGACATGGTTAAAAACTACATGGAGTGTACGTACGGTAGAAAAAATGTACTTAAATTTTTTCAATTTCTTCCCGAACAAAATAGTACATGGCGTGTGTTCATAGAACCACACACCGTGTTGTCTGGGTTTCCAGACAGTAGACCTCAGAAACTGCTCTAGAGCCCCTTTTTCCTTAAATTTCAAGCATCATTATGCCAAATTCCAATCCATGGGGGCCCATACTCCCCGTGAACCAAAGTATAGCACCCGACCTTTCACATTATAGTACAAAACACAATAAAAGGTTGGATCATGATCTCTTAAATCCTGGTCCAAGAGGGCTCATACTTCTATGGAACCAATGTTTTTCATCCATAAACCCAACTGTAACCTGTACCAATACCCTATCAATAGTAGCTGTATCTAACAAGGTACTTATCACAACAACATGCATTTTCTAGCACATCATCTATCAAAACAACATGAAATTCCTAATGCACCTACAAGGCATGGAAACTATGCATGGCATGTGATTCTAATTTGTGCCTAAATGATTCATGTGATGGCATACCCTCATCTCATTAGGTTTCAACTAAATAAGACCCAATTATAAAATATAAATAGTACACCACAAGTGCGTCACCCAACAGTTAAAATCAAATCAACTATAAAATTTTAAAACCAGATAAATCACAATTAAACGAGGTAGATTGGATTTTCCCTGTACATGGGTTAGCTACTCCCGGGCACAACTTATTACCGAATACCAATTCCATCCTATCCCTGACTATAGGATCCAAATAGTAAGTCTAAGAAAATAAATTCCTCTGATACCACTTTGTAACGTCCCAGATATAGGTGCCACACAACGGGTGCCCCGAACCCAATTGGTCACAGGACCTCAAGCACATTTCCCCAAACACCAGAAGCTGCCAACTAGCAGCGAGGGCCTAGGTCTGATAGTGGGGAAACTATGCCCTAATTTTTTAAAGTGTAGCGCAGTGGAAAAATATAAACATACCAAAAAACGGAAGTAGTAAACACTATAAATATGAAAGGATAATGGTATTGAATAAAAAGATAACCAATAGTCATACATATAGGATGATGCAATATGTCCTATTTCTAAGAAATTAGTCAAAACAGGTTACACTGAAATCAAATACAATACATCAAAAAGTACAGTGAAATAAAACAAAACAGTGCAACAGTAACTCAGTATCATCTCAAGCCTAAGAATGGTCCCATGCTCCCCCACTCCTCTACAATAATAAAGTACCTGTATAGGGAATCTTGACCTTATCAACACCTGCAACAATATAATATGTTTGGGCCGAAGAAATGACCCAAATAGGGTGTGAGAAATAAATCCCAGTAGGCGACCACCAAAGGCCTGTGCCGAACTGACAGTGAAAATGTACAATAGTAGTATGCAATAAAGAAATGCAGTAAGCTAGGAAGTACTCAAAAGAAGATAATCATACAAGTTCCATTACCATTTAATTATCATTTAACAATTCAATATAATTGAATTACATGCTCCCAATACCTGGCCTCTGCTGACAAACTCCTGTATAGTGCCACATCAAAAACTACAACATGCTATCTATCCAATAAAAGGTAATAACAATACCTAGAATGTGATTTAGATTGGTAGGTATAACAAAAGAAACCACCATAGTGAATATTCGAGTTAACATTGCCCTCAGCCTAAACAATACCTTTCCCTCAGGCTAATCAGAACCTTTCCCTCAGTTGTACCAGATATTGCCCTCAGGCACAAAAGTTACTTCCCTCAGGCATAAGAAACGTTGCCCTCAGGAGAATCAATACCTTGCCCTCAGGTGAATCAATACAATACCCTCAAGAGAATCAATAAATTTCCTTCAAGAGAATCAATACCTTGACCTCAGACGAAACAATACCTTGGCCTCAGGTGAATCAATACCCATCCCTCAGGCGAATCAATACCTTGCCCTCAGGTGAATCAGTACCTTTCCCTCAGGAAAAGAAAAACACTTCCCTTAGGCTAAACAAGTAACCAAGAAGAGACCAACACATAAGAATGTAGTAAATATGTTTCCTCTCAAGAAAACTAAAAACATTCTATCATTACGGCATACCCACAGGTATCCTGTCTAAACAACTAAAAAGGGGGAACGCACCCTCAGGGTGGCCCTGGATCAAGGCAACGATCCCGAACAACATTTTATATATGTTCATTAGATTATCCAAAAAATTCTAGATATATTAATAGCTAAGGCCTCAGCTATAATTCACCCCAAACATGGGTGCGTAGCACAACAATACACAAAATCAAGTCAACAGTTCGAAATAAACACTAGACCACCTACCTTGATCTCCTCTGATCGATATACGTGAACGACGACTTCCGAAATAACTGAGAAGGACATAGATCTAGGATAAACATTTATCCATTCAAACTCAAATAACATACATTAGGGAATGAATTGTAAGGAGAGGTTCAAGAAGAGATAAAAACTCACCCGCACGGTTCAACCAAGATAGATGGAGAGGGAATTTGAGTTCCAATGTGCGGTCGGGAGCTCTTCCAAGATCCATCCCTTTCTCCCGAATCTCTCGGGCATTCTAAGATTCCTCTGTCGAAAGAGGAGGCTAATTCCTATTTTAATAGAAAAAAATTACTATAGGGCATGTACTGTAAAGTATACGGTGTGTACTTTCCGTTTTTTAAATTGTTCCTCTCACGACTTCTTTCCACCGCATTACTGTTCACCAGCTGACTTGATTACAAATTGTGTATTACTAAGTACACGACATGTACCGTCATTCTGCTGGAGGCTACTCCAACTTCCTTAATATTCACCTACTGACTGATTACACGACGTGTATATATTATGTACATGGCATGTAGTCAGTTTTTACAACCTTAATTACTGACAATCCTACACGACCTATATACTTGTACCACATGGCCAAAGTACACGATGTGTATAAAAGTACGCAACATGTATAAAAGTACACAGAGTGTACTCTCAAATTTTTCAGATTTTTACCCATTTTTCATTATTTTCTCTAAAAACTTAAGGAAAAAGGAAAAGAAGAAACTCATACCTCAATAATAAGAACTGGGTTCTTACAGCTGCTCTGTCGCCTCACTCAGAAACTACAAACCAGACCTTCTGTTGAGTGCTTTTACCGCCACATTCCCTTTCCCAGGAGTATAGAATATCTCAAAGTCATAGTCCTAGATGAACTCCAACCATCACCACTATCTCAACAGCTAAAAATCATACGGGCACCTTTCCATCCACGTGAAAGGGTACCCCCATTAACTAATTGATGTGACCATCGATCCTTTTCTAGTTGGTAATCACTCTTCACTGCCACTTGGATAAGGTGTTGGTAGTCCACACGTAACCCCAAACAACAGGTCTTCTTAAGCCCTTTCTCTACAAATCCTCTGACTACACCCCCTACTTCTAAGGCTATACTAAATCCCTCTGATATAATGATATTGATATCGGTGCCATCTCGGGGTGTAAAATGATACAAAAGTCTTTCCCCCCCTATGGGGAGGTAATTCTGGAAATATATTTTGAAAGGATGTTCTCGCACACTACCACAACTGTTGGGAACTAAAAACTGAAAACATATACCACCATAAGGGTAAGGCTGACCGACTCAAGAGTGATTGGCTGCACCCTCTTATGCATGAGTTTCTCATGATCTGTCTGGGGTTTTTTTTTCTGACCAAGGAAAACCCCATTCCAATACTGTGGATATACCACATCCCTTTTGCCTAAAATAGTCAATCTGAGCATGAAATGTGGATGACCATTGCATTCCTAGACTAACATCATAAGGCCTCGACGCTACCACCAAGATGTTCCAAAAGAAACTCTCACCTCAAGGGTTATATCACATCATCAATATAAGTGTGATTATTGAGACTCCTCTCAAAGGTATCTCAAGATGTAAGGGTCAAGTCATTGGTTTAACTGGAAACTATAGGTCTTGAACAAGATTCATGATAAGAAGGAATGATTATTACTAATGTCTATGAATATGAAAGTTAGTAGTAGACACATACTGTACCACGAGGCATTCCTGGAGCCCTTGGGTCACACTCTTTAACCACATACAACTACTCCCTTCCCTCGTTATCCCAGCACCCTAAGCCTGGTGGGGACCACATTGGGGTGCAGGTTGTAACATGATGAAATTTATACAACCTCTTGTTGCTCTCCTAGCTCCTCTTCCATGTCTGCTGCCCTAAAGAGTCATATTTCCCTATCACATTCTCTTCCCGAAAAATTTACACATCCAAGTCTCTGAGATTGATGTTAGTTCCCTACTTTCCCACTTCCATCATTCCCTAGTTGTATCTACTCATCCAAATAATTTTTAACCACAAAGGTTATCTCTATCACCCTAACATAAGTAGAAATTCATATAGTAATAGTGCTACCTAGGATGTCCCTAAGAACATCTCGCTCGTAGGTCCAATCCCTAAAGCACTGGTCATATCATATTCATCGAGTACCAGGAATGGTCAATATGCCTCGATGAATACTCAGATACCGATATGTCATCCCTTCGAAGATGTAGAAGCTCTTAGGAACACATCACCATTAGATTTTTATAGATAGAGACCCCCTTCTATGAGGAAGGTTCTCATGATCTGTCCATGGAAAAAAGTCACATCATCGTAAGATATGCGTAATCTAAACCATGCCATTACCCATCCAATTCACATAAAATTCTCACTTCTTGGACCACCAACTAATCTAATGGTTCCCTAGTTAGATGGAAACTCAGTCACCACATTAAGCTAGTCCTTAGACTCCTGTGAGTTGAGATATCCTCAGAACCTGAGTGGTATCTATCACTGAAACTCGTGTAAGGAAATAAGTCTACATGTGTACTCTATCGGTAGTACAAGTATTAACTGATGACCATCAAGTAGTTGTATCACTGGGACACCACCTGAAGGTACCATCTCGGGAAACTGTTTCTATACTAAAGCATCATCACACTATTAACCATCCTCATGGTCACGCATTGGAATCTTGGCTAGTTGTTTGCGTAGTGGCATCTTGAAAAAGAATCAAGATGAACCATGATCAATAAGTTATACCTAGTGAGCTGACTCAAATGTGATCAATAGAAACAAATTCAAAAAACACAAGCAATCGGTGTTTTCGTGTATTGAGTTGGAAATCAGAACTCAGGGTCTTGGTGTATGGACACGTTGGCCGCCACACCAACACTAAACTCCCTCAACTAAAAACTGTACTCAAAACACTTAACACAATTTCCCCATTGAAAAGATCAGAGTCTTAGTTTTTTAGTAGGAATGAATCCTTTGATACCACTTTTTCACAACCCATCCCCCGGGGCCCATGTCATGACAACCCCAAGACCAACTTCCATAGGCTAGGGGTTGGAGACTAGCAACAGAAAGGAAAATTCCTAAAAACGAAAGGAACTGACTCAAAACCTATACACACAAAGACATGGAACATTGCACCCAAGTATAACACAATGTAAGAAAAAAGGTACCACCAAAACCAAAAACCTCAACTGAGTTTAAAAGTAAGTACTGGAAGTAAAATGGGCCAGAATACAAGCCCAACTGAAAATGGAAGAACAAGTAAAAGGGAAAAATAGCTCCTAGGGTCACCTTTTAAGGATCCTACCTGAAGGGTAGGTACAACTCATCACTATGGCTCTCCACGTCAACTGGTCACCTTCATACATCATCATGTCCTGGATCCCAGAGTCTCAGTTAAAGCAGCCTGTCATCTTCACAAAACACAACATGGTGCGGGGGTAGCCCGTGCATGGGTGAGTGTGACACTACTCAGTAGGGAACCTGAGACCCCTAAAGGTCTCTCAGAATTCCACAAAGTAATAACAAAAAATCATGATCTCAATCATAAAGCACAAACAAAAAGGCAACTCACACCTGGTATATCCTAAGTATAGAATTACAGATGATCATTTGTAAAGCTAGATCATCTTATTCTATTGAAAGGATCTGTTGCTAACCCACACAGGATCTATAGATACTGACCAAAATTGTAACGCTAGGTGCTGACCCACACCAGATCACTGAGCGCTAACCCACATTGGATTGATAGGCGCAGACCCACACCGGATCGCTGAGTGCTGAACCACACAGGATTTATAGGTACAGACCCACCTAGGATTGATAGGTACTAACCCCCATAGGATCTCTATGTGATTACCCACTAAGTATCACTAGGTGCTGAACCATAGAGGATCTCTAAGTGCTTACCCACAGAAGATAACTCAATGATGACCCATGGAGGATCACTCAGTGCTGACCCATAGAGGATCGCTGAGTGGTGACCCATGGAGGATTGTTGAGTGCTGACCCACTGGGGATCTCTATACCTTCACCACATCAGAGACAACCACTAGATTTCTGAACTAAGAAAGCTTGATTCCAGTAGTATCCACTCCTCAATCAATTTATCATACCTCTACCTCTATAATGTACCATGAATAAATAACCCAATGAACTGACATATCATAAGGGTTCCAATGCAACATCTGAAACGTTAATCAGGTGCCCGATCTGTTATTTATAGGCATTTTAGTGCCATGGTCCCGGTTGGATTCAAGTTAGATCCAACCCATCCATACTCTAAAATTATACAAAACACTAGTAGAGTATCTTAAAATAACCACCTCATCCTAAGGGCATTGACACCATAGAGAGTTCGTCAAACGGACGTTCGGTTTAAGAGATATAACCCTTTAATAAAAATGGGCCATATGTGGGTCCGGGTCCGGTCCCACCCGGCACGCTGAGCATGGCCCGCTGGGCCATGGGTTCAGCCCACATGGCATGTAGATTGGCCCAGCCTGTTGGTTGGGCACGGTCTGCCAGCAGGGTGCGTGGGTCTGGACCCCTTTTGAATAGACCATAGTCCGTTCGGTTCTTCGAACAGGCTGTGCCTGGCTGGCACCCCCCTCCAGCTGACTGGTCCATTGGACTGCTCTAGGGTGCTACCCGCAGTCCGAGTATGCCTCCACCGTGGATGGAGCTACAAAACATCCTCCACTACAGCCCTTTGACTGTCGCCGCTCCGCCCAGTACACCGTTCATTGTCAACAAAGTCGACATCAGGTGACCGCCCACTATCTTCTGTGGTGCGTTCGGACATTTCCCCCACTTCGCGGATGGTGAGAGATGGAAGCCACCACCTTCGGATTTCAGCACCGCCACGCCAACGAGGCTTCCGGGGGCCTCCAATGAAGATCTGGAGGTCCGTTTTGTTTTCTGACTATGCCTACAGGCCTCTCAGGATGCTTCCATCACCGCATGGTCCCCGGTTTTGTCTTGCCACCATATTGGTCTATCACCCATGAAGAACTCAATCATTACCAAGATCGACAGAGGGTCGTGGCCTTGTTCGGTTCATCCCGCACCCTCTACATTAGAGTTATAATATGTGAAGGATTATTTAAACATAATAACTCCCATAAAGTAACCCCTCATTATCCTCCCACATTAAAGAATGAAACACAGATCAACCCATTGGATGATTATCTGTTTTATTCATAATATTCAAGAACGAGAAAAAAGAAGAATTAAGTACGTAACCTCCTACTGGGAAATGGGGGGAAGAAGCTGCAGATGTGGGAGAAGAACCCATGTTTTTTGGTGCTCATCATCGCCTGTCGTTGTCCGGTTCGAATCCTACAATGGTTATCAAATCTCAATTCTACATTGGGGAAGACATCATCGACACTTCATCAAAGGTTCCTTTTGTGAGTCACCAAAACCCATGCCCATGCTTTGTTTAAATAGAGATTAATCTCTCATGTTGTGTTTAACATTATGATTAATTCATTAACTATAATTAATGAGTCAATTAATGATATAAGCATTTTCATTACAAAACCAAAGAAATGAGAGGTTTAAGACATTAAAAGTTTCTCATTGAATTTTTTATGTTGTACTATTGTGCCACCTCCGTCACTCAATGGTAACAAGGTAAGAATAAAATAACTTTGGAGTTATTTTATTATTATTCTTGTAAGGTTCAAAAATTATGTTTTTCATCTGAACCTTTCATGTATATGTTAATCTTCCTTTAATTGAATCTTGACACTATGGATCTAGCGGTGCTCTCGAATTTTTAATCCGAGCATTGTTTCAAAAGATGAAAATCACTACTCGCACGTTTAACGAAATTACCATTAAAAAGTTCCAAAATTATTAACAATCACTATCAAACTACGACGGTTGAAGTTAGAATTTTTCTAAAGGCATAACGCCCTTAAGAGATCAATGGTACTATCATATTTTCAATCAGAGTTACCATTTAGAAGTTAATGAATTTAACATTAAAATAATTGTTACCTAATTATTTTATTTATGACCAAAAACTAACTTCCACTATTGGCCCGCGTTGGCCAATATTAGGATATTCCTACAGAAAGCATACCCTCATGAGTTCAGTGGTGGTATCATATTTTTAATCTGAGTCACCATTCACGAGTTATTAGAATTTGAAAAATAATATAATTTTAATTAATTATTTTATTTACGGTTATGCCATTTTGGGTTTTCTCCCTGGAGGCCTGCACCGACTAAACTTAAGTCCGACCTACGGTAAACCCGTCATCTTAAATGCAATGGTGCCCTTGGATTTCTGATTCAGGTGTTGAGTCAATTAGGTTTCCTTATAACTTTTCCATTCCTATTTGTTTTGAAAATAACAAACACTTTATCATAAGGGAAATAGTTTTTCTCTAAAGATTATCTTCATAAGGGAAATTTTCATTCTTTAAGTAAATTATTATCCTTACCATTTTTTTCATTGTTTCATTTTATAATCTCTATAAATATAACTCATTTTGGTCCTAAAGTATAAAATTGGGATTCTTATGTAAAACCTTATAATCTTATAATTCTTTGGATATAGATTGTTTTGTTTTTAGGTTCTGAACTCTCTGAAATTCAGTCTCCGAATACTATGAAATTCAGACTACAAATTATCTAAAATTCATACTCCAAATTCTCTGAAATCCAGACTCCGAATTCTATGAAATTTAGACTCTGAATTATCTGAAATTCAGACATTGAATTTCTCAAAATTCCATCTGTGAATTCCTCAAAATTTGGACTCTGAATTTCTCAAAATTTGGACTCTGAATTCCTCAGAAGTTTGACTCCCAATTACTCAGAATTTGGACTCTGAATTCCTCATAATTATGACTCCAAATTCCTCAGAATTCGGACTACCAATTCTGCCAAATTTGGACTCTGAATTCCTAAGAATTTAGATTCCAAATTCATTAGAATTCAGACTCCAGAATCTCTAGATTTCAGATTCTGAATTCTTTGGAAAATATAATCCGAGGATCCATGTCTTATAAAATCTAAATGTTCATTTGGATAGAATTAAAATTCTATTTTTTCCTTAGACTCTGAAAAATACATTTGGTTATGTAACTTTTTTTTCCTTACAGTTATTATGAAATGATGTCTTATAATTTTTTTCTAACTAATTGTTTTTTGAGTGACACATGTATAGGTTCCTCCGAGATTCAAGGAAAAATATGACCATTGGAGGAGGGATATATCCATTGGAGAAGTTCCTATAAATAGGATCTCATTTGAATGAAATTATAATCAAGAAATGAATGTTGATCACTCTAGATATTGCAGCCTGCTAAAGTGATTTCTAGAGAGAGATACTCTCATGCTTTGTGCATACTGAACATCTTGTTCATCTTTCTTCATGCGAATCCAATTTTTGCTAAGTATAGTCGAGGGATTCCAGGGATAAGAATATGGAAGTGAAAACTACCTTAACGTTTGATGGCTTCCAGTTATAAGAATATAGATGTGACGACTACCTTAAATATCGAGGACTTACGGGGATAGCAAGAAAAATTCCGATATTCCTATCGAGGTCTTACCCTGGTGTGTTTAAGATAGACTTTCTTGAATGTATAAATCGAGGGACCTTTATCCAAGGTTGTTGTATATCCGAATCTTTGGGTTAAAAGATTTCATATTTGTTACTTGTTTTGTTTCATGTTTATTTCCCCTGTATTTTGATAATGGATGAAATTATAACCTTCTTATACTTTCATATTCTTTTATGTACTCTGATAAGTAAGATTCTATATGCTTTATGGTAGATTATTTTCTCTATAATATTTCCACTATAATATTTCCTTAAGCTTCATTTCTAGAATCATATTTATGGAACATAGCAGGGTTGTTTAGTATAATTAAAAGAGGTCTTAAGAACTTACCTTGTTTAACATTATTAATCATAGTTTTCCTTAAGGTTTAAAACGATAGTTTTTTAACATAATATTAACCCATCCTCTTGTAATTAAGCATCTATATAATTATTTAGATCCTAAAATTGGTATCAAAACAGGTCTTTGAAATACTTATATTAACATATATGTTTTCTTAGTCATGTTTTACATGTTCTAAATTTTATTGCTTAAGTTTTTCTTAGAGGATTTTTATTTTTGTTTACAAACCTTGTCTGTTAACAAATTTTTGTGGAAATATATTTTCTTATAGAATGGAAGGAATGAATGTCGGTTCGATTGAAAATCTAAATCCTACCAGACCACCTATTTTTTATGGTAATGATTATGAGTAATGTAGAGATCGAATGAAGACTTTTTTATTAATAATTGAGTGGACAACTTTGTCATTCTTACAGGTGTTTTCAATATTCTGGACAATGAATTTAAAACTTTTACCAATAAAGAGAAGTAAGAATATCAATTAAAATATAAGGTACACAATACTTTGTAGTGTTCCATGACCAGGAATATATATAGTCATTTTTCTTCTTGTGAAGTTTCAAATTGTATATGGAAGAAACATGATGTTACAAATTTTGGTACATCCAAAGTCATAAAGACTAGAATAGCTATGCTTAGAGCAGATTATCATGGATTTCTATTTCCTTATGGATAACCAGTATGCAAGATAAAACAACGTTTTATGATAATAGTTATCAGTCTAAAATCTATAGGAAAAATTGGTCTTGATGATCAAGATCTTTTGGACAAGATTATAGATATTATGCCTAATGAGTGAGAATCTAAGAGAATATCTATTTATGAGAATAGGAAAGTATCTCAAATTACTCTTGATGAGATTTTTAGAACTCTTCTTCAACATGATACAATAATAAAAAGAGAGGATGATATGAATAAGAATAAGAATGACAATGGAATTGTAGCCTTTACTACTACTAAATCCAAGACTCTTGAAAGGGTTACAATAATCAAGTCTAAGAAAGTCACTATCATATATGAATCTCGTGAAAGTGAACATTTTTGAGAATGAGCTAGATAATCTTGCTCGAAGGATGAATAAGATAGTTGGGAAGAAAGACTTTTAGTATAGATATAATAATAAATAAATAAAGGACAAGAAATATTTTGAAGTTACGTGATATGAATTAAAAGATCAGGGCATATAAGGCTGGATTGTCATATGCTTAAGAAAAAGGATAGGAAGGAAAAGTATTATGAGAGAAACAGAAATATGTACTACAAGACTAAGGCAAAGAATGTCTTGAATGCTAAGGACACATGGAGTACCTATGGCAGTGACTCTTCTGATGAATACTATGATTACGAATCTTCAGGTGAGAAGTATATTGTCCTACTAGCCAGACTACCCATTAAAAATCTTTGTCTAATAGCCAAGGTACACAATTCTGAATCTATCATCAATGTATATTTAAATTCCAACAATACTGATGATAAATATTATGAATCTTCATATGATGAGTCCTCCTCATCAGAAGATAATACATAACTTCTTATCAAGAAGTGTCTTGGTTTTATAAACTTCCTAAGAATTCAAATTCTAAACTCAAGAAAATCCTTGATAAAGAAAATTCTATATTATCTATTTTAACCAAATAAGTATAAGATCTCTCTAAATATCTTGATAGGAAAACTTTATTTTTTAAAAGTATTTCTGAAAATCTTGTGGAAGTAAATTATGAGAAGTATAATCTTTCTTAGGATCTTGAAAATATAATTTCTATGAAAAATGTTTTTGAGGATAACTCTAGTTCTAAAACTGTTATTTTTGAAAATAAAAACATTTTTATTAAACAAAATTTAGAAATATTTTCCTTAAGAAATTGTCTTTCAAACATTACCTCTGGTAAGGAAAATTTTGACATGTTTTTTTCTCAAATTCATCCTTTAAGGAATCATTCTGGTTTTGGTTATACCTATTCTCAACCAGTTTTTAATCATAATTATTTTTTCCCCATAAGTGATCAATTTTTCACTAAATATTTATGTGGTGGACATTGGGTGAATTTTTTTCTTTAAATAAAACTTAGTCCTTAGGTTTTCTAAATTCTTATTTTTCTATGAAAATGTGGATTCCTAAAATTTTACTCTCTAAAATTTTTGGATCCAAGAAAATTTAGATTTTGAAAGTTTAACTCTTTTATTTTTAGGAAAATAAAGAAAGTACCATTATAAATACATGGTATATGGATAGTGTATGTTCCCGACATATGATGAGTAAAAAAAACATCTTTGAAAAGATTATCAAGATGAAAGGAGGAAAGGTTACTTTCAGAGATAAATCTTAGGGAGAATTGTTGTAGGTCACATTGTTCTTCTTAGAAAATCCTTAATATCAAATGTTTTGTTTGATAAAGGTCTTAATAACAATGTCATTAGCATAATTCAATTATGTGATTAAGGTTACCATGTGAATTTTATGAATGATATGTTCTTAGTACAAAATTCCAAGGAAGAGTTTATTCTTTCTACCAATAGAAAAATTAATGTATACACAATAAAATTAGAAGGCCTTAGGAGCCAAGATATACCTTTCCTTAGTGCAATAGAAGATCAATATTGGTTATGGCATAGAAGGCTAGATCAATGAAACCATAGGAACCTAGGAAAACTCTCTAATAATAGACTTGTTAAGGATATACTAGAACTTAGATTTGATTCCTCAAACATTTGTGATCCTTTTCAATATAGAGTGCAACATAAATCTAGTTTTAAATCAATTGGTAAAGTACCAACATCCGATAAATTATAGTTATTGCGTATGGATCTTTTTGTTCCAACACAAACTGGATGTTTTGGAGGAAAATATTATGTATTTTTCTTAGTTAATGATTACACTAGATTTACGTGGGTCTGTTTTCTATCAAATAAGTATGATGATTTTTTTATTTCAAAATTTTTAGATCCCAAGTTAAAAATGAGAATAAATTTCTTTTGATAACTATTCATAATGATCAAGGAGGAGAATTTCAAAATTCATATTTTCAAACATTTTGTAGTAATAAAGGCATTACTTATAACTTCCCAACTCCAAGAATTGTTCAACATAATGGTTTTGTTGAAAGTAGAAATCAAATTCTTCAAGAGATAAAAAGAACCACGTTGAGTGAATATTCAATTGCTGAACAATTTTGGGCTAAAGCTGTAAGTACTAATTTCTATACTATAAATTGAGTTTTCATTAGACATTTTCTTAACAAAACCCTTTATGAATTATGGAATGTTATAACACCCAAACTTTCATACTTCAAGGTATTTGGTTGCAATGTATTCATTCTGAATTCAAAAGATAATTTACATAAATTCTCACCCAAATATAATGAATGAATTTCCCTAGGCTACTCCACAACTTCTAAGGCTTATAATGTTTTTAATAAAAATAATTGTACTATTGAAGAAATAGTACATGTTAAGTCTAATGAAACAAATCCTTTAGTTTTCAAACAACTCCAACCTACACCTTCAGATGTGTTTTCAAAAACTGATTTTTAACCCTTGATATAAGATCCTTCTAACAAGGAAAATGTTCGCGAAAATATTTCTAAAGAATTTTCCCCAGAATATTTCATAAAATATGTTGATGAAGAGGTTTTATAAAACCCAAATCAGTTGTTTCTTAAGAATCATCCTAGTAATAGTATCATTGTTGGTGTAAATCAACCTGTATGGGCTAAAAGATCCTTATGAAATGAATTAGAACATCAAGAATTCCATTATCAATTATAACCAAAAAGCACTCATGAAGCTTTAGGTATTGATGATTGGATTAAATCCATGAAAAATGAGCTAAATGAATTGGAAAGGAACAAAGTATGGACCTTTGTTGAAAGACCTAAGGAATATTCTATAATTGGAGTAAAATGGGTCTTAAGAAATAAGTGTGCTGAAAATGGAATCATTTTGATAAATAAAGATGGACTAGTTGCAAAAGGATATAATAAAAAATAAGGAATAAACTATGAAGAAAACTATTCTCTTGTAGCTAGACTTGAATCTATTCGCATTTTACTTGCCTTTACAATATTTTTTAATTTTAATATTTTTAAAATGGATGTAAAGTGTGATTTGTTTAATGGATATGTTCAAGAAAAATTTTATGTTGAAAAAACTTTTGGTTTTGAAGATACAAAATATCCTGAACATGTTTTCAAACATACCAAAGCTTTATATGGATTAAACAATCCCCTAGCTCTTTGTATGATAGAAATACATGATTTTTTTAACAAAATAATTATGTTAAGGGAACTATTGATTAAACCCTTTCTATAAAGAATGATAATAAAATTGATTTTCTTGTTTAAATTTATGTTGATTCCATTATATTTGGTTCAACTCTACAATCTTTAACTCATTCGTTTTCAAATCTAATGAAATCTGTGTTTGAAATGAGTATGATGGGTTAGTTAACTTTTTTCCTAGGTTTTCAAATTTCTCAAAAACTAGAATGAACATATATATCCCAACTTATGTATATTAAATATATTTCTAAAAAGTATTGAAATGAAAACAGTAATAGTATAAGCACTCCAATTCGTACCTCAAATTCTCTTGATCTTGATGAAGCTAGGAAACCAGTAGATCAAACATCATTTAGATTTATGATAGGAAGTTTTCTGTACTTGACAGCTAGTCGTCCAGACTTAATGTTTTTAGTATTCTTATGTTCTAGATATCAATCTAATAAAAATGAATCTCATTTAAAAGATGTGAAAATAATTTTTCTCTATTTAAAGGGAATCATTGATTAGGATTTTTTTAAACCTTAGGAAATGATTTAGTTTTAAAAAGTTTTCAAGATGATGATTTTGGTGGATGTAGAATAGATAGAAAAAGTACATCTGGAACTTGTCATTTATTAGAAGATCCATTAGTTTCTTGGTCATGAAAAAACAAAATTCAGTAGCATTTTCCACTGTTGAAGATGAATATATAGTAGCTATATGTTTTTGTGCTCTACTTTTGTGGATTCACTACACACTCACATATTATGGCATGAGTTTTTACCAAAACACGGATATTGTGGGATAACAATAATTCCATTTCCCTAAGAAAAAACCATGCATATCACTCTCGTGAAAAACACATAGATATTATGAATCACTTTCTATGGGATCACACAATAAATGGAAATATAATTCTTCAGTTTATCGGAATACAAGATCAACTTGATGATATTTTTACAAAATCTTTACCTTCCGAAAGATTTGAATACATTAAACCAAAGTTAGGAATGATCATCATAAGGTAACTTTCTTTATTAAATTTTTGTCAAAAACAATATACTTACATTAATCAACCTATTTTTATAGGGGGTGCAGTTTTTTGTTAATCAATTTTTTTTCAAAATCAAAATTTGTTCGCAATTAAAATTTTAAATAATCCAAATTTTTTGTAATCAAAATTTTTCAAAATCAAAATTTTCCGTAATAGAAATTTTCATAATTAAATTTTTAGTATTCTAATTTTTTGAAATCAAATTTTTTTTTGTATTCCAAATTTTCCATAATCAATTTTTTTCAAATATTTGGAATCCAAAATTTTTGTTCTTTAAATTTTTTTTGGAATCTAAAAGTTCTTAAAGAAGAATTTTTCCACATTACTACAAATATTCCTAAAACTCTGGAAGTTATGTTTCCTTATATATTTTTTTGTAATTATATTTTCTATTTTTTTGTATTTTCATCTTATTTTAAGAAAATATTTCAGATTCACTTTCCCTAAATCCGAATTGTTTATCTAAAAAACCCTAAAAGATCAGAACCTCCCAAAATCCTTCTTCAGGTATCATCTCAACCGGTAAATCAAAGTACTTTTGTTTCAACTGGTGGATCAATGTGGGTATATGAACTGCCACCACATCCCCTATATAAAGGCCCCTCTAATGGTTTTCCCACATCGGGTTTTATGTTTTTACATGCCGAATCTTTGTCGCACTTCTTAAGGGTTTCTTTTGAATTTTCTGGTTTTCTCAAATCTGAATGTCATTGGAAGGATCCCCATAGAAGAAAATGTCGTTAGTTAATGAAATTTCTGAATAGAATATCTATATATAGAGGTTAGTAGATCTGATTTTTTTCACTAATTATGATTCTCTCATTTTGAAGAATATCACATTTAATGGCTGGGAGAGTTGGTGTGCATCCAAAACCAAAGGCACAGGATCCAGTTTATCCGGAGTTACAGGTTGAATTTTATGAGTCTATTAGTTTTTTCAATGAAGGATAGAGAGATAATTTATCTATTAAGAGTTATGAAAAAACCTATTCCCTTTACTAATGTATGGGAGCCAACATAATTGTAATTTTTTATGAGGGGGAAGCTGAGTTCTTCACCCACAAGCTACCTGATATATCAGGAATGTTTGATAAGGAGAAGGCTTTAGAGTTTCTTGGTATTATAGAAGTTAAGAATCCAAAGATTAATCATTTATCTACAAATTTATGAATTCTAGAGTTATGGGTTTAGGGATTTCTGATTTCGAGTGAAGGGGATAAGGATACCCTGAAGAAAAGTTACATTTATGTTCTGGATTTTTTGGTGAATATCAGAAAGTATAATCTGGTGAAATATGTACTTATTATAAATATGAATATCTATAATAAGATGCTCAATTATCAGATCATTATATATCTACTTATTATTTCCAATATCATTGTACTTTTTCTATATTCGTTCAAAATCCCATGCAGTGCTAAGCCACAAAATTTCACGGTTATGTTACCGAGTGATGATATGCTGAGAAGAATGAAGGTTGGTTTTAACAGCAAGTCCAGAGAGTTTTATGACTTATCTGAAATTAAAATCCACACCTTATCTAAGAATATAGAATTGGATGAGACTTCCAAGAAGGTTCAGAGTAAGAGAAAGCAGAAAGAAGTGAAAGCCAAGGGAAAAAACTCATGCGGTTTAGGAAACCCAATCAGAACCTCCCAGATCTATGAAGAAAAAGATCTATCTAGATGAAGTTGTTACTAATTGGAGATAATATAATAATAACATGAAATAAAGAGAGCCTAGATTTGGATTAGATCCTTCTAAGGAAAAATCATTAAAGATTAAGGCTTCTGAGGAGTTTGAGAAGCAAGAAAAAGTGAAGAAACGAAAGAAGAAAATTTCTAAAGTCAAGATTTTTAAATCTCTTCTCAAGGATACTCTGAAAGATTCTGAGCAGATTTAGGTACCATAAACTTTTCTCAAAGCACCAATAATAGTAGAGACTCTAGGAAAGATGATGGTAATTTTGGAATCTGATGAAGAGGAAGAGATTTTGCAGAAAGAGGAAGTGGAATAAGAAGAAGAGGAAGGAAGTGATGGAACTGATGATATGATAATTAAAGTTAAAAAATATCATGAGAATGAAATACCTTATGAGAAATTGTTGATCCAAACCTACCAGGACGAATCTTCAACACTTGATTCCTCAAGAAAAGGTGATAAATTTTAGAAATAAAAAATCAAAACTTCAGAAGAAGAAATTAGTAACCATGAATTGGTTCAACCAAATGATCTAGTGGTAAATAATGAAACAGAAAAGTTTGAGGAAGAAAAGAAGGTGGTACCTGGTACAACTAAGATGGACGTTGTGGCTAAGAAATATGTTTGGGGATCTTCTAAAAGAATGATTTATGCGATTGAGAAATAATCCCCACCAACAAGAGAATCTGATTTATAATTGTCTTTTATGGGTCATGATTTTTTGGTCTAATATTTGAAGAAATTGGTTAATAAAAATCCTTTTTTATAACTATTAAATTGAGATGTTAGAAGCTTCATCATTCATTTAATCAGAAATTAGATTCTACTTCCTTGATTATGGAAAAACATGTCAGGCTTGAGGTTGATTTTAAATCTTTCTAAATCGGGTATAATTCTCATAGGAGGTCATGCAATGAAAATTACTAAATGGTCCAATAAAAAAATTTAAGAGATGAGAGTCTTTGATGAATTTCAAGATAATTTGAAGGATTCTTTTGATACAAAAGATATCAATATCAAAGATATTACTACAAGTTTCAACAAAAAGCTCAATCTTGAACAAATAGTTAGGAAGAAGGAAGTCAAGGATCTGAATGGTAAACTTAATTCATTTGATTTGAATATAAAAAGGGAAATATATCTCAAAATTGAGTTCTATGAAAATATTAGTAAGTATGAAGAACTTTTGAAGACAGAGGTAGAAATTCTTATGGCTCAGGAGGAAGAAATCAATGCTCTAGAGAAGAAAAATAATGGTCTGGATTAGCTGCTCAATAATTTTTAAGTGGATCATAAGATCTTAAAAGCTAAAAAAAAAATTCAAGAAGATTATTCTAAAGGAAAAAAGAAGGATGGTTTTTTCCTTAACTCTGATCTTTTGTTGTATTACCTTCCTTGTACAAATTTTTTTCCAATCGTAATGAAAATTTTGGTTGTTCTTCTGTGTTTTTTTATAGTACTAATATTGTAAGTACCATTTTTTTCCATTCCCTTGATTCCTTTTTGAAAATCACAAATGGGGTGAGAGGAATGATGAAAAAAATACTAAGTAAAAATAGAATTTACTATGTAAGGGGGAGTTTATCTGAGGGGGAGTTTTATCAAATAATATTTACTTATATAAGAAAAAGAAAAATATATTTAAGTAATTCAATAATATGGTCCTTAGGGATTTCAAAACATAATGGAGAGTTAGTCGTATTCACCATGATCCATAAGAAAAGGGAGATAAGTTTTTCTTTTAAGTTCATAGATCAAAATTCTAATTCATTATATTCTTTTTGAAAGGATGTTTGTGGTTTCCAAAAATGGGGAGATTGTTGAGTCAATGAGGTTTCCTTATGACCATTCAATTCCTCTTTTTTTTTAAAATAAAAAACACTTTATTATAAGGAAAATATGTTTCCATAAGGATTATCATCATACGGAAAAAATTTCTTCTTAAACGAAATTTTTATCCTTTCCATTTTTTTCATTATTTCATTCTATAATCTCTCTAAATCTATCTTATTTTATTCTTGAAGTCTAAAATTTGGATTCTTATGTAAAACCTTGAAATCTAATAATTCCTTGGATATAGTGTGTTATGTTTTCAGGTTCCGAACTCTCTGAAATTTAGAGTCTAAATTCTCTTAAATTTAGACGCTGAATTCTTTAAAATTCAAACTCTAAATTCTTTGAAATTAAGATTCCAAATTCTCTAAAATTCATACTCCAAATTCTTTAAAAATCAGACTCAAAATTCACTGAAATTCAGAATTTGAATTCTCTGAAATCCATACTCAAAAATATCATAAATTCAGACACTAAATTCTCAGATTTCAGACTCTGAATTCTCTGAAATTAAGACTTTTAATTTCTTCAGAATTCAAACTATGAATTCCTCTAAAATCTGACTTCGAATTCCCCAAAATTCCAACTCCAAATTCCTCAGAATTCAGAATCTGAATTCATTATAATTCAAAATCTGAATTCCTCAAAATTTATATTCTGAATTCCTTAGAATTCAGATTTTGTATTCATTGGAATTCAGACTCCGTAATATTTAGATTTCATATTCTGAATTCTTTGTAAAATAGAATCCTAATATCCATGTCTTATAGACTCATAATGTTTATTTGGTTATAATCTGAATTATATTTTTTCCTTAGACTCTGAAAAATATACATTGTTAAGTAACTTTTTTTCCTTACACTTGTTATGAAACGATGTCATACAATCTGTTTATAACTAATTATTGTTTGAGTGACACGTGTATAGGTCCCTACAAGATTCAGGGAAACATATGACCGTTAGATGAGGGAGATGACCATTATAGAAGTTCCTATAAATAAAAGATCATTTGAACAAGATCATAATTGAGAATAAAATTTTGATCTCCCTAGAGATTTCCTACTGTTGGATTGATTTCTAGAGAGAGATACTCTCATACTTTGTCCTTACTGGACATCTTATTCAGCTTTCTTGGTGCAACTTTGATTGTTGATGTGTACAATATAGGGCTTCCGGGTATAGGAAGATAGAGGCACTGACTACCTTAAAGTTTGAGGGCTTCTAGGGATAAAAATATAGAGGGATATACTACCTTAATGTTTGAGGGATTACAGGGATAACAAAACAAATTCTGATATTCCTATAAAGGGATTACCTTGGGGTGGGTAAGACAGACTTTCTTAAAAGTATAAATCAAGGGACCTCTATCCATGGTTATTGGATATCCTACTCTTTGGGTTAAAATATTTCATACTTGTTACTTGTTTTTTCCAAGTTTATTTCTATTATATTTTGATAAAGGAATAAAGTATAACCATCTTATAATTTCATATTCTTTTATGTACTCTGTTAGGTAATATTCTATATACTTTAAGTTATAATCTTTTCTTTGTAATATTTCTTTATGTTTCATTTGTGTAATCATACTTCAGAAACCAAGAAATTTTGTTTAGTAGAACTAAAAGAGGTCTTGTGAATTTACCTTGTTTAACTTTGTTGAACATAGTTTTCCTTAAGGTTAAAAATGAATGTTTTTAAACTTACAATTCACCCCTCCTATTGTAATTGAGAATCTACATCATTATTTAGATCCTACATCAGGAACATTTTTAAGAGTTATTCTCCCTTTTCAGGAAAACTACTCACGCATGCTATTTAAAGATTAACATGTTTTATGGGTCATTTCAGGCACTCCGGGCCTCAGAATCACATGGCATCAATTTTCATAGTCTCATAATAATTCCATATAATTAAATAATATTATACAGATTTTTCGGGTCTTTACAAGGAAATGTTTAAAAAATTTCTATTTCAAAAGCTTCAAAACATTCCTCTATTTTTTTGATTTCAAAAAAATAAAAGTATATTTTCCTATTGAATTTTATAATTATAAATTAAATTTAGCCAATTATTTTTAGAAGTTGTACTTAAGGAGTTAAAATTCCTTTATAATTCATCATTTGATATATAATATTTTTAATTTCAAAAACTACCATATTCTATATTTTTTTAAATAAGATCTTCATTGAAAAATAACTTTATAATCATAGATTTTTTTATTCTTAAATTATTGTATGACCATGCATCATTATTATAAATTATGTTCCATGATTTTTTATGAAATTAATACCTCTCCAAGATTTATTTAAAATATGTTTCACTATGAATTATTAATTGCAACAAATCAATACTTCTTTTGAAAGTGTGTATTTCCTTTTAAACTTTTCTTGATTTATCCCCTAAAAAATATTTTAAATTGATGTTTATTATTTGAAAAAAAAATATTTTTATGGAATTTAGGTGAAATTAATGATCCGATTTTTTTATTAATATATGATGGTTGGGTATTGTAATTAATGATGATAGGTAGGTAGTGAACCCAAACCTCAAGGGACATTGTCTATAATGTGACAGGTGGTCCCTATATATCCTTCAAGGTCACAAGGGGCCTAAAATATTTTATAACCTTTCAGAATATCAGTATACTTTATAAATAAGAAAAAATATTATTATATTTTTGAAAAGTAAAATATTTAACCCAGAGTGCGAGTTTGGGTATCTCACTCTTGGAATTAGAGTAACAATTTAAATAACATTAGATATTAGGATGTTATTTAACAAGGATAGTTTATGCTTTTGGGGAATTTCAAAATTAGTCTTTTAATTAATTTTTTAAAAATGATATTTAGAAATACCTTATCATCTAAACTAAGATTAAATAGACCTTTGAAAATTTTTAGATTATATTTTAATGCAATTCATGGTATTTTTTATAGAATTTATGTGTTAATGGATAACACCATTAAGATTATTTTCTGAATATTTTTTTTACCAATAACAACATTGGTTTTTTTTTGGTTGAGAACATGATCATGAAATTGAGTCTATGAGAGGTATGTTTCTAGAAATCCCTTAAGCTTTTAATTAAAGAAGTATATTTTTCCTGAATAGTAGTGAGAAATTAAAATCAATATATATTACGAGGTAAACAAATTTAGGATTTCCTATGATAGTAATATAGAGAACTTTTTAAAAATTATATAATGACTATATTAAGAACCTAGTTATATGTCTTCAGCCGTGAAACAAAAGTAAATTTCCAAGGAAAAATATATTTAAGGGGGTAGAATGTAATACCATGTGATTTTGGAATAATTTTTTATTTATAATTTTTTTATTAAAAATAAATTTATGATTAATTTATAATTTATCCATATTTTAATTTATTTTATAGGTAATATGATAATAAAATAAATTAAGTGTGATTATATTAAGTAAATATATAGTAACGGAATAATTTAATAATAAAATAATTATGGTTTAAAATATATTAACTTGAAATATATTTTCATATATATAAATATTAAATACAAGAAGAGAAATATAAAGTGTAAATTTGAAGATAATATAGAAAAATAAAATTTCTTATCTCATATAAAATAATAATTTTAAAGGACTATATATAAGATAATTATAAATATAGGAGATTTATATTAATTTGAGGACAATTATAAAATATAGTAAGAATATAATTCAAGTACTAATTAGAATGATAATATAAAATTTTAAGAATATAATGGTAATTATTATTGTATAAAATTTTTAAAAAATATAAGAGTATATATTTAATTTTAAATATAAAATTCTTATAACTGAGTGATATTTATAGTGTATGAAATATTAATATAATAAAATTTAAAATTAGGTTTAATGGAATATAATTATTATATAAAAAATATATCAAATAATAAATTATTATCAATAAAAGAAAATGACTACATTATGAAAATAGAAATGAATAATGATAATGGAGCTTTTTAAAAGAGTAATTATAAATTATGAGGTTGAATTAAAATTGAATCGTAGATTAATGATTTATATATTCTTATTTAATATTTATATAATATTACAATTATATTTATAATTATAATTATAATAGTAATTATAATAATAATATATTCGAAATTTATATAAGCTTTGATAATTTTTAGATAATATAATTATAATTTATGAAATTATAATAATGTATGTAATTTATATACATAGGTATTATATAAAAAAACCAGCGATCTAGAACCTTGGAAAATAGAGACTTGGTCAAAGGCATGGGAGAGAAAGCGTAAGCATCTATTCATGGGAAGGAATGGGAAATCATGCACACAGTTTAGCGTGAAAGGGATGCTCTACGGTTACCTTCCCTCAAGCGTGGGAGTATGATCAACTGAGGGAGACCACCGACTCCCATATGGATTTTAATGAGAAAATAAATCCTCATTTAAATATTTAACTGAGATCGATATTGAAGTGAACTATGATGTGGGATGGGATTATAATGAAAATAGTTATTGTTTTAAAATAACTTGTGCATGATAAAAAAACCTAAATCCGTAATATTTTTCATTATCCACATGTTAAACCCTACTTCAAAACTTTCCTTCTAAATCTTACTAACATATGTATCAGTGTGATCAAACCAATGATATATATATATATATATAATGTACCATGAAATCATGCGGCATAATTCTAGAAGGGTTTTTTTTTAAAAGTCCAAATTATAAAATGACGCATGGTGATGTTATTGGTTATCAATGTTGTGTGTGTGTTTGTGTACATATACAATTAGGGATTTGAATAATGCATGGAAGGAAAATAAAGCCCCCAATTTTACAATCTGGGATCTGAGGCAAAAAAAATAATCTTTACATTTGTGTATTTGATAACAATAATTCAGATCCAATTATAATAATCCAAAACATACAACATCATCAAAAAAATATTGGATCGCTTACATACCCGATGACCATTTTTGTTTAGAGTTTTATAGAATTAGGAAAGACCCTATCATAACATCACTGAAGTATTTAAGTAATCATTTTACCACAATACCCAAATTTTCTTATTCCACATCACATATTTATTATCTCTCTCATGAAACCCTTCTAGACATATCTTAATTATCATCATTCTCTGCGACCTGTGGAAAATCAAACATAAGAAAGGGGTGAGTTCAAATGATCAGTAAGGGTAAAAACATGAATTAGGAGTAGAATATCTTTATTGATCAAGAGATGATCATATGGGAATAAATAAAGTGAGAATATAATAAGATAATTTATACCCATAAATACATGGATCATAATTTTTTTCACAGTATAATGTTTTACCGCATACAAGATTCATATCCTTCATTACTCACAAGACATGTGATATAAATCATATTCAAATGAATAATTATAATCTCAATTATAGATAAAATGTGTTGGTATCTTGGTACATTATCTTTATCACCCATGCTCTCTTATGTTAGAAGTAACTGGAGCCTAATCAAATCCATATGAGAAACCTCCATGATTAACTCCCACAAAATTTCCTTTAAATAAAGGGAACATTAACCAATGCATTCAAGAGACATATCGAGATCACCCATCATATAAGATATTTAGGTCTCACTATTATTCATGAGATATATCAGTCACACCTATCATCATCAATAATTTACATGTACTATACATGAATTTGACACATATAAGCTCTCATTTTCATTATCTAACTTTAAAAAACAACTTGCATTCCTTTATAGATTGATTTACCCTTGAAAAAATAATGATTTTCATTATAATATATATATAAATATCAACATAATACATATAGAGAAAGAATATGGATATTATTATAAGATCATATTCCCACTAAAGTAGGGAAATCATTAAAATGTGATGACATAGATTAAAATACCTTTAAAAGAACATTTAAAACATTTACTCAAAAATAGAGGAAACAACCTTTTCTTTCGGTACATTTAAAAAATAAAGATTAATAAAATATCTAGGAAATGATTTTCTTTGATAATAACCATGTAAACCTATAATTGAATATATAGAGAAAGGAATAGTTTTGACGGTGGGAAACTACATTCGTACAATATATGTTCGAACAAATATTTCCTACACACATGTGGTTAAAAGTAATACATTCGGAAAATGAAAAAAAATTCATCTAAAAACTATTTATATAAAGTAAAACATGGATAAAAATTAATTTCAATGATTGGAAAATTTTAAAAATATTTTTGGAAATATTTTTGAAATAATGGATGTGGAAGAGAAAATATTCCTAAACTAAATAATAAATAAGGATGTTTTTTCTTGAAAGACTTATTGTGATTTTATTGAGTTCCAAAAAGAATAAAATTAATTAAAATTATATAAAACTAATAAATTACCATAGGATAAGATAATATATGTAGTTTAAGAAAATAGGATCATACAATTTCCTCTAAAGAAACTTTGAACATGAACAATCCTTGAATAAAATGAGATTGTAACATACACAATTTACCTATTTGGTAACTTTGAAATAAAATACCTTGAAAGAGATAATGTAATATGTATATTTAAATATAAACAATTTTATTAATTAATATATTAAAAATCATACATGGTGCCTTAATTACACCATATAAATAAATCACGGTTTACGACATGAAAAATTCCTGAAGAAAATAAGATTGAGACAAAGAAACACATTGAAAATATCATAACATTTGAAATGATAATTACACCATGAATTGATTATGTAAAAATATTTAAATACATATAAATATTTAACTATATCATAAAATTTTATACCGATTAATTTACACATAATCATGTCATAACCAAGTCAATGAAGAAGTTTTGTAGCCCAATGAAAGAAAATTGTGTAAAGAAATCCCTTACCTCGAGTCCCGAATCCCAACATATGTTATTTAAATCGAATATAAAAAACTTACATTAATTATTTACTTATTTAATAATATTTTATATAATTATTATACCATCATTAAACCATTTATTTCAGTGAAATATTTTATTATATAATCGGTTAAGTCCACGTGAGGTGTTTTGAGGATGTTTGATTCTTAATTGAAAAATGACTTTGATAGGTTGGCTATGGTAAAACGGATCAAAATTCAACAATAAAAATAATATTATTCATGAAATAATTATCATTTCTTATACACCAAATAATATTTTAATTCCATTCATGAAATGAGATCATGAAAAACAAAATATATTGACTCACGAGGCTATAGTTTTCACATACAGATGAGCGATGTTTTTACATTTCATTAGATGTAAGAAAAATAAATAAAATTAAAAAATTATATTAAAAATTAAAATGTTATAAAAAATTCATTAAATTAATCCCCATTTCCATCCATGATAGGTGGTATTGAAAAATGAAGTTTATCTCTACATGGAGACGAAGGTCCATATCTACACATGTGCAATGATTCAATTTTTTTTAACAATTGGAATCATATAAACATATATGATATATCATATTTATAAAATTATAATTATATAATAAATATAATATATATACATTAAATATATCTTAATAACCATCTATGAAAGGCGGTGATGAGAAATAAAATATTTCAATTCTCATGGTGGTAGTTCGCCTATACACACGATCAATGTTTTCATTACCCATTTGATACATAAATAGATGGATAAAAGTCATGAAATGAAAATAATAAAATATAATTATATGGGAAATATTGAATCTAATATATTGAACTGGTTATGAAATAATTTATAGAGTTATAAGAATAAATAAAATAAATGAACTTGATTTAGTGTTATACCTCTTCTGTAGAATACATCCTTTGAATTACACCATAAGGCTTCTAGGTTAGATTTTTAATGAGAGTAGGACCTCTAAGATGTGGGTAGGGATGTTGGGAAGTGTTTTGGATAGATATCATTCATGATAAGTGGTTATAAATGTGTGGGGAAGATAGTATGTGTGGTGTCCTTATATAAGTTAAGAGAGGGGAACTTTTATAAAGTATTAAATTAGAATAAATTAATTTTTAATTTTAGGTGGCACCAAATTGATATATTTCAAATTTATGATAGATAGAATTATTACATAATCTCATTAAATAACATTTAGATAGGTATATATTATTTTATAACATTTATCTCTTATTTTTAACATCTCATTATCCCTTATTATGATTTCCATGATAACACTTTTTTTACACTTTAGTGGTGAAGAATATTAATATAAAACAAGTGACCTGTAAATTGAAAAGGGTGATATTATAGACCATATACCATTCAATTTTAAAAAATATACGATTTTTATAAATTCTTAATCCTTTAGAAAAATATTATTTAACATTAAATAACATTAAATCATTTTTGGGACTATTCACAGAATTTGACATTATAAAATAAAAATATTGTAATTTATTTAGAATATAAACTTTTAACACATCACTAATACATTATAATTTGTCGAAATTTTTTTAGAACACATAAATCACCCAAAATATATTACATTGTATGTTTTTTAAAAAAATATAGAATTTATCTACTACTCAAAAAATCACTATCTCAGCATTGTGTAAGCATTTAATATAACACCATGATATTTTTATTACATGCATCTTTAAATAATTTCATTTCTTTGATTGTCTATGTTTCAAGAATAGTGAAATATTATATGTATGTTATATTATGACTATTAAATTGATTGGAATAACTATAAATAACTAATATGTGAAAATAACATTAATGTCCAAGCCAGTGGGAATGTATTGGAAATTTCTTAGAAAATAATCACACAATTGTTTAGTATAGTCATTTTATTCTTTATAAAAAAAATTTCTTAAAAAATAGGTTTTTTTCTTTTTATGAGTGGATGTTAATTTCTAAAATTTCTGTTAAATTGATTTGAAGAAATGATCTTTTTATTATAAATGAAAAAGTGATTATAAATTTTTTTTATATAATTTAATAAAAACATTTATTTTTTCTAAGGAATAATAAAAATACTTATTTTTATTGAAAAATGTATTTTATTTTAAAATATTTACAAGGTAAAATTATGTTTTGGATTAGTTTGAAATTATAATTATTTTATTTTTATTTAGAATAATCCTATTATGGTTTTGTGAAATTATATTAAACATGAATTTATTATAAAAAATATGTGTTTAAAATGTGTTTTTTCATAAAAATTGTTTTTCATGACATTTTTTCAGTTGTATTTTAAATTAAATTATGTGATTTTTTAAAAAAATTTATAAATGGATAAAAAATTATTCACAATTTACCAATTTATTAAATAGTTTCTTATTATTTTTGGAAAATATATATTGTAACTTTGGTAAATTTTGTTACCATGATAAAGAAAAAATTGGGTAATTTAGGTTAAAAATAAAATGATAAGGAAAATAAAATGACCTTAAATATTTCTCAAATATTATTTTATGAAGATAAATATACCCTTAATATGAAATTATCCAAATTTAGTTGTTTAATGGAAAATTTTATTTGAAAATAACATATATAATATTTAACTCAGAGAAAGTCACAAAATGTCACTTTATTTGTCTTAAATATAATTTATGTGAAACATGAAGAAAAAGGTAGGTTTATGAATAAACATAAATATCCCTTTTTAAATTAATAAAAATATTTTCATGATATAAAATTTTTATGTCTTTTCCGGCCACATGGATGAGATTATGATTTTTATAATATTTTATTTAACAAAAATTTGAAGATGTGACATTCATGTTTTAAATATTATATCAATTTTAATATAAGGTTAACCTAGAGATGTATTTGATCATTAATATCTTTTTAAAGATTAAATATTCATCAACATCATGTAAATATGTTTATAATTTATAGTGAATAACTAATTATCTTGAATGCTTACACAACATTGAACCAATTATTATTTTATTAATGAAAATATCAAATAAATGTTATTGAAAATAAAAAAATAAATATAATTTGAGATAATTAAGGTGATGATAGATTTTTAGAGATGAACATGACCTATTAGAGATATAATAAAATATTTTTTTTTAAGTCAACCTATTATATTGATATTTTTAAAATTCCAAGTATTGAATAGTGTCAAAGTTGATACTAATTATATTTTATCAAAATAATATTTTATCAAATTATTTAAATATCATAAAACATATTTAAAAATAAAAAATAATTAAAATATGGTCAAAATTTCATAAAATTTTCATTTATAGTCCAATTTAAATAACATAATTAAAAATTATAACCTTTTAATAATAAATAAGTTGTTACCATATTTAAAATTAATATAGGTTGACTTAGGGTAATTGAAAATGACATGGTTGAAAATAATATCAAAACTTATCTAAAATATATTGGTTGATGATATTACAACATTATATTAACTTATATGATAATACATGCCCATTTTGTATCATTTTAATAGAAAAGTAATTTATTATAATTTAATCTTTTGAGGAATTACAAAATTTATCCTCACCTCAATTATAAAAGAATACTTTATCTTTCACTTATTCACAGTACTTTATGCCTTAAATAGCGACCATACCATACCAAGTTTCCTTTTAAATACCACATAAACATTCAATATGTTCTGGTATTCTCAAAATACCAACCCTAGTGTCCCTAACAAAAGATCTAAATGACATTCTCTAAAGAAGTGGTAATCGTCTTTACCGAGTCTTTCAACTAAATTTCTTCTTCTAATTTATTTTTTGGTTTTTTTTCATTATAAAGTAATAAGTACAGTTTAATATATATTTTGGGATGTTATTATTATTTTGTTATAACCATATTACACCTTTTATCTATCCTACAAAAAATGTAAGCAATGAGCGTCCGTACGTAATACTTATCATCTCCATGCAGTGGTGTAATTTGTCTTCCATCACCACATTTATTGGATTGGAATAATGATTTAAATAAGAGATATATATTTTAATAATATAATGGTATTTATTCTAGAAAAAAATATACCATCCACTTCCGTCTCTTTTCACCATTAAGGGAATGATACATTTGCTCATCCGTACGTACGACCTACAATGTCCACGATGCGATGCAATTCATTTTCCATAACCATTTAATAATGAATTAATAATTGTATATAATGAATAAAATATATATCTATTAACTTAATATCATTTTATATATCATGTAACTATATACTATATACAATATCCGAGGCTTATATGACAAAAACATTCATAGTAGAATGAAGGAGTTAACATCCAAAAGAAGGTAATAAAAAATATTATTAACAGAATGGTTATAAGAATATATAAGAGGCTCTTATATGATATCATTAATATTAACATGGTTCTGGTAAAAATTAATAGATTTCTAAAACCTTTATAAAAGAGTTTTAGATACATACTATGTAAAACAGACCTAAGGTAAGGGTTAATTTCTGAAATCTCATTTTTATTCGAGATTGTTCATATGTTAGTACTTTATGAGGAATATTTATCTTTCATGTCTATTATTCCAAAAAAAGTTTTCCAATTTTTTTTACTATTATTCTAAAATTTTCAAATTCATTTTTACACATGTCTGAATTTTTACTAAACAGTTTTAGAGGAATCTTTTTTTCATTTTCCAACTGAGGTTCTTTGTGACTTTTTAAAAAAAAGTATGAAAGTAATGTTTTTTAACTTATACAGTATGAGCATATTTTTCCACTTTCATAAGGTCTCAATGACTTGAAGGTTCCCGTAAAATATTCTAAGGATACTTTCAAAGGGAATGTTTTCTTTTTAAATTTCATGGTATTTTAATAAAAAAATGTTTTCAAAATAGAAATGATATTTTACTCAAGAAGTATTGTCAATTTTATCTCTAAACATTATTTTCCATCTAAGATAAAATTATTTTATGTTAACTATTATTTAATGGGGAAATTTTTCAATTATATCATCCCTATTTTTTCTAAGGTTAGGTTATTTTTATGATGGAATGATATTTATGAAACATATTTAGTCTCCATGGTTTATATTATGATGAAATGATGTTTATGAAACCCATTTCATTACATGGGTTCTGATATGAAGAATGATTTTTGTTATTGTTTAAAACATATTTATGGTTTTCATTATGTTTTTAGTGGGACTTGTATATCCCTCCAATTAATTGGGTAAAGATTTATATATCATGAGATCGACATGACATGAATGGGAAGTGAACCCGATTCAGTAATAGAGAACTAGAATTGGGAGTGAACTCAGTTAGGTAGTACATGGCTGGAATGAGGAGTGAATTCAATTTAATAAGTGACTGTGTCCTATATTATTCTCTTTATAGTGATCCTTGATTAATATTAAAATTATTTTTTATGGTTATGTGAATTCCACAATTCTATATCTTATATTATTATCTCATGGAATATGTTCTTTGATTCTTTTATAACATCTATGATTTATTTCATGGATTAATATCTTGATTCTTGATATGTAGAATATAATTTTAAAAAGTTATGTTCATATTATTTTTCCATTATAAAATTGTTATCTCCCTTTAGTAAAATTATTGAGATTTTGATATCACCTTTTTTTATGTTTCTTTTCCCCAGGTTATAAATAAAGGTTTGAGGTATGAGTACTAAATAAGAATATATTTCTAGAAAACATTGAAGATATTTCACCAGACTAGAAATTTTTGTTCCATGTTTCCAAATCCACTAAACTATAATGGTCTGCAGGAATGTTTTTTTAATGTAATGAATATTTATCTAAAACAATGTAATATTTGTGTATGAAAATATTTGGGGGTTATATTTATATTAAATACTCCCTTGCTAAAAAATTACAATAAATTACCATGATAAAAAATTCATTCATAATTCAAATAAACTTTTAAATATGTATATAAATGTTTTTATCCCTATGAAAAAATATTAGAGATATTAGAAAAAATAGTGAAATTTTGAATTCATGCAAACGAGCCAGTACCCTAGTGGTACAGGCTTCTGCTTGGCATCCAAAATACCCAGGATCAAATCTGAGCATGGGAGAATTTCTGGGTACTGTAGAACTACTGTAGAAGTCACTGTAGCAGTACTGCAGCATCAACGAGTCTGTAGCATCGGCGACACTATAGCGGCGGAGGGATTGTAGCAGGTACACTAGCAGTGGTGTTACTGTAGCGTGGGTACTGTAGTAGTACTGTTCACCAGGGGGTCCTTTGGGACAAAAAAAATGTGCTTTCAAGCCTTATATTCAGGCCACTTGTCCTTGGTCCTTCGAGCTATGTAATGGGTCACCCTCTACCTAGTCTAAAGAGGTCTTTTCTTTAAATAATAAACTGGGGCTTCGGCCCCATCCTTTTAAAAAAAAGTGGCATTTTGAATTCATTCTATACTTAAATTAATATTAAGATCATTATCAAAGGAAGATGGATTAAATTTTCACATTTTTTAATTTTGGATGATTATTTTCAAAACAATATCATCCAATGTAATGAAAGAATGTTTTTGAGTTATTTTAAAGTCTAATCCCATAGTTTTAATTTTTATTTACCTATTTTATACTTACCATAATGTCAATATTTTTTCTAAGGATAATATATATAATGAACAAAACTAAAAGGAAAATATTTTCCATAATTTAACCTCATGATTCCAAATTTGGAATTCATTTTTTAAAATTATATACATATATGTTCCCAAAATTATTATAAAAATAAACATGAAGATGAAATGAAAAATGGTTTTCTATAAAAATTCATTTTAATTATGAAATTGTTTTTATATCAAAATTAAGAAAAAAGTTTTTTATAATGCCTTTCATTAGATTATTTTTATTCAAAAGTTACAAATTCATATTAAAAAAATCAATGAAAAATTTTTCTTTGTAAATAATTAAAATGAAAAGATAGTTTTCTATAAAATTGATATTTTCCACTATTCACTATTAAAATTAATATTTCCAAGAAAACAAAAAAATTTAATCGTAAGTTAATTTGGATTTTTTGATTTCAAAAATGATATATCTTTTTATTAAATCCAACTTTTGAGAGTGAGAGAAATTAATTAATAATATCCACACATTAAATTCAGTAAAACCCATTCTTGAATGAAATGTATTTTCAAATCCCAAAATGTGTTTACAAAAAATTAAATACTTATTTACTAAGAAATAATAAATAAATTTGTTCTGAGTGGGTCCACTATTAATATATTTCATAATTTGTTTACTCTTATTCGTATCCTCTTATTTAACAGCTATGTTGAAATAGTTATATTTAAAATAATATTATTTCATGTTTCATTTAATCTTGGTGTTGAATGTCCAATATTCTATCAAAAATGGACTTCTTTTAAAATTTTATATAATTTCATTAATTAAGGTAAAATTAACCACATTGTTTTATAATAATATGTTAAGTTTATTTATTTCATCCTATTTATTTTTGAGGTTAATTATTTACAAATTATATATATACACATGTTGTGGAGTGTCTGTGTGTGTGTTTGTGTGTATTTGAAAATGGAGTCTCCATACAATTTATGACCACATGTGATAGAAATAAAAATGAAAACTATTGCCTCTATATATCATCATCATATTTTTTAATGCTCTTATTGATAGTTCATCTAATATATATATATATACTGTTATTTAGAATCCACAAACACATATCTAGTTTGTAGAAAAATATATGGACACTTATCGGTTGGTTTAAATAATATAAAAAAGTATGTCCATACATTTTAAGGGGCTCCATAGGCTTTGGTAGATTTATAATAGTTAAAAATAAAATTGTTCATGTATATAAGTTTCTGCATACCCACCTAAATAGCCTATTAAATAAATAATTTATTAAATGTATTGGATAGTGGTGGATATGTATCTAAATAACCCCTTTAGAGGTTTTGGAAAAAAGAAAATACCTCTTCTAACCTTCCTTATATATATATATAGAACCCCCCCATAAACACACACATATATAGTTACAGTAAAAAAGGTTGAGTTTATGAGTTACATTCGTAGGGTGGGATTTGGGAAGGAGGGGTCATATATTATTCAGTGAGAATCTATAATAGCAACATAAGTTAAGGGATAAATGTTTTAGAAATTATTTTTTTGAATTAAAAAAAACCTTCCAAGAGAAATGTTTTATAATGAATATATATTTTTAAAATTTTATGAACAATCATTGTAAGGGAAAATTATATTTAAAAAATATATATTTTTATGTTTTCAAAAAATATTAGTTTTTTTATTATTTAAACATGATTTTTAATATTTTTAAAATTATTCTTTAATGTGTCGGAGAGATATTTTAAAAAAGTTATATTTAAAAAGCTTTAAAACATTCCTCTATTATAACAATTTCCATTTAATTAATTTATCTTTTCTTATGGAGTTTTTAATTGAAATATATATTTATGAAATTAATTTAAAGGTTATTTTTAAGTATTTCCAATTCCTTTTAAATATATCATTTAATGTATAAAATATTTAATATAAAAAACTACCACATTCTATATTTATGTTAAGTTATTTATTCTATTGAAAATAAATTTATCATCATTAATGTCATTTATACTTAAATTATCATATAGACATGGAATATTTTTCACATACATGTTGCATGATTTTTCTGAATATCATATCTCTCCCTGATTTAATTTAACGGTTTTTCTATATAAAATTTCAATTGCATCAAATCATAACTTATATACATTTTTCTTAAAGTGTTTATTTCCTACAAAAAATGTTTTTTTTATTTTTCACCTTGAAAATATTTTATATTAATGTTGAGTTTTAAAAAAAGAAATTATTTAATTTAATTTATGAGATAGATATGCTACTAAATATGTTTTATTAAAATTTGGCTCTTGGGTATTATAAAAAATGATGAGGGATATGGATTACACCCAAACTACATGGTACTTTTCCCATAATATGACCGTTGAGCCCTATATAGCATATAATATCCTAGTTGGACTCAAGGAACTTTTATGCTTTCTAAATATAATTATATTTACTTTTTAAAGGTAAAAAAATATTATATTTTCATGATTAAAAATTTTATATTTTGAAGATTATTATAGAAACCTGTCTTTAGTATTTTATGAATTGTCAATGAAAATTTTAAAATGATTCCTTTTAATGAAAATTTATCAACAAAAAGTATATTTTTTTAAGTAGTAACTTTTAAAATGTTTTTTTATTCTCAAATTTTTTTTTTATAAATAAAATATTTCAAATTTTTTTCATGTAATAAAAAATAAATATTGTTCATTTTTTACAAAACCTTACTCATTATAGTTTCTCACCCCATGTTTTAAATTGTTTTTATATGGGTGTGGATGAGTAGAAGCTATTATGGATTCATGTAACAATTATAATATTTAGTAAGTGTTATTATGGAGTACCACTCGAAGAATGTTTAATATTGAAGAAAATAAATAACCCATTTATAATTTTTATGAGTTTTTTTCTAATAATATCTATAAAAAAATAAAGTAATATACCTAAAACAATCCTTGGATATATAGTGAATCATTATTTGGATTTTAATTTTTAATTTTAATTTTTAATTATGAGTCACTTTTTATTTATATCTTTTAAATAGATAGATGAGAAAATTATGTCTTTTTAGTACTTGACCTTGAAGAATGGTGTTGGTGTTGTCATAACTCTCACCATATTATTTTAAAGATAATTGATACTCAAATTTAGTGTTTTTTATAAAACTCTCATCTTCAACTATCATTGACTTAATATTCTTTACCTTTATATTTTTAGTAATTATGTTTCTATGGTAATATCATGTATCTGATCTCTCTCTTCTAGGATTACAGTGAGATCACCCAACTTTTATGAAAACTCTATTTTGGTCTCTATAATATCTTTATCATTTGATTTACCAAAATATTGATTTAATGAATCATTATTAATAATCAAATGTTTATTTTTTCTTTATATTTATGTTTTATTTATAAAAAACCAAAATGTATATCTTATACTAAAACTACATAAATTTCATCTCAGTAATACTTCCCTATGGACAACGGTCAAATTATTCATTAAAAATATCATTGGATGATTTTATTTTATCCAAAAAAACTATATAAACTTAATCCTTTGAGTCTTTTCCAAATTTCTCAATTTCCATATCTTGATATGTTCCATCATTCTTATAGATAAAACTCATTTTATTGGATGTGTTATCCTTTATTTTTAATTTAAAGTAGATTCATTAATTACTTAAATTTTACTCCTTTTATCCCTTATATGATCATTAAGGTTTTCCTCTTGTCCATTATCCTCTTTCTTCTCAAGTTAACTATCTGAGAAGTGATTAATAATTCCTGCATTAATGTACATGAAACAATGTTTACCCTTGTATAGCTTTTCCTCGCAACATGCCTTTCAAAAAGACTGAAGGAAAATCATTAGAATGTATTCCATCAGCCTCAGCATTGGTTTATCCCTCTTGAGACCTATATGGTTTAGTATATTTTGAATATTTGGAAGCTTTAAAATTAGTATCCTTCTCAAATTTTATATTTCTTTTTTATTGTTTTTTCTCTCTACATCTCATAGTCTATCTTCATATTATTGAGATTATTAATGGTCCAATTATCCAGGTCTTGATCCAATCATAAATAAATACTCATATCAAATTTATCTAGGAGAATACCCATAAATTTCTTCACCATAATGGAATCATTATGAATTTCTACACAACTATGATTCAAGCTAACAATTTTGTTTAGATGAATCAATAACTAATCCATAGACTCATATTATTCTATTTAAATGTCCTATAATTGTGCTTAGTACGTTTTTATGTATAAATCCTTTAGATTTTATCTTACTCATGGATATCATAGAATTTCCTCAGAATTCCATTCCATGTTATCAAATCCATCACTCATGTCAACTCTTTCATTGGACATGATTATAGAAATTTATTGAGTACTCTCACATTATCTTTATTATTCTCCACATGAATAAAATTATAGGTTTTTTAACTTTAATACTATATAAACTGTTATATATGATTTTAAGAATTTACAATCCATGAGAATGATGAGATGAAACTTTCCTCTCCATCCTTAGTGTACATTTCTTCCCAATGTCCATAGGAACTCATTTTTTTATGGTGCTAATTATTTCCATTGTTGGATTTTATGTAAAATATATTTACAATAAAGTAAAATATTATATCATCAAGAAAATATCTAGAATGAATGATCTTGGAAATATATTTAGTTTTATACCAATTAATATATGTTGAAAAATATATTCAACAATAACCAAACTCTAATACCAAATGATAGACCCATGTGAGTTAGTGATTAACAAAATCCAGACACTCAAATTCTTTTTTTGATCATTATTAAATGAAAATGATCAAAAAAAAATAAAGTGATAAAAATATATTTAAATAAAATGTATATTACACATGAGTTTTTATAATGTTTACTCACTATTACTATCAATTGGCTAATCATTTCTGTACAATGGTTACAATATCACTACACAGGTTATTTTCTTATTATCAATAAGAAAAATACATATGATCATGAATATAGTTCCAATATTTTGTTATAATAATGATATATACGAGTTGAAAGAAGTTGATAGTTCTCACATAGCCTCTTTAATTGCCTCAAAGATTTGGATCAAGTGTAAAATAATGTTCTTCTACTTAATACATACCAGAATATCCTTCGAATGACTTCTAAAATGTATGAACAATTATCTCAATGTTTCATCATAAATTTTTTTGAAGTGAGTCACCATATATTTATTGACCACCTATGTATCATAAAATTAAATCCTTAGTAGCATCATGATCTTTTAGGTAAAATTATGTGCCTGTATATTATAAAAATACCAATAAATGTTTCATCACCATTATAGTGTGACATATGTAACTGTGGAATGATTATTATATCTTCAAATATCTATAGAGACATGTTAGGACCTGACCCCATTAATTGAAACATGAGAGATATATCTTCTAAGACATCCCAAATAAAAATATTCATAGACTTCCTCTTTTTGGTTTGAACAACTTTGTTATAACATGGCCTACTAATTAAGGAATGGTAGTTAAAAGATCCCTCAAATATCTCCATCCTAAATCATCATAGATTATATTAAAAGTGAAATCTTAAACCCAATGACTCCTCAAAAATATTCTTCATATAAAAATTTGTGAAGGTTTCGACATGATTCATGTGAAATTGTAAAATTATCCTATGATATCAACCAATCATACTGTAATATAAACCCTTCATGCTATTATTTCCTCCAACATAATAAATATTTTTTTTATATCATCTCATCTCTAGTCAACTCCCAACACAACCACAAGCATGTTATCAATAGATATAATATAGAATAACCATTAAAATTTTCCCAAGGAAAAATTCATATAATTCTCCCAATGAAAAATTTATTTAAAAACCACATCATAGGATATAGGGATGTTTATTAGAGTTATATAACTATCGTTGGAAATATCAATGTTACATTGACTGTGCCTCAAATTATATCAACTCACTTATATTCCTTTGTCAATATGCTTCATTATGACTCTTTAATACCCCCAAATGGATTCTTATAATTCAAACCTTATGAGTCTCAATAATTAATTTAAACCATTATTTTTTATTTTTTTATTTACAATATAATAGGTTGTATTAATTAGATTAAATTAGTCACTCATTTTTTAAACTATATTTATATTATAATTCATGCATAACATGTAAATGTCAATTTTTACATTCACATGAATGTAATTCCTATGAATAATTGGTAGATATGATTAAAATATAACTCATATATGTTTTTTAGTAATTTGTTAAATGCTAATATTTATATTATATAGAGTAAAATTATTTAACTAATTAGGTCTAGTTTTCTTCACTGCTTATCAATAGACTCTAGTGATTCCAAGGAATTATCTAGGTGTTATACTTTCTTCTATCTTTGATATCATTTTGGGAATCCTGGTTTAAGAATTTCAAAATGAAACAATATCCATTTCTGAGAAATGAGTTAGTGGTAGATCCAAAGATACTAGAAACACTCAGTCAGAGGCAAGCCTCTGACCATTTATTAATAAAAGAAAAGGCATTGAGCAGATACAACAAGTCAGAAACAACTAAAAATCATAGAAGTCATACTCTTCACCATCCCCTTTAGCAATTATGTCCTCTACATTATCTGTATCCCACTCTGAGATTTCATAGTTTTTAAGAACCTTGGAATATTTCCTTCTATCATTCAGTTTCTCCATGGTCAGAAATTCCTTCAAGGATTGCATAGCCCAACTATCCTTCCCAATAGAGGATCTAGTAGACAATGGACTTGAAAGATAAGAATAATCTTTCTTAACTCTTCACCGTGGTGGGGAATTCCTAGTACCTTCATCCATGTGCACCTTCATCTTTTAGTCCTAAACAAAATCATTGTAGGAAGGTCCTACCACGCCACTATCCTTTTACTTGTCACTATCCGAGATTTCACCCCACTTTCCCAAGATTTTCACCTCTTGATAACCATACTTCAATCCACAATACTGCTATAATTTATTTTCAACATCAATTATATCAAGGCATTACGGCTGATCCATCAAGTTCAACATTCCTTCCCTGATTGCAGCTTCCATTGGGTCAATCTCAATCTGCAAGATGCCACCTTCCTGCCTCAAATCAATCTCCTCGTCATGCAATTATTCCTCATTATCGAGTTCAAGGAAACTATTTCCAATATAGATCATGATCTCCACTCCCCCATCATCATAATCCTACTCTTATGGAACACAATCCCCTACAACCATCGAGATAGTAACAACTGAGTCCAAATAGTATCAAACATAGGCTCTTACCACAATGAGTTGTAAGCCATATCCAGCAAATTGATCTCATGGCCAATATTCCCCGCATCCTCAGCCAAAACCTTTCCATAGGTCACCAAAATAGTAGCATCATGGTTCACCCCCCGCAAAAGGACTGGAGATGAGTGCTCCTCCACCACTGTACAGCTAGTACCTCCCACCCGGAAGCCCAACATCTCCTCAGAAGAGCATGCAGAAACCACAACAGCACTGTTCTCTATTACCTCCTCTACAAGACCTACAACACATATGTTCAAAACCCTCTGATCATTAGTTGAGTGGCCAACTGCTCCTTAGAAGAAGGAACCATCTACAAGTGACATGAACTCCCTTCCACAGCAGACTGAGACTCCACATTAAGATCAAACTTCACCCTGTTGAAGACTTGCATCACTGATGGATTATGAGATGCCTTCACTGCCTTCAAACCACATGTATGGCCCAGTACATCCATAACCAAACCACCCACTTCAGTGAAAGAAGAGATGAACCAGCTTCCTTGCCCATCTAAACCTTCACTTCTGATACAGCCAGTAGATTCAACAGGTGCACTCATGACTACATCCCCACAACCATCATTCACAACCTTTTGAGACGGCCTCACAACATTACGAACAAAACAACCCTATCTACAATGATATTCTATCACCTGTAATCTACCACTCATCCCAACGTCCAGATTCCCAAACCGTTTACATTTCATACAGAATTTTATCCATGATTTGAATACAACTTCTTGCATCCATCGAAACTCCTTCTCATCAGTAATCCAAACATGATGCACTAGGGGCTTCGTGACGTCAACCTCAACACATTTTCGCGTGTAGATTGGATGAGAAATAGAACCAGTCCGTTGATTAGAACAAAGATAGCGGCCAATCATATTACCAATTGCATAGAGAATTAAGGGATTTTAAAAGGAAAGAGGGAGATCAGGGAGACTTACCCATGTCATGATCGAAGAAGGATCACACTGCATCTGAAATTTAAAATTCCATTGGAAAAAATAAAAATAGGAACCACCAAACCTTCCTAGAGTCATGGACTAAGCAACACTTGTGTCCTCCTTCGATCCAAAACGAACCATTAAATGTCTCCTATCAAGCAGCTCGATGATCATACGCTCATGAAGCTCCCAAGATTTAGAAACGACCTGAGCGAAAGCTTCCACAGAGGGTATTTGAGGATAAAAGTGAGACACCAATGTGAAATTGCATAGATCCGCAACACTGTTTAGCTCTGATGGAAGAAGAGATAGCTGGGGCACCTCCCAGAAGAGACCCGACACTTTCAAGGAGACAGAGATCTTGCGAAAAGGCTACAATGGGCCATGGCATGACGAAGGATCCTCCCTCCCAGGAAGCAATGAGAACGAACCTCCCCCCTCCAATATGGAGGGGGGAGCAACTCCCGATGGCATGGATCTAAGTCATCGGGAAGGGGGATCTCGCGGCAAGGATGTTCCCCATTCATTGGTAGATTCAAAGATAACTTATTTACAACTTTAAAGGTACCTATAAATATGTTTTTTTATTAGATATTTATTCTTATATTTTTTTTGGTTAAATTTCAATGGATTTTTGGAAAAGTATCATTCAATGTATATGAAAAAATTCATTTTTTAATTATTCGAAAATTTTGGTTTGGGAGAATTTATTTGTTTCAATTATTTAATTTTTAAATGTAATTTGGTTCATTTTGGTTTTTTTGAGAAGAAAGATTGAATTGTATGATTCATGAATATAATCCCTTGTCATGGATTAATATTATTTGTGAGGATTTTAAATTTACTAAATTAATCTTGTTATATATTAGTCATACATATTTTATACCTTTTAATAATATATTGTTTTTTAAATTAGTTTATATTTTTTATATTTTATTAAAAATATTTTTTATTTATATTTTTTATGGGGTAGTGGAATTGAAGATAAATATTTTATCGTGGTTTCAAAAAAAATCACAGTTGAAGAAAGTTAGGGTCTATAACTTATTTAGTTGATTGAATTCTTAAAAAATATTTGACATTCGGTGTTATTGTTGGATATTTATTTAAAATAAATATTCTTTAAAGATAAATATTTTATGTGAATTTAATGTGGAACAGTTTTAAAGAAATAATTCTGTTAGGGTTTAAATAAAATATATCTATATGTGTGTGTGTGAGTTATAGAGTTGATTAATTTCGGGGGAATATATTAATAAATGTGGAATTTTCATAAAATAACATATTTGAGAGATATTTAAATTGCCTTGGTTTGTAGTTGGTGTGTGATAAAGTAGAGTGAAGTAGGAATAATGGTTTTGGACTGATAGAATCTTCTAAGTATTCAATATTTATTTTGGTACAATATAAGATTTTTATCATAGTAAAATAAATAAATATAGTTTAAAAAATTGGAGCTTTTGGTTAAGGGTGACTTTGGATGGATGTTTTTCTTCTTGCATTGTTTTAATGTAAAAGGGAACTTATGAGGAGATATATTTAGAAATTTTGTGGACCATTTAATATTTAAATTGGGATATAAGTTTTTCATTGTGTGTAAAACAACGTAAAATAGAGATTGATTTATGTTTATGTGAAAATTGGGTGAGTATTAATGAATTTGGTACTGGTTTGGTATGTATTGGATGAATTAAAGAGTGAAACAATGCATGGGGTAGTAAATACTTGTAAATATATTTAAATTGAGTTATGACTGGTCAAAATATTTATCATTGGTCATATTTAATAATCAATAACTTTTTATATAGGTTTGAGTGATATTTATTGGAAATTTTCATTAGTAGAGACTTTTTAGCAATTGTTCAATTTTATGTTCTTGTGGCACATTTTTTATACAAAATTTTAAAACTAATATAGATATTGAAAAAAATTAAAAGTATTGCATAGTTTTGGTATATTTTTTTAAATCATTCAAACCAACCACAAATAGTTTTGAAATACGAGTAGTAACTATTAGTAGTTTTTAACTTATGTATACTAATATTTAAGGTATTAAAATAACCCATACCTCAACTATAATATTTCTGTAAGTATTTTAATTGTTTAAGATACATTTATTTGTCAAAAAAAGTCATATCCACCCCTATGTGACTATAAAAACTCACCTAAATTGTTTTTGATGATGTGGAAAGATATTTTTTTGTCATATAATTAATTTTTTGTTTAATAAATGGGTATCTATTGTCTTATTTTTTGAGAAAAAAAAGGATTTACATTGTGGGATATGATGCATATATCCCTTGAGAAGTCGTAAATAAAAAGGTATTTCTATATGAAATAATCTATTTTTTACTAGATAAATTAAGTATTTTTTAGGGTGAAGGGAAATATTAGTTTAATTTGGTTCATATAGTGTTATCTTGATGAACATGATGAATTGGATTGAAAGGAAATATATTATATATGTTTGAATATAAGTAGGAGTGTCTTTTTGTTTGAATTTCATCCAACAGGGATGAGATAGAGTAGATAAAATGTTTAAAGATTGAAAGGATAATGATTGGGATGACATTATAAAATAGTGTTAAAGTGCAAGGGTGCTGTATTCATAAATATATATTAGTGTGATTAAATAAATATTTTTTTTGTGAATCATATGTTGGGAGCATGAAGTTTTGGTTTGGGGGTTTATGTAAATACCATTTCACCCCATGGATTGGTTGTGGTTGGACTTTTTAAAAACTATTTATTGAAATTTTAATCTAATTAATTGAATATAAAAATATTCATATCATGAATTTGATGTATTACATTAATAAAAATCCACACATTCCATGGGATGTTGGGATGAGTGTTTATGGAGTATGACAATTATATATACAGGTAATGTGCCAGTGGATACATATAGATATTTTAACACATATTAATGGAATTATATGATAAAGATATAGAAATACTATAATATGATGTATGAGAGACTTTATAAAAAATTAATGACCATAGACTACCAATTATAAACTACTGATATAAATTTTAATACTTGTAAAATCAACATAAAAAAACATTGTATGTGGTTGGGAAGATAATCTAGGGGTTTTATTGACGAAAGTAATGTTTTAAGATTGAAAATATAATGAATATGTGATAGCAATGAATTATTATATCTTAAAAACATATTCTACTAGATTTGAGTATATTTGAATAAATCATAGAATAATTTTCAGATAAAATTTGTAATTTTATTTAGGAAATATCCCTCTTTTAAGTAATAACTTCAGTAATAAATGATGTATATGGTAGGATTAATTAGTATGGAAAGTCAAAATAACCCAGAATTTTAACAATTGAGTCATCATTAAATTATTTTATCATGAAGGGGATATTTTTTTTAAAATTTATTAATAATTTGGAATATATCTTGATGAGTTAGATTATCTAGAGTATTTCTTGAGGAATGTGAATTAATAGAAGAATATTTCGGATCCATATCACTGAAGTCAACTGGGAAACATCTCCTTAAATAATATGAAGTGATAAATAAGAACCACATTCAATGTGTAAGTAATGGTAATTATTTTTGACAACAACAACAAGTATGAAAGGAAGTAAATTTTTCATAAATAAAAACATCTATATATTTTAAAGTGAAACATAGTTCAATGAATATAGCCCAGAAAATTTTGGAAGTGATAACGACCATCATTAGTTGTTCTAGTAATGAAGAACGCAATATGGTAAAATCACATCCAATACAAAGTGAATGATTATTTATGTTTAATAAAATATGATATAATAATAAATAATAAGATCTATTTAAATATATAATAGGATAATTCATGTCTTATACGTGATAAAAAATGGATATAGCCTATTTCATTTTGTGATAGGTGATATCACGAAATAGTAATCGATAATAGTTTGTAACAATGCATCTCAATGATCATGACTGAAGTCTCCAAGAGCTTCTGGGTGGTGTAACTAAATAAAGTAAACCTATCAAAATTGAAGACATGTGATATCACCATTAGTGATTCATTTGTGGTTTGTGGTACCGTGACATCATTATAAATGATATTGTTATTGAAGAATACATGAGTAATTGGTATTAATGATTAAATAAAATAAATTTTAAAATCCATATATTTAAATTTATGAAACGGTATATCACTTGAGATGGTTTAGTTGTGACATATTTTTTTAGGTAAATTTATTTTTCTTTTCAGTTCTTCGTGGATGATCTATAATTTTCTAATAATAGATGAAACTAATGTATAGAATGTCAAGTATTTATTATGTATCATGGGTTATGTGTTCCACATTCATCTTGAGAGATGATAAAATAAAAATTGAATCTTCCTATAATATTTTTATCTAAAAAATAATTGACTAAATTGAATTGATGGTTTTCAATCATTCATAGAAGGATAAAATCATAGGATCATAATTTAATAGTCTATTATTCACATTATATAAGGAATACTGAGTTGTTATAGGATATATATACATATATAAAGATATATTGGTATTCTATAACAATAAATGAAACATAGATGAAATACTAGTTTTATTTATAAATATAATGATACAAGTATTGTGCAGATTAATGGAATAAATAATAAATGTTAAATGATTTAGATTCAACATATAAATTGAGATGAAAATAAAGATCAACGAATATCCAAGAGTCTACTCAGAGGTAGATAATGATGATGAGTCATTATATTTAAATGTTACTAAATATTTAAGATCAAGAATACCAATCCATGTGAGTTAAAAAAATATGGGGTGAACATCCTACATATTATATTACCCACAAGATAATAGAGGGTAAAGATGAAACTGACTCTATGAGGTGACAACCAAGAATGGGAAATAATGGAGAACCACATGGGGTGGTGTTGTTATATTTCTTATATAAAAAATAGTTATATTAGGTTGTATTTAGTATGTAGTTATACTTTTTAATTTGGAGTAGTAGATAGTGGGAGTGCATCACACACACATGAGGTAGTGCACCATAGATGGAGTGCCTACCCTAAACATTATAACTAGATTAGTGAGGACAATTATTATGGGCCTCAAGTTCTTATGGGATTCTTAAACTCTTTGAATATTAATAATTTGATAAACCATATAAAACCTTAATTGTTCCCTATATACACATCATCATGTGAGGGTATGTTGGTCTGTGAATGAGTGAGATTGAATAGTCAAAGTAATCAAGGTATTAATAAGATATGATTGTAATAATGTTGGCACATGGTTCAAGATCTTAAAATAATATGGATAATGTAAATGATATATAATTAATAAGAATAATTAAATTTATCACACTTTGATTCATCCCCTCCCACATCTCATGTTGTCTCATAGTATTTATCTAACTAGGAACCAAAAATTTGTATCATATACATAGAATTTATTATTATTTTTTCTATGTAATATAATAGATAAAAATTTTATAATATAGTGAATTAATGTACTTGATTGAGATTATTTTTGAACATGAATATGATATTATTTGACATATATGGTTTTTATATTTTAAAGAAAAATTGTATGTTATATCCGAGGTATTATATGAATTCTTACATAATGTTATCGTAAAAAGAGTTTTGATTCAAAATATAACAAGAGTTGTTGTAATATACTACCATTATGAATGTATAGACCGGGGAAAAAATTTGAGTTTGATGTTGATTGAATTAATGGAGGTGTTTAGTGTATAAGAGTAATATTGTAAGAGTTCCAAAAGAATTATAATAAGATCTTAGAATACAACATGTTGTTGCAGCACCATTGATTAGTTGGTACTGGGTCACGGGATAGCCGGTATCCAAGGGTAGTAGCCCTATATGGGGATTGGTCTCACCAACCAGCTAATGATCCTAGGGATGGATAGATAGTTGAATCATAGGTAGGTTTTTAAAGGGTATAGAACCATAATTTTACATAGGGTCCCCTCACTTAGGTTTAGAAACCTCTCATGACAATTAGTAATGCCTTAATAGGGCCTTCCTCTTCTTCATCCACCATAATGAATTTCTATTTTCCAGGATCCATTTCTTCATCTTCATGAACAATTAGTGAGCTATAGGTAAGGCTATAACTCAACTTCTTATATTTATTTAATCCATTTTTTTGTGGTATCTCATTCATTTTAGATAATCCACCCTATTTTCAGGGATTCATTCTAATATCTTGATTTCTTCCCTTTTAGGAAAAACTAAAGATCGATATCAGGTGAGTGAGACTATACAAGCATGAGGTAGGTGGAATTTAAATTATCTTGTAAAATATCACCTCTTTATAGTATTTGGGGTGTGCGTAGTTACACCAACAAACTGAGTGCTTGACCAAAATTATAATTAGTTCTCATATGATGATAATTATTAAATTGTTCTACTCTACGACCCACGTGTGGGATATGGATGAGTTTTCCCTATAATTGAATTTCATGTGGGTTTTTTTCACCCTAGTTACTAGTAAGAAAATAAAAATAAGAGGCCTAAGTGGTTTTATAGAGACAGATGACAACATTTTCATGAGAACCTTGCATCACTAAGTTTAATAAGTCATTTATCATTGTTTTGTTTAAGATTTGTTAGTACTAAGATAAAAATTCTTTGAAGTGTTTGGATGATGAACTAGTAAAATGTTTAATTAAATAATTATGAACTCTTAGGTTTTCTTCTATGGTGGATTGACCAATGATTTAAATGAATAATGAGAGGGGTGATCCCTGGGCCCAATGGATTTGAAAATAAACCTAATACATAAATGGGGTTCCTATGATGATTTTTTTATAAATATCACGAAGTATTATGAAATAAAATTTAATTAGACTAAATTTTGTGATCCCATGAAAAATTAGTTGTTATAATCATAGTGATTGATACTCCCTCTTGGTTTTTGATTAAATGATTTTTTCATGATATGAAAATGAGTGTAATATATTGAAATATTAATTTTACTTGATAGTGGTTAAATGGAATTGGTGTCTTTTAAATTAAATTACTAATTTAATTAAATGTGATGTTCAAAGAAATTCTTAATGTTTGGGAGTATGAGGATGAGTGTTTGGATTCCATGTGATATGTTATGTTTTAGAATGGTGGGATGAGAAGTCATATTCACCATAATATGGGAAGTTTGGGAATACTAGGATTAACACCTTGATTCAACATGAATTTATGGATGAGTGCATAGATTCTGGGATAATGCACAATGTATGGGTATAATGGTATTAACAACCACATTAAGTGTGATAGGTGATATTTGGGAATTCTGCGATGAGTTCCTAGATTCCATGTAACATATTATGCTTCATGATTAGAAATGCTCGAATGAGTTATTGTATTCCATTTTATAATTATGGATGGAATGATATAACAGTATTCTGAGAGACATTATTATTTGTCTAAGGTAGGTATGTTTGTATTAGGTTTCATTGTAGAGACCGAGGTTTGAGTTTTTTTATTTTATCTTGTTTATTTATTTCTCTTTTTTACACTACTATATTGAGTACATCATCACACACTATATTTAATTACACTTATTATGATTTTAGACACTTTGGGTGGTGGGATATTTAATCATACTCACATTCAAATCTGGCCGCCATTGCACATGGGTACCTGAGAAGACACCATTATTTCTTCACAGGTATAGGTTCATATTATGGCATGTTTCTTGATGATTATTTTAATGGAATGTTAGGATTGGGTATGGATGATGGGAAGAGGTAGGAATTAGGAATAGTTAGTCAAAATCCTTTATTTTTTTTTTATTTTTTAATTTATTATTCTTATATCTAACCATCTGTATTTAGGATATATGAATGGCATGATCATTTTTTAGATAATTACGACGACTAATTTATTTCATGGAATTTACCTCCTTATATATGATGTTTTTTTGATCTAGAATGAATTTTATTTCATGATTTCCATTGTCATGACACTTTGAACAAAGGGTATTGTTTCCCCATGGTATTCAGGTATATCCTCACTATCAGTCGACAACTTGTGGAATATGGGGATGAATGCTAGAGATCATGTGGCACACCATCCTGATTACTGTTCATAGTGAGTAGAGATTGGATGTTACCAAGTGGAGTCAAATGTTTTTTCTTTTATTTTACTATTTTGGGATAGTTGAATAGATAATAGGAATGTTTTGGGACTTGGTAAAATAGTTTTTGTCTGTGAATGACCAACCAACATTTGGGGGAAACCCAAGTTTCTATGGATGGAATTTTTTGTCCTTGAAATTTTTTTACTGCAACTAATTTGATTTCACCTCGAGTGATATACTTGGTTATGAGGTATTAATTTATGAGGTATTATCTCTTTGAAAATATGGAAATATGGAGTGAGTTTATACAACATATGAGCCACATGTGATTCACTTGTCAATTGTGTGACTCCATGTGATTATTTACCTACACTGTGACATGGGCTAGTTATTTAATGTATACGTAACCATTTATACGTTGTTTGTTGTATAAGTGTCTGGTAGAATATTAATCAACAAACCTTATAAATAGATAAAATACATGTTGTCTGATTAGTTGTATTTATTTTTATAATGCATAAAATAAATAAAATTCCAATTACAACTTATAGATTGTTTTCCTCTATAACTTGTAATTGAGATTTCAGATAACTAAGCCCCAACTGTGAAATGTTCTGGTTAAATTGAATGGTTAAAAATTAAATTATGTGATCCATTATCTTTATTATTATTCATATTCAAATAAATAAAATGTTGATTACAACTTATAATGTTTTTTCTATAACATGTACTTGACATTTCATTTAACTAAGGCCCTTATTATGGAAATTCCCATTGAATAAAAAGAGGAAATTATAAAATTTTAAATCATATAAATATTATGTGAGACTAGTAGATTTTGGTGGTTAACCATATTTGTGGGTATTAGGGTTTGTGAGAGTTCTTGAGTTATGTGAAACCCCAGTGACCTTGAGACTAGTGGTGTGTTGGTTTTATTGGTAGTCTTGTGGTGTGTGCCTGACTAAGTAATGGGTATGACGGTTAAGATTCATACATATGTATGAGTCCTAATAGTATGTTTTTGGTATTTTAGATGTCATGTGACCTTTTAAAGGGAGTGATTCTCATCTTGGGAGTTATTTCCTATATGATATAGAAAGTGCAGGCTAGGAATGAGAGCCTACAAACCTTTTTTAACAAGACTCCATATTAGGGAGTTGGTGCCTTATAGACGTCGAGGGTGACCTATGAGAGGAGTTATCTAGTCTTAGTGAGTGAATTTAGGTTCATAAGGCCAAGGTGAATGGTTATTTTTTGAATATCAATGATAATAATATACGCCCTAGTATATGGTTTGGGTGTGTTAGATTCTATTGGTTTTCTTTGGAGAATCACTTTTGTGTGGGTGCTTTCAGTCTTATAGATAGTTTCAAGAGGGGAGGGCTCATTAAGATGTGTAATACTATAAACTAGCTTGTATGTGTTATATTGGGATGATTGATGAGGTTAATGTATGGTTAGCATAGAAATTGCAAGATTTGGATAAATGTGTTGTTTTGATAATGAATAGTGGGAGGTTCTCGAGGGTGTATAGCTAGTCATGTGAGATGCCTCGATAATTTAAGTATAGGTGGGATAGGCCTAATGAATATAATATGGATAAAGAGTGAGATTCTATTTAAATGAAATAATCTTAGAAGAGTCTGGTTAAAACCCTGTAAAAATTCCGTGTACTCTTGAAATGTAAAACACCCTAAGTGTTAGTGTTTCTATATCATTGTCATATTTTGAGGGGAGAACCAGTCAAGTACCCAACCCTATTGATTCTTGATAAAACATTAAAAATAATATGAGATTGTATTTTAATAAATTAGGTTTAATAATAATAATTATTGAAGGGAATATTTTGATAGCCCATGACACAAGTGAAATTTTGTTTTGATGAGTGCAGAGGGTGGTTGAGTTTTTGAATGAAATTGACATGTTTGAAAAAAGGGTAGTTGTTTAAATTAGAACGTGATTTGATTCATGGGATCATGTGTTAGTTTTTTGAATTAGTTTTAGTTGAAAATATAACCCCTAGGTATCAATGATAATGTGGTGGCTATGCGTGGGTCTCATCTGGTTTGGATTGGTAAAATGGGATGTGTGAAATTTGAATAAGAACCGTTAGGGTCTTATAAAATCTTGAGTTATGTGATTCTAGTAGTTTCATGATGAGATTTGGATCATGAATTATAGGTAGATTCATATATCCATAGATGTTTTTACTTTTAAGTTTCTCTTGGTTGAGTTAACCATAATAATATGTATATTATTGTAGCATGGAGGCATATTACTTTATTATGAGAGATATGTTAACCTCTATATGGGGATAATGAAATCATGGATGGAACATTGTTTGGAAGTCTGGAAAAACAATGTTAGAAATTGAGATAGGATTCCGGGGTAGGTGAATGTGTTGAACATGGCTTGAGAATCATTTCATTTGTGTGTTATGATGGAGTATATTAAGGGTACACTTTATGTGCTATTTTATTAAATAAATATAGTGGGAAGTGCACCATTTGTCATTGAATGTAATGAAACCCATTTTAAGTTGAATTCTGGTGAATGTTGCAAGTGACACACCTATGATTAAATAATGGGAAGAAATTATGTTTAATGATAGAACGTTCATATGAGTGGGATGGCCACATTAGATTAATTCAGAATAGATAATAGATAATTTAGAAGACCCTTGATTTGTTACTAATATAGATTTGGGGCAAAATGTGACAGGATATATAATTAGCATGCTGATAACTGATAAAGTTTAATTTAGTATGGGAATCTTGTAAGGAAAATTTTGGCTCAAATTTGAATGTATAGAATCCCTCATTTATATAATGATAAGATTTGCCTTGTTTTTTAACTACTAGAGAGATTAGACAAGACACATAGTAGGACAGAACATTTGAGACATGTGATGATTAAAGATATTGAACCCTGATCTAAATCTACCAATATTTTTTTTATGGTGATAGATGGTTGTTAAAAATATATAAGGAATCTAAGGACAAGTTTCAACTAATGGAATTGGTGGAGTCAGGATGATTGAGTTTTAATGGCCACTAGATTCAAAAGGACGACCAAGAGATATAGCCAGATGATTAACCAATAGGTGGGTTGGTAAGGTATCTTGAGTTATAAATACTATAGAAATTAATTCATCATGTTGGAATTGGATTTGTTTATTTTGGGTAGGAGAAAAACTAGTAGGATCCATGTTTTAGGTTCGAGAGATGAGGTTCATTGATTCTCAGAGATTCATCTGGGGGGAAAGATGTTATATAGTTGGGTGATTGTAGTATACCACCCATCTAAAAGAACAAACTGATTAATTTTTTTTAACACCTTTGTAACATTCCTTAATGGATTTGTTAATGGTGTAAGAGGTAAGTTGGGGGTATTCTGAGAGATGTTTAGGAAGATCCAGGGCTGTAAAATGTTTTTAAGCACCACCGACTAGCTGGTTCCCAAGGGTAGTAGCCTTGAATAAGGCTTGGGTTCCCTAGCTAGCTGGTAAGCCTGGGAGAGGCAAGACGGTGGAGTCTTTCTTCTAGTCAGTGACCTCCAAGGTATATTTTTAATGGGATAATACCAATATTTTTACAAAGGGACACCTCCATAAACCCTTACTCAAGTTTTGGAACCCTCCCAGGACCAGTAGTAGTTCCCTAAAGGGGACTTCTTATTCTTCACACACCATAGAAAATTTCCTTCATTTAGGGTATATCTATTCTTCCATTTGAATAATTGGTGAGCTATAGGTAAGTCTATGACTCCTCTTCATATTTTCCTTCATTTAATCTATTTTCTAGTGGTATATATTTCATTTTATATAATACATCCTATTTTTTTGGATTTTTTATTTCATGATTATTTTAATTTTAGGACAAACTAAAGGTCTATAAAATAATTAAATCTCATATGAACATAATTATTAAATTGAGTTCCTCCATAGCCAACATGTGAAGTATGGATTAATTTTTCTCTATAATTGATCTGGATGAGGTGTAGGTTCCCCTTGGGTGTTAGTTGGATAAATTAAAATAGGAGATCTAAGTGGTGTGTTAGATCTAGTTTAAAATATTTTTAGGAGAACCTCAATATAGTAAGTTTAATAATTCATTTTTCATATTTTTTAAAGAATTTTTTGTAATAAGATAAATTATATTAAAATTATTTGGATAATGAATTGTAATATGTTTGATTTAAAATTTTTGAAATCTTTAAGTTATTTTGGTTGAATATTTTTATAGTAATGTATATGATGGATTGGATAATGTTTTAAATGACCAGTGATAGGGGTGTCCCATAGGCCACTGTCTTAGTAATTAATCATAATAAATAAATAGGGTGTCTCAGATGATCTCTGTGTCTAGTTGTAAATGTATTGAAATATTTTAAAACAAAAAATTAATTTGACTAAATTTATATGATCCATTGATAAATTAAATTTCATGAGTGGAGTGCTGGATAATATGTTTTGGTTTTAGATTATATCAAATTTTCATGTAATTAATTTGATTATAATGTATTGAATTGTCATTTAGACTAATGGTAATTAAATGAAATATGTGGTTTTTCAATTAAATTGTTAATTTATGTAAAGGGGATGTTTAAAAGAGATACTTATGTTTGGGATTGTTGGGATGAGAATCCAGATTCCACATGTTACGTGATGTTTGAGAATGTTTGGATGAGAAATTGGATTTCATGTGAATTCCAGGATGAACACCTGGATTTTGGGATGAATCTTTGTTGTTGAGGATTTCGGTACGAGATCTCCAATTTTATTTGATATTTGAAATTTGGGAATGGTGTTATGAGTACTTGGATTCCATTTGAAAGATTATGCTTGATGGTTGGGAATTATAAGATAATCTCCAAGGTTCCTTGTGGTTAATATGGTTAGCACAATAGCATGAAATTCTTAGAGACATCCAACTCTGGACAAAGAATGTATGGTTAACCCGAGTTTCATCATAGATCTGAAGGTTCTTGTGTGTTTTATTTTATTTTATCCTGTTCATTTATTTTTCTTGGTTACATTATTGTATTGATAATATTAGTATGAACTATATTGTCTTGGGATGGATATTCATTTAGAAACCATTTTGGTGGCCTATTAGGTATTACTAACACCCTTTTTGGGGTTCCATAACACTTGGATACACAAGAAAACACTATTATTTATTCACATGTCTCGGTTCATGTTATTTTATGTTTCATTCTCGATTGTTGTCGTGTAATTCTAGGAGGGAGTAAAAATTATGGGACTGAGGATAAATCATGACTATTTTAGGATGAGACTTTAGTTTGGTTTATTTTTTTCTTTTATTATTCTTACATCTAACCATCCATAGGGGTATTTGGGTGGCATGTAGGGTGTAATCCATTTATTATAGCATTATGATGGTTGTTTTATTTTATGGAAAGTTTTACCTTATTTGTGATATTTATTTTATTTGTATTTCATTTAATTTCATTATTTATTCTACTATTGTTCTCTAACTAGATGTTATATTCTCCCCATGGTATTCATGTAGACCCTTATCACTAGTCACAAACCTCTGGTGTATGGGGAGTCATTCCCAAGGTCATGTGTTACACCAGTCCATTTACTATTCAGATTAAGCTATGTCGGGATTCTACAGTTTTCAAGGATAATATGAATAATAAAATAGTAAATTTTTATTAAAAAATCAATAAATACATAATGGTTATAATTTTAGACATATTGTAATGACCTAATGTTTTTCAATAGAAATTCCATTCTTATAAATATGTTTTAAAATCACATGAAAACACAACATAATGAACTACTAAGTTCTATGTGACCTTGAAACATATGTTTGTTACTTCTGTGTTTGGAATTTCAAAAATCTGACATACACGGTTGTAATCAGAAAGTTATTTGGGGTCCGATAAGAAAAACATAATTTCCAGTGAATAGTAACCTAACCTTATGAATAGTAACATACCCTTATGAATAGTGATATAATATAGTGAACAGTAACCTTACCTATGAAAATATATTAATAATATTCAAGTTGAAAGTACGATATACCTATATTTTAGAATACGTAAATGATTGTTTTCAAACTGGTTTTTGATAATAAATTATGATTTTAGTTAAATATTAAAATAATCATATTTAGAAAAATATTTTTGAAAAATGGATTTCATTTTTGGATTATACATGTCGAAAAATGGTTAGGGTGAGTTTTTGAGATTTTTCTAAACTACTTGAATTTTTTATGAATAGTAAAATCTGACAATTGACAATAAATACTAAAAACATAATTTTTGCATCATGATTGATTCATGGATGATGTAAATGGCTTGTCATTAGAAGTAACATGAATTTATTACTATTATTTCTCATGTTATATGTATTATTCCTTATTATGATGAAATAATAAACTAATGATTATAATATTATGAAATCCCCCCTCTCCTCCATTATAAACCCCCTCCCCCCTCACTCCCTCTTCTCTTCACTACTCACAAGCCTTGTGCCATGACAATATTTTACCCAAATTTCTCCCCAACATCCTCCACCACGTCCAAAAGTCCATATTCTCTTTAAAATACCAAAACCTCTCCCCTTAAGAGGTTCTCAAAGGAGGAAGTTTCAAGAGGTAAATTCCTCTTTTCAATTCCTTCATTTCTTTTAAGATAATTTCATTTTGATTATTTCTTCACCTACCTTCACCCAAATTGTATGATCACTCCATTAACATACATGTACTCTAATTTTTTCATGCTAATGGTATATTTCATTATTTTCCCTCCATTCCCACATTTTATTTGAATGAAATGAAATAACCATTTGAGATGTGCAAATATACCACATTCAAGGACAACAGTTTATCAATTTATATTATCATATTTAATTATGGTCATGAAACCATTTGTGTTATGCTTGAACCAGTTTATTATATAGGTAACATATATCCTATTTTTGTTCTGTAATCCTTATGTACAAATGGTATTATGTTATAAAGTAAAACATGTTCTTGTTAATCAAACACACCGATTAACAAAAATGATTGTCACTATGGTTTTACATAATAATTCTACTTAACTCTAAATAACAAATTAAATTTAAAACCATGTAATATCTTGGATGTTAACTAATGGAATATAACTTCAATTCTGTATAACCTCTTTCATCTTAAATGTCTATCTAAACATGAATATAAGTAAACCGCTCATTAAAACCAAGTAAACAAACGATCCCAAATAATGAAATTGAACCTCATTACCAATCAAAATAGTTATAAATGAACGTAAAATGATAATAATAAAACAATTACATAAATAAGAGGTTTTGGATTTATTAATTAATAAACCTAATGTATTTATTTAGGTATTTTATAACAAGTAGGGAACACTAACAGATTTAAGGTAAGGGATCCTCTTTATTTCACTCTTAATCAAGATGTCCTCTATGCTATGCCATTTTATGTGAAATCCCTAATCATGGGGTATTTTTAAGCAACCCCAATTCTACCATAATGATTCATAAGTGATGATAAAATCCTTTTATCTCTCATCAATCCCACTTAGGTACACCCAATACCATGCTGATAAACAATAATGAATTCTACCTGAACCTTCTTGGCTCTTTCGGGTCACCTTATGTTTATTTATATCAAAATAGAGTTATTTTATCTATTTATGTAAATATTATAAATGCTGATTAGTTTTAAAAAATTAACCTATGAAGACCGTTTCATCAATCTCTTTCAAGGATATACATGTTTTCTTAAAGATTCCCTCCTTAGAACTTTCCGATAAGCAAAACTGTTTTAAGGGAACTTCCCGAATTTTTACCCAATTTCAAGTGAACTCTATACATTATTTTAAGAAACCATTTTATTTTTGAAATCTGTATTTTTATTTTGAAAACCTTCTTGGTTCTATTATTTTTTTTTATAAAATTTTGTCCTATTTTCTATTTTAAAATCTCTATTGTATTTTCCTTAAAACCGAACAAAAATGTTTTAATGCTAATGTTTATCAAATAAATTTCTTATATGTTGTCACTTCTATATGACACCACCTACCATGTTATATGCCTATTTTACCATATGAACATCCATGTATGTTCTAAATCTTTTCTTTCATGGACACTTTCATGATACGCCCATTGGTTATGCTTCATGTAATGATTGTGGTACCAACTTCATTCATTGGGTACCCTTATGTTTATGTATGGTTGATTATGTATGATTATTTATGTGGAAAGAATATTCATGAAAATGTTGAGATTGGTTCACCCAGATAGTGCTCCAATTCATTGGGTAATGTTATGTCTCATGAGATGTGATATGAAATGGGATTTAAAGTTAGCCTTGACTCGAAGTAAAATGGGAAACGAGATTTGCAGTTAGCCTTGACCCGTACTAAGGAAATGTTTTATGATTCTGCCACATTTATATTATTCCATGTTTATATGATCCCATTGTTATGTGATATGATTTCATATGTTTTATGCTTTTGATATCATTATGTCATGCCTCCTAACTCATGTGCTTAAGATGTATCCTTATGTTCATTCACTTACTGGGAATTTTAGCTCATCCCTTTATTCATGTATTCCATAGGGTACCATATGTAGATTTAAGAGATAAAAGGAAGTAAGGAGAAATTTATGGAGATTAAATAATTTTTTTTATCCCCATGTTTTATTTTTTATGAACCTAGTCTTAAAAGACACTAGAATTAACAATCATTGGCTTGTACTCTAATGAATAATTATGATTAATATCACGTAATGTTTTATGTAAAAGGCTTGGGTCCTTATAGTTGGTATCATAGGATGGCATAGTTATTTTTAGAGATTAGGAATAGATCCCCTTAGTGAGATCCTTAAGAATGAGACTAAGTATAAGAAAATAATCCTAAATTTTAGTGAGTATTGAGTAAATGGTTTATCATGAAAATACATCTCTATCTAGATACGAGTTGGAAAAGGTAGCTCTGACACAGATGTACATAGAAGTGAAAACTCTGACATAGAGTTTCAGGATTGACCTAGGGTATCCTCGTACATGAAAACGGGCCTTGTTGTACTCTTGGTTATGACACTCCCTGGGGATGTTCTTTGTTAGATTCATGAGCTTAGTACAAACCATTACTAAGGGACAAAATCCCATAAGAATATATGTTAAGAAACAGATTGAGGATAACCTAGATTTAAACCTGAGGAATCACAAGATAGGATATAATTATCCTTTACAATTTTATCCTTTTCTATTCAAAGTTTTTTTTATGATCAATAGCTAAGAATTCAAGACCTTTAATTATACGTTCTTTTTCATGGTTAATGCTGGGAAATAGAAGAACATGTTACAATAACTAATGTGATAGGAAAAGTGAATATTTCTCTAGTGATATGACTGATATGATGGGAGCGAGTGCTCAAAACTTTATGGAAGTACCTGATCAATTGACTCGAGTTATGAATAATAAATTGAATCTTACAGAATGCCCTCTTCCTCAAAGGAAAGAGAATTTTTTCGTATAATCCTTTATATGGAAAAGGCCTCCCATGTTTAGTGGGTCTTCTGATCCCCACCTCGCAGAATAGTGCATTAAGTCCATTGAAAAGATATTCTTCATCCTCCAGTGCTCGGAAGAAGAGAATGTTATGTTGGCAGTCTATCGTTTTGATGGGGAAGATGATCCTTGGTGGAGACTAATAAAGAATGTAGAGTCCAAGGGTAAATTTATTCCATTGATTGGGATGAATTCAAGAGGATGTTTTTCAGTAAATATTTTCATTGAACTCTCCGTCTCAAGATGAAAAGAGAGTTCCTTGAACTCAAGCATATAGAATATGAGTCCATCATGGTGTATGAAGCAAAATTTTCAAGTCTTTCAAGGTACACCTACGGCTTTGTCATGAACACCGAAATCAAGGTGGATCACTTCTTTAGGGGACTAAAGCCAATTCTACAAAAATAATTGGTGATTCAAGACTTCGACAGTTATGATGATATTGTCCATTATGCCCTCAAGGTTGAAATGGAGATTGGATACTCTCAATGGTCTCATGGGCCCAGTGAAAAGAAGTGGAAAATGGATAACAAAATGGGTGGTTCATCAAACAAATCCCATGATGGAAAGAAGTCAGACTTTTCCCCTTGTAAATGTTGTGGGAAGAAGCATCCTGGTAAATGTCTAAAGGAACCAAGATTTGCTTCAAATGTGGAATGTTTGGCCATCTGGACAAGAAATTCCAAAGGTATATGTAAAATTCCTCTAATTTTGAAGAAGAAAAGAATGTTAAGATAAAAAATCAGCCTATAGTGTAGTGTTACAACTTCAAGGTGCATAGGCATTATGCAAACAATTTCCCTAAGTCGAGGGTTGTTGGAGGCAATCAACAACAACCTCCAAGGAAACATGGAAGGGCTTATGATATCACTACTGCTGAGGTGGAGATGGAAAATGATGTTGTGATAGGTATTCTAGTTATTCATTCAAGAATATCAAACATAATATTTGATTTTGGTTATACAAATTCTTTCATATCTTGCATGGTTAGTATAACTATTCAAACCCCACCTCAAAATTTGGAGGAAAAGTTATCTGTGACAACAGAAAATGGGGAAATCATTGAGTCCATGGTTTATAACTCCTCCCTGGTTAACATTTGTGGACTGAACCTCCCAACAAATCTCGTCATACTTTCTTTAGTTGAGTTTGACGCTATCTTGGGCATGGATTGAATATCTTTATAAAAAGCTAGCATCAACTATCGGGAAAGGTGTAATGATCCGACCCCAGAAGCTCAGAGTCGGTGCATTATTATGTATCGTTGGCATGATCACAAAAGATCAAGTCTCGAAATACCGATTAGTTTAGTAGCCTTGGAAGTACAAGATACATTCATAAGGTTACATAACATAATAAAAAGGAAAATAACCACAATATTGTTTTCATATTCAACACTGAGATCTCGTAGTCTATCCCTGCTGGTCATTCATAATATATTTCTTTGCATCCTGGGAAAAATAAAACATAAAATGGGGTGAGCTTAGATGCTCAGTAAGGATAACAATATTGCAAAAAATTTCATAACTAAGCATAAACATTTAATGTAATGTATAGAACATAAACAAAATACTTTTCAACATAAACTTGATCATAATATGAAAAATATAAATCAAAATAATATCATTTACTTACTCGCATAGATATTATACTAGTTGAATAATCAAATGCAATATCTATAGCCACATTCATAATGATGGAATGCATAATTCTAAAAATCATAACCACATATTCAAGGCCTTGTGACAAGACTAAAAATAATATTTTGTCAAGGCCTTGTGTTAAGACACTAGTTTGTCTCATGAGACCTACCGATGCATCAAGGAGTTATAGAGGGCTCCACCCGTCATTTACTAAGTCTAATTCATTACTCCTATGAAAATTTTGAAACATAATGTAAACATTTGTATTGAAACTAGCATAAGAAATGTCAATACTTTATCCACAAACTATGAATGGTATAAAGATACCACATCCACAGTCAAACATAACTCATTCAATAAAATATGGAAGATTTTATTGTAACAGATTAACCTCAATCGAGAATAATGAATTATATTGACATAGATGAAAATAATCATCAAAACTATTTGAGAGAAATATGACCCTTTTCTTGAAAACATTTCAAAGTCACACTATTTCTCAAGAATCCTTTTAAAAATAGATTTTTGAATCAAAGTGTCCCATACCAGTTTGAAAATTTTAAAAGGAATTTTAATTTTAAAACATTAATGTCCATATAAATAAATCCTTGAAACCATTTTTAAAACATAGACATTAATGAGAATGATTTAGAATGATAATCCTTTAAAACATTTAAAAATGATATTTTAGTTAGAGTTCCTAACCAAAATAGAGACAATTGAATACAAATAATTGAGGTAATCAAAACTTTATAACATCATGAGAATAAAGGTATTCATGATATACTATGTCAATGTACATTATATACACCATATAAAAGTGAATTGGTGTATAACAACAAAGAATTCACAATGAAATGTAAATTGAGATGAAATCTCTTATAAAGACCATATCCTTAAGTTAAGAATAAATCAACGACATAATTATGTGTGAAAAATATAAACACCCTCAATATGATTGTATATTCAGTGTAAACCAATAATTGGACATTCACACATATTCTTGTAAAAACAACACTAATGAATTGGATGTTTAATTCAATAAACAGAGATTGATTTAAAATTACCATTATCAAGCTCATATAGATGGTTTGAAAATTTATCAGTGGAGTGATTATGTGTACCAAAAGTATATCCAAAAAATGGGTATTTGAAATTACTAGATAAATAATTAATAGTGATTCCATACATAATCTTGGAGTAAAATAATCAATGAAGTATGTGTAAAGCTGAATGAGTGGAAATTGAAATTTGAAATTCCCTTACCAATTTGGTAACTTATGAAACATAGATCCCATGAAAGAAGGATCATAAAATAAAGACGAAAAAATACATAAATTAAAGTATATTACACAAATAATACAATCATTGGGCTGTATATACACTACACAAATGAAAATAGTGGCAATACAACATGAATCTCACGGGAATAGTAAGTGAGATGAAAACTCCTTACCACGTTGTAATCATTCAAGTAATGTGAGAAAAAGTTAATAACCACCAAATGAATCACATAATACCATGAATATAAGGATAATCATGATAATATATATCAAATGGAAGTACCCAATACACCACATGCAATAAATATGTGGTGAACAATTGAAATCTCACAGAATTAAAAGTGAGATAAGAAACCCATTACTTTGTACTTTTCCTTGGTCCATGGTAGGTTAAACTCATTTATAATGGTGAAATAATTGTTATTAAATTATAAAATAATCATATTCATTAATATTATATCATATATGATCTTTTAATATTTATTTGATTATAATATTTTAGTATTATCGTCATTTCGGGTGTTAACTGATTCGTTTTCCTTTATATGATTTGTTTCATAAGCAATGTTAGTAATGAATAGGATGTATCTTATTCATATTAATAATGATATTAAGTCTTTAAAAATCATTTTTAATCATATAATTAAAATTAGTCTTGAATGTATTATGATGGGGAATGAATCTCATCGCGTTTGTGGAGAAGGTAATCTGTATATACACACGAGCGACAATATCATTATTTTGATATTAAAATAATATATAGTTGGATGGTATATCAAATATAAAAAATAATTATTTATGATATACATATTATTTACATCAATTACACATCATTATTATACCCATCCAAATACTAATGTATTGAATAACAATTACACCATGACGTGGAGACGGTAAGTCGTACGTACGCACATATGGTGACATGTCATTCAAAGGATGGATAGAATAATGAATATGGTTGTACCATATTTATAATAACATCAAATTGTATAGAAGATACAAGAGTTATTATTTTATAATGGAGACAACAATGAATGAGGAAGTGGAAGAAGAAAGGAACTTGAAAGAGGTGATGAAATATTTAACTCTTCTTCGGGGTCTTCCTTTTGATTTGATCAAAAGGGATCCTTAGGTTTGATATCTGACTAAAGGATGGACTCTAGGATTAAGAGAGGACATTTGAGATAGTATTTGGGCAGATTTTGGCTAAGACAAAAGGATTTTAAGGTGTGAATTTGAGGGAAGGGGGAGTGCCCTTTTATAAGAGGGGTGAGAGGATCCTTAGGAAAATCTAGAAATGTTACTTTATAATAAAATAATTTTCAATTTTTAATGGATCCAAAGTAGATTATTTAATATAATTCGACCAAAAAACCTTAGGAATAAAATATGAACCTTTTTGGTCCACTTGGATTAGATTAGGACATTTATTATTATTTAATTCAAAGAAGAGTTAAATGAGTTAAAATCAATGTTTAATAACTAAAACATTTTTAATATAGGGTTACACATAAGATAAATTCGACTATTAATATTCATTAGAAAGATAAAAATATTTCATACATAATGGTATTTTGTTTATATTTTTTAGAATTTATATAATTTAATTTGTTCATAATACAATGATGATGTAGTAATTACATAATTAATGAAATATTAAGATAATTGATATTATAAATAAGAAACTAAATGTAATTTGAGACTTTTTATGAATTAAACTAATTTAATAGGTTAATATGACATATTAGTGTTGGTCAAATGAATTTTTTTTGATGTAATAACACAGTTATAAATTTAGAAAAAACAAATTACCAAATAGTGTCAAAATTTCCATAAAAGAGTTTTTAAAACAAATATTATATTATTAATTGATATTCTATTTCTAAAAATGTATTTTTCGTCCAAAATACTTATATAATTATAATTGTATCATTAATGAACCACTTGGGGTTTTTTTGGAAGTATAGAGTATGATTATTAACCATATAATATAAAAATACAAAGAGACATGGTAAATGTCAAACTATTTAACTAAGAGTTAAATCTAAAGGATAAGGTTAATGTAGTGACACAAAATGGATCCAAAGTAGATTATTTAAAGTATAAGGTTGGTATGGGTATAAAACCACTTAATAAATAGGTTTTATACCATTTTGTGTCACTACATTAACCTTATCCTTTAGATTTAACTCTTAGTTAAATAGTTTGACATTTACCATGTCTCTTTGTATTTTTATATTATATGGTTAATAATCGTACTCTATACTTCCAAAAAAACCCCAAGTGGTTCATTAATGATACAATTATAATTATATAAGTATTTTGGACGAACAATACATTTTTAGAAATATAATATCAATTAATAATATAATATTTGTTTTAAAAACTCTTTTATGGAAATTTTGACACTATTTGGTAATTTGTTTTTTCTAAATTTATAAAAGTGTTATTACATCAAAAAAAATTCATTTGACCAACACTAATATGTCATATTAACATATTAAATTAGTTTAATTCATAAAAAGTCTCAAATTACATTTATTTTCTTATTTATAATATCAATTATCTTAATATTTCATTAATTATGTAATTACTACATCATCATTGTGTTATGAACAAATTAAATTATATAAATTCTAAAAAATATAAACAAAATACCATTATGTAGGAAATATTTTTATATTTCTAATGAATATTTATAGTCGAATTTATCTTATGTGTAACCCTATATTAAAAATATTTTAGTTATTAAACATTGATTTTAACTCATTTAACTCTTCTTTGAATTAAATAATAATAAATGTCCTAATCTAATCCAAGTGGACCAAAAAGGTTCATATTTTATTCCTAAGGTTTTTTGGTCGAATTATACTTATACAATAGAATTATGACATGTTTTAGGGTAATAATAATATCATTTTTACCTTTAATTACCCTATTTAATTTTAACCGTGGTAAATAAAAGTTAAAAGTTACTATTTACCAAAAAATTATATTTATCTTATTGAACCACATTTTACTCCTTGATATTAACCGTGTCTCTTGGATTTTCAAAATTCAACTCATAAAAGCGGAAAAATTATATTTTATGTAAATTTGCAAATGCTCCTAGGATGTGGGTAAAAGACGGTGAAAAGTTCAATAAAATTTTATATATATAATATTATTAAAAAATGAATCCAATTAATTGCATTGGACATATATAGGTGTTATGTATCTATTTTGACCAAAAATAAATTTAAATAAAATAATTAATTATTTAAATACAAATTTAGTTTTAAACTATAACTCAGTGTCTTTCACTATTCATCAAAAATTGAATGTTTTCAGAAAAATACAAAAAATTCACCATAATCTAATTTTGATAATCTGAATCCAAAAATGAAGTCCATATTAAAAGGTAAAATTTATAAAATTTCAAAATGTGGGTATTACTATTCATAACGGCTAGTTTGATGGGTCGTAGTGTGTTAGAATCTCGAAGTTGCGTACAATGCAAGCTATTACATTATTCAAAGGGAAACGTACCATGGAAGCTTGGGGTGTTACATTTTCCCCCCTTTTGTAAATTGCGTCCTCTCATTTTTTAAAATTGGGCTTAGGAATGTAATTTAAAGTCCCATATTGGAAAAAGAGTCAATAGAACTGTCACTTTAAAAGATAGAAAGAGAAGTACCAAGGTCACCTGAGATAATGCATACTAGGATTCCATGTAGGAAAACATAGATATGGAAGATAAACTAAGTGTCAAGTTATGAAGGAGAGGGACAGAAAACATGATCAGGAGAAAGTTAACAACAATAAAACCAAAAACTTGTGATGGGACAAATAGTCATTTGTTTCCCAGTAGAAAAAGTAAACGGACAAATTTTTTGTTTTGTTTTAAGTTACATTTCATAAAGATGAGGAATTTATTTATGAGATTGACTAAGAACATAAAGATATATACTTAATTTTTAAGTAGAGTTTCATTCTTTAATAAATTTCTACCACTAAATCTTTTTTTTCAAACGATGAGTATTCAAGATGACTTAGTCACACCAGAAGAGCTAGAATCAACTTCTAGAGAATCAAATGATCCACAAAAGATAAACTATATATTTACCTTGTCTTTAAAGATTAATCAAAACCAAAATGGTTAGTACAAGATTGGATGATCCCCCAAAAGGATATTTCTTTAGAGAGAGAAACATTAATCTTAATTTCTAAAATTAAACGAACAATACCCCAAAGCTAAATAAATACCATTCAATAAACAATTGTCCTTAAGATACTTTAATATAATCCAAAATAATATTGAAACCCAAAACATATAAGAATTTGGTTATGTAGTCTTCCACGTTAAATTGTATCTCCAAATGACATCGACAACTCTTAATGTCACATACTTAAAATTAATTAACCTAATCACATATTCTCTATTATAGGTTAATCATTTCCATAAAAAATTTAAATCACTATAAATCCACAATAAAAACATAGATAGAAATACACCATTACTCCTCAAATGAAATCCCATAGTATTCTATTTTCCTCAGGCATATAGTGTTCCAAATAGAGTGAACGTATTCCAAAATAACATTTATCAATTAATCACCAAATCATTTTCTTATACTAAGGGTATTCATTTGATAAGAAATAAGATCCCAAATCAACTTATTATAGATCAATAAACTCATTTAAATAAAATTAATTAGTCACACTAACCAGGGACTTCACGTAGTCCAGTGGTAGGTGATAAATCCCAATCACACTCTAGTTGTGGGTTCAATTCCCACAGCTTTGTCCGACGCGACAGGTTGTCACACGGTCTATGTGTTTTCCTTTTTCAAATACTATATTTTATAACATTATCAAAATGAGATAAATTCCTCAAAATAAACATAACATAATTTAAGCACAAATATTATCTCATACCTTGCATTTTCTTCCCAAAATATAATAACTTATAATTGCCTCAAACCCAATGATCTTATAAAACCAAATGGTTATTTATAACTCTATCCACAAGAGAAAAGATAATTCTTACTCAAATATCATTTTCACATGATAAAATGCAGGGCTACAAATACAATAGAAAATTATTCCAAAGTAATCCCATCAACAAGGAGCACTAATAATTTTAAACATTTCTCAAACCACTTATTTCCACATAGCTTATTCTTTGAACAAGAATATATCCTATAGAATAGGGAATTCCCTTGGGTAATGGCCCGGTCCCCTAAATTTAGGGAAAATGAATGTAAATGGATTCTTGGGACTATTTTTATTTTCTTCCATAGTACTCTTCATTTTTCCTCGGCAATTCCTTACTTTATGTCCTTTTTCCCCCACATAAAGCATTTATTTGTTCCATTGAAACACTTTCCTGGGTGTCTCCTTCCACATTTCCTACATGATGGAAATTGAGGATTCTTTTCTCCATGGTCTCTACTACTGTAGCTCTCATCATTCATCATGTTTCTCTTCTTTGATGAGTTTCGGAGTTGGTTAATATAAATGTTGTTGATCATATTTTTTCAAAACTGATTTGGTATGAACTTGATATCTTTTACGCCTATCAATATTCCATTTTTTTCTCATTTCCACCACCATTCTCGCATTTTACATAATGCTCAAAGTTACTATGACTACCTTTGAATCCATCCATTGACTAAAACCAGAAAGCATTGTGTGAGTAATAGTAGTCATAAAATCATTTAGAGAATATCATGACACCATATTTTCAATTTGAAACACCTTAGGATTAACCAATGTCATTTATTCTGATCTTATATTGAAATACTTCAAATCGGTTTATAAAGAAAATTTAAATTGTCCTAAGCATATCCCCCAGGGAGTATCGTAACCAAGAGTGAAACAAGGCCCATTCTCGTGCACTAGTTCCCGTTCGAGTATAGCTCAAAATGGTGTTTTTGGGTTTTAACCCTAGGTACATCTGTGCCAGAGTTTCATCTACCTTCTTGTATCCAGACAGGGATGTATTGCTTGTAAAACTCACAAAATCTCTACAATACAAAAATTTTAAGAAGTTCCTCTATACTAATCCTAAAAGTATATCTTAGGGATATGTTCTCTAATCAGATTTTATCTAAATCAACTTTCCAAGGTTTGTACTAAACTTCCTCTAATACCAACTATAACTCCCCGACCCAATAATCCCAGATTCGGTGCATTATTACGTATCAATGCCATAATAACAAAAGATCAAGTCTCTAAAGACTGATTATTTTAGTATCCTTGTAAGTACTAGATACATTCATAAGGTTTATATTACATCATAAAATGGAAAAATACAACAACATTGTTTCCATAGACAACACTAAGATCCCATAGTCTATCCCTCCAGGTCAGTTATAATATATTTTTTCTCATCATGGAAAAAATGAGACATCGAAAGAGGTGAGCTCAGATGCTCAGTAAGGATAATAATATAGCAAAAACATTCATAAATAATCATAAACATTAAAGGCAATGTATAGAACTAAAAAAATCCTTTTAACCATAAACTCAATCTTAATATGGAAAATATAAATATAAATAATTCCATTTACTTACTCACATGGATATTATACTAGTTGAAAAATAACATGCAATATCAATAGTCACTTTCATAATGATGGAATGCATAATTCCACACATCATAACCACATATTCAAGGCCTTGTGCCAAGACTACATATAAGATTTTTTCAAGGCCTTATGCCAAGACACTAGTTTTTCTCATTACTCTTACTGATGCATCAAGGAGCTATAGTGGGCTCCACCTGTTACTTACTAAGTCCAATTCATTCCTCCTATGAAATGTTTGAAACATAACGTAAACATTCGTATTGAAACTAGCATAAGAAATGTCAATACTTTATCCACAAACCATGAATGGTATAATGGTTACACATCCACAGTCAAACATAACTCATTCAATACAATATGAAAGATTTTATTGTAACAAATTAACCTCAATCAAGAATAATGAAGTATATTGACATAGATGAAAATAATCATCAAAACTATTTGAGGAAATATCCCCCTTTTTCTTGAAAACATTTAAAAGTCACACTATTTGTCAAGAAGCCATTTAAAAATAGAATTTTGAATCAAAGTGTTCCATACCACTTTTAAAATTTTAAAAGGAATTTTAATTTTAAAACATTAATGTACATATATATAAATCCTTAAAACCATTTTTAACACATGGAAATTAATGAAAAAGATTTAGAATAATAAATCTTTAAAACATTTAAAAATGATATTTTAGTTAGAGTTCCTAACCAAAAGAGAGACACTTGAATACAAATAATTGATGATGTCAAAACATTATAATATCATGAGAATAAATGGATTCATGATATAATATGTCAATGTACATTATATAAACCATATAAAATTGAATCGGTGTATAACAAAAAAATAGTCTCAATGAAATGTAAATTGAGATGAAATCTATTATAAAGATCGTATCCTTAGGTTAAGTATAAATCAACGACATAATTATGTCTAACAAATATAAATACACTCAATATGATTGGATATTCAGTGTAATCCAATAAGGGGAAATTCACACATATTCTTGTAAAAAAACACCAATGAATTGGATGTTTAACTCAATAAATGACGATTGAGGTAAAATTACCCTTATCAAGCTCATATCGATGACTTGAGAATTTATCAATGGAGTGATTATGTGTACCAAAATTATATCCACATAAAGTGTATTGGAAATTACTACATAAATAATAAATAGTGATTCCACACATAATCTTGGAGTAAAATAATCATTGAAGTATGCGTAAAGCCAAATGAGTGGAAATTGAAATTTGAAATTCCCTTACCAATTTGATAACTTACGAGACTTACATCCCATGAAAGAAGGATCATAAAATGAAGATTTAAATACCCATAAATTAAATTATTTTATAGAAAGAATACAATCATTGGGTTTTACATACACTACACAAAAGAAAATAGTGGCAATATATCATGAATCTCACGAGAATAATAAGTGAGATAAAAACTCCTTACCATGTTGTAATAATTATAGTCATGTGACCAAAAGTTAATAACCACCAAATGAATCATATAATACCATGAATATAAGGAGAATAATGATAATATATATCAAATGGCAGTACATAATACACCACATGCAATAAATAAGTGGCAAACAATGAAAATCTCACAGAATTAAAAGTGAGATAAGAAACCCTTTACCTTGTACTTTTCCTTTGTCGATGGTAGGTTAACCACCCATATAATGCTGAAATAATTTTTATTAAATTATAAAATAATCATATACATTAATATGATATCATATATGATCTTTTAATATGGATTGTTTTATAATATTTTAGTAGTATCATCGTTTTGGGTGTTAACTGATTCATTTTTCTTTATATTCTTTGTTTCGTAAGTAGTGTTTGTTATGAATAGGATGTATATAATTCATATTCAGAATTATATTAAGTCTTTAAACATTATTTTTAATCATCTAATAAAAATTATTCTTGAATGGATTACGATGGGGAATGAAACTCATCACATTCGTGGAGAGGGTAATCCGTACGTATGCACGAGCAACAATATCATAATTTTGATAATAAAATAATATATAATAGGATGGTATATCATATATACAGAATCATTATCATATTATACTTATTATTTGCATAAATTACACATCATTATTATACCCATCCAAATAATAACATCACAGTGTATAGAAGATACTAGAGTTGTTATTTTAGAATTGAAACAACAATGAAAGAGGAAGTGGAAGAAGAAAGGAACTTGAAAGGGGGGATTAAATATTTACCTCTTATTCGGGTTCTTTCTTTTGATTTGATCTAAAGGGCTCCTTATTTTGGATTTCTGACTAAATTAAGGCCTCTAAGATGAAGGTATTATGGTTGATAGGGTATTTGGCAAGAGGGTAATCCGTACGTATGCACGAGCGACAATATCATTATTTTGATAATAAAATAATATATAATTGGATGGTATATCATATATACAGAATCATTATCATATTATACATATTATTTACATAAATTACACATCATTATTATACCCATCCAAATAATAACATCATAGTGTATAGAAGACACTGGAGTTGTTATTTTAGAATTGAAACAATAATGAAAGAGGAAGTGGAAGAAGAAAGGAACATGAAAGGGGGGATTAAATATTTACCTCTTCTTCAGGTTCTTTCTTTTGATTTGATCTAAAGGGCTCCTTATTTTGGATTTATGACTAATTAAGGCCTCTAAGATGAAGGTAGTACGGTTGATAGGGTATTTGGGAAGAGGTTGGCCATGAAAAAAGGCTTTGAAGGTGTGAATTTGAGGGAAGGGGGAGTTTCCTTTTATAAGAGGGGTGAGGGGGACCTTAGGAATATCTAGAAATATTATTTTATAATAAAATCATTTTCTGTTTCTAATGGCTTGAAAGTGGATTATTTAAAGGCTAATGTGGGTATGGGTCGATAAACACTCAACCAATAGATTTTATACAGGTTTGGGTCACTATATTAAACTTATCTTTTATATTTAACTCTTAGTTAAATAGTGTGACATTTACCATGTCTCTTTGTATTTTTATATTATATGGTTAATAAACATACTATATACTTCCAAGAGAACCCCAAGTGGTTCCTTAATGATAAAATTATCATTATATATGTTTTTTGGCCGAACCATATATTTTTAGGAATATAATATCAATTAATAATATAATATTTGTTTTAAAAACTCTTTTATGTCAATTTTGACACTATTTAGTATTTTGTTTCTTCTAAATTCACAACAGCATTATTAGTTCAAAAACAATTCATATAACCAACCATAATATGTCATATTAACCTAGAAAATTATTTGAATTCATAAACAGTCTCAAATTACATTTATTTGAATATTTATAATATCAATTATTTTAATATTTCAGTAATTAAGTAATTACTATATCATCATTGTTTCATAAATAAATAAAATTATTTAAAGTCTAAAAAATATAAATAAAGTACCATTATGTAGGAAATATTTTTATATTTCTAATGAATATTTATGGTCTAATTTATCTAATTTGTAACCCTATATTAAAAATGTTTTAGTTATTAAACATTGATTTTAACTCTTTTAACTCTTCTTTGAATTAAATAATAATAAATGTCCTAATCTAATCCAATTGGATTAAAGAGGTTCAAATTTTATTCCTAAGGTTGTCTTTGGTCGAATTATACTTATCCAATAGAATTAGGACATGTGTTAGGGTAATAATAATATCATTTTTACCTTTAATTACCCTATTTACTTTTAACCGTGGTAAATAAAAGTTAAGAGTTACTATTCACCAAAAATTATTTTTATCTTATTGAACCAAATTTTACTCCTTGATATTAATTGTGTCTCTTATATTTTCGAAATTCAACTTAGAGAAGCAGAAAAATTAAGTTTTATGTAAATTTGATAATGCTCATAGGAGGTGGGTAAAAGACGGTGAAAAATTCAATAAATTTTTTTATATCTAATATTACTACAAAATAACTCCAATGAATTACATTAAATATATATAGGTATTTTTTATCTATTTTGACCTAAAATAAAATTAAATAAAATAATTAATTATTTAAATAAAAATTCGGTTTTAAACTATAACTCAGTGTTTTTCACTACTCATCAAAAATTGAATGTTTTCAGAAAAATACAAAAAATTCACCATAAGCTAATTTCGATAATCTGAATTCAAAAAATGAAGTCCATTTTGAAATATAAAATTTATAAAATTTCAAAAAGTGGGTATTATTATTCATAACGGCTAATTTTATTGTTCGCGGTGTGTTAGAATCTCGAAGTTGCGTACAATGTAAGATATTACATTATTCAAAGGGAAACGTACCGTGGAAGATTGGGTTGTTACAAAAGGGAGATCAATTTTCACATATCTAATCATCTTCCGATTCTTTACAAGTGTTAGGAGGAAGATGAATCTCCTTTAGAATATTCATATCAAGTGTGGATATTCTTGCCTTGTGAGCAGGAGTATCTAGCTCAAATGATTGAGACAAAGGAGAGAATCATGCTTCAAGAGATTCCTTTCATGAGGGATTATGATGATGTGTTCTCTAAAGAGTTTCCTAGTCTTCCTTCTGACTGAGAGGTTGAGTTCTCAATTAAATTTATCTCTGGATCTTGGCCTATCTCAAAGACACCCTAGAGAATGGCCACCGTAGATCAGGAAGAGAAGAAGAAGTAGTTACCGAAGAATATGGATAAGGTTTTTATATGCCTGAGTGCTTCACTGGGGGGTGCGCCAGTCCTCTTCTTCAAGATGAAGGACAGATCAATGCACTTCTAAATTTATTATGGCGAGATCAATAAAATCACGATAAAGAAAAAGTATCCAGTTCCACGGATAGATTAACTACTCGATTAGCTTCATGGGTCTAGTTATTTCTCTAAGGTAGACCATCGGTTGGGATATCACCAATTAAAGGTGATGAAATAAGATATTTCTAAGATTTCCTTTCGAATGAGGTATGAACACTATGAGTTCATAGTCATTCCCTTAGGACTCACTAATGCTCCAACAATTTTAATTGATTTAATGAATAAAGTCTTTAGATATTACCTTGAAAAAATTGTGGTAGTCTTTATTGATGATATTCTGATATACTCCAAGAGCAAGGAGGAACATGAGAAGCATTTGAATACTGTGTTATAGACTTTGTGAAGGGATAAGTTGTATGAAAATTACAATAAATGTGAGTTCTGGATGGAGGAAGTATCATTCTTGGGGCATGTTATCGTCAGCAAAGGGAAATCTATGAACCCTTCCAAGATGAAGGCAATTGAAGAGTGGTCCAGGCCAACTTTTGTAACAGAGATCCACAACCTTTTGGGTATAGCGGGATATTATCGACGATTCGTGAAAAAAATTTCACGATTATCAATCCCAATGACCAAGCTGACATGGAAGGGGGTAAAGTTTGTCTGCACTCTGGAATGTGAAGACTGTTTCAAGGAGTTGAAAATGAGGCTTATCCCTGTTCCAGTACTCACACTTCCTACAAGTGGGGAACTATTTTTCGTGTATAGTGATGCTTCTAAGAAGGGATTAGGCTTCGTGATAATGAAAAATGATAAAGTTATTGCCTATTCCTCAAGGAAGCTGATAATCCATGAGAAAAACTGTTCCATGCATGATCTGGAGTTGGCGGCTATGATCTTTGCATTGAAAATCTAGAGGCATTATCTCTATAGATAAAAGCATGAGATATATACTGGCCACAAGAGTCTCAATGATATATTCACACAGAAAAAGATTAATATGAACCAGAAAATATTGATAGATTTCATCTAGGATTATGACTAATCAATCCACTACCATCCAACTAAGGCAAACAGGGTGGGAGATACTCTAAGTAGAAATAATCTTGCATCATTATCAATGATTATAATTGAAAAGGATCTTATCTTCTTAGATTTCAAAAGGATGGACATGGGAATCATTAAGGGAGGAACAACATCAATCCTTTCTCAAATGATTTCTCAACCATCAATCTTGGGAAAAATAAAGGATGCTCAAAGAAAAGATGTGGAAACTCCAAAAAGGGTCGAAGCAATCAAAAATGGGAAATCCTTCGATTTCAAAATTAACAAGGATGAATTTGTATGATTTGGTACACAATTATGAGTACCATCTGATCCATAGATAAAGAAGGAGCTACTAATTGATACACATAGCTTGACCTTCTCTATCCTCCCAGGGAGAACAAAGATGTATCGAGAGCTCCGAGAAAACATTTGGGGGGATAATATAAAAAGTGATATTGATGAATATACATCAATGTTTATGGTATTTCAGCAAGTGAAGGATTAGAGGAAAAATTATAAGGGGATGATTCAACCACTACCCAAACCAGAATGGAAGTGGGAGAAAATTACCATTGAATTTTTCACTGGGCTTCCAAGGACATCTAGAGGAATCAATGCTATATTGGTCATTATGTATCATCTTAAAATGAAATCTCACTTTATCATGATGGAGAAGAGTTCTCTTTGGATCAACTTGCTTGGATTTACAATAAATAAGTTGTAAGGTTTCATGGAGTACCATTATATATTGTATCTAATCGTGAACCAAGATTCACATCAATGTTCTGGAAAAGTCTCTAACATGCTCTAAGAACTGAAGTGAAATTTAGTAGGTCCTATCATCTTCAAACTGATGGCCAATCTAAGCAAACTATCCAGACACTGGAATACATATTGAGAGAGTTTTCTCTGGAATTCAATGGAGGGTGGAACTAATATCTTCCACTAGTTAAATTCTCCTACAACAACAGTTTCCTCTCACGCGTCTGAATGGCACCATATGAAGCCCTTTATGGTAAAATGTGTAGAACACCGATATTTTGGGATGAAGTCAGTGATCGTAAGTAGCTGGGACCTGAAATGGTTAATGAAATGGTGGAGAAGGTAAAAACCATCTAGCAGCATATCAAGGTAGCCCAAATTCTAAAGAAAAGTTATGTACACAATCGTCAACAATACCTTGAGTTTAAAGTTGGGTACATGATATTTTTATGCATATCTCTATAGATGAAGTTCATGAGATTTGGAAAGAAAGGGAAGTTAAGTCCCAGGAACATCGGCCCCTTCGAGATCCTTGATCAAGTCTAAGTTGTTGCCTATTGACTCGCACATCCACCTACAATGTCAAAAGTGCATGGTGTCTTTCATATATCCCTCTTAAGGAAGTACATACCAGACCCTTCACATGTACTATTTTCAGAGGTGGTACAATTAGAGGATGATCATTCTTATGAGTAGCATCCAGTGAAGATCTTAGATCGTAGAGAAAATGTTATATGCAATAAGAGTACTCATATGGTCAAAGTACTATGGCGAAACCGTAAGTACGAAGAGGCGACATGGGAACTAGAGGAAGCAATGAAGGAAAAGTACCCCCACCTATTTTTGGCCTAGAATGTAAAATGAAATTTTGACGGAAAAATTTCTTAAGGGGGAAATAATGTAATGACCCAGTGTTTTTCAATTGAAATTACCTTATTATAAATATGATATAAAATAACATGAAAACACAACATAATTAACTACTAATTTCTATGTGACCTTTAAACATAATTTTGTCACATCTGTGTTTAGAATTTCAAAAACCTGACATACACGGTTGCAATCAGTATGTTATTTGGAGCCCGATAAGAAAAAATTAATTTTTGGTGAATAATACCCTACCCTTATGAATAGTAACATACCCTTTATGAATAGTTATATAACATAATGAATATTAACCTTACCTATGATAATATATAAATAATATCCAAGTTCAAAGTACGATATACCTATATTTTAAAATAAGTAAAGGAGTGTTTAAAACTAGTTTTTGATAATAAATTATAATTGTAATTAAATATTAAAATAATAATATTTAGGAAATTATTTTGGAAAAATTGATTTCATTTTTGGATTCTACATGCTGAAAAATGGTTGGGGTGAATTTTTGATATTTTTCTAGAATACATGATTTTTTTGAATAGTAAAATCTGATAATTCACAATAAATGTTAAAACCTTAATTTCTACATCTTGATTGAGTCAGGGATGTTGTAAATGGACTTTGGTTCAAAGTCACATGAATTTATTACTATTCTTGGTCATTGAATACTTACTATTCATTGTCTTGTAAAAAAATAATAAATTAATGGTTATAATATTATGAAATCCCTCCTCTCGTCCACTATAAACCCCACCCCACCTCACTCCCTCTTCTCTTCACTAATATCAAGCCTTGTTCCTTTTCAATATTCTACCAAAATCTCTCCCTAAGCTTCTCCCCCATGTCCAAAATCCCCTATAGCCTTGAAAATACCAAAACCTCTCCCCTTAAGCAGTTTTCAAAGGAGGAAGTCTCCAGAGGTAAATTCCTCTTTTCAATTCCTTCATTTATTTTAACCTCTTTTCTCTTGGTTTTGTTCCTCACCTCCCTTATCCCAAATAGTATGATTACTCCAGTAACATAAATTTATTGGATTTTTTATGCTAATGGTGTATTTAATTATATTCTCTTATTTCCCCACATTTTATTTGAATGAAATGGAAGCACCTTTTGAGATGGGAAAATGTAGCACATTCGAGGACATCAATTTATCAATTTCTATTATAATATTTAATTCGGGTCTTGAAACCATTTTTGTTATGGTTGAACCAGATTATTATATAGGTAATATATCCCATTTTGGTTCTATAATCCTTTTGTACAAATGGTATTAAGTTATAATGTAAAACATGTTCTTTGTAATCAAACTCACTGATTAACCAAAACGATCGTCACTATGGTTTTATATAATAATTCAACCTCACTATAGGTAACCAAATTAAATTTAAAACCATTTAATATTCTATATGATCACTAATATCATATAACATCAATTCTAGATAACAAATTTCATCTTACATATTTATCCATACATGAATATAAGTGAACCGGTCATTAAAACCAAGTAAACAAACGGGTTCAAACAATAAAATTGAACCTCAGAACCAATCCAAATTGATATAAATGAACATAAAATGATTATACTAAACAAATTAAATATGGAAGAGGTTTTTGATTTATTAAATAATAAACCTAATTTTTTTATTCATGTCTTTAATAACAAGTGGATAACACCAATATATTTAAGGTAACAGATCCTATTCATTTCACTCTTAATCAAGATGTCCTCTATGATATTCCATTTTATGTGTAATACCTAAATATGGGGTATGTTTACGCACCTCCACCATACTGGCTTTATGATTTATAAGTGATGAGAAACTCATTTTATCTCTCATCAATACCTATTATGTATACCCAATACAATGCCGATGAACTGTAACGAATTCTACCTGAACCTTCTTTGTTCTTTCAGGTTTCCTTATCATCCTTTATATAAAAATGGAGTAATTTTATCTATTTAGGTAAATATTATAAATGATGATTATTTTTAAAAACTTCACCTATGAAGACCCTTTCATCACTCACTTTCTGGGTTATAAATTCTTTTTTAAAATATTCCCTTCTTATAACTTTCCAATAAGCAAACCTATTTTAAGGGAACTTCAACAATTTTTTCCCAATTTCAAGTGCACTATATCTTACTTTTAATCCACCATTGTATTTATGAAATCTGTATTTTTATTATAATAACCATATTGGTAAGATTCTGTTTTTATATAAAAGATTGCCCTCTTTTCTGTTTTCAAAGCTCTACAGTATGTTCCTTAAAACCGCACAAAAATGTTTTAATGATAATATTTCTCAAATATATTTATTTTATGTTGTCACTTTTGTTTGACACCATATACAATGTCATATTCCTATTTTACCTTATTAATTTCCATGTATGTTCTAAATCATTTCTTTTACGGACAGTTTCATGATACTCCCATTGGTTATGCTTTATGTCATGATTGTGGCACCCAATTGTTTCCTTGGGTAACCTTATGTTTATGTATGGTTGATTATGTATGATTTTTTATGTGGAAAGAATACTCATGAAAATTTTGAGATGGTTGTGCCCAAATAGCTCTCCAATGCAATGGGTAAAGTTAAGTCTCAGGATATGTGATGTGAAACGGGATTGGCGGTTAGCTCGGACCCATACTAAATTGGGAAATGGGATTGGCGGTTAGCCTTGACCCATACTAAAGAAATGTTTTATGATTCTGCCACATTTATATGATTCCATGTTTATATGATCCCAATCTTATATGATATGATTTCATATGTTCCATGCTTTGGATATCATTATGTCATGCCTCTTAACTCATGTTCTTAAAATGTATCCTTATATTTATTCCCTTACTGGGATTTTAAGCTCATACCTTTGTTCATGTATTCCCCAGGGAACCCAATGAAGATGTAAGGGCTCAAAGGAAGTTAGGATATCTTTATGTAGATTAAATAAAGAAATTTTTTTAGACCCATGTTTTATTTTTTATGTTTTTTTAAAGGGGGTGAGTTCTGGTCAAAAGACTAGAAATTAGAGATTTATTCAAAATAAAGGAGAAACAAACAAGTTAAAAAAGACGGAAATAGGTCTATACATATATTAAGACATTGTTTCTTAATGTGAAAGATCCTGAAAGATGAACAAGTTGTATAGAGAAACCCCTATAGTAGGGCATGGTGATTTTGTTTAATCATCAAATTTTAATTATGTGTGTAATTATTATAACATGAATATATATTTTAAAGATAGTAATTTATTATTGTCAAATAATTTCAGGAAATTCAGGAATAAGAATTTTATGTTAAAAAGGTATGAAACCTATTATACAAGTAAAGATGGTAATTCTGGAAATTTTGATTCTAATAAGTTTATAAATAATGTATAGAAAAATTATATTATTAAAAAATAAAATCCTTATATGATCAATAAAATGGGAATAAAAATATCCAAATGTTAGTTTCTTTCAATAATATATACGTATTAAGGGGAAGAGTAATTTTTTTTTTGTGTTGAATAAAAGTAATCACAAATTTAAATGTAATATTATTACCAGTTAAAAATATAAATATAAGGTTCAAATAGTTATAATAAAAGTATATATAACTAAATGATTAATAATGGGGTATTTATTGATATCATGGATAAATTTATGATAGTTATATGCAAGAGTTATGAGGATGTGCTATAATATAAAATAGAAAAGAGAGAATTAATGGAAAATAGATTATCTTAAGATTATTATACACTAAATTCATCAAGAACACAATTAATTTACTATAATGAGAATTAAAATACTCTATAGTAGTTAATATTACATAGTAATATATTAAATCTAGATGAACAATGTTCTTGATAGAGAACTGAATGAAATATGAAATTATCTAGAATTTAAAGAAGTTTTTTTCTATAATTAATAAAAAATATGAATATTTAATTTGTACTATTTAAGGTGGGTAGATTATTCTTAATATGACATGTCAAGAGATGGAAGTTAATTCAATAAATAAGGAAGGAGTACAATTATGAAAATTAGTAAACACATATAAAGTGTTTTTAATCTTCAAAGAGACGTGAATAATTTCTTTTAGTCCATATGACACATTGTATTGGTAATGATATCATTGGTTATAATGGATCCTAGAAAAAGAGAAAAATAATCATAAATTAATTTTAAAATGTGATTAAGAAAGGAAGATAATATTTTATCTAAGATTCAACAATTTGAAAGGAAGGAAACATAGTAGAACTCATATATGATGAAAAAAAATTCTAATTGAATATGGAAATGTGGATTCAAGAGAATAATATGTTAATATGTGTTTATATTATATAATACATGGATATAGATTCATATTTATGAATAAATTAATGTATTACATTTCAAATGCTGAATATAGAATGTTATTTTCAAAATCTTACTATAAAAAATACCATAAATGGATTGATCCATAATTGAAAATATTTTACTAAAATAACTACAATAGTGAAGATATGAAATATAGATATATAATATAGGGGATTTTTTAACTAGGTAGAATGATTTGTTAAAGTGATCTGACATAAAAAAATAAATATTTCTAAATATGGTTACTTATGGAAAATCTTGGAAAATAATGAAAAAAATCTGAAAAGGCGTTTGGATACTACGACACGAGGATGTGAAAAGTGAAATTGTAAAAATGAATTGAATGAGATATAGTTCCAATTAAAATTATATTATACAAATAACCATTTTCATGTTGATATAATTAAGATAAAATTTTAAAAAAATCAACAAAAGAAAAATAGTAGATTTGAGAAACAAATTCATATGACTACATAAAAAGAAATATAAAAGTGGAATTTTTATAAATAATACTATTAAATTTGATGTAAATTAATAATAATAATAATATAGGGTAAGAATCATGTCATGTTTTTTCAAATAATTTATTCATTAGAATATGATTAGGATAAAAGTAAAAAAAAATAAATTGACTTTCTTTTATAATATACTTCGTTTCATATAAAAGAAAAATTCCAAGAATCAAATAGAAGTTTATATGAAGTAATGGGATATGCATAATGACACATAATATAATTTTGATGGAATAAATGAATATTTATTCTTGAGTGGATTTGAGAAAAATGTTTTTATATAAAAAATAAATAGAAATTGAATTAATCCTAAGGAGATTTATCAATGAAAATAAGATATATTAATGGAAATATTATTATTAAGTTTCATAAAGAAAGAGTGTCATAAGAAAAATAATATAGGAAAATCCATACTAGTAAGGGAGTCTCAATCATCTTACTCATATTAAGAAAAAAAAATACTCATACACCATATTTATTTTTATAATATAACATTATAGGGAAGAATATAGTTTCAATGATTTATCTATGAAATGTAGAGTATGGTAGTTAAAAAAACATACATGGGGTGGAACTTGAGGTAGAAACTTTATGTGATGATCAAGGTAAGTAAAACATTTGAATTCATAGGATTATATTTTATTTATTAATATTGACAAATTAATTTCCAAAAATAGTTATGGTGGGTTCTTGTTTTGAATTATGGCCTTCTTATAATGTGTGGTATTATATGGTTCCCACTCAACCAAATCTAGTTCATTTTAAAATCAAAAAAATTTAATTGTGGAGGTGTGTGGGTGTGTTTGTATTTTTGGAAGATAATTATGAATATATAGATTTTTTATTGGTGAATATGACATATGAAGGAGGAAATAAGGAATTTCCATAAATATATGATAACACAGTGGCATGTAAGAGGAAAATTTTATACTATCATGAAGATATGGTAATAATTACTCCTATTTTTTTCATTTTTTGTTTATTAACTATTTATCTATGTTCTGATAAAATATCATAGGATGTTATTGTGGTGAATGGAAATATTTAAAATCAATAGATATATGTATTAAATGATTTTATAGTGCAATGTTACATATGAGATTAATTATTTAGAGTTTTATGATTTAATTGAAATTATTATTATTTAAAAAATTTATTTCTTATTCCAATAAATGGATTGAATAAGCTTAATTTATTGAATATATAACTCCTTAATAATTTTAATTTTACAATCAACTTATATAATGAAATAAATTGTTGTTATAATATGATTAACAAATGAAAATATCAAGTTTATTTTATTTGAATTTTGATATAAAATGAAGAGAAATAATTATCTGTAGTTGAAAACCCAATCCCAAGGGTGATATTATTTAATACCATTGATTGGTTTCACTTGAATTTATTAAAAATATGTTTTTGAATGTGTCATCCAATTATGTGAATATAGAGGTATTAATATAATAAATTTTATATGTTTTGTTAATATAAATTTACAATAACTAAATGAAGGTTGGATGACTATCTATCGATAATTATATATATAAATAAAGTTAAAATGACAATAGATACATATGGATATATTACTATATACTAAATGTATGCTATATTGAAGATATTCTATTCTCACTATATGATATATAAGTGATTTCATAAAAAATTAATTATTAGATACTATAAATAGAGGAAGATTGAAATACATGGTAGGATAGATGTAGTTAGGATAAAGTAATCAAATTATGTTATTGAGAGAGAAATTATAGAGTTATATTGTTGTGAGGATTGTTCTAACCTCAAAGGTTCATTGAATATATGCACTTAATTAATGATTATGTCTTAGAAGTAAGTTAAAGTGGACTAAAGTGATTTAAAATAGGCATGTAAATATTTTTGTGGAGAATAAATATAGTAATGGGTAGACATGTATCTGTTTCATAATTTATTACATCAATAAAAAATTAAATATTGAATAGAAATAATTTAGGCATGAAGTTACTCTAAATTTTATATTAAATGATTTAATAACCAGATTATTATTTTTCTATAGATAATATTAATATTATATGATAATATTTATACTTTTGTAGATACTTGGAAGAGTTTGAATGGCCTGAGTATTGGTTAGATATGTTTAACCAAAAAGAGAATATTTTTTATCTCAAACTCTAAATTAACCTATTAGATATATCCCTATACAATATAAAGTGCTAAATAATAATAGTATATCACTTGAAATTAAATATTACCATCACTAACCATGAAATAATACATTTAATGGAGTTGTGATATTATAAATGTTTACTCCAGTATACAATAAATCATTATATGGTGTATTGAAGGTGGCAAGGAAATTATTTGAGCTAACATCAACTATCAATAATAATGGTGGTATCATTGGTTATTATATAAATATATTGTGACCAAGTCATAGTTATATGTTTTTGATAAATAGTGAAAATAAAAATCATAAAATAAATATTAAAAATAATAACTTTAGAGGACATAAATAATTGAAAAGTAAACATTCATGCTAGAAAAGGAAAAAAATTCCATTCTAGTTATTAATAAGAGGTGTCACCAAAGATGAATCAACCATGATTCCTATCATGGTATCTTAATGAAGGGGGATAATATATCCAACTTTCATTGGGAAATTTTTTTAAGGAATTACAACATTAATAGTTTGAGAAAAATTATATCTCCAAGAGAGAACCATTTATGGGAGGTAATATGATGATATCTCTATACACAACTGATCCATCAAAGGTGAATTGAGAAATTAAAAATAGTGATTAATGAAAAACCAAAAGAAACTATGAATATCATCATATATAGTATGATTTATTTCCTAAAATGGTTTAAAAATTATAAATTTTTCTAGAGGCCTCTACTATATATAGAATTAGATCTTTATGAATGATGTAGAACAATCCAATGATCCATGGTGATACTGTGTATAAGATTAATTCATTGACAAGGATGATGGGACATGTGTTCCACATGTATAAAAGGAGGAATAAAATATTTATAAAATATTTATAGTTGAAAAATGAAATACCTCAACTAAATATATTCATATACAACATGTACAGAGAAAGGGATGCTAAAGATCATGGGAGCATGATTGGTTTGTTGATAACTATCATTATAAGAAGGATACATATATGATACAAGATATTGATCTAATTTTTAATGGATTTTAGGAAAATCCATGATATATGGATGTAATTAAATTTAAATTCACCCATTTTCAATATAATAGTTATGAAAATTGTTAAAGATATATGTAAAAATTTTAAAAATACTTATATGAAATTTACGCATAGAGAAAAAAGTGATAATTACTGTATTTTCAAAAGACGACTCATAATTGTGGGATAATGATGATTCTAGAGATATAAAATTTTATTTGTATACAAGTCCTAGATAACTACATTAGTTAAGTTGAAATGATAATGGTTTTAACCTAGTGAATATCATGTTACCAATACCATAGTAGAGGGCGAATATTGCACTAGCCCTATAAGGAAACAACCAAAGAGAATTTATAATGGATCAAAAAATGAGGGTATAATCATTCTATCTCATACATACCTAATAATTATATGAGAGTGTATATAGTAGGGATATGAATATTAAATGAGAAATTTCCCAATAGTGGGATTTCCCCCCACACACACACGAGGTAGTGTCCCAAGTATATAAGTGGTAATCCTTAGCCTTGTACCTAGATGACTGAGGCCTAGAATTATTTTTTAGACATTCCATTATATTCATGCACCACATAGATTATTTATTGGAATTATTCCAACGGAATCCAACCCATGTTTTTGGAAAATCATGTGTGACCTGTAAAGGCAATCTACAATAGGCCATGGGTTAGAGATTAAATCCAAGGGTATAAATTTCACAAATGCGAGGCATTACCCTCAGATGATCCCAATAAAAGGATATAAAATTAGGTGAAAACTAAATAACCATGAAAAATAAGGAATCTATGATCAATTATATCAAAAAATTTTATAATTAATTTGTTTTATAAAATATTAACAAAATGTATGATTTCTATAACTATGGTGAATTAAATGGTAAATATTATGAATGATATAAATCCAAAATTATATTTATATCTATTTAATATAGAATAAAATCCCTAAAATAAAATATATTTATTTCTACCACAATAGAAAGATAAAAAAACCTAACTATTATATTATAAAAACCATTAATAGTGAATGTAAAATTAGGTTAATGTAATCCCATGTGAAAAGTAGGTCATCCCCTAATGTAAAAGAGCCATTTAAATCTTCTGAACTCATAATAATAAATGCATTATAATCATAATGAATGTGATATTCCCTAATACCCATATAAAAATGATGTATTATAGAGTATTATAGGTGATTATTAATTATATCATAAGGCATGAAATGGTGATTTCATGCCACTTACATATCCAATTGCATTGTGCAACTGGGTGACATTGTATGGAGTATTATCAAGATATTCATAGGGATTGATATACCCTAAATTCCCATCATATATGAAGGTAAATTATTATAGTTATCAACTAGGATTCTTCTATATTTTCTATCATAAATTAACTATTTTATATAATAAAACAAACAGTAATTTTAATTATTCCAGAATCAATTGCATGAATTGGCCGGGTGGCAAACACTCATGAGTTATAATGCATGACTAAATGAACATTCACTCGAGGAGTGTCCTAAAAATATTTATATAGGGGAAGTCACTATGTTATGGTAATTAATGAACGTTTACCCAATCCCAGAAAGAGTCTCCCTCATCAATAATCCAACTTCTTCTTCCACCTTAACATAGAAAATATTTATAATGTAGTGGTTAAAAAAAGAATCCCACCCAAACAATCGGTGATTCATTTAGCTCATGGATTCCTATATAAGAGAAAATTCATTTATATTTCTCTCTATTAAAATCCATTAAGCACATAATATGAATAAAATTGTATTAGAAAACTTTTGGGAAAGACATATAAGTTTCTCTATTTTATAATACGCATGATTTTATGTATCATTAATAGAAAATCATGGACATTGGGTTTCATAATTTATTATATTTATTTTAATGAGTGTTTTTATATCCTTTAAACCCCAAAAATGGTATCAGAGACTGACCATGCATTTGGATTCTTGAAATCATGTTTAAGAAAATGATGTTTTTTAGTTATATAGCCTATTGAAATTCCTATAATTAAATGTGATTGGGTAATTTATTTTATAATATTGAGTAGCTACTTATAATATGAAGACATTACAGGAAATAACTCCCTAATAACCCTGTGTTTTTGAATTATTCATACTGAATTGCATTAGAATATTATACCTAGTGATTATGTTGTCTCATAGGTTCAAAAACAGAGCATCATATCACTTTTATGTTAATGATATGAATAATGAAATATGATATGATATGTAAGGGTATTTTCCCTTGAAAAATAAAGGTGTGTAAGATGATACGTAAAGGTAAATTGATAAGTAAGAGTACTTTCCTTTATAATGGAAGTTGAAGACCCTTATGTATGCTTATCACAGGTGATGATAGAGCAGTTAGTTATAAAATATCACTGATTCCACTTAAATTATTTATGTGAAATAAATAATTTAACATATCCTATGACCATAGATATATTGTTGAATACGATTAGAAGTGGAAAACAATATTTATTAAAATTAAATTTTTAATTGAATTGTACAATTTTTAAATAGTTTATAAATAAAAATAAATGGTATTTTGGTATATTTATTAACTTATAAAATGTTTTTATAAATTAATTAATTATAAATTGTTTAAAATTAATTTAAAAAATTATTATTAAGCATTCATTAATAAATATTTTTTAATATTACATATTAATATTGAAATACATTTTACATAATTATATATTTTCATTTTTGACAAAAAATGTCTTTTAGAATTTATAAAGTGTTTATAAATTACAAAATAAGATCAAAATATAATAGAGTTTGTATTTAATTCTGAATTGTTTGTAATTAATTAATTTTAAATATTTAATTAACGTCCATATTTAGGATATTATTTAGACCACATAAATGATACTTTTGATGATTTATTTTATCATGGTTCAAATAATATTAATATGGGATATTTAGATTATTTATAAGATTTTTATAATATAAATTGAAATATAAGATGTTTGTATTTCCTGAAATATTATATATTTAAAGTTAAAATTTACATATTGAATAATATAAATGAGTTAATATAAAGGAATGGATTTCAAGCATTTATATTTAAGTTTTTGTAATGTCAATAATTTGTAACAAAATTATAAAGTGTTTATAAAGTGATTTTTTAATGTATTGTTCATAAATATTTATCCCATATTTAAAATTTTGAATTTCTGAATAATTAAATATTTATAACCTTTTTTATTATCCATGAAAATAAATTTTATGGTATGAATGTTTGTATTCTTTATTTTAATTTTAAACCACTTCAAGAGGTTATCATGCACATATATAAGGAGTTACATGTTCGGTGTGATAATGGATTTTTTTCTACCATTACATCACTTTGTATTGATTTATGATCTTGAATTAAGTAGTTAATTATGATTTATAATTATTTGATGTTATAATATTTATTGAATTGAAATAACTCTTGAGTAAAGTATTCTTAGGTAGAGGGACTTTTTTTTATACTTCCCACTAGCTTATAGGTTTTCTCCCTCTTCTAGAAATGTGGGGTTAACTATTTGTGGCTTTCAGATTACTCATGTATGGATTATTGATTTCATATAATTCTCAACGTTTACATGAAATATTTTTATATATCTTATGCATATGACACATATAGATATTTGTGATTATAATTTTCCTTTGATTTGGGTTAGTAACACAAGCTAGGTGTTTTATAAAGAGTTACACAACAATAAAGTTTGAGGATATTGATTTAGTGGAAGGAATATGATTCAAATTAAATCATTAGAAATATGTAAATATAAAGAAAATAACATGTGATAATATTGTGAAATTAAATCCTCTTCAAAATTCTAAGTGTTAGATTCCATCGAAAGTGACAATAACCATGACCTCGATCATACAACTTGGTATTTTCATGCCATACATTGGAACCATAAATTATCTGTTGTAAGAGAAAGAATTAATGAGGTAATCCTAATTGTTATTTTACTTATTCTTGGTTTTTTAGGATTCCACTTAACTAGTGAACCCTAAAGGTTATGATACCCAAGAATAGAGTTGATTTTATCAATATGGTGGATTAGGAAAAGGATTTTCCTCTCCACTATCCAAGAGTTATATATGGTATGATTATCATTATGTCTTACCTAAAACACTATGTGGAATGATGAAATATATAACAGACTCATTAATTAGTGATATACGAATCTTATCCAACTAATATATAGGATAAATTTAAAAGGGGTCATCATTTTAATGGGACTCCATTTAATAAAATTAATTATTTAATTTTTAACAATAATGATACTTATCTAATAAAATATTATACTTTATAAAATTTACATTAGCACTATTATCCTAAAACATAACTTTGAAATTATTTCTAATGGAATTAGAAACAGAATTTAAGAAAATCCAAATATTTTTATCTTATGAAATGTTCTTAAGTAAGATAAATTCAATGTGTTAGAGATAATTCCTTCATGATTATTCAATTATATAAGTGGTTAAAAATATGGAATATATGTTCTTGTAAGAAGAATAAAATGAATCACTTGGGGTTCAAAGGAATTATATGAAAAATTATTTATATAATTTCATTATCCACTCATATATTCAAAAATGTTTTCTATTTTAACGATTGGGTGAGACTAGATGTTTTCTTATAGAATATTTTGGTTGCGGAACATATTCTATTATTCTCAGTGAAAATGTTCAAATGAAAGGAATGGATTTAAAAAATGATTACCCTATTATTCTCAAAGGGTTAAGGATAAGTGGAATGTGGAAATTTTGTCTTGGTACTGGTGCAATTTAGATAGTGAATGTGGGTAAAATTTAAAACCAAAAAAAGAAAATTTAGTTGTAATTTTCAATAATGGTTCTCAATATATCTAGTTAAGGTCATTGAAACCTAGATTAATCTATAAGAACAAGCAATTAATCCATAGGATGTAATTTTATGACATATATAAATTGTTTTATGAAACTTCATGAAATTTCCATGTTAGGTGCCAATGTTATTTAAATTAATTCTATAGTTTTTAATGATATATGATATAAAATGTATAATTTATAAATATAAAAATTATAATGGAGTTCAAAATCAACTGAATAATTGATAGTTCTTATAGTTTACATTGAAGTAAAAAATCAAAGAGGCTCTACATAAATAATTTGAATGCGAAGGAATATATCATGGTATAAGAAATCTAAATAAAATATTTAAATATTGTTTTATCTCTCTTATATTATAATATTTTTTGTTAAAAAAGTTTTTTTATCTACAATGTGAGATATTGAATTAAAGTTTTAGGATTCATTAGATTTTATAACACGTTTTGAAAAAGATATAAAGATAAAAATAGTTTTATCTTAGATAAAATTGTTTATCCATATGTTTTTAAAAATATGGAGAAAGATGTTCCTATCACCCTAAAGTCGTATATTTTAAGGAATAAAGTTCTATTTCACGAATAAAATACTTCAAAATTTTACGGAACCAATTGTTTATTTATAAAATATTCATACTGAAATAAAATAAGTATTATTTCTAAAACTGAAAGGTATTTTGTGTATATTAACATGATATTATGAAGATAATATTTTGTTTAAGAGGTTTCTAGGTGTCAGTTTGAACTAAATGAAGTTAAAATTTAGCAATTAAATGATTTCACAAGTCAAAAATTAAAATGAATTTCACTTAATATCCTAAATAGTTTTGGATATGAGAAGTTAAATAGAATATTTAAGAGTTATATTTAGTTACCATGAGAAGGTTAATATCACAGTTTCCTGAAGGACTATAGTAGTTAAAATATAAAATGAATTTCTCTTTACATTAAAGGTGTTTAGGATGTTCTCGTAAGTAATATTGTAAATAGTTACATTAGTAACCAGAGTAATTCAAGGAAATGATTAATGTAATGATTTTAAAGGATGATAACGACACATGTATAAAGTGTTTTATGTAAAAAAACGTATGTTATTAACATCATAACATTTTATGTTGTGGAGTTCAGGAGATTAAATATGTTCATATAGTTTAACATAAAGAATATGATTCTTAAATATCACCATTATTTTGAATTTCCTTCTACACTGATATTACTCACTAATGATTCTAGAGGAAGGTTTTTATAATGTAGTCACATAGTTATGTGACTGGAATTACATATATATGTAATGAGTTAACCCCCCCCCCCAAATGTGTTGAAAACTTATGGATGATCTATAACTCTAGAATATATGATATTTTAGTTATGTTCTTATATAGGGTTTTGTTATGTATTCTTAAAAGTTTTAAAAAATAGAGTATATATTATATAAAAATTGAATAAACACTTCATATTCCATTCATGTTGGGGATTTGAAATGTTTCCTGAAAGTCTGAGAGGCCTTGTGGGTGTTCTAGGGGCTCGGGGCACGGAAGATAGGAAGTCTGGACAAAGCAGACCAAGGTGCATGGCCTGCGCATGGTCAGCCAAACTGTGCGGTCTGCCCAGACTAAGCCGTGCGACCCTCCCTCCACTAGACAGAAGCAATCACATGGTTTTCGTATTATTAGAAAAACCATACGGCTAAATTGTGTGACTCCCCCTCCTCTGGGCAGTGCCGTGCGCACGGTTTGCTCATGGTTTTCCAAACCGTGCAACTAAACCATGCGACCACATAAAGTTAGAAAAGTTACAAAATTACCACTTCTGGATTTATAACCCCAACTCAGGATTTTTCTCTCTGCCTCCTCTCTTCACCTTAGGCACGAACCAAACCTTTCAAGGAAACCAAGAGATAATAATCCTTCGATTCTATGGCGTTTTTGGTGTCGTTGGTTGCAGATCGTAGCTCTAGGTAAGGCTAATCCCATCCTTGGTTATTTTATTGGTTTAGGGTTAGCAACTTCTCTCCCTATCATTACGAAGCTCTAAAACTCTATCTTTTGTGTGAATTTTAGGTTAAATCTTCAAATGTTGGTTGGATCGAGGTCTAAGGACTCGATAGGGAGTGCGTTCAACCGCAGTTTTGAGGTAGGTGGTCTACAAGTTATATCCCATGGTTATTTAGGGTTTTTGTGCATGTTTACTTGTGTTCTTGTTTCCCTTGGTTAGGTTTTGAACAACCTTGGTATGATTGGTTTTAATTATGTTTAAAATGGAAAATGGGAACCCTCATGATCCCTGTGGGATGTGTTGGGATTTATGTGACCTAATTGCGCCACCCATGGGATGTGCCGGCTTTTCCCGGGTTTGGGGATTGACATTAAACAAGTGACTTGTTGGAGTGAATTGTAGAGCCCTTGATAAACATGTTGGTGTGATTGGTTGAACTTGGGATAGAAGTTTTGTGATACACCTATATTTGGTGATAACCAAAGGGTTAATTGAAATGGATGAATGGTTGATTCATGGAAATGATGAATGGGTTAAAGGGGTTAATGTGTAAATTGATTAAAGACCATAATGGGATAGGTTATTGGTCTAGGATTGAATGCTTAATGATATAGGAATAACACATGGGAATTGGTTGAATGGTTAAATGATGTGAAATGGTAATGTGTTAATGGGTTAAGACATAATGTGAATTCCCATGTGGGTTGTTGTGAATAGTGTTTACCGATGGGAAATGGATGGATGGTTGATAGTTACATATATATAAGCATGTGCAAATGGATTCGTAGAGTGGGATATGGCATGAGTATCTACACCCATGGGTTGAGCTAAGACCAAGGCTCTAAACTCTACCCTAAATGCACGAGTTAGGAAAGGGGACAGAGGGTCTATTCTCCTAATGGTTGCATTCACCCAGACTGAGGATTCAAGGTGAGGATATGGTTGCTATGAGGGAGTTAGTCCTAGTGAGATAGGATAACGATGGGTTTACCCACTTGCATGTGATTGTTGGCCTTAGACCCATGTAACATAATGTATGTGATTAACCCATGGAAATGTTGCTAAATGGTAGGTGATGATAATTGGTAATAAATGAATGGTAATGGAATGGCAATGGCTTGGATTTGAACATGTTAATGGAACCTTAATTAATTACTTGGAAATTATCATTCATATTCCTTTTGCATTCACTATTTGTTTATACTGGATATTTTTTAGACACCGTTGGTGGTGGCCTACTGAGTTGTACTCACACCCTGATCGGGCCTCCGTTGGGTACCCAAATAGACTTCATGTTTACAGGTCAGAAGAAGGGCAAGGGTCTTTGCTAGATAGTTGAGTGGACATGGGTAGCCCTTGGTGGAGGATCTAGACTTGGAGTCAGTACCATTATAAGGATTTTGGCAGTTGTCTTTATTTTGGGCTTTGCTCACTTTTTCACTTGTAGTATGACATGACATATTTACTGTTGGAAATGTTTTTATACATGTTTCTTGTTTATTGGTTATGGTTTTCCACTATTTGGTTATTTTTTTGTGGCATAATCTGATAAATAAGGCATATAGTCTCCCCACTTGACTACATAGACCCCCGCTACTAGTCGGCAACCTTTGGTGTACGGGGAGGCGCACTGAAGGTCATGTAACAACCCGGCTTGGAGCACCGGTTTAGTGGCTTCCGGGTCAGGGACGTTACAAAGTGGTATCAGAGGAGGTCTTTCTTCTCCTTCTCTAAGGTCTTGTTATTTGGTATTGGTAGACAAGGGTTAATATGTGTCGGGACTTGGTGATGAGCTCGGGCATGGGAGTAGCTAACCCATGTACGGGGTGAAACCAAAGTCACTCTGGGTGGTAATTGTTGTTTTTGGTTGTGTGTTGTTATAGTTATTGATATTTCACCATCAGGTGATACACATGTGGTTTGATGTGATTGTTTTATGATGTTTGGATCATGGCCTTAATGGAACGAGGATTTGCATTCATGCATCCTTGTAGGCACCTAGGGAGATAGGTGACATGCATTGTGCTATGCACACGCACGGGGTGGGTGTGTGAGGCAGGAAAGTAGGGTGCATCATGCATTTCATGAAACTAAGAAATAATGTGAAGAATGAAATAAAACAAGTAGGTAAATGATTCTTAATAGAGTAATAGGATGTGAAACAAGTTGGAAAATGTTGTTGGGTTAGCATATGAAAGTGGGTTGTTATAGCTAGTAAAGATCTTTTGGTGAAGTCATGAATGTTTATGGTATGTGTGCTAAAACCCGTGCTTGGCATTGTAGAGAAATGCCACCACGATGTAGGTTACCAGTTGGGCAACGAGAGGGTGTTGCTGAGAACACTCCTCCAGTAGAAGAGCAAGAAAATGTGGAGATCAATGATGGTAGGGAAGACCAGTTCTAAAAGAACTTGACTCTCTTTATACAGATGATGGATCGGGACCCAGGGCGGGTTGCACTGAGTATTTTTGAGATGACCAGGGAGTTCCAGCTGCATCACCCTCCGACCTTCACCGGAGAGGGTGGGCCAGAAGTAGCGGAGTTCTAGTTAGAGTCTGTCCAGATGATACTAGATCATATGGAGAACCCCATTGAAAAGTGAGTAAAGCTAGCCGCTTATATGTTGCGGGGTCAGGCTAGGCGTTTATGGAAAATTTAGGCTCAAATTGAGCAGGCTAAGGGAATGTTGTGGAAGGTTTTTCAGGAAATGTTTCTGGAGCATTTCTATCCAGAGACTTTGAGGCGGGAGAGGGATGCCGATTTTATGATCCTGACTCCAGGATCGCTATTGGTGATGGACTATGCTAGTCGCTCCACTGATTTGAGACGCTTCGTCCCGGTGTTGGCAGCGTATGAGGCAACAATAGCCAGGAGTTTCCAGGATGGGCTAAGACATGAGATCAGGTCTCATGTAAACATCTTCTGCTTGAAGAGGTTCACAGAGGTAATAGATCAGGCACTGATCTCGGAAGGAAACCTGAAGGGAACATCAGGTAGTGGGCTTGTGGTGTCGATGGGACAGGCAATCGGTGCAGCTACCGAGGGTCGAAAGAGACTCCATGAGAGCTCACAGCATGGCGAATGTGTGCAAAGTGGCTGGAAGAGAAGGTCAACCTCTCAGAGTGGGAATCAGGGGTTTTATTATCAGTGTGGCGGGTCAGGGCATATGTGTGGTCAGTGTTCTCGACCTCCAGCTGAGTGTCGTTCGTGCGTTAGGATGGGGCATGTGCAAAGATTCAGTAGGAACCCTCGACAGACGTGTGAGCATAATGGTGAAAAGTATGTGTTGGGTATGGGAAGGGGATCAGTTTCCCCGTATCAGGCAGGAAGTTGGAGCTCCACGGGCCGTGCTGGCAAGAGCGGTGGACGTGGAACTCCAGGCCAGGATCACTCATTCCAGCAGGGCAGTGCAGCGTAGGGCGTTCAGGATGGAGCCCAGGGTAGAGGGGCAGGTCAGCTTCAGGCAGTTCAGTTTTCACCTGGTGATGGCGAAGCTGGACCATCGACTGTTTGAGGTACGATCCTTGTCACCTCTACTTTTGCTAGTGCGTTGTTTGACACAGGTTTCACACACTCTTTTTTCTCTACTCAACTTGTGGTAGTGCTGGGTTTACCTGTGGAGAGGTTGTGTGGAGTTATGTCAATTGACACTCTATTGGGGTGTGGGTTGAGATATCAAGCAATGCAAGGGGTGTTCCTTGAAAGTTGGTGGGTAACATTTTCTGTGGGACTTGTTAATTCTCGAGATGTCAGGGTTTGACCTAATCTTGGGAATGGATTGGTTGGTATTATATCAGGCGCACATAGACTGTTACCATCACAGAGTATCTTTTATGTTGCTTGAGGGTGACGCTTATGTCCACCGTGGTGAATTGGATGTTCGAGTAGGTCATTCAAGACCGTTTGGTCAGCGGTTGAGTGGACTCATGACCCAAGTGGCATTTATCATGCTTGATGATGATAAGGAAGGGGAACAAACTAATTTCCATCATGCGGTGGATCGGTTTCAGGACGTGTTTCCTAAGGATTTCTCGGGGTTACCCTCTGAGAGGGATGTTGAGTTCAATATCGATTTGCTATCGGGGGCAGAGCTAGTTTCTATTCTGCCATACCGAATGGCACCGGTAGAACTCTAGGAACTGAAGGTTTAGCTTGAGGATTTGGAGTGTAAGGGGATTATCCATCCTAGTACACCTCCTTGGAGATCTCTTGTGCTTTTTGCGAAGAAGGTTGATGGGTCATTGAGGCTGTGTGTTGATTATCAGAGGTTGAATCAGATGACGGTGAAAAATTGGTACCCTCTTCGTAGAATTTATGACCTTTTTGATCAGTTGAGGGGTGCATCAGTGTTTTCTATGATTGATCTGAAGCCGGGTTATCGCCAGTTGAGGGTGAGGTCTTCCGATATACCGTAGACAGCTTTCCGGAGTCAGTACGGGTTGTTTGATTTTGTGGTAATGACTTTTGGCTTGACCAATACACCAGTAGTGTTTATGGATTTGATGAACTAGATCTTTCATCCATATCTAGATCAGTTTGTCGTTTCCTTCATTGAAGGTATCGTAGTGTACTTGAGAACTCATGACGATCATGCCCAACATCTTGACATCATCTTGGGTACTCTAAGAGAGCCCAGACTATACGCCAAGCTATCTAAGTGTCAATTCTGGATAGGTGAGCTACATTTTTTGGTTCACATCATCATGGAGGCAGGTGTGTCAGTGGATCCAGAGAAGGTTCAGGAAATTGTATCTTGGGAGCAGCCTAAGAGTTTTTCTGATGTTCAAGGTTTTCTGGGTTTGGCCGGGTATTACCGAAGGTTCATTCAAGATTTCTCTCCGTTGGAAGAACCACATTTGGGATTGACCAAGAAAGTAATAATGTTGGAATGGTTTGAGGCTTGTGAGAATACCATCCAAGAGCAGAAGAAGCGGCTGACGACCACACCTATCTTGATCTTACCCGAGCCGGGTAAGAAGTACATCGTGTTTTGTGATGTGTCTGGAATCGGACTTGGGGCTGTGTTCATCCAGGATGACCGGGATGTGGCTTATGGTTCGAGGAATTTGAGACCCCATGAGCGGAACTATCCCACTCATGACCTTGAGTTGGGTGCAGTAGTGTACGCTTTGAAGTGCTGGAGGCACTATTTGTTGGGAGAACAGTTTACCGTGTTTATGGACCATAAGAGTTTAAAATACATCTTCTCACAGAGGGATTTGAGTATTCAGTAGCGAAGATGGGTTGAATATCTCAAGTATTTTGACTTTGAGTGGGTGTACACGCCGGGAAAGGGAAACAGGGTTGCTGATGCTCTGAGCAGGAAGGGTCAGAATCAGATGGTTCAGGAGTCCAGTACCGAGTGGAAGGTGATGGATTTGTTTGCAGAGATTCACCTAGTGGTGCAGGAGGAGAGTGGTCAGGTCACTCTTTCTTCCTTAATGATGGAGAAGATTCTCATGAGTCAATTTAAGGAAAGTCAGCTTGATGATCCTGAGTGTTTGAGCATGAAGGAAAAGCTTAAAGGTGGGGATCTACCTTTTGGTTGGGTCGTTAGTGTGGACGGTTTTTTTTCGTATTCATGACCATGTGGTTGTACCAAAGTGTGTTTAGGAAGAGTTGATGCGTGAGTTTCATGCATCTAACTAGGCTGTGAATCCTGGTTTGACCAAGATGTACTGTGATCTCTGAAGGCAGTTTTGGTGGCTTGGAATGAAGAAGGAAGTTGCGGGCCTTGTGTTGCGGTGTCTTACCTGTCAGTAGGTGAAGGCCAAGCATCAACGCCAAGGTGGTTTGTTGCATCCATTGCCCATTCCAGAATGGAAGTGGGATGATGTGACAATGGATTTTGTCGTGGGCCTTCCGAGGACGCCATGGAAGAATGATGCAATATGGGTGGTTGTGGATCAGTTAACAAAAGTGTCTCATTTCATACCGATCTAGGAGACCTTTACAGTCGACCAGTTGGGTGAACTATATGTTTTGGAAATAGTGTGGTTGCATGGGGTGCCGCGAACCATAGTTTCGGACTGAAATCTGCATTTCACATCACGTTTCAGGTAAGGGTTGCAGAAGGTGCTTGGTACGCAGTTATTTTTGAGTACGGCTTTCCACCCGCAGACAGACGAGTAGTCGGAACGTATGATCCAGGTGTTGGAAGACATTTTAAGAGCTCGTGTCTTGGACTTTGGTGGTTCTTGGGAGAGACACCTATCGTTAGTTGAGTTTTCCTACAACAAAAATTTTCAGGCTACAATTCAAATGGCTCCGTTTGAGGCACTTTATGGGAGACCATGTAGATCTCCATTGTGTTGGCTAGAGGCAGGGGAATCCCAGTTGTTGGGGCCGAGTCTCGTGCAGGAGACATCAGAGAGAATTCAGTTGATTAGGAAGCGAATGTCTACTGCTCAGAGTAGACAGAATTTGTATACAGATCCGAGGCGTAGACCTCTCGTGTTTGGGGTGGGTGATAAAGTATTCCTTCGGGTGTCACCACGGTTGGGTCACCGACGGATTCGGAAGCAGGGTAAGTTTGCGCCCAGGTATGTGGGAACTTTTCAGATTTTGGAGAGGATCAGACCAATGGCATACCGATTGGCTCTTCCACAGCAGTATGGTGGGATGAATGATGTGTTTCATGTTGTTTCGGTGCGGATGTGCGTCGGGCTTCTGTCCCGACGCTGTTCCGCCAGGACACGTTCGCACGTGCGCCCGTCGACCCGAGGGGATGGGAGCGCTGCTTGTGGCCCCGCAGTCCTGCTTTCCGAAGGCGGGCGGCATCCGTCCCTTATTCAGGGACGTCTTCTCCTTGATCGAAACCGGGATGATGGGATGTCGGCTCCTCCTTCCGTGGACGTCTCCTCGGAACTCGTCGCCTAATCCGGGTCTCCCTCATAGATTTAAGAATGTTCGTGAATCTCGTTCCCCGCGCCATATCTCTATGGACACCGGTTAATTACGCTGCTTCCGCCCGGACGCTCCAAGGAGTCTGGTCGGGGCAGCAACCTGCGGTGAGGAGACCGGGTAGCTCCGGGTGTTGGGGGCGTGTCTTGACACTGCGGCTCTACATGTCTACCTTTCGTCCCTAATAGGGCTTCTCGAAGGCGTGATGGCCTGAGGCATTCCGCGCTGGGTACGGGGAACTGCGTTACCTGAGGTTTTCCTCAGCTTCCCATGTTTAACACGGGGTATGCCGCGAGTTTAACGTCCAGCGGGGACGGCATCGGACTGATCAACACGAGGAGTGGATCAGATGACAGAACCCCTTGCGGGGAACCTCCGACGCTGGGGCCAGCACAAGGGCGGCTTCCCGAGTGAAGTGGAGTGGATTGAAATGGCATGACCCCACCGGGATGTGGCGGCCCGGGTGAGGGTCAGGATGGATGATGGAGTGAAGAGCTTGGACCCCGTAGGGGCTTCCTACGTACCACGCATTAGTGCGGATCAAAGTCAGCGTAGTTCGGATATACTGTTTAACGTCATGCTGGACGTTGGCAAGCCGACTCACAAGGAGGTCGAGGCTTCCGGGCGGAGGATTGAACCGAACCACCTCGCACAGAGGGGGATGGAACGGCCGGGTGGATCACAGTTTCACGTCATGATGGACGCTGAAAAGGGAAATAGAAAAAGGCAGTGGGGAAGCACAATGGAGATACACATGTGCAGTCCCCCACAAGGGCGGATTCATAGGTGAATCGACGCGAATGTGAACCCGGGAGGGGTCCACTGATGGACGAACCGATGTGAATACGACCGGGACGACCAGGTGGTGGGCTTGAACCTCAGGGAGGCTTCCTACGTACCCTGTTTAGGAGACAGGGATCAAAGTCCACGTAGTTCATTCTGTCAGGACTTACGCACTGAGGCAGCCCGGATGCGGCAAAACTCAGTTGGAGAGGGACTTGGGCCGAAAGTAAGAGACACCTCGATCCCTGTCACGCCCTCCACTGGCTTCGGCAGTGGGGAAGCACAATGGAGATACACATGTGCAGTCCCCCACAAGAAACTAGGGATTTGTAATACCCCACCCCCGTGGGCGAAGGCCACTCCAATAAATCGTCCCTAAAGAGGGGCAATCCCGATATCACTGCAGAGACGAGCGGGTGGGGGCCACATCCAAACCGGGGGGGACCCTGCGTGCGGGGCATGAGATCGGGTGATGCGGATGGTTTAACGTCTTTCCGGACGAAGTACAGTTTAACGTCGTGTGTTGAGGATGAAGCGGATGGTTTAACGTCTTGCCGGACGAAGTACAGTTTAACGTCATGTTGGACGAAGATGCTTGGCAGTTTAACGTCTTGTCGCGCGGACGAAGTACAGTTTAACGTCATGTTGGACGAAGATGCTTGGCAGTTTAACGTCTTGTCGCGCGGACGTGGATGCTTGGCAGTTTAACGTCTTGTCGCGCGGACGAAGTACAGTTTAACATCATGTTGGACGATGGATGCTTGGCAGTTTAACGTCCTGCAGCGCGGACGAAGATGCTTGGCAGTTTAACGTCTTGCAGTGCGGACGAAGATGGTGCCGCCGATGGGCCCGTGTCACTTCGCGCGAGCCTGGAGGGCCGCACGGGAAGACAACACACGGTGCGGGCACCCGAGATGAAGATCATCGGGCGCCACGCAGGCGGGTACCCTCAGGGGGGTCAAAGGGGGCGACCCTGGCGGTTTGCGCGCAAAAGAGGAGCTTGGCGCGCAATACCGCGGGTCGGCGCGCAAATGGGCGGGCTGGCGCGCAATTGGGCCAGCGCTTTGCACGCGGAAGATGGAGATTGCGCGCACCGGGCCTCTGATAGCGCGCGGGGGCAACGGCTCATTCTTTAACAAATGGCCACTTTGTAAGGGGGGTGCGCGCAATCGGGCTGGATTGCGCGCACCCGGGGGGCAATTGCGTGCAAGAAGCTTCTTTTGCGCGCGACAGCCTTCGGGTGAGGAGTTGGTCAAAGGAAAGGAGCCAAAGGGATGGCGCGCGAAGGCGAACCCCGAGGCTTGCTTGCGCGAAAGAAAGGAGGTTACCTGAAGATCGGCATTGCGCGCAGAGGGGGTTGGATTGCGCGCACGAGCGACCTTTCGAATTACGGCAACCTTCAAAACGTTGGGGTCGCCTTGTATTTATAGGCAACCCCGGGCGCGGAATCTCGCCGCCGGCGCGCAATTCAGGGCGCGGGCGCGAAATTCCCTTCGCAGGCGCGGAATCGGGGCCCGGCGCGCAAGGGAGTCGCGCGGGCCACGGGCGCGCAAAATAGTGTGCCAGCCCGGCGCATTGCGCACATCCCAGGATGATTGCGCGCCGCACTTCAACTTTGCGCGCGGTCCTCCAAAATTCCGCGCAAGTCCTCCGGGCCTTCCGAAACGTGCTTTTGACTCCAAATATGACCTCGCTTTCCGCATCCGGAGCTTCGTTTGGGAACAACGGACTTTTCCGGCGTCTACAAAAGCCCCCCCTCAGAATCTGATCGGTGAGAGGTCGCAATGATCAGGTTCCGAGGGAGACTCCGGAATGCCGAAGTCCTGGGTGGTGCGGGACTGTGGCGCGCAAAAAGGGCGTCGGGCGTGAAATTCGCTACCTCGGTCGCGCAAACCGCTTTCCGCGCAGCGCGGACACCCGGCCTCGCCTATAAATAGGGGCCCTGGGTCCCCCGTACCGTACACAGGCCTTCCGCGCGACAAGCTTCCAAGCTCTCATGCGCGAAATTGCCATTGACGGCGCGAAATTCACCCTTTCGTCGCGCAAACCCATCCGGATTTCGGCCTGTTTTTGCGCGAACACCCAGGGTTTTACGCGACAGACTTCCCAATTGCGCGCCGTCCACTAGGATTGCGCGCCAACTCCCAAACATCTCTACCAGCCTCGTCCAATTCCGCACGCCTCATCCCTTAGCCCACACGACTCCCGGAGCTTCTGAGATGGCCGCGAATCAAGGGAATGAGGGGGATGCCGCCATTCGCAGAGCTGAGATGGCGGCGAACGGGGAGGTCTACGGAGCCAAGGAGATTGTTTCCAACAATCAATCCTTGTTTGATTTGCTGACGCCGACCCAGAAGACATATCCATTGTCGGACAACCTGCCACTCTGGAACTACGGCATCCTGGATGAGGTTCCGGTGCCAGGGTTCGAGGTTGATGCGCCACGGACCTGGGTGACTCGGGAGGACGAGCTTCCCCGCTATAACATCACCAACAATGGGCATCCTGCCAGGGAGACTAGGCACTTAGATGTATATGTCCTGAACCCGAGGACGCGAACCATCGTCGGGAGTGAGCCTGCTGCGGAGAACTCTCCAACCCTCTACTCGAGCACGTACCGCCAGAGTGTCACCGACGACACCAAGGGCTGGCTGAAGGACTGGGACTTGCGGTCTGGGGGAAATTTCACCAGTGAGTGGGCCTGGGCGTTCTGGGTACGCCACACCTGCGATCACTTCGCGGAGGAGCTGCGGTACATCGGCCTGTTTGAGGCGGTGTGGACGTCGCAGTTCCACTTCTACCAGCAGTCTGAGCTCGGGCCGGAGTTGTTCACCCGCTGGTCCCCGGATACCAACACCTTCCATCTTCACCACGGGGAGGTCAGCATCGGTCTCTGGGACATCCACTGCATCGGAGGTATCCCGCTGGAGGGTTACCAATACGATGAGTTCCTGCCTCCGAGGAACACCTGGGGCGACAGGTCACGGACTCCCATCCTGACATGGCATCTACTGGACCTGGCTACGGAGCGGCTCGGGGTCAAGGACTTCCACAAGGACATAGCCTACAAGGAGTGGTTCAGCCAGATCTTGGAGCATGACCCCGCGGTCAAGATGCCAGGCAGGGGGAAGCGGTGCCCGACCGCGGCTCAGAGGAGCCGGAACGGGTCGTACTGGCGGGTCCTAGAGACGGGAGACTACCGCTCATGGGGGTACCGCGTCATCGAGGCCCGGGACCCAAATGTCCGGTACGCGGCGTTCCTGGACGCCTTTCTGAGTGGGTGGCTCCTGCCAGTGCGGGACGCGAGGATGGGCGTCCGCCCGGCGACACTGGCGATGGCGGGCGCCATGGCCGCCAACAAGAGATACAACCTCGGGGTCCCGGTGCTGGCTAAGCTGTACGCCATCCTGGGACGCATCTCGCGAGGGGGGTCGCCACGAAGGGTATGTGGGCCCTTTCAATTCTTCCATGGCTGGGTGGCTGCTCACCTCGGTGGGTACACATTTCCAAACGCCGTCATTCCTCCGGGCAACGGCCTGCGACCCTCCCTGCTGAACATCGCGGGGGTCGCTCCGATGACCCTAAATGAGGAGGGCGTGAGGATTCGGATTGGCAACCATGCCAATTTCAACTTCAGCCCGTTCCCCACTCCCGTTGGCCAGATGATCGACAATGGACAGGGTCCGCTGGAGCAGCACGGATACTTCCTGAGCATGCGGGGCAGGGTGCTCGTGGCTCGGATCGACGGGAAGGTGATCTGCGTGCCCTACGTGCCAACCCGGTTCGCCAGGCAGTTCGGGTGCCTTCAACGGATGCCGAAGAGGGTATTCACTGCTGTCCGGGAGGAGACGAACCCTTGCGTCCTTCGCCAGATGTGGCTAATGTTTTCCGCTTTCGGCTCTGGCGACGTCATCACTCTCCCTCCTACCGGGGTCGACGCAGGCTTGGCAACCGAGTATGCCGAACACTGGGCCATCGCGTACCCCGAGGGGCTTCTACGGAAGCCAGTTGGGCGGCTCGAGGTCACCCGTGCGGAGACCGGGCGTCAAGGAAGGAGGCGAGGCGCCGTCACGCGGTGGAGAACGGAGGCGCGCCAAGCAGTGGAGCTGGCGCGGGCAGGGACTTCGGCGGCGAGCACATCGCAGGCTGCCGCCACGACTTCAGCGCCCAGAGAGGGGGCACATGCGGTGGTCGGGGAGCGGCCCGGGAAGCAGGTAAGGCGTCTGCTCGAACCCTCCCACGATGCAGTCTTCCCAGCGCTGTGGTCAGCCTGGATGACCCTGCGGCAGTCGCTGGGGACCGAAACCATCTGGCAGAAGATAACCATAGAAGGAATCCATCTGCCAGAGGTCAGGCGCCTTCCGGTCGCCGACAGGGTGAACTTCCACCGGCGGTATGCGTATCTGACGGCCATGGACGAGTACGCGCACCAACATGGTCAGCGTGCGGAGTCGTCCCTTCTGGTGAAGGTGATGCTCGGTCTAGAGCCTGCTCCAGAACAGATGCCGCCGGAGGAAGATGATAGTAACGACGACTCCGAGGAAGAGGAGGAGACGGGGGAGGATGAAGGCTCCGAGGGAAGGTCCCATCAGGGGAGCCCGCGGGAGAGCGGCAAGGTGGATGGCTCTGGCAATATTGATATCACTGAGCTCCTCGAGGTCCGCTTCTATCCCTACTCAACCTGCTTCATCCATTCTCTTATGCAGCTTCCAACCCATTTCTCCACCTTTCTCAGGAGTGCACGGATGTTGGTCAGGCATCCTCAGTAGGAGTAGGAGAGGCGCCAGCATGACAAGGCGGGGGCCAGACACCCATCATTGAATTGAAAATTGCTGAAGGGTCCCCTGCTGCAATTGCTCCTGCGGCGGCCGGGACAGCGGAAGACGACGCTCTGGATTCCCGTAAGTCTCCTTACTTTACTGTTGGTGCTTGCCGTTGACGATCCGTGACTAACCACGGCATGCCCTGCGCAGTGATCTCAATACTGGAGGCTCGTCGGGCTGCCGAACCCGAGCCATCCACGAGTGGACCAGTGGCAGACATGCCGCCTGCTCCGGAACAGACTTCTCACACCGAGCCGGCCCCACCAACTGCTGATTAGGGGGCGGCGGACGTCGACGGTGCTGCCATCGGAGAGAGGTCGGGGGCTGACGAGGGTGTCAACGCCGCTGGGGCGAGAGAAGAAGGTCGCCCAGATGTTGGGGAACCTATCCCCTGTGAGGACATCCCAGGGGCAGACCCTACAGCAGACCTGCTGGCTGCCTTCCCTGCTTACCGGCTGGCCGACCCCGAGGAGATGGACGACTCGGACACGGAGGCGGTCGAGGAGAGCCGAATAACGCGCCGCCGGGGGTGGAAGTGCATCCAGCACTTCCTCAAGCGACCCTCATCAGAGTGGCTGGGGCGCATGGGATCGCTTCAAACCTGGCTGCGCTTCCTGTGTGCCGGGGGAGCTGATGCTCGACGCCTTCATCTGACGGTCCGTGATTTCATGGCCGAAAAGATGCGCGAGAGCCGCCGGCGTGCCGACGTCGCACAATGTCGGGACATGTCGGAGAACACGCGGGCGCTCCTCGTGGCGGAGCAGGATGTCCGGCGCCTCGAAGGGCAGGCGGCAGAGAAGGAGGCCTTCGTCGCAGTGTGCACTGAGCTTGTGGAGCAATTAACGGCCCAGCTGGTTGACGCCCAGGTACAGCTGACGGAGGCGGGCCAACAGATGGTCACACTTCAAGTCGAGCGGGAGCGTGCACAGGCCAGGATCGGCGAGCTGCGTGCTGCGACTGCCGACGAAGAGAGGGCATGCAGAGAGCGAGAAGCAGCTCTGGAGGCCGCCAGTCAAAGGGTAGCGGCGTTGGAAAGACTCATTCACCACGCTAATCCCTAGGGGCTTTGTTTTTGCCATTCCCAGAACATTTTTCTTCCGCTACTCAATACTTCGATCCATTTGTATGAATCAACATATTTATCTGCATCTTTTGGCTTAACATGCTCAACCACAATTCATTGTCTCACGGGAGCGTTAACCAAGCTTCAGGCATCCACAATCGGGCCTGGATTTCTAACGAAAAGAGGGAGGTCATTCCTAGGAAAGGAGACCTCAGACCTAATCAATGTACCATCCCCCCAACTTGTTCCGACACACGAGCAGGACAACGCTAGGGGCGTTGAGATTTTATCTGAACATAGGGAAATGAGAAAGGGTGAATCGCGTGTCCCGAATTCAGAAATCCATGACGGCCGGCCTTCCAGGAAATGCCCAAGACGGCAAGCGGAAAATGGATCAATCGACCATACTACTGCAATAGACGGACCGAAGGTCATCATTCAAATTGGAGGAGGCGGATCACATGTCATCATCAATACCGCTTTGGGGGTTCCTTCAGGCACAAGGGTTGAAATCCGGATCAACAGGGCAAGCGAAGCGTGGGGCGAAGTGATGATTTGTTCGGACAGAATCTAACACTCCCAAAATTGCACCACCGTGGGGAAAGCGTATTAGGCGGATGCACTAATCTGGCCGTGAATCACCCCAATTCTCAGACAGAACCTCTTTGACGAGGAAGATGTCGCTTCCCATCATTGCAATGGGGCATCCCGAGCTGAATCGGGGAGAATATCACAACCGCACCACTCTACCAGAAGCCAGGCCAGACGGCCGACGACGAGGAGGGGTGGGACTTAGCGATCCCTGAGGCTGGACCCGAGTCGAGATGCCCGGGCGTTCCTACGTACTCCATCAGGCTGGAGATCAAGCCACACGTAGTTCTTAGAGTGCAGTTTTAACGTCATGCGGGACGTGGAACCCCGTTTAGGGAGATCTTAGTTTAAGGTCGTAGAGCTTGGACCATAGGGGCAGATCTTAGTTTAAGGTCTTAGAGCTCGGACCATAAGAACCTCAAAGTACGCCACATCGTGGTCCTATCCCTTGGATATGCGAAGATGCACTGAGGGATAGTGTCAAGAGTGTCGAGGTTTCGCCTGGTCAGAGTGGGAGGTGGAAAACGTAATGTGAATCATGCGGCCATTCACTCAAGGACTGGGGGCACCGGCGTAACGATATGGGAGTACTGCCGACCGTGGCGGAAAAGCAGCATCAATATCGCACTGACCGTTGATGGAATGAGGCAGCAAACGAGCATCAACCGCTCAAGCGCAGGATTCATATCGATTTGCTTCCCGAGGCCCTTGGGGGCACCAGCCCGAGTCGGTGGGAGAGCACTGAGGCATTGTGTCCAGACCGCTCACGGGGGTTCCACCCAGAGCATAGGCGATGGGTCCGAATGAAGGGGAGCATGAAGCCTGAAAAGTGGAAGGAACCTGACCAAGCTGAACCTGACCCTCCTTGCAATAAACCAGAGTACTCTTGACACCGGTGGACCACTGCAAGGGGTCGAGGGACACGCCTTGAGGGTGACCTGAAGGCGGCGGATTCCCCAGAGAAGGGGGAATCTCTAAGAGGTGGGGGGCTGTAACCGAAGTTTCAAACATCCGGGCGTTCCTACGTATCCCATAAGGATGGGAATCAAGCCACATGTAGTTATTGAAGCACGGCGCAACACAATCGGGCACCAGCGCGGGGAGGGGTGCGGGTCTGGCCCTCGCACCCAGAAGAAGCGGCATTTGATATTTCTTGTTTGTCCTTAAAGGTGGATGGTTTTTCTTTGTACAGAGACATGCCTGTGATTAAAAAATCCCTGGCATCGCCACAATAATAAAGCCATGAAAGGCATTGATAAATGGCGTGGTTATTAACCAGCGCCCAACGTGAGTGTCCTCTGAGGAGAACATCACGATGCAGTGTCGTTTCTCGTCGGGCGGCCAAGACGATCACAGTTTACGGTCGTGTTGTAAGACCAGAACACAGTTTAAGGTCGTGTGGTTCGGACAATGGAGGAATCCGCTTATTGCGATACGGAGGACCCAGCGGAGGTGGGGACACATCCCTGCCCTGCGGTCACGCACAATTCCAGGAGAAGGATCCTGGGATAGGGGCCTGCATATGTCCATCACCCGAGGGGCAGAGATGCTAGCCTCCAGCTATGCTGGGCCCAGAACGCGATTGTTCGGGCGACTCCTTCCTCCTCATGGGGACGAGGGTCTAGCTACACATGGCCCTTAGGGAGGACATCAGCATATATCCTTGGTGCTCAGATCGTGGGAGCCTCGAAAGACACCATTACCCTGGTTGGCCTGCCTAACGTGTAGAGGTGTACTGAAGGTCAGTATGAAGAGAGGTGTCGAGATTCCACTACAACGCACAGAGGCAGAGTGTGATGAGGACTGCGCAACCAATGTTCAGAGCCTGAAAGAGCCGACATGGAGATCAAGGATGTCGCTGACCATATTCGCAACACAACATCCGATCGCGTCAGCCTAGAATGAGGCAAGCAAACGAGCATCAACCGCTCAAGCGCAGGATTCATATCGATTTGCGGCCCAGGAAGGCCCGAACAAGAGGAAGCGCGAGGCCCGACAAGCAACACAGGACTTGTCGGGATTGAATCCGACACTACAGGTCATAGACCGGAGTACCCAAAACATGTTAACAGATCACCGGAAAGGGTCGGAGGACTCACCCTGAGAGCAACCAAAAGACAGCAGATCCCCGTGATCAACCAAGAGACGGGGCTGGACCTGAAACACAAATGTCCAGGCGGTCCTACGTATCCCATAAGGATGGGAATCAAGCCGTACGTAGTTCTTGAGAGGCAGTTTAACGTCATGCAGGACGATGAGGGGTGTGAGGTAGTCCCACACACGGGGGAGGCGTACGACGCGACCAGTAGACCGACGTGAATGAGGGCATAGCCCCGCGTTCACGCCATATGCCTCGCACAAAAAGGAGGGGAACTTGGGCCAGAGGCCCAACGCGGGATAGAGATTCCCGGGAAATGGGGTTGGGCCTGAAACATGAATGTTCAGGCGGTCCTACGTATCCCATAAGGATGGGAATCAAGCCGCACGTAGTTCTTGAAGTGCAGTTTAACATCATGCAGGACGAAAAAAGAAAGGGGGGAGCGGAAGGCATCCCCAAACGTGGGGGACGTACAGCGTGGCGAGCCAACCGACGTGAATGAGGGCATAGCCCCGCGTTCACACCATACGCCGCATACCCAGAGGCACTTGGGCCAAGGGCCCGAGATGGGATGGAAATTCCCGAAGGATGGGGCTGGGCCTAAAACATGAATGTTCAGGCGGTCCTACGTATCCCATAAGGATGGGAATCAAGCCGCACGTAGTTCTTGAAGTGCAGTTTAACGTCATGCGGGACGAAGTGCAGTTTAACGTCATGCGGGATGAAGTGCAGTTTAACGTCATGCGGGACGAAGTGCAGTTTAACATCATGCGGGATGAATGCTGAACAGTTTAACGTCTTGTAGCTCAGACGTGGTGCAGTTTAGCGTCATGCGGGACGAATGATGAACAGTTTAACGTCTTGTAGCTCGGATGTGGTGCAGTTTAGCGTCATGCGGGACGAATGCTGAACAGTTTAACGTCTTGTAGCTCAGACGTGGTGCAGTTTATCGTCATGCGGGACGAAGGACGCTTAGGCAAAGTACTGCTTGAGGAACCTAGCGTTGTTGGGAGGATTGAAACGCTCACCATCCATAGTCGCTAGGGAGTACGCGCCATTGGGATAGACCTTGTGGATGACAAAAGGTCCCCCCCCACTTGGGCTCCATCTTGGGTGGTTTCCTGCCGGGGATCATTGGTGCTCTTAGGGCCAGTACTAGGTCACCCTGCAGGAAGGAGCGGAGGCGAACCTTCTTATTGAAATCTCAAGCCATTCTGCTTTGATGCCTCTCCAAGTTGTTCAAAGCGCGAAGCCTATTCTCATCCAGTGCTTCCAACTCGACTAGACGGGCTTCAGCAGCTCTGTCCGGCGCTTGCTGGTCATAGACCATAGTGCGCAAGGACGGTAACTGGATCTCGATGGGCAGGACGACCTCAGCTCCATACACCAGGGAATACGGGGTCATCTGGGTGGAATTGCGAGTCGTCGTCCGATAAGCCCAGAGGGCGTTGGGGAGCTTGTCCGGCCAACTCTTCTTGTTCTGACCAACCATCTTTTGCAGAATGTTAGAGAGGGTTTTGTTAAACGCCTCAATCTGTCCATTCGCCTGTGCATGATAGCGAGATGTATGGTTCGAGCGAATGTTGTACTTGGCGTACAACTTCTTCAACTCGGCTGCTCGGAAATTGGCTCCGTTATCCGTGAGGGTAGCGTGAGACACTCCAAATCGATAAATGATGTTGGAGGTCACGAAGTCAGTGATAGAATAGGATTTGACCTCTCTGAGCGGAATCGCCTCTTCCCATTTGGAGAAGAAGTCCGTGGCGGTCAGAATGAACCGGCGATGGTTCGCCGGGAGACCAAGGCGGTGGACGGCTACCTGAGGATCTAGCCCCGTCATCTCGTCATAGCCCCAAGCAAACACATCACGGTGCTGTCTGAGGAAGTCCACGTACTGCTGCCGCTCCTCAGAGGGCATGGCAGCACTGACCAATGTGGGTCTTGGGTCTGCCTTGGTTCCAAGGTTCACCTGTACTAACTCATCGACCGTGGCAGAGATGCCCTCCTCAAAGGCTGGGGGTGCGTCTTCCACGTCCTCTCCACTCGGGGGGGGGGGGGGGAATCGTCCACGGGAGATACTACGTTGGAAACTGCATTGGGGCTACCAGATCCTGCTGGGCCGCTGGTGCTGGCACGGGCGGTCGCGGTCATCTCATCAGGAGACTCACAGGCTGTCGAGACCATGGATACGTCCAACCGTTGGATCGGGAGGACGTAAGCGTCATCCAAACTTGCCCAAGGATCACTTGCAACAGCGACAGGCTCAACCTCACCTGCCAGGATCTGCTTATCCTTGCTCTTGTAATAGTCCGCGTCCAGATAGCGTGCTTCACATGAGGAAAAAGGAGAGGCATCTCCCTGAATCACGCCTACTCTACCATTAAGGGAGTATTTAAGGCATTGGTGGTATGACGAGGGAACCGCCGCATGAAGGTGGAGCCATGGCCTGCCCATCAATGCGTTGTACGCAGTTTCCTGAGAGACTACCATGAATTCGGTGTTGGCAACCAGGTCACCGAACTGGGTCTTCAAACGTATCTTGCCGACCAGAGTTTGCTCGGTGCGGTCGTACCCCTGGATCCTGAGGTCGGAGGGAATCAAGTCATCCTCAGACAACCCCAATTTCCGGAGCGTCCGAGTTGGAATCAGGTTAATCCCGGACCCCGTGTCGACAAGACTGCGCTGGACTTCAAGACCATTGAACTAGCCAGTAACATACAGCGGACGAATGTGCCCCTGTATAGGAGGGTCCTCATCCTCACCAGAGAACGAGATAACTGCCTGACATTCGGCGTCCTCAATCGTTTCGGCGTGAAAGGCCTCTGCAGCCGCAACCTCCATCTCAAACTGGAGGGGGCTCTTCAGGGCTTCAGCGAGTGCCTCGCGCATCTCAGGTGACAGGCGCAGAGCCTCAAGGATGGAGAGACTTGCTGGGATGTCGGCCAAGTGCTTTAGGACATCATACTTTCTTGCCAAGCGCGAGCCCCTGGTTGCAGGAGGTTGCTCTGCAGTTGGAGGCATGACGGGCCTTGCCGGTTGGACTGGCGGCCGACTGGTGCTTGGCGCATCTCGCTGTTCACTGGTTGCAGCCCGGGAAGTGGTCACCGTACTGGGGCCAGGAGGCCGAGATGGACTCGTGGCAGGACGGAGCTGGTCGCGGCACGGCTGAGGCGGTTCTGCCCGGTCCCACACCACAAACAGTGGTGGAGGCGAATCCGTCATCCCCGGATGGGGGGGCTGCGCGCGCTGAGCTCGGTTTTGAGCCTGCTGCCTAGTCTCAGTGGCATGCACGGCCTGGCTGGAGGTACCAACTGTTGTGCCCCAGCGACTCCTGTTGTTGCGGTTCCTCCGACGGTGGCGATGACCGGGGACACTAGGGAGGTCCACCTGGTGTTCTTAAACGTCGGGAACCGAAAAGGGATTTACCAGCTCGACGGTATTAACCGAAGCGTACCCAACACTGTAATCGGACGAATCATCCATCACCGGGCGGATCCAAGGAGGGACCCCCATCTCCGGGGGCATGAAATCGCCGAGAGTGCAGGATAGTGGCGGAACTGGCGGGGCACACTCTTCCTTCTTGCGCCGCCGCCGTTTTCCCTTCTCGGAAGAGGCAGGCTGGGACGACGATGCCGAAGCAGCACCCGCAGATTCTAGGGGCTCAGGCTGATTCAAGCGTGCACGGATGATTCCATGGGCGCGAATGGTCGTCTTGCGGGCCATCCAGTTATTATACTTCTAGGATCCGCGGTCGGAGACCAGCTGCCATTCGTCCTCGTTGCCACTATCGTCATCTGATCCCACGAACACACCCGCCACTTGTGCTGGAGCTAGGCCCAAGCTGATTACATTGTTGTTAATCTGGTCTTGGAGCCAATCCTTAAACACGTAGCACCGCCGGATGGTGTGCCCCAGGGCCCGATGGTAAGGGCAGTAGCGGGGGTTATCCGTGAGATGTGCCTCCTCTGGCCTCCAACACTCAGGCAGTCACACAATCCTTTGCTCCAGGGCGCTCCGGAAATAACCGGGGACCTGATCCTCGTGAAATGAGTAAGTCAGGTATCGCGGGTCCCTGGGAGCGTGGTCTTGACGAGGGGCTGGAGGGGCCTGCCGAGGAGGTGGACCCTGATTGTCTCGCCTGGGTTGTGGCGGTACATTACGCGGAGGGGCCGGCCGGTTCTGGGGCTGCTGCTGCTGGGCCGGGAACTGAGCCCGTGGAGGCAGATTCCTGTGAGGCTGTGGAGCTGGCCTCACCGGCAGCAGCTCCAATGGCCTGGGGGCCTCTATCTGGGCAACAGCAGCAGGCTCAGCCCTGCTGACTCTCCTTGCAGGGATCATCGGAGGTAGCGGGTTTGCCTGACTGGCCTTTTGCATGGCTTCCTCAATACGTTGAGCTTTTTCTGAGAAGTCCCTAAACCCTCCGTGGTAATTCTGAGTGATCAAGGAAGGGACCGGCTCGGTCTTGACGTTCCCGACGCACATTGTCAGCAACTGCTCCTGAGTCAATGGCATGTCAAGGGAATACGTGAGACCCTTCCATCGGGCGACGAAATCCGCGACTCGCTCATCAGGCCTTTGCTTGCACTTGAAGAGGTCTGCGATACTCGTCTTCCGGGTCGTGGACCTGAACTGGTAGAGGAACTGTCTACGAAGGTCCTCCCAGCTAGTTATCGACCTGACGGGGAGCTGGCTGTACCAGACAAATGCTGGCCCTTCCAGTGTCTGGACAAAGCAGCGAAGCTTAGCGGGCTCCTGCTGCGCCGGAGTTCCCAACATAGGCCCGCACCTCGAGTTGAAATGGGCCAAATGCTGTGGCGGATCTCCAGTCCCGTTGAAGGGGGCGAAAGTGGGGTTCCCGAATCCCGGAGGTGCCGGCATGTCATCCACCCATGCTGGGTATGGCTTGCCGTCCGGTGGGATCGCCACTTGCCGAGTCTCCAAGGCTTCCAAGCGGGCGATGAGTGCCGCCATCGGATCGTCCGGAAATGGGTTCCAGTCCTGGCGAGGATCTCTAACCACGAGCGCATTGCATGGCCCTTCAATCGGGTCGTCGACCGGGTCGTCGAACTCGGAAGCTCGTGGGATGGCGGGCGGAGCGGCCCTTGGGGCAGCGGGAGGAATCCGAGCGGGGTCTCTCAGGTAATCACGCCGCTCGGGAGGGTGTGGTGAAACATACCGCGCCCTCTTGCCATAGGCAATGGCCTCTCCCCTGTCGGCAAACACGGCATAAACACGGTTGCCCGGGAGAGTCTCGTCGAGGAGTGGTTGTTCCTGTCCCTGCTTTCCTGGCCTAGGATCACCGTAGTCAGGCCGTTGCTCTGCAGCGCGCTCGGCGAGGAGCTGGTCAACCAGCTTCTTCTGCTCGGCGAGCTGTTGACGTAGCGTGACCTTCTCGGGATCCTCATCCGCCCTCTGCATGGAGGCAGATGGGTCGGCGGGCTTTATAGCCCCGCCGTGCTCTTTACCTTTGCTGACGTTTCAGCTCAACGTCAGTGCTTCAGTGGGCGTGGGGAGACCCAGGAGGTTTCTCTGGTGACGAGTAACTCTCACCGATGGATCCAACAACGGCTTGTCTTCGGGGGGGGGGGAGCCCCCGTCGAGAAGTTCCAAGCCGTTCCCCTCTCCCGACAGGTCAGCCATATTGACCGTTTCCGTCCCTGGGGATGTACCCTCAGGGCCACCCAGTGAATCGGGCTGTCGGCGAATCGCACTGAAGCGTAGGGCAGCGTACGACCCCCATCCATGGATATACATGTGGGGGGTGGCTTCCTCGATAACCTTGCGGAGTACTTGAAAGCACTCAACGCATCGTTGTTGGAGGGCCTCGTGGTGCCCAAATGACCCGGGCTGCCGAACCGTGGGGAGCGTGGCCATGTCAATTTGACGGCACTGCTCACCAATATCCTCCAGGTGCACTTGACTCCCGGGATATGTCATTTGTAGGCGGTGAAGATGGGAGTGAGTCTCCCGGAGAGTTCTGCGGAAGCATTCGAACTCATCCGGGGTGAGTGATTCGGGTGCATCAAAGTCCGGTACTGCGACTGGCCAAAACTTCTCAAGGAAGTGGCCCTCTGCAAGGACGGTCCAGAAGCTCCACGACTCAAACTCGGGACCCAGGTCTCCTTGGTCCTCTTCAATGACTGGGAATGGACGGGGAACCGGCAGTGGTGCCGAGGCGGGCCGCCGGGCCGACGGGCTGGCCGGCGGTGAATACGGCGAGCAGGCCGATTGGCCTCCATATCCCGGGCCGCCCTCTGAGGGTGGAGGTGCCCCAGCTACCACATCACGATAGGACGGGCCGGCGAGCGAACATCCTGCTGTAGCGTCGGTGCTCGCCGAGGGTGCACTAGATCGTGGTTCGACCGTTGGTCCCCAGAAAAAGTCTCTGGCTTCTCCGATCGAGGCAGAAGGCGCTTCCGGAGGGGCCGGTACCAACTGCAAGCTTGATCCTTGGGGGTCTACCAGGCCCTCGCTACTCCGGATATACCTTCGGAGAGAAGCAGGGATCACATCGATCTCGCTCTCGGGGAGTACGAGGCTGACGTGCCGCATTCCTACCCCTGCCCTTGACTGGCGGGATCGGGGGGAGGGCTTTGTCGCTGAATCGTACTCCGCCTCTGTATCAGAGAAACGAACCGGTCGGATCTCTGTCCGGAATTCCCTAACATTCCTCCCTCGACGTCGACGCCTCGCCTTCCTGCCCCTGGGTGGTTCTTCGGGGCATGGCTGATCTCTGTCCTGGCTTCCCCCGGCCGCACCGGTGCTGGGGCCAAGAGGACTGGAAACCAAGGTGCGAGGAGCACCGGGACAGATATCAAAGGGGACGAGGGGAGAGATGATTCCGGGCAGGCCTCCGGGCCGGGATCGAACGGTGGGATGACCCATGCCTCTTGGATCGGCCACACGGAGTAGACCCTGCTTGTGAATAGCCCTACCGCGAGGTGGTCCGCGGCGGCTATTGCCTATACCAACAACCGGGAGAGTCAACCCAACCTGCCTTTGGGGCGGTCGGGGCCTCGATCCAGGTCGGGCATAGAAGTGCCCTTGCTCAGGATGCGCAGGGGCCTGGTGACTGGAGCCAGCAGTGGCTTGGGCCAACGCGGCCGCTGTTTCTAGGGCCCCAAGGTGGGCATCCTCTTCCGCTCATGCCCGACGTTGGCGTCGGGACAGACGAGTCGGGATGAGCGGCGCGGGCAGGTGGAGAGCCCGTTCTTCGACTTGAGAGGCCTGGCGGCGGTGTCGACGTGGCCTGACAAGAGCCCTTATCGCGGATCCCTGGAGCGAATCTCGGATAGGGTGGTCCCGGACATCTTCCACCTCATCCGCATAGGGGAGGGAGCTGTCGGAGCATTCCGGGGATAAACTCCCGAAGCGGTTGGACGTCGAGGTAGGCAGCGGTGCCTCCCTGTGCGGCCCTCGGGGGCGGCGTTGGTGGCGAGGTGAAGCTTCCTCGAGGTCTAGGCGAGCCATGTCCCTGGTGGGGATGACTCCCTCTTCCTCATATCTCCTCACCAAGTTGTTGATCACCCTTCTCTGGATGACCTCCGAGGGGGAGAGAGGGCGTGGTTTCCCCGCAGCTGCGGCTACTGGGACAGCTGTGGAACGGGCAGGACCGTGCGGAGTAGCCGCGTCGATGTTTCCCCTCCCCCTGCGCCGGTGGGCGGGCGGCGATCGGGCACTGGATTGGGCGACCTGATTCTTGAAAGCAGGGAGAAGAACCCGTTAACACTGACAGGAAAAGGAATCGACAATCAACCATTAGTGCCACGACGCCTTCCGTGGGGGGAACCCAGGCCATCGACGTCGTGAGATGGAGTGCCCGATTTCCCTTCCCCAGCCCCTGGCGGGTTCCGTGCCCCAGTGCTGAATGCTCGGCCGGGAAACATGCTGGTCTTCCAACACCTCTGAAAGCCATCAGTCTTCGTATTGAGGAGAAGAGATTCACGTCAGGTTCACCATTTTTCTGTTTCGGTGCGGATGTGAGTCGGGCTTCTGTCCCGACGCTGTTCCTCCAGGACGCGTTCGCGCGTGCGCCCGTCGACCCGAGGGGATGGGAGTGCGGCTTGTGGCCCCACAGTCCCGCTTTCCAAAGGCGGGAGACATCCATCCCTTATTCAGGGACGTCTGCTCCTTGATCGAAAACGGGAAGATGGGATGTCGGCTCCTCCTTCCGTGGACGTCTCCTCGGAACTCGTCGCCTAATCCGGGTCTCCCTCATAGATTTAAGAATGTTCGTGAATCTCGTTCCCGGTGCCATATCTCTATGGACACCGGTTAATTACGCTGCTTCCGCCCGGACGCTCCAAGGAGTCTGGTCGGGGCAGCAACCTGCGGTGAGGAGATCGGGTAGCTCCGGGTGTTGGGGGCGTGTCTTGACACTGCGGCTCTGCATGTCTGCCTTCCATCCCTAATAGGGATTCTCGAAGGCGTGATGGACTGAGGCATCCCGCGCTGGGTACGGGGAACTGCGTTACCTGAGGTTTTCCTCAGCTTCCCAGGTTTAACATGGGGTATGCTGCGAGTTTAACGTCCAGCGGGGACGACATCGGACAGATCAACACGAGGAGTGGATCAGATGACAGAACCCCTTGCGGGGAACCTCCGACGCTGGGGCCAGCACATGGGCGGCTTCCCGAGTGAAGTGGAGTGGAGTGAAATGGCATGACCCCACCGGGATGTGGCGGCCCGGGTCAGGGTCAGGATGGATGATGGAGTGAAGAGCTTGGACCCCGTAGGGGCTTCCTACGTACTGCGCGTTAGCGCGGATCAAAGTCAGCGTAGTTCGGATATACAGTTTAACGTCATGCTGGACGTTGGCAAGCCGACTCACAAGGAGGTTGAGGCTGCCGAGCGGAGGATTGAACCGAACCACCTCGCACAGAGGGGAATGGAACGGCCGGGTGGATCACAGTTTCACGTCATGCTGGACGCTAAAAAGGGAAATAGAAAAAGGTAGTGGGGAAGCACAATGGAGATACACATGTGCAGTCCCCCACAAGGGCGGATTCATAGGTGAATCAACGCGAATGTGAACCCGGGAGGGGTCCACTGATGGACGAACCGACGTGAATACGACCAGGACGACCAGGTGGTGGGCTTGAACCTTAGGGAGGCTTCCTACGTACCCTGTTTAGGAGACAGGGATCAAAGTCCACGTAGTTCATTCTGTCAGGACTTACGCACTGAGGCAGCCCGGATGCGGAAAAACTCAGTTGGAGAGGGACTTGGGCCGAAAGTAAGAGACACCTCGATCCCTGTCACTCCCTCCACTGGCTTCGGCAGTGGGGAAGCACAATGGAGATACACATGTGCAGTCCCCCACAAGAAACTAGGGATTTGTAATACCCCACCCCCGTGGGCGAAGGCCACTCCAATAAATCGTCCCTAAAGAGGGGCAATCCCGACATCCCTGCAGAGACGAGCGGGTGGGGGCCACATCCAAACCGGGGGGGACCCTGCGTGTGGGGAACGAGATCGGGTGATGCGGACGGTTTAACGTCTTTACGGACGAAGTACAGTTTAACATCGTGTGTTGAGGATGAAGCGGACGGTTTAATGTCTTGCCGGACGAAGTACAGTTTAACGTCATGTTGGACGAAGATGCTTGGCAGCTTAACGTCTTGTCACGCGGATGAAGTATAGTTTAACGTCATGTTGGACGAAGATGCTTGGCAGTTTAATGTCTTGTCGCGTGGACGTGGATGCTTGGAAGTTTAACGTCTTGTCGCGAGGACGAAGTAGAGTTTAACGTCATGTTGGACGATGGATGCTTGGCAGTTTAACGTCCTACAGCGCGGACGAAGATGCTTGGCAGTTTAGCGTCTTGCAGTGCGGACGAAGATGGTGCCGCCGATGGGTCTGTGTCACTTCGCGCGAGCCTGGAGGGCCGCACGGGAAGACAACGCACGGTGCGGGCACCCGGGATGAAGATCATCGGGCGCCACATAGGCGGGTACCCTCAGGGGGTCAAAGGGGGCGACCCTGGCGGTTTGCGCGCAAAAGAGGAGCTTGGCGCGCAATACCGCGGGTCGGCGCGCAAATGGGCGGGCTGGCGCGCAATTGGGCCAGCGCTTTGCGCGCGGAAGATGGAGATTGGGCGCACTGGGCCTCTGATAGCGCGCGGGGGCAACAACCCATTCTTTAACGAATGGCCACTTTGTAAGGGGGTGCGCGCAATTGGGCTGGATTGCGCGCACTCGGGGGCAATTGCGCGCAAGAGGCTTCTTTTGCATGCGACGGCCTTCGGGCGAGGAGTTGGTCAAAGGAAAGGAGCCAAAGGGATTGCGCGCGAAGGCGAACCCCGAGGCTTTCTTGCGCGAAAGAAATGAGGTTACCTGAAGATCGGCATTGCGCGCGGAGGGGGTTGGATTGCGCACACGAGCGACCTTTCGAATTCCGGCAACCTTCAAAACGTTGGGGTCGCCTTGTATTTATAGGAAACCCCGGGCGCGGAATCTCGCCGCCGGCGCGCAATTCAGGGCGCGGGCGCGAAATTCCCTTCGCGGGCGCGGAATCGGGGCCCGGCGCGCAAGGGAGTCGCGCGGGCCGCGGGCGCGCAAAATAGCGCGCCGGCCCGGCGCATTGCGCGCATCCCGGGAGGATTGTGCGCCGCACTTCAACTTTGCGCGCGGTCCTCCAAAATTCTGCGCAAGTCCTCCGGGCCTTCCGAAACGTGCTTCTGACTCCAAATATGACCACGCTTTCCGCATCCGGAGCTTCGTTTGGGAACAACGGACTTTTCCGGCGTCTACACATGTGTCACAGCTTCGACGGTATCACCCTGACCCATCTCACATGGTTCAAGTTGAGGATGTGGAGCTTGAGTTTGATACGTCCTTTGAGGAGCATCCAGGTCGTGTGGTGGGACATAGTGAGAAGGTCTTGTGAGGCAAGGTTGTGCCATTAGTGCGAGTACTATGGTAGCATGGGAATGTTCAGGAAGAAAATTGGGAGCAGGAATCGGATATGCACGCTTAGTGGCCCAAACTCTTTTCTTTGGTGGATCAAGGAGGCTTGGAAACTTTGCTCGAGGACGAGCCGTTATAAGGTGGGGAGGTTGTAAGATCTCGGTTTTTGGAAAGGTATGTTTTTGTTGTGTTTTGGGTTGAACCTTTTGTTTTTGGGGCATTGAAATGATTCCTGAAAGTGTGAGAGGCCTTGGGGGTGTTCTGAGGGCTCGGGGCACGGAAGAAGGGAAGTCTGGGCAAAGCAGACCAAGGTACACAGCCTGGGCACGGTCATCCAAACCGTGCGGCCTACCCAGACTAAGCCGTATGACCCTCCCTCCTCTGGATAGAAGCGAGCCCACGGTTTGCGCATGGTTAGAAAAACCATGTGGATAAATCGTGTGACTCCCCCTCCTCTGAGCAGTGGTGTGCGCACGATTTGCGCACGGTTTTCCAAACCGTGCGGCCACTTAAAGTTGGAAAAATTTACAAAATTTCCAGTTCGGTCTTTATAACCCCAACTTGGGATTTTCCTCTTGTCCTCCTCTCTTCACCTTAGGAACGAACCAAACCTCTCAAGGACTCAAAGAGATCAAACTTCTTCGATTCTAAGGCATTTTTGGTGCCGTTGGTTGCGGATCGATGCTCCGGGTAAGGCTAATCCCATCCTTGGTTCTTTTCTTGCTTTAGGGTTAGTACCTTCTCTCCCTCTAATTCTGATGCTCTAAAACCCTATCTTTTGGGTGATTTTTAGGTTGAAGCTTCAAAGGTTGGTTGGATCAAGGTCAAAGGACTCTATAGGGAGTGCGTTCAACCGCAATTTCTAGGTAGGTGGTCTACAAGTTATATCCCATGGTTATTTAGGGTTTTTGTGCTTGTTTACTTGTGTTCTTGTTTCCCTTGGTTAGGTTTTGAATAACCTTGGTATGCCTGATTTTAATGATGTTTAAAATGGAAAATGGGAACCCTCACAATCCCCGTGGGATGTGTTGGGATTTACTTGACCTAATTGGGCCATCCATAGGATGTGATGGCTTTTCCTGGGTTTAGGGATTGACATTAAACAAGTTACTTCTTGGAGTGAATTGTAGATCCCTTGATAAACAAGTTGGCATGATTGGTTGAACTTGGGATAGAAGTTATGTGATGCACCTAAACTTAGTAATAAACAAAGGGTTAATTGAAATGGATGAGTGGTTGATTCATGAAAATGATGAACGTGTTAAAGGCGTTAATGTGTAAATTGATTAAAGACCATAATGGGATAGGTTATGGGTCTAGGATTGAATGCTTAGTGAGATAGGCATAACACATTGGAATTGGGTGAATGGTTAAATGATGTGAAATGGTAATGTGTTAATGGGTTAAGGCATAATGTGAATTCCCATGTGGGTTGTTGTGAATAGTGTTTACTGATGGGCAATGGTTGGATGGTTTAAAATTACATATATATATATAAGCATGTGCACATGGCTTTGTAGAGTGGGTTATGTCATGAGGATCTATGCCCATGGGTTGAGCTAAGACCGAGGCTCTAAAATCTACCCTAAATGCACGGGTTTAGGAAAGGGGACTGAGGGTCTATTCTCCTAACGGTTGCGTCCACCCTGAATGAGGCTTCGAGGTGAGGATATGGTTGTTATGAGGGAGTTAGTCCTAGTGAGATAGGATAATGATGGGTTTACCCACTTGCATGTGATTGTTGGACTTAGACCCATGTAACATAATGTATGTGTTTAGTCCATGGAAATGTGTCGAAATGGTAGGTGATGATAATTGGTAATAAATGTATGGTAATGGAATGGCAATGACTTGGCTCTGAACTTGTTAATGGCACCTTAATTAATTACTTTTCAATTATCATTCATATTCCTTTTTCATGCACTATCTGTTTATAATGGATATTTTGTAGACACTATTGGTGGTGGCCTACTAAGTTGTACTCACAGCCTGCTCGGGCTGCCGTTGGGTACCTGAGAAGACTTCATGTTTGCAGGTCAGGAGAAGGGCAAGGGTCATTTCTAGATAGGTGAGTGGACATGGGTAGCCCTTGGTGGAGGATCCAGACTTGGAGTCGAGACCATTCTTGGGATTTTGGAAGTTGTCTTTATTTTGGGCTTTGCTCACTTTTTCACTTGTAGTATGACATGACATATGTACTGTTGGAAATGTTGTTATACATGTTCCTTGTTTATTGGTCATGGTTTTCCGCTATTTGGTTATTCTTTTGTGGCTCACTCTGATAAATAGGGGGTATAGTCTCCCCACTTGACTACATAGACCTCGCTGCTAGTCAGCAGCCTTTGGCGTACAGGGAGGTGCGCTTAAGGTCATGCAACAACCCGGCTCGGAGCACCGGTATAGTAGATTCTGGGTCAGGGACATTACAGTTAACAAAATCTCCCCCCAAATGTGTTCAAAACTTATGGATGATCTAGAACTATATCATATATGATATTTTTGTTATGTTCGTATATAGGGTTTTGTTATGTATTCTTAAAAGTTTTTAAAAATATAGTATATATTATATAAAAATTGAATATACACTTTATCTTCCATTCATGTTGGTTGTGTATACATATATATTGATATGCATTTCATAAATTGTAGTAATAATTGACTTCTCAAAGTGAAATTTTTAGTTATCCATAATTGATATTATTCATATAGTATTATAGGTTATAACAAAATGTTAAGGTTTCAATGAGCATGATTATTGTATTGAGATATAGAATATGGTCATGAGGAATAAAACATGATTCGTGCATTGAAGGACCCATGAATTATACCACATAGAGTGTCATACACTTTTTCTTTGGCATACTTGGGATGCATGGATCATAATTTTAGTCACTAATATCTTGTTTTGTCAAGATAACTAGCATGAAAATAGTCATACTTTGTTACATTTCTTATTAAATCCTTTAAGATTAGCTAATTAAATGTTGCTTAGGTATTTCATTGATCGTATCACTGGTTGGAGCTCATCAAAGATGGGGTTTCTCATCCTGATTGAAGATTATGAAATCTGAGCTATTAAGTTAGATAGTCTTAAAGATGAAGGACCCCGGGACACCCTGAGAGGGGAGGGGTGAATCAGGGTGAATTTTTTTTCTTTTAATGTGATGGATCTTGTTCCCACGTTGGTAGGAACTTGTTGAACCTGTAAGATGAATATGATCAGAAAGCAAAAATCTACATGCATAGAGAAGACACAACACTTTTTACTTGTTTCACCACTAAGTGCTACATCCAAGGAGCATACGCCAAAAAGTTGCCAGTCATACCAAAATCCACTATGCTTCACTAGCTGTAGATTACAAAGGTTCAGGAATAGTCACTCTGTCCCAGGCTCACTGCCTTTACAAAGGTTAAGGGATAGCTCACTGCTTCCCTCAAGTCACTCCCGTTGACTCCCCCTAGCTCACTGCCTTTGGTGAGGTCCCACTCAGTTTATAGACGTGAAGGTCTCTTCAATAGATTTGCATTGAAGTCTTTGTCTCTGCTTAGCACGAGACTCTACTTTCATCCAGGTTCGAAATTGATGAACAAGAATGCACAGAACCACTGAAGCGGTTAACCAGAACGTGCAGACAAGCTTCACTGACAATTGTGTGCAACACCAACCCTTTCTGCGCAAAACCTTCATATTGCGCAAAAAATTTCCTTTTTCACGTGGAAAAATATTTCGCACCACAACACCTGTTTTCGCGCAACTGAATATTTATGCGCAACCCAAATATATACACGCAGCTCTTCCTTTTTCGCACATCCTGGAATTTTCCACGCAATCTAGAATATTTCGCGCAAGCCCTTTATGCGATCCTTTCTCACGCATCAGACCTCGAATCTTCTCTAGGTCTTCAACCATCCGGAATGAAGGGGGTCACCTCATATTTATAGGTGTCTGAGACCCCCACGCGCAAAATCCCCTTCGGTGCGAAAACCTCTCATCTGGCGTGTAATGTTTCGCGTAGGTATCGTTTTCTGCGCACCACTCCAGATATTTCGTGCAACCCATGCCTTTGCCATTTTTCAACATTTTGATTCCGAAACACTATTTGTGAGAAAAAATTCACTCTGCTATTTCACGCACCACGCTGTTTTTCGCGCCCAACTCAAGTATTTCGCGCACAACCCTTATTTTCCGCACACCACTTCCTCTTTGTGCGAACATCCTTTTGCAGACAATCCTTGTCTTCATTTTCCAATTTTGAGGCCCAAAAATTTGGCAAATACTGGGAAACAGCGCCACCTTAAATACTGTTGTCTACTTGAACTGTATGATCACTTTACTGGCACACATTCTGAACTTCCACTGATGATTGACAACAAACACAAACCAAACTCCAATTCCTACATAGAACAGCCATGGTTCCAACAAAAGATTATGAAACCAAACATAGATAATACATATGATGTGATTATTTATTTTTGGTAGGGATGTGTTATCTTTTCATCCATAAAGATGAATCACATTTGATGTATTTGTTGACCTTATAAGTCTATACTTGGAAAGTTGAGAATGTATGAGTTGGCTATATGGGATTAACAGACTCCATGTCCCAGAGTCTATTAATTTATTTGACAAAGGGAATATATGAGAATGAATGCTTTCATATGATGAAACAGGTGAAAACATTTATAGAGATACATGTGTTTTATAGAGATCATGTGAGATCCATTTTTTAGTTGATTAACACAAATTATTTCTATAGGATATTCTTTTCTTAAATTTATGGATCCAATGATTCTTATTTTTTGTTTTTTATATAAAGTACCTTGGGATCAAAAAAATTGGTAATTGAATGTGCATTGTGGTTGATTTAGAGAGACATTGTAAAATTTGTTTAGAGATAATCCAAAAGAGTTTTTGGATGAAAATATCATAGGGTATTGCATATTATATGATACAAGGTTAAGTAAACTATAGATTTCCAAAAGTCTTTTGGAATATATCTAAATGAATTTTTTATATAATTTTATAAGTTTTCAATTTTGATATGAAATAAGATTAAATATCATGTATGTTTCTTTGGATTTAGTTCAACAAGGATATTGAAGGAGATATGACCATCATGCCATATTCATGTGATGTATTATGGATATATCCTTTGTGAAGTTTCTGTATATATTAATGAATGAAGTAGATATTTAATTCAATATCATTATTTAATCATGTTTCATGATTACGTGATATCATATTGAATATTATGATTATAATTATAAGGTATAATATACACTAATATCCTATGATATTAGAATCTAAATAATAATACTTATCATTCAAGAGTCTTACACATTGTCTATCATAAATGAACTATTTTATATAATTAAATAGATTATAGAATAACATATTCTTGAAAAGGTTTCATAAACTTCTTGAGTGGAATTTACTCATGTGTTATAGTGTGTTAGTAAATGAAGATTCACTTGAAAAGATTCATTAAAGGATTTATAAATTAGAATTCCCATGATATGGAAATCAACAAAATTCTACCCATGTCATGGATAAAACACCCTCATCCCTAATACCTATTATTCTTCTTCCACCTTTACATAGTGAATCATTTACATTATACTGTGAGAAGATGAATACCACTCAAACATTAGGCGACTCCGTCCATATATACCATTGGAGGATTAATGTCATTTTCCTTCCTCTCTAGTGATCTTCATAAATCACACATAATAAAGATAATATTAATAGACATATTTAATGAAAGGTGAACATGTTTCTTCATTTTATAGTATGAATATTTTTATTTAGTTATAATGATAAATTTTAAATTTTGGGTTTCTTAATTTCATCTATTATTCTTAATTGAGTTTGGGTATACACTTATAATGGATTTGGGGGGTTCTCCCTGAGTTTGGAGAATGATAGAGTTTGTTCGAGATTTCTGTAAATAAATTTGTGTTTTTGTAGTCTTTAGAGGAAATATAAGTCATGTAATGTGATTAAATGATGTCTAATTATTTCAGGGTACATTCCATGATCATGGTGCATAGTGTAATGAGAATATATTCCGTGTAAATATTACACACCATGTAATGATAAAAATATGGTTTCTAATAAAAGGCGATGTGGTTTTTAGATTTTCTGATCCGCATGGATTACATGATGTGTAAAGGGATTAAATACTATGGAATTTTAAAGAAAATTGATTCTAGTGAATCGTGTGAGTGATATGTTTATTCATTTCATGTGCAGCTTCTTCCCTCTCAACCTTGGGCACTTTACTAGTAATTTTTGGAGCCTATATTCACTTTAGATTGATTCTATTGACATATAATAACCATTGCAGTTAGGTTGCATCTCTCTATGTGAGAAATATTTTCTACTTCTTCATTTCATTGATTTTGGAAGCTCCATTTCATTATGTTATCAGATCCATTGAATCATGGTGTTGATTCTAGTTAATTCACTCTTGATCTATTGTGTGATCATGTTTCATGGCCCGATTCCTTTTTAGTTGTGGTGCGACTGGTGTTTGTTCTTAAGGAAGGTGTTGTTTACTATTCTCTATTGACCATTTTTTTTAAATTTAATGAATTATGAGATTTTTAGATTGGTTTTAGGTCCTAAGTTGTTATTTTTTGGTTATCCTTGTTGGGGGATCCCATTTCAAGTGTGGGAGACCCATGTTTTGAGGTCGGTGGTTTCATCTCTAGCCTGTGCCGGTGAAATTAATTTCCCTTTTTATTTTATAAATTGTTTTATAAATTAAATTGAACGATTAAATGACTGTATTTTTGTGTGTGGTAATGGGTTTTTTTATAAAATATTTTCCCCCATGTTTTGTGTAAATAAAAAAGTTTTTTAAAAGCATTGTGAAATGGTTTTCAAATAATGGTTTCATGAAAATGAATTTATTGAAATGGTTTGGAAAACAAAGAACATGGAAATCCATCGGTATATAGGTAGAAGGTGTAGTAATAGGAATTTACCACTATTGGGGGGTTTTCTCTTGGGGATTTCCTCTACTCCCTAGGATTTTTGTTCTGGGGACTTGTTAGACCCATTGGGTGGTCACTTTATGGAGTGTTCCTCTAACAATATATACTCAATGAATATCTATTTTCTTGACGCATATTCAATTTTCAATGTTCATTGTGAGTTTCCTAACTTTCTTAACCTATGTTTACTCCTTAGCGTGATTTTACCCATGGCTTAGGTTGGTTTGGGCTATTTGGTCTGTATTATTTTTATTGTACTTCCATGAATTTGATATTATATGTGATACCTAATTTGGTTTGTTTTGATATATGGATATAAAATTCTTTGAAACTAATTTAGAAATGTTATTTGAAAATGTGAAAAGGGTAAATTAGATTGTTTTGTCATGCTTTTGATATAAAAACTTTTAACCCCTTATCATGATTTTTTTATTTAAAGTTAATCATGCTTGAATTATTGTATAGAGAATTGTTGCGGAACACATGGTTGAGAACTTAATAAATCGTTAACTCATACCATGTGCACCCCTTTACTGATCTATATACCTTGTTATGTCTTTCGATTCATGGAAAGACAAGATACCATAGTGAGGTAGCACATTTATTTATGTCATCGGGGTTTTGTGTAGCTGATGGTGAGATGGTGGGAGTTTTCCCATGCTATCACTTGGAGCTTTTAGAGTTTATGTTTTAGTTTTTCATTCATTTGGAGTTGTTCATATCTCTAAGATATTATTTTATAAACATATATAGTTGTATCATTTCCCATATCTTCTTCTTTTTATGGAATGTATTTATATCATTCACTATTTATAACTTTTTTGTGTATATATTTCCTGTTGTTGCTATAGGTTGGGTGAAATCATTCCCTATACTTGTTTTTGATGCTAGGGTGTTAGTCTCCTGGTTGTGGGGATCAAAAACACCCTTTAGGTATGTGGAGGATCTGGTTGGGTATTAGTATTGAGTGGGTATCTGGGTTAGTTCATTTAAAAATAGTATTAGAGGATTTCTTTCTTCAAGATTGCTTGTCTTGGGATGTTTAATAGACTAGAGATAGGATTGTCATAACTTGAGTGGTAGATAACTGTGAGTTCCTAAACAACTCTTGTTGTGATGTGACCCAAGTTACCATTGGTTATTGGGATATGTGTCTCTTATTTTTTGTTTTTGTGTTAATATCAGTTTTTTATTATGAGTTTTATAGTTTTAACTGAGATATTTCTATTGTTTGATTGTTTTTTTGTTACTTTGTGAAGTAATATTCCCCAGAGACATGTTTTAAGAGTTCCTTAGAAGGGTGTAGCTGATTCCCCTCAGCAGATTCCTCCCCTCGACGAGAATTTTATTAAGGCTATCATGTGAGTAGTTTGTGATATTGACCAAAATATACCACAAGTTTATAACTTAGTGGTGGAGGTACAACCAAGATATGTTGGAGAAAGGGATCAATTCTAAGAGTTCTTGTGTGAGAGGCCACCGACCTTTATGGGTTTAAAAGAACCACAATTGACAGAGTACTTGATTGATTAGATATTTTAATTCCTAGATATACATGAGAGTGTTAAGTTTAAGTGTGTGATGTTCAAACATGAGGGTCGCTGAAAAAGATGGTGGGATTCTATGGTACATGGGGATAGGCACGTGGGCTTGGATTAAGAGTGTTTCAAGACTCTCTTATTGAATAAGTTTTTTCTAGAGTATTTGATGATGGATAAGTATCTAGTGTTCCTCTCTTTAGCGTGATTTTACCCATGGTATGACTGACACTTCATTATTTTTTATGGGATTGATGAATCATATATTTTATCAGTATCTTGACATTTTTTGGGTTGTGTTCATTTTTTGATATTTTGTTTTATTCAAGATCTGGTCATGAACAGCAATACCATGAGAGTTTGGTTTTCGAAACCCTCAGGCTTCATTATTTGTATAGGAAGCTTTAAAAATATAATTTTAGGATTCAAGATGTAAATTTCATAGGGAACATGATTTTTGAGCATGTCTTATCAGTTAATCATGAAAAGGTAAAGGTTTTTTGGTCTTTGGAATAACCATGGATTGTATATGAGATTCAGAACTTATTTGGTCATTCTAGATACTATCGACTTTTCATCAAGTATTTCTCAAAGTTGGTTTCACATTTTAGTGTCCTTACCTAGAAATAGGTGAAATTCACATTGGTTTCATTTTGTTATTATTTTTTCTATGAGTTGAAATGACTTCTAACATAAGCTCCTATTCTGATCAAACTTGAGCCCAACAAGGGGAATACAATTTTCATTGATTATAATGGTGTAGTTTTTTATTGTGTGATCATTCTAGAAGATCATCTGGTAGATTATGGCTCTCATTAGCTTCAAATGAATGAGAAAAATTATCCCAATCATGATTTATAGCTTTTCATAGTTATCCATGCACTCAAGTGTTGAAGAAATCATCTTTTTGGGGAAATTTTTATAGTTTTTTATGACCTTAAGAGTTTCAGATATGTATTTTCATAGAAATAATTGAATATTAAACAAAAAAGGTGGGTATAATACCTTCAAATTTATGACATAGACATCACATACACCCCATGTAAGGGGAAATTTGTTGCAAAATCCTTTATCAGGAAAGTGTCAGTGCAAGTTTATTTTGAATCGAAGGAAGAATGGAACCTTGTGATGATTTTTTCTCAATTGCATCTGGATGCTCAAGAGGATGTTTCAGGTATGGTTATAAATATTGTTAATTTATCATCATATCTCCTTGAGTATATTTTGTAGATTTAGTATTTGGATGATGAGTTTAGAGGAATTTAGGAAACCCAATATGGTGGGGAGATAGTTTTTGGTTGGTCTCTCTCTTCAGATCATATTCTCTGTTTTAGGGACCAGTTTGTTGTCAAATAACCAGTGAGGTTATAAACGTTGTTTGATTATTATATTTATGCATGGTCTATTAATCTGAAAATTATGACTATTTTCTGGACTTGAGGTGGTGTTTTTGTTGGTTGATTATGAAGCAAGGAATTGGGGATTATATGTCCTACCAATACACCTACCAAAGGAAAATGCCAGAGCATCTCAGACCTGTTGGTTTTTTATAGCCTGTTCTGGAACTATTATAGAATTAGGATGAGGTATCAGTTTATTTTTTTCTATTTCCTTGTAATTCATGAAGTAGGAACACTATCTTGGTGGTGATTGATCAGTTGAAAATTTTATATCATTTCATAATGTTCAAAGAAACCACAAAAGTTGAAGATCTTGGTAAGATGTAAGTGTAGAAAATTGTGAGGTTATATGGGGTTCCTTCATACATTGTTTCAAACTGGGATCCTAGATTTACTTTGAGATTCTTGAGAAGTATCCAAGAGGATATGAGGACTCATGTCAGGTTTTGTACAGCATATCCTCCGCATAAAAATAGTCAGACATAACGTGTTATTCATATTCTGAAGGATATGCTCTATGCCTATATTTTGGACTTCAGTGGATCATGGGGTAGCCATATGGTACTGGTTGAGTGTTCTTATAATAATGTTTATCAGTCATCAATAATAATGGATAATTTTGAGGCTTTTATGGTCCCTCATGAAGATCACTGCTTTGTTGGGTAGAGGTCGTAAAATCTTTTTTCGTGGGATTGATTTTTGTTTATGAGACATCTTTGATGGTTGAGGATATATGATAGAATCCAATTATAGATCTCTATCATTAGAAATATAATACATATTTATAGCTTCTTCATTAATATTTTTTTAATTGGTGACCATGTTTTATTGAAATATTCTTCTCATTTGGGTCACCGATGAGTTGGAAAAATGGGAAAGTTGGATTTGAGATATGTTAGACAATTTGATGTAACTGAGTGGTTTGGGAAGGTTTCTTATTGGTTGGAGTGGTCAATTTATTTGAAAAAATTTCATGATGTTTTCTGCATATCACATCTTATAAAATAACATCATAACCCCTATCATGTTCTGTGTTGGTAAGTGATTGAGTAAGAGCCTGATTTTTTTTCTGCTGAGCTACCAGTGGAGATCGTTGACTCTCATGTGAAAGTCATGTGTGGGAATTCGATTATGTTGGTTAAAGTGTTATGGTGGAATGGATCAGATTATCATGAGACTTGGGAGAATGATTCATTTATGAGGTTTCTATGGAATCACATATTTATGATACTTCATTCTTACACATGACTTCTGAGAGACAGAAATACATATGGTGGGGATTTTATAGCACCTTGTTACCCTATTTCTGGTATTTCACTCTCATTGCTAGTTTTCCTCTTAGGAATCTCAAGGATGAAGAACCTTTTTTAATAAGAATTACCTATATTTTAAGGATTTATATTTTTTTTAAATTAATTGAGTCTGAGTATAAATGTGTAATGGAATTGAGTATTTCTCCCCGAGTTAAAAGAACAATCGAATTCATTTGAGGTTCTTGTAAAGAAACAATTTTCTTTTTAGTTTGTAGGGGAAATACACATCATGTAATGGGAGTTCATGATGTGTAATTCCTTTGGGTAGATTCTTTGAATGTGGTACAAAACATGGATGGAATACACAACATGTAAATGTTACCCATTGGGAAATGATAAAAATTGGGTTTTTATTAAAAAGGTGATGGGTTTTTGGTATTGAAATCCTCATGGGTTATAAGAAATTTAAATGGATTACATTATATATAATTGTTAAGGATAGGTATCTTAGGGAATTGTGAAAGTGATATATTTTTTCATTCTATTTAATTCTTCTTTCCCCTTGACCTTGAGCCCATATCCAGTGACTTTGGGAGCCTCCCTTCTTCCAGGTTGATTCAGTCAACATTTGATCAACATTGTAGTTGGGTTTCATCTCTCCAAGTGTGTAATCCATTCTAATTATTTATTTCATTGATTGTGCTATCACCATTGTCTTGAGTTATTAGATTTGTTGACTTTTGGTGTAGATTCTTATTGATTCTATGTAGATCTATTGTGTAATCTTGTTTTAGGGGTCGTTACCTTGTTGGTTGTGGTAATATAGGTGTGTGTTCTTAAGTTATGTTTTGTGTCCTCTTCATTGATTACCCTTTTGTTAAATTTAATCAATTATGATATGTTTGGATTTGTTCTAGGACCTCAATTTTTATTGTGTGGTTATATTATTTAGTGGATCCCATTGTGAGAATCTGCGACCTAAGTTTTGAGGTGGCTGGTTCCATATTTAGGTTGTGTTGGTGAACTACATTATAATAGTTATCTTATAAATTGTTTTATAAATTAAATTAAATGATTTAATGACAATATATTTGTGTGTGGAAATTATTTTTTTAGAAAATATGGTTTTCCTCTAGATTTGGGTAAATGAAATGGGGTTTTCGAAACATTATGAAATAGTTTTCTGAAATGGTTTTATGAAATGGGTTTCAATTTAGTGTTTGGTAAAAATGAATTGATTGAAATGGTTTTGAAAATAGATAACATGGGAAGCCTTGGGTACTTATGTGTAATGTGTAGTAATGGACTTCTCCCACAATTGGGGGGGGGGGTTCTAGGGATTTCATCAACTCCCTATGCCTATTATTATAGGGAATTGATAGACCTATTGGGTCCACTTTCCAGGGTGTTCTTATGCTCTCTTGAATTGATGAATATTTATAGTGTCTTGATATATACACAATTATCTATGTTAGGTACGATTGTATTAACTATCCCGATCTAGTGAGATCATTAGGATAATGCTACCAATTCTTTTGGATGATTGGGGCTATTTGGTTTGTATTGTTTTAATTGTACTTACATGGATTTTATATCATATGTGCTACCAAAATTGGTTTTTTTATATACCTATTTTGGTAAAGGGATAAAAAATAACTTGAAACTTATTTACCTACTTTAAATCAAAATGTGGAAAATGGGAAATTAAACTGTTTTTCCATGATTTTGATGTATCAATTGTTAAACTGTTATCATGCCTTAATTTCATTAAAGTTGAGAGATCTTGGATTATTATACATAGAATTGTTATGGAAAATTTGAGTGAGAACCTAATGATACTATTATCTCAAATCTTATGCACTCCTTAGGTGGTTTATAGACCTTGTTATGTCTCTCAATTCAGGAAAAGTTACTGTGCCATGTTGAGGAGGTGATGTTTTTTCTATCATCTCAGTTTTGGGTTGCTAGTGGTGAGAATTTGGGAGTTTTCCCACACTATCACATAGAGTTGTTAGAGTTGAAATTTAAGTTTTGTAGTTCTTTATAGTTGGACTTGCCTCTTGGGGATTGTTGTAGATACCTTTTTATCTATATATTTTTATTTTTAATCTTTATGTTATGGAATATATTTATATATTCTTATTTTTTCTCTATTAATTTTGTATATATGCCATATTGTTGCTTCAAGTTGGGAAAATCATCCCATCTGGTTATTTATAATGCCTGAGTGCTAGTCTCCATCCCTTGGGGATCAATAACACCCTTTGGGTATATGGAGGATCGATTCGGATTCTAGTATTGAGTGGGTATTTTGGTCAGATCGTTACAAGGGATGGGCACATTGACATGGATATCACGTCATCATTTCAGACATATCATATTCATTAAGAATTTTATTGGGGATTTTTTTGAAATATAACAAAATGATCAATTTTGATCATTTCATTAATCTTGTTTGGTGCATGGTTCTCATTGGAAGTTAGTCTAAAAGGTGAGGCAAGTGGGAGAAAAATATTGAGGTAGGTTACTTCATTTACTATTTTTTTTCATTCAAAACCCTTTCCCCCATCCAATATTTTTATTTTTTTTACTCATGGGGGATTATATTTGGATTTATGGGTGATTATATCTAGATAGTGGTTCCATTTCACTTCTCTAACCAATTATGAAAAGGAAGTCTTTCAAGAAAGGATCTATTCCTTTATAATTTGACCTTATTATTTTATGTTATTTTTTATTGTTTTCATAAGTATAATATGTCGTTCTTATCAATAAAATCTATCTATTATTCTCTAAAAAACATTTTATTTTTCTAATTTTGAATGGAATCTAAGAGTACAAGTGATATTGGGTCGTATCATTTCAAATCCTTTAAATATAAAAATCGTCTACTTGATGAAATATTTTCCCATATAATATTGTTTTTTATAATTTATATAATAATGACCTCATACATTAATAATTTTTGAATATAGGAATGATAAATCATGAAATTGTTATATATTATCCCTTTAATTTGATATTGTCATTCCCTCATTTGATGTTATTACCATAGTTTTAATCATACTTTAATGAATCCATGTTAGAGTTTGAATAATATGAACATGGTCATTTATATTATTTTTAATAATCAAAAATCATTTAGATTGAAAATTTTCAACAAATATAGTCTAAGTGATTTTTATTTTTAATTTTTGCTAATATGGGTGTAATCATATTTTTTGTTGTTGAGTTTTTTTATTATATAGATATTTTTTATTGTTTTCAAAATAGTTGAATTATTTGGAAATTAGCTTAAAGTGCGTGTAGAAAATATAAATATATGTTATGTATTATTTTTTTAATAATATATAATATGTTCTATTTTCATTTAATTTTTGTTTGATTCTTTATATAAATAATTTTTTTTAATTTATATTTTGGTTAATATAAATAAATTGATGATGAATTCATATGGGATGTCCATCCATTGAGATAGGTTTAACACATTGTACTAGAAATTTATATTTCACTAAATTGTTGCATGAATATACCAAAGTCTAGGCTTGATACATATTATAAGACACATGAACTATTCATATTGGCATCCAAATGATGATTTATTGGGAATCTTGATCAATAAGAATTTAAAGTGGTTGGATATTTTGTAATGTAATAATATCCACTATTGGGAATCATAAAAGGGTGATCAATTCATGGGGTTCCTATTTGGATATAACTCTTTAAACTCATCCACTCACAAGAGAGTGGTAAGATAGGTAATAATTCATCAAATTTTTGTTTTATAGATGATTCAAGTTATTGTGGAGATGATAACTACAGTCACATTTTTATGCTAAGTTTTGTTACATAAAAAAATGTTTACCTATGCCAATTTGGTGTTTTTATGTTTATTTGATGGTATAAATTCATTATTGTGGATTTAAAGGAGAGTGTTTGATGGAGGGTCTATTTAAAACAATTTTAACTTAAGAGTAAGGATAGAATTTTTTTTATAAAGATCTAGATTCAAAGTCTCTATGTACTAAATATGATGTACCTTTCATTTGCTACTGGTTTACATTGATGATGATATTTGAATATTCATACCACACCCACACTGTTGATTATTAGGTGTAGAACCTTTAATTTATTAATTTTTTTTGTTATAAATTCTTTGTTTTAATTTTTTCTGGTCATTTAGTTTTCATAATATTTTGGAATATTTGGAGTTTGTAGTTTTGATTTTATATTATTAAAGCCTATATCAGGGTATGATGTGACCACTATGGGAATGATATAGGAAACCTCATTTCCATTGGGGCTATTTCATAGCCTAAGGGGATACACCATGGATCTCTTATCCTATATCTCATAAGGGAAACACTGGTTACCTTTACACATAACAAATAAACCATGACGTGGACACTTTGGTTATACTATGGGGAAACATGCACTGCGTAAAGAAAACATTGGTTACCCTTACATAATAACATATATGTAATGGTAACCAGGAGAGGCTATGATGTAGCCTAGGAGGCTATACCATTGAGAACTCTGTTGGGAACACCATGAAGCTTTCTGGAAGGCTATGTTATGGAATCTTGGAGATGAGAGGGGATCTAATCGTGATTGGGGATGCACCCCGCCATAGCCTAGGTGGTTATGAAATAGAAGTGGTTATGGATGGACACGAAACCCTAGATAATGGATATACAATGTGGTGTACATATGAATGGTTCGTTATTTTTTAATTTTACTATTTTACACTTTTCTCAAATTAAATCCCAAACCCATATTTTTTTCCTACACTTGACCCAAATTTCCCTTTGGTGCTTGTGGTTCCCTCCCACTTCCCTCATGTTATGATTTTTGGTTTTATTTCACCTATTTTTTTCCAAGAATCGTCATGTAAGTGTATAACATTCCTTCCTATTAACATTTTATTTCTTCCTTTAATAATAAAAAAATTCATTTTTCCTGACATGTTTTTTATGTCGACTACTTATAACCAATGGGGTAAATAAAATTTGTATGTGTTTTATCCTAATTCTTCAATAACTTAGATGAAAAAGAATCTTTTCACATCAGTTATAATAGAATTGATTTGAAAAATAATGACACTAATTTTCCACATCAGTTATTAAATATCCAACCTAAAAGGGGTGAGGATTCACATCATTTATTCAATAACTGATGTGGAAAATGAAACAACCTAATTTTCACGTAATATCCTTAATAACCAATATGAAAAATAATATTTTATGCATTGGTTATCAAATAATCAATGTTGAAAAGATTTATAATTTTTTTGGGTGTGGGGATATTTAATTTTTGTTCCATTATATCAGGTGATGAACTTTGGTTTTTTCTCAAACGGTGAACCCCAACCCTTAAAATTTTCAATTCATGACCTTGAATTAATTCACTATTTGATCCTTGGTCTAAAATATCTTATTTATATGATCCATGACATTTAATATATTTAATTTGGCATCAAACATCATTCTTCCTGCCCCATCAGCCGTTGTCGGCCTCCGCTTGCACGTTATTCTCATTCTGTAACCTTCTTAATCATTTCAGTTCCTATTTCTATTAATGGTTTGTTTTTATTTTTTCTATTTTTTTGAATTCTAGGTATTTGAATTTTTCTTTGTGGTTCAACTTCTCTATTGATATTTCTTTATCTTTGAGTTGGCATTTACTACCATGCACCGTCCACCATCCCCCATCGTCGACCACCACTTGAGTATTCTTATCATTAGTGTCTCCTTCTCAATTATCTCGGTTATAATTTCAATTTATAGGTTGTATTTATTATTTTCATCTTATATTAATCCAAAATATTTTCATTTATATTTTTTTTCCAATATTCTATTAATGTCACTTCTTATTGTAGATTACATTCACCCCTTCTTTCCACCATCAACCATCATTGGTTGCCTCTTGAATTTTCTTCTTGTTGGTGTATCCTTCTTAGTCATCTCAGATCCAATATCAATTTATTGTTTATGCTTATTATTTCATTTTTTGTGTTTTAAGGTATTTCTATTTGGATCTTATAAACCAATTTTATATTCATGTCACTTCATCATCTCAATTTGTATTTAATGTTCCAATTATTGTTTTATAATAGGTATTTATAAATTGATAAATGATTTTATTATTTTAAATTTTGTTTTTTTATTAAATAGTGATAATTTAATATTTTCAAAGTTATATTTTGGTTTATCAATTATAGATTATTTATTTTTTCTGAAATATTTTATTTAACTTTTTTATTGTAATTATTAATGTAAATTTGAAATTATATTTGAAAATATAATAACTTATTTTCAATCAGTGATCTTTATTAAAGATAATAATGATTCTAATTTGAATTATTTTACTTCAAATAAGTGATGAATATGAGGAAGTTGTTGATTTTTTTTGGAATTTTCTAAATGAAATGTTCCAAAAGACTGTAGGTCTGTTCGATCCATGATTGAAATATTTAAATATGAAGAAGTTTAAAAGTAAAGAGATCAAAGATCATTTAATTTTTTTTAATTTTTAATCTGATTTATAGACCTTGTATTTGGCATGGTGAAATTGGGAATAATTATAGATATATTGATATTGATGATTTGAATGATTATAATTATGAGCATATTGAAGAAATGATTTGTGATATTGAAGTTGAGGAAACTGATAAAGAACTAAAAATTGAGCATCTATATGGTGATACTTAAAAACCATTGTATTTGGGTTATGTGGAATTTATAGTTTTATTAATGGTGTTAAGAATTATTAACTTGTAGGTGAAAAATGGATGGAGTGGAATGAGTTTTTTAGAGATGTTATACCTATTCAAATACATATTTTTTAATGATAATGATCTTCCAGATTCACATCATAAAGAGAAGAAAATGTAATGCCAGACAGGTTTAAGGTATAAGAAAATAAATTCGTTTATGAATGACTATGTTCTATACAGTAATGAATACAAATGTGTATTATAGTGCACAAATTATTGGATGTCATGGTATAAGTTAAAAGAAAAATCAATAGCTAATTTAGAAATTAGAGATACTCTGTCTAAGTAATTTTGGAATCTTCTTATAATTCCTTGTGTGAAATATTTATTTGAAAACTCAAATTATTCAGAAAGGTTGATATGGAATACATATTTTAGGATATTTGATAGAAAATTACACCATTTATATGATTATTTATAGTGAAAGAAAATTGATCAATAGTTTTCTACATTCAAAAATGATGTTAGAAATATCATACTTGGAATGTGCATAGATAGAATGAATCCATATGAAATAATTAGTAATAAACATAATTTATGGCCTATTGTATTGGTAATTTACAACGATCTCTTAAACTTTGTATTAAGTGAAAATACATCATGTTGAGTTTAGTGATCTCTAGACCAAAACAACATGTAAATGATATTGATGTTTAATTATCACCATTAATTGATGGTTTCAAACTTTTACAAGATGAAGATATTAGGGTGTATGATTTTCATAAAATGGAACATTTTAAACTGTATGAAATTATTATGTTAACTATAAATGACTTCCCAACATATGGAATTTTTTATGGGTATAGTCTTAATGGGCATAAATCTTGTCTAATTTATAAAAAACATAATTTATATTTTTAACTACAACATGTTAGAAAAATAGTATACATGGGTCATCAGAGGTTTTTGTTTATGGATCACTCTAATAGAAGATTTAAAAATAAATTCAATGGCTAAAAAGGAATTTAATATTTCTATAAAACTTGTTTCCACCAATTAGTATACTGAAAGGGTGAAAAAAATTTACGTGACATTCAGAAATTCAAAAATAATGATAATGATAGAAATATTTGGAAGAAATTGTCAATATTTTTTTATGCTACCATATTGGATATATCATGAGGTGAAACATAACATTGATTTTACACATGTGTCGAAGAATATTTGTATCAAATTGATTTTAAAATTATTAGATAATAAAGGAAATACTAAAGAATTGTTAAACGAAATATTGGACTAACTCTCAATGGCTATGCATTTAGAGTTATTTATCAATCTAGATGGAACAAAAGCATACATGCCTAAGGATTTTCATACATTATCTAGAAGATATAAAATTATCATTTTTCAGTGTCTCCATGGCCTCAAAGTGCCATAGGGTTATTATACAAATGTAAAAAAAAATTCACTAAAATATTGGAAGTTGAAATGTATGAAATGTCTTGATTTCACATCAAGATAATATAAATCCTATCAGTTTAATTATTTAGAATATTTCCCATAAGGGTTATAATGACTATTATAAAAGAGTTTAGTATATTCAATTCAATTTTTAATAAGGTGATTGATTTTATTTACTTGAAAAATTTGGAGAACGAAGTGGTTTCTATACATTTTCAACTGGAAATGTATCTTCTCCATCATTTTTTGATATCATTGTGCATTTAATGATTTATTTTTTACAATAAATAATTATTTGTGGATATGTATATATACGTTTGATGTATCATTTTGAAAGTTATATAATGATATTGAAGGGGTGTGTTAAGACCCCATATTGACCTAAAGCCTCTATTTCTAAGAAGTGTATTTATGTGGAAGTTGTAGAGTTTTTTAAAAGTTACTTGTCTGTAGTGGAGAATATAGGTTTTTCTATATCTATCCATGAACAAGTCAATATTGGGGGAAAAGTGATTGGAAGTTTAAAATTAAAATAATTGAAAAGTGGATATATAATGAATGTATATTTATACATATTGAATAACATAGATGATGGTTAACCATATATAAAATTTCATATTAATTTGTTAATGAAATGTTACTTAAATATGAAAGAAATGTGAATTTTGAATTATAAAAAAAAGAAATAATTTTCCAATGTTTAAAGAGATCGTGCTTGGTAGATTAGATGCTTCAAAAACATTAAGATAATTTTTGGGTAACCCATGTTTAAATTTGATAGCATGGTTTAGTTAAGACATTAATTGATATACATTTAATACGAAATATCATGATAATAGAAGTACAATTCATAATCTCATTGTATTGGTGTTCATATGAAGAAATTCATTTTCTGAGTTCCAAAGAAAAAAACTAAATCTTCGCATCAAGGGAATATTATGGATTCTTTGAAGAAATATTGGAGGTTAATTACATTAAATTTAATGTTATAATTTTTAACTGAAAATGGGTTATCGATTAAAATAGAACCAGACACAATGAATTCAGAATCACATGAGTACATTTGAATACATTTGAATACATTTGAATACACATATGGTCAATTAATCAGGGAAACACATAGAAACAAATTATATGTTCTTGATCAATCTGATATGAAGTGATCTAGAATTTTATAAGAAAAAATAGTATATTGTTGATAAAAAACTTGATGAAGATGAAAATTTATGTATGATACTAACTTATATGGAATGCTTATTTGATAATATTGATGAGCACATCATAGACATGGTTTGTGCCATACAGGATGATTATATGGAAGTAATTTGGGAAAAAAATATTTATTACTTTTCTAATATCAAAGTTAACATATCTTTCTTTCTTGTTTAATTTTTTGAATTTCATAAAATCTTTGATATAGTAGTTTTTTTTTATTTTTTTAAAAACATATTATGACTAGTAAGTAATTTTTTTATTTATATTAGTTCACTTGTGTTTAGTTGAACATGTTTACCCGTACTTAACATTTCTATTTGTAGATTTTTTAAAAATAATTAATTCTAATCAAATATGTTAAATAAAAATATTTTTTTTAGAATTTTATATCCAATGAAAATTCTTTTGGTTTAAAAAATGGTTTAATATGGTGGATAATTTTTAATATTCACACACTGTTTTTGGTTTTTTCTTCATTAATTTATGTCCTTTAATCTATCATTAATGTTTTTATACTATCAGTTAAATAATTTAATAAATATGATTGAAAATGTGTTTAGTTTGGTTTACTTTTTTTTATCATTTTTCATTTTTCATTTTTCATTTATATGTAATAGTTGGTTTTTTATATTTTTGTACTAATTGTATATTACTCACACATGATTTTTGGATTTTTCCATTTATTTTGGTGATTTCATCTCTTATTAATATTGTTATCATTTTAGATAAAACAGTTATTATTAATAAAAATGTGTTTAGTTTAGTTTAATTTTTTTAATCATTTTTTATGTTTTATTTACTTCTGTATATAATAGATGGATTTGAATAATTATTTTAGTAATGTTTATTGTGTTTATTTTTAGGATAATGGTATATCAAATATATGATCTATCACATACTTTATATGGATTAAAATACCCATAATTCTAGGGAGGACCACACAAACACTCCTTTTGATGAGGCTCCTCATCCTTGTTCATTTGATCAATATATTTATATAGAGGAAAAATATATATAGGGTCGGTAAACACAAAAACACACGTTTACTAAAATTATTAGTTGTCTGTAGCTGGGACCAGATGATTACAGTTGACTTTGATGATATTGATATTCCTAGGGGTCTAAATTCAAAAAACATATAAATAGTTTTAATACAGGGTTGGATAAAAATATATTAATATTTTGATTTCTTATTAGGGAAGTTCTGAAAAAATAAAAATATATCAATTATGGGACATAATTTTGGAAATATCATTTGTTATTATTTTACTTTTTCATGAACTATTTATACTAATATAGGGTTTCCCCATTCTTATCAGATGACATATGATATTCTTGATACTGGATGATTATGGAGGAAATTTTTATAATAGACTTCTATGATATGGAGGTATTTTAAATTCTCCCTCACAATGAATTTCATTTTTTGGAATTGACAACATCAAAATATATGTGATATATATGTGTTTCAAGATGTAGATACATGGAATAAATTTATTTAAAGAAGACATCAAGAAGCATTTTTGTTATGTAATGTTTTATAATTTAAATTTTTATTTATATTAATTATCATATTAATGATTTATTTATTATTAATTTACAAAAAATCGGGAGATATCATCAAGAGATACAATCCAGAAATGTATGCCATCCTATATTTTCTCATGTAGGGTATATGTTATTGGAAGAAAAAATAATTGATAAATTTTTTTAAAAATTGAGAGATATGTCTTTAGGCTCTGTAGAATTCAACCACCTCCCCACCATCATGACATAAAAGAAGGAAGAGGGTTCATATGATAAAAAGGGGACAATATCTTATGAAAGAGTCGTGGGTTTTAGTTGGTAGGATTTTAAGAATTCTACTTTATTTATTTATTTAAGTTAAATTAATTATTTATATATTGTGATTCAATACTGATTTTATCAAGTATTTTATACAATAATCCCCCAAGGAGAAGATAACATGGAAAAACATTAAAACAAAGAGTATGAAGGTTATTTTAGTGATTTATTGTGAAATCCTGAACACCTGGTTTGTATGTGAGGATACACAAAATATGTATAGGTAAAAAATGTATTTCTTAATTTTAAAGCTTATTTAATAGTGGTCGTTTATAAAAGAAAAATAGAATCTTTAGAAGATATAGTTTAGGATATTCATTAGATGGTGGGGGATAGAATTAGAGCTTCAGTACAATCTTTTTTTTGACATGGAAATATAATTTCAGGATGCTAATATCACTCCTCCACCACAGCCTATAGATCCCACTCCTCCACCTCCTCCCACTTATCCAACTCCTACACCTCCTCCACTGCAATTTCCCATTTATTTTGAGTAATATGGTGATGATCCCCAACATCATATTATTACATATGAGATAATATATTATACTATGGAAACCATTCATCATTAATAAATAAATATAGGGAGTCTTATGGTCACTATATAAGATATTATAGATATATCTTCAAAAATTCCATTTCTTCTAGATGAGGTTAGTATATTTGGGAACTGTATTGGCCATTTTTTAGTTTGGACATCTATAATTGATTGAAAAATTACCATTTAGGTATGTGTATATTATATTATTTATTTCATATTTTGTTTTTTTTACATTTTAATGTTTATATATTTATCTTTTTTACAGGAATATAGACAAAACCAAACACATGATGTTATAAATTTAGATAAAATATCTTCAAGTATTGATATATTAGCAACATATTATAATTTTTTGTTAGAATTTTATAGCACTCCAAAGTAATATGACATTTGTGGGTGTGAAATGGATTTGATGATTTTTAAAAAATATATCCTGGAACTTGTAACTAGAGATTAGTTGGGCATCAATGTGATGCAATTATTTTACATGTAAATCGATTAAAATATATGTTTTAGTTACTTAAATTTATTGAAACAATATAAATATGTCTGTTTTTGTATTAGGTTTCTTTATACAATTTGGGTACAACCTAATATAACAAGAATATATGAATTTGTGGACATACAGTTTTTTTCACCTATAGCAAGGAAAATCACTAATGCAGAAAATAACTTTTTAAATTATTGATAGAGTTCAAAATAATACAATTATTTAATGTTGTATACTTAATTATATTAAAGAGTATGAAACAAATATCTCAAGATGATTTATATGTCTCCTAATATAATAACTACATGCAAAATATTTATATTTTTATTAGTGGACACTGAATTTTTGGTGTTTTATATCCAATACATAAGAAACTTTACTTACTATACTCTATTCATAGTGAGTACAATAAAATTTTATGAATGTATTAAACATGTAAGTTTGAATATTTGAATATTTGTATACATATTATAATGATATGTGAATTTATTTTCATACGTATTATTTTCAAATAGGGAATGAGATTACTTAATAGATACATAAAAAAGAAAAGAAAAAAATCCAAATATATAAAAGCAAAGGTGACTTTTCATTTAAAATTATTTCATTTTGGCTGCAAGTACTTAAAATGTTATTTTGAATTAATTTTTTTAAATAGAATTTTCACCAATAATAAGGAGTAGGGAAGTGTGAATACTATGTTATAAGATTCATCATTGAAATAATTTCAATGTGGATAGTTATAAAGTCCTAGAAGGTTATATTTTTTTTATAAATATTTCATTTAAATTTTTATTATTTTTTTCAAAATACATGTTAAATGATTTTTTTTATAATTTTCAGATTTTTTATGAACTTCATACATGTAATGAAAAAGATCTAAAACAATTAAAAAGTGAATTGGTGAATTATATCATAGGTCTAATTGGGTTTTTGTATATCTATAACATAAATTGTAATTTTTAATGTCCAAATTGTTAATGTTTGTATTGAAACTCTTTTTATGATATAATATTTTCATCCCTATATTTTTCTAGTATTTTACTATAATGTTTAGAAGTATAAATTAATAGAATTTTATTTTTGTTAAAAATAATTCAATTCAATTATTTTATAACCGATGTGAAAAATTTTAAAATGATATTTATCACCTTAGTTTTTTCTAAAAACAAGTTTGATTAAACATTTTTCATATTGGGATTCAGATATACGTTATAAAAAACAATTAATAATATATATTTTCATGTTGGTTTTTATATATTCAACTTGGAAACCCATGAATTATTGTCTTTTTTTATGGTTTGTTTGAAAAAAAAAACAATGTGGTAATGTATTTTTAACGTTGGTTATTTAGGAAAACCGACGTTAAAACATATAACCACGTTATATTTTCATAACCCGCATGAAATAACTCATCCAAAATGTATTTATAATGTTTTTTATTATTAAATCATGTTAATCTTTTTTTTTAAATTCCACCTTAAGTAACATCGTGTTGTAACCGATGTTAAAAACCTAAAACAAACTAACATGAAAACCCCTTTTCCACTAGTGTTTCAAAGATTTATCTCTTCCGTAAGTTATTGGATACCTAGGTATTGTAATATATTAATTTTATTGTGCATATATTTGTGTTTATGGTTTGATCTTACCTCTCAAGGATCCCTTTTTTCCTTCATATATTGATTTTAACTATAGGAAAGTGGTTTCCACCGGTTTATCGGGGTTTGAATTAGTTAAGAATTAGTTATTTCATGTGGCACACTCATTTTATAAAACAATTATTCTTTCAATATTTTCTAAAGATTTTTTATTTTAAATCTGCTATATATGGTATTTCTGAAGGATTCTTACATATGGTATTAATTTTTTCACATTTTTTACCTTAGGTTGAAAAGAAGACTAGTTTTTAAATCATGATTTGATTATAATAAATGAAAATGGATTCTAGTGGATTGATGAAAGGACCTTATTAATAGAATTTTATATCATTGTAATGGTAAAAGAACATATGAACCTAGTATCTAAGGGACAAACACTAGTCTTAAGTATCCTTATAGTATTATTCCTCCCTAACTATATAAATTAGAGTAAGATGAATGTTGTAATGGTGTGTATGTGTGTCTCCACACCACTAGGATAAAGAATGTACTCCTTAGTGTTTGGATGGATAGTGCTTCATGGGTTGGGTAAAACCATGCTACTTGGCTAATTAAAAACATCCTTAGAGGTTTGTACAAAAACATGGACTGATCATTAGTTCATAGGTTGATATAAGGACCTAGGATGCCTAAAACATTATATTACTTAGGGATCTCACATGTATCATGATTATACATTGTTTATTTTCATGGAATTTATTTTTATTTAAAAATTTCTAATGCATATTAATTGATTTCTTGGATTTATAATTCATTACATACTATATTATAATCTATTTCAAACATGAATTCTTTTGTTTATCTTACAAGGTTATTCATGAAACACTTGGTTAGGCCCTAATGGTATAGTGTTTCCCATGCCATATATACACACAATGGATGTATAAAAACCTTTTTTTATTGGATCAGGTAAAATAAATGTGTTTCTTAAAGGTAATGAGTATTCAATTTAGAAGTACTACAGTTATTGGTGGTGAAATTGTGGGGACATGACACCCATTTCACATCGATATGGGTAGCCATTGTCATTTCCTTTTGTATATAGAATATATCACCTACTCGACACCCATCCCATTTAATTTTTTCTTATATATTTTGTGACCCTACTATTTGATTCTTATTTTGGTTCGAAATATATATAAATATTGTTTTTGTATGGTACAATGTTTTTATTTATGAACTTGTATTTTATTTTTATTATTTACATGTGATTATACATTAGAGTATGACATTCCATGTTATGGAAAGGTCATGTTGGGTTTGTGCCTCAACCTCATTTGATGATTCAATTGATAAAATAATTCTCAATGGAGTTCCATGATTACCAATAACCTTTTTCCGTCCAACAGGGATTGGAAATGTCCCATGATCAATGTTGCAGGATATACTAAGTGGCCGATTTAGGGGTATCCCAGGTTGGTTCATGATAAAATCGAATCAAATCTAGTTTTTTGATTTAAATTATCAGGTGATTTAGGTATACTAGAGATATGATTATTAGAGATTTGTTGAGGGGGTATAAAGGGGTGTTAAACCAAAAACTTTAGTACCCAACTCTGAGTTTCCCTGTGATATTGGGAATGTGTTTTGGGTTTTGTATTTTATTTACCCATTCTTTTTGGGTTGGGTGTGTGGGTTACAAACCATACAGATGAGCTATATTTCTTGGATGAGAGATTCTTTATGTGTTTCTATATTTTTCATGGGTTTATTTATATCTAAAATGATTATGAATTTGATCTAAAATTTATCATTCATTTGATGGTTTCCCTTTTATTTTACTTCTTATAATATAATTCCCCCCTGAATTCAACTTGTGAAATCTATAAAGGGATAAATAGATAACCATAATTGGGAAAATCCCCCAGTAGACTAGAATCATATTGAGGTTGTGGTTTCAATTGTCTGATATATGGACCAAGAAGATAATCCCTCCCCTAATCAAGTTAAAGATGATGGTTCTAAATTTGATAAGGATCAAGATCAATAATTCATTCTTCATAACCACCATAATATTATAAAGTAATGATCCTGAAGAAGACAAGGACTTACTAGAAAAGATAAATCATAATTTTTAGTTTCTAAAGAGCCTGACTTCAATTAAGGTTAAATATGTTGAAATTATTCTTGAAGTCCCCATACATAAATTTTTGAAGTCTCTAATTAAAGAAAAGAAACACAAAATCATGGAATTGAGGGGTTTTAATGTGATTTAAAAAAATATATTTTTATCTAAAAATGATAGAAATAATCTTGTCTTGGGAATTTCTATCTGTGTATTAATGTGAATTTTTTTTGAGTATTCAAATAGATTAATAGGTCCTGTTCATTTTTCACTTGAAAATGGTATCAAATGAAAAATTAAATGCCCAGAGGTTTGAAATGGGTCTTTGGACAAACATCTGATATTAGGTCTTTATTTTGAAGCTCCCCACATATATTGAGTTTTTCAATGAATAATTTATGGTATATAATGATAATTATATGATGTTAACAATTATTATTTAACCTATCATGTCTTAGGGGTTTTTAGTAGTCTACTTAAGAATAATTGGAAGTGTGTTGATCTAGGAAGGGTGGGTAGTATTGGATCCAAATACTTGTATTAGTTTTCATCATTTTTAATATCAGTTGGTGGATACCCTGTCTGTTATTAATGTGATAGTTTTGGGAATACACGATCATTATTATAGAATATTAATAAGGTTATCCATGCTTGAGGGTGTCTAGGACACTTATAGAGGTTTAATATATCTAGTTCATCTCACTGAAGTGGTATGGGATCCTCTATTGGATCGTAGGAGTATCAAATGGCTATAAGATGGGGTGAATTATTGTTTAAAAAATTAAACTAAAAAAAACACAAAGCCTCTTTTGTTAAAAATATAATACATAAAAATAATTTGATGGTCAAAGTGTATAAATTATATTACAAATTTGTTCAACAAATCAGAGTTTCTAATCAGGATAAAAAATATCCCGATCAAACATAATTAGAAAGATCAGTAAAAAAGACATTCTAATATAAAATTCATAGAGGAATTCAATATATGTATAAAATAGTAATATGAAAGCATATAACAAATAAAGAATGAATTACAAGCTTTAATAAAGTAGTTCTACTCTTTATCCTTATAAGTTAACAAAGTCATAAATCCTAACTAAAGATATCCACAGTGTTAAATCTACTATAAAATTTTTTCATTACACACTAGGGGAGCCCTTGATATGATGATTGAAATTATTCTCTCTTCAAAAACCCTTAAATCCATTTATATCATGATTAGTGTCAACAATATATTTGAAAACTCTAGAATCCGTTGATCAGCCTGATCGGTACCACATGTCTTCTAATCTCCAGAATCCCTCGATCTAAACATTTATCAAAACAAGAAGATACCAAAGAAAATTTTATACGTATTTTAAAATTCCTCACTCAGAATCCTTAGAACACAACACTCAAGAATATTATAATGTGTATGAATGAGATATTCAGGTAGAGAAAAATCTCAGACGTGGTGAGTTTAAAATGCATCAGCACCCAAATACTAAAATGCATTCTAATTTATTGGAATCCCTCCATCAATCATATTTTCTATTAATCTTAGAGTTTGTTTCAATGGAAATAGGTGTTATTCACTGGACAACTCAACAAAACATATCCATCTGATGTTGTTCTGAATGAAATATTACAATTCTATAAAAAACTCTACCCGATAAAAATAATTACAATGCTCCACTTATAAACTTTTTTTAGTATAAAGATTTAATATATTTTCAATATGATGAATTGAAATATGGTCAGTTTGATGAATCATATATACTTTTAGTCATATGGATATAAATTTGGTCAGTCTAAGGGATATAACATCAGTCAATATGATGTATCAGATTAAAAAATATATAGTTTATATTCATTTATTTATAAACTATATCTATGTTCAATATAAATGTATTTTTCTATAAAAACATTCGTAAAACACATTGGATATACATATTTAGTAAAATAAGGTTTTAAGAAAGTGCTTTTAATTTTCAAAACTAAGGAAAGAAAAAGTATAAATTTTAAGCATTCGACTCAACAATCTCACCTTTGGGGGAAATCAAGAAACACAAAACTTAAAAAATGAAAACTGTTAACTTTGAAATAAAATAAAACCCTTTGCAGGTTTAAGAACATCAATTGAATTATTCATTAGGAATATCTTCCCTTTAATTATCGTATCTCCCCTGTGTTGATAACATCATTTTTTCATCATTCTTGATCCAATAGTAATAAACAATACATTTAATTCTCCCCCTCAATAAATTTTTTCTTTAGATAGTTTATCCCATTTAAGTAATTACTCTCCCTTAAAGAATTTCTCCCCCTTTGTAATTTTCAAAAATTAATAGGAAATGTAATATATTGTCTTGAAATATTAGAAAAAAATCATACAAATCAATTTTTTTGAGTAACTATTCATCCAAGATAAGTAAGAACATTCATCCAAATAAAATTGGAAGGAATTTAGAAAAAAAAAATGAGAATAATATATTCAAATGATATCATTCTGAATAAAATTTCATTCAATTTTTTTTATCGAAATGAAAACATTATGTGTTCAGAGAAACAAATATTCATTCCTTTTTATATAATTTCTTGATAATGAATTTTTACTTCTTCAAATCTTCTTGATTCATATGAGACTTAGCTATTGAAGAATCATGATTTTCTATCCTCTCTCCCTTGATTGAGAGCCTCAGATTCTCTACCTTCAAACATACTCCCTCCTCTTCAAGAAACATGATAGTATTTTTTCCTCCTTTAACCTTGGAAAATATTTCTCAAAATAATGAATCCTGATAATATTTTCATTAAAAATTTCAATTTATTATTTTAGTTATGAAATTTCCAAACTCAGATAATCCAATGATTATTTAAAATGTTCCAAAAAAATTAGTTTATCAGAGACATCAGAAGAAAACTTCTCAAAACAATTACCTATTTCAAAATATAATTACATGACTTCCACAATATGATCATCATGTTATTTTAAGTCTTCATATACTTGTCTCAACCAGTGTACAATCATATTTAATATTATTTTATATGAATTAGATTTATAATTTAATTTTTTTAACTCTACTTCATTCTGAACAACTTACTCTGTCAACAATTTAGATGATTCCAAATTCTCATTAAAACTATTCTGAATCTAATTTCACCATTATTCAATGTTTGAAAGCTTTTTCATTGAATATAATATCTATTTCAAAGTCAGAAAAATAAAACCTATACATTTTTTAGCCTCAGTGGCCAATGAATCTGATGACTTCGACAAACCGTCTACAACATGTTGGCGAGATGGTCCAACATCTACCTTTTTTCCTTCAACAATTTCTTAGTCTAAAACATTTACCATATATACCTCTCTATTTGTTTCTTATTTGTGTTATACTTTCAAATGAGAATATTTAGGTTCCTCACCCTCATGTGATGATGATTTATCAACCACATATATGTCTAAAATATGGTTCTTATTAGATTTAGTTGATAAGAAAGTGGATGATGATGATGACTGTGACGATATTTATTCTTCTTTAACTTCTTAATATTATTCTTCTACTTATTCATATTCATAATGTTCTTTTTTATCTCTTTATAACTATTTCATAGTTATTAAAACTCCATTTACAAACTTTTCAATTTGTTTCTATAATTTATTCTGCACTAAATTTTTAATTGATAATTTGAATGATTTTTCAACTAATTTGATTAACATATATTCCAATAAAAATTGTTTTTGTTTTTAACTTGTCAACTAAATATGGGATTATCGATATTTCAATAAATTCTAAATCTTATGGTGTCAATGGATCTTGAATTTTCTAATTAGATATAGAATTTATTTGGATCCGGTAATAGGATGAACTAATGGGAATGGTGAACCAGATATAGGTTGATTGGTTGATTCTTTTTCTACACCTTTCAGAACATTTTCCATCATCATAGCCTTTTCTATTATTTTATTCTAATTATTCTTCTTATATACTTCTTTCATTCCATTTAATGTTTTTTGTTTAAATATAAAACCTCATCCTTATATACTCTAAATTATGTATCCCCTGAATTATTTTGAGTATTATGAGCCATTACCTTCTGAAAGTAATCATTGAAGATTTATTTTTTCCTATTTTTAAATCATAGGACGAGAGGATTCTGATTTACCTTTCTTGGAATTGTTTCTTTTTTATTTAAAAAGTTATACATCAGAAATAGTCTTTTCTAATTTTTCCACAAACATTTTCAACTCCAGATCAAAATACAATTTCATTATCACCATGTTTTATTCAAAAATAAATGAAAACATTACTCGAATAGAATATGAATTATTCTTAATAAAAAATACTATCATATAGTTAATGAGAATCTTGTTTATAAAACATGATAAGATATGTATCTAGGACTTCATAGATGGTTTATTAATTACTTTGATAGAAGAAATAAAATCTTTAGTATATTTTATCTACCTCATATTAACACTAAAACCCAATATGAAAATAACAATAACCTTAAGAGTATACCTATCACCCTTTCTCAGTATAACATATACTTTTATAAATAGAGTTACCACTTTCATATCCGTAGTGAAATGAAATTTTTTTTAACCTTCTCATTAAGTAGAAAATGAAGATTCAACTTTTGATTTTTAAAAACTATCAAGATTATCTGGATGCTTATGGGATGCAAGGTTTGTCTCATATTCCAAGGGGACTTCAACTAAGTGAGAAACTTTTGGAATCACCAGCTAATAACTTTCACCCAAAAAATTGAATAATATTACATGAATCTTCTTCCATTATGAATTCCACTATAGAATATATTTCCTTAACTATATCCAGATAGTTTAAATCAAAATTGTCTTTTTTAACATAATTATTCTCCCAACCTTGAAATTTAATAACAATTTTTAACCTAGAATCATATGTTATATACCAATTTTTCTCAATCATCCCATTGTATAACAACTTAAAACATTGAAAAATCTTCTGTTGAAGCCATCAAATTAAAATAGAATCCAAAAATTGAATGAATGGAAAAAAAATTTATTGATCTTAAATTGGAAAGATAAGGGTCGATAGGCAATACAAAGAATTGATGTGGGAAAAGGGTGACCTACTCCCATATATATAGGTCCATGGGGGGAATTTAATCTTCCATAGATCTAATATCTCATATTTAAAACTGCATTCTAATTTAATGGTTGAGATTTAATTCTTTAATGATTCAAAAATTATTCTGAACTCTTAATGATTTTTAAAGAAAACTAATTTTTCAGACTATTGAAATGTACAATTGTATAAAAATTAATAATTGAAACATACGAAAAGTTTTTAAAATAAAATAATATGTAAAATAACATAAAAATTACATTAAAGTATAATTACAAAAAATAAAATATTAAAAGAATACCTCTACGAGAAAAAATATTAAATTTTGGTATGAAAGATATGTACAGTAACCTATTCTTCTTGATTTTCGTAAAAGAAATTGAATATGATAATAATTTTATCAAAATTAATTTCTAAAAACATTTTGTAAAAATTTATATACCAAAAAACATTTTGTAAAATTTTAATTTTAGAAAAACACTGTTTAAAAATTTTAATTTCGAAATTTTTGGTTACACATTTTGATTAAAAAAAATAGAAAAACTAAAACGTTTAGAAAATAATTTTCTTAGTAAACTAAAACATAAGTAATAAAAATTTGAGAAGGGGATAAATAATTTAAGAGTATTGGTAAACAAGAAGTTTATATGAATGATCATTTGATATTGACCATTCAATGATTCTGTTTTGTATATTCAAATCTATTGAAACTAATATGTTTAGTAAAAATATCAATAAGTTTTTATTTTATTCTGATGAATTGTAAAATTATATCTCATTTTTATGAGTTATATTGAATGAAATGGTGTTTCATATCTATATGGTTTTCATGTGAGATATGTTTTAGGGTTTTACATAAATCAAAGGCGTTTGTGTTATCTCACAAAATTTGAGTTTCACTAAATCTCATTCCCTAATCAGTGAGTGTGTGTTGTATCCATAACACATGGAAACAAAAAATTCCAACTACGACATATTTGGCCTCAATAATGGAAAGTGATACCATTTTTTGTTTCTTACAAGACTATGAAACTAAAGCTTCTCCTAATAAATGACATGTTTTGAAGGTACCCTAACTATCTATTCTACATCAACCAATTCCAGTATCTTCAAAACTTTTGACCTTAATATAATTTCTAGATGATTAAAATAAACCAAAATCCATAGTTTTCTTAAGATAAACAAATATGTCACATAATTAGTTTGATATTATGTTATATTTTATTCAAATCTTGAACATAATAATATAGAACACATTAAATCTGTATGACTTGTTTTTAAGGAATGTAAACTTCCCATAATTCCTCTAAAATTCTTTTTTACTAAATGGTTTCCCAGTTTTATTAATATTTTTTGTTTTTGAGGTTCAGATAAGATTACTAATAATTTTAGTATTTTCATATCTGAATTTCATAAAAATATCTTTTATGTAATTATGTTGATATATGAATGTTACTTATGGGTTTTGTTAAATTTGAACACATAGAAAATAAGTATGCTCTCCCATAGATCTCATTTCAAACTCATACCTCATAATATTTGAAAACTAATCTGTTAAAGTTTTTTGAGTTGACCAAAATATAATTTCATCAAAATATATTTGAAAATGATGATTTTCTTAGAATCATCTTTTATAAAAATAGTTGGAGCCACAGCTCCCTTAAAAAAGTTTTTTTGTAACAAAAATATAGTTAATCTATCATACCAGACTCTAGGGGATTTTTATGTCCATAAAGTTCCTTAGTAAGTTTAAAAACATGTTTTGGATTATTTGAGTTTTCAAACCCATGGGGTTGTTATACATAAACTTCCTCATATAAATATCTATTAAGGAATGTACACTTCACAACCATTTGAAATAGTTTTATGTTTAAGAATATTGCATATTCTAGATGTATATGAATAGATTTAATTATACCTAAAAGTGCCTAAGTTTATTTATTACATATTACTTATTGTTGATTATATCTTTTATAAACAATTATACCTTTATTTCCAACTATTATTTCATTTTCATCACATTTGTTTTGGAAAGCCCATTTTACTCTAATTTCATAAGTATTTTGTTGTTAAACAAATGTCTAGACATAATTCCTATCAAATTCATTGATTTCATATTGCATTGATTTTATAAAATATTTATCACTTAAATCCCCATCAAGTGTATTTGGTTCTAATTGATATAAAAACACAAAATGTAAAAAAAATCTCTAATAAATTCTATCCTTAACTGTTTGATCTACACCACTAATGATATTATCACTATGATGATTCCTATGAATAAAATGGTTATTTGGATTTACAAAAATCTATTATTTAATAAAATTTTGAAATTATTATTTATCTATAACTTCAAAAAAATTATTATTTGTTCACTCATGAGAAGAACTTTTCAACATAGGTTGAAAATACATTTTAAAAAAACGTCTAAAGATGTAGTTTGAGGTTCTTTGAAAAGAACCGGATCAGAGTCATCAAAATTCACTTTTACTTTTTCCTAAAAATACTTGTATTTTTATTAGAAATTATAAATGACTCACTATTTATATAATAACTTGAAAATATTCCTTCTTCATATTTTGGATTGAATTTATTTAACTTATCTTTAGTTATCAAAATGAATAATTTTCTTCTCAAAAATTGAAGTATGAAAGTTTTAGTTTCCTTACACTCCATAACTCATAAGAAGTTTAATTAGAACTCAATTTATAGAATAAAAGTTAGTAATAACTTCTTCAACCCAAAAAATTTTAGCAACTGAGTATTCACTCACCATGGTTCTAGCAATATTTTGAATAATACTATTTCTTCTTTTGACTATACTATTTTTATGTGGTGTTCTAGGTGCCAAAAAGTTATTTATTATAAATTTTTTACTACAAAAATTTTCAAAATCATAATTTAAAAATTCTCTACCATGATCACTACGAATATTTATCAAGAAGTGCCTTTTCTCATTTTTAACACTAGCTAAAATGGTTTTAAGATAAAAAAAGGCTTTAGACTTGTTTTATAGAAAATAAACCAACTTTTATCTAATTTATTCATCAACTAAAACATATAAATAGTATTTTCCACTAATACTCTCAGTTTTTTAGGACAAAACAAATCCATGTGAATAAAATGTAAAGCATTGAAAGTTGATACTTCACTAATGAATTAAAAATTGACTTGTGTTGCATAAAAAATTGACAAGGATCATATACTTCTGAATTATTGAACCTTAGTTATAGTAGGTCCTTTAATATTCCTTTCTTAGATAACTTAGCCAGATTTTTAAGATTAAATTTTCTTAATAATCTATAGCATGAGTAATTATGTTCTTCCATTACACTATGGGAAGGTTGATCTTTTCCCTCAAGGTCTTATAAGTTTACTGTGTAAATATTATCATGCTGATTGGTAGAATGAATAAAGTCATCATTAGAAATATTAACAATACATTTATAATTCTCGAAGTTCACAAGATAACCCTCATCACGTAATTGTATTTTTCTAATAAGGTACTTCTTAGGTCCTATAATAAATGAAACATTTGAAATTAAATATTTTACAAGAAGAATAATGTTACATATTCTGATAATTTCTCATTGATAATTATCTATAAATGTTTCATTACCACCTTTTATCTTTATATTCTTCTTAATGAAGTTCTTGTTTCCAGTCATGTGTCCGGGAAAACAATTATCCATGTACTAGATATTTTTTTTGTTGGTACATTCATTATTTCTCTGAAAATAAAAATTGTACCATTATATAGACCAAAACTTATTGGGTTCGGTATTATCAGAAAGAAAGATTTTAGGAATCCAAATTTTTCCAAATTTACAATTTTAAACAAATTTAAATTATTTTTTAAAAATGTATTCCTCTAATTCCCATCACTTTAAAATTTAGTGAAAATAGATAAATCTTGAGAAAAAATAAGTTATTATTAAAAATAGGTTTTCTATTAGTAAAACCAAATCCAGAAACAAATTTACAAGGTCTAATTTGATTTTAAATTTTACCAAAGCCTTACAAAGCAGAGGTAAATTTAGACAATATATTTTTTAAACTTTATATTTCATAATTTATTTTTATGACCAAATTTTTATCATTAGTAGCCTTTTTTATTTTAACTATTTTAAAAAAAATCACTACGTAATCTCGTTTTTTAAGAATAAAACTTTTTAATTTCTTTTGAATATATTATCCTTTTCTAATTAGATTTATCTAAATATATAAAAATATCTTGTTTATTAGTAGTGAGAATAAAAATCCTTGAATTCTCTTTCACATGTTTTTTTTGAGAAATTTCATGTTTTTTATGCCTTACAATTTTCATTGTCAAGTAATTTTGAAAATATTGAAACTTTCTCAAAACATTATAAAAATTGTTTTCTGCAGATAAATAAGATTATTTATAAGAAGTTGTTGTATTTTTTTCATTATTAATATCAGGATAATTTTAATTTAAATTATGATTTGTAAGATATTCTTTTCTTACCTTATCGATGAAACATTTGTTAACCTTTGGTATAACTTTATAGAATCAGATATTCTATTGATCTGATTTATCATTGTCAGATGAATTCTCCAAATAATATTCACATCCACTAGCACTCCATGTATCTGAATATTTCAAAATATTTTATTTTCTTATGATCATAATTCTTTTTTGAATTTATATCATAGTTTCTTTCCTTTTTATAATTTATCATCAACATAAGTCAATCGAGTCTAATATGTATATCTTTCTTACATTCATAACATATCACTATTTAATAATCATTTCTATCACCTTTTCCCTTGAAATTTTTATTATATATGTGTTAGTAATATTTCTTCAAAATTATATTATTTGTCCTTTTCAAAATATTATATAGTTAATTTCCTAATTGCTTTAGGAAATATTAACTAACTCTGTAATATCTTTCTTATTTTTAGAGCTCTGTGCAACTTTGTTAGCATATTGTACCTTATTAAGAACATTTGATGTAGTTTCCAAAGTAACTCATCCATTCTTATTTTTTTCATTTTCTCAACATACCTTTTCATTATTCCCTCACACTACATAAGGGTTCCAATCAAATCATTAAGAGTAAGATTAGTAATCCTTCCAGTCTCATCCTAGACAGTTCTTTTCGATTCTTATTCACCAAGAATTATCTCTATAAACTTTTCCACTATGATTCAATCTATAATATTTTTTTCGACAAATTATTGTAAACTATTTACAATACTAATAAATTTATGATTAATTTTTTAAATTGACTGACCAAGTATAAAATAAAATCCTTAAAAATATTTTCTAATCATAGATCCTCTTATTTCATAAAATTTAAATGTTCTAGAATGAGTTACCTCTAATTTTATCCATACACTATTTGTAGCTTCATAAGAATATATAATACTATAGATATTTCTAGTCATAGAACATAATAAAATTTTAATTACTATAGAATTCAACTAATATTAAAAAATTTATTGATTATTAAAATTAGTAACTTCTTTATCTGGAATCATTTAATTTACAATCAACATAACAATGTAGTTAACTCTAGTGTTGACAAAAAAAAAATCATTCTATCTTTATAGTTATCATAATAATTAGTATAAAAAAATTGGTCTATTAGGGTTTATATTCTTTAGAGTATCAATCTTTAATCTTTCTATATTTTAAAAATATAAACTCTTCCTATAATAAAATTCAGTGTAGACAAAATTTACAAAAAACTAAATAACTTGCAGTTGATAAAAAAAAGTAAAAAACATGGAATCTATATTACTAGAACCTACTCCAATTCCAGTTTTTAGATCATGAGAGTATATTATGGCTATAAGAGAAAATTGTTTTTAAAAAAATTAATCTAACAGAAAACCCAAAAACTATTTTGTTAAAAAGATAAGACTCAAAATTCATTTGATGATCATAGTGTATGTATGAGATTTAAAAGTCTTTCAATAAATCATAGTCATTAGTTGGGATCAGAAATAATTGAATATAATAGATCTTAGAAGTACTGGTAAAATAAAATTTTTAATATAAAAAACACATTAGAAAGTAAAACGTGAAGAAACAATTAATATAAAATCTTGTAAAAATGTAAGATAAATCACAATCTCTATAAATTTTATTTTACTCTTTAACGATAAAAGTTTGAGAAGTCAGAAATCATGAGTTAAATATCCATACATTTCAGGCTACTTTAAAGGTCTTACTTTCCACACTAGAAAACCCCTTAATACGATGATCATAATAAATTTTTCTTCTAAAACCTTAGATACCCTCAAAATGATGATGGATGTCAGTTCTAGATTCTGATTCCCTAGAACACCTCGATCATCCTAATTTTTATCAAATGTATTACTATACCCAAAATCTTCTAATATAAACCTTTATCAAAGAATGAAAATACAAAATTAATATGTTCTAAGGATTTTAAAATTCATCACTTGGAATCCTTAGAACACAACTCTCTAAAATATTAACAAGCATAAGAATGAGATGTTCAGGTAGAGAAAAATCACAGACGTTTTGAGTCACAATTGAATCAACACCTAGCTCCTAAAATTCAATCCTATTTATAGGGATCTATCAAATGGTCATATTTTCTATGAATCTTTGAGTTTTTTGCAATGAACATAGATTTTATTCAATTTACAACTCAAGAAAATTTCCATATAAGATGTCATTTTGATTGCACTATTACAAAGTTGTAACAAATTCCATCTGACAAAAAAAATTCCAACACTCTGATCAGATTATTTTGTTAGTTATAAAAGATAATATATTGTCAATATGAGGGAATAAATTTTTATCAGTTTGATTAATTAACGATACTATCATTCTTTTGGATATGAATTTGGTCTGTCTGATGGACATACCATTATTTAATCTGATGTATAGGATTAAAAAATATAAATTTCATATTATTTTACATATAAACTATTTCCACATTCATTAGAAAATAATGTTTTCTAAAAAAATTCAAAAACACTTGGGATATACAATTTTTGTAAAATAAGGTTTTCAGAAAGATTTTTTGATTTTCAAAACTAAGGAAAGGAAAAGTGGAAAGTATACAATTTCAAATCAACATCCTAAATGACTAAGGGGTATTATACTTAGTCAGATTCCATTGATTAAATAGGACCACAACCTTTGTTTCTTTGAGGTAGAACTTGGTCATATTATGGTAATAGTTAACTATAGTGAGAACAGAAGGGTAGAAATATGTAACACCCCAAGATTTCATAGTGTGTTATTTCTTCAAAATAATTCAATAACTTGCACTCCACGCAACACCGAGTTCAATCACACCATGACTTACAAAAAAAAAAGCCATTCAAAAGAGGTTATGAATAATATTATCTAAATTTTAAACTTTATATAATCCTTATAATTTTAGAATCCATATTATGAGTTTCTTAGATATAATGCAAGAACAAATTCATTTTCAGTATTGCACTTTTATCAACTAACCCTTTTTAAATACAATATTTTAAACCTTTTGACTAAATGGGGACATCAAAAAAATTTAAAATGAAACATCCCAAGCTTCCACGGTACGCTTTCCTTTGAATAATACAGTAGCGTGTGTTGTACGCAACCTCGAGTTCTAACACACACCACAACTAATTAAACTTGCCGTTGTGAATAGTAATACCTACTTTTTGAAATCATATATATTCAATATTTCAAAATGGACTTCATTTTTAGATTCGGAATATCAAAATTAGCCTAGGGTGAAATTTTGGTACATTTCGGATAACTTTCATATTTTGATGAATAGTGAAAATTACTAAATTTTAATTAAAAACAACTTTTTTAATCAAAATAATTAATAGTGATAAATTATGAATTTGAGTGGTTTTAAAGTATATTTAGAATATATTTTTACCATTTAATATAATGTTGGTCATTGGACATAATTTTACAATTAAACCGAACATAAACAAGTGTCAATCTTTTGATAGTTATTACCTCTTAAAAACACGCTTTTTGTTTTGACAGCGGGAATTAATTTTAAATTAATTTCTGACACTTCTGTGTTTTGAATTTAGGAAAATGGATTCCATATTTGGAATCAGGATGTTCAAATTGTGTAAATAGATAACTTTTATTTTTAGACATTTTGAATAGTTACTGTGGTAAATATTTTATTTACCATGGTTAAGGGTAAATCCGGTAAATAAGGGTTAAAAAATAATATTATAATAATACTAAATTACCCTAAAACGTGTCGTAACCCTATTGGTTGATACATAGTCGACCATGGGCATCTTTGGGTCTATTTTGGGACCCCATGGATCCACTTGTAAGTGATAATGACACTTTATTTTAATTAAGTCAAAATGAATACAAAAATGACACAAGCATATATCTTTTAGAACAACAATTTTTACATAGGGTTATACATGTTGGATTTTCGATTATAAATATTCATTAGAACGATAAAAAGATTTCCTACATAATGATATTTTATTTATAATTTTTAGACATTAAATAAGTTATTTTATTTATGACACAATGATGATGCAGTAATTACTGTAATAGTAAAAAATTAAAATAATTGATATTATAAATACCCAAATAAATATAATATGAAACTTTTAATGAATTAAACTAATTTTCTAGGATAATATGATATATTAGGATTGATTTAATGGACTTTGTTCGAAGTAATAAATCTTTTATGAGTTTCACAAAAATCAACTATTGAATAGTGTCAAAATTGACATAAAAGAGTTCTTAAAACAAATATTATATTATTAATTGATATTAAATTCTTAAAAATCTACGGTTCGGCCAAGAGACTTATATTATGATAGGTTAATCATTAATGGACCACTTGGGGGTCTCTTGGATGTATATAGTAAGTTTATTAACCATAATATATAAAATACAAAGAGACATTGTAAAAGTGAAACTAATTAACTTAGAGTTAATACTTAAAGATAAGGTTAATATAAGTACCCAAACCTGTCTAAATTCTATTGGTTGAGTGGTTTTCGACCTATCCCCACCTTAACCTTTGAATAGTCAACTTTGGAGCCATTAGAAACCGAATATGAATTTATTATAAATTAATATTTCTAGCTTTTCCAAAGGTGCCCCTCACCCCCCTTATAAAAGGGCACTCCTCCTTTTCTTTTCTTCACACCTTCAAAGCCTTTTGGTTCGGCAAAACTCTGCCCAAATACTCTCCCAACATCCCTCACTACAACCTAGAGGCCTTAGTTTGATCAGAAAGCCAACCTAAGGAGCCCTTTTGATCAAATCAAAAGGAAGAACCCGAAGAAGAGGTAATGATTTCACCACCCTTTTCTAAGTTCATTTCTTCTTCCACTTCTTCTTCCTTTGTTCTTACCATTCTAAAATAATAACTCCAGTATCTCACATATACTGTGATGTTATTATAAGTATGGTACAACCATATTCAGTATTCTATCCACCCTTTGAATAACATGTCACCATACGTGCGTACGTACGGCTTACCGTCTCCACGTCGTGGTGTAATTGTTATTCAATATAATATTATTTGGATGGGTATAATAATGATGTGTAACTCATGTAAATAATAAATATAACATGTTAATGATTCTGTATATATGATATACCATTCATTTATATATTATTTTAATATCAAAAGAATGATATTGTCGCTCGTGCGTACGTACGGACTACCGTCTCCACGAACGCGATGAGATTCATTCTCCATCGTATCCATTCAAGTATAATTATCATTTTATGATTTAAAAATGATGTTTAAGGACTTGATATCATTCTGGATATGAATAAGATACAAAAAACATGGCTTATGTAACAAAACATATAAAAGAAAATGAGTAAGTTAACACCCGAAACGATGATAATTCTAAGATATTATTAATAAATCAATGTTAAAAGATCATATATGATATCATATTAATATATATGATTCTTGTATAATTTAATAACAACTATTTCACCATTATACAGGAGGTTAACCTACCCCAACCAAGGAAAAGTACAAGGTAAGGTTTTACTTTGCAACCTCTTCATTATCCAAGGTTGTTTATACGTAATAATCTACTGGGATCTCTTTATCATCCACATCCATGTTTCTTAAAAATGTATTTCAAAACATTTTTACTATTTACTAGAATATGAGTTAAAGTCATTTATACCCTTTTTGACTTTTATAAGTGGTTTATAAAGGAATCTTTCGGTCGTTTTCAAAACAAGATCCTTTTTAACCTTTTCGACAGAATTAAGGTAAGAATGTTTTTTTAACTTATACGGCGGGTGCGGTTATTTTACGCCGTTATAAAATCTTTAAAGCTTCCTTTACAAGCTTATAAGAATATTTTCAAAGTAAATGTTTTACTTTATAAATATGTGATTTTTAAATGATTTCAAAAAAAGAGATATTTCTCTCAAATACAAGAAAACCCAGTGCAAATGTATACGTATTTAATGCAAGCTTAAAAATGTTTTCAGAAAACCTGACTCTCGAGTTTGGTAGACAGGAAGGGATTGGGAGTGGACCCATCATGGCCTGTAATTAGTCGAGTAGTCTCAGAATTAGTTATTTTGTTTTCAGAAGCTTGCATAATATTTTCAGAAAAGCACTGAAGTATATTTGAGCAATTTTAAACGTAAGTATCTTCTAAAAAAATTGCATCGGTAGGTCTCATGAGACAAACTAGTGTCTTGGCACAAGGCCTTGACAAAATCTTATTTGTAGTCTTGGCACGAGGCCTTGGCTATGTGGTTATGATAGTCTGGCATTATGCATTCCAACATTATGAAAGTGGTTATTTATTTTTTTCATGTGATTATTGGATTAGTGGAATATCCATGTGAATAAGTAAATGGAATTATTTCATTTTATTTATGCCATACCATGTTGAAAGTTCATGTTTAAAAGGCTTTTGTTTTAGTTATACATTGCCTTAAATGTTTATTCTTATTGATGAAAGTTTCCACTATATTGTTATCCTTACTGGGCATTTGAGCTCACCCCTTTTCTATGTTTTATTTTTCCCAGGAAGTGAAGATGTAAGTTATGAATGACCTGCAGGGATATTATGAGGGGTTAATAGTGTGGATATGAAGACTTTGTTGTTGTAGTAGTTTTTCGTTTAATGATGTAATGTAAAACTTATGAATATATCTAGTGTTTCCAAGGCTACTAAACCAATCGGTCTTTCGAGATTTGATCTTTCTTGTGATCATGCCAATGTTATGTAATTAATGCACCGACTCTGGGCAGCTGGGGTCGGGGCGTTACAGTTGGTATCAGAGGAAGTTTAGTACAAACCTTGGAAGCTAGATTTAGATAAACTCTGATTAGAGCACGTAGACCTAAGATGAACCTTGAGGATTAGTATAGAAGAACTTCCTAGAATTTTGGTATTGTAGAGATTTTGTGAGTTTTCCGAGCAATACATCCCTGTCTGGATACGAGCAGGTAGAGGCGGCTCTGGCACAGATGTACCTAGGGGTAAAACCCGAAAACACCGCTTTGAGCTAGACTCGAACGGGAACTGGTGCACGACAACGGGCCTTGCTGCACTCTTGGTTACGACACTCCCGGGGGATATGCTTAGGATAACTCTCATTTTCTTTACAAATCATTATGAAGGGTTTATGAGTATATACTTCCTCAAAGAAAACATTTTTATGATTATGGATTATATCCATAAATAGTTAAATTTATGTTAAGTGTTTTATAAGTATGGGATTATGTATTTTGATTCATAAACTGATCTAGTTTATGCCATTGTTTAGAAATGGCGCCCAGTAGAAGGAATGAGAACTCCAGAAATACACATGATTCAAAGAGAAGGAATGATCATATCCTTCATGGTCTTAAGCTAGAATTTATAAGAGAAATAGTCTCCCATGTATTATCATCATATGAAGAAATAATATCATGTGTTGATAAGAAAAGTAAAGAGTTTACTGAGTCCTATGGCTTTGAAGGGAATCAAGAGAAGAAAAGGATGGAAGAGAGAAATATGGATAAAGGGAAAAGGGAAAAGAAGAATTTTCCCATATGTGGTAACTGTGGAAAGAAACACCCAGGAACTTTCCTGAAAGGAATGGGAGTTTGTTGTAAGTGTGGAGGAAAAGGGCACAAATTACGTGACTGCAAGGGTAAGAAAATGGTTTTAAATGTACAATGCTTCATTTGCAAGGAGTTTGGACACTACGCGAACCTATGTCCCAGTAATCAGACTATGCCGCAAATGATGCTATTGGATAATAATCAAGTTATGATACTACCACAGATGAAGAGGAATGATTATGGTTCTTATGTTGATTATGTCAATTGAGTGTTGTATCAACCATGTACTTGTTACAATAATCATGGAGTATATAAGGATTGTACTGCAGTACTATTTCATTAAGGACTTGAGATAGTGTGGAACAAAGAAAAGTGACTCAATAGAAGGATAAATTTTTGGAAAATATATGGTTGAGAGAATGATAAATCATAATATAGTTCTGATACTGAGGTAGTGATTTTGGAATAATATGTGATTGTTTTGGAAAAATTATATTGGATATTCTTGACTACCTTGGAACTGATTAATGATTTGTATATTCCATCATTGTTGGGGTTTAAAACATTTTTTGATTAATGAAGTATATCCAGCTTTCTATATGGAATAAGGGAGCATGAATGTAATCAATAAGGAATATGGTAATTCAGGATGTTTCGGTGTATTAAAAGAATACATGATGAAGGTATTCATATGCTATTACGGGGTAAAAAGGTTATACATTATGTTTACCTTACTTATAAATGTTGGACTGTGAGTTTGGATAGAAGTATTTTGGATAGTTCTAGTTTGGATTATTTTGGATAGCCATAAAAGGACAACCCGGAGGTCGGGCGGCAACCCATCGCGTCCGGCAAGGCTGCGAGACTTGAACCCGCAACCGAAGGGCGACAAGGGTGTATCACCTACCACTGTCCCACGAGATGTCCGAATTAAATAATGTAGTTTTTTTAAAAAAAAGATCTGGTAGATGAATTATAAATTCATTTATTTTGGAACCCTGTACGAATAGTATAAATAGAAAAAAAAATTACGTTCTATTATCTTTTAGAGTGAAAGATGAGTTTGTGGTAGAAATTTATTAATGGGTAAAATTCTAATTATAAAGTAAGTATATCTCCTTATTATCTTAGCCAATCTCATAAATAAATTCCTCAACATTAATAATAGAAACTTAGAACAAAAATGTTGTCCTAGATGGTACCTTAAATCATCACAAATTTATGGCTTTGGGATTGTTGGCCTTTTCATAGCCATGTTCTCTACCACTCTCCATCAGATAATTGATGGTTAGATTTTTCTTCCATATCCATATTTTCCTACATGGAACCCTAGTATGTGTTATTTTCGGTAATCTTCATACTTTCGACTCTTTATTTTAAATAGAGGCCTCATTAATTCATTTTTCGATGTGGGATTTCAACTAGGATATTTTGAAACGTCAAAAATGTGTTATCCTAATACCCTATGTTTTGTTGAACCGATGGTATTTCAAATCATCATAGATTGATGAATTTAAGGACCTAAATTTTATACTTGTTTGTGATTGATGACCTCAATCACTACCTATAAATATTTACGTTTTTCCTCCAATTATATGTCTCTAAATGCCACCAATGTTCTCCTAATCGAGATCATAATTTGGTGGTGACCCTTTAATTTCTCTTTTCCTCATATTAAGACTAAATTTTAGTAACCCAATTTCCGATTAGGGTTTTCCCACAAATATATTTTCTATTTTCAACCTTTTATTTTTGAAGAACAATTTAAAATTGCGAGGACGCAATTTATTGAAGGAGGGGAGAATGTAACACCCCAAGATTTCATAGTGTGTTATTTCTTCAAAATAATTCAATAACTTGCACTCCACGCAACACCGAGTTCAATCACACCATGACTTACAAAAAAAAAACCATTCAAAAGAGGTTATGAATAATATTATCTAAATTTTAAACTTTATATAATCCTTATAATTTTAGAATCCATATTATGAGTTTCTTAGATATAATGCAAGAACAAATTCATTTTCAGTATTGCACTTTTATCAACTAACCCTTTTTAAATACAATATTTTAAACCTTTTGACTAAATGGGGACATCAAAAAAATTTAAAATGAAACATCCCAAGCTTCCACGGTACGCTTTCCTTTGAATAATACAGTAGCGTGTGTTGTACGCAACCTCGAGTTCTAACACACACCACAACTAATTAAACTTGCCGTTGTGAATAGTAATACCTACTTTTTGAAATCATATATATTCAATATTTCATAATGGACTTCATTTTTAGATTCGGAATATCAAAATTAGCCTAGGGTGAAATTTTGGTACATTTCGGATAACTTTCATATTTTGATGAATAGTGAAAATTACTAAATTTTAATTAAAAACAACTTTTTTAATCAAAATAATTAATAGTGATAAATTATGAATTTGAGTGGTTTTAAAGTATATTTAGAATATATTTTTACCATTTAATATAATGTTGGTCATTGGACATAATTTTACAATTAAACCGAACATAAACAAGTGTCAATCTTTTGATAGTTATTACCTCTTAAAAACACGCTTTTTGTTTTGACAGCGGGAATTAATTTTAAATTAATTTCTGCCACTTCTGTGTTTTGAATTTAGGAAAATGGATTCCATATTTGGAATCAGGATGTTCAAATTGTGTAAATAGGTAACTTTTATTTTTAGACATTTTGAATAGTTACTGTGGTAAATATTTTATTTACCATGGTTAAGGGTAAATCCGGTAAATAAGGGTTAAAAAAATAATATTATAATAATACTAAATTACCCTAAAACGTGTCTTAACCCTATTGGTTGATACATAGTCGACCATGGGCATCTTTGGGTCTATTTTGGGACCCCATGGATCCACTTGTAAGTGATAATGACACTTTATTTTAATTAAGTCAAAATGAATACAAAAATGACACAAGCATATATCTTTTAGAACAACAATTTTTACATAGGGTTATACATGTTGGATTTTCGATTATAAATATTCATTAGAAAGATAAAAAGATTTCCTACATAATGATATTTTATTTATAATTTTTAGACATTAAATAAGTTATTTTATTTATGACACAATGATGATGCAGTAATTACTGTAATAGTACAAAATTAAAATAATTGATATTATAAATACCCAAATAAATATAATATGAAACTTTTAATGAATTAAACTAATTTTCTAGGATAATATGATATATTAGGATTGATTTAATGGACTTTGTTCGAAGTAATCAATCTTTTATGAGTTTCACAAAAATCAACTATTGAATAGTGTCAAAATTGACATAAAAGAGTTCTTAAAACAAATATTATATTATTAATTGATATTAAATTCCTAAAAATCTAAGGTTCGGCCAAGAGACTTATATTATGATAGGTTAATCATTAATGGACCACTTGGGGGTCTCTTGGATGTATATAGTAAGTTTATTAACCATAATATATAAAATACAAAGAGACATTGTAAAAGTGAAACTAATTAACTTAGAGTTAATACTTAAAGATAAGGTTAATATAAGTACCCAAACCTGTCTAAATTCTATTGGTTGAGTGGTTTTCGACCTATCCCCACCTTAAACTTTGAATAGTCAACTTTGGAGCCATTAGAAACCGAATATGAATTTATTATAAATTAATATTTCTAGCTTTTCCAAAGGTGCCCCTCACCCCCCTTATAAAAGGGCACTCCTCCTTCTCTTTTCTTCACACCTTCAAAGCCTTTTGGTTCGGCCAAACTCTGCCCAAATACTCTCCCAACATCCCTCACTACAACCTAGAGGCCTTAGTTTGATCAGAAAGCCAACCTAAGGAGCCCTTTTGATCAAATCAAAAGGAAGAACCCGAAGAAGAGGTAATGATTTCACCACCCTTTTCTAAGTTCATTTCTTCTTCCACTTCTTCTTCCTTTGTTCTTACCATTCTAAAATAATAACTCCAGTATCTCACATATACTGTGATTTTATTATAAGTATGGTACAACCATATTCAGTATTCTATCCACCCTTTGAATAACATGTCACCATACGTGCGTACGTACGGCTTACCGTCTCCACGTCGTGGTGTAATTGTTATTCAATATAATATTATTTGGATGGGTATAATAATGATGTGTAACTCATGTAAATAATAAATATAACATGTTAATGATTCTGTATATATGATATACCATTCATTTATATATTATTTTAATATCAAAAGAATGATATTGTCGCTCGTGCGTACGTACGGACTACCGTCTCCACGAACGCGATGAGATTCATTCTCCATCGTATCCATTCAAGTATAATTATCATTTTATGATTTAAAAATGATGTTTAAGGACTTGATATCATTCTGGATATGAATAAGATACAACAAACATGGCTTATGTAACAAAACATATAAAAGAAAATGAGTAAGTTAACACCCGAAACGATGATAATTCTAAGATATTATTAATAAATCAATGTTAAAAGATCATATATGATATCATATTAATATATATGATTCTTGTATAATTTAATAACAACTATTTCACCATTATACAGGAGGTTAACCTACCCCAACCAAGGAAAAGTACAAGGTAAGGGTTTACTTTGCAACCTCTTCATTATCCAAGGTTGTTTATACGTAATAATCTACTGGGATCTCTTTATCATCCACATCCATGTTTCTTAAAAATGTATTTCAAAACATTTTTACTATTTACTAGAATATGAGTTAAAGTCATTTATACCCTTTTTGACTTTTATAAGTGGTTTATAAAGGAATCTTTCGGTCGTTTTCAAAACAAGATCCTTTTTAACCTTTTCGACAGAATTAAGGTAAGAATGTTTTTTTAACTTATACGGCGGGTGCGGTTATTTTACGCCGTTATAAAATCTTCAAAGCTTCCCTTACAAGCTTATAAGAATATTTTCAAAGTAAATGTTTTACTTTATAAATATGTGATTTTTAAATGATTTCAAAAAAAGAGATATTTCTCTCAAATACAAGAAAACCCAGTGCAAATGTATACGTATTTAATGCAAGCTTAAAAATGTTTTCAGAAAACCTGACTCTCGAGTTTGGTAGACAGGAAGGGATTGGGAGTGGACCCATCATGGCCTGTAATTAGTCGAGTAGTCTCAGAATTAGTTATTTTGTTTTCAGAAGCTTGCATAATATTTTCAGAAAAGCACTGAAGTATATTTGAGCAATTTTAAACGTAAGTATCTTCTAAAAAAATTGCATCGGTAGGTCTCATGAGACAAACTAGTGTCTTGGCACAAGGCCTTGACAAAATCTTATTTGTAGTCTTGGCACGAGGCCTTGGCTATGTGGTTATGATAGTCTGGCATTATGCATTCCAACATTATGAAAGTGGTTATTTATTTTTTTCATGTGATTATTCGATTAGTGGAATATCCATGTGAATAAGTAAATGGAATTATTTCATTTTATTTATGCCATACCATGTTGAAAGTTCATGTTTAAAAGGCTTTTGTTTTAGTTATACATTGCCTTAAATGTTTATTCTTATTGATGAAAGTTTCCGCTATATTGTTATCCTTACTGGGCATTTGAGCTCACCCCTTTTCTATGTTTTATTTTTCCCAGGAAGTGAAGATGTAAGTTATGAATGACCTGCAGGGATATTATGAGGGGTTAATAGTGTGGATATGAAGACTTTGTTGTTGTAGTAGTTTTTCGTTTAATGATGTAATGTAAAACTTATGAATATATCTAGTGTTTCCAAGGCTACTAAACCAATCGGTCTTTCGAGATTTGATCTTTCTTGTGATCATGCCAATGTTATGTAATTAATGCACCGACTCTGGGAAGCTGGGGTCGGGGCGTTACAAAATAGACGTCAAAATCAGATCAAGACTAGGAAGTTGCTCATAGTTGATCCAACTCCCATGGAGATTGAGATTAGGCCGATGGAAGTGATAAGTACCACACTTATTTAAAAATCTATAGACATTTAATTATTTTATATAAGTTATCCTCAATAATTTATTTCTACCATTGTTGTGGAATTGATGAAACCACCTTATAATCTCATGCCCTATGTTATGGATACTTTGACACCCATTGGGATGAATATGAAGAACTTAATATGTCCCCCATGCATTGTATCTATCTATGAAGTGGAATTACCATGGGGATTCATCATAATTAAGATGGATTATCATGAACCCATTGTTGGAATATAGTGGATTGTTTTATTCAAGGATCATATGGAATTCTATTAGTAAAGGGTGACAATCACTACTCTTGATGGTAAATTTCATGTGTTTATAGGGGGTTGGGTTCCATATTTTAGTTATGAATAACTGCCACTTTATGACGTTAGTAGTCTTGAAATCTAGATAACATCTATATTAGCTAAGTTTGATAAAGGAAATCTTAGAGCTATGTATCCACAAGTCATAAAGGCGTTTCTATAGGTATTAAAGTTGAATTCTTAGGTTAACCCTTAGAGAAATAGGATCAGTTGACTTGGTGAATGGATTTCAATTGATTTCCTTAAATTATTATCACATGAACCCCCACATAATTGGAATTTTTTATAAACTAGGTAGATGATCTAGAAATTAAATTCTTTATCCACCCTATCAGGTCTCCTTTTTCCGCTCCAATACTCTACTTTAAGAAATCATACGTTTCACTCTATTTGTGTATCAATTAATGAAAGATGAATTGGGTGACTATTAACATAAAATACCCATTTCCATGTATTGATGACATCATAGATTATATAAAATGTTATAGGTGGTTCTCGAAAACCAATATCCAATTAAGGTACCATAATTTTATAGTTAATAAACATGATGATCCCAAGATGGTTTTCAAGAACATGTACTTCCATTTTGAGTATCTAGTGATTCCATTCTGATTAAAAAATGATCCAACAGCCTTCATGGAGTTGATCAATCAAATATTCCATCGATGCCTTTATTCCTTTATATTGGTATTTTTGAATGAAATACTTGTTTATTCTAGGTTAGAGGAGGGTCACAACCAAAATTTAAATATTTTCTTTAGGACCTTTCATGATCATTTTCTCTATACTAAGCTATCAAAATGAAATTTTTATCAAAAAGTAAAATTCTTGGGACATGTGCTATTTGAATAGGGAATATCAATAAATATAAGGAAAGTAATATGAATAATTTCATGTGAAAACCCAAAGAATTTATTTAAGATATATAAATCCTTGGGTTTAGTATGTTATTATCAATGGTTCATGAAGTAATTCTCTAAATTAGAATCATCCCTGACTTTTATCACCAAGAAGGGGGTGAAGTTTTTATAAATCTTTTAAGGTTAGTAATCCTTTGACGGGTTGAAGTATTGGTTGAATTCTACTACTATACTAATTTTTGTAGAAGTTTTTCAAGTAATTGTTGTGTATTTTGATGCCTTAGGTGTAGAAATGGGGAATAGAAAGCTGTGTTGGTGGTATATCATTTTGATTGGGAAGCTGATCAGTGGTGGGCATTGATCAAGAACAAACGTATAAGGAGGAAATTGAGTCTAGGGAATTAGAAGATTTCATGAAAATATTTTTTGATATGTATTTTACCCAAAAACTCCATCTTAATATAGAAATATAGCTCCTCATACTGAATAAAAAGGAATAAACTTCTATCGGTGCGTATAAAGAAAAATTCACAAGGATTTCAAGATATGACTTCAGATTTTTTATAAACACTGAAAGAATGGTTGATCACTTCATTAGTGGACTAATGTTGAGTCTAAAAATAATATTTAGTGATTTGAGACTCTGATAGGTATAAAGATATTTAATTTTGTGCCCTTAAGGTTGAAATGGAGATTGGAGACTCTTAGTGGTCTCATGGGCCTAGGGAAAAAAGTGAAAAATATAAGTTTAATATAGTTGGTTCAATAGGTAAATCCCATTATGGAAAGAAGAACCAACATCCCACTTGTCAAAAGTGTGTGAAGAAGAATCATGTAAACTAATTAGAGGGAGCCAAGATATGCTTCAAATGTGGAACAGAGGGGAATATATCTAATAAGTGTTGAAGGGATATGAAGAATTCAGTAAATGAGGAAGAAGGAATGGTTCAGATCAACACTCAGCATGTAGTACAATGTTCCAACATTAATGAACAGTATAATTGTTCAATCCATTTCCCTAATACAAGGTTTGTTGGAGGAAATAAACAACAAAAATCTCCAAGGAAAAAAGGAAGGGAATATGTTATCACTACTACTGAAGTGGAACCTGAAAATGATGTGGTGATAGGTACACTAGTTATTCATTAATGAATAGTGAATGTATAATTTGATTTTGGTTCAACAAATTCTTTCATATCTTATAAGTCTAGTAGAAATATTTAAACACCACCTCAAAATATGAAGGTTGAGTTATCTTTAAGAATAGAAAATGGAGAAATTATTTCATCCAATGAATATATATCCTCCCATTTTAATGTTTTTTTAATGAACCCCCCCCCCAAAATCTTTTATTTCTTTATTTGGTAGAGTTATATGTTGTATTGGGAATGGATTGGATATCATCATAAAAATCTGACATCAACTATCAAGAAAGGGAGATCACTCTTCAAATCTAACAAAATCCTCTAACTTTGTAAAAGATTAATGAGGGAGATGAATATTCTTTATAATAATCAATTAAATTTTGGATATTATTTCCTTATAATCATGAATATCAAGCACAATTTATTGAGATGAAGGAGAGATTCATGCTCAAATACATTCCCATTTTTAGGGAATACACTGATGTGTTTCCCAAAGAGTTGTATAGTCCTCCTATTGATTGAGAGGTTGAGTTCTCAATTGAAATTATTCTTGGACCTCTACCTATAACAACGAAACCTTATATAATGGCCACTATTGTGCTGTAAGAACAAAAGATGCAATTCTAGAAGAATTTGGATAAGGGTTTTATACTCCCTAGTGCTTCATTATGGGTTTCACCATTCCTCTTTATCAAGAATAAGGATAGATAAATGTTCCTTTTTATTGATTATATAGAGCTAAAAAACACGATAAAGAACAAGTATCCACCTCCATGGAAAGATGAATTTTCTGATCAACTATGTGGGGACAAGTATTTTTCTAAGGTGGACATTTGGTCTGGATATCACCAACTAAAGGTGAAGAACGAAGATATTTTCAAGACTATATTTCAAATGAGTTATGGAAACTATGGATTTATAGTGATGACCTTTGGACACACTAATTATCTAAACATATAATTTATATAATGAATATATTTTTTATTTATTACCTTAAAAAATTTGTGGTAATCTTTATTAACAATCTTCCAAGATACTCCAAGAGAAAGGAGGAACATGAGGTGCATTTGAATACTATTCCAAAGACTTTGAAAAGGGATAAAATCTATGAAAACTATAGTAAATCTGAGTTATGGATAGAGGAAGTGTAGAGACCCTAAACTTGATGTACATGGACATTACATTACTTTTTCAGAATAATTAATACATAACAAAAACAGAAACACAAGGATCGTAATAGTTTAGTGTCTTTGGAAACTCAGAATATAAACTTCTAATCATGTTGAAATATCTTCAACAACTCCCATAATGATCTTTCCCTTTTTTTCCTTAACTAAAACCATTCTTTAAATCCTGGGGAAGAGAAAACATATAAAGGGTGAGCTCAAATGCTCAGTAAGGGGAAACATAGAGAACATAAATCAATCCATAATATTTGAAAGCAAAAAACTTGAACACAAATTTTAAACATCAAAATCTTGAGTAATGACATAAATCGTGGAAGTACATAAGGAATATATCATAATGGAACATCAACCATGATAAAATATAATGGGAGTAAAACATGTAATTATGGAAACCATTCAGCACATGTCATGATTTCCATAGTAGCCAAGGCATTGCTGCCAAGACCATCTTAGTGGACAAAGTCTCTTTCTGAATCGAGTTCACTCATCGTTTCAATCCTATAACACTGAACGGGATTAACATAACATTCCAGCCATGTCTATCTCATGATATATAAATCTTTAACCAATGCATTGGAGGGAGATATAGGTCCCACCCATCTCATAATGAAATCATTCTTACTTGTGCCACAAAATAAACATACATCATTCATAATAACCCAATAAATAAAATGGGTTTCATAAACATCATCCATCATCACATAATCCATATAAAAGAAATGGATATCATTTCATAATAAGAAAATTGAAACCATGTAAATTATAGATACATGATACTTGAAACATAGACATGTAAAATAATGTCATCTTAGATGAAAATGGTTTTGATAAAACACTTGAAATGAATTCTTGAGGAAAATATCCTTTCTTCTTCAAAATAATTTTCTTTTCACAAAATGTCATGAAATTTTAAAAGAAAAGGGTTTCATTGAAAATAATCATGCAGTCTTGTAGAGGAAGCTTCATGAAAATGAGGCGTTATGAAACCGTAAAAATCTATTCACACCGTATAAGTTAAAAATAAAATTCTCCCTGTACTTTTGTTGGAAACGTCAAAAAAGTACCTCGTATCATAAAAAAAGAAAGATTCCTTACATACCATGTAGTAAAAGTCAAAAATGGGTAAAAATGACTTTCAACATACATGAAAACACTTTTATAAAACATGGACATGGATGATAGAAATAACCCCAGTAAATACTTACGAATAAACAATCTCGGATAAAAACGAGATTGGAAAAGTTATCTCTTACCTTAGGTTCGATATGATTCGTACGTCTCTGAACCTCCTGTATAATTATTTAAATAATATCATTGACTTATTACAGAATCATATTCATTTTTATGATAACATATATGGTTCACTTATGACTTTATATTACCCGTTCTTTTGTAAATTCCATGTTAAAGAGCGTTTTGGGTAAAATCGTTTCATTTGTCGTCCGTGTTTTGACTTGTAATTATTCATATGATTAGGTAGATCATGATTAATTAATTCCAGAATATAAAACATGATTTATATATAATATATATTCATAATATACATATATATATAATAGATCGATAAATGGAAAGAAATACACCGTTCATGGAGACGGTAGGCCGTACGTACGCATGAACGTTGTTTTCGTTTCTCATTGAATTGAATGGAATTAATTGGATGAAATACATATATATATACATAAATCCAGTATCATTATTATGTCATATATTTAATTATTGCTTATTATATATACTTTATAATCATTTATGAATGGTTAATCATTGAGAATGAATCTCATCGTGTCGTGGAGACGGTATTCCGTACGTACGCACGAGCGATGATATTGTTCCCATGATCATGGAATTTTATTGGATTGTATGTATACTATAACAGAATAAATATCACTTTAACATAATCATATATAGTTATTATTTACACCATTATACCCATCCATGTAAGGTGTTGGTGGAAAATAGATTACACCACGGCGTGGAGACGGTATTTCGTATGTACGCACGCGCGGTGATTTCGTTTTCCGTAGGATGGATAGATGGTGAAATAGGGTTGTTTAATACTTATAATGAAATACGATTATATGAGTGATACTGATGTTATTACTTCATATTGAAACAACCTAAGAAGAATAAGTGGAAGAAGAAATAAAGTTGCAAGTATCGGTAACAGACGTTACCTCTTCTTTGAAGCGCCTCTTTGAGACCTCCTATTAGGGAACTAAAATTGGTATTTGAATAATACCAGGACCTCTAGGATGTCTCTATGGAAGTGGAGAAGATAATTTTTCAGGGTTTGGCTGATCTTGAGGGCTCAAAGTGGTGTGAGGAAGAGAGGGAGGAGGTGCCATTTTATAAGGGAGGAGAGGGGCAGCTTAGGAAAAACTAAAAATATTATTTTATTATAAAGTCATATTCTGTTTTTAATAGCTCCAAATTGAGTTATTTCTAAGCTAAGGTGGGGATGGGTCTAAATCCTATCATCCAATAGAATTTAGATAAGTTTAGGTTTCTATTTTAACCTTATCATTTAGATTTAACTTTAAGTTAAATAATTCTTTTTACCGTGTCTTCTTGTTTTCTTACACTATAAGGTTAATAAACTTACTATAAGAAGCCAAACGAACCCCAAGTTGTTTATTATTAATATATATAACCATATCTAAGTCATTTGGCCGAACCGTAGATTTTTAGGAATAAAATATCAATTAATAATATAATATTTGTTTTAAAAACTATTTTATGTCAATTTTGACACTATTTGGTAATTGATTTTTGTGAAAATAATAACAAAAATATTTGTTCGTAAAAAGTTATTTAAATCAATACTAAAATGTCATATTAACATAAAAGAATATTGGAATTCATAATAAGTCTCAAATTACATTTATTTTTGAATTTATAACATCAATTATGTCAATATTTCATTAATAATATAATTACTGAATCATCATTGTGTCATAAATAAATTAAAATATTTAAAGTATAAAAATTACAAATAAAATACCATTATGTAGGAAATATTGTTATATTTCTAATGAATATTTATAGACGAATTTCTCTCATGTATAACCCTATATTAAAAATTATTTACTTATTAAACTTTGATTTTAACTATTTTAACCCTTCTTTAAATAAATTAATAATAAATGTCTTAATCTAATCCAAGTGGGCCTAAATAGTCATATTTTATTACTAAGGTTGTTTTTGGTCGAATTACATTTATCAAATAGAATTAGGACATGTGTTAGGGTAATAATAATATCATTTTTACCCTTAATTACCCTATTTACTTTTAACCGTGGTAAATAAAAGTAAAAAAGTTACTATTCACCAAAAATTATTTTCATCTCATTGAACCAAATTTTACTTACTGACATCAACTATGTCTCTTGGATTTTTAAAATTCCATTCACAAAAGCGGTAAAATTATGTTTTATGTAAATTTGCAAATTCTCCTAGGAGGTGGGTAAAAGACAGTCAAAAGTTCAATAAAATTTTTATATATCTAAAATTATTATAAAATGAATCCAATGAATTACATTGTACTTATATAGGAATTATGTGAAAATTTTGACCTAAAATAAATTTAAATAAATAAATAAATATTTAAATAAAAAGTCGGGTTTTAAATAGTAACCCAGTGTTTTCACTATTCATCTAAAATTGAAAGTTTTCAGAAAAATACCAAAATTTCACCCTAGTCTAGTTTCGATATTCCAAATCCAAAAATGAAGTCCATTTTGAAAGATGAAATTTAAAAGAATTCAAAAAGTGGTTATTACTATTCATAACGGCTAGTTTTAATAATATTTTAATAGCATATCGTTGTTTAGTGAAACTCGTTATTGCGTACAACACACGCTATCGAGGAAGATCGTGATTGCGTGTAATGCAGCCATGTTAGGGTTGCGTGTTGTGAAAGAGTCCTTTTTTGTAGCGTATGACACAAGACATCAATAAAATTAAAAAGAATATTTTTCATAAAATCTCGGGGTGTTACATTCTACCCCCTTAAAATGAATTTCACCCTCAAAATTTGTCGGGGTTATAAATGGTTTACTACTCAAAAGTTTCTTTAATAGAACCCACATCGTAAAAAGGAATACCAAAACCAATCTTTAAAAACTAAAGTATGAAACATAATGGTTACCCAAATTAACTAATCACTGGGTTTCCACATAGGAGAACATAGGTGGAAATATGGATATGGAAGAGAAACCTAACCATCATGTTCTGATGGAGAGTGGTAGAGAACATGGCTATGAAAAATCCAACAATCACAAAGCCATAGGTTTTTGATGATCTAAGGTACCATCTGATTCATCAGATATAAGGGAACAAGGACAATATTTTTGGTTTTCAAGATCATTTCCCTAATGTTGATGAATTAAAAGAAATACATACATGATTTTGGTACAATTTCACTATTGTTCAGGAATTGAACAATTTCCACTTCATCCCTTAAACAAATTAAGTTGAATTTGTTATTCGTGATGTGTTAGTAGATCATGTGATTGAATGATGGGTCATTCCATCTGTTTCAAACAAAAGGTTAGAAAAAGTTATAAGTCCATCTTATGGTTAGATTAATCGTATATTGTTCCAAAAATGAACTTATACTTCATATATCATACCGATTAATAAAATAAAACTAGTTTCTACTAACCAGGGACTTACTCTAGGCCATTGGTAGGCGATAAAGGCCAGTCGCACTTCGGTTGTGGGTTCGATTCCCACAGCCTTGTCCGATGCGATGGGATGTCGCTCGTCTTGCAGGTTGTCCCTTTTCCAAAACTACATTACTATAACATCCCATCGATAATATCGAAAAAAGTTCTATCCTAAAACAATACTAACTTATGTCCAACATAATGCATTCCAATCTTTAGGCTTATCTAAAATACTTCGGTTCATGCTCATAGTATAAAGAAAATGATTACTTGAAATTTCACATAACAATACCGTGAATGCCATCATTTATCCCCCATTATCATAAGATATATCTTTTTGGTCAAATTACAAACATGTGAATACCTTAATCATGCATTCTCTTGAATAATGAATATCCATTGAACCTTAGTGAAAACATGAATGCAGTTAAAATTTAACACTTTTCACATACCAAAATCCTCAAAATTCTATATACTCAAACCATGATATCACTTAGTCCTTATATCAATCATTAGCTCATGAATACAATCAAACATCTCATTATCTTCTTATCCCTTCATTATGCGCATATCATCTTCTTTCCAAAATATTTGAATCACTTTTCATGGTTACTGGTACCATTCAGCATATACTTTCAAATTCTTTAAGAAAAACAACAGTGTAACAATCCTTAAATGATTCTTTATTCCATAGTACCATACATTATTCTTTATAAACATACAATCATTCCACTAACTTCTTAAACCACTAACTGAGCTTCATCATTTCTTTTATCTCATATTTCATTTTTAGTCTCTTCATCATCATCCACATAAATACTACTCATATGACCATTCTGATTCCCTTTATGAGATTTTCCCTTAGGGCATTGGTTTGCATAATACCCATACATTCCACATTTAAAACATCTAATCATTGTTGATGTCGTAGTAATACCATTATCCTTTTCCATGGTGTGAACAGAACCTTTTCCATTGCACTTATTGGCTTTGTGTCCTTCTTTTCCACACCCAAAGCATCTTCTAGAACCTTTGAAACAATCTCCCTGATGCCTCTTCCCATATGATTTACATGAGGGAAATTTAACTTTCTTTCCTCGATGATAATCATGAAACTCCATCTTTCTCTTATTATCTGAGTTGGGAAACTTACCAATGTTGAGATTATTAATCATATTATGAGATTTCTGATTAGGAATAATAACGATGTTTGGACTTCCATATCTCATTTCATTTGGTTGCTCATGAATAATATCATTCCATTGTCCGCCATATCCTCCATTATCGTTAATCTTCCAGTTTCCAGCCATTTTCTAAAACCCAAAAAGAATAGTGTGAGAGGAAAAAATTGTTCTAGGGAAAACAACATAGTAAAGGGGGAGTACCCTCAATATCTAACATCTTAGGTTAAATTCTAAAATCGTTACCGTAGTTCTAGGACTATATCCTATACGTATACTTATCCTTAGGGACATCCCTAGACATACCTTAGAAATATCTCTAGGGATCTGACTAACATTTTCACATCCTAGTTTCCAAAGGTTAACTAAGCCTTTCCTCTGATACCAACTGTAGAGACCCTAAGCTTGACATACATGAAAATTATATTACTTTTTCGGAATAATTAATACTTAATAAAAATAGACACACAAGGATCGTAATAGTTTAGTGTCTTTGGAACTCGGAATATAAACTTCTAATCATGTTGAAATATCTTCAACAACTCCCATAACGATCTTTCCCTTTTTGTTTCCTTACCTAAAGCCTTTCTTTAAATCCTAGGGAAGAGAAAACATATAAAGGGTGAGCTCAAATTCTTAGTAAGGGCAAACATAGAGAACATAAAACAATCCATAACATTTGAAAGCAAAAAACTTGAACATAAATTTTAACCATCAAAATCTTGAGCAATGAAATAAATCGTAGAATTACGTAAGGAATATATCATAATGGAACATCAACCATGGTAAAATATAATGGGTGTAAAACATGTAATTGTAGCAACCATTCAGCACATGTCATGATTTCCATAGTAGCCAAGGCATTGCTGCCAAGACCATCTTAGTGGAAAAAGTCCCTTTCTGAATCGAGTTCACTCCTCGTTTCAGTCCTGTAACACTGAACCGGATTAACATACCATTCCAGCCATGTCCATCTCATGAGATATAAATATTTACCCAATTAATTGGAGGGAGATATAGGTCCCACACATCTCATAATGAAATCATTCTTACTTGTGCCACAAAATAAACATACATCATTCATAATAACCCAATAAATAAAATGGGTTTCATAAACATCATCCCATCATCAAATAATCCATATAAAAGAAACGGATATCATTTCATAATAAGAAAAGTGAAACCATGTAAATCATAGAGACATGATACTTTAAACATACACATGTAAAATAATTTCATCTTAGATGAAATTGGTTTTGATAAAACACTTGAAATGAATTCTTGAGGAAAATATCCTTTCTTCTTCAAAATCAATTTCTTTTCACAAAATGTCATGAAATTTTAAAAGAAAAGGGTTTTGTTGAAAATAATCATGCAATATTGTAGAGGAAGTTTCATGAAAATGAGGCGTTATGAAACCGTAAAAATGTTTTCACGCCGTATAAGTTAAAAATAACATTCTCCTCGTACTTTTGTCGGAAACGTCAAAAAAGTACCTCGTAACGTAAAAAAAATAATGATTCCTAACATACCATGTAGTAAAAGTCAAAAATGGGTAAAAATGACTTTCAACATACATGAAAACCCTTTTATAAAACATGGACATGGATGATTTAAATAACCCCAGTAAATACTTACGAATAAACAATCTCGGATAAAAACGAGATTGGAAAAGTTTTCCCTTACCTTAGGTCAGATATGATTCATACGTATCTAAACCTCCTGTATAATGATTTAAATAATGTAATTTACTTATTATAGAATCATATTAATTGTTATGATATCATATATGGTTCACTTATGACTTTATATTACCCGTTCTTTTGTAAATTCCATGTTAAAGAGCGTTTTGGGTAAAATCGTTTCATTTGTCGTCCGTGTTTTGACTTGTAATTATTCATATGATTACTTAGATCATGATTACATAATTACAGAATATAAAACATGATTTATATATAATATATATTCATAATATACACATATATATATATATAATATCGATAAATGGAAAGAAATACACCGTTCATGGAGACGGTAGTCCGTACGTACGCATGAACGTTGTTTTCATTTCCTCATTGAATTGAATGGAATTAATTGGATGACATACATATATATATACATAAATCCAGTATCATTATTATATCATATATTTCATGATTACTTATTATATATACTTTATAATCATTTAGGAATGGTTAATCATTGAGAATAAATCTCATCACGTCGTGGAGACGGTATTCCTTACGTACGCACGGGCGATGATATCGTTCCCATGATCGTGGAATTTTATTGGAGTGTATGTATACTATAACAAAATCAATGTCACTTTAAAATAATCATATATAGTTATTATTTACACCATTATACCCATCCAAGTAAGGTGGTGGTGGAAAATAGATTACACCACGACGTGGAGACGGTATTCCGTACGTACGCACGCGCGGTGATTTCGTTTTCCGAAGGATGGATAGATGGTGAAATAGGGTTGTTTCATACTTATAATAACATATCAGTATATGAGTTATACTGATGTTATTACTTCATAATGAAACAACCTAAGAAGAATAATTGGAAGAAGAAATAATGTTGAATGAATCGGTAACGGACATTACCTCTTCTTTGAAGCGCCTCTTTGAGACCTCCTCTTAGGGCACTAAAATTGGTATTTGAAGAAAACCAGGACCACTAGGATGTCTCTAGGGAAGTGGAGAAGAGAATTTGGCAGGGGTTGGCCGATCTTGAAGGCTCAAAGTGGTGTGAGGAAGAGAGGGAGGAGGTTCCCTTTTATAAGGGAGAAGAGGGGCACCTTAGGAAAAACTAAAAATATTTACATTATTATAAATTCATATTCGGTTTTTAATAGCTCCAAATTGAGTTATTTCAATGCTAAGGTGGGGATGTGTCGAAATACTATCATCCAATAGAATTTATAAAAGTTTAGGTTTCTATTTTAACCTTATCATATATATTTAACTTTATGTTAAATAATTTTTCTTTTACCGTGTCTTCTTGTTTTATTACACTATAAGGTTAATAAACATACTATAAAAAGACAAAATAACCCCAAGTTGTTTATTATTAATATATATTACCTTATATAAGTCATTTGGCCGAACCATAGATTTTTAGGAATAAAATAAAAATTAATAATATAATATTTTTTTAAAAAACTATTTTATATCAATTTTGACACTGTTTGGTAATTGATTTTTGTGAAAATCATAACAGAAAGATTAGTTAGAAAAAAATTAATTAAATCAATACTAACATGTCATATTAACATAGAAAATTATGTTAATTCATAAAAAGTCTCAAATTACATTTATTTGGGTATTTTCAACATCAATTATGTCTATATTTCATTAATAATATAATTACTGCATCATTATTGTGTCATAAATAAATTAACTTATTTAAAGTCTAAAAATTACAAATAAAATACCATTATGTATGAAATAGTTTTATCTTTCTAATTAATATTTATAGTCGAAATTATCCTCTGTATATCCCTATATTAAAAATGATTTACTTATTAAACTTTGATTTTAACTATTTTAACCATTCTTTAAAAAAATTAATAATAATTGTCCTAGTCTAATCCAAGTGGGCCTAAATAGTCATATTTTATTCCTAAGGTTGTTTTTGGTCGAATTACACTTATCCAATATAATTAGGACATTTTTTAGGGTAATAATAATAATATCATTTTTACCCTTAATTACCCTATGTACTTTTAACCGTGGTAAATAAAAGTAAAAAGTTACTATTCACCAAAAATTATTTTCATTTCATTGAGCCAAATTTTACTTACTGACATCAATCGTGTCTCTCAGATTTTTGAAATTCCATTCACAAAATCGGTAAAATTATGTTTTATGTAAATTTGCAAATTCTCCTAGGAGGTGGGTAAAAGACGGTCAAAAGTTCAATAAAATTTTTATATATCTAAAATTATTATAAAATGACTCCAATGAATTACATTGAACTTATATAGGTAATATGTGAAAATTTTGACCTAAAATAAATTTAAATAAAATAAATAATTATTTTAATAAAAAGTGGATTTTTAAATAGTAACCTAGTGTTTTCACTATTCATCAAAAATTGAAAGTTTTCAGAAAAATACCAAAATTTCACCCTAGGCTAATTTTGATATTCCGAATCCAAAAATGAAGTCCATTTTGAAAGATAAAATTTAAAAAAAATTCAAAAAGTGGTTATTACTATTCATAACGGCTAGTTTTAATAATATTTTAATAGCATATCGTTGTTTAGTGAAACTCGGTATTGCGTACAAGACTCGCTATCGAGGAAGGTCGTGATTTCATGTAATGCAGCCAAGTTAGGGTTGCGTGTTGTGAAAGACTCCTTTGTTGTAGCGTACAACACAAGACATCAATAAAATTAAAAAGAATATTTTTTATAAAATCTCGGGGTGTTACAGGAATTTTCATTCTTGGGGCACGTAATCCCCATCAAAGGGATATATGTGGACCCTTCAAAGATTACGGAAATCAAAGAGTGGCGCAGGCCAATATCTGTAATGGAAATCTATATTTCCTTGGTTTATCCAGTTATTATTGGTTCTTTGTGAAGAACTTATCATGATTTTCAAGCCCACTAACTAATATGACTTAGAAGGGAGAAAATATTGTCAAGACGAGTGAATGTGAAGACTGATTTAAAGAGTTTAGTAAGAGGATTATCACTGAACAAATTCTCACACTACCAACAAGTGGGGAACTCTTTGCGGGGTACAACGATTCCTCAAATAATGGTTTAGGATATGTACTGATGAAAAATAATAAATTGACAGCCTATGCCTCAATGCATTTGAAAATTCATGAGAACAATTATCCCACGCATGATCTCGAGTTGGAAGCTATGATCTTTTCATTAAAAATATGGCGGCATTATCTCAATAGGGAGAAGTGTGAGATATATACTAATTATAAGAGCATGAATTAAATATTCAAATAGAAGAAGGTTAATATGCTCTAGTGAAGATGGTTAGAGATAATAAAGGATTATGACTGCTCAATCCATTACCATCTTGGAAAAGAAAATAAGGTGGTTGATGCTCTAAGTTGAAAATACCCTACAACCTTATCAATGATGAGAAATGAGAATGATCAAATACTATTATATTATCAAAGGATGTACATGGGAATCATTAAAAAATTAACATAATCAATCATTTCTCAAATGATTTATCAACCATCCCTCATGGGAAAAAAAGGATGCTCAAAAAAATGATGTGGAAATTCCGTAGAAGGTGGAATCCATGATAACGGGGAAAAACACAGTGTTCAAAATTGATGATGTAGGATTCATAATATTTGGGTCACAAAAATGTATACTATCTAATACAGAGACAACGAAAGAGCTTCTAAGTGATGCACATAGCTCAACCTTCACTATTCACTCACAGAAACACAACAATGTATCAGGATCTCCAAGAGAACTATTGGTTGGAAAATATGAAAAAGGATATCACTGAATATATATCAATGATTTTGGTATGCCAGAAAGTGAAGGATGAAAGAAAAAAGTATAAAGGAATGATTCAACCATTACCCATACCATAAAAAAAGGGAAAACATCACCATGAACTTTCTCCCCAGAATTCCGAAGAAAAAAAAATTAAATAATGTTATATGGGTTGTTCTAGATCATCTTGTAGAGACATATCAGTTTATATAAATTAGATATAACTTCTCATTGGATAAAATAGAATGTATATACATCAAATAAGTTATCAGTATGCATGGAGTACCACTATCGAGTGTATTTGATCGGGATCCAAGATTCACTTCCTTATACTAGAAAACTCTCCATAATTCTTTGAGCACTCAGTTGAACTTTAGTATGGCCTATCATCCTCAAATTTCTATCCAATCTGAATGAACTATTCAGAAATTTGAAGAGATGTTGAGAGTGTTCTCAATGGACTTAAAAAGAGTATGGGAATAACATCTTCCTTTGGCTGAATTGTATTACAACAATAGTTTCCACTCAATATTCCAAATGAATCCATATGATTCCCTTTATGAGAAAAATGTGAAACCCAAGCATGTTGGGATAAAGATGGAAAACATAAGCTTGTTGTAATAGAAATGGTCTATGAAATAGTGGAAAATGTGAAAACTACTCATCATTGAGTCAAATCATACCAAATACGATAGAATAACTATGGGTACAATAATCCACGAGACCTATAGTTTAATGTTAGAGACATTGTATTCATCTTCATATCTTCATGGAAGAGGGTCATGAGATTTTGGGAAAATGAAAGGTAAGTCCTAGGTACATCGGCCCCTTTGAGATTTTAAATCATGTTGGAGTTGTGGCCCATCGACTATCACTTCCACAAACCATGCCTCAACTACATGATGTGTTCCATGTATCCCTCTTGATGATGAAAATAATTAATCTGTTACATTTACTGAATCATTATGTGGTATAGTAAGGGGATTATCTCTTTTATGATGATAAACAAGTGATAATCTTGGATCGTAGATATAAAGTTATACTCAATAATATGACTCATCATATCAATATAATATGGAGGAATTATAAGTAGGAAGAGGCAATATGGGTAGTAGAGGGAGAAATGAAGGAGAATTACCCTCTCTTGTTTTTGATATAGTATGTAAATCAATTTTTCAAATGAGAAATTTCATAAGAGGGGAAGAATATAATGACCCATATTTTTTATCAATGAAAAATCCCTTATTATAAATCACATAAAAACACAAATAGAACACAATACAAACTTTATAAATGAATAATTAATTAAATAAGATGTTTTTATATAAATTAAGGAACCTAAACCAATGGAATAGTAACATGACCTATGGAATAGTAATGTAACCCTTAAGAAGATTAACTTAGCCAATATAATAGTAACCTCACCTATGATTGTAAAAATAAAATTTATCCATCTTATAAATGAAAATATGATATAATTATCTCATAGTATAAGTTGTTTTTTTAAATGATAAATAAAGTGTTGGTATTTTTATAAAACATAAATATTTATATACAATTTTATAATAAATATAATGTATTAAAATAAAATTTATTTTCATAAAATATTTTTATAATTTTATAATTTTTTCCTTATGATCATAACATAATTTTATTATAGATTAATTAATTTTTCATAGTGTTATAAAATCAGTTATAATTATAAAATTTGTATTTTTTGAGTAATTGATAATTTTAATAAAGAATTAAACTTCTCATATATAAAAAATTTATTTTTATAAAATGAAGTCTATATTTAAATTATACACATTGAAAAAAAATTAGCATTGATTTTTTTGATTTTTCTAAAATAGTTGATCTTTTGGAGAATAATAAAGTACGATAATTGATAGTATAATATAAATAAGTACATTTTTGAGACATGATTGAGTCAAGTATGATGTAAGTGTCCATTGTTTCGAAATATCATAGATTATTTAAAGTATTTATTCACAATGATTCACATTATTCATAGTCTGGAGCCTAAAATAATAAACTAATGAATTAAATAATCAAAAAACACCATTGTCCTCCACTATAAATACCACCCCTCACCACCTATTTTCCTCACACCTTTCAATATTTTAGACTTGTCTAAATTCTACCCAATCATATTCCCAATCCTATTCTCCATATCTTATATCCCTTGGTTGCAAAAAAGTAGAAAACCCTTTTCCCTAAGTAGGTTCTCTTTGAGGAGAAATTCAAGAGGTAAAATCCTATTTCATTTTCTTTTAATTTATTTTCAAATTTATTTTATTTTCTTATTATCTACTCCCCTCCCCTTATCCAAGTAAAATTAAGACTATAGTATCTTATATATACTCTAATTTTATCATGTTAATGTAATAATTCATCATCAAAACTCTTCTCCTACACTTTTTGTTCTAAAAATGAAAACATTATTTTTGATGTGTTAATTTATCGCATTCAAGGATGATGAGTTTTTAATTTCATGTACTGCATTCAAGAATGATCATAGAACTATATTTTATGGTTAAAATAGATTATAAGATATTTATTACCAAATATTTAATGTTCTGTAACCATAATTGTTATGCAATATTAATTAATAAAAAGAAACTAATTTGTGATGATCGAAAAACCCTAAAATAATCTAAATGATTATCACTAACATCTTATCTAATGATTCGTCCTCACCCCAAATATATAAATTAAATATATAAACATTTAATATTATATATGTTCATTAATAATATATAACTTCTATTCTGGAAAAACATTTTCATTTTATATTATTTAATGTACATGAATACAAGTAAATAGATCATGAAAACCAATTAAACCAACGCTCTTGAACGATGAAATTGAATCACCTAACCCATAAAAAGGTCAAAAATGAACTTAATAAAATTATAATAAATAAAATATATGTAGAAAACTTTCTGAATTAATTTATTTGTAGATTTAATTTTATTATCCATGTTTTTAATATTAAGTGCAGAACACTTTTTTATATAAGGTAAGGGACTCTACCCGAACCTCCATTTTTTCCTTCAGATTACTCTTTTTCTCTCATTACCCAAATTTAATGCTTATTAATTTTTCTTTAATTATTATAAATTATGTTTATAATCATAAAACTCATGTTTCCAGATTAGATAACCCTTTTTTGATGGGGAAATACAAATTTTAAAAAGGTTCCCTTCTAAATTCGTCCTAAAAAGAAATCCCGATTAAAGGGAACTTCTTGTTTTCTTACCCATTTTTATGTGTACTTCATTATCTATTTTAATCCACCCTTATTTTTATAAAATTAATAATTTCATCATGAAAAAAATAATTTGGCTCATTTACAGTTTTATTAAGAAATATGTCTTTTTCTCTTTAAACACACTTTAAAATTTTCCTTAAACTGTACTAAAATATTTCATTTATATTTTCTCTTAAACACTCCTTTTCGTGTATTAAATTTGTTATGATATAAACTATCATGATATATTCCTATTTTCCATTATGAATATCCATGTATAATTTAATTCCATTATTTCCTGGACACCATTATGATATTCCCTTTTGTTTTTCCTTAATACATGATTATGATACCCAATTCTTTTCATGGGTAACCCATATGCTTTATTATTCAAGTGGAATACAGATTCACAAACCTATTATGATGGGTGTTACCAAATATAATTCCAATGAATTGGGTAATTTTTTTTCTCATGAAAAATCATGTTGGTACATGGAGTGAACATAACTCCTTTATTGGACTTTTTCCGCCATGTGCAATGGTCTGGGAAGTTAGCCTTGACTCATGCTTATGTGATGTTGTGTGTTGTCTCCACATTCCTATGATTCCATGATTACATATACCCATGATCTATATGTTATGATTCCTTATTTTTATTCATGTTCTATTCTTTTTTATGTAATTATGTTATGTATTCTAACCAATGTTCTTTTCTTTATTCCTATGTTTATACCATTAATAGTCTTTTTTGCTTATCCTACTTTTCATTTGTTACTTAGGATCTCCATTCTAGATATAGGAGATCATTGTATTTTAGGATCTATTTATGGATGATTAAAATAAATATGTTTTATTTTATTTCGATTTGTTTAGTTTTATGTACCTCATCATCTGAAGAAACTAGACTTTAGGATCCTTTTCAAATAATTTGGTGGTTAATTATGCTTAAAATCATGTAATAATATGTGTAAAATACTAGGGTCATTATATGATGTTATTTAAAGTTTGGATAAACACTGTATTCCATTTATAAATAGAGGGTCATATAGAGCAAGTTATCTACATTCTAGAGGATATCCATAGTTTTTGGATCTTGGATTTCCATTGTTCTTAGGATAACCACCTTTTATTGGTTGAGTTTTCTTATAACAATAACTACTATTCATCAATCGGGATAACTCTATTTGAAGCTCCCTATGGACTCCATTTTATCTATAACATTTTTTGGACTGAGGCATGTGATACTTCTTTTGTGGGGTTGAGTATTGTGAAAGAGATGACGATGAATATTAATACGATTCGAAAGTTCATAGTGGTAGCTCAAAGTCTTCACAAGTTCTACACTGTTCTTTGATGTCATTCTTTGTATTTTTCAAAGGGAGAAATTTTTTTCTATAAGTTATTCCTCTATTGGACCACCAGATATTGCAGAAGTAGTGAAAGAATTCTATGAGGTGAATGGGACCCTTTGATATCATTGAGCTGATCAGAAAGGCTTGTTATGAGTTGTCTTGGCCACCTAATTTAAAATAAATTCATAATGTGTTCTATGAATCTCAGTATAGTGACCCAAACATTACAAACATAAATATTACATCTTATTATTTTTATATTCATTACATATCATTACAATCTATGCTAAATCCAAAAAATATTAGTATCTTTATAAACTTAGATATATAAATAAATGATACATAACAAATTCAAAACATCACCAATTAAGTTCCTTCCATCTATCACCCTTCATAGAAATATTATAATTAAAAGATTTCTTCATATCCTAGGAAAACAAAAAACATAAAAAAGGGTGAGCTCAGATTCTAAATAAGGTTAAACAAGGTATATATCAATCAAATATCATATATAAGAACATCATGAGAGTCAGGGTATGTGTACATGAGCTTAATATTTGAAATTCGTACCCAATAATTTTTAGATCATAATCATGAGTCCGGTCATAAATATGTCTTGTTTATAATACATGAATAGAAAAGAAATAAAAGAATATGAGCTATAAGATAAAAATATTAGATTAAGATCCTTTTATAAAAGAGCATAATAAAGTGTGGCATAATCATAATCGTAGATATATTATGTCAAGGATACCATCTAGGACATTGATCACATGTTAGGCATGGTCAAATCACCTATGTAACTTCTTTGGGATTAAGATAACATCTTTTGCACCATTGTTTGGATTGATTTAACCACCCACGTATCCTATTTTGGGATTGGGATAACCTTCTATATATCCACTTTTGGGATTGGGAAAACCACCCCTATACAATTAGTATCATTATAAAATAATCTATACCCAATGAATTGGAGGACTATAATGGAACCACCCATAACCTAATCAAAATATATCCATATGTATGGATAAGATTATGAAAACATTTATCATGTCATCAAATCTTAACGTGTGGAAAATAAAATAAGCTTCAATAATATTTTATTATCATAATCACAAACCATCCTAAGAAATAATATATATGGAAACATTATATAATAGTTATATTAAATCATAAGTAACATCAAAGTATGTTTCTATATATAAAAAAAACTTTAAAATCTCATTCGAAAATTTTATAAAGAAAACACACTTTTCATTTTCAAATTAATTAATTAAATTCAAATAAAATCAAAAATATTAAGGAAAACGATTTCTTTAAAAATAATGGGGGAATCCTATTTTATAAGCTTTAAATAAAATATTATTCATGATGGTAAGAAATGTTTTTCATATATTTTATATTATAACAAATATTTCCCTCACATTTTCGATAAAAAGCTAAAAATAACTCATTTAAAAAAAGAAACAAAGATTCATTTTAATTTTATTATTGAAATAAAATTATGATTAAAATAAAAATTAAAAAATAATTATTGAATTCAAAACCATTCTTGAAGATATTTTAAATAAAAATGGATATTGAAGAAAATTTTTCCCAATTGAAGAGACAAATAAATTTTGATTTACATGAATGATTTTTTTGATCTCTTGAGTTATTAAAAAGTATAAAATGAATGAAAAATAGGTAATATCTATAAATAATTTTAGAATAATAAAATATATAATATTTTTGAGGATATATCATATAATTTTACCATTGAAAATTTAAGGATAAACAATCTCAATAAAAATAGAGACTGTAACATAAAATCCTTACTACTTTAGATGATTTTTAGTCATAAGTATCATGAAAGAAATAAATTAAAATTAAAATTTAAATAATATGAAAATAATTATATTAATGATATAATATATCAAAGGGTAAGTATATACCACTCATAAAATAAGATAAGTATGTTGTATAACATATTCCCCAAAGAAGACAATTTGAGATGATAAACCCTTACCACTTTGGACACATTTCAATCAAAACCCTTTGGATGAAATAATTTGCATTATAACTTCAAATACAATAAATTAATAAGGATACATGATATAAAATATTAAATTTTTTGTACATACACCTCATAAAAATTAATATGTGTATAACATTGACCATGTATCAACAAAATGATATTTATATAAAAAAAACCCTTTCCTCCTGTTCATATTGATATGTAAGCACTTAAACCACATGTATAATAAAATTAAATTTAATATATTACTACACCATAACCATATTCATAAATATAATACCATATATAATCCAATTATAACATTCCAACACCCATTTATTAATGATTCATTATTAAAATCATCGTTTCTAGGTGTTAACTATTTGGTTATTCATGTATGTTATGGTTATGTAGATATATTCATTATAATTTGATCATTTTTCCATCATATAAAAAATCTTAATAATTTAATATTTATAATATTTAATTATTATATTTACTTTTATAACCATTCATTTAATGTGGTGATGAAAAATTAATTAAAGCATTTTATATATGCAGTAGTCTGTACGTACCCACAAGTGATGTTTACCACTTTTCTATGGATGAAGAGAAATAATGGAGAATAATAATTCAACATTAAAAAATTATTATTATATACTCAATATTAAATTTATACATTTAATCCATCATAATCACCAACCATTAAAAATTATTATGGTAAATGAATCATATGTCTATGTGGAGGCGGTAGTCTACACGTATGAACGAGCGATACTTTCATTTACTATTTGATAGAAAATGTAGGAAAGGGTCATTATTTAATCATAATAACATCTCATTATATTTATTATACTATATTTATACCCCTTCATTGAGAGACCTCTTTTGGCTTACACCGTAAGCATCAAAAAACTGATCTTAAGAGAAGACAAAAATATCTACGATTAAGATAAGTAATATATTAACGATTTTTCAGAATTTATTTTCTAGATATAACAATTAAATTTTATTAATAATTTAGGAGAATAGGTTTCATTTTATAAGTGAGGGGATGGTCATGCATGGAATTACTAAAAATATTTCAGTAATATAAGGTCACTTTCTTGTAAAATTGACCGCAAATAGTCATAAATAATAATTTATTACCATATAATGTTGAAATAAATTCATCCGATAATAATTATAAAAATTTATATGTCATTTCTACCCTTATCTCTTAATTTAACTCCTTAGTAAACCAGTTTTAACATTAATGTGGTTGCAGAATTTTACTATTTTACTACTCATTATGACAAAAAATTAAGCTTAACCAATTAAATTCTATTAACTATTATTATTATAAACAATGAATAAATTTTACCAGATTGAATGTTTATAAGTGGTGGAATTTAATTTTAAATAAGCACACAAAGCACGATAAAAACCTGTTTTTAGAAAAATGCATTTTTAAGCATAAAACTGGATCAGCTTCCAATATTTTCTTTATAAAAAAATTTCATAAATATAAAGATATTTAATTGAATATAAATCAAATAAATTTAATTATCATAATTAATAAATATTTACTTAATTAATTAATTATGATAAAATTCATAACACGTCTAAAAATATTTTTTATAAAAATATGTTTTAAGCTCAAGAAATGACCTCATACCATAATAAATTATAATACTATTTAATTAGTAATTAGATATATTATTTAGATTAAAATGATAATTATTTTACTTTAATTCTGAATTTAAAAAATAATGGGACTTTTTAATTACTTGAATTAATGAAAATAAATGAAACTTTTACAAAAATCGACATTTTCACGATTAATTAAAAATAAACCTTTATAGAAAATTCCTAAATATTAAATATAAGTTTATAAATAAATTATGATTTAAAAAATGATATTAATACCAAAAATATAATTTATAAAAAAATTATAAATTAAATATAATTTTCATGCACAATAAGTAATAAAATTAATTTTTAAAGAAAATATATTTTTGAAGTATAAAATGAATTTATTGATAATTGTGTACCTATTTATTTGGAATTAATCACTAAATTTTCATTATTTAAAAAAATTTATATGTATTTTTCATAATTTTATATTACTATTCATATTATTTAATTTAATGGCTAGGTTATGATAATATATAATAGCATGCTTAATTTAGGCTTCAAGCTGTGTGTATGGAAAGCTATTGAATACCTTGAGTTTATTTCAAACTAAATACATATAAAATAATGGGGAATTACATTATACCCCCATTAAAATTAATTAATCCATATAAATTCTAGCACTCTGATACAAAAGATAGAGGATGTCTCATCTTCATCATATCCTAAAGTTTCTATGTAACTTAATCAAAATTTTGAATCATCCAATGAAAATTTACCAGGTGAGTATTCTTGTTCCATAGAAGTTTATCTCAATGATCCATAACTTATGCCATTTTTTCCTCATAATAAATATCATGATATAGCGGTATAACCACTGATTTCAATAAATTTGAATGATCAGGTATTCACTTTCTCAAAAGAGATACATGTAACACATTGTGATCTTGAGTGAGGTTCGTTGGAAGACATAAGCAGTAAGATAAATCCCCTACTCAATAAAGAATCTAAAAGGGGATGATATATCTATTACTCATATTTTCATTCTTATCAAATATCATAAACTTATTCCATGTAAAAAATAATAGGAACACATTCCCACCAATATCAAATTCAAGAACTTGTTAGAGATTTCCAATATAGCTTTTATGTCGACTCTAAGCTATCTTGATGCACTACTGAATGGATATAGCCTTATATTGGATTTTTGTAGCTATATCATCTCCCAAATGCACCATTTATATAAATGTAACCCAAAATATTATATTTCTAAACTACATTCAAAATAGGGATTCATAATGATCAATTTGAATGTTTGACTTAAATTTATTGTTATAAGAATACTCGACTATAAAAATGTGTTGATCCCAACCACCTTGTAAATATACAGAACATAATCTCAATATATACTCCAGGGTTTTAATGGACCTCTCAGACTAACCATCTATCTATGGATGATTATCAGTACTAAAACACAACTCTATATCAATATCTTGTTGAAAACATTTTCACAACATCGAGGTAAACCTCAGATCTCAGTTAGATACTATAGAATATGGTACTCCATGTTTCCTTTCCACTTCATTAATGTATAACAATTAAGTATGGTCAAGAGATATATATCCTCTGATATTAATGAAATGTTTTACTTCATAAGGTGATCAACCAAAATTCAAATAGCATTGCATACTTTAGATGTTTTGGGGATTCTAATTACGAAATCGATGGTGATTTTTTTCCATTTCCATTCTGGTAGGGATAATAGTAGTAACATTCAAAAATAAGTATGTATCTCATCTATAAATTTATGAAATACCTAGCACTGGGATATATAATCTTTGATAACTCTTTTTAAGTTGTCCTAAAATAAATATTCTTTCAAATATCAACATTTTCATACATTCAAGATGAATAATGAATGATGAGAAATTAGATTCTTTTAATAGAACTTTCTTCATGTATATTATTGATGGGACACAAATTCAGTTCCTAAACCTTATAATTCTATAACAATAAATGTTGAAATCAATAACATATCTGATATTATTTTTATCTCTACATACTACATTTTATGACTCTCTAATATTTACATAGATAGATGGTTTAATACTCACTTGAGAAAGAAAATATTTCTCACCATACATCAATATTTCAAGGTCCATTATTTTAAAAACCAAAAATATTGGATCTTTTTTATTCCACATCATAAATAAGCTAGCATGATCCTTTCAACACAAATCATCAACGAACTTGTTTGATTTCCTGGGATGATAATGTATTGAATAGTCATAATATTTAATCAACTTTAACCATATTCTCTAGAAAATTTCCAGAGTTGAGTACTTTTTCTAACTAAATTTGCATTTGGAATTAGTCATAAGCTATCACCATATCATTTTGCATAATAACATTTCCAAAACCCTTCTTTGATTCACTAATATAAATAAAAAACGCTTCTCTAATGTAGGGTAGTGTGAAAATAAGTGCACTAAAACTGTAAAGACCCGTAAAATTCATGGGAAATTTTTTCTTAATTTTCTTTGGAATTTTACAAGAACGCAGTTTCAGAAGACACTTGATTCCGAGGCCCAGAGTGATCAGAATTTCTATCTGATGTTTAGCTCGGGTACGTTCAGTGAACGAACGAGCGGGAATTTCTAACTTTTGACCTGGTGCCCGGAATCGAATTCCGAGGGCACCGATGGAACCGTAGCGCCGGTAATTTCTTAGGAACTCATGTTTCGGAGTTGCGTTATCACGGGTGTGGATGATAAAAATTGTGGAAGTTAATTTATTATCATTCTACAATTTTTATTTTCCTTTTGTGTTTTAAGGATATGGGTGGAAGTTGGGTAAATACCCAACCTCCCTTGGGAGGTTATGAGGGTGGTGGGGCCCACACGAACCCCACCCCTTCATATTCTTCAACTCTTCAACTCCCCATTAACTCCCCTTCATTTAATTTGACAACTTGTGTAATTTTAATGAGGTCAGTTAAGTGTGGTTAATTGAATTTTAAACTCTTGAAATTCAAAAGGATAAGTTGTGTTAATAAATTAAGACTTGGGCTTAATTTATTAATGTTAGAGTTTATGCCACGTTGAGAGGTTTTGGGAAGCATGAAGATCTTCTTAATCTCCAACGAAGAACATATTCCATGAAGAACGTGAAGAACACATCGGACTCCGATGAAGAACACCGTTCTTCAACGAAGAACATCTCCGCCGAAGAACACGGAGAACTTCTCCAACTACGTTTCCTCTTCGGACGCACCTCGACGACAGTGGAATCGACATTTGTTTTCCTTGACGCCCGACCTCCGCGACGCTCGTCTTCCGCGGATCGTTGACGTGCACCGTTCTTGAAACCGAGGTAGGGGATTGTTTTTAATTAATTTGTTCATGATTACATCCCTGAATTTCTTCATGAAATTTTAACCAACTTCTATCGATTAACGTGAGGGGGGGGGGGACCGTACAAACATGGCTGACCTACCTCCTTATTTTTCTTGTTGGATTCTTTTGAATTGAAATGGAAGTGGCGTGGTGCCGTCGCACCGCGCAGAATGATTCCGTCATGAAATATGCGGCGCCGACACGCCGCGCTGCGAATTAATACAAGGACGTGATGCCATCGCGCCCCATCGGAGACATCGGAAAATTCCGCGGCCGGTACCAGGGTCGCGGTGGAGGGGGGCGGCGCCATCGCGCCGCATCGGACGACAAGGGCCGCGGCCAGTTCCGGGCCTTGGCGGAGTAGGGTGACCGACGGCCGGTACCAGGCCGCCGGCATCGGAGCTGGAAGGGTACCCGGCCATCGCCGGTCCCGTTAAGCAGGAACCGTCCGGCCAGGTCGGGCCGGCCGGACAAGGAGAAGCAGGGGGAATTAAATCCCCCGGCCGACCATCAATGCGGCCCCCAATTAAGGGGTCGCGGTTACAAGAAAACGGGAGGGGCAGCGCCCCCCCCCCCCCCCCCCCCCCCGCGCAGCCAAAAACGGCGCGGCCGTTTTGGCCGAGCAACCGACCGGCACGCCCAGTGCGCGGGTCGCAGGTCCGGGCCGCCGGGCCGGGCCGCGCCTGCTGGGCCGGGTCGACCTGGACCCAGGTCGGGTCGACTCGGTTCGGGCCGACCCAGGGGGTCTCGGGCCAGGTCGGTCCGGGCCCGAAACCCCCGTTTTCTGACCGTATGGATTCAATTGCCCATAACTCGGGCTACGGACCTGCGATCGATGCTCCTTCAGCAGCGCCACGATCCTTAGAACAAGGCGGTCGTTTTGGTATATCGTACTCAAGGTTTTGGAATACTTGGGGTATGGACGGGTTGGTTCGTAAACGAAACCAAACGGGCCCTCGGAGCGGAAACGCTCATATCTTGAGCTTCGGACGTCCGATTGATGTGACGTCGACTTTCTTGAATTCCTTTAAGTGAGACGGATCTTTTGGCTTACTCTGCCCGAGGTTTGGATGTAGTTGGAGTACGTTCGGGTTGGTTTTGCCTTAAAAACCAACCGGGCCCCTAGGACGGAAAAGCCAATAACTCTCAGACCGGGCGTCCGATTGACGCGCCGTCTGCGACGTTGAGTTCCTGTTGACGATATGGAACTTTTGGATACATCAACTCTGGACTATGTGTCAGTTGATGTATCAGCCTCTCGGCTCGTGGAGCGAACCCTCCCGAACGAGCTTGCTGTGTGCGAGAACCCTAGAGCTGGCTGCGACTGCTACTGTGACGATGACGACTGTATAGAGATCCTCAGTGGATTCGACGGCGACGACTACAGCACTCAGCGATCCTATGTGGATCAGTGCTACCGATCCTGTGTGGGTCTGATCCTGTGTGGTTCAGCGCTCAGCGGTTCTGTGTGAGCCAGCGCCTACAGATCCTGTGTGGGTCCGATCCTGTGTGGGTCTTTGCGGGGGTTAGTTTCCTACCGATCCTGTGTGGGTCATTGCGGGGGTTAGTACCTATCGATCCTTTGAGGGTCCGACAACTTAGATGGATTGGTGATCATCTCTAACGTCTTTCAAAGAAGTATACCTGTGTGAGCTGAATCTTGTTTTACTTTCCTGTGTAGATTGTGTTGTGCTATCCTGTGTGGATTTACGTTTACTTTCCTTTGTGGATTGTGTTGTGCTATCCTGTGTGGATTTACGTTTTACTTTCTTGTGTGGGATGGGTTGTACTTGAGCTCGGATGTTGGAGCCGAGTGAGAATTGATGACTTATGTATATGTATGGTCATATACCTAAGCAGTGTCGGATGTTACTTTGTGATTGTATCTTTCCTTTGTGGTTATCCTTTGTGGATTCTGGGAGACCTTCGGGGGTCTCGGGGTCCCTACTGAGTAGCTTATACTCACCCCTGCACGGGCTATGACCGCACTATGTTGTGTTGGTTGCAGACGACGGATAGTGCTGATCGTGGTGGACGCTTGCGGAGCAGGATGATACCTGGAGGTGGACAACAGGGCGAGACGTACTCGGAGCGGTCAACTGGACCCGAGGAGTAGTGCAGGCTTTCTGTACTCACCCTTCATGTGGGACATCCAGTGGACGGCTCGACGTTGCAACTTTTACTTTTCAGTTGTTGTTTTCCCCTTTCGAGATGTATTTACTTTCTGTTTGGGTTTGTATACTGGCCCACTTACTTTTCCGTACTTACTGTTGTACCAGTTTTTACTTAGTGTTTACTTTTTCCGCTTACATAGTCTGTGGTGCTTTTTTACTTTACAAAGGCAATGCCTTCCCTTTACCGGGATTTACACCTTGGTGCTAGTCGCCAGCCCCTGGCCTATGGAAGGAAGGCTTGGGGTAGTCACGGCACGGGCCCCGAGGACGGGTCGTGACAAATTGGTATCAAAGGAGTTCGGTTCTACCGCAGAACTTAGGACTCTGTTCTTTTTCTATGTGAAGCAATAGTGTTTAGCATATTGGGTGTGGTTATCAGTCCAGGGAGTCCAGTGTTGGTGCGGCGGCCGACGTATCCGTACACCAGGACCCTGACTTCTGATTTTCGACTTAATGCATGAAAACATTGATTGCATGTGTGTTTCAAGTTTTCTTTGTGATTACTTTGTATCAACTCACCAGGTATACTGTTCTGACTGTGGCACACCTGTTTCCTTTTCAGGATGGCCCCATGATGGCATCCAGCTATGGTTACGAGAGTCGAGCATGACGATAGCCCACCGAGCGATGAGGCCTCGGTGCAGGGCCCTTTGTCAGTAGTGGCACCGACGGTAGGTCTACCCACCGAGCCACCGATGCTTCCAGCACCAGCCGCTGACGATGCACGTCGGCTCAGTGCACTGCATGAGTTCCAGCGCCAGCAACCGACAAGGTTCCGCGGGGAGACGGACCCCCAGGCAGCCGAGGACTGGATGGAGGCAGTGGTGAGAGATTTCAGGTTAGTGAGGACACCATCAGACCTCATGGTGATCCTCGCAGTGAGCCTACTGCACGCAGCAGCAGGCAGATGGTGGATCTTGATGCTCCAGGTGCATGATGAGGCATCTCTAATCTAGACAGACTTTGAGGTCCTCTTTCGCTCAGATTTACTCCCAGCCACCCTCCGTGCGGTGCGCATCCAGGAGCTTCTTCATCTGCGGCAGGGCAACTTGACGGTCGTCCAGTACTCAGCAAGATTTACCGATCTCTCGCGGTACTCTATAGACATGGTACGGGAACCATTCTTCCGGAATCGGACCTTTGAGCAGGGATTGAGACATGAGATCAGGGCATCACGGATCTCCCTCAGCATTCCGACTCAGGCAGGAGTACTGGAGTGAGCCCTTTTGATCGAGAGTTTTCTTGCTGAGTCTACACCAGTGCCGAGACCCACCGCAGGGCGGCACGTAGCAGAGTCTTCTGCAGCAGGCAGTCGACGGATGACTCTTGGGTCCAGGCAGACCAGACCCTCAGGCAGACGACCTCAGGACACTGGCTCAGCACTGCGGGGCACACAGCACGGAGCCAGTCTTTCGAGAGGCAGGCAGTGCTACTCATGCTGCGGGCATGGCCACATGTCTCATGACTGCCCGACCCACCGTGCCGAGGAGCAGCAGACGGTTGAGGGTCCACCGAGGCAAAGGCAGAGGGTCAACCGTGGCGGTCCACAGGGAGGAGGCGGACAAGGCAGAGGAGCTGGCCGAGTAGCAGGTGGTGGGCAATGCTTTGAGGCTCTACCACCACCACCACTAGGAGGTCCACCCCGACCACAGGGAGCTGGCAGAAAGAGACAGGCACAACTCTAGGCAGCAGAGTCCTACGACCATGGCGCGCCTGAGATGATTCGAGGTACTATCTATGTCTATTCCACCCTTGCTTCAGTTCTTATAGACACAGGAGTGAGTCACTCTTTCATAGTCACTGCCCTTGTTCGGAGCTCGGAGATTCTGACAGAGCCGTTGGCTCGATCCTTATGGCTAGAGACTCCTACGGGAGCAGACTCGACGATTACGAACTGGTGCCTGCAGTGTGAGCTTACTCTAGGAGGTGAGAGCTTCGGCTGGGATCTTCTTGTAGCAGCGTCGAGGCCTTACGACGTCATCTTGGGAATGGATTGGTTGTCTACATTCCATGCACAAATTGACTGTATTAGGCGCAAGGTGCGATGTGTACGCACCGACGGGAATAGGTTCACCTTCACCGACGAGAAGGGAGCCTTCGCAGCACAGGATGGACTTCCGCAGAGGAGAGGACATCCCATCCCTCATCAGTTGTATAGCCTCATCCTAGGAGCAGTTGATGTACGGAGTCCTAGTTTTCCTGCAATAGTGGATCAGTATGCGGACGTCTTTCCCAACGACGTTCCAGGGCTACCTCCTCGCAGAGAGGTAGACTTTTATATTGACATGTACCCTGAGACAACCCCGTTATTGAATTCAGCATATTGGATGGCCCCCACCGAGCTTCGAGAGCTATGGGTATAGTTGGAGGACTTGCAGGGCAAGGGGTTCATCCGACCCAGTGTTTCACCCTGGGCTTCCCCGATATTGTTTTCCAAGAAGGCAGACGGGAGCTTGCGACTTTGTGTCGACTATCGTCGCCTGAACCAGGTGACAGTGAGGAACAAGTATCCGCTACCGAGGATTGATGACCTCTTCGATTAGCTCAAGGGAGCACGATGGTTCTCGAAGATAGACCTCAGGTCAGGCTATCATCAACTCAGAGTTCGAGACGAGGACATGCCGAAGACGACCTTCAGATGTCGGTATAGACACTATGAGTTCTTGGTTATGCCTCTCGGCGTAACCAATGCTCCAGCAGTGTTCATGGACCTCATGAACATGATCTTTCAGCCGTACCTCGATCGATTTGTCGTAGTCTTCATCGACGACATTTTTATTTACTCAACGACTGAGGAGGATAACGCCTACCACTTGCAGGTTGTACTAGACACACTCCAAGAGCACCATCTTTATGGTAAGCTCTCGAAGTGTCAGTTCTGGATACGCGAGGTCCACTTCTTGGGACACATCATCTCTGAGGCGGGAGTTGCAGTGGATCCTGCGAAGATCAAGGCAGTGCTAGCTTGGGAGCCACCCAGGAGCATGACAGAGGTGCGGAGTTTCTTGGGACTAGCTGGATACTACCAGAGATTTGTTCCAGACTTCTCCAGAGTTGCAGAACCACTATCAGCTTTGAAGAAGAAGGGGAAACCCTTCGTGTGGTCAGACAGATGTCAGTAGAGATTCCAGGAGCTGAGACAGAGATTGACCAGCGCACCTATCTTGAGGTTGCCTGAGGAGATAGTAGGGTATGTAGTCTACTGTGATGCATTAGGGAATGGACTCGGATGTGTCCTGATTCAGGAGCGGGAAGTGATCACCTATGGATCACTTCAGTTGAGGCCGCATGAGCAGAACTATGCTACCCATGACCTGGAGTTAGTAGCAGTGGTCTTTGCTCTAAAGACATGGTGACACTATCTGATAGGTGAGCGCTTTACAGTCTTTTCTGACCATCAGAGTCTCAGATACATCATCTCTCATAAAGATCTGAATCTAAGACAGCGGTGATGGCTCGAGTTCCTCCAGGACTATGACTTTGAGATAGTCTATACTCTTGGGAAGGAGAACGTGGTAGCCGATGCTCTTAGTAGGAGGACGAGCATTCAGCTACCTGAGTAGGCGACAGAGAAGTTAGCCTCTTTGAAGATATCCTTAATGGATAGAGATGGAGCATCCTTCCTCCAGTCTCTCACAGTCACTCCTCCACTACTGCAGTGGGTCAGAGAGGCACAACGTGGGGATACTGACTATGAGACGCGGCGTGCACAGATATCCTTAGGACAGGCACCTGATGGTTTCTCCTTTGGAGCAGAGCACAACGTGCTTTTCAGAGGACGTACCTTGGTGTCAGTTGCTTTACGAGAGGAGGTGCTGAGAGAGTTTCACACTTCCCCTTTGGCGGTACATCCTGGAGTGGCGAAGATGTACCAGGATCTCAGAGGACAGCACTGGTGGCCAGGCATGAAGAAGGTTTTGGCAGAGTTCGTTTCTCGATGCCTCACCTGCAGCAGGTGAAGGCAGAGCACCAGGTACCAGCAGGCTTGGTACAGCCCTTGGAGGTTCCGGAGTGGAAGTGGGATGACATATCTATGGACTTCGTGACTGGACTAACATGCACTTCCAGAGGTCACGACTCCATTTGGGTGATTGTCGACCGACTCACCAAGTCTGCTCACTTCATACCCATCAGAGAGCAGGGATCAGTGGAGAGCTTGGGACGTCTTTATGTTCAGGATATTGTGCGGATTCATGGAGTTCCATAATCTATCATCTTTGATTGAGATGGTCGATTTACTTCCTGGCTATGGAAGGGACTGCAGGAGGCGTTCGGGACGCAGCTACGTCTGAGCACAGCCTTTCACCCTCAGACGGATGGTCAGACGAAGAGGACCATTCAGACTCTCGAGGACATGCTCCGCGCATGCTTCCTCGACTTTGGTCGCAGCTGGGAGGACCACCTACCCTTAGTGGAGTTCGCGTACAACAACAGATACCACTCCACCATCAGGATGACACCATACGAGGCGTTTTATGACCGATCTTGTAGATCTCCTTTGTGATGGACAGACCCTGGGGAGTCAGCACTTGTGGGACCGGAGATGGTCCAGGCCACGACAGAGAAGGTCCAGGTCATCCAGGAGCGGATGAGGACAGCTCAGAGCCGACAGAAGTCATATGCTGATAGGAGGCGGAGGCCACTAGTGTTCGAGTATGGCGACCACGTCTTCTTGCGTGTCTCACCTCGACATGGATTACGAAGATTTGGCCGAGGCGTCAAGTTTTCCCCACGCTTCATCCGACCATTCCAGGTACTCAGTAGGATTGGCGAGGTGGATTATCGTCTGGCTCTACCACCTCAGTTGCACCGGGTGCACGATGTCTTCCACGTATCTCAGCTGAGGAGATACGTGCATGACCCGACGCACATCATTGACCATGGGGAGCTAGACGTTGATGATGGGGAGACTTTTGCAGAGGTCCCAGTGGAGATCAAGGATCGACAAGAGTGGGTCCCACGTGGACGGTCGATTCCTCTAGTGCGTATCAGATGGCAGCACAGAAACCTCCAAGAGAGCACTTGGGAGCGGGAGGCTCAGATGCGTGCTCAGTACCCTCATTTGTTTCCCTAGTTATGATGTATCTTTACGGGGATGTAAAGCCCTGAGGTGGGAGTAATGTAAAGACCCGTAAATTCAAGGGAAAGTTTTTCATAATTTTCTTTGTAATTTTACAAGAACGCGGTTTCAGACGGCACTTGATTCTAAGGCCCGGAGTGATCGGAATTTCTATTCGAAGTTTAGCTCGGGTACGTTCAATGAACGAACGAGCGGGAATTTCTACCTTTTGAACCGTTGCCCGAAATCAAATTTTGAGGGCACCGATGGAACCGCAGTGCCGGTAATTTCTTAGGAACTCCTGTTCCAGAGTAGCATTATCACGGGTGTGGATGATAAAAATTGTGGAAGTTAATTTATTATTATTCTACAATTTTTATTATCCTTTTGTGTTTTAAGGCTATGGGTGGATGTTGGGTGACTACCCAACCTCCCTTGGGAGGTTATGATGGTGGTGGGGACCACACTAACCCCACCCCTTCATATTCTTCAACTCTTCAACTCCCCATTAACTCCCCTTAATTTAATTTGACAACTTGTGTAATTTTAATGAGGTGAGTTAAGTGTGGTTAATTGAATTTCAAACTCTTGAAATTCAAAAGGGTAAGTTGTGTTAATAAATTAAGACTTGGGATTAATTTATTAATGTTAGATTTTATGCCACGTTGGGAGGTTTTGGGAAGCGTGAAGATCTTCTTCATCTCCAATGAAGAAAATCTTCGACGAAGAACGTGAAGAACATGTCGGACTCCGACGAAGAACACCGTTCTTCAACGAATAACATCTCCGCCGAAGAACGCGGAGAACTTCTCCAACGACATTTCCTCTTCGGACGCACCTCGACGACAACGGAATCGACGTTCGTTTTCTGCGACGCCCGACCTCCACTACGCTCATCTTCCGTGGCTCGTTGACATGCACTGTTCTTGAAACCGAGGTAGGGGATTGTTTTTAATTAATTTGTTCGTGATTACATCCCTGATTTTCTTCATGAAATTTTAACCAACTGTTATCGATTAATGTGAGGGGGGGGGGACCGTACAAACACGGCCGACCCACCTCCTTATTTTTCTTGTTGGATTCTTTTGAATTGAATCACCACGCGAAATTTTTGCAGCAAGAAATATGCGGCACCACCGCGCCGCGCTGCGAATTAATACAAGGACGCGATGCCATCGCGCGACGTCGGAGACATCGGAAAATACCAGGGCCGGTACCGGGGCTGCGGCGGAGGGGCGCGGCGTCGTCGCGCCGCGCTGGACGACAAGGGCCGCGGCCTGTTCAGGGCCACAGCGGAGCAGGGTGCCCGGCGGCCGGTACCGGGCCGCGGGCGTCGGAGCTGTAAGGGGACCGACCATCGCCAGTCCCGTTAAGCAGGAACCGGCCAGCCAGGTCGGGCCGACCGGACAAGGAGAATAAGGGGGAATTAATTCCCCCCAGCCTGCCATCAATGCGGCCCCCAATTAAGGGGCCGCGGTTATAAGAAAACGGGAGGGGCAGCGCCCCCCCCCCCCCCCCCCCCCCCCCCCCCCCCCCGCGTGAGTCAAAAATGGCTAGGCCGTTTTGGCAGAGCAACCGACCAGCGCGCCCAGCGCGCGGGTCGCCGGGCCGGGCCGTGCCCGGCTGGGTCGACCCGGACCCAGGTCGGGTTGCTCGGTTCAGGCCAACCCAGGGGGTCTCAGGCCAGGTCGGTCCGGTCCCGAAACCCCCGTTTTCAGACCGTTTGGGTTCAATTGCCCATAACTCTGCCTACAGACCTCTGATCGGTGTGCCGTCAGTGGCGACACGATCCTTAGAACGAGACGGTTGTTTCAGTATATCGCACTCAAGGTTTAGGAATACATGGGGTACGGCCGGGTTGGTTCGTACACGAAACCAACCGGGCCCTCAGAGCAGAAACGCTCATATCTTGAGCTTCGGACGTCCGATTGACGTGCCGTCAACTTTGTTGAATTCCTCTAAGTGAGACGAATATTTTGGCTTACTCCACCTGAGGTTTGGATGTAGGGGGAGTATGGTCGGGTTGGTTTTGCCTTAAAAACCAACTGGGCCCCTGGGACGGAAAAGCTAATAACTCTCAGACCGGGCGTTCGATTGACGCGCCGTCTGCGACGTTGAGTTCTTGTTGACGATATGGAACTTTTGGATACATCAACTCTGGACTATGTGTTAGATGATGTATCAGCCTCTCGACACGTGGAGCGGACCCTCCCGAACGAGCTTGCTATGTGCAGGAACCCTAGAGGTGGCTGCGACTGCTACTGTGACGATGACGACTGTACAGAGATCCTCAGTGGATTCGATGGCGATGACAATAGCACTCAGCGATCCTATGTGGATCAGTGCAACCGATCCTGTGTGGGTCCGATTTTGTGTGGGTCAGTGCTCAGCGGTTCTGTGTGAGCCAACGCCTACAGATCCTGTGTGGGTCTGATCCTGTGTGGGTCTTTGCGGGGGTTAGTTTCCTACCGATCATGTGTGGGTCATTGCGGGGTTAGTACCTATCGATCCTTTGTGGGTCCGACGACATAGATGTATCAGTGATCATCTCTAACGTCTTTCAAAGAAGTATACCTGTGTGAGCTGAATCCTGTTTTACTTTCCTGTGTGGATTGTGTTGTGCTATCCTGTGTGGATTTATGTTTACTTTCCTTTGTGTATTATGTTGTGCTATCCTATGTGGATTTACGTTTTGATTTCTTGTGTGGACTGGGTAGTAATTGAGCTCGGATGTTGGAGCCGAGTGAGAATTGATGACTTAGGTATATGTATGGGCATATACCTAAGCAGTGTCGGATGTTACTTTGTGATTGTATCTTTCCACTGTGGTTATCCTTTGTGGATTCTGGGAGACCTTCGGGGGTCTCGGGGTACCTACTGAGTAGCTTATACTCACCCCTGCACGGGCTATGCCCGCACTACGTTGTGTTGGATGAAGACGATGGACAACGCTAATTGTGGTGGAGGCTTGCGGAGCAGGACGATACCTAGAGGTGGACCACAGGGCGGGACGTACTCGGAGCGGTCGGCTGGACCCAAGGAGCAGTGGAGGCTTTTTGTACTCACCCTTTAGGTGGGACTTCTAGTGGACGGCTCGACGTTGCGGCTTTTACTTTTCAGTTTTTGTTTTCCCCTTTCGAGTTGTACTTACTTTTAGTTTGGGTTTGTATACTGGCCCACTTACTTTTCTGCACTTACTATTTTACCAGTTTTTACTTAGTGTTTACTTTTTCTGCTTGCTTACTCTGTGGTTCTTGTTTACTTTACAAAGGCAATGCCTTCCCTTTACCGGGATTTACGCCTTGGTGCTAGTGGCCAGCCCCTGGCCTATGGAAGGCAGGCTTTGGGTAGTCACAGCACGGGCCCCGAGGACGGGTCGTGACAAAAACCCCTATGTTTAGTTCCTTGAAATAATCTCCACATTCATTAGTCTAAAAGAACATGAATCCATTCCAGGTTATCTTGGTGAAGGGATTAGATATCTTGGGTTAATTCTTCCCAATGCATTGTTAATATTCATCCAATCCAAAAGAAATGTTAATCTCAATCATAACAGTTGTCCTAGGACAATGTTCAATAACTTTTATCTTTGAAAGATCCACTAATATAACCTTTTTAGGTCATATGACTTAAAAATGAAACTTTATATAGAAAAAATTCAAAGTTGAGAGAATTTTCATACAATTTATCCTTTAATATGTTCTTCAATATAATACTCATGTGATATTCATGCTCTTCCTTACTCTTTGAATATATAATAATATCTTCTATAAATAAGACCACAAACTGATAAAGGTAAACTCTAAATAATATTTTAATTAAATAGATGAATTTTTAAATGGAATTAGTAAGACCAAATAACATCAATATAAATCCATAGATTCTATGCCTCGCACGGAAGGATGTCATTTTTATTTATTCACTGTTAACTCTAAACTAATAGTATCCATATAAAATATCAATCTTGGAAAAAAATGAGCACCATGTAATTGATTGAACCAGTCATAAATACATGGTAAAAGAAATTTTTTATTAATAGTTACATTTTTTGTTCAAAATAAAAATAAATATTTTCATTGATACATATTTCTTTTTAAAGGACTTGAGGACCCCAAGGTGAAAAACTTGGATGAATTAATCCTTTATCAATATACTCTTAGAGTTTCTTCCTCAACTCATGTAACTCAATCGGGTGCATTCTATATGGGGTATTTGAAATAAGTGTAGACTATGTATGAGATATATTGAAAACTCAACTCAAAAATTCTAAGGTAAAATAGTAAACTCTTATATAAATACTTAAAAAAACTCCCATGAAATATGAATATGTTTCATGTTGAGTTTCTCCCCAATGATATGAGATAAATTGTAACAAACTGGGATTGTGTATCCTTTAAAAGTAACAATATATTCTACAAATTGTGTCACATGTTATAAAAAATATAAAAAACCCAAGACATTTTAATGATACATTATTAATAAATCTATAATAAACACTAATCTAGTTTACCTTTTGTATTTATTTTGATTATAATGTAAGAAATTAATATGATTCAATATTCAGAAAGTTATTTTCAATCAAAATCATTTTATTTATATTATATATTTTCTTTTAAAAATATATTTTTAAAAAAATTAGAATTTATATATGATAAAGTAAGATTCATTTTTTTAATCCCTCATAAAAAAACTTATCTTTGGATGAATTTTGAATATTTTTCTAAAACAAATCTCTTATTAGGTGAATAGTAAAAATATCGATTAATTTCATCATTTTTATGAAACGAATTTATTATATTGATAGGCTGATTGTTTTAAAAAAATATTATAAAATTTTATATTATAAATTAGAATAAATAATTTAAATTACTATTTTGAATTTATAAAACCATCCTCAACATTTTGAAAATTTATATAATGTTTTTAGGAAAATTATTTTTTGACTATTATTAATTAATTATAACATGAATTAATGTGGTCTCTGAATTATTTTATTGTTAAATAAATAATATTTTATTTATAATAAATATTTTAAATTTCGTGGTATCAATGAATTTGATAATTCTATCCCAGCCATAAATATTTTTACTTAAAAATAATTTTTTTGAAAAATTTGGCTTTCACGTTATATATGTGCTAACGTTAAGATTTTTTACCCAACACATAGAAATTGAAATAGATAAAATGATTATTATTTTTTTGATAATACTTTTCATATTATTTAGTATATATAATTTCATTTTTGGTTATTAAATTTTGATTTTCAGGATTAATATTAATTACCACGATACATGGGGTACAATTATTTAAAAAATATTGTTGCATTAATGTTAAGGAATTTATATCAAATAATTTAATTTTAACCCATTCAAATAATTAATATGATATAATTTATAAAAACATAAATAAATACATTAATACTCATTTAATTATTAATCAATACTAAATAATTTTAAGAATCACTAATGACCAAAATGTCACTTTTCTAATAAAATAGTTTTCCAACACATTATCTATTTTACATTAAAAGACAATTTTATAATATTGAGAATTTTAATTGGGTTAAATAGATGTTAAATTTATTTCCATATAACCCAAAGTTTTTTATATGGTTTTGCTTTATATGTTTAATATTACATAAAATTACTTAGTTAAATACTAGTTACCCAGTTTAAAAGTAAAAGAGTAAAATGTAAAATCAAAATGGTAAAATCATTAGAAACTATTTAAAAAAAGTTATGAATTAAATTTTGGACTAATTATAAGACCAAATACATCCAACTCTAAATAATTTAGAAACTTTTGAGTCATTTACCTAAGAATAATTTTATGGACTTATTTAAATATAAAGGGTTTTTTGAAAGTGCCATTTTCCTCTCTTATAAAAGGGGGTCACTTACACCCTTTAAAAAAGACATAAACTTATAATTACTCCTTAAAAATAATAAAATATTTCTCTCACTATAACAATAATCCACAAACATATGCACCCAATAAGTCATATTTATCCTAAACCCTTAAAATTTAAGGGAAATTCCGTGGAAAAAATCAAGTCTTCAACATAAGTGTTATATATTATTAAGTATTTCTGCATAATATTATGATGAATTAGGTATCATTGGTGTATTTTTTATGTTTTATATTAGGGGTAAAACCATTTTTTATTCATTTTCATTCACATAGAGAAAAAAAGAACATCGTTAATTATTATTTTTAATTTTCAAATTAATAATTACCCTCACTCCCACTCATGCATTGAGAAACTGGAATGTGAATCGTTCGTACATGCGGATTACAACATTCATGATGAAACATATTTCATTTTTCATTTAGATTTTAATAAATTCTCTAAACATCCAAAAATATAGTACGTGATCATAATAAAATTAAAATAAAAACATTTACTTGATTTATAATGATATTATGTTAAAATAAACACCCCTTAACTATACTCACCAATCGCGTTAAGGTGTGTTCGCATCTGGGTTGATTTAACCACCCATGTGCATAATTCATTATCATCCAATTATGTATATCTAAGGGAACATGAAAAGTAATTATATTATAATATATTAATAAAATAACGATCATTATATTATTATTTAAATATTATACTAATTATTTAATTTATTTTTTAAGTAACATTTTCATTTGATGAAATTATCGAAATAAGCCATTATTAATACAGTTATCACATAACATAAGAAAAATACATATGGAATGAAATAATAAATTTAAAAAATATCAGTTATATTTTTTATAAAAATATATGATATATAGACAAGTAAATTTATATCAAATGATGGTTAATGATATCAAAATTATTAAACATGTGCAAAATGGTTAAAGTTATTAACACATGATAGTCATAATACGCTACAATGAAATAATTTAATCCTAACAAATAATTATAATAAGGATCTTAAAAGGGTAATTTTTTTGTGTAAGGTTATAAAATAGGATATTAGTTTATCTATTTATGTTTTAAAGTAGGTTCTTTAAAAATCCCAAGATTAAAAAAAAGAACAATATGTTTGATAACGTATATTACACGTAACATCGAGCCAAAAAACCATGATATACTGTTTAAACATGACAAGTAAAACCAAGATATTAAAATTTTATGTATGAATAAGAATAAAAAAATTTAAATTATATATATACATTTTATATTAAGAAAATATATTAGCAATTAAGGACTCAAGCTTTATTAAGGCCTTTAAATGCTTTAAAAATATATTTTTCATCAAAAAATTCTTTTATTAGTATTTGTGAGAAAATAATATAATTAATATCCAGAAATTTTAAAAAATTTATTTTAATAAAATGAAAGTAATTTTCTAAATCATCATATCCAAATTAATTTTTTGTGACATTTTGGTTAAAAAAAAGTAATTTTTCAGTGAATAGTGAAAAATGCCGCTGTTGTAAAATTATATTTTATTTTTCATAAATTAAGTAAATTTAAAGTCCTATTATGATTTAAATTTTATTTTAAAGTAATAAAATTATAATTTATTTAAATTTAATCTAATTAATTACATTTTGATAGTATTTATATAGTATTTTTCTATAATTTTATTTTTAGGCTTAAAAGTGTGTTTTTCTAAAAACTGTTTTTAAGGGTATATTGTTTCTATATTTTAATTATTTAAAATAACCACTAATAAATAATTATTTAAATAAAAATTATATATTATAAATATATTAATATTAATTTAATTTCATATAATGATTATTTCTATTCATTGATTTAATTTAAGATCATCTTATGCTTAAAAAATACATTTATGGAAAAATTGTTTTTAAACACATTTTGTGGGATTATTTATAAATTAAATTATACCAATTATATGAATTTAGTTTGATAAAATTTATTCTATATATGGAATCATAATAATAAATATTAGGTAATAATTTCATCTTAATTTTTTGTCGTAATGAATAGTAAGAAAAGTAAAAATTTATTTTCATGGTAAAAGGGTAAATTCGGTTAACCTAGGTTAAAAATAAGTGATAAGGCCCCCATTTTTTATCTTAATTATTATTGGATGAATTTATTTCAAGACACAACACTATATTCTTGATATTCAATTATTTTAGGGACACATTCTCATGAAACTAACCTATATAATAATTTAATTAAGGAAAACAAAAAAATGTTACTATCTTTACATTAAATATCCCTTTTATTTTTATATAGGGATAAAAATAATTTTTTAAAAAATATTAATGGTTATTTTGAGTATAATTAAATTATTACCATTATTTTAATTTATTTTTACTTTGTAGTGATTATATATTTACCTTAATCCTTATATAATACTAACATAGTGCTTGTACAAACTTTGGAAAACTCAAGGTAAATAATTTTTAAAACATTAAAAGTAAAGTATATGGGTTTTGTTTTTATTCCAAAAAAATTTATAATCAAAAAATATTTATTCATTTTTCTTAAATAGACTATTTTAAATTAATTATTATATTCATGTATTTAAACTAAAATTCAATGAGTAGTGTCAAAAAAAGGCATTAATAATATTTTAATAAATTTTTTTTAAAACCTATGAATCATTAAAGAGGAAATTTATAATGATAAATGGTATAAAATTTCATAAATATTCCATTTAATATCTAATTATTTTTTTATATGTAAAATTAAAACCCTTTCAGCTAGAAAAGGTTATTATCGTGGTTAAGGGTAAAATGGGTTTACCGGGGGTTAAACTAAGAGATAAGGGTTAGTTTGATAATTAAATCAATATAAATCCTGTTTTATAGAAATATTTAAACCTTATTATAAACCTAATTTTAATCCCTATCCATTTTTATGTATTTTATTTGAATATGTTCTTATTATAATTTAGTATTTTAAAACAGCTCCAAAAGTTCCCCTTCCCTCACTAATAAAAGGGAACATCTTCTCCTATTTTCTTCAGACTTAAAGAACCATTTGTTTTGGAACATACCTATAAAAATTCCTTACATACATCCATTCCCATTTCTTAGATCCTTTTCTTGTTTAGAAAACCCTCTTATGAAAGCTTTTAATGCAGTGTAAAAGGATTGTCTGAAGAAGATGTATCATTCTTAATGAATCATTTTGATTTATTTCTTATTACATCTCATCAATGTTTTATTAAACCATGATCATATAATAAAATAATTAAGTTAAATACTGCGACATTTTCTTGTATTAATGGAATACCCTATATCTATCTCTCATTTCATAAAATGGGAAATTAAACTATCGTTCATGTGTACATCAGACTTCCTCCTCACGAACTGATGTAATTCTATTTCCATCACCACCCTTCATGGATGGTTTTAATGATGGATTTAATATATATATATATATGTATATATATATTAATGATACATTTATCATTATATAATGATAATATATCATATAATTTATTATCTTTCCATTCATTTAGAAATGATAACATCGTTCGTTTATACATGTGGATTGCCACCTCAATGAAGAGATGTGATTTTTTTTTCAAAACCACATCACATGACTTCTATATATACATATATTTTAATAAATAATATAATATTTATTTTATAATTATAAATATATATAGATAAAATGAGACTTATGTTCTTTCCATGATGTTCATTGAAAAATAGAAGTGCTACTCGTACGTACGTACGAATTTCCATATCCATGATTGAAACATAGTTCATTTTTAATAACCATATTTCATGGTTAGGTTAAAAAGTATAATTTATTTATAAAAATTATAATTATTTCATTATTATTTTTCAATATATTATGGAATAATTAATTCTTTTACCTTATTCAACCTATCGAATTCATTTTGGACATATGAAATGAATATCATCAAAACATCCAACATGAAATTAATTGACAAAGTAATTAAATATAACATGTTAATAATTAAAATATAAGAAATAATAAACATGAAGAATTTTATTATGTTATTAAATAATTATCATAATTTTATTAATTAGGAATATAAATAACGTACATGATGACTCGGACATGAGGTAAGGGGTTTCATCTCAATTTTCCTTCATTGAGGCATATTTTGTTGTTATGAACCCAATTTCATTAATATGGTTTTTAAAATACCCTTTTATATGTTACATCATGAATATATTTATATTTATGGTATTTAATTTTTCATTTGAAGTTATTTATTTTGTGGGGGTTATGATTCAAAATTTATGAAAGTGGTATGAGTTTATTTCAAAATTTAATCATTACATGGGATTAGTTATGTTTAAGTCACTTATGGGGGGATTGTTTTGTAAGAACCTAGTTCTTACCTTAAGGTATGGGTTTTTTTCTTTCTTTTTTTGAGTGTATTTGAGATAACAAGGGGAAAATAGGCAGTTCTAGAAATTTCCAAGTTACACGCCATGTACTTCATGTACACATCGCGTACCCTTGTCGTGTGAGAAAGCCATACTAGGAATGTTGTCCAGATAGAGATGTTTAACCAAGTACACACCATGAACTATTAGTACACATTATGTAGTCTATCCATGTATGTGGGGTATACATGGCATGTGGGTATGCTAGTGAGTTATAGGAGAAAACCATGGACACACCATGTACGGACTCATACACGCCATGTAGTCATGTCGACAGGTCCTCAACAAAATTTTAGTCATCTTAGGAATAGTAAAATGATACACACAACATGTACTCATATATACATGACATGTATTTATTGTTTTCATTAAAATGATCATTATCCTCGTTTTATGTTTCTAGGTATAACCCTCGATGGGTTAGGGTGAGGAGCTGCACTGGAAGAAGAAAACCCTCCCAATTGCATGTACGAACCTCGTTTCACACACCATTGGAGCTATTGGAACCCCCTCGATAAGCCCTTGATTCCTCGATAGACTTTCATCTTGATTTTAGTTCTAAACTGAGTTATATGGGTTTGATTGTTTATGCTCGTTTTGTAGATCTATTGTGTTTTAAACCAAATTAAAGGCTATTAATAAATTAGAATCATCATACTAGTTTGAGGTAGGTGGTATATACCATGTATTGTGTTTTTGTGGACATTTGGGTGGCACAACCTATATTGCATCTTCAGGTATTTTGAGTGAGACCCAGTTATAGCTATTATTGCATATTTATTTGATTGTTAGACCAATGGGGTGTTGTTGGGTATTCTCTTACCTTGTTATGATTGTACGAGGCCATATTTGAGGTCGTTGTTCATTTGGGGAATTTTGGACAGGTGTGCAAAAACAGTTATAATTGTTTTGTTTAGATTATATTTTTGAGTTTAAACTATTTAAGCATGATTATCTTATTATAGGCTTTTAAGACCATAGTGCTCGTATGGGACAATACATGGACAGTTCATTCAACTGCATAAATTGTTTTTCCTATTTAACATGATTCTTTGGATTATATATATTTGATTCTTGATATTGCATATGCTAAAACGTTTGGGTTGTGTTGGGCGTGGCCTGAATATTTTTGAGTGTTGTTGGTCATAGGTTGGGCTCAACCTGAATTATTTGGGTGGTTTAACCACAAGATTGGGCGTCGTGGACATCGGATTGAGGCTGTGTGACTGTTAGGTTGGTCATGTACCATGTTGCTTAGATGGAAAGGCCATTGGATTCTGAGCGACATGGTCGTAGGGGAACCAGGTTCTAGAGAGGTTATGGATTGGGTTCTAAATTTGGTGATTACCGATCACCTGTGACATGGGTCATGTGCACATAGATGACTCTATGATGAGGTGGGTTTTACTGCTCATGTGGGTAGAGGCCCCTGTAGTTACAGTTAGGTGATTATGGTTTGGGGGTGCTTTTCTTAGAAGCCACGTCAAAGGTGGGGAGCCTTCAGATTGTTTGGGAGTGCCTTGGAGACGTTGGTACTTGAGACATGAGGTGTTAAGAGGCACATGTTGCCAAGTTACTACTACATGGGTGTACCTTTGGGACATCGGTACATGAGACATAATGTGTCTGGAGGCACAAGGTTCCAGGTTATTGTTACTTGGGTATGCCTTCGAGATGTTGGTACTTGAGACACGCAGTGTCAGGAGGCATGTGGTTCTAGTTACATGACTGAGATTCTGGCATTCGTCAAAGAATGTGGCCCTCTACGGTGGCTGTTGAGCACTACTAAAAGATGTTTTTACATTGTGCATCCTACTATTTACTTTTCTTATAGATGCATGCCTTTATAAACACTTATAATAGGTATGCAGCATTGGGTGGTATCCTACTGAGATTCATCTCACACCCTACATGGGCCCTGCCAGATGTATGTAGACTTTTATGGATTTACATGTAGGAAAGAGATCAGCTTCAGGAGATGGACCATATTAGTTGTTGCATAGAGATGGTATGGACCTTGAGTTCATGCCTAGTTAGAGTTTACTTTGTTTTTATTTATTTCCTTCATCAATATACTTAATTTTTTAGCTACTATTGGTTGCCATGGGCGCCATTGTTATTTGATGTGTATGACCTATTGTGGATGCATGCTTGGTTTGTTTAGTAGTTACAAATGCTGTTCAACATGATATTCTGTTAACCATCTACTGCACATGTTTATATATTGCTTCTGCTATTTTTCTACTTTTGGTTATGCTTCTGCTATGCGGGTCTAGTTCGAGTCTGTTGAGTCTTTATTAATATTTCATGTATTATTATTATACTCGAACCAGTACGTTATTTTCCTCTGAGAGCACATAGCCTCCCCACTATACCTTTTTACACCATCGCTGCTAGTCGGCAGCCTTTGCTGTTTCGGGTGGTGTGCCTAAGGTGGTAACACCCGACTCCTTTATCAATGTTCAGGTGGCTGTTTGGGTCTAGGACGTTACAAAGTGGTATCAAAGGAGGTTGTTCTTGACCAGGATTTAGTATCAGTTTTTGACTGACTACTAATGAGATCAAGTCTTCCTTTTTCTTTCTTTTTGTTTTACTATTTGGGATAGGGTATAATGGAGATAGGATGTTATTGGAACTTGGTTTTTAGCTTGTTCTTGAGTGCCTGCAGACCCAGGTATGAGGGATATACCAAGTTACCTTTGGTGGGAATTGCTGTTTTTCTTTTTGTCATATTAATTTTTATATGATTTCCACCCTGTTGGCTCACTTGGCATGTGATATTATTAGTTTTGATATGTTATCCGTGACTTGGTGTAGTAAGGGTGAATTGGACCATGGCCTGTTCTGGTAAGGCGAGTTTTCTTTTATTTTTGATAGGAACATTTTTAGGGTATTTCAGTTTCATAAGTGCACTAATGCTTTGTGAAGTGATAATACCATGTGAATAGTATCAATTTCCATGCTATAGATGCTTTTGAAATGTGGAAGGTGAAATTCATGATAGAATTTATTGTTTATTACAATGTAATATGCCCTGATTTAAATTATGTAAAATTGCATGTGGCGTGAAATTGGGCTTGGCTTGTATGGGAAGGAAGGTACTTTGACTGACGTGATATCGATCACTTAGATTGGGTGACTTGGTCATCAGTTTGAGGCAACAATGGTTGTTCAGACATGCATGGACTGAGGTACTTTTGATACCTAGCTCTATTGAGGGTGGGTAAGGAGGTTGTGGGGCCGAGATGTCATGGGGTCTGGTTTTGGTGGGAGAGAGTAAGGTTACATGTTATGTGCTACCTCATTACTACTTTTTGTTTATGTTGAATATATATATATATTGTTATATATGTGGGTTTTTTGGCCATTTATGGTATTCAGTGGGTTCCTCCTAGACAGATCAATGGAATATCAAGCGGGTGATTGTACCGTTCTACATGAGAATGAACAGGTTTATAACCCTACGGGATAGGTAGATCATGAGCCGCAGGTATAGGATCAGGTACAGGATCAGTTTCAGGATCTAGTGTAGGCAGAGCAGCCGAGTTTGGCAGTGTTTGGGTCATGGATCGATGAGCATCACTGATCTAGTTTGGTATGTGTCTTGAAGGGTATTGATAGAGGTGCGCAGGGTACAGAGCCCTTTATGGAATATCTAACGCAGGAGTTCCATTTGTAGCACCCGCCGATTTTCATAGATCAGGGTGGTCCACTGGTGGGTGAGAACTAGATAGAGAGCATGTCGATGATCTTCGATCAGTTCGAGAGGCCTCCAGGGCGGAGGGTCAAGCTGGAGACGTACATCCTGAGAGAACTGGAAAATAATTGGTGGGATGTACATGTTTAGACTTGCATACATGAAGGACTGACATGGAAGGAATTCGAGGATAGGTTTTTCGAACACTTTTTTACAGAGATTCTATGATCGAAAATAGATCGGGAGTTCTTGAGCATCTAGCAACGTGACATTTCTGTCATGGACTATCCAGCTACCTTCACTTAGTTGCCTCACTTTGCACCAGGTATGGTAAGCGATGATGCCTCGAGGGTGTGGTGTTTCGAGTATGGATTACGGAACTCCATTAAGGTACAAGTAAACATCTTCATGTTGACCTCATTCTCAGATGTGGTGAATCATACACTCATAGTCAATGGAATCTTGGTAGAAAATACAGTTTGATGTAGTCGGTGGATTTGTGTAATGGTTATGATAGTAGGAAGCGAAGTCGGGATGAGTTTTAGAAGGGCTGTCAGGCCAAGGACTTAGCTATACCACCTCGTGGCAGCTCTTCAGTGGTTTTCATTCAGTTTGGGCAGCCAGTGCATGTCCGAACTCAGTGCGATAGGCCTCCAAATGAGTGCATGTAATGTACCAGACCTGAACATCCACCCAAACAGTGCTAAGCTGGTCGGGTGTTACTAACTTAGACGCACCTCTCCGAATGAAAAAGGTTGCTGACTAGCAGCGAGGGTGCAACAAGTATAGTGGGGTGGCTATACCCTCTAGGAGGAAAATAATGGTACTGGTCTGAGTAATAATATTTAACATCCAGTGTAAATAAATGAATCACCAGACTCGAACCAGACCCGCAGAGTGGAAGTACAATCAATAGAAAATAAACAACAAATGTAAAACAGAAACAACAGAAGTAGATTGTAAACAAACAGCATGCTAGTAATCAATTACAATAACTACTAACCAACAAGCATTCATCCATAACAATTCAAACATGTTAATATATATATATATATATGGAATCAATGTATAACCAAGAGTTGCAACATATTAAATGAAGCATGATGATACAAAAAAATGGAAACTAAACAAATAAACTCTAGCTAGGTATGACCTCAAGATTTGTACCATCTCCATGCAACAACTATTACAATTCAACGCCTGAAGCTGGTCTCTTTCCTGCATGTAAATCCATAAATTCTACACGTTCCCTTAAGGACTCGTGTAGGGTGTGAGACGAATCTCAGTTGAATACCACCCAATGGTGCGTACATAATATATGTTTTTAATTAGGCATGGATTTATAAGTAAATAAGTAAATAATATGATGTAAAAGTAAACTTAAACTCCACTGGTTCTCCATAGTCATTATGGAGTGTCACCTGCTTCATCCAACTCCTACATCTCTGAAGTAAATAGAGTGCTTAGACCATGGAAAAACTACCCATGTCATCAAAAATCCTAGGTGAACCCCCTAGTTCCTCTCAATCATATAACCTAACACCATGTGCCTCCAAACACATCGTGTCTCAAGATATCGATGTTCTGAAGGCATGCCCAAAAAAATAACTCAGAGGAACAACGATACCTATCCTCAAATAAGTAACTGGAGGGAAAGTGATGTCTGCCTTCAAATAGAGTAACTGGAGGGACAACATTATCTACCATCATATAAAGTCCCTAGCCAATGGCCTCAATCATGGCAAGCCTCGGCCCCCAACCTAATATCCTTATCACTTTCTCCCAAAGACTCCTCGCCTTCTATGTGTCTTACAATGGAAAGCACCCCCTAACCAATAGTCCTAAACCACATCTATTGGGGGTCTCAACCCACACGAGTGGTCAAAACTACCTCATCATAGAGTCTCTATGTGGTCACACTACTCAAATCATGGGTGAGTGGTAATCACTATAATAAAACCCAAGCCACAACCTCTCTGGGAACTTGTGCCCCTGTGACCATGTTGCTCAATATCTAATGGCCTTCACTATTGGAATGGGAGGTTTTCCCCACGATTATTTACCAATGGTTTCATTAAACCGTTCGTAAAGAAGGACCTGGACACCCTTTACCAACGGTTCTAAAGAACCGTTGGTAAAGGGTACACCTTTATGAATGGTTTTTAAAAACCGTTGGTAAATTTTTACCCCATATACAGTCGTCCGCACCTCTCCCCCATTCGCGACAGAACCCTAAATTTGCAGCTCTCAGGTCCTCCCATGACTTCCCCCATCCGAACTACTGACACTCCATAGGATTCATCTCAAATCAGGTATTTTATTCTTTATACACATAAAATATTTAAGTTCTACCTTGTTTTTATTGTTATTCATATAATATTTTAGTTTTATGTTTTGATTTTTATGTGTATATCATTTTTTGTGTTTTTATTTAACCTAGACAATCTTCATTCCAATCCATTTAATTAATTAAATCTTTAACCCTCTATCGAAGAAGAAACATCTCAAATTCATTGTGATTTCATTCTGGATTTTCTAAGTATGTGTTTTTATGCCTTTTCTTCCTCTTGTAATTAATTGTTACTTGGAAATTTATTTATATGTGTTTATTAATTTTTAGCAAAGTTTCTATGAATGTTTTCCTTGAAATTCCTTGTGAAATATTATTTCACCCTATTCTCATTGAATTAAACAAGTCATGAATTTGATGACTATTATTTTTAAATCTTTCATGTATTTATGAATTATTCAATTCCATGAGTTTTTAGATTTATTTTCAAAGAATATTTAAAGAATGAATTGGTAAAATTAAGTCTTTGTCCCAAGTTTTTGTTCAAAAAATGAAATAAATTTATTTGTATGAAATTATTTGACATATTTTATGTTTTCTAACTAGTTTCAAATGATTTAATCTGTGAAATGACATTGAACCCTCTTGGAATGATTTTTTTTGAAATCAGATTTCTTTGGTAATTTTAAATTAGATATTTATTCATTTGTAAATAGGTTGTAATCCCATGTTTTGAATTTAAATTGAGACTTTTTAATTGTAAAATATCCTTTAATGACTTTGGTATGTTTTGAAATAAAGGATTTTTTAAAGTCCTATTTAGAATTACATGTCAGTTTTTGGAAGGAAGTTGGTATAAATAACTTTTCTAAATATTGAATTAAATAAGGGGTTTTTAATTGAATTGAATATTTTTTACCACTCAGTTGGAACTTTATGAAGATCCTCAATTTTAATAATTCATTACTGTAACTTGCTCAATTCTTGTAATTACAATTGATGGATGTTTGAAATGGGATTATTCACATCAATGGAGATTGGGGTGAGATTGAGATATGATTTGAGGTCTGAATAATAGGATTGATATTGATAAGGATCCTCATTTTTATACTCATAACTTCATTATCTTACTCACCTCTTTTGACTAGTCATGGTGACTTAGATAGTTAGATGGGAAATCTAGATTTATGATTCACTGGTGGACTCATACCCCATATAGTGGAATCCACTACTAGAAATCTGGGTTTCCCCAATGCTCATATACCAATGGTTCATCAAGGAGGCCTTTACCAACACTTTAATAAAACCGTTGTTAAAGGCAGACATAGGAGATTTAAAATGGATTTTTAAAGATATTTCAGAAATGATTTAATCTTGAGGAAAGTGTTTTATTAAAATGAGAATTTTTTTAATAAGGCTTGTGTAATGTAGTTTTTTATAGTACACTTGTTATGTGACTATGTTTTGTATTTAGTAACACATGAGATAACGGGCGTGTGATAATGTGTTGTGAAAGAGATTCCATGGTTGGTTCAAGATTATATTTACGATCTGAGCCTATTAATGAGTTGTTTTAAAGATATTTTGAGTTATTTACCTTATTTTTGTTGGTGAAAACTAGGATCTGTAGAGGTGGTTCATGATTAAGACCTATAATTACTACTAAACATGTGGATAAACCATGCATATAAGTGAATTCTTGAAATTTTTGATGTTTTTAGTCCTTTTTTATTTGGAGTTTATTTTGATGCTGATGTTTCTTATTGATACCTATGATGGGAATTTATTTTAGATTCTAAATCAGCTGAGACTCCCCCACCATGAACAGTGTATGCAACCTCTACCCTTATTTAATCATTCTGTTTACACAGCCTATGCAACCTCTACCCTCATTTAATCAGTAAACTCAAGTCATTAATTCAGGCCTTCATTCTCACCAGCATGTAATAAATTGAATGATGTATACCCATCCTCACATGATTTCTTAACTTAGATAGTGTCCAACATATAAAATACAAGCTTTTGAATTCATCAGTTAACAAGGATCATATATTCCATTTCCCCCAAGATGACTGTAGTAATAGAACTTTATGGTCAATTAAATATGGTTCCCATTGTACTTTTTATATGATGTGTCCTTCTTGTCCAATACTCACTTTTATGAGGGTGGGGTGCTTTTCACTAGCCATGCTGGCATGTGTAGACATCCATAAAAATGTTAGATAAGTCAAGAGTTTAATTCAGTAATGTTGTTATCATTAACATACTTTATTATTAATCTCTGTAGACGCTGAAAAAAGTTTGTAACTCCTAGAGCAAGTTTCAAAATGACAATGTGAAGTCATATTCAGAATCAGAGGCCTGGTCCAGAGGCCTGGGAAGTGGTGCGCGAAATAAAAGAGGCCTTGCGCGAAATAAAGTTGTGTGTGCGAATCAACCCCGGGATGCGCACAATCGAGCTGGGGAGGCGCGTAATTTTGCACGCCCCGGTTCCTCGCGGTACTTTTTTGCGTACAGACGGTCCCCGGCGCGGAAAATTTCATGCGCTGTATGGATTCCGCACCGGCAGATGCCTATAAATAGAATGCGACCCCAAACGGTTTGGGGTTGCAGAATTCGGAATGGCTCCCGTGCGCACAATTCGACTCCCACCGCGAGCAAGATGACTTTCAGGTAATTCCTATTTCGCGGAACCTTTCCCCGGGGTTCGCCTTAGCGTGTAACTCCACTGGCTCAAGTGAATTTTCCCACTCCTCCGGGTTCTTCCCTTCCGTGAAATCCTTGCCCTGTGCGCACAATCCCCTTCTGTGCGCGCTATCCCATGACTTGCGCGCAATCCTCTATCCGCGCAATCCTCCGGTCCTATTGCGCGCCATCCCAGTGTTTTGCGGGAAAACCATCTCTTTGCGCCCAACACCTTAGATCCTTTACCTTGACGCCCCTTGGCTGCCTCTCCACGCCGACACCTGAAGTATTCCCAGCCGGGCATGCACACCGTGCGTTGTTTTCCCGTACGGCCTTCCAGGCTCGTACGACGTAACCTTAAGGTTCCTTGGGGCGGTGTTTCCCATTGCCTTGCTTTGCCTTATGCTTCTCCGCATAGGCACACTAACAGCTGTTGCTTCTTCTCATAGCCACGCTAACGTGGACCCCTCAATGGTTCGCCCTGCGGCCCCTCTTCACTGCGGCCTTGCCGATGCCTTCCCTCCCACAAGGGGTAGAGGGAATTGGGCATGTAAGCCCTAGGGGTGTGGAGCGAACCCACCTCGTCCAAGCTACATGATATTAAACTACTAAGCACATCGTCCTCAACACATGACGTTAAACTGTGGTCTGACCCCATGCTTCGCACGCAGGGTCCCCCCCAGCTCGGCCATTCTTTATACCCACTCGTCTCCACTGTAATAGAATCTTCTTCACATGGAATGAGATCCTCCTTGTCGGAGTGGCGTTTGTCCACGGGGGAAGGCCTGCCTCAGAGCATAAGCCCCTAGCCTCTTTTGCGGAAGGTTCCACCCATGCACCTTCATATATCCCCCCTGCCACGGCTAGTGGAGTCCCTTTCCCACTACATCTTGTCACACCACGGGCCTCCATCCTGGAGTAAGCCCCGACACCAAGGGCCGCTAACCACGTGTAAGACCTTGTTTCCTCTTTGGGCCGCTCAATGAGTAAGCCCTTTCCGCTTCTCACAGACGCACCCTTTGCGACGTGATAGTTTGGTCCCTACTGCCTCTTTTTTCTGACACCGAGCATGACTCACGTGGGCTTAGAGCGCGCATCGACCATGACATCCTCTTATGGGCCGCCTTAGAGCGTAATCCCTATCCCAGCGAACTACGTGGACTTTGATCCGTGCTAATGCATGGTACATAAGATGCCTCCACGAGGTTCAAGCCCACCACCTGGTCGTTCCAACCCCTTCATGTCGGTTCTCCAACAACCATGGGCCGCCTCAGAGTGTAAGCCCCATATCCACTCTGGGCCGCCTCAGAGCATAATCCTCAAATGCCCTCGTCCCGCATGACATTAAACAGTATGCCCTAAACTACGTGGACTTTGATCTATGCTAACTCTTGGTACATAGGAAGCCTCCATGAGGTTCAAGCCCATCGCTAAGTTGTTCCGACCCCTTCGCATCGGTTCACCAGCACCATTATGGGCCGCCCTAGAGCGTAAGCCCCATATTCCCCATCTTGGGCCGCCTCAGAGTGTAAGACCCATGCCTCACACCCACGTCTCATCCTGACTTCCCCCTCGATCCCACGTGCCTTGGGAAGCTTATGCCCTAGCCCCAGAGATCTTACTTCCTCTATGCTCCAATCCATGCGTTCATTCTCACGGGTCGCCTCTTCAGGTGTCCCGCCGTACCACCGAACTACGTGGACATTGATTCCCTAACATGGGGATATGTAAGAAGCCACCACGAGGTTCAAGCCCATCACTCCATCATCCGTCCTGATCCTTACCCAGGCCGCCACATCCCAGTGAGATCATCCCACCCCATCCCACTCCATGGTATCCGGGGATCTGCCCACGTGTTGGCCCCAACATCAGTGTTCCCCCTAGGGGGTGTTTCAATTTGATCCACTCTTAGTGTTCTGATCAATCCGATCCGTCTCCGCAAGATGTTAAACTCATGGAATACCCCGTGTTAAACATGGGAAGCTGATGAAAACCTCAGATGGTACACAATCCCCGCGTTCGATGTGGGATGCCTCGATCTTCCGCGCCCTCGAGAAGCCCGATGATAAGTGACATAAGACAGACATGCCAATCCTCGGCATCCAGACATGCCAACGTCACCCCAACATGACCATACTTCTCACCGAATGTTGCTGCCCTGACAAGACCCCTTGGAGCGTCTCGACGGAAGCAGTGTAATTAAATGGCGTCAATGCGGATATGGCGCTGAGAATGACCTTCAAGAACCCGTCTTAAATCTATGAGGTATACCTGGACTAGGTGACGAGCCCCGAGGAGGAATCCACAGAAGGAAGAACCGACATCCCATCATCCCGGTTTCGATCAAGGAGCAGACGTCCCTGAACAAGGAATGGATGCCACCCGCCTTTGAAAAGCGGGAATGTGGGGAAACAACCCACGCGTCCTCCCATACGTGACGAACACGCGCGTGTTCCCCAGCGTAAAAGTGTCAGAAACAGAAAATGGTGAACCCGATGTGAATCACATCTCCACAATACAGATACGGGTAGCATTCGGGGTTTCGAAAGACTAGCATGTCACCAGGTTTGGTCACCTATCACCGGGACGTGAAACCCGCCATGGGTTGAGGCAGTCAGGATGTTGATCACTCCGTTCTGTGATGTCGTCAGCGTGGATCCCTCTTGCCGACCACGGAAGATTGAATGACGTTGGGCTACTGGTTGTCGATTTCTTTTCCTGTTAGTATTAATGGGTTCATCTCCCTCCTTCCAGGAATCAGATCACTACATCCGGAGCTCGATCTCCACCTTCCCACCAGTGCAGGGGTAGGGGTCGTACCGACGCAGCTACCCCGCACGGTCCCACCCTTTCCACTGTCACTCCAGCTCTGATTGCTACGACTGTCGGGCGCTCACGCCCCCTCTCCCCGCTTGAAATCATCCAGCGAAGGGTGATCAACGACATCGTTCTTAGGTACGATGAGGAAGGGATAATCCCAACCAGAGGCATGGCCCATTTGGATCTAGAGGCGGCTGCACATCACCATCATCGCCTCCCCCAAGGGCCGCGTAGGGAGCTGTCGCTCCCCACTCTGATGTTCAACCGCTTCGGGAGCCTATCCTCGGAGGGCCTTGACACATCACTCCCCTACTCCAATGAGGTGGTGGATGTCCGGGTCTGCCCGATCGGAGACCCGTCCCGGGGGTTAATGGCAAGAACCCCTGCCAGGCTGCGTCGACGCCGCTGCCTGACTCCCCGGGCCGAGGAGCAGGCAATCTCTGTGCCCGTACCACCAGATCCAACCCATCTGACCCAACTCCAGTGTCGGGCGTGAGAGGAAGAGAATTCCCGTCCTGGGGTACAAACATTAGCAATCATTATGGCCCGAGCTATTACTGACTTCTGTTACCAGACCCCTACACATGTTGAGCAGGGGCAGTCACATGCCCGACTGGGATCGAGGCCCCGACCGCCCTGTAGGCAGGTTGGGTCGACTCTACTGGTCGCGGGCATAGGCAATGGCCACCGCGGACCAATCCATGGTGGTGCCACCCACCATGAAGGCTCATTCCATGTCCCTTTCGACATCTTCCCCAGTGCTTCTTGCACCCCGGCCTTCATTCCCCTATGCCCCAACGCTATTGCGGCTAGGGGACTCCTTGAAGGAAATCATCCTTACCCTGAGGAACCACCCAGGGGCAGGAAGCCGGGGCGTCGTCGCCGTAAGAGGAATGTCAGGGGAGTCCAGACGGAAATTAGACCAGTCCGTTTCTCAGACTCTGAGGTGGAGTACGACACGACGATGGATCCTTCCCCCCAACCCTTTGTGTCGAGGGCAGGGATGGGGACGCGGCGCGTCAGTCTCGTACTCCCCGAATGTGATACCAGTATGATTCCCTCCTCCCCCCGAAGGTATATCCAGGAGGAAGAAGACTTGGAATACCCTCAGGGTCAAACCCGTAGTAACCACCGGCCTCCTAGGAAGCACCTTCCACCTCAGTCAGGGAGGGTGGGGAACTTTTCTTGGGACCGACGGAAGAGTCGCGACCTGACACACACTCGGAAAGCAGCGAAGTTGTGGTAGGAGGCCCATTCGCTGGCCCATCCTATCGCGACACGGCAACCAGGGTACTGAAACCCTTAGAGGACGACTCAGGGATCGGCAGCCAATCAGCCTGTTTACCGTATTCCCCGCCGGCCAGCCCACCGGCCCGGTGGCCTACCTCGGCATCGTTGCCAGCTCGCTAGCCATTCTCGGTTGATGAGTAGGGGCAGAAAGGTCCGGACCCCAAATCGGAGTCATGGATCTTCTGGACCGTCCTTGCAGCAGGCCACTTCACAAGAAGTTTTGGTCGGTTGCAGGGTCGGATTTTGATATGCCAAAGTCACTCACCCCAGGAGAGTTTGAATGTTTCCACCAGACTCTTCGGGTGACTCACTCCCGTATTCTCCATCAGCTAGTGCCTTATCTCGGGAGTCAAGCACATCTCGAGGATATCAGTGAGTAGTTCCGTCAGGTCGACCTGGCTGCGCTCCCTGCGGTTTGGCACCTCAAGTCACTTGGCCACCACAGGGCCCTCCAGCAACAACACATCCAAAGTTTTCAAGTACTCTGCAAGGTTATCGAGGAATCCACCCCCCACGCGCACATTCGCAGATGGGGGAAGTACGCTACCCTTCTTTTTTGCGCGATCCGCCGACATCCGGATTCGCTGGGCGGCCTTGAGGGAACGTCGTCAAGGGTAGTGGCGGTCAACATGGATGACCTTTCAGATGAGGGAAACGGTGTGGAGCTCCTCGACGGGGACTCCCCCCTGAGGACAAGCCGCTACTAGACCCGTCTGGGAGGATTACTCACCAACAGAGGAGCCTCATAGGTCTCTATGTACCCACGGAGGCACTAGCACTGAGTCAAAACATCGGAAAGGGTAAAGAGCACGTCGGGTCTGTCAAGCTTACTGACCCATTTGCCTCGGTACAGAAGGCAGAGGAAGATCCCGAGAAGGCCACGCTACGCCAACAGCTTGCTGAGCAAAAGAGGCTGGTTGATGAGCTTTTGGCCGAACGCATTGTAGAGCGGCGGCCTGACTACGGTAACCCTAGGCCAGGACAGTAGGGGTAGAAGCACCTACCCCTTGACGAGATTCCCCCAAGAAACCGCGACTATGTTGCCTTCACCAATAGGGGAGGAGCTGGAGCCCATGGAAAGAGGGCGCGATATGTTTCGCCGAACCCTCCTGAGAGGCGGGATCACTTGGGGGACCCTGCTCGGTTTCCTCCCGCTTCCCAAAGAGTCGCTCTGCCAGCCGCCCCGCGAGCTGCTGAGCTTGACTACCAGATTGAAGAGCCCGAAAATGTGCTTGTAGTTAGAGATCCCTGTCAGGATAGAAATCCGTGTCCGAATGCTCTAATGGAAGTATTCATCGCCCGCTTAGAGGCCCTGGAAACTCGGCAGGTGGCAATCCCACCGGACGGCAAGCCATACCCAGCGTGGGTGGATGATATGCTGGCCCCGTCAGGATTTGGGAACCCCACTTTCTCCCCCTTTAACGGGACCGGAGACCCGCCAAAACACCTGGCCCACTTCAACTCGAGGTGCGGGACTATGTTAGGGACTCTGGCACAGCAGGAGGCCTCCAAGCTCCGTTGCTTCGTTCAGACACTAGAAGGACCAGCATTCGTCTGGTACAGCCAGCTCCCTGTTGGATCTGTGACTAGATGGGAGGGCCTTTTTTGGAAATTCCTCTTCCAGTTCAGTTCCACAACCCAGAATACGAACATTGGAGACCTCTTTAGGTTCAAACAAAGGCCCGATGAGAGGGTCGCGGACTTCGTCTCCCGGTGGAAGGGGATCATGTACTCCCTTGACATGAAACTAACTCAGGATAAATAACTAACAATGTGTGTAAGGAATGTCAAGGAAGAGTTGGTTCCTTCTTTGATCACTCAGAATTACCCTGGAGGGTTCCAGGACTTCTCAGACAAGGCTCAGCGCCTCGAAGAAGCCCTGGAACAGGCCAGTCAGGCACGCCCGCTGCCTCCTGTAATCCTTGCAAGAAGAGCCGCCAAAGCCGAGCCCGCTGCTGTGGCCCAGATAGAGGCCCCCAGACATCTAGAGTTGCTACCAGTAAGGCCAGCTCAGCAGCCCCATAGGGTTCCACCCCCACGGGCATAGCCTCCGGCCCAGCAGCGACAGCCTCAAAACTGGCAGACGCCTCCGTGTAACGCACCGCCACCACCCAGGCGAGATAATTAGGCTCTGCCTCCTCGGAATCCTCCTCCAGCCCCTGGTCATGGTCAGCCTCCAAGAGCCCCCTTCCAGACAGAAGGAATCAGACTTACTCGTTTGACGAGGCCCATGTCCCCGGTTATTTTTGTAGCGCCTTGGAGCAGAGGATCGTGCGGCGGCCTGAGTTCCGGAAGCCAGAAGAGGCGCGTCTCACTGATCACCCTAACTACTGCCCTCATCACCAGAACTTGGGTCACACCATATAGAGATGCTATGTGTTCAAGGACTGGCTCCAAGACCAGATTGACAACAACATATTCAGGTTGGGCCTAGCCCCGGTGCAAGTGATAGGTGTCTTCGTGAGATCAGATGGCAGCAGTGGCAACAAGGATGAGTGGGAACAGGTTTCCTACCATGGGTCCCAGAAGTATAATGACTGGATGGCCTGCATGACATTCTTTCGTGCCCATGTCATCATTCGTGCCCACCTGAGTCAGCCAGAGCCCTTAGAATCTACAAGCACTGCTTTGGCATCATCGTCCCAGCCTACCTCTTCCCAGAAGAGAAAGCGGCGGCGCATGAAGAAAGAACGCGCCCTACCAGTGCCGTCATCTTTCCGCACGCTTGGCGATTTTATGCCCCTAGATATGGGGATCCCTCCGAGACTCCATCTGGTAGTGGACGACTCCCCGAGTGATAGCCTAGGGTATGCTTCGGTTAACACCGTAGAGTTGGTAAATCCCTTTTTGACTCCTGACGATGAGGAACTACAGGTGGACCTTCCTAATGTCCCCAGCCGTCGCCAACGTCAGCGGAACCGTGGCTACGTGAATCGCTGGGGCATGGTAGTCATCACCTCCAGTTAGGCTGTGCATGCTAGTGAGACCAGGCAGCAGGCCTGATACAGAGATCAGCACATCCGACCCCCTCACCCAGTGTTGATAGGTTCGCCTCCACAACCGTTTGTGTTGCTGGATCAGGCGAGACCACCTTGGTCGTGCCGCAACCAGCCCTGCCCCGCCACCGACCGAATACAGCCTTCCGGTTCTAGTACGGCAGCCACCTCGCGGGCTTCGACTAGTGAACAGCGGGATGTGCCTAGTACTAGTCATTCACCGGTCCCGCCGGCAGGGCTTGTCATGCCTCCAATCGCAGAGCGACCTCCTGTAAGCACAATCTCGCGTTTGGCTCGAAATTATGATGTTCTGAAGCCCCTGGCCAGAATCCCGGAAAGTATTTCTATTCATGAGGCCCTTTTCCTGTTGTCTGAAATGCATGAGGCACTCGCCGAGGCTCTAAGGAGCCCCCTCTAGTTTGAGACGGAGGTAGCGGACGCAGAAGCCTTCCACACCGAGGCGATTGAGAATGCCTAATGTCAGGTGGTTATCTCATTTTCTGGTGAAGATGAAGACCTTCCCATACAGGGGAACATTCTCCCACTGTACATCACCAGCCAGTTCAATGGTGTGGAAGTTCGCCGCTGTCTTGTTGACATGGGTTTCTAGATTAACCTAATCCCAACTCGGACGCTGCGGAAGCTGGGCATGTCTGAGGATGATCTAACTCCCTCCGACCTCAAGATCCAGGGGTATGACAGGACTGAGCAAACTCTACTCAGCAATATTCGTTTGAAGACCCAGTTCGGTGGCCTAATTGCCAATACCGAATTCATGGTTGTCTCTCAAGACACCGCCTACAACGCGTTGATGGGTAGGTCGTGGCTCCACCATCATGTAGCGGTCCCCTCATCGTATCACCAGTGCCTCAAATACTCCCTTAAGGGTCGAGTGGGTGTTCTCCAAGGAGATGCATCTCCTATTGCCTCTTGTGAAGCCCATTATCTGGACGCTGACTATTACAAGATCAAGGACAAGTAGATCCTGGCAGGTGAGGTTGAGCCCGCCACTCTCACGAGTGATCCTTGGGTAGGTTTGGACGACGTATATGTCTTCCCAATCCATCGGTTGGAGGCCACTACCCCCGACATGGGGCAGTGCTTTGTTGTTTCGGGTACCAGGGGAGGCATACTTTTGGGTCCAAGCGACGGCAGGAAATCACCTCGTACTCTTACACCAACCAGGCTCACATGATCCCCGAGACTCTTACCCCTGTACGATATCGGGACGTTAGGCTCATGGAAACGACAGTACGTCATACGTGTCTGTTTCGTCGGTCCAGAATCGACCGGCTCAAGCCAATGAACCACTACTTCTTTGATGTCATAAAGCGTGGCCCCTTGGGTTGAAGGCCATATGGGATTGGATCAATCGCCTTTGTCAGCATGGTATCCGCAGTGCACGATTCTCTTGACATGACGACCTCTGCTGCCCAAGCCGGCACCAGCTTCTCATCAGGGTCTGTCAGCCCTGATACGGCTCCCCCTATGGATGATCCCTCCATAAGCATAGAAAAGGACATGGAAGATGCTCCTCTTGCCTTTGAGGAGGGTGTCCCCACCATGGTCGACGAGTTAGTGCAGTTGAACCCCAGTAGCAAGGCGGACCCGAGACCCACATTGGTTAGTGCCGCTATGCCCCCCGAGGAATGGAAATAGTACGTAGACTTCCTCAGATAGCACCGTGATGTGTTCTCCTGGAGTTATGATGAGATTCCAGGACTAGATCCCCAGGTAGCCATCCACCGCCTTGGCCTTCCAGCAAACCATCGCGGGTTCAAGCAGCCTCCCAGAAAGATTCACCCCTCTCACGGTGCCATGGTTGAGGCTGAAGTTGATAACCTCATTAAGGAAAACTTAGTCAAGGAAGTCCAGTACCCCAGGTGGCTAGCCAACATTGTTCCAGTCAGGAATAAGACTGAGAAAATCAGGGTCTGTATCGTCTTTCATGATCTCAATCGCCACTGTCCGAAGGATGATTTTCCCCTTCCCGTGACAGAGTTGTTGATCGATGCCACGGCCGGGTTCCAAGCCCTCTCTTTCATGGATGGGTACTCCGGGTACAACCAGATTAGGATGGCCCCCAAGGATGAAGAGTTCACTGCCTTTATGGCCCCCCCCAGGGTACTTTATGCTACCAGGTTATTCCCTTCGGCCTGAAGAATGCGAGTGCCACCTATCAACGGGCTATGCATCGCACATTCAAGCCGATCCTCGGGACACTGGTGGAGTGCTATGTAGTTGACTTGGTGGTTAAATCTCATCAGTGCCAGGACAATCTCAAAAACCTTGAGAAAGTGTTCGGCTTCCTCCGTTCTCGTCACTTGAAGATGAACCCGTTGAAGTGTGCCTTCGGGGTCACCTCCAGAAAGTTTCTTGGCTTCATTATTAGGTATCGGGGCATCGAGATCGACCCAGAGAAGATCAAGGCCATCAGTCAGATGCCTCCCACGATTAATATTCGGGAGCTTCAAGGCCTCCAAGGCCACTTAGCCTATATACGCAGATTCATTGCGAATCTGGCCGGAAAGTGTAAGCCCTTTTCTCGGATCATGAAGAAAGGCGCCGCCTATGAATGGGACGAAGAGTTTCAGATCGCTTTTGAGGAAATCAAGCTGTATCTGCTCGAACCTCCGGTCTTGATGCCACCCGTTTCTGGAAAGCCGCTTATCCTTTACGTGACCGCCCTGGAGTGATCCCTCGGCACACTTCTCACCCAGAAGAACAACTAGGGAACAAGGAATAGCCTCTACTACCTCAGCCGCATGCTCCTCGACGCGGAAATTAGATATTCTTCCATCGAGAAGAGATGCTTGGCGCTTTTATTTTCTATGCAGAAGTTGCGGCACTACTTGCAGCACCACGAGGTACAGCTGGTCTCTCGGGTAGACCCGTTTAAATACATCTTGAACCGACCTATGATGACCGTCCGATTGGCGCACTGGGCAGTGATCCTCTAGCAGTTCAACCTCGGGTTCATACCTCAGAAGGCTGTCAAAGGACACGCATTGGCAGACTTCTTAGCTGCCCACCCAACCTCCGCGGACCAGCCACTAGATCTAGGCTTTCCTGATGAGGCAATCCTCTCAATCGATCATGCCATCCCATGCTGGCAGATGCCCTTTGACGGTGCCTCCCGGAGCCCCACCGGTAGAAGGATCAACGATCCTAGGCTCAACAGAGTGGGCCTGGGTATCATCTTCATCACCCTTGAGCAAGCTGTTCTGCCATATTCATTCCTATTGTCAGAAGGCTGCACCAATAATGAGGCAGAGTATCATTCCCTCATCACTGGCCTCGAGTTGGTTCTCGAGATTGACGTACCCCATCTGTATGTAAAAGGGGACTCCGAGCTAGTCATCAAGCAGGTCAATGGTGACTATGCTATCAGAAATCCAGAACTCATGACATTGCTGGAGTGCACCCTCCATCTAATGGCTAAGTTCCCCTCCTGGCCATAGGTCATTCACATTATCCAGTCACAGAACAGTCGAGCAGATTCTTTGGCCAGCCAGGCCACATCACTTGCAGAGCCCGAACAAGATGACCAAATTATCCACGTGGCGCACCTGAGAGTCATTGCTACTATTATTCCGGAGGTACATCGTGGCCCGTGAGTGAACCATCTCACCACTGGTTCCCCTGCGTTAGGATCCTCAGGGGCTTCAGGTGCGGTAATCAAGACAGTTCCTGACTGGAGGACGCCCTTGGTTGAATATCTCCAGCACGACAATCTTCTTCCAGACCGAGACGAGCAAGAGTGAATCTGATGCCGCGCACCACAGTTCACCCTTCAAAGTGGTCCCAGCCTTGATCAGCTCCTTTATAGGTGTGGATTTGATGGTTTTCTCCTCCGTTTCCTTCAAGGAGTAGAGATCCCACAGGTCATCCAAGAAGTGCATGCTGGTTCCTGTGGCGCCCACCAGGCTGGGTCGAAGTTGTCCCACCAGATTCAGAGGTTGGGATACTTCTGGCCCTCCATGATCTACGACTGCATTGAGTATTCCAAGAGGTGTCATGCATTCCAAATTCATGCTAACTTTGCGCATCATCCACCGGAGCCTCTGCATACAACCAAGTATTGTTGGCCCTTTGCAGTCTGGGGGTTGGATGTCGTAGGGCCTTACACACCGGCGACGGCCCGCCAGTGCCAGTTCATCTTGACCGCTACAGATTTCTTCTGGAAGTGGGCAGATGCAATCCCACTCAGGGAAGTCAAGGCATGTTCTATCGCTGACTTCGTGATCTCCAATATCATCTATCGATTTGGAGTACCTCACGCTATCCTCACAGATAATGGAACCAACTTCCGAGCAGCCGAGCTGATGAAATTGTACACCAAGTACAACATTCTCTCTAACCACACCTCTTGCTATCATGCGCAGGCGAATGGACAGATCGAGGATTTTAAAAAAACCCTCTCTAATATTCTGCAAAAATATGGTTGGTCAGAACAAGAGAAGTTGGCCGGACAAGCTCCCCAATGCCCTATGGGATTATAGGATGACGACTCGTAACTCTACCCAAGTGACTCCGTATTCCCTGGTATATAGAGCTGAGGTCATCCTACCCATCAAGATCCAGTTTCCCTCATTGCGCATGGAAGTCTATGACTAGCAAGCGCTGGATAGGGTTGCCAAAATCCATCTAGCCAAATTGGAAGCGCTGGATGAAAGTAGGCTTCACGCTTTACAAAACTTGGAAAGGCATCAGAGCAGGATGGCTCGAGCTTTCAATAAGAAGGTTCGCCTCCGCTCCTTCCTGCAAGGTGACCTGGTGCTGGCTCTCAGAGCACCAATGATTCCCGGTAGGAAACCACCCAAGTTGGAGCCCAAATGGGAGGGGCCTTTCATTGTCCATAAGGTCTATCCCAATGGCATGTATTCCCTGGTGACTATGGATGGTGAGCGCGTAACTCCTCCCACCAATGCCAGGTTCCTCAAACGGTATTTTGCCTGAGCACCACGGTCTGAGTTCTAAGACCTTAAACTAAGATCCTCACCCAGTCCCACATGACCCTAAACTACACCAGGATCTGAGTTATAAGACCTTAAACTATGATCCACACCTGGTCCCATATGACCCTAAACTGCACCTTGGTCCGAGTTCTAAGACCTGAAACTAAGATCATTACACGATCCATCATGACCTTAAACTACATTTTTCTCTACATTTGGGAATCTTTGGTCCTACATGACCATAAACTGCACCTTGGTTTGAGTTCTAAGACCTAAAACTAAGATCCTTATTTCATCCTACATGATGTTAAACTGTGCTTCTAGAAATAAGTGTGGCTTGATTCCCATATTTATGGGATACAAAGGACCGCATGAACACTTAGATTTCAGGTCCAGCCCCGTCTCTTAGGAGATCCCACGATCTCCCGGTTACCTCGGTCATTTGGCCTGCACTTCCCTCGGGGATCCTCCATCTTTTGTCCGCTCTCAGACTGAGCCCTTCGACCCTTTCCAGTGGTTTGCTAATGTGTTCAGAGTACTCTGGTCTAGGACCTAGAGTGTCAGATTCGACTTAGACAAGTTTTCGTCCACTTGTCAAGCTTTGTGTTCCCCTTCATTCAGGCCCCACCATCTTTCACATCCGGAGGGACCCCCAAGAACGGCCTGGATACGACGCCTAAGGGCTCTCCTACCATCATGGGCCAACTCCCCCGAGGGTTTCGGGCAACAAATTGATACAAATCCTGTGTTGCGAATGTGGTCAGCGGTTGATGCTCATTTGTTTGCCCCTACCTCTAGGCTAACGCGACAGGATGTTGTGTTGCTAACATGGTCAGCAGTAATCCTCAGTCATCACGCCGGCTTCCTCGGGCCCTGAATATTGGTTGCATGATTCACATTATGTTTCGCCCAACCGTGTCAAGGTGGAATCTTGACACTCCTTGTACTAACCCTCAGTACACCCCCAAACGTCAGACATACCAAGCTGCATAACAGTGTCTCTCGGGGCTCCCGCAATCTGAGCACTAGAGTATGTGCTTGGGTTTTTTCTTTACTGGTTACGTTAATCTTGATCCTCATCCCCAATGGGGAATGAGGAGTCGCCCAGACATTGCGTTTCAGGCCTAGCATAGCTGGGAGCTAGCATCTCCTGCCCCCTTGATTATTGAACCCTCGTAAGCCCCTTTGGCCCAAGGCTCCTCTCTCGGAATCGTGTGCGGTGATGGTATGGGATTACACCCTCACCCGCATCAGGTATGCTCTATCGCATCATGCATGTGCCGCCAGGTCCAAGCCATACGACATTAAACTATACTGCCAGGTCCAAGCCATAGGACCTTAAACTGTCCTGCTAGGTCCAAGCCATACGACCTTAAACTGTGCTTCCAGGTCCAAGCCATACGACCGTAAACTATGCCCCTAGGTCCAAGCCATACGACCTTAAACTGTGCTGCCAGGTCCAAGACATACGACCGTAAACTGTGCCGTAAGGTCCAAGCCATATGACCTTAAACTGTGCCACCAGGTCCAAGCCATAGGAACTTAAACTGTGCCACCAGGTCCAAGACATACGACCTAAAACTGTGCCACCAGGTCCAAGCCATATGACCTTAAACTGTGCCGCCAGGTCCAAGCCATACCACCTTAAACTATGCTACCAGGTCCAAGCCATACGACCTTAAACTGTGCTGCCAGGTCCAAACCACATGACCATAAACTGTGATGATATCTTCCTGTTAAGATGCTACCTCTAAAGAACTACGTATGGCTTGATTCTAATCCTTGTGAGATACGTAGGAGCACCTGGGAACTTCCCCACAGGCCCAGCCTAACTTTTCACGTTTGGTCTCTCGGCCTAAACGCGTCCCTGGGAGCACATAGTAAGCAGGGCTTTTCCCCATTCACGTTGGGTTTTGCAACCGCTTTACCGTGTGTCTCCCATTCCCCTTATCCTTTGGTCTGAGTTTTAATACCTAAAACTAAGATCCTTTCCTTGGCTTTCCACGACTCGGTCTCTCTTGTGGGATTGCACGGTGTGGTGCGGGATCATGTCCTCATTCACGTCAGGTTACTCGTCGTGTCATGCCTATCCCCAGATGAGATGTGTCCCCCATCCCACACGACATTAAACTTTATTTCGTCCAACATGACGTTAAACTGTGCTTCTATAACTACGTATGCCTTGATTCTCATATTAATGAGATACGTAGGAATACCCAGACATCTTGTCTTGGGTCCAGCCCCATGGATAACCAAATCCCGTCCCTCCTTATTGTCGGCCCCTCAGCCTGACTTCTTGGGAAGTGGTGAAATCGTGAAATCTACCCCGAATAAGTTCAAGATGCCCCATGGTAATAATGGGAAGTGTCATTTCTCTCGCCAGAGAGGTCCTTCCTAGAAATTTGGATGATCTGTGATCAGGTTGGTACATCCGCCTAATGCGCCTCCGCCACGGTGGCGCAATTTCGTGAGTGTTGGACTCTGTTAGAACAAACCACTTCTCCACTTTCCACACTTTGTGTGCCCCTTTATTTGGATCCTCATTCACTTTCATCTTTGATAGGACCCCCTAACAGTATGGATGATAGACCTACGGTCCGCCTACTATCCTGGGCCAACGTTCTGGAGGACTGGTCATGTTTGACGGGACCCCCTAACAGTATGGATCATAGAATTTGGTCCGCCTGCTGCCACAATATGGATGATAGACCTTTGGTCTGCCTATTGTATCAATATGGATGATAGACCTATGGTCCGCCTACTGTCTTAGGCCAACGTTCTGGAAAACTGATTGGCGATATTGGAGTTAGGCCCCATGTTGCGAACATGGTCAGCGGTCAACCCTCATTTATTGTCCCCATTCCAGTCCAACATGATACAGATGCTACATTTCCATCACAGTTAATAGTTATCCTCCATCATTGCGCCCCAGATTGTTCCGAGTTTGGGTAGCGTGATTCACCTTTCCTTTCCATCTCCCTATGTTCGGATGGATGTCAATGCCCCTGGCATTTCCCCGCTCGTGTGTCAGAGCACATTGAGAAGGTGATATATCAATCGGTCTGAGGTCTTCTCCTCAAAAATCCAGGCCCAATTTTGGGTTCCTGAAGCTTGGTCAATGCCCCACAGTTGGACAAAATGATAGCACGAGTATACATTGCTTCTCCCGTTGGGTGCGACCCACAAGAGCTTAGGGGTGATTTGTTATTCATTTCAGAATTATGGTTTAGCATGTTAAACCAAAGGTACAAAAAAATGTATTTGTCCATGTATTGGATTGAGATGATGAGTAGTACAAGCAAGAAGTTCATGAGATGGCCAAAACAAATCCCTTAAAAATCAGAGTGCTGGATCGATCTTTCCAGTGCTGCTACCCTTTGGATGGTATCCTCCAGGACCGCTTCTCTCTCATTGAAGACTCTCTCCTCATCTGCTGTCGTAGAGTGAAGCTCGCCAATCCTAGCTTGTGCTTGTGCCTGCTCAGTTCGAAGTACGGTCATCTAGTGACTCGCCTCCATCAGTTGTTCCTACGCATCAGCCAGCTGGGCCGTCAGTTGCTCCACAAGCTCAGAGCATGTTGCAATGAAGGCCTCCTTATCTGCCACCTTCCCTTCGAGGTGTCGGACCTCCTGCTCCACCCTCAGCAACGCTCGGGCGCTCGCCGATCTTTCCAAACACTAGGCAATGTCGGTGCGCCGGCTGCTCTCGCATATCTTCTCGGCCATGTAGTCACAGACCGTCAGATGAAGGCACTGAGCGTTAGCCCCTCCGGCGCATAGGAAACACAGCCAGGTCTGGAGTGATCCCATCCGCCTCAGCCAATCCAACTAGGGCTATCTGAGAAAGCGCTGCATACACTTCCACCCTTTGCACCCTATCATCTGGCTCTCCTCGGCTGCCTCTGCGTCCAATTCATATATCTCCTCAGGGTCAACGGGTTAATACGTAGGGTAGGAATCCAGTAGATTGGTAGTAGGATCTGCCTTAGGGATGTCTTCGTGAGGAATAGGATCCTCGACGTCCGGGTGACCTTCCTCTGTCACCCTAGTAGTGATGGTGCCTCCGTTAGCTTCCAGACTCGCCTCAAGAACAGCACCGCTGATGTCTGCTACCCCCTGCTCACTAATTTTCAGGGCCGACTCAGTGTAGGGATCATGTTCTGAATGAGGTGGTATGTCCTCCACTGGTCCGCTCACAGACGGCCCGGGCTCCGCAGCCTGACGAGCCTCCAATTTTGAGATCACTGCGCATGGCGTATGCTGATTAGTTGGGATCTTTTGATACCAAGCTCCATTAGTGAAGCGTGAGACTTACAAGAATCTAGAGCGTCGACCTCCAGTGTTTCGGACGCTGCGGGAGCCGCCGTGATGGGAGACCCCTCTGCGCTTGTCAATTCAATGATGGGCGTCGGATCCCCATCCTATCCCACCGGTTCCTCTCCTCCCTCCTCTAGTGGGTACGCTTGACCAACACTCAGATTCTCCTGAGTGAGGTAGAGATATGGTTTGGAAATTGAAAAGGAGAATGGATGAAGAAGGAAAATGAATGAAGATAGAGATAGACCTCAAGTATCTCGGTTATGTCGAGATCAGCGCCAACAATCTCGCCGCTCTCTCGGAGACTCCCTTGGTAGGTTTCCCCCTGTGACCCCTCACCTTCGGGTTCTCCTTCTTCTTCATATTCTCCTTCTCCTTCGTCTTCTCCGGTCTCCTCCTCCCCCTCTGAATCCTCATCACTGTCGCCTTCTCCCGATGACATGACTTCCGGATCATGCTCCTGGATGAGCATCACATTCACTAGGAAAGGTGGCTCCACACGCTGACTCCTTTGGAACGCGTATCTGTCCATGGCCATCAGATAAGCATTCCACTGATGGAAGTTTACCCGATTGGTAACTCGAACGAGCCCGACCTCTGGCAGGTGGATCCCGTTTTGCATTATCTTCTGCCAGATGGCTTCAACACTCAGCGATTTCCACATGGTCATCCATGCCGACCATAGTTCTGGGAGAATTGAATCTTGGGAAGGTTCGAGCAGGTATCTTATCTGCTTCCCGGGCAGCTCCCTGGCCGCCTCATGTGACCCCCATACGGGCAAAGAGGTCACAGCGGCGCTGTGTGACGTTCGCACTGCTGATGTCCAGGCCTGCGTGGGCCTCGCTGCCTGACGCACCCCTGGTTCCCCCCTTCCAGAAGCACCTTGCCTTCTCCCATGTCGCTCGGTTTCTGCTCGAGTAACCTCGAGTTTCCGAACTCGCTTGCGTAAAAGCCCCTCAGGGTACGCGATGGTCCAGTGTTCGGCATACTCGATTGCTAGGCCAGCGTCAACCCCGGTGGGAGGAAGAGTAATGACGTCGCCGGAGCGAAAAGTGGTAAACATCAACCACATCTGGCGCATAACGCATGGATTCTTCTCCTGCCATACAGTCTTGAATACCTTCTTCGGCATTCTTTGGAGGCACCCGAATTTCCTGGAGAATCGGGATGGCACGTAAGGCTCGCAGATCACCTTCCCGTCGATCTGATCCACAAGCACCCCACCCCGAATTCTCTAGAAATAATCCTACTATTCCAGAGAGCCTCACCCATTGTCCACCATCTGGCTAACCGGGGTGGGGGATGGTCTGAAGTGGAAGTTGGTGTGGTTACCAATGCGGATTCTCACACCCTCCTCATTGAGCGTCATCGGCCCCACCCTGGCAATTTTCAGCAGGGACTGTTGCAGGCCATTTCCCAGAGGACGGATGATGTTTGGGAGAGTGTACCCTCTGAGATGAGCTGCCACCCAGCTGTGGAAGATATAGAAGGGGCCACATACTCTCCGAGGCAACCCCCTCGTGAGATGCATCCCAGGATGGAATACAGATTTTCCAGAACGGGGACCCCCAAGTTGAACTTTTTCTTGGCGGCCATGGTGCCTGCCATCACCAGTGTTGCTGGACGGACGCCCATCCTTGCGTCCCGCACCGGCAGGAGCCACCCTCTCAAGAAAGCAGCAAGGAACCCGGCGTACCAGACGTTCGGGTTCTGGGAATCAATGACGCGGTAGCCCCATGATTGGTATTGCCCCACCTCCAGGGTCTTCCAGTACGACCCATCCCTACTCCTCTAAGCAGCGGTTGGGCACCGTTTACCCCGTCCCGACATCTTGATAGTTGAATCCTTCTCAAGGAACTGGCTGAACCAGCCCTTGTAGGCAATTTCTTTCAGGAAGTCCTTGACCCCCATCCTCTCTTTGGCCATCTCCAACAGGTGCCATGTCAGCATGGGTGTCCGTGACCTGTCTTCCCAGGTGTTCTTTGGAGGAACAAACTCATCGTATTGGTATCCCTCTAGTGGGATACCTCTGTTGCAGTGAACTTCCCAGAGACTGATGCCAAATTCCCCATGGTGAAGCTGGAATGTGTTGGTATCAGAAGACCACTGGGTGAATAGCTCCGGCCCGAGCTCAGGTTGACGGTGGAAGTGGAACTGCGACGTCCATACCGCCTCGAACAGGACAATATACCACAGTTCATCCCCCAACTGTTCGCAAGTATGGCGAACCCAGAAAGCCCAGGCCCACTCGCTGGTGAAGTTTCCCCCGGACCGCAGGTCCCAATCCTTCAACCAGCCCTTCGTGTTATCTGTGACGCTCTGACAAAACGTGCTCGTGTTGAGGGACGGAGAATCCTCTGCGACAGGCTCTCCCTGGTAATGGTCCTGGTCCTTAGGTTCAGGACATATACACCCAATTGTCGGGTTTCCCTAGTAGGATGGCCGTTGTTGGTGATGTTGTAGCGAGGAAGCTCATCCTCTCGGGTCACCAATGACCGTGGTGTGTCCACCTCGAAGCCCGGCAGGGGCAGCTCCTCCAGGATGCCAAAGATCCAGAGTGGGAGGTTTTCAGACAGGGGAAACGTCTTCGGGGTTGGAGTCAGCAGATTGAACAAGGTCTGGTTGTTGGAGACGATCACCTTGGAACCATAAACCCCCTCAGTCACTGCCATTTCAGTCCTACGAGTGGTGGCTTCCCCCTCATCAACTCGGTTTGCGGCCATCTCGAATATCTCGGGAGTTGCACGAAATAAGGATGCAGTGCACGGAATCAGAGAGTGCTGCATGAAATCTGAAGTGGCGGCGCGAAATCTAGGAGATGGGTGCGCAATTGGCACGCTAGTCGCGAAATATCCCAATTAGGCGCACAACTACAGCCAAAATTCAGAAGGAATTACGTGCTTCCAGAGTGTTTTTACGTGCAGTCGTGGGAGCAATTTCGCACACGAGAGCGGTAAGACTATCGCGTGGAAAAGCTTGAGTACAGATTTGGGACCCATTTCCCCTTTTTATAGGTGAAGCTAGGTTCCCGCGCAGTGCGGAAAGAAAATTCCGCACTGATCCATCGTTTTGTGTGCCGCGTGGGTTGTTTGCACGCTAAGCGCCCTGGAGTGGCCCTGCTTCGGTGTTTCGGCGTTTCCCTCGGAATCTGACCATTGCGACCTCTCACCGATCCAATTCCAAGGTGGGAAATTTTTAGACGCCGAAAAAAGTCCATAACTTCTAAAGGAAGTTTCGAAATGACAAAGCGAAGTCATATTCGAAATCAGAGGCCTGGTCCGGAGGCCCGGGAAGTGGTGCGCGAAATAAAGGAGGCCTTGTGTGAAATAAAGTCGTGCGCGCGAAGCATCCCCGGGATGCGCACAATCGAGCCGGTGAGGCGCGCAATTTTGCGCGCCCTGGTTCCTCGCGGTTACGTTGTGCGTGCCGACCGTCCCCGAAGCGGAAAATTTCGTGCGCCGCCTAGATTCCGCGCGGTCGATGCCTATAAATAGAAGGCGACCCCAACCGGTTTGGGGTTGAGGAATTCAGAACGGCTCCCGTGCGCGCAATTCGACCCCCCCCCGCATGCAAGATGACTTCCAGGTAATTCCTCTTTTCGCGCAACCTTGCCTTGGGGTTCACCTTTGCGCGCAACTCCACTAGCTTAAGTGAATTTTCCCACTCCTCTGGGTTCTTCCCTTGCGCGTAATCCATTCCCCGTGCGCGCAATCCCCTTCTGTGCGCACAATCCCACAACTTGTGCGTAATCCCTTATCCGTGAAATCCTCTAGTCCTATTGCGCGCCATCCCGGTGTTTTGCGCGCAAACCTTCTCTTTGCACGCAACACCTCAGACCCTTTACCTTGACGCCCTTGGCTGCCTCTCCGCACCGACACCTGAAGTCTTCCCTACCAGGTAAGCATGCCATGCGTTGTTTTCCCGTACGGCCTTCCAGGCCCGTACGAAGTAACCTCAAGGTTCCTTGTGCGGTGTTTCCCGTTGCGTTGCTTTGACTTATGCTTCTCCTCATAGGCACACTAACGGCTATTGCTTCTTCGCATAGCCACGCTAACGTGGACCACTCAATAGTTTTCCCCACGACCCCCCTTCACTACGGCCTTGCCGATTCCTTCCCTCCCACAAGGGGTAGAGGGAATTGGGAATGTAAGCCCTAGGGGTGTGGAGCGAACCCACCTCGTCCAAGCTGCAGGACGTTAAACTGATAAGCACCTTGTCCTTAACACATGACGTTAAACTGTGGTCCGACCCCGTGCTTCGCACGCAGGGTCCCCCCAGCTCGGACATTCTTTACACCCACTCTTCTCCACGGTAATGGAATCTTCCTCGCATGGAATGAGATCCTCCTTGTTAGAGTGGAGTTTGTCCATGGGGGAAGGTCTACCTCAGAGCGTAAGCCCCTAGCCTCTCTTGCGGAAGGTTACACCCATGCACCTCTGTACTTCCCCCCTACCAAGGCTAGTGGAGTCACTTTCCCACTGCGTCTTGTCACACCACATGCCTCCATCGTAGAGTAAGCCATGGCCCCAAGGGCCGCTAACCACGCGTAATCCCCTGTTTCCTCTTTGGGCCTCTCAACGCGCAAGCCTTTTTCTGCTTCTCACAGACACACCCTTTGCGACGTGATCGTCTGGTCCCTCCTGCCTCTTGTTTCTCACACCAAGCATGACTCACATGGGCTTAGAGCGTGCATCGACCATGACATCCTCTTATGGGCCGCCTCGGCGCTTAAGACCCATCCAAGCGAACTACGTGGACTTTGATCCATGCTAACACATGGTACGTAGGAAGCCTCCATGAGGTTCAAGCCCACCACCCGGTCGTTCCGACCCCTTCACATCGGTTCTCCGACCACTATGGGCCACCTCAGAGCGTAAGCCTCATATCCACTCTGGGCCGCCTTAGAGCGGAAGCCCCAAATTCCCTCGTCCCACATGACGTAAACTGTATGCCATGAACTACGTGGACTTTGATCCGTGCTAACGCATGGTACGTAAGAAGCCTCCACGAGGTTTAAGCCCATCGCTAAGTTGTTCCGACCCCTTCGCGTTGGTTCACCAGCACCATTATGGGCCTCCCTAGAGTGTAAGCCCCGTATTACTCATCTTGGGCCGCCTTAGAGCGTAAGCCCCATTCCTCACACCCACGTCTCATCCTGACTTCCCCCTCGAGCCCACATGCCTTGGGAAGATCATGCTATAGAGACCCCGACCCCAGAAACCCAAGAGTCGGTGCCTTCTGAACATGATGTGTTATCTTAAAATAAAACACACTTTGTTGACAACACATCATGTCCCATACAAGGGATCGTGTGCGGTTCGGGTTCTGGGAAACCAGCAACTTCTAAAACAATTCATCTTTTAAGAGATGATACCTGAAAATATTAAATCAAAACGTAGGGTGAGCATTTAAATACTCAGTAAGGGGTTTTAAAAAGAAATTAAAACATTGTAACATTTGAAAACATTCTTTTAAAAGAGATTGAACACTCATTAAAGGAAAATTATTACACATAACATAAAAATGATCAATAAATGTTTTCAAGAAGAACATGAAACAATTATGTCAATTCTCAAAGGAGTAATAATGGTTATCATGAATAAGTACTACATGTGATTTAATTAAGCATAAATTAAACAGTTAAGAGTAATGTATGATCAGAGTTGCGCATAAAGGAAATAACTAAATTTTGATATTCTGGTCACTATTCTATTAAGTGATAACACCTATCATGCTCCAAGCTTATACTAGTGAAATAAGAACTTTCTGTAAACTTAAAGGCATTAGTCATAAAATAACTTTATCTTTAGAAAGAACTTCTTACATAACTTGAATTATGTGGCATCAACATTCAATATTGACAATCATTTCATTTCACCAAGGTCCATCCCCAAGGTGTCATTAAAAATTACCAAGGTATCAGTCTAAAAGGTCATCTCTAGAGATTAAGTCTTTACCCAATGCATTGGAGCGCTATCAGGGCGCACCCTTAATTTGTATTTATTATCATTTGAGACACATATCGTTCATGCTTTACCTAAACAGTTTGTATATTCAAGATGTCCCATACCACCTTGAATATCTCATTCATTTTCATTTTACCCAAGGTGTCCCATACTACTTTGGGTAATCCAATTTCATAGTTCATTTAGTGATATTTCATAAGCATTCATTATGTACAATAATAAATAATGAACCACCACAAATTTTGCTAATACAAGGTATGATAGTTAACTTTGCAAAATGTGTCAATAACTAATCAAAGGCATACATAGCTTAGTAAAACATCCTTTTCACTAAGGCATATAAAATAATGATATACTAAATGATGAATATTTGTCATTATAAATCCAAGGAAAAAGGAGTGCTTAAGGAAAACACTTGAAATCAGTTATGGTGATAAATAGGCCCTTGAACTTGTAAATGAATTAAATCATAACTTGATTAATTAATACATTCACCAAAGTAGGTTCATTATGTCTTAAGATAATACATGAACACAACATGATATCATGACCCATTAATTATTAAATCCCCTAATACATCTTAAATCAAACCAAAATACACCCTTTATGGTAAAACACATCATGAGCGATGCCCAGTATGACTCTTTAATAAAACATAGTTCACATAAAATAAGGATTTACTTAAAGGTTGGTACCCACCCCTTGAAATCAAAAATTTGATTTGTATTGGTTTACGTGTTTATGAGTACATAGAGATATATAGATACCATGTTTACAACGAGGGTTTTTCATGGTAAAACAATTTCAAACAACCCTCATTAATATATAATGCATAGTATTACATGTTGGATCATTTTGAAATCCGAAAAATAGATAGAGTTTTGGTTATAAATATTCTTATATACATAGAGAAAACTATATATTTATCTCTGTATAGGTTTTATAAAATAAAACCGAAAGAAAACAATCAAAACTTAACATCCCAAAGCCCTGTCCAACATAGGTCCTCCCAAAAAGAAAAAATATATAACCTATATGTATATATATATATATATGTAAAGTAACCCGTATATATATGAACCATATTATTAAGGGTTGTTTTAGAATAAGGTTAGATATCTCTTTTCAATTTGTAACCTTTATAATAAACTTTAGGAAAACCTGTTTTAAAACCGGATGGATTTCATTATACATAATTATGTATATGTATAAACCGTATATACTAAAACATAGAAGGGTAGTATTATGAGGTAAAAACATAAAAACCACCACACTTGCACCCTACTGGAAACACGGCTGCAAGCCCCCTTTTGAAAACATCACAACCCGAAGGGTTTATATTTAAGTATAAATATATATAAACAGTATATATACACCGAGATTATAAAGGTATGGATTTATTCAAAAGAGATACCATCCGAAAAAGATATCATCACCCTACAGAGAACACGAAACAGATTCTTTGAAGGTGATACCATCCGAGGGGTCAATATATTAAGTATATATAAATAGATATATGTTGTATATATATACTGAAGGTTTATTTAAAAGAAGGCAAGTATGAAAGAACCCTTACCTTTCTTGGGGAGAAGGCTCAGACCAGGTCCACCACTCTGGGTTGCTGGGAGTTCGAGGGAGAGAAAGGAGAAGAAGGAGAAGCCGCTGGGACTTCAAGAGGCAGGGGGTTTAAGTAGGGATTTGGTGCACAAAGGGTGACTCGACCCAAGAGGCTAGACCGACGCAGGGAAGACGAAGGAACAGAGCCCTAGGAGGGGGTGTTCGGAATTCCAGGGGAGCAGTGTGTGGGAGAGGCTGAGGCGTCCTTGCGTAGGTCTACTGGTCGGGTGCTGTTGCGAGGAAGAAGACGATGGCTCGATGCGATAAAGGAATGGATGACCGGGATTCATGAAGTGTAAGTTCGCACGGCTGGAGAGGGCGCGAGAAGAAATTTAAAGAGATCGGTTTTAAAAGAAACCAATGGTCGGGATTAGATCTCGGGTGAGATCAGACGGTCGTAGTGATACGTGGGGTGATCGCGCGGCTAATAGGTTCAGATGGTCGAGATCGAAGCGTGATTCGATCGGACGGTCCTGATCACGCGGGACACGTCCCACATCGAAAAGCAACATGGTTGAGGCATGGTTTAACAAATAAGTTCCACCGCTCCTGGTGCAATAACATGATCACACACACACCAGGGCCTTATACACGGGCCCCATGCGGGCTTTGGCCCACCCCTACGCACCATGCACCGCAGGCCTTACACACGGGCCCGCGTGCAACTGGACGAACCCTCACTCGGCTCGGGCTCAGGCCTGGTTGACACTATGCATAACTGGGACCCCGATGGTTGGCACCTCAGGTCACTTGGGGCTTGGACTCGGCCTAGAGGGCTTGTCCCTTAAGGGATGCCCTCATCTTGGCCGGGCCCCAACCTATATTTTTTATTAAAAACATATTTAAATTTATAAAATAACCAGTATAAGTATACTTATTTCAAAATAAAGTGTAGTATAAATATTTATACAAAAGAGAGTTAATTCAATAAAAACAAATAGTTTTAATATAAAATCTAAATCCTTTTACTAGCTTATGTAATATATTTTATATCAACATAATTTTTTTATAAAAATTTATTTAGACTTTCGAAATAACTAGTTTAAGTATACGTAGTTCAAAATAGTGTGCAATATAAATATTTGTACAAAAATGAGTAAATATACAATAAAAACAAATAGTTTCAACTTAAAATTTAAATCTTTTTTTAATAATTTTTTTTAAAAGATATACCTCTCATGTTTAAAAAAACAGTATAACTATTTGGATCTTTAAAATACGCACCTAACTGTTTCATAAAATTTAAAAGATTAATAGTTTTCCCCAAATTCATAATTTAAGAGATAAAAAGATATTATTATTATAGACACCCCTTAAACACATTTTTATAAAAAGAATACTAAGTTTTCAATATATAAGTATCCATCGGGATTTTGTGAAAACAAAAGGATTTTATTTCCAAGAATAATCTTTTTATTTTAAAACTATGATTCTTTTGTGAAACATGAAATATTATAAAATCATAAGAGCATTAAAAGAAGTTTTCATAAATTTATCAACAGTACCCAAAGGTTTTTTTGAAACCCACCGGCTATATATATATTGAATGGTCATATCTCTAAAGACCATTATAAAAGCAGGGCATTTTACAAAAAAACAAAACACTTGAACCAGAAAGGATGGATCTCCTCATACCATTGGTGTTGAGTATGTGTGTCATGGCTCTGGCTGTTATATTCTTCACACTGATGGACCCTGAAGACGATGACTATCTGATTACTTGAGTTGTTATTATTATTAGTCTCGTTGTGGATGTGTTAGGTCTTGTGCATGGTATTTTCAATTAGTTGGGTCTCGTTGCAATGTAACTTTTAAATATATATCAGTTTACCTTATTCTTCATGTTTGATTTTGTTTCAAATTCTTTAATAGCAATCAAAGCATAAAATAAAACAAGATACATCCTTAAAAGCACAACAAATAAAACAAGATACATTACTAAAAAGCATAATATTGTTCACTTGGACCAGTTCATAAAACCTGGGGCGTCACATTATCCCCCCCTTTAGAAAATTGCGTCCCCGCAATTTATTTCACAACACTACAAGGTTCTGCAACGTTCTCAACATCTCCACCAATGTATAGGGTCAACAGGTGCATTCGGCGGAATCCCCGTAGCGATGCTCAACTCTTCCAGCTCCCTAATCTAGATACACCTAATACAGGAGGGGTTGCACTTCTGTTCTGGGCCTTTAGGCTTCCAGAGGGAAGCTCGAACAATACAAAGTTCTGAAATGTCTTTGCAGACCAAAGTACGAAGGACTTGCCGAATCATGTCTCGGTCAAAGACATTGAAGCCATAGATACGGTCAAACAGGCTAAAGCTGAGAAGTTGGAGCATATAAGCTGCATAAATATTTCCCTCTAACGCAGCCTCTGGATATTTCACTATGTCCGTGTAGTTCCGGCCTAGGGTGAAACACAAGAAGAGCCCTTCATGGTAACTTCCTCGTCGTTCACGTCCGGCTAGCTGTGCAGAGCCAATGTGGTAATAGATGGAGGCATTCCCCTGGCAGGTGCAGAGAATCTCTGGACCATTTGTTACCTCAAACCACTGCTTTTACGTTCTTCACAAATTTGTGAAGGGGTCATACTCATCCTCACACAATTTTATTGCAATGATTTCCAAAATCTCAGTGGGAAGAGATAACAGGTGGGTTTGTCCTTCCATCTAAAAGTTTTAAGATGGGAATTCAATCACTTGAAAACCATTCAAAGTTATACACAATGTAAAGACAAGGAAGGGGAAAGAAAACATTTCAATAAACATACGTTTATTATCATTAGTGCATGATTTTCCCTTATCCGCCGACTAAACAAACTCTACACATAGAAGCAAAACTCCCCAACTCCTCGAACCAAACACAGCTCGGGCATTCAGGGGAAAACCCATGGGGGCACCTATGACGTCTTATGAGTCTAGCATGAGGGGTATGAAGTTGAGAGACATCCTCATACACTTGTCGTCTGTAAGAAAGTCGGGTGGACTCATCTTATTACCTTCCGAAGTCCAACAACTGACCCCAGAAGCCATAGTTTAAAATCTGGCAAAGGTAGCCCGATCAGAGGTCTCCGTCAGTAGCAGCTTCTTGAAAAGGGTTATCAATCATAGTGCCAAAGCTCTCACCTACCGTGAAGATTCAGAAAAGTCCCTCATGGTACCTTCCCTGATGCACATAGGAGGGAAACTGAGTTATCATCAAAAGGAGGTAATCTATTCCTACCCCTTGGTGCAGCTGAAGCACTCGTGGTAAATTGGATGCGTCGTAAAGGTTTTTTCATGTCATGCAGATATGGGAATAGTTTAGAGAATCCTCACGGCTAGCTAAAGGCACAATGGTCTTTAGGGCCACTATGGGGAGAGATAAGAGATTTGTGCCTTCGTTTTCCATCTGAAATTTAATAAAACCCAGTTTTTAATAAAATTGAATTACATATACATATATATATATATATATATATATATATATATTTGTTTCAGTTTCTGTATTTCCATAATTATCCAAACCGAACCTCTGATACCAACTGTAGAGACCCCGACCCCAGAAACCCAAGAGTCTGTGCCTTCTGAACATGATGTGTGATCTTAAAATAAAACTCACTTTGTTGACCACACATCTTGTCCCATACAGAGGATCGTGTGCGGTTCGGGTTCTGGGAAACCGGTATCTTCTGAAACAATTCATCTTTTAAGAGGTGATACCTGGAAATTTTAAATCAAAACGTAGGGTGAGCATTGAAATACTCAGTAAGGGGTTTTAAAAAGAAATTAAAACACTGTAACATTTGAAAACATTCTTTTAAAAGAGATTGGACACTCATTAAAGGAAAATTATAACACATAACATAAAAATGCTCAATCAACGTTTTCAAGAAGAACATGAAACAATTATGTCAATTCTCGAATGAGTAATAATGGTAATCATGAACAAGTACTACATGTGATTTAATTAAGCATAAATTAAATCATTAAGAGTAATGTATGATCAGAGTTGCACATAAAGGAAATAACTAAATTCTCATATGCTGGTCACTATTCTATTAAGTGATAACACCTATCATGCTCCAAGCTTATACCAGTGAAATAAGAACTTTATGAAAACTTAAAGGCATTAGTTGTAAAATAACTTTATCTTTAGAAAGAACTTGTTACATAACTTGAATTATGTGGCATCAACATCCAATATTGACAATCATTTCGTTTCACCAAGGTCCATCCCCAAGGTTTCATTAACAATTACCAAGGTTATTCACCAAGGTATCAGTCTAAAAGGTCATCTCTAGAGATTAAGTCTTTACCCAATCTATTAGAGCGCTATCAGGGCGCACCCTTAATTTGTATTTATTATCATGTGAGCCACATATCGTTCATGCTTTACCTAAACAGTTTGTATATTCAAGATGTCCCATAACACCTTGAATATCTCATTCATTTTCATTTTACCCAAGGTGTCCCATACCACTTTGGGTAATCCAATTTCTTAGTTCATTTAGTGATATGTCATAAGCATGCATTATGTACAATAATAAATAATAAACCACCACAAATTTTTCTAATACAAAGTATGATAGTTTACTTTGAAAAATGTGTCAATAACTAATCAAAGGCATACATAGCTTAGTAAAACATCCTTTTCACTAAGCCATATAAAATAATGATATACTAATTGATGAATCTTTTTCATTATAAATCCATGAAAAAGGAGTGCTTAAGGAAAACACTTGAAATCAGTTATGGTGATAAATAGGCCCTTGAACTTGTAAATGAATTAAATCATAACTTGATTAATTAATACATTCACCAAAGTAGGTTCATTATATCTTAAGATAATACATGAACACAACATGATATCATGACCCATTAAATCTTAAATCCCCTAATACATCTTAAATCAAACCAAAATACACCCTTTATGGTAAAACGCATCATGAGTGATGCCCAATATGCCTCTTTAATAAAACATAGTTCGCATAAAATTAGGATTTACTTAAAGGTTGGTACCCACCCCTTGAAATCATAAATTTGATTTGTATTGGTTTATGTGTTTATGAGTACATAAAGATATGTAGATACCAAGTTTACAACGAGGGGTTTTCATGGTAAAAAAATTTCAAACTACCATCATTAATATATAATGCATAGTATTACATGTTGGATAATTTTGAAATATGAAAAATAGATAGAGTTTTGGTTATAAATATTTGTATATACATAGAGAAAACTGTATATTTATCTCTGTATAGGTTTTAAGAAATAAAACAGAAAGAAAACAATCAAAACTTAACACCCCAAAGCCCTGTCCAACATAGGTCCTCCCAAGAAGAAAAAATATATAACCAATATGTATATATATATATATAAAGTAACCCGTATATATATGAACTATATTATTAAGGGTTGTTTTAGAATAAGGTAAGATAACCCTTTTACCTTTGTAACCTTTGTAATAAACTTTAGGAAAACCCATTTTAAAACCAGATGGATTTCATTATACATAATTATGTATATGTATAAGCCGTATATACTAAAACATAGAGGGGTAGTAATATGAGGTAAAAACATAAAAACCACCACACTTGCACCCTACTAGAAACACGGATGCAAACCCCTTTTTGAAAAAATCACAACCCGAAGGGTTTATATTTATGTATAAATATATATAAACTGTATATATACACCGAGAGTATAAAGGTATGGGTTTCTTCAATAGAGATACCATCCGAAACAGATATATACACCCTACATAGAACACGAAACATATTCTTTGAAGGTGATACCATCTGAGGGGTCTATATATTAAGTATATATAAACAGATATATGTTGTATATATATACCAAAGGTTTCTTTAAAAGAAGGCAAGCATGAAAGAACCCTTACCTTGCTTGGGGAGAAGGCTTGGACCAGGTGCACCACGCTGGGTTGGTGGGAGTTTGAGGGAGAGAAAGGAGAAGAAGGAGAAACCGTCGAGACTTCAAGAGGTGAGGGGGTTTAGGTAGGGATTTGGTGCACAAAGGGTTACTCGACCCAAGAGGCTAGACCGATGTAGGGAAGACGAAGGAACAGATCCCTAGGAGGGGGTGTTCGGAAGTCAAGGGGAGTAGTGCGGGGGAGAGGCCGAGGCGTCCTTGCGTAGGCCTACTGGTCGGGTGCTGTTGCGAGGAAGAAGATGATGGCTCGACGCGGTAAAGGAATGGACGGCCAGGATTCACGAAGTGTAAGATCACACGGCTGGAGAGGGCGCGAGAAGAAATTTAAAGAGATCAGTTTAAAAGAAACCAATGGTCGGGATTAGATCTCGGGTGAGATCGAACGGTCGTGGTGATACACGGGGCGATCGCGTGGCTAATAGGTTTGGACAGTCGAGATCGAAGCGTGATTCAATAGGACGGTCCTGATCATGCAGAACGCGTCCCACATCGAAACGCAACGCTGTTGAGGCACAGTTTAACAAACAAGCTCCACCGCTCCCGGTGCAATAACACGAACACACACACACACTGGGGGCTTATACACGGGCCCCATTCGGGCTTTGGCCCACCCCTATGCACCGCGCACTACGAGCCTTACACATGGGCCCGCGTGCGACTGGACGAACCCTCACTCAGCTCGGGCTCAGGCCTGGTTGACACTATTCATAACTAGGACCCCAATGGTCGGCATGTCGGGTCCCTTGGGGCTTGGTCTCGACCTAGAGGGCTTGTCCCTTAAGGGATGCCCTCGGCTTGGCTGGGCCCCAACCTATATTTTTTATTAAAAACTTATTTAAATTTATAAAATAACCAGTAGAACTATACTTATTTCAAAATAAAGTGTAGTATAAATATTTATACAAAAGAGAGTTAATTCAATAAAAACAAATAGTTTTAATTTAAAATCTAAATCCTTTTTCTAGCTTATGTAATATATTTCATATGAACATAATTTTTTTATAAAAATTTATTTAGACTTTCGAAATAACTAGTTTATGTATACATAGTTCAAAATTGTGTGCAATATAAATATTTGTACAAAAATGAGTAAATATACAATAAAAACCAATAGTTTCAACTTAAAATTTAAATCTTTTTTTTATTTTTTTATTTTTTATTTTTAAAAGATATACCTCTCATATTTTTCAAAAAAAACAGTATAACTATTTGGATATTTAAAATAAGCACCTAACTGTTTTCATAAAATTTAAAAGATCAATAGTTTTCCCCAAATTCATAATTTAAGAGATCAAAAGATATTATTATTATAGACACCCTTTAAACAAATCTTTTATAAAAAGAATACTAAGTTTTCAATATATAAGTATCCATCGGGATTTTTTGAAAACAAAACAATTTTTTTTCCAAGAATACTCTTTTTATTTTAAAATTAAGATTCTTTTGTGAAACATGAAATATTATAAAATCATAAGAGCATTAAAACAAGTTTTCATAAATTTATCAACGGTACCCAAAGGTTTTTTTGAAACCCAACGTCTATATATATATTTAACGGTCATATCTCTAAGGACCATTATAAAATCAGGGCATTTTACAAAAAAACAAAACACTTGAACCAGAAAGGATGGATCTCCTCATACCATTTGTGTTGAGTATGTGTGCCGTGGATCTGGCTGTTATATTCTTCACACTGATGGACCCTGAAGACGACGACTATCCGATTACTCGAGTTGTTATTCCTAGTAGTCTCGCTATGGCTGTGTTAGGTCTTGTGCGTGGTATTTTCAATTAGTTGGGTCTCATTGCAATGTAACTTTTAAATATATATCAGTTTACCTTATTCTTCATGTTTTATTTTCTTTCAAATTCTTTAATAGCACTCAAAGCATAAAATAAAACAAGAGACATCCTTAAAAACACAACAAATAAAACAAGATACATTACTAAAAAGCATAATGTTGTTCACTTGGACCAGTTCATAAAACCTGGGGCGTCACACATGCCCTAGACCTGGAGATCTTACTTCCTCCAGGCTCCAATCCATGCATTCATTCTCACAGGTCGCCTCTTCAGGTGTCCCGTCATACCACCGAACTACGCGGACTTTGATTCCCTGCCATGGGGATACGTAGGAAGCCTCCACAAGGTCCAAGCCCATCACTCCATCATCCATCCTGATCCTTACCCGGGCCGCCACATCCCTGTGAGATCATGCCACCCCATCCCACTCCATGGTATCCGGGAATCCGCCCATGTGCTGGCCCCAGCATCGGTGTTCCCCCTAGGGGTTCATTCAATCTGATCCACTCTCAGTGTTCTGATCACTCTGATCCGTCTCCGCAAGACGTTAAACTCGCATCATACCCCGCGATAAACATGGGAAGCTGAGGAAAACCTCATATGGGACACAATCCCCGCGTTCGATGTGGGATGCCTCAGGCTTCCGCGCCCTCAAGAAGCCCTATAATAAGGGACAGAAGATAGAAATGACAATCCTTGACATGAAGACATGCCAACGACACCCCAACGTGACCATTCTCCTCACTAAAGGTTGCTGCCCTGACAAGACCCCTTGGAGCGTCTCGACGGAAGCAGCATAATTAACTAGCGTCTAGGCGGATATGGCGCCAGGAACGAACTTCACAAACCCGTATTAAATCTATGAGGGAGACCCGGACTAGGTGACGAGCTCCGAGGAGGAATCCACGGCAGGAAGAACTGACATCCCATCATCCCGGTTTCGATCAAGGAGCAGACGTCCTTAAACAAGGAATGGATGTCACCCGCCTTTGGAAAGCGGAAATGCGGGGCACCAAGCTGCGTGTCCTCCCATGTGTGATGGTCATGCACGCGCCCCCCGACGTAAAAGCATAGGAAACAATCTCAAATTTAAAAATTAATGTTTTTGTCTATACTTTATGAAATTAAATCTTTTTACAATCCATGAACAACCTTTTAGTGTAGAAGCCTAAAATTTATTCACCCATGGGGTGCGCTTGACTTGGGGAAGTAATTGGGTATGAAAGGTATGTCCATAGAGGTTCCAATAATAAGTTAATTAACATGATTGAATGATTTGGGATGCCTATAACACATAATGGGACCTGAGGCATGTGCCTCTTATAGGCCTAATGAAAATGAATATAAATAAATTTTAATTTAATTTTTTAGTACTTGTTCTTTACATTATTTTAATAGTTCACTACATCGACCAGAAACTTAGTCCTTTATCATTTACATAAATGTATTTTCTATTAATGTCAATACTATTGAATTGTTTATTACAAAATGACTTATATAAACTCATTTTACAGAATAGAAAGAAGTTGGATGTATGAAACCGATCAAATCTCAAGCTATTTTCAAAACAATTTGGAGAGATTTATATATTTTTCATTTTACAATGCTTCAGATAGTGGTCGCATACACTGCCCATGTTCCAATTGTGTTGGTAGACCTTGGTTGAGCCGTGAAGAAGCCAACTACCACATAACCAAATATGGTTTTCAAGCAAAATACATTGTGTGGTATCACAATGGGGATAAAATGAAATCTCAAATTGGTGATGATCGAAATGAAAGGACCAGAATGGAGAATTTGTTGGATGATCGGTTTCTGTTTATTCATCATCAAGAAAAAGAAAGGATTTAAACTCAATAAGACATCGATATGAGGACATATGATGCATCTAGTGAAAATGATGATATTGATAGGGTGAAAAAATTTAATGATACTGCCACGACTCCAGTATATCGACAATGCGATAAAATGAAAAAGATGGAATTTTTAATCCGATTTTTTCATGGGAAAACTATGTATGGAATTTCTAATACATCGATCAATTACATTATGACCTTCTTGAAGGATTTACTTCCAGATGATGTAGATATTCTATCAAACCACTATATGGAATGGAATTTAGTTGAGGAACTTCGATTTTAATGAAACAAAATTCATGCTTGCCTGAAAGATTGAAGTTTATTCTGGGAGGAAACCACTGAATGAAATGATTGTATAAAATGTGTCACATCCCACTGAAAGTCAAAATATGATGGAACACCATCCCGCATTCCATAGAAAGTATTGTGGCACTTTCCATTGATCCCTAGACTCCAGAATCATTTTATGTCTGATGACATATCAATAAAAATTATATGGCATGATACCGAGAGGAAGAATACTAATGATTAGTTGGTTCATCCTAGAGATGGATTTTCATGGAAGAGATTTAATGCTCAACATTCTGATTTTGCAGTTGATGTGCGTAATGTGAGGCTGGGTCTTTTATGTGAGGGTTTTAATCTATTTGGGCAGATGCTTACTTCACACAACACATGGACAGTTTTTATACACATCTATAATCTTCTTCCATGGTTGTGTATGAAAAAATCTTTAACTTTTATGAGTATACTCATATCTGGTCCTTCTGATCCCAACATTGATATTGACGTATACATGCAACCTTTAATAAAAGATTTGAAACTTCTTTGGGATGTGGGTGTGCGCACATAAGATGCATGTTCAAAAGACATATTTCAGATGTGTGCTGCACTTATGTGGATGATCAATGATTTTCTGGCTTATGTAATGATGTCTAGATGGAGCATGAAGGGAAAACTGTCATGTCTAGTTTGTATGATGAATACACGATCCAGAAGACTGAAACATTGCTGTAGTTTCAGTTTTATGGGACATCAACGATTCTTTCCAAAGGATAATCCATATAGAATGAATCGTCAAAGATTTGATAATACCATAGAGACTGATGATCCACCTCAGCGTATGTCTGGAACTAATGTGCATAATTAATTGAAAGATTTCTGTTTTTCATTCGGGAAGGGTCAAATGAAATCTGGAAAGAGAAAGAATGTTTCCACTGAAACCTATTACAATTGGAGGAAGAGGTGTATATTTTTTGATTTTCCTTATTGGCCAACCAATTTGTTACATCATTTCTTAGACGTAATGCATATTGAAAAGAATATATGAGAAATGTTTCTTTCAGTTCTTCTAAACTTTAATTTGAAGAAAAAAGATGATTTACGATCTCAGTCTGACTTGGTGGATTGGGGCATCAGACCAGAATTACATCTTGTGCGTATCAGTGAAAATAAATGGCAACTTCCATGTACTTCTTATGTGATGAAACCTACGAAAAGAACAATTTCTAGAAGTATTAGATACTATTAGAGTTCTTGATGGCTATTCAAGAAACATATCTAAATGGGTCAATAGAAGATAGTTGAAGCTATAATATTTGAAGACTCATGATTATCACATTCTACTGGATGAGTTGTTTCCAATAGAAATCTGTCATCTTTTGTCCAATAATGTAACGGTGATTGTTATTCGGTTGTTCCATTTGTTTATAGATCATTGTGCAAAGAAGTTTTCCAAGTCTTTCTTGAAAAAAAGGTTGACATATTCCCCTTAATTTTGTTTGAGTTGGAGAAAATATTTCCTCCATCATTTTTCACATGCATGCTACATCTGACTGTCCATATTCCCACTGAAATACTTCTTGGAGGACCTGTTTCTTTTTTTTGGATGTATCCAACTAAAATAAATATGTATACATTGAAGTCTTATGTCTGAAATAGGAATCATCCCGAAGGTTCTATCATGAAAGGTTACTTGGCTCAAGAATATATGGATTTCTACTCAATGTATTTGTCTGATCTTAATACAAGAATGAACAGACCAATGAGAAATGAAGATGAATAGAATGAGAAAATTGAACCCAGTTTTCCATCACTTCCTCAAATAGGAGGAATTCCTGGATCATATACATTGAAGACATTAAGCCATGAAGAGCGGGAGATGACACATCGCACAGTTTTGTTCAACTATGATTTGTTCGATGACTATATCAGGTAACTAAATTGAATATGTATATCTTACATATATATCTGCTAATATATTCATATATTTTTTCTATAGGGAACATAAAACAATGATAAATAGAAATCATTGTTATTTATCTTTGAAAAGGAGGGAGACTTTGCATAGTAAAGAGTTTTCTTCTTGGTTAAAATTGAAGGTAAAAATATTACTGTTTTAAATACTTATATCAATATTTAATTACGTTTAATATTCATTTATATTGAAGGTATTGAGTTAGTCTACTGACTCTCTCTTTGAGGAAATAAGAGCTTTTGCTTTTGGTCATAATACCATGGTTCGTGATTGTAAATCAATTGTTATCAATGGGTACAAATTTATTGTCACTGAATGAGCAAAGAACATGAGAACACAACCTGATGGTGTTATGATTACTGCCACAACATATTTTTATGCCAGTGCATCAGATAGTAGACCGTGATTTGAAAATGTGGGTTATTATGGAGTCGTTGAAAAATTAATAATATTGGATTATTACTCTCATGGATGAGTCACAATGATGAAATGCCATTGGTTTGATTTGATGAAGAGAACAAGCACATTTATTGATGATTGTGGATTTCGAGTAATTAATATGACTCGCACTCTTGCTATCGAAGAACCATATGTGTTGGAATCAATGGATAAACACGTTTTTATGTCAAAGACCAACTTCGAACTGAATTTTGTGTCATAGTTGAAGTAATTCCAGGACATATTTTTGATGATGGTGATGATGGAATTGAAATTGTCCCTAGTGCCACTGAAACCAATCCATTTATTTCTTTTGATGACTCCAATATCTCAATTGTTAGAGTTGATTGTGATCTTGAAGTTGTGGTTGAAAATATATAAAATCATTCATCCATATTTTCAATTCTTTTGTTTTACCTCAAGTTGGGTTGTTAAGGTTGGTAATATTCAAATTGATTTAGTATTGATCACAAATATGTTTTAGCTGACTTGACCGTTATGTGAATTTTCAATGTTTATTGGTTGCAGTTTTATTTGAATTTCATTTTCTAATTTGGAATTGAACTGTATTCAAACCTAGTCAAACAATATTTCTAACTTGGTGAACATTACAACATGTATGATTTATTAAATCCATTCAATATCTTCTAAAAACAATTGATAGATAAATTACCAATGAATCCCCATATTCCCTCATATATTTAGTTTTTTGGGTTACACATTAGTTTCCCTTTTCTAATTAATTATATATTTGTTTTCAAAACCAAGAAATGCAGCTAATTGAAGAGAGGCGAAGGAAAAAAATTGATAGAGAACAATTGTCGAATGATACATATGGGCATTCCACCATTAGTGCTTGTAGTGAGTAATTTATTTCAAATATATATATTTAAAGAATATATAATGTCATGTGATTAATTTTTTTGTAAACAATTTGGTAGGATCCACCTATATGTCGACAGTTATTTGACGAGGAGCCTAATACTGGTCCTAGTACTCAGGCCGGTGGTACGAGGAGGGTCCGTACCAGAGGTGGACGAGCAGCTTCGCATACCTGACTAGACCCTACCAATCCCACTGACATGTCATACTTCCCACATTCTAATCCCGGTGTGTCGTTAGGGACACACGAGATACTTAGGCCTCCCATGTTTTCACCACCTTTTGCATCTTCTGACCCATCTTTTTCATATCCCATGATGATTCCCACTCCCAAGCCAGAATCTTGTCATACAACTGTGCCATATTCTTTTCCTTCAACTTCTATCACTCTGAGCTTCTATATTACATATTCTTCGACTCCTATTCCACTACAGGGTGTTCCATCAGTTTCTGTGGATCTAGCAGTGCTCAGCGATCAGACTGGTGCAGGTATATTTATAGAACCCTAACAAATTTTTATAGAAATATTTATTTTAATTATAACATGTTTTGATAAAATATTTGTTTTCCTTTCATGACAGATACATCTACTAACCGGAGGCAGGGGCGGGGGCGTACACGCATGCATACGGTGTGGAATCGTGACACACATGTTATGGTGGATTACAATGAACAAAACCAATTGGTTGAGAAAAAAGGGCAGCAATGTCAGAGTTTTTTGGAGACGCTTTCCAAATACTTTGACATCATTCCAGTCAGCTCGCTATCATGGAGACAGTTTCCACATGAGGTCAAGGATAGAGCTTGGGAAAAGATATGGGTAAAAAATATGTTGTATTTAATGCCATGAATTATTTTTGTATTTATATGAATTAATATTTTGATGTTATCATCAATTTAATTTTCCCGATGGTGAGGGTGCACGACCGGCACATCTAAAGGATTTAGGTGAGCTTTGGAGATCCTACAAGCATGATTTGTATATTGGATGGTGTGCTAGAGTTGGCACTAAGTTAGAGGCGGTACCAGTTGTGGATGATTGTTCTATAGAGCAGTATCGTCAGATGATTACTCATTGGACGACTACCCAGTTTAAGGTATTAATTACTTTTGAGGTATTTAAATAACAACATTTATGTTTTTCATTAATAATATCTTTTTCATTATAAAATTTTATTTAGGAATCATCTAGAAAAAATAAAAAAACATTGATGTAAAAAATACCTCCACACACTAGGACGTACTACGATGCCAGATAGTGAGAGGAAGCAGGTATGACAATTGTTTATAATTTTTATTTACGACATACACTTTCTTTTGTTTCCTCAATTATTTAATCATTTTCAAAAAATTTCATATAACTTTAGTTCTTAATGTCATTGTAGAGACATATACAGAATATTGAAGGACGTGTGCCTCGAGCAAAACTATTTTTCACGAGTAGATGGAAAAAGGATGGAAGTGCTGTTAATGGACCGAATCAATAGCAGATTATAAGTTTTAATCTGTTGATTTTATATTTTAATATCTATTTTTTTAACTTAATAATATAGTTATATTTGTAATAGGATTCTTTAGAGGCCCTCGATGCCCAAGAACCAAACAATTTTGGGCCAACTGTTCACTTACATCAGGTGTTGGGAGAAGAGTATCCTGGCAGAGTATGTTGCCGACCCAGGATAGCCCCGAAGAGGTATTGTCCCTCCTCAGGTATGAGTTTTAGTGCCCCTAAGCTACAGTAAGTTAGGGCACAGGCAGAACATGCTGACAAAAGGGCCGTAGAGACGGCAGAACAGTCTGCTATGGAAAATAGTGCATTTAGGAAATTTATTGAAGTTCTACATCCAACACTTCCACCAGAGGCCAGCCCAGCTTTTGATGAATATATGTCATCGATTCATTCTATATATGGTGCACCAGGTGACAGTTCTAGTGGTGGTCATGATGATGTCCATCCTGACAATGATGATGGCAAGGAGTCTGATGCGGAAGAGGAGGGAGATGAGGTGGGTGAGGCGAATGGCGAGGGCGAGGAGGAGGGCGAGGAGGAGGGCGAGGAGGAGGGCGTTGAGGAGGGAGAGGACAAGGAAGAGGGTGATGAATATGGTGATGATAGTGATGGTGATGTGGGAAAAATTTATTCATTACATTTTTTACTAATATTACTAAGATTTGATGTTTAATATATTCTAGTTGTTGGTTTTATCTAGACCCGTAGTATAGTATTGGAGGTGATTTATTTTTATATATAGCCTGTTTTCATGGATGTTGATGTCTTTTAGTGGTTGTGGTGTATCTTGAGAATGTTTATAGATTTGTGTGTGTTTGGGAACTCTCTGGACATCCACCCTCCTTCCTGGACCTTGGACAACCCCCCACCATCCTCCTTGGACCCCGGATAGCCCCCCCCCCCCACCCTCCTCCTTGGTCCCCAGAAAGCCCCCCGGACACCCCCTCAACAGCCCCCCAGACAACCCCTACCCTCCTCCATCGACCCCAGACAGCCCCTCAGATTGCCCCCCAGACAGCCCCCCACCCTCCTCTTTGGACCCCAGACAGCCCCCCGTCACCCCCCGGATAGCCCCCCGCACAGCCCCCCACCCTCCTCCTTGTTCCCCGGACAGCCCCCCAAACACCCCCGGACAGCCCCCCACCCTCCTCCTTGGACCCCCAGACAGCCCCCCACCCTCCTCCTTGAATTTACATGCCTTTTTTTTATTTCTCTGATCATGCAATGTTATTTAGGATTATTCCATTTTTGTATGTCTTGAATTATATGAATGTCTTGGTAAGATTATTAGCTCACGCTCATCAAATGCATGTGATGATATACTTTAATTTGAATACAATGCCTTGTTGTACATTCTCCCTATTATGTGAATTATTCCTTGTTTGATTTGGTTTACTTTTCAATTGTTAGGATAAGACATGGGTTACATGTTAAGGACTCATGGACAGACTCGTCATGCTCAGTGAATTTAGACTTCAAATTCCAGGATGTATGATTTGGTTTCTAGGTGAGGGCTACCAGGATGGTTTCTATTACTCATGAGTGATATTAGTTCCTTGAAGATAAACCGAGGACATGTCTATTTTGCAATATTGTAATACCATGCCTGTGGTGTGGCCGGCACCACTCAAAATGTCTCAGGTTTATTTGAAATAGACAACATTTTAAGTGAAAATAAAAAATAGCATACAGAAAACTTACCAAACACATTTGGATTGTGTTGATACTTTAGTAAAATGATCCATGGATCATTTGGGATGTGTACGAGTCAACCCCATCTAAATCCGAGGCGCGGTGTGGCTGGTAGCACTCAAACTGTGTCTCTTTTGTTTAAAATGGATGGGATTTATTGTGAAAAGAACAACTGGCATATAAAAAACTGACCAAACCCATTCAGATTCTATTGATAAATTATCAAAATCATCCATGGGTCATATGTGATGTGTACGAGTAAAACCAGGCTCAATCCGATTCTCGGTGTGGTCGAAATCACTCTAAGTGTCTCTCTTATGTTTAAAATGGACAACATTATAAGTACATATATAAAACTGAACAAATGGATTCTGATTGTGTTGATACTTTATCAAAACGATCCATGGGTCATATGTGTTGTGTATGAGTCAACCCCACATCAATCCAAGGCTTGGTGTGGCCGACACCATTCAAAGTGTCTCACTTTTGTTTGAAATGGATAACATTTTTAGCGAAAAGTACAACTGACATATGAAAAACTGACCAAACGCATTCGGATTGTGTTGATACTATAGGAAAATGATCCTTGGGAAATTTTTGATGTTTAAAAGTCAACCCCGCCTCAATTCAAGGCCCTGTGTGGACGGCACCACTCAAAGTGTCTTAGGTTTATTTGAAATGGACAACATTTTAAGTGAAAATAACAACTAGCATATGGAAAACTGACCAAACGCATTCGTATTGTGTTGATACTTTAGAAAAACGATCCATGGGTCATATGTGACATGTAAAAGTCAAACCCACCTTAATCTGAGTCCAGGTGTGGCCGACACCACTCAAAGTGTCTCAGGTTTATTTGAAATTGACAACATTTTAAGTGAAAATAACAACTAGCATATGAAAACCCAACCAAACACATTCATATTGTGTTTATACATTAGAACAACGATATATGAGTTATATTTGATGTTTATGAGTCCACCCCACCTTAATCTGAGGCCCGTTGTGGCTTGAACCCCTAAAGGCGTCTCTCTTTTGTTTCAAAAGGACATCATTTTAAGTGAAAACAACAACTGACATACGGAAAACCAACCAAATGCATTTAGATTCCTTTGAAACATTAGAAAAACGATCCTTGAGTCATATGTGTTGTGTACGAGTCAACCTAGCCTCAATATGAGGTGCGGTGTGACCATCACCACTTGAACTGTCTCTTTATAGTTTAAAATGGACAACAATTTAAGTGAAAACAACAACTGACATACGGAAAACTGACCAAACACATTCATATTATGTTGAAACATTATGAAAACATTACATGGGTCATTTTCGATGTGTACTAGTCAACCCTGCATCAATATGAGGATAGGTGTGGCTGGCACCACTCAAAGTGTCTCAAGTTTATTTGAAATGGACAGCATTTTAAGTGAAAACAACAACTGACATACGGAAAACTGAATAAACACATTCATATTTTGTTGAAACATTAGGAAAACGATCCATGGATCATATGTGACATGTACGTTTCAACCCAGCCTCAATCCAAGGTGTGGAGTGGCTGACACCACTCGAAGTGTCTCTCTATAGTTTAAAATGGACTTCATTTTAATTGAAAACAACAACTAACATACAATAAACTGACAAAATGCTTTTGGATTCTGTTGAAACTTTAGGAAAACGATCCATGGGTCATATGTGATGTTTAAGAGTCAATTGTTCCTCAATCTGGGTCATAGTGTGGCCGGGATCACTCTATGTGTCTCTCTTTTGTTTAAAATGGACAACATTTTAAGTACATATGGAAAACTGACCAAACAGATTCTGATTGTTTTGATACTTTAACACAACAATACATAGGTCATATATAACGTGTATGAGTAAAACTTGCCTCAATCCGAGGTGTGGTGTGGCCGGAACCACTCAAAGTGTCTCTTTTGTTTAAAATGGACATGATTTTAAGTGAAAACAACAACTGACATACTGAAAACTGACCAAACAAATTTGGTTTCTATTGAAACTTTAGAAAAATGATCCATGGGTCATATCTTCCATGTACGAGCCAACCCTGCCTCAATATGAGGCTCGGTGTGGCCGATACCACTCAAAGTGACTCTTTTTTGTTTCAAAAGGACACCATTTTAAGTGAAAACAAAAACTGACATACAGAAAACCTACCTAACACATTCGGATTCCATTGAAACATTTGGACAACGATCCATGGGTCATATTTGGCGTGTACGAGTCAACCCCACCTCAACACGAGGCGCGATGTGGCCGGCACCACTCAAAGTGTCACATTTATTTTAAATGGACAACATTTTAATTAAAAACTACTGGCATACAGAAAACTGACCAAACACATTTGGAATGTGTTGAAACTTTAGAACAACTATCAATGTGTCATATATGACGTGTATGAGTCAAACCCGCCTTAATCCGAGTCATGGTGTGACCGACACCACTCAAAGTGTCTCAATTTTTTTGAAATGAACAACATTTTAAGTGACAATAAATGACATACGAAAAACCGACCAAATGATTTTGGAATATGTTGATACTTTAGGAAAACGATCCATGGGTCATTTGTGACGGGTACGAGTCAACCTCGCCTCAATCTGAGGCACGTTGTGGCTGGTATCACTCCAATTGTATGTATTTTGTTTAAAATGAACTTCATTTTTAGAAAAAAATCATTTAAATGTGTATGTTTAAATGAATTATGTATGTTTATAATTAAGTTATGAATTCTAATTTAATCCCGGATGTGTATAGTTTTAAATTCATTATATGTTAAATGTGTATGAATTTTTTCTGTATATGTATGTGTTAGTTGGCCATTGTAGGTACAAGGAGATTGGAGAATTACCAGTGCTGTGCAAATTGCAGGCTGCTGTGCAATTTCCACAGCATAGCCTATGCCAACGGTTTCAAACCATTGGCATAGGATTCATAGAAATTTTTTACCAATGGTTTAAAGGGAACCGTTGGTAAAAATAAATTCCCAACGGTTTTAGAAACCATTGGGAACCGTGGGAAAATGTTGGTTTTCCCAACGGTTCTGGGGAAACCATTGGGAAAAACATTTTCCAAAGGTTTAGGGAACCGTTGGGGTAGGCTAATTTTTATAACCTATCCCAATAGTTCTATGTAAACCGTTGGAAAGATATATCCCAACGGCTTACTTACCAACAGTTCTCTGACCTTTCCCAATGGTTCAGAACTATTGGTAAATCCTCCTTTTCTAGTAGTGCTTGGTATCCAAGTAACTCGGGCCATGCCCAACATGATAGTCTCACTACCTCAATCCCAATGTCCATAACACCCAATCTCCTGGTCAAAACAAACCAAAGTAATCTGTTTCATGCCCAACCTATGATCAACATCACTCAAGAATATGGGGGCCATGCCCAACACAACCCAACGGGGTTCCAGCACATTCAATTCATCAATTACGTATATAATAAAAAAAATCACTTTTAAACAAAAATAATAAATTGTAATGCACTAACCAAGTGTTTTCAGATACCATCACTAAGGTATTTAAAGCCTCAAAAAATTCATATCATACCTTAACAAGTTAAACATAGAAGATTAAAAAGAACAACTCATTTTAACAAAATTTTCCATTCCTAACCAAAATGCCCCAATTGAGCAATGACCCCTCGCTCAGCCTCGATCAAGAAAAACTGGTAAAGGGAATAACCAAAGGCATCCCATAGGTCTAATAATCAATTTAACATGCAACTACAGAATAAATAGGGTCCCGCTCAAAAGACCCAAATAAGCGTTAATGTCTACGCCACCCAAAAGTCCACAAAAACACAAAACAAAGTATGCACCACCAACCTGGTACTTGTACGATGATCCTCATACCGTATTATCCTCCAATTCGACCTAAAATGTGGTAATTCTAGAAAATGGTCAAAAACCATCATGCTCTAATAACTTGGTCGAGATGAGGAATCAATGAAAATGTCTCTAGGGAAAATGAGGCCTTACCGAGGGTGTTCCAATGCATCAAATGACGATCGAATCTACGTTTTTACAAAGAAAAGCGAAGGGTTTGAAGGTCTGGTTGATTTGGGTGTGGAGGTTCTTTCTAGAACCTCAAAATGAGGATGCATCCCATTTTATGTGAAAAAAATACTTGACATGTACTTAGGACTACATGCTGTGTGGGTTCTTTAACTATTCCAAATATGGCTGGCCTCCTTTTCCGACTTGCCAACATGACTACATGGTGTGTACCTAGGGGTACACGATGTGTACTTCTCTACCAAACTGACATCCCCAACATGCCAGGTATATCCCCATACATGGCCCCTACACACGACTTGTAAAAATAGTACATGTTGTGTACTTTCTAAAATCATTCTGCATGAACAATAGGCATACACACCATGTATGACCTTCACACACGGCTATATTAAATGACGTGTACCTTGAATTTTTTTAAAACGGCCCAGTTTTTTCCAAAACATAGCTAGTGTTACCTATTTCCTCAAAAACATCCCAAAACATAATGAAAAAACCCATACCTTAAAGTAAGAACCAAATTCATAAAAACTTCCCCCTTAAAGAAATTCGTCCCCGAATTTCACTTCTTATAGTGGTGAAGAAATAATTTTAGGAAAAAAGTAGACCAAAACTCAATTCAATCAAAGGTTCACTAAACTATTTCCGAACTCATGGTTTTCTCATGACACATCGTCACCTATGCACTACATTGGGTGATCCCATGTTTCTCTTAACACCCAAACATATCTGCACAGCATCGGTTTCCACCTCAATGAGGTCATGAATCACATGGATTCTCAAAACAAATCCTGGTGCCTTTCACCTCATGTAACCTGCATCCTTGATGCCCCGATGCCCATGGCACCTCATGTAACCCGCATCCTCGATTCCCATGATGCCACACATATCATAAATATATATAAATATATCATGCACCCAAAATGGTTCCAATCCCACTGACCATCATACGTTCATTACATATATATCTTATGATCCTCGTGCACTCAAATATACATGCCTTAATAGAACATTCCAAAAATAACATGTAAAGGATCTACGACCACGCCCGCGGCGTACCTCTGATCGTCGTCGGCTCACTAGCCTACTCAGCCCCAGGTACCTCCATGGCATGAACCTGGCCTGACACATGACTTCCTGAAGTCTGTCCTCCCTATGTTATTGAACTAGTCACTAGACACTAACCCCTCATTAGGGTCCCTCTGTCCCTAATTTGTTCTCCATGTGTAGCTGAAACATGGCTTCCCTCTCTTGTTACAGAACATGAACCAACTCTAGATTCTATAGTCTCTCTTAGTCCTTGATTACAGGTCATCTGAGAAGGTTTCTTGTATAACCTCTTGAGATGACCAACCTTTCCACATGCCCAGAAATCCTTCTTAGGCCTATCGCACTGAGTCTAGACATGCCCTTGCTACAAACACTAAAAGAAAACCACTGAAGAACTGCTACGAGGTGGTATAGTTATGTCATTGGCCTGAATTCCCTTATTGAACTCATCCTGACCTCAATTCCTTCTATCGGAACTATCACATGAAGTTGTGACCTAGAAAACCTAGGGCATATCCCTCTAGTTTCCCTCCACTATGAGAACTTGATTCATGACCGCTATGAACGAACCCATTCAAGAGATAATTACCTGGATCTAAATGGCGTGTTGTAAGCCATCCTCGAATCTCCTCACCCTTTTCGAGTCATCACAAACTATACTAGGTGCAAAGTTAGACAACTCAGTGAAAGTCGCTGCATATTCCATGAAGGACATGTCACCTTGGTGAAGGCTCAAGAACTCTCGAGCTCTCTCTTCCCTTAGTGTTTATGGGTAAAATTTCTTGAAGAACCTATCCTCGAAGTCCATCCATACTAGTTCTTCATGTCTATGAGCCTAAACCTATACATCCCACAAAATATTGGTGAGTCCTATCAGCATGTATGTTGCTAGCTCGATCCTCCACCCTGAAGGCATCTCGAGCTGCTTGAAGATCATCTTCATTCTCTCTATCTAGTTCTCAACCGCCTGTAGACCACCGTCACCTGGAAAAAGCGGCAGGTGTTGCGACTGGAACTTCAGTGTCAGATATTCCATAGATAGCTCAGTACCCTACACGCCTCTGTCGATCCCCTGCAAAACATGTAGCAGGCTAGTCTGGATCTACTCATCGAGCCACGACCCAAACGCTGTCAAACTTGGCATCTGCTATGTTTTCACTGGATCCTGAACCAAATCTCATCTCTAAGCCCGTACCTGCGGCTCATGCTCTGCCTGTCCCTCTAGTATCTAGATGTTATCATGGTCCTGTGGCACTGTACTCTCACCCTACTGATGTTCCATCAAGCTATCTAGGAGGAACCTGCTAAATACCATAAATGTTCGGAAAACTCACATATATTACAATATATATGTATAATGTATATAAGGAAATAAGTAAAAAGCAGTACATAACTACTACCCTTACTCTACCCTACTGCAACCATTACCACTACATCCCAGCCTCTTGGCCTCATTACCCACCCTCAATATAGCCATGTATCAAAAGTACCTCGAGTCATGCCCATCCTGACAACCAACGTTGCCTAAAACGAACAATCGAGTGGCCCAATCCTGATGATCAAAATAACCTCTACCATAGTACCTGCCTACTCGTACAAGAGTCAGAAAAAAATACCATACCACATGAAATTCTACAAATATATATAAATCATGGAATATTACATTTCAATCAACGTGAAATTCTATCAGGATTTTCATCCTTCACATTTCAAAACCATCTATGGCATGGAAATTTATATTATTCACATGGTATTGTCACTTCACAAAGCATACATGCAGTTATGAAATTGAAATACCCTAAAAGAGTGCATATCAAAATTCAAAAAATCATGCCTTTCTATACTGAGCCAATGTCTAATTATCCCTTACTACACTAGGTCAAGGGTCACACATCAAAATCCATAACATCACAAATCAAGTGATCCACCAAGGTAGAAATCATATAAATAGTAATCTGAGGAAAAAAACAGTAATTCCTACCCAAGGTAACATAGCCCATCCCTCATAACTGGGGCTGTAGTCAACCAAAAACAAGCTAGAAACCCAATTCCAAAAACAACCAATCTCTAGTCTACCATATCCCAAATAGTAAACTAGCATAAATAATAAAGATAAGTATCAATATCATTTGTAGACAAAAAATAGTGCTACTAAATCCTTATCAAGAACTCCTTTGATACAACTTTGTAACATTATGAACCCATACATCCACCCAAATAGTGCTAAACAGGTCAAGTGTTACTATATTAAGTGCACCTCCACGAACGCCAAAGCCTGCTGATTAGCAGCGATGGTGTAACAAATATATGGAGGAGGCTATACCATCTCGAAGGATAATAATGGTACTGGTTTTAGTAATAATATTTAACATGAAGAAAAAATAAATGACTCATATGACTTGAACTGGAGCTGTAGGGTGGATGAACAATCGATAACAGATAAACAATTGAAGAAAAATATAAACAACCACAACAGAAAGTAAACTGGTAACATGAGAGAAATCAATTGAAACAACTACTAATCAACAAGCATGCATCCATAATAGGTCATACATGTCAGTATATATATAAAAGGTTCCAATGGATAACCAATATTTTCTACAAGTTAAATTAAGCATACTGATATAGAAATTAGAAACTAAACAAGTAAAATCCAGCTAGCCATGACCTCAAGGTCCATACCATCTCCATGAAACAGCTAATACAATCCATCTCCGGAATTGGTTCTCTTTCCTTCATGTAAATATACAATGTGTACAAGCATCACAAAGGGCCTGTGCAGGGTGTGAGATAAATCTCAGTAAGATACTCCCCAATGGTGGGTACTTAATATAAGAGTTTATGTAGGATTGTATTTATAAGTAATGTAGTAAATAGTACAATGCACAAATAAACATAAACTCCACTGGTGCTCATAAGCCACCATGGAGTGTCATTTGCTTCATCCAATGCTAGAATCTCGTAACTAAATAGAGTGCTTGTCCCATTCCCCAAGTACACTTGTTGTCACAAATCCCCGATGAACCCTCTGGTTCACCTCAATCACATAACTCAGCACCATGTTCCTCCTGACACCTCGTGTCTTAAGATATTGACATCCTGAAGGAATGACCAAGTAAAAGTAACTCAGAGGAACACTGATGCCTATCCTCAAATAAGTAACTGGAGGGAAAACAATGTCTTCACTCAAATAGAGTAACCGGAGGGACATCGATATCTTCCCTCAAATAAAGTGTCTCATCCCACAGCCTCAGTCATGGAAAGACTGAGCCCCTAACCTGATAACATCATCTCTATCTTCCCAAGGCTCCTTTCCGTCCACATATATTCCTATGACAAGCATCCCCAAACCAATAGTACATAAACCTCAACTATCGAGGGCCTCTACCCACATGAGTGGTCAAAAACACCTCATCAGGGATTCTCTCTGTGGGCACACTACTCAAATCACAGGTGAGCGGTAATCACCAAAATAGAACCCAATACACAACCTCTCTAACACCTCATGCTCCTGCAACCATGTGTCTCAATATCTAATGGCCTTTTCATCAATGTAACCCATCCCATGCCTAAAATGACAGTCTCACTACCTTAATCCTGATGTCTATGATGTTCAATCCCTTAGTCAAAACCACCCAAAGTAATCTATGTCAAGTCCAACCTATGATCAACATCACTCAATAATATTCGGGCCACTCCCAACACAACCCAATGGGGTTCCAGCACTTGTAATTCAGCAATTACATATATAATCAAAAGAATCACTTTTAAACATAGATAACAAACTAAACAGTTGGAATGAACTAACCATGTGGTGTCTCATACTAGCATTAAAGCCTTTAAATTCACCAACAATTCATATCATCCCTTAAAAAATTAAACAAAAAATTTTAAACCAAACAATCCATTTTAACACATTTTGGAATACCCGGCCAAAATGCCTCGATTGAGCAAGGAGACCTCGCCTAGCCCGCTCAAGAAAAACTAGAAAAAGGGCATACCCAAAGGAATACCATAGGTATAATAATCAATTTAACATGAAACTATAGAATAAATAGGGTCCTGATCAAAATACCCAAATACGAGTTAATGGTTGCACCACCCAAAGTTCCTTGAAAACATGAAACAAAGTATAAACCACCTACCTCATACTCATGTGATGATCCTCCTCCAAGATTAGCCTCCAATTTGGATGAAAACATGACAGATCTACAAAACGGTCAAAAACACTCAACCCCTAATAACATGGTCGAGATGAGGAATACAAGAAAACGACTCAATGGGAAATATGGTCGTACCTTGGGGGTTCCAACAAATCTAATGGTGATCGAATCTGAGTTTTAAAAAAGAAATGGGAAGGGTTTGAAGGTCCGACAGATTGGGGTTCTGAGGTTTTGTCCAAAACCTCAAAATGAGGCAACTTCCCATTTTAAAGAAAACAAATACACGGTCTGTACATATGGATAAATTTTGTGTGGCTTATTTAAATGTTTCAAAGACGGTTGGCCTCCTTTTCTGACTTCCCGACATGACTACATGGCATGTACCTAGGGGTACACGGTGTGTACATATCTACTCAACTGACATCCCCAACACACCATGTATATCCCCATATACAGCCCATATACCAGGAATATAAAAATAGCACACAACATGTACTTTCTAAAATCTTTATACCCGACCAACGTGCCTGAATTCCATGTGTGACCTTCACACACAGCTATAGTACACGACATGTACTTATAAGTACATGGCGTGTACCTTATAAATTTATATAATAGCCCAATTTAGTCCAGAACTTAGCCAGTGTTACCTGCATTCTCAAAAACATCCCAAAACAGAACAAAAAAACCCACACCATAAAGTAAGAATTGGTTTTTTATAGTGTTGGGCATGTGGTCAAGTCAGACATCTAGAGAGGTTCTTCAGACAACCTTATCAGACAGCCGACAGGTAGGGACTAGGACAGATTGTGGCATCTGGGGTCAGATCAGGTTCGGTACCATGTGAGGGTAGCCGAGGTTTAACTACATGTGGAGGATGTGGTAGATACAGTGGGACCCGGCAGAGGGGTCAGTGGCCGATGACTGGAGCAGCACTGCAGGGAGGTCAAGAATCAGGCAGTCGTACATCCGTCCAGGTGCATTCCAAGGAGATGCTAGAGGCTGATCATGGTGGGGAGACGACGATGGTCAAAGGTATGTTGCGGGCATGATGAAGAATTTCTTGTTTTCTTTTTGGTGTGGCTTGTTGAGGCATATCCGTTTTGAGTGCACAAGGTGCACATGATATATTTGGACTGACCAGATGCTAGTCAATGGGATTGACACCATTTCAGTTTCCTGATATATTTATATATATCTGATATGTGTGGCATTAGGGGCATCAATGATGTAGGTTACTTGAGGTGCCTTATGCATCAGGGCATCGAGGATGTTAGTTACATGAGGTTTTATGGGCATCGGGGCATCGAGGATGCAGGTTACTTGAGGTGTATGTCACTATATTTTGTTTTGAGCATCCAGGGGATGCAGATCCACATGGAGGCTCACACTGGTGTATTTTGGGGTACGCTTGGGTGTCATGAATAACACAAAAGCACCTGATGAGGAGCAGGGGTGACAAGGAGTCACGAGAATACCATGATTCCATAAATAGGGTGTTGGACCTTAGTTTGATTTTATTTTTGGGCTATATTGGTCTGATGATTTCATCACCACCCATGGAAGGTAAATTTGTGGGACAAATTCATTTAATAGGGGATGTTTGTAAGAACCTGTTTCTTACCTTAAGGTACGAGTTTATTTTTTCTTCCTGTTTTAGAGCGTTTTTTAGATAAAAATGTGAAATTGGGCACTTTTGAAAATTTTTAGGTTACACACTGTATACCCCTACCATATGAGAAGTCCATACATGGAGTGTAGGCATGTTGTCTAGATATATATGTTTAACCAAGTACATGTCATTAACTCTCAGTACACACTGTGTATGGGGGATATACATGGTGTGTGGCTATGTCGACTAGTTTGAGGGGGGGGGAACCAATGAAATGCCATGTACGTCCTCATACACACCCTATAGTCATGTCACTAGGTCCTCGAAGAAATTTTTGCCAACTTAGGAACAATAAGATGATACACACGACATGTACTCATATATATATGCTATGTATTTTTTTTTTTGAAACAGGCAGTGTCCTCGTTTTATGTTTCTGGGAAGAAACTTCGATAGGTTTCAGTGAGGAGCATTGCCGGAGGAAGAAACCCCTCCCGATTGTCTGTCTGAACCCTATTTCACACACTATTTGATCCATTGGAACCCCCTAAAAAATCCCTTTATTCCTCTTAGGCCTTTCATCTTTATTTTTGATCTAAACCAAGTTATAGGGGTTTCAGTGTTTATGATCATTTTGTACATCTACAATGTTTTAAACATAATTAGAGGTTGTTACCAAATGAGGATCATTGTACTAGTTTGAGGTAGGTGTTGCATACCTTGTTTTGTGTTTTTGTGGAAATTTGGGTGGTGCGACCTTCGGCGCATCTTTGATTATTTTGAGCGAGACTCTGTTATAACTGTTGTTTCATATTGAATTTATTATTAGACTTTTGGGATAATGTTGTGAATTCCCTTACCTTATTATTTTTGAGCAAGGCCAGGTTAGAGGTCTTTTATCATTTGGTGAATTTTGGTCAGGGTTCCAAAATGGTTATAATTGGTTTTTTATTAGAATGATGATTTTGAACTATCTAATCATGATTAGGTTATTAGAGGCTTTCAAGACATCAGTGCTGGTATAGGAAAACACATGGATAGTGCAATTCAACTGCTTAATTTTATTTCTTATTTAAAGTGATTATTTGAATTATATATATGTGATTCTATATATTTCATATTCTGAAACATTTGGGTTGTGTTGGACGTGGCCCGAATATTCTTGAGTGATGTTGGTCATAGGTTGGGCTCGACCCGGATTATTTTGGTGGTTTAACCATGAGATTGGGAATTATGGATGTTGGATTGAGGCTATGTGACTATCAGGTTGGACATGTACGGGGTTGCTTAGGTGGAAAGGACATTTGAGTCTGAATGACATGGTTATAGAAGAATGAGGTTCCTGAGAGGTTGTGGCTTGGGTTCTATATTTGGTGATTACCAGTCACCCGTGACTTCGGGAATGTGCACACAGATGAATTCGTGATGATGTGGTTTTGACTGATCACGTGGGTAGAGGGCCTTGTAGTTTAAGTTAGGTGATTATGGTTTAGGGGTTCTTGCTGTAGAAGCCACTTGGAAGGTGAGGAGCCTTCAGATTGTTTGAGCATGGCAACAAGATGTCAGTACTTGAGACACGAGGTGTCATAAGGCACATGGTGCCAGGTTACTACTACTTGGGTGTGCCCTCAGGACATTGGTACTTGAGACACAAGGTGTCAATAGGCACATGGTGCCGGGTTACTATTTACTGGGCATGCCTTTGAAATGTTGGTACTTGAGACACATGGTGTTAGGAGGCGCATGATGCCGGTTACGTGACTGAGATTCTGGCATTGGCTGAAGCAGGTGATACTCCATGGTGGATGCTGAGAACTAGGGAATGTTATTTTTAAATTGTGCATCGTACTTTTTACATTCATTATATATGCATTTCTACTTAAACACCTAGACTAGGTACATACAATTAGGGGGTATCCTACTAAGAATCGTCTCACACCCTACATGGGCCCTTCGGGATGCGTATAGACTTTATGGGTTTATGAGTAGGAAAGTGATCCGTTTCAAAAGATGGATCACATTATCTATTACATAGAGATGGTATGGACCTTGAGTTCATTCCTAGCTAGAGTTTACTTTATTTGTATTTCTTCCCTGTATCAGCATACATAATTTATTTTTTAGCTATTGTTGGTTAGCTGAAGGAACTATTGATTATTGACATGTAGGACCTACTCTGGATGCATGATTGCTTTTTTAGTAGTTATAAATTACGTTCAACATGTTTTTATGTTTACCTTTTTCTTCACTTGTTTACATATTGCATTCTATATTTTTCTACTTTTGGATAAGCTTCCGTTATGCGGGTCTGGTTTGAGTCTACTGAGCCTTTATTACCATTGTGTGAATTATTATAATGATAGTACCAGTACCTTATTTTCCTTTGAGAGGGTATATCCTCCTCACTATACCTTTTTACACCCTTGATTCTAGTCAGAAGCCTTTGGTGTTTGGGGAGGTGTGCCTAAGGTGGAAACACCCAACCCGTTTAGAACTGTTCAGGTGGCTGTTCAGGTATGGTATGTTACATATTTGATATTTATATCTTAAAATCAAAATATTTCCGTATGAAAATCTCTATAAATTATAATTTTTCATTTAATTTTCCACTATTTAGGAACTCAATATACTGAAATCACCTTTTTATAGAAGCTCGACTTGTTTTCCTACTTGGAAGGGAATATTTTTCATCTATATCCATACTTCCCTTAAAATTTTATAATAATATTTTTATCATTATCCAATGATTTATTAAATAATTTTTACCCTTTTTTGAATTTAAAAAAAATTCATTAAATGGATTCTTCTTTTCATTTTCCAAACAAGGTACTTTTTGAGTTTTTTCCAAAAATGTGAAAACAATCATTGTTTTAATGTACTCGACATCAATAGAATATATTAAAATCATTATAAATCAATTATTTTAATATTCCTTTACATTTTTATATGGTTATTTTCAAGAAAAAAATGTTTACAAATAAATTTTTAATTTTTTTGTTTCTAAAAGCAACTTTTTATTTGAAAAGGGTAATTTCATCAAGAATGTTTTTAATGACCCTTTTATGGAATTTCTATTCATCAATGATAATAAACCTTTATTTTATTTATGATACGATATAGATATTTTATAATTATAGCATCCTTCTTATATATATGGATGGTTTATGATGTGTTTTACTAGGGAAATATTAACAATTTGTATACTATTTTTTCAATAGGAATGTTTATGTTTATTATATATTGAATTATTATTCTCCCCTTCCATTTAATGAATGAATTATAATTATTAAGTGATGGGTGAGGCCTACTATATTCCTTATATAAATCGATTGGTCTCATGAGAAAAACTAGTTTGGGTATTTTAATGAGGCCTTACCTGTTTATGTAACATGTACTAGTATAAGGATTTGATGGTATTTTAATGACTCCAACATTATAAATTCCATTATTAGGATATTAGTTATTTATATCCATTAAATTATTTAAATAGTTATGATATCTATGGTTAAGTTCCTATATGGTTTGATTATTTATATGACATTATTTGATCACTACTTATTTCATCCTAAAATATGTGAAACACTCTGGGAGGTGCAGGACAATGCAAGAGAAGGTGAAATTAAGTTTCATTTTCCCTCCATGTTAATGTTAAACTTCTATTTTTAGAGCTTGACACACTCATCCATGGTTGGTTATCAGCTCCTTCTTTTATAATTTTTTGTCCTTGACATGACTACATTGTTGAATCTAGAAGGGACAATCATGTTAAATGAATCCAATAGAGAGTGGCCCCTACAAGACTTAAGTTGAATATTAGCGGTTCGTGCCTCTCAAGGTATATGAGGAGAGGAGACTTGGTGAGGGACTGTAGAGGTTTGGTGCTGATGGGTTTTGGTGATTTTTACGGGACAATAAATTATATTCATGATTAGACAAGAGGGATACCAATTAGTATTAGGTTGTGTTGGTCACATAATATTCAGATCACCAAATTCAATACTGATTCGGCTTTATTGGGGGGATTTCTCTAGGGTAAGGACATATACCCTTGGAAGATGGATTATATTATTAGGAATTGTAGAATTTTTGTCCAATTAGAATCTGAGTTATAAACACTTGGAGAGAAATCAGTTTTTTAGTGGATTTGTTAGCAATCAGTGGGAGCCTAATGAAGAGTATCATCATTTATGGTGGGGTAGGGTCCTTACCCGATGATTTTAAGCTCATTTCAAGGCTAATTACATCAAGAATCATCATTTTCAGACCCCATTGGAAGTAGGTTGTTTCTATTTATGATTTATAATAATAATAAGTTAATTTTTAGTCTGTCAGTAATCATTTTTTCTTCCCATATTTTTCTTTACACTCAATGTTTTTTATTAAAAGGGTCTATTTTCAATTATTTACCTTTACACAATGATTATTCATTATTTACTCATAAAAGATTCCAATATATGTAACCCTTATTGAGATTTTATCTCAACCATTATTTTTTTCCTTTCCTGAGTATATGAAAAAATATTCTTTGAATGAGTTCAACAATGTAGAATATTTACTTTCACTATGTTTTTCTATGTTTTCAAATTTTAATGTGAGATTTAATTATATATGAAGTTTTTCAAGACTACTAAACTATTTCATCCTTTAGTACAAAATAACTTGTATCTAGTGTCAATGTATTAATGTAACCACCATATCTAGGTTACTAGGGCCCAGGTATTTAATATTGGTATCAGAAAAATCTTAGTAGAAACCTTGGGAACTAAAATTATAAAAACATAGAATAAGGAATATAACCATGTGCCAAAATTTGAGGAAATTTATGAAATACAATAAGATTATAATTCATGTGAGGTTACTTTAATATTTTTAGGTACCATTATGGGTTAATAAGTCTAAATATGATTATAAATTTAAAGTCTTAGATACCCCTCTCGAGTTTTTTTGTGATGGGAATTTAACATGATTAATATTTTTGAATACATTTATATAAATAAAACCTGTTGGTTTAGTATATGTTATAGTGAAAAGGTTTTTTGAGTAATAATGTTTTTTTATTTTAGGGACATAATATTAAAGGTATTAACAATTTTTAGGGTTTATATGATCTTTAATGATGAGGTAATTGTCTGTTACTAAAATTTGTGAACCATGTTTTACAATATAGTTAATTATGTGATTAAAAAGTGATTTGATAACTAATGTTATTTTTAGGATTTTCATTATATTGTTCAAAATGTTTTAGGAATTTCATTAATATAATTTTAGAAAAATGAAAAACTATGTACCGGGTGATAACCTATCACATCTAAAAAAGGTACGGGGCTTGAATCCGCATTTGAATTGTGTCAAGGGCAAAATGACTACCACTTTACTATATAATTTCCTTGTTAGTATGGAATTTTTTTACATATTTAGGTTGATGGATAAATATTAATTTGGGTTTGGGAAACATATTATAGGATTTAATATTTTTTAATTTTCACTAGTTTGAGGTGATTAGTGATATTTCAAGATTCATTTTACTGGGTTTTAGGTTTACTATAAAGGATTATTTGGGAATAGTGATATTATGTTTTTGGAAATATAAATTGAAGGGTATGAGAAAACTTGTTAGCTTAAAACCTTCTTTCAGGTTGAGGATATTGACGTCATTAGGAATATAGAGTTATTTATTTAAGAAATTATCTATGTAAAACATTTTTTAATTATTCAATTTAAGAGATTAATATATTATTTCTTTATATGATGTTTTTTTCATTTTGGTCATTTTTTAACAATGTGCAAGAAAATTGTTTTTATAAAAAATGGGTGGATTATATTGTAATTAATATATGTATTATGTGATCCATTAGAATTTTATTTATTTCTTTAGGAATAAGGAATTTCATGTTGAATACTCATTTCTTAGATAAAAAGATGAGATTGTGGTGGGAACTAATTAAAGGATTAAATTCAACTTGTAAAGTAAGTATAATTACTTTTATTCTTAGTATATATGGTTAATGACTCCCTTAAATCTAGGAAAAGTATCTTGAAACAAAAACGGTGTCTAATTATAATCATTTTTAATGAATTGATGGTCTTTTCACCCTTTATAGATTTACAGTGTTGTGGTTGTTAACTTTTTCTTGACCATGTTATCTGTCACTCTTTATTCATACTTTGGAGTTATTTTTCTCCTACATGACCATATTTTCAATTCCCATTAATTTTAACCTATTTCGAAACATTTTTTTCATTATTCTATAAAAACTTCATATTTCACTTTCCCTCTTTTCAAGAGAATGTTTTTTAACCCTTTTACAAATTTGGGTTTTAAGGAAAGGAATTCTCTAATGTCAAACCCTTGATTTCTGTGTATAAGTTGAAATTTTGAGGATTCAGTTTATTGAAGGCGGGTATAATGTTACACCATTAGATTTTAAAATAATAAAATTATGCTTGATAAAATATACGACACGCAACACCTAGCCTAAACGAACCATGCTATATTATTTGAACATGAAAGTTATAACCTACCAGTTAAAATTAGTAGTATGAATAGGAATAACAAATTTTTATAAATTATGTATAAAAATATTATATAAATAAAATATATTTTTAAATAAGGACTCATTTTTTAATAAATTATTTACATATTTCAAAGATATATTCTTTATACAAAATTGATTTATTGGTTTCTATAAGAAAAGAAAATAATTAATTTTTACTATTTTTGTAAATTATATTGTAAAAAAATAAACTTAATTTCTTAAATAAACATGTCAAAATTAACTTAGTGTTAAATTTTAGGATTTTTATGAAATTTTTTATTTTTCAATGAGTAATCAAAATAGAAATTTTTGTAAAAATATCATTTCTTTTCAATAAATTAAGTAATTTAAAAGATCCATTTTGAAATGATTTTTATTTCAAAGTAAAATAAGTATTATTTAGTTATATTTAATTTAATTAATTACATTTAAATTATCTCTATACCCTATTTTATGATAATTTAAACATTATGCATAAAAAGGCATTTTTCTAAAAAATATTTTTAAGTGCATAATGTTTTTTACATTTTAATTAATTAAAATAACCCCTAATGATGAATTATATAATATCAATTTATATATTATATATCTATATATATATATTTAAATTTATATAATGATGATTTCTATTCATAGAGTTAATGTAAGATCATCTTATGCTTGAAAAATACATTTCATGAAAAGCTGCTTTTCAAAACATTTTGTGGGTCCATTTTTAAAATTAATTTCTACCGATTATATAAATTTAATTTGATAAAATTAATTCAATATTTTTAATCAAAATAATTAATATTAGGTAATTATTTCAACATATTTTTTAGGTTTAAATGAATATTAAGAATGGAAAAAATTTGTCAGAACAATTAAAGGGATGATCAGGACAACCTAGGTTAAAAATAAGGGATAAGACCACTATTTTTCTTCTTAATTATTATTGTATGAAACTAATTATACCCTTATCAACTTATTATATAGATTAAATTATATTTAGAACACTTTTCTATGAATGTGACCTATATAAAAATTTACGTAAAGAAAAAGACAAAATGTCACTCTCTTTCCTTTAAATGTCTATTATATATTCACGAAGGTATAAAAATTAGTGGATAAAGAATATTAAAGTTTATTTTTATTATAATTAAATTATCTTCATGGTAGAAATTAATTATTAAATAATAGTGATTTTATAGTTACCTCAAACTCTTATACATTGTTGACACAATGCTTGTGCAAATAGTCGAAAACTCAAGGTAAAAACTTTTAAAATCAATAAAAGTAATGTATTTGTGATGAGTTCTGATTCAAAAATACTTTCATAGCCAATAAGGATATATTATTTATGTTTAAATGAACTGTATTTTAAATTTATTATTACCAAAAAGGCCTTAAAGTAAATATAAATGAATTGTTTCAAAATTGACATTAATGATATTTTGTGTTAAATAATATTATATTAAATTTTTTAAAAGTCATAAAAATCAGGCAGGAAAATTAGTATGATAAAAAACTAAAATTTAATCCCTTTTCCATTTATGATAAAAAAATTATCTTATAATTAAAATCATAACCCTTTCAATTTGAAAAAAGTTGTTACTCTAGTTAACGTTGAAAAGAGTTTACTTGGGGTTAAACGAAGAGAAAATGGTTCGTTTTATAATTAATTTTTTTAATCCTATTTTATATCCATATTTCATCATTATACCATACTTAATTAGAATAAATATCCATTTTTAAATATTTTAACTGAGCATGACCTTATTAAAATTTAATATTTTAAGAAAATCTAAAATTGCCACTTTGCTCACTTATAAAGGAGAGACTCTTCTCCTCTTATATTCAGACTTCCAAAAACTTTCAGTTCAGATAATACCTAACAAAATCCCTTACTTTATTACAATAATAAATCCTAGAGGAATTTTTTGTATTATAAAACCCTCCTGGGAAGGATTTTGGTGGAAACCTAAAGTGGCTGTCTGAAGAATAGGAATCACTCTTAAGCAAGAATTTTTATTTTATTTATTCATACACCAACAGAAAATATCATTTAACCATGATTATATAATAAAATAGTTATCTATAATTTACTATTATGTTTTTAAGTTAATTTAATACCCTATATCCATATACTCTTCCCTCAAATGGGGGAAAAACTGTCATTCATGTGTATGGCGGACCATCAACTCGTGAACTAATGTAATTCACTTTCCACTAATACCTCTCATGATTTGTTTTAATGACAAATTCAATATATATATATATGATTTTAATGATACATGTATCATTCTGTAAATATAATATATCATATAATTTCTTACATTTCAATTCATTTAAAATGATAATGTCGTTCGTGTGTACGTGTGGATTACCACCTCCATAAAGCGATGTGATTCATTTTCATAGAAAAATAAGATTAATTATATATAAAATTTTATTAAAATAAATATTATTTTATTTCGGTTATAATTATTATTATGGAAAAATTAAATATACCAATGTTATTTTCATCACGATCATTGAAAAATGGAAACATTACTCATGTGTATATACAGCTTACCATCTCTATGATTGTAAAGTAGTTTATTTTAATAACCTTATTTCATAGTTGGTTTAAAAATTATAATTTATCTATAAAAATGATAATTATTTCCGGATTATTATTTTCGATATGATGGAATAGTGATCTATTTTACCATAGTCAACCTATCTAAGTCAATTTGGACATATGAACTTAATATTGTCAAAACATTAGATGTGAAATTAAAAAATTAAGTAATTAAATAAAATATTAATAAATAAAATAAAAGGAATAATAATATTGAAAAAAATATTAATTAAGTAAATAATTACTATAATTGTATTATACAGTAAGATAAAATACATACATGATAGGTCAGACCTAAGGTAAGGGATTTCCCCTCAATTTTCCTTCATTGAGGCATATTTTAATGTTATGCACCTAATTTATTTAATATGGTATATATAAAACCATTTTTTATGTTATTTCATGAATCTATTTTCATTCCTAACATTTAATTTTTCATTTTATGTTAATTCTTTTATGGGGTTATGATTCAAAATTTTGTAATGGTTTAATCGTTTATTTCACAATTTCATAATTACTCGGGATTATTTATGTTTATGTCATTAATGGGGGTATTATTTTATATTTATATGTTAAAACCAAAATATTATCTTCTATTATGGTTATTTATGGGAATTATAGGTTTTACATTTATTTTACACTCTTTGAGTACACAATATATCGAAATCATCTTTTTAAGGAAAACAAACCTATTTTTCTGCTTGGTCGGGAATATTTTTCATCCATATCCATATTATCCGTAAAATGATTTAATTTTTTTTAAATTATCCAATGATTTTTTAAATAAATTTTTACCCATGTTTTAATTTTTAAATAATGGTTTAAAAGGTGTATTCTTGTCATTTTCTAAAAAGGTATTTTTTTTATTTTCACTGAAAATGTGAATGGAATATTTGTTTTAGAATACTCATCATGAATAAAATTTCCCAAAGACCTAACCAATCAATTATTTGAAACATACTTTATCTTTTTCCAAGGTTATTTTAATGAATTTTTTTCCTAATATTTTGTGAATGTTTAGTTTTGAATAGTGATTTTCAAAGTGAAAATTTTAATTTCTTCAAGAATGTTTGTAATGATATTTTTATGGTATTTTTATTAATAAATGATATTGAAAATTTATTTTCCATACACTCCACAGGAGATATGTTGTAATTATACCATCTTTATTCTTTCTCTGGATGGTTTATAATTAATTTTACTAGGGAAATATTTTCATTTTTTATGTTATATTTTCAATATGAATGTTTATGTTTATTGTGTTTTTAATTTCTATTCTACCCTTTCATATGATTAAAGAATTGGAATTAGTATGTGATGGTAAGGGACCACTATATCCACTCATTTCATTGGTTGGTCTAATGAGATAAACCAAATAGTTTATTTAGTTTAGGCCTTACCAATTTATATAATATGTCTTTCCATGAGGCAATGACCATAAGTTTATGATGTCAATCATTATGCATTACATAATTTTTAGATTAGTTATGAATATCCATGAGATTACTTGAATAGTTATTATATCTATGTATAAGTTTTTTGATCATGTGATTATTTTTATGGAATTATTTTATCATCATTTATTCATTCCAAATTATTCTTCATGCTCAAAATTATTGATTAAATGACCTATGTTTTTAGTTATTTACCTTTTTATATTGATTATACCTAATTTACTTATGATAGCATCCACTATATGTAAACCTTACCGATAACTTGAGATCAACTATTTTTTTCCTTTCCCTAGGATATGAAGAAACAATATTTTAATGAGTTCAATGATGTGGAATATTTACATTCATTGTGTTGTTTTTTTATTTTTTTTCAAATTTTAATGTGAGTTTAAAGTATATATATATATAGTTTACCAACTCTACTAAACTATTCATTCCTTTGAGATGAGATAACTTGTATCTAGTACCATCGTATTAAATTAACCCCCAGGTTCACGTTACTGGGTTCAAGGTATTTATAGTTATAGTGTCACCATCTAAGCAATGAAACATGGTAAGGGATTTTTATCTAAATTTCCCCTTCATTGAGACATTGTTTGTATTATTTACCTAATTTAATTTAAGTGGCATGTATATTTACTATATGATATATTATGTTCTGAATTAATTATTTATTCATTGTATTCTATATTAAATTTCATTATCATTCTTCTTTAAGAGTTTTGATCTAAATATTACCCAAGCCATAAGGATTTATTTTACCTTCCTTCCAAAAAAATGATACTTCTCAGATGTGATAATCTATCTGGGAAATTTTAATGCTCTTTCATTATAAATACTCAATCATTTTATTACCCTCTAGATAAATTTGGTAAATTTAAGTTTCTTTTTACCTTATTATAAATTATAATTTTTAGAATCTTCTAAGGAATGGGGGATTTCAGCAAGGTTTTACCAAAATTTTCAAAAGGGTTTTCCATCCTTTCCAAAATATAAGTATTATTATCTACTCCACAATTTATTTTGATTACTATTATATATTTTTCAAGTTTTTGTTATTAATTATTCTTTGTAAAAGTAAATTTTTTCAATTATTTTAACTTATTTTATTGATAAATTTATGTCTCTTTAAGTTTAAATCATAAAATATTATTTATAAAAGTAATATTTTTTTATGTATTCCAACATATTTTATCGAAAAATTTATGTATATTTCATTTTTATTTTGTAAATGATTTTTATTCAAAAGAAAAACTTTTAAAAGTATTTCCACCTATTTTATTGAAAACTTTATTTATTTCTCAATTTAAAATTATTAAATATTATTTTTAAAATTAAAAGTTATAAAATTATTTCTACTTTATTTATTAAAAATATTATACCTTTTGAAGTTTACATCATTAAATATTTTATTAGATTTAATAGTTTTAAAATTATTCCCATTTCTTCATTTTGAATCCTTTATTTATTTTTAAGAATTTTTTATTACAAAATCATTATAATAATGTCTTCAAAAGTTTTATTTTTCTCTTTCTAAATATTTTTAAAAAGTAATATTTAATTAAATGTTTTAAAAAGATCTGTAAAGAAATTATTTTCACTTATATTTACCTTAAATGGTTTATTTTTAATGAAGTGATGTTTTTATCACTATTTATATGTTATTAAGATGTGATTTATTTTTGAAAATGTGAGTTTTGATATTATATGAGTTCATATGTTCATGTTATTTTATGTTATTAAATGTTTTAAGAAACTATTCTTTTTCCAGGGGTTCATTATGAGATGATGAATGTTTGATTTTCACATGGAAAGTAAATGTGTAGATTATGAGAAGGTTGGGAACTATATATTCTTGTAATATTTTAGTTAAAGGATTATATCTCATGATATTGAAATGTTTTTTGAACATGTAATAAATTCTCTTGGTTTAGAAAGGATGAGTGTGATGGAGTTAAGCTATAGTCACAATTTAATGAGTGAACAAGTTAACATGTATCTAGGATCATAAAGGGTTAGCATGATGTAATTAATCTCTACAAAAAAATTCATGTTTAAACATGTTTGAAACTCACTAGGTTCACAAAAGGGGAGTTTTATGGTTTTAATATATACTAATGATATTACATGTGAATAGGTTATCATGTTTCTAGGTTCACAATGGGTGAGTGTGAAATCAGCATTCTCTAGTCACGATTTTATATGTTAACTGCTTAATGAGTATTTAAGTTCATAAGGATATAAAATATGGTGGTTATAATTATTACACCTTTTCATGTTTTTTATCTTTTTATTCCATGATTTCATGATTATTCCTTATTTCTAATGTATTCTATACTTTCATATCATTCTCACATGTTTTATGACTATTGATATTTGTTTTTATGATATGTTATTTCTTTTATGGTTCCTTAATTATGCGATTATGATATTAAGTTGCTCTATAATGTTTAATGATTCTTATCCATTGTATTTTTCACTTTTATTTTTGTTATTTATATCTTTCTCATATTCTCCATCATTTTTATGACCCAATCCTTTAAGATATATATTTTCCTTTATAAAGAGTCTGAGATAATATCTTTATTATGCTTATAATTCATTGGTTGAAAAGATGATTTTACCATGTTATATGTCTATAAAAGGGGTCTATAAGAGAATTAATATAGATAAAAGGTTTCAAATGCTGTAAAATAAGATTTCTATGTAGATAGTATCATAGAAACTAAACCTTTAGATAATTGGGTTATGATACTATTTGTGATATGTATTATTAAAATCCTGAGATTAATGTCCTATTTAATACATTCTTATCATCTATCACATCAGTTGGTATCATTTTAAGGTTTAATTATTTTTTATTTTAGTTTTTATATTTTTGGATATTTGATAAGTTAGTTTCGATAAAATGATTAGATAACCTCATTAAAAACCCTAGAGTTGGGTCTAAGTATAGGATCATATCCTAAAATATTTTTAAAGTATTTTTTGGTTTTCCATGTAATTTAATCCTAGTCAAGTAGATTATATTTTATCAAAGATCCACCTTGGGTTAATCACCTTGAAAATGGTTGGTTGGGAATTAAATAGATCATCACCCTGTTACATGATGAGTGGGCCTAAGATAGAACACCTTACTAGAAACTCTTGGGGGATATGATTTGGTTGATGATATTATCTCTATGAACCACTTTTTAGGATTTATTTACCAATTACATTAAGTAATTAGGATGAGAAGCATGAGATTTCCTAAAATAAATTGACCTTTCTAAATCCAAGAGTGTTATAGGATAAAAAAGTATAATATAGTTGAAATGAAAGTATCATAAGCTGAAAAGATGGTGTCATTAGTTTATACATATTAGGGTTGAAATTTTTTATTCACATAATTTAATTCTAAAGGATATTATCAAAACCATTTTGGTTTTAGTATTTGATTGAATTAAGATTATGGAAATGAATATGTGTAAGGTATATCTCTGAGAACTCCTAAGAAGAAAATTGAGGATAACTAGTTTACTAAAACTACCAAGGATAATGAGGTGGATATATTAGTATAATCAATATGTTTTTATCAATGAATTGGAATTTCATTTATTATTTTTGTATATTATATGTGTTTGACTCTTCATGTATTAATCATTTTTTAATGATCTCAAATCCCATTAATTACCACAAGTCTCATTAATGATCCCAAATCTCATTAATAATCACAAATATCATTTAACCTAGTTAACTCCTATAAATTATATCCAATCATGTGTGTTTATGTTTGAAGTTCACTCATGCTTTATAATGGTTAATATCAATCCATTTCATGAATATTACTATTTAATTTTGAATACTATTATTTACCTAAGTACAAGACACCATGAGAAAGACACCATGAGCAAGACACTGTGAGCAAGACAACGTGAGAAAGACAACGTGAGAAAGAAACTGTGAGAAAGATACCATGAGCAAGACACTATGAAGATCAGACACCTTGAACAGGACATCGTGACACTCAGACTGTGACACTCAGACCCTGACACTCAGACCGTGACACTCAGACACCGTGAAAGAGACACCGTTTTCATAACATATTATGACACGATTTCTTAAACTATTTTGTTGTCTTTCAATTTAATTATTAACAGTCATATTTTATGTTTTTAATGCACTGACATAGTTAATGTTTATTTGTATACATAGTATAAATTATGAGGTACAAAACACATGGAACCTGTCAGCTATATCTCATGCATTTGAGGATAAATATTAGAGAGTTCCCAAGAGCGATAGAGCATGATACTAAACAAAAAACAAGTGTGTAAGAATGACCACGAAGAAAATTTTTGCAAGATTTTCAAAGAAAGCATTTCCACATGCATGAAATCCGACTCTGCTAAAGAACATATGAAGTACACTAGAATCCAGAGAACATATTCACATTATCAAAGTTCATGGAGAACACAAGCTGAATCACGACACTCAATTTTTCAAGACAAAAACCAGAGAAGGACTCAGAATCATTTCTGCTAAATCGAAGGAGTCCAGAGCTACACTTCAAATCACTAGAGCATTCTAAACTCATATCTACAATTTCTTAATGATTATTTTAATTACTTTTGAGAAGTTTTTATACTCTGTATATTCCATACACACACTGACTCCTGTGCTAAACTGAAGGATTTCTAAATCTTTACACCAAACTCTTTATAATCATGTTTACCCATGACAACTATGGAAGAGGTCCCTGTGTGGACTAGTTATTATTTTTTTTACCCACAAAAACTTTGGAAGAGGTCCCTGTGTGACCTGGACAGTCTGTGTACTGTTGTTTACCCTGATCCATGGTGTGGATCAAAGTTTATTTATATAAAATCTTTAGTGGTAGGTGATCACCAAGTGTATTGTATTAGGTCTCAGCTTGAGACTGAACCACTTGTTTTATATCCGTTGTGCTATTTAATTTTGTCTTCTATGTCTTACTTCTTTATTACATATTCTAAAAAACTCTAGTTTCAATTTGATAGTTAGTTTTGGAAAGAATTTATAACTAATTTTTATTAGTATGATAACTTCAAAAGTAATATTATTAATATATAAAAAGATTATCGAGAATTGATCAATCTTTTAAGAAGTTGTTTAAACATCCAAACTCTTATAATAGTATAACCTTGATTAACTGGATGTATCTATTTTTGGGAAAAAAATTTCTTTTAAAATAATATTTTTGTAACAGAAATTTTTATAGTTACTCAATTCACCCCTCCCCTCTTGAGTAAACTACTCTGACCAACATTTGGTATCAGAGGGAACTTTATTAAGACTCTTTGTAATCTTACTCAACTGTGATTGTAGTTATAATTTAAAGATCTGTAAATTTCTGCTAATTCTATATTTCTATCTATTTTAAAGTAATTTGTTAGTATAGGTAATAGAATGGAAGGTGCTGCAACCAATATACCACCATTATTTAATGGAACCAACTATACTCAATGTAAAATTAAAATCAAAATGCATCTAGAGAGTATGAGCTTTGAAATTTAGTCATCAATTATAGATGAATACAAACTCCCTGTGACTGATATAATTACATGGGATGAACCTAAAAAACTTTCTTATAATAACAATTAAAAATCCATGAATGCTATATACTGTTCCTTAGGAGATGAAGAATTTAATAGTATTTCTGCCTGTAAAAATGCCCATGAAATTTGGGATACCTTGTCTGTCTCACATGAAGGCACATCTAGTGTAAAAGAAATGAGACTTAATAATTATACTATAAAATATGATAATTTTAAGATGAAACCTGATGATCCTATTTCCGACATGTATCTCAGGTCGAATGAGACTGTCAACAAAAATATCTATCTTGGAAGAGAAGTCACTACCAAAGAACAGATCATGAGAATCCTTAGATGTCTACCTGAAAAATGGAGGGGAACCTCTATCTCTATTAGAGAATCATGCGACATTATAAAGCTACCTGAAAAATAACTCATTAGGAAACTGATGATGTATGAGGAAGAGCTGAAATTAAACAAAGAAGAGAAGGATGATCCAAAGAGAAAATCTGTAGCATTCAAGACCACCTTCTCAAAGCACAAAGACAAAAGGAAACTGGAAGCTCTTGTAGAACATTCCACTACTGAACAATAATCACCTAACAGTGATGAGGAGATGGATCAACTGGCCAGAAGATTCAAATGATTTTACAAAAAGAATAACTTTTACAGAAATCCTAACTTCAAGGGAAAGTATGATAAAAAAGGAACTGGAAAAAGGACTGGAAAAGAAGTGATAAAACTGATGAAATTTTATGATATGAATGTAAACGCAAAAGACATATAAAGGCTGACTATCCAAAGCTTATGTATAATAAGAAGTATGAGGATAACGAAAAGAAGTACAAAAAATGCAATAAAAGAAACTTAGAGTGCCTCTAAGGATAGTTCATGTGACTCAAATACAACACATGATGAACTGGATAACAAATCCAATATGTGTTTTATGAAAAACACATCTGAGGTACCACTAAACTCTTCTGTACATAATTCATACTATTCTGAAGAGGAAAGTGACTCTAGAAATATGACTAATGAAGAAATGTTTGAATATTGTAACATGCTTGAAGAGACATGCAATGAATTAAAAGATAAATATAAATCATTGAAGAAACAGCATGCTCTCACAACAAAGGATAAATCTGAACTTACTACTGAAAAGGAGAAAAATGCATAACTTCTCAACGAAAAAAATGAATTAAAAATGCCTAATGAGCAACTAAAAAGTTACTTTGAAAAGTTTATTAATGGGAAAAATACCCTTAAACAAATTCTGGGAAAACAAATTGCCCCCAAATATAATACTGGCATTGGTTATCAACCTGGTAAAAGAAACCATGGTAGAACGAATTTTATTTCCAAGTCTATGACATATAGTTTTGTTCCTAGTTCTGGACACAACTCATCTAGCTCGATTCATGATACATATTGTACTATTTTAAGTTTTTGTGGACCAAATACAGTTTATTTTTTAAACACTTTACATAATGCTTATAGGAAACCTATAAGAAAAATATGGGTTCCTAAAGCACTTATTACTAATGTTACTGGACCCAAACAAGTATGGGTACCAAAATATTTCTTTACTTGATCATGTTATATGAAAGCTGCTTAAAGAGCTCCTCCAAGAATCTATTATACTTGGACAATGGATGTTCAAGGAACATGATAGGATACTACTCATGCTTCAAGAATCTAATTAAAGTATATGGAGGACATGTCACATTTGGTGACAATGCCAAAGGGAAGATCATTAGCTTAGGCCAGATTGGTAACTCTGGTTCAATTTTAATTTCTAAAGTACTGTTTGTTAGTGGCTTAAAATATAATTTGCTTAGTATCTCAAAATTATGTGATGATGGATATCATGTTAAATTTGAAAGTGATGCCTGTATTGCCTTTAATTCTAAAGATGAATTAGTATTTTCTGCATCAAGGAATGAGAACATTTATTCTGTTAATTTAGATTCCTTAGCCCCTCAAAATGCTTCATGTTTAAGTGTATTTCATAAAGAATCTTGGCTCTGGCATAGGAGACTAGGACACTCTAATGTTCACTCCCTTATAAAGCTAACTAGAAAAGGCCTAGTTAACGACTTACCCAAACTCGAGTTTCCAAATGACAAAGTCTGTAATCCTTGTCAAAAGGGTAAACAACACAAAATCTCTTTCAAATCAAAGAAAGAAGTTTCTACTTCTCAACCTCTCAAATTGGTTCACATGGATTTTTTTGGACCATCTAGAGTTTCTAGTTTAAATGGGAAGTAATATATTTATGTTGTAGTAGATGATTTTTCTAGATATACCTGGACCTTTTTCATGGCTCACAAAATTGAAGCCTGCACTTATTGTACTATGTATTCCATGTCTGTATAAAACCATAGTGGCCTTAAAATTAAATCTTTAAGAAGTGATCATGGCCATGAGTTTGAAAATCAAGAGTTTAAGTCATTTTTCTCACAAAATGGTTATAGTAACAATTTTTCTGCCCCTAGAACACCTCAACAGAATGGCGTTGTAGAAAGAAGAAACAGAACTCTATAAGAAACTTCTAGAACAATGCTTAGTGAATATGACTTACCTACTTAATTTTGGGATGAAGGTGTCAATAAAACATGCTACATAATTAATAGAGTCTTGATTAGAAAAATTCTAAAAAAAACTCCATATGAACTCTGGAATAATAGGAAGCCTAAGGTTAATTATTTTAGAGTTTTTGGTTACAAATTCTTTATTCTCAACACTAAGGATAATCTTGAAAAGTTCTCATCCAAAAGTGATGAAGGAATTTTCCTAGGTTACTCAATATCAAGTAAAGATTATAGAGTATTCAATAAAATAACTAAATTTGTGGAAGAATCTGTTCATATCACGTTTGATGAAACAGATCCACATGAGCCTAGCACCATCCTAGAAAATCTGGAGGATGAGGTATCAAATTTGAACATCAACTCAAAATCCTCAAATTCCTCTGTGAAAGAATCTGTGAAAGCATCCAATTCTGGAAATTCTCCTCAATCAAGTCATAATGAACCAGAATTTGTTGATGATCCTGAAATCACTAGTCCCTCCTTTTCTAGAAAGTTTAGAACCCTTAAAAACCATCCCTTAGATGTTGTTGTAGGAGAATTAGAGAAAGGAACACAAACTAGAGCTTCACATAGAAATCAGGTTGAACATCAAGCCTTCTTGTCACAACTCGAACCTAAAAACATTAATGATGCCATCAATGATGAATTTTGGGTAATGTCTATGAAAGAAGAACTTAATTAGTTTGAAAGAAACAAAGTTTGGAAACTTGTTGAAAGACCCAAGGACACTTTCATCATAGGCACTAAATGGGTGTTTAGAAATAAGGTAGACGAAGTTGGAAATATAGTTAGGAACAAGGCTAGATTAGTTGCACAAGTCTAGAGTCAATAAGAAGGAATTGAATATGAGGAGACCTTTTCTCTAGTATCCAGACTTGAATCCATCAAAATCCTACTTTATTATGCTGCACATCTGAATTTCAAACTATATCAAATGGATGTCAAGAGTGCATTCTTAAATGGGTATATAGTTGAGGATGTCTTTGTTGAACAACCCCCTGGATTTACAAATCCCAATTTTCCCAATCATATTTTCAAACTATAAAAAGCTTTATATGGTTTAAAACAAGCCCCAAGAGCTTGGAATGACAGATTAAGTACTTTTCTTATTTCCAAAGGTTTTACAAAAGGAATAGATTATCCTACCATCTTTATAAAACGAAATTCTAATGATGTTTTACTTGTTAAAATCTATGTAGATGATATTATTTTTGGATCTTCAAAGAATTCATTATGTATTTATTTTTCTAAAATGATGAAAAATGAATTTTAAATGAGCTTAATGGGTGAACTAAAATTCTTTCTTGGATTTAAAATCATTCAATGTAATGATGGAATTGTTTTAAATCAAATTAAATAGAGTAGAGATATTCTAAAACATTTTGGATTGGATAGAACTAAATGTAGTGACACTACCGTGAGAACCACCTATAAGTTGGATCTTGATGAAGATGGAAAATTTGTTAATCAAACCACTTATAGAGGAATTATTGGAAGTTTATACAAGTTTAGTACTAGTCATCCAGAAATTATGTTTAGTGTGTGTATGTGTGCTCGTTTTCAAGAAAATACTAAATAATCTCATTTAAATGTTGTAAAAATAATTTTCAAATACCTTAAGCATACACCCAATCTAGGAAAGTTTTATACTAAACGAAATTCATTTGAACTAGTTAGTTATTCAGATGCTGACTTCGATGGTTGTAAGTTAGATAGAAAGAGAACCTCTGGAACATGTCACCTTTTAGTCAAGTCACTAGTATCATGGTGTGGTAAGAAGAAAATTATTTTTCATTATCTACTCCAGAAGCTGAATACATAGCTACTGGCAGTTGTTGTGCACAAATTTTTTAGATAAAACACACATTAATAGATTATAGATATCAATTCAGACATGTACCAATATATTGTGACAACACAAGTGGTATTAATATCTTACAAAATCATGTTTCACATTCTAGGACAAAACATATTGATGTAAGACTTCAATTTTTGAGAGATCATTATCAAAAAGTTGATATTACATTGGAATTAATTGGTACTGAATATCAACTTGCTGATATATTCCCTAAATTATTAAATTCAGAGAGACTAGACTACATCATACATGACCTTGGCATGATAAATCTCAAATAGATATCTTACTTGTCATACTGTTTAATATTTTACTATGTTTTACTTTACTGTTTCATGATTATGGTTTCTAAGTTATTGTCTCTCATGTTTAAGGTCTCACCGTTAGCACTTTGTACTCACGGGCTGACATTTACTGTCTCACCATGACGTTCACTTACTATCTCACTGTGACGACCACTTGTTGTCTCACTGTAATGATCATTTACTATTGCACAGTGACGACCGATTGCTGTCTCACCATAACAACCCTTCACTGTCTCACTATGAAAATTATTTATGATTTTCTTTAAACCTGTATTGTGGTAATTGTTATTTCACCTCAATTACTTTCCCGCGTTTTTATTTTTGTGACATTTGACATTCCCAAATGACAAAACAAAGAGTTTCACTCGGTTCTTCACCTGAACTTTCTTCTATCTAGTCGTTTTGAACCCTCTCAACCTTGTAACCCTCTATATCTCTCTTTCGACCTTCATTGGATTCCAAGAATGAATCGAGCATCGTCATCCACACCTGAGAAGTGCCGCCCAAAGAAGAAGAAGTTATCACCCAAGCTGACACCCGAAGGACCATTGAATCTGAACTTGGTAAATCAAAGTGTTGTTCCTGAAAAACAAATTTGCCCCGAGTGGCTCTTGTCTAGAAAATCTCTAGTTCTGGAAGTGTTAAGATAACAAGGCTGGTTAGAATGGTTCTCAAAGGAGAATAGACCCATTTATCCAAGGTTAGTTGCTTCTACCATTACGCATAGTTTTCTTTTGGCTCTGGTTAAAGCTATGTTGTGAGGAGTTGGATTAATGTCCAAAGATGCTCCTTCTCATCGAGGTTATGTGATGTATGCCTTCGGATACCTCAAGAAGGAATTTGTGATGATTATCAGAGAGAACCCCCACCTACAACTGATTTCTTTGACCTTGAAGATGCTCTGAAAACCCTAACCGGAAATGGCACCAAGAGAAGGGCCATAGCTACTGAACTTGATGGGGAAACAAGGCTGCTGTTTAAGTTTGTTCAAAATATAGTTAGCCCAAGGAAAGGTGAATTTTCTATATTAAAGTATCAAGATGTGTTTCTGATTCATCATATGAAGAATTTATACAAAATCAACCTATGCAAGTACATCATTCACCATATGTGTGAATTGATCAAGGTTACATCCAAATCCACCTCTCTTTTCTACTCTTGGATGATTTCAGCCATGCTTGTTGCCAAAGGAGTAGTTTGACCCAATGAAGAAGTACTTATGGACTGTGAGTACTATCTCTCTAAACTCATCATCAGAAGAATGAAAATAAACTGGAACCCTTGGATAAAGGAGTGGGTGGAAGACAACGATAAGATTTATGATAAGTTTAATCCTGTGGATTATCCATCAAGGTAGAAGGACATTTCTGATCCTAGATTGGAAACAGATGAACTTGGTGAGTATTTAGAAGAAGAGGAAGAATAAGAGGAAGTACCTCATAGAGAAGAAGTTGTTGTTGAGGAGGAAAGGACTATTATTCCTCTTATTGTTATTTAAGAAGAAGTTCATATCCCAAGAGATGATGTCAATCTTGAAATCAAACCTGAGGCTGAAAGAGAAGTAGTTGTCACAGAATCTGAGAAGCAATCCATGGAAGAAGTTGTAGTAGAAGAACTCCCTGCTGTGAAAGATGAAAATCTAGAAGAACTCCCTGTTATGGAAGAATAAAATCTGGAAGAACTCCCATAGGAACAAACTGTTACTGATATAATACCTTCTGTTGAAGAGAGGATAGAGATATCCTTTCAGTTGGCTAGAGAGGAGATGATTGAGGAACTTAGATATGAACCTGTGGATTTAGACCAAGCTCCCGAGCCTCTAAATCCTGAAAAAGAAGCATCTGTTGAGGGGGAGGAAACCCAAAATCTGGAGACTGATGAAGCATCACCTCTGGCAGAGTCTAGTCATGTGGACACTCAGTACAAATTCCCTAGATTTTATGATGTGAGTGAGTCTCAGCAGATCACTACAACCAGGATGGATCTCTCCTCACTGTTTTAGTTGAAGTCAGTTTCTAACTTTTCCCTTGAGAAGGAAACCGAACCAGAACCTGCCTCTGTACCAATTCCTACACCTGAACCTTCACCTAAACCTGTACCTGAACAACTACCCTTTGTCAGTAAGGATGATTTGAATGATTTTGTAGATACTATCATATCTAGAGTTGAGAAGCTTATGAACTCTCAACCTCGTGCTGTGACAAATCTGAGTGAGAGAGATGCCTCACTGCTTTTTGAGAAGATCATTTGGCAGATACAACTCAAAATGCTCCATGAAATTCAAGAAGGTTGAGTTGAAAATAAGTTATTGATTAATGAAGTCACAACCCTAAGAAGCATGGTTGAAGATATTCAAAAAAAACTGCATTCCAGATCAGAACCTGTTGGTGCTCCTCTAGAACCTTATATCTCTCAAATTTCTCGAGATGTTGTGTTTCAGATTCACCCTTACTTGTTATCCTTTGATGAAAATATTGCAGAAAGGCAAAAACAGTTGTTGAAATAAATGAGAGAGCTTTTGGTGAACCTCAATAAACTCACTGATGAGTACACTAGATGTCATAAAAAGGTATTGAATCATCTGAAGTCTCTAACCACAACCATCAAATCTTCTCATCCTTGTATTCAATCCTCTACACCTTCCTTGGAAAGTTCTTTTCTCATATCTATAGTCCAAGAATATCTTCAGACTGCTTTAAGTGGATTCATTGTGACTTCTTTCTCTGAAGTTATCAATAACAGTGATAGAGTTTTTGATCTTGTGCAAATTCATTCCAAGATTTCCAATGATGCCCAGTAGGAGATTTCTAAGAAAGTGGATTTTTATTTCAACCAGATTTTCTCCATGACTGATATGACGAATCACTTTGAATACCTTGTAGAGAATTTGAGAATTCCTTCTGTAACCCAAGCCTTCAAAAACAAAGTCCAGAAGCTCACTGAGTTTACCAGATTGTTGGAAAAATTCATGGAAAACAAATATTACTTTGAAAAGGCCATGCAATATGGTGTAGAAATTATTGCAGACTTCATCATACTTCTGCGACTGTATCTCCTTGTCCAGAGTATAGAAATTGTTGCTCCAATGGCTGCTCCTCTCAGACCTGGACTACCTGCATTAACCTCTACCTTAGCCTCATCAACTCTGTCTACTGGCTAAGATCTTAGTTAGATCAGGCCTTTCATCCTTAATCAACAACTGCCACGATCTTCCACTACTCCTACATTGTCTCCCTCATTCGTCGAAGGCCTCCCTTTACCATCTCTCTCCACCACATCTTTACCTTCTTCCACCACAGCCACTACCCCTATGGCTTCCTCTTCTCCTGCTGATAAAGGCAAAGAGAAGGTCAATCCCTGATGAAGAACTGTGCTTACTAATTTTTGATGGGGATGTCATTATTTTTGTATCTCTCTTTCTTTTGTACTGAACTATTTACTCTTAATGCAATGTGCACTATTTACCCTCTCTTATTTCCACTTTTTGATAATCCCAAAAGGGAGAGAAATATGTTATATGTTCTTTTTATGTTATTTTCTCTATAGTTGCATCTAATTTACACTTTAATTGTGCCTGATTAGTGGTAATCAAAAAGGGGGAGATTGTTAGACTCCTCATGTATTAATCATGTTTTAATGATCACAAATCTCATTAATTATCAAAAGTTTCATTAATGATCCCAAATATCTTTAATAATCACAAATCTCATTCAACCTAGTTAACTACTATAAATTACATCCAATCATGTGTATTTGTGTTTCAAGTTCACTCATGCTTTATAATGGTTAACTCAATCCATTTCATGCATATTACTATTTAAGTCTGAATACTGTTATTTACCTATGTACAAGACGCCGTGATCAAGACACCGTGAGAAATACATCATGAGAAAGACACCGTGACATTTAGACCATGAAACTCAGACTGTGACACTCAGACCGTGACACTCAGACCGTGACACTCAGACTGTGACACTCAGACCGTGACACTCAGGCACCGTGAAGGAGACACCGTTTTCATAACATACTATGACACCGTTTCTTAAACTATTTTGTCGTATTTCAATTTAATTATTAGTGGTCATATTTTATGTTTTTAATGCAATGACATAATTAATGTTTCTTTGTAGACATAGTACAAATTACGAGGTACAAAACACATGGAACCTGTCGGCTAAATCTCATGCATTCGAAGATAAAGATTGGAGAGTGCCTAAGAGAGATAGAATGTGATACTAAATAGAAAACTAGTGTGTAAGCAAGACCATGAAGAAAACTTTTGAGAGATTTTCAAAGAAATCATTTCCTGATGCGTGCAATTCGACTCTGTTGAAGAACATACAATGTACACTAGAATCCAGAGAACATCTTCACATTGTCAAAGATCATGGAGAACACAAACTGAATCACAACACTCTGTTTTTTAAGAAAAAAACCATAGAAGGACTCAAAAGCATTTTTGCTAAATCGAAGGAGTCCAGAGTTGCACTTCAAATAACAAGAGCATTCTAAAATCATATCTACTCTTTATCAGTGATTCTTTTACTTAATTTTGAGCAGTTTGTATACTCTGTATATTCCATACACACACTAACTCCTATGCTAAACTGAAGGATTTATAAATCCTTACACCAAACTCTTTATAATCTTTTTTACCCATGAAAACTATGGAAGAGGTCCCTGTGTGGCCTGGTTATTATTTTTTTTACCCATGAAAACTTTGGAAGAGGACCCTGTGTGACCTGGACAGTCTGTGTACTGTTGTTTACCCTAATTAAGGTTGTCGATCAAAGTTTATTTATATAAACTTCTTGGTGGTAGGTGATCACCAAGTGGAGTGGATTATGTCTCGGCCTGAAACTGAACCACTTGTTTTATATCCACTGTGCTATTTAATTTAGTCTTCTCTATTTTACTGCTTTATTGCATAATCCAGAAAACTCTAATTTCACTTTGATAGTTAGTCTTGGAAAGAAGTTATAACTAATTTGTCTTAGTAGGAAAACTTCAAAATTATTATTAATAATACATATTAATATTACTGAGAATTAATCAATCTTATAAGAAGTTGTTTAAACAGTCAAACTCTTATAACAGTATAACCTTGATTAACTGGTTGTATCTATTTTTGGGAAAACCATTTCTTTTAAAATAATATTTTTGTAAAAGAAATTTTTATAGTTACTCAATTCACCCCTCCCCTCTTGAGTAAACTACTCTAAACAACAATATAGATTGATTTTGAGACCAGGCGCTACGACGGTGTGTGATTCTGAGGCCATGTGTTCCCAGAAAAAATGTTTGAAAATATTAAATATTAAATAGAACACACAGACATTTTTCATGAAAATAGTAGATTAACATCTAAAAGGGTGTCCGGATCAGAAATGTGATGGAACCGTTGAGTTTAGAATAGTAGCTTTACCCTAGGAGTGACCTAACATTGGTCAGTGTGGGTCGAATATGGAAAGTTTTCATGGGCACTTAAATAAATAAAATAAATTAAGAAAATCTGTTTTCTTTTATTTATTCAATGCAGTGGTGCAGAGACAATGTTATCATTAAATAAAACCTTTTCTAGAGATATAGGGTTATCCTCATAACCCTAGAATCCTCTAGAGACCTTGAAAGAGAGATTTGGTGAATTATCGTGATCCGGAGATGACTGAATATAAGGAAACGACCTTAAAACATTACATAATTCTGCATTAAATGAATAATTCACATTGAGGTTCTTTTGAGGTTTAGAGTTTTAGAGTGTTAGGACATAACTATTACATTACATCTAAAAAATTACAAAGTAGAAACTTCTACTCAGTTTATATTTATTTCATAAAATAAAAACTCTTGATAAAAAGAGTCATGTCTAGTTCTATGTTTTGGACAACATGACTTTCCATTGATCCCATCCTTGACCCTATTATCTTTAAGTCCTCTAAAAAACATTTCAAAACTTGGGATGATCATAAAAATCTCAGTAAGGGTTATAAAACAAAGAAATAAAACATTAGTTCATCAATACATACATAACATAAGCTCTTTAACATACCTCATGAAATCATAAGATTTATGAATAACACATAGAAATCATAAATCATAAAGGTAACTCATTTCATCCATATCATACTTACATTGTAGCTATCACAACTACATAGGGAGTTACATTGGAATAACCATCACAGTATATTCCCTAAATCTCTTAGGCGAAACATTCACGTTTACCTTCGTCATGTTACCCAATGCATTGGAGAGCTATCTCAGGCTCACCCATGTTATGTTTATCATAGAACCACCCGTATACATAACAATTCCAAAAACCTATAACATATTCATAACACATAAAAAATTATAAAAGAAAGATAATATTTCCACATTTCAATCACAATATTTAATTTAAATATATTGACATAAAAAATCCATTTTTAAAACCATTTTCAAAACCAGAATACGTAAAAATAGTATATGGTATTTATTTTCCTTTTAAAAACATTACGACTTCTTAAGGAAGCCAAAGATCAAATAATACTTGCGACGACGGAAAGGTCGTTGTCACCGCTTACATTAAAATAAACATTATTTTTTGTCATTTAGTAAAATGATTAGTAGAGAAAATATTCTCTTTGAATAAAATTAAAAGTCAAAGGGATTTATACACCATATAAAATAATATAGTGTATAAAACAAAATATGCCTCGAAGATATGAGATTGAGACGAAGTCTCTTACCTCATGTCCGACTTGACCCGTTCATTATTTAATCTTCTGAATAAAAAACTAAAGATAATTTTTACTTTCTTAAGAACCTTTTTCATGTTTATTATTCATTTTATAACAATTATTACCATGTTATAAACATTATGTAATTATTTAAGATAATAATGGTCATTTTGTCGATATTTGGTACTTGAGTAAAAAATGAACTTCATATATTTACAAGTGTTCCATGTGGTCAAAAGTAAATTATCTTCATAATTATGTTTATTATTTTGATATCATATATATCATATATATCCAGTATATACATGTATTTATAATAATACATATCATTTATAGGTAATAAATAAAATGCACCATTCGTGGAGACGGTAAGCCGTACGTACGCATGAACGCTACATCCATTTTTATTTCATATTTTAATGGAATTAAAACATAATGATACATAAGTATATTATAATTTCATTATAATATAATATATAATATCATTAAATATATCCTTTATATGTCCCACATATGGAATTAACAAGTCATATCACATTGAGGGGGCGGTAGTTCGCACTTCCTCAAATGAAATTATCACGTTTACCCATAATGGAAACCATAAACGTATGCTATAAATGGAAAATAAAGAAGCATAAATAAAACATAAAAATAATTTATATCATATATAAATACAGTGCATCATAATGTCCACCATGAGATGCAGAAAGAGATAATTGAACAATCATTGTTTCGTGATGTGTTAGTTTTCCATTCACAGAAACCGTATGTTCTTTACCAATTAGATGGAGGTGTGTGAAAGTGTAGTTAGAATCCTTCCCATAAAAACATCATAGTATATTTAGTATAATGTTATTGTTATAAAATAGAATAATAAAAAGATTTTATGGGTTGGATAAGTAAAAGAAAAGAAAAGATTTTAAGATAAATTGTTACCTTTAATTTGGGTAACTCCCTTTGGTTTGAACCAAAAGGACTTCCTGAAGTACCTTATTACTATGGTAAGGCTTCTAAGAGGAGGATAGGGATTTAGGGAGCTTAATTAGGAAGAGGTTGTATGAGATAAGGGTTTTTATAGGTGTGATGAATGGGTTATAGGCAAGGGCTTTTTATAAGGGGGAGGGCTCTTTAGGGAAGTTTGAAAATATTATTTTATTATATAATGGTTTTATGTTTATAAAGGTCCAAAACTTATTAAATTCTAACATAATATAACTCTTGGTCGAAATAAAATAATCCAATATAAATTGGATAGGTTTTAGATATTATTTTAAGCATTATAATCTTATTTATTTAAATCATTTATTAATGGGGTAAACACTACATCGTTATTGTGTCATAAATAATTCTATTTATTTGATTTCTAGAAATTATAAAAAAACACCATGATGTAGGAAATATTTTTATATTTCCAAATATTATTTATAGTCTAAAATATAACTTATATAACCCTGTGTAAAAATTAATTTACTAAAAGATATTTGTTTATGTCATTTTTGTCTTTACATTGAATTAATTAATATAAAGTATCATTATCACTCCCAAGTGGCTCCGTGGGGACCCAAAATCGACCCAAGGATGCCCCTAGTCGGATATGTATCCCTAAATAGGATTAGAAAACATGTTAGGGTAATTTAATACTATTATAATATTATTTTTTTACCCTCAATTACCATATTTACCTTTTTACCACGGTAAATAAAATATTTACTGAAGTCAATATTAATAATTTATAAAAATAAAACATACTTATTTACACAATTTGGACTTCATGATTTCAAATATAGAATCCATATTTCTAAATTCAAAACACAGAAGTGGAAGAATTTAATTTAAAATTAATTCCCGCTGTCAAAACAAAAAGCATGGTTTTAAGAAATAATAACTATCAAAAGATTGTCACTTTTTTATGTTCAATTTAAAAGTAAAATTACTTCAAATGACAAAAATTGGATAAAATGGTAAAAATATATTCTAATTACACTTTAAAATCAATTAAAAAGATAATCTAACCATATAAATAAATTAGATTAAAAGGAAGTTTTTAATTAAAAAATGAACTTTATCCGAAAAATATCAAAATTTCATCCAAATTATATTTTTATGTCCTAATTCTAAATAATAATATTTTTGTAAAGTAGAACATATAAAAGTGAAAAAAGTAGACTTTAAAATGGTTCTCCATCAAAAGGATGTAAATTGACCTTTTAAAGAATACTTGAGTATTTGTTCTTAAAATTGGATTCATTCACATTTTAAGCCTTTAAATCTTATTATTAGATGTAAAAACATTTAACAAACATGTATACTAATATTTTTAGTTATTTTTATTCATTATCACTAATACAACGACTAGGTGTTAACTATAATTTTAAATAATAATATTATATTTTTAGTGTGCAATGAAATATTTCAAAGAAACTCGTTGTTGCGTATCAGGTACATTATCAAACATACCATTTCTTTTAAAATATAATTAATAGATAATTCACAAATATTAATAAATATGAAGATGTCATATTTATTTATTTACCCGGGATGTTACATCCTTCCCCCCTTTTGGAAATTTCATCCTCACAATTTTATTCACTTATCAAATAAATGGGGGTATTTATCCCTCATAGCATTTTTAGATTCCCACATTGCCTCTTCAACCATATGGTTTTCCCAAAAAACCTTTACCTGGTTAATTGCCTTATTTTGCAACACTTTCTCTCTATGGTCAAGAATCTGGACTGGTTGTTCTTCATAAGTGATATTCTCTTCCAACTAAACTACCTCTGGACTTAAAACATGAGATGGATCTGGCATATAATTTCTGAACATTGAAAAATGAAAAACATTGTGTACCTAGGACAAACTTGGAGGTGAAGCCACTTTGTACGTAAATGATCCAACTTTCTCTAGGATTTTATAAGGTCTAATGAACCTCAGACTCAACTTTCCATTCTTACCAAAACACATCACACTTTTCCATGGAGAAACATTTAGAAAGACATGATCACCCACATCATAATAAATATCCTTCCAATGATTATTTGCATAACTTTTCTTCCTACTCTAAGCTGTTCTCATGTGATTCTAAATCAACTGAACCTTTTCTGCCATCTCTTCTACCAATTATGGTTCCATAAACTTCCTTTAACCTACTTAATCCCAAAATGCTGGAGTTCAAAAACTCTTTCCATATAATGTATCAAATGGAGAAATCCGTATACTGGAATGAAAACCGTTATTATAAGAAAATTCAACCAAATAAATATGTTGGTCCCAACTTCCCTATTAATACATCGAGCAAGCACATAACATTATAGTACATATTATTTTATACATGATTCCTCTGTGATGTATACCATCTAGGATTCAGCAGATTGATCACAAACATGACCCCCTCAGTGATGAGGCTTTGATAGATGGACCCTTTCCCAAGATGTTACCCCAAGTGGTGAACTATCCATACCTCCACCTGTAGAGAATCACGGGGTACTTGCAGTGTCAGCGGATGAGGAGCGCAGGCTGAGTGTGCTTCATAAATTTTAGTAGCAGACACCCCTTAGGTTTTTAGATGTGCCCGACCCATAGGTGGGTGAGGACTGGATTGAAGTGGTGACCTTAGTTTTTCATCTAGTTAGTACACCAGCAGATCAGATGGTGGTCCTAGTGGCGAGCCTTCTATTAGGATCATCTGGACAGTGGTGGAGTATGGATATCCAAACTTATTATGAGGTGAATATTTTATAGAAATTGTTCGAGTGCCTCTTTAAAGAGGATTTCTCACTAGTTACAATGAGAGATGTGAATATCCAAGTGCTTATTTAGCTCCATCAATGAAGCATGAAAGTAACTGATTATTTATCGAGGTTCACCAAAAATTACACGTACTCGATGGATATGGTTTGAGATCAGTACTTTAGTTACCATACCTTCAATCATGGTCTTCATACATACATCTAATCAAACATTATCCATCAGTGATTTCCTACATATACTGGGTTTCTTGAGTAAGATTTGGGGGTTTAAAGCATCTTAGAAGAGCAGACGCAGTCGGTGATAGTCAGTAGTGGGAAGGAAGGAGTAGAGACCTCAAAATTAGAGAGTCGACATTAGTCTTAGGGACTTAGACATGGAATATATTTCAAGAGGATGTACTAGTATAGCGTATCTACAGTTCCTGGCTCACAGGGTGGGGCCAGTCATCTTAGAGAGAAGCAGTGATATACATGTGATGATTGGGGACATCTCGGTTGAGATTTCCCAATATGTCATGTTGATGATAGGGATACTATGGATAGACCACCAAAGTAGAGACTCTGATAGGAGAAGGCATATCCTTAGGGTTGTGGATGTGGGTGAGGATCTTGGAGTAAAGCAACAGATGTTCAAAGTTTCGACATGTTACCACCCCCACCCCCATGTGTTCCATGACAGACTCGGGGAGTTGGAGAACAGGGGTGGGTATGGAAACCTACGATTATGGAATATGACCCAGGGAATCCAAGAATTATTTGAGATGTGATGTGTGTATTTTATACTTTATATTTTATATTGATAGACACATTTACTATTTATTCTTTTCTCTCCACATATCATGTACGATATCTAGAGATTCCGGTTTAACTGTTCACTTAACCCTTGTGCTTAGAAAAACATACTAGAGAAGTCTCAGTGATCACACAACTATGAGAACAGTGTTACCTAACCCTTGGAGATGAGAGTTTCGGTTGGAAACTCATGGTGGAAGCATTGATGTATTACGACATCATTTTTGGTATGGATTAGTTATCTACAGTCTATAACCAGATTTATTTTTTAGGTGAAAGGTGTGGTGTGTCTGTAGTGATGGAACTAGGTTTACTTTATTGGTGAATACAAAACTCAAGTAGCACAGGATTTACTCATTCATAGGAGGGTGCAACATATTACTCACCTTTAACTAACCTAACCCTCAGTGTAGTGGATGTTATGATTTTCCAGTTTCCTACACTAGTGGCAGAGTACGAGGATGTATTTCCTAAACATGTTCTAGGTTTACCTCCCAGTCAAAGATAGAATTCTACACCAATTTACACCCCAGTGTGACACCGATATCTATACCAGCATATCCAATGTCTCACATAGAGCTTTGTGATATAATGGTGTAGTTGTAGGGCTGGTATAGGAAGGGATTCGTGAGACCCATGGTTTCACCTTGGGCAACCCTAGTTTTATTTGAAAAAAGGCATATGGAAGCTTGATGTTGTGTGTATACAACTAGTGCTTGAACCAGGTGACCATGAAGAATAATTATCCACTACTGAGAATTGATTACCTCTTCGATTAGTTGAAAGGGACATAATGGTTCTTGAAGTTTGACCTCTGATTAGGCAATCACCAGCTGCTAGTACAGAATGAGGATATACCAAATACGACCTTCAGATATCATTACAATCATTATGAGTACTTGTTGATTCCTATTTTACTAAAGAACTCCACATCAATGTTCATGGGACTCATGTAATAGATCTTTCATCCTTGATTATACCGGTTCATGTTAGTCTTTATCGATGATATCCTTATGTACTCGGTTTCCGAGGAGGAGCACACAAAACACTTAAGAATAGTTCGGGATGTACTCCGAAAGCACCAGATTTTCTAAAATATATCAAAGTTCTAATTCTTGATTTAGGTATTACACTTTCTAGGACACGTTATCTCAGCAGATAGAGTGTTCATGGACCTGGTCAAGGTCAAGGAAATTTTAGTATTGGAGCCACCCAAGAGCGTGATGGAGGTACGAAGCATCCTTAGGTTGGTAGGATATTACTGAAGATTCATGCTTGATTTATCCAGTATACTTGCACATATGATAAGTTTGACTCGAAAGGGGTAGCCTTTCATGTGTATAGAAAAGTTTTAGTAGGGTTTTCAATAGTTGAGGCATAGTTTAACAAGTGCTCTAATCTTGAGGTTGTTAAAGGAGTGTTGAATATGTAGTTTTTTATGATGCATTAGGAACTGGGCCTTGTATCCTAATGTATAGTAAATTAGTGATTGACTATGGTTCACATTATTCAATTCCACATGATAAGTACTATGCAACCCTTGACCTTGAGTTAGTAATGGTAGTCTTCACATTGAATATGTGGAGACACTACGTGATGGGAGAGTGGTTTATCATCTAATTAGACCATACGAGTCTCATGTATATATTATATCATAAGGATCTTCAAATGAGACAGAGGGGATGGCTAGAATTCCTCTAGGATTCTGACTTGGAGATTTTATATACTCATGGTAAGAGGAATGTGGTAGCAGATGCTATCATCAAGAGATCGAGTTCACAGTTGTTGAACGGTGCATCAGAGTAGTTGGCCCCATTACAGTTATCCTTAATGGATGTATATGGACCAAATTAACTCCAATAGATTGTTTCCACCCCTCTACTCTTACAGTGAGTCAGGGAAGCATTACATGAGGATAATGACTATGAGGACCTACCAACTCAGATGTCCATAGGTAATGCTCATGATGGAAATTAAAAAGTTGTAGAACACATCGTTCTTTTCATAGGACACACAGTAGTACTAGTGACATTGCGGGAGGAGGGTTTGAGGGAGTCTCATATATCCCCTTTGGTGGTATATAAAGTTGTGAAAAAGATGTACCAGGACCTCTGATGTTATTTTTGGTGCTTAGGGATGATGAAATGAGTTACAGAGTTTGTTTCTTGATGCCTTACTTTTCACCATGTGAAGGTCGAGTATCAGGTTCTAGTAGGTTTAGCTCAAACCCTTGAGGGTCGAATAAGGAAGTGGAATGGGATACCAATGGACTTTGTGATAGTTTCACCACATATGTCTAGGAGACACGATGCCATATGAGTGATTTTTTACCGACTCACAAATTCAAACCACTTCCTAGTTATCTGAGAGTACAGTTCAGTAGAGATATTGGTATTCCTCTATATGAAAGAGATGATTTGGATAAATATATTTCCATCAATTATTGTTTCAGATAATTGTTCTCTCTTTACATACTTATTGTGGAAGGAATTATAAGAGGTTTTGGGACCCATTTAGGCTTGATCACAATGTTTCATCCACAAACAAGAGGTCACACGGAGTGAACCATTCGGGTTTCGGAGGATATGTTGTGATCTTTCATGTTGGACTTCGGTCATAGTTATGATATTCATATACCACTGGTGGAGTTTGAATATAACAACATCTGACATTCCACCATTGGTATGGAACCATTAGAGTATTTGTATGGGTGACCGTGTAGGTCACCACTTTTCTAGACTGACCTAGGAGAGTTATCACTCATGGGCTTGGATTTGGTGTGAGCTACTGTAGAAAAGGTGTAGATCATCCAAAAGTGGATGAAGACTATAGGGATCCATCAGTAGTCTAATGCCAATAGGTGATAAAGGCCTTTGAATTTTGGGGATGGATACCATGTGTTTCTATAGGTCTCACCTCAATGTGGGTTATGGAGATTTTTCCTAGGTTACAAGTTATATCCAATGTTCATCAGCCATTTTCAGATACTATGTATTGTCATTGAGGTGGCGTACCGCCTAGATCTACCCCTACAGTTTGACCGGGTACACGATGTCTTCTATGTGTTGTAGCTAAGGTGGTATATACACGACTCATTACACTTAATCGACTAGGGAGAGCTTGACATCAAGGATGGAGTCAAATTTTCTGAGAGTGGAGATCAGGGATTGGCAGGGGAGGATATTTCATGGGTGTTCGATTCTCTTGGTGCATGTCCGATGGCAAGACGATAATATCCAAGAGAGAACTTGGGAGAGGGAGACTCAGATTCATCCTCTGTATACTCATCATTTTTAGTTGTTCTTTTATTGGATTTCTGGGGATGTAAAGCCCTAAGGTGGTCAGAATTTAATGACTTGTATTTTACTTGTATTATATTCAAATGATATATGGATTGATTTTGATATTAGGCACTTATACAGTGTATGAATCCAAGGCCCATTTTTCCTAGAACAATTTTTTGAAAAATATTAAAATATTAAATAGAATACACATGATATTTTAAGGAAATAGTGGAATAACATATAAATGAGTTCACAAATCCTAATTATAAGGGCACCATTGAGTTCAGAATAGCGTCTTTACCCAAGGTGTGACCTAACATTGGTCAGCATGGTTTGATTGTAGAAAGTCATCATGGTCACTTAATTATATAAAATAAATTAAGAACAATTTAATTTATTTAATTTCATTAACACAACGACGCAGTGATAGGGTTATCTTTAAAAAAACCTTTTTAGGGATCTAGGGTTAGTTTCATAACCCTGGAAACCTTTAGAGAACTTGTAAAGAAAGATCTTTAGAATTATCTTGATCATGAGATGATGGAAATTTGAATTGGCGATTGAAGAACGTTGATCTTGATGGATCTAACCAATGATAGTGACATGGTGACCATTCTTCATCTGCGAGTGATTTGAATCCAGGTAGGATGCATTATTTTAGTTGGATTTTCCCTATTCTTGATTCTTACGATGAACACAGACTAAACAACAAATAGATTATCCCATGAAATGATCAAATTTGCGAGATGGGTTATTTTGTGGGTTTATCTAGAGTTGATTCCTGAAATTTTCTTTGATTTTTTACCATTATAACAGTGATAAACCATGATTGTCATGAACATCGATCAAGGTATGTCCCTCTCAGTTTTTTTGTTCTTTTTTCCCCTGATTATTGTGTTCTTCATCACAATTTCATCATTCTTCTCGTTCTTTGAACCCCTTGTGAATAATCAATCATTACACCTTATGTTCTTGGAGAAACTATATGAAATCATATATTCAACATCAGGAAGACTCATCAAAGGTGAGATAGTTTGTATAGTGGGAGATCGAACAACAATGGGTGCCAAATTTTCTTTCTTTAGTGATGGAAAAGAATGCCTACAATTGTGATTCTCGAGATGATTGAAATCTTGAATCCCATCGATTCGGTGTTAGAGTGGAAAAAACGAGCTCAGATCTAGAGTTTCGAGGAAAATGGACCACCATAATGGAATCAGGGTGATCGATGGCATGAGCGGGATTAATAAGACCAGTTTCTAGAAAACCCAATACACGCGACATGTATTCCTGACTACATAGTGTGTGTCCCATAGTTGGACGACTCTTTGTGTAGATGTGAAGTACACAGACATGGAGTGGAGTACACGGATTACCTACACGATGTGTGCTCCCCCACAACCCGAATCGCTTGAAGGCCTTCTTCTTTATTTTATTATGGATAATCCCCCTTTTAAGGGTTTATGGGGAACCCGTACATGACCCGTAGGTCTAAGGCACAAGGCCCAATTTGACCCGTAATACATGACCTGAAGGCCCAGAGGCATACCATGCCCATTACATGACCCGTAGGCCTAGCCCACTAGAACCGCCCCTCCCCAAATTCTACTTCATTCATCACCTCTCTCCCCACCTTGCATTGTTGATCGGCTAGCATTATCCCATACAAAGCTGCACGGTGCCTGGTCCTGATGGTGGCTACCATACCCTCTCATTCTTCAAATTTGGTTAGCTCTACTTTTGGTGGCTTCTACTATTGTTTCTATGATTCTCTTCTAGGGAATGTTCTGTGTGAACTGGGAAAATCCATGGTCTCTATGGCCCAATGGTCGTGTGACCTGAAGGCCTTTGATGACCCGAAATCCCTTGAAACCTGTAGGCCCAAACCGGTGTCCCGAAGGCCCAAATCAGGTGAATAGTTCTGGCTACTATAGTACTGAAAATTAATTGCTACAGTACTGCTACAGTACCTGGAAATTCGCCTCCACCCAGTTTTGAACCCGGGTCTCTTGGATTCCAAGATGGAGCCCTTACCACTCGGGTATGGGCTCGTTGGTGTGTGCTCCCCCACACAACATGGACTAGACCAAGTAAACTGGATACCCCATGTATTGGTACATAGCCAGAGAGACACAGGCTGACGTAGTTTACTGGCACACGACAAGATTACACGGTTAAACACCAGATACAAAGACATGACATGTAATCCCTTCTACACATCATGTACCCTTATTCTAGAAGATATGGTTGTAATGACACAGGTCATTGTACACGGAAAGTACTCGGGGTCAAGGGACATGGGGTGTGACCCTACAACATGTCATGTACCCATTTTTACATGTCTTGATCCACTTTCCCTCCATGTCTTGTACATGTTTCTTTAGGGTGTGTCCCATTCCTTTTTTCCATGAAGGTTGGTATGAATAATTTCCTACTCATATGACTGCTTTACCTTTAGTAGAACTTCCTGAATATAGTTTTTGGAATCCCCTGAGAGTCCCAGAGCAGGATCCTTTATCCATTATTCATCCTCTAAGTGGAGTTCTTAGTATTGTCGTGACCAACCCTACACGGACGCTGATCCTCTACTTAGTGGGTTAATACATATTGAGTTTTTTGTATCACCCCATGTCCCTGACTGTGATCCTCATCTGTTTTATCGTATCTCTCTTGAAATCTATCTGCATATATTTTTTATGGGGAGACCCAATGAGTAGTACATATCAGACAGACACCATTTGTGCTATCAGACTCCGGAGTGTGTTCTCTTGGATGAGGGATTCATTGAATATTTATGATGAATTCATAGTGTTATTATATAGTGGTTTCGATATACCTCTAGACTATGTGTCTTGGTTGAGTATATTAGGATATTCTTGTTATAAGTGTTGTAGACATATACATGTGTAGAGCTAACTATGTCTTTCCATTATTGAATTTTTTTTTGGTTTCGAGGTTTCCTACTGAGTATTATTATAATCACCCCTACATGGTTATTTCCCACATATGACCTGTCTTGTGAAGATGATCGACCATTTAATGGAGTCCTAGGCAGATCAGCACCAGACAGTGCTTTGTGAGACCAAACAGTGTGAGGTTTATTTTTGAGGCTATAGACAGTAGTCCCAATACCTTTTTCTTAAATGTTAAACTTGTGGTTACAGACTCTTGGTGGTGGGATTTTATTTTGAACCTATTTACTATAGTTTACTTTTTGTCATACTATGGTTGTAAGATATTGTGGTTTTCATGCATTGTTTTCTTAGTGGGTTTTATATTTCCTCAATTTGTGGGGTTGTAGATGCATGCATGAGTACAGGTAAATAGGTAATGCCTCCCATGTTAGTGATGTGCCTACACATTGCTAGTCACCAGCACCTGGCCAATCAGAGGCAGTCATGGGGAGTCAAAGCAGGACCCCCACTAGGATGTGTCATGATATGTTTTTCAAGTATTTCTTAGCACATTATTTTACAAAATGATGAATAAAATTACAAGAACCCAATTTATTTAAGTTGAGAATATAACAACACAAAATTTTGGATAATTTAAAAGACATGATCTATTATATAACATATGTCACATGCTACACCCAAACTAAGGAAACAAAAAAATATTAAGAATATGTTATTAATGAAGTTATTTTAAACACTAAACTAGTAAATCATTAATATTTTTTTCCATTATAAGGTAAACAATTAATATGAGTTAATATTGAAGAGATTGTTTTCAATAAAAGTTATTTTCTATATACTATATATTTTATTTTAAAATTATATATTTACAAATTTTATATTTTAAATTTTATAAATTAAAATTCATTTTTGAATTTCTCATAGAAAAATTATTTCAAGAGGAGATTTTGAGATTTTTATAATATAATAGATTTTCTAGTGAATAGTGAAAATACAGATTACTATCATCTATTTATAAAATTATTTTATTATGTGAATATATTTAAATATTTTGAAACATTTTCCTACAAATTAAATATTATAAATTATAATAAAGTGTTTTAAAATAAAATTTTGTATTTATTATCCCATGAACATCATTTTAAAAAATTATGTAGTGTTTTAATGAAAACTATTTTTCAACTATTTTTTATTAATTATAACATGAGGAAATGATGTTTTTGATTTATTTTATTCAAAACCAAAAACTATTTGAATGATAATAATTATCTTAATTTCATTTTAATCAATTCCCTTGATAATTATATCTTATTCATAAATATTTTTACTTAAAAATATTTTTTTTTTCAAAATATGAGTTTTCACATGATACATACGGTAACATTAAGATTAATTTCCCTTCACTATGAAGTTAATTTGGTAAAATAAAGTTAATATTTTACATAATAATGTTCATATTATTTAATATTTCCAATTTATTTTTTGGGTATAAAATTTGGATTGTTATGATTAATGTCAATTACCACGATAATAGTGAAAAAATTATTTAAAAATTATCATTTTATTAATATTGGTTCAGTTCGATAAAATAAATTAAATAGAAATCATTTAATTAATTAATTTAATATTATTCACAAAAACATAATTAAATATATTAAAACTCATTTATTTTTCAATCAATATTAATAATATAAAGAACCAATAATGATCAAAATGTGATTTTTCTAATAAAGTAGTTTTTCTACACAATATCTATTTTAATTTAAAAGTTAATTTTATATTATTTAAAATTTTAATTGAATTAAAAATATGTTAAATTTATTTATTGTTAATCCAAATTTGGTTATATTTTTTTTGATATATTTTTTATAAAACATAAAATCACTTAGTTAAAAACTAGTTAAGTAGTTTATAGGTAAAAGAGTAAAATGTGAGAAAATATAATTGTAAAATCCTTCTAAATTTTTTACAACATATTTTTTAAGTAATATTTCTGTCTTTATCAACCCAAATACACCCACACTCAATTATTTCAAAAAATTTGAGTCATTGTCCTTGGAATATTGTCATCGAATTATTAAAATATAAGGGTTGTTTCCAGAAGTGCCATTTTCCACTCTTATAACATGGGATCACTTACACCCTTTACAAAACACCCCTATATTAATTATTATTCATTAAATACCTTGAATTTTACTCTCTACCATGAAAATAATCCCTTATCCACTCATAGTTTTCATAATCCCTTCAATATCAAGGGAACTTTAAGGAGAAAAATGAATCTCCAACATAAGTGTTGTCTCCTCTTAAGGATTTATTCTTCAGATTACTCTTAAAATATCTTATAAACATAATAATATGTTTAATTAAATATATTTATTAGATTTATATACTTTTATATTAGTGTATCAATATTTCATTATTCATTTTTTCACATATAAAAATAAAATAACATTGTTAGTGCGTTGTGTTGACTACCACCTCTATGAAGTGACGTATTTTACTTTTCATTACTTCCATTAATGGTTGGTTTTAATGGTGTAAATAATGAATAAATATTAATTATCTAATATAAATATGATTTTAAATTTCAATTTAATTTCCACCTTCACCCAGTCGCACACATTGAGAAATGGGAACATTAATCGTGTGTATGTGCGGATTGTCGCATCCATGATGAAACTTTATTCATTTTTCATTTAGATTTTCATAAATATTACAAACATCATTAAATAATGGTAACTTTAATTAATCCATAAAATCATATCATTGTGATTCTATTATAATGATATCATTTGAAAAGAAACATCACCTTAACTAATTTCTCTAATCTAGTTAAAGTGTGTTCAAGACTGGGTTGCTTTAACCACCTACTTGAAAAATTATTTAAAATATTATTATGGATAACCATGGGAACATGGAAATTATTAAAATTATAATATATTAAGAAAATTATTATTATATTATGGTTATATAAAAAATTATATTAAGTGTTTAACTAATTATTAAAGTAACATTTTAGTTCCCTAAAATTACCGAAATAAGACATCATCAATTCAATTGTCACATAACATAACAAAAACACATATGCAATGAAATAAGAATTTTTTAAAAAATATAATTTATATTTTAAATAAAATTATATTGATATATAAATAAATAAATTGATATAAATGATGCGTGATTATATCAAAATTAGTAAGCATGCAAAAAATAGTTAAACTTATTAACACCTGATAGTCATAATATGCTATAAATAATTAATGTAATCATGTTAAATAATTAAAATATGGATTTAAAAAGGATAATATTTCTGGGTAAATTTTTAAAATTCTATATTAAGTTCGATATTTATTTTTTATATGATTTTATAGTGTCATCAATTAGGAAATGAAATAAGGTGATGGATTTTCATCTCGATTTCTCCTTCATTGAGACAATGTTTATATTACACAGCTATTTAATTTATGTGGTGAGGATAGTATATATCTGATATATTATGTCATGAATTGATTATTAATTAATGTTTTTATAATTTAAATTTAATTCTCATTCTCCTACTTTAGTTTTTATTTAAATTTTACACAATCCATAAGGATTTATTTTTAACTTCCTTCTAAAATATTAACACTTCTCAAATGTGATAACCCATATGGGGAATTTTTATACTAATTAATTATAAATACTATATGATTTTCTTATACTTTTTATATATTTGGTAAAATTAAATTTCTCTTTACCTTTTTTTAAAGTTGATGATTTAAAATCTTATAAGCAGTGTTGGTTTCCGTAAGGTTTTGTCAAAATGTTCAAACAGTTTTTCAATATTTTCCAAAATAAAAGCTTTATCAACCACTGAATATTTTATTTTTATTAAATCTATATATTTTTAAAACATGAATTATTAAAGATTATTTTTAAAAGTAATCTTTTTGAAATTATTTTCACTTATTTTATTTAAAATAATATGTATTTTTTAATTTCTCATTATTAAATATTTTTTATAAAAGAAATGTTTTCAAAGTATTTACATTTTTTTATGCATTATGTATATTTAAAGTTTATATTATTAAGAATTAATTATAAAATTAATTTTTTCAATGTATGTATGAATAGTTTATTGAAAATTTTATGTCTTTTTCACGTTTAAATTATTAAAAATTCTTCTAAGAAGTAAAATTTATCGCATTTTTTCACTTATTTAATTGAAAACATTTTTAATTTTTAATTTTTATATCATTAAATATTATATTAAAAGTAAATAATTTCATTGTATTTTCACTTATCCTTTTATAAACTCTTATCTATTTTCAAGTAATTTTTATTAGTGACTTTTTATAATATGGTTTTTTAAATTCTTATTTTTCCTTACCAAATTTTTGTTTGAATGTAATTTACACTTAAATGGTTTAAAAAATTGAAATATTTTGTATTTTCACTTATATTTTTCCTCAAAGGTTAATATTTTATGAAGTTATGTTTTTATAACTCTTTATATGTTATTATGATATGATTTTTTTTGGAAAATTATATATATCATATTCTATAATTTCTTATGTTCTTTTTATGTATTTTTGAATGTTTTAAGAATCCTATTTTTTCAATGGGTTCTTTATGAGATAATCTATGTTTTATTTTCAGGTGGCATAAAAATGTATGGATTATGAGAATGGTGGGGCCTATATCTTCCTACATCTAATTGGGTAAAGGATTATATTTCATGATACATAAATTTTATGTAAAGTCTCTAGGTTTTCAAAAGATGAGTGTGATGGTGTTAAGTTCTAGTCCCATATTTATGTGTGCATAGGTTAGCATGTTTCTTGGTTCAAAAAGGGTAAATGTGATGCAGTTAATCACTAGTAATAATTTTATGTGTGAATAGGTTATCAAGTCTCTAGATTCACAAAGGGTGCATGTGATGGTGTTAGGATCTACTCATCATTTTACAACTGAACATTTTAGAAAGTGGCTAAGTACACAAAGTTTGAGTGTGAAAGTGTTAAGATATACTCATAATTTTATGAGTAAAAATGTTGGCGAGGAACCTGATTCATAAGGATATAAAATCCTATATTTATGATTGTTTCTTATCTTCATGATTTTTATCATGTTATGCCAAGTTTTCATGATTATGCCTTATTTTTAAAGTATTTTCCACTTTTATATAATTCTAATATCTTTTATGATTATTGATATTTTTTAGGCTAGTTCATTTCTTTTATGATTCTTTAATGATCTTATTAAGATATTATGTTTCTCCATAAAGTTTTATGATTTTTATCCATGGTATTTTCAGCTTTTATTTTGTTTTTTATGTCTTTCTCTTAATCTCATTAATGTTCATGACCAAATCCATTATGATATGTTCTTTTCATTACTAAGAATTTGACCTCACCCCTTTATTATGTTTCCAATACCTAGGGTATGAAGAATATTGTATCATTTTATACATCTAGAATAGGTTCTAGAAGAGAAATGTTTTGGATAAATGGATTTATGTGTTATAAAATAATTTGTATATATATTTAATCTTCAAGACACATAACCTTTTAGTATTTGAGTTATAATACTATTTGTGAGATGTATTAGTTAAATATTGGGACTAATGTATTATTTAATCCATAATTATATTGGTTCTATTTAGTTAGTATCATATTAGGGTTTTGTTATTTTTCATATTATTTTACATATTTGTGGAGATTAGATAAGTTACATTTATTATTAGTGTTTTATAACCTCGGTCAAAACCATAGAGTTGAGTCTATATATAGGATGATATCTTGAAATTTTGTTAAAGCCTTGAGTAAGTGGTTTTAGTAGAAATTAATACATGTCTATATATTGTAAAGTGGATGCATCAATGGCACAGATGCACCTAGGGGTAATCATCTCGAAAAGGGCTGGTTGGGAATTGACTCGATTATCACACTAATGCATGATGAACGAGCTTAAGACTTCACACCTTGATAGAAACTCATATTGGATATGATTTTTGTGATAATTTGATCTTTACAAACCACTATAAAGGATTTATTTTTCAGTTACATTTAGTAATTAGTATGATAATCATTAGATACCCCAACATAAAGTTACTAATATAGAACTAATGGAGTTATAGGATTAGAGAAGTATGAAATAGTAGAAATGAAAGTATCATAAGTTGAAATGAAGTTTTCATTATAGGAGACGTATTATGACTAAAATTTTAAATTCATATACTTTATTTATTTGGGATTTTATAATTACCTTTTTGGTATTAGTATTTGGTTGAATCAAAATCAAGTAAATGAAGATGTGAAAGGAATGTCTCTAAGAACTTTGAAGAATCATATTTAGAATAAATAATTTCATAAAATTACCAAGGATAATGAGGTGGATATCAAAGTAGAGAAGATATGTTTAGTTTATCATGGATATCTCAAATTATTCATTTAATAAACTATAATTAAAATTTGAGGTATGAAATTTATTTAAGGGGTAGAATGTCACAACCAATGATTTTGGATCCTTTAAAATATATACTATGTTCTATAACATGTGTCCCATACTACACCAAATGTAAAAAATCCACAATATATTAAGAATATATTATAATGAATTTATTATAAACACTAATCTAGTAAACCATCAATAATTATTTCCTTTATAAGGTGAATAATTAATTTGAGTTAGTATTAAAAAGGTAATTTTAAATAAAACACATTTTATTTATATTATATATTTTCTTTCAAAATATATATTTAAAAAATTTATAATTTAAATTTGATGGTTTAAAATTAGTTTTTGAATTAATTACACAAAAACATTCTTAGGATTGATTTTTTATACATTTCTAAAATAATTGATTTTTAGATGAATAATGAAAATACGGATTAATGTCATCACTTTTATGAAATAATTTTATAATTAAAAATGGAAATTTAATTAAACCATTTTCCTAAAAAATTAAAAATTATAAAGTATAATAAACCATTTTAAAATGAAATTTTGAATTTATGAATGCATTCTCGGTATTATAAAAATTTATGTTGTGTTTTAAGAAAACCATTTTCAACTATTTTGTTTACATAATTATAACATGATAAAATAAATTTTTAGATTTATTTTATTGTTATATAAATACTCTTTTAATGATAAGAATTATATTTAATTCATTTTAATCAATGAAATTAATAATTCTATCATTATCATAGTTCCTTACACTTAAAAATAAATAATTTGAAAAACGTGTTTTCACGTGATCTGTACACTAATGGTTAGATTATTTTACAAAAACAAAAAGAAAGTTAATTTAAAAAAATGATTATTATATTTGAGAACATAATTTTAATATTATTTAATATTGAAAATTTCGTTTTTGTTTATAAAATTTAGATTGTTAGGATTAATATTAATTACCACGATAATGGTGAAACAATTATTTTTAAATTATTGTTTTATTAGTATTAGTGGATTTATATGAAATAAGTTAAATTGAATAATTCAAATAGTGAATATAATATGATTCATAAAAACATAAATAAATATTTTGACACTAATTTTATTTATAATCAATAATAAATAATATTCATAGTCAATAATGGATAATATTCTACTTTAATAATTAAAGGACTTTTCTGAACATTATATATTTCAATTTAAAAGTTAAATTTGTATTATTTATAATTTTATTTGGATTTATTAGATGTAAAATTTAGTTCCATATAACCCAAATCTGGTTATATGTATTATATTATATTTTAAATAAATCATAAAATCTCTTAGTTGAAAACAAGTAACCTAGTTTAAAAGTAAAAGAGTTTAAATTAAAAGACTTTAAATGTAAACAAATAATTGTACAATCCTTATAAAATGTTTAGAAAATGTTTATAAATCCATGTTTGAGTCTTTATATACCAAAAGAAACAAAAAAATCAATAATTTAGTAACTTTTTATCCATTTACATTGGATTAGTGTCATGAAGTTATTAAAATATAAGGGTTGTTTAAAAAAGTACCCTTCTTCCTCTCTTATAAAAGGGGATCACTTGCACAATCTCAAAGACAAAAATAACATTCTAATTTCTCCTTGATAATATTAATTTTTAATTTATATATAACCCTATGCCATAAACATAATCCCTTGTTCACTCATTGATATCCTAGGTTCTTCAATTTCAAGGTAATTGTCAAGGGAAAAATCAAGTTTCTAACATAAGTATTATCTCCACTGGAGCTTTTCATCATAATATTACTCTTAAAAATATATTTTAACCATAAAAATATGATGGAACTAGTATCATTTTTATAATTATATATATATTTATATTATATTTATAATAATTATTTATTCATTTTTATTCACTTAGAAAAAAAAGGAACATTGTTAGTGCATTACGTGGACTACCGACTCCACAAACCAACATTTTTTGTTTTTTATTAGCACCATTAATGGTTTATTTTAATGGTGGTTATGATAAATAAATATTATATATCTCGTATAATAATAATAATAATTAAATTATAATTTTACATCAACCTTCACCCCCTCTCACGTTCTGTGAAACGATAATGCTAGTCGTGTGTATATGTGGATTACGACCTCCACGATGAAGTGTTTTTAATTTTTTTTAAAATTTTGATAAATTATATAAAAAATATTAAAATATGGTTCACCACTATAAAAATTAAAAATAAATATTTGTTATTATTTTTTAGTGATGTTATTTCAAAATAAATATATTATTAACCATACTCGCCAATTGAAATGGAATATTAGCCATTATTGACTATGAATATTTATTATTATTTTTGACACTAATACTAATAAAACAATAATTTAAATCCACTAATACTAATAAAACAATAATTTAAAATGGAATATTAGCCATTATTGACTATGAATATTATTTATTATTGATTATAAAAAAAATTAGTGTCAAAATATTTATTTATGTTTTTATGAATCATATTATATTCATTATTTAAATTATTCAATTTAACTTATTTCATATAAATCCACTAAATATTTATTTATTATTATTAGCCATTATTGACTATAAATATTATTTAAAATGGAATATTAGCCATTATTGACTATAAATATTTATTTATTATTATATGGTTCTGGAAAAATTATAGCAAGTATTCCACTTATTTTTAATGTAACATTTTTGTTTTCGGAAATTACTGAAATAAGACGTTATTAATTAAATTTTTACATAACACAACCAAAAAACATATGGAATGAAATAATAACATCTTAAATAAATATACTTAATATGTTACATAACCGTAAATAATATATAAATAAATAAAATGATATAAAATTATGTGTAATGATATCAAAATTATTAAACATGCACAAAATGGTTAATGTTATTTACACTCAATGGTCATAATATGATAAAACTAATTAATATACTCTTGATAAATAAATAAAATAATGATTATAAAAGGGTAACATTTATGATCAAGGTTTTGAAATAAGTTATTAATTTGGGTTCTTTTGTTTTATATGAGGTTATATTGTTATCAACTAAGCAAGGAAACAAGGTAAGCGATTATTTTTTCAATATACCCTTCATTGAGATGTTGTTTGTATTACACACCTATTTTTATTTAAGTTGTGTGTATACTACCTATATAATATATCATACCATTAATTAATTACTCATTCGTGGAATTATAATTCATTTTCTTGGTCATTCTCCTTCAAGGATTTTGATTTAAATGTTACAAAAGCTATAATGATTTAATTTCAACTTCCCTTCAAAATAATCGAGCCACTCAAATATGATACCCCACTAGTATAATTTTTATGTTTATTCATTCAAAATCTTCAATAAGTTTATTATCCACTTTATATATTTGGTAAAATTAAATTTCTCATTATATTATTATAAATTTTTAATTTTTGAAATCTTCTAAGCAATTTGGGTTTACAATAATGTTTCATCAAAATGTTCAAAAGGTTCTTGTATGCTTTCCAAAATAGGTTTTTCATCACCAATTAAAATTTTATTTTTATTAGTATTATGTGTTTTTAATATTTAAATTATTAAATATTATTTTTATAATTAAATGTTTTCAAAAATAATTTACACTTTTTTTAACTAAATCATTATGTATTTTTGAAATAACTATTATTAAATTTTATTATTAAAAGTAAAAATTTTGAAATTATTTTCACTTCATATATTGAAAATATTATTTATTTTTCATGTTTCCATTATTAATGATTCTTTTGAAAAGTAATATTATTAAATTATTTTTCATTCTTTTATTGAAATATTTACATCTTTTTAAAGTTCATATCATCAAAGGTTCTCTTAAAAATGAAAACTTTCAAAGTATTTTCACTTAAACGTTTTGAGACCATTATTTATTTTAAAGTAATATTTATTAGTATGAATTTATAATGAGATTTTCAAATGTATTTTCTTACCCTTCCCAAAAATTCTTTTGAATGTAAATTTCACTTCAATGTTTTAAAAAGGTTATGTGAAAATATATGTATTTTCACTTATATTTTCCTTCAAAGGTTTATTCTTCATAAAGTGATGTTTTGATTACACTTTATATAATATTATGATATTGTTTATTTTTGAAAATGATAATTATGATATTATATGATTTATTGAGTTCATTTTATGTGATGTTTTTTAATGCTTTAAGAAACCCATTCTTTTTCCATGGGTTCTTTATGAGATGATGAATGTTTGATTTTTATGTGGATTAAAAAAGTACATATTATGAGATGTTTGGTACCTATATACCCTCAAATGAATTGGGTAAACAATTATATCTCATAAGATAGAAATATTATTTGAATAGGTTAGCAAGTAGACTGGTAAGCAAAGGGTGAGTGAGAAAGAATTTTTCTATACTCAGAATTTTATGGGTGATCATGTTAGAAGATCACAAGGATCAAAAAGGGTGAGTGTGATGGAATAAAGAAATAATAATAATATTATATGTGAGTAGGCCAGAAAGTTTTGAGGTTCAAAAAGTGTGAGTTTGATAGCGCTATTCTCTATATAAAACTTTATAAGTGAACTGGTTTGCAAGTCGCTAACTTCCCAAAGGGTGAGGTGAATGTGTTAATATCAACTCAAAATTTTACATGTGAATAGGTTTTAAAGTATCAAGGTTCACATGAATAATAAATCCTATTTTTACTATTATTCCACTTTTTTAATTTACCTATCAAGTTATGCCTAGTTTTAATGACTATATCTTATTTTTAATGTATTCCCCCCATTTATATCATTATCGCATGTTTTAGGATTATTTATATTTGTCTTTAAGAGAGGCCATTTATCTTATGGTTACATAATGATATTATTATGATATTATGTTTCTATATTATGTTTTATGATTATTATCCATTTTCTTTTGAGAATTTATTATGTTATTTGAATATTTATCATATTATCCTTAATGTTTATAACCTAATCCTTTGTGATATGTCTTTTCAATTATAGTGAATTTTTTCTAACCCCTCTATTATGTTTCCAATCCCTATGTTATGAAGATGAATTTATTATGTGATATTTCTTGAAATAGGTATATAGGAGAATAATTATAGATAAAATTTATCATGTGTTGTAAAATAAAATGTTTATCTAGTTAATAACTTTAAAACTAAAAATCTTGTTCTATTTATTATGTGATAATTTGTGAAATGTGTTTTTTTAATCATGATATTAATTTATAATTTAATACATGTTTTTCATGGTTTTATTCATAAATTCACCCTTTAATAAGAATAAATACCCATAACATTAAATTAATTTCTATTAGAAGTTCATATTTATCCTTACACTAATATAATATCATTGGTTGGTTTAGAATATCAAATATTAATTTTATTCCCTAGAATTTAATATAGTATTTATATAATTAAATCAAATACACACCCAAAATAACATAAAATTAAACTAGATGTATAATTACTAATTTTTTAGGATTCATATTCTTATAGACTTTAATTTAGGAAGAATTATATACATGGGATGTGATCATCACACCATTTAGTGTTTTTACTATCAAGTCAACAGGTAATCAATGAGGATACAAATTAACATTACTTGATACTTTTCATGATATATAGGAATTGATAAAAATAATATCAAATTTGGTACTTAAATATTTAAGCATACTTGTAATAGCATTAACATTATCATTCAATATCTAGTCCCTAAAAAACTAAAATAGTTATCATTCCATAGAAAATCATTAATCAGAGTGATCGGTCATGAAAAATAACAAAAACTTCATTTCAATATATGAAATAATAGGTTTAAACTAGGTCATCCATGGTCATTATCTATTAAAATCCTTCAAATTGGTTTATAAATAAAATATGAATTAATCCAACCATATCCGCTAGAAGTGTCTATCTAACTGTGGAGTCTTAAGCCCACTCATCATGCACTGGTGATGATTTATTTAATTCCCAATCCATCCCATTAAAATTTATCACTCCAATGTTCATATGTTCCATAACCACATCCACATTATAGTATCCACATGAAGATGTATTTTATTGTAAAACTACACTCTCTCCTGTAACATAACATAGGATGTTCTCCTCTACTAAGACTTATCCTAAGGGTTATAAAAAAAGAATTATCATCATTGTTTCCAAAACTAAATAAATAATTCTTTGATACCAACTATGGAGATCCAAAAATTATATAAATACATATTACATATTATGGGATGGATATTAATTTAATATCATTATTATCCATGATATAACTATAAAGGTTTTGTTTATTTTCAAAGTTGGATACATAAACAACTTGTACCTTAAAGATTCGTGTCATCTCCCAATAATTTCTTCACAACTAACACCCTTTTTAGAAATATCATAATATGAATATTTCTTCATATCCAGGGGAAAATAAAACATAATAAATGGTGACCTCATATACTATAAAATGGTAAATAAAGGATATATCAATAAATGACCATATGTTTGCATATCAGGATCATAAGGGTATGAGAATATGAGCTTCAGATTTAAAATTTATACTCTAAAATTCATAGATCATAAGAAAAAGTCATGTGATAAGTCTTGGTTAATCAGAATACATGAATCATAATGGAATAAAATAACATGGTCTATGATATAAAAACATTATATTAATAACTTGTCATAAAAAGTGGTATAAAGTGTGGCATGATCATAATAATAGAAATATTATTTCAAGGATACCAATAAATACATTAATCGTGTGTTAGGCTTGGGATAACCACCCATGTACTTTCTTTAGGCCTATCATAACCTCCTATGTACCTTTTTTGGGCTTAGTGTAAAAAACTATGTACCCTTTTTTGGGCTTGAGATAACATCCCATGTACCCTATTTTAGGGTTGGGATAACTTCATGTGTACCCATCAATCTCATAAAACATTAATCTTTGCTTAATTAATTGGAGAGCTATAATAGGTCCACCTTTCACATAATCATAATACATTCATATGTTTTCCACAATATCATGAAAGTTATTATCATTACATCAAAGCATAACATGTGTAATAGAAAATGAGTTTCATCAATATTTCATCAACATAACAATAAAACACCAGATAAAGAATAAATATGTTAAAATTGAATAATATTTTTAGTAAATAAAAAGTAACATTAGATGATATTTTAATATATGAAAATAACTTTAAAACATCACTAGAATATTTATGGAAAAAATGCCATTTTAATATTGAAACAAATTATATAAAATTTAAAAGATTCCAAAAAATAATGGATAAATTTTTTCATAAAAGAAAGAATGTAAACCTTTCAAGTAACATTAAAATAAAATATTTTTTATGATGGTAGAAAAAATTGTTCATATGGTGTATGTTAAGACTAATATTCCTTTAACATTTTTTTGGTAAAAAGTAAAAATTACCTCATTTATAAGATGCCAAAAATATTCCTTTTAAAAAATAATATAAATTAAAACATGGGTGATAAATAATTTACAAAAATCATTAAGTAATGGTAAAAACATTTTTGGAATCATTTTAATGAAAATTCATATATGGAAAAAAATATTCTTGATCGATGAGATAAATATTTTCAGTTTTCCTTAAAAGTTTATTTTGTTATATTGAGTACTTAAAGAGAGTAAAATAAAATAGAATCATTTAATCTATATAAATAAATATATTAGAATAAAATAAAAAATAAGTGTGAGAGATATATCATATAATTTCATCATTGGAAATGTTAGCATAAACAATCCTAGTAAAAATTGAGTTAGCAATGTAAAACCATTAGTACTTTGAAAAATTTTTAGTTATAAGTCACATAATAGAAATAAATTAAAATGAAACATTAAATACCATTAACATAATTATATTAATTATTCAACATATAATATGGGTAGTATATACACTTCATAAAAGAAGATAGGTGTATACAATAACATATGTCCCAAAGAAGACAATTTGCGATGATAAACCATTACCACTTTGGAAACATTCAAATAAAAACGACAATGATGATATAGTTTGAATTATTTATTTAAATACATTTTATTAAAAAATATTAATGATATAAAATATCAAATGGGTAGTACATACACCTCATAAATATAAATAGGCTCATAACATCAAACGTGTCTTAACAAAACAATATTGACACGAAGGACCCTTACCTCAAGGATCTCATGATTTTAAAGCAGTCAAACCAATTTTATAATAAATTTAATTTTATTATAATTATATAAAAGAACCATATTAATAACTATAAGACCATATATGGTCCACTTATTAAATTTCAACACCGAGTTTTTAATAATTCTTTATTAAATTTATTATTTTTGGGTGTTAACTGTTTCATTTTCCATATATTTTTCAGTTTGAAAGTTATGGTCCTCACAATTTTATCATGATTAAATAATATATAAGAACTTATTCTTGTAGTAATTATAATATTACAAATTATATACACTTCTATAACCATTCTTATGAAGTGTTTATGAAAAATTAATTACATCACATCACAGAGATGGTAGTCTGTACGTACACACGAGTGATGTTTTCCAATTTTTAATAAATGGAATGGGAAAAAGGTAAATAATAATTCAATTTATTATAATAATTATTATCTCATAAATAAAATTTATATACATTAAATCCATAATAATAACCAGCCATGAAATATGGTAATAGAAAATGAGTCATATTGCTTTTTGGAGGCAGTAGTCCCCATGTACGCACAATCGATACTTTTATCTCCCAATTGATGGAGAATAGGTGAGAAATGGTTTTGAAATAATGATAATAACATCTAATTATATTGATTATACAATATTAATCATGTATTCATGGGTAAAAAATGTTTATATTATGAGGAAATTAAATATAATTGAAATATCTTGGTTAAGATTTATATATCTTCTTTGGGAGACCATCTTTATCTTTTACCTTATTCTTTGATTGATTGTTATTAATTTAATGAAATAATTTATAGGATAGAGTTAATGAATCTATGAAATATTTTTAGAATACATATTATGATATATAAGGATTAAATTTTGTGAATAATGGAGTATAAGGTGTTCCCTTTTATAAGTGAGGGGAGACACACACACGAAATTACTTAAAATATTTAAATAATATAAGGTCACATTTAGGTGAAAGTGGGTCCCAATGTCCATGAATTAGAAAATATATTATTTAAATAAATTTAAAAAAATAATATTTATAAAATATTATGTGTAATTAATACCCTCATCTCATAGTTTAACCCCATTGTTAACCTGTTATAACCTTAATTATAGTACTAAAATATTACTATTTTTATTATTTATTATGACCAAAAATTAATTTGTACATTTTATATTATAATAATTATGGTGATTAAAAAATGGAATCCATTTTATAAGATTTAGTTTCTATAATGTTCATGATTTAATTTTAAATATGTTTGCAAAACGTAATGAATACCCCTTTTTTATAAATAGTTATTTTTAAGCATAAAACTAAATTTAATTTTTTTCCTTACCTTGTTAAAAATATAGATTAATATTAAAAAATTTAATTGAATATATATTGTATAAATTTATTTAAAATAATTAATCTATATTTACTTATATTATAAATTAAGATAAAACACATTGCTCCCATAAATATATTTTTTTAGAAAAAAACGTGTTTTTAAGCCCACCAAAAAAATTCTACGAAAATAAAGAAAAATTTTGATTACTGTGTAATTAATTAGATTTTTAATAATTAATTTATAATTATGTTACTTTAAGATTAAATTTTAAAAAATAAATTAAATTACCTGATTTAATGAAAAGAAGTGACAATTTTACAAAAATTGATATTTTCACTATTCAATGAAAAATAGATCTTTTTAGAAGAATATTAAAAATTAACTATAAGTTAATATTTACATGATTATTTAAAAAATTATATTCATTGAATTTAAAAAAAATTATAAATTAATTATAAATTAATTAAAATTTCTACACATAAAATTCAACACAAACAATTTTTGATAAAAATATGTTTTTAAAGAATAAAATGACTTTACAGAAAATTGAGTACTTATTTATTATGAATTAATAAATATATTTTCATTATTTAAAACATTTCTACATATTTTTTATAATTTTGTTATTACTATTTATACTAAATAATTTAATATCTAGGTTATAATGGAATACAATATCAAAGTTCATCTAGACTCATGGTTGAGTGTAAGAAACATTATTGAATACCTCATGTTTATTTTAATGGAAATATATAAAAAATATTGGGTTTGAAACTTATCTAAATAGGTATTACCCTAACCCTTCCCATGATCTAAATTATGAAGAGCTTGATCTGGAACCTGATTTTTCTATGTATGAGCAGCCATTTTATATTGATGAATCTCGATATAATGTGTTGTGGGGGAATTATATTTAGTAAGTTCATGTTTTTTGGTAGCACAAATTTGATTCACCTAATATTTTGGTGTGGTAAGTGCATATAAGGGATCATTGGCATTATATTTTCGTAAATTAAGTATTAGGTTGAATTTCTAGGGTATAAAGCATAATATAACGGGGATAATTATCACAATAATGGTGTCATATTTCTAATACAAAACCTTCTTTTTATTTATATATTTATTTTTATTATAATTTTTTTTATTTCTACTAAAATGTTTTTAAAAACCATTTTGAATACTAGGAGTCCATAATTTTGTATCTTATAGTGGGATATGGTGTGTCCACTATGGTAATTACACAGGGAAACCCAATTTTAGAGGGGTTGTAGAATATCCCACATGGATATGATATGGAGACCCTATGGATATTTTATGTATTGGTAACACTAATTTCCTTTACACGGCCAAAATAATCCATGGTTTAACCATTATGGATATGTCATGGGGCACTCTACGTTGTGTAAGGGTAATATATGTTACCCTTACACAGAACCACCTGTGTAAGTGTAGACACGAAAGGATTTAACATAGCCTGGGAGGCAACACTATAGAGGCCTCTACCCAGTGCATAGTGGTGCAACCTAAAAGGCTATGCCAAAGAGGCCTAAAGATGGAAGTGTATTTATCCCCACTTGGGGATGCACCACTATAATGACCAGAGATCTTACAAATAAAATTTACATTTTTATTTAATTTAATAGAAAAAATATGCACATTTTTTATTTGTAATTGGATTTTAATGACCATTAAGTGTATTTACCATTGCTAATTTAGATCTTGACCATTGATCACATGACTAGTATAAATATAATGTTTAAACAAATCCTTTTGGAAAAAATAGGGGATTTGATGGCCTTAACCTGTAGGACCATGCCATATGAAGCCCATTTATCAAGGAATCTGAGGGAGATATCATTTCGGGTATTTTCCATAGACCAGTCCCAAACTGAGATCCAATAATTTAGCATGAGTGAAATCTTTTGCAGGATAAGTTCAAGCTCATCGAGATCATGACCCAATTCATGGTCACTGAACAACCCCATGAAATCATTACCATCTCACACCTTACACTTAGGGACTATGATAGTGTATTAAAAGAATATTTGTTAGTACCATAAGAATATAAATATGTACATTATTTTTTATAGAATAATTATATATTTTCATCCAATTATTTTTAATTTGTAAATATTTTTTGAGCGAAATTGTATTTTTAGTTAATATTATATTTAAAATAATGAATTTTTGAATTAGTGGATTTTATAAATACATAATATTCTAATGAAATATTATTATTAAATATTTATCAAATATAAATGATATTATATTTTTTATCATCTCAAATGTAATTTTTATAGGGTTTCAAAAACTATTTTTTTTAAAACCAGTGATTTTCAATAAATGTTGTTTTTTATTTTAAAAGTGAATATTCAAATATTTAGATAATTATTTAGATAAAAGGAATATTATTTTTGTAAACAGAATGTGTAAATTATCTAACGGTTAATTTTTCCTAATTTTCCGAGCGTCAAATTTTTTGATAAAAATTAAATACCATATAAACAAATGGTGTGTTTTATCACATCATAATTGCCCAATAGTGAAAAAATAAATACTATAAAAGGTATCCTCGGCCAAATATATTTTTTCCATTTAAAATAATGTAATTTTATGTTTATTTTTTTATAAAACTTTAATGAACCCTCCAAGACTTATAATATATTTTTATATTTTAAAATCATTTCCTTGAGATTTTGAATCACCTCCACATAAGAAAGGGAATTATTTTATTATTTTTTCCCTTGGATTTATAAATTAATGTAATCAACTCCAATTTGGAAGGAACCACGGGAAAAACCATGATATAGTTTGTGGTTTTGAATATTTTATTATGTAGCATCCAAAACCAAAAATAATAAATAAATCCCCTTCTTTTCCAATATAAACTCACCCAAACTCCCATTTTTATTCACTAAAACTATTTGAAGCATAACCAAACTCTAACCCCTACTCCATATAGTTCTCTTAAAGATTCCAAAAGCTCTCAATAATTCCTTCTCAATCCTTTGTAGTCACACATCCATGTAAGGGATTCTCCCTCTCCTCTTTTTATCAAGCATTTAATTTAGGATATGCCTTTTAAATTTCAATTTTCTTAAGTTGGGATACATTATTACCTCTCCCCCTTAATGTACATTTTATTTTTAAATGATTTTTTTCAATTTCACCCTCACTTATCTGTCTTTGGAACCCTTATGTACACGTTTTACTATGCCAAAAGTCCATAAGGGATTTTACACCCTCCTCTTTTATCAAGAACTCCTTTTATAAAATGACTTTTAATTTGGTTTTTTCCTATATTGGGATAGGTTATTAAATATCCCCATTACTTTAAATTTTATGTATAAATTATTATATTCCATTTCACGCTCATTTGACCCTCATAATAACCTTTACGTACACCTGTTACCATGCCAAAACACTGTAATAGCTCTTTCCTTTCTCCTCTTTATTTAAGTTTCTTTCTTATGTTATACCTTCTATTTCCAATTCCTTATGTTGGGGAATGTATTTCCACATACCTATTACTATCCATTTCATTTATAAATTATGAGAGCCTCATTTCACTCTCATCAAACCGTTTTATTAATTTTTATATGATGTTGTTATGTTGTCGAAATTGAACCACAATTTTCCATACCAAAATAACTATGTAGTGAATACAATACCCATTTCTATATCAATGTTATTCACCTTTATAAACATATAAATAATTTATTGGGGACTTATGTGTATGTATTCTGCCCTCCTTTATCAAGAAATAAATTATGATTATGAATGAATCCATGTTATATGGTTTATGTGGCGCACTTAAGCTTGAGAATGAAATGATTATGAAGGATGTGCCCTGATAACACTCCAATTCATTGGTTAATGTTTAGTATCATGATACGTCATGTTGGGATAGGGATTTACGTGATTATTTTATGGTACTTTTTTCCACCATTAATTCTTGGTGGTTTATTCTTGACCTAGGTTTATGATGTAGTGTTTTAATTTTTTTCCACATTTCCTATGTTATGATTATCAGGGTATATCATCCCTTATTATTCATGTTATTTTTATGCTCCACTGATATCCCTATTTTCTAACATTTATCATCTTCCTCATGTTCTTTATTTTTATTCCCATACTGGGATTTATGGCTCACCTCTTTCTTACGCATTTCCTCAGGTTATCCCATGGACTGTTAAGTATGAAGGAATATTTCGGTCTTGTTAATGAAGTTTTCAATAATGATGTTGTTTTTCATGTTTCAATTTGTTATGTAATATAACTAATTTCCTAAAGTCACTAGAACTATCACTATTTTAGGTTGTATTAAGTTAAAATTTCTATAATTAAATATTGTATTAATTTTTAGTAAAGATAATCATTGTTATTGTTGGTATCAGAGGATAGGTTTAGTTATTATTGGGGCTAGGATTATAATACTCTAGGGAATGCCTTAGGATTATATATCTCTTGATAATTAATTACGGATAAGACTAATTATAAGAAAACATCCCTAAATTTAGTTAAGTATATAGTAAGTGGATTATAAATAAAATAAATCCATGTATGGATACTACAATTGGAAATGGTGCTGGCACATATGTACCAAGGAGTAACAACTCTGACAAGGTGTTCTAGGCCTAACACAGGGAAACCTGGTAATCAACAATGGGCCTTACCGTGCACCTGGTTTGACCCTCTTAGGATATATGCTTTTGTTAATTAATAAGCTCATTATGAACCATTATTAATGGAACAAAAATGACCATAAGAATATGTATTAGAAAATAGATCATTGATAACATAGAATGAAGCCTAGAAACTCATAAGTTAATGAGATAAATGTAATTTATAAGTCATCCCTTTAATTTTGTTAGATTTCCTTTTTTGTATCTAATAGTTTAAAAATAATCATCTTTATGTCTATATTGGATTAATTATAACCAAAATGAAGAGTTTCTATGCATTCCTTCATATAACAAAAGTTTAGTATAATAATCCAAACACCACCATAAATCATGGAAGTATTGATGTCATTAAAAATTGAAAATGGGGAAATTATTGAATCCCAAGTGTATAAATTCTCCCCTATAAACGTTTGTGGGTTAAAATTAACAAGAAACCATTTCATACTCCCTTTAGTGGAATTTGATGTAATTATGTGCATGGATTGGATTTCCCTATATAAAACCAACATAAATCATCATGAGAATGAAATCACTCTCCATATGATGAATCGACCCACAATTATATTAAATTGAAAGAATGAGGGTGAATATTTTTTAGCACCATAAACTCAAGAATAGATATTATTTTCCAATGATCAATCGTATATAGCTCATATTCTTGAGTCTAAGGAAAGAACCATCCTTGAAGACATGCCTATTATGAGGGAATACAATGATGTGTTTCACGAGGAATTTCACGGTCTAACCCCTAGATGAGAGATTGAATTTTCAATCGAACTTATACCTGGGTGTTGCTAATATCCAAGACTCTCTATAGGATAGGTGTTGTGTAATTTTTTAAATTTAAGAAACAAATAGATATGAATTTAGATAAAGGACTCATAATCCCAAGTGCTTCACCATGGGGTGCACTCGTCCTCTCCATCAAGAAGAAGGATAGGTCAATACGCCTTTTCATTTATTATTGTTGGCACCAGAAAAAGCGTCCCCAAAAATTTTCCAAATGCTTCCATACACGATTCAAGATCGTAGTCCATTTCGCAAGCTTCGATTTGGTAAGTCGCAGGGCCCGAACGGAGTTACGGATTAGAAGTTATAGAGATTTGAAGTTTGCCTGGAAAACTGGTTTGCAAAGCCCATTCACGAAGCTGCCTTCGTGATCACGGAACGCCGCCATGAAGAAATGAGGCGGGATGCTCCGCGAACCCGGATGACGTTCACGACACGCCGCGAAGACCCGCTGCAAAGCACAGGAGGTGGTAACTCTCCGTGAACGCCCTGACATTCGTGAACCCACCGCGAAGCAGTGAACACGGAACCGCTCCGCGAATCCGGTTCACGTTCACGACCCGCCGCGAAGCAACCGAATTCCCCCTTCACGCTGCGTGAGCTGTGCTTCGCGGCGCCCCTACCTATAAATACTCATCTCACCCACCTTCTCACGAAGGACGGCCACTGCCACTTCGACCCTTGGGCGGCCGAGCGGAGCTCCGCATTGTGGCTCTGTGAGGCCATGCTCCGCGAGCAGCTTCCTTCACGTTGCTTCTTCACGAGCTGAGGCTTCGTGAGTCCATGCTCCACGAGCCTATGCTCCGCGATGCTGCTCTGCGAGACCAAGCTTCGCGAGAGCCCTTTTCTCTGTGAGAGCCCTTTGCTCCGTGAGACCCCTTTGCTCCGCGAGACCTCTTTGCTCTGCGAGAGACCATTGCTCCGTGAGGCCATGCTCTGCAAAGCTACTTCGCGAAGACCTATCCTTCACGAGGATCCTACCTTCGTGCCCACCGGTCCATACCGCGGGGCCTGCGCCCCCGCACCCCCACTCGGGGTCAGTGTGGGCCTGCGGTCCTGTCCCTTTGCAACTGTCACAGACCCCCATGAAGAATGGAGAGTCGCCCCGTAGACTTTTCGGGCCGAGACGTTGGGATTTTCCATTGCGCCCTTATGGGCTCCCACCTTCAACCTATGGAATACCATGATTTGATACACTCCTCCACACACCATGAAACACCTTGAGTTGATGTGTTCCTCTTGGTTTGTTTCCTATGTCGTGAGTTGAGGTTCTCATCATCAATTCCCCGAGTACCTTGAGTCGAACCATTCCTCAGGAAACTCCTCCAAACCCTATCACTTGGCTCTTATTCCAGGTTGAACAAGAAAGGGCCACCCTTGCGTAACACCCAACACCAACCATTTCTAGGTGCCTTATGCCTATTAGTCCTATCTAAATGACTCTAAACTATAGTAATCCTTATCTAACAAATAATAGGATGCCTCTTTCTCCAAGCAAGAGATGACTTATGCTTCAAGCCTAAGATGCCAACAGTCCTATCTATATGACTTTAAACTTTAGTACTCCCTATCTTCAAATGATAGGATGCCTCTTTCTCCAATCAAGAGATGCCTTATGCTTCTATCATAAGATTCCAATAGTCCTATCTACATGACTATAAACTGTAGTACTCCTTATCTAACATATGATAGGATTCCTCTTGCCTTATACGAGTGATGCCTTATGCTCCTAGCATGAGATGCCAATAGTCCTATCTACATGACTATAAACTGTAGTACTACGTATCTAACAAATGATAGGATGCCTCTTGCCCGATACAAGAGATGCCTCATGCTCATAGCATGAGATGCCAACAGTCCTTTCTACATGACTCTAAACTGTAGTAATCCCTATGTTCCAAACATAGGATGCATCTTTCTCCAAATAAGAGATGCCTTATGCTCCAAGCATAAGATGCCTAATTCCATGATTACAGTGGAATAATTCAAACGCCCCTTGGCATTCTCCCTCATGTGCACCAGTGAATAAGTGAAGGCCTCAACTAACCAATGAGTTGGGATGCCCTCATGGCCTGACATGAGGAAGACATTATGGGCAGCTTCTTAGTGTAAGCCCCATTCACCATTGTCGCTCCATAGCGGCACCTGGGCAGCTCCCTAGCGTAAGCCCCATTCACCAGTGCCGCTCCATAGCGGCACCCGGGCAGCTTCCTTGCGTAATCCCCATTCACCATTGCCTCTCCATAGCGGCATCCGGGCTAGCGTAAGCCCCATTCACCATTTATGCTCCTTAGAGGCATCTGGGCAGCTTCTTAGCGTAAGCCCCATTCACCATTGTCGCTCCATAGCGGCACCCGGACAGCTTCCTTGCGTAAGCCCCATTCACCGTTGTCGCTCCATAGCGGCACCCGGGTAGCTTCCTTGCATAAGCCCCATTCGACATTGCCGCTCCATAGCGGCATCTGTGCAGCTCCTTGCATAAGCCCCATTCACCATTGCCGCTCCATAGCAGCACCCGGGTAGCTTCTTTGCGTAAGCCCCATTCACCATTTCCGTTGCATAGCGGCACCTGGGTAGCTCTTTGCATAAGCCCCATTCACCATTGCTGCTCCTTAGCAGCACCCGGGCAGCTTCCTAGCGTAAGCCTCATTCACCATTTCCGCTCCATAGCAGCATCGGGGCAGCTTCCAAGCGTAATCCCCATTCACCATTGCCGCTCCATAGCGGCACCCGGGCAGCCTCCTTGCGTAGGCCCCATTCACCATTGCCGCTCCATAGCGGCACTCGGGCAGCCTCCTTGCGTAAGCCCCATTCACCATTGCCGCTCCATAGCGGCATCAGGGCAGCTCCCTAGCGTAAGCCCCATTCACCAGTGCCGCTCCATAGCGTCACCCGGGCAGCTTCCTTGCGTAAGCCCCATTCACCATTGCCACTCCATAGCGGCACATGGGAAGCATCTTTGCGTAAGTCCCATTCACTATTGCCGATCCATAGCAGCATCTGGGAAGCTCCTTGCATAAGTCCCATTCATCATTGCCGCTCCTTAGAAGCACCCGGGAAGCTTCCTAGCGTATGCCACATTCACCATTGCCGCTCCATAGCGGCATCCGGGTAGCTTCCTAGCGTAAGCCCCATTCACCATTGCCACTCCTTAGTGGCACCCGGGCAACTTCTTAGCGTAAGCCCCATTCACCATTGTTGCTCCTTAGCAGCACCCCGACATCATCTTTGCATAAGCCCCATCCACTGTTGTCACTCCTTTTCAGTGGTAATCCGTTGAAATCCCTATGCAGCAGTAAGCCGTTGACAACCCTATCCAGCGGTAAGCCGTTGTGATTCTATTCAGAGGTAAGTTGTTGCAACCCCATTCAACGGCAATCTGCTGATATCCTCATCCTGCGGTAAGCCGTTGCAACCCCATTCAGTGGAAAGCTATTGACATCATCATCTAGCAGTAAGCCGTTGTGATCCTATTCAGCGGTAAGCCATTGACATCCTCATACAGCGGTAAGCCGTTGCAACCCCATGCAGTGGTAAGCAGTTGACATCCTCATCCAACGGTAAGTCGTTGCAACCCCATTCAACGGCAAGCCATTGTCATCCTCATCTAGAGGTAAGCCGTTGTGATCCTATTCAGCGGTAAGCCGTTGACATCCTCATACAGCGGTAAGTCATTGCAACCCCATGCAGTGGTAAGCCGTTGACATCCTCATCCAGAGGTAAGCCGTTGTGACCCCATTTAGCGGTAAGCCATTCACACCCAATCTAGCGGTAATCCGTTGAAACCCCAATCGGCAGTAATCCATCACCAGAATAACTATGTGGGCTTTGATTCCCTTCCACGAGGATACATTGGAAGCCTCTTCAAGGCTCAAGCCCGAAACTATCAAATCCTTTTCCTCGGGCCTCCATCCTGGAGTAAGTCCCAGCACTAATGGGATGCCTAACACATAAGCCCCTCTTCGCTTCTCACGGACGCACCCTTCATGACGTGATCATCAGGTCCTTGCTACCTCTTGTTTCTGACACCGAGCATGACTCACGTGGGCTTAGAGTTAGCATCGGCCATGTCAATAACCTCGTCCATCATGACATTAAACCGCATGCCCTCATCCAACATGACGTTAAACTGTATGCCCTTGTCCGACATGACATTAAACTGCACACCCATTTGAACTACGAGGTCTTTGATCCATGTCAAGGCATGGTATGTAGGAAGCCTAAACGAGTTTCAAGCCCACCCATCATCCAATTCATGTCAAGTTCCACTTGCGTCCAACATGACGTTAAACTGCATTTCAGTCCGATGGCAAGCCGTTGTGACCACCCGAACTACGAGGAATTTAATCCATGTCAAGTCATGGTACGTAGGTAGCCTCTCTGAGGTTCAATCCCATCCCCCTGTGGACTAAGGTCCCCCCTTCCTCACGTCGGTTCGCTGACACCCACCATCCGAACTACAATGACTTTGATCCATGTCAAGGCATGGTACGTAGGAATCCTTCACGAGGTTCAAGCCCACAACTAGTGGACCCCCGGGTCTACTTTCACATCGGTTCACCGATGAAACCATTTGAACTACGAGGTCGTTGATCCATGTCAAGGCGTGGTACGTAGGAAGCCTTCCTGAGGTTCAAGCCCACCCATCATTTATTCACGTCGAGTTCATCCTCATCCTGCAAGACGTTAAACTGCATTCCAGTCCGACGGCAAGCCATTGTGACCAACCCAAACTACGAGGACTTTGATCCATGTCAAGGCATGGTACGTAGGAAGCCTCACGAGGTTCAAGCCCATCTCCCATCAGACCAAGGTCCCTTCTTCACGTAGGTTCGCCGACACCCCCCACAAGTGGACCCCCGGGTTCACCTTCACGTCAGTTCGCCGACGAAACCCCTTTGAACTACGTGGTCTTTGATCCATGTTAATGCATGGTACGTAGGAAGCCTCCATAAGGTTCAAGCCCATCACCCGGTCATTCCGACCTCCTTCACGTCGGTTCGCTGACAAAACCCATCGGACCAAGGTCCACCTTCATGTCGGTTCACTGATGATGCCCATCTGACCAAGGTCCACCTTCACGTCGGTTCGCTGACGATGCCCATCGGACCAAGGTCCACCTTCACGTCGGTTCTCTAATGATGCCCATCGGACCAAGTTCCACCTTCACGTCGGTTCGCTGACGATGCCCATCAGACCAAGTTCCCCCTTTACGTTGGTTCGCTAACGACATCCATCGGGCCAAGGTCCACCTTCATTTCGGTTCACCAGCACCATCCCGAACTACTCGGACATTGATTCCCTGCCACGGGGATACGTATGAAGCCTCTTCAAGGTTCAAGCCCAACTTCACTATCGCCCCTGCGATGGTCCCATTTCATTCCCCCTCCACTTCATTCATCCATCCATCACCCATCCTGATTCTCACCCGGGCCGCCACATCCCTGTGGGATCATGCCATCCACCTCCTCGCTGTTCCTAGCAGCGCATGGGCCACTTTCCACCTGTAAGCCCCATCATATCTCCACGTCGTTGTCCTCTGTGTACACCCCGATTCATCACCCCTTTGAACTACGTGGATTTTGATCCCTGTCCTCTACACAGGGTATGTAGGAAACCTCCAAGAGGTTCAATCCCAACCAATGGTATTCCATGGTGTACCCCATCCTGGGGTGAACTTCCCCTGATCCGCCCTTAGTGGTGTTCAGATCAACCATTACGGTGTGACATACCCCCTCCTAGGAGCACTCCACCTCAGATCCATCCTCATTGGGCATCCTAATCTATCCATCTTCTAGGTATTCCTTCCTTGGGATGTACCAATCTGATCCGTCTCTATGGGACATTCCGATAACCCTCATTCCATCTCCATAAGACGTTAAACTCACGGGCTACCTCGTGATAAACATGAGATGTCTGAGGAAAACCTTGGATGACACGCCTTTGGCGTAGCTGTCTCCGTAAGATGTTAAACTCACTGCCTACCTCGTGATAAACATGAGATGCCTGAGGAAAGCCTCGGATGACACGCCTTTGACGTAACCGTCTCCGTAAGACGTTAAACTCGCGGAATACCTTGTGTTAAACATGGGAAGCTGAGGAAAACCTCAGATACATGCCTCGGGTTCTGCACCCTTGAGATGCCCTCTTTGAGGAAGAATATAGGTCCCCCTATGTCCATGCACCCAGAGATGCCCCGACATACCTGATGTTGCTGTCTACTCCGACCGAAGGTCGCTAACATGTCAAGACCCTGTGGAAAGTCTTGATGGAAGTGGTGTAATTAACCGACGTCCATGGAAACATGGCACTAGAATGAGATTCACGAACAACGTATTTAATCTATGAGGGAGACCCAGACTAGGTGATGAGTTCCGAGGAGGAATCCACGGAAGGAAGAACCGACATCCCATCATCCCGTTTCGATCAAGGAGCAGACGTACCTGAACAAAGAACGAATGCCGCCCGCCTTTGGAAAGCGGGAATGCGGGGAAACATCTGTGCGTCCTCTATCGTCAGATCCGCGCGCCCCAGTGAAAGCGTCGAAAACAATTATCATGAGATCAAAAATATCACAATAAAGAACAAGTATCCTTTTTCACTAACTGATGACTTGTTCGATCAGCTACATGGAGCAAAATACCTATCCAAGGTGGAATTGCAGTCGGGATATTACCAAGTTGTGGTGAGAAAGGATGATATTCCCATGACTAATTTTTAAAGAAGGTACAAGCATTATGAGTTTATATTGACCCAATTAGGACTCACTAATAATTTATCAATATTCATGGAATTGATGAATATAGTATTTAAAGATTACCTCCAAAAATCAGTGGTATTATTTATAGAATATATTCTAATATACTCCAAAACTAAGGAGGAGGATAATGAGAATTTGAGCATTGTGCTAAAGACATAGAAAAATGATAATCTATATAAAAAGTACAAAAAGTGTGATTTTTGGTGGAAGGAAGTCTCATTCTTAAGGAATATCATCACAATAAATGAGATATATGTGGATCCTTGAAAGAAAAAAACATTTGAAGGATGGTATAGGCTAACATCTATGAGAGATATCTATATATTCCTTAAGATATCTTGATATTATCATGGATTTGTGAGAAATTTCTCATGATTTTCAAACACCATTACCAAGATAACTCAAAAGGGAATCATCTTTTCATGGAATAATTAATGTAAAGAATGCTTCATGGAGATGCAAAAGGAGTCTTATCATTTCCCCTGTTCTCACACTACCCCCAAGTGGGAAAATTTTCATAATTTTCAGTGATTATTCAAACAAGTGATTGGTATGTGTGTTGATGAAAAATGAAAAACTCATTGCCTATGCATCAAAGAAGTTGAAAATTAATGATAAAAACTATCCCACGAATGATTTGGATTTAGAATCCATGATCTTAGATTTGAAAATTTTGGAGCATTATCTCTTTGGGGAGAAGTGTCAAATATATACATATCACAAAATTATTAAATATATATTCACACAGAAAGATCTTAATATGAACCAATGATGATGCTTAGAGATCATCAAGGATTTTGACTTCTAAATCCAATACCATCCTAGGAAATTGAACAAAGTGGATGATTCTCTACGTAGAAAGGATCTAGAAATTCTATCATCAATGAGAACCGAGATGGACATGATCTTCTTATATTTGAAGAGGACGGAAATTGGAATCATAAAGAAATGAAAATAATCAATCCATCCATAAATGAATTATCAATAGAATCTTATTAAAAGGATAAAGGATTATTGAAGATATAATGTTTTAATTCAGATGAAAGTGAAAACTATAATAAATGGTAAATACTTGGAGTTCAATGTTAATGAAGAATGAATTTTGAATGTTAGGTCAAGACTTTGTGTTCAATCAAATACGAAGTTAAAGAGGGATCTATGGGATGATGCATATAGTTTGGAATTCTCCATTCACCCAGGAAACACCAAGATGCATCAAGATCTCTAAGAGGAATATTGGTGAGATAACATGAATCATGAGATCACTGACTATTCATCAAAGTGCCCGGTATGTTAGCAAGTAAAAGATGAAAGGAATAAGTCTAAAAGGATGATGAAACCATTATTCATACCAACATAGAAATTTGAAAACATAATGATAGACTTTATCACCTAACATCTTAATAAATCCAAGGAAAACAATATTATTTAGGTTATTGGGGATAATCATACAAAGACGGTACACATCATTGTGATTTAACATGATCTCTCACTAGATTAACTGGCATAGATATACATCATAGAAGTGGTAAGGTTTAATGCATTACCACTATCAATTGTGACTAATAGAGATATAAGATGCACCTCTATGTTTTAGAGAACTATACAGCATGCTTGAAACACTTAGTTCAATATAAGTACAATTCATCACTGTTAGACTGATGGCCAATCTGATTGGACTATCCAAATACTTGAGGAAATGTTGAGATAATGCTCAATTGACATCAATGGAGGATGAAACCAATATCTCCCTCTGTTTGAGTTCTCTTGAAACAAAATTTTACACTTAATCATTGAAATGGATCTCTATGAATCCCTTTATGATAATATGTGCAGAATACCGATATGTTGGGATGAATTTTTGGAACGAAAACTTCTAGGCCCGGAAATAGTTGAGGAAATGGTGGACATTATTAAAACCATTCAATAGCACATTAAATCTTCTCAGAGTTTATAGAAGAGTTATTATAAAAAAAATAAACAAGTCCAATAGTTTGACGTTGGATTCACGGTATTCCTATGCATATCTCCATGGAAAAGTGTGATGAGATTTGGGAAGAATGGAAAGCTTAGTCAAAGGTACATCTGCCCTTTTGAGATCCTTGATCGTATCAGAGAATTTTCCTATCGACTATAACACCCACTGAACTTGTATCAAGTACATGATGTATTCCCTGTACCCTATTAAGAAAATACATAACAAACCCATAAGATGTACTCAATCCATAGGTGGTACCATTGAAGAATGACCTTTCCTTTTAAGAGCAGCTGGTGAATATCTTATATCATAGAGAAAAAGTTCTATAAAATAAGATAATTCCCCTTGTTAAATTATTGTGAAAAAACCACAAGTTTAAAGAAGAAACTTTGTAATTGGAGGAGATGATGAATAAGAGTTACCCTCGTCTATTTTAGAGTGGTGAAAGGAAATTTCTAGGGTTAAATTTCAAAAGGGAGAATAATTTAACGACATGAACTATTTTGAACAAAATTCCCCATTTGATTTAATTAAATGGAAGTCGTATGCACTTCTTTTTTTTATATCTAATTTAATTTAAATATCCATTAATCATCTTTACCATTGATAATATATCCATTGAACAGTGATCACATGATTAGTATAAATAGAGGGTTTTAACAAATACTTTTGGCACAGAAAAAGGAACTGATTGCCTTATCAAGTAGAATTGTACCATATGAAGCCCATTTATCAGAGCTTCTGAGGGATATTAAATTTATATTATTTTCCTAGACCAATCCCCATCTAGTATCCAACAACTTCATCATGAGAGAAACCGTTTATAGAAGAAATCTAAGCTCATCGAGATCATGTCCCAAATCATGTTCACCGAATGACCCCATAAAATCCCCACCATCGCAGAACATACTCTTATGCCTTATACTGGTGTATTAAAATGATATGTATCAATACCCTATCAATATAAATATGTACATTATTTTTAATAGAATAATGAATATATTTTCATCTTATTAATATTACTTTATAAATGATTTTTAAAGCACAAATTATATTTTTGGTTAATATACAAATTCAATTAATGAATTTATAAATTAATAGATTTTTGAAATAAATAATATTTTAATGAATATTTATTATTAAATATTTAACAAATATAAATGATCATATAATTTTTTTGATGTCCAATTTAATTTTTATAAGGGTTCAAAAAACTGGTATTTGTCAAAAACCCACAATTTTAAATAAATGTAAGTTTTTATTTCAAAATAAGATATTCGCATATTTAGAAAACTATTTAGAAAAAAATCATACTTTTTTTGGAATAATTAATTTAAAATTATCAAATTCTGAATTCTTCATAATAATCTGAGACACTCAAATTTTTTTGGTAAAAATTAAATATCATCAAAATATATTTTGAGTTTTATGAAAGCATAATGGTCAAATAGTGAAGAAATAAATACTATAAAAGTTATCCTCTAAAAAATATATTTTTATATTTAAAATAATGTAATTTTATGTTTATTTTATTTATTTTGTAAATCCATAGTCAATCCTACAAAACTTATAATATATTTTACGATTTTAAAATCATTTCTTTGAGAGTGTAACAGACATCCACATAAGAAAGGGTATTATTTTATAATTCCTCTTATAAACCCTTATGTACACTCGTTACTATGCCATTATTCTGTAAGAAATTTTCCACACTCCTCTTTTATTAAGTACTACTATGTTATGTATTCTAATTTCCTTTTTTATTATATTGGAATATGTAACTAAATATCCCCCTTAGTTTCAATTTTATGTATAAATGATGATATTTCATTTCATTCTCATTTAACCCTCCTAAGAACCTTTATGTATACCTGTTTCCATTCAAAAAACATTATAAGGTTTCTTTCCTTTCTCTTTTTTCTTCAAGTTTATTTATTATATTATGCCTTCTATTTCTAATTCTTTATATTGGGGAATTTATTTCCATGTTAATATTACTGTAAATTTCAATTATAAATTATTAGTGACCCATTTCACTCAAATCAACCCATTTTGTGAATTTATATATGATGTTGTTATGTTGTCAAAATTGTACCGTGATTTTCCATGCCAAAATAACTATATAGTGAATATCATACTCATTTCTTTACTATTTGAATTAATCCTTGTTTAGATATACTACTTTTATTAGGGACTTATATGTATTCTTTCCACACTCCTAAATCCTTGAATAAATTAATACGATTAATGAATCCATGTTATATGATCTATGTGGCATACTTAAGCATGAGAATTAAATGATTATGAAGTGGGTGCCCTGATAGTACTGCAATGCATTGGGTAACGTTTTGTATCATGATACATAATGTTAGTATAGGGGTTTACCTAATTATTTTATGGTACTTTTTCCACCAAGAAGTCTTGGTGGTTTTTCCTTGACTTATGTTTATGATGCACTATTTGAAATTGTTTCTGCATTTCCCATGTTATGATTATCATTCTATATCATGCCTTATTATTCATTATATTTTTGTGATCCATTGATATTCCTATTTTATAAAATTTATTTCATTATTTATGTTATTCCTTTTTTATTCCCTTACTGGTCTTTATTGCTCACCCATCTTTTATGTATGTCCTTAAGATATCCCATTTAGTGATAAGTATGAAGGAATGTTTTGATCATGTTAAGGAAGTTTTCAAAAAAGATGTTGTTTTTCATGTTTCATGTTTTGTAGTGTACCTAATTGTTTGAAGACCCTAGAACTCGTGATCTTTTGGTTTGTATTAGGTGCAAAATTTATGTGATTAAATCATGTATTAATGTTTAATAAAGATAAGTCTTGTTATAACCCGAGATTGCCTAGGGGGATATGTTATGGGTGTTTCAAGGGAGGGACATCATAGTGTGGCCATTGGGGATATTCAATGGTGTAACTATGACAATTTTTTTGGTTTTTAAAATTTATTAATTTCCCCCATGTTTGAATTAAATCCCTGACCCTCATTTCTCTTCCAATATCAACCATCAACCCCCCCACACACACACACATGAGGCATGTTTGTAACACCCAAAAATTCTGAAATAATAACATTCTATTAGATAGCATATGTGATATGAAACATTGATTTTATGTTTCATTACATGAAACACTAATTTTATCTTGATTTTCATGAAGCATTGAGTATAGACTACATTACACGTAAGACCTCATTTTTTCAAACAACAAAATACTGTTAACATTATAATTTATTATATCATATAGAATTTAGAATGGAGGGTATGAATAGGATTAACTAAATTTTGATACTATTTATTTTACACATGTTCATTTTTAATATATTTATTAAGAATAAAATAATAATCATTAAGAAAATGTAATGTTGTCTGAAAAAATAAATTTTTCTAAAAGAATGATTAGTCTCTCTTCGCACACCTAATTTAAAATTAATTTTTATCACTTCTAAAAAAATTATATGAAAAAATAATATTTATTTTTGAAACCAAAATACAAAAATTATCTTATGGTGAATTTTTTGGATTTTTCTAAAAAAACTTTATTTTTTGATGAATAGTGAAAATACTGAATTTAAATTGAAAACTTTCTTTTCATTTACTTAATTTATACTGTTAAATTATATTTTGAATTGGTATTAAAGTAAAATAAGTTACATTTTATTTCAATTAATCAAATTTAGTTCATTGGAATCATTTTTATGTTGAATTTTGATATAAAAACATTATAAATTTATGAACTTTTTCACTTTAAAAACACGCTTTCTCATCAGTCTTTTGGATTAATTTTAAATTGAATTTTTCCAACTATGTGAAAGAAATTTATAAAAATGCATTAATTTTGTTTAATCATAATAATTTATAATTTTATAATAGTTCTACTTAATTTTTGACCAAAATGAATAGTGAATGCAGTAAAAATTAGTTACCACTATTAAGGTTAAAATGGGTTTACCAGGGGCTAAACTAAAAAGATAATGGAAACAATTAAATATAAAGTTGTCTAAATACTATTTAATGGAAATATTTAGAAACTTAAACTTATAATTTTTTATATTTTATCATTTTTTACCATTTTTACATATGAAAAACATGGAAACACTGAATTCTTTTCATACAAACCAAGTGTTTCATCTCCCCCACTTATAAAATACCAGCCCATATCCTCTCTTCTTCACACATTTGAACCACTTTGTTTTGACCAAGACCTAAAAAAATAACTTCCCAAATTCCCTAACCTCATCCTAGAATCCTTGTTTTGTGCAAAAATTCAGCCTAGGAAGGATTTAGTGAAAACCTAACTAGGATACCTAAAGAAGATGTAATGTTCTTTAATGAGAATATTTATTTTATTTCTGTATCAACATACTTTAATTCTTATTAAAACATGATTATATAATAAAAAAATTATATTCAAAATAATAGTATTTTTTATAATAAGTTCATGTCCTAAAACCATTTACACTGTAAGTCCTGAGTTTTTTAACCAAGTTTAAATATGAAGTTTTTCAAATTTTATTCTGTTTATTGATGGGATGATTTTTAAACTAAGCTCTGGAACTTCATTCCCAATGTTGTAACACTTAAGGTTGTTGTTTTTGGACTTGGTTGAATACCTGATAATTTTCACGAGTTTCCAAAGAAGTCTTAGGAGCACCGGATCTGGAAATTTCCACTTTAATGGATCTATATATGCTACACATGGTTTCGGTCCAATCCATGCAGCTTACCCAGTTTAATATTTTATTTATTTTAATTAAATAATATTAAATGGTATATTTGTGTTTAAATATAATAAGTTGTTAATAATACTAATTTTGTTATTATTATTTTGATTTCATAAATTATTTTGATGTTAAAATATTTTAATTGGACGATTAATGAGGTTTAATAGTTATTTGAAATTAATGAGGCCTTTGGGTGTCTCAAAGAGAAATTTTTTTAATGAGGAGTTTCAGATTTAATGAATATGAATTTAATTAAATAATTAGTATCATAATTAATAAGTAATCATTTTTATTTAATAGAGGTGTTGGGTTTTATCTAATGTTGAATAATAATAATAATGTGATTACAATTATTATGTTTTTATGAGTATAATAATAATTATCAATTATGGTTGTTATTATTATTATAACTAATAATAATAATGGAATTTGTGGTTTTTTAATTAAATCCTAGGAAAAAGGGGATTTAGTTAATTGTCAAAAAACTGTGGTTTCATTTATTTAAATTGAGTTAAAAAGAATTTAATTAATTTATGTATAGTTGGGATCTTTGGGTTTTATCAAAGAAGATTTTTATTTTATGATAATAACAATTATGGTTATTATTATGGTGGTTTCATCAATTTAATTTGAGATTCAAATGAATTTAATTAAATGAGTTGTTTGGTATTTCATTTAATTAAATTCATGATCAAAAGGAATTTATTTAATCACTGCAAAACAAAGGTATTATTTAATTAATTTGTGTTGAGAAAATTAATTAAATAATGATGAGTTGGAGTTTTTAATTTGATTCAATTGTGTGTATATAATTTAATTAAATAAAAATAAGTGGGGAATTTATTTAATTAAAATTTGTGAATGAATTTATTTAAATAATGTGTTAATGAGGAGTAGGTGGTTTTCAATGAAGGGTAATATTAAAATAAATGTAAATGAGGAGTTGGGTGTTATTGAAGAAGGGTAATATTAAATAATAATATTAAAAGAGGAATAAATTTGGAGTTGGGTTTAATTTAATTAAATTCACGGTAATAAGGAATTTAATTAATTAAAGTGAAATGGATGTTTAATTTAATTAAATTCAAGGATAAGTTGAATTTGAAATCACTTTGGGACCATTTTAAATGTCGATATTGGGTTGTACATGGTTAGTCAAGTTGTGCGGGTATGCTACGCGGTTACCCAGTTTATAAAATTTGTTTTTATTTAATTTAAATAAATGAAAAATTTAATAATAATAATAATTAATATGTTATTATTATTATTATTGTATTTATTTAATTAAATAAATTTTACAATAATTCAATTGGATGATTAACGGGGGATTCAGAATTAATTGTAAAACATTTATTTAAAAGTTAATTATTGAAAAAACATTATATTAAAAAAGAATAATATATGTTATTATTATTGTATTTTATATATTAGTTTAATAGTGTGTCAACTAGTTGATTGACAGAGAATAATGGAGGTGGCGCACTGCAAGAGTAGCGACACACACCAGGCCCCCACCCCCTATGAGGTGTGCTACACCCCCCTTGTCGGTTATTATTCATGTGCTCAAATCCTCTCGGTGTCTTCAAGAATATTGTATACCTTATTTAGGTGAGTGTGTCTGTATATGTTTTGTGATTCACATCGTCTATTTGACTCCTCTCTCACCCTGTTTTCTTGGCCGAAAACCTAATTATCGAGTTTAATTGGGTTTCATTGTTTCTTAGATTCTAGGGTTGTGCAATGGGCTCCTCTCGACCTGTTTGTCCATTTTCTAACAACCGCTAACTAGGGAGAAGCATTGAGGCTCAGTTTTTGTTCATCGCCACATTTTTATGTAAGGGTTTAAACCTGTTATTCGGTTTTTCACCATATTATTTGGATGCTTATGGTGATTTTGTGTTATGATTAATATTTTGGGTGCATGTTGGCTCTGCCGCACTATTTATGGGTGTTAGTTAAAAGTGTGTATGTGCAACTACGTGCCAATTGCAACTGGTTTCCACCAATTAAATCAAAGGGTTGTGTATTCAATCTGTTTCCAACACGAGGTAGGGTCCGTTTTCGAGTCTTAAATTTTATAAATGCATTAATAAATTTCTTACTACACTTTTCTTAGAAATTAAATCCATGTAGTGAAGTATTTATATTGAATTCCTCTTAATGTGAATTTTGCATGTTTAATGATTTAAAATGATAAATGTAATAAGTAATTGGGGTGAAAAGTAATATCATATTTTTTTAATAAAACCCCCCAATCAAGGTGTGTTTCCTTCAAACGAAAAATTAGCGGTAGTGTTATCAAATGTTCACTTGTGTTTTGAGTTTTTCTTTATATCTTTCTGTAAGTACTGATATTTGACGGGTTGATTCCATGAAATGTATATTATATTTTTGTATTAATCAAGGGATGATGTGGTTATTTAATAGTTTTAATTAATTATTTAATTAATTAATGGATGTTGAAATTGTTCAACCAAGTTAATTAATTTTGAATTAATAAAAATTGAAATGATGTGATAAATTAATTTTGGAGAGTTGATATTTAGAATGACATAATTAATTTTGGAAAATTAAATATGGGATGTGATAGGGAATATTTAACTAATCTATTTTATTATTAAGGGAATAAGGAGAATTTATTGGTGAATTAATTATCATGTTTTTTGTATAGAAATTTGGATAATTAAATGATGAGTTAATTATCCCTTTGAATTGCTTGTGGTTAAGAATAATTAATTTTTAACTAATTGTTAACTTTTGAAATGTTTAATGTTTTGTTAATTGTAGAATTATTTGACGGGAGATTTATGTTGTTAATTTGTTGTTTAGATAATTAATATATTCAATTAATTAATTTATGAGTTAATTAATGGATGGTTTTGGGGTGTTAGACATGGTGTTCTACTCCAATGATAAATATATATATATGATTGATAAACGGGTTTCGAGATAGGGACTGATTCTCCAAATACTCATGAGGTTCTTGTTAATAATAATTAATTATCAATTAATTATTAACTATTGAGATGTAGAATGGTTAATTAATTGTATAATTATTTGGTGGAAGATTTTTGTTGTTAATTTGTTTTTTAATTGATTAACGGATTTGATTAATTAATTTATGAGATAATTAAGGGATGGTTTTGGGGTTTCAGACATGGAGTTCTAGACCAACGATAAATATGTATGTATGGTTGATAAATGGGTTGTGAGATAGGGACTGATGCTCCAAATACTCACGAGGTGCTAGACATGTCATTCTACACCCAGCATGCATGAAAATTTTTCTTTTATAGGATAGGGACTGAAACACCAAATACCCATGGGTTGTGAGACAAGGATTGATGCTCCAAATACTCAAGAGGGTGCTAGAAATGACGTTCTACACCCATTAATTAACATTAGAATGTGTGTCCAATTAGTTATACGTGATTTGAATTAAATGGTTAATGAAATACAATGTGATGTAATGATTTGTGAATTGAATATGATAAAGGGTTTAGATTTGTTAATGAATTGGGTGAATCACTGTTTAGTAAATGGACTCAGGAGTGAATCACTATTTTTAGTGGACGCGCTCGGACATAGTACTTGAAAGATTAAATTAAATATCTTATGACATGTTATCCAAGCCAAAGAACAATCTTGGATTCAGTGTTTACTTTATTTTCTTAGATGGTCTTTAGAGACATCTGTTGTGAGTGACTTATACGGGGGATGTAGAGCGTAGGCAGGATCTCAAGATTTATATAATTTTACAAAACATGAATAATTGATAAATTAAAATGAATGTGGGATAACTATTGTGTATGCTTAACAAATGTATAATGTAGGTTCAAATTCTAGCTAAAGGCAGAATCATGTACTTTGGTATATAGTTACATTATACTGCATACTTTATTCATGCATGCTTTCACATTGTTTAAATTATTTATTGAATCTATGGATTTGGGGTAAACACCAGTGGTCCAAACCTACATATATTTATATCTCACACCCTACTCGGGCCGCCATTGCACTGGGGTACCTGAGTAGATTCTATTTGGTTGTAGGATTGTGTCATTTGCATATACTTGGGAGACAAGAGCATAGGACTGAGCAGAATCTTATGATGCTCGAGGACATATCCCTCGGGGCTTTGATTCATTGTTTACTTTTTTATTTATTGATATGTAAATCAATTTTTATTGTTTATCTCTTTTATAGTTGTCCCATCATAACATGCATCCATTGTATAACATTGACATTGTCCATTTTATTTCACTCAAATTTTATAAAATTATGTCTTTCCCTACTTTATCATTATTCACACTGATTCATCAATTGGATGATACTTTCCACTATTTTTACTCTTATAAGAGGTTTTAGTCTCCCCACTGACTAACCTTAGATTATACCTACTAGTTGGAAACCTCTAACGTAGAGGGAGATGCGTTTGGGGTCATGTGGAGACCAGTCTGGCCACCAGTTTAGGGGTGAGTTAGGTCGGGATGTTAAACGGTGGTATCATAGGATTTAGGTTTTTTCCTTTGTCTTAAAGTTTTAAGGTTAGTAGATAAGAGACTAGGAATGTTTCAGCGCTTGGGTTAATAGTCATTCTTGGGACTGATCACCCCACGTATGGGAAATGACCAAGTGTCCAAGGTTTGGATTGTTGTTCATGTTTTTCATTGTTACATTTGATATGATTTCACCTTGAGTGACTGGTGTATTTTCACTGCTTATTCCACTGAATTATGCGTTATGGGCACATAATGTCTTTCTAAGAAATCATGCACAACCAGTTTTTATTGGTTGATCGAGATTCGACCTTTTTCTCTAATGAGGTCCCTATAATGGCATCAAATGTAAGCTCAGTTTTAGTGAGACTTTGATCAGGTTTTAAATAATTAAGTGATTGGACTTATGTTTTAGTTAGTAGTGTGTTTAACATTTTGAAATGTAATTTCTTTGCTCAAATGAAACATCTTGCACCAGGTGGGTCAGAATCTTTTGTAGTTTTTTATGATGACTTCTTAGGGACTAGAAGTTTTTATGGTGGGTAGATTGTAAAGTTCCGCATTTTTTAACCAAGTTTCAATATGAAGGTTTTAAAAAAAATTCGTTTATTGACGTGTCGATTTTTAAACCGAGCTATGGAACTTTATTTAGAGTGTTGTAACACTTAAAGTTGTTGTGTTCTGACATGGGTGAATACCCAATCATTTTCATGGATGTCTTAATAAGTCTCAGGAGCACCAGATCTGGAAAATTCAACTTTAATTGATCTGCACCAGCTACACACGGTTGCGGTCCAATCCACGCATCTTACCCAGTTTAATATTTTATATATTTTAACTAAATAATATTAAATGGGAGATTTGTGTTTAAATATAAGAATGTGTTAATAATAATAATGTTATTATTATTATGGTGTCATAGATTATTTTGATGTTAAAAGATTTTAATTGGATGATTAATAATGTGTAATAGTTATCTAAAATTAATGAGGCCTTAGGGTATGGAAATGAAACGTTTGTCAAAATGAGGAGTTTCAGATTTAATAAATCTGCGTTTAATTAAATAAAGAGTTTCAAAATTATTATAGAATCATTTTTATTTAATAGAGGTGTTGAGTTTTATCTAATCTTAAATAATAATAATAATAATGAGATTATTATTATTATGGTTTTATGAGTATAATAATAATAATTAATTGTAGTTATTATTATTATTATTATTATTATGAATAAAAATAATTGAATTTGGGATTTTTTTAATTAAATCCTAGGAAAAGGGGGATTTAATTAATTGTTGTGAAAAGTGGTTTCATTTGATTAAATTGAGTTAAAAAGAATTTAATTAAATGATGTGTAGTGGTGATTGTAGGGTTTTATCAAAGAAGAGTTTTATTTTGTGATAATAATAATGATGGTTACTATTATGGCAGTTTCATCTATTTAATTTTAGGTTGAAATAAATTTAATTAAATGAGTTGTTTGGGGTTTCATTTAATTAAATTCAAGGTCAAAAGGAATTTAATTAATCACTGTGAAGTGGAAGTATTATTTAATTAGTCCATGTTGGGAGAATTAATAAAATAAAAATTAGTTGGATTTTTTAATTTAATTAAATTATGTAGAGAGAATTTAACTAAATAACACGAAGTAGGTAATTTATTTAATTAATTTTTTTGAATGAATTTAATTAAATAATGTTTTAATGAGGATTTGGTGGTTATCAACAAAGGGTAATATTAAAAGGCATGTAAATGAGGAGTTGGGTGTTATCTAAGAAGGGTAATATTAAATGCTAATATTAAATGAGGAATAAATGTGGAGTTGGGTTTAATTTAATTAAATTCAAGGTAATGAGGAATTTAATTAATTGATGAAAAATTGAGGTTTAATTTAATTAAATTAATAGTTAAGTTTAATTTAAAATCGCTTTGGGACCATTTTAAATTTAGATATCGGGTAGTACATGGTTAGTCAAATCGTGCAGGTCAGCTGCGTGGTTAACTGGTTTTTAAAATGTTATTTTATTTAATTTAAATGAAATAAATATTTATTAATAATAATAATATTAAGGATGTAATTATTATTATTGTATTTGTTTAATTAAATAAATGTTATATGAATTTAATTGGATGATTAATGGGGGATTTCAGAATTAATGATGAAATATTTATTTAAAAGTTAATTATTGAAGAAACATTATATTAAATAAGATTAAAAAATGTTATTATTATTATATTTTATCTATTAGTTGAATAGGGTGTTAGATAGTTGATTGGGAGAGAATTAAGGGGGAGGCGCACTGCAAGAGTAGTGAAACGCACTAGGCCCCCACCCCCTATGAGGTGGTATACACCCCCCTTTCCGGCTCTCCCTCGCGCGCTCGAATCCTTTATATATCTTTACAAATATTGTCTCTCTCATCAAGGTCAGTCTTCCTGCGTATTTTTTGGTATTTACATCGTCTATTTGACTCTTCTCTCACCTGGTTTTCTTGGTCAAAAACCTAAGGCTCGAGTTTAATTGGGTTTCTTTGTTTCTTCTATTCTAGGGTTGTGAAATCGGATCCTCTAGACCTGTTGGTCCATTTTTTGGTAACTGAAGCCAAGGGTGAAGCATTTATGATCATTCTTGGTTCATCTCCACATTTTTTAGTACAGTTTTAAACCCGTTATTTGGTTTCTCACCCCATGATTTGGATGCTTATGATGTTTTTGTGTTACTAATATTTTGGGTGTGCGTTGGTCCCCACCACACTATTTATAGGTTCCAGTTAATAGTGTCTATGTGTGACTACGTGCCAATTGAAACTCGTTGCTGCCAAATAAATCAAAGAGATGTGTATTAAATCTAGTTCCACCCCAAGGTAGGGTCCCTTTCTGAGTCCGAAATTTTATAAATGTATTAATAAATTTCTTACTGTACTTTTATTAAAAATTTAATCCATGTAGTGAAGTATTTATATTGAATTCCTCTGAATGTGAATTTATCATGTTTAATGATATAAGATGATAAAACTAATATATAATTTGTTTGATAAGTAATATCATGTTTTTGTAATAAATCCCCTCAATCGAGGTGTGTTTCCTTCAAACCAAAAAGAAGTGGTAGTGTTATCACATGTTCACTTGTGGTTTGAGTTTTCCATATATCTTCTTGTAAGTACTGATATATGATGGTTTGATGCCCCAAAATGAATATTTGATTGTTTTATTAATCATGGAAAGATGAGTTTATTAAATAGTGTTAATTAATTATTGAGTTATTTAAGGGATGTTAACCTTGTTGAACCATGTTAATTAATTGTGAATTAATTAAAATGGAAATGATGTGACAAATTAATTTTGGAAGATGAGATTTAGAATGAGATAATTAATTCTGGAAAATTAATTATGGGTTGTGATTTTTTTAGATTAATTAATTAATTTATTAATTAATGGTAATGTGTACTTAGTTAATTGTTGTGTTAGCTAATTGATTTGGAATATTTAACTAATCTATTGGATTTTTAAGGGAATAAGGATAATTAATTAGTGAATTAATTATCATGTATTTGTTTAAAAAATTTGGATAATTAAATGATGAGTTATTTATCTGGTTGACTTTCTTGTGGTTAATAACAATTAATTGTTAATTAATTATTAAATTTTGAGATTTTGAATGGTTTATTAATTGTGGAATTATTTAACAGGATATTTATGTTGTTAATTAGTTATTGAATTAATTAATGTATTTGATTAATTAATTTATGAGTTAATTAATTGAGGGTTTTGGGGTGTTAGACATGGCGTTCTTCACCAATGATAAATATATATGTAGGATTGATGTATGGATTGTGATACAAAGAATGATGCTACAAATACTCATGAGGTGTCGGTTAAGAATAATTAATTGTTAATTAATTATTAACTATTGAGATGTTTAATAGTTAATTAATTGTAGAATTATTTTACCAGAGATTTATGTTATTAATTAATTGTTGAATTGATTAACGGATTCGATTAATTGATTTATGACTTAATTAATGGATGGTTTCTGGGTGTTAGAGATGGAGCTCTACACCAATGATAAATTTATATGTATGATTGATAAATGGGTCATGATATAGGGATTGACTCTCCAAATAATAATAGGGTTCTAGACATGGAGTTCTACACCCAGCATGCATGTAAATTTTTCTTCTATGGGACAGGGAATGATGCTCCAAATACCCATCGGTTGTGAGGTAAGGACTGATGCTCCAAATACTCGCAAGGGTGCTAGACATGACGCTCTACACCCATTAATTGACATTGAAATATGGGTCTAATTGGTCGTACATGATTTGAAATAAATATTTAATGACAGATGATGTTAGGTAATGATTTTTGAATTGAATATGATAAATGTATTAGATTTGTTAAATAATTGGGTGAATCACTATTTAGTGGACGGACCCAGCAGTGAATCACTATTTATTGTGGATGGGCTCGGACATAGTACATAAAAGATTAAATTGAATATCTTATGACGTTTCATCCAAGCCAAATAATAGGATTAGATTCGGTCTTTACTTTGTTTGCTTAGATGGTCCTTAGAGACATTTATTGTGAGTGACTTGTATGGGGGATGTAGGGTGTAGGCCAGATCTCAAGATTTATATATTTTAATGAGTCTTGAATAATTGATAAATCAATATGAATGTGTGATGATTATTTTGTATGAATGAAAATGTATAATACAGGTTTGAACACTAGCTGAAGGCTAAAGCAGGTACTTTGGTATTTAGTTACAGTGTACGACTTACTTTATTTATGCATGATTTCACACTATTTAAATTATTTATTGAATGTCTGGATTTGGTGTAGACATTGGTGGTCTCGGCTTGTTGGGATTTATATCTCACACCCTACTGAGGCCGCCATTGCACTGGTGTACCCGATTAGATTCTATTTTGTTGTAGGATTGTGATATTTGAATATATGTTGGAGATATGAGTAGAGGACCGAGCGGAAGCTCGGGATGCTCGAAGAGATCTCTCTTGGGGATTTTAATCATTATTTATTTATTTATTTATTGATATGTAAAGCATGCTATATTTTTTATCGCTTTCATAGTTGTTCCATTATTACATGAATCCATTTATAACATTGGCATTGGCCATTTTGTTTCATTTAAGTTTTATAAAATTATGTCTTCAACTGCTTTATCTTTAATCACATTACATCCATCAATTTCTGATATTTTCCGCCATTTTCCTCTATTTTTACTCTAATAAGAGGGTATAGTATCCCTACTGACTAACTTTATACCTTCACTACTAGTCAGCAGCCTCTAGAATACTGGGAGTCGTGATTTAGGTCATTTGGTGACTGGTCTGACCATCAATTCTGGGGTGATCTGGGTCGGGACTTTACATCCACTCCCATCAAATTGGTTACAAAATCATCAATCATGTGTACAGTGGTCTACCACCTCATGAAATGATGCCATTAATTCTTCCAACACCACCTTCCACAGTTGGGAACAATAATATATACAAAGTATATAAATTATATTTATATAATATTTATAATTATGTATTATGTATATCATATATACCTATTTCTACTTTCCATTCCTTATGGGATAAGATAACGTTGCTCATCTGTATGATGGAATACCTCTATGAGAAGCGATGTGATTCGTTTTTCAAAAAATATTTACATGGAAGGTAATATGGTTAAAGTTAATGATTATACGTGATATAAATGACATAATTATGATATTAATGACATATTAATTGTAACGCCCTGACCCCAGAATCCCAGAGTCCGTGCATTATTTTAATACCTTAGCATGATCACAAAAGATCAAGTCTAGAAAGAACGATCAGTTTAGTAGCCTTGGAAGTACTATATACATTCATAAGGATCACATTACATCATAAATGGAAAACTAAAACAACATTGTTTCCATGGAAAACCATGATATCCCATAGACTATCCCCATAGGTCAGTCATAATATACATCTTCGCATCCTGGAAAAAATAAAACATACAAAGGGGTGAGCTCAGATGCTCAATAAGGATAAAAATATAGCAGAAACTTTCATAAATAAGCATAAAATTTAAGGAAATGTATAAGACTAAAACAAAAGCCTTTTAAAAATTATCTTCAACATAATATGGAAAATATAAAATCAAATATTTCCATTTACTTATTTACATGGATATTCTACTATTCGAATAATCACATGCAATATCAATAGCCACTTTCATAATGATGGAATGCATGATTCTAGACTTTTATAACCACATAGTCAAGTCCTTGTGACAAGACTACAAATAAGATTTTTTCAAGGCCTTGTGCCAAGTCACTAGTTTGTCTCATGAGGCCAACTGATGCATCGAGAAGCTATAGCGGCCTCTACCTGTCACTTACTAAGTCCAATGCATATCTCATATGAAAAGGTTTAAACATAACATGAACATTCGTATTAAAAATACCATAAAAATTTACAATACTTTATCCATATACTATGAATGGTATAAAAATAACACATCCACATTCAAACATATCACAAAACCTTCAATACAATATGGATGTTTTGTATCATAATAAATCAATTTCAAACAAGTTTAAAATCCATCAAAGGATATCAACATAGATGAAAATTATTTGTAAAAATCTTTGAGAGAAATATCTTTTTTTCGTGAAAACATTTAAAAGTAAAAAAATTTAAAAAGGAAGACATTTAAAGACATTTTTGAATCAAAGTGTCCCATACCACTTTGAAACTTTTGAAAAGAATTAAAATTTTAAAAACATTCATGTCCATATAAATAAATCCTTAAACAACATTTTGAAAACATGGAAATTAATGAGAATGATTTAGAAGAATAAATATTTAAGACATTTAAATTGATGTTTTATTAAAAATTAATTTAAAAAATCCATTTGAAAACTATTTTCTGAAACATGGAAAATTATAATAAATATGTCCCAGAAGATACTTATGTAAAAACAACCTTGAATAATAAAGAGATTGTAAAATTAACCCTTGACTTGTTCTTTAACTTGGTCAAGGGTAGGTTAACCTCCTGTATAATGGTGAAGTAATTGTTATTAAATTATACAAGAATAATATAAATTTATATGATATCATATATGACCTTTTAACATTGCTTTGTTAATAATATCTTAGTATTATCGTCATTTCGGGTGTTAACTGGTTTGTTTTCATTTATATGATTTGTTACATAAGTAATGTTTTTATGGATAGGATGTATATTATTCATATCCAAAATGGTATCAAGTATTTAAACATCATTTGTAATCATCAAATGAAAATTAGTCCTAAGTGGTTACAATGGGGAAATGAATCTTATCGTGTTCGTGGAGACGGTATTCCGTACGTACGCATGAGCGAAAATATCATTCATTTGATATTCAAATAATATATAATTGGATGGTATATCATATATACAGAATCATTATAATGTTATATTTAATATTTACATCATTTATACTCATTATTATACCCATCCAAATGATGAAATGTTTGAATAACAAACTACACCACGACGTGGAGACGGTAAGTCCTACTTATGCACGTGTGGTGACTTTTTCATTCGTAAGATGGATAAAATAACTAATATGGTTGTAACATTTTTATAATAAAATCACAGTATATAGAAGGTACTAGATTTATTATTTTATAATGGAAACAAAAAATAAGGAGGAACTGGAAGAAGAAAAGAACTTGAAAGAGGTGATGAAATATTTACCACTTCTTCAAGTTCTTTCTTTTGATTTGATCAAAAAGTGCTCCTTAAGATGGATTTATGACTAACGTAAGGCCAATCAGATGAAGTGAGGTAAGTTGAGAGGATATTTGGGTAGTGGTTGGCTGAGAAAAAAGGCTTTGAAGGAGTGAATTTGAGGGAAGGGGGAGTGCCCTTTTATAAGAGGGGTGAGAAGAACCCTAGGAAAAACTTAAAATATTATTTTATAATAAATTCATATTCAGTTTATAAAGGCTCAAAAGTGACTTATTGAAAGGATAGGGTGGGGAGGGGTCAAAATGATTTCATCCTATTGATTTTAGACAAGTTTAGGTCACCATATTAACCTTATCATTTATATTTAACTATTAGTTAAATAGTTTGACATTTACCATGTCTCTTTTTATTTTTATATTATATTGTTAATAAACTTACTATAACAAACCAAGAGAACCCCAAGTGGTTCATTATTAATATATGTAACCTTATCTAAGTCACTTTTCCAAACCTTAGATTTTTAAGAATAGAATATCAATTAATAATATAATATTTGTTATAAAAAACTATTTTGTGTCAATTCATGACACTATTTAATAATTGATTTTTGTTAAATTCATAAAATCTTTATTAATTAAAACTAAATTCATTTAATCAATTATAACATGTTATATTAACCTATACAATTCGTGTATGACATTAAAAATTTCAAATTATATTTATTTTAACATTTATAATATCATTTATTTGATTCTTTCATTAATAAGGAAAATAATAAATCATTATTGAGTCATAAATAATTATAATTATTTAATGTATAAAAATTAAAAATAAAATACCATTATGTAGGAAATATTTTTATATTTCTAATTAATATTTATAGTTGAAGAGATAACATTCATAACCCTATGTAAAAATTGTTTTACTAAAAGATATATGCTTTTGTAATTTTTTTATTTACTTTAACTTAATTAATATAAAGTGTAATTATCACTTACAAGTGGATCCATGGTGTCCCAAAATCGACCCAAGGATACCCATTGTCGGACATGTATCATCCAATAGGGTTATGACATGTTTTATGGTAACTTAATATTATTATAATATTATTCGTTTAACCCTTATTTACAGGGTTTACCCTTTAACTATGGTAAATAAAATATTTACCGAAGTAATTATTTAAAATGTCTAAAAATAAAAGTTACCTATTTAAAAAAGTTGGACCTCCTGATTCTAAACATGGAATCCATTTTTATAAATTCAAAACATAGAAGTGGCATAAATTAATTTAAAATTAATTCTCATTTTCCAAACAAAAAGCATGTTTTTAAGAAATATTAACTCTCAAAATATTGACACTTGTTTATGTCCAGTTTAAATGTGAAATTATGTCCAATGACCAAGATAATATTAAATGGTAAAAATATATTCTAATTATACTTTAAAACCACTCAATATTATAATTTATCACTATAAATTATTTTTACTAAAAAATTTGTTTTTAATTAAAGTTTAGTATTTTTCACTATTCATCAAAAATTGGAAGTTCTCATAAAAATACCAAAAATTAACCCTAAGTTAATTTTGATATTCCAAATAGAAAAATGAAGTCCAATTTGAATAGTAAAATTTATAAAATTTCAAAAAGTGTGTATTACTATTCATAACGGCTACTTTGATTGGTCACGTTGTGTTAGAATCTCAAAGTTGTGTACAATGCAAGCTGTTGAATTATTCAATGGGAAACGTACCATGGAAGCATGGGGTGTTAAATTCTCCCCTCCTTCAATAAATTGAATCCTCAAAATTTGAAATTGTTCTTTGAAAATAAAATGTTGAAAATAGAAAATACATTTGGGGAAAACCCACATCAGAAATAGGGTTAATATAATTTAGTTTTAATAAGAGGGAAAGGAAAATGAGAAAGTCACCACCAAATTAGAGTTTTTAATAGGAGACCACTGGTGGAAATTATAGATATGTAATTTTAGGGAAAACGTAAATATTTATAGGGACTGATTGAGGTCATCAATCATAAACAAGTGTAAATTTGAGGGCCTCAAAGCCATTAATCTATGATGATTTAAAATATCATCAGTTTAACAAAACATAAGGTATTAGGATAAATTTTTTTTGGTTTTCATATACCTTCCCTAAATGTTAAGAATTAATTTCATCTTAGAATAAGGTAAATATATATATATATATATACTTGACAAGTAGAGTTTCATCCTTCAACTAATTTCTACCACAAACTCATCTTTTACTCCAAAAGATAATATAACTCAAAAATATTATATTTATCCTAATCATATATGGTTCCAAATATTAACACATAACATTTAAATAAAGAAAAATATTTTTTAATAACCATGGACTTCCTGTAGGCTAGTGGTAAGTAATAAAGGCATGTCGCACTATGGTTCTGGCTTCGATTCCTACAGCTTTGTCCGATGTTATGGGTTATCGCCTGACCTATCGATTGTCCTTTTCCAAAAATAATCATAAGAAATGTTTTAACCTTAAACAATACTATCCAGAGTTCAACTTAATCCATTCCAATCTTTATAGTTATCTAAAATACCTCTGCCCAGAATCTCTGTAAAAGGTATCTAAATTCCAAAATCAATTGTAAAATCAGATTCCCCAAACAAAGTAAAGTTTCTCTTATTGTCACATACTGAAATTATGATTACCTTAGTCATAATAAAACCTTAATGAAAATAGCAAGTACTTCAGTACAATATTTATATATATCACATTATTATTATAACAAGAATATAATCCTTGAGTCCAAAAACACAAATATATTAATTATTCCACTTCAAATTTAGTAAAAACATAAGATTGGACTTGATCCCTTGGCCTTTTTTATGTAGGTTTCTCTGACGCTTAGGACATTAATTTTCATAATTCCCTATTTCTCTGTAATTTTAGCATTCAACATTGACAAACTCTTTCTTCCCCCTGAAATCACGAGCTTGGTGGAATTTTTCACCACACTTGTAACAAACTCTCATTTCTTTTAAGAAAGTACCGGCATGTTTCTTCCCACAATTATCACATAATGGAAAATCCTTCTTTCCCTTTTTTCCCTTTATATGTCTCTTGCTCCATCGTTCTCTTCTTCTCTTGCTTCACTTTATTGTTATAAGATTTAGAGAATTTCTTTTTTTCCTTGATAACACATGAGACTATGTCTTCGTACAATGAAAATAATTGTGACACTAATGCTTGATGGAGAAATGGTTTTAGCCCATCAAATAAATGGTAAATCATACTTCTTGGGTTACGTATATAATCTGCAGCATGCCTTGCTAACCTTGTAAATGTTTCTTCATACTTTCTGACATTCTCATCCTCATTTTTCCTCAGATTCAGAAATTTCCTTTCCATATCCTCTCGATGGTCATGAGGAAAGTATTTTTCTAAAAAAATTTCTTTAAACTTCCTCCATTCTATACTTGATAATTATTTATCTTCCTTTGTGTTTTGAATCAATTACCACCATTGATCAGCATCTCCAGTGAGGCGATAAATAGCCATGACAACTTTTTCTCTTTCACTACTCCCAAAAGCATGAAATATTTTCTCTAAGGAACTTATCCATTTCTCACCTAAAAATGTGTTTTAGTACCATTGAATGTTGGTGGTTGTTGACTCATGAATCATTATATCAATGATCCTCCGCGTTGTGGATCAGGGTGCTCTATATGGGTAAGGTTATTATTCATAACCTGAGTGAGTTGTCCTAGTATGGTGATAAGCTGATCAGCACCAGTTGTATCACCAGATCCACTATAATTATCTGGATTTGGAGGGAAATTCCAACATGGATTACGTGTGTGGATACGGTTTCCATTCCTTCCACTAAGCACCATTTCTAAACAATGGCATAAACTATATTAGTTTATGAATAAAAATATCTAATTCCATACTTGTAAAACACTTAACATAAATTGAACAGTTTATGGATATAATCCATAATCATAAAAATGTTTTATTTGAGAAATTATATACTCATAAACCCTTCATAACGGTTTTAAAAAAAATGAGAATTATCCTAAGAATATCCCCCGGCAGTGTCGTAACCAAGAGTGCAGTAAGGCCCGTTGTCGTGCACCTGTTCTCATTCGAGTCTTGATCAATGTGGTGTTATTATGTTTTATCCCTAAGTACATCTGTTCCAGAGCCTCCTCTACATGCTCATATCCATATAGGGATTTATTTCTTGGAAAACTCACAAAATCTCAACAGTACCGGAATTCTAGGAATTTCTTCTATATTAATCCTCATAGTTTATCTTAGGGTAATGCGCTCTAATCAGAGTTTATCTAAATCTAGTTTCCAAGGTTTGAACTAAACTTCCTCTGATAGAAACTGTAACGCCCCGACCCTGGAAGCTGAGATTCGTTGCATTATTTTAATACATGTCATGATCACAAAATATCAAGTCTCAAAAGACCGATTAGTTTAGTAGCCTTGGAAGTACTAGATACATTCATAAGGTTCGTATTACATCATAAAATGGAAAACTACAATAACATTGTTTCCATGGAAATCCATGAGATCCCATATACTATCCCTATAGGTCAGTCATAATATACATCTTCGCATCCTGGGAAAAATAAAACATAGAATAGGGTGAGCTCAGATGCTCAGTAAAGATAACAATATAATGGAAACTTTTATAAATAAGAATAAACATTTAAGGAAATTTATAAGACTAAATCAAAATCCTTTTAAACTTGAACTTCTTCATAATATGGCAAAGATAAAATCAAATAATTCCATTTAATTATTCACATGGATATTCTACTAGTCGAATAATCACATGAAATATAAATATCCACTTTCATAATGATGGAATACATAATGCGAGACTTTCATAACCACATAGTCAAGGCCTTGTGCCAATACAACAAATAAGATTTTGTCAAGGCCTTGTTCTAAGACACTACATTGTCTCATTGGACCTACTGATGCATCTAGAAGCTATAGCAGGCGCCACCTGTCACTTACTAAGCCCAATGCATTCCTCATATGAAAAATTTTAAACATAACATAAACATTCGTATTAAAACTACCATACAAAATGTCAATAATTTATCCATAAACTATGAATAGTATAAAAATAACACATCCATAGTAAAACATATCACAAAACCTTCGATACAATATGGAAGTTTTGTATCATGATAAATCAACTTTAAACAAGTTTGAAATCCATCAAAGGATACTGACATTAATGAAAATGATTTTTAAAATTCTTTGAAAGAAATATCTCTTTTTCATGAAAACATTTAAAAGTCACACAATTTAGAAAGGAAGACATTTAAAGTCATTTTTGAATCAAATTTTCCCATACCACTTTGAAACTTTTAAAAGGAATTATAATTTTAAAAACATTCATGTCCATATAAATAAATTGTAAAAAACATTTTGAAAACATAGACATTAATGAGAATGATTTAGAAGAATAAATATTTAAGACATTTAAAATGATGTTTTAGTAAAAATTAACTCAAAAATAATCCCTTTGAAAACTATTTTATGAAACATGGACATGGATAATAAAAATGTCCCAGTAGATACTTACGTAAAAACAACCTCCAGTAATAAAGAGAATGTGAAATTAACACTTACCTTGTTCTTTTCCTTGATCGAGGGTAGGATAACCTCTTGTATAATGGTGAAATAATTGTTATTGAATTATTAAATAATCATATACATTAATATGATTTCATATATGATCTTTTAATATTGCTTTGTTAATAATATATTAGTATTATCATCATTTTGGGTGTTAACTGATTCTTTTTCATTTATATGATTTGTTATGTAAGTAATGTTTGTTATGGATAGGATGTATCTTATTCATATGCATAATGATATCAAGTCTTTGAACATAATTTTTAATCTTCAAATGAAAATTATTCTTGAATGGTTACGATGGGGAAATGAATCTTATCGCGTCTGTGGAGACGGTATTCCATACGTATGCATGAGTGACGATATCATTCTTTTGATATTAAAATAATATATAATTAGATGGTATATCATATATAAAGAGTCATTATAATGTTATATTTATTATTTAAATCTTTTATATGCATTATTATACCCATCCAAATGATGAAATGTTTGAATTACAAACTACACCACGACGTGGAGACAGTAAGTCATACGAACAAAAATGTGGTGACTTTTTCATTCATGGGACGGATAAGATAACTAATATGGTTGTAAATTTTTTGTAATAAAATCACAGTATATAGAAGATTCTGGATTTATTATTTTAGAATGTAAACAACAAACATGGAGGAAGTGGAAGAAGAAAAGAACTTGAAAGAGGTGATGAAATATTTAACACTTTTTTGAGTTTTTCCTTTTGATTTGTTCAAAAATGATCTTTAGGATGGATTTATGACTAAATTAAGGCCTCTAGGATGATTTTATGGAATTTTAGAGGATATTTGGGTAGTTTTTGGCCAATCCAAAAGGCTATAAATGTGTTAATTTGAGGGAAGGGGGAGTGCCCTTTTATAAGAGCGGCGAGGGGCACCGTAGGAAAAGCTTAAAATATTTTTTTATAATAAATTTATATTCGGTTTATAATGGATCAAAAGTGAATTATTGAGAGGATAGGGTGGGGATGGGACTAAATCCTTTCAACCAATAGATTTTAGATAGGTTTAGGTCACCATGATAACCTTATCATTTATATTTAACTCTTAGTTAAATAGTTTGACATTTACTGTGTCTCTTTGTATTTTAATATTATATGGTTAATAAACATACTATAACAAGCCAAGAGAACCCCAAGTGGTTCATTATTAATATATATAACCTTATCTATGTCATTTGGACAAACCATATATTTTTAGGAATAGAATATCAATTAATAATATAATATTTGTTTTAAAAACACTTTTTTGTCAATTTTTGACACTATTTAATAATTTATTTTTGTTAAAGTCCTAAATTATTTATTAATTCAAAATAAAATCATTTAATAAATTCTAATATGTCATATTAACCTATAAAATTCTTTTATGGCATCAAAACATTCAAATTATATTTATTTTAACATTTATAATACCATTTATTTGATTCATTCATTAATAAGGAAAATACTACATCATTATTGTGTCATAAATAATTATAATTATTTAATGTATAAATATTATAAATAATATACAATTTTTTAGGAAATATTTTTATCTTTATAATTAATATTTATAGTTGAATATATAATATGCATAACCCTATGTAATTTTTTTTTACTAAAACATATATTCTTTTGTCATTTTTGTATTTACTTTAACTTAATTAATATAAAGTGTCATCATCACTTACAAGTGGATCCATGGGGTCCCAAAATCAACCCAAGGATTCCCATGGTAGAACATGTATCATCCAATAGGGTTATGACATGTGTTAGGGTAATTTAATATTATTATAATATTATTTTTAACCCTTATTTACCGGATTTACCCTTTAACCATGGTAAATAAAATATTTACCGAAGTAATTATTCAAAATCTCTAAAAATAAAAGTCACTTATTTAAAAAATTTGGACCTCCTGATTCTAAATATGGAATCCATTTTTCTAAATTCAAAACACAGAATTGGCAAAAATTAATTTAAAATTAATTCCCTTTGTCAAAACAAAAAGTGTGTTTTTAAGAAATATTAACTATCAAAAGATTGACACTTGTTTATGTCCAGTTTAAATGTGAAATTATGTACAATGACAAAAATTAGATTAAATGGTAAAAATATATTCTAATTATACTTTAAAACCACTCAATAGTATAATTTATCACTATAAAATATTTTTATTAAGAAAGTTGTTTTTAATTAATGTTTAGTATTTTTCACAATTCATCAAAAATTGGAAGATCTCAGAAAAATACCAAAAAATCACCCTAATATAATTTAGATATTTCTAATCCAAAAATGAAGTCCAATTTGAATAATAAAATTTATAAAATTTCAAAAGTGGGTATTACAATTCATAACGACTACCTTGATTGGTCGCGGTGTGCTAGAATGTCAAGTTGCGTACAATGCAAGTTATTGCATTATTTAAAGGGAAATGTACCATTTAATCATTGGGTGTTACAGTAATCATTTTTTAAAGATAATATATTTCATTTGACTTATTACCTTTACACTCACATAAAGATGATAACATCATTTGTGTTCATGTAGAATATCACCTTCATGATGCAATGTGACTCTCAATTTATCACTGATCCACATGAATGATAAATATACATATATAATATCATAATTATGATTTAAATATATTTATATAAAGATAAAATATTTCTTATCCCCTTTTGATTATGATTAGTGAAAAATGGAAAGTGTTACTCATATGTACGTATGCCAAACGTCTCCATGATCGTAACGTACTTCATTTTTCCTAAACATCATTAATGATTCTTTTTAAAGGTATAATGGATGTAAAAAATATGATTATAAATCATTATTATTATTATGGATATTATTAAATTTTATAACATGTTCAATGATTGGACCTTTCATGATGAAAAATGCATGAGAAAAGAAGACAATTAACATGTGAGATAGTGAAAATAACAAAAGACTATCAGTTAAAGGGAAATAAGATGTTATAAAAAGATCATATATGATATATTAAATATTGATATTGATATTTTATAAGTTAATAATATGTTTAAATCCACTATAATTTAGGTTAAAAATCTTTCAACCAATAGGAAGTGTAAGGTTACAGATCTTTTCTCAATTTCATTTCATTGAGTCATATTGTAATGTTATGCATGTAATTTCTTTTATGTGGGTAAATAATTACCCTTTGACATGTAATATCACGATTAATTTATTATTTATAATGTTTTAAAATTTAAATTTAATTATTTCATCTAAGGGTATATGAATCAAAAATTACCAAGTTGTAAATAATTTTAAAACAGAATTTCTTTTCTTTAAGTTATATTACTCCTTCATTGTATTCGATATTCTAATATTATGTGTGCAATGACTCTAGAATATATATATATTTTTATTTATACTTGTTTTATGTGTATTTATAGTTGATACACATAATATAATCGTGGAATAATTCTCACTTGAACTTTGTGATCATTTTAAGAGTTTATTTCACAATCTCATTCTAATCAAGATTGTTTATTCATGAATTTTAGTGAAAGGAAATTATTCAATCATTGTATAATAATCCCATTTAATTTTCTTATAATATGGTTATTTGTGATATTTTCAAGTAGTATTACTATTTCTATTCTTTATCAATTAAAATAATTGAGAAACGTTTTTTAAGAATATACAACTTTATTCCACTATTCGGTCGAAAATATATTTTCTTCCAAAAACAATTTTTTTAAATGTGTTTTAAAATATGTTTTTTTAAATTTAAAAAATTAATTATAAAAGTAGTTTTCTCCCATTTTAAATATTTTAAAAAAATCAAATGAATCTTATGTATTTTACCAAATAATTCTCGATTTGATTTTATCGAAATTGTGAATGGAATCTTATTATCATTTTAAAAACATGGTACTTTCCAAAAACACTTATAGTGAAAAATGAATGTTCTTTTTAAGTTTTATAAAATATAAAAAATTATCTACCATCATTACCATAATTTGTTTGAATATTCATTTGATAGTTCATGATGATATTTTTAAATAATATTTTTATTAATGTATTTTTCAAAGAAAATGATTTTAAAAATGTTTTTCAAAATGAAATAGATATTTTCCTCATGAATGTTTTCAAAATATTTTTATGGTATTTATATTAATAAATGAAAGAAAACCATTATTCTTACTTCAATAGGTATATGTTTATACCATTATTATTTATCCTTTGGATAATTTACGATCATTTTGACCATGGATAGTATTGACATTCACTTCCTTTTTTCATTTTCTAGTCACTATCTTTACTTGAAATATTAAATTTCCTCCAATCATTAGACATTAAATTTATTTTAAACATTCTTATTATATATTTTGGATATTACTATTCCTTAAACTTTATATCATTTTATCATACAGTGTTTACATTGAAAGCTATTTTTTATGTAGGGAAATATGTATAACTCTATATTCACTACTCAATATGAATATTTCCTGATAATTCAAATTTTTTATCAATTAAATTTATTATTTGATATATTAGGAATGATTTGGACCTGAAAGACTTGGTTGAGAATTAATTAATGATAGAAACGTGATGCATCTATAGTCACATGAGATGAATTAGTTGTTTTTCCTTAGTTAAATGGGTTTCTACCCATCAATTTCAAACTACCTTTAGAATATATCTTAATGGTAAAAGTATCATTCTTCTAGAAAACATGACATCTAATAATTTATAATTTTAGTCATTAAGATTTAATTTTTTATTATCCATGATATTTTCACTATGATATTATCTCTAGATGAATTTTATTTTCAGTTTATTGACTAAATGGAATGTTTTTTCAATCATTTACCTATCCATATTGATTATGACATATCCAGATAATTAAATAGAATGTTTTCTTAGTTATTTACCTTTCCATGTTGATTATTCCTTATCGAATTATTTAAATGGAATATGGCTTAGTTGTTTACTTTTCCATGTTAATTACGATTAATGATTCATGATAGCTTTCATTTTACTTAACCCTTACTAGTCATTTGAGCTCACCAATATTTTGTTTACATTCACTAAATTTTTTTTCAGTTTACTAGATTTATATCTAGGGATATGATGGATGGAATAAAGTTATTCTAAAATATTTATGTTTTAATTTTTTTTAAATGTATTATAGGAATCATGTATATATCTATTTTACCAAGACTATTAAACTATTCAATCCTTTAGGATTTGATCTTTGTATCTTATGACAATGTAGTAAAGTTGGAATTAGCTCTAGGTTTTGGGGGTTGGGGTTGCTACTAACTTCCCGCTTCCCTCCAGGTGTGATTTTTTTTGCGGCATTTCACCTAGTTTGTTTCCAAAAAAAATCAAGTAATTGTCTCCTGTTCCCTCATCTTGACTAGTTCAATATTTATTGGATTTCTCTCTTTCTCAAGGTCTTAGTGACCTAGGGTTTTTTGTAACACCCCAAGATTTTATGAAAAATATTCTTTTAATTTTATTGATGTCTTATGTTGTACGCTACACCAAAAGGAGATTGCACTACAGGCATCCCTGACTTGTCTTGTATTACACGCAATCGCGACCTTCCACAATTGCGTGTGTTGTATGCAATACCAAGTTTCACTAAACAATGATAAGTTATATAAACTAGCCATTATGAATAGTAATACCCATTTTATTCATTGGGATATGATGAATGATTTATGTTTATGTTGTGGCACACATAAGAATGATTTCATTATGAGATGGGTGGGACCTATATCTCCCTCCAATGCATTGGGTAAAGATTTATATCTCATGAGATAGACATAGTGGGAAAGTTAAGTTAATCTGGTTCAGTGTTACAGGACTGAAACGAGGAGTGAACTCGATTCAGAAAGGGACTTTGTCCACTAATATGGTCTTGGCAGCAATGCCTTGGCTACTATGGAAATCATAACATGTGTTGAATGGTTTCCATAATTACATGATTTATTCCCATTGTATTTTATCATGTTTGATGTTCCATTATGATATATGCCTTACGTACTTCCACGATTTATGTCTTTGCTCAAGATTTTGATGTTTAAATTTCATGTTCAGGTTTTTGCTTTCAAATGATTATGGATTATTTTATGTTCTCTATGCTTACCCTTACTGAGCATCTGGGCTCACCCTTTAAATTTTTTCTTTTCCCCTGGATTTAAAGAAAGATTTTAGGTAAGAAAACAAAAAGGGGAATATCATTATGGGAGATGTGGAAGATCTTTCACCATGATTAGAAGATTAAATTCCAAGTTTCCAAAGGCACTAAACTATTATGGTCCTTGTGTGTATGTGTTTGTTATGTATTAATTATTCCTCAAAAGTAATGTAATGTCCATGTACGTCATGATCTGGGTCTCTACAGTTGGTTTCATAGGAAAGGTTTAGTTAACCTTTGGAAACTAGGATGCGAAATCTTTAGTGAGATCCCTTGAGATATTTCTAAGGTATGTATAGGGATGTCCCTAAGGTTAAGTATAAGTATAGGTTATAGTCCTAGAATTATGGTAACAATATTAGAATTAAACCTAAGATGTTAGATATTAAAGGTACTCCCCCTTTATTATGATGTTTTCCAAGCATGATTTTTTCCTCTCACACTATTCTTTTTGGGTTTTAGATGATTGCTGGAACCTGAAGGAACCGTGTTGATCAATGTAATTGACAATGCAATGATTGTCCTCCCGAGAAACCAAATGTGATGGGAGATGGAGTGCAAAATCTTATTGCTATACTTACATAAGCTATGAATCATTCTGGATTTCCAAATGATCAGAGAAGGGAACAATATTCTATTGAGTCCTTCATGAGGCAACGTCCACCGTCTTTTAATGGGTCTTCTAATCCACTTATTGCTGAACAATGGATTAGTACCATTGAAAATTTATTTTCCATACTTCACTGTTCAGAACATGAAAAAGTCATTATAGTTGTTTACCATTTAGAAGGTGATGCAGACCAGTGGTGAACTCTAATTAAGAATACAAGACCCCAAGATGAAATTGAATCCATGGAATGGGACGAGTTCAAGAACTTGTTTTTCAGTAAGTACTTCCCTTTTATTCTTCGAACAAATATGGAAAAGGAGTTTCTTGAGCTTAAGCAGAAGGATGATGAATCTGTTGGTATATACAAAGAGAATTTTACAAGACTTTCAAGGTATGCATCTGGATTTATCATCCAACATGAAAGTAAAGTTAATCAATATTTTAGTCGCTTAAAACCAAGTCTTCGAAGGGCATTAGCTATAAGAGACTTCGATAGCTATGAGTAAATTGTGCTTTTTTCTATCAAGGTAGAACTGGAAGTTGGTGTAACATATCCATCTCATGGTTTAGACAAGAAACAAAAGATGGAGTTCAAGGAGAAATCTCAGAATAATGGTGAAAAAAATATGATTGTTTCTTTATGCTCAAAGTGTGGAAAGATGCATAGTGGAGATTGTCTTAAAGGGACTAGAAAATGTTTTAAGTGTGGAAAATAAGGTCATCGATCAGCTGAGTGTCGAAGTAATGGAAAAAGGGTTTCTAATGATGTGAATAAAGAAAAGACTGCAGAGAACTCACCACCAACACTTCAATACTTCAACTGCAAGGAAATGGGGCATTATGCTAATCAATGCCCTAATCCAAGGGTTAATGATGATCAACGTCAGCAACCTCTTAAGAAAAAGGATAAAGGGAAGTCACATGCAATCACTATTTGTGATGTTGAGTATGACAATGATGTTGTGTAATTATTAAGTGTTTATGTAATGGGATTTCAAAATAGTATCATGGAATCTCATTTATAGTATCGTGGAATTTTGAAATATCTGTGTATTGGTCCATTGAGGTTTTCTATAAGAATATGGTACCATGAAAAGTGATTCAAATATTTTGGAAAGTAGATGATATGGGAATAATTAAGGGATAAGGAGAAAATAAATTGTTTGATAGTATTCATGAGCTCATGATTGATACAAGGACTAAGTGATATCATGGTTTGAGTATATAGAATTTTGGGGATTTTGGTATGTGGAAAGTGTTAACTTTTAACTACATTCATGTTTTCACTAAGATTAAATGGGTATTCATTTTTCAAAAGAATACATGATTAAGGCCTTCGAATGTTTGGAATGTGACCAAAAAATTATATCGTATGATATATGGGGGATAAATGATGGTATTCACGTACTTGTTATGTGGCCTCTCAAGTAATCATTTTTTTTACAGTATGAGATTAGATAGAAGTATTTTCAATAAGCTTAAAGGTTGGAATGGATTAAGTTTGACATCAGATATAATTATTTAAGGCTAGATTTTTTTTGATATTATTTATGGAATGTTATAATGATGTAGTTTTAGAAAAAGAACAACCTGCAGGATGGGCGACAACCCGTCGCGTCGGAAAAGGCTGTGGGAATCGAACCCGCAACGGAAGTGCGATAGGCCTTTATCGCCTACCACTGGCCTACAAGAATTCCCTGTTTAGTAGAAACTAGTTTTATTATATTAATCAGTATGATATATAAAGTATAAGTCCATTTTTGGAACCATATATGATTAATCTCACTATAGATAGACTTATGTATTTTTGATAACTTTTTATAACCTTTTGTTTGAGACAGATAGAATGACCCATCATTCTATCACATGATATGATAACACTTCATGAATGACAACTTCAACTTCATTTCTTTAAGAGATGAAGTTGAAATTGTCCAAGGAACGACCAACGGTGAGACTGTACCAAAATCATGAAAGTATTTCTTCTAATTCCAATTTCTTCAACTTTAGGGAAATGATCTTGAAAACCAAAAATGTTTTCCTAGTGTACTTATATCCGATGAATAAGATGGTACCTTAGATCATCACAAATCTATGGCTTTGTGATTGTTGGTTTCTTTATAGCCATGTTCTCTACCACTCTCCATCAGAACATGATGATTAGATTTCTCTTCCATATCCATATTGTCACCTATGTTCTTCTATGTGGAGGTCAGTGATTAGTTAATTTGGTTAACCGTTACATTTTATAATTTAGTTTTTAAAGATTGGTTTTGGTATTCCTTTTTACTATGTGGGTTTCTATTAAATAAACTTTCGAGTAGTAAACCATTTATAACCCTGATGAATTTCGAGGGCGAAATTCATTTTAAGGGGGGTAGAATGTAACACCCTGAGATTTTATGAAAAATATTCTTTTAATTTTATTGATTTCTTGTGTTGTATGATACACCAAAATGAGCTTTCACTACACGCATCCTTGACTTGTCTTGCATTACACGCAATCGTGACCTCCCACGATAGCGTGTTTTGTACGCAATACCACGTTTCACTAAACAATGATATGTTATATAAACTATCCGTTATGAATAGTAATACACACTTTTTAAAATTTTATAAATTTTATCTTTCTAAATGGACTTCATTTTTGGATTCGGAATATCGAAATTATCCTAGGGTAAATTTTTGGTATTTTTCTGAAAACATTCTATTTTTGATGAATAGTGAAAACACTAGGGTGCTATTTAAAAACCGAATTTTTATTTAAATAATTATTTATTTTATTTAAAATTATTTTTGGTCAAAATTGATACATAATACCTATATAAGTTCAATGTAAGTCATTTGAGTCATTTTATAATAATTTTAGATATATAAAACATTTATTGAACTTTTCACCGTCTTTGACCCACCTCCTAGGAGAATTTAGAAAATTACATAAAACATAATTTTACCACTTCTGTGAGTGGAATTTGAAAAATCTGAGAGACACGGTTAATATCAAGTACTAAAATGTGGTTCAATGAGATGAAAATAATTTTTGGTGAATAGTAACTTTTTACTTTTATTTACCTCAGTTAAAAGTAAATAGGGTAATTAAGGGTAAAAATGATATTATTATTACCCTAACACATGTCCTAATTCTATTGGATAAGTGTAATTAGACCAAAAAAACCTTAGGAATAAAATATGACCATTTCGGTCCACTTGGATTAGATTAGGACATTTATTATTAATTTATTTAAAGAGGGGTTAAAATAGTTAAAATCAAAGTTTAATAACTAATTCATTTTTAATATAGGGTTATGCATAAGATAAATTCGACTATAAATATTCATTAAAAATATAAAAAGATATCCTACCTAATGGTATTTTATTTATAATTTTTATACATTAAATAATTCAAGTTATTTATGACACAATGGTGATGCAGTAATTACCTAAAAAATGAAATATTAAAATAATTGATATTATAAATACCCAAATAAATGTAATTTCAGACTTTTTATGAATTCCACTAATTTTATAGGATAATATGACATGTTAGTATTGATTTAAGTAACTTTTTTCGAACTAATCATGCTGTTATGAGTTTCAAAAAAATCAATTACCAAATAAGGTCAAAATTGACATAAAATAGTTTAAAAAAAACTATTATATTATTAATTGTTATTTAATTCCTAAAAATCTATGGTTCGGCCAAATTACATATATAATTATATATATATTAATAATGTATTACTTGGGGTTCTTTTGGCTTGTTATAGTATGTTTATTAACCATATAGTGTAAGAAAACAAGAAGACACGATAAAAGATAAATTATTTAACTTAGAGATAAATCTAAATGATAAGGTTAAAATTGATACCTAAACTTGTCTAAAATCTATTTGTTGCGATAATTTCGACCCATCCCCACTTTATCTTCTAAATAAATCAATTTGGAGCTATTATAAATCGAATATGACTTTATTATAAAATAATATTTTAAGTTTTTTCAAAGGTGACCCTCTCCTCCCTTATAAAAAGGGCACCCCTTCCCTCTTCTCTTCACACCCTTTTGAGCCTTTAAGCTCGGACAAACCCTGCCCATTTTTCTTTTCCATTTCCCTAGAAACATTCTATAGGTTCTGGTCTTCTCAAAAGACTAACTCTCATTCTTTAAGAGGAATCTTAAGGGAGGTGCGTCGAAGAAGAGGTTATCTCTTCTTCCAATTTTCTCAAGTTTCTTTCTTATTCTACTTCTTTTTCTTTAGTTGTCTCATTATAAAGTAATAACATCAGTATTACTTATATAATTATATGTTATTATAAATTTGAAACAACCCTATTTTACCTTCTATCCATCCTACAGAAAACGAAATCACCGCGTGTGCATACGTACGGAATACCATCACACGTCATGGTGTAATCTGTTTTCGACCACCACCTTACTTGGATGGGTATAATGGTGTAAATAAATAACTATATATGATTATTCTAAAGTTATATTAATTCTGAATATTATACATACACTTAAATACAATTCCACGATCATGGGAGTGATATCATCACTTGTGCGTACGTACGGACTACTGTTTCCACGACGCGATGAGATTCATTCTCCATGTTAACCATTCAAGAATGATTATAAAGTATATATAATTAATAATAATGAAATATATGACAAACTTAAGCTACTGGATTTATGTATATATATATATGTGTCATCTACTTACTTCTATTCAAGTCAATAAAGAAATGAAAACATTGTTCATGCGTACGTACGACCTACCATCTCCATGAACGGTGTGTTTCATTTCATTTATCTATATATTATATATATATACTGAATATATTTGATATATAAATCATGTTTTACATTCTGGAAGTATGTAAATCATGATATAAGTAATAATAATATCAAGAACAACAAGTCCAAACACCTATGATAAATGAAACAATTTTACCTGAAACGCTACTTTAACATGGAATTGACAAATAAACGGGTAATATAAATACCTAAGTGAACTATATAGTATATAATAACAATTAATATGATTATTTAATAATTCAATGACATTATTTAAATCATTATAGAGGAGGTTTGGATACATACTAAGCATATCGGACATAAGGTAAGGGATAATGTTGCAATCTCAATTGTTTTCTATCCGAGATTGCTTATATGTAAGTATTTACTGGGGTTATATTTATCATCCATGTCCAAGTTTTATAAAAATGTTTTCATGTATGTTTAAAGTTCTTTTTACCCATTTTTGACTTTTACTACATGGTATGTAAGGAATCTTTTTTTGTTTACCATACGAGGTACTTTTTGACTTTTCCGGAAAAAGTATGAGAAGAATGTTTTTTTAACTTATACGGAATGAACGGGTTTTTACGGTTTCATAATGCGTTATTTTCAAGAAGTTTACACTACAAGATTTCATGATTATTTTGAACAAAATCCTTTTATTTTAAAATTTCATGGCATTTTGTGAAAAGAAAATGATTTTGAAGAAAAAAAGGATATTTTCCTCAAGAATTTATTTCAAGTGTTTTATCAAAACCATTTTCCATCTAAGAAGACATTATTTCACATGTGTATGTTTCAAGTATAATGTCTCTATGATTTACATGGTTTCACTTCCCTTATGGTTAAATTATATCCATTTGTTTTATATGGATTATGTTATGATGGTATGATGTTTATGAAACCCATTTTATTATTTGGGTTATGATGAATGATTTATGTTTATGTTGTGGCACACGTAAGAATGATTTCATTATGAGATGGGTGGGACCTATATATCCCTCCAATTCATTGGGTAAAGATTTATATCTCATGAGATAGACATGGCTGGAACGGTAAGTTAATCTGGTCTAGTGTTACAAGACAGAAATGAGGAGTGAACTCGATTCAGAAAGGTACTTTGTCCACTAAGATGGTCTTGGCAACAATGCCTTGGCTACTATGGAAATAATAACATTTCTTGAATGGTTGCCACAATTACATGATTTATTCCCATTATATTTTATCATGGTTGATGTTTCATTATGATATATGCCTTACATACTTCCATGATTTATGTCTTTGCTCAAGATTTTGATGTTTAAATTTCATGTTCATGTTTTTGATTTCAAATGTTTATGGATTGTTTTATGTTCTCTATGATTACCCTTAATGAGCATCTGAGCTCACCCTTTAAATTTTTTCTTTTCCCCAGGATTTAAAGAAAGTTTTTAGGTAAGAAAACAAAAAGGGGAAGATCTTTATGGGAGATGATGAAGATATTTCACCACGATTAGAAGATTAAATTCTGAGTTTTCAAAGACACTAAACTATTACGGTCCTTGTGTGTCTGTGTTTGTTATGTATTAAGTATTCCTCAAAAGTAATGTAATGTCCATGTACATCATGCTTTGGGTCTCTACATTTGTGATATTTGAATTTTATTAGGTTTGGGTGTTTATGGTTTGGATGGCCTATCTAGGATCCCAATTACCATAACAATGGGATTTCCATCATAGGAAAGTGTTTTTCACCAGTTATTAAGAACTTCTCTTTATTAAAGGTATGTTGTTTCATCTAGAACTATTACTTTATAAATTATTATTTATATTTTTTCCAAAAATTTTTTCAATTAATATACGATATATATGGTAGTTTTGAATGATTTTCATATATTGTAACGTTCTGGTTCCAGAAGCCACCCAAAGGCGCCCCGTACCCAGTTGGTCACATGGCCTCAAACACGTTTCCCCCAATGCCAGAGGCTTCCGACTAGCAGCGAGGGCCTTAAGTGTGATAGTGGGGAAACTATGCCCTCTTTGACAGAGTAACACAACAAAAGAGAAACAAATATAAAATAGAGGAAGAAATAAATATCCAACAACAGTAAACAGGTGAAGACTAAGATTATAAACAACTGGAAGAAATATATATAAAATTATGCATGGTACATACATCTAGGAAAATAACCAAACAAGTTATAATGTCAAATATAACCAATACTAAACCAAAGTTCAAAAGAAATCGATAAACTTCTCCTTAGCATCGCAAGACTAAGCTTGGTCCCATGCTCTCCAACTCCATAGCAAGTCAAATACCTAAAGTAGAAGGGCACTTTCCATTCTCTATACCTGCAATAATATAATCTGTTTGGGCCCAAAAGAATGGCCCAAACAGGGTGTGAGACAAATCCCAATAAGAAACCACCACAAGATCCGTGCCTAACAGTCAGTGAATATATGGAAGGTAAAAGTTTAGAAAGAAGTAAACAAGGAAGTACTCAATAGTAACAACTCAAAATTTCAAATATGAAGCAACAGCTAATCAAAGTAGATAATCACAAAAAGGTAACCATCTGGGAAGTACTCATAGAATATCCACTCTGGTTCTACCTAGCAGATACAAGTAACCCTCTGGGAAGCACACACAGTCTCACCCCTCTGGTTCAACTAAACTATAGACTCTCTAAGGAAGTACTCACTATCAATTCCCCCCTATAGTCTCGTATCGGTACTAAAGGTGCTCTAGAGAAGCACTTACGTCACATTCCCTCTGTGGCCCACGTCGAGGAACTACAAACATTATGAGCAAGCACTCAACATCAATTCCCCCTATGGTCTCGCATCGTAATATTATAAAAGACACTATGGAGAAACCCTTACGTCCATTCTCTCTATGGTCTAATACACTTAGTTCTCACGGCCCTATGTAAATCAATAAGTATAGCATCGCGTATCATCCCAAGTAATCCTCAAGAAATACTTGGATAGAATTCTATAGAATATCGGCATGTCAGAACAATAGTCACGCCATCCTACAATACTAGGCATGGGAAAGTTAACAGCAACCTAACATGCAACTAGACCCAAAGGTCAAAACAGGAAGAACATGCATGGGAAACACATCCAAAGAATAAATATTCAACCTATTGACAGACAATATCATCTAATCAAGCATACAAGCATATCAAACAGACAATAGGACTAAAACGGTAAATGCACAATACCCCGTTCATAGTTATTGGGAAAATTTGCACATAAAACTCAAAGAATTTCAACAGAAAGGCACAAACCACCTACCTCGGCATTGGGAGATCAATATAATCAAACCTCGAGGATTTAATAGCCTTATAATTCCGTAGATATATGAAAACATATAAAACATTCAACCCATGATAACTCACTAAGGAGGAGAAATCAAGGTATGGTGATCTAGGAGAAAAGAGAAACCACTGATGCGATTCTATTGCAACAGACGGAGTTCGATTCAGAGTATAGATGCTCGCTCAGGGGCTCGTCGAAGATCCGCGGTCGTACAGAGCTATTGGTTAAATGGAACTTAAAAGAAGCGAGTTCTGGAAATTAGATATGACCCCGGTTAATTTAATACAAAAAAAGTATGTGGTGTGTACTTTTGAAGTACAAGGCATGTACATTTCTTTTCTTTACTTCGCTTTAGGCGGCCTCCACATCACCCCACATGACCGTTTGTGTGGCCATGACATGGCCAGCACACTGCCTCCTGCATCAATGCAGTACAGGGCATGTACTCACAATGTACATAGTGTATACTTCAAAAATTTACAGAAACTCCTCTTTTCTCAAAAACACTAGAAAAGAGAAAAACATACCTGAAAAGAAGATCTGGATTCTTAAAACTTCCACCCTAAAAAAATTTGTCCTTGGATTTCCCTAGAAAGGTGGTGTATAAGAAGAAACTCCAAACAGCTCCGGCCACTGTGATCATACATCAGCCTCCCTCTCCCAAGTCTTGTTCTGTACTCGCCTGTGCAGCCATAGCACCCATACCAGAGGAACATACCGGCCACAGAAAACCTTTGTACTTTGATCAACAATCAAGATTGGGTGATCCTAGAACGACGTATCCACTTCGAGCTCAACCTCCTTAGGTTGAAAGACATGAGACAGGTCATAAAAGTTACGTTAGAGCTGAGAGACGTGAAAAGCATCGTGCATAACCCGGTACCTCTAAGGTAACTACAACCGATAGGGAATCAGAACAACTCTCTCTAACACCTCAAATGGCCCGACATACCTTGACAAAAGACTACCATGTCTCCTAATCCTCTTGTGTCCCAACCTTGGTGTGACACACCTGAAAACCTAATATCTGACCTCGAACTCCAGAGGTCATCTCTGTTGATCAACATAAGAATTCTAATGAGACTGTGCAGTAGCCATCCTCTTTCTAATCAACTCTGTCTGCTCTGAGGTCTCCTGAACAAGACAAGGTCCTAGAAAAGCTGACTCTCCTGCTTCCATCCAACATAAGGGTGATTGGAATGGCCTACCATACAAAGCGTCATGAGGTTCTATCTGAATAGTTTCTTGAAAACTATTGTTGTAGGAAAACTCTACAAGAGGTATATGCTTCTCCCAAAAACCTACAAAGTACAGGATGCATGCTCATAGCATGTCCTCAAGCACCTGAATCGTAAAATCGGGCTGGCCATCTATCTGGGGGTGGTAAGATGTACTAAAAAATACTTGTATACTCAAAGCCTTCTGGAGCCCCTGCCAAACCTGAGAAGTAAAACAAGCATCTCTGTCTGAAAAAATGGATTATGGAACTCCATGAAGATGTACAATATCTCAGATGTACAACTATCCCAACTCAACAACACTGAAGGTCTCCTTCATCAGTAAGAAGAGAGAAACCTTCGTATGTATGTAAATGACAACCCATACTGCATCATTCTAGCAAGGCGACCCCAGAAACCCTGTCATGAAATTCATCGTGACGTCGTTCCACTTTTACTCGGGAATGGGTAACTGCTGTAGAAGCCATGCTGGTCTTTAATGTTCCACCTTCACCTGATAACAAGTGGAACACCACATGATGAAACCAGCAACATCCCTCTTTATACATAGCCACCAAAACTGATGGTGTAGATCACGATACATATCGGTGACACCAGGATGAACTGCCCAAACTGATGAATGAAATTCATGAATCAGCTCCTCGCGTATATCTTCTAGCACCCATATGTGTCCCTAGAAATGCAAGATCCCATCCTCTCCTATAGTCCATCTAGGAATAGGGTCCTCTCCTGACACACTTTCTCATAGGACTAGGACTTCATAATCTGATATCTGCCTCATTCGTACTTGATCAAGAAGGGTAGAGGTAAAAACTATAAAAGAAATAATGGTCTTCCCCTGTCTATCGTGCAACTCCAAATGCATCTCTGAGAATAGGGCCATCAGCTGCCACTCACTACTGGCCCCCTGAACTGCCTGTATCTGAGTCCTCTAGCTCAACGCATCAGCCACTGCATTGCCTTTCCCAGGTGTGTTGACAAGTTCAATGTCAAAAGACTAAAGGTACTCAACCCACCTTCACTATCTCAAATTCAAATCATGTTGAGGGAAGATGTACTTCAGACTCTTGTGGTTGGTTAAAACCACAAAATTCTCTCCCAGAAGGTAATGTCTCTAAAAACTTAAGTCAGGAACAATAGTTTCCAACTCTAGATCGTGTGTCAGGTAATTCCTCTCATGTGGCCTCAACTACCGAGACCCGTATGCAATGACTCTATCACCCTGCATAATCACAACTCCCAGTATGATACCTGAAGCATCACAATAAATAGTATATCCCTTGTCTGGATCTGTAAGGACTAGTATCAGTGCTGAAGTTAACCTCTCTTTCAGCTCTTGAAAGGCTGACTCACAAGAATCTGACCATAAGAACTTCACACCCTTCTTAGTCAGTCCATTCAGTGGTGCTTCTAGGCGTGAAAAGTCATGTATGAAATGTCTGTAGTATACAGCTAGCCTTAAAAAACTTCAAACCTCAAAGATTCTCATCGGCTGCTCCCAGGAAATTACTTCTCTCTCTTTCTATGGGTCTACTAAAACTCCTGTCTTTGAGATAAGATGACCCATGAAGTGAATCGGATCTATCCAAAAGTGACATTTTGATATCTTAGCATATAACTGATTCTCTCTCAGTGTACTCAAAATGATCTCAATATGGTTATCATGGTCGAGTCGAGTGTGAGAGTACACCAAGACGTCATCCACAAAAACAACCATGAAGGAATCCAAATCTGGATGGAATACTCAGTTCATCAGTTCCATGAAAATTGCTGGTGCGTTCGTGAGACCTAACGGAATAACCATATACTCGTATAGACCATACCTTCGCTGAAAGGATATAAGTGGTATATCAGATGTTCTAACACGCAACAGATGATAACCGGACCTCAAGTCAATCTTCTAGAACACCCGGGCTCCTCAAAGCTAATCAAAGAGATCATCAATCATTGGTAAAGGATATCAATTCTTGACTGTTAACTGGTTCAAATTCTAATAATCCACACAAAGCCGAAGGGTATCATCTGCTTTCTTCGCAAACAGGATAAGAGAACCCCAAGGATAACTACTGGGTTAGATGAAACCCTTGGCCTGTAACTCCTCCAACTACTTCTTCAGCTCCTGCAACTTTGGTGTATCCATCCTATAAGAAGGAATGGACACCGGTTCTGCTTTTGTCACAAGCTCAATAGAAAAGTCTACCTCACGCTCTAGAGGCAAACCTGAAAATTACACTGGGAAGACATCTCTGAAACGATCCACCACTGGAGGAAATTTTAGCTATGAATTTACCTGTTTATCCAGATATAGACTAGAAATCTGGGCTGTAACTCCTCCCAAACCATGATGCTCTGGACCCACTCTACTCACCTGGACATCGCACTCTCCCTTATGAAGAAAAGATTCACCTTCTGGTGATGTGAAACTCACCGTGTGGTAATAATAGTCGACAAATTCCTAGAAGTGAACTACACAGTCTATTCCAATAATGACATCATAGTATGTCATCTCGTGGACATAGAGGTCCCATAGAAAGTGACACCCACCAACCTATAAAGGGAACTCCCTGCACTGACATACACTAGATGTTCAAGTTCCCAACGGTGTGTCTAGAGTCCAGACATCAGTAGAGGAAAAGATATAGAGCCCAAGGCTCTCCATGATAGAAATAGATATAAAGCTATGGGAAGCCCCTGTATCGAAAAGAACTGAAGATAAAACTGAGGCAACTAGGATCATACCTCAAACTATTGAAGGTCCGGGATCCTGCTCATGTTGGGTCTGCTCCACTGTTAAGGTCTGGCCTGCTCCACGACCATATGACCCTTCATGACCACTCTTAGACCATCCAATCTGCTGTCGCTGAAATACTGGCGACTGACCACCACATCCACGACCTCCACCTTGGCATGAACAGCCAGAAGAACTCCAGTTCCCTGAATGGTGAGAAACTAGTGGTGGTTCTGTCGAACGTGGAGTCATAGAAGAACTCCTGTCACCGACTGATGGTGAGAAGATCTGACAGAAGCATTGAAGATGACCCATCTTGCCATAAGATCAGAACTCCACTTGGTATATATGGAATTGTGGCCTTGTGTGTTCAACCCTTACATACTGGTAGCATACCACATGGTTACCTGAAGTTGTCTCTCGCCTCCTTGGATCACCAGGCGAAGACTCCTACGGTGCTTCCTACTGTCAGTAGGAGGGATGCTAACTCCAGATTCCGAGCCTTCTTGGCTCATAACTCCAGAATCCCTCAGATTACGCTATATGATCAGTGCATGTTTGATGATAGAAGTGATGGAAGTCAACATGAAGTTATTCACCTTAGAGCAGATGTCCTGTCTGAGTCCATCCTCAAAATTATTTTCCAGGAATAACCCATCTCCTCCAAGGAAGGGTATGAAACTTTGAAGCTAGGTGAAGCAGGAGGAATAATCCATTATAGAAAGATCACCTTGCTCCATACTCATAAACACTTGGGCTTGATCATCCCTCAAGGTCTCTGGAAAGAATTAGTCATAGAAGATGCGCTAAAACTCCTCCCACGCCATAACCTGCTGGCGTCCCGCCTGTGAGATCACATCCCAACACCTCTTGGATGAGTCTCGAAGAATATAGGTAGCGAGCATGACCATCCTCTCTGGAGGTGTCTGCATATTCACAAAGATAATCATCATGGCTTCTAGCCATGACTCCTCATCCTGGGGTCCTCCATCCCCTGAGAAAGTGGAAGGATGCTGCTGCCAGAAGGCCCGCGTCAAATCAGCCATTGACGGGGCTAGAGGCGGTGCCCCCTGAAAGGTCTGCATCATCATCATAAATCACTCCCTGAATTGTACATCGGCACCGGTATTAGGTATAACTGATACTGCCAAGACCGGCACAACAGGAGGATCTATGGGAAGTCCTTGTTCAGCCATGTCTGGTGTCTGATCACCGCCTGGAAACTGGCGTACAACCAGAGGACATATCGAGGGCATGACTCTACAAGGACAAGTGCACACCTTATATAAAGATCATCAATTACTGAAAACTAGAAGCGTAAGAAGGGAATAGGAGAAATAAATAATTCATGTTTTACAAAACATGACTACATGACGTGTAAAATTCCTACACGGCATGTTCCCTTTAGTCATTCTCATGGGTGTGTAATCCTTCCACAACTAGTCGTGTAACACTCAAACACACGACGTGTTATCTTAAAACACGGCGTGTACTTGAATCCTCTTTCTCTGCCCGAGTCCTTCTACACAGTCAAGCTACACTATTCTCCTAAGACAAGACAACAAGATGTGTTCAGGGCAGAAATGACATGTACTAGACAAGCTTCATCGGGCCCATCTTGTTAGTGCCACGGCCTGGCACACGGCTAACACTACACGGCGTGTTCCAATAGGACACGGTTGTATGTGGAAGGATAACACCGACCCGTGTTGTTAGTGACATGACTGGGTACCTGGGTCAGACTACACAACATGTTCAAACCTGACACGTCGTGTATAAGAAGAGACTCCATGGACCCGTGTTGCTCGCTACACATCTGAGTTCCTAGGATTACACTACACTGCCTGTTCAAATTGTATATGGCGTGTTCCTGTAAGAAATTCCCCATCCTATGTCTCTTCCCAGATGGCCAGTAACACATTTAGAGACTACACGACGTGTACATAAGGTACATGGAATATACTTACGAAAAATAGTTTCTTCCCAAACATAAGAACACATGGAGTGTAGTCAAAACTACACGACATGTATTCTGGGTTTTTCCATATAGTAAGCCTCAGAAACTACTCCAGAACCTAGAAAAACACTGAAAAAAACATTAAAAGTCCAAAATTCCAATATGTGAGGGCCCATACTCCCCTCGAATCAAAGTTTGGCATCTTCTACTTTCTATAACAATTAAAACAAGGCAATGACCCACAAAATTTCGGTCCATGAGGGCCCATAACACCTCAAGAACCAAAGTCTGGTGTCCATTCAAGAAAAACTTGACACAAAACAATACCCTATCAAACAACATGTATTTTATCAATGAATCTATCACAATAACATGCATATTCTACCCAACATCTATCACAACAACATGCAACTACTAATTCACCCTAAATGGCATTGCAATAATGCATGATATGGGATTTATAACAAGTTCCTATATGATGTATGAGATGGAATACCCTCATCTCATCAGGTTGTGATAGAAATAGAACCTCAATAACATAAATAATAACCATAACAAACCATGTGAGTCACCTAACGGTGAGAATAAAGGCAACCAAAAACATACAAAACCATAAAAGTACATTAACGGTGGTAGATTGGATTTTCCCTGTACACGGGTTAAATACTCCTGGGCACAGCTTATTACCAAGTACTTATTCCATCATATCCCTGGATATAGGATATAAATAGTATGTCAAGAAGAAAATTACCCCTCTGATACCACTTTGTAATGTTCTGGTTCTGGAAGCCACAAAAAGGCACCCCGTACCCGGTTGGTCACATGGCCTCAAGCACATTTCCCCAAAAACCAGAGGCTGACGACAACCAGCGAGGGCATTGGGTGTGACAGTAGAGAAACTATGCCCTCATTGGCAGAGTAACATAATAGAAGAGAAAAAAATATACAATAGCGGAAGCAATAAATATCCAACAATAGTAAACAGTGGAAGACTGAGATAATAAACAACTAGAACACATATATATAAAATTATGCATGGTACATATGTCTAGAGAAACATCCAAAAAAGTCACAATGATGAATAAAACCAGTACTAATCCAAAGTACAAAAGAAAAAGATAAACATATCCTCATCATCACAAGACTAAGCTTGGTCCCATGCTCTCCGGCTCTACAGTAAGTCAAGTACTTGAAGTAGAAGGGCACTTTCCCTTGTCTATACCTGCAACAATATAATATGTTTGGGCCCAAAAGAATGGCCCAAATAGGGTGTGAGACGAATCCCAATAGGCAACCACCACAGGATCTGTTCCTAATAGTTAGTGAATATATGGAAGATAAAAGTGCAGAAATCAGTAAATAATGAAGCACTCAACAGTAACAACCCACAACTTCAAATATAAATAAGTAGCTAATCAAAGAAGATAATCAAAAACAAGTAACCCTCTGGGAAGTACTCACAACCAATCCCCTTTGGTCCTACCTAGATGATACAAGAAACCCTATGGGAAGCACATACAGTCTCACCCCTCTGGTTCATCTAAAGTATAGAATCTCTGAGGAATCACCCACCATCAATTCCCCCTATAGTCTCGTATCGGTACTAAAGGTGCTCTAGGGAAGAACTTACGTCACATTCCCTCTATGGCCCACGTCAAGGAACTACAGTCTCTCTGAGGAAGCACTCAACGTCAATTCCCCCTGTGGTCTCGGATCGTAGTATAATAAAAGACACTCTGGAGAAGCTCTTACATCCATTCTCCCTATGGTCTACTACACTAGGTTCTCATGGCCCTGTGTAAATCAACAAGTATAACATCGTGTATCGGCAGAAGTAAACCTCAATAACTACTTGTTTAGAATTATTCAGCATATCATCATGTCAGAACAATAGTCACACCATCCTATAATACTAGGCATGGGAAATTAAATAGCAACCTAACTGGAAACAAGACCCAAATGTCAAAATAGGCAGAACATGCATAGAAAACACATCCGAAGCACAGAAATTCACCCTATTAAAAAACAATATCATGTAATCAAGCATACAAGCATAGAATACAAACAACAGGGCTAAAACGGTAAACACGCAATACGCCGTTCATGGGTATTGGGAAAATTTGCACATAAAACTGAAAGACTTTCAACAGAAAGGCACAAACTGCCTACCTCGGCATTGGGAGATCAATATACTCAAACCTTGAGGATTGAATCTTCATATAACATCGTAGATATATGAAAAAGTATAAAAATTTCAACCTATGATAACTCACAAAGGAGGAGAAATCAAGGTATGGTACTCTAGGAGTAAAGCGAGCTCACCAGTGTGATTCCAACACAACTGACAGAGTTCAATTCAGAGGATAGACGCTCACTCGGGGGCTCATTGAAGATCCACAGCTGTACGGAGCTCTCGGTCGAATGGAACCTAGAAGAAGCGATTTTGGGCGATTAGACGTATCCCTGGTGCGTTTAATAAAAACAGAAAGTACATGGTGTGTACTTTTGAAATACACTGAGTGTACATGCCTTTTCCGTACTCCTCTTTAGGTGGACTCCACGTTACCCCACACGACCATGTGTGTGGCCATGACACGGCCAGAAAACGACCTCCTATAGAAACACAGTACATGGTATGTACTCACAAAGTACACGGCGTGTACTTCAAAAATTTCCAGAAACTCCTCTTTTCTAAAAAAATCTAGAAAAAATAAAAACATACCTGAAAATAAGATATGGTTTTAACATATATGATATGAATGTTTTCAAATCGTTTCCATTGGTTTAATTAGTAAACTAGTTTTAAAGGATTTATTGGAATGCGATATGGGAAGATATCTTCTGCTGGGTTGATGAAATGACCTTATTAATAGAATTTGATAACTTTGAAATCGATATATTACATGTGATCCCTAGTATTAAGTGGGGAAGAATAGTTTTTAGTATCGTTTTTGGATTATGATAATAATTAAATATATTAGACTTATTTGTTTGTTGTGGTGACCTAGATGGGTGTCACCACACCCCAAGGACAAGGTATATACTGCTTAGTGGCTGGATAAATGTGGTTTCATGGGAAGGGGGGCACCATGCTTCTAGGATAATGAATAACCTTCTTAATGTTTTTTGTGCACACTTGGATTGACATTAGTTCACAAGTTGATATGAGGACCTTGGATTCTCTAAAACATAGATTCTCTAGGGATCTCCCATGTAATATTATTATAGAAATTTCATTTTCATAATATTTATTTTTCTATAAAAAAATTTAAATCATGTTTCCTATATAATTTCATTTTAAAGTAAAATATTGATTTCTTATAATTTATTTCAAACTACCATGATTGTTTTTTTCTATAAAGGGTTACTCATTAAACACTTGGTGGGATCCTATTGGTTCAGTGTTGCTCACGACCTACATATAGCCAAAGGTTGTATGTAGACCTTATTTATCCTATACGAGAAAATGATAGGTGCCACATGAAGGATGTGATTAATATTGTTAGTAGATCTATATTTGGTGTTTTTACTGTTGTGGCAGATTGAACTTCATGTCACATGGATATGTTTACCTATTTTTACTGTATATTTGTGGTTGATCTTGTTTATGTAGAATGTATCTTCTTCTAAATATCCATCCCATATATTTTGTTCTTATATATTTGTAAACCCCAATTTTGATTATTATTTTGGTTTGATGTGTGTGTATATATATTTATATATTATTTTCATATGGTTCAAAACTTTTATTTATGTCCCTATATTAGATTTAAATTGATCTAGGATAATTTTATTTCGGAGTATGATTTCCCAAGTAATGAAAAGGTCATGTCTGGTTCTTAAATTAGACATGTTGGATTATTCTATTGGGCCAATAATTTCCTAATGAGTTTTATGATTACTTGGAACTATATCTTTGACCATGGAGATTGGGAATTCCCTTTGAGCCTTATCAGGGGCCTACTTAGGTGCCATATTTTGGGGTGTCCTAGGTTGGTTCATGACAATCGTTTTTCGTTTATATTTAATGAAGAGTTTATATTAATTTGGGAATGGAGTTGGGATTTTTTTTTTCTTTGAGTGTAGTTATGATAAGGTTACTAGATAAAGGGTTTACTTCTTATGGGCTCAATTTCATCTGGTGGTTTTTTTGGAGAGTTTGGATAAATTTGAATAATATTAGATTGAGGTTTTTGATATTATTACTGATTATTATTGAAATATTTTTTATTAGGTGATGTTAGTTGTATTTTATCATTAAATTTGGTTTTTGGATGTGTTACTTATTTAAGATTGTATCTAATAGTTCATGGATGTTTCTATTCATGTTGGGTTTTTGTGCTTTTTGTTGTCATGTTGGGTTTGATGGTGCTTCTTGTTTAAGCTTGGTCCGACCATGGTATTGATTTTTTTTCTATAAATAAATATATATTTTATGGTTATTAGAGCTTTCTAGTGACTTCAAGTTTCTAAAATCAGGTATAAGGATAAGGTTTAATTATTCAAGGGACCTATGTATGATTCAATCAATAATTATCCAGTACAAGGCTTAACTAAGGAAAATGAATCATTGTAAAAATTTATGCATGTCATGGCTAAGAAAACACAAGGTCCTCTTATTATAATGAATAATAAAAAGAAAAATATATTATTTCTTAGATGGATACATGTTTGGGGAAATTTCTATATTTTGAGGGTAATTTTAGAGCTAAAATCATTGATTTAAAGTTCAACTAGATCTGAGGCCCCATGGTCCTGGGTTTCCCAAATAGAACTATAAATATAATTTCTTACCATATATTAAATATGTTTTTAAATATTTTTATTAATATATTTTCATTCTATCACTTTCTATTTATTTATATGGATAGTTTAACTCTAATTTTGGAGGGAAATATATCTCATTTTCCTCTTTCTCTTTTATTACTAGTATAGTGTGAAGATTTAATCAAGTCACTAGGGGTGAATCAGTGATCCTGTTTTTTGAATTATTATTTTTATTTCTACATATATGATAAGTTATGATCTTCATCCTCTCAATCTATGTCTCTTACCCTTAACTAAATATTGTAGAAATTAAATGGAACAGAATAGAATGATTTTTAAAAGGTTTTACCTTGATGTGAGAGCCTATATCTTACTGTGATTAGTTAAACCCCCAATGACATATTCTCATATATAAGTTCAAGTGGATTCACCTATAATCTTTTTGATCCCATAAGCATAGATTATCATTATAAAAAAACCATTATACTATTATAAATAACAACTTCTTACTACTACTACAAAAAAATATCAAACCAAAAACTAGAATTTTTTATCCTTTTCTCTAGGATGTTTTTACAACTTTTGAGGTAGATCTTCTTCCCTAAGCCATCAGGATTTATAGATTTAAATGTACTCAACTTATTCATGAACTTCAACATTAGATGATCATAATCAGATCTTATGGTCTTTGTCTCATTCTCTTTATATTCAATTATATGTTACTTCCTCAATCCATATAGTGCTTAGTCACATCATCTTTTATCATTCATTATTAAGAACTCTCAAATTTAGTATAATTATTTTCTCTCATTGTTACTAAATTTTATTATCTACATAGTTTTTAATATATATTTTTCTTATTTTTACTACACTTTAATATTCATATAATAATATCATGAATATCTACTTTTATATAGAGTTTATGGAAACCCCCTTTAATTTTAGTATGAGATATTTCCCCTATTAGAGATTAGGAAACAAAATTGTTATATTAAATATCATTTAATATTTCTTACAATCCTCATTTAAAAATATAAGTTACTCGATATATTCTTCACATGATATTTTAATTATCATGGTTTTAACTTCTACAAAGAACCCATAGTTTTAATTCAATTATAATTCCCTCAATGTGTGTGTGGATTCATTTATCTTGTTGTGGAAATTAGTATTATAGCATATAGATTCAAATATATCTCCTATTGAATCATAATTTATAAGGATAGATTTAATATTTAATCCATGAATATTAGTATAAGTTTTTATTTAATTACCATCTCCCTTAAAAATAATTCATTTTGGGTTTATTCAATTTTTAGGGTTCTCAAAAATGTTTCTTACGTTGTTGATCATCTTTATTTTTTATAAATAATAGAACCTTATCATGTTCCCCAATAGTTCATATAGTTTTCATAAGATTTAATAAACTTTATAGTTTTTTATAAGGGTGGATTAACCTTACAATGTTTGTATGTTCCTTATCACACTACTAAAAATTCAACCTATACCAATGGTTTGGCCAAAACCATTAATATAGTTATCACATAGAGTCCTTATACCAATGGTTTTGAAAAACCATTGGTATATGACATTGAAATAAAAATTATTTGTCCAAAAATATTGGTATATCTTCCCTTAAATTATCATATACCATCTGTTTTGAGAAAATCATTGGTATAGGTCATAGATATACTAATCGTTTTTTCAAAACTGTTGGTATAACATCCATAATAAGACTTTATACCAACAGTTTTGGAAAAATCATTGGTATAGGTTATAGATATACCAACGTTTTGTCCAAAACTATTGGTATAGATTCCATAACAATTCCCTATACTAATAGTTTTGAAAAAACCATTGGTATAAGTATTTGTATTTTTGTGTATTACTTTATCAAATAAAATTCAATACATTAAAATTTAAATTGATTTTTATATAAATATAAATATATATATATATATAACATATTATGTTCACAAAATCTATTGTCTCATGGTGGTTATGTCGTTGAGATATAAGGTAGGGGTTATGGGATCAAATATATCCAAGATTTTTTTTTATATTACATACACCAACAGTTTCTCAAAACCATTGGTATAGGTATATACCGAAGGAAGATAGGCCAAAAGTCCTCCAAGCTGTTGGTATATCCTATACCAATGGTTTGGTGGCCTATAAAAATATCTCTAAACCATTGCTATTGGATTTTTCTTATTAGTGTGATGATTATCCTTATGAATAATTGACCCTTAAAAATTTTAGTTCACTTCCTATCTCAACCTTACAGAGATAATTTTTCATGAATTATTGAACCTTAAAAATAATGTGAACCTTAAAAATATAGTATCACAATCTTACAAAGCTCTCATGACTTTTCAATTTCTTCAACTTCTAGATGAACCTTATGAACTTATGGCTGGAAACATTCAGATTTTAAACTTGAACATTATCCTCATTCAGTGTAAGAAATATATAACTTCTCAAATAATATCAATGTCTCTAAAAATAATCTTGTGGAATCCTCAAAAACATAAAACCACATCAAAACATAATCCATGGTGTCTCTATCACCTGATATAAAATCTTGCATACTTGGTTCTTAACCAATGGATTCTATATACCATCAATAAGATTTTCTTCTTGAATAACCATTCTTTAATCTCTTAACTATCTTGTCTCCTCAAAATATATTCCAAAATATTGTAGTTAATGTTTCTTAATTAAAAAAAATATTTAACTTAAATGATATCTCACCAATCATAACATATTGAATTGTTTTCCGAAAACCTTTCTAGACAATTATTTTTTCAGCATCAACAATTTCCTTTTATTATTTAGAATTGGAACTAGCTTCACATGATACATTGGATTTACAATAATCATATTGAAAATATATAAAACAACATATTTACAAATCCATTTTTTCACTTCAATCTACCCCTTTGTATTTGTTTTCAAAACCTAGTTTTCTTCTAAATTCTATGAAATATTCTCCCCCTTATTTATTATATATTATAAGGAATATAAGGGTAAGGATTATAATATCTTATTCATGAATTTCCCCTAATTCTCAAACATAATTTCTCCCCAAATTATATTAATGAGTATTGATTGATCCAAATTATTAACACAATAATAAGATCACATGTTTATTATCCATGATCCATCAATTATCAACTCTAAGTCTTCTTGGTCCAGCTTAGTGTAGAAAATAAGTGTTAATAAAACTACACATCAATGTTGTCCATTAATCTGTTTAGAATGTGACATATCTTCAAATTTCTCATTAACAGGGCTATACAAATAGATTTATCAAAAAAAATATAATACACTCAACTTTAACTAATACATTAAAAATATTCTGGTGAAATACATTAAAATCCCCCATTTCCTTTTCATATACATGAATCATCCCCCCTCTGATTATGAATATATCATTACAAGAATAATTTTCATTCCTTATCTAGTATACAATATGTGTTCTCCAAATTCTATATTTTTATGAAATAACTCATTCTTGGAAGTATATTTCTCAAGTGAGACACTCCAATTATCTTCTTCATATAATTTTTAATATTACATTATGAATGCATCTTCTTGATATACATCTTCTACAACACCCATCTTTCTCCCCTTTTAATTCCCTACATATATGTACAAATAAAATAAAAAATCTAATAAAGAGGAACTATTTAGTGACATTGTAAAAAAACAAGGCTGATAGTTTTCAATCCTATAATATAATTTATTATTTTCAATCTCAAAATGGGGATAATTCTACATACTTCCTTTCATTTTATGAGAGTTCATATGTTGCATACTCATTTTATTCCATTCATCTATTTCCTTGTGAAGAGTTTTTTTCTTCACATTAGCCATCATAGAAAATAAATTAAAATGTTATTTCGTTATATTTTTCATCAATTATTCTGGAACTTATATGATACTCATATAGTCTTTTATACCATGTTCCACCTATTTATAGATTTTATAGAGTTTTTTTAATCTTGTACTTATCATATTTAGAAAATCTCTCAATAAATTCAATCTCTTATTATGAAATAACTTATTTTCCTTTAGCGCTAGTATTTTATTTTGATTTCTCTAAATTTATAGCCTCTTATAATTATATTGGACAGATATTTAAGCACCCCATATTGTTATTCAAAACATTGTTTTTTCACGTAGTTTATTTATAGCTTTATATAAACATTACTTTTCTTTCTTTAACTAATAAATTAACTTCCATTTCAAACCCAAAGGAATCATTGTAGGTAGGATAGTTATACATTCCTAACCACTAATCTGTTATCATATTCTTATAATATATCCTCTTTATTCATTTATCTTATCTAGTACTGAAATATTGAACTATCATGAGTAATATTTTCATCTAAACAACCCACATTATAAGAAATATCCTATTCGATTAGATCGCACTTACAGAAGAAAATTCTATCATGAAAATTTCTGTTGTTATCCTGAAAAAAATTATTCCTATATTTTCTTGGGGGAAATGGTGTTATTGACATATCCACCTCAATTTATATTAAATAGGGTTTATTAATTTTCTTATTGGTCTAAAATTTTATAGATGCGGTTTCAGAACCTACACTATTAGAGTTAGAAAGTATACTTTTAGATTTATTAGGAATATAATTGACCTACCACTTTGGTCCATTCTTTTCACCACCACGTGATGATTTATCCTTAACTACAAATTCCTTGTTGAATTCGTATATGGTCTTATTCAAATCCAATTGAGATAAAAGAAAATTTTATTGTGAATTAGAAAATTATTTTTCTCTTAGAACCATTTTTTCATCAAGATATCTCTGCATATTTTCCTACTCAACAAATTTTAGTTTATATTTCTTAATATAATCAATATATGGTGATGTTTTATTTAGATACTTATCTTTCACTTCACTCATGTTTTATGTTTTCTTTTATCAACATTCTCTCTATCTTCTTGAGCTTTGTGTATTAATCAATATAATCTTATAATTAATTCTTCAACATATATTCTATAATTTCTAGTTCACTTTTATTATGATACATGATTTAAGTATAAAAAAATCAATATGAGCCATAAAATTTGTGAAATTTTCAAGTAACTCATATTATAATTGTGTTTGATAAAGATTTATCTTTTTTTTCTCATCAATTTTATTTTTTTCTTCTAGAGAACATATTTTTTTCTCCACCATATTTGTTTGCTTATATTTTTTCCATATACTTTTCTGAGGTGTCTCACTATCACCATCTGATTCATATTCTACTATGTTATTCTTTAGAAAATTAATAAATAAATGACCAATCCCATTATAGCTTTAGCACCATATCAGGAGGTTGATTCTATTTATTCTATTTATCCTCTTGAATTTCATTGATATATGAGAATTATTTTTGATAATATTCACCAACTTCTTCATTATTAGGTTCACTTGATTTTTTTAACTTCATCATCATTGATTTTGAGTTTTCTAATTCCCTCAAAATCAATCTCATTTATAACATTCATTTTTAAGACTAGAATTTTTCTCATTTAATAATGAATTAGAATATTATGTAGTTCATATAGAAAAATAACTCCCATATCTTCCAAATCCATGAATATTGATGACTATTTAATCGACACTAGTAAATCAGTCATCAATATTCTATCCTTTAACCATATTTTTATCCTCAAAACTTTTCCCCCATATTTTTAATTTATCCTCTTTAATATTGAAATTGCATCAATAAATGTTCTCTAATTTATCTAACATTCCATGGATTTTTGAAGACCCTTGGAGATTATATATACCTTTTATTAAATGGACATTAAAATTTAATTTTGGGCCCTTCTATAAACATCCCTATTTCACTCTTCAAAAAGAGAAATAGGGTGGCCTTTAATAAAAAGTTAAAATTCTTTTATTGTTGTATCACTTATATCAGGGAAATGTGATATAAGGTATAGAAATATCCAATTCTTTCAACTTTGATAGTTTTTTTTATATAATTTGGGAACACCTCAATTGTTCATAGAATTTATATTTTCCATTATCAATAACTTTTTGGATCTGATGGAGGGAACATGGGTTTGCTTTGATACCATTTGTAGTGATAGAAATGCTTATATCACTAAGATGGGGGTGTGAATAAGTGATCCCTTTTTTTTGAATTTTTCTTTTTAATTAAACCTCTATGATTAGTTTAGATCTCAATCATCTCAATATTTTTCTCTCAGAATTAGAATAATTTTTTAGAATGTAAATGGCATAGGTCATGATTATTTTTATATGGCTAAGACTAGATTTTAGAGATTACTCCTTGCTATGGTTGGTTAAAACCTGCAATCACATATTATTCACTATAAGAATAAGTGGTTACATAATGAATTTTCTTAATATGGTCGTCATAAACTTACATTATCTTATTTGTAGAGTCCCATTAGAAACAAAAACCTTACACTTTCAGTATAAAATAATTCCAAACCAAAATGAGAAAGATCACTCATTTAATTTTAGTTTATTCTATAAATTATTATGTACACTGTAACACCTTAATATTTTAAAATATATTTTTCTTTAAATAAAATGTATGTCTTTGGTAGATTACATTACACGTAGTCTTGATTCTATATGCTCAGTGATATAGTAAACTATTATAATATTTCCATTAAATTAGTAGGTATAAATAGTAAAAACCAAAATATGAAAAAATATTCATTAATTATTTTGATATTTCAAATTTACTTATTAATTCATTCCAAATAAGTTCTCACATTTCACCAAAATCATTTTATGCTTTAAAAATGCAATTTATTCAAAAATTATTTTAACGGTATTTTACATGCATGGAAATGATAATTAAAATATGTAAATATTATAAATATTATTTTATAAAATTAATATAATTTTTTTTGTAAAAATAAATATTTTCTTATTGGGAATTATTAGGATTCTTCTAAAAAGAATAATGTTTTAGCAGATGGTGAAAATATCAATTTTTATAAAAACTGTAATTTTATTTCAATTAAAAGTACCATTATGTTTATAATTTGATATTAAATTAAAATAAGTATAATTTAATTATAAAACATATAATTAATTAAATAATTATCTTCAATATACCTGATTTTGGTTTAAGTTTATTATAAGGCTTAAAAACACGTTTTTCAAAAAATTGTTTTATGTATGAAATGTGTTTTTATCTTAATAAATTAAATTAATATAAATTATTAAATTATTTTAATTAAATAAATATATTATATATATAATATAATAATTTTAACATTTAATTTATGGTTTTTACATAGTAATTAATGGAAGTAGACTAGTTTTATGCATAAAAACTCATTTTTCTAAAATGGGTTTTCATTGCGGGTTGCACACTTATTTAAAATTAAATTAAAAAAATTATAGAAATTGAATATTGAAAAATGAATTATATATTTATAATAATATTAACTAATATAATATAATAGTTTCACCTTAATTTTTTGTCTTATTTAATAGTAAAAAAATTTACATTTTGTTACCACCATTAAGGTTAAAACGGGTCTACCGGGGGTTAAACCAATAGATAAGGGTAGGATCTCCTATCAAACATATATAATTATTTTTGGTTGAATATATTTAAATTTTTTATTATCATACCTTATAATAACTATCCATTTTGAGACAATTTCCCAGGAAAGTGACCTTATATAATTGAAATAGTTTATGAAATTCCACTTGTGTCCCTCCCCTCACTTATAAAAGGGAACCTTTTATCCTCCGTTATTCACACTATTTGATGCTTATATATAGAATTATTGATAAAAAATATCCTTCCTATAATACTTCCCTTCATCCTTGATCTTCTTTTCTTTTCCTAAGAAAAATCTTTTAAGGCTTATGGTGTAAGCCAAAGGAGGTCTCTCTCGAAGAGGTATAAATCTTAACCTAGATCAGTCAATTTTATTTCCTCTTACACCTTTTATAAAAATTTTGTATCCATAAAAATAAGATTAACATAGTATCATAAATATACTGATATTATATTTTTATAATTAAACAAAAAATTTACCACCTCCTATTAATCAAATGGTTGATGAAAATATAGATTGTGTGTACGTACCGAGAACCACCTCCATAGAGCGATGCGATTGGTCTTCCATCACCATATTTATTGGATGGTTATTATGATGCTTTTAATGATTACATATTATATTTATGAAATTATTATTATTATTTAATTATAATATCATATATATGTTCTTACCTTGTAATCTATTAGTAAATGATAATGTCTCTCATGCATACGTGTGGACTTCCATCTCAACAAAGGGATGTGATTTGTTTATCATTTATACTTTACTTGGATGGTAACAAGGATAGATTTAATGAAAATATATGATATTTATTATATAATAATTATTATATAACTATGAATTATCATATTTATTTACTTTTTCCATCCATCTAAAAGTGGAAATATCAATCGTGTGTATGTACGAACTATCATCTATATAATGTGATATAATTCAATATTCATCACCAATTAATATGAATGTTTATAAATATGTATATAATTAATATATATTATTATAATATAATAATTAAAATTATATATATGGAGGAACCATGATCAACATGCAAGTATTATAAGTTCTTAAAAAATTATACAGGAGAAAGGAAGTAATTAACTTCAGAAATGATGACTTTAATAAAGAATGGTTAATAAAATGGTGTTAAAATGATATTTGTGGATAATACATGATATTATATATATATATATATGATTTTTGAATCTAATTATAATAAATTTAAATTTTTTATACATGATGATAGATCACTTATGAAGAAAGATAAACTTGAGGTAAGGGTTTTGTCTCAATTTCTCTTCATTGAGACAAATTTTAATGTTATGCAACCTTTTCTTATTTCTATGGTGTTTACATTACCAAAGAATGTATTTTAGAATAATACATGATTTAATTCAAGGTATTTTTTGAACCATATTGTTTTTAAATAATCCAAATAATTTATATTCAAAAATTACGAAAGTTATAAGTGTTATTTGTCTCAATTTTGATTCGTTGCGACATGTTTGAGGTTATCACTAGTACAAAAGATGACTTTTCACTTATGTTTTTTTAAAATTTTTTATTATAATATGTTATTAAAGGAAAATCTATAAATAATTTTTTAACATTATTCAGTAAAAATAGATTCTATAAATACATTTTATTGGCATTTTTTCACATTTGGTATCAAATATTCCTCGTGAAAAAGTGTATACCACATTAGTTTTTTAAACCATTGTGGAAAATACTTTTTCACATCAGTGATTTGATAAATGATGTGATGATTCTGTCACATTTTATTTTTCACACTATTTTTTATATAATAAACATGAAAAATCTAATATCATTGACTTTTATCCTCGGTTATTTCATAACCTATGTGAAAACGTGTTTTCCATATCGTTTTTTAAAAAACCCAATGAAGAAAATGTTTTATTAATTTTTCAAATCATCAATTTTAGAACTAATGCAAGAAAAATTTAAGAGAATATAATTATTTATTCCCCTATCAACGTTATAGCATCATATAAAATTGTATAATAGTATAAAATTAGTAGTAGAAACACGAATATTTATACTTTAAAATTTCAAGTTTACATTATAAATTAAAAGAAAATCCAATCATACCTATGAAATAATTTACCCACAAAATTTATAAGTTAATAATATTATATCTATTATAAGGATGAGTTTCATAAAAAATATACAAATTAAAAGGAAATAATTTTACCTATATTCTAAATAAAATGAATGAAATATTATAGGAAATGCTTATAAAAAATATAACCTTATAGAAATTCATAATTGTCCTGGCTGAGATTATTTAATTCATAAATATTAAAAGATGGTATCCACAATCCTTTAATCCATATTTCTAATGACATTTTTTTATAAGAATTTTTCAATTCAATATAACATTTTTAATTAATATATCAAAAAAAATTAAATTGTAAATGAAAAGTCACCTTTTCTTTCACATATTTAATCCCGCTGATCTTCCTAATTATTATCTATTTAAATACATTACATGACCTATTTTAAAATAATACAAATAAAATAAAGTTTTATATCATTATAATATAATAAAATATTAAAATATACAAACTTACATATTGAATACAGTCATAATGTTTTCTTTCACTTCACTGTGGATGGAGCATAGTCAGTAAAGTGTCATATCCCTTGGAAAAAGACACCCAACATCCAATGGACTCAAATATATACGAAACTTTAAGGTGAGTGGTTATTTAATTAATTTATATATAACACTTTATGATGTATAAGTTTCATAATCTTGAATATAAGAAAGAATCTTGCGATGAATAATTGAATAATTATTGTAAACTTTCAGAAATATAAATTGTTATTTTGGTATCAGTTATTGTCCACTCGATAGGTGAAATAAATTTTGGTTCCATAATTCAATATACTGCTATTGTTTCATACTGCATACAAACTTTATAAAGATACCTAATATAAAACAATAATAAGTTAAAAATTAAATAAATTAAAATAATAGAAGGGTTTATGTTAATCGACAAACATGGAAAAAATGCATCGTATTGATTCCCATATCATCTCTAGTTTCAATCTTCATGATATCTTTTTTAGAAATAACCATAGTCAATGCATGCCTAAAAATACCAACCTCTATTACAATATCATAGACATTAAATTTATCTTCATTGAGAGATGTTTTAATGTTATGCACAAATTTCTTATTATAAGATGTTTATAATAAAGAATAATTAATTTTAGAATAATAAATGATTTAATTCAATGGATTTATAAAACCATATTATTTTTAAAGACTCAGATGACTTTTGATTCAAAAATTAATAAATTTGTAAGGGTTCATCTCAATTTTGTTTCCATGAGACGTGATTGATGTTATTCACCTATTTATTTTTATGAGTATATAATGATCATTTGACATGTTATACCATGTATCCTTATTAATTTATGGTATATATAGTTTTAATTAAAATAATTTCTTTTGAGGGGATTTAATTCAAAAGTTACCAAAGTGTTAAGGGTTTATCATCTCAAATTGCCTTCTTTGTGACATATGTTATGTTATACAGATGTATTATTTTATGAGAGTTATCTTCTGGTCCTTTTATATTTTTTCCATGACTTTTTTTAAGTTCATTATTTTTAATTTTTCATTTGATTTAATTTATTTCATGGGGGTTATATATCAAAATGTAACAAATCAGAAAGGGTATTGTGTTAAAATATCATTTTAACCAAGTTTGTTTGTGTTTAACTTATGGTAATGAAATTATATGATATATATATATCCCAAATATTAATTTTTTCATTAAAATTGTTTTATTCCGAGATATGGCATGTTTTGAAACACCCTGAACCCAGTTACCCAGATTCGGTGCATTATTTTAATACATTGGCATGATTACAAGGAATCAAGTCCGGAAAGACCTATTAGTTTAGCAATATTGGAAAATAGATTACATACATGAATGTTTAATTAAATTATAAAATGAAAAACAACAACAACATTGTCTCTATTACCCACACTCATATCCCTTAAACTATCCCTATGAGTCAGTCATAATATACTTCTTCGCATCCTGGAAAAAATAAAACATAGAAAGGGGTGAGTTCAAATGCTCAGTAAGGATAACAATATAGCGGAAAATTTCTTAAATAAGCATAAACAATTAAGGAAATGTATAAGACTAAAAAAATCTTGTTAAACATAAACATCAGCATAATATGGCATTGATAAATCAAATAATTCCATTTACTTATTCACATGGATATTCTACTAGTCGAATAATCACATGCATTATCAATAGCCAATTTCATAGTAATGAAATGCATAGTTCCAGACTTCATAACCACATAGTCAATTCATTATTCCAAGACTACAAATAAGATTTTTTAAAGGCCTTATTCCATGACACTAGTTTCTCTCATGAGACCTATCATTGCATCGAATAGCTATAGTAGGCTCCACCCATCACTTACTAAGTCCAATTCATTCCTCATATGAAAAGTTTTAAACATAACATAAACATTTGTATTAAAAAAACATACGAAATGTCAATACTTTATCCATAAACCATGCATGGTATAATAATAACACATACATAGTCAAACTTATCACAAAACCTTAAATACAATAAGGAAGATTTGTATCATAATAAATAAACTTCAAATAAGTTTAAAATCCATTAAAGGATATTGACATAGATGAAAATGATTTGAAAAACTCTTTGAGAGAAATAACCTTTTATAATGAAAAAATTTAAAAGTAACACAATTTAGAAAGGAAAACATTTAAAGAAATTATTTAATCAAAGTTTCCCATACCACTTTGAATATTTTGAATGGAATTAACATTTTAAAAACATTCATGTCTATATAAATAAATCCTTAAAAATCATTTTAAAAACATGGACATTAATGAGAAAGGTTTAGAAGAATAAATCTTTAAAACATTTAAAATGATGTTTTGTTAAAATATTTCCTTAAAAATAATCTCTTATAAAACACTTTTATGAATCATGGACATGGAAAATAAATATGTCCTAGTAGATACTTAGGGAAAACAACCTCGGATAATAATGAGAATATAAAATTAACCCTTGCATTTTACTTTTCCTTAGTCGATGGAATTTTAACCTACTGTATAATAATTTAAAAAATGTTATTAAATTATAAAAGTACTATATACATAAATATAATATCATATATGATCTTATAATATTGCTTTGTTAATAATATTTTTGTAGTATCATCGTTTTGGGTGTTAACTGATTCGTTTTACATTATATGCTTGGTTAGGTAAGACATGTTTATTATGGATATGATGTATTTGATTCATATACAGAATGATTTTAGTTTCATAAAGATTATTATTAATCATAAAATTAACATTTTCTTGAATGATTATGATGGGTAATGAATCACATCACGTTCATGGAGACGATAATCTGTACATACGCACGAGCGACAATATCATTATATTGATGGAGAAAACGTATGTAATTGGATGGTATATCATATATACAGAATAATTACAATGTTATATTTATTATTTATTTCAGTTATACTCGTTATTATACTCATCCAAATAATGATGTGTTTGAATAACAAATTACACCACGACGTGGAGACGCTGAGCCGTACAAACGCGCGTATGGTGAATTTTTCATTTATAGAATGGATAGAATAACAAATATGGTTGTACCATATTTATAAAAACATCACAGAATGTAAAAGGTATTGGATTTAATATTTTGGTATAGAAACAACAAATAACGATGATGTGGAAGAAGAAAAGAACTTGAAAGAGGGTGGTGAACTTATTACCTCTTCTTCAGGTGTTTCCATTTGAGTTGATCAAAAGGGATCCATAGGTTGGATTTCTGTTCAAAGTAAGGACTCTAGATTTTTTTGAGGAAAGTTGGGAGGATATTTGGGTAGGGTTTGTCCGAGCCAAATAGATTTTCAGGTGTGAAATTAAGAGAAGGGGAAATAGCCATTTATAAGAGAGGTGTGGTTCACTTTAGGAAAAGATTGAAATATTATTTTATAAAAAAACATTTTTGGATTATAATGGCTCAAAAATTATTTATTTAGAGTATACAGTAGTTTTGGGTCGAATTCCTCTCAAAAAATAGGTTTTAGACAAGTTTTGGTTACCATTTTAACCTTATCTTTTATATTTAACTCTTAGTTAAATAGTTTAACTTTTACCGTGTCTTCTTGTATTCTTACGCTATATGGTTAATAAACATACTCTAAACGTCTAAGAGAACCTCAAGTGATTCATTTTTGAAATATATAATAATATTTCTGATCTTTGGCCGAACCTCATATATTTATGAATATTATATCAACCAAAAATATAGTATTTTTAAAAAAAATTAATTTATGTCAATTTTGACATTATTTGGTATTTAGTTTTTGTAAAAGTCATTACAACTTGATTACTTCATAAAAGATACATTGAATAAACCCTTAAATTTAATATTCATTTAGAAAATTCAGGGATGTCATAAAAACTTTAAAATTATATTTATTTTAATATTTATAATACCATTTATTTGATTCTTTCATTAATAAGGTAATTATTGCATCATCATTGTGTCATAAATAAATTGTATTATTTAACGTCTAAAAATTATTAATAAAATAACATTATGTGTGAAATCTTTTTATCTTTTTAATGAATATTTATAGTCGAATTTATCTCATATATAACTCTATATTAAAAATGGTTTAGTTTTTAAACATTGAATTTAACACTTTTAACTCTTCTTTGAATAAAATAATAATAAATGTTCTAAACTAATCCATGTGGACCTAAAAGATCGTATTTTATTACTAATGTTTTTTTGGTCTATTTACTCTTATTAAATAGAATTATAACATGTGTTAGGGTAATTATAATAATATCATTTTTACCTTTAATTTCCCTGTTTACTTTTAAACGTGGTAAATAAAAGTCAAAAGTCACTATTCACCAGAAATTATTTTTACCCTATTGAATCACATTTTACTTAAAGATGCCAATTGTTTTTCTCAGATTTTTTAAATTAAACTCACAGAAGTGGTAAAAGTATGTTTTATGCAAATTTTCTAACGTGCCTAGAAGGTGGGTAAAAGAAGTAAAAAAGTTAAATAAAATTTTATACATCTAATTTTATTATAAAATGACTCTAATGAATTAAATTGAACTTATATAGGTATTATAAATCTATTTTGACTTAAAATTAATATAAAAACATAAATAATTATTTAAATAAAAATTAGGTTTTAAATAACAACGTAGTGTTTTTCACAATTCATCAAAAATTGAAAGTTTTTAGAAAAATATGAAAAATTTACACTAAACTAATTTTTATATTCCAAATTCAAAAATTAATTTTATTTTACCAAATTAAAAACTTGGAAGTTTCATTTATTAATTTATAATTAATTCTTGTTGTCAAAATCAAAAGGCGGGTATTTAAAAAGTAAAAACTATCAAAAGATTGACATGTGTTTATGTCAAAATGAAATGTAAAATTACATATAATGACCTAAATTTTATTAAATGATAAAAATATAATCTAATTATACTTAAAATCCATTCAAATTCATAATTTAACACTATAAATTATTTCGATTATGAATGTTTTTTTCAATTAGAACGTAGTATTTTTCACTATTCATCAAAATTTGAAAGTTATCAGAAAGGTACCAAAACTTTATCCAAACTAAATTTATATGTCCCTCTTCTAAAAAAGAATTTAATTTCATTAAATTAAATATATAAAAGTATAAATATTGGTTTTAAAAAGGGTTATCCATTAAAAGGCAGTCAAATTGAATGGTTTTTTGAAAAATAATTCTTTCATCTAAAAAAATGAATTTATTTTCATATTATATCTAAGAAACATATAATATGGATGTAAAAATTATATAGAGTATATAAGATTCAAAAAGAAGTTAATACTATTCATAACTGCTTTTCGAACAGCTAGTTTGGTAAGTTGTGGTGCGTTTAAACTCAGTGTTTCTTATAGCACAAACTATTGAATTACTTCAATGAGATAATGTAATATGAAATATTTGGGTGTTACATTCTCCCCTCATTCAATAAATTTCATCCTTGCAATTTGAAATTGTTCTTCAAAAATAAAAGGTCAAAAATAGAAAAATACCTTTGTTGAAAACCCACATCGGAAATTGGGTTAATAAAATTTTGTCTTAATAAGAGGGAATGAGAAATAAAAAATTAACCACCAAATTATGATATCTATTAGAAGAACATTGGTGGAAATTAGGGACACCTAATTGGAGGAAAAACTTATATATTTATAGTTAGTGATTGAGGTCATCAATCACAAACTAGTGTAAAATTGAGGGCCTCAAAGCCATCGATCTATGATGATTTAAAATATCATCGGTTCAACAAAACAAGAGGTATTAAGATAACACATATTAGTTTTTAATATCCCTTCCCTAATGTTTAATAATTAATTTATTCATAGACTAAGAGGAAAAAAATATACTTGACCAGTAGAGTTTCATCCTCCAAATAATTCCTACCACAAACTCATCTTTCACTCCAAAAGATAATAGAATTCAAAAATATTCTATTTATCTTAATTGTATAGGTTCCATAAATAATGAATTTATATTTCATTTTTCAGAATATTTAAAAAAACTACATTATACAAACCAGGACATCATGTATGCTAGTGGTTGGTGATCCACCCTTATCGCCATTCGGTTGTGGGTTCAAATCTCACGACCTTGTTGGACACGATGGGTTGTCACCCGACCTCTAAGTTGTCCATTTTATAATAATACAAAAATAATCATAAGAAGTTTTTTAACCATAAACAATAGTATCCATTGTTTAACTTGATCCATTCTAATCTTTAGACATATCCAAAATACTTATGTCTAAACTCACAGTCCAAAATTTATAAGGAAGGTAAACAAAATTAAGATCCCTTTTTCCACGTAATAAGATGTGAATAACTTCATCATATATTCTTTTAAAACACAGTAACACCCTGAATTACCATAAAACCTTATTGATTACATTCATGCTCGCTTATTCCTTATAGAATACTAGATATACTCATTATATCCAAAAATGATGTAAACTCCAATAATGATGGAATATACAAATCATTAATTAGTTTCAATGTAGTCTAGAATATTTAATATAATTTATCCAAATCGATCTTATCTTTTTCCAAAATCACTAACTCAGTATCAGAACCATATTAAAGTTTATCTTTCTCTCAACCATGTATTTTCCTAAAACATTAACCTTCTATTGAGTCACTTTTCTTGGTTCCACACAATCTCAAGTCCTTAATTAAATAGTACTGTAGTATAATCCTTATATACTCTATAATTATTATAACATGTACATCATTAATAAAATACTCAAATGACGCAAGACTTTAATAACAACATAAAAAATCTAATCATTCCTCGTCATCCTCGGTAGTATCATAACTTGATTATTGTCCGATAACATCATTTGGGGTATACTTTGATGATTTAGACATTGATTCGTGTAGTGTCCCAACTCCTTGCAGATGAATCACTGTACATTGGAAACCTTTTTCTTACCCTTAAAATCACGTACTCGATGCCCTTTTTCTTCACACTTATAATAAACTCTCATTCCCTTCAAGCATTTACCAAGGTTATTCTTTCCACAGTTATCACATATGGGAAAAATCCTTATTTCCCTTATTCTGTTTATCCATCATTCTCTCCACCATAATTTTCTTCTTCGGCTTCCCTTCAAAGCCATAGGACTCATAAAATTCTTTACTTATCTTATTAACACGTGATACTATTTCATCATATGATGATAATATGTGGAAGACTATTTCCATTCTAAATGTTATCTTAATACCAAAAAATATATGATCCTTCTTACTCTTTAGATCATGCGTATTGCTGGAGTTCAAATTCCATCTTCCAGGCACCATTTCTAAAAAATGACATACACTAGGTTTGTTTAGGAATCACAATTCATAATTCCAAACTTGTAAAATACCTAACATAAATTGAAAAGTTTATACATATAATTCAAAATCATAAAAATGTTTTCTTTGAGGAAATATTTCCTCATAAATCCTTCATAATGACTTTTAATGAAAATATGAATTATCCTAAGCATATCTCCCAGGAGTGTCGTATCCAAGAGGGAAGCAAGGCCCGTTTTCGTGCACCCAGATACCATGGGTTAAGCCTGAAACTCCTTGTCGGATTTTTCACTACTAGGTAAATCTATGCCAGAGCCGCCTCTACCAGTTCATATCCATAAATGGATGTATTTCTTGGAAAATACAAGAAATATCTACATTACAAAAATTATAGAATGTTCTTCTATACTAATCCTCAAAGCCTGTCTTAGGGTAATGTTCTCTAATCAGGGTTTATCTAAATATATTTCCAAGGTTGTTATTAAACTTCCTCTGATACCAATGGTAATGCCCTGACCCCAATTTCCCAGAGTTGGTGCATTATTTTAATACATTGGCATGATTACAAAGAATCAAGTCCCGAAGAACCGATCAATTTAAAATTCTTGGGAAATAGATTACATACATGAACATTACATTACATTATAAAATGAAAAATAGCAACAACTTTGTCTCCATTTACCACATTAATATCCCTTATACTATATCGGTAAGTCAGTCATAATATACTTCTTCGCATCTTGAAAACAATAAGACCTAGAAAAGGGTGAGCTTAGATGCCCAGTAAGGATACAAATATAGTGGAAACATTCATAAATAAGCATAAACATTTAAGGCAATGTGTAAGACTAAAACAAAATCCTTTTAAACATAAAATTAATAATAATATGGAAATTATAAATCAAATAATTCAATTTACATATTCACATAGATATTCTACTAGTCGAATAATCACATGCAATATCAATATCCAATTTCATAGTGATGGAATGAATAATTCCAGACATCATAACCACAGAGTCTAGGACTTGTGCCAATACTACAAATAAGATTTTTTCAAGGACTTGTGCCAAGACACTAGTTTGTCTCATGAGACCTACCGATGCATCGAGGAGCTATAGTGGGATATACCTATCACTTACTAAGTCCAATACATTATTCATATGAAAAGGGTTAAACATAACATAAACATTCGTTTTAAAACAAGCATACGAAATATCAATACTTTATCCATAAACCATGAATGGTATAAAAATAACACTTCCACAGTCAAACTTATCACAAAAACTTCAATACAATAAGGAAGATTTGTATCATAATAAATCATCTTCAAACAAGTTTAAAATCCATTAAAGGATGTTGACATATATGAAGATGATTTTTAAAACTCTTTGAGAGAAATATAACTTTTTCATGAAATCATTTAAAAATTCACAAAATTTTGAATAGAATACATTTAAAGACATTTATTAATGAAAGTGTCCCATACCACTCTGAATCTTTTGAAAGGAATTAACATTTTAAAAACATTCATGTGCATATAAATAAGTCCTTAAATATAATTTTAAAAACATGGACATTAATGAGAAAGTATTAGAAGAATAAATCTTTAAAACATTTAAAATGATGTTTTATTAAAAGATTGCGTTAAAAATAATCCCTTTTAAAACACATTTATGAAACATTTACATGGATAATAAATATTTCCTAGTAGATACTTACATAAAAACAACCTTAGATAATAATGAGATTGTAAAATTAACCCTTAACCTTTACTTTTCCTTATTAGATGGTATTTTAACCTATTTTATAATATTTAAAACAATTTAATTAAATTATATAAGAACTATATACATAAATATGATATCATATATGATCTTATAATATTTATTTGTTAGTAATATTTTATTATTATCATCATTTCGGGTGTTAACTAATTCATTTTCCATTATATGATTGGTTACGTAAGCCATGTTTGTTATAGATATGATTTGTTTGATTCATATAATGAATGATATTATGTTTATAAACATTATTTTTAATCATAAAATAAAAATTATTCTTGAATGATTACAATGGGGAATGAATCTCATCGCGTACGTGGAGACGGTAATGCGGACATGGAAGGTCACTCCTACTCTCTGCCAGCTCCAAGCGGCCTCCAATGTGGATGAGGCACCAAGAAGAAGGGAAGGCAAATGGGTATGCTTCAATCCTCCAACAGTGGGATTTAAACTCAATACGTACGGCCCGTGCATCCAAGGGGACCTGTGTGGAGGAGGAGTTGTCAGGGACCACAACGGTTCAGTGCACTTAGCTTTCTCAGCCAGATTGGGTCAGGGATCTTCTATGTAGGCGGAGGCGATGGTGATTCTCACCGGGCTTAGACTCTACATGAAAAAAGACTTGGATATCTCTGAAATTGAAACTGACACCTTAATTGTGCACAACTACTTGAAAGGTTATGGTGAACCCCGATGGTCGATTAGCTATGTCATCAGGAAATGTAGAAAAATGATGAGTGCCAATGTGAGTATCCTTCACACATGGAGAGAGGGGAACAAGGCCGCAGACCACTTAGCTTCAGTGGACTTCCATGGAACAGAAAATGTGTTCCTTCACACAGCAGGTAGTATCCAACCCAATGGAATTGAATGTATCAAAGGGGATGTGCTTGGTCTTCACTATTTTAGACCTCTTTAGATTCTTCCTTGGACACGGGGGGGGGGGGGAGCTCTACCCTCGTGTCTTTCTGGTTTATTTTCTTTTTTTTTCCTTCCTGTTGTTTTTTTTCTTTCCTAGTTGTACTCCATTCCTTCTTTCAATAAAAAATTACATGATGATGAATAATGAAGTGTTTAAATAACAAACTACGCCACGACGTGGAGACAGTAAACCGTACATATGCACGTATGGTGAATTAGTTATTTATAGGATGGATAGAATAACAAATATAGTTGTACCATATTTATAATAACATCACTATATGTAGGAGGTACTGGAGTTATTACTTTGCTATGGAAACAACAAAGAAAGATGAAGTGGAAGAAGAAAAAAACTTGAAAGAGGGTGGTGAAATTATTACCTATTCTTCAGGTGTTTCCTTTTGATTTGATCAAAAGGGATACTTAGGTTGGATTTCGGATCAAATTAAGGACTCTAGGTGGATTTCAGGGAATTTGGGAGGATATTTGGGCAGGGTTTGGCCAATCCAAATGGATTTGGAGGGGTGAAATTAAGAGAAGGGAAAGTACCCTTTTATAAGAGAGGTGAGGTTCACTTTAGGAAAAGCATAAAATATTATTTTATAATAAAATTATTTTCGGTGTCTAATGGCTCCAAAATGATTTAGTTCGAGGATAAGGTGGTTATGTGTTGAATTACTCTCAACAAATAGGTTTTAGACAAGTTTAGGATACCATTTTAACCTTATCTTTTAGATTTAACTCTTAGTTAAATAGTTTAACTTTTACCATGTCTTCTTGTATTCTTACACTATATGGTTAATAAACATAATATAAACTTCAAATAGAACCTCAAGTGGTTAATTAATGACATATATAATATTATTTAATCCCTTTTATCGAAACTTAGATATTTTGGAATATTATATCAACCAATAATATAGTATTTGTTTTAAAAATTAATTTATGTCAATTTTGTCATTATTTTTTATTTGGTTTTTGGGAAAGACATAAGAACTCTATTACTTCAAAAAAGATATATTTAAGAAACACTAACATGTGATATTCACCTGGAAAATTCTTGGATGTCATAAAAACTTTGAAATTATATTTATTTTAATATTATAATTCCATTTATTTGATTCTTTCATTAATAAGGTAATTACCGCATCATCATTTTGTCCTAAGTAAATTAAATTTTATAATGTATAAAAATTATAAATTAAATACTATTATGTATAAAATCTTTTTATCTTTATAATTAATATTTATAGTCTAATGTATCTTATGTATAACCCTATATTAAAAATGGTTTAGTTAATAAACTTTGAATTTAACACTTTTAACTCTTCTTTGAATAAAATAATAATAAATGTCCAAATCTAATCCAAGTTAACCTAAAGGATCATATTTTATTCCTAAGGTTGTTTCCAGTTGAATTACACGTATCCAATAGAATTAGGACATGTTGTCGGGTAATTATAATATCATTTTTACCTTTAATTACCCTAGTTACTTTTAACCGTGGTAAATAAAAGACAAAAGTTACCTTTCACCAAAAATTATTTTCATCTTATTGAGTCACATTTTACTTACTGATTACAACCGTATCTCTCATATTTTTTAAATTCAACTCACAGAAGCTGTAAAATTAAGTTTTAAGAAAAATGGCTAATATGCCTAGAAGGTGGGTAAAAGAGGTTAAAAAGTTAAATAAAATTTTATACATCTAATTTTATTATAAAATGACTCCAACACTAGTGCAGAAAATGTTTTTGACGTTGGTTATTTTTCATTTTTTATGTTGATTTCTCACCGACGGTAATACGGGCGACGTTATAAATAACGTTTTTTACGTCAGTTATTTAAAAACCGACGTCAAACACATAAAATCGCGATGTTTATCACGTCGGTTATTTAATAACCGACGTGATAAAATGCATGGGAAATGGTTTATCACGTCGGTTATTAAATAACCGATGTGATAAAAGGCATGGGAAATGGTTTATCACATCGGTTATTAAATAACCGACATGATAAAAGGCCTAGGAAATCGTTTATCACGTCGGATATTTATTAACCGACGTGAGAACCCCCCCCCCCCCCCGGACTGGTTTAGAACGTCGGTTATTATATAACCACCATGATAAACTGGGGGGGTTATCACGTCGGTTATATAATGACCGACGTTATAGACCCAGCCCCCCCCCCCCCCCCCGTGTTTCATGTCGGTTATTTAATAACTGACGTGATAAACCATTTCTCATGCCTTTTATCACGTGGGTTATTTAATAACCGACGTGATAAATCATTTTCCAGGCTTTCTATCACGTCGGTTATGAAATAACCCACGTGATAAACCCTTCCTGTTTTCTTTATCATGCCGGTTATTTGATAATCGACGTGGAAGCCAATTTTTTTAAAAAAATGAATGCAGTCATCTGCTCTCCCCTAGAATCAACCAAAAAACAAATCAAGAAATCGTACCACAAAAATAGAAGGAGATCAAATTTAAGCATTTACATTGATAACATATAAAACTTACCCAACTAGACAGCCCCCACCCTCATCTATACCCCATGGACAGCCCTCCCCCACCCCATTGGAGCCCCCACCCTCATGTATACCCCCTGGACAGCCCTCCCCATCCCCATTGGAGCCCCCACCACACCCCTAGACTGCCCCTCGACCCCCTGGACGGCCCCAAACACCCCTCGACACCCCCCACCCTCCTGAACAGCACCCCCTCACCCCACTTGACAGCCCCCACCCCATTGGAGCCCCCACCACACCCCTGGATAGCCCCAAACACCCCTGAATAGCCCCAAACACCCCTCGACAACCCCCCACCCTCCTGAACATCACCCCCTCACCCCGTCACCCCAATGACAGCCCCCACCACACCCCTGGACAGCCCCAAACACCCCTTGACAACCCCACCCCCACCCTCCTGAACATCACCCCCTCACCCCACTTGACAGCCCCCACCCCATTGGAGCCCCACCACACCCCTAGATGGCCCCTGACCCCCTGGACAGCCCCAAACACCCCTCGACAACCCCACCCTCCTGAAAAACACCCCCTCACCCCTCACCCCACTTGACAGCCCCCACCACACCCCTGGACATCCCCAAACACCCCTGGACAGCCCCCCCCCCCCACCCACCCTCATGTATACCCCCCACCCCCTGGACAGCACTCCCACACCCCTGGACCACCCTCCCACACACCTGGACAGCCCTCCTACCCCCTGGACTTCCCCGCACCCCACCAGACAGCCCTCCCAGACCCATGGACACCCCCAACTCCACTGAACACACCCCCACACCCGTGGAACCCCTCCCCCATAGACCAAAATCCATACCAGAAAAACCATCATAAGTAGACCAAAACAAAAAGTAGAGAAAAATTAAACATTCACATATATAACATTCAAAACATACACTTTTAACTTCAAAAAAAACTAAATCCAACCTAAACAACTACCAAATACAAAATTACAATGACATTATTCAAAATTACATTTTACATTACAAACAACTAAAATTCAATCAAACCTGTAAAATAATTTGACCACTCCACTTGTAAGTGTTTGATGTCTTCAGCAGTATATGGTTGAGGGTCATCAAAAAGCTACATATGAAAAGTAAAGTACTTAATGTGTATAATGAATAAATCAAATTGAAATATTATGGAAAAGCTTAAGAGGAAATCGTACCAGGTCAAAATTCACAACTATCCCAGTTGTTATTATTTCATACATAAATCTTAACATATAATATCCGCATTCGATGACGCCCTGTTGTTCATGACAATTCTGTTTGAATGAGTGTAAATTCAATATATTATTTTTATATAATAAATCAAAAAGTAAAAATTATAAATGGATATTTACCTTCGCATTTACATATTTGATCTTTCCACTCCTTTTCTTTGTGTTTTTTCTAAAGTAGGCCCATTCACTATTAGAAAATAATACGAATGGGGTAAATTTAAAATTCAATATAATATATAAAACTATTGAGAAATTGAAACTTACTTTTCTAATATATTCTTAAAACTTTCCCGCACATCAGCATGGACAGAGCATATCCAATAAAGTGCTTTCTCCCTTGGGAAAAAACCCCTAACATCCAATTATCACTGATAAAAGGAAATTTAACGTTAGTGGTTTTTTATGTTAAAAGATAATTAACTCTTTGATAGAAATGTGTTTCATACCTCTCACAAAAAGGCATCATCCAACATTGTGTGACTATATTCTTTTCAAGTCTTTTAGCAATATAAACCATTCTTTGTTCCTCATTCAATGCACATGCTTAAGGGGAAATCAATTACGGGTCCATGAATCCATATACATCTGTCAGCTCATTCCTCTCACAAATTTTATAAAGATACCTAATACAAAACATACATAAGTATACATTTTAAATAAATATAATATAGGGAAAAGGTGTTAAGACTTACATGCAAAAAAATTTCACCACATTAATGCCCAACTTATCTCCAAAACAAGCTCCGTGATATCAGTTTTCATAATCCCCACACTTATTTCACGTCTACAAACATGAGATTCCATTGGAAACTCATAATGACCTGCCAACAAATTTGAATATCATGAAAATATGTCAAGACTACTAGAATCTGTATCTGATGTCATAGCCATTTGTCTTTGTTGTTGTCCATACAGTATTTCTTTACCTTTGAATTATTCCTATAAAAACAAACTGAAAAATATATTAGTTTCCAAATGATAAAACAACTTTAATAAAAAAATAAAATAAAAGATAGAACATTCATACCTCTATGGTAATGAGTCGAAGAAGTCTGGATGGCCAAATTAAAAAATGGCTGATACTCTGTCCAACTACCGCCACCTCATCTGTAGGTATTGGTACCCTAGCTGATCTATCTATAATATCCTGTATAGTGACCCTCTGATTCTCTACCTCTAATTTTTGACGATGAACTATATCTCTTATAAAATATACCAACCCATATGCTACTATATAATGTTGGGAATCATCAACATACAACTCGCAATAAGTAGGAAGCTGCGGCGGAGGATTAGGATAAAAAATGGGGTCCGCAGGCTGAGGTGGGGGAGTAGATGCTACTGGCGAAGGTGGAGGATAAATAATGGGGTCTGTAGGGGGAGCTGGAGGAGTGGGAGCTGTAGTCTAAAATTGTCTTTTCATTTCTAAAAACATAGATTGCACCGACGCTCTAATACTTTCCTCCATCGTCGCATTAATATTTTGAACTTCAGCCTCCAAGGATTCTATTTTTTTATAAACCCCCTCAACGTTAGAATTTAACAATGTGGAAACACTTTTGTTACCGATACACCTGCAGGATATCCTCTTAAACGACCAGGATGTTCGGGCCTTCCCAATGCTGCAGATAAAATATCTTCCCTCCCAGTAGCTGTAAATGTCCCCTATAAACTCTTCTCCTCAAGAGAATCCTATATTAATTAACTGAACATTTCTATAATGATTGAAATTATATGAAGAAAATACTTAACTTAAATAAATAAAATAGATATCTTACAATCCTCTTAGCTACGATTCTTGATTCTTCTGAAAGATATTTCCCTTTTTTACCTTCTGAGCTCTCTTCCATTTTTCATGTCTAGATGGAGGGGTTGGAGGGGCCACCTCTCCCGATCTTGAAGACTCAGCTCTTAGTTGTTGAAATTTTTCCTCCATCATTTGTTCTTCCAATAATGCATACCCAACCCGAGATAAACTATGAGGGTATAAATTTTTAGATTGTATCTCTTAATGATCATTCCTTGTTTGCTGTAATTTAAGAATATAAAATCATTAATAAAACATTAATAAAATCATTTATATAAGAAAGTTTATAAAATTTTACATTTCCCTAACCAGAAATGACTCTTCTCTTCTACTTTCAAAAAATTGTCTCCATGTGTCTTCATATATAAAATGATATATATGAAATGGATTGTCATGACTCCTATGACCATAAATGAAATCAGATGAGAGGGTTGATTTGAAATCCCTCCATCACCTGGCAGCCAACGATAAGCATTTCCTCCTGACTCCTCCAGTGTCAGGAATATCAAATTTCATCTGATAAAGAAGAGGTTAAATATATTATATATACTAGAAACATTAAAAGAATAGTCAAACAATGGAAAAAGATCTTACCAAAATCGTCTCCCACAACTGAGAGATTATCTCTTTATCCACACTTCTCCAATCATCATACAAAATGCTTAATTTTCTCTTATCTTGAGTTTCTAAAAAACTCTTAAATTTTTTTGCATTTGGACCTCTATGAATATCATCATCATCAAACTCAACGACTATCCTCTGATCCTGCGTACGGGCAAGTGATAATTTTGGTAAATGTGTGCACCCACGTTTACCAACCTTTGAACTCTTTGTCTTAATAGGAGAATGTGAATGTTCATCCCCAAATGTATGACCAGTAATATTCTCATCTCCAGAATCATGTGGTTGATCAACTGAATGATCTGTCATTATCCTTCAAATCAAAAAACAAACAAACATCATTTCATAAATATAGAAATTCAAATATTTTAATACTACTGTAATCAGAAAATAGAAAAGTGTACTAAGTTACATAATAGTAAACATTTGTAACATGGTAAGCATGCTAAACAATGGTAAAGATGGTCAATATGGTCAAGATGGTCAAGATGGTCAAGATGGTAAAGATGGTAAACCTGGTAAACATGGTAAACATGGTAAAGTAATTGTCACTGAACAAAAATAATAGATATATAATTCGTGTAATGGTTATAAACATGATAAAGTAAACTAAAAAAACTTAAAACAAACAAAAACTTATAATTATATTGTTTTAAAACATGTTTTAATAAATAAAAAACTTACAATATCTAACATTTATGAAAAAAATAAATGTAATCAAGAAATAAACATATGTTACCTGTAATTTTAGGAATGTACAAATGGATTATTTTCCCAAATTCCTTCGTCATGATCGTTCCTTGTGGCACAAACTATGTCTTCAACATGCTCATCATTATGTTCTGTTAATATTTCCATGGAATTAAGGATCTCACATAAATCAGAATCTTCATCAAGTTAATCCTCACCAACATATTGTTTTTTCCATGTAAAACAACTGCCCACTGCATATCTGATTGATCTACTACATAGAAATTTTTTTTTACATGTGTTGCCATTATAAAAGAATCAGTTGTGTCTTCCAATCTATTCAGATTAACAAGAGTCATTCCAAATTCATTGTGTCTAACACTATTGTTACCGATAAACCATTTACAGTTAAAAACAAGAATGTTAATTTTAAATTAATCAACCTCCCATATGTATTAAATCACTCCATAATATGCACTTGATGCAGAAATTGGGTTTTTGTCCTTAGCACTTGAAAAATGCATTGCTTTTCAAACACCAATACACCACTATTCTGAATTGCACTTCTGTTGTCCTGAGCTTTTGTATGAAATGTATAACCATTAATGTCATAACTGGACCATGTTATCACATTTAAACATGGACCACCCACTATCCATTTTAATGTCTCTGATACATCTGATCTTCCAAGAAAAGTCTTTTTAATCCATGACAAAAAAGATTTGTTGTGCTCATTCAAAATCCACATTTCTTTCTTATTTGGATGACATTGTTTCAACTCATTAATATGCAATGTGATATATGGTTGAGCATCAGCTATGTTATTCAAGATGTAGGATTCTAACTTCTTCATCTGTTCAGCTGAAAATGATTTTACATTGAATCCACCAATCCCCTTTCTCTCATTATTAACTCATTCATGGAGAGATGGAGGCAAACCTATGTGTTGCGCCACAACCAAGTAGCTCGTACAAAACTCTTCTACCTCCTCAAAAATATACTTTTCAATAATGGAGGCTTCAGGTCGATATGTATTTTTAATATACCCCTTTAATATTTTCATATACCTTTCAAAAAGATACATCCAACGAAGATATACAGGTCCATAAAGCTTTATTTCTTGAACAAGATGAATCATTAAAGGCACCATTATATCAAAAAACGATGGAGGAAAATATATTTCCAATTGAAAAAGTATAAAAATTGCATCCTTTTCCAAAATGTTCAAATCATTCACATCAATCACCTTGTTAAAAATTGAATTGAAAAAATAACCCAACGTCATTATAGTCTTTCTGACACGAATGGGAAATATTCCACGCAATGAAACTGGTATAATTTGTTGCATCATGACGTGACAATCATGTGATTTCATACCTATCAACTTCCAGTCCTTCAATGAGACAAAAAATTTTACATTAGAAGAATAACCTTGAGGCACTTTGATATCATGAAGACACTGACAGAAGCTAATTTTATCCCTCTTCGATAATGTATGACAAGCCGGGGGAAGAAATGTTCGTCTTCCTTTAGGAGTGGGAGAGAACTCAACACTTATTCCCATTGATAGTAAGTCTAATCTTGCATTCAACCCATCTTTTGTCTTTCCTTTAATATCTAACAATGTTATAATCAAACAATCATAGATATTCTTCTCCATGTACATGACATCAATATTATGTTTAACTTCCTGATACCTCCAATATGGTAGCTCAAAAAATATTGACCTTTTCTTCCAAGTATGTCTATCATTACCAGATTTCTATGTCTTTCCCAATGTCACATCAAGGTTTTTCACCCTCTCAAAATACAGATCATGGGATAAAGGTTTTGGAGCAGTATCAAATTATTGTGATCCATTGAATTCCTTTTTTTAGTCTTCTATAAGGGTGATCCATAGGAAAAAACTTTCGATGACCCATGTACACTGTTTTCCTCCCATGATGAAATTGAAAATATGACATATGTTGTTCGCAAATTAGAAATGCTTTATTCCCTTTAACACTGTATCCGGAAAAATTTCCATATGCTGGGAAGTCATTTATAGTGAACAGAAGCACTGCATGCAGTTGAAAATATTCCATTTTATAAGAATCATACACCCCAATACCATTAGCCCATAACAGTTTCAAATCACCAATCAACGGTGACAAGTAAACATCAATATCATTGCCGGGTTTCTTTGGACCAGAGATCATTATACTCAACATGACATATTTCCGCTTCATACAAACATCAGGAGAGAGGTTGTAAATTACCAATAAAACAGGCCATGAACTATGTGTGCTACTGAGGGTTCAGTATGGATTCATTCCATCTGTGCACAACCCTAGTCTGAGTTTTTAAATTTTATTTCCAAATGTAGAATACTATGCATCAATTTTCTTCCATTGTGGACAATCAGCTGGATGACGTATTTTTCCATCACATACCCGCTCATCACCATGCCATCTTAACCTTTTTGCATCATGTGAATTAGGAAATAAATGTTTGAAACTATGAATTATAGGAAGATACCAAAATACATTTGAAGGGAGCTTTGTAATCTCTACATCAGCCTGTGATTTTTCTTTCACCTTATACCGTGATGTCCCACAGTTACGACACTCTGACATAAATTCATATTCCTTCCTATTTATAATGCAGTCATTCGGACAGGCATGTATTTTCTTGTATTCCAATCCCATCAGGCATATTATTTTCTTGGCTTTGTAATGTGAATCTGGAAGATTGTTATCTTTTGGAAGAATGTCTTTCATCAATTGTAGCATCTCTGTAAACTTCTGTCACTCCATCCATGTTTTGCCTTCAGGTTAATGAATCTTAACACTGCCGACAAAACCATAAAATCTGTACAACTAGGATATAATGGCTTTTCGTCATCACCATATAGACTCACAACTTTCGGTTCTATCTCAATTTGTTCTGCTAAAATATCGTGAATCGTTTCTTCAATTCCATCGGAGTTACCATCTTGCAAATCATCATCATCGATGAAATTCCATCCAGTTTCACCATGCCAAATCCAAGGGTTGTAACTCGGATTAAAACCATGACAAATCAGATGATCTTTTATCGCTCTACTTTTCAACTTCTTCATATTCAAACATTTCAGGCATGGACAGAATATAATGTCACTACTTGGAACATTAAGTTTAGAAAATTCCAAAAATCCATCAACACCTTCCTCAAATTCATTGCTCATTCGATGTTCTGTAATCCAACTTTGACTCATTATTACTGATAACAAATATCAAAAAAATATATATTTTTAAGATAAGATAAATATATGTTTATATGAAAAAAAATCATAATTTGAATGTAAAACAATTTTGAAATATAAAACAAATATATGGGTATTTAAAAAAATATGCTTCAATATTATTTTTAAAACAAAATATAGTTAGATATAACAGTTTTAAATTCCATTGAATCAAAGAAAACCATGGAGCCTACATGGTTGATAGAAAATTGGAGAAAATAGAGTAGACCTGAGAATCACCCCCACCCCCCGGACAACCCCCAAAACCCTCTGGACAGGCCCCCACCCCCTTGGACAGCCCCCCACACCCACCCACCCCCTTGGACCCCCCTTGGACACCACCAACCCTCTGGACAGACCCACACCCCTCTAAACAGCACCCCCACCCCTCCTGGACACCACCCCCCACCCCCTACCCCTTAAACACCCCCCTGGACCCCCCAACCCTGTGGACAGCCCCCCCCCCCGGACAACCCCCAAAACCCTCTGGATAGGCCCCACCCCTGTGGACAGCCACCCACACCCACCCACCCCCTTGGACACCCCCCGAACATGCCCCAACCCTCTGGACAACCCCCACCCCCTGGACAGCCCCCACCCCTCTAGACAGCACCTCCCACCCCTCTTGGACACCACCCCCACCCCCTACCCATTTGGACACCCCCCTGGACACCCCCAACCCTCTAGACAGCCCCCCCCCCCCCCACCCCCTGGACAGCTCCCACCCCTGTTGACAACACCCCCACCCCTCCTGGACACCACCCCCACCCCCTACCCCCATGGACACCCCACTGGACACCCCCCCAACCCTTTGGACAGCCCCCACCCCCTAGACTGCACCCCACCCCTCCAGACAGCACCCCCACCCCTCAGCAGAAGCCATTTTTATTTGGAATCATGAGACATTGCAATGCATCAAAGGGCCATAGAGGTCAACAGCCATTACATTATATGTCTCATAGATTCCCATATAAAAGAGGATAAACATAAGCAACAAAAACACATGAAATATCATTTCTGAATTCATACATTTAATTAATAAACATTCTATGTAGTAATATAGGTGAATGACATCATTAGTTGTTAATGACAACAAAAATTACCACAAATTTCGGGCATTCGCGAAACAAAAAACAAACTAAATAGATGTAGTTGAGGCTTACGTGAATATTGCGAGTCGATCTAATAGATCTTGGGATGATAAATAAGATGATGATGGAAAAAATGTAAGAGGGTTCGAAATGGAAGAATCTTACCTAGTTTATACACAAAAATCACAAAACATAAATATAGACTATCCGGGGAAAAACGAACCAAATAAATTTGTTGCAGGCTTACATGAGTGTTGCGAGTTGAGATGATAGATCCAAGGAGAGTAAAGATGATAAACGATGAAGGAAAAATGAGTTTAACGCAGCTATATCGACGAGTCGATTAGGGTTTACCACACGAGAGAGACGAGCCATTGGACGGTCGATCGAAAAATCGTAAATGAAACTCCACGGGGCTTGTTAATTTTATAAATGTTTTATAACGTCGGTTATTTAATAACTGACATTACACACTATTTTTTTACATTTATAACATCAGTTATTATAATAATAGACGTTATAAATGTATCACATGCAGTTTTTTTACATTGGTTATTTTATAACCGACGTAAAAAAATCCGTTTTTTTGTTTTTGATATCAGTTATGGAATAACCGACGTAAAAAATATATCAGAAATCACAGTTTTTTACGTTGGTTATTGTATAACCGACGTAAAAAACTTCTGCGGATTGTTTTGTTACATCGGTTATAAAATAATCGACGTCAAAAAGATCTTAGAAGCTGCGTTTATTACGTCGGTTATAAAATAACCGACCTCAAAAACTCGTCGATATCTCATTTTTTAGGTTGGTTATCAAATAACCGACATAAAAACCCCCGTGCTATGGTTTTTTATGCCGGTTAATTTATAACCGACGTAAAAAATGAACGCGCTCGATTTCTAACGTCGTTTATTAAAATAACCGACATTAAAAATATACTCGCTGCATTTTTGACGTCGGTTATAAAATAATCGACGTAAGAAACCACGTTTCATAGATTATCACGTCGGTTATATATAACCGACGTCAAAAATGATGATGTAAAAAACGTTTTCTACACTAGTGAAATGAATTAAATTGAACTTATATAGTAATTATATATCTATTTTGACTTAAAATGGATTTAAATAAAATAAATAATTATTTAAATAAAAAGTCCGTTTTAAATAATAACGCAGTGTTTTTCACTATTCATCAAAAATTGAAAGTTTTCCGAAAAATACCAAAAATTCACCCTAAGATAATTTTGATATTCCGAATTCAAAATGAAGTCTATTTTACCAAATTCAAATCCTATAAGTTTCATTTATTAATTTAAAATTAATTCCTGTTGTCAAAACCAAAAAAATGTTTTTTAAAAGTAAAAACTATTAGAAGATTGACATGTGTTTATGTCAAATTTAAATGTCAAATTACTTATAATGGCCTAAAATGCATTAAATGATAAAAATATAATAAAATTATACTTCAAAACCATTAAAATTCATATTTTATCACTATAAATTATTTTGATTAAAAAAGTAGTTTTCAATTAAAACACAGTATTTTTCACTATTCGTCAAAATATGAAAGATATCATAAAAGTACCAAAAATATATCCAAAATAAATTTTTATGTCCCGCTTCTAAAAAATAATTTAATTTCATTAAATTGAATACATAAAAGTGTCAAATATTGGTTTTAAGAATGTTTCTCCATTATAAGGCGGTAAAATTGTATTTTTTTTAAAAATACTTCTTTTATCTGAAAAAATGAATTTGATCTTATATTATTTTTAATAAACACATAATATTGATGTTAAAATTATATACAGTTCATAATATTTAAAAAGAAGGTAATATTATTCATAACCACTTTTTGAATGGCTAGTTTGGTAAGTTGTGGTGTGCTCGAACTCGGTGTTGCTTGTAGTGTAAGGTATTGAATTACTTCAATGAGATAACGTACTATGAAATCTTGGGGGGTTACGTGTTTTTATTTCATTTACCGCACTTTAGTTACTAAAGGGACTGAAATAAAGTTTTTAATGGAATCTAACTTAATTTCTATATTCGGTTAGGAATCATTTCTTCCATGTTGATATTTTTTTTCAAAAAAAGTCATGAATTTTATTCTAAAAGGGTCTATAAAATTCTTTTTACCCATTTTTGAATTTATATAAAATAATTAATTCAATCTCCAAGATGATTTCCGAATGTTATAATTTTGACTATTTATCAAAAATGTGAGTGGAATTATTATTTTAACATGCACCGCATGAATGACTAACCCTGCCACCATGAATACTCTTACCTTTATGCTTATTTTAAAATTTTATTGCGTTATTTTAAAAAGAATTATTTTTATTAATATTTTTCAAATTCTTATATTTTAAATAAGTGATTTTAAAATAAGAGAGGTATTTTCCACAAGAATTAATCTTGGGATCTTTGGAAGATATTTTCATCTATAACAACATACTTTGATGTTTCTTATGATAAGTAACGACCCAAAGTTTCATTAATGGAAATCCCTCTTGATCTTATTAAATGTCTCTTTATATAAAATGTTTTATAAAATGTCAACTTCTTTGGTTTTATGATAAGAGTTGTGACCATTACTTTTATAGTCGTTGAACAGTGATCACATGATTAGTATAAATATAATGCTTTAACGAACCCAATTTTACTCAGACAAAGGAAGTGATGGCCTCATCCAGTAGAATTGCCCCATACGAAGCCCATTTGTCGGAGCTCGGAAAAGAGGTGGCGTCTTTGTGCTTCGACCTTGACCAAGACCAAGCTGATCATCATTATGTCAAGCTCGAACGTGACCGTCTACGGGAAAAGTGGAAGTTGATAGAGATTACCACTTGAGTGATGTTATCCGAGCCACCCCAAGAGTCTGTCAACATCGCACACCTTACCCTTAGATCTTATGCCGCTGTTTAAAGGGGTTATGTAACAAATAAGTAGTGATATGTTCATGTACATTATTTTTTTTATATAATAATGAATATAATTTCTAGTCATTTTTGATACATCGTAAATAGTTTTTAAGTACAAATGGTGTTTTTAGTTATTATTTAATTAAGAAATATATTTTACTAAATTAAGGGATTTTTGAATTAAATAATAATTTAATAAAATATTAATATTATTATTAAATTAATTTTTATTAAATATAAATGATCTTATAATTTTATGAATGCAATTAAATTTTTTATTAAGATTTGAAAGCCATTTCTGTCAAATCCCGTGAATTTTTGATAAATGTTGTTTTTTATTATAAAAGAGAAAATTAAAATATTTAAGAATTTTTTTAGATAAAATAAATGTCATTTCTGGAATCAGGACGATGAAATTATCCAACGGTGAATTTTTCATAATTTTCTGAGACAGTCAAATTTTTGGGTAAAAATTAAATACCGTTTAAATATATAATGTGTTTTATGACATCATAATGACCCAATGGTGATGTAATAAAATACCATAATCCTTATTTTCGGCCAATATATGTTTTATCATTAAGATAATGTAATTTTGGGTTTGTTTGACTTACTTTTCAAAGCATTAATGGACCCCTCAAGACATATTCAACACTTTGCCTTTTTAAATTAATTTCCATGGGAGTGTGACTCACCTCCACATAAGCAAACTTATTATTTTAAGAAGTTCGGACTTGGTCCTTATAAAATATTTTTTTCCTCTTCCCTTTTCCAAAAACCATGGGCAAAAACCATTGGATGGTTTGTGGTTTGGATTAATTTAATGTAAGGGGACCCAAACCTAAATAATAAAGAATTCCCTCACCTTTCCTATATAAACCCACCCAAGCTCCCACTTCCTCCTCACTAAAATCCCTTGGGGTTAGTCCAACCTCTGCCCTACTCTCTCTAGAATCCTCCCAAGGTGCCCTAAGCTCCCAATAAGCCTCTCACAAGCCTCTCTCTAGCCTTTGGAAGCACACTTCAAAGTAAGGGTTTTTTCTTCCTTTCTCATTTTTTGTCAATTTTATTTAAATTGTATTGCCCTTTTATTTTAAATTATGAATGTTGGGGTATGGTTTCTCACCTCCCCCATACTTCACTCTTATTGTTTGAACGATTTGAGACCCCTTTCTCTCTAATTAAATGCCTCTCATGTACACCCGTTACTATGCCGAAATTCCGAAATGAACTTCTCTCTCCTCTTTTACATTCAAGCAATACTTTTTGTATCATGAATATAAATTCCATTACAATTGTTGGGACATGTATCTATATGACCTCATTACTTTCCATTACATTTAAATATGATGAGGAAACCCTTTCTCTCTCATCAACCTTTTTTATGAATTCTTATGTCACACCGTTACACTGCTGAAATCGCACCGATTTTCTAAGCCAATGTCATTGTGTAGTGAATACCATGCCCATTTCTCCATCAAGGGTATTCAACTTTATGCACATTTACATATTGATTATAAAGTTTCATGTATGAATCCCACATTCCTTTATTGTGTAATAAATGATTATGTTTTTTGAATCCATGTTTTATGATCCATGTGGCACACTAATGCATGAAATGAAATATTTAAGAAGGGTGCGCCCTTATAGCGCTCCAATGCATTGGGTAAAGTATAGTATCATGATACATCATGTGAAATGAGTGTTGAATCATGATATTTCAAGTGAAACTAGGGTTTACTCGTGCTTCATGTGCAATGAGGGTTTACTCATGCTCCATGTGCAATGAGCCTTGGCTCATGCTAATTCCATGTTAAGTGTTTTTGCCACATTTCCATGTTATGATTATCATGCTTTATCATGCCTTTATGTTCATGTTCCTTATATTCTCTATTGATATGCCTATTGTCTAACATGTATTGTACTCCTCATTTTATTCCATGTGTACTCCCTTACTGGGCTTTATGGCTCACCCTTTTCTTATGCATGTCCTCAGGTTATCCCATGCAATGCTAAGTATGAGGGCATGTAGTGGTCATGTAAAGGAAGTTTTCAATAAAGATGTTTTATTTTGTGTTTTAAGTTTTTATGTAATGATACTAAGCCCCAAAGACACTAAACCACTCTATCTTCTTTGTTGTATCAAGTGATGTTTTATGTAATAAATCATGTTTAAGTTGTAATAAAAAGCAAGGTTGTCATAGTTAGTATCAGAGGATAGGTTTAGTTATTTTTGGGATTAGGAAACCGTAGTAAATACTTAGATACAAGACTAAGTATAATAAAAACATCCCTAAGTTTTGGTAAATTCTAAGTAAGTGGTTTATCAAACAAATACATCCCTGTCTGGATACGAGCAGGTAGAGGCGGCTCTGGCATAGATGTATCCTAGTGGTAAAACCCGAAAACACCGCTTTGAGCTAGACTCGAATGGGAACTGGTGCACGACAACGGTCCTTGTTGCACTCTTGGTTATGACACTCCCGGGGGATATGTTTTGATAAATTCACAATCATAGTATGAACCCTTATTAAAGGGAAAAATTCCCCTAAGAATATTTGTTAGAAAGTAGATCATGAAAATACAAGATTGAAGCCTATAGACTCATGAGTTAGAGAAATGATTGTTTATTTATAAGTCATCAAATTTTGTCTTTAGATTACCCTTTATGTGTTACCCCTAACTTTCCTTTTATTCCAGACAATGGTCGGTAATAGGAGGACTCGGGATAACAACCGTTGTGAAGATCAGTGTGATGACTATACTAATGAGATGCCAAATCCAATGGGAGTGGGAATCATGAACTTTTTCATGCTTCTCTCTTAGATAAATCAAGTTTTGAATAGAAACACGGGTCAAGAAGAACTTTCAACCCCCCCCCCCTAATAAATAACAAGTCGCTATCGAGAGCTTCATGAGACAAAGGCCTCCTACTTTTAGTGGATCATCTGATCCCATGATCGCTGAACAATGGATCAACTCCATTGAAAAGATCTTCTCCATCCTTCAATGTTCTGAACAAGAGAAGGTTCTCCTGGATGCTTATAGTATGGAGGGTGAAGCTGATCAATGGTGGACGTTGATCAAAAATATGAAGCCTGAGGAGGAGATCGAGGCTTTGGAATGGTAGGAATTACGGAAGATGATTTTCGATAAATATTTTCCACGCACCCTCTGGCTTAAGATAGAAAGGGAATTACTTTACCTCAAGTAAAAAAGATGAGGAATCCATTGGAGCGTACGGGGCAAACGTCACAAGGCCTGCACGATACGCTTCCAGCTTTGTCGTTACCCCCGAATGCAAGGTTGACCGCTTCTTTGGTGGGCTGAAGCCTAGCTTGCGAAAAGCATTAGTGATCCATGACTTCGACACCTATGAGGAAATTGTCCAATGTGCCCTCAATGACGAAATGGAGATCAGAGAATTACAGGGGTATCATGGGGACATGAAGCGTAAGGTAGACTTCAATGTTGGTGGTCCGATGGATAAATCCAACGGCGCTAAGAAGTTCAAGCACCCCACTTGCCAAAAGTGCGGAAAGAAGCAGCCAGAAAATTGCCTTAAGGGGATGAGAAAATGCTTCAGGTGTGGAAGAAAAGGGCACCTAGCTGTTAACTATCGGCACGAAGGACCCGCAGCTGCGACAGAGGAGAGGAACGCTCCGTTCGAACCTCAATGCGTTGTTCAATTCTATAGATGCAAATAACCGGGTCATTTTTCAAATCAGTGCCCTAATCCAAGGGTTATCGGAGGCAACCAAAAGCCTCCAAGACAGAAAGGAAGAGCTTTTTCCATCACTTCTGCCGAAGTGAACCCCAACAATGTGTAGGATCGAAATAATGATGTAGATGCTCAATATACAAGAGGGGGGGTGAATTGTATACTTTAAAAAATTCCTTTGGAACCTTTAATGTTAGTTAAGAATAACTATGTTTTCCTTAAGCAAAGAAAAGGTCTAAGTTTAACAAAGTTAAACTTGGTAGATTCACAACACCTCTAATTTCAAAAGCAAACTTGGAAAGAGATTCCGAACGAAGGTTCCGGAAATATGGTTCCTGAAGTTGACACTTAACAAAAGATTACAATATGAGATTCTACCTTAAAGAGTATAGAATCTAAATGAAATAGAGTACAAATAAGGAAGTATAATAAAGTTATACTTTCCTTATATTAAAAAATGCAGCGGAATATAAACAAGTAGTAAAACTACAAGTAACAAGATATAAGTATTCTAACCCAAAGAGAAGGGTATCCAACAACCTTGGATAAAGGTCCCTTGATTTATACTTTCAAGCAATTCTGTCTTACCCACACTAGGGTAAGCCCTCGATACGAAGATCGGAGTCTCTGTCTTGCTATCCCCGCAAGCCCTCAACTTCAAGGTAGTTGGCAACCTCTGTCTTCCTCAGCAAGGAAGCCCTCGAACTTCAAGGTAGTCGACACCTCTGTCTTCCTATCCTCGGAAGCCCTCGAATGTAATCACCAACATTCGGAGTCGCACGAAGCTTTGAGAGTTAATAAGAGCCTCTCTCTCTAGAATTCATTTCAACAGCATGTATGCACAAAACCAAGTTGTTCATCTGTCATCAGTACCGAGCTCTTTCAAATGAGCTCCTATTTATAGGTAAGGTCGGCTCCTTCTCCAACGGTCATATTTTCCTTAAAGATCGGAGGGACTTGTATACGTGTCACTTAGACAACGGTTAGTTTATAACAAAACAGGCGACATCATTTTATAACAAAACAAGTGTAACAGAATGTACGACATCGTTTTAATTCTGACTCAAAAGGTTTAGAGTAAAGGTTCGGAGTGTAATGAAAATAATAAGAGTAGACAAAATTTTAGAAGTGTAAGCAATATAAAAGTTCGGAGTTTAACAAAGATATTTTTCGGAGTCTGAATTAATTCAGAGTGTATAAAACAAAGATACTCAAATTCTGTTTAATAGGTGAATTCGGAATGAGAATTCAGAATAGTAATTCTTCATCAGAAATCGTAATGAGAATTCATCAACAGAATTTGTAATGAGAATTCTTCATTGGAATTTGTAATGGTAATTCAGAATGAGATTTCTTCATTAGAATTCGTAATGAGAATTCTTCTTCAGAATTCGTATCCTGAATCTTGAATAGAACTTAGTCAGAGTTCATATCCGGAATTCAGAATGAAACTTCCTTATAGTTCTTATCCAGAATCCGAATCTTAAAACAGAATGCTCTATATAAAAGTTTCAATGATTCCGAGAAAATAGAAATGAATCCAAATATCATACTTAATAAAAATATGGATGAAAATAAGATAAGGACAATTTTTCTTATAAAAGTGATTTTCCTTAAGAATGCAATTTTTCTTATAAAAGCGATTTTCCTTAAGAAAATGATTTTCCTTATAAAAGATATTTTCCTTAAGAATGAAATTTTTATTATAATAGAGATTTTCCTTAAGAAAGTAATTTTTCTTATAAAAGCAACTTTCCTTAAGATAAGGTGTTTGTGATTTTCAAAACAAGAAATAATGGAAAAGTCATAAGGAAAACCTTATTGACTCAACAATCTCCCCCTTTTTGGAAAGCACAAACATCCTTACAAAAAAGAAATTCTAAGAAGAAAGAAAAACATTAAGGCTTATCTCCCTTTGCTTTAAGGATATTGATGAATACGACTAACTCCCCCTTAGGCTTTGAAACTCTAAGGATCGTATTCAGATTTCCAGAGGGATAAATAAGAAGGTCTTCTTTAATGAAAAATCCCCCCCTTAAACAAACTCTTATTAGAGTTTTTCTTTTTCTTAAGGATCTTTTTCTTCTCCCCCTTTGATAAACTCTTATTAGAGTTCTTCTTTTTCTTAAGGATCTTTTCCTTCTCCCCCTTTGTGATTTTCAAAAAGAATTGGAGGGAATGGAAAAATAACAAAGTACCTGAAAAATTAGTAATGACAACAATAGAAACGACAAGCACGGCTTTCATTAAATTTGAAATCTCAGAAACAAAAATAATACAACAAAAAGATCATATTTGGTTATTTTGGATCTTTTTCCTTCTTCATGAGACCCTTTAGAATAGTCTTGATCTTCTTCAGGTCTTTATGATATTCTTCAGCTTGCTTCTCTAAGACAATTATTCTTTCGGATTGAGCTTCAATTTTTTCTTCCTGGGCTTTCAGCTTTTCTTCCTGAGCTTTGATCTTTTCTTCCTGAGCCTTCATCCTTTCATAAAAATCAATCTGATGATCCCTTTCAAACTTCCAGTTTTGAGAAACGGAATTCATCTTCCCATTCATATCTCTCACTTCTTGAATCCTGAAGTTCTTTTCTTCTGTCAGCTTCTCTTCAAAGGAAGAAGTTAACTCATTTATCTTCTTGTCCTCGGTTTCAAAAGCATCTTTAACATTGTCTTGAAACTCATCGAACAACCTCATCTCTTCCACAATCTTCTTCGACCAGTTTGTCATCCTCTTACAAGATTTTCTATGAGCTTCATAACCAATAAAAAACGTTTTGAACTGAGCCTCAATCTCAACGCACTTGTCCATAACCATAGATATGGAGTCAGTTTTCTGATTTAGAGCATGTTGGAGCATCTGGCATCTTGACTCAATACTAGAGAAGGTCGGAATGGTTCCCACCAACTTCTTTAAGGACTGAACAACAAAGTTATGCCCCAACGAGGATGACTCCGAATCTGAAATCTTGCTTGGAGAATTTTCTTCCTCAATAAGCTCCAACTTCCTTTTAGACGAATCACCATATTCTCTTTTCTTGCTAGCCACTGATTTTGGAGTTTCAACAAGGAGTTGCTTTCCCTTGTCTTTTTTCGGAATTGATTCTTGATCAGGAGTTTTCTGCACCCCAGTAGATACTTGAACAATCTCATCAACAACTTTCTGAACAACATCTTCCTCATTCTTATCCTTTTCTGGAGTTACTAACTTAGAGGATTCAGCCTCTGAAGTTCGGAGTGATAGATGTTCCGAAGGTGATCCTTTATAATCATCCACTTGTTTCAAAAGATCTCCTGTTTCACCACTTCCTTCAGCAACTTCTTCTTTGGTTTGGGAGGTGCGGTTTGAACTTCCTTAGACTTAGGATCTTCTACTTCAGCTGCAACTTCCTTCAACTTTATTTTCATTACTGGTTTGGATGATTCCGGTTCAGCAGCCTTCGGAACCGTTTCTTCTTGATTAGGAAAATAAACGAACTCACCAATCTCCTTGTTGAAAGCCACATCCATCCTCTTAAGGGTGTCATCACTAACCAACAAAATTTTACAAACTCTTGGCTTAGATCTGCAAGCTTCCTTGAAAGATTCAAGGCACCGAACTATCAACTTTGATAATATTGCTGGGTACATTACGATATGAGCTCTGAGATTTCCCTTCTTAAGATTCTCAATGGTTATAATAATGTGCCTCATGAAGTTAAACTTTCATAGATTTATCAGGAAATCTAAGATATAGATCTCACTCTTCTTCAAGATTTCTTTATCACCTTTCCTCGATACGATAAGTCCTTGCACCCACAACTCTAGGATCCGGAAGTTTGTGGATAGACTTGCAATCTTCAGAGCCTTGTCATCAGCCAGTCCGAGAGTTTTTAAGGATTTTTCCTTGTCGAAGCTACCCTTAGAGTCCGGCAAAACATGAGAAATAAATTCGGATTCTCCTTCATAAGACAACCCTACCAAGCTTGCTGCCGTGGTATAAGAAAGTTTGTATGTCTTTCCATAAGACTTAAAAGAAAACTTCTCCCTCTTATCTTCCTGGAAGAAGGAAACTGTTTCATAGAAATCAACAAGTAACTCTGTAAAAACATCGTCTTGAGTCCCCGGTTTGGATACAGCAACATCTTCCCAGCCATTCAACTTAATATTCTTTGAAATAAGAGAATCATAGTTGTTGAAGAAATCCGGATGAACTAACCTTTCTCTGCAAACTAACCATTACGAAATAGGCTTAGTGGATGACATTTCTTGAGACGCTAACTCCGCAGACATTCGGATCTGTAATCCTATGAGATGTTCGGAACGGAGACAATTGTAGTTCGGAATGGCCTTAAAACAGAGGGGCAGAGCTTCGGGTCGCGAGAACTTGAAATCGATGTGGGACGAGTATTTGGGTCCCCTTTATATCGGCAATGAAATGATGGTTCAACTTCCGTGGTTGATCTAACGGTTTTGAAAAGCTGAGATCAGATCTGACATTTGAAAACTTGAATCCGATCTTTTTGAGGTTTTTATTTAAACAAGGAATTAAGAAAACTAAAATCCGAAAACATAATACAAGAAAATGCCAGTAAGCAAAATATGACTACGAAAACTTGAGTAAGGTAATCATATATTTCGGATTGGATTAGGAGGATTATTCGTAATGAGTAATATAAAAAAGAACAAAAAAAAAATTATTATGAGAAGATATATTTCGCAAAAATTTTACTTTGGAAAATAAACTTAGTACGAAAAATACATTACGAAGAATTTGGTATGAAAATTCCGTTATGAAAATTCTTGTACGAAAATTTTCCATTCCGGAAAGGTTCAATACAAACACTTCCATTCCAGAAGTATTCTGTACGAGAATGTCCATTTTGGAAAATTTTAGTTCCGGAAGTTCCATTCTGGAAATATTCGTTCTGAATGGTTTGTAAACAAATTTTGAAAAACTTTTTTTAAACAATCAATCAAATGTACTCCCCCTATGAAAAGGAGTTTATTATTGTAAGGAGAATTTTTTAACAGAAAGTTAATTAAGAAAGTTTACCTTATGGTTATCATTCCTAACTTCTGTTTAATATATACAAATCTATCAGAAGGCAATGATTTTGTGAAAATATCAGCAAGTTGTTCTTGCGTTCCGATAAACTGAAGAATAATATCTCCTTTAATTGTGTGATCCCTAAGAAAGTGATGCCTAATATCTATGTGTTTTGCACGGGAGTGATGTGCAGGGTTCTTACGGAGGGCAATGGCACTTGTGTTATCACACAAAATTTGAGTTTTAGTAAAACTCAAGCCATAGTTTGTGAGTGTGTGTTGCATCCACAACACTTGTGCACAACAACTTCCAGCTGCTACATATTCAGCTTCAGCAGTGGAGAGTGCTACAGAATGTTGCTTCTTGCAGGACCAAGAAACTAAAGAATCTCCTAATAAATGACAAGTTCTGGATGTAATTTTTCTATCCATTCTACATCCACCAAAGTCAGCATCAGAAAATCTCTTTAGAACAAAATCGTTTCTAGAAGTATAAAATAATCCTAGATCCATGGTTCCCTTAAGGTAGCGAAAAATTATTTTTACTTCCTTTAAGTGAGATTTCTTAGGATTTGATTGATATCTTGCACATAAGCATACTGAAAACATTAAGTCTGGTCGACTAGCTGTTAAGTAAAGTGGACTTCCTGTAATACCTCTAAAAGATGTTTGATCTACTGGTTTCCCAGCTTCGTCAAGATCTAAAGAGTTTGAGGTACCAATGGGAGTACTTATACTCTTATTATTGTCATAACCATACTTTTTAAGAAGATCTTTAATATACTTATGTTGAGATATGTAGGTTCCTTCTGGTTTTTGAGAAATTTGAAAACCAAGGAAAAATGTTAACTCACCCATCATACTCATTTCAAACTCAGATTTTGTTAGACTTGCAAAAGAGTTAGTCAAAGATTGCTGAGTTGAACCAAATATAATGTCATCAACATAAATTTTAACAATCAAAACATTTTTTTTATCTTTCTTTATAAAAAGGGTTGGATCTGCATTTCCCTTAACATAGTTATTTTGAAGTAAAAATCCAGTGAGTCTATCATACCATGCTCGCGGGGCTTGTTTAAGGCCATACAAAGCTTTGGTAAGTCTAAAAACATGATCAGGATGTTTTGTATCTTCAAATCCAGGAGGTTGTTCAACAAAAACTTCCTCTTGAACATAACCGTTAAGAAAAGCACATTTCACATCCATTTGTAAAAGTCTGAAATTAAAGAATGTTGCAAAGGCAAGTAGAATACGGATAGATTCAAGTCTAGCTACTCGAGCATAGGTTTCTTCATAGTCTATTCCTTCTTGCTGATTATAGCCTTTAGCAACAAGTCTAGCTTTATTTCTAACAATGACTCCATTTTCATCACATTTATTTCTGAAAACCCATTTTACTCCAATAACAGAAGTTTCCTTAGGTCTTTCAACCAAGGTCCAGACTTTATTCCTTTCGAATTCATTTAGTTCATCTTGCATTGCTTTGATCCAATCATCATCACCTAAAGATTCATCAGTGCTTTTAGGTTCTAATTGGGAAAGAAATGCTATATGTTCTACTTAATTTCTTAAGGAACTTCTAGTCCTTACAGGTTGGTTTACATCACCAATGATACTATCACTGGGATGATTCTTAAGAAACACCTGATTTGGGTTTTGTAAAACCTGTTCATCAACATAGGGTAGAAAATCTTCTGGGGTAAATGTTTCAGAAGTATCTTCTAGAACAATTTCCTTATCAGAAGGTTCTTCTATCAAAGGTTGACAATCAGTTTTTGAAAACGCATCCGAGGAAGAAGGCTGGGATGGTTTAAAAACAAATGGATCTGATTCATCAAATTTTACATGTACTGTTTCTTCAACAGTACAAGTATTTTTATTAAAAACTCTATAAGCCTTAGAAGTTGTGGAATATCCTAAGAAAATTCCTTCATCTGATTTTGGTGCGAATTTATGTAAATTATCTTTAGTATTCAAAATGAATACTTTGCAACCAAAAACCTTGAAGTAGTAAAGTCTTGGTTTTCTACCATTCCATAACTCATAAGGAGTTTTATTAAGAAAAGGTCTAATCAAAACTCGATTTATAGTATAGCAAGCAGTACTTACAGCTTCAGCCCAGAAATGTCTAGCAATAGAATATTCACTCAGCATGGTTCTAGTTATTTCTTGAAGAATTCTATTTCTTCTTTCAACTACACCATTCTGTTGAAGAGTTCTAGGTGCTGAAAAATTGTGAGTAATACCTTTCTTACCACAAAAAGTTTCAAAATCTGAATTTTGAAATTCTCTTCCATGATCACTATGAATAGTTTTCAATGGAAGGTTTTTCTCATTTTTAACTTGAGCTCTAAAACTTTTGAAATAGGAAAAAGCATCAGATTTCTTTGCTAGAAAATATACCAAAGTAAATCTAGTGTAATCATCAACTAGAACAAACACATAGTATTTGCCTCTAATACTTCCAGTTTGTGTTGGACCAAAAAGATCAATGTGCACTAACTGTAATGGATCGGTTGTTGAGACTTCACTGATTGACTTAAAACTAGATTTATGTTGCTTGCCATATTGACAAGGATCACAAACTTTAGAATAATCAAATCTAAGCTCCGGTAGATCCTTAACTAGTTTTTTCTTAGAGAGTTTACATAGGTTTCTAATATTACAGTGTCCTAATCTTCTATGCCATAACCAGGAATGATCTTCCATTTCACTTAAGCAAGGTAAATCTTGACTCCCGAGGTCTTCTAGGTTCAAAGTGTAGACATTATCTTGCCTATTGGCTGAGAGAATAGATTCTTCCTTGTAATTGTGAACTAAACACTTATCATTCCTAAAATTCACAAGGTAACCTTTGTCACATAACTGACTTATGCTAATGAGGTTGTGCTTAATACCCTTAACAAAAAGAACATTTGAAATCAAGGTTTTACCAAGAAAAAAAATATTACCAATACCAAAAATCTCTCCCTTAGCATTGTCTCCGAAGGTTACCTTTCCTCCTTTCGTTTTGATAATCTTTTCAAAAAAGCTTTTGTTACCAGTCATGTGACGGGAACATCCACTATCCATGTACCATGTATTGTTGCTGGTACTCTCTTTGTTTTCCTGAAATTAATAAGAAAATTAGATTTTCGGAATCCAAACTTGTTTGGATCCGAGATTTCCAGACAATAAAATTTTAGGAACCCACATCTTCATAGAAAAGTAAGCTTTGTGAAATCCTAGAGATTGGATTTTGTTTAAGGAACAATTCTTTGCCCAGTGACCACCACATTGGCACTTGGTAAAAAATGGGGCACTTTGGGGAACAAAATAATTGTTACTAAAAATAGGTTTTGCATTGGTATAACCAAATCCGGATTTATTTCTTAACGGTTGTATTTGGGAATACATCTTATCAAAATTTTCTTTACCATGGGTAATGTTTGATAAACACTTCTTTAAGGAAAAAATTTCGGACTTGAGTTTTACAACCAAGTTTTTATCCTCAAAATCATTAGTTTTAGAACTAGAGTTTGGCTCAAAAACATTTTTCTTTAGAAATTAATTTTTCTAATTCTTTAGAAAGTTTGTTCTTCTCAGAACATACTTCCTCAAGATTTTTCGAAATATTTTCAAGATCAACATTTTTCTTATCAAGATCTTTAGAAAGATATGATATCTCTTTTGTAAGAATAGAATTCCTAGAGTTTGCCTTATCAAGTTTCTTATTGAGTTTGGAATTCTCAATTTCAAGAAGTTCAGCAAACCTAGAGACTTCTTCATAAGTGGGTAAAGTATTTTCTTCATCAGAAGATGATTCTTCATCAGAAGAGTTATAATACTTACTATCATTAGAATTTAAAGAAACATTGGTCAAAGATTCAGCATTTCGTACCTTAGCCATAAGACAATGATTATCAATAGGTAATCTGGCTATAAGACCATGATTCTTCTGTCCTGAAGATTCATAATCAGAAGATTCATCTGAAGAGTCACCACCACTGGCACTCCAGGTGTCATTAGCTTTCAGAACTTTCTTAGCTTTGGCTTTATAATAATTCTTTCTGTTCCTGTCTGAATGTCTTTCTTTTCTTTCTTTCTTTTTGAGCATAGGGCAATCTGTTCTTATATGTCCAGCTCTTTTACATTCATAACAAGTAACTTATCCATCTTTCTTATCTTTCCTTTCCTTTTTCTTATACTTAGATTGAAAATTTCTCTGGCTAGCTATCTTGTTCATCCTTCGATCAAGATTTGCTAATTCATTTTCTGAGACTTCACTCTCACTATATTCAGATTGGAAAATAACTTTCTTAGACTTGGATCTTGTTACTCTCTCAGGAGTCTTAGCTTTCATCTGATTTGAAGTTGTAGTAAAAGAAACTGTACCATTTCCATTCTTCTTCTTGATGTTGTCTGCATCTCTCTTCATTCTGGTTTCATGTTGTAGAAGAGTTCCAAAAAGCTCATCAAGAGTAATTTGAGTTACCTTCCTGTTCTTATCTATAGCTGTTCTCTTGGATTCCCACTCATTGGGCATAATATCAATTATTTTATCCACAAGAGCTTCATCATCTAAACCTTTCTCTCCCATAGATTTTAGACTGTTGACAATAGTCATAAATCTTTGTTGAACTTTACAGATAGGTTCTCCATAAGGAAAATTGAAGCCATGATATTTAGCTCTAAGCATAGCTCTTCTAGTCTCAATTACATTGGATGTCCCAAAGTGTGTAACCTCTAACTTCTTCCATATACAGTTATCTGCTTCACAAGAACAAATTTGGCTATATATATTTCTGGTCATTGAACATAGTAAAGTGTTGCGTACCTTATAGTTTAGTTGATATTCTTGCTTTTCTTGATTAGTAAAATATCTGACTTCCTTGTCAGGAATTTTATAATCACCAGTAAGCATAATAAAGTTTTCTACTCCAGTATTGATAACAAAAGTCTTCATACGATCTCTCCAGTATTCATAGTCATTACCATCAAATATTGGTGGTCTTGTAGGATTCAGATTATCAATTGATCCAACATTGATTCCTGCCATACTTAAAATAACTTTGCACACAAACTTGTTAGTAGCAAAAGTTCGCAATCACAAAGTTCAGAATGGGAAACGGAATGGTAAAGTTCGGAATGAGAAAGTGAGCAAGAAAAACTTATTCGTGAGTATAAGTATTTCAGAGACCTCCTCTGATACCAATTGTAGGATCGAAATAATGATGTAGATGCTCAATATACAAGAGGGGGGTGAATTGTATACTTTAAAAAATTCCTTTGGAACCTTTAATGTTAGTTAAGAATAAATATGTTTTCCTTAAGCAAAGAAAAGGGCTATTTTTAACAAAGTTAAACTTGGTAGATTCACAACACCTCTAATTTCAAAATCAAACTTGGAAAGAGATTTCGAATGAAGGTTCCGGAAATATGGTTCCGGAAGCTGACACTTAACAAAAGATTACAATATGAGATTCTACCTTAAAGCGTATAGAATCTAAATGAAATAGAGTACAAATAAGGAAGTATAAGAAAGTTATACTTTCCTTATATTACAAAATGCAGCGGAATATAAACAAGTAGTAAAACTACAAGTAACAAGATATAAGTCTTTTAACCCAAAGAGAAGGGTATCCAACAACCTTGGATAAAGGTCCCTTGATTTATACTTTCAAGAAAGTCTGTCTTACCCACACCAGGGTAAGCCCTCGATACGAAGATCGGAGTCTCTGTCTTGCTATCCCCGCAAGCCCTCAACTTCAAGGTAGTTGGCAACCTATGTCTTCCTCAGCAAGGAAGCCCTCGAACTTCAAGGTAGTCGGCACCTCTGTCTTCTTATCCTCGGAAGCCCTCGAATGTAATCACCAACATTCGGAGTCGCATGAAGCTTTGAGAGTTAATAAGAGCCTCTCTCTCTAGAATTCACTTCCACAGCATGTATGCACAAAACCAAGTTGTTCATCTGTCATCAGTACTGAGCTCTTTCAAATGAGCTCCTATTTTTAGGTAAGGTCGGATCCTTCTCCAACGGTCATATTTTCCTTAAAGATCTGAGGGACCTGTACACGTGTCACTTAGACAACGGTTAGTTTATAACAAAACAGACGACATCGTTTTATAACAAAACAACTGTAACAGAATGTACGACATCGTTTTAATTCTGACTCAAAGGTTCGGAATGAAAGCTTTGGAGTAAAGGTTCAGAGTGTAATGAAAATAATAAGAGTAGACAAAATTTTAGAAGTGTAAGCAATATAAAAGTTCGGAGTTTAACAAAGATATTTTTCGGAGTCTGAATTAATTCAGAGTGTATAAAACAAAGATACTCAAATTCTGTTTAATAGGTGAATTTGGAATGAGAATTCAGAATAGGAATTCATCATCAAAAATCGTAATGAGAATTCTTCAACAGAATTTGTAATGACAATTCTTCATTAGAATTCATAATGGGAATTCGGAATGAGATTTCTTCATTAGAATTCGTAATGAGAATTCTTCTTCAGAATTCGTATCCTGAATCTGGAATAGAACTTAGTCAGAGTTCATATCCGGAATTCGGAATGAAACTTCCTTATAGTTCTTATCCAGAATCCGAATCTTAAAACAGAATGCTGTATATCAAAGTTTCAACGATTCCGAGAAAATAGAAATGAATCCGAATCTCATACTTAACAAAAATTTGGATGAAAATAAGATAAGGATAATTTTTCTTATAAAAGAGATTTTCCTTAAGAAAGCAATTTTTCTTATAAAAGCGATTTTCCTTAAGAAAACGATTTTCCTTATAAAAGAGATTTTCCTTAATAAAGCAATTTTTCTTATAAAAGAGATTTTCCTTAAGAAAGAAATTTTTCTTATAAAATCAACTTTCCTTAAGATAAGGTGTTTGTGATTTTCAAAACAAGAAAGAATGGAAAAGTCATAAGGAAAACCTTATTGACTCAACACAATGAAGTGGTGATAGGTACGCTAGTTATTCATTCAAGAATAGAGAACTTACTTTTTGATTCAAGTTCTACGCATTCTTTTATATCTCGAAAGGTTAGTAGAACAATCCCAGCACCACCACAAATCATGGAAGTAAAGATGTCGGTGAGTACGGAAAATGGGGCAATCATTGCATCCCATGAATATAAGTCCTCCCCTATTATATTCTATGGATTTAATTTCCCGAAGAACCTCGTCAAACTCCCTTTAGTGGAATTTGATGTAATTCTTGGCATGGATTGGCTTTCCTTATATAGAGCCAACATAAATTGTCGAGAGAGGGAAATCACACTCCATATGGAGAATCGACCCCCGATTCTTTACAAGTGTCAGGAGGAAGATAAATCTCCTTTAGCTCCATGATCTCAAGCATGGATATTACTGCCTTATGAGCACGCATATCTAGCTCAGATGATTGAGTCCAAGGAAGAAACCATCCTTGAAGAAATGCCTATTGTGAGGGAATTCGCTGAGGTGTTTCCCGAGGAACTGGCTGGTCTTCCTCCTAGAAGAGATGTTGATTTCTCAATTAAACATATTCCTGGGGCGTCATCAATATCTAAGACTCCATATAGAATGGCTTTTTTTGAGCTTGAAGAGCTGAAGAAACAACTACAGAAGAATTTGGATAAAGGGTTTATACGCCCAAGTGCTTCACCATGGGGTGCACCAGTCCTCTTCATCAAGAAGAAGGATGGGTCAATGCATCTTTGCATCGATTATCGTGAACTTAACAAAATCACGATAAAGAACAAGTATCCTCTCCCACGAATTGATAACTTGTCTGATCAGTTGCGTGGAGCACAATACTTCTCCAAGGTGGACTTGCGGTCGGGATATTATCAAGTAAGGGTGAAGAAGGAAGATATCCCCAAGACTGCTTTTCGTACAAGGTACGGGCACTATGAATTCATAGTAATGCTTTTCGGACTCACCAATGCTCCAGAAATATTCATGGACTTGACGAATACAGTCTTTAGAGATTACCTTGACAAATTTGTGGTAGTCTTTATAGATGATATTCTAATATACTCCAAAACCAAGGAGGATCATGAGGAGCATTTAAGAACTGTACTGGAGACTTTGCGCAAGGAGAAGCTCTATGTAAAGTACAGAAAGTGTGAGTTCTGGTTGGAGGAGGTCTCATTCTTGGGCCATATCATCACAATCAATGGGATATCTGTGGATCCCTCCAAAACAGATGCAGTTGAGGGATGGACGAGGAAAACATCGGTAACCGATATTCGTAGCTTCTTGGGGTTAGATAGATATTATCGACGATTTGTGAGGAATTTCTCACGATTTTCTAGCCCTCTTACCAAGCTAACTCGAAAGGGAGTAAAGTTTTCTTGGAGTGATGAATGTAAAGACAGCTTCAAGGAGTTGAAAAGGCGGTTTATCACTGCACCCGTGCTCACTTTACCCACAAGTGGGGAACTTTTTGTGGTATTTAGTGATGCTTCGAAGAAGGGCTTAGGATGTGTGCTGATGCAGAATGATAAAGTGATATTCTATGCCTCAAGGTAGTTAAAAATCCATGAGTGAAACTATCCAATGCATGATCTGGAGTTGGCGGCTGTGATCTTTGCCTTGAAAAACTTGCGGCTTTACCTCTATGGAGGGAAATGCGAGATATATACTGACCACACGATTCTTAAATATATATTCACATAGAAAGAGCTTAATATGCGCCAGAGAAGATGAATAGATCTCATCAAGAATTCTGATTGTTCAATACATTACCACCCTGGGAAAGCGAACAAGGTGGGGGATTCACTAAGTAGAAAGGATCCATCAATTCTATCAATGATGAGAATTGAGAAGGATCCAATATTCTTAGACTTGATGAAGATGGATGTGGGAATCATAAATAACAGAACATCATCAATCCTTTCACAAATTATTTTTCAACCATCTATTTTGGAAAGGTTAAAGGATGCTCAAAAGGATGATGTAGGAATTCAAGAAAAAGTGGAAGTTATCAAAAAGGGGAAATCCTCAGAGTTTAATGTTAATGAAGAAGGAATTGTGTAGTTTGGGAAAAGACTATGTGTTCCATTAAGTCCGGAGCTGAAGAAGGAACTCTTAAATGATTCACATAGTTCAAATTTCTCTATTCACCCAGGGAGCACAAAGATGTATCGAGATCTCCGAGAAAACTTTTGGTGGGATAATATGAAGAAGGAGATCGCTGAATATACATCAAAGTGTCGGGTGTGTCAGCAAGTGAAGGCAGAGAGGCAGAAGTCTAAGGGGATGATGAAACCATTTCCTATACCAGAATGGAAATGGGAAAACCTCACCATGGACTTTTTCATCAGACTTCCAAGGACATCCAAAGGCAACAATGCAATCTGGGTTGTTGTGGATCGTCTTACAAAGACTGCACACTTCAATGCTATTCGGGAGGATTTCTCATTGGATCAACTGGCACAGATATATATCAGGGAAGTGGTAAGGTTGCATGGAGTACCACTATCTATTGTGTCTGACCGATATCCAATATTCACCTCTAAGTTTTGGAAGAGTCTTCAACTTTCTCTGAATACTGAACTGAACTTCAGTACGTCCTATCATCCTCAAACTGATGTACAATCCGAGCAGACAATCCAAACACTTGATTATATGTTGAGAGCATGCTCAATGGACTTTAAAGGAGGATGGGATCAACATCTTCCTCTGGTAGAGTTCTCTTATAATAACAGTTTCCACTCGAGCATCCAAATGGCACCATATGAAGCCATTTATGGGAAAATGTGCAGAACACCGGCATGTTGGGATGAGGTCGGTGAACGTAAGCTGCTTGGACCAGAAATGGCCGAGGAAATGGTGGGGAAGGTGAAAACCATTCAGTAGCATATCAAGGAAACCCAGAGTCGACAGAAGAGTTATGCAGATAATCGTCGACGAGACCTTGAGTTTAATGTTGGAGACATGGTGTTTTTACGCATATCTCTATGGAAGAAGGTCGTGAGGTTTGGAAAGAAAGGGAAGTTAAGTCCAAGGTACATCAGCCACTTCGAGATTCTTCATCGTGTTGGAGTTGTGGCCTATCAACTAGCACTTCAACATACTATGGCCAAGGTGCATGATGTCATTCATGTATCCCTCTTAAGGAAGTACATACCGTACCCTTCACATGTACTCTCTTCTAAGGTGGTACAATTGGAAGATAATCTTTCTTATGAGGAGAAACCAGTGAAGATCTTAGATCGTAGAGAAAAAGTTCTATGAAATAAGACAATTCCCCTCATCAAGGTGTTGTGGAGAAACCACAAGTTTGAAGAAGAAACTTGGGAGTCGGAGGACATGATGAATCTGAGTTACCCACATTTGTTTTATTGTGGGAAAAGGAAAATTTCGAGGGCGAAATTTCTTAAGGGGGGAATATTGTAACGACCCAAAGTTTCATTAATGGAAATCCCTCTTGATCTTATTAAATGTCTCTTTATATAAAATGTTTTATAAAATGTCAACTTCTTTGGTTTTATGATAAGAGTTGTGACCGTTACTTTTATAGCCATTGAACAGTGATCACATGATTAGTATAAATATAAGGCTTTAACGAACCCAATTTTACTCAGATAAAGGAAGCGATGGCCTCATCCAGTAGAATTGCCCCATACGAAGCCCATTTGTCGGAGCTCAGAAAAGAGGTGGCGTCTTTGGGCTTCGCCCTTGACCAAGACCCAGCTGAGCTTCATTATGTCAAGCTCGAACGTGACCGTCTATGGGAAAAGTGGAAGTTGATAGAGATTACCACTCGAGTGATGTTATCTGAGCCGCCCCAAGAGTCTGTCAACATCGCACACCTTACCCTTAGGTCTTATGCGGCTGTTTTAAGGGGTTATGTAACAAATTAGTAGTACTTTGTTCATGTACATTATTTTTTGTATATAATAATGAATATAATTTCTAGTCTATTTTGATACATCGTAAATATTTTTTAAAGTACAAATGGTGTTTTTAGTTATTATTTAATTAAGAAATATATTTTATTAAATTAAGGGATTTTTGAATTAAATAATATTTTAATAAAATATTATTATTATTATTAAATTAATTTTTATTAAATATAAATGATCTTATTATTTTATGAATGAAATTAATATTTTTATTAAGATTTGAAAGCCATTTCTCTCAAAACCTGTGAATTTTCCATAAATGTTGGTTTTTATTTTAAAAGTGAAAATTAAAATATTTAGGAATTTTTTTAGATAAAATAAATGTCATTTTTGGAATCAGGACGATGAAATTATCCAATAGTGAATTTTTCATAATTTTCTGAGACAGTCATATTTTTGGGTAAAAATTAAATACCGTTTAAATATATAATGTGTTTTATGACATCATAATGACCCAATGGTGATGTAATAAAATACCATAATCCTTATTTTCGGCCAATATATGTTTTATCATTAAGATATTGTAATTTTGGGTTTGTTTGACTTACTTTTCAAAGCACTAATGGACCCCTCAAGACATATTCAACACATTGCCTTTTTAAATTAATTTCCATGGGAGTGTGACTCGCCTCCACATAAGCAACCTTATTATTTTAAGAAATTCGGACTTGGGACTTATAAAATATTTTTATCCTCTTCCCTTTGCCAAAAACCATGGGCAGAAACCATTGGATGGTTTGTGGTTTGGATTAATTTAATGTAAGGGGACCCAAACCTAAATAATAAATAATTCCCTCACCTTTCCTATATAAACCCACCCAAGCTCCCACTTCCTCCTCACTAAAATCCCTTGGGGTTAGTGAAACCTCTGCCCTACTCTCTCTAGAATCCTCCCAAGGTTCCCCAAGCTCCCAAGAAGCCTCTCACAAGCCTCTCTCTAGCCTTTGGAAGCACACTTCAAAGTAATGGTTTTTTCTTCCTTTCTCATTTTCTTTCAATTTTCATTAAATTGTATTGCCCTTTTAATTTAAATTATGAATGTTGGGGTATGGTTTTGCACCTCCCCCATACTTCCCTCTTATTGTTTGAATGATGTGAGACCCCTTTCTCTCTAATTAAATGCCTCCCATGTACACCCGTTACTATGCCAAAATTCTGAAATGAACTTCTCTCTCCTCTTTTACATTCAAGAAATACTTTTTGTATCATGAATCTAAATTCCATTACATTTGTTGGGACATGAATCTATATGAACTCCTTACTTTCCATTACATGTAAATATGATGAGGAACCCCTTTCTCTCTCATCAACCTTTTTTATGAATTCTTATGTCACACCGTTACGCTGTAGAAATCGCACCGATTTTCTAAGCCAATGTCATTGTGTATTGAATACCATGCCCATTTCTCCATCAAGGGTATTCACCTTTTTTCACATTTACTTATTGATTATAATGTTTCATGTATTAATTCCACATTCCTTTATCGTGTAATAAATGATTATGTTTTATGAATCCATGTTTTATGATCCATGTGGCACACTAATGCATGAAATGAAATGTTTAAGAAGGGTGCGCCCTTATAGCGCTCCAATGCATTGGGTAAAGTATAGTATCATGATACATAATGTGAAATGATTGCTGACTCATGATAATTCAAGTGCAACGAGGGTTTACTCGTGCTTCATGTGCAATGAGTGTTTACTCATGCTCCATGTGCAATGAGTCTTGGCTCATGCTAATTCCATGTTAAGTGTTGTTTCCACATTTCCATGTTATGATTATCATGCTTTATCATGACTTTATGTTCATGTTTCTTGTATGCTCTATTGATATTCCTATTGTCTAACATTTATTGTACTCCTCATTTTATTCCATGTGTACTCCCTTACTGGGCTTTATAGCTCACCCTTTTCTTATGCATGTCCTCAGGTTATCCCATGCAATTCTAAGTACGAGGGCATGTAGTGGACATGTAAAGGAAGTTTTCAATAAAGATGTTTTATTTTGTTTTTTATGTTTTTATGTAATGATCCTAAGCCCAAAAGACACTAAACCACTTGATCTTCTTTGTTGTATCATGTGATGTTTTATGTAATAAATCATGTTTAAGGTGTAATAAAAAGCAGGGATGTCATAGTTGTTATCAGAGGATAGGTTTAGTTATTTTTGGGATTAGGAAACCCTAGTAAATCCTTAGATACAAGGATAAGTATAATAAAAACATCCCTACGTTTTGGTAAATACTAAGTATAATAAAAACATCCCTAAGGGTTTTTTCTTCCTTTCTCATTTTTTGTCAATTTTCGTTAAATTGAATTGCCCTTTTAATTTCAATTATGAATGTTGGGGTATGGTTTCGCACCTCCCCCATACTGCCCTATTATTGTTTTAATGATGGGAGACCCCTTTCTCTCTCATTAAATTCCTCCCATGTACACCCGTTACTATGCTGAAATTCTGAAAGGAACTTCTCTCTCCTCTTTTAAATTCACGCAATACTTTTTGTATCATGAATATAAATTCCATTACAATTGTTGGGACATGTATCTATATGACCTCCTTACTTTCCATTACATGTAAATATTATGAGTAACCCCTTTCTCTCTCATTAACCTTTTTTATGAATTCTTATTTTACACTGTTACGCTGCTGAAATCGCACCGATTTTCTAAGCCAATGTCATTGTGTAGTGAATACCATGCCCATTTCTCCATCAAGGGTATTCACCTTTATGCACATTTACTTATTGATTATAAAGTTTCATGTATGAATTCCACATTCCTTTATCTTGGAATAAATGATTATGTTTTATGATCCATGTGGCACACTTATGCATGAAATGAAATGTTTATGAAGGGTGCGCCCTTATAGCGCTCCAATGCATTGGGTAAAGTATAGTATCATGATATGTCATGTGCAATGAGTGTTGACTCATGCTAATTCAAGTTCAATGAGGGTTTACTCATGATTCATGTGCAATGAGGGTTTACTCATGCTCTATGTGCAGTGAGCCTTGGCTCATGCTAATTCCATGTTAAGTGTTGTTTCCACATTTCCATGTTATGATTATCATGCTTTATCATGCCTTTATGTTCATTTTTCTTATATGATCTATTGATATGCCTATTGTCTATCATGTATTGTACTTCTCATGTTATTCCATGTGTACTCCCTTACTAGGCTTTATAGCTCACCCTTTTCTTATGCATGTCCTCAGGTTATCCCATGCAATGCTAACTACGAGGGAATGTAGTGGTCATGTAAAGGAATTTTTCAATAAAGATGTTGTATTTTGTGTTTTAAGTTTTTATGTAATGATCATAATCCCTAAAGACACTAAACCTCTCGATCTTCTTTGTTGTATCAAGCGATGTTTTATGTAATAAATCATGTTTAAGTTGTAATAAAAAGCAGGGTTGTCATATGATATACTAAGGAAACGATCCAATGTTAATGTCTATGTAATTTCTATTTCAGATTTATAATTATGATTATGAAATGTTTATGAAACTCATATCCTTTCCATAGGTTTTTATTTTATGATATTATGAATGTTTTATGATATTATGACACAAATATGTATTGCTTTCATTTTGTGATGGGTGGACCTGGAATTATATATACCTCGAATACATTGGCCAAATATAGTTATCTCATGAGATAATAAGTACTAGAATGGGGAGTGAACCATAATCAATAAGGTACTTCATCTAATAATATAGTATAGGGGGTGAACCTTGACTAAAGAAATGAGGTTACGGGGAGTGAACCCAATCCATTGTCATAGTATTGGAAGTGACCCTTGAAAAATGATTTTTTTATGCTTATGTGTATTACAAAATTGTATGTCTTATGATTATGATATGATCTCAGGTATCATTATTGATTATTGATGATTTCACACTCTTAAGCCTTATGACTATTGATTGTTAATAATTTATTTCATGTTTCATGATTATGATCTATGAATTGATGGGTATGATTTTCTATTGTTAATATCATGTTATCATACCCTTATAATTATCTTATGATAATTGATTCATATCTATTGTGTTTACCCTTATTGAGCATTCGATCTCATCCTTTCATTTGGTTCTCTTCCCCAGGTTATGAAGATAGGTTTTATGTATTATATGTCTAAGAAGGGTGAAAGTTGTGAATAAATAAATAAGAAAGAGCTTAGATATTTTATGTACCTTTTCTTTATGTATATATGATTCCAAAAACAATAATCCTTCACATTTATACCATGTTTTATATTAATATATAATGAGTATTCTACTGAAAATATGTAGTATTTATGTATAAAAATTTTAGGTCTCAAAATACATCTTACTCATTGAGACTTTAGGATAAAGTAATTATCATGTGATCTACTTATTAAAGAACATTGATATATAATGATCATAATCAGATCAACTAGTCATACTCTCCTTCTTCATATCCTCAGTGATCTGGTACTTCCTCTATATACTAAGTGCTCGGGAACATCAAGATTTATCCTAAAAAAATAAAAACTCTTAGATTTTTATCCTACTTTTATATCATAAATTCTATAGTGTATCATCGTCTCAGTTACAAATATGTTTTTTTCTTATTTTTATTGAACTGCTATATATCAAAATAATATCATGAATATTTATTTTCATATTGTAATGATGAAAAATTCATTAAATCTTAGAAGTATATATTTCCCGAATTAAAAATTTTCCAACATAATTTCTGGTTTAACTCTTATTTAGTCTTGGTTAACATCCTCATTTAGATATCCATGAGACTTGTGATATTATTCATGTGGTATTTTAATTATTGTTGCATTATCATGTCCATAAATGCATATTTTTAATTCATATTAAAATTCCTCCAAATGTGCAAGGATTCATACATCATGATGTGGAACCTTGCATTATGGTGTGGAGTTTCAAATATTTCTCAACACAAATCAAAATGTATCTAGATAAATGTTATATTTAATCCATGAAGATAAGTACAATCATCAATTTAATTATCATTAATCTTTAAAATAATTCATTTTGGAGTATTTATTTTATACGTTTCTCTCAAATTTAACATACAATGTCAATACAATTTATTTTTTACAATGGATAGAGCCTTATGAAGTTCCCTAGTAGTTTTGATTGTTTTCATAAGGTTTGTTGGACTTTTTTTTGTAAGGTTAGTTGAACCTTATGAAGTCTGTATATACCTTATAATGATCAACCTTACGATGATCAATGTTATGAAGACTTGAACCTTATGATGTTTTGTTCATTTTCTATCTCAACCTTATGAAGATAATTTTTGACAATGTGTTAAACCTTACAAACATTATGGACCTTATAAATATAGTAACAAAACCTTGTGATGCTCTTATTAATTTTATACTTTTACAATTTCTAGATGAGCTTTATGAATTTCTGGTGGGAACCATAAAACGTTAAAAATTTAACCATTTTTACGATATTTTAATGATTTATAGAACTTATAAAATAATATTACAGCCTCTAAATTTCCCCATGATTTACCTTTAAAAACATTAAACCACCTCAAGGAATCATTCAAAGAATCTCCATCACCTAATACACTAGCTTGTATACTTTTTTCTCAATGGATGGATGATCAAAACCATATACTAGATTTTCTTCTTGAATAATCATCCTTTAATCGCTAAAATTGCTAGATTCCAATAAAAAAATATTATAAAATATTATAGGTAGGAATTCTTTATCATCACTTGTATTTAAAAATAATAATTTCTCATTGATTATCAAATATGGAGTTGTTATCCTAGAACCAATCTAGACATTTGTTTTATCAACATAATATTTTTTCTTATCTTGCATAGGAAAAATATCCACATTATATATTGAATTCACACAAATAATATTGACAAAAAATTCAACATTGTTTTCAAAAATCCATTTGGTAACTTCAACAACCATGTTTATTCTATGAGGGTTTCACAGCTATATGGATGAGAAAGTTGTTTGTTCTTAAAAGTTTTTGGTAAAACTTATTGTGGATAAACCTAATGAGATTATATGGTGAATTCCTTATTATTATTATCTCATTTAATATTCATTATTGTATTTATATATTGTTTATATACAAGTGATATTGGATGGTATTTATTTTCACTATATTCACTTCCAGACAAATAATTCCTTTTTTAAATTATTAATTATAATATTGTGATGTAATGTTATAAATAATTAAGTCTCATTTGTAAAAAAAACTATCAGGAGTGGAAATTATTATTTTACCATTATATAATATTTTCCACTAAAAATGAGATATGAGAGAACAATTATTTTTTAAGATGATTTACATGTTCAGTGATTTTTAATCCTTATTACTAACTCAAATCCATCCATCCAAAGTAAAAAAATATTACTAAAGAAACATAAACATACCAAATTCATGGTGGCCTATAGAAATTCAATCTAAGGCCACCAACTTGGAACAGATTTACAGACTCTAATATAAGGGAACATAAAGTAGAAAATATCATACTTAGATTTTCTTTATTACCTCTCAATTCTATAGTCTGTGAATTTGTTTATTTCATGACATGTGTGAGAAATATGGACTCAACTTGTAATGATATTTTCTCATTTTCATATCTGATAGGGAATGAACCATGGGATTTTCAAACATGCATTGAGAGTGTAATTAATGATGAGAATTACTTTGGATAATGAAAAGTGGGTTATTAAGAGTTCAAAATAGAATAATACACTATTCAAAAACTAATTATTTTACTCCCTAGGTTATTTTGTTGATTCTTTTCAATCAATCCCTATTTTCTTAAAAAATACCAATTCAATCTGTCATAATTCATAAAAATAAAAGTTAAAAAGAAAACAATTTGACAACCACACTTTTGACAAACCAAGGTATTACTCTATTACAATACTTATGTTATTTTTGAAACCCCAAACCTAACTTATTAATTATATTTAATTTTTTAATTATATTTAGCCTCAGTTTTTTAGTTTCATGATTGGCCATTTTTTATTTTTTATTTTTGGGTTTTTTCAGCATGACCACATAGTAAGCACATGGTTAGTAGAAAATGTTCACAAACCATGAAGGTGTGTAACTCCCCGACCCCAGTTACCCAGAGTCGGTGCATTATTACATAATATTTTAATGATATAAGGAATCATGTCTCAAAAGACCGATTAGTTTAGTAACCTTGGAAGTAGTAGATACACTCATATGTTTTACATTACATCATGAAATAAAAACATCAAAAAAAAATTTCTCCTTTGAACACACTTATATCCTTAGCCTATCCCTACAGTTCAACCATAAAATACTTTTTCACATCCTGGGAAAAATAAAACATAGAAAGGGGTGAGATCAGATGCTCAGTAAGGATAATAATTTAGTGGAAACTTTCATAATAAGCATAAATATTTAGCGCAATGTATAAGAGTAAAACAAAAGCCTTTTAAATTTAAAATTTAGAATGATATGGAAAAGATAAAATAAAGTAATGAAATTTACATATTCACATGGATATTCAACTAGTATAATAATCACATGAGATATCAATAGCCGCTTTCATAATGATGGAATGCATAATGCCAGACTTCATAACCACATAGTCAAAGCCTTATTCTAAGACTACATATAATATTTTTTTCAAGGCCTTATGATAAGACACTAGTTTGTATCATGAAACCTCGTGATGCATCGAGGAGCTATAGCGAGCTCAACCCATCACATACTTAGTCCAATTAATTCCTCATATGAAAAGGTTTAAACATAACATAAACATTCATATTAAAACTAGCATATGAAATGTCAATAATTTATCCATAAACCATGAATGGTATAAATATAACACATCCATAGTCAAATATATCACAAAACCTTCAATACAATATGGAATATTTGTATCATAATAAATCAACTTCAAACAAGCTTAAAATCCATCAAAGGATGTTGACATAGATGAAATCAAAACTTTTTTTAGAGAAATATCTCTTTCTATTTTTGAATCATTTAGAAGTCATATAATTTTAAAATAAAACATTTATTTTAAAAATACTTTTATAAGCTTTTATGGGAATATTCAACTATGTTATAATGGTGGAAAATAGCTGCACCCGCCGTATAAGTTAAAAAAAGACATTCTTACCTTAATTTTGTCGAAAAGGTCATAAAGTAAATTGTTTGGAAAACAATAGAAAGATTCCTTTCAAAACATTTTATAAAATGTCAAACAAGGGTATAAATTACTTTAACCCATAGTCTAGTAAATAGTTAAAATTTTTTAAAATACATTTTTAAGAAACATGGATGTGGATGATAAAAAGGTCCTAGTAGATACTTACGTAAAAACAACCTCGGATAATAAAGAGATTGTGAAATTAACCATTAACTTGTACTTCTCTTTAGACGATTGTATGTTAACCTCCTATATAATAGTTAAAACATTATTATTAAATTATACATAAACTATATACATAATTATGATATCATATATGATCCTATAATATTTCTTTGTTAATAATATTTTAGTAGTATCATCGTTTCGGGTGTTAATTGATCTGTTTTCCTTTATATGCTTGGTTACGTAAGCCATGTTTGTTATAGATAGGATGTATTTTATTCATATACAAAATTATATTATGTTCTTAAAAATTATATTTAATCATAAAATAAAAAAAATTCTTGAATGATTACGATAGTGATTGAATCTCATCGCGTTTGTGGAGACGGTAATTCGTACGTAGGCACGAGAGAAAATATCATTATATTGATGGTGAAATCGTATGTAATTGAATGTTATATCATATATACAGAATCATTAATATGTTATATTTATTTTTTACATCAATTATACATTATTATTATACCCATCCAAAAAAATGTATTGAATAACAACTATACCACGACATGGAGACGGTAAGCCGTACTTACGCACGTATTGTGACGTTGTCATTCATATGATGGAAAGAATAATGAATATAGTTGTACCATTTTTATAATATAATCATAGTAGATAGAAGATACTAGAGTTATTATTTTATAATGGAAACAACAGAGAAAGAGGAAGTGGAAGAAGAAAAGAACTTGAAAGAGGTGATGAAATATTTACCTCTTCTTCGGTTTCTTCCTTTTGACTTGAACAAAAGGGATCCTTATTTTGGCTTTCTGACAAAAGGAAGGCCACAAGGATTAAGGGAGAAATGTTTTGGGGATATTTGGGCAGGATTTGGCCAAGACAAATGGCTTTGGATGTGGGATTTTGGGATAAGGGGAAGTGTCCTTTTATAAGAGGGGTGAGGGGCACCTTAGGAAAAGATTAAAAAATTATTTTATAACAAACTGATTTTCAGTTAATAATGGCTCAAAAATGATTTATTTCAAAGATAAGTTGGGGATGTGTCGAAAACCGCTCAACCAATAGGTTTTAGACATTTTTGGGTCACCATTTGACCTTATATTTTTAGTTTTAACTCTTAGTTTAATTGTTTGACATTTACCATGTATCTTTGTATTTATATATTATATGGTTAGTAAACTTACTATAACAAGCCAAAAGAACACCAAGTGGTTAATTATTAATATATATAGACTTATATAAGTCCTTTGGCCAAACCCTATATTTTTAGAAATATTATATCAATTAATAATATAATATTTGTTTTTAAAACTCTTTTATGTCAATTTTGACACTATTTGGTATTTTGTTTTTGTTAAAGTCATAACAACATTATTACTTAAAAAAAATTATTTAATCAACCCTAAGATGTCATATTAACCTATAAAATTAGTTTAATTCATCAAAAGTTTTAAATTAGATTTATTTGGATATTTATAATATTATTTATTTTAATATTTCACTAATAAGGTTATTATTGCATCATTATTGTGTCATAAATAAATTTAATTATTCAATGTCTGAAAATTATAAATAAAACACCATTATGTATTAAATTTTGTTAGATTTATAATTAATATTTATATTCTACTTTATCTTATTTATAACCCTATATTAACAATATTTTAGTTATTAAACTTTGAATTTAACACTTTTAACTCTTCTTTAAATAAAATAACAATATAATTCATAATCTAATGTATAAACCTACATTCTTCAAACTCTTTTTTCCAAAAAAAAATTACCCCTTTACGTGTGAGATTGGTTAATGGGTTATCCAAATGGGCATAATTCTGGACAAAACGCCAATAATAACCTACTAAACCAATTAAACGACATACCTCAGTTATACTCTTCTGTGTTGGCCATTCGTGGATTGCCAGGGTCTTTAAAGGATCAAAATAGATTCCATCCTTATAGAAAATCTGGCCAAGAAAAGAAATCTCCTAAATCCAGAATTCACACTTTCTAAATTTCCCATATAATTCATTTCTTCTAAGATTCCTTTGGATAATGTGCAAGTTACTTTCATGATCTTTGTAGCTTTTTGAGTATTCCAAAATATCATCAATAAATACCACTAAAAAGTCATCAAGATATTCCTTGAAAACCTTATTCATTAGATCTATGAAAATAATGGGTGAATTAATCAATCCAAAAGGCAATACTATAAACTCATAATGCCTGTACCTGGTTCAAAAATCTGTTTTTGGAATGTCTTCCTTCTTCACACATAACTGATTATATCTAGATCGAAGTTCAATCTATGAAAAATATTTACCTCCATGAAGTTGGTCAAATAAATCATCAATTAGAGGTAGGGGATACTTTTACTTTATTGTTATAACATATATCTCCCTGTAGTCAATGTATAACCTCATAGATATGTCTTTTTTCATAACCAAATGGACAGAGGCTCCCCATGGAGAAACACTAGGGTGAATAAATACCTCGTCACTCAATTCCTCTAGTTTTTTCTTTCGTTCCACTAATTCCAAAGTTTCCATTCTATAAGGGGTCTTTAATATTGGCCTAGAACCAAGAATTAAGTCAATATATAACTCAATTTCTCATTCTAGAGTATGTCCAGGTAAATCCCTTAGAAACACATCAACATATTCTTTCACAATAGGTACATCCACTATTTGAACATTCTTTTCCTCACCCACAGTTATTTCATTCTCTTCCTCCCCAATAATTGAATTTAGTTGAGCTACTAGGGGTGGATCTAGATAAGAATCAGGTTGTGACATTTTTTCTCTATGGATAAGATACTTCTATCATCATCGAGAATTGTAACCTCCTTCTTATGAGAATAACTTTCTGCATCATGGTCTGAAAGCCAATCCATTCCAAGGATTATTTCAAATTCAATCATGGGTATAATAATGAGATCAATAGATAAAGAACATTTATATTCCCTAATGGGAATTGATTCACAGATCTTTATTGTACTGATAATTCCCTTAGGTGTTTTGACTACAACTCCCTTGTTAAGTCAAATTGAAAAATATCTAATTTTCTTAGGAAACTATGAAGATATTAAATAATGTGATGTTCCAGAATCAAATAAAGCACTGGCTAAACATGAGGAAACTATTAAATTACCTTCCACCACACCTTTCGAAGCTTCAACCTCAACAGTAGTGATTGCATACGCTTGGCCTTTCTTCCTTGGCCTTTTTTAAAGTAAGTTCGCTTGGAACTTTGGAAATTCATTTTCATAATGCCCCTTTTCTCTACAATTGTAGCATTCAATATTGAAAACCTCTTTTTTCTCCTTGAAATCACGAGCTTGGTGGCCTTTTTCACCACACTTATAATATAATCCTATTCCCTTTAGGCAAGTACCGAGGTGTTTCTTCCTATATTTACCATAGAATGGATATTCGACCTTTCCCTTCTTTACTTTATTTACATTTCTATAGTGTTTGGCAGATTTTTTTCTCATGCTTTTCTTTAAAGTCATATGACTTAGAGAATTCCTTTTCTATCTTGATAGCGCATGAGACAATATCTTTGTACGATGAGAAGGATTTTGAGACTCATGCTCTATGGGGAAATGGTTTTAACCCATCAAAGAATCTATTATTATTACTCCTTGGGTTACGTATATAATCTTTTACATGCCTTACAAACATTGTAAATTTAGCATCATATTTTGTGACATTCTCATCCTCCATTTTCTTAGACTCAAAAATTTTCTTTCTATATCCACTTGATATTCACGAGGAAAGTATTTTTCTAAGAAAATACCTTTATAGTCCCTCCATTCCATATTTGATACTTTATTATCTTCCTTTGTGTTTTGAATCAATAACCACTATTGATATTCATCTCCCATGAGGCTATACACTGCCATGACATCTTCTTCCCTTTCGTTACTCCCCAAAGCATTAAATATTTTCTCTAAGGAACTTTTCCATTGCTCGGCTACTAATGGATTTTTAGTCCCATTGAATATTGCTGGTTGTTTTCTCATGAATTGGTCTAACATTGATCCTCCACGTTGTAGATCAGGGTGATCAATATGGGTAAGATTATTATTCATAACTTGAGTGAGTTTTCCCAGTATGGTGATACGCTGATCAGCACCAGTTGCATCACCAGATCCAATATAATTATCTTGAGTAGGAGGTAAATCCCTACACAGATTACATGTGTTGATATGGTTTCCATTCCTTCCACTAAGGGCCATTTTTAAACAATGGAATACACTATATTAGTTTATAAATTGCAATACATAATTCCAAACTTGTAAAATAGTAAACACAACTTGAATAGTTTATGAATATAATCCATAATCATAGAAATGTTTTCTTTGAGGAAGTATATACTCATAGACCCTTCATAATGTTTTATAAAGAAAATGATAATTAACCTAAGAATATCCCCCAAGAGTGTCATAACCAAGAGTGCAGCAAGGCCCATTGTCGTGCACCAGTTCCCGTTCGAGTGTAGCTCAAAGCGGTGTTGATAGGTTTTACCCCTAGGTACATATGTGCCAGAGCCACCAATACCTTCTCATATTCAGAGAGAGATGTTTTTCTTGGAAAACTCACAAAATATCTATAGTACCAAAATTATATGAAGTTCTTCTATACTAATCCTCGAAGTCTATCGTAGGGTAATGTTATCTAATTAGATTTTTTCTAAATATAGCTTCAAAGGTTTGTACTAAACATACTCTAGAACCAACTGTCATTCCCTGACCCCAGTTACCCAGAGTTGGTGCATTATTACATAACATTGGCATAATACAAGGAATCATGTCCCGAAATACCGATCAGTTTAGTAGCCTTGGGAGTACTAGATACATTCATACATTTTACATTACATCATGAAATAAAAACATCAACAAAATTTTGTCCCCTTTGAACACACTTGTATCATTAGTCTATCCTTGAAGGTCAACCATAAAATACTTCTTCACGTCCTGGAAAAAATATAACATAGAGAGGGGTGAGCTTAGATGGTTAGTAAGGATAACAATATAGAGTAAACTTTCATTATAAGAAAAAACATTCAAGGAAATGTAAAAGACTAATACAAAAGACTTTTAAACATAAACTTCAGCATAATATGGAAAATATAAAATCAATTAATCCCATTTACTTATTCACATTGATATTCTACTAGTCGAATAATCACATGAAATATCAATAATCACTTTCATAATGATGGGATGCATAACGTAAGACTTCATAACCACATAGTCAAGGCCTTGTGCCAAGACTACAAATAAGATTTTTTCAAGGCCATGTGCCAAGACACTAGTTTGTCTCATGATACCTACCAATGCATCAAGGATCTATAGTGGGCTCCACCCGTCACTTACTAAGTCCAATCCATTCCTCATATGAAAAGTTTTAAACATAACATAAACATTTGTATTAAAATTAGCATAAGAAATGTTAATACATTATCCATAAACCATGAATGGTGTAAAAATAACACATCCATAGTCAAATATATCACAAAACCTAAAATATAGTATATAAGATTTGTATCATAATAAATCAACTTCAAACAAGCTTAAAATCCATCAAAGGATGTTGACATAGATGAAATCATAACTTTTTTTAGAGAAATAACTTTATCTATTTAGAAATCCTTTAAAAGTAATATAATTATAAAAGAAAGCATTTATTTTGAAAATATTCTTATAGGATTGTATGGGAATCATCAATGATATTATAATAGTGGAAAATAGTCGCACTCGACGTATAAGTTAAAAAATACATTCTTACCTTAATTTTGTCGAAAGGTCATAAAGTACCTTGTTTGGAAAACAACAAAAAGATTCCTTTCAAACCATTTTATAAAAATTCAAAAAAGGGTATAAATGAATTTAACCCATATTCTTGTAAATAGTAAAAAAAAATTGAAATAATTTTTTAATAAATATGGATGAGGATGATAAAGAGGTCCTAGTGGATACTTACGTAAAAACAACCTCGGATAATAAATAGATTGTGAAATTAACCATTACCTTGTACTTATCTTTAGTAGATGGTATGTTAAACTCCTCTATAATAGTTAAAAAAAATTATTATATTATAAAAGAACTATATACATAAATATGATATCATATATGATCCTCTAATATTTCTCTGTTAATAATATTTTAGTAGTATCATCATTTTGGGTGTTTACATATGAGTTTTCCTTTATATGATAGGTTATGTAAACCATGTTTGTTATGGATAGGTTATATTTTATTCAGATCCAGAATTATATTAAGTTCTTAAACATTATTTTTAATCATAAAATGAAAATTATTCTTGAATGATTTCGATGGGGAATGAATCTAATCGCGTTCGTGGAGACGGTAATCCATACGTACACACGAGCGACAATATCATTATATTGATGGTGAAATCGTATATAATTGAATGTTATATCATATATAAAGTATCATTAACATGTTATATTTATTATTTACATCAATTTGACATCAATATTATACCCATCCAAAAAAATAATGTATTGAATAACAATTATACCATGACGTGGAGACGGTAAGTCGTACGCACGCATGTATGGTGACTTTGTCATTCATGTGATGGATAAAATAATGAATATGGTTGTAACATTTTTATAATAACATAATAGTATATATAATATACCGGACTTATTCTTTTATAATGGAAACAAAAAATAAAGAGTATGTGTAAGAAGAAAATAACTTGAAAGAGGTGATAAAATATTTACCTCTACTTCGGGTTCTTCCTTTTGATTTGATAAAAAGGGCTCCTTAGATTTAATTTATGAACAATGGAAGGCCTATAAGATTAAGGTAGGAATTTTGGGAGGATATTTGGGTTGGTTTTCTCTAAGACAAATGGCTTTGGAGGTGTGAATTTGAGAGAAGGGTAACTATCCTTTTATAAGAGGGGTGAGGGGCGCCTTAGGAAAAGATTGAAATATTATTTTATAATAAAATCATTTTTGGTTTCTAAAGAATCCAAAATGATTTATTTTGAGTCTAAGGTGTGAATGGGTAGAAAACCACTCTAGAAATAGGTTTTATATAGGTTCGGGTCACCATTTAACCTTGTCTTTTTAGTTTCAACTCTTTGTTAAATAGTCTGACATTGTCCATGTCTCTTTGTATTTATATATTATATAGTTAAAAAACTTACTATAACAGGCCAAGAAAACTTCAAGTGTTTAATTATTAATATATATAACCTTATATCAGTACTTTGGTTGAAAATTATATTTTCAGTAATATTATATCAATTAATAATATAATATTTGTTTTTAAAACTCTTTTATGTCAAATTTGACACTATTTGGTATATTGTTTTTGTTAAAGTCGTAACAGAATGATTGCTTCAAAAAAAATCATTTCACAAACCATAAAATATCATTTTAACCTATAAAATTAGTGTAATGTATCAAAAGTCTAAAATTATATTTATTTGGATATTTATAATATCAATTATTTTAATATTTCATTAATAAGGCAATTACTGCATCATCATTGTGTCATAAATAAATTTAATTATTCAATTTCTGAAGATTATAAATAAAATACCATTATGTAGGAACTTTTTTTAGATTTAGAATGTATATTTTTAGTCTAATTTATCGTATGTATAACCCAATATTAAAAATGGTTTAGTTATTAAACTCTGAATTTAACACTTTTAACTCTTCTTTAAATAAAATTATAATAAATGTCCTAATCTAATCCAAGTGGACCAGATGGGGTCATATTTTATTCCTAAGGTTTTTTTTATAATTACACTTATCTAATAGAATTAGAACAAGGGTTAAGGTAATTGTAATATCATTTTTACCCTTAATTACCATATTTACTTTTAACAGCTGTAAATAAAAGTCAAAAGTTACTATTAACCAAAAATTATTTTCCTCTTATTGAACCACATTTTACTTACTGATATCAACCATGTATCTCAAATTTTTGAAATTCAACTCACAGAAACAGAAAAATTAATTTTTATACAAATTTTCAAATTCTCCTAGGAGGTGAGTAAAAGACGATAAAAAGTTCCATAAAATTTTTATATTTCTAAGGTTATTATAAAATGACTCCAATGAATTAAATTGAACTTATATAGGTATTATTTATCTATTTTGACCTAAAATAAATGTAAATAAAATAAATAATTATTTTAATAAAAAGTTGACTTTAAATAATAATGCAGTATTTTTCACTATTAGTCAAAAATTGAATGTTTTCAAAAAAATAACAACAATTCATACTAAGCTAATTTTGATATTCTAAATCCAGAAATGAAGTCCATTTTTAAAGATAAATTTTATAAAATTTCAAAATGTGGGTACTACTATTCATAACGGCTATTTTTATTGGTTGTGGTGTGTTTGAACTTGAAATGCGTACAACACAAGCTATTGTATTATTGAAAGGAAAATGTAATGTGGATGCTTGGGGTGTTGCATTAACCCCTGCTTAAAATAATTTCGTCCTCAAAATTTCTAGAACATTTCTACATAAAAAGATTAAGTTGGTTCTTCATCATAAGTTCCTCAGGTTCCCACGTTGCCTCTTCTATCTTATGGTTTCTCCATAGAACTTTTACTAGGTGAGTCGTCCGGTTTCTCAGCACTTGTTCTCTTGTATAATGATTTTTTACAAGCTCTTCACAATAAGAAAGATCATGTTCCAGTTCAATTTCGTCATAGTTTAGTACAAGCATTGGGTCAGGCATGTATTTTCTCAACACTGATACATGGAACACATCATGAACTTTGGAGAGACTTGGAGGTATTTCCAAACAAAAATCTACATATCCAATTCATTCTAGAATTTCGAAAGGTCCGATGTACCTAGGACTCAATTTACCCTTATTACCAAATCGTATAACTACCTTCCATAGAGATAACTTCAAGAAAACATGATCTTTTACATGAAATTTTAAATCCTTCCTTCGGTTATCGTCATAACTCTTTTGCCTACTTTGAGATGCTTCGATATGGGTTTGGGTAACCATAACCTTTTCCATCGTTTCCTCAAAAAAATTTGGGCCTACGAGTTTTCTTTCACCAACATCTTCCCAAAAAATTGGTGTGTGACATCTCTTTCCATATAATGCTTTATATGGTTCCATCTGAATACTTGAATGGAAGCTATTATTATAGGAAAATTATAATAGAGGTAAATATTGATCCCACATACCTTGAAAGTCAAGTGAGAAAGATCTGAACATTTATTCTAAGGTTTGAATAGTCCATTCTGATTGTCCATCAATTTGAGGGTGGTAGGCAGTCCTCAAACGAAGTTCAATATCTAGATATTTTTGAAGACTTATCAAGAATCTTGATGTAAAATGGGGATCATGATCAGAAATAGTTGATAGGGTTACTCCATGAAGTCTTAAAACTTTATTAATATATAGTCTTGATAAACTTTCAAATGTTAAATCTTCTCTTATTGCAAGAAAATGTGTTGACTTGGTAAATAGATCAATAATGACCCATACTGCATCATTCCTTCTAGGAGTATTTGGTAGTCCCATGACAAAGTCCATCATAATATCATCCCATTTCCACTCAGGTATGGGAAGAGGATGTATTAATCCTCTAGGATGTTGTCTTCTAGATTTTACTTGTTGGAAAACCATACATCTTGACACCAAATAAGAAATCTCTCTCTTCATGATGTCCCACCAAAATTTTTCTTTTAAATATCTATACATCTTAGTGTTACAAGGTTGTATAGAGAAATTGGAGCTATGAGCATCATCAAACAATTCCCTTTTTAGATATGGTATATTCGGAACACAAATTCTCTTCCCAAATTTCAAAATCCCGTTTTTATATAAGAAGTCAATCAATCTCCCATCATTCACATCCTTAATTTTCTTTTGAAATTCCTCATCATCAGACTGAGAACTTTCTATCCATTCTAGTAAAGGTGGTTTGGAAACCATTGGAATAATCATTGATGTTTCACCTTCCATGCTTATTCTAATATCCATCTTTACTAGATCCAGGTATATAGGATCTTTTTCAACTCTCATCTCGTTCAAAACTATATGATTCTTTCTGCTCAAAGCATCTGCCACCTTATTTTCCTTCCCTGGGTGGTAGTGTATAGTGCCATTATAATCCATGAGTAGTTTGATCCATCTCTATTACCTCATGTTGAGTTATTTTTATGAGAAGATATACTTCAAACTCTTGTTATCAGTATAAATCTCACATTTTTTACCATAGAGATTGTATCTCCATATTTTCAGAGAAAAGATTATAGCTACTAACTCGAGATCATAAGCGGGATAGTTTTGTTCTTGAATTTTTTACTGTCTTGATGCAAAGGTAATAACTCTATCATTCTTCATAAGAACACAACCAAGTCCTTTTTTTGAAGCATCACTATAAATTACAAACCCGGCATTCCACGAAGGTAGAGTCAAGATAGGATCATTAACTAATCTTCTCTTTAGTTCTACAAAACATTCTTCACACTCTTTTGTCGAAAATAATTTAACCCCTTTACGTGTGAGTTTGGTTTATGGGTTATCCAGTCGGGCAAAAATCTAGAAAAAACGCCAATAATAACCTACTATACCAATAAAACTGCATACCTTCGATATACTCGTCGGTGCTGGCCATTATTGGATTGCCTTGGTCTTTGAAGGATCAATATAGATTCCATCCTTTGAGATAATATGGCCAATAAAATAAATTTCCTGAAGCCATAATTCACACCTACTAAATTTCTTATATAATCCATTTCTTCTAAGAGTCCTTAGGATAACGCACAAGTTATTTTCATGATATTCATAGATTTTTGAGTATACCAAAATATCATCAATAAATACCACTATAAAGTCATCATGATGTTCCTTGAAAACTCTATTCATTAGATCCATAAAAACAGAGGGTGCATTAGTCAATCCAAAAGACATTACTGTAAACTCATAATGCCCGTACCTGGTTCTAAATGCTAGTTTTGGAATGTCTTCCTTCTTTAAACATAACTGATGATATTTAGATCCAAGTTCAATCTTGAAAAAATATTTAACTCCCTAAAGTTGGTCAAATAAATCATCAATACAAGGTAGGGGATACTTTTTCTTTATTGTTAAATAATTGATCTCCTTTTAGTCAATGCACAACCTCAAAGGTATGCCTTTATTCTTAACAAAAAGGATAGGGTCTTACCATGGAAAATAATAGGTCAAATAAATCCCTTGTTATTTAATTCCTCTAGTTTTTTCTTCAGTTCCACTAATTACATAGTGGATATTCTCTAAGGGGTCTTCGATATGGGCCTAGAACTAGAAATTAAATCAATGGAAAACTCAATTTCTCATTCTGGAGGATGTCTAGGTAAATCCTCTGAAAACACATCAACATATTCTTGCACAATATGTACATCCTCTATTTGAAAATTCCTCTCTTCACCCATAGTTATTTCATTCTCTTTCGCCCGAATAATTGAATTTAGTTGAGCTACTAGGGGTGGTTCTAGATAAGAATAAGGTGGTGACCTTTCTTCTCTAAAGATAAGGTACTTATTATCCTCATCGATAATTGTAACCTCCTTCTTATTATAATAAATTTTCGCATCATAGTCTGAAATCCAATCCATTTAGAGGATTATATCAAATTCAATAATGGGTATGATGATGAGATATGTAGATAAAGAACATTTATATTCCCCAATGGGAACTGATTCACAAAACTTTATTGCGATGATACTTCCCTTAGGTGTTTTTACTGAAAACTACCTTGTTATGTCAAATTGAAAATATCTACTTTTCTTATTAAACTAGGAAGATATGAAACAATGTGATGATCTAGAATCAAATAAAGCAGTGGATAAACATGAGGAAACCATTAAATTACCTTCCACCATGCCTTTTGGAGTTTCAACCTCAGCTGTAGTGATCGCATAAGCTTGGACATTCTCCCTAGGCCTTTTATGAGGTAATTTATCCTGGCAATTAGGACATTCATTTGCATAAAGCCCCTTTTCTCTACAATTGTATCATTAAACATTGATAGACTCTTTCTTCTCCTTACAATCATGAGCTTGGTGGCCTTTTCACCACACTTGTCACAGACTCCCATTCCCTTCAAGAAAGTACTGGGGTGTTTCTTCCCACATTTACCATAAGATGCATATTTAAATTTTTCCTTTCTTCCCTTTATTTATATTTCCAGAGTGTTCAGCAGATCACATTTTATCTTTCTTTTCTTTAATGTCGTAAGAATTAGAGAATTCCTTTTCTATCTTGATAGCGCATGAGACAATATCTTCGTATGATGAGATGGATTGTGAGACTAATGATTGATAGAGAAATGGTGTTAACCCATCAAAGAATCAATAAATCTTCCACCTTGGGTTATGTATATAATCTTCCACATGCCTTACTAACCTTTTAAAGTTGGACTCATATTTTTCGACATTCTCATCTTCCTTTTGTCTCAGACTCCAAAATTACCTTTCTATATCTACTTGATGGTCATGAGGAAAGTATTTTTCTACCAAAATCTCTTTAAACTCCCTCCATTCAATATTTGATACTTCATCATCTTCCTTTTTATTTTGAATTAATGACCACCACTGATCTGTATCTCCCATGAGGCGATAAACTTCCATGAAAACTTCTTCCCTTTCGCTACTCCCCAAAACATGAAATATTTTCTCTAAGGAACTTATCCATTTTTCAAGTACTAATGGATGTGTAGTCACATTGAATGTTGGTGGTTGTTTCCTCAGGAATCTGTCTAACATTGATCCTCTGTGTTGTGGATCAGGTTGCTCTATACGAGTAAGGTTATTATTCATAACATGAGTTAGTTATCCTAGTATGGTGATAAGCTGATCAACACCAGTTGCATCACCATATCCACTATAATTATCTTGAGTATGAAAGAATACCTAAATGGATTACATGAATTGATACAGTTTCCATTCCTTCCACTACGCACTATTACTAAACAATGGCATACACTAGATTAGTTTATGAATTGTAATACATAATTCCAAACTTGTAAAATAGTTAACATAAATTTAACAGTTTATGGATTAATCCATAATCATAAAAATGTTTTATTTGAGGAATTATATGCTCATAAACCCTTCATAATGGTTTGTAAGGAAAATGAGAATTATCCTAAGCATATCCCTCAGGAGTGTCGTAACCATGAGTGCAGCAAGGCCCATTGTTGTGCACTAGTTCCCATTTGAGTCTATCTCAAAGGGGTGTTTTTGGGTTTTACCCCTAGGTACATCTATTCCAGATCCACCACTACCTTCTCATATCTATAAAGGGATTTATTTCTTGGAAAACTCACAAAATATCTATAGTACCAAAATTCTAGGAAGTTCTTCTATACTAATCCTCAATGTCTATCTTAGGGTAAGTTTTTTTAATCAGAGTTTCTCTAAATCTAGCTTCAAAGGTAAGTACAAATCTTCCTCTATGTAATGCCCTAACCCCAGTTACCTAGAGTCAGTACATTATTACATAACATTGGAATGACAAAAGAAATCATGTCCCGAAATACAGATCAATTTAGTAGACTTGGAAGTACTAGATACATTCATAAGTTTTACATTACATCATGAAATAAAAACATCAACAACATTTTTTCCCATTTGAACACACTTATATCTTTAGCCTATCCTTTCAGGTCAACCATAAAATACTTCTTCACATCCTGGAAGAAATAAAACATAGAAAGGGGTGAGCTTAGATGCTCAGTAAGGATAACAATATAGCGGAAAGTTTCATAATAAGCATAAAAATTTAAGGCAATGTATAAGACTAAAAAAATAATATTAAACTTAAACATCAGAATAATATGGAAAAGATAAAATAAAATAATTCCATTTACTTATTCACATGGATATTATACTAGTTGAGTAATCACATGCAATATCAATAGCCACTTTTATAATGATGGAATGCATAATGGCAGACTTCATAACCACATAGTCAAGGCTTTGTGCTAAGACTAAAAATAAGATTTTGTGAATGCCTTGTACCAAGACACTAGTTTATTTCATGATACCTACCAATTCATTGAGGATCTATAGCGGGATCCACCCGTTACTTACTATGTCCAATGCATTCCTCATATGAAAAGGTTTAAACATAACATACGCATTAATATTAAAACTAGGCTACAAAATGTCAATACTTTATACATAAAACATGAATGGTGTAAAAAAACATCCACTGTCAAATATATCACAAAACCTTAAATACAATATGGAAGATTTTTATCGTAATAAATCAACTTCAAACAAGCTTAAAATCTATAAATGGATGTTGACATAGATGAAATCAATACAATTTTTAAAGAAATATCTCTTTCTATTTTAAAATCAATTAAAAGTAATATAATTATAAAATAAAAAAATTATTTTAAAAATATTATTATAATCTTTTATGGTAATCTTCAATGATTTTATAATGGCGGAAAATATCTGCACCCATCGTATAAGTTAATAAACGACATTCTTACCTTAATTTTGTCATAAATTTCATAAAGTACCCTGTTTGGAAAATGATGGAAAGATTCTTTTCAAACCATTTTATTAAAAGTAAAACATTAGTATAAATTCATTTAACCCATAGTCTAGTAAATTGTAATTTTTTTTTTGAAATACATTTTTAATAAACATGTATGAGGATGATAAAGAGGTCCCAGTAAATACATACATAAAAACAACATTGGATAATAAAGAGATTGTGAAATTAACCATTACCTTGTACTTCTCTTTTGTTGATGGTATATTAACCTCATGTGTAATAGTTAAAACATTGTTATTAAGTTATACAATAATTATATAAATAAATATGATATCATATATGATCCTCTAATATTTCTTTGTTAATAATATTTTAGTAGTATCATCGTTTCGAGTGTTAACTGATCTGTTTTCCTTTATATGCTCAGTTACATAAGCCATGTTTGTTATGGATAGGATGTATTTTATTCATATACAGAATGATACTAAGTTATTAAAAATTATTTTTAACCATAAAATGAAAATTATTCTTGAATTATTATAATGGGGAATGAATCTCATCGCATTCATGTAGTGGTAATCCGTACGTACGCACGAGCGACAATATCATTATATTGATGGTGAAATCATATGTAATTGAATGTTATATCATATATACAAGAACATTAACATGATATATTTATTATTTAAATCAATTATACATCATTATTATACCCATCCAAAAATTATAATATATTCAATAATAACTGTACCATGAAATGGAGACGGTATGTCGTACGTTCGCATGTATGGTGACTTTGTCATTCATATAATAGATAGTATAATAAATATGGTTGTACCATTTTTATAATAACATCAAAGAAGATAGAATATACAAGAGTTATTACTTTATAATGGAAACAACAAAGGAAGAGGAAGTGGAAGAAGAAAAGAACTTGAAAGAGGTGACGCAATATTTATCTCCTCTTTGGGTTCATCCTTTTGATTTGATCAAAAGGGCACCTTAGTTTGGCTTTATGAACAAAGGAAGGCCTCTATAATGAAGGGAGGAAAGTTGGGAGGATATTTGGGTAGGGTTTGGCCATGACAAATGGCTTTGGAGGTGTGAATATGAGATAAGGGGAAGTGTCCTTTTATAAGAGGGATGAGGGGCACCTTAAGAAAAGATTGAAATATTATTTTATAATAAAATCATTTTCGGTTTCTAATGGCTCAAAAATGATTTATTTAGAGGATAAGGGGATGGGTCAAAAACCACTCAACCAATAGGTTTTAAAGAGGTTTTTGTCACAAATTAACCTTATCTTTTTAGTTTTAACTCTTAGTTAAATAGTTTGACATTTACCATGTGTCTTTGTATTTTTATATTATATGGTTAATAAACCTAAATTAACAATCAAAGAGAACCCAAGCGCTTAATTATTAATATATATAACCTTATATATGTCCTTAAACTAAACCTTAGATTTTTAGGAATACTATATCAATTAATAATATAATATTTGTTTTTAAAAATCTTTTATGTCAATTTTGACCCTATTTGGTATTGTGTTTTTGTTAAAGTCATAACAACATGATTACTTAAAAAAATCATTTAATCAACCATAACATGTCATAATAACCTAGAAAATTATTTTAATTCATCAAAAGTCTCAAATTAGATTTATTTGGAAATTTATAATATCAATTATTTTAATCATTCATTAATAAGGTAATTACTGCATCATCATTGTGTGATAAATAAATTTAATTATTTAATATCTAAAAATTATAAAAAATAACCATTATATAGAAAATTTTATTATATTTCTAGTGGATATTTATAGTCTAATTTATCTTATGTATGACCCTATATTAAAAACAGTTTAGTTATTAAACTTTGAATTTAACACTTTTAACTCTTCTTTAAATAAAATAATAATAAATGTCCTAATCTAATCCAAGTGGACCAAAGGGGGTCATATTTTATTTCTAAGGTTTTTTTGGTCGAAATAAACTTATCCAATAGAATTATGACATGTGTTAGGGTAATTATAATATCATTTTTTCCCTTAATTACCCTATTTACTTTTAACCGTGGTAAATAAAAGTCAAAAGTTACTATTGACCAAAAATTATTTTCATATTATTGAACCACATTTTACTTACTTATGTCAATTGTGTCTCTTGGATTTTTGAAATTCAACTCACAGAATCGGTAAAATTATGTTTTATGTAAATTTGCAAATCCTCCTAGGAGGTGGGTAAAAGACGGTAAAAAATTCCATAAAATTTTTATATATCTAAACGTATTATAAAATGAATCCAATGAATTAAATTGAAAATATATAGGTATTATGTATATATTTTGATGTAAAATAAATTCAAATAAAATAAGTAATTATTTAAAAAAAGTCAGTTTTAAACAACAACACAGTGTTTTTCACTATTCATTTAAAATTGAAAGTTTTCAGAAAAATACCAAAAATTCACCCTAAGCTAATTTCGATATTCCGAATCCAAAAATGAAGTACATATTGAATGGTAAAATTTATAAAATTTCAAAAACTAGGTATTACTATTCATAATGGCTAGTTTGATTGTTTGGGGTGTGTTTGAACTCGAAGTTGCGTACAACACAAGCTATTATTTTATTCAAAGGGAAATGTACCATGGAATATTGGGGTGATACATTATCCCCTCCTTAAAATAATTTCTCCCTCAAAATTTCTAGAATATTACTGCATAAAAAAATTTGGGTGGTTCTTTATCATAAGTTCCTCGGGTTTACACATTACCTCTTCCATCTTGTGGTTTCTCCTTAGAACTTTTACCAGGAGAGTCGTCTGGTTTCTCAGCACTTGTTCCCTAGTATCAAGAATTTTGACAAGCTCTTCACAATAAGACCGATCAGGTTCCAGTTCAATTTCCTCATATGTGAGTACATTCTTTGGTCATGTATGTGTTTTCTCAATAGTGATACGTGGAACACATCATGAACTTTTGAGAGACTTGGAGGATTTTCCAAACGATAAGATACAACTCCAATTCATTCTAAAATTTCGAAAGGTCCGATGTTCCTAGGACTCAATTTACCCTTCTTAACGAATCATATAACTCCTTCTATGGACATACCTTCAAGAAAACATGATCTCCTACTTGAAATTCTGAATCCTTCATTCAGTTTTCGGCATTTCTCTTTTTCCTAATTTGAGCTTCTTTGATGTGGGTTGAGATAACCTTCACCTTTTCCACTATTTCCTCAACAATTTCTAGGCCTACGAGTTTTCTTTCACTAACATCATCCCAACAAGTTGGTTTTGAACATCTATTTCCATATAACGCTTCATATTGTGTCATATGAATACTTGAATGTAAGTTATTATTATAATAAAATTATACTAGAGGTAAATATTGATCACACATACCTTGAAAGTCAAGTGAGCAAGATCTCAAGATGTCTTCTATGGTTTGAATAGTCCGTTCTAATTGTCCATCAGTTTAGGGGTGGTAGGCAGTGCTCAAACGAAGTTCAATATCTAGAGCTTTATGAATAATTTTCCGGAATCATGATGTAAAACGAGGAACATGATAAAAAAAATCGATAGCGGTACTCCATGAAGTCTTAAAACTTCATTAATATATAGTCTTGATAAATGTTCAAGTGGTAAATCTTCTCTTATAGAAAGAAAATGTGCTGACTTGGTAAGATGATCAACAATGACCCATATTGCATCATTTCTTCTAGGAGTCTTTTGTAGTCCCAAGACAAATTCCAACATAATATCATCCCATTTCCACTCAGGTATGGGAAGAGGTTGCATGACTCCTCTAGGATATTGTCTTCCATCTTTCACTTGTTGACAAACCATACATCTCGACACAAAATCAAAAATCTATCTCTTTATGTTGTCCCACCAAAAGTGATCTTTCAAATCTTTATACATCTTAGTGCTACCAGGGTGTATAAAGAAATTGGAGCTATGAGCATCATCCAACAATTCCCATTTCAGATCAGGTATATCAGGAACACAAAGTCTCTTCCCAAATTTCAAAACCCCATTTTTATATAAGAAGTTGATCAATCTCCAATCATTCATAGTTTTAATTTTCTTTTGAAATTCCTCATCATTAATCTAATAACTTTATATTCTTTCTAGTAAATATGGTATGGAAACTATTTGAAAAATAATTGATGTTTCACCTTCCATGGATATTCCCATATCCATATTTTCTATATCTATGTATATAGGATCCTTTTCAACTCTCTTCTTCTTCAAAACACTCTGATCCTTTCTGCTCAGGGAATCTTACACCTTATTTTCCTTCCCCTAGTTTTAGTGTATAGTGAAATCATAATCCTTGAAAAGTTAGAGCCATCTCATTTGCCTCATGATGAGTTTTTTTGTGATAAAATTTACTTCAAACTCTTGTGATCAGTATAAATATCACATTTTTCCCATAGATTTTGTGTCTCCATATTTTCATAGAAAAGATTACAACTACTAACTCAAGATCATGAGTGAGATAGTTTTTTTCATGAATTTTTAGTTGTCGTTATCCATAGGAAATAACTCTATCATTCTGTATAAGGACACAACCAAGTCCTTTATTTTATGCATCACTATAAATAAAAAATCCATCATTCCCTGATGGTAGAGTTAAGATAGGAGAATTGCCTAATATAATCTTCAGTTCTTAAAAACATTCTTCATATTACATTTTCCAAAAAAATTTAACCCCTTTACATGTGAGCTTGGTTAATGGGTTAGCCAATCGGGAAAAATTCTAGAAAAAATGAAGATAATAACCCGCTAAAACAATAAAACTACGTACCTCAATTATACTCGTCGGTGCTGGATATTCTTAGATTGCCTTTATATTTGAAGGATCAAAAGAGATTCCATCCTTAGATAGAATATGGCCTAGAAAATAAATATCCAAAATCCAAAATTCAAACTTGCTAAATTTCCCATATAATTCATTTCTTCTAAGAGTCTTTAGGATAATGCACAAGTGATTTTAATGATCTTCGTAGATTTCTGATTATTCTAAAATATCATCAATAAATACCACTAAAAATTCATCAAGATATTCCTTGAAAACTTTATTCATTAGATCTATCAAAATAGAGGGTGCATTAGTCAATACAAAAGGCATTTCTGTAAACTCTTAATGCCCGTACATGGTTTGAAATATTGTTTTTATAATGTCTTCCTTCTTCACACATAACTGGTGATATCTAGATAAAAGTTCAATCATTAAAAAATATTGAGCTCTATTAATTTTGTCGAATAAATCATCAATGCGAGGTAGAGGATACTTGTTCTTTATTGTTATAGCATTGATCTCCCGGTAGTCAATGCACAACCTCATAGATCATTCATTCTTCTTAACAATTAGCACAGGGGCTCCCCATGGAAAAACACTAGTGTGAATAAATCCATTTTTACTCAAATCATCTTGTTGTTTCTGTAGTTACACTAATTCCACTATGGCTATTCTATAATGGGTCTTTGATATGGGCCTAGAACCAAGAATTAAATCAATGGAAAACTCAATTTCTTATTCTGGAGGATGTCTAGGTAAATCCTCTGGAAACACATCAACATATTCTTTCACAATAGGTACATCCTCTATTTTAACATTCCTTTCCTCACCCATAGTTATTTCATTCTATTCCTCCCCAATAATTAAATATAGTTGAGCTAATGGGGGTGGGTCTTTATAAGAATCAGGTGGTGACGTTTCTGTTCTAAAGATAAGGTACTCTTTATCATCATCGATAATTGTAACCTCCTTCTTCTTGCAATATATTTTTGTATCATGGTCCTATATACATTCTATTCCGATGATTATATCAAATTAAATCATGGGTATGATGATGAGATCAGCAGATAAAGAACATTTATACGCCCTAATGGGAACTAATTCACAAAACGTTTTTGTGATGTTACTTCCCTTAGGTGTTTTGACAAACAACTCCCTTGTTAAGTCAAATTGAAAAAATAAAATTTTCTTAGCAAACTGGGAATATATGAAACAATGTGATGATATAGAATTAAAAAAAGCACTAAATAAACATGAGGAAACCATTAAATTACCTTCCACTATGCCTTTCAGAGCATCAACCTTAGCAGTAGTGATCGCATAAGCTTGGCCTTTCTCCCATGTCCTTTTCTGAGGTAAGTTCCCTTGGCACTTAAGACATTCATTTACTTAATTACCCTTTTCTATATAATTGTATCATTCAACATTGACAGCCTATTTCTTCCCATTGTAATCACGAGCTTGGTAGCCTTTCTCCCCACACTTGTAACAGACTCACATTCCCTTCAGGAAAGTATCAAGGTCTTTCTTCCCACATTTACCGCAGGATGGATCTTTAACTTTTTCATTATTCCCTTTATTTCTATTTCCTAAGTGTTCAGAAGATCTCTTTTTCTCTTGCTTTTCTTTAATGTTGTAAGACTTAGAGAATTCATTTTCTGTCCTGATAGCACATGAGACAATATCTTCGTACGATGAGAAGGATCGTAAGAATAATTCTCAAAAGAGAAATGGTTTTAACCCATCAAATAATCAATCAATCATACTCCTTTGGTTATATATATAATTTGTAGCATGCCTTTCTAACCTTGTAAAGTTAGCCTCATATTTTGTGACATTTTCAACCTCCTTTTTTCTGAGACTCAAAAATTACATTTCCATATTTTCTCGATGGTCACGAGGAAAGTATTTTTCTATGAAAATATCTTTAAACTACCTCCATTCCATATTTGATATTTCATCATCTTCCTTTGTATTTTTAATCAATGACCACCATTGATTTTCATCTCCCGTGAGGTGATAAACTTCCATGATAACTTTTTACCCTTCGCTACTCCCCAAAGCATTAAATATTTTCTCTGAGGAACTATTCCATTGCTCAACTACTAATGGAGTTGTAGTCCCATTGAATGTTGGTGGTTTTTGCCTCATGAATCGGTATAAAATTGATCCTCCACAATGTAGATTAGGGTTCTACATACGTGTAAGGTTATTATTTATAACCTGAGTGAGTTTTCTTAGTATGGTGATAAGCTGATCAGCACCAGTTGCATCACCAGATACACTATAATTATCTTGAGTAGGAGGGAAATCCCTTCATGGATTACGTGATTCGATATGGTTTCCATTCCTTCCACTAAAAAACATTTATAAACAATGTCATACACTATATTAGTTTATGAATTGAAATACATAATTCCAAACCTGTAAAATAGTTAACATAAAATGAAGAGTTTAATGATTTAATCCATAATCCTAAAAATGTTTTTCTATGAGAAAGTATATAATCATAGACCCTTTATGATGGTTTGTAAAAAATTGATAATTATACTAAGAATATCCCCCATGAGTGTCGTAACCAAGAGTGGAGCAAGGCCCATTGCCATGCACCAGTTCCCGTTTGAGTATAGCTCAAAACGGTGTTTTCAGGTTTTACCCCTAGGTACATATGTTTCAGAGCCACCTCTACCTGTTCGTATCCATATTGGGATGTATTTCTTGGAAAACTCATAAAATATCTATAGCACCAAAATTCTAGAAAGTTCTTATACACTAATCCTCAAATCCTATCATAGGGTAATGTTCTCTAATCAGAGTTTTTCTAAATCTACCTTCCAAGGTTTTTACTAAACATCCACTAATACCAACTGTAATTCCCTGACCCCAGTTAACCAGAGTCTATGAATTATGATATAACATTGGTATGTTACAAGAAATCATGTCCTAAAAGACCGATTAGTTTCATAGCCTTGGAAGTACTAGATACATTCATAAGTTTTACATTACATCATGAAATAAAAACATCAACAAAATTTTTTCCCCTTTGAAAAAACTTATATCCTTAGCATATCCCTGCAGGTCAACCATAAAATACTTTTTCACATCTTGGGGTAAATAAAACATAGAAAGGGGTGCGCTCTGATGCCCAGTAAGTATAACAATATAGCAGAAACTTTCATAATAAGCATAAACACTTAAGGCAGTGTATAAGACTAAAACAAAATCCTTTTAAACTTAAAATTCAGCATAATATGGAAAATATAAAATCAAATAATTCCATTTTACTTATCAACATGAATATTCTAGTAGTCGAATAATCACATGCAATATCAATATCAACTTTCATAATGATGGAATGCGTAATTCTAGACTTCATAACCACATAGTCAAGGCCTTATGCCAAGACTACAAATAACATTTTTCAAGGCCTTCTTCCAATACACTAGTTTGTCTCATGAGACCTACTGATGCATCGAGTAACTATAGGTGGCTCCACTCGTCACTTACTAAGTCCAATGCATTCCTCATATCAAAAGGTTTAAACATAACATAAACATTCGTTTTAAAACTAGCATACGAAATGTCAATACTTTATACATAAACAATGAATGGTGTAAAAATAACACATCCATAGTCAAATATATCATAAAACCTTCAATAAAATATGGATGATTTGTATTATAATAAATCAACTTCCAATAAACTTTAAATCCATCAAAGGATGCTGACATAGATGAAATCAAATCTTTTTTAGAGAAATATCTCTTTCTATTTTGAAATCATTTAAAAGTAATATAATTATAAAAGAAAACATTTATTTTGAAAATATTCTTATAAGATTTTATGGTAAGCTTAAATGTTGTTATAATGGTGGAAAATATCCACACCCGCTGTATAAGTTAAAAAATACATTCTTACCATAATTTTGTCAAAAAGGTCATACAGTACCTTTAAAAAATGACAGAAATATTCCTTTCAAACCATTTTGTTAAAATTAAAACAAGTATATAAATGAATTTAACCCACAGTATAGTAAATAGTAAAAATGTTTTGAAATACATTTTTATGAAACATGGATTTGGATGATAAAAGGTCCCAGTAGATACTTATGTAAAAACAACCTCGGATAATAAAGATATTGTGAAATTAACCCTTACCTTGTACTTATCTTTTGTCGATGGTAGTTTAACCTTCTTTATAATAGTTAAAAATTGTTATTAAATTATGAAATAACTATATAAATAAATATGATATCATATATGATCCTCTAATATTGTTTTTTAATAATATTTTAGTAGTATCATCGTTTTGGGTATTGATTGATCTGTTTTCCTTTATAAGCCCGGTTACGTAATCCATGCTTGTTATGGATAGGATGTATTTTATTAATATCCAAAATGATGTTAAGTTCTTCAACATTATTTTTAAACATAAAATTAAAATTATTCTTGAATGATTGCGATGGGGAATGAATCTCATCACGTTCATTGAGACGGTAATCCGTACGCACGCACGAGTGACAATATCATTATATTGATTGTGAAATAATATGTAATTAAATGTTATATCATATATACAGAATAATTATCATGTTTTATTTATTATTTACATAAATTATAAAAATTATTATACTAATCCAAAAAAATAATATAATGAATAATAATATACCACGACGTGGAGACGGTAAGCCGTACATACACATATATGGTGACTTTGTCATTCATATGATGGATAGAATAATGAATATGGTTGTACCATTTTTAAAATAACATCAAAGTGGAGAGATGATACTAGAGGTATTATTTTATAATGGAAACAACAAAGAAAGAGTAAGTGGAAGAAGAAAAGAACTTGAAAGAGATGATGAAATATTTACCTCTTCTTCGGGTTCTACCTTTTAATTTGATAAAAAGGCTCCTTAGTTTGGATTTATGACCAAATTAAGGCTTTTAAGATGAAGGTAGGAAAGTTGGGAGGGTATTTTTGTAAGTTTCTCCCGATCCAAATGGATTTGTATGTGTAAATTTGAGGGAACGGGAAGTGTCTTTTTATAAGAGGGGTGAGGGGCACCTTAGGAAAAGATTGAAATATTATTTTATAATAAAATCATTTTCGGTTTCTAATGGTTAAAAATGATTTATTTAGTGGATAATGTGGGTATGGGTTGAATACCACTCAACCAATAGCTTTTAGACCGGTTTTTTGTCACCATTTGACCTTATCTTTTTAGTTTTAACTCTTAGTTAAATACTTTGACATTTACCGTGTCTCTTTGTATTTTTATATTATATGGTTAATAAATGTACATTAATAAGCCAATAAAACCCCAAGTGGTTAATTATTAATATATATATAACCTTATATAAGTGATTTTTCCAAACCATAGATTTTTAGTAATATTATATCAATTAATAATATAATATTTTTTTTAAAACTCTTTTATGTCAATTTTGACACTATTTGATATTTTGTTTTTTGTAAGTCCAAAAAGCATGATTAATTAGAAGAAAAATTAATTTAATAAACCATAACATGTCATATTAATCTAGAAAATTATTTTAATTCATCAAAAGTATCAAGTGTGATTTATTTGGAAATTTATAATATCAATTATTTTAATCATTCATTAATAAGGTAATTACTGGATCATCATTGTGTCATAAATAAAATTAATTACTTAATGAATAAAAAATATGAAAAATACCATTATTTAGGAAAATTAATTATATTTCTAATGAATATTTATAGTTTAATTTATCTTATGTATTACCCTATATTAAAAATGGTTTAGTTATTAAACTATGAATTTAGCACTTTTAACTCTTCTTTAAATAAAATAACAATAAATATCCTAATCTAATCCAAGTGAAAAAAGGGATTCATATTTTATTCATAAGGTTGTTTTTGGTTGAATTAAATTTATTCAATCTAATTATGACATGTGTTATGGTAATTATAATATCATTTTTACCCTTAACAACCCTATTTACTTTTAACAGTGGTAAATAAAAGTCAAAAGTTACCATTCACCAAAAAAAAATCATCTTATTGAACAAAATTTTACTTATTTATGTCAATGGTGTCTTTCTTATTTTCAAAATTCAAATCACATAAGCGGTAAAAGTATGTTTTATGCAAATTTTCATATACTCTTAGGAGGTGGGTAAAAGACTGTAAAAAGTTCCACAAAATTTTTATATATCTAAACTTATTATAAAATGACTCAAATGAATTACATTTAACTTTTATAGGTATTATGTATATATTTTGAAATAAAATAAATTTAAATAAAATAAATAGTTATTTAAATAAAAAGTCAGTTTTAAACAATAACGCTGTGTTTTTCACTATTCATCAAAAAATGAATGTTTTCATAAAAATACCAAAAATTCACCCTAAGCTAATTTCGATATTCCGAATCCAAAAATGAAGTCCATTTTAAAAGATAAAATTTATAAAATTTTAAAAAGTGGGTATTACTATTCATAACGGCTAGTTTGATTGGTTGTGGTGTGTTTGATCTCTAAGTTGTGTACAACATAAGATATTGTATTATTCATAGTGAAATATACCGTGGAATCTTGGGGTGTTACATTATCCCCTCATTAAAATAATTTATTCCTCTAAATTTTTAGAATATTACTGGATAAAAATATTTGGGTGGTTCTTCATCATAAGTTCCTTGGGTTCCAATGTTGTCTCTTCCATCTTATGGTTTCTCCATATAAGTTTTACCAGGTGAGTCATCCGATTTCTCAGCACTTGTTCTCTGGTATCAAGAATTTTGAAAATCTCTTCATAATAAGACATATTAGGTTCCAGTTTAATTTCTTCACACGTGAGTACATGCATTGGTTCAGGCATGTATTTTCTCAATAGTGATACATGGAAAACATAATGACCTTTGGAGAGACTTTGTGTCATTTCCAAATGATATGCTACGACTCCAATTCGTTCTAGAATTTCGAAACGTCCGATGTACCTGGGACACAATTTACCCTTCTTACTGAATCGTATAACTCCCTTCCATGTAGATACTTTCAAGAAAACATGATCTCCTACGTGAAATTTCAAATCCTTTCATCGGTTATCGGCATAGATATTGTTCCTACTTTGAGTTGCTTTGATGTGGGTTTGGATAACCTTCACATTTTCCATTGTTTCCTCAACAAGTTCTCGTCTTATGAGTTTTCTTTCACCAACATCATCCCAAAAAGTTGGTTTGAAACATCTCTTTCCATATAACGCTTTATATGGTGCCATCTGAATACTTTAATGTAAGCTATTATTATAGGAAAATTTTAGTAGAGGTAAATATTGATCCCACATACCTTTAAAGTCAAGTGATTAAGATATCAACATGTCTTCTATGGTTTGAATAGTATATTTTGATTGTCCATCAGTTTGAGGGTGGTAGGTAGTGTGAAAACGAAGTTTAGTATCCAGAGCTTTCTGAAGACTTTTTCAGAATCTTGATGTACAATGGGGATCACGATAAAAAAATCGATATGGGTACTCCATTAAGTATTACAACTTCATTAATATATAGTCCTTCTAATCGTTCAAGTGGTAAATCATCTCTTATAGCATGAAAATGTACTGACTTGGTAAGATGATCATCAATGACCCATATTGCATCATTCTTTCTAGGATTCTTTGGTAGTCCCATGACAAATTCCATCGTAATATCATCCCATTTCCACTCAGGTATGGGAAGAGGTTGCATGACTCAACTAGGATGTTGTCTTCCAGCTTTCACTTGTTGAAAAACCATACATCTCAACACAAAATCAGCAATATTTCTCTTCATGTTGTCCCACCAAAAATGTTCTTTCAAATCTTTACACATCTTAGTGCTACCAGGGTGTATAGAGAAATTGGAGCTATGAGAATCATCCAACAATTCTCTTTTTAGATCAAGTATATCAAGAACTCAAACTCTCTTCCCAAATTTCAAAATCCAATCTTCATATACGAAGTCGATCAATCTCCCATTGTTAACAACTTTAATTTTCATTTGAAATTCCACATCATCAGTCTAAGAACTTTTTATCCTTTATAGTACAGATGGTTTGGAAAATATTTAAAAATTCATTGATATTTCACCTTCCATGGTTATTCTAATATTTATCTTTACTAGATCTATGTATATAAGATCATTTTCAACTCTAATCTTATTCAAAACTCCCTAATCCTTTCGGCTCAAAAAATCTACCACCTTATTTTCCTTCCCAGGTGGTAGTGTATAGTGAAATCATAATCCTTGAGTAGTTCGAGCCATCTCCTTTGCCTCATGTTGAGTAATTTTTGTGATAAAATATACTTCAAACTCTTGTGATCAGTATGAATCTCATATTTTTCACCATAGAGATAGTTTCTCCATATTTTCAGAGAAAATATTACAGCTGCTAACTCAAGATCATCAATGGGATAATTTTTTCATGAATTTTCAGTTACTGTAATTCATAAGCAATAACTCTATCATTCTGCATAAGGACACAACCAAGTCCTTTCTTTGAATAATCACTATAAATAACCAACCCGTCATTTTCCTATGGTAGATTCAAGATAAGAGCATTGAATAATATTCTCTTTAGTTCGTCAAAACAATCTTCAAACTATATTTTTCAAACAAATTTAACCCCTTTACGTATGAACATGGTTAATGGGTTAGCCAATCTAGAAAAATTCTAGACAAAACGCAGATAATAACCTGCTAAAGCAATAAAATTGCATACCTCAATTATACTCGTCAGTGCTAGTCATTCTTGGATTGCCTTTTTCATTGAAGGATCAATAGAGATTCCATCCTTAGATACAATATGGCCATGAAAAGAAATCTCTTGAAGCTAGAATTCACACTTTCTAAATTTCCAATATAATTCATTTCTTTTAAGAGTCCTTAGGATAATGCGTAAGTGATTTTTATGATCTTCGTAGATTTATGAGTATACCAAAATATCACCAATAAATACCACTAAAAATTCATCATGATATTCCTTAAAAACTTTATTCATTAGATCAATGAAAACAGAGGTTTTATTAGTCAATCCAAAAGGCATTACTTTAAACTCGTAATGCCCGTACCTGGTTCGAAACGTTGTTTTCAGAATGTCTTCCTTCTTCACACATAAATTATTATATCCAGATCAAAGTTCAATCTTTGAAAAATAGTGTGCTTCCTGAATTTGTTTGAATAAATCATCAATGTGAGGTAGGGGATACTTGTTATTTATTTTTATAGCATTGATCTCCCTGTAGTCAATGCACAACCTCATAGATCTGTCTTTCTTCTTAACAAAAAGGACATGGGCTTCCCATGGAGAAACACTAGGGAGAATAAATCCCTTGTTACTCAACTCCTCTAGTTGTTTCTTTATTTCCACTAATTCCACAGTGTCCATTCTATAAGGGGTCTTTGATATGGCCCTAGAACCATGAATTAAATCAATGGAAAGCTCAATTTCTTGTTCTGGAAGATGTCCAAGTAAATCCTCTAGAAACACATCAACATATTATTTCACAATAGGTACATCCACTATTTGAACATTCCTTTCTCCAACCATAGTTATTTCATTTTCTTCCTCCCCAATAATTGAATTTAGTTGATCTACTGGGGGTGGATCTAGATAAGAATCAGGTGGTGAGGTTTCTACTCTAAAGATAAGGTACTCCTTATCATCATCGAGAATTGTAACTTCCTTCTTCCTACAGTAATTTTTTCCATCAAGGTCCGAAAGCCAATCTATTCCAAGGATTATATCAAATTCAATCATGGGTATGATGATGAGATATGTAAATAAATAACATTTATATGCACTAATGAGAACTGATTCACAATTTGTTTTTGTGATTATGCTTCACTTACATGTTTTGACTGACAACTCCCTTGTTAAGTCAAATTGAAAATATCTAATTTTCCTAGCAAACTGGGAAGATATTTAGCAATGCAATGGTCCAGAATCAAATAAATCATTGGCTAAACATCATAAAACCATTAAATTACCTGCCACCATTCCTTTGGGAGCTTCAACCTTAGTAGTACTGATCTCATAATCTTGTCCTTGCTTCCTTGTCCTTTTCTGAGGTAAGATGCCTTGTTGCTTAGAACATTTATTTAAATAATGCCCCCTTTCTCTAAAATTGTAGCATTCAACATTGATGGGCTATTTCTTCCCCATGAAATCATGATCTTGGTGTCCTTTTTCACCACACTTGTAACAGACTCTCATTCCCTTTAGGATAGTACTGAGGTGTTTGTTCCAACATTTACCATAGGATTGATATTCAGCTTTTCCCTTCTTCCCTTTATTTCTATTTCCAGAGTGTTTAGCATATCTCTTTTTCTCTTTCATTAATTTAAATTCATAATACTTAGATAATTCCTTTTATGTCGTGATAGCACATGAGACAATATCTTCGTATGATGATAAGGATTGTGAGACTAATGCTCAATAGAGAAATGGTTTTAACCCGTTAAAGAATAAATCAATCTTAATCCTTGGGTTACCTATATAATCTGTTGAATTCCTTTCTAACCTTGTAAAGTTAGCCTCATATTTTGTGAAATTCTCAACCTACTATTATCTCAGACTCAAAAATTTCCTTTCCATATCCGTTTGATGGTCACGAGAAAAGTAATTTTTTAAGAAAGTCTCTTTAAACTCCCTCGATTCCATATTTGATACTTCATCATATTCCTTTGTATTTGGAATCAATGACCATCATTGATCTGCATCTCCCTTGAGGTGATAAACTGCCAGAAAACTTTTTCCCTTTCACTACTCCCTAAAGCATGAAATATTTTCTCTAATGAAATTATCCATTGCTCAGGTACTAATGGATTTTTAGTCCCATTTAATATTTATGGTTGTTTCCTCATGAATCAGTCTAACGTTGATCGTCTACATTGTGGATCAGGGTGCTCCATACGGGTAAGGTTATTATTCATAATCTGAGTTAGTTGTCCTAGTATGGTGATAAGGTGATCAACACCAATTGCATCACCAGATACACTATAATTATCTTGAGTTGGAGGTAAATACCTACATGGATTAAGTTTATTGATACGGTTTCCATTACTTCTACTAGGCGCCATTTCTAGACAATGGCATACACTAGATTAGTTTATGAATTGCAATACATAATTCCAAACTTGTAAAATAGTTAACATAAATTGAATAGTTTATGGATATAATCCAAAATCATAAAAATGTTTTTTTTGAGGAATTATATACTCATAAACCCTTCATAATGGTTTGTAAAGAAACTGAGAATTATCTTAAGCATATCCCATGGGAGTGTCGTAACCAAGAGTACAGAAAGATCCATTGTCATGCACCAGTTCCCGTTCAAGTCTAGCTTAAAGAAGTGTTTTCAGGTTTTACCCATAGGTACATCTGTGCCAGAGCCGACTCTACCTTATCATATCCAAACAGGGATGTATTTATTTAAAAACTCACAAAATCTCTACAATACCAATATTCTATGACGTTCTTATATACTAATCCTCGAATTCTATCTGAGGGTAGTGTTCTCTAATCAGAGTTTTTCAAAATCTGGCTTCCAAGGTTTGTACTAAACTTATCTAATACCAACTTTAATGCCCCGACCCTAGTTACCTAGATTCGGTGCATTATTAAATAACATTTTCATGATACAAGTAATCATTTCATGAAAGTTCGATCAGTTTGGTAGCCTTGGAAGTATTATATACATTCATAAGTTTTACATTACATCATGAAATAAAAACATCAAAAACATTTTGTTCCCTTTGACCATGATTATATCCTTAGCCTATCCCTACAGGTCAACCATAAAATACTTCTAAACATCCTAAGAAAAATAAAACATAGAAAGAGGTGAGATTATATTCTCAGTAAGTATAACAATATAGTGGAAACTTTCATAATAAGCATAAACATTTAAGGCAATGTATAAGACTAAAACAAAAGCCTTTTAAACTTAAACTTCAGCATAATATGGAAAAGATAAAATCAAATAATTCCATTTACTTATTCACTTGTACATTCTACTAGTAGAATAATCACACGCAAAATCAATATCCACTTTCATAATTATGGAATGTATAATGCCAGACATCATAACCAAATAGTCAAGGCCTTGTTCCAAGACTACAAATAAGATTTTGTCAAGGCCTGATTCCAAGACACTAGTTTGTCTCATGAGACCTACCGATGCATCGAGGATCTATAGCATGCACCACCCATCACTTACTATGTCCAATGCATTCCTCATATGAAAAGGTTTAAACATGACATAATCATTCGTATTAAAACTATCATAAGAAATGAAAATAATTTATCCATAAACTGTGAATGGTGTCAAAATAACACATCCACATTCAAATATATCACAAAAACTTCAATAAAATACAGAATATTTGTATCATAATAAATCAACCTCAAACAAGCTTAAAATCCATCAAAGGATGCTGATATATATGAAATCAAAAGTTTTTTTATAGAAATATCTCTTTCTATTTTGAAATCAATTAAAATTCACATGAGTATAAAAGAAAACATTTTTTTGAATATATTATTATAAAAGTGTATGAGAAGCTTCAATAATGGTATAATGGTGGGAAATATCCACACCCTCCATATAAGTTAAAAAAAGACATTCTTACCTTAATTTTTCCGAAAATGTCATAAAGTACCTTGTTTGGAAAACGATGGAAAGATTCCTTTCAAACCATTTTATAAAAAGTCAAAAAAGGGTATAAATTAATTTAACCCATACTCTAGTAAATAGTAAAAATGTTTGGAAATACTTTTTTAAGATACATGAATGTGGATGATAAAGATGTCCTAGTTAAAACTTACGTAAAAACAAACTCAGATAATAAAGAGATTGTGAAATTAACCCTTACGTTGTACTTATCTTTAGTCAATTGTATGTTATACTCTTGTATAATTGTTAAAACATTGTTATTATATTATAAAAGAACTATATACATAAATATGATATCATATATGATCCCCTAATATTTCTTTGTTAATAATATTTTAGTAGTATCATTCTTTCGGGTGTTAACTGATCTGTTTTTATTTACATGCTCGGTTACGTAAGCCATGTTTTTTATAGATAGGATGTATTTAATTAATATAAATAATTATATTAAGTTATAAAATATTATTTTTAATCATAAAATGAAAATTATTCTTTAATGATTATGATGGGGAATGAATCTCATCGCGTTCGTGGAGACTGTAATCCGTAAGTACGCACAAGCGACAATATCATTATATTGATGGTGAAATCGTATGTAATTCAATGTTATATCATATATATTGAATCATTAACATGTTATATTTAATATTTACCTCAATTATACATCATTATTATACCCATAAAAAAAATAATGTATTGAATAACAACTATACCATGACGTGGAGACGACAAGCCATACGTATCCACGTATGGTGACTTTTTCATTCATATGATGGATATAATAATGAATATGGTTGTAAAATTTTTATAATAACATCACAGTATATATAAGATACTAGATTTATTATTTTAGAATAGAAACAACAAAGAAAGAGGAAGTGGAAGAAGAAAAGAACTTGAAATAGGTGATGAAATATTTACCTCTTCTTCGGGTTCTTCTTATTGATTTGATCAGAAGGGATCCATAGGATGGATTTATTACCAAATAACGGACTCTAATATGAATGGACTAATCTTGGAAGGATATTTGGGTAGGTTTTGTCCATGCCAAATGGCTTTGGAGGTGTGAATTTGAGAGAAGGGGAAGTGTCCTTTTATAAGAGGGGTGAGGGGAACCTTAGGAAATGATTGAAATATTATTTTATAATAAAATAATTTTCAGTTTATAATGGCTCAAAAATGTTTTATTTAGAAGATAAGGTGGGTATGGGTCTAAAACCACTCGACCAATAGGTCTTAGACAGGTTTGGGTCACCATTTAACCTTATCATTTTAGTTTTAACTCTTAGTTAAATAGTTTTACATTTATCATGTCTCTTTGTATTTTTATATTATATGGTTAATAAACATACTATAAAAAGTGAAGAGAACCCAAAGTGGTTCCTTATTAATATATATAATCTTATCTAAGCCCTTTGGACAAACCTTGAATTTTTAGGAATATTATATCAATTAATAATATAATATTTGATTTTAAAACTCTTTTATTTCAATTTTGACACTATTTGGTATTTTGTTTTAGTTAAAGTCATAATAGCATGGTAAATTCGAAAAAATAATTCATCAACCCTAAAATGTCCTATTAATCTATAAAATTATTATAATTCATCAAAAGTCTCAAATTTGATTTATTTGGGTATTTATAATATCAATTATTTTAATCTTTCATTCATAAGGTTATTACTACATCATCATTGTTTCATAAACAAATTTAATTATTTAATGTCTCAAAATTATAAATAAAATACCATTATTTAAGAAATTTTTTATACTTTTAATGAATATTTATAGTTGAGTTTATCTTATGTATAACTTTATATTAAAAATGGTTTAGTTATTAAATGTCGAATTTAACACTTTTAACTCTTCTTTAAATAAAATAAAAATAATTGTCCTAATCTAATCCAAGTGTACCAAAGTGGGTCATATTTTATTACTAAGGTTGTTTTTATCTAATTACACTTATCTAATAGAATTAGGACATGTGTTAGGTTAATTATAATATCCTTTTTACCCTTAATTACCCAATTTACTTTTAACCATGGTAAACAAAAGTCAAAAGTTACAATTCACAAAAAATTATTTTCATCTTTTTGAACCACATTTTACTTACTGATTGCAACTGTGTCTCTCGGATTTTTTAAATTCAACTCACAGAAGCTGTAAAATTATGATTTATGCAAATTTACAAATGCTCCGAGGAGTTGGGTAAAAGACGGTAAAAAGTTCTTTAAATTTTTTTTATATCTAAACATATTATAAAATGACTCAAATGAATTACAATGAACTTATATAGGTATTATGTATCTATTTTGACCTAAATTAAATTTAAATAAAATAAATAATTTTTTAAATAAAAGGTCTGTTTTAAACAATAATGCAGTATTTTCACTATTCATCAAAAATTGAAAGTTTTCAGAAAAATACAAAAAAATCACCCTAAGCTAAATTTGATATTCCAAATCCAAAAAATGATATCCATTTTGAAAGATAAAATTTACAAAACTTCAAAAAGTGGGTATTACTATTCATAACGGCTAGTTTGATTGGTTGTGCTGTGTTTGAACTCGAATGTGCGTACAATACATGCTATTGTATTATTCAAATGGAAACATATCGTGGAAGCTTGAGGTGTTACAAGGTGTATTTGCAGTTTTTGGTTTATTTGACCACAAGGCCAACACACAGTGTCCTTAACCATGTGGTTTCTCTGTATAAGGTTTTTATAGGCCTAGAGAGGGCTGCACAATTGCCATAGGGTTTGGCCAACTGTGCGGCCAAACCGTGCAAACTGATAAAAAGAGAAATAAATGTTTTATTACTATAATTATTAGTGATTATTATTATTGTTGTTGTTGTTGTTGTTTATTATTATTATTATTATTACTATTAATATTTTTATTATTATTATAATTTTATTTTTATTATTTTTATTTTTATTATTTTTATTATTTTTTTTATTTTTTAATGTTATTTTTATTTTTTATTATCTTTATTATTTTTGTTAAATCCAAGAGGCATTATTCCCCTCTCCTTACCCCTCATTTTCATCATGCACAGATCAGGAAGGTCTCTCAATCATTTTATGCCCTCATTCCTTCCCATCCCTATGGCACACCTCCTCTTCTCCCCCTTGTTGGTCGTTTTCTTCTCTAATATTGGTTGTGATCTCCTCGAGTAAGTTTCTTCTCTTCTCCTCCTTCTCCTGCTTACTCTATTTCATTTTTTTTAATTTTCCTTCTTGTGGTGTACACACCCTAACCAAAAACTAACATTATTTTGGGTGTATATTTTAGTGGTTTCTTGACATCTAGGCTTCTCGATTCTTGGTAAGGATGGTTCTTGCAATTGTCGTATAAGGTAATGGTCTTGCCATCAGTTTTGGGTTAGTATTTTGCCATTTTTATTATTTGGACCAATTTTAATTAAGTATTTCATAATTTTTTAGTATATAATATTTTTCATAGCATGTTTTGGGAAATCATTCATAAAGTTGACTTACGCCCATATGTATGGGTAAGACATATACACACTTATATATATATATATGTACACCTTCTTTATACATATTCTATCATAGTGAGGTGAATATCTACATTTCATTTATGGGTATATATATATATATGTGTGTGTGTGTGTGTGTGTGTTTGTGTGTGTCGATATGTATGTAAGAGTAAAGCAGAGTCTCTTTACTTATGTGTCCCTTTTGGGGTGGTTTCAGATTTTTATCCTCAAAAGTAGTGGGTTTGAGGTTGGTTACCTATGTCTAACCCTTTAAAACTTAAATATATTATTTATAAGTGTATTTAAAATGTTTTTTTTTCATTTTATATGAAATTTAAATTCTATAAAAATTGGTTTTGATTCTTGTAAAGTGACTTCTAACCTATTTTTTAAGTTGTCTCTTATGATTTTAAAATGGGTTGCTTTGGATTAATCTTGTTTTCAAGATTTTTTTTTAATTATTGAGCATTCTAAATTAACAATTGGTTTTATAAACAATTTCTATAATAAAATTGGTAATACCCAAAGGTGTTTTAAAAAAAAGGGTTTCTTTTTATGTAATGAGTCTCGGATAGCACTTTGAAATATTTTATAGAAACAGTAAACCCCACTTATGTCATTACCCCTTTATTTGGAAGTGTAAAATATGTGTTAAATGTATTAAATATTATACATGTTATGTAGAGAAGCTTGTTCCTTTTTTATGTGACTTGGAACGGTGTTGCAGTTATGGTTGGAGTCTAGAGGTGAGATCATGATTTTATTGTTTTTGTATGAGGTTTATAAAATTTACATATTCATGTTCTAGCTTGATAAAAAAATACCCTCCGTTTTAGTTATCCTAGGACTCCTTGGGTATTTTGGTGGTAGTATTAGGTACACATGATACACTGCTTGATATTATACATTGGATGGTGGCCTTGAGTTTATAACCTGGCTACTTTTGAGATGTGCCCCTCGGTGGGCCACTGAGGGTGTCTCTAAGTGTTAGGGAATGGCATGATAATATTCAGCACTGGTATATATTTTTGGCATGATATTTATTAATTCATTGTCCTAGGCTATCTCAACCAACACCATAGATCTCATGACATCGATTTACATGTATACTTTCTTTTTTTCTGGTTTTTTTATAAAGTGACACCCTTGATTTGAATTCCATATTAAAATTTATGTTCCAACACTGGTTATCATTTAATTAAATTTATTAAAATGAGTTTTCATTCTTTTGGAACTATTTTTAAAATGTAATGTAATGTGATTTTTCTTAAATATTCAATCAAGTTACTTATTTCCCATAAAAGAGTAGAAAACACTATTTTTTTATTTCTTATTTTCAAACTAGAATGATTATATTTATTTTTAAAGGAAAGTCATAGGGAGTAGTTTATTCATTCATGCCTACTAAGTTGTAATAACCATTTCTATACCTCTGTCTTTGTTTTTATCTATCAGTTTATCTCCTAGATCAGTCTTGATCTCTATAGATAAACATTTATTTAATTGAAGGTCATTCATATGGACACATGGGCGTACGTGTAGTAGTTCTCTATCATGTTTTCAGTATTACTATCTACTTTACTATTATATTTTAATTAATTAATTTTTTAATTTATTTATATACCATTTATGGTATAAATATTTCCCAACTTAGGTTTATCTAAGACCAACCACTATTTTCTAGCCTTGGAGGATTGGGAATGACTTTTGGCCCTTGTTGTGATCTGGGTCGGGTGAATTTTTTGAGGATGAATCCTGTTAGTTTATTAAAAATAGTATCATAGTAATTATCCCTTATTATTTTGGAAGTTATGGTATTTTAATGATAGGATTTTTGGAATTCAAATGGTTAGTCATGGGTGGGTTCTTGATCAACACCTATTTGGGAGACATTTGAATTTATAGGGTGGTCCAGGGTAGTCTTGCCTCAAAATATGATCTTGGATCTTGGGTGTTTTTGAGTTCCTTGGTTTTTGTTGGATCATTTCTTGTTGGTTTTTAGGATATGTTGGTTATTATGGGATTGATTCATAAGTTGCATTTTTTGTGCATGATTTATAAAACCATGAACATACTATGAAATTTCCACTTATTCCCTCTTATGTGCTCACCCAATTGGCGCATGGCTTTCATAACCGTGTATCCAAGCCGTGTGTAGTGGTTGTTTATCTAAAATTTTGGGATTTTTGATCGAGTATTGGGATTTTTGTATTTGTTTTTTGTATTGGTTTGACAAGATTTTGGTTTGCATTTTTTTATATTAAAAATTGATTCTGATTTATGAAAGATTGTTTTCCAAAATCAAAACCTTCGGTTTTTTGAATATTAAATGGGTTGTTTTGGGAGATAAAATTGTTTTTGAAAGGGAATAATTTTGGAAACTGTTTTGAAGGTTTTGGAATGTTTTTTGAAACGTTGGATGGATGTTTGTTAGGAATTTGGAAATTTTTTATTTTGAAATGATAAGGGGAAGTTTTAAAAAATTATTGGGAATTAGTTAAAGAGTGGTTTGGAAATATATTTTTCCATTTAACCTTTATTATTCCTATGGATTCTCATATGTATGAAAGTACTAATGTAGTAGGTTGGTGGTTGTGGGTATATGTAGAGGTATTCTTGATCTGGTAGGGATTTATATATTTGAGACATCATGTAATAACAATGGTGGGTGTTTGGTTTTTAAGGTTTTTTATGTTTAAAAAAAAAATGGTTTACCAAAGGGGGGATTTCAATGTTTTGAAAAGAGAGTGAGTAGTTGTTTTGTGTTTTTTTTGTGTTTGAGTTTATTTCAAGGGTATTTGGTTTTGAAATGTTAGACGTGTGGTAAGAATGGTTTTTTGAGTTGGGTTTTTATTTTTTAGAGGGATATAGTGTTTTGTTTTGTGATTTTATTTTATCTAGTTCAATGCTTCTTTATTTTAGAGTATGTCCCAAAAGATTCTTGATAAAAAGAGTGGATGGTTGGTGTCTATGGTGCATTAATAGGTTCTCTACTAGAATTGTAGTTTGGGTAATTGGTATTGATCATCATTAAGTTCTTTATATTTTCATAATTGGTGTGGTTGGAGTTTTTGATGAAATTACGAATATGTTTCCCTCTAGATATTCTCACTCATTCTAGAATTTAAATTGGGTGGTTAATCCGATATCTTTCTAGACATATAACTGTTGTTGGGTCTTTCTAGGTGGTCTTCCACCTTTGTCATCTAATAAAGAGGACAAAACCTCGTTATTAGTTCTCATACAAGAATATTCTCCATTCAGCATGGTTGTTTGGGTCACCAAAATAGGGATATGTAAGTGATAATGCCAAAGAAGGAAGATTAAGTTGAAAATCATGAGCTCCTGATTATCATTAGGGCTCTATCCATATGCCTTGGAGTGAATATCTTTACATAGTCAGGGAATTACCGGTTGTGGTGGATTTTTATCTAGTCTATTGCCTCTGATGTTGAAGATGAATATGTTTGACTTTCCCCTTTTTTGATCATATATTTTTGGGACCCCCCCCCCTCTTATTTTTGGTTGTGTTGGTGGACTCATTGGTTTTGAGATATTTTTGGTTGTTCCTTATGAATGGGAAATTTTGAATGTTTATCCTTATTTTGGAGTGTTTTAGTTTAAGGTAGTTCATGTTTAGAGATTTTATATCTTGGAAAATTTTGAATCATGATTTGGTTTGATGCCCTATTTGGTGTTCCTAGGCTATTCCTTTTTGTGTTGGATTATTTTTTTGATCATTCCTCATAGTGAAACCACCTTGCTAGTCAGTTTCTTAATGGTGGGAGAACCACTACAGATCTTGTTTATGTTATCTATTATGTTTTTCAGGTGTTATTCACAAATTTAATAGGTTACAATAGTGTTAAATTTTTTTCCTAGATTTGTGAGTTATTTTGTCTAGAGAAAGAGTGTTTGACCAAAGTCTCAAAATTTTGGGGGCACCACCATAAAATGGGACTCCTTTTGACTTGGATATTTGGCCTTCTTATGAGGTAACTCTTTTTCACCATCCCCCAACCTTGATGAGATTATTTGGTGTTTTCAATGTTAGGTATTTGTTTATTCCTTGTTTGAGGTTTTTTTGGAGACACGAAATCCATCCCTATCCACTCCTCAATTTGATGTTTTAGTTCATTCAGTCTCTAAAGTTGTTTCCTTAGGCTTTGTTTTTTTTAGGATGATCTTTTGGCCTTTTTGGGTATATTAAGGTTTTGGGATTTGGGAGGGAAGAAAGTTTTCCATTTTTGATTTTCAGGTGGTGGAGGTTTTGTTTTGAGAGGCATTTCGTCCTTGCCTCAGGTCTTGATCAACCGAGTCTTTTGGGACTTTTTGGGGGTAAAGTGTCATGGTTGGGATAATTGTCTCACCCCAACCATGAATTATTAATTATATTTATTTTTTTAATTATTTTTAGCCTTTTTTTTAACTTTCAGGCTGAATCGGGTTTTAAATTTTAAGTTTTTTGTTTTTTCAGCATGGGTTCATGATTTATGCACGGTTAGTCTAAATCATGTACAAACTATGTAGGTGCATCGACATTTTTTTATAGAGCTAACGACACTGCCAACACCCAATGTTCTTAACGATGTTCATGGCCCATGTATAGTGTCCAAAGGCCCAGATAGGGTCACACAGTTAGAGCATGGTTTCACAAGTTGTGCAGCCAAACTGTGCGAACTAGGAAAAAGAAAAATACTTGTACAGTTATTATTATTATTATTATTATTATTATTATTATTGATGTTTTATTATTATTATTTGTTGTTGTTTTTGTTTTTGTTGTAATTATTGTAATTTTACTATTATTTTTATTTTTATTATTATTTATTGTTTTTATTAATCCTTAAAGGGGGGATTCCCCTCCCCCTCCCCCCCCCCTTTTCCATTACGCACCAGTCCAAGAGGGGATCCTCTCGCACAATGTCCTCTGTCTTTCTCTGCTAGGAATTTCACCTCATATCCTCCCTCTAGTTAGACATTTTCTTCTCCGATCTTGGGTGTGATCTATTTTGGTAAGTTCCTTCTCCTCTCATCCTCTTCCTCCTTCCTCTATTTCATGGTTTCTCTTTTCCTTCTTTCATTTCTTATTCCATAACTGAACCCTAACCCCATTTTGGGTGTCTATTTTGGTGGATTCCTGATGTCTAGGGTTTTCAGTCTCTTTAAGGTTAGTTCTTTCCATGGTCATTGAAGGTAGTGGGTTTCTCCATTTTTTCAGGTAACGGTTTCATTTATTTATTATTGGGCCCAATTTTAATTATGGTGTTTTTATTTTTTGAGATTATGATATTTTTTCTAGTTCGTTTTAGACTTCCATTCGTGTTGGTGACTTACACCAATATTCATGGGTAAGGCATATATATATACACCTTCTTTATACAGATTACCTCATGGTGAGTGGAATATCTACACTTTATCTAGTGGTATATATTGATATATGTGTATGTTTATATTACTAAAACTATAAAGGTGAGTATCATTGATTTTGTGGCACTTTTGAGGAGGTTTCATATTGTCATCATCAAAATAAGTATTTTTTAAGGTAGATTATCAAAGTATAAACCATTAAAATTAAAATCTATTATTTATCAGTGTTTTTAAAATGTTTTTTCCATTTTATATGAAATATATAGGCTATATAATTGGTTTTGGTTTTTAGAAAGTGGCCTTCTAATCAATTTTCTAAGCCATTCATTAATCTTTAAAAAATGGGTTTCTTTGGTTTAATCATGGTTGGAGATTGTTTTTAATTATTAAGAATTATAAATTTAAAAAAATTCTAAAAATATATATCATTAAACTAGTGATAGCCAAATTTATTTTCAAAAAGGAAGGATTTTCTTTTTTAGTATTTAGGTCTGGTTGGTACTTTGAAATATTTTATTGAAATAGGAAACCCCTCTTAAAAAATATCCCCTTGACTTATAAATTTAATATATTCATTAAATGCGAGAAATGTTATTCATGTTTGGTGAAGAAGCTTGTGCCTTGTTTAGGTGACATAGAAAGGGGTTGTGCTTAAGGGGGGAGTTTGAAAGTTAGATTGTAAATTTCTTGTTTTGTGTGAAGTGAATAAAATGTATGTATGTATATGATAACTTGATAAAAACTCACTTCCCATTTAATTATCATGGGAAAACATTAGTATTTAAGAGGGATCCTTAGGTAAACATGTTACACTAGTTAATATTATGCTCTGGATAGTTTCCTCAAGTAGATAACCAGATAGATTTTAAGATATGCCCCTCAGCCGAGTTAGTGAGGGTATCGCCAAGTTTTAAGGAATATTTTGATGATTTATGGCACTGATAGAGATTTATTGTCTCAAATATATTATAGATTTTCCCTAGGCCATCTCTAAAAACACCATATATCCCATGACACCAGTTTATATGTCTGCTACTTTCCACTATTTTCTAGTATTTAAATACATTGACACCACTTGATTTTCATTGCATATTTAAATTATTATTTTATCATTGGTTATATTTTAAATTAATTTATTGAAATGACTTTCATTCTTTGGGGACTATTTAGAAAATGTAATGGAAAGTGGTTTTTCTTGAAAATGGAAGTTGTTACATATTACCGTTAAAAGAGTAGAAACCTCTATTTTTATATATCTTATTTTAAAACTACCATGATTGGATTTATTTTTAAATTCAAGTCATAAGGAGTTATTTATTTTTGCACGCCTACTGAGGTTTAATACTCAGATATACACCTGGGTATTTTTGTAGCTTCTATTGCAGATCCCAGCTTGGTCTCCATCCCCATGAAATGAAATTGATTTAATTATAAGAAACCCAAGACATCACATGGAGGTACGTGTAGTAGTTATTTATCTATTTTTCACCTATAGTGATTACTTTACTTTTCATTTTTTGTTAATTTATTTATTTAATAATTTATTTATATGTCATTTAAGGAATAAACCATTATGAACTAAGTTTTATCTAATGCACGACACTAGTTTTCAACCTAGAAGTATCGGGAATAGATCTTGGTCCTTGTTGTAGGACTGATCGGGTGAATGGTTCAGGATTGACCCAGGTTGTTTTGTAATAAAAGAAAACTTTTAGTGAATTAATGTGACTAAAATTTGACTCGTCACTTGGCGTCCTTTCTGTGGAGTTTTCAAAAAATAAAAATATATAAAAAATAATATTCCCATGTGTATAATAAAAAAATTCTTATAATTTATTGTTGAATTAAATTTAACACAGGTAAAAAAACATTTATTGCTTGAGCCTCTACAAATTTTGTCACTAGAAATTAATTTTCATTGATATATAGTTTTTGTTAAATAAATTCTTCCAAGAAAATATTGTATAATTATTGTTGAATAAAAAACTTTCTCAATTAAAATCTAATTATAACTAATTTTGAGTGCTAAAATATTTGAACTTCCATATTAAATTATACTAATTTGTGATTGCTAAATTGTAAATTTATTTTTGTAGTTGCTGGCTAAAATTTTAGAAAATTATTACTACTAAACTGATATATCACTATTGAATTTTTATAATATTCTTGTTAATAGATGAAAATATAATTTTTTCCTTAGATATCTATCATTCAATAATTTATGGTCTTTTTTTCTATGGATGAGGATATTTTTTATATATAAATTTGTTTCTACTAAATTAATATTGTTAGTGGTTGAAAACTAATTTTAAAATCATTGTCACTTGTATATCATGATGGTGACATTTGGAACATTCACCTTTTGATTGTTAAATTGATAGATCATGTCTAGATATATAATATAGATAAAAGGTAGAGAATAATTGATTTAACTAAAAAACCTATTATAATAAAAAAATTAAATGAAAATGTGAAAAAAAATATTTCTACGTATTAAGACATTAATCCACAAAAAGCTAGGTGTAAGGAAGATATTTTTGATGTTATAGAAATTAATAATTTAGTGGAAGTATCATCTCTAAATATTGATAAAAAATAAAATATCTCAGGTTACCAAAAGATAGCTACTGGTTTGGTAATTATATAAAGATCCATCTATTATTTACTTGGTTTTTATAGACTTACGGGGGAAGATTCACTCAAACATCTGAGAGGGTTTCATATAGTTTTTATTATTATAAAACATTAAGGGGTTTATGAGTATCAAATTAGAAATATATATTGATTATTCTCTTTTGATGGGGTTTCTAAAGACAACATCTAGTAATCTCAGTCAACATATATATGAAATTTTCATGGTCTTAAGAAATTTTTCTAGAATTTTTTTCTTATCCTCGCAAATATTATCACCATTTAAATAAATATCTGGTATTAGATAATTAAGAGAATAGAGATTACCATATTATTGGGATAGGTTTAAAATTTTATTTTCTAGTTATCCCCACCACTAAATTAGTGACCATATTCTAATATAATACATATATGAGGCTTCAGTACTTATAGTGAGAAGTATGAATGATACTACCACTAGAGAACTTTGGTTGATAAAAGCGTAACTAAATCTAGATATTTAAAAGAAAAAATGGCTCAAAATTCAAAATAACTTGGTTTTAGAGGTGTTATTTATATCAAAACAATGCTATAAGTTTCTACTTCTAGTTTTGAAAAAAACTAAATAGTAGCTCAATTGAGTAGTCCTATCACCAAGGTAAAATAAATGATTCTTTTCGATATTTCCCCTATCCAAAACCAAACCCAATATAAACCAAAATTTACAAACCAAATACATTGTATTATTTGATCTTCATAATAACATTTCAATAAAAATTCCCCTAATTTTATGATTTAATATAAACATGTAAGGGAATATTCCTAGGGATACATTTTCAATATAACAATCAACCAATACCATACCTACTAAATAAAATGTTTAACCAAGGATAGAATAATAAACAAAAGATATTTCCAAAACCAAACCAATAACTAATATCCTTGATACCATCTAGAGAAATTAATTCTCATGCTTTGAATTATCATCCATATTAAGAGTAGAGTAACTATCCTTCTAAGACCATTCATCCCACTCAAAATCCTTAAAAATTAGAATTGAATCGAGGATAAATTGTAAAAAAAATAGAAAAACTTATTACAAACCATGGAAAATAAAATAGTATATATATATATGAATATTAGTAGAATCAGAAATAAAAGGAGTTCTAACTTACCTTCATATCCTAAAATAAATTTAAGAGAAAATAAAAATGAATGTTCCATGAATTTTCAAAGTTAAACTGAAATATATAACTCATGATATACAGATTCTAAAATAGATTCCTCTAAGAATAATCATGCATCTATAATACCTTATTTAGAACCAATGTAAGGGATAAATAAACCTTCAAAACCTACTGAGATTATCGATCCTACTATTTCATAGAAATGATAATCAATGGGTAGTGTTCAAATTTTAAGACCCTAGAGGGAATTTATAAAATTAATGTGGAATGAAGTTAGAAAAAATATAGTAGAATATGTCTTATAAATATCCCAATAATGGATACCTTATCCTCTAGGTAGTCCCCTATTTAAAAAATGTTGAAAGTGGGACGGATAGTGAAATTTTATAGGCTGTTAGGGTGATTTGGGTAAAAATTTCCTTATTATATGTAATTAAAATAACACCATTATATGCTAAATATTTTTTGGAGATGTGTACCCACATGAGTAATTTGAATAGAGGAGAGAAGGTGAACCATGAAAGGAATGATTCCTATAATGAATCAATATACCCTCTCTGCAATTGTAAGGTTATAATGACCTTTATAATTCCATTTCTAATATAGTAGTTTGATATTCAAGATGTGATGCAATGATTATGAGATTATATTAATTTTATTTTTTACTCATCTTACTCTATATTTTATGTTGGAGAAATCAAACCCTCTAGAATTCTGATCCGACAAGATAATAGGAGAACAACTAAACCTACTGTTGTAATAGAGGATATGCTGATGAGGGTTAAAAAAATTGTATTCATTGTTAGTATTTATGTTTTAGATATAGTGTCTTATTGGTTCTGTACACATGAACCACATATTTTATTAATACATTTCTTAAAAACTACTAATGTGACCAAAAATTTCCACATAGTCACTTTCAAATTGGGATTTTGAATCCAAGATTCTCACTTTAATAGTACAATGTCTATGGAGTATCTAGTGGTTATTCATTCTTCTCTTTAAGTAAACAGGATCTAATAGGTGTTCCCTAAATTATTTCTCAACATTGAATTCATTGAACAACTATTTAATTATTCTAAAAATTATTTTTTTTATGATAAACTTATTATTAATGAATATTCAACTTGCTACTGTGATTTTTTATTTAAATAAAAATTTCAAGTTTATGAATATTTAATTTATTTTTTTGAAATATTATGAAAATTTTTATATCCAAATTTCAAAAACCATCTATGATAACACTACCGAACTGACTAAATTATTTCCCTAAAAATGATCTATTTTTTGGAATCTGATATATCATTATATTTTTATTATAAACCAACTATTGTTTTCTTATAATTTATTTAAAATATTACATTTTAATTTTCTATGAACTGTTTTTTTTAAACTAATGAGTGTACTAAGATTGAAATTTCTACAAACATGGAAAATTATTACTAGTTTGTTTTTACTATTAAATTTTCTTATAATAATTCTTTATAGTGTATTAAATATGTGGATTTAGGACAATAAAACCCTTGTTACTATGTTTTTACAAACCACCTTTAGTATATTTCAATAAAATTCCTTGAAATATAATATATACCATCTTAGAAGAGCATTAAAATATATCTATAATCATTACAAAAGGGATTTTAATTAGAACTAGAGACCTATATTTTAGGATTTCTTAGAGGGAAAAATAAATCTAGAGGCTTAAATTTTATTTATTTAACTTTTATTAGCCCATAGATATGTATGCATTGGATAATTTTATAGGAAATTTCCAAAAATATTTGGAAATTTAAAATAATATCAAATCCTATGCTTTTGATTATTATCCAAACAATAAGTAATCACCATATTTTCAATTAGAATTATGTTTCCAGTTTTAGATATGTAGTGTAATTTCCAAATTCAAGTTGTATGAAAAAATATTGGCTTCAATATTATAAAGATAAATTTGGTGAACTAGTTCTTTCTATGATTCCTAATAAATAGAGGGTGTGTATAGAGAATAAGATATTTAATACAGTGACCAGAATAATCTTAATAAACAATTCCAATAATACTAAGAAATATAAAATGAGATTAAATACTACTATTCTAGAGGTTAATAAGAATGATTTTAACACCTTTCTAGATATTGTATTTAATTTTTCCTCTTTTTAAAACCAATAGTTCAACCATTTTCAAATCATATATGAGAATGTGGTTTTACTGTTGTATTGAATGAATTTAATAAACTGTTTCTTAGTATGGTTCTCACATCATCCCAAAGAGTATTGTGATAACCCATTCAAATGACCCTTGTTTTTTTAACTCTAGACTCTATTATGGAACCCATTCTGACTTGAGAAACCAAAAACCACAATCTATGGTCATACTTCTCAAACCATGAATCTAGAGTTTCACCATGATGAAAATAACTTAATGCCAAATTAGTATTGTAACACTAAGGACTCATAATCTACCAATATTACCCTTATTAAACTTTATTTATCATAGTAACAAAAATGAGTGATAATGGAGTTTTACTATTCATCCTTAGAAATGGATGATGTTCATCCCACTTTTAAATAATGTTCATGCTCCATTATCTGAGTATATAAAATCATGCAAGACTTTGTAATTGATGTTTCTATGATGGGTTTATATCAATCAATGAGGAGTTTTAGTACCACTAATATTTATCAAATCTAAAATACATACCCTATCCACTAAATACAATTATCAGTAAAACTAGTGATGTAGTAATTTCATTCATCAACTGAGTATGTGTTTTCCCACTAATATAATCAACTATTATGCCACTATAGTGCTCCATCGATCATATAATTTGTCACAACCACAAACATTTGGAAGCCTAATTGCTACTCCACCCTCCAATATAATACACCTCAAAAGTATGGATAACTCGAATACAAAACTCAAACATAAAGTGTTCACTTTTATATGGTTCTATAAATGTAATCAAAAACCCCTAAATAAACAAAATTCTTGACCTTTAACCTAGAATGAAATTAGGATTCCATCAATTAAGACCACCTAAAAATGATTCATAGCACTCATTTCCACAATAGAGAGTTTATTTATTCCAAATCATACTATTAGAAACACATATTGCCCAAATATATTCAATAATTATGAATTCAAAACATTCTCCTCATGAACTCAAAGAAAACGATATTCAAAACTGAGATCAATTCCTAATAACCATCCCACTCTTTTCCACTAGTCAAAATGGATAAAAAAGAGACATATAAAATCATCCTATAAAATCCCTCCATACTTATTCTTTAACACACTAAACTCATCCTTACTACTCAATAATCTATAAGGGATGTCAGTGTGACCCATGAATGAAAATTTATATAAAAAAACAATATCCTAATAAGGAAAATGTTAAAATACCATCCAAATAAGAATCTATACACATCAAACCAGTTTAGGGAGCTTCTCTCAAGCTATTACCTTAGAGAACCTACAATGAAATATCCCATTGGATTAATTCTATAAAACCTCCGGAGGTTTCGACCTACTCATCTCGAGTATGAGTCTTACTCACTATTGGAGGTGAATCTCGACCCATTCAATCATCATAAAATGACATTACATTGAAATTGTTCTATATAGGTTGGTCTATGAACAACAAGTTCATATTAAGGAGGATGTCTCAGGGTCTCGTTTTAACTAGATGAAATCTCATAAAATATCTACCAAAATTCATATAAGGAACTCATAAAATCAACATATTTTAATGAGAGGGTGAATGTCACATGTGGAAATCTCTAGTTTAAAACGATAGTATTGTGGTTCTAATAAAATATCCAACTCCTGATCCAATGAAATTATAAGGAAATAATTACTTGAGATAATGTCAGTGAGTAAATGTGACAATATAGGAATAAAAAACACCATACATTATATCACACATGGTGATTCCGGATTTAGTACCTCTATCAATAATCCTATACAAAAATATAACATAATTGGTGATTCATAAGCATAAACCCACAACCCACTCACTCCAAATACCCTAATAAAAATTTTAAACTCTTTATAATACACCATGAATAATGTAAATGGAGTATCTCATAAGGTATTTTAACCTCACATTGCACTCAGACATAGCCATGTTACCCCCCCCCCCTAAATGTCTAATATCTCCTAAACTCACTAGATAGAACACCCCCTTGAAAAAACCTCAAACTCCATCTATGATAGTGTAATCTTATCAAAAGCCTGAGTATACAATTTCCACCAATGGCTCTCCACATTTTGAAATTTCCCTATTTAAGATTCATCTTCTTATAAGTGGGATTATGATCCAAACATAAACATGATTCACTATCTCTAATCAATCCTATTTCACTAAAGTACTAGGATCTCTTTCAAACCTTTGAGCCCTCTATCCCAAGAACACACATAAAAACATTAAATATAAAATTAGTCTTATTAGGCTTAGTGGGTATTTACATTAATCCTGTATTAATGACTACTATAAGGATAATGGGTAGAGAATCTACTATTTCTCATAGGGAAAGGATACATCTCAATCGGGTCCTTGAATTATCACGTCATCACTCAGCTAATTAATATAGAGATTCTCAACCACATTCATTGGATTTTCATAAACCTAACACTAGATAAAAGATAGATTTGTTTAGAAAAAATCCTATCTTTGAAGGAATGGTATAATTTTTATCATGTATATCTGGGAATGTTGATAAAGTAAAGGCATGGTAGATCAAAACATACCACAATATGGTGTATGTAACATCTCAAATATACATCTGAATAAGGTTCTCATGTTTTTAATTTAGTTAAAATATTATCAGTGCTCTAGTGAATAAATAAAATTGTAACTATATGAATGATGGATTCCCTATGTCAGTCCTAGATTCATTAGATCACTAAGAGGGGAGAGGTTAATTAGTGATCTCTTTTATTTTATGATTTATTACCTTTTTTAACCCAACCTCTTCAAAAAATTTATGTTCTTGATCCACTAAAGGATTTCCAATGGACTCAACTTCATGTGTAGAAAAAAATAAAGTACCACATAGTACTTATAAGGTTTTTCTGAAAGGCGTACTCCTTGCCTTATTGGTTATACCCCCAAAACGGGTTCTCTAAAGTAATATCATTATCAATTACAACAGTATCCTGATTCCATGAAAGTGTGATTGGTTATTCCCCAAAATAATTTTCTCCTCCTCCACTGGTTATACTCTCTAGTTTTGAGCCACTTTAGTAACTAGTTATTCCACCTTGTTATAAGATCTTTCATTTTCAAAGAAGATCTAGTAGATAAAATTCCTCTTTCTCTAGAGTGAACTTCCTCAATTATATTTTAGGTTTGTGATTTATAATGTAAAACATCAAGATCTTAAGTAGCATGTTAGTCCTAATAGTTCTCCCTAATCATGAATGATCTTGTTCTTCCTCATCTCTTCATGAATACTTGGGTGCACAATAGATCTACTATTTCATCAATGGTTCCCAACATCATCTACTTAACTCTCCTCAATACATATGTGTATCATATTCTTAATAAATTATCTTTTATATAGTTTAAAAGTTATCTCAATATTTTATATCCACTATCACTACTACAGGTCGCACATTTAACAACACTAAAAATTGGATTTAACAACACTATAAAAGCATTGTTAATCTAACCTCTATTAAAAGCTTCGTATTATCAGTTCTAAAAAAGGTATTGATGAAGGGGATCTTCATAAATGTTTTTTAGTGCAGATAAAGGTTATCATTATGAGAACATTTTTATCACTGGTAAAGGCACCATTTATAAGTGTTGATAACTACCTCATTTATTGATTCTAAAAAACCACTAATAAAGGCCCTATTTATCAATGGTTAAAAAAAGTATAGACAAAGTGACCATTTACTAGGGCACTTTTTTAAGAAATGATAAGGGGAATAAAAAATTTATTGGAGTTCTTCACCTCCTATTTTTCAGTGATTTCCCCACTCTTTGTGAGTGATTTACAATAACTCACCCCCACCACACTTGTAACCTAATTTTCCACCCCCTTGGTAGTGCTCAAAATGTCCTTTTTCATCACTTTTCAAAATTGTAGCCTACTATTAACCTCCAAGCATGCCCCTATTTGATCTATATACCTCTCTTTTGGAACTGGAATGACTTTATCACTACAACAAGATGTTGTATTTCCTATTTTTTTACATTTTTGTTTTTTTATATATATATTTACATATATATTTTTTATTCATGTATTTATATAGTTTTTCTAAATAAATTTATAAAATATATGTTTTTGTGTGTGTGATATATATGTACTTATATTTTTTAAAATATATTATATATTAATATTCATTTACATATATTAGAATAAAAATATATTTTTTTATTAATACACACATATATGTATATATAAACATTATATATATATGTATAAGTATATATATATATATTCATATATTATTATCATGAAAAATAATGGTTAGATGTTTTTCTAAATACATTTTAGAAGATGTCTATATATTATATATTTAGATATAAATTTTATACATTACAAATATACTTATAATTATATATATAAGTATATATATATTTATATATATTCATATATAATTTTATATTTATATTTAAAATTTTTATAATGTATTTATAAATATTTAATGTAAAACATGTTTATATACTTTATTTAATGATAATGATAATGATTTGTTTATAAAAATTAATTTATATATGATGTATATACTTAATATTGATACAGAGACACATATTTACACATAAAATTAAACATTTATATTGATCACATACATGTACAAATATTTACATATATATGTTTTTATTTACATATATTACAATTTACATATCAATATATATTTGTTTATTAACACACACATGTTTATATATAATCATTACTTACATAGGTATATATATACATCTTAATACATTATTATAAGGTAAATAAAATGGACAATTTTTTATATTACATAAAATTAATAATAAATATATATTTCCATTTGGTTTATATATTTATAAATACATATTTTTGTAAATATGTTTAAATATATGTATTTATAAAATTAATTTATTGTAAGTAAATATAATAAAATATGAATATATTTATTTATAAATAAATCTACAATATGAAATTTGATAAAATTTCAAGTCCATAAAATCTATTTGATGTAATTACTAGGAATAAATTCAATATCTACTAAATAAGAACAAAAAGACTCTTTTATATGAAGCTAATATACTATCGAATAATAAAAGAATAGGGTATTTAAAAAAATCAGTTTTGGAGGCCTTATGGGCCTTCTTGACCTCATAAAAATATTGACCAGGGTCCCCCTAAGTTAACATGGAATATATATCTTCATATTATTTGATTTAATATGTGGTAGAGCTCAAATAGACCCTTGGATAAAAATTTATGGTCATTTGAAGTTCAAGTCATTTTTCAACTTAACTTAGATATTTTATTAGTTTGTTGAATCTATTTGTCATCCAATTGTTATTAAATGACTAATACTCAATAATAAATCATAAATTACTAATTAATGTTGTTTTTTAATTATTTTATAATCCATTTTCACTAAATATCTTTTATATTAAATTTAAATGTGTATTTAGAATTATCTAAATCATATTTAATAAAATATATTATATATTTATATCAATATAAATATATTTATGTATTAATGTATTATTGTTAATTAAATAGAAATTTTTATGAAATATAATCTTTATTATCACTAGTAAAGAAGTCTTGATAAAGGGGGGCCATTATTAGCACTAAAAAATGTTGATAAAGGCACCCCTTATCATCATTTTTTAGCACTCATAAAGGCCCCCCTTTATGAGTTATTTTCCTCTATCACTGATAAAGGAAAACCTTTATCAGTGCGTTTTTTCTATCCCTGATAAAGGGGTCCCTTATCATTATTTATTTCTAGTGAAAATAAAGGCCCCCCTTTATGGGAACTTTTTTTAGAACTGATCTTTGTGTCCTTTATTAGCGATTTTTTCTAGTGCTAATAAAGGGTAAATTAATCAGTGCTTTTCGCTAGCACTGATAAAGGATAGATCTGGATAAACCCAAATTTTTAGTAGGATATGTCTCCTTCCTTAATACCCTTTATATATTTATAGTCACATAATAATATCTTGAGAATGTTTTTTTATATTTAAACTTGAAAACATCAAGATCTTTGGATGTTGGTGTTATCTCCTCAATCATACTTGTCATTTAAATCCTAATTTAAATCTCCCATTGAATTGTTTGTTTCCTTATTTTTATTCTCTAAGAAATATTATTCTTTTAATTCATTGGAGATCTCTTCATTCATGGAATTACCTGTCTTTTCCACATAGACCTTCTTGTTTTCAATGGAAAATTCATCTTAGTAGAAATATTAAATTCACTATGTCTTAAATTCTTACATATATGTCTTACACATAGTTGAAGGCTTTCCCTCAGAGTCATATGATCAAAAACACTCTTAAAAGGGATTATAATTGTTAATTAAAATTCTCACACTCATTTATTTACTGATTTTCCTATCTTAGCTCAAAGCCTTGTAGTCAATAAAATATTTATGCTAAAGCTTTATGTTTAGGCCTAAAATCTTATATTAATGTGGAAAAACATTACGGTCAAGGACTTTTCCATTTTTTTGGTCCCATATTCAAATTTAAAAATTCCTTCATAAGACTTTTGGGATTCCCTAAAGAAACACCATACCTTCTTAAACAAATCATAACTCCATCAACATAATATACGAAGTCTACCATCATTTACCAATACATGCCTTCTTTTTATTGATGGTTAGTACTAAAATAATCGAATTTATATATTTAATGTTTCCATAACAATATTCCAAGAATCTCCTCTATCACCATAGACATATTGACATATTTACAAAAAATAGAAACAATTTATTCATTATAATATCCTCTTTTGTGTTTGTTTTTAATACCTCCCAACACTTATTTCAATATATGAGCTTCTATTTCTCCCCCTTACTAAAAATAAAATGAAAATGGATAATGGAGTTCAGCACACCTCATCAAAATAACATATCCTCCTCCTTTTATGAATATCTTGAGCCACTTATGAGGGAATAATGACATCAGAAACATTTCATTTACAATGATACTTTAGTTAGTACACTCCAAGTCTACTTAGGCTTCCCTGGTATATAAAATAAAGGGAATTTAACAAATTTTGTAAATGTTGTCCATAAATAACCATCCATGAGATAATATACTCAGGATCTCATTTTACGGGATTATCATACCAGATTTATTATAGAAGTCACCATATCTGGCACATGGCTCAACAAAAAAATAAAAAAGTTAAAGTTCATTTATTAAACTCCTCATTTTTCTTATATTTTCATCAACCAAATCCCCATTAACAATATATTTTATACGATAAAAAATAAAGGGTTGTAGTTGAGACTTTATTACCCCAACCTTTATGTTTTAAAAACATTCTAGAAATTATAGATTTACTGGAAACAAAAAAACAGAAATTTTATTCCCGGTTTTCCTCCCCTAAATAAATTCACACTTTTATTCCATCATAGAGGCTTATTTTTAGTTTTATTCAATGAAAATATCAGCAAATTTGATTTAAAATGTGTATACCGATCTTTAATTCTCAACATGTTAGTTCCAAACATATAAAATAATGGGAAATAATGAGGTACCTATTGTGTATTATAGAAAACATTTAGGTTGAGATTTATTTCTCAAACTAGGCTATTATTTTCATCTAATGTCATCATGGGAAGATTTATTTGGACCCTTATTTATATTTTTAGCCTCATATATTTTATTATCTTCTTTATTCCATTGGGATTATTCTTGGTGTGGAATATATTTTTCAACATTATTCTTCTGAATCTTACAGTTTCTACTTACATATAACTTATCACTTGTTTTCACCTCATCTTATGAAGCCACTTGATTTCCTTAATTCATGGAAATTCTCTCAGCATACTCCAAATTATTATCTAATTTAAATTGATTTGGATAAAAATATTTATAATATTTCTTAAAATTCTCAGTCTTATTACAATCTTTATATGATTTTCTATAATTTTTCCTTTAAAATCACTTATTTTTCACAGAATTTAGAACATATCATTCCAACCTTGTCTAACATACATCATCCCTATGACCTTACAAACTGTATCTAACACGTACTCCTAGAACTATAAATATTTTTTGTATAGAAACCATTGGTCCAAATTTTCTTATAGGTCTCCTCAATTGAATTTTTTTACTAAGATTATCCTATAACTCTCTCTTGTTTATTACCTCTTTCCTAGAAAATAAATATTGAACAATTAATAATATTATTAATGTAAATTATTACCAATATAGCAGCAGAAACCTTAAAACTTTGTTCTTCTAGATTTATATTTTTGTTTTCCTATTGAGAAATAATCCATCTGTTTTATATGGAATTATTTTCCTTTTGGATCATATATTTCTTCCTTATGAATGGTATATTTCCTCCCATTACTCTCGATAAAAACCTCTTAAATTTGGATTCTACCACCTTAATTATTAGAGAAAGTTGATCTTATTTCAATTTGAGTATGTGTGTATTTAAAATTTTCTTTTATATATTTCTCTCACAATTTTAATAATATTTTCCTTTATCCTCAGTGGCCTTAGTGAAGTTTTCTCTAGCATTATTTAACTAATGTTTTACTATGATACATATGGATTGTGTCTCATCCAATTATTCTTCCTTTAGATCATGTTCCTCCTTGAGATCTGTGATAATATTTTCTTATTCTGCTTCCCAAATCTTATGATTCTTATTATCATCAATGCATGTCACTTTTTTCCAGGCATACTCTTCCTTCTAAGCAGACACCTTTCTGTTTTCTTTATAAATATTCTTCTTTTCTTTCTAGAAGTATTGAGTATACCCCATACATAATTCCATATTTTCCTTCATCTACCATTCTTTTTGTATCCTTTCATAAGAATCATCATCACTACTTGATGAATTAGATGCTTTCTCTAAATGGGGAAAGAGGGTGAATTTATTTTCATAGTTTATAGATTAATTATATTTAACTTTAATACTCTAAAACATGTTGATTTATAGATGTAATTCTTCTTATTTTTACCCTTTATTCTCATCCTCCATATTTATCTCATAATTGTTAACTTTCTTCTTTGGAGAATAATTTTTAATATGACTAATATTAGCATAACTAAACTAACTAGGTAGATTCTTACCTTTACCTTTCCATTTTACCCTCACGAATCACTATGATAGAAGAGAAATCATTTGGTTAAAGTCTTGTTCATCCATAGTATCAGAGTGTTCATATTCTATAACCCATTCTTATATGATTTTTCCTTTTCTTAAGGATTTAAAATTCATTTCATCTTTTTTCATATTTTTTGTATGAAGGGGCCTCTATCATCTCATAAGTTATGTGAATGTTGTGTAGCTAATCAATTATCATCTATTTTATTTCTTATATAGGTGAAATTTTTAATTAAACTGATCTAGAAAATTCCTTATTAGTTATTTAACATTGATGGAATCCAATAGATCCGCTCCAAACCCAATGATATTTCTCATAATATAATTTTTAAAAGTGAAATTTAAATCAATATTCTCATAAGAAACCATTATAATTTAATTAAATTAACTCCTTTGGACTTAAAGTTTGTATTATTTGACTTTGAATTTGACATTACCTTAATAAATTCTTAGTTATTCCCAAATCAGTTTTGTTATTTGGAGACTTGTGACATTTTTGTAGACTTTTTCTGATAGAGATATCAAAATAGAAATTTGAGGTTTTCCATCTGAATTTGTATTTCTTTTTATCATCTTGATTTATAAAAGATTCTTCAGCAATGGGTAGGAATACCACTATTTTAGTATCTATCACCTCCATCCCAAGTGATAGGAGATAGGGTAGCATTCGATTCTTATAGATATGAAAATACTTCCCATTGAATGTGGAAAACTATATACATTACAGAATTTTGGTTCTATATAACTCAAAACTAGTTTCTAGATCTTTAGAGGGAACCTCTCTCTTATATAAATTGTCAATCCCAAATCCATTAGATCTCTGAGAGGGGGGTGAATCATTGTCCTATTTTCTTTAAAGATCTATTTCATTTTTAACCATACCTATTAAAGTTAATGATCCACTCAATTATTTATTACTTCCTTACCTTAATGTGAATTAATAAATAAACATAGTGGTACATAGTATTTACAATGTTCAACAAAAAAGAATACTCAATTCCATGTCGGTGTACCACCAACATAGATTCAATACTATATTATTATTATTATAAATTAACTAGTCTCTTGAATCCATGGGAGCATGATTGGTTATACCTCTTCAATAAAATTCTCTTCCTCGATTGGTTATACTTTCTATTCATGAGCCTCTTTAACAACATGTTATTCCCACTAGTTAAAATCTCCTTAAATTTTTATGTTGATTCCATAGTATAAATTCCCCCTTATTTTTTAGAGTTATATTGCTTCATGAACCTATATGATAATAATTTATCTTGTAAAACAGAAATATTTTTAGTGTTATTATGGCCTTTATACTTCTCCCAGATCTTGTATGATTAGGGTTTTCCTTATCTCTTCATGAATATTTAGGTGCACAATAGGTCTCATTTTTCTTCAATGGAACCTGGATTCATCTCATTATATCTCCTTGATACAGATGTGTATCTAGATCATAAAAAATTATATTTCATGTAGTATACACGTTCTCTCAATATTCTCTCTCCTATATGTCCCATTCTTCAATTCCTGTCATATTTTTATAGTCACATAATAATATCATGTGAATATTTGGTTTCCATTTGAACATAGAAACTCTGGGATCTTCAAATTTAGATGTGATCACCTCATTCAGACTTCTCATTAAAATTTTCATTAATATCATCAAAAGAATCAGGTGTTTCTATATTTGTATTTTTTATTAAACCCTCTTCTTTTAATTCATTCCAGATCTGCACATGCATGGAATTTCATTTCATTTCCAAGTGAAACTTTTTATTTTGGGTGTAAAACATATCTCAACAGACGTATTAAATTTTATAAGTATTAAATTATTATGTATAAGTCTTATTCTTATCCAAATACTTATGCTCATAATCATATCATCAGTTCTTCTCTTAAAAGTCTTATGTTCTATACTTTAAAGTTTTACAAACATGAATTTACGAATTTATTTATTTCATTTCAAACCCTTATAGTCACTCAAATATTTACATTGAATATTTACATTTAGGATCAAATCTATACATTTTAAGGAAAAGACGTATGGTCCTGGACTTTTCTATTTTTATGGTCTCATCTCCAAATTTCATACATTAAAAAACTTTAGATTCACCAAAGTAACTCAAACCCTTCCTAAAAAACTCATACCCTCATCAACATGATATAGACAATGTTTTATCATTAATCATTACTTTAATATTGTTTCCATGAACATAAACACTAAAATGGAAACATTTATATCTTGATTGTCTTTATAAAAATCCTCCAAGAATCACATCAATCACCAGAAACATATTAACACATTAACAAGAAATACAAACACTTTAGGCTTAACAACCTATTATAAAAACTAAAGTCAATACTCCTTGAATCTATTTCACTAAATCCCTAACCAATCCTCAAATAACTACTAATTCCAACTACATTTATTGGATGGAACCAATTTGATACCTTTTTAAATTGAATAGACCCATAAAGACCACACCTTAGATAATGAAAATCTGATTAAGAGACCCCAATCCCATATGTCATAGGCCAGGGGCTGGATACTAGCACTAAAAATTTATAACATACATGGGAAGCCATAGTATATAATGAAAAAAAATGAATATGAAACTTATACACAAAAATTATATCTAGAAACTACTAGTGATATATAAAGAAATAAAATGTAAAATAATTTCATGTATAAGACAAAATATATGTATTATAATATCATATAAATAAATCCCAAAATAAACCACATGAAAAATTAAATTCTACCAAGAATAAAGAATTAATGATAATAGAAAACACATACTTTTTTACAAGAACTCCTAGGAAGATCTCACTAACTACAACTACCACCAACTAAAACAACTAATCACTACCAAGAATCATCCCCACACAAGTTACATAAAATTTGAATCCACTATTATCATCTCTAAATAGTGAATCATCTATATAGACACAACACATCTGGGAAAATAATCTTATATAGGGGTCAGTATAAGAATATCAAGAACGAAACCTCAAAAACATAAATAAATATTATACAATAGTCCATATCTTTCAGTCCAAAATAAGGTAAATACATTGAGAGTGGGGAGGGGTGAATTATGATATATATATTTTATTCAAATAAATCATTCTAATGATTCTATTCAACTATTAGTAGGAACAATTCTCTATCATAATATAAGTATGAAGTGATAATGCTGGTAAATATAGACACAAATTTTTTTACTTGGTTCACCCACATTGGTCCATGTCCAAGAATAATAAAATGAAGATGTATCAATTTACCAAATTCAATAAGTTCACTTTTGGTCCTATAATATATAGTGGTTGCACTAACCCTCTAGGTTTATAACCCTTATAATGATGGAAGTCAGAGTACTCTCATAAAAAATAAAGAATATACTACTCTACTAAGGGTTATATTGATATTACTCAAACAAGAATATCGAGTACACTAATTCGGGGGTAGCATTAAGCTCTTCCTTTATGTGATGAAACTACACTAAGATAAACCATTATATCACTTTCTCTTATCTCTACTTCCAAAAAAACCTTTTAATATGGAATCCCAATCATTATTAAGCACCTTACTTTTCTTTTTGAATAGGATTATATCATTTTAATCTTAAAATAATCTCCATGTTGACCATATAATTGATCTTTAATTCTCCTTGATAATGATGAGAAACTATTTCCAAAAAGGATCTCTAGTTTTTAGTAAACCTTCAAAATTTTGTGTCTCACAAAGTCCCTAAAATATAATAACATTTAATTCTATAATATATAATTTACTAAACCATGTTTCCACTTTACCATCATCATCATAATAAAATAAATTCCTCTACATCAAAACCCAAAATCAGTCTTCTACCACCCTAGGCATCTCCATGAAAATATTATAATCATTTCATTATAATGAACTTCACCTCCAATAATCACAACTTAGTCCTTTATAATTATGGTGTGGTGAAATAATAGAAAACTAAATTCATCTAAAAATCCATGGAGTATGCCAATATTTATGGAACGGGGTCTATCTTCTAGGAAAAGAACCAAATATCAGATTCTTTTACCCCATGATTTAGTTATAGTATTTATGGTAAATATGATAATTTTATTGCTCAATTTTTAGCATCATTATATAAACAACCTTTCAACTCCAAATAATGTTGAATATATGTTTCATTGGGTCTTTTTTTTGGTGTATACATTTTCCATGAACCACTCCAATGGACTGAAGCCCTTCATTTTTTATAGATTTTTGATAATCCACCTTTCAAGGGGTGAGATGAAACCCTTACAAGGTTCGTAGGTGTAAGTATTACATGGAACATAAGCCTTATAAGAATTCATTTCCCGTAGGATTAAAATAATATATATAACCCAGACTAACTACTTGAAACTGCTCCTCCCCAGTATCTTCATCATGAAATCAGCTCTCCACCTTTGCATGGTTGTTCGACTAGGCTTTCCCGTCCATGAATAGGCTTGTCCGGATGGTAGGTGTCATACCCTCTAATTCTTACAATCTATTTATTTTCTACTATGGTGAAATATCCTTGCTCATCCTCCTTCTAGAGCTTGTTTCTTGTAGGTTATCTGGTTTGTATCTGCACTAATGGTGGCCTGAAGGCCTTGAGGTGGCCCGAATACCTTACTGACCCTAAGTCATGGGTGGCCCGAAGGCCTTAAAGAACACGGGAACCAAATCGTTGGCCTAAAGGCCCAAACAAGGGAATAATACCAACTACTACACTATCAAACAATACTTGTTATAGTTCCCGCTACAGTATCTACTACAGTACTGTTATAATTCCCAGTATAGTACATGCTACTGTACTGCTATAGTAACCCAGAAATATGTCTCCACCTATATTTGATCTTGGGTCACCTAGATGCATTTAAGGAGTCCTCACCAACCGGGTTGAGGCTCATGTGAAAAATGTGTGTAAGGGTAACCTACTTGGAATACTCCTTGCCAATTTTTTCATTAAATAAAATCCAAAAATACTTCAATATGATATTTTTCTAACAATATTACCATTTGGTCTTTTTGAAAATTCTATAATACATATTTCAAAATCCATTAAATCATTATTTATATTATTAAATTTCCTTTAGATAGTGTATCAGTTGTATTATCCTGATATTTAGGAAGGAAATACTATGCTTGATTGTGTATGAGATACGCAACACCGTGCTTAAATAAAGACCAAAATATTATTGTGTGACCATTATAACCTAGAAAATAAATTGAAAGGAATAAAAAATATTAATGCATTTATGAAATATATAATGGTTATACTCATAGATAAATTTTTAATTAATTCAAAGTAAATAAGTACTATATTTTTTGGTAAAGTAATTTTATTCATCAAAAACAAATTTTCATCAAAAATGTTTTTTTTATTTTTATATTTAAAGAAATATAATAAGTTTGTGTATATTTTATAAAATTTATTTGATAAAATGAACATCTTTTTTTATGTCATCATATCAAAATTTTCTAATGGATTATTTTGATAATTTTATGAAATGTTTTACTTTTCAATGAATAGTGTAAAATACATATTTTTAATATATTTTTCAAGTATGTACAAGTTCAAATTCTATTTATAATCATTTTTAAATTTTCATTCATTTAAATTTTTTTATAATATTCCAATTAGTGTTTTTAATGGTTTTTACACTTGAATTAATATAAAAAAATATTTAAATTTTAAAATAACATTTTTTTTAAAAATTGTTTTTCATTGCGTTTTGCCGATATAATTTTAAATTAAATGATGAAACTTTAGTGTTTTTAATTTGGAAAAATGTATTCTGTATTTGGATTTAGGAGTTCCAAATTATTAAAATATAACATTTTTATCTTTGATCGATATGAATATTAACCTTGGTAAATCTTTGTTACCACAGTTAATGGTAAATCATGTAATTTAAGGTAAAAAAAATATGACAAGGACTATAAAATTACCTTATAAATTTCCCAAATTTTATTGGATGAATATAATTTGTACCTTAATATATAAGGATCAAAATTTAGTAGTTTAATGGGAACTTTTCCATTAAAGTAACATATAATCAAAGAAAGTCACAAAAATTTCTCTTTTTTTGTCTTCAATATCTCTTATGTGTCCACATTGAGAAAAAGATAGGTTATGAATGAATATAAATTTAAATTTTTAAATTAATATTTTTTTTCATGAAATAAATTTATTTAGGACTTTTTGGGCCACTTGGATGAGATTATCACATTTTTAATATTTTATTTAAAGAAAATTACAAGATGTCATATTCATGACTTTAATTACTATAACAATTTAAATATGGTTCTATCCAGATGATAACTTAGAATATAAATCTTAATTTTAAATCTAAAATATATATCTATATCATGCTAATTTATTTATTATTTTTTGTTCCAAAATAAGCACCTTAAATAATTACACAACAATGATGAACTAATTATTTTATTAATGAAAATATCAAATAAATGATATTAAAAATATTAAAATATTCACAATTTCATATAATTAATTTCATTAGATAATTTTATAGATAAAATTAATATGTTAGGGATATAATAAAATATTCTTTTATAATTTTTATTTTTTTGTTTTTAAAATTCAATGTAATTAATAGTATCAAAATTGACATTAATGATATTTTAAATTGATTAATATTTTTGAAAAATGCAATAAAATAATTAAATGGATTTAATTTTTTCAACTTATTCGGATAATATTTAAGATTTTATAAATGATCCATTTATGGGTTTTTTTTCATTTTCTAGTAAAATTATTGGCCCTTATGGATTAAAATCTATGTTGTAACAATACGAGTTGAAAGGGTTTAAAATGGGTTAAAACTAAATGATAAGGGTAATAATATGACCTAAACTTGTCTAAATATTATTTTATGAGATTATTTAAACCCATAATCATATTATCATTTAAATAAACCACTTTTGAGGCATTTGGAATTGAATATCAATATATATTAATTTAATATTTTGAGAGTTTCCAAAAGTGTCCCTCACTTCAATTATAAAAGGATAAATCATCCCCAACTTATTAACATAACTTTGAGCCTTATATAATGGCCATAACTTGATAATTTATATTCTAAAATTTTCTATACACATTATACAGGTTCTGGTATTCTCAAAAGACAAACCCTAGATCTTTTTATAGGAGATTCAAATGAGACATTTTGAAGAAGAAGTAATCACTCTAACCGATCACTTTATTTGTATAATCATACTTAAATCATCTAAATATATGATATTTATCAAAAAAATAATAAATTTAGTACCCTAATGATTATAAATTTTCATTATTATTATTAAAACACCATTATACACCCTCTTTATCACTAAACAAGAAGTGAAAGTATCGCTTGTGTGTACGTACGGCTAACCATCTCCACATCGTGATACAATTCATTTTTCATCACAATATTATATGTATGGGTATTAGGATAATATTAGTGATTATATATGATATTATAATATAATAATACTTCTTTAGTGATAATATTATGTCTACATTATTATCATCCAAACATTTTAGAAATGATAATGCCACTCGTACGTTTATATGGATTTCAATCTCCACGATGAAATGTGATTCGTTTTTACTTATATTTCACATGGATGGTAATAATGATTATTTTTATAAAAATATTTGAAATATATAACATAATAATTATTCCATAAAGGTTTATTATTATTTACCTTTCTATCATTCCATTAGAAGAAAAAATGGAAACAGCGTTCATGCGTACGTATGGATTATCGTCTCTATGTAGCAATGTAATTCCTATTTAATAATCATATTTTATGGATGGGTATTATGATGGGTTTAATGAATTTATATAATATATATGATATAATAATAATTCTTTAAATATGAATTACTATTTATCTTTTATTCATTCCATCAATAAAAAAATGAAAATAGTGTTCTTGCGTAGGTACGGCCTACTGTCTCCCTGAACGGTGTAATTAGTTTTTCCTATTTATAATTTAAATGAATGAATATAAATATGAGTATAATTATTATATATTATATTTATCCCATTATTAAAAATCTATAATTGATGATATCAGGATCAAATTATAAGGACCAATACTAGCAAACCAAAAAATGATTGGAAAACAAAGTTGTTATCACCCAAAATAGAGATTTTAATAAAAAAATAATATTAATAAATGAGTTATAAGATGTTATAAATAAATAATGAAAGGTGTGATAAATATATGATTTTTTAATAAATATATAATAAAACCATATTTATTATACAGTAGGTTTCAATGTGAACAAAGAAATTCAAGACTTGATATAAGGGTTTTCTTAACTCAATTTTCCATTCATTGGGTTAAACGACTATATCATTGATTATGTCATACTAAAATTATGTGTGGAATGATTTTTTATTATATTATGTTGTATTTAGTCTTTTTTAAGTTAATTTACAATGAATACACAAAATTTATTCCTTTGATTAATTCTTACTTCAATGATATGATATCTGTAAGGGTTAATTTCACAATCTCATTATTATTTGGGATTTCTTATGTTTAAGTATCCACTGGGAAATATTTATTTTACAAGTACATTTTTTCTAAAAATGTTTTCAAAAAGGTTTTTACCGTTATTAAATTAATTTTTAATGTCATTTTTACCCATGTTTTACTTTTTACAAAATTGTTTTAAATGAATACTTTTATCATTTTCTAAAGAAGGTATTTTGTGACATTTCGAACAAAATATGGAAGGAATGTTTTTTGAAATTATACACAATGAGGGTATTTTCCTCCTATCATGACACCTTAATTACTGGGATATTAATTTATAATTTTCCAAGGTTATTTTCAAAGAAAATTCATCTTTATAATTGTGTGGAATTTTCAAATAAATAATGATTTCTAAAAATAGAAAGGATATTTTCCACAAAAACTATTTTAAATGATCTTTCAAAACCATTTTTCCTCTAAGATAACATTATTTGATATTAAATTTTCTTTAATTGGGTTTTATTCAAGGATATAATCCTTATACTTCCTGTGGTTGGTTTATGTTTATTATGGAATGATATATATGAACCCCATTTTTTCCCATGGGTTATGTTATGATGAAATATTTAGAAAACCCATTTCTTTTCATAGTTTCTGATATGATTTATGATTTATGTTCATGTGGTACACATATTTTTTGTTTTTATTATGTGATGGGTGGACCTATATCACCCTCCAATGAATTAGTTAGCAATTTATATCTCATGAGATAGATAGTAATAGAACAGGGAGTGAACTCGGTTCAGTAATGAAAGGATGGAACGAGGAGTGAACTCAGTTTAGTAAAGGACTTTATCTGATATAATGGTCTTGTAAGTGAGCCTTGGTTATTATTGAAATGATTTTATATGCTTATTTGTTTGCTATAATTCCATGTTTTATGACATTTTCAATCTCTTATGTCTTGTGTTATTTGATTATCTTATGATTCCTGTTTATGAACAATCAATCTTTATTAATTGAATCATGATTATGGTCTTTTCTATAAAGGGTAATATTTTCAAATAATCTGTGCATGCTCTCATACCCCTATGTTCATGTTATTCTTATGTATCTCTTATGTTTACCCTTACTAAGCATCTGAGCTCACCATTTTCTTATATTTGTTTTTTCCAGGTTATAAAGACAGATGTTAAATGAATTTCATCAATAAGGACTTCACAAAGATGATGTTGATGATCTATTATGAAATAATAATATCTAGTTATTGAGGGAGATAATGTTGATCTTTATGAAATAGTTTTTTATACACCCAAGCTTTTTAGAGTTTGTCCTAATTATATAAAACCCTAAACCTAAAAGGTCCTTGGGTATATAAGTGATCCATTTTTTTTTTAATTTTTAAGTTTTTTATGGAAAAAATTGGGTCCCATTTGTAAATTTTATGTCTTTATAAGTTGATCCAGAAGGGAAGATTTCCGGTTGGTATATTTTTTTTCGGAGCATGGTTTACATAACTTTGTAGATTAGGATGTTTTCAACATAAGTTATCCTAATAGTTATAGAAACCATCATGGGTATATAAGACCATATGTTCAGAGTCATAGAAACCCCTTCTGAGGTCTTAATATATTAAATTTTAAATTAACTAAATATATTTATGGAGAAATTTATTTTTTGAGGCAATTATAGATTATCTCATTTTGGGATGAAAAATGAAAGGTATGATTTAACCTTTTAAGTTAAAACATTTCTATAATATTTAATTTTTTGAGTTGTTTTTTAGGATTTTTTTCACATTTATGGAATTTTATGTAACACCCCATGCTTTCACAGTATGTTTCCCTTTGAATAATATAATAGCTTGTGTTGTACGGAACATCGAGTTCAAACACACCATAACTAATCAAACCAGCCGTTATGAATAGTAATACCCACTTTTTAAAAATTTTAAAATTTTATTTTTCAAGATGGACTACATTTTAGGATTTAGAATATCAAAATTATCTTAGAGTGAATTTTTGGTATTTTTCTAAAAACTATCAATTTTTGATGAATAGTGAAAAACATTGCGTTATTGTTTAAAACAAACTTCTTATTTAAATAATTTTTTATTTTATTTAAATTTATTTTAGGTAAAAATTGATACATAATGCCTATATAAGTCCAATGTAATTCATTGGAGTCGTTTTATAAAAAGCTTAGATATATTAAAATTTTATGGAACTTTTTACAGTCTTTTACCCACCTTCTAAGAGAATTTACAAATTAACATAAAACATAATTTTACCACTTATGTGAGTTGAATTTAAAAAATAGGAGAGAATTTTTGATATTAGTAAGTAAAATTCGGTTCAATAAGTTGAATTTTTTTTGGTGAATAGTAACTTTTGACTTTTATTTACCATGGTTAAAAGTAAATAGGGTAATTAAGGGTAAAAATGATATTATAATTACCCTAACAAATTTCCTAATTCTATTGGATAATTTTAATTATAAAAAAACTTATGAGTAAAATATGACCTCATTTGGTCCATTTGGATTAGATTAGGACATTTATTATTATTTTATTTATTAAAGAGTTAAAACTGTTAAATTCAAAGTTTAATAAATAAAGAATTTTTAATATAGGGTTATACATTAGATAAATTATTATATAAATATTAATTTTAAATCTAAAAAATGTTCCTACATAATGGTATTTTATTTATAATTTTTAGACATTAAATAATAAAATTTATTTAAGACACAACGATGATGTAGTAATTACCTTTTTAATGCAAGATTAAAATAATTGATATTATAAATATCCAAATAAATCTAATTTGAGACTTTTGATAAATTTAACTAATTTTATAGGTTAATATGACATGTTATGTTTGATTAAATGAATTTTTTTCTAAGTAAGTATGTTTTTATGACTTTAACAAAAACCAAATACCAAATAGTGTCAAAATTGATATAAAAGAGTTTTAAAAAAAATATTATATTATTAATTGATATAATATTCCTAAAAATATAAGGTTTAGCCAAAAGACATAGATAAGGTTATATATATTAATAATGATACACTTGGGGTTCTCTTGTCTTTTATAGTAAGTTTATTGACCATATAATATAAAAATAAAAAGAGACGTGGTAAATGTCAAACTATATAACTAAGAGTTAAAATTAAAAAGATAAGGTTAAATGGTGACCTAAACCTGTATAAAACCTTTTGGTTGAGTTTTTTTTGACCCATCCCCACATTAGATGTGAAATAAATTATTTTTCATCCATTAGAAACCGGAAATGATTTTATTATAAAATAATATTTCAATCTTTTCCTAAGATGCCCCTCACCCCTCTTATAAAAGGACACTTCCCCTTCTCTCAAATTCACATCCCCAAATCCATTTTTATCAGCCAGACCATATCCAAATTTCCTCCCAACTTCACTACCTTAATATTAGAGTTCATACTGTTGTTAGCAAGCCAACCTAAGGATCCTTTTTCATCAAATCAAAAGAAAGATCCCAAAGAAGAGGTAAATATTTCATCACCTCTTGCATGTTCTTTTCTTCTTCCACTTCCTCTTTCTTTGTTGTTTCCATTCAAAAATAATAACTCCAGTATCTTCTATATACTATGATGTTATTTTAAAAATGGTACAACCAAACTCATTATTCTATCCATCATATGAATGACAAAGTCACCAAACGTGTGTACGTACGGCTTACCGTCTCCACGTCGTGGTATAGTTTGTATTCAATACATTATTTTTTTTATGGGAATAATAATGATTTATAATTGATGTAAATAATAAATAAACCATGTTAGTGATTCTGTATATATGATATAATATTTAATTACATACTATTTCGCCATCAATATATTGATATTATTGCTCGTGCGTACGTACAGATTAACGTCTTCGCGAATGCGATGACATTCATTCCCCATCGTAATCATTCATGAATAATTTTATTTTTATGATTAAATATAATGTTTAAGAACTAAATATAATTCTGTATATGAATAAAATTAATCTTATCCATAACAAAAATGGCTTACGTAATCGACCATATAAAGGAAAACAGATCAGTTAACACCCAGAATGATGATATTACTAAAATATTATCAATAAAGCAATATTAGAGGATCATATATGATATCATATTTATATATATAGTTCTTTTATAAGTTAATAAAATATTTTAACTATTATAAAGTAGTTTAACATACCATACACTAAATATAATTACAAGGTAAGGGTTAATTTTACGATCCCTTTATTATACGAGGTTGTTTTTACGTAAGTATCAACTGGGACTTCTTTATCATCCACATCCATGATTCTTAAAAATGTATTTCAAAACATTTTTACTATTTAATAGACTATGGATTAAATTAATTTATACCTTTGTTTTACTTTTTATGAAATAGTTTGAAATGAATCTTTCTGTCGTTTTCCAAACAAGGTACTTTATGACCTTTTCAGCAAAATTATGGTAGGAATGTATTTTTTAAACTTATACGATGGGTGTGGATATTTTCTGCCATTATAACATTTTTGAGTCATCCCATAAAGATTATAATAATATTTTATAAATAAATATTTTCTTTTATAATTATATGTCTTTTAATTGATTTGAAAACAGAAAGAGATATTTCTCTAAAAAATGTTTTGATTTCATCTATGTCAATATCCTTTGATGGAATTTAAGTTTGTTTGAAGTGGATTTATTATGATACAAATATTTCATATTTTATTGAAGGTTTTGTGATATATTTGACTATGGATGTGTTATTTTTACACCATTCATGGTTTATGGATAAAGTATTGACATTTTTATTCTAGTTTTAATATGAATGTTTGGGTTATGTTTAAACCTTTTCATATGAGGAATGCATTGGACTTAGTAAGTTATGGGAGGAGCCCGCTATAGATCTTAGATGCATCGGTAGGTATCATGAGACAAACTAGTGTCTTGGTACAAGGCCTTGACAAAATCTTATTTGTAGTCTTGGCACAAGGCCTTGACTATGTGGTTATAAAGTCTGGATTTTATGCATTTCATCATTATTAAAGTGGATATTGATATTGCATGTGATTATTCGACCAGTAGAATATCCATGTGAATAATTAAATGGAATTATTTAGTTTCATTATTTCCATATTATGCTGATGTTTATGTTTAAAAGGCTTTTTTTTTGTCTTATACATTGCCTTAAATGTTTATGATTATTATGAAAGATTCTACTATATTGTTATCTTTACTGAGCATCTGATCTCACCCCTTTCTATGTTTTATTTTTTCCAGGATGTGAAGAATTATTTTAGGGTTTAACTATGGGGATAGGATAAGGATATAAGTGTGTTCAAAGGGGACAAAATTTTGTTGATTTTTTTATTTTATTATGTAATGTAAAACTTATGAATGTATCTAGTACTTACAAGGCTACTAAACTGATCAGTCTTTCGGGACATGATTCTTTGTATCATGCCAATTTTATGTAATAAGGCCCTGACTCTGGGTAACTAGTGTCGGGGAGTTATGTTTTATAAGGATATTCTTTGATAAAGAAAATCCTATAGCATGGGTGACAACTCATCAGATTTGACAAGGTCGTATGGATTAAACCCAAAAACAAAGGGTTGTAAGGGTTCATCACCTACCACTAGCGTATAAGAATTCCCATTTAGTATTTAATTTTTTTTTAGTTAAATGATTTTATGGATAAAGGTTATTTTTATTTTGGGAACATAATATTTATCATATATATAACCACAAGATTATAAATTTATTTAGTGTTAATTGATTAATGTTATTTTGGCATACTTTCACTATTTTGGGAAGCCTATATAATTAAGGTAAATAAAACACTATGGGATTTTATTTGAAAAATAATGGTTTACTTCTTTTTGGAATAATATATTATTTTATTGTGGATTTATGGTGATTCAGGTCATTTTTGAAAATTTTTAGTGATTCTTAAGGATTATTAGGGAATGTATTTTTTGGTATAATACATTAAGAGAAATAGATTTTCTTTGGAGATTAATGTTAAAATTTATCTTTGAAGACTATGTGAGAAAATAATTTTAATCTTTTGGGTTTCAATATTATTTTAGAATATTTTTGGGTAATTTTAAGGTCAGTTGTTTTTTGAATGCTCTAAGTTGACCTTTGGGTATTGCTGTTAAATTTTGGTAATTAAAATTCTTTTTAGTCATTTAAAGGCTTAATATTGTTGAAGAATTATTTTATCTTTTACTAACCATTTTGGTTTTGGTCAATGTTTCAAGAAATAATAAGGACTTAGTTATTCATTTTTGGATTATTTGATTCATTATAATTTAATTCTAATGATTCATGCATTAAGAATTCATCTTCAATACTCATCATTTGGAGAAAAGATGATCCTGTGGTACAAATTGATTAAAGGATTAAATAATTATTTTCAAGTAAGTATGTTTCCTTATTTTCATAGAATATATGGTAAAGGAATTCCTCAAATCTGGTAAAATAATCTTCAAATAAAAATGTTACACCCCAATCTTCCATGGTACGTTTCCCTTTAAATAATGCAGTAGCTTGCGTTGTACGCAACTTGGAGTTTTAACACACCACGACCAATGAAACTAGCCATTATGAATAGTCAAACTCAATTTTTTAAATTTTATAATGTTTAATTTTTAAAATGGACTTCATTTTTTGATTCAGAATATCAAAATTAGCTCAAGGTTAATTTTTGGTATTTTCTGAAAACTTTCAATTTTTGATGAATAGTGAAAAGCAATGTGTTATTGTTTAAAATCAGATTTTCTATTTAAATAATTAGTTATTTTAATTTAAATTATTTTAGGTCAAAATAGATATATAAAACCTATATATGTTCAATGTAATTCATTAGATTCATTTCATAATAAGTTTTGATATATAAAATTTTATTGAACTTTTTACCATCTTTTTACCCACCTTCTAGGAGCATTTGCAAATTTGCATGAAACATAATTTTACCACTTCTATGAGTTGAATTTAAAAAATCTGATATATGTGGTTGAAATAATTAAGTAAAATGTGTTTCGATAAGATGAAAATAATTTTTGGTGAATAGTAGCTTTTGACTTTTATTTACCACGGTTAAAAGTAAATATGGTAATTAAGTGTAAAAATGATATCATAATTACCCTAACACATGTCCAAATTCTATTTTATAAGTTTAATTCGACAAGAAAAAACTTTAGGAATAAACTATGTTCCCCTTTGTTCCACTTGTATTAGATTAAGACATTTATTATTATTTTATTTAAAGAAGAGTTGAAAGTGTTAAATTCAATGTTTAAAACAAAAATATTTTTAATATAGGGTTATTAATAATATAAATTCTACTATAAATATTAATTATAAATATAAATATATTTTCTACATAATGGTATTTTATTTATAAATTTTAAACATCAAATAATTAAATTTATTTATGACACAATGATGATGCAGTAATTACTTTATTAATGAAAGATTAAAATAATTGATATTATAAATATCCAAATAAATGTAATTTGATAATTTTTATGAATTCCACTAATTTTATAGAATAATATTACATGTTAGGGTTTATTTTTTTTTTTTTTGAAGTAATCATGCTATTATGATTTTCACAAAAACCAAATACTAAATAGTGTCAAAATTGAAAAAAAATGATTTTTAAAAAAAATACTATATTATGGGTTGATATAATATTATTAGAAATATAAGGTTCAGTAAAATGGATTAAATAATATTATATGTTTCATTAATGAACCACTTGAAGTTCTCTTGGACATTTAGAGTATGTTTATTAACCATATTGTGTTAGAATACAAGAAGACAAGGTAAAAGTTAAACTATTTAACTAATAGTTAAATATAAAATATAAGGTTAATATGGTGAATTAAACTTGTATAAAACCTATTGTTTGAGAGTATTTAAACCCATACCTATCTTATCTTCGAAATAAATCAATTTGGTTCCATTTTAAACCGAAAATAATTTTATAATAAAATAATATTTCAATCTTTTCCTAAGGGGACCATCACCCCTCTTATAAAAGGGCACTTCCCCTTCTCTCAAAATCACACCTCCAATGCCATTTGTCTCATCCAACCCATGACAAAATATCCTTCCAACTTTCTTCAAATAAATCTAGAGTCCTTATTTGATCATAAATCCATCCTAAAGAGCCCTTTTGATCAACTCAAAAGGAAACACACGAATAAGAGGTAATAATTTCACCACCCTCTTTCAAGTTCATTTCTTCTTCCACTTCCTATTTAATTTTTGTTTTCATACCAAAATAATAAATCCATTACCTCCTAAATACTTTAATGTTATTATAAATATGTTACAACCATATTCATTATTCTATCCATCCTATGAATGACAAAGTCACCATACATGTGTACGTTCGGCATATCGTCTCCACGTCGTGGTGTAGTTTGTTATTCAAACACTTCATTATCTGGATGGGTATAATAATGAGTATAATTTATGTAAATAATAAATATAACATGTTAAAAATTATTCATATAAGATATAACATCCAATAACATACGATTTCACTGTCGATATAATGATATTGTCTCTTGTGCGTACATACAGATTACCGTCTCCACGAACGCGATGACATTCATTCTCCATCGTAATCATTCAAGAATAAATTTCATTTTATGATTAAAAATAATGTCTAAGAACTTAATATAATTCTGTATATGAATCAAATACATCCTATCTATAACAAACATGACTTACATAACCAATTATATAAAGGAAAATGAATTAGTTAACACCTGAAACAATGATACTACTGAAATATTATTAACAAAGAAATATTAGAGGATCATATATGATATCATATTTATGTATATAGTTCTTGTATATTTTAATAACAATTATTCAACAATTATATTTATTTTTAACATACCCTTGACCAAGGAAAAGTACAAAGTAAGGGTTAATTCTACAATCTCTTTACTTATCTGAGGTTATTAAAATGTAAGTATCTAATGGGACCTATTTATCATCCACATATGTGTTTTCTTAAAAATTTAATTCAAACATTTTTACTATTGACTAGACTTTGGGTTAAAGTAATTTTTACCCTTATTTGAGCATATATGTTTTTAATGGAATCTTTCCATCATTTTCCAAACAAGGTACTTTATGACGTTTTCTTCAAAATTAAGTTAAGAATGTCTTTTTTTAACTTATATGGAGGGTGCGGCTATTTTCCGCCATTATAACAACCTCAAAGCTTACCATACAAGATTATAACAATATTATCAAAATAAATGTTTCTTTTATAACTATGTGACTTGTAAATGATTACAAAATAGAAAAAATTATTTATTTAAAATAGTTTTCATTTCATCTATGTCAACATCCTATTATAGATTTTAAACTTGTTTGAAGTTGATTTATTATGATACAAATCTTCCATATTGTATTGAAGGTTTTGTGATATGGTTGACTGTGGATGTGTTATTTGTATACCATTCATGGTTTATGGTTAAATTATTATCATTCTGTATGATAGTTTTAATAAGAATTTTTATGTTATGTTTAAACCTTTTCATATGAGGAATTCATTGGACTTAGTAAGTGACGGGTGGAGCCTGCTATAGCTCCTCGATGCATCGGTAGGTCTCATGAAACAAATTATTGTCTTGGCATAAGGCCTTGAAAAAATCTTATTTGTAGTCTTGGCACAAGGCCTTGACTATGTGGTTATGAAGTCTGGCATTATACATTCCATCATTATGAAATTGGCTATTGATATTGCATATGATTATTCGACTAGTAGAACATCCATGTGAACAAGTAAATGGAATTATTTGATTTATATTGGCCATATTATGCAGATGTTTATGTTTAAAAGGTTTATGTTTTAGTCTTATACATTTCCATAAATATTTATGCATATTTATGAAAGTTTCTGCTATATTGTTATCCTTACTGAGCATCTGAGCTCACCCCTTTCTATGTTTTATTTTTCCTAGTATGAGAAAATTATATTATAAATGACCTACAGGGATAGTCTACAGGATATGAATGTTGGAATTAGAGAAAATTTTGTTATTGTTTTTCATTTTATATTATAATGTAAAACTTATGAATGTATCTAGTACTTCCAAGGATACTAAATTGATCGGTCCTTTGGTATTTGATCCCTTGTGATCATGTCAATGTTATGTAATAATGCACTAACTATGGGTAACTGGTTTTGGGGTGTTATAGTTGGTATCAGAGGAAGTTTAGTAAAAACCATGCAAACAAGATTTAGATAAACTTTGATTAGATAACATTTACCCTAAGATAGATTTTGAGGATTAGTATAGAATAACTTCCTAGAATTTTGGTAATGTAGATAGTTTGTGTATTTTTCAAGCAATACATCCTTGTCTGGATACAAGTAGGTAGAGGTGGCTCTAGAAGAGATGTACCTAGGAGTGAAAACTTCGATAATGAGTTTCGGGCTTGAGTTGGGGTATCCTGGTCCACGACAATGGGCCTTGATGCACTCCTGGTTACGAAACTCTTGGGGGATATGCTTTGGAAAATTCACATTTTCATTAAAAACCATTATGAAGGATTTATGATTATATACCTCCTGAAAGAAATTTTTTTATGATTATGGATTATATCCATAAAATGTTCAATTTATGTTAAGTGTTATACAAATATGGAATTATTTATTGTGATTCATAAACTAATCTATTTTATGCCATTGTTTAGAAATGGTACCTAGTGGAAGGAATGGAAACTTTATCAATTCACATAATCCATGTACAAATTTCTCTCCTACTCAAGATAATTATAGTGGAGCTGGTGATGCAACTAGTGATGATCAACTTATCACCATACTGGGACAACTCACTCAGGTTATGAATAATAACCTTACCCGTATATATTACCCTGATCCACAACATGGAGGATCAATGTTTTACCGCTTTATGAGGATAAAACAACCAAAATTCAATGGGAGTAAAAATCTGTTAGTAGCTGAGCAATGGATAACTTCCTTTTCATGCTTTGGGGAGTAGCGAAAGGGAAAAAGTTTTCATTGAAGTTTATCACCTCACGGGCGATGCAGATTAATGGTGGTCATTAATTCCAAACAAAAAGTAAGATGAAGAAGTATCGAACATGGAATGGAGAGAGTTTAAGGAGATTTTCTTAGAAAAATAATTTCCTCGTGACCATCGAGCGGATATGAAAAGACAATTTCTAAGTCAGAGGCGAAATGAGGATGAGAATGTCGCAAAGTATGAGGCTAACTTTACAAGGTTAGAAAGGCGTGTAGCATATTATATACATAACCAAAGGAGTAAGGTTGATCTATTATTTTATTGTTTAAAACCATTTCTCCATCAAGCATTAGTCTCAAAATCCTTATCATCATTTGATGATTTTGGCTCATGTTCTTTCAAGACAGAAAATGAATTCTCCATGTCTTACGACTTTAAAGAAAAGCATGAGACGAATAGATCTATTGAACACTCAAGAAATGGAAAGAAGGGGAAGAAGGGAAAAGTTAAATATCCATCCTACGGTAAATGTGGGAATAAACACCCCAGTACTTTTCTGAATGGAATGGGATTATGTTACAAGTGTGGTGAAAAAATCCACCAAACACGTGATTGCAAGGGGGAGAAAGAGGCTGTCAGTGTAGAATGCTACAGTTGTAGAGAAAAGGGGCATTATTAAAATGAATGTCCTAAGTGCTAGGGAAACTTACCTAAGAAAAGGCCAAGGGGGCAAGGCCAATCTTATGTGATCACTACTGATGAGGTTGAAGCTCTGAAAGACATGGTGGAAGGTAATTTAATGGTTTCCTAGATTTTAGCCAATTCTCTGTTTGATTCTGGATCATCGCATTGGTTCATATCTTCTCATTTTGCTAAGAAAATTATATATTTTCAATTTGACTTAACAAGGTAGTTTTCAGTCAAAAATCATAATGGAAGTATCATCGCAACAAAATTTTGTGAATCTGTTCCCATTAGGACATATAATTGTTCTCTATCTGCTGATATCATCATCATACCCATGATTGAATTTGATATAATCCTCGGTATGGATTGGATTTCGGACCATGATGCGAAAATATATTTTAAGAAGAAGGATGTTACAATTTTTGATGATGATAAGGAGTGCCTTATCTTTAGAGCAGAAACATCACCACCTGATTCTTATCTAGATCCACCCTCGGTAGCTCAACTAAATTCAATTATAGGGAAAGAAGATAATGAAATAACTATGGGTGAGGAAAAGAATTTTTGAATAGAGGACGTACCTATTGTCAAAGAATACCTTGATGTGTTTCTAGAATATTTACCTAGACATCCTCCAGAACAAGAAATTGAGCTTTCCAATGATTTAATTCCTGGTTCAAGGTCCATATCTAATACCTCTTATAGAATGGCCACTGTGGAATTTATGGAACTAAAGAAACAATTAGAGGAATTGAGTAATAAGGGATTTATTCGCCCTACTGTATCTCCATGGGGATCCCCTGTCCTTTTTGTTAAGAAGAAAGATGGATCTATGAGGTTATGCATTGACTACAGGGAGATCAATGTTATAACAATAAAGAACAAGTATCCCCTACATCTCATTTATGATTTATTTGACCAACTTAAAGAAACTAAATATTTTCAAAGATTTACCTTCGATATAGATATCATTAGTTTTGTGTGAAGAAGGAGTACATTCCAAAAACAGTATTTCGAACCAGGTACGAGCATTATGAGTTAACAGCAATGCCTTTTAGATTGACTAATGCACCCGTTATCTTCATGGATCTAATGAATAAAGTTTTCAAGGAATATCTTGATGACTTTATAGTGGTATTTATTGATGATATCATGGTATACTCAAAAAGCTATGAAGATCATGAAAATCATTTGTGCAAAATTCTAAAAACCCTCAGAAGAATTGAATTATATGAGAATTTTAGCAAGTGTGAATTCTGTCTTCAAGATATTTATTTTCTTGGACATATTGTCTCTATGGATGGAATATCTATTAATCCTTCAAAGACCATTGTAATCCATGAATGGCCAGCACTGATGAGTATAAATGAGGTACGCAGTTTTATTGGTTTACCAGTTTATTATCAACGTTTCATCCAGAATTGTGCCCAGTTGGCTAACCCATTAACCAAGATCACATGAAAAGGGATTAAATTTGTTTGGATAAAAGAGTGTTAATAATGTTTTAAAGAACTGAAGAAAATATTAGTCAATGGTTCTATCTTGACTCTACCATCATGGAATTATGGGTTCATTATTTATAGTGATGCTTCAAAGAATGGACTTGGTTGTGTCCTTATACAGAAAGATATGGTTATTGCCAATGCATCACAACAGCTAAAAATTCATGAACAAAACTATCCTACTCATGATCTTGAGTTATCATCTCTAATATTTTCCCTGAAAATATGGAGAAACTATCTCTATGGTGAAAAATGTGTGATTTATTCTGATCACAAGAGTTTTAAGTATATTTTCTCACAGAAAGAACTCAACATGAGGCAAAGAAGATGGCTTGAACTACTCAAGGATTATGATTTCACTATACAATACCACTTGAGGAAGGAAAATAAGGTGGAAAATTCTTTGAGCAGAAGGGATCATGGAGTTTTGAACAAAATGAGAGTTGAAAGGGATTATATTTTCATGGATCCAGTAAAGATGGATATGGGAATAACCATGGTAGGTGAAACATCAATACCTTTTCAAATGGTTGCCAAACCATCTTTACTAGAAAGGATAAATATTTCTCAGATAGATGATGAGGAGTTTCAAAAAAAGATTAAAGCTATGAACGATGGGAGATTGAGTGACTTCATGTATGGAGATGAAATTTTGAAATTTGGGAAGAGAATTTAGGTTTCTAATATACCTAAAGTAAAAAGGGAATTGTTGGATGATGCTCATAGCTCCAATTTCTCTATACACCCTGGTAGCACAAAGATGTATAAAGATTTGAAGCAACATTTTTTGTGGGACACCATGAAAAGAGAGATTGATAATTATGTGTCAAGATGTATGGTTTGTCAACAAGTGAAATTTGGAAGACAACATCCTAGATGAGTCATGTAACCTATTCTCATACCTAATTGGAAATGGGATGATATTATGATGGACTTTTTTCATGGGGCTACCGAATACTGCTAGAAGGAATGATACAATATGGGTAATTGTTGATCGTCTTACCAAGTCAGCTCATTTTCTTTCAATAAGAGAAGATTTACCACTTGAACATCTGGAAAGACTATATATTAATTTAGTTGTAAGACTTCATGGTGTACCCCTATCAATTGTTTCTGATCGTGATCCCCATTTTACATCATGATTATGGAAAAGTATTCTAAAGTCCCTGGATATTGAACATTGTTTGAGCACTACCAACCACCCTCAAACCGATGGACAATTTGAACAGACTATTAAAACCTTAGAATACATGTTGAGATCTTTCTCACTTGAATTTCAAGTTACGTGGGATCAATATTTACCTATGGAAGAATTTTACTATAACAATAGCTTCCATTAAAGTATTCAGATGGCACCATATGAAGTGTTATATGGAAATAGATTCTTCACACCATCTTGTTGGGATGATGTTGGTGAAAGAAAGCTCATAGGCCCAGAACTTGTTGAGGAAATAATGGAAAAAGTGAAGATTATCCAAACCCACGTCACAATAGCGCAAATTAGGAAAAAGAGTTATGTCGATAACTGAAGGAAGGATTTGGAATTTCAAGTATGAGACCATGTTTTTTGGAAGGTATCTCCATGTAAGGGTGTAAAACATTTCGGTAAGAGGGGTAAATAGAGTCCCAGGTACATCGTTCCGTTCTAAATTCTAGAAAGAATTGGAGTTGTAGCTTATCATTTGGTAATGCCTCCAAATCTCTCCAAAGTTCTTGATGTGTTCCATTTATCAATTTTGAGAAAATACATGTTAGACCCAATGCATGTACTCACCTATGAAGAAATAGAACTGCAACTCGGTTTGTCTTATTGCGAAGAGCCTATCAGAATTCTTGATATTAGATAACAAGTGTTGAGAAACTAGATGACTCGTCTGGTGAATGTTCTATAAAGAAACTATATGATGGAAGAGGAAACGTCAGAATTTGGGGATCTTATGATGAAAAACCACCCGAATCTTTTTATGTAGTAATATTCTAGAAATTTTGAGGATGAAATTATTTTAAGGATGGTAGAATGTAACACCCCAAAATTCCACGATACGTTTCCCTTTGAATAATGCTGTAGCTTGTGTTGTACACAACTTGGAATTTTAACACACCACGACCAATGAAACCAGCAGTTATGAATAGTAATACCCACTTTTTGAAATTTTATAAATTTTAATTTTCAAAATGTACTTCATTTATGAATTTGAAATATCAAAATTAGCTCACGGTGAATTTTTAAAATTTTTTTTGAAAACATTCAATTTTTGATGAATAGTGAAAAATGTTGCACTATTGTTTAAAACTAAATTTTTTATTTAAATAATTATTATTTTTTATTTTAATTTATTTTAGGTCAAAATAGATACATAATACTTATATATTTGATTCATTGGATTCATTTTATAATAAGTTTAGATATAAAAAATTTTATTGATCTTTTTACCGTCTTTTACCCAACTCTTAAGAGCATTTACAAATTTGCATAAAACATAATTTTACTGCTTCCATGAGTTTAATTTCAAAAATTTGAGAGACATGGTTGACATCAGTAAGTAAAATTTTGTTTAATAAGATGATAATATTGTTTTTGAATAGTAACTTCTGACTTTTATTTACCGCGGTTAAAAGTAAATAGGGTAATTAGGGGTAAATAAGATATTATAATTACCCTAAAACATGTCCAAATTCTGTTGAATAAGTTTAATTTGACCAGAAAAACCTTAGGAATAAAATATGATCCCATTTGGTCCACTTGGATTAGATTAGGACGTTTATTATTATTTTATTTAAAGAAGAACTAAAAGTGTTAAATTCAAATTTTAATAACAAAACTATTTTTAATATAGGGTTATACATAAGATAAATGCGACTATAAATATTCGTTATAAATATAAAAATATTTCATACATAATGGTATTTTATTTATAAATTTTAGACATTAAATAATTAAATTTATTTATGACACAATGATGATGCACTAATTACCTTATTAATGAAAGATTAAATAATTGATATTATAAATATTCAAATAAATGTAATTTGAGACTTTTGATAAATTCCAATAATTTTAAAGATTAATATAACATGTTAGGGTATATTAAATAATTTTTTTTGTGAAGTAATCAAGCTGTTATGATTTTCACAAAAAACCAAATACTAAATATTTTCAAAATTGACATAAATATGTTTTTAAAACAAATACTATATTATTGGTTAATAAAATATTCCTAGAAATCTAAGGATCGGCCAAAGGACTTAAATAATATTATATATGTCATTAATAAACCACTTGAGGTTCTCTTGGAATTTTAGAGTAAGTTTATTAACCATATAGTGTAACAATACAAGAAGACACAAAAAAGTTAAACTATTTAACAAATAGTTAAATCTAAAAGATAAGGGTAATATGGTGACCTCAACTTATCTAAAACCTATTTCATGAGATTATTTCGACTCATACTCACCTTATCTTCAAAATAAATCAATTTTGAATCATTAGAAACTGAAAATTATTTTATAATAAAATAAGAGGTAATAATTTCACCACTCTCTTTCAAGTTCGTTTCTTCTTTCACTTCCTTTTTCTTTGTTGTTTCCATACCAAAATAATAAATCCAGTACCTAATACATACTATGATGTTATTATAAATATTTTACTACCATATTCTTTATTCTATCCTTCCTATAAATGACAAAGTCACCATACGTACATACGTACGACTTACTGTCTCCACGTCGTGGTGTAGTTTGTTATTCAAACACTTCATTATTTGGATGGGAATGATAATTAGTATAATTGATGTAAATAATAAATATAACATGTTAATAATTCTATATATATGATATACCATCTAATTACATACGATTTAACCATCAATATAATGATATTGTTGCTTGTGCGTACGTACGGATTACCGTCTCCATGAATGTGATGAGATTCATTCCCCATCGCAATCATTCAAGAATAATTTTTATTTTATGATTAAAAATAATGTTTAAGAACTTAATAAAATTATGAATATGAATCAAATACATCTTATCCATAACAAACATGGCTTATGAAACCAATAATATAAAGAATAATGAATCAGTTAACACCTGAAATGATGATACTAGTGAAATATTATTAACAAAGAAATATTAGAGGATCATATATGATATCATATTTATGTATATAGTTATTATATAATTTAATAAAAATGATTTAACTATTATACAAGAGGTTAACATACCCTTGGAAAATGAAATGTACAAGGTAAGGGTTAATTATACAATAACTTTACTTATCTGAGTTTGTTAATATGTAAGTATCTACTGGGACATCTTTATCATCCATATCCGTGTTTTCTAAAAAATGTAATTCAAAACATTTTTACTATTTACTAGACTATTGTTTAAAGTTATTTATACCATTATTTGACCATATATGTTTTTAAAGGAATCTTTCCGTCGTTTTCCAAACAAGGTACTTTATGACCTTTTCGACAAAATTAAGGTAAGAATGTATTTTTTTTAACTTACACAACGGGTGCAACTATTTTCCGCCATTTCAACATTATAGAATCTTCCCATAAAATATTATAAGAATATTTTCAAAATAAATGTTTTCTTTTATAGCTGTGTGACTTTTAAATGATTTCAAAATAGAAAGAGGTATTTATTTTAAATAGTTTTCATTTCATCTCTGTAAACATCCTTTCATGGCTTTTAAACTTGTTTGAAGTTGATTTATTATGATACAAATATTTTATATTGTGTTGAGGGTTTTGTGATATGATTATTTTATGTTTAAACCTTTTTATATGAGGAATGTATTGGAATTAGTAGTTGACGGGTGGAGCCTTCTATAGCTCCTCGATGCATCGGTAGGTCTCATGAGACAAACTAGTGTCTTGGCACAAGGGCTGGACAAAATATTATTTGTAGTCTTGGCACAAAGCCTTGACTATGTGGTTATGAAGTCTGGAATTATGCATTCCATCATTATGAAATTGGCTATTGATATTTCATGTGATTATTCAACTAGTAGAATATCAATGTGAATAAGAAAATAGAATTATTTGATTTATATTGGCCATATTATACAAAATTTTATGTTTAAAAGGCTTATACTTTAGTCTTATACATTGCCTTAAATGTTTATGATTATTTATGAAAGTTTCTGCTATATTTTTATCCTTACTAAGCATCTGAGCTCATCTATTTCTATGTTTTATTTTTTCCATGATGCGATGAAGTGTATTATGACCGACCTGTAGGGATAGTCTAAGGGATATTAATGTGGTCGATGGAGACAATGTTGTTGTTGTTTTTCATTTTATAATGTAATGTGAATCTTATGAATGTATCTAGAAATTATAAGGCAACTAAACTGGTTGGTCTTTCGGGATTTGATCCCTTGTGATCATGCCATTGTTATGTAATAATGCACTGACTCGGGGTAACTGGGGTCAGGAAATTACAAAAAATATTAAATAAAAACATTATTTGTTTAATTTTCTTACTAAAAAATCAATGTTCTTTTAACCCAACACATATTTACATTTTTTTATTGTTAAATTTGTAACGTCCTGGTTCCGAAATCCACCAAGAGGCGCCCCATACTCGATTGGTCACATGTCCTCAAGCACATTTCCCCGCACACCAGAGGTTGCCGACTAGAAGTGAGGGCTTGGGTGTGATAGTGGGGAAACTATGCCCTCATTAGCAAGGTACAGAGTGAACATAAACAACACACAATAGTGGAAGCAGTAAATATCAAACAACAGTAAATAGTGGAAGACTGAAATAATAAACAACTAGAGAACATATTTATAAATAAAATGATGCATGATGCATATGTCTAGGGAAGAATCCAAACAAGACACAATGCAGAAAATACAACCAGTTCTAAACCAAAGTACAAAAGAAAAAGATAAACAGTTCCTTAGCATCACAAGCCTAAGCTTGGTCCCATGCTCCCCAGCTCCACATCAAGTCAAGTACCTAAATTAGAAGGGTTCTTGCCCTTATCAATATGTGTAGTAATATAATTTGTTTGGGCCCAAAATCATGACCTAAATAGGGTGGGAGACTAAATCCCATTATTCAACCACCTAAAGATCTATTCCTAATAGTCAGTGAATATATGGCAGGTAGAAGTACAGAAAATAGTGAACAGAAAAGTACTCATCAGTAAACAATCCATAGTTTCAATATCAAGCAACAACGAACCAAATAGCTAAACACAAACAGGTAACCCTCTGGGATGTACTCACATACATCCCCTCTAGTCATACCTAATAATTACAAGCAACCTTCTGGGCAGTTCCTTTATCCTAGCCCCTCTAGTTTAGTCATAGAATTCATAGAGACCTTCTGAGGAAACACTCATAGTCAATTCCCCTTATAGTCTAAGGTAGTCAGGAAATCTCTAAGGAAGCTCACATGGTCAATTCCTCTTATAGCCCCAAGGTCAAGGACACTCTGAGGATGCTCACTCAGTCAATTACCCTTATAGCCCAGGTCATTGAAAGATAATCTGAGGAAGATCACTCTGTCAATTCCCCTTATAGTCTAGAGTAGTCAAGCTAATTCAAAGTAAAACAAAGACTCTCTGAGGAAGCTCGTACGGTCAATTCCCCTTATAGTCTAAATTTCTCAAAGACTCTCTAAAGAAGCTCAGTCGGTCAATTACCATTATATTATAAAGTTATCAAAGACTCTCTGAGGAATCTCACCCGATTAATTCCCCTTATACCCTACTACACCAGGTTCTCACGACCATGTGTTGGTTAACAAGCATAGCAATGCAGTATGGCCAAAGTAAACCTATCGAACTACTTGGTTAACCAGTCTACAGCATATCAAGCATGTCTAAATGAAAACTCTCCACCCTATATCAATAGACATGGAAAACAAGAAAGGTGGCCAAATAGGCTAAATAGGACCAAACGATCATAAACAATGCATACATGGGAAAAACATACAAATCATAGAAAATAAACCCTATTCACATCCATTTAACCACTAAAAAAGCATACGATCATTGAAGAAAATAAACATGGATAAAACGGTAAACAGGCAGTACCTCATTCAAGGGTATTGGTGGAAGTTTCATACAATACTAAAAGACTTTGAATGAAAAGGCACAAACCAGCTACCTTGGCGTTAGGAGATCGCTATATGTGAACCTTGAAGCTTGAATCTTCTTAGAACGTCAAAGATATACAAACATCTAAAACATTAAACCCACAATATCTCATGAGAGAAGAGAATTTAGAAGATAGTGCTCTAGGAAAAGACAGAACTCACCGATGTGATTCGAACGCAATTGACGGTGTTCTATTTGGAGGATGGATGCACGCTGAGGTTTCAGCGAAGTTCCATGGTCGTACAAAGATCTTGGTTGAATGATACCTAAAAGAAGAGAATTCTGATGACTAGATGTGACCCCTGTGCATTTAATGAAAAAAATAAATTATACGGAATGTACTTTTGAAGTACACGGCGTTCACCTGCCGTTTCTGTACTCCGCTTTAGGCGGCCTCCAAATCACCCCACATGGTCGTGTCTGGCTACTACATGGCCATAACACAGCCTCCTATAGCAAGGCAGTACATTGCGTGTAATCATAAAGTACACGGTCTGTTCTTAAAAAATTTCTAAGATTTCCTCTTTTTCTCAAAAATGACCAGAAAAGGAAAAACATACCTGAAAAGAAGATCCGGGTTCTTACAAACTTCCCCCCTTAAATAAATTCATCCCTTAATTTCCCTAATGCAACTTCGAAGAAGAATCCCTGAAAATCTCTATCCACTGGGCTTGTACATCGGCCTCCCTCTCCTAGGTCTCGTCCTATACCTGCACGTGCTGCCATAGCACTCGTACCATACGAATAGACTGGCCATAGATAACCTTTGTACTGTGATCTACAATCAGGATAGGATGCTCCTCAAAAGATGCATCCACCTCTAACTCAACCTCCTCAGGTTAGAAAATATGAGACAGGTCTGAAAAGTAACGTCGAAGCTGAGAAACTTGAAGAATGTTGTGCATAGCCTGGTACCTCTGAGGTAACTGCAACTGGTAGGCAACTGGCCCAACTCTCTACAATACCTCAAAAGGCCCGAAATACCTTGGAGAATTATTACCCTGTCTCTTGATTCTCCTGTGTCCCAACCTCAGTGTGACAGATAGAAAAACTTGATCCCCGACCTCAAACTCGAGAGGTTGTCTCCGCTGATCAACATAAGACTTCTATCGAGACTGCACAGTAGCCATCCTATTCCAAATCAACTCTATCTGCTCTGTGGTCTTCAGAACAAGATGAGGTCCCAGCAAATCTACCTCTCCTGCACCAGCCAACATAAGAGTGATCAGCATGGCCTACCGTACAAAGCCTCATAAGGTTCCATCTGAATAGTTTCTTGAAAACTATTGTTGTAGAAAAACTCCAAAAGAGTTATATGCGTATCCCAAGAACCTCAAAAATATATAATGCATGCTCGGAGCATATCTTTAAGCACCATAATCATATGCTCAGACAGGCCATCTTTCAGGGGATGGTAATTTGTACTCAAAAGTACCTGTGTACCCAACACCTTCTGAATCCCCTGCCAGACTTGAGAAGTAAAATGTGAATCCCTGACTGAAACTATGGAGTGTGGAACTCCATGAAGATGTAAAATCTTTCGGATGTACAGCCATCCCAAATCATCAACACTGAATGTCACCTTGGTTTTCAAGAAGTTAGAAACCTTCGTAAGCATGTCAATGATAACCCATACTACATCATTCCCTCGAGGAGACCTCAAAAAACCAGTCACAAAATCCATCGTGACATCATTACACTTCCACTCGAGAATGAGTAAATGTTGTAAAAGCTCTTCTGGTCATTGATGATCCACCTTCACCTGCTGACAAGTGGAACACCTCAAGATGAAACCAACAATATCCCTCTTCATACCTAGAAACTAATACTGAGGGTGTAGATCATGATACATCTTGGTGACATTAGGATGAACTGCCCAAACTGAGGAATGAAAGTCCCGCATCAGTTCCTCGCGTATGTCTGCTGGCACCCATACACGCCCCTGGAATCAAAAGATCTCATCCTTGCCTATGGTTCATCCAGGAATAGGGCCATCTCCTAACACACTCTCCCTTAACACTAGGCCTTCAGAATCTCATAGCTACCTCATTCAAACTCGATCAAGAAGAGTAGAGGTAACAGCTATAGAAGATATAAAACTCTGCCACTATCTGTCGTGCACCTCCAAATGAATCTCAGAGAATAGATCCATAAGTTTCCACTCATTATCAGCCTCATGAACTACCTGTATTTGAGTCCTCCTGCTCAATGCATCTGCCACCGCATTTCCCTTCCCAGGCATGTAGGAAAGCTCAAAGTCAAAGGACTGTAGGAACTTGACCCACCTCCACTATCTTAAATTTAGATCACGCTGAGTGAAGATGTACTTGAGAATTTTGTGGTTGGTTAAAACCACAAAATGATCTCCTAGAAGATAATGTCTCCAATAACATAGGGAATGAACACCAGCTGCCAACTCCAGATTGTGCGTTGGGTAATTCCTCTCATGTGGCCTCAACTGCCGAGACTCGTATGCAAGGACTCCATCTCCCAACATAAGCATAGATCTCTGCCCGATACTTGACGCATCATAGTAAACAGTTTAGCACTTGCCCGTCTCTGGCAAGACTAGTATCAGTGATGAAGTCAACCTCTATTTCAGCTTCTAAAAGGCTGAATCACAAGAATCTGACCATAAAAACTTCCCACCCTTCTTAGTAAGACCTTTCAGCGGTGCTCTTAAGCGTGAAATTTCATGTATGAAACGTTTTTAGTATCCAGTTGTCCCTAGAAAACTCTTTACCTCAAATACGTTCTTCAGATCTTCCCAGGAAACTACTGCTCTCACTTTCTCTAGGTCTACTGGTACTCCTGCCTCTGAGATAATATGACCTAGGAAGTGAATCTGATCCATCCAAAAGAGGCACTTTGAGAGATTATCATATAACTAATTCTCCCTCAGTGTACTCAAACCGATCTCAATATGGGTAGAACGGTCATGTCGAGTGTGAGAGTACACCAATATATCGTCCATGAAAACAACCACAAAAGAATCCAAGTATGGATGGAACACTCAGTTCATCAGTGCCATGAAAACTATAGGTGTGTTCGTGAGACTGAACGGCATAACCATATACTCGTAGAGACCATACCTGCTCCGGAATGCTGTAAGATGTATATCTGATGGTCTAATGTGAAACTGATGATAACCGGACATCAAGTCAATATTTTAGAACACCTGAGCTCCTTGAAGCTGATCAAAGAGATCATCAATCCTAGTCAAGGGATATCGGTTCTTGATAGTCAATTGGTTCAACTTCCCATAGTCCACACAACGCCAGAGGGTGCCGTCTACCTTTCTTGCAAACTGGATAGGTGAACCCCAAGGATAAGTACTGGGTCAGATGAAACCATTTTCATGCAACTCCTCCAACTATTTATTGAGCTCATGCAACTCTGGTGTAGCCATCCTATAAGGAGGAATGGACACCATTGCTACTCCTGGAACAAGCTCAATCGAGAAGTCTACCTCGCGCTCCAGAGGAAAACCTGAAAAGTCCTCTAGAAAGACATATCAAAAACAATCCACCACTAGAGGAAAGTCTAACTATGAAGTCCCCCGGTCATCCAGATATAGACTGGAAATCTGGGATGTAACTCCTCTCAACCCATGATGCTCTGGACCCTCTCTGCTCGCCTGGACATCCCACTCACCCCTATGAAAAAAAATTCACCATCTGGTGACGTGAAACTCACCTTGAGGCGATAACAATTGACGACTACCTAGAATGGAACTAACCATTTCATTCCAAGAATGAAATCATAGACTATCATATCTATGGCATAGAGGTCCCATAGAAAGTGACATCCACCAACCTCTAGTGGTCACTCCTTGCACTGACGTACACTAGCCGTTATAGTCCCCAATAGTGTGTCTAGCGTAAAAATATAGGTAGAGGAAAATATGCATAGGACAATACTCTCCACAATAGTAACATATATAAAGGTATAGGAATCCCCGATATCGAAAATAGGTGAATCTAAAACTGAGGCTACTAAGATCGTACCTCGAACAGTAGAGGGTCCGGGATCCTGCTCCTGCTGGGTCTACTCCACTGCAAAAGTATAGCCTAAGGAAAAGCCATGTGACCCTGCCTGACTGATCTGAGCTGATCCACCCTATTTTCACTGAAGAACCAGCAACTAACTACCATGGCCATGAACTCCACCTCAGCCCAAACAGCTGGAATAACTCTAGCTCCAAGACTTGTGAGAAACAGGTGGCACTGCTACTGAACGAGGAGTCATAGAAGAACCCCTGTCACCAGCTGCTGGTGAGAAGAACTGACAAAAGCGCTGAAGGTGACCCATCTTTCCCCAAGATCGGCACTCCACTAGGTCTCTCGGGCAATGTGGCCTTGTATTCCTGCTCTTTCCACACTGGTAGCACAACACCTGGCTACCCGAAGATGTATCCCACCTACTCTGATCTCTTCATAAAAACTCCATATGTATCTTCCTGCTGTCATGAGGAGGGATACTAACTCTGGATGCTGAACCACCCTAGATCAGCGCTCCAGAATCCCTAAAATTTCTCTATGTGATCAGCTCCAAGTTGATGATAGAAGATATCAAAGTTAACCTGAATATGTTCACCTGCGATCGGATGTCGTACCTCAGACCATCCTTAAACTTCCATGAAAGGAACAACTCATCACCTCCTGGAATAGGCATGAAAATCTGTAGCTCTATGAAGAAATAGTAATATTTCATTACAGAAATATTACCCTACTATATACTCATGAACTATCGGGCTCGATCAGCCCTCAAGGTCTCCAGATAGAAGTAATCATAGAAGATATGCTGAAACACTTCCTAAGTCATTTCATGCTGGCGTCCCACCTATGAGATCACATATCACCACCTCTTGGAAGAGTCTCAAAGCTTGTAGGTAGCGAGCTTCACCCTCTTCTCTAGAGGTATCTCCAAATGCACGAAAATCATCAGTGTGGCTTCTAACAATGACTCTGTATCTTGGGGTCCTCCATCCCCTGAGAAAGTAGGAGGATGTTGTAGCTGAATGACCCACGTCAATTCCGCCATTGATGGGTCTAGAGGCGACACACCCTGAAAGGTCTTCATAATCCTCAAAAATCCCTCTCTAAACTTTTCATTAGCACCTGTGTCAGGTATAACGGCTGGTGCCAAGACTGGCACGACAGGAGGATCTGCTGGAAGTCCTTGATCGGCCCTGTTCGGTGTCTGATCACTGCCTAGAAAGCGGTGCATAACCGGATGATGTTTCGGTGGCATGACTCTGTAAGGTCAAATGCACACCTAAAAACAATATTATCAAGGAATGAAAACTAGAAGCATAAGAGTGGAACAGGAGAAATAAATCATTAAAGTTTTACAAAACATGACTACACGGCGTGTACAATTCCTACATGGCATGTTCCCTTAAGTCATTTACATGGGCGTGTACATATTCCAAAACTTGTCATGTAACACTCGAATCACACGGTGTGTTGTCTTAACACATGGTGTTTACTTGAATCCCCTTTCCCTGTTCGAGTACTTCTACACGCTTAATCCACCCGGCTCTCTTAAGACAAGACTACACAGCATGTTTGAGGTAGACACGACATGTACTAGACAAGCTTCACCTGGCCCGTGGTGTTTGTGACACGGCCTGTCACACGGATCACACTATATGGCGTGTTCCAGACGGACACGGCATGTACGTGAACGGATATCAATGACCTGTGTTGTTAGTGACACAGCAGGGTACCTGGGTCCGACTACATAGCATTTTCAATACTGACGCGGCGTGTATAGATTAAGGTTTATCTGTCTGTGTTGTTAGTTACACGGGTGGACACAGGGTCAACACTACACGGCGTGTATGACAGGTACACAGTGTGTTCCTGCAAGATATTCCCTATCCCATGTCTCTGACCACACAACCTATGACACGATTAGAGACTACATGGAGTTTACATAAATTTCACGACGTGTACTTAAGAAAAATAGTTTCTTCCTAAATAGAAGAACACACGGTGTGTAGTCAAAACTACATGACATGTATTCTGGGTTTTTTTCCAGACAGTAAGCCTCAGAAACTACTCCGGTGCCCAGTAAAACACTGAAATTAACATTAAAGGTGCCAAATTCTGATCTGTGAGGGCTCATACTCCCCACGAATCCAAGTTTGGCATCTTTTACACGCTATAACAAGGCAAACAAAGCAATGCTCCACCAATTTATGGTTCATGAGGGCCCATAACACCTCAAGAACCAAAGATTGGTGTTCACCCAAACAAAACCTTACACAACAATACCATATCGAAATAGCAGGTATTCTTATCAAGGTATCAATCACAACTGCATGCATATTCTACACAATGTCTATCACAACAACATGCAATCTCTAATGCATACTAGATGACACAGAAATAATGCATGGAATTTGATTTCTAGAAAGTTCCTATATGATGCATGATATGGAATACATCATCTCATCAGGTTGAGACAAAAACAGAACCTCAATAACTTCAATAGTAATAACACAAAACTTGTGAGTAACCCAACGGTGAAAAAAAGATCAACCGTAAACTTGCAAAACCAGAATAAATTTCAATAAACGAGGTAGATTGGATTTTCCATGTACACGGGTTAGCTACTCCCAGTCATTGCTTATTACCAAGTACATATTCCTTCGTATCCCTGGCTAAAGGCTCCAAACAGTAAATCAAGAGAAAATAATTCCTTTGATACAACTTTGTAACATCCCGATTTTGGAAGCAACCCAGAGGCGCCCCGTACCCGGTTGGTCACATGACCTCAAGCGCAAATCCCCACATGATAGAGACTACTGACTAGCAGTGAGGTCTTGGGTGTAATAGTTGGGAAATTATGCCCTCATTGGCAGAGTACACAGTGGAAGTACACAACACACAACAGTGGAAGCAGTAAATATCCAACAACAATAAACAGCAAAAGATTAGAATAATAAACAACTGGAGAACATATGTATATATAAAATTATGCATGATACATATGTCTAGGAAAGAATCCAAACAAGTCACAATGCTGGAAATACAACCAGTGATAAACCAAAGTAAAAAATAAAAAGATAAATAGCATCTCAGCATCGCAAGCCTAATCTTGGTCCTATGTTACCCAGCTCCACAACAAGTCAAGTACCTGAGGTAGAAGGGTGCTTTCCCTTATCTCTACCTGCAGTAATATAATATGTTTGGGCCCAAAAGAATGAACCGAATAGGGTGTGAGAATAAATCCCAGTATGAAACCACCCGATGATCTGTTCCTAATAGTCAGTGAATATATGGCAGGTAAAAGTATAGAAAATATCAAATAGGAAATAACTCAGCAGTAAATAATCCATAGTTTCAATATCAAGAAATAGCGAAACAAATAGCTTAACACAAATAGGTAACCCTCTAGGAAGTACTCATAGCCATCCCCTATGGTCCTACCTAAGAATTATAAGAAACCCTCTGGGCAGTGCACTCAACTTAGCCCCTCTAGTTCAGTCATAGAATTCATAAAGACTCTCTGAGGAAGCACTCACAGTCAATTCCCCTTATAGTCTAAGGTAGTCGGGAACTCTCTGAGGAAGCTCACATGGTCAATTCCCCTTATATCCCCAAGTTCAAGGACTCTCTAAGGAAGCTCACTCAATCAATTCCCCTTATAGCACAGGTTGTTCAATGACTCTCTGAGGAAGCTCCCTCTGTCAATTCCCCTTATAGTCTAGAGTAAGCAAGGTAATTCAAAGTAAAAAAAAAGACTCTCTGAGTAATCTCAAATAGTCAATTCCCCTTATAGTATACAGTACTCAAAGACTCTCTGAGGAAGCTCACTCGATCAATTCCCTTTATAGTCTAAAGTTATCAAAGACACTCTGAGGGAGCTCACTCGCTCAATTCCCCTTATAGCCTACTACACCAGGTTCTCACGGCCCTGTGTAGGTCAACGAGCATAGAAATTCTGTATGGCCAAAGTAAACCTATAGAACTACTTGTCTATCCAGTCTACAGCATATCAAGAATCTCATAATGAAAACTCTCCACCCAACAGCAACGGGCATGGAAAACAGGCAAGGTGGCCAAACAGGCTAAAAAGGACCAAACAGTCATAAACAGAGCATACATGTGTAAAACATACAAATCATAGAAAATATACCCTATTAACATCCATTTAACCTCTACACAAGAATATGAACATGGAAGACAATCAACATGGTTAAAATGGTAAACACGCAATACCTCTTTCAAGGGTATTGGTGGAATTTTCACATAATACTCAAAGTCTTTGAAAGGAAAGGCAAAAACCACCTACCTCGGCATTAGGAGATCACTATATGTGAACCTCAATGCTTGAATATCCTTATAATGTTGAATATCTACAAAAACATTTAAAATTTTCAACCCACAATATCTCATGAGAGAAGAGAAATTAGAAGATGGTGCTCTAAGAGAAGAGAGAACTCACTGATGTGATTCCAACGCAACTAACGGTGTTCGATTCGGAGGATGTATACACGCTCGGGGGTTCATCAAGGATCCATATTCGTACAAAGATCTCGGTCAAACTGGACCTAAATGAAGAGAATTATGGCGATTAGATGCGACCCCAGTGCGTTTGATGAAAAAAAGAAAGTACACAACGTGTACTTTTGAAGTACACTGCGTGTACCCTCCGTTTTTGTACTCTACTTTAGATGGCCTTCAAATCACCCCCACATGGCCGTGTGTGTGGCTACTACATGGAATGCACATGACCTCATGTGGGAAATCAGTACACAGCGTGTACTCATAAAGCACACGGTGTGTACTTAGAAAATTTCCAGGATTTCCTCTTTTTCTCAAAAACGACCAGAAAAGGAAAAACATACCTAAAAAGAAGATCTGGGTTCTTAAAAAATTTATAACGACCATGTTCTCTATTACTCACCATAAAAACTTGATAGTTATTTTTCTCTTTCATTTCCATGGTTTCTTACATTTAATCCTGGTATCTGTTATCTTAGGTGACCTTTATACTTTCATTTATCTCTTTCCAAATAGAAGTTTTATTAACCCTTATTCCAATGTGGGATTACAACAAAGGTATTTTAAAAATTCAAAACATTGGTTACTGAGATAAAGTTTAAATTTCAAGGCAAAATTTTATTAAAGGGGGATAATTTAAAATCTCATGATTTAGTAAAGAAATACTATGTTCGATAATGTATGAGATACACAAAACTGATCTTAAACGAACACCAGAATAACATTATTTGAGCATTATAACCTAGATCATAATTTGGTTAGAATGAATCATATTAATGGATTTCTGAAATATATAATGGACATACTAATTTATCATTTATTAATCAATTTTTTTGTAAATAAGTACTAGATTTTTAGTAAAGTCATTTTACTCATCAAAAACATATTTTATTCAAAAATGATTTTTATTTCTTTATACATATAAATTAATATAATAAATTAATGATTATTTTATAAAGTTTATTTGATAAAATTACCCTCATTATTTAAATTATAATATCAAAAAAATTCTATGGTGAAATTTTGATAATTTTCTGAAAAGTTTGATTTTTCAATAAATAGTGAGAAATACATATTTTTATTATATTTTCCAAGAATATAAAAGATAAAATTATGTTTCTAATTAATTTTAACTTTAAATTAGTTTATAATTATTTATAATATTCCAATTATGTTTTTTCTAATGGATTTTATACTTGTATTTATTATAAAAATAGTTTAAATTTAAAAATTGCATTTTTCCCAAAAACTGTTTTACGTTGAGTTTTTCTGATTTAATTTTAATTAAATACTGATAAATTCGTGTTTTTTAATACTAAAATTTATATTTCATGTTTGGATTCAGTATTTATAAATCAATTAAATATAACCCTTTTATTTTTTGTTAATATGAATAGAAACCTTGGTAAAATTTTGTTGCTATGGTTAAGAGTAAATAGGGTAATTAGGGTAAAAATAAAATTTTAAGGCCTATAAAATTAGTATAAAAATTTCCCAAATAATACTGGATGAATATAATTATACCCATGACACCTAATTATCAAAATTTATTTGTTTAATAAACATTTTTCCATGAAAATAACTTATGATCAAAGAAAGTCACAAAACACTTTCTTTCTCTTAAATAACACTTATGTGCCCACATGGGGACACAAGGTAGGTTATGAATAACTATAAATTACCATTTTTAACTTAATGAATTATTTTTTATGTGATAAATTTATTTCTGATTTTTTGGGCCACTTGGATGATATTATCATATTTATAATGTTTTATTTAAGGAAAAGTCAAAGATGTCATATTAATGATTTTAATAACTATAACATGTTTAATATTCGGTTATAAAGAAGATAACTTATACTATAAATAATAATTTTAAATATAAAATATTTATCTACATCATGGTAATATATTCATATTTTTAGTTCATAAATTAATACCTTAAATAATTATACAACGATGATGAAGTAATCATTTTATTAAGGGAAATATCAAATAAATGATATTAAAAATATTAAAATAAATACAATTTGAGATAATTAATGTCATAAATGAATTTTATTGATGAAATTGACATGTTTTGGATATAATAAAAAATTTTCGAATATAAATTGCTTTTCATTTTTTTCAAAGTTAAAGTAATGAAGAGTATCAAAATTGAAATTAATGATGATTTAAAATAATTAATATATTATTAAATGATATAAAATTATTAAAAATATTAAATTCATAAAAATGATTGGAATAATATTTAATATGACATAAATGATCCATTTATGGGTTGTTTTTCATTTTATAGTAAAAATATTGACCCTTAAAGAGTAAAATCTTAGTTGTCACGGTAAGAGTTAAAAGGAAAAAATTGGTTCAAAGAAAATGATAAGGGTAATAATGTGACCTAAACTTGTCTAAATAATATTTTATGAGATTATTTAAACCCATAATCGTCTTATTATTTAAATAAATCACTTTTTGAGCTATTTGGAATCAAAATTTATTTTATGTTAATTTAATATTTTGAGAGTTTCCAAAAGTGTCCCTCACTTCAATTATAAAAGGACACCTCCTCCCTCACTTGTTTACATAAATTTGAGCCTCATATCAAAACCATAAACTACCAATTTATCTTATAAACTTCTCTATACACATTATATAGATTCTATTATTCTTAAAATATGAACCCTAGAGCCCATTAGAGGAGATCCAAAGGTTACATTTTGAAGAAGAGGAAATAGCTCTAACTGATCACTTTATTTTTCTACACTTACTTTATGATTTTTATCATAAATATTCTAAATTATTATTTCGATTATTAAAACACCATTATACACCCACTTCACCCTTAAATAAGAAGTTAAATTATCATGCGTGCATACGTACGACTTGCCATTCCACTTGATAATACAACTCATTTTTCATCATCATATTATAAGAATGGGTATTATTGTGGGATTATTTATTATATAGGATATTATAATATAATTATACCACTTTAATTATAATATTTTATCTACCTAATTATCATCAAATCTTTTGAGCAATGATAAATCCACTCATGTGTACGTATGGACAACCATCTCCACAATGTGATGTGATTCGTTTTCACGTATACTACAAATGGATGGTAATAAGGATAATTTTTATGAACATATATAATACATATAACATAATAATTATTATTTAAATGAGTATTATTATATATTTTTATTTTATTCCATTAGATTAAAAATGAAAACCGCATTCATGCGTATGTATGTCTTACTGTCTCTACATAGTGATATAATTAATTTTTCATCACCATATTTTATGGATGTTTATTATGATGGATTGAATGAATTTATATGATATATATGATATAATAATAATTCTGGGATTATGAATTATTATTTACCTTTCTTTTATTCAATCAATTGAAAAATGGAAACAATGTCCATCCGTATGTACGACATACCATCTCCATTAATAGTGTAATAATGTTTTCTATTTATACATTCAATTAATGAATATAAATATGAATATATTTATTATATATTATATTTATACCATTATTAAAAATATGGAAATTATGAGGCTAAGATTAAAGTGTAAGAAAAAATACTCCCAGACCAAAACAAGCTTGGAAAACAAAGCAGTTATCACCCAAAACAGTTATTTTAATAAAAAATTATTAATAAATGGATTATAAGATGTTATAAATAAATCATAAAAGGTATTATAATTATACGGATATGGAATATATTTATAATAAATCTTTATTTATTATATATAATGTTCCATTGTGAACAAATAAATTTGTGACTTAAGCTAAGGGGATTCTTAAATCAATTTTCCATTCATTAGGTTAAACTACTATATCATTGATTATATAATGCTATGATTATATGCGAAATGAATTTTGATTATATTATATTGTATTTCCACTTTTTTATATCGATTTATAATGAATACACATAATTTATTTCTTTGATTAATACTCACTTCAATGATATGATATTTGTAAAGGTTAATTTCACAATCTCATTATTATTTAGGATTGTTTATATTTAAGTATATTCTAGAGAATATTTATTTTTCATGTCCGGGTTTTCTAAAAAAATCAAAAATGTTTTTAATATTCTTATATGAATTTTTAAATTCATTTTCTGACATGTTTTACTTTATAAAAATGGTTTTAAAAGAATATATTTGTTGTTTTATAAACTATGTATTTTGTGAATTTTCTATAAAAATATAGAAGGAATTATTTTTAACTTATATGGAATTATTGGTATTTCTCTCCATCATGAAACCTTCATTCCTTAAATATTACTTTAAAATTTTACATTGTTTTTTCAAATAAAATTTCTTACTTTATAATTCTTAATAATTTTAAAATAAATAATGACTTTAAAAAATAGAAAGGATATTTTCCATAAGAATTATTTCAAATGATCTTTCTAGACCATTTCCATCAAAGATATCATTATTTAATGTTACTTATACTTTAATAGAGTTGTGATTTAGGGATATTATCCTTATAATTTCTATGTTTGGTTTAGGTTTATGATGGAATGATGTTTATAAAATCCATTTCTTTTCCATGGGTTTTGTTATGATGAAATGTTTATGAAACCCATTTCTTTTAATGGGTTATGATACGATGAATGATTTATGTTGTTGTGGTACAAATATGTTTGGTTTCCATTATATGATGGGTGAGACTTATATCACCATCCAATTCATTAGGTAACAATTTATATCTAATGAGATAGATAAGACTAGAATTGGGAGTGAACATGGTTTAGTAATATATGGATGGAATGATAAGTAAACATGGTTCAGTGAAGGAATTTTTCTGCTATGATGGTCTTATAAGTAATCCTTGAATAATATAGAAATTATTTTCTATACTTATGTTTTCTTCATAATTCCATGTCTTATTATAATTTTCTTCTCTTATGTCTCATGTTATTTGATTATCTTATTATTCGTTTCTTATGTGATGCCAGTATTTATTTCATGAATAGAGATTATGGTCTTTTATGTGAAGGGTATGGTTTTCAAATGTTATTATCATGTTCTCATACCCCTATATTCATGTTACGCTTATATATCTCTTATGTTTACCCATAAGGATCATCTGAGCTCACCCTTTTCTTATATTTATTTTTCCCCCGTTATGAGAAAATATGTTAAATGAATTTTGTCTTAAAGGATTTCGCATGGATGATGTTGATGACCTATTATGAAATAAGAAAAGATGGTTATAGAGGGAGATAATGTTGATCTTTATGAACAAACTATTTATGAACCCAAGTTGTTAAGAATTTTTCTTAATTCTCTAAAACTCTAAACCTAAATTGTTTTTGGGTATGTAAGTGATCGTATATATTATTTTGATGTTGTGAGTTTTCACTGTAAAAATATGGGTCAATTTGTAAATTTTATGTCTTTAGTAGTGAAATCGGAAGTGTGGAGTTTGGGTTGTTACATCATGGATTCATAAATTTAAAGTTCCCATTAGATCACGTAGGTACACTAAGAGGGGGTGGATCCTTTTACACAAAATTTACTATGTTATTTTCATTTACTTTTACCCCTATTAAATTCAAACCTGTACACTAGCTAGGATGAATAAATCTTCCCTGTAAACAAATACAATTACACCATATGAAAGATAAAAATTAAATGAATCACAATAAACATTGTTTTGAAAATGTTCACTCTCGATGTAAGTGACTACATACTTACTGTATTCAGGAAAATCTAGGGTAAATATTCTTTACTATAAATAAATGATTAATCAAAAGTTATTCATTGAGGTATCATCCTAAAACCCTGATGGGTTAGTATTAACCATTTCCCAAATTATATTTATATCCCACTTGAGTTATTTATAATGGAATCCCAAGAGTGTTTTTATACTAGAATCCCACTAGTGTTTTTAAAAACACCGTCACAATGATAAATATCATAGAAACTTCAAGCTTCCACTATAATAAAAAATTGATCCTCCTCTTTGAGCCACTGAGATAAACTAATTCAGCACTTTCTCACATCAACTTAAAGTCATAAATCACAACTGAATGTAATTAACAACGCTATATGAAAGTACACAAAAATATCTCTTCTAAATAAGTAGAATACATCCCTTTCACTTCAACTCACTATAATATCATAATGAACAAATAAGGATTCCTTAATTCACAACAAGTTCTTTTCTTCCTCACTTGACTGAAATATATCACTTCAGATTAAACAAATATGGTGTTCTTGTCATCACATGAAAATTATTAATTCATGTAATTATTCACATTATTTTTATTTCTTCTTTGTGTAATAATAAATTCACAACTCCCTATTTTTCTGTTTATTCTCTGTGAAAGTACATTGTGATGCACCTTCATGAAAACTATATACATTGTATTGCCTTCTTCTTTATTCAAGATGTGGTATAAGTGCTTAAAAATAGTATTCATGAACAATATCAATTCAAGAAACCACTATCACTAAACAAGAACAATATCCATAATCATATCACAACACCAATCACTATAGTTAGAGTAATAGTTTAACTCTTCCTCTTGCATGCACATTATCATATGCATAGTTCTTTTTTATTTTTCAAATTACCAAAAACCCTACATTAATATTATTCTTTAAATACTAACAATGAACACATATGAACTCCACACTCTTATCACATACTGTAGTATGCAATATTTATTCTTATTCTCACAAGTAAATAGAAGATTCTACCTTATTCACATAACAATATATGTGGAACTATACATTACAAAGATATGAATCTCATGGAACTCCACTATATCATCTTCCTGAAACTATTTGAATTTTTAGTGAATAATAAAAGGTTTATGTGACTATATCATTGTTCTTCACATATAAATAGGATGCGTATTCACATCTCCCTTCTTCTTTGCATAGATTACTATATTCAAAAACCCGAATTTCTTCATAAAACAGAAGCTCATGTAACACTTTCATTATATCTCATGCATGTATTATATCACATGTTTGAAATTAAAATTATATCATGTAACTGTATATTGAGGATATCTAGCTCATGAAGATTTTAAGCCCCTAAAACTCTTCACATAGATAAGTGTGAGATTTACACAAGCACTAGATCACATAACGGATCAAGTATCATGTGGTCCTGAAGGAAAAAAACAATACGACGACACATGGAATCATTACATTAATATAGAAAACCCTTGAGTCTCTATTTTAGATCTCTAAAATATCTCTATTGATACATACTTTGATCACACTATAAATAGAAAAAATAGTGGATATTTATAGATGAGAATCACCTGACTCAGTCAATTGTCCCAACTTAGAACGCAGACTGACTTTCATCTATGTGAACTGAATTATCTCACATGGTTTCACCACCATAGCTCACACATTTTATGACTATAAGAAATCATTACCATCATTTTTTCAAAATAAATCCACTTCGCACGGGTCTCAATTTGGACTTCATTTTAATAATGAAAAATAATATTCATGATACTTCGAACATGTTAAAAACATAAAGTTTATAAAATTGGAAATAGAAGTTTAGTTGGGTATTTTAAAGTTAAGGCATGAAGTCCTTATGCTTAAAACAAACCCTCTGGAGGTTGAGGTTGAATTCAACATAGCTGAATTGATTGAATGAGTTGGATATATTAGATTGGATGTCCGAAGTTGTTTACATATGGAAGATGAATAGTGTAAAACTCTTTTTTCACACATCACTCATAACATCAGTCATGCTACACTTAATAAGTTTTAGTTTTTTATCACTGATTTGATCTAGCACTGGGTTCAGTACTTGAATACACTACACACATGTTACATGGGGTAGGACACACCCACCTGCCTCCATGCATGGTATTACACATAATTCAAGCACCATGAAAACTCATTGTCCCATGTTTTTTCACTTCCTACATGCTCAGTGAGATGGCACCCCCACATGGTTAAGGTCTCTTCTCACACATGTGGGTTTGAGTCAGTTTCTTTTCTTTTGGGAAGTTGGCAAATTTTTTAATAAAATACCAAATAAAACAACCCATAACATAATTCATCAGAAAATATTTCTTTTAAATTAACAAATAATCAATTCAAATTATGAACTAAAACACCCATGTCCATCGAATCCACTTCCACTTCTTCATTCTAAAGAATAATTATGATTAATAATAATTAACACAATACCTATTTCAAATTATATAAACAATACGAATATTCCTAATTCAATTTAGAACATTATTTGGACATTAGGAATAGATCTATAATATTCACATTATAACACATTGACTATTCAAACTTCTCAACTTATTGAAAACTAATTCAACATCATTAAACCACTTGGGCTATTTAATCTCTCCCTTTGTATTTGTTTTCAATGATCATCTCATTTCTAAATTCAATGTTTTCTTATCCCAATTATTAACAATAAAACTAATGATATAAGTATGGGAAGGTATTAAACTGATATAGTTCGGTAACAACAGAGATTTTCATCTTTTATCCTTTAATCTTGATATTTCAGTTGAGATTCCACTTAAGAGAAATACAGAATCACTTTTATTAAATAAATGATTCATAAATTAATCCACTCTAAGTCTATATGGGATAACCTGGTGTAGAGAAATAGGATGATCAGCCTAGAAAACCTAAATATAAATAATTATTCCAGAATGTTGAACAAACACTGAAACCTTCTTTCAGGGGGTTTTCAAATGATTTTTTAACTAATATCTGACATTCATCTCCAAAAATGGATTAAAAACATTCTAATTAAAGAATATACTTCCCCATTTTCAATCTATTTTACTTTTTTCTTCAAATAATATGTTTATCGCTTTCTGATTCAGAATAATTTTTCATATATAGATAGGAGAACATAACTCTTTAATGAAAAAATTCAATTTATAGGATTTTAAATTATTAGATAAATCCCTTTCCAAAACATCAAATATTCAAGTGACACCAATTGAGATATTCAGATCTGGTAGTTTTTTTTTTCTCTCCCTAGAGGGATAAACCTCATCCATATTTTCCATCATCATCGGATTTCTTCAATAATTAATTTTAATAAAAAAATTAAAATAAAATAAAGTGTTTTCAGGAGACTACATGTAACCAATTGGAATAAAGAACTCCATGATGAATAATATCCTGGATGTTGTATAATTTTTTACATCATTAATTTCTTCAGTACTCCCCCTAAATATATACCTCACCTTTAATTCCCTAAACAAAATAATCAAACACAAAATATACATGGAAATAAGGTGGTTCTTCAATGATTTTCAGCGAGAATAGAAGTGATGAGTTTTATTTCTCAACTCAAATAATTCTTTCAATCTAATTCAAGATTGATGAAAAATATTCATGTTTCCCCCTTTAACATTTCAGATTTTATCATTTATATGAACTATAGGATTTTAAAATTATTTATATTTCATCTTAGATGGAATATGATTATTTATATTATAAATTATTACACTGTGATTCTTATATTGTTTCTCTAACTTCAGATCTAATTCTAGATACTCTACCCATATGACTAAGCATTATTTTGGTACATGCTCAGACTTCATATCTGTAGACTCCTTTTTCAAAGTATAATTTTTTATATAATAATTCATTGGTAATTTCCCTTTATTATTCACTATTTCTTTTTTGTTACGAAACCATTCAATGCATTCATTAATAATATATGCATACAATCTTCACCTTCCACACAAAACTCCAAAATTCATAGGTTTATACTTTTTAGACTGCCTCTCATGTAATTAGAATTGTTTGTCTTGATTGTCATACACAAAATCAACCCTTTTATTAATTTGTGATACTAATTTATTTTTATACTTTAAATTTCATCCACTATCAATGGTGTTTATGAAAATTTTGCAAAGATCCATGATATGGCCTCTTATTTCATAGTAGAAGTACCTTTTCTTTGGTCTGACATTTATTTAATCATTTTTCTTGGGTATAACTTTCTTCAAAATTTTGTTAACTATCTTGTTCTAATTATACCTCAAGGATTAATTTTCTATTTTTGTTCTTTTCCTCTTAATTTCATGTGGTATATTCTTTATATCAGTATACTCATAGTGCATAGGTGGTACATACTAGCACTCATCATAACTATGACCACATATATTTCTATAATAAAAAAAACTTCAACATAATCAAATATATTTTTTATAGAGAGATTCTTATTCATATGTAAATTATGATTCAAATATACGTGATTTTTATTAAAAATAGATCTACTCTCCTTTAATAATATACTTCTATAATTATCAAGCATTGAAAAATTATTCTAATAGTCAGTGAACTCATTCCTATATATCCAACAGCTCCAAAAATAGCCAAAAAATCTTGATTTATTCATTTGTCGCACAATATAAATGGCTTTTACATCTTATAATTTTTGTATAATATGGTTCTTAATTTTATTTTTTTGTCTGGAATAATAATTCCTACTCTTATTCACATATACCTTTGATGAAATGGTGGTTTTATTATCAGTGTTATTCACCTATGATTGACAATAATAATTTTTGGAACCTATATTTATCAATGAAATTATATTAATACAAATAGAAAATATAGAAACAATGGTTACTTATTTTAATTAAATTTTAACATATTTATATTTAGATAATATCAATACCTTATTTCAACTTTAATGAGTCTTCTCGGAAGTAATACTCTTTTTATAATTAAACATGAAATCCATTCTAATCTCTTCATTTTGTGAAGATTCATCTTGGGTGTTCTCCTAATTTTTGAACTTTTCATCCAACTCAAGACATTTTAGAATTAGAGAGTTATTTTGGTCTTCAAGTAATTTCTCCATATCTTCACATTATTTTTGTGAAGCCTTTAACTATCTCTCCTTTAATTTTTTCAATATTACTTCCATTTCAAGACACTACCTTTTGATTAAATTCTTCTCATCCTTAACATATTTAAGTTTGTCTTCCAATTGACTCTTCATTTTATAAAATTGATTATCATGCATTTCATTTTACTCCAGTGGATAATTATTAAACTCTTTAATTATATTTGATATTACCTCTAGATGGGATTCTTTAATATTCATATAGGTTATGTGTACTTTCTTCAGTGAACATATAACTTTTGTATAAACATTCTAAATCACATCCTTCTCCCAAACAGTACTTTGTAATTCATTTCCAAAAAAATGAATCTTTTAAATCAATGTTACACATAATTTTATTTTGATTCTTCATCTGGGATGAATGCCTTATACTTTTCTTTAATTTCAATCTAATAGTTCTTGATACTCATGTTAGCTTTATAATATTCTTCAAGTGTATGAATAATCTCAATAAGGACCTTCTCAGTTAATTATATCACACACAAATTCTATGTAACTCTTATTCAACATAAGAGATATGTTCATTATGAAATGATATATTTTTTTAATTGGATCCATTATGTTTTCCAAGATGTTTTCATCTTTGAAACTTCTTTAACAAGGATTTATAAATATAATTAGTTTCCTCTTTAAGATGTGAATTTTCATCATATATTCCCTTCATAAAAAGAAAATATTTAAGTGATAAACTTGGTGAAAACTTTATTAAGATAATATGTGTCCTCTAAATAAAAATCATTGAGTGATTAAATAAATTTTACTTCATCGCTGATTAAACCAGAGTCATCAAAACGGTCAGTATCAACTGCTTTAATAGATACTACATATAGAATACCACTCTGAAAACATTTAGTATGTAGTGTTCCCACTTAACTATTAAAACACTTTCTTAGATTTCTTGAATCTTTATTATGTCTATTCTTCATGATTTTTGAAAAAATGTTCTTATTAGCATAGAAAAAGATATAAACTGAATTTTCCATGTAAGGAATCTCTATTACATATTCAATTCAAATATGTAGTTCATAAATTTATGATACAAATAACAGGAAAATATTTTTGATGCAATCAGGAGTAGATCCTTTTCTATGATTATAATTAAAGTGCCTAGTGGATCATGTAGGTACACTCATATGGGATGAATCAGTGTACATGAGTTTTATCAATTTGTTTTCATTCACTTTTACCCATATTAAATTTAAACCTCCTCACCCGTTAGGATGAATATATATTCCTTGTAAACAAAATAATTTTACCACATGAAAAATTTAAAGCAAATGAAGAACATCACATAGTATTTTTATAATATTTTTCTCTGATATGGGTGAATAAATCCTTATTGTGTTCTGGAAGAAATGAGAGAAACAATATCCACTATAAATAAATCAACAATTACAAGTGGGTCCTTAAAGTATAATCTAGAAACTATTATGGGTAGGTATTAACCATTTCCCAAATTATATTAATATCCCACCAAAGTTATTTATACTGGAATTCTACTAGTTTAATTTATAATGGCATCCCACCAATGTTCAAAAACAAAACACCAAAATAATGAAAAAGATCATACAAAATTATAGTTAAAACTACAATACAAAAAAAATCTTCCTCTTTAAGCCACTGAGATAAATTGATTCTGCACTTTATCACTTCAACAAAAAGTATTCAACTTCCACTGAATGAAATAAACAACACTGAATAAAAGTTAGATCAATATAACATTATAAATAAGTATAAGATATTACTTCCACTTTATCTCATTGTAATATATAAATGAACAGATGAAGATTCCTCAATTCACAGTAAGTTTTATTCTTCATTTATTTACTAAAATTAATCACTTTGGCTCATTGAAATATGTTTTTCTTATCGTCATTTGGAAATTCTTAATGCAGGCAATTCACCACACTATTTTTATTTATTCTTTGTTCAATAAAAAATTGACAACTATCTATGTATTTTTTTTCTTTATTCTATATGAAATTAAATTATATTACACATTCATGATAACTATACACATTATGTGGCCTTCTTGTTTATTTTTTCTATAGAATTAGTGAATATAAATAGTATACATGAACTATAAAACCTCATTAAATCAAAACAAATGAATAATAACAATAACTATAATCTTCACACATCACTAAAAATTGTATTTTGAGGAATATTTCCACTCTTTCTCATGAATTAACACTATCATATGCATGGTTATTTCCTATTTTTCAAATTTTCAACAACTTTATTGTATTATTATACCTGAAAAACTACCACCAATCATGTGTAAACTTCAAGTTATTCTCACATAATACTGTATGTGGTATTTATTCATATTAAATAAAGTAAATATAATTTTCTACCTTCTTCACATAATAATATATGTGGAATTGTACTTCATGAAGCTATGAAGATCACAAAACTCCAATGTATCATCTTTACAAAACTCCTTGAATGCGTAGTTAACAAGTAAAGGTTCATGGGACTATCTCATGATTCTTCATGTATTGACAGGATGTGTATTCACATATCCCATCTCCTTTTCATTTCTTATAGTATTCATAAACCTAAATTTCTTCATGAAAGACAATCTCACATAAAACATTCACTCTATCTCATGCATTTATTATTTCACATTCATGAATTTCAAATTCAATGACATAACTATATATGTGGGATCTCCACTTAAAAAAAATTCTATTCTCATGGAACTCTTTACATAGCTAAGTGTGTGATTTACACAAGACCTAACTCATGGAACAGATCAAGAATCATATGGTCATGATGTTAGAAACATTCCACAATGACGCATGTAATCATTATGAGAATAAAAAGACCCCTTGAGTCAATGTTTCAGCTCTATCAAATATCTCTCCTAATACACACTTTGACCAAACTACAAATAGTGGGGGGTATTAAAAGACGAGTAACACCGACTCACTCCACCACCTCAACTAAGAACCCACACTGACTTCCATCTGTGTGTACCAACTTATCTCACCTACGTAGACCATAATAACTCACACATTTTAAAACTATGAGAAATCACCATCATTATTTCACAAGAAAAATATGTTTCACACTGTCTTAGTTTGGACTTAATTTTAATCATGAAAATGATGTTTCAAGATACTTTGGTCATGTTTGGATCTTAAATCCAATTGAATAAAAAATAGAAGCTAGCCTTTGTCTACATATATTGTGGCATTAAGTCGTGATGTATGCAGAAAACCCTGTAGAGGTCATGGTTGAAGATGATGTAGTTGGACTGATCAAATATCTAGGATAAACTAGATCAGAAAACAACTATTTTCTACATATGTTTTAAATGTCAAATGAATAGTGCACAACTCCTTCTATCCCACAATACTCTTGACCTTAGTATAGATACTCATAGTAAGTCTTGGAAATTCATCTATGCATTGATCTGACACTGAGGTTGAAACACAAATACATGAGACACATATTACATGGGGAAATCCGCATCTTCTTACCCCCATGTTCATTATAATACACAAATAGAGCACCATGTTTTCTCATTTTCCCATGCATCACCATTTCTTGCTTGCTCAGTGAGTTATCTCCCCCACATGGTTGATTTATCCTCCCAAACATGCTTCTTTGAGTTGGTTCCTTTTATCATGGGTTGTTGGCATATTTTTCCATAATGGTCCCAACAAAATGACCCATAACAATAATTCTTCAGCTCCTATTTCTTTGAAATTCTCAAATCATCGATTCTAATGATGAACTCAAACATCCAAGACCATCAAAATATGATCCATCATTTCTTGTTCATTTATCAAGTCTAATTATGATTAATAATCATCATCACAATGTTTTTCAAATGTTATAAATATTGTGAATCACCCTAATGAAATTATTAATATGTTTTGGAAATTCATAATAGCTCTTCCATCATCACATTATAACAAATTGATTTTTCAAACATCTCAACTAATTGAAAAAAATAAAACTTCAATAAACCACATGGGTTATTCAAAATTATCCACTCTATATTATTATGAGTCAAGTTCCCCATGAAAAAAAGAGTTAAATGAAAATCCCTATATAAAAAACGTCTTTTTCCTGACTCTCTTTGACACTAATAGTTACCAAAACTCCAAGGGAAAATTTCTCCTAAATATATATCAATGTGATCACCCATAAAAAACTTTTCTCTAATTTACTAACAGGGGATAACTTCTTATTTCGTAATAAGTTAGAATAATTCCAATAATCTATGAATATTTTACAATTTCTTCCCTTTTTTAATAAAACCAAAGATCAATACTCTTAAATATCATGAGATAATATTAGAAATATGAAAAATTATTCCATGATAAAAAATATTTATTTTCATGGAACACTTGTATATGAAATGGATTGTTTAGTTAAATTATGAATCATAAACCATGCAATGAGAAAATATTTTTGGTACAGGAGTTCTATTCTCTAAACCATCTAGGTGTATGAACATGGTTAGACTCTTAAAGACAAATGGTGCTACTTGAATTCTTCCAAGGTTAGTGCCCTAGTCATGATATCTTTGATATGACTTTTTATAAACACATACTTAAATTCAATAGTCTTTAATTAACCTTATCCTTGATAAAGACATATTTTATCTAAATATGATTTTTCCTTGAGTGATGAGAAATATTTTTATTAATATAAATAACAGTTAAGTTATCACACTAGAATTCTATAGGATATTCCACATCAACTACAACATCATAAAGATATTACTTCATTAAAATAAATTGAGTGAAAGCATAAGTAGTTGAGAGGTATTTGAATTCCATAGTTCTCAATGAAATTCAATATTTATTCTTGATTATCCAAGAAATTCACAATCATACGTGGTAAGATAAACCACCTAATGTTGAATTTTTATTATCCATTGAATTGACCCAATCCAAACCCCTAAATTCCAATTTCCCCTTCTATGAGCTAGCTTTGTAAAAGAATTGAAAATAAATTATAACCTTGACATACCATAATATTATTTCCATCAATTATATGTAGACTTATTTAGGATTTCATTAGTACTATGTGGAATGAAAAGTGAAAACCCTAATTGTTTTCATGTATATATTAGGTATGATGGGATTCTAATGATTTTCATATATGACATAACAAATACCTCCTTTTCATCATCATATATTGAAATATTCATCCAAGTAGCTACTAAAGATTCTATATCTTTGAAATTACATATTCCAAAACATTTGTTGATCCTCCTTGGTTTATTTATATTAATAAAAAAATGTTCTACACATTCCTTTGGTCACCTAAAATCTAAGAGAAATATCAATTCTAAAATCATTGATATTTCAAACTCAAACCTCTAGGATTACAAAAAAAATCATTGTGCCTCATTCAATCCTATAAACATTTTTATTATCAATTTAAATTATATAGAAAACTATTTGATCATTCTACTTCTTCATGAGGATATTATGATCAAGTCCTCATTGTTGGAATCTATAATTTCTCAAGTATTTATCAAGTATGGAATACCTGGCCCTTGGTGTTTTTTAGAAAAAAAAATCCTTCCGAAACTAACACGTGTTATTCTAATCCAAATTATTAATAAAAAAATTTATTTATTCTTTGTACACAACCTTTCAATATATCCATTATGGAATGATGATTTTACTTTTGTATGAAATAGTTTAAATCAATTTTTCTTATAATGGATAAGAGAAGTTGAATATTATCCAAAAATTCCATGGTAGATAATTCTACAACAATGTATTAAATATGGGAATAAATCTTTCACATTAATACCTCATTTTACCAAGCTAAGATTACTTATTAATTTATTTTTTATAGAAGAACCATTTGGTTATGATATCATTTTTTTCTTCCATCCTTGGAACAACTTACCATGTTTAATTATTCTCAATTTTTTCAAGTATTCATGCATAACCATGATCCAATTATCAACATATGAGACTCTCCAAAGTTTTTTAGTTTTACCAAAGATAATGGGTATTTTTTAGGGTGTTCATCTTATTTGTTTTCATTAGTGATATCTATTCTTTAATGATGTTCTCTTTATCGATTACATCCCTCTTGGACTGCTTCATAGTAGTTATTGATATTTCTTCTATGAAATAATCATTAGTGTATTATTTAGAATAATCCTATAATAATCTGATATTTTATTTTATATTTTAATTTTTAAATAATTATTTGTTTGATAGAGTAAACCACACACAATCCCAAACATAAATGATCCGTGAAATAATATTATTTAAAAATAATTGTTTTAACCTAGTAGTTGGGATGGCAGGTATGAATAGTAATAACTAAATTATAAAATATATATAAAAAGGATTCCATTAATACAAATAATTAATTAAATTAATAAATTTAACAGTCATCTAATGTATTTACTGGGGAAGTAATAAGAATAAATTCATTTTATGCTTTAAAGTTACTTTTCTTCCAAAAAAGTTTTTATTGCATTTTATAGACAAAAATTATAATTAATTTCAGGAAGTTTTATAAATATTATCTGAAAAAAGTAATATTATTTCTGAAATAATCCTTTCAAAATTTTATTCGGATGAATTTTTTGGATTTTTATAAAAATATTTATTTTTTAGTAAATAGTGAACAATACCAGTTTTTATAAATCTATCAATTATTTTATTTAAATAAAGTAATTTAAAAGTATAATTGTATTTTGGATTTGGTTTTAAATTAAAATGATATAAATTTTATTAATTTTTTTAAAAAAAATCTCATGAATCAATATTAAATTTTATCTTGGTATAGGATCATTTTTATGCTTAAAAAATATTTTTCAAAAAACTATTCTTTATCGCATTTTATGCATTTATATTAAAATTTATTTCTTCAAATTCTATAAAATGAATTTTAAAAATTTTATTCCCTATTTTCAATCATGAGTTGAAATTTGGTAAATATTTCCCTTTTAATTTTGTCATTATGAATAGTAACAATGGTAAATATTTTCACCACAAAAAAAGGTAAATTTAATAATTAGTGTTAATAATAATGTGATAAGGCTTTAAAAACATATCCTACACATTCAATTATTTTATTGGCAGAGACTAATTATGTAATACCCATTCTAAATTTGAATATATGGAATATTGGTTCCATTCCACTTTGATAATTTTAATTATAATATTACAAGTTATGAAAATTAAAAAATTTCTCTCTCTTTCTTTTAATATCTCTAATATATTTTCATTGGGATAAAAATAATATATGATCGGTTATAATTTTTCATTTTTAATATGAATAAATTATTTTTATGATATTAATTTATTTATTTTTTATTGATGATATAATTATCATAAACACTTACGCAACATCGATACAGTGCATGTGCAAGCAGTAGAATAATAAATGTAAATGATTATAAAATAATAAAATTAAAAAAATCGATGAATTGTGGTTTGAAAAAAATATATAATTAATTATAATTTTTAAATGATGGTAAATATACTTATATTTAAATTCCATTGTTTTCTTTATGTATTTTAAGTCAAATTAAATTAATAGTCCCAAAAATGACTTTAATGATATTTTATGGCAAAAAAAATTTATTATGTGATTTAAAAATCAAAGAAAAGTATTTAAAGTGGAATCTTGGGATGTTAAATGGTCTAAAATTTCATCCATGTTCTATTTTTTGATACACTTTACACCTTAGAAGTAAATTTATCACCCTTAAAGGATAAGAAACGTGTTACTATGGTCAAGATTAAAAAGGCTTTATTGATTAGAGAGAGTAACTAAAGAGGGTATGAATTGAGTTCTCAATTAAAATTCATTTTTTAAAAAGGTTGAAATTAAAATTTTCAAATTTTAAAAAACACCCAGTTACTCAAAAAAGTGGAAGTATATAATTTTATTTTTCAAATAGATTCTTAAAGAGGGACCAATGCTTAGTTAAAATAATATTTGGAATCAATTTAGATTTTGAAAATAAATTACTTTATCAAACACTCTATATAGAACAAAATTTAAGATTAACTATCATAGTAATGTTTTAATATATGTTTTAAAATAGATACATATTTAAACTTTTAAATACAGATGAACAAAACTAATAAAACACATAGCATAATTAAAATAAGGGGATTGATCTCAAGGTTAGACTTAATCCCCTCCACATAAAAATCACTCACTACCAAGAAGTATATTAAAAAATAAACTTGATCCAAAACCTATATTAGGTTTTATAAACAATATCACATAATTATTCCTAGTTAAAAATCATTTTCCATAGTTCTTCATGGGATAAAAACAATTATTGGTCACAAACATGACCTTTTCCATAGTTTCCATGTGTATACAGATAAATAAATTTGAGAGGGAGTTTTAATCACTATCCATTTAAGAATAGAAGACTATATTTTATAAATAAATAGATTAAAATAAAAAAAAATATTTAATTTATAACATAAATTGGAAGATAAAATCTATAGATATAGAGAAAAGTGATATTGCTCGATTTGAATATCTTCAAAAGTTTATAGGTCCTTGAATTTATCTTGGAAAGGAGCTGAAACATGTTTTGTAGAATTTATAGAAATATATAATGTCATAAAGGTATGAAAATTCTTATGTTTTTAGTTTTTAAGGTTCTAGAATTGATTCATCATATAAAGTTTGTAACCTCAATTCATGTATCAATGCTAGTGACTTTATTCTATTCCACATAGATCCCCCCACGTACAAAAATATGTTCTGAAGAATTTATATAACTATATGTTCAATTATATATTGGATCCTTATACTAATAAAAAAATTAATAAATTATGAATTTCTATTTAATTAATCCATGGAGTAGTTTAAGAATAATTATTCTTAAATCCATAGGCATCTTAACTGAATAAATTTACATAAACTATATGTTGTAATATTAAAATTGAATAAGAGTATAGATAGAAACAATAGTAGTCTGGTGGTAGATCTTTGAATGGTAGATTTACTCTAGAGTTATATGTGTTCTAGAGGTAGCTCGTCTTAGAGGTAGCATCAATGAATGGTAGCATAAGCTTATGGTAGTACAATATAGGTATAGATCTTCAACTATAGATATTAAGTGGTAGATCATTCCGTGGTAGATCAGTCAATGGTAGATCTGTTAGTGGTAGATCTTCAGTGGTAGATCATAATTGGTAGATCTATTAGTAGTATATATTTTTCAATAGAACTTATAAACTTATTTTATCTCTACTAAACTGATGCTAGACCTTCTAAACTGAAGGTAAATCTTTTTAACTAATTATAGATTGAAACTTTACCATGTATTTTTACAAAGTTACTTAGAAAATTATTTATTATCATAAAACACTTAACATATTAGAAACATAATAATCATGATTTTTTTTCATTAAAATAATTATTTTCTAACAATATCCCCCTTTTGATGATAAAAAATTATGGCATTCATAACCATGTATATAAGAACAAATACAATAATGATTTATAGGAAGAATGTTATTCCTAACATTTCAGAGTATGAATATGATTTATTACTATATTAAATTCCAATAAATTATACTCCCACATTTTGTATTATAAAAAAGATAAGGAAATAAAAATAAAATAAAAGTAAAAATATAAAGTTGGATAAAAATAAGCTACATTAGATATAACATCCAATGATTACATTCCAAAAAGGAATAAAAGGGAAATTTTACATCCTCTAACAAAGATTAATCAGAATAAAAACCACTCTTAGCTCGATGGGTATAAGTAACCAATGGTTCTTTTCCTTATCCAATGATAGGAGGTACATAAGTGGAAGATGATATTGTAGAAGTAGTTATAAGAAGCTCTCAGATTAAGATAGGCATGAGATTCCAAACAACCTCAATATAGGCCATGACAAAAGGTTAAAACTAAGCAGGCAGGGTTGAAGAAGTGAGAGAATACATGGATATAGCATTAGGTTCCACTATTGTAGTCTTATAGGCATAAAAAATGGATTCATCAAGTTAATAAAGCTATAGTGATATTTACACAATTCTCCATTATCATGAACAAGGCCTTATTATCCTCTATGAAAATATTGAGAAAGGGGGAAAACCTTGATCAAATTAACTTTTTCCTTGATTTACCTAGACATATGAGGAATCTATAGATTCTCAGAAAGAAACATAAAATAGATATTGATCTTTTTATTGCTAAAAGTTATGGAAAGGTTTTACTTTATTACTTTAGTGATAGTATCTCCATCACTACTAGATTTATACATGAATTCCCAAACTAGTTTATAAATATACTCACCATAGGAATTTATCTATCAAATATCCTTTTGGTGAGAGGAAAAAATATTACCTAGAATAGAATACATCCCCTCTCTCATAATTTCATGAATATCATCATCATCAACTGAATAAAAAGGAGGTAGAGAAATATTAGTGGAATTATCGACTACATGTAAGGACTCCATCATCTCGATAAGTGATGCATGCCTTGCAACAAATATTACTCTAATTTCTTCCATGATGAAATTAACTTATTTCATCTCATTATCCAACTTAATTTTATCAATCTCCAATAATTTTATTTTCAATGTCATATTATCATGGATATGAGAGATCACTAACATAAAAATTTATATGGTATCAGCTTCACTAAGCTTTGTTTCCCAAGGAGGTGTGGATCAATGGATCCCACTAATATCTGATAACATCCTCACTATAAAATAATCCAAATAGTCTTTAGTAACATAAAAAATAATGTATAGGAGAATAAGGTAGAGGGAATGGAATCATGTATTGTCTAGGTAAGGAAACCTCTACATTTTCAGATTTAGTGGCAGGAATATCAAAGGGAAAGGATTCCAACTATCCAACCTCATCTATTTATTCTATTGAGATCCCATAGTAACTTTTCTGTTAACAAGTATGTCAATTACACCATATTATGATTCTAATTAAAAATACAAAATCCTTAGTTGTGAAGATCTTGGGTATTTATTCCCCTTAAGAGGTTCTCTCTCCATATATCTCTCATATCCATCATCCTCAACCTAAATCTGAGAACCTTAAACTTCATCAGCATTTCTATCATGATATACAATATCTATTGGGTCAACATTCCTACTTCCTCAATCCTAACCTTTTGAATCCATTTGATCATATCTAGGAACAAATACTTGGCTAATATAAATATGATTAGCAGGACCACTATGAGATTGATGTGGCTACTCTCCTTCGTCAGCTCCACCACCATCATTACCATTAGTTCCATTAGATCCATCCGAAAGTTTCACTACTTATATTGATCACTCAGAAGAACTCAAAAATTATTTTTCACCTAAAACCTCAGTATCCTAAGTTTCTTCACCTTCACTTAAAAAACATTGTTTAAAATTAACTGGAAGAGATTTACTAGTATGTCTATATGAAGTGATTGATCTTTTAACCACATTATGTTTATTACCTTCTTCTACTAAAACAACCACTTGTTCATCTCTAACTTAAGCTTCTTTTTCCTCAACTTTCTCATCTTAGGATTAAACAATAACCTCATCTGGCTCCAATCTAGGATTTACCATATCCTAAGGCCTATAATGGTGCTATGCAAAATTGAAATTTTCATAAATCTTATCAATATTAGTCACCCATTTCATTTACCATGGGATCCAATTTCATTTCATTTTCTTCCAAGTAAACTTTATTAAATAGTGACCTCCAAAACATACTATTTCTTCTCCATGTTCAGGCACTATACCTTTATCTTCAAACATAGCTCTATGAAACTTAACAAAAATCAAGTAATTTAATCTAGATGAGGTCTTTATCATCTTCATCATGTGACCCATAAAATATCTACATGGATTTATCTTATCTCCTCCTTTCATAAGAAATAATAAAAATACATCTTGATACCTCAGGATTCTAAAGTCCCCACTATCAGGACAAATCACATGTTGAATAAATTTAAACAACAATCCACACTCCCCGTAAAGCTCTATAGAAGTGGGTCATTGTACAACATTTTTTCTAATCAATTATATAAGGGCATCCTTATATATATAAAAACAATTTACTTGGAATGGAACCCTGAAAATCATCAAAAATACATCTATGAAGTATATTGAGCGATCTAGACAATTTTTTAAAGCAAATATCACTTTTTTCATCGACAATGCTTCTAATCACATCTTTCTTCTCACCAAACCTATACTCTACAAACTAATAAATGTCATTAACTAACCTAGGATGGAATGGTCGATCATTACTTGAAAACCATTCGATCCGTCCTTAGTCCTGGATAACTTTTTCCACTAATGACTTTCTTAAAAACAATTATTTAACATTTATTAAATTTTCAGTGGTAATAACTTGAGTCAAGATTTGTTTCATTTTCAGTTCAAAAGTAGCTGTATGGAGAGATTCACCTTGGAATTTCTTCAAGGGACATGGTCATTCATGAGATGAAAACAAGGTGTGTTTCACTCTCACCATATTTTCACTAGCTTATAGGAGGAAGGTTTCATGCAAGGAGGGTTGTAGGTTAAGAGGGAAAGAAATATAAAAGGATCAAAGGATGTGTGAATGAGAAGTTTCTAAAAATTGGATTTTAAGTCAATGTTATCATTTAGGGATTTAGAATAATAAAATATATATTAATAAATTGAATAAAACTTTAACCATATAAAATTGCAGTGGTATCAAACATGAATAGTAAATATCTAATGGTTGATCACCAATAGTGTATAACCAAAGTCGGATCACCAATAGTAAATCACCAGCAATATATCACCAAAAGGATCATGAATAGTGGATCACCTATAAAAAGTAAATTGAATATAAAGAATTAACCAACGTTTATCATTCCTAGTTTATGTTTGATATAGTTTAATATCTAATAATTTGAAGGTATTGTAAATATGTCAGTAATATGATGTTAATTTCTAAGTAATTCAAGAGTTATATCACTTTTTAGGAAATGATCTCTCAAAAAAGTGATTGCCTTTGTCAATATGTTTTGTTCTAGAATGATATTCAAAATTCATATAGATATTTATCAAAATTATATTATCAAAATTTATAGGGACATGTACAAATTGATAACCATAGTCTATTAAAGTGTGTTTCATCAACAAAATATGTGTACAACAACTTCCTGTAGCTATATACTTAGCCTCATCAATATACAGTGCAAAAAAAATTCACTACACCGTGAAACTAGTGACTTTCCTAAAAAGTGAAATGTTCCAAATGTGATTTTTCTATCTAACATACAACCACCAAAATATGCATATGAATAACTCACTGAATCAAAATTCTTGTCCTCTTGGATAAAATATTTATAAATTGGTTGTATACCAGTGGTATTTAATAATTATATGGACAGTAATTAAATGTGAATATTTTAGATTTTCTTGAAAATGGACAAACATACATACACAAAACATAATATCTGGTCAAGTAGAAATTAAATATAGAAAACTTCCTACCATACATCTATAATTTTTTTAATCAATTAATTTTCTGGTTTAAAAAATAACCATTTTACATGTTGTACTCATGGGATTATTATAAATTTCTCTTTAATCCATAACAAAATGTTTCAAAAGTTATTTCATGTACCTAATTTTACGTAAAATAAGCCCATATTTATTTTGAAAATTTTAAAAACTAAGAAATAATTTTAACTCACCCATAAAATTCATTTCAAGTTCAATTTTTATCATTTTTGAAAAAAAAGTACACAACGAATTTTAAAAGATCCAAAAATTATATCATAAACATAAATTTGTACCTCTAAAACATCTTTCGAAATTATCTTTCTAAATAAGGTAGGGTCAGTTATACCTTTTGAAAAACATTTTGAAATCATAAAAGAGTTAATCTTATTATAAGAAGCTCTATGATATTTTCTTAAACCATATAATTCTTTTGATAATATTAAAACAAGATTTAGAAAATGGTGGTTTTTAAATCTAGGTGGTTGTTCAACAAAAACATCTGGAACTATATAGCCTTTCAGAAATGAACTCTTAACATCCATTGGATATATTTTTCAATTAAATTTTTTTTATAGATAGGCATAAGTATAATGACTTAAAGAATTTATAGTAATGAAAAGCTTTCTTCATATTCAATACCCTCTTTCTGACTATATCCTTCTACAACCAGTTTAACTTTATTTTAAACTATAGTTCCAGACTCATCAACTTTATTTATAAATACAAATTTAGTACCAGTGGTTACAATGTATTTTTTTATTTACACTATTTTTAGACTTTGTTTATTTAAAATTTGTTGAGTTCTTTTGAAATTTCCATTACCCATAAATCTTAATTTGTTACATCATTGTTGTTCTTAGGATCAAGTTGTGACAAGTAATCTTGATGTTCATCGTAATTTCTAATAGAATCTCTAGTTTTTGTTCCTCTATTTAGGTATCCTACTGTAGAATATAAGGGATAATATCTATGAGTATTAATGGTTGTATGAAAATAAGTATTGGATATTTCATTATCATCTGCATGTTCAGGTTCAAGTACTTCATCAGAACTGGGAGGTTGTTCTGCATGTTTCATGGATTTTTCAAAAGGTTTCTAATTTATATTTATTTTTGATATATCATATTCAAGGTTTTCTAAAGGATTATTAGACATATTTGGATCTATTTTATCAAATTACTTATGTACATATTCCTCTAAAATCTTCGTACTTTTATTAAAAACCCTTATAAGACTTATTAGTTATTTAATGTCCAAATAAAATTCCTTTATCACTCTTGGATGATATTTTGAAAAGATTATCATTTATTTTGAGAATAAATTATTTACTTCCAAAAACTATCAAGTAATTAAACATTGGTTTTCTTTAATTCCATAATCCATATTGGTTTTTTTAAAAGTGGTCTTATAAGATCTTTATTGATTATATAGAAATTTGAATTCACAACATCCACCCAAACATAAATAGTTAGATCATACTCATTTAAAATGGTCTAGTAAATTTCATGAAGGGTTATATTTCTCTTGACCACTACACCATTATATTTTGGGGTTCTTGGAGTATAAGATTTATTATTATAGACATATTATGAGAAGAATGATTTAAAATATTTATTTTTCAACTCATGATCGTGATCACTTATGAAAGACTTAATTATAATTCCACTAATATTTTCTAAATAATTGTAATACTAAGAAAAATAGGTAAAATCTTTACTTTTGTGATCCATAAGGAATACCCAAGTGTATTTACAAAACCAATCTATTATATTATAAACATTATGCTTCCCATTTAAGCAAGAGAATTTATAACGTCCAAACAAATCCATGTGAACCAACTCTAGGGGTTGAGAAGTTAGAACTTATTTATTTAATTTAAAACATATTTTTTATTGTTTACCTTTTTAATATGGATCACAGACTTTATCATCTGGGAATTATTGTTTAGGTATGTCTTTAACTAACCCTTTTTAGTTACCTATCTAAGAGACTGTATATTGCAGTGTCCTAGTATCATATGCCAGAGACAATGCTATTTATGAAAAGTAATTTCATAGGAATATTTTTGAAAAAAATAAGGAATCAACATTAATAGCAAGCACATTATCATTTTTTAAAGTAGTGAGAACTAAAGAATTTTAATAACTAATAAATTTTATATAATGGTTTTCAAATTTAACATGAAAACCATCATCAAATAACTATGAGAGATAAGAAGATAATACATTAATCTATCTATATAAAAAAATTAAATAAAAATAGTATTAGAGTTGTTGATTTGACCAAGTCCAATAATTTTTCCTTTATCATTATCACAAAAAGAGACATTTCCACCATAAAATATGATTATGTTCTTGAACCTTGTATATTCCTTGGTATTATGTCTATAAAATCCACTTCCCAAATATTGTAAAAACTTACTGGATATTTTTAAGCAGGTTTCATATAAAAAATCTTTAATCCAAAAATGAATTTAGTGGCCAAATTTGCTTGGGTCAGGAGGTGTTAGTAATAAGGGATTTTGGAATCCCTAATTATTTAATATGTTTACTATAATAAGATATGATATTTTTATAAATTAAAATTTTGTTAGTTCCATAATAATAAAAACATGTAACCAAATTAGTAGAACTATAAATGGAAATAGATTTTTTTTAATAATCATTATTTGTCTGGGATGATATTCTATTATTGTAGTATACTTAGGAACTATTTTCTTTCCAAGAATCTGAGTTAATTCATTTCTTATATTTTTGATTTTCTCTTGATCCCTTTCTAATTGTTTATTAGATAATTTTAATACATTATTTTCTTTTAGAAATTGATAATTTTTGTCCTTATCTGCGCTAAGATATATTTTAAAGTGAGTAGGCAAGGCATGTTTCTTCTTTAAAATTTTATATATATATATTTAAGTTCATAAAAGGTTTCCTCATCATATTATAGTATTCAAAGTTTTCTTCACTAGACATGTTTTCCTCACTATTTTCTAATCAAAAAAAGATATAATTATGGATACAAGATGCAAGAAAACACTAGATACATCATATGTGTTTGTCATAAAAAATTTGGTTTTATAATGTGTATCATATCTTCTTGAGTAAATATCACCTAAACAATATTTTTAATCACTCCATGTTTCTTTAATATATTTTTCATATCTTTTATTCTTTTCATAATATTTTATCATAAAATTTAACTTATGACAGCCTGCTTTTATATAAAAATTTCAATTGCATTGATAGAAAACTATTTAATTTTTCTTAGAATTATTCTTCGATTATTTTATCATGTTACCTATATTTTTATCCTTACCATTATAGTTTGTCTTCTTAAAAATTTATTTCTTCTATAAAATTTATTGAATCGTCAGTTTAAGTGAGCCATTTTTTCATCATTTTATAAATATGATTCTCAATCACATAAGTTGTCTTATTTATTCTTCGTTTTGATTTGAGTAAGATGTATTTAAATAGAATAAAATCCTCTTTGGTTAATCTTCTTAATATATTTTTACTATGAGTTCCTCTTCAAACATCATGATCTTTCATATTATCTCTTTATCAGGAAACTTACTTATATCAAATGAATCTCGAATTTAAACTGAAGTTCCTCTTTATCTATCTGGTAAAAATCTCAATAGGCGCATCACTTGATCTTTGTCAAAAATTGGTTTCCAAAGAGAATGAATCACGTTCACAATCCCATTAAACCAGAGATACATATCATAAATCGAATCATAATGGTTCATCTTGAAGGTATAATATTAAATAGTATGTATATTCAAATGAATTTTTTTGGCATTTTAGTTTCCTTCATGAGAAATAGACAAAGTATCCCAAATCTCAAAATTATTTGTACATGAAGATATTTTATTAACCTCCTCATGTCATAAAGTATAATATAAAATATTCATATCTTTTTAGATATTATTAAAAGCTTATTTAATAGGATCACTCAATTAAACTATAGTTGTTGTGGGTTGTTCATATATGTCTTCATTGATATGCCAAATTTCAAAACTCATTCTTTCAATATGAATTTTCATCTTAATCTTCCATTAATAATAATTGGTACCATTAATATAAGGATTTATATTAGTGATAGTTTCCTCTTTTCTATTATTATCCATCAATTTAGAATAAATATAAATTTAAGATCTTTAAATTTGTAAATAGCTAATAATAAAATAATATTTTGAAAAACACTTCTGATACCAAATATTGGTTAGAGTGAGTAACTCAATAGGGAGGTAAATTGAGTTCCTAATTAAAATTTCTATTTAAAAACAATTTAAAATTAAAATCACCCAATTTAATAAAACAAAAATTTAATCAAAATAGTATAAGTATATAATTTAATTTTTCAAATAGATTATCAAAGTGGGATCAATGCTTAGTTAAAATAATATTTTCAATCACTATAACTTTTGACAATAAATCACAAGATCAAACGCTCTATATAACACAAAAATTAAGTTTAACTATTAGAGTATATTTTTTTATATAAATTTTAAAATAGATACATTTTTAAAATTTGAAATATAGAAAAAAAACTAATAAAATATATAGTGGAATTAAAATAAGGGGTTCGGACTTAGGTAGTGAAGTAATTCCCTCCACATTTAAATCACCTATATCCATGTAGTTTATTAAAAAATAAAATTGATCCATAACCTGAATTGTATTTTATAAAAAACAGCACAAATGTTTTTATAGGTACAAATCCTCTTCCACAGTTTTTCATGGGGTAAAACTAAGTATAGGTCATACACATGACCTATTCCATAGTTTTCGTGGCCATATAGATAAATAAACTTGATATAGGGTTTAAATAACTCTCCAGTTAATCCTAAGAGACTGTGTTTTAAAAATTAATATAGTTAAAAACACAACTCAAGTGTAAATCATAAGCAAAATAATAAAATTATCAAAGATAGAAAACAATTTAGGCTTCTCGATCAAAATAGATACAGATGTTCATAGGTCCTTGAATTTTTCTTTAAAAGGATCTCAAATAGGTTTTTAATAATGTGCAAAAAAAAGTGTTGTAAAGGTCTAAAAATTATTCTATTTTCTATCAGTTAATTTCCAGAGTTGATTCAATGTATGAAGGTTGTAAAATCAATGAATGTATCATTATTATCAGATATATTCTATTCCATATGGTCCCCCCAATGAAAATGAGGGATTTCAGAAAAATTAATATATTTTTAGGTCTAATTATATATTGGATCCTCATATAGAGAAAAAAATTAGGAAATTATAACTTTTTTTTTCAATAAATCCATGGAGTGGTTTAGGAATAATAATTATTAAATCCACATGCAGCTTGACTATATTTAATTCCATAAAATTTCCATTGGAATATTATATTTGAATAAGAGTCTTGATAGAAATGGTGGAAGTGTGGTGGTAGATCTTTTATTGGTATATTTACTCTAGTGGTAGATGAGTTCGAGTGGTATCTCATCCTAGGGGTAGAATCCGTAAACAATAGCATATGATGGTGGAAGTATAATTCAGTGGTAGATCTTTAGTAGTATATCTGTTCAGTGTTATATCTTTCAGTGGTAGATCTTTAGTAGTATATATTTAGTAGTATATCTATCAATGGTAGATCTTCAGTGGTAGATCTTCTGAAATGGCAGTAGATCTTCTAAACTGAAATTTAATCTACTAAAATGATGGTAGATATTATTGAACTAATGGTATATATACACTTTACCAATTATTTTTATAAATATAATTATAAAATTTTTTACTATCATAAATACATTAACTTGTTAGAAACATAATAATCATTATTTGTGATCATTAAAAAAGAAGGTGCTAACATGGTTAGAAAGGGTGTTAAACTAGAAGATAATGTTTATAATGTAACTTATACATGTATAAATTTCAAGGGTTGAAGTTATTTTGACCTCATAAGTATCTTACTTATAAATTATATCTATATGGTTCCACTTGATAGTATTGTGATATATATTATATTTAAATATTTTAATTAATCCCAAGTATGTCCTTTCCCTCACTTATAAAATGATACATCCTATTCTCTTTTGTTCATAAATTTTTGTCACTCTAGATCAATAGATACCTATCCAAATACCTTTATATATTCCTTATACACCACCTCAATTTTTTTATTCTCCTAAGACCATACTAAGAAGGATTAATGCATAATATAAATGATGTATTTTAAAAGAGATGTTGTCATCATGGCTGACTCTTTCAATGTTTAATTATTCATCTACTTACTATAAATATATTATATCCATCATAGAATAATTAATCCAATATCATCAATATAATGATATGTTATTATGATTATGGGATAACCATTTTCTACCTCATTTACATAAAATTGGAAATTAAAGTACCACTCGTGCGTATATTTGGACTAGCATCTTTATGTAGTAATATGATTAATTTTCCACCATCATCATTCATGATCAATTATTATAATGTATTTGATTAATATATATAATATTCATGATATAATTAGTTCTTGAAAAATAATATATTAGTTTCTTAACCTTCTACCTATAAAAATTTGATAATGTTTCTTGTGCATACTGTTGTACCTATCTCTCTCTCTCTTATGGTGTTTTAATGATTAGAAAGCCTAATTTTTGTATCTAATGGTTTTGTTGAGTTCTTCAGATTTATGACAAAAAAATATAATTAATTTTTTTAAATAACCAACTGATAGAATCTTGAGGATCATGGATAATCCAGATAAAGAATTTGAATTATTTTTTAAGACCTTTAAAGAGTCCTAATGGTGCAGTTAATTCCATGAAAGGAAGTTTTGGGGTTCAATAGATGGCTTTAAAGGAGGTAGAGGTGTCTTCTTTTGAAGGTGGAACTTGCAAGAAGCAAGGACTGGAAGGTGCAGCACCACCGTCTAGGTGGTGGCAAAATAAAGTAGATACAAATGTTTAGAAGGCCAACCAGCTAATCAGTGGAGACAGACAATGTGCAATGACTGCCAGATAGTCCTCTAGCTAACTAGTGGAGGCTACCGGGTAATTGGAGGCATCGAACTAGAATCTACGAGACCAGAATTTATAATGGCCATAAATCATTATTTTCATTTTTTCAACATACTCATTACACCTAAATAATTCCATAATTTTCCTAGTAGTTTTGAATAATATAAATAGAGTACTTGGGTGTTTGGTTACCAACAATGGCATTACCAAAAAACACACTCATCAAATTGATGGTAAAATAGTAATGATCTCTAATCCCTCCTCTCAAATATCTATTCTATATTTCCAAATACTTAAACCTGTCACACTTATCTCTATGTCTCACTATCTATTTCCACCATTATTAAATAGAGATATAAGATCGAATATGTAATGGATTTGTGCATATCAAATATCATATTTGACCCCCCTTCCTTATATCATTGGTTATTGTGTATCTATTAAAACCAAGGAAAGTTTAGTTCTTGGGTCTCTATTAAAACCAAAGAAATATTGGTTCTTGGGAATCCATTAAAACCATAGAAATTTTGTTCTCAGGCTTCCGTTAAAACCAAGGGAAGGTCTAAATAATATTTATCTCTCTAATTAAAGGGTGAAAATATAAGGGTACCTTAAGTACTATTTTATAACTCCTTATCAAATTGGGTTCTCTATTTTATTTACTTTATCTCGTTACATCAATCATATCTCGATACACATAAAGTTCATGGTTTCAATATGTCATTTTTTTCCCATGATCAAATTCTTAATTAACATTGATATTAATTTTATAATATATATCAAATTTATCACTTTATATATGATTATATAAAAATAATTTTATTTTTAAATTGTATTTTGTATTTATTACTTTAAATTTTAATAGGAAATTCTCCACCCTTCCATCTACTCTGAACAACATTTGGTTTCTAATGATATATTTTTTTATTTATTTTCAAGAATCTCAGTTTTCAAAATTTCAATAAATTTTTTAATTTATTTCAAAGTATGATATTTTTATGTTGGCATCATATTTGTATTCCCCATTTTTTTATGGAACCAATTATTTCTATTGTAAAAAACAGATGTTACCATTTAATGGTAATATTAATTATCTAGTTTCGAGTATTGTAATATACAAAAATATTATAACTGAACAATGTGAAGAAAAATAGACTCTTGAAGACGCAAAGAAATTTTCACTTAATAAAAGAGATAAGAATTCTCTAGATTTTGGTCTTGATCGTAATGAGTTTAATTGTTTTTATTCTTATAAAATTTCTTATAAAAAATGTAAATTAGTATAAGTCACACAAAAAGTCAAAAATAATTTAAGACATGTTATATTGGATGTATATCATTAATATTTTTAAAGTTTATCAATGCATCCTAATTAATATATTACTAACATATATGTGATTTTTACTAAAAAATTATGGTATAAAATCTCTCAATGATTATTTCTCTATAACAATGCTCAAGAAGAATTTTCAAGGGACTTTACAAAGTTTGTGGGCTCCCAAAGTCATGAAGATTCAAGAATTCAAGGATATAAAGAATATGGTGGCTGAAGAGTACATGAAATCTCTAATGATGTATGATATCACCATGAAATTTCAAGTGATAAAATAAAGAATGGAATCCAATTAAACCAATAATAACTTACCTTTCAAAGAAATCAAAGATGATGATTCTTTTTGGGGTGACACCGATGATGAAGGTGAACATGAAATTTTTTTCAAAATTTTGAAAAAACTTATAAAGAATAATAAATAAACCTGGTGTTTCAAAAATCAAGATCAAATTGAATTTATAAAAGTGAAATTCTATGAATGAAATAAAAACAATCATATTAGACCAGAATGGTTGATCTAAAAAATAATTTAAAAGTGAATAAAAAATGAAATAAGCCTATTAATGTTTTTAAATATATAGATTCAACTTATTGAAGATACTCAAGTCTTAAATTCCTTATGAAACAAATTGAAGAATGTAATTAGGTTAGTTCTATTATTTCTCACTCTCCTTCTCAATACACTTCTTCTTGTTCTTCTTATACATCAAGACCCTTAATCTATAAAGAACTATAATATGATCATGATTAACTTGAAAATTATTTTCATGGACTTCCTTATATATATAAAGATCTTAATAATAAATATAAACAAGTTATTGAATAGAAAAATTAATTTTTAAGTGAAAAGGATATTCTTTTACAAGAAAAAGTATGAATTGGTCTTAAATAAAAAATCAATATGATGTTGTAATTTTCAAATCTAAAATCAAGGATCTCAAAATATCCCTTTATAAGTTCACCCAAGGTGAAAACAATAATAACATGATAATTTTTTTTCATTGTGCTAATATAAATACTAATGGTCTTGGTTTTTCAAATAAAGATAGCTCTTTAAAAAATCAATTTTTTTAAAAGGTATTTCTCAAAATAAGTTTTGAAAATATTATCAAAATTTTTGGAATTCTATTTAAGAATGTGATTTTAAAAATTCAAGGTATGGAATACCAAAATAATTCAATTTTTATCTCATTTAAAATTTCATACCAAATAATTTTAGTTTTGTAAATCCTTATTAGATAATCTTATGGGGCCAAAAAATGTTTCACTGTATCAATGTTTATTATCCCCCACTAATGGACCCATAATCTAAGTACCAAATGACACTTGATTTTTAATTTTTAATGGATATGCAACAAAGATTTATTGATATAAATATGGTGGTTTCTCAATAAAATGGTGTTTCAACCTCTTGATGTTATTGATTAAATCTATGTATATTGAACTCATTGTTTAATACTCCAATTGAGGGGGATCCTAGAACTTTCCTTTCAATATAATTTTTGACATAAAACTTCATATATATGGGAAAATATTATTAAATTATTTTTTGTTTTAGTTCTCTATTGAATATAATTTCACAATATCTCCTCTATCCCATGTATATGTTTTCTTATAGGGGGAGAAATTTCTTTATCAAATTTCCCATTTCTTTTCTTTTTAAAAAATAATCAATATATTTTAATCTTTATAATTTTTTTGAAGATTCATATTATTTACTTTTTATCATGATATGAACCTAAATATTATATTATCTATTTTCCTTTAGATAGGTAGAGTTTTTAAGTGGTCTTTTTTTATTTTCTCCTTTTTCTAATCATGTTATTAATGTTTTTCCTTTTTATAATCATGTTATTTCTTGAGAATATTTTTTTGAAAGCATGTTTTAAATATCTATCCCATAATATTATCTTATTTTATTAGGGAAAATTACTTTTTGATTTTAAAATATTCTTTTTACCCTCTTTATTTTACTTTTTGATAATCAAAAGGGGTGGAAGATTTAGGTGTTTTGAAGTGTGATAATTTTATGGATAATTTTTTTATTGGGTCAAAGTGGAAAAGTTTTTTAAAAGGAGATTAGTTTTTTGATTTTATTTTTTCTAAAATCTTGATCATGTTGAATATCTTGATCTCTAAAATTATTAATTTTCATTGATATATCTTTAACTCTTTATTTATTTTTAGTATACTTTTTTATGTTAAGTTTTTATGGTCATCAAAATGGGGTAAATTGTTGTACATGTCTCTCCCATGGTTTTTTAAAAATCACAAACACTCATTTGTGAATCTAATGGTTTTATTGAGTGCTTCTCAATTATGAAAATAAATTTCTAATTCATGTTTTTAAAGAACCAAATTAATTAATATTTAAGATCATTGGTAATTTAAATGAATAAGTATTCTTAAAGACCTTTTAAGAGTCTTAATAGAGGATTTTAAACCATAAATTGAATATCCAATGTATAGTATAAGGATTTGACGGACCATGAGGTGTGTCCTTTTGAAGTTGGAACTTACAGGTAGAACCATCTATCTGATTGCATGAGGAAGTTTCTATAGATGTTTAAAAGACCCACTGGCAAGATATTGTAGTCTTACCAGCTGGCTGGTAGAGGTAGATAGTTTTTAGGGACTCCCATTAGTCCCCCAGCTACTCAGTGGAGGCTACTGGGTAACCGGAGGCATCAAGCTAGATTCACTGAGACAAACATTTATATTGACCAAAATTCATTATTTACTTTCTTCAATGGATTCATTATGAATGAAAAATTCTAGAAGGTTACCATTGTTTCTGAATCCTATAAATAGAGGATGTGTGTTCTTGGTTCCCAATAACTGCCTTGAGAAACAACTCTCTCATTGAATTGACATTGAAACTATAAAAATATCTAATCCATCATCTCAATGATCTATTATCCATTTTAAGATATTAAAATATGTCACCACTTTCTATATATCTAACTCTCTATTTGTGACCATATTTAAAGTGATATAGAAGACAGTATCTGTAATAGATTTGTGCCTATATAATCACCTTTTTCTCAACCCCCTTCTATCTTTGGATATTAGGTCTCCATTAAAACCAAGTAATGTTTAGTTCTTTGGTATTTATTAGAACTATGGAAATTTGGGTTATTGTGTCTTTATTAAAACCATGGGAAGTTGGTTCTTGGGTTTTCGTTAAAACCAAGGGTAGGTCTTAATAATACGTATCTCTCTAATTGAGGGGTGGAGACATTAGGTAAAATTTTGTTCTATTTTTTAACTCCTTATTAAATTATTTTATCTCTCTTATTTACATTAAAACATAGCATTACTCATATAATGATACCCATAAATTGCATAAATTTGATACGTTTACTTTTTATTATGCTCAAACATTTAATTAAATTTGATATTAATTTTATAATATAGATTTTATATATCACTATATAATGTCATCATATCAAAATCATTTTATTTTAAAATTTTCATTTTAATTTATTGTTTTAATTTTATAAAGGAAATTCCCCCCTCCCCTTTCCATGTACTCCATTAAACAAGTATGTGTGGACTACCACCTACATGAGGTGATGTGATTCATATTCCATGTCCACATTTCATGGATGATTCTAAAATTTTATCTTATATATAAAAATGATAATTATTTCATGATTAAAATTCTAGATATCATGGAACCATGAACCCTTTAACTATGTTCAACCTTCCAATGTTACTCTAAGAGTATGAAATGAACATCCTAAAAACATCTAACGTGAACTTAACTGATTTAATAAATATATAAGGCATGGTAATAAATGAAATAAAAGGTATAATTATTAGTTAATACACCATAAAAATGGTTATTGATAAATTATAAAATTAAGATTATTTTTTTATATAGAATATAATGTATATAAGTGGTGAGTCATAATCAGGTTAAGGGGTTTCTTAACTCAAATTCCTTTCATTAGGCTATAACACTTCTTCATTAAATTTTTTATTCCATGATTATCTATTAATCAAACTATAAATAATTTTATGTTGTATTTCTACTTGTTTACATGTATTTACATTTGTGATTCTAATCACAGTGAATTAATTATCACTCCAAATGTTATAATCTTTTTAAGGGTTCTATTTGTCTTAATCTCATTTTCTTGAGACATTATTCATGTTGTTCACCCTGATTTATTTTTATAGTTTATTTACTACCCCATGAATGAATTTTGAAATATTAATTCATGGTATTTATAAATTCATATCATAATCTTGTATTCAATGACATGTGATAAAAATTTACCAAATCAGTAAGGGTTTATTTTACAATCCCATCATTATTCATGATTTTTTATGTTTAAGTTTACATTATAGTAAATATATGATATATCTACCTTAATCCCCATATAATTTCTTATCCTATGGTTTTTTTGATAAATTAAATTTTTTCCTTTCATTTTCCTCTCTACGTAATCAAAATTCTGGAAAACAAATTATGGAAAACCATATTTGTTCTGTTGTTCAGTTAAAAATATTTTTCTTATATATCCATATTTTATTTAGAAAAAAATTCAAGACCATTCTTAATATCTTGAAATGATTTATTTTACTCATTTTTAACCATGTTTTACTTTTTATAAAAAAATGAAGAAATATTCTTGTCATTTTTTGAATGAGTGACATTTTATCAAAGGTGTGTATGGAATCTTAATTTTAAAACTTACTACATGAGTAGGATTTCACACCATTACAATTATTATTTCCTTGTAGATCCCATCATAAGTTTCCATAATTCCTTTAAAATAAAATGTTTTCCCAATATTCTATAAATTTTTACATTTTAAATAAGTGATTTCAAAATGAAAATGGTATTTTCCACAAGAAATATTCCAATGGTATTTTAAAATTATTTTCATACATGTAAATATATTTTGATGGATATTGTGATTTAATAGGGTTATACTCTAATGATACCATCCACCTTATTTGTCTGGATGGATTATGATCATGTTGTTCTATTTATTGGTTGGGGAAAATTTTAACATTTCATTTTATAGTTTCTAAATATGAATGTTTATATAGATTATGTATTGATTTTTTTCATTTATTTCATAATATTAATACATTGGACCTATAAAGTGATGAGTGGCATCCATTATATCCCCTTGATGCATCGTTAAGTCTCATGAGACAAACTACACTAGGTGTTTGGTGTATTCTTTCCCAATTATTTATGATATCTTGGCATGAATGGCCTGAAGGCCTTATTTTTTATTGATTTATGATAATCCCCCCCACCCACCCCCTTAAAGGGATGAGGGGGAACCCTTACAAGGCCCATAGGCTTATAGAGATTACATTTCCTATTGGATTGGATACATTACAGGACCCGTAGGTCTTAAGAAAATTATGCAGACTATGAATACTTGGAACCACCCCTCCCCAAATCTGCATCATGACCATCTCTCCACATTTTCATGGATGTTCAGCTAGCTGTATTGTGGTATCTATCTTGGAATGAGGCCTTGACAGTATGTTTATAATGTCTTGAAAAAGGCCTTGATGGTATGATTATGATATTCGTCATTATGTATTCTATCATTATAAAACCAGTTATTCTTATCCATGTTATTATTTATGTCCATATATTTTCTATGGATAGATTCTCCTTTTATAATATTATTTATATGTCATATTTGATTATATTTTATCTCTTCTATATTATTCGTGCTTTATTTATTCTGTGATAGCTTCTATCATACTCTTTCCATTACTAAATATCTGATCTCATCCTTTATTATGTTTTCCATTCCCCATGATACCAAAAAGTAATCTATAAATTATTTCATAGATATAATAGTGAAAATAATAAATATATAACAAGAATTTTAATGTTATATTTCATGATTTCAAATGTAGTATGAGAATCATGTATTTATATAGTCTCTCAAGACTGCAAAACTATTCAATCCTTTGAGATGAAATACCTTATATATTGTTCCAATATAGTAAAATGGCCACTAGCTCTGAGTTAATAGAGTTGGTATTTTTATACATCCAAATCACCTTATGCTCCCAATGAGACGATTTCTTCAACATCACCTTCCTCAAAAATTTACTCATTAGTTTGATAATTCTACTCATTTTCTATAATAGTGATGTCTTGGTTTGCAATTATTTTTCCATGACTATTATTGAAATGATAAAATTCCTTTCTCTTATAAAAATATACAAAAAAAATCTTTATCTTCGTAAGATTCAACCTTCTGTGGGTATTCTACTTATTCAGAATGAAACCCTATCCTCTAAATATTTGAATATATTTCAATATTGGATACTTTTAATACCATATATATTACGGATTCTTATCTTTCCCAAGATAGAAAAAAACCTATTGTTAATATAGATCAATGTCAGTATAGATTCTTTTTATAATTTTCTTGGTGGGTATTTCTAAATGAGTATAATTTGATTCGTGTTTTTATTGATCTTATTCCTCCACTCAATTATGACATTTTATTGAGGAGTCCTCACCAATGAAATTTAGTACCTCATCTTATTCTTCTCGAGATAATAGTATTCTTGTTTATTGGTAAATTATATGATATTATTAGTTCAGATTTTCAGAATTCTCATCTCGATTATCCTCACCACCAATATCCAATATTGTGTAGTGCCATTAAACAATTTGTATTTTCAAGTGATCATAACCAACCATGCTTTCCAACTGTAATAATCAATGAATAAGATATAATACCTAGTTCCATTAATGGATTTATTGGATATTGTTCTATAAACATTAACAAAAACTAATTCATGCAACTTTTTTAACTTATTATCCTTTGGATTATGATATTTTTGAATGATATTTCCCTTTGTAAATGTATCTCATGTGTGAGTATAATCACATGTATTATTAATTATCAATAAAGTAGAGATTCCCCTTTGTGAACTTCCCTTGAAAAACAATTTCAAAATCATTTCCTTTTACAATGAAAGTCTTATTAGTGAAATTGAAAATGTACCATGAGTCACATAGTTGCAGTATTCTTAGAAAATTGTGAGAAAAGCCTTTATATACAAATAGATCAATCATTCTCATGATGTTTCATGAATTTTTTTCATCCCCAGAGTTAATCATCTCTAATATTTCATCATTTATGAAATAAATAATTCTATCTCTATAGTACTTGATTCTTATGACAATATCTTTGCTTCCCATCATATAGAATGTATATTTTCTATCAATGGTCAAAAAAATTTCTTTATCTACTACTTTGAAAGTAATTTATTTTATATTAACCTTACCTACCCTTCTTTCTTGATCCACGCCCACAATTTTAACTTTTGGGTAGTGAATATGCATGTTACTCCATTAGACATGATAGACCATCTTTATCTAGCAATACTACAAATTGGTTTTGAACTTTTATGTATCTTTATAAAGCCTTAAATTATTTAAAGAAATTATACTAGTTTTACATTGGTAAACTTCTTTTCATTCTTGATGAAAATTTTATGGATTTTTGTTAATAACCATTACACTAAAAATAGTAACTGTTAAAAAATATTAGGAATTTATTCTCCCATATTTTAGTTTGACATACTCCTTGATGTGCTAGTTTTCTATGGAAAACATGTATATTTATGTATCATATTTATATATTAATAACACTATAATCATGGTGTATTTGTTTACATTTTTATTGATGTTCCAATAACATTTTAGGCCTTTTGATTTGAAGTGATACCCAAATAAAATTTATTCCAAGGAATCAATTATGGAATCTTAGCATCAACCATGTCATAATTTTTCATTTAATCAAACCACATACCAATTTTTTGTTCATTAATAAAATTTCTCATTTTTAGAAAATATGTTAACTTGTCCATTGTTATTCCATGACTTTATTCCACCTTTCTACGGCCACCATGATCTAGTTTCTCAATATTATACTAGAATTCAAGAGTCTTTATTGATCCTTAATATTTCATTATAGACTAATGATTTATCCTTTAAATTTATTGATGTGTTTAACCTGATCATTCATTGAGTTAAACAATCCATCAATTATCCATGTTTTCTCTTCAATTTTTATTTTATACTCAAACTCTTTCATTGAGGATTCGAAATATTAATAATTGAGACTTGGAATTTCTACCTTTAACTTGATCTTCTCCTCTTATTAATGTTTATATAAAGTTTGTAATCATGAAAAATACCATTGGAATTATTATTTTTGGACCAATAAATATAAATTCATTTGAGTGTAGCATCTAGATATATAGTAAGATTTTCTCATCCCTAAAATTTAGTGTCTTATTTATCATTTTATCTATTTTTTGTTTGTTAAGGATAACTAAATGGAATTTTTCATCAAATTATTTAGAGTCCTCAATTTCTTTTGTGTCCATCTCATCTAAGATAATATTGTCGAGTCAATAATGTTTTTCTATGACTTTTACATTCCTTTATGTTTTGAAAATCACAAACTCTCTATCTCAAGGAAAATTTTATGTTCTTGAAGATTTATCTTAATAAGGAAATTTTCCTTCTCCAAGGAAATTTCCTCCTTAACTTTGTTCTCATTATTCATGTTATAGTTTCTCTAAATCTAACTCATTTTATTTCTAAGTTAAAAAATCAAGTACTGGATTTAGGTTCAAAATTATATGAATTTAGACTTTGAATTCATCTGAATTTAGGTTCTTAATTCTCTGAATTCAAAATCCTAATTATCTGAATTCAAACTCTGAATTCTTCTAAATTCAGGTTCCGAATTCTCTGAATTCATACTCTGAATTCTCTGAATTCTTCTGAATTACAGTTCGTAATTCTCTGAATTCGGACATCTAATTCCTCTAAATTAATGTTCTAAATTCTCAAAATTTTGACTCTCAATTACATTGAATTTAGTTTCCCAATTCTCAGAATTCTGACTCTTAATTCCTCAAAATTCAGACTCTGAATTCTCTAAAATTTCAGATTCTGAATTCTTTAAAATTCAGACTCTAAATTTATTCAAATTCTGATTCCGATTTCTTCAGAATTATAATGCTTAATTCCTCAGAATTTAGACTCCGAATTCATTAGAATTTATACTCTAAAGTCTATAGAATTATGTTTCTGAATTCCTTGAAAAGAATAATCTGAATATCCATGTAATTTAGACTCCAAATATTTTTTTAGTAGAATCCAAACATTTTTTTCCATAGACTCTGAAAAATATATTGGGTTGAGCAACCTTATTTTTCTTACCCTTGTTATAGTTATGAAACTATGTTTCACATTCTGTTTCTAATTAATCATAGTTTGAGTGACACGTGTACCGGTACCTTCGATATTCGAGGAAAAAATGAATGTTGGATGAGAGAGTCAATAGTTAAAGAAATGCCTATAAATAAGAGCTCATTTGAATGATCTCTATACATGAAAACAGATCTATTACTCTAGAGACCACATGTTGTTGAAGTGATTTCTAGATAGAGTGACTCTCATGCATTGTGAGTACTGAACATCTTGTTCATCTTTCTTCATGAGACTCTAATTGTTATTGTGTATAATCGAGGGATTTCGGGTATAATAAGATAGAGGTGCCAACTACCTTAAATTTAAAGGACTTATTCGATAAGGAAGACCTAGGTGTTGAATACCTTGAACCTTGAGGGCTTGTGGGGATAGCAGGATAGACACTGATATTCCTATTGAGGTCTTACCCTGGTGTTGGTAAGACATACATTCTTGAAATTATATATCGAGGGACCTTTATACAAGGTTGTTGGATACCCTACTCTTTGGGTTAAAAGATTTGATACTTGTTACTTGTATTGTTTCAAGTTTATTTTCTGTTTCATTTTTATTAATAAAGAATGTATAACTATCTTATACATTCTTGTACTTGAATAATTTGATTAACAAGATTATATGCACTTTATGGTATAATCTTTTTCCCTGTAAACTATTTTTATGTTTCATTTCCGGAACAATATATCTGGAACCTAGAATGTTTGTAGAACTAAGAGGTCTTGTGAATTTACTTTGTTTAACCTTGTTAAACATAGTTTTTCTTAAGGTTAAATACGAAAGTTTTATATCAACATTAATGGTTCCAAAGGAATTTTTAATGTATACAATTGGCCCCCTGGTATATTGAGCATCTACATTCATATTTCAATCCTCCAATTGGTATCAGAAGAGGTATCTAAAATACTTGTATTCACATATAAGTGTTCTTTCTAAGATTTAATTTTTCTATATTTTCCTTTCTTAGGATTTTTATAATTATTTTCAAACTTTTACTATTTACAAGTTTCTGTGGAAAGATATTTTCTTTTAGATGGCAGGAATGAATGATGGTTCGATTGACAATATTAATTCTACTAGACCGCCTATATTTGATGTGAATGATTATGAATATTATAGAGAGTGTATAAACACTTTTGTTATTAATACTCGAGTGGACAACTTTGTTATGATTTTTGGAGGTTACAAGATTCCTGATAAGGAAGTTAGAACTTTTACTAATCAAGAAAAGTCTGAATATCAACTAAACTACAAGGTATGAAATACTTTGTTGTGTTCCATTACCAGGAATATATATAGTTAGATTTATTCTTGTGAAGCTATAAATTGTATTTGGTAGAAATTAATGTTTACTCATTTTGGTACATCCAAGGTTATAGAAACTAGAAGATCTATTCTTAAAGAAGAATATCATTGATTTCTATTTCCTTATGGAGAACCGGTATGCAAGGTACAATAAAGGTTTATGACTATTGTAAACAATTTACAATCCATGGGTGAGAAAGGTTTAGATGATAAGGAACTTGTGGACAAAATTATAGATACCATGACTAATGATTCGGAATCTAAGAGGACAACTATTGATGAGAATAGGAAAGTATCTCACATTACTCTTGATGATCTTTTTGGAACTCTTCTTCAACATGAGACAAGAATGAAAAGAGATGCTGATTTGAATAAAAAGAATAATGGTAATGGAAGTGTAGCCATTACTACTATGAAGTCCATGACTCCTAAAAGGGTTACAAGATCCAAGTCCAAGAAAGTCACTATTTTGTCTGAATATAGTGAAAGTGAACATTATAAGAATGAACTAGCTAATCTTTCTTGAAGGAAGAACTAGATGGTTGGGAAGAAAGAATTTTAGTGCAGATATAAGAAGAATGAAAGAAAATATAATAAAGACTCTGAATCCACTTGTTATGAATGCAAAATATCAGGGTGTATAAGTCCAGATTGTCCTATGCTTAAGAGAAAGGATAGAAAGGAAAAACATTCTAATAGGAATAGAAAGAAGTACTACAAAGCTAAATCTAAGAAGGTTTTGAAAGATAATGACATCTGTAGTGCCTATGGTGGAGACTCTTCTAATGAATCCTCAGGGTATAAATCTTATGGTTAGAGGAATCTTGGTTTAATTTCCAAATTACCCATTGAAAATCATTTCCTAATGGCTAAGGTACACAATGCTAAATCTATAACCAATGTATCCTTGAATTCTAAATATAGTGATAATAAATATTATAAATCTTTTGATGAATAATATTCTTCTAATGAAGATAATACTTTACCCACTTATGAAGAAGTTTCTAGGTTTTCTAATCTTTTTGAGAATGAAAATTCTAAAGTCAAGAAAAATCTTGATAGGAAAAATTCTAGAATTTCTATTCTTACTAAAGAAGTATCATATCTTTCTAATGATCTTGATAAGAGAATTTATGATTTTGAAATTATTTCAAAAACCCTTGAGGATGATAATTCTGAAAAGGATAAACTTTCTAAGGATCTAGAAAAAGTAATTTCTAAGAAAAAAATTTTAGAGACTAACTCTAGTGCTAAAACTAATGTTTTTGAGAATAAAAGATTAGTTATTAAACTAAAGTCATAAATATTTTCCTTTAAGAAGTGTTTTTCAAACTTTACCTTAGGTAATGAAAAATTTGATAAGATGTATTCCCAAATTCAGCCTTTAAGGAATAATTCTGGATTTGGTTATACTTATTCAAAACTAGTTTTTAGTAATAATTATTTTGTTTCTCAAACTACTCTAATCTACACTAAATGTCACTATGGTGGGAATTGGGTAGAAAATTGTTCCTTAAACAAAAATTAGCCTTTAGGATTTCATAAATCCTATTTTTATTAGAAAATGTGGATACCTAAAATTTTTCTTTCTGATGTTTCTGAATCCAATAAAGTTTGGGTTCTGAAAGTCTGACACTTTTATTTTCAGGAAAGTAAAGGTAGTACCAACAGCAATACATGGTACATGGATAGTGGATGTTCTCAACACATGACTGGTAAAAAAACATTTTTGAAAATATTATTAAGACTAAAGGAGGAAAATTATCATTCGGAGATAATTCTCAAGAAGATATCATTTTTCAATTTATCAGAATGCAAGATCAACTTACTAATATTTTCACAAAATCTTTACCCTCTAATAGATTTTAATACATTAAACATAAGTTAGGAATGATAACTGTAAGTAAATATTCCATATTAAATTCTTGTTAAAACCTATCTTCTTATAGTAAGAAACTTATTTTCATAAGGGGAGTACATTTTCTTGTTAGTCAAAAAAATTTGTAGTCAAAAATTTTTCGTAGTCAAAAATTTTTCACAGTAACATTTTTCATAGTCAAATTTTTTGTAGTCAAATTTTTCATAATCTAAATTTTTCATAATCTAAATTTTTCGTAAACATTTTTTTTCATAGTTATAATTCTTCGTAGTCTTTTTATGGAATCTAAAGTTCTTCAAGAAGAATTTTTCTCATTACGAATAATATTCCCTATGTAATCCTAAAGGTATATTTCTTTTTATTATTTTTCGTAATCATCTTTTTACATGCTGGTATTTTCATTTTATTTTAAATTATTTAGATTCACTTTTTCTTAATTCTGAATGTTTTTCTTAAAATCATCAAAAGATCAGAACTTATCAAAATCCTTCTTTGGTTATCATCTCAACCATCATATTTGATCAGAAGATGTTTCAACTGTTAGATAAACCATGGAAGTTGAATCCTCACCTCAATTTCATATATAAATCCCCTCCAATGGTTGTCCCACATTGTTTTTTCAAGATTTTGTGTGCTGAATCTCTGCCTCTATTTTTAAGTCCATTCTGAATCTATAAATTTACCTTAGTTCTGAATGTCGGCTGAACCTTCTCCTCAAAAATATATGTCGACTATTAAGGAAATATCTGAATGGAAGATATACTGAGAAAGGTTAGTTGATAAGAAATTCATTGAAAAATATGATTCTATTATTTCCAAGAATGTTAAGTTGAATGTCTAGGAGAGTCTTTATACTTAAATGCTAAAGGCACAGGATCCGTTCTATTCAAACTTGTTGATTGAGTTCTATGAGACAACAAGTTTCATCAAGGAATAAGGTAGAGACAATTTCTTTTTTAATTGTTATGGAAAGACCTACTCTATTTCTTATATAAAGGTAGAGAGTCTGATTGTAATTCCTTACAAAGGAGAAGTAGAATTCTGTACTCACAAATTTCTTGATGTATCTAGATATTTTGATATGGAAAAGACTATGGAGTTTCTTGGCTTGAATGGGGTGAAGACTCCGAAGATTGTTAATCTGTCTACGGAATTACAGATTCTTGAACTGTGGGTTCAAGTCTTTATAATTACAAGTAAAGGGGATAAGGATACTCTGAAGAAGAGTGATATCTATATATTAGATTTCTTGGTGAACCTCAGGAAGATAAACATGGTTAAGTATATCTTGGTAACGATTGAGAATATCAAGAATGAAAATATGAAATTCTAAATAATTATGTATCTGGCTATTCTCTCAAAGATTAAAGTTATTTGTTTAGAATATTTTAGAATTCCATGCAGTTCCAAGCCGAGAAATTACAAGGTAATGTTGTTGTGTGTTGATACCCTAAGGAGGATGAATTCTGGTTTCTCTAATGAATTAGGATAATTTTATGATCTATCTGAAGAAGAATTAGAAGCACTGTCAAAGATTTTGGAAGTGGTTGAAACCTCTAAGAAAGGTGGAAGGAAGAGAAATATTAAGGTACGGGAAGAGAAAAGAAAAATCCCTATGGCTAAGGAAACTCATTCAGCACCACCAAAGACAAAGAAGAAAAAATACTATCCAGGTGAATTAGTGGATAAGTGGAGATAGGATAAGAAAAATAAGAAAAAAGGGGAGCCTAAGTTGGGATTGGATCCTATGAAGGAAAAATCCTTAAGAATAAAGGTTGCTGAAGAGCATGAGAAGCAACAGAAAAAGAATAAGCAAAAGAAGAAGATGTCTGAGGCTGAGATAGTATAATCTCTTCTCAAGGATGCTGAGAAATCATTTGAACAAATTTCTGTACTAGAATATTTTTCATTAGAACCATTACCAGAGACTCTGGGAAAGAAATTGGTGATTCTGGAATCATATCCTGAAGAATAAATAGTTAAAGAATAAGAAGTGTAAGAAGAAGAAAAAGGCAGTGGTGATTCCAAATATATAATAAATAAAGTTGAATATTACCATGATAAGGAAAGTCCATATATAAAATTTTCGAGCCGGACTTCCCAAGTCGAATCCTCAATACTTGCTACACCAGGGAATGAAGAGAAGGATCCGGAAGAAGTAAAAAGCCCCTCTTAAGAAGAAAGAAGTAATCATGATTTAATTCATCTGGATGATCAAGTGGTTGATGCAAAGAAAGAGGATGTTCAGGAAGATAAGATTGTTTAGCTATCAGATAGTGAACACAAATCTCCCAAAGCACAAGACATCATTCTAAGAGCTGATAAGAGAAAGAAGGTGGAAGTAGATACACCTAGTAAATCTATGGTGAAGAAAAAAGATGTTGGTGCATCATCAAAGAGAAAAGTTGAGGTCATTGAAAAAGAATCATCACCAACCAAACACTCAAATTCAAAATCATCCTCCCTTGGAAATGATTTTTTTGTTCAGTCATTGAAAAAGCTGGTTCATACTATTCCCTTATTTCCAAGCATAGACTCAATATTTTAGATGCTTCAGCATAAGATAAATCATAAATCAGATTCAGTTTCCATGGTTATGGATAAATGTGTTGAACTAGAGGCAGATTTAAAAACCTTCCACCTTGGTTATGAGGCTCATAAAAGATATTTCAAGAAGATTATAAGATGGTCAAAGAAGACAATTGAAGAAATGATAATCTTTGATGAATTTCATGATAATTTCAAGGATGATTTTGACACCAAATATGGGAAGATCAAGGATATTATAAATAGTTTTGAGGAAAAGATGAGCCTAGAATAGACAACTCAGAAGTATGATGTTAAGGATCTGAATGGAAAGCTTAACTCTGTGGCCATAAATTGGAAGAGGGAAAGGGATCTCATAATTGAGATTGAAGAGAATCATGTTAAGCAAGAAGAAGTGTTGAAATCTCATGTATAATTTCTTAAGGCTTAGGAAGAAAAAATTAAAACCATGGAGAAGAAGAATGAAGATTAGGATCAGTTGCTCAAGTATATGTAATAAGCTCACAATGATCTCAAGAATCTAAAAAACATTGCGAAGAAGCTGATGCCGAAGGATAAAGAAGGATAATTTCATTCCATTCTGATCTTTTCTTGTACTTTTTCCTTTTACAAATTGTTTCAACATTAATTAAATTTTGTTTGTTATTTATATAATTTTTTTGTGGTTATTTAGTATTAATTTTTTCAAGTACCAATTTTATTTCCATACCCTTTATTCCTTTTTGAAAATCACAAAGGGGGAGAAAGGAATGATAAAAATAATACTATGTAAGAATAGATTTCCCTATGTAAGTGGGAGTTCATCTAGAGGAAAGTTCTTATTGGTGAAGTTTTTAGAATGTAAAAAAATGAAAAATCTTATTCATGAAATCAAGAATATGATCCTTAGGGATTTCAAAGCCTAAGGGGGATTTAGTCATATTCACCATGATCCATAAGTAAAGGGAGATATGTTTTTATTTTCAAGTCCATAAAATTTCTAAATCCTTTGATTATTTTGTATAAGGATGTTTGTGTTTTCCAAAAAAGGGGATATTATTGAGTCAATAAGGTTTTCTTATGACTTTATCATTCCTTCAAGTTTTGAAAATCACAAAAACTCTATCTCAAGGAAAATTTTATTTCCCCAAAGATTTATCTTAATAAGGAAATTTTCCTTCTCTAAGGAAATTTCATCCTTACCTTTATTTTCATTGTTCATGTTATAGTTTCTCTAAATCTAACTCATTTTATTTTTTAGTGTAATATTTAGTTTCTGAATTTAGGTTATGAATTTTTTGAACTCAGACTCCAAATTCTTCTGAATTCAGGTTCCAGATTCTCTGAATACAGACTCCGAATTCTCTGAATTCAGACACTGAATTCATCTAAATTCAGGTTCTGAATTCTCTGAATTCTGACTCTGAATTCTTCTGAATTCAGGTTCTGAATTACCTGAATTCTAACTCTGAATTCTCTAAATTCAGACTTCAAATTCTTCTGAATTCTATGATTTCAGACTCTGAATTCCTTTGAATTAAGATTCTAAGTTCGTATAATTATGACTCTGAATTCCTCGTAATTCTAGTTCCGAATTCTCAGAATTCTGACTCTGAATTCCGAATTCTCTAAAATTCAAACTCTGAATTTATTGAAATTCTGATTCCAAATTATTCATAATTCTGTCTCCGAATTCCTCAAAATTCAAACTCCAAAGTTTGTATAATTCTGTTTCCAAATTCCATGAAAAACAGAATCTGAATATCCATGTAATATAGACTCCGAATGTTTATTTTCTTAGACCCCAAACTTTATTTTTCCCTAGACTATGAAATATAGATTTGGTTGACCAACCTTATTTTTCTTACCGTTGTTATATTTTTGAAACAATGTCGTATATTCTATTTCTAATTAATCATTGTTTGAGTGACACATGAATAGGTCCCTCTGATATTCAAGAAAAAATATTACCATTGGAGGAGGGAGCTGGCCATTGAATAAATGCCTATAAATATAAGATCATTTGAACAAGCTCTATACTTGAAAATTAATCTATTACTCTAGTGACCACATGCTGTTGAAGTTATTTCTAGAGAGAGACTCTCATTCCTTGTTCGTACCTAACATCTTATTTAGATTTCTTTGTGCGACTCTGATTGTTGTTGTGTACAATCGAGGGCTTTCGGGGATAGGAAGACATAGGTGCTAACTACCTTAAAGTTTGAGGACTTTCTAAATAAGAAAGATAGAGGTGCCAACTACCTTGAAGTATGAGGGCATGCGGGGATAGAAATACAGACACCGATATTTCTATAGAGGGCTTACACTGGTGTGGGTAAGATAGACTTTCTTGAAAGTATAAATCAAGGGACCTTTATCCAAGGTTGTTGGATACCCTACTCTTTGGGTTAAAAGATCTGATACTTGTTACTTGTATTGTTTTAGGTTTATTTTCCACTACATTTTGATTAATAAGGAATGTATAACTATCTTATACTTTATTGTACTTGTATACTCTGATTAATAAGATTCTATACGCTTTAAGGTAGAATCTTTTTCCTTGTAACTTTTCTTAAATTTCATTTCCGGAACCATATATTTAGAACCTAGAAATTTTGTGGAACTAAGAGGTCTTGTGAATTTACTTTGTTTAACCTTGTTAAACATAGTTTTTCTTAAGGTTAAATACAATGGTTTTATATCAAATTTAATGGTTCCAAAAGAATTTTTAAAGTATACAATTCACCCCTCTTGTATATTGAGCATCTACATTCATATTTTGATACTAAAAATATCCTCTTATGATATGAAGTTATTATTATTGAAGAATTGATATTATGAAATCCTTATTATTTTTACATCATTGGATGAATTATTCATGAGTGGTTCATCATAATCCTCATCTTGAAACATATTGGTACACTTTTCAGTGAGGGGAACAATATTTTCACATAAAAATAAAGTGAGTATGTGTTTTACTTTTAATTCCTTTCCCATCGTAAAGTGTGTGTAAAGTAAATACAAGATTTTGTCAAATTCCCATTATTTGGGGACATCCTCCCATGAGACTGCCTTCATTTTTCAGAACACCACTACCTGATAACTCTCATTTTCCAAAGAATCATTTTCAATTATTCTCATCTCATATGAAACATGAGTACTATGAACACTATCTAGTATAACCTATTTTAGATCCTTGTCCTCAAGCATGAGGATCATTATATTGAATTTTGGTGGATATCTTCTTAGGATCCTTTTAAAAATGTTGATATCATTTCGGGTTTTACTTATTCATTTCACATTCCCTATAGTAGCATTCACCCAATTAAATAATGAATCAAAAATTTCATTCACATTCATGCTCAATTACTTGTAATTATTTTATAGGATATATGATTTAACTTCACATACCTTATAATAGTCTTCTTGGATATATAAATTTCTCACACATGACATGTGAGGAAATAGATGATGTTATATTTATATATATTGTGTTATAAAAAGATCCACATGATGCATTGATGTAGTGAGATGAATTTTTACTGATTGATACTTGACTCAATTTTTTGTTTCAAATATATTTGACCTACCAAGGTTTATAATGGTAAATATTTAATAAAATATAATCTCATAAAAATTTTGCAATGTTATCATTGATCTCATGGAATAATTTTTACCCTCTATATATGTTTTGGTAGATTTTTGAGCATGTTGAATTTTAAATATTCATCATTTAAATAAATATTTTACCATGAGTTTAGTTTGTGGACACTTTTAAAAAAAAGTATTAGAATAAAATTATGAAACTACAATTTTGTATGTAATGTGGAATTATACCTAGGCCTGGTATAATTAATGCACCTAAACATTTATCATTGGACTATGTATTTTTAGGTCGTTTATTTAAAAGACTGCTTAACCAAATTAAGGGTTATAAATTCCCATTTTTATCTTTTTCCAAGGGATATAGATTTTCACCAATGATGAAACCTTATTTAGATCTAGAGGTATTAAAGATTCTCTTTTAGGAAGGAATTAATGGATTGGGAAGAAGATACAAATTCAGAATAAAAATGATGTTGATGATCGAATTGTGGGACATTGAAAAATGGATTGAAGAAACTTTGATTCAATATTAAGGTAGGGATTTGATGCCTAATTTTCTCTCTAATTTATAATTATTTTTTTAAAATTTATTCTTTATTGGTTATACTTCTATATGGTCAATATTAATTTGGTTTTTTAAAAGAATATAGGAGTATTTGTGAAAATTATTTTCATTAGTGATTTATTGGGAATTTACCTCAATTGAAATTCTTCCCATGGTTTTAATTAGGAACCTGCATTCATTATATATGAAAGTGAGTGAAAATACCTATGAATTATTGGGTGCTCAAGAATGTATTGAACATTGATAATTTTTTCTATTCCTCCCCATTCATGTATTTCGCATGATAAATGATCACTATCAACCTTATACAAGGAAGATAGTTCAATGAGGATGGAGATGGATCCTGAGAATATGAAAGCATGATGAGAACAACAAAATATAGAACTAACAATGGTAAGGGCATGCCACAAGGGTGCATGATAAGGGTTTGTGTGGTTTAAGACACCAAGGTGGAGGCACACAATGCGAGTATTAAGTTGGGAGTTGAGACCAATGATTTAGGTATGTATCAGTGAACTGAATGATTAGTAAATGATGATCGAGGTTCCAGGAAAGATCCTAGTGATTCCTAAGGCTCAATGAAAGATGGTGAGTAGAGATATGATTGTTGGGGTGCCAGATCTTGTGGCAGCAACAAATAAATCATAATAATCTATGAATATGGTGAAAACTAACTACATAGTGTGTAGTTTAGAGGAACACATGCCATGTATTGTATATGTTATGACACTATGGTTTTAAATGATTATAAATTTTATATTTAATTTACTAAAGTATCACAGATTTGGTAGAATAAGAATAACATGACTTAGGGTATGAAAGGTAATATACACAACCACCCCAATTAGTTTAGATAGAGTGTATTTTGAGTATATCCCATGTACGGGCCACATGACATGGAATGGTTCACAGTATATTCCTATGATGATATTCGTGGACCATACACCATGTTACCAATAGGATATTTCATGTGGTCCAGGACTACATGACTTAGGGATTTGGTCATACATGTTCAGTTCCCCCACAGGTTTCACAAACCATGTTTATCATCTTCAATGCTATGTAGAACAACCCCCACATGACATGTAGAGAGAGATATATTACCAAACTTATGATGAAGGGATATATTCCATGTACCTTGAAATGTTATGTCATGTACTTTTTTCATAAATTTAGGGCTTTACATTTCCTTTCTTGGGACTTGGATTTGGGTATGCGAGTGGTTTATCATAAAATTATTTCCATGAAGGACAAGATAGTTTACCCCTCATTAGTATTTAAGGTGGTATGTGAGTAGAATCAAATAGTTTAGTTTACTTAACACTATAGGTCCAACAATGTGGACTATGTATAAATATTGGAGTGGATAGAGTGTTAAGAACTCCTCAATCACTAAAATGGTGATAATGCATGGGTCTTCCACATTATTCATAGAGTTTTTTACTCCCCCAAATTTTGGGGGTGTAAGTCCACCAGATCAGGCATGCAGTCAGTACTCTATTTTCCCTAAAATTTACATCCCACACATAACTAATATTGTTATGAAATACCTAAATCAAGTGAGTCATGATTCTTATATTCATGGAGTTAAGCACAACATAATTTTATTTGAATTTCTTGATGAGGAATAGTTCCTCCATCCAGGTTAGTACTCCCTTGTCTCATGTATATAATTGGGTGAGGTCTGGGTCCCTTATTACTTTTTTTGAGAGGTCCATTGGTTTCTCCAATCTTTTGTAGGTATTTGAATAAGTATTTAATACTATATTAACCAAAAAATATTCTTGTAAAATGTGTGGGTTCCTTAATAAGTTTCTGGATCAATGAAATGAAAGTAAAAATAGTAGGGTGAGGTACTCCCTTGACTAACACACATAATTTAACAAGGATTAGGTCCCCAATTAAGGTTTTTTGTGGAAATATTTAAGATATAAATCCTAATTAGTTCGGATACTTTGAGATTTATAATAATTTCCTTTGATATGTGACATGAAGATGGGTTATTGATCTTATAATTTCTGATACATTCATTATTTTGGGAATATTGGTTTTTCTGTGAGGAATGAACCTCTTTGTGGTATTGGTGAGATGATTGGGACTTTACTATGTCCTTAGGACTTCTAGTTATATAGCATATATGGGTTTCTTACTTTCTTTTGAATCCTTATCTTATTTCAGATTCTTAGATAACATGTTGTTTTTATTTTCTTCATGGATTTTGGGAATCTTATATAGTCTTATTATACTCAAACATGTATGGTATTTGTGCCCAAACTTATTGTGCCTATACAGAAAAAACATATTTAAGAGTTGGTCTTTTGGCCATGGATATTGTGTTTCTTACTCGATGCTAATTCTTGATGGTGTATGGTTGTTTTTAGAGGTTTTTGATAGAGGTGGTGACCATTTTATGTGAGGTTAGATCTAGTAGTCCTTTAAGTGAGAAGAAACTATGTATTGTTTCATGTTTTTTGGGTTCTTATGCATTATCATATTTATAGTTCCTTTGGTGTTTGCCTATACGAAGTCATATTTATCATGTGATTTCTTAGGCGTTCATTATATACAAATAATTTTTTATTATATATATTGTTGGTGTTACTATTTATTTTTTTCATTGGTAACTTTTTTGTTTTTCATATTCTTATATACCTTGGCCACTGATGGATTTTATGACTTATTAGTGCTATTAACCATACCTTGACCAATTTAAGATGAGTATGGAGTGAAACACATATATTATCATTATTCTGAGAGGGGACTTGGTGGGAAAAGTAATCTTGGAGTGGTATTATAGTTATTCAATCCCTAGGGAATGTGTTTGGAGTTATTGGTATTATGAGGATTATTTTTGTAATTTAGATAAAATATGTTAAAAAAATTTATCTTGGTTTGAGACCAAGGGACCCAATACTGGTGTGGTGGATGATGTATCCATTCACTAGAATCTTGATAATCCATTCATCATGTAATAACTCTGAGGTATCATATTCAAGTTATAGTCAGTATGATACATGCATTACATAGTGGTTAGTTATGATCTTTCATTCTCTTCATGTGTTAGTTCATTATAATATTCATTAATTATTGTGGTTTCCTTATATTTAATGAAGGATTTGAATCATAAATAGCTAGACTGTATTTAGAGGAATGTTCATGATGATAAATTTCTTATGGTTGACCCTCTGGCCTCTGATCAATTTAGAGAAGAGGAATTGGTTTATAGACTCAAATGAGGTATATCCTTACTTATGGTCTGATGTATATTGACTCCCATTTTTCTTAGTGTAGGCCTTCTTGTATAATTTATGGTAGTTCTCACTAAGCTAGATAAGACTACCCAATTCTCAATTATATTATTTTTATTCAATAACTGAGGGTTCCCAGATTCTAAGGAGACGCTAATCCTAATGTGATAGATAATTTTTAGAAACTCAATAAATTTATTATATATTTTACATTATTAGTGAAATAAATATTCCTACATTGAGTTCTCTACATTGTAGAAAGATACATTAACAGATGATTTTTTTCTTCAACTCATGATGGGGATTCTCTTCTATGGTAAGAGTTTGATCCATATTTTTGTATTGTGTTATTTTTTATAGTGTTTAGGATAGTTCAATATCGGGTGATTCTAAAACTTTCATAGGATAGTGTGACTGTGTTTTAGTTTTTATTAGAGAGAACAGACCTTATGTGGTAATTTTGGATAGATTCATACTGGATTTATCCATCTCAGTAGTTATAGTATAGATTAAAATAGATATTTTGGTTTGGGGTTGTGCTATCCTGAAACACTACTTATGAAAAAGTCCCAGAGAGATAATTAAGAGACTTAAAACTCTTGGTAGAGATACACCCTAGTTTCAAGTGAAGCTTATAATTTTTTTATAAAGATATCCAGAGTGTTTTATATAGACCACCACATTTAATGTACTATTAATATCATATAATTATATTATAGTAAAATTAACCTACATGGATCCAAATTTGATTGAGAAGTTGGAGGCTCATGAGTATTTGGTGATAAAATATGTAAAGACCTAGTACCAATATCACTACCTTAAGTTAGTTCTTTTCAAGTGTGGAGTGTTGATTGTTAGTGTTGTGAATGATGTGTGAAATAGATAGAAATAGTTAGGTGAAATCTAGTATAGTTATAGTTAATATTATTTTCCTCTCTTTATGGACCATCGTACTGGTCAACATGAGTGTAGTCTGTTCATTCTGTATTGTATGTTTGGGCGTCCAATGTTCTAGTGGAACCCCATCTATAACTTTATCTATTGGAGAATTTACACTAATGGTGATCATCTTTCACTCACACCAACTGTTGATGTTATTCTATCCTTGGTGGATGGAGAGGTATTTTATCAGATTCCTTCATGAGTGATAAAACCCAATGGTGGAAAACATATAATAAATTGGTATCCCATTTTTAGTACTATATAGTGATATATAGTTAAGTAAATGAAGTGAGGTCCTCTGTTAGTGGTGAATATGAACCATAGGTATTTTGAGGAGTTATAACCTTAAAATTTTGTTTTCAGATACCTGTTAGGTGATAAATATGACTTTATATGCTACGGGTGTGTATGAAGATTCACTTGTTATGAATGTGGAGGAATGTGAAAATTCTTTTTAAGGTTGACATATGATTATCCCTTGATAAGATATAGAAACGTTCATCAACATGCATTTTGGAGTTATAATTCATGTGTTTCTTTGAAGTTTGAAAAAGATTTTTATAGTGTTCTTAATACACCTAAACCAAAACCTTTCTTGTCACAGTTCGTAGTGTTCAATAGTGATGTTCAGAATTCATAAATCCTTTATGTTCACTCTATGGATAGAGTAGTTTATGACCTTTTTAATTTTTTTGGTAGTGGTAGTTGATGAAATCAGAGTGGATCAAAAGTGATATGTCAGTTCACTCCCTTAATATAATTTTCTATGTCCAAATTATGAAAAACATTCTTGAATATATACCTTTGTAGTTGTGGATTCTTAATGGGAGAGGAGAAAATGTTTCCCCTTTGATTGAATATAGTGGCCCTATATTCTCCCTTTAATTGAGAGAGGCCCATAGTAGTGATTTTGATTTCATGGTATCATTTAAATTTTCATTCTTAGGTATTGTATGTATAGTTTATCATTTAAGGTGAGGAATTAGTCATCCACTTCCCTAGGTATTTAGTGGATTTCCCTTGATGTTCATATTGAATATTATAGTGGGCATGTTAAATAATGACCACCCTAGTGAAGCATATTCCTTGGTGTGTTATGTCTAACCAAACCTCTTATACATTCCCATCACATGGAAATTCTCACTATGCGATGAGGGTATTATTTGAATGTTATGGTTTTTGGTTACTCATGTTTTGGTAGGTTTCATCCTTAGTTATAGATCTGACATATCTAGGTCATCTGAATGATCATGACTATTCCCTGTAGATTGTGGTGAATTGGGAAACCTGAAGGATAGTGGTATGATACATGGATGTTTTAAAAGGTTGGTGTAGTTTCCTTATGTTCCCATAAGTTGTTTTCGAGAAGGATCGATGAAAACGCAACTCATTTTTTATAGTGGATGTGATCCAATTAAGGATCATGTTGCATATGGAATGTTTCCATAAATTATTATTAATATATTGGGAAAGAAGTTTTGTTTTCCTATGTACAATGAGATAGTGATTTTGGGATTTTTAATTAATAAAAGGTGATAATATAAAAGTCGATAAATATTTTAAAGAGTATGATTCCATGTATATCTTTTAGAGTTAGTGTAAAATATTTGTAAAGTTATGAATGGTGGATATTTTTTCGAAAAGTTGTTATCATATTAAGGTCATTATTAATTATCTTTAAAGTTTGGAAAGATAATGCCCCAACTAGAGGTGACCTTGACAATGAACCATTTGGATGTGGATCTGTCTGGTTCATGGTTTTACTTCATCCCATGTTATTACAAGACCTTTGATAATAAACTTTTATTAGTGTAATGTCTTGGTGAGACTAACATAAGGATTATTATGTTTATTCTAATATAATTCCATGAAAATAGATAGATTTTGTAGCTCTGGTGATGGAATAGGTGGTTCCCTTTCTAGATGGTTGTGTGTCAAGTTATCTCAAACATCAAAGATAAAAGGAGTGTGTGTGAGGGTTGATTATCTTTCCTTGATATTTTATTTATGAGTTCCCATGTTTTTTATCTATATTTATTCTTTTTTGGTATGAAAATTTTAAAATGTTGGGAGGATTTAGAGACTTAGGATATTCATGATTGATTCTTAGCTCAATTTTGAGGTTTAGACTCCTGGAACCTTAATATAAGTGTAGTATTAAATTTTCCCTAGTAGATGACCACATAAAATTTTCCCAATGGTTGTTTTGATCTTAGGGTATGTTATTTAGCCCTAGGATAACATTTCTTGAATTTATGATCACATTAGATTTTAATGGATTTTTGATATTTATTATTTAATTAAATATTAACCAATGATAACTGATGAAAATAACTCTTAAATGGTGTCTCATATAGAAATTGTAAAAAAAACAATTGTGTTTGGAATTGGGTGGTATACCTAGGTGAGGTATAAATTACATACCCGAGCATTGTGTTGTGGACTGTACATTTTTGGGCCTTTTATTTAAAAATACTAGTTAACTTAATAATGGGTTATCAATTCAATTTTAATCTTTTTTCCCATGGATATTCATTTTCACCAATTATTGAACCCTTGAGAGAGATATACGGATTATATAACAACTCTTGATAAGTAATAAATGGAACAGGAAGTGGAGAAAAATTTAGGAGCATAATGATGGTGATGATTAGATTGTGTGTCATCTATGGGCATATTGATGTGATGATATTCACCATATAGGTTGGAATTTGATTCTAAGAATTATGCATTAATATTATTTAAATTATTAAAATTTATTATTTTTTTGTGTGAATTCTATATGAACATGATTAATATTTTGATTTCAGAAAACATATAAGTATTCATGATAATAAATTTCCATTGATTATGTATTATAAATTAACATTAATTTAAACCCTTCCCACTATCTCAATCAGGATCCCTAATTCATCATATTCTATGTATAGTAAAAATACCTATGAATTCTTGGGTGTTTAAGAATTCACTAGACTAAAAAAATCCTTTTCTCTCCATTCTTTAATTTCTCGTGATAAATGATCACTTCCAACCTTCTATGTGGATATTTTTACTACAAGGATGTTACAGGATCATGAGAAGTCAACAAAAAGATATGAACAATGATGAATCGAATATGTTAGAGATGAGGGTTCACCATAAGGGTGGGAATAAAGGGTTTATATTGTTTGTGGTGTTTTATCAGAGTAAAGTAGTGAAATTGTTTATTCAAAACTTGAGAAAGAAAATTTAGATATGGTTTGGTGATTTGAAGGAATATAAGGTGATGATCAAGACATCGGAAAGGACCCAAATAGTTTTGGGGGCTTGACAAAAAGTTACATTCATGAGAATACACATTTGGAGAGTAAGTTCTAGTATTCACTATGAATAAATCATAATAATCTATAAATTTAGAGAGAATATGACTACACAGTATGTTATTCGGAGCAATACATGTCCTGTACCATCTAAAACAAGATTCTAGGGTTTAAAATGGTTATAAAATCACCTAGAATATAATAAATTATTGCAAACTATGCAGTAATTTATTTACACAAGTATGGTTGTGTTAGATTACATGTCTAACAACCTTTTTTGACTTATATTATGTGTTGTTGGTGTATATACCATGTACAGGACACACAGTATGGACTAGGTAATAGTAAATGACTAAGATGGCATCAAGAAATTAGTGTCACAAATCAATTACACCTATGGGATTCACACAAAATTTATTTCATCATACAAATAATGTAGATCAACCCCTACATGAAATGTGAACAATGGTATATGATTAGGCTTTTTTTGTAAGTGTTACACATTGTGTACACCTAATGTGAATGTTTTTTACTATAATTGGATATTTTCACATATTCTATCATATGAAACTAATTTGGGAATGTTAATAGACTATTTGGATTATTTATTCATTTAAAATATGATGGAATATCCCACTTTAGAACTCGATGTGATATGTGTGGTGAATCGGGTAGTTTAGTTTTTTATCCCCATTTGGCTGATGTTGGGGTTTAGGCATGATAATCAGAGTAGACTTGGTGTTAATAAATCCCATGATAATGAGCTAATAAAAGATCGTGGGCCCTCTATATTCTTCATAGAGTTCATTAATCCCCCATATTCATGAGTAATGGATCCTCCAAATCATTCATGGTGTATGTACTCCCTTGTCCTTGACATGTTCTGGGTCCCCTACACAATTGATAGAGTTTTGGACTCTCTCACTCAGATAATACATTGTTCATCAATCCATAGAATTAGGTACTCCCTTGATTGACGTGCATTGATCAATAAGGAATAGGTTATCTATTTTCATTTAGTACTCCCTCATTTGATGTCTATACTTCATCAAGACGGGTTCCCCTTGGTGCGTTTTCTGAGAGGCATGTGGGTTTCTCTCATGGATTGGTAGCTATGGACATAAGGGGTTAGTACTCCCTTAAATATAAATTATACATGGACAAACTGTGATTTTCTTAATAATTTTATAGTTAAATGTAATATAATTGAAGATAATAGGTTTTGGTACTCCAGTGATTTAAATAAATTCTTCAGTGAGGATTGAGCCCCAAGTTATGGTTTTTAGTAGAAATATGGTAGTTATAAATGATAAATAGTTTAGATACTTCAGGCCTTATAATACCTCGGGAACCCATTGTTCCTATTTGAGATAGAACTTATAATTGTTTTATTGACTTAAAAATTCATGAGAATTTAAATCTCCTATGAATCCTTAGTTTCTCATGTGGAATGATCATTTTTAGGAGTGAGTCCCCCATTTATGATATAACATGTTGTCTTTTCTTTTCTTTGTTGTTTCAAGGAATCCTAATAATTAGGTTTATATTAACCCTTTCACAGGATTTTCACCCACATGTGTTGTGTTTTACATATGATTTTATATATAGATATGGTTTCAGTGGGTGTAGAACTAGTGAATCTTGTGTGGAGTTAATTCTTGATGGTTCTTAGTGGAGCTTGGTAGAGCTTTGTAGATTATGAATGTGGTGGTGGCCGCTATAGGTGGAGTTTAGTCCATGAGTTCTCACAGTGAGTTGGAGTAATCCCTTGTTCCATGTTCATTAGGTTTGTATAATTTTTTAGATTTAAAATTCCTATTGTATTTTACTATGTGGATGTATATTTATCATTTGATGTTTCAAGATTTCATTGTATATAATTTAGTTTTTTTATATATACTGATGGTGATGCTTGTTTTTTATACATTGGTGATATTTTTTATTGTATATTTCTATATTATAAGGCCTCCCATGTATGTTATTCCTTATTGTTTTAAATCGTTGACCCATGGCCTATTGGATGCAGGTTTGTGGTGGCACACTCGAATGACCACTGACCCAAGAGGAGGATCAGTGGTTCCTATCATCTCAATTGAATCCTTTAGCATTGGAATCTAGATCCCTTTAGTATCCCTTTGAAAATTATCCACTTTCCATGCCTAAAAATATCCCATCAATATAACCACATAGATATCCATGCCCAAATATCAAAAACATTGTTTCATTTGATTCTTCTATAATTAAAAATTATTTCCATCAAATATTAGAATTTCTTTGTGATTGATGACTATTTCCATGGATTATTAGAGTGATTTCCACCAAATATAATCCTTCTCCTCTGATGTTACTTTTTTTCCACAAAAAAAGTAAATACCCATAAAGGGGGTGGAGAGGGAGGGTGAATCCATGTATTTTGATTTTATTCAAACAACCCTCACCAATGATCTTCTTCCACTATTAGTAAGAACACTTCACTCTTTGGATGGTTCTAGGCATAGTGGAAGTCTACTGGGTCAATTCCCAATGATGTTTTTCATCATTTATGACTAATATACTATAATAACATGAAAAAATAAAATACCTCATGATTATATCTAAATAAATATAATGAAATAATCCTATAATTATATAATGGGTCCTTCATGTTAAATTTATAATTAATTTAACAATACAAAAAAAATACCTTGATCTTGATATATTTATCTAATTTAAATATTTATTATTCAAACATAATTAAAGTTTTGTTGTCATTATTCAAAAAGGATCCAAAATAGAATCCCCTTGGTGGTGATCTACACATGCTCTATAATCTCTGAACATCACCAATAGATTTCATAGAGCTAGCATAGAGGTACCAATTTCTTTAAATCATTCATCTTGATTGCAACACAATCCTTTATTCGTGAAGAATAATCTCTCTATTTCTCTTATTCTTGAGAAGATGGAATGAGATGAAGGAAATATCTTAGACTTTAGAGGATTCCTAGAGATGTTCTTCATTGAGAGAATTTTATAGGGGGGTGTGTTGTACACAATACAAATGATTCCACACATTATTTAAAATGATATAAGTGGGTATATAAATATCTTGTGATTGAAATTTAAAATTACACAAATACCCTTAATAAAATAATAATCCTTATATATTCTCCATGATAATATAATTATAATAATATATAATAGCATGAATCAACTTGTAAAAATAAATATCATTTAATTGAATAAATAATTCCTTATTTATTTAAATGAAATTTAATGATTATACCATTTATTTTATCAGCCGTATAACTCATCTAGTATTACCTTCCATGACATTTACCAAACCATAAATTATAAATAAAAATTATTTATAATATAAATAAATAAATATTATATTAATGGTCTTCTGAATAAATATTTAGTTTTATATTCATATAATAAAATAAATATTTATTTAATAATAAATATTATTTATTATTTTTGAGAATAAATTAATAGATATATAAATATTCAATTTGATTATCTTGTGAATAAATATTCATTTAAATATTCAACTTGCTTTATAACTAATGGTTGAGTAAATGTGCTCAATAAATTTGAAATAAAAATTATTTCACAGTTTTAAGAATAATATATATTCCAACTGTTAAATATAAATAGTATTTAATTAATATATATAAAAACATTACTTTGGGACCCTATATGCCAATTCATCAATGGTATTAGGAGCCAGGCATTCCTGAAGTCCAATATCATCATTTTGTAACATGTAAAGGAACTCATAGAGGAAGTAATTAATATATCAACGATAACAGCCACATATGAATGATCATGATATAATATAATCCATCTGTATAGATATATTATAATCAATAAGGTTACATACATGTGTCATCAACATATGTTCTTGATTTATCTTTCTTTAATGAACTGAAATAAATTTTCAATACACCATGGAAATGGATTTAGTTTGGTATTTATATTAAAATCAAAGGTTATGAGATATCAATATACTTAAATATAAGGTATATATATTATATTGAAATATTAATTAATGAAATATCACTCATGATAAACTGAACATATCCTACATCACTACGATCAAAGGTCATCATGGTTTTCATTAATACATCAAAGTACATGAATCTTGATATACATTAATAATAACCTCAATTATAAGGATCATTACACATGTTCTCATATGTTAATTCAAATGACACACAAACATGCATAATTCTTATTAGAAGGTATATACTCATAATATCTAATCATTGAGTTTCCTATGTAAGAAATTCATGAGACGAAGTCATATCTACTTATGAGTACACACACTTGACAATCAACACACCATGTGTCCCATCATATAATGTCTTCCTAGCCATAAGATATAAGTTTAACAATATAATCATGAGAATTTAAGGTTCTCATCATAGTAGGGAATTTTTGAATCCTTTTAATGTGATAGATACTCTATTAAATTATCAAATTAATGTTATAACGAATAATATACATCGTATGATAAGATATTTATTCTTTAATCAATACTTTGAATATACTGGTACTTGAAATCATGAAGTATCTTGTTCTAGGAAACAAACTATAATAGACTCCCACTAGTAATATAGATAATTAATGGCTATAGAAAATTTTATCCACACATACTAAACATGCTTATTTCAGTTAAGGGTATAGATACTGAGCTCATTAAGTTCATGTGACTGTTCTGCTTAATGTATCTTCATCACTCAAAGAAAATCTTTCAAGAGTTGATAACACTGAGTATTTACCTTTTTCTCCTTATTACAAAAAATTCATCCTGTCCAATAACATTTTTAAAATTTATCAAGAAAATAATAATGCTCTTTTATTTTTTATAACCATGATTGTATCGAGTCATTGATAAAACACTTCTTAATCTACAATGTAAGTTTCCACAGACCAGGTTATTGTATATGTGGAAAAAAATTGATGTAATAAGTTTTTTATATAAATTAAATTTGCCTCATTTTGATCCTAAATAAAAATTATCAGAAATAAAACTAGTGTTATATACCCTTAAACACTATTATTCCCATTTCCCCTTTTATTAAAAACTTATATAGTTCTACTTTCACAAAATCTTTCAGACAATCCAAACTATAATTTTTTTCAGTTATTCTAGTTTTGTTTAATATTTCCACTTCATGAAAAATGAATATGTAATATCAAACATTAGTAAATACCATGGTATATAAGATATATTCCTATCACATAATATTATATTATTCTATCCTTAATAATAATCTTTCCACGTGCCCACGCACATTACCCTATAGATATTTTACACCTTTCAACTTAGGAAACAATTATGTCCTAGATTTTTCCATTTTTTTTCCAATACTTGGTCAACATATATAATATGAATAAATATAATAACATGTAGATATATTTATATATATATTATTTCTAAGAACTTATGTTGATATTTTTAATTAATTCTTAGTGATATCCATTCCTTTGTATTAGAAAAATTGTAAGTCAAAATATCAGTTTTCCATATGTTATCAATATATCTGACTTGTAAAATTATAATTATGGACCTAAAATCTTGTTGACACATAGAACTCCTTTATTATAAATGATTATTCTATGATCACTATGCTTTCTACTATCTATAAATGGATAGAGGAAGTTTTGATATCCTATTGTAATTCATGGATGTCACCAACTCTTTTGGTTATGTTATATAGACATATTTAATAGTATCTCCATTTAAGGAAACAAGACTTGAAATCTAACCTCCTAATAGAATTAAAATGTTGTTATGAAAAATATAATTCAAATGGTTCATTGTATGAAGACAGGTATAAAGTTTTCCTCAGATACTATAACTAAAATTATTTAACCTATCAATAATCAATTATGATTTATTTGTATTGGTTTCTACCATCCATGTAAAATTTATCTTGAATACTCACTAGTAATATCATGTCTTGAAACATCCAGAATATAGATCCCCTAAATTATGGTAAATTGAATCCATTATTAAATTCATATATACATTTCAATCTCATCATGTTTCATTTTACTACTTCATTGTAATAATTATTAGTTATATTGAATAATATATCACTAGTATTGGGGAAAATAAAACCACCTCTTTGATTTTTCAATATGTGCATTTTGAATAGCACCTCACACTCAACTTCATTGAGTTTTGTGTTCTTATTCCAACTCTTGTGCATCTGAAACTGAGACTTTATTAAAGTAATCCTACTCTCATGCTATTATAAAAATGGTTAATTGTGGTAGGATATTTTTAATGCGAAGTATACCCATCTAGATAGTCATAAAGTAACATGTATTTGTAATGTAAAATCATTTCCATCGCAAAACAAATTTATTTATTATTATTTGCAATAAGAATTGTTTCCCATCACAAATACCTTTGACGTGCATGCATGCCATTATGTATGAAGCATTATTAGCAATGGATAATAGTGATAGAGTGTTTTATCCATCGCTAATAGTCATCGTTAAAAATTAGTAGCAACAGATAATGAAATCCTTTGCAAAAAGCTCACACAATTTTCATTTTTTTTATGCGGAAAAAATCACATCTATTAACCCATTATTAATGGAATTTTATTAAATTAGGGTACACCCTTATTATCTTCTCCTAAAAATTTTTCTTTCTCTCCACACAGACATCTACTCATGAAACCCACTGATGAACTTCTTCCCAAATCACCTGGTGTATCTAATTTATTGCATATTTAAGTTTGAATGTCCATGGTATAGGCTTCTCTTCTCTCCTCTATTAATTTTATGATTTTTCTTTCAATCATGATAAAATTTGGGTTGGTAAAACCCTAGGTTTGAAAAATTACCTTATTTGGATGGTTTATTTGGTATTTAGGGTTACTGAAACTTATTATTCCCTATTTGGGTGTCCACCATTGAATACAATGTGTTTTGAGTCTGAAAAGGTTAATTCAAATTTATTTGATATATTTACCCAATATTTAACCTATATATTTAAGAGATTTTTTGTGTGTGTTTTTATTTGTTTATTTTGATATATCTAGCCATTCTACTTACTCTCGACATGCTTGTGCGTGCCTGCAGCTGCTAGAATTTCACACATTCTATGTGTATATATATAATCATATATATATATGATTGAAAACTATTTCATGTTATATATGTATATATATATACAAGGAAACCTTTTAAACTTATATATATATATATATAAACATTGAATGCTTTTTAGACCTATATATATATATGTAATGTGTTTATATTTATATGTACATAACTGTGCCAAACATGAATATTGTTGAATTTTTTTAAAGTGATTATTGAATGTTATTCCTTATTGTAATTATTTTGAAAGCAAGCTTATGATGATATAATTTTTTATGATTTATGGTAATTCTTGGATTGTGAGTGTGATATTAAACTATATTTGATTATTATATTATGATTGGTTTTCATTTGAATAAAACATGTGAATATTGTTTTTCAAACATTTGGATATATATATTTATATATTAACATGTGAATATACATATATAAACATTTTTAAAAAAATGTGGGCGTATTTTGATATATATATATATATATATCTGTGTGTGTGTTTGTATGTATGTATGTATAGATTTGATATGTATATATATTTTAAAAAAATGTGTCAAAATATATTTGATGCATATATATTTGATTAAGAAGTCATGTAATATATATATATATAACGTATCAAATACACAATAAATGAGTCTTTTAGAAAAATAATGACAAAATCAATTTAATGAAAGTGTTTAAACAAAACTTTTTTATAAGAAAAACATTTTTTATAAAAAAACATTATAACAACTATTTTAATGAAGAAGAATTAAGTATTAAAAATAAGTAATATTTATAAAAAATGTAGTTATTAATAATTAGTAAAAAATTATAATACGTCATAAAAAATATATAAAAACTCACAAAAATTAAAAATTTAGAATAATTAGTAAAAAGGAAGTATTAATTTAAATAATATGTAATGGTCATTAAATAATTTGTAAAAATTAATAAATAATTATTCAATATTAGTAATTATTAGTAAATGTTAATTTTAATTACTAAATATTATCAATAATTAGTAACTATGAGTAAATTACGATAATTTGTAAAAATTTGTAAAATAAAATATATGTAATACTAATAATTAATAAAATTTAGTAATATTTATTAAAATTTAAGTTATAATTAGTAAATAATTATTATTACTTAATACATGATTGTATAAATTACTAAAAATTAAATAATAGTTGTAATAATTAGTAAACAATTTGTAATGCCTTGTGAAAAAATATAAAAAAATAAAAATCATTAAAAATTCACAATAATTGATGGAGCTAAGTCCCTAGAACCATTCTTTTGAATAACTTTTTTTCATTTTTTTAATATTAATAAACTTATAAGCACATAAAGATTGTTCATCTACATGAGATAGTATATGATAATTCCCTAAGAGTAGTTGTCACACAGAAATGTCATAGCAGTTTCCCACTATGATTAGAACCCAGAAATGCCATGAAAACATTCTTAAATATATATTTTATATCCATATAAAATCATTTAAGGTACAAAATGATATAGTGTATCTGGGGTATAGACACATAGAAATTTTAGGCACCATCTCATAGTGAACGCTCTTGGTAATATTCAGTACTGAATATTACGAGAAGGAGACCTACCAGTTGGAAATCCACATTTATATATGACATCAGATGTTTTTATCGACAAATGTATGTATCGATACTTATACTTTAATATTATTATTAGTGAGTATTATAAGTCATTTACTTTTATGTATTGATGAAAAGCATTATGACATATGTTTGTTGTGTGGTAGGATATGTTGGGTGCGTTACGTATAATATTTCATTTATGAATAATGCTAGAATGGATTTATCCCTTCTATTATTTAACAAAAGTATATATCTAAAGTCTTTTGATAGAAATTATATATACAAAATAATTCTATATCCATTTTGTTCTATAGTCATGTTTGATTTTAGTAAATTCAAATAAAGTGACATCAAGCATATAGGTTGATGGCACCATCATGCAACTGGCTTCATTAAAGATATCTTGATAAAGGGATTATATAAAAAAGTAAGTTTATATATGAGGTAGGGTTTCCTTTATGTGTTTATAGAATCTAACCTTGGACTTTAGGCTGCTTTGCCTAATTCCACTGAGAAAGAGGGCTAGAGGGTCACAAGCTAAGTGTATCCAGAGTCTCAGTTAAATAATATATTATTATTTATTATTTAACAAGTTGAATAAATGTTATTCCTGAAAGTGGTTTAATAATTATTCATGTTTTATTGATCATATTTCTTTTTTCACCAGTTATTTAAGAGAATATTATGTGGGTATAATATTTAATAAATATTTATCTATTATTTAGAAAACATAATATTTATTTATTTATTGGCGAATAATATTGTGATATTTATTTACTAAATAAACAGTCCTTATTCAAGGCTTGATAAATATTATGGATAAATTGAGGAATGATTTTAATGGTCTAATGATAAATAATATATATTGAATATTATTTGATAAAATAATATTTAATTTAATACATTAGTTTAGAAAATTTAAATAAATATTATTATTATTATTATTATTATTATTATTATTGATATGGGGTTTTACTGGGATTATAAAAATAATAATGGTGCATGTGAAATTATTATTTTCTATCCCAAGTTTTTATAAACCTGATTATATTATTTTTATACAGAGCCTATTCATTTTTTGGTTGTTCCCAACAACGTCCAACGAGAGTCCTCTCAAGCCCAAGATGTGCTTCTCTCCCAAAACAATCCCAATAATGGAGAGTTATATTACTCCCCCTTACACTCTCAATTTTAGATAGATCAAGTAGAATCATTGGGAAGTGATTATTAGATAAATCAAAAGTGAACGATAAAAGTGATAGGGTTTTCCATGCTCGCACCCAGATATTCCTATGGTGATGTTCATAGATTCTTGGAAAAAGTGTGGATCACCGAAATGCGATGATGGTACGACATAGATCCATTGTAAAATATTTCAACGAAGAAATAATTTCTCACAAGTTAATTCTTTAATTTCATAAATTAATTATAAATAATATGTGATGAGCCTCCTCTTTGGTTAAAGTATTTATCAATTTTTTATATTTTTTATTTAGTTTTGTTGATCAAGGTGTTTATCATCATATAAATATCAGATTAATCATCGATCATGAAAAAAATATGAGTTCTGAATGAAACATCCATCTATTCCACTGTATATAGAACCATAAAATGGTATCAGAGGGGTTGCATAATTATTTATAAGTATTTAAAGATTGTTGAGTTATTTATGATTTTTTAATTAGTTTTCAGCTCCAGTTTAATCGTTCTTTAATCCAAATTATGATATCAGATTTATTCCTCTTGATTTCTTGTAAATATAATGAAATATATTAATTTTATGAATGAAATAAATTCAATGATCACATCTAGAGGTGCCGAAGAGTCTGGTCGGATAACACAAGAGTACACGACGTGTAACCCATAGGTACATGTCGTGTACTAGTTTTTAATGAAACATTAATTAATTAATAATTAATTTAATCCATGTGAATTTATTACACATAGTGAATTTAATTATACACCACATGTTGAAGAGGCTATCTAGAAACAAAATCATCCAAATTACATGTCGTGTAACTTTAGTACATGATGTTTTGCCACTTAATCACAGACGGACCATGTATTCTTTTATAAACATACATGACTAGAGTTAGTGTAACTCAGGGGCCACACACCACGTAGCCCCTGAACACATAATCTACTCTAATATTTTATGTGTCAATATAAAATTTTGATTCCCTAGGTGTGTGCTGCGAATAGATGGTGAAAACAATATACACCATGTAACTCCAATGTAAATGTTTTGTACTTTTACTAAATTGTGAAGAATTGAACATTAATCTAATATACTTTTCAAACTTCATCAATATGTATTTCATGTGGCCATTAAGTTGATAGTACACACCATGTGACAACTTATATTTATATATATAAATGTTTGATTAATTTATGCACAATGTTCAGATATACATATCATGTAAATTTTTTATTGTAGTTATTACTCTACACAAAATGATGTATAACATGATATGTAAATACCATGTGTTTCATGAGGTCATTAAGTTGAAAGTACATTCCATGAAATTACATAATAATTCTTGTATGTCATTTGTCTCAAGAGTAAACAGTGTTTGAGTATAATACATGTCGGGTAGTTCAGACGTGTAATCACCATGTTGCCTCTAAGGTATATTATATACATGGTTAATTTTAAATAAATTTATTTAATTTGTTTAAAATTTTAATGGATGAGAATATCAAGAAAATTTGTATGATAATTAATATAAAATAATTTATTAATTAAAAAATATAATTAGTTGATTGGATAATGATTTATCTTAAATAATAATAATTAAAATTGAATGTTATTTTTATTAAATTTGTAATTTTTTTCATGCATGTGGAAAATCATGAGATTATACCGTACATTTTTATGTGATTTATTTCATTTATTTGTTATTAAATTAAATTTTTGTTATGTGTCTCATCTCTAATCTCATTATGTAATGGAATTTGTGTCCATGGTATCTTTTTTGTAAAAACCATAACTAATCCTTTGGTTTTCTCACCTATGTGTGAGTAAAAGAATATGTAATGGATAGAGCTCCCGAGCTAGTGGAGGCGGTTTAATTTTGGAGTTGAGGTGAAACTAATCTAGGAGTGATAAATAGGTGAACATGTGGGAAGCTAAAACATGAACCAAAAATGGTTCAAGGTTTTTTTTCCTAGGTCAGTGGTTAGTTAATCATCCACTAAATGAACTAACCATTAGTAAACTACCATGAAGATGCCACTTTATTATTTTATTTTTATCAATTTTCATTCTTATTTCATTTATGGATGTTTTTTTGAGATCATGTGAATTAATAAATTAACAAGCATGCAACATATAACTAAAATAAATTGACTTATGTGTAAATATTATCTAAGACATCAATTTTCACTAATGTAAATCTACATAATATTAAAAAACATGTAATAAATATAATAATTGTAAATTTATGTATAAAAGATAAAATCCATGAATTATATATATATTATATCGGTATAGTCTTCCACTACTTTAGTTAAAATTGAACCACAGTTCAAAGTGCTTGACCATCCAAAGTTGGGGTTCTTTTAATTATTAGGGAATTCTAACTTGATGTTTTGGGTTTACTTAACTTAGTTCGCATAAAGGGTTGATAACCATATTAGAACTTGGTGTAACTGAGGGGAAAAGATTGAGTAAATCCAATTTAAGTATTTCTATATTGGTGAGTATACTAAATTGATCAAGGAACTATCAGTTAATGCAATTGTAATTTGGAATTCATACCTAAAACCCTTAAAATTTCTTGACAAGAAAAATTCAAGGTAATTATAAGGGGGTATACATCTTTTCCACTATAATTTCCATGAAACAATATATTATTAATCTAATGGTGAGGTCTATTTGGTTTTAATAAAATAGGGGGATATTAATAAATATAATATTTATTTATTTATCTAAATTTTATAGGATAAAGTACTAAAACAATGATCATCTTATTTGTAGAAAAAAAATAAAAATAACTTTAATAATATCACTATAATCCATACTTGATAAGGATAACCTTATCAATTGCACAAATTTATAATAATAGAAAAGGTTCTTATGGGTTATCCTACACCATGAAAGGAAATTGCATGTGTTGGGCGAACCAACTCCTGATTCTCCTGGTAATGAGGCTAGTCAAGAGGAGTTGTATCTCTATGAGAAACATTTGAAAAATTCTATATATATTCAATTTTTCATTCTATATTATATAAAAAATTATCTTTTGAAGCAACATGAGGACATGGATGCATATATCATGATACCCCACCTTTAATATCTCTATCAAGAGAAGGAGAGATAAGAGAGATATGAGATCTCTAATTTTTGTTTTACAACTATGCTTGGAGAGTTAGTGCTAGTTGGGCCTCATGTAGTCAATATTATTGGATACATTGACTGATTAGACATCATAGGGATTAAATTCCAAGATGAGTTTTGCATAGATCTGATACTTTATTGACTACCCAAGTCCTTCTCCATTTTTATTGTTAATTATAATGTGATAAATTATGAGAAGATTCTTTCAAAACTTATTACTCTAATTTACTGATTAGATAATTAAATGGGGTGTTACATAACCACAATACGTATGGTGAATAAGAAATGGAAGAACAAGGTGGAGGGGAAAAATACTCATAACAAGTCTAAATCTTATGAGCAACGTCCTTCCTAGAAGAGGAAGATCCAGAGGTAGGTCAAGGAAAACGAGGCAATATATTTTTCTTGTGGTAATAAAGGCCACTAGAAGAGGAAATTCATCTATAATTAAGTGGAATATAATGGTACATTTATTATTTAATTTAATATTTCAATATCTACACATTGGGTATTAGATAAATCTTGTGGTGCTTACATATTTATCAAAATATAGAAACCAAGTAGATTCTAAAAGATTTCTACAGGATAGGTGGATTTTTGTGCTGCCAATGGTGTGACTCTAGATGCTCTAGACACTGATGACTACCACCTTTCATTACCAACAAAAATTATATTGGTTTTAAGGGATTATTATTGTGTTCCAAGTTTTACCACGAACATAATGTGCATATCATGTCTAGATGCATAAGGTTTTATTTTCAAATTTGGAAATTAAAGTTATTTATTTTATAAAGAAAACATATGTTATGGTATGGCACATTTAAATAATGTTCTTAATGTATAAAATTAAGAAAATCAAGTATTGGAAATATATAATAAATCATGTTCACACGACTCATATAACACCCAGTTAAGGAATGACCTCCTTTGTTGTGTAAATGAGAATCATTTGACAAAGCTCTATCAAGATGGTTATTTAGACTCCTCTGAGCTAAAACCACTTGAACAATTCCATACTTTTTTACCAAGGAAAAATTACCAAACCACCATTTAGTGGATAGGGTGAAAGGGCCATAATAATTATAGTATTGGCACACACTGATGTGTGTGGACCATTTATAGTAGAATCTAAAGGTTGATATTCTTACATCATAGCTTTTAATGATGGATTGAGTAGATATGGATATGTATACTTAATGAGGTATAAATTTGAGACCTTTGATAAATTAAAAGAATCAAATAATGAATTATAAAATAAACATAAAAATAGATAAAGAATTTTTTATCAAAATAAATGTAATCAATATCCTAACCAATAGTTTATCAACTTTCTATTGGAGTTTGGGATCCTATCTCAACTCACTCCACCTTACACACTACAGTGGAATGTCTTTAGTGAATGTAGGAAACATCATTAGTTCACATGGTATCATTTTTTATTTTTCATGCAGATATTCCAAAATCCATTTAGGGATATTCATTGTAAACTGTAACATATACATTAAAATGAGAACCAATGCAGAAAACGAAATTTCCTTCTACTTATGGAGTGGAAATATTCACATTTTTTCATATACACATGTATGGGTTTGAGAGGTGTTTGTTAAGGCCTTATCAATAAAAAAACTAACACCTTATGGAAAAAAATTACCTTTATAGGTTATACTAAGGAAATAAAGGGATACTACCTATACTACCCCTTAGAAAGAAAGTTATTATTGTCATACAAGCCATATTTCTTGAGAGGCAGCACATTATAAAGAAGTATAATGGGAGAAAGATTAAATTCAATGAATTTGATGCTCAAGATATGAAATATTTGGTATAATAATAGATTCTATAGGTCCTCTAGGAAAAAGTAGTTCCTAAAACATAAGTACTTCATAGGATAACTATAAATGTAAGAGAACTATAGAGATATAGTTTTCTAGTCAATGAAGATGGTGACTCATTATTTGTTTACAATGATGAACATATCTATTACAATGAAATAGTAGAGAGATCTGAAGCTACAAGATAGAAAGAAGCCATGAATTCTAAATTTTATTCCATGTATCAAAACGATGTTTGGGTTCTAATCAACATGCTCGTTGATGTGAATCATGTAGGGTGAAAATGGGAATTCAAGAGAAAATAGGATATGAAAGGTAAACTAAACACTGATAAAGTTTGGATAGTGTCCATATGGTTTAAAAAGCATCAAATAATTAAATATGACAAAACCATTTCACCAGTTTCCATGTTTAAATTCAATAGAATTATACTTTCTATAGAATCTTACCATGACTATGAAAGTTGTAAGGTGAGCTTAAAAACTTATTTTCTTAATGGGAACCTTTAATAAGATGTATATATGACACATCCATAAGGGTTTTTGAATCTAGGTGATGCCAAAAGGTTATAAAGTTTTCATGGATACATTTATAGATTCATGCAAGCACCAAGGTCATGGAACATTCGATTCAATAAAGATATAAAATAATTTGGTCTCATTAAAAACTAATTTATCCATGTGTTTACAATAGGTTTAGTGGGAAAGAATTCATTATCCTATTGGTATATATTGATGACATATTAATTATTGTAAATGACATACCATTCTTACAATCCATTAGGGACTGGTTAAAAAAGTGTTTCTTTATAAAGGGATTAAGTGAAGTAGCCTATATTCTAGGGATTAAGATAATTTAAGACATATTCAAGAGACTTATTGGACTAAGTTAAAGTAAATACATTGACTAGATACTAAATTTATTCAGTATGGAATAATCCAAGAGGGGGTTGGTTCCAATGTCATATGGAGTGCATCGTTTTATAAAAAAGTATCCTCAGACACAATAGCTAAAAGAGAGAATGAGTAATATCTCATACCATTCAGCTATAGGATCAATAATGTATGTCATATTATGCACTAGAACTGATTTTTCCTATGCATTGTTCATCTTAGGAAGATATCAAGATGATATATGGTGATAGAATCGGTCTATTTTTAAGGCTACCATTAAGAAAATAAGAAGAATTGAGGATATATTACTAGTGTATGGTGGTAATGAGGAGCTGATTTCTGGTGTTATACTAATGATTATTTTGAAATAGATCAGAATGATCTGAAGTCAGAGTTAGGATATGTTTATGACTCAATGGATGAGCTTTGAACTGGAAGAGTTCAAAGAATCAAGTTGTTGAAAATTTTACAATGGAGTATATATATATAGAGGCTTCTGATTTAGTCAAGGAATCTATTAGGATATGAAATTTTTTCTAGGATCAAGATGTGGTGCCTATCAGTAAAGACCCTATCATAATGTATTGTGATAATATTACAGTGGTAGATCTTTCAAAAGAGCCAAGGTCAAACCAATAGAAAAATCATATACTCCAAAAGTATCACCTATTGAGGGATTTTTATCATAGTTCTAGAGTTTCATTAATCATATTTCCCATATAAAAAAATGTGGTGGACCCTTTATTAAAGGCCCATCTCAGCAAGAGATGAGTATCATGTTAGAGCTAGCGGGCTGAGGGTTGTTTGCAGTTGCCTCTAGTGTAAGTGGTAGTTTTTTGGAGTTGGTTCCTTAAAATCAACTTCTAAATACTTTATGATAACATGTATTCTTTTTTGAATATTAATAAACTTTTTATCACATCATGATTTTTCTTTTGAGTGAAATAGTATGTGATAATGTCTTAACAGTAGCTGTCTCACTAAAAGGTCATAAAATTACCTCGCTATGATGAGAACCCATAAGTGTCATGATAGTAATCTTAAATATATGTTCTATAGCTGAATGAAATAATTTGAGAGATAAAAATGATACAGACAATCAAGGGTGGATACTCATAATACTTTGATGCACCTTCACTTGGGGTACACCCTTGGTAATATACAGTATAGGATATTATGATAACAAGACCCATCGGTTGGAAATATGAATTTAAATGTTCATTGGATGTTCCTATCTGTGGATTTGTGTATTAATTATTATAATTTAAAATTTTTATTAATGAGTGTTATAATTCATGTACTTTGATGTATTGATGAAAACCATGATGACATATGTTCATGGTGATGTAGGATGCATTGGTTGCATCATGAGTAATATTTCAATGATGAATAATGAGAGAAATGATTTTTACCTTCTATTATTTACCGGAATTTTATATCTTATGCACTTTGATGAAAATTATATGTCCTAAATATATCCATGGAAATGGTGTTCTATAGGAAGATTTGATTGTTGGAAATTTAAATAAAGATACATCAAGAACATAGGTTGATAGCCCCATCATGAAACCTACTTGATTAAAGATATCATGATAAAGGGATTATATTACATAGTAAACATCCATATGAGGTATTACGTCATTACAACACTAACTTATTTATCTTGTGGTGTCTTTTCATGTTGTTAAATTCTAACTTTCCTTTTTAGGATACTTATCCAAATGCCACTGAGAAAGATTCCAAGAGTGTCACACAATGAGTGTATCCAGAATCTCAATTAAATAATATATTATTATTTATTATTTAACAAGTTTATTAAATGTTATTCTCACATGTGGATTAATAATTATTCATGTTTTCTTGATCGCATATATTCTGTCACCAATTATTTGAGATAATATTATGTGAGCATAATACTTAATAAATATTTATTTTTTATTTAGTGAATATAATGTTTATTTATTTATATGTGAATAATGAAATGATATTTATTTACTAAATAAATATTCATTATTCAATTATAGATAAATATTATGGAGGAATTATGAACCAAGTTTAATGGTTTGGTGAGGAATAATATATATTGAATATTATTTGATTAAATAATATTTCATTTAATTAGTATTTTTATTGCATGTCAAGAAATAATAACAGTATTATTATTATTATAAAAAAGGGGTTCCATTGGGATTACAAAAATAATAAGGGTACATGTGAAATTATTATTTTATAACCCTAGCGGTATATAAACCCAATTATATTACTTTTCTAGAGAGACAATTTATTTTTTGGTTGTGCACGATGATATGTGGAGAAAATTCTCTCAAGACCAAGAGAGATACCTCTCCCAGAATGCTACTAAGAATGGAGAGAGATCTCCATCCACATTTCACTATTGACTCTAGATAGATCAAGGAGTATAAGGCCCCAGCCTTAAACATTACTTAATATTGAGATATTTCAAGAATACACCTTGAGGATCTTTTCAGGTTTAGAGTTTTAGAGAATTAGATCATAAAACTTGCATTACATCCCACATTTAAACAAAGTGGTTACAATAAAAGATAGTATTCATTTTTTCCCATCAACATAAACATATTTAAAATAAAACATGGATTCTTTCTTGACACTTCCTTGACACTATCATCATATCATGTACCCTTCCCTTGACCTGTGAAAAAAATTTCAAAACCTTGGGATAAGCATAAAAAGCACAGTAAGGGATCTAAAAATATGGAAAGGAAACATGAGTACATGTATACATAATAATCAATGAAATCATACTCTAATCATAAAACATAATCACTTTAATATACCTCATCAAATTGTGAATAAATCATAGAAATCATAAGACATAAAGGTAACTTGAGGCATTCATAACATTCTTACATAGGGAGTAACCCTCTTGGTTACGTTTGAAATACCCATCACAGAATATTCCATAAATATATTTGGAGAAACCTTAACATTTAACTCCTTCGCTTTACCCAATGAATTGAAGATCTATATCGGGCTCACCCGTCCTTAGTTTATCATGGAACCACCCGTCTTCATAATAATGCCCAAAAACCATAACATAATTGTATCACATAAAACATGCATAAAGGAAACATAACATTTCCACTTTTCAATCACAAGATATCAATACAACAAATTGATATAAAAACATTATGAAAACCATTTTTAATACCAAAATTAAATTAAATTAAAATATGGTATTTCTTTTTCTTTTAAAAAAAAGGTATGGCTTGTAGAGGAAGCCGAAACTCAAATAATGGTCACGGTGGAGGAGAAGTCGTTGTCATCGCATAAGTACGACAAAAAAATTCCCTTTTATCATTTAGTAAAACTCTTAGTATAAAAAAGATTCCTTTTGGATAAACGTAAAAGTCAAAGGGGTTTATACACCGTATAAAAGAAGGTTGTGTATAAAACAAAATATTACTCGATGAAAGGAGATTGACACGAAGTCCCATACCTCGGGTCTGACTTGACTCGATCGTTCTTTAACCTCCTGAATAATAAACTTGAGTTAATTTCTAATTTCTTAAGAACCTTTTTCAAGTTCATTATTCCTTTTATATCACTTATTACCATGTTATGAACACTATGTAATTATTTAAGTTAATAACGGTCGTTTTAACAACCATTGGTACTTGAGTCAAAAATAAACTCTTTATAATTACAATTTGTTCATGTATCCATTATATCTAGAGTTATACTCATGATTTAGATATCATATATATCATATATATCCAGTATATACATGCATTTATAATATTACATAACGTTTAGAGGTAAGAAATGAAATGCACCGTTCATGGAGACGGTAAGTCGTACGTACGCATGAATGCTACTTTCATTTCTATTTTGTATTTTATGGAATGGAATCATAATGATATAAAGGTATATTATAATTCCAGTATAATATCATATATAATATCATTAATTACATCCTTTATATGTCCCACATATGGCATTAACGAATCAAATCACTTTGAGGGGGTGGTAGTCCGCACTTCCTAAAATGAAGATATCGCGTTTACCCATAATAGAAACCATAAATGTATGCCATAAATTAAAAATACATAAGATTAAGTAAAACATAAACATATTATATATCATATATAAATATAGTGTCATCTTAATTTCCACCTTTGAAGGTGTTAAAAGAATATTGAACAATCATCGTTTCGTGAGGCATAAATCCACCATCCACAGAAACAGTATGTTCTTTAACCATTAGATGTAGGTGTGTGTAATTGTAGCTCAAATACTTCTTATAAAAACATCCTAGTATATGTAAGATACTGGTTCTGTTACAAAATAAATGAATAAAAATATTTTAGGGGGTAGGAGAAGAAAAATAAAACATAAGAACACAAGATAAGACACTACCTTTAAATCGGGTAACTCTTTTTGATTTGAGCTCAAAGGCTTCCTTGGGAAGCCTTACACCCAAAGTGAGGATTCTAGGAGTAATAGAGGGATGTGGAGAGACAAAATGAGCAGGGGTTGGCGGAGCCAAAGGCTTTCGAAGTGTGGGTAAGGTGGTAGAGGTGGGGGCCTTTTATAAAAGGAGAGGAGGGGCACTCTTGGAAAGTTGAGAAAAGATACTTTGTTATAAAATGATTTTCGGATAAAAAAGGTCCCACAATTATAAATTTCGAGTATAAGGTGATAAGGGTTCGAAATAAACCCATCCAATAGGTTTTTTACAAGTGTAGGTCTTATATTTTACATTTTATTTTCATTTTATTTAAATCGTTAAATAATGAGGTAATCGCTGCATCATCATGGTGTCATAAATAATTTAATTTATTTAAGGTCTAAAAATTATAAAAAAAATAATATGATGTATGAAATATTTTTATCTTTCCAATTACTATTTATAGTGCAAAAGATAATTTATTTAGACAAAATTAAAAATGTTTTACTCAGGTGATACATTCTTTGTTATATTTAACTTTCTTTAAAAATAAAAAGATAAAAAGTCATTATCACACAAAAGTGATTCCATGGGGTCCCCAAGTTTGGAACAAGGCATCCCATGGTCGGCCATGACACAACCATTAGTATTAGGACACATTTTGTGGTCATTTTTTATTATTATGATATTATTTTATTATCCTTAACTACTCGATTACTCATTAATCAAGATAATTAAAGACAATTACCGTCGTTACTATTCATAATGTCCAAAAAAAGAGTCTTAATTACATAATTTGGACCTTCTGATTCCAAATATTGAAACAATTTTAACAAATTTTAAACATATAAATTTCAATAATTAATTTAAAAAAAATCACGTTGTCAAAACAAATAGCGGGTTTTTTTGAAACAATACCTATGAAACGTTTGGCACTTTTTTATGCCCAATTCCAAAGTGAAATTAATCCCAATTACCACCATTGGATTACATGGTAAAAATATATTCTATTTACACTTTAAAACCAATTAAAATGATAATCTAACCATATAATTAAATTAGATGAAAAAGCAGTTTTGATGTAAAATGCAGTATTTTTCAGTATTCATTAAAAAATGAACATTGTTAGAAAAATACCAAAAATTTATCCAATGTAAATTTCAATATCCCAATCATAAATAATATGTTTATTTTGACAAATAGACCTTATAAAATTGTAAAAAATTTTGATTTAAAAATGGTTTGCCATCAAAAGGCAGTAAAACAATCTTTTAAAAATATTAGTGTATTCCATGCTTAAGATTGGATTTATTCTCATTTTAAGCCTCTAAAACACTATCTAATTCATAAATAGACATAGATAAAAATATATTTTATTCATTACTTACTTGGTATGTTACATCCTTCCCCCCTTTGGAAAATTGCGTCCCCGCAATTTATTTACCTATCTAAAAAGTGGGAGTATTTAGCCCTCATGGCATTTTCAGATTCCCATGTTGCCTCTTCAATCATGTGGTTTTTACACAAAACCTTTACCTGATGAATCACCTTATTCCATAACACTTGCTCCTTGTGTTCAAGAATCTGGACCGGTTGTTCCTCATAAGATAGGTTCTCTTCTAGCTGAACTACCTCTGGACTCAAAACATGAGATGGATCTGGCATGTACTTCCTTAACATTTAAACATGAAAAAAATTGTGTAACTAAGATAAACTCGGAAGCAAATCCACTCGGTAAGCAACTGATCCAACTCTCTCCAGAATTTCATATGGTCCAATGAACCTTGGACTCAACTTTCCATTCTTACCAAATCTCATCACACTTTTTCATGGTGAGACTTTGAGAAAAACATGATCACCTACCTCGAAAGAGAGATCCTTCCTCCTATTGTTCGCATAACTCTTCTACCTGCTCTGAGCTGTTCTCATGTGTTTCTGTATCAGCTGAACTTTTTCTGCCAACTCTTCTACCAATTCTGGTCCCATCAGCTTCCTTTCACCCACGTCATCCCAGAAAGCTGGAGTTCGACACTGCTTCCCATATAACGCCTCAAATGGTGCCATCAGTATACTGGAATGAAAACTGTTATTATAAGAAAACTCAACCAAAGAAAGATGTTGGTCCCAACTTCCCTGATAATCCATCGAACAAGCACGTAGCATATCTTCCAAAGTCTGAATTGTTCTTTCTGACTGCCCATCTGATTGAGGATGAAAAGTTGTACTAAAACTTAATTCAGTACCCAATGACTTTCGAAGGCCTTTCCAAAAGTTAGAAGTAAACATGGGATCACGATCAAATACAATGGAGAGAAGAACTCCATGTAACCTAACTATATCTTTAAGATATAAACGGGAAAGTTGATCTAGGGAAAAAGTATCTCGTATAGCAAGAAAATGTGCAGATTTAGTCAAGCAATCAACAATAACCCAGATTGCATTATTACCTTGAGGTGTCTTCGGCAATCCCACAACAAAGTCCATGGATATATTCTCCCATTTCAATTCTGGTACTGGTAAAGGCTGAATCATCCCTTTCAGTAACTGCTGCTCTGCTTTAACCTGTTGACAAGTCAAACACTTCACTGTAAAATCAGCAATATCTCTTTGAATTCTATTCCACCAGTAATACTCCCACAGATCTATGTACATCTTAGTACTGCTAGGATGAACTAAAAACGGAGAACTATGAGCTTCACATAACAACTCTCTCTTCAACTATGAATCACAAGTAACACACAATATCTTCTCAAATCTCAAAACACAATCATTATCAATTTTTAATTCAGTCAACTTACCCTTCTGAACCAGCTCTACCTTTTTCTGCAACTCACTGTCTTGCTTCTGTGCTTGCTTGATTCTGTCTGATAGAGAAGATTTCATTGATACCAGAAACAAAGCAGAAGGACATACTGAACCAAAAACTTTTATGCCAAATTTCATCAAATCTTTAACCAAAGGATCACGTTCCAAATACAACATTGTTAATGAGGCATTATTTTTTTGACTCAAAGCATCATCCACTTTATTTGCTTTTCCCGGTTGGTAATGAATTATACAATCATAATCCTTGATTAATTCTAGCCATCTCCTCTGTCTCATGTTCAATTCTTTCTGAGTGAATATATACTTTAAACTTCTATGATCATTATATATTTCACACTTTACTTCATACAAATGATGCCTCTAAATTTTTAGAGCAAAAACAACAGAAGCTAATTCCAAGTCATGTGTAGGGTAATTTACCTCATGAGTTTTCAACTGACATGAAGCATATGAAATTACCTGATCATTATGCATTAGTAAAAAACCAAGTACTTTCAATGAAGCATCACTATAGATAACAAACTCCCCATTCCTGTAAGTTAGTGCCAAAACTGGAGCCTTCACCAATCTTCATTTCAACTCCTGAAAAGAATCATCACATTCTTTTTTCCAGATAAACTTAACACCCTTCCGAGTTAGCTTAGTAATTGGACTAGATAACAGTGAAAAATTTTCAACAAACCTTCATTAGTAACCTGCCAAACCAAGAAAACTACGGATCTTGGTTACATTGGTGGGTCTTGGCCATTCTTCAACAACTTTTGTTTTAGTAGGATCAATAGTTATGCCATTTTTAAAAACAATGTGACCCAGGAAAGAAATTTGTTGTAGCCAAAACTCACATTTGATGAATTTTCCATACAGTTTCTTTTCTTTTATAGTTTTCAAGATAACCCTTAAATGACTTTCATTCTCCTATTTACATTTAGAAAACACCAAAATATCATCAATAAAAACAACCAACATTTTTCACCTGAGTCAACTGATCCATCACTGCAACAAACTGTTTAGTTCTGATTCTGACCATCTCTAGATACAGATTTGAAAGGTCATTTCCCTCTGTATGCCTTCCCAGAAACGATGTTTTGTTTCCTCTATGAAAAACCATTCTTAACACAGAAATATCTTAGGTGAAGCAACATGGTAATCTTCAAATGATGTATCATTTAAATTTGACCATTAAAAAAATATTTTCGGATAATCATTTAATAGAATTCTAACTCCTAAATTTGTCTAAACCGACCTCTGATACCAACTATAAGGCCCCAGCCTTAAACATTACTTAATCTTGAGATATTTCAAGAATACACCCTGAGGATCTTATCAGGTTTAGAGTTTTAGAGAATTAGATCATAAAACATGAATTACATCCCACATTTAAACAAAGTGGTTACAATAAAAGATAGTATTCAATTTTTCCAATCAAGGGAAACATATTTAAAATAAAACATGGATTCTTTCTTGACACTTCCTTGACACTATCATCATATCATGTACCCTTCCCTTGACCTGTGAAAAACATTTCAAAAACTTGGGATGAGAATAAAAAGCTCAGTAAGGGATCTAAAAATATGGAAAGGAAACATGAGTACATGCATACATAAGAATCAATGAAATCATACTCTACTCATAAAACATAAGCACCTTAACATACCTCATCAAATCATGAATAAATCATAGAAATCATAAGACATAAAGGTAACTTGAGGCATTCATAACATTCTTACGTAGGGAGTAACCCTCTTGGTTACGTTTGGAATACCCATCATAGTATATTCCCTAAATCTATTTCGAGAAACCTTAACGTTTAACTCCTTCGCGTTACCCAATTCATTAGAGAGCTATATCGGGCTCACCTTCCCTTATTTTATCACGGAACCACCCGTCTTCATAATAATGCCCAAGAACCATAACATAATCGTATCACATAAAACATGCATAAAGGAAACATAACATTTCCACTTTTCAATCACAAGATATCAATACAACACATTGATATAAAAACATTATGAAAACCATTTTCAATACCAAAATAAAAGAAAATTAAAACATGGTATTTATTTTTATTTTAGAAAAAGGTATGGCTCGTAGAGGAAGCCGAAACTCAAATAATGGTCATGGCGGCAGAGAAGTTGTTGTCGCCGCATACGTACGAAAAAAACATTCCCTTTTGTCGTTTAGTAAAATGCTTAGTATAAAAATGATTCCTTTTGGATAAATGTAAAATTCAAAGGGGTTTATACACCGTATAAAATAATGTTGTGTATAAAACAAAATATGCCTCAATGAAAGGAGATTGAGACGAAGTCCCATACCTCGGGTCCGACATGACTCGATCGTTCTTTAACCTCCTGAATAATAAACTTGAGTTAATTTATACTTGCTTAAGAACCTTTTTCGATTTCATTATTTCTTTTATATCACTTATTACCATGTCATGAACACTATGTAATTATTTAAGTTAATAACGGTCGTTTTAACGATCATTGGTACTTGAGTCAAAAATAAACTCTTTATAATTACTAGTTGTTCATGTATCCATTATATCCAGAGTTATACTCATGATGTAGATATCATATATATCATATATATCTAGTATATACATGAATTTATAATATTACATAACGTTTAGAGGTAAGAAATGAAATGAACCGTTCATGGAGACGGTAAGCCGTACGTACGCATGAACGCTACTTTCATTTCTATTTCGTATTTTATGGAATGGAATCATAATGATATAAAGGTATATTATAATTCTAGTATAATATAATATATAATATAATTAATTATATCCTTTATACGTCCCACATATGGCATTAACGAATCAAATCACTTTGAGGGGGCAGTAGTCCGCACTTCCTAAAATGAAGATATCACATTTACCCATAATGGAAACCATAAAGGTATGCCATAAATGAAAAATACAGAAGATTAAGTAAAACATAAACATATTATATATCATATATAAATATAGTGTCATCTTAATGGCCACCTTTGAAGGTGTTAAAAGAATATTGAACAATCATTGTTTCGTGAGGCAGAAATTTTCCATCCACGGAAACAGTATGTTCTTTAACCATTAGATGTAGGTGTGTGTAAGTATAGCTTGAATTATTATTATAACAACATCCTAGTATATGGAATATACTAGTTTTGTTATAAAATAAATGAATAAAAAGATTTTAGGGGGTTGGAGAAGCAAAATAAAACATAAGAACACAAGAGAAGACACTACCTTTAAATCGGGTAACTCTTTCTGATTTGAGCTCAAAGGATTCCTTGGGAAGACTTCTGCCCAAAGTGAGGCTTCTAGGAGTAATAGAGGGATTGGTAGAGACAAATTGAGAAGGGTTTGGCTGATCCAAAGGCTTTGGAAGTGTGGGTAAGGTGGTAGAGGTGGGGGCCTTTTATAAGAGGAGAGGAGGGGCACTCTTGGAAAGTTAAGAAAATATACTTTGTTATAAAATGATTTTCGGATATAAAAGGTCCCAAAATTAGAAATTTCGAGGATACGGTGATAAGAGTTCGAAATCTACCCATCCAATACGTTTTTGACAAGTGTAGGTATTATATTTTACATTATATTTTCATTTTATTTAAATCATTAAATAATGAGGTAATCGCTGCATCATCATGGTGTCATAAATAATTTAATTTATTTAATGTCTAAAAATTATAAAAAAAATAATATGATGTATGAAATTTTTTTATATTTACAAGGACTATTTATAGTCTAAAAGATCATTTATGTAGACAAAATTAAAAATATTTTACTCAGGTGATACATTCTTTGTTATATTTAACTTTCTTTAAAAATAAAAAGATAAAAAGTCATTATCACACAAAAGTGATTCCATGGGGTCCCCAAGTTTGGCACAAGGAATCCCATGGTCGTCCATGAAACAACAAGTAGTATTATGACACATTTTGGGGTCATTTTGTATTATTATGATATTATTTTATTATCCTTAACTACCCGATTACTCATTAATCAAGATAATTACAGATAATTACCGTCGTTACTATTCATAATGTCCAAAAACAAGAGTCTTAATTACATAATTTGGACCTTCGGATTCCAAATATTGAATCCATTTTACCAAATTACAAAAATATAAATTTCAATAATTAATTTAAAAATAATTTTCGTTGTCAAAACAAATAGCGGGTTTTTTTGAAACAATATCTATGAAAAGTTTGGCACTTGTTTATGCCCAATTCCAAAGTGAAATTAATCCAAATGACCACCATTGGATTACATGGTAAAAATATATTCTATTTACACTTTAAAACCAATTAAAAAGATAATCTAACCATATAATTAAATTAGATGAAAAAGCAGTTTTGATGTAAAATGCAGTGTTTTTCAGTATTCATTAAAAAATGAACATTGTCAGAAAAATACCAAAAATTTATCCTATGTAAATTTCAATATCACAATCATAAATAATAAGTTTATTTTGACAAATATAGATTATAAAATTGTCAATAGTTTGATTTAAAAATGGTTTTCCATCAAAAGGCACTAAAACAATCTTTTAAAAATATTAGTGTATTCCATGCTTAAGATTGGATTTATTCTCATTTTAAGCCTCTAAAACCCTATCTAATTCATAAATAGACATAAATAAAAATATATATTATTCATTACATACTTGGTATGTTACAAGGACAATCCTTTGGAAGTGATTCTTAGTGCAATCAAAGGAAAAAAATACAAGTGATAGGATCTGTCGTGATAGCACCTGGATAATACTACGGAGGTGTTTAGATATTTGTGGAACACATGTGGATCACCACTAGAGGGAATAAATTCTTGATTTCTATAATTTTATGATGGTATGACACAGATCTATTATCATATCCATCAATAAAAAATAATTCTCACAAGGAAATTCTTTAATTGATAAAATTAATTATGAATAATAGGTGACGATCATGTGCTTCGGTTTCAGTGTTTATCCATTATCTATATTAATTAATTAAATTAAATTGATCAAGGAATTTATCATCATGTAAATCTTGTATTAATCATCGATCGTGATAAGAAATCTGAGTTGGGAATGACCCATCTAACACTTCCACTATGCTCGGGACCTTCAATAATTAGTAAAATGGTACAATTAATTACAATAATTAGTAATAATAATTAAATAATTTGTAATAGTTGATAAGTAATTAGTTAATATATGTAATAATTAGTAAATTTTGGTTTTAATTACTAAATAATATTAATAATTATTAAATGCGATTAAATTATGACAATTTGTAATAAATTGTAATCTAAAATATATGAAATACAACTAATTATTTAAAATTAGTAATATTTTTTAAAAGTTAGGTTATAATTAATAAATAATTAGTATTATTTAAAAAATAATTGTATAAACTAGTAAAAATTAAAAAATATATGTAATAATTAGTAAAACTCCATAAACATTTGTGATAAGTAGCCATATTTTTCCAAAATTAAAATATAATAAAAAAATTTAATTATTCACAATGAGAAATAAGTATTCTAATTTATATTTTTTTAGGTAAACATGGAATCAGTAATTAGACACCAAAATCTATTATGTGATCATTATTAGATTAATCATTGAAAATATCAACAGATCTGGTATAAATCTTATCTTAATTGAGGGTGTTGAAGCATTTATATCATTTTTATTGTCAAATTCATATTTTATTTATAAAGGAACAATTAAATGTATATATAAGAAATATGATATTAGGATATTAAAAACATTTAAAAATGTTGTACTTCATCTACTATGTTTTGGTTTTCAAAATGATTATGTTTTCTGTATCAACATGGTGTATAGAATTAAGTATAAAATACAAAAAAAAAAATTATTCTGGATCCATTATTCAAAAAATTTGTATATGAGGATATTGGATCATCTATTCCTAAAACAACAACTCGTAATGATATTCTAAATTCTGAATCATAGCCATCTCACTTTTTCAATTTTTTTAAATCTGTTAAAGAGGCCTTATATCCAGGATTCCAAATAAGCATACTTTAAGCTATTGTAAAATTTATGGCTATTAAACCATATTTTAGAATGAATAATAGTTGTTTTGAAAAAATATTTTCTTTGTCAAATAATTTTTTCATAATAGAAATTAATTACCAACAAGTTTTTATGAAAATAAGAGGTTGGCCCATAATTTGGGTCTTAATTATCAAAGTATCCATGTATGTTCAAATGATATCATCTTATATTATTTTGGTTATAAATCATTATTTAATTATCCAACATGAATATAATCGAGGTATAAATAGGAAAAACAAGGAAAGTCCAGATTTACTGTTAAACAGTTGTGATATTTTACAATTACACCCCATTTACAATGTCTATTTATTTCTCTCAACACATCTGCATTTGTGACATGGAATAAATCAAATATTTCTATTCATAAAATCATAAATCATCAATGTGATGGTGATTCCTGGAAAACATTTGATCAGATATATCCTTATTTTTCTTTAGAACCTCATAACAAACGGATGAGACATTCTACTTATATTTTTTTCGATTTGGTTCTTATGGTAGTCAATATTATTGTTGGCCTATTTTCATAACTTTATAAAACATACCTCCTTAGATACTGGTGAATAAACTATATATATGTTGCACTATTAATTCTAAGAAATTCAAAAAATAATATAAATGTTTATTTTAATTCATTTATTGATGAGTTAATTTCATTATGGAATGAATGTGTAACTGCATATCATATAGTTTCATATTATAATTTTACACTAAAGTTTGTATTAATGTTGAAAATCAAGGACTTTCTGGTCTATGGTATGTTATCTGGATAGGTTACACATTGTGTAAATTATTTCCATGCTGTATGGGTGAGAAAAAAGCATTTATCTTTCTCAATAAAAGAAAGACTGGTTATTTTGACTATCATTGAAGATTTTTTTCTATGGGTCACCCTTTTCTAAATAATTTAAATGATTTTACACAAGGTGGAATTAAAATAGATAAAACTCTAGTGATCATATCAAGTATTCTGATAAAATCCAATATCTCTTTATAATGTCCTATTACATTTGGACTAACTATAAATTAAGAAAATATATATGGTTTTTCTAGGGATCATAATTGGATAAAGTGAAGTATTTTTTGTGACATGACATATTAGTCTGATTTTTTTGTTCTTCACATGTTAGATGTAATGCATATTGAGAAGATTTTTTTATGACATATTTTATACCATGTTGGACTCACCTAGTAAAACCAAAGATTTTGTAAAGTAGTGGTTATATCTTGCCCAAATTTATAGGTTTTATGAACATGAATTGTTTGAAGATGAAATATCATAAAATTTAATAAAGCCAGAAGTAGTATACAAACTTTCTAAAGAATGTCATTCATTATTATGTGAATGGGTTAGAGATTTGATGTTACTAGATGTTTATACTTCTAATTTTTTCATTGAGTAATAAATATACATATTATTGAGTTAAAAAGTCATGATTGTTCTTTCATAAAAGAACTATCATAATGGAAAGTTTGTTATCTATTGGTCTTATAGGGCTGTTGAATTCTTCAATCTGGGATGTGTTGACCGAAATATCATATTTCTTCCAAGATATTTGTGTGGAAACATTATATTATGATGAATTGAGTATAATTTAAGAATATTTTGCTTTAATTTATTTTAAATTATAGAAAATATTCATGCACACCTTGTTTGACTGGATATAATATTTAATATTGAATTTTTCATATGAATCTAAATGTGGAGGGCTGAAACAATTCTGATTGATATAACCATTTGAGAGATTTATGAAAACATTAAAAAAGGAAGTCTGTAAGAAATCATCGGTTGAAGGGTCAATTTCATAAGCATACTTGCAGGAGGAAATTTTAAATTTATACTCATATGATTTTTAATATGAATATCCTTCAAAAACTAATTTCATAGGTCACAGTGAGTCAAATATTGATGATGTCATGGACCATCAGTTGTTAATTTTTATCAACCTGGTCTTGGTTTTCATGGTTATTGTGAATTATTTCTTTCATATGAAGAACTAAATAGGTCTCACACATATTTTCTACTCAATTGTGAATAAATGACATGATTTGAATTATAAATACTGCTTTTTTTACTTTTTTAATTTTTTTAATAGACAATTTTTAGAATTTTTTTGTAGACTCTATGATGAACATATCAAAAAATCATATAAAAATTACCCCTTTTCTCTTGAATAACATTGATAACAAAGTTTTGAATATTGGTTTCAAATATTGGTAAGTTAATTTGTTTATGATGGAACATTAAATAAATTTTTTAATGATATATATTATTAATACATTTTATTGTTTGTAGGCAACGCAACCTGAAAGTAAAATTTATAGTTGATAATGTGTATTAAAAAACCCTCCATTGAATTTGGTAAAATATTATAATGGTTATGTGGTTAATAGATTTCTATTTTATATGCACATATATGGATCATCAAAGAAATCACTGGATATTGGTGTTGGTTTGAAAGGATCTCATCATAAAGAAAGTGAAGTTGACTTTTATAGTATGTTGTATGAAATAATTGAGTTGTGTTATCTGGGACCAAATTATGTTACCATGTTTAAATGTTATTGGTTTAATACTAATTGAGGGTTATGAGTTCATTCATGACATGGAGGTGTTGACATTAAATATAATAGTCGTCTTGCCTAAAATAAACCATTTACGGTGGCACATCAAGAACATAAAGTTTTTTATGAAAATTATTGTGTTGTTTCAAGACATTTAAATGACTGGTGGAGTGTAATAAAAATGAAATCTCATGACAATACTTTTCTTGAAAATGAAAATGGTTCTTCAGAAGTAAAATATATTGAATTCTTTCAAGAAACATCCCCAAATACAACTCTTAATCAGTGATATATAAATATCTATGATGAATCCCCCTAGTTATGGGACTATGATATTGATAATGTTTAAGAAGTAATAAGGGATGATAAAACTGAGAGTCATATGGAATTTGAGGATGCTAAAGAGGATGATGAATAACTTTTCATTGATCAAGATGAGGATCAAGATTATAAATGATGTATTATATTCATGTACTTATTAGTTTTTTACTTTTTATATATGTATTAACAATTATTTACAAGTAATATTTTCTCTCTCGGATGGGTGGAGATATTTTTTGTGATCTATTTCATTCCCACTTTGATGCTGGTATTTATTAGTTTTTTATATTTGATATATATGTTAACAATTATTAATAAGTAAGAATATTATATTTTTTTTGGTATTTATTTTTTTATATTTGATAACTATATTAAAAATTATTTAGAGGTATGACTATTATATACTTATATTTATTTTTAAGTAATTATTATATTATATTTATTAGTTTTTTTTATGTTCCATATCTATACTAGCAATTTTTTACAAGGTTATTATTCTAAGATGTCCTAAGATGCTCATGATGATCTATTTCATTCTATCATTTATGTTGGAATTCACAATGATGATCCCAATTCATCTAACCTATGGGATACTACTATAGCACCACCTATTAAGAGGGTGTGTGGACTTTATAGATTAATTAATATGGACCTTATTCTAAAAATGTGTCCATCTTTTGATTTTGATCCTTGTTTAAAGAGGTATGTTCAATTATTCTAGGTAGTTATTTAATATTAATTTTTTTGTATTAATTTTTGTAATAATATTATGATTTTTTATTTTTATTTTCATAATTTTTTATATTTATCTATTGTTTAAGCCAATTCGACTCTAAAACATTATTTTTCTATGACATGGGTGTCATGGGATCAGGTACCCATTCTTTATCATCATCATATGTTTGATCACTAGATTGTATATTATTAAATAAATATTTTATTTTAAATTTATTTTATTAATAAAATTATATTTATAATTTTATGATAGAATTTATGGTCTCTAATTGATGACAGACAAAGAACTCATATCCAAGAGGCATGAGATATTTGCATACATGAATGTTTTTGTTAGTTTTTACACAACCTTGGAAAGCGATCCATATATAGAGTTTTATTACTGTTTTGGACTATTATTGCATCTCTCGTCAACCTGACTATGAATTGTGACCCTACTGGATATAAGATACTTTTATGAGGAGTTTATCATCTATATTTCAGAACAAGGGGAGTCAGGTCACACATAGGTCCAAAAGTCATAAATCGGGTATACATTGATGAAATATGGTATGTAATATTATTTATTATTTTATATATACTTTAAATGTAATGTTTTTGTAATATTATATTGCATGTTCATTAACTCTTTATTATGGAGCTTGAAGTTTACAAAAAAGTTATACATTGATCCCCGTATTTGATAACTTATCGGCAACCGACAACACCATATTTTGGGTAGTAATTTTTTTAAAAGTCTACTGATATTAATTATATTGTTATTTTAATTTCTTATTGTGATTAATGGAAATGTATGAGGCTGTAACTTCTCATTCAAGATATTTAATCTGAGAGAGAAGAGGATGTAACTTGAGAGATAGGTTTTGATGAGGGGCTTGGATACATGTGTTTTTGAATGGTTTCGAGAGAGTTAGATTGACTGTTATTAGTTCATGATTAACACCTACTAGTTATTATGGTAATTTTTTGATTTCATCATTTAGATTAATGGTGTCTCATTGAGAGTCTTTATTGTTGTCCACTGCATATTATGAATAAATTTTTTGAGATTTGGATGAGATGATTTAATGGATGTAGAGAGAACATGAGGAGGAGCATAAACAGCAATGTTTGAGAGATAGGAAAATGTTGGAGTATATGTGATGGATTATGTGTGGTTTTGGTATAGATTTTTCTCCCCCTAACCCTTTGAGTGATCCTCCTCCCCTAGATACTAGTTGGTCATGAATTTATTTTATAACTGTTATGTATCTTGATTTGATAAACATATTATTTGTGAAATCACTACGACAAAATTGGGTTTATCCTGCGCTATGGATTTAATAGTGCTAGCTAAAAATGATGTTAAAGACACCCTTTGTCGGTGATAAAAAAGATCTATTAAAGGGGTCTTTAACATCACTTTTTTTAGCACAGTTAAAGGGGGCCTTTATTCTTTACTTTTTATGAGTTCTGATACGGGGTGTTTTTTTATCAACACTTTTTTAGAAGCGCTGATAAATACCCCCCCTGTCAGCTCTTTTTTAGTAGTACTGATAATGGTATAATTAAAAAAAATATTTCATTAAGAATAATATATTAATATATAAATATATTTATATTGATATAAATATAATATATATATATATATATTTTAAATATGTTTTAGATAAGTTAAATAGGAATTTACACTTAATATATAATATATTTAGTAAAACTGGATTATAAAATAATTAAAAATATATTTTAAATTAAAAAATTACATATTATTACTGAGTAATAGTTATTTAATTACAATTTGAAAATAAAAAATCAAAAAAAATAATAAATATCTAAAATAAGTTTTAAACGTAACCATAACATCAAAAAATCCATAAATTGTGATATGGGTGTCTGTTTGGGCTCTACCACTAAAGTGACCCTCGCTTTACAAACAAGAAAATTACATAATTTTTAAGGAATACTTAAACATTATACAAACAGACACCCAAATAATGTAGTTATTATAGTTCCTTTGTAAACATGCAAACATAAACATTGGTACAAATGTGAGCTACAACAACTCCCACTAAGTTCTTCTTGACTAGTACCCTTCTTAGACATATCAAACATAGTACATATCATCATAAATTGGAGAAAATGAAACATAAATGGGTTGAGATAAAATTATAAGTAAGGGTAAATAAGGGAGACATGTAAGTATAAACATGAGCATAAGGGTATGAGAACATGATCCTGAAAATAAAAGATCATACCCTGCATATCAATGATCATGGCACAATGTTTGGAAGTTCATAAGACATGAATCATAATGAAATAAAAATAATAAGCCATGAAATCATAACATAGTAATAATACATGGAATTTTGGAAACATATAAGTATATACTGATTTCTATAGTATCCAAGGCATCAATTCCAAGACCATATTAGTGGAAAAAGTCCTTTACTAAACCGGGTAACCCCCATTCCATCCATGTGTTACTGAACCAAGTAACCCTTGTTCTCGACCTATATTAATGAACTAAGTAACCCTAATTCCAGACCTATATTCTTGAACTGAGTAACCCTCATTCCATCCATGTTTAATCTCATGAGATATAAAACTTTACTCAATGTATTTGAGGGAGATATAAGTCCCACCCTTCACATAATGAAATCAAACTTACTTGTGCCACAAGATCATAAATGGCCATATTGTAACCCATGAAATGAAAAGGGTATCATAAACATGTAAACATATTATAACATGTGTAAAGATACATGTTTCATAATAATTTCATAATAAACATAACATGTGAAAAGAAGCGGGTTTCAAAAGCATATAACATGTGGAAGAGAAACGAGTTTCATAACATCATGTCATAAAAACATAATTCTTTCAAATAAATAATATGAATAGATACATTGAATAATTCTTCATAAAGTCATGATTAACACCAATGGATGTTATCTTATATGGGAAATAATTTTTAAATATCTTTTAAAAACACTTCTTGATGAAAATATCCTATCTTCTTTGAAAATTATTTTTATTACATAAAACCTTTGGAAAACGTTTTTATTTGAAAATAGATTTGAAAAATTACAAAATAAGATTTTAAAACAATAAAAAAATTAAAATACAGTTTTCCTTGAGAATTATCTTCAAGGATATTTTGAAAACATTTTTGAAAACATGTTTTTCGAATACAATAGATTTCTGGCTGAAGAGAGAGGTGGTAAGATTTTACTAAAACGTTATCTTAAATACAAAAGAGTGGGAAATGGTAATGAAAATGATTATATCTTGAACAAATTTAATATATGTAAAATCATGAATATTCTTGAATGTTGTATCATAATATTTTATCAAATGAAACATAAAAATAAAAAAATTTGAAAAAAATGAGGAGATTGTCTCAATAAACTCTTATAACTTGGTGACTTGGGATCATACTCTCCATGTAAGAAAAAGAAATTAAATTAATCTTAAGATATTATGAAAATAATTATATACATGATATAACATTTAAAATTTATGTATATACACCTCAATAAAAGGTTTAGGTGTATAATAAAACAAGAGTCTCGAAGAAGGAAAATTGAGACAAAATTGTTTTATCGATTTGGTAACTTTTGAAAGTTAAACCCCATGAAAGAAGTATCATAGAATGCATATGTGAATACCCATAAATTTAATTATAATATACATATAGTTAAATCTTGATAAGAACATACACCACAAAAAGGAAAGAGTGCCGAACATAGCTTGTATCTAACAGAAATGAAAAGAGAGATGAAAATCCCCTTACCTTGTGTCTTGAATCTCTTTGTACTCGTACAAGATTTCTATATAATAAATATAAGTTTTCTATAAATATTTTACATAATCATATTCTTATATCTATTACCATATAATGTTTTATTATAACCATATATTACCTACTTTTTAATGATCCTATCTTAAGGTTTCACTTCGGGTAATATTCTCTTGGTCCTTTGCATGTGTCTTAATTCATTAAATCTCTAGTCCTTATACTTATATCATTATTCATGAATGTAAATAATGATATAAATATCATTTATATCCATTATATTAATATTATAATAATTTATATCACAAATAAATATGAAATGGAAAGTAAATATATCTGTGTTTTAAAAGGAAAAAAGAAGCCTAAATAAATAATAAATATAATATATGACATATATAAATATATTTTTCATCATAATTTCCACCATTATAGGTGATAAATAAAAAATGAACAATCATTATTTTGTGAGATAGTAATTTGGAAAACATAGAAACATTATGTTCGATATCCATTAGATAGAGGTGTGTATAAGTGTAGGTCAGAATATATGAATAAAAATATACTAGTATATGTATTATAATGTTTTTCACAAAAATAATGTAATAAATAGAGTGTAGGGGGGTGTAGAAGGAAAATAAATGAAAGGATCTTGAGAGAAGATGTTTACTCTAAATCGGGTAACTCCTTTTGGTTTTTTCCAAAAGGAATCCTTGAGAATATTTCTTCCAAAAGGGAGGATTAAAGGTTTAAGGGAGTATTTTTTGGAGGCTAATTGGGAAGATTTTGGACAAACTTAAAAGGTTTTATAGGTGTGAGTAATAGGTAGAGGTGGTGGCCTTTTATAGAGAAAGAAAAGAACTCATTTGGAATTTTTAGAAACAAGTTAGGTATGCGCATAATTTTACCTAAAAAGATGTAAAAACTAATAAAAATCAATAATATAAGGTTTATTGACCAACTATATACTTAAAATTTGTTTTTTACAAGTTTCTAGGTCATTTTTACCTTTAATTTCTAGGTTTTTTCCATAATTAAACTTAATTTGGACTCAACTATTGTGATTAATTTTAATCACTTTTACTAATCAATTTGATCAAAATTTGACATGGTATTATTATAATATAAATATTATACTGAATAAAATAGTTTATTTAATATTTTTTAAATTAAAATTATATAAGTGTCAAAATTAAGATTAATGCTAACCCCGTAGATGGGACGAAATAACGGGCTTTTAATGTTGGAAAAGGTTCAAAAGTTAGTTAAGATTTTATATTCGGTTTCAAAGTGAAATTGATTTGAATTAATTAATTTATATTAATATATGTAATATTTATCTAATTTTACCTTAAAACACATTTATAATATCATTTATAATTAATAATTAATTATACCAAAAGGTATTTTTTAACTAAAAAGAATTATTTTTCATTATTCATCAAAAAATGATGTTTCTTAGAAAAATCCCAAAAATTCACCCTACGATAATTTCAAAATTATGATATTAAAATGAATAATATTTTATAAAATTTAATTTCTAAATGTGTCTAAAATTAATTTCATTATTATAAGAGGTTTATTTGAGAAAATAATGTTTTTAAACATAGAAGGACTTTACTAAAAATCATATCTTTCTTTATCAATATGTTTTATTTATATAAACCATTTATAAAAAATATTTGTAAAGTAGTTATTATTATTCCTATAACTATGTTTAACTATTATTTTATAATTATATAGTTTAATTAATTATATATATATATAAATATGTTTCATAGAAACTCAGTGTTGTGTGCATCGTACGCCAAGTCGGTGTTGCTTGAAGTGCAGGCCAAGTTGGTATTGCATGTAACGCAATCCAATTTAGTATTTCATGTGAAAGTAATATTTTAATTAGTTTTCCAATATATATATATATATATAACTATAACTATTTTCAATGTCATGTGAAAAGAAAAATATATAAAAGATAAATTAATTCAGAAAAAAATATCAAGATATCAGGGTGTTGCAACCACATATCAAATCAAATCCTGCAATGAGATATATTCTCTTAGTGACACAGGTAATCCTATGAAACATTTTTCAAGGCCAAAAAAGGCCCATAATTCCTCAAAAAGTGATTTTTTAGTCGGGGTACCCCACTTTTTTAACATTCGATGGATTTTCATCCTTGGTTAAGTGGATATTATTTCCATTTTTTGGTGGAGACTAAATTTATTCCTAGGAATTACATTCATATTGATATTATGGATTTGAAATTTTATTATTTTTCGCAATATAATTTTATTTATAATTAAATATATGAATTTTTTATTAAATTTTCTGATAATAAATTACTCATATAAATACAAATATCAACATATTTATGTAAAATGTATATTTTAATATATGTAAATCAATACATATTATAAAAATGTATTTAAAACAACATAAAATAATTTTTTACATTATATAAATATATTTATAATGTTTATGTTTACATATATGTGTGTATTAATAAACATATATATATATATTTATATTATATTCTAGTATTTGTAAATGTAATGCCCCAACCCCAGTTTACCGGAGCCGGTGCATTATTTTATTATATTGGCATGATTACAAGAAATTATTATATTGAAGGACTGAGTATTTTAGTAGTTTTGGAAGACCAGATACATAATTAATCTCAAAAATACAACTTGAAATGAAATACATAATATAAATTCCATTGGAAACACCTATGACTCTTAGATTATCCCTACAAGTCATTCATAATATTCATCTTCACAACCTTGGGAAAATAAAACATAAGAAAAGGGAGAGATAATATGCTTAGTAAGGGTAGGTAATACAATGGAAATTGTCATAAATATAAACACTAGGGATGATGAACAACTAAAAACACATGCCTTTAAAAATATACTTGATCATAATATGAAAAGAATGAAAGATCATTAAATAAGAACATATAAATGATTATAAGAGAATGAAACATAAAAATTGACATTATAATAGTCTAATAATCACACAGTTTATCAATTAGTAATTCCATTATGAGGGAATGAATAATTTTAGACATCTGAAACATATTAGCAAGGCCTCATCCAAGACGTCTAAAAATACTTGGGTAAGGCCTCAACCAAAACCCAATTATGTTTTATCTCATGATTCATACTGATTCATTGAGGTATATAGAAGGAACAACCCATCACTTGATAATTAAAATTCATTTGTCATACGAAAAAGGCTAAACATTTGCAACATGAACATATGAAATAACTTTCCTCGGTCTGTACACATAAACACTAACCATTCTGAGTAGTATGGTGAATAGTTTCAAGATAGCACATCCACAGTAAAACTGATCATAAAACATTTAATAAAATATAGTATATGGTAAAAATAATATATTAACCTCAATAAGATGTAAAATTCAATAGAGGTGTTGAAATAGACAAAAATAATCTAATAAAATCATCATGGATTTTTTGGAAGAAATGTACTTTTACTTTGAAAAGAAGAGTTATTTTGGAAAACTATTTGAATAAAATCATATATTAACTACGGCAGTTTTCCATGATAAAATTAGTGGTTTTAGAAAAATAATTTTGGCTTAAAATAGATTATATAGTGGACTTGAAATAGGTAAGAATTTGAGAAGTTCCCTTGAATCCGGCTTGTTTATCGGGAATAATTGAGAAAGATCCCTATAAATAATTTAACTCTCCATAAAATAAAGAAGGATTGTTATTTGTAAAAATAAATATAACATTAACACATAATTTATGAAGAGTAAATAAAAATAATTAAGAATTCAATTGGTATTAATAGAGACAAATATTAACTTGAAAGATGATGGAGGTTCAGGTAGAAAACTCATACCTTATGTCCGAATGAGTTCTGCAGGTGACATTAACATCCTCAATAATCAAATTAAAAATATAAATTAATTAATTTATAACCTTATATACATTTATTTTTTCATTGATATTTTATTAAGTTCATATATGGAATTTTGGATGAGTTATAAGATACAATTTTATTGATCGAGGGTGTTTGATTCCTTAGTTTTCATGATCAGTATACTTGTATATGAGGATGTAAGTTCATGTGGAGTTGATATAATTATATAGAATTGGATTTATATGATACTAATGAAAATACAAAAGATTAAATGGTTATTTAATTCATTTTTTATATGTTATGAGTATGAGTTATTAGATAGAATATTAGTGATAATCGTTTAGATTATTTTGATGATATTTCAATTATTAGGAAATAGTTTTGTTAAATGAGTTAGTATTATGTATATATACTGGTTCCAGAACATTCAATAGGTTATAATACATATATTATAGTCTGTTTAAACCATAAAAATTTTTTCACAACCATCCTTGAATTACAAATTCATGAACGAAGGTTCGTCATCTATAAAGGTTGTAAATCAGCACCTCTTGAATGATGATTTTGTTTTTAAAACAAAATAGAGATAGATAGTATTTTGAAGAACGATATTACATTAACATGATATCGTTAAAATATAAATATTATACCATATTTACCATTGTCATTTGGATATATGAGGTGAGGATAAGATAAGAAAAAATTAAATTAAAAGAAAAAGGAAAACGGTTTACCTCTTGAAATATCCTCCTTGAGAACCTCCTTAAGGGAAAGGTTTTTGGAATTTTGGAAAGATCGAGGGATAATGGATGTGGGGAGATACTAGATAAGAGTATTTGGGCATAACTTTGGGAAACTTCAAGGATTATAGAAGTGAAGAGAAGGAGTGAGGGGTGGTTTTATAGTGGAGGCGAGGGGTGATTTTTGAATATCTTATTCATTATTTTATTATTTTGATCAAGACAACCAATATTGTTGATTCTTGTGACAAGAAATAGTAATAAGTTCATGTGAATTAAAACCAATTGTTCTTACATCATCAAAGACACAAGTAATATTGTGTTTATCTTCTAATGAATTTATAGCGTAAATTACTGTATTTTACTATTCCCTATAAATTCAAGTATTTCAGAAGAATCCCAAAAATTTACCCTAACCATTTTTCAATGTGTAGAATTAAAAAATGGAATTTGTTTTATCAAAATAATTTTCTATGTTTTTGATATTTAATTTTTAAATAAAATAATTATTTACTTAAAAAATACAGATTTTAAATTTAAAACTAATTTTATAATACTTTCAAAAATTATGTGAGGTCTCATAAAATTATCCTAAAATCATAGGACAACAAAATATTTATTTATGAATACATTTTATGAAAAAAAAATTATTTTAAATCAATTTATTAACTTAATATTATAATTAAATATTTATTACTCACAAAAATACCAACACTTAATTTTTAATTTTTAAAATATTCACTCTCATTTATAAGGTGCCTAGATGTTATTTATGCATACATGGGTGAGTTTACTATTAATAAGGGTCACGTTAATATTCACCAAAAATGTATGTTGATGTTATTAAACTCTAAATATCTTAATGATCGTAACTGTGTATGTCCATTTTTTGAAATTCAAAAAAAGAGGCTGAAAAATTATGTTTGATGGCTAGGTTATAATAACAACATTTTATTTCAAAAAGACTTATTGTTTTATACATTAAATTTTATATTAAATTTATTTTTAAAACCTTGGGGTATTTCATTCTTACCCTTTATAAAAATTCCATCCTTGAAACTACCAAAATTTTACCTTCTAAAAAGATTTGGGTAGTTCTTCATCATAAGTTCCTCAGGCTCCCATGTCGCCTCTTCAATTTTATGATTTTTCCAAAGTCCCTTTACTAGCTGAGTCATACAATTCCTCAACAACTATTCTTTAGTGTCATGAATTTGTACAGGCTCTTCATGATAATATAATTCAGGTTCCAATTCTATACCTTCATAAGTTAGGACATACGTTGGGTCTGGCATGTACTCTCTTAATAATGAGACATGGAACACATTGTGTGACATAGAAAGGCTAAGTGGAATTTCTAAATGATAAGACACAACTCCAATTATCTCTAGAATTTCAAAAGGGTTAATATACCTAGGGCTCAGTTTCCCATTCTTTCCAAATATTATAACACCCTTCCATGGAGATACTTTCAAGAAAAAATGATCTCCCACTTGAAATTCTAAATCCTTCATTTAATTATCATCATATAAATTTTTCCTACATTGAGATACTTTGATATGGGTTTCAATATTATTTACCTTTTCTATTGATTCCCCCACAAGATCTGGGGCCACAAGCTTTATTTCACCAACTTCATCCCAACATGTTGGTGTACAACATATCTTTCCATACAATGCTTCATATGGTTCCATTTGAATACTATAATGGAATCTATTGTTGTAGGAAGACTCCACCAAAGATAAATATTGATCCCATATACCAAGAAAGTCAAGTTAACATGATTTCAAAATGTCTTCTAAAGTTGGGATCGTCCTTTCATATTTCCCGTCAGTTTGAGGGTGATAAGCAGTACTTAATCAAAACTCAGTATCCAAATATTTTTTATGACATTTCTAGAATTTCGATGTGAATTGTAGAGCATGATTAGACCCAATTGAGAGAGGTTCTCCATAAATTCTCGAAACTTCATTGATATCGATTTGTGTAAGGTTCTCTGGTGGAAAATCCTCCCTTATAGTGAGGAAATATGAATATTTCGTAAGTCGGTAAAAATTTACCAATATTGCATCATCATTTCTTGGATTTTTGGGTAATAAAGTGAAAAAATATATGGTGATGTCATCCCATTTCCATGTAGGAATATGTAGAGGCTTCCTGAATCCTCTAAGATGTTGGTGTTCGACCTTCACTTGTTGATAGACTAAACATCTTGATACATAATCGGCAATTTCCTGATTCGTGTTGTCCCATCGGAAATATTACTTCAAATACCTATAGATTTTAGTACAACCAAGGTGTATAGAGAGATTTGAGCTATGGGAATTATATAATAACTCCCTTTACAGCTCGGGTATAGAGGGAACACATTTACTCTACCAAAATTTTATAATTTCATCCTCACACATAAATTCATCCAACTTCCCATCATTCAGACCTCTAATTTTCTTTTGAATATTGACATCATGAGACCGAGAAGTTTTAATTATTTCCATTGAAGATGGTTGAGGAACCAATTGAAAAGGAAATGATTTTTCTCTTCTTTGATAATTCACATATCTATCCTCGCTAGATCCATGTACATAGGACCCCTGGCAATACTCATTTTTTTAAGAACTCTATGATCCTTTCTACTCAATACATTTGTCACCTTATTTTCCTTCCTTGGTTGGTAGTGTATGAAACAATCATAATACTTGAGTTGCTAGAGGGATCACCTTTACCTCATGTTGAGTTATTTATTTTAGAAGATATATGTCAAGCTCTTCTGATCAGTATATATCTCATATCTTTCACCATAGAGATAATATCTTCATATATTCAGAGAAAATATTATAGCTGCTAACTCAAGATCATGAGTTGGATAGTTCTTTTAATGAATTTTTAATTTCCTTGATGCATAGGAAATAACTATATCATTCAACATAAAGACACAACCAATTCCTTTATTTGATGCATCATTATAGATCACAAATCCACCATTTCCCAATAGAAGAGTCAGGATCATAGCATTCACTAATCTCCTCTTCAATTATTAGAAACATTCTTCACATTCGTTTTTTCATGTGAACTTAATCCCTTTATGATTAATCTTGGTCAATGAGTTGGCTAAATGGGAAATTTTCTGAATAAAATGCGAATAATAACATGGTAAACTAATAAAACTATATACCTCAGTTATTTTTGTTGGTGTAGACAATTCTTGAACTACCTTTGTCTTCACAGGATTCACTAAAATTCCATCCTTAGAGACAATATAACACAAAAAAGAAACAACTTTAAGCTATAATTCACGCTTTCTAAATGTTCCATATAATTTTTTTTTCTAAGAGTCTTCATAAAAATTTGAAAGTGATTATCATGATCTTTATAACTTTTGGATTATACCAAGATCTCATCAACAGATACCACAAAAAAGTCATAAAGATACTCCTTGAAAACATTATTCATTAGATCCATGAAAACAGAGGGTATATTTATCCATTCAAAATTCATTATTGTAAACATGTAATGCATATACCTAGTTCAAAATGTTGTTTTTAGAATATATTCCTTCCTCACATGAACTGATGATATTTAGATCAAATTTCTATCTTTGAAAAATATTATCCTCTGTGAAGTTGATAAAATAAATCATCAATGCAAGGAAGAAGATACTTGTTATTTATAGTAATAGCATTGATCTCCCTGTAGTCAATGCACAACCTCATAGATCCATTCTTCTTCTTGACAAAAATAAAAGGGTCTCCCTATGGATAAACACTAGAGTGAATAAATCCTTTATCACTAAATTACTCTACTTGTTCATTCAATTATACTAACTCTATAGTGTAAATTCTATAAGGATATTTGATATAGGTCTTGAATCAGTAATTAAGTCAATCTAAAACTCAATTTCCCACTCCCGAGGACGTCCAGAAAAATCCTCTAGAAAGACATCAACTTATACTTGCACAATAGGTACATCCTCAATTTGAATATTTCTTTAATCCCCCATAGATATTTTTTTGTATTCATCTCCAAGAATTGAATTCAGTAGGGCTAATTGGGGTGGATCTAGATAAGTATCAAATAATGAGGTTTATACTCTAAAGATGATGGATTCTATTTCATTATCAAAAATTGTAACTTCATTCTTCTCACAACATATTTTTGCATCATAAATTGAAATCCAATTCATAAAAAAAATTATATCAAATTCAATCATGTTTACGATGATAATTTCAGCAACTAAATTATGTTTATGTGTCACGAGGGGGACTGATATACACATATTTGTTGCAATGATACTTCCCTTACGAGTTTTGACTAAAAAATCTTTTATTAAATTAAATTGTAATTGTATAATTTTCTTATAAATCTAGGAAGATATAAATGAATGTGACAATCCAAAGTCAAATGAAGAATTGGCTATATTTGAGGAAATTATTAAAGTACCTATCACCATACCATTAGAAACTTCAACTTTAGCAGTTTTGATTACATAAGATTAGACTTGCTCTGTTAGCCTTCTCTGGGTAATTTTTCCATGACTCTTAGGATAATTATTGGCATAATTTATCATATATTTAAAATTGTAGCATTTAAAATTGGTATATTCTTCCATTCCCTTACAATCAAAATATTGGTGTCCTCTTTCTCCACAATTGTAACAGACTCCTTTTCCTTTTAAGAAGGCTCTAGGGTGTTTCTTTCTACAAGTATCACATGTTGTAAAACACCCCTTTTTATTCTTCCCTTTATCCATTATTTACTACACCATAATCTTCTTCTCTTACTTTCCTTTAATTTCATAAGACTTAGAGAATTATTTCTTTGTCTTGATTTTACATGAGAATATATCTTTGTATAATGAGAATGTTTTGGAGACTGGTTCCCTTCAGAGGAATGGTTTTAAACAATCAATGAATCGATCAATATGTATCCTCTAATTATATATGTAGTATTTAGAATTCCTTACTAGACTTGTAAAATTTTCTTCATACTTCTCAATGTTTTCATACTCTTTTTGTTTCAAACTCAATAAGTTTCTCTCGATATCTTCTTACTGTTCTCAAGGAAAATGTTTTTCTAAGAATATTTTCTTAAATTCCCTCCATTCCATTTCTTCAATTTCTTCATACTTCATGTTTTGAATTAACAACCACCACTAATCTGCATCTCTCAATAGATGATAAACTTCAATCATAACCTTCTCCCTTTCATTACATCCCAAAGTAAAAAATATCTTCTCTAAGGAACTTATCCACTTCTCTGCTATGAATGGGTTTGTAGTCCCATTGAATAATGGAGGTCGTTGTCACATAAAGCAGTTTAACATTTCTCATCTACATTGTGGATTAGGATGGTCTATATAGGTAAGGTTATTGTTCATAACCTGAGTCATTTTTCCCAATATAGTTATAAGTTTCTTGGCATCAGTCGTAACTTCAAAACCAACATCATTATTTTTCATAGGATGTAAATCCTCACATGGGATACGTGTGTTCATGTGGTTTCTATTACTTCCACTAAGCATCATTTCTATATAATGGAATACACTAAATTATGTTATGACTCATAATGTATAATTTCAAACTAGAAAAACACTTAACATAAATTGAAATTTTATGCACAGCTAATCCCATAATCATAAACAAGGTTTTTTTGGGGAAAATTTACTTTTAAATCCTTTATAATGTATTATAAAGAATATATGAATTATCCTAATAATATCCCCTAGAATTTTCAAACCAGGTTAATAGTAAGGTCTATTTTTATGTATCAAGTTACTATGGTTCAAGCCCAAAACACCTTGTTGGTGTTGTTACTCCAAAGTACATTTACGCCAGAACCACGTCCACTTGTAGTATCTAGACATGGATTATTTTCTAGGAAAATCCACATAATATATTACTTACCAAAATTCTAGGATGTTCTTGTATTTTTATCCTCAAAGTATATATTAGGGTTTTGTTCCCTAATCTATATTTTTTAAATCTACTTTCCAAGTTTTCTACTAAACATTCCTTGATACCAACAGTAATTCCCTAACCCCATTTGCTCGGAGCTGGAGTAATATTTTATTACATTTTAATGATTACAAGAAAGGTGTATCCCAAAGTTCTAAATATTTTAGTAGTTTTTGAAGACTATATGCATAATTAAGTTCAAAAATACAACTTTAAATGAAATATATAATAGCAATTCCATTGGTAACATTTATGACTCCTAGATTATCCCTACAAGTCATTCATAATATTCATCTTCACAACCTTGGGTAAATAAAACATAATAAAGGGGTGAGATCATATGATCAGTAAGGGTAAGTAATACAATAGAAGTTATCATAAAAAATAAACACTAATCATGGTAAACAACTAAAAACACATTCCTTTAAAAATATACTTGAGCATAATATGGCAGTAACGAAAGCTGATTAAATAAGGTCATATAAATGATCATAAGAGAATGAAACATAACTATTGATATTCTACTAGTCCAACAATCACATTTTTTATCAATTACCAATACTATAATGAGGGAATTCATAAATCGATACATATGAAACATATTTTGAAGGCCTCGACCAAGATGTCTGAAAATACTAGGGTAAGGCCTCGGCCAAAACCCAATTCTGTTTGGTCTCATGAGACCTAATGATGCATAGAGAGGATATAGTGGGGCCCACCCATTACTTTATAATTCCAATTCATTCCTCATATGAAAGGGACTAAACATAAACAACATGAACATATGAAATAACTATCTCTAATCTCTTCACATAAACACTAACCATTCAGAGTAGTATGGTGAATGGTGTCAAGATAACACATCAACAATCAAACTGATCATAAACCATTTTAATACAATATGGTAGATGATAAAAATAACATATCAACCTTAATAAGACATAAAATTCAACAAAGTTTCTTAAATAGACAAAAATACTCTAATAAAATCATCAAGGGATTTTTTAAAGAAATACACTTTTACTTTGAAAAGAAGAGTTATTTGGGAAAAATATTTTCATAAAAACAGAAATTACATAAGGTAGTTTTTCCATGATAAAATTATTGTTTTTAGAGAAATAATTTTGTATTAAAATATGTTATAGAGTGAAATTGAAAATAGGTAAGAATTTGAGAAGTTCACTTGAATCAGGATTGTTTATCAGGAAGAATTGAGAATGATATTTATAAAACATTTAACTCCCCATAAAATAAATAAGGATTATGATTGGTAAACAGATATAAAAAATTCACAAAAAAAATTATTAGTATTACATAAGAATATTTAAGAATTTAATTGGGATTAAGAGACACAAAGAGTAACCCAAAAGATAATGGAGTTTCGGGTAGAAAACCCTTACCTTATGTCCAAATGAGTTCTGCACTTGACCTTAACATACTAGATAATCAAATTAAATATATTAATTAATTAATTAATAACCTTTTATACATTTATTATATTCAGTATAATTTTATTAAGTTCATTTTTGTAATTTTGGATGAGTTATAAGATACAATTTTATTGCTTGGGAGTGTTCGATTCCTTGGTTTTCATGATCAGTATACTTGTATATGAGTATGGAAGTTCATGTGAAATTTTTATAACTCTCCAGAATTGAATTTATATGATACTAATGAACATAAAAAATATTAAATGTTGATATAATACATTAGTTTATATGTTATGAGGATAAGTTATTAGATATAACATTTGTGATAATCATTTAGATTATTTTCGTGAAATTTCAATTGTTACAAACTAGTTTTGTTGTATGAATTAGTATTATGTATATATACAGGTTCAGGAACATTGAATAGATTATAATATATATATTATAGTCTATTTTAATAATAAAAATGGTTTCAGGACTAGCCTTTAAGGATAAATTTTAGAAATAAGGTTCTTCATCCCCGGAGGTTGTAAATCAGCACCTCTCGGACGATGATTTCATTTTTAAAACAAAAGAGAGAGAGATTATATTGAGGAAGGATATTCCATTAACATGGTATAATTAAATTTTATATATGATACTAGAATTATCATGATCATTTTTATAGAGGAGGTGAGGAGAATATAATAAAAAATGAAAAATGAAATTAAAAGAAAAAGGAAGAGGGATTGCCTCTTGAAATATCCTCCTTGAGAACCTCCTTAAGTGAAAAGGGTTTTGGTCTTTTGCAAGACCAAGTGATCATAGATGTGGGGAGGGACTATGGAAGAGTATTTGGGAAGAACATTTAGAATCTTAAAGGTTTATATGAGTGAATAGAAGTGGGAGTAAGAGGTTGTTTTTATAGTGGAGGGGAGGGGTGATTTTTGAATATCTTATTCATTATTTTATTATTTTTATCAAGACATCCAATAGTGTTGATTATTGTTTCCTAAAATAGTAATAAATGAATTTTATTTATATACAATTGTTCTTACATCAATTATGACTCAATTAATAATTTATTTATCTTCTAGTGTATTTATACCGTAAATTACATTATTTTTCTATTCACTAAAAATTCAAGTATTTCATAAAAATCCTCCAAATTCACCCTAAACATTTTTTAATGTGTAGAATTAAAAACTTTACTCAATTTTAATAGAATAATTTTCTAAATAGGTTAAATTTAATTTTTAAATAAAATCATTATTTACTTGAAAAATACAGATTTTAAATTTAAAAATGATTTTATAATACTTTCAAAAATTAATTGAGGTCTCATAAATTTATCTAAAAAACATAAGACAACAAAATATTTATTTATAAATGCATTTTATGAAAATTAATTTTATTTTAAATCAATTTATTAACTTAAAATATTTATTATTCAAAAAATACCAACACTTAATTGTTAATTTTTAAAATATTCGCTTTCATTTATAAGGTGCCTAAATTTTATTTATAATTACATTGGTGAGTTACTATTCATAAGGGTAAAGATAATATTCACAAAAAAATTAATTTTGATCCTATTGGACTCTAAATATCTTACTGATCGTAACCATGTATTTTGTTTTTCAAAACTCAAAACATAGTGGTAGAAAAATTATGTTTAATGACTAGGTTATAATAACAAAGTGTTATTTCATAGAGGCTCGGTGTTGCATATATTACATTATATATTAAATTTATTTTTAAAACCTAGGTTTTTATAGTAAATGAATATAATATATAATATATTTAAATAAATATAATTATACATATATCATACACACACATATATTGTATAAATGTATTAAAAAATAATTATATAAATATATGAACAAAAAAATATATGTTTAAATAAATAAATATAAATAAATATAAATATCATTAAAAAGAAAAAAACCTAGTGTAGTAGTAAAGTAATTCCATATTCAAAGGAGAGTTGTGGGGTTGGAATCCAGGCAGACACGCATGAGGCTGGAAATTCGAAAAGCACTGATAAAAGGGGTGTTGGGGTGAAAAGCATTGATAAAGGTGGTTGGAGTGTAGTTAAAGGTGTTGTGGAAGTGATGATAAAGGGGGAGGGCTCATGGGTATCTAAAAAATTACCCCTCTTAATAATGTTACCATTATCATTGCTAAAAAAGAATTGTTAAATTCCCACTTTAACAGCGCTAAAAAAGGGCTGTTAAAAGGGCTCTTTAACAGCGCCAAAAAAAGTGATGTTAAAGGACCCATTTAACAACACTTTTTTAGAACTGATAAAATTTACAGGCTTTTAACCACACTCTGATTATCATCAATTTTTTAGCACTAATACATGCCAATTATAGCATTATTAAAGGCCTATTTTGTAGTAGTAAATGATTTAATAATGTTATTTTGTTTTTATTATATTAAACTTTTTTAATTTTTTTTATTAATTGTATTATTTTATTATTTAAAAAAATATAAGCAATTGAGATGGATTATTATATTCTTCCAAATTGGGTTTTTTAAAAAATTTATCACAATTATTTACAACGGATATAGTATCCATCACAAATAACTCTTATTTAAGACAGATCATCACTGTTGGCCATTTTAAAACATTGCTTCTATTATTTTTGAAGGGTGCCATATTCACCGAAAATAATAATTATTTACAACAGACCATCCTAAAAAAAATATTTGCGACATCTTTTTTCATTTCAGAGCATTAGCAATGGATTCCAATCACTAATGCTCTGTGACATATGATTAAAACTCCAGTAGTGTCAACATATCAAAACAAGATGTCCTTACCTATTATAGAAATATAGCCACTCTAGAATAATAAGGAATGTTAATATCCTCAATGGATATAGGATAATTAACTAAGGTTCACTTAACATTTCAATGATTTTTGTTTGTACCTAAAGTCATATTCTAACAAATGGATCTATTCAAAAATTAAAATATAAACCTAATATAATCCTTATCGTACGAAAATTAATATGATATCCATTATTCAATATAGTTGGGATGTGGTTAGTTATTGTATTGATATTTTTAAAGAAAAAATTTGTAATTTTTTTGAAATATTTTCAATAAAAAAAGACATTTCATTAACCCCTTTTACTATTATCAAAACTTTTACATATAAGGTAAAGTGGGTTTTGTATTAACTTTACTACACATATAAGTTATTGATGAATACATGGTTATGATACACTCAGATAATCCCACCCAAAGGATATTTTAACATTTTCCATGTTTATTTATTTCTTTACTAATCATTCCTAAAATATCTTAAAGGAATCCCATGAAGTATATAAACATACAACTTAGCTTCACCATTATAATAGTTCACATGATATTGTTGATCTAACTATTGTATCTTTGTGGCTTTCCATTATTTTATAAATGTTTATTTATCTAAAACTAGACAGTGATTTTGATGGTATACCTAGTATCTTAGATCAAGAGAGATTAAAACACCCTTTTGGATATAAACTTTTCACCTATTATTAGTTTACTTGAAAAAGAATTATCTTTCTACAATCAGGTAATTCAATTAATATTTTTATATTCATCATTAATTTCCTATTTTGAACATTTATGATTCAAAAAATTTAAACTATTAGTTAAGTATGAAATATCATGTCAATATTCATTAAAAAGATGAAATATTTTCTCATTGTGTCTAATTGGACACTAAGAAAAAAAATTGGTAATAATTAATACAAAACAATAGTTTAACGTGAATCCATCAAGAAATCCAAAAATCATGTACTTCTCTATAATGATATATAAATCACCCTTCTTCATATCCTTATAGAATGCACCAAGCCTATTACAATATTTATATAATTTATTGATCACTATTTTTAAATATATATATATAATATATTTTATTTTAATACTAATGAAGTAAAATTGAAGTATTAATTATAGTGATGAATTTACTTCAAGAATATGAAATTGATTTATTCTTCTTAAATTCATTATTAATCCTCTTTTAGAGTCTTTTCTTCCCGCATGATAATAAAGTAGTCCCATGTTCATTTCTCTCCCTTAGAATCTTTTTCCTCTTATATTTTTTCTATAAAGGTACCATTTTTGGAGCCAGACATGGTTTTTCAAACCTTTTCCTTCACTCCACTCATCATAAGGAATGGGGAACCAAGTTCTTCCAAATTTTTATCCACCAAATAAATCTATGTCAAAAGATTCTTAAGGTGGTAATATGACTTAGGATAATTTAATTATTTAATAATATGAATAATATGGAAGGTAAGGATAATAATATGATATTAATGTAAAATTTAATATCCACATGAAATTCTAGAATCTCTAAGATATCAAAATACTCAAACATTTTTTATGCATGATCACTAGATAAGTTGGAGTCTTCTGGTTTACACTAGTATAGAACGATGATAATATTGATTATATTAAGATTCTAAATCACTTTCAATATTGAGGAGTTAAATTTTCATGTTAAAATCATCCATATATTTATATTTCATCATTATCTCTTTAAATATAGTTGATATTATGATGTAGCAGACATAAGAAGCATCTTTCATGAATCATTTTTCGGCTTATTTTTCACCTTCACTCACTCAATTTGAAATTTGATCAAGTATAGAGGATTTCAATACACATAATCAATTATATTATAGTAATTCTATGTTTAAACAACTATAACACTCAAGGAAGTTTTTTTTGGTAAGGATGTTCCCTAATCCAAGGAATGATCATGGTTTTCCCACAACATCACTTTATGTTTTTTGAAAATAATTAAATAATATTTTTTGTACTTTATCTTGATTAAAAAAATATAAAAGATGTAATAATTTTAATTATTTTATTAATCACCCACTATTTTATCAAGTATCAATATCCCTAACCATTATAATTGAAATGTCATGTTATGTGAACATTCTTGGTTAAAGGATCTATATTTCCCTTATCATAACACAAAAAAATTGTTTAGTAAATTATAAGAAGGAATTTAAGTAGGTGTTCTTGAAAACTACAATCTAACAACTCTATAATACATTGAGTGTACTCCTCAATCCTAAAATAATGATTCATATTTCCTCAACACTTTCCCCCAAGTTACAAAAAGTCTAGAAAGGGATACTTCTCTTGATTTCAAAAAATTTAAGTTAACCAAAAACTCTCATTAAAACTCCTCGATAAAAGTAAATTTCCTAACAAGGTCAAGACTAACACTTAGTTATATGGTTCTATTTTAAAAAAAGTATGGAAAGGTTTTAAGACATGATATTTCCTTTTTAGATTTTTCTTATTTATGTGAAAACATATTTTATTAATATTATCTAGATTATACATAATTATTTAACTATTTATTTGATCAAATCATTTATGTATAATCCATTTATTTTACTTTATCTTGCATATCCTGTTCTCTTATTTAATTTATGTAAATATTTTTCATATCATATAAACATGCATCATAGAAAATATATAACCATGAAATTTTCCAAAATAAAGAAAATAAAGTGATTGATCATGAGCTTTCTGATGGTTGATTTATAGAGAGGATGATAAATCAATATACAACCCTAGGGGAAAATTATTTGAGTCCGTATTGGATCAAGTTACAAAATTCCATCATCAACCTCTATATATTCTTGGTTGGTTTCACCTTGGTTAATGTTTTGAACTATCTCCTCACCTTTGAGCACCATCATATGTATGTTTTAATCATATTTAGGTGTGGGAAATATGGGTATGGGATATATAAAATAAACTATGAACACCTGGGTCCTACATAATAAAGGTGTGGGATAACACACAAACCATCATATTTAATTTAATAAAACTTTATTTCATATAAAAAACATTAAATAATATAAAGTTAAGTAAAAACCCAATATATACATTGTTCGATCAAGATCAAGATAATTTTAATGCATGAAACAACATCAAGATCATACATGATAGCATACATTTCAAGTCACTCTAATTAATTAAGATAAATTTCTCTTGAATTAATAATTAATTGACTTATTAATTAATTTATTCATTATATTAATATTAATCTAATAATTCCTAGAGATACCTATGATTCTAATCCTGGGTAATTTTTAATAAATAAAATCAATTTTATTTTATTTAAATTACTTAAGTACATATTGTGTACTTAGAGGAAACATGGTGTGTACCTATATGAACTACATAGTATTCTTCTTGATCATCTATTTTATACTTACATAAAATTTATCATACATTTTATTTCACATTATTTTATAAAATGTAGTTAGATGAGTCAAACTAGGTGGTCAACCATGAATTTATGACACATGGAAGATTTTCATATATATGTCATGTTCCACATTTAATGCTTGTGAAGTATATGATGTGTACAATGAAATTAAATAGTTGTAGTAATAAATTTGTTACAAAAATTAATTAGCAATTTAATATTATGTAAAACTATATCACACAGTTTTTATGATAGCTTCATGCCATGTATATTGGTTTTAATACATTAATTAATTTCATTACGCGTAACTATTTTACATAGTGTATAGTATGGATTGGTGTGTACTCATCATAAATGTATATTAATTGAATGAAGTGTATACAAAATACATAGTGTGTGACTCATTATAATAATCCCACATTATAGGTCAGGGGACTTGGTGTGTAATCTGCATTCGATAGAACTACATTACACAGTGTGTATCTCAAATACAAGTTTTCTAATTACAGTTGGATATTCTCTCCCAACTAGCACTCAACACACATTGTATTAAATGAACTCCATGTTCATTTACCACAAGACCACTACATAATGTAGAATTATATAGTTTATTCATCAGTTACAATCCATTTAACCATTTAACCATGTTCCACCCGAGCAATCGACACATAGTGTAAGTACTATGTAATTTCATATCAAGTAAATATCTCATACACGACTAGCCAAAATTAGTGCAGATGGGTGGGAATTTGGTTTATTGATACTATACAACATGTCATTAGGTTACATGGAGTGTAATTTACACATGAAAATAGAATCTTCATCACCTCTAGATAGTGTCTCAATGCATTTTTTTTCTGTTCTTGTCTTGTTTTTGGTCCTATGATAGTGAACAAACTCGTTATCTCAAATTAATGGATTAAAAAAATCTAATAAAATAATCATGATATCCATAAATATAATTAATTAATTAAGAAATTTAGTATGTGGACTCTGATACCACTTTATTGTTTGGGTGTAGAAGGAGTCAGTTGGGTTCATGCCTAGTGATGGGTTTTCATCGCTTTTGACAAATAAACCATATGAAAATAATAAATAATTATATGTGTCATGATTATATCTAAATAAACTTGATCAAAATATAACGTAACTAGGGAGGGGGTCTTTTATGTTAAATTTTTAATTGATTTAATACTAAGAAAAACACTTCAATCTTGAAATATTTCTCTTATAAGGATATTGACCGTTTGGAGAGTTATACCATCATTGTTCTAAGAGAGTCTAAAATATAATCCATCTAATGGTGATTCACACCTGTTCCAATACCTATGAATATCACCAATAGATTTTTGGGTTCTAGTTTCGAGGTATCAATTTCTTTAAATCACTCATCTTTTTCTCAATGAAATCATTTGACCTTGAAAGATCATCTCTATATTTATCTCTTTATTGAGTAGAAGAGAGGAGGTATAGGGAATCTATTAGACTTAATAGGAAACCTATATATGTTCTTCATTGAGAGAATTCTCTAAGAAGATGATTTTTTGATCACAACACAAATGTTTTCACACATTTTTAAAAATGATATAAGTTAGTATATATAAAGCTAGGGATTTATATTGAAAATTTCATAAATTACCTTAATCAAATAATAAACCTAATATATTCCCAATACCAACAATAATAATATTTTTATTATTATATAATGACATAGGTCAACATACACAAATAAATATCATTTCATTAAATAAATAGTTCCTTATTTATTTAATTGATATTTAATGATTATATCATTTCTATTAATGGGAATATAACTTAGCCCATATACCTTACATGGTATTTAGTGAACCCTGAATAATAAAAAATATTATCCATTTGATACATATATTAATATTATATTAATATTCTTGTAAATAATTATTTATTTTAATATTCAAAAAAAATATTAATTATAAGGACTCTTCCTTACAAATTACATAATCTTGAGTTTTAAGTCAATAATAAATTATTTTAAATTTTAATATCTTTTAAGGTTTACAGTTCTAGAGGATCGGGTCATAACTCATACATTACGAAACAAGATAATTCAAAGTAGTCACTTTCGATTAGTATCCATTTTTCCTATAATATAAAACATTTAAAATAAAGAGTTATTTATTTTCAGGGAAAATCTTTAAAAATTTCAACTTTAATTATTTATTTCCATTACATATCCTTAAATCCTATGGAAAACATTTAAAAATGTGGCATGCGCACAAAAATCTCAGTAAGGGATACACAAAGAAAGAAAAATCATCAATCCTGTGAAAACATGAAAACCTATATTACATTACCTTTAACTTTAAATTTCTTTGAGAATATGAAATAAATAAATTACATGAAAACACATACACACATTTTTTTCTCAAATAAAATCATTAAAAATGATCTAAAGAAATTGAAATCCCTTCTTGCTAATCATAACTAGATCCCAGTTAAATCCTTAGGATAAACCCTTTTTAAAATACATCCTCCATTCCTATTAATATAAGGAATATTACCCAATTAAATGGAGTGGTATCTAGGTGTACCCACTATATAAGCTATAATACCAAGCACTATCTAAACTGCCCCATCGTATAATCTGTAATAGGATCACTCGGTGTTATCTAGGCTACCCCATCATATTTGGGTCATGTACTATATATTGAATAAAACATTTTTATTCTTGATATTTTCCATCATAAAACAATTGAAAAACTCCTTTAAACATGTCAAAAAATCACTTTTTGATATCAAAATACCCGTTTCTTTTAAAACCCTATTTTCAATATAAGAATACCATTTTATTTTCAAAATCATTTATCAATACTGAAAGACCACAAAAAATGGAAAATAGTTTTTCATTGAATAAAATATTTAATCTTTTAAATAAATATAAAAATAAACTAATGGTGATGGCAGTATAAAATTCATTATCACCATGTTTGTTAAGAATTCATTTTGTCGTTTGCCAAAATGTTCTGTATAAAACTCATAAAATTATTCCTTATGAAAACCTTTGATAATAAAGTATAAAATGTAATTTATAAATATTTTATGTTCATATAAAAATTTTCACAAAATAACTTTAAAAACATATACATGTATGGGAAAGAGAGTTTGAAGGAAAAATATTAAAAGATGAATTTTTTAAAGGAAAATTTCTTTATCACTTAGGAAACACGTGAATCAAAAGCCCCATAAAAGACTAAAATTAAAAAAATCATTACATACCATGATAAAAAATAAATTAATGATATAAAATTTAAAAGGGGTTGTATATACACCTTCTAAAAAATATAGGTGTATAAAATCAAGATATGCCTCAACGAATGGAGATTGAGATGAAGTCTCTTAACTTGAGTCTAATTCATCTTGTGTGTCTTTATATTGTTGAATAATAAACTTATTTTAATTATTTAATTTTTTTTATAACCTTTTTAATGTTTATTATCACATTTTTTCACTTATTAAAAAGTAATATACAATTACATAATCAATTAATTTTAATTCAGATGTTTTGATCATATTTGGTTAATGTGTAAAAAATGGATTTGGTAGGTTGACTATAGTCAAATATGTCATTATCTAAACTTATACAGAATAAAAATTATGAAATATTTATTATATATACACATTAATTATAATTTTAAAACCAACCATAAAACATGGTTATGAAAAATGCATTGACGTTGCGCTCATGGAGATGGAAGTTTGTACGTACGCATGAGTAACATTTCCACTTTTCAGTGATCATTATGGAAAGATGGAAAGTAAAATTTTATCTTCAAATAATTATAATTATAGTATAAATAACATTTTATTTAATCATATATTCTTATATATATATAATTCTTGTGATGTTGTGGTGAAAAAATGAATCACATTGCTTCGAAGAGGTGGTAGTCGACACGTCCACGAATGACGTTCTCAGAATTTCAGTGAGTGAAAATGTAATAAATAAATGATATATTAAACTTAAATAATGATAAATATTTAATTAATATCAAAAAAATAATTTATATCACATATTTTCATTATATTTACCCTTGTTACCTTCCATGTAAAGTGTTAGTGAAAAATGAATCACATCGCTTCGCGAGGCGGTAGATTGTCATACAGATAATAAACATTATTGTATACCTTACAAAATGGAATATAAAAATGGTATATATTATATAATTAAGAAATAGGTATTATTATTTAATAAATATTATATATAAACTTTATATCCATCATTATTCCCAACCTTGATAGGTGGTAATGGAAAAATGAACATCATTGTTTTGAGAGGCGGTAGTCCGCTGTATACATGAATGAAGATTTCAAAACCCATTTGACAGAAGTATTTATTGGTTTAGTTAATACCATTAACATAAAAAAATATCAACATATTTAATATACTTTGGTTTTTATATCATCATGTTATAAGTATAATTAAAGGGGTGGAGGAAGAAATAAAACAAAAAAACGTTTATTGATGAACTTTACCTCTTCTTTAAGTGTCTCCTTTTTATTTACACCAAATTCTTTACTTTGTTAAATTTATACCAAAAGTATGGAGTTTTAGAAGTTATTTTTTTATTTATTTTCTAAACACATTGGTTTTTAACATGTGAAGAGAGGAGGATATGTGGTGTCCTTTTATAAGTGAGGTGGGCGGCACACTAGTAATTTTTTGAAAGAGTAAATTTAGACCACATTTTTTAATGTAAACAGACTCAATAAGGAACATAAATCTATAATTTAAGTGATAATGTTTAAATTTTTTCATAAAATGGGGTTTGGGAATGTTTTAGGTCATTTGGATGCTTAATTATAAAGTTTAAATACTAAGTAAACTCATTTTTACCCTAATCACTGTAATTAATTTTAATAGTTTAAAATAATCGCTTAGATAAAAAATTACATTTGAGTTATTAGAAAATATAAATTATGATTATTCCAAATATGGAATACATTTTTAAAAATTTAATTCACCAAAGTGGGAAAATATAATTTAATATTAGTCTCGTTGACACGGTGCAACAACGGATTTTTAAAATGATTATTTTTTAGAAAAAGATGGTTCCATATTAACTATATGAATAATAATAAGAATTCAGTTAAATAAATTAATATTTAAGGATATATAATATATAAATTTCATTTAAAACAATTCCCATTAGTGTTTATTTTAATTAATTTAAAAGGAGAAACATTATTTATTTTAAAATAGTTTTTAGAAAAACTTGCTTTAAACCCAAAAACTAAAATATATTTAAAACCAATATAGAGTTGATTAAAAATTAATTAAGTGGAATAAATATAACTAAATAATATTTAGTTTACTTTAAATCATATTCAAAAAATATTGATACTCTTATATTAATTAATTCATTAAAAAAACTTTATATAAATTATGGTATTTTTCATTATTCAAAGAAAAATCAATATTTTCTAAAAAATAAAAAAATCACCCAAAGTAAGTTTTGATATGATGGTCTCAAAAATTATATTCATTTTATCAAATTATAATTTTAAAATTTATAAATTAGTCTTTTGAATAAAACCTTATAAAGAAAGAGTTTAGTTGAACTATTTCTTTTTTATTTAAAAATTACTTAATATTTTATAACAAATATAGCTATCTAATTCATATTAATAAATATGAAAATTATTTATTCTATCTTTTCCCGGTTTGTTACAACCTTACCCCTTTTTATAAATTTTATCCTCACAATTTTATTCTCTTACTAAACAAGTGGGGATATCTTTCCCTTTTATGATTTTCAGAGTCTCACGTTGCCTCTTCAACCATATGGTTTTTTCATAAAACCTTAACCTAAGAAATCACCTTATTCTACAACACTTTCTCTCAAAGGTCAAAATTATGAATAGTATATTCCTTATAAGAATGGTTCTCTTCCAACTAAACTACTTTATGGCTCAAAACACTAGATGAATCGGGCCCATATTTCTTTAATATTTAAACATGAAAAATGTTTTGTACCTAAGATAAAATCAGAGGTAATCATACTCTATGGGCAACTGATCTAAATTTATCTATGATTTTATATAGTCTAATGAACTAAAGACTTATCCTCCCCTTTTTACCAAAATACAAAACACTTTTCATAGAGAAACATTGAGAAATACATTATCACCAACATCGATAGAAATATATTTCCTTCGGTTATATATATAACATTTCTACCTGCTCTGAGATTACCTTATATATTGGTGAATCAACTGTACTTTCGTAGAAATTTCATCTACTAAATCTAGTCCCATCTACTTCCTTTATACTAATTCATCCAAAAAATCTATTTTCTGACATTTCTCTCCATATAATTCCTCAAATGGTGTCATATATATACTTAAATGAAAACTTTTATTATAATAAAACTTAACCAAAGCAATATTTTAATCCCAACTTCCCTGGGAATCCATTTAATAACAACAAATCATATCATCCATGATTTGAATCATAAAATCAGACTATCTATTGGGTTCAGGATGAAAAATTGTACTGTAGTTTTATTTAGTACCCAATGACTTCTGAAGTTCTTTCAAAAAATTGGATGTGAACCTAGGATCATGGTTTGATACAATGGATAGAGGAACTCTATGTAATCAAACTATTTACTTTAGATAAAGTTGAGAAAGTTGATCCAAATGAATTATATCTCAAATGGGAGGGAAATGAGCAGATTTAGTTAATCAATCAATAATAACCCAAATCACATTGTTTCCTCCTGGTGTCCTTGGAAATCGTACCATGAAATCTATTGATATAGTCTTACATTCCACTCTAGAACTTGAAATGGTTTAAGAATCCCCTTTTGTAATTTTCATTATTCTTTCACCTTATGGAAAGTCAAAAAATTCATGATGAAGTCAACAACATCTCTATTCATTCCATCCCACCAGTAATACTCCTAAAGGTATCTGTAGATCTTAGTGCTTCCTAGATGAATCAAAAATGCGTAACTATGAGCTTCAGTCATCAACTCTTTCTTAAAATGGGAATCATAAATAACACAAAATCTTTTTCTAAAATTAAAAACACATTCTTGATCAATATTAAAATCAGAAAGCTTACCCTTATCAATGTATTCTACCTTTTCCTTTAAATATTGATCCTCCTTCTGATCTAGCTTAATTATTTTTAACAAATTCGACTATACTGAAACTTGAAACAAAATAGATTATGGCCTTGTATCCACAACTTCTATAAAAACATTCATCAAATCATTAACAAAAGGGTAAAATTATAAACATAATATTTTTAATATAGAATCACTTTTTTAACTCAAAGCATCATCCACTTTGTTTTCTTTGCTAAGATGATAATGAATCATGCAATCATAATCCTTAATCAGTTTCATCTATCTTTAATGTTTCATATTTAATTCTTCTTGAGTGAATATATACTTCAAACTTTTGTGATTAGTATATATTTTACACTTTAATTAATAAAAATAATTCCTTTAAATTTTTAATCAAAAACCCACAGCTATGAATTATAAATCATGTTTAGAGTAACTTAACTCATGTGGTTTCAACTAATATAAAGCATCAGCAATTACCTGGTCATTCTTCACTAGGACACAACTAATTACTTTTAAATAAAGTATCATTGTAGATAAAAAAAATCACCATTTTTGGAAGGTAGGGCCAAAACTGGAGTATTCACAAATCTTTCTTTCAATTCCTGAAAATAATCATCACATTATTTTTTAAAGATGGATTTAAATCATTTTTGAGATAATTTATTTTATAGGATAGAAAACCAAGAAATATTTTCAAAAAATATACATTATTAACCCACTTATCCAAGAAAAAAATGAATATCTATGATATTCATGGGTCTTTGTCATTCTCCAACTACTTTTATTTTAGTAGGGTCAACAGTTATGCCAAATTTTGAAACAATATGCCCAAGGATATAAATTTGTTTCAACAGAAATTTACATTTTTAAATTTCATATATTTTTTATTTTCTTTTAAGGTTTCCAAAATAATTCTTAGGTGTCTTTCATTTTCCTATTAATAATATACCATAATTTCATCAATAAACACAGCCAAAAAATTGTCCAAGAACTCATGAAAAAATCTATTTATAAGGTTCATAAATATAGATTGTTCATTATATAACCCAAAAATTATAACTATAAACTCTTAGTTCCCATACCTAATCTAAAACACAGTCTTTGGAATGTATGATTTCTTCACTTTCAACAGATGGTGTTCCAACCTCAATCCAACCTTCAAAAACATACTGAGCTCGTTAGAGCTGATCAAATGAATCATTAATATGAAGAAAATGATACTTTTTCAATATAGTAATATTATTAAAGGCTCTACAATCAATGAGAGGTATCATTGAACGATATTTCATTTTAGAAAACTAAAAAAGTGAACAACATGGTGAAGTGCTAGGTTGAATGGAACTTTTATCTAATAACTTGTGTAATTGATTTTTCAATTATAAAAGTTCCACTTGATCCATTCAATAAGAGGGTTTAGAAATAGGATTAGCATATGGTACTAAGTCAATAGTAAACGCAACCTCTTAATTAAAAATAACACAATGAAAATCATTAGAAAATACACCCATGTATTAATTTATTACTCGCACATCAAAAATTTGAATAGATTATTTATTTTTAATAGTATGATCTAGGTAACTTTTACTTTCATCTCTAATTAATTTCTCAGCTTCTCAGTAAGTCATAAAAGGCCAAAAAACATTAAACATGACTTTATTAGCTATATAATCTATCTCAGCTTGATAAATTGAAAGATAATTCATGCCCAGAATGATATCAAACTCTATTATGAATAGTTCATCAATTTTTTCTGGAAAGATAATCCCACTAATAACCATAGTAAGATTCCTATAAATTGTGGTTTCTTTAATACTTCCACCCATAGTTTTCACCAGAATTTATATCTTGATATTATGAGTTTATACTCTTAGTTTACTTGAAAATTTCCCATAAATGAAAGAATGTGAAGATCCAAAGTCAAAAAGGGTATTGAAATAATTCAAAAATACAAGTAACATACCTTTCACCACTTCATTTAATGACCCAACATCAATTGTAGTAGTGCAAAATGACTTTGCTATACCTTTATGTTTCTGATCATGATGATTTCCGTCATGTGTGACTAAATTCTAACATGAATTAGCATAATTACTCAACTAATTAAAACTAAAATACCTTACTATTGTATGGTTATCAATTACCCTATTCTTTGGTTGTTCATGAATCTTTTCTTTACAGACACGAGCCCTATGACCAAACTGAACACACCGTGAAAACATCCAAGATCCCTTAAAATGTTCCCTGAAATGTTGTTTTCCAAACATGGATAATTTGGGGGGATTAAATCTAAAATACTTAGTTGGTTTCTTCTCCATTTCCCTCCACCTTGTCCTTTTCTTACTATTATCATCTGAAGGAACATCAAAATTCATCTCAACTTTCTTGGCACAATAATCAACTTTCACATAACTTTTAAGTTATTTTATGGTAAATGATACTTTTAAACATGGTTTAAACCTTGATTAAAATCTACTAATTTTAGTATTAGTGTACTAAATAAAATCCAGAACATACCAAGCTAATATTGTGAATATTTATTCATATGTTGCTATAAAATATTCATCTTTTGGCCTCAATTCTAAGAATTTTTTTCCTTCCAGATCTAAAAAACCTTAGGGAAACATTTCTCCAGTAAAATATCTTTGAATGTTTCTCATACCATGGCATCAAGATCATATTTTTCTCTGGTATTATTAATCAAATAACTACATTAATCATCTTAACCTTCAAAATGATTAATGGAAAGGGTTTCTTTTTGAGGTTCTGAATATCCCATTACATCAAATATCATTTATAGAGAATTGATCCATCCTTCAGATACCATAGGGTTATATGATCTACTAAATTATGTGGGACGTCTCTTCATGAAATACTCTAAAAAAAACATGTTCCTTCATGGTAAATCAGTTTCCTATCTGGCATCGATTCCAGTTCCATTTATAGCTTGTGTAAACTAATTTATCAATGTAATAAATTGTTCTTTATTTATTCCAACCATATCGGGATACTGATTTGGAAGGATATTTTTTTCTTGATTCCTCCCAATTATTTCTTCCCTATTTACTCTTGGAAAAACCATTCTGAACATAAATATTTACGTTAAGAAACATGCTAATCATCGAATTCTATATCATTTGAACTTAACAATAAGGTAAAATATACCATGGAAAATTTATTAACATTATCCTAACCTCTAAAGTTATTTAAACCTTTCCTATGATTCCAACTATAAGTACCCATCATTAAACATTACATAATCTTGAGTTTTAAGTCAATAATTAATTTTCTTACACTTGAGGATCTTTTTAAGTTTAGAGTTATCTAGAATAGGTCATGAATCATACATTATAAAACCATATAATAAAAAGTGGACACTTCTAATTAGTATCCATTTTTCTAATAATACAAAACTTTTAAAATAAAGTGTTATTTATTTTCATGTAAAATATTTATAAATTTCAATGTGACATATTCTTTTCCATTACTCATCATTAAATCCTATGGAAAACATTTAAAAACATGGGATGATCACAAAAATCTCATTGAGGGATACAAAAAATAAATAAAAACTATTAGTCTTATGAAAACATGAAAACTCATATAACATTACATTTATATTCAATGTTTATTGATCATATGAAATAAAAAAATCACATGAAAAACACACACATATTTTTTCTCAAAGAAAATCATTAAAGACCCATTGGAAGATAATTAAAACCCCTTCATTATAACTAAGTGCATCATGTTTATAATCCATTTTAAACTTCTGTCATAAGTAATTGTATCCCAGTTAAATCCATAGGAGACACCCTTTGGTAACTCCATAATTATTTACTATAAAGACGAGCAACATTATCCAATTAATTGGATTATTATCTTAGAACACCCATCATATAAGATATAAAGGGCTCACCCATTTCTATCTGGGTCTCCCTTTCATATAAGATGTAACAGGCTCACCTAGGGCTGTCTATGTCACCCCTTCGTATAAGTTGTAATGAAATCACTTGGTTTTATATGGGTCACCCCATTGTATAATTTCCAAGTATCATATCTTGAATAAAACATTTTTATGCTTGCTCTTTTCCATCATAAAACATTTTAAAATGTACTTTAGACTTATAAACAAATCACTTTTGTATATCAAAGTACTCTTTTCTTTTAAAACCCCATTTTCAATATAAAAATATCCTTTTCATTTGAAAAATAATTTTAAATACTAAAATAACCCAAAAAAAGTGAAAAATCATTGAATTAAATATGAAATATTTCAAAGGAATCTAGAAATAAAATAATGGTCATGGAGGCAGAAAATTCAATATCGTCATGTATTTCAAGAATTCTTTTTCTCATTTTTTAAAACATTCTATATAAAACATGTAAAAATATTACTTTTGAAAAGCTTTGGACATAAATCAGAAAATTTACGTTATAAATCTTTTATGTACATATAAAAACTTTAATATAATTACTTTAAGAACATGTACATGAAAGAGAAAGAGAGTCTAAAGGGAAAACATTAAAATATGATTTTTTTTAAGGAAAAGTACCTTATCACTTGGGAAACACTTGAATCATAATAACCATGAAATATTAAAATTAAAGACACATTAAATATCATGATAATGAATAAATTAATGATATAACATGTAAAATGGGTAGTATATACACCTTGTAAAATAATATAGGTGTATAAAATGAAGATATGCCTCAAAGAAATAATATTGTGATGAAGTCATCTACCTTGAGTCTAATTCATCACGTGTGACTTTATCTTACGGAATAATAACTTATGTTACTTATTTAATTAATTGATAACATTTTTATAGTTTATTATTTCTTTTAGTTCACTTATTAATAAATTATATACAATTACTTAATCAATTAATTCTAAGTCGTATGTTTTGACCATATTCGGTTTATGTTTCAAAAACAACTTTGGTAGGTTGACTATGGTCAAATAGGTCATAATTTAAACATATTGATAATAAAAATCATGATATAATTATCATATTCATAAATAAATTATAATTTTATAACAAATCTTGAATGATGGTTATGAAAAATGAACTAATGTTATGATCATAGAGATGGTAGGTCATACATAGGCATGAGTAACATTTACATTTTTCAATGATGATTATAGAAAGATAGTAAGTAACATTATATATTTCTAGAATGATTATAATATCATAAATACCATATTATTTAATCATGTATATTTATATATTTCATTCTTGTAATATGGTGCTGAAAAAAAGAATAAGATCGCTTCGAGGAGGCGGTAGTCCACACATCTAAGAATGACGTTATCGCTTTTTTAGTGAGTGAAAAGGTAATAAATAAAATAATATATTTTTACTTAAATAATGATAAATATTCCATTAATATCACAAATATTTCATTTATATCACATATGTTCATTATATTTTCCCTTATTTCCTTCCATGTAACGCATTAGTGAAAAATTAATCACATTATTTTGCGAGGCGATAGTTTTTCGTACACACGAGTGACATTATCCTATCCCTTAAAATAGAATATATAAAGGTTATAGATGAAATAATTAATCTAAAAGAATATTTATTTTATAAATATTATATATAAACTTTATATCCATCATTATTCTCAATCATGAGAAGTGGAAATGGAAAAATGAATGACATCATTTCATGAGGCGGTAGTCCATCGTACACACATATGATAATTTTATAACCCATTTTATGGAAGTGTGTGTGGGTGTAGGTTTTTCCATTAACATAACAAAATGTTATTATATGTAAGATACATAGGTAATTTTATCATCAGGGTATAAGAATAATTGAAGGGTGGTGAAAGAAATAAAACAAAAATACTTGAAAAACGAATGTTACCTATTCTTAGGGTATCTCATTTTGGTTTACACCAAAGGAATTACTTTGATGGATTTATTCCAAAATTTACTAATATATTGTTATAGGAGGTAATTAGAGAATTTATATGGTCAGATCTTGGCCAAACCAATTGGTTTTAAAGGTGTGAATAGAGGAGGAGAAGTGGTGGCCTTTTATAAGTGAGGTGAGTGACACGCTTATACTTTTTTGAAAGAGTGAATTCAACCCAAGTTTATTTCATGTAAAAAATCCCCAATAATTCAAATAAATAAATCCTATAAGGTATAAGTTTGAAATTTTTCCATTAAATTGGTTTTGAAAAATTTTCTATGTCATTTTCCCATTAAGTTTTATGTTTTACTCTATAACTAAAAATAATCATTAAATGAAAATAAATTAATATTTAATGATATATAATATATAAATTTCATTTAATAACTTCCCCAATAGGGATTATATTAATTAATTAAAAGGATAAACATTATGCATTTTAAATTAGTGTCTCGAAAAAAACTCGTCTTTAAACCCAAAAACAAACTTATATTAAAAATCAATATAAATTTGATTAGAAATTAACTAAGTGGATTAAATATAAATAAATAATATTTAGGTTAATTTAAATAATATTCAAAACATATTGATACTCTAATATTACTTAATTTATTTACAAGAAAAGTCTTTATATAAAAATCAGTATTTTTCATTATTCACTAAAAATCAATATTTTTCTAAAAAAATCCAAAAATTTCACCCAAAGTAAATATTGATATGCTTATTTCAATAATTATATTAATTTTATATAATATAAATTCTAAAATTTATAAATTAATCCTTTTGATGAAATATTATAATAAATGAGTTTAGTTAAACTATTTCCTTTTTTATTTAAAAATTACTTAATATTTTATAACTAATATAGCTATCAAATTCATATTAATAAATATGAAAATTATTTATTATATCATTACTTGTTTTGTTAAATTTATTTAATAATAAATATTATTTATTAACTTGGAAAATAAAACAAGAGATAAATAAATATTTTATTCAATGGCCTTGTGATAAATATTCATTTATATATTCAAATTTATAATTAGTGACTTAATAAATGAGATAAATATATTAGACATAAATATTATTTTTCATTATTTAGAATTATATTTATTTAGACTAGAAATAAAAATATTTTTTAACTGAGATTGATGGAGACACAAAGTTTGTGACCCTTTAGGACTCTTCCTCAATGGAATTAGGTAGGCTTGCCTAAAGTCTAATATTATAATATATTAACACATAAATACACCAATATAGGAAGATTTTAATATCAAAAAAACAAAAACAAAAACCACATGAGAACACTACACTTTTAATATAATCTCTTTGTATTGATATTTTATAATCAAGAAGGTTTAATTCATGTGATATCAACCTATGTGCTTGATTTATCTTTCATTGGCTATCTAAAATGAAATCATCAATACACTATGGTCATATATTTAGTTCATAATTTCTATTTCAATCAAAGGTCTTGAGATAAATATTTCTTGAATGAAAGGGAAAATATTATATTGACTTATTCATTAATGCAATGTCAATTATTGCACACCCAACATATTCTACCTCTCCATGAGCATATGTCAACTTGATTTTCATCAATACATCAAAGTATGTAACTCATTATATAAATGAATAATAAGCTACAGTATAAGGATACTCAAACATGTTCATATGTAGAAATTCCAATGATGTAAAACACAAGGAAATCATATTGGTGGGTTTCCCTCATGACTTCTCATCTTATAGATTACCAAGTTCCAAATTCATGTGACGAAGTCTTGTCTACTTATGAGTACACATACACCTAACAGTCAATATATTATGTATCCCATTATTGAATCTTATATTGAACATAAGACATAAGTTTAATAATATCATCATATCACGTCAAGGTAGTAATTATAATAGTGGACTGTTATGACTTTTAAATGCAATAGATACTCTAAGACATTATCACATTAATGTTATGTATAAGAATATACATCATGTGATAAGATATCCACTTTTATATAAGACCATTAATACACTAATAATAAAAATCATGGATTAGTTGGTTTTATGGAACCAAATCCAATATCTCTCATAATGAAAACAAATTGATAAAGAAATTAAATAGATATAAGAAATATTTTACTCAGTTAACCCAAATTATACTATGGATTAAGAGTAACACTAAGAATACTTCTTGTCTCACAATGTAAATCTTTAGTACTTACCCTATTTGTTTACAACCAGTATAATGGTTTAATGCTCACTTATCTCATCACATAGAAAAATTAATTACTCCTTAAATTTTTATGTTGATATTCCTTTAACAAAAATTTATATTGTACCAATTTTGGTACATAAATATACTCCTCCTCTATCCAAATGAGGAAAATACATGCTCATATAGTGATAGGGACTCCTAGATCACCTCTTATTCTCTATAATTTATAGAAAATATTCATAATTTGGGACCTATATATTTCTTCAACACCATCCTTATATTTTAAAAGATAAATATATCTCTTAAATCTTGAGATAATATATTTGTTTCCCTTGAAAATTTTCATCAATTTTAATTTCAAAAATTGGAAATTATTTTCTCAAAATAAATCCTAATTTCATGTCAACCATACATAATTTGATTCTTTTAAAAATCACTAAAATATTGGAACTTTTAATTTTAGAAAATATTCTCAACTGAACCCTATTTTGGAATGATCGTAATCATCATAGCACAATACCTTAACCTAAAACCCCAAAATTAGGATTTTGTAAATCAACTAATCTATGTTTCATGATTACCATCATTGCAGTGCAATTCCCTTAAAACCCTAGAATCATGGATCATACTCTTATAAACAAAGAATAGAGAAATGATATGAAAGAAACTTTGACTAACCATCCTTTCACATAAGCCAAGCTTCACAACGTAGACTATGTATTCTTGGAAGAGAACCAGTTACATGTTTATTATACTTTATGATGTAGATTAAATCTTCACAGTATAGGTGATTCATTCATAATTCAATATTTAGTATCATTACATTAACTTCCTTCAGTCTTCGTATAGTGTAGCACCAATTGTTCATGGTATTTGTAGTGTGGTTTATACATTTTCCATGATCCACTTTTTCTATAAAAAAATCTACACATTAATATAGTGGTGTTGTATTATTCTCCAAGGGTAAATAGTTAATTTATCCATAAAAATATTATTCTTTATTTAATCACATTGTGATATGACATATAATGTTTTGGCATGATCTTCATCTTATAGGTAGAAATTTCACAACTTCTTCCGAACACCTCCATCCATCATGAAACTTATTTTTCCTGACTCTTGAACCTTATTAGAAGAATAATAACTTTATTTATCAAAAAATACAACCTAAAAATGATTCAAGACTATTTTTTCAAAAATAATATAAAAAAATTAGAATAAGGGTGAAATCTGAAGAAAACTATATATCCTCAATAGATAAGAAATAAAAGGGTATATGGAGTTCTCTATCATCATAGATCATATCTAAATTATCAATCATATAAAATAACGATATCACATCCTATATAACTATAAAATCTCAACATAGGGCATGTATTTTAATTTCTAAATTTGATATTCCAACTATAAGGTATATCTCAACAGCAACTAAATAAGCTTCATATGTTGTAGAACCTAAAACATATGAACTACCCAACTCTCATAACTCCCAAATAACATATCTGAAACTATTATGGGGGGACCATACATCATGGATATATTAATACATGATAAAGGAGTTACTTACCCTGTGGATGGAGGAAACTCACCCTATCTCAATAGGGGTTACTTACTCAATTATTCATATGGGGTCCCTTGCCTCATCATGTAAAGTGGAATGAGGGGGTTACTAACTCATATAGAGATCCCAAACATTATTGGGAATAAGGGATACTAACTCCATGATTAATTTATGAGTAGGATCCTCAACCTATAATTAGTATCCATATAGGGTCTATTGACATCCTAATGAATATGAGGTACCATGCCCCAGTATTAGTATGTCACAAGAAGGTTATCATCACTAAAAACTTCTCTAAACTTCTCTTTAATACCCCCATCATCATCTATATAAATATAATGAACTAAAATTTATTTAAATTCATTAATAACCCACAAGTAATGATTATGACTTCACCATTTTAGTCTACACAAAACAACTCTAAGAAATGAATATTGGTTTTTCTAATTCTGGATCCTTTGGTGAGAAAATATAAAAATACAGAAAATAAAAATTAGAAAACATTGAATTTTTTAATTCATGGAGTGAAAATAGTGGATATTAGTCTGGTGTTTGTAGTCATCATATTCTCATGTTGGTTTAACCGAATTTGAATTTTCTATCGCCGACATGATTTGTGGTACATGGTGGTCAGTTGAGCATGTACCTCAAAGGAACCAAATCATGTAATTTCATCACACATGTTGTGTCTTGGACCCATACATAGTGAGTGAGTATCTAAATTTAGTTGACATGTAATTCCAAGACATGATTAATTTTACATAATTTATACATGAGATATCTCTTTGACCATAAGACATATATTCCCAAGTGGATAGTTAGCATGTGCTTCATTTGAAATCTGGTTTTGTATTCAGAAAACACAATATGTGTGGAAAAAAGTGCTAATCAGGTCATATTAACCTTCATGCATAAATACTTTCCACCAACCAATGGTGAGACACAATGTTTTATAGATGGAAAAAAACCTTGTGATATTTAACTTATCATAGAAACTCTAGATTTGTGCTAAAATCTTACAGTGTGTAATCTCTATACTACATTCCATATAATATCGTCTTCTCTAAATAAAAATATTCTATTGTTTCCTATATTTCCACCACATTTTTCACCACCTTTAGTGCCATCTATCATGCCTCCCATGCATGGTTTTATCACAAATTAGGTGATACCCAACCTTCTACTATAGTCTCTCCCATTATAAAAAACCAAACTATCTCTTGAGCTTCATACCATCAAACTACGTATGATACTATCACTGTTGTCATTATTCTTGTGTCTTCTTCATCAATACTTTCCTACTACATTCTCCCTTTGAATCCACCACTGACTAATCTGAATATTGATGGTGCATTTTTATTATCATACCTAGCACTCTATGTCATAACCATAATTCTGCAATTAGAATATACAAGGAGTATAAAAACATAATAAACGGTGAAAGGTAGAAAATCTAAATGCCAAAATTCTCATTCAAAAACATATTATATGGAGAATGAGAGAAGAAAATATTCTTCAAAAAATCATAATAATTATTAAGGTGTTTTACCCATGATAATTAAAAATGATAAATATTCCAAAATCGAATATAAAATTTTCAAAGATTCATTATTATATTGACCATTCAAACAATTAGTTATCCATGATCTTTAGGATGTCAAAAATATTCATATATTTTTTTAATAAAAATATAAAACAATTAAGGAATGATTAATAAGTATTAAGGTTCAAGAACAAAACACTCCTTTGAATTGTGTGTTCATCAATGAAACAATATTCAATTATCACAATAAGAGTAATCCAAAAATATTAATCATTAAGTTAAACTGAGGAAATTCAAAAAAAACATTTTCATTTGAAATATAATGTATAATGGATCAAGACAAAGTATCATAGTCCTACTTTAAATAAATTCAAAATTTCTTCAAAGATACATTCACTTTCACTATGTGAAATCACTAATCTATAATATATACAATTTCCTCAACAATGAACAAATCTACCTCTAATAATTTCACCAAGGGTTAAATTTATAAAATAGTGTCTATCCATATATAATGTGGTTAAAGTGTAATTTACATCTCATTAACAAGTTAACCTAGTGCTTCTTAAAAGGCCTTAAATTAATTTGTATGGATTCAAAAACATAGATACAAAAATTATACCACTCCTTGGTAAAAAAATTCCCATTCATAATCATAGTGTTAGAATTTCCACTTGTAGCTCTGTTTAGAAGATATGAAAAATAACATATATGAGGTAAATATTTATTTAATAAATAAATATTAAATACCCCTTAATACCTAAATCATCAGAAACTTCATCAACATTAAAACCAATGGAAACCCCATTTATCAAGACCAATAGTGTAGTAAAAATAATTGAGGCAATTTACTATAGTGAATTTACTATTATAAACCTTTTATGGCCTGATAATTTCAAACTCAACTAATATGCTTTCTCTCAAACAATGAAAATCCCATTTCATTATATCCTTGTAAACTTTAAACCATTCCATCCTCTAAAATTAAAAAAAACCTAAGTTTCATGACCAAAAAACTACTAAGATAGTCTTATGTAAAAGTAAAATCTACCCTCACATGCACTCCATCCACCTCTTGAGTCTTGAATTCTTTTAGAACCTAGAACAAAAACCATATGGAAAAAAATGCTCTTCTTAGCCCTTCCATTCCTAAAAATTAGCCTATTCATGAGAAAAATTAGCTCAATATCAATCTAGATAGAAACTTTAAAAAAATCATAAAATATCATTATATAAATCATGTCATGATATATCACCCAATGAAATTATCCTTTGTTTTCATTAATCATCTTTCCATGAAGAAGAACTACAAACCATAGAAAAAAATTATGGAATAGTTATCAAACAAGGGTACCTTCTTTAGCAGTGTTATACTCCTCACCATTAAAGATTATTCCATATTATTTTCATAGTAGAATAATCTATCTATGTCAAAAATCTATGATCAAGGACAATAATGAAAATTATACACTTACCCTAGAAGATCCTTAAGACAACATGATTCTAAAATACTACTTCTACTCCTTATCATTAACTGATAAAGAGTATATACCAATTTTATATTCACAAAGAACATCATTAACACATAACCACCAAATTAATCATTTATATTTAGTAAAATACATTCATCCACACCTCAAACACAAAAAAAGATTTCATATAATTATATAGATGGTCTAGTTGGGGTTTTTTATGAACTTCATGAAAGCTATTGACAATCACATCAAGAAAATTGAACTAGCCTCCTTAGACAGTCATGAAGTTGACCTTTACATTGTTGGTTACCCATTCCACCGAAATCCAAAGTGGATGGTGCTATCTTATTTATATAACCTAGCTATATCAACTATAAACTCTAGGTAAACACTTATCCATATTCCATCTACCAAACTACAACCTATGGAGCAACGTCCTCCACTATATAGATGCATTTTTTACATAATAAAAATGATCGAATACCTAGTTATTCATGAACCACTAAGGACATGTTCTATACTAAGATGATTTTATGCCTCGACCCACCGAGGTTCGACCCATGACTACCCCAAAACTTCCGCTAATAGGCCAAGGATTGTCAACCAGCGTCAAGTAGTCATATCCCACAAATAAGATGCATTAGCCTAAAGTACATGTATACACACACACATATCCAAGACCATACCATGATGAAATGTAAAATAACTAAAACCAATTCATGCATAAATATATAATCTAAAAACTATAGTATGACAGCAATGTACTCAAAGCAGAAAGGGGTCCAAATACATGCCCAACCAAAAACTGTAAATATTCTAACCTAATCCAAGGGTGAGGAATATGATCAAATGAAATCTCACAGAAAAAACCCCAGTCTATCAAGATCAATCTATGCTCCAACTACTCCTTGTCCTCCTAGGATATCGTCAAAAGGGTCATCATCTACATAAGACATGACACATGCAAGAATATCCCATCTGGGGATGAGTATAGTAATACCCATTATGACACCCCAAAAACACTAAACAAGAAGAATAATGTATATTAGATAAAAAAAGATATAAAAATTGATGTATAATAAAAAACTCCCGAATATACTTAGTAAGGACACTGCACCACTAGGTAGTCACAAAAAAATTCAAGCCACAAGATTCTGCTTGAAGCAATGATCATTTTGGTATAATTCACTCTAAAAGACTTGAAATCACTATATACAATCATTCAAGAGGTAAAGATCGTTGGGGACCTCCCATGAAAGCTTACTGGTCTCAAAAGTCCCTGATACTTTGATTTGTGGTCATGTCCAGAACTGCTAGGGGACACCACACACCCAATCTATATCAACATAATACACAGGAGATCATATGACAATGATACCATGAACCATACTGATATTTAATTCTAGATTAATGATCAATTCCATGATCAATGAGGTCACAACGATTACACAAACCCCACCTAGGGTATAATGATGATAGAGGATCACTCTCCAGTCTCATGGAGGGACACCGCAAACTCTATTGGAGACTCTTCCTCTAGAGGGGATCACAATCCTATGATGTGGATGTAATGTCGCATTGAAAACTCATGGGAATATACCAAGGGAACTCAATCAACCAAAAATTGTCTAGAATAAATAAATGAACTGTGAAAACACCCACAAATGGGGTACTTGGTGTGTACTAAGGGTAGACATCATGTCTAGATATCCTTAGGTCAACCCTTGTTGTAAGGCCTCATAGGGAATGTAAATATCTAAATACACATCATGTAGGAAGAGTACATGGTGTGTAGAGATTTCCTGGAACCTTACCATATGTCATTGGTCATGTCTATGTATCGTTGGTCATGCTTGTGTACCAACTCGTGTACACATGGCTATGTATGTGTATTTTTTTAAGTACACTATGATCTTTCAGGGAGGGGTCGCATGCCTTGTGGGTAAGTCACACTATGGGTGATACTTAACTCCAACCAAAACCCTAGAACCTTAGATAGGGTTTCTTTCATGGTGTGTAATGCCAGATTACATGTCGTGTTGATCAATATTTCCCAAAATCATTGGTTCCAATTCTGTTTCTTTCTCTACATCTTCGAAGCCATTTTCCTTTCCAAAATATGTATATCTGAGGTTGGAAAGGCTTATTGTCACTATACATCATAGATACGGGCTTTGATTCTTCTTATAAAACATCTTCTCGATCCATTCATAGACTCACCATGCATCACTCTAGAAAAATGAATCCCACCGGTCTGATCTCATTCCACCATGATTTATCCACCACCATTGTCGATCTTCTAATCACAACATCCATAACAATCCATACCCATGTTATTGATCCATTTCATTGAAGAACGGTCACGCAATGATCAAATACTGGTAAATTGTGAAACCACGGTCCAAAATAAATGCACACGATGAAAGTGTGAAGAACGGGTGAAGAAAACCATAATCCATAAGACGTGATGAATAAAACTCATCCTCTATTAATTTGGACTCAATTAATTTTTGTAAAAGAATATGAATAAAGATAAATAACTCACAATGAACATTAAAATTACATTAATTTAAATCTACCAATGATGCATGTATCAATTTGTTTGTGGAATTGATCTGTTTTTGTCCAGGATTAATAAATGGGATGGAAAATAAAAATCAACATCCTACCTAGAGTTTGGATCAATCATTGATGAAGAATGGTTCTATGTTTCCATCATTGATGAAATACATGAACTATGTTGGTCCAATGATCCATGATTTGGTCTTGATTCATTATAGTTCTCCAAGAATGCTCTCCATTTTTCATCTAAATATCCATGGTTTTATAGTGCAACCCTAGGAAAAACCTCATAACCATATACTTATAAGAGAGTTGGTCATTGTATTGAATAAAATAAATTAAAACAAATTTATTTATTTATTTTATTAACTCTGTACCCATGGTGACTTTTTCACAAAAACCCCACTCTGAAAAAGATTATGTCTCACTAAGGGTAAAACCTATGTTCTTTAACTCAACTATTCCCTCGTATTTATTATTTTTGACCCCTTTTGGTAGTTATTCCACTTTTTTAGGAAAAATATTCATGATTTTTATTTAATATATTTAATATATTCCAAACATTTATTTTTCACACACCAGGCCTCGAAATCACATGTCATATTAGCACCTAGTCTTGGAAATGGTTTCTATAATATCCCAAAATAATACACATAAAATCTAAGTGATTACATTCTCCCCGCCTTGGGTCTTTTCATACCAAAAAGATTAAAAACCTACTCAAAAAGATGAGGGTACTATACTCACATCTAGGTCTTTCGCTCCCTAGTTCTCTCCTGAAGAAACACATGATTCCACTGGACACACATAAGGGGAATCGATCACCAAAGAAGGATCCTCACCTACCTATCCTCGATCTCTTTTGGGTACTCAGCAAAAGGTATATTCATCCTCAATTTATATCTCACCCCTGTTGATAACGTGCAACGAGTCATTCATGTATCTCCTTAGTTGTGACATATGGAATACATCGTGTACCTGATCCAACTATTGTGGTGTAGATAAGTTTTACACCACCTCTCCAACTCTACGAAGTATTTGAAAAGGAGTAATAAATCTCAGAGAAAACTTTCCACCCCATCTAAATCTCTATAATACATGTCAAGGTGATACCCTCAAAAATGCATAGTATCCCTCCTCCAACACCATAGGTTTCCATAATCAGTCCACATAAGACTTCTTATGGATCTATGTAGTCCTCAATGGCTCTTGGGTGATCCAAACCTTATCTGTAGTATATCACACTAACTCTGATTCCATGAGTGTTGACTCACCTAGATCAGTTCAACAAAGTGGTGACCTACATAGTCACTAGTAAAAAGCCTATAATGGTGACATACTAAGGGTGAAATGGTAGTTATTTTTGTATGAAAACTCTACCAAGGATAGATAATCCTCACAAATATGTACAAAGTCTAATATGAAATTCTGCAGTACGTACTCCAATACTTGAATGGTTCACTCTATCTGGACATCAGTCTCTAGGTAGAATGCCATGCTCAAGTGTGACTGAATCCTGAATGCCTCCTCCAATACTCTCCATAATCATGATGTGAATCGATTTTCATGGTATAATATGATCGCTGAGGGTAACTTACGGAGTTGGGATATCTATTTCCTGTAGAGGAATCCAAATTTATCTAGTGAACTTTTTTCTTGAATTGATAGAAAATGGGATAAATTGGTGTGTATGTCTACGATCACCCTGATGGAATCATGTCCCCTAGAAATATCTGGTAACCCTTACATCAAGACTATGTAAATATCATCCCACTTAAACTTTGTAACCTCAAAGGATTGAGTTAAACCCTATAGAATCGAGTGATTACTATTCACCTACTGACATGTGAGGCATTAAGAGATAAACTCTGAAAATCAATTCTTCATGCCTGACCACCAAAACTGATGTCATAGGTTCTGGTACTTCTTTTCTATTCCTAGATATACCACCAAATGGTATGTATTGAACTTATACATCACCTCATCCCATAATTTAAAAGGTACTATTGTCCTTCCTCTAAAAAGGACAGTGTTCTCCTGATCTTCAAAATATCTATAAGAAGTACGTTTAGTGGATATCTTAGTATATAAGGTCTCACAGTCATTATCTCTACATTGAATATCCTTTAGAAAATGTAAAATTGGTGGGGTAATAACCATCGACATAAAAAATGAATCTTCATCCTTTTCCACTAAGGAAAATTTTAATGAATTTAGCTATTCTGATGCCCCGGCAAACAACCGAGAACAAGATCACTTTCTGAGAGCATCTGCCACCACATTACAATTCCCAAGAGTATAGAAAATCTTGAATTCATAATCCTAGTGGAGCTCTAGACATAATCTTTTTATCAATTTAAGATCCTTCTATGAGAATATAAACTCGATACTATTTTTTTCATAGTAAATGATAAACTTCCCTCTCATTAGGTAGTGCCACCACATCTTTTGTGTGAAGACTTTGGATTATAACTAAATATCATGGGTCACGTAGTTCTGCTCATGTGGTATCAACTGATGAGAAACATATGTAATAAATTCAAACCTCTATATCATGACACAACCAAGTTTGTTTCCCTATTTATCATAGAACACTACATACTCAACACCCTCCTTTAGTAATCTCAATATGGTATTTCTCTTCAATCTCTTCCTCAGCTCCTGAAATCGCTACCGGAACCTTTCTATCCATACAAAAGGCCACCCTTTCTAGGTCAAAGCTATAAAGGGTGATACCACTCTATATAAATCAGGTATAAACCTCTGATGGTACCCTTATAACTTAATGAAACTTCGTACCTTGATAACACTCTTGGACGCCTCCCAAGAAAGCACTGTCTCAACCTTCATCGATTCTACTACAATTCTTGCCTCCAAGATGATGTGTCTCGGGAGGTGGACCATCCGAATCCAAATCTGAAACTTTGAGAGATTCCTATAAAGTGGGTGCTCTTGGAGTGTGTCTAGGACCATCCTCAAGTGTCTTTATTGCTCCTCCTCAAACACCAAGCCCAATAGTATTTCATCAATGAAGACTACCAAGAACTATTATATCTATCACGAACCAGCCCGGGTACCCTGGTAACTTAATAACCAGGCTAGTCCTGACATAACCCGAAGGGCATTCCCGATCCCCATGGGTCAGCGACTAGCACCTGGCATCATAAAACATACAAGTGGGAATGATTTTTCCACAAGAATGTGGAAGCAAGAGTAAAAAAAAAAGTATGCATAATAAAAGAAACTCCACTGGGAGTAATATACCAGAATACAAATAAGCACAAAAGTTCAAAGTACTACAACCCAAGTACAAAAAGGGAAAACAGTCCCAAGGACCCAAATGACACAACTCACCAAGTCCAGAGATCAACAACTGTATCCACCTCCAAGATGTCCCTTCCCTTTGCTCGATCCTGGAAGAAGAAAGTCTACAAACGCCCGAAGGCAAAAGTAGGGTGTGAGCCTAAGCCCAGTAAGATAATACCAAAGATTCCATAACAGATTCCAAAAATAGATTATCCAAATAAGAGCTTTCTATTTTTCAAATAAACAGTTTTGGAAACTCAAAAGAACATTTTAAAAAAACATGCTATACATTTTCAAATGATGAAAATAAATATTTTTAAGCAAAGGATTTTCAAATGATGGAATATTCCTAAAACAATGGATTAAATAAAACATTTATATAAAACATTTTATATAAATTCAGTAGGCATGTGGAACAGTTCAAAAGCTTTGGCATACATTTATATCTCAAATATAAATAAACAAGCGAGCAACATGGTCATCTGCCAAAAGATACGATAGTATTAACCAGTTATAGGATTCCTCACTCTCTATGTGAACTCATCAAGATGTGTATACTTACATCCCTATGACAATGGACAAAGGAGACTCGTCACCAACCCGTCGGGTATGTGACCCACTGCAAGTATGTTTTAGAACGTTGTTGTAGCTTAGAGTGTATCCAAATAGCTCACTAACTACCTAAGGCTTGCATGTGCTCTTAAATGTTGGGAGAACTATTTTAAGAATGCTTAAAATATGATCAATCCCATTCTTCCATTTCAAAAGTTCCAATTTCATTCCATTTAAAACCCAAATAGGTTTTATTTAAAACATGCCTTTTTCACAAGATAAAACCAATGGGTTTCTATCAAATCATTTTAAGCCATTTTCATAAGTTTGAAATCCATTCAAAACCAATTCCATCATTAAACATTTCATTTCCACAATTAAATTCAACAATTTAATTGAAAACATTTCCATCAATTCCATAATTTAAATTAAACAATTTAAATCGACAAATTTTTCATAAACACACCCAATTCAATGGAATTGGGGTTTTCCTAAATTTTTATGCCAAAACCATTTCAAATATCTCAATTCAATGGAATAAAGTTTTTATCAATTTAGTTGAAAGAAAATTTGAGCAATTTAATTTAAATCAATAATTGAAATAAATCAAGAAAATAAAATGATAAACAATTTGGCAAGTCGGGACAGAACCACCTACCTTGAAGATTTTGACCAAAACCACAATGGTTGAGAACGGTCAGGAAAACCAGGTTTCTTCTTCAATAAACCTCCTTAGATATCTTATCCTAGAAAGATCAAGAACAAATCTCATCAAATTTGGTACCATACACTTAGATCTACCCATAACGGGCGTAGATCTAAGAAACCGAGAGAAGAAGAGAAGTAGATCTAACTAGATCTAATAAACTGACCAAGAACGATGAAGAACGATCACATACCTCAAGAATACGGATTTGATTCACTAATAGGAGCCTTTGGATCACCTCCGGAACAATGGGAGAACCCTCTATGACCTTAAGAGAAGACAATTCCCGAGTTAGGGCTTCTTAAGAGGAAAAACAAGGCACTTAGAGGCAAAACCGAGCGAGATCCGCAATTTAAGGATCCCATTTAAGTGACTATACAGTTTGGCCGAACAGTTTGACAAACCGTGCGCTAACCATGCGTGAGCTACTGCCTTGGTCACCCTTCTCGCACGGCTTGGTCGTAGGGTTAGACAAATCGTACGCCGCCCGTGCGGAAGCTTCTATCCAGGTTTCAAGGCTGGCACGGTTTGGTCGCACGGTTTGTCAAACCATGTGCAAACCGTTCACAACACACTGTCCTCTAGTTTTTCTTTAAAATTTCACCCAAATGCAACCCAAGTCTTTACTCCAAAATAGAGGTACTCAAAAACATCAAAAGTAACTGAAAACATAATGGGATGTTACAACCTCCCCACCATAAGATCTTTCTGCCCCCAGAAAGCCTATGAAGAAACATCCACGTAAAAAAGATGAGGCCACTGCTCCCTCATTAGAGACACCCTTTCCCATGTCTCATGAGAATAATAACCATGCTACCACAGTACACGGACCAGAGGTATAGTTCTCCCACAAAGTACCTTGGTCTCAGAATCAACAACCCTGACTGGTCGTTCAGTCACAGATAAATCTAGTTCAATCTCAAGATCACTCCAGCTCACAACATGAGACGGATCATAGAGATACTTTCGCAGCTGTGATACATGGAACATGTTATGTATCGACGTCAGCTATGGTGGTAGAGATAAATGGTAAGCAACTTTCCCCACAGAACCAAGAACCTCAAAAGGTCCCACAAAATGAGGAGAAAGCTTCCCTTGCCTCCCAAGCTGTCAATGACCTAATCAGGGTGAAACATTCAAGAGCACCTGGTCACCAACTAATAATTCTAAAGGTTTATGGAGATGATCATCATAAGACTTGTACCGACTCTGTGTTGTCACCATTCATTGACGAATCAACTGGATCTTAGTTTTCATCTCTTGAACCAAACTCGCTCCTACCAAGGAACTTTCACCAATCTCTGGCCAACATAAGGGAGATTTACAAGGATGGCCATACAAAGCCTCAAAAGGATGAATTTTTATCGCAGACTGATAACTGTTGTTATAGGAAAACTCAACTAGCCCTAGTTGATCATCCCAAGACCCGCCAAAATCGAGAACACAAGTGCAGATCATATCCACAAGGATCTAAATAGCTCTCTCTGTCTGGCCATCTGACTATGGATAGTAGGTCATGCTCAAATAGACCTGAGATCCTAGTGCCTCTTGAAGGCCTCTCTAAAAGCGAGAAGTAAACCGAGGATCCCTATCAGAGACTATAGCAGAGGGAACTCCGTGAAAACGAACGACTTCTTTCACATAGACATTCCCCAACTCCTTAACTTAGGTTGTATCTCGAATTTGTATAAAGTGAGCCGACTTGGTCAGTCTGTCGATCACAAACCATATCACATTCTTCTTCCTTTGGGTTTGAGGTAACCCAATCACAAAGTCCATAGATATTTCATCCCACTTCCATATAGAGACTGGAAGTGGTTGAAGAAAACCTAAAGGTTTCTGGTGCTCGGCTTTCACCTACTGGCATTTATAGTAACGAGATACAAACTCAGCAATGCCTCATCTCATACCTGGCCACTAGAACTATAATCGAATATCATAGAACATCTTCGTGGTTCCTGGGTGTACCGCCCACTGAGATTTATGGAAATCCCCCATCACATCCTTCCTTGCTGATAACATCACAACATAATGGTTTCTATAACACAAGACACCCTCTTTGGAGAACGACCACAGGGTGTCAGTCTCCCCACTATAAATAGAGTCCCTATTGACACATAATTCATCATCCAGTTGTTTTTCCTGAAGAATTAACTTGAGGAGAGCAGAAGTCAACTGAAAAATGGCTAAAGAAACTCCATTCCCCTTCCACTGAACTCTAATATGCAACTGATCAAAAAGAGTCATCAAACTCCACTCTTCTAAAGATTCTTTCACCGCCTGAGATGGAAGTTTCTTGCTTAACACATCTGCAACTACATTCCCTTTCCCTGGGGTATAGGAAATGTCAAAGTAGAAAGATTGCAGGTACTCTACCCAACGCCTTTGGTGAAGATTTAAATCTTTTTGATAAAAGATATAACTCAAGCTCTTGTGGTCTGAAAACACAATAAACCTTTCTCCATAAAGGTAATGTCTCCAACACTTAAGTGCATGCATTATAGCTACAAGTTCAAGGTCATGGGTAGGATAATTCTTCTCATGAGGTTTAAACTAACGAGATCCATAGGCAACAACAAGACCTCCTTGCATAAGGACACATCCCAAACCTGAACCCGAAACATCACAGAAGACCACGTAACCTATCCCAGCCTCAGGAAGAGTTAACACTGGCTCAGTAGTCAAAAGACGCTTTAACTCAAAAACAGAACTCTGACATTTATCGTTCCAGGAAAACTTCACTCCCTTTTTATTCAGAGCAGTCATTGGAGAAGCTAACTTTTATAAGTCTTTAACAAACCAGTGATAATATCCTGTTAAGCCCAAGAAGCTCCGAATCTCGAAAACATTTCGTGGTTGTTCCCAAGTCATAACATCCTTCACCTTCTCAGGATCAACTAATATTCCTTGTTATGACATGACATGTCCCAATAATTTCACTTCCCGAATCTATAAATCACACTTTGAAAGCTTGGAATAAAGTCGATGATTCCTCAGAAGACCCAGAACTGTTCTTAGATGAATCACATGATCCTCCTAAGACTTGGAGTATACAAGGATTTCATCCACAAAGACTACCAAAAAAGTATCCAGATACTCATGGAAAACTTGATTCATCAAGGCCATGGAAACTGGAGGAGCATTTGTTAGGCCGAAGGGCATGACAAGGTACTCATAATGGCCATACCTACTTCGAAAGAAGGTTTTCTGAATGTTAGATTCCTTTATCCTCAACTGATGGTAACCAGATCGAAGATTAATTTTTGAAAACCCCTTTGCCCCTTTCAATTGGTCAAACAAATCATCAATTCGTGGTAATGGATACTTGTTCTTTATCGGAACTCGATTGAGATTTTTATAATCAAAACATAAGCATAGAGAACCATCGGCCTTCTTGGTGAAGAGAACTAGTGCTCCCAAGGTGACACACTTGGGCGTATAAAATCTTTCTCAAGAATATCATCCAACTGAGACTTAAGTTCTTTTAATTCAGCTGGATCTATTCGGTAAGAAGGGATAGAAACCGGTTGAGTACCAGGCATTAACTCAATTGAAAAATCGATCTCCCTTACCAGTGGAATACCAGAGAAGTCAGAAGGAAACACATATGGAAACTCAGCGATGACTGGAGGAAGATCACCACTCATTGGATCTTTCTCTAGATCAAAATAAATCACTGATATAATTATCCCTAGCTCTGGATAAGAAGGTACGGCTCTACCTAACATGGGGTCTTATTCTCCTTGAAAAACAAGAGGCACACCCCTGGGTGTAGTAAGGTAGACCTGTCAGAGGTGACAATCAATCCGGGATTTATTGGCGATGATCCAATCCATCCCATATATGACGTCAAAAGATTTCATGTTTAGAACCAAAAAGTCCCAAACAAGCTTGACATCTGATAGAAAGAAAACGCAAGCAGGAATACGGAGACCCTTCTCTCCCACCGTACCAAGAGGTGTAGTAATATCCATCGCACAAGCCAAAAGTTACATGGGTAGATTAATTAGATTAACAATATGATTTGAAATAAAATAGTGAGATGCACCAGTATCTAAAAGTGATGTCACTAATGATGAAGTTATAATGATGATACCTCTCACAGTCACAGGACATGTTTCAGCTACCTCTGGTGATTCTTCCACTAAGTGAAGAAGCTTCGTTCCTGATGTCTGTGGCTGGAACCCTTTTGTACGTGAAGCATTTGATTTCCCCGCAATTTCTGGAGGTGCTGATGATCCTATTTTTATGCGTGGAGTAGAGAAGTAATGGCAGAATCTCTGTAAGTTCCCCAAACGTCCGTAGGAGCTACAGTTCTTGGGTTCCTCAGTGCAAACCCTCTTAGAATGACCCGTCTTTCCACACTGATAGAAAGTCAAAGAAGCCCCTCCTGGTGCTACTGGAGTTCTAGAATGACTCTGATGTCAATAACTACCATATGAGATGTCGCGCTTATGTTTCCCTTTAAAGGGACCAACACTGTCACAAGAAGGAAAAGAAACTCCCTTCAACCCTGACTTTCCTGCCAGGTCCATATCAACCATCATCACCCTATCCAACACATCGACATAAGTGGGTAGATTCAGTAATAAAACTTGAGAACAAATATCTGATCGAAGCCCCAACTCAAATCGTCAAGCTTTCATCCTATCATTAGATACAATTTTAGGAGAAAACGGTTCCAACTCAGTAAAGCAATTTGAGTACTCAGTCACGGTTTTGTTGGCCTTCTCAAGTTTGAAAAACTCCACAACCTTGTCCAACACCATATATTCTAGATAGAACTGATCAGTGAAAAGAACCCTAAAGTCTTTCCACTCCAAACCCTCGTTTTTCCCTACCGTCACCATCGTGTCCCACCATCTCCTGCTTGGTCCCTCCAGCACAAAGGTGGAACACTTCACCTTGATCACTTCAGGTGTCTCCAAGAACCCAAACAGGCGTTCAATCTTTCCCAACCATTCCTCATCATGTTGAGGGTCATTGGAGCCTTTGAAAATGGGTGGCTTCTGGTGTAGGAACTCTTGAGAATGACTTCGGAGAATATCACTATGAGGATCTATAGCTGGAGCCTGAACAAGAACTGTAGGTGGTGCCTGTCCTAGAGCTTAGACAGTGAAATGATCACCTCAACTAGACTCGGATCCACAATAGGTCCCGCTTGCTAAGGTTCATCAGTATCCTCTTTTTGGATCTGATTCCCACGTCTTTTCGGAGGTATGCTATTACACACCACCAGAAAAGACAAAGATTAAGACACCAACCAGGTAACAAGGAAAACTACTCTTAAAAGAAGGAATAAACAAGATTTGGATTCCACTCTATCCAAATAAAAACAGGGAAAATACTAGAACTAATCCACAAGTGTTAATTCCCTAACTACCCCTGGTGACTTAAGGTTCATTGTAGTGAGAGCTGGCCAGGCACTCAATCACAACTACCTCCTAAGTCCCGACAATGAAACTCAAATGCATACTGTCATCAAGGTAAGATACTAAACCTCCCTTTGATACCAATTTGTCATGAACCAGCCCAGGTACCCTAGTAACATAATAACCGAGCCGGTCCTGACATAACCCAAAGGGCGTTCCTGATCCCCACAGGTCGGCGAATAGCACCTGGAATCGTACAACATACAAGTGGGAACGATTTTTCCACAAGAATGAGGAAGCAAGAGTAAAACAAAACAATATGCATAATAAAAGAAACTCCACTGGGAGTAACGTACCATAATAAAAATAGGCACAAAAATTCAAAGTACTACAACCAAAGTACAAAAAGGGAAAATAGGCCTAAGGTCCCAAAGGACACAACTCACCATGTCCAGAGATCAACAACTGAATCCACCTCCAAGAAGCCCCTACCCTTTGCTCGATCCTGGAAGAAGAAAGTCTACAAACGCTCAAAGGAAAAAGTAGGGTGTGAGCCTAAGCCCAGTAGGATACCACCAACGATTCCATAACAGATGCCAAAAATAGATTATCCAAAGAAGAGCTTTCCATTTTTTAAATAAACAGGTTTTTCAACTCGAAAGCATATTTTAAAAAAAACATGCTATACATTTTCAAATGATGGAAATAAATATTTTTAAGAAAAGGATTTTCAAATGATTGAATATTTTTAAAACAATGGCTTAAATAAAACATTTTATATAAATTCAGAACGCATGTGAAATAGTTCAAAAGCTTTGTCATATATTTACATCTCAAATATAAATAAACAAGCGAGCAACATCATCATCTGCCAAAAGATACGATAGTATTTACCATTTATAGGATTCTGCACTCTCTATGTGAACTTAGAAAGATTTATATACACACGTCCCTATGAAAATGGCCAAAGGAGACTCGTCACCAACCCATCGGGGGATGTGACCCGCTGCAAGTATGTTTTAGAACGTTGTCATAGCGTAGAGTGTATCAAAATAACTCACTAACTACCTAAGGCTTGCATGTGCTCTTAAATGATGGGTGAACTATTTTAATAATTCTTAAAATATGATCAATCCAATTATTCCATTACAAAAGTTCCAATTTCATTCCATTTAAAACCAAAATAGGTTTTATTCAAAACATGCCTTTTTCACAATATAAAACCAATGGGTTTCTATCAAATAATTTTAAGCCATTTTCATAAATTTGAAATCCATTAAAACCCAATTCCATCATTACACATTTAATTTCCACAATTAAGTTCAACAATTTAATTGAAAAAATTTACATCAAATCCTTAATTTAAATTAAACAATTTAAATCGACCAATTTTTCATAAACACATCCAATTCAATGGAATTGGGGTTTTCCTAAATTTCTATGCCAAAACCATTTCAAATATCTCAATTCAATGGAATCGATTTTTTATCAATTTAGTTGAAAGAAAATTTGAGAAATTGAATTTAAATCCACAATTGAAATAAATCAAGCAAATACAATGATAAACAATTTCGCAAGTCGGGATGGAACCACCTACCTTGAAGGTTTTGACCAAAACCACAACGGTCGAGAACGGTCAAGAAAACCGGGGTTCTTCTTCAAGAACTCGCCTTAGATCTCTTCTCCTAGAAATATCAAGACCAAATCTCATCAAATTTGGTACCACACACTTAGATCTACCCATAACAGGTGTAGATCTAAGAAACTGGGAGAAGAAGAGAAGTATATATAAGTAGATCTAAGAAACCGACCAAGAATGATCACATACCTAAAGAATACGTATTTGATTCACCAAGAGGAGCCTTTGTATCACCTCCAAAACAATGGGAGAACCCTCTCTGACCTTAGGAGAAGACAATTCCCGAGTTAGGGCCAATTAGGAGGAAAAACAAGGCACTTAGAGGTAAAACTGAGCGAGATCCACAATTTAAGGATCTCATTTAAGTGACTGCATAGTTTGGCCGCACGGTTTGAAAAACCGTGCGCTAATCGTGCGTGAGCTACTACCTCATCCACCCTTCTTGCACGTCTTGTCCACATGGTTAGACAAACCATGCGTCGCCCGTGCGAAAGCTTCTGTCCAGGTTTCAAGGCTGGCACGGTTTGGTTGCACGGTTTGTCAAACTGTGCGCAAACCGTGCACAACACACTGTCCTCTAGTTTTTCTTTAAAAGTTCACCCAAACGCAACCCAAGTCTTTACTCAAAAACTGAGGTACTCAAAAACATCAAAAGTACCTGAAAACTTAACGAGATGTTACAATAAGAAAGGATAAAATATCTGGTTTATGAGTCTTATGAACACTGTTATGGATTTAATCATGCTGAAGGGCATCACCAAGTACTCATAGTGACCAGAGCGATATCTAAACTACATCTTCGGTATATCTACATCTCGTATTCATAGTTGGTGATAGCCATATCTGAGGTCAATCTTCGAAAACCATCACACCCCTCTCAGTTGATCAAAGAGTTTTTTGATCCGAGGAAGTGGATACTTATTCTTATAAATCACCAGGTTTGAGCACCAATAATCCCCACATAACCACAAGCTCCTTTCCACCTTCTCATAGAACAATACTAGGGCTGCTCTAGGTTAAATTTTGGGTCTCACAAATCCTTTCTCCTATAAGTCCTCCAACCAAACCCATATCTCATAAATCACTATGATATCCATCTGATATACTTTTGAAAATAACATGGTCATCCTATGATGCAAGTCAATTAATAAGTCAAGATCTTAGTGGGGAGGTAAACCTAGTACATCCTTAGAAAAATGTCTGTATACTCTTCCAAAACCATATAAAACTGATAGATCATATCATCTACTACTTAAATAGTCATACTATCCAATTGGGGAGTAATTGGCTACACCCTCCTATGATTGAGCCTGTTCTTCTCCACCAATGTTTTCTTTTCACCCACAAAGGAAAAACCCGGTCCCATCTGAATGGAAACACCACATCCTCTATCTAAAATAGTTAATATGCACATGAACTGTGGATAAATATTTCATGCCTAATATGATGTTATAAGGCCTTGTTTCTAATAAAAAAAGATCATATACAAAACTCTCACCTCCAAGCATCAGATCACACTGTCGACACAAGTTCATGGTTGTTGAGTCATCTCATGTTTGATTCTACAACCACAAGGGTTGAGATAATGGATCAACTAAAATCTATAAGTCTCAAACTAGATAAGTGTCAAGGAAGTAATGACTTGAAATTATGTCTATCAATACTGCAAATAAATTTTAAAAGATATAGATCATACCATTTATAATCCCTAGAGCCTTAGGGTCATAGTCCCCTATAGCCTGTTTCTAGCCTTATCCCTGACCACTGGATCCTGGATCCTAGTATGGACCACTTGGGCACGGTGGTGGTAATAGGTCCAACCTATGACAACCTCCTGCTACTCTTTCAATCCCTCTTCCACATCTTCCATCCTACATACCACCATGGTCTTTCCTCTTCATTTTCCTCAGTGGTCCCCTAACTGTCTCTTGATCAGCTGTATGACGGGTCGGACAGTCCCAAGCCAGATGTCCCTAATCGGAAGAGGAGAAACACCACATCTCCCTTGATTTAATTGAGCTATCCTAAGAGCCATGCACCATGGAACCTTTGTCCTAGTATTTCCTACTAAAGTGTATGACATTCTGGGATCCTTGTGAATGTCGTTGGATACCTATTTTCGAGGTCTTAGCTCTTGTGTTCCCACTATCATCCCCCACTATTTGTGCCTACACTTCCAGGAATCTCTCCACCACTAAGGTCCGCTCAAGCACCCCGTTATAGGTGGGAATGAAAAGGGATACCACTGAAGCTATGATGTCATGGAGGAATCCATACTCAAAGGTTCATGCTTTGAAGAACAGATCTCAACCCATATACATGGAGTAACATGAGAGATAAGTAAACCTAATTGAATACTATACCATGGTCAAACTACCCTACTATAGATACAAAATATCATGTATGTTCACTAATCTAAATGTGGCCGAATAAAAATCCCCCCTGAAGAGACACTCGATGTTTGTCTAGGAAAGAGTTGTATTTTCATGTGACTGAGTCACTAAACTCTACCATCGCCCAACAAAGACCTAAATAAGACTCCCCATAAGAACCACCATCTGACCTGAAGGAATCCCCATAAGGTGAAAAAATGAGTGACTGCCTCTATCCAATCCTCATCCACTTGGGGTGTCTAGATCACCCTATAACCTAGAAGGTTGTTTCCTTCTAAACTATACAATGTACTCAACATGTGTTCATCCTCTACTGGAGCTACCAGCACTAGCTTCTACTCAACTAGTGGTGGTATAGCTGGTAAACTACCTGGAGGTGTTATTTATGGTAAATTCCCCAGTACTAATTCCTCATCACTCGGTAGATCATCCTTATAATCATGTAGTGGAATCATCGATAGCTGTCTTCGTAGAGACATCAAGAAATTAAACAAGATGTTCCACAATAAAAGAGTATATCTAGGGAGCTCACTCAAGAAGGACATGGAAACAACAACTCATTCCTATATGATGCATGTTCCAAAAAATTCAACGTAACCAGTTTTTACATGTATTGAGTAAAAAGGTAGGAGATCAGAGTCCTAGTGTATGGATACATCATCAACTACACCAATGCTAGAGTCTATGGCTTAAAATCCTAACTTGAAACACTAAACGCTACTTCCCCAAACAAATCTCACTATGTAGGGTCCTAAGGTAGAACATATTTCTATGATACAACTCTTTCACAACCCAACTCACTAGGTTCTAACCCGTGAGTACCCCAATACTGCCTCCAATAGGACAGGGGCTGGTGACCAGCGTCGAGTAGGCATATCCCACAAATGGGACTCATTATCCTAAATTAAATGTACACATGAACACATCTTCAAACCCATAATATGTTGAAATTTAAAACATAAAAACCAATGCATGCATACATTTATAATCTCACAACCATAGTATGACAGTAAAGTACCAAAAGCGAAAAAGGGTCCAAATAAAATCCCAAACAAAAAATGTAAAGAGTATATCTCTCTCCAAGGTAGAGTACTATGATCAAATGAAATCTATCAAAAAAATCCATGGTCTATCAAGATCATTTTGTGCTCTACCCACTCATTTTATTCCTATGAAACCATCAAAAGGGATGTTATCTACATAATACATGACATGTGTGGGTGAAGCCCATGCAGGGGTCAGTATAACAATACCTAGTAGAAAACCCCCAAAAACACTTAATACAACCTTGAGTATAGTAAAATCAATACAAGATATAACAATATATGTAAAACAAAAAACATCAAAATATACTTAGTAAGATCATCGCACCACCAAGCGGTCACAACCAACATCCAGCCATAGGATTTTTCTTGAAGAAATTCTCATTCCAAAAGAATCCACTCCATGAGACATTCTATAATCGGAGAAAATCATTCAATATGTCAAGATCATTGGGGCCTACCAATGAAATATCACTAGTCTCTGAAGACAATAATACTCATATTGGAGGTCATGCCTAGAACTGTTGGAGGACACCACAAACCCAATCTGGATCAACCCGCTACGTAGGGGATCATATTACAATGATACCATAAACCATACCAATATGTCCTGATATATGGAGGATCAGTTACCTTCTCAAGGAGGTCATTATAATTCCACAAACCCCACCTAGGGTATAAAGATTATAGAGGGTCAATCTCAGGTATCATAGAGGGATTCCACATACTATATCTAAGACTCATCCTATAGAGGGGATCACAATCCTTTTATGTGGATGTAATTCTGCATTGTACCCTTGAGGGAATGGACCCAGGGAACTCACTAAACCCTGACTAGTCCAGAATAAATAAATGAATGGCTACAAACACCATTAAATGGGGTGCACTACATATACTATGGGTACATGGTGTGTCCAACTATCCCCAGGTCTTCCCATGTGGTAAAGCCTCATACAACATTTAAATCTACAAATACATGACATGTAGGAATAGTACATGGTGTGTAGAGATCACTTAACACATCCATGTGTGCTATTGTCCATGTCCATGTACCGCTGGCCATGCCCGTGTACCAATCCATGTACACATGGTCATGCCCATATATTTTTTAAAGTAAATGGTGAGTCATCTCTAAGGAATCATGTGGTGTGTTAGTAATTCACACAGTGTGTGATACTTAACTCCAACCAAAACCCTAGTGACGTAGCCAAGGGTCCCACATGGAATGTAACACTGGATTGCAAGCCTTGTTGATCATGAGTTTTTGGAATCCCTAGTTCCTCTTCTATGTCATCTGCCCCATCACTGAAGCCACCATCCTCACAAAAATCTAAAAATCCTAAGTCTTCCATGATTCTCATATTTAGATATCATAGATCTGATCATCGAATATATTCAAAATCATTTTCTTGATCTATTAATAGTCACACCATACGCAACTCAGGAAAAAAAATCCCACTGGTTTGGTCTTGTTCCACCATGATTCATCCACTTTCATCATCGATCCTCTAATTTCAACCGCCATCACAAGTTGTACCCATGATATTTGTATATTTCACCAAATAATGGCCATGTAATGATCAAATACTTGGAAATCATTGAGCCATGGGCAAAAATAAATGTCAGTGATGAATGTACGAAGAATAGGGGAAGAGAAACATAATCCATAAGTTGTGAGAAACTAATCTAGGACTTTTTACATTAGTCCTAGATTTATTTTCATAGAATAATATGAAAAAATAGGAATAAATCACAACAAACATTTAAAATTACATAAATTTAAAGCTACCAATTATGCGCATATCATTCCTATTTGTGGAATTGAACAGTGTTCATCTGGGATTACAAAATAGGGTGGAAAAACCAAATCAAAATCTTACCTAGAGTTTGGATCAGTCATTAATGAATAACATTTATGGGATGTCATTTTTGACAACATCCAAAAACTCCCTTGGTTCGAAGATCCATAATTAGGTCTTGATCTATCATTATTTGTTAAAAACTCTCACCAGCGGTTATCTAGATTTCTATGGTTTGAGAGGATAACCCTAAGTAAATCCTCATAACTATATACATATAGGAGATCTGGTCTCTGCATCGAATAAAATAAATTTAAAAAAAATTATTTATTTATTTTATTAATTTAGCGCATGTTGTGACTTTTTCACAAATTCCCCACACCAATAAATATTATGTCTTGCTTAGGGCAAAACTCACGTTCTGAAATCAACAGTGACCTTCGATTTCTAATCTGAACCATCATACAGGAGTTATTCCACTTTTTTAGGAAAAATTCATGCATGTGTTATTTAATATATTTAGTATATTTCAAATATTTATTCAGGGTACACTAGGGCTCAGAATCACACATCGTCTTAGCATCAGGTCTCAAAAATAATCCATATAATATCAAAAAATAATACATGAAAAATCCATGTCATTATGGATGACCCCAGTTCAATATCATTCATCATTGTACCAAAAAAATAATCCTCATGGTAATACCATTTTTAGAACCTGTAAATAGAGGACATGCTCTCCAACATCAAATAATTCATTATTTGCATTATCTAGGGATATATTACTATGTAATACTCCATAATATATGTCATGAAAATGGAACTCTCTCACATGATGAATAGTGTGGTGAATACCACCATAGATCTAAGGTATGTGAGGTATCCCACTATTAATTTAAACCATTCATACCAAGACTATCTACTCAAATATATCCTCTATCATTTGGTAATGGGTATTTGTCCTGATGATATTAACTATTACGCTATTATTTGGACACTCCAATTATATAATTTTTCACAACCAAAAACATTGAGGAGGAAAATGGTACTCTATGCTCCTTGAAAATATGTCCCAAATGTTTGGATCTCTCGAATCTTAAACTCACACTTTGATAGTTTACCTAAAAAATGGAACTCCCAACATTAGATAAAAAACCCCCAAATACTCAATATTATTAAAATATAACCCAAATTTAAATAAGGATTCCAATAAATAAGACCACCACAAACTTTTTATAGGTCCCAATTCCACATTATGTATTTTCATTACTCAAAATGAAATTATTAGGAACACACATTATCTTTAAAATTTATCAAATTCTATCATTGAAGCATTCTTCTAATGAACCCTAATATGATGATATCCAAACCAGAGAATAATTTCCAAGAAGAACATTTCTTCTTTCCACATGTCAAAATTGGTTTCACTGAGTCTAAAAAAATCATACTCTAAAAGTTTTTGTATGGTTTCATATTATTATTTATCTCATCCATGCTACCTAATAATATGCATGGGATATCATTGTGACCTCATAATGCAAATAAGTTTTGAAATAAATCTATTGAAAAGTGCTGCCCCAGAAAACCTCCTAGATAATAATCCACACATCCTTCCATCATTACAAGGATCCACTACTTTTTAAAATAATTAGTGCACATGTATATACACTCCAACTGGTGGTAATAAATACACTATCAAGATGTTTAGACTTACTTATCCAACTTTTGAGTCCTAGTCACCATTGGAGGTGAATCTTGATCCATTATCTCACCAGTAAAACACATTGAAACAAAATAATTCCACCCAAAGTATATTATGAACAATAGATTCATATCATGGATAATGTTATATGGTCTAATCCTAACATGATGAAAAATCACAAAATACCTCTATCTCTCTCTATAGATAACGAGCTCATACCATCGATAGATGTGAGTAGGTGGGCGATAACCACCATTAGGAGTCTCTAGAAAAAAGGTTGGGTTAGTGGCTCTACTGGAATCCATAACTCCTAATCTATTCATGTAGAAAGAAAATAATGAATCATATCAATGTCAAAAATTATGTGTCATAATGTTGTAAGGACACCGATCACACCCTAGTCCATATGTGGAAAAACTTGATCAAGGCCCCTCATCACTAAAACTCTCCCAAACTCTGATATATGTAATGATAAATAATAATACATCCCAACACACTCACTCAAGAGGCCTCATTTAAACATTTAATCTCAAAGGAATCTATAGTGAATCACATCTAGGGAGTTCCTCATGAGTTATGTGAACCTCATAGCATACTTAGACACAGTCTTTTCATCTCACTAAAGTTACATAATATTCTATACTCATAATATACTCAATGTTTATATATATATAAATCCCCTTTGAAAAAATATCAAACACTAATCATGGTAGATTAATCCCATTGTGAGTTTGAGTAAATATTTATAACCAGTAACTCATTGTGCTATGAAAAAGACTCCAAGAAAGAGTCACCATCTGTCTGGTGGGTGTTCAATCCAAATGGAAACATGATTCACTACCTACAAATAATCCTATATAGCCTAAAGGTAGTATCATATAGCTCAATGGGAACTACCAACCACCCTATATTAATATCTTCTCTAAGTAAAATAGGTAGAGAATCTACCCTCTTCATGTAGGGTAGAGATACCTATCAATAATCTCCTTGAATCATTGCCGCATCACTCAACTGATCCGTAGTAAGAGGATTAAGCAGAGACATGGGATTTTCATGACCTAACCTCTCAATATGTGATATATTTATGCTAATGGAATACTCTATTCGATGGGATAAACCCATAGTTATCATGATATCTATGTGATAATACATATGGATAACATGATAAATAAAGAATCATCACTATATGATGCATGTAACATCCTGACTATACATCTTAATCGATGAATCAGGGTTTCATATTGGTCAATATATTATAAAATTCTTGGTGAATGGATGTGTTAACTACTGTATTGAGATTGGGTTCCCTGGTTTCAAAACTGAACTCAAGACTCTATGACACCATTTCCCAAAATTCCAAACTAATCCTCGTGAAACTACTAATTTCAAATCCATATATAAATCCCATCCACTATGATACCATAATGACATGACTCAACCCACTAGGACCCTACTTAATATGGTGGTGAGATGAGTGTGCTACCCCATTCTTGCCTTCAATAGTCTCGGGGCTAACGGATAACATCGATGAGCCATAACATATATGGTAATATTTATCCCATAATAACATGCAATTGATTTATAAATATTATACACAATATATATCTCATAATCACTAAAAATATATAAATAACTAAACTATATAAAAATTTTATACATATGGTAACAATTGACTTGTATAATTCTATGGAAATAAAACCTTAAAAGAAATTATATAAAAAATAAAATTCAACAAATAATGATGGATGTGTGATAAGGTAAAACACATATTCAGTGCAAGAACTCTAGGAAAGGGCTCACCCATACCAAACACCACTAAATAGAACCACAAAGTGACACCAATAATATACTCTACACAATCTGGATCAACTCAACGTCCACCAATATCATCTATAAACTATGTATCATCTACACAAACACAACAGGTGTTGGAATAAATTCAATGTATGGATGACTATAAAAATACCCAATAGGACACCCCAAAAATAAAAAAAATGTTGAATAAAAAATTATATCTAAACACTAAAATAATAGGGGAAAAAAAGAAAAACAAATGTTCTTAATACATGGGAACCCCAGAGATATAAGGAGGTCCCTTTCATCATATCTAAGTTCAAAATTACCAACCTAGCCCCACTAATGATCACACATCATACATAACTAGAGATTATCAATATTACTCAAGTATTATAAAGTAAAAAAAATTGATAACTCAACAGTGTGGTTTATCTTAATGGAAAACAAATAAACTTGATATGTCATGGGAACTAAAAAATCTAAACTAAAAAACTCTCATAACTATAACATAACCACTTTTTGACCATTTTTGGGGACCCATGTCTCATTGAGAAATGAATTATAGTCAAATGGTTATTGAACCTAGGCATAGAGGAAACTTTACCAGTCTCAATGGGGGGTTACCTACTCTATCATTCATATGAATGTCCCCCATCTCATCATTGAAAGTGGAATGAGTGGTTTTACAAATTCTATGGAGGACCCTCACCTTGTCGAGAACACTAAGGTACCAACACATTTCTTAACATTTGTGAAAGACCCTTACCCTATAATCATTATGCCTTATTGGGGTTATTAACTTTATAACACATACATGGTATCACACCTTGATATATGTATGTATTTGGAAGGTAAATATTCCCAAACCCCGCTTTAAACATCTCACCTTCACCATTTCATCATCTCTATGAATCTAAAGATATTAAGTCTCCCAAAATGACTGGGAAATAACCCTAAGAAATTATAAAACCTATTACATCATTTTTTACATAGAAAAACTCCTAGAAAAAACTATCTGTTGGTTTAATTTTCACTCTTGGGTGAGAAGATATGAAAAAAATATGGGAAATAAAATGTACATGGAATGTGCTTATACAAGACATGATATTAACCCCCAAATATTATCCAAGCATGTTCATTCATAATGTTGTCATATAGGTTAATACTAATTAGTGTTCTCTATCAATGACATAATAGGAGGGATATACTGGTGAGCTAGGAATGTAACCCAAATACATGGATTCATCTTATTTCAACATACACAAAATATTATACTACTAACAAGAATGTAAAATGATTAATAATTAGTTGGTGTATACTTACAAGACCTGATTTGTGTTCCTAAAGTCAAAAACAACATGTATAATAGATTACATTTCATGTGTGGGAATTTGGATATTTGGGATTATACTCTAGTACACCCTTAGTTTTTTATTCTGGAAATACATGACATGTCACTCCAAGTACACATTTTTTATATTTAACTTAATAGATAAACCTTATAACATAACCAAGGGTAATACACAACATGTTATATGTGGTAACATATCATGTGATATATAAATCATCCATAGAAACCCTAGTCATAAACTAAAAATTGACACAATGTATGATACTTGGACTATAAGTTATTTAGTTACATATTCTATAATTCAAAATTATTTACCATTTCCTCCACCACTACTATGTTTTTTTATAAATTTAACACCCATTATTTAACTTTCTATGATTTAATCTATCACAACTCATTGGTGACACCACACCATCTACCTTCATCTCTTCGTTTATGTAAAACTGAACCACCGTCCAAGCTCTTCTCCATAGAACCACCCCCACCAACATAACTGCTACTGGCCTCATTAAACCATCTAAACTAGTATCCATACGCCATAATTTTCATAATAAATCTTATAACTAGGCCTTGAATCAGACTATGGAAATACTCAAAGGGTGTTCTCGGTCTACACAGGATGGATACTAGAACATAAAAATCTAATAACACCATAGGGGATGATTTTTCCAAACATAAACAAGATACATGGAATATATATATATGTGTGTGTGTGTGTGTGAATAAAACTATAAAAATAAATATTCCATAAATAATGGAGTTCTAATGGTAGTGATATAAATAAAGGTATCAAGTTAAAACCAAGGTACATGTCTATAAAACAACCAAAATAAAGGATATCCCAAGCTAAAAACTACTACTCCATGATATATATAGAAAATTTCCCATGGTCACACTACATAATATCCTTACCTAACTAACCAAAAACCTCACAGCATCCCTATGTCACCTTTCCTTTTCCGGTATCAGATAAAAGAAGTTTTATACACCCCCAAGGGAGTGTATGGGGTGTGAGATAAATAGGTTCAGTAGGATCTTGTACAGGTTTTCCATAATAGGTCTTTATACAATAATCTCAATATTCTCAATTTAATGAAAACATAGCATGATAATAATTTTCATAGTTTTATATGAAAATCATGGTAAAAAATTATCCTTTTTTCATATATTTCACAAAACTAGGTGATATAATTTCAAAAACATAGTTTCTATAAATAATTTAAATTTATCAAATCATGTATCATATCACATCAAAGCCAAAATAGTATAAATCCAAAGCACAATATTAAACACCCCTTGGATAAAAAGGTCGGGATATGTAGGTCACTCATACCTCAATAACAAATCAATGACTAGTGCACATTCAAGTTCCTAAATTAACAACATCTATTAACTAGGGATAGAGTAACACCCTAATAATTGAACCCCTATAATTTGAATCAAGTTCCTAGAGCTAATGGGATTGTTATCTGTGAATGGATGAACACACCATAAATTTAATTCCCTTACAATTTCAATAGAAAAATACAAATTCTAAACCCATCACCTAGGTACCTAAGTCTCCCATGTGTGGCATATATAAAATCAATTTTCCAAGTCTTATAAAATTTTACAAAAAAAATCAACTAACACATTTTCATTAAAAAAAATACTTTAAGACCCCATTTCACAATCTAGTTAAAAATGATTTTAAAAACACCTTTATTTTTCAAAAACTAAAGAGAAACCATATTTTCTCAAAAACCCTTTTTACACACACAAATAAATAAGTTCAAGGATCATTAAAATTCATTTTAGAAAACCATTTATAATAAATGAGAATCAAAAGTTCCTAAAACATTGTCTAGATATGAGATAACGAACATCAAATTCAGGTCGCACACCAACTATGAAAGGATCCACACACATGAGAAGGAAAGGTAATTAAGGGAAAATGATAGGAGGACCTAAAATATGATTCCCACGACTTATAATTTTTCTTTCATAAATAAAATGGTCATGAGAGAATCTATATCATCACATACCTCAAAGGTCACACATATCGCACCACAATACAAAAAATATCTATCCACTGGAAAACAAAGCATGATAAATATATAAAGTATTGATAGAGATCACAAAAAGATCAATATATTCCAATAATATAGACAAAAACCACTATCAAACCAAGAGATCAAGAAGAAGAAAAATAGATTTGATCAAACTTCCTGATTCGATGATAACAGATCGATTCGGGATCAAAACACTAAGAGAAGAAGTTTAAAGAGATATGAATCTTTAAAATCCACCTGAATAATACCTTGGTTTTTGGAAAAGGATAATATAGGTGAATAAGAAAGTATATGGGTGACCAAAAAATTTAATCTTCTCGAACGGTCATGATTCATGACCTAATCTTTTGAAATGGATGATACATCGAAAAATGCATCGCCTTCTCTAAAAATACCTAAATCCTAGTTCACAAGGTGAATAATATATCACATTGTGAATAGTTTTCATGTCCTAAATCAAGAAACATTTATTCTTACCATATTTTTTTTAAATGTACATTCACATCGTGAACTAACACCTATAGTCAATTTTCCAAATTTTGATTCATCTCCTCCTCTGGACACTCTTAAAATACCTTAACTTATTTTATTAAACCCTTTAAATTGATTTTAATCATAAAACAAGGTGCACAATAAAATTGAGGATATTACTATTCTCCCCACCATAGGAATTTCTATCCCTATGAAGTCACACATAAGAAGGATGCCCTAAGAAAATGTGAGGCCTCTTATCCTTCGACAAAGATTCATACTATCAAGTCTCATGAGAATTTGATTTATACCACCCCAACAATTTGACAGACGAAATATAATTCCCATGTAATAATTTCATCTGAATATTAATGATCTCTATTGGCTCCTCTTCAATAGAAACATTTTAATCCAACTCAATATACTCCCAACTCAAACATGGGAAGAATATGGATTGTACTTATTAAGATGAGATATGTGGAAACATCATGAATACTAATCAACTGAGATAGTAATTACAGTTGATAATACACTCAATGATCTCAAGTGTTCCACCATATCTTGGATCTATATTTCCCTATTTCCCAAACTGATGGTGACCTAAATAAGGAAAAACTTTCAAGAAGGCCTGGTCAAAAACATAAAACACCAAAGGATGATGCTAATGATTTTCATATGATTTCTACTGACTCTGAGCTATATCCAAGAATTAATGTATGTCTGGGATCATCACCAAAATCTCATTAATGAGACATGATCCCATGAGAGAGGCATCTCCCACCTATAAATAATAAATAGGTGACATGAATGGGTAACCGTACAATTCCTTGAAGGGTTTCCTCCTAACTAATAACTAGTAACCATTATTATAATAGAACTATAATACCAAATGGTGTTCACATGATCCTCTAAAATCTAAGATGTAGGCATAGATAATATCCTCTAGAATCTATGTGGCATTATCTACTTGAATATCTATCTATGGATGGTAATCTATACTCAATTTGACTTGAGTCCCCATCACCTCTTGGAGTCTCTTCTATAATCAGGAAGTAAAAAATGGGATACTTGTTAGAGATAGTGGTAGAGGATACTCCAAGTAACCTCACAATCTCCTAAAAATATAGATTACCTAGATCTCTGACCTTAGTGGTGTCCCTGATTAGAATAAAATGTGTTTATTTCATTAACCACACAATCAACACCCAAATGGAATTATTTCCTTAAGGGGATCCATGGTAATCTAACAATGAATTCTATGGAATCTTAATCCCATTCCAAAACTAAAATTATAAGAGGATGGAGTATAATATAAATCTTTATGTACTCTTCCTTTATCTTCTGAAAGGTGTAATGGTGGTATAGAAAATCAATAATGTTGTGCTTCATAACCAGCCACTAGAAACATCATCTCATGCCATCAAACAAATTCTTAGTTCCATGTTAAATAACCCATAAAAAATATTACAATCATGAAACACTAAGTTCACATAAAATATTGGTATGAAAAACTAATTCCTAAAAAAATAATCTAATTATAAGGGAGAGGAAAATGAGAAATGGAATCCCCACTATATGTGGTTTTTCTGATTCCTCAAAACACATCATTTTTCTTTTGGTTCTATTGAGTAGACTCAATGAGAGATGGTGATAGTTGAACATTGGTCATAACCATACCTAAATCATCCACATGTATGTTCATATGAAACCAAGAAAAAATACCCATAAGGTTATCCTCCTCTTTCGATTCCAAGATAGTTTAAGAAGGAAATTTCTTATTGAGAACTTCAGTAATAATACTCTTCTTCCCAAGAGTGTAGGTGATGTTCAATTAAAAATTAAAGAGATATTCCTCCCATAACCTCTACCTGATATTCAGGTCCTTATAAGAAAATATATATCTTAGGAAATTTTGATAAGAAAAGACTGTGAACCTCTCCCCAAAGAGGCAGTGTCGCCAATACTTAATCCCATGTATGAGAGTGGTGAGATCCAAATCATGAGAGGGGTAATTCTTTTCATGTGTTTCAAGTTGATGAGATTCATATTACAAAACGGTATCATCATGAATAGGTATGTATCCCAAACCATCATCATATGAATTAAAATATACTACATATACCTAATTGAGTTCTAGAAAGATCAAAATAGTAGTCAATCTTAAAAGTCGTTTAAACTCCTCAAAATAAGCCTAAAAATTAACATCCCAAGTGAATTTCACCCTTTTCTTAGTTAATGCGGCCAAAGTTGATGATGGTTGTAGTAAATCCTAGAAAATCCTCTAATATTATTCATGTAGATCTAGGAATCACTATATCTTGAATTTATTTTGTAGATCCTCTCATGAAAAGACACCATTTACCTTCTTAGGGTTCATGAAAATTCCATGTTCTAAGCATTACCTAACAAATTCACTTATTTGATCCATAAATTTCATTTCAATATCTTCCCATAAATTTGGTTTCTCATTAATATATCCAAAACCAAATTCATATAGTGCTCATGCTCATGCTCAGATCTCAAATAAACAAGTATATTGTCCACAAATACCATAATGAAGATTTTGAGATACTAATGGAATATCCAATTCATAAAATAAATAAACACTTCATGAGAATTGGTTAGGACTAAAAGAATTACAACATATTTATAATGTTCATACCATCTCCTTAAGGTAGTCTTTAGGATATCAGACTCCTGAACTCTGAGCTGGTGATATCCTCATCAAAGATCAATTTTTGAAAACCAATTCACCTGCATTAAACTCACCAAACATGTCATAATCATTGGTAAAGGGGAATTTATTCTTAATATTTACTTGCTTCAAATTTTATTATTCTATGAAGAGATTCAACGAACCATCATCCTTATTAGAAAAGTGTAACTCCCCAACCCCAGTTACCTAGAGCTAGTGCATTATTTTAATACATTGGTATGCTTACAAGGAATCAAGTCCCGAAGGACAAATCAGTTTATCATTCTTGGAAAATAGATTATATACATTAACTTTACATTACAATTTCAAACATAAAATACAGAGTAGATAGTTCCTTGAGAACTCCATTATTACCTTTATATTAACCCTGCATATCAATCATAACAAATTTCTTGGAATCCTGGGAAAATAAAACATAAGAATGGGGTGAGCTCAGATGCTCAGTAAGGGTAAATAATTTAGCAGAATCTATAAACTTTTAAATAAAGATGTGTAATAAAAACAATAGCCTTTTAAAAAAAATCTTGAAAATAATATGGAAAAAATAAATCAAAAGTCTCCATATAAACATTCACATGGATATTATACAAGTTGAATAATCACATGTAATAACTAATTTCATAATGAGGGAATTGTAACACCCCTGGAAAAGTGCGACTTAAAAAGGCTAAATGTTACTACCTATGTCAACAAGGTGAACCTTTCTTTTCGGGATCCTGTCTGATTAGAACTCCACAGTTAAGCATGCTTGGCCTAGAGTAGTAATCAGGATGGGTGACCTTCTAGGAAGTTTCCCAGGGTGTGTGTGAGTGAGGAAAAAACACACTGAAAGAACATGTGTTGGCCTGTGGGGACAGTCATTAGTCTGATAAGTGACCCTAGTGAGTAATAGCCTATGGTGTGCTGGGGAGGCAACCAAGGTATTACATGAGACCCATGGGGTCCAATGATAAGTTTCATGACCCAGGGAGGTGGGTCGTGACTAATGGTATCAGAGCCAATACCGAGCCGGAAGTGCTTAAGAACTGCCTGGGATTGAGGCTTGGGGTCCACAACGAGGGTGTTGTGCTTTAAAGGGGTGGATAATGTAACACCGCTGGAAAAGTGAGACATAAAATGGCTAAATGTTACTACCCATGTCAACAAGGTGCACCTTTCTTTTAGGGAGCCTTTCTGATTAGAACTCCTCAGATAATCATGCTTGTCCTGGAGTAGTAATCATGATGGGTGACCTTCTGGGAATTTTCTCAGGGTGTGTGTGAGTGAGGACAAAACACACTAAAAGAACATGTCTTGGCCTGCGGGGACAGTCATTAGTCTGATAGGAAACCCTAGTGATTAATAGCTTATGATGTGCTGGGAAGGAAACCAAGGTATTACAGGATACCCATGGGGTCAGATGATAAGGTTCATGACCTAGGGAGGCGGGTCGTGACAGGAATTCATAATGTTGAACATCATTACCACATAGTCAAGGCCTTGTGCCAATACAACAAATAAAATTTTTGTCAAGTCATTCTTCCAAGACACTAGTTTGTCTCATGAGACCTACTAATTCATTGACGAGCTATAGTGGGCTCCACCCATCACTTACAAAGTCCACAACATTCCTAATATGAAAATTTTGAAACATGACATAAACATTCATATTAAAAATATCATACGAAATATCAATACCTTATTCATAAAACATGAATGGTATAAAAATATAACATCCACTATCAAACATATCATAACTAATTCAATACAATATGTAAGATTTTATTATAATAAATAAACCTCAATCAATAATAATATCCAGTAAAGGATTCTGACATAATTGAAAATGACGAGTAAAACTTTTTGAGAGAAATGTCCCTTTTTGTGAAATAATTTAAAAGTCACACATTTATAAAGGAAGTAATTTAAAATATATTTTTAAATCAAAGTGTCCCATACCACTTTGAAACTTTTGAAAAGAATTATCATTTCAAAACATTCATGTTCATATAAATAAATCCTTAAAATCATTTTGAAAACATGGACATTAATTAAAAGGATTTAGAAAGATAAATCTTTAAAACAATAAAAATGATGATCTAGTTAAATAGACCCTCCCATAAAACCTTAAAAGATTCCTTTTGAAAATATTTTTATGAAATATGGGTATCGATGATAAATATGTCCCAGTAAATACTTACACATAAACAATCTCGGATAATAATGAGATTGAGGAAATAACCCTTACCATGCACTTTCCTTTGGTCGAGGGTACGTTTAACCTTCTATATAATGACCATAGTATGTTATTAAATTATACCAGAACCATATTAATATTTATTATATCATAAATTATTCATTTATGATTTCATACTAGCCATTTAATAATTATTTCCATGTTAAATTAACATTTTGGGAAATAATCACTTTATTTATCGTACATGTTTTAACTTTTTATTCTTGATCGTATCACTTAGATCAGGGTTTAAATACTTCCAGAATATAAAACTTGATTTATATATCATATATATTTAGAATAAAAATATGTATAATAGACAGATATATGAAATGAAAAACACCATTTATGGACAGGTACGTCATATGTACACATAAACGTTGTTTCTGTTTTCATATCGTATTGAATAGAACTAAGTGAATAAAATATATATATTTATATATATATATTCAAAAGAATTATTATTTCATATATTACATACATATTTATAATATATATTTTTATAATCATCGTTGAATGGTGAATGTGGAAATGAATCTCATCGCGTCGTGGAGACGGTAAGTCGTGCGTACACACGAGCGACGATATCATTTCCTTAATGATTAAAAGGTGTGGAATTGGATGGTATATTAATTTTACCAAGACATTATAATGTTATTATAATTATTTATATACATATTACTTATCATTATATCCATCCAAATAACATAGTGTTGAATAACAAATTACACCACGACGTGGATACGGTAAGCCGTATGTACACACGTATGGTGACATTATCATTCATAGGGTGGATAGAATAATGAATATAGTTGTACCATATTTATAATAACATCATAGTATTTAGAAGTTACTGATGTTATTGTTTTTGTATGGAAATAACAAATAAAGCGAAAGCGAAAAAAGAAAAGAACTTTGAAAGAGGTGATAAAATTATTACCTCTTCTTTGGGTGTTTCCTTTTGATTTGAACAAAAGGTCTCCTTAGGTTTCCTTTCTGTTCATGGGAATGCCTCTAAGTTTAAGTTTGGGAAGTTGGGAGGAGATTTTGGCAGGGGTTGGTCGAGACAAATGGCTTTGGAGTTGTGATTTTGAGAGAAGGGGAAGTACCCTTTTATAAGAGGGGTGAGGGTCACTTTAGGAAAATCTTGAATTATTATTTTATTATTCAATAATATTAAATTTCTAATGGCTCCAAATGAATTTATTTCGAGTATTAGGTGGTTCTGGGTCAAAATCCACTCAACCAATAGGTTTTAGATAAGTTTAGGGTACCATATTAACCTTATCTTTTAGATTTAACTATTAGTTAAATAGTTTAACCTTTACCGTGTCTTCTTGTATTCTTACACTATATGGTTAATAAAATTACTCTAAAATTCAAAGAGAACCTAAAGTGGTTAATTAATTACATATGTAATATTATTTAAGCACTTTGGTCAAACAATATATTTTTAGGAATATTATTTAATTTAATAATATAATATTTTTTAAAAAACTCATTTATGTCAATTTTGATACTATTTAGTATTTAGTTTTTTTGAAAGTCATCACAACATGATTATTTCAATCAAGATACATTGAATCAACCCTAACATGTCATATTTACCTAGAAAATTCTTTGGATATCATAAAAACGTTGAAATTATATTTACTTGAATATTTATAATACCATTTATTTGATTCTTTCATTAATAATGTAATTACTGCATCATCATTGTGTCATAAATAAATTTAATTATTTAATATCTAAAAATTATAAATAAAATACCATGATGTAGAAAATATTTTTATATTTTTAATTAATATTTATAGTTGAATTTATCTTTTTTATATCCCTATATGAAAAATGGTTTAGTTATTAAACTTTAAATTTAACACTTTTAAGTCTTCTTTAAATAAAATAATAATAAATGTCCTAATCTAGTCCAAGTGGACCAAAAGAATCATATTTTATTCTTAAGGTTGGTTTTGGTCAAAATAAACTTATCCAATAGAATTAGTACAAGTGTTAGGGTAATTATAATATCATTTTTACCTTTAATTACTTTATTTACTTTTAACCGTGGTAAATAAAAGTCAAAAGTTACTATTCACCAAAAATGATTTTCATCTTATTAAACCAAATTTTACTTAATTATTTCAATCGTGTCTCTCAGATTTTAGAAATTCAATTCAATGAGTCGGTAAAATTATGTTTTATGAAAATTTGTAAATGCTCCTAGAAGGTTGGTAAAAGATGATAAAAAGTTCAATAAAATTTTATACATCTAATTTTATTATAAAATGACTCCAAATAATTACATTAAACTTATAAAGTTATTATATATATATATTGACATAAAATAAATTTAAATAAAATAAATAAATATTTAAATAAGAAGCCGGTTTTAAACAATAATGCACTTTTTCACTATTCATCAAAAATTGAAGGTTTTCAAAAAAATACCAAAAATTCACCCTAAGATAATTTTGATATTCCAAATTAAAAAATGAATTCTATTTTACTAAATTAAATACATTGAAGTTGCATTAATTAATTTAAAATTAATTCCCATTGTAAAAACCAAAAAGATGGGTTCTTAAAAAGTAAAAACTATCAAAAGATTGACATGTGTTTATGTCAAATTTAAATGTGAAATTACTTATAATGACCTACATTGTATTAAATGATAAAAGTATAATCTAATTATACTTCCAAAACATTAAAATTCATAATTTAACACTATAAATTATTTCGATTAAAAAATTTATTTTCAATTAAAATTTAGTATTTTTAACTATTCATCAAAATATAAAAGTTATCAGAAAAGTACCAAAAAAATTTCCAAACTGAATTTTTTTTCACACTTCTAAAGAAGAATTTAATTTCATGAAATTGAATATATAAAATTGTCAAATGATGGTTTTAAAAAGGTTTCTCCATTAAAAGCTTTTAAAATTGCATTTTCTGAAAAATACTTCCTTTATCTAAAAAATTGAATTTGTTTTTATATTATGTCTAAGAAAAACATAATATGGATGTTAAAATTATATGGAATATATAAAATTCAAAATTCAGTTAATACTATTCAAAAATGATTTTGAACGGCTAGTTTGGTGAGTCTTGGTGCGCTTGAATTCGGTGTCGCATGTAGCGCAAGTTATTGAATTACTTTGAAGATATAACATACTATGAAATATTGTGGTGTTACATTATCCCCTCCTTCAATAAATTGCATCCTCACAATTTGAAATTTTTCTTCGAAAATAAAAGGTTAAAAGTAGAAAAATACATTTGTGGAAAACTCACATTAGAAATTGGGTTAATAAAATTTAGTCTTAATAATAGGGATAGGGAAATAAAAAACTCACCACCAAATTATGATCTCGATTAGGAGAACATTGGTGGAAATTAGAGACACATAATTGGATGAAAATTGTAAATATTTATAGGGAGTGATTGAGGTCATCAATCACAAACAAGTGTAAAATTAATGGCCTCAAAGCCATCAATCTATGATTATTTAAAATATCATTGGTTCAACAAAACATAAGGTATTAGGATAACACATTTTTTGTTTTATGATCACTTCCATAATGTTTAAGAATAAATTTACTCATAGAATAAGTGGAAAAAATATATGTGATAAGTATAGTTTTATCCGTAAACTAATTCCTACCACAAACTCATCTTTCACTCCAAAAGATAATAGAATTTCAAAAATATTCTATTTATCGTAATCGTATAGGGATCCAAATAAATTATTCTATAATTCATTTGTCAGAATATTTTAAAAAAACTACATTAATCAAACCAAGACATCATGTAGGCCAGTGGTAGGTGATGCACCCCTGTTGCCCTTCGGTTGCAGGTTCAAGTCTCACAGCCTTGCCGAACGTGACGGGTTGTCGCCTGTACTCTGGGTTTTCCTTTTTATAACAATCCAAAAATAATCTTAAGAAATGATTTAACGTTAAGAATAGTATACAGTGTCAAACTTAATCCATTCAGACCTTTATAATTATCCAAAATACTTCTTTCCAAACTCATAGTCCAAAATTTATAATGAATGTAAACACAGTGAAGATAATTTTTTCCATGTAATAACTTGTGAATACCTTCATCGTGTATTCTTTTAAAACACAATAACACCCTGAATTACCATAAAACCTTATTTATTACATTCATGCTCCCTTATTATTTATAGAATACTTTATATACTCATTATATCCAAAAAAACTATACTCCAACAAAAATGGAATAAATAAAAAATTAATTAGTTTCAAAGTAGTCAAGAATATCGAATATAATTTATCGAAATCAATCATATCTTATTCCAAAATACCTACCTCAATATCAGAACCATATTGAGGTTTATCTTTACTTCAAACATGTATTTTCCAAAAAATATAACTTTCTATTGAGTAACTTTTCTTAAAACCATATAATCTCAAATCCTCAATGAAATAGTACTGCAGTACAATCCTTATTTATTTCCAAAATTCATATAACCAGTACATCATTGATACAACACTCAAATGAAATAATTATTTAATAACAATATAAGAACACTAGTCATTACTCTTTATCTGTGGTAGTATCATAACATGAGTATTATCCAATAGCATCATTTAGGGAATACTCTGATGATTTGGATATTGATTTTCATAGTGTCCCAACTTCTTGAAGATGAAGCATTGTTCCTTTGACACCTTTCTCTTACCCTTGCAATCACATACTTGGTGTCATTTTTCTCCACACTTAAAACAAACTCTCATTTCCTTCAAGAATTTACTAAGGTGATTCTTTCCAAAATTATCACCTATGGGAAAATCCTTTTTCCCCTATTCCCTTTATCTATCTTTATCTCTATCATCCTTTTCTTTTCTTACTTCCCTTCAAATCCATTGGACATAGATAATTATTTACTTATTTTATTAAAACATGAAACTATTTCTTCATATGATGAGAATATGTGGGAAACTATTTCCCTTATAAATTCTGGCTTAATACCATGAAAGATATGATCCTTATTACCCTTTGTATCATGCGTATTTCTAGAGTTATCATTCCATCTATTGGGCGCCATTTTTAAACAATGGAATACACTAGGTCAGTTTATGAATCACAATGCATAATTCGAAACTTATAAAATACCTAACGTAAATTGAAAAGATTGTTCATATAATCTATAATTATAAAAAAATGTTCTCTTTAAGGAAGTATTTACTCCTAAATCCTTCATAATGGCATGTAATTAAAATTTGAATTATCCTAATAAGATCCCCGGGTAGTGTCGTAACCAAGAGTGCAGCAAGGCCCATTGTCATGTACCAAGATATCCCGGGTAGAGGCCAAAACTCATTGTCAGAGTTTTCACTCATAGGTACATTTATGCCAGAGCCACCTCTACCTGCTCGTATCCAGATAGGGATGTATTGCTAGGAAAATACACAAAATCTTTACGTTACCATAATTCAAGAAAGTTATTCTATACTAATCCTCAAATTCTATCTAAGGGTGGTGTTCTCTAATCAGAGTTTTTCTAAATCTAGTTTCCAAGGTTTATACTAAACTTCCTATGATACCAATTGTAACACACCAACCCCAATTACCTAGAGCCGGTGCAATATTTTAATACATTGTCACAATAACAAGGAATCAAGTCTCAAAGGACTGATCAGTTTAGCAGTCTTGAAAAATAGATTACATAAATTAACTTTACATTACAATTTCAAACATAAAATAGAGTATAGATAGTTCTTTGAGAACACCACTATTCATTTTAGCTTAACCCTTAATATCAATCATCAAAACATTTCTTGGAATCCTGGTAAAGTAAAACATAAGAAAGGGGTGAGCTTAGATGCTCGGTAAGGGTAAATAATTTATCGGAAGCTATAAACTGTTAAGGAAAGATGTGTAATAAAAACAACAGCCTTTTTAAACATAATCTGGAACAAAATATGGAAAAAATAAATCAAACATCACCATAAAAAAATGCACATGGATATTCTACTAGTTGAATAATCACATGTAATAACTAATTTCATAATAAGGGAATGCTTAATGTTGGACATCATTACCACATAGTCAAGGCCTTGTACCAAGACTACAAATAAAATTTTTGTCATGGCCTTGTTCCAAGACACTAGTTTGTCTCATGAGACCTACCGATGCATCAAGGAGCTATAGTGGGTTCCACCTTTCACTTACTAATTCCACTGTATTTCTCATATGAAAATTTTGAAACATAACATAAACATTTGTATTAAAACTAGAATAAAAAATGCCAATACCTTAACCATAAACAATGAATGGTATAAAAATAGAACATCCATAGTCAAACATATCATAACTCATTAAATACAATATGGAAGATTGTATTATAATAAATCAACCTCAATCAATCCAGTAAAGGATGCTGAAATAGTTGAAAATTATGAGTAAAACTTTTTGATATAAAGTAATTAATTTAAAAGATATGTTTGAATCAAAGTTTCTCATACCAATTTGAAACTTTTGAAAATAATCATCATTTCAAAACAATCATGTCCATATAAATAAATCCTTAAAATCATTTTGAAAACAAGGATATTAATTAAAAGGATTTAAAACGATGAATATTTAAATCATTTAAAATGATTGTCTAGTTAAATATACCCTCCCATAAAACCTTAAAATATTCTTGTTGAAAACAGTTTTATGAAATATGGGTATCGATAATAAATATGTCCCAGTAAATGCTTACACATAAACAATCTCAGATAATAATGAGATTGAGGAAATAACTCTTACCTTGCACTTTCCTTTAGTCGAGGGTACGTTTAACCTCATATATAATGACTATAGTATGTTATTAAATTATACCAAAACAATATTCATATTTATTATATCATACATGATTCATTTATGACTTCATACTATCCATTTAATAATTATTTCCATGTTAAAATTAACATTTCGGGTAATAATCTCTTTCTTTATCGAACGTGCTTTAACTTGTTATTTTTGATCGTATCAATTAGATCATGATTTAAATACTTCCAGAATATAAAACATGATTTATATATCATATATATTTAGAATATAAATATGTATAATAGACAGATATACGAAATGAAAAACATTGTTTATGGAGATGGTAGGCCGTACGTACGCATAAACATTGTTTTCCTTTTCACATCGTATTGAACGAAACTAAGTGAATAAGATATATTTAAATATATATATATATATTCAGTATAATTATTATGTCATGTAATACATACATACTAATAATATATATTTTTATAATCATCGTTGAATGGTGAATGTGGAAATGAATCTCATCGCGTCGTGGAGATGGTAAGTTGTACGTACACACGAGTGACGATATCATTTCGTTAATGATTAAAAGGTGTGGAATTGGATGGTATATTAATTTTACAGAGAAATTATCACGTTATTTTTATTATTTATATACATATTACTCATCATTATATCCATCCAAATAACATAGTGTTGAATAAAAAATTACACCACGGTGTGGAGACGGTAAGTCGTACGTACGCAGGCATGGTGACATTATCATTCATAAGATGGATAGAATAATGAATGTGGTTGTACCATATTTATAATAAAATCACAGTATGTATAAGGTACTGTTGTTATTATTTTTTTATGGAAATAACAAAGAAAGAGAAAGTGCAAAAAGAAAATAACTTTGAAAGAGATCATAAAATAATTACCTCTTCTTTGGGTGTTTCTTTTTGATTTGAACAAAAGGGATCCTTAGGTTGCTTTTATACTCAAGGGAATACCTCTAGGATTAAGTTATGGATGTTGTGAGGAGATTTGGTCAGGGTTTGGCCAAACCAAATGTCTTTGGAGTTGTGATTTTGAGAGAAGGGGAAGTACCCTTTTATAAGAGGCGTGAGAGTCACTTTAGGAAAAGCTTGAATTATTATTTTATTATTCAATAATATTCGGTTTATAATGTCTCCAAAATAATTTAGTTAGATCCTTAGGTGGTATGGGTCTAAATCCTATCGACTATTTGGTTTTAGACAAGTTTAGGGTACCATATTAACCTTATCTTTTAGATTTAACTATTAGTTAAATAGTTTAACTTTTACTGTGTCTTCTGGTATTCTTACATTATATGGTTAATAAACTTACTCTAAACTTACAATAGAACCTCAAGTGGTTAATTAATGAAATATATAATATTATTTAATCCTTTTTTCCGAACCATAGATTTTTAAGAATATTATATAATTTAATAATATAATATTTTTAAAAAAAATCATTTATTTCAATTTTGAGACTATTTAGTATTTGGTTTTTGTGAAAGTCATCACAACTTTATTACATAGAAAAAGATACATTGAATTAACCCTAACATGTCATATTAATCTATAAAAATCTTTTATTTCAAAAAAACATTAATATTTTTAATACTATTTATTTAATTCATTCATTAATAAGGTAATTACTACATAATCATTGTGTAATAAATAAATTTAATTATTTAATGTCTAAAAATTATAAATAAAATACCATGATATATGAATATTTTTATATTTATAATGAATATTTATAGTTAAATTTTTATTTTTTATAACCCTATATTAAAAATAGTTTATTTATTGAACTTTGAATTTAACAATTTTAACTCTTCTTTAAATAAAATAATAATAAATGTCCTAATCTAATCCAAGTGCACCTAAAGGATAATATTTTATTCCTAAGGTTGGTTCTGGTAGAAATATACTTATCTAATTGAATTATTACATGTGTTATGGTAATTATAATATCATTTTTACCTTTAATTACCCTATTTACTTTTAACCGTGGTAAATAAAATTCAAAAGTTAGTATTCACCAAAAAAAATTCATCTTATTAAACCAAATTTTACTTACTAATGTCAATAGTGTCTCTCGTATTTTTGAAATTCAATTCAAATAAGCGGTAAAATTATGTTTTAAGCAAATTTTCAAATGCCCCAAGAAGGTGGGTAAAAGACGGTAAAAAGTTCAATAAAAATTTACACATCTAATTTTATTATAAAATGACCCCAATGACTTACATTGAACTTATATAGGTATTATATATCTATTTTGACTTAAAATAAATATAAATAAAATAAATAATTATTTAAATAAGAATTCGGTTTTAAACAATAACGCAGTGTTTTTCACTATTCATCAAAAATTGAATGTTTTTAGAAAAATACCAAAAATTCACCCTAAGATAATTTTGATATTCCGAATTCAAAAATAAATTCTATTTTACCAAATTAAAAACATATAAGTCGTATTAATTAATTTAAAATTATTTCCCGTTGTCAAAACCAAAAGGCAGGTTTTCAAAAAGAAAAAACTATCAAAAGATTGACATGTGTTTATGACAAATTTAAATGTGAAATTACTTATAATGACCTACATTGTATTAAATGATAAAGATATAATATAATTATAATTACAAAAAATTCAAATGAATAATTTAATACTATAAATTATTTTGATTAAAAAATTTATTTTCAATTAAATTATAGTATTTCTAACTATTCATCAAAATATGAAAGTTTTCAGAAAAGTACCAAAAATTTATCCAAACTAAATTTTTATGTCCCGCTTATAAATAAGAATTTAATTTCATGAAATTTAAAATATAAAAGTGTCAAATATTGGTTTTAAAAAGGGTTCTCCATAAAAAGGTGGTAAAATTGCATTTTCTGAAAAATACTTCCTTTATTTGAAAAATTGAATTTGTTATTATATTATGTCAAAGAAACACATAATATGTATGTTAAAATTATATGGAATATATAAAATTTAAAATTCATTTAAAACTATTCATAACTGCTTTTGAACGACAAGTTTGGTAAGTCGTGGTATGCTTGAATTCAGTGTTGCATGTATCACAAGTTATTGAATTACTTTGAAGAGATAACATACTATGAAATATTGGGGTGTTACATTCTCCCATCATTCAATAAATTGTGTCCTTGAAATTTGAAAACATTTCTTTGAAAATAAAAGGGTAAAAGTATAAAAATACCTTTTTGGAAAACCCACATCAGAAATTGGGTTTATAAAATTTAGTCTAGAAAGAGGGAAAGGGAAATAAAAAATTCACCCCCAAATTATGATCTCGATTAGGAAAACATTGGTGGAAATTAGAGACACATAATTGGAGGGAAATGTAAATATTTATAAGAAGAGATTGAAGTCATCAATCACAAATAATTGTAAAATTGAGAGCCTCAAAGCCATCAATCTTCGATGATTTAAAATATCATCGGTTCAACAAAACATAAGGTATTAAGATAACACATTTTTGGTTTTAACATCACTTCCTTAAAGTTTAAAGAATGAATTTATTCATAGAATAACTGGAAAAAATATATATTTGATAAGTAAAGTTTCATCCTGCAACAAATTCCTACCACAAACGCATCTTTCACTCCAAAAGATAATCGAATTTCAAAAATATTCTATTTATCGTAATCGTATAGGGTTCCAAAAATAATGAATTTATAATTCATTTGTCAGACTATTTAAAAAAAACTACATTACTCAAACCAAGACATCACATGGGCCAGTGGTAGGTGATGCACCTTTGTTGCCCTTCGGTTTCGGGTTCAAATCTCACGTCCTTGCCAAACGCGACGAGTTATCACTTGACCTCTGGGTTGTCATTTTTATAACAATCCAAAAATAATATTAAGAAATTCTTTAACCATAAGAATAGTTTTCAATGTCAAACTTAATCCATTCCAACCTTTATACTTATCCAAAATACTTTTTTCCAAACTCATAGTCAAAAATTTATAATTAATGTAAACACAATAAAGATCTTTTTTTCCACGTAATAACATTTGAATACCTTCATCATGTATTCTTTTAAAATACGGTAACACCCTGAATTACCATAAAACCTTATTTATTACATTCATGCTCCCTTATTCTTTATATAATACTTCATATACTCCTTATATCCAAAAATTTTGTATACTCCAAAAAAATGGAATAAGAAAACAATTAATTACTTTAAAAGTAGTCAAGAATATAGAATATAATTTATCTAAATAAATCATATATTATTCCAAAAATCACTACCTCAGTATTAGAGCCATATTGAGGCTTATCTTTCCTTCAACCATGTATTTTCAAAAAATATTAACTTGCTATTAAGTAACTTTTCATAGAACCATATAATCTCAAATCTTCAATGAAATAGTACTGTTGTAAAATCTTTATTTATTTCCAAAATTCATATAACCAGTACATCGTTGATACAACACTAGAATGAAATAATTCTTTAATAACAACATAAGAACACTAGTCACTCCTCTTTATCTGTGGTCATATCATAACTTGATTTTTATCCAATAGCATCATTTGGGGAATACCCTAATGATTTGGACATCGATTTGCGTAGTGTCTCAACTCCTTGCAGATGAAGCGTTGTACCTATGACACATTTTTCTTACCCTTGAAATCACATACTTGGTGTCCTTTTTCTCCACACTTATAACAAACTCTCATTTCCTTCAAGCATTTACCAAGGTGATTCTTTCCACAATTATCACATATGGGAAAATCCTTCTTTCCCCTCTTCCCTTTATCCATCTTTCTCTCAACCATCATTTTCTTCTCTTGATTCCTTTCAAAGCCATTTGACTCAGAGAATTATTTACTTATTTTATTACCACATGATAATATTTGTTCATATGATTAAAATACGTGGGAGAATATTTTTATTATAAATGTTGGCTTAATACCATGAAAGACATTATCCTTCTTACTCATTGTATCATGTGTATTGATGGAGTTCTCATTCCATTTACTGGGTGCCATTTCTAAACAATGGAATACACTAGGTCAGTTTATGAATCGCAGTGCATAATTCCAAACTTATGAAATACCTAACATAAATTAAAAATATTATGCATATAATTTATAATCATAAAGAAAATGTTTTCTTTAAGTAAGTATTTACTCTTAAATCCTTTATAATGGAATGTAATTAAATTTGAATTATCCTAAGCATATCCCCCAAGAGTATCATAACTAAGAGTTCAGCAAGGCCCATATTCGTGTACCAGGATACCCCGGGTCAAGCGCGAAACTCCTTGTTGGAGTTCTCACTACTAGGTAAATCTGTGTGAGAGCCACATCTACCTGATTGTATCGTGGTAGGGATGTATTTCTTGTAAAATACATAAAATATCTACATTACCAAATTCCATGGATGTTTTTCTATACTAATCCTCAAATTCTATCTTAGGGTAGTGTTATCTAATCGTAGTTTTATTAAATCTTGTTTCTAAGGTTTATAATAAAATTCCTTTGATACCAACTATAATGCCCTGACCCCAGGTACCCAGATCTGGTGAATTATTTTAATACATTTTCATGATTACAAGGAATCAAGTCCCGAAGGACCGATCAGTTTCACAGTCTTGGAAAATAGATTACATACATTAACTTTACATTACAATTTCAAACATAAAATAAATCATATATAGTTCTTTGAAAATTCCATTATTCCCTTTATCTTAACCCTTCATATCAATCATAATAAATTTATTGGAATCCTGGGAAAATAAAACATAAGAAAGTGGTGAGCTCAGATGCTCAGTAAGGGTAAATAATTTAGCGGAAGCTATAAAATTTTAAGGCAATATGTGTAATAAAAACAACATAATTTTTAAATATAATCTTGAACATAATATGGAAAAATAAATCAAACATCACCATATAAACATGCACATGAATATTCTACTAGTCTAATAATCACATGTAATAACTAATTTCATAATGATGGAATACCTAATGTCGGACATCATTACCACATAGTCAAGGCCTTGTGCCAAGACTACAAATAAAAAAAATTTCAAGGCCTTGTGCCAAGACACTAGTTTGTCTCATGATACCTACTAATGTATCGAAGAGCTATAGTGGGCTCCACCCATCACTTACTAAGTTCACTGCATTCCTCATATGAAAAAGTTGGAACATAACATAAACATCCGTATTAAAACTAGCATAGAAAATGTCAATACCTTCACCATAAACCATGAATGGTATAAAAATAGAACATGCACAGTCAAAAAAATCATAACTCATTAAATACAATATGGAATATTTTATTATGATAAATCAACCTCAATCAATAATAATATCCTGTAAAATATGCTAACATAGTTTAAAATGATGAGTAAAACTTTTGGAGAGAAATTTACCTTTTTGTGAAATCATTTAAAAGTCACAAATTTATAAAGTAATTAATTTAAAATATATTTTTGAATAAAAGTGTCTCATACCACTTTGAAACTTTTGGAAAAAATTATCATTTCAAAACATTATTTTCCATATAAATAAATCCTTATAATCATTTTGAAAACATAGACATTAATTAAAAGGATTTATAAAGATAAATCTTCAAAACATTTAAAATGATGATCTAGTTAAATAGAACCTCCCATAAAATCTTAAAATATTACTTTTCCTGAATGGCCCGAAGGCCTTCTTTTTTATTTTTATTATAGATAATCCCCTTTTAAGGGTTGAAGGGGAACCCGTACATGACCCGTAGGCCCAAGGCACAAGGCCCGACATGACTCGTAATACATGACACGAAGTCCCAGAGGCATACCATGCCTAATACATGACCTGTAGGCCCAGCCCACTAGAACTACCCCTCCACAGCTTCTGCATCATTGATTTCATTTTTCTCCCCACCTGCATTGTTGATCGGCTAACATTGCCCCGTACCTTGCACTTTCCTTTGGTCGAGGGTATGTTGAACCTCCTGTATAATGACCATAGAATGTTATTAAATTATACCCGAACCATATTCATATTTATTATATCATACATGATTCATTTATGACTTCATACTAGCCATTTAATAAATATTTCTATGTTAAATCAACATTTCGGGTAATAATCTCTTTCTTTATCGTACATGTTTTAACTTGTTATTCTTGATCATGTCACTTAGATCATGATTTAAATACTTAAATAATATAAAACATGCTTTATATATCATATATATTTAGAATATATATATATATGTGTGTATAATAGATATATATAGTAAATGAAAAACACCGTTTATGGAGACGGTAGGCCATACGTACGCATAAACATTGTTTCCATTTTCATATTGTATTGAACGAAACTAAGTGAATAAGATATATTTAAATACATACATATATATATATATATATTTAGTAGCATTATTATGTCATATATTACATACATATTAATAATATATATTTTTATAATCGTCGTTGAATGGTGAATGTGGAAATGAATCTCATCACCTCGTGGAGATGGTAAGTCGTATGTGCACATGAGCGACGATATCATTTCTTTAATGATTAAAAGTTGTGGAATTGGATGGCGTATTAATTTTACAGAGACATTAGCATGTTATTTTCATTATTTATATACATATTACTCAACAATACATCCAAAAATAATGAATTTATAATTCTTTTTTCAGACTATTTAAAAAAATAAATTACTCAAACCAGGACATCACATAGGCCAGTGGTAGGTGATTTACCCTTGTCACCCTTCGGTTGCGGGTTCAAGTCTCGCAGCCTTGCCAAATGAGATGGGTTGTCACCCGACCTCTGGGTTGTCCTTTTTATAACAATCCAAAAATAATCTTCAGAAATTATTTAACCTTAATAATAGTATTTAATGACAAACTTAATCCATTCCAACCTTTATAATTATCCAAAATACTTCTGTCCAAACTCATAGTCCAAAAGTTATAAGGAATGTAAACACAATCAAGATCTTTTTTTCCAGGTAAAAACATGTGAATACCTTCATCATGTATTCTTTTAAAACATAGTAACACCCTGAATTACCATAAAACCTTATTGATTACATTCATGATCCCTTATTCTTTATCAAATAATGTATATACTCCTTATATAAAAAAATGTTGTATATTCCAAAAAAATGGAATAAAAAAACAATTAATTAGTTTCCATGTATTCAAGAATATTGATTATAATTTATCTAAATCAATAATATCTTATTCCAAATCACTACCTCGGTATAAGAACCATATTAATGATTATCTTTCATTCAAACATGTATTTTCCAAAAAGTTTAACTTTCTATTGAGTATCTATTCCTAGAACCATATAATCTCAAATCCTCAATAAAATAGTACTACAGTACAATCCTTATTTATTTCCAAACTCCATATAACCTGTACATCATTGATACCACACTCAAATGAAATAATTCTTTAATAAAAACATAAGAAGACTAGACATTCCTATTTATCTGTGGTGGTATCATAACATGATTATTATCCAACAGCATCATTTGGGGCATACTCTGATGATTTGGACATTGATTTGCGTAGTGTACCAACTCTTTTCAGATGAAGCATTGTACCTTTGACACCTTTTTCTTACCATTGCAATCATGTACTTGGTGTCCTTTTTCTCCACACTTATAACAAACTCTCATTTCCTTCAATCATTTACCCAGGTGATTCTTTCCACAACTATCACATATGGGAAAATCTTTCCTTCCCCTCTTCCCTTTATCTATCTTTCTCTCTACCATTCTTTTTTTCTCTTGGTTCCTTTCAAAGCCATAGGACTTAGATAATTCAATACTTATTTTATTAACACATGATACAATTTATTAATATGATGGGAATACATGGTAGACTATTTACTTCAAAATGTTGGATTAATACCATGAAATATATGATCTTTTTTACTCTTTGGATCATGCACATTGCTGGAGTTCTCATTCCATCTACTGGGCACTATTTCTAAACTATGGAATACACTAGGTCAGTTTTTGAATCGCAATGCATAATTCCAAAATTATAAAATACCTAACCTAAATTGAAAATATTCTACATATAATCTATAATCATAAAAAATGTTTTCTTTAAGAAAGTATTTACTCCTAAATCCTTCATAATGGCTTGTAATTAAAATGTAAATTATCCTAAGGATATCCCCTGGGAGTGTCCTAACCAAGAGTCTAGCTAGGCCCATTGTCGTGTACCAGGATACCCAGGGTCAGGTGAGAAACTCTTTGTCAAAGTTTTCACTCCTAGGTACATTTGTGCTAGAGTTGTATCTACCTGGTCGTATTCAGATAAGGATATATTTCTTCTAAAGTACACAAAATCTCTAAATTTCCATAATTCAAGGTAGTTCTTCTATACATACCCACAAAGTCTTTCTTAGGGTGGTGTTCTCTAATCAGAGTTTTTCTAAATCAATTTTCCAAGGTTTTTACTAAATTTCCTATGATGCCAACTGTAACACCCTGACCCTAGCTACCCAAAGTCGGTGCATTATTTTAATACATTGGCATGATTACAAGGAATTAAGTCTCGAAGGACTGATCTGTTTAGCAGTCTTGGAAAATATATTACATACATTAACTTTACATTACAATTTCAAACATAAAATTAAACATAGATAGTTCTTTGAGAACACCATTATTACTTCTATATTAACCCAACATATTAATCATAACACATTTCTTATAATCCTGGGAAAATAATACATAATAAAGGGATGAGCTCAGATGCACTGTAAGGGTAAATAATTTAGCAGAAGCTATAAACTTTTAAGGAAAGATGTGTAATAAAAACAAAAACCTTTTTAAATAAAATATTGAACATAATATGGAAAAAATAAATCAAACATCACCATATAAACATGCACATGGATATTCTACTAGATGAATAATCACATGTAATAACTAATTTCATAATGAGGGAATGTCGAACGTCGGACATCATTACCACATAGTCAAGGCCTTGTGCCGAGACTACAAATAAAATTTTTCTCAAGGCCTTGTTCCAAGACACTAGTTTGTCTTATGAGACCCACCGATGCATCAAGGAGCTATAGTGGGCTCCACCCATCACTTACTAATTCCATTGCCTTCCTCATATGAAAATGTTGAAACATAACATAAACATTCATATTAAAACTAGCATATTAAATGTAAATACCTTAACCATAAACCATGAATGGTATAAAAATAGAACATCAACAGTCAAACATATCATAACTCATTAAATACAATATGGAATATTGTATTATAATAAATCAACCTCAATCAAGAATAATATCTGGTAAAGTATGCTGACATAGTTGAAAATGATGAGTAAAACTTTTTGAGAGAAATATCTCTTTTTGTGAAATCATATAAAAGTCACAAATTTATAAAGGAAGTAATTTAAAATATATTTTTGAATCAAATTTTCTCATACCAATTTGAAACTTTTAAAAACAATTATCATTTCAAAACATTCATTTTCATATAAATAAATCCTTAAAATCATTTTGAAAACATGGACATTAATTAAAATTATTTAGAAAGATAAATCTTTAAAACATTTAAAATGATGATCTAGTTAAACAAACCCTCTCATAAAACCTTAAAATATTCCTTTTAAAAACATTTTTATGAAATATGGATATCGATGATAAATATGTCCCAGTAAATACTTACACATAAACAATCTCGTATAATAATGAGATTGAGGAAATAACCATTACCTTGAACTTTCCTTTGGTCGAGGGTACGTTCATCCTCCTGTATAATTACCATAGTATGTTATTAAATTACACCATAACCATATTAATATTTATTATATCATAAATGATTCATTTATTACTTCATACTATCCATTTAATAATTATTTTCCATGTTAAATTAACATTTCGGGTAATAATCGCTTTCTTTGTCGTACGTGTTTTAACTTGTTATTCTTGATCGTATCACTTAGATCATGATTTAAATACTTCTAGAATATAAAACATGATTTATATATCATATATATTTAGAATATAAATATGTATAATATAAAGATATATGAAATTGAAAACAATGTTTATGGAGACAATAGGTTGTATGTACGCATAAACGTTGTTTACATTTTCATGTCGTAATGAACGGAGCTAAGAGAATAAGATATATTTAAATACACACACAGAGAGATATATATATATATATATTCAGTATCATTATTATTTCATATATTACATACAAATTAATAATATATATTTCTATAATCATTGTTGAATGGTGAATGTGGAAATGAATCTCATCGTGTCGTGGAGACGTTAGTCGTATGTACACACGAGCGGGGATATCATTTATTTAATGATTAAAAGATGTGGAATTGGATGGTATAATATTTTTATAGACTCATTATCATGTTTTTTTAATTATTTATATACATATTACTCATCCTTATATACATCTAAATAACATAGTGTTGAATAAAAAATTACACCACAGCGTAGAGACGGTAAGTCGTACGTACGCATGCACGGTGACATTATCATTCATAGGATGGATATAATAATTATTATGGTTGTAACATATTTATAATAACATCACATTATGTAGAATGTAATGGATTTATTGTTTTTTTATGTAAATAACAAATAAAGAGAAAGTGAAAAAAGAAAAGAACTTTGAAAGAGGTGATAAAATAATTACCTCTTCTTTGGGTGTTTTCTTTTGATTTGAAAAAAAGGCTCCTGGTGTTTTATTTATGCTCAAGGTAAGGACACTAGTATTATGTGATGGAATTTTTGAGGAGATATAGGAAGGTTTTGGCTGATCCAAATGGATTTGGAGTTGTGATTTTGAGAGAAGGGGAAGTACCCTTTTATAAGAGGGGTGATGGTCAATTTAGGAAAAGCTTGAATTATTATTTTATTATTCAACAATATTAGGTTATTAATGGATCCAATTGAATTTATTTCGAGACTTAGGTGGTTATGGGTCGAAATCCTCTCAACCAATAGGTTTTAGGCAAGTTTAGGGTACCATATTAAACTTATCTTTTAGATTTAACTATTAGTTAAATAGTTTAACTTTTATTGTGTCTTCTTGTATTCTACACTATATGGTTAATAAACTTACTATAAACTTCCAAGAGAACCTCAAGTGGTTCATTAATGTCATATATAATATTATTTAAGCCTTTGTTCCTAACCTTATATTTTTAGGAACATTATATAATTTAATAATATAATATATTTTTTTTAAAAGTCATTTATGTCATTTTAGACACTATTTAGTATTTGGTTTTTGTGAATGTCATCACAACTTTATTACTTCTCACAAGATACATTTAATCAACCCTAACATGTAATATTCACCTATAAAATTATTTTATGTCATAAAAACTTTGAAATTATATTTATTTTAATATTTATAATACCATTTATTTGATTCTTTCATTAATAAGGTAATTATTGCATCATCAATGTGTAATAAATAAATTTAATTATTTAATGTCTAAAAATTATAAATAAAATACCATGATTTAGGAAACATTTTTATCTTTATAATTTATATTTATAGTCGAATTTATCTTTTGTATAACCTTATATTGAAATGGTTTAGTTATTAAACTTTGAATTTAACACTTTTAAATCTTCTTTAAATAAAATAATAATAAATGTTCTAATCTAATAAAAGTAGACCTAAAGGATAATATTTTATTCCTATGGTTGGTTTTGGACAGAATAAACTTATCCAATAGAATTATGACATGTCTTAGTGTAATTATAATATCATTTTTACATTTAATTACCCTATTTACTTTTAACTGTGGTAAATAAAAGTCAATAGTTATTATTCACCAAAAATTATTTTCATCTTATTGAACCACATTTTACCTAATAATATCATTTTTGTCTCTCAGATTTTTGTAATTCAATTCACAGAAGCGCTAAAATTATGTTTTATTCAAATTTTCAAATGCTCCTATAAGGTGGGTAAAAGACGGTAAAAAGTTCAATAAGAATTTATACATCTAATTTTATTATAAAATGATTCCAATGAATTAAATTGAACTTATATATGTATTATATATCTATTTTTAAATAAAATAAATATAAATAAAATAAATAATTATTTAAATATAAAATCAGTTTTAAACAATAACGTAGTGTTTTTCACTACTCATCAAAAATTAAAAGTTTTCAGAAAAATACCAAAAATTCACCCTAAGATAATTTTAATATTATGAATTCAAAAATGAATTTTATTTTACCAAATTAAAAACATAGAAGTTGCATTAATTAATTTAAAAATAATTCCTGTTGTCAAAACCAAAAAGCGGGTTTTTAAAAAGTAAAAACTATCAAAAGATTGACATGTGTTAATGTCAAATTTAAATGTTAAATTACATATAATAACCTAAATTTTATTAATTTATAAAAATATAATCTAATTATACTTAAAAACCATTCAAATTCATAATTTAACACTATAAATTATTTCGATTAAAAAGGTTATTTTCAATTAAAATTTAGTATTTTTAACTATTCATCAAAATATAAAAGTTATGAGAAAAGTACCAAAAATTTGTCCAAACTAAATTTTTATGTCCCAATTATAAAGAAGAATTTAATTTCATGGAATTTTATATATATAGGTTTCAAATATTGGTTTTAAAAATGATTCTCCATTAAAAAGTGGTAATATTGTATTTTCTGAAAAATACTTCCTTTATCTAAAAAATTGAATTTGTTTTTATATTATGTCTAAGAAACACATAATATGGATGTTAAATTTATATGGAATATATAAAATTCAAAATTCAGTTAATACTATTCATAACCACTTTTGAATGGCTAGTTTGGGAAGACGTGGTGCGCTTGAATTCGTTGTTTCATGTAGCGCAAGTTATTGAATTACTTTGAAGAGATAACATACTATGAAATATTTGGGTGTTACAAAAAGTGTATGGAGTCCACCTATGGAAAAACACTGGGATGAATAAATCCCTTATCAAGAATATCTCCCAATTGAACTTTGAGTTATTCTATCTTAATGGGTTTCATATGATAAGATGGTATGGAAATTGGTTGTGTACACAGTACTAAATCAATTCATAACTCTACCTCCCTCTATAGAGGGGGATTAGAGAATTAGTTTGGGAAATTCTTAGGGAAGTTCCAAATTACTAAGGAAAGATCATAAAAAGAGGGAACACATCATGATCAACTAAAATGGAAGATAATAAGATCCTAAGATATGGGGTAGAATTCCTTTCACAAATAAACCTCAGATCCAAATCACCGTGGAATACTCGAGAGATCTCATCGGCAGCAAATAACTTGCACACTTATGATAACAATCAAACTCGAATAGGTGATCGATAAGATAATTCATCCCAATGATGATGTCAAAAATATCCAAATAAAAAACCAATAAATTCCAAACCAACTCTATATAAACTATTGAAATATAAAAAGATAGAAAATAAAACCCCTTCTCTTTCCTCTTTCAAGGAAGTGTTTCTAGATCTATAAAAAGGATAAAATCTATTTTGTAAGTTTCATGACATCAAAAAAATAAGTAGATATATATGATTTTAAGGAACATGTATCCAACAGAGAAGTTCCTATAGAATATATAACAGAGATATTACCTCTCACTATAGTTGGAACCGCATCAACCTCTTTTGAAAAATCATACACTATATGAAGTTGCTTCACTCTTGAGGCATGTGGCTCAAGCCCTGTGGAATTTGAAGCTTCTGAATGCACCATAGTGGATTTTAGAGAAGAAGATACCTGATTATAATAAGGAATATAAAAATCCTAGAAGAACCTATGTAGATGGACTTAGTGACCACAAGTGATTGAATTATTCATTGGAATGGGACAAGACCATCTGGTGTGTCCTACATTTCCACACTGATATTAAGCAAGGGGTACATTTTTGTCTACTTCTGATGGTTCCAAGGATTCCAACTAAAGAAAACCACATCCACTACCCCTATGATTATTGGCTGACTTACTCTTTTTTTTATGCACCATTGAACCACCACTAGGTGAAAGAGAAGAGACAAATAAGCTAATATTTCCCACCATGTCCATTTCTTCCATTATGTACATATTGACCATATCAGTATAGTTGGTGATATTCAATATATATACCTGTGATAGGATGTATGGTCCCAAGCCCTATAGGTATTTTTGAGATTTCATCAAATCATCCATCGCCACCTATGGATAAAAATGAATCATCTCTACAATATGGTAGGTGTACTCAAACACTAAATAATATCCCTAATATAGAGAGAAAAATTCTATGTAATTTTCTTTCATCAAATATTTTGTGTAAAACTAATGAAATAAATTGTAATTCAAGATCTTCCACTCTATGTATTCATGCCAGCTTTCCTAAACCATAAAATACCACCACTACTAGCTAGGACCCTTGAGCTTGATTATTACACATTTCACTTTTACAGAATCAATTGTCTCAAAGAATTTTAATACATGATAGATATTTTCCATCCATTCCTCTACTAATTGGGGTTAATTTGTACACTTAAAGGATAAGGGCATCTTGTATAAGAACATTCATCCTTGATCCCTATATACTCATACTTTTTATTTCACCTCAACATCTTGGTTCTAAAAATGTGGTGTATTTTTTTCATGACATAGACTAATTTTAGGATATCCTCTAAGTGATTTGGATCCAAATGAGGATTCCCTTGAGGATCATCTTCTATTTCACCATTATGAGGAACCTATGGAATATGTCTCATAGGTATGTTTTTATATACCCAAATCAGGAAGAAATGATCAGACAAAAAAATAGTCTCAATTTAAACTAGAATAATCGAATCAAAAACTAATATTAAGGTCAAAATCCAACATAAGAGACACATGTCCCAACATTCTATGGTGACTTGAGGCTATTCATCATAAGAGAATGTCAAGAACCCATCATTCATTACCCCTAAATTCCTGAAAATCCTAACTATTTTATAAAAAATTCCCAATACTGAGCATAACCATGATTTGATACCAAATTCTCATGATGTAGCATAGAAAAACCATCTAAATAGGCCTCAAACCAGAACGTGGAGTGACCCGAAGGGAATTCTTGATCTCCTTGGATTGTTGACTAGCACCCTTGCATCTAAAAAACTAGAGAGAACTATTTTCCTAACCTAAAACAAGATACATGGAATATATATATAAATACAACTATAATAAGAAATATTCCATAAAGAAAAAAGTGAAAATATTATAAATAAAATGAAATATAATACGATAAAACCAGGGTACATGTCTATAAAACAACCAAAATAAAGGACATCACAAACTAACATCTACTACTCTATGATATACAAGGAAAAATACCATGATATCACTACTAACTACCCATGACCAGCTAACCAAAAACCTTTCCTCCTCATTGTAACACTTTTCCCATTCCTGTATTAGATGAAAAATGGTCTATAGGCCCCTTAGAACGTGTGCAAGGAGTGATATAAAGAGTTTCAGTATGATCCCACCCAGGTGTTCCATAATAAGTCTCTATACAATAGTCCCAATATTCTCAATTTAAGGAAAACATGGCATAATAAGAAGTTGCAGGGTTTTATATAAAAACCATAGTAATAGATTCATTTTTTCAAATCTTTCACAAAACTAGGTGACACCGTTTCAAAGAATATTTTCCATAAAGAGTTTACATTTATCAAATCATATATCATATCATATCAAATCCAAAGAACAATGGTAAACACCCCTAGGATAACAAAGTTCAGGATATTAAGGTCACTCATACATTAATAAACAATCAATGACTAATTCACACTCAAGTACCTAGAGTCAATGCATCCATAAAATACAGACAGAGGAACACCCTGGTAATTAAACCCACTAAAATTTCAATCAACTTCTTACTCCCAATGTGACTATGAATGAGGAACATAAGAACACCCAATAAAGTGAACCCCCTTACAATTTCAATAGGCATAAACTAATACTAAACACTCCACTGAGGTACCCAAGGCTCCCATGTGTGGTATATATCAAATAAATTCTCAAGGGATTGTTACATTTCACAAAAAAATGGCCTACCCTTTTTCATCAAAAACATACTTTCAAATCCCATTTCATAATCAATTTCACAATGATTTTAAAAACAGTAATATTTTACCAAAATATGGTGAAAATTTATATTTTTCCAAAACCATCTTTACACACAAAAATCAATCAATTATATGATCATTATAATTAATTTAGAAGCCCATTTATAATAAAATGTAGATCAATATTTCATAGAACATAGGCTATATACATAACCACTTACCTCAAAATCCAGTCACATAGTAATTATGACAGGATCAAAACACACTGAAAGGAAATGGAATTCAATAAAAATTGTAATTATGTTATAAACATTGATTTCCATAACTTATAATCATGCATTCATAAAAAAAATTGTTCGAAAGAAAACATAGATCAACACATACCTCAAAGGTCACACATGCCACACCATAATCAATAGGATATTTATCCTCCTAAATAAAAATGCATGATGAATCTATAAAGGATAAATAGATATCACAACACAGTCAATAGATTTCAACAATGTATCCTAGAACCACTTTCAACCCAAGAGATCAAGAATGAATGAAATAGATTTTCTCAAACTTACTAGATTTGTGACAACCAATCGATCTGTGATTTAAACACTAAGTTAAGGGATTTAGAGAGAGATGGATCACCCAAAATTACCAATAGAAGAACTAGGATTTGGGGAAAGGATATGGAAGATGAATGTGAAAGGTAATAGGTAACAAAAACATGTAATCTAATGGAATAGACATGATTCACAACATTAATCATTGATTCATGACATAAACTTTTGGAATGGAAAATACACCAAAAAACAAATTACCTTGGATTAAAATCCTAAAATCCTAGTTCATAACCTAAATAATATCTCACTTTGGGAATAGTTTTCACCACATAATCCCAAAATCATGGCTTCTACCCATAATCATTTCACATATTGAATGTACATTCATGGCATGAACAAAATCCTATAGCTAGTTTTTTATATTTGGAGTCATCTCCTCCTATGACCACTCCTAACATATGTCAACTAATTTTATTACACCCTATAAGATGCATCAAATTTTCAAATATTTTATATATAAAAATTGAATATGTTGCAATAATCACCATTCCAACCCTTCATCATCCACTCTAGAGGTTGATGGTACCTTTCCATCATTTGACCTTCCACCCATAGTCACCTCCATCCTTCCACTATGAGAAGAGAATTGGTGAATAGGAAGAAAGAAATCGTGGTTAGTTGAAAATATAAACACATGAATTATCCTTCAAAAAATCATTTGATGAAAAATGTGAGAGATGATAATTTTTCAAATAATTAAAAATTGATCAAGAACCTTACCCATGAGAATTAAACATGAAAAATATTTAAAAAAAATAAAAAAAAATTGTAACGAATAACTATTCTTATATTATTAAAATAAAAATAAATTATCATAATAATTTTAGGTACTAGTTCCCTAAGATCTTTAAGATGTCAAAATAATTAAAAAAATCATAAATTTTATTCCATGAAAAGTTTAAACCAATAAAGTAATGTTGAATGAGTCTTTAGATTCAATAAAAAACACTAACTAGAATGGTGTGTTGATCAATGTTGAAATATTCAATGGTTTATATAAGAGTAATCCATGAAGTGTTATCATGATTTCATTCCAAAAAATTCAAGAAAAAATTAAAAAATCAAATAGAATGAAAAATGGAACAATATAAATTATCAATGTCTTGCAATATGAAATTTAACAAATGATTTGCTAATTTATTCATCTTAGCCATGTGAAGTCACCACCTACAACATCGTTAGAATCTTCCACCATGAATAGATCCTCCTATACTAAAGTCACAAAGGGTTCCATGTTTTAAATGGTGGATAACCATATTGAATTTAGATAAGGTGGAATTTATATAACTTTAATAGGTCAACTATGTATTTATTAAAAGACTGGAAATACTTTAGTCTAAAACCCAAAATATGAACACATAAATTATTCCACTCATAGGTAAAACACCCCATTCTAGGAAAAAATTTGATGTTAGAATTTATACTCATGTATATGTTTAGAGACATAAACATTTCTATATTTGGGATAAATATGTATTTAATTAATAAATATTAAATATACATTAAGGCTTAAATTTCTCAAAACTTTATTAAAAACCATCTCAAGGGTATAAACTATGAGATAAGAACAATAGAAAAATTAAAAAAAAAATAAGGGATGTTTACTATGGTGGATTCATGATTCTACCACTTGTAAGTTACAAAACCTTGAAAATCGGTTGATTGGCTAAGACCATACCAAGGAAAAACTTGGGTCACTTCATAAAAATAAATGCACCATACTGAAATTAAATAATTTATTTAAAAATATATGCATCCTCTAGAACTATCCATACATGAAAACTAAGGTAAACGATAATATCTTGTTACTTTTCTGAAAGGTATGTTCCAAACCTTGTTGTGGTTTTCCTTTTTCATTGTCTGGGTAGGAACAAGAAGGAATTGGGAGAATATCTATAATGGTGAATTCATAGATTTGTTGGATTCTTAGCAGGAAAGTATTTGTTTTGCAGTATTCTAGGGATTTATGGGCCTTGTAATATATTTGCATGACATTTAAATTCTAAAATGATAATAAATATAATTTTACCAAAAGGTAATGGGTTTTTTGTAAATTTTAGGATTTTTTAATTTAATGGCATGTAATTGGGTTACAAGTCTCATAAATTCTTGATGGTTGTGTTTTTATTGGTAAACTGACAGATTTCTATATTTATACTCTCGAGTTTTATTTTCTCTTGACCCAAGAGTCTTTTCTAGGTGATTTTTTTTCCCTCAAACCCTACCAAATAATTTCAATCTTTGATTGATCGTTGTTGTGGCTGTGGTGTGACCTTTCGAGTAAGTGTTCTCCCTATATCTTCTTCTCTTTCTATATTCCTCCTTAGAGTTTTATAGATCATCTTGGGATTTATGGATATAAACCCTATGTTGTTAAATCTTTTTTCTAGGTCGAGTTCCTAGATCTTATTCACCTTCATGCTTAATGGCAAGTTTTGTTTTGGACCTTGAGTTTATGTGAAAGGTATGTGGTTCCATTATAATGGCCTAATTTTATTTAACCTCAATTGGTTGATTTAAATTAATTTTCTTGAAACCTCTTTCAATTGGTTTATTAAAAATATAATTCCATTGAATTGGGGAGTTTGGTATTGGAAAAACAATTAGCATGAAATTGGGAGATCCCCCCAATTCCAGTGAATTGGGGTGTGTTTGAGAAATTGAAGGAAATTATTGAAATTTAAATTTTTGAATTTAAATTTTGAAATTTTTTTTATTATAAATTGTTGAAATTTATTTGATGAAATTGATTTCAAATAGTATTTTGTGAAAATGGATTAAAATGGTTTTAATGGGAACCTTTGGGTTCTATCTTAGAAAAATGGAATGTTTTGATTAAAAACCTTTATTTTTATTTTTGAATGGAAATTGGAATATTTGAAACAAATAATGGGATGAATTGTATTTTAAATAGTTTTAAAATAAATTTCTCATCATTGTCTTTGTACTGGAGAACATGAAATCCTTAGTTAGATAGTGATTTATTTGGATGGAAATTTATGATTTACAATATTCCAAAACATTAATGAAGCACATAACATCCCTTAGGTGATGGTGATGAGTCTTCTTTGGCCTGAGTGCAATGTGGAATATGTACATATTGTTGTGTCACCTTGAGTTTGAGGTCCCTATATCCAAGAACTATCATACCTTCTTAGGAATATGACCTTTTTCTCACTTGCTTTTATTTCAAATGAAAATATGCCATTAATTTGAACTGCTTTACATGCCTTCAGAATTATATAAATTGTTTTATATAAAATGTGTTTATTTAATCTATTTGTTTAATGTATTTCCATCATTTTAAATATATTACATATTTTAAAATGTAAAGCATAATTTGTTTAAATATTTTTTTGAAATGCCAAACTTATTTATTTGAAAATTGAAAGCTCTTTATTTGGTTATTTAAATGTTGGTATATATTATGGAATCCTTGGTGAGACACTATTGTTATTTGAACTCACACCCCACTCATGTCTTTGGGTGTTTATATATTATCTCCTTTTAGGTTCAATCATAGGTAAATCACCACTTGTAGTTGGTTTTAGTTGTTGATATGTTGACTTTGTGATTTTCTTCCTTTGTAACTTAGTTAGTATTTTTCTATTTTCTCATATTTGGTTATAGTAATTTGGATGTTATTCCTGTTTGATTTTTGATAAAGTTCTCCCAGAGTATTTTTCTTTGTATGCATTACTGACTTGGGTTTTTTTACTTCCACATTGTTAGTTGAAAAATCATCCCCACTTTCATTTTGTATGATTCCATGTGCTAGTCACCGACTTGTAGGGATTGGGAATTCTCTTTGGGATATATCATGATCGGCTCAGTTATTAGGTTATCAAAGTACCTAGGTTGGTTCATGATAAATTGGTATCAGAGGTCCAGTTTAATATTTTGTCTTGAAGTTGGTATGCATTGTAAAATCTTGTTGGGATTTAGGAGGTAGTTGAGATTGAGTGTCTTACCATATCTTACCACAATGAAACTTAAGTTGTCAGGGGTGGTTTGGGAAAGACGGCTTGTGGATTAGTTCTAGTATTTTCCCTATTTTTATTTTCATAAAGTGAAATCCAAATCTTGTTTTTTCTATTTGTTGGGATTAATTTCCATTATAGATCTATTTAAGTGTTTATATGATGTATTATTTGTTATTGGGTGATGTTGTGTAGCATCATGCCTCCGAGAAGACATGTGAATCAGATCTATGAGGAAGCTACCACTAAACCTCAGTAAGAAAATCCTCTCATGCACCCAAATATAGTTGAGGTGATTGTGCATACTTTCCAAGATCTAGGATAGGCACCACCACCGGTTCTTGTTCAGGCTCCAGATGTTGAACCTCAAAGGGATGATCTTCAAAAACATTATCAATATTTCCTTCACTAGAAGACACCAGCATTCAAGGGATCAAATGACCCTCAAGAGGCTGGGGAATGGCTGAGTAGGATTGAGAATTTGTTTGGGTTCATAGATACACCTAATGAAATCAAGGTAAAGTGTGTCACCTTTGTTTTGGAATGAAAGAGTAGTAGATGGTGGGACATGATGGTGAAGGAAAAAAAACATGAGGTCTTAGAGTGGAAGGAGTTCAAGGTTCTTTTCACTCATGAGTTATATCCATAATCGATGGTGTTATCCAAGGCTATAGAGTTTTTCAAACTTGAGAAGGTTGACAGGACCATAATAGAGTATGAGAATATTTTTATAAAGCTATTGAATTTTACACCTAAGATAGTATCAAATGATAATATGAAGCCTCTGTAGTTTGAGTTGGGTCTTAAATGGTATATGTTTTCTTAGGTTTTCTTGTTTAAGCTTCCTTCTTATACAGATGTGATGCATAGAGTGCTAATGGTTAAAATGGATCTAGCAAGAAAGTCAGGGTTATTAAGAGTTTCCTTCCCTCCTAGTGGAAGAATGGGTTATTTTAAAGGAAAACAGAAGTGTGATGATTCTCATGGTGGTTCTAAATAGAAGGTTCATTCTAAACCTCTTGTAGTTCCTAGAAGAGGTCCTATGATTTTCTACCACTGTGGAAAGCCAAATAATTCAAAGAGAGTTTTCACTGAGTCACCCAAGAATTATATCTCATGTAGATGCTCGGGTCACTTACAGAGGTTTTTTCTTATTTTTTACACTCCGTATAGTGGCATGAGATCATCAACTCCTTCCAAAACTATGGGAAAATCAGATGATTTGCATAAAAAATGGTTCTATCCATGGGCATTCAGAATGAAGCTTCTTCACATAGTGTAATAGTCTCTAGAGGAATCAGATATGGGTCCTGAAACTATGAGAGGTACCATTACTATAGATTCACTATTAGTGGCTACTTTATTTGATATTTGTGCATCTCATTCATTTATTTTAACCCATATTTTTAATCTTATAAATCTTTCTGTGGAGATTTTATCTTGTGAAATGGATATTACTACACCCCTTGGTACAAAGAGATAGTAGGGTCTCTGTAGTCCAGCTTTTGTTTTCTCTCTATCAGATGTCAATCTTGTTTATAGTTTTCTGGTTCTTGACATAAAACTGCTTGACTTCATATTCGGTATGGATTGGATCATCACCAATAAATACCATATTGATTTATATATTCTATGGGACTCGTTTAATACACTCAATGGTGTGTTCCATGTCTTCAAAGGAGAATGGGATCCAAGGTCGATCAGGTTTGTACCTTCTTATACAGATTTGGGGAAAATGATATTTTTGTTCTTCATTGATCTAGAATGGTAATCTTTGAGTGGTGATCTCCCTTTAGTGTTCATCGAGTTTCCAAAAACATTTCTTTATGACTTATCTAGTTTTCCACCAGTATGGGAGGTTGATTTATTTATTTATTTAATGTCTGGTACTCAACCAGTATCTATTCCCTCATAATGTATGGAACTAGTTGAAATAAAAGAGATGAAGTCCCAATTGGATGATCTTCTTGAGAAAGGATTCATACGCCCGAGTTTGTCACCTGGTGTGGTGTCAGATCCCTTTCTTCAGAAGGCTGATGTTTCACTTCACCTGTGTATTTATTACTGAAAGATCAATCAATTTATGGTAAAGAACAAGAATCTGTTCCCATAGATAGGTGATCTATTTGATTAGTTGAAAGGGGAAAATTGGTTCTTAAAGATTTATCCTTGATTTGGTTACCATCAGTTGAGGATAAAATAATATGAAATTTATAAAACAACCTTTTGTAATAGGTATAGATATTATTAGTACCTTTTCATGACCTTTAGTCTAAAAAATTCTCCTAAATTTTTCATGGCCTTGATGAATAGTATTTTCCATGAGTACCTTGATACCTATATGGTAGTATTTATGGATGACATCCTTTTTTACTCTAAGTCTAAGGATCATCATTTACATCCTTTGAGAATGGTTATGAGTTTTTTGAGTAATCACTAACTCTATATAAAGCTTTTGAAATGTGATTTCTTGATTCAAGAATTGAAATTCTTAGAAAATGTTGTGTCGGAACATGGGATATTGGTTGATCCTGGGAAGGTAAAAACTATTATGACATGGGAAAAACCATTAAAGTTTTTTGAGATTCAAAACTTCTTTGGTTTAGCTGACTATTATTATCGATTTGTGAAGGAATTCTCAAAGTTTGATTCTCCAATTACTGCGCTAACTCGGATGGAAGTAAAGTTTTCTTGGGATGAGATATTTAAAAAAAATTGAGCTAAAATTACTTTTGACCAATTCACCAGTGTTGACTCTTCTAGAGGTCTTTCATGTCTATGTGTTCTTCTATGATGCAATAGGTTCAGGTTTGGGTTGTGGTCTTATGCAGGGTGATTATGTCTTTACTTATGTCTCTCGTCGGCTTAGGCCACACAAGAATATTTATCTGACCAATGACCTTGAACTTGCATCTATAATCCACGCACTTAAATGTTAGAAAATTAACTTTACATAGAAATGTTTATTGATTATTCAAGCCACAATACATTGAGTTATATATTATCTCAAAAATATTTGAATCTCCACCATGGGAATTTGGTGGAATACCTAAAATATTTCAACTTTGAAATCACCTATATCCCAGGGAAAGGGAATGTCATTACTGATTCTTTGAGTAGGAAACTTCTAACCCAGGATATGAAGGAATCATTGGAAGAGTAGAACTTGGTGGATCTATTTTCATAGTTTCATATTGGAGTCCAACAATCAGGAGATGAGGTTACTCTGGCTAGTGTTCTATTGAAATTCACTCTGTTCATATTTATTCTTTGGTAACAATAGATTGATGATGAGTTTTATATCAGTAGAGACTCTATTAATGATGGGGAGACCTTTGTTTATTTATCGTTCTCCAAAGAGGGAATTCTAGGATTTTGGAACCATTTTTTGGTACCATCTTTGGTGAGGATAATATTAATGGTGGATTTCCATAGTTACTAGTGGTAAGTGCACCTAGGAACTATAATGATGTTCTATGACATGTGGTGGTAGTTCTGGTGTACAAGTATGAGATGGATCATTTCTTATTTTTCTTCTTTCTATAATATGTTTCAACAGGTTAAGGCAGAGCACTATAATCCTTCGGGTTTTCTTCAGCCACTTCCAATCCCTACATAGAAGTGGGATGAGACCTCTATGGACTTTTTGGTTGGGTTCCTACATAGCTAGAGAAAGAATAATGTGATATGGATTATGATCAATAGGCTGACTAAATTGGCACAATTTATACTAATTCACAACACAACCAAAGTTAAGGAGTTCTAAAATCTCTATGCAAAATAGATTGTTCATTTTCATAGAGTTTATTCAATTATAGTTTCCAAGAGTCACATGTTTGTTTGAGTATAGAATACCATCCACAGTCAGATGGCAAGAAAAAAAAGTTATAAATATTCTTAAGGATATTCTTCACACTTGTGTTCTCGACTTTGGTGGATCTTGGGATGATCACTTGGGGCTAGTTGAGTATTATTTTAAAAATAGTTACCAGTCTGCGATCAAAATGGATAATTTTGAGGCCTTGTATGGTTGAACTTGTAAATCTCTACTGTGTTGGTCAGAGATTTTTGAAAGTTCCTTGGTTGGACTGAGCTTGGTCCAAGAGATGATAGTAAATATTCAATTGATTATTTAGATAATGTTTATGGTACAAAACTGGTATAAGTTTAATGTTGAACATCACCATAAACTGTAGGAATTCTTAGTTTGTGACCAGGTGTTCTGGAAAGTTTCACCTTAGTTGGGTCATCAATGGATTAGGAGGAAAGGGAAACTTTCTTCTAATTTTTTGGGACCTTTTTAGGTTTTTGAACAAGTGAGTAAAGTTTCATACCATTTGGAACTTCCACCGCAGCTGATGTCAATACATGATGTGTTCTATGTATCTCGGCTATAAAAGTATATATCTGATTCATCTCATGTTCTAATATAGATTGATCTTAAGATTAAACCTGATTTATCTGTGACTAAAATTCCAGTTAGGATAGTTGATTTTGAAACCAAGTTACTTTTTAAGAATTCAATACCTTTGGTTCAAGTGTAATGGATGCATGGTTCCAATTTTTATGAGACATGGGAACACGAGGCACTGATGAGAGAGCAGTGGCCTCAGTTTTTCGATATGAAAGCTTCTTGACAGGATTTCTAGGGATAAAAATGTTTTATGGTGGGGATAATGTAACATCCAATTACTCTTATGAGGGGTACATTTTAAACCTATTCGTGGTTTTCCTTTTTGGTTGTCTGGGTAGAGATGAGAAGGAATTGGGAGGATACCTATAATGGTGCAGTCAGAGATTTTTTGGCTTCTCAGTAGAATAATTTTTATCCTATAGTCTACTGGGGATTTAAACACCATGTAAAATGGTTACATTTTGTGAAAATTTTAAAATTATAATAAATCTGAGTTTACCAAAAGGTGAGGAGTTTTTTAGAACTTTTGGGATTTCTCAATTTCACAAAGTGTAATTAGGTTACACACTTTGTAAAGTCTCAATAGTCATTTTTTACAGGAATCTTGGATGATTTCTTTATTTATCCTCTCCAGTTTTATTTTCTCTCAACTTAAGAGTCTTACCTAACTGAATTTGGATCCCTTAAACCCTTCTGATTAATTTTGATCAGTGATTGATCATTGTTGCAGTTGTGGTGTGACCTTCCATGTAAGAGTTCTCCCTTTATCTTTGTCTCTTTCTATCTTCCTTCTTTTATTTTGATAGATCATCTTTGTATTGATAGATATAAACCTCATGTTGTTGAATCTTTTTTCTAGGTTTATTTCATATATTTTTTGCGCCTTAGTGCTTGTTGGTGGGTTTCGTTGTGGGCCTTATGTTTCCATGAAAGGTTGGTGGTTATATTATGATGCCCAAATTTTATTTAACCAGAATTGTTTGATTTAATTTCAATTTATTGATTTAAACTCATTTTCTTGAAACTTATTTCAATTGGTTTTTTAAAAAATCAATTCCATTGAATTGGGGAGTTTGGTTTTGGAAATTTGGTTTTGGCACGAAATAGGGGAAAACCCCCAATTCTAGTGAATTGGGGTGTGTTTGAGAAATTGATGGAAATTAGTGAAATTTAAATTAATTAATTTAAAATGTGAAATTATTTTAATGGAAATTTGTTAATATTTATTTGATGAAATTTATTTCAAAATGCATTTGGTAAAAAATGGGTTATAATGATTTTGATAGGAAGCTTTGGGTTTTATCTAGTAAAAAGGGAATGTTTTTTATTAAAAACCCTTATTATGGTTTTTGAATAGAAATTATCATATTTGAAATGGATAATGGGATGAATTGTATTTTAAATAGTTTTAAAATAAATTTACCATCATTGTTTTTATACTGGAGCACAAGTAAGGCTTAGGTAGTTAGTGAGTTATTTGGACAACACTTTATGATTTACAACATTTCAAAACATAAATGAATCATGTCACATCCCTTATGAGATATTGATGAGTCCTCTTTGTCCTGAGTTCAAAGGAGAATATGTATATATTGTTGTGTCACCTTGATTTTTGGGTCCCTATAGACTCGAACTATCGTACCTTCTTAGGTGTATGACCATGTTGCTCTATTGTTTGTATTTCAAATGAAAATATTCCATTTTTGTGAACTGATTTACATTACTTCAAATTTACAAAAACTATTATATATAAAAAGTGTCTATTTAATCCATTTGTTTAAAGTATTTCCATCATTTGAAATGTATTCAATCTTTTGAAATGTAAATAATGATTTATTTAAATATGATTTTAAAATTTCAAACCTATTTATTTGAAAATTTAAAGCTCTTTAGTTGGATCATTAAAATATTGTGATATATTATTTAATACTTTGTGAGACCCTACTAGGATTTTAGCACACACCCTACCTCTGGATTCGGGTGTTTATAGATTATCTCCTTCCATGTTTGAGCATAGGTACAGCACCACTTGGAGGTGGCTATAGCTATTGATATGTAGATTTTGTGAGTTATTTCTTTTGGGAATTGTGTATTTTTTTTTTACATGGTTATAGTAATTTGGAATGTTATGCTTATTTGACTTGTGGTACAGTTCTCTTAGTGAAGTTTCATTTGTATACATTACAGAATTTTTTTTACTTCTGTATTGTTTGTGGAAAAATCATTCCCACTTTCATTTTTTATGATGTAAAGTTCTAATAGAAGACCCATGGGGATTAGTAATGCCCTTCAATCTCTATTAGGATTGGCTTGGTTATTGGGATACTAGGGTACCCAAGCTGGTTCATGACATAAATGATGTATTCTGGGACCAATGGTGTGGTTATAAGTGTTTTTCAAACTCATCTAACAAGGAAACTAACCAATTTTATCCTAAAACTAAAAAACATGTGAAAAAATTATATAATTAATTATTTAAATTTTAGAATAAATCAAAACTCATATCTCTTATATTTCACACTAAACATCCACCCTAGGGTAAATAACATATTCCAAACTCAATGAAATAATAAATTTTTTAATGATATTTCATATGTTAAAATCACATTTAACCACTTGGTTTTCAAAATACCAAAATAAACTTTTAACATCGAAAACTCAAAAATTATAATTTTTTTTCTTTATAGATTATCCCATAATGGTAAAATCATGTAAAACCATTTATTTACTCTATTTAAATATCCATGTGTGTGTGTATTAGGTTATGTATTAGTACAATTAAATAAATATAAAAATAAAAACATTCCCAAGAGATAAAATTAACCATTTAAAAACATGTGTCAAGATTAGAACATACCATGAAAGGTTTAACTTATATAAAATTCAGAAGAATATTAAAATTTTGAGTACCCAAATTCCTCTACTCAGAAGATATCTCATAGTAGTTAGTTAATTGGGACATAATACAGGAATTTGATTTTTTGACACCATAATGGTGGAACGGGATGATTTTATAAGGGTATTTATAAAAACTTATTGATGAATTATTGATCATAAGTACTTAATAATTAAAGAAAAACTTCTATGTTGATGATTACATGACATGTAAATTAATTAACAAGGAAATACAGGTGATAAATTTCTCTTTCTGTATTAATGATCATAGAATGATCAAAAATCATATAAATTTAACTAATTATTATTAAGATGATGGTGGAGAATGTGGAGAGGGAAGTTATCATGGTCATTGTGATGATTACTCTAGGGTGTTTTTATATAGATTTTAAGGTTAAAAACCTTTATAGTGGGAAGAATTTTAGAATGTGTATTTTAATAAAAAAAACTAAATATATAAATCTATTTTACTTGAATTTTGGTTAAGAATGGGAGTTTTCAAAAAAAAAATGGGTGATTCATGGATAAGATTTATTATTTACAAACCCTACACAATAATTATGTTGAGTTTTTAAAATGGAGTAGTGTTCCTGATTTAGTTAAAATTTTCTAACATGGTTGGGTTTTAACTTTGATCTTTAGGGACTTTTTTTTAATAAATAAATAGAATTAATGTGAAAATTATAAGTTGTTAAAATTATTACTTAAATTCATAGGGAGTGTTATTAAGGTTTAAATTGTAACTTAATTAAATAGATTTATTAATATTTTTATTTAAATTAATTTATGTTTTAAAAATAAAGATAAATCATATCACTCTTTTTTTTATTACTTTAGATTCATAATGGGAAGGTTTGGTTGCTTTGTCTCCTCCTATATTAATGATTTCTCTAATGATGTGTGTCTTGGTTATCAATCAAGGTAAATGTCCTTCTTCTCTCAACGCCTCATCCTCTTTTTTCTTCTACTCTCTATGTAATAATATTTCTATTTCATAGGAATTTTATATTTTTATTTTGACCTATTTTTGAATAAAATATTTATTATAATGGATATTTAATTTATGATTTTTTTAGTGTTTAATAGAGTATAACATGTTAGATTCAAAGGTATATCTATATTGAATGGTGATCTAATAAGGATTTGGAAACTCAGGACCAATATGTACTATATTTTTGAGTTATTAATATTATATAATTAATTATTTATAGTTCCTATGGTTTCATATAGTGATATAATGTTAAATAAGTTTTGTATTACTTTATAAAAATCTTGAACATATTGGGGGATCCAATAATTTTTTTGTGTGGTTAGATATTTTATGTTTATTTATGGTATTTTAATTAAACGTATTTAGGGAATTTAAATTATATTATATAATTTTATTATTTTTTATTCTATAAAATTTGTTTTATAAAATGAATTTTATATCTAAATTTGTGTTTTGATTCATAAATTATCCACCAAAAATAGTGTCTGGTTTTTTTATTAGTTTACAATTAAATTAAGAGTTTTCTTGGGTTTATTTGAAAACAATTGAATAGATTTTTATAAATTCAGTTAGGTATAATGTAAAATGACTTTAATGGGTTTTAAGAAGATATTGATAATATTCCAACCTGAATTTAATAGTTATGTATTTGAAAACATATAAAAGTTTGGTAGTCATTACTAATCTATGTGTAGTAACCCCATATGTTTAAAGTTGGAGGATCAAGGGTTATAATTCTCATGAGGGTGATATATAAATTTAATATATATATATAGTGTGTTGTTTCTATTATGATTTACCATATGTGGTTTTATAGTAAAGAATATAATATAAGGTATTAATTAGTTCTTCCAATAGTTTAGAACTCGAGTATATGATTTGGGTGTTATGTGTCCTCAAGTGTTTTTGAACCATGTTTTCTTTATTATCCTTTTTAATTATTTAGGTTTATTATATTTTATTCTTATTTTATTTTTAATATTATTTATGGGAATTGATTAGTTGGGAGTTATGTTATTAAATTATTTGCGTAGATATGGATTTATATGGGGATTTGTTTCCTTTATAAATAATGATTATATTTATTATTGACATAAGTCAATATATTATTAAGTTAATTTTTAAACTAAAATTTTATATTTATTTTTATATTTAATTTAGTTTTAATATATTATTTATTGATAATATTTTCATTATGCTTGTATGGGAAATTATTAGATTCATTTTAGAAAATCCTAATGGGTATATAATACTCACCCCCAGTATGTGTACATTTTTGAACATGTATATATATATTATTTTTAATTTGAGGTTAGCTGTAAAATCACTCATTATATTATTTGGTTGTTTATCTCTATTCAAAGTATATATCTTTCTCCATGAAGTCATGAAATGCTATATCATTTTAGTAATCATTGTCCACTTCTGTCATTCTTTTTATTTTATTAATTATTATATAGTAGCATCATGAAAAGTTTCAAAATTTTGATGGAGTTTTTCTAATAATTTGGTATGTGTTTATTTATGTGAGATTTCATACAAAACAAGTAAATATTGGACTATTTAATTTCATAATAAAGTATAAGTAATAATTGAGTGAATGTTTAATTTATGATCCCTTATAATAATTGAGAGAATATTTTTATTTTTCTAGCTAGTTATTGGGTTTATATAATATAAGAAAAACGTATACCTGATTTTTAATAAAAATATCAAGAGAAGTTAGGTTGAAAGAAGATAAATTCATTCCCCAAAAATTTTTAGTTTCTTCTTTTTATTTTTTGTCACCTATGTTGATTTAGGGGAACACTCTCGAAGTCATGTAGAGCTCCAACTCCAGTATCAAGTTGGGTGTCCTATTCAGGGTGTAATAGAATATAAGTAATTTATAAGATGATATATTGGTTAGGTAAATAATACATAACTACTCAAAATGAACAAGGTATTTATTAAAAAAAATAAATGTGGATTCTATAATAGTAATACTGTAATTACAATGTTCATTATATAAAAAAATATTTTATTTATTTGTTTATTAAATTAAATTTTCAAGTTATGTATTAATTTTAATAAAATGAATCTTAAATTATGAATAAGAATGATAAAATTAATAAAATGTAACATTTTGATAAGTTTTTGAAATAAATAAATGATTAGGTCCAATATAAAAATATGGTACATGTATACAGTATATTATAAGATTATTTTAGGTTGTAAAATGATGTAGTAATTTTCATTACCTCATACATGAATTCATTTATGTGTGATTTTGAAAAAAACAGAAGTATTATACACAATATTCAACCATAATGTAGTTTTTAAAATCTTAAAACATATTCTACTTCACTAAAAAAACTAGACTATGATTATTTCCTTCTACACTTGATTCCATAAAATCATTTCAATTTTTGAATGGTTTAAAAGTCAAGATATTATCATTTTAATCAAATAAAATTTGGTATTGAGAAAAAATAATGAATGGAAACCCATTTTTTATTTTTAAAATTAAGGTATTTTAATACAATGACTCATAGGGATAAATAAAAATTAATTAATTTATTCTCAATGGTTTATTACAAATTATACCCTTCATATACTCTAATATTCACATAAAATTTTTTAAAATTTCTTTTACTTATCTATTCTATTATGTTTCTCTTCAATAATATCTAAGGTATTTGCAGATGCTCAAGGAATAACTCATTATCTCTTTTTATTTATAGTTCTAAATTTTATAATAATCTCTTTTAATTTTAATTTTTAACTTATATATGATTTTATATCAATTTTAGTATAATTAAATTTTTATACTATTTATATTTTTTGTCAAAACAATCTATTTAAACTCATTTCATGGGTATCTAAATTAACTAACAAAATTATTTCTTATTTTAGTACAATTAATTTTTCATAAATTTCTATGAAATTACTGTGATTTTTTTATTGTTGATATTTTTTATAAAAAGGGGGATATATTCTAGTTGGTAAAGGATATATTTGGTTCAACCTTTACCAAGACCATTATAACTAATATTTTTATTTATAACACAACCCAACTAAGGTTAATAATAAATAAACTTCATGTCTTAGTAATATTAATTATTAGATATTATGAATTCATATTAACTATAGTTATTTTAAGTAATTTTCAGTTGATAAAGAAATAGCTTTTTCAAACCAAATTGTTTTTCATGAATTATATGGTTTTATTTAAAAATTAAATTTATAAATATTATAAATTAATTTTTATAAAATGGAATTCATTTTTTATATCATCATATCAAATATATATTAGTGTTATTTTAGTATTTTTTCTGAAAAGTTTGATTTTGGGGTAAATAGTGAAAAAATGCTATTTTTTATAGAAACTGACATTTATTTTCACATATTTACAAAGTGAAATTATATTTTGGGTTAGTTTTGAAGTGTAATTAATCCAATTTTATTAAAAATAATATAATTAATTCAATAGTAATTATTATTTTACATTAATTTGGTATAAAAACATTCCCATGTTTAACATGGTTATTTTTCTAAATAAAAGTTTTTCACTGCATTTTGTAAACTTATATTAAAAGTAATTTATATAACTTATGTAAATTGAATATTAAAAATGGATTTTATATTTTTAATTATTATGTTTAAATTTATTAATTTAGTTACTTTTCCCATAATTAATATTTATCATGTTAAAAACTAGTTACCATAGTAAAGGGTAAAACGAGTTAATTAAGGTTAAAACTACGTTATAAGGTCAAAAAATCTCAAAATAAATCTTATTGAGTGATATTATTTCCACAATTATCACCTTATATTTTAATTTTAATTTTTTATGTTCCACATTACCATGATGGAGACATTATATTATTTTAAAACTTTGAATAATTAACAAAGTGGCGCTCCCCTCACTTATAAAAGTGAACCTCCTCACCTCTCTTATTCACATACTTTGAGAAGTTTATATAATTAAATTCCTAACCAAATACCTTCAAAACATATATACCCATTTTCTGTAGGTCTCTATCTCACCAAAGGAAAAAACCTAGAATCCTTAAGGTGTAATCCAAAAGAGGTTTTCAAATAAGAGGTATAACTATTAACCGAGTTTTTTTAATTTTATTTCTTATTCTGCCTACTTAAATTATTTTTTAAACATGTTGATATGAATAAATTAGTATCTTACATATACTAAAATTTCATTATGTTAATGTTAGAACTATTTTATATCTCCTTTTCTATCCTTTGGGAATTGAAAACTTTGCTTATTTGTGTGTATGGAATACCACCTCCACGAAGTGATTTGTTTAGCTTTTTATCACCGACTCATATGGTTGGTTAAAATTATATAAAATATATATATATTATATTTAATAAATATTTATTATCTTTAAAGATAATATATTACTTTCCTTTTTTCCCTTCCATCTTTTTGAAAATGATAACATCGCTTGTGTGTGCGTGTGAACTACTATCTTCATGAAGTGATGAGATTTTTTTTCATACCAACACAAATAGATGGCCATAAGGATGTAAATAATGAATAAATATTACTTATATAACATATTTATGACTCTATAAAAGTTAAATATTTTCTTTTTATTTCATTACCACCCACTAGAAAAATGAATATTTCATTCATGCATACGTATGGACTATCATCTCAATAAAATGATTTGAATTATTTTTCATGACCACCTTGAATGGATTGTTTTAAAATTCCATTCAAAGTAAAAATATATTTATAACATGTTTAAGATTATAGATATTATGGAAAATTTTCCCCTTTAACCACAATCAACACACAATTTTTTTAGGTTATAAACTGAACAACCCCAAAACGACCAATATGAACTCAACCACTTTAGTAACTAAATAAGTCATGTTAATAAATGTCATAAAATGAGTAATGACAATTAAATGAACATGAAAAAGGTTATTACTAAATTATAAAACTAATATAATATTATTTTTTAGGATTTAGAGAACGTATGAATCTAGACGCGACATAAGGTAAGGGTTTTTTATTTAAACTATGTTCTAAAGTTTTCCTTTGAAATATTTAAAATCTATATCAATGTTCTTCATAATGGTCAAGTAATGTTCTTATTTATACATAAAGAATTGTTAAAATTCATTTTCAAATACTTTTGGCTTTTATTTAAAGGCTTAAAAGGGAATATTTTAAACATTTATCATACATGTCATTATGAATTTGTAACAAAGTGTGAAAAAATATTAACACATATGGATTGAATAATTTCACCCACTATCATGGCCATTATTTATTATCAATATTTATCTACATTTTTTCATGTTTTTCAAAAGTATATACTTATCTATTTTTTGGGAATTTCAATTTTTAAAATGTTTTGAGGAGAAAAGGATATTTCTTCTCATTTTTTTCATATAACTGAATGTGATTTTTATTATGGGTTCAAATAAGTTTTTCATGGGTTTTATAATGAAAATGTTTAATATTATAAATTTTTTGTCCATGAAATGGTACTTGTTCATTGTATATGATGAAAGGTGAGCCTGATATATCCAATTACGATGGGTGTTCCCTATATATCTCTCTAATGCACTGGGTAATGATTTAGTATTCAAAAGAAAAAATGAGGGAGATAACCAGGTAGGTTACTCTAATAAAATTAATGTGTAATCAGTTATTATGACGTAAGTTAAACACATGTGAACATGGGTTGTGTATTTGATTCTTTAATATACTTATTTCATAATTAAGATGGTTTTTTATGTAAATCACTTAATTTAAGGAGGAAAAGAGTTTATAAACTTCTAAAGGTGAATGGTTTATTTTTTAATGAATGTTTTAATGATTTTTCATATACCTCATGTTACCTTCATGATTCCATATGCTTATAATGGGTTTAAAAAGTTTTTCTTTGAGAAAATGTTGATTTTATCATTTGAAGATGTTTTATTTATGTAGTCAAAGTTATTTTGTGAAAATTTTAATCATTTTAATGGGTTTTCATGTTTTTTATTATACTAACGAGTTCCCTTTATTTTCATATCCATTACTATGATTTTTTTATCATCTCAAGTTTTCAAAAAATTCTTATTAGATCTATGTATGTGTAAGAACTATATCATGATCAAAATTTCCACTTTAGATTATTCTTAAATGAAAAAGTGTCTTAAATGAAACATAGGTGTAAATTTAAGAACATGGTTTTTTGAGAAATAAATATATATTTTGTGGAAGTGTCCACTTTTTTATGTAATGTTTCCCTCTCAAAAACACTATTCCTAAAAGATCATGGGAATGTAAGGGAGTTCAACCCTTGTTATAAATCATGTAATTATGGGTTATTTATGATATGGGGAATTATAGTTGTTATCAGATCCAAGGATTAGATAACTTTTGAGGTTAGAGTGATGTTAAAAACACTATTAAGAGATTATAGATTATGGTTATGTTATAATGAGATACCCTATAAATATTTATTTATTGAATCATCTAATATGTGTCTATTTGGAATGTTTTTCTCTTTAGGAAACTGGGTTGTTGTACTAGAAAGGCCTCAAGGGGATAATAACCTTCTGAATTAGTAATCAGGAATGATTATATAGAGAAGTTTTTGGTAGTGTTAGCTTAGTTTACATCAGATATTAATGGTGGCACCCGTGAAAGAGAGATATTCAATTATCCATAGAGGAACATTTCTATAACGGAGTATCTCATAAAACAACACTCTCCAACATTTGGTGGATCTTAATACCCAATGAAATTTAAAGGATGTATTAATATATTCGAGAATATATTTGAATTTTTTGGATGTATAGAATATTAAAAGGTTAAATTTTTCTATTTATCACTTTTAAATTGAAGTTTATTTATGGTGTTCTCTGATTAATAATACTAAGTAAATGATGTGATTGATTCCAGGCAGTGGATAGTCTTAAAAATATTTCTCTTGAAAATTATTTTCCTAATGTCCTTCGATATATAATGGAAAGTAAATTTCTAGAGTTAGAGAATAAGGAATAATACTTAGTGTTATAATATAAGGAAAATTTTACCAGACTGGCCAGGTATACAACAAATTTCATTCTGGAACATGATAGTTAAATTGATAGATTTTATATATGTATAAAACCAAATTTATGAAGATCATTAGCCTATCATGAATTTAAAATTTATAAGGAAGTTTTTCATTGTGATAAGAAAATTGAGATGGAGTTTTCAAATACTTAGGTACTCTATGAAAACAATGGTAATAAGTGTTCAAGGTAGTAAGAAATGGAGAATCATCCAACCAATAAATCTAGAGGTAAGCCCCTGAAATGTTACAAATGTGATAAATTAAATTTTAAATAATCTTTGATAGGATTAAAAAAGTGTTACTAATGTGATAAGAATGGTCATTTGTCTTGTGAATGTAAGGAAAAGTGATTTGATTAGTCCGATAATGGGAAACTAGATATTCATCCAACAATGATATTTTTTAGGTTCAATGAGTTGGGTCATTATGTTAATTAATGTCTGAAGTTAGTTACTCAAGGTGGGAATCACAACGATCAGAAACAAAAGGTTATGTAAAATTATTTTCCAATTACTATGGATAATATGATACTCTAAAATGAAGTGATGATATGTGAATTACATGTATATTTAAAATATGAAAATTTATTTTTTTGATTTTGGATCCATATATTCTTTTACTTCTGGAAAATTTTCAACTATATTAGAAATATCATCTCAAGAAATGAAGTCATGAGTTTTGGTAAAAAAACCCTTGGGGTAGTATTATAGTAATAATAATTTATATTAACCTTACTATCATTATATATGGATCAGTTTTTCCTAAAAACCTTATTGTATTACCTTTAGCGGAGTTTGAGATTATTCTAATAATGGGCTATCTTTTAGATTATCATGCTACGATAGATTTCAAAGATAAAGAAATCATGTTCAGTTTTCAGAGTGAGTTTCAGTTAATATATAAGAATGAGTTCATAACTTTTATAACATATCAATAAGAGAATAAATTTATTAAATATGGGAGTGAAATTTATCTTTCAAATATTTTTAAAAAATATGGAAACTATTCAAATTAGTTATATGGTAGTATTAAATGAATATATGGATGTATTTCTTGATAATTTTCCTATTTTTATTCCTTATCTAAAGGTTTAATTTATTTTTTATGTAGTGCATTATTCTAATCCAACTAAAAATCCCCATTATCAAATGGATCCAGTAGAACTTTGGGAATTGAAGAAGCAGTTACAAGGGTTTCTTGATAAGGGTTTCATTCACCCTATCACTTCACCTTGGATTTACCTTATTTTGTTTATTAAAAATAAGAATGGTTCTAAGAAGATTTTCATTGTTTATAGAGAACTCAATAACATAAATATTAGGAACAAGTATTTGTTATTTTATATCCATGGGTTATTTTATCAGAACTAGGGTGATCGGTATTTTTCTAAGGATGATCTCAGGTCTAGTTATCACTAGCTTAAAGTGAAGGAGTAAGACATTATAAGGATGACATTCCATACTAGGTATATCCATTATGAGTTTGTTTTTATTCATTTTGTGTTTATGAATGCACCCACTATATTTATGGATCTTATGAATAAATTTTTTCATGAGTATTTGGATAAATTTTTAGTGGTTTTCATTAAAGAAATTTTGGTTCTTTCTAAAATTTATGAGAAACATGAGAAACATTTTAGGATTGTTCAGTGGAAATTAAAATAAAATAATTTGTATGTTAAATTTATAAAATATGAATATTGGATCCAAAATATTTCATTCCTTGGACATATTATTTCTAAATATGGGGTAACTAATGATCCAGATAAAACTAAAATGGTCAGAGTGGATAATAACTAAATATTTAAATGAGATTAAATGTTTACTTATATTACTGAGTTACTATTTATGGAATGTTAAAAAAATCTCAAATATCTATCCCACTAACTAAGTTAACTCAAAAATGTGTTAAATTCATCTGGCGAAAGGAATGTGATGTGTTTTTTCAGGAATTGAAAATAATATTGGTTAATAATACAGTATCAGTCTTTCCAATAATAAATAGTTAATTTCTAATTTACATTTATGCTTATTTAAAGGTAATTTGTTGTTTATTTATTTAAGATTATCAAGTAATTGCTTATTCTTAATTTAAATTTAAAATCCATGAAAAATTACCCTAAAATTATTTTGAGATAATAGTGGTGGTTCTTTCATTAAAAAATTATATAGACATTTTATATGGGATGAAATTTGAAAAAAAAACAGATCATAAAATTTTAAATTATATATTCACTGAAAAATAGTTGACATGAGGTAGAGAATATGGTTGGAACTAATAAAGGATTATGATTGTGTGATTCAGAATCATCTAGGAAAAGAAACCAAGGTAGTTGATTCCTTGAGTCTAAAATATAATGTTTCACTAACTATGCTACATTTTAAATGTGATATTTTTGTTAATTATTTATTAAATTTTGTCCTATAAATTTTTCAATCTAGAACTCCCTCGATTTTTTTTTCATGTGTTAGTGTGGTCATATTTTTCAAACAGAATTAAGCAGTCTCAAAAGTAAGATTATGATTTTCAGGAAAGGGTAGAATTTATCATATAGTGAATGTTTCTTAAATTTAACATTAAAAAATAACATGTTATGAGATTTTGAAATATGTTGTGTGTTCCAAGTGATTCTGAGTTGAAGAAGGAATTATCAAGAGAAGATCATATCTCTCCATTTTATGTTTATCTCGGAAACACTAAAATATATAGACATATTCATAAATATTATTTGTGGGATAAAAGTAATAAAGATATTATTGACTTTATCATGAAATGTTTGAATTATTAACATGTTGAAGCTAAATGACAACTACCAAATGGGATTCTTCAACATTTGATAATTCCTAAATTGAAATGGGAGAATATATCCATGGATTTTATGGTGGGGTTACCAAATATATATCAAGGTAATAATAAGGTTTTAGTTATTATTTATCATTTAACTAAACCTATTCATTTTATTTCTATTTGACATATTATGTCTTTGTATCAACTTTCTAAAATTTATCTTAAATAGATACTTAGATTACATCGAGTTACTCTCTCTACTGTATATTATTTTGATCCTATATTTACCTAAAATATTTATAAAGGACTTAAGAAGTCATTGGGTAATAAATTAAATTTTAGTACATCTTTGTAACCTCAATATGATGGATAGTCAGAGTTAATAATTCAAACATTTGAAGATATGATTTAGGCTTTCTCATTGTATTATTAGGGAAGTTTTGATTAGCATATTTCATTTAAAAACTTTTCTTATAATAACCATTTTCATTATAGTATAAAGATGTAGCCTTTTGAAGAATTATATGGAAACTAGTTTCAAACTCCAACATGTCGGGATAAAGTTAGTGAAAATAATTTGTTAGGACTAGAATTAGTAAAAGAGGTGGTTGAGAAAGTAAAGATGATTCAACACCGTGTGAGGGAAAATTAGGGTGGGAATAAAATGTATGTAGATAACCAAAGTAAGGATATCTCATTTGAGGTGTGAGTTCATGTTTTTATTAAACTATCTCCTTGAAAAAGTGTTATTCATTTTCAAATAAATGAAGGATTAATTCCATAATCTATTAATCTATTAGAAATTCTAGAAAATTGGGATCAGTTGTATACTAAGTTTCCTTACCACTGATTTTATCTCAGGTACATGATGTGCTTCATGTTTCATGTTTCATTATTAATGAAATATGTACTTGATTAATCTTATGTCTTGATCACTTAATTACTTAAATTGGAATAAAAAATTTCTTATGAGGAAAAGTTAGGTCAGATTACAGAACACAAAGAGTAGGTCTTTTAGAATAAGGCGACTCACTTAGTTCAGGTTTTATGGAAGAACCATATATGTAACAAACTGAAATTTCACTATATATTATCCTTAAATAAATATTTTTTAAATATAATGTTTCACACAAAAAACCAAACTAAAGATAAAAACCTTGACATATTTTGAATATTAGATATGACTGTTTAAAGAAAGTTTTTAAATTACACAGTATAAATTAAAGTAACCACATCAAAAAACCAATAAGTGAAGTAAAAAAGAAATGGAATCTAGAAGCATGAGTCTTCATTACAAAGCCCATTTTTTTGAACTCGTGATACAGGTATCTTCACTAGGATTTTCCATTGACCAATCACATCAAAAACCAAAGCAATTATAGTTTAAGAAAAAACATATATGAGAGAAGTTTAAGATCATGGAGATTTCCACATGATCTATGCTAGCTAAATCATGACCCAAGACTGCAACCAAATCTTAGTTGATGCTTAAGTCTTACATGGATATCATAAGGGGTTATGTAAGATGAAATTTGGATTATATAAAAATGTAATGAAATATTTATATGTATAAATATAAAATTAATTTATATACTTTTCAAAAATCATTTTTTCTAAATTCTCTTTATGCTTAAAAATGTATTTTTTTATAAATTAGAATTTTATTTCAAGAAACTAAGTTTATTTTTATTTAAATATAATAATATATATTAACATAATATTAATTAGTATTTTATAAAAAGATAGTTAATATAAAAAATTTCATTTTCTAATAAAAACAGTTTTCCCAACATTTTAGATTTTTAACTAAAATAATTAAAAAAATAGGATGTGAATTTTAAAAAATTAACATCATTTTCGGATTTATCGTTAAAATATTATCTTAATATGATTTTTTGTGATTTTTCTAAAATAATATATTTTTAGGTTAGCAGTTGAAATAATAATTATTTTACTAATACATTCACTTTTATATGATTATGAAGTTGTTGAGATCATTTTGACATAAAAAATATATATTTATAAATTAAAATAAATAATTTATAAGTAGTATTTAAAATTTATAAAACCCTTTAATGTTATTTTATAAAATTAAGTAATATTTTATGAAAACTATTTATCATATATTTCCCTAATTAAATTTTCACATGGAAAAATTAGGTATTGGATTTTTTTTAATGTCACAAAAAACTTCTTTAAAAATTTACAATCTTATTAATTTCACAAAAATCAATAACATTTACAATTTTTTCCTATATGTAAACTTTATGAATAAAAATACACTTAAAAAAATGGGCTTTTACGCATTACATGCACTAAAATTAAGATTAATTTCCTTACACATAGAAATTTGATTTGATAAAATCCTTAATATATTTCATATAATAATTTTCATATTATTTATTTTAATTTTTGGGTATAAAACTTAGATTATTAGGATTAATGTTAATTACCAAGATAATGGTGAAATAATTATTTTGAAATTATTTTTTTATTAATATCAAGGAATTTATATTGATTTAATTAAATTTAAACCGTTTAAATAATGAATCTAAAATAATTTATAAACGCATTAATAAATATGTTTACACTCTTTTAATTTTCAGTCAATACTAAAGAATATTAATAATTAATAATGGTCAAAATGTCATTTTTCTACTAAAATAGTTTTTATATGTATTATATATTTAAATTTAAAATTTAACTTTATATTATTTAGAAACTGAATTTGATAAAATATATGGTAAATTTAGATCTATGACACCCATTTTTGGTTATATGTGTTATGTTATATGTTTAAAAAAACATAAAATCACTTAGTTAAAAACTAGTTACCTTGTTTAAATGTTGAAGGGTAAAATATAAAAAATTAATGTTAAAACTGTATAACAGGTGTTTAAATACTTATTTGATCCTTAATAGACCTAAATATATCCCATACTCAATTTTTTTTAAGAATTTAATCCATAGACCTCGTAATAGTGTCATGGTGTTATAAAAATATAAAGGGTGTTTCCAGAAGTTCCATTTCCCTCTCTTATTAAATGGGGTCACTTAAACCCTTTCAAACACACACCTATACATATAATTACTCTTTTAAGATTTGAAATTTCACTATTTCTATAACCCTCTCCAACAAAAATAATCCCCTGATCACTCTTAGTTATTCTAAGCCCTTCAATTTCAAAGGAACTTCTATGGAAAAATTAACTCTCCAACATAAGTATTATCTCCTTAAGTTTTTATTTTTAATCTCAATATTCTAAATATATTATAACCATAATAATATTATGAATTTATTATTATTACTATACTAATATTTTTTATATAAGTGTTATAACCCTTATTTATTCATTTCCATCTACTTATAAAAACAAAGGGATGTCAATCGTGCGTGTGATCGGACTACCACCTCCACGAAGAATCGTTTTTTTTTCATTTTTATTTTAGTTTTTCTTTGTTTATCAAAAAATATTCAAAAATGATTCACTATAATATAAAATCTAAAATAATATCATTATGATTCTTTTATAATGATATTATGTCAAATGAAACATCTCTTTAACCATACTCACCAAACGAGTTAAAGCGTTTTCATGTTTGGGTTGGTTTAATCACCTACATGAATGATGTTATAAAAATATATTATGGATGAATATGGGAACATGAAAAATAATATTATAATAATATAATAATAAAATCAGGATGGATATATGTTTATGAAAATATTAAATTAAGTATTTAAGTTATCATTAAATTATATTGTTTGTTTTCTAAAATTGCTGAAATAATTCGTTATCAATTCCATTTTAACATAATGTAACAAAGACACATATGGAATAAAATAATAAATAGTAAATAAATAAATTAAGTATATTATAGTATCAGAAATTATATATCAATAATTAACTTTTTGTCAAATTATAGGTTACAATATCAAAATTATTAAACATGTGAAAAATAGGAAAAGTTATTAACACTCAATAGTTATAATAAGCTATATCTAATTAATGAACTCATCATATAAAATTACAATAAGGATTATAAAAGGGTAATATTTATGATTAATGTTATAAAATTGGATATTAATCTACTAATTTTTGTTTTATTAGAGGTTAGAGTGTGGTCTTTTAAGAATGGAAACAAGGTAAGTGTTTTTTATCTCAAAATTCCTCTCTTTGAGATGAGTTTGGTATTGTTAATATAATTTAATTTAAGTGTCATGTATACTTCCAATTTGAGATATCATATCATGAATTATATTTTAATCATGGTATTTTAAGTTTAATTACAATCCCTCTTTTTCAAGGGGTTTTGATTCGAAAGTTTCTAAAAGAATAAGTGTTTCTTTGTCTCAAATCCAAATTCCTTGATACATATTTAAGTTATACACCATGTTTCCTTTTTAATTTTTGTATAAAATACCATATTTTAATTTTGTATTTTTATTCTCATATAATTCTTGATATTTAATTTTTATTTAAATTTAAACCTCTCATGGGGTTTTTATTCAAAAGTTACAAAGGTTATAAGGGGTTTTCCTTACTAAAATATATTTCTTGAGTCATAATCACTCTCCTTTGTATATTATTTTTCAATATTTATATATACTATACTATAATTATTTTAGGATGTATTTATAACTTATTTAATGGTTGTAATAATGTTTCACACCAAATTATTCTTCCTTGATGATTTTATTATTTCATTGAAATGAATTTCTATTATAAATAATTCCAATTTATTTTAATGAATTTTTCTTCCATGTCCATGTTTTTACTTCCCACCAATATTCTCCTTTCCCTGGTGGAAAAATAATTTTTTTCACTAAAATGTTCCTTTTATTCATCTCGTTTCATTTCAAAACAAAATTTTCTTCATAATAATGTGGGTTTTTAACAAGGTTATTTCAAAATATTCAAATAGTTTTTCTATCCTTTAAAGGTAAAAGGTTTTATCATCTATTATGAATTTTATTTTTGATAAAAAAAATATTTTACAAGTTTATATTATTAATTATTCTTTTTAAAAGTAAAGTTTTTCAAATTATTTACACTTTCTCTTTTTAAAAACATTATGTATTTATCAAGTTTCCTTTATTATAGATTATTTTCAAAAGTGAAAGTTTTCAAAGTATTTTAACAAATCCTTTTTTAAACCATATATATTTTCAATGATATTTTTTTTTAACTATTTATAATAAGGTTTTAAAAATTTATTCTATTTCCTTATCAAAAAATTTCTTTTGAAATTAATTTACACTTCATATTTTATAACAATATTTAAAAAGGTTATGTGAGAACTTTTGTATTTTTATTTCAATTTTTCCTATAAGTTTTATCTCTTATGAAGTGTTATTTTGATCATACACTATATATTATTGTTTTATGAATCCCTTTGGGAAATTAGGTTTTTATAATTTCTTAATTTCTTGTTATGTGATAAGTTTAAGAAACTCATTTGTTTCTATGACTTATTTAATTTTTGATAATTATTGATTTTAAGTTCCACACATATGTGTGGATGATGAATGTGGGGTCCTATATTTCCATCCAAATAATTGTTTTAAGCTAATATCTCATGGGATATTCAGGCATATAAATAATGGGTTTTTTAACATAGGTGTAGTCATTATGGGTTTTCTCACATTTTCAGGTGTGTACATAATGAGTTTGTTCACATAAGAATTGTAATGATGAGTTTTCTCACATAGGTTTTCTAATGCCTATGGTTGTGCAACATTCTCAAGTTTATCATGTTGTGAAACTTATCTAAGTTATTCATAAAGTAATGTTAAATTTTTAAGATATATTTCATCTCCATGAAATTCTTTGTTATTAAGATTACATCATGATTTTAAAAGTACTCCACACTTTTATATCATTCCCTCATATTATAGGAATATTGATATTTTTTTTGAGATAGGTCATATATTTTATTCTCTCATAATGATATTCTTATGATATTTTATTTCTCTAACATAATATATTATTATCATCTATGGTCTAATGATATAGTATTATGATATTTATGTCTCCCTCATTTCTCATTCATGTTATGATATGGTTTTTCCTTACTAAGAATTTGATCTCACCCCTTTATTATATTTCTAATACCCAGGTTATAAAGATTATTATATCATGTGAGATATGTCGGAAGGATTAAATAGGATCGTGATTATGGATAAATTTTTTAAGTGTAGTAAAATAAGATGTTTATGTAACTAGTATCCAAGATACTAAACCTATCAGTCCTTGGGTTATGCGACTATGAAATGTTTTGTTTAAATATTGAGATTATTGTACTAATTATGTTATGTTTACCATGAGTCGCTATAGTTAGTATCATATCATGGTTTATTTATTTTGGATATTAGTTTATTTATATTTGGTATTAGGATTACATATCCTTAGTAACAACCTTAGAATTGAGTTTTAAGTATATGATGATATCTTAGAATATTAATAAAGTTTTGAGTAGATAATTTTCCCTATTAATATATCTTATTATAGATAATAAAAGTGGATATAGTCTCTATCACATATGTACCTATGGGTAATAATCCTTAAAATATAATGTTGTGTTTTAACTCAATTGTCACCTGATGCATGACAAAGAGGTCAAATTACACACATGGTTTAAAACTTATGGGGGATATGATTTGGTTGATCATATTATATTTATAAAACACTATGAAGGATTTATTTCCTAGTTACTTTGAGGAGAATAAGATAACCCAACATAAAGAAACCGATATCAAACTAAGATTTATATTGATTGATCTAAAAATAATAACATGACAGCATGAAAATGTAAAAGAAAAAAATAAGGTTGAATTACTTTTTATGATTATATCCCCATATTGTAAATGTTTCATCACTCATGTCATCCATTTGGTTATAGTAATGGAGGGAACTATAGTGAACCATAGTTGTGAGGGATAATATGGAGATTGCCTCAATGAACAGCCCTTCAGAATGGGATTTTGAATGAGACACCTTGTGATTATTCGAAACCAGCTATCAGGGAAGGTTTTTAATAATGTCAATATAGTTTAATCCCCAAATCATATAAGAATAGAAAGATGAAATATCATTTAAGATCAAGTTATTAAGATGATAAAGAGAAAAAAAATCAATTTTCTATATGTCAAAAATGTTGGAATAAGTGCCAAGGGAATTTCTTTAAGGGGGCTGGGAGATTCTTTACTTATGAAAGATGTGTTATCGAGCATAAGAATACCATATGAAAATAAATAGGTCAGTTAGATTGATATTAGTGGAAAAAATGTATCCAAAATAACCACTAATGGTTTAATTTATTATTTGTGGAAAACTTTTACATTATCCAAGATAGTATCAAAAATATAAGTATTATAAGAATGATAGGCATGAATAAGCAACATAACTAAGGGTACAAGGTGGATATTTTTCAATGAATTATGATGAGGTGGATTATGATAACTAAGTCATACAATTTAGAATTGTGAATTAGGGATATTTATTCTAGAAAATATATGCTTTATATATTGTGTTCTATGTGTACCACCCTTACGTTTTTTTATCAAATAAAATATCTAGTTGTATGACGAATAATTTTTAAAAATTAAATTTATGAAGATATAAATCTTATTAAGGTTATTTTAGATTTATTTTACATAATGTTTTAACAATTTCAACAAATACTCTATATTCATTGATTTTGGTTAGATTACCCACAATATCCTCACTATTAATAATGAATGGGGGTGTAAACAACAAATAGCAGCATCCGTGAAGAGATTTTAATGTCACCATAATAGCATATGATGAAAAAAAAAACATCTTCATCATAATCCATCAATACAACACTACTATTTGTAGGCCTTGATGTTTAAAAATAATTTTTAAGAACAATTCCAATATTGGATGTAAAATACACCCCCCCCCCCCCCCACCTTCTCTATTAATGAAATAAGACATAGTGGTTAGGAGAAAAAGGTGCCCACCTAGTGTATTTAAAGATGTTACTAGTTAAAGAATAAGTGTTTATGCCCTAGACCATGTGAGCCCATGTGTTAGGTGAGGGAAATAATTCAGTCCTTGGAAATCCCTATTTAGACACCTGAAATGCCACCCAAAGTGGATGTGTCCATCTATCCACCCCCCACTAACCTTTAGTCGAGAGGGTTTTATAAAGTTGAAAACACAAGGACTGGTTCAACAAGTAGGATAAAATATGGGTGGTTATATGTTGAAGCTAGTGAAACATGTGAAGGATAATATGGAGAGGGAATATGCTAGTGAACTAGAAAAAAAAACAACTCAATAAAGTGCTAGGAGGGGTCAGAACGTGGATCTCAATAAGCCTTACAAGAAGGATGAACAATCTCTATCGACGTCATCAATAGATCAAAACTTTTTTCCAAAACCACCATATTAAGGAAACGAGGTAATGAGATATAGGTGTGTGCGGTATAGCTATTATAAACATAAGGAACCAAATTTAATATTGTAAACCAACTTATTATAATCTATCACTGTATGTCAAAACTGTGAACTCAAATAAAATTTGAACAATTCAAAACATCAACCCATGAGAATTATTTAACACAAGTGGTTAGGAAGAAGTATAGTATTTGGGTTATTATTATTATAAGTGAATAGTTATGATTAAAAATTCATTGGAATGTTAAACCTTAGGTCATATTATTAATACCCTTAGTTAAATTTCTTAGTAAGTAATAATTAAAATTTCAAGGATGTAATTTATTTAAGAGGGAGAATGTAACAACCTAAGATTTCATGAAATATTATCTGTAAATAAATATTTTGATAATAATATTTTTCAAATGAAAAACGAAAATAAATAAAAAAATTATGATATATTTCAAATATTAGATATGACCATTAAAACTTAGTCATTAAATTAGCAGGTATAAATTGAAGAAACTGTATCAAAAAATGAATAAAGAATAATTAGAATTCGGAATAGGAATTATTCCTTATGAAGAACATTTAACCAAACTTTAAAGGTAGTTAGTATCAATGGGGTCTTCCTTCGACCAAGACCATGCATAATTTAAGAAATTGGGGTTTGATAAAAACTATATATGAGAGAAGTTCAAGCTCGTAGATATTTACACAACATCCATGTTATCCAAAACAAAAATTGATACTACAACCAAATATTATCTAATGTTTAGGTTTTATATTGATATCATAAGGGGTTATGTAACTAAAAATTAAGATTATATCGAAATATATAAAAATATTTATATGTATAGATATATCATGAAAATATATAGTTTTAAATATTCATTTTTTATAAATTAAATTTATACTTAAAAAATGATTTTTATAGAAATTATATTTTCACTATAGAAGCACTACATTTTCTTACTTGAATATTACATCATTTTAAATATCAACAACATAGTATTTATATATTCAAGGATTGAAAGGTTTAGTATCTTGGGAAAATTAGGATTGTACAACACATATAGATAATAAATCATAAAAATTATTAAAATAATTCTTAATCTACTTAAAATATCTCACATTCTCCTTAGTACATTTAGTCTCCTAAGAATATACATCGAAGAAAGGGATGAGATAAAATCCTAGTAAGGGGAAGGATAACATATAATAAATAAGAGACATGAATCAATAGCACATGGGTGAGCATAATAGTCATCGTCATATCATAAGAATATGATCATCACCAACATCATGAGGGAAACATATGATAAAGTAATGGAATGTGGCCATGTATAAAAATGCAACATCATGTCACAGTGGTCAAATACCACACATAGTTGTGAATAAATATAGCATCATGTTCATGCATCATATATGTGCATAAATAATAACATCATCATTATGAACAAAGAAAAAATTATGTTCATGCATAATACACATTATATCATGAGATCCATCACATTAAACAATTAATTATAAGGATATATAATTCAAGGCACACCCATCACATCATAATATTTACATAATCATGCATGCCACATAGAACGTATAATAATCGTAGTCATGAAATAACCAATGGAAAGAAATGGGTTTCATAAAGATTTTATAAAGCATTGTTTGATGAATAAAATTAGGGTTACCAAATAAAAAAAGGAAAACATATTTGTAAAAAACATTGTCATTCTTGAGTCAATAAGAAAAAACTGAAGATGAGTAAAAGATGTGTTTTTGAAAGAAAGTTTTTTTTGGAAATTATTTGTATTTGGCTTATAAATGAAGGTGGAAACATATATGTCCCTAATAGAAAAGGGAAGAATGGTGAAATTATTTTTAAGTAATATTATAGGAATATCCATACTGAAAATGACATGAAAGAGGGATAACCCAAAAAAATAGAGTTGGGTTTGATAATCCCCTTACCTTAAACCTCTCTTTATTTTTTCACTTCTCCACCTCCTAGATATTAAACATAGATTTATTAAAACATTGATCTACAATTAAATTACTATTATTTTTACTACTTTTTATCTATTATAGTCACCTTATTATATTTCTTAATTTCCTTGGTTAAAGGGAATACATTTTGATATCATATTTTTCTTAAAAATTTATCATTTTTCTTCGATTTCACTATTTTGTTCATGGTAATTTATACATTAGTATAATTAACTATAGAATATTAAAATAGATACATGTATACATTTATATATCATAAATAATTTATAATAACTATCCATAGGTTTAGTGATAAGAAAATAACTGGAAACAACCATGTCGTTGGTTAACCAGCTATTAATAGGGATGTTGTCCAAATATGATGAAAAGGTGGTATAAAATATAAATACATCAAAATATACTTTTTATAGTTGATTAAAATCATTAATATAATGTTAAAATTCTACCTAATTAAATCATAGAATTTTTTATTTTGAAATAAACTGGTAAGAGATATAAGAAGAAGAAAATTAGAGAAAAATTGATAGGAACTTACTCCTTCCTTGGTGTAGCTTCACTTGTACGACACTAAAACTCCCTTGATATTTGGAGATGGTTTACTTAAAAACATCCCCAGGTATTCTAAGTGGATTAAGAGTGATTATTTGGGTATAATAGTGGATTTTTTAATTTAGGGAGTGGTATTTCAAGGGGAGGGAGAGGGATTATTTATACTTGAAGAGAAAGGTATTTTGAGAATAAAATATTGAATAAAATATTATATCAAAGGTAAAATTTGTAATAGAGAATTTTTTAACAATATAAATATAATAGACTAGTTTTAGAACTTACAAAACCCTTTATAATTATAATTCAATTAGTTTATCAAAAAGTAAAGTGAAAAAAAATAAATATATATATATTTTATGGGATCAGTTTTGGCTTTAGGTTTTGAAAAAATATTTTTATCTTTGGAAATTTTGATTATTATATTATAATGACTAATTTGTGAAATTGAATATATTTTGGCCGAACCTCAAGTTTTAGTAATGATTAGTTAATATTACATGATGGATAATGTAATTTAAGATACACTTGTTATGAGAAAAACTGTATTTTTACTAATCACCTAAAATTTTAATTATTTTAGAAAATTATCAAAAAATTAACCCTTCAAAAATTTTGACATGTTGATTTTGAAAATAGTATTGATTTTATAAAAATAATTCTTTAACATAGGTAATTTTAATTTTTTATGTAAAATTTATTATTTATATAAAATACTTTAAAATAGAGTTTATTAAAAATGTGCTTATATTTTTTTTGGGTTTTGTAATCCTGATATTTATTTTATATAATTATAATAATTATATTTACTAAAATTAATAACGATAAATATTTTTTATATCTTAATTTATTGTTTTGAGTTTAAATTACTATTCTAATGGTTAGGTTATTATTCCCAACAGTTGGGTTACTATTCATAAAGGTCATGTTACTATTTAAATAGTCACATTACTATTCCAACAATCACATTACCTCGTATAAATACTATATCATTATTTCAATCAATATTCACAACAATTCCTCCCAATGTTATATATTTTCATTTCTTAATATGTTGATTGGTTTACTAATATTTTATTCCATTTCTATAGTATTGGTTGTGGGGGTTTTGATTCTAGTAGATTGGGTTCATTCATATTTTCCCATTTTAGATTTTTTAATCTATTTTTTCTATTGTAATTTTTGAAATTTTCATTGGTTTCTCTATTAGGTAGTTTTATAATTTTTATTAATGAAATAATTATCTTAGGTTTCTTTATGTGATGTATGTTTATAATACCATATGGTAAAATATAAAACACAATTATTTCAAAATAAAAAAAATCATTTATAAACAATGGGTTTTTACATTCTTCCACCCTTTAGAAATTTCATCCCCAAAATTACAAATAATATTCTCAATTGAAAATAGGTGAGGGTACTTTTATTTCATTATTTCATCTATTTACCATGTTACCTCTTCATATATATGGTTATTCTATAATAGATTGACAATTTGAGTGTCTTGTTGCATAGAAATTTTTCGTTATGGTCCAATATCTTCATTGGTTGTTCATCATATGAGAGGTCATTTTCCATTTGTGCCACCTCTGAATTTAGAACATGTTGTTGAGTCAATAAGGTTTTACTTATAAATTTTCCATTACTTCATGTTTGGGGGAGATTGTTGAATCAATAAGGTCTCCTTATGACTTCACCATTCATTCTTGTTTTCAAAATCACAAACACCTTATCTCAAAGAAAATCTCATTTTACCCTGTATTTTTCTTTCATAAGGAAAATTTCTTTCCCTGAGGAAATTCATCCTTATCATGTTTTTCATTGTTCATTATCTTCTCTAAATGTAATATTCATTTTCATATCTAAAACATTGAAATCATATAATACTTAGATAAATAGAATTCTATTTTCAGGATCCGAATTCAAGTTCTGAGTTCTCTGAATTCAGACTCCGAACGATTCTGAGTTCTGACTTTGAATTCTCTGAATTCATACTCTGAACTCTTCTAAGTTCTAACTCTGAGTTCTCTGAATTTAGACTCCAAACTCTTCTGAGTTATGACTCTGAGTTCTCTGAATTCAAACTTCGAACTCTTCTGAGTTCTGACTCTGAGTTCTCTGAATTCAGACTCCGAACTTTGTAAGTTTTGATTCCGAATTCTCATGAATTCTGACTCCGAACATCGTAAGTTTTGACTCCGAATTCTCAGGAACTCTGACTCCAAACATTGTAAATCCAAATTCCTAATTTCCTTGAAATTAAGACTCTGGAATTCAATAGACTTCAGGTTATGAATTTCTTAGAAAACATAATCTAAATATCCTTGTATTATAGACACCAAATATGTTTTTGGTTAGACTCTAAACTTTTATTTGCTTACATTCCGAATATCTATTTTTGGTTATGTAACCATGTTTTTTCTTACACTTGTTTTTGTTATAAAATGATGTCGTGATTTCAGTTTCTAACTAACCATTGTTTGAGTGACACGTGTACAGGTCCCTCCGAAATTCAAGAAAAAATATGACTGTTGGAGGAGGGAGCCGACCATTGGAGATGTGCCTATAAATAGGATCTCATTTGAATAATCTCAGGACTTTAACTTCTTTGAAAACTTTTGGTAACACTTTACTTTTGAAAAATTTTCCTACATGTTGTTTAATTGATTTCTAGAGAGAAAGACTCTTATAAAATCTCAGGCTTCATGTAGAAAGTTTGAACGGCTTGTTCAAACTTTGCTTCTTGTAGATTTTCTTTGTGTAGAGGTGATATTTCCTTGAAATCAGAGACTTCTGGTTGTGAAGTCAGAGTTTCCAATTTCCTTACAAATCAAGGGCTTGTGGGGATAGCAAGACAGATACCAATCTTCTGATTGAGGGCTTACCTAGTTTTGGGTAAGATAGACTATTTTTAAAGTATAAATCAAGGGACCTTTATCCAGGGTTGTTGGATACCCTTCTCTTTGGATTAAAATAGTTACTACTTGTTACATGTAGTGTTTCAGTTTTTTTTTCTGTTGTAATTTTTGTTGTTAAGGAAAGTATAACTATCTTATACTTCCTTAAACTTGTACTTTGATTATATAAGATTCTATACGCATTAAGGTAGAATCTTAGTTGTTGTAAACATTTGTTAAGTTTCATTTCCAAAATCACTTTTCCAGAATCAAGCAAGTTATTAGAATTTATAGGTGTTGTGAATTTTGTTTATGCAAAATTTCCTTAAGGATTTTTAAAGTATACAATTTACCCCCCCCCCTCTTGTATATTGAGTATCTGCATCATAGTTTGATACTACAATCAGTATCATATCTATCGTACTATCGATCCAAAAATTGGTATCAGAGGTTGGAAACTTCATACCCTAAACCAATCTAACAATTGGCTTCAGAGTTTTGGTTCAATCTGAATTAATATCACGATTAGATTCAGGAAAGAATTCATCTTTTTCATCTTTTCAGATGCACAAGTTCGGATTCACAAGTTCGGATTCATTTTTTCATAGATATAATCTAGTTCTATATTTTTCTAGCTGAGGAATATTTTCCTTATTTACATACTATTATTACTAACAAGTCTGTGTGGCAAGATTTTCCTTAATATGGGAGGTTTAAATGTTGGTTCTATCGATAATCTAAATCCTACTAGACCTTCTATTTTTTATGGAAATGATTATGAGTACTGTAGAGATAGGATGAAGACTTTCTTTATTAACACTGGAGTTGATAACTACCTAATGATGATAGGGGACTATAAAATTCTTGATAAGGAATTAAGAACTTTTACTAATTAGGAGAAATTAGAATATCAAGAAAATTTCAGAGTCAGAAATACATTGCTATGTTCTATGACTAGGAACATCTATAGTCAAATATCTTAATGTGAAGCTGTAAACATAATCTCTAAGAAACTTTAAGTTACACATTTTGGTACTTCTAAAGTTATATAGATAAGAAGAGCTATGTTGAGAGTTGAATACCATGGCTTTAAATTTCCATATGGAGAACCTATACGCAAAGTTCAGAAAAGGTTTATGACTATCATCAATAGATTATAGTCTACAAGAGAAAAAGTTTTAGATGATAAGGCTCCTGTAGATAAAATCATATAAATCATTCCAAATGAGTGGGAGTCCAAGAGGACAGCAATTGATGAAAATAAGAAAGTTACCCAGATCTCCTTAGATGAATTTTTTGGAACTCTTCTTCAGCATGAGACCAGAATGAAGAGAGATGATGATAATGTTAAAAAGAAGAATGGGAATGGAGGAGTTTATTTTACAACTACTTCAAAACATATGAAATCCAAGACTCCAGATAGAGTTACTAGATCAAAGTCAAAGAAAGTTACTATTCTGTCAGAATATAATGATATAGAAAAGTTTGAGAATGAATTAGTTGATCTTGCTTGGAGAATGAATAGGATAGTAGCTCAAAATAACTATCAAAATAAATTCAATAAAAGATACTATAAAGAGAATAAATATGGGAAGTTACTTGTTATGAATGTAGAAGAATAGTTCATATCAAACCTGATTTCTCTCTATTGAAAAAGAAGGAATAGAAGGAAAGGAATTCAGAAAGGAACAAGAAGAATTTCTATCGCTCAAAGCACAAGAAAAGTCTTAAAGCAAATGATACTTGGAGAGCTAGCTGTGGAGACTCTTTGGGAAGCAAATATTCTGAATATAAATCATCAGCACAGAAAAATATTGGATTCATGGCTACTACTTCTTTCCCAAATACATGTTTTATGGCCAAGGTATGCTCTTCCAAGGCTTTAACAAATTTATCTCTTGATAATAATTACTATTCTAGAGGTATTACTTCTAATAAAGATACTTCATATTCATATAATGAATAAATACCTTTATATGAATAATTATCTAGATTTTCCATGTTTTTAGAACCTGAAAATTATAAAATTTCTAAAAAATTGGATAAGGAAAATACTAGGGAATAAGTTCTTACAAAAGAGATTTCAGACCACTCCATAGATCTTAAAGATAAAGATGATCTTTTAGAAAAACTTTCTAAAGACCTTAAGGAAGTAAATTATGAAAAGGAAAAACTTTCTAAATATCTTAAGAATGTTATTTTTAAATTAAATGTTTTTGAGGAAAAATCTAACTCTAAGGAAATAATTCCTAAGGATAGGAATTTAGTCATCAGACTAAAATCCAAAATATATTCCCTTAAGAAACTTCTTGCAAACATTACTTCTGGTAAGGATAATTTTGATAAGATTTATTCTCAAATCAAACCTCAAATAAATAATGCTGGAGTAGGTTATACTCTCCGAAAACCTATTTTCAAAAACAATTATTTCATTCCTTCCAGAGCCCCTTTTTGTACTAAATGTCAATGTGGTGGGCATTGGAAGAAAAATTTCTCTTTGAATAATGTTCAATCTCTTGGGTTGCATAAATCTTATTTCTCTAAACAAATGTGGATACCCAAAAAAATTTCATCTAACAATTCCGGATCCAAGGAAGTTTGGATTCCGAAAGTCTAACTTTCTTATATTTAAGAAAATAAAGAAGGTACCAACAGCAATACTTGTTACATCGATAGTGGATGTTCCCGGCATATGTCTGGTAACAAAAACTTCTTTGAAAATATTATCAAGAAGAAATGAGGGAAAGTAACTTTCGTAGATAATGGTAAGGGAGAAATTATTGGTATAGGTAACATTGTTCTTCTTGGAAAAACTTTGATTTCAAATGTTTTGTTTGTCAAAGGACTTAAGCACAATCTCATTAGCATAATTCAATTATGTGATGAAGGTTACCTTGTGAATTTTAGGAATGAAAAGTGTTTAGTAACCAATTCCAAGGAAGAATTTATTCTTTCTTCCAATAGGAAAGAGAACTTTTACACACTAAACTTAAAAGACCTTAGGAGCCAAGACTTACCTTGCCTTAGTGCAATGGAAGATCATTATTGGTTGTGGCATAGAAGGTTAGGTCACTGTAACCTTAGGAACTTATGTAAACTCTCCAAGAAAGTATTAGTTAAGGATCTACCGGAGCATAGATTTGATTCTTCAAAAGTTTTTGATCCTTATCAATATGTAAAGAAACATAAATCAAGTTTTAAATCAATTAGTAAAGTCTCAACCACTGATTCATTACCATTGGTGCATATGGATCTTTTTGGTCCAACACAAACTGGAAGCATTGGAGGCAAATATTATGTATTTTTCTTTAGTTGATGATTACACTAGATTTACGTGGGTCTATATTCTAGCAAATAAATCTGAAGCTTTTTCTTATTTCAAAATTTTTAGAGCCCAAGTCAAAAATGATAAAAACCTTCCATTGATAACTATTCATAGTGATCATAGAGGAGAATTTCAAAATTCTGATTTTGAAACTTTTTTTAGTAGAAAAGGCATTACTCATAACTTCTCAGCACCTAGAACACCTCAACAGAATGGTGTTGTTGAAAGAAGAAATAGAATTCTTCAAGAGATAATGAGAACCATGTTGAGTGAGTATTCTGTAGCCAAACATTTTTGGGATGAAGCTGTTAGTGCTGCTTTTTATACTATAAATCAAGTTTTAATTAGACCTTTTCTTAACAAAACCCCTTATGAGTTATGGAATGGTAGAAAACTGAGACTTTCCTACTTCAAGGTTTTTGGTTACAAGTTATTCATTTTTAATACTAAATATAATCTTCAAAAATTCACACCAAATTCTGACGAAGGAATTTTCTTAGGTTACTCCACAACTTCTAAGGCTTATACAGTTTTCAATAAAAACACTTGTACTGTTGAAGAGACAGTACATGTCAAATTTGATAAAACTGATCCTTTTTTTTAAACAACCCCTACCTACATCTTCAGATGGGTTTTCAAAAACTGATTATCATCCTTTTTTAGAATATCCTTCTGATAAGGAAAATTCCCAAGAAAATGTTTCTGAATCATTTACCCCAGAAGATTTCCTACCCTATGTAGGTTTTAAAAAACTCAAATCATTTGTTTCTAAAGAATCATCTCAGTGATAGTATCATTAGTGATATGAATCAACCTGTAAGGACTAGAAGTTCCTTAAGAAATAAAGTAGACCATCTAGCATTTCTATACCAATTAGAACCAAAAATCATTGATGAAGCTTTAGGTGATGATGATTGGATAAAATCTATGCAAGATGAACTAAATGAATTCTAAATGAATAAAGTCTGGACCTTGGTTGAAAGACCTAAGGAAACTTCTGTTATTGGAGTAAAATGGGTCTTCCGAAATAAGTGTGATGAAAATAGAATCATAGTTAGAAATAAAGCTATTTTAGTGGCTAAAGGATATAATAAACAAGAGGGAATAGACTATAAATAAACATATGCTCTAGTAGCTAGATTTGAATCTATTCGTATCTTACTTTCCTTTACAGAATTCTTCAATTTCAAACTTTTTCAAATGGATGTGAAATGTACTTTTATTAACGGTTATGTTCAAGAGGAAGTTTTTTTTGAACAACCTCCTGGTTTTGAAGATATAAAACATCTTGATCACGTTTTAAGACTTACCAAAGTTTTTTATGGACTTAAGAAATCCCCTCGAGCTTGGTATGATAGAATTACAGGATTTTTTCTTCAAAATAATTATGTTAAGGGAAATGAAGATCCAACCCTTTTTATAAATAAAGATAAGAAAAATGAATTGATTGTTCAAATTTATGTTGATGACATTATATTTGGTTCAACTCAATAATCTTTAATTGATTCCTTTGCAGATGTAATGAAATATGAGTTTAAAATGAGTATGATGGGTGAGTTAACATTTTTCCTTGGTTTTCAAATTTTTCAAAAACCATAAGGAATATATATATCTCAACATAATTATATTAAATATATTCTTAATAAAGTATAGATATGACAACACTAAGAGTATAAGTACTCCTATAGGTACCTCAAATACACTTGATCTTGATGAAGCTGGGAAACCATTAGATCAAACATCTTTTGGAGATATGATAGGAAGTTTACTTTACTTGACAGCTAGTCATCCAGACTTAATGTTTTCAGTATTCTTATGTGCAAGATATCAGTCCAATCCTAAGAAATCTTATATAAAGGCAGTGAACATAATTTTTCGCTAATTAAAGAGAACCATGGATTTAGGACTCTTTTATACCTATGGAAATGATTTTATTCAAAAATGTTTTTCGGATGCTGACTTTGCTGGAAGTAAAATGGATAGAAAGAGTACATATGGAACTTTTCATTTCGGATGCTGACTTTGTTGTGCTCAAATGTTGTGGATGAAACACACACTCATAGACTATGGTATGAGTTTTACCAAAACACAAATTTTGTGTGATAATAATAGCGTCATTTACCTAAGTAAAAACCATGCACATCACTCTTTTTGAAAAACACATAGATATTAGGAATCACTTTTTAGGGATCATACACAAAAAGGAGATATCATTCTTCAATTTATCGGAACACAAGATCAACTTGTTGATATCTTCACAAAATCCTTACCCTCCGATAGATTTGAATACATTAAACAGAAGTTAGGAATGATAACCGTAAGGTAATATTCCTCATTAACTTTCTATTGAAATCAATCTCTTTACAGTAATAAAATCCTTTTCATAGGGTGAGTACATTTTATTGTTAGTTAAATGAAACTTTTTCGTAATGAAAATTATTCGCATTCGGTTTTTCAAAAATTTTCATAATGAAATTTTTCATAGTCGGCTTTTCAAAAAATTTCTTAATAAAAATTTTTGTAGTCTGTTTTCTTTTCAAAAAATTTCATAATGAAGCTTTTTGTACTCAAATTTTTTTTCTCATAATGAAGTTTTTATTTTCGTAATCAAATTTTTCATAATCTATAGTACTTCAAGGAAACTTTTTCCTTAATATAAATAATCTCCATAGCAATCTGAAAGGTATGTTTCCTTTCTTATGTTTTCATAATTATCTTTTACTTGCTGGTATTTTCTTTTGTGTTTTAAATTTTCGGATTCTCGTTTCCTAAAATCTGAATTTTTTTCTTAAAAACATCAAAAGATCGGATTCTATCAAGTTTTCCTTACAGCTATCATTTCAAATATAAGATCTAATTAGAAGTTTTCTCAACCATTGGATTGACTTTGGAAGTTTAACTGTCACTTCGAACGCCTATATAAAGGACCCCTGAAGGGCTATCCCACGTCGAATTTCAAGACTTTTCATGCCGAAGCTCTGCCCCTCTTTTAGAATCCCATTCCGAACCTCTCAACTCTTGCTCAAATTTTAATGTCTGGTGAAGTTCCATCTCAAGAGATTTCAACTCTCAAGTCTATTTCAGAGTGGTAGATTTACAAAGAGAGGTTGGTCCATCCGAATTTCTTTTCCACGTACGATTACATTATATCTAAGAACCTCAGGTTGAATGGATGGGAAAGCATTTGTATATCAAATCCAAAATCTCAAGATGTAATATATCCAGATCTTCTTGTAGAATTTTATGAATCTGTGAGTTTCTTCAAAGAAGAAGAGAAAAGTAAGTTTTCTTTCAAAATCTATGGAAAAAAATATTCCCTTTCATACACCAAGGTTGCTAGCTTGGTGGAGTTGTCTTATGAAGGGAAATCTGAATTTTATTCCCATAAATTACCGGGTGTACAAGGAAGTTTTGTCAAGGTGAAAGATATAGAGTGTCTTGCACTTTTAGATGTCAAGACTCCAAAGATTGCTCATTTTTCTACAAATAACTGGATCCTTGAATTGTGGGTTCAAGGTTTTATCATTCCAAGAAAAGTTGATAAGGACACCTTGAAGAAGAGATACATATACATATTAGATTTTATGGTGAATTTGAGGAAGATAAACTTGATGAATCATATTATCATTACGATTTAGAATATTAAGAATGGGAAATTGAAAGCTTAGATAATCATGTACCTGACCATTCTCTCTAAGATAATTGTTAGGTGTCTTGAGTCTTTCAAGATTCTTTGCAGTTCCAAGCTGAGGAATTGTAAAGTCATGTACATATGTAATGATACATTTAATAGAATGAATATTAGTTTCTCTAAAGATTCCATAGAATTATATGACGTACTAGAGGAAGAGGATGAAGTTGTTCCGAAGGAACAAGAAGTTCTTGAACCATCGAAAAAGGAAGGAAAGAAGAGTAAGTTGAAAGAAGTAGTAGTTGAAGGTGAAACCTCAGAGGCTAAGGGAACCTAATCCTCACCTCCAAATCCTAAGAAACAAAAAGCCTATCCAGATGAGGTTTTAGCCATGTGGAGGGAATACAAGAAAAATCGGAAGGAAGGAGAGCTATAGTTTGTCTTGGATCCTGCAAAAGCTAAGGATTTAAAATAAAGGACAGCTGATAAGATTGAGAATCAATCTAAGGATAAGAATCAAAATAGAAATATGTCAAAGGCTAAGATTGTTCAATCCTTTCTAAGGGATACTAATAAAGCATCTGAGAAAATCCCTGTATCGAAATCCTTCTTGATAGAGGCCTTACCTGAGACACCGGGGAAGAAATTTCTCACTTTGGAAAAAGTAAAAGAAAAGATTGTTGAAGAAAAGGAAGTTTTGGAAGAAATACATGAATAAGAAAGTAGTGGTGACACAGAAGATATCATAATGCAAGTTGAAGACTTTCATGATAAGGAAAGTACATCCAAGAAATTGTCAATATGGACCTCTCAAGCTGGGTGTTCAATGCTTGCTACTCCTGGGTTAGATGAAAAAGCATAAAATGAAGTGAATAAGCCTCCTGAGGAAGAAATTTATAATCATCATTTCATTCACCCTGAAGATGCTAAAACAGGAGCTAAGAAGGAGAAAATAAATGAAGATAGAATTGTTCAGCTGTCTGACAGTGAACAAGAGTCTCTGGATGAGGAATCTGTTCAGAGAACTGATAAAGGGAAACAAGTGGTTGTTGATACATACACTAAAGTGATTGTGAAAAGTAAATATGTTTGTGGAACATCAAAGATGAAGCTTGTTGAGCTAAATAAGGAGCCCTCACCAAGAAAAGTCTCGGATTCAGAATCATCTTCACTTGGACATGAATTTGTCGTCCAATCTTTGAAAATTTTTCTTGGCACCATTCCAATCTTTCCAAGCATTGACTCGAGATGTCAGATGCTCCAACATAGCATGAATCAAAAATCGGATTCAATATATTTAAAAGTGGAAAAGTGTGTCAAGATAGAGGCAGACCTCAAATATTTTTTTATCAACTATGATTCCCATAAAATATCATGCGAGAAAATGGTTGGCAGGTCAAAGAAGACAGTTGAATATTTAAGAGAACTTGATGAGTTTCAAGACGGTGTCAATGAGTCTTTGGACATAGAAGATGTTAAAATCAAGGATCTCATAACTATCTTTGAGGAAAAGATAACTCTTGAGCAGAATACCCAGATTAAATAAGTAAAATATCTGAATGGGAAGTTGTATTCTGTTGCCCAAAGTTGGAAGAGGTATAGGGATCTTCGGATCGATATTGAAGAGAAGCTAGTTAAGATATATGAGTTGTTCAAGGTTTAGGCAAAGGCTCTAAAAGCTCAGGAAGAAAAGATCAAAGATTTAGAGAAGAAAGTAGAGGATCAGGATCAACTCCTAAAGAAATCAGAGGAAGATTGTAAGGAACACTAAAAACCATAGTAAACAAATTGATACCTAAGAAGAAGGAATTAAAATAGATCCAATCCGATATTTTGTTGTATTCTTTACTTGTACAAATTCTTCCTATCCTAATGAAATTTTTGGTTGCTCGTTTTTTTTTTTGCATGATTTGTACTAATATTTTAGGTATTATAATTTCTTTTACATTCCCTCAAATTCTTATTGAAAATCACAAAGGGTGAGAAAGGAAAAATAATACTAAGAAAAGAAGATATATCCCTAAGTAAGGAAGAGTTTATCTAAGGGGGGTTTTCTTTACAGAGATTTTCGTACTCAAGATAATGAAAACTCTCATTCTGGAAATCTAGAATATGATCCTTAGTGTTCCAAAGCCTAAGAGGGAGTTAGTCACATTCATCCTTTCCCATATGATAAGGGAGATAAGTTTTATTTTCAAAGTCTAGAAAAACATAATCTAAGACCTTTTATTATTTTTCGTAAGGATGTTTGTGCTTTCCAAAAAGGGGGATATTTTTTATTCAGTAAGGTTTTCCTTATGAATTTTCCTTTCCTTCATGTTTGAGGGAGATTGTTGAGTCAATAAGGTCTCCATATGACTTTACCATTCATTCTTATTTTGAAAATCACAAACACATTATCTCAAGGCAAATCTCATTTTACCCTGTATTTTGCTTTCATAAGGAAAATTTCCTTCCCCAAAGAAATTCATCCTTACCATGTTTTTCATTGTCCATTATCTTGTATAAATGTAAGATTCGGTTTCATATCTAAAATCACAGAATCATATAATACATAGATAAAGAGAATTCTATTTTCAAGATCCGAATTCAGGTTTTGAGTTCTTTGAATTCAGACTCTGAACTCTTCTGAGTTCTGACTCTGAGTTCTTTAAATTCAGACTCCAAACTCTTCTGAGTTATGACTCCGAGTTATCTAAATTCAGACTCCAAACTCTTCTGAGTTCTGACTCTTAGTTCTCTGAATTCAGAATCCTAACTCTTCTGAGTTCTGACTCCGAGTTCTCTGAATTCAGACTATGAACTTTGGAAGTTCTAATTCCGAATTCTCATGAATTCTGACTCCAAACTTTGTAAGCTCTTACTCTGAATTCTCATGAACTCTGACTCCAAACTTTGTAAATCCAGATTCTGAATTTCCTTGAAATTCACACTCTCGAATTCTATAGAGTTCAGGTTCCAAATTCCTTAGAAAATAGAATCTGAATATCCTTGTATTATAGACACCAAATATGTTTATGGTTAGACGCAAAACTTTTATTAGCTTACATTCTGAATATCTGTTTTTGGTAATGAAACCATGTTTTTTCTTACACTTTTTTGTTATAAAACGTTTTTGTGCTTTCAGTTACTAACTAACCTTTATTTGAGTGACATGTGTATAGGTCCTTCTGAAATTAAAGGAAAAATAAGATCGTTGGAGGAGGGAGCCGACCATTGGAGTTGTACCGATAAATAGGAACTCATTTGAACGAGCTCAGGACTTTAAATTTTTTGCAATATTTTGGCAACACTTTACTTTTGACAACTTTTCCTACATGTTTTTGAAGTGATTTCTAGATAGGGAGGATCTTATAAACTCTCAGGATTCATGAAGAAAGTTTGAACGGCTTGTTCAAACATTGCTTCGTGCAGATTTGCTTTGTGCAGAGGTGTGATTTCCTTGAAATCAGAGACTTTGGGTTGTGAAGTCAGAGGTGTCAATTTCCTTACAAATCGAGGGCTTGCAGGGATAGAAAGACAGATACCGATCTTCGAATTGAGGGATTACCTTGGTTTGGGTAAGATAGACTTTCTTGAAAGTATAAATCAAGGGACCTTTATCCAGGGTTATTGGATACCCTTCTCTTTGGGTTAAAAGAGTTACTACTTGTTACTTGTAGTGTTTCAGTTTTGTTTTCTATTATAATTTTGGTTTTTGAAGAAAGTATAACTATATTATACATAATTAAATTTGTACTCCGGTTATATAGGATTCTATATGCTTTAAGGTAGAATCTTAGTTGTTGTAAACTTTTTCTAAGTTTTATTTCCGAAATAACTTTTCTGGAATCAAGCAAGTTATTAGAATTTAGAGGTGTTGTGAATTTTGTTTTGCAAAATTTCATTAAGGATTTTTAAAGTATACAATTCACCCCCCCCCCTCTTGTATATTGAGTATCTGAATCATAGTTTGATACTACAATCAGTATCATATCTATCATACTATCGATCCAACAATTGGTATAAGAGGTTGGCAACCTCATACCCTGAACCAATATAACAATTGGCTTCAGAGTTTTGGTTCAATCTGAATTAATCTCATGATTAGATTCAGGAAAGAATTCATATTTTTCTTCTTTTCAGATTCACAAGTTCGGATTCACAAGTTTGGATTAATTTTATCTTAGAGATACTCTAGTTCTATATTTTCTTGCTGATGAATATTTTACTTGTTTACAAACTATTATTACTAACAAGTTTGTATGCCAAGATTTTCCTTAAGATGGAAGGTTTAAATGTTGGTTCTATCAACAATATAAATCCTACCAGACCTTCTATTTTTTATGGAAATGATTATGAGTACTGGAGATATAGGATGAAGACTTTCATTATTAACACTAGAGTTGATAACTACCTAATGTTTACTGGGGACTATAAAATTCTTGATAAGGAATTAAGAACTTTTACTAATCAGGAGAAATCAGAATATCAAAAAAAATTCAGAGTCAGAAATACATTGCTATTTTCTATGACTAGGAACATATATAGTCAAATATCTTCATGTGAAGCTACAAACAGCATCTAGAAGAAACCTGAAGTTACACATTTTGGTACTTATAAAGTTATAGAGACAAGAATAGCTATGTAGAGAGCTGAATACCATGGATTTAACTTTCCTTATGGAGAACCAAAAATCAAATTTCACCAAGGTTTATAACTATCGTGAATAGATTATAGTATACGGGAGAAAAAGGTTTAGATGATAAGGCTCTTGTAGATAAAATCATAGACATCATTCCAAATGAGTGGGAGTCCAAGAGGACAGTAATTGATGAAAACAAGAAAGTTACTCATATCTCCTTAGATGAATTGTTCAGAACTCTCCTTTAGTATGAGACCAGAATGAAGAGAGATGTTGATAATGTTAAAAAGAATAATGGGAATAGAGGAGTTTCTTTTATAACTACTTCAAAACATATGAAAGCCAATACTTGAAAAAGAGTTTCTAGATCAAATTCAAATAAAGTTACTATTCTGTCAGAATCTAGTGATACAGAAAAGTCTAAGAATGAATTAGCTAATCTTGCTCGGAGAATGAACAAGATAGTAGCTTGAAAGAACTATCAGAATAAATTCAATAAAGGAGACTACAAAGAGAAGAAATATAGAGAAGTTACTTGTTATGAATGTAGAATAACAGGTCATATCAAACTTGATTTCCCTCTATTGAAAAAGAAGGAAAATAAGGAAAGGAAGGAAAGGAATTCAGAAAGGAACAAGAAGAAGTTCTATCTTTCAAATCAAAAGAAAAGTCTTAAAGCAAATTATACTTGGAGTGCTAGCTATGGAGACTCTTTGAGAAGTGAATCTTCTGAATATGAATCATTAGCACAGAAAAATATTTGATTCATGGCTACTACTTCTTTCCCAAATACATGTTTTATGTCCAAGGTACGCTCTGCCGAGGCTTTAACAAATTTATCTCTTGATAAGAATTTCTATTCTAGATATATTAATTCTAATGAAGATACTTCATCTTTATATAATGAATAAATAACTTCATATGAATAAGTATCAAGATTTTCCAAGTTGTTAGAAGAAAAAAATTGTAAAATTTATAAAAAAATTGAACAAGGAAAATGCTAGGGAATAAGTTCCTACAAAATAGATTTCAAACCTCTCCAGAGATCTTAAAGATAAGGATGATCTTTTAGAAAAACTTTCGAAAGACCTTAAGGAAGTAAATTCTGAAAAGGAAAAACTTTCTAAAGATCTTAAGAATGCTATTTTAAAATTAAATTTTTTTGAGGAAAAATATAACTCTAAGGAAAAAAATCATGGGGATAGGAATTTAGTCATCAGACTAAAATCTGAAATATATTCCCTTAAGAAACTTCTTTCAAACTTTACTTCTGGTAAGGAAAATTTTGACAAGATGTATTCTCAAATCTAACCTCAAGGAAATACTACTGGATTAGGTTATACTCACTGAAAACCTATTTTCAAAAATAATTATTTCATTCCTTCCAGATCCCCTTTTTGTACTAAATTTCAAAGTGGTAGGAATTGGACGAAAAAAATTCTCTTTGAATAATGTTCAATCTCTTGGGTTTCATAAAGATTATTTCTCTAAATAAATGTGGATACCCAAAATTTTGTTGTCTAACAATTCCGGATCCAAGGAAGTTTGGATTCTAAAAGTCTAACTTTCTTATTTTTAGGAAAATAAAGAAGGTACCAATAGAAATACATGATACATGGATAGTGGATGTTCCCGGAATATGTCTGGTAACAAAAACTTCTTTGAAAAGATTATCCAGAAGAAAGGAGGGAAAGTAACTTTTGGAGATAATGGTAAGGGAGAAATTATTGGTATAGGTAACATCGTTCTTCTTGGAAAACTTTTGATTTCAAATGTTTTGTTTGTAAAAGGTCTTAAGAACAATCTCATTAGTATAAGTCAATTATGTGATGAATGTTACCTTGTGAATTTTAGGAATGAAAAGTGTTTAGTACACAATTCCAAGGAAGAATTTATTCTTTCTGCCAATAGGCAAGAGAATGTTTACACACTAAACTTAGAATAACTTAGGAGCAAAGACTTACCTTGCCTTAGTACAATGGAAGGTCATTATTGGTTGTGTTATAGAAGGTAAGGTCACTGTAACCTTAGGAACTTATGTAAACTCTCCAAGAGAGGATTAGTTAAGGATCTACCGAATCTTAGATTTGATTCTTCAAAAGTTTGTGATCCTTGTCAATATCATAAGAAACATAAATCAAGTTCTAAATCAGTCAGTTAAGTCTCAACAACTGATGCATTACTGATGGTGCATATGGATCTTTTTTTTCCAATACAAACTGGTAGCATTAGAGGCAAATATTATGTATTTTTCTTAGTTGATGATTACACTACATTTACGTGGGTCTATTTTCTAGTAAATAAATCTGAAGATTTTTTTTATTTCAAAAGTTTTAGATCCCAAGTCAAAAATGAGAAAACCCTTCCTTTGATAACTATTAATAGTGATCAGGGAGGATAATTTCAAAATTCTGATTTTGAAACTTTTTGTAGTAGAAAAGGCATTACTCATAACTTCTCAGCACCTAGAACGGCTCAACAGAATGGTGTTGTTCAAAGAAGAAACATAATTCTTCAAGAGATAAAGAGAACCATGTTTAGTGAGTATTCTATAGCCAAACATTTTTGGGATGAAGCTGTTAGTCCTTATTGTTATACTATAAATAGAGTTTTGATTAGACCTTTTCTTAATAAAACTCCTTATAAGTTATGGAATGGTAGAAAACCTAGACTTTCCTACTTCAAGGTTTTTGGTTGCAAGGTATTCATTTTTAATACTAAAGATAATATTCACAAATTCACACCAAATTCTGACGAAGGAATTTTATTAGGTTACTCCACAACTTCTAAGGCTTATAGAGTTTTCAATAAAAACACTTTTACTGTTGAAGAGACTATACATGTCAAATTTGATAAAATTGATCCTTTTGTTTTTAAAAAACCCCAACCTATATCTTCATATGTGTGTTCAAAAACTAATTATCAACATTTGTTAGAAGATCCTTCTGATAAGGAAAATTCCCAAGAAAATGTTTCTGAATCATTTACCCTAGAATATTTCCTACCCTATATTGATGAACAGGTTTTACAAAACTCAAACCAATTGTTTATAAAGAATCATCTCAGTGATAGTTTCATTGGTGATGTGAATCAACCTGTAAGGAATAGAAGTTCCTTAAGAAATGAAGTAGAACATCTATAATTTCTATCCTAATTAGAACTAAAAATCACTGATGAAGCTTTAGGTGATGATTATTGGATAAAAGCTATGCAAGATGAACTAAATGAATTCGAAATGAATAATGTATGGACCTTTGTTGAAAGACCTAATGAAACTTCTGTTATTGGAGTAAAATGGGTCTTCAAAAATAAGTGTGATGAAAATGGAATCATAGTTAGAAATAAAGCTAGGTTAATTGATAAAGGCTATAATCAACAAGAGGGAATAGACTATGAAGAAACCTATGTTTCAGTAGCAATACTTGAATCTATTCGTATCTTACTTGCCTTTGCAGCATTCTTTAATTTCAAACATTTTCAAATGGATGTGAAATTTTCTTTCCTTAATGGTTATGTTCAAGAGTAATTTTTGTTGAACAACCTCCTAGTTTTGAAGATATAAAACATCCTAATCATGTTTTTAGACTTACCAAATCTTTGTATGGACTTAAGCAAGCTCCTCAAGCTTGGTATGATAGAATTACAGGATTTTTGCTTCAAAATAATTATGTTAAGGGAAATGCATATCCAACCCTTTTTATAAAGAAAGATAATAAAAATGTTTTTATTGTTCAAATTTATATTTATGACATTATATTTGGTTAAACTTGGAAATCTTTAACTGATTACTTTGCAGATCTAATGATATCTGAGTTTGAAATGAGTATGATGGGTGAGTTAACATTTTTCCTTGGTTTTCAGATTTCTCAAAAACCAGAAGGAATCTATATATCCCAACATAAGTATATTAAAGATATTTTTAAAAAGTATGGATATGACTATACTAAGAGTATAAGTACTCCTATCAGTACCTCGAATACACTTGATCTTGATGAATATGGGAAACCATTAGATCAAACATATTTTAGAGGTATGATAGGATGTTTACTTTACTTGACAGCTAGTCATCCAGATTTAATGTTTTCAGTATGCTTATGTGAAAGATATCAATCTAATCCTAAGGAATCTCATTTAAAGGCAGTGAAAAAAAATTCACTACTTAAAGGGAACCATGGATTTAGGACTCTTTTATACTTATGGAAATGATTTTATTCTAAGAAGTTTTTTGGATGCTGACTTTTGTGGATGTAGAATGGATAGAAAGAGTACATCCGGAACTTGTCATTTCGGATGCTGACTTTGTTGTGCTCAAGTGTTGTAGATACAACACACACTCACAGACAATGGTATGAGTTTTACCAAAACACAAATTTTGTGTGATAATACTAGTTCCATTTCCCTAATTAAAAACCATGCACATCACTCTCGTAAAAAACACATAGATATTAGGAATCAATTTCTTTCGGATCACACATAAAAAGGAGATATCATTCTTCAATTTATCAGAACACAAGATCAACTTTCTGATATTTTCACAAAATCCTTACCCTTCGATAGATTTGAATACATTAAACAGAACATAGGAATGATAACGGTAAGGTAATATTCCTCATTAACTTTTTGTTGAAATCAATCTCCTTACAGTAATAAACTCTTTTTCATAGGGGTAGTACATTTTCTTGTTAGTTAAATGAAACTTTTTCGTAATGAAAATTTTTCTTATTCGGTTTTTCAAAAAAATTTGTAATGAAATTTTCTGTAGTTAGTTTTTTAAAAATTTTCTTAATAAAAATTTTTGTAGTCAGTTTTCTTTTTAAAAAATTTCGTAATGAAGCTTTTCGTACTCAAATTTTTTTTTCTCATAATGAAGTTTTTCTTTTCATAATCAAATTATTTTGAATCTAAAGTAATTCAAGGAAAACTTTTCCTCAATACAAATAATCTTCCTAGCAATTTGAAAGGTATGTTTCCTTTTTTAAGTTTTCGTAATCATCTTTTACTTGCTGGTATTTTTTTGTGTTTTAAATTTTTTGGATTCTCATTTCCTTAAATCTGAATGCTTTTCTTAAAGACCTCAAAAGATCGGATTCTAACAAGTTTTCCTTGCGGCTATCATTTAAACTGTCAGATCTAATCAAAAGTTTTCTCAACCATTGGATTGACTTTGGAAGTTCAACCGTCACTTCAAAAACCTATATAAAGGACCCCCGAAGGGATGTCCCACATCATATTTCAAGCCTTTGTGTGTCGATGCTCTTCCCCTTTTTCAGAAGCCCATTCTGAACCTCTCAAATCATACTCAAATCCAAATGTCTGGTGATGTTCCTTCTCAAGAGATATCAACTGTCAAGTCGATTTCAGAGTGGAATATTTACAAAGAGAGGTTGGTCCATCTGAATTTCTTTACCTAGTACGATTCCATTATATCCAAGAACATCAGGTTGAATGGATGGGAAAGCATTTATATATCAAATCCAAGAGATCAAGATGTAGTTTATCTGGATCTGCTTGTGGAATTTTATGAATCTGTGAGTTTCTTCAAATAATAATAGAGCAGTAAGTTTTCTTTCAAAAGCTATGGAAAAACATATTCCCTTTCATACACCAAGGCTGCTAGCTTGGTGGGGTTGTCTTATGAAGGGGAAGCTGAATTATATTCCCATAAATTGTCGGATATACAAGGAATTTTTGTCAAGGTTAAAGCTATGGATTGTCTTACACTTTCATATGTCAAGACTCCAAAGATTTCTCATTTTTCTACAAATAACCAGATCCTTGAATTGTTGGTTAAAGGTTTTATCATTCTGAGAAAAGGTGATAAGGACACCTTGAAGAAGAGAGACATGTACATCTTAGATTTTCTAGTGAATCTGAGGAAGATAAACTTGATGAATTATATTCTCATTACGATTGAGAATATTAATAATTGGAACTTGAAAGCTTAGATAATCATGTACCCGACCATTCTCTCTAATCTAATTGTTCTCTGCCTTGATTCTTTCAAGATTCCTTGCAGTTACAAGCTGAGGAATTGAAAAGTCGTGTTAGTAAGTGATGATACATTGAAGAGAATGAATATTGGTTTCTATAAAGATTCTGGAGAATTCAATGACTTACCAGAGGAAGAGGCTGAAGCTGTTCCGAAGGAACAAGAAGTTCCTAAACCATCGAAAAAGGCAGGAAAGAAGAGGAAGTTGAAAGAAGTAGTAGTTGAAGGTAAAACCTCAGAGGCTAAAGGAACCCAATCCGCACCTCCAAATCCCAAGAAACAAAAATCATATCCAGATGAAGTTGTAGCCAAGTGGAGGGAAGAAAAGAAAAATCTAAAGGAAGGAGATCCACAGTTTGGCTTGGATCCTGCAGAAGCTAAGGCTTTAAAAGAAAGGACAACTGATGAGCTTGAGAAGCAAGCTAAGGATAAGAAGAAAAAGAAGAAGATGTGAGAGGCTAAGATTGTTCAATACCTTCTAATGGATACTGAGAAAGCATCTGAGAATATCCCTGTACTGAAATCCTTCTTGATAGAGGCCTTACCTGAGACATCGAGGAAGAAATTTATCACTCTAGAAAAAGTACAAGAAAAGGTTGTTGAAGAAAAGGAAGCTGTGGAAGAACTACAAGAAGAAGAAATCCGTGGTGATAGAGAAGACATCATAAAGCTAGTTAAAGATTTTATTGAGAAGGAAAGTGCATCTGAGAAATTGTCAATCCGGACCTCGTAAGACTGATCTTCAAAGCTTGCTACTCCTGGGTTAGATAAAAAAGATAAATATTATGTGAATAAGCCTCATAAGGAAGAAAGTTATATTCATCATTTCATTCACCCTGAATATGTTGAGACAGGAGCTGAGAAGGAGAAAATAGATGAAGATATAATTGTTCATCTGTCAGACAATGAACAAGAGTCTCCGGATGAGGAAGTTGTTTAGAGAAATGATAAAGGGAAACAAGTGGTTATTGGTGCATCTACTAAAAAAGTTTTGAAGAATAAATATGTTGGTGGAACATCAAAGAGGAAGCTTGTTGAGCTAGAGAAAGATCCCTCACTAAGAAACGTCTTGGATTCAAAATCATCTTCACTTGGACATGATTTCGTCGTCCAGTATTTGAAGAATTTGGTTGGCACCATTCCAATCTTTCCAATCATTGACTCAAGATGTCAGATGCTCCAACATAGCATGAATCAAAAATTTAATTAAGTATCTTTGGTGATGGACAAGTGTGTCAAGCTGGAGACAGACTTCAAATCTTTCCTTATCAACTACGATCCCCATAAAATATCCTACAAGAAAATGTTTGGCTGGTCAAATAATACAGTTGAAGATTTAATATAACATGATGAGTTTCAAGATGGTGTCAAGGAGGCTTTTGACATAGAAGATGGTAAAATCAAGGATATCACAACTACCTTTGAGGAAAATCTAACTCTTGAGTAGAAAACCCAGATTCAAGAAGTAAGAGATCTGAATGGTAATTTTTATTTTGTTGCCCAAAGTTGGAAGAGGGAAAGGGATATTTGGATCGAGATTGAAGAGAATCTAGTTAAGCAAGATGAGTTGTTTAAGGTTCAGGTAGAGGCTCTGAAAGCTCAAGAAGAAAAGATCAAAGCTTTAGAGAATAAATGAGAGGATCAGGATCAAATCCTAAAGCAAGCAGAGGAAGACCATAAGGAATTCAAAAAGCTAAAAACCATAGTAAATAAATTGATACCCAAGGAGAAAGAAGGAAAATAGATCCAATCTGATCTTTTGTTGTATTCATTCCTTGTACAAATTCTTCCTATCCTAATGAAATTTTTGGTTGTTCATTTTTTGTTTGCATGCTTTGTACTAATATTTTAGTTACTATAATTTATTTTCCATTCCCTCAAATTCTTTCTGAAAATCACAAATGGGGAGAAATGAAAAAAGAATACTAAGAAAAGAAGGTATATCCCTAAGTAAGGGGGAGTTTATCTATGGGGGATTTTTCATTACAGATATTTTTGTACTCAAGTTAATGAAAAATCTTGTTCTGGAAATCTAGAATACGATCCTTAGAGTTCCAAATCCTAAGGGTTAGTTAGTCATATTCATCCTTGCCCATATGATAAGGGAGATATTTTTTATTTTCAAATTCTAGAAAAACATTGTCTAAGACCTTTTATTCTTCTTTTTCGTAAGGATGTTTGTACTTTCCAAAAAAGGGAAGATTGTTGAGTCAATAAGGTTTTCCTAATGAATTTTCCATTCCTTTATGTTTGGGGGAGATTGTTTATTCAATAAGGTCTCCTTATGACTTTACCATTCATTCTTGTTTTGAAAATCACAAACACCATATCTCAAGACAAATCTCATTTTACCCTATATTTTTCTTTCATAAGGAAAATTTCCTTCCCCAAGGAAATTTATCCTTACCGTGTTTTTCATTTTTCATTATCTTGTATAAATGTAAGATTAGGTTTCATATATAAAACCTTGGAATCATATAATACTTAGATAAAGATAATTCTGATTTCAGGATCCAAATTCAGGTTCCAAGTTCTCTGAATTCAAACTCTAAACTCTTCTAAGTTCTGACTCTGAGTTCTCTAAATTCATACTCTGAACTATTCTAAGTTCTGACTCCGAGTTCTCTGAATTCAGACTCCTAACTCTTTGAGTTCTGAATCCGAGTTCTCTGAATTTAGACTCCAAACCTTGTATGTTCTGTTTCCAAATTCTCTTGAATTCTGACTCCGAACTTTGTAATTTCTGACTCCGAATTCTCAGGAACTCTGACTCTGAACTTTGTAAATCCAGATTCTGAATTTCCTTGAAATTCAGACTCCGGAATTCTATATAGTTTAGGTTCCGAATTCCTTAGAAAACAGAATCCAAATAACCTTTTATTATAGACACCGAATATGTTTCTGGTTTGACTCTGAACTTTTATTTGATTACATTCCAAATATCTGTTTTTGGTTATGTAACCATGTTTTTTATTAAACTTGTTTTTGTTATAAAACAATGTCGTGCTTTCAGTCACTAACTAACAAATTTTTGAGTGACATGTGTACAGGTCCCTTCAAAATTCAAGTAAAAATATGACCATTGGATGGGGGAGCCGACCGTTAGAGTTTTTCCTATAAATAGGAGCTCATTTGAACGAGCTCCAGACTTTAACTTTTTTTAAAACTTTTGGAGACACTTTACTTTTAACAACTTTGCCTACATGCTGTTGAAGTGATTTCTAGAGAGAGAGACTCTTATAAACTCTCATGCTTCATGAAAAAAAATTTAACGGCTTGATCAAACTTTTCTTCGTGCATATTTTCTTTGTGCAGAGGTAATATTTCCTTGAAATCAGAGACTTTGGGTTTTGAATTCAGAGGTGTTAATTTCCTTACAAATAGAGGGTTTTCGGGGATAGCAAGACTGATACCAATCTTCGGATTGAGGGATTACCTGGGTTTGGGTAAGACAAACTTTCTTGAAAGTATAAATCAATGAACCTTTATCCAGGGTTGTTGGATACCCTTCTCTTTGGGTTAAAAGAGTTACTACTTGTTACTTTTAGTGTTTCAGTTTTGTTTTATGCTATAATTTTGGTTGTTAAGGATATTATAACTATCTTATACTTCCTTAAACTTGTACTCTGATTGTATAAGATTCTATAGGCTTTAAGATAGAATCTTAGTTGTTGTAAACTTTTTCTAAGTTTCATTTCCAGAATCACTTTTCTGAAATCAAGCAAGTTATTAGAATTTAGAAGTGTTGTGAATTTTGTTTTTGAAAAATTTCCTTAAGGATTTTTAAAGTATACAATTCACCCCCCCCCCCTTGTATATTGAGTATCTGCATCATAGTTTGATACTACAATCAGTATCATATCTATCGTACTATCGATCCAACACATGTGAGGGATCAGGTATATACTTCCTCAAGAGAGATATGTGGAACACATCATGAACCTAAGCCATATTTCTTGGAAGTGAAAGACAATAGGCCACTGATCCTATGCAATCAAGGATATCAAAGGGGTCAATGTAACTAGGTATAAGTTTCCCCTTCTTTACAAACTACATGAATCTCTTCCACAATGATATTCAAAGAAAAATTTGTCTCTGAATTCATATTCCATATACCTTTGACAGTTATCAATATAGGACTTTAGAAAAATATGAGTAGCTTTTATAAGTTTTTAGATGTATTAATCTATCTCTATCATCTCTTGTACAAGATCAGGTCCATGTAGCTTTCGTTCTCTAATCTCATCCCAACAATTTGGAGTTCTACATTGCTTCCCATACATAGCTCCATATGGATCATTTTTAATACTTGAGTGTAATATATTATTGTATGATAACTCAACTATTTGGAGATTATGATCTCATCCTCCTTTAAATTTCATGATCAGGATCTTAGAATGTCCTTGAGTGTTTGAATAGTTCTTTCTGATTATCCATCAGTTTGGGGGTTGATAGGACATAATGAAATTCAATTCAATATTCAGATCATGTTGAAGGATTCTCTAGAATTTAGAAGTAAACCTTGGATCATGATCAAAGAAGATCTAAAGTGGAACACCATTCAGCCTCACCACTAACTTGATGTATATATTAGAAAGTTTTTTCAATGATAAATCTTCTTGAATGATGATGAAGTGAAAAGTATTGGTGATTTGATCCACTATAACCTTTATCGAATTGTTTCCTTTTGATTTCTTTAGAATATCAGTGAAAAATTCCATAGTAACATTCTCTTATTTCTATGTGGGAATAGGTAATGGTTGCATCATTCATTTGGACTTATGTCACCTTGATTTAACTTGCTAATATACCAATCACCTTGAGATATACTACATGGTTTCCTTCTTCATGTTGTCCCAACAGAAGTTCTCTCAAATATCACGGTACATACTGATACTTCCAAGATGGATAAAGAAAGATTATCTATATGAATTATCCAATAGCTCATTATTTATCCCAAGTGATAAAGGCACAAAAATACTAGTTCCAAACTAAATCACACCATCATCAACGATATGGGACTCACGTAGCTTCCCTTCCTATATTTCTTTCACCTTATTTTGAATCTCCAAATCATCCCTTTGTTCCTCCTTGATCTTCTGTTGGATAGATGGTTGGGAAATCATTTAGGAAAGGTAGGATGTATTTAATACCATTATTATTTTCATATCCATCCTTTTCATATCCCTGAAAATAGGTTCTTTGTCAAACCACATCATGTATAGATTAGTAGGTCATTTCCTTTTAAGAGCATAAACTACCTCATTTTTATTTTTTGTGTGGTAGTGAATAGAGAAATCATAGTCTTTGATTAGCTCTAACAATCTTATTTGACACATACTAAGATCCTTCTTTGTGAATATATACTTTAGACTCTTATGATTCGTATAAATATCACACTTTTCTCCATAGAGGTAGTGCTGTAAAATCTTTAAGGCAAAGATCACATCTTTTAACTCTAGATCATATGTGAGGGTAGTTTTACTCATAGATCTTTAAATTTCGTAAGGAATAGGCTATCACTTTATCATTCTATATGAGTACATAACCCAATAATTTATTTAAAGCATCATTATATGTCACAAAACCTTCTCCACTTGTTGGTAGTGTGAGTTTAGGCACAGTGATTAGCCTCTTATTAAGATCCTCAAATACTTCCTCACATTCTTCTATCCAGAAAAACTTCATCTATTTTCATGTTAACTTAGATAGTAGACTAGAAAATCATGAGAAATTTATAAAAAACGTCATTAGTACCTTGTTATGAAAAGAGGACTATGTATTTTTGTGACACTATTGGGTCTAAACCATTCCTCAATTTCTTTTCTCTTTTAATGGTCCCTAGAAATTCCCTCACTTGTGATCAAGTGCTCCAATAATGTGACTTTCTGCATCCAAAAGTCATACTTTCTAAACTTAGAGTACATTTTCACTTTTATTGATATCATCAATATAATCCTTAGATGATCTTCATGTTCCTATTTTATTATTAATTAAATGAGAATATCGTCAATAAAAACTACCAAAAATTATTGAAGTAATATCTAAAGAATATATTCATCAAATGGGTGATGATTTCAAGGGAATTAGTAAGTCTGAAGGGAATTAATATGAACTCATAGTGTTCATACCTTGTACAGAAGATTTTTTTTATGAATTTATTCCTTTTTTTAATTTAAACTAATGATATCTAGAATGAAGATCCACCTTTGATAATTACTGAGCTCCTTGTAGTTGATAGAACAAGTCATCTATCCTTGGTAGATGATACATTTTCTTTATGGTAAATTTGTTGAGCTACCAGTAATCAATACACAATCAAATTGATCAATCCTTATTTTGATAAGAGCACCGGTGCATCCCATGGTGATGCACGAGAGGGTATGATCCCTTTGTCCAAATGTTCTTCCGACTACTTCTTTAACCCCTCCAATTTGATCAGGACCATCATAAAGGGGAATTTGGAGATAAGAGTTTCTCTGTGTAAAAATCTATTGAGAAATCTACTTCACGATCTGAAGGAAGTGTGGGTAACTCTTCAGGAAATACATCAGTGTATTCCCTCACAATGGGATTTCCTCCAGGTTGATACCTTCATTTGACTCAACCATTTAGGAAAGGTATAGTTCATTACAGAGTATCATCTACCACACGATTGAAGGATTTTCCAAAGGAGATTCAAGATCTTCTTCCATTTTTATAGAATCATGGGATGGTTCAAAATATAGAAATATATTTTATTTTCCCAATATTTTATCTGTGCTCTACATAACGAGAGTCAATACATTCCTTTTATAGCATTGAGTTCTACTAAGGGAAGGATTAAAAAATTCACTAGAATAATATTCCCACATACTCTAATAGGAGAAGAGTCTAAAACTTGGGTTTCAATGATTTCACCTCTACATTTTTTATAGATATATCTACTTAAAGGTATCAAGGATTTGATTCAAAAATTCTACCAAACTTATAGAATAAAATGTAATTTTTAAAACTAGAATCAAATAAAACATCTTCCATTCTTAAGTGAATAGGAAGTTCACCCTGTATGGATTCATTTTCATGATCCACTTCAGCAGTAGTTGTGGCATAACTTTTATCCTTATCCTTTATATTTGGTGGTTGTTCATGTTGATTACCCTCAATTTCATGACCTATCCTAAAGTGGCTCATGTAACGACTACCCAAGCCAACCTCAAATAGGCCAAGGGATGGAGACTAGCACCGAGAATGCATATAACTAACATGAGAGGCCTTAGATTATGTACCTATACACATGAACACATCTCTAATCCTATGAAATTATGAAATATAAAAACAACTGAAAAACCATGGATTCATACATCTAAACCCCACAACCAACGTACGATAGGAAGTAAAGTAAATAGGTCCAAATACAATCCCACCACAAAGTCTAAAAATAAGTCTAACGTGAAAGTAAATGGAATATTGTCAAGATACTACAGGAACACACCTCAATTTTTTCAGTCTCACTAAGCACTATCTATTACCGGTCCATCAAGGACTCTATCAAAAGGTTGATCATCTGCCCAAGACATGACACATGCGGGAAAAGCCCATGCAAGGGTCAGTATAACAATACCCAATAGGACACCCCAAAACCACAAAGTATACAACAAAGGAAATATAGTTAGCTCTATACAGGAATATCTCTACATCATGTATAATAAGAATATCTAGATATAATTAATAAAGACACATATTATAAAGGTAAATCAAAACTGTAAATCTATCATAGGATTCCATTTTGAAAATTCCAAAAAGCACTCGTCTAGGAGAACACACTCCTGAGTCTAATAGCGCTGATGACCTCTTTCTGAGAGGTAATGATCGTTGGTTATCTCCATGATAAATTACACACTGAATTTTGAATACATATGATACACAAATGAGAATAACTCCCAATTCAATGGGGTGATATCAAAAACTCAATCTAGATTAACCCACTAAGTAGAGGATCGTCGCCCGTGTAATGTTGTTCATGATGATACCAATAAATCCACCTTGGGAACAAATATGAATAGAGGATCTCACTTCGGTCCTTATAGAGGTATTCCAATGACTCTATCCAATCATTCCTACTAAAGGGATCATTTTCCTATGTATCAGATATGATTTCATACCAACCCTCTGGTAAAAGGATAAGGGTAACACGCCCTAATAAAATTTATCTAAGATATAGAGTAAAAGGGATCCAAGACATATATAATAAAGTGCATGATGTGTAGTAGGGGTCACAGACCATGTCTCTTGACCCCAGGTCATGCCTGAGTAAACAAACCGTGTCTAATTCCAATGTCTTTGTAGAAGTAAAAGGCATGTCAGATTCTTATATACTCTACCCGTGTGATTGTAAACAACTTATTCTGTGTACTTGGTTCCGGTCATATCTATGTAGAGTAGTACATGGTATACTCCAACTTGTGTACTCCAACCCATGTTAGTGTACCCTCCAAGTTACATACCAAGTCTCTAGGTAGAGGTCGCACACCAAGTGACAGGGTCACATGCCATGTGATCCTTAACTCTCTCTCAAAAACCTAGGCACCGAAAAGGGGTCCCACGCACCATGTAATTGCAGATTACACATTATTTGGTTCATGATTTTATAGAATAATTTTTTCTTCCTTATACACATGCTCACACATCCATCGCCTATAAATATAGCCTTATTCATGCCAAAAATCAAGGATCTATTATAGAAAAACCTTTCCATGGCTGTTTTCCGGATTCTGTCCCTTCTATCCATTCATAAATAGACCTTGATCGTTGTTATTTATTTAGAACTTAATAAAATGAAATCAAGTATCAAAAATAGTCTAATCCATCATCTCTTCTATCATTACAACACCACTGTGTCGTGCCAAGCCCATATCTATAATTTTTAATCATTTCACCAAGAATCAGGTGATCAATATTTGAATTTATGGTAAATATAAAACCACGGGTCAAATGAAGAACACCCATGATGAACAAAGAATCAAGGGAGAAAATAAAAAGAACAATCAAGAGGAAGGGATATTTTTCAATGTTCATTTTGACCTCTATTTGTTTCCATTATAACAATGAACAAATAGGTAATAATCACAAATATAATTCTCCCAAAATAACCCCTCAAAAAAACCATCCTATAAAAAGATCAAAACATGGATCAATTTATTCATTGATTGATTCATTTTTCATCATAGAATGTAAGAATGGGGAAATATTCCAATCAAACTAATATCCTACCTCAATTCAAATCGATCATTGATGAAGAAATAGGTTTTACCATGATCATTGGTGAGATCCTTTGAATCTGTTGTGCATCAATCGTCAATATATGATTTGGTCACCATTCGTTTGAGATAAATCCTCCAACATTTCCTCCAGTGGATATCCAATGGCTCTAGGGTTATGTGGCTAACCTTGATATTTCTCCATAGTTTTTATTCTTAAATAATTTTTATTTTATGCATCAACGAAATAGAAATAAAATAATTTTATTTAATTATTTTATTCATTTTCATTCTTATGATGAATTTTTGAAAAACAACTCGCACAGAAAATGTTTATGTCGTTCCTAGGTTAAAACTTACATTATGAACTCAATAGTTCCCTAGAATTTCTAATATAGGCCTCCATTCATAAGTTATTCCACTTTTTGGGAAAATTACTCATGCATTCTATTTAATATATTTAATATATTTCAAACATTTATTCCGAGATCACTAGTCCTTGAAATTGCACGTCATCTCAGTGCCTGGTCTTGAAAATAATACAAACAATATCTAAAAATAATATATGGAAAATCTGAGTCATTGCATTCTCTCCACCTTGGGGATTTACATCTTGAAAATCCAACATAATTCCTACACAAAGATATGTGGGTACTGAGCATGAATTTGAGCCTCCTTCTCTCATGTTCTCTTCTAAATATTCTCATGTTGCCACTAGAAACGCACTAAAATAATTGATCTCCCGTGAAGGATCCTCTCTTTTCAATCAAAAATCTCTACCAGGTACTTCATAAAGGTCACTCCATCCTTGATGTTTATTATTCCACAATAGATAATATAAGATGTGTCATGCATATACCTCCTTAGTTGTGACATGTGTAAAACATCGTGTACTCAGTATAACTGTGGGGGTAGATCTAAGTGGTACACCACATCACCAACTCTACATAGTATCTAGAAAGGGAAAATGAATATTGTAGATAGATTTATACCCTAACCAAATATATATAATCCACTTCGAGTTGAAACCCTTAGGAACACATAGTCTACTTCCTCAAACTCTAAAGGAGTCTTTCATATATTCACATAAGACTTATGATGGATCTGTGCAGCCTTCATCCACTCTTGGATGATCTGTACCTTCTCGGTAGTTTCTCAAACCAAATCTGGGCCCACGAGTGCTAACTCTCTTGGTTCACTCCAACAAAGTTGTGACCTATAGGTTCTCCCATATAAAGCCTCAAATGGTGTCATAATGATAGTGTAATTGTACCTATTTTTTCATGAAAAATTTTCCAATGGTAGGTGATCCTCTCAACTACTTCCAAATTCCAACATGAAATCTCGTAGAATTTCCTCTAGAAACTAAATGGTCTGCTAATTCTGGCCATCAATTTGGAGTTGAAACAATGTGCCCAAGTGTAACTGAGTCCCAAAATCCTCATGTAATCCCTTCCACAACCAAGATGTGAAGTGAGCATCATGGTCAGAAATGATCATTGATGGAACTCCATAGAGTCAGACTATCTCCTGCACATAGAGGCTTCTCAAACTCTCCGTTGAACGCTGCTCCTAAATTTCTACAGATTGGGAGACTTGGTGAGTCGTTCTATGATCACATAGATGGTATCGTGTCCCCTGGATGAATGTGGTAATCTCATCACAAATTCCATAAATATCCCATCCCTCTTCCATTCTGGTACCTCAGGGGTTTTAGGAAATCCCTCTAGGACTTGGTGTTATACCTTCACTTGCTGACAAATAAGGCATAGAGAGACAAACTCTACAGCTCCCTTCTTCAACCATGGCCACCAAAACTGACATCAGAGGTCCTAGTACACCATTTCTACACTTGGATATACCACCAAAGGATATGTATGAAACTATATCAAAACCTACTATTATAATGTCATTGGTACCATCATGTGTCCCATTAAAATAATGACATGCTACCCACCTTTAGAAAATCCATTAGGATCATTACCTTTGGATATATGAGTATGTAGGGTCTCACAGTCGGTATCCCATAGTTGTGCCTTCTTGGATCATAGCAAGAGAGGAGGAGTGACAACCATCGAATGGAGGCAAGCTGCTCCATATCCATTGACAAAGGATAACTGCAATAAGGCCAAATACTCTAACACCTCGTTCAGAACTACGAATAAGATCTCCTGTTGATAGAATATGCTACTAAGTTCCCCTTCCCAAAATTATTGACAATTTTGAAGTCATAATACTGGAGGAACTATAGTCATCGCCTCATTCTCAAGTTAAGATCCTTCTGAGAGAATATTTACTTGAGACTATTTTGATCATAATAGATTATAAACTACTCGCCCATCAGGTAGTGTCCCCAAATATTTATTGTGAAGACTGTTGTTACTAACTCAAGATAGTGGGTTGCGTAGTTCTTCTCATGTGGTCTCAACTGACATGAACCATAGGCAATCAACACTTTCCTCTACATCATAACACAACCAAACTCAGTTCTTAATTCATTACAAAACACTACTTACTCAACACCCTCCTCTAGAATTCTTAAGATGGGAGCGCTCATCAAACTCTACCTCAATAGCTAAAAAGATTTTTGGCACCTCTCTATCCACAAAAAAGTCTCCCCCTTTTCAGTCAAATATATCTTGGTTGATGATATCGTGGATAAATTAGGTATGAATCTCTAGTAATGGTCATCAAACCCAATGAAGCTCCTCACATCTATCACACTCTTGGGTGGCTCCCAATATAACATTGTCTTGAACTTGGCTGGATCCACTTCCACTCCATCTGCTGAGATAACGTGTCCTTGAAAGTGGAATGCCTGAATATAGAATTGGAACTTTGAGAGGTTTCTTTAAAGTTGGTTCTCTTATAGTACCTCTATAACTATCCTCAAGTGTATCATATTATTCTCCTTATATGTCAAGTACACAAGGATATCATCAATGAATACTAACACAAACTGGTCCAAGAAAGGCTAAAAGATCTAGTTTGTGATTCTCATGAATACTTTTGGGGAATTCGTCATGTCAAAGGGCATCACCAAGTACACATAGTGACCTTAGTGACATTTGAATTCTTTCTTTGTTATATCCATATCCCGTAATCGCAACTAGTGATAGCCTGACCTAAGTTCAACCATCAAGAACCATCGAGCCCCTCTCAACTGATCAAAGAGGTCATTGATTCTCAGTAGTATATACTTGTTATTTATAGTCACCTGATTCAAGCATCGGTAGTCCACACATAACTTCAAGCTCTTATCCACCTTCTTGGTGGATAAAACTAGGGATTTCTAGGGTGGAACACTTGGTCTAAGAAATACCTTCCTTTACAAGTCCTCTAATCACACCCTCAGCTCATGAAGCACTGTGGGAGCCATCCGATATGTTCGCACATATATTAGCACCATCCCGGGGTGTAGATAAATGTATAAGTCTGTCTCTTGGAGGGGTGGTTAACCTAGATCATTCTCATGGAAGACGTCTTCATACTCCTCCACCACTGTAGGAAACTGGGAGCTCATAAAATCCACTACACCATGGGTTATGCTATCCAACTGGTGAGTAATCTGTTTCACCCTCTTATGCATGAGTCCATCCTATGCTACCTAGGTTTACTTGTCATCGACAAAGGAGAACCCAGTTTTTTCACTGTGTATATACCACATCCTCCACCTAAAACAGTTAATCTAAACATGAAATCTGGATAACTAGTATATGTCTAATATGAAATTATAAGGCCTTATCACTGCTATAAAGAGATTACAACAGAAACTCTTGCATCCAAGAGTTAGTTCACACTATCAGAACATGTGTGTGATCACTGAGTCTTCTCCAATAAGAGTGTCCAAGCATAAAGGTCGATCCAAGGTCTCAACCGAAATCTATAATTCTCAAACAAGATATATGGAAAAAAAGGAATGACTAACACCTGTGTCTATCAGTACTGAATCTAAGGAATAAAAGTTATAGATCCTACCTTGAATCATTATTAGAGCCTATGGTTTTTAGGATTAAACTTCCTATAGTTTTCTCCATCCCTATCCTCCAGTTCCCTGAGCCTGGCACGGACCACCTGGGGGTGGTGTTGGTCCAATTGAAGGTGTCTACCACCTTCTTCTACTCTCCCACTCTTCTACCACATTTATCTCCCTACAAACCTACCTGATCATGATGCTTCCTATGCCTTGGAGACCCATACATGGTATATCTATTAGTTATACGGTGGGTTGGATAATCTCATGAAATATGTACTATTTAATCACATCAGTATGACTAACTCTCCATGGGCTGACTAGACCTATTCTAAGATCCCTGAACTGAAGATCCTTTTTCCTGGGGCCTCCTCCTGAAACATCTCACACATCCAGGTCCTAGATACTGATGTCAAATCCCTACTTATAATATCTATTCTCCTGTAGAAACCACTGGTTATATCTTTCTCATCCAAGAGACTCTCAAACACCAAATATCTCTCTAGCACCCCAGCAGGTGTAGGAATTCATAGAGGGATAAAACTATATCTAATATCTCTATGAAAACCATGCTTAAAGGTCTGATCCTTAAATAATTGATTGAAAAATATATCCATCAAGTACCTGGATATGTTGGTAAAGCTCAATGAATACTCATCTATTATCATGTTTCCTTATTGGAGATTCAAAATCTCATGGATACGTACAGCTCTCAGCATAGCTCGATAGATCTCCTCTATGAAAAGGTGCTCAAACTCTATCCACACAAGATTCTCCTCATTGTAATAATGGATTACTAAACCCCCCTATCACCCTGATGATATGTGAAGAAGGATCACTACCAGGACCACCATCTGATTTGCTGGTATCCTGACCAGATGGAAAACTCTAGTCACTGTCTCAATCTAGTTCTCAATTGCTGGTGGGATGGGCTCACCTCAGAACCTGAGGGGTCTCTATCATTGTAACTTGTGAAGTGCGCTCAGTCTGTGCACCTCATCCATTGGTTTTGTGGGTATTATCATCTTCTCAACATGTGTTTGCATAACTTGTGCACCACCTTGAGGTAGAATCTCTAGAATTGGTCTCTTCATCAACACCTCGTCACTAAGGAGATCATCCTCATGATCATGATGTTTAACCCTAGCTATAATACATCGCAGAGGAATACTGAAAGTAAACAATATATACCATGGTCAATAAGTATATCTGGAGAGATGAATTAAGAAGGACATGGAAACCACGACCCATTTCTATATGATTTATGTGCCATTTTTTTCTGAAACTATTGTTCTCATGTACCAAGTCAAATAACATGTGATCAAAGTTATGGTGTATGGATACACCAGCCTCCACATCAACCCTAGAGTCCCAGACCTGAAATAAAAACTCGAAATACTTAACACTCTATCCCAAAACCAAACTCACAAACTCCATTTCTAAAGTGGAATGGACCACTCTGATACCACTTTATCACAACCTTTCCCAAGGGGACCCATGTCGTGACACCCCAATCCCACCTCCAATATGACAGGGGATTGTGACTAGCACTAAGAAGGCATATCACTAACATAGGAGTCCTTAGCCTAAGTAGATGTAAACGTGCACACATCTCAAACTATATACAACACTAAAATGTAAAAATTAATGGAAAATCATGTGAGAATACATCTAAATCCCACAAAAAAATTATGATAGGAAGTAAAGGAAAGTAAATAGGTCCAAATATAAGTGAACCAAAAATTATGAAGACACGTCCAAAATATAAGTAAAGGGACTATTGTTAATATACTATAGTAACACACCTTCGTTTATTTGGTATCACTAAGAACCATATAGTCCTAGACCATCAAGGAATCTATAAAAATTTCAATTGTCTAAACAAGGCACGACATGTGTGTGAAAATCCTTGGGACGGGTGAGTATAATAATACCTAATAGGACACCCCAAAACCAAAAAACATACAATAAAGGAAATAGAGTCATCTCTAAACTGATATATATTAACAGTATGTAAAATAAGATTATATAGATATAATCAACAAAGAAACATATTCTAAAGGTAAATCACAACTATAAATCCAGGCTAGGATTCTAGCTCAAAGATTCCACAGGGCACTCATTCAGGAGAACATACTCCTAAGTCTGATAAAACTAATGATGTCTGTCTGAGAGGTAATGCTTTTCGAGTATCACCCTAATAAATTACGCATAGAAATCCAAAGAGATACGATACACAGATGAGGATTAATCCCAAGACCATGGGGTGATACCAACAAGTCAATATGAAATAACCCGCTAAGTAGAGGATTGCTGCCTATGTATTTTTGGTCATGAAGATACCAAGAACTCCACCTAGGGGATGAAAATGAATAGAGGATCTCAATCCATGCCTCATGGAAGGATTCTAATGACTCTATCCAAGAATTTATGATAAAGGTATCATTTCCCTATGTGAAGGATATGATTCCATACCAACCCTCGAGGAAAGGTTTAAGGGGAACACACCATAACAAAACTTGTCCAAGATACAGAGGACAATGGCTCCAAGACATATATAATAAAGTAAATGGCGTGTAGTAGGGGTCACACACTTTTTCACTTAACCCCAGGTCATTCCTATGTAAAAATATAGTGTCTCTTGACCATGTCTGGGTAGAAATATATGGTGTGTCAGTTTCCTGTATACTCTACCTATGTGTCAGTGCATGGATTATCCCATGTACTTGGTCCAGTTTATGTCCATATAGAGGAGTACATAGTGTGCTCTTACCCATGTACTCCAACCTGTGTCTGTGTAACTCTAAGGTACATGTTGAGTCTTTGGGGAGAGTCCACACGTTGTGTGATAGGGTCTTACATCATGTGGTCCTTAACTATCTCCTGAAATCCTAGTTGCCGCAAAGGGGGGGCCACACATTGTGTGGTTTTCAATTTTTCAAAATCATTGGTTCTTCCTTCTACATGTGTGTGCATTTCTGTTTCCTAGAAATTAAGCCTTGTTTATTCCCGGAATCAAGGATCTGTTCTGGATGAACCTCACCACAATCATTTACCAGATTCTGACACTTCGATCCATTTGGAAATCAGCCTCGATCATCATTCTTTGTTGCACGCCGAACAACATGAAATCGGGTATCAAAAATCATCTGATCCATCACTGGTTCCATTGTCACACCACCATCATGTTTTTTCGATCCCTTATCTATAATTTCAAATCATTACGCCAAGAATCGAGTGCACAGCATTTGAATTTCTAGTAAATTTTGAATCGCGGGCCAAACAAAGAACTACCACAATGAATGAAGAATCAGGGTAGAAAATCACGAGAACGGGAAATAGGAACGAACCATGGTAGATGTTCATGTTGACCTTGATCCTTTCCTATTATAATGATGAACATAGAGATAAAAATTATGAAGAAAATTCTCCCAAAATAACCCTCCAAATAAACCCATCATAAAAAATGACTGAACCACAGATCAATATGTTCATTGATTGATTTTCATTCATTAAAAAAATAATGGAGAAATAATACAATAAAAAAATTTCCTACCTTGATTTTTATCGATCATGGATGAAGAAAAGTGTTGCAGTGTAATTATTGGAGATATCCTTGGAATATATTGTGCGTCGATCATCGGTCTACAATCTGGTAGTCGTTTGTATGAGATAAATCCTCCAACATTCTCTCTAGTGAATATCCAATGGATCTAGGGTTGTGTAGATAACCCTAGGATTTCTCCATAGTAGTCTACCTAAAGAATTTTCAGTTGATGCATCAATGAAATAGAAATAAAATTATTTTCTTTAATTATTTTATTTATTTCCATGCTCATGGTGACTTTTCCATAAACGACCTATTCCAAAAAAGTTTATGTCATTCCTAGGTAAAACCTCATGTTATTAACTCAATGGTGCCCTCAAATTTCTGATTTGGGCCTCCATTCAGAATTTATTCCACTTTTTTCAAGAAAACTTCATGTGCATAGTATTCAATATATTTAATATATTTCAAACATTTCTTTCGAGCATATCGGGCCTCGGAATTGCACGCTATCTCAGTGCCTGGTCTTGAAAATAATCCATAAAATATCCAAAAATAATACCTAGAAAATATTATTCCTTAAACTTAAGGACCCATGGTTTAGTTCACTAGCTTGAATAGTCTTATTTCTCCCAATAATTGAAGCATTGAACCATGGGTGGTGTATTATGATAATACTTCCTTTCCGCCATCATGTTGTCCAGTTTCTTTATGTCTCTTTGACATGCATGGTCTTGGTAGCCTTCTCTCTCACACTTGAAGCATTTCCCCATCCCTCTAAGGAAATTTTCATGATGTTTCTTCCCTCATTTTTCTGAATGTGTCTAATTGGGTCCTCTTTCATCCATTTTCATTTGACTGGCCAACTTGAACCTCCATTCTTCTCTTCATATCTCTATAACCATAGGACCACTCTTCAAAATCTATCTTTACTTCAAGATCACATTAAATCAATTCTTCATAACTCCTGAATTATTAGATATATTGATCCTTTCAAAGGTGGGGTTTTAAACCACTAAAGAATATATCTATTTTTCTATCATTGTTGATAAAAAAACCTAAGGCATATCTTGAAATCCTTTTGAAGTTTTCCTCATAATCAGTGATAGATTCACTTTCTTATTACTACAAATCTATAAATTATCTCTCCATATTTGTTTTAAGAGTTCGAGGGAAACACTTGTTAATAAATATTTTCTAAAATTATTCCCACTCCATATCTTATATTTCATCCTTTGTATTGGTGTTCTTAATTATCCCCACTATTGATTAGTATCTTCATCTAAATGAAAGACAACTAGTGTCACCTTCTCCTTCTAAAATCATTGGAGTATAGAAAAGATTATCTCTATTGAGTTAACCCATTATTCTGTGAAAATTGGATTGGAAGATCTATTAAATGTCACCGGTCATTACTACAAAAAGTAATTAATGGATAGTTTATCCTTCTTGGGTGGAGGTGGATATTCCACATGGTTTGGGTTATTATTCATAGCTTGAGAAAACTGGGTAAGCATCTTCATGAGTTTTGAACTCCACCTATCATGGAATTGGGGAAGTCATTGAGTAAATCATTGCATTGTCCCTCACATGATTTGTTAGTCGGGTTTCTCCTAGTTACCACCATTTTCTAAAATAGAAAAGGTTTGAACAAAATGTAATTCAATAAATCATGAATAAATGATTTATTTCTATATGAAAATCTAGTCTAAAATCCTATATTATGGGATCCATTTATTTATACTTCTTCTAAACAAGGCTTCTTGGATGTTTACCTATACATATACTTATCCTAAGGGTTGTCACTAATGTTCTTTAATCCTAATTAACTAAATTTTACCTCTAATACCAACTATAGAAACTCTACTTTTTCTTATATAACTATTACATCATTTTAATGATCAACAAGATAGTAGTTATAAATTCACGGATCAAATGGTTTAGTATCTTGGAAAAATTATGATATTACATCACTTATACATAATAAAACATAAAAATTATTAAAATAATTTTTGATCCACTTAAAATATATTACATTCTTCTTAGTACATGTAGTATTCTGAGTATATACATCAAAAAAATAAAGGGAAGGATAACATAGAATAAATAAGATACATGAATCAGTATAACATGGGTAAGAATAATCATCATCATAATATAATAATAATAGGATCATCATCAACATAATGAGGGAAAAAATAATAAATGCATGGAATGTGGAAATGTATAAAAATGAAACTTCATGTCATAGTAGTATAATACCACACATAGTTGTGAACAAAGATAGCGTCATGTTCACACATAACATATGTTCATAAATCATGACATCATTGTTATGAAAAAATATATATCATTGTGTTCATGAATAATACACATTATCTCATGAGATACATCACATTACCCATTTCATTAGAGGAATAAATAATTCTGGGACCACCTATCAAATCATAATATTTACAGAATCATGCATACCAAAAAGAATGTATAACAATCATAGTCATGAGATAACTCATGGAAATGAATAGGTTTTATAAGTATTTAATAAGGAATGATTTCAAGAATAAACTTGGGGTTAATAGATGAAAAAATAAAAATATATTTTTCATAAACATCATCATTCTTGATTAAAGAAGAAACAACTCAAAAGGAGTAAAATATGTGTTTTAGAAAGAAAAGTATTTTTGTAAAATATTTGTATTTGGTTTTCAAATCAAGGTAGAAACATTTATATCCCCAAAATAAAAGAATAGAAAGTTGAAATTATTTTTAAGGAACATTAGAGGAATATGAATATCAAAAATTCTGTGAAATATGGATAAACTAAAGAAATGGAGTTTGGTTCAAGAATCCCCTTACACTAAATCCCGCTCTATTTAATTTTTTTTCTGCCTCCCGGATAATAAACTTATATTTATTAAAATGTTGATCCATAAGTTAATTATTTTCATTTTTTCACTATTTATAAATTATATTCATTTTTTTATATTTCTGAATTTCCTTGGTTAAAGGCGATACATTTTGATATCATGTTTTCCTTAAAAAAATTATATTTTTCCTCGATTTCACAATTTTGTTCAATATAATTTATACATTATTAGAATTAATTAAAAAAGATTAAAATAAATAAATTTATATATTTATATATAACAAATAATTTATAATAACCATCCATAGGTTTGGGGATAATAAAATAATAATAACTATTCTCGTAGGCGGTTAACTGACTATTAGTGGGGATGTTGTCCAAATGTGAATAAAATAAGGTATAAAATATAAATAAATCAACAATATAATTTTTATAGTAGGTTAAAGTCCATAATTTAATGATTAAATTATAACTAATTAAATATTATAATATTTTATTTTGAAATCAATTGGGAAAAGAGAGAGAAGAAGAACAAAATGAAATAAGAGTAGATAAAAAATTACTCCTTCCTTAGTGGGGCTTCTCTTGTAAGACACTAAAACTCCCTTGATGTTTGGAGTTGGTTTACCCAGAAAAATACTTAGGTATTCAAAGTATATTAAGAGAGAGGATTTGGGAAGAATTTTGTATTTGTAAAGTGAGGGAGGATTAGTTTTCCAAGTGGAGGGAGATGGTTTATTTTTACTTGAGGAGATGTAACACCTCGACCCTAGATTCCTAGAGTCGGTGCATTATTTTAATACATTGGCATGATTACAAGGAATCAAGTCTCAAAAGACCGATCAGTTTAGCAGTCTTGGAAAATAGATTACATGCATGAACATTACATTACACTTTCTAACTTACAACATAAAAAAATCCTTTGAGAATTCCATTGTTCCCTTGGAATAAACCTACATCCCAAACATAAAACACTTCTTGGGATCCTGGGAAAATAAAACATAATAAAGGGGTGATATCAAATGCTCAGTAAGGATAAAAATATGGCAGAAACTTTCATAAATAAGCATAAACATTTAAGGAAATGTATAAAACTAAAACAAAATCCTTTTCAACATAAACTTCATCATAAAATGGAAAATATAAATCAAAATAATTCCATTTACTTAATCACATGGATATTCTACTAGTAGAATAATCACATGCAATATCAATAGCCACTTTCATAACGATGGAATGCATAATGCTAGACTTTCATAACCATATAGTCAAGGCCTTGTGCCAAGACTACAAATAAGATTTTATCAAGGCCTTGTGCCAAGACACTAGTTTGTCTCATGAGACCTATCGATGAATCTATGAGCTATAGCGGGCTCCACCCTTCACTTACTAATTCCAATTCATTCCTCATATGAGAAGGTTTAAACATAACATAAACATTCGTATTAAAACTAGCATATGAAATGTCAATACTTTATCCATAAACCATGAATGGTATAAAAATAACACATCCACAGTCAAACATATCACAAAACCTTCAATACAATATGAAAGATTTGTATCATAATAAATCAACTTTAAACAAGTTTAAAATCCATCAAAGGATGCTGAACTAGATGAACATGATTTGTAAAACTCTTTGAGGGAAATATCCCTTTTTCATGAAAACATTTGAAAGTCACACAATTTATAAAGGAATAAATTTGAAGAAATTTTTGAATCAAAATGTATCATACCACTTTGAAACTTTTGAAAGGAATTAACATTTTAAAAACATTCATGTTCATATAGATAAATCCTTAAAAACCATTTTGAAAACATAGATATTAATGAGAATGATTTGGAGGAATAAATATTTAAAGAATTTAAAACGATGTTTTTGTAAAAATTATCTTAAAAGAATCCATTTAAAAACTCTTTCATGAAACATGGATATGGATAATAAATATGTCCCAGTATATACTTACATAAAAACAACCTTGGATAATAAAGAGATTATGAAATTAACTCTTACCCTGCACTTTCCTTTGGTCGATGGTACGTTTAACCTCATGTATAATGACCATAGTATGTTATTAAATTATACCAGAAACATATTCATATTTAATATATCATACATGATTCGTTTATGACTTTATAATACCCATTTAATAATGATTTCCATGTTAAATTAACATTTCGGGTAATAATATCTTTCTTTATCATACGTGTTTTAACTTGTTATTCTTGATCGTATAATTTAGATAATGATTTTAATACTTCCAGAATATAAACCTTGATTTATATATCATATATATTTAGAATATAAATATTTATAATAGAGTGATATATGAAATGGAAAACACCGTTTATGGAGACGTTAGGTTGTACGTATGCATAAACGTTGTTTCTGTTTTCATATCTTATTGAATGGAAGTAAGTGAATAAGATATATGTAAGTGAATAAATACATATATATATATCCAGTATAATTATTATGTCATATATTACATACTTAATAGTAATATATATTTTTATAATCGTCGATGAATGGTGAATGTGGAAATGAATCTCATCGCGTCGTGGAGACGGTAATCCGTATGTACGCACGAGAAACAATATAATTTCCTTAAAAGAGTGGAATTGAATGGTATATTAATTTTACAGAGACATTAGAATGTTATTTTCATTATTTATATAAATATTAATCATCATTATATCCATCCAAATAACATATTGTTTAATAACAAATTACACCACGGTGTGGAGACGGTAAGTCATGCGTACGCACGCATGGTGGCATTATCATTCATAGGATGGATAGAATAATGAATATGATTGTGACATATTTATAATAACATCACAGTATATATAAGTTACTAGATTTATTATTTTGTTATGGTAATAACCAATAAAGAGTAAGTGGAAGAATAAAAGAACTTGAAAGAGGGTAGTGAAATCATTACCTCTTCTTCGGGTTCTTCCTTTTGATTTGATCAAAAGGGCTTATTATGTTGGATTTATGATCAAAGTAAGGACTATAGGATGAATGTAGGATATTTGGTTGGATATTTGGGCAGGTTTTGGCTGATCCAAATGGCATTGGATGTGTGAATTTGAGAGAAGGAGAAATTCCCTTTTATAAGAGGGGTGAGGGGCAACTTAGGAAAAACTTAAAATATTATTTTATAATAAACTTATTTTAGGTTTCTAATGGCTCCAAAATGAATTATTTAAAGTATAAGGAGGATATGGGTCAAAAAACACTCAACTAATAGGTTTTAGACAGGTTTAGGTCACTATATTAACCTTATCTTTTATATTTACCTCTTGGTTAAATAGTTTGACATTTACCATGTCTCTTCGTATTTTTATATTATCTGGTTAATAAACTTACTATAAAATTTTAAGAGAACCCATTGTGGTTCATTAATGACATATATAATATTATTTAATCCCTTTAGCTGAACCTTAGATATTTAAGAATAGAATACCAATTAATAATATAATATTTGTTTTAAAAACTCTTTTACGTCAATTTTGAAACTATTTGGTATTTTGTTTTTTCTAAATTCATAACAGCATTATTACTTCGAAAAAAATCATTTAATAAACCCTAACATGTACTATTAACCTATAAAATTATTTTAATTCATAAAAAGTCTCATATTACATTTATTTGGGTATTTATAATATCAATTATTTTAATATTTCATTAATAAGGTAATTACTGCATCATCATTGTTTCATAAATAAATTAAATCATTTAATGTATAAAAATTATAAATAAAATACCATTATGTAGGAACTCTTTTTATCTTTCTAATAAATATTTATATTTGAATTTATATAATGTGTAACCAAATATTAAAAATGTTTTAGTTATTAAACATTGAATTTAACACTTTTAACTCTTTTTTGAATTAAATAATAATAAATGTCCTAATCTAATCCAAGTGGACCTAAAGGATCATATATTATTCCTAAGGATGTTTTTGGTCGAATTACACTTATCAAATAGAATTAGGACATGTGTCAGGGTAATTATGATATCATTTTTACCCTTAATTGCACTATTTACTTTTAACCGTGGTAAATAAAAGTCAAAAGTTACTATTCAAAAAAATTATTTTCATCTTATTGAACCAAATTTTACTTACTGATATCAATATTATATCTCTGATTTTTGAAATTCAACTCACAGAGAGGTAAAATTAAGTTTTTTTCAAATTTACAAATGCTCCTAGGAGGTTGGTAAAAGACGGTAAAACGTTCGATAAAATTTTATACATCTAATTTTATTATAAAATGACTCCAATAAATTAAATTGAACTTATATAGGTATTATATATATATATTTACTTAAAATAAATTTAAATAAAATAAATAATTATTTAAATAAAAAGTTGGTTTTAAATAATAACACCGTGTTTTCACTATTCATCAAAAATTGAAAGTTTTCAGAAAAATACAAAAAATTTACCCTAAGATAATTTTGATATTATGAATTCAAAAATAAAGTTCATTTTACCAAATTCAAAACATAGAAGCTGAATTTATTAATTTAAAGTTAATTCCCGTTGTCAAAACCAAAAAGCATATTTTTAAGAAATAATAACTATCAAAGGATTGACACTTGTTTATGTCCAATTTCAAAGTGAAATTAATTAAAATGACCAGAAATGGATTAAATGGTAAAAATATAATCTATTTATACTTCCAAACCATTAAAATGTATAATTTAACACTATAAATTATTTTGATTAAAAAAGTTGTTTTCAGTTAAAATATAGTATTTTTCACTATTCACCCAAATATGAAATTTATCAGAAAAATACCAAAAATTTATTGAAAATAAATTCTTATGTCATGATTCTAAAGAAGAAGTTTATTTTGTCAGATTGAATATATAAAAGTTTCAAATATTGGATTTAAAGAGGGTTCTCCATTAAAAGGCGGTAAAATTGCATTTTTTTAAATACTTCTTTTATCTAAAAAATGAATTTGTTCTTACATTATGTCTAAGAAACTCACAATATGGATTCTAAAATTATAAGTATTATATAAAGTTCAAAATTATGTTAATTCTATTCATAACCGCTTTTGAACGGCTAGTTTGGTAAGTCATGGTGCGCTAGAACTCGGTGTTTCTTGTAGTGCAAGTTATTGAATTACTTTGAAGAAATAACATACTATGAAATCTTAGGGTGTTACATTCTTCCATCCTTCAATAAATAGAATCCTCGCAATTTGAAATTGTTTTTCAAAAATAAAAGGTTGAAAATAGAAAATACCTTTGTGGGAAAACCCACATCGAAAAGTGGGTTAATAAAATTTAGTCTTAATAAGAGGAAAAGGGAAATGAAGGGGTCACCACCAAATTATGATTTTGATTAGAAGAAAATTGGTGTCAATTAGAGACAAATAATTAGAGGGAAAATGTAAATATTTATAGGGAGTTATTGAGGTCATCAATAACAAACAAGTGTAAAATTGAAGACCTCAAATCCATCAATCTATGATGATTTAAAATACCATCAGTTCAACAAAACATAAGGTATTAAGATAACACATTTTTGGTTTCAAGATCCCTTCCCTAAAGTTTAATAATTAATTTACCCATAGAATAAGAGTAAAAAAATTATATATATATATATATACACTTGACAAGTAGAGTTTCATCCTTTAACTAATTCCTACCACAAACTTATCTTTCACTCCAAAAGATTTCAAAAAATATATTTTATTCATCCTAATCGTATAGGGTTCCAAAAAAATAATGAATTTATAATTCACCTATCAGACCCTTTAAAAAATAGATTATACAATCCAGGGACTTCACGTAGTCCAGTGGTAGGCGATAAATCCCAATCGCACTATGGTTGTGGGTTTAATTCCCACAGCTTTGTCCAACGCAACGGATTGTCACACGGTCTGTGTGTTGTCCTTTTTATAAAAATCTAAAAATAACCTTAAAAATATTATCCAATTTCAAACTTAATCCATTCCAACCTTTAGACTTATCCAAAATACTTCTATCCAAACTCACAGTCCAAAATTTTTAAGGAAGTTAAACACAATGAAGATCCTTTTATCCACGTAATAACATGTGAACACTTTCATCATGTATTATTTTAAAACATGGTAACACCATGAATTACCATAAAACCTTATTGATTACATTCATGCTCCCTTATCCTTTATATAATACTAGATATATTCCTGATATCCAAAATTTTTGAATATTCCAACAATGATGAAATAAACATACTATTAATCAGTTCCAAGGAAGTCAATAATATCCAATATATTTTATCCAAATAAAAAATCTCTTATTCCAAAATCAGTACCTCATTATCAGGACCATATTAATGATTACCTTTCCTACGACCATGTATTTTCCAAAAAGTGTAGATTACTATTAAGTCACTTTTCCTAGAACCATATAATCTCAAATCCTCAATAAAATAGTACTGCAGTACAATCCTTATTTATCTCCATAATTCATATAACCAGTATATTGTTGAAAAAACACTCAAATGAAATAATTCTATAATAACAACATAAGAACACTAGTCATTCCTCTTCATATGAGGTAGTATCATAACTTTATTATTATCCAATATCATCATTTTAGGTATACTCTGATGACTGGGACATTGATTTTTGTAGTGTCCCAATGCCTTGCAGATGAACCATTTTACATTTGAAACCATTTTCTTACCCTTGCAATCACGTACTTGGTGTCTGTTTTCTCCACACTTATAACAAACTCCCATTCCCATCAAGAATTTACCAAGTTGATTATTTCCACATTTATCACATATGGGAAAATCCTTCTTTCCCCTCTTCCATTAATCCATCTTTCTCTCTAGCATCCTTTTATTCTCTTACTTCCCTTCAAATCCATAGGACTTAGAGAATTCATTACTTATCATATTAACACATGATACTATTTATTCATATGTTGAGAATACGTGGGAGACTATTTCCCTTCTAAATGTTGTCTTAATACTAGGAAATATATGATCCCTTTTTAGTTTTTGGATTATACGTATTGTTGGAGTTCTCATTCCCTCTACTAGGCGCCATTTCTTAACAATGGAATACACTATGCCAGTTTATGAATCACAATTCATAATTCCAAACTTGTAAAATACCTAACGTAAATTGAAAATTTTATGGATATAATATGCAATCATAAAAATGTTTTCTTTGAGAAAGTATTTACTCCTAAATCCTTCATAATGGCTTGTAATGAAAATGTGAATTATCCTATGCATATCCTCTTGGAGTGTCGTGACCAAGAGTGCAGCAAGGCCTGTTGTCGCACACCAGTTCACATTCGAGTCTAGCTCAAAGCGGTGTTTTCAGGTTTTACCCCTAGGTACATCTGTGCTAGATCCACCTCTACCTGCTCGTATCCAGATAGGGATGTACTGCATGGAAAACTCACAAAATCTCTACCATACCAAAATTCTAGGAAGTTCTTCTATACTAATCCTCAAAGTCTATCTTAGGGTAATGTGATCTAATCAGAGTTTATCTAAATATAGTTTCCAAGTTTATTTCTAAACCTCCTCTGATACCAACTATAATTCCCCGACCCTAAATTCCCAGATTCGGGGCATTATTTTAAAACATTTTCATGATTACAAGGAATCAAGCCCCGAAAGACCGATCAGTTTAGCAGTCTTGGAAAATAGATTACATGCATGAATGTTACATTACACTTTATAACACACAACATAATGAAATAATCCTTTGATAATTCCATTTTTACCTTATCTTAACCCTGCATCTCAAACATAAAACACTTCTTGGGATCCTGGGAAAATAAAACATAAGAAAGGTGTATCTCAAATGCTTAGTAAGGATAACAATATAGCGGAAACTTTTATAAATAAGCATAAAAATTTAAGGCAATGTATAAAACTAAAACAAAATCCTTTTCAACAAAACATTCATTATAATATGGAAAATATAAATCAAAATAATTCCATTTACTTACTCACATGGATATTCTACTAGTCAAATAATCACATGCAATATCAATAGCCACTTTCATAACGATGGAATACATAATTCCATAATTTCATAACCACATAGTCAAGGCCTTGTGCCAAGAATCCAAATAAGATTTTGCCAAGGCCTTGTGCCAAGACACTAGTTTGTCTCATGAGACCTACCGATTCATCGAGGAGCTATAGCAGGCTCCACCCGTCACTTACTAATTCCAATGCATTCCTCATATGAAAACATTTAAACATAACATAAACATTCGTATTAAAACTAGCATATGAAATGTCAATACTTTATCCATAAACCATGAATGGTATAAAAATAACACATCCACAGTCAAACATATCACAAAACCTTCAATACAATATGAAATATTTTTATCATAATAAATCAACTTCAAACAAGTTTAAAATCCATCAAAGGATGTTGGCATAGATGAAAATTATTTGTAAAACTCTTTGAGAGAAATATCCCTTTTTCATGAAAACATTTAAAAGTCACACAATTTAGAAAGGAATACATTTAAAGAAATTTTTGAATCAAAATTTCCCATACCACTTTGAAACTTTTGAAAGGAATTAACATTTTAAAAACATTCATGTCGATATAGATAAATCCTTAATAACCATTTTGAAAACATGGAAAATAATGAGAATGATTTATAGGAATAAATATTTAAAACATTTAAAATGATGTTTTAGTAAAAAGTATCTTAAAATAATCTCTTTGAAAACTATTTCATGAAACATGGACATGGATAATAAATATTTCCCAGTACATACTTACATAAAAACAACATCGGATAATAAAGAGATTGTGAAATTAACCCTTACCTTGCACTTTCATTTGGTCGGGGGTACGTTTAACCTCCTGTATAATGACCATAGTATGTTATTAAATTATACTAGAACCATATTCATATTTATTATATCATACATGATTAATTTATTAATTTATACTACCCATTTAATAATGATTTCCATGTTAAATTAACATTTCGGGTAATAATTGCTTTCTTTATCGTACGTGTTTTAACTTGTTATTCTTGATCGTATCATTTAGATAATGATTTAAATACTTACAGAATATAAAACATTATTTATATATAATATATATTTAGAATATAAATATTTATAATATATAGATATATGAAATGGAAAACACCGTTTATGGAGACGGTAGGTCGTACGTACGCATAAACGCTGTTTCTGTTTTCATATCATATTGAACAGAAGTAAGTGAATAAGATATATGTAAGTACATAAATACATATATATATATATATATACATATATATACATATATATATATCATCAGTATCATTATTATTTCATATATTACATACTTATTAGTGATATATATTTTTATAATCGTCGATGAATGGTGAACGTGGAAATTAATCTCATCGCATCGTAGAGACGGTAATCCGTACGTATGCACGAGTGACAATATCATTTCCTTAAAGGTGTGTAATTGGATGGTATATTAATTTTACAGAGACATTATCATGTTATTTTCATTATTTATATACATATTATTCATCATTATATTCATCCAAATAACATAGTTTTGAATAACAAATTACACCACGGCGTGGAGACGGTAAGTCGTATGTACGCACGCATGGTGACATTATCATTCATAGGATGGATAGAATAATGAATATGTTTGTGCCATATTTATAATAAAATCATATTATATATAAGGTACTGGATTTATTATTTTGTTATGGTAATAACAAAGAAATAGTAAGTGGAAGAAGAAAAGAACTTGAAAGAGGGTGGTGAAATCATTACCTCTTCTTCAGGTTCTTCCTTTTGATTTGATCAAAAGGGATCCTTATGTTAGATTTATGACCAAAGTAAGGCCTATAGGATGAAGTTAGGATAGTTGAAATGATATTTGGGTAGGGTTTGTCCAAGCCAAATGGCTTTGGAGGTGTTAATTTGAGAGAAGGGGAAGTGCCCTTTTATAAGAGGGGTGAGGGGCACCTTAGGAAAAAATTAAAATATTATTTTATAATAAAATCATTTTCGTTTTATAGTGGCTCCAAAATGAATTATTTAAAGGATAAGGTGGGTATGGTTCAAAAACCACTCAACTAATAGTTTTTAGATAGGTTTGGTTCACTATATTAACCTTATCTTTTATATTTAACTCTTAGTTAAATAGTTTGACATTTACCATGTATCTTTGTATTTTTATATTATATGGTTAATAAACTTACTATAAACTTCCAAGAGAACCTCAAGTAGTTCATTAATTACATATATAATATTATTTAATCCCTTTGTCCGAACCTTATATTTTTAGGAATAGAATACCAATTACTAATATAATATTTGTTTTAAAAACTCTTTTATGTCAATTTTGACACTATTTGGTATTTTGTTTTTGCTAAATTCATAATAGCATTTTTACTTCAAAAACAATTTATTTAATCAACACTAACATGTCATATTAACCTATAAAATTATTGGAATTAATAAAAAGTCTCAAATTACATTTATTTTGGTATTTATAATATCAATTATATTAACATTTCATTAATAAGGTAATTATTGCATCATCATTGTGTCATAAATAAATTACATTATTTAATATCTAAAAATTATAAATAAATTACCATTATTTAGGAAATCTTTTTATCTTTCTAATTAATATTTATAGTTGAATTTATATGTAAGAACCCAGTTTTTGCTGTGAAAGACTTTGGAATATTCTTGATGATATTCCAGAGCAGCGCCTTCAGACGGCATGCAATTCCGATCCCCGGAGTGGCCAGAATTAAATTTTCAGTGCGTTCACACTGGAAACGCCAAATAAATGGGATAACTCCTAAACAGTGATCCGGATCAGAGATCTGAGTGTACGGATGGGTCCGGAATGGGGTGTTTACCCTAGGAACGATATAAAACTTGTCGGCATGGGACATTTGGACCCCTTGCCCACTTCTGGAACGTTAAATGGATTAATTAATTAATTAATTTTTTTGTTTAATGTTGAAACGCAGGTATCTTTTAAAAGGTGGTTCGTATTGGAAAACCGAGGGCACCATTGTGTTCAGAGCGTGCCGTTTACCCTAAGAGGGGTATAATTTTCGCGAGCGCGGGCCGTTTGTGAAAATGGCTCCAGGGGCATTTTCGTAATTTGGCGGCCTCGGGCTCTAAGTTTAATAACTTTTGAACGGAGTCTCAGATTAAAATTCCGAGACAGTCGTTGTGCTTGGGAGGTGGTGTTTACCCAGGGGAGGCTTAACCTCAGCCCTGCTGAGGGTTCGGGTTCGGGCCTACGGACGGGTGGTTAAGCATTTTCTATTTAAACGCTTAACACACCCCTTCCTCTTCTTCTTCCCCAACAGGACAGCCGCAGGAGGCAGCCTCTCCTCTCCTCCTCCAACTCCAGTGAGGAAGCTCCGGCAAGGCGAGCTCCGGCAAGGTGCGGTGGTGCCGGTGGGTTGACGGCGAAGCGACGGGCATCGCCCAAGAGGTAGGGTTATGTTTTTGCGTTTTAATTCACGGACCACCCTTTGAACCCCAATTTTAGCGTCTATTTGTTGTTTTCTTTTTGAACAAAGCCTGTGGATGCATAGTACACAATTTTTTCTTTCCGTCGCTTCTTTTGGAATAAAATTCCGAGCTCGGTGGCGCCCGCAATCATCCGCCAAAGATTGCGGGTTTTCGGTTTCCGGCGGGTTCGAGCGGTGGCGCGGCTCGGCGGAGAAGGCGGCGCGCGGGTGGTTTCAGCGGTCGGCGGTGCGGGGGTTCGGCGCAGCACCGGGCAAGAACGAATTCTGGCTAGGGTGAGGGAGCGGCGTCCGGCGGAGGAGGGAAGACCCGTGCGCGGTCTTCCCGGGGTCAGCGAGGACCGGCTTCAGCCGGTCCGTTTCATAGGAGGAAAGGACCCGCCTCATGCGGGTCCTGCACTGCAACAGGAGACCGGACTTTTGGCTGGTCGGATGAGGAGGGCCAGACCTGCTCGGGTCTGGCAGTTTGAGGTGGGCCGCGGCCAGCGGGCCGGGGGCTCGGACCGGCCCGGGTAGGCCCCCTTGCACTCGAGGGGCCGTAACTCTTAAACGGCGCGTCCGATTGACGCGCCGTCTGCGGAAGTGGAACCGTATTGACGAGGCGGTCTTTTTGAAATTGTTTCGGTAATTTTTAATTCCAAAAACGATAGGTCTCGGTGGCGCGACACGTACGTCGAGGGGTTTGATGTCTTTCCAGGAATCTTGTTTTGAGCGGCGCGGACGCATGCGACGTCCGCTTTGAGTGTCGTCAGTTGCGTTGGGACCCTGGCGCAAGGGCGAAGGTTTCTAGGGCAGTTTCAGGCGTTGAGACTGGATTTGAGGCACGGGCCCCACGGCCTGTCTTTTGAGCTGCGAGCAGCGTTTAGCGGATTTTGCATCGGACGTCCGTTCGGGGCATGCGAGCAGTCGATCATGGATGTTTTTCTGAAGGGATTGCAATGGTGCCATCCGCCCGCTATAATTCCGCATGATGGTGCGGGCCCCGCGAGGGCCGTTTCGGGAGTTGACGGTGATTTCCAGTTTTATCACCGGGCGACCATTTTGGACAATTGAATAGTCCATTTTGTGTACTTTTTCGAGAGGATCGCAATGGTTCGATCCGTTCGTTGAGTTTCGGGACCGAGATGCGGGTCCCACGAAGCACCGCTCATGTGCGGTGCGCCGGAACGTATCTTTTTCTCCGGATATCCGTTGCACTCATGTGAGTAGTGCTTTTGACGTATTTTCCCGAGGGGGTCGCAATGGTGCGATGCGCCCAACTGTTTTTGCGGCCGAGGATCGGGATCACGGGACGTCGTTCGGGCGTGAGGCGGTGTTGGTGACTTTTCCGTTGGATATCCATTCGAGGCGAGTAAGTAGTCGATCTCGCGTGTTTTTCCGTGAGGATTACAACGGTGCGATCCGTTTGGTTGTGCAGAGCATCTTGCGCGATCTTGTTAAAAGTGGAAGCATGGAAGGTGCTCCAGTGGTGGTTCGCCCTACCTTGTTTGTAGCGACCCTTGGAGTGTGATCGCGCACTCTGGGGAGAGTGATATAATGGCTCATAAGATGTGGTTGGTTGTGCCTCAGCCGATGAGGTGGCAGGTTGGAGTAGTTATGTCACGCCTTCGCATTGACGTTGGGTGCCGGGTGCATGATAGCCTATGGGCTGGAACGAGGTATACCCTGGGAGTATACGGGAGTGCTTGGAGGTACGTGTGGTTTGTACCTGAGATGTTCATGCGCTTGGTTGGGGTTGACTTGGGGCCACACGTCGTGTGGGCCCCATGTGCATGTCGTGTTCTGCCTTACGTACTTGACCTCTCGCGGCGTAGAGGGTCCCTCTGTGTGTTTGTTTGACCAGAAGGGTGGAGCTCTTCCCCGGGCTCTGTGCTCGTTTGTTGACCGTCAGGATTGAGTGGTCTCCCCCTGGTTTCATTCTCGATGGATCGGCCGGTAGCGGTGTTAGTGACACCTAGTGATGGAACAGGCGCTGAACCCCTTTGGGTGAGTTGTGCTGGAGTTGGGTGGTTGCGTGATACCTACTCCGTGTTCGGTTGGCCAGTGTCGTACCCTCCAATGGAGATGGCCAGGGCGGTTATGAGTTTTACCCTCCAGCGGGGCTGGGCAGTGGGTTACTCATCTGCTTTTAGGGTCTACCCTCCTGCAGAAACTGGGCAGTGGGTCACCCGACGCACTTAGGGTCTACCCTCCAGCAGAGACTAGGCAGTGGTTCACCCAACGACCTCTTAGGGTCTACCCTCCAGCAGGGCTGGGCAGTGGGTCGCCCGTCGTCTAGTTCCAGGTCTACCCTCCAGCGGGGCTGGCTAGTGGATCGCATGTCGAATTATTCCTGGTCTACCCTCCAGCGGGGCTAGGCAGTGGGTCGCCTGATGATGTAATAAGGTCTACCCTCCAGCGGGGCTGGCCAGTGGGTCGCCAGATGATGTGTTATGGTTTACCCTCCAACAGGGCTAGGCAATGGGTCACCCAGTATCTTAACATGGTTTACCCTCCAGCAGGGCTGGGCAGTGGGTCTCTTGATGATGTGTTGGAGTTTACCCTCCAGTAGGGTTGGGCAGTGGGTCACCCGATATCTGGTTACGAGTTACCCTCCAGCAGGGTCAGGCAGTGGGACACCTTCTGGCATTCCAGACTCATTCCTTCCTACTAGGCTAGTTTGTGGCTTTCCTCCGTGGTTACCGGGGCGGGATCCTTGGTTGTACGGGTCAGTGTTGTGACAGATTGATTTTAAGGAGACCTCTCGACTACAGGGTAGTGACGAGGTGTGGTTTGACTTTCCCTAGAAATCTCAAGTACGAGGGGAACCTTCCCCACCGAGACGCGTTCTTGTGACGCGATCTAAAACCGTTCGGGCGAGTCAGTGCTGCCCAAAGCGGATAGTGTCGAAGTGCGGTGATTGAGCCCCTTTGCTTGTAGTTCGGGGCAGACGTGGGGGATTCTGGGCGACGATGACGATTATGTCTGGGACTGTTGGTGACTCACCTTTCTTGGGCTGAGCTACAGGACGGAGATCCCCTTACGAGCTTGTTCGGGCTTCTTGTCGAGCATACATATATGTATATACCTTGTTCGAGTACCCACTTCTTGGGCCTAGTTACTCTCCCTCCAGGGGAGGCGAAGACGTGCGGGGTATGCCACGTGCTTTCCGCTTCTAGCTTCTCGTGGTTGGATGAGTCTACTCTCCTACTATATGTAGCGAAGACTCGACGAGAAGTTCATCTTCTCACCGTTTCTAGCTCCTTGTGCCTGGACGAGTCTACTTCCTTTCTCTTGTTGGGTTGAGCTGGACTCTTTACTGTACTCTCTGTTGTACTCCTTTACTTTTCCTGTTCGCTCTACTGCTCACCCTTCGGTACCTCCTTTGTTTCTCCCTCGAGCCTTCGGCGTATCCTACTGAGTATTTTTATACTCACCCGTGCTTGGGATATGCCCGCACTTGGTGTGCCCTTACAGGTGACGGACAGGTGGAGCGTGACTTCGGTGGAGCGTAGGAGCTTGGGAGCTTGGACCGCATGCGGAGGTCGTGGCCAGGTTTCAAGTGGGAGACCCGTCAGCTATTTCTTTTTTTTACCTATTGCCGGGTTGTGGCACTTTTCTGGTTGGGCGCGTGTTTTTCCCCTTTTTTCCTTTTCAGCTCTTTTCTTGTACTTGTAGAGGTCGATGCACTTTGTGGTATATATATGGTAGTTGCCCTTTCCTTTTCTTTGCTTGTCTTTTCTTTTACTCTGCACTTTTTCATTGAGTGTTCTGCGTGTGTGTGTACAGGTACTTAGGAAAATGCCTCCCCGAGTTATTGTGCCTTCGGCTCTAGTCGCCAGCCCCTGGCCTATGGAGGCGGGCATGTGGTAGTTGCGGATCGAGCCTCGGTAGGGTCGGGTCATGACAAAGTGGTATCAAAGGTGGTTCGTTCTTTGGGACATTGTGCAGACGTCCCTAAAAGAGGAATTGGTTGGGATATAGGGCAACAGTGTTAATGTGTCTCGAGAGCGGCTCTCAGGCCAGGGAGTCTAGTAATGGTGCGACGGCCGACGTATCCATTCACGAGGACCCTGATAACCCTCTTTTCGACTCGGCATGCTGAGACACTTGTTGCAGGGAATTTGTTTGTGCATCACATAGGACTGAGTCTTGACTGTCCTTCTTGAGTCAGCTCCCCATCGTTGTTGTTGTGGTATATACATATATGCTCATCTGACCGCGGCACTCCTTGATAATATTCAGGATGTCTCCGCGAGGACATGCAGCCAAGATACCAGCTTTGGTTCGTGAAGACGACCCTGTGAGCTACGAGGCCACGGTCCAGGACCCATCATGCGAGCCCCTTTCACCGGGTGGGCTGGTAGCAGCACCCCCACCTATTGAGCAGCCGGCAGTTTCAGCAGAGCAGGCTGAGCTTGAGAGCTGGTTGAGCGCGCTCCGTGAGTTCCAGCGGCAGGGACTGTTGAGGTTCAGTGGTGAGCCAGACCCTCAGGCAGTAGAGGCTTGGCTCGAGACAGTGGGTTGCTTTTTCAGGCTTGTGCAGATGCCGATATATCAGAGAGTGGCTTTGACAGCCAGCCTTTTTCTTGGATCAGCTTGGCATTGGTGGAGTCTGGTGACTCGGTTTCTTGAAGAGACATCACTTTTGTGGGGCGACTTTTGGTTGTTTTTTCGTGAGGAGTTTTTCCCCTCCTTCTTGCGCTCAGTTCGGATTCAGGATCTCCTGCAGTTTCAGCAGGGAGGGATGAAGGTGTCCAAGTACGCGGCTAGTTTTCCAGACCGTGCACGCTTTTACCCGGACTTGGTCCATGACGACAACCTCCAAGCGCGGAAGTTTGACCAGGGTCTCCGCCGAGAGATTCGTGTGGTCATACTACCCTTGGGCATTTCCACATATTCCGGGGTGCTAGATCAGACACTGGTGACATAGGGCTTCCTGTCATGTTTTGTGATTGGTAGTGGCAGTGGGCGCGACGGAGCCGGGACGTCAGACGTAGCTAGCAGGCGTCGGGGGACAGGACTTCGATGCAGGTGGCCTTCCCACTGCCGGTTTCGGAGATGTGGTCATATACCACTATGGCGAAAAGTCGCAGGGCCTCAGCCAAGGATGCCCTTCTGTGAGTGGATCCCGAGCCGTGGTCGTACACCACAGTGGCGCTGGAGGGCACCAGGGCAGCCCAGAGAGCGCCAGTGCTATGCTTGTGATGGGCGAGGTCACTTGGCATGAGACTGCCCGACCTGAGTTGCTGAGAGCTTCGGGCAGGTAACAGGCGCACCACCATGACAGAGGTAGCGCCGTGATCGGAGTAGTACCCAGAGAGGTGGTGCTAGTAGAGGAGCGGGAGGAGCTGGAGGTGGGGTATGACGTTACAAGATCTCCCCATCACCACTAGGAGGTCCACGTCAGGCTCCGGGAGCTGACTGTTGGGACCGCGGGTAGCCGCGAGCTTTGGATGCCTACGATCCTACAGAGCATGGGATGGTGAGAGGTACCCCTTGCGACTCTTCTACTTCTTGCAGTAGAATTGTTAGGCTCTGTGTGTGAAAGGCTTTTCTCCCTGCTCCTAGTTTGAGGTGTTACCAGGGTGATGCAGGGCGTCGGGTGTAACCCTCTGTTGTTAAGGAAAAGGGTGTGAGACCTTTTCCTTTAGTCAATGGTGTTGGCTCCTTCGCCTGTTGAGCGTGTAAGAGAGCATCGACTGTGGAATCTTGCATGACCAGATATCCTTGGGTGCTTCACCATATGGATATTCAGAAGGAGGGAATCACCGGGCCTTGTTCTAGGTGCGGGCGGTGATTCCAGTCACGACATGCAACGTAGAGGTTGGACCGAGGAGGTGAGCTACCCCCGAGGGCCTTCGGGTCGTTTGAGACCATGCAGAGGGATGGCGAGGTTCCCTACCGCCTTTCCCTCACCCCAAAGTCTGGAGTGGGTGCACGACATCGGCAAGGGCTGACCTCGCATGAAAGGATCAATCCTTTGGTCCGTGTGCAGTGACGCAGAGCTGTGCGTGGGTTCTTCTGGGTATAGGAAAGCCAGGTGTGGGCTTAGTACCCTGTGTTGCTCCCTAGTTTTGCTTTTCGGGGATGAAAATCTTGAAGGAGGGAATGATTTAAGAACCTGGTTTTTTCTGTGAAAGACTTTGGAATATTCTTGATGATATTCCAGAGCAGCGCCTTCAGACGGCATGCGATTTCGAGCCCCGGAGTGGCCGGAATTAAATTTTCAGTGCATTCACACTAGAAACGCCAAATAAATGGGATAACTCCTAAACGGTGATCCGGATCAGAGATTTGAGTGTACGGATGGGTCCGGAATGGGGTGTTTACCCTATTAACGACAAAAAACTTGTCGGTGCGGGACGTTTGGACCCCTCGCCCGCTTCTGGAACGTTAAACGGATTAATTAATTAATTAATTTGTTCATTTAATGTTGAAATGCAGGTATCTTTTAAATGGTGGCTTGGATTGGAAAACCGAGGGCACCATTGTGTTCGGATCGTGTCGTTTACCCTAATAGGGGTATAAGTTTCGCGGGCACGGGCCGTTTGTGAAAAATGGCTCCAGGGGCGTTTTCGTAATTTGGCGGCATCGGGCGCTAAGTTTAATAACTTTTGAACGGAGTCTCAGATTAAAATTATGAGACCTATGTTGTGCTCGGGAGGTGGTGTTTACCCTAGGGGAGGCTTAACCTTGACCCTGCTGAGGGTTTGGGTTCGGGCCGACGGACGGGTGGTTAAGCATTTTCTATTTAAACGCTTAACACACCCATTCCTCTTATTCTTCCCCACCTGGATAACCGCAAGAGGCAGCCTCCCCTCTCCTCCTCCATCTCTAGCAAGGAAGATCCGGCGAGGTGAGCTCCGGCAAGGTGCGGTGGTGCCGGCGGGTTGACGGCGAAGCGATGGGCGTCGCCCAAGAGGTAGGGTTATGTTTTTGCGTTTTAATTCCTGGACCTCCATTTGAACCGCAATTTTAGCGTCGATTTGTTGTTTTCTTTTCGAAAAAATCCCGTGGACGCGTAGTACACAATTTTTTCTTTCTGTATCTTCTTTCGAAATCAAATTTTGAGCTCGGTGGCTCCCGCAATCATCTGCCAAAGATTTTGGGTTTTCGGTTTCCAGCGGGTTCGAGCAGCGGCGCGGCTCGGCGGAGAAGGTGGCGCGCGGGTGGTTTCGGCGGTCGGCGGTGCGGGGGTTCGGCGCAGCACTGGGAGAGCATGGCTGCTGGCCAGGGTGAGGGAGCGGTGTCAGGCGGAGCGGCCGCGGAGGAGGCCAGCGCGCCGGTTCAGTCCGGCGGAGGAGGGAAGACTCGTGCGCGGTCTTCCCGGGGTCAGCGAGGACCGGCTTCGGCCGGTCCATTTCAAAGGAGGCAAGGACCTGCCTCATGTGGGTCCTGCGCTGCAACAGGAGACCAGAATTTTGGCCAGTCGGCTGAGGAGGGTCGGACCCGCTCAAGTCCGGCGGTTTGAGGTGGGCCGCGGCCAGTGGGCCAGTGGCTCGGACCGGGTCGGCCGGGGTGGACCGGCCCGGGTAGGCCCCCTTGCACTCGGGGAGGCGTAACTCTTAAACGGCACGTCTGATTGACGTGTCATCTATGGAGGTGGAACCATATTGACGTGGTGGTCTTTTTAAAATGGTTTCGGGAATTTTTAATTCCCGAAACGATATGCCTCGGTGGCGCGACACGTACATCGAGGGGTTTGACGTCTTTCCGGAAATCTTGTTTTGAGCGGCGCGGATGCATGCGACGTCCGCTTTGAGTGCCGTCAGTTGCGTTGGGACCCTGGCGCAAGGGCGAAGGTTTCCAGGGCGGTTTCGGGCATTGAGACTGGATTTGAGGCGCAGGCCCCACGGCCCGTCTTTTGAGATGCGAGCAGCGTTTAGCGGATTTTGCATCGGACGTCTGTTCGGGGCGTGCGAACAGTCGATTCTGGATGTTTTTCCGAAGGTATTGCAATGGTGCCATCCGCCCGCTATAATTCCGCACGATGGTGCGGACCCCGCGAGGGCCGTTTCGGGATTTGACGGTGATTTCCAGCTTTATCACCGGGCGACCATTTTGGACAAGTGAATAGTCCATTTCGTGTAATTTTTCGAGAGGATCGCAATGGTGCGATCCGTTCGTTGAGTTTCGGGACCGGGATGCAGGTCCCACGAAGCACCGATCGTGTGCGGTGCGCTGGAACGTATCTTTTTCTCCGGATATCTGTTGCACTCATGTGAGTAGTGCTTTTGACATGTTTTCCCGAGGGGATCGCAATGGTGCGATGCGCCCGACTGTTTTCGGGGTCAAGGATCGGGATCACGGGATGTCGTTCGGGCGTGAGGCGGTGTTGCTGACTTTTCCATTGGATATCCCTTTGAGGCGAGTAATTAGTCGATCTCGCGTGTTTTATCGCGAGGATTACAACGGTGCAATCCGTATGTTTGTGCGGAGCCTCTTGCGCGATCTTGTTAAAAGTGGAAGCATGGAAGGTGCTCCAGTGGTGGTTCTCCCTACCTTGTTTGTAGCGAACCCTTGGCGTGTGATCGCGCACTCTGGGGAGAGTGATATAAATGGATCATAAGATGTGGTTGGCTATGCCTCAGCCGATGAGGTGGCAGGTTGGAGTAGTTATGTCACGCCTTCACGTTGACGTTGGGTGCCGGGTCCATGATAGCCTATGAGCTGGAACAAGGTATACTCTGGGAGTATACGGGAGCGCTTGGAGGTATGTGTGGTTTGTACCTGAGATGTTTGTGTGCTTGGTCGGGGTTGACTTGGGGCCACACATCGTGTGGGCCCCATGTGTGTGCCGTGTTCTGCCTTACGTACTTGACCTCTCGCGGCGTAGAGGGTCCCTCTGTGTGTTTGTTTGACCAGCAGGGTGGAGCACTTCCCCTAGCTCTGTGCTCGTTTGTTGACCAGCAGGATTGAGTGGTCTCCCCCTGGTTTCATTCTCGATGGATCGGCCGGTAGCGGTGTTAGTGACACCTAGTGATGGAATAGGTGTTGAACCCCTTTGGGTGAGTTGGGCTGGAGTTGGGTGGTTGCGCGATACCTACTCCGTGTTCGGTTGGCCAGTGTCGTACCCTCCAGTGGAGATGGCCAGAGCGGTTCTGAGTTTTACCCTCCAGCGGGGCTGGGCAGTGGGTTACTCATCGGCTTTTAGGGTCTACCCGCCAGCAGAGACTGGGCAGTGGGTCACCCGATGCACTTAGGGTCTACCCTCCAGCAGAGACTGAGCAGTGGGTCACCCAACGACCTCTTAGGGTCTACCCTTCAGCAGGGCTGGGCAGTGGGTCACCCGTCGTCTAGTTTCAGGTCTACCCTCTAGCACGGCTGGGCAGTGGGTCTCCTATCAACTTATTCCTGGTCTACCCTCCAGCGGGGCTGGGTAGTGGGTCGCCTGATGATGTAATAAGGTCTACCCTTCAGCGGGGCTGGGCAGTGGGTCACCGGATGATGTGTTATGGTTTACCCTCCAGCAGGGCTGGGCAGTGGGTCACCCAGTATCTTAATATGGTTTACCCTCTAGCGGGGTTGGGTAGTGGTTCTCTTGATGATGTGTTGGGGTTTACCCTCCAGCAGGGTTGGGCAGTGGGTCACCCGATATTTGGTTACGAGTTACCCTCCAGCAGGGTCGGGCAGTGGGACACCTGCTGGCATTCCAGACTCAGTCCTTCCTACTAGGCTAGTCTGTGGCTTTCCTCTGTGGTTACCGGAGCGGGATCCTTGGTTGTACAGGTCAGTGTTGTGACGACTTGATTTTGAGGAGACCTCTCGACTGCAGGGCAGTGACGAGGTGTGGTTTGACTTTACCTAGAACTCTCAAGTACGAGGGGCACTTTCCCCACCGAGACGCGTTCTTGTGACGCGATCTAAAACCGTGTGGGCGAGTCAGTGCCGCACAAAGCGGATAGTGTCGAAGTGCGGTGATTGAGCCCCTTGGATTGTAGTTCGCGGCAGACGTGCGGGATTCTGGGCGACGATGATGGTTATGTCTGGGACTGTTGGAGACTCACCTTTCTTGGGCTGAGCTACGGGACGGAGATCCCCTTACAAGCTTGTTCGGGCTTCTTGTCAAGCATACATATATGTATATAACTTGTTTGAGTACCCACTTCTTGTGCCTGGTTACTCTCCCTCCAGGAGAGGCGAAGACTCATGGGGTATGCCACGTGCTTTCCGTGTCTAGCTTCTCGTGGTTGGATGATTCTACTCTCCTGCTATAGGTAGCGAAGACTCGACGGGAAGTTCATCTTCTCACCGTTTCCAGCTCCTTGTGTCTGGAGGAGTCTACTTCCTTTCTCTTGTTGGGTTGAGCTGGACTCTTTACTGTACTCTCTATTGTACTCCTTTACTTTTCCTGTTCGCTCTACTGCTCACCCTTCGGTACCTCCTTTGTTTCTCCCTCGAGCCTTCAGGGTATCCTACTGAGTATTTTTATACTCACCCCTGCTTGGGCTTTGCCCGTACTTGGTGTGCCCTTGCAGGTGACGGACTGGTGGAGCGTGACTTCGGTGGAGCGTAGGAGCTTGGGATCTTGGACCGCATGCGGTGGTCGTGGCCAGGTTTCAGGTGGGAGACCCGTCAGAAGTTTCTTTTTGTTTACCTGTTGTCGGGTTGTGGCACTTTTCTGGTTGGGCGCGTGTTTTTCCCCTTTTTCCCTTTTCAGCACTTTGCTTGTACTTGTAGAGGTCGATGCACTTTGTGGTATATATATGGTAGTTGCCCTTTCCTTTTCTTTTCTTGTCTTTTCTTTTACTCTGCACTTTTGCATTGAGTGTGCTGCATGTGGGTGTAAAGGTACTTAGGCAAAGGCCTCCCCGAGTTATTGTGCCTTCGGTGCTGGTCACCAGCCCCTAGCCTATGGAGGCGGGCCTGGGGTAGTTACGGCTCGAGCCCGGGTAGGGTCGGGTCATGACATTATATTATGTATAACCCTATATTAAAAAAGGTTTAGTTATTAAACTTTGAATTTAACACTTTTAACTCTTCGTTAAATTAAATAATAATAAATGTCCAAATCTAATACAAGTGGACCTAAAGGATCATATTTTATTCCTAAGGTTGTTTTTTTCGAATAACACTTATTCAACAGAATTAGAACATTTGTTAGGGTAATTATGATATCATTTTTACCCTTAATTACCTTATTTACTTTTAACCGTGGTAAATAAAAGTCAAAAGTTACTATTCACCAAAAATTATTTTCATATTATTGAACCACATTTTACTTACTGATATCAACCGTGTCTCTCAGATTTTTGAAATTCAACTCACATAAGCGGTAAAATTATGTTTTTTTGAAATTTGCAAATGCTCCTAGGAGGTGGGTAAAAGACGATAAAACATTCGATAAAATTTTATACATCTAATTTTATTATAAAATGACTCCAATAAATTAAATTGAACTTATATAGGTATTATATATATATTTTGACTTAAAATAAATTTAAATAAAATAAGTAATTATTTAAATAAAAAGTCGGTTTTAAATAATAACACCGTGTTTTTCACTATTCATCAAAAATTGAAATTTTTCAGAAAAATACCAAAATTTACCTTAAGCTAATTTTGATATTCTGAATTAAAAAATGAAGTCCATTTTACCAAATTCAAAACATATAAACTACTTTTATTAATTTAAAATTAATTCCTATTGTCAAAACGAAAAATCGTATTTTTAAGAAATAATAACTATCAAAAGATTGACACTTGTTTATGTCAAATTTCAAAGTAAAATTACTTAAAATGACCAGAATTGGATTAAATGGTAAAAATATAATCTATTTATACTTCCAAACCATTAAAATGTATAATTTAACACTATAAATTATTTTGATTAGAAAAGTTGTTTTCTGTTAAAATATAGTATTTTTCACTATTCACCCAAATATGAAAGTTATCAGAAAAACACCAAAAATTTATTGAAACTGAATTATTATGCCCCAATTATAAAGAAGAAGTTTATTTTATCAAATTGAATATATAATGGTTTCAAATATTGGATTTAAAGAGGGTTTTCTATTAAAAGGAGGTAAAATTGCATTTTTTTTATAAATACTTCTTTTATCTGAAAAAAAATGAAATTGTTCTTCCATTATGTCTAAGAAACTCACAATATGGATTCTAAAATTTTAAAAATTATATAAAGTTCAAAATTATGTTAATACTATTCATAACCGCTTTTGAACGGCTAGTTTGGTAAGTCATGGTGCGCTAGAACTCGGTGTTGCGTGTAATGAAAATTATTGAATTACTTTGAAAAAATAATGTACTATCAAATCATGGGGTGTTATAGGAGAGGGGTATTTTTAGAAAAATATATTGAATAAAATTTTATATCCATGGTAAAACTTGTAATAGTGAATTTTTTTACAAGATAAATCATATATAAAAAACATATAATGGTTTGAGGACTTTAAACACATTTATTATTCAAATTAACTTAGTTTATTAAAAATGAATGTATAAAAAAAGAAAATTTGTTATTTTAAGGGTTCACTTTTGACTTTAGGTTTTGGAAAATGGTTTCTGGGTTTAAAAATTAAGAGTATTGTATTTTAATGACTAATTTATTAAATTAAATATATTTTGTCTGAACATAAATTTATATAAATTATAAGGTCATTATTACATCATGAATGATGTTATTTAAGATGCACCACTTATGAGAAAAACTATATTTTTACTTTTCACTATAAAATTGAAGTACTTCAGAAAATTATCAAAAAATAATCCTTAGGAAATTTTGAAATGATTATTTTGAAAATGATATTAATTTTATCAAAATAAATTTTTAACATAGGTTATTTTAATTTTTAATATAAAAAATATGATTTTTACGAAATACTTAAAACTACAGTTTATCAAAAATGTGCTTATATTTTATTTGAGTTTTTAAATCATGGTATTTATTTTTTAGAATTATAATATTTATATTTACTTAAATTAATCATGATAAATATTATTTATATCACAATTTATTATTATTTGGTTAAATTACTATTCTAACGATTAGATTACTATTCCCAATGGTCAGGTTACTATTTCCAATGGTTAGGTTACTATTCCAATGGTCACATTACTATTCCAACATTCAAATTATCTCTTATAAATACAACTTAATTATTTAACTCAATATTACCTAAAATTCCTCCCAAGGTTATATATTTTCATTTTTTAAGATGTTGATTGGTTTACTAATATTTTGTTTTATTTCTATAGTGTGCGTCATGGGGGCGATGATTATAATAGATTGGAGTGATCTATATTTTCCCATTTTATAATTTCAATTTTATATTTTTTTCAATTTTAATGTTTTTAATTTTCATTGGTCTTGTTTCTGATTAATGTAACATTACTTTTTTATTTATTTTTATGATCTATGTGTATAATATTATATAGTGTAATATAACACACATTTATTTCTATAGACAAATATTATCTATAAATTTTAGTTTGTTTCATTTATTTCAAGAAAATAATTTTATTTTTATTTAATAATAAAGAGATATATTAACACGTGAATAATTAGTAATTTATAAAAATATATAGTTAATATACCAAAAGTCATTTTTCTATAAAAACGGTTTTTTCTATATTTTATGTTATAATTAACAATAGAACTCATAAATTTTAGGATGTGAATTTGAAAAAAATTAAAATAATTTCTTTATTTTTCATGGATATATTAGCTTAAGATTAATTTTTAATGTTTTTCAAAAACAATCTCTGTTTTGTTAAATAAAAAAAATACTAATTTTGCTAATAATATCACTTTTATATAAATATTAAGTTATTGAAATATTTTTGATATAGAAATATATATATTTATAAATTAAAATAAATCATTTAAAATTAATATTTTCAATTTATAAAACCAATTAATATCATTTTAGAAAATAAATTAATATTTTATGAAAACTATTTGCATATGTTTCTCCAATTAGATTTACACATGGAGAGATTAGGTTTTGAATTTATTTTTAATGTAAAATAAACCTTATTTTAACAATTATAATATTCTTAATATAATTATTATTGATAATTTTGATAATTTGGTCTTATACATAAGATTTATTCTTAAAAATACACTTTTTAATGAAAAACGGGTTTTTTATACATTACAATCGCTTATGTTAATATTAATTTCCATTCACATAGAAAGTTAATTTGATAAAATGATTCATATATTTCATATAATAATTTTCATATCTTTTAATATGAAAAATTAAATTTTTGGGAATAAAATTTGGATTGGTAGGATTAATATTAATTACCATGATAATGGTGAAACAATTATTTTAAAATTTTTGTTTTGTTAATATCAAGGAATTTATAACAAATAGATTAAATTCAAATATATAAAATTAAAAATATAATATTATTTATAAACACATAAATAAATATACTAACACTCATTTAATTTTTAATAAATACTATATAAGATTAATAATCTATAATGGACAAAATATCATTTTTCTACTAAAACAAATTTTCTACGCATTACCTATTTTAATTTAAGTGTTAATTTTATAATATTTAAAACATAATGGGATTAACTAGATTTTAAATATAGTTTCATCACCCAAATTTGTTTATATGGGTTATGTTATATATTTAATAAAACATAAAATCACTTAGATAAAAACTAGTTACTTATTTTAAAAGTAAAAGGGTAAATATGAAAACTTAATGGTAAAAAACCTATAACCTATTTAACACATGTGTGTAAACTCTTTTTTGATAATTAATAGACCCAAAAACATACCACACTCAATTTTTCAAAATTTTGGATTCATTGACATTGAAATATTGTCATTGAATTATTACAATATAAAGAGGGTTTCTAAAAGTGTCATTTTCCTCTCTTATAAAAGGGGATCACTTAAACCCTTTAAAAACACACTTATCCTTCTAATTTATCATTTAAAATCCAAAAAGTTTCTATAAATACAACCCTATATTAGAAAAATAATCCCCCATTCTCTCATAGTTATCCTAATCCCTTCAATTTCTACGGAACTTCCAAGGAAAAATCAAGTCTCTGGCATAAGTATTATCTCCTTCTTAAGTTTTTTTTTTTAATATTAATCTTTAGAATATCTTATCATAATACTAATATGATGAATTTAGTATAATTATTATACATATATTTTTTCTTATTAATTTTAAAAACCTTATTTATTCATTTATATCCATTTATAAAAACAATGGAATGTCAATCGTGCGTGTGCACGGACTACCGCCTCCTTAAAGAATAATTTTTTATTTTTTATATTATTAAATTACTTATCCAAAAATATTCAATGGAGTTTCAAAAAAATATAAAATATAAAATAATATCATTATTATTCTTTCATAATTATATTATTCCAAATGAAACACCTCCTTAACCATACTTATTAAACGAATTAAAGCGTGTTCAAGTTTGGGTTGGTTTGACAAACTACATGATCAATGCTAAAAAACTCTATTATAGATTAATATGGGAACATGAGAACTAATATTATTATATTATAACAATAAAATAATGATTTTTATATAGTTATGTAAATATTATTTTAATTATGTAATGTTTTATTAAAGTATCTTTTTTGTTCGCCAAAATTTCCGAAATAATCTATTTTCAATTTGGTTTTCACATAACGTAACCAAAAACACATATAGAATTAAATAAGAACATTTTAAATAAATATAATTTATATATTATATAATAATAAATTATGTATAAATAATAAACTCTGTATAAAATGATTTGTAATGATATCAAAATTATTAAACATGTGAAAAACAGTTAAAGATATAAACACTCAATGGTCATAATACACTATAACTAATTAATGTAATTATAAAATTGTAATAAGGATTATAAAAGTAAAATATTTATGAATAAGGTTATGAAATAGGATATTAAGTTAGTGATTATTTTTTTATAAGAGGTTAGAGTGTGATATTCTAAGCAAGGAAACAAGATAAGGGTTTTTCATCTCAAAATTACACTCTTTGAGACATGTTCGATATTATGATCCTAATTTAATTTATGTGGTGTATATACTAACTATTTGAGTTATAATGTCATAAATTATATTTCAATCATGGTATTTGAAGGTTTTTTACAATACCTCTTTTTCAAGGGGTTTTTATTTGAAGGTTTCTAAACCATATGTGTTTCTTTGTCTCAAATCTAAATTCCTTGAGACATGTTTATATTATACACCATGTTTTCATTAAAATGGAGTATATACTGCCATATTTTTATTTTGTATCATGTTCCTATTATAATTTATTATATTCAGTGTTCTATTTAAAGTTATACCTCCTTTGGGGTTTTGATTCAAAAGTTGCAAAGATTGTAAGGGGTTTTCCTAACTCAAATCTCTTCTTTGGGGAATAATCACTATTCTTTGTCAATTATTTGTAAAGATTGATATATCATAACATATGATGATTTTAGGATCTATTTACACCTTAATGTTTAGGTTAAATCATGTTTCAAACCAAATTACTCTTCCGTGATGATTTAATTATTTTTTTAAAATTCATTTTTATTATAATGTCTCGACCCGAGTGCCACATGTCAGTGCCATGTGCAAGTTGGTTAAATGACCTCAAGCATGACTCCCCATATACCAGAGGCTACCGACTAGTAGTTAGGTTCTAATATGTAATGTGGGAAGATTATACCCTATTCATGAAACCAACACAATAATAGAAATAATTAAACAATAACAAAATGATAACAACCAATAACATGAATAATGCCATAACCAATAAAGACCAGCATCATATGATATTCCCAAAACATGGATAAATGACCATCAACTAAAGATTTAGATATTTAATACCATATAAGTGTCAAGTATCAAATGAAAACCAAAAATAAAGATACACTAGAAACTCCCCAACTGGGTCCCAACTTCATGTTCGGTTCTCTCATCCATGCTCTATCCCACATCCCAACTCATCCATCTAGCATATGGATCTTTCCCTTATCATGTCCTACAAACATGAAGTCCATTTGGTTACTAATCAGGCAGCTCTAATAGGGTGTGAGTAAAACTCAGTAGGCCACCACCAACAGTTTCTAAAGCAATATCTAGTCTATAATAGTGTATGCAGTTGTATAGGATATAAATTAAAAAATAATAAAGTAAATAGTTTTTCCATTAAATTATTCTTTAATTAATTGTATAGGTCACTAGGTTCATGGTGACACCTGAACTAATAATACCTACTTCGGCGGGTTTTAGAGTCTGAACCATCCACCAAAGGGATATCACATCTCTTTCTGTCATGGGTTTTCATTAATCATTATATTCCAATTTCACATTCATACAATTGGGCCCTAGATAAGTAGTCTAGTACCCCATGGGTATTTGGAGCAGTAATCTATATCCCAAAAATCAGTGATCATGAGAAAAGAAACATAAATACTTGGGGGCCTATAGTGGTAGTCTGGAACCCCATTGGTATTTAGAGCAACAGTCCTTGTCCCACAACTCATTGTTCGTATCATTCACAATATCGCATACCATGGTTTCACAATTGTAACTCATTTACCAACCATGTTTAAAACTTGTTATTCAACCAATTTCATAATCTCATTATTTGACCAATTTCATCATCCTATTATTCAACTAATTTCTTAATCACATGGGAATAATCAATTGATTAATTCAATTTAAAATAAATTAAATTTCCCAACATGGAAATTTATATTGGTCAATTACATACACAAAATTATAAACAATACCATGGTAATTAAAAATTAAACCACCTACCTAGAAATAATTGATAAATTTTAGCCAATTCGGAATCACCAATTTGATGTTGAATGGTCGAATTCACAATGATGAAGAGATCTAGGATCAAAACCTAGGATGAGGATCCAAAAAAATACAACCATAAAATACCTAGTTTTAAACCATCACCATTTGAGTAAAAATAATCCATCCTCATTAGGAAAGATATATGGGAGATTGAGGAAACCAAATGGGTAAGATATTACATAACATAGAGGAGTCAACCCATCAATCAGATCTTCAATTTTCCAAGAAAAGGGTTTGTGGAGCCTCATAATCTTCCCAAGAGCCTCCAAAGGTGAAGTAAATAAGTTTAGGTCAAGCCAAGATGATTTGGGGTAAAAATCAGAGGTTTTAGAAATATTAATTAAAATTTCGGGGGTTTAAAATCTGGCACGCATAGTTTCCTGGGTAGAGGCGCATAGTTTTCCAAAATTTTCAGCTCTAGTTAGGGGGTGCATAGTTTCTCTTAAGTGGAACATGGTTTTTCAAAATGTGTACCCACCATGAAAATATCCTTTGTTTGAGGGTGAATGGTTTGAGGAGGTAGGCTACATGGTTTGTCCAAATCATGCACCAACTTTGCACCACCTCTTGTGCCTCCAAAATGGGGCATACGGTTTCCTAGTGAAAACCGCACCATTGTCCCTAACCATGCACCAACCCTACATAACCCCATGAGCTTCCAAATTCCACAAATTTCAATTGAAACATCCCCAAATAAAAATCTAACCAAGTTATAACAAAAAAAAGGTAAAATAATACAGAAATATAATTAAGAGTCGTCTCTAGAAATTTAGGGATCTTATAATCTCCCCACATTATAATAGATCATCCTTGACCAGTACTCCCAAGAATCACTAATATTATGAGGTGGAAAGTATAGGCCACTGATCCCACATATCTACATCCTTCTCCCATGTTTCCTCCAAAACACGGTCATGTTACTACAACACTCGGACTATCGTTACGGTCTTTCCCCACAACACTTTCTCACTACAACCCACAACATGAATCAAATGCTCCTCAAAGGATGCATCAGCCTCAATCTAAAAATCACCAACATCAATCGCATGATACGGTTTGGGGTGATACTACCAAAGTTGTGACACATGAAAAATATCATGCATATAACTATACCTCAGTGGAAGATCCAATCGGTATGCCACTGGCCCGATTCTATCCAAAATCTCAAAACAATTCAACAAACCTGGGTTATAACTTCCCCTACATCCAAATCCTATAGTGAACCAATATATTCAACACCCAAATGAATATATGATCACCCACTATAAACTCAAGGGGTGGTTTACACCAATCAGCATACGAATTCTGCATACTCTGAGTCATATCCATACATTTCTAAATTGACTAGACCTTATCTGATGTCTCTTGCATGAGACTCGACCCCAAAAAATCAGACTCACCTACCTCTATCTATCGTAGACATGATCTAAATCTCCTACCATAAAGTGCCTCATATGGTTCTATATGAATATTATCTTGATAACTATTGTTATAGGAAAACACAATGAGTAATAAGTACTTAAAAATACTTGTAATTACTATCTATTTGTTGATTCAAAGTTATACTTAGAAATACTTGGTTACCCAACGCCTTCTGTAAGCCTTTACAGAAGCATGAAGTAAAGCACAGATCATGGTCTGAAAAAATAATCCATGGTACCCTGTGTAAACAAGCTATCTCCTAAACATACATGTCAAAATTCTCTACAATGAATGTCTTCTGTATAGGAAATAAATGGGAAACTTTCTTCAATCAGTCCAAAAATTACCCATATAGCATTATTCTTTTTTTCATCCTCATAAGACCCACCACTAATCCCATAGAAACTTCATTCCACTTCTATTCCATAATGGGAAACAACTTTAGTAACACACCAGGTCATTTATTCTCATTCGTTACCTAATAACAGGTGTAGTATCGTGTTATGATCCCTAAAATTTCCCTTTTCATGCCTGGCTACCAAACTATCGATGTAGGTCTCGATACATTTTAGTCAAACCAGGATGCACCTCCCACCTTGAGGCATGAAACTCACACATCAGATCCTCATGCATACACATAATCACAACAACATAGTTCATAACATAGATGATCTCATCCTCATTTATAGTCTAATATGAAGGTTACTCCCCACCTACAAGGATTTCCCTCAAGGACAAACATTCAGGTTCCTCATACCGCCTCTCCCCAATCTAGCTCAAAAGTATATATTCTACTGAAACTGATATGAGTTTTATCTGCTCCTATAATTCCTAAACCAAAATATATATCTCAACTATAAATTTCATCATCTTCCACTCAAAACTAGACTCATAAACTGTTGAGTCTGTGATTTTTTACTAAAAACATCAGAAACACTATTCCCCTTTCCAAGTGTATATGATATCTAAAAATCAAAACACTACATATACTCAACCCATATCCACTTACAAATATTCAAATCCCGCTGCAAAAAGATATACTTAATGATTTTGTGGTCGGTATACATAGTAAACATGTATCCCAATAGATAATGTTGCCAACACTTCAAGGAGTAAACCACCATAGCCAACCCAATATCTTATGTAGGGTAATTTTTTTCATGTTCCCTAAATTTTCATGACCCATACGCCACAACTAGGTCTCCCTACATCAACACTACTCTAATTATTATCCCATATGTGTCACAAAAAATTGTATACTCCTCACCCAACTTAGGTGGGATCAAAATTGATGTAGTAGTCAAATGCTCCTTCAACTCCTGGAAAGAATTCTCGCATGCTATAGACTATTCAAAAAAAAATTCCTTTTTATTCAAACCTAAAAGTGGTTTCTCCAAATGGGAAAATTCCTGAATGAACCTCCTATAATTACCCACCAATACCAAAAATATTTATATATAAAAAAATATTTTTGGGATGCTCCCAATAAACCACTACCTGTACCTTCTTAGGGTCCACTGAAACACCTTCCTCGGATATGATGTAACCTAAGAAATGTACCATGTAGATCCATAATTGACACTTAGATAGCTTGGAATATAGTCAATACTCTCTTAGTGTACTCATGATGATGTCAAGATTTTTGGCATGATTGTCATGATTCTTAGAGTACACCAAGATGTAATCCACAAAAATAACCACAAACTGATCTAGGTATGGGTGAAATATTTGGTTCATCAAGGCCATAAACATAGCAGGAGAATTTGTTGGCCTGAACAGCATCAAGAAGAATTCATATAGGCTATATTTTCTTTTGAAATAATTTTTTCATATATCAAAAGGTCTAAATCTTAATTGATGATACCCTAACTTCAATTCGATCTTTGAGAAAAAACCAGATCCTCTCAAATGGTCAAAAATATTGTCGATACATAGAAGAGGATGTCAGTTATTCACTATCATTTAGTTCAACTTCCAATAATAAATACAAAAATGCAATGTCCCATAAGACTTATTAGAAAACAAAACTAGGGAACCCCAAGATGTAATACTCATATGAATGAGTACCTTATCCAATAATTATCCCCACTGAGTCTTGAGCTCTTGAAGTGTTGTTGGTGTCATTATGTAAGGTGGAATAGAAACTAGCTCATCTCCTGGTATAATGTCAATTGTAAATTAAACATATCTATCAAGTGGTATCCCTAAAAATTCCTTAGGAAACATGTCATGAAACTGGTCCACTATGAGTGGAAATACATAATGCCTCACACCTCCATCATCCAATAAAAGACTTGAAACTAGGGTGGTGATCTCTCCCAGATGTTAACGTGTTATCCCTACATAGCTTTACTGGATATCCCACTCTCCATGTTGAACATAACTATTACCCTCATGATACATAAAGATCACTCTACTATGGTTACAATATATATGGGATTGATGCGGTACTAGCCAGTCCATGCCCAAGATCAATTCAAAACCAAACATGTCAGGAATGTTAAATCCTAAAGGAAACAATACTCACTAACCTTAAGAGAACACCCCTTACATAAATAGATGTCCCAAGACCATACTCCCAATGATATTTCAATTATAATAACCCCACTAACTAACTCCACTTTTAGACTCAAATAGTTCATATGTTGAAAAGATATGAAAGAATGAGAGGCTCCTTTATCAAATAAAGCACTAGAAAGTATAGAAGCTGAAATAATAGTACCTATGGATATTGATGGTCCATCCTTTCTATCCATAAGTACAAATTGAACTACATGTAGTTGACCTTACCCTCTTCCCTATGTTTTAGTATAAGTCCCTTGAGTTGGAATACTCTGTTGATACAAGCACTCTTTCCCTGAAGCACCACATCCACTACCTCAACTTCCAAGGCCCATAGAACTCTAATTGATAGACTAGTATAGGGTAAAGGATCCCCTTCACATACTCTGGTTATATCTAGATCCCTCTTCCCTACTCATCTATCACGGGTTCTTTATAACCATTATAGGTGTCCCATCCTTCCAAAAACTAAGCACTCTACTAATTGTTGGGGACACTGGTTACGATAGTGACCTGGCCTACCACACAGGTGGAATTACACTCAGTTACTACTTTGAGTAACTTATCTTTCTCTTTATACACTCTATTTTCTATTTCCTTGGTTGAGATTCTCATAGAAATGCTTCCCACTCTTGGAATATGTACCACTTCGTAATCTATTAGAAACCACCTGCATTTCACTAGAAGACTCTTTTAGGTTCCCCTTAGAAATTATAGTATGATTCACCGCCTCTAAAAACTAATTTATCTGAAAGATGTTAACATGGGACTTAATCTCACATTTAATACCGTATTGAAATAATTTCTTCATAGTTTCCTCATCTCTTGTTAACGTTGAAACAAAGTGTTTCAGGTTAGTAATGTGACTAGCATAGTCCATCATGGACATAATCCCTTGGGTCAACCACATAAACTCTATCATTCTCTCCTACATTAGTGTCTCTGATTAAAATTGTTCTAGAAACTTCTCCTAAAATTCTTTGCACTCCATATTCTACAACTACACATCTCAAGTTTGAATGTCTCGCCAATGCTTAACTTGACCACGTAACATATAAACCACAAACTTGAACCTCTTCTCACTTGGAGTCTCTAAATGGTCAAGGACTGTCTAGATAGAACCAATCCAGAACTCAACTGCCTTAGGTCTACCCTCCCCAATGAATGTTAGAGGGTGATGAAATTTGAAATCATGTTTTTTCTTAGACATATTCCACACAAACCACCTTGGGCCTCTTTATATGAACTACATAAAGTGATTAAAGTTATCACAGAACTTCTCTTTGGCTCAATCACTCGGAACTATCATAACCTATTGTTTCACTATTGGAGGATCATTTAAAGCCATTGCCTCTTATCATCCAACTAATAATCATCATCATGGAGGATTATCTATAATATTCAAAACACATGTCTTTGGACACATAATTCAACATTAACATTTTTACATAAGAGGGATTCACATAAGGATATAATAAGTCTTTCTCTGCATTTCACTACACAGAAAAAACTAAAGTACTATCACTACCATAAACTACCCCTAACCTAGTTCATAGCCTTACATTGGGTAAAAAACTTTCATATTTAAAAGATTCTCACCAGAAACCCATTTTATCCATTTGATATAAAAATAATTATCATCGTTTTAACCATTTAATTTCATTATTAGGAACCATTTCTCTTAAAATTACTCAAACAAGGAAAATAATTTTAATTCCAACAACTCACCCAAAACCTCCTTTTTCATGTGTGCTTAAAATGATGCATGTAACATGAGATACTAAATTCCTAGGATGATGCATATATACAGAACTCTTGTTCTATAATAGTCCACAAATAAATTTTTTAGAAAAATATTAACATCACACAACAATTTAATCACTCAAGGTGAAATAGCATTCAATCATAACTACAAACATCAAGAAAAAAATACCACCCTGGGTACTTGGGTTTTCCACAGCACATGGGTTAGCTACTCCCATGCATGATCTCGTGACTAAGGCCTGACTCATACTAGTCTTCTATCTACCATTACCAAATATTAAGACAACTAAAAAGAAAAGAAACCTACTTTTATACTACTTTGTGACATCCTGGTCCAGGTTCCACATGTCAGTACCTAGATCTGGTTGGTTATATGACCTCAGGATCTTATCCCTATACACCAAATATTGTCGACTAGCAGTGAGGGTCTAATATGTAATGTGGTAATACTACACCCTCTTTATCAAAGTAATATAATAGAGGAAATAAATAAATAATATCTAAATTATAATAACCAATAACCATAATAATACCATAACCAATAAAGACCAACATCACATGATAATCCCAAAACATGGATAAGTAACCATAAATAAATGTTATAGATATGTCAGGATATATAAGTGTCAATTATCAAATTCAAACCAAAAATAAAGACACATTGACAACTCCCCAATTGGGTCCTAACATTATTTATGGTTCCCTCATCCATGCTCTATTGCACATACCAACTCAACCATCTAACATAGGGATTTTTCCCTTATCCTGTCCTATAAACATTAATTCTATTCAAGTACGGATCAGGCAGTCCGAGTAGGGTGTGAGTACAACTCAGTAGGTCACCTCCAATGGTGTCTAAAGCAATATCTATTCTATAATAGTGTATGCAGTTTTATAAGGAATAAAGTATAAAATAATAAAGTAAATAGTTTCTACATTAAATTATTATTTAATTAACCATATAGGTCCTTAGGTTCATGGTGAAACTTAAACCAATAATACCTTCTTTGGCCCATTCCATGTTTTGAACCATACACCAAAGGGATATGACATTTCATTCTATCATGGGTTTTCATTAATAATTTAATTCCAATTTCACAATCATAAAATGCGGGCCTAGAGAAGTATTCTAGATCCGTGTGTTTATTTGGAGAAGTAGTCAATGTCCCATAACTCAGTGATCACATGAAAATAAATATAAATACTTGGGGGACTAGAGCGGCAGTATGGAACCCCATGGGTATTTGGAGTATCAGTCCTCATCCCATAACTCATTATTTATATCATTCAAAATATCATATACCATGGTTAAAAAATTATTAAACATTTATCAAAAATGTTTAAAACCTGTTATTCAGCTAATTTCGTTATCCATTATTCAAACAATTTCACCATCCTATTATTTAACCAATTTATTAATAACATGGGAATAATCAATTAATTAATTCAATTTAAAATAAATGAAATTTCTTAAAATAGAAATTTAAATTGGTTAATTACATTCAAAAAATTATAATCAAGACTACATAATTGATCATTAGACCACCTACCTCAAAATTTTTGATGAACGTTCACCAATCCATAATCCCCAATTTGATGTTGAACTGTCAAATTCACAATGACAGAAGAGATCTAGGATCAAACCCTAGGGCCAAGATCAAACAAAATACAACAATAAAAAACCTAGTTCAAAACCATTACTAACGGAGTAAAAATCATCCCTCTTCACTGGGAAAGAGAGATGGGAGAGAGAGGAAACCAAATGAGGAAGATATTACATATTGTAGAGGAGTTGATCCATCAATTAGATATTCAATTCACCAATAAAATGGTTTTTGGATCCTTATAATACTGCCAAGATCCTCAAAAAATTAAATAAATAGGTTTAGGTTAATCCAAGATGATTTTGTGTAAAAAACAAGGGGTTTAATAATTTTAATAAAAAAATTGTCGGGTTTAAAATTCCACACTCACTATTTCTTGGGTGGAGGTGTATGATTTTCCAAACCGTGTGTCTTAACCATGAACCTCTACTTATGGGGTGCACGATGTAACCTATGTGGCACATGGTTTGAAAAACTGTGTTCCCACTATGAAAATACTCTCTATTTGAGGGTTCATGGTTTTGGGAGGGAGGCTATATGATTTGGTCAAACTGTGCACCAATAGTGTGCCACCTCATGTGACTCCAAAATGGGGTACACAATTTCCTAGGGAAAATACACGGTTTTCCCTAACTATGCACTACCCCATGGGCTTCCAAATCCCTCAAATTTCACCAGAAACAACCCCAAATAAAACCCAAACCATGGTATAACCAAAACATGGTAAAATAGTACATGAAAATAAGCACGAGGCATCTCCAAAAAGGTTAGTATCTCACATTTATTAAGAATAATTCTTATTCATTTTAATTTATTTTTCTTCCATATCAATGATTTTACATCCCAATAATTTTAACCTTTCCTTAGTGGAAAACTCAAATCGATTTTAACTCCAAGTATCCATTTATTCTCCTTTATTCATTTTAAAATAAATTTGTCACCATCTTTTTAATGATGTGGGTTTTCAAAAATGTTTTTTTAAAATGTTCAAAAGGTTTTTCTATCCTTTCAAAATAAAAGGTTTTATCATGCACTCCACAATTTCTTTTGATGAAATTTATGTCGTTTTAAAGTTTCCATTATTAAAGATTCTTTTTAAAAGGAAAATTTTTTAATGTATTTCCACTTTTCATTTTTGAAAACTTTATGTATTTATTAAGTTTACATTATTAGTTATTTTTTCAAAAGTAAAAGTTTTCAAATTATTTTCACTTATCCTTTTTGTAACCTCATGTCTTTACAAGGATATTTTATTTATAACTCTTTATAATAAGGTTTTCACCCTTTCCTTCTCAAAAATATGTTTTTGAAAGTAATTTACACTTCATATTTTATAACAATGTTTAAAAAGTTTTTGTGGAAACTTTTTTATTTTCACTTCAATTTTACCGCCAAGTTTTATCTCTCATGAAGTGTTGTTTGGATTATCCTCTATATGTTATTTTTTTATGAATCCATTTTGTAAATTATATTTTTATGGTATTTTATGTTCATGTTATATAATGGGTTTAAGAAACCAACTTTTTCCCATGGGTTATTTAATTCATGATGATGATTGATTTTAGGTGGAAACATATGTATGAATGGTTGGGGTTGGGGTCTTATATTACCATAAAATTCATTAGTTTAATCTAATATCTAATTATATATTTAGGCATGGACATAATGGTATTGTTTATATAGACGTGGTAATGATGAGTTTTCTCACATTTTCAAGTGTGGATATAATGATTTTGTTCACATAAGCATGGCCATAATGAGTTTGATCACACAAATTTTCCTATACTTATGGTTGTGTCGCATTTTTATATTTATCATTTTGTGAGAAATTTCCAATTTTATCATCAATTTATGTTAAATTTCCAAGATGAATTTCATTTCCATGAAATGATATGTTTTCAGGATTATTTCTTACTTTTTAAATTATTCCATGCTTTTATGTCATTATCTCATGTTATATGACTATTTAGATATGTTTTTATCCAGGTCATATCTTTTAGAATCTCTTAATGTCTTTTCATGATCTTATGTTTCTAAAACATGTTCCATGATTATCATATATGGTCTCATGATCTACTATTGTGATATTTATTTCTCCCTCATGTTCTCCTTCATGTTATTATATGTTTTTACCTTATTGAGTGTCTGAGATCACCCATTTCCTATGTTTCCAATCCCTAGGTTATGAAGATTATTATATCATGTGAGATATGTAGAAAAGGGTCTATAGGATAAAAAATATGGAGAAATGTTTGAAAGAGTGGTAAAATAATATGTTTATGTAGCTAGTCTCTAAGACACTAAACCTATCAGTCCATGGGTTGTGTGGCTATTTGTGAAATGTATTATCTAAATATTGAGATAGTTTTACTAATTATATTAAGTTTATAATGGGTTTCTATAGTTGGTATCACGGTAGGTTTTAGTTGTTTTGGGTATTATTTTAGTTATTTTTTTAGATTAGTTTAGTTTCCTTTGGTATTGGGATTAGAGAACCTTATTAAAAACCCTAGAGTTGAGACTAAGTATAGCATGATATTCTATAATATTATTAAATTATTGAGTAGATGTTTTCCCTTATAAATATTTCCTTTTATGAATATTATAAGTGGATTTAGGCCATTACATAGATATACCTAGGGTTAATAACCTTAAAAGGGGAATGTTGGGTGTTAACAAAATCATCACCTAGTGCATAAAAAATATGTTTAACTGCACACTTGGTTTGAAACTCCTAAGTGATATTCATTGGTTGAACATATTATATTTATAAACCACTATGAAGGATTTATTTCCTAGTTACTTTTAGGGGTGTAAGATAACCCCACATAAAGTGACCTAAATCAAACTAAGATTGATATAGGTTAAACTAAAGGACTAATGGGACAAAGTGAAAATGTAAAAGAATAATACATTTTAAGTTTGAATTAATTTTTATGATTATATCCTCATATTTTAAATTATTTCGCTCATGTCAACCCTTTTGGTTATAGTAATGGATGGAACTAGAGGGAACCATGGGTGTGAGGGAAAATGCAGAGATTAACTATATAAACAACCCATCAGAATAGGTGTTGGAATGATAAAACTTATGATTATTCCAAAAAATATATCATAGAATATAATTAAAAATATAAATATATTCAATGATCTAAACATGATAAATAATAGAAAGATGAAGTCTCATGAACAATCAAGGGATGAATATGATGAAGGAAAAAATGTTCAATTTCTAATATATAAAAAATGTGGGAAGAAGAACCAGGATAATTTTACTAAGGGGTCTGGGATATAATTTACTTATAGAAGAGGGGGCCATCAAGTTTCAAATTACCATAGGAAAATTAATAGGTCTGTTAGCATGATAGAAATTGAAAATGGGTATCCAAAATCATCACTAATGGTTCAATGTCTTAAGTGTGGAAAACATGGAAATTATCTAAGTTAGTGCCATGAATCCAAGGATGATAATAATGATAGGCATGATCAACCACCATAACCAAGGGAACAAGGTGGATCCGATTCAATTAATTCTAATGAGGTGGATTATGATAACTAAATCATCCACTTTAGATTTTTGGATATCGGGTCTTTATTCAATACATTTTGTGTTTTTTGGATTTTGTTTTAAGTGTACCACCCATATATTTGTTTATAAAATAAAATATATAGTTTTATGATGGTTTCTTTTTTAAAATTATGTTTATGGTGATATAAATATTAGTATAGGTTATTTAGATAGATTTGATGTAATGGATAAATTATTTCAATGTAGACTCCATATTCACTGATCATGGTTGGATTACCCACAATATCCTCACTGTTAAAAATTTATGGGGGTTTCAATACACCAAAATTAGTGTTTAGTGGTGGTTTTTTATCAGAAGTTTAATAAAACACCACTAAAACGTTTATTTTTTTCAAAAACCTGACACTTCTCCCCAAAACCTTCCACTCCCCTGACCCTTGAGACCGCCTGAATCCCTACCCTTTCCATACCTCACCGCTGGTCCTGAGCATACTCGCCCCTCATCGCACCTCTCTGCCAGTCTCAGGCCTCACCATCGATCCCAATACTCAACACCCCTCACTTATTTTTATAATATCTATTATGGTTTCTAACCTCTTGGATCATCAAAAAAACATATACCCATTAATCAAGATATCTTCTTATGATTGTTTTCTCTATCATTTTCTATTTTTGTTTGGATATTCATTCATGTGAACCCCTCTATTTTGTTTCGATGTTCATTCATGTGAACCCCTCTATGTTTTTCCATGGAAATCTATAATTACACCAAAATAAAAAACTTAATAATTATGAAATGTAATGAATTTAATTTTTTTCAATTTTAAATGTATTATTGTGCATGCTAAAATATCATTTATATTTTTATGAGATTGATGCATTTTTTGTGCTTCATGTGGTCCTTATGGGGATTTTACCATTAGTGGTGGTAATTGGGTTAGAGTTAGAGTGTGTTTTTCAGTGAAAAAATGGTTGGTTGTAATAAGATGTGACATTGGATGATGTGTGATATAGTTGTGTGATGATCATGGTTGTGGTGATTATGTGTGATGCAGGAGTGTGAAGTTGGTATGTGAATTATGTATGGGTTTTTTATTGGATTGGTTGTTTCCTTTTAGTTATAGATTGATTGAAAAGTATCATTCTCAAATTAAATGAACTTCACATGTATTAAGTTTAATAGGGATGAAAACAAATGGATGATAGAATAAATTATATTGTGCATGCTGAAGGTGCATTATGTTTTCCTCCAGAGCATGTTTATTTTTTTATATGAATAAATTATAATAATATATTGTTTTGATATTAAACATGTAAAATCATTTAATATAGGTCATGTTTATTGTTTTGATATAAAGCATGTCTATGGTTATGATTCATAGAATGTTTAGTGTGTAAATATGGAAAAATTTTGTTGCTCTATCATTAATTGATTTCATTGTGATTACCTTAGGTTTCCTTATTTTAAATTTCACATGTATAACCTTTATTTTTTTATGAATATCATATGAAACATTTGGGAATTATCTTATAGGTTTCATCTTGAAACTTGTCTATTAGAATCCATGTTGGGTCATCAGGTGCTAACTAGGTTACCCCAACACTTAACCTCACCTATTTCGATCAATTCTAGTGATACATCTATTGTAGCCACAATTCATTAGAGTTCCATCAAAGAATGGAATTTCAATATCTAGTACTAACTATAATAAAAATAATAAGGGATGGTTTTCACAATATCTAGTGTTAATTATATATAAAATCCATCAAATATAACATGATATTTAATTATATAATCTCAATATCCAAACTCTCTCATAAGTTTAATCATTCCCTCTAGGTAGGGTCCCATGGACACATCTCGTATCCACCAGTCAACATCAGAAGTAGTCTGAGGAGGGTATCTCAATTTCCAACCCCCCACACAAGCCAAACCATATCAGTATAAGGTAAGTCCCATGGCTAGTTACATACAAATCGGGTATTATTAGAAGTGGTGGGAGTAGAAAATATTAATATTTGACCTACCGTATGAGATAAACCACACTAACATGAGGTATATACCATAGATAAACACATATATATAACTTTAGAAAAGATTAGAACCTAGGATATGTAACTCTACACTCTAATCCTTATGTCTCCATTCCTGGTCCTCATCTCAAATATAAACATATACTACATAGCATGCATAATGATCTCATGCCCTTATACCACACTTACATCACAACTTGACCCTATGATCATACCACTCATTATAACCCTCATGGGTTTTTAACTATCCTGATATCACTGGATTCTTTTTCCCCTTCCCATCACTTCCCAAGAACCAAGTCCATATATAAACTAACCAAAATCCACTCAATTCCTCTAAGGCATACCCCTTTCAGCACAAAGTCCTACATGGACTTTCACTACGAATTATTACTTATATAATGATTTCTCCTCACTCCCTTAGTATCCCCACACTAAAGAGAGACTATTCCCCCAATTATAATCACCTAGTTACACTAAACACACCCAAAGAGAGTGATTATTCTCTTCTATGATCCACCAACATAGATACCCCAAGACCAATGACTTATCATGGGCTATTCGACCCATTCCCACATCCCAATATTCTTTCTCAAGGAGTTTTAAGATTATAAGTATATTTCCATATCTTATCCTATATAATTACTATGGACCTACACTAATTAGTATATTTCTCAAGGATAACCCCTTATAATCCCTTCATGTAACTTACTATGGTTCATGCCATTTCCAAAACAACTCATTACACAATCCAAGACAACTTTTGTGTACGTTAGTCAATTATAGGTATCACTTACCTTATGTAATATCCATCTATAATTTCTCAAATACCTCACCCAATCATGAAACACTCACACCACTATGTATACACTATATATCCCAGCTGACTATTAGGCCTTCAAAGTTTCTCACACCATGGGCATAGTCCTTTTGGATTTGACCATTTTTATATAATACTCTACCTATCAACCATTTCATCATTTACCATGGGTGTCGTGTCTTTTTTTAGTCTTTTTCAACTATATATCAACATATTGCACACAACCTTATTATATGATTAATTTTAGAACTAGAAAACATTTTATGTCATTTATGGATATTTTATAAATACAACAAATATTTGGATGGCATCCTCAAGAGAAGTATATACAACTGGTTATAGTAAGAAGGCAATAGAAAATCTTATTTAAAATGATTTATTATTTATCATTGTTATGTATATTTTGTTGGTTGGTATTGTGCATTTATTATCATTTCTAATTTTTTTCTATATAAATTTTTTGAATTGTATATTCTGAATTTAATTTTATTTGATTAAATGACAGGAATACCAAGGAGGAACTGCTATAATGTTCCATCGACCACACCGACAGATAAAGATCCACCTGTCTCCCTCCCTATAGAATCTGAGACGCCATCTATTTACCCCCTTGCACCATCTATCACACCTTCTGTGAGTGTCCCATTAGCAACTCAGTTGATGCCTTCCCATTCAGTGACCTCAGCAGTGAGAAAGCAGGGCACCACTCCAAGTTCTTCGCAAAGATACTCGAGGGTTACTATTATAGGTAAAAAATTTAATATGAATAAATTTATTGCACATTTTTATAATATTTTTTTGTTCATAAAATATGGAAACAATGAAATTATGGAGAAAAATATGGAAAGTTCAAATGTATGGAATCTAACTAGACTAAAGATAGTTTTCCCATTTGATTCATATGGGGTCCCTATAAATGACGTTGTAGGATTACTTGGCTATATTATAGGCCAACTAGCCACAGAGCCAGTTTCCCTTCGGTTTACATATGATTATTGGGGAATATGCCTTCATATTGTAAGAATGAAGTTTTTTATTCACAAATAAAGGTAATTTTAATACATTATGGTGTAATTTAATGTCATTATGTTATTAAATTCTAATATTTTTGAAATGAATTTCTATATATAGTTGTTTTTCCACTTTATAGTTGCTGATGTGCTAGTGAGAAAGTGGACATTGAAAATCTGGGCAATAAATGGGAAGACTTTAAATGGATATTATGGGGTGATGTCAATGATTCTTCATTGAGCGCCCAACAGATGTATGACAAGGTACCCAATGGGTACCTAGAGACTAATGGAAGGTTTTTATTGACAGACATCATGATGAGAATCACATGGTATTTAAATATATATATTATTATATTAATCTCATTTTACATTTATACATGTATATAAAAATGATATGACATTGCATACATTACTATTAAATTACATTATATTTATTTCAGGATCTTTCAAGGAATAATGCATCAAGATGGGTTAAGCAAATCATCCCTCACACTACAGGGTCAAAGAGTTTTTCTATAAGAAGATCAAATATGGTAATTTTTTCATTAGTTTAAATATTTATAATATAATATTTTCTATTTAATATATTAAATTTTTTATTTATCTCTTTTTAATAAAGACACATAATTTTGGGCACCAAGCATCCCAAACAGAAGTATGGTTGGATGTTCATAAAAAAATATTATAGGAGTTTTGTTAATGAGACTGCCAAAGAAGTTGGGGTATGAATTTATTTTTCATTATAATAACTTATTTTTAGTTGTCACTATGTTAATATATATTGCTTATAATATGACTGATATTTGATTTATAGGTAAAACTTAAAGATCTATGGGATGTCAATCCTGCACAGTCTTACTCAGTCTCCCAGGATGACTCGATTGGTAAAGTGCTTGGGAAGGAGCATCCTGGTTGAGTGCGCGGGATGGGTTTAGGAACCTTACCATCTAAGGTCTTTAGTAGGCCATCAGGTATTGAAGCTGCATCTACTCCTGGTTGTATTCGAGATTCTTAGAGAGATTATGTTTCTATGAAAAACACAATTCAATAATAGGGGGATCATATATCCACTTTGTAGAAAGCATTGGTCGATTTATATCAGAAGACGTCTAGATTTGTCCCTGGTGATATTACATCAATGACGGGTGGTGAGCAGGTAAATCACACAACTTCAAAATCATTTAGTTTGAAAAAAATTATTGGTTTTAAGTTTAAATATAAATATACAACATTATTTAATTTTCAATATAAATTTCTTCGATGTGCTTATAACAGGAAGTAGAGATCGAGGTGGAGAGGGTGACAAGAAATGTTCATCATCAGACAGTGATTAGTGATCTTGTTGATATGTAGGAAAAATATGTAAATAGAGGGTTTGTTCATGTATCATGTATCATGTATCATGTATCATGTATCATGTATCATGTATCATGTATCATGTATCATGTATCATGTATCATGTATCATGTATCATGTATCATGTATCATGTATCATGTATCATGTATCATGTATCATGTATCATGTATCATGTATCATGTATCATGTATCATGGATCATGTATCATGCATCTTGTATCATGTATCATGTATCATGTATCATATATCATGTATCACATATCACGTATCACGTATCATGTATCATGTCATATGTATCATATATCATGTATCATGTATCATGTATCATGTATCATGTATCATGTATCATGTATCATGTATCATGTGTGGCATAGAGTAGTCACCTAACATTTTCATGACCTAATATTTTCATGATTCCTCATGTTTGATAAAGGTATTGGAATTTGATGTGGCTTGATGATTTGGTAAGGTAGTGAGTCTAGAATTGGTGAAGTCTGAAGTTGGTGGAGTATGAAGTAATCTATGTTCCATATAGAAGATATAGATATTTAATAGTTTAATTTGAGTTATTTTAGGATGTGTATATTAGTATTTTGGACTAACTATTATATTGTTTATTTGATTCATTCTATTCATGTTGGAGACACAAGCCCCACAGACATGTTATTCAAGGATGGGGCCCACAAATATTGGTTCAACCATTGACCACATTAAAAACATGGGGATGATCACTTCTCACAAGAAATACTTTGAGGTGTGTGCCCAAGATGGTAGTCAAACATATTTTGGCCATGCATTATCACTATAGGGGAGAATAATACTTAGAGGATGATAGAGATCCAAATTGGGTGCTACACCACTATATGCTTTAGCACATTGAGTGAGCCTATATATAAGAGAGATGATCATGTAATCATCCTATTATCAACTGTCATATAGATATATCCACAATAAATTTTAATTTTTAATGGTCAATTCTGAGTTGTTGCACTCCCACTATCACAATTTTCTATTTATCCAAGACCTCAATGTCCTAACGGTGCTCCCAAAAAATTTAATATGTTACTTAGGAGGATATTACAGATGGTGCTCAATTTATTTGAAATAGTTTAAATACAATTGACCAAACTCAAACTATTCACACTATATTTTCCTTTAAAAGCTCTTAGAAACCATTAAAATTCACCTATCTCAACCAACCATGCACCTGAAGTGGTTCCTCACTGACCACATACTACTTTTATAAATAATTCATATTGAACTACTTTTGGTTGATTATTTTTTGATAACACTCAAATTTAATATTCGACATCTCTAAATCCATATTCTCACACCTTTTATCCAAGGTACCCCAATATCACTTTGAGTATAATCACCACTACTTGCAACCAACTTTCTGTGACATCTCTTGATCTTACCAAATATTACTCGTTTAAGTCACCATTCCAAAAAATATATTCTATTGAATTCACGATCCAACACACCTAGATAATCAAAAGGCATCCAAATCCTAATGCCTAGACTTGAGCTTCTCCCAGATATGTATTTGAACTAGTACCTATCATTCACTGTGCAATACAATAGTACCCATTTCTAGTTATCAAGAAACTCAAAAACTAAAAAACCCATCCAATGACTGTTCCAATACTCACATGAGTTTTACCCTCCAATATTTGACATTTTTAATCCATATATTAAGGTTTTCTATAATTTAATACTTATGTAAACCTCCTAGGAATTCCTTCCATCCAAAAAAAGGCATTGGTTTTAATTATTTATCTTGGTATATAGATGCTCTCCCAACATACTTAGGATAGTGTAAATATATTGGGAATGACTGAATCTAGAATAGGAGTTCACCATGTTGAAAAAAATTAACCATTCCTAGTCCACAAATAAAAACAACCTGACATTTTTGAAAAATTATATTGATAGGCCTATTTAGATATTCCAATACACACTCCATAAAAACATGTTATACTTACCTTGAACCAACCCTTGATGCCACATCTCTCCCTGATGTGTGACTAGGTCCAACAATGGGTCAACCACCACATCACACCCTAAAACCCTTATTGTACTTCTATGGTATATCTTTAAAGGGTTAAACCCCAAAAAATTCACATCATATTTAACAAGATGCATATATGGAAGGCTCATCCCCCCTTCAAAATTTGATCGCTAAAGTATCAATCAATCCACACTGGACTTACTTGTTTAATAGATTCCCATATTAATAGCTGGTTTTTTAATTAGGGTATTAATCACACAGCCTTAGATTCCAATGATAACATTTTATTTCATGCATAACCAAAAAAAATCCAAAAATGAATATCATCATTCATCAATGGTTGGGTAATCAACCAACCACATTTCCATCATGTTTCCATGATTTCATAGACACACTACTGACCAGTAAAACTCATGGATCACTTATTTATCTTGATCATGAATCTATCATCCATAATTAGTTTAAAATCAAACCTATGTTTTAAAAGTCATTGTCATGTTTGAGATATGAAATATTGAATATACCAACTCATCGGTTTCAAGAATTCATTATGACAATTTTCAATTGGTCCATTAAATTTGTTCCCCTCTACATGAAAGGAAACAATTTCCGTAATACTCATCATTATCCCCACCTTAGGAATTTCCTAGGAAAAATTTTATTGATATAAAAAACATTCCATGTCACATGATTTATCCAATACTAAATGTGGTTCCAAAACCAGGATAACATCCTTATATTAATCATAAACCTAAATTTAAAAAACAACATATTCTTACAAGTGTTATAGTATAGGTTTTGTTGTAGATGCATGTGTTATGATAATACCGAGTCATGTTTAATCACTTCATATATATTAAAAAAAATTCCAGACTAAAACTAATTAGTGGTGTTGTTGGACCCAATTCTTTTTACAATGTTATCATGAGAACTAGGATAAATCATCTTTATTAGGATGGCTCAGGGATACATCTTATAAGTTTGTGCTATGTAGTTTGAATTCTTATAGATAAGACGTTGGTTCTATACAGTTTAAAGTCTTAGATTTAGATCTATGAAACATTTCTAGATGGTTGAGACGCTATGGTTCATATTATTATGTTATGTGTTCTTTGTACATGGTTTTTTATGAAACGTTGTTAGATTGTTAACTACTGAAAATTGTTATATGGTTTAGATTATTTGGTTATATGTTCTCTACACATGGTTTTTTTATAGGGTACTAGTACCAGGGGTGTAGAATTTTCTATATTTTATTACTTATAAATCTATATTTAGCGGAAATTTAAACTATCACTAATGAAATAGACCATATTTCACAGCGGTTTAAACCACCTCTATAGTTTTATATTATCTTATCAATGGTGGTTAAAACCACCTCTAAATAAATGCATGTTATTGTTTAGAAACAGTTATGGTGGTTTAGCGGTGGTTTTAATGTAAAAAAATGAAAACAAATTAGCGGCGGTTTAAACCACTGCTAAGCATACCATTTTTCCCATGAAACTATCGCTAATTATGTTTACTATGACACTTCTCAAAAACTGTCGCTAAATTGAAGAAATTGCCACATGTTGGATGCCAACACTCAATTTAGTGGTGGTTTTATGATACTGTGGTAGAATCATATGGCGTTGGTTTAAATAGCTGCTATGAGGCACTTTTCTTGTAGTGTTGAAACAACTAATAGCTAATGCAAAGAGATCTTAATGCCGTTGCAAAAGGAGATGTATAAGGCCCCGGCCTTAAACCTTACTTAATATTGAATTAAATGAATAATTCACGTTGAGGATCTTTTCAGGTTTAGAGTTTTAGAGAATTAGAACATAACTACTACATCTCAAAATATTACAAAGTAGTCACTTCTACTAAGTTTCCATAATAAAAAAACTCTTAAAAAGAAACGTGTCTAGTTCCATGTTTTATATAGGATGACATTCCCTTGATCCCATCCTTGACCTTATTCCACATTAAGTCCTGTGAAAACATTTCAAAAAAAACTTGGGGTGAGCATAAAAAGCTCAGTAAGGGATACAGAAAGAATGAAAACTATTATTTTTTCAAACATCAAGTAAACCATATATACTCTATCAAAGTAATACCTTCACCTTCATGAATTAGTAAAAACTCTTCACTGAATAAAGTATCATTACTTACCTTTTTGTAACCAAAGGATTACCATAAAACCCATAAAATGAACACATAACATATATAAAGGTAACTTGGGACATAAACATACTTAAGTGGAATAACCATACGGTCGACTTCCACACATATCACTTAATGGAATAGCCATACGGCCAAATTCCATACATACTTAATGGAATAGCCATACGGTCGACTTCCATACCCAATGCATTGGAGGTTATAACGTAACCACCCGTCCTGGTATTCACGGCACCACCCGTCATATGGTTTATAATGTAACCACCCGTTAAAACGTCCAAGTACCAATATAAAATCATAAAACATAAAACCAATATAAAGGAATGATAACATTTCCACATTTCAATCACAATATATCATAAATATATTGACATAATAGAATCCTTTTTCAAAACCATTTTCAATACCAAAATACATAAAAGAGTATATGGTATTTATTTTATTCTAAAAACATTACGGCTTGTTGAGAAAGCCAAAGACCAAATAATACTCGCGGTGGCGGAAAAGGTCGTTGTCGCCGCGTACGTTAAAAGAAACATTCCTTTTTGTCGTTTTGTAAAACGCTTCATAGAAAAAGATTCCTTTTGTATAAAAGTAAAATTCAAAGGGGTTTATACACCGTATAAAAGAAAGTTGTGTATAAAATGAAATATGCCTCAATGAAAGGAGATTGAGACGAAGTCCCTTACCTCGGGTCCGACTTGACTCGATCGTTCTTTAACGTCTTGAATAATAAACATGAGTTAATTTATACTTGATTAAGAACCTTTTTAAAGTTCATTATTCCTTTTATATCACTTATCTCCATGTTATAAACATTATGTAACCATTTAAGTTAATAATGTTCATTTTGTCGGTATTTGGTTCTTAAGTCAAAAATAGACTTATTACACTTACATGTTGTTAATTTGGTCAAAGGTTCATTATATCCAGAATGATATTAATGATTTGGATAACATATATATCATATATATTCATCATAGACATGTATTTATAATATTACATCACATTTAGAGGTAAGAAATGAAATGCACCGTTCATGGAGACGGTAAGCCGTACGTACGCATGAACGCTACTTCCATTTATATTTCATATTTTCTGGAATGGAATCATAATGATATAAGAGTATATTATAATTCCAGTATAATAACATATATAATACCATTAACTTTATTCTTTACACATCCCACATATGGTATTAACGAATCAAATCACTTTCAGGGGGCGGTAGTCCTCACTTTCTAAAATGAAGATATCGTGTTTACCCATAATGGAAACCATAAAGGTATGCCCAAAATGAAAAAAACAGAAGCTTAAGGAAAACATATACATATTATATATCATATATAAAAATAGTGACATCATAATGGCCACCTTTGAAGGTGTTAAATGAGTATTGAACAATCATCGTTTCGGGAGGCAGAATTTCGCCATCCACGGAAACTGTATGTTCTTTAACCATTTGATGTAGTTGTGTGAGAGTGTAGCTCAAATAAATCTTATAAAAACATCATAGTATATTGAGGATACTGGTGTTGTTACAAAAGAAGTAAATAAAAAGAGTTTAGGGGGTTGGAGAAACAAATTAAAACAAATGAACATGAGAGAATGAATTACCTTTAAAAGTGTAACTCCTTTTTATTTGAGCCTAAAGGCTTCCTTTAAAAATATTCTTCCCAAAGGGAATCCTCTAGGATGAGGAGAGGTATGTGAAGAGAGTAAATGGGCAGGGTTTGGCCGAGCCAAAGGCTTGAGGAGTGTGTGAAATGAGGTAGAGGTGGGGGCCTTTTATAAGAGGAGAGGAGGGGCACTTTTGGAAAGAAAAGAAATATTACTTTTTTTGAAAATGTGTTTCGGTTTTAAAAGGTCCCAAATTGATATAAGTCGTGGATAAGGTGATAAGGGTTCTAAATACACTCATACAATTGGTTTTGGACATGTTTATTTCATATATTTTACATTATCTTTCCATTTTATTTAAATCGTTAAATAATGAGGTCATCGCTGCATCATCATGATGTCATATATAATTTAATTTATTTAATGTCTAAAAATTATATAAAAACTACTATGATGTAGGAAATCTATTTAGCTTTCCAATTCCTATTTATAATCAAAAATATGATCTTTATAACCCCATGTAAAAATTCTTTTCGTAAGACATATTATGTTTGTGTCATTTTTACTTTAACATATAATAAAAACGTTATTTATGTCATTTCCCAACCAAAGTGTCTCCATGGGGTCCCCAAGTTGACCCATGGCTTTTCTTGGTCGGCCATTACACATCCAATGAGGTTAGGACATGTGTCAAGGTCATTTCATATTATTAAAGCATTATTTCTACCTTAAACTACCCTAACTACCACTAATCACGATTAAGAACTTAATAAGTTACTATTCACCAAAAAAATTATTTTAATCTCATTGAACCACATTTTACTTCTTAATGACAACCATGTATGTCGGATTTTTTAAATTCAAAACACAATGATGGCAAAATTTCATTTAAATGGAAAATCAGTTTTTATAAGTACCACTTAGTGGTTTCACTATTCATCAAAAATTGAAGTTTTTCAGAAAATTACCAAAAATCCACCCTAAGCTATATTTGATATTACTAATTCAAAAATGAAGTCTATTTTACAAAATTAAAAACATATAAGTCACATTAATTAATTTAATAATTAATTCCCGCTGTCAGAGCAAATAGCGTGTTTTTATGAAACAATAAGTATCAAAAGATTGACACTAGTTTGAGTCCAATTTCAAAGTGAAATTGATTCCAATGACCACCATTGGATTAAATGGTAAAAATATATTCATATTACACATTAAGACCAATTCAAAAGATAATCTAATCATATAAATAAATTAGATTAAAAATCAATTTTGATGTAAAATGCAGTATTTTTCACTATTCATTAAGAAATGAACATTGTCAGAAAAATACCAAAAATTCACACAAAGTAAATTTTGATGTCCCAATCATAAAGAATAAGTTTATTTTGACAAACATAGTTTATAAAATTGTCAAAAGATAGATTTAAAAAGGGTTTTCCATCATAAGGCAGTAAAACAATCTTTTAAGAATATTAGTGTATTCCATGCTTAAGATTGGATTTATTTTCATTTTAAGCCTCTAAAACACTATCTTAATCATTAATAGACATAGATAAAAATATCTATTATTCATTACTTACTTGGGATGTTACATCCTTCCCCCCTTTAGAAAATTGCGTCCCCGCAATTTATTTACATATCAAATAAATGGGGGTACTTATCCCTCATTTCATTTTCAGATTCCCATGTTGCCTCTTCAATCATGTGGTTTTTCCACAAAACCTTTACCTGGTGAATCACCTTATTCCGTAACATTTGATCCCTGTGTTCAAGAATCTGGATCGGTTGTTCCTCATAAGATAGGTTCTCTTCCAGCTGAACTACCTCTGGACTCAAAACATGAGATGGATCTGGCATATACTTTCTCAACATCGAAACGTGAAAAACATTGTGTACCTGAGATAAACTCAGAGGTAAAGCCACTCGGTATGCAACTGATCTAACTCTCTCCAGAATTTCATATGGTCCAACGAACCTTGGACTCAACTTTCCTTTCTTACCAAATCTCATCACACTTTTTCATGGTGATACTTTGAGAAAAACATGATCACCTACCTCGAAAGATAGATCCTTCCTCCGGTTATCCGCATAACTCTTCTGCCTGCTCTGAGCTGTTCTCATGTGTTTCTGAATCAGCTGAACTTTTTCTGCCATCTCTTCTACCAATTCTGGTCCCATCAACTTCCTTTCACCCACTTCATCCCAGAAAGCTGGAGTTCGACACCACTTCCCATATAATGCCTGAAATGGTGCCATCTGTATACTAGAATGAAAACTGTTATTATATGAAAATTCAACCAAAGAAAGATGTTGGTCCCAACTTCCCTAATAATCCATTGAACAAGCTCGTAGCATATCCTCCAATGTCTGAATTGTTCGTTCTAACTGCCCATCTGATTGAGGATGAAAATATGTACTAAAATTTAATTCAGTACCCAACGACTTATGAAGGCCTTTCCAAAAGTTAGAAGTAAACCTGGGATCACGATCCGATACAATGGAGAGAGTAACTCCATGTAACCTAACTATCTCTTTAAGATACAAACGGGAAAGTTGATCTAGGGAAAAAGTATCTCGTATAGCAAGGAAATGAGCAGATTTGGTCAAGCGATCAACAATAACCCAGATTGCATTATTACCTTGAGATGTCTTCGGTAATCCCACAACAAAGTCCAAGGATATATTCTCCCATTTCCACTCTGGCACTGGTAAAGGATGAAGCATCCCTTTCGGTAACTACCGCTCTGCTTTAACCTGTTGACATGTCAAACACTTCACAGTAAAATCAGCAATATCTCTTTTCATTCCATCCCACCAGTAATACTCCCACATATCTTTGTACATCTTAGTACTACCAGGATGAACTGAAAACGGGGAACTATGAGCCTCACATAACAACTCATTCTTCAACTGTGAATCACAAGGCACACATAACCTCTTCCCAAACCTCAAAACACAAACACAAACTTATCCAAGAACTCATGGAAAATTTTATTCATAAGGTCCATGAATATAGCAGGTGCATTGGTTAACCCAAAAGGCATAACTAAAAATTCATAATGGCCATATCTAGTACGGAACGCAGTCTTCGAAACGTCTGCTTCTTTTACTTTCAACTGATGGTACCCCGACCTCAAGTCAATCTTCGAAAAATACTGAGCTCCCTGGAGCTGATACCACTTCATTCGATGGCCCAACATCTGCTGAAGTTGTTGCAAAGGATTTTACCACCCCTTTCTGCTTGTAGTATAACTGCTTCCCATCACTGAAGCTCTTTGTCGGACACTCATTTGCATAGTGACCCATCTCATTGCACTTAAAACATTTCACTAACTGTAAATCAAATTTGTTCTTACCTTCACCTTGATCATTTTCAGTGCAATCACGAGCCTTATGTCCCATCTTACCACATCGGTAGCACTTTCCAGAATTCAGAAGACATTCCCCAGCATGCCTTTTTCCACATTTATCACAAACTGGAAACTTAGTTCTCTTACCATCAGACTTTTTTGAAGAATTCTTACCTTTCTCCTACCACCTCGGTCTCTTCTTCTGCTGGTTGTTATAGAACACTTGGTCATCGGCAAACTCCATTTCCACCTTCTCATCACATTGAACAAGCTTTTCATAACTTTTAAACTCTCGAGAAGCTAATGTCGTTCGATATTTTGGCTTTAATCCTGAGTAAAAATGATTTATTTTACTATCAAGATCTCGTATGAAGTTTGGAGCATACCTTGCCAATCGAGTGAACTTTTCTTCACAAGCAGCCACTGAATCATCCTCCTGCCTCAATTCTAGGAACTGTTTTTCTATCCTAAGACGAACCACCTTAGGAAAATATTTCTCAAGAAACATACCTTTGAATTCGTCCTAGTGAAGATCCTCAATCTCATCACTATCCCTTATATTTTTCACCATCGACCACCACTGATCAGCTTCACCTTCAAAACGGTAAACAGCAAGACTAACCTTTTGATGTTCTGAACACCCCATGACATCAAAAATCTTCTCCAGTGCTTTAATCCACCCTTCAGTTTGCACAGGGTCAGATGATCCTCTGAATGATGGGGGATATTGCCTCATGAAATGTTCCACCACTGACATGTTCCTCTGCGGTTGATCTGGCTGATCTCGTGCATGGATACCACCACCATTTATAGCCTGAGTCAACTGTGCCATCACTGCAACAAACTGTTCAGTTCCGATTCCGACCATCTCCGGTTGCTGATTTGGAAGGTTATCTTCCTCCTGATGTCGTCCCAACATAGCTGCTTTGTTTCCTCTACGGAAAACCATTCTGAACACAGAAATATCTTAGGTGAAGCAACATGGTAATCTGTAAATGCTATATCATTTCAATCATATTATAATTTAACACTTTTCTAACCCCTAAAGTTGTCTAAACCGACCTTTGATACCAACTATAAGGCCCCGGCCTTAAACCTTACATAATATTGAATTAAATGAATAATTCACGTTGAGGATCTTTTCAGGTTTAGAGTTTTAGAGAATTAGAACATAACTATTACATCTCAAAAGATTACAAAGTAGTCACTTCTACTAAGTTTCCATAATAAAAAAACTCTTAAAAAGAAACGTGTCTAGTTCCATGTTTTATATAGGATGACATTCCCTTGATCCCATCCTTGACCTTATTCCACATTAAGTCCTGTGAAAACATTTCAAAAAAAACTTGGGGTGAGCATAAAAAGCTCAGTAAGGGATACAGAAAGAATGAAAACTGTTAGTTTTTCAAACATCAAGTAAACCATATATACTCTATCAAAGTAATACCTTCACCTTCATGAAGTAGTAAAAACTCTTCACTGAATAATGTATAATTACTTACCTTTTTGTAACCAAAGGATTACCATAAAACCCATAAAAAGAACACATAACATATATAAAGGTAACTTGGGACATAAACATACTTAAGTGGAATAACCATACGGTCGACTTCCACACATATCACTTAATGGAATAGCCATACGGCCAATTTCCATACATACTTAATGTAATAGACATACGGACGACTTCCATACCCAATGCATTGGAGGTTATAACGTAACCACCCGTCCTGGTATTCACGGCACCACCCGTCATATGGTTTATAACATAACCACCCGTTAAAACGTCCAAGTACCAATATAAAATCATAAAACATAAAACCAATGTAAAGGAATGATAACATTTCCACATTTCAATCACAATATATCATAAATATATTGACATAATAGAATCATTTTTCAAAACCATTTTCAATACCAAAATACATAAAAGAGTATATGGTATTTATTTTATTCTAAAAACATTACGGCTTGTTGAGAAAGCCAAAGACCAAATAATACTCGCGGTGGCGGAAAAGGTCGTTGTCGCCGCGTACGTTAAAAGAAACATTCCTTTTTGTCGTTTTGTAAAACGCTTCATAGAAAAATATTCCTTTTGTATAAAAGTAAAAGTCAAAGGGGTTTATACACCGTATAAAAGAAAGTTGTGTATAAAACGAAATATGCCTCAATGAAAGGAGATTAAGACGAAGTCCCTTACATCGGGTCCGACTTGACTCGATCGTTCTTTAACGTCCTGAATAAAAAACTTGAGTTAATTTATACTTGATTAAGAACCTTTTTAAAGTTAATTATTCCTTTTATATCACTTATTGCCATGTTATAAACATTATGTAACCATTTAAGTTAATAATGTTCATTTTGTCGGTATTTGGTTCTTAAGTCAAAAATAGACTTCTTACACTTACATGTTGTTAATTTGGTCAAAGGTGCATTATATCTAGAATTATATTAATGATTTGGATAACATATATATCATATATATTCATCATATACATGTATTTATAATATTACATCACATTTAGTGGTAAGAAATGAAATGCACCGTTCATGGAGACGGTAAGCCGTACGTACGCATGAACGCTACTTCCATTTCTATTTAGTATTTTCTGGAATGGAATCATAATGATATAAGAGTATATTATAATTCCAGTATAATAACATATATAATATCATTAACTTTATCCTTTACACATCCCACATATGGTATTAATGAATCAAATCACTTTCAGGGGGCGGTAGTCCGCACTTCCTAAAATGAAGATATCATGTTTACCCATAATGGAAACCATAAAGGTATGCCCAAAATGAAAAAAAAACAGAAGATTAAGGAAAACATAAACATATTATATATCATATATAAAAATAGTGACATCATAATGGCCACCTTTTAAGGTGTTAAATGAGTATTGAACAATCATCGTTTCGGGAGGCAGAATTTCGCCATCCACGGAAACCGTATGTTCTTTAACCATTTGATGTAGTTTTGTGAGAGTGTAGCTCAAATAAATCTTATAACAACATCCTAGTATATTGAAGATACTGGTTTTGTTACAAAAGAAGTAAATAAAAAGAGTTTAGGGGGTTGGAGAAACAAATTAAAACAAATGAACATGAGAGAATGAATTACCTTTAAAAGTGTAACTCCTTTTGATTTGATCCTAAAGGCTTCCTTTGAAAGGATTCTGCCCAAAGGGAATCCTCTAGGATGAGGAGAGGGATGTGTAGAGAGTAAATGGGCAGGGGTTGGCCGAGCCAAAGGCTTTAGGAGTGTGTGAAATGAGGTAGAGGTGGGGGCCTTTTATAAGAGGAGAGGAGGGGCACTTCTGGAAAGTAAAGAAATATTACTTTTTTTTAAAATGTGTTTCGGTTTTAAAAGGTCCCAAATTGATATAAGTCGTGGATAAGGTGATAAGGGTTCTAAATCAACTCATCCAATTGGTTTTGTACATGTGTAGTTCATAGATTTTACATTATCTTTCCATTTTATTTAAATCGTTAAATAATGAGGTCATCGCTGCATCATCATGATGTCATAAATAATTAAATTTATTTAATGTCTAAAAATTATAAAAAAACTACTATGATGTAGGAAATCTTTTTAGCCTTCCAATGACTATTTATAATCAAAAATCTGATCTTTATAACCCCATGTAAAAAGTCTTTTTGTAAGACATATTATGTTTGTGTCATTTTTACTTTAACATTTAATAAAAAGTTATTTATGTCATTTCCCAACCAAAGTGTCTCCATGGGGTCCCCAAGTTGACCCATGGCTTGTCTTGGTCGGCCATTACACATCCAATGAGGTTAGGACATGTGTCAAGGTCATTTCATATTATTAAAGCATTATTTATACCTTAAACTACCCTAATTACCACTAATCGTGATTAAGAACTTAATAAGTTACTATTCACCAAAAAAATTATTTTAATCTCATTGAACCACATTTTACTTATTAATGACAACCATTTATGTCGGATTTTTAAAATTCAAAACACAATGATGGCAAAATTTCATTTAAATGGAAAATCAGTTTTTATAAGTACCACTTTGTGGTTTCACTATTCATCAAAAATTGAAGTTTTTCAGAAAATTAACAAAAATCCACCCTAAACTATATTTGATATTACGAATTCAAAAATGAAGTCTATTTTACAAAATTCAAAACATATAAGTCACATTAATTTATTTAATAATTAATTCCCACTGTCATAGCAAATAGCGTGTTTTTATGAAACAATAAGTATCAAATGATTGACACTAGTTTGAGTCCAATTTCAAAGTGAAATTGATTCCAATGACCACCATTGGATTAAATGGTAAAAATATATTCATATTACACATTAAGACCAATTCAAAATATAATCTAATCATATAAATAAATTATATTAAAAAGCAGTTTTGATGTAAAATGCAGTGTTTTTCACTATTCATTTAAAAATGAACATTGTCAGAAAAATACCAAAAATTCACACAAAGTAAATTTTGATGTCCCAATCATAAAGAATAAGTTTATTTTGACAAAAATAGTTTATAAAATTGTCAAAAGATAGATTTAAAAATGGTTTTCCATCATAAGGCAGTAAAACAATCTTTTAAGAATATTAGTGTATTCCATGCTTAAGATTGGATTTATTTTCATTTTAAGCCTCTAAAACACTATCTTAATAATTAATAGACAGATAAAAATATCTATTATTCATTACTTACTTGGGATGTTACAAGATGACAGCAATAAATCATCATCATCTTCATACATCAATGCACCACTACCGCATGTGGTATTTGATGTTTCTAAAGAATTTGAAATCACCATTCCAATTTTATAGGTAGAATAAACCCCCATATCGATGATAGTGAAAAAAGTTACATTAGTTGGGAGAAAAAGGAGTCCACCTAGTGACCATGAGGATGGGAGTAGTTTATGAATCAGGTTTGATTCCTCAGATTACATGAGCCTAGGTGTCATGTGTGGGAAACTATTTTCATCTTGGAATTTCCTATTTTCACATAGGAAATGATACCTAGAGTATATGTGGATTGGAGTCTATCCCCCTCCAAACTTTATCTAAGAGGGTTTTATTTAATAGTAAACTCAAGGAATGGTAAAAAAACTAGGTGAAAATATGTGTGGTTATCTTTTGAAGTTATTAACACAGAGGAAGGATAATATAGAGAGGTTTCATGATAGTGTATTTTAAGTGGATACTCTAGAAAGTAATAGGAGGGGTCAAAACATGGATCTCAATAAACCTTATAAGGAGGAGTAACAATCTCCATCGACTTCATCTTTAGACCACAAATTCCATCCGACATAACAATGTTAAGTAACCAAGGGGGGTGATTGATAGGTGTGTGTGTTTTAGCTATTATAAACATAGGGAATCACATTTCATAGATTAAACTCACATATGATAATATATCATTACAGGTCAAAACTATGAACAAAGGAAAATTATCATAATTCATAACACCAGACCGTGAAAGTTATTTAACTCAAATGGTTAGGAAGAAACATGATATTGGGATTATGATTATTCTAATTAAATAGATGTTATTGATACTTCCTTGAAAAATTAAATCTTTATTTGTCTTATAGATACCCTTATTTAACTTCATTAGTATGTAATAATTAAATTTGCAGGGGTGTCATTTATTTAAGGGGGAGAATGTGATGGCTTAAGATGTCACTATATATTATCACTAGTGCAGAAAACGTTTTTTACGTCACCATTTTTTACGTCGGTTATATAAAACCGACGTCATAATATGTAAAACGAGGTTTTTTACGTCGGTTATTAAATAACCGACGTAAAAACCTGTGAATAGTACACCTTTAACGTCAGTTATTTTTATAACCGACGTTATTAATCGCGCGGCTTCGTTTTTTACGTCGGTTATACATTAACCGACGTAACAAATCGACATATGTATGAGGTATTACGTCGGTTATTCAATAACCGATGTAAAAAACGCGGTTTTTGAAGGCCTTTTTACGTCGGTTATTTTATAACCGACGTAAAAAAAGAATCCGCAGATGTTTTTGACATCGGTTATGGAATAACCGACGTAAAAAAACGCGGATTTTGAGCCCTTTATAACGTCGGTTATAAAATAACCGACGTCCAAAAAGAATCGGAGGAAGGTTTTTACGTCGGTTATTGAATAACCGATGTTATAAATGTTTTTAAAAAAATTATAACGTCGGTTATTGAATAACCGACGTGATAACTCATTTAAAAATTTACCCATACCCGTGGATTGTCATTCGCGAGTTTACCTTCGACAGTCGCGACTCGTCTCTCTCGCGCGTAAACCCGAATCGGCTCGTCCATTTCGTTGGTTTAGATTCATTTTGCGATCATCGTTTCTCATATTTAATCTCCTCGGATCAATCATCTAAACTCGCAGCACTCAGGTAATCCTCCCACTCGTTCGTTTTTTTTCGCGGATAGTATATATATATGTGTTGTGATTTTTTTGTTGAAACTAGCTAAGATTCTTCGATTGCGAACCCTTTTAACTCGTTTTGGCACCATAATCTTATCTATCATCCCTAGATCTATTAGTTCGACTTGCAAGGGGGTAGGGTGTGGGGGGTGGTGTCCAGGCGGGGTGGGAGGGCTATCAAGAGGGTTGGGGGCTGGGAGGGCTATCAAGAGGGTTGGGGGGTGTCCGGGGGGGTGTCCAAGGGGGTAGGGTGTGGGGGGTGGTGTCCAGGCGGGGTGGGGGCTGTCCAGAGGGGTCGGTGGGTGTCCAGGGGGGTTTACAAGGGGGTGGGTGGGTGTGGGGGGCTGTCCAAGGGTGTGGGTGGGTGTTGGGGGGTGTCCAGGGGGGTGTCCAAGGGGGTAGGGGGCGGGGGGTGGTGTTTAGGAGGGGTGGGGGGTTGTCCAGAGGGTTGGGGGGTGTCCAGGGGGGTGTCCAAGCAGGTCGGGGGTGGGGGTTGTGTCCAGGAGGGGTGGGGGTGCTTTCTAGAGGGGTCGGGGGCTGTCCAGAGGGGTCGGGGGGTGTCCAGGGTGGTGTCCAAGGGGATGGGTGGGTGTGGGGGGCTGTCCAAGGGGGTGGCGGCCTGTCCAGAGGGGTCGGTGGGGTGTCCAGGGGGGTGTCCAAGGGGGTGGATGGGTGTGGGGGGCTGTCCAAGTGGGTGGAGGCCTCTCCAGAGGGTATTTGGGGTTGTCCGGGTGGGTGGGGGGGCTTTCCAGAGGGTTGGGGGATGTCCAGGGGGGTGTCCAAGGGGGTAGGGAGTGGGGGGTGGTGTCCAGGAGGGGCGGGGGGCTGTCCAGAGGGGTCGGGTGGTGTCCAGGGGGGGTGTTATATCTTACTATATTTTGTTTAAAAAATAATATTCAAGCATATTTTTTTAAATACACATCGATTTGTTTTATATTTCAAAATTGTTTACATTCAAATTATGATTTTTTTCATATAAACATATATTTGTCTTATCTAAAAAATATATATATTTTTGCTATTTTTTATAGGTAATAATGAGTCGAAGTTGGATTACGGCACATCGAATGAGCAATGAATATGAGGAAGGTGTTGATGCCTTTTTGGAATTTGCTAAACGAAATGTTCCAAGTAGTGATATTTTTTTCTGTCCATGCCTGAAATGTCTGAATATGAAGAAGTTGAAAAGTAGAGAGATAAAAGATCATCTGATTTGTCATGGTTTCAATCCGAGTTACAACCCTTGGATTTGGCATGGCAAAACTGGACAGAATGTCACTGATGATAATGAATCGCAAGATGGTAACTCCGATGGAATTGAAGAAATGATTCGCGATATTGTAGCAGAACAAATTGAGATAGAACCGACAGTTGCACGTCTATATGGTGATGCCGAAAAACCATTATATCCTGGTTGTACAGATTTTACGGTTTTGTCGGCGGTGTTAAGATTGATTAACCTAAAGGCGAAACATGGATGGAGTGACAGAAGTTTTACAGAGCTGCTAAAATTAATGAAATACATTCTTCCAAAAGATAACGATCTTCCAGATTCACATTATAAGGCCAAAAAAATATTATGCCCGATGGGATTGGGATACAGGAAAATACATGCCTGTCCGAATGACTGCATTATATATAGGAAGGAATATGAATTTCTGAAAGAGTGTCCTAAATGTGGTACATCATGGTATAAGGTGAAAGAAAAATCACAAGCTGATGTAGAGATTACAAAGCTCCCTTCAAAGGTATTTTGGTATCTTTCTATAATTCCTCGTTTCAAACGTTTATTTGCTAATTCACATGATGCAAAAAGGTTAAGATGGCATGCTGATGAGCGGGTATGTGATGGAAAAATACGTCATCCAGCTGATTGTCCACAATGGAAGAAAATTGATGCCCAGTACCCTACATTTGGAAATGAAATTAGAAATCTGAGACTAGGCTTGTGCACAGATGGAATGAATCCATACCGAACCCTCAGTAGCACACATAGTTCATGGCCTGTTTTATTGGTAATTTACAACCTCTCTCCTGAAGTTTGTATGAAGCGCAAATATGTCATGTTGAGTATCATGATCTCTGGTCCAAAGCAACCCAGCAATGATATTGATGTATACTTGTCACCGCTGATTGATGATTTGAAACTGTTATGGTCTGATGGTGTTAGGGTGTATGATTCTTATAAAATGGAATATTTTCAACTGCATGCAGTGCTTCTATTCACTATAAATGACTTCCCAGCATATGGAAATTTGTCTGGATACAGTGTTAAAGGGCATAAAGCATGTCCAATTTGCGAACAACAGACGTCATATTGTCAATTGCATCATGGGAGGAAAACAGTGTACATGGGTCATCGAAAGTTTTTGCCTATGGATCACCCTTATAGAAGACTAAAAAAGGCATTCAATGGCTCACAAGAATTTGATACTGCTCCAAAACCTTTATCCCCAGATTTTTATTTTGAGAGGGTGAAAAACCTTGATGTGACATTGGGAAAGACACAGAAATCTGGTAATGATAGACATATTTGGAAGAAAAGGTCAATATTTTTTGAGCTACCATATTGGAGGTATCATGAAGTCAAACATAATATTGATGTCATGCACGTGGAGAAGAATATCTGTGATTCTTTGATCGGAACATTGCTAGATATTAAAGGAAAGACAAAAGATGGGTTGAATGCAAGGTTAGACCTACTATCAATGGGAATACGTTTGGAGTTAGCTCCTACTCCTAAAGGAAGACGAACATTTCTTCCCCCGGCTTGTCATACATTATCGAAGAGGGAGAAAAGTAGCTTCTGTCAGTGTCTTCATGATATCAAAGTGCCTCAAGGTTATTCTTCAAATGTAAAAAATTTTGTCTCATTGAAAGACTTGAAGTTGATAGGTATGAAATCACATGATTGTCACGTCATGATGCAACAAATTCTACCAGTTGCACTGCGTGGAATATTGCCCATCCGTGTCAGAAAGACTATAATGAGGTTGTGTTATTTTTTCAATTCAATTTGTAACAAGGCGATTGATGTGAATGCTTTGAACATTTTGGAAAAGGATGCAATTTTTATACTTTGTCATTTGGAAATGTATTTTCCTCCAACTTTTTTTGATATGATGGTGCATTTAATGATTCATCTGGTTCGAGAAATAAAGCTTTGTGGACCTATATATCTTCGTTGGATGTATCCTTTTGAAAGGTATATGAAAATATTAAAGGGATATGTTAAAAATCCATATCGACCTGAAGCCTCCATTATTGAAAAGTATATTTCTTAGGAGGTAGCAGAGTTTTGTACGAGTTACTTGGCTACGGCGCAACACATAGGTTTGCCTCCATCTCGCCATGAACGGGTTAATAATGAGGGAAAGGGGATTCGTGGCTTGAAAGTCAAATCACTGTCAGCTGAACATATGAAGAAGTTAGAATCATACATCTTGAATAACATAGCTGATGTTCAACCGTATATCACATTGCATATTAATGAGTTGAAACAATGTCATCCAAAGAAGAAAGAAATGTGGATTTTGAATGAGCACAACAAAACTTTTTTGCCATGGTTTAAAAAGACCTTGCTTGGTAGATCAGATGTATCAGATACATTAAAATGGATAGTGGGTGGTCCATCTTTAAATGTGATAACATGGTCCGCTTATGACATTAATGGCTATACATTTCATACGAAAGCTCAGGACAACAGAAGTGCAGTTCAGAATAGTGGTGTATTGGTGTTTGCAGAAGCAATGCATTTTTCGAGTGCTAAGGACAGAAACCCAATTTCGGCATCAAGTGCATATTATGGAGTGATTGAAGACATATGGGAGGCTGATTACTTTAAAATTAAAGTTCCTATTTTTAACTGTAAATGGTTTATCGGTAACAACAGTGTCAGACACGATGAATTTGGAATGACACTTGTTAATATGAATAGATTGGAAGACACAGCTGATTCTTTTATAATGGAAACACATGCAAAACAAATTTTCTATGTAGTAGATCAATCAGATATGCAGTGGGCTGTTGTTTTACAAGGGAAAAAACAATATGTTGGTGAGGATGAATTTGATGAAGATGCTGATTTATGTGAGATCCCTACTTCCATGGAAAGATTAACAGAACATAATGATGAGTATGTTGAAGACATGGTTTGTGCCATAAGGAACGATCACGACGAAGGAATTTGGGAAAACAATCCAACTGTACATTCCTAAAATTACAGGTAACACATGTTTATTTCTTGTTTACATTTAGTTTTTTCATATAATGTTAGATATTGTAAATTTTTTACTTATTAAAACATGTATCAAACCAAAACGATAAAACAATAAAAACCGTAAAGAGGAGAAGTCCTGGGCGCACCGGCTGGCTGGTGGGGGATCACCGGTTGGCCGGTGGTCCAGAGCAAAGCTCTGTCTGGTCCACCGGCCGGCCGGTGATGAGCCAGCGGCCGGCCGGTGGTCCAGACAGAGAGGAAGGCTCTCTGTCTGGTCCACCGGCCGGCCGGTGGTGAGCCAGCGGCCGGCCGGTGGCACCAGGCAGTGGGCAAGTCTACTGCCTGGGTCCTCCGGCTGGCCGGTGAGCTCACACCGGCGGACCGGTGGACTCAGTGAGTCCACTTTTCAGCTTTCTTGGGCCAACTCCTTGGCAACCTTTTGCCTGTGTTTACCATGTTTATCATTGTTTAACATGCTTACCATATTACCAATGTTTACTATTATGTAATTTAGTACACTTTTCTATTTTCTGATTAAGTAGTAATACAATATTTGAATTTGTATATTTGTGAACTAATGTTTGTTTTTTTGATTTGAAGGAAAATGACAGATCAATCAGTTGATCAGCCACATGATTCTGGAGATGAGCATATTGGTCATACATCCGGGGAGGAACATTCACATGCTCCTATTACGAAAAAGAGTTCAAAGGTTGGTAAGTGTGGGTTCACACGTTTACCAAAATTATCACTTGCCCGTACGAAGTAGGAGAGGATAGTCGTGGAGTTTGATGATGATGATCTTCCTAGAGGTCCAAATGCTAAAGATTTTAAGGGTTTTGTAGCAACTCAGGCTAAGAGCAAAGTAAGCATTCTCTATGATGATTGGAGAAGTGTGGATAAGGCGATAATTTCTCAGCTGTGGGAGACCATTTTGGTAAGATCTTTTGCTATTGTTTGACTGTTCTTTAAATGTTTCTAGTATATATAATATTTTTAACCTCTTTTTTATCAGATGACATTTGATATTCCTGACACTGGAGGAGTCAGGAAGAAATGGTTATCGTTGGCTGCTAGGAGATGGAGGGATTTCAAATCAACCCTCTCATCTGATTTCATTTATGGTCATAGGAGTCGTGAGAATCCATGTCGTATATATCCTTTTATAGATGAAGACACATGGAGACAATTTTTTTAAAGTAGAAGAAAAGAATCATTTTTGGTAAGGGCAATGTAAACTTTTATAAGCTTGCTTATATAAATGATCTTATTATTGTTTTGTTAATGATTACTTATTCTTAATTTACAGCAAACAAGGAAAGCTCATCAAGAGATCCAATCTAAAAATGTATACCCTCATAGTTTATCTCGGGGAGGGTATGCATTATTGGAAGAACAAATGATGGCAGAAAAATTTCAACAACTAAGAGCTGAGTCTTCAAGCTCTGGAGAGGTGGCCCCTCCATCCCCTCCATCTAGACATGAGAAATGGAAAAGAGCTCGGAAGGGGAAAAAAGGACAATATCTTTCGTAAGAATCGAGACTCGTAGTTAAGAGGATTGTAAGATATCTATTTTATTTATTTAAGTTTACTATTTTCGTCATATATTTCCAATCATTATAGAAATGTTCAATTAATTATTACAGGACTCTCTTGAGGAGCAGAGTTCACAGGGGACATTTACACCATCTGGGAGGGAAGATATTTTATCTATGGCATTGGGAAAGCCCGAACATCCTGGCCGTGTAAGAGGATATCCGGCAGGTGTATCGGTAAGAAAAGTGTTTCCACGTTCCTCAACTTCTAACGTTGAGGGAGTTTATAAAAAAATAGAATCCTTGGAGGCTGAAGTCCATAATATTAATGCGACAATGGAGGACAAGATTAGAGCATCGGTGCAGTTTATGTTTGCAGACTTGCAAAGACAATTTCAAGGTGCAGCTCCCACTCCACCTCTCCCAGTAGCTCCCACTCCCCCACCTCAGCCTGCAGACCCCATTTTTGATCCTCCTCCTCCGCCGCAGCTACCTACTTATTGTGAGTTGTATGTTGATGATCCTCAACATCATATAGTTGCATATGGGATGGTATATTGTATAGGAGATATAGTTCATCATCAACAGTTAGAGGTAGAGAATCAGAGGGTCACTGTACAGGATATTATAGATAGATCAGCTCGGATACCATTACCTACAGATGAGGTGACGACAGTTGGACATAGTATCAGCCATTTTTTACTTTGGCCATCCAGACTTCTTCGACTCATTACCAAAGAGGTATGGATGTTATATCTTTTATTTTATATTTTTATTATTGTTTTATCATTTGAAAACTAATATATTTTTCAATTTATTTTTACAGGAATACTTCAAAGGTAAAGAAATACTGTATAGACAACAACAAAGACAGATAGCTATGACATCAGATGCAGATACTAGCAGTCTTGACACATTGTCAAGATATTCAAATTTGTTGGCGGATCATTATGACTTTACAATGGAAGCTCATCTTTGTGGACGTGAACTAAGTGTGGGGATTATGAAAACTGATATCATGGAGTTTGTCACTGGAGATAAGTTGGGCGTCAACGTGGTGCAAATTTTTATCATGTAAGTCTTAACACCTTTTCCTTGCATTATATTTATTAAAAATGTATACTTATGTCTGCTTTGTATTAGGTATCTGTATAAAATTTGTGAGAGGAATGAGCTGACAGATGTATATGGATTCGTGGACCCACAATTGATTTCCCCTGAAGCATGTGCATTGGATGAGGAACAAAGAATGCTTTATATTGCTGATAGATTTGAAAAGAATGTAATCACACAGTGTTGGATGATGCCTTTTTGTGAGAGGTATGAAACACATCCCTCTCAAAGAGTTAATTATCTTTTAACATAAAAAACCACTAACGTTAAATTTCCTTTTATCAGGGATCATTGGATGTTAGGGGTTTTTTGCCCTAGGGAGAAAACACTTTATTGGATATGCTCTCTCCATGATGATGTGCGAGAAAGTTTTAAGAATATATTAGAAACGTAAGTTTCAATTTCACAATAGTTTTATATATTATAATGAATTTTAAATTTACCCCATTCGTATTATTTTCTAACAGGGCATGGGTCCACTTTCGAAAAAGCGCAAAGAAAAGGAATTTCAAGATCAAATATGTACATGCGAAGGTAAATATCCATTTATAATTTGTACATTTTGATTTATTACATAAAAATAATATATTGAATTTACACTCATTCAAACAGAAATGTCATGAGCAACAAGGCATCATCGAATGCAGATATTACATGTTAAGATTTATGTATGAAATAATAACAACTGGGACAGTTCTGAGTTTTGACCTGGTAAGATTTCCTATTTCTCATAATATTTCAATTTGATTTATTCATTATACACGTTGACTACTATCCATTTCCTTTGTAGCTTTTTGATGACCCTTAACCCTTTACTTCTGAAGATATCAAACACTTACAAGTGGAGTGGTAAAATTATTTTACAGGTTTGATTGACTTTTAGTTGTTTGTAATGTAAAATGTAATTTTGAATATTGTCAATGTAATTGTGTATTTCGTAGTCGTTTAGGTTGGATTTAGTTTTTTTTTGAAGTTGACAGTGTAAGTTTTGAATGTTATATAAGTGAATGTTTAATTTTTCTCTACTTCTTGTTTTGGTCTACTGTTGATGGTTTTTCTGGTCTGGATTTTGGTATGGGGGGAGAGGTTCCAAGGGGGTGGGTGGGTGTTTGGGGGGTGTCCAAGGGATATGGGAGGGGTGTCCAAGGTGTGTTTGGGGTTGTCCTAGGGGTCGGGGGGGTGTGTAAATGAGGGTGGGGGGTGTCCAAGGGGTGGGGGGTGTCCAAGGGATATGGGAGGGGTGTCCAAGGTGTGTTTGGGGCTGTCCAAGGAGTCGGTTGGGTGTAAATGAGGGTGGGGGGGCTGTCCAAGGGGTGGGGGGTGTCCAAGTGGTGGGGGGTGTCCAAGGGATATAGGAGGGGTGTCCAAGGGGTTTTTGGGGCTGTCCAAGGGGATGGGGGGTTTCCAAGGGGTAGGGGGGTTTCCAAGGGGTCGAGGGGGTGTCTAGGGGGTGGGGGGGCTGTCCAAGGGGTGGGGGGTGTCCAAGGGGTGGGGGTGTCCAAGGGATATGGGAGGGGTGTCCAAGGGGTGTTTGGGGCTGTCCTAGTGTTCGGGGGGTGTAAATGAGGGTGGGGGGATGTCGAAGGGGTGGGGGGTGTCCAAGGGGTGGGGGGTGTCCAAGGGATATGGGAGTGGCGTCCAAGGTGTCTGGGAGTTCTGTCCAAGGGGCCGGTTGGGTGTAAATGAGGGTGGGGGGGCTGTCCAAGGGGTGGGGGGTGTCCAAGGGGTGGGGGTGTCCAAGGGATATGGGAGGGGTGTCCAAGGGGTGTTTGGGGCTGTCCAAGGGCTCGGGGGGGTGTCCAGGGGTCGGGGGGGTGTCCAAGGGGTCTGGGAGGGCTGTCAAGGTGTGGGGGGTGTCCAATGGGTGTTTGAGGCTGTACTAGGGGTCTTGGGGGTGTAAATGAGGGTGGGGCTGTCCAAGGGGTGGGGGGGTGTCCAAGGGATATGGGAGGGGTGTCCAATGGGTGTTTGAGGCTGTACTAGGGGTCGTGGGGGTGTAAATGAGGGTGGGGGCTGTCCAAGGGGTGGGGGGTGTCCAAGGGTTGTGGTGGGGCTCCAATGTGGTGGGGGAGGGCTGGCCAGGTTGTTCGGTGGGTATAGATGAGGGTGGGGTTTAGTTGGGGCTTGGGGGAGGGCTGGCATGGTTATTTTTGTTTGGTTTCTCGTTGCTTTTTGGTGAGAGCAGTGCAATTATTTTAAAAAAAATATCGCTTTCACGTCAGTTATAAAATAACTGACGTGGTAAATACATCGGTAGGGGTTTATCACATCGGTTTTTTAGAGAACCGACGTGATAAACCGTTCCCGGGCCTTTTATCACGTCGGTTCTTAATATAACCGACATGCTAAAAGGCCTGGGAATCGATTTACCACGTCGGTTATTGGATAACCGACGTGCTAAAACGTTGCCCAGGCCTTTTTATCACGTCGGTTATTTAAGAAACCGACGTGAAAATAGGCCCGGGGAAGGGTTAATCACGTCGGTTATGTCATAACCGACGTGATAAACGATATCCCAGGCGTTTTATCACGTCGGTTTAGAAAATAACCGACGTGATAAACCCCCCCCCCCCCCCCCCGCGCATATTTATCACGTCGGTTATTAATGAACCGACGTGATAAACACCGTGATGTTAGGGATGTTATGTCGGGTTTTAAATAACCGACGTAAAAAACGTTATTTATAACGTCGTCCGTATTAACATCGCCTAAAAACCGACGTAAATAATGAAAAATAACTGACGTAAAAAATGTTTTCTGCACTAGTGTATCCTTCAATAAATATTTTGTTAATAAAGTGTTTCAGATGAAAAAAAACTAAGGAAAAAAACATTGATATATTTTGAATATTACATATGACCGTTAAAATTTAGCTATTAAATTAGCTGGTGTAATTTGAAGTGACCATGTCAAAAAACTCAATAGAGAAAATAAAAAAATAGAATTTGAAAGCAGAAGTCTTCTTTATGAAGTCTATTTTTTTGAACTTGGAATGGATGTTGCTTCTCTAGTTTTTTCCCTCAACAAAACCTAATACAAACTTAAGAAATTGTAGTTTGAGAAAAAACATATATTGAGAAGTTCAAACTCGGGGAGATTTACACAAGATCCATGCTAGTTGAACCACCACAAGAGACTACAACCATAGTATATCTAATACTTATGTCTTGCATGAAGATCGTAAGGGGTTATATAAGTAGAAATTGGGATTATATAAAAATATAATAAAATATTTATATGTATAGATATATCATGAATTTATATACTTTTCAAAAGTTATTTTTTATAAATTCACTTTATGAATAATTTTTTTTAAATTATAATTTTATTTCAAGAAACTAAGTTTACTTTGATTTAATAATAATAATATATATTAATAAAATATTAATAAGAAATTTATAAAAAATAATATAGTCAATATACCAAAATTCATTTTTCTATAAAAAAAATTTGCTAAATTTTTTATTTTTAATTAAAAATAAAATTTATAAATTTTAGGATTTTAATTTGAAAAAATAACATTATTTTTTGATTTATCATGGATATATTTTCTTAAGATGAATTTTTTATATTTTCCAAAAATAATTGATTTTTAGGTGAATAGTAAAAAAATACAAATTTTACTAACATCGTCACTTTTATATAACTATGAATTTTTTTAAATCATTTTTATATACAAAACATATATTTATAAAGTAAAATAAATCATTTAAAATTATTATTTTTAATTTATAAAACCCATGAATATAATTTTATAAAATCAAGTGATATTTTATGAAAACTATTTTTCATTTGTTTCTATAATTAAATTTATACATGGGGAAATTATTTTTTGTATTTATTTTTAATGTTGCATAAAAATTATTTAAAAAAATATAATGTTATTAATATCATTAGAATCAATAACATTGATAATTTATTCCTATACATAAACTTTATGCTTAAAAATACACTTTTTAAAGAAAAACGGTTTTTACGTGTTACTAGCACTAACATTAAGATTAATTTCACTAAATATATGAAGTTAATTTTATAAAATTCTTCTTAAATTTAAGATAATAAATCTAATAATATTTAATATGTACAATTAAATTTATTTGTATAAAATTGAGATTGTTAGGATTAATATTAATTACCATTATAATGGTGAAACGATTATTTTAGAATTATTATTTTATCAATATCAATGAATTTATATTTAATAAATTAAATTTAAATACTTTAAATAATGAATAAAATATGATTTATAAAAACATAAATAAATATATTAACACTCATTTAATTGTTAATCAATACAAAATAATATTAATAATCTATAATGGTTAAAATGTTATTTTTCTACTAAAACAGTTTTTCTATACATATCGATTTTAATTTAAAAGTTGATTTTATAATATCTAGAGAATTAATTAGATTAAGAATAGCTTAAATTTAGTTTTATCATTCCCAAGTTTAGTTATATTTTTTTATATGTTTAATAAAACATAAGATCACTTTGTTAAAAACTACTTACCATGTTTAAAAGTAAAAGGGTAAAATATAAAAAATTAATAGTAAAACCCTTATAATATGTTTAAAAATTGTTTTGAAACACTTGGTTGAGATTTAATCAACCATAATACACCCCAAAATCAATTATTTTTAAACTTTTGAACCATTTACCTTGTAATAGTGTCATGGAATTGTTAAAACATAAAGGGTGTTTCCAAAAGTGTCATTTTAGTCTCTTATAAAAGGGGATCCCTTTCAACCTTTTAGAAACACACCTATACTTTAAATAAATCTTTTAAAATCATACATTTTACTCTTTATATAACCCTCTACCACAATAAAATTCCCTAGTCACTCATATTTATATTAATCCCTTCAATTTGAAGAGAACTTCCAAAGAAAAATCAATTCTCCAATGTAAGTATTATCTTTTTCTTAAGTTTTTCTTTTTAATATTCCTATTCCAAATATCTTATCAACATGATAATATGATTATTTTAGTATAATTATTATATATATATATATTGTTATATTAATGTTATATCCCTTATTTATTCATTTCCATCCATATAGAAAAACAAATTAATGTCAATAATATTTATTAAATAATATTAAATTATGATTAACCATCATATAAAATCCAAAATAATATCATTATTTGTATTTCATAATGATATTATGTCAAATGAAACACCACATTAACCATACTCACCAAACGAGTGATAATGTGTTCATGTTTGGGTTGGTTTGATGACCTACATGAACGATGCTATAAAAATATATTATGGATGAATATGGGAACATAAAAACTAATATTATTATAATATAATAATAAAATCATATTTTTTATATGTTTTTTGAAATATTATGGTAATAATTTAACTTATTATTAAAGTATATTTTTTGTTCGCTAAAATTACCCAAATAAGCTGCTATCTATTTGGTTTTCACATAACATAACCAAAACACATATGGAATGAAATAGGAAAATTTTAAATCCATATAATTTATATATTAGAGAATATTAAATTATATATCAATAATAAAATTTGTATAAAATTGTTGATAATGATATCAAAATTATTAAACATGCACAAAATAGTTAATGTTATTAACACTGGTGGTCATAATATGCTATAACTAATTAATATAATCATCATAAAAAAAATATAATAAGTATTATAAAAGGTTAATATTTTTGAGTAGGTTTATTGAATAGGATATTAATTTATTGATTTTTTTACATAATATTGTAGTGTGGTCTATTAAACAAGGAAACGGTACTGGATTTTGCATCTCAAAATTCCACTCTTTGAGACATGTTTGGTATTATGCACCTAATTTCATTTATGTGGAGTATATACAACCTATTTGATATATAATATCATGAATTATATTTTAATTATTTTTATTTTAAGTTTATTTACAATCCCTATTTTTCAAGGAGATTTTATTCAAAATAATCTAACGTCGTAAGTGTTTCTTTATCACAATATAAATTCCATGAGATATGTTTAGGATATACACCATGTTTTCTTTTAAATGGTGTATATACTACCTTATTTTAATTTTTTTATAATTATATTATTATAATTCATAATATCCAGGGTTCTATTTAGTGTTATACCTCTCATGGGGTTTTGATTCACATGTTACAAAGGTTGTAAGGGGTTTTTATGACTCAAATATCTTTCTTTAGTAATAATCACTCTTCTTTGTCTATTATTTTTAATGATTAATATATCCTAAACTATTGTGATTTTAGGATATATTTCCACCTTATTTTCTTGGGGAAACCCTATTTCACACCAAAGTATACTTCCTTGCTGATTTTATTATTTAGTTAAAATTCATATTTATTAAGAATAATTATTATTTCTTTTAAGGTATTTTTACCATGTTCATGTTTTTACATCCTACAAATGTTCTCTTTGACCTAGTGAAAAGATAAAAAAAATTAACACCAATTATCCTTTTATTACCCTTTATTTAGTTTAAAACAAAGGTTTCACCGTCTTTTTAATGACTTAGGTTTTAAATAAGGTTATTTAAAAATGTAAAAAGGTTTTTATATCATTTCAAAATAAAAGGTTTTATCATCCACTAAAAAATTTATTTTGATAAAATTTGTATCTTTTTCAAGTTCATGTTATTAAATATTATTTTTAAAAGTAAAATTTTTCAATGTATTTCCACATTATATTTTTGAAAATTTTATGTCTTTATAAAGTTTCCATTATTAAATATTCTTTTCAAAATTAAAGGTTTTCAAAGTATGTTAACTTATCCTTTTTGGAAACTTATGTCCTTTTAAGGATATTTTATTTGAAACTCTTTATAATAAGGTTTTTAAAAAATATTCTCTTTCATTCTTATAAATGTGTTTTTGAAAGCAATTTGCACTTTATCTTTTGTAACAATTTTTAAGAAGGTTTTGTGAAAAAAAAATATTTTCACTTGAATTTTTCCGATAAGTTTCATCTCCCATGAAGTGTTTCTTTGAAAATAATATATATTTTATTGTGTTATTAATCCATTTGTGAAATAATATTTTGGTGATTTCTTAAGTTAGTGTTATGTGATAAGTTTAAAAAACCCATTATTTTTTCATGGGTTATTTATGTTATGATGATGATTGATTTTAAGTGGCACACATATGTATATATTATGATGGGTGGGATAAAATATAATCATTCAATTCATTGATTTAATATAATATACCATGAAATATTTAGGCATGGACATAATGGTTTTGTTCACACAGATATGAGAATAATGGGTTTGCTCACATTTTCAGGCGTGGGTATAATGAGTTTGTTCACATAAGTGTGGGAATAATAAGTTCTCTAACATATTTTTTCCTATGATTATAGTTGTGCCACATTTTCAAGTTTATCATGATGTGTCATGTTTATAATTTTTTCATCAAGTTGTGTTAAATTTTCAAGATACATTTCATTTCTATTAAATGCCATGTTTTCAATATAATGTATTATTTTTAGAACTATTCCACACTTTTATGTCATGTTATCATGTTATATTACTATTAAGATGTGTTTTGAGTCGGTTAATATCTTTTATGCTTTATTAATGATATTTTTATGATCTTATTTTTCTCTAACATGTTTTATGATTATTATCTATAGTCTAATGATCTATTATTATGATGTTTATATCCCCCTCGTGTTATCCTTCAAGTTATGATATGTTTTTGCCATACTGAGCATATGATGTCACCCCTTTATTATGTTTATAATAACCAGGTTATTAATATGATTATATCTTGTTATATCTATAGTAAAGGGTATATAGGATCATGATTATGGATAAATGTTCACAAGTGTAGTAAAATAATATGTTTTTGTAGCTAGTCTCCAAGACACTAAACCTATTGATCCTTGAGTTGTGTAACTATTTGTGAATTTTATTATTTAAATAATTATATTATTATACTAATTATGTTATGTTTATCGTGGGTTTATATAATATTATTTAAGATGAAATAAGGAAATCATAAAAAGCTATGAGGGAAAAATACACTCATTTGTTTAAGTAATGAATATGTTTGCAAGGAAAAAAATTCTTAAAGGAGAGAAAATGTGAAAACCCAAATAATATTAATAAAAAATCATATATTATTAATATTAATGATTATATTTTATGGATTCATATTCACTATTCTTATTTTAATCAATTTTTGAGTCGAAAAAGAAAGAGCTTATTCTAACCAAATTTTTTTTCATGAATTATATAGTTTTATTTAAAAGTTAAATTAACAAAGTTTAGGAATTGAATTTGATAAAATGGAGATAATTTTTTATATCATTATATTAATTTTTTCTTAGTGTTAATTTTTGGTATCTTTTTGAAAATTTGGATTTTTTGGGTGAATAGTGAAAAAATAATGATTTTTATAAAATGTCATTTCTCTTCAAGTGTTTACAAATTATCATTATTTTTTGGATTATTTAAAGAAAAATTGGTTTCATTTTATTAAAAATAATTAAATTAATGGTATAGTATTCAAAAATATACATGATTTTTGTATAAAATGATTTTTATTCTTAAAACATGTATTTTTCTAAAAATGGGTTTTCATTGTGTTTTATGAAATTATATTAAAAGTAATTTATGCCACTTATTTAAAGTGAATATTGAAAAATGGATTTAATATTTTTAATTATTAGGTTTATATTTAATAATAAGTTGATTTCATTTTTTCATAATGAATAGTTAACATTGTAAAAATTAGTTACCACGGTAAACGGTAAAACATGTTAATTAGGGTTAAAACTAATTGATAAGTTTAAAAAATATAATATTAAATATTTTGGATGATATTATTTCTACCATTATAACCTTATATTCAAAATTAAATTGTTTAACTTCCACATGATCAAGATATTGGCTTTATATTATTTTAAACCTTTGAATAATTACAAGAGTTCCACTCCCCTCACATATAAAAGGGAATATCCTATCATCTCTTATTCACATACATTGAACCATTTATATAAAAAAATCCAAATACCTTCCTAACATACCTACCCATTTACATTAGGTTTTTTCTCCCCATAATACCAAACCTAGAAGGCTTATGGAGTATACTAAAGGGGGTTTTCAAAGAAGAGGTATAACTCTTAACAAAGTATTTTCATGTTTATTTCTTCTTCTATGTCCTTAAAATAATATTTAACTATGATGATATAATAACATAAGTATATTACATAGGATAAAATAATAGTATTTTGTCACGACCCTTTTTAATCTCTTTTTACATCTTATGGACAATGAAAACTTTACTCGTGTGTACATATGGACTACCACCTCCACAAAGCGATGTGTTTCATTTTTCATCACCAACTCATATTTTTTGTTAAAATGATAGATAAAATGCGTATATATGATATTTATAAAATATTTATGATTATTTTAAGATAATATTTACTTTATTTCTTACCCTTCCATCCATTGGAAAATGATAATGTCAATCGTGCATGCGTTTGGACTACAACCTCCATGAAAATATGTGATTCATTTTTCATTACTGCCTCACATGGATGGTCAAAAGGATATAAATAATTAATAAGTATTAAATTTATAACATATTTATGATTATTTAAATGTATAATATTATCTACTTTATTTTTCTCCACCCAATAGAAAGATCAAAACGTCATTCATGCATACGTACAGACTATCGTTTCCATGAAATGATTTGATTCATTTTTATTAACCATATCATATAGATGGGAATTATATTTAATGTAAAAAAATTATTATTATAACATATTTAATATTATATATATGATGTAATATTGAAACCTTTAACCATGGTTAATGCACCGATGTTATTTTGAGGTTATAAACCGAACGAACCCAAAACAACCAATGTGAACTCAACTATTTTAGTAAAAAAAATAAGTCATGGTAATACGTAAAATAAAATGAATAATAATAATAAAATAATATGAAAAAAATTAGGAAAGTATAAAACTAATATAATTTTATTATTCAGGAGTTAGAGAATGTAAAAATCTATATTAAACTTAAGGTATGGAATTTTTCTTTCAAACCTTGTATTAAAGTATTCCTTTCAAATATTTCTCCTCCATATCCATGTTCTTTAAAATGTTACAAGAATGTTATTATTTATACATAAATTATTTTTAAAATTAATTTTCAATTAATTTTTACTTTCTTTTTAAAGTATTAAAAGTTAATATTTTAAACATTTACTGTATGAGTCATTTTGACTTTTACTAATTCGAAAAATAATATCTTTCAATGTATATAAATTGAGAACCTTTTACCACCATCATATCTATTTTTATTTATCCAAATTACTCAATATTTTTTCATTTTATTTCAAATAAGATATTTTTTTCTATTTTTATTTTTATTTTTATTTTTAATGTGTTTTTAAGAGAAAGGATATTTCTTCTCATTTTTATGAGATAACTAAAAGTGATCTTTTTTATGAGTTAAAATTATTTTTTAAAGGGTTTTATTTTGAAAAGGTGAAATATTAAAAAAAAATTGTGTATAAGATGGTGATTTGGAATTATAGACAATATCAAGTGAGCCCGATATAGCTCCTGAATATGGGTGAGCCTAATATAGCTCTACAATGTAGTGGGTAATGATTTAGTCTTCAAATGTGAAAATGATGGAGATAACTAGGTAGGTTACTCCTATGAAATTAACTTGGAACTAGTTATTTCAACATGAGTAAAACTTAAATGAATAAGGGTAATGTATATGATGTTCCAATTTATAAATTTCATACTTGATAAGGGTTTTAATGGAAATATTTTGATTTCCTGATGAAAGAAAAGTTTATAAAATTTAAAAGGTTATTGGTTTGTTTTTCAAGAAATTTTTTCATGAGTTCTCATATACCTCATGTTTCTTTCATGGTTTTATATACTACTAATGCGTTTCAAAGGTTTTATTTGTGAAATTTTTTATTTTATCATGTGTATATGTTTTATTTATGTTCTCGGTGTTTTATTGTGAAAAAGGTAAAAAATTTCATGGGTTTTCATGTTTTTCATTAAAATAATTGGTTTTCTTTATTTTTATATCTCATACTAATAATTTTTTTCATCCAATGTTTTCAAAAAAAATTAAAATAATCTAAGGATATGTAAGGTAGTAAATTTAATAAACTGCTTTATGAAAAAAAGAAATGTACACTGTGTGGAAGCATTCTCTTTTTTATGTAATATTTTTCCTAATTATCTAAAACTATAAACCTAAAAGTCCGTGGGAATGTAGGTAAGTGAAACCACTATTATAAATCATGTATTTATGGGTCGTTTATGTTAGTGGGTGTTATAGTTAGCATAAGTAAACTATCAGTGTCGATTCCAATAACCCTATAAGTACTTTCATGAAGAATTCTGTATCCCTAAATATGAATAAAATATATGGGTTAAATGTTTATAATTTTAGATGGGATTTATCCATCACTTACATTGTATTTATCTATCTTGATCCCATAAAATATCACCTATTAAAATGGATAAATTTTATTTAAATGTCTCTACTACCAATTAATTCTCAATGTTCTTCTTGATAAACAATTCACAAAAATTAATTTCACCTTTAGTTTATCTTATACCATGATTTTACTTAAAAAAATCAAAATAGATTGAAGGGTAATATTATTTATAATATATTATCCATTTATTTGTGATTTTAATAAACAAACTCCCACCTCCATTATTCCTTGGTCAACATTAGTGATTGTTTTCAAGTTATTTATTTTTTTTATATTCGATCGTGAATGAAATTTTTATTCATTCATTATATTATGTACAACAAAATTAATTTTATGGGTTGTACTATAAGTATATATAACACCAATGTATTAGGTAAAGCTTCATCTCAAGAGATTCTTTTTATGGGTTGTGATAATTAATCATTATCACTGGAAGGTAGCATTATCATCGGAGGCCCTTTGAACATATCTGTATGATATACAGTTATAATACATTACATATGTATTATGCTCTTTGTTAATAGTTCCTATTTTAAAATTATATCATAATATACTTTTTTGTGTATGAATCATCCTAAACATGCTACCATAATGATATGATGCTATCATTTGGATTTTAATACCCCCCACCCTCCCACCCCCCATTTCTTTTTATGTAAAATACTAAGTAAAATAGATATATTATGAGTTCTAAAAGGTCTACAGATTATAGATACAACTAGAAGATAAGTTAATAAATGTTATTATATTATTTTCCCCATGTATTATTCACTTAGTTCCCAACAACACTTATCCTTTGATAATGGAATTTTTTTAATATAATAAATATTAATATAATATTAAAATATTGTAATACTATCACACCAAAGTTGGAAGTGTGGATCTGGAGTGTCACAAATATTATCAGTTATGATCTTCATTATAATTTTTCAATAAAAAGTTTCCTATAATTCAAGTGATATGTTCAAATGATTTATTATTTACATTTATAAAACGTAAAAAATAATGGAATAATATAAAATTCTCTACCATTTCAAATAATCCTACTTCCACTTCAGTTATATTCATTGAGATTTGATTTCTTAATCACACCATAATTCCATTAAATATTAAACACTCCTTATAAAGGTTAATTTGTTTAGAAATGGAGGATATTTTATTGAAAACTCACACTTATATTAGTGAGAATACTTTTTAGATGAGTATAATAAAACAAAAGAGAAAATTAAAATGCATGAGTGACTATCACCCTTGAAAGAAAATAAATAATGAGTTAACAGTTATTTTCATCCAAGATCCTTAGATTTTGTTTTGAAGAGTTTCTTAAAAGATAATCCCATAATCATTGGATAATAGTATCAACATAATTTTTTGTATTCATAAATAGTAATCTTACTCATATAATGAAAAGAACAAATTTTGATGTCTTGATCGATTATCTAATTACTTTGAGATTTAATGAGTTTTACCTTTGAATCTCACTCTCTGTTCATTTTTTATTTCCTTCCTTGTTCATAATAACTTTATTCATCACAATTAGTTTTATATTCTTGAAATGTGAAGTTTATAAATTTATTATAAGCCTATAGAAAGACTAGAGTAATGTTTTTCATATGATATTTGACTAATGAACACATATTAACTATTATTTATACATATCTATAATATTTTCTTGGACTGTTTACATTTTTATAACCAATGTGAAACCATCTTCATCCATAATTGGTTTTTTTTAGGTTCTACAACTAGAGAAACAAGATGATTAGTTTTAGCTACATCAATCCATATTATAACCCTTGTAATTTTTTTATCCATTATAAAATTCACATGAACATAAAAATTAGGGTATTTCTAGGAAGAATTCAAGTAATCCAAAGTTAATTCCTTAGTTATAGGATCCATAAATTTAGTCATATTCACCAATCCTGAGAGTTTTTACTCTTCCATTATGACCACCTTTTTGTTTTCATTCATCTATTTTATTACCATAACTATCATTCCCGACATAATATCACTAAGGGAAATTGGTACTTTATCTTTAAATCCAACTTGGGAATCTATTTGATTTGAAAAAGGTTCCATGTAGAAATTAATATTTGTGACCTAAGACAAGAAATATTTCATTGATCATCCCTATAATCTATAATAGTTTTAATTCCCAATCAACATCAATTTTGTATTCACCCAATATACTATGCATATTGAATTGGCATATCCAAGATTATAACATTACAAAAATAAAGGGGGTAGATTCTAATAGACAAAATATTGGAAGAACTCAATCTTACTATTATAAATCCAAATCTGTTAGGGTAGCTCAATAGAAACATATAGTTCAACACAAATCATTTTAACTGAAGGAAGACTAAGATTTCATGCCATTGTTATAATCTTAATAAAATTTCCAAAATATCTAGAAATTTTGCTAATAATCTTTTAATTAAATAAATAAATGGGTAACATTATGAGTCTAATATATCCAATGACTATTATAAAGTCAACATCAACTTCCCACTAAAGTGTAAATAATTTTATATTTATCCCATGACCTTGTAACTTCTAGGAGTCCCTCCACTAGCATCGACATTATTCATATTCATTTTAAAATTTCATCAATACATTAGAATCATTGAGAAAAATTATGTTTACATTTATAAATTTGATTGACATAAAATATTTCTATATTATAGAAAAATGGGTTTATCTAGCTTCAAATTGAATAACCAAAGTTATTATAAGATCAAATACTAAAACATCACATGTATTGATTTTCATAAATAATAAATATCAAAAAATAAATATTACTACCTAGTTATTAAAAATAAATCAAATGCTTTAATATCCTTAAATTTGGTTAAATTAGTATAAAAATCAAGATTAAAGAATTACTCCCCAAATAAAATATATTATTTTTCATGATTCTAAATCAATAAGTGAACGCCTCCATTAAAAATATATTTTTATGGTAATATGATTCACTTAATCAAGAAGGGGATTTTGAAAATGTATGCTATTAAAGGTGTCTAGGATCTCCCTCAACAGATTTATAAAATTTTGTATCACTCTCAAAATGGGAAGGGTGAATAATAAAAACTTAGGGAATAATTTTTTAAAAGTATCATCCTCTCATAATTATTCTCACTCACACTCATATTCTCAATAGGAAGGTTTTAATTAACTCTGGAGTTTTCTATACTATAGGATGATAAGCATATGTGAACTAATAAGTTCAAAATGATAAAATTACCCATATACTTAGGTTTTCATAATTTATTAACATATATATTTCTATATTAACTCTTATTTATTATAATATATAACTACCATGTATAATTCATTGGGTATATATGGAGGTCTATGAAATAAAATTATATTTATGATTATTGGTTGCAATTTCTTCATAAAATATCCTCAATGTGGGGATCAGATATTGGTGTTGGTGGTTGTTAGTTATTATTAAGAAGACATTATGGTTTAATAACAAACCCTTGATAGTATAATAACTTTAATTAGACGATAGACATACCTATTTTAATATTATTTTATTCTTCTATACAACTATATCTTGGGATAAATCAATAATCATCAGGTTTATTGATCTATTAAGGGTGTATGATGGAGTTACAGTGAAATTTAATAATAAAAATCATAAAATAATCAAAATATTACTAAAAATATCTTATTAAATGAAAATATATAGTATGAAACCCATAATTGTTTAGAATATATTATTTTAATTTTGAATGTTCTATGAAAAATGTCATTAAAGTGTGATATTTAATTTGGTGTCCATGTTTCACTCAAAAATTAAATTTAATAGCTAATATATTCCCTTAATACATATTAAAACACTATTATAAGAAATTTTAAAACCATTTTTAAAATCCCATTTATAATTAAATAATGTATATTTATATTAAAATGAACTCAAGAAGGGATAAACTACTTAAAAATACCCTAAATGGCTTGTCATTGTAACCAAAATATGAAATAAGAAACACTCCATTGAATTAGTTAATATTATATTTTTATAAATCTTAATATTTCAACCATTTTGATCTTTATAATTATAATACGATGTATAAAAAATTGTAAAAAATTAAATTAATTTTTTTATATGATAGTCTTTAATAATCAATAACTTTTAAGAATCATGGACAAGGCAAACCCCACCAATAGAAATAGAATATGAATTTTTATAGAAAATGATATTACCTTCAAGAGAATATTATAACAATAATAAGTATAATTTTTTAGAATATTTTGGATTATTTAAAGAAAATATCATTATAACATCCCAAGATTTTAGAATATATATTTCTTTTTTTCCAAAGTTCTTGATAACTTATTTTACATGCAACACTGAACTTAAACGAACCGTGATTGAAATATTATATTATATATAAACAAGACATTAGATTGGAAGATATGAATATGAATAACCTAATTGTATAATATATGAATAAAATATTACCTTAATGCAAATGCATTGAACAATTCCATGTAAAATGAGTACTCAATTTGAAATGTTTAGAATAAAATCATTTAATGTCAAACTATTTAATTTTTAAAATATTGTATTTTTTCAATAAATTATGTATCATGATCACTAATAAACTTTTATTTTGATCAAATATATTGTTAATTAATGAATAATAATTAATACATTGGTTTTCAATTTAATATAAATAATGACATAATCATTTGAAGGTAAAACGGGATATTTTTTATAAAACTATTTTTAAGTGCACAATGTATTTGTATTTTAATAAGTTAAAATAATCTCTATTGATGAATTATTTTAATTTTTATATTATAAATTAAATAATATAAATTTACATTCATCTAATGAATATTACTAGGAAAATAATAAGAGTAAGTTCAATTTATTCTTGAAAATTGTATTTTTCTAAAAATTATTTTTGTTGTGTTTTATGGGTTTATTTTTAAACTGATTTCTTACACTTATAAGAATTTAATTTGATAAAATTATTTCCATACTTAAAATAATAATTTTAAAATTTATTAAATATTTTAATTTCATTTTTGGTCATAATGAATAGTAACTAAGTTAAAAATTCATTACTACGAAAAAGGTTAAAAGGGTTAACAAGAGGTAAATCTAAAGAGATAAGGGTTTAAATAACATAACAATTTGTATAAATCCTATTAGTTAAATTTAATTTTACAATATATCATCCCATATTCTAAATTTATAAAATTTGGTGTCACTTGACCATGAAAGTGACCTTATATTATTTTATATTTTGGAATAATTATAAGTGTGTCACTCCCCTCACTTATAAAAGGGAACCTTACCTCCTATATTATTCACGCATTATTGAGCCACTTAGAATGAAAAAAATTTCCTAAATATCTTATAAACATACCTATAAATTTTATAGAGGTTTTTTTCTTCTTAAAATACCAACCCAAGGTTCCTTAAGAAGAGATGCAAAGGAGGCTTCTCAGAGAATAGGTATAACTCTTAACCAAGTTCTATCATGTTTATTTCTTCTTATACCTACTTAAAACATATAATAAGCTTGATGGTATAATAAAATAAGTATCTAAAATATAATTAAATGTTATTATATTTATGGTACCCCCCCCCCCCCCACCTTCTTTCATCTCCTTTTTCATCCTATGGAAAATGAAAACATTACTTGTACGTACGTGTAGACTACCACCTCCACGAAGAAATATGGTCTATTTTTCATCACCATATCATAATGGTTATATGTATGGATTTAATAAATATAAAATATATTTATGATATAATATTTATTCTATAAATTTAAATTATTATTTATTTTCTTTCATTCCAACCAATGAAAATAGAAAAATTACTCATGCGTATGTATGAACTGTCATCTCCACGAAGGTATGTAATTAATTTTTCATCACCACCCTATATAATTGGTTATAAAAGTGTATATAATAAATAAATATTATTTTTATGAAATTATTTAAATTTTATATATAATGAAACCATGACCAAGGTGAAAGGAACAGAACCATCGAACCTAATCACGCATGAAAGACATGCCAATTTTCACCTGAATATTGATTTTAACAAAGGATTGTTAATAATTGGTAATTATAAATTATAATTGAATGATATATGGTAATTTATATATAAATATGGTTCTAGAATAGATTTATAATAAATATATATTTATTATATATGAGTTTTGGATGCATACGAAGCAAGGTGGGACTTAAGGTAAGGGTTTATGTTACAATCTCATTTCTTTACAGGATTATCTATGTTAAATTTACTTTGAGGGTAATTATATGATACTTATCTTTTAAACTAAATATATTTTCTTTTAAAATTATAATTTCTAGGGTTTTATGTTTTACATACATTTTCCTCTCTTTGGTACTCAAAAATATCAAGAAAAGTTTTTTAAGAAAATTTGATCGTATTTCTCCTTTTGGTCGGGAATATTTTTTTCCATGTACATGTTCTTTAAAAAAATTCAAAGAATATTTTTTATATGATATAATGATTTTTTAAAGTTATCTTCAAAAATATTTTTATTTATTTTCAATGGTTTTGAAATATGAATTTTTATAATGTTTTCCAAACATGTTGTTTAAGACATTTTATAAATTGTGTGAAATGAATATTTGTTTAAAATTTTACCAAATGAATGGATTTTCCCATATTCATGTAATGTCCTTGGTTTTTGAGTGGGTTTTAATTTTCTAAAACTTTTTTAATTTTTCCATTGGTTATTAGTCCAATTTTATTTTTGGGCTCTGAAAACTAATAATTATATTTTGAATTCTCCATGTTGTTGTTTTTAAATCACTACTACAAAAACGAGCAAGGGAAGTGCCCCCTTATATCAGCGCTAAGAAAAAACACTGATAAAGGTTACCTTGTATCAGTGTTAAAATTTTAGCACTGATGCAGGTGTTCTTTATCAGCGCTTTTCTAGCACTGATAGAGGGCATCTTTATCAACGCTAGAAAAGCGCTGATAAAGAAGCCTTGTATCAGCGCTACAGTTTTAGCGCTGATACAGGAATGATTTATCAGTGCTTTTTTAGTACTGATAAAACCTTATTCCATTTTTTTATAAAGTTGATCGCACAGTTCCCTCGTTTTATCGCGACCTAAAGCTCTCGCGGTACTGGAACCCTGCGACTCCCCTCTGCCGCCTGCTGAGTTCTCATTGTCGGACCTCCACTGCCCTCGCTTCTCTTTTCCGGTCCTCCACCGCCCACAACACCCATTCGGTTTTCCGTTCCTCCTCCACCCACAACGACCCTTTGGTTTGTCGGACCTCCGCCGCCCACAACGCCTGGCTTCTTGTTGCTGGACCTCTACTGCCCTCGGTTCGCGTTGTCGAACCACCGCCGCCCGCAACTTCCTCTTCGGATTGTCGGACCTCCGCCGCCCGCAACGCCCGAACCTCTCTTTAAGGCATGCTTTCCAATTATTTTTTTAATATTCTTCTTGTTGTTGTTTGAATCATTTATTTGGGTTAAATCTTTATGGTTATGGTGTTTAATTTCATCCTTAGGGCCTTTTCTTAGTTGAGTTGGTGGTTTAATTCCAATTTTGTGAAGATATCAAGAAATAGGTAGGTTGTTCCATTATTTGACATTATATTAGGTGTTTAATATGATTTAATTGGTTCTAAAATGGTTTTATAAATTGTATGGGTTGTGGGAAACATGTTTTCCAATTTTTTTGTTGTGCGTAAGGGTTTGATAATGACTTGACTATTGTAAATGGTTGTTTGTCATGTGTATTTCTATTATTAAAAGTGTGATTGTATAAAATATATGTAATTTTATATAGGGGGTGGAATTGAGCACAATGGAATCCTAGTTATCTAGGTGGGTAGACTAGGTCTAGTATATTAGGTGAATTGGTCAAGCCGATGATTGGTCTTCTTAATAAGGATATACATAACAACACTAACTAAACATTCATGTTATAGGGATTGGAGGCTCAAATAGGACCTTCATGTCTAAGATATGTTATCACTAAGAGTACGAGGATCCTAGGACCCTAGTAACCCTAATAACTTAGAGATTTTCTATAGTGCTCTTACTATTCTTACCATTATCTTGTCACATTTACTATCTCTTTTATTTCAAAGAATGTTTTATTTAAATTGTATCTTCCTTGTTCTTAAAAAATAACATGTTAATGTTTATAATAATTTCATTACATGGAATCTATTTTTGTTGTGTCCTACTAGGTTTGTTGGCTCACACCTTATATACACCCTCAGGTTTATGTAGACCTTCTTTTGTTTACCCAGTTAAAGGCAATGTTCCCTTGGTGGTGATGGTGCATATATGTGCTAGTAGTTCCCCTTTTGGTGACTGTTATTGGTTGTGGAATGGGGATGTGGACCCTCATGTTTCATGGAGGCTTGGTTGTATTGTTGGTTCCCTTACTTTTTTTTGTTATTTTGGTTTTGGTTGAAATTGTTAAATGCTTATCCCCTATTGCAGTGTTATCTTTTGGTCTATTATATTGTGAAATTTGGTTATGATATGGTGTTTGATTATTATGTAATATTTATGGTTTTTTACATGAAAAACCCATTCCTAAAGGTGTTACTCAATGCCTAGGAACTAGTTACAACCCATGGGGATTGGAAATTTCCTTTGGACCTTCCCACGAGTTGGGTCAGGTGTCAAGTGGGATGGCAACCTGGCCTAGTTCATGACAAGAAGTCTGCACCATAGTATGGTTGTCTAAATCCTTTTTGTACCGTGTCCATGGGAGGTTGCAACATGGTATCTTTTTTTATAGTCTTAAATTACATGAGCCCCATTTTATATTCTTTTTTCTCCTACAAAGCTCTCAGTTGAAATCTTGATTCTTTAAGGATTACAAGAGTCATTTTTACTCCTCCAAACTCCCTTTTTCTCATATAGAATCTCCAGTGGATGCGTTTGGTTTCTCTCTGATAAGGGTATCTCTCATCGATTGGAAATCCTCTATCTCCTCTTATATCCTCCTTATAGAGTGATAGATCATCATCTTTTTAGTGAATCTAATATTCTTTTTTATGGATCTTGATTATAGGTTATACTACTTGATCACTTTATAAGGAATTGGTTCTCTTCTACTATATTTGGAAGTCTTTTTTTGTGTACTTGAACCATAAATACTAATATTTGAGATTCAAATAAGATGAAGATGAATAAATATTGGATGGATGCTAATCATTTAACAATAGAGTACAAGAACAGAGTGAAAGAGTTCATCAAGTTTGCAAAGGATCATGCAAAGGATCCTTCTCAAATCCTTTGTCCATGTTTACGTTGTTGTTATTCTAGACTACTTACTCCAGAGGAGTTTGAAGAACATTTGATATGTCACGGAATAGATCAGAGTTATAAATGTTGGAATAAAAACGGAGAAAAAGCGAATGTAGCTACTGGCTGGGATAAAACTGCATTTTATGGATCGTTAGATATGAATAAAAATACGGATAATGAAGAAGACCATATGGAGGATGTGATTATAGATTTCAATGATGATGAAGATCGTATTGAGGAAATGACAAAGACAATTCAAGATGAACTCTGTGATTGCCCAAAATTGTTTGAGAAGTTAAAGAGTTGTGAAAAGACACCATTGTATGCTGGTTACACTAAGTATACAACATTGTCAGCTGTACTGAAGTTGTATAAATTGAAAGCAGGCAACGGATGGAGTGATGTCAGTTTTACGGAACTACTTTCTCTCTTGAATGACATGGTCCCAGAAGATAATGAGCTCCCAAGCCGAACATATGAAGCTAGACGAATGCTATGCTCGATGGGAATGATTTCTGAAAGAATACATGCCTTCCTGAAAGACTGTATATTGTTTCGCAAGGAGAATAAATCACTTACATAATGCCCAAAGTGTGGTTCTTATCGATACAATAAAGATAAATCCAATCCTATGAAAGTTGTATGGTACTTTCCAATCATTCCAAGGTTTAGGCATCTATATGGGAGTGAATAAACTACAAGACAATTGTCTTAGCATGCAGATAAAATAAATAAAGATGGGTTATTACATCATCTGGATGACTCTCCTCAATGGAAGAAAATTGATTGTGAGTATCCTGAATTTGGAAAAGAGCCGAGAAGCCTTCGTCTTGCGTTATCTACAGATGGAGTGAATCCTTTTGGTTTTCAAACCAGCACTCATAGTACATGGACTGTTATGTTGGTAAATTATAACTTGCCACCCTGGTTATGCATGAAGCAAGAATTCATCATGTTATCTATGCTTATATTAGGACCAAAACAACCAAGTAATGATATTGATGTTTTTCTGGCTCCTTTGATCGAGGATTTAAAGTTATTGTGGGACTCAGGTGTAATGTTTTATGATACTTATAAAAGTTAATACTTCACATTGAGAGTGATGTTGTATGGGACAATAAATGATTTCTCTGCTTATGGAAATTTTTCAGGCTATAGCATTAAAGGATCTCAAGAGTGTCCCATGTGCGAAGAATATACAGAATCAATTAGGTTGAAACATTCATCGAAATCTGTGATTCTAGGACATCGTAGATTTCTACCTCGTCGGCATAAGTACCGATCTTGGACGACATCATTCAATGGAAGTTCAGAAAAACGCGTAACACCATCTCCACTAATAGGTGATCAGCTATTTGAGAAAGTAAAAGATCATAACATTGTTTTTGGTAAACCATTTTCGAAAAACCTTACAAAAATCTATTGGAAAAAGAGATCGGTTTTTTTGAATTACCATACTGGAATTGTTTGTACGTCAGAAATTTTATTGATGTGATTCATGTGGAAAAAAATGTATGTCACAGTGTTATCGGAACGTTGCTAAATGCCCCTGGAAAAACAAAATATGTAATTAAGGCAAGGTTGGACATGGTTGACATGGGAATACGATAAGAGTTAGCTCCCGTGAAGGGTGAAAATCGAATGTTTCTTCCTCCAGCTGCTTATACTCTTTCTAGGGTAGAGAGATATCGGTTTTGCAACTTCTTCAATGATGTAAAGGTTTTAGAGGGGTACTCATCAAATATCAAGAACATTGTGTCAATGAATGATTTGAAGTTAAAAGGTTTGAAATAACATGATTTCCATGTTTTGATGCAAGATCTAATTCCTATAGCTTTACGTTTCATTTTTTCCAAGAATGTTCATCATACGTTAACCAAACTTTTTTTCTTTTTCAAAGCTATATGTAGCAAACTTTTAGACCCAGGGAAATTTCCAGCTATGGAAAAAGAAATTTTCATCATATTATGTGAATTAGAAATGTTCTTTCTGCCAACATTATTTGATATGATGCTTCATTTGATGATTCACTTGGTGAGAGAGATTCAACTCTGTGGTCCTGTGCACTATAGATGGATGTATCATGTTGAACGGTATATGAATATTTTGAAAGGGTATGTCAAAAATCGAAGTTGGCCAGAGGATTGTATAGTGGAGCGATATATTGTTGAGGAAGCCATTGAATTTTGTACTAAATACCTATCTGATGTGGAAATCATTAGCCTCCCGAAATCTCATTACACTAGATGCATTGAGGGTGAGGGAATTTATGGAAGAAAAGTTGTGACAATCAGTATTATAGATCGGGAGTAAGCTCATCTTTATGTTTTGCATAACAGGTTAGAGGTTGCTCTATATATTGAAACTCACAAAGAAATTCTTAGGCAGTTGAATCCATTGAGGGCTGAAAAATGGTTATCAGATACACATTATCACCAGTTTATAGGATGGTTTCAGGACCATATTTTTAAACAGTTGGATGAAAATATGAATTCAATTTCAGAACAACTTCGATGGTTAGCCGCTGGACCAAGTGTGTATGTATTATCTTACAATGGTTATGTAATTAATGGTTATACATTCTGTACATATGAACATGATGAAGATAGTACCATGAAAAATAGTGGAGTTACACTAGTGGCTGAAGCGATGCATGTTTCTGGTAGTAAGGACAGAAATCCAATTTATGCAAATATGTCATACTTTGGCATTATCAAACTAATATGGGAGTTGGATTATATGACATTCCAATTGACGATTTTTCAATGCAAATGGATTGATAACAATAGTGGTGTTAAAATAGATGAATGGGGATTTATGAAATTTGATTTTAGTAAAGAAGGGTACAAAGAAGAATAGTTTATAATGGAATCACAAGCAGTACAAGTTTTTTAGGTTCCAGATCCCACAAACCGAAAGTGGTCGATTGTTCTATTATCATCCAAAACTACTGAAGGTTCCGATGAAAATTCAGTTGAGGACGATCCTTTTAGTGGTACATCGCAATCATTTCAGAGCGGTCCCAATGCAGATGATGTTTTGTATATTAGAGGAGACCACAATGAAAGGATTTGGATAGTCGATAGAGGTGTCAAATCAATTCAACCTTTGAAAAAAAAAAGAAAGTTCAGTGAACAGGTTATATTTTTTTTGTAATATAGATCTTGTTATCTCATGTTATTATCTTATCATTACTGAATTTATGTAATCTGAATTAACTATTCAACCACTTTTGCAGATATTGACTTCTACACATTATGGTGCTCCTAACATTGAGGCTGAACAAGTCACTCAAGCATCTTTTACTGCTGTTGCTCCTGCTGCTGCTCCTGCAGATGTTGCTACTACTGTTCCTCCTACTGCGGCTCTTGTTGCTCCTGCTGCTCCTCCTGCTGCGGCTCCTGCTACACCTGCTGCTCCTACTGCTGCGGCTCCTACTGCTCTTAGTTTTGAGGTCCAACAACCATCAGCACATGCCATTGATACCATTCTAGATGAACATATAGATAGTGTTGATATCTATGAAATGGTTGGGAATGAAGGACCGGTGTCGCAGAAAACACAGGTGAGTTGTAGTTTGATAGTGTTAGCCAAAATTCTTAAGGCGGAAAGCAAAGGCATCAAATTTGAAGTCAGATGGAATGCACAAGGCCAACATGTAAATCCCAACAAGGCTATGTTTATCAACTACATTAGATTTGTCACTCAGCAACGTGTGACGATTGACATAGATTCATGGCACCATGTTGTGTCCAGGCTGAAGGCTGTGATCTGGGAAGAAATTATGGTAACATTATCAATTTATTTCTTTAATTTACTAGAATATAAAATAATGAAACAATGTCTTACTCTTCTCAATCTCTTGCAGAGTACATTTATAGTAGATGATTCACACAAGGATTATGTACTAAGGCTTGCAGGAAAGATTCATCGATGTTTTCACACTATTTTAACAAGATTCCACCTGAAAGATTCTAAAGATAAAATAAACCTACACACACCCATTGTCTACACTCACCTAATATCCCAATAAGAATGGGATGCATTTATTGGCCGTCGTGGGGATGAGAAGTTTCAGTTACATTTTTGGTAATAATACGTTGTTTGAGGATACCTGTATTCATCAATTTGATTGTCAATATTTAATTTATGAAATAGAAACTCTGTACTGAAAATAAGGAACGTGCATCAAAATCAACATACCCCTATTGTAAAGCAAGGATGGGGTACGCTTAATTAGAAAAGAAAATGGTACATATTTTAAATTTACAGTAATATTGTTAGGTGCCAATAAACAACATCATAATTATCTTTCTATGTTTATATGTAGATTGATGAGTCTAAAACCAAATGCACTTCCATCCCACGTCATGTGTTATGGAAGGAGGCACATGTGAACAAAGAAGGAAAGTTATTAGATGAAATCACATAGAAAGTGTGGGAAATATGTGTAAGTATGACATGACGATAAAAAAATTTGTTTAAAATTGCTATTACATAAAAATAATTAGTTATTTTCCTATATCCGACAGTCATAGGAATCAGCTACTCCTGTAGCTGATACGGACCTATTATCAACAGCTTCGAAGCAGCCAAAAAAATACGGTCGTGTCAGAGGTTCAGGGTTTGGGGTGACACCCCGAGTATATTTTGAGAAGAAGAAAAAAATGGATGATACAGATGAAAAATTGGAACAAATGAGAGAAAAAATAGCAACCCTTGAAGAATGATTACAATGGAAGGGGGAGTTGCTAGCAACTTTTATGGGTGGGAAGAAAAGGGAAGACACAACTCAGGAACAATCGCCGCATGAACATCCTGCCCCACCCCCCACCAGCTTTGAGGCGAGTCATTCACCTCAAAGAACTGTCTTAGCTGTGGTAATCAATATTCTAATAATTGTTCACATGAAATATGAATCGGACAAACACTAATAATTTTTCTATACTGATCTTCTACAGGGTGATAATGATTGTGATTTATATATGTCAACACCCACCTATCACCTTGTATCAAGGGCTACTATGTTCAATATCCCAGATGCCACACTGCATAATAGACCACTTCTGAAAGATCATCTGAAAGTGACAATTACTGTAGCTCATGAGCCAAATGCAGAGCTACCTATTCCACTTGATGACGATGATATTCAAACGGTCGAAAAGGCTATTGGGACATTCATTGCATGGCCTTCACAACTTGTAAGAGTACATGCAGACAAAGAGGTATTTATTTCCTTTTCTTTTCAAGCTAAACCCTTAACAATTAATGAAAAAAGGGTCTGAACCAATGATTATTGTTATAGACGGAAAAAGGGAAGGGGGTGACAAACGTCGGCTTAAAACCATTTAAAGGATCGACCAACCGATCCCAAGGAGCTACTGAAAGCACAATAACACCACCTGTTATCTATCCACATTTACTAGCATTGAAGAATCATGTGGATACGAAGCTAAAATATGGTAATAGTCATATAGTGGTTTTTGAAGAGAATATATACAGAGAGGAAAGTCAAGATTTTATTGTTGCTGAAAATGTAAATGAAATCCTTGAAAATGGTTGGCTAGGCATCACAGTTGTAAATGTATATATGAGGTATGTTTCCAGGAATTGATTTTCTAAAAGCTGATCTAATGTGAAAATTATGACTAAATGCATTTTATATTGTTGACAGACACATTTATGAAAAATAGTTGAAGGATTTTTTCCATGATCCAAGATTTGGACTGGTTAGTCCTCATATCACATCAACACACCTAACAAAAATAGATCCATTAGAAAGGGATGCAATAGTGAACAGCTTACTGAAAACATTTGAACGCAAGATTACAGATGACAGACTTTTCCTAATACCAACCATGCAGCGGTAATACTCTACGATTAAATCATATCAATTATATTTTCACTTATTTTATTACTTATTACTTTTCGTGTTTTTAGGCAACATTGGTTGCTAATTTCGGTGAACTTGGATACTCTGAAGATTTATTTTTTGGATTCAAAGCAAGGATATCCATCAAACCGACCACACATGATGGAGTTTGTGAATCTATAAGACACTACATCTTACATTTTAGGTCTAAACATCAAGTAATATAATTTATATTATCTTTTACTAGGGATTCTTTTATGATAGGGCGGTGTATCATTATCGTCTAAAAAAGGAATGGGGACAGGGGCTAAGCATAGGGAGGCAAGAAAGTACTACGTCCGGACAAATATTAGGGTATATATAATAAAATTTCACTATCCAAACACATCTCAACACAAGTTAGTTATTCTCATAATGATCAATTTTTTTGCAGTGTCCAAAACAAAAAAACGATGATGATTGCGGTTATTATGATTGTAAATTTATGAAAGAGATCGTTTTTCATCCGCAAACTAGTATCCCTAAAGAGGTATTTTCAAAAACAACTACTAGTTTGTTTAAGTTATTTATTAATTCTTTATTTTTTTATTTTTCAGTACTACTCTGACTGTCGAAAAGACTCATACTCACAAGACGATATAGATGTGTTTAGAAATAAGTGGGCCGCATACCTGATGGCAGATTGTACACAAATACAATGAAGATCTGACTTGGGGACATGTACAATTGGTGGTCAATTTTTAGAGGGGTTAAGGGGATGAAAAGATGAAACATTGTTGTATGTAAATGTTCGTAGGAAAATTGTAATTATTATTAAATAAAACATCCTTTCTCCAATGAGTCATTTTGCCATTTTAACAGATGATATGCACCAGCAACATGCAAGAATGTTGAACCACTCAAAGGGTCTCTCTTTTGTTTAAAATGGACACAATTTTAATTGAAAACAACAACTAACATATGAAAATCCAACCAAATGAATTCAGATTGCCTTGATCTTTTATAATAACAATCCAAGGGTCCTTGTTGATGTGTATGAGTCAATCGTACCTCAATCCGAGGCACGATGTGACCGCTATCACTCAAAGGGTCTCTCTTTTGTTTAAAATGGACATGATTTTAAGTGAAAACAACAACTGACCTATGGAAATCTGACCAAACACATTTGTATTGCCTTGATCTTTTATAAGAACGATCCAAGGGTCCTTGGTGATGTGTACGAGTCATCCCAGTTTCAATCAGAGTCATGGTGTGGCTGGTAACACTCAAAGGGTCTCTCTTTTGTTTAAAATGGACACGATTTTAAGTGAAAACAACAACGAACCAATGGAAATCCGACCAAATGCATTCGGATTGCCTTGATATTTTATAAGAACGATCCAAGGGTCCTTGAAGACATGTAAAAGTAATTCCTTCATCAATCCAAGGCACTTTCTGGCCAGTAACACTTAAAGGGTCTCTCTTTTATTTAAAATGGACACGATTTTAAGTGAAAACAACAACTGACCTTCATAAATCTGACCAAACGCATTCGGATTGCCTTGATCTTTTATAAGAACAATGTAAGGGTCCTTGGTGATGTGTAAGAGTCATCCCCACCTCAATATAAGGCATGGTGTGACCGTTATCACTCAAAGGGTCTCTCTTTTGTTTAAAATGGACATGATTTTAAGTGAAAACAACAACTGACCTACGAAAATCTGACCAAACGCATTCGGATTGCCTTTATCTTTTATAAGAACGATCCAAGTGTCCTTTTTGATGTGTATGAGTCATCCCCGCCTCAATACGAGGCACGGTGTGGCCGGTAACACTCAAAGGGTCTCTCTTTTGTTTAAAATGGACATGATTTTAAGTGAAAACAACAACTGACCTACGGAAATCTGACCAAACACATTCAGATTGCCTTAATATTTTATAAGAACGATCCAAGGGTCCTTGGTGATGTGTATGAGTCATCCCCGCCTCAATCTGAGGCATGGTGTGACCACTATAACTCAAAGGGTCTCTCTTTTGTTTAAAATGGACACGATTTTAAGCGAAAACAACAACTGACCTACGTAAATCCGACCAAACACATTCGGATTGCCTTGATCATTTATAAGAATGATACAAGGGTCCTTGGTGATGTGTATGAGTCAACCACACCTCAATACGAGGCACAGTGTGACCGCTATCACTCAAAGGGTCTCTCTTTTGTTTAAAATGGACACGATTTTAAGTGAAAACAACAACTGACCTACGGAAATCTGACCAAATGCATTCAGATTGCCTTGATATTTTATAATAACAATCCAAGAGTCCTTGGTGACATGTACGAGTCATTATCGCCTCAATCTGAGGCACTGTGTGTCCAGTAACACTCAAAGGGTCTCTCTTTTGTTTAAAATGGACAAGATTTTTATTGAAAACAACAACTAACCTACAGAAATCCATCCAAAAGCATTTAGATTGCCTTGATCATTTATAAGAACAATAAAAGGGTCCTTGGTGATGTGTAAGAGTCATCCCCGCCTCAATCTGAGGCATGTTGTGAACCTCTATCACTCAAAGGGTCTCTCTTTTGTTTAAAATGGACACGATTTTAAGTTAAAACAAAAACTGACCTATAGAAATCCAAACAAAAACATTCGAATTGTCTTGATTTTTTATAATGTCGATCCAAGAGTCCTTGGTGACGTTTATGAGTCAACCCCTCCTCAATCCGAGGCATGGTGTGACTGCTACCACTCAAAGGGTCCCTCTTTTGTTTAAAATGGACACGATTTTAAGTGAAAACAACAACTGACCTATGAAAATCCAACCGAATGCATTCGGATTGCCTTGATCATTTATAAAAACGATAAAAGGGTACTTGGTGATGTGTAAGAGTCATCCCCGCCTCAATCCAAGGAACTTTGTGTCCGATAACACTCAAAGGATCTCTCTTTTGTTTAAAATGGACATGATTTTAAATGAAAACAACAACTGACCTACGGAAATCTGACCAAACGCATTCAGATTGCCTTGATCTTTTATAAGAATGATCCAAGGGTCCTTGGTGATGTGTACAAGTAATCCCCTCCTCAATCCGAGGCACGGTGTGGCCAGTAACACTCAAAGGGTCTCTCTTTTGTTTAAAATGGACACGATTTTAAGTGAAAACAACAACTGACCTATGGAAATACGACCAAATGCATTAGGATTGCCTTGATCTTTTATAAGAACGATAAAAGGGTCCTTGGTGACGTGTATGAGTCATCCATGCCTCAATCCGAGGCACGGTGTGACCGCTATCACTCAAAGGGTATCTCTTTTGTTTAAAATGGATACGATTTTAAGTTAAAACAACAAATGACCTACGGAAATCCGACCAAACGCATTTGGATTGCCTTGATATTTTATAAGAAAGATCCAAGGGTCCTTGGTGACGTTTAAAAGTCATTATCACCTCAATATGAGGTACGGTGTGACCGCTATCACTCAAAGGGTCTCTCTTTTGTTTAAAATGGACACGATTTTAAGTTAAAACAACAACTGACCTATGGAAATCCGACCAAACGCATTAATATTGCCTTGATATTTTATAAGAACGATCCAAGGGTCCTTGGTGACATGTATGAGTCAACCCCACCTCAATCTGAGGCGCGGTGTGACTGCTACCACTCAAAGGGTCTCTCTTTTGTTTAAAATGGACACGATTTTAAGTGAAAACAACAACTGACCTACAGAAATCCAACCAAACACATTCGGATTGCCTTGATCTTTTATAAGAACGATCCAAGGGTCCTTGGTGACGTGTACGAGTCATCCCCGCCTCAATCAAAGGCACTTTGTGGCCGATAACACTCAAAGGGTCACTCTTTTGTTTAAAATGGACACGATTTTAAGTGAAAACAACAACTGACCTACGGAAATCCGACCAAACGCATTCAGATTGCCTTGATCTTTTATAAGAACAATCCAAGGGTCCTTGGTGACACTCTTGAGAGTCTATCCATGTTTTCAGGGTGGATTTTTCATATGAAAACTCATAATAATTTATATATATATATATATATGATTGTTATATAGTAATGGATATGAGTTTTTATTAATTAATGGAAATTATCATAGAGTCTTAGTGTTTTTTGGATAGGTTTATATGTGTTTGAGTCATGTTGAGTGATTCTTTATGTGATATCTAATAAAAGGTATTTAAATGGGGGGTCATGGCATGTGATCTATTAGGGGCCTCATATATATCAATTCATGGTTGGCCTGGTATACTAGGGTGATCATGTGTTTTGGTCTATGATACTTATGGGCTTATTTCTAGATGAAAATACTCCCATATGGGAGGGTGGATATGCTTATGGGTCTTATTCCTTAAATGAGAATTATTTCATAGGGGAGGGATGAGATGTATATAGGTATTATTCCCCAGATGAGAATACAACCATAGGAGTGGGATGATATTCTTATCGGGAATATTCACTAAATGAAAATAATCCCATAGGGGAGGGCTGAGATGATTATATAGATTATGCCTCAAATGAGAATACACCCATATTGGAGGGTTGATATGCTTCTAGGGATTATTATTTGGATGATAATACTCCCATATGGTAAAGAATATATGCTTCTTAGTATTATTCCCTAAATAAGGGTACTCCCATAGTATAGGGATGAGATCCTTGTAGGTCTTATGCCTCGGAATTGGAAGAACACATATGGGTGGTCTGAGATACTGTTGAGGGTATTCCCTAGATGAGAAAACTCCCATAAGTGGATTTCCATGATGTAGAATAAACAAAACTCACATATTGGAGGTCAATGATAATTATGTATATAGTGGAGAGACCATGGTATATTATATGTTTTTTGTGGTTCCTATGATGTACTCAGAGAAACCCTAACATTGGATGAAGTAGGTATGGTTGATCAAGATTTAATACTTTAGGATCAATGTGTCTTGATGTAGATGGGGTAGGACTTGGTCAAACTATATTTTTATAATGTCGACACGATCCTTATGACATTCTTGGTAAAAGTTCATCACTTGGAAAATTAATTTTGGTTTAATCATGGTCATGGATTTAAGGATCAATGATGATTTTTTTATTAGTTTTATTCTAGTTATTTCTCAACTAGGTTGTGCATATTGCCTGATCATGCACTTACAATAGCCTATTGCAGGTTTAATATTGGGGGTTTATTAATGAGATTCATCCCCCCCCCCAAGTATGTGCACCTCAATGTGTGTACAAACCTTATAAATTATTTGAGGTTGAGAACATGATGCATAGTGTATAGAGAAAAGTCCAAAGATTTATGTATTGATAAAACACACCCATGTGGAGCCTTGGGATTGAACTGCAGTAGGATTATAAGATTTTAGAGAATGGTTATATTATAAATATCATATTTTTTTAGTATTATTTTACTTTTATTTATTTTATTCATTCATGTATGTGTTTTTGACCTGGTGGATGGCCAATTGATGTGTATAGAATGACCATTTGAGTTGTATCTGAAATTTCATTTAATTATAGTATGTTTATTTTAATTATTATATTTACTCTATTGTGTACGATGAATGGTCATTTTATTTTTATTGTGCACTCTAATAGGGATTTATTGTATCCTTGGACACCAATCCACCCCCCTTGGACACCAATCCACCCCTGGACACCCCCCCACCCCCTGTAAACCCCCCCCCCTCCCCTCCCTGACACCTTGGACACCAGCCCACCCCCCTAGAAAGCCCCCCGGACACCCCCTACCCCCTTGGATAGCCACCCAAACCCTTGAACAGCCCCCAAACCCCATGAATTCTGAATTGAATTCTTTATGTACTTAATTAACTTATGAATTATGTGTTAATGGTGTACGGGTATACTTGGTCTAATTAGATTATGATTTATGAGTTAATTTTGTATGGGTATTGCTTTAATTAGCTTATTGTGATGCTGATTTTTTTTTGCAGGTGTTCAGGTGTGTTGCTGCAGATTTATGGGAGCAGCAAAGACGGCATTTATCAGCGCTCTTTTAGTGCTGATAAATCGTGCTTTTATCAGTGCTCTTTTAGTGCTGATAAAGTCTACCTTTATCAGTGCTTGTTTAGCGCTGAAAAAGGGGTTTTTTATCAGCACTTTTTTAACAATGATAAATTACCCCTTTATCAGTGTCGAGCCTTACAGTGCTTTTTTAGCGCTGTTAAATCCCGTTTTTAGCACTGTTAATTCCCGTATTTGTAGTAGTGAATTTTTTTTAAGGCTACACAAGTTCCTTGAGAGTTTGAATGGGTATCAGAAGTATCAAGCTCCAAATTCCCAGTTTCTAGGAAGGTATACCAAGAAGCATGGTTGGCTCATGGTTGGTGATGTTTTTCCTAACCCTGCATCCTAAACCATGTGACTTATTTTTCATAGGGGCATGGATATATTAAACCATGTGTCCCCCTCCTATCAATAATGTGTAGTGGTGTAGGTGTCTAGATTCATCCACACTGTTGGTGCATGATTTTTTAAACCGTTCGTAAAAACCATGTGAGGTGCCTATCTATTGAACAGTGAGAACCACATGGTTAGTGCACAGTTTTCCAAACCATGCAGTAACCATACAACTTTTTAAAGATTCCAAAATGACCCTTTCCCCCTTCCTCATTTAAGAGGTATTCTCTTTCATTTCTCCTTTCATATGTGTAGAACCTTTAGAAAGGTATCTCTCTCATTATTCTCCTCTTCTAGGATTTGTTCTCCCATCTCCATCTAAGCTCTGATTCAAGATCTGTCGTGTACCTTTGAAGTGTAGTAGTAAGGCCTTCAATCCTCTTTATCCACTTTCTTGTTTATATCATTATATGGAATTCTAAATCCATGTGCACACTTTTTCCCTATTTTATAGTTGTTCATCTAGAATTTTAATTTCTCTCATTTTAGATTGGGTTAGAGGTCGATATTTGATGAATGAGTGCATATGAGTATAAGATAGTTGGTTCTTAGTTTTCAAATTATTTTTACAGGTGTTTGGGGTGCGTGATTTGATACACACATTGGGTTGACTGGGTGAGACACAAAATAAATTAATGATTGTATTTTAATTAATTAATTAATTCCATGGGATGTCTTTGGGTGTTCCCTAGTTTAATTAATTTTGCTAAGATGTGTATGGGGATAGATTTAGTTTTGTATGTTGTGTTCTTTTTCTTTAAAATAATTAATATAATTTTGATATGAATGTTATGGTTCCTTAGGAACGTGATGACCATAGACCAAGGCTTTAAGGTGATATTGATCACTGATAATAAGGCGACATGGTTCATCAAGTTGGGCTCGACCTGAGATACATGGGGTGATGATGATCACCAGGTTGAGGTGACATGGTTCGTTAGGATTGATGTAATGAGTTTGTTAGGATGAGGGTATGGCCTACAAGACTTGATATGGTGTTGACCATAGGGACTTAGCAACGTGGTTATAGTGGAATGAGGTGTCATATGATATGTCTTAGGTACATGTTGGTGATTTCCTCTCATCTTTGTTGGCCGACACACCATTGGATTCATGTGCACACAGATAGGACTCAGTTGAGGTGTTTTTGACCACTCATTGTGGGTGGAGTCCTCTATTGATATTATGGATTATGGGATGATATTGACCATTCGTTATGGAAGAGTTTCTCACCATATAAATCCACAGTTGATGGTGATGGACCATCGAGAGATAGTATTGAGACCATCGATTGGGGGTTGAGGCTCTCCATTATATTTGAGACCAATGGGCCGAGATTATTGGAGGAAAGATATCACCATGCCTCAGGATATCAATATGTTGAGATGAAAGTTATTTATTATATATTGGAGGATGTATATCATCGTTACTTGGTACATTGGGCTATTGATATGACAATAACATTCTGAGTGGAGGTCTAAGGGGACCTGGCACTTTTTTATGGGTGTTTCGTTATGACACCAAATACTTTATTGGTGAAACTTAAGGTGTTGGATGTCCTGAGATTCTAGTGATATATTTATGGGAGGTTTCTAAGGGATCTATGAGTATGATATTCTTCATGGGACTCCTAGCCATTAAGCCATGGTTCCTCTCCACTACAAATATATATTTGCATACATGTATTATATACCAAATATATACTTGTGGGAACATGTTTAGAAATATACTGGTGTTGGCCAAAGAAGGTAAACACTTCCTTATGACTATTGAGCATAAGGTAAGATGGGTAAATTATTAAATGTTTGGGCTTTTTCCTTTTTAATCATATTTTATATATAGTGTATAATTATGGATGTAATACTGGAACACATTGGTGGTGGCCTTCTAAGTTCATACTCACAACCTACATAGGCCCCTTGGGATACATGTAGACTTTATGGTTTTGAGATCAGGTAATAGATCAGTCTCATGAGAAGGACCTTAGTGACCATGGATGTTACTAATTTTTCATGGTATGGATAGAATTGGACTAGGTGGTTCCTCTGCATTGAGATTGACCTTCTTTTGGGTTGTGTGTGTGTGTTTGTGTAAATGTATATGTATGGTTAGACATGGGAGACCTTGATTATCTATTGTGTATGACCTTTTATATAATGTATATTTATCTTCTTATTGTATGATTACTTTGGGATTATGATTACTATTGTTGTTATGCTTCTGCTATGTTTATTTCATTTTTATGCTCTTATGGTCATTCTTTCATTGTTTTTTATATATATGGACCATTATTATTATCATCTCCATAGGGTATAGTCTCCCCACTATCACCTAATAGGACCCTCACTGCTAGTTAGTAGACTTTGGCATATGGGGAGGTGAACCTAAGGCCTAGTGGCTAATCATCACATAGCACAGTTAAAGTGGAAAACTGGGTTGAGGGTGCTACAAATGGTATTATATGATTTTTTTTCTTTTTGTGTCTTATTGTTTGGGATATGGTATACCGGAGACTATGATGTAGTCAGGACTGGGTAAAGATCTTGTTTTTGGTTGCCTATATCCCCATACACGAGGTTATACCATGTTTCTAGGGGTGGGGAAAATAATTTTATGTTTTCTACTTTTATAGTTGATTGATTTCCACCTCGATTGGCGTACTTGGGTGTGATGTTATTGGATTATGTGGTTTGACCCTTAGACTAATTTGGTAAGGTGGTTGTTTATGAATCATGGTAGTCACATAGGGTGACATGATATATATATATATTTTTCTATAAATTATTACTTAGAACCTATAATATGATAAGAGGGGTTGGGCTATTTAAAGTTTCAACAAAAATCTAAACAGTGTTTTTTGGATTATCTCTTTTTGTAGAATTATAATTATCCATCCTAGGTATGTGGTTCTTAGTGAGACTAATATGTGATATAAGGTCCTAAATCTATTATGAGTAGGAAGGAATGGATTAATGGAACTGGGGTGATCTATTTAAAATGTCAAAAAAATCTAAACAGTGTTTTCTTATATGTCCTTTTGGTAGAATTCTATTCAACCACCTCAAATTGATGACTCTTGTTATATGTTATATTTTAGGAATGGATCTATTATGGGTGGTAAAGGGGCCATGGGTCTGGATGATATATGATTTATGACTCTGATATGGGTAGGAAGGGGTTATGAGGATGACTTATATATGATACATGACTCTGTTATGGGTAGGCAAGGGGTTATGAGGCTGGATGTCATATGGCATGGGTGCGGTAATAGAATGTAAAGGTAGTGAAATGTGCTTCCTATTATAGATTTCCCAATCAAAAATATATATATTTTTATGGCTATTTTACCATGGTATTTGGTCTTTAGTGTGATCCCACCTAGATGGATTCTGGTCGAGATTCAGGAAGGTGGAGATGTGGTGCTGCTAAAGCATGCAAGGAATGAGGCCCTTAAAGGTTGGGATGAGGCCCCTAAGGATTGGTTTGATCATGATACATTGGTATATTCTCTGGTGCAAGTAGGGTAGCCATAGAAGAAGGAAGATTTTGGGACATGTCTAGACAAAAAAATCAGGGTGAGCTTGGTTTGTGTCATATAGTGTATCAACAGGGGAGCTTAGGGAGTTGATCCATCCATGGAATATTTGACTCATGAGTTTCATTCTCATCACCAAATATTATTTTAGGGTAAGTGTTTAATGTTGGTAGTAGAGAACTAGATAGATTCATTGTAAAAGATTTTTGATCGGTTGGAGGCAACCCCAGGTCAGAGGGTGAAGTTGGAAACATATATGCTCAAGGGACTGTTAAATAATTAGTGGAACATACAGGTATATGCTGGTATACATAAGGGTCTATCTTGGAAGGATTTTTAGGCCATGTTCTTAGATCACTTATTCCCTAAGAAATTAAGGGCATACAGAGGCTATGATTTCATGAATCTCTATCAGGGGGATACATCTATCATGGATTGTGTTTTTAACTTCATAAAACTTTACCAATTTTCACCTATTACGGTTAGAAATGAAATTTCTCAGGTGTGGTTGTTTGAATATGGTTTACATCACACCATCAGGGTTTAGGTCAATATCTTCAAACTGACCTCGTTCTCAAAGTTAGTGAATCAGGCACTAATGTCCAAGGAAACTTTATGGACAGATCATCTTTGAGCTGAATGATTGTGTTAGGTGAGTGTAGTAGTGATGCTTCAGGTAGAATTAAGTGTGGTCGTGATGAGTCTCATCAGGTCATCTAGGCCAGATACTCAATTGGGCCATCAATGAGTGGTTATTTAATGGTGTCCTTCTAGTTTGGTAAGTTGGTACTGTTGAGTCAATAAGTTTTTCCTTATGACTTTTACATTCCTTCATACTTGGGGAGATTGTTGAGTCAATAATGTTTCCTTATGACTTTACCATTCTTTCTTGTTTCGAAAATCACAAACACCTTATCTTAAGGAAAATTTCATTTTACCATATGTTTTTATTTCATAGAGAAAATTTTTTTCCCCAAGGAAATTTATCCTCACCATGTTTTTCATTGTTCATTATCTTTGTCTAAATGTAAAATTTGGTTTCATATCTAAAACCTTGGAATCATATAATACTTACATAAAGATTATTCTATTTTCAGGATCTGAATTCAAGTTCTGAGTTCTCTGAATTTAGACTCCAAACTCTTCTGAGTTCTGACTCCGAGTTCTCTAAATTCAGAATCCAAACTCTTCTGAGTTCTGACTCTAAGTTCTCTGAATTCAAACCCCAAACTCTTCTGAGTTCTAACTCCGAGTTCTCTGAATTCAGACTTCGAACTCTTATGAGTTCTGACTCCAAGTTCTCTAAATTCAGACTCCGAACTTTGTAAGTTCAGACTCTGAATTCTCATGAACTCTAACTCCGAAATTTGTAAGTTCAGGTTTCTAATTCTTGTGAATCTAGATTTTGAATTTCCTTAAAATTCAGACTCTGTAATTCTATGGATTTCAGTTTCTGAATTCCTTAAAAAATAGAATCTGAATATCCTTGTATTATATACACCGGATATGTTTTTTGTTAGACCCCGAACTTTCATTTTCTTACATTCTAAATATTTGATTTTGGTTATGTAACTATATTTTTTCTTACACTTGTTTTTGTTATAAAACGATGTCGCGATTTCAGTTACTAACTAGCTATTGTTTGAGTGACACGTGTACCGGTCCCTCTGAAATTCAAGGAAAAATATGACCGTTTGAGGATGGAGTTGACCATTGGTGATGTGCCTATAAATAGGAGCTCATTTGGAAGAGCTCACAACTTTGATGAACTGTTCTATGACTCTAGAGATTACATGCTGTTGAAGTGATTTCTAGAGAGAGACTCTCATGCTTTGTGCGTACTGAACACCTTGTTCAGAATTGCTTCGTGCGACTCCGAATGTTGCTGAGTACATTCGAGGGCTTCTGGGGATAGGAAGACAGAGGTGCTAACTACCTTAAAGTTTGAGGACTTCCTTACTGAGGAAGACAGAGGTGCCGACTACATTGAAGTTGAGGGATTACGGGGATAGCAACATAGACTCCGATCTTCATATCGAGGGCTTACCCTAGTGTGGGTAAGATAGACATTCTTGAAAGTATAAATAAAGGGACCTTTATCCAAGGTTGTTGGATACCCTTCTCTTTGGGTTAAAATATTTACTACTTGTTACTTGTTTTATTACAAGTTTTCCGCTGCATTTTGTTTTTTGAGGAAAGTATAACTATCTTATACTTCTTTATACTTGTATACTCTGATTTAGTAAGATTCTATACGCTTTAATGTAAAATATTTATCTTTATAAACTTTCATTAATTTTATTTTTCCGGATTCACTTTTCCAGAATTGCTTTCTCGGAATCGTATTTCTGGAATCTAGCAAGTGTGTAGAACTGGAGGTTTTGTGAATTGCCTTGTTTAACCTTGTTAAACATAATCATATTTAAAAGTTCCAAAGGATTTTTTTTAAAGTATATAATTCCCCCCCCCCACTCTTCTATTTTGAGCATTATTAGATACTTCATTTAGCATCTATATTATTTCGATCCTACATTTGGTATTATAAAGTATATCATAGTCCACATACCATCTTTACAATTGGTATCAGAGGAGTGGTTCAATCTGAATTAATCTCACAATTAGATTCAGAAGAGAATTCATCTTCTTCTTATTTCTGAAATCATCTTTTCAGGCTCATAAGTTTGGATTCACAAGTTTGGATTCTTTTTTTCTTAGATACACTCTTATTCTTCTTTTTCCTTACTGAGGAATATTTTTCTTGTTTACAAACTTTTATTACTAACAAAGTTTTTGTGGAAATTTTTTTTAATATGGCAGGAATCAATGTTGGTTCCATTGAAAATATAAATCCAACTAGACCACCTATCTTTGATTGGAATGATTATGAATATTGGAGAGATCGCATGAATACATTTATTATCAATACTAGAGTAGAAAATTATTTCATGCTTGCTGGAAGATATAAAATCCCTGACAAGGAAGTTAGTACCTTCACCAATCAAGAAAATCATGAATATCTACTGAATTATAAGGTACGCAATACATTGGTTTAGTCCATGAATAGAAATATATATAGACAAATTTCATCTTGTGAAGCAGCAAATTTTATATGGAATAAACTTTAAGTTACACACTTTGGAACTTCAAAAGTGATTGAAACTATAAGAGCTATGATCAGAGCTGAATACCATGGCTTTTTCTTTCCTTATGGAGAACCCATATGTAAGGTGCAACAAAGATTTATGACTATCATAAATAGTTTACAATCTATGGGTAAGAAAGGATTAGATGATGAATCCCTTGTTGAAGAGATCATAGAAATCATGCCGAATGAATGGGAATCCAAGAGAATAGCTATTGATGAGAATAGAAAGGTTACTCAGGTTTCTCTTGATGAACTTTTTGGAACTCTTCTTTAACATGAGACTAGAATGAAGAGAGATGCTAACAACATTAAGAATAAAAATGGGAATGGTAGTGTTACTTTTACTAGAACCTCAAATCATATGAAAGCCAAGACTCTTGAGAGAGTTACAATATCCAAGTCTAAGAAGATTGTTATACAATCCGAATATAGTGGAAGTGAATCTTTAGAAAATGAACTAGCCAATCTTTCTCGAAGGATGAACAAGATATCTGAATAGAAGAACTTTCAATCCAGATATAAGAAGAAAGAAAGGAATGATAAGAAATATTCAGATATCACATGTTATGACTACAAGAGAGCTTGACATATAAGACCTGATTTTCCTATGATTAAAAGAAAATAAAGAAAGGAAAAGCATCTGAGAGAAACATAAAGAAGTACTACAAAGCTAAAGCTAAGAAAGTCCTGAAATCTAATGACACATGGAGTGCCAGTGGTGGAGACTCTTCAGATGAATCATCATATTATGAATCTTTTGGATAGAAGAATCTTGGTCTAATAGCCAGACTACCTATTGAAAACCATTGCTTAATGGCTAAGGTACACAATGCTGAATCAATGACCAATGTTTCTTTGAATGAAACCTATAGTGATAGTAAATATTATAACTCTTCTGATTAATAATCTTCTTCTGATGATGATAATACTTTAACTACCTATGAAGAAGTTTATAGGTTTTCTAATCTTCTTGAGAATAAAAATTCTAAAGTCAACAAAAATCTTGATAAGGAAAATTCTAGGATTTTTATACTTACTAAAGAAATATCAGATCTTTCTAAAGATCTTGATAAAAAAATCCTTGATTTTGAAAATATTTCAAAAAATCTTGAGGAAGTAAATTCTGAGAAGGATAAAAATTTTAAATATCTAGAAAATGTAATTTCTAAGAAAAATGTTTTTGAGCCTAAATCTAGTACTAATGTTTTGGAAGATAATAACTTAGTTATCAAACTAAAGTCCAAAATTTTTTCCTTAAGGAAGTTTTTGTCAAACTTTACCTTAGGTAAGGAAAATTTTGATAAAATGTATTCTCAAATCCGACCTCTAAGGAATAATTCTGGTTTTGGTTATACTAGTTCTAAACCAATTTTTAGTAACAATTATTTTGTTCCTCAAAGTGATCCATTCTACACTAAGTATAGTTTGGTGGAAACTGGGCAAAAAATTGTTCCCTAAACAAAACCCAGTCTTTAGAATTTCATAAGGCCTGTTTTTCTAAGAAAATGTGGGTGCTTAAAATTTTGCTTTCTGAAATTTCCGGATCCAAGAAAGTTTGGGTTCTGAAAGTATAACTCTTTTGTTTTCAGGAAAGTAAAGAAAGTACCAACAACAATATATGGTACATGGATAGTGGATGTTCCCAGAATATGAGCAGTAATCAAAACTACTTTGAAAATATTATCAAGACTAAAGGAGGGAAAGTAACTTTTGGAGATAATGCTAAGAGAGAAATTATTGGTATAAGTAATATAGTTATTCTTGTAAAAACGTTAATTTCAAATGTTTTATTTGTTAAAGGTCTTAAGCACAACCTCATTAGCATAAGTCAATTATATGGTGAAGGTTACCTTGTGAATTTTAGGAATGACAACTGCTTAGTATACAATTCCAAGGAAGAGTATATTCTTTCTGCCCATAGGTAATAGAATGTATAGACACTAAACATATAAGACCTTAGGATCCAAGACCTACCTTGCCTTAGTGTAATAGAAGATCATTCTTGGTTGTGGCATAGAAGGTTAGGACACTGTAACCTTAGAAACCTATGAAAACTCTCAAATAAAAGACTAGTTAAGGATCTACCAGAGATTAGATTTGATTCTTAAAAAGTTTGTGATCCTTGTAAATATATAAAGCAACATAAATCTAGTTTTAAATCATTCGGTGAATTATAAAAAACGGATGCATTATAGTTCGTGCATATGGATCTTTTTGGACCAACACAAACTGGAAGCATTGGAGGCAAGTATTATATATTTGTTCTAGTTGATGATTACACTAGATTTACTTGGGTTTATTTTCTAGAAAATAAATCTGAATCTTTTTCTTATTTAAAAAGTTTTAGATCCCAAGTTAAAAAAGAGAAAAAACTTCCTTTGATAACTATTCATAGTGATCATGGAGGAGAATTTCAAAATTCTGATTTTGAAACTTTTTGTAGTAGAAAAGGCATTACTCATAAATTCTTAGCATTGAGAACACCTCAACAAAATGGTGTTGTTGAAAGAAGAAATAGAATTATTCAAGAGATAACAAGAACCATGTTGAGTGAGTATTCTATAGACAAACATTCTTGGGCCGAAGCTGTAAGTACTTCTTGTTATACTATAAATCGAGTTTTGAATAGACCTTTTCTTAATAAAACTCCTTATGAGTTATGAAATGGTAGAAAACCTAGACTTTCGTACTTTAAGTTTTTTGGTTGCAAGGTATTAATTTTTAATACTAAAGATAATCTACACAAATTCCCACCAAAATATGATGAAGGAATTTTCTTAGACTACTCCAAAACTTCTAAGGCTTATAAAGTTTTTAATAAAAACACTTGTACTGTTGAATAAACAGTACATGTCAACTTTGATGAACTATTCTATGACTCTAGAGATTACATGATGTTGAATTGATTTCTAGAGAGAGACTCTCGTGATTTGTGCATACTGAACACCTTGTTCATAATTGCTTCGTATGACTCTGAATGTTGCTGAGTACATTCGAGGACTTTTGGGGATAGGAAGACAGAGGTTCCAACTACCTTGAAGTTGAGGGCTTGCGGGGATAGCAAGATAGACTTCGATCTTCATATCGAGGGCTTACCCTAGTGTGGGTAATATAGACTTTCTTGAAAGTGTAAATCAAGGGACCTTTATCCAAGGTTGTTGGATACCCTTCTCTTTGGGTTAAAAGACTTACTACTTGTTACTTGTTTGTTTCAAGTTTTCCACTGTATTTTGATTGTTGAGGAAAGTATAACTATCTTATACTTCCTTATACTTGTATACTCTGATCTAGTGAGATTCTATACACTTTAAGGTATAATATTTATCTTTGTAAACTTTTCTTAAGTTTCATCTCCGGATTCACTTTTCCGGAATTTCTTTCTCAGAATCATATTTTCGGAATCTAGCAAGTGTGTAGAACTATAGGTTTTGTGAATTATCTTGTTTAACATTGTTAAACATAATCATCTTTAAAAGTTACAAAATAATTTTTTAAAGTATACAATTCACCCCCACCCCCTCTTGTATTTTGATCATTATTAGATACTTCATTCAGTATCTATATTATTTTTATCCTACATTTGGTATTATAGAGTATATCATACTCTGCATACCATCTCAACACTATGATCCAGTAGCTAGACTTGAATCTATTCGTATTTTACTTGCCTTTGCAGAATTCTTCAATTTCAAACTTTTTCAAATGGATGTGAAATGTGATTTCCTTAATGGTTATGTTCAAGAGGAAGTTTTTGTTGAATAACCTCTTGGTTTTGAAGACACAAAACATCATGAACAAGTTTTTAGACTTACCAAATCTTTGTATGGACTTAAGCAAGCCCCTCGAGCCTGGTATGATAGACTTACATGATTTTTGCTTCAAAATAATTATGTTAAGGGAAATGCATATCCAACCCTTTTATAAAGAAAGATAAGAAAAATGTTTTGATTGTTCAGATTTATGTTGATGACATTTTATTTGGTTCAACTCATTAATCTTTAACTGATTCCTTTGTGGATCTAATGAAATCTAAGTTTGAAATGAGTATGATGGTTGAGTTAACATTTTTCCTTAGTTTTCAAATTTCTCAAAAACCAGAAGGAATTTATATATCCCAACATAAGTATATTAAATATCTTCTTAAAATTATGTATTTGACAATACTAAGAGTATTAGTACTCCAATTGGTACCTCAAACACTCTTGATCTTGATGGAGTTGGGAAACCAGTAGATAAAATGTCTTTTAGAGGTATAATAGTAAGTTTACTTTACTTGACAGCTAGTCGTATAGACTTAATGTTTTCAGTATGCCTATGTGCAAGATATCAATCCAATCCTAAGGAATCTCATTTAAAGGTAGTGAAAATAATTTTTCGCTACTTAAAGAGAACCATGGATTTAGGACTCTTTTATACTTCTAGAAATGATTTTATTCTAAAAAGTTTTTTGGATGCTGACTTTGGTGGATGTAGAATGGATAGAAAGAGTACATCCGGAACTTTTAATTTCTTAGGAGATTCATTAGTCTCTTGCTCTTGTAATAAGCAACACTCAGTAGCACTTTCCACTACTAAAGCTGAATATGTAGCAGTTGGAAGTTGTTGTGCTCAAGTGGTGTGGATGCAACACACACTCACAGACTATGGTATGAGTTTTACCAAAACAAAAATTCTGTGTGATAATACAAGTTCCATTTCTCTTAGTAAAAACCCTACACATCACTATCGTGAAAAACACATAGATATTAGGCATCACTTTCTTAGGGATCACACACAAAAAGAAGATATCATTATTCAATTTATCAGAATACAAGATCAACTTGCTGATATTTTCACAAAATCTTTACCCTATGATAGATTTGAATACATTAAATAGAAGTTAGGAATGATAACTGAATGGTAATCATCTTCATTAACTTTCTGTTGAAATCAATCTTCTTATAGTAATAAAATTCTTTCCATAGGGGGAGTACATTTTTTCTTAGTCAGTTTTTTCAAAAAAAAAATCGTAATGAAAATTTTCGTAGTTGTTTTTTTTCAAAATTTCATAATGAAGATTTTTGTACTCAAAATTTTCGTAATGAAGATTTTTGTACTCAAATTTTTATAATGAAGATTTTTGTACTCAAAATTTTCTTAATGAAGATTTTCGTACTTGAAATTTTCTTAATGAAGATTTTTTGTACTCAAAATTTTCGTAATGAAGATTTTCGTACTCCAAATTTTCATAATGGATATTTTTGTAGTCAAATTTTTTTTTGAAATCTAAAGTTCTTCTAGAAATTTTATTTTCCCTCAATAAGAATTATCTTTCTAGTAATCTGAAAGGTATGTTTCCTTTCTTAAGTTTTTTGTAATCATCATTTACTTGCTAGTATTTTCATTTGTTTTTAAAAAAAATTGGATTCTCTTTTCCTTAAATCCGATTGTTTTTATTAAAAACCTCAAAAGATCGGATTTTATCAAGATTTCCTTGCGGTTATCATTTCAACCATCAGATCTAATCAGAAGTTTTCTCAACTGTTGGATTGACTTTGGAAGTTCAACTGTCGCATCAAACGCCTATATAAAGGAACCCCCCCCCCCCTTGATGGTGATCCCACATCGATTTCAAGCCTTTATGTGTCGAAGCTCTGCCCCCCTTTCAAAGGCCCATTCTGAACCTCTCAAATCTCTCTCAAATCTGAATGTCTGTTGAAGTCCCTTCTCAATAGATGTCAACTTTCAAGACGATTTCGAAGTGGCAGATTTATAGAAAGAGGTTAGTCCATCCAAATTTCTTTTCCAAGTACGATTCCCTTATATCCAAGAACATTAGGTTGAATGGATGGGAAAGCATTTTCATATCAAAGCTAGGAGCTCAAGATGTATTTTATCCAGATTTTCTTGTGTAATTTTATGAATCGGTGAGCTTTTTTAAAGAAGAATAGAGGAGTAAATTTTCTTTCAAAAGATATGGAAAAACTTATTCCCTTTCATACACCAAGGCTGCAAGCTTGGTGGGGTTGTCTTATGAAGGGGAAGCTGATTTCTGTTCCCACAAGTTGCCAGATGTTCAAGGAAGCTTTGTAAAGGTAAAAGATATGGAATGCATCGGTCTTACTGATATCAAGACTCCGAATATTTCCCACCTCTCTACAAATAATCGGATCCTTGAATTATGGGTTCAAGGGTTTATCATTCCAAGAAAAGGTGAAAAGGACGCCTTGAAGAATAGTAATATGTACATTATATATTTTCTAGTAAACCAAAGTAAGATCATATTGATGAAGAATATTCCCATAATGATTGAGAATATTAAGAATGGGAACTTGAAAGCACAGATAATCATGTATCCAACCATCCTCTCTGAGCTAATTGTTCGGTGCCTTGAGTCTTTTAAGATTCATTGCAGTTCCAAGCCAAGGAATTACAAAGTCATGTTAGTAAGTAATGATACATTGAAGAAAATGAATATTGGTTTTTCTACGGACTCAAGAGAGTTTTATGACCTACTATAGGAAGAAGCTGAATCTGTTCTGAAAAATCAAGATGTGGCTGAACCATCAAAAAAGGTTGGAAACAAGAGAAACTTAAAGTAAGTGGAAGAAGAAGAAAAAATCCCAAAATCTAAGGAAGTTCAATCTGCACCTCCAAAACCTAAGAAGCAAAAAGCTTATCCAGATGATGTTATAGACAAGTGGAGAGAAGATAAAAAAAATCTGAAGGAATGAGAGCCACAGTTTGTCTTGGATCCTATAGAATCCAAGGCTTTAAAAGAGAAGACTGCTGATGAGCTTGAGAAAAAAACTAAAGAAAAGAAGTTAAACAATAAGATGTTTGAGACTAAGGTTTTGCAAGACCTTATGAGGGATACTAAAAAATATTCTAAACAAATTCCGGTACCAGAATCTTTCCTAGTAGAACCCTTACCTGAGACTCTGGGGAAGAAGTTCATGACTCTGGAAAAATCCCAAGAGAAGGTTGTTAAAGAAAAATAATTTTTCAAAGGAGTAGAAGAAGAAGTTGAAATCAGTGGTGATACATAAGATTTGATTAATCAAGTGGAGGACATTCATGAGAAGGAAATCCCATCTGAGAAATTGTCAATCCGAACTTCACAAGATGAATCTTCGAAGCTTACTTCTCCTGGGATAGATGACAAGGCTAAAGATGAAGTGAACAAGTTATCTTAGGAAGAAAGTTATAATCGTCGTTTTATTCATCCTGAAGATGCTGAGGAAGGATCTCAGAGAGAATAAGTAGATGAGGATAATATTGTTTAGTTGTCTGATAGTGAACATAAATTTCTGGATGAGGAAGCTATTCTGGATGAGGAAGCTTGTTGAGCTAGAGAAAGAGCCCTCACCAAGCAGAGTTTTAGATTCGAAATCATCTTCACTTAGACCTGATTTAGTTGTCCAGTCTTTGGATAATTTGGTTGGAACCATTCCGATTTTCCCAAGCATTGATTCTAGATGCTAGATGCTTCAACACACACTAAATCAGAAAGCAGATTCAGTGTCCATGGTGATGGAAAAGTGTGTCAATATGGAGGCAGACTTCAAATCTTTCCTTATCAACTATGATGCCCACAAAAGGTCCTGTAAGAAAATAGTTGGCTGGTCAAAGAAGACAATTGAAGATTTAAGAGAACTTGATGAGTTTCAAGATGGTTTAAAGGATGATTTTGACATATAAGATGGTAAAATCAAGGATCTCACAAGTAGTTTTGATGAAAAGATAACCCTTGAGCAGAATACCCAGATTCAAGAAGTGAAGGATCAGAATGGGAAGTTGTATTCTGTTTCTCAAAGTTGGAAAAGAGAAAAATATCTTATGGTAGATATGGAAGAGAAGCTAGTGAAGCAGGAAGAAGCCTTGAAGGCTCAGGAAGAAATTCTCAAGGCTCGGCAAGATAAAATCAAATCTCTTGAAAAGAAAGCAGAGGGTTAGGATCAAATTATTAAGAGAGCAGAGGAAGACCACAAGGAACTCAAAAAACTGAAAACCATAGTGAAGAAATTGATTCCCAATGAGAAGGAAGTAAAATAGATCCAATCCGATCTTTTGTTGTATTTTCCTTCTTGTACAAATTCTTTCCAAACTTAATGAAATTTTGCTTTCTATCTTGCATTTTGTGTTGTGTTGTACTAATCGTTCAAGTACCATAATTTCTTTTCCATTCCCTCAAATTCATCCTTCTCAAAATATTTTTGAAAATCACAAAGTGGGAGAAAGGAAAAAAGAATACTAAATAAAGAAGATATATCCCTAAGTAAGGGGGAGTTTATCTAAGGGGGGGTTTCCATTACAGAGATTTTTGTACTCAAGATAATTAAAAATCTTATTCTAGAAATCTAGAATATGATCCTTAGTGTTTCGAAGCCTAAGGGGGAGTTAGTTGTATTCAACATTGTCCATATGAAAAGGGAGATAAGTTTTATTTTCAAAGTCTAGAAAAATATTTTCAAATTCCTTATTTTCTTTTTCATAAGTATGTTTGTGCTTTCCAAAAATGGGGATATTGTTGAGTCAATAAGGTTTTCCTTATGACTTTTCCATTCCTTCATACTTGGTGGAGATTGTTGAGTCAATAAGGTTTTCTTATGAATTTACCATTCCTTCTTGTTTTGAAAATCACAAACACCTTATCTTAAAGAAAATTTTATTTTACCCTATGCTTTGATTTCATAAGGAAACTTTTTCTTCCCTAATGAAATTTATCCTCACCATGTTTTTAATTGTTCATTATCTTGTCTAAATGTAAAATTCAGTTTCATATCTAAAACCTCAGAATCATATAATACTTAGATAAAGAGCATTCTATTTTCAGGATACGAATTCAGGTTCCGAGTTCTCTGAATTCAGACTCTAAACTCTTCAGAGTTCAGAATTAGAGTTATCTAAATTTAGACTCTAAACTCTTCTAAGTTCTGACTCCGGGTTCTCTAAATTCAGACTCCAATCTCTTCTGAGTTCTAACTCTGAGTTCTCTGGATTCAAACTCTAAACTCTTATGAGTTCTGACTCCAAGTTCTATGAATTCAGACTCTGAACTTTTTAATTTTAGACTTTTAATTCTCATGAACTCAAACTCTGAACTTCATAAGTTCAGGTTCCGAATTCTTGTGAATCTAGATTCCGAATTTCCTTAAAATTTAGACTCCAGAATTCTATAGAGTTCAGGTTCTGAATTCCTTAAAAAATAGAATCCAAATATCCATGTATTATAGAAACTGAATATGTTTTTGGTTAGACTCCTAACTTTTATTTGCTTACATTCTGAATATTTGATTTTGGATATGTAACCATATTTTTTCTTACACTTACTTTTGTTATAAAATGATGTCATTCTTTCAGTTACCAACTAACTGTTTTTTGAGTGACATGTGTACATGTCCCTTTGAAATTCAAGGAAAAATATGACCGTTGGAGGAGGGAGTCGATCGTTGGTGTTGTGCCTATAAATAAAAGCTCATTTGAAAGAGCTCACAACTTTGATGAATTGTTCTATGACTCTAGAGATTACATGTTGTTGAAGTTATTTCTAGAGAGAGACTCTCATGCTTTGTGTGTACTGAACACCTTGTTTAGAATTGCTTCGTGTGACTATGAATGTTGCTGAGTACATTCGAGGGCTTCCGGGGATAGGAAGACAGAGGTGCCGACTACCTTAAAGTTCGAGGACTTCCTTACTGAGGAAGACAGAGGTGCTGACTACCTTGAAGTTGAGGGCTTGCGAGGGATAGCAAGACAAACTCTGATCTTTGTATTGAGGGCTTACCCTGGTGTGGGTAAGACAGACTTTCTTGAAAGTATAAATCAAGGGACCTTTATCCAAGGTTGTTGGATACCCTTCTCTTTGGGTTAAAATATTTACTACTTGTTACTTGTTTTGTTACATGTTTTATGTTGTATTTTATTTTTTGAGTAAAGTATAACTATCTTATACTTCCTTATACTTGTATACTCTAATTTAGTAAGATTCTATATGATTTAAGGTAGAATCTTTATCTTTGTAAACTTTCATTAAGTTTCTTTTTCCAGATTCACTTTTCCAGACTTTCTTTCTTGGAATCATATTTCTGGAATCTAGAAAGTGTGTAGAACTAGAGGTTTTGTGAATTAAATTGTCTAACCTTGTTAAACATAATCATCTTTAAAAGTTCTAATGGATTTTTTTTAAAGAATACAATTCACTCCCCCCCCCCTCTTGTATTTTGAGAATTATTAGATACTTCATTCAGTATCTATATTATTTTGATCCTGCATTTGGTATTAAATAGTATATCATACTCCACATACCATCTCAACAGGGACATGTTCGGATTTAGTGTGAGCGAGCTTTAGAGGAGTGTTGGGCATGTGGTCATATGGGGTATATGGAGAGGTTATATGGAAAGTCTTCTTAAAAAATCGGGAGTTAGGGAATGGGTCAAACTCAAGGATATGAGGTGAAATTGGGAGATTTATGAGGATTTGGTATCTATAATTCTACTATGCATGTAGTTCATGGCAGAGATAGAGAGACCCAGTAGTGATTTTGGTGGTCGGTAGCTCGTACAGCTCCATAGGGAGGTCAGGCCTCAGGTAGTTGGGCTTTAGGACAAGTACATGATATTGATCTGGTAAGTTCAAAGTAGGTCAGTGAGCCAAAGGTGTTGAGAGGTATGTCATGATTATGTGCATGGACCTTCTGTTTTGGAATGGCCAGTTTTTTTGCACAAGGTGCACGTGTGTTGTATTTGGACTAATGAGGGACTGGCTAGTATGTGGGAAACGGATGTGATGCATGTTTTATATGAGGTGTGTAAGCATTAGGACTATGATGATCACGAATATATGTATATATATATATTATTTGGAATTATTTTTGACCATCTGTTAAGGTTTAGGACATATGGGCATCTGATGAGATGTGGGACTCATGGGTTTCATGTATGACATGAGTACTGATGAGAATCTGATGAGATGCAGGATTTGATGGGTGTTATGTATGAAATGGGCATGATTTAAGAATATGATGAGGTACAAGGATGAATATATATCATGGGAGGAATTTTATATATGGGGGTGGTCAGTGGAACAATCATATTTTTAATTTTTGGGTCGGGAAGTGACTGGGTAGTTAATTTCTAAGGTAGGGAGTGCCACAAGGGGAATTGACTGTGACTTAATAACTGGGGTAGACCAGGTGGACATTTATGATATGGGTATGTTTGGTACCATATCAGTTTGATACCTCATAGTTTAGGGATGATCTAATTTAATGTGGGGAAATTGTAACATCCTATGTTTTTAATCGGGTTATAATTTCATCAACCTTTTTGTAATTTTCAATTGGTGGTCGGGCCAAATTTATTTTAGGGATTTAAAACCTAATTATGAAAGTTTAAATGCATCAATGAATTGTTTTAAAAAAATTAAGGCTCCTCAAGTGCCTTGAGAGTTTTAATGGGTTTTGGATGTGTCAAGCTCCAAAAACCTAGTTTTTGGGAAAAAAGACCAAGGTGCATGGTAGGTGCACGGTTTGCCTAACCATGTGTCCTAAAATGTACAGCCTATTTTTCAAAGTGAAATTGTTATATTAAACCTTGTTTCCCACTCCTATCATGTGTGCTTAGTGGTGAAATTTTTCAAAGTCACCTTCATGGTTGGTGCATGGTTTTTCAAACTATATGGCCAAATCGTTTGAGGTGTCTCTCTATTGGATAGTGAGTGCCACACGGTTAACACATGGTTTTCCAAAATTTTTGGTAAACATTTGAATTTTTAAAGAGGAAAAAATAACCTTTTCCCCTTCATTATTTAAGAGGTATTCTCCCTCATTTCTCTTTTCACACATTCAAAACCTCCAAGAAGGGAAATATCCCATTATTCTCTTATTCAAGGATTTGGCCTCTAGCCTCCTTCTGAGATCTGATTTATGATCTTTCAGGTGTATTATAAGTATAGTGGTAAGGAATTCAATCCTCTTACTTACATTTCTTGTTTATCTCACCATAAAAAATTCTAAATCTGTGTGAGATATTTTTCCCTATTTTCAGGGTGTTTTTCTAGAATTCTAATTTCTCCCATTTTGGATCGAGTTAGAGGTCAATATTCAATGAGTGAGAACCTATGAGTATAAGTTAGGTGACTCTTATCTTTCTCCTTAATTTTATATGTTTTTGGGGTGTGTGATTCAATACACACATTGGGTTGACCGGGTGAGACCCTAAATAAATTAATGATTGTCATTTAATTAATTAATTAATTTCATGGGATGTCATTGGGTATGACCTAGTTTAATTAATTATGATAATATAAATTTGGGGATTTAGTTATTTAGGTATGTTGTGTCCTTTTAATTTAAATTAATTAATTGAATTTTGGTATGGATTCTATGGTTCCTTGGGAACGTGATGGGCGTGACTCGAGGCATTGAGGTGTTGTTGATCACTGAGACTTAGGTGACATGGTTCATCATGTTGGGATCACCCTAAGATACATGGGGTTATGATGATCATTGGGATTAAGTGACATAGTTCATTGGGATTAATGTGATGAGGTCATTAGGATTAGAGCATGGCCTGTAGGACTTGATATAGTGTTGACCATCAGGACTTAGTGACGTGGTCACAGGGGCATGAGGTACTGGATGATGTGTCTTAGGTACATGTTGATGATCTTCACTCACCGTTGTTGGTTAACACACCATTGGTGTCTTGTTCACACATATAGGACTTATTTGAGGTGGTGTTTACCACTCATTATGGGTGGAGGCCTTCGTAGATATTTTTGTTTAGGGAATGGTGTTGGCCATTAGTTATAGAGGAGGTTCTCATCATAGAAAAACATGGTTATTGGTGATGGACCATTGAAAGATGGTATTGAGACCATCAATTGGGGGATGAGGATCACCATTTTATTTGAGACCAATGGGGTGGGATTATTAGAGGATGGATATTGTCATGCCTTGGGATGTCTGTTTGTTGAGCCGGTGGTGATTTATTATATATTAGATGATATATTTCGTCATGCCATAGGACGTTAGGATGTTGATACGACATTTACTTTCTGAGTGTATGTCTGAGGGACCTGGGAATTATTTATGGGTGTGTCTTTAGGAATCCTAATACTTAATTAGTGGAACATGAGGTGTCATATGGCATGATATTCAAATGATATATTTATGGGGGTTTCCTTAGGGATCTCCAGTTATGATATTATTCAAGGGATTCTTGTACATTAAGACATGGGTCCTCACCACTACAAATATATATTTGTAGACATGTATTGTATGCCAAATATATATTTAGGGGATTATGTTTAGAGATATACTAGCATTGGTTAAAGTAGGTAAATGCTTCCTTGTGTCTGTTGAGAACAAGGGGGTGGTGTAAATTATTAAATCTGTGTGTTTTTTCCTTTTTAATCATATTTTTTATACATTGTATAATTATGGATGTAAGACAGTAAAAAATTGGTGGTATCCTACTAATTTTATAATCACATCCTAAATGGGCCCCTCAGGATACATATAAACTTTATGGTTTTGAGATTGGGTAAGTGGTCAAGCTCAAGAGTTGGGCCTTAGTGATCATGGATGTACTACTTTTACATGGGATAGATTTGAGTGGACCAGGTGGCTCTTCTGCATTTATATGGACCTTATTTTATATTATATATATATATACATTTATGTTTGGCCATAGAAACCTTAATTATCTGTTTTTATGACCTGTTATGGAATGTATATTTATCTACTTATGGTATGATGCCTTTGGGATTATTATTACTATTGTTGTTATGCTTTTATTGTGTTTATTATATTGCTTCTACTATTATGTTCCTTCTTACTCTATTTTATATATATATATGGACCATTATTATTATCATCGCTAGAGGGTATAGTCTCCCCACTCTCACCTGATCAGACCCTCACTACTATTTGGAAATCATTGGTGTATGGGGGGTGTGCCTATGGCTTAGTGGCCAATCGTCTCGAAGCATAATTAAATTGGAAAACCATGTTAGGGAACTACACTTCATGAACATTATTTTCTTTCAATATTCATAACAAGTTTCCATATTCATTTTTAAAGAATTTTTTCTCAATATTTTGGAAATTTTTAGTTTTTAAAGATATCGATGGAAAATGATATTTTCCCTAATTTCAAAGAAATGTTCAAATTCTCTTTTAAATGTATTTTTCATCTATGTAAACATCCTTCATTGTTTATTATTCTCCACTGGGGATATATACTAATGAAACCATTGTTTTTTATATTTCTATATGGTTTATGATTATGTGATGATGAAATATTTATGAAACCATTTTTGTTTTCATGGGTTATGCTATAATGAAATGATGAATGTTTTTATAATCTTTTGGCCCAATTATGTATTATTTTCATTATATAATGGGTGGGATCATAATTATATAGACCTCCAATGAATTGTGTAAATAATTATATCCCATGAGATAATAATAAATAGAATTGAGAGTGATCCCAATTCATTAAAGGACTCTATCCACTATGATAGTCTTGGATATGATCCTTGACTAAGGAAATGATGGAATGGGGAGTGGACCCAATACACTATAGGAATTTGTTGACTATTATTGTCATGGAAATTTACCTTGACTAATAAAATTATTTTTTATACTTATGTTTATACCGCATACATATATCTTATTATTAAGATATGTTCTGATGGCAAGTGATTGATTATTTATAATTCAAACTCTTATGACTTATGTCTGTTGTTATGAAAAATCCTTATTCCATGACTTGTGATAAATGATATTTGATTGATTAGGTATTACTTCCATAATTTATAATCATGTTATCCTACAAATCTATTTTTCTATTTTCTAAATAAAAAACCCAATTTTATGGTTGTGTGGGAACCTCACAATTTCCACCATTTCAAAGTTTCATACACTATAATAAAAACAAAATAGGCAGAAAACATCACAGTACACAAATATATTCAAATTAAAAAACCATTTCAAAGTCAACATACATAATAATCATCATGAGATGCGGGTCTCCTCGAGACGCACACCATACGAAATAGTCACCATCATCATCGAACCAATCCCATCACCAGAAAGTATCTGGCCAAGTCTTAACTTAATCACTACTCTGAATCAAGAATATACACTGTGATCCTCATCATCCAATCAACATATTCATCGCTACCATCCAAACACCACTCATCGAAGATCGACTGAGGCCTCCACAGCACATTAAACGCATAAACACGAATAGAACCAACCCATAAATGGAACCATCACCAAACAAGAATCAAAACCTTACACATATGTCATAGATCTGAAAACCCAAACCAGATCCAAAGATAAATTATAATCACCAACAAGAAAACCTTTAGACCACCAAAGAAGAAACTGGAAAAAAAACAAAACTGGGTATGAAACCCTAAAATAAAATGAAATAGGAAACCAAGGGTTAAAAGCCTAAAAGAAAAGGAAAGGAAATTTTGAGAATACCCTTGAACACTAAACCGTTAAGCCCAAAATCTCTGAGTATCCATCACTCTAGATCCAACCTAGAGATGAGTGGTGGAATGTGAGGTCAAAACAATGTTGAGGTATATGAGGAAGAAACTATAGCACCTTAACCAGAGAAAAATTGATGAACAGGACCAGGATTAGACCAATCTCAAGAGAGAACATGAGGAAGAACCCAAAAGTAAGCCATTATAGGGAAAAGAATAAGGATAAGGGAGGTAAAAGGGGAGAATAAACCCTAAGTGAAGGTGTATTTCTATAGGAAACCCTAGATACTACGATCATGAAGCGAATGAGAGAGAGGGGAGAACTGGGAGAAAACAGAATGGGTGAGAGAGAGGAGAGAACCAAGAGAATGTAGATCCATCTTTATAATCATGTTATCATACCCTTGTTCTTATCTTATGGTCACTTATGATCATTATTTTATATATCCTATATTTACCCTTATAGATCATCTAAGATCACCCTTTCTTATGTTTATATTTTATTAGGTTATGAAGAAAGGTTTTAAATAGGGTATATCTAATAAGTTTACTATGTGATAATAATTTTTTGTCATATACTGAATATATTTCAATAAATAAGTTGATTACATATATATTATCAAAATATACTAAACCTTTATGGTTCTATGTCATGTATTATTGTGTGATGTATTGAATATTCATCTAAAATGATGTAATATCTATGTATGAAATGATAAATTCACATCAATTGATATAAAAGTAGGGCTTAATGATTTTTAGAAGTTAGTTTATGAGTAAAATGATGTTAGATCCAAGACAAACTATGATTAACTGAAATTGATATAGGACCTAAAGCTTCATAGGTTGATAATAAGGTTTTATGATTTATGATATCTTTGGAATGATTTTTATGATTATATGATTACTCGTTATGATTAATGATGCTTGATGATCATGTTATTATTTTTAGTTTTATTCAATGGTTGTAACTAAGGGGAATCATGAGAATAATTAATGTGATGACTAATAGACCAACCATCTTCATGATAAAGAAAATGAAATGGGAGTTGGGATGTAAAATATTGTGGTTATGCTAACAAAAATATCTCAAGCTATGAATGGTAACATGAATCATTTTGAACTTCTAGATGATATATGGAAGGAACAACTCACCATCAAGTCTTTTATGTGACAATTCCCACCTTTATTCATTGGATCCTTTGATCCAATAATTTCTAAAAAATGGATCAGTACCACTAAAAATTTATTCCCCATTCTCTAGTGATTGAACCATGAGAAGGTTTTTTAAATGTGTATTGTTTGGAAGGTTAATTCGATCAATGATGGACCCTTATCAAGAATATGAGGAGAGAGGGTGAAATTGACTCCATGACATGTAAAGAGTTTAAAAATGTATTTTTCAACAGGTATTTTCCTCAAAATCTTCTCCCTGGAATGGAGAGTTAATTTCTTGAACTAAATCAAATGGATGATAAATCCATTAGTACCTATATGGTAAATTTTATAAGTCTTTAAAGTTATGTTTTTGGTTTTATCATTGACCCTAAAAGAAAAAAAGTATTGATTATTTGGTGTCTTAAGACCAATGATCTGAAAGAAATTGGCTATTAGAGACTTTGATATCTAGGAATAAATCATTCAATATACTATCAAGCTAGAAATAGTTATTGTGTACTCTCATTATTCACATGGTTTTAGTGAAAATATGTGAAAGATGGATTTTTAGAGGAAATTATAAGAATAATACCCTTGGATGAAAGAAAATTAATATTCCTTCACACCAGAAGTGTGAAAGTAAACATGGAGGAAATTTCCTTAAGGGGTGTAGTAAATGTTTTAAGTGTGTAAAAGAATTCCATCAGAAAAAATAATATCAAAGTGATGTGGGGAATTTAATAAATGGAATTTATAGAGAGAAATATCAATGGAATGTTCCACCCACACTGTAATTCTATAATTATAATTATTATAACCATTATGCCAATTAGGTCAGGAATCCAAGGGATAATGATGAAAATTAGTGAGAGTTACCTCTTAAGCAAAGAGACAAAGGTAAACCTCATGTGAACACAACTAATGGAGTGGGTCATGAGAAAGAATTGGTGAAAGGTGCGCATACCATCCATTCTATAACTACTAATGTCATGTTGATTCTAGATATAACCTATATTTTATATCTGAATAATTTTCTAATAGATATCTAAAGAATTTTCTAATAGTATCACATCACTGCCTAAAAAATTAGATATTTAGTTATCAAGAAAAACTCCTAGTGGTATGATGATCGTATCCGAGTTTATAGATAATCTTTGATAGAATTTTATGAGAATGTGCTTCCTACAAATCTTATTATTCTCAATCTAGTTGAATTTTATGTTATTTTGTTCATGGATTGGATTTATTTATATAGAGTATATATATTTTCAAGTAAGTAGAGTCGCATTAGATATTCAGAATAAACCTATGATCGTCTATTAGTATAAGGATGAATATGAAATCACAATGGAAAATACTTCCATTGTATGGGTCTTACTACCTATTCATGAGGGATATTTATCTCAAATAGTCATGGAGAAAATCAATATTTAAGATATTCATATTTTTAAAGAATATGATTATGTATTTATTGGAGAATTTCTTAGTATTCCTCTGAATTGTAAAGTTAAGTTTTCAATAGAACTCGTACTTGGTGTTACAACTATTTCAAAGACTCCATATAGAATGTCCTTGGTTAAGTTGTAGGAATTGAAAAAAGAAATTGTAGGAGAAATTATAAAAGGGATTCATATTCCCAAGTTCATAATAATGGGTTGAATCTATTATTTTTGTTAAGAATAAAGGTAGTTCAATGTGTATTTTCATTGATTATTGAGAACTTGACAAGTTCACTATCAAGAACAAGTATCATATACCCTGTATTAATGAATTATTTGACCAAATATACAGAGATCAATACTTTTAAAATATTGAACTTTGTTCTATATATCATAAATTGAGGGTTATGAAGTAAGATATATCCAAGACTATATTATGTACAAGGTATGGAGATTATGAATTTATAGTGATTCCATTTGTACTTACCATTTCCCCCTTTATCTTCATGGAACTAATGAATATATCCATTATAGACTACCTTGATCAGTTTTTTGTAGTCTTTATTGATGATATTATTATATATTGAATGATTAAGGAAGATCATAAAGATCATTTAAGGATTGTGTTAGAGACCCTGAGGAAGGAGAAGTTGTATGTCAGATTTACCAAGTTTGAATTTTGGCTAATAAAAGTTTCATTCTTCGGTTATATAATATCAAGAGAGGGTATGTCAATGGATCCTTCAAAGATGAAAGTAATTGAGCAATAACCCATACTAACCAAAATGATCAAGATCCATAGTTTTCTTAGGTTATCCAGATACTACCGACACATTATAAGAAATTTCTCATGGATATCTAATCCAATAACCAAGTTGACAAGGAAGGGATCCAATTTTTTTTAGACATATTAATGTGAGGAAAATTTTATGGAGATGGAATTAAGATTGTTTAGTACACTTATACTCACACTAAACTAGGGTAGAGAAGGGTTTTTTATCTACAGTGATGAATTAAATAAGGGATCAGGATACATACTCATACATAATGACATGGTAGTAGAATATGCTTTATGCTAATTAAAGTTCTATGAGTAAAAATTCCAAACTCATGATTTGGAGTTGGTGGAGGTAACTTTTTCATTGAAAATATATAGGAATTATATATATATTGAAAGGTTTGATATATATACTAATCATAAAGTATATACTCACATAGAATGTTTTAAATATGCTCTAAAGAAGATAGTGAGAGTTGATTAAATATTTTAACTACTCAATACACTACCACCTTGGGAAGGCAGACAAGGTGCTTGATGCTTTGAGTCAGAAGGACCATGCCAGTTTTTCTATGATGATGATTGAAAGATATCCAATACTTGTGGACTTTAAAAATTTGAATCTTGATTCATGGAGAAAGGGGACAAATTATATCTTTCTTAGATGAATACCCCACCATCTATCCCTTTGAGTATTAAAGAGGTGAAAAGGGAGTATGTGTAATTGTAGAAGAAGATGATTAATGTTCCTAATTTCAACCATGATTATGATTGATTGATGAGTTTTAAGAATAGAGTATTTGTCCTGTCAATACTATACTTGAAGAAGGATCCATTAGATGAAGCTCATAGTCCATCATTCTATATTTATCCTAGAATTATGAAGATATATAGAGATATTAAAGAGATTTTATTATGGTAAAACATCAAAATGGATATTACAGAGTGTGTATTTGGATGCCTATTAAGTCAGTAAGTTAAGGAAAAGTGGCAGATATATAATGGGGTGTTACAGCCATTACTCATACCAGAATGTAAATGGGATAACATCACCTTGGATTTCATCATAGGACACCCTAAAACATCTAAAGATAAAAATCATATTTGGGATATAGTTAATTGAATTAAAAATTCAACATGTTTCATTTATATCAGAGAATATTTCTATCTTGATTATCCTTCCTTGATATAAATTAAATAAGTGGTAAGGTTGCATGGGGTACCACATTCTATTATATCTGATCAGGATCTGAGGTTTATCTCAATGTTTTAGAGAATTTTTCGATAAGATTTGAATACAGAGTTTAACTTTATCACTATATATCATCATCATACATATGTTAAGTCTAAGAGGACCATTCAAACCCTATAAGATATGTTGATATCTTATTCTATGGATTTTAAATGTGGTTGGGATCAACATTATTAGTTTAATTTTATTATAATAATAGAATTCACTCAAGTATTTAGATGGATACTTATGAATCCATCTATGGAAGGAAGTGTATAACTCCAATGTAATGGCATAAAGTTGGATAAAGAATGCTATTGGAACTAATATAGTTAATGAAATGGAATTGAATGTTAGATCCATTCAACAACGCATCAAGGAAGCTCCGAGTTGAGAACAGATTTGTGGTGAAAATCGTCAACAAGATCTAGAGTTTAAAGTTGGAGATGAAGTATTCCTACAAATATATCCTTAAAATAAGTTTATAATATTTTTATAGAAGGGAAATTTTATCCCTAGATATATTACCCCTTGAAATTCTTGATCAAATTGAGATATTTTTTATTGTTTGGAACTTCCACCTAATATATCTAAAATTCATGATGTGTTCCATGTATTGGATTTTAGGAAGTATATATGTGGTCCTTCACATGTACTAAACTCATAGGCTGCATCACTTGAGCATGATTTTTCTTATGAGTAACAACTAATATTGATTTTATACTGAAGAGAGAAAGTGTTGCGGAATAAGACCACTCACCGTGTCAAAGTTATGTGGTGAAGCCATAAATTTGAGAATGATACATGAGAACCCAAGGATGTGATGAGGTAGAAGTATCCTCATTTTTTCATCATAGTAACAAAATTTCAAGGGTGAATTTATTATAATGGGTATAATGTAACACTCTGATATTTTATAATATATTTTTTTGTTCAAAGCATTCAGTAGCTTTCTTTACACGCAACACTGAACTTAAACAAACCGTGATTGAAATATTATATTACATATAACCTAGTTATTAGACTAAAGGGTATGAATAGGACTAAAAAATTATGAAATATATTAATAATATATTTCTTTAATACAAATGTATTAAACAATTCCAAGGGAAATGAGTACTCAATCTGAAATAATAAAAATAAAACCATGTAATGTTAAAGTATCTATTTCTAAATATATTGAATTTTTTTATAAATTATGTATCATGATCACTAATTAAAATTTATTTTGATTAAATATATTGTTAATGAATTGATAATAATTCATACATTGGTAATCAGTTTGATATAAATAAATGCATAATCATTTGATGGTAAAAAGCGTCATTTTTCATAAATTTGTTTTTAAGCGCATGATGTATTTCTATTTTAGTAAGTTAAAACAATAAATATTGATTAATGATTTTAATTTATAGATTATATATTTAATGAAATAAATTTACATTAATATAATGATTATTAATAGGTAAATAATTATATTAAGTTCATTTTATGCTTGAAAATGCATTTTTCTAAACATTGTTTTCATCACGTTTTATAGGTTTATTTTTAAATTTATTTCTAAAAATTATAGGAATTTAATTTTATAAAATGTATTTAATATTTGAAATTAAAAATTCTAAATTATTTAAATATATTAATTTTATTTTTTGAAATAATGAATAGTAACTGAGGTAAAAATTCATTACTATAGTAATAGTTAAAAGGGTTAACGAGTGGTTAAACTAAAGAGATAAGAGTTTAAATAAATTTAAAACTTCTATAAATATTATTTTTGAATTTATTTTTACCCTCTTTAATCACATCTTAAAAATATATCCAATTTGGAGCCACTTTACCAAGAAAGTGATCTTATATTATTTTAAATTTCAGAATAATTACAGTTGTTCCACTCCCCTTGCTTATAAAATGGAAATTAATATCCTCTCTTATTACACATTATTGAGTCACTTAGATCAACCAAAGTCTACCTAAATATATTATAAAATTCCCTATACACTTTTTTTTTGTTTTAATCTTTTTAAAATACCAACCCAAGGGTTCTTAAGAAGAGATCCAAATAAGGTTTCTCAAAGAATAGGTATAACTCTTAATCGAGTTCATTCATGCCTATTTCTTCCTATAACTCCTTAAAACATATAATAAATATTTTATTATAATAACATCCACATGTACAATATAATTAGATTTTATTACATTTATTTTACACCTCTTTTTATCTCATTTTTCATCCTATTATAAATTAAAATATCACTCATGCGTACTTGAGGGCTACCAACTCTACGAAAGATGTGTTTCGTTTTTCATCAGTGTATCTCATGGATGGTTATATAGATGGATTAAATGAATATATATAATATTTTGGATATAATAATTTATCAATAAAATTTAATTATTATTTACCTTTCTTTCATTTCAACCATTGAAAAATGTAAACATTACTCATGTGTACGTATGAACTACCATCTCCCCGAAGTGATGTAATTAATTTTTTAATCACAACCCTATATAAATTATTATAAAATTTTATATAATGAATAAATATTTTTTTTATAAAAATATTCAGATCCTTGAAATTATTAAACCATGAAAAATGTGAAAAGATTGGAATTGTCAAACCAAAACATGCATGGAAAACAAACTAGTTTTCACCCAAATATTGATTTTAGTGAAGAATTGTAAGTAAATGGGTAATTAGAAATTATAATGGAATGATATTAGTAAGTTATATATGAATATAATTCTATAATATATTTATAATAAATTAATATTTATTTAACAAGAGGTTTTTATGCATATGAAGAAATATGGGACGTAAAGTAAGGGTTTATATTACAATCTCATTTCTTTACAAGATTGTCTATATTAAATTTTCATTGAGGAAAATTATATAATAATTATATTTTAAACCCCATATATTTTCTTCTCCTTCATTTATTTTTGGGGATTTAATTTTTTCTTATAGTTTACTCCCTTTGGTTATCAAAAAGATTGAGAAAATGTTTTTAAGAAAAACGGACCATATTTCTCCTTTTGATCAGGAATATTTTTCTTCAATGTCCATTTTCATTAAAAAAATTAATGAATATTATTTTATATGATATAATGATTGATTAATTCAATATTTAACCATATTTTAATTCCTTTTCAAACATTTAATAAAATAATATTTATAATGTTTTCTGAACATACTATTTATGACTTTTTACAAAAAAGTATGAAATTGGTCTTTGTTTTAATGTTTACCAAATGAATTTATTTTCTTGTCATTATAAATATTATTTTATATGAATATTAATTTACAATTTTATGAGGTTATTTTAAAATAAAATATTTTTCCCAATATCCAAGAAATTTTTAGTTTTTAAATATACCGAATGAAAAGGATATTTTCCTCAAATTTCAAATAAATTTTCAAATGATTTTTTAAAGGTATTTTTCATCTATTAAAAAATAATTAGATGTTTATTATGATCCAATGGTTATATTTTATAATGATACCATTGATTTTATTTATTTTTATGGCCTATGATTATGTGTGTAACATCCTGACCCGAATCATCGAGTCTGAGCCAGAATTCCACTTGACCTCAGTCGTGCCTCCCTATATTCCAAAGGTTGTTGACTAGAAGTGAGGGTATCGAGTGGAACTATATGGAGAATATACCATAAATCAAATTAAATAACAACAATAAATAACCCAATATGTAAATATTATACAATCAGAGTAAGCAGAAACCAATAACATACCAAATGTATTAATATATGTGGAAACAAAAGACTCAAACCTATGTACAAGGAATTGATCAGACACCCGTCCAATAAAATATATAAATAAGAAAAAAACAATGATAATAGGATTTTAACTCACTCAAATCCATATTTCATCTTGTTCTCTTGGATTATAGTGAGCTATCCCACTAGATGATCAACCAGGGCCTCAGCCCAACCTATACCTGGAACAAGTGATGGCTCCTTGGGCACCCAATTATCATGGCCACCTAAGTAGGGTGTGAGTAAAACATAGAAGAACACCACCAATATATTCCAGTACCCATCTGGTAAAATACAATTTATATGCATGTGATAATCTTGGTAGAAAGTAAATAGATAATATTTAACTGTATGTGAAAAGTATATAATCACTGAGGAACATCCAAGGAAATAAACAACATGCGTTGAGTGATCATGAAATTATCAATCCACCATGAACCCTGGTTGTACCTACTTCAGATCAATATCAGAAGTTCAATCATATCAGATGTCAGAAGTGATAAAGTTCTATCCACAAGGATTATTTCATACTTCTCAGCACCGTCAAGGTATCGAGTCTAAGTCAGTCCGAAAGGTCGACTAGTGAACATGAAATCAGAATCCAAAAGGCATTGAATCTCGTGTCAATCCCTACGTCTGAATATCTATAAATCTTGGAGACATGTATCTCAAAATCCTCAAGGCATCAAGAAGATCATGTTACATAGAATTCACAAGGCATTGAGCACTAGTGCATTATCAGAATCCTCAAGGCATTGAGTTATGGTCGGGCCAACGGGCTATCATGTTCCTATATTGTAATTAGGTCCTTCATCATAAATTTCATGCACCATGCATACTTCCCCCAAGGTAAAATCATGCCATGATTGTCCACCTATTATAGATATATAATAAATTCTTCTAATGGTATGGCCAACACACATGACAGGGTAGATAACAAAATATAGGCATATTATAGTCATTATAAGGAAACATTAGAAATAAAAATAGCATGTGATCATTAATCAAACATGTTACAAGATATGTAATCAAACTTATGGAATCAGTCATCATAAAAGTGTATCATGGACACACACACACACACATGCTATCAAAATCAAATATGGTCAACAAGTGATTCCAAAACATGAATCAAATCAAGGCAACAATAGTGAACATATAAATAGTGCATGAAATCATCATGAGTCATAGAATATATGAATATAATCAAAATAAAACACATTAAAATAGAAATATCTAAGTATACTCATGGAATAATCATCATATAAGGTTTCATGCACTATACACACCACACACATGTTATCTCGACATCAAACATGGTTTTACGGGATCTAGGTCTCGTCTAGAACAACAACACACCTCAAGGTGTCCATGTAGACTAAAAAAATCATCCATGACCAAGCCTTGGAAATCATAGGCTAGTATCAAACCAGTGCACAAGGGTCTATCGGGGACCATGGCACTATGTCTGATTACATTAGGCATGGTTTCTTTAATTAAATAAGGATTAATATACATAATTAATTAAGAATTATTATTTTATTAATAACACGGTATGAATTTATTATTAGTTATCCCAAAGTTTTGATACTCATATATCATTCGAATAAACATGCATAATACCATGTCGTAGAGTACATAGGACCACCTACCTCAAATAGAACCAAATCCAAGCTAAGAAAAGACCAATATCTTTTTATGAGTCACCCAAGTCCATTTGGCCATCGTCGATCACCATGAGGTTATAACTCAAGACAAGTCATTATAAATAATTAATTATAACTAAATTATAATTAATTATATGAATATAAGAAAAATACCATAATTGAGGCTGAAGGCATACATGAAGAAAGATTTACTAGTTGATAAAGTAAAGGTTCATCAAGGAAACATCACTTGAACTGTTGCCCTGTGTTCATCGGCTTAAACCACTCACCAAAGATTACTGGATCCAATTCTTATTATTTTATTTACAGAATAAATAAAATACCACATGTGATAAAATCTTTCTCTCTCTATAATAATTTCTAAATTATTCATTTGATCTATACCATGTGATTATAAATTATTCCTTAAATAATAAATCCAATACACGTGTAATGATAATACCTCACTCTAGAATAATCTGAGATAACAAGAATAATTATTATTATTATTATTATCCATAATTCCAAATTATTATCATTCTAAGTATTTTCTACCATTTTCTTTGTAAGGCTTCAGAAGGCTTAACACAAGCTGACAATTAAAATATTTATGGAAATATCACATGGGTTTCATCTTTTAAAAACACAGTACCCAGAATAAAGGAGAGAGAGAGGGCCATTTCCACACCTAGAAACCCAAAATAATAACATGTATTCATCAAATTAAACCTCACCCATCTTGAATGAGGGAATTTTGGACTTCTCAAACTTGATAGGATATCCAAAATTAATGGAATAAGGGTTTGAATATCTTTATAAGTGTAAAATCGTGTATTGGTTCATAGTAAAGAAAACCACCAATTAGATCAACCATTTATTTGTATATTACTTGAATCTTGAATTTGGAGCATTAAATTATTTAATTCCCATGATTTTAGGCTTTTAAAACCATTGAAATTGGGTTCACATGGGTTTCAGACTGAAAGGAGTAAGAAAAATGAAAACTGGGTAAAAATAATTACCCTTACAAAAAACTATAGTTCCAGTAAGGGTAACTTGTTTTAACCTTATGAAAAGGTAGAAATATACTACGCCTACACAAACTACCCTGAAATTGGTCTTGGAAAAGTTATAGTACCCTTAAATAGGTAAGTTTTTACCCTGATGCAGGAGTCTTATACCTTGATGTAGTGCCCGGTTCTCTTACATGAGTTTCTAGTACCCTTACATAGGTAAGGCTTTACACATACACATGGGAGTGCCCAGTAAATGTATTTGTATCACTAATATGGGGAGGATGAATTAGTGATACTTTTTCTTTTATATTTCCTTAAAAACCTCCGTCTCTTTTTAATTATTTGATTCCCTGTTGAAAAACAATTCAAACACACATCCACAGGAACACAAGTATTTATAAGATTCATTATTCAATAATAATATCTACATCCTTGGTATGATTTATAAATGATCCAATACCATAAAATCTTGTAGAAATTAATCCCTATAATACAATGAGTAGGATATACCCTTTCACTCATGTAACACTTTGAAAATAATCCAAAAGTGTGTGTGAACCCTCTTAGAAAAAAATAGGGTAATTCAATGTTTGTGTAACAAAACATGCTACATGTTCTTCTTTTCAATTTCCAAAAGTGTATTTAATTGAAAAAAAAATCTTTACTTTCTTACCCAGGATATTGTAAGAACCTCTTGTACTTCGTAAGGAAAACTCATTCTGAATTCTCAATCCAATCTTCCCACTCTGATTCTTCAAATCTAATTTCCCAATCTGATGGATATAACTATGTCATAGTACAATAAAAAAAATTCAGGTCACTTCCTTCCTTAGTCTGTAAATCCCAATATAGAAATCCCAGATCTAATTAATCCATCCTGATAAGATGATCTATTGAATACAATGACAAGCCGAATATGATAGATATCTGAATACGATGAATACTAGATACGATGAACAACTGAATACAATGTTGTGATCTTGTCTCTTATCCTTTCACTTCTCTCCATAAAAACTTATTCAATAAAGTCTCAATACAGGAAAAAAAATATCTCCCTAGAAAGTTAGAGCTTCTCTCTCTTCAGTGAACAGTACATCTAAGTCAGTGATCAGTGAAAGTTCAAAGTACTTCTTCCTTTTATAGGTGACCCATGGATAGTTTTGGCGGGAATCCCCAAATCATTCACTCTCAACCAAATTCACCAAAATATTGATTTCCCTTTAATTTTGAGTGAATATTGACTTCATCAACTCTTCTCAAATATACTTGAATCTTATCAAATCTTCTATCCTCTTTAGCTCTTCCTTCAAATTTTCTTTTTCAATTACCAATTCAAATTCAATTTATGAATTCGATTTCCTCAACCATATTTCCTCAATACAATGATTTGTCCCAATTAAATATATAAAGAAATAGACTTCTTAAAATATCTTAGTTCTATTCTATTTCTCCATTCTTATTATTGAATACGATGCTCTATACCAATTACAAGTATTATTTATGTTTCGAGCTCCCCCTTGAAAAAAATCCCTCAATCTTCTTCAACCATTATCTTGATTCACTTAATTGATAAACAAAGTAATTCAACCCATTTTTAATGATTAAATAAATTATTGATCACATTATTTTATTTTATTTTCATTCATCGGTCTCAAGCAATTCTTCCTCTAAAAGGGAGTATGTGTAATTGTAGAAGAAGATGATTAATGTTCCTAATTTCAACCATGATTATGATTGATTGATGAGTTTTAAGAATAGAGTATTTGTCCTGTCAATACTATACTTGAAGAAGGATCCATTAGATGAAGCTCATAGTCCATCATTCTATATTTATCCTAGAATTATGAAGATATATAGAGATATTAAAGAGATTTTATTATGGTAAAACATCAAAATGGATATTACAGAGTGTGTATTTGGATGCCTATTAAGTCAGTAAGTTAAGGAAAAGTGGCAGATATATAATGGGGTGTTACAGCCATTACTCATACCAGAATGTAAATGGGATAACATCACCTTGGATTTCATCATAGGACACCCTAAAACATCTAAAGATAAAAATCATATTTGGGATATAGTTAATTGAATTAAAAATTCAACATGTTTCATTTATATCAGAGAATATTTCTATCTTGATTATCCTTCCTTGATATAAATTAAATAAGTGGTAAGGTTGCATGGGGTACCACATTCTATTATATCTGATCAGGATCTGAGGTTTATCTCAATGTTTTAGAGAATTTTTCGATAAGATTTGAATACAGAGTTTAACTTTATCACTATATATCATCATCATACATATGTTAAGTCTAAGAGGACCATTCAAACCCTATAAGATATGTTGATATCTTATTCTATGAATTTTAAATGTGGTTGGGATCAACATTATTAGTTTAATTTTATTATAATAATAGAATTCACTCAAGTATTTAGATGGATACTTATGAATCCATCTATGGAAGGAAGTGTATAACTCCAATGTAATGGCATAAAGTTGGATAAAGAATGCTATTGGAACTAATATAGTTAATGAAATGGAATTGAATGTTAGATCCATTCAACAACGCATCAAGGAAGCTCCGAGTTGAGAACAGATTTGTGGTGAAAATCGTCAACAAGATCTAGAGTTTAAAGTTGGAGATGAAGTATTCCTACAAATATATCCTTAAAATAAGTTTATAATATTTTTATAGAAGGGAAATTTTATCCCTAGATATATTACCCCTTGAAATTCTTGATCAAATTGAGATATTTTTTATTGTTTGGAACTTCCACCTAATATATCTAAAATTCATGATGTGTTCCATGTATTGGATTTTAGGAAGTATATATGTGGTCCTTCACATGTACTAAACTCATAGGCTGCATCACTTGAGCATGATTTTTCTTATGAGTAACAACTAGTATTGATTTTATACTGAAGAGAGAAAGTGTTGCGGAATAAGACCACTCACCGTGTCAAAGTTATGTGGTGAAGCCATAAATTTGAGAATGATACATGAGAACCCAAGGATGTGATGAGGTAGAAGTATCCTCATTTTTTCATCATAGTAACAAAATTTCAAGGGTGAATTTATTATAATGGGTATAATGTAACACTCTGATATTTTATAATATATTTTTTTGTTCAAAGCATTCAGTAGCTTTCTTTACACGCAACACTGAACTTAAACAAACCGTGATTGAAATATTATATTACATATAACCTAGTTATTAGACTAAAGGGTATGAATAGGACTAAAAAATTATGAAATATATTAATAATATATTTCTTTAATACAAATGTATTAAACAATTCCAAGGGAAATGAGTACTCAATCTGTAATAATAAAAATAAAACCATGTAATGTTAAAGTATCTATTTCTAAATATATTGAATTTTTTTATAAATTATGTATCATGATCACTAATTAAAATTTATTTTGATTAAATATATTGTTAATGAATTGATAATAATTCATACATTGGTAATCAGTTTGATATAAATAAATGCATAATCATTTGATGGTAAAAAGCGTCATTTTTCATAAATTTGTTTTTAAGCGCATGATGTATTTCTATTTTAGTAAGTTAAAACAATAAATATTGATTAATGATTTTAATTTATAGATTATATATTTAATGAAATAAATTTACATTAATATAATGATTATTAATAGGTAAATAATTATATTAAGTTCATTTTATGCTTGAAAATGCATTTTTCTAAACATTGTTTTCATCACGTTTTATAGGTTTATTTTTAAATTTATTTCTAAAAATTATAGGAATTTAATTTTATAAAATGTATTTAATATTTGAAATTAAAAATTCTAAATTATTTAAATATATTAATTTTATTTTTTGAAATAATGAATAGTAACTGAGGTAAAAATTCATTACTATAGTAATAGTTAAAAGGGTTAACGAGTGGTTAAACTAAAGAGATAAGAGTTTAAATAAATTTAAAACTTCTATAAATATTATTTTTGAATTTATTTTTACCCTCTTTAATCACATCTTAAAAATATATCCAATTTGGAGCCACTTTACCAAGAAAGTGATCTTATATTATTTTAAATTTCAGAATAATTACAGTTGTTCCACTCCCCTTGCTTATAAAATGGAAATTAATATCCTCTCTTATTACACATTATTGAGTCACTTAGATCAACCAAAGTCTACCTAAATATATTATAAAATTCCCTATACACTTTTTTTTTGTTTTAATCTTTTTAAAATACCAACCCAAGGGTTCTTAAGAAGAGATCCAAATAAGGTTTCTCAAAGAATAGGTATAACTCTTAATCGAGTTCATTCATGCCTATTTCTTCCTATAACTCCTTAAAACATATAATAAATATTTTATTATAATAACATCCACATGTCCAATATAATTAGATTTTATTACATTTATTTTACACCTCTTTTTATCTCATTTTTCATCCTATTATAAATTAAAATATCACTCATGCGTACTTGAGGGCTACCAACTCTACGAAAGATGTGTTTCGTTTTTCATCAGTGTATCTCATGGATGGTTATATAGATGGATTAAATGAATATATATAATATTTTGGATATAATAATTTATCAATAAAATTTAATTATTATTTACCTTTCTTTCATTTCAACCATTGAAAAATGTAAACATTACTCATGTGTACGTATGAACTACCATCTCCCCGAAGTGATGTAATTAATTTTTTAATCACAACCCTATATAAATTATTATAAAATTTTATATAATGAATAAATATTTTTTTTATAAAAATATTCAGATCCTTGAAATTATTAAACCATGAAAAATGTGAAAAGATTGGAATTGTCAAACCAAAACATGCATGGAAAACAAACTAGTTTTCACCCAAATATTGATTTTAGTGAAGAATTGTAAGTAAATGGGTAATTAGAAATTATAATGGAATGATATTAGTAAGTTATATATGAATATAATTCTATAATATATTTATAATAAATTAATATTTATTTAACAAGAGGTTTTTATGCATATGAAGAAATATGGGACGTAAAGTAAGGGTTTATATTACAATCTCATTTCTTTACAAGATTGTCTATATTAAATTTTCATTGAGGAAAATTATATAATAATTATATTTTAAACCCCATATATTTTCTTCTCCTTCATTTATTTTTGGGGATTTAATTTTTTCTTATAGTTTACTCTCTTTGGTTATCAAAAAGATTGAGAAAATGTTTTTAAGAAAAACGGACCATATTTCTCCTTTTGATCAGGAATATTTTTCTTCAATGTCCATTTTCATTAAAAAAATTAATGAATATTATTTTATATGATATAATGATTGATTAATTCAATATTTAACCATATTTTAATTCCTTTTCAAACATTTAATAAAATAATATTTATAATGTTTTCTGAACATACTATTTATGACTTTTTACAAAAAAGTATGAAATTGGTCTTTGTTTTAATGTTTACCAAATGAATTTATTTTCTTGTCATTATAAATATTATTTTATATGAATATTAATTTACAATTTTATGAGGTTATTTTAAAATAAAATATTTTTCCCAATATCCAAGAAATTTTTAGTTTTTAAATATACCGAATGAAAAGGATATTTTCCTCAAATTTCAAATAAATTTTCAAATGATTTTTTAAAGGTATTTTTCATCTATTAAAAAATAATTAGATGTTTATTATGATCCAATGGTGATATTTTATAATGATACCATTGATTTTATTTATTTTTATGGCCTATGATTATGTGTGTAACATCCTGACCCGAATCATCGAGTCTGAGCCAGAATTCCACTTGACCTCAGTCGTGCCTCCCTATATTCCAAAGGTTGTTGACTAGAAGTGAGGGTATCGAGTGGAACTATATGGAGAATATACCATAAATCAAATTAAATAACAACAATAAATAACCCAATATGTAAATATTATACAATCAGAGTAAGCAGAAACCAATAACATACCAAATGTATTAATATATGTGGAAACAAAAGACTCAAACCTATGTACAAGGAATTGATCAGACACCCGTCCAATAAAATATATAAATAAGAAAAAAACAATGATAATAGGATTTTAACTCACTCAAATCCATATTTCATCTTGTTCTCTTGGATTATAGTGAGCTATCCCACTAGATGATCAACCAGGGCCTCAGCCCAACCTATACCTGGAACAAGTGATGGCTCCTTGGGCACCCAATTATCATGGCCACCTAAGTAGGGTGTGAGTAAAACATAGAAGAACACCACCAATATATTCCAGTACCCATCTGGTAAAATACAATGTATATGCATGTGATAATCTTGGTAGAAAGTAAATAGATAATATTTAACTGTATGTGAAAAGTATATAATCACTGAGGAACATCCAAGGAAATAAACAACATGCGTTGAGTGATCATGAAATTATCAATCCACCATGAACCCTGGTTGTACCTACTTCAGATCAATATCAGAAGTTCAATCATATCAGATGTCAGAAGTGATAAAGTTCTATCCACAAGGATTATTTCATACTTCTCAGCACCGTCAAGGTATCGAGTCTAAGTCAGTCCGAAAGGTCGACTAGTGAACATGAAATCAGAATCCAAAAGGCATTGAATCTCGTGTCAATCCCTACGTCTGAATATCTATAAATCTTGGAGACATGTATCTCAAAATCCTCAAGGCATCAAGAAGATCATGTTACATAGAATTCACAAGGCATTGAGCACTAGTGCATTATCAGAATCCTCAAGGCATTGAGTTATGGTCGGGCCAACGGGCTATCATGTTCCTATATTGTAATTAGGTCCTTCATCATAAATTTCATGCACCATGCATACTTCCCCCAAGGTAAAATCATGCCATGATTGTCCACCTATTATAGATATATAATAAATTCTTCTAATGGTATGGCCAACACACATGACAGGGTAGATAACAAAATATAGGCATATTATAGTCATTATAAGGAAACATTAGAAATAAAAATAGCATGTGATCATTAATCAAACATGTTACAAGATATGTAATCAAACTTATGGAATCAGTCATCATAAAAGTGTATCATGGACACACACACACACACATGCTATCAAAATCAAATATGGTCAACAAGTGATTCCAAAACATGAATCAAATCAAGGCAACAATAGTGAACATATAAATAGTGCATGAAATCATCATGAGTCATAGAATATATGAATATAATCAAAATAAAACACATTAAAATAGAAATATCTAAGTATACTCATGGAATAATCATCATATAAGGTTTCATGCACTATACACACCACACACATGTTATCTCGACATCAAACATGGTTTTACGGGATCTAGGTCTCGTCTAGAACAACAACACACCTCAAGGTGTCCATGTAGACTAAAAAAATCATCCATGACCAAGCCTTGGAAATCATAGGCTAGTATCAAACCAGTGCACAAGGGTCTATCGGGGACCATGGCACTATGTCTGATTACATTAGGCATGGTTTCTTTAATTAAATAAGGATTAATATACATAATTAATTAAGAATTATTATTTTATTAATAACACGGTATGAATTTATTATTAGTTATCCCAAAGTTTTGATACTCATATATCATTCGAATAAACATGCATAATACCATGTCGTAGAGTACATAGGACCACCTACCTCAAATAGAACCAAATCCAAGCTAAGAAAAGACCAATATCTTTTTATGAGTCACCCAAGTCCATTTGGCCATCGTCGATCACCATGAGGTTATAACTCAAGACAAGTCATTATAAATAATTAATTATAACTAAATTATAATTAATTATATGAATATAAGAAAAATACCATAATTGAGGCTGAAGGCATACATGAAGAAAGATTTACTAGTTGATAAAGTAAAGGTTCATCAAGGAAACATCACTTGAACTGTTGCCCTGTGTTCATCGGCTTAAACCACTCACCAAAGATTACTGGATCCAATTCTTATTATTTTATTTACAGAATAAATAAAATACCACATGTGATAAAATCTTTCTCTCTATATAATAATTTCTAAATTATTCATTTGATCTATACCATGTGATTATAAATTATTCCTTAAATAATAAATCCAATACACGTGTAATGATAATACCTCACTCTAGAATAATCTGAGATAACAAGAATAATAATTATTATTATTATTATCCATAATTCCAAATTATTATCATTCTAAGTATTTTATACCATTTTCTTTGTAAGGCTTCAGAAGGCTTAACACAAGCTGACAATTAAAATATTTATGGAAATATCACATGGGTTTCATCTTTTAAAAACACAGTACCCAGAATAAAGGAGAGAGAGAGGGCCATTTCCACACCTAGAAACCCAAAATAATAACATGTATTCATCAAATTAAACCTCACCCATCTTGAATGAGGGAATTTTGGACTTCTCAAACTTGATAGGATATCCAAAATTAATGGAATAAGGGTTTGAATATCTTTATAAGTGTAAAATCGTGTATTGGTTCATAGTAAAGAAAACCACCAATTAGATCAACCATTTATTTGTATATTACTTGAATCTTGAATTTGGAGCATTAAATTATTTAATTCCCATGATTTTAGGCTTTTAAAACCATTGAAATTGGGTTCACATGGGTTTCAGACTGAAAGGAGTAAGAAAAATGAAAACTGGGTAAAAATAATTACCCTTACAAAAAACTATAGTTCCAGTAAGGGTAACTTGTTTTAACCTTATGAAAAGGTAGAAATATACTACGCCTACACAAACTACCCTGAAATTGGTCTTGGAAAAGTTATAGTACCCTTAAATAGGTAAGTTTTTACCCTGATGCAGGAGTCTTATACCTTGATGTAGTGCCCGGTTCTCTTACATGAGTTTCTAGTACCCTTACATAGGTAAGGCTTTACACATACACATGGGAGTGCCCAGTAAATGTATTTGTATCACTAATATGGGGAGGATGAATTAGTGATACTTTTTCTTTTATATTTCCTTAAAAACCTCCGTCTCTTTTTAATTATTTGATTCCCTGTTGAAAAACAATTCAAACACACATCCACAGGAACACAAGTATTTATAAGATTCATTATTCAATAATAATATCTACATCCTTGGTATGATTTATAAATGATCCAATACCATAAAATCTTGTAGAAATTAATCCCTATAATACAATGAGTAGGATATACCCTTTCACTCATGTAACACTTTGAAAATAATCCAAAAGTGTGTGTGCACCCTCTTAGAAAAAAATAGGGTAATTCAATGTTTGTGTAACAAAACATGCTACATGTTCTTCTTTTCAATTTCCAAAAGTGTATTTAATTGAAAAAAAAATCTTTACTTTCTTACCCAGGATATTGTAAGAACCTCTTGTACTTCGTAAGGAAAACTCATTCTGAATTCTCAATCCAATCTTCCCACTCTGATTCTTCAAATCTAATTTCCCAATCTGATGGATATAACTATGTCATAGTACAATAAAAAAAATTCAGGTCACTTCCTTCCTTAGTCTGTAAATCCCAATATAGAAATCCCAGATCTAATTAATCCATCCTGATAAGATGATCTATTGAATACAATGACAAGCCGAATATGATAGATATCTGAATACGATGAATACTAGATACGATGAACAACTGAATACAATGTTGTGATCTTGTCTCTTATCCTTTCACTTCTCTCCATAAAAACTTATTCAATAAAGTCTCAATACAGGAAAAAAAATATCTCCCTAGAAAGTTAGAGCTTCTCTCTCTTCAGTGAACAGTACATCCAAGTCAGTGATCAGTGAAAGTACAAAGTACTTCTTCCTTTTATAGGTGACCCATGGATAGTTTTGGCGGGAATCCCCAAATCATTCACTCTCAACCAAATTCACCAAAATATTGATTTCCCTTTAATTTTGAGTGAATATTGACTTCATCAACTCTTCTCAAATATACTTGAATCTTATCAAATCTTCTATCCTCTTTAGCTCTTCCTTCAAATTTTCTTTTTCAATTACCAATTCAAATTCAATTTATGAATTCGATTTCCTCAACCATATTTCCTCAATACAATGATTTGTCCCAATTAAATATATAAAGAAATAGACTTCTTAAAATATCTTAGTTCTATTCTATTTCTCCATTCTTATTATTGAATACGATGCTCTATACCAATTACAAGTATTATTTAAGTTTCGAGCTCCCCCTTGAAAAAAATCCCTCAATCTTCTTCAACCATTATCTTGATTCACTTAATTGATAAACAAAGTAATTCAACCCATTTTTAATGATTAAATAAATTATTGATCACATTATTTTATTTTATTTTCATTCATCGGTCTCAAGCAATTCTTCCTCTAATTACAATGGCATCACGAGTCCGATCAGCAGCTACTTTCTTTTTTGAATGCAATACCACTTGAGAACTTCTTTCTCTCTTCCTATAAATTATATTCTATTTCAAACTTCTTCTTGTATCATGAATTTGAATTCACTTGAGGATCAGATTCAGCCTTGTCTGATTTAGAATATGATGAGGATCATCTTCAATAGTCTCTTTCTTACAATTGAAAGTATTGTAACTTTCCAATCCTCCAGTGATCTCTCTTATTTCCTTCTCAGCCTGAATCTGATTTTCTAGAAAACAATTGGCCAGAATATGATTGGGTGAATACAATATCCATTACACTTTTCTTCTTTCTCATCAAGATCACCATTCAAGAATGTGGATTTAACATCCATTTGAAAGATCTTGTAACCTCGTTGTGCAGTAATAGAAAGAAAAATTCTGATTTTTTCAAGTCTTTCCACTAAAGAAAAAGTTTCATCAAAATAAATACCTTCAATTTGTGAATACCCTTTTCACACTAATATTGATTTGTTTCTTATAATTTCACCTTCTTCATTCAACTTGTTCTATAAAACCCACTTTGTGCCAATAATGTTTTTATTTTCTAGATTGGGTATGAGTTACCATGTTTCATTATTTTAAATTTTATTTGGCTCTTTATTCATGGCATGAACCGATTCTGGATACCCAAAAGCTTATTTCACATCATTTAACTCTATTTTGAATACAATGAAGTATGTTTAATGGTATTTTTTGTTCTTCTTATTTGAACCTTTTGATGTTGATCACCAATTATATTCTAAGCTTCCACTTGTTTCCTCAGCCTAGGATGATATTTTCAAGTATCTTCCTCATCGCTATAAAAAGTTGAGTCAGATTCTTCTTCTTGAGTAGGACTACAATTGTCTATATCCTTATCATAATTATTTTTAAAACTTTCTTTATCCTGATCAACTTCCTTGTCTATTTGAATACATTTTCCTTTATTATATATTTCAATTACTTTCATATCAAATGAATTTTATTTATTTAAACATCTATATCCTATTCCTTCTAGATAATAGCTGAGAAAAATTTCCTCTTCACCTTTCTGTTCAAATTTTCTAAGGCTTCCACATTCATTCTTTATAATACATGGACTCTTGAAAACTCTTAAGTGTTTAAAACTTAAAGTTTTCCCACAAAACAATTCATATGGATTAATATCTAAGATATGCCTATAAAAACATCAGTTTTTAATGTACACATAAGTACTCATGTCTTACCTCTAAAATTAATGAGAAATACCATGTTCAAGTAACATAGTTCTTCCCATTTCCACCAAACTTCTATTATTTCTTTCAGGAACCCCATTTTATTAAGGAGTGTATGGGGAACAATACTCATGCCAAATTCCATACTTCTCAAGATAACTATCAAATTCTTCACTTATGTATTCACCGCCATTGTCTATTATCAACTTATTCACTGAATACTCACATTATTTCTCAGATTTTCTTTTGAAAATTTCAAACATTTTCAAATATTCTGACTTATGTTTCATGTACATAACACAAGTGATGCGAGTAAAATAATCAATTAAAGTGATGAAGTAATTATCTCTATTTTTTGATTGTTTTCTCATTGGCTCACAAATATCAGAATGAATCGGCTCCAGGGGTTGTATTGAACAAATATTAACTTTCTTATGCACTTATTTTTTAATATTTCCTTTCTGAAAAATAGTTAAACACCAATCTCTTTTTCTTGGAAAATTAGGAATGTCTCAAACACTATCTCATTTTGATAATTTTCTCATGTTTCTTTAACACATGTGTACCAGACTTTTATTCCACATTTGATTCTCTTCCACCATACTCAATTAACAAGAGTTTTGTATTTCACCAACCTAAAACAAGTTTCCTTTTGTGCGTTGGTCACTTGTAACTATCTTTCCATCTTCTTTACTTTTCATAAAAAATCTATCTTTTCTAAATATAAATTTTTTAACTTTATCACACAATTGTGAAACAATTAGTAAATTTTGTTTCAGCCCATAAATATACAAATATTACGTGGATTTTAACTTTTCTTTTCCAATAATGGATGATCCAACAACTTTGATTCTCAAGGATTTATCATTTCCAAATGTCATTGTGACTTCTTTAAAATCTTTCACATTCTTAAATAATTTCAAATCTTATATTATATGGTAATAACACCCACTATTAATAATCCAAGGCCATTCTCCTTTTGTAGATTTGAATGCAGTTTCAACAACAAGAGCCTTTTCTTCTTTCTTTTCCTTCTTCACTTTCAACTTCTGAGAATTGTTAAGAATATTTTGTTATGCTGGTAATAATACAAGATGTCCTTTTACAAGGTGTCTAGGTTATTCAAATCTTTCACAAATAGTTTTAAAATTTTGTAACATATTTTCAATTTTCACACCAACCTTCTCATATCTCTTCTTTTTAGGGAATTTAATCCCCCTCAACATTTTACTTTCATAACCTATAGAGTAATAGTAATTTTGTTCATTGAACTAACACATATTAGCCATGTTTTTGAATCCACCATAATACCAGCAGTACCAATAAAAAGAGTATTTTCCTCTAAAACTTTCATACTGACCAGAATCATAAATTGTTTTATCAACAACCTTCTTGTATTTATTTTCTAAGCTGCCAAATTTTTTGTTTTGAATCTGAATCTTCCTTTTCTTTTTAGTCTTATCAGAACCATAAGTATTGGAAATTTTTCTAGATTTAGAATTTTTGGATTTAGGGTTTTTAAAAACTTCTAAATTCCTTCCTTTGTTGGTTTTGGTCACATAAATAACCTTTCTAGCTTTATTTTTTTTAGAAACACTTACATATTTATTCTCACCCTTTGAAGGTAACTTTTGTTGAACCTTATTAGGTTTCTCATTATGAGAAATTTTCACCAACATCAGAGAAAGAGTTTTTGAAACTTGTATTCCTCATTTAATCTGTAGATAACTTTTGTTGGATAAGTCTCAACTCTTCTTATTTTTATTTCAACTTCACTTCCAAATTCTCATTATGATTCTTTTATTCCTTAAGATATTTATTCAAATCATCAATTTCTTTTACCAGCTTTACTTTATCATCAGCAAAAATTCCCGATTGCTTGTTGAGAAACATTCATCTTCCAATTTTTTTGTGCTTTTCAACCTTCTGATATTTCTAAGAAATTATTTCAACTATTCTTTCAAATGAAATTCAAGTTTAGTTTCTTATTCCTCAAAACTGCTTCTTCCAAATTCTTCTTCATTCACTATTGAAATAAATGTACTCTCAATACCATATTCAATAGATTTTTCATATTCAGCTTCACCGCCTTCTTCTTCTTAATCATTGGATAAGAAACTTCATCCTTTGGATTTAAAGAATTTTTTTCTTTCCCTATGGAATAAAATTTTCCTTTATCTCTTTGTTTCTTCCATGATCTTATCAGTTTTATTTCTTCTTTGTCACTATCATCTTCTTTCTTTCTTCGAGGACAATTAGCTGAAAATTTCCCAATGGATCCACATTCAAAAAATTTAAATGAAAGTTTCTATATATAATTATACGTATCTCTTATAACATTTTTAAAAAACAAGGATAAAATATAATCAATATTTTTACATACCTCATTTTCAGAATTAGATTCAACGGCTTCATCTTCAATAAGAATCTTATTTGACTTTTCTTTATTATCCTTGAAATATATTTCTCTCTTAGCTTTTATTTTAATTTTCATAGCCTTCTCCCTTTTCATTTCATAAATAATGATAGTACTATGAAAATCATCAAGAGATAATGTTTTAGGATCTATGTCTTCTAATTAAGAAACTTTTTCATCAAACTTATCAGGAAGGATTCTCAAGATCTTTTCAACAACTGTAGAATCTTCTAAATGTTTACTAAGACATCTGATAGTGTTAACAATTTCATTCACCCTGGTAAATAAGTCCCCAATAGATTCATTCTCACCCATCTTCAAATCTTCATAATTCAGCCTCCAAATTTATAACTTTGACTTTTTCACTTTTTTATTGTCTTCGTATATATTTTTCAATTTATCCCATATACCTTTGGCTATAAAAAAATAATTCACCCTTAAGAATTCACTTTCAGAAAGTGATGAAAATAAAGTATTCTTAGACCTCCTATAACATCACAGGTAAATAAATAATATTACATTATAATGTTTATCAATATTTTTGAATAAAATTTTAATACTACTTTAAAGGTAATGCTATGCTCGATGGCGTACCCAATACGCAACAATGAGTTTCTTTGAAATCTTACGTTGCACACTAATAATATTATAATATTATAATAGTTAATGCCTAGCTATTTTAATGGAGGGAATGAACAAAAATAACTACAAAATGATTACATATGTTTTTCAAATATTTTTACATTTATCCAATAAATGTTATAGGCTTAAAATCCAAATGAATCCAATTTTAAGAATAAATATTCTAATATTTTTAAAAGATTGTTTTACCGCCTTTTGATGGAGAACCTTTTTTAAATATAACTTTTGACAATTTTATAAGCTCTATTTGTCAAAATAAACTTATTCTTTATGATTGGGATATTTAAATTTACTTTGGTTAATTTTTTGGTATGTTTCTGACAATGTTCATTCTTTTTAATGAATAGTGAAAAATATTGCATTTTACATCAAAACTTCTTTTTCATCTAATTTAAATATATGGTTAGATTATATTTTTAATTGGTTTTAAAGTTTAATTAGAATTTATTTTTATAATTTAATTCAATGGTGGTCATTAGAATTAATTTCACTTTGAAAATGGACATAAACAAGTGCCAAACTTTTCATAGATATTGCTTCCAAAAAACCCGCTATTTGTTTTGACAGCGGGAATTAACTATATGATTTATTAATGAAACTTCTATGTTTTAAATTTTGTAAAATGGACATAATTTCTTAATTTGAAATATAAAATATATCTTAGGGTTAATTTTTGGTATTTTTCTGATAATGATTTTTTTAATGAATAGTGAAAATACACTTTTTAATTTAAAACTGCCTTTTCGTCCAATTTATTTATATATTTATATTGTAATTTTAATAGTTTTTAAAGTATAATTGAATTATTTTTTTATCAATTAATACAATGTTGTTCATTAGAAGTAATTTCACTTTTCAATTGGATGTAAAAACAAGTCAATCTTTTGATAAATTTTACTTCTTAAAAACCTGTCTTTTGTTTTGACAACGAGATTTACTTTTAAATTAATTACTACAATTTATGTGTTTTGAATTTGATGAAATGGATTCCATATTTGGAATCATAAGGTCCAAATTATGTAATTAATAATCTTTTGTTTTTGGACATTATGAATAGTAACGACGGTAATTATCTTTAATTATCGTGTTTAATTAGTAATCGGGTAATTAAGGGTAAGAAAATAATATCATAAAAATATAAAATGACCCCAAAATGTGTCCTAATTCTATTGGTGGTGTCATGTACGATTATGGGATGCCTTGTTTCAACCTTGGGACCCCATGGAATCACTTTAGTGTGATAGTTACCTTTTATCATATTTTTTTTAAAGAAAGGAAAATGTAACCAAAGTATGTAACACCTAAGTAAAATAATTTTAATTTTGTATACATAAACTATATCTTATAGTATAAATATTCATTGGAAATATAAAAAGATTTCCTACATCATGATATTTTTTTATAATTTTTAGACATTAAATAAATTATTTTATTTATGACACCGTGATGATGTAGCGATTACCTCATAAATGAACGATTTAAATAAAATGAGAAGATAGGGTGAAATATAAGTCTTACACTTGTCAAAAACCTATTGTATGGGTGTATTTAGAAACCTTATCACCTTATCCTCTAAATATATCCTTTTGGGACCTTTAAAATCTGAAAATAATTTTATAATAAAGTAATATTTTATAACTTTCCAAGAGTTCCCCTCCTCTTCTCTTATAAAAGGCCCCCACCTCTACCACCTTACCCACACCTATCAAGCCTTTATAATGGACAACACCTGACCATTTCATCTCTCCACATCCCTCTCTTCATCATTGAATCCTCACATTTGGCATAATTATCTTTAAGGAACCCTTTTGGTTCAAACCAAGAGGAATTTCCCGATTTAAAGGTAATGTCTTCACTTGTGTTCTTTTGTTTTATTTTGCTTCTCCAAACCTCTAAACTCTTGTTATTACTTTCTTTTGTAACAACAACAGTATATTAAATATAATAGTATGTTTTTATGTGAATTATTTGAGCTACACTTACACACACCTCCATCTAATGGTTAAATAACATACTGTTTCTGTGGATGGTGAATTACTTCCTCACGAAACGATGATTGTTCAATCTTCTCTTAACACCTTTCATGGTGGCCATTATGATGTCACTATATTTTATATATGATATATATGGTATTTATGTTTTCTATATGCTTCTGTATTTTATATTTAAAACATACCTTTATGCTTTTCATGTTGTGCAAATGCGATAATTTCATACGAGGAAGTGTGGACTACCGCCCCCTCAAGTGATGTGAATCGTTCATGCAATACATGGAATGTATAAAGAATGAAATTAATGAACTTATGTGACCTATAAAACATATATATTATACTGTAATTATAATATATATATATCTCAATTATTTTTAATTCCATTAATATGTCAATGAAATGAAAGTAGCGTTCATGCGTATGTATGGCCTACCGTCTCCATGAACGGTGCATTTCATTTCTTTTTATCTCCAAATGTTATGGAATAGTATAAAATGAATATGTGCTGTATATATATGATATTTAAATCATTAATAATATTCTGGAGATGATTTACTTATAACTACATGGACAATCATTTTCAAACAAGTTCATTTTTGACTCATGTACCAAACATTGACAAAAACGTCTGATATGAACTCACATTATTAACCAATTATTATAACATTATAATATGTGATATGAACTGAATAATAATCTTTAAAGGATTAACTTAAGAAATTATAAATTTACCAAAGTTTATTATTCAGGAATATAAAGAAACGAACAAGACAAGTCGGACTTGAGGTAAGGGATTCGACCTCTCTCTTTCTTTCCAAGTACCCTCTTTTATGTCATTTCATTTATGCTCCATGTTCTTATGTTGGAGGATTTTCTTTTATATTCACCATAATATAATTTGTATTTTCATATGATGATATACCCCCTATTACTCTCATCAATTCATTTTAAGAATTTTTAAGTGGCGCTGTTAGGCTGCCGAATTTTCGTAAGGGGTCCTACCTCTCTCTTTCTTTTTAAGTACTCTTTTATGTAACTTACTTTCAGATCATCTTTCTTATGTTAGGGGATGTTATTTTATATTAATCTTGTTGTAAATTTTATTTTAATATGATGAGAGACCCTATTTTATCTCATCAATCCATTTTTGGAAGTTTTATGTGGTGCTGTTAGGCTGCCGAATTTTCATAAGGGGATTTTCATCTCACTTTTTATTCCCGTGAGATTCATGATACATTGGCCACTATTTCCTTTTGTGTGGTGTATGTAATGCCCATTATTTTAATATTTGTATAATATAATCTCATTTATGGGTATTTACATCTTCATTGTATGACCCTTCTTTCATGGGGTGTACATTTTGAAAGTTTCCCAAATCGGTAAGGGAACCTTTCACCCTCCTCTTTTTAAAAGACTTATTTTGTTATGTATTTTAATTTACATCTGTTTATGTTGGGATATGTTATTCTATATCCTTATTGATGTAAATTTTATGTCCAAGTGATGAGATACCATTTTCTCTCTCATCAACTAATTTTATGAATTTTAAAGTGACGCCGTTAGGCTGTCGAATTTTACCAAAGGAACTTTTTAACCTAATTTCGATTTCTTTGGATTCAACTTGTAGTTATTGAATATGTCATCCTTTGAATATCTGTAAATTACCTTTGATTGTTTTACACTTAATATCCACTTATATTGGGTGTATTTATATTTTTCACACATAATTATGAGATTGATTTATCCTTAATTTAAGGATACCTTCTTTATAAGGGATTTCATATCATTTTACATTTCTATTGAGAATTCATTGTTGTTATGCACCAATTCACTCTTATATGGTTTATATACTGTCCTTTGGAATATTATATCATGAATCCATTTATTCTCATGATATTATAAAGTTCTGATTAAATTTTATTCCTCAATTATTGTATTCAAGTGTCTCTCATTTTGTTAAAAACCCTTTAACTAAAATATCGTTTTAAATGTTTTAATGATTTATTCTTATAAATATTTCTCATTAATATCCATGTTTTCAAAATGGTTTTAAGGATTTATTTATATGGATATTAATGGTTTAAAATGTTAAAATCTTCAAAGTGGTATGGGACACCTTGATTCAAAAATCTCTTTATTAAAGTTTTTAAATGGTTTTCAAAATGGTTTTTAGGATGGATTCATTATTTTAATATCTTAAAATGTTATATTGTTATTAAAATGTGGGAATATTATCTTTCCTTTGAGCTTAAGTTATGTTCTATGATTATGTTATGGTTCTTGGGAATTGTTTATGAATACGGGTGGTTCCGTGATAAACTAAGGGCAGGTGAGCCCGATATAGCTCTCTAATGCATTGGGTAATGCGAAGGAGTTAAACGCTAAGGTTTCTCTGAAGAGATTTAGGGAATATACTGTGATGGGTATTCCAAACGTAACCATGAGGGTTACTCCCTACATAAGAATGTTATGATTTCCTCAAGTTACCTTTATGCCTTATGATTTCTATTAAGTTATGCATAAATCTTATGATTTCATGATGTATGTTAAATTGCTTATGTTTTATGAGTAAAGTATGATTTCATTGATTCTTATGTATACATGGACTGATGTTTTCTTTATGTACTGTTATAACCCTTACTGAGATTTTTATGATCATCCCAAGTTTTTGAAATGTTTTCACAGGACATAAAGTTGAATAGGGTCAAGGACGGGATCAAGGAAATGTCGGGCTGTCTAAAACAAGGAACTAGACATGACTATTTTGTTCAAGAGTTTTTATTTTTGTTAAAAAAAATAGAAGATGAGTAGATGTGTCTACGTTGTTATCTTTGAGATGTAATAGTTATGTCCTAATTCTCTAAAACTCTAAACCTGAAAATATCCTCAATGTGAATTATTCATTTAATTCAATAATAAGTAATGTTTAAGGCTGGGTCCTTATACCTTTCATCATTCTCAATATTCTTATTATCAATAGATGTAAGAGGAGTCTCTTTATCAATAGGATGAAATCCATCTATTATAGCTTTAAGAACATCATATCCAATAGACATAAGATAATGCAATATTCTATCTTTCTAGATATGATAATGTTTTCCACAGAACATCGGAATACCTTTATTGTTCACACAATTCAAATTCTCCATTGGTGAAGAATAAGCGGAGGGAACCTAGCTTTGATACCACTTGAGAGTGCCCAGTCAGTGTATTTGTATCACTGAAGGGGGGAGGGTGTGAATCAGTGATAATTTTTCTTTTATGTTTCCTTAAAAAACCTTCACCTCCTGTTAAAGATTTGATTCCCTTTTGAAAAATAATTCAAAAACACATTCATAGGAATACAAGTATTTGAAAAGTTCACTATTCAATAAGAATATCTATGTCCTTAGTATGGTTTGGAAATGATCCAATAACATACAATACACTAAAAGTAAATTTGTGGAATATAATGAGTAGGATATACCCTTTCACTCATGTAACACTTTGAAAACAATCCAAAAGTGTGTGTGCACCCTATTAGCACAAATAGGGTAATTAAATGTTTGTGTAACAAAACATGTTACATGTGCTTCTTTTAAATTTCCATGAGTGTATTCAATTGAAAAAAAAAATCTTTACTTTCTTACCTAGAAGCTAGTAAGAACCTCCAAAAATTCATAATGAAAACTCAATCTGACTTCTCAATATGATCTTCCCACTCTAATTCTTCAAAACTTCCTTCCTCAATTAGTAAATCCCAATACAGAAATCCCATATCCAATTAATCCATCCTGATATGATGATCTTCCAAATACAATGACAAGTCAAATACGATAGACAACTGAACATGATGAATACTAAATACAATGAACAATTGAATACAACTGTGCAATCTTATCTCTTCTCCTTTCACTTCACTCCATCGAAAATTCTTCAATAAAGGATCAATACATTAAAATATTTCTCTCCCTAAAAAGTTAGATCTTTTGTCTCTTCAGTGAATAGTACATCAGATTTAGTGATCAGTGAAAGTAAAAAGTACTTATTCATTTTATAGGTGACCCATGGATGGTTTTGGCGAGGATCCCCAAAACTTTCCCGATCAACCAAATTCACCAAAATCTTGATTTACCTTGAATTTCAGGTGAATCTTGAAAACATAAACTCTTCTCAAATCTTCTTTAATCTTATCATATCTTCTCAAATCTTCTTTCCTCTTTAGCTCTTCCTTCATATTCCCTTTTTCAATTACCAATCTAGATTCAATTTTTTAATCTGATTTTCTCAACCCTATTTCTTCAATACATTTCTCTATACCAATTAAATATATGAAAAAATAGACCTCTTCACATAACTTAGTATGATTCTATTTCTCCATTATGATTGTTGAAAATGATGCTCTTTACCAATTACAAGTATTATTTAAGTTTCAAGATCTCCCTCGAAAACACATCTAGAAATCTTCTTCAACCATTTTATTTATTCACTTAATTGATAAAGAAATTAATTCAACCCATTTTGAATGGTTTACTATATTTTTTATCACATTATTTTCTTTCCTTTTCATTCATCGGCCTCAATAAATTCTTTCTCTGATTATGATGGAATCCCAAGTCCGATCAGAAACTTCTTTCTTTTCTAAATAAAATACCACTTGATAACTTCTTTCTCTATTCTCATCAATTTTGTTCTCCTTCAAACTTCTGATTGTATCATGACTTTGAATTCATTTGAGGATCAACTTAATCATTGTCTGATTTAGAATATGATGAGGATTGTCTTAAATAGTGACTTTCTTACAATTGAAAGTATTATAACTTTACAATACTCCAATAATATCTCTTATTTCCTTCTCGGTATGAATTTTATTTTCTAGAAAACAATTTTCCAGAATACGATTGGTTGAATATGATATCTAATACCCTTTTCTTCTTTCCATCTAGATCTGGTCAATATGAATATGATTGGATACTTGTCTTTCTCTCCCCATTTATTTCATCAATCTTGCATCATAAATTTCACAACTTATTTATAATTTATGAGAAGTAAAATATCATCAAATCATCATCACATTTGATTTATCATAGTCATGCAAACTCTGATTCTCCATCGACTCGATTTAAATTGAATCTGATGACCATTTACTTCCAGTAAAAGTCTTCCTCAATATGATCAACTTCTCACTCTGTATTCAAAGTGAATTTGATGATCCTTTTCTTCCAACATCTTCTGAATACAATGGACCTTTTTAAGAATTATGAGACCGATTATTTTGAATATTATGTCCATTCCAAGTTTCACAAAATACAATTTGATGTGATTTCCTTCTTTTCTTAAACTTCCTTGATAAAAAAATACAACACTTTGAATACAATAACTTTTCCCATCAACTTGATCCTAACAACATGAGTTCCCAATACCCTTACACAACACCTAGTACCCTTATGAGATCACCTAGTACCCTTATGAGGGCACCTGGTACCTTTATTTAATCACTTAGTGCCCTTACAAAAGTCCCTTAACCTTACGCAACACAGGTAATTACCCTTATGAATGTTCCTTACCCTTACACTGGTGTTAATATACCCTTACACAGTGCTGTAATTTCACTATAAACTTATGTGAAGCTTGAGGACCTTTACCCAGAACATTAAAAAATCTGTTTATCCTCACACAGTGGCTAATTCTTCCACCTACCCTTATGTGCGCCCTCTGTAAATCTTGAGTTCCCCTTATGCAACTCATAGGAAATGCATAAGGGTAAAATCTACACTAAATTTTTTTAATTTTTCATAACAAAATACTTAGGAACCTAAAAACAAAAAGGGTTATAAAAACAAGAATTTTATAATGTGATGATGATATCTTTATGAAACCCATTTTGTATGGGTTATAATATAGTTAAATGATGAATGTTTTTTTGATCTTATGTAAAACTTGCGTATGGTATTCATTATGTGACGTGTGGGATTAGAATTATATTTCTCTACAATGAATTCGGTAAAGAATGATATCTCATGATATAATATGAACTAAAATGGGGAGGTAACCCAGTTAAGTATGGTACTATATCCACTATGATAGTCTTAGTAGTGAGCTTTAACTAAGGAAATGAAGGAATAATGAGTGAGATCAATCCATTATGGGACTTTTTCCACTATGATAGTCTTGGAAGTGAGACTTGACTAAGGAAATACTTTTTTATACGTATGTGTATGCCACAAAGTTATGTCTTATGCTTAAGATATGTTCCCATGGCTCATGATTGATGATTTATGATTCTACAATCTTAGGACTTATGTCTTTTATTATGAAAAATCATTATTCCATGAATCATGATTAATGATATTTGGCCGATTGGGTATGAATTTTGAAATTTTTGATCATTTAACCATACCCTTATGCTTATCTTATGCTCACTAATTGATATCTCCTATGTTTTCTCTTACTAAGCATTTGAGATCACCCATTCTTATTTTTTTATTTCCCTATGTTATAAATAAATTTTTTAAATATGGTATGTCTAATAAGGTTACTATGTGGGAAGAACTTTATGGGAGATTTTGAATATATTTCATGAAATAAGTTGATTATGTATCTAGTCTCCAATTAAACTAAATCTTTATGGTCTTATGGCTTGTATTATTGTGTGATGTATAAAATATTCATCTAAAATGATATAATGTTTATGTATGAAATGATTGAGTTTCCTCAATCAAGGTATTTATTGGGGGAAATATATCCACTAGGGGTAAGTTAGTGGTTATAGGTAGTTATTGGTTATATATATTAGGGTCAATGTCAGATGGATACCATGGATAAAATATGAAAATAAAATCTTTAAAATATAATAAATAAATACCAAAAAATGAAAATATAATGGTGTACTTCTTGAAATTAGAATAAAGTGTAGTGTTATGATTATATTTTTCATGTTCTTAACATTTTCTATAAAAATATTTCATTTTAAAACTATTTTAAATATTCCATTAATATTATTTAAAATTTTATTTTGGTTGTAAAAAATCATTTTTCAATTATTTCATTAAAATTAAGTAAGGGTGATACTTGTGATTTGTTATTAAGTAGTAAAGTATTGTATTAAATAGTGATGTATTTTATAGTATTGTACAGATAAATAGTAATTTTGGAATCAATAAAGATGATAAAAAAGATAAATGAATATTAAAATAAACTAATTAGTAATTTATCATAATTAATTTATTATATTTCCACAAACACATTTTTATTAAACAATATATATAGTTTACTATTACATAAATAAAATTTTCAAACATATTAACCTATAATTAACCCATTCCAACAAACATTCTAAATCAATCCAAAATTCATCTATTTTTTTAATCTGCTATAATATAATATTTTAATAAACTTGTCTATATTTGGGAGAATCTGGTCACTTCAGGTCTCAATTCTATAAAGCTTGGAAGTATCTTGATAAAGGATCAGTCTTAAAGAAGTGAAAATATGTCCTTGAATAGAATTTTTATTATCTTTTAAATGATAATTCATTTTAAATATACTTAATAATTACATGAAAATAAAAAAATCATAAATTATAAAAACTTCAATAAATATGTTAAAAATTAATTTCCCTTTTATTCTCATTTTTCTTAATACAACCCTTTTATGGTCAATTTAACTACCATCATAAATGATGTTTTACTACAATCATCACTTCTATAATGAATAGTAAATAATATTGAATTACTCATAACTAAATTAATTATAATTTATCATATTTTAAGGTTTTGTAATGATATAATAGATATGAACATGATTATATATTATGATATTTTAATGATCAGTTAATCTACCTTGAGAAAATGAGCTGCCAAATTTATATTTTGTGACCTTATAACGACCCATAATTTACATACATTGTTAAAACTTCAAAATTGAAGTACACTTATTACAGCATATAACAAAACCATGAAAGGACCGTATAGGTATAGTGTCTTTAGAAACTGGGAAACATAAACAACTGATTCATAAATTATCTACACTGTCTCCCTTTTATTTTATCATATCTAGAGTCCCTTTTGGCATATCTTACTTAATACCCTTCTTCCTGGCCTAGGGAAAAGAAAACATACAAAAGGGTGATCTCAAATTCTCAGTAAGGGTAAACAAAATAAATATCAATCACATCATATTCATAATAACATAACATTTTAGAAATCTTAACCTGCAAAAGAGATCATAATTTCCTAACATGGGATAAATCATAGTAGTGAAATATAATCCCAATAATCATAACTTAAAACATGAAACTTTGTGGCATAAACACATAATCATAGAGAATCATTTCTTAGTAGTCAAGACTCATTTCCAAGACTATCTTAGCAGACAAAGTTCATTTCTGAACCGAGTTCACTCCCCGTTTCAGTCCTGTTTCACTGAACCTGATTAACCTGCTGTTCCATCCATGTCTATCTCATGAGATATAAATCTTTACCCAATTCATTATAGGGAGATATAGGTCCAACCCATACCATAATGAAACCATTATTATGTGTGCCACAAAATCATAAATCATACATCATCTCATAACCCATGTAATAAAAATGGGATTCTTAAACATCATGCCATCATAACATAATCCATAAAAGGACATCATAAAAATAATTCCATTATAACATAATAAAATCAATGTAAAAATAGGGATATAAACATAACCCTATATTATCATAGATAGAAAATAATTTTGATAAAATACTTGAACTCCATTCTTGAGGAAAATATCCTTTCTACTTCAAAAACATTTTTCCTTTCTTAACATGTCATACAATTATAACTAAAAGAATTTGATGAAAAATAAACTTGAAAACTTGTAAAGGAATCTTCATGGAAATAATGTTCTATGAAATCATAAAAATCCATTCATGCCGTATAAGTTAAAAAACATTCTTCTCGTATTTGGCCGAAAAAGTCAAAAAGTACCTCGTACTGCAAATGACAAAAGATTCTGTTCATATATTTTACTAAAAATTAACCAATAGGTAAAATTTGATTTAAACCATTTTAGGAGGATAGAAATAATATTACATATTGAGGAAACATGGATGTGGATGATAAATATGCCCCGGTAAATACCGAAGTATAAACAATCTCGGATAAAAATTGAGATTGCAAGATTTCCCATTACCTTAGGTCTGATTTCCTTCGTACATGTCCAAACCTCATGTATAATGATTTAAATAATGTCATTGACTTATTCCAGAATCATACTCTTTGTTATGATATCATATATGGTCATATTCTTAGCTTCTTATTATTAATATTTCATTGCTACTTGTTATTCGGGTGTTTATTGCTTTTTGTTCTTATGTGTGTTTTGTCGAATAAATTCTTATTATTATTTTTAGGTTATAGATACCTAATTTCAAGAATTTTATTAGTTTAATATATATCATATTTATTCATTAAATTCATTTATATAATCATTATGCATTGAATATCATATAGAGCGAGTCGCATCACATCGTGGAGACGGTAGGCCGTACGTACGCACAAATGATGATATCGTTCCCATGATCGTGGAATTGTATTGAAATGTATGTATACTATTTCAGAATCAATATAACTTTACAATAATAATATATAGTTATTCTTTACACCATTATACCCATCCATATAAGGTGGTGGTGGAAAACAGATTACACCACGACGTGGATACGGTATTCCGTACGTACGCACGCGCGGTGATTTCGTTTTCCGTAGGATGGATAGAAGGTGAAATAGGGTTGTTTCATATTTATAATAACATATAAGTATATTAGTGATACTTATGTTATTATTTTATAATGAAACAACTAAATAAGAAGAAGTAGAAGAATAAATAAAGTTGAAATAATCGGTAACGAACATTACCTCTTCTTTGAAGCGCCTCTTCTTAAAATCCTCTTAGGGAACTAAAGATGGTCTTTGAAGAATACCAGAACCTCTAGGATGTTTATAGGGAAGTGGAGAAGATAAATTGGTAGGTTTTGGCCAAGATTTAAGGCTCAAAGTGGTGTGAGGAGGAGAGGGAGGAGGTGCCCTTTTATAAGGGAGGAGAGGGGCACCTTAGGAAAAACTTAAAATATTATTTTATTATAATGTCATATTCGGTTTTTAATAGCTCCAAATTGATTTATTTTGAAGCTAAGGTGGGTATGGGTCTAAATACTCTCAACCAATATATTTTAGACAAGTTTAGGTTGCTATTTTAACCTTATCATTTAGATTTAACTCTAAGTTAAATAATTTAACTTTTACTGTGTTTTCTTGTTTTTTTACACTATATGGTTAATAAATTTACTATAATAACCCAAAAGAACCCCAAGTTGTTCATTATTAATATATATAACCTTATATAAGTCATTTGGAAGAGCATTAGATTTTTAGGAATAAAATAACAATTAATAATATAATATTTGTTTTAAAAACTATTTTATGTCACTTTTTGACACTATTTGGTATTTGATTTTTGTGAAAATTATAACAGCATGATTAGTTAAAAAAAATTAATTAAATCAATAATAACATGTCATATTAACATATAAAATTAGTTTAATTCATAAAAAGTCTCAAATTACATTTATTTGGGTATTTATAATATCAATTATGTTAATATTTTATTAATAAGGTAATTACTATATCATCATTGTGTCATAAATAAATTACATTATTTAATATCTAAAAATTATAAATAAAATACCATTATGTAGGAAATTTTTTTATATTTCTAATGAATATTTATAGTCGAAATTATCTTATGTATAACCCTATATTAAAAATGTTTTAGTTATTAAACTTTGATTTTAACTTTTTTTAACTCTTCTTTAAATAAAATAATAAAAAATGTCCTAATCTAATACAAGTGGACCTAAATGGTCATATTTTATTCCTAAGGTTGTTTTCGGTCGAATTAAACTTATCCAATAGAATTAGGATATGTGTTACGGTAATAATAATATCATTTTTACCCTTAATTACCCTATTTACTTTTAATCGTGGTAAAAAAACGTAAAAAGTTACTTTTCACCAAAAATTATTTTTATCTTATTAAACCACATTTTACTCCTTGATATTAACTGTGTCTCTAGGATTTTCGAAATTCCACTCACAGAAGTGGTAAAATTACGTTTTATGTAAATTTTCAAATTCTCCTTGGAGGTGGGTAAAAGACGCTGAAAAGTTCAATAAAATTTTTATATATCTAAAATTATTATAAAATGACTCCAATGAATTACTTTGAAATTATATAGGTAATATGTATTAATTTTTACCTAAAATAAATTTAAATAAAATAAATAATTATTTAAATAAAAAGTTGGTTTTTAAATAGTAACGCAGTGTTTTCACAATTCATCAAAAATTGAAAGTTTTCAGAAAAATACCAAAAATTCACCCTAGGATAATTTCGATATTCCGAATCCAAAAATGAAGTCCATTTTGAAAGATAAAATTTATAAAATTTCAAAAAGTGGGTATTACTATTCATAACAGCTAGTTTTAATAATATTTTAATAGCATATCGTTGTTTAGTGAAACTCGGTATTGCGTACAACGTAAGATATCGAGGAAGGCCATGATTGCGTGTAAAGTAAGCCAAACTAGTGTTATGTGTATTGAAAGATTCCTTTGATGATGTATATAACATAAAAACAAAATATTTCTCATAAAAATCTCAGGTGTTACATTCTACCCCCTTAAAATGAATTTCACCCTCGAAATTCGTCACTTTGTAACAAATAGATGAGGATACATCTCCCTCATAATATCCTCAAGCTCCCATATATCTTCTTCTAATTGGTGGTTCCTCTATAAAACTTTCACCAAGAGAGTGGTCTTGTTCTGTAGGACTTTTTCACTATGATCCAGAATCTCTATCAGCTGTTCTTCATAAGAAAGATCTTGCTCCAGCGGTACAACTTCTGAGCTGAGTACATGTGAAGGATCGGGTATGTACTTTCTTAGGAGAGATACATGGAACACATCATGAACTTGAGAGAGATTCGGTGGAATCACCAATCGGTAAGCTACCTTCCCAACACGATCCAGTATTTCAAAAGGACTGATATACCTAGGGCTCAGCTTTCCCTTCTTTCCAAATCTCATTAATCTCTTCCAAGGAGATATTCATAAGAACACTTTATCACCCACTTCAAACTCTAGGTCTTTTCTTCAGTTATCGGCATAACTTTTTTTTCGACTCTGAGCTGCTCTTATGTGTTGTTGAATAGATCGGACCTTTTCTGCCATCTCATCAACAAGATCAGGTCCTAATAGATTTCTTTCCTCAAATTCATCTCAGCAAGTTAGAGTTCGGCATTTATTTACATAGAGAGCTTCATAAGGATCCATATGAATACTGGAGTGAAAGCTATTATTATAAGAAAATTCCACCAAAGGTAGGTGTTGATCCCAACCATATTTGAAATCCATAGAGAAAGCTCTCAACATATCTTCTAGAGTTCTAATTTTCCTATCAGACTGACCGTCTGTCTGAGGATGATAAATAGTGCTAAAACTCAACTCTGTATACAAAGTATGCTAAAGACTTCGCCAAAAATTTGAGGTAAACCTCGGATCCCGATCGGATATAATGGAACATGGTACTCCATGCAATCTTACCACTTTCATTACATATATCCTGGCAAGCTGATCCAGAGAGAAATCTTCTCTAATAGTAATGAAGTGTGCAGACTTTGTAAGACGATCAACTATGACCCAGATAGCATTATTTCCTTTGGATGTCTTAAGAAGTCCGGTGACAAATTCCATAGTGATTTTTTCCCATTTCCATTCGAGTATGGGTAATGGTTGTAACATCCCCTTAGACTTCTGTCTCTCAACTTTAACTTGCTGACAAACCAAGCATCGAGAGACATATTCAGCAACATCTCTTTTCATACCATCCCACCAGAAGTAATCTTTTAGGTCCCTATACATCTTCGTGCTTCCAGGATGAATAGAGAATGAAGAAATATGAGCCTCATCCAGAATATCCTTCTTTAATTCTGGGATGGGAGGAACACAAACCCAATTCCGGAACCTTATTATCCCATCATAATCAAGGTTGAATTCAGGAACATTTCTCACCTTCTTTTTTAACTCTACATATTCTTTCTATGACTCTTTAATCTTCGCATGTATATATGGTTGGACATTCATTTGAGAAAGATAAGATTTTTCCCCTTCCATTATAATTCCAAGATCCATCCTTTGTAAATCCATAAATATTGGATCTTTTGTGATCCTCATCATGGATAAGTTGTCATGGTCTTGTCTGCTTAATTCATCTGCCACCTTGTTTTCTTTCCCAGGGTGGTAATGAATTGAGTAGTCGTAATCCTTAATCAGCTCCAACCATCTTCTTTGGCACATATTCAGCTCATTTTGTGTGAAAATATACTTTAAACTTTTATGATCAGTATAAATATCACACCTTTCTCCATAAAGATAATGCCTCCAAATATTTAATGCAAATATTACCGCAGCTAACTCCAAATCATGAGTTGGGTAATTTTTCTTGTGGATTTTCAACTATCGTGAGGAATAAGCTATCACCATATCATTTTGCATGAGAACACACCCCAGTCCCTTATTGGATGCATCACTGTAAATCACAAACCTCTCTCCACTACAAGGCAGTGTGAGTACAGGAGCACTGGATAACCTTCTTTTTAACTCCTTGAAATTCTCTTCACACTCCTCCGTCCAAACGAACTTAACTCCTTTTCGAGTCAACCTGGTGAGTGGATTAGATAATCGTGAAAAATGTTTCACAAAATGTCGATAATATCCAGCCAAACCAAGAAAACTTTGGATCTCAGTTACTGTTGTTGGTCTCGACCATCTTTCAATAACCTCTATTTTTGTTGGATCCATAGATATCCCCTCTTTTGAGATTATGTGACCCAAAAATGCAACTTTTTGAAGCCAAAATTCACACTTGGTAAATTTGGCATAAAGCTTCTCCTTTCTCAAGGTCTTCAATACAATTCTCAAGTGATCTTCATGTTCTTCCTTGATCTTTGAATAGACAAGAATATCGTCTATAAAGACTACCACAAACTAATCAATATAGTCTCTAAATACTCTATTCATTATATCCATGAAGATAGAAAGGGAATTAGTAAGACCAAATGGCATCATTATAAATTTATAGTGTCCATACCTTGTACGGAAAACTGTCTTTGGTATATCCTCCCTTTTGACCCTTAATTGATGATACCCTAAATGAAGATCAATCTTGGAAAATTATTGAGCTCCACGTAGTTGGTCAAATAATTCATCAATGCATGGGAGAGGATATTTGTTCTTGATAGTGATCTTGTTAAGTTCTCTATAATCAATACAGAGTCTCATTGATCCATCTTTCTTCTTAACAAACAAAACAGGTACTCCCCAAGGTGATGCACTAGGGTGTATGAATCCCTTATCAATATTCTCTTGGAGTTGCTTCTTCAATTACTGCAACTCAATTGGGTCCATTCTATAAGGTGTCTTTGAAATAGGTAAAGCACCTGGTATGAGTTCTATTGAAAACTCAACTTCACGATTTGGTGGAAGACCAGGAAATTCCTCCAGAAAGACATCATCAAACTCCCGTACAATGGGTATATTCTTAATCGTGAGTTTCTATCCAACCATTTGAGATAAATAACCTCCATTTAGTGGAATCAAGACCCATAAGATGGAAGAAATTTTCACTGGAAGGTTATTTTCATCCTTGCATCGATAGACGATCATAGATTGATCTGGAATATGAAATGTGACTTCCCTTATTTGGAAATTGATATGAGCTCCATATAAATAAATCCAATCTATGCCAAGAATCACATGAAATTCCATTATAGGAAGTATCACAAGATTTTCAAGAAGCATTTTTCCACAAAATTCAATCAGAGAATAATTGTAAACTTTTGATGTGACTGTTGTGCCATTAGGGGTTGTCACAGCTAACTCAACATCTAATTGTTGAGGTAATACGGTGATAACCTTAGAAAATTATTCAGAAATAAAAGAGTGGGTGGATCCAGAATCAAATAAAACATTCGCTACTTTAGAGTGGATGGTAAGTGTACCTTTCACCACTTCGTTATCGTACTCCACATCGCTGATAGAAATTGCATGTGACTTTCCTTTGTCTTTAGCCTTAAGAGTTTGTTGATGTCGATCATCATCAACAACCCTTGGATTAGAGCATTGATTAGCATAATTCCCCATTTCCTTGCACTTGTAACATTGAAGTGTAGGAGGTGCACTCTGTGTAGCCTTTTCTTTGTTCGCATCACTAGACATCTTCTTCCCATAATTGTAGCATTCAAATGCCCGATGACCTTCCTTTCCACATTTGAAACATTTACTTGTCCCTTTAAGACAACTCCCTCCATGTTTCTTTCCACACTTTGAGCATAAGAGAAAACTCATCTTCTTTTTAGTGTGCTCTTTAGATTTTCCTTTGAATTCCATTTTCCTCTTCTTATCAAATGCATATGACTGATGGGTTACTCCAATCTCCATCTCAACCTTGAGAGTACATCGAATGATTTCCTCATAGCTATTGAAGTCCCTTATAGCTAACTCCCTTCGAAGACTTGGTTTTAAGCCACTAAAGAATTGATCGATCTTACTCTCAGGTTGGATAATAATCCCAGAAGCATACCTTGCAAGTCTTGTAAAATTTTCTTTGTAGGTACCAACATATTCACCATCCTTTTGCTTCAGTTCAAGAAACTCCTTCTCCATATTTGTTCAAAGAATATGAGGGAAGTACTTATTGAAAAATAAGTTCTTGAACTCGTCCCATTCCATGGATTCAATTTCATCCCTTTGCCTCATATTCTTGATAAGATTCCACCATTTATCAGCTTCACCTTCCAAACGATATACTACTAAGATGACTTTATCATGTTCTGAACATTGAAGAACTGAAAATATCTTTTTAGTAGTACTGATCCATTGTTCAACAACTAATGGATCCGTAGACACGCTAAATGATGGTGGACGCTGCCTCATGAAGGATTCAATAGAATGTTGATTCTTCCTTTTCTCGTTTGGAAGTCATGCATGATTCATAGCTTGAGAAAGTTGTGTGAGCATGGCTACAAGATTTTTCATTCCATCTCCCATAACATTTGGTTGCTCAAGGGGACAATAATTGCATTTCCCATCGCATTCCGCATTAACACGGTTCCTTCGGGTTCCAGCCATTGACTAAAACCAAGAAGAATAGTGTGAGAAACACTAATTATAATAGGAAAACCACATAATCAAGAATAAAATTTCACACTTAAGGTCTTATCATAGGTTATTCATGGCCATTTATAAAACACTAATATTGTGTTCTATGCTTAGACTTATCCTTAGGGTTCTTACTAAGGCTTTCACATCCTAGTTTCCAAAGGTTGACTATACCTTTCCTATGATACCAACTATAACGACCCATACTTTACATACATTGTTAATACTTCAAAATTGAAGTACACATATTACAACATATAACAAAACCATGAAAGGACCATATAGGTATAGTGTCTTTAGAAACTGGAAAACATAAACAACTGGTTCATAAATCATCTACATTGTCTCCCTTTTATTTTACATATCTAGAGTTCCTTTTGGAATATCTTACTTAATACCCTTCTTCCTGACCTAGGGAAAATAAAACCTACAAAAGGGTGAGCTCAAATGCTCAGTAAGGGTAAACAAAAGAAATATCAATCACATCATATTCATAATAACATAAAATTTTGGAAATCTTAACCTGCAAAAGAGATCATAATTTCCTAACATGGGATAAATCATAGTAGTGAAATTTAATCCCAATAATCATAAATTAAAACATGAAACTTTGTGGCATACACACATAATAATAGAGAATCATTTCTTAGTAGTCAAGACTCATTTCCAAGACTATCTTAGCGGACAAAGTCTATTTTTGAACCGAGTTCACTCCTCGTTTCAGTCCTGTTTCACTGAACCGGATTAACTTTCCGTTCCAGCCATGTCTATCTCATGAGATATAAATCTTTACCCAATGCATTGGAGGGAGATATAGGTCCCACCCATATCAAAATGAAACCATTCTTATGTGTGCCACAAAATCATAAATCATACATCATCTCATAACCCATGTAATAAAAATGGGATTCTTAAACATCATGTCATCATAACATAATCCATAAAAGGACATCATAAAAATAATTCCATTATAACATAATAAAATAAATGTAAAAATAGGGATATAAACATAACCCTATATTATATTATATGTAAAATAATTTTTATAAAACACTTGAACTCCATTCTTGAGGAAAATATCCTTTCTACTTCAAAAACATTTTTCCTTTCTTAACATGTCATACAATTATAACTAAAAGAAGTTGATCAAAAATAAACTTGAAAACCTGTAAAAAAAGCTTCATGGAAATAATGTTCTATGAAATCATAAAAATCCATTCATTCCGTATAAGTTAAAAAAACATTCTTCTCGTATTTGGCTAAAAAAAGTCAAAAAGTACCTCGTACTTCAAACGACAAAAGATTCTGTTCATATATTTTACTAAAAATTAACCAATAGGTAAAATTTGATTTAAACCATTTTAGGAGGATAGAAATAATATTACATACTGAGGAAACATGGATTTGGATGATAAATATGCCCCAGTAAATACCGAAGTATAAACAAACTCGGATAAGAATTGAGATTGTGATATTTCCCCTTACCTTAGGTCCGATTTGCTTTGTACGTGTTCGAACCTCCTGTATAATGATTAAAATAATGTCATTGACTTATTCCAGAATCATACTAATTGTTATGATATCATATATGGTCATATTCTTAGCTTTTTATTACTAATATTTCATTTCTACTTGTTATTCGGGTGTTTATTGCTTTTTGTTCTTATGCGTGTTTTGTTGAATAAATTATTATTCTTCTTTTTAGGATATAGATACCTCATTTCCAGAATGGTATTAGTGTAATATATATCATATTTATTCATTAAATTCATTTATATAATCATTATTCATTGAATATCATGTAGAGCGAGTCGCATCACATCGTGGAGACGGTAGGCCGTACGTACGCACGAGCGATGATATTGTTCCCATGATCGTGGAATTGTATTGAAGTGTATGTATACTATTTCGGAATCAATATCACTTTACAATAATAATATATAGTTATTCTTTACACCATTATATCCATCCATGTAAGCTGGTGGTGGAAAACAGATTACACCACGGCGTGGAGACGGTATTCTGTACGTACGCACGCACGGTGATTTCGTTTTCCATAGGATGGATAGAAGGTGAAATAGGGTTGTTTCATATTTATAATAACATATCAGTATATGAGTGATACTGATATTATTACTTTATAATGAAACAACTAAATAAGAGGAAGTATATGAAGAAATAAAGTTGAAACACTACTGGAAATGTGGTTTTTACCCACGGTTCATTACCAAAAGTTTGCTTAAACTGTTGGTAAAGAAGGGCTAGGAAACCCTTTCCCAACGGTTCCATAAAACCATTGGCAAAGGGGTGTTCAAATTACCCTTTCCCAATGGTTTCATAAAACCGTTGGGAAGGGTACCCTAAACACCCCTTTCCTAATGGTTTTTAAAAACCATTGGTATATCTTTTCCCCAAATACAATCAGGCCACTGCTCTCCCCTAGTCACGATAGAACCCTAAATTCTATCCGGCGCTCGGATCCTCTCTCGAACTCCCCCATCCGAATAGGTGAAAATCCATCTGAATCATCTCAAATCAGGTATTTTATTCTTTATAAACATATGCTAACTTGTTTTTATTGTTATTGATCTAATATTTTAGTTTTAAGTTTTGATTATTATGTGATTTCACCCTGAAAAATAGGGAAATGAACAAATATTTTTCTAATTAATTAGTTTCCCATGGAATATCATTTGTGTTATAATTTCCATGCTAAATAAAGGGGTAATGTAATATAAGACCTTGAATAAATTGTGGAAGTTGGGGTATGTTGCTTCTATGAGAGGTTTTTCATTGTGTTTCATTGTATGTTGTAGGTTGTTGTATGGTGATTGAGGTGACTATTTGGGCTTTGTGATATGTGGGGTTGTAATGTGATGGTTAGTGGACATGGATGTGACATGTGAAGTTGTGTGATAGTGATGGTGTTTGGTGGTGTTGTGTCGTGTGGAGGTGTTATGTGATGAGGTTGTGGTGTATGATGTGGTGAGGTGGTTATGGTTGTGCGGTGGTTTGTGATGTGCAATATTTTTGTTGTGATATGTGGTTTTTTCGGTGAGATGGTTGGCCAATGTAACATGGTGATGATGGTTATTATGAGATGGTGAGTTGTTGTGTGGTGGTTTTATTAGTTTCCTGGTTATCTATGGAATAAATTATGTTGTTAAAATAAAAAAAACAAGATAGTAAATAAATGAGATGGAATAGAAATGGATGTGTGGTAAATGGATTTAATTAATTTAACATTAAATGAATGGACAATGTAAGTGTGAATGAAGTGGCTTATAAATGAAAGTGGGAAATGCTATGTGTCTTGTGTGGTGGTGGTGTGGTGTGTTGCATATAGTAGTGAAAGTGGTTGTGATGGTTTATGTGTTGTATGGTAGTAGTGAAGTGTGTGATTATGTAGTTAATGTGAACCCATAGGTTGGGTATTTTGTGTTATCTATATATCATGTATTTTATGTTATTTCTACACATTCCCAACCAGAGTTGGATAAACTTACCAACAATCAGAGGTTTTGAGTTATGGGTATTTTTTCTAATATCTAGGATGGTGGTTATATGGTTGAATAGCTACCATGTCTTCCCTACTCGTCCTTCATAAGTTATTAACCATGTGTTTTTAGGCAAGATGTGATGTGATTGTCCATGTATCTTTAGGTGAAATGTACAATGATTTCCCTAGTGTTTTTAGGTGAGGTGCGATGTGATAAGGCTATAATAAGATGTGGCATGTGTTTGGGGTCATGTAGGGTAGGAGGATGGCACAAGGTTGATGTTATTCATGTTTATGATACCCTACTAATATGGTTATGGGATGAGGTATGCTGTGATGTGATAACACATTAAGTTCTTGTTGGTTTTACATTTTTTCAATAACACATTAGTATGTTTTTTTCACATGTGTAGTTGATACCTTGATTATTTTCTTCCTTTATTGTTTACATAAATGTATTTTCTATTAAAGTTCAATCCTATTGAATTGTTTATGACAAAATGACTTATATAAATTCTATTTACAGAATGGACAGAATTTGGATGTATGAAACCGATCGGATCTCAAGCGATTTTCAAAACAATTTGGAGAGTTTTATAGATTTTGCATTTCACAATGCTTCAGATAGTGGTCGAATACACTTCCCATGTTCCAATTATGTTGGTAGACCTTGGTTGATCTGTGAAGAAGTCAGGTACCACATAACCAAAAATGGTTTTCAAGAAAAATACTTTGTTTGGTATCACAATGGGGAGAAAATGAAATCTCAAATTGGTGATGATTGAAATGAAAGGACCGGAATGGAGAATTTGTTAGATGATCGATTTTCATTTATTAGTCATCATGAAAAAGAAAGGATTTTGACTCAAGAAGACTTCTATATGAGGACAGATGATGCATTTAGTGAAAATGATGATATTGATAGGGTGAAAAAATTGAATGATGCTGCCACGACTCCAGTATATCGACAATGCGATAAAATGAAAAAGCTGTAATTTTTTATCCGATTGTTTCATGGGAAAACTATATATGAGATTTATAATACATAAATCAATTACATTCTTACCCTATTGAAGGATTTACTTCCAGATGATGCAGATATTCCCTCAAACCACTATATGGCATGGAAGTTAGTTGAGGTACTTGGATTTTCAAGAAACAAAATTCATGCTTGCCCAAAAGATTGCAGTTTATTCTGGGAGGAAACCGCTGAATGAAATGATTGTATAAAATGTGGCACATTCCACTGGAAATTAAAATCTGATGGAACACCATCCTGTGTTCCACAGAAAGTAATGTGGCACTTTCCATTGATCCCCAGACTCCAGAATCTTTTTATGTCTGATGATATATCAATAAAAATGAGATGGCATGATACCGAGAGAAAGAAGACTAATGACGAGTTGGTTCATCCTACAGATGGATTTGCATGGCAGAGATTTGATGCTCAACATTCTGATTTTGCATCTAACGTGCATAATGTGAGGCTGGGTCTTTCATCTTAATCCGTTTGGGCAGATGCTTACTTCGCATAGCACATGGCCAGTTTTTATACACATTTATAATCTTCCCCCATGGTTGTGTATGAAAAAACCTTTCACTTTCATGAGTATACTCATATCTGGTCCTTTTGATCCCAACATTGATATTGATGTATACATGTAACCTTTAATAAAAGAGTTGAAACTTATTTGGGATGTGGGTGTGCGCACATACGATGCATGTTCTAAAGACATATTTCATATGTGTGTTGCGCTCATGTGGATGATCAATGATTTTCCAGCTTATGCAATGATGTCTAGATGGAGCACGAAGGGAAAACTGTCATGTCCAGTTTGTATGAAGAATACATGATCTAGAAGACTGAAACATCGTTGTAGTTTCAGTTTTATGGGGAATCAACGATTCTTACCAAAGGATCATCCATATGGAATGAATCATTGAAGATTTGATAATACCATAGAGACCGATGATCCACCTCAGCGTATGTTTGGAACTGACATGCTTAATGAATTGAAATATTTCAGTTTTTTGTTCGGGAAGGGTCAAATGAAATCTGGAAAGAGAAAGAATGTTTCCACTAAAACCTGTTACAATTAGAGGAAGAGGAGTATCTTTTTTGATTTTCCTTATTGGTCAACCAATTTTTTACGTCATTGCTTAAACGTAATGCATATTGATAAGAATATATGAGAAATGTTACTTTTGGTTCTTCTAAATGTCAAGGGGAAGAAAAAAGATGATTTGCGATCTCGGCGTGACTTGGTGGATTGGGGCATCAGACCAGAATTACATCCTGTGCGTATCAGTGAAAATAAATAGCAACTTCCATGTGCTTCTTATGTGATGACACCTACATAAAAAAAAACAATTTATAGAAGTATTAGAGACTATTAGAGTTCCTGATGGCTATTCAAGCAACATTTCTAAACGGTTCAACAGAAGAGAGTTGAAGCTAAAATCTTTGAAGACTCGTGATTATCACGTTCTACTGCATGAGTTGCTTCAAATATCAATCTGTCATCCTTGGTCCAATAATGTAAGGGTTACTGTTATTCAATTGTGCCATTTGTTTAGCGATCTTTGTGATAAGAAGTTGTACAAGTCTTTCTTGCAAAAAATGTTGACAGATGCCCCATTAATTTTGTGTGAGTTGGAGAAAATATTTCCTCCATCATTTTTCACATGCATGCTACATCTGACTGTCTATATTCCCACTAAAATAATTCTCAGAGGACCTGTTTCTTTTTGTTGGATGTATCCAACTGAAAGAAATATGTTCACATTAAAGTCTTATGTCCGAAAAAAAATCATCCCGAAGGTTCTATCGTGAACTGTTACTTGGCTCAAGAATGTATGGATTTCTGCTCAATGTATTTGTCTGATCTTACTACAAGATTGAACAGACCAATGATAAATGAAGAAGAACAGTATGAGAAAATTGAACCCAGTTTTCCATTACTTCCTCAAATAGGAGGAATTCCTGGATCATATACATTGAAGACATTAAGCCATGAAGAGCGGGAGATGGCACATCGCACAGTTTTGTTCAACTGTGATTTGTTCGATGACTATATTAGGTAACTAAATTGATTATGTATATCTTACATATATATCTGTTAAACTATTCATATTTTTTATCTATAGAGAACATAAAACAATGATAAATAGGAAGCATCGTTCTTTATCTTTGAGAAGGAGAGAGACTTTTCATAGCAAAGTGTTTTCTGCTTAGTTAAAATTGAAGGTAAAAATATTACTGTTTGAAATAATTATATCAATATTTAATTAAGTTTAATAGTTATTTATATTACAGGTATTGAGTTTGTCTGTTGACTCTGTCTCTGAGGAAATAAGATCTTTGTCTTTTGGTCCTAATACCTTGGTTCGTGACTGTAAATCAATTGTTATCAATGGGTACAAATTTATTGTCACTGAACGAGAAAAGAACATGAGAACACGACATGATGGTGTTATGGTTACTACCACAACATATTGTTATTCCAGTGCATCAGATAGTTGACCTCGATTTGAAAATTTGGGTTATTATGGAGTTGTTGAGAAAATAATAATATTGTATTATTACTCTCATGGACGAGTCACAATGATGAAATGCCATTGGTTTGATTCGATAACGAGACATGGAACATTTATTGATGATTGTGGATTTCGAGTAATTAATATGACTCGCACTCTTGCTACCGAAGAACCATATGTGTTAGCATCAATGGATAAACAAGTTTTTTATGTCAAAGACTAACTTCGACCTGAATTTGGTGTCATAGTTGAAGTAATTCCAAGACATATTTTTGATGATGGTGATGATGGAATTGACACTGTCCCTAGTTCCATTGGAACCAATCCATTTATTTATTTTGATGACTCCAATAGCTCAATTGTCAGAGTTGATTGTGAACCTGAAGTTGTGGTTGAAAATATATAGAATCATTTATCCATGTTCTCAATTATTTTGGTTTACCTCGAAGTTGTTAAGGTTAGTAATATTCAAATTTATTGAGTATTGATCACAAATATGTTTTAGGTGACTTGACTGTTATGTGGATTTTCAATGTTTATTGGTTGCAGTTTTATTTGAATTGCATTTTCTAATTTGGAATTGTACTGTTTTCAAACCTAGTCAAAAAAAATTTCTAACTTGGTGAACATTACAACTTGTATGATTTATTAAATCCATTCAAGCTCTTCTAAAACAATTGATAGCTAAATTACCAATGAATCCCCCTATTCCCTCATATATTTAGTTTTTTGGGTTGCACATTAGTTTCCTTTTCTAATTAATTACATATTTGTTTTCAAAAGTAGGAAATGCATCCAATTGAAGAGAGACGAAGGAAAAAAATGATAGAGAACAATCGTCGAATGGAGGAGTTGGGAATTCCATCATTAATGCCTGTAGTGAGTACTTTATTTCAAATTGATATATTTAAAGAATATATAATGTCATGTGATTAATTTTTTTGTAAACATTTTTGTAGGATCCACCTATACGTCGACAGTTATTCGACGATGAGCCTAGTACTGGTCCTAGTACTCAGGTCGGTGGTACGAGGAGGGTTCGTACCAGAGGTGGACGAGCAGCTGCGCGTACCCGACTAGACTCTGCTCCTCCCACTGACATGTCATCCTTCCCACATTCTGATCCCGGTGTGTCGTTAGGGACACACAGGATATTTAGGCCTCCCATGTTTTCGCTACCTTCTACATCTTTTGGCCCATCATTTTCACATCCCATGATGATTCCCACTCCCTAGTCAGAATCCGGTCAGACAGTTGTCCCATCTTTTTTTCCTTCTACTTCTGTCTCTCTGAGCTTCTATATTCCATCGTCTTCGACTCCTGTTCCACCACAGGGTGTTCTATCAATTTCTGTGGATCCAGCGGTGCTCAATGATCAGACCGGCGCAGGTATATTTATAGAACCCTAACAAATTTTTATAGTAATATTTATTTTCATTATAACATGTTTTGATAAAATATTTGTTTTTCTTTCATGACAGATACATCTACTGATAGGAGAGCGTGGGTGGGGGTGTACACACATGTGTTCAGTGTGGAACCGCCGCACACAGGTTATGGTGGATTATAATGAAGACAACAAAATGGTTGAGAAAACAGGGCAGCAATATCGGAGTTTTTTGGCGACGCTTTCCAAATACTCTGACATCATTCCCGTCAGCCCAATATCGTGGATACATTTTCCACATGAGGTCAATGATAGAGCTTGGGCAGAGATATGGGTAAAAAAATCTGTTCTATTTAATGCCATGAATTATTTTTGTAATTATATGAATTAATATTTTGATGTCAGCTTCAATTTAATTTTCCCAATGGTAGGGGTGCACGAACGGAACGTCTAAAGGATTTAGGTGAGCTTTGGAGAGCCTACAAGAAAGAGTTGTATATTGGCTGGGTTGCTAGAGTTGGCACTGAGTTAGAGGCTGTACCAGTGGTGGATGATTGTCCTATAGAGCAGTATCGTCAGATGATTACTCATTGGACGAGTACCCAGTTTAAGGTATTAATTACATTTAAGGTATTTAAATAATAACTTTCCTGTTTTGCATTAATACTATCTGTTGCATTTTCAAATTTTATTTATGAATCATCTGGAAAAAATAAAAAGAACATTGATACAAAAAAATTCCTCCACACACTGGGTCGCACTAGGATGCCTGATCATGAGAGGAAGCAGGTATGAAAATTGTTTATAAGTTTTCTTTACAACTTACACTTTATTTTTTTTTCCTCAATTGTTTAATAGTTTGATAAAGTTTTCATATAACTTTATTTTTCAAAGTCATTGTAGAGGAAAATACAAAATATTGAAGGACGTGTGCCTCGAGCAAAACTGTTTTTCTCGAGTAGATGGAAAAGGGATGGAAGTGCCGTCAATGAAGCGAATCAACAGCAGATTGTAAGTTTTAATCAGTTGATTTTATATTTTAATATCTATTTTGTAACTTAATAATATATTTATATTTGTAACAGGATGCTTTAGAGGCCCTCGATTCCCAAGAACCAGACAATTTTGGGCCAACTGATCACTTACATCAGGTTTTGGGAGAGGAGTATCCTGGCAGAGTACGCTGCCAACCTAGGATAGCCCCGACGAGGTATTGGCCCTCCTCAGGTACGAGTTGTAGTTCCACTAAGCTGCAGCAAGTTAGGGCATAGTCAGAATAGGTTGACAAAAGGGCCACAGAGACAGAAGAACATTCTGCTAGGGAAAACAGTGCATTTATGAAATTTATTGAAGTTCTACGTCCGACACTTCCACCAGAGGCCATCCCAGCTTTTGATGAATATATTTCGTCGATACGTTCTATATATAGAGCACCAGGTGGCAGTTATAGTGGTAGTCAAGACGATTTCCAGGCTGACGATGATGATGGTGAGGAGTCTGATGCGGAAGAGGAGGGAGAGGAGGAGGGCGAGGTGGATGGTGAGGGCGAGGCGGAGGGCGAGGGCGAGGAGGGCGAGGATGATGATGGGGACAAGGACAAGGGTGATGATTATAGTGATGATGGTGATGGTGATGTGGGACAAGTTGATCCATTACATTTTTGACTAATATTACTGAGATTTGATGTTAAATCTATTCTAGTTGTTGGTTTTATCCAGACCTATAGTATAGTATTGCAGTTGAGTTATTTTTATATATTGCCTGTTTTCATGGATGTTGATGTCTTTTAGTGGTTGTGTGTTTGTGAACTCCATGGACAACCCCCCTCCTTCATGGACCCTGGACAACCCCCACCATCCTCCTTGGACCCCGGACACCCCCCCCCCCCCGGACAGCCCCCCCCCCCCCCCACCCTCCTCCCTAGACCCCGGACAGCCCCCCCGGACATCCCCCCACCATCCTCCTCGGTCCCCGGACAGCCCCCTGAACAGCCCCCCAGACACCCCCCCGGACAGCCCCCCGCACAGCCCCCCCACTTTCCTCCCTGGACCCCAGACAGCCCCCTGGACAGCCCCCCAGACAGTCCCCCCACCCTCCTCCTTGGACCCCAGACAACCCCCCAAACACCCCCCAAACAGCCCCCCGTACAGCCCCCCCCCCCCCCCACCCTCATCCTTGGTCCCCGGACAGCCCCCCGGACACCCACCGGACAGCCCCCCGGACAGCCCCCCGGACAGCCCCCCGGATAGCCCCCCCGGACAGCCCCCCCACCCTCCTTGATTTCATTTACTACTAGAAAATCTATAATATATATTTTATTTATTTTCATCATGATAATCAATGTAAATCACATTTACACATCTAATCAATATCATAGATTCATGGACAGGATTATAAGTGAAAAGAACAACTAGCATACGGAAAACTGACCAAACAGATTCTGATTGTGTTGATATTTTAGAATAATGATCCATGGGTCATATGTGACGTGTACGAGCCAACCTGGGCTCAATCCGAGTCGCGGTGTGGCCAGGATCAGTTTAAGTGTCTCTCTTTTGTGAAAAATGGACAACATTTTAAGTACATACAGAAAACTGACCAAATGCATTCAGTTTCCGTTGAAACTTTAGGATAACGATCCATGGGTCATATGTGACGTTTAAGAATCAACCCCGCCTCAATCTGAGATGCGGTGTGGCCAGAACCACTCAAAGTGTCTGTCTTTTGTCTCAAAAGGACATCATTTTAAGTGAAAAACATCAACTGGCATACGAAAAACCGACCAAATGCATTCGGATTGTGTTGATAATTTATTAAAATGATCCATGGGTCATTTGAGACGTGTACGAGTCAACCTTGTCTAAATCCGAGACGTAGTGTGGCCGGCACCACTCTAACTGTGTCTCTTTTGTTTAAAATGGACAGGATTATAAGTGAAAAGAACAACTGGCATATGGAAAACTGACCAAACGCATTTGGAATCTGTTGATAATTTATCACAACGATCCATGGGTCATATGTGATGTGTACAAGTCAACACCGCCTCAATCCAAGGCCCGGTGTGTCCGGGATAACTCTAAGTGGTTCTCTTTTGTTTCAAATGGACAACATTTTAAGTACATACGGAAAACTGACCAAATGGATTCTGATTGTGTTAATACTTTAGCACAACGATCCATGGGTAAGATGTGACGTGTACAAGCCAACCCGGGCTCAATTCGAGTCGCGGTGTGGCCGGGATAAGTCTAAGTGTCTCTCTTTTGTTTAAAATGGACAACATTTTAAGTATATACGGAAAATCGACCAAACGCATTCGGTTTTCATTGAAACTTTAGGAGAACGATCCATGGGTTATATGTGACATGTACGAATCAACCCCGCCTCAATCTGAGACGCAGTGTGGCCGGCACCACTCAAAGTGTCTATCTTTTGTTTCAAAAGGACATCATTTTAAGTGAAAAACATCAACTGGCATACGGAAAACCGACCAAACACATTCATATTGTGTTGATACTTTAGGAAAATTATCCATGGGTCATTTGAGACATGTACGAGTCAACCCCATCTAAATCTGAGATGCAGTGTGGCTGGCACCACTCGAACTGTGTCTCTTTTGTTTAAAATGGACAGGATTATAAGTGAAAAGAAAAACTGGCATACGGAAAACTGACCAAACGCATTCGGAATCTGTTGATAATTTATCACAACGATCCATGGGTCATATGTGACGTGTACGAGTCAACACCGCTTCAATCTGAGGCATGTTGTGGTCAGGATCACTCTAAGTGGCACTCTTTTGTTTAAAATGGACAATATTTTGAGTACATATGGAAAACTGACCAAACGGATTCTGATTGTGTTGATATTTTAGCACAACGATCCATGGGTCATATGTGACGTGTACGAATTAACCCTGCCTCAATCTAAGATGTGGTGTGGCCGGCACCACTCAAAGTGTATGTCTTTTGTTTCAAAAGGACATCATTTTAAGTGAAAAACATCAATTGGCATACGGAAAATGGACCAAACGCATTTGGATAGTGTCGATAATTTATCACAACAATCCATGGGTCATATGTGATGTGTATGAGTCAACCCCGCCTCAATACAAAGCATAGTGTGGCTGACACCACTCTAATTGTGTCTCTTTTGTTTAAAATGGACAGGATTATAAGTTAAAAGAACAACTGGCATACAGAAAACCGACCAAACGCTTTCAGAATCTTTTGATGATTTATCACAACGATCCATGGGTCATATGTGATGTGTACGAGCCAACTAGGTCTCAATCCGAGTCGCAGTGTCGCCGGGATTAGTCTAAGTGTCTCTCTTTTGTTTAAAATCGACAACATTTTAAGTACATATGGAAAACCGACCAAACACATTCGGTTTTCGTTGAAACTTTAGGAGAACGATCCATGGGTCGTATGTGAGGTGTAAGAATCAACCTCACCTCAATCTGAGACGCATTGTGGCCGGCACCACTCGAGCTTTCTATCTTTTGTTTCAAAAGGACATCATTTTAAGTGAAAAACATCAACTGGCATACAGAAAACTGACCAAACGCATTCAGATTGTGTCGATACTTTAGCACAATGATCCATGGATCATATGTGACGTGTACGAGTCAACCCTACCTCAATAAGAGGCATGGTGTGGCTGAAACCACTCTAACTGTGTCTCTTTTGTTTAAAATGGACAGGATTAAAAGTGAAAAGAACAACTGGCATACGAAAAACCGACCAAACGCATTCGGAATCTGTTGATAATTTATCACAACGATCCATGGGTTATATGTGACGTGTATGAGCCAACCCGGGCTCAATCCGAGTCGTGGTGTTTCCGGGATCAGTCTAAGTGTCTCTATTTTGTTTATAATGGACAACATTATAAGTACATATGGAAAACTGACCAAACACATTTGGTTTCCGTTGAAACTTTACGAAAACGATCCATGGGTCATATGTGACGTGTACGAATCAACCCCGTCTCAATATGAGACACGATGTGGCCTGCACCACTCAAAGTGTCTATCTTTTGTTTCAAAAGGATATCATTTTAAGTGAAAAACATTAATTGGAATACGGAAAACTGACCAAATGAATTCATATTGTGTTGATACTTTAGTAAAATGATCCATGGGTCATTTGAGACGTGTACAATTCAACCCCATCTAAATCCGAGATGCGGTGTGGCTGGAACCACTCTAATTGTGTCTCTTTTGTTTAAAATGGACAGGATTATAAGTGAAAAGAACAACTGACAAACATAAAACCGACCAAACGCATTCGGAATCTGTTGATAATTTATCACAACGATCCATGGGTCATATGTGACGTGCACAAGTCAACACCGCCTCAATCTGAGTCCCGATGTGGCCGGGATAACTCTAGGAGTCTCTCTTTTATTTAAAATGGACAACATTTTAAGTATATACAGAAAACTGACAAATGGATTTTTATTGTGTTAATACTTTAGCACAACAATCCATGGGTCATATGTGATGTTTATGAGCCAACCCGGGATCAATCTGAGTCGCGGTGTGGCCGAGATCAGTCTAAGTGTCTCTCTTTTGTTTAAAATGGACAACATTTTAAGTACATACGGAAAACTGACCAAACACATTTGGTTTCCATTGAAACATTAGGAGAACGATCCATGGGTCATATGTGATGTGTACGAATCAACCCCGCCTCAATCTGAGACGTGGTGTGGCCAGCACCACTCAAAGTGTCTGTCTTTTGTTTCAAAAGGACATCATTTTAAGTAAAAACATCAACTGGCATATGGAAAACCAACCAAATTCATTCATATTGTGTTGATACTTTAGGGAAATGATCCATGGGTCATTTGAGACGTGTACAAGTCAACCCTGTCTAAATCTGAGACGTGGTGTGGTAGGAACCACTCTAAATGTGTCTCTTTTGTTTAAAATGGACAGAATTATAAGTGAAAAGAACAACTGGCATACGGAAAACCGACCAAACGCATTCGGAATCTGTTGATAATTTAACACAATGATCCATGGGTCATATGTGACGTGTAAGAGTCAACACCACCTCAATCTGAGGCCCGGTGTGGCCGGGATCAATCTAAGTGGCTCTCTTTTCTTTAAAATGGACAACATTTTAAGTACATACAGAAAACTAACCAAACGGATTCTGATTGTGTTGATACTTTAGCAAAACGATCCATGGGTCATATGTGACGTGTGAAAATCAACCCTGCCTCAATCTGAGATGCAGTGTGGTCGACACCACTCAAAGTGTCTGTCTTTTGTTTCAAAAGGACATCATTTTAAGTGAAAAACATCAACTAGAATACGGAAAGCCGACCAAACGCATTTGGATTGTGTAGATACTTTAGCACAACGATCCATGGGTCATATGTGATGTGTAAGAGTCAACCCTACCTCAATACGAGGCGTGGTGTGGCCGACACCACTCTAACTATGTCTCTTTTGTTTAAAATGGACAGGATTATAAGTGAAAAGAACATCTGGCATACGGAAAACCAACTAAATGCATTCTAAATGTGTTGATGCTTTAGGAAAACGATCCATGGGTCATATGTGACGTGTACAAGTCAACCCCACCTTAATCCGAGGCACGGCGTGGCCGAGATCACTCTAAGTGGCTCTCTTTTGTTTAAAATGGACAACATTTTAAGTACATACAGAAAACCGACCAAACGAATTCGGTTTCCATTGAAACTTTAGTAGAACGATCCATGGGTCATATGTGATGTGTACGAATCCACCCTGCCTTAATCTGAGATGCGGTGTGGCCGGCATCACTCAAAGTATCTGTCTTTTGTTTCAAAAGGACATCATTTTAAGTGAAAAACATCAACTGGCATATGTAAAACCGACCAAACGCATTCATACTGTGTTGATAATTTAGTACAATGATTCATGGGTCATTTTAGACATGTACGAGTCAACTCCGTTTAAATCTGAGATGCAGTGTGGTCGGCACCACTCTAACTATGTCTCTTTTGTTTAAAATGGATGGGATTATAAGTGAAAAGAACAACTGGCATATGGAAAACTGACCAAATTCATTCATAATCTATTGATAATTTATCACGACGATCCAGTACGGGCCAAATCGGGATCAATCCGAGTCACGGTTTGTCCGGGATCAGTCTAAGTGTCTCTCTTTTGTTTAAAATGGACAACATTTTAAGTACATACGGAAAACCGACCAAACGCATTCGGTTTCCGTTGAAACTTTAGGAGAACAAACCATGGGTCATATGTGATGTGTAAGAGTCAACCTCACCTCAATCTGAGGTGCGGTGTGGCTGAAACCACTCAAAGTGTCTCTCTTTTGTTTAAAATTGACTTCATTTTAAGTGAAAACAACAACTAGCATACAGAAAACCGACCAAACAGATTCGGGTTGTGTCAATACTCTAGAAAAACGATCCATGGTTCATATGTGACGTGTACGAGTTAACCCCGCCTTAATCTGAGATGTGGTGTGGCCAACACTATTCATAGTGTCTCTCTTTTGTTTAAAATGGACATCATTTTAAGTGAAAACAACAACTGACATACGAAAAACTGACCAAATGCATTCGAAATGTGTTGATGCTTTAGGAAAACGATCCATGGGTCATATGTGATGTGTACTAGTCAACCCCTCCTTAATCTGAGGCACGGTGTGGCCGGGATCACTCTAAGTGGCTCTCTTTTGTTTAAAATGGACAACATTTTAAGTATATATGGAAAACTGACCAAACGGATTCTGATTGTGTTGATACATTAGCACAATGATCCATGGGTCATATGTGATGTGTACGAATCAACCCCGACTCAATATGAGATGCGGTGTGGCCGGCACCACTCAAAGTGTCTGTCTTTTGTTTCAAAAGGACATCATTTTAAGTGAAAAACATCAACTGGCATACGGAAAACCGATCAAATGCTTTCGGAATATGTTGATACTTTAGGAAAACAATCGATGGGTCATTTGTGACGTGTATGAGTTAACCTCTCCTAAATCTGAGGAACGATGTGGCCGGTATCACTCCAGGTGTATGTATTTTGTTTGAAATGGACATCATTTCAGGTAAAAATATATGGTATACAAAAAACCGATCAAATTATGAATTGAATTCTGGATTCCACATATAATTGTCATATAAATTTTAAATTGAATTATAAATTAATTATGTATGTTTATAATTACGTTATGAATTCTAATTTAATTATGGATGTGTGTAGTTCCAGGATGCATTATATGTTAAATGTGTATGAATTTGTTCTCTATATGTATGTGTTAGTTGGTTATTTCAGGTATAATAATTTTATATGTATGTGTTAGTTTATTGAAGGTACAATAATTGGATTTAAAATGAGAGGGAATTCACAAAATGAGGTCTGCTGTGCAAATTGCAGAGCTGCTGTGCAAATTGCAGGTTGCTGTGCAATTTGCACAGCATAGGCTATGCCAACGGTTTCAAACCGTTGGCATAGCATCTATGGTTTTTTCTACCAATGGTTCAATGAACCATTGGTTAAAAACCTTTCCCAATGGTTTATAAACCTTTGGGAAATAGGAGAGTCCTTGGGCTTTCCCAATGGTTCAAGCCAAACCGTTGGGAAAAACTATCCCAACGGTTTGGCACAACCGTTGGGATGGGTTAATTTTCCCCCACCCTATCCCAACCGTTCATTATAAACCATTGGGAAAAGCTTTCCCAACAGATTACTTCCCTAAGGTTTTCAGAACCGTTGGTATAACATATACCAACATTTCTGCAGCCTTTCCCAACGGTTCAGAACCGTTGGGAAAGACTGTATTTCAAGTAGTGAAAGAATCGGTAACGGACATTACCTCTTCTTTGAAGCGCCTCTTCTTAACCTCCTCTTAGGTAACTAAAGATGGTCTTTGAAGAAGACCAGGACCTCTAGAATGTTTCTAGGGAAGTGGATAAGAGAAATTGGCAGGGGTTGGCTGAGCTTGAAGGCTCAAAGTGGTGTGAGGAGGAGAGGGAGGAGGTGCCCTTTTATAAGGGAGAAGAGGGGCACCTTAGGAAAAACTTAAAATGTTATTTTATTATAAATTCATATTTGGTTTTTAATAGATCTAAATTGATTTATTTCAAAGATAAGGTGGGGATGGGTCTAAATCCTCTCAACCAATAGATTTTAGACAAGTTTAGGTTACTATTTTAACCTTATCATTTAGATTTAACTCTAAGTTAAATAATTTAACTTTTACCGTGTCTTCTTGTTTTCTTACACTATATGGTTAATAAACTTACTATAACAATCCAAACTAACCCCAAGTTGTTCATTATTAATATATACAACCTTATCTAAGTCAGTTGGTTGAGACTTATATTTTTAGGGATAAAATAACAATTAATAATATAATATTTGTTTTAAAAACTATTTTATGTCACTTTTTGACACTATTTGGTCTTTGATTTTTGTGAAAATTATAACAGCATGATTAGTTCGAAAGAAGTTAATTAAATAAATAATAACATGTCATATTAACCTATAAAATTATTTTAATTCATAAAAAGTCTCAAATTACATTTATTTGGGTATTTATAATATCAATTATGTTAATATTTCATTAATAAGGTAATTACTACATTATCATTGTGTCATAAATAAATTACATTATTTAATGTTTGAAAATTATAAATAAAATACCATTATGTAGGAAATATTTTTAGATTTATAATGAATATTTATAGTCTAAATTATCTTATGTATAACCCTATATTAAAAATGTTTTAGTTATTAAACATGGATTTTAACTTTTTTTAACTCTTCTTTAAATAAAATAATAATAAATTCCCTAATCTAATCCAAGTGGACCTAAATGGTCATATTTTATTCCTAAGGTTTTTTTTGGTTGAATTAAACTTATCCAATATAATTAGAACATTTTTTAGGGTAATAATAATATCATTTTTACCCTTAATTACCCTATTTACTTTTAACCGTGGTAAAAAAAAGTAAAAAGTTACTATTCACCAAAAATTATTTTTATCTTATTGAACCACATTTTACTCCCTGATATTAGCTGTGTCTCTCGAATTTTTGAAATTTCACTCACAGAAGCAGTAAAATTAATTTTTATGTAAATTTTCAAATTCTCCTAGGAGGTGGGTAAAAGACGGTGAAAAGTTCAATAAAATTTTTATATATCTAAAATTATTATAAAATGACTCCAATGAATTACTTTGACCTTATATAGGTATTATGTATCAATTTTGACCTAATATAAATTTAAATAAAATAAATAATTATTTAAATAAAAAGTCGGTTTTTAAATAGTAACCCAGTGTTTTCACTATTTATCAAAAATTGAAAGTTTTCAGAAAAAATACCAAAAAATCACCCTAGGCTAATTTCGATATTCTGAATCCAAAAATAAAGTCCATTTTAAAAGATAAAATTTATAAAATTTCAAAAAAGTGGGTATTACTATTCATAACGGCTAGTTTTAATAATATTTTAATATCATATCGTTGTTTAGTGAAACTCGGTATTGCGTACAACGCAAGCTATTGAGGAAGGTCGTGATTGCGTGTAAAGCAAGTCAAGCTAGTGTTGTGTGTAGTGAAATATTCCTTTGATGATGTATATAACATAAAAACAAAATATTTCTCATAAAAATATTGGGTGTTACAGACCCAATTTATATTCATATTATTAAGTGAAATTTAAAATAAAAATATATAAAATATTTTATGAACTTTTTACCTTGATATTTATTAATATATATAACTCTTATATAGAGAATAAGGACTAAAATCAAAATTTAATACTAATCAAGGAAATTTAAAAAAATGAACATCTATTTGAAATGATGTGAAAAACTAATGTCTGATAAATAATTAATAATAAATTTAATTGGATAGTGATAAGTCAAAGAAAAAACAATGGTTGTAGAATAAATTATTAATAACAAAATTTGGCTATATAGGGAGTTAGATTATGCTATTTTGACCTGTAAGTTTAGGAATAGGGAATTTATCACATTTTTCAATAAATTGATATTTTTTTCTATCTTCAGTTGTGTTTTTTGTATATTATTATAATTGAAATAAGAAAAAAAATCTACTATGTTTTACCATTAAATAGAATTATGATTTATAATATGATGACATGTCATAGTGCTCCACCAAACACAACAAGAAAATATATTAGTTGCAATGAAATATTTATCATAGATAAATTTTTGTTGTAAATAATTATTTTTAGGACTACTTAAAGAGATGTGGATAAAATCCATCTCAAATAATATTAATTGAATTAAATTATTATAATTAAAAATTAATCATTTTCTAATAATGTTGGCATGTGCATGTGCACTATGATGTGATAAAGTTATTTACAATGATATGAATATGATGTATAAATAAGGTGGCAGGTAATTATGACTAACAACATATACACAATTATCATTGTAAAAAATCCATCCAAATTTTGGATATCTTATAAATGATGGGGGTTAGTTTATCTAGATATAGTATACATCATAAATACTCCTTATAAAAAATACACTCCATGAAAAATATCAATTATAAAAAAGTTTATTGAAAAGATAATAATTAAATACATCAAACTAATAGTGATATATTTCCCTCCACCACTATTATTCCTTATAAAAAAACTAATTATAGATATAATTACATGTCAACCCTTCAATCACATAGTTTTAACTTATTTCAATTTGATTATTGTAAGTTAAGTAATTGAAGATCTAGATCTAGAGGTTTGGATCCAAATATAGTGGATTTATTTCCCACCACTAATGAATATTTCTTAACATCAATTTTAAGTAGTTTTTACTTAGTCATTTTTATTTACTATATTATGAAATAATTTTTTATTTATTTATTTATTTATTTTATTTTTTTATTTTTTGTATTTTATGTTATAGTTATAATTGTTATAAATTGAATATAAAAATATAACTTAAAAATTAAAATATTATAATTAAAATTTAGTTATTATAAAATAATTTTTCTTTTATAGTAATTAAAATAATATAATTACTATTTTGAAATACCTATTTAAAAATAATAAAATAAGAAAATTATTTGAAATTAATCTTTATAAAAAAATATGTGATTGTTATTTTAAATTAAATATAATTATAAAATATAAGAAAATATAAAATAATTTAAAAATTAATTTAAATAGCTATAACAAAGTCCTTAGGGGGCAGCTTAGTGGTATTTTCCCCTGTCAGTCTCAGTGAGGTCTCGAGCTCGATTCAGGCCGAGTACTTCCCATGCATTATGTGTTATGTTCTTTTCTTTGTATCGTAGCCCCTTTCCCCGCATCGATGTAATAGTTATAATAAATAAATAAATTAAATAGTTATAATTAATTTACATATATTTATTATAAAATAATTTCAATACTACAACTTAAAATTTTATTTGACTAAAAAAATAAAATAATAAAGCTTTATTATTATTAACTACTTATTATAAACTGATAAAAAAATGAAAATATTTTCAAATAATGTTTTATTTAATTATTTTAGTAATATTTATTTTAATTTGGAAATAATTGTAAAATATAATTAAAGATGAACAAATTTAAAAATTAATTTAAATAATTCTAATAAATTAAATTAATTGGTTAATTTAAGTATAATTTTAAAAATAGAATTAAAAGAAGATTTGATTAAAATAATTAATAATAATTGATTTTAAGATAATTTCAATATAATAAATAAAAAATATATACATTAAAATATAATTGAAAAGTATAATTGATATATAAAAATTGAATTATTAAAATATTTTTATTTTATAATAATTAAAATTGGCTAATTATAATATTTATAATTTAAAATATAATAGAAAAAATATATAAATAGTATAAATATAATATATTCATTATAAACCAATTTTATTTTAACTAATAAAAAGATTAAAATTTTTATTATAAAATACTAAAATTAAAAGAAAAATAATTAAACATTTATTTTCAAAAAAATGGTCATAGTTTTTTTTATTATAGGCTAATTATTATTGTTTTTTAGAAAATAATGAATATAGAAATTATAAAATAACTTTTATAATGAGACTGAGATTGGATAAGTTATTGAAAAATCTACATGGTTTCGATATAAATCCAATTTATATCGAGGGTGTTGTAGCATTTATTTCATTTGAATCATTAAATATAGAATTTTTTTTTGGAAAGGATAATTAGTGTCATGGTAATAATTGTGATCTCAGGAGATATGAAACATTTTATACCATTGAACTTCATATATTATGTTCTTGTTTTTAGACTAATTATTTTCTCTTGAATCCTCATGGAGAATGTAATTTAGAGGAATATTTAAATTTTTTTATTCCTAATCTATCAGTATTTCAAAATTTATTATGCTATAAAACTTACCTTTTCTTAAACAAATAGAAACTAGGAATAATGATTCAAATTATCAATTTGAATCATATCAAGTGATTATATATTATATTATAGTGATTATGAATATTTTCTTAACTATCTAACATGTATTCAACCAAGATATAATGTAATTAAAAATGGAAAAATGAAACCTGTTTCTATAAAATAGTTGAGGTATTTTCCAATTACACATATATTATGGTGTCTGTTTCTTTTCTAACAACATAGCTTCACTCATGAAATGAAAATAATCAAATATTTTTATAAATGGAAACTTGAATCATTATTTTAGTGATAAGTCATCAAAACAATTTGATAAGTTTCATCTATAATTTTCACCAGAACCAAATTAAGTTATGTTAAGTCTTTCCGTGTATGGTTTTTTTCCATTATATGCTTACATTATTCAATATTATTTTTATAACTCCATACAACTTACCTCTTTTGATATTGAAGAAGGAACCGTGTATTTATTTGGATTTATTAATTCTAGTTCACCCAAAGAAGAATATTTATTTTTATTTTAAATCATTGATTGATGAGTTAAGATTATTATCGAGTGGATGAATAACTATATATGGTATGGTTTTATAATAAAATTTTACATTGAGAGTATCATTATTATAGACAAACAATGAATTTCCAAAGTTTGGTATGTAATTTAGATACAGTGTACATTTTTCTAAATCATGTATATACTATATGAGTAAAGTTTTTATGCCTGTCAACAAAAGAAAACCTTTTTTATGATTTTCATAAAATATTTAACCCATTTGATCATCTTATTAAAAAAATTGAAAAGTATAATTGAATGATGTGGGACCTCATCAATTTTCTCGAGTATTCAGGTGAAAGCTATCATGTATTCATCACCTCTTATTTCCTTTTAGAAAACTATAAACTAATATAAATTTAGTAGTTTTGGGAAAGATTAAAAATGAATAAAGTGAAGTATTTTTTTTGGATTTACCATATTGGTATTATTTTATAGTCCCTCAAATATTTTATATAATTCATGTATCATTCTCACTTAATTCAAGGTATGATATGTTTTAAGTTTATTAAATTCTCCATTCCTCTTTTGGTTTATCTATGGGTGTTTTGGTGGTTGGATTTTAGTATAAAGGGTTTAGTAATCTATGGATAGAGATATGAGTTGAGGCTTATCCTTGTGGTAGATATAAACTACCATCATCTAGCTGGTGAGGTCTACCAGCCATTTGATGGGGTTATAGTGGGTTTAAAGAAAATTGCATACTCCACTGTCCATATTATGGGGTACCACCAGCCAACCTGGTCTCACTGGGCACCACCGGGTCCTGGGACACCAAGTCCTCCATCAAGGCGGCAATCATCTACATCAGACACAACATGTGCGAGCGAATCCCATGTAGAGATGAGTAACAAAATACTCATTAGGGACCTCAAACCACAAATTAAAGACCACAAATCAATCCATAAGACAAACCACGAAGCATGATCACGAATCAATATTTATCACACCAGGAATAATCTAGAGTAGGAAAGTAAGACCATTAGTCGTATCACTGAACACTTTGGAATGTTGAGGTACTCATCCCATATGAGTATTGTGGGTCTACTGGGTCACACAAAGCCACTTATAGATGATCCACATAGGGTATCTTAGATCTGATCCACATAGGGTCGTTAGGAGCCGATCTACACAGAGTCTCTAGGAGCTGATCCACACAGGGTCTCTAGGATCTGATCCATACAAGGTTGCAAGGAGTTAATCTGCACAGGGTCTCTAGGACCGGATCCACATAGGGTCACTAGGATATAATCTACATAGGTTCACTAGGATCTGATCTACATAGGTTCTATAGGAGTTGATCCACATAGGGTCGCTAGGAGCTGATCCACACAAGGTCACAAGATTCTCATCTCAGCTAGCCACAAGATTCCCGCACAAAGCACTCTTGATTCCTGTAGAAACTAATACTCAAGAAAATAATCATATTTCAAATTCTAATAAATTATCATTAGAGAATTCTAAAATAACTGCATCATTGTGAGGGTTACAACGCCACAAATGGCTTGTCAATCGGACATACAGTTTGAAAGTTATTGATGTTTTTTTCAAAAAGGGGCGGGTTTGGTCTGGGACCGGTCTAACCCGGTTGGACCGACCCGGGTCCAACCCAACCTGGATACAGCCCGGCCCATTGGGCCGGTGGGGCAGCCCATGCTCTACCCGTTCACGCGGTGCATCCGTGCGTACCACCTCACGGCCGGCTATGTCAGCTGCCCGTTACCCCTTATATGCGGTCAGAGACCGCGTACCACATGAAGCCACAGCCGGCAGTTGCGGGAAGCTCCACCGATGTGGATAAGCAGCCGCATCCACCATTTCCATCCACCGGCATGGAGGTCGGTGGATATTTCTGCACCTTCGCGGCCCAAGCTAGCCGCGGCGCTTTGTTGTGGGGTGTTGTCAATTCCACAGACCACCAGGTCCGCTCTGGTGGTCAGTTCTTTACACCACCTACACCTATGACCTCCGGGGGATGCCATCTTTCCTATGATGGCCTTGAATCCTTCTTTCAGCCATTTCAATGATGCATCCACAAAGAACGCACCAAAAATGCATAGGGTGTAGGGGATCAGGCCTAGTTCATGTCATCTTGTGCCCTCCGCATTAGCGGTTTAAAAACATGAGATAAAGGATTGAAGTTCCTTCACAATTTAACCCTGATGCAATCCCGAGAAAAGGGTACCTTCTCGCAAGAACAAGTGATCTGTGGATCAACCTTCTCGTGGTTTGATCTGCATTCATTGTTTAGAATGAATAACAGGATACTATAATTCAAAAACAATAAACCCCTACCTGATTCAGATCATTCATTGACAAATAATGGTGTTGCTCCATTCATCAATCAACGATCCTCCATTTATGGTCATTGGTCGATCATTGTTAGTGATGATCTGTTTAAAGGGGGTTGGAATTCTTCGTCATCACCCACCAGAGATTCGTAGCAGAACTGATATTATTCCAAAAATCATGCCTTGTTTTCTTGGTCATTAAAAGGAAAAACATGAATCAGTGTTTCAGTTATGTTTCTATTATGAATTCATTATACTGTTTCATTTAATGAAACAGCATTTTCAGTTTATCTTGGTTGGAATACCATTGAGATGCAATGATTTAAAAATTCAGAAAAATAAAATAAAACAAGTTTATTTTATTTTTAACATTTTTTCTTTAAAAAGTATGAGAAATAACTTTTTATCTCGACCTGAGTTGGTCGAGGTTAGGTCCATTCTAGGTGAATCTTATTGTTCTAAGTTCAATGGTTACCTCATTTTTTTGATCCAAGAACTGGTTTAAAAGTTAGAAAAAACCCTCTCACATGTTTATTTAAATGAACTAAAAAATGTTCAAAATTCTATTCTGGGATCATTGGGCCTCAGAATCAGGTGTCGTCAGAGCATCTAGTATTGAAATAATTCCATATAATTTAAAAAAAAAATTACACAGAATTTACAGGACATTACATTACCCCCACCTTTAGGGATTTACATCCATGTAATACAAAAAAAGATAGACAAACAAATGGGGGTACTGAGCTCGAATCTGAGCCTCCCGCTCCCATGTTCTCTCCTAGAGATTATTATACTACCACCAAATGTGCACCAAAGGAATCAACTGTCCATGAAGGACCATGTCCTGTCGATCCTCTATTTCCAAAAGGAACTCTGAAAAGGTCTCCCCATCGTCTATGTCTATCTTTCCCTAGTCAATGGCATGTGATGGATCATGCACATACCTCCTCAACTGCGATATGTGAAAAACATCATGCACCTAGTGCATCTATGGGGGAAGAGATAGGTGGTACGCCACCTCGCTAACTCTGATTAGAATCTGAAAAGATCTGATAAACCTCATAGATAACTTGTCGCCCTGTCCAAATCTCCACAATCCCCATCGGGGTGAGACCCGAAGGAACACATGGTCTCCCTCCAAAAACTCCAAGGGCCTCCATATCCTATCTTCATACGATTTATGTCTATTATGTGTAGCCATCATTCGCTCCTAGATGATCTGCACCTTCTCAGTGGTAGCCTATACCAACTCTGGACCCATGAGTTCTAACTCCCCTGGGTCTATCCAGAATAAAGGTGATATATAAGTCTTCCTGTAAAAATCCTCTAACAGTGCCATGCTAATGGTGGAGTGATAGATTTTTTTGTATGAAAACTCCACCAGTGGAAGGTGGTCCTCCCAACTGAGACCAAAATCAAGGATTCAAGCATGAATCATGTCCTCTAAGATCTATATAGTCCGCTCTATCTGACCATCTATCTGAAGGTGAAAAGTTGTGCTCAAGTGCAGTTGCGTCCCAAACGCCTCATTTATTCCCTTCCATAGTCGGGATTTAAAGTGAGCGTCATGGTCTGAGACGATCGTCAAAGGCACCCTGTGTAGCCGCACTATCTTCTAGACGTAGAGGTGTCCCAATCCCTCTATAGATCCCTGCTCTCAGATGGGTAGGAAGTGATCCTACTTGGTGAGTCATTCAATGATCACCCAAATATAATTGTGGACCTTGGATTTTCATGGTAATCCCATTATGAAGACTATCGATATACCATACCACTTCCACTCCAGTTTCTCAAGTGGATGTTCCAAGCCTACTGGAACCTGATTTTTAGCCTTTACTTGCTGACAAGTGAGGCACCATGAAACGAACTCAACCACTATTTTCTTCATCCATGGCCACCAATACTGGGATTAGAGATCTTGGTACATCTTCGCTACTCCAGGATGCACCGCCAATGGGAAGGTATGGAACTCCCTCAAAATCACCTCTCACAACACCATTGGTACTACTGTGTTCCCTTTGAAAAGTATGACATGCTCCCCACCTATCAAAAAATAATCAGGAGCCTATACTGAGGATAACTAAGCATTTCGGGCCTCTCAGTCAATATCCACAAGTTTTGCCTCCCTAACTCTCTGTAAGAGTGGAGAAGTGGTAGTAATCGACTGAAGGTAAGATGCTATATCATCATCAACAAATGATATTTTCATTGCGCCTAACTGGTATGTCTCTTCACTCAGTAGCTGTAAACCATACCTCCTGCTGAGCGCATCTACCACCATGTTCTCCTTCCCAGAAGTATAGACTATCTCAAATTCATAGTCTTGGAGGAACTCCATCCATCGCCGATGTCTCAAGTTCAAGTCCTTCTATGAGAAGATGTACTCGATACTCTTATGGTCGGAGTAGATGGTAAACCATTCACCCATAAAATAGTGTCACCACATCTTTAGATCAATGACCACTACTGTTAAATCTAGGTCATGGGTCTCATAGTTCTTCTCATGATATCGCAATTATCATAAACCTTAGGTGATCACTACTCACTCCAACATCAGGACACAACCCAATTTGGTCCCTGATGCATCACAGGAAACTACATACTTAATTCCCTCCTCTAATAGTCTCAAGATAGGGTCACTCATTAGTCTTCACCTCAACTCCTAGAAACTCTGTTGGAACTTCTCCATCCACACGAAGGGATTTCTTTTATTTTTCAAAGACGATAAGGGTGCTGCTACTCTGGAAAAGTTAGGCACAAACCTCTGGTAGTATCCATCCAACCCTGCGAAACTCCGTACCTCAGTCACACTTCTGGGTGGCTCCCAGGAAATCACTACATCTATCTTCGTTGGATCCACTACAACTCCAGCCTCTGAGATAACGTGTCCTAGAAAGTGGACCTCTCGAATCCAAAATTGGCACTTTGAGAGCTTCTTGTAAAGTTGGTGCTCTTAGAGTGTATCTAGGACTATCTGTAGGTGTGTAGCGTGCTCCTCCTATGACACCGAGTATACCAATATTTCATCAATAAAGACCACCATGAAAAAATCGAGGTAAGACTGGAAGATACTATTCACGAGTATCATGAAAAATTTTGGGTCATTGGTTATGCCAAAGGGAATTACCAAGAACTCATAGTGGCCATACCGGCATTTGAAGGCTATCTTAGATACATCCTCATCTCGTACCCAAAGCTGGTCATAGACTGACCTGAGGTCATTCTTGGAGAACCACCTCACTCCCTTCAACTGGTCGAAGAGGTCATCAATTCTTGGAAGTGGATATTTGTTCTTCACTGTCACCCGGTTCAGGCGCTAGAAGTCCATGCATAGCCTTAATCTCCTGTCTTACTTCTTGGAAAACAACACTGGGGCTGCCCATGGTGAAATGTTAGGCCTCATGAAGCCCTTTTTCTACAAGTCCTCTATTTGTACCCTCAACTCACGAAGCTCCGTAGAAGCCATCTGATATGACATTGTAGATATCATTGTTTTCCCTGGGTACAGATCGATGTCGAAGTCTACATACCTACAAGGTAGTAGTCCTGGAACATTGTCTGAAAATACATCCTCATACTCATCCACCACTAAAGGAAAGATTGGAATCATCTCGTCCACTACACCAAGGTTGAGGTTATCCAACTGGTGATTGATCGGTTTGCACCCACCTCTAAAAAATTATGTCATGTACTGCAAGAGTTCCCTTATCACCGGTGAAGGAAAACCTAGTCCCATCCCTGTAGATACAATGCACTCTATGCCTAATATAGTCGATTTGAGCATGGACTATAGATAACTAGTCCATACCCAAGATTATGTCGTAAGGCCTCGACGCCACTAATAGGATATCACAGCCAAAGCTCTCACCTCATAGAGTAAGCTCACACTACTAGCACCAGTGCGTAATTGTCGAATCTCCTCTCGTAGGAGTCTCTAATCGTAAGGATCGAGCCAACGGCTCCACCATAATTTCCAAGCTCCAAATAAGGTCTATGGCAAGGAATGAGTGATTGGAACCTATGTCTATAAGAATTGAATCCATAGTGGAGAATACACATATCGTACCTCTAATAATCTATGGAGCATCATGATCATAGGCCTCTATCGCTTGGAGCTAGCGTCGCCCCTGTTTGCCAGCTCCCTAAGCCTGTGGTGGACCACCTGGGGGTGGTGGTGGTAGCACCTCAAACCGATGTCCACTGCCTTCCACTTATCCTGCTTCCCTTCTAAGTCTACCAACTTGTGGACCACCTCTCTCAAAACTCTTCCACTACCTCATTGGCCCTTCGATCACCTACTGATCCTCTATGTGGTGGGTCAGACAGTCACGAGCCATGTGTTCCTACCCGCCGCACGAGTATCACACCCTACTCTTCTGATGACCCCTGCCACCTTGGTGTCCTCACACCACCGATTATGTGTCATGGTGTCTCCCTATGGATGGATTGGGATTCTTGGACCTCTAAGTCATCTATCGGATGCCTTCCATGGATGAATCGGCCACCTGTCGCCCGGTGGAAGCTCCCACCATCGGTGTCTACTCTGCGAGGAAACTCTCTACTAGTAGAGCTCGCTCTAGAACTCCAACCTAAGTGGGGATACTGAGGGAAATCACTAACACCCTAATCTCCCATTTAAGTCCCTTCTCAAATATCTGGGCTCTAAAGAAAGGGTCTTGTACCATATTCATAGAGTAGTGGGAGAGGTCTGTAAAACTCTCAGAGTACTCAGCCACTAGCAGGCTGCCCTGCTGTAGGTGAACCAGCTTATATATGTGCACTGAGTGTAAGGTCGCGGGGAAGAACTCCTCTTGAAAAAATCACTCGAAGTTGGATCAGGATAGGGTTTCCTCATTATGAGTCTGAATGGTCAAACTCCACCATCTCCCGGCCGAGCCCTGTAGAAGGATCGCGGCTAGAATCTCCATCTGGTCAAGTGGCATCCTCACTAAGCGGAAGACTCACGTCGCTGACTCCAGCCAGTCCCCAGTGACCTAAGGATCTATCTCTACCCTGAACTTGGGAGGTCTCTATCTCTGAAACTCATGTAGGTCAATGAGTCTACATGCATCCTCTACCAGTAATATAGGCACTAAATGTTGACCAATGGGTGGTGGTAACACTGGTACACCACCCGGTGGGGCCATCTCTAGAACTAGTCCCTGAACCAATGCCTCGTCACTAGGTGGGTTGTCCTCACAACTACATATCAGAATACTTGATGGCTATTTGCATGGAGGAATCCTGAAACAGATCAAGATGTACCACTGTCAATAGATTATACCTGGTGAGCTGACTCTAGTTCCAGAAGAACATGAGGAAATAATCAATTACTATATGATGCATGCAACCAAGGTTTTTATGTATAGAGCTGAAAAGCATAATTCAATGTCCTGGTGTATGGATATGTCAGTCGTCACACCAACATTGGACTCCCCGAACCTAAAAGTCAAACTTGAAACATTTAACATTGTTGCCCAAAAAAAGCAACAAACTCTAAATCTTTGAGGTAGAATTGACCACCTCTGATACCACTTTTTCATGACCCGTCCCCTGGGGCCTATGCTGTGACATCCCCCAAGCCCGCCTCATAAAGGCTAGGCATTGGAAACTAGCGCCAAAGGTGTCAACCTGCAAGTGGGAGGTGTTTGCCTGAGTACCTATACGCACACACGCACAACCACGTCCCAAAGATGGAAAGGTAAACATGCATGACACTAAACAACAACTAAGTAAAAGTAAAAATTATAGGTCAAATAGGCCAGAATACAAACCCAACAAAAGAAGAACTAAAAATAGGAAAGTAAAAGGAAACTCTGAAAGTTGTCCGCTGAAAACCCCACCTAATGGGTAAGTGTAGAGTATTTTCTAGAAGCTATAAAAGTATGCCCTGCTATCCTGGTCTCATTGGGCACCACTGAGTCCTGGGCCACCAATTCCTCCATCAAGGCGGTGGTCGTCTGCACCAGACACTACACATGCGAGAAAATCCCATGTAGGGGTGAGTAACAAAATACTCAATAGGGACCCCAAACTAAAAAGGAAATACCACGAAGTAATCTATAAGGAAAACCACGAAGCATGATCACGAAGTAAGACAGCTCACACCAGGTATAATCTACAGTAGAAAAGTAAGAACATTATTCATATCAATGAACACTTTGGACTGTTGAGGTACCCATCCAAGATGAGTAACATGGGTCTGTTGGGTCACATAGATCCACTTGTAGTTGATCCACACAGGGTCACTTAAAGCTGATCCACACAGGGTTGCTAGGAGCTGATCCACATAGGTTCGCTAGGAGCTGATCCACACAGGGTTTCTAGGAGCTGATCCACACAGGGTCTCTAGTAGATGATACACACAAGGTCTCTAGGAGCTGATCCACATGGGGTTACAATCTTCTTGTCTCAACCAGCCGTAGGATTCCTGCACGAACTGTTCTTGATTTTTGGAGAAACTAATCCTCAATCCAATCATCATATATCAACTTATAATAAATTCTCTTTAGATCATTCAAAAAGAACTGCCTCATCACAAGGGTTCCAATTCCTCAAAAATCTCATCAATCGGACATACGGTTTGAAAGTTATTGATGTTTTTTTCAAAAAGGGGTCGGTTGGGTCTGGGTCCGATCTGACCTGACCCGGGTCCCGTCTGACCCGACCCAGGTCTGATCTAACCCGTTGGACCACGGGTCTAGCCCAACCCACTAGGGTAGGCCACACCCTTCTCGAATGCATGGTGCATCCGGGCATTCCACCTCACGACCGGTTGTGTCGGCCGCCCGTTACCCCTCACACACAGTCAGAGACCACGTGCCACGTAAAGCCGCAACCCATGGTTGCGAGCCACTCCACTGACATGTCCAAGAGGCCATTTCTACCACTACTAGCTTCTATAACGGAGGCTAACATCTCCTTCCAAATCTTCATGGATTGTTGGGTCAGTTTGGTGGTCCTTTCTTCACGTCGCTTGCTCCTACGGCCTCTGGGGGATGTCATCTTCCCTAAGATAGCCTTGAATCCTCCTTGCCACCATTTTCAAATATTCATCCACAAAGAACACACCAAAAATCCACAAGGTGGAGGGGCTCGGGCCTTGTTCTTGTCAGCCCATTCCCTCCTCATTAGTTTATTAGAAACATGATATAAGAGATTGAAGTTCCATCACAATTTAACCGTGATGAAATCTCGAGAAAAGGGTATCCTCCCACAAGAACAAGTGATCTGCGGATCAACTTGTTTGTGGGTTGATCCGCATTTGTTGTTTATAATGAAGAACGTGATACTTTAATTCAAAAATAATAAACCCCTACCTGAGTCAGATCGCTCATTAGTGAAGAACGGTGTCGTTTAATTCTTCATTTTATGATCCTCCATTTATTGATGTTGTTTGATCATTGTTAGTGAAGATCCATTCAAAGGGGGGTTAGCATTCATATTCATCACCCACCAGAGCTTCAGAGCAGAACCAGGATTGTGCCAACAATCTCGTTTTGTCTGCTTGGCCATTAAAGGATGAAACACGAATCAGTTTTTCGGTTACGTTTCTGTTACAAAGTTGTTACGTTGTTTCATTTAATGAAACAGCATATTCAGTTTTGCTTTTTTGGAAACCCATTGAGCTGTAACAATTTGAGAATTTAGAAAAATAAAATAAAACGAGTTTATTTTATTTTTAACTTTTTTTCTTTAAAAATTCCAACAAATAACTTTTTCCCTTGACCCGTGTCAGTCGAGGTTAGGTCTATTCTAGGAGAATCCTGTCATTCTGAGTTCAATGGTGCCCTTAGATTTTTTATCAGAGCACCGATTTAAAATTTAGAAAAAACCCACTCACACGTTTATTTAAATGAACTAAAAAAGTTCAAAATTCTATTTTAGGCTCACCGGGCCTCGAAATCAAATGTCGTCAGAACGTTTGGCCTATAAATAATTCCATATAATTTAAAAAAAATTACATAGAATTTTCAAGACATTACATTTCACACCAGCCACCCTAGGCCAGCTAGTGGAGACATCGATTTTCCAGTGAGGCCCACTAGCTTTCTGGTGGAGCCTGGTTGAGTTTTCATTAAATGAACCCCGTGGGTTTTTAATTACAATAATTTTTTCCTTGTTTAATACCCAAATATAACCCTACCCCCCCCCCCCCATTTTTAACCTTATACCTCCTCCCTTAACTCTTGATCTCTCTCATTCACCTCCACTTGATTTTTTAACATTGGATCAATCTGGTGAAGCTAGATCGGTAATTTTTCTCTAGATCTGCACTAAATTAAAATTCTTCATTGAGATATGAGCATAGATATATAATGGATCTATGATTTTAATTTGAATAAATTGATGGATTATTCCCTCCATAGATCGGTGGTGGATTCGATGTGTCGATGGAATACCCTTTACTAGAGCTAGATCTCTCATAAACAGTGGATATTTCTAGGTAAGTTATCATAGATTGATCATATTAAGACCTTATTATTCTTGAATTTCATCTTGGATCTCTATTATGATTATTAATTGATGTTGTATTGATGTTCATTGAATAGAATCAAGGTTCTCTTCTATATTTGACATGGAATTCAAAATCTATTCTTTAATCACCAATGGATCTAGTGAATTGGCATCATCTTCTTCAACATATCTTATAAATAGTTTTGTTGATAAACTCCACGAGGTATGTGATTCTAGAAATACCCTTCTTGTCATGGAACCTCATCAGGTATCTTTTCAAATCCTCATCTTTAATGAACCAAAACCCTTCATAGCCATCCTTAATAAGCGAACTAGTTTTTTGTGGGTGAAAAATGTGATTCAGTATTCGATCCTTTGATGAATATTAGAGTAATTTATCATCAATATTAATTTAGGAATATCTTTACCATTTAGGTCCTTGTTGTACTCTTGGTTCCTTGTTATAATTATTATGTTGGCATAGCTTGTTTGACCATGATTGATAGTGATCGCATGTGTGTGTGTAGCCCATGAGACCCATATAGGAAATTTGATTCCATGAGTGTTTCTAGTTTTTCTTGTTACCATGATTGATATTGATCACATGTTGTTATGTTTTGCTACTAGATTATCATGATGACATGTTATGCTCTATCTTATTATGCTATGTTCCATTGTGTGTATTTACCATGCCATTTGTGGTTTTGTATTTGGTACTCAGAATAGGTGGACTTTCATGGTATGGTTTTCCCTTATAGGGAGAGTACACATGACATGCATTGATGATGATGATGGACCCATACACATGGTATGAGTGTGACGGCCTTGTGGCTCAACCCTAAACTCGATGCCTTATGGATACTGAGTAACATGTTCATAGTCGGTCTTATGGACCAACTATAAACTCGATGCCTTGTGGATATGGAGTGACATGTTCATAGTCATCCTTATGGATCAACTAGAAACTTGATACCTTGAGGATATCAAGTAACATGTTCACCAGCCTTGTGGCTAACTCTTGATCACTTCCAAAATATTTTGATTATTCTTCCAGTATAGAGATTAAGTGTATACATTCAAGGGTTGTAGTTTCTTGGTTAGTACATGAACACTCAATATATGTTTGTTTATTCTTGATTGGAAATTTATTATAATCATGGAATACACCTGTTATACGTGTGCACACATGTTAAGGATGAATTGGTTGTGTCTTACTAGGTTTTATTACTCACACCCAACATGGTCATCTTGATGCATGTGTAGAATTCAAGATTAGGGATTCAAGAAAGGGAAAGAGTCCCACAACATGTTGTTGAGTTGAGGATCATGGATATGGTAGTGGTTCCAAGATAGAATTAGGGGGATTTCCACACAAAAAATTCTTATTTATCTATTTTCACCTTTATACTCTGGTTTGGATTTCCATATTCGGTAATAATTTATTTATATGTTTGACATGGGTGACTCTTGTTATATTATTATGATATTTTATCTTCCTTCTTGATACTCTAATATGTTTTATATTTGTTTATTCTTATGGTGTATGGTTGTGATTACCAAGGGTATAGTATTCCCACTGATGACATTCAAGGCCTTGCTGCTAGTTAGTATCCTCTTGCATACAGATTTATGAACATGAGGCCATATGGTTCTCTGACTTATACTCAATGTTTCAGCTATGGGTGTTACAAAATTGTATCAGGGCATAATTTTCTTCTTTTATTCTTTGTTATTTTGGGACATGGTAAAAAAGAGATAGTTTTTATAGTACTCAGGTAGGGGAGTTTTCATGTTCATGACCTTCTCATTCAAAACGGACCTCTGATTTACCATTGAAGAGATTGTTTTTATAGTTTTATGGGATTTGGGTGTGTTTATACATCATGATTAGGCATTTAGGATCACATTCCATATATATACCTATTGAGAGATACAATTAGTTCTTTAATTTAATGACTTGATTAGTGAAATATATTTAGAATAGAAATATATTATCTATTGAGTGACATATCTATATTCTCTACTGATGTGATATATCTATTTGGAATTAATTAATTGAACTTGATCATTCTATTATGTTTTGTATATATATGGTTGTGACTAATGTATGGGTATGGTGAACCTTGAGAAGTGTAAGGAGAAATGTACCTTGGTTTATGGGTAACCTCCTAGGAGAATCTTTTTATTATCCCATAAACTATTTATGATCTGTATTAATGTATTTAAATGATTAAATGTTCATTTCTGATTTTAGAAAAATGATGCATCAGAGATGCTTGGATACTCCTGCTAAGGATGACACACCAGTTTCACCACAGGATATGTAGGAGGATTCACATGAGCATGCTCACACACCAACACGAGTGGTTCAGGAATTGGGACCACTCTATCTTGGAGTCTTTTGGATTATACCTACCCATGGTGGAAGAGTAGAGAGGACCATGGTTGACTACGCCCATGACTTTCAACTCCAGCATCTTTCAACCTTTCAGGGAAATGGAGAACCATAGGATTTCGATGACTGGATAAACATCAAAGAGGGGATATTAAACTTGTTCAAGACACCATATGAGTGATTATTCAATCTAATTGAGGTTCCATGCAATACCTTGACTGTTGATAATGTCTTAGAGAAGGATTAATAAATTGGAACTCTTTCATCCTTCCATACTCAAGTGGGTGGACATCCTACTGCTATGGGGAGTGTGTCTTCTAATGGTATGAAGAGGAATACTAAGTATTTGTGGTAGGATAGTGGTAAGAAGGTTGATTGGTGTATAGCTTCTTCAAAATCCTAAGGATGAGTTCTATAATGCTTTATTTATGGAAAGGACAAACATTATTACAAGTTTTACCCAGTGCCTCAGAGTAAGTATCGTTAGTGTGGTAATATTTGATACCTTTAGAAATTATGCTCCGTAGATTTGAGGCCAATATTTCACAAGGGTATAGGAAATATGTGATATATTACCTAGAGATCTGGCCAAGGACCACAATAGCAGTCTGATACAATAATAACTTAGGAGATTCATGTACCTCAAGGTCGGTGTTATAGAGCTGAGGTAGGTTGAGTGTATGTAGTGGATCGGGATCCAAAAAATGGTGGAGATATACTATCTACTATTTTAGGTACAGTATTGATCACTTCTACATTGTCTACTACTTTTTTGATACTAGTGTTTCTCATTCCTTTATATCTACACAATTTGTTGATTGATTTGACTTAATCAAAAAGTTGTATTTTGAGTTTCTTTCCATTGGTGCACCATTGGTAAATAAATTAGACTATATTCATTGATTCCTAGAGTTTCCAATATTCATTTATAGTTATGGAAATTTGTGAGACTTCATGATTTTAGAGATGATGAGCTTCAGTGTGATTCTTACCATGTACAGGTTGACCACATTTGGAGCCCAAATTTATTTCTCTTAGAGATAAGTATCATTAATATTTACAAAGGGAGAAAAATATATGATGACTGGTGAGTAGTATTTGGGAGCAATAAGAGTGGGTCTAGACATAAGCCATCATGGGACAATTATATCATAGATTTCAGGCTTGGATCTTTCATCGGGAATAGTGGTATCCCCTTTTCTTTTCCTCTAATTTTGGATCTATATTAGAACATTTTCTTGGATAACTTCATAGGTATTTCCCAAAATAGGGTAGTTGAGTTTGAGATAGAACTTATGCCAAGTGTACAACCCATTTAAATACCCCCTTATCATATGGAATTGGTCGAGTTGAAAGAGCTCAAGGTACATATTAGGGACTTGGAATGGAAGGGTTTTATCAAGTTGAGTATATCACCATGGGGTGAACCTCTTTTTTTCACTAATAAGGCAGATGTTTTTTTTTTTGAACTCTGTAGATTATCAAAAGTTGAATCAAGTGATCATGAAGAATAGGAACCCTTTTACCTGGATTGATTATCTCTTTGATTAATTATAAGGAGAATGATGGTTCTCCAATATTGATCTTCAATCTGGATATCACTATCTTTGGTTTAAAGATGAGGACTTTCTAAAGACAACATTTAGGAGGATGTATGGGCTATACTAGTACTTGGTAATTTCATTTGGACTAATGAATGTACCAAAAATGTTCATGGTTGTTATGAAAAAGATCATACACCCATACCTTGAATCATTCATTATGGTGTTCATTAAAGATATCCTCATTTACTCACCAAACCCAAAGTAGCATGTCAGACAACTTGAGATAGTTTTGATTGCACTTTGAGCATGTCATTTTTATGCCAAGATTACAAAGTGTCACTTTTGGATTCAAGGGGTGTAATTATTGGGGCATGTGGTTTCTGAGACTGATATATCAATAGACTCAAATAAATTAGAGTTGGTTATGTTTGGGAAACTTCCCCATAACATTTTTGAGATTATTATCTTTATGGTTTTAGTGGGGCACTATCAGTGATTTATCTAGGACTTATCCCATTTATCAGCACCTATGACTTTGATTATTAATAAAGGGGTGAATTTTCAATGGTTGGGCTAGTGTGAGGAGTATTTTATTGAGTTAAAGAAGAGGTTTTCTATAGATCCAAAGTTGATTCATACTAAGTACGGGATTGCATATGTCTTTTATTATGATGCATTAAGAGTTGGTTTTTGGGAATTTTTGTTGCATAGGGAGTTGGTAATAACTTATGGTTTATGTCAACTATGACCCCGAGATCAGAACTATCCAACCCATGACTTGGATCTAGCATTCATGTTCCATTATTTGAGGTGTTATAAACACTATATCTATAGAGAGAGATTTATTTTTTACATATAACACATGATCCTCTACTATATCTTCTCATAGTGGGATCACAATTTAAGTTAGAGGTATTGGGTAGAGTACCTAAAGACGTTCAACTTTGATATGGAATATACACCAGGTAAAGGTAACATCATTGTATATTCTCTTAGCCATAAGACACAGGTAGCCCAAGAGCTTGGTGAATGGCCTTTGGAGGAACAATGGCACTTGATAAGCTTATTGGCTAACTAGAGGCTGAATGCTTTCAAGGACTAGGGATTGATGACATGTTCCCCATTATTGATCACATATTATTTAGTATATCGGGTAAAGTATAATTAGGAATATAACCTAGAGTGTGTTTTAATGTAGGAAAAACTAGAAGGTGATGACATGTTCCCATTTTCTGATGTCTTACCTGCCATAGGATAAAGTCCAAGCACCAACATCCTAGTGGTTTTCTCCAGCCACTTCCATTCCCATGTGGAAGTGGTAGGATGTCACAAAGGACTTTTTGATGGGTTTACCCAAGAACCTGAGGATTCAGGATGTTGTTTAGGTGATAGTTGATCGGATAATGAAAGTTTATCATTTCTTACCAATCCATGAGACTCACTCGGTATATGAGGTGGGAAATTTGTATGTCTGTGAGATTGTATAGTTGTATAGAGTTCCCTTTAGCATTTTACCTAATGTTTATGTACATTTTACAGCATGGTTTTGGCATGGTTTTTAAAATTCCTTAGGGAAATAGCTGAGATTGAGCACAACGTACCTTCCCTAGATAGATGGATAGTCAGAGTAGATGATTCCTATATTGGAGGATATGATTTGATCCTAAATTATGGAATTTGGAGGATATTTTTATGATCATCTAACCTTGGTTGAGTTCATATATAATAAAACTTTCAAGTCTTTGATCCATATGGCACCTTATGAGGCTCTTTATGGTGGGCCATGATGTTAATTACTTTGTTGGCACAAGGATGGTGAGGAAATAGTTGTGGAGCATGTATGGTACAAGAGACCTCTAAGAGAGTGTGACTAATTTAGAAGAGGTTTATCATATATTAGAGTAGGCATAAGTCTTATTCTAACCATGTGAGGATACCTTTGGAGTTTTCTATAGGCAATTGGGTTTTTCTATGAGTGAATTTTTTGTTAAGCCATCGACATTTGAGGAAACAAGGAAAGCTAGAACCATGATATGTTGGACCCTTTGAGATCACTGAATGGATTAGAATAGTGGTGTGTAGTTTGGATATTTCTTCTCACTACTGAGGTATGCATGATGTGTTTCATGTGTATCAGCTCCAGAGTTACATTCCTAATCCTATGCATGTTATCAATTGTAAATATGTTGATCTAGGTACTTATGTGGAATTCCTGATGTGGATTATATAATAGAGCAAGAAAGAAATATGAAAAAAGACCCACCTATCTAAATTCTATGGTGTCATCGATGGATCTATGAGGAGACTTGGGAGTGGGATGAAGATGTTTGGGATTAATATCATGAGTTGTTTGAGTTGAACAGTTGAAGGTAATTCTTGAATATGATAATTCGTTATAGGGGGGATTATAACATCCTCACTTAATTAAAGGTATGAGATGCTTTAAGTTTATTAAATCCTCTATTCCTATTTTATTTCATCTCTATTATGGGTGTTTTGGAGGTTGGTTTTTTAGGAATTGATGTTTGGGGAGAAAATTTGAGGCTTGTACTTGTGGCGGTTGTAAAATACCACATGCTCATTGGGGGATTCCATTGACTAGCTGGTGGGGTTATAATGATTATGTATAAAACTACATACACCACTATCCATCTAGTAGTGCTGGAATAACCTAAGTGGTTCTTCCTTATGCGCAGCTAGTCAGGGAGTTTGTTTGAGTGTGTATTAAATACACCTTGTGGGTTTTTAATTCAACTCATTTTCCCCCTTATTTAATACTAAAATCTGACCCTAACCCCCCCCCCTATTTTGAACCTTACACCTCATCCATTAACTCTTTAGATCTCTCATTCATGTCCCCTTTTATTTTCAACGGTGGATCAATCTGAAGACTCTAGATTGGTAAGTTTTCTCTAGATCAATATCAAACTTCTCTTCTTCCTTGAGATATAAACATGGATTTATGAAAAATATATTATTTCTATGTGGGTATAATGATTAATTATTACCTCCTTAATATATTGGTGGTGGATTTTACACATTTACTACATTCCCTTGACCATATATGAATCTCTCGTGAATGGTGGACATTTCTAGGTAAGTTATCATAGATCAATCATATTGAGAATTTATTCTTCTGGAATCTCATCTTAGGTCTCTATTATGATGAAGGATTGATGGTGGATAAATGTTAATTTATGAGACCTTTGGTTCTCTTTTATATTTTATAAGGAATTCACAATTTTTTATTTAATCACCATCAGATCAGATGAATTGGTGTCCTTTTCTTCACCATATCTCAAAACTAGTTTTTTTGACGGACTTTATGAGGTATGTGATTATAGAAATACCCTTATTGGCATGGAACCTCCTTGATTATCTTTTATAAGTCTCTTATTTGATGAAATGGAACCCTTAATAGGCATCCTTGATGTGAAAACTATTTTTCTGTGGGTGCACAATGTGATTCGGGCTTTGATCCTTTGATGAATATTGGAGTACTTCAGCAAAAAGTTTAAGTTAGGAAATTAATTTACACTTAGGACCCTTGTGTACACTTGTTTACTTGATATAATTCTTTTGTTGGCATAGTTTGTTTTACCATACTTGATAGTGATAGCATGTGTGTGTGTGGACCGTGTAACCCGTGTATGATATTTAATTCCATGAGTGTTTCTAGTGTATATTATTACCATGGTTAATGTTGATCACATATTGTTTTATATTTTTACTAGATTCTCATGATGACATGTTATTCTCTATATTATTATTATTTTCACTATTGTGTGTATTTACCATGCCTTTGGAGTTTTTTTTCATTGGTACTCGAAATAGGTTGACTATCATGGTATGGTTATCCCTTAGAGGGAGAGTGAAGATGACATGTGGTGATAAGGACGATGGGACCATACATAGGGTAATAGTGTGATAGCCTTATGGATAAACTTGAAACTTGATGCCTTGTGGATACCAAGTAAAATGATCTCAATCTGTCTTGTGGCCCAACTAGAAACATTATTCCTTGTGGATATCGAGTAACATATTCACAGTCAGCCTTGTGGCTCAACCCGAAATTTGATGCCTTATGGATACTGAGTAACATGTTCACAATCGGCCTTGTGGATCTACTAAAAACTTTATTCCTTGAGGATATAGAATAACATTTTCACCATACTTATGGATAGTTCTTGATCACTTCTGAAATATTTTTATTATTCTTATGGTATAGAGCCAGAGTAGGTATGATAGGGCCATGCAGTGGCATGGTTTACACATGAATGCTCAGCATATGTCTTTTTATTCTTCCTTTCACATTTATTATCATCATTGAATATTCTTGTTATACTTATCCACACGTGTTCAGGATGCATTGTTGGTGTCCTACTAGGTTTTATTATTGCCTCCCTACACAGAAATCTCAATTTGTGTGAAGATTTCATGATTAGGTATCCAGGTGAAGGAAAGGGTCATATGGAAGATTGTTGAGCTAAGGAGAATGGAGCTAGTAGTGGTACCGATATGGACTTTAAAATATATTTTTTAGTGTTATTCTTATTTATCTTATTGTATCTTTATACTCAGGTTTTTCTTACAACATTGGAAGCATAGTCATATATATGTGTGACATGGGTGAATCTTATTATATAATTATGATATTTTATCTTCAACCTTCATACTATAAGTTTTATTATATTTGTTTATTATTATGGTGTATGGGTATGATTATTGATGTTATAGGATCCCTACTAATGAAATTCAGACCCTCTTCGCTAGTCGTAACCTCTTGCATATGAGGAGGTGCACATGAGGTCTTGTGGCTCTCTAGATCGAACTTGGTGGTTCGGGTTGGGGTGTTACAATGAATATTAAGAAGAAAAAATTTTATTACATATTATCTACTATGTTAGACACAACCATAAAAATGAAAGATACTATAAAGGAATGGTCAAATCTTGTCCAAATTTACAAGTGTCTTAAATATGATTTATTTGAAAATAAAAGATCAAAAAATTTGATGTAACCAAAAATATCATATGAACTTTAAAGAGAAATTTTTTTATTATTCTATCAGTGGATTACTTATTTGAGTTCATGGGATGGAAATGATTATAATAACTGATAATTTTAATTATTTAATTATTTCTTAATGATCTTATTTTTTTTATAGATTATATTATTATCATATAAAAAAATCATACAAATCATCATGGTTGCTATTGATGAACATTGACCAAATAATTTTCTATTATAGATTCGAAGTTTGGTAAGTTAAATTTTTTTACTTCCATAAATATGAAATCAATATTTTATTTATTATAATAATAACTAATAAAAAAAATTAGGTATCAAAATATAGAAATAAAATTGATAGTCAGTTATATGCATTGAGTATGTCACCATCTAAATTTTTAAAATCTAATAATTCTTATTTTATAAATGGATTTCAATTTCATATACACATAAATAGTGATTTGATAAATCAATTAATAATAGTATTTATTTAAAATTAACCCATCATAAAGAAAGTGAAATTGAATTTTATGGAAAGATAGATGAAAAAAATATGTTATCATATCTAAGAAAAAACTATATAACAATGTTTAAATGTCATTGATTTGATATTAATTAAGGGTTTCACATTTGTCCAAGGCATGAAGTTTTTTCTATTAAGTATATAAGTCATAATGAAACAAATAATCCATTTATACTAGCACATCAACTAGACTATATTTATTATACAAATTATTGTTCATCTATGATAGATTTCAATGATTGATGGAGTATAATAAAAAATGATTTTTTTTTATATTAAGTTTATTAGGAATGAAAATGGTTCTATAGAGTTGTAAAATATTTAAATTTTTCAAGATATGTCACCAAATACATATATTACTCGAAGTGATATAGATTTCACTAATGTGACTTTGAAATTAAGGGACGATGGTGATAATAATTTGGATGACATTAATCTCAATTAACTTAAATAATGGGATATTATAAACATGATGATATTATATAAATTAATGATGGTGATGAAGAATTTAAATATGTTGATGGTACTAAATATGTATATAAATAAAAATAATGAGGTGTTAACTAATAATATAATCACAGTGAGTATATATTGTTTTTTTCTACTAAATATTTATTAGTTTTCAATATTTTATTCTAGTATTGAAAATTATTAGTAGTTAATATTATTTATATATTTTTAAATGTTTGAAGATAACTTGGATGGTTTTTTCATATCTTGGTTGAGGATCAACTTCCTAGTGATGGAACCCAATTCAATAATTTGATCCACATATTCGGGATTATTATACTGCACTATTAACTAGGATGTGTTAATGCCCTTCCATATTGATGACTTTTAACTTTGTTTTATAGTGGTGTCTATCTCTTGATTTAAATACTAATTTAGGGACATAAGTTAAAACATATATTTGTTACAAGTAAGAGGTTTCATGTTGTATTTTTTACCAATCACTAAAGTTTTATGGAAGAAGGTGATAATCAATGAAGGTTGATGATGATGATGAATGTTTGAAAAAGGTCATGTGTTTCTCAAAAGTTCTATAAATAGAGCTTGGTACTTCAAAAGTAATATCCAAAATCTATCAGTGGAAGTTCCAAAATTTATGATGAAAAGTTTCAAAAGTTAATATATTCTAGAAGTTTTGATCTTTTGAATGAGTATGGATGTAAATTGTAATTTTAAAAGTGATTCAAGAAATGGATGTGAGGTTGTGTTTAAGAAGAGTAGTTCTTAAAGTGGAAGACTGGAAGTTAAGATGTTATAGTGATGTTCTAAATGTTATGAAGGTATAATTTTGAAGTCTAGAAGTTGTTAAAAATTTATATTTCTAGATATTAGAAGTCTGTAAGTTAAAGATATTTTATAAGAATAAAAAATTTGTCTAACAATTGTGATTCCTTGTATACTTATAAGTATTCTTATGCTGAGTTGTTCTGATGAAATGGAAAATTACCTGTGTATGTAAGGGTCACTAAAACCCTCATTTTCATGTGTAAAATGATATCCTATAAGATATAAAAGTCATTGATTATTTTCGATTATATAAATAAAATGATATTTTGGTTTTCTTTTCACTAATTTGAAATGGTTTTCGATGTGAATTTTAAATAATTTTTTTAATCATGGTTGTTTCCTTGTATTGATTTCTATCCAATCCATTTTTTTAAAATGTTTTTGAGATGATAGATATTCATTTCCAAACTATTTTTATTTTCTTTAATTTATTTATTTATTATAGTATAATGATGTAATAATGATGAACATAGATTTAATTTAAAAAATGATACATTTTAATTTTTATATTAATTGATTTTTTATCATTCACAATGATTATATTGTATTTTTTTGTATTTTGTAGTTAATTTATCCTTTTTTATAATTATTTTTATTGATATAGTAATATTGTTAATTTAAGTCCTATTACTATTATTATTTTTAATATATTTATTTTAGATATTATTAGTTATATAAAATTTTACATTATGATCATTATCACAATTTTTAATATTATATTATTATTATTGTATGTGATAGATTTATTTATAATTATATCTAATTATATGTTGAATTATTATTATTATTGTTATATATTAAAATTAGATAGTATTAATTATTATATAACAAGATACATTGTTATTATTAATAGTATTTTATCATATTATTATTAGATATTATAATTTTATTCAATTTAATTATTATTATTATTATGTTATTATGTTATTAGTATAATTATAACTAACATAAACAAAAAATTATATATTATTATTATTATTATTATTAAGATTGGGGGAGGTATTATTATTAAGTTATTTTGAAACCTTTTTTAACACTTCATGCTTACACTGTATATAAATATAGTGTGACATCATATAATAATATTAATCAAATGTTCCTCTCTCCTCACACATTAAATTCATGAGTTCCCTCCCTCATAACCCCAGACCCTTCTCTACTCTTTAATAAATTCACCTCTCTCCTCTCTCCTCTCCCTGAGTATCTCTTTCCTCCGCTCATTCAATGTCTCTCATTTAGAATCATTCTATCCTCTTATTAATATAAAATTTTATTTTTAAAAGTAGTTTTAATATTTCAAAAACTTTATTTTTTTTGTTTTCAAAGGTTATCCTTACTATCTATTATTTTTACAATATATTTATTATGATTTTCCCATTTTTTCACCCTTTTGTTTGAATATGTTTTATATTTCTATAAAAAATTTATTTTATTAGATTTTATAGGATAAATTATATATAAAAAAGGTAAAATATTTTTCTATAAATTAAATATATTGATTTTGAAAAATAGTATATAAAAAATTGATTTTATGTAATATGTCTTCACATTAATTTTGTATTTCATATAAAATATAATTTTATCCCACTCTCTATATTATATAAATTAACTATAGAGAAAATATAAATTTAATGTACAATAATAACTTTTTTAGAAGAAAAATTATTTCACACCACCACTGATAGAAACCACATCAACCATGAAAAAATCCAAAGAAACAAAAAAACAATCTAAAGAATAATGTTTTAAGTAGATAATACAAATAAAATAATTAAAACATAATAAGAAAATCCAAAACCATGAAATATTAACTCTACCTTCATGTACCATTGACGAAACCTTCAAAATAATAAATATGATAGGTATTTAACCATTTGAGTTTTCAGATTTAGTGATAAGAGAGATCTTTTTATTTAAAATCTCGTTGTGCGTGTGGGATTTGAAGAGATATATTTTTATATATCTATTTTTTATAAGGTTTTATTTGTAGGTTATGGGAACCTTTTGAAGTTGAAGATATAATATATAAAATATTATATATACTTGAAAGGGAGCCTATGGAACCTTTAAAAATGATAGAGAGGATACTTGGGTGACAAATTCTATCCTATAGGATCAAGGGAGTTCCATAAAATGTAGTCCACTAAGAGGAGGAAGGGTGCTTCCATGTTTGTGGTAACATGTGTGAACCGTTGGTGATGGTGAGTGAAGAATTGATGGTGCATATCCAATGTAATGGGATACTGCATTTGTGGTATAATGTGTGGAGTTTCCACAATTACTCTATGAAAATAATCAGCAACATTCTAGGTTTCAAGCAATTGTATCTAATGTTAAGAAACCTTGAGATATAAACTTCAAGGAGCGGGCAAGCCATCAGTGCATGGCTTGGGAGGCTTGATTAATAGAACTAGGAGAAGTCATAAAAGTGGTATTGGAGTATAACATCGACATTTATGTATTTATGGATCAATATCTATAAGTTATTGGTGTTTTTTCACTAAAGGGTTTTAATATCAAGGAGTATTCTATAATCGGTAAACCAAAACTATTGTTATTCACATTCTATTTTTACATAAAGATATTTTATTAATGTTTTTATTTAAAAGATTAATTTATATGTTTTATAATTTTAATTTTATATAATGGAAATTATTTTTGTATTCATCAAATCAAAATTTACTTAGGATGAGTTTTGGGATTTTTTAAAAATAGTTGATTTTTTTGTGAATAGTGGAAAAACTAATTTTTCAAATACTGTCAATTTTATGACATCATCATGATATAAGATTGAATTTAAAGTTTGTGATACCTTTTCTTAAGACCAAATATATATTTAATAAGTAATATATTTCACTTAAAAATATAATAATGAGCTTAAAAATATATGATTGACATTTTGGAAATCAAAATAATGTTTTTAATCAAATAAAAAATATTTTGGTAATTTTCTTATAATCAAGTTTTTTCATGATTTTTTTTTGGTTTTGGTTAGGTTTTAAGGAAAAATTAGTCTCATTTTATTTAAAATAATTCAATTAGTTACATGGGAGTAAACATTTTTATGTGATTTTAGTATAAAATCATTTTTATTCTTAAAAGGCATTTTTCTATAAACTACTTTTGTTGCGATATATATACTTGTTTTAAAATTAAATTTTACAACGTATAGAAATTTAATATTATTAAATTAATTTAAAATTTGGAATCAATAGGTTCAAATTTCGTAATTCAGTTAATTTCATTTTTTTTATAATTAATAGTAACTCTGGTGCAAATTTATCACTGCGGTAATGGTTAAAAGAGTTAAAGAGGGGGTTAAAACTAAGATATAAAGTTTAAAATTTCATAAAATATTGTTTAAATTTTATTTTATAAGTTTATTTTAACTTATAATTATTCTATATGCAAAATATATCAATTTGGTGTCACTTTCATGTGAGTAAGACATTTAAATTAATTTAAAATTAAGGATATTTACAAGTGTGTCACTCCCATCACTTATAAAATTATACCTCCACTTCTCATTTATTAACACATTTTATGAAACTTATATCATACAATACCTACCAAAATCACTCCCTAACTATCCTACTCATGTATTATAGGTCCTAGTCTCCTCAAAATACCAACCTAAGTAGCCTTAAGGTGTAATTAAAAGGAGGTTGTCTAAAGACGTGGTATAACTCTTAATCAAGTCCCTTAATGTTTATTTCTTCTTCCACATACATAAAAAGTATCATAAACATGATTATATAATAACATAATCATATTTTATATACTAAAATTTTATTATTTTTATGGTATAACCCTTTTTTATCTCCTTTTTTCATCCATTGGAAAATGATAACATCGATCATGCATATGTGTGGACTGCTACCTCCACGAAGTGATGTGATTCATTTTTTAATTATGTATTACATGGATAGTAATATGTATGGATTTGATGAATAAATATGAAATTTATAATTTTATTTTTATTATGTAAAATTAAACCCTTTTCTATTTCATTTCCCTTCAATCCATTAGAAAAATGATAATTTCATTCATACGTACGTACGAACTACCACCTCCATGAAATGATGTGCTTCATTTTTCATGAACAGCTTTCATGGTTGATAATAAAATTGTATTTAATGTATAAGAATGATAATTATAATATTTTTAATATTATTGAGATGATGAAACCATGACCAAGGTGCAAGTACTAGAACCGTTGAACCTAAACATGTATGGAAAATGGAATCGTTAACACTCAAATATTGATTTTAACAATAAATCATTAAAAATAAATTAATATTATCTATTAAGATAAATAAAAATTTTGTTTTGAAATATATTTATAATAATTATAAATTTATTAAATGGGATATTATAGCATGTACAACCAATCTAAATCTGAGGTAAGATTTTATTTCACAATCTCATTATTATTTATGATTATTTATGTTTAAGTTTCCATTGGGATAATTATATGATATTTATATATTAAAACCCATCTATATTCTTCCCATGTAGTTATATTTGGGGTATTTATGTTTTTCCTTCCATTTTCCTCTCTTTGTAACTCAAAATACCAAGGAATGTTTCTAAAAAACTGACCATATTTCTCCTCATTGGTCGGTGGCCTTTTTCTTACATGGGAATGTTCTTTAAAATTGTTTATGGAAGTTATTATTTACTTTTAAAATATTATTAAATATATATTTTTAAAACCTTTCACTTTATTTAAAAATTATTAAAAAGTGTCTTTTTAAACATTTTCCATTAAGACATGTTTTGACTCTTAACAAAGATGGAAAATAATCTTTTTTTAATGTTTACCACATGAACACCTTTTTACCACCATCATAGAAATTATTCATTACCAAGATTAATTTAAAAGTTTCTATAGTATTTAAAATATAATACCATCTCCATTATTCTAGGAATTTTTAGTTTTAAATTTTTTTTAAAAATAAAATCATATTTCTTCTTGATTTCAAAGTGACTTTTTAATGTCATTGTAAAAGAGACTTTTCATCTATGTTAACATCCTTTAAGGAATGTTATGCTATATCAGGGGTATATTCTAATGATATTATCTACCTTATTTCTTTGGATAACTTATAATCATGTTGTTCTATTTATTGACTGGGTAATATTTTTACATTTTATATACTAGTTTTGCAACCCGAATGTCCAAGTTAATTTTGTATTGTATTGTTATTCATTTCTTTAATATGATGAATGTATTAGACTTAATATGTGAATATAGAGGCCCTTTATAACCCCTAAATTAATTGGTATGTCTCATGAGACAAAATATTTTCTTTATTTGGTGTATGCCTTACCTATTTATGTATGATATCTTGGAACAAGGCCTTTGTGGTAAAAGTATGGTGCCTGATATTATATATTCTATCATTATGAAACTAGTTATTGTTATTCATGTGATTATTTATGTTATTCTATAATCCATGAATATATTCCCCTTTTATGATGTTTTTTATATATAATAATTGATTATTATTAATCTTTTCCATATTATTCACATTTTATTTATTCTATGATAGATTTATTTGTATGTTTCCCTTACTAATCATCTAGGATTACCCTTTATTGTGTTTTCCTTTCACTAGGGTACCAATAAGTAAACTTTGAATGATTTTAGGGATATACTAGAAGGAATGATAAATTTATCACTATAATTTTAAGTTTTATTTCATGTTTTTATTTGAAATTTGAAAATCATTTATGTATCTAGTCTCACAAGACTGGTAAACTATTTTATCTCATGGGATTCAATCACTTGTATTTTTACTAATGTAGTAAGTCAACCATTGAATCTGGGTTACTATAGTTAGTTAGTTATAGTTGGTATCCGAGAAAGTTTAGTGGGGCTATTGGGAACTAGATCTAGAATAATATAGTATATCATAATTATAATGTTATGATAAGCCCTTAAGATATTTAAGAAAGTATTCTAAAATATTTTACTTACTTAGGAATCATATTTTATGATTCAATATTCATGATTTTATATAATAATCAAATATATTTAATTATTTAGAAATGGATCCTAGTATAAGGAATAAAAACTGTATCCATTCACATAATTTATATAGTTATCACCCTATTAGGAAAGACAATGAATATGGAGCTAGATTAGAACAAATTATAACTATATTGTGGTAGTTATCTTAGGTTTTAACTAATACCCTTGCTCATGTATAGAAACCTATTGATCCCAAAAATGGAAAAATAATGTTGGACCACTTCATGTGACAACAACCTTCATCATTCAATGGGACTACTAATCCATTAGTAGTAGGTTAATAGATCAAGCCCCTAGATAATATATTTCTCACTTTGGGAAGTAATAAAAGAGAGAAAGTTACCGTGGTAGTTTATCATCTAAAGGTAGATGTTGATCATTAGTGGTCATTGATCTATAAAAATAAGGAGTTAGAGGAAATATATGTATGGAGTGAAATAATTTAAATGATATATTCTTAAAAAAATACTTTTCTCATGAGAGATGAGATAATATGGAGAAAAATTTCCTCAATATAATGAAAAAATAAGGATAAAATGTTGTCACATATGAAGCTAACTTTACAAGGATAACAACTCATATTGTGGATTATGTACGCAATCCAAGAAGTAAAATTGATCACTTATTTTTTGGGCTAAAACCTATCCTTTAAAGGTAATTGGTGTATCGGATATTTTCAACATATGAGAATATAATATCAAGTTCCATCAAGATAGAGAAATAATTCTCCAAGTCTTATGTTTTTCAAGTGAATTAAGAAAGGAAATTGGTGGATGAGCACTTTGAAAAAAAATATGACAAAATAGAATAAGGGAAGGGAGGAACTTCCAACATGTAATAATTATAGAAAGAAACATTGTGTTTCATGCTTAAAGAAAATGATAATTTTATTTAAGAATAGAGAGAAATACCATCAGGATGGTGATTGCAAGGGTAAGAAAGAAGTTTCCAATGTCTAATGATTTTATTGTAAGGATATGATGAACTATTCAAATGAATTCCCTAGGAATCAAGGTAATTTTTCTTATAAAGGTCCAAGGAAGAAATTAAAAGCTCATATGATCACTATAGCTTAAGTTTGAGTTCCAAATGATGTAAGAAATTCTTTATTCGATTTTGGATCTATACACTCTTTATATATTACATGTTTGCTGAGAGCATTAAATCATCCTCTAATACTCTGAGTAAAGGGTTTTCAATCAAGAAACCCAATGGTAATCTTATTACAACAAGGATATATCAATTAATCACTATTCATATGCATAGATATTCCCTAGTTGTAGACTTGATTGCCATGACTATTATTGACTCCTCAGTATGGATTAACTTTCAAAGTATAATGCAAGAACTTATTACTGAGATAAATAGATTATTATTTATGAAGGGGATAGATAATACCTTACTTTAAAGGGAGAAACTTAATTATATAAATATTTTATAGATCCACCTCTATTATCTCACCATAATGAAATTCAAGGATAATGTGAAGAGAAAATGTTATCTTTGGATGGGAAAGACACCTTAATGGTAGAGGATGTGACTGTTGTAAAGGAATACATTGATATATTTCCAAAATAATTACCAGTACATACACCTAAGCATGAATTTTAGTTTTATATTAAACTCATCCATGATAAAAAAAACATATACCCAATACTCCTTATAGAATGGTACCAGTGAAATTAGTAGAGTTGAAGAAACAACTATAGGAGTTGTGCAATAAGGGATTTATATTCTATGGTGTCTCACCTTGGGGACACCCTATCCTATTTGTGAAAAAGAAGAATGGGTATATGGTGTTGTGAATCAATTATAAGTATATTAATTTAATTTATATAAATAATAAGTATCATTTTCCTTGAATTGATTACTTATTTGATCAAATTTAAGGTAGATCAAAGCAGGAAAAAAGAGTTAAGCCGATCACTGAAGGAAGGATCTATAATTTCAAGTGGAGGTCATTTTTTATTTAAGGTGTCTCCATAGAAATTAGTTATAATATTTGATAAAAATGGGAAGTTAAGCCTTAGTAAACTTGGGTCATTCGAAATTATAGAGATAATTGTAGTTGTGGCTTACCGATTGGTTATGCCACCTAACCTCTCTAAATTACACAACATATTTCATGTTTTTTTATTGATGAAATACAAGTTGGATCCAATTTATGTAATCACCTATGATGGAATAGAGTTGTAACCTGAATTTTCATATAATGAAGATCCTGTCCAAATTATTGACACTAGAGAGAAAGTGTTGCGGAATCGGAAAACTCAGATGGTGAAGGTTGTAACAACCCAAAAATCTATCAATGGAGAATTACCTTCTTATAATTATTTTATATAGTATAAATCACATTAAATCACAAAAATAACACAATATAAACTTTATAAATTAAGAATTAATGAAATAATAAGTATTTCTAGAAGTTAAAGAACCTATACTGATTAAATAGTAACTTGACCTTTAGAATAGTAATGTGACTCTTATGAATAGTAAACTAGAAAATGGAATAGTAACCTCACCTATGAAAGTATAAATAAAATTTAATCATATTATAAATGGTAATATGATATAATTATATCATAGTATAAGTAAATAAGTGTTTTAAAAATTATTAATTAAGTGTTGGTATTTTTATAGGTCATAAATATTTAATTACAATTTTGTGATTAATTTAATAATTTAAAAGAAAGTTTATTTTTCATAAAATGTATTCATAAATTAATATTTAGTTATCTTATTATTATAAGATAATTTTATGAGACCTTAATTAATTTTTTAAAGTGTTACAAAATTAGTTATAATTTTTAAATTGGTATTTTCTAAGTAAATAGTGATTTTAATTAAAAATTAAATTTCTCATATTTGGATAATTATTTTCATAAAATGGATTTCATTTTTCAATTATATGCATTTAAAAATAGTTTGGGTGAATTTTTGGTATTTTTCTAAAATAGTTTAATTTTTGGTGAATAGTAAAATATAATAATTTATCATGAAACCAAAATACATGAATAATGGAGTCATAGTTGATGTATGATGATGTAAGCCCAAAATATTGAACTATACTTTATTATTTTAATATTTTTGATGATAATGATCAAACTATTCATATTCTTGAGGCAAAATAATAAACCAATGAGTAAAATAATGAGAGACACTCCTCTCCTCCACTATAAATATCACCCCTCGCCAGATCTTCTCCTCACACCTCTCAAGCTTTTATCCTTATCTAAATTCTACTAAAATCTATTACCAAACCTCTCCCCCATATCTATAAGATATTTTTATCATAAAAATACCAAAACATTTTCCCTAAGGAGGCTCTCAATGAGGATAAATTCAAGAGGTAAATTTCTCTTTCCCTTTCTTTTAATTTCTTCTCAAGTTCTTTCTTTTATTATTCTCTCATCACCTCCACTCATCCAAAAGTAATGATAACTCCAGTACATTACATATACCAAAATTTTATTATGTTTATGGAATAATACATCATCAATTCTTTCCCCTATCCTTTTGTTCAAAAAAATTAAAACATAGTCCTTGATTATAACATTCAAGGATGATTAGTTTTAAATTTCTATTACCATCTTCAAGGCTTGTCATGAAACCATTTTTATGGTTGAACTAGATTTTAATATATGTATTATATCTTATTTAATGTTCTTGAGCAATTATTTATACATGATATTAAATAATATAACAAATATAGTTCATTATGATCGAAAAACTTCTAAAATTAAAATATGATTATCATTAACATGTTATCTAATGATTCATAATCATATCTAAAAAATATAATATATAGTACCAATTAAACTTATGTTTTTTATTTATATCATATAATTTTAATTCTGGAGAATTATACCCATTCTACATGAACTTCCATACTTATATACAAGCGAACCGATCATGAAAACTAAGAAAACGAACAGTCTCAAATGATGAAATTGAACACTATAACTCATAAAAAAGACCATAAATTAAATTAATAAAATTATAATAAAAAAATTGAATGTATAAAAGTTTATGAATTGATTAATTAATAGATTTAATTTTATTATTCAGGACATTAAGATCAAGTATAGAACTGTTTCATACATAAGGTAAGTGATTCTACCCAAACCACCATTTTTTCTTCAGGTTACTCTCCCTCTCTCTATACTCCAATGTAATGCTTATTTATTTTTATGTACTTCTTATAAATTTTTTTAAATGTTACAAACTCTTTTATTAATGTCGTTTCATCCTTATTTTAGTGGGAAATACATGTTTTAAAAAGGTTCCCTTCTCAATTCTTCCTGATAAGAAAACCCAATTCAAGGGAACTTCTCGATTTTTTACCCATTTACAAGTGCACTAAAAAATCTTTTTTAAGACACCATTAATTTTATAAAATCACTCATTTTATCATGAAAAAATATATTGGTTAAATTGTGGTTTTAAACAAACAATTATTCTTTTTCTATTTTAAATAATCTTAAAAGTTTTCCCTTAACCCATACTAAAATGTTTTATTTATAAAAAATTTTAAACACTCTTTTCACTTAATTTTGACATCACTTATCATGATATATGCCTATATTACCTTAATAATGTTTGTTTATGATTTAAATACATCATTTCATGGACACTATTATGATATTCCCTTTTGATATGTCTTTTGACATGATTATGATACCCAATTATTTCCATGGGTAACCCTTGTGTTTATGTTTGCTTTATTATGTATGATTATTTATGAGGAAAAAATATCCATGAACATGTTATAATGGGTTTTCCCAGATAGTTATTCAATTTATTGGGTAATTTTTAGTCTCATGAGACGTCATGTGCAGCGGCCTTGGTGGTTATTCCTGACTCGTGCTCCATGTGAAATTGTCTTGGTGGTTAGCTTTGACCCATGCTCCTCCATGTGAAATGAGCTTTGAATCATGATAAATTAATGATTTATGTTGCTACCACATTACTATGATTCCATGATTATATTATCCCATGTTCTATATGTTATGATTCAATGTACTTAATCATGTTCTATGCTTTTTTATATCATTATGTTATGCCCTCTAACCCTTGTGCTTAGCTTTATTTTGATGTTTGTTTCCTTACTAGGCTTTTTAGATCATCCATTTGTTCATGTTTCCCCCTAGGTTATCCTATGAAGGTATAAGGGCTCAAAGTAAGTTAGGATCTCTTTATAAAGATTAAATAAAAGATTTTTTTTATTTTGGAATCGTTATGTTTAATTATATACCTAATCGCCAAGACACTAGACTTTATGATCCTTGGATTGTAACTATTGGTCAATTATGTAATAATAAGTGGAAAAGGATAGGTTTTCTATAGTTGGTATTAGAGTAAGGTCTTGTTATTTTTGGATATTATGAATAGATCACTTTATTAAGAACACTAGGGATAATTCTAATTATGAGAAAACATCCCTAAATTTTATTTATTATAGATTAAGTAGTTTATCAAGAAAATACATCCCTATCTAGATACTAAAAGTGTATTTGGATTTGATGCAAATATACCTAGGAGTAACAAATCTGATAAGGTGTTTTGGGTTTGACTTGGGGTAACCTGGTACACAAAAATGGTCCTTACTGTGCACCTAGTTTTACACTCCTGGGGGATATGCTTTGGTAAATTAATAAGCTTATCATGAACCATTATTAAGGGAACAAAAAAATACCATAAGAAAATATATTTTAGGAAAAATATCATGGATAACCTAGATTGAAACCTAGGTAATCACAAGTTAGGATATAATTTTCCTTTATAAGTTTATCCTTTTATGTTCAAAGTTTCCTTTTATTATTCTTATTAGTAAAGTATTCAATACCTCTAATTGTACCTTATTTTTCTTAGTTAATGGATGGGAATATAATAACTCATGCCAATAATCAATGTGATAGGAAATGTAATTATTTCCCTAATGATATTCCAAATATGATGGGAATGGATGCTTAAAACTTCATGACAGTACTTTCTCAATTAGATCAAGTTATGAATAATGACTTCAATCATGTGAAACACCCTTCTTATCCATGGAAAGAGTAACTTGTTATCAAATCCTTCATACAGCAAAGGCCTCCCGTGTTTAGTGGATCTTCTGATCCCCTCCTCGGTGAACAGTGGATTAACTCTATTGAAAATATATTCTTTGTCCTCTGGTTCTCAAAAGATGAGAAATTTGTATTGGAGGTCTATCATTTTGATGGGGAAGTTGATCAATGGTGGAAAATGATCAAAAAAACAAAGTCCAAGGATGAAATTGGTTCCATGGATTGGGAGGAATTCAAGAAAATGTTTTTCAATAAATATTTTCCTTGAAACCTCCATTTTAATATGGAAAGAGAGTTCCTCTGACTTAAGCAAAATAAAGATGAGTCTATCGGGGCATATAGAGAAAACTTTAAAAATATTACAAGATATGCCTCCTACTTTATCATGAACACAGACAGAAAGGTGGATCTCTTCTTTAGTGGACTAAAGTTGATTCTACGAAAGTGTTGTCAATTCAAGAGTTTTAAAGCTATGAGGAAATTGTTTGTTGTTCCCTTAAGGTTGAAATGGAGATCATAGACTCTCAGTGGCCTCATGGGACTAGGGAAAAAAAGAGGAAAATAGTATCTAATGTGGGTGGATCAGTGGATAAATCCAATGATGGAAAGAAAACCCAATATCCCACATGTCAAAATTGTGGGAAGAACCATCATGGGAAATGTCTAAAGGGAAACAAGAAATGTTTCAATGTGGAAGAATGGGGAATCTAGATAATAACTTCCAAAGGTATATGAATAATACCACTAATATGGAAGAAGAGGGGGAGTTTTATATCAACACTTAGCCTGTAGTGTAGGGTAACAACTTCAAGGAACATGGGAATTATGTGAACCATTTCCCTAAGCTAAGGGTTGTTGGAGGAAATCAAAAATAAAAACCTCCATGATAGTAAGGAAGGACTTATGTTATCACTACTACTGAGGTGGAACCAAATAATGAACTAGTTATAGGTACGTTGGTTATTCATTTAAGAATAGTGAACGTACTATTTGATTTTGGTTCTACGTATTCTTTTATATCTTTCAAGTTTAGTATAACTATTTAAACACCACCTAAAAATTTGGTGGTTGAGTTATCTATGAGAACAAAAAATGGGGAAATTATTGTTTCCAAACTTTATAACTCCTCCTTGGTTAATTTTTGTGGATTTAACCTCCCAAAAAATATTTTCATACTCCCTTTGGTGGAGTTTTATTCTATATTGGGAATGGATTGTCTATATTTATATAAATAAAACATCAATTTTTGGGAAATGGAGATCACACTTCACATCCTAAAGCATCCTCCAATTATATATAAGTGTTAGGATTAGGATGAATAACCTTCATAATCATTGTCTCAAGTGTTTATACTAATTTCTTATGAGTAAGAATATCTAACTCAAATTATTGATACAAAGGAGAGAATCCTACTCGAAGACATGCCCATTGTGAGGGACTACACTGATGTGTTCCCTGAAGATTTTTCTAGTCTTACTCCTAATCGAGAGGTTGAGTTCTCAAATAAACTTATTCCAGGATACCTACATATATCAAAGACACATTATAGAATGGCCATTGTTGAGGTGGAAGAGCTGAAGAAGCAGTTACAGGAGAATATAGATAAAGGTTTTATATGCCCAAGTGTTTCACCATGGGGTGCACCAGTCCTATTCATTAAAAAGAATTATTGATCAATGTGTCTCTGCATTTATTATCATGATCTAAATAAAATCACAATAAAGAATAAGTATCGCCTGCCTCGGATAGATGACTTGTTTGATCAACTATGTGGGGCCAATTATTTCTCTAAGTTGGACCCTCAGTCAAGATATTACTAATAAAAGGCGAGGAAGGAAGATATTCTTAAAACTACCTTTTGAACGAGATATGGACACTATGAGTTCATAGTGATTTCCTTCAGACTCACTAATTCTCCATTAATTTTTATGGATTTAATGAATAGATTCTTTAGATATTACCTTAATAAATTTGTTGTAGTCTTTATTAATGATATTATGATATACTCCAAGAGCCAAGAGGAATATGAGGAACATTTGAATATTGTGATAAAAAAAATTTAAGGGAGAAAATGTATGCAAAGTACAGTAAATGTGAGTTCTGTATGGAGGAAGTATCATTATTGGGGCATGTAACCACCAGCAAAGGTATATATGTGGACCCTTCCAAGGAAAAGGAAATTAAAGAGTGGCCTAGGCCAACATTTATAATGGAGATCCGTAGTTTCCACGGTGTAGCTGGGTATTACCGATGATTTGTGAAGAACTTCTCATGATTTTCAAACCCAATAACTAAGTTGACATGGAAGGGAGTGAAGTTTGTTTGGAATTAATAATGTGAGGAAAGTTTTAAATATCTCAAAAAGAGGCTTATCACTATACCAGTGCTCACACTCCTGAAAAGTGGGAAACTCTTTGTGGTGTACAAAAATGTTTCAAAGAAGGGGTTAGGATGCCTACTGATGCAAAATGATAAAGTGATAGCCTACGCCTCAAGGTAGTTGAAAATCCATGATAAAAACTATCTCATTCATGATCTGAAGTTAGTATATATGATCTTTGCATTGAAAATATGGCTGAATTATCTCTATGGGGAGAAGTGTGAGATATATAATGATCAAAAGAGTCTCATATATATGTTCACATAGAAGGAGATTAATATGTGCCATAGAAGATGGTTAGATCTCATCAAGTATTATGACTACTCAATCCATTACCATCCTAGAATGGAAAATAAGGTGGTGGATGCTCTAAGTAGAAAGGATCTCGTGTATTTATCAATGATGAGAATTGAGAATGGTTCAATCTTCTTAGATTTTCAAAGTATGGACATGGTAATCATTAATGAAGGAACATCATCAACCCTTTCTCAAATGGTTGATCAATCATCCAATATAGATAAAATAAAGGATTCTCAATGAAATGGTGTGGAAATATAGAAAAAGGTGGAAGCTATGAGAAAGGGTAAATCCTTAGAGTTTATAATTGATAAGGAAGGAGTTATAAGATTTGGGTCTTAACTATTTATACCATCAAATCCATAGATAAAGAAGGAGATTCTAATTGACACACATAGTTCAACCTTCTCTATTCATCAAGGGATCACAAAGATGTATCGAGATATCTGAGAGAACTATTGGTGGGACAATATGAATATGGATATTGATGAATATACATCAAAGTGTCTAGTATGTCATCAAGTGAAGGCTGAAAGAAAAAATTCTAAGGGGATTATGTAACCATTACCCATACCAACCTAGAAATGGGAAAAATTACCATGGAATTTTTCATTGGACTTCCAAATACATCTAGAGGAAACAATGCTATATGGGTTGTTGTGGATCGTCTTACAAAGACAGCTCATTATATCATAATTTGAGAGGACTTATCATTGGATCAAATTTCAGGAATATACATCAAATAAGTGGTAAGGTTTCATGGAGTACCACTATCGATTGTATCCAATCTAGATTTTAGATTCACCTCCAAGTTCTGGAAAAGTCTCCAACATGCTCTAAACACTGAGATGAACTTTAGTACGGACTATCATCCTCAAACTGATGGCCAGTCTAAGAGGACTATTCAGAAACTAGAATACATGTTGAGAGAATGTTCTATGGACTTCAAAGGAGGATGGGACCAACATATTCTTCTAATCGATTTCTCTTACAACAATATTTTCCACTCAAGCATCCAAATGGCTCCATATGAAGCCCTTTATTGGAAAAGATATATAACACTAGCATGATGGGATGAAGTCAGTGAGCGTAAGCTGTTAGAACCTGAAATGGTCTAAGAGATGGTGGAGAAGGTGAAGAACATTCAATAACACATTAAGGCATCCCAAAGTCAACAAAAGAGTTATGCAGACAATCATTGAAGATACCTTGAGTTTAAGGTTAGAGACATGGTATTACTTTGCATATCTCTATGGAAGAGAATTGTGAGAATTGGGAAGAAATGAAAGCTAAGCCCCAAGTACATCGGCCACTTAAAGATCCTAGATCATGTAAGAGTTGTGTCCAATCAAATAACACTTCCTCCAACTATGTCTCAAGTACACGATGTATTCCACGTATCCCTCTTGGGGAATTAAATATCAGATCCTTCACATGTACTGAATTCATAGTTTGTACAATTGGAGAATGATATCTCTTACGAGGAGTGGTCATTGAAGATCTTGGATCATAAATATAAAGTTCCATGCAACAAGACTACTCGCCTGGTAAAAGTACTATGGAAGAACCATAAGTACGAAGAGGCAACATGGGAACCAGAGGAAGCAATGAAGGAGAAGTACCCTCACCTGTTTTTCCCATAGTTTGTAAAATGAAATTTTGAGGGTGAAATTTCATAAAGGGGAAAGAATGAAACAACACAAAATTCTATCAATGGAAAATTCCCTTCTTATATTTATTTTATATGGTATAAATCACATGAAATAACATAAATAATACAATATAAACTTTATAAATGAATAATTAATGAAATAAGAAGTATTTCAAGAAGTTAAGGAACCTATACTGATGAAATAGTAACTTGACCTTTGGAATAGTAATGTGACACTTATGAATGGTAAATTGGAAAATAGAATAGTAACCTCACATATTAAAGTATAAATAAAATTTAAGAATCTTATAGATGTTAATATGATATAATTATATCATAATATAAGAAAATAAGTGTTTTAAAAATTATTAATTAAGTGTTGGTATTTTTATAGGTCATAAATATTTAATTAAAATTTTGTGATTAATTTAATAACTTAAAAGAAAAATATTTTTATGAAATGTATTTATAAACTAATATTTTGTTATCTTATGATTATAAGATAATTTTATGAGACCTTAATTAATTTTTCAAAGTGTTACAGAATTAGTTATAATTTTAAAATTGGTATTTTCCAAGTAAATGATGATTTTATTTAAAAAATAAATTTATCATATTTAGAAAATTATTTTCACAAAATGGAGTTAATTTTTTAATTCTACACATCAAAAAATGGCTAGGGTGAATTTTTGGTATTTTTCAAAAATAGTTAAATTTTTGATGAATAGTTAAATACGATAATTTACAACAAAACCTAAATACATGAATTATGGAGTCATAGGTGATGTATGAGTGATGAAATCCCAAAATATGAAACTATACTTTATTATTTTAATATTTTTAATGATAATTCTCAAAATATTCATAGTCTTGAGGTGAAATAATAAACTGATGAGTAAAATAATGAGAAAACACTCATCTCCTCCACTATAAATACCACCCCTCAACGCTTCTTCTCCTCAAACCTCTCAAAGCTTCTAGACTTGTCCAAATTCTACTCAAATATCTTTCCAAACCTCTAACCCACATACAAGATCTATTTTTCTCATCAAAAAGCCAAAATGTTTTCCCAAAAGAGGCTCTCAAGGAGGATAAATTCAAGAGGTAAATTCCTCTTTCCTTTTCTTTTAATTTCTTTTCAAGTTCTTTCTTTTCTTATTCTATCCTCGCCTACCCTAATCCAAAAGTCATGATAAATCCAGTACCTTAAATATACCATAATTTTTTTTTATTTTTATGTAATAATTCATCATCAATTCTTTCCCCTCTCCTTTCGTTCAAAAAAATGAAAACATCGTTTGTGATGTGTTAATTTATCACATACAAGGACGACGAGTTTTCAATTTATATTATTTTCTTCAAGGATGGTCATGAAACCATTTTTATGGCTGGAAAATATTATAATATATTTATTATATCTTATGTAATGTTTTGGAACAATTATTTATACATGGTATTAAATAATAGAACAAATCTAGTTCGTTGTGATCAAAAAACCGCTAAAATTAAAAAACGATTATCATTAACATGTTATCTAATGATTCATCTTCATATCTAGAAAAAATATAATATATAGAACTTATTACACTTTTTTTCATTAATAACATATAATTTCAATTTTGGATAATTATACTCATTCTACATGAACTTCTATACTCATATACAAGCGAACTGATCATGAAAACTAAGAAAACGAACACTCCCGAACGATGAAATTGAACACTATAACTCATCAAAAAGTCAATAAATTAACTTAATAAAATTATAATAAATCAATTAAATTTATAAAAGGTTATTAATTAATTAATTATTAGATTTAATTTGATTATTCATAACATTAATATCAAGTGCAGAACTGTTTCGGACATAAGGTAAGGGATTCTACTCGAACCCCCATTTTTCCTTTGGGTCACTCTCTATCTCTCTATAATCTAATTTAATGCTTATTTATTTTTATTTACTTATTCTAAATTATTTTTACATGTCCTAAAATCTTTTATCCATGTCTTATCATCCTTCTTTGATGAGTAAATACATGTTTTAAAAAGTTTCCCTTCTCAATTTTTCACGATAAGAAAACCCAATTCAAGGGAACTTTCTGATTTCTTACCCATTTCCAAGTGCACTAAATAATCTATTTAATCCACTATTATTTTTCTAAAATCACTCATTTTATCATGAAAAGATATTTTGGTTCAATTCTGGTTTTACACAAACAATTATTCTTTTTCCGTTTTAAAGAATCTTGAAATTTTTCCCTTAAACCATACTAAAATGTTTTATTTCTAAAGTTTCTTAAACACTCTTTTCACTTCAGTTTGACACCACTTATCATGATCTATGCCTATATTCTCTTATTAATTTTCATGTATGATTTAAATCCATCCTTTCTTGTACACCATTATGATATTCCCTTTTGATATACCTTTTGACATGATTATGATACCCAATTCTTTCCATGGGTCGCCCTTATGTTTATGTTTGATTGCTTAAGTATGATTCTTTATGTGGAAAACATATTCATGAAAATTTTATGATGGGTGCACCCATATATCACTCCAATTCATTGGATAATTTTTAGTCTCATGATACTTCATGTGAAACGGTCTTGGTGGTTAGTCCTGACTCGTGCTACATGTGAAACGGTCTTGGTGGTTAGCCTTGACTCATGCTCCTCCATGTGAAATGACCCTTGAATCATGTTAAATTCATGTTATATGTTTCTTCCACATTAATATGATTCCATTATTATATAATCCCATTTTCTATATGTTATGATTACATATGTTTAATCATTTTTCATGCCTTTTTATATCATTATGTTATGCCTTATAACCCTTTTACTGAGCTTTATTTTGATGTTTATTTCTTTACTAGGCTTTCTAGATCATCCATTTGTTCATGTTTTTTCCTAGGTTATCCTATACATATGTAAGGTCTCGAATTAAGTTAGGAGATATTTATTAATATTAATAAAAATATGTTTTTATTTTAGAATCATGATGTTTAATTATGTACTTAATCTCCAAGACACTGAAATTTACGATCCTTGGATTGTAATTATTGGTTAATTATGTAATAATATGTGAGAAAGTATAAGGGTCACTATAGTTGATATCAGATAAAGGTCTAGTTATTTTTAGAGATTAGAAATAGATAAATTTAGTAGAACCCTAGATATAAGACTAACTATGAGAAAACAACCCTAAATTTTGGTTAGTATAGAGTAAGTAGTTTATCAAGAAAATACATCCTTGTCTAGATACTACAAGTGGATGTGGTTCTGGAATAGATATACCTAGGAGTAAAAAATCTGACAAGGTGTTCTGGGCTTGACTTGGGGTAACCTGGTACATGACAACGGGCCTTACAACACACCTGTTTTGATACTCCTGTGAGATATTCTTTGGTAAATTAATAAGCTTGTTACAAACCATTATTAAGGAAACAAAAAAAAGTCCCATAAGAAAATATATGTTAGGATACAAATCATGGATAACCTAGACTGAACCTAGGTAATCAAAAGTTAGGATATACTTTTCCTTTACAATTTTATCCTTTTATGTTCAAAGTTTCCTTTTATTATGAATATTAGTTAAGTATTCAAGCCCCCTAATTATACCTTATTTTTCTTAGTTAATGGATGGGAATAGAATAACTCATTATAACAATCAATATGATAGGTACTATGATGATTTTTCTAATGATATTCCAAATATAATGGGAATGGGTGCTCAAAAATTCATGACAGTACTTGCTCAACTGGATCAAGTTATGAATAATCACTTGAATCATGTGGAATGCTATACTTCTCCAAGGAAAGATAAAGTTTCTATCGAAACCCTCATTTGGAAAAGGTATCCCATGTTTAGTGTATCTTTTAATCCCCACCTCATAGAATAGTGTAGTAACTCCATTGAAAATATATTCTCTATCCTCCAGTGCTCAGAAGAAGAGAAAGTTGTGCTGATGGTCTATCATTTTGATGGGGAAGATGATCAATGGTGGACACTGATCAAAAACAAAAATTCCAAGGAGGAAATTTATTCCATGGATTGGGAGGAATTCAAGAAAATGTTTTTCAAAAAATATTTTCCCCGAACCCTCTGTCTCAATATGGAAAGATAGTTCCTCAAACTTAAGTAGAAGGAAGATGAGTCTATTAGGGTATATGAATCAAACTTTACTAGGATTTAAAGACACACCTCTAACTTTTCCATGGACACCAAAAGTAAGGTGAATTGTTTATTCAGTGGACTAAATTCAATTCTATGAGAAGCATTGGCGATTTGAGACTTTGACTGCTATGAGAAGATTTATCATGGTTCCTTTAAGGTTAAAATGGAGATCGGAGACTCTGAGTGGTCTCACGGGCCCGAGGGGAAAAAATAAGAAAATGGAATCTAATGTGGGTGGATTGGTGGATAAATCTCATGGTGGAAAGAAAACCCAATATACCACGTGTTAAAATTGTGGGAAGAAGAATCCTAGAAACTATCTAAAGGGAACCAAGAAATGCTTTAAATGTGGAATAATGGGGTATCTCGATAATAAATTTTGAAGGGATATAAAGAATCCCACTAATTTGGAAGAAGAATGGAAGGTTTAGATCAACACTCAGGCTATAGTGCAGTGTTACAACTACAAGGAACATGGGCATTATGTGAACTATTTCCTTAATCCAAGGGTTGTTAGAGGAAATCAACAAAAATAACCTCCAAGGTAGTAAGGAAGCGAATATGCTATCACTACTATTGAGGTGGAACCTAAAAATGATGTGGTGATAGGTATGATGGTTATTCATTCAAGAATAGAGAATGCACTATTTGATTCTCGTTCTAAGAATTATTTTATATCTTTTAAGTTTAGTAAAACTATTCAAACACCACCTCAAAATTTAGAGGTTGAGTTATCTGTGAGAACAGAAAATGTGGAAATTATTGAATCCATAGTTTATAACTCCTCTCTAGTTAATGTTTATGGACTGAAACTCCCAAAAATCTTTTTGTACTTCCATTAGTGGAGTTTGATTCCATATTGGGTATGAATTGTCTATCTTCATATAAATCCAACATCAACTGTTGGGAAAGGGAGATCACACTTCACATACTGAATCATCCTCCAATTATATACAAGTGTTAAGAAGAGGATGAATCTCCTTCAGAATCATTGTCTAAAGTATGAATATTTCTACCTTATGATCAAGCATATCTAGTTCAAATGATTGAGAAAAAGTAGACAATCATGCTCGTAGACATGCCCATCGTGAGGGACTACACGGATAGGTTCTCTAAAGAGTTTTTTGGTCTTCCTTTGAATTGAGAGGTGGAGTTATCAATTAAACTTATTCCAAGATCCCTGCCTATATCAAATAAACCTTATAGAATGTCCACCGTGGTGCTAGAAGATCTGAAGAAGTTGTTATAGGAGAATCTAGACAAGGGTTTTATATGACCAAGTGCTTCACCATGGGGTGCACCAGTCCACTTCATTAAGAAGAAGTATGGATCAACGTGCCTCTGCATTGATTATCGAGGGCTCAATAAAATCAGGATAAAGAACAAGTATCCCCTACCTCGAATATATGATTTGTTCGATCAGCTACGTGGGGCCAGTTATTTCTCTAAGGTGGACCTTCAGTTGGGATATCACCAATTAAAGGTGAGGAAGGAAGATATTTCTAAGACTTCCTTTTGAATGAGTTATAGACACTATAAGTTCATTGTGATTCCCTTTGGACTCACTAATGCTCTAGAAATTTTCATAGATTTAATGAATAGAGTATTTAGAGATTACCTTGACAAATTTGTGGTAGTCTTTATTGATGATATTCTGATATACTCCAAGAGAAAGGAGGAACATGAGGAGAATTTGAATACTGTGATAAAAACATTGTGAAGTGAAAAGCTATATGAAAATTATAGTAAATGTGAGTTCTGGATAGAGGTAGTATCATTCTTGGGGCATGTAATCACTAACAAAGAGATATTTGTGGATTCTTTTAAGACAAAGGCAATCGAAGAGTGCCCAGGACAATATCTGTAATAGAGATCCATAGTTTTCTTGATCTATCTGGGTATTACAGACAATTTTTGAAGAACTTGTCATGATTTTCAAACCCAATAAACAATATGACATAGAAGGGAGTGAAGTTTTTATGTAATCAAGAATGAAAATTGTCACAAACCGTCCCCCGAGGCCCGTGCCATAACTACCCCAAGCCCGCCTTCCATAGGCCAGGGGCTGGCGACTAGCACCAAAGGCATAATTCCCTAAAACTGGGAAGGAATTTACTTTATAAACTGGAAACACACACAACAGAGTATGAGTTGGAAGTAAAACACTAAGTAAATTTGTATACAAAAGAAATGATAAAAAGTAAAAAGGGCCAGAAATACAAGCCCAACAAGAAAGTACAAGTACAACTGAAAAACAAGTACAACTGAAGAAAAGAAAAGCAGCTATTGGATCATCCTCCGGGGTTCCTACCTGAAGGGTAGGTATATATGGCCTCCTCAGCACTCCATGTACGTCAGTCTCCGATAGGTACTGACTCGTCGTAAGGTCAACCTCCGAGTACCGTCTAGTCCTATTACTCAGCCTCAGTCAGTGTTGTCCATCATCTGCATCCAACACAACGAGGTGCTGGCATAGCCCGTGTAGGGGATAGTATAACGATACTCAGTAGGGACCCCAAGATCCTCAATGTCTCACAAAATACAACAAGGATAAACCACAAAGTATGAAATTGATAGATAATCCCCACTTAGGAGTATGCCCATACATATACCTAAATTATCAAGTAATCCATCTCATACACGAGGAAACACAAGAGTTACTGAATCATCTCACAAAGGTATACAACTTATGTAGAGAGATAGAGATGATTAGATATAGCCACTGAATCATCAGAGCTGTCGGAACAATACATGATCCAGGACCAGCTATTCTGTTAGACCAACACATGATCCAGGAACAGAATTCAGAACTATCGGACTAACACATGATCCAGGAATAGTCATCAGAGCTATCAGACCAACACATGATCTAGGACCAGCTATTCTGTCGGACCAACACATGATCTAGGAACAGAAGTCAGAACTGTCAGACCAACACATGATCCAGGAACAGTCGTCGGTGCATAGCCAGCCACAGGGTTTCCATAAAGCACGCTTGATTCCGGGAGGGTCCGCTCTTCAAGCCAAGTATCGACATGTCAACTGCCACCAAGTCCCACGAAGAAGTATCTCAAAGGTCTATCTCATCATAGGGATCTCAATGCAATAGATGGCACGTCAATCGGATGCCCGGTCTGTGAGTTATTAGCTTTTTAGTCCTGGGGGCCCGGTTGGATTTGTGTACGATCCAACCTGACTGTAACTCAATTATTCCACGAACTCCAGTAAGATATACTCAAAGGGACTGTCGCGCTCCAATAATACTAGCGCCGCTAAAGGTTTGTCAAACGGTCGTCTGGTGCCAAAGTTATGGCCAAAGTAAGAAATGGGTCAGTAGTGGGTCCGGGTCCGGTCCGACCCATTCTGGGTCGACCCGGTCTGACTCACTGGGTCTGACCCGGCCTGTTGGGTGGGTCATCCTATTATGTTCGGCCTGGTTTGCTAGGCCCGGCCCAGCGGACCGTGAAGGTGGTTCGGCCCGGGCTCGGGGCCAGTTCGGCCCGGAGCATCCCGAGGGCGCGACTTGGTGCGGCTCGGCGCGACTCGGTCCGGAGGGTGCGGTCAGGCCGGTTCGGCCAGGGCATCATGAGGGGGTTGGGACGCTGGATCGGTCGGGAGGCTGCAAGGGGGCCGGTTCGGCTGGCTCAGGAGGCCGCGTGGGGGCCGGTTCAGCCGGCTTGGGAGGCCCGAGGAGGGCCAGTTCGACCGACTCGGGAAGACGCGAGGAGGGCCGGCTCGGCCGGCTCTGGTGGCCGCAAGGAGGGCTGGATCGGGGGTAGGCGGGTCGCGTGGAGGCCGTCATGAGGGTGCGCAGGTCGCACGGAGGCTGGCTCGGGGGCGGCCGGGCAGTGGCTTGGCCGGGCGGGCCGGGTGCGGCCTGGCGAGCGGTCAGGCTGGCGACCGGGTGGGCGGCCAGGCGGCGGCCGGTTCGAGTTGACGCGTGGCCGGGCGGTCCACAGGTTTGGTAGAGCGCGGGCCAGCATGGGGTTCCACCGGGGCGCATGAGTGGCGCGGGCAGCCGGACGGCCAGGAGGACGGGCCGGTGCGGGTTCTTCCGGGGCGCACGGTGCACCGCGGGGGCGACGCGGTTCTCAGAGGCTGCGGGTAGCGAGGCCTTTGTCATTTCCACCTATGTCGCCTCATCGTTGTTATGTCTCCACGCCGAAGAAACATCACAAGAGATCGGCGGAGGGAGTCAGGCCATGTTAGTTGGCCCGCACCCTCCGTGTTTAGAGGGTGATAAGAATTGTCTTATCAAGAGAAGAAGATAGTCAACAATTCACCCACAACAAATCCTTTCTAATCATTGAAGGAGATAATAAAAAGAAATATCAACATGTAATAAACCCCTACCTTTGATTTGTCTTTCGTCGTTCATCGACGGATTCACAGAAGGTAGACGAATGAGCTCGTCGTTCGTCGTATTCGCCGCGTACTCCCAATCCCAAGCTGTGTCGACTCGCGAAATATGCTCTATGTTGGTTGATGCTTTGAGGAAGAGGTCGAAGAAGAATCGTCGTCGGTGTTCTTAGTTGAAAGAACGCGTTCTTCGTTCTTCGTTGGGAGCTTTTCTCCCTTCTCCCAGATTCCAACAAAAGAGAATTTCCACCCAAATAATAATAATAGATTGCCTATTATTTTAGATGTTGGCACATAATTCAAATGGAGAATTAAATTACGTGGTCTCCCCTTAATTAATCCATGAAAGTTGGCACATTAATTGGGGAGTTGTAAAAGATTCAAAAACTAGGGGAGGTGGAGAGGCTCTCCCTCATTAATGAGGGAGAGTTGAGATGTTATGATCTCGGGTGGTCCCCACATCGTAACCTCACGCGGGAGGTTATGTTTGGGTGGGACCCACCACCATAACCTCTCATGGGAGGTTAGGGTGTGGCAGTCCCACCTCCAACTCCCAAGTGTAGGTTTTAACCAACAATCACTCACATGGCAGGTTAAAAAACCAAAAACTAACTTTTATTCTCGAACAACTATCGTCGAGGTTAAAGTATTCTTAAGTGAATATTGGAACTGTGAGTTCAACAGTGCCCTCATATTTTAGTTCCGAGAACCAGTTCAAAAGTTATAAAAATCTCACTCGTACATTTACCGAACGTACCCGATCAAAACTTTCAGAACTTGATTCTGGGTACACCGGGCCTCAAAATCAAGCACCATAAATTTTTGCAGACTCGTAAAATTCCCATGTATTTAAAAAAATATCCACAGAAATTTTGGGCCTTTACATTCTCTCCACCTTAGGGCTTTACATCCCCGTAAGCTACAACTTGAACTAAGGGAACAAGAGGGGGTACTGAGCACGCATATAAGCCTTCCGCTCCCACGTGCTCTCTAGGAGGTTCCCGTGCTACCAGTGAACGCGCACCAGAGGTATCGACCTTCCATGTAGGACCCACTCCTGTCGATCCTCAATCCTCACTGGAACATCCGTGAAAGTCCCCCTGTCATCTATGTCTGGCTCTCCATGGTCGATGATGTAGGAAGGGTCGTGCATGCATCTCCTCAGCTGAGATATGTGGAAGACGTCGTGTACCCGGTGCAACTAAGGTATAAGAATCAGGTAGTAAGCAACCTATCCTACTCTAATAAGGACCTAAAAAAGATCTGATGAATCTTAGAGATAACTTGTATCCTCAGCCAAATCTCCGTAGACCTCATTGAGGTGAGACCCATAGGAAGACATGGTCGCCATCCTCAAACTCCATAGGTCTCTATCTCCTGTCAGCATATGACTTATATCTTCTATATGTAGTCTTCATCTGCTCCTGGATGATTTGCACCTTCTTCGTGGTAGCTCGTACCATCTCTGGTCCTACCAGTGCTGACTCCCCAGGGTCTGTCCAGCACAAGGGTGATCTGTAAGATCGTCCGTACAATGCCTCAAAAGGTGTCATCCCGATGGTGGAGTTATAGTTGTTGTTGTAGGCAAACTCCACCAATGGTAAGTGATCCTCCCAGCTGCGATCGGAGTTGAGGATGTTTGCACGGAGCATGTCCTTACGAGTCTAAATGGTCTGCTCGGTCTGTCCATCTGTCTGAGGATGGAAGGCGGTGCTCAAACATAGCTACATCCCAAAAGCCTCCTGCAACCCCTTCCATAGATGGGAAGTAAACCGTGCTTCACGATTAGAGACAATAGATTAAGGTACTCCATGTATTCGTACAATATCTTACACGTAGAGGCATCCCAAGATCTCTACTAAACCCTGCTCTCTGATCGGTAGGAAGTGGGCCGACTTGGTGAGTCGGTCGACGATCACCCAAATCGAGTCATGACCCCTGGATGTACGTGGAAGAGCCATCATGAAGTCCATGGATATCCCATATCACTTCCACTCTAGGACCTCTAAAGTTTGTACCAAGCCTGCTGGTACCTAGTGCTCCACCTTCACTTTTTAACAAGTGAGGCATCGAGAGAAAAACTCCGCTACCACCTTCTTCATACCTGGCCACTAGTGATGTCGTCTGAGGTACTGATGCATCTTCGCCACTCCTAGATGTACCGCTAGAGGGGACATGTGAAACTCCCTCAAAAATTCCTCCTGAAGTGACATTGGCACCATAGTACATCCTCTGAATAGGATGACATGCTCCTCACCTTCAGAAAATCCATCAGGTGCTCGTCCTGTGTATATCTGAGCACGTCATGTATCGTAGACAGCATCCCCATGTTGTTCTTCCCTGACTCGTTGAAGGAGTGGGGGAGTGATTGTAAGAGACTGTAGAAAGGTTGCTCCATCTCTATCCACAAAGGATATCTGTAAAGCAGCAAGGTGCTCTGTCGCCTCTCCTAGCAGATGTATACCAGATCTCCTGTTGAGATCATCTGCTACAACATTCCCCTTACCAAGAGTATAGACTATCTCGAAGTCATAGTCCTGGAGGAACTCAAGCCATCGATGTTATCTCAGATTCAGGCCCTTCTGAGGGAATATATACCTACTACTCTTGTGACCATAGTACACGGTAAAATGTTTTCCCATCAGATATGGTCGCTACATCTTCAAGGTGAAGACCACTACTGCTAACTCCAGGTCATGGGTAGCGTAGTTCTACTCGTGTTGTCTCAGCTGCTGAGAACCATATGTGATCACTGCTCGCTCCTGCATCAGGACACACCCGAGTCCGGTCCCTGATGCATCGCAGTAGACTACGTACCCTACTCATTTCTTTGGAAGCCTCAAGATGGGGGCACTAGTCAGCCTCTGCCTCAGCTCCTGAAAGCTCTGATGGCATCTCTCTGACCACATGAAGGGTTGCCCATTCTTCGTCAAGGCTGATAGGGGTGCTACAACTCTGAAGAAGTTTGGAAAGAGTCTCCAGTAGTATCTAGCCAAAACCAGGAAACTCAGTACCTCTGTCACACTCCTGGGTGTCTCCCAAGAAAGTACCGCCTCAATCTTCACTGAATCCACTGTAACTCCAGCCTTCGAGATGACATGTCCCAAAAAGTGAACCTATCGAATCCAAAACTGGCACTTCAAGAGCTTACCATAAAGCTGGTGCTCTCGGATTGTGTCCAGTACTACCTGAAAATGGTAGGCATGCTCCTCCTTAGTAGTCGAGTAGATCTGAATATCGTCAATGAAGACTATGATAAAGCGATTTAGGTATGGCTGGAAGATCCTATTCATGAGTCCCATGAACACTATTGGAGCATTGGTTACGCCAAAAGGCATAACCAAGAACTCGTAGTGGTTGTACCAAGACCTGAAGGTTGTCTTCTGCACATCCTCGTCTCGAACTCTGAGCTGGTGATAGCCTGATCTGAGGTCTATCTTCGATACCCATCGTGCTCCCTTCAGCTGATCAAAGAGATCATCATTCATCGGGAGAGGGTACTTGTTATTCACAATCACCTGGTTCAGGCGACGGTAGTTGACACAAAGCCTCAAGCTTCTATCCGCCTTCTTGGTGAACAAAATCGGGGATACCCAGGGAGAAACATTGGGCCGGATGAATCCCTTCTCCTATAAGTCCTCTAGCTGTACCCGCAGCTCACGATGCTCCGCAAGAGCCATCCGATATGCTGGAGTAGATATCGGTGCCTTCCCTGGGTACATGTCAATGTATAAGTCCAACTCTCTGTGAGGAGGTAGTCCTGGAACATCGTTAGGTAAAACATCCATGTACTGGTCCACTACTACATGATAAGTCGTACTCTCCACATCTACTGCTCTGAGGGTAAGGCAGGCCAACTGATGAGTGATCGGCTGCACCCTCCTCTGAGTAATTATGTCTTGTGCTGCAAAGGCTCCCTTCTCACTGGTGAAGGTAAACCTGGTCTCATCCATGCGGACACACCGCACCCTGCGCCTAATATAGTCTATCTGAGTATGGACTATAGATAACCAGTCCATACCCAAGATGACGTCGTAAGGCCTCAACGCTGTTACTAGGAGATTCCAGTCGAAGCTCTCGCCTCCTAGAGTAAGCTCGCACTACCGGAACCAGTGCGTAATCATCGAATCAGCTTCCGTAGGAGTCTCTAGCCGTAAGGATCGAACTAACGGCTCCTTCAGAATCTCCAAGATCCGAACGAGGGATATGGCAATGAAAGAGTGACTGGAACCTGTTTCTATAAGAACTGCAGCTAAAGTGGAGTAGACACAGATCATACCTCGAATCATCTCCAGAGATCCATGGTCGTATGCCTCAACTGACTAGAGCTGAGCTCTCCCCTATCCACCTGCTCCCTGTGGTCGGGGTGAACCTCCTGGTGGTGGTGGTGGTAACACCTCGTAACGTCTTCCACCGCCAGCTGCACGTCTATCTCTTCTGCCATGTCTGCCTCCTCCCTACGGACCACCTCGATTGAACCTCTGCCTCTTCCTGAGTGGTCCCTCGACTATCTACTGATCGTCTATACGGTGGGTCGTACAGTCACAAGCCATGTGACCCTGCTCGTCGTAAGTGTAACATTGTCCGCTCCTGGCATGACTGGCTCTGTCTCGTGTGCCCCGCACAACTGAACTCGCATCCTGAGGTCGTCTACCGGATGGCCTGGTCCGCTTGGACCTCTTCCACATCTGTCTACTGCCAGCTGTAGAAGACTCTGTTGCATGTTGACTAGTGATGGGTCTTGCTGCTGGTGACTGCTCAGTAAGGAAACTCTCCACTATGAGGGCTCTCTCTAACACCCCCGCCTGCGTCGGGATGCTGAGTGAGATCATCGACGCTCTGATCTCCCGTCTGAGCCCCTGCTTGAAGGTCTGGGCCCTGAAGAAAGGGTCCTGCACCATATATGTGGAGTAGCGCGAGAGATCGGTGAACTTCGTTGAGTACTGTGCTACTGTCATGCTGCCCTGCTGCAGATGAAGTAGCTCCTGTATCCACACCACACGTAGGGTGGTTGGGACAAACTTTTCCCAGAACATGCTCTCGAAGTCTACCCAAAGTAGTTTCACCTCATCATGCACCTAAAGCATCAGGATCCTCCATCTTCCTGTTACTGTCTGAAGGAGACTCATGGCAAGGATCACCATGAAGTCTGTTAGTGTCCCTACTAGCCTAAAGACTCTCACCACAGCCTCCAGCCAATCCTCAGCTGCCTGTGGGTCCGTCCCACCCCTAAACCTGGGTGGCCTCTGGCGCTGGAACTCGTGCAGCATACTTAATAGGTGTGCATCATCTGCTGTTGGGGATGGTGGTATCGGTGGCTCAATGGGTAGTGGTACCGCTAGAGCCTCCGCTGTGATGCGGCCCCGCACCGAAGCCTCGTCGCTCAGTGGGCTGTCATCTCATACAACTCTTAGAACCCTGGATGGCTATCTGCGTGGAGGCATCCTGAAAAGAAATAGGTGTGACATGGTCAATAAGTTATACCTGATTATTTGACACAAATATATCATAAAAAAACTCTTAAAACACACACGCAATCAGTGTTTTCATGCACTAAGTCAAAAAATCATAAGTCAGGGTCCTGCTGTATGGATACGTCGGCCGCTGCACCAACACTGGACTTCCTGGACTAAAAACCACACTCAATACTCTTAACACTATTTCTTCATAGAAAAAAAAGATCAGAGTCCTAAGTTCTGCAGTAGAACTGACTCCTTTAATACCAATTTTTCATGAACCATCCCCTGGGGCCTGTGTCGTAACTACCCCAAACCCGCCTTTCATAGGCCAGGGGCTGGCGACTAGCACCAAAGGAATTATTTCCTAAAACTGGGAAGGCATTGCCTTTATAAACTTGAAAAACACACAACAGAGTACGAGATAGAAGTAAAACACTAAGTAAAGTTGTATACAAAATAAGTGACGAAAAGTAAAAAGGGCCGAAAATACAATCCCAACAGGAAAGTACAAGTACAACTAAAAAGCAAGTAAAACTGAAGAAAAGAAAAGCAGTTATTGGGTCATCCTCTGGGGTTTCTAAATGAATGGTAGGTACATATGGTCTCCTTATCACTCCACGTCTATCAGTCTCCACCGGGTACCGACTTGTCGTAAGGTCCACCTCCAGGTACCATCCAGTCCTACTACTCGGCATCAGTTAGTGATGTCCGTCGTATGCATCCAACACAACGAGGTGCGGGCATAGCCCATACATGGGTGAGTATAACGATACTCAGTAGGCACCCCGAGACCCTCAAGGTCTCACAAAATTCAACAAGGATAAACCACAAAGTATAAAATCGAAAAATAATCCCCACTTAGGTATATTACCATACATATACCTAAGTTATCAAATAATTCATCTTCTTCACGAGGAAACACAAGAGTTTTTGACTCATCTCACACAGATATACAACTTATGTAGAGAGATAGAGATGATCAGATATAGCCACTGAATCATTAGAGTTGTTAGACCAACACATGATCCAGGACCAGCTATTCTGTCGGACCAACACATGATCCAGGAACAGAAGTCAGAACTATCGGACCAACACATGATCCAAGAATAGTCATCAGAGTTGTCGGGCCAACATATGATCTAGGACTATCTATTCTGTCGGACCAACACATGATCTAGGAACAGAAGTCAGAACTGTCAGACCAACACATGATCCAGGAATAGTCGTCAGTGCATAGCCAGCCACAGGGTTTCCACAAAGCACACTTGATTCCAGGAGGTTCTGGTACTCAAGCCAAGTATCAACACGTAAACTGCCACCAAGTCCCATGAAGAAGTATCTCAAAGGTCCATATCGTCATAGGGATATCAATGCAATAGATGACGCGTCAATCATACGCTTGGTCTGTGAGTTATTAGCTTTTTAGTTCCGGGGGCCTGGTTGGATTCGTGTATGATCCAACCTATCCTTAACTCAATTATACCCTGAACTCTTGTGGGGTATACTCAAAGGGACCATCGCGCTCTAAGAATACTAACGCCACTAACGATTCATCAAATGGTCATCTGGTGACAAAGTTATGGCCAAAGTAAGAAATGGGTCAGTAGTGGGCTCGGGTCCGGTCTGACCCAGTCGCACCGACTCGACCCAACCCAGTCTGGGCCGACCCGGTTTGGGTCGACCCGGTCAGACTCGCTGGGTCTGACCCGGCCCGTTGGGTGGGTCAACCCATTATGTTTGGCCCGGGCTCAGGGCCAGTTCAGTCCAGAGCGTCGCGAGGGCGTGGCCCAGTGTGGCTCGGTGTGGCTCGGTCTGGAGAGCACGGCTGGGCCGGTTCGGCCAGGGCGCCGCGAGGGGGTCGGGATGCTGGCTTGGCTGAGAGGTAGTAAGGGGGCAGGTTCGGCTGCCTCGGGAGGCTGCGTGGGGGATGGTTCGGCTGGCTCAGGAGGCTGCATGGGGGCCGGTTCGGCTGGCTCGGGAGGCCGCAAGGAGGGATAGTTTGGCCGGCTCGGGAGGCGGCGAGGAGGGATGGTTCGGCTGGCTCGAGAGGCCACGAGGAGGGCCGGTTCGGCTTGCTTGGGAGGCCGCGAGGAGGGCTGGTTCGGCCGGCTCAGGAGGCCACGAGGAGGGCTAGTTCTGCCGGCTCGAGAGGCCGCGAGGAGGTCCGGCTCGGGAGTCCGCGAAGAGGATGGGCACAGGGGCGCGCGGGTCGCGCGGAGGCCGGCTTGGGGGTGCATAGGTCATGCGGAGGCCGGCTCGGGGGAATCTGGGCAGCGGCTCGGCCAGGTGGGCCATGGGCGTCCGGGCAGCGGCTTGGCCAGGAGGGTCGGGGGCGGCCGAGCAGCGGCTTGGCCAGGCGAGCAGCGGACGGCCGGGTGCGGCCAGGTGGCAGCCGGTTCGGGGTGACGCGCGGTCGAGCGGGCCGCGGGTTCGGTAGGGTGCGGGTCGACGCGGGTTTCCTACGAGGTGCACGAGTGGCGCGGGCACCCGGAGGGCTAGGAGGTCGGGCCGGCGTGGGTTCGTCCAGGGCGTGTGGGGCACCGCGGGGCGGCGCGGTTCACGGAGGCTGCAGGTAGTGCGGCCTTTGTCGTTGCCGCCGCCATCGCCTCGTCGTTTGTACGTCACCATGCCGAAGAAACATCACAAGAGATCGGCGGAGGGAGTCGGGCCATGTTAGTTGGCTTGCACCCTCCGCGTTTAGAGGGTGATAACAATTGGCTTATCAAGAGAAGAATATGGTCAACAATTCACCCGCAATAATTCCTTTCTAATCATTAAAGGAGATAAGAAAAAGGAATATCAACATGCAATAAACCCCTACCATTGATTCATCATTCTTCGTTCGTCGATGGAGTTGTGGAAGGTAGAAGAATGAGCTCGTTGTTCATCGCGTCCACCACACACTCCCAATCTCAAGTTGCATCGGCTCACGGAAGATGCTCTATGTTGGTTGATGCTTCAAGGAAGAGGTCAAAGAAGAATCGTCGTCGGCATTCTTCATTGGAAGAACACGTTCTTCATTCTTCATTGGGAGCTTTTCTCCATTCTCTCAGATTCCAACAAAAGAGAATTCCCACCCAAATAATAATAATAGATTTCCTATTATTTTAGATGTTGGCACATAATTCAAATGGAGAATTAAATTATGTGGGCTCCCCTTAATTAATCCACGAAAGTTGGCACATTAATTGGGGAGTTGCCACAAATTCAAAAACTAGGGGAGGTGGAGAGGCTCTCCCTCATTAATGAGGGAGAGTTGATAGGTTATGATGTTGGGTGGTCCCCACATTGTAACCTCTCACGGGAGGTTATGTTCGGGTGGGCCCCACCACCATAACCTCTCATGGGAGGTTAGGGTGTGGTGGTCCCACCTCCAAATCCCAAGTGGAGGTTTTAACCAACAATCACTCACATGGAAACTTAAAATAAAATAAAGTGTTGTACACTTTATTTTACTATTTTTTATAAAAATCCAAAAAATAACTTTTATTCTCGACCAACTGTCGTCGAGGTGAAAGTCTTCTTAAGCGAATATTGGCGTTGTGAGTTAAACGGTGCCCTCGGATTTTAGTTTCGAGCACCGGTTCAAAAGTTATAAAAATCCTGCTCGTACGTTTACTGAACGTACCCGTTCAAAACTTCAAAAGTTGATTCTGGGCACACCAGGCCTCGGAATCAAGTGTCATAAATTTTCTCGGACTCGTAAAATTTGCATGTATTTAAAAAAAAATCCACTGAAACTATGGGTCTTTACACAAATAAAGCTTTAAGGGGCTCAAAAAAGGCTTATCACTACGCCAGTGCTCACACTCCTAACAAGTGGGGAACTCTTTGTGGTGTAAAATTATGCTTCAAAGAAGGGATTATGTTGTGTACTAATGAAAACTGATAAATTGATAGCCTAATCCTCAAGATAGTTGAAAATACATGAGCAAAACTATCTCACACATGATCTGAAGTTCGTAGTTGTGATCTTTGTGTTGAAAATCTGGCTGCATTATCTCTATAGGGAGAAGTGTGAGATATATACTAATAAAAAAAGACTCAAATATATATTCACATATAAAGAGATTAATATGCACTAATTAATATGGTTATAGCTCATTAAGGATTATAAAATCTCAATCCATTACCATCCTTTTAAGGAAAATAAGGTGGTAGATGCTCTAAGTAGAAAGGATCCTACGTCTTTATCAATGATCAGAATTGAGAAGGATCCAATATTATTAGATTTGAAAATGATGGATATGGGAATCTTTAAGGAAGAAAAATCATCAACCCTTTCTCAAATGATTACTCAACCATACCATATAGAAAAATAAAGGGTGCTCAAAGAAATTATGTGGAAATCCAGAAAAAGGTGGAAGCTATGATAAAGGGTAAATCCTCAAAATTATAGTTGAAGAAGAATGAGTTGTAAGATTTGGGTCAAAACTATGTGTACCATTTGTTCCAGAGATAAAGAAGAATCTTTGGATTGATGCATATAGCTCAACCTTCTCTATTCATCTAGGGATCACAAAGATGTATCAAGATCTCTGAGAAAACTATTGGTGGGACAATATGAATAAGTATATTGTTGAATATAAATAAAAGTGCCTAGTATGTTAGCAAGTGAAGGCCTAAAGACAAAAGTCTAAGGGGATGATGTAACCATTACCCATACGAACCTAGAAATGGGAAAAAATTACCATATACTTTATTACTAGACTTTTGAATATATCTAGAGGAAATAATGCTATATGGGTTGTTGTGGATCGTATTACAAAGATATCTCATTTTATCGCAATTCGATAAGACTTATCATTGGATAAACTTGCACTAATTTACATCAAAAAGTGGTAAGGCTGAATGGATTACTATTATCTATTGTATCTGATCGAGATTAAAGATTCACTTCCATGTTTTGAAAAAGTCTCCAACATGCTCTAAACACTAAGTTGAACTTCATTATGGCCTATCATTCTTAAACTGATGGCCAATCTGAGAGGACTATTCAGACACTATAAGACATGTTGAGATAATGTTCTATAGACTTCAAAGGAGGATGGGACCAACATCTTCCTCTAGTCGAGTTCTCTTACAACAATAGTTTCCACCCAAGCATCCAAATGGCTCTATATGAATCCCTTTATAGAAAAAGATGTATAACACCAGTATGCTAGGATTAATTCAATGAACGTAAGCTGCTAGGACCTAAAATGGTTGAAGAAATGGTGGAGGAGGTGAAAACCATTCAGTATCTCATCAAGGCATCCCAAAGTTAGCAAAAGAGTTATGAAAATAATCTTCGATGAGACCTTGAGTTTAAGGTTAGAGACATGGTATTCATCTTCATATCTGCATGGAAAAGAATCATGGGATTTGGGAAGAAATGAAAGATAATTCCTAGGTACATCAGCCCCTTCAAGATCCTCGATCATGTCAAAGCTATGGACTATCGACTAGAACTTCCACCTACCATGTCTCAAGTACACAATCTATTCCAAATATCCATCTTGAGGAAGTACCTACCAGATCTTTCACATGTACTGAATTCAAAGTTGGTACAATTGGATAATGATCGCTCTTAAGAGGATCATCTAGTGAAGATATCATATCATAGAGATAAATTTCTACGTAACAAGACTACTCACCTGATTAAAGTACTATGGTAGAATCATTAGTATGAAGAGGCAACATGGGAACCATAGGAAGCAATGAAGGAGAAGTACCCTCACTTGTTTTACCCGTAGTTTGTAAAATGAAATTCTGAGGGTGAAATTTCATAAGGGGGGAATAATGTAATGACCCAAAATTATATAAATGGAAAATTACCTTCTTATAATTATTTTATATAGTATAAATCACATTAAATCACATAAAGAACAAAAAATAAACTTTATAAAGGAAGAATGAATGAAATAAAAAGTATTTCTAGAAGTTAAGAAACCTATACTGAGGAAATAGTAACTTGACCTTTGGAATAGTTTTCTGGCCCTTATGAATAATAAACCAGGAAATGGAATAGTAACCTCACCTATGAAAGTATAAATAAAATTTAAGCATCTTATAAATGGTAATATGATATAATTATATCCTAGTATAAGTGAATAAGTGTTTTAAAAATTATTAATTAAGTGTTGGTATTTTTATAGGTCATAAATATCCAATTACAATTTTTGTGATTAATTTAATAATTTAAAAGAAAATTTATTCATAAATTAATTTTTTTTATCTTATGATTATAATATAATTTTATGTGACCTTAATTAAAATTTCAAAGTGTTACAAAATCAGTTATAATGTTAAAATTGGTATTTTCCAAGTAAATGATGATTTTAATTAAAAATTAAATTTCTCATATTTAAAAAAATAATTTTCATAAAATGGAGTTAATTTTTGAATTCTACATGTTGAAAAATGGTTAGGGTTAATTTTTGGTATTTTTCTAAAATAGTTGAATTCTTGTGAATAGTAAAATATGATAATTTATGATAAAACCTAAATACATAAATTATGGAATCATAGGTGATTTATGGCTAATGTAAGCCCAAAATATAGAACTATAATTCATTATTTTAATATTTTTTATGATAATTCTCAAACTATTCATAGTCTTGAGGCAAAATAATAAACTAATGAGTAAAATAATGAGAAAACACTCCTCTCCTCCACTATAAATATCGCCCCTCACCACCTATTCTCCTCACACATCTCAAGCTTTGAGACTTGTCCAAATTATGCTCAAATATCTTACCAAACCTCTCCCCTATGTTCAGGATCTCTTGGTCTTATCAAAATACCAAAACCTTTGACCTAATGAGGCTCTTAAAGATGATAAATTCAAGAGGTAAATTCCTCTTTCCTTTTCTTTTAATTTCTTTTCAAGTTCTTTCTTTTCTTATTCTATCCTCACCACCCCTCATCCAAAAGGAATGATAAATCCAATACATTACATATATTTTAATTTTATTATGTTTATGGAATAATCCATCATTAATTCTTTCCCATCTCATTTTGTTCAAAAAAAATGAAAACATCATCGGTGATGTGTTAATTTATCACATTCAAGGACGAAGGTTTCTCAATTTATATTATCGTCTTCAAGGATATTCATTAAACCATTTTTATGGTTTAACCAGATTATAATATATTTATTTTATCTTATTTAATGTTCTGGAACAATTATTTATACATTATATTAAATAATATAACAAATCTAGTTCGTTGTTATCGAAAACCGCTAAAATTGAAAAACGATTATCATTTACATGTTATCTAATGATTCATCCTTATATCTAGAAACAATATAATATATAAGAACAATTAAACTTATGTTTTTTCATTAATAACATATAATTTCAATTCTATATAATTATACCTAATCTATATGAACTTCCATACTCATATATAAGCGAACAGATCATGAAAACTAAGAAAATGAACACTCTCAAATGATGAAATTGAAAACCATAAATCATTAAAAAGGACATAAATAAACTTAATAAAATTATAATAAATAAATTAAATGTATAAAATATTATTAATTAATTAATTAATATATTTAATTTGATTATTTTGGACATTAAGATCAAGTGCAAAACTATTTCGTACATAAGGTAAGGGATTCTACCCAAACCCCCATTTTTTCTTCTTGTTACTCTCTCTATCTCTAATCTAATGTGATGATTATTTTTTTATGTAATTATTATAAATTCTATTTACATGTTCCAAACTCTTTTATCAATGTCATATCATCCTTCTTTGATGGGTAAATGCATGTTTTAAAAAGGTTCCCTTCTCAATTCTTCCTGATAAACAAACCCGATTCAAGGGAACTTCCCAATTTCTTACCCATTTCCAAGTGCACTAAATAATATATTTTAATCCACCATTGTTTTTCTAAAATCACTCATTTTATCATGAAAAAACTATTTCTGTTTAATTCTTGTTTTACACAAAAAATTATGCCTTTTCCATTTTAAATAATCTTGAAAGTTTTCCCTTAAACCGCACTAAAATGTTGTATTTTTAAAGTTTCTTAAACACTCTTTTCACTTCTGTTTGACATCAATTATCATGATCTATGCCTATATTCCCTTATTAATGTCCATTTATGATTTAAATCCATACATTCATGGACACCATTATGATATTCCCTTTTGATATGCCTTTTGACATGATTATAATACCCAATTCTTTCCATGGGTAACCCTTATGTTTATGTTTGATTGCTTATGTAGGATTATTTATGTGATAAACATATTCATGAACATGTTATGATGAATGAACCTAGATAGTGATTCAATGAATTGAGTAATTTTTAGTCTCCTAAGACGTCATGTGCAATGGTCTTGGTGGTTATCCTTGACTCGTGCTCCATGTGCAACGGTCTTGGTGGTTAGCCTTGACTCATGCTTCTCCATGTGCAATGAGCCTTGAATCCTAATAAATTCATGTTTTGTATTTATATCAAATTACTATGATTCCATGATTATATGATTTCATGTTCTATATGTTATGATTCTATATGTTTAATCTTGTTCTATGCCTTTTTATATCATTATGTTATGCCTTATAACCCTTGTGTTAAGCTTTATTTTGATGTTTATTTTCATACTGGGATTTTTAGCCCATCCCTTTATTCATGTTTTCCCCTAGGAAGGTCTCAAATGAAGTTAGGATCTCTTTATGAAGATTATATAAAATATATTTTTATTTTGGAATCATGATGTTTAATTATGTACCTAATCTCCAATAGACTAGACTTTATGATCCTTGGCTTGTAATTGTTGGTTAATTATGTAATAATATGTGAAAATGGCATGAGTCACTATAAAGGTTCTTTGGAGAAATCACAAAAAAGATGGGGCAATATGAGAGCCTGAAGAAGTTATGAGGAAATATTACCCACATTTTTTATGAACTAACATTTATTACATTTTCAAGGAAAAAATATAAGGGGGGTAATATAATATCCAAGAGTCTTCTACAATAGGTAAACTGAAATTATTGCTACATGTATTATATTTTTTAGAAAGAGATTTTATTCATGTTTTTTATTTAAAAGTTTAATTTCAAGATTTTTAAATTTTAATTTTATAGAATGGAGATTATTTTTAGATTCATCAAATTGAAATTATCTTAGGGTGAATTTTTAGAATTTTTCAAAAAAAATTGATTTTAAGATAAATAGTGAAAAATATCGATTCTTTAAATGTTTTCATTTTTATGACATATTAATGATATAATATTGAATTGAAATTTTTTAAAACACCTTTTTAATACAAAATATATATTTAATAAGTAATATAATGTATTTAAAAATTTAATATTGAACTTAGAAATCTATGATTGAAATTTTGGAAATCTAAGTAATGTTTTTATTCAAATAAAAATTATTTTTGTTGTTTTATTATAATAAAGTATTCACAATATTGTTTTTGGTTTTGGTTAGGATTTAAATTAAAATTAGTCTCCTTACCTTAGGAATCAACATTTTATGTGATTTTGATATAAATTTTTTTTATGCTTAAAAATACATTTTTCTAAAAACATCATTCATACGTACATACAGACTACCATCTCGATGAAACTATATGATTCATTATAACGAAATAGGTCTGGTTACCACAAAACTCAGCACTCACCTCATCCCATCACAAGGCCTGAAGGGCATTCCTGATCCCCATGAGATGACAACTAGTTCTTGGGCATTATAGAAATCCCTTTTAGAATGATTTCACCCAAATCAAAGATAAATATGGTGAAATAAATGAATATATGAGCCAAGAAAAATAAAATTCCAGTAGTTCCTAACCAACAACAATGGTCCAACCCATTTTCATATACATAAAAAACATAAAAAATAGGAGGATACAAAAAACATATTAAAAACAAAGTTTTACAAAAAGAAAACAATTATTAACCTACTCGAGAGAATCTCGAACCATCTCCATGCAACCTCTGGTTGCTCATCACCACCCAACGCACCCCACATTAGCCATGACGAACAAAATAGAACCAATCAGGGAACCTGGAACTTGAAATATATAGGCATGAGATAAAAAACCAAGTAGGACACCACAACCTGCCAAATCTATGCAATATATTTCATAAGGCAATTCATCAATGCTAGTTTGAAAATAAACTAGAAAGTAGGTTTTTTTACCACATAACATATGAAAAACTAAACATGTCACAATCATCTTTCAAAACATTACTCTTTGTTTTCCTAAAACTAAAATCACGTGTTTTGAAACAAAGGCCCTAGCTTAATCCATTTTCAAAACCATATACCCATTTTCACTTCTAAAAAAAATGCATTTGCTTTAAGTAAAATGAAAATGGTCACTTTAAAAAATTTAACTGGCTGAAACCATCTCAAATCACCCATTTTTAAATCCACCTCAAGAACTCACACAAGAGTCTTTAATTTCAAAATGGTTTTCCCAACACCTTGGAAACCCATTTTTTTAAAGAAACAACCCAACACACACATGGTTCAGCATAAAAAACTAGGCACCATGCATTATAGGGCATATACCAAATATAAACAAGAAGTGATTTCATAATAATTAAAGCAAAGTAAATGATACAAACGAGCACTAGACTAAACTCCACTCGATAAATAACTCACCAAGCAATATAATGTGTCATGGGATCTACCCTAAGATTCCTAACATGTGAAGAATCTAACCATATAAGAGTATACCAATCGCGAACTAACTATCGATGTGCATTGAAGTTCAAACCACAAGTCATCCAATTAGCCCACCCAAACCTCATTGTGATAACAAACCCTCGCCTATCCCTTTAAGCCTATCATGACTGGTGGTCAACTATTAGCATGTGAACTAACTAGAGTAACAAATTAGATCTTCCAATTAGTACCCGGATTCCCATGACCAATATAGGAAATGAGGTGTAGAATCTAAAAAATTATAACCATAACTAACCTCACCCCTAACACCTAATGATGAATATCCCCATAATAAAATCCACCCACAATATAAACATGAACATTCAAACACAAGGGAAGCAACAAGAATCACATATAGATCAATAATCTACACAAGGGGTAAATAAACAAGGGGAAATCAAGGGATGTCTTTCACAAATTCCATTTTAAAACCAAAGTGCCAATCGGGACTTTAACACCAATACATGGCTTGGAATTACAATGCCTTCAATTTTTATAAAACATAATTCCAAACATATTTTGGAAAATGATTGAAATCACCCACTCATTTAAAACATTTCAAATCCACCCTTTAAAACAAAGGTTTTTATCTTTAAAAACCCAAATGAGGACAAAGGCCCTCCATTTCTTTCAAACTGTTTAAAAGGGACCATCATTAAATTTTCAAAAGGGGTAAACCACACACACACATTTCAAATAAACATTTTAAATCCATTAATAAACCTTTTTTATAAATCACTTAGAGGTTAATATCTCATTTCAAAACAAAACTCCCTTTAAAACATTGTTTTCACTCATTGAAAACCAAAACCAGGTTAAAACTTAATGCCCAACATGAAAACCATTTCAAAAATACATACAGGCATTGTGAAAAATCTTATCATCTTTAAACACTCTATTTAAAATATGAAAACATGGAATTCACATGAAAAATCAATTATGCCAAGATCAAAACACCATGAAATGGTTAAAAATCACCAAGGAGGTATCACATATACTCATAATTTCATAAAAAGGTAATTTAGAAAGTAATAGAATAATTTGAATTCCAAAATGAAACAATTTCGTAGAAACACCTACCTTAAAGATATGATAATCAAGCCAAAATGCTTCGGAACATGTCTCCTTCAACAACAACCACACCCACGAGGATAAGAATGGTGTATACGAACCCTCAATAGCAAAAAACCCAACATTAGATCCACCCAGAACCCTGAAATCGGCCACATGAGATCTAGGGTTCATGAGGGAATCCAAAACCAAGAGTGAAGAGGGGGAGAAGGAAGAAAGAGGATAATAGAGGAAAAAATACATTGGGTTCACTTGGAAAACACCAAAGGAAGGCCAATAACCAAGAGGAGGAAGAATACGGATCTCCTCCAATGCTTCCAAGAATTGGCCGATGTGGGAGGGTGGAAATGGGGGTGAAAACCCTTTAAAATTGAAAAGGGGTATTTTTGGAAAATCCAAAAATTAAACATCTGGATAGGCTACACAGTTTGGATGAATGGTTATCCAAACTGTCTGCAAACCATGCACTGGACACTGCCAAGGTCAAGAACCCCCTTGTACAGTTTGGTTTTGGTGTCACCCGGTTCGGACAAGTTGTGCACCTCACCCCGGACACACCCCAAGCCCCACACAACCTTTAGGTAGTTACACGCTATTTGATAAATCGAGCGGATTCCTTGTAAAGTGGCTTTATCAAAATGATAGTCCCACCCACATGGGAACCACACTATTAGTACTAACCATGTGTACTAACCATTATCCTTCCAAAAAACCTCCAAACCCTAAATTTTCATCCCTTAAACCAACTGAAACTCAAAAACTCTCAACAAAAGATAAAATGATATAAAAACAATAACATCGTGACACATGGGGTGTCACAAACTCCCCACTATGACAATTTCTACCCCAAAAAAGTCCATAATAGAAAAATTAAATGGAGTATAGAATATACAAAAGGGACTTGACTCTAGAGAAACACTCAACATGATACAGCCCCAAAACCTACAACTCAAAACCCTCAAAATACTTGAAATGATCCACCACAAAATTCCCAAACTTCTCCAAGCACAGCCAAAATAAGAACCTCTAACGATAAGTATTATAAAGAATTGGAGACCTAACATGGTCTCACCACCATTTATAATTCCTCTAAAATGGTCTCCCTACCATTTATATTTTCTCTAACATGGTGGAACTAAAGAAAAACAACTGAGAGACACATTCTTAAACAATGAGAAATCGTCAGAGAAACTCAATCTAAAACCACAAGTGCTTTCCAACCCAAGAAAGGAAGAATAACCATAAGAAGCCTCAAAATAGATACATGAGATATCACCTCAGGTAATGACACATGTGGATAACCTAGGGTCAAAACCTGGATCACCCTCACATGGTTAATCTGAATGGCCATAGCAAAACACCGACTAGCACACCAAACTCAATTGGTAGAGAACACACCTTAGCTATCCAATCATGCACCCAAATCCTTTATCATGTCCAAACAGTGATCACCATAAGGCTCAATGAAATAATAGCTCATCCCAAATGCTCAAATAAGGTTTTCCCAAATAAATGAGGGTCAACAAGTGACACCCACAACCAACCACAAAAGAAACACCCAAAAAGGGCAGGAGAGGGGGGATCATTCCATAAACAACACCAGGATTGAAAGAAAACAATGTACATAAGAAACATCCCAACAGGGAACCATCCATAATATTCCAAAAACTACAACCAAAGATCCCAAAACCAAAATTACAACCATCTAAAGGAAATTACCCCAAAATATCACATCTAAAAGAATCAAACCTAGGAAATCTTCTGAGATCCCAACTTATAAAACTTTTTAAGATGCCCCAAATAGCCATAATGAAGGTAGACCCTGGGAGATTTAAGATAGGAGGGATTAGCATGCCCTGGAGTCTCACACTAGAAGCACATAAGAGATATTATATTCCCACAAGAAGGATCCTTTTCACCAAGATTCATCTCATCATGTTTCTTCTCCTTACCTATCAGGATATCCTCACACCCACCACACTTATTTTATACATTAGAGGAAGCCAAGGCATATCCCAACATAGGATGCCTAGACCATCCAGCTTCCACTCAAATGGAATCACTAACAACCTCTTGAAATTATGTTAGGCCAAACATAAATATAGTTAGACCAAGATTTGGATGAAGTCCACCTCCAAGAAAATAAGCTTTCTCATGATCATTAGACACCAAATTCAGATAAAATATGGCTGTATTTGAAAATTGATCGATGTACTCCCTCATAGATCATTCACACTAATAAAGGATCACAAGCTCAAGCTCATTATCCACTTTAATGTCCTCGGGGAAGAACCACTGAACAAACAAGCATGCTTTCAACAACTCTCACCCATGAAGCTTTAGGTGTCCCAAGAGAATCAAGGATCTCCTTAGTCCCTTCCAACCACCTCACTACTTTTATTGATCCTTGATCATCACTGAATGAAGGAGGATATTGATCCAAGAAGTCTAAAATGGGGTTTGAGCAAAATGAAGGTTCCGCATCAACCAATCCACTTGGATTCTAGGTAGGAATCAGAACTAGAGAAATATTTTCAACCATTCTAGGGGAAAATAACAACAAATACATGAACATCATCAATATATGTCTTGAAATAAAAACTGAATGATTCCTTCATAAACATGGAATCATACCAAAACAACAATCCCTCAAAAGAGGTACAAAACATCCACACCAAAAGAAATTTTCCTTTGAAGTCGCCACTTTTACCAAGGAATTTTGAATTCACCCTTCACCAAGGTGTCAAATTTAAAACAAAGCCACTCGATATTTAAAAAAAATATCCTTAGTGGAATATAAACACACACTATGAAAAAAGGGTATATCACAAAACCCCTTTCAAAATTGCATTACACTTTGAAAACCAAGCACCCAAAGGATGCTCATCAAAACCTATTTCCCTTTTCAGAACACCTTTAAAATTTGTTTTAATATAAAAATCCCATTTGATCCCAAAATTCCTTCATAAATAACTTTTGAAATCAATTTCTTTCCAAAAATCCCAAGGAATAAAATATGAAATGTCACATAAAACCAAGTTTTGAAAATGAATATTCCACAAAACCCATTTTTAATTTCTAAAAAAAATTAAAAACCAAGAATAAAACAATAACTTTCCAAGAATCCAAACAAGATTCACACAAACCACATACACAAAGGGCATCAACACACTCCTAAATCCACATCCAACAAGTGAAAATCACTTTTGGAGAAATCTTGAATCAATAGAAGTACAAAAAATATAACTAGTAAAGAAATGGTTTTGTGTACATTTTGGGCCACATGGTTGATCAGCTGTGTACCAATATTGCAACACACCCTACTAAAGATGCATACTTGACCGCATGGTCCCTGCATGGTTTCCCAAGCCATGCGTGCAAACTGTACCACTCAATTTATCCTCACTTTCCATACTGAAACCAAGGAGTGACCCCCCAATATCACTTACATAATTAAAGAGTATTAAAACATATCAATTCATATAAAAATCTATCAAATAAGATAAAAACAAACTTAGATTCACAATTCAAAGCTCAACTTCCCCTGGTAACTTAAGGCTCGAGATGAGTAAGAGCTAGCTAGACTCTCCCAGCCCTTAACTCTCAAGATCTAACAACCTTAATCTCCTTTATACTAGGACATTATAAATAGAAAAGTCCTACACAAGAGGCTCAGGCTCATTCTAAAGGAAACCCAAAAGCTCTGATACCATTTTGTAACAAACTAACTCGAGTTTTCACTTAACTTGACACTCGACCCAGCCCATCACAAAGTATAAAGATCATTCCCAACCCCCATGGGCTAGAAAATATTGTTTGGGAATCACAGAAATACATTTAAGAATAATTTCACCCAAATTAGTGATAATGATAATGGAATAAATGAATACAAGTTCCAAGATGAATAAACATGCCAACAGGTCATAACCAACAACAATTTTCCAACCCATTTGCATATACATAAATGACATCCAAAAATAGAAGGATACAATAAATCATAAAAAACAAAGCTAGATAAAAAAGAAAATAACTACCAACCAACTCAATCCAATCCTGAACCATCTCCATGAAACATATGGTTTCTCATCACCACCCAACTCACTCCATGTCAGACAAGAAAAACAAAACAAAACCAACCTGAGAACCTAGAATTTGAAATATATAGGCGTGAGATAAAAATACCAGTAGGACACAACAAACCACCAAATCTACGCATAATGTTTCATAAGGAAATTCATCAATGTTAGTTTGAAAATAAACCAGAAAGTAGGTTTTCTTTTTTCCCATATAACATATGAAAAACCAACCACATCACAATCATCTTTCAAAACATTACTATATGTTTTCCCAAAACTGAAATCATGTGTTTTGAAATAAATACCCTTGTCTAAGCCATTTTTAAAACCACATACCCATTTCCACTTCTCAAAACAACACATTTTCTTCAACTAAAAATGAAAACATCCACTTTAAAACTTTTAATCAGCTAAAGCCATATCAAATCAACCATTTTGAAATCCACCTCAAGAACTCACATAAGAGTCTTTAATTTCAAAACTATTTTCCCAACACATTTGCAACCCACTTTTCTAATGAAACGACCCAACACACACACATGACAAAGAGAACAAAGCAGACACTATGCATCACAATGCATATACCAAATATAAACAAAAAAGGTTTCATAACAATGAAAGAATTAAAATTGATATAAATGGCCACAAGATCAAACTCCCCTCAATCAATAACTCACCAAGTAATCTGATGTGTCATGGGCCCTACCCTAGGATTCCTAACATGTGAAGTATCTAACTGTATAAGATTATACCACTCATGAACCAAATACTAGCATGTACTGAAGTTCAAACCACAATTCATCCAATTATCCCTCACAAACCCCATTAAGATGACAAACCCCTGCCTAGCCCTTTGTGCCTAGCATTACTAGTGGGAAAATAGCAGTGTGTGAACCAAATAGAGGAACTAATTAGATCTTCCACTTAGTACCTATTTTCTCACGACCAATAGAGGAAGTGAGGCATATAATAACAAAGGAATAACCATGGCTACCCTCACCCATAACACCCAATTATGAATAACCCCATAATAAAATGCTCCCAAGGTATAAAAAAGAACATTCCCACACAAGGGGGAAATAAGAATCTCATAGAGATCAATAACCCACACAAGGGGTAAACAAACAAGGGTAAATCAAGGGGTTTCTTTCACAAACACTATTTTAAAACCAAAGTGCCAACCATGACTTTTTAAACCAAAACATGGGTTAGAATTCCAAGCCCTTTCACTTTTTATAAAACATCATTCCAAACATCTTTTGAAAAATAATGGAAATCACTCATTAATTCAAAAAACCAAATAAACCCTTTAAAACAAAGTTATTTCTATTGGGAAATCCAAATGAGGCCAAAGGACCTCTATTTCCATCAAACCATTGAAAACGGGCCATCGTGTAATTTTCACAAGGAGTAAACCACACACACACATTTCAAATCACCATTTTAAATCCATTAAAGAACCCCTTTTTATAAATCACTTGAAGGTCAACACCTCATTTCAAAACCAAAATCCCTTTAAAACATTATTTTCACTCATTGAAAACCAAAATTAGGTTAAAAAAATAAACAACATGAAAACCATTTCAAAAATCCATACAGGAATTTCCCAAATGCTGAACACCCTTAAACACTCCATTTCAAATATAAAAACATGGAATTTTCATGAAAAACCAATTATACCGAGATCAAAATACCACGAAATGGTTTCAAATCACCAAGGAGATATCAAATATATTCATAATTTCATAAAAAAGATAATTTAGATAGAATAAGCATAATTTAAATTAAAAAATGAAATAATTTCATAGAAAACCTACCTCAAAGTGATAAGAATCAATCCAAAATGATTCGGAACGTATCAACTTCAAGGGAGACCACACCCACGGGGATAAGAACGGTGTATATGAACCCTAGACACCAAAAAACCAAACAGTAGATCAAACTAAAACCCTAAAATTAGCTACATGAGATCTAAGGTTCATTGGGGAAGCCAAAACCAAGGGAGAAGAGAGGGAAAAGTAATAAAGAGGAGAAGTGAATAATTAGTACATTGGATTCACTTGAAAAATTCTAAAGTAAGGCCAAGAACCAATATTAAGGAGAATATGGAGATCCTCCAAGGCTCCTAAGGGACAACTGACATGATAGGGGAGAAATGGGGGCGAAAACCCTTTAAAATTGAAGGGGGTATTTTGAGGAAACCAAAAAATTAAACACCTGGGATGGTCACACAGTTTTTCAAACCAAGGGATGGCCACTGTCAAGGCCAAGAACCCCCTCACATAGTTTGTTATGGGTACCACATAGTTTGAAAAAATTGTGCATCTCACCCCAGACATACCCTAGGCCCCGCACGACCTCTTGGGAGCACCGCATGATTTGAAAAATCATGCGGAAGCCGTGAAAAATGGCCCTATCAAAAATGATAGTCCCACCCACATGGGCACCACATGGTTAGTACTAACTATGTGGGATAACCGTTCTCCTCCCATAAAGCCTCCAAAACCTGAATTTTCAGCCCACAACCAACCAAAACTCAAAACTGCTCAAGACAAGATAAAATAATACAAAAAAAACATCACGACATGTTCAGTATCATATTAATTTTTCATCACCTTCTTTCATGGTTCTTAATAAAATTGTATTTAATATATAAACCATGATCAAGGTGCAAGGAGCGGAACCGTCAAACCAAAACATGTATGGAAAAAATAATGATTAACACTCAAATATTGATTTTAACAACAAATTATTAAGAATAAATTAATATCATATAGTAAGATAAATCCAAATATGGTTATGATATATATGTATAATATGACTAAATTTATTATACAGGATAGTAGAGTGTGTCTGACCAAGAGAAAGTTTGAGGTAAGGGTTTATTTAAAAATCTAATTTTTATTAGAGATTGTTCATGTTTAAGTTTTTGTTAGGGAAATTTTATGATTTTATCCCTTAAACCCCATCTATTTTATTCTCCTATGGTTTTTTCTAGGGGTTTCATGTTTTTATTTCATTTTTTTCTCTTTGGTACACAAAATACTAAAGGAATGTTTCTAAAAAAACTTGACCTTATTTCTTCTCATTGGTCAGAGAAATTTTTCTTCCATGTCCATGTTATTCAAAATTGTTTATGGAAGTTTTTATTTAATTTTAAATTATTTTTAAATAAATTTTTATACTACCTTTGACTTTATCTACAAATGATTAAAAACATTCCTTTCAAATATTTTCCTTTATAACACAATTTTGAATTTTTACAAAGTGGGAAAAGAATGTTTTTCTAGCATTTACTATATGACTACCTTTTTCCACCGTCATGATATTTATTTATTTTCAAGATTCCTATACACATTTCCATATTTTTTTCAAATAAAATCATATCCCTATTATTCTAGGGATTTTTAGTTTTAAAATGTTTTTGAAAATAAAAATATATTTCTTTATGATTTCAAAGTGACTTTATAATGTATTTGTAAAAGATATTTTTCTTCTATGTCAACGTCCTTTAAGTAATGTTATTCTTCACTGAGGATATACTCTAATGATATTATCCACCTTATTTATCTAGATGTATTTTGATCATATTGTTATATTTATTAACTAGGGAAAATATTGACATTTTGTATGCTAGTTTTTCAATAAGAATGTTTATGTTGATTATGTATTGTATTATTATTCATTTATTTCATATGATGAATGTATTGGACTTAGTTAGTGATGAAAGAGGCATGTTATAGTTCTTCGATTGATCAGTAGGTCCCATGAGATAAACTAGTTTGGGTATTTGGTGTATGTCTTAACTATTTATGTATAATGTCTTGGAATGAGCCATGTATGGTAAGATTATGATGCCCAAAATTATACATTATATCATTATGGGACCAGATATTTTATCCATGTGATTATTTATGTTGTTATGTTATCCATGGGTATATTCCTATTTTATGATGTTAGGTATATGGAATAATTGATTATTGTTTATCTTTGCCATATTATTCATGTTTTATTTATTTTATAATGGTTTCGGCTATATGTATTCTCTTACTAGACATATGATCTCGCCCTTTATTATGTTTTCCATTCCCTATAGTACTAAGAAGTAAACTGTGAATGATTTTAGGGATATACTAGAATAAATAATAGATTTCTCATTGGAATTTTAAGTTTAATTTCTTATTTTTGTTTGTAATGTGAGAATCATGTATATATCTAGTCTCCCATGACTAATAAACAATTTGATCATGTGGGATGTGGTCTCTTGTATTTTTTACCAATGTAGTAAGTTAACCATCAGCTCTGATTTACTAGAGTTGGGTCGTTACAAGGGTGAAGTTTTTCATAGATGGATCTTTGAACGTGATGTTTTTTTATGGAAGGTGGGAATTTGTCATTAGGATGGTTTTCAGAGAGGATTGAGGCATGTCAAGGTGTGATTTTCACACAAGTTTTTCTATGTTATCATTGATATTAAAGTTTGGGAATTTACTTGGATATTTACTCTCTGTTTTTAGTAGAATTTTTGATGTTCCTTCGTGGTTTTTAATCATCTAAATCAGAGGGTGTTTCCATGTTAAAGAAATCTTATGTGTTGATTTTATTCTTCTTAAGTTTATTCTTCCATTTTTCTCTGGGTTTCTTACAAATATTTCACAAGTAGTTTTATTTTTGGGATTATTATTCTCCCTAACAAGTGGCATCAGAGCTGATGGTTCAGGCTTACAATATTACATGAGAATTATGAAAGGTTCTGAGAGGACCAATGACACATGTGTGAGGCAGGATAAGGTTTAAAATCCAAAGAAAGTTAAGGGAGGTGTTTTGGGTCTTACACCTAAATATTTTTCTTTAGAGAGTACTACAAATGAAGAAAGAATTAAAAATTTAAGATCGAGGTGATGTGCTTTTTTGTTCAGAAGATGTTGAGAAAGAAGAGTAATTTGTTTCAGCAGGTGCTCTAAATTATGTGGCGATAACTATTATAGGGGTGCTAGTTTTTTGGTTTTGGTCATGTTCATCAGGACAGTGCAGATTCATATATGACAAAGACTTCAACATTAATATTTCTTCTATGGGGGAAGTTTTCAGGTTTCTATCGAAGTTTAAAAAGAGCATCATTATATTTTCTACAGAGGTTGGTGGTTGGTGTGATACCACCCAGTTTGCTTTTCAACTAAGTTTTATGAATGATATCTCCTTTGTTGATGAGCTGATAGAGGAGATTGATAAGGTTCTGCCCATTTGGGTTTTCTTATTTGGATATAAGAGAGAGTTTTTTATTTGAACTATAACTGCGTATGTGGGATTTAAAGAGAGATATATTTTTATATATCTATTTTTGTGATGAGGTCTTTCTCTGCAGCTGATGTGACCCTTTTTAAGTTTAAGATATGATACCTTAAATCTTATCTGTATTTGAAAGGGAGACTATGGATCCCTTAAAAAGGGGAGAGAAGATATATGTGTTGTGACTTTTATTTGAGAGGATCAAGGGAGTTCTTCAAGATATAGTCCATCGGGGGGTATTGTCATGTTTAACATAGCATGTGTGAACTGTTGGTGATAGCGAGCGAATCATCGACATTGGGTTTCTGATGTGATAGGGATATCGTATTTATGGTAGCATGTGCAGTGTATTGACAAGGAACATGTACAAAAAAACGATAACATGCTAAGATTCAAGAAATTGCATCCAATGGCGAGCAACCTTGAGATATAGACTTCAAGGAGTGGGTGGGCCATTGATATGAGGCTTGGGTGCCTTTATTGACAGATCAAGGAGAAGCCATCAAAGAGGTTTTTCAGTAGCACACCGGTGATGATGCATGTCTGGATTAAGATCTATAAGGTAGGATCATTTTGTCACAAAAGGGTGATGTTTGTCATAGATGGGTATCTGAGCATGACGTTTTTTCATGGAAGGGTGACTTTTGTCATCAAGATTATTTTAAGAGAGGACGAAGGTGTATTGGGGTGTGTTTTTTTCACAGGTTTTTCTACACTGCCATTGACATTCAAGTTTGGGTATTTATTTATATTCTGTACTCTCTTATTTTAGTGAAATTTTTGGAGTTGCTTCATGGTTTTTTAATGATCCAGATGCCTTAGGAAAATCAAAGTGGAGTCAGCACCACCTAGGGATAGAACCCCCAACAAACAAAACCAAGACACATCGCCAGAGAGGGGACCCAATACTATCTAAATTGGAAGCATTGCTTTGGTCTGTAATCTGAATAGATCAAGACTAGGGAAGAACCAATGTTAGGGGCCAACACTAAGAGCTACCCCAATGAACATTGAAGTCAAGGGAATTAAAATAAGGGAACATTGATAAGGGATAGAGGAGATGAAAGTCCCAAACAAGACAAAACAAAACAAAGAGAAAGAAAAGGGGAAACAAAAAAGTTGGAAGACATAGACTAATCATCGCTTGCATCGAAAGTAACCCCATAAAACCATATACAAGAGGCAATGACGAGAGAGAGGGCCTCAAAGATAAAACTTATCCACTTGTCCATCCCTTATACATGTGATAACTATCCTTTTTTGAATAGTTATCATACAATTTATTTTTCTCACAAAACACAGGATAATTTTTTTTTCAAGGATATTACATTATACATGAAATTTACATCACCAAGTAAGTGAGGAATTGTTTTATAAGAATAAAAAATATGAGGTATTGTTTAACGATTTGTATAAACTTATTGTCTATTATGTTACATCTCATAATTTTTTTTATAAATATAATTTGTTTTTTTAAACCATCCTTTGTTAATATTTTCCAAAACAATTATAAATATATCGACAGCGTAAAAATGTAGGGTTAAAAGATTTTTTACTAAATTAATCACATTTTACATTCATTTTTTATACTGAAATAATTTTTTTAGAAAACAAGTACCTGAACATGTGCAATTATTATTATTATTATATATATATCGACTTTTTGAATATTATTTAAATTATGTATTATTTAAGTTTAATTAAATTAAAATTTATTTAATATATGAAACAAAGATAAAAAAAAGTATGAAAAAATAAATAAATAAATAAAGATGGGAGAGATAATCATTTTAAATGGGTTTTTAATTTTTTTTAAAGGGATAGGGTTTTCAATATTTTTAAAAAGGGGTCTGAGATGCGTGAACCCTGTTCATGCATCCCCAATCCCGAGAAGATGCGTTAACGGGGTTCACACATCTTCAATCCGAGCGAGATGTGTGAACCCCGTTCACGCATCCTTTGCGAATCGGATGAAGGATGCGTGAACGGGGTTCACGCACCATGCAGAATGTTTTTTAATAGTTTTAAATTTTTTATTTTTATTTTTGTTTTGTTTTGTTTTGTTTATATATATATATATAACAAAAAAAATTATCAGAATTTATAACCATTCAAAACCATAAAATTGAGACTTAAAAATGTTTCATTTATTTCAATTATGTGACTTTTAAAGACTATAAAATATAAACTATAAGACTAATATAAATGAAATTTTAAACATTGATTATACAACTAAAAAATATTAGAAAACAGAAAGAATTTCATAAAAAATATTGATCAAAAATAATTTATAACTATTCAAAACCATCAAATTGAAACTTAAAAATGTTTCATGTATTTCAAGTACGTGACTTTAAAAGACTATAAAATATAAACTATAAGACTAATATAAATGAAATTTTAAACATTGATTAAAAATATAAGAAATAGTTGAAAATAAAAATAACTTCATAAAAAATGTTGATAAAAAATAATTTATAATCATTGAAAACCATAAAATTGATACTTAAAAATGTTTCATTTATTTCAAGTACGTGACTTTGAAAGACTATAAAATATAAAATATAAGACTAATATAAATGAAATTTTAAACATTGATTAAAAATATAAGAAATAGTTGAAAACAGAAATAATTTCATAAAAAAATTTGATCAAAAATAATTTATAAGCCTTGAAAACCATAAAATTGAGACTTAAAAATGTTTCATTTATTTCAAGTATGTGATTTTGAAAGACTATAAAATATAAACTATAAGAATAATATAAATGAAATTTTAAAAATTGATTAAAAATATAAGAAATATTTGAAAATAAAAATAATTTCATAAAAAATATTGATCAAAAATAATTTATAACCATTCAAAACCATCAAATTGAAACTTAAAAATGTTTCATGTATTTCAAGTACGTGACTTTGAAAGAAGGATAATCCAAATTTATTTTAGGATGAAGATATTAAATGTGATATGTAACTTTTATTAGAATAATCAACCTAAAACTCATGCATTAACTTTAAAAAATAGATCAAAAATACTCAAATGCAAAAAAGAAGGATAAGTGGCCTTTGAGCGCATTCATACTTGAACTTTTCGTATGTCTTTGATTAATTGATTTACAACCTCTTCTTATCCAGTTTATTTTTTTGTTAACAAAGGAAGAGGGATTTAGAAAAACATTCCTCTTTCAATAACATGATCTTCCTGAACATTCTACAGTAATTAGGTTTGATTCTAATTAATATACTAATTCTAGCAGTAATTTCATATTTCTTCATTTATCTCCCCCTCAAGGGAAACACTCATAAACGTCTTTATAATGGTGAATTTTTTCAATAATGGTTTTCAAGATGTTCTAATACAGAGAATACACTAGAATTTATCTTTATCTTATGAATGTCGAGATTTGAAAACTTATATAACTTCATCAAGGATGATCTTCTTCAATACTTATTTTTCAGGATACCAAAACATGATTTAACCATGATGATATCTTCTTTATACTTATTGTCTTGGATATGCTAACATATATTCTTAAAATTCATCAATGATGACCTTCTTCCTTATCAATGTAGTTGGTCCTGTTTCGATAGTATTCATGATTGTACATCTGAACATTTGTTCTAATTTATATTGGGTAGCAGAGATCCCTTCGCATTACATTTGGATTTTTGTGTCGATTTGTTTCACTTATTAATTTTCATGGATGGTGCAATATTAACCCTCTTAAGGGTTGTTTCTTATTCTGGAAGAATATGAATTCAATCTTTTTCACAATATCCATAATTTTATTACATGATGTAGGTATTTTAACAGTAAAATCCTCTAGTGAAGATTGTGTACCAGTAGAATTTTTTTCCTTTTATAAAGTCTGAATATGTATCTTCTCAAAATTGGTCAAATGAAATTATAATTCATATTGTAGTTATTATGATCTTCAATCATAATCATCTAATCTTCACAAATATCCATTATTCATTCAAATTATTCTTCATGCAATTTAATTTTTTAAAACAAATAATCGTGTTCCATGATATTCTAGGATTTTACATCTAATTTTAAATCATTGAGATTAATAATATTTTTCAAGATTTCTTCAAGTTCACGCATATTTTCATCTAGAATCTATTTAATTTCAAAATAAGGTAGAAAATAAAGTAGTAGTGATGAATAACCTGCATTGAAGATGCGGAAGCATGATATATTCATTTTTGTTCGGTGTTTATTTTTTTAATAGTTTTAGTATCATAAAATTATTTATGATAAAATCCAAAAATTGTAAACATTTATTTAAAAAAAATCTACAACAAGAAAAATAAGGTAGAAAATAAAGCAACAGTGATGAAAAACCTGCATTGAAGATGTGGAAGCATGATATATTCATTTTCGTTCGGTGTTTATTTTTTTTTTATTAGTTTTAGTATCATAAAATTCTTTATGATAAAATCCAAAAATGAGACAAACCAAAATTCAAACATCTCAAAAATAAAGCAGGTCAGAAATAAAAGGATTCAATAATGAAACATTCACATACGAAACAACATATACATATTAATGATATGGTACACATACTCGATCATGGATGACGAGATGTGGAACTCTGTCCTGCCACTTGGGGACATCTCTTACGAGTATGTCCTTCTATGTGAAAAATACTGCATCGTATTCTCCCACCTTGTTGTCGAGGCCAATCCATCTCATTTCTGATGCGAGTTGACTTCGGTCTTCCTCGGGGCCACCACCTGGTAGCATGAAGACAATAATTTTAAAAATGACAGACATTGAAAAAATCATAAATGAAACCAAAACCAACTTATGAAAACCTGGAAATATCAGGGATGATGGTCGGTTGATCAGCAGGCAATTTGATAGAATGGAAGTCACCAACAGGCATCCAATCAGCACTATAATAGTTAACCAAAGTGCTCATGTGATACACCAGGTCAACTTATGGCTCCCATGATATATTTACCAAAGCGCAAGCTGTGATAACATGTGCACATGGATATCTCAATGCTTGAAAGCTGCCACAATCACAGTACTTGTTGTCCAACATCACGAAAAACATTCCACCAGTAGTGCATGTAGCATGTTCGTAGAATTGTCTTACCCGAAAGATCCTCTTTTCCCTATCAAAGGCTATAACATTCCATTTTGAAGCCTCGTTCCGTATTCGGTCAATATCATTTTGAAAATGCTGAGTAAAATGCATTCCATTTTCTATCCTCTGGTAGACCTTTTGGGACCGGTCAACAAAGTAGTGAACACATCTAAAAAATGTCTCTTGCACTAACCCTATGATTGGAAGTTTGTGCACACCCTTGGGGACCCCATTTATGCACTCCACTATATTAGTGGTCATATGCCCATATCTCATGCCACCATCGTATGCTAATGACCATTTTTCCTTTGAAATTTGCATCATATATTCATATACCTCCTCGTTAACAGTTTGAATCTCTTCAAGACGTCGATCAAACCTTTCTTGTTGGGGTTCATATGTTGAAACCATAAGATAAGAATGTATTAAAATGGATATTTAAAAAAAAAGCAAGTTTAGAAAACCATACCCAACTTGAGGATCACCTTATTTATGGCCTCATCTCTAAAATACTTATGCACATTACTTGCAATATGTTTAATGCAATAATGATGATAACCATTCAGCTCAGTCCAAGAAACTCCATCACTACTCACGGGCTCTATAATCGCTCGATGGCGATCAGATATCAGACACACACCCTGTTTTTGCGTGACATGAACACGTACACATGCCAAAAACCAGCTCCAGCATTCAAAATTTTCTTTTTCAACAATAGAAAAAGCAAGTGGCAGGGGAGCACGATTACTATCCTGTGTGGCAGCAATGAGTATAACACCTGTATACTTGACAAAAAAATGTACCATCTACCTGAATAAATTGTTTACGATAGGGAAATGCAGCAATGCATGGTCTGAATGCCCAAAAAACCCTATTGAACTTCACCTTTGACCGATCAACTCGATGATTCTGGGATACATACTCAACATTTTCCAAATGATAAACAATCTGATTATTGAGAGACAACAATTCCATAAGCTGTGGAAACATCACATAATATTTATCCCAATCACCATACAATTTTACAATGGCTTTCTATTGTGCATTCCAAGCTTTGTTGTATGATATATTATAGTTATACAACTGTTGAATTATTTCCTGAACAAGGGCAATAGAAACATCCTGACATGTTCGTATCATCTCACAAATAATAGTAGATATAAACTATGCATCAAGGGAAGAGTGATCTTGTGACAAGCTAGGATGCAAACAAGTGTGTGGGCCTTCTAATTTGGTTATCTTCCAACATCCATAATATTTATCAAATATTGCTCTTAATCGAAATTTACATTCTAACCCATATTTTTCACAACGAATGAGATATTTGGTCTTCTTTGACTCATCAACCACAAATGTGAAATATCACTCAATGTGGAATTTCTTTATCACATTTTTCATGGCCAGTTTAGTTTTGAACTCCTGCCCAACATATATGGGATTATCATTTGATGCAGGCCTATTCCCTATAATTTCAGGGAAGTCAGAAGCTAGTGTAATGACATCCCAATCAAAATGTTGTTCACGAGACATTACTTCAACTAAGGAACTCAAAAATGAAGGCTGATTACCACTAACTGGTGGATGTAGTGGATGTCTATCTCTCAAAAGAACCTCAGAAGGTTCATTCCCCACCACATCATCTCCTCATGACTCCCCAGATTCTTATTACTCGGATAAACTTTCATGCACTATATCAGCACACAAAGGGATGTCATCTACATTTCCTTCCAAATTTTGATCACCTTCTTTATAACATTCTTCCAAAGGAGTCATATGAGGAGGAGGCAATGAATAAGACTACTATGAAGGATCGGCTTCTACAGAGCTCACAAAGCATGGTTCTGTAGTAATCGATCGCACCACATCAATATCAGAAATGAAAACAAATAATTCCCTCAAACCATTAATATATTGTTGCCTGAATAACATAGAAGCCTCCATCCAATCATCGTCATTGACTATAGGGTACTCGTTGTTCCACAGACGCTCAGGATATTGAAGATGTTAGTATCTAATTGAAGTGATTTCTTGTCCATCCCTCTGTTTTAACCGACTATGAATCTTATTACGAACTGCAACTAATGTCATACAACCATGGAGATTTACCACTTTGGAAAGTGGCACACTATATCTAAAACCCTGCTAGGTATAAATTACATCACCGTTTCAATATATTTGCGTAGACATAATTACCTATAAAAAAATAATTTAAAAAATATTATATACTACATTAAAATTTTAAATTATTTAATTTGATTTTGAATAATTGATTATCTTGAGACTTTTTTTATGTATTCATTTATCATGGTTAAGGTATAGTGATTGTGATATTATCATAAAAGCAAATTTAATATAATGTTTCATAAAGTTTAATTACTTATGAATATATAATCATGACTTGATCTTGAGACTTACGATTAGTTTATCATTATCTGATAAACTAACCACAACCTATGGGTAGACTCCTGTCTTTATTATCAAATATTTCAGCAATCGCCAATCTCTTGTCAAACAGCAACGCCTCCTCTTGAATGAGTTCTCGAATGCCTCTTCGCGGACACCTCTTCGGGGAAGCCTGTTTGGGGACACCTCTTCGGGGGCGTCTATCTTTTAATTACAAATTTACTCACATGCATGTGAGGGGGTCTAGGGGTATGAAATACATAACTTTTCTTAAGCAGACACGCAGATCCTTACACTTACTGAGAGATGACTCGCAGGTCATCAATGCGTAAAAAATGTAATTATTACAAATTGAATAACCACATATACAAAATAAAACATGCAATTTCAATTATGCATGGTCGGTCATCTGAAGATCAGTCATCACTCATACCATGTTTTTTGGTATAATTATTATATTATCCATATTATATAACTTTATCTATTACTAAATGAAATGTATATTAAATACTACACCTCTTTTCCAAAAATTTAACTTCATGTGTATATATATATATAATTATTAATAACATTTAATAAATTTTATTACAACTAATATAATTTATATTTACATAATAAACAATTTTGTTATTTAAAATTTTATGAAATTGTAATGTTTTTTGGTCATTCTTCTACTTTTCAAAATATAAGTAAATATATTTTATACTTTATTGATTAAAAATATTATTACTAGTAAATAAAAGTAATATAATTTACACTTACATCAAAACCATTCATTAAAATAAACTTCTCTAACATAAATTACTTTTCCTAAACATTTAACATTTTATACATAACATAAAACATTCAATATTCAAACAACATACATTCAAAAAATTAAATCATACAAACATTCAAAATCCAGAAAATTAAATCATAAAAAACATTACACATCATGCATAACATATGAAATAAATAAATCATACACATAATTAAACATACAAATGAAATAAATAAACACAATTAAAACAATTAAAATGTTAAATAGAAATTTTACCTCTATAAAAGCAGCAAATATTTTTTGAGAAATAATTTTTTTAGGGCTTCGCAACAAAATCCAGAGGAGAACAATGGTTTTTGAGGGGGGGCCTTGACAGAGCAAATTTACGTGCATATTTTTTATCAAATAATGAGTATTTTTTAATGTTTTTAGATGATAAAACCCATGTATTTCATTGTTTTATTAAAATAATGGGTAATTTGAGTTTTAGAATGAAAATGAACAAAATTGTGAAAAGTGCGTAATTCTGGATTTTTGGACAGATTTTTAACACAAGGGTATTTTTTTCATTTAATAAAAAATATAATTTCAAATTAAGTGAATCTGATTTTTTTAGAATCCTGATTTTATTTCCTTCATCTTTGTCTTCTGGACCAGGAGCTGATTCGGCCATATAAAGGGCCTAAAAATTCATTGAAGTTTGACATTTTTTCGCGCAGACAGCGTGGACCACACCACTTTAACGGAACCCAAACTCGGCCTACACATATCCAAATGAGGTTCTTCCACATGGGATAGAAATAGTACAGAGATGTACGGATTGACACCAAATTTTTTGGAGTTTTGAATTCATTAAGGCGGCCATTGAATGACATACTTTTGGAGGAACCTTCCTGAAAGCTTCATCTAGAAACAGAAGCCTTCAATGAAAAATTAATAACTCCTTCATCTGGGGTCCAAATGCGCTGAAATTTTTAGGGTGAACGGAAACCACATTTATGAACAATATTTAAGAAGGGTTCCATGCATGAATCGACCATTTAAGGGTCCAACAACGCGCACACTTTTGGGGGACGGAAATCTGCCTATAAAAGGAGGCCCTCTCCTCCTTCCAAAGCCATCAGCTCGACACCCAAATCCAAGGAGGGATCCCACCGGGGCATGGGCCGTTGATGCTCCTATATTCCTCCCTCATTTATTATTTTTATTTTATTTTATTTTTAATTTTGTTTTAGTTTTAATTTAAATTGTAATTTGAATTTCTTTTCGATTAATCCATGCATCTGTGTTTCTCCATCCACTTTTCTTCTTTTCTTTATCTCTCTCTCTCAATCTCTCTATCTTCCTATATCCATCCACCATTGTGATATCTTACTCTCATAAATGAGAGGCTAACCCCGAGACTTGGCTCGGGGGGAGGTCAAGGTGTTCTTGAATTTTCTTTAAATTTTATTTTATGTTTGTGGTAGATTTGAGTTGCATGCATTGGTGAGGTGAATGTCCACGATTGGGTGACGACCCCCAATGATATGTAACTTAAACTATTTCTATTCTGGAAAAGAGTAGTGATTCAAACATGAGATTTCATGTTTGTATTATCAAACTAAAATCAAACACATAAAGGAAAATAATGATTGAATCCAAGACTAAACCCCAAAACCAGGTTCTTTCTTCATCAACTCATTTTGTTTGCATTGCATGATAGTTCATATTTTTAAATAATGAAAAACACAAAAAATATTGTTATCGATTTTATTTAAATAGAAAACAACAAAAACAAGTAGTTTAGGTGAATTAGGATAAAGTAAGTGAACCAAATTGAAAGGCTCCTCAAGAGAGAAGACCCTGGTCAGCCACTATGCTGCACTAGGAAAAATTTAATTGTTTTTGTCCACGCCCACGAAAGGCGTGCGTCAAAACTGGCGCCGTTGCCGGGGATCCAATAAATTGTTCATTTACTTTTTCTATTTTCACATCTTAGATAGATTTTATTTATTTTTATAAAATAATAAAAAAACAAAAAAAATCTTTCCATGATGAATTTTAATGATTATTATTCTGCATGGACTAAAAATTACTCACAGGTGCAACAACAAGAAGAAGAAGATTTTAGAAGTTCTCAAGTGCAATAACTTAGAGAAAGCATTGAACAATTGACAAGGAAAGCTGAAAGAGCATTTGACTATGTTCGTTCATTAATGGAGCATCCCAACCCTGAGCAAGATCAAGAACCTGAGGTGGCAAAGGTGGAAGACTTACCTGCTGAGTTACAAGTGGGAGATCAAGAAGGATTTGAGGATTTTTTTATTAAATGTGAGGAACTAACTGATCTCCCCATACAATACAAGGAAGAAGAGCCAGCACCACCGAAGGAAGACACTACCCAAGTGGTGGAATTTGAAGTTAAGATGGAGGAGCCCGACTACCTGCCTCCATCCTTAGAGAGTCTACTCCAAGAGGCACTTACCACTGAGGCAGAGATTGAGGCTGAACCGACTCAGGGAGTTGAACCATTATTTGACTCTATATCTTCTAATTTTATTGAATCTTAATTCTACATCACTCCTTGTGATTTTGATTATATAGATTCAGACAATCTCAGTTATGCCTTGGAGGATGACGAAGAACCTGGATGTGCACCTGCTGAGGAACATATAGAGCTCCCTGGAAAAGTTGAATATTTATTTAAGGAAGCTCGTGAAGAGATGCTAGTGGATTTTCCTAAGGAGACCATGAAAAAATCTGCTTACTTTGATGGGGAAGAATTTGATCTTAATACTTCTTATTTTAATTTTATTCAAATAAAATTTCACTCTGACTTTCCCATTGACTATTCTTTGGATGCAGCGTACCTTGAGGAACCACTGGATAGAGAAGAAGAAGGATGATGGTTCATACTTCATCCTACCCCCACCATGTAATCTATGCATCATTGTGAAGGGGGAGGATCTGGTGTACTCTACCCATGGATCATTCCTCACCAATAAGGATGAAGCAAAAGATGGGAAAATCCACATGTGGTGGTTCAAATCAAAGAAGCTTCATCCTCCATCATACTTTGGATAACAACTGGTACTACCCTATGAAGGTAGTAAAAATTCAGGGCCCACTTGGGGGATCGTACTAAGATTTATCTTTACATGATTTATAGGAATTTAGATTTCAATTTCTTTTCTTAGATGTAGTGCAGCATGCATCCCACCCCCTCTATCTTTTTTGAGCTTAAATGATATGATCCTTATGCTTAATTGAGTCGTTTTCTTTTATAGGTTCATAATGGTAGAAGGCAACCCCAAACATTGAAGGGGAAGGACCAAGTTTCATGGAAAAAAGGGAGTTCAATTTTAGTGTTTTATCTTTTAAACTCTCCACATTTTGGTCCAAAACATGTTTTGAGCTTTAAAGATAAAATTGTATGCCCACACTTGAATTCATGTTTTACTCGACTTATCTAGGAGATGTGAGTTTCTTAGGAACCCAGTGATGTCATGTTTTAGGTTTCAATGTTTATATGATTAAATGATTGAAATGGAGAATTGAATTTTTAAATATGAAGCATAGATATTGAAATAATGACTCATGATTGGAAGGAATTAATTGATTCATGTAAATGATATTTCTCTGCCATATTTCATGTTTTGAATTTCTAAAATTTATGTGAATTAATTTATTATTATTAGTCATTCCATGAGTGATTGTCTAATGTTATATTTCTCATTTCTGAGAGGATTTCTAGACCAAGTACTTCCTATTTATTCTTGAGCATATTTCTTGAGTGATCTTGGGACATGTAATCGACCAGAACTTGTATTGAAACTTGTCAAAGCTATGACTGCACAAAAACACATTTAAAATTATTGAGGCATCCTTTGAAAAGATACATTTCCTTCAAATACCACCTTTACATCAATCCTTTGTTTAGCCCATAGATACCATGAATGACCTTTATAGGGATGAGCCATGTTTCAAGCCATTTTTATCCATTCCTACCCAACTCTTGGTATTTGCATGATATTTTAAAGTTGAAGTGTGGGGGTAAAGGGAATCATGGTGGACGGGATGATACACATTGTGAGGAAGAAGTGTGGGTGTGTTATTGTGGGAATTATAAAAGGTTGTTAAATCATTCATTATACTCTATTGTTTGCCCCTCTTGAATTAAAAAAAATTGACAAAAAATTGACAAAAAGAAAAAAAAATAGAAAAATGGGTTTTGATTTTGGAGAACCAAAAATCACCATTTTCCAGACCGACGATCTTATGATTGTATGTGATTAGGTGATGGATGTGAGGTTTGATCTAGTCATAACTTTCAAAAAATGAAAAAAAGTACTAAATAAAAAAAATCAAGAGGGTGCACAAATCATCCATTATGCTTACATGATCATACCCTTTTCTTTGAGTTTTGGGAAGTGGGTGTTGCTATTTTTGAAGGGGAGAATTTCATTACACTTTTACTTTTAATATCATACATTGTACTTTAAAGATTAGCCTCCTCCTTGAGCCTTAATTTTTAAAGCATCAAATCCTGCCAACCTTAAGCCTCAGAGTCATTTGATCCTTTATTGTAAGTCCTCGTGATTTTATGTATCTTTTGTCTTTACAAAGTGGAGAAAGTAGTTCATTTACAAGCCTATGGATAATGAGCATGTTCTCATGATATGAGCATAACTTTACTTGAATTGTATCATGAGTGATGAGAGAAAAAAATCAAAAGTGAGGTAAATCATGACATGGCATGTTTAATAATGATGAATCAAGGAGCTTGAATAAATGAAAGGATAAGTTCCATCAATTTTCAAAGGGGAAAAGTAAAATATGTGAATTATTTGTTTCTTTGAAAAATGGGAAGTTAAATTGATATTTTATGAATATTTTTGAAAGTTTTATTTCACATTGAAAATGGTTTGATTTTATTGGATTGGAATTTGAATATTGGTAACATTGGTGTCCTCTGATTTCCATGTTGAGATTTTATGCTTGAGGACAAGCATAGTTTAAGTGCGGGGGTATTTGACAGAGCAAATTTACGTGCATATTTTTGATCAAATAATGAGTATTTTTTAATGTTTTTAGATGATAAAACCCATGTATTTCATTGTTTTATTAAAATAATGGGTAATTTGAGTTTTAGAATGAAAATGAGCAAAATTGTGAAAAGTGCATAATTCTTGATTTTTGGACAGATTTTTAACACAAGGGTATTTTTGTCATTTCATAAAAAATATAATTTCAAATTCAGTGAATATAATTTTTTTATAATCCTGATTTTATTTCCTTCATCTTTGTCTTCTGAACCAGGAGATGATTCAGCCATATAAATGGCCTAAAAATTCATTGAAGTTTGACATTTTTTCGGGCGGACAGCGTGGACCACACCACATTAACGGAACCCAAACTCGGCCTACACATATCCAAATGAGGTTATTAAACCTGGGATAGAACGAGGATAGAGAGGTCTGGCTCGACACCAAATTTTGTGGAGTTTTGAAGTCATTAAGGCGGCCATTGAACGACATACTTTTGGAGGAACCTTCCTGAAAGCTTCATCCAGAAACAGAAGCCTTCAATCAAAAATTCATAACTCCTTCATCCGAGGTCTAAATGCGCTGAAATTTAGAGGGTGAACGACCAACACATTTATGAACAATATTGAAGAAGGGGTCCACATGTGAATCTGCCATTTAAGGGTCCAACAACGCGCACACTTTCGGGGGACGGAAATCTGCCTATAAAAGGAGGCCCTCTCCTCCTTCCGAAGCCATCAGCTCGACACCCAAAGTCAAGGAGGGATCCCACCGAGGCACGGGTCGTTGCTGCTCCTCTATTCCTCCATCATTTCTTCTTTTTATTTTATTTTATTTTTAGTTTTGTTTTAGTTTTAATTTAAATTGTAATTTGAATTTCTTTTCGATTAATCTGTGCATCTGTGTTTCTTCATCCACTTTTCTTCTTTTCTTTTTTTCTCTCTCTCTCAATCTCTCTATCTTCCTACATCCATCCACCATTGTGATCTTTTACTCTTGAAAATGAGAGGTTAACCCCGAGACTTGGCTCGGAGGGAGGTCAAGGTGTTCTTGAATTTTCTTTTAAGTTTATTTTATGTTTGTGGTAGATTTGAGTTGCATGCATTGGTGAGGTGAATGTCCCCAATTGGGTGACGACCCCCAATGACATGTAACTTAAACTATTTCTATTCTGGAAAATAGTAGTGATTCAAACACGAGATTTCATGTTTGGATTATCAAACTAAAACCAAACACATAAAGGAAAATAATGATTGAATCCAAGACTGAACCCCCAAATCAAGTTCTTTCTTCATCAACTCATTTTTGTTTGCACTGCATGATAGTTCGTATTTTTAAATAATAAAAAACACAAAAAATATTGTTATCGATTTTATTTAAATAGAAAACAACAAAAACAAGTAGTTTAGGTGAATTAGGATAAAATAAGTGAATCAAATTGAAAGACTCCTCAAGAGAGACGACCCTGGTCAGTCACTGTGCTACACTAAGAAAAATTTAACTGTTTTTGTCCATGCCCCGCGACAGGCGTGCATCAGGCCTCCTTTTATAAACTTTCTCGGTGGGATGCGTGAACCCCGTTCACGCATCCCTGTCGCGGCTCGGATACGTGAACCCTATTGACGCATCCTTTCGTTCACGCATCCAAGAGCCATTTTTAAAATTACGTGAACCTGATCCCCTTTCCCGAAGTTTTTTTTTTTATAAAACCCAAAAAAAAAAAAAAATAATAATAACTCACAATGCTGTGTGGGAAGGGAAGATAGAAATATGTTCGTGAAAATATCAGGACTCGAGGCGGAATGCCCAGGAGAAGCTCTCAGCGCATGTTAGATTGGATGGTTGCATCTCGGTTTCGTTTGATAGGGATTTCATCTTCTATCTACTGATCCAAGCATTCGAACTGGATAAGTGATTCCCTTTTTGGGTTTTCTTCTTTTAGGGAATCACTTGGTGTTTGGTGTTCCACGGTTAGCGACAGATCTGCTATCTGTCTCAGCTAGAATTTCAGCGTGCATCGTCTTCGACGTGTTCTAGGCTGTCTTCTAATGTAGATCTGTTTTCGATTTATTGGAAAGCTTCCTCTACCACGCATGTGTTATCGTCGGCGACTGAGATTCTGCGGTCTCCAATGTCCGGCGATTGTATACTAGGCATTGTCTGGTTCTCTTGGATCGGTGGGGTTTTTGGCACGGATCGATGTCGGTGTGATCTATGAAGTGGTTGCTGCTAGAATCAGTTTAAGTTTGGTTCAGATCTATGAAAACTTCTATTTGTGCTTCATCGTTCCTCCGATTTATGTATCGGGAAATGATTGTTTAGTGCTGGGTTTGGATTCCCGTTGCTGGGAGGATATTGAGACGATTCTTCTCCTCATCCAGTGGCTTCTAACTATATATTGGTGGAATCTAGTCTGGTTTTTAGCCATCTCGGGAGAATTTCAGAGCAGCATCAATAGTCCATCTAGCTTGAGTCGGTCTCGGACGGATTTCGTGGTTGCAGACTGATTTTTCTGTGGCATGCTTGAGGTTTGGCTTTGTGATGCAGAAGAAAAACTGTTGAGAGGGCGTCTTCTATGGTTCACCTTCGTGCTTGTGTGCCATATCTTTTCTGCTATTGCCATCTTTCCTCTATGGTTCTGCATATGTGAGGTCAGCTCGGCTCATTATTAGATTGTTTCTGTTCTGCATATCTCTGTTTAAGTTGCTGTGCTTTAATCACCATCTTTCTGGTGTTTTTTTGTGAATTTGCATGCCTGCTTTTTTAGTTTGCAATCAAATTGAATTAATATGTATTGTTTTCTTGGTTGCTGTTTATTTGTAGGCTGCCAATTGCATTTTTTATGTGTGTTTTATTCCCATGCAATATTCTATGTTTTTTCTTCCCATTTTGCCATCTTTCTGGTGTTTTTTTGTGAATTTGCATGCCGGCTTTTTTAGTTTGCAATCAAATTGAATTAATATGTATTGTTTTCTTGGTTTCTGTTTATTTGAAGGCTGCCAATTGCATGTTTTATGTGTGTTTTACTCCCATTTTTTCTTCCCATTTTGCAATATTTTTTTTTTGCCCGGTTATCCTTACCCATAGCTTGATCATGTTTTGCTTCATGGGTGCATCTTAAGCTGCCGATCTGCCTTGATTTGATGGCTGTACGCGTGCGCGTGTGTGTTTCTTTGTTTATGCTCGATCCGTGTTTTATTGTGGCGGCATACCCACCTGATGTCGCGTGCCCCCTCCAGTTGTGTTCGGCTTGCATTCGAACGACCTTTTCCATTTTGGTCGTCCATGTGTTCGGCATCCCGCGTCCGCCGCCTGACTTGCTGATGACTCCATTGTCATCATTGATTGCCCCCGGGCCTCTCGATTGACATTCAGTTGTTCACAAGGGTTTCAATTTTCATTTTTGGTTCTTCGTTGGTTTAAGAGGAGAGAACACTATGGAATTTCTGATTTTCGTTGTTGAGGAAGATCAAGAACATTTCGTGAAGGAGATCCTATCCCAGGTTCTTGAGATCCGCTGAAGCAGATTGTATTTGTCGTCGCCAAGCCTGGTCTAGGGTTTCGGTGGAGAGCGGTGGAGATCTCCGACCTTCGCCGCAGGACGTTCTTACGCAAGGGAGAACATTGACAGCATGAGCTCCATCTGAGCTTCATCTGGATTCTGGTATTAGAAACTGTCACTGTAAGAAGCTTATACTGGCTTTCTTATTTTGTTCTTGTTGCCTAAAGATGTTGTATCTTTCTATGCATGTGCGTAGCGTGTGTCCGTCCATGAAGTCGGTTTTCTAACTTCGCATGACAAATTTCATAACTGCCACCCGGTCTAGATAGATCTGATCCTCAAATAGTTTCTCTGGTCCCTTTTTACTGCTTTTGTGTCTTCTAATATGGGTGTTTTATTTTCTTTAGTAATAAAGCTTTGTGGTGGTGTTCTCGCTGTGCACATAGGTCCACAGTAGACCGACATTATATCTCTGATTAACTGTATTGCCAGATCTTCTTACTTCGTCGAGAAGCTCTGCTGTTGACCCACACAAGATTGAAGATGACCCACACAGGATCTGAAGATGTCCCACATAGGATATGAAGATGTCCCACACAGGATATGCAGATGCTGACCCACACAGGATCCGAAGATTCTGACCCACACAGGATCTGAAGATGACCAACACATGATCTGTAGATGACCCACACAGGATTGGTAGATGCTTCAAGTACAACCAGTCACAGGGTTCTCACACTAAGCACGCTTGATTCCGGGAGGATTCGCTCCTCAAGCCATCGGTCGATACTTCAACTGTCACGTAGTCCCACGAAGAAGTATCCCAAAGGTCTGCCACGTCATAAGGGACCCAACGCGACAGACGACGCATCAATCGGACGCCCGAACTGTAAGTTATTAGTGTTTTCATTCCGAGAGCCCGGTTGAATTCGAGTTTGATCCAACCTGGTCGTACTCCAACTTTATCCAAAACTCAAGTGGAGTATACCAAAAGGACCGTCTCGATCCAAGGATTCCGGTGTCGGTTCGTCAAAAGGATGCCCGATTATCAAGATATGACAAAAAAAGGCGTATCTGGGTTCAAATGAGCCCGAGTCCGGTCCGACCCGACCCGGTTGGACTGGGCTGCGGCGGGCCCAGCCCGCTGGGGCGGCCCGTTCGGAGCGGCCCGCGGCAGGGAGGCCCGCCGTGGCAGGGTCCGCCCTAGCCGACACCCGAGGAGGTGCCCCCCGGATTCCCGAACGACCTAAGGGCCGTTCATTTTTGGCCAACCCGGCGGCGCCACGTGGCGCCGCCTGCTGGAACGCGGGACCCGCCAGAGCGGGACCTGCTCGACATGACGCGACTCAATGGAAGTCTGGCCGGCTCCCCCTTCCAGCGGCGCGACGACGCCGCTTCTCCCGCAGCCGGCCGGGTCCCGGCCGCCCTCCAGGTGCGCCGCCGTTGCCTCCTTCTCTACCGGCAGCGCGTACGCGCGCCGCCCTGCCTCCACGCGGCTGACCGACGTGCTGGCCGTCACCCTCCGCTGCGACCGATGGGCCGCGACCTCCTTCGGTGGCGCAGGCGCTGCCATCGTGGCCGGTCGGCATGCTGACCGACCGCCTGAACCCTGCCGGCGTTGGTCGCCGCCGACGTGGTCGGGTTCCACTCAACCCGTCGCTTCGCCCGCGAAGAACACGTCAACAATGAAGTTGCGAAGGGATTATGCCGTGTTTGTTTGGCCCGCACCCTCCACGTTAGATCGATAGCATGTGGCTCGAGAAGAATGATTCAACGTAAAATCATGAAGAACAATTATAAAAAAACCCTACCTCGTTTGTTCATTGGAGACGGCGTGAGGAAGAAGATGTAGACGGTGAAGGGAACGCCGACGTTCTTCGCTCCCGCAACACACTTCCGATACGGGCTTGAGCGTCGGTTCCTCGTTCTTCGTTGGATGATATTCTTCCAAAAGCTCTCTCAACTTTTCTCATTTGCCAACGATTTCTCCAACCACAAGAGGCAAGAAGCCAACTTAATTAAGAGTTTAATATTTGTCAAATTAATATTGGTTCATTAATTGGGGGAATTCCAGGAGTTACCTCACATTAAAAGAAAAGATTTCAAGGTCGGGTGGTCCCCACCACCAAGATTCAAAAAGGAGGTTTCAAGAAAGAAAAATAAAAAGTTATTTATTTTATTTTTCAATTCTCCCACGAAAAACTGAAAATTCAACTTCCACCCTCGGCCTACTGCAGTCAAGGTGAATGTCTCTTTAAGCGAATATCGGCGCTGCTAGTTCAAAAGTGTCCTCATATTTCAATTCTGAACACTGGTTCAAAAAGTTATAAAACGCCGCTCGCGCGTTTACTGAACGTACCTAAAAAAAAGTTCAGAAAAACATTTCGGGCACACCGGGCCTCAGAATCACGCGCATTCAATTTTCACAGACTCGTAATAATTCCATATAATTAAAAAAAATTACATGGAAAATTCTGGGTCTTTACATTCTTCCCACCTTAGAGCTTTGCGTCCCTGAAAGTCACAACACAAACTAGGGAAACAAGTGGGGGTACTGAGCACGAATATGAGCCTCTGACTCCCATGTGCTCTATTGGAGGTTCTCGTGCTGCCAACGAACGCGCACCAGTGGTATCGACCGCCCACGCGAGACTCACTCCTGTCGATCCTCAATCTTCACTGGAACCTCCGTAAACGTCGCCCCATCGTCGATGTCCAACTCGCCCCAGTCAATGATGTGCGAAGGATCATGTACGTATCTCCTCAACTGGGATACGTGGGAAACGTCGTGCACCCGGTGCAACTGAGGGGGAAGAGCTAGACGGTACGCCACCTCGCCAACTCTGCTGAGGACCTGGAAGGGTCCGATGAACCTCAGAGATAACTTGCCACCCCGACCAAATCTCCGAAAACCTCATCGAGGTGAGAATCGTAGGAAGGCATGATCACTATCCTCGAACTCGAGAGGTCTCTGTCTCCTGTCAGCATAAGACTTCTGCCTGCTCTGTGTAGTCTTCATCCGTTCCTGGATGACCTTCACCTTCTCCGTGGTAGCCCGTACCATCTCTGGTCCCATGAGTGTTTACTCCCCGGGGTCAGTCCAGCACAGAGGTGATCTGGAAGGCCGACCGTACAAAGCCTCGAATGGTGCCATACCGATAGTGGAGTGATAGCCATTGTTGTACGTGAACTCCACCAATGGCAAGTGATCCTCACTACTGCGGCCAGAATCAAGGACGCAAGCACGCAACATGTCCTCAATGGTCTGAATGGTCCGCTCTGTCTGACCATCGGTCTGAGGATGAAAGGCGGTGCTCAATCGAAGTTGAGTCCCGAACGCCTCCTGCAACCCCTTCCATAGCCGGAAAGTAAAACATGCATCAAGATCGGAGACAATCGTCGATGACACTCCATGAAGCCATACAATCTCCTGCACGTAGAGACGTCCCAAGACCTCTACTGAACCCTGCTCTCTGATGGGTAGGAAGTGTTCCGACTTGGTGATTCGGTCAACGATTACCCAGATAGAATCATGTCCTTTGGACGTGCGTGGAAGTCCTGTCATGAAGTCCATAGAAATTCCATCCCACTTTCACTTTGACACCTCTAGTGGCTGAACTAAGCCCGCTGGAACCTGATGCTCTGCCTTCACTTGCTGACAAGTGAGGCATCATGAGACAAACTCTGCCACTGCTTTCTTCATTCCCGACCACCAGTGCTGACGCCGGAGGTCCTGGTACATCTTCTCCACTTTTGGATGCACTGCTATAGGGGACATATGGAACTCCCTCAACACTTCCTCTCGTAGTGCCACCGGTACCATAGTACGCCCTCTAAAGAGGATGACGTGCTCCACACCTTCAAAAAATTCATCAGGTGCCTGTCCTGTGGATATCTGAGCACGTCGTGCCTCGCAGTCAATGTCCCCAAGCTGCGCCTCCCCGACTCACTGAAGGAGTGGGAGAGTGACTGTCAGAGACTGATGATAAGCTGCTCTATCTTGATCCACATAGGATATCCGCAAAGCGGCTAGCTGCTTCGTCACCTCACTCAGCAACTATATACCAGATCTCCTACTGAGAGCATATGCTACCACGTTCCCCTTTTCAAAAGTATAAACTATCTCAAAGTCATAGTCCTAGAGGAACTCAAGGAACGCCGCTGTCTCAGGTTCAGGTCCTTATGAGAGAAGATATACCTCAAACTCTTGTGATCAGAGTAGACTGTAAAACGTTTGCCCATCAAGTAATGTCGCCACATCTTCAAGGTGAAGACCACTACTGCTAACTCTAGGTCATGAGTAGCGTAGTTCTGCTCATGCTGTCTTAGCTGTAGAGAACCATACGCGATCACTGCTCGCTCCTGCATCAGGACAAATCCGAGCCCGATCTCTGATGTGTCACAGTAGACTACGTACCTAACACCCTCCTCTGGTAGCCTCAAGATGGGGGCAACACTCGTCAGTCTTTGCCTCAGCTTCTGGAAACTCCGCTGACATCTCTCCTACCACACGGAAGGTTGTCCCTTCTTCGTCAACGCTGATAAGGGTGCCGCAACTCTGGAAAAGTCAGACACAAACCTCCGGTAGTAACCGGCCAGACCCAGGAAACTCTGCACCTCCGTCACACTCCTGGGTGGCTCCCAAGCAAACGCAGCCTCAATCTTCGTTGGATCCACCACAAATCCAGCCTCTGAGATGACGTGTTCCAGGAAGTGAATCTCTCGGATCCAGAACCGGCACTTCGAGAGCTTACTATAAATCTGGTGCTCTCGGAGTGTGTCCAGAACTATTTGCAGATGATAGACATGCTCCTCCTCCGTGCCCGAGTATATCAGGATGTCATCGATGAAGACTACCACAAAACGATCGAAGTATGGCTGGAAGATTCTATTCATGAGTCCCATGAACACTGCTGGGGCGTCGGTCACGCCAAATGGCATAACCAAGAACTCATAATGGCCATACCGACATCTGAAGGCCGTCTTCTGCTCATCCTCGTCTCGTACCTTGAACTGGTGATAGCCTGATCTGAGGTCTATCTTCGAAAACCACCGTGCTCCCTTCAGCTGATCAAAGAGATTGTCAATCATCGGGAGTGAGTACCTGTTCTTTACGGTCACCTGGTTCAGGCGCCGATAGTCCACACAGAGTCTCAAACTCCCATTCGTCTTCTCGGCGAACAAAATCGGGGCTGCCCAAGGGGAAACACTGAGCCTAATGAACCCTTTGCTCTGTAATTCCTCCAGCTGTACTCGTAGTTCTCGAAGTTCCGTGGGAGCCATCCGATATGCTGGTGTAGATATCGGTGTCGTCCCGGGGTACAAGTCGATATAAAAGTCCACCTCTCTGTGAGGAGGTAGACCCGGTACATTATCAGGGAAAACATCAGCGTACTGGTCCACCACTACAGGATAACTCAGACTCTCAACATCAACCGCTCTGAGGGTAAAGCTCGTCAACTGATGTGTGATCGACTATACCCTCCTCTGGGTAAGTCCATCCTATGCTGCAAAGGTTTCCTTCTCATCGGTGAAGGAAAACCTGGTCCCATCTGTGCGGACACACCGCACTTTGCGCCTAATACAGTCAATCTGAGCATGAACTGTAGATAACCAGTCCATACCCAAGATGACGTCGTAAGGCCTCGGCGCTGCTACTAGGAGATCCCAACCAAAGCTCTCGCCTCTTAGAGTAAGCTCACACTGCCAACACCATTGTGTAATCGTCGACTCCTCTCCCGCAGGAGTCTCTAGCCGTAAGGATCGAGCCAACAACTCCATCGGAATCTCCGAGCTCCGAACGAGGGTTGTGACAATAAAAGAGTGACTGACACCTGTGTCTATAAGTACTACAACTAAGGTGGAGTAGACACAGATCGTACCTCGTATCATCTCCGGAGTGCCGTGGTCGTAGGCCTCAACTGCCTGGAGTTGAGCTCGTCCCTATCCACCTGCTCCCTGTTGTCATGGTGGACCACCTGGAGGTGGTGGTGGTAGAACCTCGAATCGCCGCCCACCGCCTGCTGCACGACCAGCTCCTCTGCCACGTTCGCCTGCTACCTGCGGTCCTCCTTGATCGAATCTTTGTCTCTGCCCAGGCGGTCCTTCAACTGTCTGCTGGTCGTCTGTACGGCGGGTCGGGCAATCACGAGCCATGTGACCCTGCCCGCCGCACGAGTAACACTGCCTGCTCCTTGTCTGTCCTGCTCTGTCTCGAGAGCCCCGCACAACTGACCCTGTATCCTACGGTCGTCCACCTATAGGTCTGGTCCTTTTGGACCTCTACATCATCTGTTTGCTATCAGCTGCAGATGACTCTGCTACGTGACGTCCGGTGGTGGGTCTCGCTGCTGGTGACTGCTCAAGCAAGGAAGCTCTCCACTAAGAGTGCTCGCTCTAACACCCCTGCCTGCGTCGGGATGCTGAGAGAAATCACCGAAGCTCTAATCTCCCGTTTGAGCCCTTGCTCGAAGGTCCGGGCCCTGGAGAAAGGGTCCCGCACCATGTCAGTGGAGTAGCGCGAGAGGTCAGTGAACCTCGCTGAATACTGAGCCACAATCATGTTGTCCTGCTGCAAGTGGAGAAGCTCCTGTATACGCACTGAGCGTAAGGTCACTGGGATGAACTCTGCCCTAAAAAGGCTCTCGAAGTCCGCCCAGATGAGAGTTACCTCATCATGAACCTGGAGCATCAAGCTCCACAATCTGCCTGCTGCTTCCTGAAGAAGACTAACGACAAAGATCACCATGAGATCAGCTGGTGTCCCTACCAATTGAAAAACTCTAACCACAACCTCCAGCCAGTCCTCAGCCGCCTGTGGATCCGTCTTGCCCTGGAACCTTGGTGGCCTCTGGCGTTGGAACTCGTGCAACGCGCTCAATCGACGTGCAACCTTTGCTACTGGGGCTGGTGGCATCGACTTCCCAATGGGTAGTGGTGCTGCTGGTGCACCACCTGATGGTACAACTGCCGAAAGGGGGCCCTGCACCGAATTCTCGTCGCTCGGTGGGCTGTCATTGCATACTCTACCCGGAACCTTGGCTGATTGTCTGCGTACAGGCATCCTGAAAATAAACAAGTACGCCATGGTCAAAAAGTTATACTTGGTGAGCTGACTCAAAGTGATCACAAATAAAATTTTTCAAAAACACACATGCAATTAGTGTTTTTGTGCACTAAGTCGGAAATCAGAAGTCACGGTCCTGGTGTATGGATACGTCGGCTGCCGCACCAACACTGGATTCCCCAAACTGATAACCACACTCATAACACTTGAAACTATTGCCGATTAAAAGATCAGAGTCTAAGTTCTTCGGTAGAACTGACTCATCTGATACTAATTTGTCACAACCTGTCCCCCAGGGCCCGTGCCGTGACTACCCCAAGCTCGCCTTCCATAGGCTAGGGGCTGACGACTAGCACCAGAAAGACATATCCCTAAAACCAGGAAGACATTGCCTTTTAACCTGCAACCTCACACAATCCAAGCACACAACAAGATACAAGAAAAAAGTAAACTATATAGTAAAAAGAGCGAGTACAGTAAGTAAAAGGAGCTGAAATACAAGCCCAACTGGAAAGTACAAGTAAAACTGAAATCAACTCCTGTGAACACCCGCTAAGGATCCTACCTGAAGGGTAGGTACAACTCTCGAACGGTCGTCTCTACGGTACGCCTCGTCTAAGGTCCACTTCTGAGCAGCCTCCAGTCCTGGTACCCTCGACCACGATCAGCGTTGTCCGTCATCTGCACAAGACACAACAAGGTGCGGGTGTAGCCCGTGCAGGGGTGAGTATAACGATACTCAGTAGAAACTCCGAGACTCCCTAAGGTCTCTCAGAATCCACATAGGATAATCTACAAAGCAAGACTACAATTACAAGCACGAAGCAACAATCAACCCTACTTAGGTATATGCCCATACATATACCTAAGTTACCAAGTATACCCGTTTCGTTCATGAGGAAACACAAGACCCAACTCTTTAGCTGAAGCACAACTGTTCCACGAAGGAAAGAATACCACGAAGGTAACACCACAAAGGTAAGTACCACAAAGGTAACGCCACACAGAAGTATACCACAAAAGTATCACCACACAGAAGTGTACCACAAGGTAACGACTTAGCTCACACCAGGTATAACTTAAGTACAGAAGTATAGATGATTAGCTGTATTTCTAGATCGTCTTACTTTGTCGAGAAGCTCTGCTGCTGACCCACACAGGATCTGAAGATGTTGACCCACACAGGATCCGAAGATGACCCACACATGATCGGTAGATGACCCACACAGGATCGGTAGATGACCCACACAGGATCGGTAGATGCTTCAAGTAAATCCAACCACAGGGTTCTCGCACTAAGCACACTTGATTCCGGGAGGATCCGCTCGTCAAGCCATCAGTTGATACTTCAACTGTCACGTAGTCCCACGAAGAAGTATCCCAAAGGTCTGTCACGTCATAAGGGACCTAACGCGATAGACGAACCGTCAATCAGACACCCGGTCTGTAAGTTATTATCGTTTTCGCTCTGAGGGCCCGGTTGGATTCAGGTTTGATCCAACCCGACCGTACTCCAACTTTATCCAAAACTCAGGTGGAGTATACAAAAAGGACCGTCTTGATCCAAGGATTCCGGTGCTGCAGACGGTTCGTCAAACGAACACCCGGTTCTCAAGATATGGCAAAAAAGGCGTATCTGGGTCCAAATGGGCCCGGGTCCGGTCCGTCCCGGCCTGGGCCGACCCTGTAAGAACCCAATTTTTGCTGAGAAAGACTTTGGAATATTCTTGATAATATTCCAGAGCAGTTCCTTCAGACGGCGTGCGATTCCGAGCCCCGGAGTGGCCGGAATTAAATTTTCAGTGCGTTCACACTGGAAACGCTAAATAAATGGGATAACTCCTAAACAGAGTTCCGGATCAGGGATCCGAGTGTACGGATGGGTCCGGAATGGGGTGTTTACCCTAGGAACGACATAAAACTTGTCGGCGCGAGATGTTTGGACCCCTCGCCCGCTTCTGGAACGTTAAACGGATTAATTAATTAATTAATTAATTCGTTTAATGATGAAATGCTAGTATCTCTTAAACGGTGGCTCGGATTGGAAAACCGAGGGCACCGTTGAGTTCGGAGCGTGCCGTTTATCCTAGGAGGGGTATAAGTTTCGCGGGCGCATGCCGTTTGTGAAAAATGGCCCCAGGGGCGTTTTCGTAATTTGGCGGCCTCGGGCGCTAAGTTTAGTAACTTTTGAACGGGGTCTCGAAATAAAATTCCGAGACCGCCGTTGCGCTCAGAGCGTGGTTCTTAGCCTAGGGGAGGCTAAACCCCGACCCCGTCGGGAGTTCGGGTACGGGGCCCACGGGCGGGGGGTTTAAGTGTTTTGTTTTTAAACACTTCTCCCCCCTCTTGGTTGTTCTCCCTAGCGTGGCAGCCCCTCCTCTCCCTCTCCTCCTCCATCTCCTGCGAGGAAGCTCCGGCGAGGCGACTCCGGCGAGGTGCGGTGGTGCCGGCAGATCGACGCGAAGCTCCAGGCGAAGCCCAGCGAGGTAGGAAGTTGCGTTGCGTTTTCATTTCCGAACCGCCCTTTGAATTCAAATTTAGGCGTCGATTTGATGTTTGATATTCGAACAACGCCCGTATATGCGTAGTACTTTTTCTGTTCTTCCCATCGCTTCTTTCGGATCAAAAATCCGAGCTCGGACATAGTCGCAAACTCCCGCCGAAGTTTGCGGGTTTTGGGTTTTCGCGGCGGCAGCGTGGTGGTCCGGGGACCTCTGGGGCGGCGCGGCTTCGGTTCCCGGCGGCGGCGCGGCGAGCAGGCGGTGGCGCGGCGCTTCGGCTGGGCGAGCGGCCAGCGGGGCGGCCGGCTTCAGGGCGACGGCGAGGCGGCTCTCGGGCGGCGCCGATGTAGCGTGAAGGGGAGGAGAGGCCGCGGGGTGTGCGAACCCCCGTGCGCCGACCGCGACCCGCGTTTTGCGGGTCGCTGTGGGGGAATCAGCCGGCCGCGAGGCGGCCGGTCGGCTAAAGCAAGCCGCGGCCAGCTGGCCGCGGCGGGGTGAACCGGACCCGCGGCTGAGCCGCGGGCCGGCTGTGCGGACCGGGCCGGCCGGCGCGGGCCGGCCCAAGCAGGGCGGACCGGCCGGTCCGGGCCGGTCCGGCCCAAGGGGCTTCGGCCCTCCGACTTCGGACGCCCGTATTTCGGGCTACGGGCGTCCGTTTTGCGCGCCGTCTCCGGCAGCGCGGAGCTTGCGTCAAGACAGAGTTTTTGAGATGGGTTTGGGAATTTTTAATTCCCGAAACGAGGGGCCGCTGAGGCGCGACGTGTCCTTAAGTGGGCGAGCGTTTTCCCGGGATTCTTGTTTTGGACGGCGCGGACGCGTCCGATATCCGTTTTGAGCGCCGTCAGCGGCGTTGTGACCCTGGCACTGAGGCGGAGGTTTACAGTGCAGTTCCAGGCGTTGAGGCTGGAGTTGAGGCGCGGGTCCCACGGGCCGACTTTTGAGCTGCGTGCAGCTAGTAGCGACTTTTTCACCGGGCGTCCGTTCGGGGCGTGCGAGCAGTCGTTTCTGGGTGTTTTTCCGAGGGAATTGCAGTGGTGCAATCCGCCCGCCCTAATTCGGCACGATGGTGCGGGGCCCACGAGGGCCGTTTCGGGAGTTGACGGTGATTTCCAGTTTTATCACCGAGCGACCGTTTTGGACGAATGAGTAGTCCATCTTGTGTGCTTTTTCGAGAGGATCGCAACGGTGCGATCCGTTTGTGGAGTTTCGAGACCGGGATGCGGGTCCCACGTGGCACCGCTCGTGTGCGATGCGCCGCAACACATCTTTTTCTCCGGATACCCGTTCTACTCAAGCGAGTAGTGCTTTCGACGTGTTTTTCCGAGAGCATCGCGATGACGCAGTCCGCCCAACCTTTTTCGGAGATGTGGTGTGGGTCCCACCCGACCGGGCTACGGTGAATAGTACCTTTTTCACCGGGTGGCCGTTTTGGGTGATTGAGTAGTCAATCCCGCATGTTTTCCTGAGGGGATCGCAATGGTGCGATGCGCCCGACTATTTTCGGGGCTGAGGCTCGGGATCACGGGACGCCGTTCGGGCGTGAGGCGGTGTTGGTGACTTTTCGGTCGGGTATCCGTTGGAGGCGAGTAAGTAGTCGATCTCGCGTGTTTTTTTCGCGACGATCACCACGGTGTGATCCGTTTGGTTGTGCGGAGCCTCTTGCGCGATCTTGTTGAATGTGGAGCATGGAGGGTGCTCCAGTAGCGGTCCGCCCTACTTTGTCTGTAGCGGACCCTTGGCGTGTGATCGCGCCCTCTTGGGAGAGTGATATGAATGTTTCACGAGTTGTGGTTGGCCGTGCCTGAGCCTTTGAGGTGGAGTTGTTACGTCACGCCTTCGCGTTGACGTTGGGCGCCGGGTGCATGATAGCCTATGGGCTGGGACGAGGTATACTCTGGGAGTATACGGGAGCGCTTGGAGGTACGTGTGGTTTGTACCTGAGATGTTCGTGCGCTTGGTTGGGGTTGACCTGGGGCCACACGTCGTGTGGGCCCCACGTGCGTGCCGTGTTCTGCTTTGCGTACTTTGAGCTCTCGCGACGTAGAGGATCCCTCTGTGCTCGTTGTTTGACTAGCAGGGTGGAGTTTTCCCCTGGCTCGATGCTCGGTTGTTGACCAGCAGGGTTGAGTGGCCTCCCCCTGGTTTCGTTCTCGATGGATTGGCCGGTAGCGGGGCCAGTGGCACCTAGTGATGGAACAGGTGCTGAACCCCTTTGGGTGAGTTGTGCTGGAGTTGGGTGGTCGCGTGATGCCCACTCCGTGTTCAGTTGGCCAGTGTTGTACCCTCCAGTGGATGTGGCCAGAGCAGTTCTGAGGTTTACCCTCCAGCGGGGCTGGGCAGTGGGTTACTCATCGGATTCTAGGGTCTACCCTCCGGCAGAGACTGGGCAGTGGGTCACCCGACACTTTTAGGGTCTACCCTCCAGCAGAGACTGGGCAGTGGGTCGCCCGATGCACTTAGGGTCTACCCTCCAGCAGAGACTGGGCAGTGGGTCACCCGACGACCTCTTAGGGCCTACCCTCCAGCATGGCTCGGCAGTGGGTCGCCCGTCGTCTAGTTCCAGGTCTACCCTCCAGCAAGGCTGGGCAGTGTGTCGCCTGTCGACTTATTCCAGGTCTACCCTCCAGCGGGGCTGAGCAGTGGGTCGCCTGATGATGTATTAGGGTTTACCCTCCAGCAGGGCTGGGCAGTGGGTCACCCGATATCTGAATATGGTTTACCCTCCAGCGGGGCTGGGTAGTGGGTCGCCTGACGATGTATTATGGTTTACCCTCCAGCGGGGCTGGGCAGTGGGTCACCTGACGATGTATTAGGGTTTACCCTCCAGCAGGGCTGGGCAGTGAGTCACCCGATATCTGGTTATGAATTACCCTCCAACAGGGCTGGGCAGTGGGACACCTGTTAGCATTCCAGACTCAGTCCTCTCGACTAGGCTAGTCTGTGGCTTACCACCGTGATTACCGGAGCGGGACCCTTGGTTGTACGGGTCGGTGATGGAACGACTTGACTTTGAGGAGACCTCTCAACTGCGGGACAGTGATGAGCCGGGGTTTGACTCAACCTTGAACTCTCAAGTACGAGGGGCGCTTTCCCCACCGAGACGCGTTCTTGCGACGCGATCTAAAACCGTGCGGGCGAGTCAGTGCCGCCCAAAGCGGATAGTATCAAGGTGCGGTGACTGAGCCCCTTGGCTTGCGGTTCAGGGCAGACGTGCGGGATGCTGGGCATCAGTGGTGGGTTATGTCTGGGACTGTTGGCTACTATTTTCTTGGGTTGAGCTACGGGACGGAGATCCCCTTACGACGATGTTCGGGCTTCTTGGCAGAGCATATATATGTATATACCATGATTTGAGTACCCACTCCTTGGGTTTTGGATACTCTCCTTCAGGAGAGGCGAAGACGCGCGGGGTATGCCACGTGCTTTCCGCGTCCAGCTTCTTGTGGTAGGACGAATCTTCTATCTTTCTCTTGATGGGTTGAGCTGTTACTCCTTACTGCGCTTTCGGTTGTACTCCTCTACTTTTCTGTTCGCTCTACTGCTCACCCTTCGGTACCTCCTTTGTTGCTCCCTCGAGCCTTCGGGGTATCCTACTGAGTATTTTCATACTCACCCCTGCTTGGGCTTTGCCCGCACTTGGTGTGCCCTTGCAGATGACAGACAGGTGGAGCGTGACCTCGGTGGAGTGTAGGAGCTTGGGAGCTTGGACCACGTGCGGTGGTCGTGGCCGGGATCCAGGCGGGAGACCCGTCAGTTGTTTCTTTTTGTTTACCTGTTGCCGGGTTGTGGCACCTTTCGGTTGGGCGCGTGTTTTGCCCCTTTTCTTTTCAGCTTGTACCTTGTACTTGTAGTGGCCGATGCACTCTGTGGTTTTATATAGCAGTTGCCCTTTCTTTTTACTCTTCTTGTCTTTCCTTTTACTCTGCACTGTTGCATTGAGTTTGCTGCGTGTGTGTGTACAGGTGCTTAGGCAAAGGCCTCCCCGAGTTATTGTGCCTTCAGCGCTGGTCGCCAGCCCCTGGCCTATGGAGGCGGGCTTGGGGTAGTTGCGGCTCGAGCCCGGGTAGGGTCGGGTCATGACAAAGTGGTATCAGAGGTGGTTCGTTCCTTGAGACGCTGTTCGGACGTCCCTAAAAGAGGAATTGGTTGGGATATAAGGCAACAGTGTTAACGTGTCTCGAGAGCGGCTCTCAGGCCAGGGAGTCCAGTGATGGTGCGGCGACCGACGTATCCATTCACCAGGACCTTGATAACCCGCTTGTCGACTCGGCATGCTGAGACACTTGTTGCAGGGAAATTGGTTTGTGCATCACATAGGACTGAGTCTTGACTGTCCTTCTTGAGTCAACTCCCCATCGTTGTTGTTTTTGGTATATACATATATGCTCATCTGACCGCGACACTCCTTGATAATTTTCAGGATGTCTCCGCGAGGACAGCCAGCTAGGATACCAGCTTTGGTTCGTGACGACGACCCTGTGAGCTACGAGGCCACAGTCCAGGACCCATCATGCGAGCCCCTTTCTCCGGGTGGGCCGGTAGCAGCACCCCCACCTGTTGAGCAGCAGGGAGTTTCAGCAGAGCAGACTGAGTTTGAGCGCGCTCCGTGAGTTCCAGCGGTAGGGACCGCTGAGGTTCAGTGGTGAGCCAGACCCTCAGGCAGCAGAGGTTTGGCTCGAGGCAGTGGTTCTCCTTTTCAGGCTTGTGGAGACACCGACAGATCAGAGAGTGGCTTTGGCAGCCAACCTTTTTCGTGGAGCAGCTCGGCGTTGGTGGAGTCTGGTGACTCAGTTTCTTGACGATTCGTCGTTTTCGTTGGACGACTTTCAGTTGTTGCTCCGTGAGGAGTTTTGCCCCTCCTGCTTGCGCTCCGTTCGGATTCAGGAGCTCCTGCAGTTTCAGCAGGGAGGGGTGACGGTGGCCGAGTACGCGGCTAGTTTTGCAGACCGTGCACGCTTTTACCCGGACTTGGTCCGTGACGACGACATCCCGAGCATGGAAGATTGAGCAGAGTCTCCGCCGAGAGATTCGTGCTGTCATAGTACCCTTGGGCATTTCCACGTATGCTGGGGTGCTAGAGCGGGCACTGGTGACAGAGGGCTTCCTGTCATGTTTTGCGGTTGGTAGTGGCAGTGGGCGCGATGGAGCCGGGACGTCTGCCGTAGCTGGCAGGTGCCGGAGGACAGGACCTCGATGCAGGTGGCCTTCCCACTGCCGGTTTCAGAGATGTGGTCGTATACCACTGTGGCGAAAGGGCGCAGGGCCTCAGCCGAGGATGCCCTTCTGTGAGTGGATCCCGGGCCGTGGTCGTACACCACAGTGGCGCCGGAGGGCAACAGGGCAGCCCAAAGGGCGCCGATGCTATGCTTGTGACGGGCGAGGTCACTTGGCATGAGACTGCCCAACCCGGGTTGCTGGGAGCTTCGGGCAGACAGCAGGCGCACCACCACGGCAGAGGCAGCGCCGTGATCAGAGTAGTGGCCAGAGAGGTGGTGCTAGCAGAGGAGCGGGAGAAGCTGGAGGTGGGGGGACGATGTTACGAGATCTCCCCATCACCACTAGGCGGTCCACGCCAGGCTCCGGGAGCTGATGGTTGGGACCGCGGGCAGCCGTGAGCTTTGGATGTCTACGATCCTGCAGAGCATGAGATGGTGAGAGGTACCCCTTGCGACTCTTCTACTTTTTGCAGTAGAATTGTTGGGCTCTGCGTGTGAAAGGCGTTTCTCCCTGCTCCTTGTTTGAGGTGTTACCAGGGTGACGCAGGGCGTCGGGTGTGACCCTGTGTTGGTAAGGAAAAAGGCGTGAGAACTTTTCCTTTAGTCGATGGTGTTGACTCTTTCGCCTTTTGAGCGTGTAAGAGAACATCGACTGTGGAATCTTGCGTGACCAGATATCCTTGGGTGTTTCACCATATGGATATTCTGAAGGAGGGAATCACCGGGCCTTGTCCCAGGTGCGGGCGGTGATTCCAGTCGCGACGTGCGACGTAGAGGTTCGTTCGGGGAGGTGAGCTACCCCCGAGAGCCTTCGGGTCGTTTGAGACCGTGCAAAGGGATGACGAGATACCCTACCGCCTTGCCCTAACCCCAAGGTCTGGAGTGGGTGCACGACGTCGGCATGGACCGACCTCGCGTGAACAGATCAATCCTTTGGTCTGTGTGCGGTGACGCAGAGCTGTGCGTGGGTTCTTCTGGGTATGAGGAAGCCAGGTGTGGGCTTAGTACCCTGTGTTGCTCCCTAGTTTTGCTTTTCGAGGACGAAAAGCTTGAAGGAGGAAATGATGTAAGAACCCGGTTTTTGCTGAGAAAGACTTTGGAATATTCTTGATAATATTCCAGAGCAGTGCCTTCAGACGGCGTGCGATTCCGAGCCCCGGAGTGGCCGGAATTAAATTTTCAATGCGTTCACACTAGAAACGCTAAATAAATGGGATAACTCCTAAATGGAGTTCAGGATCAGGGATCCGAGTGTACGGATGGGTCTGGAATGAGGTGTTTACCCTAGGAACGACATAAAACTTGTCGGCGCTGGATGTTTGGACCCCTCGCCCGCTTCTGGAACGTTAAACGGATTAATTAATTAATTAATTAATTCGTTTAATGGCGAAATGCTAGTATCTCTTAAACGGTGGCTCGGATTGGAAAACCGAGGGCACCGTTGAGTTCGGAGCGTGCCGTTTACCCTAGGAGGGGTATAAGTTTCGCGGGCGCTGGCCGTTTGTGAAAAATGGCCCCAGGGGCGTTTTCGTAATTTGGCGGCCTCGGGCGCTAAGTTTAGTAACTTTTGAACGGGGTCTCGAAATAAAATTCCGAGACCGCCGTTGCGCTCTGAGCGTGGTTCTTAGCCTAGGGGAGGCTAAACCCCGACCCCGTCGGGAGTTCGGGTACGGGGCCCACGGGCGGGGGGTTTAAGTGTTTTGTTTTTAAACACTTCTCCCCCCCTCTTGGTTGTTCTCCCTAGCGTGGCAGCCCCTCCTCTCCCTCTCCTCCTCCATCACCGGCGAGGAAGCTCCGGCGAGGCGACTCCGACGAGGCGCGGTGGTGCTGGCGGATCGACGCGAAGCTCCGGGCGAAGCCCAGCGAGGTAGGAGGTTGCGTTGCGTTTTCATTTCCGAACCGCCATTTGAATTCAAATTTAGGCGTCGATTTGATGTTTGATCTTCGAACAACGCCCGTATATGCGTAGTACTTTTTCTGTTCTTCCCATCGCTTCTTTCGGATAAAAAATCTGAGCTCGGACATAGTCGCAAACTCCCGCCGAAGTTTGCGGGTTTTGGGTTTTCGTGGCGGCAGCGTGGTGGTCCGGGGAGCTCCGGGGCAGCGCGGCTACGGTTCCCGGCGGCGGCGCGGCGAGCAGGCGGTGGCGCGGCGCTTCGGCTGGGCGAGCGGCCAGCGGGGCGGCCGGCTTCAGGGCGACGGCGAGGCGGCTCCCGGGCGGCGCCGGCGTAGCGCGAAGGGGAGGAGAGGCTGCGGGGTGCGCGACCCCCCGTGCGCTGACCGCGACCCGCGTTTTGAGGGTCGCTGTGGGGGAATCAGCCGGCCGCGAGGCGGCCGGTCGGCTGAAACAAGCCGCGGCCAGCTGGCCGCGGCGGGGTGAACCGGACTCGCGGCTGAGCCGCGGGCCGGCCCAAGCAGGGCGGACCGGCCGGTCCGGGCCGGTCCGGCCCAAGGGGCTTCGGCCCTCCGACTTCGGACGCCCGTATTTCGGGCTACGTGCGTCCGTTTTGCGCGCCGTCTGCGGCAGCGCGGAGCTTGCGTCAAGACGGATTTTTTGAGATGGTTTCGGGAATTTTTAATTCCCGAAACGATGGGCCGCTGAGGCGCGACGCGTCCTTAAGTGGACGAGCGTTTTCCCGGGATTCTTGTTTTGGACGGCGCAGACGCGTCCGACATCCGTTTTGAGCGCCGTCAGCGGCGTTGTGACCCTGGCACTGAGGCGGAGGTTTACAGTGCGGTTCCAGGCGTTGAGGCTGGAGTTGAGGCGCGGGTCCCACGGGCCGACTTTTGAGCTGTGTGCAGCTAGTAGCGACTTTTTCACCGGGCGTCCGTTCGGGGCGTGCGAGCAGTCGTTTCTGGGTGTTTTTCCGAGGGGATTGCAGTGAAGCAATCCGCCCACCCTAATTCGGCACGATGTTGCGGGGCCCACGAGGGCCGTTTCGGGAGTTGACGGTGATTTCCAGTTTTATCACCGAGCGACCGTTTTGGACGAATGAGTAGTCCATCTTGTGTGCTTTTTCGAGAGGATCGCAATGATGCGATCCGTTCGTGGAGTTTCGAGACTAGGATGCGGGTCCCACGTGGCACCGCTCGTGTGCGGTGCGCCGCAACACATCTTTTTCTCCGGATACCCGTTCTACTCAAGCGAGTAGTGCTTTCGACGTGTTTTTTCGAGAGCATCGCGATGGCGCAGTCCGCCCGACCTTTTTCAGAGATGTGGTGTTGGTCCCACCCGACCGGGCTACGGTGAATAGTACCTTTTTCACCGGGTGGTCGTTTTGGGTGATTGAGTAGTCAATCCCGCGTGTTTTCCCGAGGGGATCGCAATGGTGCGATGCGCCCGACTGTTTTCGGGGCCGAGGCTCGGGATCACGGGACGCCGTTCGGGCGTGAGGCGGTGTTGGTGACTTTTCCGTCGGGTATTCGTTGGAGGCGAGTAAGTAGTCGATCTCGCGTGTTTTTTTCACGAGGATCACCACGGTGTGATCCGTTTGGTTGTGCGGAGCCTCTTGCGCGATCTTGTTGAATGCGGAGCATGAAGGGTGCTCCAGTAGCGGTCCGCCCTACTTTGTCTGTAGCGGACCCTTGGCGTGTGATCGCGCCCTCTTGGGAGAGTGATATGAATGTTTCACGAGTTGTGGTTGGCCGTGCCTGGGCCTTTGAGGTGGAGTTGTTACGTCACGCCTTCGCGTTGACGTTGGGTGCCGGGTGCATGATAGCCTATGGGCTGGAACGAGGTATACTCTGGGAGTATACGGGAGCGCTTGAAGGTACGTGTGGTTTGTACCTGAGATGTTCGTGCGCTTGGTTGGGGTTGACCTGGGGCCACACGTCGTGTGGGACCCACGTGCGTGCCGTGTTCTGCTTTGCGTACTTTGAGCTCTCGCGACGTAGAGGATCCCTCTGTGCTCGTTGTTTGACAAGCAGAGTGGAGTTTTCCCCTAGCTCGGTGCTCGGTTGTTGACCAGCAGGGTTGAGTGGCCTCCCCCTGGTTTCGTTCTCGATGGATTGGCCGGTAGCGGGGCCAGTGGCACCTAGTGATGGAACAGGTGCTGAACCCCTTTGGGTGAGTTGTGCTGGAGTTGGGTGGTCGCGTGATGCCCACTCCGTGTTCAGTTGGCCAGTGTTGTACCCTCCAGTGGATGTGGCCAGAGCAGTTCTGAGTTTTACCCTCCAGCGGGGCTGGGCAGTGGGTTACTCATCGGATTCTAGGGTCTACCCTCCGGCAGAGACTGGGCAGTGGGTCACCCGACACTTTTAGGGTCTACCCTCCAGCAGAGACTGGGCAGTGGGTCGCCCGATGCACTTAGGGTCTACCCTCCAGCAGAGATTGGGCAGTGGGTCACCCGACGACCTCTTAGGGCCTACCCTCCAGCATGGCTCGGCAGTGGGTTGCCCGTCGTCTAGTTCCAGGTCTACCCTCCAGCAAGGCTGGGCAGTGGGTCGCCTGTCGACTTATTCCAGGTCTACCCTCCAGCGGGGCTGGGCAGTGGGTCGCCTGATGATGTATTAGGGTTTACCCTCCACCAGGGCTGGGCAGTGGGTCACCCGATATTTGAATATGGTTTACCCTCCAGCGGGGCTGGGTAGTGGGTCGCCTGACGATGTATTATGGTTTACCCTCCAGCGGGGCTGGGTAGTGGGTCACCTGACGATGTATTAGGGTTTACCCTCCAGCAGGGCTGGGCAGTGGGTCACCCAATATCTGGTTATGAATTACCCTCCAGCAGGGCTGGGCAGTGGGACACCTGTTAGCAATCCAGACTCAGTCCTCTCGACTAGGCTAGTCTGTGGCTTACCTCCGTGATTATCGGAGCGGGACCCTTGGTTGTACGGGTCGGTGATGGAACGGCTTGACTTTGAGGAGACCTCTCGACTGCGGGGCAGTGATGAGGCGGGGTTTGACTCAACCTAGAACTCTCAAGTACGAGGGGCGCTTTCCCCACCGAGACGCGTTCTTGCGACGCGATCTAAAACCGTGCGGGCGAGTCAGTGCCACCCAAAACGGATAGTATCAAGGTGCGGTGACTGAGCCCCTTGGCTTGCGGTTCAGGGCAGACGTGCGGGATGCTGGGCATCAGTGGTGGGTTATGTCTGGGACTGTTGGCTACTCTTTTCTTGGGCTGAGCTACGGGACGGAGATCCCCTTACGACGATGTTCGGGCTTCTTGGCAGAGCATATATATGTATATACCATGATTTGAGTACCCACTCCTTGGGTTTTGGCTACTCTCCTTCAGGAGAGGCGAAGACGCGCGGGGTATGCCACGTGCTTTCCGCGTCCAGCTTCTTGTGGTAGGACGAGTCTTCTATATTTCTCTTGATGGGTTGAGCTGTTACTCCTTACTGCGCTTTCGGTTGTACTCTACTTTTCTGTTCGCTCTACTGCTCACCCTTCAGTACCTCCTTTGTTGCTCCCTCGAGCCTTCGGGGTATCCTACTGAGTATTTTCATACTCACCCCTGCTTGGGCTTTGCCCGCACTTGGTGTGCCCTTGCAGATGACGAACAGGTGGAGTGTGACCTCGGTGGAGCGTAGGAGCTTGGGAGCTTGGACCACGTGCAGTGGTCGTGGCCGGGATCCAGGCGGGAGACCCGTCAGCTGTTTCTTTTTGTTTACCTGTTGCCGGGTTGTGGCACCTTTCGGTTGGGCGCGTGTTTTGCCCCTTTTCTTTTCAGCTTGTACCTTGTACTTGTAGTGGTCGATGCACTCTGTGGTTTTATATAGCAGTTGCCCTTTCTTTTTACTCTTCTTGTCTTTTCTTTTACTCTGCACTGTTGCATTGAGTTTGCTGCGTGTGTGTGTACAGGTGCTTAGGCAAAGGCCTCCCCGAGTTATTGTGCCTTCGGCGCTGGTCGCCAGCCCCTGGCCTATGGAGGCGGGCTTGGGGTAGTTGCGGCTCGAGCCCGGGTAGGGTCGGGTCGTGACAGACCCGGCCCGACCCGGCCTGGGCCGACCCTACCCGACCCGACCCGGGGCTAGCCTGCTGGGCGTGGCCTGCTCGGCTCCGGCCGCTGGGCGCGGCCCGATGGGGCGGTCCGCTGGGTGCGGTTCGCTGGGTCGTTCGGTTTTCGCCAACCCGGCGACGCTATGTGGCGCTGCCTATTGGCATGCGGGACCCGCCAGAGGGGGTCCTGCTCGGCATGACGCGGCTGGCCGAAAGTCCGGCCAACTCCCCCTTCCAGCGGCGCGACGACGCCGCTTCTCCCGCGGCCGGCCGGGTGTCGGCCGCCCTTCGGGTTTGCCGCCGCGGTTATGCAGCCGCGACCTCCTCTACTGGCGGCGCGGACGCGCGCCGCCCTGCCTCCACACGGCCGACCGGCGTGACGACTGCCACTCTCCTCTGCTGCAGCCGACGGGCCGCGACCTCCTTCGGCGGCGCAAACTGCGCCGCCACCGCCATCGCGGTCGACCGATATATAGGCCGCCACTTGAACCCTGCCGGCGTCAGTCGACGGTGACGTGGTCGGGTTCCGCTCAACCCGTCGCTCCGCCCGCGAAGAACACGTCAACAATGAAGTTGCAGAGGGATCACGCCGTGTTTCTTTAGCCCACACCCTCTGCGTTAGACTGATAACATGCAGCTTGAGAAGAATGATTCAACGTAAAACCACGAAGAACAATTATAAACAAACCCTACCTCGTTTGTTCGTTGGAGACGACGTGAGGAAGAAGATGCAGACGATGAAGGGAACGCCGACGTTCGTCGCTCCCGCAACACGCTTCCGATCCGGGCTCGAGCGTCAGTTCCTCGTTCTTCATTGGAGGAGGTTCTTCGTTGGATGATCTTCCAAAAGCTCTCCCAAGTTCTCTTCTTTGCCAACGATTTCCCCAACCACAAGAGGCGATGAGCCAACTTAATTAAGAGTTCAATATTTGTCCAATTAATGTTGGCTCATTAATTAGGGGAATTTCAAGAGTTACCTCACATTAAAAGAAAATGTTTCAAGGTCGGGTGGTCCCCACCACCAAGATTCAAAAAGGAGGTTTCAAGAAAGAAAAATAAAAAGTTATTTATTTTATTTTTCAATTCTCCCATGAAAAATTGAAAATTCAACTTCCACCCTCGACCTACTGCGGTCGAGGTGAAGGTCTCCTTAAGTGAATATCGGCGCTGTGAGTTCAACGGTGTCCTCATATTTCAATTCTGAGCACCAGTTTAAAAAGTTACAAAATGCCGCTCGCGCGTTTATTGAACGTACCTAAAAAAAAGTTCAGAAAAAAATTTCGGGCACACCGGGCCTCGGAATCACACGCCCTCAATTTTCGAAGACTCGTAATAATTCCATATAATTAAGAAAATTACATGGAAAATTCTGGGACTTTACAAGTCGCCAACCCGTGGGGATTGAGAACGCCCCTCGGGCCATGTCAGGACCGGCTCATTTATCGGGTTACCAGAGTACCCGAGATGATTCGTGACAGTGAAACTGGTCAATTAATGTGAGTACAAATTAATTGACAAGGAGAATTATGAGATGTTTGACTTAACATTAAATGGTTAATGAGTTTATGATTTAAATAATGTTAAATGATTTAATGGTGAATTGTTTATGTTATTCCATGTGATTAATTTGAGGTACTTTGTTGTGATAAATTGTAATGGTATATCTTGATGTGAAATATGATAAGAGGGTTAATGTTGATTAACCTTGATTGATATGTGATATATGTGATATATGTGATATATGTGTGATTGATTGATATACGAGCGTGAGACATAGATTGAGGTTCTAAATACCATATGTGATAAATGAGTTTGGGACAAGGGCTGAGGCTTTAAATATCTATGTGATACTGAGGTGTGAGACAGAGACTGAGGCTCCCATATGAGATAGTGAATGTGAGACAAGGACTGAGACTCTAAATACCCATGTGATATTGTGGTGTGGGACATGGACAAATGTTATGAATACCTATGGGGTGTTAGACACGACGTTCTATGCTCATGAGTTGACATTGGACTATGGTTCTAATTGGTCGTGATATGATTAAAATGATAACCATGGTATTGTGATACATGACATCTCTTGGGGATAGTTCAGATTCCGGCATGGGCCGAAGTAGGTATTGAGGGTTCAGGTGTCCTCGGGAACCTGAAAGTTTGTGGTTAATTTAAAGAATAATAAAACGTGACAACTGTTTAGTTATGCATTGTATTTTAGTCTTTATACAATTCCATACACGGTTATTGATCAGATATTGTTTTAAACGTCGTTGGTGGTGACCTACTGAACTGTACTAACTCCCTACTCGGGCTGCCTGATCGGTACCCGAATAGACTTCATGTTTGTAGGACATGATAAGGGCAAGAGCCCTGTATTAGATGACTGATTTGAGATGGAGCATGGATGGGAGAACCAGACGTGATCCAGGTCTCGCTTTGGAGTTATCAATGTCTTTATTTTGGGTTTTGCATATTGACACTTGACATGTATTTGACATGACATATCTACTATTTAGTTTTGGATATTGTATTTCTTCTTTTCGTCATTATGTGACATTGATTATTGGTTATGTCATTGGGTTATTCTTATTTATTTCCACCGTTGTGCTACTTTGATAAAGAGAGTATAGTCTCATCATGATCGATATTTGACCCTCACTGCTAGTCGATAGCCTCGAGCGTACGGGGAGGTGCGCTTGAGGTCATGTGACCGACCAGCTCGGAGCACCGATGTGTGGCAGGACATTACAAAGTGGTATCAGATGCATGCTTTTCTTTTCTTTTGTTTTGTATTACTATTTGGGAAAGGTAGACAGGAGAATATGATGAGTTGAGCCTTGGTTAAGAGCTCGTGCATAGGAGTAACTAACCCATGTACGAGGGTAAAAGCCAAGTACCTAGGGTGTGATTTTTTTATTGATGTGTGTTGTTACAGTTGAATGTTATTTCACCTTGAGTGATGCATTTGTTGTGTGATGTGATTATTCTTTTGAGATTTTTTGGGATTTGAATCGTGGCTTGGTAAGGCACGATAGTTGAGTTTGCATGCATCATTTTAGGCATTCAAGATTATTTAGTGACATGCATCATTTTAGGCACACACGAGGAAATGAGTTTTGGGTATGTGTTGAAATTGAAATGTGTTTCCTTGTGTAATTGAAATTAAAGAGGCGCATAATATGGATTGAAAGTTGTAAAATGATGCAAGATGTGAATAAAGGGTAGTGATATCGCCTCGATTTTGACTGTCTGGTGGGGTTTGTATAAGGAGTCATCCTTAAAACGTTACTTAATCTTGAATTTCACACAAGACCATACATTATTACATGATCTTTTTGGGTTTAGAGTTTTAAAGAATTAGGATATCTTACATACATGACATACCACATTCATATAAGAGGATACTACTAAAACAATATCCATTTTTTTTAAAATATGAAACATTAAAACTTAAAACATGATTTCTTTAACAACACTCCATATCAAACATCACGACTCCCTTATTTCTCTTAACCATCCTTATATCATGTGAAAAACATTTTAAAACTTGGGATGGGTATAAAACTCAGTAAGGGATATAAAGAAAGAAAGCGTTAGTCAAGTGATAACATAAAAAACAATAAAACCTATAATCATAAAAACTCATATGCATGAGACATATTTACCATATCACTCTTACATTCACCCTTACACATGGAATAACCTTTTGGTCAACTTCTATCTTCAGAGTACCCAATGCACTGGAGAGCTATAATAGGGCTCTCCCGTCACATCTTGAGCTATAATGAGATCAACCCAACATATCTTGAGATATAATGGCTCAACCCAACATAAATAATGTCCAAGGAACATATCATGGTAATAAAGTATCTTGAAAATCAGAATAATCCACTGATGCCATATACATATAAAAAAATACAATCCTTTTGAAATTTATTAAAGAGAGTTTTTTAAAATGATTTTAAAAAGAAAGTCCCTTAAAACATAATTGGAGTGAGAATTAATAGAATGGAATGGATATGTGTATACACTGTAAATACACATAGTGAAAAATAATATAAACAAAAAATCAACACACCAATAATCTTAATACCACATAATGAATAAAGAAGGTTAACCCAAAGAATGAAAATTGGGTTAAGAATTCCCTTACCTTGGGTTCTTCTTACTTAAAGTGTTTATACATCCTGTATAATGGTTAAAAGAGTGTTATTAATATCTTGATGAAACATATTAATGTTTATAACACCTTATATGATTATTTCATTACACCATTTCACATTTTAATTGTTTGTATTTTGTTCCTTGCATTGTTTTGGGTGCGTTCTTTACATAGTTTCCATGATCGGTTCATGATGAATATTCTCGTCGATTGGAAGTGAAACTCCAGAATTGGAATGGAATAGTATTTACATATTTCCAAAACCATAAATTATACCATTTATCATTTTGAATTCTGAAATGAGGATGATTCACAAGTTAAAACATTAATGATGTTCGTTTAGATCATTTTAGTAGTTATTTGATAATAACGACCTCATTTTGTTTTATAAATTAAAACCATGTGTACAAAAGAATTCCAGAACCATGAATGAGCCATAATAAATATATTATAACCTGGTTCAACCATAAAAATGGTTTCATGACCAGACTTGAAAGAATTAAAGAAAATTAAAATCACATCGTCCACGATGTTGGTAATTCGACACATCACAAACAATGCTTTTATTCTTTGAATAAGTGGGAGAAGAGAAGAAGAGTGATGATGAATTTTCCATGAACATGAGAACATCCAGAATATACAAGATTTTTGGATCTTTCATGCCTCTTGGATAAGTGGAGGGGAAGAGACTATAAAAGAAAAAGGAAAGGAAAACACATGAAAAGGAAGATGATTTCTTACCTCTTGATCTCCTCTTCTTGAGATCCTCTTTAAAGCTTTTGATTTTGACCTTTCGGGTGAGACCAACATATATTGGACTTGAGGAAGGAGATTGAGGAGGGAATTTGGTAGAAATTAGACAATGATCAAGGTTTGAGAGGTGTGAGAGAAAGATGAGAATGAGAGTGATGTTTATAATAGAGGAGAGGAGATATTAAACATTATTTTAATCATTATTATAATATTTTTGCTCAAGACTATGAATAGTCTTAAATGATTCGACCCCAAATAGTAATAATGACATGTGAGTTCGAACCAAGTGGCCTTACATCACTTATGATGTCATAAATAGTGTATTTTACCGATAATTTGAATATACGGTATTTTACCGTATTCCACTATTCATCGAAAATTCAAGAATTTTAGAAAAATACAAAAAATTCACTACCATTTTTCGACGTGTAGAATTTAAAAATGAACTCTATTTTTTGAAAATAAATTTTTAAATATTATTAATTTAAAAATTGGGTACAACCGCGAAAGCGACACACACACAAGGAAGAAAATTACATGTAAATCGCAAGCCTGAGGACTTGACCCCGCGACCTGCCCCTCACCCCCAAGCCCTTACCACCCCAAAAATTAACAATTTTAAATCTATAACTGCTTTTATATCACATTGAAAAATTAACCAAGATGTCATTATCTTAAAGACTTAATAAAATAAAAAAATAATAAAATTTACTATTCACTAGGATCATATTACTATTCATATGGGTATGCTACTATTCACAAAAAAAACTTGTTGGTTCTATTAGACTCCAAATAACTTACCGAACACAATTGTAGATGATCGTTTTTCGAAATTCAAAACATATAAGCATCAAAATTATGTTTAAAGGCTAGTTATAAATATATACTTAAAACAAAGTTTCATGCATTTCGTTTATTTTTTTTAAAAACCTTGGGGTGTTACATTATCTCCACTTTTTTGAAATTGCGTCCTCTCAATTTTATTTACTCATTAAACAAGTGAGGGTACCTTTTCCTCATATCATTTTTAGATTTCCATGTTGCTTCTTCAACCATGTGGTTTCTCCACAAAATCTTTACCCGGTTGATTACTTTATTCCGCAATACCTGTTCCCTTCGATCAAGAATCTGAACTGGTTTCTCTTTATAAGAAATATTCTCTTCTAGCTGAGTTGCTTCTGGGCTCAAGACATGATGAATCTGGCACATACTTTCTCAACATCGAAACATGAAAAACATTATGTACCTGAGATAAACTCGGAGACAAAACTACTCGATATGCAATCGGTCTAACTTTCTTCAGGATTTCAAAAGAACCGATGAATCACAGACCTAGCTTTCCTTACCAAAACGCATCACGCTTTTTCAAGAAAAAGATTTTGAGGAAAATATGGTCACCTACCTCGAAAGAGAAGTCCTTCCTTCTGTTATCTGCATAACTTTTCTGTCTGTTCTGAGCTGTCCTCATGTGCTGCTGGATTATCTTCACTTTCTCATTCACTTCCTCTACCAATTCTTGTCAGGATCGATTTTCTCCAGCCCTAGCTCCTTTTGGGCCCAACACATAGGCCCTTCTGGGGTTCCATCCTAAAACCCATGGGTGATAGGAGGAATTGCCCATCCAAGCTTATATGTGAGTCATCATCCTTTTGTGGGAATCGATGTGGGATTGAGTTTGCACCCAACAATCCTCCCCTCAAATCAAAGACCACACATGCCTCCCCTTAAATGATAATCCATCAGATCCAACCATCTTGCACCGCCGTTTTCTCATCACTGGGACTCGTCGCCTGACCGTCAATTATCAGGAAGACTTTCGACACAAGGCACCATGGATTCACATGCTTCAAACGAGCAACTACTATCGTTGTCAAACTGTTTTTTTTTTGAGAAATACCCTACATCACATCTAGGCTGCAACCTCCCTTTGATACCAATTCTCAGGATCGATTTTCTCCAACCCTAGCTCCTTTTGGGCCCAACACATAGGCCCTTCTGGGGTTCCATCCTAAAACCCATGGGTGATGGGAGGAATTGCCCATCCAAGCTTATATGTGAGTCATCATCATTTTGTGGGAATCAATGTGGGATTGGGTTTGTACCCAACAATTCTAGTCCCATTAACTTCCTTTCTCCGACTTCATCCCAAAAGCTGGAGTTCGACACCGCTTTCTATACAATGTCTCAAAAGGTTCCATCTGTATACTAGAATGAAAACTGTTATTATAAAAATACTCAACTAAAGAAAGATGCCGATCCCAACTTCTCTGGTAGTCCATTGAACAAGCTTGAAACATATCTTCCAAAGTCTGAATCATTCGTTCTGACTACCCATTTGATTGAGGATGAAACACTTTACTGAAATTTAATTCTGTGTTCAACGACTTCTGAAGCCCCTTCCAAAAGTTATAAGTGAACATGAGATCCCGATCAGATACAATGGAAAGAGGAACTCCATGTAACCTGACAATCTCTTTGAGGTACAATTGAGAAAGCTGATCCAACGACATTGTATCTCGAATAGAAAGGAAATATGCAGATTTTGTCAGCCGATCAACAATAACCCAAATCGCATTGTTACCTCGATAAGTCTTAGGTAGTCCCACCCCGAAGTCCATGGATATATTCTCTCATTTCCACTCTGGCACTGACAAAGGCTGAAAAATCCACTTCGGTAATTGCCGCTCTGCTTTAACTTTTTGACATGTCAAACATTTCACAGTAAATTCTGCAATATCCCTTTTCATTTCATCCCACTAGTAATACTTTCGAAGGTCTCTGTATATCTTAGTACTTCCAGGATGAACTGAAAATGGAAAACTATGAGCTTCATACAACAAATCTTTCTTTAACTGGGAATCTGTTGGGTCCACTAGGTCGAATACCCTGAGGGGGGGGGGGGGGTGAATCAGGGTATGACAAATTAAAACATTTTCTTGTTCGGATCTTGTTTCATTGTTAGACAAAACTCAATTCTCTCTTCCTCCCGTAACAATATACGAATAGATATGAAATCAAGCACAAGACACAAAGATTTTTACTTGGTTCACCCTTATTGGGCTACATCCAAGGAACATACAACGACAATGTGCTGATATACCAAATTCACTAAGGCTCACTGCCAATAATGGGTACAATGTTTGGGCTAAATCTTTTATGCCCAGGCTCACTGCCTTTACAAGGTTTAGGGTCTGCTCACTACATTCCCAAGGGTCACTCCCTATGTCACTTTATCTGGATCACTGCCGGTGGAAAGGGTCACCGTCTTCCTCTTCCTCCGCTCACTGCTCCTAGAAAAGAATCCACACACAGTTTATCGACTTATTGTTGCGGAATCGCCGGGAGACACAACGACAGAAACGAGAAAAAAACGAAAGAAAGAAAGCAAGGACACAACGATTTACGTGGTTCGAGAATAATCCCTACGTCCACGGGAGAGGCAGAATATTTCACTATTCGGGAGCACAAATTACAGAGGGTTTTTTTTCAGTAGTAAACCCTAGCCCGAAATGGGCTACATATGAAGAAGACGTTCAACTGTTTCGAAATAGTAAGTTCGCGTTGCAACAGTGATCGACGACCAACTTTGTCAAAAGCGCTACAGTGTCTACCGACTGGAAGTCAAAAGCCCTACAGTGAAGTTGACCCCGAAGTCCGCACCACTACACTGCCTGTCGGTGTCGGTCGGTCAGCTCCGCTACAATGAAGTTGACCCCCGAAGTCTGCACCGCTACAGTTGCGGGCCACAAGCATTCGGCCTAACCGGATCGGGCAACACCAATCCAACACTCGTAAGTCAAACACAGTTTATGGACATGTAGGTCCCTTCCTTTGTATGAATTCCTGCATCCTTAATTATAGATAGATTCTCTGTTAAAGTTCCTTTTTCACCTGCAGATGAATTTCACCTTCCCGGGTACTGTTAGGTATCAAAAAATATTTTCGCAAACTGATTTGAAGCTCTCATAAGTTTCCTTGTGCAAATCGTGAACCACCTGATCCTCCCGCATACTATATACCAGGTTTGGTATGCAGAACACCTCCTCCGCGTACTGCTGTCACTACTGCGAACCACCCTTTGTTCGCCTTTGTGATCGCGTACCGCTACCGCGTACCGATTCCACGAATTTCCTCTGTGAAACCCCTTCTGTCCGCGAACTGTTCTCTGTTCGCGGACTGTCTTCGCTTTCGCGTACCAGAGCTCTCTCTCTCTGCGTACCGCTTGCGGAATTCTCCCTCTCATATACCGGAGATTCATCCTCCGCGTACCGAGACAACTCCTTCCACGTACCAGACCTTCTCTACGTACTGGACTTCCTTTGCGGGTTAAGAATCCTCGCAAACACCTTCAGTGCGAACCACTTTCGGACTTTGCCGAATTCTCAGAGCAAAAACGTGTTCTCTAATGATATTTAATCTCCACAGTAATTGGTGGGATTATCGTTTCTTATATAGGCCAAGATATTTGCCAAATCCGTTAATCCAAGATTTACCAAATCTTCAACCCAACCTCCACCGCTTACTGATTCTTCTGTCGTCGCGAACCACAAGCCATCCGTGAACTGTTTTTCATACGCGGTCCGCGTACTACCTTTGCTCTTACGCGGTCGATCCCCTCCGCCGATGACAACCCATCTGCGTACTGCACGACCTTCCGCCGTGAACCGTTTTCGGTTTTGCGAACCGCACCCACGTACCGTTTCTGTCGCTCCGCGTCCCATTCCCGGAACATGGTACGCGACCCATGAATTATGGTACATGGTTCTCACCCTCTGCCAATTTTCTTCAACGTTCTTCATACAATTCACTCCTATGAAGAAATTCTTTCTTTGCCAACATCAAACTCTCGATTTTGAGACCCTAAAATCTGGTGAACACTGGGAAATCGCGCCACCTTAAAAACCTATCTTCGACAAACACCAAACAATCTCATTCGCAATCATCTGACTTTGTCAACAAACACAACCACACCCAAAACATACCGAGAGGACACATTGAGGGATTTTTGCCCAACAATCTCTCCCTTTGGGTTTGTTGACAACTCTTCTCATAACAATGCTTCACATTTTGATACCTCATTAACACTCCTTCCAACGTCAACCACCATGCGCTTTAGGTGATTTATAATAGTGATCAAGGATTTACTCACAACACACTCTAAGCCCACAGGAGTCATGCTCGGCGTGAGAAACCAGAGTATAATGAGAAGTTCATCAATGAACCATTTCATTGCTAGTCACCAACTGCTGATACCATACTGATACATGGATACCAATGAATTGCTTCCATAACGAACCTCAGCTGTCGTGATATCTAATCATTGATTGATCACTTCTAGCATCGTCAGTTTTAATGCTCCCCCTATCTTATAACTCTTCCAAACAACTTCAGCTCAGCTTCAACTCCTCCTATCTCGCTGCTCCACTTAACAGCTTCTCCCCGTATCTTTTCTCCCCCAGAATAGTCACACTTTCTCACTCTTTGCCAACGAACTCGAAGGGAACTTCAAGGTTGTCTGCAACAGGGTAAAGAACACATATCAACACATTAGGGAATGACACATCATACCTCGGGGCGAGGGGGACCCTCATCCACACTTTTTCAAGTGCAGAAAGTCGACTGGACTCCCAAAGACAGTCGATGCCTTTCAAACGCTTCTTTGGGTAATGCCTTTGTGAGAATATCTGCAACTTGTTGTTCTGTAGGCACATACTCCAACTTCACAAGCTCTTGCTCCACTTTCTCTTTGATAAAATGATATTTGATTTCAATGTGCTTTGTCCTTGAGTGATGGACTAGATTTTTGCTCAGATTTATAGCACTTGAATTATCACAATGGATTTCAATCGGAGTTTTCACTTCAATTCCCATATCTTCAAGTTGTTGCTTCATCCACAATAGCTGCGTGCAAGCTTGAGTAGCCACAATGTATTCAACTTCTGCAGTACTCAATGAAATGCAATCATGTTTCTTGTTTAACCAAGAAATACACAACCCTCCATGATAAAAGGCACCTCCTGATGTTGATTTCCTATCATCTGTTGAACCAGCACAATCCGCATCTGTATATCCCAATAGCTATGACTGAGATTTGTCATTATACATTAGGCCAAAATCCAATGTGCCCTTGATATACCGAAGAATTATTTTTACTACAATCCTGTGGATCTTCTTGGGATTGTTTTAATACCTTGCTGCTTGGCATGTGGAAAATACAATATCATGCATTGTCGTTGTCAAGTATAACAGACTTCCAATGATTTGTTTGTATTCTGTGATATTAACTGGCTTGCCTTCATTATCTCGTGACAATTTCAACCGGGTAGCAACCAGAGTCTTCATCTCTTGGAATTATCCATTCCAAACCTTCTCAAAACCTCATTGACATATTTAGATTGAGAAATAAGTGTCATTCCACCTGTAATCCAAGAAAAAATGTCAGCTCTCCAATCATCTACATTTTGAACCCACTTTTCATGAATTTAGAAACTTGTCTGTGTTGTGCTTCATCTGATCCACCAAAGATTATGTCATCGACATAAACCATCACCATCATCCTTTGACTGTTGCCATTGTTGCAATACAAATTGTAATCAACTCCACCACGCTGAAAACTGAGCTTCTTTAGAAACTGGTGAAGTATTGAATACCATGCTCTTGGTGCTTGCTTCAAACTATATAAAGTCTTCTTCAGCCGACAAACTCTGTTCTAATCTTCATGAATGAGAAAATCGTATGATTGTTCAATGTAGACTTTTTCTTCCAAAACTCCATTCAGAAATGCTAACTTGACATCCATCTGGAAAACTTTAAACTTTGGTTACACAGCTATGACCAAGAATAATCTAATTGTCTACAGCCTTGCAACATGTGCGAATGTTTCATCGATATCTATACCCTCTATCTGGGAGTACCCTTTGCACACAAGTCGTGCTTTGTTTCGAATCACAACACCGTCTTCATTCATTTTGTTGCGAAAGACCCATTTTGTCCTTATGACATTCTTGTCTTCTGGTCTCAAAACAATTTCCTACGTTTGATTCTTCTCAATTTGGTCAAGCTCTTCATTCATTGTCTGAATCCAATTCTCATCTCCAGTTGCTTCATCAAAGCATTTAGGCTCCACTTGTGATAAGTATGATGCTTGCTGTAGAGACTTCAATTTCCCACGTTTGATTCTTCTCAATTTGGTCAAGCTCTTCATTCATTGTCTGAATCCAATTCTCATCTCCAGTTGCTTCATCAAAGCATTTAGGCTCCACTTGTGATAAGTATGATGCTTGCTGTAGAGACTTCATTCTTCTTGTCTGCACTGGTGCTGTCTGATCACCATTATGTTTTGCCTATCAATTCCAGCTCTTCTTGCTGGTCTATGGGAAGACATTGATTTATTCTCTTCATTTGAGTCTTCTTCAGAATCAATCTCTGGAGCTGAAGCGTCTCCTGATCTACTCATCTCTTCATCGCTGTCCTCCCTGAGTCTGATCATGTATTTGCTGAAGATTCTGTTCATTTTCTACAATAGTCACATCAAGACTTTCAACTATCTTTCCCAACCGCTTATTGAAGCATTTATACACTTTTCTTTTCTTTGAGTAGTCAAGAAATATCCCTTCATCCCCACGGGATTCAAATTTCTTATGTTTCTCATTATTGAGAATGAAACATTTACTTCTGAATATTCAAAAGTACTTTAATGACGACTTCTTTCCATACCATAACTCATATGGAGTCTTCTCTTTTGAAAAAAGTAAAGCTCTATTTGAAGTGTATACTGCAGTCATCACTGCTTCTTTCCAAAATTTCTTTGGAAGGTTTTTCTCAATAAGTATTGTTCTGACCATGTTGTTGACAATTTGATTTCTTCTCTCAACTACTCCATTCTGCTCTGGAGTTCTTACTGCTGAAACTTAATGCCTTATCCCATGTTTTTCGAGATAATCCTCCACTTGACTATTTGTTAACTCTATTCCATTATCTGTTCGAATCGTTCGTATTTTCTGACCAAACATCTTTTCACATTCCCGTTGATATCATATAATTCAACTGAACACTTCAGATTTGTGGGTGATTATTGAAACACATGCCATTCTGCTATAGTCATCAATGAACAAAACATAATATCTCATCCCATCAATAGCCCTCAGAGAAATTGACCCACGCACATCAATATGCACCAGCGCAAGCAATCTTGTTGACTTTTGCTCCTTTTGCTTATGTCTTTCGAACGATCTTCCCCTGTTGGCAGACATCGCACGTATGAGTACGATCACGTGATAATCTAGGGAGATTTTGAGCTGCATCATATTTTACCAGATCTTCCAAGGAATCTTGGCTTATATGTCCAAGACGCTTATGCCATAACTTGTTTTCTTCATCCATGAACAGAAAACACATATCTTCTTCTCCACTCATGAGGTAGAGATTCCTTTTCGTACGTTTTCCTTGCAACACAACAACACCATCATTTGCCTTGATGATACATAATTTCTTGGAAAAACTTATGACATGTCCCAAGTCACACAATTGACTAGCACTAATCAAGTTTCGAAGCCCCTCATCAACCAAGACATCTGCTCGTCTCATGTGTTTTCCTCAAAACTTGGCTTTTCCTAAACCAATAATTTTCAATCCCCATCATTACCGAATCTTACAATACCCTTTTTATCATACCTGATTCCGGTTACTAGATTCTTCTTTTCTGTCATATGGGAAGTGCATCCACTATCAATTATCTACATCCCTATGCGATCTGATGCCTTGAACGCAATTTCTGCAACTACGGCATGCTCAACCCTTTTCTTTTTGACCCAAGCCTTTGAATTCATAACCGACATGGAATGATAATCTTGATCTTCCTCAGTATATGATGGGACAACTTCAACCTGCAGAGTTGCAAATCGATTTTGAATTTTCATCTCACTTGAAGATACTTCTGACTGCTTAAGAACAAATTCAGTTTTCCACGACACATTCCTCTGCATTGTTGATGTGCAATATCTTTCCATATGTCCGAGTCCTTTCCATATGAAACAATGACCATCAAATGATGACCTATAATTTTGAGCTCTGTACGACCACATCTGTTGGTCTTGTTCCCTTTGACACCTCTTTGCTATGGAACATACATTTTGAGAGTGTCCTATCTTACCACAACAATAACATCTTATGTGAGATACATTCCTATGTGGCAATGATGCACCACTAGTTGTGCATTGGGTTTTCTGAATCTTCTGATTCTGCTTCATGCCCAAATCAATCTTCAATCTTGGACTAGGTTCTTCTGTTCTGATGGACAACTCTGCTCAAATCTCATCTTCTCTGTTGCCTGTATGATCTTCTTTCCTAGCATTTTTTCCTGATCTTCAATTGTTCATCACAGACTGACGACTTCTTTTAGTTGTTCAATACGCTTGATTTGATCTTTTCCACTTTTACTCAAACTATCAATTTCAATTTTCTGTTCTTCAATTTTGAGTTTGTACTCAACCACCTTTTCAGAGGTTTCTGGCATTAAAGACCTCAACTTTTCAATTTCTACATTCAGTTAAGAATTCTCGTCTTCCTACCGTTGCATAAAGAGTTTGACATCATGAATAACTTTGTTGGCTTTCTTCGTTTTGAATCTCAAAATATCTACCTCTTCAAGGGCAACTTCTAATTCAGTCTGAAGATCAACTCTTCCTTCAATTTCTCCTTCTTCATTGTCACTTTCTTTTTTTGTTAAAGAATTTCTAGCAACTGCCACCAAAGCATCTACTTTATGATCCGTGCAGTCCTCCAACTCTTCTGCCTCAGATTCTTCTGAACTTTCATCCGATCTTGAAAGTAGATTTTTCTTTTTGAAGAACTTTCTCTTATTACTCCTCACTTTCTCATTTGATGAATACTTCTTTCGGAGAATTTCTTCATTTTCTTTATTTTCATCATCAAACTTCTTAGGACACTTTGCTGCAAAATGCCCAATCTTTCCGCATCGAAAACATGCAAATGGAAGTTTACCTTTGGAAGTTTATCCTCCTCAGGACTATCTTCAATAGAGTGATTCTTCATGGCCTTGAATGACACTTCCTTAGGATTCCCTTTTTCCACTGCATCATTATCATAATTTCTCATTTCATATGCTACAAGGGTGCTATGTAGGTTATCTAGTGTCAACTATTTTGGTTCTTTGTCTTCCAACATTGAAACTTTCAAATTGAACCGCGATGGAAGTTTTCTTAAGATTCGTTTCACAATCTTTATATCTTCAATGACTTCTCCAAGACCCTGCATGTCTTCCACAATGATATTTATCATGTCGAAGAATGCATCAACAATCTCATTGGGATTCATTTTGAGATCCTCATACTTGTTCCATAGAACATGTAGCTTTGCTTCTCTGACTTTTGTGTCGCCCTCATAAATTAACAAAATTTCCCACATTGCATTTTATGTTTTACAGGACATCACCTTCGTATAAATTGCATTTGATAGAGCTCCCCCTAAAGCATTGATCCCTTTAGCATCATCATCCAATTCTCTTCTTTCAGCTTCTGATAAAGCGCCACTATTAATGTCAGCTGATATTCCATGTATAACTGTTGTAAATACATCTATCCTTACTGATCGGAAGTAGTGCTGCATCCGATTCTTCCATAGTTGAAAATTATTTCCATCAAAGATCAGAATTCCTTTATGATTGACCACCTCCATTTCTTCTTCTTGAGAGAGAACAACTGACTTTCAACCTTTCGCTCTGATACTAATTGTTGGGTCCATTAGGTCGAATACCCTGACAGGGGGGGTGAATCAGGGTATGACAGATTAAAACCTTTTCTCATTCGGATCTTGTTTGGTTGTTAGACAAAACTCAATTCTCTCTTCCTCCCGTAGCAATATACGAATAGATATGAAATCAAGCACAAGACAAAATGATTTTTACTTGGTTCACCCTTATTGGGCTACGTCCAAGGAGCAAATAACGACAATGTGCCGTTGTACCAAATTCACTAAGGGTCACAACCAATAACGAGCACAATGTTCGGGCTAGATCTTCTATGCTCAGGCTCACTGCCTTTACAAGGTTTAGAGTATGCTCACTGCATTCCCAAGGGTCACTCCCTATGTTTATTTCTCTGGCTCACTGCCGGTGGAAAGGGTCACTGTCTTCCTCTTCCTCCGCTCACTGTTCCTGAAAAGGAATCCACACGCAATTTATCGACTTGTCGGTCAAACACAATTTATGGACATGTAGGTTCCTTCATTTTCATGAATTCCTGCATCATTAAATATAGATAGATTCTCTGTTGAAGTTCCTTTTTCACCCGCAGATGAATTTCACCTTCCCGGGTACTGTTAGGTACCGAAAAATACTTTCGCAAACTGGTTTGAAGCTCTCACAAGATTCCTTGTACAAATCACGAACCACCTGATCCTCCCGCGTACTATGTACTAGGTTTGGTACGCGGAACACCTCCTCCGTGTACTGCTGTCATTGCTGCGAACCGTCCTTCATCCTCCTTCGCAATCGCGTACCGCTACTGCGTACCGAATCCACGAATTTGCTCTGTGAAACCCCTTCTGTCCGCGAACTGTTCTCTGTTCGCGGATCATCTTCGCTTCCGCGTACCACTTGCAGAATTCTACCTCTCGCGTACCAGAGATTCCTACTCCACGTACCGAGATAACTTTTTCTGCGTACCCGACTTCCTTCTCTGTATACTGGACTTCCTTTGCGGGTTAAGAATCCCCACAAGCACCTTCATCGCGAACCACTTTCGAACTTTGCTGAATTCTCAAAGCAAAAACATGTTCTCTAATGATATTCAATCTCCACAGTAATCAGTGGAATTAATGTTTCTTATATAGGCAAAGATATCTGCAAAATCCGCTAATCCAAGATTTACCAAATCTTCAACCCAGCCTCCACCGCTTACCGATTCTTCTGCCGTCACGAACCGCAAGCCACCCACGAACCATTTTTCATACACGATCTACGTACTGCCTTTGCTCTTACGCGGTTGATCCCCTCCGTCGATGACAATCCATCTGCGTACCGCACCACCTTCCGCTGCGAAGCGTTTTCAGTTTTGCGAACCGCACCCGCGTACCGTTTTCGCTGCTCCACATACCGTTCTCGTAACATGGTATGCGAACCATGAATTATGGTACACGGTTCTCACCCTTTGTTGATTTTCTTCAACATTCTTCATACAATTCACTCTTATGAAGAAATTATTCCTTTGCCAACATCAAATTTCTGATTTTGAGGCCCCAAAAATTGGCAAACACTGGGAAACTGCATCACCTTAAAAACCTGTCTTCGGCAAACACCAAACAATCTCATTCACGACCATCTGACTTTGTCGACAAACACAACCACATCCAAAACATACCAAGAGGACACCTTGAGGGATTTTCCCAACCAAATCACAAGGCACACACAACCGTTTTCCAAATATTAAAACACAATCTTTATCAAGGTTAAATTCTGGAAACTTACCCATTCTAACAAATTCTACTTTTTTTGTAGCTCATAGTCTTCCTTCCGCGCTTTCTTAATTCTGTCTGATAATGATGACTGCACTGAAACCAGAAACAAAACAGATGTATTCCCTACACCGACAATTTTTAAGCCAAAATTCATCAAATCATTAATCAATGGATCATGTTCCAAACGTAACATGGTTAATGGTGCATGATGTTTTCGACTCAAGGCATCTGTCACTTTGTTTGTTTTCCTAGATGATAATTGATCGTGCAATCATAATCATTTATTAGTTCAATCCACCTTCTCTACCTCACGTTTAATTCTTTCTGAGTGAATATATACTTCAGACTTTTATGGTCAGTATATATTTGACATTTGGTTTCGTATATATGGTGCCTCTAATTTTTCAAAGAAAAAACCACAGTTGCCAATTTCAAATCATGCGTGAGATAATTTAACTCATGAGGTTTTAATTGTCTTAAAGCACAAGCAATTACCTGATCATTCTGCATTAGAACACAACCAAGTCCCTTCAATGAAGCATCAATGTAGATGACAAACTCACCATTTTGAGAAGACATGACTAAAACTAGAGCATTCACCAATCTCTTCTTCAGTTCCTGAAAACAAACATCACATTCTTCTGTCCAAACAAATTTAACCCATTTTCGTGTTAACTTAGTTAGTGGGCTAGATAACCGTGCAAAGTTTTTAACAAACCGTCGGTAATAACCTGCTAATCCAAGAAAACTACGAATCTCTGTAACATTTGTAGGTCTTGCCCATTCATCAACTACTTTTATTTTGGCAGGATCATCTATTATTCCATCCTTATTTACAATGCTCCCAAGAAAAGAAATCTGTTGCAACAAAAAATCATACTTGCTGAATTTTCCAAATAGTTTCTTTTTTTAAGGTTTGCAAAACAATCCTTACACGTTTTTTCATGCTCTGATTTACTTCTTGAATATATCAGAATGTCATCAATAAACACAACCACAAACTTATCTAAGAACTCATGAAATATTCTATTTATAAGATCCATGAATACAACAGGTGCATTAGTTAACCCAAAAGACATAACTACAAATTCATAATGATCATATCTAGTACAGAACATAGTCTTCGAGATGTCTTCATCCTTTACTTTCAACTGATGGTACTCTGACCTCAGGTCAACCTTCGAAAAATACTGCGCTCCCTAGAGCTGATCAAACAAATTATCGATATGAGGCAAAAGATACTTGTTTTTAACAGTAATGTTATTCGAGACTCTATAATCGATGCAAAGTCTCATTGAAGCATCTTTTTTCTTAACAAACAAGATAGGAGCGCCCCATAGTGAGGTGCTGGGTCGGATGAAGCCTTTATCTAATAATTCTCGCAACCGCTTTTTTAATTCTAGAAGTTCCATTTGGGCCATTCGATAGAGGTTTAAAAATTGACTTAGTATCAGGAACTAATTCAATAGTAAACTCAACCTCTCGATTAGGAATAACATTAGACAAATCATTAGGAAAAACATCCAGGTATTCATTTACCACTGGTACATCATTAATCTGGATAGTTCTCTTATCTTCAAAAATATGAGCAAGATAACTTTCATTTCCATCATTTATCAGTTTCTTATCTTCCTGATATGTTATTAATGGTATGAGTTCATTCTTGTTCCCAAACTGAAATTCTTTCTGAAAAACAACTTTTTCTCTACAATCTATCTTAGCATGATAAAAAGAAAGCCAATCCAGATCCAAAATAACATCGAACTGCACTAGAGGCAAAACAATAAGGTTTGCAGGTAAAATCTTTCCACATGTGAGTATAAACAGATTCTTATATTTTCTTTTTGCAAAAATATTTCCTCCAGGTGTTTTTACCATGAGATCTGGTTTCATTTCATGAGGTTGAATTCCCAATTTTTCTGAAAATTTCTCAAAGATGAAGGAATGTGTAGACCCTGAATCAAACAACACATTTGCGAGATCTGTAAAAACAAGCAATGTACCTGATACCACCTCATTTGACTGCTCAACATCTGATGAAGTGGTTGCAAATGATTTTACCACACCCTTCTGCTTCCAATCTTACTGATTCCCTGTTTGAGTAACTTGTTTCAGACAAACATTAGCAAAATGACATAATTCCTTACCGTTAAAGCATATCACCATCGACTTTTCGTTAATTTTCAGATCATTTTTCTTGCACTCACGAGACGTGTCCAAACTTTCTACATCGGTAACATTTCCCAGAATTTACAAGACATTCACCAGGATGCCTTTTACCACACTTTTCACAAGAAGAGAAATTCATTTTCTCACCTCCATACTTCTTTGATGAGTTATTCCCCATTGCCTTCCAACCCGACTGCTTCTTATTCTTGTCATCACGAGGCATATATGTTTCAGCAAACTTCATATCAACTTTTTCAGCACAACAAACAAGCTTCTCATAGCTTTTAAACTCCTGTGAGACCAAATCTCTTCGCAAAAACCGTTTCAAACCGGAGTAAAATTTATTAATTTTACTTTCAAAATCCCAAGTAAAATCCGGTACTAACCTGGCAGTCTTGTAAAACTGGCTTCATATGTTACCACAGAATCACCATCTTTCTGCTTCAGTTCCAAAAATTATTTCTCCATTCTGAGTCGAACAGTTTTGGGAAAATATTTTTCCAGAAAAAGACTTAAAATCATCCGATTCCAGACTGTCAAGATCATCTCTTTCTCTCGTATTCTTATCCAGAGACCACAATTGACCGACTTCACATTCCAAACGATAAATGGTTAGTATTGCCTTTTGACGTTCCAAACATCCCATGACATCAAATATCTTTTCTAGAGCATTGATCCATCCTTCGGTTATCACTGGATCTGCAGTTCCACTGAATGCTGGAGGATGTTGCCTCATAAAATGCTCTACAAAAGACATGTTTCTTTGTGGTAGATCATGTTCCTCTCTAGCATGGATTCCACCCCCATTTATTGCTTGAGTCAACTGAGCCATTGCTATCACAAATTGCTCGGTTCCGATTCTCATCATTTCAGGTTGCAGATTCAGACATACATCAGCCTCTTGGTGCCTTCCTACTTTAGCTTCCCTGTTTCTTCGTCGTCCTCGTCCTCGTCCTCGTCCTCGTCCTCGTCCTCCTCGTCCTCGTCCTCGTCCTCGTCGTCCTCGTCCTCGTCGTCCTCGTCCTCGTCCTCGTCCTCGTCGTCCTCGTCCTCGTCCTCGTCCTCGTCCTCGTCCTCGTCGTCGTCCTCGTCCTCGTCGTCCTCGTCCTCGTCCTCGTCCTCGTCCTCGTCGTCCTCGTCCTCGTCCTCGTCCTCGTCCTCGTCCTCGTCGTCGTCCTCGTCGTCCTCGTCCTCGTCGTCCTCGTCCTCGTCGTCGTCCTCGTCGTCCTCGTCGTCCTCGTCCTCGTCCTCGTCGTCCTCGTCGTCCTCGTCCTCGTCCTCGTCGTCCTCGTCGTCCTCGTCCTCGTCGTCCTCGTCGTCGTCGTCCTCGTCGTCCTCGTCCTCGTCGTCCTCATCCTCGTCCTCGTCGTCCTCGTCCTCGTCGTCCTCGTCCTCGTCGTCCTCGTCCTCGTCCTCGTCCTCGTCCTCGTCCTCGTCCTCGTCCTCCTCCTCCTCCTCGTCCTCCTCCTCCTCCTCCTCGTCGTCCTCGTCCTCGTCCTCGTCCTCGTCCTCGTCCTCCTCCTCGTCGTCGTCCTCGTCGTCGTCGTCCTCGTCCTCGTCCTCGTCCTCGTCGTCCTCGTCCTCGTCCCCGTCGTCCTCGTCGTCCTCGTCGTCCTCGTCGTCCTCGTCCTCGTCCCCGTCGTCCTCGTCGTCGTCCTCGTCGTCCTCGTCGTCCTCGTCGTCCTCGTCGTCCTCGTCCTCGTCCTCGTCCTCCTCGTCGTCCTCGTCCTCGTCCTCCTCGTCCTCCTCGTCGTCCTCGTCCTCGTCCTCCTCGTCCTCCTCGTCCTCCTCGTCCTCCTCGTCCTCCTCGTCCTCCTCGTCCTCCTCGTCCTCCTCGTCCTCCTCGTCCTCCTCGTCCTCCTCGTCCTCCTCGTCCTCCTCGTCCTCCTCGTCCTCCTCGTCCTCCTCGTCCTCCTCGTCCTCGTCCTCGTCGTCCTCCTCGTCCTCGTCCTCGTCGTCCTCGTCGTCCTCGTCCTCGTCGTCCTCGTCCTCGTCGTCGTCCTCGTCGTCGTCCTCGTCGTCGTCCTCGTCGTCGTCCTCGTCGTCGTCCTCGTCGTCGTCCTCGTCGTCGTCCTCGTCGTCGTCCTCGTCGTCCTCGTCCTCGTCCTCGTCCTCGTCCTCGTCCTCGTCCTCGTCCTCGTCCTCGTCCTCGTCCTCGTCGTCGTCGTCCTCGTCGTCCTCGTCGCCCTCGTCGTCCTCGTCGCCCTCGTCGCCCTCGTCGCCCTCGTCGCCCTCGTCGCCCTCGTCGCCCTCGTCGCCCTCGTCGCCCTCGTCGCCCTCGTCGCCCTCGTCGCCCTCGCCCTCGCCCTCGCCCTCGCCCTCGCCCTCGCCCTCGCCCTCGCCCTCGCCCTCGCCCTCGCCCTCGCCCTCGCCCTCGCCCTCGCCCTCGCCCTCGCCCTCGTCGTCCTCGTCGTCCTCGTCGTCCTCGTCGTCCTCGTCGTCGTCCTCGTCGTCCTCGTCCTCGTCGTCCTCGTCCTCGTCCTCGTCCTCGTCGTCGTCGTCGTCCTCGTCGTCGTCCTCGTCCTCGTCCTCGTCCTCGTCCTCGTCCTCGTCCTCGTCCTCGTCCTCGTCCTCGTCCTCGTCCTCGTCCTCCTCGTCCTCCTCGTCGTCCTCCTCGTCGTCCTCCTCCTCGTCCTCCTCGTCGTCCTCCTCCTCGTCGTCCTCGTCGTCCTCCTCCTCGTCCTCCTCCTCGTCCTCCTCGTCGTCCTCCTCCTCGTCCTCCTCGTCCTCCTCGTCCTCCTCGTCCTCCTCGTCCTCCTCGTCCTCCTCGTCCTCCTCGTCCTCCTCGTCGTCCTCGTCCTCCTCGTCGTCCTCGTCCTCGTCCTCCTCGTCGTCCTCGTCCTCGTCCTCGTCCTCGTCCTCCTCCTCGTCCCCGTCCTCCTCCTCCTCCTCGTCCTCCTCCTCCTCGTCCTCCTCCTCCTCCTCGTCCTCGTCCTCGTCCTCGTCATCGTATCATCATATCATCTGGCTCTAAGCCAGGATCAACTATATTCTTAGGCCTTGTAGGGTGCTCCACTGGATTAAAATCCTCATAGAGCTTGTCACTATCTTCCACCCATTTCCTCATTCATGGATTTCAATTGACTTTCATTCTTTTGGAGGTAAATTTTCTTAAACAAAAACCACCATATTTTACCTCTTGCTTCCTCATCCTCATCAACCAAGCCCTTGGCTTCCAGCATAGCTGAGATCAACTTAGGATAGATCAGAGAGTTTGACTCCATCATATGTACCATAAGATATATTGAAAGTTTTATTTTATCCCCTCTTTTCATAAGGAATAACATAAATACGTCTTGATACATCATTGTGCTAAAATCCTCTTTCCTGGGACATAGAATATGCTGGATGGATTTGAACATAAGTTTTCACTCACCATTGAGTTCTATAGCAGCTCTTATTGTACCATTTCCAGTTAGTTCCACAAGTGCATCCTCATAAACAAACACCTCATTATCACTTGGTATACATCCTTGATAGTCATCAGAGATACTTCAGTGTGGTACATTGATACACCTAGCCCATTTCTTTGAAGAAAAACTAACCTCTTTTCCATCTATCATACTACAAGTCACATCTTTCTTCTCACCAAAGCTGTACTCTGTATATTGGTAAAACTGGTGAACCAACCTCAGATAAAATGGCCGACCATTCTTTGAAAACCACTCAATCCATCCTTGGTCTTGAATCACCTTGAGAACTAATGGCTTGCTTGACATCAACAATTCCACATCCATCTCTTTCTCTACAACCACTCGTGTAACGTCCCGACCCGGTTGACCATCGAACCGGTGGCCGGACCGGTCACCACATGGCCTCAAGCGCGTCTCCCCGTACGCCAGAGGCTGCCGACTAGCAGCGAGAGTCTCAGGAGGTGATAGTGGGGAGACTATACCCTCATATCAGAGTAACACAACGGTATCTCAGAGTAAATAACATTCAATAGCAGAAGCAGCAATAGATAAACAATGAACGAACAACAGCGGAAGACAAATAGTGATCATCTTCATAAAAGGTGGTCAAAGCCAGTTTACACGATACATGGATGATGAATGATACAATGTGAAAATAGGAAGCAATACAACATGCTTACAATACAATGTAAAAGAATAAGGAAAAGGCAGTAAGGCCCGACGAGCGTTCTCCTGAGTATCCCGAGCTCCCGCTCGATCCTTTGCTCCTATCCCCTGGTACATGCAACACATCAACCAACCTAGGTCCTGCAAACAAGAAAGGTCTACTCGGGTACCCCAGTGCAATGGTGGCCCGAGTATGGTGTGAGATATAAATCTCAGTAGGCCAGCACCACCGGTGTCTAACCCAAACCAGACAATGTAATATTAATTAAAGCAGGAAGCAGGTATAACGAGATTCAATAAACAGAACAATGTAGAATAACAACACCTGTCCAGGTTTCCCCAAAGGAAACCTGACTGCTATACCAGCTTTGGCTCGTTGTCGGGATATCAATCTGTTCATGCCACTACAGTTACATATGTAAATATTTATAAAAGATGGTGTCGGTTAAGCATGCCTCCCACCCATCATCTGAAGATAGCGGGCACGAGGTAAGAATGCCTCTCATCCCTAAAAGATACTGGCAAGGGGTAAGAATGCCTCCCTTCCATCACGTTCATTCAACCGTCATGGGGTATAACTGCCTCCCATCTGTCACATTCATATATTGGCATGGGGTATAACTGCCTCCCACCCGAACACGTAATCATCATCAGAAGTCAACTGACAATGGTTAAGAATGCCTCCCTTCCATACACGTATCGAGATTAGCAGGCACGAGGTAAGAATTCCTCTCGTCCCTAAATTAACTGGCAAGGTGTAAGAATGCCTCCCTTCCATACACGCATAGAGATCACATCTGGTGTGGGGTAACATGCCTCCCACCCATACTCAGAATAAGCTGGCATGGGGTATGCATGCCTCCCATCCACAAACATGCACATAAGATGGCATGCGGTATGAATGCCCCCCATCCATAAACATACACATTCACCATCAGTTTTATATCACAATGCATAAGGCAGTACTTCTTATGCATTTCAAAATAAACATTCCACATTCACAATCAATCATATAACCCATATCTACGTAAAAGGTTACAATCACGTTCATACTTAAGGCAACCCATCTTGAGTATCTAAATCAAGATATTCACACAATAATTTCACTAACGTGAGCCGTGCTTATTACATTATCCCAAGGCGTGGTTGTACCACCCTAGTCCGTTCATTCTAGTTTAACCATTTCATCACAAAGGATATGTTTATCATTCTTTAACCCTTTGATACCTTCTAGAGGAAACATGTCATATAGTCTTAGGTTATCCCACTAAGGTTACCATCTTAACTCAATTTGCCTAACATGACAAATTGACCCAAACTCAAGTATCAAATCCATTTTATTCTACTTGTCGCAACATGGAAAGTTCACATACTAAGCATCAAAGAGGAGCCACAACAATCCAGCAGACAAGGATAAAAAGTCTATCACTACTTTTTATCTTGAAGACAGTGCACCTCTGATTGAGGGGTTTTATTATTAGATCGTTAGTTTAGTGACCAATCAACATCTTTTATCTTATTCCTGCAGTTCACACGATTTGCACAGAAGCATTTAATTAGAACTAAACTTGCATAATTAAAATGCTAAGGCAGTTCAGAAATAACTCATTACTACATTACTTTAAATTAAAGGGCAAGGAGAGGGACCCTACCTCAAGGTGGATCCATCCGTCCACTCCGGCTCTTGGCGCTTTCTAACTAAAGCTGCCGCTGCTGCTTCCCCATGAGGCATATGTGATTTCACATACGTATAAAGACACCTAGCCTTTATGCACACGCTTCGCATGGCCATGAGCATGTGCAAGAGGATCCTTACACATATGCTTATACACATAAGCATGTCTCCGCTCACCTGCGCATGCACTTTTTATATATGCAAAGGGGACAACTTGCCCCGTACGTGTATATTCGCTGCCTTGCACGAATATACGCATACCGGGGGAACCCACATACACATAAATACGTACCTATGCCTGCGCATGCGAGTCGCCTAAGCTCTGACAACCCGAAACACGACCAAAATCACCAACACACTAACCAAAACACACCAGGAACCCTTAAAACAACTAAAGACATTACTTGGAAGCTATGAAACAACCAACGGTAGAAAACTCTTACCTCGGAAACAACCCGGCAGTTCGAAACGTGGAGAATCGCTTCGCCTTCAGCGACGATCACCAGAATACACCCAAGCACGACCTGAGAAGCCTTCCGCATACCCCTGGAACAAAGAGAAACCAAAAGTTGGATCACCCTAAACCCTAGGGCGTTCGACCGAATCCCACCGGGCGACGAATACGTCGAAAAACGGCTTGGAACAAGGAGGAGAGGGAGGAGGAGGACCTACCATGGAGATTCGGAAGAAGATGCCTCCAGAAATCGGGAGAAAATGGAGGAAGAGAGGGAGGCCGTGGGCTTCGTGCGTCGCGGCGGGGGAGAGCCCTCCCTGGGCTGGTGTCGCGCATCTGCCGAGAGGAGAGGGGAGAGGTGTTTAGTTATTTATGTTTTAATTCTTTTAATTTCATTTTAAATATCTTAAAAACCCTAAACTGGGCACGACACACAGTTTATCCCGCACGGTTTGCCAAACCGTGCGCAAACCGTGCGCAAATCGTGCGGCGCCCCACTGGACACCCGGGGCACCACGCACGGGGTGGCCGCACAGTTTGGGGAAACCATGCGCAGGCCGTGCGGACTCCCCTGTCTCCCTGATTTAAGTCGCACGGTTTGGGAAACTGTGCGCCAACCGTGCGCCTTCTTCTATTCTTTTAAAAACCAGCCTCCTTCAGGTACGACGCACCTGAAACACCTCGAGCCACTTGGGACACTTAACGATCATTCACCCATGTCCAAAAACATTAAAAAGAAGGGTTCAAACCTTCAGAATCTCATTCCGAAGCCCGTTTCTAAAAACGACCGGTTTAGTAATTGAAAAAGTTCAATTTCTCCCACTTTTTAACTCGGTTCGAAATGCGGGTCATTACAACTCGAATCGCAAACTGAGGATTCGTTGGTTCGACTACTGCACGACTCGATTCTCCACCAGATTTCTTCACAGGTTGTGATCCTTCAGGAGACAAAACTGAGGGGTACTTCCCTCTCACCATTGTACTGAATCAAGACGGAAGGAAGAGTGCGATGAAAGGTTGAAGGTTGGGAGAGAAGGGAAGCCGAAACAGTTCAAAGGGTAGGCACGAGCAAGAGAGTGTTCCAAAATTAGATTTAAGTTTGATTTTATCATTTAGGTATTTGGGATCTTAAAATATAATGTAATATAAATAAATAAATCAAATAAAAAAATTAACATAGAAAAAAGAACTGATAGCACATAAGAATAGAGACTCGATCGGTAGATCACCAATAGTGGATCACCAACGGTGGATCTTCCAATGGTGGATCTTCCAATGGTGGATCTTCCAACAGTGGAAATTTGAAGATAAAGGATTAACGGAAGTTTATTATTCATAGTTCATGTTTGATATAGTTCAATCACTCAGAATTCAATGTCTTTGTAAAAATATCAGTAAGTTGATGTTCAGTTCTTATGAATTCAAGAGTTATATCACCTATTTGGAAATGTTTTCTCAAAAAGTGATGTCTTATATCAACATGTTTTATCTTAGAATAAGATACAAAATTCATGAAAATATTTATCGCACTTGTGCTGTCACAATTTATAGAGACATGTCTAAATTGATATCAATAATTTAGCAATGTGTGTTTCATCCACAAAATTTGTGCATAAAAATTTCCTGTAGCTGTATATTTATTTTTAACAATGGATAATGCAACATAATTTTGTTTTTTACTACACCAAGATACTAGCGACTTGCCCAAAAGGTGACATGTATCAGAGTTGTTTTTTTTATGTCTAACTTGTAACCACCAAAGTCTACATCTAAATAACTTACTAAATCAAATGATTGTCTTCTAGGATAGAACAATCCTAAATTTGTTCTATACTTGAGGTATTTTAAAATTCTTTTAATAGCAAGTAAATGCGATTCTTTGGGATTTGCTTGAAAATAAGCACACATAAACACATTAAACATAATATCTGGTCGACTAGCAGGTAAGTATAGAAAACTTCCAATCATACCTCTGCAATTGGTTTGATCTACTGACTTTCCAGTTTCATCAAGACCCAATTTACAAGTTGTACTCATGGGAGTATCACTACTCTTAGTGATATCCAAACTAAAACGTTTTAGAAGGTCTTTTGTGTACTTTGATTTAAAATAATTCCATCTTTATTTTGAAAAATTTGAAAACCAAGAAAGAATTTATTAAACTCATTTCAAATTCACTTTGCATCATTTTTGAAAAACCAGCACACAAAAATTTTTAGAAGACCCAAAAATAATATCATTAACATAAATTTGAACTACTAAAGCATCTTTTGAAATTCTTTTTATAAATAGAGTAGAATTTTAGCTATGCCTATTGAAAAACCTTTAGAAATCATAAAACAACCAAGCATATCATACTAATATCGAGGAACTAGTATTAAACAATATAATACTTTAATTAATTTAAAAACTTGATTTGGAAAACTTGATTTTGAAATACAGGGGGTTGTTCAACAAAAAAAAAATCCTCAATTATATAACTATTTAAGAATGCACTCTTTACATCCATTTGATATAGTTTGAAATCCAAATGTGCTGTATATGCAAGCAATATTCTAATGGATTCAAACAAGACCTAATCCTGGCTCGGGACTTCAACCAATGCAAAATCAACTCGGAGGAATTTATACAGACTATGGACAAAAATGACTACCCACATTGAAGAGCTTATCAGCAAGGATCCAAATACCCAGGTTAGTACTCTGCACTGAGAATTATATAGTGTTTGATTCAAATAATCTTAGTCTTGTGTTTAATCAATTTGTGAGCTCTTTCAGCACGTAGTGGTATCTATGTATTGTGAACTATGGTTTCCCACTTTTCCATAGTGGCTTAATAAAAATTTATATTTGGTGGTGGTGTAAAGGTTTCCCCATAGTTAATATGTAATGACTTAGAATTTTATCAAAGAAAATTTTCTTCTTATAATTATGTCATGTAGTATAAATCACAAACATCACATAGAGAAACTAATAAAATATTATAAATGAAGAATGATACATTAGTCAGCAAACAAAATAATAAGAATGCCAAATATTGCAATGAGACAATAAATAGAAAGTAAGATAACAAGAATTTGAAAATTTGGATATGTTTGATCTGCTAGAATGACCGCACTCACGAACAAAACTGTAGAAATAAAACATAATGCTAAGAAAAAATATTCATTTAAAAGATGGAAGTATTTATATAACCTTGGGAAAAAATATAAATGACCAATGAATGTAATAATATGTATTTATAGGAAGTAGTAAACCCTTATGACTGTTAGAAATCTGACTGTTGGAATAGTAACATGACCGTTGAAATAATAATGTGACCGTTTGAAATATTAATCTATCCATTAGAATAGTAACATCACATATGAAAGTATAAATGAAAATGTGATATATTTATATCATGGAATAAATAAATAAACGTTCTAAAAATGATAAATTAAATATTGATATTTTTTTGAAGCGTAAATGTTTATTTATAATTTTATAAAATATAGCGATTTAAAAGAAAAATTATTTTCATAAAATATATTCATAAATTAATATTTTATTTTCATATAATTATAACATAATTTTATGAGACCTTAAATAATTTTTTGAAGTGTCATAAAATCGATTATAATATTAAAATCGGTATTTTTTTTTGAATAAATGATGATATTATTTAAAAATTAAAATTATCAAATTTTAAAAATTATTTTCATAAAATGGAGCATATTTTTAAAACCTACACATTGAAAATTGGTTAGAGTGATTTTTTTTTTGATTTTTCTAAAATAGTTGAATTTTTTGTGAACATTGAAATATGGTAATTTATGGTATTTAAAAAATGCATGAATTATTGAGTCATGATTGATATATGGATGAGGTAAGCACCCATTAATTCAAACTCTCATGAACCATTTATTGTATTTATTCTTAGGAATCAACACTATTGATAGTTTTGAGTTAAAATAATAAACAAATGAATAAAATAATAAAAAACACCCTCTACCTATAAATACCACCACCACCACCTCTTATATTCACACATTCTAAGCTTTGGAGCTTGCTAATATTCTCCTCAATCCCTCTCTTAAGCTTCTTCCCCACATCCTAGTCTTGCTGGTTTCACCAAAAGACCAATACGAAGTGCCCTGAGGAGGTTCTCAATGAGACAATATTCAAGAGCTAAAATCCTCATTTCTCATTTAATTTCTTTTCATTTCTTATCCTTCTCTCACCTTCCCTATCCAAATCAGCATGATAACTCTAGTATCATACATATACTGGAATATTATTGTGTTAATGAAAGACCCATCATCAAATCTCCACTTCTCCTTTTATCTTAAAAACGAAAACATCGTTTGTGATATGTCGATTCACCGCTTTTGTGGACGATGATTTTTCATTTTTCAATACAGCCTTCAGGGCTGGTCATAAAACTATTTTATGGTCAAATCAAATTATAATATGTATATTATGACTTATTTCATTTTCTAGAACCAATATATAAACATAATATTAAATAAAACGATACTAGTTCGTGATAGTCATAGAAACCGTTAAAATAAATTAATCATTTTTCATTAAAGTTTTATCTAATGAATCATTCTCATATATGAAAAAAATGATATATGAGACCGTTTAAAATTATAGAGGTATATTAATACCATTTCATTCTACTTCTGGATTTTTGTTTCCATTTGACAAGAACTTCCATAATTATACACAAGCGAACCAACCATGAAACCATGAAACGGACGCCCCCGGAACGACAAACTTAAACTCTATAACTCATCAAAATATTAATAAATGAACTTAATAAAATTATAATAAATCAAATATATGTTGAAGATGTTTTGAATTAAATTATTAATGAATCTAATTTGATTATACAAGACGTTAAGTGCAAATGCAGAATAGTTTTAGACATAAGGTAAAAGATCTCTCAGAACCTCCAATTTTCATTCGGGTTACACTCTCTCTTTATCCCAATATATTTCTTCATTCTTCTTATATACTTCTACATTATATGTATATGTTTCAAACTTATGTATCCATATCAATTCATCCTTCTTTGATGGGGAAATACATGTTTTAAAAGATTCCCTTCTCAATTATTCTCGATAAGCAAACTCAATTTAAATGGAACTTCTTTATTTCTTACCCATTTTCAAGTACATTCCAAAATCTGTTTTAGGCCACCATTATTTTTCTAAAAGCCCTAATTTCATCATGAAAAACTATCTTAGTTCATTTTCGGTTTTATACAAACAAATATGCCTTTGTCCTCTTTAAAAATTCTTTAATATTTTCCCTTAAACCGCGTTGAAGTGGCTCATTTTTAAAGTTTCTTAAACACTCTTTTTACATGTTTTCATATCAGTTGGATATCATTTATCATGATCTATGCCAATTTTATCTTATGAATGTCCAAGTATGATTTAAATCCATCCTTTCATGTACACCATTACGATACTCCAATTGGTCATGCATTATGACATGATTCGGATACCCATTTCTTTCTTTGGGCAACCCTTACATGTATTCTTCACGTTTGATTCTTTATGTAGTAGACATATTCATGAACATGTTATGACGAGTGCACCCAGATAACGCTCCAATACATCGGGTAATGTTTAGTCTCATGAGACGTGATGTGTGAGATTAGGGAGTAAATCTAATCCATTACGAGATTTTTTCCACCATGTGATATAGTCTTACTTTAGCCTTGACTCATTTTTATGTCATCTTATATGTTGCTGCCACATTCATATGTTGCCATGAGCATATGATCCCATGTTCTATATGATATGTTTCCATATGTTTATTCATGTTTCATGCATTTTTTATGTCATCATGTTATGCCTTCTAACCAATGTGTTATGTTTTATTTCTATGTTCATTCCCTTACTGGGTTTTTTAACTCATCCCTTTGTTCATGTATTTCTTAGGCTATCCTATGCAGATGTAAGAGCTCCAAGGAAGTTAGAAGCTCATTATGGATTTAAATAAAACATGATTTTATTTTGGTTTCATGATTTCTAATTATGTACCCAGTCTTCCAAAGACACTAGACTTTACGATCCTTGATTTTTATTTGATGGTTAATTATTCTTAAAATCATGTAATAATAAGTGTAAAAGACTATGGTCACTATAGTTGGTATCAAAGGACGCCCTAGTTATTTTGGAGCTTAAGACTCGAAAACTTTAGTAATAACCATGGGGATAATTCTGTAACCATGGTTAACCTAAATTGAAACTTAGGGAATCACATGTTAGGATATATTTTTGTTTACAAGTTTATCCTTTCATGTTCAAAATTTTCTTTTTATATGCTTATTAGCTAAGTATTCAGGCTCTCCTAATTGTACTTTCTTTTTCTTAGTTTATGGCTATAAATAGAAGAACATATGCCAACAATCAATGTGATAGGATATGTGACAATCGCCCTAATGAAATGCCAAATCTTATGGGAACGGGAGCTTAAAACTTCATGACAGTACTCGCACAACTGGCTCAAGTTATGAATAATAACTTGAATCGCGTGGAATGCCCTTTTTCTCCTAAGGGCAAGTTGTGGTTGAATCCTTTTTGTGACAATGGCCGCCTATTTTTAGAGGATATTTTGATCCCCTTGTTGTGAAATAATTAATTAACTCCATTGAGAAGAAATTCTCTGTCCTTGGGTGCTCAGAAGAAGAGAAAGTCATGTTGACAGACTACTGTTTTGATGAGGAAGCTGATCAGTGGTAGACACTGATAAAAAACACAGCCTATGGAGGAAATTGATCCTACAGATTGAGAAACATTCAAGAAAATATTTTTTAATAAATATTTTCCTTGAACTCTTCATCTTAAGATGGAAAGGGGGTTTCTCGGATTGAAGAAAAAAGAAGATGATTCTATTGGGGTGTATGAGGCAAACTTTACAAGGCTTGCATGATACACCTATGACTTTGTTATGATCACTGAAAGTAAGGTGGATTGCTTATTTAGTGGATTAAAACCGAGTCTATAAAAATCATTGGAAATTCGAGACTTTGACAGCTATGAGGAGATTGTCCATTGTGCCCTTAAGGCTGAGATGAAGATTGGAGACTCTTAGTGGTCTTGTGGGATTAGAGATAAAAAGTAGAAATTGGAGTTCAATATGGGAGGATCAATAGATAAATCCCATGATGGAAATAAAACCCAATATCCCACTTGTCAAAAGTTTGGGAAGAAGCATCCCGAGAAGTATTTAAAGGGAACCAGAAGATGCTTCAAATGTGGAAGAGAGAGAGAGACATCAGACTAATTATTATTGAAGAGATATGAAGAAGCCCACAAATATGAAATAAGAAAGTAAGATTCAGATCAACACTTTGCATGTAGTGTAATGTTTCAATTGCAAGGAACATGAGCATTATGCAAGCCAATGCCCTAAGCCAATGATTGTTATAGGCAATTGACAATAACAACCTCCAAGGCAACAAGGAAAGACATATGCTATCACTACTGCTGAGGTGGAGCCCGACAATGATGTGGTGACAGGTACACTGGTTATTTATTTAAGAATTGAAAACATACTATTTGATTATAGTTCTACACATTCTTTCATATCATGCATGTTTAGTAGAACTATTCAAATACCACTTCAAAATATGGAGGTTGAGTTATCTGTGAGAATAACAAATGAGACAATTATTGCATCCAAAGTATATATAACTCATCCCTGGTTAATGTTTGTGGATTGAACCTCTCATCAAATCTCATCTTACTTTGGTGGAGTTTGATGCTATATTGGGTATGAATTGACTATATTTATACAAAGCCAACATCAACTGTTGGGAAGGGGAGATTACTCTTCAGATCTTGAGGCTTCCTCTAATTTTGTACAAGTGTAAGGACGAGGATGAATCTCCTTAAGAATCATCATCTCAATTGTGGATATTATTTCCTTATGAGTAAGCATATCTAGCTCAAATGATTGAGACAAATGAGAGGATCATGCTCGAAGACATGCCCATTGTGAGGGACTATATTAATGTGTTCCTTGAAGAATTGTCTGGTCTTCCTCCTGAATGAGAGGTTGAGTTCTCAATTGAACTTATTCCTAGATCTCTACCTATATCAAAGACTCTTTACAGAATGACCACCATTGAGTTGGAAGAACTGAAGAAGCAGTTACAAAAGAATCTGGACAAGGGTTTCATACGCTCGAGTGCTTCACCGTGGCGTGTGATTGTCCCCTTTATCAAGAAGAAGGATGTATCAATAGGCACCTGCATCGATTATCAAGATCTCAAAAAAATCATGATAAAGAACAAGTATCCCCTGTCACAGATAAATGACTTTTTTGACCAACTACAGGGGGCCAAGTATTTCTCTAAGGTGGACCTTCGGTCGGGATATCACCAATTGAAGGTGAAGAAGGAAGATATTCCCAAGATTATCTTTCGAATGAGGTATGGACAATATGAGTTCATAGTGATGCCCTTCAGACTTACTAACGCTCTAATAGTTTTCATGGACATAATGAATACATTCTTTAGAGATTACCTCGACAAATTTGTGGTAATCTTTATAGATGATATTCTAATATACTCTAAGAGAAAGGAAGAACATGAGGAGTATTAGAATACTATGCTAAAGACTCCATGAAGGGAGAAACTATATGCAAAGTACAGTAAATGTGAGTTCCAGATGGTGGAAGTATCATTCATGGGGCATGGTATCACTAGCAAAGGAATGTCTGTGGACCCTTTCAAGACAAAGACAATTGACGAGTGGCCAAAATCAACATCTGTAACAAAGATTCGTAGTTTTCTTGGTCTAGCTAGGTATTTCCGACTATTTGTAAAGAACTTCTCATGGTTTTCAACCCCACTAACCAAGATGACTCAGAAAGGGGTAAAGTTTTTCTGGACCAGTGAATGTGAAGACTGCTTCAAAGAGTTGAAGAAGATGCTTATCACTGCACCAATACTCATACTTCTGAAAACTGGAGAACTTTGTGGTATACAACGATGTTCCAAAGAAGGGCATATGCTGTGTACTCATGAAAAATGATAAATTTATAGTATATGCCTCAAGGCAGTTGAAAGTTCACGAACTAAACTATCCCACACATGATCTGGAGTTGACAACTGTTATCTTCGCTTTGAAAATATGGCGACATTATCTCTATGAGGAGCAGTGTGAGATATATATTGATCACATGAACCTCAAATATATATTTTACAGAAGGAGACTAATATGATCCCATGAAGATGGTTAGAGATCATAAAATATTACGACTGCTCAATCCACTATCATCCTGGTAAAGCAAATGAAGTGGTTGATTATCTAAATAGAAAGAATCCTGTAACTTTATCAATGACAAGAATTGAGAAGAATCCAATATTCTTAGACTTGCAAAGATGAACATGAGAATCATAAAGGCACATCATTATTCATTTCACAAATGATTGCTCAACCATACATTATGGAGAAAATAAATGATGCTCAAAGAAATGATATGGAAATTCAGAAGAAGGTGAAATCTATTAGTAAATAGAAATCCTCAGAGTTTAAAATTGATGAGGAAGAAGTCGTAAGATTTGAGTCACAACTATGCGTACCATCTAATTCAGAGTTATAGAAAGAGATTTTGAATGATGCACATATCTCAACCTTCTCTATTCACCCAAAGAGCACAAAGATGCATCGAGATCTCCGTGAGCACTATTGGTGGGACAATATGAAGAAGAACATCGCTGAATATACATCAAAGTGTCTGGTATGTCAGTAAGTGAATGATAAAAGACAAAAGTCTAAGGGGATGATGCAATCATTACCCATACCAACATGGAAATGAGAAAACATAACCATAAACTTTGTCACCGGACTTCTGAAGACATCTAGAGGAAATAATGTTATATGGGTTGCTGTGGACCGTCTTACAAAGACATCTCACTTTATCACAATTTGAGAAGACTTCTGTAACACCTCAAGAATTTACAATATTTTCCTTTTAGAATAAATTTAATTTTGTTGTTAGATTTCTTTATACGCAACACTAAGTTAAGCTTACGCTACACACAACACTGAGATTAGCTTGCGGCACACGCAACAATAAGTTGGTTTGCATTACATGCAAAACTGAGTTTTACCGAATACTATTAAAATTATTATTTAATATAATAGTTATAACATAACCGCTAAATTAGAGGTTAAGAATATGATTAAATAAATTATGAAAATATATGGTTGAATTCATTGGTTACCAATTAATTAGAAATGAATATAAAAACCGATTGAATATAATGAGAATGTTTTTATTAAAAAACTATTTTTATATATCAAAGGTGTTTTATCCTAATAAATTGAATTAATTACTATTAGTTAATGATTATAATGAAATATATATATATATATATATATATATTATATCAAATATTTTTTATGTTCATTCAATAGATTTGATAGGCATATGAAAAGAAGAAATCCATTTTTACGCATAAAGAACTATATTTTTCTAAAGGCAGTTTTGCCGCTCTATAATGATGCAACTATTTTAAAACTAATTTTTTGAACTTTTATAAATTTTATATGCCAAAATAAATTTCATTTTTGAAAGAAGGATGTCAAAATTATATTAGGTTGAATTTTTAGTATTTTTCTATGAAGTTTCATTTTTTGATGAATAGTGAAAAATACTGAATTTTAATTGGAAACCAACATTTCATCTAAATAATATTTAGTGTTAAATTATTTTTTAATTAGTTTTAAAGTATTATTAGACCAATTTTACATCTATTAATACAATTTATGCCATTGGAACCATTTTTATATTGAATTTATATATAAAGACTTAGTGAAATTTTTGAACATTTTCACTTTAAAACCTCGCTTTCTCATCCCTGTCAGTGAGATAAATTTTAAATTAATTCTTACCACTTCTGTTATTGGAATTTAGTAAAATTGATTTCATATTTTTAATCAACATAATTTATAACGTCTAGTAATTTCAACTTAGTTTTTGACTAAAAAGATTGGTGAAAGCAATTAAAATTAATTACTGCAATTAAGAGAAAATAATAAGGGACTAAACCTTAATCTTAAGGGCCAAAATGACTTAGACACATGTTCAAAACCTATTGGTTGACCATATCTCAACCATATCCTCACTTGACTTGAAGTTTGTTCATTATTGGTGTCACATGATGTAAGGGAGACATCCCAATAATGTTTATCTTTTTATATTTACAAGAATGACACTCCTCCACTATAAAAGTGCACTCACCCCCTCACTTATTCACACCTATCATGCCTTTTGATTCATCTAACATCTGTCCAAATAAGCTCCCAACATCCCTCCCCTCATCATTGAATCCTCACTTTTGGTAGAAAGCAAACCAAGGAAGATTTTTGGTATAAACCAAAAGGAGCTACCTGAATAAGAGATAACTTTCTTCAACGATTACTTTTATTTTATTTCTTTCTCCACCCCTTCAATTCATTATATATCTTGCTTATATAATAACATCAGTATCCTCAATATACTGAGATTCTGTTATATTAAGGGTAGACCTACACCTACACACACATCCATCAAATGAGATATACGATCATCATTTGTGTGTACGACGGACTATCGCCTCACGAATTGATGTGGTTCGTTCTTTCATTATCACATTTTAAGGTTGGAAATAATGATGGATTTATAGTTTATATATGATATATATGATATTTATAATGTCTTTATGCTTATGAAATTATTATATAACACATACCTTCATGCATTCCATTTTGTGGGAATATGATAATATCGTTTGTGGATGTGTGGACTACCACCTCTTCAAAGCAATGTGATGCATTCACGCTTTACATGACATGTATAAAAGATGGTTTAAATAAATATATGTGATGTATATGATTCTGGTATATGTTTATAACATGCTTAAAATCATTATACATGAGTTTAAAAGGTGTGCAACCAAAAGAGAGCGTAAGGTAAGAGATTTCATCTCAATTTACATTCTATTGAGACTTATTTGTTATTATGCACCAATTCAATTTAATGTAGTGTATATACTTTCCCTTTGTCATTTAATATCATAATTTACTCATATTTCATGGTATTCTATGTTTCAATTTGAATTATCTCATCCAAGAGGGTTTGACTTGAAAAATACCAAGTGGTAAAAGTTATCTTCACAATCTCACTTTCTTTTGTGATTGTTAGCTTTCTCTTGAAACAATCACTTATGACCATTTTCCATTGGACATCACATTTATTTTAAATATCCATACTCTTATGTGATGAGTATAATTATTGCCTAAACCGTATACCATTTTTACACACGGTGTGTACTTGACAATTATTTTATTAACTGGGGAAATATTGGTAAATCCATATCTTTTACTCAATACAAATATTTGATAAGGCACACTATTCATGAATTAAATCAATTATTTGATATATGAGGAATGCTCTAGACATGTACAACATAGGTGGGTCCTAGTTATAAATAACCTCTCGATGCATCAGTCATCTCAGGAGAAGAATCATTTGGAAAATCAGATGAGTTTTTAATCGATATGTTATAAACCATCTTGTGAAATATCTTAATGGTAAATGTACCATGTACTTAGGAAACATGACATCCAATAATTAAGCATTAGAGTCATTCAAATTTAGTTATCGTTTGTCCATGAGATTTTCTCTTTGACATTATCTATGGATATAGTTCATTCTCAGTTTATTGATTAAATGACATGTGTTTCAATTACTTAACTTTCCATATTGATTTTTTCTTATCAAGTTATATAAATGACATGTGTGATCCGTTATTTACTTTGCCATGTTGATTGTGCTCATTGATTCATTATTTCTTCTGCTGTACTTTCCCATACTGAGAATTTGAGCTCACCCTTATTTTGTTTCCTTTCCTCAGGATATGAAGAAGAAATCTTTGAATGTGCTTTCAAGGATGCTGTTCATTTCATTTTTTATGTATCATGTTTTATTTTCTACTTCTCAATGTAATATGGGTATTATGTATGTAATCTGGTTTACCAAAATTGTTAAACTGGTCGGTCCTTGTAACGTCCCCAACCCGGAAGCCACTGACCGGTGCCTCGAGCTGGGTTGCCACATAATCTCAAGCGCGCCTCCCCGTATACCAAAGGCCACTGACTAGCAGCGAGAGTCTAAATAAACACGTGGGAAGACTATACCCTCTTCATCATAGTATGCCACAACATATAATAATAAGAAACAACGAAAATAATAAACAATAACTAATAAACATGCATTTCCAACCATCTCTCAAAATTGGGTACAAACCACAACCAAACAATAAACATGCCATGTCATACTGACAGTGCAAAAAATGAAGTAAACCCCCCCCCCCAAAAAAAACAACTGAATCCCCAAAAGAGATCCTGTCTCCCTGTCTGAATCCTCATCCATGCACATACTAAGCCAAACTCAACTCCCTAACGCAAGGCCTTTGCCCTTGTCTTGACCTGCAACCATGAAATCATCTCGGGTACCCAATGATTGCTTGAGTAGGGTGTGAGTACAACTCAGTAGGCTACCACCAACGATGTTTACAAAGTATCCAGTCTAACCAAATAGTGCATGCAAGTACAAAGTAATTGACAAGATAAAAAAACCTAACTTGGGTGCCATTAGTTAACAAAATTCACTTTAACCATTTCCATCATCAATTCCATTTCCACCATTTATACCATCCTCATTACTAGATTCATTCTCATCACATGATCCATGAGTTAGGCAATTACATCATTTTTACAATGGCCTAAGCCGATCAATTACTGAGAATGAGGGAAAAAGTTAAGTTCCCTATCTCACCAGGGATGAACATTTCATAAATAATCATAACACACTTACCTTGGAGCCTCAGTCCAGGTAGTTTCATCCAATGAAATCGTTAGGGGCTTAGAGCATCAGTTCGACTCTCTAACCCATGCATTCTAGGGTGGGAGTTTAGAGCCTCAGTCCAACCTGACCCGTGGAAGGAGCCTCAGTCCTTTATCCCACACCACCAAGCCATGTGCACATGCTTATTTATCCATTCATCACATATATCATATCACAAACCACTCATAATCAATACACAAAACATTTACAATTCACATTACATTCAACATGTCAAACATCATCAAGCCTTAACCCATTAGAACATTTACCATTTACTTAGCGTAACCCATTTAATCCATTTCCCTTTTTGTACCTTAACCCATTTAGCATAATCAACAATTTTCATACATTAGCCCATTTAACATATTCATCAACTTTCCAAGAATTAACCCATTTAACCCATTTATCATTTTAGATGCCTTAACCCATTTACGCATTTTCATTACAATTTCATAATCCATTTGACACATTCACATTAATCCATTTAACCCTTTCTCACCTCATTCCAAACAATCCATTATTCCTTTTCTAAAAACTAGACCCAACCACCATTGGTGTTCCTCTATAGTTTAAACTACATGCCAACACGTATACCTTGGGCTTTACTCCGTCTCAAAACAATACTAGGCTTAATGTCACAAATCTCTATGTTCGAGAATTCTGACACACCTCATGGGTGGCCCTAAATCGGTATAATCAATTTCAATGCATTCGACGGGGATCGTGAGAGGTTTAATTCATCATTTAGCCACCTATTCTACCAAATGTTACTAAAGGCATTAAATGCACACCAAGCGGGAAGCAAACACACGACCATGCAAACATAAATCAACATAATGACCATGAGATACAACTCGTAGACCACCTGCCTTGATTTCGTTGACTATCACATGCTTCACCTTAGCATTAGATTCAGATTCAAGCACCCCTTGAATCCCCAACCTAAGATCCACTGAAAAATGATGGTTTTAGGGATTTAGAAGAAGAATAATGAAACCAAAAGCCCTAATCCAGAAAAGATAAGCAAGAGGAGTGTTTGAATTTCCCATAGCTTTGATCCGCAACCAACAACACTCCAAACGGCCTATAATCGAAGAAGATTTACCATTGGGAAGATTTGGGAGCTTGGGTTCGTCACTAGGGCTGGAGGAAGAATAAATGGGGAGATAATCTGGTGAGAGACTTAAAATCCCAAGGAGGCTGTTTAGTAAATTCACACTTTTTAATGGGGCGCATGGTTTGTCCGCACAATTTGAAAAACCGTGCGCAAACCATGTGTCTGCCTCTTTCCAAGGGGGTTAAGTCGCACGGTTACCTAGGGAGGCTTGCACAGTTTAACAAACAGTGTACCAACCATGCGGAATGCCTCTGTCCAATGGTGCGCAGTTTGCCTCTCCCCCTCACATGGTTTTTCTTAACCATGCACCCCTCCTTTTGGCTAGCACAGTTTGGGTGAACAATTATTTCTAACTGTGCGCCAATCGCGCAACATGCACTGGATGAAAGAATTTCTTTTTCTTTCATGTCCCAAACCCTCATAACACCCCTAAACCTCATTATACATCTGACAAACATTCCATTAACCAAAATTAGGAGATTTAAACCAAAATTTTACACAAGGACATACCTCCATGAAATCTAGGATCTTATAGTCCTTTAGGATTTGGTTCCTTGTAATCATATCAATGTAATAAAGCAAGACACCGACTCTGGGTTTCTGGGGTCGGGGCATTACAATTATTATCAAAGGAAGTTTAGTAGAAATCTTAGAAACTAGATTTAGGAAAACATAGATTAGAGAACATATAACTCTATGATAGAATTTGAGGATAAATATAGAAGAACGTCACAAAGAAACCATGTTTATGATTATGATATTAGTTATGCATACATTTTTCAATATATGTTGTTCCATACTTAGAGTTATACAAATTTCATAATTTTATGAGCTAATCCAGAACATGCTATTGTTTAGAAATGACACCTGAAAGGAATAAGAGTATCAATACTCGTGGCCAATATAGAGGTTTCCCTACTGAGAAAGCCAATATAGCTGGTTTTTGAACTAAGAAAGTTATGGATATATTAGGGAATCTTAATCACGTTATGATGAATAACCATTATCGGATGGAGCAACCTATTCCACAACGAGATTATTCTATGTTGGATCACTTTATGCAACAAAGGCCCCTATCATTTAATGAGACTACTGATCCAATGAAAGCCGATCAATAGATTAAGTCTTTGGAGAAGATATTTATGGTGTTAGGATGTGGTGAAAAGGAAAAGGTTATACATGTAGTGTATTGTCTCAATGGTGATGTGGATCAATGGTGGTCGTTGATCCAGAATACTATGGAGGAAGATGAAATATAACTCATGGAATGAAAAGGTTTTATGGAGACATTATTTGACATATTTTCCATCATGAGCGACAAACTAAAATGAAGATAAAGTTCCTTAGCTTAAAGAAAAAGGAGGAAGAAAGTATTGCGGAATATGAAGCTATCTTTACAAGGTTAACAAGGTATGCTATGGATTTCATATGAAACACGAAATGTAAGGTTGACCATTTCTTTGAAGGGATTAAGCCAAGTCTCCGAAGGGCACTGATGTCCCAAACTTATTCTTCATACAATGAAGTAGTTTTATGTACTATCAAGATAGAAAAAGAATTATCTAAGTCTTATGGATTCAAAGGGAAGCAAGAAAAGAAGATGACAGAAGATCAAATAATAGATAAAGGGAATAAGAGAAAGAATTATTTTCCCACATGTGATAACTGTAGAAAGAATCACCTTGGAAAATTCTTGAAGTGATTAGGAGTTGTTATAAGTGTGGAGATAAGGGTCACCAGGAAAAAGGATGCAAAGAGAAGGATAAAAAGGATGCTATTATGTGTTACAACTGCAAAGAGATGGAGATTTTTTCAAACCAATGCCCCAAGCGTCAAGAGAATCTACCACAGAAGAAGCCAATGGATAAAAGTCAAGATTATGTTATTGATACAACTAAAGTGGAATGATTAATGTGCTTATGTATTTGGATCCTTGAGGAATGTTGTAAAAGTATTTTATCGATGGTATCCTGGTTATAAGTATTATGAAATGTATAAGGATTGTACTGCAATACTTTTTTGTTAAGAATTTGAAAGTGTATGTTAAACGGTACCGATGACTAAGAAAAGTGATTCTATGGAAATTTGAACTTCTTGGAAAAAACATGATTGAGAATGCTTAATATGTTACTGATGTTGAGATAATGATGTTTGGATAAAGAGATAATTTATTTGGTTAAAGTAAATTGGGTACTACTAACTAACTTCGAACTGATTCTAATGTTTTGGATCATAATATTTGGAAGGGTCACAAGGATAACCATTTATGAAATGCTTTATGTTAAAAATTGGATGAGGTTTTAGAGGTTACTGTTTTAATTCACCATATGATGCAACCTATGTTAAGAAATGAAGTAGAAATAGTTCAAGGCACAACCAAATGATAAGATTGTGTTTATAGAAACGTATATTTACTTATATTATTAGAGAATAAAAGAATTCCTCAACTCTAGGAAACGAGTCTTGAAACAAAAATGTTGTCTAATTATTATCATTTTTGATGATATCAATGACCATTTTTACACCTCTAGTTCATGGATTTGCAGTCAACAAATTTCTCATGAACATGTTCTCTATCACTCCCCATCAGGACTTGATAGTTATATTTCTCTTCCATATCCATGTTTTCACTAATGTTCTCCTATTCTAAGCTTAGTTTTGTAGAGACATTTGCATTTCATTTTCTATATTATTAATAATATGTGTTATTAATCCTATTTATTATTTGTTTTTTTGAACAATATTATTTTCAAATATCAAACCCTTGATTGCTGAGATCAAGTTTGAATTGTGAGGATGCAATTTATTTAAGGTGGGGAAAATGTAACACCGTAAGGATTTACAATATCTTCCTTTTTGAATAAATTTAATTCAATTTCTAGATTTATTTATATGAAACACCAAGTTAAGATTACACTATACACAATATTGATATTAGCTTGCAGCACATGCAACACTAAGTTGGTTTGCGTTACATGCAAGACCGAGTTTTACCAAATACTATTCATATTATTATTTAATATAATAGTTATAACATATCCATTAAATTAGAGGTTAATAATAGGATTAAATAACTTATTAAAATATATGGTTTAACTCATTGGTTACCAATTAATTAGAAATGAATATAAAAACCAATCGAATATAAAAAGAATGTTTTTATAAAAAAACAACTTTTATATACCAAAAGTGTTTTATCCTAATAAATTGAATTAATTACTATTATTAAATGATCTTAATGATATATATATATATATTATATTCTATCAAATATATTTTTATGTTCATCTAATAGATTTTATAATCACAAAATAAGAAGAAATCCATTTTTATGCATAAAAAACTAAATTTTTCTAAAGACAATTTTGTTGCCTTTTAATGACACACCTATTTTAAAACTAAAATTTGAAACTTATAAATTTTATATGACAAAATAAATTTCATTTTTGAAATTAGGATGTCAAAATTAGTTTAGGGTGAATTTTTGGTATTTTTCTGTGAAGTTTTATTTTCTGATGAATAGTGAAAATACTGAATTTTAATTTAAAACCGACTTTTCATCTAAATAAATTAGTGTCAAATTATATTTTTAATTGGTTTTAAAGTATTATTAGATCAATTTTATGTCTATTAATACAATGAATATCATTGGAATAATTTTTATATTTAATTTAGATATAAAAACTTAGTGAACTTTTGAATATTTCCACTTTAAAAACCAGTTTTCTCGTCCTATATAAGTCATTAATTTTAAATTAATTTCTATCACTTATGTGATTGAAATTTGGTAAAATAGACTCTATATTTGGAATAATCATAATTTATAATTTCTAGTAAGGTCAACATAGTTTTTGACCAAAAAGATTAGTGAAAACAATTAAAATTAATTACGACGATTAAGAGAAAAACTAGCTTAACAATGGACTAAAACTTAAATTTAAGGGTCAAAATAACCTATAAACATGTTCTAAACCTATTTTCTGACCATATCTCAACCATATCCTCCCTTGAATCTGAATGTGTTCATTATTGACATCACATTATGTAAGGGAGATCTCCCAATAGAGATTATCTTTTTATATTTATAAGAATGCCATTCCTCCACTATAAAAGGGAACTCACCCCGATCACTTCTTCACACCTCTCAAGCCATTTGACTCATCTAAAACCTGACCAAATAAGCTCCCAACACCCCTCCCCTCATCATAGAAGCCTCACTTTTGTCATAAAGTAAACCAAGGAAGGCTTTTGGTATAAACCAAAAGGGGTTACCAGAATAAGAGGTAATTTCTTCAACGATCACTTTTGTTTCATTTATTTTCCACCAATTCAAATATTTTTATGTCTTGATTATATAATAACATCAGTATCCTAAATATACTGAGATGTTGTTATCTTAAGGGTACAACTTACACCTACACACACTTCTATCAAATGGGATACATAATCATCGTTCATGTGTACGACAGACTATCGCCTCGCGAACCGATGTCATTAGTTCTTCCATTACCATCTTTCAAGGTTGTAAATAATGATGAATTTATAGTTTATATATAATATATATGATATTTATAATGTATTTATGATTTTTGAATTATTATATAACATATACCTCCATGCGTTCCATTTTGTGGGAATATGATAACATCGTTTGTGGATGTGTGGACTACTGCCTCCTCAATGTGATGTGATATATTCACGCTTTACATAAAATGTATTTAGGATGGTTTAAATAAAAATATGTGATTTTAGGACATAAATATAATACTGGAATGATAATACACACACACACACATCATTTTTTAAATACGATAAGGAAATGGAAGTAGCGTTCATGCGTACGTACGACCTACCGTCTCTATGAACGGTGCATATCATTTCCTATCTACAATTTTTATGGATTGTTATAAATACATATATATTGAATATATATGATCTTTACATCATGTTTTACATCCTGGATATGATGAAATCATGATCGACATAAGAATAACAAAAATAAAAAGTCAAAACATACTAAAAAACATGACAATTAACTCCCGAAATGATGAAAATAATGAAATATTGTTAACAAACGAGTAATAATATATTATAATAAGATCATATATGATATTATAAGTATGATTATTTTTTTAATAAGCTAATAACATGCTTAAAACCATTATACATGATTTTAAAAGGCGTTCAACCAAAATGGAGTGTAAGGTAAGAGATTTCATCTCAATTTATATTCAATTGAGACTTATTTGTTATTATGCACCAATTCACTTTAATGTGGTGTATATACTCCTCCTCTGTCATTTAACATCATGATTCACTCATATTTCTTGGTATTTTATGTTTTAATTTGAATTATCTCATCCAATGAGGTTTGACTTGAAAATTATCAAGTGGTAAAAGTTATATTTGCAATCTCACTTTATTTTGTGATTGTTAATTTTCTCTTGAAACAATCACTTCCTTATAACCATTTTTCATTGGACATAATATTTATTTTAGATATCCATACTCTTATGTGATGGGTATAATTATTGCCTAAACCATATACCATTTTTACATATGGTGTGTACTTGATAGTTATTTTATTAATTGAGAAAATATTGATAAATCTATATCTTTTACTCAATACAGATATTTGATAAGGAACATTTTTCACAGATTAAATCGATTATTCGATAGATGAGGAATGATCTGGACAGGTACGACATGGGTGGGGCTCAGTTATAGGTAGCCCCTCGATGCATCAGTAATCTCATGAGAAAAATCATTTGGCCAATCAAATGAGTTTTTACCTGATATATTATAAACTGGCTAATAAAAGGTATTGATGGTAAATGTACCATGTACCTAGGAAACATGACATCCAATAATTAAGCATTACCTTCATTCATATTCAATTGTTATTTATCTATGAGATTTTTGTTTTTACATTATCTATGAATGTAGTTCATTATCAATTTATTGATTAAATGACATGTGTTTCAGTTACTTACATTGTCATATTGATTTTTCCTTATCCAGTTATATAAATGGCATGTGTTCTCAGTTATTTACCTTACCATGTTGATTATGCTAATTGATTCATTACTGCTTCTGCTGTACTTACCCTTATCGAGCATTTGAACTCACCCTTATTTTGTTTCATTTTCCCAAGATATGAAGAAGAAATCTTTGAATGAAATTTCAAGGATGATGTTCATTCCATTTTATTATGTAACATGTTTTATTTTCTAATTCTCAATGTAATATGGGTGTTTTGCATTTAATACGGTTTACCAAAACTGCTAAAATAATTGGTCATTCGAGATTTGATTCCTTGTGAAACGAGCATCTCTGTCAGAAGTGATAGAACATTGAGCTCCATGAAGATATACAACCTTTTTGACATATAGCCTTCCTATTTCATCTATCGAGAAGGTCTCTCGCATAGGAAAGAAGTGTACGACCTTCATCAAACGATCAGGGACAACCCACACTATATCATTTTCATGAGGTGATCTGGGTAGACCAGTCTTGAAATCAATTGAAACATCATCCCATTTCTACTTGGTAATGGACAATGGATGTAGAAGCCTTGCTGATCGCTGATGATCCACCTTCACCTGCTGACAGGTGGAACACCGAGTGATGAAAATGGAAATCTTTCATTTCATACCAGGCCACTAATACCAGCATCGTAGATCTCGATACATTTTGGTGACACTGGGGTGAACCGCCCATGTTAAGGCGCGGAATTCCCACATCAGCTCCTCTCTGATGCCTGCTAGGACCAATACACGCCCATGAAACAATAAGGTATCATCCCCATCCATGGTCCAACCAGAATATGTATCATCATCCAAGATACTTTCCCTTAGAATATGGACTTCAGGATCAGATAATTGTCTCATTCTCACCCATTCCAGAAGAGTAGATGTCACTACCAAGGATGAGAGGATAGTCTGACCATGGTCCTCCTAAACCTCAACATGCATCTCTGAGAATAAGGCCATAAGCTTTCATTCGCCACTGGATTCTTGAACTGCCTATGTCTGATTCTTTTGGCTCAGGGCATCAGCTAATGAATTTCCTTTTCCAGACATGTAGGCAAGCTCAAAATCAAATGACTATAGGTACTCCACCCACATGCGCTATCTGAGATTGAGATCCCACTATGTAAAGATGCACTTGAGCCTTTTGAGATATGTGAATACAACAAAATTCTCTCCAAGTAAATGGTTTCTTCAACAACTTAAGGCATGAACTACAACAGCAAGCTCAAGGTCGTGTGTTAGGTAATTCCACTCGTGAGGCCTCAATTGACAAGACCTGTACATGATGACTCGCTCGTCCTACATCAAAATAGCTCTAAGACTGATACCTGACGCTTCACAGTATATGGTATAACTCCTGCCTGACTCCAGAAGAATCAATATTGGTAATGAAATCATTCGGCCCTTCAACTCCTGAAAGGATTCTTCACAAGATTCTGACCATACAAATTTCACACCCTTCTTTGTCAAGATCATAAGTGGTGCTGTAAGGTGTGAGAAATTCTGAATGAAGTGTCTGTAATATCCAGAAATCCCCAAGAAACTCTAAATTTTAAAGACGTTCTTGGGCTACTCCCAAAAAACTACAACTCCCACTTTCTCTGAGTTTACTGAAACTCTTGATTCTGAGATAATGTAACCCGTGAAGTGGAATTTATCGACAAGTGGAGTACCATTATCAATTGTATCTGATTGAGATCTGATATTTACCTCTAAGTTCTTGAAAAGTATCCAATATGCTCTAAAAACTGAGCTAAACTTCAGTACGACTTATCATCCTTAAAATGATGGAAAATCTAAGAAGACTATTCAGACACTGGAAGACGTGTTGAGAACGCGTTTTATGGACTTCAAAGGAGGATGAGACCAACATCTACCTCTGGCTGAGTTCTCTTAAAACAATAGTTTTTAATCAAGCACCCAAATGACTCCATATAATGTCCTTTATGGGAAAAGATACAGAAAACCGACATGCTTAGATGAAGTCGGTGAACACAAGTTGCTGGGACCTGAAATGGTAGAAAAAGTGAAAACCATTCAGCATCACATCAAGGCAGCCCAAAGTCAACATAAGAGATACGCAAGTAATCATCGATGTGACCTAGAGTTTGAGGTTGGAGACATGATATTCCTCCATATATCTCTATGGAAGAGAGTCATGCTATTTGGGAAGAAAGAAAAGCTAAGTCCCAAGTACATCACCCTCTTCAAGATTCTTGATCGTGTCAGAGCTCTATCCTATCGACTAGCGCTTCCACCAACCATGTCTCAAGTACATGATGTATTCCATGTATCTCTCCCAGGGAATTACATATCAGATCCCTCACATGTACGGAATACACAGGTGGTATAGATGAAAAATGATATCTCTTATGAGGAGTAACCAGTGAAGATCTTGGATTGTATAGATAAAGTTATATGCAACAAAACTACTCACCTCGTCAAAGTACTATGGAGGAACCATAAATATAAATAGGTAACATAATAACCAAAGAAAATGATTAAGGAGAAGTACCCTCACATGTTTTCATCTTAGTATGTAGAATAAAATTTCAAGGGTGAAATTTCATATGGGGGGGGGGAGAATGTAACAACCCAGAATTTTATCAATAGAAATTATCTTATTATAATTATGTCATATAATGTAAATCAAAGACATCACATAGAGAAAATAAGAAAATATTATAAATAAAGAATGATACATTATTTAGTAAACAAAACAACAAGAATTCCAAATATAATACAAGGACAATAAATAGAAAATAATATAATAAGAATCGGAAAATTTGGATATGCTCGATCCACTAGAATGACCGCACTCACGAATGAAGCTGTAGAAATAAAACATAATTTTAATAATAAAATATTCATTTAAAATATGAAAATATATATAACCTTAGAAGAAAATATAAGTGACCGATGAATGTAATAAGAAGTATGTATAGGAAGTATTAAACCCTAATAATCGTTAGAAATATTACTATTGGAATAGTAACATGACGATTGGAATAATAATGTGACCATTTGGAATAGTAATCTAACCGTTAGAATAATAATCTCACATATGAAAGTATAAATGAAAATATGATATATTTATATCATGTAATAAGTAAATAAATGTTTTAGAAATGGTAAATTAAGTGTTGGTGTTTTTCTGAAACATAAATGTTTTTTTATAATTTTATAAATAATATAATGATTTAAAAGAAAAATTATTTTCATAAAATAGATTCATAAATTAATATTTTTTTGTCTTATAATTATAAGATAATTTTATAAGAGTTTAATTAATTTTTCAAAGTGTCATAAAATCGATTATAATATTAAAATCAGTATTTTTCGAATAAATGATAATTTTATTTAAAAATTAAATTTCTCGTATTTAGAAAATTATTTTCATTAAATGAAGTGAATTTTTCAAATATAAACATTGAAAAAAAATTACGGTGAATTTTTGAGATTTTTCTAAAATAATTGAATTTTTGGTGATTAGTGAAATATGATAATTTACGATATTTAACAAATACATGAATTATTGAGTCATGGTTGATATATGTATGGGGTAATAACCCATTAGTTCGAATTATCCTGAGCTATTTACTGTATTTAGTTATTGGAATCAACACTGTTGATAGTTTTGAGCCAAAATAATAAACAAATACATAAAATAATAAAAAAACAGCTCTCCTGTCACGAACCAGCCTGGGTACCCTGTTAAACCGATAACCGAGCCGACCCTAACATAGCCCTAAGGGAGTTCTCAATCCCCACGGGTTATCGACTAACACCTGACATCACACAACATGCAAGTGTGAACAATTTTTCCACCAATAATGCAGAAGAAAAGAAATAAGATAGTATGCATAACAAAAAGAAATTCCACTGGGAGTAATGTACCGGAATACAAAGAGCCATAAAAAGCCCAAAGTACTATAACCCAAGTACTAAAAATGGGGAAACAACCCCAAGGTCCCTAAGGACACAACTCACTAAGACCAAAGATCAATAGCGGGATCCATCACCAAGAGATCCCTTCCTTTTGCTTGAACTTGGAAGAAGAAAGTCTACAAACACCTGAAGGCAAAGGTAGAGTGTGAGCCTAAGCCCAGTAGGATACCACCAAAGATTCCATAACAGATGCCAAATATAGATTATCCAAATAAAAACTTTAAATTTTAAGGTAAACAGGTTTGGAAATTCAAAATCATAACAAAACATGCTATACATTTTCAAATGATGGAAATAAATATTTTAAGTAATGATTTTACAAATGATGGAATATTTATAAAACAATGGATTATGTAAAATATTTATATAAAAAAATTTATATAAATTCAGTAGACATGTAAAGCAGTTCAAAAGCATTGACATACATTTATATCACAAATATAAATAAACAAGAGAGCAACATGGTCATCTACCAAAAGGTATAATAGTATTAACCAACTATAGAATTCTACACTCTCTATATGAACTTAGAAAAATGTGTATACACACGTCCCTATGACACTGGAAAAAGGAGACTCATCACCAACCCATAGGGGATGTGACCCGCCGCAAGTATGTTTTAGAACGTTGTCGTAGCGTAGAGGAGTATCCAAACAACTCACTAACTACCTAAGTCTTGCATGCGCTCTTACATGATGAGTGAACTATTTTAAGACTGCTTAAAATACGATCAATCCCATTCTTCTATTTCAAAAGTGCCAATTTCTTTCTATTTAAAACCAAATAGGTTTTATTCAAAAACATGCCTTTTTCACAAGATAAAACCACTGTGTTTCTATCAAATAATTTTAAGCCATTTTCACCAGTTTGAAATCCTTTCAAAACCAATTACATCATTACACAATTTATTTCCACAATTAAATTCAACAATTTAACTGAAATCATTTCCGTCAAATCCACAATTTAAATTAAACAATTTAAATTAAACAATTTAAATCGGACAATTTCCATAAACACACACAATTCAGTGGAATTGGGGTTTTTGAAATTTCCATGCCAAAACCATTTCAAATATCTCGATTCAATGGAATCAAGTTTTTATCAATTTAATTGAGATAAAATTTGAGGAATTGAATTTAAATCAACAATTGAAATAAATCAAGCAAATACAATGATAATCAATTTGGCAAGTCAGGACGGAACCACTTACCTCAAGGTCGTTAATGTCAGTGGAAATGATAATCCACCCAGTGTGGTTCAATACACCTTCTCACAACATTATTATCATAAGCGTTGATACACCAATACTCAACGTTCATCAAGGGTTCCTAGAACCAAAACATTATTCTATTTCACAAGTAAGTAAAATATTACATGCGATTGCATTTTCTCTCTCCTGAATAATCTCTGGATTATCATTTTATGTTAACGCATGAAATCGAAAGAAATATCTATAAGAATAATTATAAACCTCATTCGATAATGATATCCTTCTATTTTATTTGACAAGAAAATAAAATATTACATGCATTTACAATTTCTCTCTCCTGGATAATCTCTTGATTATCGTTTTATGTTAACGCATGCAATCCTAATATTTTCCTCTGAATAATTATAAACGACATTTGATATTATAATATCTTTATATTAAAACAATAATACATGTGGTAAACCTTTATAATTATTCTTTGATAATTTAAATAATTATCCTTCAATAAATTCTTTTAATAGTTATCCTTTGGAAAACTCACGATTATCACTTGATTATTCATCGTAATTATCATTTGATAATCTTGAAATTATTGTTCAATAATTATATTAATTATCCTTTGATAAATTATTGCAATTATCGTTTGATAATTTTTGATAACACCTTTTCATAATTTATTAAAACAATTTTCTTTAATAATCTAAATAAAATATCATTTGTTAATTTTATAAATTAACCCTTCATAATTTGCTGCAACTAAAAAAAATGATAATTCAAAGTGATTAAAAAAAACTTTATATAACCCAATGAAATTACCATTTTGAAACTGAAAATAATTGTATTTCATAATTGCGCGACAAAGGATAATGATGATTATCTTATAATAATTTATAAATTATTATTTGATAATTATATGTCATTGTCTTCTGTTAATCTCACTCAATATTTATCTGCTAATAATTCTTTATAAATATCACCTGATAGTTTCTAATATATTGTCAACGAAAAAATGTGAAATCATCCCTTTGATAATTGGTGCAAATTATCATTCAATAATTCATTTATAAAATACCTTTTATCACAATTCATGTAAATTTCATTTGATAATATTAAGAACCACCCTTAGATAATTTAGGGATTCTAATCTAGGTTTTACATTTTATATTAAAATCCACAATTTTTCATTAAATTATTATACATGAAAAGAAATTGAAAAAAATAATTAGATAAAAAAATAGGCCAAACCAGTATGCGCACCATGCATGTGAAGGAGACCGTGATGCCTGGATGTGAAGAAAAAATTATCTCCAGATTCACCGATCACGCAAATAGAAGTTCTACAATTGGCCAGACTAGAGAAGATCGGCCAAAGGAAAAACTGTGGTGTTCGGAGATTTAAGAACCCTAAAATCATATCTTATAAACCCTCAATTCCAAACACCCGATTTAATCACCCATTCAACCAAAAATTTATTTCAGAGTCATTGATTTCACCTAATCAATGAATTTCAACTGAAACAGATTAAAATGGTTAAGAAATAGTGTTTTTAGAATTCAACCGGTGTCATCAATGGTGGTGCGGGTTTGGGGAAGAAGAATAACCGTCGAATTGTTATTATTATTTTTTAAATAAATTAATTATTTAGTATAAAAATTAAATAATAACAAATGTACGTTGCACATAAAAGTAATACCCTATCTAAGGTAAACACCCCGTTCCGGACCCAACGATGGTCTCAGATTTCTCAAACGATGAGCGGTTTGAGAGATATTAATGATTTATTAATTAAAACTCAGAATAATAAATTAATTAATATAAATGGGTTATTTTTGCGGGCGAGACACCCAAACACCCAATGTAAACAAATGTTATACCTTGTCCAGGGTAAACCCCCCATTCCAGACTCATCAGTGGTCTCGGATTTCCCATACATCACACTGTTTGGAAGATATTTAATTATCTTTAATAAATAATATATTAAATATTATTTAATATCTTTATCTCACGAGCGAGACATCTAAATGTCCGGCACCTTCGAATGTTATACCCCTCCTAGGGTAAACACTATATTTCATACATAACCGTGGTCTCAAATTTCTCATACGACAAACCATTTTAGAGTTATTCAATTATTTTGAATAAATTGCTCATACTTAAAATAATAAATTTAATATTTTTATTCCATCCTCTTCAAGACTTTACAGACGTCAAAAACTCATACTTACATAGTGTTTAACTAAGAAAATATTTAATTGAATATTCTAGAGCATTAATTGGGTGTTTTAGCATTCTGCGACGTTCTTTAACAAAAACACAACTTTTTACTGATAAACCATTTTTTCTCAATTAATATAATAATAATTTAACATAAAAAGGTCTAGGAATACCTGAAACAATAACGTGATGTTACAAACTCCCCCCAAGGAACGTTCTGTCCCCAGAAATCCTATGAAGAATCATCCGCATCAAAAAGATGAGGTCACTGCTCTCTCATCACTACCTCCATTTCTCACGCCTCATGAGAATCATAACCATGCTTCCATAGTATACGGACCATAGGTATCTTCCTGCCACAAAGTACCTTGGTCCTAGAATTAACAACCACAACTAGTCGTTCAGTTATAGATAAAACAAGTTCCACTTCAAGATCACGCCAACTCAGAACATGAGATGAGTCAGATAAATACTTTCGAAGCTGAGATACATGAAACACATTATGTATCGACGTCAGTTGCGATGGTAGTGCTAAATGGTAAAAAACTTTCCCCACCTAATCAAAAACCTCAAAAGATCCCACAAAACAAGGAGCACACTTCCCTTTCCTCCCAAGCTATCAATGACCCAACCGGGGTGAAACCTTCATGAATACATAGTCACCAATACTACTGCATTAAGTCATTGAACGTCTTAGTGCTTCCTGGGTGCAAAACCCATTGAAAAATATGGCAATCCCCCATTATAGCCTTCCTTATCACTAACGGTGCAACATAATGGTTCCGATAACACCGAACACCCTCTTTGGAGAACAATCACTGGGTATCAGTCTCCCCACCATAAAAGGAGTCCCTAATGCTATGGAATTTACCAGCAAGCTTCTATTCTTGAAGAATCATCTTGAGAAGAGAAGATATCAGAGAACCATCAGCTTTCATGGAGAAGAGAACTAGCACCGCCCAAGGTGACACACTGGGGTGAATAAAGGCTTTCTCAAGAAGATCGTCCAACTGGTACATTAGTTCTTTCAGTTCAAATGGATCCATTTGGTAAGAGGGAAAAGAAACTTGTTGAGTAACAGACATTAAGTCAATAAAAAACTCATCCTCCCTTACCAGTTGAATACTAGAGAAGTCAGAAGGAAACACGTCGGGAAAATCAATGATGACTGGAGGGCAATCACCACTCATTGAATCACACTCTAGATCAAAAGTAAAAACTGATATCACTTCCCCAACTCTGGATAAGAAGGTCCAGATCTACTCATCCTTGGGTCACATTCTTCTCGAAGGACAAGAGGCACACCACTGGGTGTAGTAAAGTAGACTCATCGAAGATAACATTCAATCCGGGCTTTATTAGTAATGAGCTAATCCATCTCGAATATGACGTTAAGATATTTCAAGTCAAGTACTAGAAAAAAAACTCCAAGAAAGTTTGATAACTGATAGAGAGAAGACACAAGAGGGATTACGAAGACCCTCCTCTCTCTTTATATCAAGGGGTATAGAAATATCGATTGAAAAAGATAAAAGCTCTATAGGAAGAATAAGAAGATTAATGGTATGGGTTAAAAAAAGAGTGAGATACACTTGTATCAAAAAAAGTAGTCAGTAACGACAAAACTATAGTAATGATACCACTCACGGTCGTTGGACCAATATCTACTTCCTCTAGAAACTCTTCCACTGCGTGAAGAAGATTCTTTCCGAATGCCTATGGCTGGAACCCTTTTGTACGTGAAGCATTTGATTTCCCTGTAGTTTTTGAAGGTGTTGATGATCTCGCTGCAAGTCCCCCAAACGTCTGTAGGAGCCAGAGTTCTTTCAGCTTGCTCAGGCTTGAAAAACTCCACAGTTTTGACCAACACCATTGACTCTGGATAGAACTATTTGGTGAAAATAACCATGAAGTTCTTCCAATTCAAGATCTCATGTTTGTTTGTCATCACTATCGTGTCTCACCATCTCCTTCTTAGTCCCTCCAACACGAAGGTGGTACACTTCACCTTGATCTCGTCTGGTGTCTACAATAACTCAAATAGAAGTTATATCATGCCCAACCATTCCTCAGTATATTGAAGATCAGTGGAGCCTTTGAAAACTGGTGGTCTCTGATGAAAGAACTCTTGAGAAAAAATTTCGAAGAGCGCCCCCCTTCCCAAGTTCCACAACTAGAGCCTGAATGAATACTGGTGGTGGTGCCTGCCTGAAAGCTCGGGCAATACGCATGATCTCCTCAATTAGGCTCGGGTCCATAGGAGGATTCACTCACTGAGGTTCAGTAGTATCCCCTTCCTAGATCTGATTCATGTCTTCTCAGAGGCATGATGTTACAAAACATTAGCAGAAAATAATAAAGACATTAGATAATGATCGTACATAGCAACAAGGGAAACATGCTCCCAACTGGTAGAATATACATGATTTGGATTTCACTATATCCAAATCAAAATAGAGAAAATACTAGAACTAATCCACAAGATGTCTTTCCCTAACTACCCCTGGTGACTTAAGGTTCATTGTGGTGAGAGCTGGCCAGACACTCAATCGAAACTACCTCCTAAGTCCCGACAAGAATACTCAAATGCATACTGTCATCAAGATAAGATGTTTAACCTCCATCTGATACCACATTGTCATGAACCAGCCCGGGTACCCTGGTAACCCGATAACCGAGCCGACCCTAACATAGTCCAAAGGGAATTCCCGATCCCCACGGGTCAGGGACTAGCACCTGACATCACATAACATGCAAGTTAGAATGCTTTTTTCCACCAATAATACAGAAGAAAAGAAACAAGACAGTATGCATAAAAAAAGAAACTCCATTGGGAGTAATGTACCAGAATACAAAGAGGCATAAAAAGCCCAAAGTACTACAACCTAATGGGAAAATAGCCCTAATATCCCTAAGGACACAAATCACCAAGACCAAAGATCAACAACAGGATCCACCTCCAAGAGATCCCTTCCTTTTGCTTGAACCTGGAAGAAGAAAGTCTACAGTTTCCATTTTTTTCAAAATATAAAACATTAAAACTTAAAACACGATTCCTTGACAATTCTCCAACATTTAACCTGGATTCATTTTTTTTCTTACACATCCATTAAACTCTAAAAATCATTTAAAACTTGGGATTAACACAAAAAACTCAGTAAGGGATATAAAAAGAAGGAAAGAACACATTAATCCATGAATACTTGTAACGTATGAAATCAATTTAAAAAGACATACTTATCACCTGTATATATATAATTACTTTGTGAAACATGAGATTTACACAATACATAAGAACATAAGTAGAACCATAAAGGTATCTTGGGGTATTACTTACATAATCTTGACCCTCTTAGCTACCTTATAATTTGTAACCCTCACGGCTACCTTACTATTTGTATAACCATCACAGCTACACTTGGAGTAACCATATGACCGACCTTCAACTTACTCATACCCAATGCATTAGAAGGAAATATAGGTCCCACCATTCATCATAAAAAATTCCCAAGAACCAGACATAATCATACAACATGAATAATAACATAAAACATTGCTTTTGAATTTTGTAAAATAGAATTTTAAAAGAGGATTTTAAAAAAAAGTCCCTTATAAATATCATATAATTGAAGTGAGACTTAATAGAGTGGATGACATATGTATATAATCTGTAAATATACATAATTAAACATAGTATAATTAGAAGTCATCACACAAACAATTTAAATACCACATAAATAATGAAGAATAAGGTTAACCCAAAGGATGAAAATCGGGTTTAGAATTCCCTTGCCTCAGGCTTGTCTCACTTTAAACTTGTTTAAACTTCCTGTATAATGGTTAAAAGAGCATTATTATTATTTTACAGAAACATGTTCATGTTTATAAAATCTTATATGATCATTTCATAACCTCATTTAACCCCTTAATTGTTAGTACTTTGTTCCTTGCACTTTTTTGGGTGAGTTCTTTACATGATTTTCATGATCGATTCATGATGGATGTTCTTATCGATTGTAAGTGAAACTCCAGAATTGGAATGGAAAGGTATTTAAATATTTACAATACCATTATTTATACCATTTATCATTTTGATGTTTTATATGAGTATGATTCATAAGTTAAAACATTAATGATGTTCGTTTAGGTCATTTTAGTGGTTCTTTGATAATAACAACCTCATTTTGTCTTATAAATTAAAACCATGAGTAAAAAAGAATTTCAGAACCATGGATGAGACATAATACATATATTATAACCTGTTTCAATGATAGAAATGGTTTCATGACCAGACTTGAAAGGATTAATGAAAATTGAAATCACATCGTCCATGATGTAGGTAATTTGATACATCACGGACAATGTTTTTATTCCTTGAATTAGTGGGAGAGGAGAAGAAGAATGATGATGAATTTTCCAGGAACATGAGAACATCTAGAATATACATGATTTTTGAAGATTTCTTTCCTCTTGGGTAAGAAGAAATGAAGAAAGAATAAGAAAAGAAAGGAACTCAAAATAAAAGAATAATTGAGAAATCCCTTAAAAAAATTTGGCAGGCTAACGGCTATGCAACATGGTTTTAGAAAATATTAAAAAGAGAGGGGATATGGGTAAACCATACAGAAATGAATCATAATACATAATAGATCAATAATAATAAGGAAATAAGAACATGGTATGGAAACTTGAAAGTTATAGCACATAAAAGAGAACTTGAATGGAAAAAGAAAGAAATTGAGAATATTCTTACCTTGTAGAGTAACTCCTAGAAATTGAAGGTTGAGACCTTGGGGGCTTGAGGAAACCTTAGGAGGAATACTAGGGAGGTAATAAGGCCAGAGCTTCATTGAGAAGGAATTTGGAATGAAGTTAATAAGGGAATGAGTTGGTATTTATAGAAAAAGTGAGAGATTATTTTAATAATTTCCTAGGGACGCCTCATTAGTGGTATTTGCAAAACCATGAGCTTTCCCATTGTATTTTCCCTTGGTATAATCCACTTGTGACACCTCATAACTTATTTTACCATACACTAGTCGACCAGATTTATTACATCAATATTACATCATTAATGATGTCATTAACACACTGAAACTCAAAACTGTATTTTTTACTATTCACCGAAAAATCAACTGTTTCAGAAAAATCTCCAAAATTCACCCTAACTATTTATCGACATGTAGAATACAAAGATGAAGTCCATTTTTTGAAAATAATTTTCTATATATTTAAAATTTAATTTTTTAATAAAATCATACTTAATTCAAAAATTAATAATTTAAAAACTATAACTGCTTTTATATCACATTTAAAAATTATTCAAGTTTTCATTTTCTTAAAACCTTAAGAAAATAAAATAATAATACAATTTACTATTTATTAGGGTCATATTACTATTCATATTACTATTCATAAGGGTATGTTACTATTCACCAAAAAACAAGTTGGTTCCAATAAACTCCAAATAACATACTGAACACAATTGTAGATGACCATTTTTCGAAATTAAAAACAGAGAAGCAGTAAAAGAATGTTTAAATGTTATTTATAAATATCTACATTAAACAAAATTTCAATCATTTCAACTTATTTTTAGAAAACCTTGGGGTGTTACATTATCCCCACCTTTTGAAAAGTGCATCCTCATAATTTTATTTACTTATTAAACAAGTGAGGGTACCTTTCCCTCATAGCATTTTCAGACTCCCATGTTGCTTCTTCAACCATATGGTTTCTCCACAAAACCTTTACCTGGTGGATTACCTTATATCGCAATACCTGTTCCCTTCGATCAATAATATGAACTGGTTTCTCTTCATAAGAAAGGTTCTGTTCTAGTTGAACTGCTCTCAAGACATGTGATGAATCTGGCACATACTTTCTTAACATCAAAACCTGAAAAACATTGTGTACCTGAGACAAACTTGGAGGCAGAACTACTCGGTATGCAACTGGTCCCACTTTTTCCAATATTTCAAAAGGACCGATGAATCTTGGACTTAGCTTTCCTTTATCACCGAAACACATCACACTCTTCCAAAGAGAGATTTTAAGGAAAATATGGTCACCTATCTTGAAAGAGAAGTCTTTCCTTCTATCATCGACATAACATTTCTGCCTGCTCTGAGTTGTCCTCATGTGCTGCTGGATCATCTTTACTTTCTCAACCACTTATTCTACTAATTCTGGCCGCATCAACTTTCTTTCACCAACTTCATCCCAAAATACTGGAGTCTGACACCACTTCCCATACAAAGCCTCAAAAGGTATCATCTGAATACTACAATGAAAACTGTTATTATAAGAAAACTCAACTAAATAAATATGCTAATCCCAACTTCCCTGGTAGTCCATTGAACAAGCTCAAAGAATATCCTCCAATGTCTGAATCGTTTGTTCTGTCTGCCCATCTGATTGAGGATGAAAAAGTGTACTAAAATTTAACTATATGCCCAACGACTTATGAAGTCCCTTCCAAAAGTTAGAAGTGAACCTGAGATCCCGGTCAGATTCAATGGAAAGAGGAAATCCATGTAACCTAAAAACCTCATTGAGATATAATCGAGAAAGCTGATCCAAAGACATTATATCTCTAATAGAAAGAAAATTTGCAGATTTTGTCAGCCGATCCAAAATAACCCAAATTGCATTGTTACCTCAAGATGTCTTTAGTATCCCCCCACAAAGTCCATGGATACATTCTCTCACTTTCACTCTGGCACTGGCAAAGGCTAAAGTATCCCTTTCGGTAACTGCCGCTCTACTTTAACCTGCTGACATGTCAAACATTTCATGGTAAAATTAGCAATATCCCTTTTAATTCCATCCCATGAGTAATACTCCTGAAAGTCTCAATACATCTTAGTACTGTTAGGATGAACCAAAAATAGAGAACTATGAGCTTTATAGAACAAATATTTCTTCAACTAAGAATCACAGGGCAGACACAACCTTTTTCCAAATCATAAAACACAAACATTATCAAGGTTAAATTCTGAAAGCTTACCCATTTTAACCAATTCTACCTTTTTCTGTATCTCACAGTCTTCCTTCTGTGCTCACTTAATTTTGTCTAACAACGATGACTACATTGAAACCTGAAACAAAACAGATGTATTTCCTTCACCAACAACTTCTGACCCAAAATTCATCAAATCATTAATCAAAGGATCATGTTCCAAACGCAACATGATTAATGATGCATGATGTTTTCAACTCAAGGAATCTGATACTTTGTTTGCTTTTCTTGGATGGTGATTGATCGTGCAATCATAATCCTTTATCAGTTCAAGCCATCTTCTCTGCCTCATGTTTAATTCATTCTAAGTAAATATATACTTCAGACTTTTATGGTCTGTATATATTTGACATTTGGCTCCGTATAAATGACACCTCCAAATTTTCAAAGAAAAAACCACAGCTGCCAATTCCAAATCATGTGTGGGATAATTTAACTCACAAGATTTTAGTTGTCTTGAAACATAAGTAATTACCTGATCATTCTACATCAAAACACAACTGAGTCCCTTCAAAGAATCATTACTGTAGATGACAAACTCACCATTTCAGGAAGACAAGGCCAAAACTGGAGCATTTATCAATCTCTTCTTCAGTTCCTAAAAACAAACATCACATTCTTCTGTCCAAACAAATTTAACCCATTTCCATGTTAACTTAGTTATCGGGCTAGATAACCATGCAAAGTTCTTAACAAACCGTTGGTAATAACCCGCTAATCCAAGAAAACTATGAATCTTTGTAACATTTGTGGGTCTTCACCATTCATCAACCACTTTTTTTTGGCAAGATCAACTATTATTCCATCCTTATTTACAATGTTCCCAAGAAAAGAAATCTGTTGCAACCAAAAATCACACTTTCTGAATTTTCCATACAATTTCTTTTCTTTTAAGGTTTTTAAAACAACCCTTAGATGTTTTTCATGATCCTCTTTATTTTTAGAAAATACTAGAATTTCATCAATAAATATAACCACAAACTTATCCAATAACTCATGAAATACTCTATTCATAAGATTCATGAATACAACAGGTGTATTAGTTAACCCAAAGGGCATAACAAAAAATTCATAATGCCCATATCTAGTACGAAAGACTGTTTTTGGGATGTCTTCCTCTTTCACATCCAGTTGATGGTTTCCAGATCTCAAGTCAATGTTGGAAAAATACTGAGCTCCCTAGAGCTGATCCAAAAAGTCATCGATATGAGGCAAAAGATACTTGTTTTTAATAGTGATGCTATTCAAAGATCTATAATCAATGCAAAGTCTAATGAAACCATCATTCCTTTTAACAAACAAAATAGGAGCTCCCCATGGTGAAGTGCTAGGATGAATGAAGCCTTTATCAAGAAAATCCTGCAACTGATTTTTCAATTCAATAAGTTCTATTTGAGCCATATGATATGGGGGTTTTGAAATTTTCTTAGAATTAGAAACTAAGTCAATCGTGAATTCGACTTCCCAATTAGGTATGACACCGGGTAACTCATCAGAAAAAACATTAAGGTATTCATTTACCACAAGCACATCATCAATCTGAATAGTTCCCTTGTTTTCAACAATAGGAGCAAGATGAATTTCATTTCCATATTTCAATAGTTTCTCAGCTTCCTGATATGTTACCAATCGCAAGGGTTCATTCTTGTATACAAACTAAAACTCTTTCTGAAAAACAATTTCTTTAGCTCTACAGTCAATCTTAGCATGATAAATATAAATCCAATCCATTCCCAAAATAACATCAAACTCGACTAGGGGTAAAACAACAAGGTTTCCAGGTAAAGTCTTTCCATAGACCACAATAGAAATATTCTTATAATTCCTCTTTTCTATAATATTTCCCCCTGGTGTTTTAACAACAAGTTCATGTCTCATTTGTTGAGGTGATATTTCCAATTTACCCAGAAATTTCATAGAGATGAAGGAATGTGCAGACCTTGTATCAAACAAAACTTTAGAAAAATCTGAGTAAACAAACAAAGTACCTGATACAACTTCATTGGATGACCCGACATCTGCTGACGTAGTCTCAAAGGATCTCACTACACCTTTTTGCTTATAGTCTGGCTTCTTTGCATCATTCTAATCTCTCTTTGGATAGTCATTTGCATAATGAACCATCTCACCACATTTAAAACACTTTATAGTTTTCTTATCAGGATTATTTTTAAGATCATTTTCATTGCAATCTAGGTCCATATGTCCAAACTTACCACATTTAAAACACTTCCAAATTTCTCTAAGACATTCCCCAGGGTGTTTCTTACCACACTTTTCACAAACTGGAAACTGGATTTTCTTACCATCAGATTTCTTTGGTTGATTCTTACCCATCGCTAGCCACCTGAACCTCTTCTATTCCTTGTTTCCAAAATGCACGTGATCATCAGTAAACGTCATTTCTACCCTCTCAGCACATCACACAAGCTTCTCATAACTTTTGAATTCATGGAAGACCAACACCCTTTGATACCTTGACTTCAATACTGAGTAAAAGCAGTTGATTTTGCTAGAAAGATCCAGAATAAGATTTGGAGCATACCTCACCAGTCAGGTGAAATTCACTTCATACAAAACCACTGAATCCTCCTCCTTTCGCTTCAATTAAAGGAATTTATTCCCCATCCTAAGTTGCACCACCTTAGGAAAATATTTTTCAGGGAAAATACTTTTAAATTCATCCCACTCCAAGGCATAAAAATCCTCTCTACCCATGATATTATTTACCATTGACCACCACTTATCAGCTTCACCTTCAAAAATATAAATGGAGAGACATAACTTTTGATTATATGAACAACCTATTACATCAAATATATTTTCAAGGGCTTTAATCCATCCTTCAACCGCTACTAGGTCAGAAGATCCATTGAAAGCAGGAGGGTGTTGTCTCATAAAATGTTCCACTATTGTCATGTTTCATTATGGTACCTCTGGTTGTTCTCTTGCATGGACGCCACCACCATTTATTGCCCGTGTTAGCTGAGCCATTACTATCACAAACTTCTCGAATCTAATCCCTCCCATTCATGGCTTTAGATCCGGAAGGATGTCGTTCTATCAGTGCCTCTCCTCTTCAGCATCCCTGTTCCTTCTGCAGACAACTATTCTGAACAAAAATATCTTAGTAGAAGCAACATGGTAATCTTTAAATGATATAACATTTCAAATTAATGATAGAGTAAAAATCATTTATGGTATTCTTTTAACATCATCCTAACCCCTAAAGTTATCTAAACCATCCTCTGGTACCAACTATAAAGACCCGACCTTATTAAATACATAATCTTTAATTTAGTCAAGAAAAAACTTACTTTTACATTGAGGATATTTTCATGTTTAGGGCTTTAGAGAATTGGGACATAATACATTCATAACATTACACATTGTTACAGAGTGGATACCATAAAAACAGTTTCCATTTTTTTGAAAATATAAAACATTAGAACTTAAAACACGATTCCTTCACAATTCTTCAACATTTAACATGACTTCCTTCTTTGTATTACACATCCATTAACCTGTGAAAATCATTTAGAACTTGGGATGAGTAGAAAAAACTCAGTAAGGGATATAAAAATAAGGAAAGAACACATTAGTCCATGAATACTTGTAACGTATGAAATCACTTTCAAAATACATACTTATCACCTGTATATATATAATTTGTGAAAAATGAGATTTCCACAATACATAAGAACACAAGTAGAAACATAAAGTTATATTGGGGAATTACTTACATAATCTTGCAACTCTCTCAGCTACCTTATAATTTGTAACTCTCACGGCTACCTTACTATTTGTATAACCATCACAGTTACACTTTGAGTAACCATACGATCGACCTCCAACTTACTCATACCCAATGCATTGGAGGGAGATATAGGTCTTTCCCTTAATCATAAACAATTCCCAAGAAGCAGAACATAATCATACAACATGAATAATAACATAAAAACATTGTTTTTGAATTTTGTAAAATAGAATTTTAAAAGAGGATTTTAAAAGAAAAGTCCATTAGAAATATCATATAATTGAAGTGAGGCTTAATAAAGTGGATGTAATATGTATATACTCTATAAATATACATAATTAAACATATTATAATCATAATTCATCACACAAACAATTTAAATACCACATAAATAACGATGAATAAGGTTAATCCAAAGGATGGAAATCAGGTTACGAATTCCCTTACCTCAGGGTTGTCTTACTTCAAACTTGTTTAAACATTCTATATATTGGTTAAAAGAGTGTTATTAGTATTTTATAGAAACATTTTCATGCTTATAACATCTTATATGATCATTTCATAACCTCATTTCACCCCTTAATTGTTATTATTTTGTTCCTTGCACTGTTTTTGGTGAGTTCTTTACATGATTTTCATGATCTGTTCACGATGGATGCTCTTATCGATTGGAAGTGAAACTACAGAATTGTAATGGAAAGATATTTACATATTTTCAGTACCATAATTTATACCATTTATCATTTTGATGTTTTATATGAGGATTATTCATAATTTAAACATTAATGATGTTCGTTTAGGTCATTTTAGCGATTCTTTGATAATAACAACCTCATTTTGTCTTATAAATTAAAAACATGAGTACAAAAGAATTCCAGAACCATGGATGAGACATAATACATATATTATAACCTGGTTCAACCATAGAAATGGTTTCATGACCATATTTGAAATAATTAATGAAAATTGAAATCACATCGTCCACGATGTCGGCAATTCGACACATCACAGACAATGTTTTTATTCCTTGAATAAATGGGAGAGGAGAAGAAGAATGATGATAATTTTTCCAAAAAAATGAGAACATCCAGAATATAAATGATTTCTGGAGATTTCATGCTTATTGGTTAAGAAGATATGAAGAAAGAATAAAAAAATAAATGAACTCAAAATAAAATAATTATTGAGAAATCCCTTACAAAAATTCGGCAGCCTAACGACTATGCAACATGGTTTTAGAAAATATTAAAAAGAGAGGGGACAAGGGTCACCCATCCCAAAATGAATCATAATACCTAATAGATCAAGAATAAGAAGGAAATAAGAACATGGTATGAAAACTTTAAAGTTATACAACATAAAAGAGAACTTGAATGGAAAAAGAAAGAAATTGAGAATTTTCTTACCTTGTAGAGTAACTCCTAGAATTTGAAGGTTAGGACCTTGGGGGCTTGAAGAAACCTTGGGAGGACTACTAGGGAGGTAAGGAGGCTAGATATTCATTGATTAGGAATTTTGAATGAAGTTAATTAAGGAATGAGTTGGTATTTATAGAAAAAGGGAGAGATTATTTTAATAATTTCCAAGAGACACCTCATTAGTGGTATTTGAAAAACAATGGGCTTGCCCATGGTATTTGACCTTGGTATAAGACACTTGGGACACATCATAACTTATTTTACTGTATAAAAGTTGACTAGATTTATTACATCATTATTACATCATTAATGATGTCATTAACACACCGAAACTCAAAACTGTATTTTTTAATATTCATCGAAAAATCAACTGTTTTAGAAAAATCCCCAAAATTCACCCTTACCATTTATCGATGTGCAGAATTAAAAAATGAAGTCCATTTTTTTAAAATAAATTTTTAAATATTTTTAATTTAATTTTTAAATAAAATCATACTTAATTCAAAAATTAATAATTTAAAAACAATAACTGCCTTTATATCACATTTAAAAATTAATCAAGATGTCATTATCTTAAAGACTTAAGAAAATAAAATAATAATACAATTTAATATTCATTAGGGTCATATTACTTTTCATATTACTATTCATAAGGGTATGTTACTATTCAATAAAAAACAAGTTGGTTCCAATTGACTCTAAATAACATACTGAACACAATTATTGATGACCATTTTTTGAAATTTAAGACATAGAAGTGGTAAAATTATGTTTAAAGGATACTTATAAATATCAACATTAAACAAAATTTAAAGCATTTCAACTTATTTTTAGAAAACCTTGGGGTGTTACATTTTGTGTTGCTTCTCTTTTTTACATGAGTTACTGACTTTATCATTTTAGAAATATAGTTTAGGTAGATCCTTGAATAACCCTTCCCTAGTTATCTTTTCAAAGTGAATGAATATTGCAATATCCTAGTATCTAATGGGAAAACCATGAATCATTGAAAAAATACTTAAGCATGAAATATTTTGAGAAAATAGAGAAACTAAATTAATAGAATAAAAATTAAAATTTCTTAAATTAGTAAAAACTAAAGAATTTTTAGAATTAAAAAACTTGAAAGAATTATTTTCAAACTTAACCTGAATACCATCATCATATAGGTGTGAGATGTTAAGAAGATTATACTTTAACCCATCTACAGATAATACTTTAGAGATTAAAATAGTATTAGAGTTCCCTATTTGTCTAAGACCAATAATTTTTTCTTTGATGTTGTCACCAAAAGTGACATGTCCACCATTTACTTTGACCAGGTTCTTAAAACTTGAATAGTCCCCAATCATGTGTCTAGAGCAACCATTGTCCATATACCATAATTTTTTACTAGATATTTTCAAATAGGTTTCCTATGAAAAAAATTTTACACCAAAAATGACTTTGGTACCCAAATGTTCTTGGGTCCAGTAATTTTAGTAATCAAAACTTTAGAAATCCATAATTTATTAACAGGTTTCCTATAATAATATTGTAGAGTTTTAGAAATAAACACTTTGTTAGGTCCAACAGAATAAAAACTAGTTGTAGAAGAACTGGAGTTAGGAACAAAATTATTTTTAATGATCATTCTCTGTCCTGGTTGATACCCTATCCTAGTAGTATATTTGGGATATTTTTTCTCTCTAAGAATCTAGGTAAGAGTATTTCTTCCATTTTTAAATCTTTCCAAAAATTTCATTAGTTTCTCATTAAATAATTTTAACTCATTTTTCTCTTTTAATAGTTGATCATTTTTATCTTTCTCAATACTAAGATCAATATTAAAACTAGAAGTAAAGGCATGTTTCCTTTTTAAAATCTTATATTTATCGTTGAGTTTATTAAATGTATTTTCCAACGTATTACTGTATTCAAAAATTTATTCATCAGGCATGTTTTCATCACTATTTTCATTTTCAGAAGAATTAGTAAAACATTAGATACCTCATATGTGTTTGTTATAAAATACATGTTGGCTCTATCATGCTCATCCTCATGGGTTAAGTCTGAATCACTCAAACTATCTTCTGAAGAACTCTAAGTTGATTTAATGGTTTTCTTGTACCTATTATCCTTATCATCATATTTCTTCTTAAATTTTAGCTTAGGAAAGTCAACATTGACATGACCTTTTCTCTTATATTCATAAAAAATTATCTCATTTATAACATCATCCTTCTTCCAGTACTTTCTCTAATTACCTATATTTCCATACTTTCCATTATAACCGAGTTTCCTAAATAAATTATTCCTTTTATAGATCCATTTGAATATTCTGGGCAAGTGGACCATTTCATCATCACTGCCAGCAGGTGAATCTTCATCACCTGAGCTGTCTGCTTTTATCTTCTCCTTTTGTTTTGAAGCAATGGTTTTAAAAGTCACAAAGTTTCTCTTTGGTTCATACTTTTCTTCTCTTTTTTTACTTTAATTTCTTCTTCATACATCATAATCTTTCCCATTAGCTCCTTAACTGAAAAATTTCTTACATCACAAGAATCTCATATTATGACCGAGGTTCCTCTCCATCTGTCTGGTAGACACCTCAATAAGTGCATCACTTGATCATTGTCAGGAATTGTTTTTCCTAGTGAATTCATTGTATTTATAATCTCATTAAACCTGAGATACATATCAAAAATAGGTTTATTATGTTTCATCTTAAAAGTATCATATTTAATAGTATAAGTTTTTATGTGCATTTATTTTACATTAGATTTTCCCTCATGAGAAACAACTAAAGTATCCCAAATTTCAAAAGTAGTAGTACATGAAGAAATTCTGTTGAATTATTTATCCCCTAAAGCACAATATAAAACATTCACAACTTTATAGTTATTATTATAAGTTTCTTTAGTAGCATCACTCCATTTAGCTCTTGTAGTTTTGAGTAATTCGTATTTGTCTTCAATGACAATCCATATTTCAAAACCCATGCTTTTATTATGCATCTTTATTTTAATCTTCCACTGATCATAGTTTATGCCATTAAAACAAGGAGGTATGTTTCTAATAGATCCCTCTTGTCTATTATTATCCATAAATAATTAAATTTAGAAATAACAAAATTTTAGGATCTTTAAAAGACAAATAAATCATAGTTGAAAAGATATTTGAAAAAATCTGATACCAAATGCTGGTCAGAGTGAGTAACTCAAGAGGGGGAGGGGTGAATTGGGTTCCAAATAAAAAATCCTGTTAATTTTTTTTAAAATGAAATCCCTCAAGTTAATTAAAAATCCTATTTAATTAAAACAGTAGAATTATATGAGTTTTATATTTCATAAAATTTATCAAAGCGAGATTAGGTCTCATTTAAAAAACATTTGAAATTACTTTAAATTTTGAAATTAAATTACTTAATCAAACACTTTATATAAACATAGGTTAAAACTAACTATCAAAGTAGATTTGTGTTTTAGATTTAAATAAAAGATACAATTTTATCTTTGAAATATAGAAAAACAAAATTAAAACACATAGCAGAATAAAACAAGTGGTTCAGTCTCAATCCAAGACTTAATCTCCTCTACTTGGAAATCACCTGCTTCCAAGCATATTATTATAAAAATAATTAGATCCACAACCTGGATCAGATTTTTACAAACAACAGCACACAAGATGTCCATGATCAAAGCTTCTTCCACATTTATACATGGGAATAAAACAATATAGGTCACACATGACCTTTTTCACAGTTTCTCTGTGAAAAAATAAAGAAATTTGAGAGAGTGTGTCTAGACCACTCTAGTTCAAGCACAAGAGGTAGTGTGTACAAATAAATAGAGTAATACAACACAACGATCAAATGTAAAGCATAATATAGGGATAGAAAATCAGTAGATATAAGAAAAGGTAATGCTACTCGATCTGTGATGCTTTAGTTGTTCAGAGGTCCTTGAATATGTCTTGGAAATGATCACATAGAGGTTCTTCAAAAAGTGCAGGAAAAAAAAGTATTCTAGGGGTTGGAAATCTTCTTCTATTTTTAGTCTGTTGATGTTTTAAAAAACTTCCACATAGGTCTCTTAATTCAATGTATCAAAGGTTATTGTTCTTATATGTATTCCAAAATTTTCACACCCACATATGTATCATCATGTAATCTGTAAATCACATGAGTGAGATCTTTTAAATATATAGATTTGTAGATCCAAATTATCCATTATAGAATAATAAAAAAGATATCCCAAATACTTGTATTGAACACTAAATCAAGAAACCTCTGACTTTGACTTCAATGCATCTTTGACATGGTTTATGAATAATGATTAATAAATCCACATGAGACTGTGTGCATTTAATTTATTAAACTAGCCATTGGAGGAATTAAATTCGAATGAAAAACAAAACAATGGTAGCAAACTAGCGATAGAGCATCTCTGACAGTATCACAGTCCAGTGGTAGAGACATCAATGAAAGATCTTCTGAACTAGTGATGGATTTGATCAATAGTAGATCTAGTCTGATGGTAGATATGATCTGGCAGAGCACAACTCTGGTGGTATCATAAATATGGTGGTAGCATAGGTTTAACGGTAAATGAAGTTCACTGGTAGATCTGGTTTGGATTAATGGTGGACGTGTTAAACTAATGGTGGATTTTTGAACTAATGGTGGATGTACTCAATGGTAGATACATCATCGATATAGTTTGGTGATATATGTAAAACACCAGTAGATCTAATTGAACTAACAACAAATCATAACAACCAACAATAGATTTATTTGAACTGATGGTAGATCTTCATAACTAACGGTATATCTGCACCTAGCCAATTATCTTTACAAAATGATATACTATCATAAAAAAATAATATTATTAGAAATATAACAAACATGATTTGTGAATATTAAAATAAGGAGGTGCCAACACTGTGTTTTTTAATTTTCCCACATATTATTCATCTTTAATCCATTATTTCCCACTATTTCATCATTAATCGAATTGACTATACCAAATCCAAAACCCAATATCTAGATTAGTGGATTTTTTTATTGAATAAGGACTACCATATCACCATAGCCCCTAACATTTGGTATTAGAGACATCTAATCTAGAATATTGGGATCAATGAAGTTTTAAATAGACAAATTTGATGGGGATAATAATTTTAACCTATGAAAGATAAAGATGAATGCGTTATTGGACCATAATGAACTCCTTGATGCCCTGTATAGTTCTAAAAAGGAAATTTTTACCCTGTTCACCAATGGATAGTCTAATAATGCTGATGTTTCTGTCCTTTCTGATGTGCTTAAGAATGATCATAGTTTAATGCTTATGTCTTTAGGTTATAAGGTTCTTCATGTGGTAGTATATGAATCCACTACTGCCTAAATATGGTCCAAACTTGAAACTTTACATGTGAAAAATACCTTAGTAGGATGACTACATAAGAATATGCGATTGTTCAATTTTCATATGCATTCTAAAACTACATTCAAGACCCATACTGATGACTTTAATAAAATCGTTCTTGATTTTTCCAATATTGAAGTTAAGTTAAATAACGAGGATTTGGATAACATATTGTCGAATTATTTAAATGATTCTTATAATTAAATTAAAGATTCAATGATGTATGAACCAAATTCATTGAACATAGAATAATTTAATTTTTCCTTATTGTCAAAATAAATCAAAAATAAAAATCCTAGTTATGTTAAACAGGAATTCGAGGGGCTTAATGTAAGGGGTAGACCTAATCAGAGAGGGAAGAGGAGATGTAAGAGAAAGTATAGGAGCTGATTAGGGTCTAGGGGTAAACAAATAAAATTATCTCATTGCAAACATCCTAGTCATATTAGAAGAAATTGTACATAAAGGAACAATTTTATTAACAACACTAATAATAGTGATCATTAATTATCAAATGAATAATATTTTAATACTGCTAATATTTTGAATGTTTGTTCTGATGCTATGAGTGCTGGATGGGTCCTGAATTCAGGATTTTCATTTCATTTGTGCCCCAAACATGAGTTTTTTTCTGATATAAGAGAGATTGAGAGTGGTGAGGTCTACCTAGGAAATAAAAAATGTTTTCATATCACATGAATAAGAACATTCTCTCTAGAACTGCATGATGGGTTGGTTAAATCCTTAAAGGAAGTTAGGTGAGTTCCTAAATTAAAGAGTAGTCTTATTTCCCTCAGTGTCTTTGACCTAAAGGGGTATTCTTTTAGGTTTGATTCCGGGATTCTTAGGATTTTTAAGGGGTCACTCATTTTTATGAGAGGAACCCTCACCCATGGTTTATATTTTTGGAGTTGGTGTTCTAGAACCAACAATTTTTTACTTTGGACTACATGTATATTCAAATGATTTGAATATTTATTAAAAAAACATCTTATTACATATTGTTCATTATTCTGCATGACATTAATGTAATAATGTCCTAGAGTATCTGTTGCATTGATAATGTCATAATAGTTCCCTATTATGATAAGAACCTTGAAATTCCATAACGATATTCTTAAATATAGTTCTACAATTAGATAACATACTATGATGGGACATATATCCCGAATGACCTGAAGACCTTCATTTTTATTTTATTATGGATAATCTCCCTTTTAAAGGTTGAAGGTGAACTCGTACATGACCCATAGGACCAAGGCACAAGGCCCGACATGACTTACAAATACATAACCCGAAGGCCCAAAAACATACCATGACCAATACATGACCTGTAGGCCCAAACCACTAGAACTACCCCTCCCCAGCTTCTGCATCATTTATCACCTAGCTCCCCACCTTGCATTCCTGATCGGCTAGCATTGCCCTGTACAAAGCTGCACGGTGCCTGGTCCCGATGGCGGTTGTCATACCCTCTCATTCTTCCAATCCGGTTAGCTCTGCATCTGGTGGTTGCTATTCTTGTTGCTCTGATCCTCTTCTGGGGCCTTCTCTATGTGAATTGGGCTACTCTATGGTCTCAATGTCTTGAAGGCCCTGTGGCCTGAAGGCCTTTGATGGCCCAAAGGCCCTTGAGACCCATAGGCCCAAACCGGTGGGCCGAATGCCCAAATCGGGTGAATAGTTCTGGCTGCTACAGTATCGAACAGTAATTGCTATAGTAACTTCTACAACAACTGCTACAGCCCATGCTACAGTACTACTACAGTACCTACGGAAATTTTCCTCCACCCGGTTTTGAACCCGAGCCTCTTGGATGCCAAGAAAGAGTCCTTACCACTCGGGTACGGGCTCGTTGGCCTGACGGGACATATAGAATGTTGAATGTCAAGTGTGAATACTGGTAAGCTGATGAGACTTATTATTATGAAGTTCACACTTGGTAATCTATAAGATGAGAGATTATGAGTACATATCCACCAGTAGGAATTCTACATGTTTAGGTGTCATTGGATATTCCTATACGCGAGCATGTGTAATGGTCCTTAAACTTTAAGATTATTATTAATGCATGTCACGACTTACATAAATAAATTTATTTTGTAAATCTTGATGATACAATTCATGACAAAGTTGGATATGTTGTGTGCATCATGCGTGATGTGTTATAAATTAATATTTCAAGGAAGGATTTGTCCCTTCCATATTTATGTTGCGATATTAAGTTCTTTCTCTTGGGTTCCTTGACCCATTTCAAGACAATAATATTGAACTTTAGACAAGTTTTCCTAATGCAAAAAATTAATAATCCTAGAGGATCGCACACTAAGTGTTTCCACTAATGTCACGACCCGTCTTCGGCAAGACGATAGAAGGGGCGGCAAAGGCCCCCTCCCTTCCTTCTTCAAGTCGAAGATGAGATAATGACCCCCGAGTCCCGCCTCCAGTAGGCCCCGGAGTGGCGAATAGCACCAAAGGTGTACCATTTTCACAATATGGGAGGCATTACCCTTTTTAGTTAACCAAGATTGGGAGAAAGAATGAGTCAACACCAAACACCACCAAGTATAGAAAACTCAAAAGAAAACCAAACTACATGCATGTTTTAATAGTAAAACTGAACAAAGTACAAGAACTCCAAAGTACAAACCAATAGGAAAAGAAAAGGCGAAGCAGAAAACATCAGCGACCAACAACAACTCCAATGTTCAGACTAGTAAAATCCCGCACGACCTTCGAAGTACTCCTGACAACCTGAAAGTAAACGTAGAGTGAGCATACAAGTACACTCAGTAGGGAAAACCAAAGACTCTCATGCACAAGTGAGGAGACATTCTAATGCCCCATGGGAAAAGAGATAACCAAACACCTAACAAGGTAAACTATCCACCTAGGCCTCACCAAGACACACTCCCCAAATAACTCATGTCAAGTAAAGTATAGTAATAACACATTGATGTTTGGGTAACCTGTGCTGCTTTTCAACTGGTTATTTAATACATCCTATGCATCAGACCAATCCCACCATTCCCACCACAGTCCCACTGCCACACCCACCCGCACACACTTAGGCCACAACCACACATCGCTCCCGCAAACCCATGGGCCACAACCGCTATCCCGCCCGCAGACACCTGGGCCACAACAACCTCACGTAACCATGCCCGCAAACACCTAGGCCAGAACAACCACTACCACGCCCAAATACACCTGGGCCAGAAAGCTACCGTCACGCCCGAAGACACCTGGGCCTCATCCCGAAGATACTTGGGAAACAACCTACCCGTAAACACCTGGTCCAACCACCAAAACAACCCCTCCCGAAGATTCTTGGGCTAATAATGGACCTCAGTCCATCACAGCCTGCCCAAAGATACATGGGCTATCTGGGAAATGGAGCAGAAATGAGCTAATAACCAGCCACTAATAGAAGTATTGGGAAAAAACCCTCCCTCATGAAATGGGAGTGTTTGGAACTAAGTGATCAACTTGGGTGGGGCGCGAATAAGAAACATAATAACTACAAATATATGTATAAGTAACAAACACTCAACCCAACCTAGGGTTTCCAAAGCCAATCCAAGCACAAGCACACTCGTCCCTATTCATAGGAAGCACACCGCTCACAGCCGAGTCACAACTCACCCCCCAGAACCAATTCCCATTTAAGCTATTCTTGCTTCCATGTTCAATTAATCTCATTTAAATAAGTTCTGCACTACTGGGCAACTAACAACATAAGCAAAAACCAAGGGAAAAAGTTACAGCCAATAACAATTTAAGCATTCACATCCAGTTCTCTTACAAAGTCACAGAAACAAAGGGATAAGTGAGATCCCTCGAAGTACTAGAACCAAATAAAACCCCAAGATACAGCCCCATGTTCCCATAATCCAGGAGCCAATGGTTTCTCAACAACAGATGATCCCACCCCAATTCGTGATATAAACAGAGTAATCACACAACCTCAAATTCACAACCAGCAAAAGTACAACAACATGGGATCCCATCCCCACCCGCATCGCCCCAACAATCGGCCCGTGAAAGAAACAACCAAACCACTACCACCAACACAAGGCAGGCCCATACAGGTATTTTCAGATTTAAAATATTTAACACACTCCATGGTTTCAATTCCACTATGCTTTAACCGGGGTTATCACAGAAAAGGGTTGATCCTGGTGCTTTCAATTTATTTAACTGAGTATACGTAATTAACCAATTCCATGTTATAGTTATTTAAACACCCAGGAGCACCGAGGTTCAATAGTGCACAGAGAAAGACCACCAACGACCATGATTTTTAGTGAGCATAGGCCCATACAATTCACAACACATAACAACATAAAGAGTACATCAGAACATGGATCACACCCCCTTTCATTCTTTAAAGGTCGGTTCATTATCTTCGTTAAGTTTGGTTTCATCAATTTCCATAGGGGAAAAATCATACCCACCCCGCATGATACACAGAAAGGAGAGGCGAAGGAGAAAATACCTACCTGATGGATCAAGGATCAACATTAAGTCTTCGCGTGAGTAGAAGGAACTCCACAAAACATGATCAATCGCGGGGTTGCAACTCGTCGGGAGGAAGGGTACTCCGAGCGCAGGGTGATCGAGAAAAATAAACCTAGGGAGAATCCTTTAGGTTATAAAGGCTGAGATACAACATTCCCAGGATGGTTAAGATACGAGAAGAAAAACTCGAAACCACGTAAGAAGCGGGATCGTGGGTTGACCACGCGGCTGGGACACCCCACACGCCACTTAAAAGGTCCCTGCCTTTCGGGGCGGTTTAAACAGATGCACACCTCATGGTTTTTCATTTAAGGAGGGTACCTCACCAATAATTTAATTTAAACACCATTAATGGGCATTAATGAGCTTTAAAACAAGCTTAAAGGGGTCAAAACATGGTTTAAAAACTAATTTGCGCAAAAAGAAGGCGCTACTGGAAAACCCGTGGTGGGGTAGGCGAGAGCTACCGATAGCTCTCGGCTACCGGTAGCCCAAGGTCACCGGTAGGTTAGGTCTACCTGTAGGCCGAGGCTACCGGTAGGCCAAGGCTACCGCTAGGAGTCACCGAGAAGCTGGGATGGCCTTCCAGACCACCCAGAACACCTCAAACATCAGATTTTTACCAAGTAATGGACCCCAAAAACCCGGGCCATTACATCAGATAATTCTCAAACTATTCACGTCCCCAAGAATATAAGAACAACCTAGAAAGGAGAAAAGTGGGGTCCAAACAACCACCCTCTAAAGATATTTCTCAGGGGAAAACCCCTGAGTTGTTCGAAAGCTAGAACATAACCCTCCCCCTACATCTAGGAATACTCCCCCAAGATTTATCAACCACAAACATTCGTAACAAGCACAAGGATCACATTGTCCAACACATGAGTTAGGGAGTCCCCTCCTACATGTCATGATATTATCTGCTTTGGGAGAAACTGACTCGCCCGCACGGGTTTAATCGCATCCACATTAATGCGTCTTGATTAACAGTCAGGTTTTCCCATAATCACACATTCGTAGACACACACACACAGAGAACATGGAACAGATCATCTAATATCTAAGAAAAATAATCATTTCATATATTAAAGCACAAGGTACAATATCTCAAGGATCAGAACAAAAACAACAAGGAAGTCAAAACAGCTCTGGGTACTGAACGCATAACTGGGCCTCCCGCTCCCAAGTGCTCTCTTCCAGCCCACCATGCCTCCACAACACACGAACCAAGGGGATAGTTCGTCCATGAAGCACTTTCTCCTTACGATCCTTGATCTTGATTGGTCGTTCTATGAAGGTCGCATCATCTTCGACATCTAACTCTCCCCAATCGATGACGTGGGAGTCGTCGTGTAGATATCGATGAAGTTGGGAAATGTGAAAGACGTTGTGAACTTTCACCAACTGAGGTGGCAACGCCAGCTGATACGCCACCTCACCAACTGGTCTTAACACCTCGAAAGGTCGGATGAACCTAGGGGAGAACTTACTCCCCTTCCCAAACCTTCGCTGGCCACGTCGAGGTGAAACCTTCAAGAACACATGATTCCCAACCTCGTACTCCAAGGGACTCCTCCTACGATCGACATAAGACTTTTGCCGGTTCTGGGCTGCCTTCATCATCTCACGCACGAGTTGAACCTTCTCAGGGGTGCCCTGCACCACTTTTGGCCCAAGAACAGCTGCTTCCCAAATCTCTATCCAGCAAACGGGTGAACGACAAGACCTTCCATACAAGGCCTCAAACGGTGTCATACCATTAGTGGAGTGGAAGCTATTGTTATAAGCAAACTCCACCAGAGGCAAGTGTCGCACCCATGATCCCCGAAATCCAGAACACATGCCCGCAACATGTCTTCCAACGTATGGATCATTTGTTCTATTTGCCCATCTGTCTGAGGGTGGAAAGTAGTTCTAAGGCGTAGATGGGTTCTAAAGGCATGCTGTAATCCCCTCCAGAATCGTGAGGTAAACCGCGTGTCTCGATCGGAGACAATGGATCTCAGGATCCCATACAACTGCACCACCTCATCGACATACCTCTGGGCTAAGGTGCTCACCGGGCTCGACTCCTTAATCTCCAAGAAGTGTGCTGATTTTATCAACCGATCCACCACTAACCAGATGACATCATAGCCTCCCTGAGCCCTGGGTTTCCCTATGATGAAGTCCATCGAGATGTCATCCCACTTCCACTCGGGAACATCTAACAGTTGTAACGACCCTCCAGGAAAACGGTGTTCAGCCTTTACTTGCTAACACACGAGACACTTTGCCAGAAAATCTGCCACCGCCCGCTTTACCCTGGGCCATCAAAACCGTCTCCTCAGGCCTTGGTACATCTTTGAGACCCCAGGATGTACTTCTAAATCCGAGCCATAGAACTCACGGAGAACACCATTACGCATCATCTTCGGAATGAAAAGCCTTCCAAGGAAAAGCATCTGATGCTGACCATCCTCCGACCACCCCTCAGGAGCATTTCCCTAATAAACACGATCCCACATCACTTCCACCTCCGAGTCCCCCCACTGAGACTCTTCCACCTACACCACTAAGGAATGAACTACAGTCATCTGAAACAAACAACCTCTTCCACCTTCCACCCTTGCATCCAAATGCAAGGCCGCTAACTCTTCCATCGCTCTCCAAGCATCTGCAGATTCCCAAACTACGTGCTTCTGTGATTTCCTTCTTAGGGCATCAACCACCACGTTTCCTTTCCATGAGGTGTAGGAAATCTCGAAATCGTAATCCTGGAGTAACTCCATCCACCTCCGCTATCTTAAGTTTAGGTCCCGCTGGGAGAAGATATACTTCAAGATTTTTTGGTCTGTGAAGACCACACAACACTCTCCGATGAGGTAATGCCACCACAACTTTATTGCAAAAATGACCACCGCAAGCTCCAGATCATGGGTGGAATAATTACGCTCATGGGGACGTAACTGCCTAGACCCATAGGAGATCACCCCTTGCCGCTGCATCAACACACACCCGAGGCCCTGCCCTGAAGCACCACATAATACCTCATACACTACCCCTTCTTCTGGAAACCTCAACACTGGGGCACTGACCAACTTCTCCTTCAGATAGCTGTAGCCTGCCTCACACTTCTCACTCCACACGAAAGCCTGGTCCTTTTTGGTCAAGGCTGTCAAAGGTGCTGCAACTCGGGAGAAGTTGGGTAAGAACCTCCGATAGTAACCTGCCAACCCGAGGAAACTACGGACCTCTACCACGTTCTTGGGAGATTCCCAAGAAACAACCGCCTCAACCTTCGATGAGTCTACTGCTAATCCCTGCTCAGACACTATGTGCCCAAGGAAGTTCACTTCTCACGTCCAAAACTTGCACTTTGACAACTTCCCATAGAGATGGTGTTATCGGAGGACCTCCAAAATCGTCCTCAGGTGCTCAGCGTGATCCTCCTCTGATCTTGAGTAGATCAGGATGTCGTCAATGAACACGACCACGAACCAATCCAGATACTCCCGGAAAACGGATTTCATAAGCCCCATGAACATAGCTGGAGCATTCGTAACGCCAAACGACATGACCACAAACTCGAAGTGCCCATATCTGCACCTGAAGGCCATCTTTGGGATGTCGCCCTCCTTCACCATCAACTTGTGATATCCAGACCATAGGATGATCTTTGAGAACCATCCCGCCCCTTTCAACTGGTCAAAGAGATCGTCTATCCTTGGAAGAGGGTAGCGATTCTTGACCGTTACCTGATTCAGCCTCCTGTAGTCTATGCACAGCCTTAGACCACCATCTGACTTCTTTGCAAACAACACATGAGCACCCCACGGTGACGCACTCGGTCGAAAAAAACCCTTCTTCATCAGATCATCAATCTGAATCCGCAACTCTCATAGCTTCAAAGGCACCATCCGATAGAGAGCCATTGAAATCGGATGAGCACCAGGCTGCAAGTCTATCCCAAACTCGACATCACATCGAGGGGGTAGAGTCGTCACCTCCTTAGGAAAGACGTCCATAAACTCACTGACGATCCCTGGTACCTCCACCATCTCTGCATCCGTTGACTCCACTGATAGCTCAGCTAACTAGGAGAGGAGGGGTTCCTCTTTCCTGCTGCCCTTTTGGCCACCCCGCTCGCCGGTGAAAGTAACACGTCAGCCACCTAAGTCTGAAAACATGACCCTTCCTTGGAAGTAGTCGATGATGGCACATACATAGAACAACCAATCAATGCCTAGGATGACATCGTATGGTTGTATCTGCAATAGCAAGAGGTCCCTAACTGACTGATGTGGCCCTATCATCAATCTGCATCTTCGACAAACATAAGATAAGTCAGTCTGACCTTCGACTGGTGTTCTTAGCACCAGGGGCACTATAAGTCTCTCGGCATATAGACCCAAAGCACGGGCCAGACTGGGTGTAACAAAGGAGTGAGAAGCTCCTGTATCGAATAAGATGTAAGCAAGAGTACTGAACAAACTGATCGTACCTCGAATGACTTCTGGTCCTGCTGGAACTACTGCCTACGCGACGTGCAACTGCCCGCGCCCGGCTCCTCTGCCTCTCGGATGTCGGCCACCTCCCTGACCATGCCCTGGTCGAGGTCTCTGAGGAGTGCCCTGAGGTCGGCCTCCCCCTGCAACATCTTCCCTCGGAGGAGCAGGAGCTCACTGACCCTGCTGCTGCTGCTGGAAAGGCCTCGCTGGATACTGCTGCTGATGAGGCGGGTGCTGAACCTGCCCGCCACCGCTGTACTGCGCTCTATCCGAGCACTAATTTCTAATGTGCCCGTGGCTCCCGCAGACGAAGCATCTCAGCCCTGTGCCCGAAGGGAAAGGGCGAGGGCCAGAGGATCGGAACTGGAACTGTTGAGGCCTGCTCCCTGTTGGTCGAAACCTAGAGGGTCCTGATACTGGAGGCCTGCTGCTGACGGCCTTTCCCTTCAGTGATCCCAGCTGGATCCCCTCTCGTGAAACACCTCCCAGCGTGTGCATCCCTTCCACCACTTCATCCTTCTTCTTCACCTCTAAATATGTTGGCAAGGTGAAGGGGGTAACAACGTACTGGAGGGAAGGTCGGAGCACCTCCTCTAAACGTCTATACTGAGAATCCTCATCCGGAAAGAGTTCCGGAGCAAAGCGGAGGAGATCCTTGAACTTGATCCCCAGCTACCTTACTGACATAATCCCCTCCTGGAGGGAGAGTAGCTCCTGCCTCTTCTCATCTTTCATCGTAGAAGAGAGGAATTTCACCCGAAACTCTTTCTCAAAATCAGCCCATGCCACCTCAGGCTCTCTCCTCTCCCCCAGGGAGAGCGTCCACCACTGACGCGCTGCTCCCCACATCTGTCTCACGGAAAAAGGAACCCAGTACTCCGTCAGAGCCTGAATCAAGCCAAAAGCTATCACCAAATCCTCTATCCAACTCTCTGTTTTCATGTCTGAGGTGCTGCCCTCATACTTCCCGAGGTTCTGCCGCTGGAAAGCATGAAGCATCTTCTACCACTGATCATCCTCCTCCTCTCGATCATCCCTCTGACGATCGGCCACGTCAACCTCCTGGGCCTCGATCGCCCGCACCACTCGTGGTCGTCTCCCAGGTGCCATAGCTCCAAGGTAAACAAGGAATGCCTAAGCCCAAGTAGTGCAGAATATTGTTCTTACATTTTATTTGAATTCTTTATTTATTTTGAATCCCCAAGACACCCATGAAACACGAGAACGCAAGTCATTATGATGTATGCACCTTTCCTTGGGTCTCTACCCTGCAATCAGCATGGCCTCACTTGGTCGTTCAGTAGGTCCATAGTCCTTGCATCGGATCACGGGGGGCCCTAAAATCCCGTATCCTGGCCGGTCTTCCTTGACCTAATTCACGCACCAAGGTCACCCAACACTTTTTCCCTACCATCCCATGCAATCCTCACAGTTCCTAACTCCAGACTCCATCCTATATCTCAACCTTCCTCTGATACCATTCTGTCACGACCCACCTTCGACAAGACGATGGAAGGGGCGACAAAGCCCCCCACCCTTCTTCAAGTCGAAGACAAGATAATAACCCCCGATTCCCGCCTCTAGTAGGCCCCGAAGTGGCGACTAGCACCAAGGGTGTAACATTTTCACAATATGGGAGGAATTACCCTTTTTAGTTAACCAAGATTGGGAGAAAGAATGAGTCAACACCAAACACCATCAAGTATAGAAAACTCAAAAGAAAACCAAACTACATGCATGTTTTAATAGTAAAATTGAACAAGGTACAAGAACTCCAAAGTACAAACCAACAGGAAAAGAAAAGGTGAAGCAGAAAACAACAGCGACCAATAGAAACTCCAACGTCTAGACTAGTAAGGTCCCGCACGACCTCCGAAGTCCTCCTGAAAACTTGAAAGTAAATGCAGGGTGAGCATACAAGTACACTCAGTAGGGAAAACCAAGGACTCTCATGCACAAGTGAGGAGACATTCTAATGCCCCGTGGAAAAAGAGATAACCAAAAACCTAACAAGGTAAACTATCCACCCAATCCTCACCAAGGCACAATCCCCAAATAACGCAAGTGAAGTAAAGTATAATAATAGCACATCGATGTTTGGGTACCCCAAGCTGCTTTCCCACTGGTTATTGAAGACATCCTACGCATCAGACCAATACCACCATTCCCACCGCAGTCCCACTACCACACCTGCCCGCACACACCTGGGCCACAACCAAACATCCCGCCCGCAAACACCTGGGCCAAAACAACCTCACATAACCATACCCGCAAACACCTAGGCCAGAACAACCACTGCCACGCCTGAAGATACCTGGGCCAGAAAGCTACCGTCACGCCCGAAGACACCTGGGCCTCAACCCGAAGATACTTGGGAAACAACCAGCCCATAAATACCTGGGCCAACCACTGAAACCACCCCGCCCGAAGATTCTTGGGCTAATAATGGACCTCAGGCCATCACATCCTACCCGAAGATACTTGGGCTATCCGGGAAAGAGAGCAGAAAGGAGCTAATAACCAGCCACTAATAGAAGTGTTGGAAAAAACACCCTCTCCCATGAAATGGGTGTGTTCAGCACTAATTTCTCAACTTGGGTGGGGTGAAAATAAGAAACATAAGAACTAAAAATATATATATAAGTAACAAACACTCAACCCAACCTAGGGTTTCCAAAGCCAATCCAAGCACAAGCACACTCGTCCCTATTCATAGGAAGCACACTGCTCATAGTCGAGTCACAACTCACCCCCCAGAACCAATTCCCATTTAAGCTATTCTTGCTTCCATGTTCAAGTAATCTCATTTAAATAAAGTTCTACACTACTCGGAAACTAACAGCATAAGCCCTAACCAAGGGAAAAAGTTACAGCCAACATCAATTTAAGCATTCACACCTGGTTCTCTTGCAAAGCCACAACAACAAAGAGATAAGTGAGATCCCTTGAAGTACTGAAACCAAAGAAAACCCCGAGATACATCCCCATGTTCTCAAAATCGAGGAGCCAATGGTTTCTCAACAACAGAGGATCCCACCCCAATTCGTGATATAAGCAGAGTAATCACACAGCCTCAAATTCACAACCAGAAAAAGTACAACAATAGGGGATCCCATCCCCACCCGCATCACCCCAGCACTCAGCCCGTGAAAGAAACAACCAAATCGCTACCACCAACACAAGGTAGGACCATGCAGGTATTTTCAGATTTAAAATATTTAACACACTCCATGGTTTCAATTCCACTGTGCTTTAACTGGGGTTATCACAGAAAAGGGTTGATCCTGGTGCTTTCAATTTATTTAACTGAGTATACGTAATTAACCAATTCCATGTTACAGTTATTTAAACATCCAGGAGCACCAAGGTTTAATAGTGCATAGAGAAATACCACCAACGACCATGATTTTCAGTGAGTATAGGCCCATACAATTCACAACACATAACAACATAAAGAGTACAACAGAACATCGATCACACCCCCTTTCATTCTTTAAAGGTTGGTTCATTATCTTCATTAAGTTCAGTTTCATCAATTTCCACAGGGGAAAAAGCATACCCACCCCACATGATACACAGAAAGAAGAGGCAAAGGAGAAAATCCCTACCTGACGGATCAAGGATCGACATTAAGTTCTCACGTGAGTAGCATGAACTCCATGGAACACGATCAATCACAGGGTTACAACTCGTCGAGAGGAAGGGTACTCCGAGCGCAGGGCGATCGAGAAAAAGAAACCTAGGGAGAATCCATTAGGTTATAAAGGCTGAGATACAACATTCCCGGGACGGTTAAGATACGAGAAGAAAAACTCGAAACCACGTAAGAAGCGGGATCGTGGGTTGACCACGCGGCTGGGACACCCCACACACCACTTAAAAGGTCCCCACCTTTCGGGGCGGTTTAAATAGATGCACACCTCATGGTTTTTAATTTAAGGAGGGTACCTCTGCAATAATTTAATTAAAACACCATTAATGGGCATTAATGGGCTTTAAAACAGGATTAAAGGGGTCAAAACATGGTTTAAAACCCAATTTTCACAAAAAGAAGGCGCTACTAGAAAACCCGTGGTGGGGTAGGCGAGAGCCACCGGTAGCCGAGAGCGGCCAGTAGCCGAGAGCCACCGGTAGCCGAGGGCTACGGGTGGTGCTCGGCTACCGGTAGGCCAAGGCTACCACTAGGAGTCACTGAGAAGCTGGGATGACCTTCCAGACCACCCAGAACACCTCAAACATCAAATTTTTACCAAGTAATGGACCCCAAAAACACGAGCCATTACAACTAACCTCGACTAAATTTTATTTGAATTTAATTAATGTTATAAATATTATTCTCAAGACCGATGAATAATTTTATTCATGTTTTATCCATAAAAAATATTATTGAATATTTAATAAATATTTATTCATTGGTTTATGGATAAAGTATTTATTTATGAATAAAATATTTGTTTAGGTATTCAATAAATTTTAAGGAGTTGGAGAGGATCAATATCGTGTCTGGTGATGAATATCAATTTGAAAGCCAATAATATAATATTTATCATTGCGCGAGTTAGTTCACACCATAAAATAATGATAGTATTATTATTATTATTATTATTATATGACATGAATTTTGATAGATATTATTATATTATTTAAGTCCTGATACAAAATTAAATTGTATTTTAATCCAAAACCTACCTCTATAAATAAATGGTTATGTCTATTGTGTAGGACTTATTGAAAAATTGAGAATTAAGAATCGTTGTGCACTGTAGACTTCTCTATTGATTTTTTCCTTCTCTCCTCTCAAGAACTAGAATGATTCATTCAAACCCGAAGGATCTTGTAGTGATCAAGATGAACAAAATAAGATGATAGATCTGTCGTGCTATCACCTGATGTTCCATCAGTGATTGTTTAGAGATCAAATGAGCACGTTTGGATCACCGTTAGAGAGACTCTACACTTGGATCCTACCAACGCAACAATGGTAATCCGAAAAGAGTTTCATATGATCAGTATCTTCATCATATAAAGATCCTCACACCAGTTATTCTTTCTTCAAATCTATTACAAATTAATTATAAATTTAACGTGAAAATATCCTCTCTAGGTTTCAGGATTTTCCTATTTCAATATTCTATTGAAAAATCTCATTGGTCATGACGTTTACATCTTGAATAATTTACAAATGACCCATCGAATTGAAAAAACCTTTATGTTTTTTTTCCAACCAAGGCGCTTATGCTACACCCAAAAACTTCATATATGTCTTAGATGAGAGGACACACATCAAATAATTAAATGCTACTCTTTCCCCCATTTCAGATAACACAATGTTATGACATTGGTGATTAGGACATGTTAGTTCCAAAGGAATGAATAAACTTAAAAATCAATGAATTTTGAATGACGTAACCCTAGATAGTCTTCCCTTTTGCAAAGATTGTGTTATTGGTAAGTCCAAATAGTTCGGTTTTAAGTGGTCTACATATAGAGATAAATCCACTTTAGAATATTTTCATTCTGATTTGTGGGTTCCCTCTAAGACTTCTTCCCATAATGAGGGATAAAACCATGTGACCTTTGTATATGATCATTCATGAAAAGATAGGATTTACATACCGAAGCACAAATATGAAACCATGAAAACTTCAAAATTTTGAAGTGCAGTGTTGAAAGTGAATTTGGAAATAATCCTAAAACCCTTTGGATAGTGAAATATCTAGTGTATTTTCCCAATGACTATAGACTACTATAGTTATGAAGGAATACATAGACACTAAACTATTGTGGACACTCCACAACAAAATGACCTAACAAAGAGGATGAATATGATTGTTTTAGAGAGAGTGAGAAGCATGATCTCATATTCTGGTCTTCCTAAGTCCTTCTGGGAATAATCTATTGCTATTTCTTTCTATATGATCAATGGATTCCCATCTAGAACCATTGAATTTAAAACCCCTGAAGAGATATGTTCGAGTTTAACCCCTAGTTTATGAAATCTTATAGTTTTTGGTTTAACTGCTTAAGCTGATAGCCAGACTGATAAACCCGAACCAAAGGCTGTGAAGTGTGTCTTTGTGGGATACCCACATTGTGTGAAAGGATACAAGCTTTTGGTAGATATGCCTAGTTTTTAGAAGTGTATTATTATCCATGATGTTGTTTTCCATGAGGATTCTTTTATTAAAAACCCATTCAGTCTGATCCATCTGAATCTGTAGGTGTTGAGGTTAGATTAGAACCTAAAATGAATCTTGAACCCGAGGATTCCTTCTCGAATCCACCCCAAATAACTCACATTGAATAAGAACTAGTTAGTAAATATGAATCTGAGTCTAATTTTGAGAGAGATGGTAACTTGAGGGATTATCAGTTGATGCATAGTAGAACTAGAAGGACCATTAGGCCTCTATCCCAGTTTACCAAGTCTGATGTGGCAACTTTTTTACTTTAACATAAAACTTGACTTAGGCAGTGATGAGCCCCAAAATTTAAAAATGTTTTTAAATCTGATGAATTGAGGTAGTGGCTTACATTCATGAGAGATGAAATAGTTACTTTTCCTAAAAACCAAACCTGTATATTTTTTTAACAAACCTAAAAAGGAGAAAATTATAGATTGTAAGTGGTGTTTTAAGAAGAAAGAAGACAACACTGATGAAAATTAAATTAAATAAAAATCTAGACTTGTTCCAAATGGGTTCCTCCAATGTGAAGGAACTGATTATAGTGAGTTTTTTGACCTTTTTCTATGCACTTCTCCATCATATTGTTAACATTTGCTACCCAAAATGATTTTACTACAGAAAAATTGAATGTTAAGACTTTCTTCTTACATGGTAAGTTATATGAACAGATTTATATGAATCCACCTTATAGACTCCCGAAGAAATTTAAAAGTAACCAAATGTTCCTTTTATAAAATTTCTGTGTGGACTTAAGTAATCATCTCGACAATGGTATAAGGAATTTGATTCTTTTATGCTTAATTTTTTCCTAGAAGTGAATATGATGCCTGTGTTTACTTTAAATATGTAAATCATGTTTTTGTTTATTTACTTTTATATGTTGATTATATGCTTTTAATTTACAAAGGAACCAGTTTAATAAATCAAATGAAAAGGAAATTTTACAATTCTTTTGAAATGAAAGATTTAGGGAAAGAAAAATAAATCCCCAGTATGGTAATCACTAGGGGGAAAATGTTAGGTTATTGTATTTTTACCAATATGTTTATGTTCGAAAGGTGTTAAAAAGGTATTTGACAAATAATTTGAAACCTGTTAGTGTGATTCTAGTTCATCATTTTAAATTATCATTTCCCAGTATCTTAGTAATGAATTTGACATTACCTTTATGAACAGAATCCCTTGTGAAAAAATAATGGGTTGACTTATTTATGCCATTATTTTCACTCAACCTGATATAGACTTTGCTATTTGTACCTTGATAAGGTTTATGAGAAGTATTGGAAATACCCACTGGCATGCATTAAAATGGTTACTCACGCATGTGTCCATGTCTTATTAATTATGTATTTGTTTTGGAAAAAATTATTCTTATAGTCAATATGTTGTTGTATTTGTTGATTCTAACTATGTTGAAAATATAGATACTAGAAAATCTATTACTGGTTATGTATTCTTAGCCTATGGTGGTCCTGTTTCATGGAAATGTAATATGTGATCTACAGTTTCCCTTTACACCATCGAAGATGAATACATAGCATCAACTAAAGAAATTTAAGAAGAAATTTAGATGAAAGTATTGGTTAATGAACTATCTCTATATCCTGGTAATATTGAAGTCTTTTGTGATAATCTCTTTGCCTTACATATTTCTAAAAATCATGTTTTTCTTGGAATATCCAAATACATAGACATTAGGTTGCATTTTATTTTGGATTTCTATGACAATGGGATGATATGTGTCATAAAGATACATACTTAGGAAAATCCAGTCGATAATTTAACTAAGGATGTTCAGTTGTCTAAGTTTCGACATCGCTTAAGGGTTATGGACATAGTCTCAATTCCATGACCTATGTTGCAAGAATACCATCTTGTTTAGTTTTTTTATTGTAAAGGTGAGAATTTGTGAATTTACATGCCTTATTTTTTTTTTATTTTCAATCAAATTGAATTAATATGCATTTTTTATTTGTTTCTGTTTATTTAAGGCTACAAATTGCATGTTTTACATGTGTTTTATTCCCATGCAATATTCTATGTTTTCTATGCCCATTTTGAAATATTATTTTTTCCTGGTTTTCCTTAACTATGTATCAATTCTATTTCGCTTCACTTATACATCTTGAGTGGTTGACCTGTCTTGATCTGATGGTTGTACGCTTGTATGTGTCTGATTCCTTATTTATGCTCGATCCATGTTTTATTGTGGCAGCAGACCACCTGGTTCCATGTGCCCCACTCTGTGTTTGGATTGCATTTGAAAAACCTTTTACATTTTTCCATCCACGTGTTCAACATCTCACATCTGCTAACTCACTAATGAATCCCCTATCGTCATTAATTTACCTAAGGCCTCTTGATTGGAATATGATTATTCATGAGGGTTTCAATTTTCATTCTCGGTTCATTCATTGGTCTGAGAGGAGGTGATTCAAGGAAATTTCTGATTTCTAGTGTTCAGGAGGATTGAGAGCAGTTTGTGAAGGATATCTTACATGAGGTTCCTAAGGTCCACTAAAGCAGACCATTTTTGTCATCACCATGTTCAGTCTAGGGTTTTAGTGGAGAGCTATTGAGATCCTAGGCCTTCACCATGGGTCATTCTTACATGAGGGATAACATCAACAACACGATCTCCATTTGATCTTCATATGAGTTTTTGGTATTATAACCTGACACTATAAGAAGTTTATATTTCCTTTAATGTTGTTCTTGCTACCTGAAGATGTTGTATCCTTCTACATGTGCGTGAAGCATGAGTCCATCCAATATATCAGTCTTCTAGCTCCACATGAAAAATTTCATCATTGCCACCTAGTTTAGATAGATCAAATCCTTAGATAGTTTATATGGACCTTTATTACTTCATGTCTTGTGATTTGGTTGTTTTATTTTCTTTAGTAATAAAGCTTTGTAGTGGTGTTCTCATCATGTCCATGTTGGTCCATAATGGACCGAAACACATTATATCTCTTTTTCCTTTTACTTATCCTACATTGTATTCATCTTGAATATGTTATTCCCCACTATTTCTTTGTTAATCAATTGCCCATACCAAATCATGAATACGATACTAGATTAGTAGATCTCGACTTTTGAATGTGGACTACCACACCACCGTATCCCATAACATTTTTTGATGACTGTAATGGATAATTGTTTTCAATTACATCTGGTACCGTATGATCCATTTATCCAAGGTTCATGAGGAGATATTGTCTATAACTGTATTATAGGAGGAGATATCTTTTATGAAGATTCTTACCCTATTCTCAAATCTATTACAAACTTTATGTAAAGTGGATGATCAAAATAAGGGTTATTCACCTGATGTTTTCAAAGTTGAGAATAACTCCATCGATCTCAATATAGGATTAATGGTAGGTGAAATAGTATATTTTGTTCACATTAACAACCGCATTAAGGAGATTAATGATCATAATGTATTATTGGAGAGAAAATACAATACCAATTCTCTTCATTAGGAATTTTTTTTACTCCAAGGGCGATGCTCCTTGTTTTGAAAAATTTAAATCCAAGGTTGATGATCTTTGGGAAATTTCTTAATTTAGGTTAATTTCCTTTGGATATTTTTTTATGTTTCCCCTTCATTCTTTGAAACATCAAAAAACATATATGGTCCCTTTACATGTTTCAATTATATGAACTATCACCCGATTTTATCCTAGAGAAAAAAAAAGATATAAATTCTCTAGTTTGGATATGTTTTTTATGTTTTACATTGGTTCACTAGAATCCAAGGATTCTTTTATATCTTTACCATTATATTTTAATTATAATTAGATTTAATAAACTCAATGTTGATTTTGGTCATTTTGTGAGAGTTTTGGTGGATATTGATAACAGAGAATCATTTTCAATAATGATGCACTTGAGTCTTTTTTTCAATGAGGTACAAAATTGTTCTACAATATTGTTCATATTGTCAGTGAATTGGTTATAATATCATGTTATTTAATATTATCAAGAAAAAAATATTTGAAAAAACTTTAAGGTTTTTTAGGATTAAATAACACTTTCAAGCAGCGAAAGACATAAGAAACCATAAACCAAAATCATTGATCATTTGAAATCGAAACCATGTGCAATATAAAATGATGAATATATCATACATTGATGATGGAGAAACATCATATCTTTAATCACATACTTGATGAATATATATTTGAAGAAACCAATGGAATCACTACTATAGATTAGACTATTAAAAGCGTTAGATTTTTTTTCACTATTTTTTAGCACTGATGTGCAGAGCGCCCTTAAAAGCTAGCCGTTTTTATCAATGCTAAAAAACACTGACGATGTAGGCTTTTATCAGTGCTAAAAAAAGAACTGATAAAATCATTCTTTATTAATGGTTTTTTTAACACTGATAAATGAGGTATTTATTAGTGATTTTTTAGAGGTGATAAATGGTGAGTTTATCAGTGCTAAAAATGGTGATGAAATTAGAAAAATATATTTTTTCAAATAATTTGGTATTCCCACTCAAATCCCTATCTACACATGATCCCACCTTAGTTACTGCTCACCCACCAGTCATTGATCCTGCTCACACAATATGTTCTTCAGACCCCCCTTTATGAGCGCTACCCCTCCCCCTGTCAACATCTAACAATATCCCCTCACTGCTCACCTGTGCATTCCTGGATTCGAACCTAAGAAATCTATGTGCAAACCCAACACCCTTACCACTACTCTTTCTCATTTTATTCTATATTTTGTGATATATATATTTATTTATATATATTTACATACATATTTTTTATACATATATATAATTATTTTTAAATACATTTATAAAATATATGTTTGTGTGTGTGTTGGTATTATGTTTGTGTTTATACATGTAACATCCCGACCCGACTCACCACTAAACCGGTGGTCGGACCGGTCAACACATGACCTCAAGCGCGTCTCCCCGTACGCCAGAGGCTGTCGACTAGGAGCGAGAGTCTAAGGATAGTCAGTGGGGAGACTATACCCTCTTATCAGAGTTGCACGACGATATATCAGTGTAGATAACAAACAATAGCTGAAGCAGTAACTCATAAATGACAAACAGTGGAAGATAAATAATACTCATTTTATAAAAGTGGACAACACCAAATTATATAGCAGATGCATGCATGACATGCTAATGATACAAAAATAGAAAATAGTGAACAAAACAACATGCTTTACACTCCAATATAGAAATAAATAAATAATGACTCAAATCCCCAAGGGCGATCTCCTTGAGCATCCCGAGCATCCGCTCGGTCCTCTACTCCTATCTCCCAAGTAAATGAAAACAGCATAGTCTTGCAACCAAATAGAATCTACTCGGGTACCCAGTGCAATGCCGACCTGAGTAGGGTGTGAGATATAAATCTCAGTAGTTTGGGACCACCGGTGTCTACCCCAAATCTAGACATTTAATAAATAATTTAAAACACATGAAGGCATGCATAAAATAAAGTAGTACAAAGTAACTATATACTCAAGTACCTGCTTCAGCACTCAGCTGGTGTCTGAACCTACACTATTCATTAGTCATTCATACTCAACAATTATTACATAATCATTTTTCATTTATCAATTACTCAAATCTTATTATGAAAGTCTTGAGATTCAGCCTACACCCAACATCCCCCATATAAGTTACTCACCATAGATGTCTCTAGAGACCATCTAAGTAATCAAAGTAAAGACTGAATCCAAGCTTGTGCTTTAGATTGGATAATGCATCATAAGTTATTCAATTTAATCTTTCATATACTATGTCTAAGCCTATCCACTAAAATAGTGATTCGCTCCTGGGTCCATCCACTAATAGTGGTTCACCCAATTCATTAATAAGTCTAAACACTTTCTCATAATCAATTCACAAATCATCATGTCACAACAGCCTTCATTAACCATTAACTCATTTCATGCACGAACAATTGGACCCACAGTCAAATGTTAATTAATGGATGTAGAAAATCATTTCTATCACCCTCGTGAGTATTTGAAGCATCAGTCCTTGTCTCACAACCCATGGGTATTTGGAGCATCAGTCCCTGTCCCATAAAAGAATATTTTCTTGCAAGCTGGGTATAGAATTCCATGTCTAGCACTCCGTGAGTATTTGGAGCATCAGTCCCTATCTCACAACCCATCTATAAATCATACATACATATTTATCATTGGTGTAGAATACCATGTATAACACCACAAAACCAATTCGTTAATTAATTCAACAACTAATTAACAACACAAAACGCTCTTCAGATAAGTCAACACTTAATTAACCAAATTACTTAACAAGCCTGAACCCGTCCACTCAAATAGTGATTCGTCCAGGACTTCAACAATCTACGAGCACCCCATAATCATCACAAAACATGCTGAACAAAGCCAATATGTTTAGCAACTATCTCACACAACATATCATATTTTCGAACAACTCCATCCAAGACAACTTAAGGCATGGAAAACTAATACGCATCAAAAGATACTTCAGGCCAACAATCGTAACAAATAATCAAATCACAATATTAATTTAATGCATGGAAATTAATTAATTCAACAATTAATTAATCAAACCTTATCTATTTAACCAATCATAAATTATTTAACCATTTACCATTTAACATGTAATAATTAATCACTCTATTAATTATTACCAGTTTCCAATTATCTTCCAAACATGTCAAATATTCGATATTCCCAATAATCTATAAAAGCCACAATCTTATTCCAACTCATGACTTGATAATTAATCCTACCATTAATTACCCTATTACTCATTCTTCCCATTCAAATCATTTAACTGTTTAATCATATCACTTTAACCAAATTAGCCAAACATGCTTAAACTCAACACAAGTTCAATTCCTCACTTATCTCATGTGGTCGGAATTATTTAATAACATCAAAAGTGTCATTCATTGAAATATCATAATGAAGGAAACTCACATTCCTAATTTATTTAAAGAAACTATAATTATTAAATAAAGTGTTAAATATTTGGGACCCTACATCGGGGTTTTGACGGGAACTACAATGAACGAAGAACCCTCAAGAGAAACAGGCTGATTCATCAAGAACCCACCTTAGATCCCTTCTCTTAGCAATACCAAGACCAAAACTCATCATAATTATCATTCACACACTTAGATTTACCCATAATGGGCGTATATCTTAGAAACCGAGAGAAGAGGAGGAGGAGATCTAAGTAGATCTAAGAAACCAAACAAGAACGAAGAAGAACGTCTACCTACCTCAAAAATTCGGCTTCAATTCGCCAAGAGAAGCCTTCATATCGCCTCCAAAATGCTTGGGAGAGGTTTTCCAACCTTCAAGGGAGAGTAATCCCGAGTTATGGCCTCTTATGGGGAAAAACGAGCCATCTAGAGGCTTAAATGAGTGAGATACACAATTTAAGGATCTCATTTAAGTGATCGCACGGTTAGTTCACACAGTTTGACAAACCGTGCATTAGCTACTGCCTTGGCCACTCTCGCATGACCTCATCGCACGATCTCTCCTAACTGTGCACCAACCGTGTGGAAGCTACTGCCTCAAAACTTCAACTACGCACGTTTTGGCCGCACGGTTAGACAAACCGTGCACCACCCGTGCGACTTCCCTTTTACCTCAAAACTTCTATCAAAGTTTGAAAAAAATGACATCTTTAGGTGTTCCAACACTCGGAATAAAATTCCAGAGCTCAGTTTAAAAGGAACGACCCATTGATAAACCAAAAAATAATTTCATAAACATTCGTAAATTTTAACCCTATTCAAAAATACGGGATTCTACATTATACTCACCTTAAAAAACTTCTTGTCCCTAAGAATCCATCATGAACCACTACTAAAAGAACCGACCTACCATGGTCATTTAATCTTGTTAGAAGTGACGTGTTGCGTTCCCAACGCCAAACACACCTTTAACCCTTCTCAAACCTGATTGATAAGCCTTTTTAACTAGATCCAAAGATTACTTAAAATCTCAAACATTGAAACATATCTTATATCTTAGGTCATTAGAAGGACCTTGTCAACATAAAAGGTCGAACCTCGATCAAACAATGGAACATGTTTCTCATGCTTCCCTCAAAGACGGTGCGGACCCGAAATCCACTTTCACCCTTTATGTGACAACGTGACTTTAAAACTATTCCAAAACCATCCACCAGTATAACGATGTCCTTACCCAACATTTGGTGAAATTTACAAGTCAAACAATCACAAAGCTTTTTTAAAAACAACCGTGCCCCAACACAAAAAGAAAAGTTACCCAAAGAATCAACACATCCCGCATAATACCCAGAGAACAACTACTCCTCAAGCCCAACAACATTTAAACTGTAGTGTGGAACAAGACCGACGCTATCTTAGTGTCTCCATGACGAGGTCAAGATAGGGGACATGCTCGTCGTGTCCAGAAGAGCACACTAAGAGAAAACCGAGGTCATGAATAAGACCAGTCAAACCATTACAGGACAACTCTGTTCTAAAATCTTGGCATCACCTGACAACACATTCATCGTGAAAAAAGTGGCAATACCCACCTTAGGATTTCCCATGACGTCTCAAGAAAAGATCAGCCGCTCACCAGTGTGCTATATTAACAACAATATCGGCATGTTAAAACCCCCGGGTCTTTCGAAAACTATTCCATGTATTGAAATGAAACTGATTCTTTAACGCTCAAGTTACTCTACATGGAGTTGACCTGAGACCGTACTCAACAGTACAAAAGGACTTATTACGGAGTCATATTGCCTCATACGACCATTTTCCTGGACGAATCCATAACCAGTCATCTATTACTAAGTAGAAAGGGTCAAATAACCAACAAAGCAGCCGACCATGCCCGATGAATGTCTAACCAGCTGACAAAGAGCATTAATTGATGCTCAAGCTCACAACAAGGTCAAGAAACACATCACCACCTGTTCGAACAGGGGTTTCATAGGAAACTGGAAGTCCTACCTGGGACAACGACACCCAGCAACTACAAAAGAGTGAGAAAAGCCATAGTGCTAGAATGGCATTTAAGTTTTGAGGGTGCTACCGACTGCAGGTTAGCCCCTTACGAAGAAAAAAGTGTCAACCCTAAACCGGCTCACTTCAAACAAGTCACTAGGCTCAAAAGCCGAACATAAGACCATTGCTAAGGAGAAGAACGCCTACAGAAAGTACTCACACTTTCTTTCCAAGGCAACTCAAAGAGAATTCCGAACTACCCTTTACATGAGGGTTTTAAATAGTGGACACCAAATAGGTTCCATTTCCATGCCTCTTATATTTGATCACTTTTAATCTTTAATCATCAAAAGATTTAATCAAAAAACCAAGTACCATTTCCAAAATGCCCCAAATAAAAACATGCATGTTTCCTAAAACTCCCTTTTTAGAACATTTACGTTAGTTGACATCCCATCATTTTCAGGAAACTTATAAAAATAATTTTTTTAAGAATATAAGGCGACCTACGAGGATCCCATTTTAACCAACTTGGGTTCTATATTAAGCAACCCAATAGAAAACGTACAGGTATTAAAATTTTAAACACCAAAACGGGTTATCTTATAAAAACACTCCCCAACTGACCTACTTGGGTCCAGTTGCATCTTGGGAACTATCCATTTGATTTCAGATCAATATTAAACATCTTTCACATTTATAAGCATTTCACAAGGCATCAAGTCATCACATTTAATATGAGTCGTCATTTCCCAATTCATGAAGCGCCCATACACTCCATGGATTGAAAATTGGATCTCATTAATTGATACCAATGTCAATTCAGAAATTAACATGATCAACCTAATGGTCCAAATTATATGGGTGACCACCTACCAATCGATAAGGTGCCTATACACCTTATCGTTGGATTTTGGCTCCCATTTAACACAATCAACATTTATTTAACATTTTATCTTTAGCACCCCTTTCATATATCAAAACTTCTCTAACAAGTTAGCATAAGGAGTAACACAACAACATGCTATAACACAGAAGCATGTCACAACAACAAAACATGCTAATAACCAAGACAGTACGGAAAATAATCACTCAAGCACGTTAAATCTATCATCGTAACATGCTATCTAGAGAGGCTTGCTAAAGCAGATCAAATATGGCATTTCACCCAAGTAACACAATCCAAATTAGCTGGAATCCTACTAATGAAACTACATATAATGTTATATGCATGGAATGTGAATATCTAAGTGCCTAAGATGATGCATGTATGAAACTTCCTTTCCATATCAGGCCAAGAAAATTATTCTTTTCAAAATTCTCAAAATCAATAAACAGCGTAAAATACACCAGTCACTCAAAGTGAAATCATATCAACTGTAACCTCTAATAGTACAAACATCAATTCCCATCCCTGACCAATTAGTCATTTCCCGTACATGAGGCGATCAGTCCCAAGAATGGCTATTAACCCAAGCGCCGACACATTCCAAGTCTCCTGTTTACCAACCCCAAAACAGTAAGACAAAGGAAAAGAAAGAAACCTTTCTATGATACCACTTTGTAACATCCCAGCCCGACTCACCACTAAATCGGTGGCCGGACTGGTCACCACATGACCTCAAGCACATCTCCCCTTATGCCAGATGCTGCCGACTAGCAGTGAGGGTCTAAGGATACTCAGTGGGGAGACTATACCCTCTTATCAGAGTTGCACAACGGTATATCAGTGTAGATAACAAACAATTTTGGAAGCAGAAACTCATAAATGAAAAATAGCGGAAGACAAATAATACTCATTTTATAAAAGTAGCCAACGCCAAATTATATAGAAGATTCATACATGACATGATAATGATACAAAAGTAGAAAACAGTGAACAAAACAACATGCTTTACATTCCAATACAGAAATAAATAAATAATGACTCAAAGCCCCAAGGGCGATCTCCTAGAGCATCCTGAGCATCTTCTCGGTCCTCTACTCCTATCTCCCAAGTAAATGCAAACAACATAGTCCTGCAACCAAATATAATCTACTCGAGTACTGAGTGCAATGACGGCCCAAGTAGGGTGTGAGATATAAATCTCAGTAGGCCGGGACCACCGATGTCTACCCCAAATCATGACATTTAATAAATAATTTAAAACACGTGAAGGCATGCATAAAATAAAGCAGTACAAAGTAACTATATACTAAAGTACCTGCTTCAGCACTCAGCTGGTGTCTGAACCTACACTATTTATTAGTCATGCATACTCAATAATCATTACATAATCATTTTTCATTTATCAATTACTCAAATCTTATTATTAAAGTCTTGAGATTCATCCTACACCTGACATCCCCCGTATAAGTCACTCACCACAAATGTCTCTAGAGACCATATAAGTAATCAAAGTAAAGACTGAATCCAAGATTGTGCTTTGGCTTGGATAACACGTCCTAAGTTATTCAATTTAATATTTTATATTCTATGTCTAATCCCATCCAATAAAATAGTGATTTGCTCCTGGGTCCGTCCACTAACAGTGGTTCACCCAATTTATTAATAAGTCTAAACCCTTTCTCATAATCAATTCACAAATCATCATGTCACAAGAGCCTTCATTAACCATTAACTCATTTCATGCACGAACAATTGGACCCACAGTCCAATGTTAATTAATGGATGTAGAACATCATTTCTATCACCCTCATGAGTATTTGGAGTGTTAGTCCTTTTCTCACAACCCATGGGTATTTGGAGCATCAGTCCTTGTCCTATAAAAAAATATTAGCTTGCAAGCTGGGTGTAGAACGCCATGTCTAGCACCCCATGAGTATTTGGAGCATCAGTCCCTGTCTCACAACCCATCTATCATTCATACATACATATTTATCATTGGTGTAGAATACCATGTCTAACACCACAAAACCAACCCTTTAATTAATTCAACAATTAATTAACTACACAAAACGCTCTTCAAATAAGTCAACACTTAATTAATGAAATTCCTTAACAAGCTTGAACTCATCCACTCAAATAGTGATTCATCCCGGACTTTAACAATCTACAAGCACCCCATAATCATCACAAAAAATGCTGAAAAAAGCCAATATATTTAGAAATTACCTCACACAACATATCATATTTTCGAAAACAGGTTGTTCTTTGGGAGGTTCAGGGTTCGATTCCTGGGAGTCTGCTTTTGGGACGAATCTATCCCCCGAGATCCACCCACCTTGCCGGGTCGCCCAGACTCATCTGGGCGGGTAAAACGAGGCGCAGCCCAAATTGCTGATGGATCACTGTGACGAACCATCGCTGCCGGGACGTTACCCTTCGGGACGCTCTGCCATCTCGGCTGACAACGGATCCTTCCCCAGCTGGGGAGCTGCCTTCGGGTACTACCCCTTCGTGAGGGAGGGGGGTTTCTCTGTGTGGAGGGTTTGAAAAGGCCACACTGGGGAATTCCCTTCTAAACAAGAAAAAGAAAAAAAATATCATATTTTCGAACAACTCCATCCAAGACAACTTAAGGCATGGAAAACTAATATGCAACAGAAGATACTCTTGGCCAACAATCGAAACAAACAATCAAATCACAATATTAATTTAATTCTTGAAAATTAATTAATTCAATAATTAATTAATCAAACCTTATCTCTTTAACCAATCATCAATTATTTAACCATTTACCATTTAACATGTAATAATTAATCCCTCCATTAATTATTACCAGTTTCCAATTATCTTCCGAACATGTCAAATATTTGATATTCCCAATAATATGTAAAATCCATAATATTATTCCAACTCATGACTTGATAATTAATCCTACCATTAATTAACCTATTAATCATTCTTCTCATTCAAATCATTTAACTGTTTAATCATATCACTTTACCCAAATTAGCCAAACATGCTTAAACTCAACACAAGTTCAAGTCCTCACTTATCTCATGTGGGCGGAATTATTTAATAACATAAAAAGTGTCATTAATTGACATATCATAATGAAGGAAACTCACATTCCTAATTTATTTAAAGAAACTATAATTCTTAAATAAAGTGTTAAATATTTGGGACCCTACCTCGGGGTTTTGACGGGAACCACAATGAATGAAGAACCCTCAAGAGAAACAGGTTGATTCATCAAGAACCCACCTTAGATCAATTCTCCTAGCAAGACCAAGACCAAAAATCATCATAATTTTCATCCACACACTTATATTTACCCATAACAGACATAGATCTATGAAACCAAGAGAATAAGAGGAGGAGATCTAAGTAGATCTAAGAAAACAAACAAGAACGAAGAAGAACGTCTACCTACCTCAAGAATTCGGCTTCGATTTGCCAAGATAAGCCTTTAGATCACCTTTAAATCACTTGGGAGAGATTTTCCAACCTTCAAGGGAGTGTAATACCGAGTTATGGTTGCTTAGGAGGAAAAACGAGCCATCTAGAGGCTTAAAAGAGTGAGATCCACAATTTAAGGATCTCATTTAAGTGCCCGCACGGTTAGTTCGCACGGTTTGACAAACCGTGCGCTAACCGTGCATTTGCTAATTCCTCCGCTACCCCTCTCGCACGACCTCATCGCACGGTCTCTCCTAACCATGCGCCAACCGTGCAGAAGCTACTGCCTCAAACCTTCAACTACGCGCAGTTTGGCTGCACGGTTAGACAAACCGTGTGCCGCCTGTGCGACTTCCCTTTTACCTCAAAACTTCTATCAATGTTCGAATAAAATGACATCTTTAGGTGTTCCAACACTCGGAATAAAATTCCGGAGCTCATTTTAAAAAGAACGACCCATTGATAAATCGAAAAATAATTTCAGAAACATTTGTAAATTTTAACCCGGTTCAAAAACATGAGATTCTACAATACATACATACATACATACATGTATTCGTGTATGTGTATATGTATATATTTCTTTAAATTTATTATATATTAATATTCATTTGAATATATTAAAAATATATAAATATAAATCTATTTATAAATACACATATATTTATATATAAACATTATACATACATTTGTTTGGGTATATATATATATTCATAAGTTTGTATACAAAAAATAAAATGGTTAGATTTTTCTTTTAAATAAGATGAATAATCATCATTTATGTATGGTTTATATATTTTAAAATATATTTCACATGTAAATATGTTTATTTATTTATTTATATAATTAAATTTTTATATGTGAGTATCTACAAATATGTATATATTTAATTATAAATAACACTAAAATATGAAAATTGATAAAATATGAACATGATAACATCCATATGAAAGTAAGACTTACGAAAAAATTCATTCTCCATCTAAAAAAGACAAGAATACCCTCTTAAATGAAGATTAAATTCCATCAAATATTAAAAAAAACACCGACAAAGGGGACTTTTATCAAGGTTTTTTAGTGCTGAAAAAAGACACCATTTGTCAGCATTTGTTTTAACAATGATAATAAGTAGCACTTAATAATGTGAAATCTGTAGCAATGAATCAATCCTCCTAGGGTATTCATGAGTTGATTAATCAAAAAATGTTTGGAAATGAACCTCCTTTGAACTTTGGTATGTTAGTGCATTAGATGTAATGGAAGAAGGGGAAGATGGTTTTAGGAAGAGAGAATAAACAAGAAGTCTATAGGGATTGGGATACTGTTTTCATGGCTATATACTCCTTATATAGGCCTTGGGGATGCTTCTCAAGCTACCAGGATTTACTTGAACGTTATAAATTATTCCAGCAATGTGTTCAATTACAAATGCTTTGTAACCTTTGGCTGTATACATGAATTTAATCAATTCTCCAATTTGTTTCATCATATGGAATGTCTACAATCAATGATAACCACATATAGAATATAAAACCCAAAAAATCAATGTTTAACATCTAATTTCCATGTTAATCATACCCAAAAATTTACCCATATCACCACATTATGATATGGCCATATTATACACTATAATATGTGTATGGTAGTAACACAATATCACTATGTCACACCTCATGATATTTTATACCATGGAATACAATATGTATTGATTTCTTGTATGTCATATAACATGACATAATCACACCATCACATATAATATAGCCAAAATACATTACATGTATGTAAGGATTTAAGGAATATTTCCATTAATCTTCCACTAGCACTAAAACCTCATAATTTTTTTTGTTATTTCTCCTTATATTGTATCACGTATATTATTTTGTTAAATACAATCCAAAAATATCATAGAATATTTACAAAAGTGTTTAGAAAGGTATCATTAACATCACCCTATACCACATCATTTATAATACCTTTTTAATATCTATCCAAAACTCATTTTGGATAAACACTAAAACACTTTTAGAATACCTCTCTAAATTTCATAAAACACAACCCCCATTTAGTCAACCAAGAAGTGTGACCCCACAATGATTTATAGTTCGAATCCCGAAGGCCTTACATTTATTTCTTTATTTTTTGGATAATACCCCTTTTAACTGGGTTGAGGGGGATCCTTAAATGGCCCATAGTCCCAAAGGTAGAAGAACCAGTATATGATCCGAAGACCCACCGACCAGAAACATAGAACAAACCCCTCCCTAGCTGTTATTTTAATGATTCTCCTAAGCTCCCATCCTAGAAGGATGATAAACAAGAATTGCCTCAGGCTGAACTATATGGTGCATGGTACCAATGGATAAATCCATACCCTCTCATTCATCTAATCTGATAGTTTTTCCAATGGTTGATTCTTGCTCTGAACATCTTTTGTGGCTTGAACCTGAGGATATTCTATGAATATATATATATTCCTCCAATTAAGTCAGATGAGCCATGAGCCGACTGTGTATCCATTGTCCGAGCATCTCGTCTGCCAAGCAACATTGCTCGCCACCACAAGAACTACTAAACTAGCATGTTGCTCTTGATTCACCATCACCGTCAATGCATCATCACCATCCTCGAAGCCGATGCCCTGGATAAGTCCTTCATCATCGATTCTAAGATGAGGCCATCATTTCCTGAGACCCTCCTTCATCGGCCATCGATGTGATGTAACCTCCGGCTCTCCCGATGTTGTTGACAACAACACCCCGACTTCACTTCCTGCTGTTCATTTGTGATGGGGACATCCGTCATACCACCGAGAATCACCAACCTTGGCCTCCACTATGATTCCCTTCCATCTCTCCCGACGCCTGCATCGCCATTACTTACGACAAAGCACCCCCAAAAAATACGTGTTTGTCAAAATTTGATCCCAGTATTATAAATGTAGTATTAAAAGTTTGTTTCCAACACTAGGCCACAACCCCAACTACCCACAATCATTTATTTTATTGACAACAATTATAGATTTTCCAATATATAAATGTAAGAAAAGTGTGAACTCTAGCAAAACATTAGTGCTACTCTATCTATAAAAACAACTGGCTTGATCTACCCATGTCCATTAGCTGAATCATATACAATTATTCATAATCATATAATCTCTTTTTTCATGAAATCGAGTAACTATGAGTCATAGGGAATTTCAGTCCCATACAACCACTCATATATTCTCAATTCTCCAAGTATTGAATGATTAGAAATTTGAACATGTCACATGTCATTTACCTTGATAGATGAGAAAATTAAAAGTGACTCATGTAATAAATAATCAAATCACATGGAACTTATCTTGGTACAACTATACTGTAACGAACTAACCTAGGTCAACCTGGAATGTCACCTGAGGTAGCTTGCCATAAGACTCGAAGTGAGTTCCTAATCACCACGTGCTATCGACAAGCATCCGAGTATTGATAATGAACGAATGAGAATGATTTAACCCCCAAAATTACCTAGATATGTCCCGTGAACCATATAATAAATATATAAATATAAATCCAAATCAGAGTATAAAGAAACATTCAGAAGAAAAACATGAGATATAACAAGACAAAAGACCGATGGTCTAGAATAAAAGACAACCATGTGCTAAGAGTCTTATCTCCATGTGACCATCAGTCACAACCATCTCAAACCACTTGAAGATGATGCTGACTAGGAGGAGCCTTCAAGATACAAAACACCCTTACCTTTACCTAATTCATGTAAAACTAAGTCTACATATACCCAAAGACATAATTAGGGTGTGAGGAAATTCCCAACATGATACCGCCATGAATCTATACAACGTGTTTCACCATGAAACCATTAATTCTAGTTTTAAAACAAAACCGACTTCATAAAGAAATACATATGGAAACACATTTTTACAAAAATATCACTTTGGTTTTCCTTTTTTAAAACAATCCATATCCCAATCTTTAAGAACATGGAATAAAAACAAGTTTTATTTAAATAAAGGGAAATAACCAAATAAATCTATGCATATTAAAAAAAATGGGCCAGTAAATCACAAACATCCAAGTAATGTCTACCAATATTCACTAGTGGTAAATATATTTGCACATCAGTTTACTTACTTTTTAATGTATGTTTTAACCTACATTTATGTAGAAGACATTATAAATAATAGTTTCAACATCAGTTTTAATGAAACTGATATATAAACATTAACTAAAAGAAAATTTAAGGGGGATTTCAATATTGGGTTTTTATAAACTGATATTGAAAAAATATTTCCACATCAGTTTTACTATAAAATCGATGTGAAAAAAAACATAAAAAAATTTCAACGTCGGTTTTTAATAAAACCGACGTTGAAAGTCATATTATTTTTAACATGAAAAAATTCACTTAATACATTCAATTTCAGTTTTTTTAAAAATATACATTGAAATTCCACTCGGAAAAAATCGATTAAGACTTTCAATGTCGGTTTTTACCAAAAACCGACATTGAAAGTCCATTAATTTTGATTCCACATCAGTTTGTAGAAAAAATGATGTGGAACGTTGATTTTTTTAAGAAAAATAGAATAAATTACACACCCCAAAATTATCTGAAAACCTATAAAATGAATCAGAATATATAAAAGTGAAACAACATATACAACAGAGAACAAACCTGTAAAAGCAAACATAATTTAACAACTTAAATCCGAAAAGGTTTGTCTAAATAATATTTTTTAAACTATAATAAAAGGATATATACCAAATAATTTAAAATTTAATCATACTTGGATGTCCTTAAACCATTCATTGGAGATCATTAGGTTGATAAAACTTTTCAATGAATAAGGTATGAGGTTTGAAATCATTGAGTGAATTTCCAGGATACACCTAATACATGCCTGTCGGTTGTTTATCCAAATAAATGATAAAAATAACACTTTAGATTCAGTATTATTAATGGATGGTTTTATATATATTTTGATATATCTAGTAAATTGATTTTTTTTTCAATATGCACCTAAAATGTAAATATAGTATGTTGGAATTTAACAAAATAAAATAATGATTGAAGAAGAAAATATAATATGTTAAAAAATGATTATTACTATTACATTTCCCATATTTCTACAAACATCTAATGAGGAAACTTATGTTATCTTCAAATGTCAACAATGAAACTTATTTCATATTGATAAAGTATTGATATAATAATTTAGAACAATTTCAACCAAACAAAACAATAATGTAAAACCACTACCACATGATATGTAAAAAAATAACAAATTATTTTTTAAAATGGAAAATAATATCAATGTTTGAGGGAAGAAAGTTGTAATTAAGTTTTTATTAATATGTATCGAACTATAAAAAGGTATTTTGATTAAAAAATTAAATGCACACTCAATGATATACTAACTATGAAAACATAACAAAAATAATTTGAGTTTATCTAATTAGAAAAAACACTTTTCAAGAAAGTGGGATATCTAAGGAATGATTGAAATTATTTTATAAAATTTCATACATATCTTAAATTCATTAAAATCTAGATGTTTCTTCCCTTATTTGTTTTGGAAAAAAATTGTTATAGTATTTAGTTCATGTCAAAGAGTGATGAGCACATGATCCTCAACCCGATTGGTGAAGACTCAACAAGTGCATCCAAGAGACCCGAGATCAAATTCGCATGGAGACATATTTCTAGGTTACTGTAGCAGGTACTGTAGTAGATACTGTAGAAACTAGAACTGTTCATCCATCTGGGCCTCTGGGCCATCGGTTTTGTCCTCGGGTCCTGCAAGGCTTTTGGGCCTCCCAAGGATTTCGGGCCAGTTGTATCTCAAGGAATTCAGGCCACCTTAAGGCCTTAGGGTCACCCCAAGGCCTTTGGGCTACATGATTATGCAGTTGTACTGTTTAGACTACAAGGGAAAAAGCTTCAGATAAGGATTCAGTGCATGCACATTCATTAGAACAGAGCTAACCAGAATTGGAAGAACGAGAGGGTATGACATTTACATCAGTACTGGGCCTATAAAGCTTTGAATAATATAACTATTTGATCATCCCTGTGAAGGTGGAGTACTGATATCATGACATATGCTGGGGAGGAGTAGTTCCAAGTTGTCTTATCTGGGAGATTCCCCCTAAAATCTACGGGTCATGTAGTTGTCTCTAATCCTTGAGGCCTTATCAGGGTTTCAACTCACCCCTTGAAAGGTGTATTATCAAAAATAATGAAAAATGAAGGCCTTCATGCCATTCTGACCGATGAAAATACATCCTACCTTGGAATGTAGATAACATGGTTGTGATGAAGCGGTTTATTATTCTCATTTCATATTTCACAGTCTGATTTGTAGCTATTATCTTCAATCAATATACAGTTTTTTCAAATAAAAACAAGGAAATAATAGCAAAATTTTATAATCATCTGAGCAACTATGCACCATTTCACAACTGAAAAAGTGAGAATAATAAACAAGCTAACAAAATGTAAACTCAATCCACCAAGAAGCACTATAGGGAACACATGAAAGGAAACTTAATAAAAGTGGTATACTTTTAAGTGTATAATAAATTAATAAAGCTAAAATAGAGTAAATACAAAATTTGATATTATAAATAACTCATACTCAGACAAAACGTTGTTTCAATGCAGTTGTCCATTATTTTAAGAGTATAACTCCATCTCAATTTCTTACAGTCCTTGAACTTCATTTAGGTTTATTATCACAAATATATATATAGATTAATTTCATGAAGCACATGTTAATATAAAAAAATGATTAAAAATTACATAATAGACCCATGTGAAGGCAGATACTGTTACCAATCATCCATGTCCCAAGTTGAGAAATAGTGCCTAAATAGTGAAATGACAAAGAAAAATAAATGAGAAGTATGTAACATTACATTTGTATTCCATATATAATGAGGAAAGTGGGATGATAATGAGGTGATATGTTTAGAGAAAATGTGATTTGTCTGTGATATTCAATGGATGATAAAGTTCCATTAATGCGATCAATTAAAACTAAGGCAATGGTGTAATAACCTGCAATCAACTTAGATATAAATTAGAAAATAATTCAGAATTTATACCTATTGGAAAAATAAATTCAACACCTCCAATATTTTCTAGTGAAATAATATACAGTCAACTCAACTCTAAATTAGAGAACACAACACTTGATTTTATATAGCACAAGGTTTAATAACCAGCCATATTTAAAACTATTTAATTGGATCAAGTATCCAAAATTTCTCAGAATCAAGAATCTATTAATAAAAAGTATTAACAGAAATAGTAAAAAGGTAAAATTACATGAAACTTCAAGACGAGGCTCTAATATTCTTCATGCCACCACATGAAACATACCATATATCAATTGCGGCCTTAACAGGATAAATAAAATGAAAAGTAAACAAATTAATTCAAACTATAGACGGATAAATAAAATAAAGAGGAAAAAATGAATCCGAAATAAATATGGAATGTTTGGTTTTCAATTTTACGAATCCTACTGGAATATATGAAGACATGTGTTTATTGATGTTAGAGTAACTATGTTTTATGACTTTATATGTGCAAACCTACCATTTTTACATCTTCAGTCCCTTCAACAATGTAATCAAAATGAATATAGCAATCATAACACATAATTTTCATATTGCAACACTTGATAGACCATAAAATAATAATAGTGAAATCAATAAAAAGTTTCATTAAAAATAGAATTTTTTAGGATACAATGTTTAACACTCTACTGAAACAATATAACAATCATATGCTGAGAAATATAAATTATTTTATCAGAGAAAAAAATGTTAATATAAAGTATCCTTCTGTTATTTAAATAGAATAAACTGTGTAAACATAAAGAGTAAAAAATTACATCATCCATAACTTATTTATCAAATTAATCAAACAGATTAACACTACTGCAATGTGAAAGGTTCTTGCTACAAGGTAAGTAAAATTTGAAAAACTGTAGATCATAAAATAATATAGAAAATTTGAAACTATGGAAAAAGAAAATAAAAGATACTATAAAGGATCTAATCTGAGTTTTATGTGACATGGGATGACTGATACCATTTAATACATGAAAATAATCTATAAATGGGTAAAAGATTCTTGATTCTTAGATCCCTATAGATGAAAGGAAAAAAAATGAAACAAAATTGAGGATTAAAAAAACTTGAAGATGAGAGAAAAATAGATAAACTTAATACTACATCAACTTAGGATTCTATATAACCTAATTTTTTTATATTGTAAATGAAAGGAGAAAAAGTCAATTTAACATTATCAAGTAAAAGTGTATAAGAATCGATGAATTTTGATAGGAGGAGAAGAAACTATGAGGGTAGAATTCATACCAAGATGAAGGATAAGATGATTTTTAAACACCGAGATGATGCATTTGAATATCTAAACATCAAACTTCCAAGTTGAAGTAATAATAAGAACCAGAAATGCACTAAATATTACAAAGACACAAATCAATGGCTATATTAAAATTTGGTAGTATATAGTTTCAATTTATGGTGGTGTTTCTGGATGAAAAGATAATATCATGAATTCCAAAACTTGTTTTAAATAAATGTAAGAAACCTCTTATTTCATACTAAACATTAGAAAGATACAAATCAATGGCTTTATTAAAAGTTGTCCAGTTCAAAAAAATTCACCTATAGCTGCATATGTTTTTCGTAAGTTTGGGAGGTGTTATGGGAATCATTCAAACATTGTTTGATTATTTTATTTCTTAATCAAATCCATGTAGTGTGGTTTTTTTTATAAATCTATAACCCTTTATAAAACAGAGAAAAACCTTGTAAAAATAAACAAAATATATCAACTTAAAGTAGAAAAATTATTTAAATGCTCATTTTTAAACTTTTATTAAAAGAAACATACCTGATGTATATTTCTAAATTAAAGGTGTGTATACTATGTAGATTGTATTATAAATCCATAACCTTTTATAAATAGAGAATAACCCTGTAAAAACAAACAGAATATACCAACTTCAAGAAAAAGACAATTTTTAAATACCCATTTTTAAACTTTAATTAAAAGAGACATACCTTATAATTTACATTTTAACTATGCTTAAAAAATAATTTTCAAACAAATTTCGAGGATGGGTAAGGTCTTCATTCATATAAGACTCGACATCATTGAAAATCTACAATAATAATGAATTTTATATTATTAAAAGACAGAATATTTGGATATAAAACATAAAATAATTAATATAATAAACCTTATCAAATTCAATCATTGTACTAGTTGTGATTATCTAAAACATGAATCTTAAAACATAATAACCACATTTCACTATTCTTTTATTATGGTGACACTGTAGTTATAAAACATTAACTTGAAAATAAAAATGAATATACATATATATATATAAAACAAAAAACAAATATTATCTAATATAAAATATATTTACCATTAATTTCATATATTGGAATTTATTTGGATCCTTTATTGACAAGTGATATTTTTTATACGTTCTCCATGAACTATATTTTCATATATCAACTAAAAAAAATGTATAAACAATAAATAATTAAAATTATACTTAGAAAAATAATAAAAATTAGTTATTTAATAATATGCTAAAAATTTTACAAACACCGCTTAATAAAGAGAAAAACCAATATAATATACATTCATGTAGGTAGAATACACCTAACATCTAATGACCACTACAATATAAAAAGTTCACAATTAATGAAATTACAATGAATATTAGTTTATAATTATCTTAGTCTTATTACCCATAAAATAATGTAAAAAACCATCAACCAATATTTGTATTTGATAATCTTTCACTTATATATTTTACTCTCACATGATTATTTAGATATTGCATAAAAGTTGAAATATATTCTGGATCTATAAAACTATAAACTCTAGTAGTCTCACTTTGAATGCAAATCGTGTGTAGATACCTAATTAAATAAGTAATATATTAATACACTTGAAGCCATCTTTATTTAATGAAAGAAAAGATGAAACATAAATTTATTTACATGAAAAACAATTGTAATACAGGAACACTAAGCTTATAAAAAATAACCAGATCCATGATATATATTTTTTGTAAATTCTCAATAGATTTTTCCTTCCACATGTATCAGATGTCATCCTAAACTCATAAATATTATCTAATAAAGAAGGAAACTGAGATAATATTTATATCCCATCATAAATCTCAGAAGCAGCTGAAGTTGTTGGTTCTAGAACCCTTTTTTTATTTTGTTTTCATTATTTTGATTTTACTTACTCCTATATAAAAATAAAATAAAAAAACATTATATGTAATTTTCAATCAAATGTAAATAATATTTAAAAAAATAATGCATACCTTGTGTGCCAGATAACGAAGAAGGCTAGCCAGCCAAAGTAAAAAATTACCCATATAATCTCTGACTCTGGTAGCCTCCTCTATAGGAAATGACAATAGATTATAGATCAATAATAAAATGTACTGATATTCTTACCTAACCCAATGACATAGGATGATGATGTACAAAATACCTAAAAATATGTATGAATCTGTATTCTACAATACATATATTGGGATCCCGAACATACAACTCACAATATGTCAGGTCTGAATAAGGAGGTGTAGGATCTGAGTAGGCATGTAACATCATGTTACTATTTTTCAGGTATTCCTAAACCCCTCTTTTTACCAAGATTTTATTTGGTTTCATTTGAGGTTGTTTCTGGTTAAATTTTAACAGTTTTGGAAAATTATGGGCTAGTTCACTGTTGGCGTATGATTTTCCTAAACCGTACACCCTCCTAAGGAAAACTGTGAAAATATAGGCAATGGGGATTTTCTTGGTTGGCACACGCTTAGTTAGACTGTGCACCTTCTTAGGAGAAACTGTACATCCCATTTAAAATAGTCACACAGTTAGTTCACACGGTTTGTCAAACAGCGCGGCTCTGCTTATCTAACCATGCACGTAATTTATTTAATATGAAAATCCAACATAAAAATACCAAAACCCCCACTTTAGGTTCTAGAAAGACCTATCGTGATCCCATATGAGTTCTTCTTCTTCAAGAGAATCCAAGATCTGTTCTTGGTCCCTCGGATCCCTCCTGGAAGTAATTCAAAGCTTGAGGAATGCCCTTCGATCTTCTCCTAGTTAGTTTCCTCACCCTAATTTATATCTCCCACAATCTCTCTTCTCCTCCATAAGGTTCCATGGATACCCATGTTTCTTTTTTGATCTAATACCCTCTGTTTTGGGATCTTAAACCTAGGTTTGATCCTAATTTCCTAGATTTTTTGATCATCTTTCTTCATTGTTGAATCCCAATTAAGGTTTAGTAGTACAAGATCCGTTGATCCCAAGGTAGGTTATTCCATCATGATGCCCTATTTATTTTAACCCTAAAATACTTAATTTAATTTCAATAATTTTAATTAAATAATTTTTTTTTATTTTGATTAGATGTCTTTCAATTGGTTTGTTTAAAAAAACCCAATTCTATTGAATTGAGGTTTTAAAAATGGATTTTTAGCATGAAATTGGAAAACATTCAATTACATTGAATTGGGGTGTGTTTACAGAAACTAATGGAACTTAAATTGTTTAATTTGAACTGTGGAATTGATTTGATGGAGAAATTGTGAAAAACCCAAATTCTTTTGAATTTGGGGTTTGTTGTGAAATTGAAGTAAATTGTTTGAGATTAAATTGTTGAATTTAATTGTAAAATTAGATTGTGAAATTTAATTGTGAATTTATTTCAAATGTATATTTGTGAAAATAGATAAAAGTGATTTTGATAGAAACCATAGGGTTTTATCTTGGTAAAAAGACATGTTTTTTGATTAAAACCCCATTTTGGGTTTTAAATGAAAATTGACATTTTTGAAATGGGGGAATGAGACTTAATTTTATTTTAAGGCTACTTAAAATAAATTTCCCATCATTGAATTATACTAGAAAACATACAAGCCTAGGTAGTTAACGGGTTATTAGGAAAAACATGTTAGGTAAGAATTTACCTAGCAACATATTGATACTTTACAACTCTAATTTTTTTTGGTCATCACATCTTTTTTCCCCATTGAGATATAAATGAGTCCTCTCTTTCCATTCCTGAGGGACATCTGTACACATTGTGGTTTATTACATGAGTGTGTGGGGATCCCATAACCAAAAAATAGTGTACATCTTAGAAGATGGCCATATTGTTCGCTTGTTTATATATGAGATATAAATGTATACCGATGTTGTGAATTATTTTACATGCCTTTTGGTTTATATAAAATGTTTTATATAAAAGTGTTCATTTAATACATTTGTGTAATGTATTTCCATCATTTGAAATGTAAAACTCGATTTTTTGAAATATGCTCTCTAATTTCCAAACCTGTTTATTTGAAATATTGAAAGAACTTTATATGGTTAATTTGATATTGGAATATTTTTATGGAATCATTGGTGAGACCCTACTAGTCTTTTATTTCACACACTACCTATGCCTTCGAGTGTTTGTAGATTATATCTTTCTTGGTTCAAGAAAGGGTAAAGCACCACTTGGAGGTGGTTCTAGCTATGGATTTTTGGACCTAGAGAGTTGTGTCTGTTGGGACTTGGGATATTTATCTTTGTGTTTTTTGGTACTTTTCTATAGTACATTGGGTTTTCATACCTATTTTACTACTGGTACACATCTATCAGTGGAGTTTTTCTTGTATGCATACTGATTTGTTATCTTTCTTCCACATTGTTAGTGGAAAATTCGTTTCCACTTTTATTTTGTATGATTCCAGATGATCATCTCCAACCCATGGGGATTAGAAATTCCTTTCATTCCATGTTAGGACTAGATTAGTTATTTGGTTGCCAGGGTACTTGGGCTGGTTCGTGACAAAGTGGTAACAATGGTAGGTTGAGCTTCTTGCCTTGAAATTAGTATGATTTATGTAATCTTTTCAAGAATTAGGGGGTAGTTACGATTGAGTGTCTGACCAGCTCTCACTCTAACAAATATTAAGTCACTAGAGGTTGTTTGGGGAAGGCATATTTAGAATTAGTTCTAGACTTTTTCCCTACTTTTAATTTGGATAGGATTGAAATTCAAATCATGACATCAATATATTGGGATTTATTTTCTTTGTTTCTTTATTTAAGTGTTCATCTGATGTCTTCCTTATTGTTTACTGATGTTTTGTATCATCATGCCTCCAAGAAGATGTGCGAATTGTATGCATGAGGAAAATGATGCTAAACCTCAGTGAGAAAATCCTCTTGTGGACCCAAACCTGTTTGAGGTGATTGTGTGTATTGTCCAAGCTCTGGGACATGAACCACCACCAGTTCCCATCTAGGCTCTAGATGTGGAACCATGGAGAGTTGTTCTCTAAGATAATTCTCAAGAATTACTTCGTAAGAAGATGACATTGTTCAAAGGCTCAAATGATCCTCAAGAGGTCGAGGAATGGTTGAGAAGGATAGAGTGTTTGTTTGTGTTCTTGGAGACATTGTACCACCTTCATACTGGAAGGAACGAGTAAGAGATGGTGGGACACTATAGTGATGGAGAATATGAATGTGAGATTAGAGTGGAAAGACTTAAAAGTTATTTTCACTAACCAATTCTATCCAGAGTCGATGTTATTTTCCAAGGCTATGGAGTTTTTCAAACTTGGGCAGACTGACAGGACCGTGACAGAGTATTCAAACGAATTTGCTGAGATCATTCATTTTTCACACGAGATTTTATCAAATGAGAAGATTAAGGCTCGAAGGTTTGATTTGGGACTTTGTCAGGATATTTGTTCTCAAGTTTTCTTGTTGAAGATGCCTTCTTATACTAATATTATAGATAGAGCATTGATGGTTGTAATTGACATGACTGGAAAGTCAATGTTATTGAGAGTTTATTTCTCTACCAGTGGTAGCATGAGTTCCTTAAAAGGAAAGTGGAAACATAATGATTCTCCTAGTGGTTCTCGATAGCAGGGTCATTCTAGACCACATGCAGTACCTGGAAGAGACCCATTTATTTGCTATAAGTGTGTAAATATTGGGAATTATAAGAGGATTTTCAATGAGGAACCAAAGGTATGTGGTTCTTATAGATACTCAGGTCACCCAAAAAAATTCTTCCATGTTTATTCCACTTCGTCCAATGGAATAGGATCATCAGCTCCTCCTAAAACTACTTGAAAGTCATATGCTTCACGTATTAAATGGTTCAGCCAAAGAAATTCGGAATGAAGCTTCTTCACATAGTGGAAGTCTCTAGAGAAATTGGATACAGGTCCAACAACTGTGAGAGGTACCATTACTATAGCTTCATCATTAGTGACTACTTTATTTGATACTGGTGCATCACATTCATTTATTTCAATCTGTATTTTCAATACGCTAAATCTCCCTACAAAGATTATATATCATGTTATTGATATTACTACACCCCTTGGTACAAAGAGAGATAAAGGTCTTCATAGTACCACTTGTTTCTTCTCTCTATCAGATGTTTAGATTTCTTGGAGTTATCTGGTTCTCGACATGAATCCGATTGATGTCATATTCAGAATGGATTGGATCATTTCCAATAAAGCCTGGATTGATTTTTATCTTCAAAGGATATTTTTTAATACAACAACAAGTGTGTGCCATGTCTTTCAAGGATAATGAGACCCAAGGTTGAGTAGGGACATACTTTCTTATCTAGAGTTGGGGAAAGTAATATCAGTGTTTTATTTTTATCTAGATTAGGAACCTTTGAGAGTTATCTACCTCTAGATGTCATCAATTTTCCTAATGTTTTTCTTTCAGACTTTTCCGATTTTCTTCTAGTAAGAGAGGTAGAGTTTTCTATTGATTTAGTGTCTTGTACTCATCCAGTTTATATTTTTTATTACTGTATGGAACCAGATGAACTGAAAAAGTGTATGATTCAATTGGATGACCTTATAGAGAAAGCATTTGTATGCCTGAGAGTGTCACCATGGACAGTTCCATTTTTCATTTCTAAGAAAGCTAATGGTTTACTTCTCATATATGTTGATTAACGGAATCTCGACCGAGTTCCAATAAAGAAAAAATATCCATTTCCATAGATTGATGATCTATTTGATAAGTTTAATGGGAAAAAGTGTTTCTCAATGATAGATCTTCGCTCTGGTTACCATCAACTGAAGATAAAAGAATCTGACATTCAAAAAACTATCTTTCTGAGTAGGTAAGACTATTAAGAGTACTTTGTTATGCCCTTTAGTATAAAAAATGATCCTATAGTCTTTATGGATTTAATGAACTAGATTTTCTACAAGAATATTGATACCTTTGTGATAGTATTTGCAGATGACATCCTTGTTTACTCTAAGTCCAAAGAGAAACATGCGCATCATTTGAGAACAATGATGGGTTTGCTGAGAAATCACCGAATTTATGCCAAGATTTCGAAATGTGATTTCTAGATTTGGGAAGTGAAATTATTGGGACATGTGGTGTCAGAACATGGGATATAAATTGACCCTAATGAGGTAAAAGCTATTATGACATGAGAACAACCACAAAATATTTTCAAGATTAGGAGATTCTTGGGTCTAGCTGGGTATTATCACCGGTTCATTAATGATTTGTTAAATTTGGATTCTCCGATGACTAATATGACTTAGAAGGGAGTAATGTTTTCTTGGGATGAAAAATGCTAGAGTTATTTTGTTGAGCTGAAATGTCTTTTGACTACTGAACCGATGTTGATTCTTTCAAAGGCTGGGCATGGCTTCGTGGTCTTTTGTGATGCATCGAGTTCATGTTTGGGCTGCATTCTTATGCAAGGTGATCAAATTTTTCTTATAGATCTCACCATATTAGTCCATATGTGAAAAATTAACTGACATATGACCTTGAATACCCAACTGTGATGCACGCACTTAAGAGTTGGCATCATTACCTTTATAAAGAAAGGTTTATCATGTTTTCTGACCACAAGAGCTTGAGTTATATCTTCTCTAAAAAATATTTGAATATCTTCTAGAGCCATTGGGTGGAATACCTACAATCCTTCAACTTTGAAATCACCTATACCTAGGGGGAAGGGAATTTCATCGCAGATGCCTTGAGCTGGAAACTTTCGACCGAGGCAGTGAAAGAATCTTCAGAAGAGTGGAACTTGATGGATCTCTTTGTATAGTTGCATATTAGAGTTGAGGAATCAGGGACTGAGGTTTCTTTGACCACTGTTCAATTTAAATCCTCTCTTATTAGGATGATTCTTCAAGAAAAACAAATTGATGATGAGTTCCATATCATTTGATAATCTCTTTATGGTGGGAATATTGTTATTGAGTGGTTGTTCTCCAAAGAGGGAATTCTATGCTTTTAGAAACGTTTTTTGTGATGTTTGTGGAAAGGAATGATGTGATGGGGGATTTTCGTAATTCCTAGTGGGATGTGAACCTAGGAACCACTAAGATATTTTATGACATGTGGCGATAATTTTGGTGGCCAAGTATGAGACATGACATTGCTGATTTTTTATCTCACTATTATACGTGCCAACAGGTTAAGGACAAGCACCAGAAACCTTCAGGTTTTCTTTAACAACTTCTAGTGCCTTCTTGGAAGTGGGATGAGATATCTATGGAATTTTTGGTTGGGTTTCCACATACCCAAAGAATGAATAATGATATATGGGTTGTGATTAATTGACTAATGAAATCATCACACTTTATACCCATTTGTGATACAGAAAAAGTTGAGTAGTTGGATAATATTTATGTGAAAGAGATTGTTTGGTTGCACAGAGTTCTATATTCTATAGTATCTGATAGGTATCCTTAGTTCACTTATAATTTTGGGAGAGGCCTTCCAGAGGAACTGGGATCTCACGTCCATTTGAGTATGACACACCACTCGCTGTCATATGACCAGACAGAAAGAGCTATACAAAATCTTGAGGATATGATTTGTGCTTATTTTCTCAGATTTGGTGGGGCTTGGGATGATCATTTGGGACTGGTTGAGTTTTCTTATAATAATAGTTACCAGTCCATGAACCGAATGACTTCTTTTGAGGCCTTGTATGATCAACCTTACAGATCTTTATTGTGTTGGTCATAGATTGGTGAAAGTTACTTAGTCAGACTAAGTTTAGTGAAATAGATAACAGAAAACATTCAGTTGATTCATCAAATAATGTTGATGACACAAATCCGGTATAAGTATTATGTTGATCATCATTACAAACCGTTGGAGTTCTCAGTTGGTGACCATGTTTCCTTCAAAGTTTCACCCAGGTTGTGTCATGCACGGCTTGGGAGGCAAGGGAAACTTAGTCCTAATTTTGCGGGACCTTTTAAGGTTGTTTAGTAGGTGGGAAAAGTTTCTTACCATTTAGCACTTCCACCAAATCTAACGTTAATACATAAGGTATTCCATGTATCTCAGCTGTGAAAGTATATATCTGATACATCTCATGTTCTGAGCTGGTGTGATCTTGAAGTTGTAACTGATTTATCCATGACCGAATGACTAGTCAGGATAGCTGATTTTGAAACTAAGATACTTCATGGGAGGAAGATACCTTTGGTTCACTTTCTATGTTAACATGGTTCTAATAATCATGAGATGTGGGATAGGGAGGCACTGATGAGAGAGCAGTGACCTTATCTTTTTGACATGGAAGCTTCTGAGTAGGATTTTTGGGGACATAAATTTCTATAGTGGGGAGTTTGTAATATCCTTTTACTGTTTTCAGGTATTTTTAAATCCCTATTTTTACCAAGATTTGGTTGGGTTTAATTTGGGGTTGTTTCAGGTTGAATTTAAATTTTTTGGAAAATTATGGGCTAGTGCATGGTTGGCGCACAATTTTCCCAAATCACATACCTTCCTAAGGAAAACTGTTAATATCTAGGCAGTGGGGTTTTGAACGATTGGTGTATGGTTAGTAAGACCATGTGACCTATTAGGAGAAATCATGCAACCCATTTAAAAAAGGCACAAGATTAGTCTACATGATTTGTCAAACTGTGCGACTCTTCAAAGCTAACGGTGCACAAGATTTATTTAATTAAAAAATCCAAATTAAAAATATTGAAACCCCCCAACTTAGGTGCCAGATGGACCGAGAACGACCCCATGTGAGTTCTTATTCCTTGGGAACATATAAGAGCTATTCTTGGTCCCTCATATCCCTCTCAAAAGTGATTAGAAGATGGAAGAACGCCCTTCGATCTTTTCCCGGTTAGTTTCCTCACCCTGATCTTTATCTCCTGTGATCTCTCTTCTACTCCGTAGGGTTCTGTGGATCCTCATGTTACCTTTTTGATCTAATAACATCTGTTTTGGGATCTTAAACCTAGGGTTTATCCTTGTTTCCCAGATCCTGTGATCATTGTTCTTCATTGTCAAATCCCGATTAGGGTTTGGCATTACAAGATTCGTTGATCTCGAGGTAGGTGGTTCAATCATGATTCCCAATTTTTGTTTACCCTAAATTGATTTATTTAATTTCAATTGTTTTAATTAAATGATTTTTTTATTTTGATTAAATGGATTTCAATTGTTTTGTTGGAAAAAACACAATTACATTGATTTTTTTTTAAAAATTGGGTTTTGGCATGAAATTAGAAAACCCACAATTCCATTAAATTGAGGAGTGTTATGAAAATTGATGGAATTTAAATTGGTTAATTTAAATTGTGTAATGGATTTGATGGAAAAATTGTGAAAAACCCCAATTCCATTTAATTGGGGGTTTATTGTGAAATTGATAGAAATTGTTTAAAATTAAATTATTGAATTTAATTGTGAAAGTAGATTGTGACATTGAACTGTGAATTGATTTCAAATATCTATTTGTGAAAATGGCATAAAATTGTTTTAATATAAACCTTATGGTTTTATCTTGGTGAAAATGCGTGTTTTTGATTAAAAACCCATTTTGGTTTTTAAATGGGAATTGGTATTTTTAAAATGGGGGAATGAGACTTAATTGTATTTTAAGGTTGCTTAAAATAAATTTCCCATCATTGATTTGTTCTAGATCACATGCAATCCTAAGTAGTTAGTGAGTTATTGTGACAAACACACTAGGTTGGAATTTTCCCAGCAACGAATTGATGCTTTACAACACTAAAAAAATATTGGTCAACACATCTTTATTCCCCATTGGAACATATATGAGTCCTCTATTTCTATTTAAAAGGGGCGTGTATACACATATCGATTTATCACATGAGTGTGTGAGGATACAAGAACCTGTAACTATCATACCTCTTGGAAGATAAACATGTTTCTCGCTTGTTTATATATGAGATATAAATTTATGCCAATGTTTTGAACTATTTTATATGCCTTATGATTTATATAAACTGTTTTATATAAAAGTGTTTATTTAATCCATTTGTGTAAAGCACCATTTGTGTAAAGTATTTCTATCATTTGAAAAGTATTTCCATCATTTTAAATGAAAAGCATGATTTGTTGAAATATTCTCTTTAAATGCCAAACTTGTTTATTTGAAAAATTAAAATCATTTTATTTGGTTAATTTGATATTGGAATATTGTTATGGAATCCTTGGTGAGACTATACTAGTCTTTTAACTCACACACTACTTGTGCCTTCGGGTGTTTACAGATTATCTCTTTCCAAGTTTGAACAGGGGTAAAGCACAACTTAGAGGTGGTTCTAGTTGTTGATCCGTGGACATGGAGAGTTGTGTTCATTGGGACTTAGGATGCTTATCTTCCTCTTTTCTAGAACTTTTCTATAGTAATTTGGGTTTTTATACCTATTTGAATTATGGTACACATATCCAAGTGGAGTTTTTCTTTACATACACTGGTTTGTTATCTTTCTTTCGCATTGTTAGTGAAAAATCCATTCCCAAATCCATTTTTTATGATTCTAGGTGCCAGTCGAAAACCCATGGATATCAGAAATTCCCTTTGGCCCATGTCATGACCGACTTGGTTTTCGGGTTACTAGGGTACTCGGGCAGGTTTGTGACAAGGAAAGATGTGCAGGCTTTATAGGATTCACATGTTGTGACTGTCTCATCATTTTTTCAAAAATAGAATGAAAAAATAATTGAATTTTATCGTTCCTTGAATATTTTATTTTATTTAGATAATATTTTAAAAATATTTTTTTGGGTCCTTTGATTCCTTACTATGACGACCACAAACATTCTTAATACTAACACCCGCCTCATATCCTCTCAAATGACTAGGGTGTTCTGGATTTCCTAAAGTAGTGACTAGGATGTCCATCCTACCCTTAGGGATAAAAGTATTCTATGTATCTTACTCCTGAATTCCATCTTAAAATGATTAATTAAAATGGTATATTAGTGATATTAATTTAAATAATATAAAAACTAAAAGAAAATAAAAATCAATTTCTTTAATTATATTGTTATGTAAGATACTTTAATTTTTTTCCTTCACTCTCTTTTCCATTTTCATGGTGAGTGGGGGGGGGTAGATGGATGACCGAACTGGACATATTCTAAACCACTGCTTGATTTAGCTCTTAATCCATAAATTTTTTCTACAATCATTTTCTCCTCCACTAAATGATACCCTTCACATGAAAAAGTATGAGGGTATATATTCTACACCTAGATCTCTTGGTGAAATATTATGGATGCCTATTATATAAAAATAAATTAATAAGTAATCAGGTAATATGCAAGAAATTATATAATATATAATAATTATCATACCAAAAATATTTCATCATGTCGGCCAATGACAAATTTAATCAATGTATCTATATATAAATACCCATACTTGAGTTATGATTTTTCATTATGAAATGGATTAAAAACATAATTATTTTTCAATTTTGTTTTAAAATATCTGCATCAAACCACTGCTAAAGATAAATATATTTTCTTAATTTATTTTTTTTCTTGAATATTGAATGTCATATGTAATTGAATACATTAAATATTAGTCATATATAATATAAATTATTCAAATAATGAGATAAAAATAAATCAAATTAAGATATTTTACCATCAAGTACTCCCACAATTGTTCTTTCACCATTATGTCGACAGAATTCCAATTAGGATATAAAATTCTCTTCCTACGATGTCTCTGCATGGCGATATAAATAATCAACTGTGTTGCATTTAGTCTAGTTGGGTTATTATTATAATCAAAATTAATATGTATTATCTGGTCTCCATGATCAAGTGAAAGTTTTGGTAAATGTGTAATCTCACATCTACCAAATTTAGAAACTGTTTTCGATGGAGAATAAGAAGAATACTCAACCATATGTGGAATATTAGTAGTAATGAAAATAATTTTTATAAATTAAAAATTTACCTTCATTAAATAATTTTATTATTGAATATTTAATAATATGAAAAAACAAACATATTCCTTAGTATATGTTCCCCTGCCTCTATGTCTGTTATTGTAATAGAAATATGTAATAATATTTTGTATACTTTCACATTTTTAAAACATTGAATATTTAAAAACAGTGATTACGAAAATATTTAAGTAAAAAAATACTGTCACACATGTGTAAGTTAAAAAAAATAATTATATTGGGATTCTTAACCAAAAATATGCAAGTTAAACTATTAAATATAAACATTAATTCTAAAAGGACAAATATTATCAACATTTTGAAATTTAAATACCCAAGTTACAAAAAATGGTTTTATTTGCGTAAATTTAACCAAAACATAAGGATATACATCCGTTTTTCAATAAAAAATTGTTTAACCATAACTATTTTATATAAAATTTAACACAAAAAATCATATAAATAATCAATATATAGATAATTAAACATATAAATTAAGAAAATTGAGTTTTTACACATGTAAATTTCAAAAAAGAAATAAAATATAAATATCTACCTGAATAATTAGGAAAGTAATTTAGTTTTTTCCCATATCCTTCTGTATGATCATTTCATACAACATAGAATATGTCTACATTATAATCATTGTTATCATCCCAAAATTGTGTAATAGATGAAAAAACCTCACATAAAGCCATAACATCATCATCGTTATCCTTATCACCCAAATGAATTATTTTCCCTTGAAAAACGATGGACCATTGATCATTAAATAGATCAATGAAATAAAATATTTGTTTTTCATGTATCACCATAATAAATGGGTACACTTTGAAACTAAATGTTTTCAAATCAACCAGCGTAAACCGATAATCATCATGTTTCATACCACTATTACTATCAACCTAGTTACACTTAAACATTGTTACTTAAAATTTAATATTGTAAGAACCTGGTTTTTCAATCTGGTATGAATCCTTTAATTTTGAATCTAAATCTTTACTTTGGACCTTATATAGATTCCTTTTAATTTAGTAAAGGTTCTGAGGGCGTCTGAGGCTTTTTCGGAGCTCGAAATACATATTTTTGGGAAAACATGCCAAATCGCATGGTTTGCACATGGTTAGCACACGATGTGCCAAACTGTGTAGATTGTGGTTTTCTGGACAATGTCACCTCACATGGTTGGCACATGACCATGCATCCAAGCCGTGAAAATGCCACTTTTTCCCAGGTTCGGGCAGAACCATCTCGCATGGTTTGCGCACGGTTTGACAAACCGTGCGGACAAACCATGCGCATGCTAAAAACCTATGTAAAATGACCAAAACAACTTTAATGATCTATCAATCCTTTCCCTTCCTCTTAATCCAAGAACTTGTGGTATTTTACTCCCTTTTCTTCCTTTTGGATCTTTTTGAAGGCCTAAGCTAGGTATTAGAGATCTTCTTCTTCCAAAATCCGGTCGAGCTTCCGTTCATCACGTTGGATGCACAATGGTAAGTACTCGAGTCCTCTTTAGCGGTTCTTATTCTCTTCCAGTCTTGACCGAGATATCGCCATGTGATCATTTTTCACATTTTCTTAGATCTACTCAGATCTAAGGCAAATCAAGGGATGATACTAGAGGAGAAGGCTTGAACAACCCTAAGGTGGGTGGTATATAACTCATCCCTAAAGTTTCTTGTTTTTGGAATGTTTGTGTGGGGCCCACTGGTTTCATTGGAAACCGTTTCTTAAATTAACATTCCATGATTATTCTCGTTAGAATCATAAGGTTATTCTCTTTCCAAATATGTGATTAGTTATTAGTGGTTTCACCCACAACTCAATTTGTCTCTTGTCGAAGGTTATTCCATAATTGGGTTTTAGTGTTTTGGCACGTTTGATCCACCATTTGGGTGTACCTTTTCTTGAACTTTATAAATGTGAGACTCCTTATAATAAATGGATTTTTGTTAATGATAATTTCATAACAGCATATACCATGTATGCTCACCACTTGACCCTCCTAAGGTAAGAGCTTAAAAATGTTTATTAAATTTGAAATATGAAATGTAAAATAGAAAGTATACTAAGTATATAACTTGGACTTATCAAAATAGATTGAATAAATGTTACATGCCCGTATCACCCTTTTCCAAGATGATGGAAGGTAGTGGAGCGAACCTCAACAATTGAATAAGATTTAATAGCTGACAAAGACTTGATTAAATGGTTACAATGTTACTTGTCCTATCCACACTAATGAAAGACAAGGCTTGGACCAATAAATAAATGGTTCCAACTCTTCTTGACCTATCCAAACTAATGGAAGGAAACACTTGAACCAAATGAATTATTACATGATTACAACATCAAATAGGAATGGACTGACTTGAGATCACTTTGGATTCTGAGAGGAGAATACATTGGGTCTTGGGAACCCCATTTTGATTCAAGGATATAGTTTTCTTAGGTTGATACCCACCTAGACTCCAGTTATTGTCTATTACTTGGATTCCCAATATACTACCATTGGGTCCCTTTCCTTATTATAGGATACCTCAGATACACTCCTTAGATCCAGAACTGACTAGTAGGTTCCATGGTTAAAGCCTATAGGGCCCTGTCTTTACTTTTCCACGTTTTACCTTGGTCATTCACCATGGAATCGGTAGGCGCCTTATTGTGGAATTCCTTGGATTATGCTCCTTTGATTACACTCTTACCCCTTATCTAGACTCATATACTACTGAGTTAGCTTTCCGTGAGTTTACGTTACCTTGGTTTTTACCCTAGACTTCCCTCACTAGATATAATTTTCAGGTTTCCTTGTTACGTCTTGGTACCTTCACTACTTATACTATCACGAGGTGATTTCAGTGTTGGCTATGCCTCATGTGACCTATTAACATTAAATGGTAATTACTTAATTAATGAACTGGTTACATGTTCAGACACCAGCCGAAGGATGAAGCAGGTACTTGGATATTTAGTTACATTGTACTATTTTATTTTCTTTATATATGCATGCCAGCACACTGCTATATTCCATTACACAGGCCGAATGTTATAGACACCGTTGGTGGTGGCCCACTGAGATTTATCTCACACCCTCTCCGAGTGCTATTTGGTACTTGAAGTAGATTATATGACCATAGGTGTGGACAAAGGGAATCATACAGCTTCCAACACTTGATTTCGTGCTGATAGGGTGGAGTTTTATAGCAGATGACCGAGTTGGATCTTAGAATTCTTGGAGTAGTCTTTTTTTCCTTTACTTATGGAACATGTTATGCATGATATCTTGTATCTATGATTTCTAGTTTTCTAGTGACATGAAATGACATTATCATTGTTTAGTTGATACGTTTTTGGTTGTTCTCATTTACCTATTGCATTAGTTTGCTTCTTCTGTTTCATTATGTTGCTTCTATTGTTTACTATTCCATTACATTCCTTCCACTGTGCTACACTCAACTAATGAGGGAATAATATTCCCACGGGAACACCCTGGGACCTCGCTACTAGTCAGCAGCCTTTGGCATTCGGTAAGATACACTTGAGGCCCTGTGGCCCACTGAGCTTGGGGCACCCGTTAAGTAGCATCCAGGTCTGGGTCGTCACAAAGTGGTATCAAAGGTGGTTTCTTTTCTTTATTGACTATTTGGAGACAATATATTGGAGAATAGAAATGCTTGGGACATGGTTATAAGCCATTCTTAGGCATCACAAACCCCTGATTGGGGTAAAAGCCAAGTTACCCATAATGCAATTGTTGTTCTATATTTCCTATTACATTTGATATTATTTCACCGTTAGGTGACTCACATGTTGTGTGGTGTTATTGATTATTAATATTTGAGAATTTATTTTATCCTTGTCCTGATGATATGAGGGAAAGGAGTACTGCTACATGCATCATTATAGGCACCTATAATTCACATGTCATGCATATTGCCATGCCATATAGGTGCATTTCACTACTTTGCATTTCTTGATATGCCTGTGATTGTTTAGTGATGTAGTGATAGTTTCTTGTACTTGTACTACTTTGGCTTCAATTGAGTGATTTCCTATTTCAATTCTTGATGTGTATGGGTCCTCATGGGTTGGAATGAGTAATTTATTGAGTCAATCCATTATGCTATAAGTAAATGGGTGTCTTTTTTGGTGATAGGTGTATGGGCACTGATTCATCAAAAATGACTATCCATTATAAAGTGAATCCTAAAATAAAAAATGAATTGGTTGCATATCCTTATTCCTCATTTTCATGTTTATGAAAGGTAAAGGATTGAACCTAGGAATTAACTGCAAAATGAAATAAAACTTATACTTGAGCACTTACAGATACCTGGTCGTTTAAGCAGGTAGTTTGGGAAGTATAACTTGGGTAGTGAGTTTTCTTACAATATTTTTTCTGCTAGTGATGATATCTCCTTGATTCTAAGCTTGTTTTAAGGTGTGTTCTTGGCATTTATTGACCAATTCCACCAGGATGTCCTCGTATCGTTTTCTAGGAGGGTGGTGACGACCATGATCCAGACATGGTGGGCCCTGAGCTGCCAGCCTTACTTCCAAGAGTGCCACATGAGGCACCTCCTTCTATACCTAATCAGGGAACTGATTCCCAAGTCCATGATAGTTTCCTACATATGATTCAGTCCATGATTGATTCTCCACATATTGAACCTATGATGGATGATTTGACCTATGAGTTCTAGCAATAGCATCCTTCTACTTTTTCAGGGGATGGCGGTTCTCAGGCTGCTGAGACTTGGCTAGAGTCCATGCTATCTATCTTTGAGAATCTGGAAATGCCTTCATATAGGAGAGTCAATATTTCTACATAAATGCTTTGAGATTTGTCCAAGCATTGGTGGGCTGTCATTACCCAGACCATACGTCCTCAGAGAATGTTATGGGTTGACTTCTAGACTTCCTTCTATGATTAGTTCTTTCTACAGTCATTGAGAGCTAACATAGCCAGATATTTCATGCATCTCGAGTAGGGTTATATGTTTGTTATGTAATATTCAGCATATTTCACTGATTTACAGCGCTTTACACCACTTCTAGCCGGTGATGAGATTTCACATGCTATACGTTTTGAGGATGGTCTCCAGTATGCCATCTGAACTCAGGTGAATGTCTTTCACCTTCCTACCTTATTTCCAATAGCATGTCATGCTCTTATCACTGAGCATAACCTAAGAGATGGAATGAGTACTGGGTTTAAAGGATCAGTGCTGCAAAAGGCTAGTAGTTCTTCTGGTGGTAGTAAATGTTCCCTTGAGGTTTATTGTCTGGGCAGCGGCAGTCAGAGTATCCAGTTTGATAGCTATGTAGTGAGTCATCAGTGTGGTAAACCAGGTCATAAGAAGCCCCAATGTGATAAAGACCCTATGGAGTGCCGGGCTTGTGGAAATATGGGTCATCTTTAGTGATTTTTCATGACCTTTCCACTGGCTTCGGGTGAAAAAGGATCAACTTTAGATCCACCTTCAGGAGCGAGTTATTTTGCACTGCGTCAGGAAATAAGTTGGAGTAGCACCAATAGGTCTTGTCGAGGAGGAGTTCATGGCCATGGTAGTCTGATCCCTGATCACCAGCAGTGCCAGAAAAGTAGTCATGATCATGATAGTCCATTTGTTTCACAGGGATGTGGATCAGGTCAGTTGCATTCCTTACTATCGATAGCTGAGGATCAAGCTATGGGACCATCTACAGTAAGAGGTACTATTCTAGTAGAATCTACTATTGTATTTTATTTATTTGATAGAGGTGCTTCAAACTATTTTATTTATGTATCTATCTTGGAAAGTTTTGGACTAGAGATACTGTATCAGTATGGTGTAATAACCCTTGATACACCATTGGGAATATGGATGGAGGGCATACACTAGTGAATGGACTATTCCCTTGAGGTTGGTATTTACCCTTTCTTGTGGAATCTCTTTGTTTTCAAGATGATGGGATTCGATGTCATTCTCGAGATGGACTGGTTAGTACACTATCATGCCTTTGTAGACTGTTGTCACCGTATAATTTCTTTTACATCACTAGATGGAACCAATTATCTTTTCAAAGGTGAGTGGGATGTCCAGGCTGGGAGAGTAGGACCAAAGAATCATGTTTTAGGTGGAGTGACCGCCCAGATTGAAAATCTTTTCATGGAGGATCAGGGTTTTCTTAAAACTAATTTCCCTCCAGTAGTTGATCATTTCAGGGAAATATTTTTGGATGAATTCTCTAGAGTACCTCCTAAGAGAGAGGTAGAGTTTACAATTGAGCTTGTTCCAAGAGTAGCTCCAGTGTCCATTCCTCCATACATGATGACACCTACTGAGCTTCAGGAGCTCAATCGATAGATAGAGGACTTAGAGGCCAAAGGCTTTATACGGACTAATACATCTTCTTGGGGTTCACCCATGCTTTTTTCCAAGAAGGCAGATGGAACCTTATCTCTATACATGCATTACAGAAGGTTGAACTAGCTTACAGTCAAGAACCAGTATCCACTTCATCGAATAGATGATCTCTTTGACTAGATCCAAAGTGCAAAGGTGTTCTCTAAGATCGACCTAAGAACAGGTTATCATCAGGTGTGAGTTAGACCATCAGACATACCTCGAACAACCTTCCATAGCAGGTATGGTCTGTATGAGTATCTTGTTATGTCGTTCGGTCTTAAAAACACACCTTCTATTTTCATGGATTTGATGAATAGGGTTTCCATCCCTATTTGGACTCTTTTGTCATGGTCTTTGTGGATAAAATCTTGGTGTTTTTTCACACTCGTAACGACCATTCCAAACATCTTGATATCATTCTATTTACACTAAGAGAGCATCATCTTTATGACAAGCTTGCTAAATGTGACTCTATATCAACAAAGTCTGCTTCTTGGGTCATATTATTTCATAATCTAGAGTATCCCTTAACTCTGAAAAGGTTAGTGTTGCAGTTTTCTGGGAGCAGCCCAAGAACGCATTTGATATCAGGAGATTCTTGAGGCTGGCTAGATATTACATGCATTTAATACAAGAATTTTATCATATTTCTACACCTATTAATGGTCTTACAAAGAAGGGTGTCAAGTTCACATGGTTAGAAGCATGTGAGAAATACTTTTAGGATCTCAAAGGGAGGCTTGTCTTAGCACCGATTCTAATTCTTCCAGAACCTGGAAAAGGTTATATCATCTTCTGTGATACATCAAGCATTGGCCTTGGAGTAGTGTTGATGTAGGAAGACAAAGTATTTGCGTACGGATCTCAGCAGTTGAGGCCTCATGAGAGAAGTTACCCAATGCACGACCTTGAGCTAGCAGTAGTTATCCATTCCTTACATTGTTGGAGACACTATCTATTTGGTGACCACTTTGTGGTTTATACAGATCACAAAATCCTCAAGTATATCTTTTCTTAGTGCGACTTAAACCTCTGATAGAAAATATGGGTTTAATATCTACAATACTTTGATTTTGAGCTTACCTATATGCTTGGAAAAGGTAATGTGGTTGCAGATACACTGAGTCAAAAAACTCAAACATAGGTCGTACAAGAAACCATTGATGAATGGAAGTTAATGGCCCTATTTTCTGAGCATCATCTAGAGTTTCATGACATTCACAAGTAGTCTTACCTCTCAGCATTAATATTTACCTCTTCCTTCCTTGAGAAGGTGAAGAGTAGGAAATTTTTAGATCCTGAAGGTTTGGTTCTATGTGAGAGTATATCAGGAGATAACCCACCTCTAGATTGGTCTATGGATGGAGATGATTTCTTGTGTCTACGTGGACATATCTGGGTTCCTGCAGATGTGAGAGAGGAGTTGATGAAAGAGTCACACGCTTCATAGTGGGAAGTTCATCCAGGAATCTTGAAGATGTATCGAGATATGCGAGGCCAGTATTGGTGGCATGGAATGAAACTTCAGTTTGGAGGCTTCATCACTAGGTGTTCCACCTGTCAGCAGGTGAAGGTGGAGCACCAAAGACATGCAGGCTTGTTACAACCACTTCCAGTCCCGGAATGGGAAATGAAAGATGTTGCACTGTATTTTGTAGTCGGCTTACCTAGGCCCCAGAGGGGTTAACGATGCTATCTGGGTATTCATTGACCGACTAAAGAAACCTTCCCACTTCATTCCTATTTGGGAGAATTTATAAGTTGATGAATTGGGAAGGCTGTATGTCTGTGTGATCATACGACTACACGGAGTTCCACCTACTATCATTTCAAATAGGGATGCTCATTTCACTTCACGATTCTGGCAGGGTTTGCAGAAAGATATGGGAACTCAGGTTCTTCTAAGCAAAACTTTTCACCCTCAGACTGATGGAAAATCAAAACAGACAATACATGTTTTGGAGGATTTGCTCCAAGCATGCATCCTTGATTTCAGAGGTTCTTGGGAGAAGCATATCCCTCTCGTCGAGTTCTCCTATAATAACATTTTCTTGGAAAAAATTCAGATGGATCCTTTTGAGGCCTTATATGGTAGGCCATTTTATTCAGCCTTGTGCTGGATAGAGGCAGGTGAGGAAACCCTACTGGGTCCTCATCTTGTTCAAGAGACTTCAGAACAGGTCCAACTGATATGGAAGTGTATGACTACTGATCAATCTAGACAGATATCATATGTCGATCGCTGACAATGACCTCTTGAGTTCGAGATTGGGGATCATGTTTTTCTTCAGGAATCGCCCAGGCTAGGGCATAGGTGGTTAAGAAAATAGGGAAAGATATCACATCATTATGTCAGGCCATTCAAGATTCTAGAGAGAGTCGGGCCAGTAGCTTATCGGTTGATCCTACCTTATAGGTACCGTTCCATGAATGACGTATTTTATGTCTCGTAGCTTTTCCAATATCATGATAACCTGTCTCATACCTTTGATCCTGAGGAAGTTGAGTTAGATGTCGATGCTACCTTTGAGGAATATCCAATATGCATCGTTGACCGAAGCACAAAGGCTCTACAAGGAAAGTTCGTCCCTCTCATACAGGTGATATGAAAGCATGACAGAGTACAATACGAGACTTGGGAGAGGGAACCCAATGTACGTGCCCAATGACAAGAGCTGTTCTCAAATAGTGTTTCTTTACCCTTGGAAGGAGAACTCAATGGTGAGTTCTTTTAAGGTGGGAAGACTGTAAGAACCCAGTTTTTCACTCAGGTATGGATCCTTTAATTTTAGATCTAAATCTTTAATTTGGACCTTATATAGATTCCTTTTGAGTAAGAAAAGGTTCTGAGGGCGTCTGGGGCTTGTTTGGAGGTTAGAAAACCTCTTTTTGGGGAAATAGGCAAAGTTGTACGGTTTTCACACAGTTAGCGCATGGTTTGCCTAACGGTGTGGATTGTGTTTTTTTGAAAAATGGAACCTCACACGGTTGATGCATGACCATGCAACCAAACCATGTGAATGCCCCTTTTCCCCTAGTTTGGGCAGAACCATCTCACACGGTTTGTGCACGGTCTGACAAACCATGCAGACAAACCTTGCATAGGCTAAAAGCCTATGTAAAATGACCAAAATTCCCTTAATGATCTATTAATCCTTCCCCTTCCTCCTAATCCAAGAACTTGTATTATTTTCCCCCTTTTCTTATCTTTAGAGATTTTTAAGGCCTAATCTAGGGATCAAGAGATCTTCTTAATCGACATCTGATCTAGCTCCCCGTTCATCACGTTGGATGCACAACGGTAAGTAATCGAGTCCTCTTTATCCGTTCTTTTTCTCTTCCACTCTCGACCTAGATATCACAATGTGAGTATTTTTAACATTTCTTAGATCTAATCTGATCCGAGGAAAATCAAGGGCCAATACCGGAGGATAAGGATCGTACAAACCTAAGGTGGGTGGTCTATAACTCATCCCTAAAGTTCCTTGTTTTTGGAATGTTCATGTGGGGCCCACCAGTTTCATTGGAAACCATTTCTTAAATTAACATGCCATTATTATAGTCGTTAGAATCATATGATTATGTTCTTTCCAAATATGTGATTAGTTGTTAGTGGTTTTACCCACAAATCAATCCGCCTAATGTCAAAGGTTATGCCATAATTGGGTTTTAATGTTTTGGCACACTTGAGCCACCGTTCGAGTGTGCCTTTTCTTGACATTTCTAAAGGTGATACTTATTATAATAAATGGATTGTTGTTAATGATAATTTCATAATGGAATGTACCATGTATGCTCACCACTTGACCCACCTTAGTTAAGTTCTTAATTTTTTTATTAAATGTGAAATATGAAATGTAAAATGGAAAGTATACTAAGTATATAACTTGGATTTATCAAAAGATATTGAATAAAGGTTACATGACCGTATCACCCCTTTCCATGTTGATGGAAGGTAACGAAGTGAACCTAAATAATTGAATAATCTTTAATAGCTGACTAAGACTTGATTAAATGGTTGCAAGGATACTTTGCATATCCACACTAATGGAAGACATGAATTGGAACAATAAATAAATAGTTTCAAATCTACTTGACCTATCCAAACTAATGGAAGGCATGACTTGAACCAAATGAATTATTACATGATTAAACCATCAAATAGGAATAGAATGACTCAATCTCACCTTGGATTCTGAGAGGAGAATACCTTGGGTCTCGGGAACCCTATTCCGATTCAAGGATACAGTTTTCTTAGGCTGATACCCACCTAGACTCTGGTTATTATCTATTCCTTGGATGCCCAATATACTACCATTGGGTCCCATTTATTATTACATGATACCTCAGATACACTCCTTATATCCAACACTGACTAGTATGTTCCATAGTTAAATCCCATATGTCCCTATCTTTGCTTAGCCCCGTTTTACCTTGATCGATCACTACGGACTCGGTAGGCACCTTATCGTGGAATGACTTGGATTACGATCCTTGTATTACACTCGTACACCTTATCTAGACTCAGATACTACTAAGTTAGCTTTCTATGAGTTTATGTTACCTTGGATTTTATCATGTACCTCCCTCACTGGATATCATTTTCAAGTTGCCTTGTTACGTCTTGGGACCTTTACTACTTATACTATCATGATGTGTTGTTAGTGTTGGCTATGATTTATGTGACCTATTAACATTAAATGGTAATTACTTAATTAATGAAATGGTTACATGTTCAGACACAAGCCAAAGGTAGAAGCAGGTACTTGGATATTTAGTTACATTGTACTATTTTCTTTACTTTATATATCCATGCCTACACACTGCTATATTCCATTACACGGGATGTATGTTATAGACACCATTGGTGGTGGTCCCCTTAGATTTATCTCACACCCTCTCTAGGCACCGTTTGGTACCCGAAGTAGATTATATTATTGCAGGTGTGGACAAACGGAAGTATACAACTTCTAACACTTGACCGCTGCAGGTCGACTACGAAAGTTAATTTTGGGATGTTTTTAAAGTAGAATAAAATAAACTTAAAGGAGTTTATTTTATTTCCATTTAAAATTTTGTAGCGTGGAGACGTAGCGATGCAGTGACTCGGCAACCCATTCTCCATTCATAAATGAAATAACGTGACAACTCTGTTTTAAAAGTGAAACAGTAATGCTGAAACACGTTCCCTCCATTAATTAGGGGTAGGGTCCAACATTAGAATTCATAACACCAGAGAATTTCTCTGGAACACTGGGTAGTGCTCTTGTTGGCGACAACAGTTTCGAGATCAAAGCTTGGATCTAATGCCAATGAACGACAGATCAAGATTTTTCTTCATCAGATCATCAACGATAACGAATCCACGATAGAAAATGAACTAATCACAGGTAATGGGTTTATTGTCTGTGTGAATCTATTCCCTGTTCTTTCTTTCAATGAAGAATATAGATCAACCCACCAATAGTTTGAACTGAAGATCGATCATTCATGCAGGAGGTGTACTATTTTTGTGGGATTAAAGGGGGTTATACTGTAGAGACCCAAATCTTGACATACATGGACATTACATTACTTTTTCAAAATACTTAATACATAACAAAAACATACACCAAAGGACCGTAATAGTTTAGGGTCTTTGGAAACTCGGAATATAATCTTCTAATCTTGGTGAAAGATCTTCAACATCTCCCATAAAGATATTCCCCTTTTATTTTCTTACCTAAAACCTTTATTTAAATCATGGGGAAAAGAAAACATAAAAAAGGGTGATCTCAAATTCCCATTAAAGGTAAACATAGAGAACATAAAATAATCCATAAACATTTGAATGTAAAAACTTGAACATAAAATCTAAACATCAAAATCTTGAGCAAAGACATGAATCTTGGAAGTACGTAAGGCATATATCATAAGGGACCATAAATCATGATAAAATAGCATGGGAATAAAACATGTAATTGTGGAAAACCATTAAGAACATGATATGATTTCCATAGTAGCCAAGGCATTACCGTCAATACCATCTTAGTGTACAAAGTCCTTTTCTGAATCGAGTTCACTCCTCATTTCAGTCCTGTAACACTGAACCAGATTAACTTACCGTTCCATCCATGTCTATATCATGAGATATAAATCTTTACCCAATGCATTGTAAGGAGATATAGGTCCCACCCATATCATAATGAAATCATTCTTACTTGTGCCACAAAATAAACTTAAAACATTCATCATAACCCAAAGAATAAAATGTGTTTCATAAACATCATCCCATCATAACATAATCTATATAAAACAAATGGATATAATTTCATCATAATAGAAGTAAAACCATGTAAATCATAGAGAAATTATACTTGAAACATACACATACGAAATAATGTCATCTTAGATGGAAAATGGTTTTGATAAAACACTTGAAATGAATTCTTGAGGAAAATATCCTTTTTTCTTCAAAATCATTTTATTTTCAAAAAATGCCATGAAACCTTAAAAGAAAAGTATTTTGTTGAAAATAGTCATAAAATTTTGTAGAGGAAACTTCATTGAAATATGTCGTTATGAAACCGTAAAAATCCATTCATCCTGTATAAGTTAAAAATAATATTCTTCTCGTACTTTTGTCAGAAAAGTCAAAAAGTTCCTCGTAAGGTAAATAAAAGAAAGATTCCTTCCATAACACAAAGTAAAAGTCAAAGAGGGGTAAACATGAAATTAAACATACATGGAAGAATATTAAACACTTTATGAAAAACATTTTATGGGCATGGATGAAAAATATAACCTCAGTAAATACTTACATATAAGCAATCTCGGATAAAAATGAGATTTGAAAAATTATCCCTTACCTTATGTCTGATATGCTTCATATGTATCCAGACCTCCTGTATAATGATTTAAATAATTTTATTGACTTATTACAGAATCATATTAATTGTTATGATATCATATATGGTTCAATTATGACTTTATAATACCCGTTCTTTTATAAATTCCATGTTAAAGCAATGTTTTGGGTAAAATCGTTTCATTTATCGTACGTGTTTCAATTTGTTATTCTTGATATTATTATTAATTATATCATGATTGACTTACTTACAGAATCTAAATCATGATTTATATATCATATATATTCAGTATATATATATATATATATAATAGATAGATGAAGGAAATGAAATACACCGTTCATGGAGAGGGTAGACCGTACGTACGCATGAGTGCTGTTTTCCTTTCCTTATTAACTTGAATGGAATTAAGTAGATGACATACATATATATATACATATATCCAGTAGAATTACTATGTCATATATTTCATGATTAATTATTATATATACTTTATAATCATTCTTGAATTGTTAACATGGAAAATGAATCTCATCGCGTCGTGGAGACGGTAATCCGTATGTACGCACGAGCGATGATATTGTTCCCATATTTATTGAATGGAATTGGAGTGGATGATATAATATCATATAATAATTATGATGTTATAATAATCATATATAGTTATTCTTTACACCATTATACCCATCCAAGTTAGGTGGTGGTGGAAAAATAGATTACACCACGGCGTGGAGACAGTATTCCGTACGTACGCACGCGCGGTGATTTCGTTTTCCGTAGGATGGATAGAAGGTGAAATGAGGTTTTTTAATATTTATAATAACATATCAGTATATAATTAATACTGATTTTATTACTTTATAATGAAACAACTAAATAAGAAGAAGTTGAAGAAGAAAGTAACATGAAAGAATCCTTAGAAGAGATTACCTCTTCTTCGACGCACCTCCTTTAAAATTCTTCTTAGGGCACTAGAGTTGGCCTTTTGAGAAGACCAGAACCTCTATGATATAAATATAGAGGTTTATAAGAGGAATTGGCAGGGGTTGGCTGAGTTTCAAGGCTCCAAAGGGTGTGAATAAAAGAGGGAAGGGGTGCCCTTTTTATAAGGGAGGAGAGTGGCACCTTAGGAAAACTTAAAATATTATTTTATAATAAAGTAATATTCGATTTTTAATAGTTCCAAATTGATTTATTTAGAATCTAAGGTAGTTATGGGTCGAAATACTCTCAACCAATAGGTTTTAGACAAGATTAGGTTACTTTATTATCCTTATCATTTAGATTTAACTCTAAGTTAAATAATTTAACTTTTACCGTGTCTTTTTGTTTTCTTATACTATATGGTTAATAAACTTACTATAACAAGCCAAACGAACCCCAAGTGGTTAATTATTTATATATATATCCTTAAATAAGTCATTTGAAGGAACCTTATATTTTTAGGAATAAAATAACAATTAATAATATAATATTTGTTTTAAAAACTATTTTATGTCAATTTTGACACTATTTGGTACTTGATTTTTTTGAAAATCATAACAGCATGATTAATTCAAAAAACGTTAATTAAATCAATAATAAAATATAATATTAACCTATAAAATTATTGGAATTCATAAAAAGTCTAAAATTACATTTATTTGGGTATTTATAACATCAATTATGTTAATATTTCATTAATAAGGTAATTACTGCATCCTCATTGTGTCATAAATAAATTAAATTATTTAATGTCTAAAAATTATAAATAAAATAACATTATGTAGTAAATCTTTTTATCTTTATAATTAATATTTATATTCAAATTTATCTTATCTATAACCCTATATTAAAATGTTTTAGTTATTAAACTTTGATTTTAACTATTTTAATTCTTCTTTAAATAAAATAATAATAAATGTCCTAATCTAATCCAAGTGGACCTAAATGATAATATTTTATTTCTAAGGTTTTTTTGGTCGAATTAAACTTATCCAATAGAATTCTTACATCTGTTAGGGTAATAATAATATCATTTTTACCCTTAATTACCCTATTTACTTTTAACTGTGGTAAATAAAAGTAAAAAGTTACTATTCACCAAAAATTATTTTTATCTTATTGAACCAAATTTTACTCTTTGAAATTAACCATGTCTCTTGGATTTTCTAAATTCCACTCACAAAAGCGATAATATTATGTTTTATGTAAATTTTCAAATTCTCCTAGGAGGTGGGTAAAAGACGGTGAAAAATTCAATAAAATTTTTATGTATCTAAAATTATTATAAAATGACTTCAACTAATTACATTGAACTTATATAAGTATTATGTATCAATTTTTATCTAAAATAAATTTAAATCAAATAAATAATTATTTAAATAAAAAGTTGGTTTTTATATAGTAACCGAGTGTTTTCACTATTCATCAAAAATTGAAAGTTTTCAAAAAAATACCAAAAATTCATCCTAGGCTAATTTCGATATTCTGAATCCAAAAATGAAGTTCATTTTGAAAGATAAAATTTATAAAATTTTAAAAAGTGGATATTACTATTCATAACGACTAGTTTATATAACATATCATTGTTTAGTGAAATTTGGTATTGCATACAACACATGCTATCGTGGAAGGTCGCGATTGTGTGTAATCCAAGACAAGTCAGAGATGCATGTAGTGAAATCTCCTTTTGGTGTAGCATACAACACAAGAGATCAATGAAATTAAAAAGAATATTTTTCATCAAATCTTAGGGTGTTACATTCCACCCCCCTTAAAATGAATTTCGCCCTTGAAATTTGTCGAGGTTATAAATGGTTTACCACTCGAAAGATTATTTAATAGAAAACCACATCATAAAAAGGAATACCAAAACGTATCTTTAAAAACTAAAGTATAAAACATAATGGTTACCCAAATTAACTAATCACTGGGTTTCCACATAGGAGAACATAGGTGAAAATATGGATATGGAAGAGAAATATAACCATCATGTTCTGATGGAGAGTCGTAGAGAACATGGTTATGAAAAATCCAATAATCACAAAGCCATAAATTTGTGATGATTTATGGTAACATCTGATTCATCAGATATAAGGACACTAGGACAACAATTTTTTGTATTCAAGATCATTTCCCTAAAGTTGAAGAATTGTTGAATTAAAAGAAATACTTACTTGATTTTGGTACAATCTTATTGTTGTTTGTGCCTTGAACAATTTCCACATCATCTCTTATGGAAATGAAGTTGAATTTATCTTCCGTGAAGTGTTAGTAGATCATGCGATAGAATGATAGGTCATTCCATCTGTCTCAAACAAAAGGATAGTAAAAGTTATTAAATATACACAAGTCCATCTATAGTGAGATTAATCATATATGGTTCCTAAAATGGACTTATACTTCATATATCATACTGATTAAAATAATAAAACTAGTTTCTACTAACCAAGGACTTCCTGTAGGCCAGTGGTATGCGATAAAGGCCTGTCGCACTTTAGTTGTGGGTTCGATTCCCACAGCCTTGTCCGACGTGACGGGTTGTCACCCATCTTACAGGTTGTCCTTTTTCTAAAACTATACTATTACAAAATTCCAGAAATAATATTGAAAAAAATGTTCTAGCCTTAATCAATACTATCTGATGTCTGACACAATCCATTCTAATCATTAGGCTTATCTAAAATACTTCTTTCCAAGCTCATAGTATAAAGAAAACAATTACTAGAAATGTCATCTACCGATCATGTAAATACTATCATTTATCCCCCATATATCATACGATATATCTTGTTGGTCACATTCCAAACATGTGAATACCTTAATCATGTATTCTCTTGAAAAATAAATTACCATAGAACCTTAGTGAAAACATGAATGCTATCTAAATTTAACACTTTTCACATACCAAAATCCCAAAATTTCTATATACTCAAATTATGATATAACTTTGTACTTATATCAGTCATGAGCTGAATAATACTATCAAACATCTCATTATCTCCTTATCCCTTCACTATGCGCATATCATCTACTTTCCAAAAATATTACAATCAATTTTCATGGTTACTGGTACCATATAATTATTGAAAACCAATACATAGATATTCCAAAATTCCATGATGCCATAAATGAGATTCCAGGATACTATTTTGAAATCTCATTACATAAAAACTTAATCATTACACAATATCATTTTCATACTCCACATCACAAATAGTGATCACATGTGACTTCCCTTTATCCTTTTCCTTAAGTGGTTGCTCATGTCGATCATCATTAACCCTTGGATTAGGGAATTGATTAGAATAATGCCTCATTTCCTTGCACTTGAAGCATTGAAGTGTTGGTGGAGCGTTCTCTATAGTCTTTTCTTTATTCACATCATTAACAACCCTTTTTCCATTACTTTGACACTCAGCTGCTCGATGACCTTATTTTCCACACTTAAAACATTTTCTAGTCCCTTTAAGACAATCTCCACCATGCTTCTTTCCACACTTTGAGCATAAAGAAACATTCATCTTTTTTTCACCATTATTCTGATATTTCTCCTTGAACTCCATCTTTCGTTTCTTTTCAAAACCATGAGATGGATATGTTACACCAACTTCCAGTTCTACCTTGATAGCACAACACACAATTTCTTCTAGCTACTAAAGTCTCTTATAGCTAATTCCCATCGAAGACTTGGTTTTAAGCCACTGAAAAATCGATCAACTTTACATTCAGGTTGGATGATAAAACCAGATGCATACCTTGCAAGTCTTGAAAAATTCGCTTCGTATATACCAACAGATTCATCATCCTTCTGATTAAACTCAAGGAACTCCTTTTCCATATTTGTTCGAAGAATATAAGGGAAGTACTTATTGAAAAACAAGTTCTTGAACTCGTCCCATTCCACGGATTCAATTTCATCTTGGGGCCTTCTATTATTAATTAGAGTCCACCACTAGTCTGCTTCTCCTTCTAAACGTTAAATATCTAGAATGACTTTATCATGTTCCGAACATCAAAGTATGGAAAATATCTTTTCAATGGTACTGATCCATTGTTCAACAACAAGTGGATCAGAAGAACCACTGAAAGAAGGTGGACGTTGCCTCATGAAGGACTCAATAGAATATTGTTCCATTCTCTGCTCATTTGGAAGTCCAGAATGATTCATAGCTTGTGTAAGTATAACAATAAGATTTTGAACTCCATCTCCCATAATGTTGGTTTGTTCATGAGGAAAATCATTGCAACGTTCATTACATTGATCAACACGGTTCCTTCAGGTTCCAGCAATGGTCTAAAACCCAAAAAGAATAGTGTGAGAAGAAAAAATCATGCTAGGGAAAAAAACATAATAAAGGGAAAGTACCTTCAATATCTAACATCTTAGGTATATTTCTAGGATTGTTACTGTAATTCTAGGACTATAACCTATACTTATACTTAACCTTAGGGATATCCCTAGACATACCATATAAATATCTCTAGGGATCTCACTAAAGTTTTCACATCCTAGTTTCTAAAGGTTAACTAAACCTTTCCTCTAATACCAACTGTAGAGACCCCAATCTTGATGTACATGGACATTAAATTACTTTTTCGGAATACTTAATACATAACAAAAACATACACCAAAGGACTGTAATAGTTTAGTGTCTTTGGAAACTCAAAATATAATCTTCTAATCTTGGTGAAAGATCTTCAACATCTCCCATAAAGATATTCCCCTTTTATTTTCTTACCTAAAACCTTTAATTAAATCTTGGGGAAAAGAAAACATAAAAATGGGTGACCTCAAATGACTAGTAAGGGTAAACATAGAGAACATAAAACAATCCATAAAAATTTGAATGTAAAAACATGAACATAAAATCTAAACATCAAAATCTTGAGCAAAGACATGAATCTTGGAAGTACATAAGACATATATAATAAGGGACCATTAATCATGATAAAATAGCATGGGAATAAAACATGTAATTGTGGAAAACCATTAATCACATGATATGATTTCCATAGTAGCCAGGGAATTACTTCCAAGACCATCATAGTGGACAAAGTCCCTTTCTGAATCGAGTTCACTCCTTGTTTCAGTCCTGTAACACTGAACCGAATTAACTTACTGTTCCAACCATGTCTATCTCATGAGATATAAATATTTAACCAATTTATTTGAGGGAGATATAGGTCCCACCCATATCATAATGAAATCATTCTTACTTGTGCCACAAAATATACTTAAAACATTCATCATAACCCAAAGAATAAAATGGGTTTCATAAACATCATCCCATCATAACATAATCCATATAAAACAAATGGATATAATTTCATCATAAGAGAAGTAAAACCATGTAAATCATAGAGACATTATACTTGAAACATACACATATGAAATAATGTCAACTTAGATGGAAAATGGTTTTGATAAAACACTTGAAATGAATTCTTGAAGAAAATATCCTTTATTCTTCAAAATCATTTACTTTTCAAAAAATGCCATGAAATATTAAAAGAAAAGTATTTTGTTGAAAATAGTCATAAAATTTTGTAGAGGAAACTTCATTGAAATAAGTCATTATGAAACCGTAAATATCCATTCATGCTGTATAAGTTAAAAATAACATTCTTCTCATACTTTTGTCGGAAAAGTGAAAAAGTTCCTCGTAAGGTAAACAAAAGAAAGATTCCTTCCATAACATGAAGTAAAAGTCAAAGAGGGGTAAAAATGACATTAAACATAATTGGAAAAATATTAAACACTTTATGAAAAACATTTTATGGGCATGGATGAAAAATATAACCCCAGTAAATACTTACGTATAAGCAATCTCAGATAAAAATGAGATTTGAAAAATTATCCCTTACCTTATGTACGATATGCTTCGTATGTATCCATACCTCCTGTATAATGATTTAAATAATGTTATGGACTTATTAAAAAATCATATTCATTGTTATGATATCATATATGGTTCAATTATGACTTTATAATACCCGTTCTTTTATAAATTCCATGTTAAAGCAGCGTTTTGGGTAAAATCGTTTCATTTATCGTACATGTTTCGATTTGTTGTTATTGATATTATTATTACTTATATCATGATTTACTTACTTCCAGAATGTAAATCATGATTTATATATCATATATATTCAGTATATATATATATATAATAGATAGATGAATGAAATGAAATACACCATTCATGGAGACGGTAGGCCGTACGTACGCATGAACGTTGTTTTCCTTTCCTTATTGACTTGAATGGAATTAAGTAGATGACCTACATATATATATACATAAATTCAGTAGAATTATTATTTCATATATTTCATGATTACTTATTATATATACTTTTTAATCATTCTTGAATTGTTAACATGGAAAATGAAAATCATTGCGTCGTGGAGACGGTAATCTGTACGTACGAACGAGCGATGATATTGTTCCCATATTTATTGAATGGAATTGGAGTGGATGATATAATATCATAGAATCAGTATGATTTTATAATAATCATATATAGTTATTCTTTACACCATTATACCCATCCAAGTAAGGTGGTGGTGGAAAAACATATTACACCACGGCGTGGAGACGGTATTCCATACGTACGCACGCACGGTGATTTCATTTTCCGTAGGATGTATAGAAGGTGAAATGGGGTTTTTTCATATTTATAATAACATATCAGTATATAATTAATACTGATGTTATTACTTTATAATTAAACAAATAAATAAGAATAAGTTGAAGAGGAAAGAAACTTGAAAGAATCGTTCGAAGAGATTACCTCTTCTTCGACGCACCTCATTTAAAATTCTTCTTAGGCCACTAGAGTTGGTCTTTTGAGAAGAAAAGAACCTCTATGATATAACTAGAGAGTTTGAGAAGAGGAATTGGCAGGGGTTTTCTGAGATTTAAGTCTCAAAAGGGTGTGAATAGAAGAGGGAAGGGGTGCCCTTTTTATAAGGGAGGAGTGGGACACCTTAGGAAAACTTAAAATATTATTTTATAATAAAGTGATATTCGGTTTTTAATCGCTCCAAATTGATTTATTTAGAAGATAAGGTGAGTATGGGTCAAAATCCTCTCAAAAAATAGGTTTTATATTAGTTTAGGCCACTATTGTATCCTTATCATTTATATTTAACTCTAAGTTAAATAATTTAACTTTTACCATGTCTTTTTGTTTTCTTACATTATATGGTTAATAAACTTACTATAACAAGCCAAAAGAACCCCAAGTGGTTCATTATTAATATATATATCCTTATCTAAGTCATTTGAGCGAACATTATATTTTTAGGAATAAAATTACAATTAATAATATAATATTTTTTTTAAAAACTATTTTATGTCAATTTTGACACCATTTGGTACTTGATTTTTGTGAAAATCATATCAGCATGATTAGTTAGAAAAAAATTTAATTAAATCAATACTAAAATATCATATTAACCTATAAAATTAGTCGAATTCTTAAAAAGTCTAAAATTACATTTATTTGGGTATTTATAACATCAATTATGTTAATATTTCATTAATAAGGTAATTATTGCATCATCATTGCGTCATAAATAAATTAAATTATTTAATGTATAAAAATTATAAATAAAATACCATTATGTAGGAAATATTTTAATATTTCTAGTGAATATTTTTATTTGAATTTATCTTATGTATAACCCTATATTAAAATGTTTTAGTTATTAAACTTTGATTTTAACTATTTTAATTCTTCTTTAAATAAAATAATAATAAATTTCCTAATCTAATCCAAGTGGACCTAAATGATAATATTTTATTTCTAAGGTTGTTTTTGGTCGAATTACAATTATCCAATAGAATTAGGACATGTGTTAGGGTAATAATAATATCATTTTTACCCTTAATTACCCTATTTACTTTTAACCGTGGTAAATAAAAGTAAAAAGTTACTATTCACCAAAAATTATTTTTATCTTATTGAACCACATTTTACTCCTTGTTATTAACCATGTCTCTTGAATTTTCTAAATTCCACTCATAGAAGTGGTAAAATTAAGTTTTATGTAAATTTTTAAATTCTCCATGAGGTGGGTAAAAGACGATGAAAAATTCAATAAAATTTTTATATATGTAAAATTATTATAAAATGACTCCAAAAAATTACATTGAACTTATATAGGTATTATGTATCAATTTTTAACTAAAATAAATTTAAATAAAATAAATAATTATTTAAATAAAAATTCGGTTTTTAAATAGTAACTCAGTGTTTTCACTATTCATCAAAAATTGAAAGTTTTCAGAAAAATATCAAAAATTCACCCTAGGATAATTTCAATATTCCGAATCCAAAAATGAAGTCCATTTCAAAATATAAAATTTTTAAAATTTCAAAAAGTGGGTATTACTATTCATAACGGCTAGTTTATATAACATATCATTGTTTAGTGAAACTTGATATTACGTACAACACACGCTATCGTGGAAGGTCGCGATTGCGTCTAATGCAAGCCAAGTAAAGGATGTGTGTAGTGAAAGCTCATTTTGGTGTAGCGTACAACACAATACATCAATGAAATTAAAAAGAATATTTTTTATAAAATCTCGGGGTGTTACATTCTACGCCCCTTAAAATGAATTTCACCCTCGAAATTCGTCGGGGTAATAAATGGTTTACCACTCGAAAGTTTCTTTAATAGAAACCCACATCGTAAAAAGGAATACCAAAACTTATCTTTAAAAACTAAAGTATGAAACATAATGGTTACCCAAATTAACTAATCACTAGGTTTCCACATAGGAGAACATAGGTGAAAATATGGATATGGAAGAGAAATATAACCATCATGTTCTGATGGAGAGTGGTAGAGAACATGGCTATGAAAAATCCAACAATCACAAAGCCATAAATTTGTGATGATTTATTTAAAGACCCGTAAAATTCAAGGGAAATTTTTTCTTAATTTTCTTTGTAATTTTACAAGAATGCGGTTTTTGACGACACCTGATTCCGAGGCCCGGTGTGCCCGGAATAAATTTCTGAAGTTTGGCTCAGGAACGTTCAGTGAATGAACGAGCGAGAATTTCTAACTCTTGAAACGGTTCTTGGAATCGAATTCCGAGGGCACTGATGGAACCGCAGTGCCGGTAATTGCTTAGGAACTCCTGTTCCGGAGTTGCGTTTACACAAGTGTTGATGATAAAAATTGTGGAAGTTTATTTTATAATTACTCTATAATTTTTATTATTTTTACTCTAAGTGTTAGTTCTTGATGGAAGTTGGGTAACCACCCAACCTCTATTGGGAGGTTATGAGGGTGGTGGGGCCCACACGAACCCCACCCCTTCATATCCTCTAACCCCCTCAACTCCCACTTTAATTTTGTTAACCTAATTTATAACTTATGACTTAAATGTAATAAGTTTAATGAGGTGAGTTGTGTGTGGTTAAATTGAATTTCAACTCTTGAAATTCAAATGGTTAGGTTGTGTTAATAAAATAAGACTTGGTCTTATTTTATTTTGTTAGAGTTTTGCAACCTTGAGAGGATTGGGAAGCGTGAGTCTTCTTCTTCTTCAACCTCGACGAAGAACGCGAAGAACACCTCCGCTGAAGAACGCGACGTCTTCTTCCAATGACGTCTCCCCTTCGAACGTACCTCGACGACAACGGAATCGACGTTCGTTCTCCGCGACATCGACCCGCGACGCGACGTCTCTTTCTGCAACGGTTCTTCGGCGACGTCGTATCCGCGATGTGACGTCCTTATTCCGCGTCGTCTCTTCCGCGACGGTTTTCCGCGACAAAATCTCCATCAACGACTTAGAATCCTCGCTTCGCGACGTCGACGTTCATTTTCCGCGACGCCCGACCTCCGCGACGCTCGTCTTCCGCGGCTCGTTGACGAACACCATTCTTGAAACCGAGGTAGGGAATTTAAATTGTGATTGTTGGTGAACCCTCGTTTACTCCCTTCTAAATCTAAGAATTCGGTTCAACTAAATTTTAAGTTGATCCGCGAAGATTATTTTCCGGGTTAGGATTATTTTTATGATTCTTTTTATTTAATAGGTTGTAGGGGAATTTTATTTGTTTCCTCTTAACCTTGAGAAAAGAACAATGAGCACGGACCAACCATTACCCGGTTGATCCACGGACCGTTCGTCCATGCGAGGTTACTTTTGTTGGGTGTCGTCTAATTTCATGGTTAAGTATGAGCTCAATAATTTGTTGGGAACAAATGTTGGACTTTCCAATTGATATCACTTAACGCAGAGGGCGCGAGCCGAACGAACACGGCCCGACAACCCTCCGTAGTTTGTTTTTGATGCGCAGTTTTGGCGATGACGAGAAAGAGGACCCGTATTGGAGTTTTGAGGCATCCATTCTGAAGATCTTGATCCGAGAAGACTACCGGAAAAGACCGCAAGCGAATCGGACCACCGGAGCGCGTCCGGTGGTCCGCAGAAGGCGGCGGCCGCACGCCACCTCGGCGCGGCGGCGCCGGCAACCAGCGGCGGCGGCGCGCCACCGGAGGAGCCCGCCACGGCTGTGCCGCGACGGTACAGCAAGTGGCCAGTTTTTCCGGCCGCGGGTGATCTGGAGGCGGGACCCCGAGGGTCCCGTGTGTGAAGTAACGGCCGGCCTTAGGCCGGCCGAGTTTCGGAAGAACCGGGGGTTGAAACCCCCGGTGGTGTCAATTTCGGCGGTCCCCCGCGTGGGGGGCCGTTTTCATCAAATGCGCGGCATAATGCCGCGCCGTTAGTAAAATAAAGGTGGGAAGCCCCCCCCCCCCCCCAACTTTTTCAAATGGCTCGGCCTTAGGCCGAGCCGGACAGCGCGTTGGGTGCGCTGTGCCCAGCCGGACCGGCCGCCTGGCCGGTCTGCCAGGCCGGGCCACGCTGTGTCGGGCTGCTCCCAGCCGGGATGGGCCGTGCCGGACCAGGCCGACCCGGACCCGGGGCGGGTCGACCCGGTTCGGGCCGATCGAGGGGGTCTCGGGCCGGGCCCGAAACCCCCATTTTCAGACCGTTTGGGTTCAATTGCCCATAACTCGGGCTATGGACCCCCGATCGACGCGCCGTCAATGGAAACGCGATCCTTGGATCGAGAAGGTCGTTTCGGTATATCGCACTCAAGTTTTTGGATTACTTTGAGTTCGGCCGGGTTGGTTCGTACACGAAACCAACCGGGCCCTCGGAGCGGAAACACTCATATCTTGAGCTACGAACATCCGATCGACGTGCCATCGACTTCGTTGAATTCCTCTAAGTGAGAAGGATCTTTTGGAATACTCCGCCCGAGGTTTGGACGTAGGTGGAGTATGGTCGGGTTGGTTTTGCCTTAAAAACCAACCGGGCCCCTAGGACGAAAAAGCCAATAACTCTCAGACCGGGCGACCGATTGACGCACCGTCTGCGATGTTGAGTTCCTGTTGACGATACAGAACTTTTGGATACATCAACTCTGGACTATGTGTCAGTTGATGTATCGGCCTCTCGGCTCGTGGAGCGGACCCTCCCGAACGAGCTTGCTGTGTGCGGGAGCCCTAGAGCTGACTGCGACTGCTACTGTGACGACGACGACTGTGCAGAGATCCTCAGTGGATTCGACGACAACGAATTTAGCACTCAGCGGTCCTATGTGGATCAGTGCTACCGATCCTGTGCGGGTCCGATCCTGTGTGGGTCAGCGCTCAGCGGTTCTGTGTGAGCCAGCGCCTACAAATCTTGTGTGGGTCTGATCCTGTGTGGGTCTTTGCGGGGGTTAGTTTCCTACCGATCCTGTGTGGGTCTTTGCGGGGGTTAGTACCTATCGATCCTTTGTGGGTCCGACGACTTATATGGATCAGTGATCATCTCTATCGTCTTTCGAAGAAATATACCTGTGTGAGCTGAATCCTGTTTTGCTTTCCTGTGTGGATTGTGTTGTGCTATCCCGTGTGGATTACTTTTTTCTTTCCTATGTGGATTGTGTTGTGCTATCCTGTGTGGATTAAATTTTGCTTTCCTGTGTGGAATACGTATACTTCCTGTGTGGACTGGGTTGTACTTGGGCTTGGAGGTTGGAGCGTACTGGAATTGATGACTTAGGTATATGTATGGGCATATACCTAAGCAGTGTCGATTGTTACTTCGTGATTCTATCTTTCTTTTGTGGTTTATCGTTTTTGGATTTTTGGAGACCTTCGGGGGTCACGGGGTCCCTACTGAGTAGCTTATACTCACCCCTGCACGGGCTATGCCCGCACTACGTTGTGTTGGTTGCAGACGACGGACAACGTTGATCGTGGTTAAGGCTTGCAGAGCAGGACGGTACCTGCAGGTGGACCACTGGGCGGGACGTACTCGGAGCAGACGGCGGGACCCGAGGAGCAGTGGAGCTATCTGTACCCACCCTTCCGGTGGGAATTCCAGTGGACAGCTCGGCGTAGAAGCTTTTACTTTTTAGTTGTTGTTTTCCCTTTCGAGTTTTACTTTACTTTCAGTCTGGGTTTGTATACTGGCCCATTTACTTTTCCACACTTACTATTGTACCAGTTTTTACTTAGTGTTTACTTTTTCCACTTGCTTACTCTGAGGTGCTTGTTTACTTTACAAAGGCAATGCCTTCCCTTTTTACCAGGATTTGCGCCTTGGTGCTAGTCTCCAGCCCCTGGCCTATGGAAGGCGGGCTTGGGGTAGTCACGGCACGGGCCCCGAGGACGGGTCGTGAGAAATTGGTATCAGAGGAGTTCGGTTCTACCGCAGACTCTGATCTTTCTTCTATGTGAAGAAATAGTGTTAAGCGTATTGGGTGTGGTTATCAGTCCAGGGAGTCCAGTGTTGGTGCGGCGGTCGACGTATCCGTACACCAGGACCCTGACTTCTGATTTCCGACTTAATGCATGAAAATATTGATTGCGTGTGTGTTTCAAGTTTTCTTTTTGATTACTTTGTGTCAGATCACCAGGTATACTATTCTGACCATGGCGCACCTGTTTCCTTTTCAGGATGGCCCCACGACGGCAGCCATCTAGGGTTCCGAGAGTCAAGCGTGACGACAGCCCACCGAGCGATGAGGCCTCGGTGCAGGGCCCTTTGTCAGCAGTGGCACCGGCGGTAGCTCTACCCGCCGAGCCACCGATGCTTCCAGCCCTAGCCGCTGATGATGCACGTCGCCTTAGTGCACTGCATGAGTTCCAGCGCCAGCGAACGCCTAGGTTCCGCGGGGAGACGGACCCCCAGCCAGCCGAGGACTGGCTGGAGGCAGTGGTGAGAGTTTTTCGGTTAGTGAGGACACCAGCAGACCTCATGGTGATCCTTGCTGCGAGCCTACTGCACGCAGCAGCGGGCCGATGGTGGAGCTTGATGATCCAGGTGCACGATGAGGCATCTCTACTTTGGATGGACTTTGAGAGCCTCTTCCGCTCGGAGTTCGTCCCGGCCACCCTCCGTGCGGTGCGTATTCAGGAGATTCTTTAGCTGCGGCAGGGCAGCATGACGGTCGCCCAGTACTCGGCGAGATTTACCGATCTCTCGCGCTACTCGACTGACATGGTACGAGACCCATTCTTCTGGGCCCGGACCTTTGAGTAGGGATTGAGACACGAGATCAGGGCATCGCTGATCTCCCTCAGCATTCTGACTCAGGCAGGAGTACTAGAGAGAGCCCTTCTGATCGAGAGTTTTCTTGCTGAGACTTCTCCAGCAGCGAGACCTACCGCAGGGTGGCAGGTAGCGGAGTCTTCGGCAGCAGGTAGCCGACGGATGACTCATGGGTCCAGGCAGACCAGACCTTCCGGCAGACGACCTCAGGACACTGGATCAGCAGTGCGGGGCACACAGCGTGGGGCCAGTCTTTCGAGAGGCAGGCAGTGCTACTCATGCGGCGGGAAGGGCCAAATGGCTCGTGATTGCACGACCCACCGTGCCGAGGAGCAGCAGAAGGTTGAGGGACCACTGAGGCAGAGGCAGAGGGTCGACCATGGCGGTTCGCAGGGAGGAGGCGGACGAGGCAGAGGATCTGGCCGAGCAGCAGGTGGTGGGCGACGCTTTGAGGCTTTACCACCACCACCACCAGGAGGTCCACCCCGACCTCAGGGGAGAGCACAGCTTCAGGCAGCTGAAGCTTATGATCATGGAGCACCGGAAGTGGGTGGACTAGTGCGTGACTAGCACCAGGCATAGAGTCCTTTTCCCATAATGCCTCTAGCTTCGTAGTTTGTGTTGCCTTGTGTCCTTGTACTTTGAGTTGAAGTAATAAAAGACACTTGCATTGGTGACTTTTTCTTTCTTGTCTTTTGTTTGTTTTTACTAAGAGGTTCCGGTTAAAAACTGTTGACTTGACCCTCACATGTGAGATTCTTACTGGAGGAGTCCCAGTGACCACACACTGATGCCGACAGTGTGAATCAATCCTTGGAGGTGAGAGTAATGGTTGGATCTCTTGGTAGCAGCATCGATGCCTTACGACGTCATCCATGCCATAAATTAACTAATCATGACAGGATTGACTGTATTAGGCAAGGAACGTGGTTCATCCAGGGAATGAAACTGGATTTCACTTTTCGGCAAAGGAGAAATCTTTGCAGCTTTTCAGAACGTTAAGGAGGAAGGGGAAACCCTTCGTGTGGTCAGACAGATGTCAGAAGAGCTTCCAGGAGCTGAGACAGAGATTGACCAGCACACCTATCTTGAGGTTTCCTGAGGAGGGAGTAGGGTACATAGTCTATTGCGATGCATCAGGGACCGGACTCGGATGTGTCCTGATGCAGGAGCGGGTAGTGATCGCCTATGGATCACATCAGTTGAGGCCACATGAGCAGAACTACGCTACCCATGACCTGGAGTTAGCAGCAGTGGTCTTCGCCCTGAAGACACGGCGACACTACCTGATGGGCGAGCGCTTTACAGTCTTTTCTGACCATCAGAGTCTCAGGTACATCTTCTCTCAGAAGGACCTGAACCTGAGACAGCGGCGATGGCTCGAGTTCCTCCAGGACTATGACTTTGAGATAGTCTATACTCCTGGGAAGGGGAACGTAGTAGCCAATGCCCTTAGCAGGAGGACATACATTCAGCTACTTGAGGAGGCGACAGAGCAGCTAGCCGCTTTGCAGATATCCTTCATGGATAGAGATGGATCAGCCTTCCTTCAGTCTCTCACAGTCACTCCTCCACTACTATAGCGGGTCAGAGAGGCACAGTGTGGGGACACCGACTGTGAGACGCGGCATGCACATATATCCTCAGGACAGGCACCTGATGGTTTCTCCTTTGGAGCAGAGCACGACATCCTTTTTAGAGGACGTACCATGGTACCAGTCGCTTTACGTGAGGAGGTGCTGAGAGAGTTTCACACTTCTCCTTTGGAGGTACATCCTGGAGTGGATAAGATATACCAGGATCTTAGACGACAGCACTGGTGGCCGGGCATGAAGAAGGCTATGGCAAAGTTTGTTTCTCGGTGCCTCACCTGCCAGCAGGTGAAGGCTGAGCACCAGGTACCAGCAGGCTTGGTACAGCCCTTGAAGGTTCCAGAGTGGAAGTGGGACGGAATATCTATGGACTTCGTGACTGGACTTCCACGTACTTCCAGAGGCCACGACTCCATTTGGGTGATTGTCGACCGACTCACCAAGTCGGCTCACTTCTTACCCATCCGAGAGCAGGGCTCAGTGGAGAGCTTGGGGCGTATTTACGTTCAGGAGATTGTTCGGCTTCACAGTGTGCCATCATCTATCATCTCCGATCGAGATGCTCGCTTTACTTCCCGACATTGGAAGGGGTTGCAGGAGGCGTTCGGGACGCAGCTACATCTGAGCACAGCCTTTCACCCTCAGAAGGATGGTCAGACAGAGAGGACCATTTAGACTCTCGAGGACATGCTCCGCGCATGTGTCCTCAACTTTGGTCGCAGCTGGGAGGACCACCTACCCTTGGTGGAGTTTGCGTACAACAACAGCTACCACTCCACCATCGGGATGACACCGTACGAGGCGTTGTACGGCCGACCTTACAGATCTCCTTTTTGCTGGACAGGCCCTGGGGAGCCATCACTTGTGGGACTGGAGATGGTCCAGGACACGACAGAGAATGTCTAGGTCATCCAGGAGCGGATGATGACAGCTCAGAGCCGGCATAAGTCATACGCTGACAGGAGGCAGAGGTCACTAGAGTTAGAGGATGGCGACCACGTCTTCTTGTGTGTCTCACCTCGACATGGATTACGGAGATTTGGCCGAGGCGGCAAGTTATCTCCACGCTTCATCGGACCATTCCAGGTCCTCAGCAGAATTGGCGAGGTGGCTTATCGTCTGGCTCTACCACCTCAGTTGCACCGGGTGCATGACGTTTTCCACGTATCTCAGCTGAGGAGATACGTGCACGACCCGACGCACATCATTGACCATGGGGAGCTTGACGTTGACGATGGGGCGACTTTTGTAGAGGTCCCAGTGGAGATTGAGGATCACCAGGAGAGGGTCCTATGTGGATGGTCGATTCCTCTGGTGCGCATCAGATGGCAGCACGGGAACCTCTAAGAGAGCACTGGGGAGAGGGAGGCTCAGATGCGTGCTCAGTACCCACATTTGTTTCCTTAGTTTTGATGTATCTTTACAGGGACGTAAAGCCCTGAGGTGGGAGTAATGTAAAGACCCATAAAATTCAAGGGAAATTTTTTCTTAATTTTCTTTGGAATTTTACAAGAACGCGGTTTTTGACAGCACCTGATTCCGAGGCCCGGTGTGCCCGGAATCAATTTCCGAAGTTTGGCTCGGGTACGTTCAGTGAACGAACGAGCGGGAATTTCTAACTCTTGAACTGGTGCCCGGAATCGAATTCCGAGGGAACCGATGGAACCACAATGCCGGTAATTGCTTAGGAACTCCTGTTCCGGAGTTGTGCTTACACGAGTGTTGATGATAAAAATTGTGGAAGTTTATTTTGTAATTACTCTACAATTTTTATTATTTTTACTCTAAGTGTTAGTTCTTGATGGAAGTTGGGTAACCACCCAACCTCCCTTGGGAGGTTATGAGGGTGGTGGGGCCCACACGAACCCCACACCTTCATATCCTCTAACCCCCCTCAACTCCCACTTTAATTTTTTTAACCTAAGTTATAACTTATGACTTAAATGTAATAAGTTTAATGAGGTGAGTTGTGTGTGGTTAAATTGAATTTCAAACTCTTGAAATTCAAATGGTTAGGTTGCATTAATAAAATAAGACTTGGTCTTAATTTATTTTGTTAGAGTTTTGCAACCTTGAGAGGATTGAGAAGTGTGAGTCTTCTTCTTCTTCAACCTCGACGAAGAACGCGAAGAACACCTCCGCCGAAGAACGCGACGTCTTCTTCCAACGACGTCTCCCCTTCGAACGTACCTCGACGACAACGGAATCGACGTTCGTTCTCCGTGACATCGACCCACGACGTGACGTCTCTTTCCGCAACGGTTCTTCCGCGACGCCGTATCCGCGACGCGACATCCTTCTTCCGCGTCGTCTCTTCCGTAACGGTTTTCCGCAACGAAATATCTTTCAACGACTTCAAATCCTCGCTTCACGACGTCGACGTTCATTTTCCGCGACGCCCGACCTCCGCGACGCTCGTCTTCTGCGGCTCGTTGATGAACACCGTTCTTGAAACCGAGGTAGGGAATTTAAATTGTGATTGTTGGTGAACCCTCGTTTACTCCCTTCTAAATCTAAGAACGCAGTTCAACTAAATATTAAGTTGATCCGCGAAGATTATTTTGTAGGTTGGGATTATTGTTATGATTCTTTTTATTTAAGAGGTTTTAGGGGAATTTTATTTGTTTCCTCTTAAACTTGAGAAAAGAACAACGAGCGTGGACCAACCATTACCCGGTTGATCCGCAGACCGTTTGTCCATGCGGGGTTACTTTTGTTGGGTGTCGTCTAATTTCATGGTTAAGTATGTGCTCAATAATTTGTTGGGAACAAATGTTTGACTTTCCAATTGATATCACTTAACGTGGAGGGCGCGGGCCGAACGAACACGGCCCGACAACCCTACGCAATTTGTTTTTGATGCGCGGTTTTGGCGACGAAAAGAAAGAGGACCCGTATTGGAGTTTTGAGGCATCCATTCTGAAGATCTTGATCCGAGAAGACTACCGGAAAAGACCGCAAGCAAATCGGACCACCGGAGCGCGTCCGGTGGTCCGCAGAAGGCGGCGGCCGCGCACCACCTCTGCGTGGCGGCGCGCCGCTGGAGGAGCCCGCCGCGGCTGTGCTGCGGTGGTACATCAAGCGGCCGGTTTTGCCGGCCACGGGTGATTTGGAGGCGGGACCCTGAGTGTCCCGCGTGTGAAGTAACGGTCGGCCTTAGGCCGGCCGAGTTCCAGAAGAACCGGGGGTTAAAACCCCCGGTGGTGTCAATTTAGGAGGGCCCCCATGTGGGGGTCCATTTTCATCAAAGGCGCGGCATAATGCCACGCCGTTAGTAAAATAATGGGGGGCAGGCACCCCCCCCCCCATTTTCAAATGGCTCGACTTCGGATGAGCCGGACAGTTTGCTGGGCGCGCTGTGCCCAGCCGGACCGGCCGCCTGGCCGGTCTGCCAGGCCGGGCCACGCCGGGTCGGGCCGCCCCCAGCCGGGCCGGGCCGTGCCGGACTGGGCGGACCTGGACCCGGGGCGGGTCGAATCGGTTCGGGCCGACCGAGGGGGTCTCGGGCCGGGTCGGTCCAGGCCCGAAACCCCCGTTTTCGGACCGTTTGGGTTCAATTTCCCATAACTCGGGCTATGGAACCCCGATCGACGCGTCGTCAGCGGAAACGCGATCCTTGGATCGAGACGGTCGTTTCGTTATATCGCACTCAAGGTTTCGGATTACTTTGAGTTCAGCTGGGTTGGTTCGTACACGAAACCAACTAGGCCCTCAGAGCGGAAACACTCATATCTTGAGCTACGGACGTCCGATCGATGTGCCATCGACTTTGTTGAATTCCTCTAAGTGAGACAGATCTTTTGGAATACTCCACACGAGGTTTGGACGCAGGTGGTGTACGGTCGGGTTGGTTTTTCCTTAAAAACCAACCGGGCCCCTGGGACGAAAAAGCCAATAACTATCAGACCGGGCGTCCTATTGACGTGCTGTCTGTGACGTTGAGTTCCTGTTGACGATACAGAACTTTTGGATACATCAACTCTGGAATATGTGTCAGTTGATGTATCAGCCTCTCAGCTCGTAGAGCGGACCATCATGAACGAGCTTGCTGTGTGCGGGAACCCTAGAGCTGGCTGCGACTGTTATTGTGACGACGACGACTGTGCAGAGATCCTCAGTGGATTCGACGACGACGACTTCAGCACTCAGCGATCCTATGTGGATCAGTGCTACCGATCATGTGTGGGTCCGATCCTGTGTGGGTCAGCGCTCTGCGGTTCTGTGTGAGCCAGTGCCTACAGATCCTGTGTGGGTCCGATCCTGTGTGGGTCTTTGCGGGGGTTAGTTTCCTATCGATCCTGTGTGGGTCTTTGCGGGGGTTAGTACCTATCGATCCTTTGTGGGTCCGACGACTTAGATGGATCAGTGAGCATCTCTATCGTCTTTCGAAGAAGTATACCTGTGTGAGATGAATCCTGTTTTTCTTTCCTGTGTAGATTGTGTTGTGCTATCCTGTGTGGATTAGGTTTTGCTTTCCTATGTGGATTGTGTTGTGCTATCCTGTGTGGATTACGTTTTGCTTTCCTATGTTGAATACGTATACTACCTGTGTGGACTGGGTTGTACTTGGGCTTGAAGGTTGGAGCGTACTGGAATTGATGACTTAGGTATATGTATGGGAATATACCTAAGCAGTGTCGATTGTTACTTCGTGATTGTATCTTTCTTTTGTGGTTTATCCTTTTTGGATTTTGGGAGACCTTCAGGGGTCTCGGGGTCCCTACTGAGTAGCTTATACTCACCCCTGCACGGGCTATGCCCGCACTACATTGTGTTGGTTACAGAAGACGGACAGCGTTGATCGTGGTTGAGGCTTGCAGAGCAGGACGGTACCTGGAGGTGGACCACTGGGCGGGACGTACTCGGAGCAGACGATGGGACCTGAGGAGCAGTGGAGCTATCTGTACCCACCCTTTAGGTGGGAATTCCAGTGGACAACTCGGCGTAGCAGCTTTTACTTTTCAGTTGCTGTTTTTCCTTTCGAGTTGTACTTTACTTTCAGTTTGGGTTTGTATACTGGCCCATTTACTTTTCCACACTTACTGTTGTACCGGTTTTTACTTAGTGTTTACTTTTTCTGCTTTCTTACTCTGAGGTGCTTGTTTACTTTACAAAGGCAATGCCTTCCCTTTTTACCGGGATTTACACCTTGGTGCTAGTCACCAGCCCCTGGCCTATGGAAGGCGGGCTTGGGGTAGTCACGGCACGGTCCCCGAGGACGGGTCGTGACAATTTAATGTACCATATGATTCATCAGATATAAGGACACTAGGACAACATTTTTTTGTATTCAAGATTATTTCCCTAAAGTTGAAGAATTGTTGAATTAAAATAAATACTTACTTGATTTTGGTACAATCTTACTGTTGTTTGTGCCTTGAACAATTTCCACATCATCTCTTAAAGAAATGAAGTTGAATTTGTCTTCTGTGTAGTGTTAGCAGATCATGCGATAGAATGATAGGTCATTCCATCTGTCTCAAAAAAAAGGATAGTAAAAGTTATTAAATATACATAAGTCCATCTATAGTGAGATTAATCATATATGGTTCCTAAAATGGACTTATACTTCATATATCATACTGCTTAATAAAATAAAACTAGTTTCTACTAATCAGGGACTTCCTGTAGGCCAGTGGTATGCGATAAAGGCCTGTCGCACTTCATTTGTGGGTTCGATTCCCATAGCCTTGTCCGACATGACGGGTTTTCACCCATCTTTTGAGTTCTCCTTTTTCTAAAACTATACTATTACAATATTCCAGAAATAATATCGAAAAAATGTTCTAGCCTTAATCAATACTATCTGATGTCTGACATAATCCATTCCAATCATTAGGCTTATCTAAAATACTTCTGTCCAAGGTCATAGTATAAAGAAAATGATTACTAGAAATGTCATCTACCGATCATGTGAATACCATCATTTATCCCCCATATATCATACGAAATATCTTGTTGGTCACATTACAAACATGTGAATACCTTAATCATGTATTCTCTTGAAACATAAATTACCATAGAACCTTAGTGAAAACATGAATTCTGTCAAAATTTAACACATTCCACATACCAAAATCCCAAAATTTCTATATACTCAAACCATGATATATCTTTGTACTTATATCAGTCATGAGCTCAATAATACTATCAAACATCTCATTATCTCCTTATCCCTTCATTATGCGCATATCATCTACTTTCCAAAAATATTACAATCACATTTCATGGTTACCGGTACCATATAATTATTGAAAACCAATACATAGATATTCCAAAATTCCACGATGCCATAAATGAGATTCTAGGATACTATTTTGAAATCCCATTACATAAACACTCAATCATTACACAACATCATTGTCATACTCAACATCACAAATAGTGATCGCATGTGACTTCCCTTTATCCTTTTCCTTAAGTTGTTTCTCATGTTGATCATCATTAACCCTTGGATTAGGGCATTGATTAGCATAATTCCCCATTTCCTTGCACTTGAAGCATTGAAGTGTTGGTGGAGTGTTCTCTGTAGTATTTTCTTTTTTCACATCATTAGCAGCCCTTTTTCCATTACTTCAACACTCAGCTTCTCGATGACCTTATTTTCCACACTTAAAACATTTTCTAGCCCCTTTAAGACAATCTCCACCATGCTTATTTCCACACTTTGAGCATAAAGAAACATTCATCTTATTTTCACCAATATTCTGAGATTTCTCCTTGAACTCCATCTTTCGTTTCTTTTCAAAACCATGAGATGGATATGTTACACCAACTTCCAGTTCTACCTTGATAGCACACCACACAATTTCTTCATATCTACTAAAGTCTCTTATAGGTAATGCCCTTCGAATACTTGGTTTTAAGCCACTGAAAAATCGATCAACTTTACTTTCAGGTTGGATGATAAAACCAGATGCATACCTTGCAAGTCTTGTAAAATTCGCTTCGTATATACCAATAGATTCATTATCCTTCTGCTTAAGCTCAAGGAACTCCTTTTCCATCTTTGTTCGAAGAATATGAGGGAAGTACTTACTGAAAAATAAGTTTTTGAACTCTTCCCATTCCACGAATTCAATTTCATCTTGGGGCCTTGTATTCTTAATTAGATTCCACCACTGGTCTGCTTCACCTTCAAAACGATAAACAGCTAGAATGACTTTATCATGTTCCGAACAACAAAGTATGGAAAATATCTTTTCAATGGTACCGATCCATTGTTCAGCAACAAGTGGATCAGAAGACCCACTGAAAGAAGGTGGACGTTGCCTCATGAAGGACTCAATAGAATATTGTTCCCTTCTCTGCTCATTTGGAAGTCCAGAATGATTCATAGCTTGTGTAAGTATAGCAATAAGATTTTTCACCCCATCTTCCATAACATTGGTTTATTTAGGAGGAAAATCCTTGCAACGTCCATTACATTGATCAACACGGTTCTTTCGGGTTCCAGCCATTGTCTAAAACCCAAAAAGAATAGTGTGAGAGGCAAAAATCATGCTAGGGAAAACAACATAATAAAGGGGGAGTACCTTCAATATCTAACATATTAGGTATATTTCTAATATTGTTACCGTAATTATAGGACTATAACCTATACTTATACTTAACATTAGGGACATCCCTAGACATACCTTAGAAATATCTCTAGGGATATCACTAAACTTTTCGCATCCTAGTTTCCAAAGGTTAACTAAAACTTTCCTCTGATACCAACTGTAGAGACCCAAAGCTTGACGTACATGTACATTACATTAATTTTTCATAATACTTAATACATAACAAAAACATACACCAAAGGAATGTAATAGTTTAGTGTCTTTGTAAACTGGGAATATAATCTTCTAATCTTGGTGAAAGATCTTCAACATCTCCCATAAAGATCTTCCCCTGTTATTTTCTTACCTAAAACCTTTATTTAAATCCTAGGGAAAAGAAAACATAAAAAAGGGTGAGCTCAAATGCCTAGTAAGGGTAAACATAGAGAACATAAAACAATCCATAACCATTTGAATGTAAAAACTTGAACATAAAATCTAAACATCAAAATCATGAGAAAGGACATGAATCTTGGAAGTACGTAAGGCATATATCATAAGGGACCATTAATCATGATAAAATAGAATTGGAATAAAACATGTAATTGTGGAAAACCATTAAGCACATGATATTATTTCCATAGTAGCCAAGGCATTCCTTCCAAGACCATCATAGTGGACAAGGTCCCTTTCTGAATCGAGTTCACTCCTCATTTTAGTCCTGTAACACTGAACCAGATTAACTTACTGTTCCAGCCATGTCTATCTCATGAGATATAAATATTTACCCAATGCATTGGAGGGAGATATAGTTCCCACCCATCTCATAATGAAATCATTCTTACTTGTGCCACAAAATAAACTTAAAACATTCATCATAACCCAAAGAATAAAATGGGTTTCATAAACATCATCCCATCATAACATAATCCATATAAAAAATGGATATAATTTCATCATAAGAGAAGTAAAACCATATAAATCGTATATACATTATACTTCAAACATACAAATATGAAATAATGTCACCTTAAATGGAAAATGGTTTTGATAAAACACTTGAAATGAATTCTTGAGGAAAATATCCTTTCTTCTTCAAAATCATTTTCTTTTCAAAAAATGCCATGCAATATTAAAAGAAAAGTATTTTGTTGAAAATAGTCATAAAATTTTGTAGAGGAAAATTCATTGAAATAAGTTGTTATAAAACCTTAAGAATCCATCCACGCCGTATAAGTTAAAAATAACATTCTTCTTGTACTTTTGTCAAAAAAGTCAAAAGGTTCCTCGTAAGGTAAACAAAAGAAAGATTCCTTCCATAACACAAAGTAAAAGCCAAAGAGGGGTAAAAATGACATTAAACATACATGGAAGAATATTAAACACTTTATGAAAAACATTTTATGGGCATGGATGAAAAATATAACCTCAGTAAATACTTGCATATAAGCAATCTCAGATAAAAATGAGATGTGCAAAATTATCCCTTACCTTATATACGATATCCTTCATATGTATCTGGACCCCCTGTATAATGATTTAAATAATGTTATGGAATTATTAAAAAAATCATATTCATTGTTATGATATCATATATGGTTCAATTATGACTTTATAATACCCGTTCTTTTATAAATTCCATGTTAAAGAAGCATTTTGGGTAAAATCGTTTCATTTATCGCACGTGTTTATATTTGTTGTTCTTGATATTATTATTACTTATATCATGATTTACTTACATACAGAATGTAAATCATGATTTATATATCATATATATTCAGTATATATATATATATATAATATATAGATGAATGAAATGAAATACACCGTTAATGGAGACAGTAGGCCATACGTACGCATGAACGCTGTTTTCCTTTCCTTATTGACTTGAATGGAATTAAGTAGATGACCTACACATATATATAAAAAAATCCAGTAGTATTATTATGTCATATATTTCATGATTACTTATTATATATACTTTATAATCATTCCTGAATTGTTAACATGGAAAATGAATCTCATCACGTCATGAAGATAGTAATCCGTACGTACGCACGAGCGATGATATCGTTCCCATATTTATTAAATGGAATTGGAGGAGATGATATAATATCATAGAAAACGTATGATGTTATAATAATCATATATAGTTATTATTTACACCATTATACCCATCCAAGTATGGTGGTGGTGGAAAAATAGATTACACCATGGCGTGGAGACGGTATTCCGTACGTACGCACGCGCGGTGATTTCATTTTACGTAGGATGGATAAAAGGTGAAATGAGGTTGTTTAATATTTATAATAACATATAAGTATATAAGTAATACTGATGTTATTACTTTATAATGAAACAACTAAAGAATAATAAGTTGAAGAAGAAAGAAACTTGAAAGAATCGTTAAAAGAGATTACCTCTTCTTCGATGCACCTCCTTTAAAATTCTTCTTAGTTCACTAGAGTTGGTAATTTGAGAAGACCAGAACCTCTATGATATAACTATAGATGTTGAGAAGAGTAATTTTTTGGGGTTGTACGAGATTAAAGGCTCAAAAGGGTGTGAATAGAAGAGGTAAGGGGTGCCCTTTTTATAAGGGAGGAGAGGGGCACCTTAGGAAAACTTAAAATATTATTTTATAATAAAGTCATATTTGGTTTTTAATAGAATATAATTAATTTATCTCTAAGATAATGGGGGTATGGGTCTAAATAATCTCAACCAATAGGTTTTAGACAAGTTTAAGTTACCATTTTATCCTTATCATTTAGATTTAACTCTAAGTTAAATAATTTAACTTTTACCGTGTCTTTTTGTTTTCTTACACTATATGGTTAATAAACCTACTATAACAAGCCAAAATAACCCCAAGTGGTTCATTATTAATATATATATCCTTATCTAAGTCATTTTGATGAACATTAGATTTTTAGGAATAAAATAACAATTAATAATATAATATTTGTTTTAAAAACGATTTTATGTCAATTTTGACACTATTTGGTACTTGACTTTTGTGAAAATCATAACAACATGATTAGTTATAAAAAAATTAATTAAATCAATACTAAAATGTCATATTAACCAAGAAAATTGGTGGATTTTATAAAAATTCTAAAATTACATTTATTTTGGTATTTTTAACATTAATTATGTTAATATTTCATTAATAAGGTAATTACTGCATCATCATTGTGTCATTAATAAATTAAAATATTTAATGTCTAAAAATTATAAATAAAATACCATTATGTAGGAAATATTTTTATCTTTCTAATGAATATTTATATTCGAATTTATCTTATGTATAAACCTATATTAAAATGTTTTAGTTATTAAACTCCGATTTAACTATTTTAACTCTTCTTTAAATAAAATAATAATAAATGTCATAATCCAATACAAGTAGACCTAAATGATAATATTTTATTTATAAGGTTGTTTTTGGTCGAATTCCACTTATCTAATAGAATTAGGACATGTGTTAGGGTAATAATAATATCATTTTTACCCTTAATTACCCTATTTACTTTTAACCGTGGTAAATAAAAGTAAAAGTTACTATTCACCAAAAATTATTTTTATCGTATTGAACCACATTTTTCTCTTTGATATTAACCATGTCTCTTGGATTTTCAAAATTCCACTCACATAAGTAGTAAAATTAATTTTTATGTAAATTTTCAAATTCTCCTAGGAGGTGGGTAAAAGACGGTGAAAAATTCAATAAAATTTTTATATATCTAAAATTATCATAAAATGAATCCAACGAATTACATTGAACTTATATAGGTATTATGTATAAATTTTGACCTAAAATAAATTTAAATAAAATAAATAATTATTTAAATAAAAAGTCGGTTTTTAAATAGTAACCCGGTGTTTTCACTATTCATCAAAAATTGAAAGTTTTCAGAAAAATACAAAAAATTCACCCTAAGATAATTTCGATATTCCGAATCCAAAAATGAAGTCCATTTCGAAAGATAAAATTTATAAAATTTCAAAAAGTGGGTATTAATATTCATAACGGCTAGTTTATATAACATATCGTTGTTTAGTGAAACTTGGTATTGCATACAACACACGCTATCGTGGAAGGTTGCGATTGCGTGTAATTCAAGCCAAGTCAGGGATGCGTGTAGTGCCAGATCATTTTGGTGTAGCATACAACACAAGACATCAATGAAATTAAAAGAATTTTTTTCATAAAATCTCTGGGTGTTACATATACCTTAGTGGTCATCAATATGATTTCTTTCCCCTTTATATAATGGGATGAATAAAGGATGAAAGAACAAGGCCGACGTTCATTCCTTGGGTGTTCATGGTGCTCTCTCTGTCTTGCGTTCTTTAATAACAAACCCTGATGGTTGCGTAAGATCCCTGCCAAGAGGTTTCAAACATTCCTGGACCACTGGATCAATGATGGGATAATTTAGAGCACATGATAGTGGAGGCGATGACCCATATATCTCAAGGGTTCTTACATTTCAAAAAACAGGACACAATGGAAAAAGTAGAAACCTGCGAAAGGAGAGTCACCGGAGGTGGTGCACGATGGCACGTTCACCCGGAAGTAGCGACCATCGATTCGACGGCCGGCGACAGAGATCCCTGCGGCAACTTCTGCAGGGCGGTGGACAGGAGCTGCTGGAAGGAGGTCGATGATGGGTCTTGGTGGAAACGACAGGGGGCCGTGATTTAACTAGACCGCGACAACCACCATGGGGTAGTGATGTGGTGAACCACCACATTAGATGCAGTGGCTGACCCACGTTGACGACAAGAAGACGCAACAACCGCTACGTCTCGGTCAGACAAACTGGTCTGCTTCAGTGGATCAGGCTGTAGCTGGCGGACCAAACTGGTAGGTCGGTCTGACTGGGTCAGACCGGACCTGGACACAATCGACCCCTTTTTACTTAAACACCCATAACTCTCAAATCATGTGTCCGTTTGATGATCCTTTTGAGGCATTGGGACCATTGAGACAAGGCAACCCTTTTGAGATAATCTAAGTGAGTTTCCATGGAAGTTGACATATGAACTTTTGGATTGAGGAGTAGGTGCTCCCTGAATGGTCATGCTAAGGATGTAACCATGTAGTTGGTTGTGACCTATAAGCTGTGTGATTACTTAGACTGTGTGTCTTATCTATACTGTGTGTCTTTCCTAAACTGTGTGTCTTTCCTAGACTGTGTTTCTTGCCTAGACTCTGTGTCTTACCTAGACTGTGTGTCTTACCTAGATTGAGTCGGTACTCCCCTATCCCACCAGGGTGTAGGTCTTCTAGTCTTTGATGACACTTTATGTGCTAACAACACTCATTGTGTTATCTATACTTCATATATTATTTACTCTCTGTGTGTTATCGACACTCTGTGTGTTACTACTTAAGGGTACTTTGTATTCTCAAAACAATCATGTTTACGTACTATGGACCTATACTTGTTGTGTGCAGACTCTAGTGACTCTCTTGATTATACTTCTTAGAGGCTATGCTTTGTGTACCTATTTTGTAGTCTACTTGGTGTATTTCTTAGTGATTACTTTGTGTTATATTTCTCAGTGATCTCCTTTGTGGTATAATTCATGTGTTTCCTTTGTGGTGTAATTAATGTGTTTCCATTATGATGTAATTTGTGTATTTCCTTAGTGGTGTTACCTTTGTGGATTGGTGTCCCTACTGAGTATTGTTTTCCTCACCCCTACACGGGATTCACCCACACATGTCGTGTCCTGTGGAGATGACCTACAGCTTTGACGGAGTCCATGGTGGGCTGGAGATAGATGGTGCTTCAGGGTGACCCTAGAGACGTGGTATGCTTCAACAATGTTCATAAAACTTATTTTACCTACCCTTTAGGCATGTTTTTCTATAGATGAAAACCATGAGCTTATACTTTTCCATTTTAGTTGAGCATGTATTCTGGACCCTTTTGCTTTTAGTTTTGTACCTTACTCTGAGTGGGTTTCTTAGTGGTTTTCATCCATGGTTAGTTAGTGTTTTCAGTTTCATATTTTTCTTGGAGACGAGTGCATGCGTACAAGTACTAGGGAAAATTCCTCACACTTGTGGGATATACCTACTCAACGCTAGTCACCAGCCCCTGGCCTATGGGAGGTGAGCTTGGGGTAGTCAAGACACAATCCCCGAGTGACAAGTCGTGACATTTTATTTCTTTATATGTCTAACAAAGTTATAATAAAACTATTACATATGTTTTTCTCAACATGAATAATGTCAATGTTTTGTTTTATCTCTAAAAACCTCTGATACAGTAGTTTGAATAAGATAGAATGATTCTTCTAGATAATTTTTTGATGACAAGAACATCCTTTCTTTCTAAATGTACAGTCAATATTTTTTTCCTATCATATTATTCTTCAACTAACAATAGTTGTGGTGGGAGATTATATTCTTATAAACTATTAAATTCTTTTTTCAATATATGAAAAGGATGATGAATACTCAAAAATATTTGATGTCCCATATTCACTATCTTTCTTCCATTCCATAATTGATAATATGAATCCCCTTTTTAACAAATTGGATATGTTTTATGTCCCTTAACATTGTATCCATATTAGTTTCCATACATAGAGAAGTTTTTTATAGTAAATATTCTAATATCACGCAAAAGAAAATATTATCTCTTGTATACATCAAAAATTGTAAAACTTGTCTCCTGTAGAAGTTTCAAATCATCAATCAATGGTGAAAGATACACATCAATATCGTTTATTAGTTGTTTTGGTATATATTTCATCAATCTCATCATAATATAGTTTTTCTCTATGCATATTCAAGGAGACAAGTTGTAAACTACCAAAAAAATAGGTTATGAACTATATTGGCTACTGAGGATCCAATATGGATTCATTCCATCTATGCATAGTCCCATTATGAGATTTATAAATTCACTTCCAAAATCAAGAATTTTTTTATCAAATTCTACTGTGGTGAATCCTCAGGGTGATATAAGTTACCATCAAAGATGCATTCATCTGTATTCTAGTTTAACATTTTTTCATCATTTGAATTTGAAAATAGTTACTTCAAATGAGAAATTATTAAAAGGTATCAAATATATTTAACAAGAGGTTTGATGATGGTACCTAAGAATGAATCATAGTTTAATTATAGGAATTATTGGAAGGTACCAAATTTTCTTTAGTATAAGGTTTTATGCTAGTACCTAAGAATGAATCAATGTTGATTTTTTCATCCATATTATATTTTGATGTCTCACATTTAGAAAATTTTGATAAACATTCATATTCTTTCCTATAAAACACAAAATCATTGGGTAAAACATGTATCTTTTTATACCACAATCCCATTGGGAATAATATTTTCTTTACCTCATAATTAGAATCTGGAAGTCCATTTCCTTCTGAAAGTAGTTCTTTTAAAAGTTCAATTAACTTTGAGAAACTTTTATCACTCCACCCATTTCTTTATTTCAAATTAAGTAATCTTAAAAATGATGATAACACTGTATATTTAGTGCAACATGAGAATAATGGTTTCTCATAATATACATACAATCACTCAATAATTTTTTGATGGTTTCAATGCCTATATCATGAATTAATTATTCAATATGATCCTCTGTCTCATTCTAAATATTTTTATCAATATTAGATGTTAAATTTTACATTCTTTCACCATGAAAAATCCAACGTGTATAATTATGGACAAAACCATAACAAATTATACGATCCTTGATTTATTTAAAATTTAAATTTCTCATATTCAAACACTTTATGCATGGATAGAAAATCAAATATTTTTTAATGTTTTTTTTAAGAATATTCTAAGAAACCATCAAATTCTTTTTCATATTCATGAGTGGTTCTTCGTAAATTTATCCAATTACTATCCATTAAATACCTAAGATCACAATATAAAAGGTAAATGTATTAAAACATATAAAAATTTAAAAATATATAAAAAATAGATAATTTTTAAAGATAAAAACATATAATAAAAAAATCAATTATTGATAACTATTTGTACATAACAAACAATTATACATAATGATCAAAACATATTATACATAATTTATCTTCAAAAATAACAAACAATTAAACATAATTTATCATAAAAAATTGTACATAATTTATATCATAAAAAATTATCATAACAAACGATTAAACATAAAAAATAACTCACAAAAAATTATTCAAAGTAAATCCTGAATTTCAAACAATTATACATAATATTATACAAAAAATTATATAAAAATAACTTACAAACAATTATCATGAAAAACAATTATACAAATGATTATACAAACATTTATACATAAATAACTTACAAACAATTATATAAATGGTTTTTCAGAATATCTTACAAACAATTATTATAACAAACAGTTATCATAAAAAATAGTTAAACATTAAAACATACAATAACTTACAAAAAATTATGATAACAAACAATTATACATAATCTATTTTCAAAAAAAAAATAGAAATTTTGTATCTCAAAAATGAAAAATACATCATGAATTTTGATAAACTCAATCGAACTACTTGACAATAGAGAGAATGATACAAGATTGAAGAAAAGAAAGTGAAAAAAAGAAGTAAAAAAAAGAACTAAAGAATAAAAGAAACCTCAAATCGTGGTTGCGGGTCAACCGTAATATCTTGAGGATCATGAAATAAGGGTGAAGGATGAGAGGTTTAAGTTAAAGAACCTGAAAAGTGTAATGAACTAAAATTCTATCAATGGAAAATTACCTTCTTATAATTATGTATTATAGTATAAATCACAAAAAACCACATTGATAACATAATAAAAACTTTATAAATAATGAATGAATAAAATAAGAGGTATTTCTAGAAGTTAAGGAAACTATACTGATGAAATAGCAACTCGACCTTAGGAATAGTAATCTCACCTATCAAAGTATAAATAAAATTTAGGCATCCTATAAATGCTAATATGATATAATTATATCATAGTATACGTAAATAAATATTTTAAAATATTATTAATTAAGTGTTGGTATTTTTATAAGTTATAAATATTTAATTTAAATTTTATATTTAATATAATGATTTAAATGAAAATTTATTTTCATAAAATGTATTTATAAATTAATATTTTGTTGTCTTATGATTTTAATATAATTGTATGAGACATTATTTAATTTTTCAAAGTGTTATAAAATCAGTTTTAAATTTAAAATATTTATTTTTCAAGTAAATGATGATTTTAATTAAAAATTAAATTTCTATTATTTATAAAACTATTTTCATAAAATATAGTTCATTTTTGAATTATATACATCAAAAAATTGTTAGGGTGATTTTTTTGGATTTTTCTAAAATATTTGAATTTTTGGTGAATAATTGTAACGACCCAAAGTTTCATTAATGGAAATCCCTCTTGATCTAATTAAATGTCTCTTTATATAAAATGTTTATATAAAATGTCAGCTTCTTTTGTTTTATGTTAATAATTGTGAACTTTGTTTTTATATCCATTGAACAGTGATCACATGATTAGTATAAATATAAGGCTTTAACAAATCCAATTTACTCAGACAAAGGAAGTGATGAACTCATCCACTAGAATTGCTCCGTACGAAGCCCATTTGTCAGATCATGGAAAAGAGGTGTAATCTTTGGGCTTCGCTCTTGACCAAGTCCAAGCCGAGCTTCATCATGTCAAGCTTGAACAAGACCATCTACGAGAAAAGTGGAAGTTGATAGAGATTACCACTCGAGCAATATTATCTGAACCACCCCAAGAGTCTGTCACCATCGCACACCTTACCCTTAGGTCTTATGCATCTGTTTTAAGGGGTTATGTAAAAAATTTCTAGTACTATGTTCATGTACATTATTTTTGTATATAATAATAAATATACTTTCTTGTCATTATTGAAACATTGTAAATAGTTTTTAAAGTACATGTAGTGTTTTTAGTTATTATTTAATTAAGAAATATATTTTATTAAATTAAGGTATTTTTGAATTAAATAATATTTTAATAAAATATTATTATTATTATAAATTAATTTTATTATATATAAATGACCATATAATTTTATGAATGCAATTATAATTTTTTATTAAGGTTTGAAAACCATTTCTGTCAAAACCCGTGAATTTTCGATAAATGTCGGTTTTTATTTTAAAAGTAAAAATTAAAATATTTAGAAAATTATTTAAATAAAATAAATGATATTTCTGGAATCAGGACGTTGAAATTATCCAATGGTGAATTTTTCATAATTTTTTGAGACAGTCAAATTTTTGGGTAAAAATTAAATACCGTTTAAATATATAATGTGTTTTATGACATCATAATGACCCAATAGTGATGTAATAAAATATTATAAGCTTTATTTTTGGTCAATATATGTTTTACCATTAAAATAATGTGATTTTGGGTTTGTTTGACTTACTTTTCAAAGCATTAATGGACCCCTCAAGACTTATTAAACATCTTGTCTTTTTAAATTATTTTCCATGGGAGTGTGACTCACCTCCACATAAGAAACCCCATTATTTTAAGAATTTCGGACTTTGGCCTTATAAAATATTGTTTTCCTCTTCTCTTTTCCAAAAACCATGGGAAAAAACCATGAGCTGATTTGTGGTTTGGATTAGTTTAATGTAAGGGGTCCCAAACCTAAATAATAAAGAATTCACTCACCTTTCCTATATAAACCCACCCAAACTCCCACTTACTCCTCACTCAATGCCTTTTTAGTTCATCCAACCTCTTCCCTAATCTCTCTATAATCCTCCCAAGGTGCCCCAATCTCCCAAGAAGTCTCTCTCAAGCCTCTCTCAAGCCTTGGAAGCACACTTCCAAGTAAGGGTCTTTCTTCCTTTCACTTTTTTTTGTCCAATTTTATTAATATTGTTATTCCCTTTAAAATTTCAATTATAAATGATGGGGTATGGTTTTTCACCTCCCACATACTTACCTATTATTGTTTTAATTATGGGAGACCCCTTTCTCTCTCATTTAATGCCTCCCATGTACACTCGTTACTATGCCAAAATTCCGAAAGGAACTTCTCTCTCTTCAACTACATTCAAGAAATACTTTTGTATCATGAATCTAAATTCCATTAAAATTGTTTGGAAATGTATCTATATGACCTCCTTACTGTCCATTTCATGTCAATATGATGAGACACCCCTTTTTCTCTCATCAACCATTTTTATGAATTATTATGTCACGCCGTTATGCTGCCGAAATTGCATCGATTTTCTAAGACAATGCCTTTGTGTAGTGAATACCATTCCCATTTCTAAATCAAGGGTATTCACCTTTATGCACATTTACTTATTGATTATAAAGATTCATGTATGAATTATACATTCCTTATCATGGAATAAATTATTATTTTTAATGAATCTGTGTTTTATGATCCATGTGGCACACTTATGCATGAAATGAAATGTTTATGAAGGGTGAACCCTTATAGTGCTCCAATGAATTGGGTAAAGTATAGTATCATGATACTTCATATGAAATGAGTGTTTAATCATGATAATTCAAGTGCAATGAGGTTTTACTCGTGCTTCATGTGCAATGAGAATTTACTCATGCTCCATCTGCCATGATCCTTGGATCATGCTAATTCCATGTTAAGTGTTATTGTCACACTTCCATGTTATGATTATCGTGCTTTATCATGACTTTATGTTAATGTTTATCTTGTTCTCTATTGATATGCCTATTTTCTAACATGTATTGTACTCCTCATGTATTCCATGTTTATTCCCTTACTGGGCTTTATAGCTCACCCCTTTTCTTATGAATGTTCTCAGGTTATCCCATGTAATGCTAAGTACAAGGGAATGTAGTGGTCATGTAAAGGAAGTTTTCAATAAAGATGTTGTATTTCATGTTTTAAGTTGTTATGTAATGATAATAATCCCTAAAGACACTAGAACTCTCAATATTACATGTTGTATCAAGTGAATAGTTTATGTAATAAATCATGTTTAAGTTTGTAATAAAAGCAGGGTTGTCATAGTTGGTATTAGAGGATAGGTTTAGTTATTTTTGGGATTAGGATTAGAAAACCCCAGTAAAGCCTTAGAGACAAGAATAAGTATAATAAAAACATCCCTAAGTTTTGTTAAGTACTGAGTGAGTGGTTTATCAAGAAAATACATCCCTGTCTGGATACGAGCAGGTAGAGGCAGCTCTGGCACATATGTATCCTAGGGGTAAAACCCGAAAACACCGCTTTGAGCTAGACTCGAACGGGAGCTAGTGCACGACAATGAGCCTTGCTACACTCTTAGTTACAACACTCCCAGGGGATATGTTTTGATAAATTTACAACCTTATTATGAACCCTTATTAAGGGAATTAAAAAAAATGCCCCTAAGAATATATGTTAGAAAGTAGATCATGAAAAGCCTAGATTGAAGCCTATAGACTCATGAGTTAAGGAAATAAAAGTTTATTTATAAGTCATAATATTTTGTCTTTGGATTACGCTTTATGTGTTACCCCTTAACATTCATTTTATTCCAGCCAATGGCTGGTAATAGGAGAACTCGAGCTAACAATTGATGTGAAGATCAGTGTGATGACTGTACTAATGAGATGCCCAATCCAATGGGAGCGGGAATCGCAAACTTTGTCACGCTTCTCTCTCAACCAACTCAAGATTTAAATAGAAACATGGGTTAAGTGGAACGTCCAACCCCCCCTAAGAAGGAACAAGTCGCTATCGAGAGCTTCATGAGACAAAGACCTCATACTTTTAGTGGATTATCTGATCCCATGATTGCTGAACAGTGGATCGACTCCATTGAAAAGATATTCTCTATCCTTTAGTGTTCTAAACAAGAGAAGGTTCTCCTGGAGGCTTATCGTATGGAGGGTGAAGATGATCAATGGTGAACATTGATAGAAATACGAAGCCTGAGAAGGAGATCGAGGCGTTGGAATGGAAGGATTTCTGGAAGTTGTTTTTCGATAAATATTTTCCGTGCACCCTTAGGCTTAATATGGAAAGCGAATTCAATTCCCTAAAGAAAAAAGACAAAGAATATATTGGTGCGTATGAGGAAAACTTCACAAGGCTTACACGATACGCTTTCGGCGTTATCGTTACCCCCAAATGCAAGGTTGACTGCTTCTTTGGTGGGCTGAAGCCTAGCATACGGAAAGAATTAGTGATCCGTGACTTCGATAGCTATGAGGAAATTGTCCAATGTTCCCTCAAGGTCGAAATGGAGATTGGAAAATCACAGGGGTATCATGGGGATAAGAAGAGTAAGGTGGAATTCAATGCTAGCGGTCCAATGGATAAATGCAATGGTGCTAAGAAGATCCAGCAACCCACTTTCCAAAAGTGCGGAAAGAAGAACCCTAGAAATTGACTCAAGGGGACGAGGAAATGCTTTAGGTGTGGAAGAGAAGGGAACCTAGCTGTTAAATGTTAGCAACAAAGACCCACGACTGTGACAGAGGAGAGGAATGCTGCGTTCAAACCTTAACACATTGTTAATTGCTACAACTACAAAGAATCGGGGCATTTTTCAAATCAGTGCCCTAATCCAAGGGTTTTCGGAGGCAACAAATAACCTCCAAGGCAACAAGGAAGATCTTTTTCCATCACTTCTGCATAAGTGAACCCTGACAACAAAGTGGTGACAGGTACACTATTTATTCATTCAAGAATAGTGAACATACTTTTTGATTCAGGTTCTACGCATTCTTTTATATCTTAAAAGTTTAGTAGAACAATCCCAGCACCACCACAAATCATGGAAGTGAAGATGTCAGTGAGTATGGAAAATGGGGCAATCATTGCATCCCATGAATATAATTCATCTTCTATTATAATACGTGGATTGAATTTCTCGGCGAACCTCGTCATACTCCCTCTAGTGGAATTTGATGAAATTCTTGGCATGGATTGAATTTCCTTATATAGATCCTACATAAATTATCGGGAGAGGGAAATCACAATCTATATGGAGAACCGACCCCCGATTCTTTACAAGTGTAAGGAGGAAGATGAATCTCCTTTAGCTCCATCATCTCAAGCATGGATATTACTACCCTATGAGCACGTGTATCTGGCTCAGATGATTGAGTCCAAGGAAAAAACCATCCTTGAAGAAATGCCTATTGTGAGGGAATTTGATGAAGTGTTTCCCAAGGAACTACATGGTCTTCCTCTTAAAATAGACGTTGAATTCTCAATTTAACTTATACCAGGGGTTCTACCAATATCCAAGACTCCATATAGAATGGATGTCGTGGAGCTTGAAGAGATGAAGAAAAAACTACAGGAGAATCTGGATAAAGGGTTTATATGCCCAAGTGCTTCACCATGGGGTGCACCTGTCCTCTTCATCAAGAAGAAGGATGGGTCAATGCGGCTTTTCATCGATTATCATGAAATTAACAAAATCACGATAAAGAACAAGTATCCTCTTCCACAAATCGATGAATTGTTTGATCAGATGCATGGAGCACAATACTTCTCCAAGGTAGATTTGCGGTCGAGATATTATCAAGTAAGGGTGAAGAAAGAAGATGTCCCCAAGACTACTTTTTGTACCAAATATGGGCACTATGAATTCATAGTAATGCCTTTTCAGACTCACTAATTCTCCAGCAATCTTCATGGACTTGATGAATATAATCTTTAGATATTACCTCGACAAATTTGTGGTAGTCTTTATAGATGATATTATAATATACTCTAAAAGCAAGGAGGATCATCATGAGAATTTAAGAACTGTACTAGAGACTTTGCGCAAGGAGAATCTCTATGCAAAGTACAAAAAGTGTGAGTTCTAGTTGAAGGAGGTCCCATTCGTGGGCCATATCATCACAAGAAATGGGATATATATGGATCCCTCCAAAATAAATGCAATTGAGGGATGGCCGAGGCCAACATCAGTAATGGATATCCGTAGCTTCTTGGGGTTAGTTGGATATTATCAACGATTTGTGAGAAATTTCTCATGATTTTCCAACCCTCTTACCAAACTAACTTGAAAGGGAGTAAAGTTTTCTTGTAGTGATAAATGCGAAGAAAGCTTCAAGGAGTTGAAAAGGAGGCTTATCACTGCACCTGTGCTCACATTATCCACAATTGGGTAACCTTTTGTGATATTCAATAATGATTAGAAGAAGGTCTTAGGCTGTGTGTTGATTCAGAATGATAAAGTTATATCCTATGCCTCAAGACAGTTGAAAATACATGAGCGAAACTATCTAACGCATGATCTGGAGCTGGTGGCGGTGTTCTTTTCCTTGAAAATCTGGCAGCATTATCTCTATGGGGAGAAATGTGAGATATATACTGACCACAAGTGTCTTAAATATATATTCACATATAAAGAGCTTAACATTAGCTAGAGAAGATAGATGGAGCTCATCAAGGATTATGACTGTTCAATACATTACCACCTTGGGAAAGAGAACAAGGTGGCAGATTCCCTAAGTAGAAAGGACCCAGCGATTCTATCAATGATGAGAATTGAGAAGGATCCAATCTTCTTATACTTGATGAAGATAGACATGGGAATCATAAAGAAGGGAACATCGTCAATCCTTTCACAAATGATTGTGGAACCGTATCTTTTGGAAGGGTTAATGGATGCTCAAAAGGATGATGTGGGAATTCGAAAAAAAGTGGAAGCTATCGAAAAAGGGAAATCCCCAAAGTTTAATGTTAATGAAGAAGGAATTGTGCGATTTTGGAAAAGAATATGTGTTTCGTCAAGTCCGGAGCTGAAGAAGGAACGTTTGGATGATACAAAAAGTTCAAATCTCTCTATTCACCCAAGGAGAACAAAGATGTATTGAGATCTCCGAGAAATTTTTTGGTGGGATAATATGAAGAAGGAGATAGCTGTATATACATCAAGGTGCCTGGTGTGCCAGAAAGTGAAGGCAGAGAGGCAGAAGTCTAAGGGGATGATGCAACCATTTCCCATACTAGAATGGAAATGGGAGAACATCACCATGGACTTTGTCACTGGACTTCCGAGGACATCCAAAGGCAACAATGCAATCTCGTTTATGGTGGATCGTCTTACAAAGACTGCACACTTCATTGCTATTCGGGAAGATTTCTTATTGGATCAACTGACACAGATATATATCATAAAAGTGGTAAGGCTGTATGGAGTACCACTATCTATTATGTCTGACTGAGATCCAAGATTCACCTCTAAGTTTTGGAAGAGTCTTCAACATGCTATGGATACTGAACTGAACTTCAGTACGACCTATCATCCTCAAACTAATGGTCAATCCGAGCGGACTATCCAAACAATTGAGGACATGTTGAGGGCATGCTCAATGGACTTTAAAGGAGGATGAGATCAACATCTTTCTCTGGTTGAGTTCTCTTATAATGATAGTTTCCACTCGAGCATCCAAATGGAACCATATTAAGATCTTTATGGGAAAAGGTACAGAACACTGGCGTGTTGGGATGAGGTCAGTGAACGTAAGCTGCTTGGACCGGAAATGGTCGAGGAAATGGTGGAGAAGGTGAAAAACATTCAGAAGCATATCAAGGTAGGCCATAGTCGATAGAAGAGTTATGCAGATAATCGTCGACGAGACCTTGAGTTTAAAGTTGGAGACATGGTTTTTCTACTCATATCTCCATGGAAGAAGGTCATGAGGTTTGGAAAGAAAGGTAAGTTAAGTCCAAGTACGTCGTCCCCTTAGAGATTCTTGATCATGTTGGGGCTGTGACCTATTGACTAGCACTTCCACCTACCATGGCCAAAGTACAAGATGTCTTTCATGTATCCCTCTTAAGGAAGTACAAACCAAACCCTTCACATGTACTCTCTTCTGATGTGGTATAGTTTGAGGATGATCTTTCTTATGAGGAGAAACTAGTGAAGATCTTAGATCATAGAGAAAAAGTTCTACGAAATAAGACAATGCCCCTCGTCAAGGTGTTGTGGTGAAACCACAAGTTTGAAGAAGCAACTTGGGAATCAGAGGAAATGAGGAAGCTGAGTTACCCACATCTGTTTTAGTGTGGGAAAAAGAAATTTCGAGGGAGAAATTTCTCAAGGGGGGAATATTTTAACGACCCAAAGTTTCATTAATGGAAATCCCTCTTGATCTAATTAAATGTATCTTTATGTAAAATGTTTATATAAAATATCAATTTCTTTGGTTTTATGTTAAGAATTGTGACCATTTCTTTTATAGACGTTGAACAGTGATCACATTATTAGTATAAATATAGGGCTTTAACAAATCCAATTTACTCAGACAAAGGAAGTGATGGCCTATCTGGTAGAATTACTCCATACGAAACCCATTTTTCGGAGCTCAGAAAAGAGGTGGCATATTTGGTCTTCACTCTTGACCAATCCCAAGCTAAGCTTCATCATGTCAAGCTCGAACGAGGCCGTCTATGGGAAAAGTGTAAGTTGATAGAGATTACCACTCTAGCAATGTTATCTGAGCCACCCCAAGAGTCTGTCACCATTGCACACCTTACCCTTAGGTCTTATGCAACCGTTTTAAGGGGTTATGTAATAAATATCTAGTTTTATGTTCATGTAAATTATTTTTTTATATAATAATGAATATAATTTCTTGTCATTATTGATACATTTTAATAGTTTTTAAAGTATAAGTAGTGTTTGTAGTTATTATTTAATTAAGAAATCTATTTTATTAAATTAAGTGATTTTTTAATTAAATATTATTTTAATAAAATATTATTATTATTATTAAATTAATTTTATTATATATAAATGATCATATGATTTTATGAATGCAATTATAATTTTTATTAAGGTTTGAAAGCCATTTCTGTCAAAACCCGTGAATTTTTGATAAATGTCGGTTTTTATTTTAAAAGTGAAAATTAACATATTTAGAAAACTATTTAAATAAAATAAATGATATTTCAAGAATCAGGATGTCGAAATTATCTAACAGTGAATTTTTCATAATTTTCTGAGACAATCAAATTTTTGGGTAAAAATTAAATACCGTTTAAATATATAATGTGTTTTATGACATCATAATGACCCAAAAGTGATGTAATGAAATACTATAAGCTTTATGTTCGAACAATATATGTTTTATAATTAAAATAATGTGATTTTGGGTTTGTTTGACTTACTTTTCAAAGCATTAATGGACCCCTCAATACTTATTAAACATCTTATCTTTTTAAATTATTTTCCATGGGAGTGTGACTCACCTCCACTTAAGCAACCTCATTATTTTAAGAATTTTGGACTTTTTCCTTATAAAATATTTTTTTCCTATTACCTTTTCCAAAAACCATGGGCAAAAACCATGATCTGATTTGTGGTTTGGATTAGTTTAATGTAAGGGGTCCCAAACCTAAATAATAAATAATTCACTCACCTTTCCTATATAAACCCACCCAAGCTCCCACTTCCTCCTCACTCAAAGCATTTGGAGTTCGTCTAACCTATGCCCTACTCTCTCTATAATCCTCCCAAGGTGCCCCAAGATCCCAAGAAGCCTCTATCAAGCCTCTCTGAAGCCTTGGAAGCATACTTCCAAGTAAGGGTTTTTCTTCCTTTCACTTTTTTTGTCCAATTTTCTTAATATTGTTATGCCATTTTAATTCCAATTATAAATTCTGGGGTATGGTTACTCAACTCTCCCATACTGCCCTATTATTGTTTTAATGATGGTAGATCCCTTTTTCTCTCATTTAATGCCTCCAATGTACACCCGTTACTATGCCGAAATTCTGTAAGGAACTTCTCTCTCTTCATTTACATTCAAGCAATACTTTTGTTTCATGAATCTAAATTCCATTAAAATTGTTTGGACATGTATCTATACGACCCCCTTACTGTCCATTTCATTTCAATATGATGAGACACTCCTTTCTCTTTCATCAACTATTTTTATGAATTCTTATGTCACACCGTTACGTTGCCGAAATTGCACCGATTTTCTAAGCCAATGCCTTTGTGTAGTGAATACCATGCCCATTTCTCCATCAAGGGTATTCACCTTTTTGCACTTTTACTTATTGATTATAAAGTTTCATGTATGAATTTTACATTTTTATCATGGAATAAATGAATATGTTTAATGAATCCATGTTTTATGATCCATGTGGCACACTTATGCATGAAATGAAATGTTTAAGAAGGGTGCGCCCTTATAGCGCTCCAATGCATTGAGTAAAGTATAGTATCATGATACATCATGTGCAATGAGTGTTGACTCATGCTAATTCAAGTGAAACAAGGGTTTACTAGTGCTTCATGTGAAATGAGAATTTACTCATGCTCCATGTGCAATGTGCCTTGGCTCATACTAATTCCATGTTAAGTGTTATTGCCACAGTTCTATGTTATGATTATCATGCTTTATCATGCCTTTATGTTCATGTTTCTCATTTTCTCTATTGATATGCCTATTGTCTAACACGTATTTTAATCCTCATGTATTCCATGTTTATTCCCTTACTGGGCTTTATATCTCACCCATTTTCTTATGCATGTCCTCAGGTTATCCCATGCAATGCTAAGTATGAGGGAATGTAGTGGTCATGTAAAGGAAGTTTTCAATAAAGATGTTGTATTTCATGTTTTAAGTTATTATGTAATGATCCTAAGACCCAAATACACTATAATTCTAGATCTTCCATGTTGTATCAAGTTAATAGTTTATGTAATAAATCATGTTTAAGTTTGTAATAAAAGCAGGGTTGTCATAATAATAAAATACGATAATTTACGGTTTAAGCTAAATACTTGAATTATGGAGTCATAGACGATGTATGGATGATTTAATCCCAAAATATATAACTATAATCCATTATTTTAATATTTTTATGATAATTATTAAACTATTCATAGTCTTGAGGCAAAATAATAAACTAATGAGTAAAATAACGAGAAAACACCCCTCTCCTCCACTATAAATACCACCCTCACCACCTCTTTTTCTCACACCACTAAAGCTTTTATCGTTGTCCAAATTATACTAAAATATCTTTCCAAACATCTCCCCCATATCCAGGAGATCTTGGTATCATTAAAAGTCCAAAAAATTTTCCCTAAGAAGGATCTCAAGGAGGATAAATTCAAGAGGTTAATTCCTCTTTCCTTTTCTTTTGATTTCTTTTCAAGTTCTTTGTTTTATTATTCTCTTCTAACATAACCTTATCCAAATGGAATGATAAATCTAGTAACTTACATATACTATAATTATATTGTGTTTATGGAATAATCCATCATAAATTATTTCTGCTCTCTAAAAAAAATGAAAACATCATATGTGATGTGTTAATTTATCACATTCAAGGATGACATGTTTTCAATTTCTATTACCATCTTCAATGATGGTCATGAAACCATTTCGTGGTTTAACTATATTATAATATGTATATATATATATATTATCTTATTAAATTTTCTATAATCTTTATATACGCTTGATGTTAAATAATAACACAAAATAAGTTCATTGTGAGTGAAAACTTCCCAAAATAATCCAATCGATTATCACTAAAATCTTATCTAATGATTCATCATCACCCAAAATAAACAAAAGAATTATATAACCATTTATCCTTATTTATTTTAATTAATAAATTATAACTTCAATTTTGGATTTCTATTTCCATTTTATGTGAACTTCCATACTCTTATACAAGCGAACCAATCATGAAAACTAAGAAAATGAGCACTCTCCAACAATGAAATTGAACAATATACCTCATAAAAAAGTCCATAAATGAACTTAATAAAATTATTATAAATTAATTACATCTATAATTGTTCTTAATTAATTAATTAATTAATATATTTAGTTTTATTATTTAGGACATTAAGATCAAGTGCAGAATCATTTCAGACATAAGGTAAGAGATTCAACCTGAATCCCCATTTTTTCCTTCAGGTTACTCTCTCTCTCTCTATACTCCAATGTAATGCTTCCTTATTTTTGTGTAATTATTATAATTATGTTTATATGTTCTAAAATCTTGTATCCATGTCATATCATCCTTTTTAATGGGTAAATATATGTTGTAAGAAGGTTCCCTTCTCAATTCTTCCTAATAAACAAGCCCAATTCAAGGGAACTTCCTGATTTCTTACCCATTTTCAAGTGCACTACATAATCTATTTTAAACCAGAATTATTTTTATAAAATCACTAATTTTATCATGAATAACTATCTTGGTAAATTCTGGTTTTATACAAACAATTATGCCTTTTCCATTTTAAATAATCTTGAAACTTTTCCCTTAAACCATACTAAAATGTTTTATTTCTAAAGTTTCTTAAACACTCTTTTCACTTTATTTTGACATAATTTATAATGATATATGCCTATATTCCTTTATTAATGTTCATGTATGATTTAAATCCATCCTTTAATGAACACAATTATGATATTCCTTTTTTATATTCTTTTTGACATGATTATGATATCCAATTCTTTCCATGGGTAACCCTTATATTTATGTTTGATTACTTATGTATGATTATTTATGTGGAAAATATATTCATGAACATGTTATTATGGGTGAAACCAGATAACACTCCAATGAATTGCGTAATGTTTATTCTCATGAGATTTCATGTGCAATGGTCTTGGTGGTTAGCCTTGACTCATGCTCCATGTGCAATGGTCTTAGTGGTTAGCCTCGAATCGTGCTCCTCCATGTCAAATGAGACTTGACTCATGATAAATTCATGTTTTATGTTGCTTCCACAATACTATGTTTATATGATTATATTATCCCATGCTTTAAATGTTATGATTATATATGTTTAATCATCTTCCATGCCTTTTTATATCATTATGTTACGCCTTCTAGCCCTTGAGCTAAGATTTATTTTAATGTTTATTCCATTACTGGGATTTTTTGCTCATATCTTTATTCATGTATTCCTCCATGTTATCCTATGAATATTTAAGGGCTCAAAAATAATTTAGGATCTCTTTATTAAGATTAAATAAAATATGTTTTTATTTTGGAATCATGATGTTTAATTATGTACCTAATCTCCAAGACACTAGAATTTAAAATCCTTAACTTGTAATTTGATGTTTAATCATTCTTAAAATCATTTAATGACATGTGTAAAAGGTTAGGGGCACTATAAAAATTGGATGAAAATCTAATTGAATAGATAATAGAAGGTCTCCAAATCCATCACGTGCCATCATTGGTTGAGAGTCAATCAATAGAGAGGGTTTTGAGTGAAGGAAAAACAAGGCTTCGGGTTGTCAGTATATTTTTAAAGGTATTTCAACATCAGTTTTCTTAAACATCATTGTTAAAGAGTTTTTTAAATTATTTTTTATGTCGGTTTTCCAAAATATTAATAGTAAATAGTAGGTCTTTAATTTTGTTTTTTTTGAAAATTATGTTAATTTTTTATTGACTTTTAATTTTCGTTTTTAAGAAAAATTATGTTTAAAGTAATATCAAAGACATTTTAAAATCAGTTTGAAAAAAATGTATTTAAAAGTTTCTCCCATTACTTTTAACATTTTATAAAAAAATAATGTCAAAATACCAATTCCAAAGACTATATTTCTACTAGTGATTACAAAAATGAGCCACAAGATGGGGTATATGATACTAAGACATCCAAGGTCACTCAATCCAGCATAGTGAATTACTAGGTCCCTACAATGAAATGTATATCAGGGTATTCCCCATGGGATAATGTTTTCCATTACATGCAAGTGATTCAAAGCCTCACTTTTTTAAATTGTATTTGTGTACTTTTTTCAAACACTTAATGTTTATTCAACCTTTTTCAAAGAAATCCCCTTTTAAAACATTTCTTGTTGCCACCAATGATAGAGTAAAAATCATGGATTTCTATTTAGATATTAATAAAATAAAATCAATAATTTTTATGGAAACAAACCAAAATATATCACCAGAACATTCATGTTTTCCATAGGAATGAATCCATTGGATAGATACACTTAACTTGGCAATGGAGTAAACATCGTTGCCTTCATATTCAGTGAGAGAAACAAGGATATATGGTTCTCACAAGCTTATATATACAACAAATTTTTTTAATTATTCATAAAACCATTCATATACAACAATCACATCCCAATTAGGTTCTAATGGGTTAAGGGAAATAGATATTGAGGATAGATCAAGGGAAAATAGGATAAATTTATAGGAAACCCAAACATACCTCAAAGTGATCCACTGAAATTGATCAAGGATCCCCAAGTAACCAAGGAGAGAAGCTTCTAGAGATCCAAGGAGAGGATGGTTTGAGATAATGATGGATTATAAGAAGATTAGAGTTAAAAACTACCAGTGGAATCATGGTAATTTTTCATTTTAAGAAGTTCATATTGTGTTGCATGGCTATGTCATACTATTAGACAAACCGTGTGCTAACTGTGCATTATCCATTATCCCTTGAAAAATAAGTCATACATTTTCCTGGGAAAAGCTTCACAATTATAAAAAACATGTTCAAGTCATTCAAAAACCACTGAACCTAAACCCACAAATTCACTTGGTTTTCTCGATAACTCACATGGTTAGAAAAATCATTCTCAAATAGTGAAAATAGCTACCATAAAAATAGAGACATATCACATGATTACATAATGGTTACTACTAACTATATTCTTAAACCATTCACGTAAACCATTTCCCTCAAAACTTCAAATTTTTAACCCCTAACTCCCAAAAGCATCTAAAACCTCAAAATGGATAAACCAAAATCAAAATTAAACATAATTTTGACCCGAAGGGCGTCACAATTTTCCCCACCATGAAAATTTATGTCATAAAAAAGTGTTAAAGATTATGGACTCATGAACATATAAGGCCACTACTACCTCATAAATGATTCCTACTCCTACGTCTTATGGTTATCCTGTCTACACCACCATAATACATGAACCAAATAAATCCTTATACTATGTAACACCTTATCTTGATGATCCATAATCTAAACTTGTTGTTTAACCACTGAGGTACCGGGATCAACCTCAACATACTCCCGGTCAATGTCACTTGGGAAGGATCTGAATGATACTTATTCTATTGAGAAACATGGAACACATTATGAATCGATGTCAAACATGTAACGACCCAATATTTTTTTAAAAGGAAATTCCTTTATTATAAATATGTCATAATCACATGAAATCACAACATAATTAACAACTATGTTCTATTTAACCCTTAAAACATAAGTTTTTCACTTCTATGATGGGAATTTCAAAAATCCATCATATACAGTTACGATCAGTAAGTTATTTAGAGTCCAATAAGAAAAACATAAGTTTTGGTGAATAGTAACCTACCCTTATGAATAGTAACATACCCTTATGAATATTGATATACCATAATTAATAATAACCTTACTTATGATAGTATATAAATAATATTCAAGTGTAAGTACGATATATCTATTCTTTAAAATAAGTAAACAAATGTTTTAAAACTCTTGTTTTTAGAATAAATTATGATTTTAATTAAATATTAAATTAATAATATTTAGAAAATTATTTTTGAAAAATGGAATTCATTTTTGAATTCTACACGTCGAAAAATGGTTGGGGTAAATTTTTGGTATTTTTCTGAAATACTTGAATTTTTGATGAATAGTGAAATACGGTAAAATACCGTATATGCAAATTATCAGTTAAATACACTATTCATGACATCACAAGTGATGAAAGCCCACTTTTTTCAAACTCAAATGATAAAATTACTATTATTGGTCATGGAATACTCACTATTCCTTGTCTTGGGGAGATATAATAAATTAATGAATTTTATATTAAGAAATCCCCTCTCTCCACCACTATAAAAACCCCCTCTCACTCCCCCTTCCATTCACTCCTCTCAATCCTTGTTACTACTCCAAATTCTGTCCAAATACCTTCCCAACCCCCCCCCCCCACGTCCATAAATCCTTGGTCTCATTAAAAGACTAAAACCTCTCCTTAAAGAGGTTCTTAAGGAAGTTTGGTTCAAGAGGTAAATCCCTCTTTTAAATTCTTTGTCTTTTCCTTTCAAAGTTCATTAGTTTTCTTTTTTCTATTACCTATCCTTATCCAAATTTCATGGTGAATCCAGTACCTTATATGTACTATAATGATTTCATGATATTGGAATAAGTTATCTCATCTCCCCCTTTTACCTTTTTTATACTAGTAGCAAGAACACCATCCGAGATGTGTCAATTTTCTACATTCAAGGATGATGGACTTTTGATTTGTATTAACCTTATCAATTATGGTCATGAAACCATTATTTTTATGGTTGAACCAGATTATTATATATAATATAACCTATTTAATATTCTGTAATACCTTTGTAAAAATATTATTAAGTTATAAATAAAAATGAGTTTGTTGTAATCAAAACCCACAAATTAACCAAAATAATTATCATTAAAGTTATACATAATAATTCATCCTCTTTCCATGTAAACAAGTTATATAAATGACCAATAACACCTGTTTATTTTTATAAATAATATATAATTTCAATTCTGTAGATTTACATCCATTCCACATACTTAAAAATAAGTGAACTGAAGATGAAAATAAAGAAAATGAACACTCCGAAGCAACAAAATTCAATACAATAACTTATCAATAAGAACATAAATGAAATAAAAATAATTATGATAAAATAAATACATGTATAATAGGTTATTAAATAAGTTATTAATAATTATTATTTCATATTCCAGGAGCTTAAGTTTGAGAGAGGAACACGTTCGGAGTTAAGGTAAGGGTTTTTCCACCCAAACTTCCATTTTCATTAGGGATAATTTCATTGTCTAATTACATCAATGAAATTATTATGTATTGTTATGAACTCCTCATATATTCTATGTGAGTATCATATATATGTTTAAAAACCAGAATCCTTCATTATTTTAGGGATAGTTACACATTTTAAAAGGAACTTTCAAAATTGTTTCCTAAATACAAGCCCGATTCAAGGGAATTTCTCAAATTCTTATCTATTTTCAAGGGCACTCTATAATCTTTTTTTGGGAACCATTATCTTTAAAAAATTACTCATTTTATTATGAAAATTCTATATTACTTCACTTCTGGTTTTATACAAATATTTTTCCAAAATAACCCTTCTTTTCAAAATAAAAGAGTATTTATCTTAAGAATTGCTTAATGATTTTATAAGAGTGTTTTCATCTAATTCAACACTCATGTTGATTACATGGTATTATTGGGTTTAATAATTTATGATTTCATATACCATATTTGATTTAATGGTTTATGACTAACTTTATTGTGGATGATCTGTCCTAAAACCATTCACCATATTACTCAGAATGGTTAGTGTTTTATGTTTAATGATTGGGGAAAGATAGTTACATTTCATATGATAGTTTCAATATGAATATATACATTGTTTATGTTTATCTCATCTCATATGAGGAATGAAGTGGACTTATTATTTCATGGGTGGGGTCCACTATAACCCCTCGATTCATCGGTAGGTCTCATGAGACAACTAGACGAGGAATTGGTCGAGGCCTTTCCCAATGTGATATGGATTTTGGCTGAGGCCTTAATCATTAGACGTCTTGGACGAGGCCATGAAAAAATGTTTTAGAATTTCCTGTATATTTACTTCCCTCATTATGAAGCTTGAAATTGACAGTTCATATGGTTATTTGACTACTATAATACCCATGATTATGTTTTGTTATGGTATTATTTACTCACCTCATATTCCTGCCATAATGTGTTCAAGTTTATTATTAAATGCATGTGTTTCCAATTATGCACCATGTCTTATCTTTATATAATCTTCTGCTTTATTTCTTACTCTTACTGAGCGTTCGAGCTCACCCCTTTCTTATGTTTCATTTTCTCAGGATATGAAGAAGTTTATTATGATTGACATGCTGAAATAAACTAGGAGTTATGGGTGTTTTCTAAGGAGTTTATATGTTGTATTTCTCTTAAAGTTGTATTATTGAAAATATGTATGTATCCTTTTCCCAATAATACTAAACTAATCAGTCCTTCGGGATTCATATTCTTTGTATGTATTCCAATGTAATCAAATAAGGCACTGAATCTGGGAAAATGGGGTCAGGTCGTTACAGTTGGTATCAGAGGAAGTTTAGTACAAAACATGGAAACTAGATTTAGAAAACACAGATTAGGGAAGAGTCCCTAATATATTCTTTGAGGATAAACATACAAGAACGTCTTGGTATTTTTTTAAGGAATAGATTATGTAAATAATTCAAGAAATACATCCCTATCTGGATATGAGCAGGTAGTAGTGGCTCTGGAATAGATATACCTAGGAGTGAAAGCTCCGACAAGGAGTTTCGGGCTTGACTTGAGGTATCCTAGTATACGAAAATGGGCCTTTCTGCACTCTTGGTTATGACACTCTCGGGGGATATGCTTAGGATAATTCATGTTTTTCTTAAAATCCATTATAAAGGATTTAAATGTAAATTTTTCCTCAAAGATACCATGTTTATGATTAAGAGGTTAGCTATGCGTAGAATTTCAATTTATGCTTAGTATTTTTCTACATTGAGATTATAAATTATGATTCATATCCTAATCTATTTTATGCCATTATTTAGAAATGGAACCTAGTGGAAGAGAATGAAATAACTATGGGTGATGAAAATAATGTTCAAATAGAAGATGTACCTGTTGTGCAAGAATATATTTATGTCTTTCCAGAAGATTTACCTGGACATCCTCCAGAGCGGGAAATTGAGTTTTCCGTTGACTTAATTCTTGGTTAAAGGCCCATATCAAATACCCATTATAGAATGGACACTATGGGGTTGTTAGAACTAAAGAAGCAACTAGAGTAATTGAGTGATAAAGGATTTATTTGACCTAGTGTTTCTCCATGGGGAGCCCCTGTCCTCTTTATCAAGAAGAAAGATGGATCCATGAGGCTATGCATTGATTACAGGGAAATCAATGCTATTACAATAAATAATAATTATCCTCTACCATGAATTGATGATTTATTTGATCAAATTCATGGAGCACAATATTTTTCGAAGATTGATCTATGATCTGGATATCATCAGTTGCTTGTGGGGAAAGAAGACATTCCAAAAACAGTATTTCAAACCAGGTATAGGCATTATGAGTTTATAGTAATGCCTTCTGGACTAACTAATGCACCATATGTTTTCATGGATCTCATGAACAGAGTATTCAAGGAATATCTTTATGACTTTGTAGTGGTGTTTATTAATGATATCCTGGTATACTCTAAAATCCATGAAGATCATGAAAATCACTTTCGCACTATTTTGAAGACCCTTAGAAGAAATAAATTATATAGGAAGTTTAGCAAGTGTGATTTCTGGATCCAATCAGTTTCCTTTCTGGGTCACATTGTCTCTAAGGATGGAATATCTGTAGATCCTATGATGACAAAGGCCGTGCTAGAATGGCCTACTCCAACAAACATAGCTGAGGTATGTAGTTTTATTGGTTCAGCATGTTATTATCAGCGTTTCGTTCAGAACTTCACCCATTTAGCCAACCCAATGACCAAGAACACACGAAAAGGAGTTAAGTTCATATTCACAAAGGAAAGTGAAGAATGTTTTGAAGAATTGAATAGGAGTTTATTGAATTCTCTAATACTAACCCTACCATTGGGGAATGATGGGTTTGTGATCTATAGCGATGCATCAAAGAAAGGACTTGGTTGCATCCTTATGTAGAATGATCGAGTGATTGCCTATGCATCTAGGCAGCTAAAAATTCATAAACAAAATTATCCAACTCATGATATTTAGTCAGCAGCAGTAATCTTTGCTCTGAAGATTTGGAAAAATTACCTCTATGGAGAAAAATGTGAGATATATACAGATCATAAGAGTTTGAAATATATATTTTCATAGAAAGAACTCAACATGAGATAAAGGAGGTGGATTTAGCTACTCAAAGATTATGATTTCACAATACACTACCACTCGGGGAAAGAAAATAAGGTATCAGATGCATTGAGTATAAAGAACCATGGAATTCTGAACAAGATGAGAGTTGAGAGGGATCCTATGTTCATGGATCTAGTAAATATGGATATGGAAATTATTAAGGAAGGTAGAACATCACTAATTTTTCAAATTGTTTCCCAACATTCTTTACTGGAGAGGATAAAATGTTCTCAGGCTTATGATGAGGAGTTTTAAAAGAAAATTAAAGCTATAAATGATGGGAAGTTGACTGACTTCGCATATGAAGGTGTCATTTTGAAATTCAGGAAGAGGCTTTGTGTTCCCTTTATTACTGAGCTAAAGTGAGAACTATTGGATGATGCTCCTAGCTCTAATTTCTCTATATTTCCTGGTAGCACAAAGATGTATCTAGATCTCTAAGAAAACTTTTGGTTGGACAATATGAAAAGTGTGATTGCTTAATATACATCAAAGTGACTAGTATGTCAACAAGTGAAGGATAATAGGCAAAAGTCTAAGGGGATTATGCAACCACTACCCATACCATCATGGTAGTGGGAGAACATTGCCATGGGCTTTGTCACTGGACTTCCAAGGACATCTATAGGAAACAATGCTATATGGATCATTGTGGGTCGTCTTACAAAGACAGATCACTTTATCACAATTCAAGAGGACTTATCATTGGATCAACTTGCACAGATTTACATCAAAGAAGTGGTAAGGCTAGATGGAGTACCACTCTCTATTGTATCTGACCGTGATCCTATATTCACCTCAAAGTTCTCTAAAAGTCTCCAATATGATTTAAGCACTGAACTGATCTTCAGTACGGCCTATCATCCTCAAACTGATGGCCAATCTGAGCGGACTATTCAGACACTGGAAGATATGTTGAGATCATGTTCTATGGAATTCAAAGGAGGATGGGACCAACATCTTCCACTGGTTGAATTCTTATACAACAACAGTTTCCACTCAAGCATTCTTATGGCACCATATGAAGCTCTTTATGGGAAAAGGTGTAGAACACTGGCATGTTGGGATGAAGTCAGTGAGCGAAAGCTGATAGGACCTGAGTTGGTTGAAGAAACGGTGGAGAAGGTGAAAACCATTCAGTAGCATATCAAGGCAGCCCAAAGTGAACAAAAGAGTTATGTGGATAACCGTCGATGAGACCTCGAGTTCAAAGTTGGAGACCTAGTATTTCTATGCATATCTGCATGGAATAAGGTCATGCAGTTTCGGAAGAAAGGAAATCTACGTCTCAGGTATATTGGCCACTTTGAGATCCTTGATCGTGTCGGAGCTGTGTCCTATTGATTGGCACTTCCACCTACCTTGTCAAAAGTATATGATGTCTTTCATGTATCCCTCTTAAGGAATTATATACCAGAACCTTCACATGTACCCTCTTCAGAAGTGGTACAGTTGGAGTATGATCTTTCCTATGAGGAGAAGCCAGTGGAAATCTTGGATCGTAGAGACAAAGTTCTACACAAAAAGACTACTCATCTGGTCAAGTTACTATGGAGAAACCATAAGTACGGAGAGGCAACTTGGGAACTAGAGGAATCAATGAAGGAAAAGTACCCCCACCTATTCTTGTCCTAGATTGTAAAATGGAATTTCGAGGGCGATATTTTTGTGAGGGGAGAATGTAACGACCCAATATTTTTTTAAAAGGAAATTCATTTCTTATAAATATGTTATAATCACATGAAATCACAAAATAATTAAATACTAAGTGCTATGTGACCCTTAAAACATAAGTTTGTCACTTTTGTGATGGGAATTTCAAAAATCCGACATACACAGTTGCGATCAGTAAGTTATTTAGATTCCAATAAGAAAAACTTAAATTTTGGTGAATAGTAACCTACCCTTATGAATAATAACATACCCTTATGAATAGTTATATACCCTAATGAATAGTAACCTTACTTATGATAGTATATAAATAATATTCATGTGTAAGTACGATATATCTATGCTTTAAAATAAGTAAACAAATGTTTTAAAATTCTTGTTTTTATAATAAATTATGATTTTAATTAAATATTAAATTAATAATATTTAGAAAACTATTTTTGAAAAATGGACTTCATTTTTGGATTCTACACGTCAAAAAATGGTTGGGGTAAATTTTTGGTATTTTTCTGAAATATTTGAATTTTTGATGAATAGTGAAATACAGTAAAATACCGTACATGCAAATTATCAGTTAAATACACTATTCATAACATCAAAAGTGATGAAATCCCACTTGGTTTGATCTCACATGATAAAAGTACTATTCTTGGTCATGGAATAATCACTATTCCTTGTCTTGAGGAGATATAATAAATTAATGATTTTTATATTAAGAAATCCCCTCTCTCCTCCACGATAAAAACCCCCTCTCACTCCCCCTTCCATTCACTCCTCTCAAGCCTTGTGCCTTCTCCAAATTATGTCCAAATAACTTCCCAACATCCTCCCCCACGTCCATTAATCCTTGGTCTCATAAAAAGACCAAAACCTCTCCTTAAGGAGGTTCTTAAGGAAGTTTGGTTCAAGAGGTAAATTCATCTTTTCAATTATTTGTCTTTCCTTTCAAAGTTCATTTGTTTTATTTTTTGTATTACCTATACTTATCCAAATTTCATGGTGACTTCAGTACTATATAATTATTGTAATTTTGTCATGATAGTGGAATAAGTTATCATCATATCCCCCTTTTTACCTTCTTTTATACTAGTAGCAAGAACACCATCCGAGATGTGTCAATTTTCCACATTCAAGGATGATGGAATTTTGATTTATATTATCATTATAAATTATGGACATGAAACCATTATTGTTATGATTGAACCAGATTATTATATATAATATAACCTATTTTAGATTCTGTAATGTTTTTGTACAAATAGTATTAAGTTATAAATAAAAATGAGTTCGTTGTAATCAAAACCCACAAATTAACAGAAACAATTATCATTAAAGTTATATAAAATAATTCATCCTATTTCCAGGTATCCAAGTTATATAAATGACCAATAAAACCTATTTATTTTCATAAATAATATATAATTTCAATTGTGTAGATTTACATCCATTCCACATACTTAAAAACAAGTTAACCGAAGATGAAAATAAAGAAAATGAACACTCTGAAGCAACGAAATTCAATACAATAACTTATCAATAAAAACATAAATGAACTAACAATAATTATGATAAACTAAATAAATGTCTAATATGTTATTAAATAAGTTTTTAATAATTATAATTTCATATTCTAGGAGCTTAAGTTTTATAGAGGAACACTTTCGGAGTTAAGGTAAGGGTTTTTCCACCCGAACTTCCATTTTCATTCGGGATACTTTCATTGTCTAATTACCTCAATGAAATTCTTATGTATTGTTATGTAATACTCATATATTCTGTTTTATTATCATATTTATGTTTACAAACCAGAATCCTTTCTTATTTTATAGATAGTTACACGTTTTAAAAGGAACTTTCAAAATTGTTTCAAAAATACAAGCCCAATTCAAGGGAATTTCTCAAATTCTTACCTATTTTCAAGGGCACTCTATAATCTGTTTTTGGAAACCATTATCTTTATAAAATCACTCATTTTATTATGAAAATACTATCTTACTTCACATCTGGTTTTATACAAATATTTTTCCAAAAGAACTATTCTTTTCAAAATAAAAGAGTATTTATCTCAAGAATTGCTTAATGATTTTATAAGAGTGTTTTCATCTAATTTAACACTCTTGTTGATTCCATGGTATTATATGGCTTTAATCATTTATGAGGTCATATACCATATTTTATTTAATGGTTTATGACTAACTCTATTGTGGATGATATATCCTAAAACCATTCACCATATTACTCAGAATGGTTAGTGTTTTATGTTTAATGATTGGGGAAAGATAGTTAAATTTCATATGATAGTTTTAATATGAATGTATATGTTGTTTGTGTTTATCCCCTATAATATGAGGAATGCATTGGAATTATTATATTACATGTGGGGCCCGCTATATCCCCTCGATGCATAGGTAGGTCTCATGAGACAACTAGACGAGGAATTGGCCGAGGCCTTTCCCAATGTGATATGGATTTTGGCCGAGGCCTTAATCATTAGACGTCTTGGATGAGGCCATGAAAAATGTTTCAAAATGTCCAGCATATGCACTTAACTCATTATAAAGCTTGAAATTGAATGTTCATATGGTTATTCGACTATTAGAATACCCATGATTATGTTTTGTTATGGCATTATTTACTCATCTCATATTCCTTCCATAATGTGTTCAAGTTTATTATCAAATGAATGTGTTTCCAATTATGCACCATGTCTTATGTTTATATAATATTCCACTATATTGCTTACTCTTACTGAGAGTTCAAGCTCCCACCTTTATTAGGTTTCATTTTCCTAGGACATGAAGAAGTTTATTGTTAATGACATGCTGAAATAACATAGGAGTTGTGGGTGTTGTCTAAGGAGTTTCTATGTTGTATTTCTCTTCAAGTTGTAATATTGAACTTATGTATGTATCTTGTTTCCAATAATACTAAACTACTCGGCACTTTGGGATTCGTATTCCTTTTATGAATTCCAACATAATCAAATAAGGCACCGGCTCTAGGCAACTGGGGCCGGGTCCTTACAAAACAAGTCAATAATTTCAACCTATATTACACCTTCCCAAGTCATTCAACAATTTTAAAATAACCAATATATCATGGAGCTAACTTACCATGAATTCCTAAGTGATGATTCCACATATGAGGAGAAAATTTGAGAAAAAACCCAATTTCCAACCTCAAATTTCAATAGTCGATGATGACGATCAACATAATTTTTTTGAAAACTTTTCGTTGTCGCTAACCTCTTTCAGATCAAAATCACTTTCTATTTTGTCTCCTAAATAAGACTTGGTCCTATAATATAATGTTCTCCAAGATCTTCCCATCATAAAGGAGACCTATAAGTAAACCTATACAATGCTTCAAAATGAGACCTTTCAATTGAGGCATTATAACTATTGTTATAGGTAAATTCAATCAATTGTATATGCTTCTCCCATGAACCATTGAATTCAAGAACACACACCCAAAGGATATATTCTATAATTTGGATGGTTCACTCAGTCTGACCATCCATCTGAGGATGATACATCATGCTCAAATTCCTTTGAAAAACCACCGCCTCTTGAAAAAATTTCCAAAACTGAGATATAAAACATGATATCTATTAGAAACAACCATATAAGTCACTCTATGGAGCTTCACGATCTCTCATACATATAAGTGCTAAATCTATTCTAACTTCGTCAAATTTTTAATTAGAAGGATGTGAGATGATTTAGTGGGTCGGTCAATAATCACCCAAATAGAATCTTTTCCACTAAGTTTCATAGGTATTCCAATCACAAATTCTTTAGATATCTCATCCCATTTCCAAATTAGAATAGGTAAGGGATGCAATAAACTAATAGGGCTCTAGTGACCTTCCTTAATCTTTTGTAAAGTAAGGCATCATGATACAAAGTCCACAATTGATCACCTTATTTTCAACCACCAATATATATATATATATATATATATATATCAAATAATGATACATTTTGGTAGTCCATGGATGAATGTACCAACTCAATTGATGTAAACCCCCCATTAACTAATGCCTTAAAGCTATTAGAATGAGTAATCTACATAAAAAAAAGAAAAGAACCAATTGGAGATTGAGGCCAATAACCCGAGGCATCCAAAACATAGGAATTTACTAAATAATTTTCAATTGGATTCTATTTATTGCCTAAGACAGATCCATTAATCAAATTATGAATCAAATTTCTCATAATATAAGAACAAATTCCCATAAAAATCGTCCACATCCAAACTCATCGCCGCAAACAAACTCATCAAAGACCACTCCTCCACTAATTACTTCAAGGATTGAGTTTGTAAATTTTGCATCAACATTTTGGTGACCAAATTCACTTTTATAGTTATATATAAAATATCATAATAATTTTTTTAAATATATTAAACTAAGCATCTATGTTCTAAGTTCTAGTCTCTACGGGTGAAAATATACATAAGGATCTTATGATCTGAATACACAACAGACCATTCACCAAAGAGGTAGTGGCATTAAATCTTGAGAGAATGCATCAAAGATTCTAAATCAATCTTATGGGTAGTATAGTTGTTTTCATGAGGGAATAATTGGTGAGATCAATAGGCCACCACCTGGTTTACTTGCATTATGACACACCCTAACTATAATGTCCCCCAATATGGAACTCTCTCACGTGACGAGAAAGGGTTGGTTACAAAACCTCAAGAACACCTCTTCGTATTACAGAGGCTGCCAACTAGTAGAGGGGGTTTGAAAAGTTTAGTGGGTAGACTATACCACCTGGTATGAAGTTTCATATCAGTAGAACAATTCATAATAAAATGTAAATAATAATCAAAGTAAATACATAGTGGAAGAAAAAAATAAGATCCAAATGAATAATCTAATAATAATAAAGGAATCATGTAATAAAGTTCATGAATGTAACTAAATGTCATTCTATAATAATTTAAGAAAAAAGGATAGAAGATTAAAATAAAGAGTCAAAGTCTTGGGTCCTGAATCCCACATCGGTCCCATCTCTGAACTCCAGCCCAATAATAAACAAGAAATCAACAGCAAGGTCCTTTCCCTTATCCAAACCAGCATCCATATAATCTTCTTGGGTGCCAAATAGTGGATTGAATAGGGTTTGAGTATAACTCATCATGTCGATAACACCATGTCTAAACAAAACTAGTCTGATAAGAAGTGTATGCAATAAGGTGATAAACAACTGCATTAATTAATTCAAAAATTAATAAAATACAACCATAATCTGCTTTGGCTCCATGTTAGAATATCTCTAAGAATGTCTTATCACCATGATAAATGTAACACCCCATGGTTTTAAAAATAAATTGAAATGCATGAAACTTTGTTTTGAGTAAATATTTATAAGTAGACTTTAAACATAATTTTGCAGTTTTTATGTTTTGAATTTCAAAAAAATGGTCATCTACAATTGTGATCGGTAAGTTATTTAGAGTCTAATGGAACCAACATGTTTTTTGTGAATAGTAACCTACCCTAATGAATAGTAATATGACCCTAATGAATAGTAAATCATATTATTATTTTATTTTGTTAAGGATATAAGATAATGAGATGTCGATTAATTTTTCAAGGTGTTAAAAACGAGTTATATATTTAAAACAAAACTATTATTTTTTAATAAATGATGATTTTTTTAAAATTAAATTAATAATATTTAGAAAATTACTTTTAAAATATTTAGTTCATTTTTTAATTATACACATCTAAAAATGGTTAAGGTGATTTTTTGGTATTTTTCTGAAACAGTTGAATTTTTAGTGAATAGTAAAAATATAGTTTTGAGTTTCATTATGTTTAATGACATCATTAATAATGTAATAATTCTGGTCAAATTTTGTATAATAAAATATATTATTATGTGTCTCAATTAGCCAATACCATGGGCAAATACCATGGTCAAGCCCATGGTTTTGTAAATACCACTAATGAGGTGTCCCTTGGAAATTAATAAAATATTCCCTCACTTTTTCTATAAATACCAACCCATTCCTTCATTACATTAATTAAAAATTCCTCCTAAATGAATTTTGGTTTACTTAACTTTATAGTAGTCCTCCAAAGGTGTCCTCAAGCCCCCAATGTCCAAACCCTCAAGTCTTAGGTGTTACTCTATAAGGTAAGATAATTCTCAACTTCTTTCTTTTTCCATTCAAGTTCTCTTTTATGTGGTATAAATTTCAAGTTTCCATACCATGTTCTTATTTACATTTTATCCTTTATATATAATTTATTATTATTCATTTCTAGATTAGTGACCCCTTTACCCCCTCTTTTAATGTTTTCTAAAACCATGTTTCATAGCCGTTAGGCTGCGGAATTTTTCGTAAAGGTTTTTTCAACTATTCTTTTATTTCGAGTTCCTTTCTCTTCTTATTCTTTCATCATATACCCTTATCCAAGAGGCATGAATGATATAGTATCTTATATATTATGTATTTAATAATTTTTATGGAATATTAACCATTATACTTCTTCTACCCTCTCACTTATTCAAGAAATTAAAACACCGTTCGTGATGTGTTGATTTACCGACATCGTGGATGATGTGATTACAATTTATTTTAATACTTTAAAGGCTAGTAATGAAACCATTTTTATGTTTGAACCATATTATAATTTATTTATTATATATTATATAAGGTTCTGGAATCATTTTGTACACATGTTATAAATTTATGAAAAAAATGAGTTCATTACGATCGAAGAATCACCAAAATGACCTAAACAAATATCAATAATGTTTTAAATTATGAATCATCCTCATTTAAGAATTAAAAAAGATAAATGGTATAATTTATGTTTCTGGAAATATTTAAATATCATTCTATTCCAACTCTGGAGTTTCACTTCTATTGGATAAGAATATCCATCATGAACCCATCATGGAAATCATGTAAAGAATGCACCCGAAACAATTGAAGAAACAAAATAATAACAATTAAAGTGTGAAATGATATTATAAAATGATTATATAAGATGTTATAAACATGAAAATGTTTCTTTAAAATACCAATAACACTATTTTAACCATTATACACGAGTTTTAAATAATTTTGAAGTAAGACGAACCCGAGGTAAGGGAATTCTTAACCTGATTTCCATTCTTTGGGTTAACCTTCTACTTCCTTATTTATGTGGTATTAAAATTATTTTTGTGATGGGTTTTGTTATGTTATGTTTAATTATGTGTATTTATGGTGCATATACATATTAAATCCACTCTATTAAGTCTCACTTCATTTATACGATGTTTATAAGGGACTTTCCTTTTAAAACCCTCTTTTAAAATTCTGTTTTACAAAATTTAAAAGCAATGTTTTTATGAAATTATTCATGTTGTATGATAATGTTCTGGTTCTTTGGAATTTTTTATGATTAAGGGTGATACCTATATTTCCCTCTAATTAATTGGGTATTTGTAAGTTTGAGGTCGGTCATATGGTTATTCCAAGTGTAACTGCGATGGTTACACAAATTGTAAGGTAGCCGTGAGAGTTACAAATTATAAGCTAGCCGAGAGGGTTACAAAATCACGTAAGTAATGCCAAAAGATACTTTTATGGTTTTATTTATGTTATTATGTTGTGTGGGGATCTTGTGGAAATATCATATTTCACAAATTAGGTATATATGGGTGACAAGTATATATTTTTAAAATGATTTCATTTGTTACAAGTATTCATGGACAATGCGTTCTTTCCTTCTTTTCATATACCCTACTGAGCTTTTTGTTCTCATACCAATTTTTTAAATGATTTTCACAGATTATAAGGATGTGTAAGAAAATTAAGGAAGCTAAGGTAAATTTTTGAAGCATTTTCAAAGAAATCATTTTTTATTTGAAAAGTTTTACATTTTGGATGAAATGAATACTATTTTTATGGTATCCACTCTATATTAAGGTGTAATGTTATGAATGTATTATGTCCCAATTCTATAAATATATAAACTTTAAAATATCCTCAATGTGAAAGGAAGTGATTTCTTGACTAAATTCAAGATTATGTAATGTAATATGGTCGGGTCCTTTTAGTTGTTATCAAAGGATGATTTAGATAACTTTAGGGATTAAGATGATGTTAATAGAATACCATAAATGATTTTTACTCTATGATTAATTTTAAATGTTATAGCATTTAAATATTTCCTTGTTTATTAAAATAAGATATTTTTATTTAGAATGGTTGTCCACATAAGGAATATGGAAGTTTAAGAAAAGAGGCACCGACATAATGATATCCTTCTGAATCTACATCCTGGAATGGTAGGGATTAGAACTGATCAATTTGTGATAGTAATGGCTCGTATAATGTAGGAAATAAATGGTGGTGAAATCCATTAAAGAGAACAACCAAAGGTACCACAAAAAAACATGAAAATAGTGGAACATTTTATGATACAAATCCCTTCTTCTTTCAATGGATCTTCTAACCCAATAGTGGCTGAAGGATGGATTAGAGACCTTTAAAAGATATTTTATGTTATGGGATGTTCATATAATCAAAAGTTATGTCCTTCCATTTATTGTTTTGAAGTTGAAGCTGATCAGTGGTGGTAAATGGTAAATAATATTAGGGATAGGGAGGATATTGATGCCTTAGAGTGGGATGAATTTAAAAGTATTTTCTTTGAAAAATATTTTCCTAATGTGGTGCGACTTAGAATGGAGAAGAAATTACTTGAATTGAAGAAAAAGGAGAAATATTCAGTGGATGTGTATGAAGAAAACTTCACCCGACTAGTGATGTATGATCCAAATCTTATTTTAGATCTTGATAGAAAAATCAACCTCTTTTACTCAGGATTGAATCCAAGGTATTGAAGGTCATTGGCCTCTCGTGAATTCAAAAGTTATGAGAAAATTTTCTGATGTGCTGAGAGGGTAGAGATAGAGTTTGCTGATGATCACATGAATTTTGGAAACTAGAAGAATAGGTGTATATGGAAAGAGATAGGTAAGAATCATCCAAAGAAATCTTATGGTAAGAAAATAAAATTTCCAGTCTGTGAAAAGCGTGGCAAGAATCACCCTGGGGAACGCCTTACCAAAACTAGAAAGTGTTTTTGATGTGGAATGTTTGGACATATGGCCTGAGATTTTAATGAAAATGATCCTAAGACTAATCCTAATAAGAAAAATGTAAAGTGTTTTAAATGTGAAGATATGGGTTATTATTCAAATGCCTTCCCAAAGAGAGATCCGAATGATGCAAATAAGCTATAATATAAGCATAAAAGTGTGGTGAGATCTTTTGCAACTATGTAAATAGATGTCATTCCATCTAATGAAGTGGTATTAGGTACTCTATTTTTTTAATCAGATTTTTCTAAAGTTTTGTTTGATACGGGTTCTACACATTACTTTATCTATGAAGAATTTTTGGGTAAATTGAAAATATCACCTCAAAAAATTAGACTAGAACTTATTGTTAAAATACCAAGGGGAAATATTATCGAATATATAAATTATAAGAATCTTTCTATTGTGGTATGTGGAAAGAATTTACTTGAAAACCTTGCAGTTTTTTCCTTAGTAGAGTTTGATGTCATTCTAGGAATGGATTGGCTTTATGTTTGTCATTCTAAGATTGACTGTAGAGATAAATAAGTTGTTTTTTAGAAAGAGTTTCATTTTTTATACAAGAATGAACCCATACAATTGATAACATATCAGGAAGATGATAAATTGTTGAAATATGGAAATGAAATTTATCTTGTTCATATTGTTGAAAATAAGATAATTGTTCAGATTAATGATGTACCAGTGGTAAATGAATACCTTGATGTTTTTTTTGATGAGTTACCCAATGTCATACCTGATTGGAAAGTATAATTCACAATATAGTTAGTTATTAATGCTAATCAAATTTAAAAACTCCCATATTTTATGTCTCAAATGTAACTTCTTGAATTGAAAAATCAGTTATAGGATTTACTTGATAAAGGCTTCATTCGTCCTATTACTTCACCATGGGATGATCCTTTTTTTAGTTAAAAAGAAATATGGTTTCATGAGACTTTACATTGATTATATAGATTTGAATAACATCACTATTAAAAAAATTATCATTTTCCTCATATCGATGACTTGTTTGATTAGCTCCAAGAAGCTCAGTACTTTTCCAAGATTGATTTGAGATCCAGATACCATCAGTTTATGGTGAAAGAGGATAACATCCCAAAAATAGATTTTCATACTAGATATGATAATTATAAATTTTTTGTTATTCTATTTGGGTTAACTAATACATGAAAGGCACTATCATGGGGTCTCTCAAATGAAGTGTGATTTTTTGGGTACTTGGGTGCATTAGAGTGGCTGACCAAGGTCATCTCTCAAAGGAGGAAGTAAATTAAAACAACTTCTTAAAGGTATTATAAAAATAAAATAAAAGTGAATAAAAACACTACTTGAAAGGATGGGGGTTGTTTATCATTTATAAAACTAGAATAATTTTGTTGGATGAATATTTCATTTTTTTTGTTTTTAATTTTGAAATAAAGTTTGATATAAAAGATGCAACAAGAAGATGTTTTTTTAGAAAATATTTTAAAAGGCGTAATTGATATAACTATACATATTCACTCAATTATTTATTATTATCATTTAAATTATCATTCACTTAATTATTATCCCTTAATTTTTTAAATCCCAAACCCTAAAAAAATTAACTTTACTACAAAGATGAAGTGAATTTAACCCTAGGCTAACTTCGGAACATGCAATCACAACACCCTACATTGATTGATGTTCTATGGTCAGCTTATGATCAGTGGTAAATTAATGCACATTTAATCTCTGGAAATTAGAATTAATTTAGTTTAGGGATTATATTTGAACATTACAAATTGACCCTGTATGGTTTTGTATTATCGATTAAGTTCATGCTCTCACAATTCACACAAAATCTCATCCTCACGTGTTTTTGTGTTAATTGTTCAATTTCTTTATTAGTTTAAATTAAATTAAAAACTCAATTAATTGATCATATTATTTTAATTAAAGTATATCAGTTATTCAAAATAAATGAATGGATAAGGATAGAGGTTGATCGATTACTAAAAAAACTACTCTTCCATGGGCAGTGTAGTCATCGTAGAAACGTTATGCAAGTGCAAAGGTTTAGAAAGTTTATAACCAAATATTGTTTCTACTCTTGAATTTCAGACCAAAGAGTAATATTAGGAGAATAATAAAATTGAAAATAATAGAATAAGTTAAATATAAACTAAGAGTTTATTGAAAGCACAACAACATTACAACAAAAAAGAGGAAAAAAAGAGCATTTTAGAGGAGATCCTAGCTTGGTAGCTTCCATACTCCAATTGAAATTTAAATGGTCTTTTATGCTCCAAATATCCTAATTCACGTCCCAACACCTCAAAATAAGAAAAAAACTAATTTATAGAGTAGAGGGGAGGCTAGGTTTAAAGAGGTTTCAAGTGTGAATGAGGAATCTCAGCCAAATATTTTAATCCAACTTTCACCGCCCATTTGAACTCCAAAACACGTGAAGAAGATATTATTAAATAATAATTATTTTTCCATAATTGATTTTGTGAGTTCGTATCAATGTTTGGTCCAAATAAAATCTTGTATTAATAAGTTATGACCCAAATATAGAACCAATATCCAATCTGGCGGGTCCAGCCCACATTTGACTTCATGGTCCATTTAGTCCAACCAAATGTACATGTTAGCACCAATGTCCTGAACAAAATTTGTATCCCATTAATTCAGAAGCACAGTTAAAAAATTTTAATTTGAAATAATAAATATTAAAATATTTATCTTTGAAATACTACAATGCACTGTAAAGGGTAAAACTAGAATTTAAGTCAAATTTTCAAATGAATGATCTAATCCCAAATATTTTATAAATAAACATATTTAACACAATGTAAGGAAATTTAATCATTTATTATCAATAAAATATTCAATAAAAATGTTTTTTATCAACTCCCCCCACTTAACCTTTTGCACTCCTGGGCAAAACTTCATATCATGTATCCAATTTTTTTTGACAAGATATGCATATTCATATCTCTCAATCCACAATGAAAATAAAGGAAAAGTAAGAATCACATAAAGAGTAATTATGAATAAATTTTAAATTCATTGTATCATAAATTGTGTCAAATAAAAATCTAGTGAGATTCATAACACTAATCATAGCGAAACAAGTCATGGGTCTACCATGCCACTAATTTTTCACGTGTGTGTGTGTCAACCATTCCAAGCTTGTCTCTCCACCCTTTATCTAGTTTATTCAGGTCAATAAAAAATTTTCTTCTTACCATATTCTATTCCATCTAACCTGTTCAACATCATTTTTAATCAAATTCCAAAACCCACTCATTTAATCATTCCCATAAGTCAAACCATGAGCTCCTGACCTACCCCAGAATGGCCCAAAGGCCTTCATTTTTATTTATTTTTGATAACCCCCTTTAAAGGGATGGTGGGGAACCCTTACAAGGCCCGTAGGATCAGATATTACATGGCCCATAGGCTTATGATATTACATGACCCAAAGGTATTAGGGAATTCAACCATACTATCTACAAGGAACTGCCCCTCCCCAGCATCTACAACATGATAGTAGCTCTCCACCTTCACTTGGCCGTCTGGATAGGATTCCTATGAAAGAAAAGGCTGGTCCCGATGGCATAGCCATACCCTCTCATTATGAAAAATCCATTTGGCTCTGCTCTGGTGAGTGCACCTGCTCTGAATCCTCTTCTGGGGATGCTCCTTTTTTGTAGTGTGTCTGGGGAAACTACATGTGGCCCGAAGGCCTTGAAGTGGCCTAAAGGCCTTAAAGGTGGCCCAAAAGCCCTACTGACCCAAAGGCCTGGGTAGCCCGAAAGCCTTAAGGACTCCAATCCCAAACCGGTGGCCCAAGGTGAATAGTCCCAGTTGCTATAGTACCAAACAGTACCTACTACAGTAACTGCTACAGTGCCTGATACAGTACCCGCACAATGTACAGTTCAGCTATAGTACCTGTATGGTGTAAAGTTCTGCTACAGTACCACACAGTGTACAATACTGCTACAGTACTGCTATAGTTCCTACTACAGTACCTGCTATAGTACTGCTATAACCCCCAGAAATATGCCTCTACCTAGTTTTGAACCCGAGTTTTATGGATGCACTTAAGGATACCTCACTAACTGGGCTGAGGCTCATGTGCAGATCCTGACCTAAATATCCCCACATGTTGTACATTTCTTCACTCCCATCTTTATTGATTGTTTTATTTATTTATTTATTTTTTTAGAGGGCGTACAACAGTCAGATATTAGGTGCACATGCATAGTTCAATCTAGTACAGTGATGGAAACAATCATAAGAGAAACAAATGTATGGAAATCCCATGATATAAGTTTAAAAATAATTACCTTCCTTGAATATACATTCAATTGGGTAAGAGAAACTCACAAGTCATGATTGTGTGAAAAAATTGTGTGGAGAAATCAATAACACAATTTACCCTGATCAAATATTACAAATAATGATGTCAAAATATAAAAGGTTTTATAATGACACAACCATTCATATCATCGACATAATTAATTTTTATAAAAGTCAAACCTTGATTATGTAATCTTACTCATGCTTATATTTCTACCAATGAATTTTGAAAACATGCATTTTCCATATTTTCCCCATGAGAATGTTACATGATATATATTTTTTACTTTTTTATTGATTTTTTTTTTTGTTTTTTTAGAAAATTTTATCCAAAAATTTAATATAAAATACACATAAAACACACAAATGAAAATCCTAAATATCTACCCCAAAATGTCGTCCCCTCCCCCACACTTAAAATATTGCATTGTTATTAATGTGAACCTATGAGATGATATATGCACATGAAATGTATAATTTAAAATAGGAAAAATAATATAAAAGTGAAAGGGTTAGGAACAACCTGATATGCTCAAGTGATGATGGGGTCATGTAGTGTGATGAAATCCACTACATCAGTAGGATGTACCTCAATACATTTCTTCAAACATTGACCATTAACTGTAAAGATCCTTTCTGGATCATTTTTTCATGAGCTGCTTTTGATTTTTCCTTGTAGAGCCCTGAGTTCTCATATAAAGACAATTGAATCTCCTCAATCTCTTGAATTTGAAGCTTCCATTGGATTCTAGCTTGGGCCAAATCCATGTTATATTTCTTTATAGCCCAATAAGCCTAATTCTCAACTTCTATGGGGAGATGAAATTATTTCCCAAAAACAATCCAAAATGGGGACATCCCAATGGGTGTCTTGTATGCTGTCCTATAATCTCATAGCGCATCATCTAAGAACTTGATCCAATCCTTCCTATTCGACTGCATGGTTTTCTCCAAATTTTGTTTCAACTCAGGATTTGAAACCTCAGCCTAACCATTTGTTTTGGGGTGGTATGGTGTTGATGTTTTTTGTGTCACCCCATACTTCTGAAGTAGGGAAGCCAAATTCCAATTGCAAAAGTGTGTCCCTTGGTCACTGATGATGGCCTTTGGTACTTCAAACCTGCAAAAAATCTGTGCTTTGAAAAATTTAACAACAACATGAAAATCATCAGTCCTAGTGGCCTTATCCTCCACCCATTTGCTCATATAATCAATGAAAAACAAAATATAAAGGAAAACAAATAAACTAGAAAAAGGACCCATAAAATCAATGACCCATACATAAAAAATCTCACATAATAATATGGGTTATTGTGGAATCTCATGTCTGCTAGAAATATTAATAGTGTGTTGGCAATGTGAACATGACTTACAGAACACATGAGCAACATGGAATAAACTAGGCCAATACAATCTAGAGTACAAAACTTTCTTAGTTGTCCATTGGGATCTAAAGTGTCCACCATAAGAAATTGTAGGACATAATTGTAGAACAGACTCAAACTCATGATCAGGAACACACCTCCTAATAACTTGGTCACTACACATGTGCCATAAGTAGGGATCATCCCACACATAAAATCTAGACTCACTCTTTAACTTTTGGACTTTATTTTTCTTTAAATTTGTAGGAATTTCATATACAACTAGGTAGTTCACTAAATCAGCATACCAAGGATGCGTACCTAAGATGGAATAAAGATGCTCATTTGGGAAAGTGTCCTGAAGTGGTACCTAGTCCAAGGTGTCATTCTCTAGTGTGTGAGTAAGATTACTCATGTGGTCCACCACTAGGTTTTACGACCCCTTCTTGTCTTTTATCTCAATGTCAAATTCTTAAAGAAGGAGAATCCATCGGATTAACCTGGGATTTCCATTTGGCTTCTTCAATAGGTACCTCAGAGCTACATGGTCAGGAAAAACAACTACTTTAGAGCCCAATAAATATGAACGAAATTTATCTAAAGAAAATATAATAGCAAGAAACTCATTTTCTGTGGTTTTGTAGTTTGATTGGGCCGAATCCAATGTCCTTGATGCATATACAATCACATGTTAATTTCTCTTCACCCTCTAAGATAAGATAGCTCTGACCGCAAAGTTGGAGGAATCACACATAATCTCAAAAGGAAGCTCCCACCATGGGGGATGTATGATCGGCCAAGTAGTCAGACACTTATTTAGCTCATCAAAGGAAGTCCTGAAAGAATCATCAAACACAAAATCATAATTATTTTGAAGTAATCGTGACATAAGAAGAGAAATCTTACTAAAATCTTTGATGAAGCACCGGTAAAATTCTGCATGCCCTAGGAAAGATATAACATCACATACACATTAAGGATAGGGTAAGGATGAAATGATATCAACCTTAGATCTGTCAACCTCTATCCCATGTTTTGACACTACATGCCCTAAGACAATCCCATGATCTACCATGAAATGACACTTTTCAAAGTTTAAGAACAGATTATTCTCAATAAAACTATTCCAAACCTTTCCCAAGCGAGAGATACAATCATCAAATGAAAACCCATACACTGTAAAATCATCCATAAATACCTCTATGAAGGTCTCAATAAAATCAGAAAAAATACTCATTATGCATCTTTAGAAGGTACATGGGGAATTGCAAAGTTCAAATGACATCCTTCAGTAGGCAAACGTACTGAATAGAAAAGTGAATGTTGTCTTCTCCTAATCCACTGGAGCAATTGGATCATAAAAATATCCAGAAAATCTAACCAAGAAACAATAGTGTGTTTTCCCAACTAGTCTCTCAAGAATTTTATCAATAAATGGGAGGGGGAAATGGTCCTTGTGAGTAGATTGATTTAGTTTCCTATAATCAATACACACACACCAACTATTTTATACCCTTATTAGAATTAACTCATCTTTCTCATTTTTAATAACAGTAACACCACTTTTCTTAGGCACAACCTGAATAGGATCACCCACTGGGAATCTAAAATGGGATGGATTATACCTGCCTCAAGAAAATTTTCAACCTATTTTTTAACAACTTCCAGAAGGGTTGGATTGAGTATCCTTTGTGGCTGCCTAACCAGTTTAGCCCATACTCCAAAAGAATCTTATGCATGCAAATAGAGGGGCTAATACCTGATATGTCAGCCAAGGTCCACCCAATTGCCCTGATATTCTCCCTAAAAAGATTCAAAAGCTTTTATTCATGTTCAAAAGGAATATTATTAGCAATTATAACAGGTAATATCTTATCACTTAACAAGTATGAGTATTTGAGATTAGGTGGAAATGTCTTGATTTTCAATGAATGGGGTGATGTATATATGTAGAAATTAAATTAACTAAAATATGTTCACAATGAACATCAGTATCAAAATATACATTGTCAGAATCAGAGAATAAAATATCAAATCCATCAGCATACTCAACAACCATGTCATAATCATAGTTCGCATGATCAAATTCAGAATATGAATCCATTTTAAAATCAAATATAAGAGAGTATTGTGCATTCGAAATAGGTGTAGAAGTAATCTTAGACATCAAAATATAACCAATACTCATAATCTCCCTAAGAATAGGACAATCAAATTCCATGGGGTTTTTATTTTTTGGTTCAAAATGGGAGATAAAAAATGAATAATGGTCCTTTGAGTGGTACTTCATGGAGTCCATAACATTAAATATCATAACTTCATCCCCAAACTCCATGGAAAGTGTACCCTCATTGACATTTATGATAGTTCTTACAGTTTTTAGGAAGGGTATACCTAAGATAATTGGAGCATGATAACTTACCTAATCATCCTCTATGTTAAGCATGTAGAAACTTTCTGGAAAGATCACGTATCTTACCCAGACAAGTACATCCTCAAGGACTCCCGTTGGATATGTTATAGCTCTATTCACCAACTACACCACTACTCTCGTCGGTTTCAACTCATCAATCTATAAATAAGAGAATACAGAGTGGGTAATTACATTTATGGAAGGTCTTAAATCACAAAGAGCATCAGAAAAGTGTAAATTCCTTATGGTGCATGGGATGGTGAATGTACCTGGATCCTTTCACTTTTTTGGCATTGATAGAGTTGGTGTAATGAGTGCTGGCACATTCCTTCCAAGATTGATCCTCTCATTTCCCATGAGCACTCTTCTATTGGTACAAAGTTACTTTAAGAATTTCTCATACCTTGGGATTTTCTTGATGGCTTCAAGTAGAGGGATGTTGATCTCCATATTATTAAATGTATCCGAAAATTATTTTTGAATTGCCTCTTCAACCATCTTCTTAGTTTTTACAAACCTATTTGGAAAGGGAAAGGGTTTAAGAGGAACATCATTATTCTTTTTCATACCTTTATCTTTATCCTTAGGTTGTTCATCAGCTAGTTTTTAATAGGGATTTTCTGGATTTGAGGTGAATATAGGTGGAATGATAGGTGTAGATATATCATTTGTTTTCTTACCACTTCTCAACATGATGGCACTGACATTCCCCTTCAGATTTGGAGTAGTTTGGGAAGGTATATTTCCATAATTCTTACTTACTAATTCATGGAGGGTAGTGTAAATATGGATCAATGAGTCTTTAACTCCATTAGCTATGAACCTTGACTCTTCAACTCATTCTATTTATTAAGAACAATTTGTTTCAAAATATCATTAGTGTTAGAATATACCTTGGTTTGGGGATTCCCTTATTGTTGACTTTTTGATGTTTGAGCTTCAAATCGCCTTTGGGTTGCTGGAAACCCTGTTGGTATGGTGGATACTGCTAGATGTTTTGTTGAAAACGGGGCCTTTGTTGTCATCCAGAGCCATACCTCATGTCTGATTGATCCTTCCACCCTTGGTTGTATGCTTTAGAAAAGGAATCAAGCTTCTTTTGGGGATATGGTTGTTGTTGTTGCTGATATGTTCTCCCAAGAAACATTACTGCACAATCTCTTGTTTCTTGTAGTTGGGGGCAACAGTCAGTTGGGTGGATTGTCTTAGTGAAAATGCCACAAGGCCTTGAAGGAGTGGGTTGGGATGTCTTTTGATCCAAAGCAATCTTCCTTAGAATAGTGGTCAATTCTTCCAACTTTGTATCAATTAAATGACTCTCAAGAGAAGAAGGACTTACCTGATGTACTCCCCTGACATGTAGTGTACCTCGATTGCCAAATTGTTGGGATTTTTGGGACATCTTTTCAATTAATGCACATGAATCTACTGGTGTTTAAAGGCACTGTTGTGGGATCCCTCAAATTATTAGGTATTTTTTGGGTACTTAGGTGTAGTAGAGTGGATGACTAAGGTCATCTCTCAAAGGAGTAAGTAAATTAAAACAACTTTATCAAGGTGTTCTAAAAATAAAATAAAATAGAATAAAAACACTACTTGAAAGGATGGGGATTTTTTATCATTTATAAAACTAGAAGAATTTTTATAGAAGAAGATTGCATTTTTTTGTTTTTGAAATGAAGTTCGATTAAAAAGTCACAACAAGAAGATGTTTTTTTTAGAAAATATTTTAAAAGGAATAATAGATCTAACTCTACCTCTTCATTTAAATACTAATCATTATCATTTTAATTAATATCCACTTAATTATAATCCCCTAACTTGTTAACCCCCAAATCCTATGATAATTAACTTTACCACAAAGATGAAGTGAATTAAACCCTAGGATATCTTCGAAACATGCAATCGCAACACCCTACTTTGATTGATGTTATAAAGATATATTTTGGTCAGTAGTAAATTAGGGCACATATCCATTCTATAAAATGAGGATGAATTGTGTTTAAGGATTATATTTTAACTCTACAAATTTATCCCGTGTGGCCTTGTATTACCGATTAAGATCGTGCTCTCACAATTAACACAATACTCGACCTCGCGTGTTTTTGTGCTAATTGTTCAATTGCTTGCTTAGTTTTTTATAATTTAAAAACTCAATTTATGGATCATATTAAGTGAATTATATCATCTCAATGATTCAAAATAATTAAATGAATAGGGTAGAAGATAGATCGATCACTAAGATAACTACTCTTCCATAGGTGGTGTGGTTATCGTGGAGACATTTTGCATGAGCAAAGGATTGAAAGGGTAGAACCCACTCTCATATACACTCTTGAATTCCAACCCAAATAGGAAGATTAAGGGAAGAAAAAAATTGAATATTATAGAATAAAAGAGAATAAATAAAAGAAGATAAAGAAGTTTATTATGAAAACAAAAACATTACAACATGAGGAAGAAGAAGGAGAAGAAGAAGGCTTCATTGAAAGGATCCTTGCTTCAAGAGATACCGTTATTTAAATGGTTGGATAATTGGAGTGGATCCATTTATACTATGTCCTCAACTTCTAAATGCACATCCAAACCCCTCCAAATGAGAAAAACACTAATTTATAGAGTAGAGGAGAGTCTAGGTTTAAAGAGTTTGTCAAGTGTGAATGGGGAATCTCAGCCACATATTTTAAGCCAAATTGCACTACCAATTTGACCTTGAAAACGCATGAACCAACTATTCTTCCAGAATAATGATTTGTGAAAAATTGGGTTGGAGAGATCCTATCAAAATTTATGCCCAATACAAGCTCGTATGAAGAGGTTATGGCCCAAATACAGAACCAATTTCCAATCTGGTGGGCCCCACCCACCTTTGACTTCATGGTCTATTTAGTCCAACCAAATGCATGATTTAGCTTCAATGTCCTGAACAAAAGTTTTATCCCATTAATTAAGGAACACATTTACAAAATTTCATGTTCAAATAATAAATATTAAAATATTTATCTTCGAAATACTACAGTTCACTATAAAGGGTAAAAATAAAATTTCCATAAATTTTTTAAATGAATGATATTATCCAAAATATTTTATAAATAAACATATTTAACACAATGTGAGAAATTTTTATAATTTAATATTAATAAAATATTCAATAAAAATGTGTTTTATCAGGTGTCTTGTCCACCAATGATCCTCCAGCCGTGACATCCACCATGCCTCTCTCCATAGGTGTGAGTCCTTTATAGAAGTATTAGATAAGGAGTTGCTCACTGATTTGGTGATGTGGGTAGCTTGCACAAAACTTCTTTAATCACTCTAAATACTCATACATTGAATCCCCTTAGTCTTGTTTGATACCTAAGATCTCCTTTCGAATGGATATGGTCCTTGATGCTGGAAAAAAATCTCTACAAGAAAAAATGTTTCAAATCATTCTAACAAGTTACATCTTTAAGTTATAAATAATACAACCAATATTTTGCAGCTCCATCAAGTAAGAATGATAATGATCTTAGTTTTATTTTATATTCAGAAAAATTTCTTGGTTTTAATCTTGAGAAAACCACATGAAATTCTTTAAGGTGTTTATTGGGATCCTCACCAGAGATGCCATGAAATTTTGGAAGTAGGTGAATTAACCCAGATTTCAGTTCAAAGTCTGATTTGAGATTTGGGTATGCAATGCAATTTGGTTGATAATTAATATTAGGTTCAACCAATTCTATAATGGTTCTATTAAGTTCATTTCCATTATTTTAATCCATTGGTTCTTGTTTTATGGTTGAATTTTTATTTCTTCCAATTTCAATGTTCTGAGATTGGAGGAATTCTCCTACTGGTTGAATGTTAAAACTTCCCATAGACTGAGAATGTATGATTCGATCCCTAAGGTTGTGTTCAATATCGGGATCAAGATCTAAAGGATCCTCATGATTAGTTCATGTAATAAATCAAAAAAAATGAAAAGAAGAAAAGTGGACCATAATAAAATAAAAATGTGAATTTTGAGTTGATGTTCAAAAAATAGAAGAAGAAAATAATAGAAGAAGAAAAAATTCAGATTAGGTAAAGAAGGAAGAAAGAATAGAAGAATATAATAACATGTAAAATAAAATAAATACCTCTAATTGGTTGAAATAATTACTTGACTCCCCAGCAACAATGCCAATTTGAAAGGCAATGTTGTGGCCGCTCTCAAATGAAGTGTGATTTTTTTGGGATACTTGGGTGCAGTATAGTGGCTGACTAAGGTCGTCTCTCAAAGGAGGAAGTAAACTAAAAAAAATTATTAAAGGTATAATAAAAATAAAATAAAAGATAATAAAAACACTACTTTAAAGGATGGGGGGTTGTTTATCATTTATAAAACTAGAAGAAGTTTGTTGGAATAAGATTGCATTTTTTTTTAATTTTGAAATGAAGTTCAATTAAAAAGACGCAACAAGAAGATGTTTTTTAGAAAATATTTTAAAATATGTAGTTGATCTAACTCTACCTATTCACTCAATTATTTATTATTATCATTTAAATTAACTTTCACTTAATTATGATCCCTTAATTTGTTAAATCCCGAACCCTACAAAAATTAACTTTACCACAAAGATGAAGTGAATTTAACCCTAGGATAACTTCGGAACATGCAATCAAAACACCTTGCTTTTATTGATGTTATAAGGTCATATTATGGTTAGTGGTAAATTAAAGAACATTTCCTCTCTGTAAATTAGAATTAATTGAGTTTATGGATTATATTTGAACACTAAAAATTGAGCCCGTATGGTTTTTTATTATCGATTAAGTTTGCGCTCTCACAATTTACACAAAATCTCATCCTCGTGTGTTTTTGTGTTAAATGTATAATTGATTGATTAGTTTCAATTAAATTAAAAACTCAATTTATTGATCATATTATGTGAATTACAGTATATCATTGATTCAAAATAAATTAATGAAGAAGGATATGGGTCAATCGATTACTAAAAAACTACTCTTCCATGGGTGGTGTAGTCATCGTAGAAACATTATGCAAGTGTAAAGGTTTTGAAAGGGTATAACCCAATATTGTTTCTAATCTTGTATTCTAGAGCAAATACGAATATTAATATAAGAATAAAATTGAAAATAACATAATAAGTGGAAGAGAAACTAAGTGTTTATTGAAATCACAACAACATTACAACAAAGAAGAGGAAAAGAAGAGAATTTTGGAGGAGATCCTAGCTTGGTAGCTTCCCTCCTCAAATTGTGAATTGAAATGGTTTAGAACCACTTCTCCTCTACCCCCAATCTCCTAGCTCAATTCCCAAACCCTCTAAATTATAAAAACACAAATTTATATAGTAGAGGGAAAGCTAGGTTTAAAGAGGTTTCAAGTGTGAATGGGGAATCTCAACTAAATATTTTAATACAACTGTCACCACCCATTTTACCTCCAAAATGCATGAACCAGATATTCTTCCTGATTAATGATTTTTAAATAATTGAGTTGGAGATATCCACTCAAAATTTGGGTCCAATCCAAGCTCGGATGAAGATGTTATGACCCAAATACAGAACCAATATTCAATCTGGAGGGTCCATCCCACATTTGACTTCATGGTCCATTTAGTCCAACCAAATGTACATTTTATCTCTAATGTCCTAAACAAAAGTTGTATCCCATTAATTTAGGAACACAGTTACAAAATTTCATGTTTAAATAAAAAATATTAAAATATTTATCTTTGAAATACTACATTGCACTATAAAGGGTAAAACTATAATTTCCATTAAATTTTCAATTGAATGATCTAATCCCAAATATTTTATAAATAAACATATTTAACACAATGTGAGGAAATTTTATCATTTATTATCAATAAAATATTCAATAAAAATGTGTTTTATCAATTCACCTGCTGTATTCATGGATCTTATGAATAGAATATTTCATGTGTTCTTAGATAAGTTTAGGGTTGTGTTTATTGATGAAATTATGGTATTTTTCTAAGAGTCAATAGGAACATGAAAATTATATAAGGGATATTTTTAAAACATTAAAGGAAAAGAAACTATATAGAAAATTCAGCAACTGTGATTTTTGGTTGCAAAAAAAATCTTTTTTGGGAACATTGTAAATAAGGATGGAATAACAGTTTATCCTACCAAAATAAAAGTGGTTGATGAATCACCAAAACCTAAAAATGTTACAGAGATTCATAGTTTTATTGGAATAGTAGGTTATTACTAACGGTTTGTTAAAAACTTTGCATTGTTATGTAACCCTGTAACCATGTTTACATGAAAAGGGGTTAAATTTATTTGGATTGAAGAATATGATATTTGTTTTCAGGAACTGAAGAAGAGATTGGCGAATGCTGATGTTTTGGCCTTGTCTTCTCGAAATGGTGAGTTTTTCATCTACAATGGGGCTTCTTTGAAGGGACTTGGTTGTGTTTTGATGCAGAATGATCCGGTAATTGATTATGCTTCAAGACAACTAAAAAATCATGAATTTAATTATCCCACACATGATTTAGAATTGGCAGTTGTGGTTTTTTCTTTGAAAATTTGGAGGCATCACTTATACGGAGCCAAATTTCAAATATATACTAGCCATAAAAGTTTGAAATATATATTCACTTATAAGGAATTAAACATGAGTCCGAGAAGATGGATTAAACTGATAAAAGATTATGATTGCACAATTAATTACCATCCAGGAAAATCAAACCAAGTGGTGGATTACTTGAGTCTAAAACATCAGGCATCATTAATGATGTTACCTTTGGAAAATGATCCATTGATTAATGATTTGATAAATTTTGGTTTAGAAGTTGTCAGTGCAGGGAATACATCTATTTTGTTTTAGGTTTTAGTGGATTTATCATTATCAGATAGAATTAAGAAAGCATAGAAGGAAGACCGTGAGCTACAAAAAAGGTAGAATTTGTTAGAATGGGTAAGTTGTAAGAATTTAACCTTGATAAAGATTGTGTTTTAAGATTTAGAAGAAGGCTGTGTGTGCCTTATGATTTATAGTTAGAGAAATATTTGTTGTGTAAATATCATAGTTCTCCATTTTCAGTTCATCCTGGCAGAACTAATATTTATAGAGACCTTTGGGAGTATTACTGGTGGGGTGGAATGAAGAAGGATATTTCAGAATTTATTGTGAAATGTTTAACATGTCAACATGTTAAAGTAGAGCGGAAATTACTGAAGGGGATGCTTTAGCCTTTTCCAGTTCTGAAGTGGAAATGGGAGAATATATCTATAGACATCATGGTACGACTAACTAATAATTCTTGAGGTAAAAATGTGATTTGGGTTATTGTTGATTTGTTGAAAAAATCTGTACATTTCCTTTCCATTTGAGATAAAATGTCATTGGATTTCTCGAATATACCTCAAAGATATTTTTAGGTTATATGGAGTTCCTATTTCCATTGTATCTGATCAGAATCCCAAGTTCACTTCTAACTTTTGGAAGGGGCTTTAGAAGTCCTTGGGAACAAAATTAAATTTCTGTACAACTTTCCATCCTCAATAATATGGGAAGTTAGAACAAAAAATTCAAACATTGAAGGATATGCTTCGGGTTTGTTCAATAGACTACCAGGGAAGTTAGGATCAATATCTTTGTTTAGTTGAGTTTTTTTATAATAAAATTTTTCATTCCAGTATAAAAATGAAACCTTTTGAGGCATTGTATGGGAAGTGGTGTCGAACTCTAGATTTTTGGGATGAAGTAAGGGAAATGAAGTTGATGGGACTAGAACTAGTAGAGGAATTGGCTGAGAAAGTGAAGATGATCTAGTAACACATGAGGACAACTCAGATTAAGAAGAAAAGTATTGACAATAATAGAAGGAAAGACTTCTCTTTTGAGGTAGGTGACCATGTTTTCCTTAAAATCTCTCATAGGAAAAGTATGATGTGTTTTGGTAAGAAAGGAAATCTAAGTTTGAGATTCATCAGTCCTTTTGAAATCCTGGATAAAGTTATACCAGTCACATACCGAGTATATTTGCTTCCAAGTTTAGCTTAGGTACATAATTTTTTTCAAGTTTTGATGTTGATAAATTATGTGCCAAATTCATCACATGTCTTGAGCCCAAAAGAAGTTCAGTTATAAGAGAACCTTTCTTATAAAGAGAAACTAGTTCAGATTTTTAATCAAAGGGAACAAGTATTATGGAATATAGTAATCCACCAGGTAAATGTTTTGTGTAGAAACCAAATGGTTGAAGAAGCAACATAGGAATCTGAAAATGATATGAGGGAAAGGTACCCTCACTTGTTTAATATGTAAATAAAATTGCAAGGACACAATTTTTAGAGGGTGGGGATAATGTAACACCCTAAGGTTTTAAAAATAAATTGAAATTCATGAAACTTTGTTTTATGTAGATATCTATAACTAGACATTAAATATAAATTTTCATCTTCTATGTTTTGAATTTCAAAAAAAAATAGTCATCTACAATTATGATCGATAAGTTATTTAGAGTCTAATGGAACCAACTGGTTTTTTAGTGAATAGTAAACCACCCTAATGAATATTAATATGAATCTAATGAATAATAAATAATATTATTATTTTATTTTGATAAGGATATAAGATAACAAGATGTTGATTAATTTTTCAAGGTGCTAAAAAAAGAGTTATAGATATAAAACTGTAATTTTTTTAATAAATGATGATTTTATTTAAATATTAAATTAATAATATTTATAAAATTATTTTCAAAAAATGGAGTTCATTTTTGAATTCTACATGTTGAAAAATGGTTAGGGTTAATTTTTTGTATTTTTCTGAAACAATTGAATTTTCAGTGAATAGTAAAAATACAGTTGTGAGTTTCGTTGTGTTTAATGACATCAATAATGATGTAATAATTTTTTTCAAATTGTTTACAGTAAAATAGGTTTTTATGTTTCCCAATTGGCCAATAACATGGTCAAATACCATGGTAAATCCCATGGTTTTGCAAATACCACTAATGAGGTGTCCCTTAGAAATTAATAAAATATTCCCTCACTTTTGCTATAAATACCAACCTATTTTTTCATTCCATTCATTAAAAATTAATCCTCAGTAAAAATATGGTCTATTTAACTCTCTATTAGTCCTGAAAAGGGGTACTCAGGCCCCCAAGTTCCCAACCTTCAAGTCTTAGGAGTTAGTCTACAAAGTAAGAGAATTCTCAACTTCTTTCTTTTTCCATTCAAGTTCTTATTTATGTGGTATAACATTCAAGTTTCCATACCATGTTCTTATTTACATTTTATCCTATATATATACTATATTATGATTCATTTTAGGATGGTTAACCCCTTTCCCTCTTATTTTAATGTTTTCTAAAACCATGTTGCATAGCCGTTATGTTGCCGAATTGTTCTTAGGGGATTTCTCAATTATTCTTTTTTTTAGTTCCTTTCTCTTATTATTCCTTACTCATATCCCCTTATCCAAGAGGAATAAATCATATGGTATCTTACATATTCTATATTTCGTAATTTTTATGGAATATTCACCATTATAATTTTTCTCCTATCCCACTTATTCAATAAATTAAAACACCGTCTGTGATGTGTCAATTTACCCACATCGTGGACGATGTGATTTTAATTTCTATTAATTCTTTCAAGGATTGTCATGAAAACATTTTTATGGTTGAAAAAGATTATAATTTATGTATTATATATTATATAATTTTATGGAATCATTTTTTACACATGTTATAAATTTATGAAACAAAATGAGTTCATTTCGATCGAAGAATCGCCAAAATGACCTAAAAAAATATCAATAATGTTTTAACTTATGAATCATCCTCATTTAAGAATTTAAAATGATAAATGGTATAATTTATGGTTCTGGAAATATTTAAATACCATTCCATTCCAATTATAGGGTTTCACTTCCAATCAAAAAGAACATCCATCATGAACCCATCATCGAAATCATGCAAAGAACGCACCCAAAACAATGGATGGAATAAAATACTAATAATTAAAGGGTGAAATGATATTATAAAATTATCATATAAGATTTTATAAACATGAAAATGTTTCTATAAAATACTAATAACACTATTTTAACCATTATACATGAGGTTTAAATGATATTTATGTAATACGAACCCGAGGTAAGGGAATTCTTAACCCGATTTCCATTCTTTGGGTTAACCTTCTACTTCGTTATTTATGTGGTATTAATATTTTTTGTGTGATTTTTTTTTATATTATGTTTAATTATGTTTATTTATGCTGTATATACACATTACATCCACTCTATTAAGTCTAACTTCATTTATATTATCTTTATAAGAGATTTTCCTTTTTAAAAACCCCTTTTAAAATTCTGTTTTACAAAATTCAAAAGCAATGTTTTTATGAAACTATTCATGTTATATGATTATATTCTGGTTATTTGGAATTTTTTTATTATGAATGGTTGTACCTATATTTCCCTTTAATACATTGGGTATGTGTAAGTTTGAGGTTGTCCGTATGGTTACTCCAAGTGTAACTGCGATGGTTACACAAATTGTAAGGTACCCGTGAGGGTTACAAATTATAAGGTAGCCGAGAGGGTTACAAGATTATGTAAGTAGTTTCCCAAGATACCTTTATGGTTTTATTTTTGTTCTTATGTTTTGTTGGGATATTTTTGAAATATTATATTTGAAAAAGTAAGTATATATGAGTGACGAGTATGTCTTTTGAAAATGATTTCATGTGTTACAAGTATTCATGGACTAATGTGTTATTTTCTTCTTTTCATATCCCTTACTGATCTTTTTGTTATCATCCCAAGTTTTTAAATGATTTTCACAGTTTATAAGGATGTGTAAGAAAATTAAGTAATCCAAGTTAAATGTTTGAAGAATTTTCAATGAAATCATGTTTTATTTGAAATGTTTTAAATTTTAGAAAAAATGAATACTATTTTTATGGTATCCACTCTGTATTAAGGTGTAATGTTTTGAATGTATTATGTCTCGATTATATAAATCTATAATCTTTAAAAGATACTCAATGTGAAAGGAAGTGATTTCTTAACTAAATTCAAGATTATGTAATGTAATAAGGTCAGGTCCTTGTATTAACCACCACCATATAACCATGATAAAATAACCTACTTCAGTTCCATGCCATAATTTCTTAAAGAATGTATTACAACCATGCCAACAACAACCATATAACAATGGTATCATAAAAATAATAAATCCAGGTCAAATCCCTATAATCATTATAGTATTTCTGGGTCAAATCCCAATAAGCAGTATAATAAGGGACTGGGCATAGCTGACTCTCTATAAGAATTACAGTAGGGACTCAGCCGAGCCCGCTCACTATCAGCATTACAACATATACATGTTCAAGTACCTGGGCCTAGCCCAGTATATAAGCATCTCAGCATGGAACACAATTCCTTTCATACAACATGGACATCATAATATCAAATCATACATGTCAATGGTTCATTATGATAATTACCATTATTCTTTTATATGCCACTTGAAATTTAAATCATAATTGATTAACAATTATTTCAATAAAAAATAATTCATGATTTAGGGATTCTATAACAATAAATTACCCTAGTTCACATGTAATTCTAAACATACCTTAATAAAGTATCCAATTCATTTATATTCAATTAATTTAGGCACACACAATGAAGGTGAGATCATGATATTGCATAAACTTGGAAATTATCAAACCATAGGGTTAAAATTTAGACCCTTACCTTTAACCGATGATCCAAAAATGCTTCCAATGGCCAACGTCCATGAAGAATAAGGTGAATATGATTTCAAAGAGGTTATTAGATCAAAACCAATCAAGATAAAAAACAACAATGCAATCAGAAAAAGGATTTTCACGTAATGATTGACAAACCAAAGGAAGAGAAGGAAGAAATATAACCAAAGGAACTTACCAAGTATTGAAGACACAAACAGAATGTCTATAAGGGAGGTTGAAACTCCAAAATAACTTGGAGATTTCCCTAGGGTTAATTGAATAGGATCTACAATGTATTAGAGATAAAATTAGCTGCACAACATGTTTAAAACAACATGTTGGGCATTTACATAGCGTGTAATGTGGTTACACATTGCGTAAATGTTTTTAATGGAATAAACCAAAAAACCCATCACCTCATATTTATTTTATTAAAACCCTCAAACAATCATGCGACATGTAATCCTTTTATAAGATGTGTAATTGTTTTGCATTTGAATTTTCAGCCCAGTATCCTTTCAAACAACTTGAACCCCCTTTAAAACTTATCAACTTACCAAGAACCTATATTAACACTTAGTACCATTTATACATGGAATACATTAACCCAAATGAGCATAAATCCCCAAACCTTAGGTTATTTTCTTCAACAAAGGGTCTTTTTATTTGAATAAAACTTTCCCATCAAGTCTCAAATGAGAAATTCAGATAGAAACATACATGAAAAAATATAGGATCTTACAACCTCCCCACCTTATAATAGCTAATCCTAAACCTTCTCCAAGAATCACTATTAGGTATCATAGAACAATTCTATACATTACAATCACATATTTGAATCCCTCTCCCAGGTCTCCTCCTGAACTCTCCCATGCTACCACTACACTTGAACCAATAATATAGTCCTAACTTGAAGATATTTCTCACTACGATCCACAAAATGTATCAGATGATCCTCAAAGGACGCATCCAAAAAATCTTGAAAATTGTTACATCTATCAAATGGGAAGGTTTTGGATTATATATTCACAATTAAGAAGCATGGAACACATTGTTCATGGAACTGTAGCACTGTGGAAGGGATAAATGGTATGTTGCTGAATCGACCCCTGCCACTATTTCAAATGGATCGACAAACCTAGGCTCTAGATTTACCTATTTCCTAATATGGTGTTTTCTTAATCTAGGTGACAACCAAAGAAAACATAATGAACAAAATTGAATTCCAAAGGTCATCTCTGATGGTTAGGATATGATTTTTGTCTTCTTTGTGTGGTCACCGACCACTGTCTAATCAAATGAACCTATTCAGATGTCTCCTATTTGAGACTTGGCCTAACAAGTGATGACTCACCTAACTCAATCCAACACAAAGGCTAACGACACAACCTTCCATAAAAAATACTCAAAATGTTCCATTTCGATTGATTCTTGGAAGCTATTATTATATGAAAACTACATGAGTGCCATATGTTGGTCCCATAAACCACCAAAATCAAAAATACATATTCATAGAATATCCTATAGAACCTGAATAGTTTTCTCATATTGATCATAGGTCTATGGATGATAGGTTGTGCTTAAAAGAATTCAAGATACTGGGGTTTTTTGAATACCCTATAAAAAATGTGATGTGAAACAAGGACCTCTTTCTCAAATGACACTCCTCGGAACACCATGAAACTGAACCACTTCATGCACGTAAATATTTCCTAGATATTCAACTATAAAGTTTTTCCTAATAGGTTATAAGTGGGATACCTTATTCAATAAATAAAAAACAACCCATAAATCATCATTATTATGGGTCGTCTTAGGTAGTATTGTCACAAAATCTATCATGGCATCATGCCATTTCCACTTCGGGATGGGTAAAGGTTGTAAAAGCCCAACTATCCAATGATGATTAGCTTTCACCTACTGAAAAGTGAATCATATATCCATGAAGTTTTCCACCTACTTATTCATTCATGATCACCAATAATACCTATTAAGATCACAATGAATCTTTGTTAAACTAGGATGACTGGCCATTTAGAAGCATGAAACTCCCTCATACACTCCTCACGAAAACCCCTAGAAGACCATACTAAGCCATGAAAAAGAAGATAATTTACACTTCCAAGAGTCCATCCTGATAAAATATCCCTACCATATAATTTTTCTATCAGAACTAAGCTCCATGGATTAGAAAACTACTCAGTGTTAATCCGGTCCAAAAGAACAAGTATAACAGATGTCAAAGTCAGAGCTACTCGCCCATAAGATTCCTAAACATCCAGATGCATGTCTTAAAAAGGGATATTATCCACCACTTATCAGAAGATTCATGTATTGAATCTATTTGTGTCTTATAGAACAAATCATTGGAAACAAAGTTTCCCTTGCTTGGTGCATAAGGCAATGTTGTAATGACCCACTTATTCTCACCATCTCAAGAATACAATGAATAATTAATAGGTCTTAAGAAACATCCCCAAGATGATAAGGACTGAAAATAAATAATGAAGGGTTTCAAATGAAAGTGGGGTATGATTTACACTTTAATAACTAAAACCATTAACCCAAAAACCATAACCAAACAACTCACTATATGATGCATGAATAAATGAAAGACAAATCAACCACTTAATTTATATCAAAACCACACCAAAGTGTACTATAATGGAATACAAGTAACTATTAAAGTAAAGAGTGGAATATAAATACAAGAATATCCAAGAAATCCACAAGAACTCATGATCCACAATATCTATGCTCCAATATCACCAAACAACCCAAGTATCATGAGGTGGTACTAAGTACGTGTGATACTTTACCTTTGACCATGTATTGGAAGATAACATCTGAAAAAGCACCAAAGTGCCAAATTTTGGGTTAGCATAAAATTCAATAGAATTTCCCCAATGACTTACCTACTCACTCCACTAGGATATAAAATTTAGCAATATTTATATAAAACCATTTATATAAAACAATTCTGCAAAACAATTTATAACTAAATATAATCATGTTTTGAAAAACCATTAAAGGCAAGAGTAAAAAAGTTTTATTTTCAACCAATTTTATAGAAAGTCACATTTACAAAAAAAACAACCAAACAAATATTTAAAACCATTTTTCAATATTATTTTGGCATAAACATTCCATTTCAATTTTTCACACACCCAACTATGCATGCTTTATTTTGACAGTTCCATACTCATAAGAGGTCTCTCATCCAATTACCATGTGTCCCATTGACACACACCCTTGATCAAGTTTCACACACCTTGTACCTTAATGTAACATGTACCTTATTCCAAGTAACTTCAAACATGAATGGACACAACCCATATATTCCAAAACCATTCAAATAAACCAATTCAACCCATTTCAATAAAACCATTCTTTTATTGAAAACAATTAAAAAAATTATAATAAACCATTTAATTTAAATAAAACCACTAGTTTTATTGAAAACACTTTAATAAAATCCTATTACAATAATTCTAGAAAAACAACCTTTTAAAATCTTCATTTTAAAATCAATAATCAAAGCACTTTATTCAAGGACAACAATTTTCCAGATTTCAACAATTTACCAAACTATCACTAAAGAGGGTTTCAAAAAAATTCTAAAAATACAATTTACAATCAATTAAACACAATAAATTTATTTTTAAAGCATTCCAATCAATTCTACTAAGAGGAGTCAAAATTGAAGCCACCTACCTTGATAGTTTTGGTGAAAATAGAAAATGGATGAAGCATGCTCAAGAAAACGGGTAAAAATTACATGAAACTTCCTTAGATATCTTCTTATATAAAAAAAGAGACCAAATATCAATATATTTTACATCCAAAATCTTAGATATACCCATAATGGGCATAAAATTGAGAAAATGAGAGGATAAGAGAAGTATATCTAAGAAAACATGACAGGAATGATGACATACCTCAAGAATTGGGCTTCTAAACGCTAAGAAAAGGCTCTGGATCGATTATAATTTTATTGGGAGAGGTTATAAAACCTTAAATGGAGAGAAATACCAAGTTAAAGATGAAAAGTAGAAAAAAAGAAGTATTTATAGTAAAAAAAGTGTGAGATCTACTTTTTTAGGATCTCACTTAAACCCTACGCACGATTTAGTTGCACGGTTAGACAAACCATGCACTAACCATGCTTTATCTACTTACTAGAAGACCCTCACATGGAATCCTCACACAAAATCCTTAAACATGTTCCCAACATGACAAATATACTATCCAACATCTAAAACTCTACATGGTTTCTCCTTGGATTCCGCATGGTTTAGACAAACTGTGCACATCTCATGCACCTTCCTGTTAGCCCCAAAAATCTCCAAACGTTCTCCAAAATTTCCCAAACTACACCCTTAAACATTATATTCATAAAAATAATAAATAAAGGGTTAATTAATAGAAACCGAGGGTACTACATTCTCCCCACCATTGGTCTTTACCCCTCATAAAGTAGAAAACCATCCTTTCCATGAAAGAGTTCTGGCCATTTCTCTTTCATTTCCTTCTCGCATTCCCAAGACTCTTCCTGAATCTGACCATGTTACCATCAAATATATACTATATTGATGATTTTTACATGAAATAATTTATCCTGGATATCCAAAATATACACCAGGATATGTACCAGTGAAGCATCTGGCTCTAGGTCAACCTGGTCTTATCTGATCACATGGTCAGGATTAGGCTGATACTTTTTCAACTAAGATACATGGAACACATTATACAATGAACTAAACCATGGTGGTAATTTCAACTGATATAAAACCTCTCAAAACCATTACAGTATCTCAAAAGATACAATTTATCTAGGAGATAAATTGACCTTCTTCCCAAAATGACGATGTCCAAGTCTTAAATAAATCCATAAGAACACATGATCACTCACTGTGAATGAAAACAGTCTTCGACAATGATCCACATATGATTTTTTTCAACTCTGATCCATATCCATATAATTCCTAATCAACTAAATCTTATCTATTGTTTCTTGGACAAGGTTCATCCCAACTAGTGATTTTTCACCCGTTTCTATCCAAAAAAGTAGATAATGACAAGGACACCCATACAATGCTTAAAAAGGAGTTGTATGTATCAAGGCATGATAGCTATTATTATATGAGAACTCCACTAAGGGTCTATTCTATTCCCATGATCCACAAAAATCCATTAAACAATCCCACAACATGTTTTCCAATGCATGTATCATTCTTTAGGATTTCTCATTCGTCTGAGGATGATACACAATACTCATAGTCAATTGAGTGCCAAGGGATTTCTGTAAGGATTTCCTAAATCAATACATGAACATCTGATCTCTATCTAATACTATTGAAATTGGTATTCCATTTCTATTTACCACCTCTTGGATATAGATTTTGTACAGATCCTCCACCATATGAATTTCACTAATAGGGATGAAATGAGTCGACTTCATGAGCCAATCGACTATCACCCACATGGAATATTGTTTCCAAACCATTCTTGGGATACCTGTAACAAAATCCATGGGTATCTGCTCCCATTTCCACACTAGAATAGGTAAATATGGAAACATAAATGTTGTTCATTGATGTTCTACCTTAACTTTCTAACAAGTTAATCACCTTGAAACTAACTCATCCACTTTCCATTTCATACCATCCAAAAAAATTGTCCTTTCAATGACTTATACATCTTCTATATACCTGTATGTACAACCCATCTGGAATGGTGGTATGTATGAAGAAGTTGTTCCTGACAAGCCTTAGGTACAACCATTTGATCTCTGAACCACAAAAATGAACTCCCATCAAGTTTCTATCCATAAATGGTCTCCCCACCATTGAGTTTTGAACTCACAACCAGACATTCTGCATCAAATTTTTCTGCCTCTTTAACCATATTTACCAAATCAGGAACCATATAAACTAAAAAGAAGATCGCAACATTACCTCAGTCTTCACATTCCACATGCATGTCAATTAGGACTGACATCAGTTACCACTCATCTGAATCTTCTTTTTCCAATTGAGAATACAAATTTCTATTTAATGCATCAGCCACCGAATTACCTTTTACCGGTGTATACATCAAGTTAAAGTCAAACTAATGGATATATTATATCCATATTATTTGATTTAGATTCAAATCTTGCTGTGAGAAAATATGTTTCAAGATCTTATGATATGTGAACATAGTAAATTTCTCACTAAATAGATAGTGACACCAGGTCTTCAAATCATAGATAACCAAAACTAACTCCAAATCATATATTAGGGTAATTATTCTCATGCACTCTCAAATTACTTGAACCATAAGAAACCACATGGAATCTTTACATGATAAAACATCCCAACCTAGATCCAAAAGCATAATAGTACACCACATACCCCTTTATTGATTCTGGAAAAATCAAGATAGGTGCTAATGTAAGATGAGATTTCAGCTATTGGAATGACTTATGGAATTCCTCAATATATCAGAATGAAGCATTCTTCTTTATCAAAGTTTTCATTGGTGAATATATTCATGAGAAGTCATGCACAAAGTGTCGTTAATAACCAGATAGTCCAAGAAAAATTCATATCTCAAAGACATTATTTAGTGGTTTCCAAGAGATAATAGATTATATCTTCTCTGGATCCATAGAAACACCTTTTTTAGAAATTACATGGCTGGGAAAGTGTACCTCCTATATTCAAAAATAACACTTTGATAATTTGGCATAAGAAAGATGATCTATCAAGATTTACAAAACTATATTCAAGTATTTCTCATGATCAGACCTTGTACTTGAACAACAAATATTTCATCTACAAACACCACACAAAAAGAATAAAAATATCTCTGAAATATCTGATTCATAAATTGCATAAATACTATTAGTGCATTCTTAAGACCGAAAGGTATGACAACATATTCATAATTTCCATATTTTCTTCTAAAATCTATCTTCATAATATCTTCTTTCTGAACTCGCAATTGGTGATATCATAATCGAAAGTCAATTTTAGAGAACCACTGAGCTCCCATAAAAAGGTCAAATAGATCATCAATTCATGGATGCGGATAAAAATTCTTTATCGTAACTTGGTTAGGATTATGATAATACACACAAAACCTTAGAGTTCCCTCTTCTTTATTGACAAACAAGACTGGTGTTTCCCATGGAGATGTGCTCAGCTGAATGAAACCTTTGATTTCAAGCTCTTTCAACCATGCTTTCAATTCCCTTAACTCTATTGGTGTCATCCTATAAGGTAGAAGGGAAATAGGATTGGTCCCTGAAGAGGAGATAAATCATAAACTCCACTTCCCTTATAGGTGGTAACCCTGAGAAGTTATTGGGAATGACATATGAGAATTGACCCACCACTAGTGGAAAAATGATATCCTCAATATCTTCTATCGATGCCAAGGTCAACATCTTCAACTGATAAGAGGGTTTTCCCACTACTGGTGCCAACTAGCATGTTGCACCTATCTTTATAACCCTATGTCCTCTGAATATATAGTCGACACCCTCCTCGTTTGTAAAACTAACCATTCAACTATAACAATCGATGTGAGCCTTGAAAAATGTCAACCAATTCATACCCAATATTACTTCAAAGACATCTATCTACAATATTGAGAATCCCCACTTCAGATAAACTCCATCAATGGTTATAGAACACGCTCTACACACAAAGGCTTGACATTATCTTTTACTAAGAGGAGTTTGAAGTTTTAACATGGAAGGAATCATCTCAATTTTTAAACATATAAAATCAACAACACGAGAAGAAATGAAAGAATATGATGCACTAGTATCAAATAGCACTTGCATAAGGGTGGAATTCAATAGAATCATACCTCTCACCATAGATAGTCCAGCCTGATCATCCATAATCATCTAATCAGTTATATACAATTGCTTCATTTCTAGGTTGTGATGTACACTATCGATTCATGTGGTCAAACAAACTGCATTGGAAACAACATTATTTTCTCTTGGGTCATGGAGGAAAGTTCACTGATCCAACTGTTTGATTCTGATTCTCAATCCCACCTTGTAAATAGGTTTCCTTCTTCTGCTTTCTCCCAACATTAGAGTTCCCACCATTTCCCATAGGTATCATCATACTTACTCCTCACATAGTTCTTGAGATATCACAATCGGCCACTATCTCTCTATTCACCATATTTATATAATCTGTAATATAGAGCACCAAAATATTTAAACGAATATCCTACCTTATCCATGATACAAATATGCATGCCTTCAAGGCCGCACTCGCTGCTACTTTGAGTGCGAAGTGTACTAAATTCATAAATTCAGACGCATACTATGTGATAGAGATATTTTACTACTTCAGGCTGAAAAATTCCATCATTCTCCAGATCCTGAATGTATGGGGATAGAATTATTTATTAAACCATTCCTCAAAATCCTTCCAAATGAGACCCTGGTCCAGTTTATCCTGCACAACTAGATCCCACCACTGGAGTGTAATATTCTAGAGCATATACATTTCATATTTACTTTCAACTCCTCTAGTGTGATGATGAAATTGAAGATATGATTCATCCTGTTCATCCACACCTCTGTATTTTTAGGTTCAGAATTACCTTGGAAGATGGGTGGATTATGCTTTATGAACTGGATGGAATGATCCACATGTCTTGTCTCATCTCTTTGCTTATCCATGTACACATCTTGAAATTATTGTCTGATACTCCAATCTATCTCTTGGTTTACCTATAGTTCAAATGAAACAACATTCTCCAAAACTTCTTCCGATTAGTTTCTCCAATGCCTACCTAGTTCTATTTTCTAAATAGAAAACAAGATCTATAAGTCTCACACTCTATCAACTAAAGGATTTGAATTTAAAATTTTATCACATCAACTCCCACACATTGTTTTACAAAAACAATATTTTCAAAGTTTAAATATTTTTTGAAAAATCCATTCATGCTTTTGAAAATCAAGCCATTTTCAAAATGAATCAACCATTCTCTTTTAAAAATATTTCATTTGAAAACAATTGAAACATTTTTCAAAAATTTACACCTTTGCACTAAATCATAAATCATTACTCAATTGAAATATGAAATCCTAGTGGGAATTCATTCCTCTACAATGATTGTCATGCTTGTATCATTGGATAAACCCATGATAATGAGATTACAATATCCTGTAAGTGTATCCAAAAAAATTACGTTCCCAACTCCTTGATAACTTGAAGTTCAGCATAAAAAGGTTAGATATGTATTTTTATGCTCTATATTTCAAGTCCTGACAATCATACTCCATTTAAATATCACAAGCAAAGGAATAGAAAAGAATTAATTTCAACTCCAAGACCAGGAAAAATGATAAATAATTGTTCCATAAGGAAATTAACAAGATGATACCACTTATCTCAAAAAATATTTTGGATCAAAAAAAATAATACCATTTGTAATGACTTGCTTATTCTCATTGGCTTGATAATACAATGAATTATTACTAGGACTTAAGAAACATCCCCAAGATGCCAAAGGTTGGAAATAAATGCTGAAGGGGTTCAAATGCAAGTGGGGGATGATTTAAACTTTAATAACTAAAACCATTAACCCAAAAACATAACCAAACAACTCACTATATTATGCATGAATAAATGAAAGAAAACTCAACCACATCATTTATTTCAAAACCACACCAAAGTGTATTATAATGGAAGATAAGTAACTATGGTCGAATCAGTGAAGCTATTCGAGGAGGATGTTTTTGAGGTTTGATTTGTTCAGGTTTCCTATTATGGTGTTTGTGTATCCCTGTTTTGTGGTTTTCTCAGTTGGAAACGGTTATGGTTTTTCTTAGGCTATGTCTATTGAATTGTTGTTCCTTCTCAATGATGTTGTGATCATGGTTTGGAATGGTTGGCGATGATGGGATGAAGATTCGGATCCGACAACATGGTGGTGACATCGATGGTTGTGGTTATGAGAAGCATTATGATGAAGGTGATGGGTTGGTAGTGATGTTGATGTATCAATGTGTAGGTTGTGATGGCAATGAGTTGATAAGGTCGATGATGGTGACACAGCGTCTCTCATTTTGGGTTCGTAGGTAGATTTTTTTTCCTACGGTTTGTTTTGAAATTTTGAAATTTGAAATTTTAATTTTGAATGTGGATTCTCATAATGTTGTAAGCTGTGTAATGCTGGTTTAAGAGGGAGGTGATTTGTAAGGTTCCCACTCACCCAAAAGTGGTTTATTTTAGAAAATGAAAAAATGGATTCAAAAAATATCAAAGTAAACAATAGAAGATAACTATAAGAAACTTCAAGACAACCACAAGACTCTATGCCTCACAAGATCCATGCTCTAACATCAAAAAATAGCCCAATTATCACAAGGTGGTTCTAAATAAGTGTGATAATTTACCTTTTTTCATGTCCTAGAAGATATAATATACAAAAGAACAAATGTTCCAGAGCAGGGGTGAGTATAAAAATCATTATGTTTTCCCCAAGCACTTCTATACTCACACCACTAGGACAGAAAATTTAGAAATATTTATATAAAACCATTTATATAAAAAAATTCTGAAAAATATATTATAATTAAATATAAACAAGTTCCAAAACCATTATAACCAAGCATAAACAAGTGCTATTTTCAACCAATTTTCCAAAACATCTCATTTATATAAAAACAAACAAACACAGATTTAAAACCATTTCTCAATATCATTTTGGCATAACCATTCCATTTCATTTTTTCACACACCCAACCATGCATGCTTCGTTTCGATAGTTCCATACTCATGTGTTGTATCTTATTTAATTACCTTGTGTCCCAATGACACACACCCCTGATCTAGGGTCACACACCTTTTACCCCAATGGTATATTTCCCTTATTTAGGGTAACATCAAACATGAACTCACACAACCCATATATTCCAAAACCATTCAAATAAAAAAATTCAAACCATTTTAAAAAAACCGTTCTTTTATTGAAAACCATTAAATAAACCAATTACAATCAAACATTTCATTTCAATAAAACCATTCCTTTTATTGAAAACAATTTAATCAAATCCAATTAAAACAATTCTAGAAAAATAAGCTTTTAAAATCTTCATTTTAAAATCTAGATTCAAAGCACTTTATTCAAGTACACCAATTTTCCAGATTTCCAGAATTTACCAAACCGTCACTAAAGAGGGTTTCCAACAATTTCTAAAAAACCAATTCAAAATCAATTCAACATAGGATATTCAATTTTAAATCATTCTAATCAGTTCTACTAAGAGGAGTCGAGAGTAAATCCACCTACGTTGACAGTTTTGGTGAAAACAGAAAATGGACGAAAAATGCTGAAGAAATCGGGTAAGAATTCCATAAAACAGCCTTAGATATATTATCCTGTCAACAATGGGACCAAATATTAGCATATTTGGAATAAAAAATCTTATATATACCCATAATAGGAGTATATCTGAGAAACTGAGAGGAGAGGAGAAGTAGATCTAAGTAGATCTAAGAAAACATGGCAAGAATGAAGAAGAATGATGCCATACCTTAAGAATCAGGCTTCTAAATGCCAAGGAAACACTCTGGATGGATTAAAATTTTCTTGCGAGAGGTTATCCAACCGTTAATGGAGAATAATCCCTAGTTAGGCCCAAAAAATATTAAAAATAAGGGATTTAGAGTCAAAAACGTGTGAGATCCACTTTTTTAAGATCTTACTTAAACCCTGCGCACGGTTTAGTCACACGTTTAGACAAACCATGTAATAACCATACATTATCTACTGCCTAGGAAAACCCTCACACTGCCTCATCACATGACCTCCTTAACAGTGCACCCACCCTTCCAAAGATATTGTCCAACATCTGAAACTCTTCACAGTTTCTCCAAGGATTCTACACGGTTTAAACAAACCATGCGCATCCCGTGCACCTCCCCTATAGCCCCAAAAATCTCCAAAAAATCTCTAAACTCTCCCAATATTCATCCTTAAACTTTATATTCATGAGAATAATAAATAAAGAGTTACATTCCAGAAACTAGGGGTACTAAAAATTCAAAGTTAAAAGACTGCAGATACTCAACCCACCTCCTCTACAAAAGGTTAAGGTCTTTCTAGGGAAAATATACTTGAGGATCTTATAATTCATGTATACCACAACCCTCTCACCCATGAGATAGTGTCTCTAACATCTCAGAGAATGTACCACTACTGGTAACACTAGATCTTGAGTAGGTTAATTCCTCTCATGCGGTCTCAACTGCTGGATTCGTGAGCAACCACATGATCTTCCTACATTAGAGCTACTCTGAGTCCAACTCCAGAGGAATCACAATACATGGTATATATTTTACCTGACACACATAAATTTAGGATATGTGATGAGGTTATCCTTTATTTCATCTCTTGAAAATATCTTTCACAAACATCATACCAAATAAAATTCACCACTTTCTTGGTCATCCCAGACATTAGTGCTACCAAATAGGATAAATATTGGATTAAAGCCAATAATAACCTGCTAAACCTAGAAAGATATGAATTTTGAATATTTTCTTGGGTTTCTCCAAAGATACCATGACTTTGACTTTTTTGGGTCCATAGAGACTCATACCTCTGAGTTGATATGAACAAAAAAGTGAAATTCATTTATCCATAAACTACATTTAGATATCTTAATGTAAATATGAAGCTCTCTCAATGTACTCTGGATGATGTCAAGATGTTTGGCATGATCATCTATTGATTGAGAGTACCCTAAGATATCATTAATGAAAACCACTAAAACTGATCCTTGAAAGGATGAAAGATCCTATTCATTAAGTCTATGAATACCACAAAAACATTAGTCAACCCAAATTTCATCACTATGAATTCATACAATCCATAACTACTCCTAAAAGTAGTATGAGGTATGTAAAATAGTATCACCCTTAAAAAATTATATCCTGATCTCAAATCAATCATGGAGAAGATGTTGGAACCTCTCAACTTATCAAAAAAACCTTTAATGCACGGAAGATGATACTGATTCTTGATCATCATCTGGTTCAACATCTAATAATCCACAAATAAGCACAAAGATCCATTAGGATTTTTGGAGAAGATAACTAGAGAACCCCAATGAGATGTACTAGGTCATATAAAGCCTTTATATTTTAGATATTCCAACTAAAATTTCAATTCCTGAATCTCTATTGGTGTCATTCAGTAAGGTGAGATAGAAACTAGATCTTCTCCTAGCACCAACTTGATCATGAAATAAATCTCTCACTCAGGCGGTAATCCATATAACGCGTTGGGTAAAATATCCAAAAAATAATCTATCACTGGAGGAAAATAATCATGCTAAATTTCACCATTATCTAGGGAAATACCTACGATTTAAGCTACGAGACAACCCAATCTGCACTAAATTGGTCCCGCATGACCATCCTTAAGTTACCAGTCACCCTAGTGAGAATATGTGCTTCTTTATGGAGATAGGAAGGTAACTCTCTTCTTATAATAGTCAATATGATCTTGGTATAGAACTAAAAAATCCAAACAAAGAATCCAGTTGAATTCTTTCATTTCTAGCATGAACGTTCCCAAAAGAAATGGTAACCACCAATCTCTAGAGAACACTTCTTGCAACATTTGATATTCTCTGACCACACTCCCAATGGCATGTAAATGGTTAATAAACCATCTAATATTTCCACAACCAATCCCAAACCATTTTAAAAAAGAGTAGATAGAAAAGACTATGGCGCTCTTATATCAAACAAAACACAAGCTAAGGTAGATGATACAAGAATCGTACCTCTAACAGTATATGGTACGACATCCATGATAACCAGAGTAGTCTACACAACATGCAATTGACTTGTCCCTTTTCTATGGGCTCTATTCTGACTACCCTAAGATACATCCCTTTATTGGTACTGTTTCTCATGTACTGGAGTACCATGTCCCCTACCTCGGCCTGAACAGTATATGGAACTCCAAAAACTAGCCTACTGAGGTGTAGTTGGGCCCCTTCCTGATTACAATGCTTATCTTGATCCTCTTCCACTAGTATGCTACATAAATTGTGCACAGAACCTCTAATGAAGAACCAATCTGACACAAATATGACACTCAAATGCAGTGTAATGAAATTGAGGGTTTTTGTGGACAAAATTTCCACATTGATAGCACTGTAACAAAAGATGGTCTTGAGATGGTATTCCACTTCCTTTATTGCTTTTCCCACTCGCTTTAGTGGAAATTTTCATAATGATGTTTCTTACCACTTGAAGAAGAACTTTCAGATTGACCTAATGAAATATCCTAACCACTTTTTTGGGCCTCTTTTAGATTCTCATCCATGATGAGTGCTTGATTCATCACATATTAAAAGTTTTTTAAACAAAAAAATTTTACTTGTGAACTGATCTCATAATGAATATTGTCATATAAACGTCTCTCCATAGAGATATCATCAATTTCCAAATATGGTGTAAATCCCTGTAGGTCAGTAAAATGTCCAACATAGTCCATCACTAAGAAACCCTATTGTGTTAGATGCATGAACTTTTTATCTTTTTCATCCATCAAGGTTTCGTGATAAAAATGGATTAGGAACTTTATCTCAAAGTTCTTCCAAGATATCTAATCCTATTTACCTGATTCCTCCAAAATATCTCACCAATTCTTGGAAGGTACACAAAGCATATATGTATCAAGCTTCTACCTTCTATATGTGGGTGTATCAAGATGCTTGTAGATTTTATGAATTGACTCAATCCAAAAATTGGATTCCTGGGGTCCCCCTTCCATAGTAAAAACAGGTGAATTATGAATCTAAAACTCTCTTTTCATCTCATACATTGAAGGAACGGTATGAAAAATATCCCTCTCCATGGATTGAATGACCCTCAGGAAGATGTCACAAAGTTGAACATCCATTTGTTCCTCAAGAACTAAAATAAGTTTTTGTATAACTACTTTAGGAGCGTGTTGATTTCCACTCTCCTGAAACTCAAGTCGAATATGATATAGAGGCATTTTCTCTACAAGAAAAACACACACCTTAGAGAACTATCTTGAAACAAGGTCAACCAAACATGTGAATTCAATAGATAACCAATAACTCTTAGTCTCTCTAGACATGTCTTACAAGTATTTTAGCATGAAATTAAAGCTCATTTACTTCATCTAGTGAAATAGATATTTCATATTATAGTTCCACAAGAAAGTATATATCACATGAAAAAAAGATATAACCCCATTATGAATAATGCACGTCAATATATCCCTATGTGCCTATTATGATGGATGTATTTTTTTTATCTCATTACATACCAGGCCACAAGTACAAATATAAAGAAATAGTAAGATCATATAAGAATAACCTCACATATCATGTGAATCACCGAAGGTGAAATAACATCAACTGTAAAATGGACACAACACAAAAAAATCCCATCCCTGGGTACTTTGATTTTCCCTCGTACATGGGTTAGCTACTCCCATGCACAAGCTCATTACCAAATCCCAACACATCATAGTATACTTTCTACATTTTCCCAAACTATTAGGTATAAGAAAAGAAAAGCTGCTCCTCTAATACCACTTTGTAACATCCCCCAATCCAGCACTCTCTCAGGTTGTCAAAAAGGGTTGGTTATGAGACGTCAAGCATGCCTTCGCATACACCAGAGGCTTCCAGCTAGCAGTGGGGGTGTGGAAGGTTTAGTGGGGAGACTATACCCCCTATTATTAAGTTTCATAATAGTCAAACAATTCATAATAAAAATAAAATAATAATCAAAGTAATGATGAAATGAAAGAAAACATTAAAATCCAACTGAATAATCCAATAATAATAAAAGAATAATGTAATGACATGCTGTAATGTAACAAAATGTCATTATAGAACAACAAAATAATTTTTTTTTTAGAATATTTAAATAAAAGAATCAAATTCCTGGGAGCTGAATCCCATGTCGGTCCCATATCCAATCTCTAGCCTAATAATAATCAAGAAATCAAAAAAAATATAATTTTACCTTTTCCAAATATGAATCTATATAATCTACTCGGGTGCCAAATGGTGAATTGAATAGGGTGTGAGTATAAATTAGTAGGTTGACACCACTGTGTCCAAACAAAAATAGTTTGATAAAAAGTGTATGCAATAAGGTGATAAATATGTTCATTAATTAATTCAACAATTAATAAAATACAACCATAACTTTCTTCGGCTCCATTCATAAATATCTATGAGCATGTATTATGACCATGCCAACCACCACTAAATAACCATGGTAAAATAACGTACTTCAGTTCCATTCCAAAATATGTTTGATCATGTCTTACAACCATGCCAACCACAACCATATAACCATGGTATCATCACAAAAAACAATCCGGATTAAATCCCTATAAGTGTTAAAACATTTCCAGGTCAAATCCCTATAAGAATTACAATATGGGACTAGGAATATCCCACTATCTATAATCATTACAACATGGATTGGTCTGATACCACTCACTATCAGCATTACAACATATACATGTGCAAGTTCCCAGTCCTATCCCATTATATAATAATCTCAACATGGAAAACAATTCATGTCATACAATATGGATATCACAATATCATATCATATATCTCAATGGTTAATTATATTAATTACTATTATTATTTCATATGCTACATGAAATTTAACTCAAAATTTATTAACAATTATATCAATAAGAAATAGGCCATAATTTTGGGATTCTATAATAAGAAATAACCCTAGGTCACATGTCATGATAATCATACCTCAAGCCAAAATCCAATTCATTTATATTCAATTAATTTAGGTGCACAAAATGATGGCCTGATCATGATAGTACATAAACTTGGAAATTATTAGACCATAAGGTTAATATTTAGACCCCCTAACTTTAACTGATGATCAAAAAATTCTTACAAAAGAAAACACCCATGAGGAAGAAGGTGTGGATGATTGAAAAGAGGTTCTTAGATCAAAACTGATCAAGATCAAATCCAACAATGAAATCAGCCAAAGTATTTCAATATAATGGTTGGAGAAACAATGGAAGAGAAGGAAGAAACCTAAGAAAAGGAATTTACCAGAGATTGAAGACAAAAATAGAATGTCCAGAAGGGAGGTTGGTACTCCAAAATCATCTGGAGAATTACCTAGGGTCGAGAGGATAGGATTTACAATGGATTAGAGATAAAATCATCTGGACAACATGTTTAAAAACAGTAGGTAGGACATTTAAATGGTGTTTAATGTGGTTTCAGATCATGTAATTTTTCTAATAGAATATTCCAAAAAACCCATCACCTCATATTTATTTTATCAAAAACCTTGAACAATCACATGATGTGTAATCAATTTACATGATGTGTAAATGTTCTGAAGTTGAGTATTCATCCCAATATCTTTTTAAACAACTCGACTCCACTTTAAATATTCTCAACTTACCAAGAACCCATATTAATACTTAGTAAAATTTATACCTAGACTCCAATATTTCAAATGAGAATACATCCATAAACCTTAGGTCATTTTATCCAACTAATTCTCTCTATCTCTGAACAAGAGTTGGCCAACATGACTCAAATGAAAGACTCGGATAGAAAAATACATGAAAAAAGATGAGATCTTACAATAACCCCATACTTTAAGTGTTACAATAAAAATCATAGCTCAGAATTGACTCAAGAAGAATAAAAAATAGAGATAAAGACAATCTCATCTTTTTTTCTTCAAATTATTTTCACATTTTTCATTCCATAAGAACTTAACACCATTATGAGTTAATTATGTAATATTATATGAAAGCTTGGATAATTCCTGAAAAAATGTCTATAATAGAATGATAAACCAAAGAAGAACCAAATATAAAATACATTTATAGGCCACTCTAAATAAATAACTGCCTAAATCTTCCCAAGATCCCATGAGACACCCCTCTCAGATATCACATTCCCTAGAACCCTCACTTCTCAAATCTAAAACACACAATTAGATAGTTTCCTATACATACGATACTCTTTAAAGATTTTAAAAATGATATTAAAATGATCCCTATATTACACCTCTGATTTAGTGTATCCACCCAATCCTTTTACACATATTATTACAAAATTTTAACATACATATCCAATACAAACATTACAAATATCAATAGGCCTAGTGTCTTTGGAGGACCAAGTTCATAATAAAAAAAAATAAAACTAAAATAAAGAATCTTTATTTTTTCCTTCATAATGATATCTTAAACACTTTTTTGATCCTAAAACTATATAATATAACCTAGGGAATACATAAAAAAATTAAGTGTGCTAAAAATATCAGCTAGGGAATAAACATGATAATGAAGCATAACATATGAGTCAAAAGACATAATATGATATCATAAAATAGAAGTCTTACGAATAATCATATGAAATAATGGAATAAAGAATATGGGATTATAAGATTCTGAAAACATAGTAATGTAGCAATAACATAAAACATGAAATAATCATAATTCAAAGCTAATTTCCAAGACAACATCACATGGTGGAAATAGTCCCATCATGGATTAGATTTTCTCCCTAATATCATACATATAGTATCATTAGAAATAAACATTACCCAATGTATTTGAGCACTATCGAAGCACACCCATAATAACATGTACACGCATACATGTTCTACATAACGAAATCAATCACAAGACACAAACATAAGGATAACCCATGGAAAAAATGAAGTGTATAATCATGTATTATGGAATAACCATAAGGAATATCTTAATGATATCCATGAAAGAAGGTATTAAAACATAATTGGACGTCAATGGGTGAAAATTAGCACAAGACATGAAAAATGACTTCCAAGTGAAGTGAAGATGTGAAAAAGAGTAGAGAAATCACTTTGTAAATGTATCTCTTAAGTGGGGTTTTATGAAAAAAGTTAAAGAATCTTTAAATATGGTAAGAGAATAAAAATTTTCATAAAACAAGAAATTAATTAAAATATTTTTTCATAGAAAAATGAGTGTTTTTAGAAACAATTTATGTTTAAAAACATTTCATTGAGTGGTACATGAAAAGTGTTAAAGAAAATAAAGATATTACCTTTAATCAGATTTTCATAATGAAAGAAATTGAGAAATGAAACTTTAAAACATATATATCACCATCAAAGAAAGGTAAATTAAACTAGGTACATATATGTGAGACATATATACAGAATATAGTATAAGTAAACAAGGAAAATACTGTGATAAAACAACATAAAGGTATAAAAAACATAACCCAATGAAAATAGGGTTTTTTAGATTGATCCCTTAGCTTTGGTTCTATAATCATTACGTACTTGTACTTAACATCCTAAATAATAAAACTTGGTTCATTATTTATTTAATTTAAAACCTTTTCTATATATATTTTATTTACTATAATTATATTATGTTTATTTACAACCATTTCAATGAGATATAAAGATTAATTTCATCATACCGTGGGCATTCATTTCACGGTTACATGGTCAGATCAGTTGTGAATAATTATTGATGTTGCTATCAAATAGAACTACAAATCCATAACTGAAATGAAATGGTATTAATGACCTTATAGAAATTGAAATGGACTCTAATATCTATATGTATTTTGTAACGACCCATATTTTCATGAAGGTAGAGATCGTTATAATTTCAATTTGAATTCCATAAACGGACCTAATATAGACATTTTTTCAAGTAAAGTAGGTCACAAGTGATTATGGGGCTCATTCAGAGCCTATATCTATTAAATGGGAATAAAATAATGTACTGTACAGTTAGAGAAAACATTTTAGCATAACCTGCATGATTTCTTCGAAACTGTGCAGTTGTAGATAATGGAGAACTATTGGCCACACAGTTTGTTTGAAACCATGCAACCCTAGGTGCATGGATGTGAAGGGATACTGAAATTTGGGATAGAAAGGTTTTTCATAGTTTTCACACTATTAGAAAAATCATGCACCTAACTGTGTGGTGTTCTCCTCTATAGTAGTGAAATGGTGCATGGTTGGCGCACAGTTTGGACAACCGTGTGACCAAACCATACACCCTTATGTTTTGAAGTGTAATTAAAATTTTTCCCTCATTTAATTTATTAAACTAATTTCTCTCTTCTTCCTGATCATTCTAGTGAACCATCCCCCTTTCCTCCTCCCGAATGCATCTTCTCCTCCTTTTCTTGGATGTTTGATAACTCCCATGCCCGGTTCCCAATTCAAGATTCATTTAAGGCGTTAGATAACTTAAGGTATTATATCCCTTCTTATTACCTTATATTAAAGTTTATCTATAACACCCCAAGTTTTTTTAAATAAATGCATGAAACACTGAGTCACCACAAAACACCACTTTTTTATAACCTAGCCAGTAAAGATAAATTTTCCACCTCTGTGATTTGAATTTCAAAAAACTGACACACATGGTTCCGTTCAATAAGATATTTAGAGTCTGATAATACAAACTTAATTTTTGGTTAATATTGAAATACCCTTATGAATAGTAATATGATCCTTATGAATAGTAAATCATATTATTATTTTATTGTCTTAAGGTTATAAAATAACTAGATCTTGATTAAATTTTCAAGGTGATATAAAACAAATTATAGTTTTAAAATTGTTATTTTTGAATAAATTATGATTTTATTAAAAAATTAAAAAAATAACATTTAGAAATTTATATTCAAAAAATTGAGTTCATTTTTTAATTCTACACATCGAAAAATAGTTATGGTGAATTTTTGGGATTTTTCTGAAATAATCGAATTTTTGATAAATAGTAAAATATGACAATTTACTGTATAAATACATTATCAATTAAATTAACTATTCCTAGAAGCATGGATGATGTAAGAACACTTGGTTAGAACTCACATGCAATTATTAATATTATGGTTCACTTGAATCAACACTATTGGTTGTATTAATGGAAATAATAAAATAATGAATAAGATATTCACAAATCACCCCTCTCCTCCACTATAACCCCCCTCACCCCCTCTTCACTTCACTCCAATCAAGCCTTATTCCTTGTCTAAATTCTGATCAAATATCCTCCAAAGACCCTCCCCCACTTCCAACAACCCTTGGTCTAAAAAAAGACCCAAACCTCTCCCCAAAAGGGGCTCTCAAGGAAGATTACTTCAAGAGGTAAATTCATCTTTTCATTTCTTTTATTTCAAGTTCCTTTATTTTCTTTTTACTCACCTACCTTCATAAAAATGTTGTAATGAATTAATTACCTTAAATTTACTATAATGTTGTTATAATAAAATAATAATTCTTCATCATATCTCCATTCCCTTTCATTTATACTAGAAATGAAAATACCATCTGAGATGTGTTAATTATCATATTCAAGGACGACGAGTTTTAAATTTCTATTACCATATTTAATTATGGACATGAAACAATTTTTATGGTTTAAACAGACTATAATATTTGTATTATAACTTATTTAGGGTTCTGGAATCCTTTTTTACACATGATATTAATTTATAAACCAAAATAAGTTTGTTGTGATGAATAATCACCAATTAACCCAAACAATTGTCATTAAAGTTTTATATAACGATTCATATTCACTCCCAATAACCAAAATAATTTTATAAACATGTAATATTATGGTTTTTAAATTATAACATTCAACTTATATCCTAGAAAACCATTTTCATTCTACATGTTTATCCGTACATGAATATAAGTAAACCGATCATGAAAACCAAGGAAGAAAACACTCTCAAACAATGAAATTGAATCTCTGAACCCATAAAAATACCATGAATCAAAATAATAAGGTTATAATAAATAAATTACATGTATATGAGGTCCTATAATCATTAATTTTTGAACCTAAATTTTATTATTCTTGCCATTAAGATCAAGTGAGGAACACCTTCATACATAAGGTAAGGGTTTTCTACCCAAACCTCCATTTTCATTTGGGTTACTATTATTCTCTAATTACCTCAATTAAATTCTTATTTATTCATATTTACTCCTCATATATTTTGTGATAATATTTTATATATGTGTATCAACCATAATTATACTTTTATTTATGGGGAGGTATATATTTTAAAAGGATCTTAAATTTTTTTTCTCGTAACACAAGCCCGGTTCTAGGGAATTTCTCAAATTCCTACCTATTTTCAATGGAACTATATAATATGTTTTTTGAAACCATTATATTTATAAAATAAATCATTTTATTATTAAAGTAATATCTTACTTAACTTCTAGTTTTATACAACTATTTTTCTAAAAGAACTCTTCTTTTCAAAGTAAAAGAGTATTTATCTCAAGAATTACTTAAAGGTTTTATAAGAGTATCTTCATCTATTTAAAATCTCTTGTTGATCCTTATATATAATTGGGATTAATATTTTATGATATAATCTACCATATTTAATTTAATTGTTTATGATTAGTTTGATTGTGGATGTGCTATCCTAAAACCATTCACCAATTTACTTCAAATGGTTAGTGTTTATGCTTAATGTTTGGGGAATGTTATTTACATTTAATATGTTATTTTCAATATGAATGTATATGTTGTTTATTTTTATCCATATTAATATGAGGAATTCATTGGATTTAGTAAGTGTTTGGTGGATCCCATTATATCCCCTCGGTGCATTGGTAGGTCTTATGAGACAAACTATGGTCTTGGCACGAGGCCTTGAAAAAAATGGATTTTTATGGTCTTGGCATGAGGTCTTGATAGTATGGTTATGATGTCTTTCATTATGAATTCCATCATTATCAAAATAGTATTTATGGTTCATATGGTTATTTTACTTTTATAATACCCATGATTATGTTTTATTATTGCATTATTTATTCAGCTCTTATTCCTGCCATAATGTGTTCAATTTTATTTTTAAAGGCACGTGGTTTTAGTTATTCACCATACCTAATGTTTATGTTTTTGATATCTTCAAATTTATTTCTTACCCTCACTGAGAATTTGAGCTAACCCCTTTCTTATATTTCATTTTCTCAAGACATGAAGAAGTTTATTATGATTGACCTACAAGGATAAACTTATAGTTGTGGATGTTCTCAATAAAAATTATATGTTGTTTTTAATTTCAAGTAGTAATGTTGAACTTATGTATGTGAATTGATTCCAAATATACTAAACTAATCAGTCCTTTGAGATATATATTAATTATTTATATTCCAATTTAATAAAATAAGGCACCGACTCTAGGAAACTGGGGTCGGGACCTTACAATTGGTATCAAAGATAGTTTAGTAGAAAACTTGGAAAATAGATTTAGAAAATGAAGATTAGGGAACAAAACACTAAGATAGTATTTGAGTATAAACATATAAGAACATCTTGTAATCTTGGTAAAGAATAGATTTTTTGGATCTTTCTAGAAAATAAATCCATGTTTGGATACTACAAGTGGACATGGTTCTAGAACAGATATACCTAGGAGTAAAAACTCCGACAAAGAGTTTCAGGCTTGACCCAGAGTATCTTGGTACACGACAGTGGTCCTTATTGGATACCTGGTTTGAAACTCCCAGGGGATATTCTTAGAATAATTCACATTTTCTTTAAAATCCATTATGAAAGATTTAAATAAAAATTTTCCCTCAAATAAACCTTGTTTATGATTATGAGATTTGCTATGTATAAAATTTCAATTTATGCTAAGTATTTTTCTACATTGAAATTATACATTATGATTAATAACCTAATCTAGTGTATAAAAATATTTAGAAATGAATTCTCTTTGATGAAATGGATACCACATGAACACGCGTATCCCATGTAGAGATTACCCTCTGATGCAAGATAATTTGGTTGGATCTAGAGATACGACTGGTGCTGAGAAACTTATAATTATATTAGGACTACTAAATAAAGTTATGAACAATAACCTTACCCATATGGAGAATCCTGATCCACGATGTGGAGGAGCTATTTTGGATCACTTTATGTGATAACAACCTTTATCATTAAATGGTACTATAAACCCATTTATAGCTTAGCCGTTGATAAGTTCCCTAGAGAGGATATTTCTCGCTTTGTGATGTAATGAAAGAGAGAAGGTTGTCATGGAATTTTATCATATATTGGGAGATGCAGATAAATGGTGTCCATTAATCCAAACCACAAAGTATGAGGAAGAAATAGAATAGATGGAATGATGGATTTTATGTAAATCTTCCTAGAAAAATATTTTCCCTGCAAACAATGAGCAGATATGGAAAGTCAATTATTGAATATGAGGCATAATAAGAATGGAAATTCTACCAAGTATGAAGACAACTTTACAAGGATATAAAGGCATGATGTGGACTACATACGTAATCCAATGAGAAATATTGATCGATTCTTTTATGGTTTAAAACCATTCCTCAAAAGGGCTCTAGTCTCCCAAAGTTTCTCATCATATAAAGATATAATCTCAAGTTCTATCTAGATAGAAAAGGAATTTTATATGTATTATGACTTTAAAGGAAAACTAGAGAAGAAGATGGATTCAGAAAACTCTGGAAAAGGAAATAAAGAAATGGGGAAGAAGGGAAGAGTTGACCTTTCATCCTGCAGTAATTGTAGGAAGAAAAACCATGACACTTTTCCGAAGGGAATGTGATTCTGTTACAAGTGTGGAGAAAAAATCCACCTATCTCAAGATTGTAAGTGGAAGAAAGAATCTACCAATGTTCAATGCTAAAATTTTAGGAAGATGAGACATTATTCACATGAATTTCCTAATAGTTAAGGTAAAATTACCTTAAGAAGGCCAAGGGAGCATGACCAAGCTTATACGGTCACAACTACTAAGGTTGAAGTTACTAACGATGTGTTGGAAGGTAATTTAACCATTTCCTCAAACATTTACAATGCTTTATTTATTTATGGATCATCTCATTATTTCATATCTTCCTAGTTTTAAATTTTTTAGATATTTCTAATTTGATTTAATAAGTGAGTTGTCAGTCAAAACTTCTAAGTGAAGTATCATTGCAACAAAGTTGTGTCAGGTAGTCCCCATTATGACATATAAATGTGATTTATCATCTTTTTTTATTATCACACCCATTATTTAATTTGATATAATCCTCAATATGTATTGGATTTCGAACCATGATTCAAAAATTTGTTATAAGAAGAAAACAGTTACAATTTTTAAGGACGATGTGGAATCCCTTATCTTTAGGGAAGAAATATCACCATATGATTCTCATCTAGATCCACCCCTAGTTGCTCTAATGAATTAAACTATTGTGGAGGAAGGGAAGGAAATATCTATGGGTAAGAAAAGGAATGTTCAAATAGATGACATATTTATTGTGAAAGAATATGTTGATGTGTTTCCAGAGGATTTACCTGGACATCCTTCAGAACGAGAAGTTTAGTTCTCTATTGATTTAATTCCTGGTTCAAGACCTATATCAATGAATCCTTGTAGAATGTTTACTGTGGGATTAGTATAACTAAATGAACAACTAGAGTAATTTATTGATAAAGGATTTATTCACCCTAGTGTTTCCCCATGGGGATCCCTTGTTCTTTTCATCAAGAAGAAAGATGGATCTATGAGGTTGTGCATTGACTACAGAAAGATCAATGATATAATAATAAAGAACAAATATCCATTACCTCACATTGATGATTTATTGGGTCAAATTCATGGATCTGAATATATTTTGAAGTTTGACCTTTGATCTGGATATCATCAGTTTCTAGTAAGGAAGGAAGAAATTATAAAGACATCATTTCGAACCAGGTATGTGCATTACGAGTTTATATAATGCCTTTTGGATTGACTAATGCACCCTCAATTTTCATGGATCTAATGAATAATGTTTTCAATAAATATCTTTATTACTTTGTGGTGGTATTTATTGATGATATCTTGGTATAATATAAAATCTATGAATATCATGAAAATCACTTGTGCACTATCGTAAAGACTCTTATAAGAAATGAATTATATAAGAAGTTTAGAAAGTGTGAATTTTGGCTTCAATAAGTTTCCTTTATTGTCCACATTGTCTCTAAGGATGGAATATCTGTTGATCCTGGGAAGAAAAATTCTATGCAAGAATGGCCTACTCCAATGAACATAACTGGGGTACATAGTTTTATTGGCTTATCAGGTTATTATCGACATTTTGTTCAGAAATTCACCTATTTAGCTAGCCCATTGACCAAGATCACATGAAAATGGGTTAAGTTCAAATGGAAAAAATAATGTGAGGATTGTTTCAAATAATTGAATAGTATATTAGTGAATTTTCCAAACCTAACTCTACCATAAGGGAATAATGGGTTTGTGATCTACAATGATGCATCAAAGAAAGGAATTGGTTGTGTCTTTATGCAGAATGATAGATTTATTGAATATGAATAAAGGAAGATAAAAATTCATGAATAAAACTATCATACTCATGATCTTGAGTTAGAAACTGTAATATTTTCTTATAAGATATAGAGACACTATCTCTATGGTGAATGATGTGAGATATATTCGGATCACAAGAATTTGAAGCATATCTTCTCATAGAAAAAACTCAACATGAGGAAAAAATGATGGATCGAACTACTCAAGGACTATGATTGTTCCACACAATACCACCCAGGAAAGGAAAATAATGTGCTGATGCATTGAGGATGAAGTATCATGGAGTTTTAAACAAAATGAGAATTGAAAGAGATCTACTGTTTAAGGATCTAATAAGGATGGACTTGGGAATTATCAAAGAAGGTAAAACATCATTATGTTTTCAATTTTTTTTCCAAAAAATCTTTATTAGAAAGGATTAAAATCTCCGAACCTGATGATGATAACCTTCAAAATAAAATCAATGTTGTGAAAGATGGAAAGTTAGATGATTTCATATGTGAAGATGAAATTCTGAAATTTGGGAAGAGGTTATGTGTTCCCTCTATACCCGAGCTGAAAAGGGAGTTATTGGACGATTCACATAGCTCAAATTTCTCTAAACACCCTAGTATCACTAAAATGTATAGATATTTGAAGGAACATTTCTGGTGGGAAAACATGATGTGGGAAATTGCTGATTATGTATCAAGATATTTAGTCTGTTAACAAATGTATGTCAAACGACAACTTCCTAAAAGAGTCATGAAACCTATACCTATTCCTAAATGGAAATGGGATGACACCACCATGTATTTTTTCACTGGATTACCCAAAACTCCAATAAATAATGATGCAATATGGGTAATCATGGATCAAATTAAAAAATCTACACATTTACTCACTATAAGATGAATTTTCTACTTGAGCAGCTTGCACGACTCTATATCAATGAAGTTGTAAGACTTCATGGATCACCTATTTCAATAGTTTCTGATCATGATCCTCGATTTATATTGAAATTATGGAAAATTATTCAGAAAGATTTGAATGTTGAGCTTCATTTGAGTACTGCTTATCATCCTCAAACTAATGGGCAATTAGAAAGGATGATCCAAACATTAGAGGACATGTTGATATCATGTTCACTTGACTTTCAAGGTATGTAGGATCAATATTTACCTTTAGTGGAGTTTTCCAACAATAATATTTTCCATTATTGTATTCAAATGGTACCATATAAATCATTGTATATAAATAGATTTTGTACACCAACATGTTGAGATGAAGTTGGTGAAAGGAAGTTAGTGGGCCTAGAGCTTGTGGTGGAAATAATAGCAAAGGTAAATATTATTCAAGGATATATCAAAGTAGCTCAAAGTAGACAAAAAATCTATGCTGATAATCAAAGGAATGATTTGGATTTTCAAGTGGGAGATCATGTTTTCTTAAAAGTATCTCCATGGAAGGGTGTTATAAGATTTTAGAAGGGAAATTGAGCCCTAGGTACATAGGCCCTTTTGAAATTTTGGAGAGAATTGGAGTTGTTTCATATCATTTGGCTATGATGACTAGCCGGTCTAAAGTACAAAATGTGTTCCATGTCTCATTGCTATGGAATTACATGAAAGACCTAATGCATTTTCTCACTTCTGAAGGTATATAATTGGAACCTGACCTATCTTACTGTGAAGAGCCTATCCGAATTATGCACACTAAAGAACAGATGTTGAGGAATCAGATTACTCGACAGGTAAAGATTCTTTGCAAAAATTATAAAATCAAAGATGCAACATGGGATCTTGAGGAGCTTATGATGAAGAACTACCCAATATTTTTTGTGGTAACATTCTAGTAATTTTGAGGATGAATTTTTTTAAGGAGGGGAGAGTGTAACACCCCAAGGATTTTTAAATAAATTCATGGAACACTAAGTCTCCATAAAACAAAACTTTGTTAAAACCTAGCTAGTAAAGATAATTTTTCCACCTCTATGATTTGGATTTTGAAAAATTTACATACACGGTTGCGTTCAGTAAGATATTTAGAGTCTGATAAGGAAAAATTATTTTTTGGTGAATAGTAACATACCCTTAGGATTAGTAATATGAATAGTAATATGACATTTATGAATAGTAAATCATATTATTATTTTATTGTCTTAAGTTTTAAAAATAATGAGATCTTGATTAATTTTTCAAGGTGATATAAAACGAATTATAGTTATAAAATTGTTATTTTTCAAATAAATTATGATTTTATTTAAAAATTAAATTAATAATATTTAGATTTTTTTAAAAAAAATTTATCTCCTTTTTGGATTATACATGTAGAAAAATGGTTATGATGAAGTTTTGGTATTTTTCTGAAATACTCAAATTTTTTATGAATAGTAAAATACGGTACTTTACCGTATATATACATTATCACTCAAATTCACTATTACTAGAATCATGGCCAATGTAATCACACTTGGTTTAAACTAACATGAAATTATTACTATTTTAGTTTATAGGAATCAACATTATTGGTTGTCTTGAGGGAAATAATAAAATAATGAATAATATATTCACAAATCACCCCTCTCCTCCACTATAAACCCCCCTCACTCCTTCTTCTATTCACTCAACTCAAGCCTTATACCTTGTCTAAATTATGATAAAATATCTTACCATTATCCTCCCACACATCAAGAAGCCATTGGTATCATAGAAATACCAAAACCTCTCCCCTAAAAAGGCTCTCAAGGAAGATTACTTCAGGAGGTAAATTGATCTTTTCATTTCTTTTATTTCAAGTTCTTTTCTTTTGTTTTTCCTCACCTCCCTTTGTCCAAATGTTGTGATGACTATAGGAAATTACATATACTGGATTTTTTATGATAAAGGAATAATTCATCATAATCTCTCATTTCCCCTTCATTTATACTAGAAATGAAAACACCATCCGAGAAGTGTTAATTTTTCACATTCAAGGATGATGGGTTTTCAATTTCTATTACCATCTTTAATTCTGGTCATGAAACATTTTTATGGTCAAAACATACTATAATATATGTTTATAACTTATTTAGTGTTCTGGAATCATTTTTTACACATTATATTAATTTATAAATCAAAATAAGTTCGTTGTGATCAAGAACCGCCAATTAACCCAAACAATTGTCATTAAAGTTTTATATAACGATTCATCTTCAATCCCAATAACCAAATGAATTTTATGACCATGTAATCTTCTGGTTATTCACTAATAATATAAAACTTATATTCTGGACAACCATTATCATTATAAATGTCTATCCATACATGAATATAGGTAAAATGATCATGATAACCATTGAAGAAAACACTCCCAAAAAATGAAATTGAATCTATTAACCCATAAAAACGCCACAAATAAACCAAATAAGGTTATAATAAATCAATTAAATGTATAGGATGTTATGGATTAATTAATATATGAACCTAAATTTGATTATTCATGCCATTAAGATCAATTGATGAACACCTTCAGACTTAAGGTAAGGGGTTTCTACCCGAAACTCCATTTTCATTCGGGTTACTCTTATTCTCTACTTACCTCAATTAAATTACTATTTTTTGATTTTTAATACTATTATATTATGTGAGAATTTTCTATATATTTTTACCAATAAGAATCATACTTTCATTTATGGGGAGTTATATGTTTTAAAAAGGATCCTTAATTTTTTTCCCGTAATACAAGCCCGGTTCAAGGAAATTTAAAACATTCATACATATTTTTAAGGGAACTCTATAATCTATTTTTGGATACCATTATATTTATAAAATAAATAATTTTATTATTAAAATACTATCTTACTTTAATTCTGGTTTTATACAAATATTTTGCCAAAAGAACTCTTCTTTTTAAAGTAAAAGAGTATTTATCTCAAGAATTACTCAATGGTTTTATAAGAGTATATTCATATTTCTCAAATTTCTTGTTGATTATTATGAATCATTGGGATTAATATTTTATGATATAATATACCATATTTAATTGAATTTTTTATGATTAGTTTGACTGTTGATGTGCTATCTTAAAACCATTCACCAATTTACTCTGAATTGTTAGTGTTTATGATTAATATTCAGGGAAAGTTATTTACATTTCATATATTAGTTTCAATATGAATTTATATGATGTTTATGTTTATCAATGTTCATATGAGGAATTAATTAGACTTATAAAGTGTTGGGTGGGGCCCATTATATCCCCTCGGTGCATCGGTAGGTCTCATGAGACAAACTATGGTCTTGGCACAAGGCCTTGACAAAATGGATTTTTATGGTCTTGGAATGAGGCATTGATGGTATGGTTATGATATCCCACATTATGAATTAACTCATTATAAAAATAGTATTGATGGTTTGTTTGGTTATTCAACTTGTATAATACCCATGATTATGTTTTATTATAGAATTATTTATTCAACTCGTATTACTGCCATAATTTGTTCAATTTTATTTTTAAAGGTATGTGGTTTTAGTTATTCACCATGCCTAATGTTTATGTTTATGATATCTTCCATTGTATTTATTACCCTTACTAATCATTTGATCTCACCCCTTTCTTGTATTTCCTTTTATTAGGACATGAAGAAGTTTATTATGATTGACCTGCAAGGATAAACTTATAGTTGTGGATGTTCCCAATAAAACTTATATGTTGTCTTCCATTTCAAGTTGTAATTTTGAACTTATATATGTATATTGATTCAAAATATAATAAACTACTTGGTCCTTTATAATTCATATTCCTTATTTATATGCCGATGTAATAAAATAAGGCACCGCCTCTGGGTAACTGGGGTCGATACCTTAGAGTTGGTATCAAAGGAAGTTTAGTAGAAAACTTGGAAACTTGATTTAGAAATCATAGATTAGGAGAAAATCCTAATATAGTATTTGAAAATAAACATATAAGAACATCCTTGAATCTTGATAAGTAATAGATTATGTGGATATTTCTATAAAATAAATCCTTATCTGGATACTACAAGTGTACGTGGTTTTGGAATAGATGTACCTAGGAGTGAAAACTTCGATAAGGAGTTTCAGGCTTGAACTGGGGTATCCTGGTACATGAAAACGAGACTTACTACACACCTGGTTTGACACTGTCGAGGGATATTCTTAGGATAATTCACATTTTCTTTAGAATCCATTATGAAGTATTTAAATGTGTAATTTTCCTCAATGAAACCATGTTTATGATTATGATATTAGTTATGTATAGAATTTTAATTTATGATAAGTATTTTTCTACATTGATACTATAAATTTTGATTCATAACCTAATATAGTCTATGACAATATTTAGAAATGACTCTTAGTGGAAGAAATGGAAACTGCATGAACTTGAATATCCCGTGTAGGTATTTCCCTCCGATGCAAGATAATGATGTTGGCTATGGAGCTACAACTGGTGATGAGAAACTTATAACTATACTGGGAGAACTGAATTAGGTTATGAACAATAACCTTACTCGTATGGATCATCTTGATCCACAATGTGGAGGAGCTATGTTAGATCACTTTATGAGACAACAACCTCCATCATTCAATGGGACTACAAACCCATTTGTAGCTGAGCAGTGGATAAGTTCTCTAGAGAAGATATTTCTCGCTTTGGGATGTAATGAAAGAGAGAAGGTTGTCATGGAATTTTATCATATATTGAGATATGAGGATCAGTAGTGGTCATTAATCCAAAACACAAAAGAGGATAAAGAAATATAATAGATAGAATAGAGGTATTTTAAGGAAATCATCCTAGAAAAATATTTTCCCTGTGAACAACGAGCAGATATGGAAAGGAAATTCTTGAATCTGAGGTAGAAGGAGGATGATAATGTTTCCATGTATAAAGCCAACTTTACAAGGCTGACAAGGAATGCTGCAGACTACATATATAATCTAAGGAGAAAGATTTATCAATTCATTTATGGTTTAAAACCATTCGTTTTAAGGGCTTTAGTCTTCTAAAGTTTCTCATCGTATGAAGATATAGTCACAAATGATATCAAGAGGAAAAATGAATTTCTAAGTCTTATGAATTTAAAGGAAAGTAAGAAAAGAAGAGGGGTGTCAAAACTCTAGAAAATAAAATAAGGAAACAGGGAAGAAGGGAATAGTTGACCTTCCATCCTATAGTAATTATGAGAAGAAACACCCTAGAACTTACCTGACAGGAATGAGAGTCTGTTACAAGTACGGAGAAAAAGGCCACCTATCTCTGGAATGTAAGGGGAAGAAATAATCTAATAATGTTAAATGATAAAATTTCAGGGAGATGGGAAATTATGCACATGAATTTCTTGAGTGTTAGGGAAACATTCTCCCAAGAAGGCCAAGGGAGAAAGACCTAGATTATGCGGTCACAACTGCAGATTTTGAAGTTCTTAATGATGTGGTTGCAAGTACTTTAATCATTTACTCAAACTTAGCCAATGATTTATTTGATTTTTGATCATTTAAATATTTCATATCTTCTCTATTTGAGAAGAAAATTAGATACATACAATTTGATTTAGTAAGGGAGTTTTCAATGAAAACTACTAAGGGAAGTATCATTACAATAAAGTTGTGTCAGGTTGTCCCCATTATGTCATATAAACATGATTTATATACTGATTTTATTATCATAATCATGATTTTATTTTATATAATCCTTGTTATGGATTGTATTTTGAACCATGATGTGAAAATTTATTGTATGAAGAAGGAGGTTACAATTTTTGAGGAGGATGTGGAATCCCTTATCTTTAGGGTAGAAACATCACCATCTGATTCTCATCTAGATCCACCACCAATGGCTCTACTGAATTTAATTATTAAGGAGGAAGGGAATAAAATATCTATGGGTGAGGAAAGTAATGTTAAAATAGAGGACATACTTATTGTGTAAGAATATGTTGATGTGTTTCCAGAGGATTTACCAGGACATCCATCAAAATAGGAAGTTGAGTTCTCTATTAATTTAATTCTTGGTTCAAAACCTATATGAAATAATACTTATAGAATAGACACTATGAAATTAGTATAATTGAAGAAAAAACTAAGGGAATTTAGTGATAAAGTATTTATTCTCCCTAGTGTTTTCTTATGGGGATCCCTTGTTCTTTTTATCAAGAAGAAAGATGGATCTATGAGGTTGTGCATTGACTACAGGGAGATAAATGCTATAACAATAAAGAACAAGTATCCCCTACCCCGCATTGATGATTTATTTGATCAATTTCATGGAGACCAATATGTTTTGAAGATTTAAATTTGATTTGGGTATCATCGGTTTCTAGTAAAGAAGGAATACATTCCAAAGACAACATTTAGAACCAGTCATGGGCATTACAATTTTACAGTAATTCTTTTTGGGCTGACTAATGAACCCTCGATTTTCATGGATCTAATGAATAAAGTTTTCAAAGAATATCCTGATGACTTTGTGGTGGTATGTATTGATGATATTTTGGTATACTCCAAAATATATGAAGATCATGAAAATCACTTGCACACTATCTTGAAGACTCTTAGAAGTAATGAATTATATGGGAAGTTTAGAAATTGTGAATTTTGGATTCAATCAATTTCCTTTCTTGGAAAAATTTTCTCTAAGGATGGAATATCTTTTGATCATGTGAAGATAAAGGCTGTGAAAGAATGGACTACTCCAACGAATATAACCGAGGTATATAGTTTTATTGGTTTAGTAGGTTATTATCGATGTTTCATTCAGATCTTTTCCCATTTAGCCAACCCAATGACCAAGCTTACACAAAAAGGGGTTAAGTTCATAAGGAAAAAATAATGTGAGGATTGTTTTTATGAATTGAAGAGGATATTGGTGAATGATCTAATCCTAACTCTACCATTAGGGGATGATGGGTTTGTGATCTATAGTGATGCATCAAATAAAGGACTTGGTTGTGTCCTTATACAGAATGATAGAGTTATTGCCTATGCATAAAGGTAGCTAAAAATTAATGAAAAAAACTATCCTAATAATGATTTTGAGTTAGCAACTATATTCATTTCTATGAGGATATGAAGAAAATATCTATATGGTGAAAGATGTGAGATATATACAGATCACAAGACTCTGAAGTATATCGTTTTATAGGAAGAACTCAACATGAGGCAATGAATATGGCTTTAACTACTCAAAGATTATGATTGTTCCATACACTACCACCCAAGAAAGGCCAATAAGGTATTTGATTCATTGATCGGTAAGGATCTTTGAGTTTAAAAAAAACGAGGATAGAAAGAGATCCCATTTTCATGGATCTAATAAGGATGGAGATGAGAATTATCGAAGAAGGTGAAACATCATTACTTTTTTCAATTGGTTTCCCAACCATATTTATTATAAAGGATTAAAAGATCTTAGCCTGATGATGAGAACCTTTAAAAGAAAATTAATGATGTGAATGATGGTAAGTTGGATGACTTCATATGTGAAGATGAAATTCTAAAATTTGGGAAGAGGCTATGCTTTCCCTCTATACCTGAGATGAAAAGGGAGTTATTGGATGATTCCCATAGCTCGAATTTCTCTATATGTCCTGGCAGCACTAAAATTTATAGATATTTGAAGGAACATTTCTGGTGGGACAACATGAAGTTGGAAATTTCTGATTATGTATCAAGACGTTTAGTCTGTCGACAAGTGTAGGACGAATGAAAATATCATAGAGGATTCATGAAACCTCTACCTATTCTTACATGGAAATGTGATGACATCACCATGTATTTTTTCAATGCATTACCCAATACTCTAAGAAATAATGATGCAATATGGGTAATTATAGATTGACTTACAAAATATGAACATTTCCTCGCTATAAGGGAGTTTTTTCCACTGGAGTGGATTGAACGACTCTATATCAATGAAGTTTTAAGACTTCATGGAGCACTTATTTCAATAGTTTCTGATCGCGATCCTTGATTTACATCAAAATTCTATAAAATTATTCAAAAATATTTGGATACTGAGCTTTGTTTGAGTACTACTTATCATCCTCAAACTGGTGGTAAATTATAAAGGACAATCCAAACCTTAGAGGATATGTTGAGATCAAGTTCGCTTGACTTTCAAGGTATGTGGGATCAATATTTATCTTTAGTGGAGATTTCCTTGAATAATAGTTTCTATTCCAATATTAAAATGGCACCATATGAAGCATTGTATGGAAAGAGATGTTGTACACCAACATGTTGGTATGAAGTTGGTAAAAGGAAGCTAGCGGTCCTAGAGCTTGTGTAGGAAACAAAAGTGTAGGTGAAGACTATTCTAGACAATATCAAAATAGATCAAAGTAGAAAAAAATCTATGTTGATAATCTAAGGAAGGATTTTGAATTTCAAGTGGGAGATCATGTTTTCTTAAAAGTATATCTATAGAAGGTTGTTATAAGATTTGGGAAGAAAGGGAAACTGAGCCTTAAGTATATAGGCCCTTTTGAAATTTTAGAGAGAATTGGAGTTGAAGCATATCGTTTGACAATGCCTCCTATCCTGTATAAAGTACACAATTTCTTCCATGTCTCATTATTGAGGAAGTACATGCAAGACCCAACGCATGTCCTCTTTTCTGAAGGAATGGAATTGGAACCTGACCTATATTAATGTGAAGAGAATATATGGATTTTGGACACTAAAGAACAGGTGTTGAAGAATTGGATGACTCAACTGGTAAAGATACTTTGAAAAAATCATAAAATTGAAGAGGCAACATGGGAGCCTGAGGAGCTTATGATGAATAACTACCCAAATCTTTTTGTAAGGAAACATTCTAGTAATTTTGAGGATGAAATTTTTGTAAGGAGGGTATAATGTAACACCCAAGGATTTTTAAATAAATGCATGAAACACTGAGTCTCCACAAAACACCACTTTGTTATAACCTATCCAGTAAAGATAATTTTTCCACCTTTGTAATTTTGAATTTCAAAAAACTAACATACGCTATTACGTTCAGTAAGATATTTAGAATCTGATAAGACAAACTCAATTTTTGGTAAAAAGTAACAAACCCTTATGAAGAGTAATATGACCCTTATGAATAGTAAATCATATTATTATTTTATTGTCTTAAGGTTATAAAATAATGATATCTTGATTAATTTTTCAAGGTGATATATAATGAATTATAGTTTTAAAATTGTTATTTTTTAATAAATTATTATTTTATTTAAAAATTAAATTAATAATATTTAAAAAATAATTTTCAAAAAACAAAATTTATTTTTTAATTCTACACATCGAAAAATGGTTATGGTGAATTTTTGGGATTTTTCTGAAATACTCGAATTTTTTATGAATAGTAAAATACAGTAATTAACCGTATATATACATTGTCATTTAAATTCACTATTCCTAGAATCATGGATTATGTAATCACACTTGGTTCAAAATCAAATTCACTTATCACTATTATGGTGCACATGAATGAACACTATTGGTTGTCTTGAGGGAAATAATAAAATAATGAATAAGATATTCACAAATCACCCCTCTCCTCCACTATAAAACCCCCCTCAATCCATCTTCTCTTCATTACACTAAAGCCTTGTACCTTGTGTAATTTCTGATAAAATATCCTCCCAAGATCCTCCCCCATATCCAGAAACCCTTGGTCTCAAAAAATACCCAAACCTCTCCCCTAAAGAGGCTCTCAAGGAAGATTACTTCAAGAGGTGAATTCCTTTTTTCATTTTGTTTATTTCAAGTTAATTTCTTTTATTTTTACTCACATACCTTCATCCAAATGTTTTTATTAATCCAGTACCTTACATGTATTGTAATTTTTTTATGATAAAAAAATAATTCTTAATAATCTCTTATTCCTCCATTTATACTAGAAATGAAAACACCATCCAAGATTTGTTAATTTATCACATTCAAGGACGATGAGTTTTCAATTTCTATTACCGTCTTTAATTATGGTAATGAAACAATTTTTATGGTTAAAAAAGACTATAATATATGTATTATAATTTATTTAGGGTTCTGGAATCCTTTTTTACACATGCTATTAATTTATAAATCAAAATAAGTTTGTTGTGATCAAGAACCACTAATTAACCCAAACAATTATCATTAAAGTTTTATATAATGATTCATTTTAAATCCCAATAACCAAAATAATTTTATGACCATGTAATATTATGATTGTTCACTAATAAAATACAACTTCTATTCCAGAAAACGATTCTCATTCTACATGTTTATCCATACATGAATATAAGTAATCCAATCACGAAAACTAAGGAAGAAAACACTCACAAACAATAAAATTAAATCTATTAACCCATAAAAAGGACATGAATAAACCTAAAAATGATATAATAAATCAATTAAATGTAGAGGAGTTTCTATAATAATTTATTTATAAACCTAAATTTTATTATTCAGGTCATTAAGATCAAGCGAGGAACACCTTCGGACTTAAGGTAAGGGTTTTCTACCCGAACCTCCATTTTCATTCGGGTTACTCTTATTCTCTACTCACCTAAATTAAATTATTATTTATTCATATGTATTCATCATATATTCTGTGATAATTTTCTATACATGTTTACCAATCGTAATCTTTCTTTCATTTATGGGGAGTTATATGTTTTAAAAAGATCTTTAAAAAATTCTTCCTGTAATACAAGCCTGATTTAAGGGAATTTCTCAAATTCTTACTTTTTTTTAAGGGAAATATATATTATATTTTTTGAAACCATTATATTTATGAAATAACTCATTTTATTATGAAAATAACATCTTAGTTCACATCTGGTTTTATACAAAGATTTTTTCAAAAGAACACTTCTTTTCAAAGTAAAAGAGTATTTATCTCAAGAATTACTGAATGGTTTTATAAGAGTATCTTAATATATTTAAACTCTCATGTTGATCTTTATGTATCATTGGGATTATTATTTTATGATATCTTTTACCATATTTAATTGAATGGAATATGATTAGTTTAACTGTGGACGTTTTATCTTAAAACCATTCACCAATTTACTCCGAATGGTTAGTGTTTATGCTTAATGTTCGGGGAAAGTTATATACATTTAATATATCAGTTTCAATATTAATGCATATGTTTTTTATGTTTATCCCTATTTATATGAGGAATTCATTAGACTTAGTATGTGTTGTGTGGGACACGTTATATACCCTCGGTGCATCAGTAGTTCTCATGAGACAAACTATGGTCTTGGCAAGAGGTCTTGAAAAAATGGATTTTTACGGTCTTGGTATGAGGCCTTAATGGTATGGTTATGATGTCCCATGTTATGCACTCCCTCATTATGAAAATAGTATTGACATTTCATGTGGTTATTCAACTAGTATAATTCCCCTAATTATGTTTTATTATGGCATTATTTATTCAGCTCTTATCCCTATCATAAGGTGTTCAAATTTATTTTTAAAGGTATGTGGTTTTAGTTATTCATTATGCCTAATGTTTATGATAATGATATCTTCCACTGCATTGCTTACCATTACTGAGCATTTGAGCTCACCCATTTCCTATGTTTCATTTTCTTAGGAAATGAAGAAGTTTATTATTATTGAACTTCAAGGATAAACTTATAGTTTTGGATGTTCCCAATAAAACTTATATGTTGTTTTTAATTTAAAGTTGTAATGTTGAACTTATGTATGTATCTTGATCCTAAATATACTAAACTAATCAGTCCTTTGGGAGGCATATTACTTGTTTATATTCCAATGTAATAAATTAAGGCACCAGCTTTGGGAAACTGGGGTCAGGACCTTACATTATATTAGGATTCATTAAGCTATTTAGATGCATGCTCATTTTCCCTATTATTAGGGAATTGGTCCATTTCTCACATATCTTCAAACCTACTTCAAATATAAGGATGATATAAAGTGAGGAGTCATCAATTACCTTGAGTTATGTCATCTCATCATTTTATCTTAGAGTTTTTTTGTCTCATAGCTATGCCATTATGTCACACATTGTATTTTTTCATGCATCCCATTCCATTTGGTTTCATAATATAAAATTAATCATCACAACATGATACACATCCTTTGAACCTTGTTTATTATTTTATAGGATGGATACCAAACTTATGGATACCCCTTGGGTGTTATACTTCGAAATTGACTTGTGTAAAAAATCGATAAATTTCCTGGGACACCATTTATATTTTGTTTTGGATTTAAATTTTTTTTTTCCATCAATGTATGAATGATCATAGAACATGAGGCACCTCATAGGTTTTTGAATAAACCTCTAATTGAAATTTACCATGTGAAAAATTTCCTTGTTAATCTTGTAGCCTTACAATTTTCTCTTTTAGATTTATAAATTTAAATGGAATGTTAAGGAAATTAAATGGATTTTTTTATATGGGATGTTTTATGCATGATGGATGTATTCTATTAAATGAATTAATTATTATAAATGGAATAGATTATACACATTGGTTTTCCTTTCCAATAATGAAATGAATGTATTAAATGAAAAAATTTATGAAGGTTGGTAAGTAAATTCCAATTTTTATGCCTTATTAAATGCAAATTATGAATTGAATAGCCTTATTTATATATATGGGATTGGTGAATGAGATGAATTGGAGGTAAATTCATCATTACACACACACACACATATATATATATATATATGATATACCTTGATATAAGTTGTAATACGAAGGTAAGGGTTCGGTTGATCCTGACAGAATCATCCTCCTTTACATAGGGTGTTGAGTATGACATCTCGCACCACTAAAACTTGTTAGGCATTGGGATTTATGCTCCATGTCCATTGTTTAGAGTGTTTACATGATGGAACAATCACCATATCGAGTGATGGGTTTGGCATCTCCCACTAATTATGATATTTTGGGAATGTACCCTATTTCTTGAGCTTATAGGATCCTTTATACTAGTTATGGATGTCTGAGTTATGTTCTAGTCCATCCAGTAACTAGTATTCCAGGTATATATCCACTTACGACCGCATATAATTGGTTTATATAGGTAGATGAAATATATAATTATTATATATATATATATATTATTACTATATATATAGACTATTCATAAATTCCCCCCGATAATGAGACTAATGAGGTAGACCCTCTAGGTGTCCTTTAGGAACCTGAGCGAGATGGTTATTTATTTATTCATCTTGTTGATTAATGAATATTACCTTCACACTCTTTAGCTAGGAGAAATGCTTGGATTTCACGTAGACGTCATTAGTGGTGTATTATAGATATTTTTATCTCAAACCGTACTTTGGACACCTTTGGTACCCGAAAATATTATCTATATACATGTACTAATAAGGGTAAGCACCCAGTTATAGGTTTTTGATATTCTTACCTATAGTTGGAGCTTAGGAGTAGAAGAATGAGTATGCGCTCAAGATGATAGTGGAATAACTTTTTTTCTTTTTGTAATTTTTTATTTCATGACTATATTTCTATTCCCCTATTCCCATTTTTGTATATCATCATTCCATTCATCATGTATTGACACTTCCCTATAGGCTTTTTTATCATTATGATCTGTTTTGTTATTTCTGATTCAATAATTGTCTATTTACTTTTCTGTTACTTTATCTTTAATTTTTTTCACATATTCTTCCACTAATATTTATATTTATCTATTTTATCTTCTGTTCCACTATGATAAGAGGTTATAGTCTCCCCACAGTACAACCTTCACACCCTCATTTCTAGTCAAAAACCTCTGGAATATGGGGATGCACCCTTGATCCCATGCGACACACCGGTTCTGGGCATGTGTTCAGTGGATCCCAGGATGGGACATCACAAAGTGGTATCAATACCTTTTTTCTTTATCATTCTTTTTGGGAACTAGACATAATACTAAGAGTTAAAGTGATTTGGAATTGATTTTTTGATTGGATATAGCTAAACAGTTTACATGGGAAACCCAAATTTCCCAAGATGAGTAATTATATTTATTGATTATTCCATTTATATTTTATACAACTTCACCATTGGGTGAAACACAAGATTTATTATGTGATTTATATCGGTATTATTGAAATGATAATTTCTTTACCATTTCCTAATGAAGTGAGGTCTTTTAGTTAGTAAATGAATAGTCATAGGCACAACAGGATAAATATTCCATGATGTTTTCCATGTCACATCTATTTCAATATGCATTTTCCTATTGTATATTTATAGTTCCTTGAATATGTATTTAATTATGCTGAAACTTCTTGTAGGGACTGGAAAAACATAATTGATAATAAAAGTGTATGCCTTAGCCGAATAGTATTTTCTTAAATAGGTTAGAGAAAACACTTTAAGTAGATAATTATGGAATGTTGATCCACAAACCAATGATCTCATAGGATGGAATGTTTTATGGTGTTGATTGAGTATATTCTATATTTTGATTCATAATAAGTATGGGACCTTATGGTTTGGAAAATAGTAATCCATCCGATTGAACCATTCAAATTAGAATAAATACCTAAACAAGTACAAGGTTAAATTATAATGACTTATAAAGTAAGAAAAACCATATTGTATATATATGAAACAAAGACTTATACCCAAAATTGACCTTTCTAGTGGGTAGTGGGGTATCTCTTACATTCTTATGACCTTTTGGGGTCTTTTTTATCGCCTATTCATAGCATTTTGAGTAGGCAGAGAGGTGTGATCACTTCCAAAGGAAGGATTTATACCTATCATAGTTTTTTGTCTTCAATTCCTTTAATTGCATAAATATATTCCAAGTTGTGTGTTTTGAATTTTAGTATCATGAAACCATGACATCCTTAGGTTGCACATCCTGAAGGTGGTGACGACCATGCTCCTAAGGTGGTGGGATGAGATCCACTAGTGATTCTTCCTGCAGTGCCACCTATAACACATTTTCTTATTCCAAATACGGACACTGATAACAATTTTTGAGAAGGGGTCCTACACATGTTTTAGTCTATGCAAGGGGTTGTTCGACCTACCCTAAGTATGGAAGAGCTGACCTGAGAGTTTTAGCAGTAGCATCCTCCCACCTTTTTGGGGGATGGAGCTCCTCATGGTGTTGAGTCATGGATCGAGGATATATTATCTATATTCAATTATTTGGAGATTCCTCTAGATTAGGGGGTTAAACTACCTATGTATATGTTATGAAATTATTCTAAGTGGTGGTGGGATATGACCACCCATTGGATCAACATCCTGATATGGTTTGGGAAGATTTTCAGACCATCTTATATGATTAATTCTTTCGCTAGTCTTTGACGACTGATAGATCTAGAAAATTCATGAACCTACATCAGGGGTGTATGTCGGTTATGGAATACTCTTCTCATTTCACTAAGTTAAAGTGGTTCACTATTACTCTAGTGTTTTATAACCTTATGACCACCAGAAGATTTGAATATGGGCTGATATACACCATCTGATCACATGTTAATGTGTTTAGGTTGGCTACCATTTTTGAAATTGTCATCCATACCCTTGTTATAGAGAGAAATTTGAGGGAATATGTGGGTGAAAGTCTAGGCGGTTCGACACATAGTGCTATCAGAGGTTCTTATTTTGGAAAAAAGAGTTGTTTTGAGGTTACTCACGGGGGTAGAAGCAGTCAGGATTCTCATGCAGATAGTATTTTGATATGTCACAAGTGCGGGAATCTAGGACACACCAAACCTCAATGCTTTCATGATCCGATAGAGTATAGAGGATGCAGTTGGATGGAGAATATCCAGAGCTTCTATAGGAATTTCCTTTCAGTAATTAGAGATCATGGATCTATACCTACTCAACAATCAAGAATGTGTCTAGTAGGATCACATTAATCAGAATGTTAGACTACTGTCGACCAATCAGATAGAGGTGGTGGTAATGGCAGAGGTAGTCAGACTTATGATTCTCAGCTACAATAGAGCAGGCTTGTTCAGGGTACTCAGGAAGTGACTCAGGGTTATGGTATATGCCAGTTACATTCTCTCTATCCTACATCAGAGGATAAGATCACGAAACCTTCTACAGTTTGTGATACTATTCTAGTTTCCTCCACTTTAGGGTCTGTTTTATTTGACACATACACATCTCACTCATTTATATCTGAGACTGTTATAGGAAGTCTCAACCTCAATATCAAAAGCTTTCATGGCGTTATGACAATAGGTACCCCATTAGATAACCGATCAGAGAGTTTATTCCATTATAAGTATTGTCCTCTAGAGATAGGAAGATATCTCTTTATGTAGAATCCTTTTTCCCTCAACATGACAGGATTTGATGTAATCACCAGGATGGACTTGTTAGTTCCCTATCAAGACAACATTGAATTCTATTATCAGAGGGTGATGTTCACATCACTAGAGGGAATTAGGCACATGCATAAGAGAGAATGGTATGTCAATGTGACTAGATTTGGGGCCGAGCAACAGAGGCTGGGCTATGTTATAGCTCATATCACCTATATTTTCTTGGATGATCTGGGGTTATGACCTGCTATTTTTCCTTCTATAGTGGAGCATTTTAGGGATGCCTTTCCTGATAAATTCTCTGAAATAACTACTATGTGATAGGTAGAGTTTACTATTGATCTAATTCCAGGAGTAGCACAAGTAACCGTTTCTCCTTTTAGGATGACATAAGAATATTTTGGAACTCAAGAAACAATTAGAGGATCTATATGATAAAGGCTTTATATGACAAAACACTTCTTCTTGGGGTTAACCAATTCCTTTTTCCAAGAAGGTAGATGATACCCTTAGGCTCCATGTGGATTGTTGTTGGTTGAACCATATCATAGTAAATAACTGGTATCCACTACCTAGAATAAATGACATCTTTGAGAAGCTTTGAGGAGAGATATTGTTATCTAAGATAGATTTGAGGTGGGGATATCACCAGGTGCATGTCAGGTCTTCTTACATAATTCACACAACTTTTAAGAGCAGGTATAATATCTATGAGATCCCGGTCATGCCATTCGGACTTACAAACACACCTGTAGTCTTTTATGGATTCGATTGAATCGGGGTTTCCACCCGTATTTGGATTAATTTATGGTAGTATTTTATGAAAATATATTTGTGTATTTATTATATAGACATGACCATTCCAATTATCTTACGATTTTTCTAAATACACTGGGAGAGAATCATCTATATTCTTAGCTCAGTAAATGACACTTTTGGATCGAAAAAGTCTACTTATTGAGTCAAATTATCTTAAAGTTAAGAGTTTTAGTATACCCATAGAAAGTGAGGGTTGTAGTTTCCTGGGAGTATCCCAAGAATGTATTTTACATTAAGGGTTTCTTGGGGCTAGTCAGATATTATAGAACCTTCATCCAAAATTTATCACATCTTACAATACCTCTTACATTATTGATAAAGAAAGGTGTGAAATTCATATGTCTAGAATATTGTGAAGCAACCTTTGAGGATTTACAGGGCCATTTGACTTCAGCACCGATAATGATTCTACTAGAGCTAGGAAGAATATATACTCTATACTATGATGTATTGGGTATTGGTCTTGGAGCTATTTTGATTCAGGACGAGTGAGTCATCGCATACGATTCTTGATAGTTGAGGCCTTACAAGTGGAATTACCCAAGACATGATCTCGAGCTCACTACTATTATGAATGCTTTACGATGTTGGAGACACTATTTACTTGGATAGAGTCTTGTGGTATTCATGATAAAAAATACTCAAGTACATATTTACATATCAAGATATGAATCTCATAAAATATAGATGGGTTGAATACCTATAATCGTCTGATTTCAAGTGTTCTTACACACATGGTAAAGGAAATTATGTAGCTGATGATCTAAGCTAAACAACATAGATACTAACAGTTCAAGAATCTAGTGGTGAATGGAAGATTTTGGCCTTATTCTCAAATATGCTCAATGAGGTTCATGAGGACCATGGTCAGACTATCCTCTCAACCTTAACAGTGACTTATACTATGCTGGAACAAGTTAGAATGAGACAACTATCTGATTTCAAAGTCCTTGTACTAATGGAAGGTATATTGTATGGTGATATATATTATAGTTAGACCATGGATGAGGATGATACCTTACTATTCTATGGGATTATATGGGTCTCAAAAAACATTAGAGAGGATATGATGCGGTAATTTCATGCCTCATCATGGGCGGTTCACCTTAGTGTCACCAAAATGTGTGAGGATATATAATGCCAATATTGGTGGATTGGTATGAAATGCGAGATTTCTAGATTCATCACAAGATGTTACACCTGTTAGTAGGTGAAGGAAGAACATCAACATATGAAATTTCTTTTATAGTCATTTTCAATTCCTGAGTGGAAATGGGATGATGGCTTAATAGATTTCTTGAATGGTCTACCAAGATCACCTCATGTAAACTATATAGTCTGGGTTTTCATTAATAGATTGATGAAGGTTGCACACTTCTTACCTATGTGAGAGACCCTCATGGTAGAAAATATAGGAAGGCTATATGTCAGGGAGGTTGTATGTCTTCATGGAGCTCCTCGATCTATCATTTCTGATAGAGACACTCACTTTACATCAAAGTTATAGGAGTGGTTGCAGAAGGCCTTGGGTATATAGGTTCTTATTAGCATGACCTATCATCTATAGACTTATGGAGAGATAGAGTGTATGGTTTAGGTTCTTGATGACATGCTGCGTACATGTGTCCTTGACTTAGAAGGTTGCTGGGAGAAACACATTCCCATTTTTTATTTTTCTTATAACAAAATATTTTAGGCTACCAATGATATAGATACTTATGAATACTTATATGATAGGCCTTTCCGCTCACCTCTGTACTAGATATAGGTAGGGGATGAAGCTATGCTTGGACGATATTTTGTGTAGGAGACTATAGAGTAGGTCCAATTGATAAGAAAGCACATGTTGACAACTCAATCTAGATATCAATCATATGCTAATAGATGATGACAAATTCTTGAGTTAAAGGTCATAGACTAGGTTTTCTTGTGAGTCTCATGTAGTTTAGGGAATAGATGTATTTAGAATAAGAGTAAGCTCTCACTGAGGTTTTTTAGACCCTTCAAAGTTGTGAAAAGGATTAGATTAGTGGATTACCAGTTGACACTTCCTCAAAGATACAGGTCTATGCATCATGTATTTCATGTATCTCAAATTCGATGATATAATCTAGACCCATTTCATGTCTTTCAACCTGATGAGGTTGAATTGTATATGGATTCTTCCTTTAAGAAGTATCCCATGCATATCATTGATCGGAGAATGAAGATACTTTGAGGATGGTCAGTTCCTCTGGTACAAGTACTATGGAAGCATGAATGGTTATAGGACAATACCTAAGAATGGGAAGTTGATATATGAGCTAAATGACTAGAACTCTTTGATGATGATACCTATTTAGCCTTAGAAGGCTAGATTGGGGATGAGTTGCTTTAAGGGGGGTGTAATGAACTATCTTTTCATAAAGGTACAAATCATTAGTTTTTCAATTTTAATTCCTTAAAATAGACCTAATATGTATGATTAATAAATTAAAGGAGGTAATGGATGATTTTGAGACTCTTTTTGATTTTGAAGCCTCAAAGTGGGAAGAAAAGACTGGGCTGTATGATTAGAGAAAACTGTGCATCGTAGCCCGCATTGTTTCTTTGAAATAGTGTGGTTACAGATAGTGGAGACCTATTGGCTACACAATTTGTATGAAACTATGAGACCATATGCACATGGTCATGTGGGGATGATGACATATGTGATAGAGTAGTTTTTCACGTTTTTTGTATGGTTAGACAAACTATGTGACTAACTGTGTGGTGTGCCTATCTATAGTAGTGAAATTGTACATGATTAGAGCACAATTTGGCAAACCATGTAGCCAAACCGTGAACCCTTATGTTTTGTGGTGAAATAATTTTTTTACCTCATTTAATTTATTAACCCTATTTCTCTATTCCTACTACTCATTCTAGCAGGCCATCTCCGTTTCCTCCTCCTGAAGTCCTCTTCTCCTCATTTTTTGGGATCTATAATAACTACCACGTCTGGTGCCCAATACAAGATCCGTCAAAGGAATTTGATAGTTTAAGGTATGAACTCCCTTCCTCTTACATTCTAGTTAGGTTTATCTTTGGATCCATTATACTATTTATGTGCAATCTAATTTTACCTATTTCCAGGGTGTTGGTCTATTACTTAGATATCTCCCAACCTGCTTCAAATCTGAGGCCGATATCGAGCGAGGATGCATTTATGGACATGAGGTAGTCGGTCTAATCATTTTTTCCATGAGTTTTTTTGTCTCGTAGATATACCATTGTACAACAAATTTTTTTTATGAGCATCCCATTTCAATTGGTTTCTTCATATCAAATTGAAAATTGCACCATGATACACATCCTTTAAACCTGATTTAGATGTTTAGAGGATGGATACCACACTTATGGACACCCATTGGGTGTGCCTTTTGGAAATTTTCCCATGTAGCTAATTGATAAATTTCTCAAGACACCGTTTAGATTTCGATTTTTCAAAATAGTTTTTTCTTCGATGTATGAATGATTATAGAACCTGAGGCATCTCATCTGTGATTGGTTCAACCTCTAATTAGAATTCCCCATGTGTGAAATTTCTTAATTAACATTGTTTCCTTCTAATTTTCTCTTTTAGATTTATAAATTGAAATGGAAAGTTAATAGAATTAAATGGATTTGATTATATGGGATGATTTATGCATGATGGATATCTTCCCTTAAATGAATCAATTAGTAGAAATGGAATGGATTATACACATTGGTTTTCTTTTCTTATAGTGAAATTAATGTATTCAATGAAACAATTTATGATGGTTGGTAAGGTAATGCCATTTTTTATTCCTTATTAAATGCATATTACGCATTGAATAGACATATTTTTATATATGGGCTTGGTGAGTGAGATGCATGAGAGGTAAATTAATCATAACACACACACACAAAAATATATATATGATACGACTTGATATAGGTTGTGTTTTGAAGGTAGGAGTTTGATTGAGCCTAAAGGAATCACACTCTCTTACATCATGTGTTGAGTATGACATTTCACACCACTAACACTAGTTGGGTGTTGGAATTTACGTACTACATCCCATATTTAGAGTGTTGACATGATTGAACACTAACCATCAAGATTGATGGGCTTGGAATCTTACACTCATTATGAGATGTAGGGAATGTACCCTATTTCATGAGCTTATAGGCTCATTTATATTGGTTATGGATGTTTGAGTTACGCCCCGATCCTGCCAGCAACTAGTATTCTAGGTATATTACCACTTATGACCACATATACTTTGTTCATATAAGTGGATGTAATATATAATTATACCAAATACACACACACACACACACATTATTACTATATATATATAGATACTATTTATACAATCCCCTAGACAACAAGCCGAAGTAGGTAGACCCACCAGGTGTCCTTTAAGAACCTGAGTGGGATGGTTATTTATTTATTCAGCTTTTTGATTAATTAATATTACCTGCACACTTTTTAGATAGAATCATTGCTTTGATTTCACTTAGACATCATTGGTGGTGGCCTACTGAGATTTTTTATCTCACACCCTACTCAGGATGCCTTTGGTACCTGAGAAGATTATCTATATATAGGTATTGATAAGGGAAATAACCCAGTTACCAGTTGTTGATATGATTACATATAGTTATAGATTAATATTAGAAGACTGGGCATGAACTCAAGATTCTATTGGAGCAACTTTTGTTCTTTTTTTAATTTTTTCATATAATGACTTTACGCCTATTCCCATGTTCCCCTTTTTGTATATCAATATTCCATGCATCATGTATTGAAACTTACATAGATTATTGTGTATTATTATTAAATGTTTAGTTATTTCCACTTTCAAACTAGTTTATTTAGTTTTCACTGGTTTATATTTCAGTTTGTTCATATATGCTTATGCTATTTTTTATATTTATCTATTGTATCCATAGCGCCACTCTAATAAGAGTGTATAGTCTCCCCATGGTACCACATTTAAACCCTCGATGCTAGTCAGTAGCCACTATTGTACAGGGAGACATGATTAAGGTAATGTGACCTACCAGCATAGGGAATGGGTTCAATGGATCTCAGGCCATGTCGTCACATTTTTCGACGTAAGGATGATTCATTTAGTAATAACATTATTGTTATATGATTAGTTCATTTAAGTGGTTTTACCAAACATCACAAAATAGTTGTGTTTAATTTAATATTATGACTATATATTCATTACAAAAAAAGAAATTAGCTATCAGATACTTATTATAATCTTATTTAACCATAATAATATTTTTTTAACCAGTCTTTAAGGAGGTGTGTAAAAATGAAGTGTGTTGTTCATGGAGGTGGTTGACCAACCATATTGGGAACAAAGTTTTCATTTAAGAATCAAATAGAGGGAGAGTAGAAGATGAATATTACACCATAATAATAATGTATAATTATATTTATGATACTTATGTTACTATATCTAGGTTCATGGAAAACATATTGGGGTATTACAAGAGGAATAAAATTAAAAGAAGTATAGTTGCGAGTTTACCACTCCCTTTGACTATCTCCTATTAGGATACCCCTTAAGGCTCATTGAAATGGTATTTGGTGAGACTATAAACACTATGAAATGAGGGAGAGGATTTATAAGATAATTGGGTAGAAACTTTTCAAGGTAAAAGGTTTAGATGGTGGGATGAGAAGGAGTTGTGATATTTTGTACTTATAAGGGGGAGGAGAGGGGTGTTTTTAAATATCAAATTCATTAATTTATTATTTTTCATCATGACTACTAATAATGAAAAATCTTGTGACTATATAAAGTAAATGATACATTTGATTTTGAACTAATGAGTGATTACATCATCCCTTATGAAATTAATTATGTTTTAACTTATACTCTTAAATAATACAAGTTACCATATTTAACTATTCATAAAAAAATTCAACTCTTTTAGAAAAATATAAAAAATTCACCATAAACATTTTTTGATGTGTATATTCCAAAAATGACATCCATTTTATGAAAATAATTTTCTAAATATGAGAAATTTATTTTTTAAATTTAACCCTTATTTGAAAAATATCAATTTTAATATTATGATTGTTTTTAGACCCTTTGAGAAATTAATCATGGTCTCATAGAATTATATTATCATTATATTTCATCATAATATTATTATTTAAACCCATTTTGTGAAAATAACCTTTATTTAAACTTATTATATTTGTTATAAAAATAAAAATAAAATATTCATGTTTTACAAAAATATAAACACTAATTTTATCATTTTTAAAAAATGTGATCTCTTGTTTCATGATATAAATATGACATATTCTCATTTTATGGGGTAAATAAGTCTTATTTTATGCTTCCATAAGTCAGGATGCTATTCTAATGGTCTGGTTACTATTCCTAGTCGTCATTTTACTAACCCAAGGACTAGATTAGTATTCCAAAAATTAGATTTGTAATGATAAAATTATTTCCCTAATTTATATAAATACATAATATTTCATTTATTCTTAATTCACTATTATTTTCCCTCAAGGTTATATATATTTTAAATTTTAAGATGAATACTAAATTACTAATATTTCACTTTATTTCTAGATTGTTATTTATGAGTGCAATTATTCTAGTGGATTGAGCATATCCAAATGTTTATATTTTGGTTAACATATTTTGTATTATTATCCCATTTTAAAATTTGGAATTCCCATGACCATATTCATTCTCTAAATGTAATGTCAAAAATAATAAAATGTTATTGGTTCAATCTTGCGTTGCATGTAATTTATATAGTATTACATCACTAAATATGACACAATTTTATAATTAGAATGTAGAACCCCAATAATTTACCATATTTTAATTTTATAATAAATTTAAATTTGTCTATATCTTTCAAATCACACAATAATGAGTTAGTTTACAGTGCACACAATAACCAATTTAAATAAAACACTATTTAGTCACGTTTTGCATAATCAATTAAATTAGAACACTTTTTAAAGAATTTATATAGTAAATTTATATATTATATATCCAATAAAATATTTTTATGTTCATAAAATATATTTTATTAGTCATAATATAATAATAAACTCAATTTTACACATTAAAACCTATATTTTTATAAAAGTAGTTTTACTACCTTTTAATGGTGCACCTATTTTAAATATAAATTTTGGAAGTTTTTTAAATTTAATATGAAAAAATAAACATTATTTTTGAAATGGAAACATAAAAATTAGGTTAGGGTGAATATTTGGTATTTTTTTGAGAAGTTACATTTTTTAATGAATAGTAAAAAATATTGAATTTTAATTTAAAACTGCTTTTTCATCTAATTTATTTATAAGCTTAAATTTTGTTTTTAATTATTTTTAAAGTTAAATTAGATAAATTATACATCATTTAATCCAATTTAGGTCATTATAATAAATTTAAATTTGAAAATGGACATAAAAACTTACCAAAATTTTGAACATTTTTACTTTAAAAAACCCCTTTGTCATCCCGTCTATGGGATTAAATTTTAATTAATTTCTACCAATTATGTAATTTAAATTAAGAAAAATAGATTAAATATTTTTAATCTTAATAATTTATAATTTATAATAAGTTCAACTTATTATTTTACCATAAATATTAGTAAAATCTATTAAAATTAAATAACGTGACTATGAGGAAAATTAGCTTAATAAGGGACTAAACCTTAAACTTAAGGGACAAAATGACCTAGAAAATTGTCCAAAAGCTATTTTATGTCCATATATTGGACCTATATTCCTTTTTCATAGATTTTTACCATCATTTTATCCACTTTTCATAGGGAAAACATGGGTGGAATTTCCTTTTCCAAAATTTATAAGAATGCCACTCCTCCACTATAAAAAGGCACTCACCCCTACCACTTAGTCACACCTCTCAAGACATTTGGATCACCAAAAATCTGATAAAATAATCTCTCAAAAACCCTCCCCTTATCCTATAATCCTCCATTTGGGTGTAAATACATCCAAGGTATCCCTTTGGTGCAAACCAAAAGATGTTACCCAAAGAAGAGGTAACATCCTTCCTTAAGCTCTTTTTTTATTTTCATTATCCACCCCTAAAATATTGTTTTTACATGATTATATAATAAAATAAGTTCCTAAATATTCTGATATGTTTTTATACTATTTTTTTGTATGTAAACTTACATAAACTTCTATAAAATGGGTAACAAACTTACCATTCATGTGTGCAGTGAACTACCGCCACACGAAATGATGTCATTTATTTTCCTTTACCACATTTCATGGTTGAAAATTATGATGAACATTCTATTTTTATATTATATATATGATATTTATGTTTTTTTAATACTTTTTTAATTGTTATGTAATACATATCTTCATTCTTCCAATTTTATGTAAATAGGATAACATCGTTTATAGAAATGTAGACTACCTCCTCCTCAAATTGATGTGATTCATTCGTACTATACATGGACTGTATAAAGGATGGTTTTAATAAATATATGTGATATATATGAAATATATATTATAATTTAATTATAATATACATACATATCATTTAATTTTCATTCTTTTAATACAACAAATAAATGAAAGTAGCATTCATACGTACGTACGTACGACCTACCGTCTCCATTAATGGTGTATTTCAGTTCCTATATCCAAATTTTATGGATTATTATAAATATATATATATATATATAATGAATATATATGATATTTAATTCATGTTTTACATTCTTTATATGATGACATAATGTTCTAAGTAATAGTAATTGTGAATAACAAGTCAAAACATACTCAGAAAACTAAGTAATTAACACCTTAAATAACATAAATAATGAAAGATCACTAAAAACCGGGTAATAAGATTTTATAAAAGGTAATATATGATATAATTAATAGTAATATGGTTATTTTATAAGTTATTAACATTATTAAAACCATTATATAGGTGGTTAAAGGATTTTCACATAAAATTAAATGCAAGGTAAGTGATTTTCATCTCACCTTTTTACATCTATGAGATAAATGTCATTTCACCACTTAATTATTTTGAGTGGTTTATATATTGCACATTTTTATATAGTATATCCTTAATCCTTTTATCTTCATGGTATTTAATGTTTTACTTTGAATTATCCCATCTAAGGGGGGTTGACTTGAAAATTACCCAGTCGTCAAAGTTATCTTTACAATATCACTTTCTTTTGTGATTGTTAACTTTATCTTGAAATAATATCTTACTTATGATAATTTTTTTCTTAAATGTACATATTATAATTCAATGGAAATTATTATTTCCTAAAACATATACCATTTTTAAATATTATTTTCACTTTAGAAATTATTCAATCTACTGGGGAATTATTGAAAATTCATATCTTTTATTCAATACACATATTTGATAAGGCACATTTTTCATGAATTAAATAAATTATTAAATATAAAAATAATGATTTTTATAGGTATGAAATGGGTGGATCCCAATTATATATATCCCATATATTCATCTATAGTCTCATGAGATGAATTAGTTTTACAAATTAGACGAGTTTCTACCTGATATGGTAAACCGTCTTGTGAAAGGTCTTGATGGTAAATGTAAAATTTACCTAGGAAATATAGAGTCCAATAATTAATAATTTACCTCATTTATATTCATTTATAATTTATCCATGTGATTATTTATTTGAAATTTTCAATGGATGTATTTCATTCACAGTTTATTGTTTAAATGACATGTGTTTCAGTTATCTACCATGCCATACAGATTATGAATCATCATGATATTTATATGGAATGTGTACTTAGTTATTTACCTTTACATAATAATTTTTTTTCACATTTATTAATTATTTTTTTCTTATGTACTTTACCATATTTATCATTTTAGCTTACCCTTGTCTTATTTCTTTCCCCTGGATATGAAGAAGAAATCTTTGAATGAACTTTCAATAATCAGTTTATTAGTCTTTGTTATATATTATTTTTTATTTTCTATTTCCAAATGTAATATGGGTATCATGTATATAATATGTTTTTCCAAACCTACTAAAACATTTGGTCCCTTGGGATTTGAATCTTGTGTCTATTCTAATGTAATAAAATAATGCACCAGCTCTAGGATTTTGGGGTTGGGGCGTTACAGTTGTTATCAGAGCAAGTTTAGCTGCAACCTTAGAAACTAGATTTAGAAAACTTTGATTAGGGAAAATAATCCTAAGATAAACATTGAGTATAAGTATACAAAAAAACTATAATTTTAGTATGGTAGAGTTTATGTGTGTCTTCCTATCAATACATTCAATTCTGGATACTATAAGTGGGAAAAGTTTTGACATCGGTGTATCTTGGGGTAAAAACTCTAATAAGGGGCATCAGACCTGATTCGAGATTATCCTGGTACAAAAAATAGGCCTTACTATGCACCTATTTTGACACTCCCATAGGATACTCTTTTGATAATTCAAATTCTATTTACCTACCATTATGAAGGATTTAAAATTAAATATTCCCCCAAAGAAACCAAATTTTATAATTATAATATTTACGATGCATAAATTTATGTTATGTGCTATTCCACATTTTAAATTATACATTATGATTTTATGAGATAATCTTATATATTACATTATTTAGAAATGGAACATGGAAGGATGAATGATATCAATACTCGTAGAAAATGTAGAGATTTACCTATTGAGGAAACTAATACAGCTGGTATTGGAATGGAGTAAATTATAGAAATATTTGGAAAACTTAACCAGGTTGTGAAAAATAACCTTTCTCAAATGGAGAAACCTATTCCACAGAGAGAGTCTCCTATAATGGAATTTTTATGCTATAGAATCCCCCATCATTTAGTGGGACTACGAACACAATTGTAGATGAGAAATTAATTAAGTCTCTAGGGAAGATATTCATGGGATTGATATTTAGTGAAGTGGAAAAGGTTATACTTTAGGTCTATTGACTCAATAGTGATGTTGGTCAATGGTGGAACTTGATCCAGAATACTAATAAGGAAGAAGAAATATAACTCATGGAATGAATAAATTTTAAAGATACATTCTTTGATAAGTACTTCCCTCATGATCAAAAAATTGAGATGAAGAGAAAGTTCCTTATATTATAACAAAATGAAGAATAGTGTGTTGTGGATTTTGAAGCCATATTTACAAGATTATCCAGGTATTCTATGGATTACATATGCAGTACGGAGTGCATGATTGATCAATTTTTTGAAGGGCTTAAGTCAAGTCTCTAAAGGGCACTGATCTCCCAAAATTTTTCATCATATGATTAAATGTTTTATGTTCCATCAAGATGGATAAGAAATTTTATAGAATAAATATATTCTAGGGAAATCAATACAAGAATAGGTCATTTAAGAACAATGAAAAATAGAATGCATCAAAGAAGAAGAAGAAATTTGAGCCATTCCCATCATGTGAGAATCGTGGAAAGATTCAACCAAATAAATTTTTGGAGATAATTAGAGTTTTTTATATGTTTAGAAAAGGGATAAACATGATAAAAAATGGAAGGGGAATAATAAAAACAATACTATTCAGTGTTATAACTACAAGGAGATGGGGAACTATTCAAGAGAATGACTTAATCATTAAGGGAATCTACCACAAAAGAGGCCCAGGGGAGATGTCCAAACTTATACAATCACAACAGATGAGGTAGAAGTACCCAATGGGGGTATATAAGGTACATTAATCCTATATTAAAATTTCTCTAATGCATTATTAAATTATGGATCTTCTCAATATTTTATATTTATCCAGTTTTCCAAAAAAAATTGGCATTATCCTTTTTATTTAATAAGATATTTATTAGTCAAAACTTTTAAGGGAAGTATCATTATAACAAAGATGTGTTGGTAATTCCCAATTATGACACATAGAAGTGATTTACTTGTTGACCTTTTTATCATACATGTGAATTAATTTGATATAATCCTCGGTATAGACTAGATCTCAAAAATATGATTCAAAAATTTATTTCAAGAGGATGCAAATTTAAATTTGTAAGGAAGATATATAATTATTTATCATTAAAGAAGAAGATTACTCACCTTATTCTTATCTTGATCCACCCCTAATAGCTCTAATTAATGAAATTATTAGGTATTAAGAGAAAAAATGTCAAGTTATGAAGATGCTAGTCTTCAAATTGAGGATATACCTATTGTGTAAGAATACATTTATGTATTTCCAGAGGAATTACCTTGAAACCCCTGAGAGAATGAAGTTAAATTCTCCATTGATTTGATCCCTTATGTAAGGAAAATATCAATCCAATGTGAAATTAGTGGAGTTGAAGAAACAACTAGAGGATTTGGTTAATAAGCTATTTATTCACCCTAGTGTTTAACCACGGGGAACCCCTGTTCTCTTCATTAAGAAGAAAGATGGATACTTGAGGTTATTCATTGATTATAGAGAAAGAAATGATATTAAAATAAATAAAAATCATCATATACCTCTCATTTATGACTTATTTGATCAACTTCATAGAGCCCTATATTTTTTAAATAATTATCTTCATTTTGGGTATCACCAATTGCGAGTAAAGGAAGACATTCCAATGACTGATTTTTTGGACAAGATATGGACATTACAAGTTTACATTAATGCAATTTGGATTGACTAATTTGCCCAATTTTTTATGGATCTATTGAATAGATTATTCAAGGAATGTATTAATGTTTTTTTGTTCTATTCATTGATGATATTGTAGTGTATTCTAAAACCTATGAGGATCATGGTAATCACTTGAAGATAATACTTAAGACTCTTAGAATGGAAGAGTTATATTGGAAAATTAGTAAGCGTGATTTTTGGATTCAAGAATTTAATTTTCTTAGACATATTGTCTCTAATTATGGATTATAAGTTGATCCTGAAAAGACAAATTTAGTCATGAAATGACCTACACTAATAAACATAACCTAGGTACATAGTTTCATTGGGTTGGTAGGTAACTATCAGTGATTCTTTAGGAATTTTTCTTGTTTAGATATCCCATTAACCAATATTACACATAAAGGGGTTAAATTTGGTTGGATAAAGTAATGTGAATAATTATTTATTGAAATAAATAGAATATTATTCAATGCTTAGATTTTGACTCTACCGTCTAGAAGTGATGGGTTTTTCATATATAGTGATGCATCGAATAAGGTACATGGTTGTTTCCTAATGAAAAATTATAAAGTTATTGCATATGAATCAAGGAAATTAAAGACAAAATAATATTACTATCCAGCCCATGATATTGAGTTAGAGTTTGTAATCTTCTCTTTGAAAATATGGATTCATTTTCACTATAGTGAAAGATGAGAGATATACACGGATCATAAAATCCTAAAATACATCTTCTCACAGAAAGAGATAAAAATGAGACAAAGGTGACGACTAAAGCTACTCAAGGATTATTATTTCTCAATAAACTACCACCCAAGTAAAGAAAATAATTTAGTGGATTCATTGAGAAGGAAGGATTATGAGGTTCTAACCCAACTGGGGATTGAGAAGGATCCTAAGTTCATAGATCTAGTGAAGATGGACATGGGAATTTATAAAGAAGGGTAGAAATCAATAATTTTCAAATTATTTCAAGCACATATTTATTATATAGGATAAATAATTATAAATATGATGATGGGGGATTTCATAAGAAAATTAAAGCTATGAATAATGGAAAATTAATATAATTTTTTTGCAAAGATGGTGTTATAAAATTCTGAAAGAGACTATGTGTTCTATATATACTTGATATAAAAAGGGAATTATTGGAAGATTATCATAGCTTAAATTTCTCTATACATCCTGGTAGCACAAATATGTATAAGGAATTAAATGATAATTTTTTTTGGGAAAAGATGGAGTGGGAAATTGCTGATTATATGTCCAGATATTTGGTTTGTCAACAAGTGAAATCTTAGAGGAAGAATCCTAAAGTATTGATGCAACCTATTCATATTCCTATGTAGAAATGGGATGAAATTAATATGATTTTTTTTCAGGGGGATACCAAAGACTCCTAGTAAGAATGATTCAATATGTATTATCGTTGATCGCCTAAAGAAATCTGCACATTTTATGGATATAATAAAATACATTCCTATTGAGAGCCTCAAATAGTTATCTATTAATGAATTTGTAAGACTTCATGGTGAACCTATATTAATTGTTTCTGATCAATATACCCACTTTACATCAAAATTATGGAAGAGTCTTCATGAGGATCTTGATACTGAGCTTCATTTGTGCACTGCCTACCACCCTCAAACTGATGGGTAGTATAAAAGAATAATTAAAACAATGGAAGATATTTTTCAATCATGATCCATCGAATTTTTAGGTATGTTGGTCTAGTACTTACCTTTGGTAGAGTTTTCCTATAATAATAGTTTCCATTGAAGTATTCAAATGGAATTGTATTAACCGTTATATGGAAAGTGGTGTTATACTCTAACTTGTTGGGATAAAGTTGGTGAAAGGAAGCTTATAGGCCCAGAACTTGTTGAATATTTGAAGATAAAGGTAAAGGATATTCAAAATCATATTAAAACAGCTCAAATTATTAAAAATAGTTATGCCAATAATTAAAGTAATGATTTAGAGTTCCAAGTTGGAGGTCATGTTTTATTGATAGTAACTCCATGGAAGGGTGTTATTTGGTTCGGTAAGAAAGGGAAACTAAGTCCTTGGTACATTGGAACCTTAGTTATTTTTGAAAGAGTTGGAGCTATTTCTTATCATTTTAAAATTTCTCCAGATCTATCAAAAGTACACGATGTGTTCCATATATCTCTATGAAGGAAGTAAATGCTTGATCCAATACATGCGCTCACCTATGATGAAATAGAGTTGGAACCTAAAATTTCATACTATGAAGAAACCATCAAGATTCTTGATATCATAGATAAAGTTTTGATGAATTTTATGAATTGTATGGTAAATTTACTTGGATAAATCTTAAAATAGAATAAGTAACATGGGAACTAGAGGACTCTATGAAGCAGAACTACCCACATATTTTTAGAAGGTAATACCCCTATAATTTTGAGGATAAAATTTTTATTAGAGGGAAGAATGTATCACCCCAATACTTTACCATATTTTTCTTTTATAATAAATTTAAATTTTTAGATAGCTTTCAAAACATGCAATACAGAGTTAGTTTGCTGTGCATGCAACACCTGATTTAAAAAAGCACTATTTAGTCATGTTTTGCATAGTCAATTAAATTCTAATTTTTTTTAGAGAATTAATATAGTAATTTTTTATTTTATATATCTAATAAAATATTTTTAAAATTTTACAATATATTTCATTAGGAATAAGATAAAAATAAACCCAATTTTAGACATTAAAACCTATATTTTTATAAAAGTGGTTTTATCGCCTTTTAATGGCGCACCTATTTTAAATATAAATTTTGGTAATTTTATAAATTTATATAAAAAATAAGCTTGATTTTTAAATTATAAGAATAAAAATTATTTTAGGATGAATTTTTGGTATTTTTTTTGAAAAGTTTTATTTTTTAATGAATAGTGAAAAATACTAAATTTTAATTCAAAACTACTTTTTCGTCTTATTTATTTATAAGGGAAAATTATATTTTTGATTAGTTTTAATCATAAATTTTATCAATTATACATTAATTAATATAATTTAGGTTATTGGAATCATTTTCACTTTAAAATTGGATATAAAATCTTACCACACTGTTGAGCATTTTTACTTTAAAAACCCACTTTGTTGTCCCTTCTACGGGATTAAATTTAAATTAATTTATAACAATTATGTTATTTTAATTTGAAAAAATTGATTCAATATTTTTAATAAGTTTAATTTGTAATTTTTAAAAAGTTCAACTTGTTTTTTTACCCAAAAGATTAGTAAAAGTGATTAATATTAATTATAGTGATTAAGAAAAAAATTATCTTAACAAGGGACTAAAACTTAAACTTAAGGTAAAAAATGACCTATAAATATGTCCAAAAACTATTCTATGTCCATATTTAGACCTTATACTAACCTTTATTTGATTTTTACCATTATTGGAGACACTTTTCATATGAAAAATAGGGCTGAAATTCCCTTTTCCAAAATTTACAAGAATGCCACTCCACCTCCACTAGAAAGGACACTCACCCATCCAACTTATTTACACCTATAAAGCCCTTCAGATCACCCAAAATATGATAAAATAATCTCCCAGAATCTATAAACTAATACTAGAATCCTCTCTTTGTGTATAAATCTATACAAGGAATCCCTTTGGTGCAAACCAACATGAGTTACCCAAAGAAGAGGTAACATCCTTCCTCAAGCTCTTTTGTTTTATTTAAATTATCCACCCCATAAAATATTATTATTAAATAATTAAATAATAAAAATTTTATCCTCAACTTACTGAGATATTTTTTATTTTAAGGTCTCTACCTAAACTTACACACACTTCCATCAAATGGATAACGGAATTACCGTTCGTGTGTATGGTGAATTGTCGCCTTACGAAGCGATGTCATTCATTTATTCCTTTACCACCTTTCATGGTTGAGAAATATGATGAACATTATATTTTTATATGATATATATGATATTTATTTTTTCTTAATACTTATGGAATCTTTATGAAATACATACCTTCAGGCTTTCCATTTTATATAAATATGATATCATAGTTTGTGTAAGTGTGGACTACCGCTTCCTTAAAGAGATGCGATTCATTAAAACTATAAATGGAAAATATAAATGATAGTTTTAATAAACATATGTGAAATATATAACATATATATGATAATTAAATTATAATATACATATATATTTTCACATTCATGACTTCTTTTTAAGGTATTTTTCATATACTTTATATTTTTACTTAGTTTGTGGGGGTTTTAAGGCATTTTTGTAGAAAAGGGTGGTTTCTTCAATATTTGGGCCAAAATGTGAGCCCATTTCCAGATTTAAGGAAATAATTTATTTCTTTTATATCTCATTAATTTTTAACATTTTTTGGTTATTCTACCTCTCACTCAAGCCCACAAACCCTAGGTGCACCCCCATGTTTCATTTTCCCTCTTTGGAGCTCATCTTCATCATGTATTAGGGTGAATTTCCTCAAGGTTTCTCAAATTTTCCATATTTGAAAAGGGAATTTGTTTCTTTCAAAAATCATTATTTTTTACTCTTTACCCACCATTTCACTCCCCACTCGACCTCCTCGGCCTTATTCGGACCACCCTTTCAATTTTGGAAGCTTTGAGTTTCAACTATTAGTGTATTTTGGGGCGATTTCTTCAAACTTTATAAAGTAAGTGAATTCCTATCTTGTTCCTTCCATTTACATAGAGTTTATACCCTACTTCTTGAAGTTCAAAATGTCCATAAACTAGGGTTCTATACCTAGGGTTTGATTTTTAGTTTCTTGGTCCAATCTTGTGTTTCTAGGTTTGTTTTCACTTCCTTGTGGTGCAGAGGTGGTGCGGTTGAAGTTTCACATAAGGATTTTAGTTTTTTGACATATATGATAGGTGATTACATGTTTAATCATCCCTTAATGAGTTATATTTTCTTGATTTATATTTTCATCATATTACTCTTCATTTTTTTGGTGTGAAAACCATTTTTTGTATTATTGGTTAAGTGGTTGATTTGAAAGTGGTATATTTGTGAAAAAACATAAGTTTTTCTTGTGTGCTTTATGTTATATCAACTGGGATTGTTTTATGGTTCTTGAAATTATTTTATTAAATAGTTATAGGGCTTCTAATTCTAGTTTGGTGTGATGTTGGTATGAATTTGGTTTCAAAAGAGGAATTTAATTGAATTTTATGTGCAAAGCATGGTTGTACTTTTGAAGTTGTTTTATGAAAATTCTAAAGGGTTTGTTGCATTATACAAAGAGTGAAGAGCATGTTTAGTTACTATTTTGAGTGTGTATGACCAGAAATGGTGTTTTATGTGAAAATTAAATTTGATAGTATGTGTAACTTGTTTGATAACAAAGAGGGAACCCCAGATATCTAGGTGGGCAGACATGTACTAGTATGCTAGTGGTACAGAGTGGTTTTGTCCCCGTTTCACTTAGAATTTTTGACATTGACAACACTTAAGAAACTATAAGGGTAATGATTGGGGAATACTAGGTTATGGGTATGTTACCTACTAGTGGCCCGTTCATGAGAACAGATATTGATATGGTTAATTTCACACCGATATACGAGGTACCTGGCACTCACAACTAACTAGTGCCTAAGGGTATTACTATGTTTAGTGATCATTGAATTATTGGTATTTCTATTTGTAATATGGTGTGTTTGGATGAAAAATTAATTATCTTTCATTCTTTATTTAAAATTGTTCATTATTTAATGTTACCCATTGAAAACTATTCTCATTTAAAAGTTACATTCTTTAGAAATCTCTACTACCATTTCTTATTATAAAAACTAGAAAGATTTTTATCTTATGATTTTTAACACATGGAATCTATTTGGGTGATATCCAATTGTGATTAAGATCACACACTACTTACACATTTCGGTGTAAGTATACTTGATTATGTTTGACACAGGTAAGGTCAAGGCCTTTGGAGATGGAGGTTCGAGTTGTTATTTGCTTATGTGGTGCGGTTTTTTGGAGACAACCCATGGGTGATGAACCCTTGTCATGTGGTGGTCCATGGGATATTTGTTTTGATAATTTTTTTTATTTTTGTCCTCTTTCATCTTGTTTAAAACATTGTTTTAAATTCTGAATTTAAATTAAGTCTTGTTTGGTATGAATTTTCAGATTGGGTTTATTCTTCATTATTGGTTGTTTTATGTATCCTAACTTAGGTAAATAATTCCCAAAACATTGTTTATGATACTCGAGCACTTGTACCTACTCATGGGGATAGGGACCGTCCTTCAGACCCTTCCACGGGCTAGCTCGAGTGCTAGTTTCTATGAAGACTAGATCTGGTTCATGGAAAAATGGTATCAGAGGGGGTTAATATTTTTTGGGTTATATTATTATTTTGGGATGATTCTGGTTATAAAGAAACTAGGGCTATCGGGACTCTGAGTTATGGATGTGAGTAGGGTTCTTGTCCTGCACCTCTCGTGATAGACCTTGGGTCACCATGGGATATCGGGATTGTTTGTTTGATTTCTATTACAGGTGGGATGTGCGGGCTACAGACTACACATGGGCATTAGGTGGGAGTGAAGTAGTTGTTTATTTTAGTTTTTTGACGAGTTTGATTCATTTATATTTGATAATATTGCTGATATTTTTCAAGATGTTTGTACTGATGTTCACTTTTGTGAATATTGATTTTTGTAGCAATATGCCTACCAAGAAATCTCCCCTACCATGGGAGGAATATTGAGAGAGTTCTCCCTCACCGCTTGATTAGAGGTTCGTAGAAGCGGTAGTTTCGGCTATCTAGGACCTAGGATAGGTAGCATATCTTACTCCTACTACAGCCAGAGAAGATGAGTCTGGTCTAAGGAAGGAAAAAGACTAAAAGTTTATAAAAAAACCTCCCACTTTTCAAGGTAGCATAGAACGCCAAGAAGTATAGGGATGGCTTTAGAATATTGAGAACTTGTTCAAGTTCCTTGATACACCTAAGGAGGTCAGGGTGAAATGTTCCTCTTTACTATTAGAGGGTCCTATCCACAGGTGGTGGGGATCAGTGATTCAAACTGGAAAGCATGAGTAGATGAGCTGGAAGGACTTCAAGGTCACTTTCGATGACCAATACTGTTATGAAGTATTTGATTATGCCAGGTCATGATATTTTATGGAACTTGTACAGGGGGAGTAGTTAGTGACAGATTATGAAAACCCCTTCATAGAAATAGTACGTTATGTACCTGAAATAGTCTCAAATGAGAATATGAAGGCCCAAAAGTTTGAGAGGTGTTTGCGGCTAGAGATCTATTCTCGGGTATTTCTATTCAAGCTGAAAACCTATGAAGAAGTGGTTGATCAAGCTTGTATGGTAGATATTGACTGCAAGGGAAAGTATATTTTCTCTAGCGAACTATCAGTGATGGGTAGTGGTAGTTCATTGAAGAAAAAAGGAAGAAAGAGGAGCAGGGAAAGAAAGGAGGTGGCAATTCAGGCCACTCTTCCAGGAAGATTTCATCTGTGGATTTTGATGTGAGGTCCATCATGTGACACTAGTGTGGAAGGCCATGGAACATCCGACCAGCATGCACATATCCTCCAAATAAATGTTATTATTGTGGAGGTATGGGACACTTACAACACTTTCGTAGGATGGTGTGTCCACTTTAGAGTGGGGCAGGATCAGTGGCTTCCAGGGGAGTGCCAACTCAGTCAGAACCATCGAGGATGGAAGGATCTTAGTTTGGTGGCCATGGAAGAAGGGGAAGATCATATTTTGGGAAGATCCAATTTATGTCATAGCCACTTGAATGTGGAAATCCTTATGTAGAGATGATGCATCTTGATGACGTGGAGTAGGCACTAATGGGATTAGATATAGGGAAATAAACTGTCTGAGGTACTATTTTGATTAAATCTTCTATAGATACTAATCTTTTCAATATTGGTGATTATGTTTCATTTATATCTGGCCTTATTGTGAGCATGCTGAATTTTCCAACCAAAATTTTGTCTTTCATGATGGATTTGGTGATGCCATTGGGAAGGAAGAAGGAATGGGGTCTCATGTGTCCATCTTGTGTGCTTTCCATGTTAGGAGTTGAGATGGCATGGGACCTCTTGGTTTTAGATATCGATCTATTTGACATAATAATTGGCATATATTAGCTAGTTTAAATTCACGTTCACCTCGATTGATATAGGTGGAGGGTGCATTTCATGGAACTTGATGGAAATCCTTAGGTTTTTCATGGGCAATGGGATCCTCAATCCGGTCGTGCATGACCTCCACTCCTAGAGTAGGGAAATATTTTCTTCCAGTTTTCATCACTCGTGCTAGAGGATGATCGTTGTGCTTATAAGGGTGGGTTACCCCATGCAGTTGATGAGTTCCCAGAGGTATTTCCAGATGATTTTCAGGATTTCCCTCGAAGTGGGATGTGGAGTTCTCAATCGATTTGGTGCTGAGAACACAACCAATATCTCTTCCATCGTATTGTATAAACCCCACCGAGATGAGGTAATTAAAGATACAACTAGACAATTTAAAATCTAAAGGATTCATTCACCCAAGTATATCTTCTTGGGCTAATCCTATTCTGTTTGTGAAGAAGGATGACCGAACCCTTCAGTTGTGTATTGATTACCAGAAGCTGAACAAGGTAACCATCAAGAAAAAATATCATATACCCCAAATAGATGACTTTTTTGATCAGTTAAAGGGGGAAAAGTGGTTTTATAAAATAGACATGCTTTGGGTTACCACCAAATTAGGGTTCAAGAGGAAGATATACTAGAGAAAGCCTTCCGAAGTAGGTATGACCACTTTGAGTACTTAGTCATACCCTTTGGATTTACCAATTTTACAACAGTCTTTATGGAACTCAGGAATAGGGTGGTCCACTAGTATATCAACTCTTTTTTCGTGGTATTCGTCGATGATATCCTAGTTTACTCTAGATCTGAGTAGGTTCATGAGCATCATTAGTAGATCATGTTGGGCACTTTGTGGAATCACCGCCTTTATGTAAAGATGTCCAAGAGCACTTTTTGGATCAGGGAGGTGACGTTTTTGGGGAATGTGATCTCAGAATAGGTAATTTCAGTGGATCCTAAGAAGATCAGTGTAGTGATGTCATGGTATTAGCCAAATAACATGTCTATGATCTGAATTTTCCTCATATCTGCAAGATACTATAGGCAGTTTGTTCGAGATTTATCTCGGATTGCTTCACCCATGACCACACTCACCCAAAAGGGGGTGAAGTTTGTTTGGGTCCTAGAATGTCAGGAATCCTTAGAGGAGCTGAAGAGGTGGTTGAATACCCCCCCCTGTGTTGATCTTTCCAGAATCTGGAAAGGGCTATGTGGTGTATTGTGATGCTTTAGGTATGGGTCTTGGGTTCGTGCTTATGTAGGATGATCAAGTGGTGACATATGGATCCCACTAACTCTGAACACACGAAAATAATTACCTATCCCACGACTTGGATCTAGTAGCTATGATGCATGGTTTGAAGACTTGTAATCACTACCTCTTTGGGGAGAAGTTTTTGGTCTTTTCTGATCACAAGAGATTACCATACATCTTCTCATATAAGGATCTTAACCTAATGAAACGATGTTGAATCAAGTACTTGCAGGGGTTCGAGTTCAATATTTTCTAAAACCCGGGGAAGGGTAACGTGGTGGATTATTCCTTGATAAGAATAGTATCAGTGTGTGATTTTAGGAAGTCCATTGATGAGTAGACTCTGATCGGGCTCCTTGCTCAGATGCACGTGGAGACCAAGGAGAATAATGGAGGAGAATTCTTAGTGAGCATTCTGTTGACTTCTTATCTTGTGGAGTTGATTCATCAGAATCATCCTAATGATGAGCTATGTCAGCGGTCGAGTTAGTAAATTCATGGTGGGGAGACATATTCTAATTTGTATCCATCCCCCGAGGGTATATTGTGCTTCAAGGGATGCTTAGTGGTGCCTTTTTCTCTATGGAAGGTGGTGATGTAGGATAGCCACCAGTCTTAGTGGGCTATCTATCTTGGTTCCACCAAGATGTATTAGGATGTTCGTCACCAGTTATAGTGGCCAGGCATGATATGGGACATAAATGACTTCATATCGAGATGCTATACTTGTCAAAAGGTGAAAAAAGAGCATCAAAGGCCCACTAGTTTTCTTTATCCATTACCCATTCCTACCTAGAAGTGAGATGAGGTTTCCATGGATTTCATAGTTGGATTGCCTCATACACCTCAGGGGAAGAATTGGATCTGGGTGGGGATTGATCGTCTGACCAAATCAGCGCATTTTATTCTAATCAAAGATTCAATCAAAGTGGAGGAATTGGGCCGGTTGTATATGTAGGAAGTTTTGAGGATCCATGGTGTTCCATCAGCTATCGTTTAAGATATGGACCCTTGTTTTACATATCGTTTTGGGAGTGGACTTCAGAAGGTATTGGGGTCGTAGATTAAGTTAATTATGGTATACCACCCTCAAACAGATGGTAAGATTGAGCGGGACAATCAGATTCTAGAACAAATTATTTGGGAATGTGCATTGGATTTCGATGGTTCATTGGATTTCCATATGGGATTAGTAGAGTTTTCCTATAACAATAGCTACCAATCCTCAATCAAGATGACACCGTTCGAGGCACTTTATGGTTGGTCATGTCGATGTTCTTTATGTTGGGTAGAGGTGGGTGAGAACTCACTAATGGGTTTAATTATTTTAGAGGAGACATCAGATAAAGTTCAGTTGATTATACAACATTTTTTGATAGCTCATAGTTGACCCAAGTCTTATACTGATTAGAGGTGTTAAGATTTGGAGTTTTCTTTAGGTGACCGAGTATTCTTGAAAGTGGTACCTTGCTTGGGTCATCGCCATCATGGTAAGCAAGGGAAGATAATACCATGTTATGTGGGACCTTTTGAAATCATTGATAGGATTGGTAAGGTAGAATACCAGTTAGATTTTCCCTCTCTGTTGACATCAATCCATGACGTGTTCCATGTCTCCTAGCTAAAGAAATATATTCCAGACCTATCCCATGTTTTGAGTTGGGAGGAGTTAGATTTGGAACTGGATCTATCAATAGTTAAGCGACCAGTTCATATTTTTGAATCCCATGAAAAATTTCTTCTAGGGAATACTATTCTTCTGATTTGAGTCCTCTGGAAGCATGGGACTGATGAGCATGATACATGGGAGCAGAAATCTTGGGTTGATGAGCAGTTTCTATTTATCCTATCTAATCAGGCTTCAAAACAACTTTCTAAGGAAGGAAAGTTTTTATGGTGGGGATAATTGTCACATCCATGACTCATTTTAAATTTATTTTTCATTTAATTTCTATTATTTCTTTGTTTTCAGGGGTTTCTCAGGCATTTTTGGAGAAAAGTGTGGTTTCTTCAAGATTTAAGCCAAACCGTGAGCCCATTTCTAGATTTAAGAAAACAATTTATTTGTTTTATATCTCATTAATTGTTTAATATTTTTTGGTCATTCCACCTCTCACTAAAGCCCACAAATCATATTCACACCCCCCATGTTCCATTTTCCCTCTTTGGAGCTCATCTTCATCGTGGATTAGGGTGAATTTCCTCAAGGTTTCTAAAATTATCCAAATTTGCAAAGGTAATTTGTTTCTTTTACAAATCATTCATTTTTTACTATTTTTACCCCATTTCAGTACCCACTTGACCTCCTAAGACTTATTATAACCTCCCTTTTAATTTTGGCTGCTTGGAGATTTAACTATTGGTGTATTTGGGGCAATTTATTCAAAGTTTCTCAAGTAAGTGAATTCTTCTCTTATTCCTTCCATTTACTTTGGGTTTCTTCCCTCCTTGAAGTTCCAAATGTCCCGAAACTAGGGTTCCATACCTAGGGTTTGTTTTTGAATTTCTCGGTTCAATATTGTGGTTTTAGGTTTTTTTCACTCAATTGTGGTGCGATGGTGGTGCAGTTGAAGTTTCACACAAGGATTCAAGGTTTTTGACATATATGGTAGGTGATTCCATATGTAACCATCCCTTGATGAGTTATATTTTATGGATTTATATTTTCAGCATATTCATATTACATTTTTTTGTTGTGAAATCCATTTTTGGTAGCATTGGTCAAGTGGTTGATTTTAAAGTGGCATTTTTGTGCAAAAATCAGTGTTTTTGTTGTGTGTTCCATGTCGTATCAATTGGAGTTATTTTATGGTACATGAAATGATTTTATTAAATGGTTTTAGGGATTCAAATTCTGGTTTGGTGTGATGTTGGTATGCATTTGGTTTCAAAATAGGGTTTTTAGATGGATTTTATGTGAAAATCATGGTTGTACTTCTTGAAATCATTTTAGGAATATTCTAAAGGGTTTATTTAATTACACAAAGGGTGAAAAGAATTTTTAGATACTGTTTTGAGTGTGTATGACCAGAACTAGTGTTTTATGTGAAAATGGAATTTTATAGCATGTGGAACTTGTTTGATCACAAAGAGAGAACCCCAGATTTCTGGGTGGGAGAATGTGTACTAGTACACTAGTGATCCAGTGTGGTTTTTTCCCCATTTCACTTAGTATGTTTGATGCTGAAAACAATAAAAAAACTATAATGGTGATTATTGGGGACCACTAGGTTATGAGTATATTCCCTACTAGTGGCTTGTGCATGATAATGGATATTGATATGGTTACTTTCAAACAGAGATACAAGGTACCTAGGGATCACAACTAACTAGTGCCTTGGGGTGTTCCCATGTTTAGTGATCATTGACTACTTGGTATTTCCCTTTGTACTATGGTGTGTTTGGATGAAAAATTCAGTAGATTTCATGTTTTATTTAAAAAATTTCATTCTTTAATGTTACCCCTTGAAAACTATTTTCATTTAAAGGTTACATTTATTAGAAATCATTGCTACCATTTCTTGTTATAAAAACGAGTAGGATTTTTTAGCTTATGATGTTTATCACATGGAATTTGTTTGAGTGGTATTCTATTGGGATTAGGATCACATCCTACTTACAACTTTAGGTGTAAGTATACTTTATAATGTTTGACATAGGTAAGGGAAATACCTTTAGAGATGGCGGTTCAAGTTGTTAGTTGCCTTCATGGTGCGGTGTTGTGGAGGCGACTCGAGGGTGATGACCCCTTGTCATGTGGAAGTCCTTGGGTTGTTATTGATACTAATTTTTGTAGTTTTAGGCCTCTTGTGTCTTGTTTAAAACCTTGAATTCAGTTATGAATTTTAATTAAGTCTTTTTTTTGCATAAATTTTTAGATTGAGTTTATTCTTCATTATTGGTTGTTTTATGTATCCAAACTCAGGTAAATCATTCCCAAACCATTGTTTATGATACTCGGGAACTTGTTACAGACCGTGGGGATAGAGAAAGCCCTTCAGGCCTTTCCATAGGCCAGGTTGGGTGCTAGTTTCGATGGAAAAAATATCTTTTTCATGAAATATATCATTTAATTTTCATTCTTTTAATATGAAAAATAAATTAAAGTATCGTTCATGCGTGCGTATGACCTACCATATCCATGAATGGTGCATTTAATTTCATATCTCCAAATTTTATGGATTATTATAAATATCTATATACTAAATATATATGATATTTATATCATGGTTTGGATTATATAGATTATGAAATCATGATTCAAGTAAAAGGAACAAAAAATAACAAGTTAAAATATACTAGATAAACTAGGCAATTAACACCCGAAATAATGAAAATAATGAAATATTATAAAAAATGGGTGATAAGATATTATAAGAAGATAATATTTGATATTATAAAGATTAATATGGTTATGTAATAAGTTAGTAACATTCTTAAAACCATTATACATGAGGTTAAAGTGAGTTCACACAAAAGTAAATGCAAGGTAAGAAATTTTCATGTCATTTTTTACATCTGTTAGATAAATTCCATTTTCACCTCTTACTTATTTTGAGTAGTGTATGTACTAAAAATTTTGATATATCATATCATAAATACTTTTATCTTCATGGTATTTAATTTTTTTTACTTTGAATTATCTCATCCAAGGGGGTTTGACATGAAAATTACCCAGTGGTAAAAGTTATCTTTGAAATATCAATTTCATTTTTTATTGTTGAATTTATCTTAAAACAATCACTTCCTTATGATAATTTTATCATGAATTTACATATTCTCATTCAATGGATATAAAATCTCCCATAATTTAAATTTAAAACAATTTAATTTTATCTCACTGACTCGTCTTGAGCACTGACCGAACCTATGAATTTATTGTTTTTTTATTTTATTTTTTATTACCTATTTACAATATTTGAAATGAGTAGTTAATTTTATGATAGTTTGTGCATATATTTTATTCAATATGCATGCTTGGATAAAAGTGAGTTACATGTATTTTTCACTCTTGAGGCCCTCTCGCCTACGTACGGGCATTTTATTACCATGATGATGACACTGTAAGTTGCGAACCATGATAAGTCAAGGTGAAGTTCAGACTAGAAATAGAAACACTAGATTGAGAAGAGATTTATCTTGAGTCAATAAATGAGTCAGGTATGATTCACCTAGGTCATCATTGATCTATCAAGTTTAAATGGATCAACTGATATTATATGCTCAAGAAGAGTCAGGTATTTTTATATCCATTATTCATTGTTTATTATTTTATACATTTACATGACAGTAGGAAACACATAAATTAATAAATAGTAAAATTAATAAAGACGTGATGAATGTTTATCTATTAATGTTTAGTTTTGAGTGTAAAAAAATTTAATGAATATATTAATAAAAATGGATAACATTAATCAATTTTTTAAAAACCTTGAAAGAAATATTAAGTCTCAAATGCCTTAAATCTTTTGAATTTGAAAAAAATGGGTTTTTGGGGTTCTTGTCAGCCAAAGTTGAGGGTGCCTCCTATTACCAAAGAGTTCTTATGAGAGTGTTGAGTTGACTTAATTAAAGTTGATATTAAATAAGTATCCAAAGATATCTTGTTGAATCTTTATATGAAATCATTGATTAAATCAAGTTTATAATTTTAGAATATGGGTCTTTAATCAATATATCAAGGAACTGAAAGTTAATGTAGTTGGACAACCAAAATCCTGCCTATAAACTCTCTACATAGTGGTGTATCCAAAATATTTTAGACTATGTGGAGCGGCTTCAAATATCCTTTTTGAATAGAATACTCAAGTGGTAGAGTATTATGATTCTAGTATAAAGGGTTGACAGAGTTTGATAAAATATTTAGAGACATTTAATTTTTTAAATAAATAGTAATGTTTAAAATATAATCAAGATAAAAGTACTAATCTACTATATTTTACTTATTAAAAATGGAAATGAATAACAAAAATCGAATTGTGATGTCTAATAGACAAATAAAATTTCCACACTAGAATGAGTTTCTAAGTGTAGTACATGTGATTGCATAAATTAGTATGATATCAGAAATTCATGGTTTTGGTGTCCCTAATACCCTTTTAAGCCACCTCTAGAAGTGAGGGTGTTAAAAATTCTTATAGGAGACTCATGTATTATGCATAATATGGTTATGAAAAAAATTATATAATCAACGTCTGATGTGAGTTGTGGATACAACATCAAGACATACTATATTACATGTATTCTCATCTCTAAGAAGTTTGCGAGGAGAAAGAGAAGTGTAAATATAAAAAGATGACGATTAAACTGGATTTTTGTAAATTGAAATATGGATCATGATCTTTCAATGGAACCTTTCTCATATCATTTTGACCCATTTTATTTTGTTTTTTAATATTACAAAGAAAAAATTATGGATAAAACACATTGTTACCTTTGAGGTAAGGTTTTACAAGCAATAAAAACATTAAAGAAAGATTAATATTTAGTTCTTATAGCGAACAAGTTGAAAGGCACGGTGAAAAGGCCAATGAAAAGTGTAATATCAAATGAAACTTTAAAAAGTCCTTCAAACAAAAAGGTATTCAACACGCAGTGATTTTGTTCACATATTATGAAATAAATCTATGAAAGTTTAAATGCAATGAACTGAATTGGAGAATAAAGTAAGAATTTCTTATTTATGTATATTAATCAATTGTAAGTAATGTTTCTTTTACATTTTTGGGTATTAAATACAATATTACTAGTATATATACATATTTAAATATTATAACCAAATAAGTAATGAAATGTTACTAGATGTAAAGTATGTTCTCCAAGAAGCTAAGAAAGGGTGGTTTTTAAGTCAGTGGTGAGAAGCATACAACTTCTAATTGCCAAAAATGGTTCTAGTTGAATTTTTGTTAAGTATTACAAAAAAAATTATCTCACGTTTCCTTTGTACCCAAGGAGATATTATTACAATTCTTGAATGAATGTTGTTTGTAGTTTTTAAAACTCAAAAAATAGTTCTATAATTCTAGAATCATTTAAAATATGTGATGAATATAAAATATAAGACTTATATACCTAGTTGTAGAAAGATGGTAATTTTTCTAGAAAAACTAAATATTTTTAAAGGATATAAAAACTATGGTTTTATAATATTTGGATTTAAATACCTTAAGTACTATCTACACACTTATGTACTTAGTCTTGGACAAAAAAACCTTTAGAAATAATGTTAAGCCATAAAGATTTCAGAATTAGTTCAGTTAGAGAGAGTGAACTATTCCAAGGGTAATCTAGGGGTAAGTATAATTCATAAGTTTCCTTTAAGTGTTTAAGGAATATGGAATTGAATTATGGTATATGCTTGGTTAGAATATATGAGATTATTCAGGCTGGCGTGTTGAAGAATATCTTGACAAAGCATCCATCAATCAAAATAATACAACATGGATTAATTCCAAAACTCATATTACCTTATCCATGTCAAAGATATGATGACAATAAAGTGGATCAATGATTAGTTTTACATGTTAATATTTATAAATAAAATATAGCATGGATTAATTCCTAAACAAAAATTAACTTATACACATCAACATCATGATGAAAGTAAAATGAGTATCAATGTTGAAACTAATATTCATTGTAGATACTTCCATTTTTTTTGATACTTTCTTCAAAAATAATGGTGTTATCACATTACCATATCACAATGATAATGAAAATGAATATCATATGCGTTATATTATAATATAAATCCATTATGTCATAAAAACATTTTGTTTTAATATAAAGTGTTTTTAAGGATATAAACAAACCTGAATCAAGTAAAACACAATTATCCTAAATTTTTCAAAGGATATAACAAAAATCCCTATGATAGAAAAGATATAGTCAAGTTATAGGCACTATTTTTATAAAAGGTTGAACATATCTATTTGATTTAGTGGGTGAAATATTGATTTGGGTTTATTCAATTCCATATATTCAAAAATAGTTGACATAGGATCAAGTTCTATAAGATCATGTAGAAAAATAATGTTCCAGAGACAGATACTACGTAGGATGGATAAAACCACTGTTATGGTTTTATATTCACTATGAATGGTGATACATTATTAATTGAGAATAATAATTCCAAAAAGTAGGTTGTATATTTAAATTATATAAAATTGAAAAGATCAATTAAAATCCAATAATAGATTTCATCTATCAAAGTACACGAGCTTATGATTTTGAATATTATGGTGGGTATTCTAGTGAGACAATACATGGATGGTACAAGCATGGTATAAATAAGGCTTGACTGAAAACACCAAGTATTATTTCCTAAATTTATTATAATTTTACTTCTCATAGATACTTTATGTGATAATTAAATTGAGCATTGGATTTCAAGACCACCAATCATGGAAGATGTATATATTATGCAACAAGAAAAGTATAATGACGTCATTGAATACCAATAAGGGTGAAGGTTACTAAAATCTAGTTTAGGATTAAAATTAAGCAACAATATCTTAGAATATTCATTTGTAATGAATCTTTTACATTTTTATATAAGAGGTTAGTGGGAGAACCATTTTGTTGCAATTAAAATATGTTTGATATCATATGGAAAACAAATATTGGCTTTACAGTTAGTTAAGAACATAATGAAATAATCTCTCAAAAGATTGACTAAAAGTAGTAACAAAAGTTATAGGGAACAAGATATACTGAGGTGGATCTAATGGTTTCTTAGAACAAGTTAATATTAAATATTCTGACAATTTATTGAAAAAATAAAAGTTGGAATAATTCAAGAGAGAATTTTTATCAATGTCACATAACATAAATCTCTCCAAGAAGACATGTACATGACATATGAGGAAATTAATATGGTGATTTGAATTATATAATATTTTACAATGGATTATTCATGTATATCTTGATATGTATAAGATATGATATTACCAAAATATTCTTTATAGTCAGAAAATATCAGTTATATCTAAGAGAATTGAAAGGGAGGTAGTCATAACTATCTAATTGTACTTGAGAAAGTACACAAGATATGTAACTAAATTATGGATAGGAATGGATGATAGTTACAAGGGGACACAAAATATTCATCCTTTAGATCAATACAATATTATATAGTAGTTAGGTTAAGGTAATGAGAAAGAAAATCCCACCATATCTATAAATATTGAGTTCGTTGCAGCATATAAGACAATTATAGAAGCAGTGTAAAATATGAAATTATTTTTTCCAGTTCTTGGAATAACTCATAACATGTAATGTTTTATAATTATGATAATTCTATTAATATTACTAGAAAAGATGTAAATATATTAAAGAATAAAAAAAAGGTATACACTCATGGATTTCATATCTTGAGGAGTCTTACTCAAGGAGTTGAGGTCACACATAACAGAATGGCCATGCATTAGAGATTTGGCAGACCAAACAACTAAATACATGAATCAGTAGAAACATGATCTTAATCATGTGAGGGATAAAAATGATAGTTAGAAAGTTGTTTTTAGTTAAAGTGGGAGTGTTGTAAAAATGGGTTCCCTAGACCCAAATTTATTAGTACTTTTGATTATCATACCATGAATATAGTGAGTTATTCATGATGTAAACTTACCATTTTAGTGTAGATATTTCTATATAAACTATTTAAATTATATTTTCCATATATTATTTATGGTATCAAAAGGTTATAGTTATTGAAAGGCTATTATGATAGCCTAAAGATTCGATGACAATAATCGTAAACTTATGTCCAATGGCCAAGATACATCATACAAACTAGACATATTAGATGTCTAACTATCAAGTGTTGGGGGATCATAAGAATTGATAATTACTCTCATGGAGTTCCAACTTGGGGATCTCTAGTAAATAATATCTTGAGAAAAAACCCTCCAATGAGAACACCACCTATTTTTGGTGTCATTCGTTGTTCATATCTGTGTATATGTGTATTGCTCTCCTGAGTTGAGATCATTATCAATTTCTTCCATTTTATTGAATACTTTGATGCAAAGACAAAACCATGAAAATTAATTTTTGGTGAGGTAGCTTGTGTTGGGTGTGTCATTGGTTGTATGACATTGGTTGAATTATCAAGGTAGAAATTTTCACTTCTGAGTTGAGGAAGTAATATCTCAGTTCTGATTGATCAGTACAATAGTAATTTCATAAATCCATGTACATGATAGTTGAAGGTATGTCCATATAGTTATATCAACAAATAATAAATCAAGAGAGGAAAATGACACAAGTGTGCATCCTGCTTTATGAGATATCATATGAAAAAGAGATTATATTACACAGTGTGTGTTTGTAGGATGATTTCCATTGCTATGAATATTAATTGTCTCTTTTAGGGCCTTAATGAGTTTCTATAATCCACTCTTAATTTATGAATACTATTCAATACTATTGAGATAAGGTCCTAGAGGGTCACACACAATAGCTTATTCAAGAATCTAACATATACCGGCGAATAGGTATATAAGACATGGTGGGCCCCACCATGGGGTTCGAGAATTGTCCAGAAATTATTGATCATCGATAAATAAATAAATTTATTACTATTTGAGTATATAATAATTTGGTTTAATTTATTTATTAAAATTATTTATAAATTTTTAAGTAAATACATAGAATAATATTATACAAACAAATATTATTTTAATATTTAAGATTCATTCAATATTAGCAAGAACCACTGTTTGAGTTAATTACCTGAGTTTATCATGTAATATATTTAATATATATTATGCGAATGTGATAAAATATAAATATTATTTATGATTCAATTAGTTCATCATAATTATTTATTTATTATTTATTTAGTGGATGTTAAATATACGGGGGTCAGAGAACCCTAACCGGTTATTTCAGACATCCATTATATAAGTTAAGGAGAATCTTATTACATTGAAGATTCATTATTAAAAATTGATAGCTTATATATATTCTTAAATTCTAGAGAGAGAAACTTTCTAATTGATCAAATTATCTAATAATTCCTTTGCGAATTGAAGGCATGAGATCGTAGTGATCATCACGACATCGAAGAGATCATTATAGATTTTTGATAGCACCCATAATTTGATGAATGACATGTAAATGTATTATTTAAGTGTTTTTGGATGATATAAATGGGTTCGGCCTTGGATCCTTCAATCAATGATCTCCAGCGATGAGCGATAGAAAAACAGGCTTCAATTAGAATGAGGTACCCATTATAGTTTAATTTTTGTACTTTAAATTATTTACAGGAGATCCATGGTCCATACCAGGTCTCATATTTATAGAGGCGATGAATTTTATTCACTTTAGAAATGAAAATTTTTAAATTTCCTAACCACCAACTTCTATTGCGCACCTCAATATCTTTAGATTCCAGCTAGTTTCGAGTGGTCGATTAGTGAGGAAAGCAGTGAAGAGGCTTGATTAGGAGACTCCTAAGAATATTATAGAGTTCATTTGAAAAACCTAAGTACACACTATGTAATATAGAAGAATACAGTCTATGAACATCCTTTTCTATAATGGATAGGTGTTTCATCTGAGTTAAGGATCAGATGCTGCGTGGCTGGGCCCACACACCATGTGACCCTCCTTGGGTGGCCAAGTCGTTTTCCAGCTAGAACATTCCCAGGACCTTATGTGGGAGGATTCACTATGTAAACTGGGAGTACATGAGAATAAAAAGTTACATGAAAAGGTATACGTGCATGGGTTGATATACACAAGAATTACTAGGAGGACACGGGAGTACCCCAAGTGGCTAAGATACACGGTGTGTGATCCATACACACTGTGCAAGATGACATGAATTCTGTTCCATGTAAGGAGGAGAACACAACTGTGTGATTGAAAGGTTCGGGGCATGTAGTAGAATCCGGTGGGCTGATGATTTTAACATTTTTGTTAATGATATGACAGAACTTGTCATCGCCAATGATCCGAGCACTGGAAATGTCTGAGGATCTCGCATAAATTATAAGGAGCACAAAATAAAAATGAAAATGTACCCAATTCAAATATAAATTTTTGGTCGACTAAAATTAGTCAATGATGATCGTTTCTTGAAGGATCCAAAGTAGGAACCCTCTAGATATTCTACATTCACTTCAAAAAACCCTCAGGAGCGTCGATCATCAAATTTTGGGTGCTAGCACAGAGATTCGATGATGTCTTTGACGTCCCAAAGATCTCTGCATTGAGAAGCCTTCGATGCATGAGAGAGATCTTGATATGAGATTATTGGATCAAGAGATTCTCTCTCTAGGGAGATAGAGGATATATATTCTCTAGATTTCATTCCATGTAATGAATGAATAGTTCCATGGAGAGAGAGCCACCTTTATATTTATAGTGGAGTTAGTAAAATACCCGGTTGGGTTCCCTGGACCCCGTTTATTTCAACGCCCACTAAATAAATAATAATGACGAACTAAACTACACAAAAAATATTTATTATTTTATCACATACTTTTAATATATATAATATATTAGGTGATAAAAATTGATCCATTTAACATGACTCGCTGTCTTGATTTATATAAAACAAACCTTGAATATTAAAATAATATTCATTCAATTAATATTTTCTCATTTTTACTAAACTTGTAAATAAATTAAATAAATTCAATTCCAATTATTCATAACTTGAATAATAATGGATTTATTTAATTCTTTTGGTGATCGATAACTTGGACAACGCTCGGACTCTGTGGTGGGGCCCACTATGTCTATAAACCTATTCAGCTGAATAGGGAAGATTCTTGAATATGCTATTATGTGTAACCCTCTAGGACCTTATCTCAATATCAGTGAATAAATCCATAGACCAAGATCAGAGTCTAGAAACCCATTATGGCCCCTAAAGAGATAAGGATTGTCATAACAACGACAATGAACCTACGAACACTGAATGTGTACTATAATCTCTTTGTCATTAAATATCTCATAAAGCAGGACAGACACTTGTGTCATCGTCCTTTTATTGATTTATTATTTTTTGATCTATCCATATGGATTTTCCTTTATACTAATTTGGACAAAGACTTATGAAGGCAGCACCATCCTTATTAACCAGGCCTGAGATATACCACTTCCTAAACTCGGAAGCGACAAATCCTTTCTTGATCATTCAACTGAAGTCATACCACCAATGATGCACCCAACACAATCTAACTCACCATGATTTTAATACCATGGTTTTTTCATTGAATCAAAGTATGAAATCAAATGGTATACACTAGTAATGATCTCATGTTAGGATACTAATACACATGTCCATAGATAGGAAAAACCAATGACACCGAAAACATGTGGTGTTCTTATTGGCAGGGTCTGTCCTCATGATCTCACTACTAGAGATCACCAAGTACGAACATCATGAGAAGAAGTCTCAATGATTATGAGACCCCAACACCAGATAGTCATACATCTAATGTGTCCAATTAGTATGATGTATCTAGACCATAGAAAATATATTTAAGATTAATGTCATTATATAGTGAGGTTCTCATTATAGCATGAGATCTTCTATAACCTCTCAATATGATAATTAATGTGTGGACATTACCATTATAATAGTGGATAAAAAAAGTCTACACTATAATGGTAAGATGACAACATTCATAACTAACTATACACGTGATATGGTAATCCAAAGTACGACATATTTGGGTCTAGGGCACCCACTATTTCAACACTCCCACTTTCACTAGATCCAAATTACTAACCAAACTTGTTAGCTACTCACAAGATAAATATTATGCTTTTACTGAGTAATGGATTTAGTGGCTGTACCTACCACATTTTTTCCACGTGGAATATCTGTTGTATGCGACCTCATCTCCGTGAGTAAAACTTCTCAAGATAAGGTATCCCTGAGTATATCACTTTTTTCCATTATCATAACTTGAAAACTTTGCTAGTAAGAATATCATAATTTACATTATGATAATACTTTTATCACTAGGTGCGATTCCAATAACTAGAACAAATTGTTGCATTTAACTACTTTTTATCTGCCTTAGAAGTTGCAACGTACTCAGTATTTGTAGGTATGTCTACCACTGGATTTTAAGAGCATGACTCGCTCATCGCCTTAGCCTAACTGTGATTCTAGATCAAATTGATCTAAGGATTACTAGTTTGTGTCCCATCCAAACTAGTATACCTTCTTCTTTGTATACCAGGTACATATCATTTATACTTACTGAAGTACAAGATGATAGTTCTGACTGCTAAACATGCATTAATCCAAGATATAATTGATATCTGACTACTATAAATTATATTTTGGTCATATCAATTATTGTATATATTATGGAATATGTGATTGATCCTTTTTTGGAGCGTATGTAACTCAAATCACAAATTTAATCTCTACCTATGTTCTGAATAGGTAAACATGAAGAGATTAAGCCATGTGACATAGGCAAAAATTTATCTCTTGAATTGTTCCAACTTTTACATTTTCAATACAATGTCACTATATGTATGATTGTCTAGGACTAAGAAACCGTTATATCTACCTTAGTAGATCATATTACCTAGAACTTAGGTTGCTACTTTAAGTCAATCATTGGAGAATTAATTTTATTCTGATCTTATCTAACTATAAGATCAAGATCTGTTTTCCATATGTTTTTGAACATATTTCTCTTGGAAAACATTGGTGCTCCCACTAACCTTTGGTAGACACTAGGGTAATATTTATTTGAAATGAATGATATATGATCTTGTTGATTACTTTAATCAGGAATTGGATTTTAGTAACTTAAAACTAGTATTGGCATATGATGGTATCATCATCCCTTTCTAGCTATGTCGAATAGACACCTTCCATGAAAGATGATCATGTCATCCAATGACCAATTTAATGATCTTATAAGTTATCTATGACAAGTAAAATTCTAATGGATTTAGACATACCGAATTGGTATAACCAATCAAGCCTTATTGGTTCCAATCTTGTACCATCCATGAATCATTTGATATGAATACCCACAGTAGTATTCAATTTATAGACCCCTTTACAATTTGATACATGGAATCCATTATTAAATTTTTAATTGTCTTGTCAATCCTAGATAATTTCCATATACTGATTACTTGTAGGATTTATTATTCTTAATGAATAATGTATCACTGGATGCAATGAAATCAAAACTATCACCATGTTTTTACTCTTCCTACGCAGTATGTGTCACTGGAACCTTCCTATTCCACATGTACATGTGGAACTTGTTCCTATTCCAACCATTTGTGCATCTCGAGCATTGAATAAGTCCAAGTCAATTCATCTCCCACTATCTCTAATAGATATGTGCTCCCTTATATTGAAATGTAGTATATCACTTGACTACCATTTTTCTATATTTGGGATTTACATAATATCCTAAGAAAAATATAGGATATTTACTTAGATTAACCATGTGTTTAACTTGATGCATGCATGTTTAAATCCTAACAAACTCTTGGAATCCTAACACATGTCTTATGACATAATCTATTTTCATCATACTATAACTTGTATGATATCCATTTGTCATTTATTAGTTGGAATATCAGCTATGGTTTTATGCTATTATTTGCAAATCACATCTTGAAATATAATGGAAGTTACTACAGGTTGTAATATTGATACTACTTACATCATGAATTTGATGTATAAAATGTGAGTTTATGAATTTATCCACACTATATTTTATTGATCAATGTTAATATGTAAGAATCATCATAGATCCTCCTTATGAACATCATTATCATGATGTAGATAAGGTAACATGCGTTTAGGAATTACTCCATCCTATATTATCATGATCGACGGTTTCTTGGTCATGATATTCTTCTGCATGCCGATCTGAAGCAACTCATATCTTTTGAATATGAAAATACTTCAATATTATAATCCTTAATAACTTAAAGGAATCTTATGAAGTATCTTTACCTCTAGATTTCCTTTGTAATAGTTCACACTCTCTTGTTGAACTAACCTTGAAAGCTTTGTTGAATACCTTTATTTCTGAATGTTTCTTTGTCTAAACTAAGGATGTCAATAACACGAAATGTGTTTAGCTATTTTGAGCCTAAATACCATACTGGGTATATTCTTGAATTTGATTTTAGTTTTACTTGAAAAAGAATTATATTGCTACAACTGGGTAAGTCTTACATTTTTTTTATATTCATCTTATATTGCGTATGATTCATGTACCGGTGAACTATTTATTGAATTATGTTACCACAAATAACACGTATTCCAAAAACATGGAATAATGTATCATTATGTCTGAATGGGAACATGAGATAAATGTTTTGGTTATACTCAACTACTTGTTTAATTTGAATCAATCACTTGGAAAATAGAAGTTACATGTTTCTCACTGTTGACTTAGGAATCACCCTTTCTCAGCTGCTTGGAGAAGAAACCTTACTCCTAGTAATGTTTCTTTACTTACTTGGTTAATATATTTAAATACACATATTTTATTTTCATATTGTATTCAGTAACCAAGGAGTGTGTTAAAAAAATTAATTTGATGAATATAAATTGAATGAGAAGTGGGTACTTGATTCCTGTATTTCAGTTCATTGCATTTTTAAAATTCTATAAATTTATTTCAATATGTGATGCAAATAACCTCCTGTTAAAAAACCAAACACTTTTCATTGAAGATCATGATGAAGGTGACTTTGGGATAACTTTCCACAGGCCTTTTCACATTGTCTTTCAATACGTTCTCCATAAGAAAAAAATATTGTTCTATCTTTAATATTCTTATTACTTGGAGAATTTTACCATAATGGAAATGAATCTCTTACTCCATACCATTCATTTGTATCCTTAAATGAAACTAGTGTAATTGGGTGTAAAAGGTATAATAATGGGATTCCATGAATGATTATGAACAGTCTTTCACTTTACAAAAACCGAGTTTAATAATCACATTCAAATCTTACTTCGCTTTCTCCTTGATAGGTTCTTAGAGATGAGACTTCACACAATATCATTCATGTTGTGATGTAGCGACAACAACTAACATCAGATGTTGATGATAGAAATATGAAATAATCATCATATTCTTAATTCATGAGCATCCTATAAGAAATTTTACACTCTTGCTTGTTGAGGTGTCTTAACAGGTTGGGACTCAAGCACCTTGAATTTATGTTATAGTAATATTGTACGCGAGTGCCTATACTACATTTTGGAAATTCTTGCTTAGTTTAGACACTAACTTTATCTAATATTTATTGCATTTTTTATTTTGGTATTACCATTATCTAAAAATTAAACTTTAGCATTTTAGTACAATTTATGTTGATTACAAAATGTGACAATACTGATTAATTTAATCATTAAATGTCTCCCACTAATTTTTTGAATTCTAGGAACCCTCTGTACTAGAATCAGAATACTCTTGAGTATTATAGTGGAAAGGATCCCATAACCTCCCTCATAGTCAATAAGCTATCACTATTCCACTACTCGGAGGGTCCAAGGTAGGCTTTTGACTGGAAAATTGCATTAAATCATAGTTCCTTGATCTGTTGAGTGAAGTCCTAGATTCTAAAATCATTTATTATTTTACTCAACACTTGACTCTAAAATTACAACAAGCTAGATATGGCTATTTATTTGATGAAATTTTAGTTAAGTCAACCCACCACCCTAATAAGAACTCCCCGGTAGTAAGAGGAATTCTCATCTATGGTGTCACGACCCGTCCTCGGGGCCCGTGCCGTGACTACCCCAAACCCGCCTTCCATAGGCCAAGGGCTGGCGACTAGCACCAAGGCGTAAATCCCGGTAAAAAGGGAAGGCATTGCCTTTGTAAAGTAAACAAGCACCACAGAGTAAGTAAGCGGAAAAGTAAACACTAAGTAAGAACAGAGTACAACTGAAAGTGCGGAAAAGTAAATGGGCCAGTATACAAACCCAAACTGAAAGTAAAGTACAACTCGAAAGGGAAAACAACAATTGTAAAGTAAAAGCCGATACGCCGAGCTGTCCACTGGAAATCTCACCTGAAGGGTGGGTATAGATAGCTCCACTGCTCCTCGGGTCCCGCCGTCCTCTCCGAGCACGTCCCGCCCAGTGGTCCACCTCCAGGTACCGTCCTGCTCTGCGAGCCTCAACCACGATCAACGCTGTCCGTCGTCTGCAACCAACACAACGTAGTGCGGGCGTAGCCCGTGCAGGGGTGAGTATAAGCTACTCAGTAGGGACCCCGAGACCCCCAAAGGTCTCCCAAAATCCACAAAGCATAAACCAAAAAGGAAGATACAAACACGAAGTAACAACCGACATTGCTTAGGTATATGCCAATACATATACCTAAGTCATCAATCCCAATACGCTCCAACCTCCGAGCACAAGTACAACTCAGTCCACACAGGAAATTATACGTATTCCACACAGGAAAGCAAAACGAAATCCACACAGGATAGCACAACACAATTCACACAGGAAAGCAACAGGATTCAGCTCACACAGGTATACTTCTTCGGAAGATGATAGAGATGATCACTGATCCATCTAAGTCGTCGGACCCACAAAGGATCGATAGGTACTAACCCCCGCAAAGACCCACACAGGATCTGACCCACACAGGATCTGTAGGCACTGGTTCACACAGGACCGCTGAGCGCTGTAGTCGTCATCGTCAAATCCACTAAGGATCTCTGCACAGTCGTCGTCGCAGTCACAGTAGCAGTCGCAGCCAGCTCTAGGGTTCCCGCACACAGCAAGCTCGTTCGGGAGGGTCCGCTCCATGAGCCGAGATGCTGATACATCAACTGTCACAAAGTCCAGAGTTGATGTATTCAAAAGTTACGTATCGTCAACAGGAACTCAACGCAATAGACGGTGCGTCAATCGGACGCCCGGTCTGAGAGTTATTGGTTTTTCCGTTCCAGGGGCCCGGTTGGTTTTTAAGAAAAAACCAACCCGACCATACCTCACATGCGTCCAAACCTCGGGTGGAGTATGCCAAAAGATTCGTCTCACTAAGAGGAACTCAACAAAGCTGACGGAACGTCAATCGGACGTCCGTAGCTCAAGATATGAGCGTTTCCGCTCCGAGGGCCCGGTTGGTTTCGTGTACGAACCAACCCGGCTGAACTCAAAGTATTCCGAAACCTTGAGTGCGATATACCGAAACGACCGTCCCGATCCAAGGATCACATCGCTGCTGACGGGACGTCGTTTGGAGGTCCGTAGCCCGAGTTATGGGCATTTGAACCTAACAGTTCGGTATCGGGGGTTTCGGGTTCGGGCCGACCCGGCCCGAGACCCCCCGGCTAGCCTGAACCGGCCCGGCGCGGCCCGGCGTGCCGGTCCGACTCAAGGCAGCGCGCTGGGTGCACTGCCAGCTCGGCCGAAGGCCGAGCTGATTGAGAAACGTGGGGGGGGCGCATGCCCCCCCTTTGTGAAACCGCGGCCCCCCTCATTATGGGGGGCCGTTTCGGTTGGCCGAGGGAATTAAATTCCCCCGGTTTCCTTATTTCCGGTCGGCCTGACTTGGCCGGCCGTCTTCTTCTCAACAGGACCGGCAAGGGCCGGTCCTCTTCCGGCTTCCGACACCGGCGGCCCGGCTGGCCGCCGGTCATCATGTTCTGCCACGGCCCGGAACCGGCCATGGCCTTCGTCGTCCGGCGTGGTGCGACGGCACCACGCCCCTCTGTCGTGACCCCGCTCCGGCCACGGTGCCTTCGGTTTCCTTCGACGTGGCGCGACGGCGTCGCGTCCTTGAAATTCTTTCCACGGCGTGGCGCGACGGCGCCGCGCAATAATTGTCGTGTGATTCCCGTATGGTGTGACGACACCACGCCATCTCGTTCCATCCGCAAGAAACAATCAAGAATAAAGGAGGGGGGTTCGACCGTGTTTGTGAGGTCCGGCCCCCCTCTCGTTAAATGATAACATTTATTCATTTATCCTCGAAGTTCGACATTCTAGAATCAAGAATGGAAATAATTAAACAAAACAACATCAATCCCCTACCTCGGTTTCAAGAGCAGACCACGTCAACAAACCGTGGAAGACAAGCGTCGCGGAGGTCGGGCGTCGCGGAAATCGTACGTCGATTCCGTTGACGTTGAGGTGCGTCCGAAGAGGTATGTCGCTGGAGAAGCTTCGTAAGCTGACGGAGAAAGCCTGAGGAGAAAGCGGCGTCTCCTTTCGTTGACACGGGAATAAGATCGAAGGAAGTGGCGTCGTCGATCTTCGGAAACACACCGGCTAAGAAGAAGAGATGCGGCGTTCTTCGTCGGAGCTTAAATGTTCTTCGTGTTCTTCGTCATGGTTTAAAGAAGAAGAAGAAAGCTCCCAAAACCTCTCAAGGTGGCAAAGGATACTAACCAAAATAAAATAAGCTTAAAGCTTATTTTATTTACACAACTAAACCACTTGAATTTCAAAAGTTTGAAATTAAACAAATCAACTCATTTAATAACTCAAGTTGTCAAATTAATAAGAGCGGAGTTATTTGGGAGTTTTAAGGGGAGTTGAAGAGTTAGGCTTCGTGTGGGCCCCACCACACTTAATCCTCTCAAGGGAGGTTAAGTGGATGTGGGTCCCACCTCTAACTCCCTTCGGGAGGATATAACCAACATTGTTAAAAAAAATGTGTTTCCACATTTTATTTAACTTCATTTTAATTCCCCCAAAACTAACTCTCAACCCGCATAAAACACAACCTCGGAAAAGGTCTCCTTAAGTGAATATCGGTGCTGAGAGTTCATCGGTGCCCTCAGAATTCGATTCCGGGCACCGGTTCAAAAGTTAGAAATTCTCGCTCGTCCGTTCACTGAACGTACCCGAGCCAAACTTCGGAAATTGATTCCGGGCACACCGGGCCTCGGAATCAGGTGCCGTCAGAAACCGCGCTCTAGTAAAATTCCAAAGAAAAATAAGAAAAAAATTCCCTTGAATTTTACGGGCCTTTATATTACTCCCACCTCAGGGCTTTACGTCCCCGTAAAGATACATCAAAACTTGGGAAACAAATGAGGGTACTGAGCACGCATCTGAGCCTCCCGCTCCCAAGTGCTCTCCTGGAGATTCCCGTGCTGCCATCTGATGCGCACTAGAGGAATCGACCGTCCACATAGGACCCGCTCCTGTCGATCCTCGATCTCCACCGGGACCTCCGTAAAAGTCGCCCCATCGTCAACGTCAAGCCCCCCATGGTCAATGATGTGCGTCGGGTCGTGCACGTATCTCCTCAGCTGAGACACGTGGAAGACGTCGTGCACCCGGTGCAACTGAGGTGGTAGAGCCAGGCGATAAGCCACCTCGCCTATCCTGCTGAGGACCTGGAAGGGTCCGATGAAGCACGAAGATAACTTGCCACCTCATCCAAATCTCTGTATACCACGTTGAGGTGAGACCCGCAAGAAGACGTGGTCGCCATCCTCAAACTCCAGTGGCCTCTGCCTCCTGTCAGCATATGACTTCTGCCAGCTCTGAGCTGTCCTCATCCGCTCCTGGATGACCTGGACCTTCTCTATCGTGGCCTGGACCATCTCTGGTCCCACAAGTGCTGACTCCCTAGGGTCTGTCCAGCACAAAGGAGATCTACAAGGTCGGTGGTACAACGCCTCGTATGGTGTCATCCCGATGGTGGAGTGGTAGATGTTGTTGTACGCAAACTCCACCAAGGGTAGGTGGTCCTCCCAGCTACGACCAAAGTCGAGGACACATGCGCGGAGCATGTCCTCGAGAGTCTGAATGGTCTTCTCCGTCTGACCATCCGTCTGAGGGTGAAAGGTTGTGCTCAGACATAGCTGCGTCCCGAACGCCTCCTGCAATCCCTTCCAAAGCCGGGATGTAAAGAGAGCATCTCGATCGGAGACGATAGATGATGTCACACCATGAAGCCATACAATCTCCTGAACGTAGAGATGTACCAAGCTCTCCACTGAGCCCTGCTCTCTGATGGGTAAGAAGTGAGCCGACTTGGTGAGTCGGTCGACAATCACCCAGATGGAGTCGTGACCTCTAGAAGTGCGTGGAAGTCCAGTCACGAAGTCCAAAGATATCCCATCCCACTTCCACTCCGGGACCTCCAAGGGCTGTACCAAGCCTGCTGGTACCTGGTGCTTAGCCTTCACCTGCTGGCAGGTGAGGCATCGAGAAACGAACTCAGCCACAGCCTTCTTCATGCCCGGCCACCAGTGCTGTCGTCTGAGATCCTGGTACATCTTCGCCACTCCAGGATGTACCGCCAAAAGAGAAGTGTGAAAATCTATGAGCTCCTCCTCTCATAAAGTGACTGGTACCAAGGTACGTCCTCTTAAAAGGACGTCGTGCTCTGTTCCAAGGGAGAAACCATCAGGTGCCTGTCCTGAGGATATCTGTGCACGTCGCGTCTCACAGTCAGTGTCCCCTCGCTGTGCCTCTCTGACCCGCTGTAGAAGTGGAGGAGTGACTATGAGAGACTGAAGGAAGGCTTCTCCATCTCTATCCATGAAGGATATCTGCAAGGCGGCTAGATGCTCTGTCGCCTCCTCAAGTAGCTGAATGCCCGTCCTCCTGCTGAGGGCATCGGCTACTACGTTCCCCTTCCCAAGAGTATAGACTATCTCAAAGTCATAGTCCTGGAGGAACTCGATCCATCGCCGCTGTCTCAGGTTTAGGTCCTTCTGAGAGAAGATGTACCTGAGACTCTGGTGGTCAGAAAAGACTGTAAAGCGCTCGCCCATCAGATAGTGCTTCCATGTCTTCAGAGCGAAGACCACTCCTGCTAACTCCAGGTCATGGGTAGCGTAGTTCTGCTCATGCGGCCTCAACGGACGTGATCCATAGGCGATCACTACCTGCTCCTGCATCAGGACACAACCGAGTCTGGTACCTGATGCATCGCAGTAGACTACGTACCCTACTCCCTCCTCACGCAACCTCAAGATAGATGCGCTGGTCAATCTCTGTCTCACCTCTTGGAAGCTCTGCTGACATCTGTCTGACCACATGAAGGGTTTCCCCTTCTTCGTCAAAGCTGATAGTGGTGCCGCAACTCTAGATAAGTATGACACGAATCTCCGATAGTATCCAGCTAATCCCAAGAAACTCTGAACCTCCGTCACGCTTTTGGGTGGCTCCCAAGCTAACACTGCCTCGATCTTCGCAAGATCCACTGTAACTCCCTCCTCAGAGATGACGTGTCCCAAGAAGTGGACCTCACGTATCCAGAACTGGCACTTCGAGAGCTTACCATAAAGCTAGTTCTCTCGGAGTGTGTCTAGTACAACCCGTAAGTGGTAGGCGTGCTCCTCCTCATTCGTTGAGTAAATCAAAATGTCGTCGATGAAGACCACGACAAATCGATCGAGGTATGGCTGAAAGATCCTGTTCATGAGGGCCATGAACACTGCTGGAGCATTGTTTATACCGAAAGGCATAACCAAGAACTCATAGTGGCCATACCGACATCTGAAGGTCGTCTTCTGTATGTCCTCGTCTCGAACTCTGAGCTGGTGATAGCCTGACCTGAGGTCTATCTTCGAGAACCACCGTGCTCTATTGAGCTGATCAAAGAGGTCATCAATCCTTGGTAGCGGATACTTTTTCCTCACTTTCACCTGGTTCAGGCGACGATAATCGACACAAAGTCGCAAGCTCCCGTCCACCTTATTGGCGAACAATATCGGGGAAGCCCAGGGTGAAACACTGGGTCGGATGAACCCCTTGCCCTGCAAGTCCTCTAACTATACCCGTAGCTCTCGAAGCTCGGTGGGGGACATCCGATATGCTGGAGTCGATATCGGGGCTGTCCTGAGGTACAGGTCAATATAAAAGTCTACCTCTCTGCGAGGAGGTAGCCCTGGAACGTCGTCGGGAAAAACGTCCGCAAACTGATCCACCACTGCAGGAAAACCAGGACTCTGCACGTCCACTGCTCCTAGGATGAGACTAGCCAACTGATGAGTGATGGGCTATCTTCTCCTCCGTGGAAGTCTATCCTGTGCTGCAAAGGCTCCCTTCTCGCCGGTGAAGGTGAACCTGCTCCCGTCGGTGTGTACACATCGCACCTTGCGCCTAAAACAGTCAATCTGTGCATAGACCGTAGATAACCAATCCATGCCCAAGATGACGTCGTAAGGCCTCGACGCTGCTACAAGAAGATCCCAGCCGAAGCTCTCGCCTCCTAGAGTAAGCTCACACTGCCGGCACCAGTGTGTAATCGTCGAGTCTGCTCCCGTAGGAGTCTCTAGCCGTAAGGATCGAGCCAACGGCTCCGTCGGAATCTCCGAGCTCCGAACAAGGGCAGCGGCTATGAATGAGTGACTCGCTCCCGTGTCTATAAGTACTGCAACAAGGGTGGAATAGACACAGATAGCACCTCGAATCATCTCGGGCGCGCCGTGGTCGTAGGCCTCTGCTGCCGGGAGCTGTGCCTGTCTCTGCCCGCCAGCTCCCTGTGGTCTGGGTGGACCTCCTGGTGGTGGTGGTGGTAGAGCCTCAAAGCGTCGCCCACCACCTGCTGCTCGGCCAACTCCCCTGCCTCGTCCTCCTCCTCCCTGCGGACCGCCACGATCGACCCTCCGCCTCTGCCTCGGTGGTCCCTCAACCGTCTGCTGCTCCTCGGTATGGCGGGTTGGGCAATCACGAGCCACATGGCCCTGCTCACCGCACGAGTAGCACTGTCTGCCTCTCGAAAGACTGGCTCCGTGCTGTGTACCCCGCACTGCTGAGCCAGTGTCCTGAGGTCGTCTGCCTGAGGGTCTGGTCTGCCTGGACCCCTGAGTCATCCGTCGACTGCCTACTGCAGAAGACTCTGCCACATGCCGCCCTGCGGTGGGTCTCGGCGCTGGTGTAGACTCAGAAAGAAAACTCTCGATCAAAAGGGCCCGCTCCAGTACTCCCATCTGAGTCGGAATACTGAGGTAGATCAGCGATGCTCTGATCTCGTGTCTCAAACCCTGCTCAAAGGTCTGGGCCCGGAAGAATGGGTCTCGTACCATGTCGGTCGAGTAGCGCGGGAGATCATTAAATCTCGCCCAGTACTGAGCGACCGTTATGTTGCCCTGCCGCAGCTAAAGAAGCTCCTGAATGCGCACCGCACGGAGGGTGGCTAGGACGAACTCCGAGCGGAAGAGGCTCTCAATGTCCGTCCAAAGTAGAGATGCCTCATCATGCACCTGGAGCATCAAGCTTTACCATCGGCCCGCTGCTGCGTGCAGTAGGCTCACAGCGAGGATCACCATGAGGTCTGCTGGTGTCCTCACTAGCCTGAAAACTCGTACGACTGCCTCCAGCCAGTCCTCAGCTGCCTGGGGGTCCATCTCCCCACGAAACCTGGGCGGTCGCTGGCGCTGAAACTCATGCAGTGCGCTGAGGCGGCGTGCATCGTCAGCATCTGGTGCTGGAAGTATCGGTGGCTCGGCGGGCAGTGTTACCGCTGGTGCCACTGCTGACAAAGGGCCCTGCACCGAGGCCTCGTCGCTCGGTGGGCTGTCGTCACACTCGACTCTCGGAACCCTAGCTGGCTGCTGTCGTGGGGCCATCCTGAAAAGGAAACAGGTGCGCCACGGTCAGAACAGTATACTTGGTGAGCTGATTCAAAGTAATCACAAAGAAAACTTGAAACACACACTCAATAAATGTTTTCGTGCATTAAGTCAGAAATCAGAAGTCAGGGTCCTGGTGTACGGATATGTCGGCCGCCGCACCAACACTGGACTCCCTGGACTGATAACCACACTCAATACGCTAAACACTATTGCTTCACATAGAAAAGATCAGAGTTTGTGGTAGAACCGAACTCCTCGGATAACAATTTGTCACAACCCGTCCTCGGGGCCTGTGTCGTGACTACCCCAAGCCCGCCTTCCATAGGCCAGGGGCTGGTGACTAGCACCAAGGCGTAAATCCCGGTAAAAAGGGAAGGCATTGCCTTTGTAAAGTAAACAAGCACCACATAGTAAGTAAGCGGAAAAGTAAACACTAAGTAAGAACAGAGTACAACTGAAAGTGCGGAAAAGTAAATGGGCCAGTATAAAAACCCAAACTGAAAGTAAAGTACAACTCGAAAGGGAAAACAGAAATTGTAAAGTAAAAGCCGCTACGCTGAGCTGTCCACTGGAAATCCCACCTGAAGGGTGGGTACAGATAGCTCCACTGCTCCTCGGGTCCCGCCGTCCGCTCCGAGCACGTCCCGCCCAGTGGTCCACCTCCAAGTACCGTCCTGCTCCGCGAGCCTCAACCACGATCAACGCTGTCCGTCGTCTGCAACCAACACAACGTAGTGCAGGCGTAGCCCGTGCAGGGGTAAGTATAAGCTACTCAGTAGGGACCCCGAGACCCCCGAAGGTCTCCCAAAATCCACAAAGGATAAACCAAAAAGGAAGATACAAACACGAAGTAACAACCGACACTGCTTAGGTATATGCCCATACATATACCTAAGTCATCAATCTCAATACGCTCCAACCTCCGAGCCCAAGTACAACTCAGTCCACACAGGAAAGTATACGTATTCCACACAGGAAAGCAAAATGAAATCCACACAGGATAGCACAACACAATCCACACAGGAAAGCAACAAGATTCAGCTCACATAGGTATACTTCTTCGGAAGATGATAGAGATGATCACTGATACATCTAAGTCGTCGGAACCACAAAGGATCGATAGGTACTAACCCCCGAAAAGACCCACACAGGATCAGACCCACACAGGATCTGTAGGCGCTAGTTCACACAGGACCGCTGAGCACTGACCCACACAGGATCAGACCCACACAGGATCAGTAGCACTGATCCACATAGGATCGCTAAGTGTTGTAGTCGTCATCGTCGAATCCACTAAGGATCTCTGCACAGTCATCGTCGCAGTCACAGTAGCAGTCGCAGCCAGCTCTAGGGTTCCCGCACACAGCAAGCTCGTTCGGGAGGGTCCGGTCCACGAGCCGAGAGGCTGATACATCAACTGTCACAAAGTCCAGAGTTGATGTATCCAAAAGTTCCGTATCGTTAACAGGAACTCAACGCAACAGACGGCACGTCAATCGGACGCCCGGTCTGAGAGTTATTGGCTTTTCTATTCCAGGGGCCCTCTTGGTTTTTAAGGCAAAACCAACCCGACCGTACTCCACCTGCTTCCAAACATCAGGCATAGTATGCCAATAGATCCTTCTCACTAAGAGGAACTCAACAAAGCTGATGACACGTCAATCGGACGTCCGTAGCTCAAGATATGAGTGTTTCCGATCCGAGGGCCCGGTTGGTTTCGTGTACGAACCAACTCGGCCGAACTCAAAGTATTCCGAAACCTTGAGTGCGATATAACGAAACGACCGTCTCGATCCAAGGATCGTATCGCTGCTGACGGGGCGTCGTTTGGAGGTCCGTAGCCCGAGTTATGGGCATTTGAACCTAACAGTTTGGTATCGGGGGTTTCGGGCCCGGGCCGACCCGGCCCGAGACCCCCCGGCTGGCCCGAACCGGGTCGACCCGCCCCGGACAGGGTCGACCCGGCCCGGCCCGGCCTGGCCTGGCGGACCGGCCAGGCGCGCCGGTCCGGCTCAAGGCAGCGCGCTGGGCGCGCAGCCAGCTCGACCGAAGGCCGAGCTGATTGAGAAAGGGGGGGGGGGGCTGCCCCCCCTTTGTGAAACCGCGGCCCCCCTCATTATTGGGGGCCGTTTCGGCTGGCTGGGGGAATTAAATTCCCCCGGTTTCCTCCTTTCCGGCCGGCCCAATGTGGCCGGCCGGCTTCTTCTCAACAGGACCGGCAAGGGCCAGTCCTCTTCCGGCTTCCGACACCGGCGGGCCGCCGGTCATCATGTTCCGCCGCGGCCCGGAACCGGCCGCGGCCTTCGTCGTCCGGCGCGGTGCGACGGCACCGCGCCCCTCCGCCGCGACCCCACTCCAGCTGCGGCGCCTTCGGTTTCCTTCGACGCGGCGCGACGGCGTCGCGTCCTTGAAATTCTTTCCACGGCGCGGCGCGACGGTGCCACGCAATAATTTCCGTGCGATTCCCGCGTGGTGCGACGACACCACGCCATCTCGTTCCATCCACAAGAAACAATCAAGAACAAAGGAGGGGGGGTTCGGTCGTGTTTGTGCGGTCCGACCCCACTCTCGTTAAACGATAACATTTATTCATTTATCCTCGAAGTTCGACATTCTAGAATCAAGAATGGAAATAATTAAACAAAACAACATCAATCCCCTACCTCAGTTTCAAGAGCGGAACACGTCAATAAACCGTGGAAGACAAGCGTCGCGGAGGTCGGGCGTCGCGGAAATCGTACGTCGATTCCGTTGACGTTGAGGTGCGTCCGAAGAGGTATGTCGCTAGAGAAGCTTCGTAAGCTGACGGAGAAAGCCTGAGGAGAAAGCGGCGTCTCCTTTCGTTGACACGGGAAGAAGATCGAAGGAAGCGGCGTCGTCGATCTTTGGAAACACACCGGCTACGAAGAAGAGATGCGGCGTTCTTTGTCGGAGCTTAAATGTTCTTCGTGTTCTTCGTCAAGGTTTGAAGAAGAAGAAGAAAGCTCCCAAAACCTCTCAAGGTGGCAAAGGATACTAACCAAAATAAAATAAGCTTAAAGCTTATTTTATTTACACAACTAAACCACTTGAATTTCAAAAGTTTGAAATTAAACAACTCAACTCATTTAATAACTCAAGTTGTCAAATTAATAAGAGAGGAGTTATTTGGGAGTTTTAAGGGGAGTTGAGGAGTTAGGCTTGGTGTGGGCCCCACCACACTTAATCCTCTCAAGGGAGGTTAAGTGGATGTGGGTCCCACCTCTAACTCCCTTTGGGAGGATATAACCAACATGGTTAAAAAAATGTGTTTCCACATTTTATTTAACTTCATTTTAATTCCCCCAAAACTAACTCTCAACCCGCATAAAACGCAACCTCGGAAAAGGTATCCTTAAGTGAATATCGGCGCTGCGAGTTCATCGGTGCCCTCGAAATTCGATTCCGGGCACCGATTCAAAAGTTAGAAATTCCCGCTCGTCCGTTCACTGAACGTACCCGAGCCAAACTTTGGAAATTGATTCCGGGCACACCGGGCCTCGGAATCAGGTGCCGTCAGAAACCGCGCTCTTGTAAAATTCCAAAGAAAAATAAGAAAAAATTTCCCTTGAATTTTACGGGTCTTTACATATGGCATGACTAGCACCCCAAACTGTAAAGACCCGCAAATTTCAAGGAAATTTTTTTCTTAATTTTCTTTGGAATTTTACAAGAGCGCAGCTTCAGACGGCACCTGATTCCGAGGCCCGGTGTGCCCGGAATCAATTTCCGAAGTTTGGCTCGGGTACGTTCAGTGAACGGACGAGCGGGTTTTTCTATCTTTTGAACCGGTGCCCGGAATCAAATTCTGAGGGCACCGATGAAATCGCAGCGCCGGTATTTGCTTAGAAACGCCTCTTCCGGAGTTGCGTTTGCTCAGACGTGGTTTTTAAATTTTACGGCTTTAAGTCAGAAATAAAATAAAGTTTGTGCGACAACTTTATTTTATTTCACTTAAGCTGCTTGGAAGCCACTTGAAGTCACTTAAAGACGGCTTGAACTGAGTTGAACTGGATAGGATGCTATCCAGAAATATCCTACCCCCTTTGGTAGGATATTTGTGCGGTGGGACCCGCACGAGCCCCGCCGTTTCTTTCGCTAAGTAACGCACCCGCGAAAACCTGTCAAAGTAACTGAAAAGTCAACCGACGCGTTTTCTTTAATTCTTAACAGACCATTTAATTGGGCGGTTTATTTCGTGAATTAAATGGACTGTTTCTTCGTGAATTAAATGGGTCGTTTCTTTCGTTGAATTAATTCAACGAATTGATGGATCGTTTCTTAACCGGTTTCGTGTTGGCATGTTTATAAAATAAGACCAACCTAAAAATCCTTGGAAAGGATTTGAAAGAATCTTCGTTCCTCCACCCTCTCCGCGAAGAACGCGAAGAACGCGAAGAACGCGAAGAACGCGAAGAACGCGAAGAACGCGAAGAACGCCGGCGACCGGAATTTGACGACGCACACCAAGATCTGCGACGTCGACGAGATCTACCCGCGACGTTCTTCGGCAACGCCTCTTCTTCCGCGGCCGACCCTCGTTCGGCAACAAAGGTGAGAATCGGATCTTTTCTTCTCCCTTTTTAATTTCAATATCAACGGATTTAAACTAATTAAATCTGTTGATCTTGATCCGGAGATTGGCGACGCGACGAGCGATTCCGCGACGACGCGGCGATCTCCATCTTCCGCGACGAGCAATTCCGCGACGATCCCCCGTTCGGCAACGACAAGGTAAGGGTTGATTGGAATATTTTCCTTCCCGTGATTTATTTCTTTTAAAGTAAAGAACATGATCTTCGAACAATTTTAACATTTAAAATTGTTGTTGATTGTTTTATTGTTCCTCCCGTGGATTATGACTAACGCGGAGGGTGCGGGTCTAACGAACAAGACCCGGCAACCCTCCGCCGATCTATTTTGGTTGTGCGGATTTGGCGGACGTCGACAAACCGTGCGGCAAGGGCAATTTGTTGGCTCCGCAGTGAAGATCGTCCCCCGGGAGGAGCATCGGCGCAGACGGGAAAGAAATCGGGCCACCGGAGCATCTCCGGCGGCCCGCGGAAGGAGGCGGCGGCGCGGGTCGCCGGCGCGGCGGCGCCGGCGACCGGAGGCGGCGGCGCCAGGCGCGCCGCCGTGGAAACCTTCCGCCGCGGCTGAAGCCGCGGCGGCGGCGGCAGCCGGTTCCGCGGCCGCGCGGAACCGGGACGGACGCGGCGGCCCGGCCGCGTCCGCGTGACAGGCGGCCCCCCGCGGGGCCGCGGTTTCTCTCAAGCCGCGGGTTCAACCCCGCGGCGGCGGCTCTTCGGCCGCGCGGCCGAAGACCGAGCCGGCCGGTCCGGTCGGCCGGGCCGCGCCCAGGCCGGACCGGACCCGGCCGAGCCGGTTCGGGCCGGGTCGGGCCGACCCGGTTCGGGCCGACCCGGTTCGGCCGACCCCAGGGGGGGGGGTTCGGGCCGGGTCGCCCCGGGCCCAGTACCCCCGTTTCGGGCCCTCTACGGTCTTTCGCCCATATCTTGGGCCTGGGACCTCCGATTGACGAACCGTCAGCGGCTACGCGATCCTTGGATCGAGACGGTCGTTTCGGTATATTATACTCAAGGTTTCGGAAGACTTTGGGTTCGGCCGGGTTGGTTCGTACACGAAGCCAACCGGGCCCTCGGAGCGGAAACGCTCATAACTTGAGCTACGGACGTCCGATCGACGTACCGTCAGCTGTGGTAGTTTCCTCTAAGTGAGACGGAACTTTTGGCATACTCCGCCCGAGGATCGGATACAGGCGGAGTACGGTCGGGTTGGTTTTTCCCTAAAAACCAACCGGGCCCCTGGGACGAAAATGCCAATAACTCTCAGACCGGGCGTCCGATTGACGCGCCGTCTGTCGCGTTGAGATCCTGTTGTCGATACGGAACTTTTGGATACATCAACTTCGGACTACGTGTCAGTTGATGTATCAGCCTCACGGCTCGTGGAGCGGACCCTCCTAAACGAGCTCGCTACGTGCGGGAACCCTAGCGCTGGCTGTGACCTCGACGACAGAGCAGAGATCCTCCGTGGACTGCGACGACGGCAGAGCAGAGATCCTCCGTGGACTGCGACGACGGCAGAGCAGAGATCCTCCGTGGACTGCGACGACGGCAGAGCAGAGATCCTCTGTGGACTGCGACGACGGCAGAGCAGAGATCCTCCGTGGACTGCGACGACGGCAGAGCAGAGATCCTTCGTGGACTGCGGCGACGACTGTGCAGAGATCCTCCGTGGACTGCGTCGACTACTGCACTCAGCGATCCTACGTGGATCAGTGCTACCGGTTCTGTGTGAGCCTCTGCCTACAGGTTCTGTGTGAGCCCGATCCTGTGTGGGTCCTTACTACCGGTTCTGTGTGAGCCACTGCCTACAGGTTATGTGTGAGCCCGATCCTGTGTGGGTCTTTTGCGGGGGTTAGTACCTATCGATCCTTCGTGGGTCCGACGACTTAGATGGATCAGTGATCATCTTTGACGTCATCTGAAAAAGTATACCTGGTTGAGCTGAATCTTATGTTACTCTCCTTTGTGGATTGTGTTGAACTATCCTTTGTGGATTTACTGTTTACTCTCCTTGTGGATTTGAGTCTTGCTTTCCTTTGTGGATTGAGTTGTTCTTGAGCTCGTGAGCAGAGCTAGAATTGGGGACTTAGGTATATGTATGGGCATATACCTAAGTCGAGTCAGATGTTACTTCGTGATTGCATCTTTCTTTTGTGCTATATCCTTTGTGGATTTCGGGAGACCTTCGGGGGTCTCGGGGTCCTTACTGAGTAGTTGTACTCACCCCTGCACGGGCTATGCCCGCACCTTGTTGTGTTGGTTGCAGACGACGGACAGCGCTGATCACGGTTGGGCGTGGAGCAGGACGGTACCTGGAGGTGGACCACTGGGCGGGACGTGCTCGGAGCGGACGTGGGACCCGAGGAGCCTGGAGGCTATCTGTACCCACCCTTCAGGTGGGATTGCCAGTGGAAGACACGAGGCCGCCGTCTTTTCTTCAGTTGCTGCTTTACTTTTCAGTTGTACTTTACAGTTGGGCTTGTATTCCGGCCCCCTTTACTTTTCTGCACTTTACTTTCCGCTTGCTGACTCTGTGTGGTTGTTACTTATAAAGGCAATGCCTTCCCTGTTACTGGGATTTTACGCCTTGGTGCTAGTCGCCAGCCCCTGGCCTATGGAAGGCGGGCTTGGGGTAGTCACGGCACGGGCCCCGAGGACGGGTCGTGACAAATTGGTATCAGAGGCGGTCGGTTCTACCGCAGACTCTGATCGTCCTTTCTTTCTATGTGAAGCAATAGTGTTTAGTGTATTGAGTGTGGTTATCAGTTCAGGGAGCCCAGTGTTGGTGCGGCGGCCGACGTATCCGTACACCAGGACCCTGACTCCTGATTTCCGACTTAATGCATGAAAACATTGATTGCGTGTGTGTTTCAAGTTTTCTTTGTGATTACTTATGTCAGCTCACCGGGTATACTGATCTGCTTTATGAAAGTCTCAAGTTTTCCTTGTGATTACTTGTGCCAGCTCACCAGGTATACTGTTCTGACTGTGGTGCTCTTGTTCTCCTTTTCAGGATGGCCCCGCGACGACTGCCAGCTAGGGTTCCGAGTGTAGGGCGCGACGGCAGCCCACCGAGCGACGAGGCCTCGGTGCAGGGCCCTTTGCCAGCAGTGGCACCGGCGGTAGCCTTACCCGCCGAGCCACCGATGCTTCCAGTACCAGACGCCGACGATGCACGTCGCCTCAGGGCACTGCACGAGTTTCAGAGCCAGCGACCGCCCAGGTTTCGCGGTGAGGCGGACCCCCAGGCCGCCGAGGACTGGCTAGAGGCGGTGGTACGGATCTTCAGGCTAGTGAGGACACCAGCGGATCTCATGGTGATCCTCGCAGCGAGCCTCCTGCAGGCGGCGGCAGGACGATGGTGGAGCCTGATGCTCCAGGTTCACGATGAGGCATCCCTGCTCTGGACGGACTTCGAGAGCCTCTTCCGCTCTGAGTTCGTCCCGGCCACCCTCCGAGCGGTGCGCATCCAGGAGCTTCTCCAGCTGCGCCAGGGCAGCATGACGGTCGCTCAGTATGCGGCGAGGTTCACGGACCTATCTCGCTACTCGACCGACATGGTACGGGACCCCTTCTTCCGGGCCCGGACCTTCGAGCAGGGCTTGCGACAGGAGATTCGTGCGTCGCTGATCTCCCTCAGCATTCCGACCCAGGCAGGAGTGCTGGAGCGAGCCCTCCTGATCGAGAGCTTCCTGGCAGAGCCTTCTTCAGCGGCGAGACCTAGCGCAGGGCGGCAGGTAGCTGAGTCTTCGGCAGCAGGTAGCCGACGGATGACTCACGGGTCCAGGCAGACCAGACCCCCACGCAGACGGCCTCAGGACACCGGCTCAGCAGTACGAGGCACACAGCGGAGTGCCAGCCTTTCGAGAGGCAGGCTGTGCTACTCTTGCGGCGGGCAGGGTCACATGGCTCGTGACTGCCCGACTCGCCGATCAGAGGAGCAGCAGACGGTGGAGGGGCCACCCAGGCAGAGGCAGAGGATCGACCGTGGCGGTCCGCAGGGAGGAGGCGGACGAGGCCGAGGAGCTGGCCGAGCAGCGGGTGGTGGGCGACGCTTTCAGGCTCTACCCCCACCACCACCAGGAGGGCCACCTCGACCACAGGGAGCCGGCGGGCAGGGACAGGCCCAGCTCCAGGCAGTGGAGGCCTACGACCCCGACATGCCAGAGATGATTCGAGGTACGATCTGTGTCTATTCCACCCTTGCTGCAGTACTTATAGACACAGGAGCGAGTCACTCTTTCATAGCCTCTGCCCTTGTTCGGAGCTCGGAGATTCCGACTGAGCCGTTGGCTCGATCCTTACGGCTAGAGACTCCTACGGGAGCAGACTCGACGATTACGCACTGGTGCCGGCAGTGTGAGCTTACTCTAGGAGGCGAGAGCTTCGGCTGGGATCTCCTTGTAGCGGCGTCGAGGCCTTACGACGTCATCTTGGGCATGGATTGGCTATCCACGGTTCATGCCCAGATCGACTGTTTTAGGCGCAAGGTACGATGTGTTCGTACCGACGGGAGCAGGTTTACCTTCACCGGCGAGAAGGGAACCTTTGCAGCACAGGATGGACTTCCGCGGAGGAGAGTGCAGCCCATCTCACATCAGTTGGCTAGCCTCATCCTAGGAGCAGTGGACGTGCGGAGTCCGGCTTTTCCTGCAGTGGTGGACCAGTACGTGGACGTCTTTCCCGACGACGTTCCAGGGCTACCTCCTCGTAGAGAGGTAGACTTTTACATCGACTTGTACCCCGGGACAGCCCCGATATCTACTCCAGCATATCGGATGGCCCCCGCCGAGCTTCGAGAGCTGCGGGTACAGTTGGAGGACTTGCAGAGCAAGGGGTTTATCCGACCCAGTGTTTCACCCTGGGCTTCCCCGATTTTGTTCGCCAAAAAGGCGGACGGGAACTTGCGACTTTGTGTCGACTATCGTCGCCTGAACCAGGTGACAGTGAGGAACAAGTATCCGCTGCCACGGATTGATGACCTCTTCGATCAGCTCAAGGTAGCGCGGTGGTTCTCGAAGATAGACCTCCGGTCAGGCTATCATCAGCTCAGAGTTCGAGACGAGGACGTACAGAAGACGACCTTCAGGTGTCGGTATGGCCATTATGAGTTCTTGGTTATGCCATTCGGCGTAACCAATGCTCCAGCAGTGTTCATGAGCCTCATGAACAGGATCTTCCAGCCATACCTCGACCGATTTGTCGTTGTCTTCATTGACGACATTTGGTATACTCGACGACTGAGGAGGAGCATGCCTACCACCTGCGAGTTGTGCTAGACACACTCCGAGAGCACCAGCTTTATGGCAAGCTCTCAAAATGCCAGTTCTGGTTACGTGAGGTCCATTTCTTGGGGCACGTCATTTCTGAGGCGGGAGTTGCAGTGGATCCCGCGAAGATCGAGGCAGTGCTAGCTTGGGAGCCACCCAGGAGCGTGACAGAGGTGCGGAGCTTCTTGGGCCTAGCGGGATACTATCGGAGATTCGTGCCAGACTTCTCCAGAGTTGCGGCACCACTCTCAGCCTTGACGAAGAAGGGGAAACCCTTTGTGTGGTCAGACAGATGTCAGCAGAGCTTCCAGGAGCTGAGACAGAGATTGACCAGCGCACCTATCTTGAGGTTGCCTGAGGAGGGAGTTGGATACGTAGTTTACTGCGACGCATCAGGGACTGGACTCGGGTGCGTCCTGATGCAGGAGCGGGCCGTGATCGCCTACGGATCACGTCAGTTGAGGCCGCATGAGCAGAACTACACCACTCATGACCTGGAGTTAGCAGCAGTGGTCTTCGCTCTGAAGACTTGGCGGCACTATCTGATGGGCGAGCGTTTCACTGTCTTTTCTGACAACCAGAGTCTCAGGTATATCTTCTCTCAGAAGGACCTGAACCTGAGACAGCGGAGATGGCTTGAGTTCCTCCAGGACTATGACTTTGAGATAGTCTATACTCCTGGGAAGGGGAACGTGGTAGCCGATGCCCTCAGCAGGAGGACGGGCATTCAGCTGCTTGAGGAGGCGACGGAGCAGCTAGCCTCCTTGCAGATATCCTTCGTGGATAGAGACGGAACAGCCTTTCTTCAGTCTCTCACAGTCTCTCCTCCACTTCTACAGCGGGTCAGAGAGGCTCAGCGTGGGGACGCTGACTGTGAGACCCGGCGTGCACTGATATCCTCAGGTCAGGCGCCTGATGGTTTCTCCCTTGGAGCAGAGCACGACATCCTTTTCAGAGGGCGTACCTTCGTACCAGTTGCTTTACGAGAGGAGGTGCTGAGAGAGTTTCACACTTCTCCCTTGGCGGTACATCCCGGAGTGGCGAAGATGTACCAGGATCTCAGACGACAGCACTGGTGGCCAGGCATGAAGAAAGCTGTGGCAGAGTTCGTTTCACGATGCCTCACCTGCCAGCAGGTGAAGGCAGAGCATCAGGTACCAGCAGGTTTGGTACAGCCCTTGGAGGTCCCGGAGTGGAAGTGGGATAGCATATCTATGGACTTCGTGACTGGACTTCCACGTACTTCCAGAGGTCACGACTCCATTTGGGTGATTGTCGACCGACTCACCAAGTCGGCACACTTCTTACCCATCAGAGAGCAGGGCTCAGTGGAGAGCTTGGGACGTCTTTACGTCTAGGAGATCGTACGGCTTCACGGTGTGCCATCATCTATCGTCTCCGATCGAGATGCTCGTTTCACTTCCCGGCTTTGGAAGGGGTTGCAGGAGGCGTCCGGGACGCGGCTCCATCTGAGCACAGCCTTCCACCCTCAGACGGATGGTCAGACGGAGAGGACCATACAGACACTCGAGGACATGCTCCGTGCATGTGTTCTCGACTTTGGTCGCAGCTGGGAGGACCACCTACCCTTGGTGGAGTTCGCGTACAACAACAGCTACCACTCCACCATCGGGATGGCACCATACGAGGCGTTGTACGGCAGACCCTGCAGATCACCGTTGTGCTGGACAGACCCTGGGGAGTCAGCACTCGTGGGACCAGAGATGGTCCGAGCCACGACAGAGAAGGTCCAGATCATCCAGGAGAGGATGAGGACAGCTCAGAGCCGGCAGAAGTCATATGCTGACAGGAGGCGGAGGCCACTAGAGTTCGAGGATGGCGACCACGTCTTTTTGCGTGTCTCACCTCGACGTGGTTTACGGAGATTTGGCCGAGGCGGCAAGTTGTCTCCACGCTTCATCGGGCCTTTCCAGGTCCTCAGCAGGATAGGAGAGGTGGCTTATCGCCTGGCTCTACCACCTCAGTTGCACCGGGTGCACGACGTCTTCCACGTGTCTCAGCTGAGGAGATACGTGCACGACCCGACGCACATCATCGACTTTGGGGAGCTGGACGTGGATGATGGGGCGACTTTTGCGGAGGTCCCAGTGGAGATCGAGGATCGACAGGAGCGGGTCCTACGTGGGCGGTTGATACCTCTTGTGCGCGTCAGATGGCAGCACGGGAACCTCCAGGAGAGCACTTCGGAGCGGGAGGCTCAGATGCGTGCTCAGTACCCCCATTTGTTCCCCTAGTTTTTGATGTATCTTTACGGGGACGTAAAGCCCTGAGGTGGGAGTAATGTAAAGACCCGCAAATTTCAAGGAAATTTTTTTCTTAATTTTCTTTGGAATTTTACAAGAGCGCAGCTTCAGACGGCACCTGATTCCGAGGCCCGGTGTGCCCGGAATCAATTTCCGAAGTTTGGCTCGGGTACGTTCAGTGAACGGACGAGCGGGTTTTTCTATCTTTTGAACTGGTGCCCGGAATCAAATTCTGAGGGCACCGATGAAATCGCAGCGCCGGTATTTGCTTAGAAACGCCTCTTCCGGAGTTGCGTTTGCTCAGACGTGGTTTTTAAATTTTACGGCTTTAAGTCAGAAATAAAATAAAGTTTGTGCGACAACTTTATTTTATTTCACTTAAGCTGCTTGGAAGCCACTTGAAGTCACTTAAAGACGGCTTGAACTGAGTTGAACTGGATAGGATGCTATCCAGAAATATCCTACCCCCTTTGGTAGGATATTTGTGCGGTGGGACCCGCACGAGCCCCGCCGTTTCTTTCGCTAAGTAACGCACCCGCGAAAACCTGTCAAAGTAACTGAAAAGTCAACCGACGCGTTTTCTTTAATTCTTAACAGACCATTTAATTGGGCGGTTTATTTCGTGAATTAAATGGACTGTTTCTTCGTGAATTAAATGGGTCGTTTCTTTCGTTGAATTAATTCAACGAATTGATGGATCGTTTCTTAACCGGTTTCGTGTTGGCATGTTTATAAAATAAGACCAACCTAAAAATCCTTGGAAAGGATTTGAAAGAATCTTCGTTCCTCCACCCTCTCCGCGAAGAACGCGAAGAACGCGAAGAACGCGAAGAACGCGAAGAACGCGAAGAACGCGAAGAACGCCGGCGACCGGAATTTGACGACGCACACCAAGATCTGCGACGTCGACGAGATCTACCCGCGACGTTCTTCGGCAACGCCTCTTCTTCCGCGGCCGACCCTCGTTCGGCAACAAAGGTGAGAATCGGATCTTTTCTTCTCCCTTTTTAATTTCAATATCAACGGATTTAAACTAATTAAATCTGTTGATCTTGATCCGGAGATTGGCGACGCGACGAGCGATTCCGCGACGACGCGGCGATCTCCATCTTCCGCGACGAGCAATTCCGCGACGATCCCCCGTTCGGCAACGACAAGGTAAGGGTTGATTGGAATATTTTCCTTCCCGTGATTTATTTCTTTTAAAGTAAAGAACATGATCTTCGAACAATTTTAACATTTAAAATTGTTGTTGATTGTTTTATTGTTCCTCCCGTGGATTATGACTAACGCGGAGGGTGCGGGTCTAACGAACAAGACCCGGCAACCCTCCGCCGATCTATTTTGGTTGTGCGGATTTGGCGGACGTCGACAAACCGTGCGGCAAGGGCAATTTGTTGGCTCCGCAGTGAAGATCGTCCCCCGGGAGGAGCATCGGCGCAGACGGGAAAGAAATCGGGCCACCGGAGCATCTCCGGCGGCCCGCGGAAGGAGGCGGCGGCGCGGGTCGCCGGCGCGGCGGCGCCGGCGACCGGAGGCGGCGGCGCCAGGCGCGCCGCCGTGGAAACCTTCCGCCGCGGCTGAAGCCGCGGCGGCGGCGGCAGCCGGTTCCGCGGCCGCGCGGAACCGGGACGGACGCGGCGGCCCGGCCGCGTCCGCGTGACAGGCGGCCCCCCGCGGGGCCGCGGTTTCTCTCAAGCCGCGGGTTCAACCCCGCGGCGGCGGCTCTTCGGCCGCGCGGCCGAAGACCGAGCCGGCCGGTCCGGTCGGCCGGGCCGCGCCCAGGCCGGACCGGACCCGGCCGAGCCGGTTCGGGCCGGGTCGGGCCGACCCGGTTCGGGCCGACCCGGTTCGGCCGACCCCAGGGGGGGGGGGTTCGGGCCGGGTCGCCCCGGGCCCAGTACCCCCGTTTCGGGCCCTCTACGGTCTTTCGCCCATATCTTGGGCCTGGGACCTCCGATTGACGAACCGTCAGCGGCTACGCGATCCTTGGATCGAGACGGTCGTTTCGGTATATTATACTCAAGGTTTCGGAAGACTTTGGGTTCGGCCGGGTTGGTTCGTACACGAAGCCAACCGGGCCCTCGGAGCGGAAACGCTCATAACTTGAGCTACGGACGTCCGATCGACGTACCGTCAGCTGTGGTAGTTTCCTCTAAGTGAGACGGAACTTTTGGCATACTCCGCCCGAGGATCGGATACAGGCGGAGTACGGTCGGGTTGGTTTTTTCCCTAAAAACCAACCGGGCCCCTGGGACGAAAATGCCAATAACTCTCAGACCGGGCGTCCGATTGACGCGCCGTCTGTCGCGTTGAGATCCTGTTGTCGATACGGAACTTTTGGATACATCAACTTCGGACTACGTGTCAGTTGATGTATCAGCCTCACGGCTCGTGGAGCGGACCCTCCTAAACGAGCTCGCTACGTGCGGGAACCCTAGCGCTGGCTGTGACCTCGACGACAGAGCAGAGATCCTCCGTGGACTGCGACGACGGCAGAGCAGAGATCCTCCGTGGACTGCGACGACGGCAGAGCAGAGATCCTCCGTGGACTGCGACGACGGCAGAGCAGAGATCCTCCGTGGACTGCGACGACGGCAGAGCAGAGATCCTCCGTGGACTGCGACGACGGCAGAGCAGAGATCCTTCGTGGACTGCGGCGACGACTGTGCAGAGATCCTCCGTGGACTGCGTCGACTACTGCACTCAGCGATCCTACGTGGATCAGTGCTACCGGTTCTGTGTGAGCCTCTGCCTACAGGTTCTGTGTGAGCCCGATCCTGTGTGGGTCCTTACTACCGGTTCTGTGTGAGCCACTGCCTACAGGTTATGTGTGAGCCCGATCCTGTGTGGGTCTTTTGCGGGGGTTAGTACCTATCGATCCTTCGTGGGTCCGACGACTTAGATGGATCAGTGATCATCTTTGACGTCATCTGAAAAAGTATACCTGGTTGAGCTGAATCTTATGTTACTCTCCTTTGTGGATTGTGTTGAACTATCCTTTGTGGATTTACTGTTTACTCTCCTTGTGGATTTGAGTCTTGCTTTCCTTTGTGGATTGAGTTGTTCTTGAGCTCGTGAGCAGAGCTAGAATTGGGGACTTAGGTATATGTATGGGCATATACCTAAGTCGAGTCAGATGTTACTTCGTGATTGCATCTTTCTTTTGTGCTATATCCTTTGTGGATTTCGGGGAGACCTTCGGGGGTCTCGGGGTCCTTACTGAGTAGTTGTACTCACCCCTGCACGGGCTATGCCCGCACCTTGTTGTGTTGGTTGCAGACGACGGACAGCGCTGATCACGGTTGGGCGTGGAGCAGGACGGTACCTGGAGGTGGACCACTGGGCGGGACGTGCTCGGAGCGGACGTGGGACCCGAGGAGCCTGGAGGGCTATCTGTACCCACCCTTCAGGTGGGATTGCCAGTGGAAGACACGAGGCCGCCGTCTTTTCTTCAGTTGCTGCTTTACTTTTCAGTTGTACTTTACAGTTGGGCTTGTATTCCGGCCCCCTTTACTTTTCTGCACTTTACTTTCCGCTTGCTGACTCTGTGTGGGTTACTTATAAAGGCAATGCCTTCCCTGTTACTGGGATTTTACGCCTTGGTGCTAGTCGCCAGCCCCTGGCCTATGGAAGGCGGGCTTGGGGTAGTCACGGCACGGGCCCCGAGGACGGGTCGTGACACAAACACCCAGTTCTTTTCAAACATGAATAATGGAAGGCTATTGCGACTTCATATTTTTTTTAGGGTTTTTGTGTTTTTCTCTCCCGACGAATGTGATCCATTTATTTTAAACTTGTTCATCTATGTTGTCGTGCTCACAACAAAACTTTAATAGTAAATAATATGCTGTTTTTTATGAATTTTATTATCTATTATTTTATGTATTTTTCCGCTGTTCTAAAATGAATAAAATAATAAATAAATGCAAAAATGTTAAACTACTTCATGACTAGTCTGGAGCATCTAAATGACATAAGGGAGTCATACCTGAGTTGAAGATTGACTCATAATGTAGCTTGTCCCCTGTCTCGTATGTTCTCTTTTCTTTTGGAACATCACCTTGTCTTGGTGGGGTCCACGTGACATCTTGGAGTAGTGCCTCATCTTGGCGGGATCCATATCTTGTCTTGCATCATTTTCATCCAATGTACAATAATACACACATGTAGGAAAGAGGGACTAGTGGGATAAATATACATCAGGTAAATTGGAAAGGCATGTCCATATACATTTTAACCAAAAATGAAAGACAATGCACAACCCGTCAATTTAATTAATTACAATAATCACACCCAGTTAAATAATTAAATAAATAATTAAATGTAGACATACAAGGGTCGGTGCTTAAGTCCAGAGTGCGGGTAAAAAGTGCACGATAAAATTAAAATGAATTAAATAAGTACGAGAGTTATATAATTAAATTAAATGAATTAATAAATAAAAAATTTTAATTAATTATCAGGCCTTTAATTAATTTAATTTTTATGTAAAAATTAAATTAATTTATATCTCAGGTATTGAAATTTATTTATTTTCATCCACAATTAATATATTAATTAATATAAATTCCGTAATTAAATTAATTTATTATATTAATTGAAATATGACTCGGGTATCAAAACCCCACTTTGACCCATCGTGGGTCACGTTAAACTTGCATTGACCCATAACGGGTCGGGGAAAGCCCGTACTTGGCTTATCTGGGCGAGGCAGGTCCGCTCTGACCCAAACTTGGTCGGATAGTTCTGCCCATTTCAGTTTTAAGGCAAAATAGGAACCTCCAAGAGGTGTCAGAGGTTACCTGCACCCGGGTCCATCACTGTGAGGGCAGTGGGGAGCCATGCCAGCAGCAGAGGGGTTGATTCCACTGGTGTCCGATAGAAGGTAGGCCGAACAGAGGGTTAGAGAGGGCATAAGGATGCCGGGGTAGCTGACCGGGAGTGGCCCCAACCTTCTATAGGTGTGGCGGTGCTGTTTGAGTGCGCTGACGTAATCGGGATGAAGGAGAGAAACGATGCCATGATGGTGGGGCCGTTTTAGGTGGGAAGTGAAGGCCGACTCCAGGTCAGTGCGCGGTGGGGGTAGGCGATGGCAGTGGTCTGCTGCTGTGGGCTGCGCGACGTCAGCGACTTGGTTCACGGCATCTAGGCAGCTGCGGACAAGTTGCAATGGAGAAGGGAGGCCGGATCCAGGAAGGAGAGATGCGTTAAGGCCTGGGAGGCCTCTGATGTCTGGTGTGTGTCCTGCTACAGGGGCCTCATTCCGTGGCATCCCGATGAAGACACAAGTAGGGGTCCCTGGTCCGGCGCCGCTGCTGAAGATCCAGAGGAAGCGGAAACCTTGAATCCTTGTGCAGGCAGCGACTCCGGGAAGAAAAGTCGGGCGGTGGTCCGCTTACTGGGAGGAGGATGGTAATGCTGCTTTCCAGTAGATTAGCAAAGGGAAGGCTGACTTCAAGGAGGGACACAGCCTGGATAGGGGCACGACAGCGCTGCGGGTCAGCTGGGAGGGCCGGTATGATGCTGTGGCTGGATGGAGGGGATGGCTGCGTCTCCGATGATGTGACCTGAGGTGTTGGGGGCTTTCAGGTTGCAGGCTGGCTGCTTGGGAAGTGCTAGGGTTGCTCCGAGGGAGAAGAGGGGGTCCATGCAGATGCCCTGCAAAGATTCTTTTATTTTCCATGCTTGCTTGACCTACCGCCCCACTCCCTTAGTTTTTTTGTTCTTCTTTACGACTTCATTTAGCAAGTCACTTCCCTTTTTTTAAATTGTAAAAGATTTTTTCTCCTTTAATTATATATTTAAAATAAGACTTCAAGTCTACTCCCATTTTTGACACACAAAAAACTAAAGGCTACTTGATAGCCTTTTAAATTATTAATAATAAAATTATTATAATAAAATAATAATTTACTATTATTATATTATTATGATAATAAAATAAATATTATTATAATAATAAATTTTTTATGAAAATTAGAAAAATGCAAAATTTATAATTTTCATATAATTTTAATTATGTCCGATGAACCGATCTAAATTTGATCGGTTCTTCAGAATGAATAAAATTAATACCTGCGATCAAAATGCAAATTTCGATCCAATCTGAAAATTTATAATGGATATAACTTGGCTGTTCGAGATCAGATCGATGCGCGGTTTGAACCGATGTGACCATTTTTGAAGCCTATACTTAATTATAATGAAAATTTAATTTTCTAGGCTCATAAAATTTATGGGATTGCTCTGATACCACTGAAAGGTTCTGCGGCCTGCAGTGGAAGCTGATGGGCCAGGGAATGTAAAATTTTCAATAGAAGAATGAATGAAATTGTCTTCGCCAAATATTCGAGCCCCATAAAAGTCCAATGATCTCACATAAATTATAAAGAGCACAAAATAAAAATGAAAACGTACCCATTTTAAATCCGAATCCGCGGTCAACTGAAACTAGTCGATGATGATCTTTGCTTGAAGGATCTAAAGTAGGAACCCTCTAGGTCCTCCTCACACGTTTCAAAAAACCTACAGGAGCATCGATCGTCGAATTCTGGATTCTAGCGCGGAGATCTGATGACACCTTCGACGTCCCAACAATCACCGCATCGAGAAGCCTTCAATACATTAAGGAGATCTTGATCTGAGCTTCTTCAATCGATATCTTCTCTATCTAGGGACCAGGAGGAGAGACATGCTCTGGATTTCATTCCTTAGAATGAATGAATAGTCCCAAGGAGAGAGATCCTCCCTTGTAATTATTGTAGAGTTGGTAAAATACCTAGTTGGGTTCTCCGACACCCACTTATTTCAACATCCACTAAATAAATAATAATGACAAACTAAACTGCACCAAAATATTTGTTATTTTATCACATACTTTTATTATATATAAAATATATTAGGTGATAAAGACTAATCCATTTAACTTGACTCACTATCAGGATTTATATAAAACGAACCTTGAATATTAAAATAATATTCATTCGATTAATATTTTCTCATATTTACAAAACATGTAAATACATTAAATAAATTCAATCCCAATTATTCATAACTTAATTAATATTGAATTTATTTAATTCTTTTGGTGATCAGTAACTTGGACAACGCTCGGATTCTGTGATGGGGCCCACTATGTCTATATACATATTTAGCTAAATAGAGAAGATTATTGAATATGCTATTGTGTGTGAATCTCTAGGACCTTATCTCAATAGCAGTGAATAAATCCACAAACCAAGAGAAAAGTATAACAACCCATAATGGCCTCTAAAGAGATAAGGACTGTCATAGCAACAACAACCAACCTAAAAACACCGTCTGTGTACTATAATCTCTTTGTCATTAAGTATCTCAAAATGTAGGACACACACTTGTGTCATAATTCTTTCCTTGATTTATTATTTGTTGATATATCTGGATTGATTTACCTTTGTACTGATTTGGCCAAAGACTTATTAAGGCAGCACCATCCTAATCAACCAGGCTTGAGATATATAACTTTCTAAACTCGGTAGCGAAAAATCATTACTTAATCATTCAAGAAAAGTCATACCACCAACGACACATCCAACACAAGATACCTCAACAAGATTTAAATACCATGGTTTTTAACTTGCATCAAAGTACACAATAATATGGTGTACACTAGTAATGATCTCAAGTCAGGAGACCAATACACATGTCCATAGATAGAAATGACCAACGAAACCAAAAACTTGTGGTGTTCCTATTGGTGGATCTTTCCTCATGATCTCACTACTAGAGATCACCAAGTGAGAACTTCATGAGAAGAAGTATCAATGCTTATGATCCCCCAACACCTGATAGTCATACATCTACTGTGTCCAGTTAGTAATATATATCTAGAATGTATAACATATATTTAAGATTAATGTCATTGTATCTCAAGGTTCTCATTATAGACTGGGATCTGCTACAACCTCTTTATATGAAAATTAATATTTAGAAATTAACATTATAATAGTGGATGCAGAAAAGTGTACACTATAATGGTAAGATGACATCATGCATAACTAACTGTACACATGATATGGTAATAAAAATTATGATGTATTTGTGTCTAGGGAACCCACTATTTCTATAGTGATGAGGGGTCACACACCATGTAGACCCCCATACGCATTATGTATTCCCTTATTCGACTTCTTCCTATTGTATATCTTTTGTTTGGACTCATATTTTGGAATGGGAGTTGTGGATCTCTCATTTGTGGAGCATAATAATGAGGTGTGACCCCCTCCAAACATATTTTGTGGAGGTTGTGTGGGATCCATAGTTCATATTTGTGAATCTCTTGGATGTGGAGTGCATTGGTGAGGTGAGGGACCCTCTACAAAGATTATTATATGGTTGTGTATGATGCTGGGCATCAGAGATGGAATTTTGGAGTTGCAGGAAGATTGGATGATCTTAGATGGTATTTGTAGATGTTTATATCCTATCTCTCTCATTTGGGATTCCTATTGAGTATATCTAAATGTTTTTGGTTGTTGTATCAGTTTCTGATTGACATGCATTATTAGATTGATCTAACTAATTTTATTATATCTCTCTATCACTCCTACTTTAGTTTTTGTGGCATCTTACTGGGTATGTATATACTCACCCCTTCAAAGGATTTTCCCACATGTGTCATCTATTATATAGATAATGTATGGATCAATGATGAATTTGGTATAGATTGGGGATACTTAAGTAGATTAACCATGCACTATGGTTGGGGATTACTGATCAAGAGTTGGGCTCTCTTACATTTCTCTATTTTCAGTTGTTAGTTTGGGACTTCAGTTATGGTTGGGTGTGTATTTCCCCCCTTTACACTTTGGTTTTACTATATCATACTCCAATGTATTTTTTAGAGGTTATTACATGCATGGTTTACTCTAGATGTCACTATCTTTTATTATTCATATGCACCATTTCATGGATACATTTGAATGCATGCATACAGGTGAATTAAGAAATGGCTTCCCATTTTATATTATGCCTTATCAATGATTATTGCCAACCTTTAGCCTTTTGGAGGTGGTATTGGGGTTGTCACAGATTAGCCTTCCACCATTCTTGTGTGCCCTGATGGGTCATGTCATGATAGAATGATATCAATGAAGTTCATTCCCCAGGATGGTGTTTGGAATTTTCCCCTTATGGGGATCAGTTAGGAGTTTGGGAAATGATGTCAATGTTTCTTTTGTGAAACTTTCAGAATAGGTAACCTAGTGTTGATGTGTTGGCCAACATATCCACACCCCAGGATTATAACTTCCTTCTTATTGAGTTGAAATACCAAGACTTTTGTTGCAGGGAACAATGGTACATGCATCATATAGGATTGAATCCTTTTGATTGTGATTCTTGAGTCAGATCCCCAGACATGCTCTTTGATCATGGCATGTCTTGATATCTTTCAAGATTTATCCACAATGATATCTAGCTAATATTTTGAGACAATGTTGTGATGATGATAGTTTGAGTGATGAGGCCCTTTCTCAAGGACCCATAGATGAGGTGTTTCCTCTACAAAAGCACCGAGTAGTGATACCACCTGTTGAGAAGTATGTGGACCCTCCTCTAGTGGTCCAAGAAGATAATCATCCACATGCCGAGCAGTGGACAGATCTATAAGTACATGATGATGGTACGCATATTCTTAACACATTATGTGAGTTCCAGTGGTAGAGACCGCTGAGGTTTCATGGTGAACCGGACCCTCAGTTAGTGGAAGATTGTATTAAGGTGGTGGTCTAGGTTTTATAGCTCATACAAATTCTAAATGAGCTAATGGTTGTGTTTATTATCATTATTCCTCATGGAGAAGCAGTTGATTTTGGTGGAGCTAACATATAAATCAACTATATCACTTTCACATCTCTAGTTTGGGTGTTAGATACCACATAGTTTTTATAGTAAGCTAGAACCCCCATTCTCTGGTGGTAAAGGACTAGAACGAGCCAGTGGTGTGAGATTCCCACTTGGATACGACCCCTCTTGATGGTGGTCCCGATGGTGAGACTTATCCAGGGTGAAGTGGGGAATTAATAGAGTCCTATGATAATGATGATAGACATGACTTTGGGTATGCAAGGAATATGGCCACTTTCCCCACTAAGACACATCCTTGTGACGTGATCTAAAACTATACGGGTGAATCAGTGCTACCCAAATTTGATAGTGTTGAGGTTTAGAGGATGAGTTTCTTTAACTAGTGTGCTTGAGGTCATTTTGATCTTCTAAGATGTTGGGGTGGCCCCTGGTTAAGGAGGATAGGTGGGAAAGGGGAAAGGTGGCTTCAAGTAGTTGAGGCTCACGACTTTAAATCTCTAGTTGTGATCAAGGTATGGACATTGTCTTTTCTAATCCAATTTCAATTTTGGTATGCAGTAGCAAGAAACTTTCCATGGGTGTATCCTCACTATATAGATTAACGATACTAGTAGAACCTTTTTCTATAACACTTTTAGTAGAGTCTCCCATAGAGAGGATCGATGATCTCACACTTTTATTGGTAATGTGACCTGACTCTAGGAGGGGAGAGAGAGCCTCATGTAGAATATCTTCATAGTTGATGGTAAATTACTACGATGTTTTCCTTGGTATAAACTGGTTTCTTATAGACCATGCTCAAATGAATACTACCAGTGAGGCTTTAGGGGTACCTAGGGAGGTGGTATGAGATTTTACTACTTGGGTGGGAAAAAATACTAGACAAAGTAGGATGAGATCATGGATAAGAGGATACAAGTGATTCCTTATCAATTGTCTAGTATGAACCTTGGTGGAGAGGATTCTATGAGCTTCTAATTTCCAATGATGTTGGAGGAGTGTGAAGATTTCATTCTTGAGGATGTTCCAAGTCGACCTCCCTTTAAGAGTTACCTTTCTACATGGACTTTCACCAGGGATGGCCATATATTTTTCCCAGTGTATCAGTGTCCTTGAGTAGCTATAATAGCTAAAAATTAGTTAGATTAGCTTCAAGATAAGGGTTTTATTAGACCCAGTGTGTCCCCCTGGGCAACTCTATTTTTTTCATGAAATAGGTGGATAAGATCGTGAAGTTTTGTGTTTATTTTCATCCCATAAACTAGGTGATTATATAGAAAAGGTAATCATTAACAAGGATTGATGACACATTTGATCATTTTCGAGGCGTGATTTGATTCTTAAAGATCGATCTCAGGTATGGCTACCACCTATTGAGGGTTTACAAGGATGATATTATGAATATGATATTCTAATGTCTCTTCAGAAATTGTGAATTCTTGATGATGCTTTTTTGGTGTGATGAATTCATGCACTGTGTTTATGAATTTAATGAACTGGATTTTCAGCCATACTTGGACTAATTTGTGTCTTTATTTATTGATAATAGACTCAATTACTCTGTGTCATAAGAGGATAATAAATATCAATTGAGTATGGTTCTATACTTTCTCTGAGGGTACCAACTTTATAGTAAGATGTTGAAGTTATAGTTTTGGATCCCCATATTCACTTTTTGGGTCATGTCAATTATGAGCATGATTTAGTTGTGGAATCAGTGAAGATTGATACAGTTCTTTCTTGGGTTCCACCTAAGAGCCTAATAGAGGTGCATAGCTTTCTTGGATTGGAGGGATACTAAACTAGGTTCATGTATAAATTTTATAGAGTAGTATCCCCTTTGACTACCTTGACGTAGAAATGGGAGTTGTTTACCTAAACCAAGGAGTGTCAAGGATCCTTTGTGTAGTTGAGTCTAGGATTGAATTGTGCTTCTATGTTGAGACCACTAGAGGAGGCCATAGAGCACATAGTGTTTTTGAATTCCTTTGGAGATGGGATTAGTTGTATGTTGATTTAGAGGTCTGAAATGTTTACATATGGGTCTAGGATGTTTATAACCCATGATCAAAACTACACAAATCACGACCTAGATTTGGAAATAGTAGTATTCTCTTTGAAGATGTGGTTGCATTATCTTCTAGGAGAGCACTTTGTTGTTTACTTAGACCACCAAATTCACATTTATATATTCAATCAGATATATCTTTACCTAAGACATATGTGTTGGTTGGAGTTCCTAAAGGACTATGAATTCAAGATAACCTATATTTCTAAGGGAAACATGGTGGAATATTCTTTTATAAGGAAGTCATGTTCATGCTTGGTGTAGGAGGTGTCTGAGAAGTTTGATTCTTTACTACTGAACTTGGTGAAGGAGTGGGGTGTAACTTTTCTTTAATAGATGGCATCAACTCCTCCTCCTCTCCAACGTGTGAGGGAATTTTAGTAGGGATACATCAACTATGTGTTTATTTATGAACATATATCCTTAGGGAATTAACTATATGGATTTTCTAGAGGGGAGAACATTATCCTTTTTTGAGGGTGGATGATAGTTCCAGTCATAATGTGAGAGGAGGTGATAAGGTAGTTTCATAAATTTTTTTCTATACATCCTGGTGTGGAAAATATGTACAAGTACATTCAACAATGGGTTTGGTGGTCTGATAGAAGGTAGATCATAACTGAATTCATCTTTTGGTGTCTCATATGTCTATAGGTAGAGGCTGAACAACTGGTTTCAGCTAGTTTGAGGCAGTCTCTTGATATACAAATGTGTGAATGGGATGAAATATCTATGGACTTTGTGACAGTGCTTCGAAAAACATTATAGGGACACAATGTAATTTGGATGATAGTTGACTAACTTACTTAGTCAGTGTAATTCCTTTATATAAGGTAGTAGAGTTCGGTGGATTGTTTTAGGATATTGTATGTACATGAGATCATCTGGATACACTGGATAATAATGATTATTGTCTCCAATTGTGATGTATGGTTTACATCACAATTATGGAGAGGACTATATAAGGAATTTGAGACCCATTTGAGGATAATTACAATATTTCACCCCCAAATAGTTTGGAAAAATGAGAAAAATATCCAGGCGATATAGGATATACTGAGGTATTTCATGTTAGACTTTTACCGGATCTAGGAAGGTCACATTCCATTAGTTGAGTTTTCTTAAAATAACACACATCACTTCAATTTTGGCATAGAACCTTTGAACGACTTGTATGGGATACCCTAGAGGTCACCCTTATATTGGATTGATATTGGAGAGATGTCACTTGTTGGGATAGAGATGGTGTAAGAAAATACAGAGAAGGTTTAGGTGATCCACAAGTGTATGAGTTCAATTCAGAGTTGACATAAATATTATACAGATCGATGTTGTAGGCCTTTGGAGTTTGATCAGGGAGAACACATTTTCTTGAGTGTCTCCCCATGATGAGGATTTCAGATATTCATCAAGGGAAAAATTTATCCTCGAGGTTTATTAGGTTGTTTGAGATCTTAAAGAGGGATGGAAAGGTTACTTACCACCTAGCCCTACCACCATAATTGGACCGGTTTCATGACGTCTTCCACACATTGTAGATGATGAGATACATGCATGATCCAATGCAAATCATTGACTGGAGCGAGCTAGACATTGATAATGGATCCACCTTTACAGAGTACCTAGGAGAGATAGAGGATCAGTTGGAGAGGATCCTATGAGGACGAACAATTATGTTTTTTTTCTATGGTAGCACATGAGTGTGAATGAGAGATTCTGAGAGCGATAGAGTTAGTTGCATAATCAGTATCTCCACCTTTTTGTTTAGCTTATGCTTTTCAAGGTAAAAATCAATAATGGAGGGGATAATGAAGTGAATAATTTTTTACCTTGCAAGACTTCAGAATATTTTTAGGAATATTTTTAGATCTAGGCACTGAGACGACATGAGATTCTGAGGCACAGTGAGACTGAAATTGATATTATACAAATATTTATTATATTATTATCAAGCATGTGTAGATTTCTGAAAAAAGTTGAATAACTACCAAACAGAGTCACCGATTGGAAATCTTAGACCACAATTGAGTCCAAAATATGGGGTTTACCCTAGGTGCGACATAAGATAGGATGACACTAGGTGTACAGTTGAGGCTATCATTGGCGGTGTATTTAATTAAAATAATTAATTAAATTTATTTATTTTGTTTTAAATGACCATAACCTAATTTTCTATATTTTTACCTCATTATAAAAATTCTCCAGGGTTATCTACATAAACCCTTGAAGAATTGAGAGGATATATAAGCATTTTTCATTGGTGTATCACATTAGAGGATGACGAGTGATTAGATCTGGGTGGATCAAGATGAAGCAAATGCAGTGGGCCTCTTCATCACTAGAAACCACATTCTTCACCGATGATCAATTCAAATTGAGGTATGAATCATCAATTTTGGTTTCCGCCCTTATTTAAAATAATGATCATGGATATTTATATTTGCATTTGATATGCATTAATCCATCCTTCGCATGAACCTATTTAAATTGTTTATATTAGTTATTCTTGAAATGTTATGATGTTCACCATCGATGTCCTTGATTTATGATCATTGTCCATGAATTCATGGACAATGATGATTGAACCTTTGTTCTTATGCATTTTTTCCATCTCTTATTCACGTTATTCACCATTGGCCCATGGGGTTATGGTTCAACATTTTCATATTGAGTTCAAGCATGACTGAACCCCCTAATTCATGGTGGTTTAGAGAATGATGAATGGATTAATGTTTTATGAATGGATTGGGATGGATAATGGATGATACTCTGTGGATCTCGGTTTTAAAATAGCGATGGGAAATGGGGGGGCCTATGGAACACATGGTGGATATTCGTGTGTTTAGCCAGTTTTTTTATTTTTCACAACTAGAGGGTCATAATCAATTTCTAGAGGCAAGTAATATAGGTTTGAGGTGGTTTATCAATAAGAAAAGTAGTAGATATGATGGATCTAGAGAACCACGTAAATATTTTAGAGTTTCTATGAAAAACTGTAGTACACTCTATGTATTTATGAATAATACACACCATGTATCTCCTTCACTAGGATGGTTAGGGTTTTCATCTGACTTAAGGATCACATGCCATGTGGCCATACCACATGCCACGTGATCCTCTATGGGTGGAAAATTCCTTCTAGTTGGCACACACATAGGACCTGTAACAACCTGAGATTTTATGAGAATTATTCTTTTTAATTTCACTGATGTCTTGTGTTGTATGCTACACCAAATGGAGCTTGTACTAAACACATATCCGACTTGGCTTTCATTACACTCCATCGCGACCTTACTCGATAGCGTGTGTTGTACGCAATACCGGGTTTCACTAAACAAAGATATATTGTTATAATATTATTATGGACTAGACGTTATGAATAGTATTAACTACATTTTAAATTTTATAACATTATTAATCATCTTACACATTTTCGAGAACATGGTATGAGAACAAAATACAATATTCAGGTAAAATAAGTATTTTTTTAAAAATGCAGTTTTGCCGCCTTTTGATGGCACGCCCAATTTAAATCTAGTTTTTGACATGTTTATAAGTTCAATTTGAAAAAATAAAATTCTTCTTTGGAAGTAGGATATAAAAATTTAATTTGGATAATTTTTTCATATTATTATGATAACTTTCATATTTTAATGAATAGTAAAAACCCGCTATATTTTAATTAAAAACAATTTTTTTCATCGCAATAATTTATATGGTTAAATTATAATATTGAATGGTTTTAAAGTATAAATAGAATATATTTTTACCATTTAATATAATTTATGTCATTACCATTAATTTTACATTGAATTCATATGTAAAAACATTTCAATCTTTGGAAATATTTTAACTTTTAAAACTCGTTTTCTTAACAGCAGGATAAATTTTAATTTAATTACTGAAACTTCTGTGATTTGAATTTTGAAAAAATGGATTCCATATTTGGATTCAGTGGGTCCAAATTATGTTAATATGTTACTTTTATTTTTTTTGATATTATGAATAGTAACTATGATATTTTTTATTTACTACAGTTAAAGGTAAATCTGGTAATTAAGGGTAAAAATAAGATTATTAAATTACCCTAACACTTTCCAAAATCCTATTGGATGAATAAAAGTAGACCCATATCACCTAAGGGTTGGACTAGATTCATTTCATGGAATTTTGACCATGAAATAATATAATTATTATTCAAACCAAAGAAAGTGACAACATGTCACTCTCTTAAATCTTATAAGTGTAATAATTTTAATTTAGTGATAAACATCATAAAACCTTGGATATAAATAGTCCCTAGAAATCTAATAAAATTATCTACATAATATGAATTTATTTATAAATTTTAGGGATTAAATAATTATCATTAATTATGAAACAATAGTGATGTTGAAATTATTTTATTGATTGAAATATCAAATAAACGATTTTAAAATAATTAAAATAAATATTATACGAACTATTTAATGTGCTCCAATAATTTTATAGATAAAAATGACATGTTATGAATATATTTAATCTTTTAGTTTGAACATATATTCTGTATATATTTTATTTAAATTCCAATAAATGAATAGTGTCAAAATTGACACTATTGTTATTTTATAAAAATTACATATTATAAAATTGTTTAAAAATCACAAAAATATATAAAAATTATAAATTAAAATTTTATGGTTGAAAATGTAATAAATAATACAATTATGGACAATTCACAACATATAAGTAATTATTTAAAATTATTTAAAATTTAGAATATTATTACCACAAATAAAATTAAATAGTTTATATAAGGATAAATCAAGTTGATAATGTTTAAAATAAATTCCCAACTTGTCTAAATTTTATTGGTTGATGGGATTTCAACCCTATCTCTTATAATATTAGTATTTTAATCATTTTGGAGGTTTTTAAGTGGGGTTGGAATTTATTATAAATTAATATTTCTTATAATTCCAAAGGTGCCCGTCTCCTCCCTTATAAAAGGGTACCTCTTCCCTCTCCTCCTCACACCATTTTGAGCTCTCAAGATCGGCCAACACCTGACCATTTCCCTTCTCAACTTCCATAGAAACATACTAGAGGTCCTGGTCTTCTTCAAAGACCAATTTTAGTTCCCTAAGAAGAGGTTTTAAAGAGGTGTGTCGAAGAAGAGGTAATATCTGTTACCAATTCTTTCAAATTTATTTCTTCTTCTACTTCCTCTTATTTAGTTGTTTCATAATGAAGTAATAACATAATTATCACTCATATAATTATATTTTATTATAAATATGAAACAACCCTATTTCACCTTCTATCCATCCTAAGGAAAATGAAATCACCGCACGTGCGTACGTACGGAATACCGTCTCCACGCCATGGTGTAATGTTTTTTCCACCACCACCTTACATGGATGGGTATAATGGTGTAAAGAATAACTATATATGATTATTTTAAAGTGATATTGATTCTGAAATAGTATACATGCACTTCAATATAATTCCACAATCATGGAAATGATATCATCACTTTTGTTATGGAAGGAATCTTTCTTTTGTTTACCATACGTGGTACTTTTTTACTTTTCCGGCAAGAGTACGAGGAGAATGTTTTTTTTAACTTATACGGCATGAATGTATATTTACGGTTTCATAATTCCTTATTTTCATGAATCTTACTCTACAATATTTCATGACTATTTTCAAAAAAATATTTTTTATAAATTTTCCTGGCATTTTGTGAAAAGAAAATGATTTTGAAAAAGAAAAGATATTTTTGTCAAGAATTCATTTCAAGTGTTTTATCAAAACCATTTTCCATCTAAGGTGACATTATTTTATATGTGTATGTTTCAAATATAATATCTCTATGATTTACATGGTTTCAATTTTCTTATGATGAAATGATATCCATTTGTTTTATATGGATTATGTCATGATGGGATGATGTTTATGAAACCCATTTTATTCTTTGGGTTATGATGAATGATTTATGTTTATGTTGTGGCACAAGTAATAATGATTTTATTATGAGATGGGTGATACCTATATATCCCTCCAATGCATTGGGTAAATATTTATATCTCATGAGATAGACATGGCTGGAACAACAAGTAAATCCGGTTCAGTAATATAGGGCTGAAACGACAAGTAAACCCAGTTCAGTAAGGGACTTTGTCCACTAAGAGGGTCTTTGCAGCAATGCCTTGGCTAATATAGAAATCATATCATGTGTTTAATGTTTTTCCATAATTACAAGTTTTATTCCTATGCTATTTTATCATGATTAATGTTATTTTATGATCTATGCCTTATGTACTGCAATGTTTTATGTCATTGATCAAGATTTTGATTTTTATATTTTATGCTCATGTTTTTACATTCAAATGTTCATGGATTGTTTTATGTTCTCTATGTTTACCCTTACTGAGAATTTGAGCTCACCCTTTATATGTTTTCTTTTCCCCAGGATATAAAGAAATGTTTTAGGTAAGAAAACAAATGGGTAAGATCTTTATGTGATATGTTGAAGATCTTTCACCATGATTAGAAGATTATGTTCCGAGTTTCCAAAGACACTAAACTATTACGATCCTTGAGTTTTGGTTTTTGTTATATATTAAGTATTCCACAAAAGTATTGTACTCTCTAGGTATGTCAGGATTTGGGTCTCTACAGTTGGTATCAGAGGAAAGGGTTAGTCAACCTTTGGAAACTAGGATGTGAAAACTTTAGTAAGATCCCTAGAGATATTTCTAAGGTATTTCTAGGGATGTCACTAAGGTTAAGTATAAGTATAGGTTACAGTCCTAAAATTATGATAACGATCATGAATAAACTAGGATTAAACCTATGATTTTAGAGATTGAAAGTAATACCCTTGATTATGTTGTTTTCCCTAGCAATATTTTTGCCTCTCACACTGTTCTTTTTGGGTTTTAGACAACGGCTGGAACTCGAAGGAACCATGTTGATCAATGTAATGGGAAATGCAATGATTTTCCTCCTGAACAAACCAATGTTATGGGAGATAGAGTGAAAATATTATTTCTATACTTACACAAGCTATGAATCATTCTAAACTTCCAAATGAGCAGAGAAGGGAACAATATTCTATTGAGTCCTTCATGAGGCAACGACCAACTTCTTTCAGTGGGTCTTCTGATCTACTTGTTGCTGAACAATGGATTGGTACCATTGAAAAGATATTTTTGATACTTCTATGTTAAGAACATGAAAAATTCATTTTGGTTGTTTACCGGTTAGAAGGTGAAGCAGACCAGTGGTGGACTCTAATTAAGAATACAAGGCCCCAAGATGAAATTGAATCCAAGGATTGGGATGAGTTCAAGAACTTATTTTTTAATAAGTACTTCTCTTGTATTCTTCAAACAAAAATGGAAAAGGAGTTCCTTGCTCTTAAGCAAAAGAATGATGAATCTTTTGGTATATACGAAGTGAATTTTACAAGGCTTTCAAGGTATGCATCTGGCTTTATCATCCAACCTGAAAGTAAAGTTGATCGATTCTTCAGTGGATCAAAACCAAGTCTTTGAAGGGAATTAGCTATAAGAGACTTCAGTAGCTATGAATAAATTGTGTGTTGTGATATCAAAGTAGAACTGGAAGTTGGTGTTACATATCCATCTCATGGTTTTGAAAAAAAATGAAAGATGGAGTTCAAGGAGAAATCTCAGAATAATGGTGAAAATAAGATGGATGTTTCTTTATTCTCAATGTGTGGAAAGAAGCATGCTGGAGATTGCCTAAAAGTTACTAGAAAATTTTTAAGTGTGGAAAAGAAGGTCATCGAGCAGTTGAGTGTCGAAGTAATTGGAAAAAGGTAGCTAATAATGTGAATAGAGAAAATACTATAGAGAACTCTCCAGCAAAACTTCAATGATTCAAGTGAAATGAAATGGGGAATTATGCTAATCAATGCCCTAATACAAGGGTTAATCATTATCAACATGAGAAACCTCTTAAGGAAAAGGAAAAAGGGAAGTCACATGCGATCACTATTTGTGATGTTGAGTATGACAATGATGTTGTGTAATGATTAAGTGTTTATGTAATGGGATTTCAAAATAGTATCATGGAATCTCATTTATGGTATCGTGGAATTTTGGAATATCTATTTATTGGATTTCAATAATTATATGATACCGGTAACCATGAAAAGTGATTGAAATATTTTTGGAAAGCATATGATATGCGCATAATGAAGAGATAAGGAGAAAATAATATTAATGAGCTCATGACTGATATAAGGACAAAGTGATATCATGGTATGAGTATATTTAAATTTTGGGATTTTGGTATGTGGAAGGAGTTACCTTTTGACATCATTAATGTTTTCACTATGGTTCTATGGTAATTCATGTTGCAAGAGAATACAAGGTTAAGGTATTCACATGTATGGAATGCAATCAACAAGATATATCTTATGATATATGGGGGATAAATTATGGTTTTCACATGCTTGGTTAATGAAATTTCTATTAATCATTTTCTTTATACTATGAGATTGGACAAATGTATTTTGGATAAGTCTAAAGACTGGAATGGATTATGTCAGACATCAGATAGTATTGTTTAAGGCTAGAACTTTTTGATATTATTTTTGGAATGTTATAATAGTATAGTTTTATAAAAAAGGATAACCCTTAGGATGAATGAAAACCCATCGCATTAGACAAGGTTGCGGGAATTGAACCCACAACCGAAGTGCGACAAGCCTTTATCACCTACCACTGGCCTACAGGAAGTTCCTGGTTAGTAGAAACTAGTTTTATTTTATTAAGTGGTATGATACATGAAGTATAATTTCATATTTGGAATCATATATGATTAACCTCAATATAGATGGACTTATGTATATTTGATAACTTTTGCTAACCTTTTTTTGAAACAGATGGAATAACCCATCATTCTATCACATGATCTGCTAACACTTCACGAATAAAAAATTCAACTTCATTTCTTTAAGAGATGAAGTGGAAATTGTTCAAGGCACGAACACCAATGATATTATACCAAAATCATGTAAGTATTTCTTTTAATTCATCAACTTTAGGGAAATGATCTTGAAAACCAAAAATGTTGTCCTAGTGCTATTATATCTGATGAATCAGATGATACCTTAGATCATCAAAAATTTATGGCTTTGTGATATTTGGCTTTTTCATAGCCATGTTCTTTACCACTCTCCATCAGAATTTGATGATTAGATTTCTCTTCCATATCCATATTTTCACCTATGTTCTCCAATGTGGAAACCCAATGATTAGTTAATTTGGGTAACAATTACATTTCATACTTTAGTTTTTAAAGATAAGTTTTGGTATTCCTTTTTACGATGTGGATTTATACAAAAGAAACATTCAAGTAGCAAACCATTTATAACCCCGAGGAATTTCGAGGGCGAAATTCATTTTAAGGGGGGAGAATGTAACAACCCGAGATTTTATGAGAATTATTCTTTTTAATTTCATTTATGTATTGTGTTTTATGCTACACCAAAGGGATATTGCACTACATGCCTCTCTGACTTGGCTTGCATTACACACCATCGCGACCTTCCTCGATAGCGTGTGTTGTACGCAGTACCGAGTTTCACTAAACAACGATATATTGTTATAATATTATTATGAACTAGCCGTTATTAATAGTATTAACTAAATTTTGAATTTTATAACATTATTATTCATCTTACACATTTTATAGAACATGGTATGAGAACAAAATAATTTTTTGGGTAAAATAAGTATTTTTCAAAAAATGCAGTTTTGCCGCCTTTTGATGGAACACCCACTTTAAATCTAGTTTTTTACATGTTTATAAGTTTAATTTGAAAAAAATAAAATTCTCCTTTGGAATCAATATATAAAAATTTATTTTCGATAATTTTTTCATATTATTCTGATAACTTTCATATTTTAATGAATAGTAAAAACACGCTATATTTTAATTAAAAACAACTTTTTTCATCGCAATAATTTATATTGTTAAATTATAATATTGAATGGTTTTAAAGTATAAATATAATATATTTTAACCATTTAATATAATGTATGTAATTACCATTAATTTTACACTGAATTCATAGGTAAAAATATTTCACTCTTTGGCAATATTTTAACTTTTAAAACTCATTTTCTTAACAACGGGATAAATATTAATTTAATTACTGCAAATTCTATGTTTTGAATTTTGAAAAATGGATTCCATATTTGGATTCAGTTAGTCCAAATTATGTTAATAGGTTACTTTTATTTTTTTGATATTATAAATAGTAACTATGGTAATTTTTATTTACTACAGTTAAAGGTTAATCTGGTAATTAAGGGTAAAAATAAGATTATAAAATTACCCCAACACTTGAAAAGATCCTATTGGATGAATAAAAGTTGACCCATATCACCTAAGGGATGGAAAAGATTCATTTCGGGGACTTTTTACCATGAAATAATATAATTATTATTAAAACCAAAGAAAGTGACAACATGTCACTCTCTTAAATCTTATAAGTGTAATAATTTAAATTTAGTGATAAACATCATAAAACATCGGATATAAATAGTACCTAGAAATCTAATAACATTATCTACATCATATGAATTTATTTATAATTTTTAAGGATTAAATAATTATCATTAATTATGACACAATAGTGATGTTGAAATTATTTTATTGATTGAAATATCAAATAAATGATTTTAAAATAATTAAAATAAATATTATATGAACTATTTAATGTGATCCACTAATTTTATTGATAAAATTACATGTTATGAATCTATTTAATCTTTTATTTATAACATATATTATATATATTTTTTATTTAAATTCAAATAAATGAATAGTGTCAAAATTGACACTATTGTTATTTTATAAAAATTACATATTATAAAATTGTTTAAAAATCACAAAAATATATAAAAATTATAAATTAAAATTTATATGGTAGAAATTTAATAAATCATACAATTATGGACAATTCACAACATATAAGTAATTATTTATAATGATTTAAAATTTAGAATATTATTACCACAAATAAAATTAAATAGATTATATAAGGATAAATCAAGTTGATAATGTTTAAAATAAATTCCCAACTTGTATAAATTTTATTGGTTGATGGGATTACAACCCTATCTCATCTAAACTTTGGATTTGAGTCATTTTGGAGGTTTTTAAGTGGGGTTGCAATTTATTATAAATTAATATTTCATATAATTCCAAAGGTGCCCCTCTCCTCCCTTATAAAAGGGCACCTCCTCCGTCTCCTCCTCACACCATTTTGAGCCTTAAAGATCAGCCAAACCCTTCCCAATTCCCTTATCAAATTCTTTAGCAACATACTAGAGGTCTTGGTCTTCTTCAAAGACCAATTTTAGTGCCCTAAGAGGAGGTTTCAAAGAGGCGTGTTGAAGAAGAGGTAATATCCGTTACCGATTCTTTAAAATTTATTTCTTCTTCTACTTACTCTTATTTAGTTGTCTCATAATGAAGTTATACCATCAGTATCACTCATATAATGATATGTTATTATAAATATGAAACAACCATATTTCACCTTCTATCCATCCTACGGAAAATGAAATCACCGCGCGTGCGTACGTACGGAATACCGTCTCCACGTCGTGGTGTAATCTTTTTTCCACCACCACCTTACTTGGATGTGTATAATGGTGTAAAGAATAAATATATCTGATTATTGTAAAGTGATATTGATTCTGAAATAGTATACATACAATTCAATAAAATTCCACAATCATGGGAATGATATCATCTCTTGTGCGTACGTAAGGCCTACCGTCTCCATGATGTGATGCGACTCGTTCTACATGATATTCATTGAATAATTATAATATAAATGAATTTAATGAATAAAAATGATATATAATACACTAATACCATTATGTAAATGAGTTATCTATAACCTAAAAAGAAGAATAAGAATTTATTCGACAAAACATGCATAAGAACATAAAGCAATAAACACCCGAATAACAAGTAGCAATAAAATATTAATAATAAGAAGATATAAATATGACCATATATGATATCATAAAAATGAATATGATAATTAAATGAAATTATTTAAATAATTATACAGGATGTTCGGATACGTACGAAGAAAACTGGACCTAAGGTAAGGGATAATTTTTCAATCTCATTTTTATCCGAGATCGCTTATACTTAAGTATTTTCTGGGGTTATATTTTTCATCCATGACCATAAAATGTTTTTCATAAATTGTTTAATATTATTCCATTTATGTTTAATGGCATTTTTACCCCTCTTTGACCTTTACTTTGTGTTATGGAAGGAATATTTCTTTTGTTTACCATACGTGGTACTTTTTGACTTTTCCGGCAAAAGTAAGAGGAGAATGTTTTTTAACTTATACGGCATGAATGGATTTTTATGGTTTCATAATGCCTTATTTTCATAAATATTACTCTACAAGATTTCATGACTATTTTCAAAAAAATCTTTTTTTTAAATTTCCAGGGCATTTTGTGAAAAGAAAATGATTTTGAAAAAGAAATGATATTTTCCTCAAGAATTCATTTCAAGTGTTTTATCAAAACCATTTTCCATCTAAGGTGACATTATTTCATATGTGTATGTTTCAAATATAATGTATCTATGATTTAAATGGTTTAAATTTTCTTATGATGAAATGATATCCATTTGTTTTATATGGATTATGTCATGATGGGATGATGTTTATGAAACCCATTTTATTCTTTGGGTTATGATGAATGATTTATGTTTATGTTGTGGCACAAGTAATAATGAATTTATTATGAGATGGGTGGGACCTATATCTCCCTACAATGCATTGGGTAATGATTTATATCTCATGAGATAGACATGGTTGGAACAACAAGTAAATCCGGTTCAGTAATACAGTGCTAGAAAAGCAAGTAAACACGGTTCAGTAAGGGACTTTGTCCACTAAGAGGGTCTTGGCAGCAATTCCTTGGCTACTATGCAAATTATATCATGTGCTTAATGTTTTACCACAATTATAAGTTTTATTCCTATGCTATTTTATCATGATTAATGTTATTTTATGATCTATTCCTTATGTACAACAATGTTTTATGTCATTGCTCATGATTTTGATTTTTATATTTTATGCTCATGTTTTTACATTCAAATGTTTATGGATTGTTTTATGTTCTCTATGTTTACCCTTAATGAGAATTTTATCTCACCCTTTATATGTTTTATTTTCCCCAGGATATAAATAAAGGCTTTAGGTAATAAAACAAAAGGGGAAGATCTTTATGGGAGGTGTTGAAGATCTTCCACCATGATTAGAAGATTATGTTCCGAGTTTCCAAAGACACTAAACTATTACGATCCTTGAGTTCTAGGTTTTGTTATATATTAAGTATTCCAATAAAGTATTGTACTATCCATGTACGTAAATCTTTGGGTCTCTATAGTTGGTATCAGAGGAAAGGATTAGTCAACCTTTGGAAACTAGGATGCGAAAACTTTAGTAAGATCCCTATAGATATTTCTAAGGTATGTCTTGGGATGTCCCTAAGGTTAAGTATAAGTATAGGTTACAGTCCTAGAATTATTATAATGATCATGAATAACATAGTATTAAACATATGATGTTAGAGATTGAAAGTAATCCCCTTGATTATGTTGTTTTCCCTAGCATGCTGTTTGCCTCTCACACTGTTCTTTTTGGGTTTTAGATGATGGATGGAACTCAAAGGAACCATGTTGATAAATGTAATGGGAAATGAAATGATTTTCCTCCTGAACAAACCAATGTTATGGGAGATGGAGTGAAAAATCTTATTTCTATACTTACACAAGCTATGAATCATTCTGCACTTCCAAATGAGCAGAGAAAGGAACAATATTTTATTGAGTCCTTCATGAGGAAACGTCCACCTTATTTTAGTGGGTCTTCTGATCCACTTGTTGCTGAAAAATGGATTAGTACCATTAAAAATATATTTTCAATAATTCACTGTTCAGAACATGAAAAATTCATTTTGGCTGTTTACCACTTAGAAGGTGAAGCAGACCAGTGGTGGAATCTAATTAAGAATACAAGGCCCCATGATGAAATTGAATCGATGGAATGGGATGAGTTCAAGAACTTATTTTTCAATAAGTACTTCTCTCGTATTCTTCGAACAAATATGGAAAAGGAGTTCTGTAGAGACCCGTATCTTGACGTACATGGACATTACATTACATTTGCGGAATACTTAGTACATAACAAAAACACACACACAAGGACCGTAATAGTTTAGTGTCTTTGGAAACTCAGAGTATAATCTTCTAATCGTGGGGAAAGATCTTCAACATCTCCCATAAATATCTTCCTTTTTTTTACCTAAAACCTTTCTTTATATCCTGGGGAAAAGAAAACATAAAAGGGTGAGCTCAAATGCTCAGTAAGGGTAAACAAAGGAAATATCAATCACATAATTTTCATAAGAACATAACATTTTTGGAAATCTTAACCTGCAAAAGAGAGCATAATTCCATAACATGGGATAAATCATAGTAGTTAATTGAAATCATAACTTAAAACATTACTCATTGTGGCATACACACATAATCATAGAGAATCATTTCTTGTTAGTCAAGACTCATTTCCAAGACTATCTTAGTGGACAAAGTCCCTTTCTGAATCGAGTAATCCTCGTTTCAGTCCTGTTTCACTGAACCGGTATAACCTACCATTCCAGCCATGTCTATCTCATGAGATATAAAATCTTTACCCAATGCATTGGAGGGAGATATAGGTCCCACCCATCTCTTAATGAATCCTTTCTTATGTGTTCCACAAAATCATAAATCATACATCATTTCATAACCCATGTAATAAAAATGGGATTCTTAAACAACATGACATCATAAAACCATTCATATAAGATAAAGGAATTCATAAACATAATTCCATAACAACATAGTCAAATCAATGTAAAAATATGGATAGAAACAGAACCCTTTATTATCTTAGATGGAAAATAATTTTGATAAAACACTTGAATTGAATTCTTGAGGGAAATATCCTTTCTTCTTCAAAAACATTTTTCCTTTCATAACATGTCATTCAACTTTAAAATAAAAGAAGTTGATTAAAAATAAACTTGAAAACTTGTAAAGGAAGCTTCTTTGAAGTAATGTTTTAAAAATCCATTCATTCCGTATAAGTTAAAAAAACATTCTTCGTACTTTTGTCGGAAAAGTCAAAAAGTACCTCGTACGGAAAAACGACAAAAGATTCCTTTCATATTCTTTACTAAAAACTCACCTAAGGGTAAAATTGGATTTAAACTATTGCAAGTGGATGGAAACAATATTTCATATTGAGGGAACATGGATGCGGATGATAAAATACACCCCAGTAAATACTTACGAATAAACAATCTCGGATAAAAATGAGATTGTGATATTTCCCTTACCTTATGTCCGACTTGCTTTGTAAGTGTCCAAACCTCCTGTATAATGATTTAAATCATGTTATTGACTTATTCCAGAATCATATTCATTGTTATGATATCATATATGGTTCACTTATGACATTATATTACCCGTTCTTTTGTAAATTCCATGTTAAAGAAGCGTTTTGGGTAAAATCGTTTCATTTATCTTAGGTGTTTTGACTTGTTGTTCTTGACATCACTATTACTTATATCATGATTTACTTACTTCCAGAATATAAAATATGATTTATATATCATATATATTCAGTATATATATATATAATAGATAGATTAATAAAATGAAAAACACCGTTCATGGAGACAGTAGTCCGTACGTACGCATGAACGCTATTTTCCTTTCCTTATTGTCTTGAAATGGAAGTAAGTAGATGACATACATATGTATATATATACATAAATCCAGTAGCTTTATAATGTCATATATTTCATTATTATTTCTTATATATACATTATAATCATTCTTAAATGGTTAACATGGAGAATTAATCTCATCGCGTCGTGGAGACGGTATTCCGTACGTACGCACGAGCGATGATATCATTTCTATAAATATTGAACTGAATTGGAGTGGATTATACAATATATCAGAATCAATATGATGTTGTAATAACTATGTATAGTTATTCTTTACACCATTATACCCATCCATGTAAGGTGGTGGTGGAAAATAGATTACACCACGGCGTGGAGACGGTATTCCGTACGTACGCACGCGCGGTGATTTCTTTTTCCGTAGGATGGATAGATGGTGAAATAGGGTTGTTTCATACGTATAATAACATATCAGTATATGAGTGATACTGATGTTATTACTTCATAATGAAACAACCTAAGAAGAAGAAGTGGAAGAAGAAATAAAGATGAAAGAATTGGTAACGGTAATTACCTCTTCTTTGAAGTGCCTCTTTGAGACCTCCTCTTAGGGCACTAGAATTGGTCTTTGAGGAAGACCAGAACCTCTAGGATGTTTCTAGGGAAGTGGAGAAGAGATTTTGGCAGGGGTTGGCCGAGCTTGAGTGCTCAAATTGGTGTGAGGAGGAGGGGGAGGAGGTGTCCTTTTATAGGGGAGGAGAGGGGCACCTTAGGAATATCTCAAAATATTATTTTATATTAAAGTCAAAATCGGTTTATAATGGTTCCAAAGGGTCTTATTTAGAAGCTAAAGTGGGGATGGGTCTAAATCCTATCAACCAATATAATTTAGACAAGTTTAGGATATTATTTTAACCTTATCAATTAGATTTAACTCTAAGTTAAATAATTTAACTTTTACCATGTCTTTTTGTTTTCTTTCACTATATGGTTAATACACTTACTATAACATGCCAAACGAACCCCAAATTGTTTATTATTAATATATATATCCTTATCTAAGTCATTTGGCCGAACCTTAGATTTTTAGGAATAAAATAACAATTAATAATATAATATTTGATTTAAAAACTATTTTGTGTCAATTTTGACACTATTTGATATATGATTTTTGTGAAAGTCATAACAGAATTAAATGTTCGAACCAAGTTGATTAGATCAACATTAATATATCATAGTAACCTAGAAAATTAGTGTAATTCATAAAAAATCTCAAATTACATTTATTTTTGTGTTTATAACATCAATTATGTCAATATTTCATTAATAAGATAATTACTGCATCATCGTTGTGTCATAAATAAATTAAATTATTTGATGTCTAAAAATTACAATTAAAATACCATCATGTAGGAAATCTTTTTCGCTTTCTAATGAATATTTACAATCGAATTTATCTTATGTATAACCCCATATTAAAAATGATTTACTTATTAAACTTTGATTTTAACTATTTTAACCTTTCTTTAAATAAATTAATAATAAATGTCCTAATCTAATCCAAGTGGGCCTAAATGGTCATATTTTATTCCTAATTTTGTTTTTGGTCGAATTACACTTGTCCAATAGAATTAGGACATGTGTTAGGGTAATAGTAATATCATATTTACCCTTAGTTACCCTATTTACTATTAACCGCGGTAAAAAAGTAAAAATTTACTATTCACCAAAAAATTATTTTCATCTCATTGAACCACATTTTAGTCCTTGATATTAACCGTGTCTCTTGGATTTTCAAAATTCCATTCACAGAAGCGGTAAAATTACGTTTTATGCAAAATTCAGTTTTTAACCTACCACTTAGTGGTTTCACTATTCATCAAAAATTGAAAGTTTTCAGAAAAGTACCAAAATTTCACCCTAGGTTATAATTGATATTCCGAATTCAAAAATGATTTCTATTTTACAAAATTCCAAACATATAAGTTGCATTAATTTTATAATTAATTTCCACTGTTACAACAAATAGCGTGTTTTTAAGAGATAATAACACTTGTTTATAACTGGTTTAAATGTGAAATTACATCCAATGACCAACATTGTATTAAATTGTAAAAATATATTCTAAATATACTTTACAACCACTCAAATTAATGATTTATCACTATTAATTATTTCGATTAAAAAATTTGTTTTTAATTATAATTTAGTAATTTTCACTATTCATCAGAATATGAAAGTTATCCGAAAAGTACCAAAATTTCACCTTAGGCTAAATTCGATACTCCGAATCCAAGAATGAAGTTCATTTTGAAAAATAAGATTTACAGAATATTAAAAAGTGGTTATTACTATTCATAACGGCTAGTTTTAATAATATTTTAATAGCACATCGTTGTTTAGTGAAACTCGGTATTGCGTATTACACACGCTATCGAGGAAGGTCGCGATTGCGTGTAATGCAAGGCAAGTCAAGGATGTGTGTTGTGAAAGCTCCTTTTTGTGTAGCGTATAACACAAGACATTAGTAAAATAAGAAATAATATTTTTCATAAAATCTCGGGCTGTTACATTCTACCCCCCTTAAAATGAATTTCGCCCTCGAAATTCGTCGGGGTTATAAATGGTTTACTATTCAAAAGTTTCTTTAATAGAAACCCACATCGTAAAAAGGGAATACCAAAACTTGGCTTTAAAAACTAAAGTATGAAATGTAACGATTACCCAAATAAACTAATCACTGGGTTTCCACATAGGTGAAAATATGGATATGGAAGAGAAATCTAACCATCATGTTCTGATGGAGAGTGGTAGAGAACATGGCTATGGAAAAGCCAGTAATCACAAATCCATAGATTTGTGATGATATAAGGTACCATCTGATTCATCAGGTATAAGATCACTAGGACAACATTTTTGGTTTTCAAGATCATTTCCCTAAAGTTGAAAATTTGCTTAGAATAAATACTTACTTTATTTTGGTACAATCTCACTTTTGTTCGTGCCTTGAACAATTTCTACTTCATCTCTTAAATAAATGAAGTTGAATTTGTTATTCGTGAAGTGTTAGCAGATCATGTGATAGAATGACGGGTCATTCCATCTGTCTCAAACAAAAGGTAAGCAAAAGTTATTAAATATACATAAGTCATTCTATAGTGAGATTAATCATATATAGTTCCTAAAATGGACTTATACTTCATATATCATACTGCTTAATATAATAAAACTGTTTTCTACTAAACAGGGACTTCCTGTAGGTCAGTGGTAGGCGATAAAGGCCAGTCGCACTTCGGTTGTGGGTTCGATTCCTACAGCCTTGTCCGAAGCGATGGGCTGTCGCCCGTCCTGCAGGTTGTCCTTTTTCTAAAACTACGTTACTATAAAATCCCATCAATAATATCGAAAATCTTCTATCCTTAAACAATACTAACTTATGTCCAACATAATCCAGTCTAATCTTTAGGCTTATACATAATACTGCAGTCCACTCTCATAATATAGTGACAACGATTACCAGAGATTTAATACTGTCGTTGATCCCCACATATCATAAGATATGTCTTGTTGGTCACATTCCAAACATTCAAAGTCCTTAATCATGTATTCTCTTGAATACCTTAGTGAAAACATGAGTGCAGTTAAAAGTTAATACTTTCCATGTACCAAAATCCTCAAAATTCTATATACTCAAACCATGATATCACTTAGTCCGTATATCAATCATGAGCTCATGAATACTATTAAACATTTCATTTTCTCGTCTTCATTATGCGCATATCATCTTATTTCCAAAAAATATCTCAATCACTTTGAATACCACATCAATAAATATTGCAATACTCAATGATACAACATTATTTTGGAATCCCATTACATAAACACTTAATCATTCCACCACATCGTTGTCATATTCGACATTGCCAATAGTGATCGCATGTGATTTCCCTTTGTCCTTTGCCTTCAGTGGTTGCTCATGTTGATCATCACTAACCCTTGGATTAGGGCAATTATTAGCATAATGCCCCATTTTCTTGCACTTGAAGCATTGAAGTGTTGGTGGTGCGTTCTCTGCAGTGTTTACTTTATTCACATCATTAGAAACCCTTTTTCCATTACTTCGACACTCAGCTGCTCGATGACCTTCTTTTCCACACTTAAAACATTTTCTAGTCCCTTTAAGACAATCTCCACCATGCTTCTTTCCACACTTTGTGCATAAGGAAACATTCATCTTCTTTTCACCATTATTCTGAGATTTCTCCTTGAATTCCATCTTTCGTTTCTTGTCAAAACCATGAGATGGATATGTAACACCAACTTCCATTTCTACCTTGATAGCACAACGCACAATTTCTTCATAGCTACTGAAATCTCTTATAGCTAATGCCCTTCGAAGACTTGGTTTTAAGCCACTGAAAAATCGATCAACTTTACTTTCAGGTTGGATGATAATTCCAGAAGCATACCTTGCAAGTCTTGTAAAATTTGCTTCATAGGTACCAACAGATTCATCGTCCCTTTGCTTCAGTTCAAGAAACTCTTTCTCCATCTTTGTTCGAAGAATACGAGGGAAGTACTTACTGAAAAACAAGTTCTTGAACTCGTCCCATTCCATGGACTCAATTTCATCTCTTGGCCTCGTATTCTTGATAAGATTCCACCATTGATCAGCTTCACCTTCCAAACGATATACTGCTAAGATGACTTTATCATGTTCAGAACATTAAAGAACTGAAAATATCTTTTCAATAGTACTGATCCATTGTTCAGCCACAAGTGGATCAGAAGACCCACTGAAAGAAGGTGGACGTTGCCTCATGAAGGACCCAATAGAATATTGTTCCCTTCTCTGCTCATTTGGAAGTCCAGAATGATTCATAGCTTGTGTAAGTATAGCAATAAGATTTTTCACTCCATCTCCCATAACATTTGTTTGTTCAGGAGGGCAATCATTGCATTGTCCATTGCATTGATCAACACGGTTCCTTCGGGTTCCAGCCATCGTCTAAAACCCAAAAAGAATAGTGTGAGAGGAAAAAATTATGCTAGGGAAAACAACATAATAAAGGGGGAGTACCTTCAATATCCAACATCTTAGGTTTAATTCTATGATCGTTAGCGTAATTCTATTACTATAACCTATACGTATACTTATCCCTAGGGACATCCCTAGACATACCTTAGAAATATCTCTAGGGATCTCACTAACGTTTTCGCATCCTAGTTTCCAAAGGTTGACTAAACCTTTGCTCTGATACCAACTGTAGAGACCCGTATCTTGACGTACATGGACATTACATTACATTTGCGGAATACTTAGTACATAACAAAAACACACACACAAGGACCGTAATAGTTTAGTGTCTTTGGAAACTCAGAGTATAATCTTCTAATCGTGGGGAAAGATCTTCAACATCTCCCATAAATATCTTCCTTTTTTTTTACCTAAAACCTTTCTTTATATCCTGGGGAAAAGAAAACATAAAAGGGTGAGCTCAAATGCTCAGTAAGGGTAAACAAAGGAAATATCAATCACATAATTTTCATAAGAACATAACATTTTTGGAAATCTTAACCTGCAAAAGAGAGCATAATTCCATAACATGGGATAAATCATAGTAGTGAAATGAAATCATAACTTAAAACATTACTCATTGTGGCATACACACATAATCATAGAGAATCATTTCTTGTTAGTCAAGACTCATTGCCAAGACTATCTTAGTGGACAAAGTCCCTTTCTGAATCGAGTAATCCTCGTTTCAGTCCTGTTTCACTGAACCGGTATAACCTACCATTCCAGCCATGTCTATCTCATGAGATATAAAATCTTTACCCAATGCATTGGAGGGAGATATAGGTCCCACCCATCTCTTAATGAATCCTTTCTTATGTGTGCCACAAAATCATAAATCATACATCATTTCATAACCCATGTAATAAAAATGGGATTCTTAAACAACATGACATCATAAAACCATTCATATAAGATAAAGGAATTCATAAACATAATTCCATCACAACATAGTCAAATCAATGTAAAAATATGGATAGAAACAGAACCCTTTATTATCTTAGATGGAAAATAATTTTGATAAAACACTTGAATTGAATTCTTGAGGAAAATATCCTTTCTTCTTCAAAAACATTTTTCCTTTCATAACATGTCATTCAACTTTAAAATAAAAGAAGTTGATTAAAAATAAACTTGAAAACTTGTAAAGGAAGCTTCTTTGAAGTAATGTTTTAAAAATCCATTCATGCCGTATAAGTTAAAAAAACATTCTTCGTACTTTTGTCGGAAAAGTCAAAAAGTACCTCGTACGGAAAAACGACAAAAGATTCCTTTCATATTCTTTACTAAAAACTCACCTAAGGGTAAAATTGGATTTAAACTATTGCAAGTGGATGGAAACAATATTTCATATTGAGGGAACATGGATGTGGATGATAAAATACACCCCAGTAAATACTTACGAATAAACAATCTCGGATAAAAATGAGATTGTGATATTTCCCTTACCTTATGTCCGACTTGCTTTGTAATTGTCCAAAACTCCTGTATAATGATTTAAATCATGTTATTGACTTATTCCAGAATCATATTCATTGTTATGATATCATATATGGTTCACTTATGACATTATATTACCCGTTCTTTTGTAAATTCCATGTTAAAGAAGCGTTTTGGGTAAAATCGTTTCATTTATCTTAGGTGTTTTGACTTGTTGTTCTTGACATCACTATTACTTATATCATGATTTACTTACTTCCAGAATATAAAATATGATTTATATATCATATATATTCAGGATATATATATATAATAGATAGATTAATAAAATGAAAAACACCGTTCATGGAGACAGTAGTCCGTACGTACGCATGAACGCTATTTTCCTTTCCTTATTGTCTTGAAATGGAAGTAAGTAGATGACATACATATGTATATATATACATAAATCCAGTAGCTTTATAATGTCATATATTTCATTATTATTTCTTATATATACATTATAATCATTCTTAAATGGTTAACATGGAGAATTAATCTCATCGCGTCGTGGAGACGGTATTCCGTACGTACGCACGAGCGATGATATCATTTCTATAAATATTGAACTGAATTGGAGTGGATTATACAATATATCAGAATCAATATGATGTTGTAATAACTATGTATAGTTATTCTTTACACCATTATACCCATCCATGTAAGGTGGTGGTGGAAAATAGATTACACCACGGCGTGGAGACGGTATTCCGTACGTACGCACGCGCGGTGATTTCTTTTTCCGTAGGATGGATAGATGGTGAAATAGGGTTGTTTCATACGTATAATAACATATCAGTATATGAGTGATACTGATGTTATTACTTCATAATGAAACAACCTAAGAAGAAGAAGTGGAAGAAGAAATAAAGATGAAAGAATTGGTAACGGTAATTACCTCTTCTTTGAAGTGCCTCTTTGAGACCTCCTCTTAGGGCACTAGAATTGGTCTTTGAGGAAGACCAGAACCTCTAGGATGTTTCTAGGGAAGTGGAGAAGAGATTTTGGCAGGGGTTGGCCGAGCTTGAGTGCTCAAATTGGTGTGAGGAGGAGGGGGAGGAGGTGTCCTTTTATAGGGGAGGAGAGGGGCACCTTAGGAATATCTCAAAATATTATTTTATATTAAAGTCAAAATCGGTTTATAATGGTTCCAAAGGGTCTTATTTAGAAGCTAAAGTGGGGATGGGTCGAAATCCTATCAAACAATATAATTTAGACAAGTTTAGGATATTATTTTAACCTTATCAATTAGATTTAACTCTAAGTTAAATAATTTAACTTTTACCATGTCTTTTTGTTTTCTTTCACTATATGGTTAATACACTTACTATAACATGCCAAACGAACCCCAAATTGTTTATTATTAATATATATATCCTTATCTAAGTCATTTGGCCGAACCTTAGATTTTTAGGAATAAAATAACAATTAATAATATAATATTTGATTTAAAAACTATTTTGTGTCAATTTTGACACTATTTGATATATGATTTTTGTGAAAGTCATAACAGAATTAAATGTTCGAACCAAGTTGATTAGATCAACATTAATATATCATAGTAACCTAGAAAATTAGTGTAATTCATAAAAAATCTCAAATTACATTTATTTGTGTGTTTATAACATCAATTATGTCAATATTTCATTAATAAGATAATTACTGCATCATCGTTGTGTCATAAATAAATTAAATTATTTGATGTCTAAAAATTACAATTAAAATACCATCATGTAGGAAATCTTTTTCGCTTTCTAATGAATATTTACAATCGAATTTATCTTATGTATAACCCCATATTAAAAATGATTTACTTATTAAACTTTGATTTTAACTATTTTAACCTTTCTTTAAATAAATTAATAATAAATGTCCTAATCTAATCCAAGTGGGCCTAAATGGTCATATTTTATTCCTAAGTTTGTTTTTGGTCGAATTACACTTGTCCAATAGAATTAGGACATGTGTTAGGGTAATAGTAATATCATATTTACCCTTAGTTACCCTATTTACTATTAACTGCGGTAAAAAAGTAAAAAGTTACTATTCACCAAAAAATTATTTTCATCTCATTGAACCACATTTTAGTCCTTGATATTAACCGTGTCTCTTGGATTTTCAAAATTCCATTCACAGAAGCGGTAAAATTACGTTTTATGCAAAATTCAGTTTTTAACCTACCACTTAGTGGTTTCACTATTCATCAAAAATTGAAAGTTTTCAGAAAAGTACCAAAATTTCACCCTAGGTTATAATTGATATTCCGAATTCAAAAATGATTTCTATTTTACAAAATTCCAAACATATAAGTTGCATTAATTTTATAATTAATTTCCACTGTTACAACAAATAGCGTGTTTTTAAGAGATAATAACACTTGTTTATAACTGGTTTAAATGTGAAATTACATCCAATGACCAACATTGTATTAAATTGTAAAAATATATTCTAAATATACTTTACAACCACTCAAATTAATGATTTATCACTATTAATTATTTCGATTAAAAAATTTGTTTTTAATTATAATTTAGTAATTTTCACTATTCATCAGAATATGAAAGTTATCCGAAAAGTACCAAAATTTCACCTTAGGCTAAATTCGATACTCCGAATCCAAGAATGAAGTTCATTTTGAAAAATAAGATTTACAGAATATTAAAAAGTGGTTATTACTATTCATAACGGCTAGTTTTAATAATATTTTAATAGCACATCGTTGTTTAGTGAAACTCGGTATTGCGTATTACACACGCTATCAAGGAAGGTCGCGATTGCGTGTAATGCAAGGCAAGTCAAGGATGTGTGTTGTGAAAGCTCCTTTTTGTGTAGCGTATAACACAAGACATTAGTAAAATAAGAAATAATATTTTTCATAAAATCTCGGGCTGTTACAAGTTCCTTGAGCTTAAGCAAAAGGATAATGAATATGTTGTCATATACGAAGTGAATTTTACATAGCTTTAATGGTATGCATCTGGCTTTATCATCCAACCTGAAAGTAAAGTTGATCGATTATTTAGTGTCTTAAAACCAAGTCTTCGAAGGGAATTATCTATAAGAGACTTCAGTAGATATGAAGAAATTTTGTGTTGTGATATCAAAGTAGAACTGGAAGTTGGTGTTACATATCCATCTCATGGTTTTGACAAAAAACACAAGATGGAGTTCAAGGAGAAATATCATAATAATGGTGAAAAGAAGATGAATGTTTCTTTATGCTCAATGTGTGGAAAGAAGCATGCTGGAGATTGCCTAAAAGGTACTAGAAAATGTTTTAAGTGTGGAAAAGAAGGTCATCGAGCAATTGCGTGTCGAAGTAGTGGGAAAAAGGTAGTAATGATGTGAATAGAGAAAATACTACAGAGAACGCTCCACCAACACTTCAATACTTCAAGTGCAATGAAATTGGGCATTATGCTAATCAATGCCCTAATACAAGGGTTAATGATGATCGAAATGAGAAACCTCTTAAGGAAAAGGACAAAGGGAAGTCACATGTGATCACTATTTGTGATGTTGAGTATGACAATGATGTCGTGTAATGATTAAGCGTTTATGTAATGGGATTTCAAAATAGTATCATGGAATCTCATTTATGGTATCGTGGAATTTTGGAATATCTATGTATTGGTTTTCAATAATTATATGGTATTGGTAACCATGAAAAGTGATTGAAATATTTTTGGAAAGCAGATGATATGCGCATAATGAAGGGATAAGGAGAAAATAATATTAATGAGCTCATGACTGATATAAGGACAAAGTGATATCATGGTTTCATTATATTGAAATTTTGGGATTTTGGTATGTGGAAAGAGTTACATTTTGAAAGCATTTATGTTTTCACTATGGTTCTATGGAAATTCATGTTGCAAGAGAATACAAGATTAAGGTATTAACATGTTTTTAATGCGATCAAAAAGATATATCTTATGATATATGGGGGATAAATGATGATATTCACTTGCTTGGTTAATGACATTTCTAGTAATCGTTTTCTTTATACTATGAGATTGGACAGGTGTATTTTGGATAAGTCTAAAGACTGTAATGGATTATGTCGGAAATCAGATAGTATTGTTTAAGGCTATAACTTTTTGATATTATTTTTGGAATGTTATAATAGTATAGTTTTAGAAAAAAGGACAACCCTTAGGACGAGTGACAACCTGTCGCGTCAGACAAGGTTACGGGAATCGAACCCACAACCGAAGTGCGACAGGCCTTTATCACCTACCAATGGCCTACAGGAAGTCCCTGGTTAGTAGAAACTAGTTTTATTTTATAAAGTGGTATTATATATTAAGTATAATTTCATATTTGTAATAATATATGATTAACCTTAACATAGATGGACTTATGTATATTTGATAACTTTTACTAACCTTTTTTTTAAAACAGATGGAATGACCCATCGTTCTATCACATGATCTGCTAACACTTCACAAATAACAAATTCAACTTCATTTCATTAAGAGATGAAGTGGAAATTGTTCAAGGCACAAGCATCAATGATATTGTACCAAAATCATGTAAGTATTTCTTTTAATTCATCAAATTTAGGGAAATGATCTTGAAAACCAAAAATTTTGTCCTAGTGCTCTTATATCTGATGAATCAAATGGTACCTTAGATCATCACAAATTTATGGCTTTGTGATTGTTGGATTTTTCATAGCCATGTTCTCTACCACTCTCCATCAGAATTTGATGATTAGATTTCTCTTCCATATCCATATTTTCACCTATGTTCTCTTATGTGGAAACCCAGTGATTAGTTAATTTGGGTAACCATTACATTTCATAATTTAGTTTTTAAAGATAAGTTTTGGTATTCTTTTTTATGATGTGGGTTTCTACGAAATAAACTTTCAAGTAGTAAACCATTTATAACCCCGACGAATTTCGATGGTGAAATTTATTTTAAGGGGGGTAGAATGTAACAACCCGAGATTTTATGAGAATTATTATTTTTAATTTAATTTATGTCTTGTGTTGTATGCTACACTAAAGGGAGATTTCACTACACACATCTCTGACTTGGCTTTTATTACACACCATCGCGACCTTCCTCGATAGCGTGTGTTGTACGTAATACCGGGTTTCACTAAACAACGATATATTGTTATAATATTATTATGGACTAGCCGTTATGAATATTATTAACTAAATTTTGAATTTTATAACATTATTATTCATCTTACACATTTTCTAGAACATGCTATAAGGACAAAATAAATTTTTCGGGTAAAATAAGTATTTTTCAAAAAATGCAGTTTTGCTGCCTTTTGATGGTGCCCCCACTTTAAATATAGTTTTTGACATGTTTATAAGTTCAATTTGAAAAAATAAAATTCTCATTTGGAAGAAAGATATAAAAATTTATTTTGGATAAAATTTTCATATTATTATGACAACTTTCATATTTTAATGAATAGTAAAAAAACGCTATATTTTTATTAAAAACAACTTTTTTCATCACAATAATTTATATGGTTAAATTATAATATTTAATGGTTTTAAAGTATAAATAGAATATATTTTTACCATTTAATATAATATATGTCATTACCATTAATTTTACATTGAATTCATATGTAAAAACATTTCAATCTTTGGCAATATTTTAACTTTTAAAACTCATTTTCTTAACAACGGGATAAATTTTAATTTAATTACTGAAACTTATATGTTTTTAATTTTGAAAAATTGATTCCATATTTGGATTCAATGGGTCCAAATTATGTTAATAGGTTACTTTATTTTTTTTGATATTATGAATAGTAACTATGATAATTTTTATTTACTACAGTTAAAGGTAAATCTGGTAATTTAGGGTTAAAATAAGATTATAAAATTACCCTAAAACTTTCCAAAATCCTATTGGATGAATAAAAGTTGACCCATATCACCTAAGGGTTGGACTAGATTCATTTCATGGACTTTTGACCATGAAATAATATAATTATTATTAAAACCAAAGAATGTGACAACATGTCACTCTCTTAAATCTTATAAGTGTAATAATTTTAATTTAGTGATAAACATCATAAAACTTAGGATATAAATAGTCCTTATAAATATAATAACATTATCTATATCATATTAATTTATTTATAATTTTTAGGGATTAAATAAGTATCATTAATTATGACACAATAGTGATGTTGAAATTATTTTATTGATTGAAATATCAAATAAATGATTTTAAAAGAATTAAAATAAATATTATATGAACTATTTAATGTGCTCCACTAATTTTATAGATAAAAATAACATGTTATGAATCTATTTAATCTTTTATTTCGAACATATATTCTGTATAAATTTTATTTAAATTCAAATAAATGAATAGTGTCAAAATTGACACTATTGTTATTTTATAAAAATTACGTATTATAAAATTGTTTAAAATCACAAAAATATATAAAAATTATAAATTAAAATTTATATGGTAGAAAATGTAATAAATCATACAATTATGGATAATTCAAAACATATAAGTAATTATTTATAATGATTTAAAATTTAGAATATTATTACAATAAATAAAATTAAATGGATTATAAAAGGATAAATCAAGTTGATAATGTTTAAAATAAATTCCAAACGTGTCTAAATTTTATTGGTCGATGGGATTATGACCCTATCTCATCTAGTATTTGGATTTGAGTCATTTTGGAGGTTCTTAAGTGGGGTTGGAATTTATTATAAATTAATATTTCTTATAATTCCAAAGGTGCCCCTCTCCTCCCGTATAAAAGGGCACCTCCTCCCTCTCCTCCTCACACCATTTTGAGCCTTAAAGCTCGGGAAAACCCTTCCCAATTACCTTCTCAACTTCCTTAGCAACATACTAGAGGTCCTGGTCTTCTTCAACGACCAATTTTAGTTCCCTAAGAGGAGGTTTCAAAGAGGCGTGTCGAAGAAGAGGTAATATCCATTACCGATTCTTTCAAATTTATTTCTTCTTATAATTCCTCTTCTTTAGTTGTTTAATAATGAAATAATAACATCAGTATCACTCATATATGGATATTTTATTATAAATATGAAACAACCTTATTTCACCTTCTATCCATCCAACGGAAAATAAAATCACCGCGCGTGCATACGTACGGAATACCGTCTCCACGCCGTGGTGTAATCTTTTTTCCACCACCACCTTACTTGGATGGGTATAATGGTGTAAATAATAACTATATATGATTATATTAAAGTGATATTGATTCTGAAATAGTATACATACACTTTAATACAATTCCACGATCATGGGAACAATATCATCACTTGTGCGTACGTACGGCCTACCGTCTCCACGATGTGATGCGACTCGTTCTACATGATCTTCATTGAATAATGATTATATAAATGAATTGAATGAATAAATATGATATATATTAAACTAATACCATTATTTAAATGAGGTATCTATAACCAAAAAATAATAATAAGATTTTATTTGACAATACATGCATAAGAACATAAAGCAATAAACACCCGAATAACAAGTAGCAATGAAATATTACTAATAAGAGGATACTAATATGACCATATATGATATCATAACAATGAATATGATAATTCAATGACATTATTTAAATCATTATACAGGAGGTTCAGATATGTATGAAGAAAATCAGACCTAAGGTAAGGGATAATTTTGCAATCTCATTTTTATCTGAGATCGCTTATACGTAAGTATTTACTGGGGTTATATTTTTCATCCATGACCATAAAATATTTTTTATAAAGTGTTTAATATTCTTCCATGTATGTTTAATGGATTTTTTACACCTCTTTGAATTTTACTTTGTGTTATGGAAGGAATCTTTCTTTTGTTTACCATACGTGGTACTTTTTGACTTTTCCGGCAAAAGTACGAGGAAATTTTTTTAACTTATACGGAATGAATGGATTTTTATGGTTTTATAATGAATTATTTTAATTAAGTTTACTCTATAATATTTCATTACTATTTTCAAAAAAATACATTTTTTTTAAATTTTCATGGCATTTTGTGAAAAGAAAATGATTTTGAAAAAGAAAGGATATTTTTCTCAAGAATTAATTTCAAGTGTTTTATCAAAACCATTTTCCATGTTAGGTGACATTATTTCATATGTGTATGTTTCAAATATAATGTCTCTATGATTTACATGGTTTCAATTTTCTTATGATGAAATGATATCCATTTTTTTTATATGGATTATGTCATGTTGGGATGATGTTTATGAAACCCATTTTATTATTTGGGTTATGATGAATGATTTATGCTTATGTTGTGGCACAAGTAAGAATGATTTTATTATGAGATGGGTGGGAACTATATCTCCCTACAATGCATTGGGAAAATATTTATATCTCATTAGATAGACATAGCTGGAACGACAAGTAAATCCAGTTTAGTAATACAGGGATGAAATGGAAAGTAAACCCGGTTCAGTAAGGGACTTTGTCCACTAAGAGGGTCTTAGCAGAAATGCCTTGGCTACTATGGAAATCATATCATGTGCTCAATGTTTTTCCACAATTACAAGTTTTATTCCTATGATATTTTATCATGATTAATGTTCTTTTATGATCTATGCCTTTTGTACTACAATGTTTTATGTCATTGGTCAAGATTTTGATTTTTAGATTTTATGCTCATGTTTTTACATTCAAATGTTTATGGATTGTTTTATGTTCTCTATGTTTACCCTTACTGAGCATTTGAGATCACCCTTTATATGTTTTTTTTCTCCAGGATATAAAGAAATGTTTTAGGTAAGAAAACAAAATGGGAAGATATTTATGGGAGATGTTGAAGATCTTTCACCATGATTAGAAGATTATGTTCTGAGTTTCGAAAGACACTAAACTATTAAAATCCTTGAGTTTTGGTTTTTTTATGTTTTAAGTATTCTGAAAATGTAATGTACTATCCATGTAAGTCAAGCTTTGGGTCTCTACGGGACCCCATGCAGGAAGACATGCAATGTACTCTGGGAGTACACGAGCATGATCCAGTACTAGAGCACATCTAGTTACACAACGATGTACACAAGAATGGGCCGACATACATGGGCACATCCAAGAAGAAACATATAGGCCCCAAATGGCTGAGACACGTCATATATGAGCCATAAATTCCATTTATGATGACATGGTTTCCAACCTGTGTCCATAGGAGAACATTGTCAGGCGAATAAGCGGGGTCACACACTATGTAGACCCCCATAAATGTCATGTATTCTCTCCCTTGACTTATTACTCTCATATATACTTCTTCTAGACTCTAATTTTTTTCTCGAGAATATCCCATCCTAAGTATTTTACCACGTAGAATATTATGGAAGACTTAATTATGGAGTACGTGATATTATGCGAGATGTTAAGAGTGTGATTATTCTTAAAAAAACACTTGATGATAACAATGATCAGGGTGGGATCATCAAATATTTTATAGTTTTGATACTCTCTTATCACCCCAGGGCATAGGTTCTCTATACCCTTTATAAAAATATATACAATTCTCCCATACACTAGGCATGATTCCTTTTTCTATGAAGTGACACTCCCTAATCCTTTAGATCTAACAATGAGTGAGTCCTCTACTAGAGTTGTGACTCCCCTAGTTGTAGAGAATAACAACGAGGGGAAGGACCATCCACACATATTATAGTGAGGTTGCATGGGATTCATGGTTCATAGTTTTTATTCTAACGGATGTGGAGAAAAATGGAAAGGCGCAGGACCATCCACAAGAATTATTATGTGGTTGTGTATGATGCTGGTCATTAGAGTTGGACTCTTAGAGCTGTAGGAAGACTCATTGTTCTCAGATGGGATATAGAGATGTAGATCTCCTTTCTCTATCATTTTATCTTCTTTTTGATCATATCTATATGTTTATGTTTTTAGTCTCAATTTATTATTAACATGGATTAATTATGTTGAGATGAATACTTTTTTTTGTATCTCTCTATCTCTTCTTATTTTATTTTTAGGGAGTCCTACTAGGTATAAATATAATCACACATGAATGGGATTTTCCCACATGTGTCATGTATTATACAGATGACTGATAGATCAATAGTGACCTTAAAGGATCTTAGAAATACTTGGGTTCATTGACTGTATAAGGTGGTTGATACTTTGAGATAAGGATTGAAGCACTCTCTGGTTTCTCTATTTATAGTTGTTTAATGGTCAGGAATTAATTTATAGTTAGGTGTGTATTTTTAACCTTTAAACTTTGGTTTTAATTTTTCATACTTTTATGTATTCCCTAGATATTATTACAGGCATGGTTTACTCTAGATGTTATTATCTTTTATTATTTATTTTCACTATTTCATAGAGACTGCTGGGTGTGTTCATAAAAGTGCATTAGGTAAAGGCCTTACATTTTATATTATGCCTTCTTAGTGCTTTTCTTTAGCTGTTGGCCCATTGGAGGTGGGTTTGGGTTTGTCATGAATCTGCCTTCCGCTAGCTAGATTCACCTCGATTGGTCGGGACATGACATCAATATCATTTCCAAAATGAATATTTTATTACTAACGCTTTGTTCCTCTGTTATAGTTTTGTTCATGGGGGTAATGATTCTAGGGGATTAAGGTGACCCAAATTTTTATATTTTACTTTATTTATCCTCTATTTGTTTTCCCATTTTAATATTTGGTATTATATTCAGTATCGTAGTAGACTAAATGTGACATTCTTAAATAATTATATAAAGTATTTTTGGTTTCTAGTTTTATACTACATCACTCACTACTTCGATTAAAAAGGTTCTTAAACATCTTATGATAATTTCTATCATTTTTTCAATGCATCCCTATCTTTTTATAGTCTTTATGGTAGGGGAAATCTTCTTAGGGGAATTCAAACCAATGGAGTATTTTTAGTGAATGTACTATTCTTCCAAGTTTATGTACCTTTAAGATTTATCATTGTATTAATCCATATATATTCATGATGTGTAATGATCTTAAGAAATGTAATAGTCTTTCTCTGTGTGACTATTATAAAACATAATAAAAAATAGTTTATTGAGAGGGGATAATTCTTTATTAAGAGAAGGTCATTTCCAAGTTATTATATTTATCTTCCAATAATATAAATTAAAATTTATTATAATTCTATAAAAAAATAATATACATTTTTATAATATAATATATTATCTAATTATAACATTTTAGTACCCTTTTATTAATATTTATTTATTAAATTCATTATTCTTGAGTGTTGACTGTTTTATTTTTCTAGTAAGTTTTGGTTTGATAATTTATATCCTTGTAATTTGATCATGGTTCCATAATATAAAAAATGCTAATAATGATATAAATATCATATTATATATGTAGGTATATCCATAAAAGGTAGAGGTATAAAAATTAATTATTCCATTCTGAGGACGGTAGGTCATACGTACGCATGAAAGATGTTTTCACTTTTTGATAGATGGAATAAAAGAAAGGTAAATGATAATTCAAATTTTAAAAAAATTAATAATATATATATAATATATTTATTAAATTGATCCGTATTACCATCCATGTAGGGATTAAATGAAAAAAATAATCACACCACTTCACGGAGGTGGTAGTCCACACATAGGCACAAGCAATGTTATCATTTTTCAATGGATTGGATGGTAAAAAGGTAGATATAATATTATAATTATAGAATCATAATTATTTAATAAATTTCATATATAAAAATTAAACTCATCATAATAACTATCCATAAAATTTGGTGGTGAAAAATGAATTGTATCTCTACATAGAGACGATAACTCGTACGTACACACAAGCGATACTTTCACTTACGATTTGATGGAAAATGAGATGGATATAGAGTATGTAATTAACATAATAAAATTATTAGTATATATAAGATACTAGTTTTATTATTTAATTATGTTTGAATAATATTTGAAGGAGTTAGACGAATAAATAAAACAAAAAACACATGGTTAAGAACTGCACCTCTTCTTTGGACTAAAAGTACTATGACATGCAGTGAATGTTGGAGATTTAAATTTTTTCATTGGTGATCAATGTAAATACATCATCATAGGCAAAGTGTATCCCTAGTAAATTCTTGATTATCATATCATGATGAATTTTAAGCAAAAAAATTAAAACAAAGAATATCTCTTTCGATCTGAAGCCGTACTCAACATCTTCTTGTCACTGGTGATTACTGGTCGAAGGATCTGAAGTCGAACCACTCTAGATTTTCAAAACATGTTTTCAAATTTTATAATAATTTCAATCTTCAAATTCTAGGTTCTATTGCAGATATTTGATGATTCCATTGACATCTTGATGATCACCACATCGATGTTCCTATGATGTGTGAAGGTGATCTCGATCCATTTGTTTGGATCAATATTTTCTCTTTCTAGAATGAGGTATAGGAGAGAGATTCTCTAAATGAATGAGAAATGAATATTATAGTGTGATAGGGTCTCTCCACCTATATGTAGTGAGTTATAAAATTACCCAGAAAAGGCTCCTTGACCCCTGAATATTTATTACTCAATAAATAAACCACAATTGATTTCTTATAACTAATTTAGTGAGTTATAAATACCATTTATATATTTTATCACTTAACTATAATTTAATAAATATATTATATTATAAAAGTTATACATTAAATCAACCCTTCGTTCCCACAAATATTAAATAAACCTTGAATATTAAAATAATATTCGTTTATATAATATTTTCTTTGTATATAATTTAATAATTGTAAATATACTGAATACACAAATTCAATACTAGTTATTCTAAACTCAAACAATATGAATTTATTTTTTGGTGACTATATATTCTCGAACATATCCTGGACCCCGTGGTAGGTCCCACCATGTTCTAAACACCTATTTATAATAATAATGAAGACTTTTAAATACGCTAAGTGTGTGACCCTCTAGGACATTATCTTGATAGTAGTGATTGCTATTTATAGACCAGAAGCTGATTCTTGTAACCCATAAAGGACCCTAAATATAAAAGGAGTAGTCATAGAAATGATTACCTTATTATGAACACATGTTGTGTAATATAATCTTTATGTATCATGATATCTCATATGGAAGAACACACACTTGTGTAACCATCGTTTTTAGCATTATTGTTCATTGACCTTCCTGGATAGACTTACCTTCTTTTAAAATGGCCATGGATTTAGTGAAGATACTACCATCCTGGTCAACTACGCCTATGATATATATTTCTATTATAAGTGAAAAATTTTATATTGATTATTAAATCAATTTCATGATACCAATCATGCACCCAATAAAATCTACCTCTCTAGGAATTCAATGCTATAGTTTTTTCCTTACATCAAAGTATGTGATCAAATAGTGTACACTAATAATAATATCATGTGAGGAGACCATTACATGTTTTCACAAATAGAAAATTCCAATGAAACCCAAAACATGTGGTTTTCCTATTGGTAGGATAGTCTTCATGATCTCATACACTATTGATCACCAAGTACAAACTTTGTGAAAAGAAGTTTCAATACTTATGATCCCCCAACACCTGATAATCATACATCATTTTGGTTCAGTCAGAATTATGTATCTAGACCATATGACATTTGTTTAAGACTAATTTCAAGGTTTTCATTATATCTTGAGAAACAATCTTAAATTTTTATATGAAAAATAATATATGGAAATTACCATAAAAATAGCGTATATAGAAATATCAACACTATAATGGTAATATTACATCACGAATAACTCAATGTATACACAATATGATAATAAAATGTATTGTTCAAGTTAGGTATAGGTAGACCACTATTAAAACACTACCACTTTCACTAGATCCAACTTGATAAATATAGTTTTTAGCTATCATATGATAAGATCATGTTTCTACTAATTCATGGATTTATTCACAAGCTTTCTATATCTCTACTACATGGAAATTCTCCTATTTTCGACTTTACCTCCTAAAGAAAGACTCCTCAAGAAAGTATATCCCCAAGTATATTCCCTTTTTCCACTTTAAAAACATCAAATATTGGATAATGCTACTATTAGAGTTATCATAATGATAAAACTTTACTTAATAAGTGAGATTCCAAGAACTAGAAAAAATAATTTCATATTATTCACTGTTTCTTTAGCTGCATTAGAAGCCACAACACACTTGGTATTTTTAGATTTGGGTATAATATGATTGGATGAGCTTCACTTGATCGTTACCTTATCCCAACTATTATATTATTTCATAGTTATTAATATAAATACTTTATTATGTCCCCTTATAAATAGTATCCCTTCCTCTCTATATACTAGGTCCAAATCCTTTTTATTTTCTCAAGTACAATTGGATAGTTCTGACCACTTTCCTTATAGTTATCTTATATATAACCAATATTTTCCCACCATCAAGTATATATTGGAAATATAAAATCTAGTACATAGAATGAAATATGTTATTGAACCACCACAAAAGTGTATAGAATTATATATACCACATTAATATCCTCCTATATAAGATACATGTCTTCTTGGAGAGATTTAATCCATGTGACACTGGTAATAATTGTATCTCAAATTTTTCCAACTTTTATTTTCAATACATTGACAATATATTTACTTATGACTTGGTCAAAGAAACCATTAGATCTACCTTAATAGATCACATTCCCTATAATTTAGGTTTCTACTTTAAGTTAATCTCTAGAGAGTTATTTTAATTCTGGTCTTAACTATCTGTAAGACCAATAACTGATTTCTATATGTCATCAAACATATTTTCCTTGGAAAACTAGGATGCTCCCACTAATCTCTGTTATACATATGAAAAAATCCATTCCAAATAAATATTATATGATCATAGAAAATATATATGACAAGTAAAATTCTAATGTATTTAGGCACACCAAATTGGTATTACCATTAAAACCTTATTGGTACCAAATTTGTACCATCTATGTATAGCCTCAATTTAATATTTAAAATAGTAAGACCATATACTTTGATACATGGAATTTATTATTTAATTTTTATTGATCTTTTAAATATTAGTTTACTGAAATATACTGCTTACTTGTAGGATTAATTATTGTTAATGAATAATGTATCACTGATCATAGTGAATACAAAAACCACCACTATGGTTTTTTCCTTCCTTTTCAATATGTGTATTTGGAACATTAATTTTCCAAAAAGTTCTTATGGATCTTTTTTGTATGCCCACTACTTATGAATCTTCATTATTGACTATTTCCAAGTCCATCCTTCTCCCACTATCTCAAATAGAGATGTTTACCCTTTCAGAGAAATATATACTATCACTTGATGATGAATTTTCTATCATATGGATTTATATAATATCTTTAAAAACATTAGAATAATTAATTAGATGTACAATTTGTTTTTATTGATGCATTTTTTTATATCCTTTACAATCACTTTGAAACTATACACATGGTATTATGACATGATGCCTTCATATCATGTTATAACTTATATTATATCCATTATAATTATTATTTTCATATAGTTATGGGATAAAACTATTTTTTTAAATCATGTCTCAAAAAATAATATAAGTTTTTGTAATGTGTATGCGTCAAAACATTGATTCTCCTTTTACTTACATCATGGATATGATATGTATAAGAAAATGTGTTTTTAGGAATTACTCTACACTAAATTTTAATGATCAATGTTTGATTTTAAGACTCATCATCAATCCTAATTTTCAACATCATTAATTTTATGAGTATAAGGTAATGTGTGTTTAAGAATTACTTCACACTACATTATATTGATTAACGAATGCTTGGTTAAGATATTCTCCAGCACGTTGGCCTAAAGAAACTCATATCTTCTGACCATGTACATACTATAATTCACTTTAATTTTCCTAAAACAAAATGTAAAGGAGTCTTATGAATTATATTTACCAAAAGCATAACCTTGGAATAGTTCAAACTCTCTAGATAATCTAATTCCATAAACTTTTTGACTTACCTTTATCTCTACAGGTTTTTTTGTCCAAAACTAAGTAAATTTGTCAATAATACATAAGTTCTTTAAATACAAAGAGTCTAAATACCATACTAGGTATATCCTTGATAACTATTTAGTTTTACTTGAAAAATAATATTCTTTACACAATTGGGTATTAGAGTCTTACATTGTATATTCATCATTTTTTCCAAGGATTCAAGCACTAATGAACTATTACTTGATGATTAAACACCAAAAATGACATTCTTTCCTAAACTAGAATAATGTATCCTTATGTACAAAGAATACATGAGATAAATGTTTTTGTCAATAATTAAAAAATATTCAACTAAAATCAAGAAAGATTGATAATTAGAAGCTGTGTACTTCTCACCAAAGACTTATGATTCACCCTTTCTTAGTTTATTAGAGAATTCTACTTACTTATTGTAATGTTTATTTTCTTACTTGGTTACTATATTTAAACACATATATATGGTAGGTTTATATTATTAAATACCCAATAAGTATGACCAAAACATCACATATAATGATGAATATACATTGAATAAGAAGCGACTAGTTGCTTGTTCAATTCAGTTAATTGCAGTTAGCTTCCATCGACTTATCTCATGACATGAAAATCTAATAAACACCAATATGATAACCAATATATTTTATTTTAAGAATGTTTTAGAGGTGAATTTCATGTCACACTTTCCATTGGAATTTTATCCTTGTATTTCAATTTTTTTTACCATAGGAACTAAAGATTAATCTTTCTTTATGTTATTATCTTCTTGAAAAAACATTCCCAAAAGGCAATGAATTGTTTTTATCCATTTGTTATTTTTTTATAATATTAATTTAAAATTGGGTATATTAGTGAAAATGATATAATGGTATGTATTCAAAGTTTATGTTCCATCTTTCAATTCACACATATCCAGTGTAAAGATCAATCATTCATATATCACTTCACATTCTCCTCACATGCTTATTTGAGACGAGAAAACATGTGAAATTATTCATGTCTTGTTTCTGTATCCACAATTCACTTCATATGTTGATGAAATCGTTATGATGTAAAAATGAAATGAATCATACATGAGTATTATATAAGCATGTTTCACACCCTTACTTTCTGAGGTGGATCAACAAGTTGTGAGGTTAGAAACACCTTAAATTTCCTATATCAGAGTATTGTACAAAAGCACCCGTACTACTCTTATAAACTCATTCTAATAAGGGAACTGAATTTATACAAAATTACTCATAGTGTAATTGTGGTATTACTTTCCATTTTTTATAGAAACAAAATAGATTATATTAACTCTTTTATCATGATTACTGAATATAAATTAGTAATTATTTTAATCATTAAATGTCTCCCACTATTTTATTGATGTCTATTATCACTCACTAATAGACATATAATACTTAGTAACTTGAGTACTCTAGATACTAGGATCCTTTAAATATCTCCTCATAGTCTACATAGTATGGCTACACTACTACTCATAGAGTTCCAAGGTAGGCACTAGGATAATAAAACGCATTAACTCGTGACTCCTTGATATGTTGAGTGAAGTTCTAACTTCTAAAATCATAAACATGATTTAGTCAATGCTTTTACTTTATTTTACAATGATCTAGTTATGGATACTTCTTTTTTATCATATTTAGTTAATTCAACCCATCAATCTCATAATAAATACCTTGTAGTAGGAGAAACCCTCAACTAGGGATGATGAACACCCTATACACCTATTTTTTTTGAAAATTCAAACGATGGAAGGTGTTTGTGACTTAATGTTTATTTAAGGGTTTTTAATTATTTCTCATTGAATGAAACCATTTTCTATCTGATATGAACGTACTATGTGATCACTCTCATAATTGATCATGAACTAACTAGAAAAATCTCATCTCATATTAGATTGATTTAATCTATAAATTTTACTTTATTATTTTATGTGATCGTGCTTGATTTCAAATGAAAAAAACAATAATAAATAATTTGTAAAATAAGGAAACTATAAAACTGATCTTGATCATTTAATATTTGTTGATCCATTTTTACTAAATGAATCAACCATGATCTAAGGGGTATAATATCTAAGTTTGGTATTGACTCATGTTGTAGATTTCACCCTGACCCAATGTAACAACATATCTTCTAGAATACCACCTCATTTGCGCATGATCCACATCTTACAGCATTCTTCATCCCTCTTAATAATAATACATAAATACTCACACACAAGAAAAAGGGTCTCGGGAGTGCATAATATAGAAAAATAAATTTTTATATAGATGCATAGATCCTTATATATATAATGATGAATATTGTAGATGAATGGAATGTATAATTAATTAATTAAATACAAAAATCACATGAAATTTCAATTAATAATTAAAAAAAATAAATACCCGATATACATTGGCCTGTCTTTATTTAAGACCAGTCGATGTGCAATTAAATGTGAAATAAAAAAATAATTTTGCAATAAATTTATGTTAAGGGTGTTATTTGAAATAAAATAATTTTGTTAAAATTCTTAATTCAAATAAAACCATCACTTGGTACCAATTTTAATTTTTAAATATATTACAAAAAGTTTAACATATTTTGAAAACAAAAACATACATATACTTACACAAAGAAATTTTTTATTCCTAGGCCCCGTGTAACTTGGATATGACTGGGTGGGTCGGGGCATGAATTTCTGAGACCTATTCTAGGTTTGGAAGGATCCACCTACCTCATTTTGGGTCGATTTTATCATGATAGTGGGTGTTCAGTTACCGGTTCTTTCTAGACATGCCGATAGAGGAAGGAGGTGGCTGACCAGGGGAATTGTACATGGTGGGGACTAGTTGGAGGAGACCAAATATGGCCGTAAAATTTTCAGATGAGGGTGTGGGGTGGTGTTCAATTGGGTCAGAAGTCAGGATGAGTGGGATTAGGATGGGAAAGGGGGCAGTCTTTCAATGGCAGGAGAACCTGATTGGAGGTCACGATGTCAAGGGAATTTGTCAACATCACCACATTTGTTTAGAGGGATGACACTCTTGGGGGATCAATAGTATTGGGGAATGCTAGATAGAAATGGGGCCTTATGATGAGTCCACCATGGTGGAATTTCCTAGATCTGGCATTGGAGAGTGATGCGTCATGCAAGGGAAGTGTTGGGATTGAAAATGATTGTCCCACTAGTGCAGCGATAATAACAAGATAAAATAAAGTAAAAAATGTGGAAATAAATGAACACCATATGTAATGTGGAAAACCCCCAAATTTAAAGGGGAAAAACCATGGTAAAATAGCTGAATCAATATGGGTAAAATTAGGTACACGCACTCTCACTATTACAAGGAGAAAGGTCCTTATAAAATCTCACTTGAATAAGTGGAGAAACCACATTATAACATACCAGTCAAACTGGCGATGTGAGAAGATAAGAGTGAAAGTGATAATAAGACCATTCGATGAGATCCCCATTTATAGGCTTCTGCCCACCTTCCCAACACCTTTTCCTTTGACTTTTCCCACTAGAAATTAGGTGGAGCTTCCCACCAGCCATCTACCACCACCTTCCCCTCATTAAAAAAGGAGGGGGGAAATTCCATCTGTGGAAAATAACTACCTTTACATCTCCCACTTATAGATTTTATTGAGAACCAATCACATCTCCACATATCCTTTATATATTCTAAATCATACTGTTCATATCTCTATAAGTCCACTTGAGGATCTACACCATCTGAACTTATAAGATTCAACCAACTTCATCAGGAAGTCTACCATATTTTCTTTAGTGTGATTTTTTCTACATATTCACACTTCTTTCCTCCATGATATCAGAAAATAAGTGATAATATACCCCAATTTGTTTATCCTATAATGAAAATATGGATTCCTTGCAATGTGAAAGGCTCTCTGACTATCACAAAACAATAGAATATTCTTCTGTCTGGGACCAATCTCTTCCAAAAACCTTCTCATCCAAATATTCTATTTACAAGCTTGCATAGATTCCATGTACTATGTCTCCATCATGGATAATTCCAAAAATGAATATAAATACGAAATCCAGCTCATAGATCCTCCTACAATATTAAAAACATAATCAGTAGTGGATTTCCTCTAGTTAGAATCACATTAAAAATTAAAATCAAGATATCCTATAAGTGAAATATGATCCTAAATAACATAATTCAACATTTGAAGTCTCCTTGATGCATCTCAGGATCCTCTTCATTGTGATCCAATGATCCCGTCCTATATTCTTCATCTACCAACTACTCCTACTATATGTACAATGTTTGGTCTAGTACAAACCATAACAAAGATAAGAGTACCCACTACTAATGCGTACATTAGTTGATACATCTCCATCCTCTCTACTTCATTGTTAGGAATCATGATTAAGGACAACTTGTTATTAATGGGATGTGGGGTGGAGATTATATTACAATATTTCATGTTGAATCATTTCATGAATTTCAATAAGTAATTGTTCTGTGATAGCCAAATCTTCCCATTATTTCTATGTCGATAAATATGCATCCTAAGAAATTTTTTTATTGTCCTAAGTCCTTCATATCAAACTACCTAGCCAATCGTGCCTTTTTCTATGAGATCTGATCTTTTTTTTGTGGCTTGAAAGCAACATGTCATCCACATACAATGGAAGAATAATGAATTCATTTCCATCTGAACCCCTGAAATATAAAAAAGGATTTAAATGAATTATGTTGTATCCATGAATCATGATATACGAATATAATATATTGTACCAAAACCTTGGTTTCTGTTTGAGACTGTACATAGATTTTTTCAACCTACAACCCAAGTTCTATTTTCCTTCTTTTGAAAAAAAATTCAGCTAGAGCATATAGATCTTTTAATCAAGATCACTATAGAGAAAAACATTATTCATATCCAACTTCTCAATATATAAAATTTATATAGAATGCATCTCCTGAACTATCTGAATAGTTGTTAATATAACATTAGGAAAAAATATTTCATTTAAATCAATACCTTTTTTATGAGAATATCCTTTGACCACTGGTCTTTCATGATATCTTACAACTTATTCCTTTCCATTCGACTTGATCTTAAATAACCATTTGTTTCTGATATCCTTCCTTTCATTATCTAATGCAAAAATATCCCAAGTCTTGTTCTTGTACAGGGATTCATGTTTCTCCTATATCGCTTCCATCTATGAGGATATATCTGGACTCTGGATCACCTCCACAAAATAAGATGGATCTTCATCCTTTATCAATAAGTAGTATGAAATATTAATCTCATTGACATAGTATAAATTACATGATGGTTCTATTTTCTCCCAAGTTTCCCATCATGGTCCAGACATAACTGGTACTTGATCTTCATGCTCTAGTAATGCCTTAGAGGAAGTTGGTCCTTCCTTGGATTATACATCTACTCCGACTATTATAGTTTCTATATTCTCTTTGTTTATGTCTCAATAAATTTTCATTTGCACCTTATATTTTGAAAAAATTCTATCTCAACTAATGATAAGTTTTATGGAAGTGAGGTCCCATAGATGATACCCCTTCACACCATCAACATACCCTAAAAGATACATTTCCTAGATCCCAAATCCAACTTCGAACTTTCCTGGTCATTAAACAATGAATATACATGAATTCCAGAATTATGTAATTGAGAATAGTCAGTGTGTTTACCAGTCAACATCTCTATAGGTGTCTTCAAGTAAATCACAATTTAAGTAGATAATATGATCATATTATAGGAAATACTCACCACTACTTCCCAAAAAGTCTTAGAAATTATTGCAGTATTCAAGACCTCCCTTGTTCTATCAAAAAGGGTTATATTCATCCACTCTTCCAATCCATTATTATGAGGAGTGTATTCCACCATGAACAATATCTTGATTCATTCATGTTGACAAAAAGTATCAAACACTTCACTTGTATATTATCCACCATTGTCAGTCCTCATACACTTGATCTTATTTCTAGATTCAAGTTCCTTACACACTTTGAACTCTTTGAAGGCTTAAAAATCATCCACCTTCCTCTTGATTGGGTATTCCCAAAATCTCATGTAATAATCATTAATGAAGTATACAAAGTACATTGCTCCTCATAGGGATATAATTTGTTCTTTCCAAACAACGAAATATATCAACCCTAAGTTCTATTTGCTTCGTGTTGTTGACATCCCAAACTTTAACCCGTATTGATTACTCAAAACATAGTGCTCAAAAAATGGTAACAATACCATTGTAATCCTAGGAACCAACTTATGATCTGAAATAAGACTATTTTCTCATTTTGACATATGGAAAAGCTTTAGATTCTATAACACTGTCAACACTACTATCGGGGTAGTTTATGAAACAACTATATCTACCTCCTTGTATGTTTCACCCATGAGAATATACATGTTATTTGAATATTATCTTCCTTTATTATAGAAATCACTCACTTCAAAATTCTCATCACTCCATTATTGATGAGATTCTTGCATCTGATGTCATCAAATTGTCCTAAAGACAATATGCACTTTTTAAAACCCATCACATGGCATACTGATTGGATGGTTCAAACAAATCCATCATGCGTATTCAACTTGAAGATATTAAATCCAATGATCTTAAGGGTGTGATTATTCTACATGTATATAATTTATTACCAGATAGTTTTATACTAATAAAACCATTCTCGTCAAGATGTCATGTTCCATGTTTCTCCCGAGTCAATTATCCATGCGTCGTTGAGAAGCTGTCTGCTTCTAGCAGTCATCACCACTTCACTAACTAGTACATCTCCATTTATAGAATTACTCACCACATTTTCATCCATTTAATATTTTTTCTCCCACTAGAACCATTCTACATAATCACATTTTCTGGATTTTCACCAATTTCCAGTAGGTAATTATCCTTCTGCATCATTTCCTGCATCTTTATTTTCTACAATGAAAAATTATTCGCATTGAATTTATCAATATCAAATTTCACCACCATATAGACATGCTGTCAATATAGAACCTAATATGTTTCATAATGGTGTATTTAATAATTTCAATATTTTTTTTATAATGTGACGTATCACATGAATTTGAAATCACAGAGCATACTCAGATTTATGAGAATTATTAATACCTAAAAATGTGAACAAAACCAGGCTAGAACCTTCCTTTAATACAAGGAAGCTATTCAGGAAAGGTTGCACTATATAAAGATATCAAAGATGGGATATATCTTGGATAATGGCATGAGGGGAGGGCTGAGAACCGGTAGGGTGGATAGGAAGAGTTCATTGACAAGGGAAGTTTTTGTACCCTATGTCAAAAATTCCCTTTTTTAAATTAAAAACTTATGTTGGTAGCCCTACAGTATTTTAATTTTTTTTTAATTTTTTCTAAGTCTCCCACCCCTTAACTTTTAATTTATTTTTTTTATTTTCTTTGATCTGAGTCTTCTAGACAACCCCAGTTTAATTTTTATCTTTTCACTTTTTTGTCTTCAAAAATCATATGTTTTTAGGATTGAAAAATTTGTGTGATTCCAAAAATTAGTGGAACTATCAGCCTCCTGTCGGGGAACTGTTCTGGCCACTAGAAACCATTTGGAATAGTGGGTTTCGATAGTAAAATAAAAATTGTTTATATATATACACTCTACATAAATCAAGCTCACGATCCGTCATTAGGTCATCAAATCACCATATCTCAATTATCCAAAATCAAATCAGATATTCTTCTATGACATTGAGACCATCACAATGCCCTCTTCAAGAATATAATAAAAAATTAATATTTGTTGACTTAAGAACTATTGGAGTTGGTTCCCTACAAACCAACTTCTTTTTTACTTTATGATAAACATGTACTCATTGGATGAATATTAATAAACTACTTATCACATTAGGATTGTTCTTCTGCATGACATAGTATGTGATAATTTCATAAGAATATTTGTCACACTAAAAGGTCATAGTGGATCCCTGCTATGATGAGAACCTGGAAGTGCCATGACACTATTCTTGAATATATGTTATATAGACGAATGATATAATTTGAAGGGACACAAATGATAAAGGCTATCAGGGGTGGGGACTCATGAAACTTTTAGGCACCTTCTCATGGTGTGCACCCTTGTTAATATCCAGGATAATATTATGAGAACAAGACCCACCAGTAAGAAATCCACATTCATAAGTGTCATTGGATGTTTCTATATGTGGACATGTGTATTGTTACTTAGACTTTAATTTTATTATTAATTGGTATTATGAATCACACACTAAGATGTATTGATTAAAATCGTGATGATAGATGTTTGCGGTGAGGTAGGATATGTTGGGTGCATCACGAGTAATACTACATTAGTGAATAATGTGAGAAAGGATTTGTCACTTCTACAGAAGTAGATATCTTAAGCACTTTTATGGAAATGATATAGCCTAAATAAATCCATATCCATGGTGTTCACTAGGAAAGTTCAATTCTGGAAGTCAAAGAATGAGAAATTGAGTACACGTGTTGACGGTACTTGCATGCAACCCGCTAGATTGGAGATATTGGGAAAAAGGGATTATATTACACGGTAAGAATTTGTATGAGGTGACATATCATTATAACATAAACTTATTTTTCTTGGGTTCCTTTACCCACTTTTAGATAGTAATCTTGGACTTTAGTCAAGCCCCCCTAATGCCAATGAGAAAGAGGCCTAGAGGGTCACACACTAAGTGAATCCAATATCCCAGTTAAATAATTTATTTATTTAACAAGTTGAATAAATATTATTCCTGTTTGTGGATTAATAATTGTTCAAGTATGCATGATTGTATTTATTTTATCGCAAGTATTCAAGATAATATATTGTGGAAAAACTATTTACTTATAAAAAAATAATGCAGTTATATTTATTTAAAAAAATAAATAGTCATTATTCATGGCCTGATAAATATTGAGGAGGATTGGCGGACCAAGTTATGGGTTTGGTGAGAATTAATATAAAATATTATTTAGTTAATTAATGCTTAAATATAACATGAAAGTTAAGAAAATGTCATGTAAATGATAGCATTTCTATTATTATTTTTCATGGGTTTTTCACATAGAATAATAAATTAATTAATGACACCTATACTAATTATTTATTATTACCTGGTGAATTAAATTCATTAAGAACATATCCTGAAAATAATATAATTTCTATTATTATCTGACATGGGGTTTTCACATGGAATAAAAAATTAAGTAACGACACATGTGCTAACTATTTATTATTACCAAGTGAATTAAATTCCCCATTATGTTTTTATTATCTATATAAGATAAGGGGTCATTCTACTAGTTAAACAATCGTTGTGTGCACAAAATCATTGGAGAAAAGTTCTAAATCCTAGAGAACTCTTCCCTATCTAAGAATGCTCTCATGAACGAGAGAGATTATAAGGACCCATCCTTAAACATTATATAATCTTGAATTAAATGGATAATTCACATTGATGATCTTTTCAGGTTTAGAGTTTTAGAGAATTAGGTCATAATATTTACATAACAACATGAACATTACATGTAGAAAATTCTACTCAGTATCCATTTTTTTCATAAAATAAAAACTCTTAAAAAAAGAGTCATGTCTAGTTCCATGTTTTAGATAGCATGACTTTTTTGATCCCCTCTTTGACCCTTATTCATCTTCATGTCCTGTGGAAAAAATTTAAAAAACATGGGATGAGCATAAAAAACTCAGTAAGGGATATAAAACAAGGAATGAAAACATTATCCCATCAATAAATACAAAATAATGAAACCATATATTTCAATCATAACATACCTCATGAAATCATATGATTTATGAACAACACATAGAAATCATAAATCATAAAGGTAACTTACAAAATAAATAGCATACTTACATTGTAGCTATCACAACTACAGAGGGAAGCATATTTAGAATACCCATCACAGTATATTCCCAAAATCTCTTAGGAGAAACATTAACGTTTACCTCCATCATGTTACCCAATGCATTGGAGAGCTATCTCAGGCTCACCCGCCCTAGGTTTATCACAGAACTACCCGTATACGTAAACAATTCCCAATATCCATAACATATTTATAACCCATAAAATAAACATAATAGAAAATAACATTTCCACATTTCAATCACAATATATCATTTCAAAATATTGACAAAATCAAAGATTTTATCAAACCCTTTTCAAAGCCATTTAAAATATTAAATAAAGAGATTTTTGAAGAAAAGTGTCTCATACCACTTTGAACCTTTTGAAAGAAATTTCAATTTCAAAACATTAATGTCCATATGAATAAATCCTTAAAACCATTTTTGAAACATGGACATTAATGTGAAAAAATTATAAGAATAAACCTTTAAAACATTTAAAATGATATTTTAGTTAAAGAGTTTTTAACAAAATGAGAGACCCAAGAATACAAATAATTGAGGAATAAAATTTAATCAGAACTTAATAATATCATGAAAATAAATGTATTCATGATATAATATGCCGAAGGTCAATATATACACCATATAAGAGTGTATTGATGCATATCAACAATGAAGTCTCAATGGAAATGTAGATTGAGACGAAATCCCTTATAAAGACGGTATCCTTAGATTAAGGACAAATAAATTACATAATTATGTGTGAAAAATATAAATACACCAAATAAAAGTGTATATTATGTGTAAAATAATCAAATTTTATTCACACATATTCATAACAGGACATAATCAAGAAGTATATGTTTAACCCAAAAATTGAAATTGGGTTAAGAAGTTTTCTTACAGAAATTCGATAGCATAATGACATCACTTTAAAATTCATAAAATAAGTTGATGAGATAGAAAAGGATATCTCATCACTTGGAAATAAAATTTACATCAATAAGGATATAGAAGAACATATCTCAATATAAAAATATGTAAATTAAAAGACATAACAAAAAGAAGTCATTTAAAAAGAGGAGGGTGAAAGGTTCCCTTACCGATTTGGTAACTTGCGAAACATACACCCCATGAAAGAAAGATCACACAATGAATATGAAAATGCCCATAAACTAAACTATATTACACAAAGAATACAATCTTGGGAAGTACATCCACCACACAAAAGGAAATAGTGGCTAATATAGCATTAATCTCACGTGAATAAAAAGTGAGATGAAAAATCCCTTACCATGTTGTAATCAATCGAGTTGTATGAGAAAAGTTAATAAACACCAAATTAATCACAGAATACCATTAATATAAATATAATCATGATAATATATATCAAATGTCAGTATACAATACACCACATTCAATAAATAAGTGGTGAACAATGGAAATCTCACGAAATTAAAAGTGAGATAAGAAACCCCTTACCTCGTGTCCAACTTGACTCGTATGTTCCTTGTTATTATTGAATAATAAAATTAAGTTAACTTCTACTTGATTAATAAACTTTTTAATTTTATTATTAATTTTATATCACTTATTACCTTGCAATAACAGTTAGTTAAATTATTTGAGTTCATATCATACATTTTGTCGATGTTTGGAATTTGAGTTAAAAATGAACTTGTTATAATTACAATTTGTCCATGTGGTAAAAACTCAATTATATACAGAATAATATTAATTATTTAAATATCATATATATCACATATATCCAGTGTATACATGTATTTATATTAGTACATAACATTTTGAGATAAGAAATGAAATGCACCGTTCATAGAGACGGTAAGCCGTACGTACGCATGAACACTACTTTCATTTAATATTTAATATTTAATGGAAGGAAAACTTAATGATAGATAGATATATTATAATTAAAGTATAATATCATATGTAATATCATTAACTACATCCTTCATACATCTCTCATAAGGCATTAATGAGTCATATCACTTTGAGGGGGCGGTAGTCCGCACTTCCTAAAATGAAATTATCGCGTTTATCCATTATGGAAACCATAAAGGTATGCTATAAATAAAAATACAGAAGCATAAGGAAAATATAAACATAATATATATCATATATAAATACAGTTCCATCATAGTGCCCACCATGATAGGCGGTAGGTGTTAATTGAACAATCATCGTTTCGTGAGGCGTTAGTTTTCCCTCCATAGAAACATTATGTTCTTTACCAATTAGATGGAGGTGTGTGTAAGTGTAGTTAGAATACTTCTCATAAAAAAATACTAGTATATTTAGGATACATGTTTTGTTATAAAATAAAGGAATAAAAATAGTTTATGGGGTTGGAGAAGTAAAATAAAACAAAATAACTTAAGAGAAGACGTTACCTTTAAATTGGGAAACTCCCTTTGGTTTGAAACAAAATGGTTTCTTGAAGTGTTTTCTGACTAAGTTACGGCTTCTAGGATGAAGATAGGGATCTTGGGAGCTTATTGGAGAAGAGTTTTAATGATCCAAAGGCTTGAGAAGTGTGAGAAATGGGTTATAAGTGAGGGATTTTTATAAGGGAGAGGAGGGGCTCTTTAGGAAAGTTTGAAAAAATTATTTTATTATAACATCATCTTCAGTTTATAAAGGTCAAATATTCGTTAAAATCATATTTAAGATGACTAATGGTAGAAATAAAATAATCCAATAAAAATTGGATAGGTTTTGGATATTGTTTTGATATTTTTAATCTTACTTATTTAAATCATTTATTAATTATGTAAATATTGCATCATTATTGTGTCATAAATAAATTATATTATTTTGTCTCAAAAAATTATAAAACAAATACCATGATTTAGTAAATATTTTTATCTTTCCAAAGAATATTTATAGTCGAAAATATAACTTATATAACCCCATGTAAAAATCTATTTACTAAAAGTTATTTGTTTATGTCATTTTTGTCTTTACTTTAAATTAATTAATATAAAGTGTCATTATTACTCCCATATGGCTCCATGGGGTCCCAAATTCAACCCAAGGATGACCATGGTCAGATATGTATTAGAAAATAGGATTAAGACACATGTTAGGGTAATTTAAAATTATTATAATATTATATTTTACCCTTATTTACAATATTTACCCTTTAATCATGTTAAATAAAATATTTACTGAAGTAAATATTTAAAATGTCTAAAAATAAAAGTTACCTATTTACACAATTTGCACCTAATGATTCCAAATATGGAATCCATTTTCCCAAATTAAAAACATAGAAGTGGGAGAAATTAATTTAAAATTAATTCCCGCAATTAAAACAAATAGCCTATTTTTAGGAAATAATAACTATCAAAAGATTGACACTTGTTTATGTCCAATTTCAAAATAAAATTACTTCAAATGACCAAAATTAGATTAAATGGTAAAAATATATTCTAATTAATCTTTAAAACTAATTAAAAAGATAATATAACCATATAAATAAATTATATTAAAAGACACTTTTGAATTAAAATATAGTATTTTCACTATTCATTAAAAAATAAACATTATCAGAAAAATACCAAAATTTCATCCAAAGTAACTTTTGGTGTCCCGATTCTAAAAACGAATTTTTATTTTGTCAAATAGAACATATAAAAGTGAAAAAAACTAGATTTAAAGAGGGTTCTCCATTAAAAGGCGGTAAATCGACCTTTTAGTGAATATTAGAGTATTTATGCTTAAAATCGAATTCTTTACTTATTTTAAGCCTCTAACTTTTATTGGATAAGTGTAAAAATATTCAACAAACATGTATAATAATATTATAGTTAGTTCTACTAATTTCCTATAATACAATGTCTAGGCGTTAACTACCATTTAAAATAATAATATTATATTATTAGTGTGCAACGTAAGATTTCAAAGAAACCCATTGTTGCGTATCAGGTAATCCATCGAACATAACGCCCCCTTTAATGTATAATTAATATTTAATTCACAAAAAATAATAAGTATGAAAAATTTCATGTTCTTTATTTACCTGGGATGTTACATCCTTCCCCCCTTTTGGGAATTGTGTCCTTGTAATTTTAAAACTGGGATTGAAAATTTCATTAAAATTCCCACATTGGAAAAGAGTCAGTAAAACTATCACTTTAATAGAATGAAAGAGAAGTACAAAATTCACCCAAGATAACTCATACTCGGATTCCATGTAGGAAAATATGGATATGGAAGAGAGAACAAACGATCAAGTTCTGATGGAGAGTGGTAGAAAAAATGATTTGGAGAAAGTTAACCACCAAAAAGTCACAAACTTATGATGTGTTAAATGGTCTTTGATTGCCCAGTAGGAAACGTAAACCAAAAAACATTTTTGTTTTATGTTCCTTTTCATAATTTTGAGGAATTCATTTACTACATAGGATAAGAACATAATGAAATATACTTACTTTCAAGTAGAGTTTCATCATTTAATAAGTTTATACCAAAAACTAATCTTTTATACAAAAAATGAGCATTCAAAAAGACTTGGTGAAATCAAAAGCACAAGAATCATATTATAGTGAATCACATAATCCACAAAAGAAGAACTGTATATTTACCTTGTCTTTAAACATCAAATAAAACCAAAATGGTTAGTAAGAGATCATATAATCCCCAAAAAAGGATAATACTTTATAAAACAATTACTACTCTTAATCTCCAAAATTCAACAAAAGTACCCAAAGTTCAAGAAATACCATTCAATACATAATTGTCCTTAAAATTTTTCAAAATAATTCAAACTAAGATTGAAACCCAAAACTCAGAAGGATTTAATCTCATAGTCTTCCACAGTAAATCTTAACATTTATCTCCATATAGCATAGACTACTCTTATCATCTCATACTAAAGTGTAATTAACCTAATTGCATATTCTCTATGATAGGTTAGTCATTTCCATAAATAACCCAGATATCCATGTTTACAAAATAAAACATAAATTCTTCCAAAAATAATATTTCAACCATTACCCCATAATTTAAATCCCATATTATTCCATTTTCCATAGGTATATATTGTCCCCAAAAGTGATAACCTCTTCCAGAATCAATTTTATCACTTAATCACCAAATCATTTTATTATACTAAGGATATTCATTAGATAAAACATAAGATCCCAAATAAACTTATTCTTGATCAATAATATCATTTAACTAAAAATAATAAGTCATACTAAACAGGGACTTCATGAAGTCTTGTGGTAGGCGATAAATCCCAATCACACTTTGGTTATGGGTTCAATCCCCGTAGCTTTGTATGATGCGATGGGTTGTCACACGGTCTGCGTGTTTTCCTTTATATAAAACTCAAAAATAACCCTAACATGTTTTAACCTCAATGGTTTTCCTCATACCTCTCATTATCATCCTAAATCATTATGATATACACATCTTAATTCTTAATGTCTTATATATATTGTCACTTTTTTAAATTTCACCACCATATGATAAAATGAAACTGTCCCCAGAATAAATAACATCATACCTTGATCATGGTGTCCACTTGGTTTTATTGTTATTTATTTCATGTAGGTAGAAGGTCCATGCAATGAAATAATGATTTAGAGATCCTTGAAAACCATTTGCTTCCTTTATCCAAATACACCTTGTACAACTTGGGTCATATGGGTGTTCATAGAAAAATAGTTTTGGAAAATAATCATGTATGACATATAGTTTCAAAACATCTGATAAAACATGATTTCTATAAAATAGTCAGACAAAATATGAGTGGAAACTTTCAATTAACGGTCCTTTTAAAATACCATAAGTATGTGTTAAGATAAAATATTGTAAAAGAAAATATAAATAGGTTGTTCAAGGGTATTCTTATTCAACACCATTTTTAAAATCATAAAATTCTTAAAAATATTGTGATAAGGTAAAATATTTGAAAATTCCTTGAAAATATTTACCTTTCTTGAAAATATGAGAATATTCTAAAAATAGGATTTGATTAAATAAAAACCATGATCCACAATTATATCTGGGTATAGTGGAGGTGTTTTATATCTCAAACAATTTCTTTCAAGTGAGTTGTTTGTTAGAAAAAGTTTCACAGTCATCCGAATATGACTTTGAAATAATTATTGCAAGAAAGTCATCAGGAAGAGATAAGAATGTTGTTTGAAATATTCCTACTTCCATTTGTAACATACTTTCCTTGATCTGAAAAAAGTTATAAAACAAGGATTTAACTGAAATAATAGACATAAGGACTAACCATGTGTTTAACAAAAACTCTTAATCCCTAAAGTTGTCTAAACCGACCTTTGATACCAACTATAAGGACCTGTCCTTAAACATTACATAATCTTAAATTAAATGGATATTTAACATTGAGGATATTTCCAGTTTTAAAGTTTTAGAGAATTAGGTCATAAGATTTACATAACAATATGAATATTACATGTATACAATTCTACTCAGTATCCATTTTTTTCATAAAATAAAAACTCTTGAAAAAAATAGTTATGTCTAGTTCCATGTTTTAGATAGCATGACTTTTCCTTTATCCCATCCTTGACCCTTATTCATCTTTAAGTCCTATGGAAAACATTTCAAAAACATGGGATGAGCAAAAAAAGATCAGTAAGGGATATAAAATAAAGAATGAAAACATTATCCATCAATAAATACAAAATAATAAAACCATACTTTTCAATCATAACATACCTCATGAAATCATAAGATTTATGAACAACACATAGAAATCATAAATCATAAATTTAACTTACAATATAAATAACATACTCACATTATAGCTATCACATCTACAGAGGGAGTGACATTTGGAATACCCATCACAGTATATTCCCTAAATCTCTTAGGAGAAACATTAACGTTTACCTCCGTCATGTTACCCAATGCATTTGAGAGCTATCTCAGGCTCACCCGCCCTAGGTTTATCACGGAACCACCTATATATGTAAACAATTCCCAATAACCATAACATATTACTAACCCATAAAACAAACATAATATAAAGATAACATTTCCACATTTCAATCACAATATATCATTTCAAAATATTGACAAAATCAAAGCTTTTATGAAACCATTTTCAAATCCATTTAAAATATTAAATAAATAGATTTTTGAATCAAACTGCCCCATACCACTTTGAAGATTTTGAACAAAATTTCAATTTCGAAACATTCATTTCCATATGAATAAATCCTTAAAACCATTTTAAAACATGGACATTAATGTGAAAGATTTCGAAGAATAAACCTTTAAAACATTTAAAATGATATTTTAGTTAAAGAGTTTTTAACAAAATGAGAGACCCTAGAATAAAAATAATTGAGTAATAACATTTAATAAGAACTTAATAATATCATTAAAATAAATTTATTCATGATATAATATGCCAATGTTCAGTATATACACCATATAAGAGTGGATTGGTGCATATAAACAAAGAAGTCTCAATGGAAATTTAGATTGAGACGAAATACCTTATAAAGATGGCATCCTTAGATTAAGGATAAATAAATTACCTAATTATGTGTGACAAATATAAATACAAACAATATAAGTGGATATTAAGTTTAAAAAAATCAGAGGTTATTCACACATATTCAGAGCACGACATAATCAAGAAGTAGATGTTTAACCCAAAAATTGAAATTGGGTTAAGAAGTTTTCTTATAGAAATTCGACAGCCTAATGGCATCACTTTAAAATTCAGAAAATAGTTTGATGAGAGAGAAAAGGATATCTCATCACTTGGACATAAAATATACATTAATAAGTATATATAAAAACATATCCCAATATAAAAATATGTAAATTAAAAGACATATCAAAATGAAGTCTTTTAAAAAGAGGAGGGTGAAAAGTTCCCTTACCAATTTGGTAACTTAGGAAACATAAACCCCATGAAATAAATATCACACAATGAATATGTAAATACCCATAAATTAAAGTATATTACACAAAGAATACAATCATGGGCAGTACATCCACCACACAAAATGAAATAGTGGCAAATATAGCATGAATCTCACGAGAATAAAAAGTGAGATGAAAAAACCCTTACCACGTTGTAATCAATCGAGTCGTATGAGAAAAGTTAATAACCACCACATTAATCACATAATACCATGAATATAAAGAGAATCATGATAATATATATAAAATTTCAGTACACAATACACCACATGCCATAAATAAGTAGTGAACAATGGAAATCTCACGAAATTAAAAGTGAGATAAGAAATCCCTTACCTCGTGTCCAACTTGACTCGTATGTTCCTTGTTCATCCTGAATAATAAAATTAAGTGAATTTATACTTGATTAATAACCTTTTTAATTTTTATTATTACTTTTATATCACTTATTATTTGCAATAACAGTTAGTTAATTATTTGAGTTCATATCCGACATTTTGTCGATGTTTGGAATTTGAGTTAAAAATGAACTTGTTAAAATTACTATTTGTCCATGTGGTCAAAAATATATGTTCTAAAGAATGATATTAATGATTTAGATATAATATATATCATATATATACAGTTTATACTTGTATTTATATTAGTACAAAAAATTTTTAGATAATAAATGAAATGCACCATTCATAGAGACGGTAAGCCATACGTACGCATGAATGCTACTTTCATTTATATTTAATATTTAATGGAATTAAAACATAATTATACATATATATATTATAGTTAAAGTATAATATCATATATAATATCATTAATTACATCATTTATACATCACACATAAGACATTAACGAGTCATATCACTTTGAGGGGGCAGTAGTCCGCACTTTCTAAAATGAAATTATCGCGTTTACCCATTATGAAAACCATAAAGGTATGATATAAATGAAAAATACAGAAGAATAAGGAAAATATAAACATAAAATATATCATATATAAATACAGTTCCATAAAAATGTCAACCATGAGAGGCGGTAGGAGTTAACTGAACAATCATCTTTTCATGAGGCGTTAGTTTTCCCTCCACAGAAACATTATGTTCTTTACCCATTAGATGGAGGTGTGTGTAAGTGTAGTTATAATACTTCTAATTACAACATACTAGTATATTGAGGATAATATTCTTGTTATAAAATAAATGAATAAAAAGAGTTTAGGGGGTTGGATAAGTAAAACAAAACAAAATAACTTAAGAGAAGACGTTACATTTAAATTGGGTAACTCCCTTTGGTTTGAACCAAAATGGTTTCTTGAAGTGTTTTCTGCCTAAGGTAAGGCTTCTAGGATGAATATAGGGATATTGGGAGCTTATTGGAGAAGAGGTTTCATGATAAAAAGGCTTGAGAGGCGTGATAAATGGGTTAGAAGTGAGGGTTTTTTATAAGGGATAAGAGGGGCTCTTTAGGAAAGTTTGAAACAATTATTTTATTATAACCTCATATTCAGTTTCTAAAGGTCAAATATTTGTTAAAATCAATGTTAATATGACTAATGGTTGAAATAAAATAATCCAATAAAAATTGGATAGGTTTTGGATATTGTTTTGATATTTATAATCTTATTTATTTAAATCATTTATTAATGAGGTAAATATTGTATCATTATTATGTCATAAATAATTTAATTTATTTTGTGTCCAAAAATTATAAAAAAATACCATGATTTAGGAAATATTTTTAGTTTTCCAAATAATATTTATAGTCTAAATGATAACTTATATAACCCCATGTAAAAATTTATTTACTAAAATTTATTTGTTTATGTCATTTTTGTCTTTACTTTAAATTAATTAATATAAAATGTCATTATAACTCCCATGTGGCTCCATAGGGTCCCAAATTTAACCTAATGATTCCAATGGTTGGATATGTATCCCCCAATAGGATTAGTGCACATGTTAGGGTAATTTAATATTATTATAATATTATATTTTACCCTTATTTACTATATTTACCTTTTAATCATGGTAAATAAAATATTTACTGAAGTAAATATTTAAAATGTCTAAAAATAAAAGTTACTTATGTACACAATTTGGAACTAATGATTCCTAATATGGAATAAATTTTTCCAAATTCAAAACATAGAAGTGTCAGAAATTAATTTAAAATTAATTCCCTCTATGAAAACAAATAGCGTGTTTTTAAGAAATAATAATTATCAAAAGATTGACACTTGTTTATGTCCAATTTCAAAATGAAATTACTTCCAATGACCAAAATTATATTAAATTATAAGAATATATTCTAATTAATCTTTAAAACAAATTAAGAAGATAATATAACCATATAAGTAAATTATATTAAATGATAATTTTGAATTAAAATACAATATTTTTCACTATTCATTAAAAAATGAACATTATCAGAAAAATACCAAAATTTCATCCAAAGTAAATTTTGGTGTCCCGATTCTAGAGAAGAATTTTATTTTTTCAAATAGAACATATAAAAGTGACAAAACTAGATTTAAATAGGGTTCTCCATTAAATGGCGGTAAATCAACCTTTTAGTGAATATTAGAGTATTTATGCTTAAAATCAAATTTTTACTTATTTTAAGCCTCTAACTTTTATTGGATAAATGTAAAAATATTTGAAAAAAAATATAATAATATTTTAGTTAGTTCTATTAATTTCTTCCAATACAACAGCTATGCATTAACTACCATTTTAAAAAATAATATTATATTATTAGTGTGCGATGTAAGATTTCAAAGAAACTCATTGTTGTGTATCAGGTACGCCATCGAACATAGCATCCACTTTAAAGTAGAATTAATATTTAATTCATAAATATTAATAAGTATGAAAAATTTCACATTCTTTATTTACCTGGGATTTTACAGAGATCCTCCTCCACCAGATCAAGGATAATGCTTTACATGTGATTATCAAGGTGATCGAAGGTAGATATCACAAGCCCAAGGATATTTTCCACTAGAACCCGGATACTCCTTTGGTGAGATCTAGAGATACGTGGAGCACATATGGATCACTGCTAGAGGATTCCTATCATTGGATTCTACATCGAAACGAAGCTACACCTCAGACCCGTGGTCAAACGCATCAATGAAGAAATAATCACCTTGGAGGTAATTCTATAATTTAATTAAATTAATTATAAACAAATTATGTCGACCCTATTTTTTCGGTTCTAGTTTATCTCCTTTGTCTCTTATCTTTGTTTCAATTCTATGGATATTTGAATTCATCATTTTTTTGATCCCGGATTAATCATCGATTATAGAAATTTTAAATTTTGGGTACATGCCCATCCTATGCTTCCATTTCACCTAGAACCTACAAGTGGTATCAAAGGGGTCATATTTTCATTTATAATTATTTAAATAATTTGTTGATAATTTACAATTTAATAATTTAGTTTGTCAATTCATATTTCATTATTCATGTAATATAAATTTCATGGTCTATTCCTCTCATATTGTTTCTCATTGATCTAACAGAAATGGATAATTTTATGATTAAAATTAAATTGAGGATCTCATCAAGAGGAACCTACAGTTCTGTATAGATAACACAATAATACACGTCGTGTAGTCAAATATACACGTCATGTATTTATGTTAATTACATCAAGAGTAATTTGAAAATTACTCAAGCCACATGCATAAATGATAAGATATATAGTTAATTCTCACACCGCATATTGACCAGGATAGGTTGGCACATGGTCAACTGGACTACACGTCGTGTATCCCACTAGACATGGTGTGTAGGCCATTTGGGTCAGGGTCAAGTCGTGGATGTCACGACCCATCCTCGGGGCCCGTGCCGTGACTACCCCAAGCCCGCCTTCCATAGGCCAGGGGTTAGCGACTAGCACCAAAGGCGTAAAATCCCGATAACTGGGAAGGCATTGCCTTTATAAAGAAAACAAGCACCACAGAGTACAAGCGGAAGTAAAACACTAAGTACAAAAGAAGAGCTGAAAAGTAAAAGGGGCCGGAAATACAAGCCCAACTGTAAAGTACAACTCGAAAGGGAAAACAGCGACTGAAAAGTAAAGCTGCTACGCTGAGATGTCCACTGGAAATCCCACCTGAAGGGTGGGTACAGATAGCTCTTCTGCTCCTCGGGTCCCACCGTCTGCTCCAAGTATGACCCGCCCAGTGGTCTGCCTCTGGATACCGCCTCGTCGTATAGTCCACCTCCAGGTACCGTCCAGTCCTCGAACACTCGACCTCTGCCAGTACTGGCCGTCGTCTGCAACCAACTAAACGAGGTGCGGGCATAGCCCGTGCAGGGGTGAGTATAACGATACTCAGTAGGGACCCCGAGACCCTCAAGGTCTCACTAAAACCAACAAGGATAAACACAAGAAGATCTCAACAGATAAACCCTACTTAGGTATATGCCCATACATATACCTAAGTTATCAAGTAACCCTTCTCAATCATGAGGAAACACAAGGATTGTGAAAACGACGGATAACCACTACCCGGGTATATGCCCATACATATACCAAAGTTAGCAAGTGACCCATCTCAATCATGAAGTAAACACAAGGTCAAAAGTCTCAGCTCAAACCAGGATTTTCATTATCGAAACCGTAACTGCTGAAGAGCCCCGTCTCTGAAGTGTGCAGTAGTCCTGTCACGACTCCGAGGTACTGCTCACTAACCTAAGACTGCTGAGGTACTCCTCCTGTCGAGTACTGCGGGTTTGCGGCCAACTACCTGGCGCTCCGTCCGCTGAGGGTTTGTCGCCAAATACCGGGCGCTACCCAGTTAGCCTGCTGAGGTACTCTCCGGACGAGTACCGCGGGTCTGCACTATCACACACGTACTCCGTCCGCCATGGGTCTGCACCTCAGAAAGTAGTGCTCCGTCCACTGGGCTAGTCGACTCACTCCAAGTCGAGTCGGTCAAGCAGTCGTCAGGTCTCAGCTAGTTACACGGTCTCCGTACTCTGCACGCTCGTCTTCGGGAGGGTCCGCTCCACAAGCTACTGGTCGATACTCCAAGTATCACAAGGTCCCACGAAGAAGTGTCTCAAAAGTCCGTCTCGTCACAGGGGTCTCAACGCAACAGACGGCGCGTCGATCGGACGCCCGGTCTGTGAGTTATTAGCCTTTTCGTCCCAGGGGCCCGGTTGGTTTCGTGAGCGAACCAAACCCGGCCGTATCTCAACTGTACCCCGAACTCTCATAGGGTAAACTCATAGGGACCGTTTCTCATCGTGATCATCAACGCCGCTGACGGTTCGTCAGACGGACGTCCTGTCTGAAAGATAACAGCTTTTCCCGTTCCAGGGGCCCGGTTGGATTTCGGTGCGATCCAACCCGGCCACTATCCAACTGCATCCAAAACTCGGGCGGAGGGTGCCAAAAGTTTCGTATCGTCAAGAGGAAGTCAACGAAACAGACGGCGCGTCAATCGGACGCCCGGTCTGTGAGTTATTGGCATTTTCGTCTCCGGGGCCCGGTTGGTTTTTAAGGAAAAACCAACCCGACCGTACTCCACCTGCGTCCGAACCTCGGGCGGAGTATGCCAAAAGATCCGTCTCACTAAAAGGAACACAACGCGACTGACGGCACGTCAATCGGACGTCCGTAGCTCAAGTTATGAGCGTTTCCGCTCCGAAGGCCCGGTTGGTTTCGTGAACGAACCAACCCGGCCAGACTCAAAGTTACCCGAAACCTTGAGTGCGATATATCGAAACGACCGTCTCGATCCAAGGATCGCGTTGCCGCAGACGGTTCGTCATTCGGAGGTCCGAGGCTCAAGTTATGAGCCAAAAACCAAATCAGGTTCGAAACGGGGGGGTCCGGGTCCGGGCCGACCCGGCCCGACCCCCCCCTGGGCGGCGCGGTGGCCGGCGGCGGCGGCCGGCGGCGGCGGACGGCGGCGGCGCGGGGGCCGGCGGCGGCGCGCGGCGGCGGCGGGCGGCGGCGCGGCGGGCCGCGGCGGCGGCGGCGGCGGGCCGCGCGGGCGGCGGCGGCGGGCCGCGCCGGCGGCGGCAGCGGGCCGCGCTGGCGGCGGGGTGCGCCGCACGGGCTGGCAGCACGCGGGGCTCAGCCCCGCGGCTCCTTCACAAAAAACGGCGCGGCCTTTGTGCCGCACCAGCTCCTTTAAAACCGCCCCCCCCTCACGTGGGGGGGCCTGCTGGCGCCGAACCAAGGGGGCAGGATGCCCCCTTCCCTCAAGAACCACCCCCTCTCTTAAAGAGGGGGGTTTTAATAACACAGCCGGGGAATTTATTTCCCCGGTTTTAAAGACTTCCGGCCGGCCAGCTGGCCGGCCGGTTTTCTCCAACGGGACCGGAAAAATCCGGTCCCCTCTTCGGCTTCCGACGCCGGCGGCCCGGCCGCCGGTCTTATCTTCCGCCGCGGCCCGGAACCGGCCGCGGTCTCTTCGTCCCGCCGCGGCCCGGAACCGGCCGCGGCGTTCGTCGTCCGGCGCGGTGCGACGGCACCGCGCCCCTTTGCCGTGCTTGAATCCTTCCAACGCGGCGCGACGGCGTCGCGTTCTTGAAGACTCTCCTCGGCGTAGCGCGACGGCGTTGCGTAAATTAAACGCACGGTAAACCGCGTGGTGCGACGGCACCACGCCACTTTGCTTCCATCGAAAGAATTAAACAAGAACGTTGGAGGGGGGTTCGGCCGTGTTCGTGCGGTCCGGCCCCCCTCGCGTTAATAATAATAACGCAACTTAAAGAAAATCATGTCACACGTTAATCTTGCTAAAAGCACGATCAAGAATAAAATAAGGAATCCAAAAGAAATTCGACAACCCCTACCTCGGTTTTAAGATTCGAAGAATCGTCTACGATCCGCGGAAGACGGCGTCGCGGAAGTCGGGCGTCGCGGTCGTCGTTCGTCAAATCCGTTGACGAAGAGACGCGTCCGAAGAGGCACGTCGTTGGCGAATCCTTGTACGCCGACGAAGGTTGTCCGAGGAAGGTGCGGTGTTCTCTCTCGTTGACACCGAAGACGAAGACGAGCAGAGCGGCGTTCTTCGTCGGAAAAAGAGCGTTCCTCGTCAAGTCTTGAGGAAAGTCAAAATATAAAGAAAGCAACGAACTCAAGAACCCTTACCTCGATAGTCGCACGTTGACGGAGTCGTGGAAAATCGGTGTCGATTCCTTTGACGTCGGAGGAAGAGTCGTTGTCGAAGGCGTTCGTCGCGGAAAACCGTCGCGGAAGGGATGACGCGGAAGAAGAACGTCGCGTCGCGGATACGGCGTCGCGGATGGATCGTGTTCTTCGGCGGAGAAGTTCTTCGTTGAAGAACGACGTTCTTCGCGTTCTTCGTTGAGGTTGAAGAAGAAGAAGAGGAGCTCTCCACCTCTCAAGAAGACAAACGATCAACCCAAAATAAAATAAGATAACATCTTATTTTATTATTACAAAACATAAAAGAATTTCAAAAGTTTGAAATTCAAAAATGGCTAACCCCAAAATTAACTCACTTATTTAATATACAAGAGTTGTATAATTAAAAAGAAGTTAACTTGTCAAACCATTAAGAGGGAGAGTGGGGAGTTTAGAGGGGTTAGGGAAATTTGAAAAGTCTAGGGGTTCGTGTGGGCCCCACCACACTTAATCCTCCCAAGGGAGGTTAAGTGGGTGTGGGTCCCACTTCCAACCACCTTTGGTAGGTTTTTTTTAAAAAGTTAAAATAAAATTTGTCTTACACAAATTTTATTTAACTCAACTGAAAACCCCCAAAGCTAACTTTCAACTCGCAACAAACGCAACTCCCGAAAAGGTCTCTTTAAGCGAATATCGGCGCTGCGAGTTCATCGGTGCCCTCGGATTTCAATTCCGAGCAGCGGATCAAAAGTTAGGAATTCCCGCTCGTTCGTTCACTGAACGTACCCGAGCCAAACTTCGGAAATTAATTCCGGGCACTCCGGGCCTCGGAATCAGGTGCCGTCTGAAACCGCGCTCTTGTAAAATTCTAAAGAAAATTAAGAAAAAATTTCCCTTGAATTTTACGGGTCTTTACATTACTCCCACCTCAGGGCTTTACGTCCCTGTAAAGCTACATCAAAAACTAGGGAAACAAAAAGAGGATACTGAGCACGCATCTGAGCCTCCCGCTCCCAAGTGCTCTCCTGGAGATTCCCGTGCCGCCATCTGTTGCGCACAAGAGGAATCGATCGTCCATGTAGGGCCCGCTCCTGGATGACATGGACCTCTTCTGACGTGGCCCGGACCATCTCTGGTCCCACAAGAGCTGCACGATTTCTTCTTTGCCGAAAAGAGAAACCTGGTCTCATCCCCTGGATGAACCACATTCATTGCCTAAAACAGTCGACCCTAACATGGATGATACTAATCCATACCAAGGATGACGTCGTAAGGCCTCGACGCTACTACTAAGAGATCCAACCGTTACTCTCGCCTCCAAGGGTTGAGTCACACTGTCGGCATCAGTGTGTGGTAACTGGTCTCCTCCAGTAGAAGTCTCACAAGTGAGGGTCAAGTCAACAGTCAACTGGAACCTCTTAGTAACATCACAAAAGAAGACAGGAATGAAAACATCGCAAAGGATGCGTCTTTTATTATTGCAGCTCATATTACAAGACGCTACACAAAAGCAACATCAACATGGAACTAGAAGTACAAGAGACGTATCCACTAGTTCCGCTCCTGTCCACCTGCTCCCAGAGCTCCAACATTTGTCGCTGCCTCAACCTCGGTGGCTCCCTCCAAGCCTGCGGATCGAGGAGTCGGACAGTCACGTGCTAGGTGACCCTTTCCGCCACAGGAGTAACATTGTCCGTTTCTGGCACGCCTGGCTCTGATCCCACCTCGGGTGCCCCGCACCACCGGTCCTAAAACTCGAGATCGCCCAACTGCTGGTCTGGTCCTCCTGGACCTCTGCATCATCTGTCTACTGCCCACAGATGACTCGACTTCTGATCGAAAAACACGTGGCAAAGGCAGAATCTCCTGTACACGCTCGGGGTGTAGAGATACTGGCACAAACTCCACCCTGAAGAAGGTCTCGAAGTCTTCCCAAGCGAAGTTCATCTCATCGCAAAACTGAAACAAGTGGCTCCACCACCTACCTGCTGCTGCCTGAAGGAGGCTGGTAGCAAAGATCACCATGAAGTCTGCCAGCGTCCCCACTAGCCTGAAGACTCTCACCACAGCCTCCAGCCAAACCTCAGCCGCCTGCGGGTCCGTCTCTCCCCGGAACCTGGGTGGCCTCTGGCGCTGGAACTCGTGCAGCGCGCTCAAGCGTCGTGCATCGCCTACTGCTGGGGCTGGTGGCATCGGTGGCCCAACTGCAAGAGGGCCCTGTACCGAAGCCTCGTCGCTCGACAGACTGTCAGCACGCTCATCCTTCCGGGCTCTAGCTGGTCGTCTGAGAAAAGACATCCTGAAAGAAACAACGTAACACGATCAAACGATTGTACCTGGTGAGCTGACCTGGTTTGAGCTGTTTTAAGGGGAAAAACTTTTGAAAACATACACGCAATCAGTGTTTTCGTGCACAAAGTCGGAAATCAGTTGTCAGGGTCCTGGTGTATGGATACGTCGGCCGCCCGCACCAACACTGGACTCCCTGAACTGAAAACCACACTCGGTACTCTCAACACTATTGCTTCACAGAAAGAAACATCAGAGTTATAAGTTCTGCGGTAGAACCGAACTCCTTTGATACCAATTTGTCACGACCCGTCCTCGGGGCCCGTGCCGTGACTACCCCAAGCCCGCCTTCCATAGGCCAGGGGTTGGCGACTAGCACCAAAGGCGTAAAATCCCGATAACTGGGAAGGCATTGCCTTTATAAAGAAAACAAGCACCACAGAGTACAAGCGGAAGTAAAACACTAAGTACAAAAGAAGAGATGAAAAGTAAAAGGGGCCGGAAATACAAGCCCAACTGTAAAGTACAACTCGAAAGGGAAAACAGCGACTGAAAAGTAAAGCTGCTACGCTGATATGTCCACTGGAAATCCCACCTGAAGGGTGGGTACAGATAGCTCTTCTGCTCCTCGGGTCCCGCCGTCTGCTCCAAGTATGACCCGCCCAGTGGTCTGCCTCTGGATACCGCCTCGTCGTATAGTCCACCTCCAGGTACCGTCCAGTCCTCGAACACTCGACCTCTGCCAGTACTGGCCGTCGTCTGCAACCAACACAACGAGGTGCGGGCATAGCCCGTGCAGGGGTGAGTATAACGATACTCAGTAGGGACCCCGAGACCCTCAAGGTCTCACTAAAACCAACAAGGATAAACACAAGAAGATCTCAACAGATAAACCCTACTTAGGTATATGCCCATACATATACCTAAGTTATCAAGTAACCCTTCTCAATCATGAGGAAACACAAGGATTGTGAAAACGACGGATAACCACTACCCGGGTATATGCCCATACATATACCAAAGTTAGCAAGTGACCCATCTCAATCATGAAGTAAACACAAGGTCAAAAGTCTCAGCTCAAACCAGGATTTTCATTATCGAAACCGTAACTGCTGAAGAGCCCCGTCTCTGAAGTGTGCAGTAGTCCTGTCACGACTCCGAGGTACTGCTCACTAACCTAAGACTGCTGAGGTACTCCTCCTGTCGAGTACTGCGGGTTTGCGGCCAACTACCTGGCGCTCCGTCCGCTGAGGGTCTGTCGCCAAATACCGGGCGCTACCCAGTTAGCCTGCTGAGGTACTCTCCGGACGAGTACCGCGGGTCTGCACTGTCACACACGTACTCCGTCCGCCATGGGTCTGCACCTCAGAAAGTAGTGCTCCGTCCACTGGGCTAGTCGACTCACTCCAAGTCGAGTCGGTCAAGCAGTCGTCAGGTCTCAGCTAGTTACACGGTCTCCGTACTCTGCACGCTCGTCTTCGGGAGGGTCCGCTCCACGAGCTACTGGTCGATACTCCAAGTATCACAAGGTCCCACGAAGAAGTGTCTCAAAAGTCCGTCTCGTCACAGGGGTCTCAACGCAACAGACGGCGCGTCGATCGGACGCCCGGTCTGTGAGTTATTAGCCTTTTCGTCCCAGGGGCCCGGTTGGTTTCGTGAGCGAACCAAACCCGGCCGTATCTCAACTGTACCCCGAACTCTCATAGGGTAAACTCATAGGGACTGTTTCTCATCGTGATCATCAACGCCGCTGACGGTTCGTCAGACGGACGTCCTGTCTGAAAGATAACAGCTTTTCCCGTTCCAGGGGCCCGGTTGGATTTCGGTGCGATCCAACCCGGCCACTATCCAACTGCATCCAAAACTCGGGCGGAGGGTGCCAAAAGTTTCGTATCGTCAAGAGGAAGTCAACGAAACAGACGGCGCGTCAATCGGACGCCCGGTCTGTGAGTTATTGGCATTTTCGTCTCCGGGGCCCGGTTGGTTTTTAAGGAAAAACCAACCCGACCGTACTCCACCTGCGTCCGAACCTCGGGCGGAGTATGCCAAAAGATCCGTCTCACTAAAAGGAACACAACGCGACTGACGGCACGTCAATCGGACGTCCGTAGCTCAAGTTATGAGCGTTTCCGCTCCGAAGGCCCGGTTGGTTTCGTGAACGAACCAACCCGGCCAGACTCAAAGTTACCCGAAACCTTGAGTGCGATATATCGAAACGACCGTCTCGATCCAAGGATCGCGTTGCCGCAGACGGTTCGTCATTCGGAGGTCCGAGGCTCAAGTTATGAGCCAAAAACCAAATCAGGTTCGAAACGGGGGGGTCCGGGTCCGGGCCGACCCGGCCCGACCCCCCCCTGGGCGGCGCGGTGGCCGGCGGCGGCAGCGGGCCGCGCTGGCGGCGGGGTGCGCCGCACGGGCTGGCAGCACGCGGGGCTCAGCCCCGCGGTTCCTTCACAAAAAACGGCGCGGCCTTTGTGCCGCGCCAGCTCCTTTAAAACCGCCCCCCCCCCCCCTCACGTGGGGGGGCCTGCTGGCGCCGAACCAAGGGGGCAGGATGCCCCCTTCCCTCAAGAACCACCCCCTCTCTTAAAGAGGGGGGTTTTAATAACACAGCCGGGGAATTTATTTCCCCGGTTTTAAAGACTTCCGGCCGGCCAGCTGGCCGGCCGGTTTTCTCCAACGGGACCGGAAAAATCCGGTCCCCTCTTCGGCTTCCAACGCCGGCGGCCCGGCCGCCGGTCTTATCTTCCGCCGCGGCCCGGAACCGGCCGCGGTCTCTTCGTCCCGCCGCGGCCCGGAACCGGCCGCGGCGTTCGTCGTCCGGCGCGGTGCGACGGCACCGCGCCCCTTTGCCGTGCTTGAATCCTTCCAACGCGGCGCGACGGCGTCGCGTTCTTGAAGACTCTCCTCGGCGTAGCGCGACGGCGTTGCGTAAATTAAACGCACGGTAAACCGCGTGGTGCGACGGCACCACGCCACTTTGCTTCCATCGAAAGAATTAAACAAGAACGTTGGAGGGGGGTTCGGCCGTGTTCGTGCGGTCCGGCCCCCCTCGCGTTAATAATAATAACGCAACTTAAAGAAAATCATGTCACACGTTAATCTTGCTAAAAGCACGATCAAGAATAAAATAAGGAATCCAAAAGAAATTCGACAACCCCTACCTCGGTTTTAAGATTCGAAGAATCGTCTACGATCCGCGGAAGACGGCGTCGCGGAAGTCGGGCGTCGCGGTCGTCGTTCGTCAAATCCGTTGACGAAGAGACGCGTCCGAAGAGGCACGTCGTTGGCGAATCCTTGTACGCCGACGAAGGTTGTCCGAGGAAGGTGCGGTGTTCTCTCTCGTTGACACCGAAGACGAAGACGAGCGGAGCGGCGTTCTTCGTCGGAAAAAGAGCGTTCCTCGTCAAGTCTTGAGGAAAGTCAAAATATAAAGAAAGCAACGAACTCAAGAACCCTTACCTCGATAGTCGCACGTTGACGGAGTCGTGGAAAATCGGTGTCGATTCCTTTGACGTCGGAGGAAGAGTCGTTGTCGAAGGCGTTCGTCGCGGAAAACCGTCGCGGAAGGGATGACGCGGAAGAAGAACGTCGCGTCGCGGATACGGCGTCGCGGATGGATCGTGTTCTTCGGCGGAGAAGTTCTTCGTTGAAGAACGACGTTCTTCGCGTTCTTCGTTGAGGTTGAAGAAGAAGAAGAGGAGCTCTCCACCTCTCAAGAAGACAAACGATCAACCCAAAATAAAATAAGATAACATCTTATTTTATTATTACAAAACATAAAAGAATTTCAAAAGTTTGAAATTCAAAAATGGCTAACCCCAAAATTAACTCACTTATTTAATATACAAGAGTTGTATAATTAAAAAGAAGTTAACTTGTCAAACCATTAAGAGGGAGAGTGGGGAGTTTAGAGGGGTTAGGGAAATTTGAAAAGTCTAGGGGTTCGTGTGGGCCCCACCACACTTAATCCTCCCAAGGGAGGTTAAGTGGGTGTGGGTCCCACTTCCAACCACCTTTGGTAGGTTTTTTTTAAAAAGTTAAAATAAAATTTGTCTTACACAAATTTTATTTAACTCAACTGAAAACCCCCAAAGCTAACTTTCAACTCGCAACAAACGCAACTCCCGAAAAGGTCTCTTTAAGCGAATATCGGCGCTGCGAGTTCATCGGTGCCCTCGGATTTCAATTCCGAGCAGCGGATCAAAAGTTAGGAATTCCCGCTCGTTCGTTCACTGAACGTACCCGAGCCAAACTTCGGAAATTAATTCCGGGCACTCCGGGCCTCGGAATCAGGTGCCGTCTGAAACCGCGCTCTTGTAAAATTCTAAAGAAAATTAAGAAAAAATTTCCCTTGAATTTTACGGGTCTTTACATTACTCCCACCTCAGGGCTTTACGTCCCTGTAAAGCTACATCAAAAACTAGGGAAACAAAAAGAGGATACTGAGCACGCATCTGAGCCTCCCGCTCCCAAGTGCTCTCCTGGAGATTCCCGTGCCGCCATCTGTTGCGCACAAGAGGAATCGATCGTCCATGTAGGGCCCGCTCCTGGATGACATGGACCTCTTCTGACGTGGCCCGGACCATCTCTGGTCCCACAAGAGCTGCAAGATTTCTTCTTTGCCGAAAAGAGAAACCTGGTCTCATCCCCTGGATGAACCACATTCATTGCCTAAAACAGTCGACCCTAACATGGATGATACTAATCCATACCAAGGATGACGTCGTAAGGCCTCGACGCTACTACTAAGAGATCCAACCGTTACTCTCGCCTCCAAGGGTTGAGTCACACTGTCGGCATCAGTGTGTGGTAACTGGTCTCCTCCAGTAGAAGTCTCACAAGTGAGGGTCAAGTCAACAGTCAACTGGAACCTCTTAGTAACATCACAAAAGAAGACAGGAATGAAAACATCGCAAAGGATGCGTCTTTTATTATTGCAGCTCATATTACAAGACGCTACACAAAAGCAACATCAACATGGAACTAGAAGTACAAGAGACGTATCCACTAGTTCCGCTCCTGTCCACCTGCTCCCAGAGCTCCAACATTTGTCGCTGCCTCAACCTCGGTGGCTCCCTCCAAGCCTGCGGATCGAGGAGTCGGACAGTCACGTGCTAGGTGACCCTTTCCGCCACAGGAGTAACATTGTCCGTTTTTGGCACGCCTGGCTCTGATCCCACCTCGGGTGCCCCGCACCACCGGTCCTAAAACTCGAGATCGCCCAACTGCTGGTCTGGTCCTCCTGGACCTCTGCATCATCTGTCTACTGCCCACAGATGACTCGACTTCTGATCGAAAAACACGTGGCAAAGGCAGAATCTCCTGTACACGCTCGGGGTGTAGAGATACTGGCACAAACTCCACCCTGAAGAAGGTCTCGAAGTCTTCCCAAGCGAAGTTCATCTCATCGCAAAACTGAAACAAGTGGCTCCACCACCTACCTGCTGCTGCCTGAAGGAGGCTGGTAGCAAAGATCACCATGAAGTCTGCCAGCGTCCCCACTAGCCTGAAGACTCTCACCACAGCCTCCAGCCAAACCTCAGCCGCCTGCGGGTCCGTCTCTCCCCGGAACCTGGGTGGCCTCTGGCGCTGGAACTCGTGCAGCGCGCTCAAGCGTCGTGCATCGCCTACTGCTGGGGCTGGTGGCATCGGTGGCCCAACTGCAAGAGGGCCCTGTACCGAAGCCTCGTCGCTCGACAGACTGTCAGCACGCTCATCCTTCCGGGCTCTAGCTGGTCGTCTGAGAAAAGACATCCTGAAAGAAACAACGTAACACGATCAAACGATTGTACCTGGTGAGCTGACCTGGTTTGAGCTGTTTTAAGGGGAAAAACTTTTGAAAACATACACGCAATCAGTGTTTTCGTGCACAAAGTCGGAAATCAGTTGTCAGGGTCCTGGCGTATGGATACGTCGGCCGCCCGCACCAACACTGGACTCCCTGAACTGAAAACCACACTCGGTACTCTCAACACTATTGCTTCACAGAAAGAAACATCAGAGTTATAAGTTCTGCGGTAGAACCGAACTCCTTTGATACCAATTTGTCACGACCCGTCCTCGGGGCCCGTGCCGTGACTACCCCAAGCCCGCCTTCCATAGGCCAGGGGTTGGCGACTAGCACCAAAGGCGTAAAATCCCGATAACTGGGAAGGCATTGCCTTTATAAAGAAAACAAGCACCACAGAGTACAAGCGGAAGTAAAACACTAAGTACAAAAGAAGAGATGAAAAGTAAAAGGGGCCGGAAATACAAGCCCAACTGTAAAGTACAACTCGAAAGGGAAAACAGCGACTGAAAAGTAAAGCTGCTACGCTGATATGTCCACTGGAAATCCCACCTGAAGGGTGGGTACAGATAGCTCTTCTGCTCCTCGGGTCCCGCCGTCTGCTCCAAGTATGACCCGCCCAGTGGTCTGCCTCTGGATACCGCCTCGTCGTATAGTCCACCTCCAGGTACCGTCCAGTCCTCGAACACTCGACCTCTGCCAGTACTGGCCGTCGTCTGCAACCAACACAACGAGGTGCGGGCATAGCCCGTGCAGGGGTGAGTATAACGATACTCAGTAGGGACCCCGAGACCCTCAAGGTCTCACTAAAACCAACAAGGATAAACACAAGAAGATCTCAACAGATAAACCCTACTTAGGTATATGCCCATACATATACCTAAGTTATCAAGTAACCCTTCTCAATCATGAGGAAACACAAGGATTGTGAAAACGACGGATAACCACTACCCGGGTATATGCCCATACATATACCAAAGTTAGCAAGTGACCCATCTCAATCATGAAGTAAACACAAGGTCAAAAGTCTCAGCTCAAACCAGGATTTTCATTATCGAAACCGTAACTGCTGAAGAGCCCCGTCTCTGAAGTGTGCAGTAGTCCTGTCACGACTCCGAGGTACTGCTCACTAACCTAAGACTGCTGAGGTACTCCTCCTGTCGAGTACTGCGGGTTTGCGGCCAACTACCTGGCGCTCCGTCCGCTGAGGGTCTGTCGCCAAATACCGGGCGCTACCCAGTTAGCCTGCTGAGGTACTCTCCGGACGAGTACCGCGGGTCTGCACTGTCACACACGTACTCCGTCCGCCATGGGTCTGCACCTCAGAAAGTAGTGCTCCGTCCACTAGGCTAGTCGACTCACTCCAAGTCGAGTCGGTCAAGCAGTCGTCAGGTCTCAGCTAGTTACACGGTCTCCGTACTCTGCACGCTCGTCTTCGGGAGGGTCCGCTCCACGAGCTACTGGTCGATACTCCAAGTATCACAAGGTCCCACGAAGAAGTGTCTCAAAAGTCCGTCTCGTCACAGGGGTCTCAACGCAACAGACAGCGCGTCGATCGGACGCCCGGTCTGTGAGTTATTAGCCTTTTCGTCCCAGGGGCCCGGTTGGTTTCGTGAGCGAACCAAACCCGGCCGTATCTCAACTGTACCCCGAACTCTCATAGGGTAAACTCATAGGGACTGTTTCTCATCGTGATCATCAACGCCGCTGACGGTTTGTCAGACGGACGTCCTGTCTGAAAGATAACAGCTTTTCCCGTTCCAGGGGCCCGGTTGGATTTCGGTGCGATCCAACCCGGCCACTATCCAACTGCATCCAAAACTCGGGCGGAGGGTGCCAAAAGTTTCGTATCGTCAAGAGGAAGTCAACGAAACAGACGGCGCGTCAATCGGACGCCCGGTCTGTGAGTTATTGGCATTTTCGTCTCCGGGGCCCGGTTGGTTTTTAAGGAAAAACCAACCCGACCGTACTCCACCTGCGTCCGAACCTCGGGAGGAGTATGCCAAAAGATCCGTCTCACTAAAAGGAACACAACGCGACTGACGGCACGTCAATCGGACGTCCGTAGCTCAAGTTATGAGCGTTTCCGCTCCGAAGGCCCGGTTGGTTTCGTGAACGAACCAACCCGGCCAGACTCAAAGTTACCCGAAACCTTGAGTGCGATATATCGAAACGACCGTCTCGATCCAAGGATCGCGTTGCCGCAGACGGTTCGTCATTCGGAGGTCCGAGGCTCAAGTTATGAGCCAAAAACCAAATCAGGTTCGAAACGGGGGGGTCCGGGTCCGGGCCGACCCGGCCCGACCCCCCCCTGGGCGGCGCGGTGGCCGGCGGCGGCGGCCGGCGGCGGCGCGGTGGCCGGCGGCGGCGCGCGGCGGCGGCGGGCGGCGGCGGGCCGCGCTGGCGGCGGCGGCGGGCCGCGCTGGCGGCGGCAGCGGGCCGCGCTGGCGGCGGGGTGCGCCGCACGGGCTGGCAGCACGCGGGGCTCAGCCCCGCGGTTCCTTCACAAAAAACGGCGCGGCCTTTGTGCCGCGCCAGCTCCTTTAAAACCGCCCCCCCCTCACGTGGGGGGGCCTGCTGGCGCCGAACCAAGGGGGCAGGATGCCCCCTTCCCTCAAGAACCACCCCCTCTCTTAAAGAGGGGGGTTTTAATAACATAGCCGGGGAATTTATTTCCCCGGTTTTAAAGACTTCCGGCCGGCCAGCTGGCCGGCCGGTTTTCTCCAACGGGACCGGAAAAATCCGGTCCCCTCTTCGGCTTCCGACGCCGGCGGCCCGGCCGCCGGTCTTATCTTCCGCCGCGGCCCGGAACCGGCCGCGGCGTTCGTCGTCCGGCGCGGTGCGACGACACCGCGCCCCTTTGCCGTGCTTGAATCCTTCCAACGCGGCGCGACGGCGTCGCGTTCTTGAAGACTCTCCTCGGCGTAGCGCGACGGCGTTGCGTAAATTAAACGCACGGTAAACCGCGTGGTGCGACGGCACCACGCCACTTTGCTTCCATCGAAAGAATTAAACAAGAACGTTGGAGGGGGGTTCGGCCGTGTTTGTGCGGTCCGGCCCCCCTCGCGTTAATAATAATAACGCAACTTAAAGAAAATCATGTCACACGTTAATCTTGCTAAAAGCACGATCAAGAATAAAATAAGGAATCCAAAAGAAATTCGACAACCCCTACCTCGGTTTTAAGATTCGAAGAATCGTCTACGATCCGCGGAAGACGGCGTCGCGGAAGTCGGGCGTCGCGGTCGTCGTTCGTCAAATCCGTTGACGAAGAGACGCGTCCGAAGAGGCACGTCGTTGGCGAATCCTTTTACGCCGACGAAGGTTGTCCGAGGAAGGTGCGGTGTTCTCTCTCGTTGACACCGAAGACGAAGACGAGCGGAGCGGCGTTCTTCGTCGGAAAAAGAGCGTTCCTCGTCAAGTCTTGAGGAAAGTCAAAATATAAAGAAAGCAATGAACTCAAGAACCCTTACCTCGATAGTCGCACGTTGACGGAGTCGTGGAAAATCGGTGTCGATTCCTTTGACGTCGGAGGAAGAGTCGTTGTCGAAGGCGTTCGTCGCGGAAAACCGTCGCGGAAGGGATGACGCGGAAGAAGAACGTCGCGTCGCGGATACGGCGTCGCGGATGGATCGTGTTCTTCGGCGGAGAAGTTCTTCGTTGAAGAACGACGTTCTTCGCGTTCTTCGTTGAGGTTGAAGAAGAAGAAGAGGAGCTCTCCACCTCTCAAGAAGACAAACGATCAACCCAAAATAAAATAAGATAACATCTTATTTTATTATTACAAAACATAAAAGAATTTCAAAAGTTTGAAATTCAAAAATGGCTAACCCCAAAATTAACTCACTTATTTAATATACAAGAGTTGTATAATTAAAAAGAAGTTAACTTGTCAAACCATTAAGAGGGAGAGTGGGGAGTTTAGAGGGGTTAGGGAAATTTGAAAAGTCTAGGGGTTCGTGTGGGCCCCACCACACTTAATCCTCCCAAGGGAGGTTAAGTGGGTGTGGGTCCCACTTCCAACCACCTTTGGTAGGTTTTTTTTAAAAAGTTAAAATAAAATTTGTCTTACACAAATTTTATTTAACTCAACTGAAAACCCCCAAAGCTAACTTTCAACTCGCAACAAACGCAACTCCCGAAAAGGTCTCTTTAAGCGAATATCGGCGCTGCGAGTTCATCGGTGCCCTCGGATTTCAATTCCGAGCAGCGGATCAAAAGTTAGGAATTCCCGCTCGTTCGTTCACTGAACGTACCCGAGCCAAACTTCGGAAATTAATTCCGGGCACTCCGGGCCTCGGAATCAGGTGCCGTCTGAAACCGCGCTCTTGTAAAATTCTAAAGAAAATTAAGAAAAAATTGCCCTTGAATTTTACGGGTCTTTACAGTGGATCCCATAGACATATTGTCCGGCTGATGACCGTGTAATGCGGAGTCTACACGACGTGTGGTCCACTAGACATGCCTTGTACTCTGAGGATTTCTGAAGTACACTTCACAAGACATTTCCCCTGGATTTTACTTCTGATTGATGGTGAGGAGGGTACACGCCATGTAGTCAGATCTATACGCCGTGTACTGGTTCCAAATTACACATATTTAAAATTTTATTATTATATTATATAACCCTTGAGACATGTACCTTTGTGTGGGCATAAATCTGTGACACAACATGTGATAGGTGTTTGATATATATATATATATAGTTTTAATTAACATATTTGTAATGTTCAAAGATCTTCACATCATGTATGAGTTTTATTAAAATTATAATTCTGTATGCATGCTACATGTAACAAAGAATAAAGTGTATACAAGTATAAAAACATGTTGGGTAGTTTTTTATGGGTATTCACCAGGTTTCTTCCATGGTACAAGTTATGTAAAAGGTTATGGATGAGAATCACAAGTAAATTCAAAAAAGGATTAAGATAAAAATTATTGATTAGTTAAAGAGAATTATTAATTGATTCGAGCGTAATTTATCCCAATCATAATTATTAAATAATTTAATGTTAGTTCTATTAAATGCATAATTAATTGCATGTATGTGGATGATCATGAGCTAGACCAGACCTTTGTATGTGATTGGTTCCCTTTTAATTTATTTATTAAATTAAAATTTTTGTCCTCCATGCCTTCTCCTCATTAATATGTTGGAATTGCGTGCCCATGGTTTCGTTTATGTAAACCCCTTTTACTCCTCACCTATGTCGAGTTAAAAGAATATGTAATGGACAGAGCTCCCAAGATAATGGAGGTAGTTCAATTTAGGAGCTAAGGCGAAACCAATCCAAGGAGATAGAAAGGTGGATAAGTGGAAAGTTGTAAACACAAACCTTAAACGGTTAGAGGTTTTTCCCTATCTAGGGTTAGTTTATCACTCACTAGATAAAATAACCAATAGTAAATATCATGATCATACCCTTTATTTTGTTTTTTTAGTTGCATGGTTATTCATTATGGATGTTTAATGCGATCAAATACTTAATGAACTAACAATCAAACAAGATGGAACTAAAATAAAAATGGATTATGCATAAAAATTATCTATACAAGGTTAATCACTTAAGTATATCCCAATTAACATTAATAAGAATGTAAAAAGATAATAAGTTGAAATTTATTCATAAAGGATAAAATCACTCAATTAAATATTAAGTCGGTGTATCCTTCCATTACTTTGTTTATAATCAAACCATAGTTCAAAGTGCTTGACCAACCCCAGTTGGGGTGCTTTAAATTATCAAGGAATTCTAATTTGAAGTTTTTAGTTGACTGAAATTAGTTTAAATCAAGGGATGACTGCCCTAGAATTACTTGGTGTAACTGAGAGGCAAAGGATGAGGAAATCCAAAATTAAGGATTTTTGGATTAGGAAATCCACTCAACAAATCAAGGAGTTGTGAGTTAATACAGTTGAAATTTGGAATTCCTACCTAAAACCTTTCATGTTACTTGAACAACCCTAGATGGGGTAATGTGAAGGTAAATATGGATCCTTACCACTATAATGTACAAGAAACGGTATATTCTAAAGCAAATGTTTATGTCTATTGGGTTTCGACAAAATAGTGGGAGACTGATAGATATTAATTTATTTATTTACCTATATTTATCAAGATAAATTACTAAAACTCTGTTCATATTAATTTTTAGAAAAAAAACATAATGACATAAAACATATCATTATGATCCATACTCTAAAAGGATAACCTTCTCACCAACTCTAATTTACAAGAGTGGAAAAGGCACCTTCATGTTATTCTTCTCTATGAAAGAAAAATTTATGTGCTAGAAGAGCCTTTACGAGTTTCTCATGGAAATGAGGCGAGTGATGATGAACTCTCTATGTACGAGAAACATCTGAATGACATTATTGATGTTCAGTGCCTCATGCTATCATCCATGACCAATGAGATCTTGAAGAAACATGAGGAAATGGATGCTTATAGCCTGATATCTCACCTTCAAGATCTTTATCAATATAAGTCGACACATGAGAGGTAAGAGATATCCAATGCTTTTTTTGAAAGAAGAGATATCCAATGCTTTGTTCACTACTAAGCTTGGAGATTCTGTGCCAACTAGACCACATGTAGTCGAGCTTATGGGATACATAGAAAATCTGGACATCTTAGGGATTAAATTTTAAGATGAGTTGCATATAGATCCCATACTATCATAGCTTCCTAAGACCTTCTCCAGTTTTATTGTGAATTATATTATGAGAAATAATGATAAGAGTCTATCGGAGATTCTTACCTTGATTCACCAAGTTGATATGAACATGGGATGTAAAAAGCCCCAATTATTATGGTGAATAGAAAGAGGATGTAAAATTAAAAGGGGCCTAATATTTATAAAAAATATAAAGCCTCTAATCACCATCTGAGCAAGAAGAAGAAGATCCAGAAGCAAGACAAGGAAAAGGAGGAAATATGATTTTCATGTGGCAAGTCAGGTCACTGAAAGTGGAACTACACCCAGAGTAAAGTGGAATCCAAAGGTGCATTAGTTATCAAGTGAAATATTTCTATTCATACACATTGGGTATTGGATACAGCTTTTGGGGCTCACATCTGTATTCAAATGCATAGACCAATTAGATTTTGGAAAATTTCCAAAGGATAGGTGGATCTGAGAGCTGCCAATGGTGCTAGGAAATCTTTTCTTTCCATTGGTGACTACCACCTCACATTGATTATGGGAATGATTTTGGTTTTACATGGATGTTATTATGTACCTAGTGTTACCAAGAACATAATTTTCTTATCAAGTTTAGATATAAATGGATTTATTTTCAATTTAGAAATAAATATTGTTACTTTTATAAGGACAACATATTTTATGGTATGGATCATTTAAATAACAGTCTTTATGTATTAAATTATGAGAACCAAGTGTTGGAAATTTATAATGAACCATGTTCACATGATTCATAGAACACCCAGTTATGGAATCACCACCTTAGTCATGTAAACAAGAAGTTCCTAACAAGGATATTTCAATATGGTTATTTAGACTATTTAGAACTAAAAAAACTTGATATATTTCACACTTATTTACAAGGAAAAATGACCAAACCACCATTTTGTGGATATGGTGAAAGGGACACAAAGCTTCTATGATTGGTACATACTGATGTGTGTGAACCATTTTTAGTTGAAGATAGAGGTGGATATTCACACTTCATTACTTTTACTGATGACTTGAGTAGATATGGATATATATACTTAATGAGGTATAAGTCTAATTCCTTTGAGAAATTCAAAGAGTTCAAGAATAAATTATAGAATCAACTTGGTAATAGGATAAATAATATTTGATCAAATCAAGGTGGATAATATCTTAACCAAGAGTTTATCAACCTTATATGGGTATATGGGATTCTATCTCAAGTCACTCTACCTTATACACCATAGTGGAATGGTGTTAGTGAAATGAGGAGCCATACCTTGTTGGAAATGGTAAGGTCGATGATGAGTCATGCAAATATTCTATTATTGTGTTGAGGATATTCACTACAAACTACGACATACACATTAAACCAAGTACCAAATAAGGTGGAAAATGGGATTCCCTTCAAGCTATGGAATGAAAAGAAACCCACTTTGTTACATACATGTGTATGATGCGGGACATTTTTTATGGATTTATCAGGAAACAAACTATCACCCTAGGGTACAAAGTGTATCTTTATAGGGTATCCCATGGAAACAAAGGGATACTAACTATACAACCCCTCAGACAAGAATTTTAATGTTTCCATAAATTCTATATTTCTTGAGAGTGATCACATCCTCAAATAGGATGTGGGTGTAATATTGACTTCAATAAAGTTTATGCTCAAGATATATAGGAGTTGGTACTAGAGAAATTTCCACAGGTCCCTATGTAAGAGGTAGTTCCTAAAACACAAGTACTATGTAGGAGTAGAAGAGAAGTAAGGGAATCAAAGAGATATAGTTTCCTTGTCACTAAGGATGGTGACTCATTATTGTTGGAAAATGATGAACCTCTATCCTACAAAGAAGTAGAAGAAATATCATAAGTTACATGATGGATAGAAGCTATTAATTATAATATTGATTCCGTGTATCATAACTAAGTCTAGGTTTTGGTCGATGCGCCTGTTGATGGAAATCCTATTGGGTGTAAATGGGTATTCAAGAAGAAACTGGACATGGAATTTCAAGTTAGTACCTATAAAGAAAGACCAGTGGATAAGGGTTTTAAATAGCATCAAGGAATTGAATATGATGAATCCTTTTTTCCTATTTCCATGTTTAAATCTATAAGAATTATACTTTCCATAACAGATTTCCATGATCATGATATTTGGTTGATGGATGTCAAAACTGTATTACTTAATGAGAAACTTCCGTAAGATTTATATATGACACAAAAAAGAAGACTTTGTGACACCAGGTGGTTCTAAAAGGGTATACAAGTAGCAGAGATCTAGTTATGGATTAAAGAAAGCATCCAGGTCATGGAACATTCGATTCGCTGAATCCATAAGAGAATTTTATTTCATTAAGAATGAATGCGAGGAATTTATTTTCAAGAAATTTATTGGGAATTCAATCATTATCCTAGCAGTGTCTGTTGATGAAATATTTATTATTGGAAATGACATACTAGTCTTGAAGTTATTCAAGGACTTGTTGAACAGGTGCTTCTCCATAAAGGACTTAGGAGAAGTAAGCTACATTCTAGGGATCAAGATCATATGTGATAGATGTAAGAGGCTTCTTGGAATAATTAAATGTACACACATTGACCAGATACTAAAGAGATTTAGTATAGAACAATCCAAGAGGGGATTGGTTATAGTGTCACATGGTATACATTTTTCTAAGAAAATGTGTCCCCAGACACAACATGATAATGATAGGATGAGTAATATTCCATACGTTTCAGTGATATGATATATCTTGTATTCCATGTTATGTACCAAAGTTGATGTTACCTATGAACTGAGCATGGAAGGAAGATATCAATCATATCTAGGATAACAACATTTGATTCCTGTCAAGACTATCCTTAAGTATCTAAGAATAACTAAGGATATTTTCCTAGTGTATGGAGGAGATGAAGATCTTGTCATTAGAGGGTATGAATATGCTGCTTTTTAGAAAGATCAAAATGATCTAAATATTCAATTAGGGTATGTTTTCTATCTCAACAGAGGATTTGCGAGCTAGAAGAGTTCAAAGAAGGTAGTTGTCGCTGATTCTACTGTGAATTCCGAATATATAGTGGCTTCTGATATGACTAAGAAAGCGGTATGGATTCAGAACTTTGTCTATGATCTTTATGTGGTTCCTAGTAGTAAATACCCCATTACATTGTATTGTGATAATACTATTGTGGTGGATCTTTCAAAAGATTCAAGGTCACATCAACAGACAAAACACATATTCCGAAAGTATCACCTCTTGAGGGATTTCTATCAAAGGGGTGAAGTTTTAGTGATCAAAGTGTCCATAGAAGAAAATGTGGTAGAACCCTTAACTAAAGGCCTATCTCTAAAGAAGCATGAATATCATGTGAGAGCTAGTGAATTGATGGTTTTTAGATGTTAGCTCTAGTGTAAGTGGGAGTCTATTGGAATTGGTTCCCTAAAAAACAAATTTTTGTAATTTATGATAAACATGTATTCATTTTATGAATATTAATAAACTCGTTATCACATCATGATTGTTCTTCTTCATGACATAGTATGTGATAATTTCCTATGAATATCTATCACACTAAAAGGTCATAACTAATCCTTACTATGATGAGAAACTGGATGTTCCATGACATTATTCTTGAATATATGTTCCATCACTGGATGATTTCATTTTAAGGGATACAAATGATATAGGCTGTTGGAGGTGTGGACTCATGAAACCTCAAGGCACCTTCTCATGGTGTGCACCCTTGGTAACATCCAGGAGGATATTATGAGAACAAGACCTACCAGTAGGAAATCCGTATTCAAAAGTGTCATTGGATGTTCATTTCTACGGATGTGTGTATTGGTCCTTAGACTTTAAGATTATTATTAATGGGTACTATGAATTGTTCACTTAAATGTGTTGATGAAAACCACAATGAGAAATGTTCAGAGTGAGGTAAGATATGTAGGGTGTGTCATGAGTAATACTGCATTAATGAATAATGCAAGAAAGTATTTTTCAATTCTAAAGAAGTAGATAGATTATGCCCTTTTATGGAAATGATATAACCTAACTAAAACCATGGACATGGTGTTCACTGCAAGTTCAATTCTAAGAATTCAAAGAATGAGAAATCAAGTACATGGGTTGATGGAACTTATATGCAACCCAATTGATTGAAGATATCAGAAAAAAGGGATTATATTACATGATAAGTGTTCTTATAAGGTGGAATATTGTTGTGACATCAACTTCTTTCTATTGGGTGACTTGACCCGTTGATAGAGAGTAATCTTGGACTTTAGGAAAGCCCACCTAAGGCTAATGAGAAAGAGGCCTAGAGGGCCACATACTAAGTATAGCTAGTATATCAGTAAAATAATTTATTTATTTAACAAGATGAATAAATATTATTCCCAGTTTTGGTTTAATAATTATTCAAGTATGTCTAATCGAATTTATTTTGTTTCTAGTTATTCAATAGAATATATTAGAGACGAAATATTTACTTATCATAAAATAATGCAGTAATATTTATTTAATAAATAAATAGATATTACTCATGGACCAGAAAATATTGATAAGGATTGGAGGACAAAGTTATGGGTCTAGTGAGAAATAATATTAAATATTATTTTGTTAAATAATGTACAAATAAAACGTGAAAGTTAATAATATGTCATGGAAATAATAGAATTTCTATTATTATTTGACATGAGGTTTTCACATTGAATAATAAATTAATTAACAACACCTGTGATAATTGTTTATTATTACTTGGTGAATTAAACTCATTAAGAACATGTCATAGAAATAATAGAATTTATAGTATTATTTGACTTCAGGTTTTCATATGGAATAATAAATTAAGTAACAACACCTGTGATAATTATGTATAATTACCTAGTGAATTAAATTCCCTATTATGTTATTATTATCTATATAATCTAGAAGATCATTCCACCAGCTAACCAATCATTGTGTTCATAACTTCTTTTGAGAAAAGATATCAAGACTAGAGAACTCTTCCCTCTCCGAGAATGCTCTCAAGAATGAGACAGATCCTCATCAACCGGATAAAGGAGAACACTTTAGAAGCGATTATCAAGGTGATCGAAGACAGAAATCGCAAGCAAAATGATCTTCCACACTAGCACCTAGAGAATCCTTTGGTGAAGTTTGGAGATACATGGAGCACATGTGGATCCCCACTAGATGATTCCTATCCTTAGATTATACATCGAAAAAAGCCACACCTTGGACCCATGGTCGAATGCATCAATGAAGAAAAAGTCACCTTGGAGGTAATTCTATAATTTAATTAAAGTAATTATAAACAAAATATGTCAATACTATCTTTTCAGTTATGATTTATCTCCTTTTTCTTTTATATTTGATTCAATTTTGTGGATACTGACATTCATCATCATATTGATCTCAGATTAATTGTTGATTATGGAAATTTTCAAAGTTGGGTACACACCCATCCTGTGCTTCTGCGGTGCTCAGAACCTATAAGAACATCATGGAACTAATTTGATACCAATTGAAGGCACTAGGGTATACATTGGAATACATTGGGATAAGGATTTAAATTTTTTACACTGATGATCAATGTAACTATGTCATCATTAGTGAAGCGATTCCCTTGTATAGTCCGGATAATCTTCACATGATGAATTTTAAGCATAGAAATTAAAACAAAGAATGCCTCTTTCGATATAGAGTGGTGGTCTAAATCCAATCATTGCATGTGGTTGTTTCATGAAAGATCTAAAGTGGAACCCCCTAGATCATCTTCATATGTTTTAAAAGTCCACAGGATTGTCAATCATCGAATTTTAAATGATATCATGGAGATCCAATGACCCCTTCAATATCCCGATAATGACTGCATCATCATTCATATGACGTGTGAAGGAGATCTCACTCTGATTTCATGGATTGAAAGATTATATCTCTAGAATGAAGGAGAGAATATAGATTCTTTTAATAAATGAGCAATGAATAGTGTAGTGTGAGATCCTATATCATCATATATAGAGCGAGTTATAAAATTACCCAGAGAAGTCTCCTCGAACCCTGAATATTTTTTACTCACTAAATTAACTATAAATGACAACTTATGACTAATTTATTGATTCATAAATATAATTTAATATATTTTATCACTAACATGTAATATAATATATATATTACGTGATAAAATAAAAAAATTAAATCGACATGTCGTTCCCAAAAATATTAAATGAAACTTGAATATTAAAATAATATTCATTCATATAATATTTTTTATTTATTTAGTTTAATAATAATAAATAAATTTAATAAATAAAGTCAGTAATAATTATTCTAAATGTAATAACATGAATTTATTTATTCATTAACAATTTTATATCCCTAGACATATCTTGGACCCCATGTTGTGGCCCACCATATCTTAAACTCTTATTCGTCAGAATATGGAAGAATTTTGAATACTCTAAGTGAGTGCCCCTATATTTCCTTATCTTGATAGCAATGAATACCATTCATAGACTAGGAGTAGAGTCTAGTAACCCATCAAGGCCTCTAAAGGTATAAGGAGTTTTTATTGCAGTGATAAACTTCCTTTGAACAAACACCATGGAATATAAGCTGTTTGTCTTGTGATATCTTATAAATCATGACGCACAATTGTGTCATCATCATTTCTTTCTTTATTGTTCATTAACCTTCCTGGATTGACTTAACTTATTCTACCATTTCCATGGATTTTGTGAAGGTACTACCATCCTGATATACTAGGTCTGAGATATCTCTTCCTATCAAAAGTGATAAATTATATATTGATTATTTAATCAATGTCATACTACCGATAAGACACCCAATGTTAGATACCTCACTACAACTTCAATGCCATAGTTTTTTCCTTGAATCAAAGTACATGATCAAACAAAAAACACTATAAATAATTTAGGACACTATTACATCTGTTCACTGGTAGGAACTTCCAATGACACTCGAAACATATGGTGTTCTTATTGGTGGGCCATCCCTCATGATCTCATTTACTCTAGATCACCATGTGATAAATTCATGAGAAGAAAGATCAATGATTATGATACTCTAGCACATGATAGATAGATATCATCTATGTCTAGTCATAATGATGCATCTTAACAATAGGACATTTGTTTAAGATTATTTTCATAGTATTTTGTGGTTCTCATTATAACATGAGAATTGTTTTTACTTTTTGATATGAAAAATAATCTATGGACATTACCATAAAAATAGTAAATGAAAAAAATATCAACACTATTATGACAAGAGTACATCATGAATAAATAACTATATACATTATATGGTAATAAAAAAATACTATTTAAGTTGGGTCTAGGGAACCCACTATCAAAACATAGGCATCCTGTTTAGGTTTATACATAAATCCTTCCTATGATGGTTATATAATCAAACTAGGGGCTCTAGTTTGAGGAGAGGAATGTAAGAAAAATACTCAGGTAGGTATAATATTAACCCAAATGCTCTTGAAGTGTGTATAGTATAAGAGAGGGGGTGTCCTTTTGTAAGTGCGGGAGAGGACACACTTGGAATTTTTAAAAAGAATAAAATATATTAATGTCTTTCTCAAGACAAATGGCTACAAAATGAACCATTTATGAATCAAAGATGATATATGGTAGAAATATGGCCATAAAATATAAATTATACAGGTTTTTGTGTCACTTTAACCCTTATCACTTTAGTTTAACCCCTGGTAAATCATCTTTAACATTTCTATGATAACTAATTTTTATTGTTTTTACTATTTATTATGAAAAAAATTAAGTTGAACATATTATCTACTATTAATTATAATGATTCAAAATTATTGAATCCATGTTATCAAATTCAAATAATAGTAGAGTCAAAATTTATTTTAAATTTATACCCAAAAAACGTAATGAAAAACATTTTTTTTATGAAAATGTCTTTTTAAGTGTGAAAATGTTTTTATACCAAATTAAAGTATAAAATTAATTCCAAAGATCATAATTGTGTTATATATAATATAATTTAACTAATTGTTCTTTTAAAACCATTTTAAAACTAAATATATCTTTGTAAATTCTCAAAATGAAAAAGATATTTTTTAGTAAAAATCTATATTTTTTACCATTCATTGAAAAATAAAAATTTTCAAAAAAATCCCATAAATTAATCCTAATATAATTTTGAAATAATGAATTAATAAATTAAGATATTTTTTTAAATTAAAATTCTATAATTTTAAAATCATCATTTTAAATTGAACCATATAATGTATGAAAATCCAATTTGGTTATAAATGAAGATTTTTTCATTTTGACTGATAAAATTACCTAATATTATTATAATGAATATAGTTTGTAAAATATAATTAATACTAAATGAAAATTATTTATTCTAACATTACCTAGTTTGTTACATTCTCCCCTCCTATAAAAATTCATTCCTTGAAAATTTCATGGATATTATTTTGAAAACAAAAGAGGGTGGTTCTTCTTTATATCATCCTCAAATTCCCATATTTCCTCCTCAATTTTATGATTAATATAAATAACCATCACCATTAAAGTCATACTATTCCTAAACACTTGGTCTCTAGTTTCAAGAATCAAGATAAGATCCTCGTAGTAAGATAGATCAGGTTCCAGTTCTATTTTTTCAGATCTGAGCACATGTGTTGGGCCAAGAATATAATTTCTTAATAATGAGATATGGAACACATAAGGTAATTTAGAGAGGCTTGGTGGAATTTATAATTAGTAATCCAAATATATAATCAATTCTATAATTTCAAAAGGCCCGTTGTATCTAGGGATCAATTTCCCTTCTTACCGAGCCTTATAACACCCTTCCATGGAGTTGTTCTCAAGAAAATGTGATCTACCAATTGAAATTATTAACCTTTAATATGATTATGGAAATAAATATTTTTCCTTATTTGAGATTATTTAACATGATTTTGAATAATATTTACCTTTATGATTGTTTTCTAAATATGTTCTGGGCATACAAGCTTCCTTTCACCAACTTCATCCTAACAAGTTGGAGTACGCTATCTCTTCTAATATAATTCTTCACACCATACCATTTAATACTCTTATGAAAAATATTATTATAGGAAAACTCTATTAAAGGTAAATATTGAACACACATACCTTTAATGTAAAGTGAGTGTGACCTCAACATTTCTTTCAAATTTTGAATATTCCTTCTAGATTACTCATTAGTTTGAGGATGATAAGTGGCGCTCACATGAAGTTTGGAATCAAGATAATTATGAAGTCCTTTCCAAAGTTTTGATGTAAATTTTGGATCATGATTAGACACAATTGAAATAGGTACATCATGAATCCTTATAACTTCATTAATATAGATCCACACAACGTTCTCCATAGGTGAATCTTCTCTTATATAAAAAAATGTGTATATTAAGTAATACGATCAATAATAACCCATATTGAATCACTATTTCTAGGAGTCTTTGGTAATACAATGAAAATTTCCATAATAGTTTCACCCCATTTACACATATAAATAGGAAGAGGATACGTGAATCCTATAGGATGATGTCTTGCAACCTTCAACTATTGACAAAGAAAATATCTTGATATGTAATCAACAATTTCCAGCTTCATGTTATCCCACAAAAAGTTATCATTAAAACTCTTATACATTTTAGTGATACTAGAATGTCTAAAGAAATTTGAGTTATGAGGATCATCTAATAATTTCCTTTTCATCTCTGGTATAGACACATAATATCTTTCCAAATTTTAGAATGCCATCTTCATATATGAAGTCTTCTAATTTCCTATCATTCATGGGTTCAATTTTATTTTGAAAATTCTCATCATCAGGTTGAGAAATTTTTTATATTTTGTAATAAATATGGTTTGGAAATAATTTGAAGAAGTAGTGATGTTTACCCTTTATTAATAACTTATAGATCCATATTTACTAAATTTATGAACACAATATCCATGTAAATTCTCATTTTGGTCAGGATTCCATGATATTTCTGAATCAGTGCATCCACTACCTTATTTTACTTTACTCGATTGTACTGTATTAAGAAATAATAATCCTCAAGTAGCTTGATCCATATCCTTTTCACAATGTTGAACTCTTTCTATGTAAAGATGTATTTAAAACCCCTGCGATCCATATATATCTCATATTTTTCACCATAGAGATTATTTCCCAATATCTTTAGAGTAATGATCATGACTACCAACTCATTATCATGATTTTGATAGTTCTGTTAATGATTATTTAATTTCCTTAATGCATAGACAATAACTTTATCATTCTTCATAAGGTTACATCCATGTACTCTTATTTTATTTGTTACTATATATGACAAATATATCATTTCCCAATGGTAGAGTTTAGATTAGAGAATTCACCAATCTCTTATTCAATTGTTCAAAAACATTCTTCGCATTCCTTTATCCATATGAACTTAACCCCTTTAGGAGTAATCCTTATTAACAGGTTATCCAATCAGATAAAATTTTCAACAAATAATTGATAGTAACCTAACAATAAAATAAAGATACATAACTCTATTATGTTTATTGGTGTATTACATTATCTGAATACCTTCTTCTTCACATTATTAACTAAGATTCCATCCATGGAGGCAATATGGTTAAGAAAAGAAACCTTATGAAGCAAGAATTCACACTTTCTAAATTTACCATGTAACCCTTTTCTTATAAGAGTACCAAGAATGATCCACAAGTTATTCTCATGGTCTTATTATCTCTTAAATTACAAAAATATATTATCAAAAAATACCACAAAAATTATCTAGATATTCCTTTAATACACTGTTCATTACATCCATAAAAATAAAGGGTGAATTAGTTAATCTGAATGACATCACTATAAATTCATAATTCCCTTACCACATATTAAATGATGCTTTTGAAATATATTTCATCTTTACTTATAATTGATGGTACCAAGATTGAATTTCAATCACTGAAAAAATTAGAACTTCATGAGTTGATCAAATAATTCATCAATGTGAGGTAGAGGAGCCTTGTTATTTATTGTAATATCATTGATTTCCATACAATAAATGCATAGTATCATAGATCCATATTTCTTATTAATTAAAATAATGATGTATCCCCAATGTGAAATTCTTGGACATATAAATCCCTTACCACACAAATCCTCTAGTTTTTTTAACTCATAAGAGTTACTGTGGGTGGATCTAGACATGAATCAAATGATTTAGTCTCATATATAAAAATAAAGAATTCTATATCTTTATCATGAATAATAATTTTATAATATTTGCAATAAATTATTACATAAAATTTTTATAACTATTTAATAACAAGGATTTTATCAAAATCAACCATAGATATAATAATAATTTCAGAAAATAGGACAGATAAATATTTCATAATGGGAACTGACTGACACATGCTTGTTGTGGTGAGACTTCCACTAGGAGTCTTGAATGATAACTCCATTAATTAGGTCCTAGGGAAATATAATTTTTTTTGGAAAACATAATAGATATAAAAGAGTGATAAGATATATAATCAAATAAAGCATTAGCTAAATTTAAGGATATAATTGAAGTATTCACTACCACATATTTGGTAACTTTAATCTCAGCTATTTTGATCGCATAAGCTTGGCCTTTCTACCTTGGGATTTTATGAGGAAGATTCTCTTGATGCATGGGATAATTATTTTCATAGTTCCCCATCACCATATAGTTAAATAATTAAAAACTATTATATTATTTATTTCCATTAAAATCAAGAGACTTATGGAATTTCTCTCCACACATGAAACACACTCTCATTCCCAGCAAGCATGTTCCTCAGTGTTTCTTTCTATATTTATTAAAAGTTTGAAATTCCACCCTTTCCCTTTTCCCGTTTTCCATATGTCATTTTCTCATGCTCTTATCCTTTCTTTTATTATATATTTTTCCTTAAAATTCATAAGACTTAGATAATTATTCCTCTATCTTGATGCCACATGATACTATGTCATGATATGATGAGAAGGTTTGAGAGACTAGTGTAATTTGATGGTATTTATTTATCCAATAAATTAAATGATAAATCTTATTATTTTGATTATTTATGTAGTTCAAAACATTCCTTGATGACCTTATAAAGATGGCTTCATACCTACCAACATTTTCATCTTTCTTTTTCCTTAGACTTAGGAATTTTCTGTCCATATTCACTCATTACTCACAAGAAAAATATTTTTGAAAGAAAAGTACCTTAAAATCCTTCTAATCCATGTTTGATAATTCCTCCCATTACTTAGTATTTTGAATCAATGAACACATTTTATCCATATTATTTGTGAGATGATAAACTGCCTGAAACAATTATTTCCCATTCATTACTTCCCAAATCATAAACTCTATGGAATTTATCCATTGCTCAACTAAAAATGGATTAGTAGTCCCATTGAATAATTGAGGTTTCTGATGAAAGAAGTGTTCCAACATTGTTTCACCACATTTCAATTAAATAGGATTCTCTATAAGAGAAAAGGTTTTGATCATAACCAATGTTATCTACCCCAATATGGCTATATATTGTTCAACTCTTTTTCTAGTTTTAATTATATCTCTAGTTTCATTTTCATGACCAGGAGGGAAATACCTACAAAGATTCAGTGTGTTGATACATTTTTCATTCCTTTTTCTATGAACCATTTATAAATAATTACTACACTATATTAGATCATAACATTAGGAATCATAATGTATAATTCCAAAACTAGTGAAACAATTGATATAACTTGTAAAATTATTCATATCCAATATTATAATTATAAGCATAGTATTATTGGAAATATTCTAAATATTTTCAAAAAAATCATAATGGTTTGTAAATAAAGTGTGAATTAACACAACCATATCCCTAGAGAGTGTCAAATGAGGTGCACAATAAGGGAACACTCACCGTGCACCAAATTAGTGACCATGATATACTTGACCAAATAATTTTGGGTTTCTTACCCCACGATAAAACTGTTCTAAAACCACATCCACTTATAGTATCTTGATAGACATGTATTACTAGGAAAATCACATAGTATGTAAAAAAATCTCTATGATATTATCCTATAATAATACATATACCTACAGTTTTTCATTGGGTTATGTTCCCTAACCCATGATTTCATTAATCTAGTTACCATGGTCTGTACTAAACTTCCTTTGATACAAACTATAACACCCCGACTCCAGTAGTCTGGAGCCGATGGTTATTTTACTACTTTGAAAAAAGTATAAGTGATTGCACCCTAAGGAACTAAATATTATAATAGTTTTGGGAGGCTAGATACCTAAATTAATTCTGACATTATATATTAAATCATGAAATCATGAAATATAATATTATAATTCCAGTGAGAAAATTATCATTTCTTCTAGTAAATCTCTAATTTTATTCATAGACCTCATCTTCGTATCCTAGGGAAATGGAAACCTAATAAATAGTGATCTTAGATACTTAGTAAGTGAAATTATATAATAGAAACTATCACAAAGTGAATAAAACATGAACAATATAGATAAGATAAACAATAATAAAATATTCCATATAAATAACACCATAAAAGATACTACAAAAAAATAGGGTGATTATAAGGGGATATTTTTTCATTTAGATGGAGTTATAACCCCATATAAATACTTTAACAATGGTTACCCATAACTGCCACTAAAGTGGACACCAACTCTGATTAGAGGTGGTTCTGGGTAAGTACCAGCTAAATATATGTGAATTTAGAGGAAGTTAAATTTGAAGGGGTTTTAACTGCCTCTAATTTCTCCCGAAATTCTCCATAAACTGATATATTAGAGGTGTTTTTAACTGACTCTAATTAAAACTTCATGTTAGGGTTCATTTGAACCACCCCTAATTGACTCTAGGGGTCCAAGTTTAGAGGCGGTTAACACTATAACCGCTTATAAACTACCCCATTATTTTTAAAATTTTACACCCCCTAGGAGCCATGACAACCCACCAGACACCCTAGATAAACCCACCGATATAGAAACCCCCCCAAGACCATGAGAAAACCCCAAAAACGACCCCCCTCAGGCACCATAAGAATACACCATGACACCCTAGACACTCCACCACTAAGACCCAGGACAACACCCTCAAGACACCAGAAAAACCCACCGGGACAAACATCCCCCCCAGCTAGACAACCCACCAGGAGAATCCCTATGTCCACAGGCCTACCTCTTCCCACCCCACAAGGCCCATCCTTTGTTTCGTAGGCCCTGATATGACTATACCCCCCTCACATGCCCACATCTCAACCTGTCCACCACCCCGAACAACTCACACCGATGCAATACAAATTTCGATAGTGAGAATTGAACTCAGGACCGTTGAATCCTTCTCTCACGCCTTGACCACTATACTAAAACATCTTATGCTTATTATGTACAATATTTTATATTTATTAAGATATAAATATTATATATATATATATTTATATATATTTGTGTATGGGAATATATATAATATAATATATTTGTTTGTATATAATATATTTGGGTATCATATATAATATATTTATGTATAATATTTTTATATAATATATATTTATGTATAGTATATATATATATATATATATATATAATTTTAGATGAATAAATATTAGATAATATATAATATATTTGGGTATAATATATATATATATGTATTATATCTATTTATGTATGATATATATAAATATATAAATATTTATATTTACATATATAAATATATATTTATACATATATTTTTAAATACATTTATATTTTGTGTGTGTATATTTATGTATTTATATAATATTTATATAAATAATATAATTATAAAATATAGATATATTCATATAATCATTTTTATATATTTGTATATATGTATGTGTGTGTGTAACAATAATATTATTAATTATTATTATTATTAAATATATTTTTAAACTATAAAAATTATATATTAGTTTTATAAATATTATACATTTATATATTTTATGATTTATATTATACATATATTATATTAAATACATTATATTATATATTTATGTATGTGATTATATACATTTTTATTATATCAAATATATACACACACAAAAAACTAAATACATTCATATAATTAGAAATATATAGTATTATATAATTATATATACATTTTTTTAATTAATTTATAATTAAAATTGAATATATATAAAATATTTATATAATATATACAATTTTTTATATAATTAAATATTTATAATATAAAATATAAAATATTATAATATATATATATATATATTTTGTTGTATCATAATGTATATATAGATTGCTAAATACAAGAGGGGGTGAATTGTATGTTTAAAAACTTTTATTTTTAACCTTAAAAGAAACTTAGTTTAACAAGATTAAACTAATCGTATTCAGAATACCTCTTATGTATTTAAACAGTTATCGGACTGGGTCCTTGGGTCTGATGATCAAAGTATCATAATTAAGTAGATTTTGATATGTATTCCACAGGTTGAAATTAGAATATAATCATATTCACAGTATAAAACGATTTAATCAGAGTAAGCATAGTAAGAATCATAATCACAATGGTTAAAATAAATCAGAGTAATAAGAAATAATGATTCAATCAAAAATCATATAGAGTCATATTCAGAGTAATAATGTATTCACAAAGTAATACAGTGTAAAATTATTGTATCATAATTAAATATATTACGATAAATAATATAAAAATAGAAAGATGAATAGAAAATGAATTCACTTCATATTACAGTTGTAGTGGAAATAAAATAATTGCAATAAAATAAGTAAATGAATAAATTCTTTTAACCCATAGAGAAGGGTATTCAATAACCTAGGATAGAGGTCCCTTGTTTAATACTTACAATAAATTCCATCTAACACTTACCAAGGTAGGCCCTTGATATGAAGATCAGTCTGTCTTACTATCCCTGCATGCCCTCGATATGATGATCAAATTTTCTTTGTCTGCCTATCCTCGAGAGCCTTATATATGATAACCAGATCTATCTTGCTATCCCCAAAATCCCTCGATATGATGATCATATTTTCTCTATCTTCCTATCCATCAAATCCCTCAATACGATGATCATATCAGTCTCTCTATCCCTACAAGCTCTTGATCAATAAAGTGATCAACTCCTTTGAATTTCAAGCCTTAGAAGGCCTTGATCATAATCACACAATTAGACGCACAAAGAAATTATGAACTCTAGAATAATAAAAGTGAAAGGAATAAGAAATTCCCTCTTGTAAGCTTTATAGCTCTTGCACAATAGTAAAATCAATAGAGTGTCTTTATCTGAGTCTACGTCTCCATTTTTCATTGAAATCTTCAAATGACCTGGTATTTATAGGTAGGTCTTCCAACTGTTATCTTTATTTTTCAACAATCATATTTTATTCTGATTTTTACAAGGACCTAGACACCTGGCACCTTAACAGTCATATTATTACTAAATAAATGACATCATTTTGACAATACACCATCACAGTTTTAAGAGTAAAATATTCCAATATGAAAAAATAGTTTTGCATAATCAGGATTAAAACAAAAGTCAATCCGATGGATTTCCTTACATATGTCATTATAATTTTCACTATGAGTGTGATTCTGATGGTATGGGTCTTGATGTAAAATCTAATTAAGACTTTTGTTAGTATGAATGCAAGACATAAAGTCTTAATTTTGATTTAATAAGGTGAATTTGATAATAATCAGATTCATGCTCATTATGATAATTATAATGTAAATTCATGAATACTTCGAAATGAATTCTATGTATGGTAGAAAATTATGTTTTATTCAAAAATATTTAAAATAATTTTGAAATAAACAAATTAGTTAATTAAATATTTAACAAAGAGTTTTTGATTTACAAAAAAAGAAATGAAGAAGTCATAAAGAAAATTTTGACTCAACAATCTACCCCTTTTTGGAAAATAGAAACCACACGACTTAAATAGAAAATAACTTTGAAAAACTTAAGTACATTATTATTTTTAAGTACATCATATTCAAAAATAAACATTGATACTTATCTCCCCAGGAGTTTATAACTCATTTGAATACAATGGATGAATATGACTAACCCCACCTAGGATAAGAAATCCCTTAAGGATCATATTCTATTCTTTAAAATGCTTTTTTTAAGATTTATTAGATCATCTCCCCCTTAATATATAATTCTCCCCTACTATAGAATTCTACCCCTTTGTATAAATTTCTCCCCCTTTGGGATTTACAAAAAAAGAATGGGGTAGAGTCTTGTAATACCTGAAAAGGGTTATAGAAATAACAATATGGAATATAATGATAATGTACATGATCATATAGTGTAAATGAAATAACATTAAACCAAATATGAATAGGAAGATATTCAAAATAAATGTATATGAATAATTCTATCAATGAATTTACAATAAAAAAAATTAATACACCATGATTTTTAAGATAATAAATCTTTCTTCGACATCATTGATATGACAATTATCTTCAGCTTCTTAAACTATTTTTTGTCTTCTTCAACCTTTGCCAACAAATCCTCATAAGAATTTTTCTTTCTTTTCAAGATCTTTAATCCTCTCCTCTTGTATCCAAATCCTTTTATCTTTATCTTTATCCTTTTCTTCTTGAGATTGAAACTTTTCTTCCAAAAGTTTATAATGATCTTTTTGAGCTTGGATACTATCTGAGAAAACATAACTACGATCCTTTAAAGTAATAATGTCATCTCTGTAGTATTTTAATTTAGAAATATCATTAATAAAAAAATTGCATGCTTCCTTGTAAGTATGATATTTATTTAGTTTATTTCTCATGAGTTCTTTTCAATGTTTCAAGATATTTAACCATATTGGCTATATCCCTTGTAAGACTATTGAAAGACATATCAATTTCAACAAGAGAATTATTGAATTTTCTGAAATTTTCTTCAGGAATCTTGATGTCTTCATCAATACCATGAGATCATTTGACAACCTTATTACATCTCTTCTTATGAGATTTGACACATTCTTTAAAAACCTTGTAATATACCTTTAATTGTGTCAACCCATCTATCAAATATTTCAATAAATCTGAATCTTTATATTGATTATAATTAATGAAATAAACCTTTGTTTCCAGTCTTAGAAAAATAAGGAATAGTTTTTACTAATCTTATTAACGTATTATAAATGTAATCAACACCTTGATCTGTGATCATATTAAAAGACTATGTTTCTTATTGAATGTTTCTATGAATAGTTCCAATCTATTCTTGTTTCTCTTTATATCCTTTATTTGAATCTGATTTCTTATTCCCATTAAAAATTTCAATTACTTAAAAAATATCATTTTTTACTTTGTTCAGCCTTTTTGTCTTTGTTGTGTTCATCCTTATTGGATGAAGAAACAACTTCTTTAATTGTTAAATACTTCTGTTTCTCTTGTATAACTAACTTCTCTTTATGAATTACCAAAGAAGATAAAAGTTTTTAATATTCATGAGAGTTCCTCAATGATATCTAATTGAAAGGAAATTTTTTATTATTATAAATTTGTTTTTATCCTTCTTCCTAATTGTTCTCAATATTTGCATTTTCTTTTTTTCATTCTCCATCTATTTGTTCCCCATATTATTCTTCTTCTTCTTATGTCCCTTATTATTCTTCTTCTTGTTAACATTTTTATTTTTCTTCTTCAAACTCATATATTTGTTTAAATTTAATTTCTTCTTCAAAACATTTAACACATTTCTCCATACCATTAATAAAATCTTCATATAGTTGAGACTGTTATCTCAAATTAGATTTTCCAACTGGAAATGATTATTTGTCATCAACTAATTATTTTACTTTTTTTTGGATAGAGGGGGAATCCCCATGAATAAAAAAAATTTCTTGTAAAACTAAACCAGCATATGAAATTATAAAAACATATTTTACAGAATCTAATTATACACCCTTTATCAATCTTCAAACCACCTGTACTTATGATTTCATTTTATTTTATTTCATTTTCTTTATTTGTTTTTATAAAACTTCTTCACCATGAAGCCTTACTGAAAAGCTTTAGTTGGGTCAAGACCAAATTGAGGTTTTCCTTCTTTTCATTAATATGTACCTTTTCTCCATTTATTAACAACTTCCTTTGAATATTTATTTTCTTTTGAGGGATGGGAGACAACCTTTCTTTTCTACTCTACTTTCTCTATTTTCTTTTTTCAAAGAAGGCTCTACTACCATTATATAAAATTGAGTATTCTTTACAAAAAACATTGATTCTGGATAAAAAAACCGTCATCCTTTTTATTGTTTTATCCCATATCAACGCAAATTTTTCTCTCATAGGCTATGAATTGATTACAATATTAAAATTCCTCATAATTGATGAAATATTCTTACTAATCACAACTGGGAACATTATGATCCGAGACTTAATCAATCAAGATTTGATATTATTTATAGTCAATATTATAAAACCTTCCAAGTTTATCTTTCTCATATTTACCAAGTAATCCAAAACAAATATTTCAGACACTTTAAAAGTATCTCTATCTCCTCTTGTCAGAATCAGAAACCCTTATATCCAAAGGGCTAACAATATGTGTTCTATAATTAGATGGGAAAATTTCTTCATGTCATCATATGATACATTTCTGAATAAGGATTTTCAACTCTTTATCTTACAAAAGTACCCTTAAATCCTGAAATTTTTTATGATGGGGAAAACACACCCCCTTCATCAGAAATACCTATGAAATCGAAAGTAGGCCTAGGTATCATCTTGTATGTTTTATAATAAATTCTCAAATAAATAATGTATTTTCCATTTTATTTAAATATTTTTATAAAATCATAAAAGTCATTACCCAAATCTAGATTGAATAAATCATAATTGGGATCTAACTATTCTACACATAAATATTCCCATCCTTAAAACTCTACCATTATTCTCAAGATGAATCATATTTCTCATAAAACGATTTGGAAAGTAAACTTTCACAAAATATAAACCACTTGATGTAATCCTTCTCTAGATCCACTGTATTCAGAAAAGAAATAGAGGATTTAGACATGAAGAAATAATCAAATTTTAGGATTTAAACACAGTAGAGATTCAAGGTATAGATCTAAAAAAACTGATGTGGGAAACAAGGGGGGGGGAGTTTTATACGCTATCTCGAGCAACATTTGATCTTTAAAACTAATATAATAGTAAATATTGAATCTCTATGATCTCACAATTGATATTATATTTGAATTAATATTTTTTAAAAAAAAACACTTGAGGTTTTGTAAAATGTTTATTATATTCGGTGAATAAAATTGAGAATGCAAAACAAAATTGAAATGAAAATATCAACAAAATTGTTTAAATCTAATTAAAATGAAATAGTGTTAGAGAATAAAAGAAATAAAAATACCTTTCAATGTTGAGACATTGATATAATAATTTTTTATTTTTTTATAATATATTACGATAGATAAAAAATAAACAAAAATAGTTTAATATTGTAATTTTATAATTAAAGAATCTGAAAACCAAAAGAATTGAAAGTAAAACTCGAATAAGATTTATTTTTCTGAATCTGATTCATAATTCGAATCCGATTATTTTTTCAAGGCCAATTGGAAACTCTAATTTGATTTTTTTAAAAATCTGATTGAAAATTCAAGTATAAAAAAATTTCAAAGTTATAAAATTTTGAAATCCTATTTTATAACAAACTCATGTCTGAAAGACTCATTATGATTTTCTATATGAAAATTATAATTTTGAAATACTATTTAAAAAAATAATCATATGTACCACCTACAAGAAAGAGTAACTTAGTGTTAGAAGGTGGTTTAAATAATAATTAGATATGAATGACTACTTTAAATTGATCATTCATAGATTTTTTAATGTATTCAAATCTATCAGAAGTTAATGGTTTTGTAAAAATATCAGTATGTTTTCCTTGCATTATGATGAATAGTAACATGATATCTCCTTTTTGTGTGATCCTCAATAAAGTGATTCAAAGTATCTATATGTTTTTCATGAGAGTGATGTGTAAGGTTTTTACTTAAGGAAATGTTAATAGGGTTATCACATAGTATTCCATTTTTTGTAAAACTAATGCTATAATAAGTGAGTGTGTTTCATCCACAACACTTGAGAACAATAATTTCTAGCCGCCATATATTATGAATCATCAGTGGAAAGTTATATTGAGTTTTATTTCTTACAATACCAAGAAACTAAGGAATATCCAAGAAAATGACATGTTCTAGATGTAATTTTTCTATCTATTATACAACCTCCGAAGGCAGCATCTGAAAGAAATTTAATTCAAAATCATCTTTAGAAGAATAGAAAATTCCGAAATCGATAGTTCCCTTGATAACGAAATATTAATTTTAAAACATTTAAATGAGATAATTTTGTTTTTTCTTGATACCTTTCACATAAGTATACAAAAAATATTATGTCTGGAAGACTAGCTGTTAGGTATAGTAAAGTGCATATCATACATATGAATATTTTTTGATCAAATGGTTTCCTAGCTTCATCAATATCAGGTGTATTTGAGGTATTGATTGGAGTAATAATACTTTTATTATTTTGGTATCCATAATTTTAATGAAGATATTTTATATAATTATGTTGATATATATAAGAAACATTTGGTTTTTAATAAATTTGAAAACCACTAAGAAAAAATGTTAACTCACCCCTCATACTCATTTTAATTTTAATTTTCATAATATTTGAAAAATAATATGTTAAATATTTTTGAGTTGATCCAAATATAGTATCATCCTAATATATTTGATCAATTATAATGTTTTTTTACTTTTTTTATAAAAAGAGATGGATTAGATGCTCCCCTAAAATATTTTTTTGTAACAAAAATCATGTTAATATATCATACCAGGCTCTAGGGGCTTGTTTAATTCCATATAAATCTTTGGTAAGTTTATAAACATATTTAGGATTTTTTTTATCTATAAAACTAGGGGGTTGTTTAATACATATTTCCTCCTATACATATCTATTATGTAAAGAATAGTTTACATCAATTTGAAAAATTTTAAAGTTAAAGAATGCTGTAAAGGATAATATAATACAAATAGATTTAATTATAAATACCGATGAATAGGTTTATTAATAATATATACCCCCTTATGTATTATAACCTTCAGTAATAAGTCTTTATTTATTTATAATGATACTTCTGTTTTCATCACATTTGTTTCTCAAAACCTATTTTACTCTCATTATTGAAGTTTCTTTAGGTCTTTCAACCAAGGTACATTATTTATTCCTTTTGATTTAATTTATATCATCTTACATTTCATTAATCCAATCCTCATCATCTAAAGCCTCACTATGATTTTTAGGTTCAGATTGAAAAATAAAATCAAGATTTCATACTTCATTTTTTAAGGAGCTTCTAGTCCTAACTATTTGATTCACATCATTATCGATACTATCACTGGGATGATTCTTAAGAAAAAATTAACATAGGTTTAGTAAAACCTATTCATCATAATAAGGTATAAAATCTTCTTAAGTAAATACTTCAGAAATAATTTCTTGAGTATTTTCCTTATTAGAAGAATCTTCTATCCAAGGTTTAAAATCAGTTTTGGAAAAAACATCTAAGGATGTTGGTTTGGTTTTTTTTAAACAAAAGAATATGTTTCATCAAATATTACACATACTATTTCATCAATAGTATAATATTTTTTTTAATAAATATATATTCCTTAGAATTATTTGAATAACCTAAAAATATAACTTAATCAAATTTGAGTTCAAATTTTTGTAAGTTATCTTTCATATTCAGTATGAATACTTTTTATCCAAATACTGTGAAGTAAGAAAATTTTTGGTTTTATGTTTTTCCAAAACTCATAAGAAATTTTAATAATAAATGGTCAAATTAAAACTCGATTTATATTATAACAAGCAGTACTAATCGATTCATACATAAAATGTTTAGAAATTCAGTATTCACTAAACACGGTTCTTCTTATTTATTAAATAATATATTTTATTCTTTCAATAGCTCCATTTTGTTGGCATTCTAGGTGTTGAGAATTTATGTGCAATGCCTTTCTTACTATAAAAAGTTTCAAAATATGAATTTATGAATTCTACACCATGATCAATTTGAATAGTTATCAAGGGAAGGTTTTTCTAATTTCTAACTTTGGATATAGATGTTTTTAAATAACAGAAGGATTTAGATTTATTTTCTTAAAAATAAACCCATTTATATCTGGTGTAATAATCAACTAAAAAAAGCACATTGTACTTTCCACGAATACTTCCAGTTTTTGTAGGACCAAATAAATCCAGGTTCACAAACTATAAATCATCATAATTTGATACTTCAGTAATATATTTAAAACACGACTTATGTTTCTGACCATATTGATAGGGGTTATAGACTTTTTAAGAATCAAATATAACCTCTAGTAAGTCCTTAAAAAGCATTTTATTATTCAATTTTCATATGTTTCTAGAGATACAGTATTTAAAACTTCTATTCCATAACCATGTTTTATCTTCCATTTCACCAAGGCAAGGTATGTCTTGGATCCTAAGGTCTTATAAGTTAAGAGTGTAAAAATTTTCATGCCTATGTGTAAAAAGAATGAATTCATCCTTAGAGTAGTTTACAATACATTTATCATTTCTAAAACTCACAAGGAAACCCTCATCACATAACTGAATTTTGCCTTTAAAGTTGTTATTAAGACCTTTAACAAACAAAACATTTGAAATCATGGCTTTACCAAGATGAAAAACATTACCTATTACGATAATTTCTCCTTGATCATTATATCCAATGGTAACTTTCCCACCATTCAATTTGATAATCTTTTAAAAGAAATATATGTGTCTAGTCCTATATCTGGAACAACCACTATACATGTACTCTGTATTCTTTTTTTGGTACTCTCTTCATTTTCAGGAAAAAAAATATACTTTCGGAACCCAAAACATCTTGGGTCCAGAAATATTAGGGAACAAAATATTAGGATTCTACATTTGTTTTAAAAAATTGTATTTTTAGAACCCTAAGGATTGAATTTTATTTAAATAAAAATTCTTTTCCCAATGACCTCGACTTTTACTTTTAGTAAAAAATGAGTCATTTTTAGAAACAAAGAAGTTATAACTAAAAATATGTTTTCAATGAGTATATCCCATTTCTAAACTAGTATCATGTGGATGAATTTTTGTATACATTTAATCAAATCTTTCTTTACCAACATTAAAGCTTGATAAAATATTATTCAATGAATAAATTCAAGACTGTAGTTTTAAAAATAAATTCTTATCCATATCAATATTAGTTTTTGAATTTAGTTTCTCAAAATTAGTTTTTAAACTATCTTTATCATATTTTACTTTTTCTGAATCATGAGAAATTGTTTCTTTTTCAAAATTAAATTTATCAATATCTTTTGATAGATTCTATATTTTATTTGTTAAAATATAAATTCTTGATTTAGATTTTTTAAATTTTTCATTATCCTTATCAATTTTTTTTTCAACTTGACAATTTTTATTTTCATAAATTTTTACAATGAGAGAATATTATTAATAAGATGGTTAAGTATTATCATCACTAGCTAAGTTGGATTCATCCTCCAAAGATATATAATTATTATCCTTAGTATAATTATCAATTAAAGACATATTTGTTAAAGATTTAGTTGTGTATACCTTGGCCATAAAATATTGATTTACAATAGGTACTATCACAAGAAGACCTATATTCCTCTGATCCAGACTTTCATTATTTAAGGAATTATTTGAATAATTACCTCCACTTTCACTCCAAGTGTTTGTAGATTTAAGAAGATTCTTACTTTTAGACTTATAAAACTTATTGTTATTTTTATCATAATGTACATCCTTTATGTATTTTCCTTTTACCTTGGGATAATCAGGACTAATATGTTTTTCTCTTTTGCATTCATAACAAGTAATTTCAAAATCCTTCTTTTCATTACTGTCCTTGTTACTTTTCTTGTAATGATATTGAAAATATTTATTTCCCACAATATTATATATTCTTCAAGAAATATTATCTAATTAATTAATAGAATGATCAGAATCACATGAATCAGATTGAATAATGACCCTTTTATTTGTTTACTTAATAACATTATCAGAAGTTTGATCTCTTATTAGATTTTTATTAGTAGTAAAAGAAACTCTACCACTATTTTTATTTGTTTTCTATATATATCTTTTAAATATACCATCACATTGTAAAAGAGTTCCGAAAAGATCATCAAGAGTAATATTTGTTATATTTCTTAATTCATCAACAACTATTCTCTTAGATTCTCACTCATTGGGCATAATATCAATAATATTTTCAACAAGTATTCCATCTTCTAATCCTTTTTATACCATAGATCATAAAATATTCACTATTATAATAAAATTTATTTTAATTTGGAAACAAGTTCTCCAAAATTAAATTCAAATGCTTCATAGTCAACTCTAAGCATTTTTCTTCAAGTTTAAATACATTTTTAAGTACCAAAATGAGTAATCTATATCTTTTTTCAGATACTATTAGTAGCTTCACAAGAAGAAATATGACTTTAAATTCTTCTGGTTGTAGAACATAGAAGAGTTTTTCTAACTCTGCAATTGAATTGGTACACATTATTTTCTTGATTTTTAAAAGTAGTCACCTCCTTGTCATGAATTTTTAAACCTCCAGTTAATATGAAAAAAATTTCCACTCCAATATTTTTTACGAATGTATTCATTATATCTCTCCAATAATCATAATCAGATCCATCAAAAATTGGTGTTCTATTTGGATTGAGGTTATATATTGAACCAACATTGAGTCCTGCCATCTTTAAAACAAAAAAAAAATATTCCACAATACATGTTAGTGTAGAAAATATTATAAAAAATGTATAACAGATTTTACTAACTTGAAAAAGTCAAGAAGATAAAGGTAACAAGTATAATCAATGGAAACCTCCTCTGATACCAAATGCCAGTATTAGTAAAATAGTGACTTGGATCTGATACAAATTTTTCAATTGTAATGTAAATGTAGATGGATAAATACAAGGGGGGGGGGGGGTGAATTGTAAGTTTAAAAACTTTTTGTTTTTAACCTTAAAAGAAACTTAGTTTAGCAAGATTAAACTAATCGTATTCACAATACCTATTATATTTAAAAAGTGATCATACCAGGACCTTGGGTCCAATGAAAAATGTATTGTAATCAAGTAGATTCCGATATGTATTCTACAGTTCTTAATTAGAATTTAATCTTATTCATAGTAGAAATCAATTTTACCAGAGTAATCATAATAGGAATCATAATCACAGTGGTTATGATAAATCAAAGTATTACAAAATAATGATTATATCATAAATCATATAGAACTGTATTCATAGTAATAACATATTAAAAAACTAATACAGTGTAAAACGATTGTATCATAATTAAAGCTATTATGATAAACAAAATAAAAATATAAAGATGAATATAAAAATAATTCGCTTCCATTTATAGTTTCAGTGGAAATAAAATAATTGTAATAAGAAAGTAAATGAATACAATTATTTTAACATAAAGAGAAGGGTATCTGATAAACTAGGATAAAGGTCCCCTGTTTTATATTTATAAGAAAGTCTATATTACCCTTACTAGGGTAAGCCTTTTATATGAAGATCATTATTTCTTTCTATCCTCATAAGTCCCCGGTAAGATGATCAAATTATCTCTATATCCCTATCTCCAGTAGCCCTTGATATGTTGATTGGATATTTATTGATATCCTTGCAAGACCTCGATATGATGATCAAATTTTATCTATCTACCTATCCTATGAAGCCCTCGATATGATGACCAGATTTTTTTTGCTATCCCCACAAGCCCTTAATCAATACAGTGATCAGATCCTTTATATTCCTAGCATTGAAATCCCTCTATTGTAATCACACAATTAGAAACACAAAGTAATTACAAACTCTAGAAGAATACAAATTCAAGGAATAAGAAATTCTCTAATATAATCTTCAGAGCTCTTACACAAAAAAAAATTAGCAGAGTGTCTCTATGTGAGTATACATCTCCCTTTTTATTTGAAATCCTCAAATGACCTGGTATTTATATGAAATCCTTCCAATGGTCATCTTGATTTCTAATGATAATATTTTCTTCGTGATTTTCGCAAATACCTAGACACCTGAAACCTTAATAGTCATATTATAACTGATTGCATGAAATTACTTTGACAATACACCATCACAATGTTAAGATTAAAATATTCCAATATGACAAAATAGTTTTTTGTATTTAATATTTAAACAAAATTCAGTCTAATAGATTTATTTACTAATGTCATTACGATTTTCATTATAAGTGTGATTACGATAGTATTGGTTCCTATGTTAAATCCAAGTAAAACCTTTGTTAGTACGAATACAATACAGAAAGTCTTAAATCCATTTTTCTAAGGTGAATCTGATCCTAATTGGATTTATGCTCATCACTATAATTTTAATGAAAATTCATGAATATTTTGAAATAAATTCAATGTATGGTAGAAAAATATGTTTTCTTCAAAAAAAAATTAAAATACTTTGGACATAAAAAAATTATTTAATTAAGTATTTAAGAAAGAGTTTGTTAATTTCAAAATAAAAGGCATGTAAAATTCATTAAGAAACTTTTGAATCAACATATGTATATTTATATTTAATTTTTTCTATATTATATATATTTGTATACATAATGTAATATAAATGTATTTATACATAAATATATAATAAAAATGTATTTAATATAATATATGTATAATATAAATCATAATATGATTGTGTATTATTTATAAAACCATATATAAATTTTATTTATTTGAATAAATATATTATAATTACATTTATATTGTGTATATAAATTTTTATATATGCTTACATTTATGTTTATATGTATAAGGATTTATTTAAATCATTTATAATGTCCTTATATATATATGTTTATAGTGTATTTAAATACATTTATATAATGTGTTTATATAATATATATATATATATACATACACATGAACATGCACACATATATATTATAAAATTTGAATTTTATGAGATTTATTTTAAAAAATAAATAAAAATTTATAGGGGGTTAAAACAACCTCTAATCAAAGGGATGAATGGCAATTCATGATCCCCATCAAATTAGTGGGGGTAAAAACCCCATATAATTTCATCAATTAGAGGGAGTTCACAAACCCTATAATGTTATAAATTATAGGTGGTTCACAACCCCCTCTAATCTAATGGATTAACATCAGTTCATGGACCCCCTCTAATATCTTAAATTAGAGGGGTTGTGAACCCACACTATTTAAAAAAATAAATTCAATTATATATTTATATATGGAGTCTAATATCCAAAATTAATATTATATATATATTTAACCTCTAAAATCAAAACAAACATATATCACCACTAATTATTAAATTAGTAGCGGTTTTGAAATAACCACCTATAAAATCTAACTACATATTAAAAAATTAATTATAAAAATTTAGAGGGGGTTGTGCATAATCCCCTATAAAAATCCACCAATAATCTTGTTCTTTTTTGAATCAAGGGGACTAAATTCATGGATATCATAATAATATAAATAATCACATAGATAATAATAACTAGATTCAAAATGAGAGAATGCATAATGACAGACATCATAATCTTATCATCAAGGCCTTGTGCCAAGACAACATACATAAATAGGTACGACCTATGACAAATACCCAAAATAGTTTACCTCATAAGATACATAGATATATCAAGGGGATATAGACGTCCCACCCACCACTTACTAATTCAATTTCATTCATCATATGAAAGGGGTGAAACATATTCAAAGTAAACAGTTATATAAAAAAACTTGAAAATTAAATGTTAATAATTTCCTCAATTAATGAAAATAATAACAAGATATTTATTGTAATATGATGAATTTTATCAAAATATTACATACCTAATAAATAATAATATTCACCAAATAATGTTGACAAAGATTAATATCCTTTAAAATTTTAACTGGAATATTTATTGATGAATTGAAATCACTTATTCAAAATCTAAAAATTTACCAAATATTAAGGAAAAATTTTTCTTCTAAAAAACCTTATAAAATTGTAAATTAATATTCAAAACATTGAGTGTTCATTAAAACAAAAATTTTTGTTCATACCTTATAGGTTAAAAAACATTCATGTAACACTTTTAAAAAAATTAAAAAATTACCTCATTTGGAAAACAACATGAAGATTCATTTTAAACCACATTTTAGAAGTCATATAAGGGTAAAATTTATTTAATAAATAATTGGATAATATTTAAAATATTATTTAATAAATTTTAAGTAAAATAGGGCACGGAAAAAAAATTATGACAGAGTCGAAAAAGAAAGTCAGTTTTCTTGAAAAATACAGTTTTGGTATCTTGAGTACATAAAGAGTGGAAAATGAAAGTAATACTTGTAATTTACATAAATAAATAGAGGATAATAAAATATATTATTTTTAAGATATAAATATCAAATAATTCCTCTAATATAAAATTTAACATAAACAATCTCAAATAATGGAGAGATTGTGAAACAAACCCTTACTTCAGGTCCGAATTGTGTAATAAGTGATTTTAGCCTTCTATATGATAAATATAATGTTATTATAATTATATAAAAAAACTACATAAATATGTATAATATCATATATGATAAATTATAACATTTCAATACCCACTTATTAATAATTATTTATTAAATTCATCATTTCCGATAGTTAATTATTTCATTTTTCATGTAAGTTTCGATTCTATAGTTTTGGTCCTTGTAAATTGATAGGGGTTCAATAATCTAAAAAAACTTAATCATTATATTAATATTATGTATATTTAGTATATATATATATATTTATAGTTATCCATTAAAGGATGAGGTAGAAAAATGAATTACAATGTTCATAGAGACGGTAGGCTGTACATATGCATCAACATTATTTTAACATTTCAACGGATGAAATGAAAGTAAGGTAAACAATAATTAAATTTTAAAGAATAATTATAGTTTTATATTTATCATATATATTCATTAAATCTATCTTTATTACCATCCATGTAAGACATAAAAAAAACAAATCTCATCACTTTGTGGAGGTGGTAGTTCACACATACACAAGAGCAACATATTCATTTTCTAATGGATTTTAATGTAAGAAGGTAGATAAGATATTATAATTCTAGAAGAATAATTATGTAATAAATATTATATATAATCAATAATCTCATTATAATACCCATCCATAATTTTTTTTTGATGAAAAATGAATTGTTTTTCTATGTAGAGATGATAAGTCGTACATATGCATGAGTGAAACTTTCACTTCCCACTTGATTGAAGAGGCAATTGATATAGGGTATTAAATTAACATAATATCATATAAATATATATAATGAAATATTGTTATTGTTTCACCATGTTTGAACAATATTTTAAGAGGTATAAGAAGAAATAAAATGAAAACGTATGGTTAAGATCAATACCTCTTATTCACAAAACGTATGGTTAAGATCAATACCTCTTATTCACAGGAGAAACGTATTCATTTTCCAATGGATTTAAATGTAAGAAGACAGATATCATATTATAATTATAGAAGAATAATTATGTCATAAATATTATATATAATCATTAATCCCATTATAATACAAATCCATAAAAATTGTTGATGAAAAATGAATTGTATTTCTATCTGGAGATGATAAGTCATACATACACAGGGGTGACACTTTCACTCCCCATTTGATGGAAGAGATGATTTATATAGGGTATTAAATTAACCTAATTGTATATAAATATATGTAAGGAAATAGTGTTATTGTTTTATCATGTTTGAATATGATTTTAAGGAGGTAGAATAAGAAATAAAATGAAAACACATGGTTAAGATCAATACCTCTTATTCAGACAACCTCTTTAGGTTTATAACTAAATCTCTACAAGGATTGTTTTCTGTTCAAACCAGGGGATCTTATATGAGGATAAGAATTTAAGGAAGGTATTTGGATAGATCTTATCCAAAAAAGGATCCTCATGTATAAAGTGTTGTAATAGTGGTTTCCCTAGACCTAACTTGAACAATAATTTTCAATTACCATATCATGCATGCAGTGAGTTATGCATAATGTACACTTTCTAATACAACATAGATATTGATATGAACAGTTTGGGATATACCTAACACTAAGAGGGGGTGAATCGATGTTGGGGAATTTTTAAACCAATTCCAACTTTTTATCCTTGTACCTCTTGACCTGTTAGGATGTTGGTTATCTTATTCTCTTTTTTATGTCGTATGCTATAATAGAAATAAGAAAAATATGCGCACAATATTTTTACAAGGTTCACCAATCAATATTAGTAGCTAGTCCTTACCATGTATGGTGTTTACAAGTACCTGGATTCTCAACTGTAAATTGATATTATTTTATAGTGGTTGACTAGGAAAATAATCCACTAGTCCATGTGGATCCCTACACTTAAAGGAGGCAAGGATATAATCTCTTCCTAGTGTCAGTCCCTATACTCAGACAGGGAATGAAAATAATCATATTACAACTTAAAACAAGTAGGATATTCCCTTACACTTGCTTTTTATTTTTACTACCATCCAAGATATTCTTATTCCTTCTTAAAAATGCAGGTTTTTCTCTTGATCTATTCCAGTGCTCTTTACTTTTTTACTTTCAAAGCAGTAGGCAAGCAGTTCCCTTATTTATTTCTCTTCTTCTCTAGTGAAAAACCAACTTCACTAGTTCTTCTTCTTTTTTCTTCTTAGTGCGACAACTATCTAAACTAATCTTATTGTTTCTTTAGCTAGAATCACATAAACCAATTTTATTATTCAAAAACTGAGGATCAACTCACTTGGCATCATCAGAGTTAATTCTTCTTCTTTTTTCATGAATGAATGTGATCATGTATATGGAATTTTGGTTTAAATCTTCTTCTGTACTTTTTCTTCTTCTTTATACACTTACACAAACTAGTTTTTATTCTTTATTTAAGTTCATTTACATGTACATGTGCATTCATGAAAGAATTATCTGTCCTCTTATTTCTTATGTGAAGTACCCTAATGGGTATGATTCTTTGATAACACAGATGAACTCTTCTCCTTTATTTCTTTTCTTTCCTTATATTCTTCTCTTACTATTTTTTTGGGTGTTTATTTAGATTTTATATATGTTTTTTATCAAACCCGAATTGGTGAAAACACTATCCAACCTTTTTTTCACACTTGAGGCCTCAGGTTATTTTATGAAAAGCACATAAGTGCATGAATGTGTGTACGACTCTCGTGCGAGATCCTTCCTATTCAAAACAAACATACAAATCCTCAGGATTTCTTCAAGAAATGCACTTGTGTGCATTAACTTTATGTGATTCTCTTCACCATTCAATCTCCTTATTCTTTAAGAAACAAACCCTAGTAAAATAGTATGATATATCATGCATACCTGAGGGAGTTATCTTTCACATCATGAACCTGAGAGGTTCACTCTCCTTTTTATTCATGCATAGGATTCACGGTTCGTCTTTGTATACAATGTGCAAGACTTTGTGAAGCACAATGTGAGGCTAAGCCTCAACTACTAGATCATGGTAACTCATCCATTGAAAATCACAATGAATGTTTGAGGAACCGATCGCGTGTTAGTGGGAATTGTTCTTCAAAAAGTAGTTTTAGAGTGTGAAGCACTTATCAAAAACCTATGTGATATTCTTATTTGTAGATCAAAAGGTTCATGAGACTCTTCTGGTTTCTCTTCACCGAGTGGAAGCACAAGGAGATGCTTTGTTTTTCGAAAATACGATATCTTGAGAATTCAGGAGGAGAAAACTCTTAATGGATTGGGCCTCTCCCTTTATAGGAAAGGTAAACTTCTCTTTCACGTTCAAAATCCATGTGAAATGTTATGGAGATCACAGCTATGAATGCTCGAGATATTTGGAATTTTGAAATCTTCATGCCCAAGGGATATTCTGAGATCTTCGTTTTGTTTCATTTTTCAAATATGGTATCCTCTATTCATGCATGAAATAAATAATGCATGTATCTCATTTTAAATCCCTTCTTGAATCCATGTAGCCTTAGAAACTTTGTTTTCCTTGGCCAAACCGAGTTATTCTTTTTTGAGTTATCCGTATGCATGAAAGACGTATATTTAATGCATGGTTTCTATTAAATACAATAACCCTCAGGATGTTGGCATGATCCCTCTTTTATTAACAAAAGTGGATCATCATGGTTCAGTCCTCATCACTGGTGAGTACCAGTGGCTCCAGCGATCTCTGGAGTTAGAAGAAAATGATGCTAGATGATACAAATTCCACAAGAGATCAACGGTCCTGGTTTAATTTGGCACATCAGGGGATGATGGTTGGATAGGATGAGATGATCAGATGTTGTGATGATCAGATGGTCGAGCGAGATGTGGGATGAGATGAGCGGCAGATATCACTCAGTTAATTAAAATTTTTGTTCCACATCGAAACTGAGATGCGAGGAGGCTGAAATTTATCTATGAATCTACTATTCCATTCGATCAGAATTATCATCCTCTCTCCATGGTACTGCCTCGTACCGTGTTCACCATGGGTGCACTCTTATCCCACCCTATGCACTCTGCAGGCGCGCTTGCGCCCATGCCCTATGGGCATGCTCTACATCCACTATACCGCTCTCAGGCTAGCCTTGGCCGGCATCACCATGGGCGCGGTTGACCCCAGTGGTCCCGCACATGCATCGAGTTGATACTGGCTAGCTAGCGCTTGGGATAGCCCAATTTTTTAAGTGAGCCACACAAAAATATTCCAATTAAAAATTCATGGCCACCTTATATTATATGCATGGCCACCTCAAAGTCCAATACTCTTATTCAAACTTCATACTTCTTCCTTTTCTTTTTGGATTCTAAATTCCAAAGCACTTAAATCATCCTTAAAATGATTATACATCATTTTTGTAAATAATTTTTCACTTTTAGATACATGTTATTTGAACTTTAAGATCAGTGCAATAATATTATGATTTGTAACAACATGAAGAATTTATCAGTCATGGAATCCAATGATATTAATCCATAACAATCCTCCATGGATCTTTTCTTGAACCATTCTCTAATCACTTTAGAGTTAATTCTTAATTTTGACCATTATTGACACCTGTTGGCAACAAATACAACTTATACACAAAGTGGTCACAAAAATCTCCCCCTTTGTATTTGTTAGAAATACTATAAATTTATATCAAATGAATGTATCAATATCAAAATGAGAATATTCTATCTCCACTTAACTTTTATTTCTCTCACTTATGAACTTTCAATTCACTTTATCTCCCCCTTTTTGATAAGAAATAAAATGTTCATAGTAGAGAGGGTATTAGTCCATACTCAAGAAATGGGTCATCAATAATTTCACTCTAAGCTGACTTGATCTATTCTTGGTATAGAAAACAAGAGGATTTTATTTAGACAACAAATCCGTCCATTACCCACTGATCCTGATACCTCCTGAGATGAGAAATCGTATACTTGTCTTTAAGGGTTTTCAACTTTCATTATAGGCTAAGGATAAAAAATGTGATATGAAATAATCATCTTGAAACTCCTACACTCAGTTAAACAAATGAATCAAAAACATTCAAGTTAAATAGACCAGATGAGTGACCTTGGGGCACTTCCCTTATTCTTATGTCATTGAGTAATTTAGTTACTAATGATATTTATTTTGAGTAACCAATGACGAGAGATTAAGAAATAACATACCTTTTCCATTAAAATGATCTTCAAACAATATTTAGAGTAATTGAATTTTATATCAACTGAAGTTGATACTAATTGGAATAATAACTATGGAAGCTTCTTCATGTGTCTCCCCTCAAATGAAAACTTTTCATAATTGAATCTCAAGTTCTCCCCTTGAGATATTTCTTCACCTTCAATTCCCTGTATTATAAGAAAAAATAAAATACACACAGATTTAAGGGAATAAGGTGGATCCTATTTACTTCATCAATGTGAACAACAAGTATGATATGATTTTCTTAACCCATATGCTCTATTATTCACACTTTCACAATTGTTCTTCAACACTGACTATGATTTTGTGGACCTCAACACATATTCCTTTTCATTGTGTGTGAGTCTTCTTTCTTTAGGAAATTTAAAAGCACTAGAATATCCTGGTGAAACATTCATCTTCTTGAGAAATTATTCATGGACTAGAATAAATTCAAAGAAATTTCTAACAGTATGACCACCCTTGTTGTACCTCACACACATAACTTATTTTTCTTCATGTAGAATCTTATTTTTTCTTTTTTAACTATCCATAGGCTATGGATATTCAATTTTCCTCATTCTTTACAAATATTTTGGCATGATAACTAATACATAATTTGAAACTGAGGCATCAAGATTATATATTCTACATTGATTCTTCTAAGTGACATCCTTATTTGTTCTTTTGGATGCACCACCCTTCAACTTCTTAGAATCAAAGGTCTTGTCATCTTTTCTCCTAGGAGTCTTATGTGGAGAATTTTCTTTTGCAACATTATTTTGATTTCTTCCCAAGGTAGATTCTTCATTTTTAGCCATCTCTTATGATCTTATTTTTTATCATCTTTGGGTATCTGTTGAGATGAACATGCACCATTCATGTGACCATCCCTATTGCATACATCATATATGTTATCTAACACTCCAAATATGTTTTCAGTATACATATGATTCTAGATCTATGTATTTTTCTTCTTATTCTCTTTCTTTCTCCCCCATGAGATATGCTTTCTCAGTGATCTTATATTTAACAGATTGTACCAACAATGAAGTGTACAATGCCCAAATCTGTTACAGCACCAGTACTGACCAACAAACATTGAATTATTGATATCTCAAATATAGGGTTGTTGTAAATTTTTATTTATATTTTGTGATCTTTTTGGGGATATATATTTCAAAATCTTTCCCATATCCACCTAAGTCATGGTGGTAGGTTTATTCTCACTATTCTTAATCCATACTTGTTTAGAATTTTTCTTCCAACCTGCACTTTTTGTAGAATTTTTTTAGAAACATTAGTACAAGTTATTATAGATGGTACCTTCTTCTCAGATGCTTGTGATATATCAATGAGTGAATCCATGATCTTCTAGTAACATTTTGGAGGTATTTTGATAGTAGAATCCTTCAGTTAACATTGATTACCAACTGCTACTGTTTTCTTCTTTTGTGGAGACTCAATTTGTGTCTTCTTAAGATTGGTCAACTGAGATTCCAATTCTATACATTTCATATTGAGGATTAATTTTTGGCCTTAAATGATATTCATCATATCTTCACAATCATTATTTAATATTTCAACTTCCTTTTCATGCAGCTTCACTTTGTTTTGTAATAGGGTCATGTTCCTTAATCTTCTAGGAATTTTCTTCCAAATAAATCTCCTTCAATTCATTTATCTTTATGAGATCATCTTCAAGTTCATGGATATTATTCTCTGGAGTCTTATTGACCCCCTCTTCCTCCTCAACTTCTTTGATCCATTTTGAGGAACTTATTTCAAAATCCCTCTTTGTTTCTTTAAATTATCCAACCTATCCGGAGAGTTTTATACATTAAACAATATTTTCCTTCAATACCTTCTCTAAAACATTAGTTTCATCATCCATATAGGTGATATCTTCTTCCATACATTGAAATACACCACAAAAAAGAGATGAAATTTACTTAATAATATCATGTATAATATCTCTTAATCTGTCAACTGACAATTCTTGAGAATTTATAGACTGAACTTCACCACTTGTGCTAGTATTTCCATCATGAGAATAATTTTCAAATGTACTAACACATAACTCTTGATGATTTGAGGTAGGAATGTTATCCATCTTTTTGGTGGAAACTTGAGCCACATTCTCATTACATTCTAAGCCTGATGTGTCTTCACTATCAGTAAGGTATAAAGAACTATATACTTCCACTTCTATAGATAAGAGATACTTCTTCTTCAAATTTCTCATCTCTTTATTTTTCCTATTAATCATGGTTTGGTAGATATGGTCTTCTTCTCAGAGAAAATTGAATATTCTCTAAGACATCACTTTATTGATTGATCAAGAAATAAACTCAACTCTTTAAAAGATAACAACTTCACCTTAGATAATCCAATAGAGGTGAACTTGTTGCTCTGATACCAATTAAGTGGACTAGTTTGGGATATACCTAACACCGAGAGGGGGTGAATCAGTGTTGGGGACTTTTTAACCAATTATAACTTTTTTATCCCTATACCTCTTGACCTATTAGGATCTTGATTCTATTATTCTCCCTTCCCTGTTGCATACAATAATAAAAATCATAAAAAATATGCACATGATATTTTTAGAAGGTTTACTACTCAATGTGAGTATCTAGTCCTTTCCATGTATGGTGATGACCAGTAAATCAATTCACCACTATAAAGTGACATGATTTTATAGTGTTTTACTAGGAAAATAATCCACTAGTTAGTTTGGATCTATACACTTAGAGGAGGGAAGACAATAATCTCTTACTAGTGTGAGTCCCTACACTTGTAGGGGAAGTGAAATAATCCTCTTCCAACTTACAAAAAGTAAGATATCCCCTAACACTTTCTGTTTCATTATACTACTATCTAGGATAGTTTTCTTCCTTCTTAAAATGGTAGGTTATGCTCTATATCTATTTTAGTTCTCTTCACTTGATTACATGGAAAGTAGTAGGAAAGAAATTCTCTTCCTTCTTTATCTTCTTCTCTAGTGAAAGAACCAACTTCACTAGTTCTTATTCATTCTTCTTCTTAGTGAAACAACTGACTGCACTAGTGTTCTTATTTATTTAGGTTGAATCACACACACCAATGTGATTATTTAGACACTGAGGATCATCTCACTTGGAATCACCAGAGTTAATTATTCTCCTTTGTTTAGGAATGCATGTTATCATCTATATAGAATTTATGTTGAACTCTTCTTCTACACCTTTTCTTATTATTTATACATGTACACACACTTTTTTTGATTATTTATTTAAGTGCCTTTATGCGTTTATGTTCATGCATGCAAGAATGCAATGTACTCTTGTTCCTTGTGGGAAAAATCTTAATGGATATGATTCTTTGAGAACACACATGAACTCTTATCATTTATTTATCTTCTTTCCTTCTCTTCTTCTCTTTCACTTTATTCAGGTGTTTCTTTAGATTTTATATATGTGTTTAATCAAACACGAATGGGTGAAAACACTGTAAAAATTATTTTTGGACAATTGAGTCCTCAGTTTCCTTTAAGAAAATCACATATGTGCATTCATGTGCATAGGAATCTTGTGCATTCTATTTACAATTCAAAACCAACATGAAAATCCGCATAATTTCTTCAAGTAATGAACATGCGTGCATGAACTATATGCACTGCCCTTCACCATTCAATATCTTTCTTCTTCAAGAAACAAACCCCTACAAAATAGTAGGATGTATCATGCATACCTTATGGAGTTATCTTTCACTTTGGAACCCAAGAGGTTCACTTTTTTTTCTTCACACAAAGGATGCAGGGTTTGTCTTTGCACAGAGTGTGCAGGACTTCATGAAGCATTGTGGGAGGCTAAGGCTCAACCACTAGATTGTAGTAACTCAGCCTTCACAAAGCACAATGAAGGTTTGAGGAACCAATCACGTGTTCATGTGAATTTTTCATTAAAAATTAGTCTGAGAGTGAGAATAAATTATCAAACACCTGTAGGATATTCTTCTTCACAAAGCAGAAGGATCACAAGACTCCTCTGGTTGATCTTCACATAGTGGAATCATAATAAGATGCCCCATTTTTTGAAAACATGAGATCTCAAGAATGCGGGAACAATATCCTCTTCACGGATCATGCCTCTCCTTTTATAGGAAAGGGAAACTCTACTTCCATGTTCAAAATATGTGTGAAATTCCTTGGAGATCATGGATTTGAATGCTCATGATATTTGACATTTTTAAATCTTGAAACCCGCTGGTGAAGATATGCCATGATCTTCAGTGTGTTTCTTTTTTTGAATGTGGGATCCACTCTTCATTCATGGAATAAAGATTTCATGTATCTCATTTTAAATCCCTGCTTGAATACACGTGGCCTTAGAAACTTTAGTTGCCTTGGCCAAACCAAATTCTTCTTCTTCGAGTTATCCACAAGCATGAAAGACATAGATTGCAGTCATGGTTTTGGTTCAATCCAATAACCCTCATGATATCTGCATGATTCTACTTTGATAGACATAATTGGATCATCATTTTTAGGTCTTCATTTCCGGTGAGTAGCAGTGGCTACGACGAGATATGGATAAAGAAGATGATGACGCTGGATGTTACAGATGTCGCAAGAGATCGATAGTCCTGGTTTAATTTGGTGCGGCGCGGAATGATGGGCAGCCAGGATTAGATGACTGGATGCCACGCTGAACAGACATTCGATCAAGACATGGGATGAGATGATCATATGAGATTGCTCAGTTCATTAAAAATTTCATCCCGCATCAAAACAAATACGTGGGTAGGCCGCATTTTATCAATTAATCCACTCCACCACTCACTCAAAATTCTGATCCCCTCTCCACGATACCGTCCCATACCTTGTTCACAACGAGTGTGCTCTACACCCACCCTATGCACTATGAGGTCACGCTTGCACCCATTCCATGCGGTTTCACTTTCCCCCATGCCCTGCGGGCACACTCTACATCCACTATACTGCTCTCGGGATGGACTTGAACAACATCCCCATGGGCTCAATTGACCCCATTGGTCACCTACATGCCACAACTTGATACTGGCGAGCTAGCGCTTAGGATGGACCAAATTTTTAAGTGAGCCACACAAAAATATTCTAAGTAAAAATGAATGGCACATTAAATTATATGCATGGCCACCTCAAAGTTCAAGACTCTTCTTCAACCTTCATGTTTATTCCATTTATTTTTGGATTCTCAATTCCAAAGAACATAAATCATCCTTAAAAGGATGCCAATTAATTGTTGTAAACAATGTATCACTTTTATATATAAGTTATTTTACCTTTAATACCAATGAAACAATCATCTGATTTTTAACAACAAAGAGAATTGACCAAGCATGGCATGCAATGCTATGGATCCATAATAATTCTCTAGGTATCTTCACTTCAACCAATCTCAAATTACTTTTGAGTTTCTTATTCATTTTGACAATTATTGACAATTTTTTACAAGAAATACAACTTATACACAAAGTGGAACCAATAGATATTTTTGAATCCCCTATTTAAAAGGTAACTTACATAGATTATTTATCATTTCAAAAGGTTATAGCAGTTTCCCAACTATAATGAGAACCTTGAGATACTATGAAATTAATCTTAAACATATGTCATGTGGTCTAGATACATCATATTATCTCAATACAGGTGATGTATATAAGATCCCGATTTTTCTTTTGAGGTATGGATATTTCCTTCTAAGTTTTTACATAAGAAAATGGGGGTAAAGAGGTTGAGGGGCTGGGTGTCAGCCTGTTACATGATGTGACTGTGAACTATATGTCGTGTACATATAGGTACACACAGTGTATGGAAGGCTACATGCCATGTAATCCCGGTACACGACCACATAATGGTCATGCCATATTTTGTACACACACGACATATAGTCTAAAGTACATGCCATGTACTTTTTTAATTGATTATTAAGTCGGGCACTATGTAATTTTTCTAGACAGACAAAAATGAACCTTGTTCGATGAGAAATGAACCCAGGAAAATCTGAATGGGATTTTGCCTCCCATTTCTTCATTCGATCTCTGATTCGAACGCTGTCAGATCCATTGGAATCCTCTCGGTGATTAAACAATTTCTCTTGATCCATTATTCTTGTTTTATTCTCTCGGTTGAGTTATCAAAGGTTGATATTTTTTTTTCATTTTGCAGATCTACCCTGTTCTAGGTCCAATAAAATCTTAACACTGGACAAAAAGAGTCTTAATATGATGATGTAGGCGGTCTTGTGCCTTTCGCTCAACATCAATCTGTTTATATGTGTTGTATTGTCATTTTACCATGTTTTGGGTGTAACCTTGAATAGAAATTGACCATTATTGTTTCTTAATGATGATTATGTCATGAATTAAATTAAATAAATAATGTTTGAGCTTATTGGATTGATTAAGGGCCACCCCGTGGGTGTGTTCCCCAAGAATGACCATTTATGGACATTTGGACGAGGTTGCCTATGAGGCATGCATTTTTCCCCCTCAGTGGGTTGTTAAGTGTGAATTAAATTTAGAATGGAATTGAATTTTTGGTAAATTGTGATTGATTTGATTTAGGGTTTGGGATTAGTGGTTTCCCCTTTCCATATGATATGACAATTATTGTTAAATCCCTGTGATAGTTAAATTCACTTGTTCCTTGTTTTTTATGATTCCCATGTGAGTTTTTATCATGTTAAACATTTAATAGTGTAATATAAATGTTTTGTTTATTATGATGAAATGATTATATACCAGGCTTGACCCTAATTGACTGTTATACCTAGGAGAGAGGATTTGTTATGCCTATGAGAAATTATTTTTTGGCTTGTGGGAAAGGATTTATTATGCCTGTGGGCAAGGATCTGTTAGGACTCAGGTCAAGGATTTTGTTATTCTTGTGGGAAGGGTTTTTTCTATGCATACGGGCAAGATTTTGGATAGATTATTGAAATTAAATGACATATGATGCGTATTCCAATCCAAAGAACAAGCTTGGATTCAGTCTTCACTTTAATTATTGAGATATAATTGTGAGGTATCTGTTGATTATTCTTTATATGGCGGATTTACAGGCTTAGGAAAGATCTTGATACTTATATAATTCAATTTAATTGAATGGTTGAACTAAACATAGTGAATGAAACTGGAAAAAAGGACTTGTAGTTTTGTATACTTTTGAGTGCTTCCTAGTTAACTAGTTTTTCTTTTTGTACACTACTTTTTCACATATTCACTAACAGATAGGAACATATCATTGGTGGTTTTATACTAGGATTTATTTCTCATATCATGTTTGGGTCATGATTTAGACCCAAATATTTTATATTGTTGTAGGTGTCGATAAGGGAAAGAAGCCTTCTACATGTAATTGAGATGATATTTAGGAGTAGGAGAGCGTGAGACTAAGCTGTGTCTTGTGATGCTTCTTATTTTCATTTGATTTTTCTTTTGGAACTTATATTGTGAATTCCTATGGTTTACCTTGTTTGGATTCTTTCCTAGAACATGTGACATGCTACATCCTCTTTTGTATTGAATGATGCTTGGTTATTTATCTTATTTGTCTTCCACTGTTTATTTCAGATATATACGATTTACTTCTTCTATTTTATATTATTATTCCATTGTGTTACACTCTGCCAATGAAGGAATAGTTTCCCCACTATCACATCCTAGGCCCTCACTACTAGTAAGCAGGCTATGACATCTTGGGAAATGCGCTTGAGGCCATGTGGCCAACTGGGTATGAGGCACCAGTTGAGTGGCATACGAATATAGGATGTTACAAATTGGTATTATAAGAGTTTTCATTTCTGGTTTGTCTTATTATTTGTCAATATTTGAAAGTGATAGGAAGGAAATAGATTTTGGTAATTAGCTATGCCCGGGAGTAGCTACCCCGTGTATAGGGGAAAGCCAAATTACCTTGAATTGAATTGTGATTTTTGGTTTTTTAGTTATTGTAGTAGATTCAATTTCATCATTTGGTGACACACTTGTTTTGTGATGTTATTATCCTTATCACTGTAGTTCTATTTTGTTAAAACCAGATGAGATGAGGGTATTCCATCTCATGCATCATATAGGAACTTGTTATAAATAACATTCCATGCATTCTAGCCATGCCATTTAGAGAGAATTACTGATTTCATGCTGTTATGATAGATGTAATGATAGATATGATTGTTTTTGTGATAGATACCATGGTAGATATTCTTTCTATTGTGATAGGTGTATTGGTACGAGTTATTGTTGAATTTTATGGATGCTAAAATTTAATTCTTGATCAGTATGGGCCCCCTTGGATCAGAATTTGTTGGATCATGTTTTGGATATGGGATATAAATTATGTTATTATGTGTTGTATGTGGGTTACAAGATTTGATTTGTGGGGAGTATGGAACCCCACTAATCGGAATTTTTCACACCATTTCTTTATTTTTCAAAAAATGGGTTCTGGGGAAGTTTTTGAGACTTACTATCTGGAAACCCAGAAAACACGGCATGTGGTCCTATGAACACATGCCTTTTGTTCATCTATTTGGGAATAAAAGAACTTTTCCAAGTACAAAAAGTGCACTCTAATTACACACAGTGTGATAGATTACTGTGTCACGGACCATGTGACAGAAAACATGGGTTGTTGAATTCTGATTAAAACACGCCGTGTACCTTATGTACACCCCATGTAGTTTTACATGGGCATACCCGTGTGGCTCTGGCTAGGTAAAAGTACATGGACATGAGAGAAGACTTGTGTACATGCCGTGAACTCTACTAATATATTGTGTACCTAGGGTGTCTACATTCCTAGTATTACAGGAGTACACAACCATGTAAGAGCTTAATCGTATATGCCATTCATAGTCCCTACACACCGTGTACCTGGGGTGTTTACACGCCCGGACGACAGGAGTACACAACCATGTAAGGGATTATGTGTACATACTGTGTATGGTTCCTATATGTCTTGTACTCTTCTTTTGTGAACATTAGATGTTTTACTTATCCTATTTAGTTCTTGTGCTCTTGAACTATGTACCTTGATAAATAAGATTATACTGAGGTGTGTGTGCTAGAATTTGCATAGAAATTACACCATAGAGACCTCTAGTTGTACGCCAGGAGAGTGGCATTGATCATACCCTAGAGGAGGTAGGCTATGAGCTACCATTAGATCTTCCATATATGCCAGTCAGGAAACCAGCTGTTATATCAGACACAAGTTCAGATGAACAGTTCTGTAAAGGCTTCATGAGGCTTATAAAAACCTTCTAGGGAGTACGTCATACTACTACGTCTATGGAATAACAAACATGATTATTCTAGCAGCATCCGTCGTCTATGTTCTCAGTGGATGGTGGACCACATGATATAGAGTTATGGCTGGAGTCCATGCTTATGATCTTTGAGCATCTGGATATGCCTCTTGAGATGAGAGTCAATCTTTCAACCTAAATGTTGTGTGATTCCTCCAAGAGGTGGTGGGATGTTATCACACAAACAGAGTGTCATCGAGACATGGCATGGGGAGATTTTCTGATAATCTTCTATGACTACTATTTTCTAGAGATGTTGAGGGACAAAAGATCATGGGAGTTCATGCATCTGGAGAAGGGATCTATGTCAGTAATGGAATACTCTTCCCATTTCACTGAGTTTTAGATATTCACTCCTATTATGATGAGTGATGAGACATCGAGGGCAAAGAAATTTGAGGATGGTCTTAGGTAAAACATCCAATCATAGGTGAATGTTTTCAAGTTTCCTTATTTACATGCCATCATGAATTAGGAATTGATTACCAAGCGTAATATACTAGAAGAGAGAGGTTTGAACCAGAGCGATTCGACATCGTGATCTGGTACTATGTCGACAGGGAGTAAGAAGTGATGTATGATGCTTTCTCATGGGGATATGAGAAGTCATAATGTTTCTTTCGGTAACTAGGCGAGGTTCTATCAGTGTGTAAGAGATGGGAATATGAGACCTCAGTGCCCAATGGACCCAGTTGAGTGTTGACCTTGTGGTAGGATGAGCCATCTACATCGCCACTGTATGGCGTTTCCACCACCATCTAGTGAAACAAGTTCTACACCGACTCCACATTTAGGAGAAGTGTCAGTGTCTTCTCACCAGTTGGGGAACTAGAATATGTTAGGCTCCTCAGGACGAGGTGGTGGTCGTGGATGAGGTAGCTAGACTCTAGGTTTTCAGAGACAATAGAGTGAATCACCTTAGGGAAGCCAGGATGTGTCACAGGGCCACAGTATAGGCCAAAATTTCACAGTGCAACAGACCCAGCAGAATAAGGATCTCAGAACTTCTACTATTAGAGGTGATATTCTAGTTACCTCTGTTTTATGTTTTCACTCTTTAATACAAGGGATTCACATAGTTTTAGATTTGTGACCGTTGTAGAGAGCCTTGAGCTCTATGTTTTCTCTTTTGATGATGTTATGATACTGGACACTCAGTTAGGGATAAGAATAGAAGGTGTGCGATAGTGAAAGGAGTGAACCCTTGATATTGATGGGTGTACATTTGTTTGGGATCTCTATGTCATAGAGATGACATGATTTGATGTAGTCCTTAGAATAGATTGGCTAGTGTCCTTTAATTTTTTTATTGATTTCTATCATCGCAAGGTGAATTTCACATCACCAGAGGATAGATCGTTTCTACACAATGGTGAATGGGATTTATAGGCGTCCCGTGATAGACCTGAGGACCGTGGGTTGGGTGGGATGACAACATAGATTTCCAGTTTATATCTAGATATCCAGGGAACATGTTAGATAGATTTCCCTCTAGTGGTTGAATGTTTCAGGGATGTTTTCCTAGATGACTTTTTAGTCTTACCTCTAGTAAAAGAGGTTGATTTCCCTATCAAGCTAGTGCTAGGAGCTGCACTAGTATCTATTATACCTTACATGATAGCCATAATGAAGCTTCAAGAGATTAAGAGGCATCTATAAGATTTACAGGAAAAAGGGTTTACTCAACCTAGTACTTCTCCATGGTTTTATCTCGTTATTTTTACAAAGAATGTGGATGGTAACCTTAGGATATTTTTGGATTATTAGAAACTGAACCAACTAATGGTTAAAAAACAATAACCCTTTTCCATGGATAGATGACCTATTTGATCGTCTTTGAGGAGACTACGTGTTATTGAAAATTGAATTAAGGTTAGGATATCACCAGGTACATGTTCGACCTTTAGACATACCTCATACCACATTTTGTAGCAGGTATGGTCTATATGAGTATCTGGTTATGTCGTTTGGTCTCACGAACGCGCCATCGGTTTTCATGGCACTGATGAACCGAGTGTTCTATCCCTACTTGGATTATTTTATGGTGGTTTTCATGGATGATTTCTTGGTGTATTCTAATACCCAACACAAACATTCCACCCATCTTGAGATGGTTTTGATTACACTGAGAGTGGATCAGTTATATGCTAAGCTCTCAAAGTGACACTTCTAGATGGATCAGATTCACTTCTTGGGCCACGTCATCTCAGAGACGGGAGTTATAGTGGACCCAAAAAATGGTGAGAGCAGCAGTTACCTGGGATGATATCAAGACAATCATTGAGTTGTAGAGTTTTCTAGGTACAACTAGTTACTATAGGCATTTCATACAGGGCTTCTTACGCTTAGCAGCGTCGATGACATGCTTGAAAAATAATGGTGTGAAGTACCTATGGTTGTATTCTTGTGAGATTAACTTTCAGGAGCAGAAAATAAGACTAATATCAGCACTGATACAGATTTTTCTAGAGCCAGGCATGAGTTATACTGTGTACTATGATGCATCAGGTATCAGGCTGGGAGTAGTGCTTTTGCAGGGGGATCAAGTCATTGTATATGAGTCTCGGAAGTTGATGCCATATTAAAGGAACAATATGATGAACAATCTCAAGTTATATGTATATGTTCGTGCCTTACTCTATTGGAGACATTATTTTTTGATAGATCATTATATGGTGTACACAGACCACAAAAGTCTATAGTATATCTTTACTTAGCGTGATCTGAATTTGAGGAAGCGAAGGTGGGTGAAATACCTTTAGTTATTTGACTTTGAGCTTTCCTACATGCTTAGAAAATGAAATTTAGTGGATAACGCTCTGAGCAGAAGGACTCAGATGTAGGTAGTGCAGGAGGATAGTAATGAGTGGAAGCTTATGGCATTGTTCTATGAGATGCACTTGGAGGTTCATGACAGTCAGGGACAAGAATTCCTTTCTTCTTTAAATGTGAATTCTACCCTCCTGAACATAGTGAGGATGAGAAAAATATAATATTCTTACGGACTAGTTCTATGGGAGTGTGTAGTAGGTGAGGATCCACCTCCTAGTTAGATGGAAAGTGATGATGATATCTTGCATATCCATGGACATGTATGGGTTCTAGTGAAAATACATGAGGAGTTGATGTGGGAGTTTCATAACTCATCTTGGGTAGTGTATCCTAGAGTTACCAAGATGTACCATGACTTTTTCCATCAGTACTATTTGCTGGTTATGAAGAAAGAGGTGGTTGGTTTTGTTACGAGGTGTTCCACCAATCAGTAGGTGAAGGCAGAACATCTATGACCAGTTGGGATTTTGAAGTAGTTAACTATCCTAGAGTGGAAATGAGATAATGATGCAGTTTATTTAGTTACTAGGTTAACGAGGTCACCTAAAGGTAACAATGGTGTGTGGGTAGTCTTTGACAGACTTATGAAGACATCTCACTTCTTGACGATCCAGGAGACCTTTGGGGTTGATGATCCTGGGAAGATGTACATTCCTGAGGTGTTATGACTTCCTGGAGTTACTTATTATATCATTTCATATATATAATATTTGTTTATGTCTCGTTTTTGGAAGAGTTTTCAGAGGGAACTAGGTATACAAGTTATTCTAAGCATAACATACCACCCTTAGACTGATGGCCCATCAGAGCATACGATATAGGTGCTAGAGGACCTGTTGCGAGAATGCATCCAAAACTTTTGGGGATATTGGGAGAAGAATATTCCCCTAGTTTAATTTTCCTACAATAATAGTTTCTAGGTGACTATTTAGATGGAAATTTTTGAGGATTTGTATGGTAGGCCATGTCGATCACCCCTGTGCTTTCTGAAGGCTGTTGAGGAAGATTTACTGGGACCATGTCTCATGTAGGAGACTTCTGAGCTTCACCAGTTTATTAAAAAACAAATGGCTATTGTGAAATTTATTTATAAATATTTTTCTAATCACTACAGGTGATCTCTAGAGTTTTAGGTTGGCGATTTAGTTTTCTTGTGTGTCGCACCAAGGTTGGGACACAAGAGAATCCAGAGATAGGGTAATCTTTTTTCGAGATACGTCGGTCTGTTTGTGATTCTGGATATGGTTGGGCCAGTTGCCTATCGATTTCAGTTACCTCATATGTACAAGTATTTTCATAATTTCATCCATGTTTCTCAGTTGTGATGTTACTTTTCAGAACCATCTCACACCTTTCAGCCTGAGGAAGTGGAGTTTCCGGAAGATGTGTCCTTTGAAGAGAATCACATTCATACCGTGGATCATAAGATGAAGGTTATCCATGGTCGGTCTGTTCCTTTGGTATAGTTTCTATGGCAGTACGACCGAGTGTAGGACGAGACATGGGAGATTGAGTCCGATGTACAATCATAGTAGTTAGAGTTGTTCTTATATTTTTATTCATCGCCCTTGAAAGGGAAATTCATCAATGAATTGCTTTAAAGGGGGAATTTTGTAAGAACCTGTTTCATTCTTTAAGGTATGTATCCTTCCTTTTCATTTTGTACTTAAGAAAATTGGGTAAAATAGGTTGATGGGCTGGTTGTAGGCCTGTTACATGTCGTGATTGGGAACTACATGTTGTGTACTTATAGGTACATGCCATGTATGGAAGGCTACTCGCCATGTAATACCGGTACACGTCCACGTAATGGTCATGACAGAATTTATATGGACATGGAATTTAGTCTCAAGTACATTTAATGTAAATTTTTTATTTATTATTAAGTCAGACAGTACATCTTTTTTCCCCACGGACAAAAACGAACCCCGTTCGATGAGCAGCGCGCCCAGAAAAATTCGAACTGGATTTTTCCTCACATTTCATCATCAGATATCCGATTCAAACACCATTAGATCAGTTGGAATCCTCTCAATGAGTAATCAATTTGTCTTGAGCCTTTCTTCTTGAAAATCTATCTCGATTGAGTTATGAAGGGTTGATAATTTTTTCTGATTTTGTAGATCTACCCCGTTCTAGGTCAAATCAAAGCTCTGCACTGGATGAGGAGAATCGTACTACGACGAGGTAGGTGGTATTGTGACTTTCAATCAATGTGGATTTGTTTATATGTGTCTTATTGTCATTATTCTAGGTTTAGGGTGTAATACTTAATGGAAATTGATCCTTTCTTGTTTCCTAATGATGATTAGGTCATGAATTAAATTAAATTAATAATGTTTGATCTTGTTGGTTTAATTTAGGTCCACCCTATGGTTGTGTTCGCTTGGAATGACCATTTATGGATGTTTGGATGAGGTTGACTATGTGGAATTCCTTGTTTTTACTCATTGGGTTGTTAAGTGAGAATTACATTTATAATGGATTTTAAATTTTGGTAAATTGCGATTGATTTGATTTAGGTTTTGGGATTAGTGGTTTCCCCCTTCACCTATGATATTCCAATTATTGTTAAAGCACTATGATAGTGTAATTCAATTTTTTCTTATTTTGTATGATTCCCACATGAGTTGTTATCATGTTTACCATGTAATAGTGTAATTTACAGGTGTTGTTTATTATGCTAAAATGCTGATATACTGAGATTGAACCTGATTGACTGTTATGCATGTGGGAAAGGATTTGTTATGCCTATGGGAAAGGATTTGTTAGGTATATGGGAAAGGATTTGTTATGCCTATGGGAAAGGATCCATTAGGCATGAGGGTGTGGATTTGGTTATGCCTATGGGAAGGGTTTTTTCTATGCCTGTGGGAGAGATGTTGAATAGATTGTTGAAATTAAATGACATATGATGTGTCTGCCATGCCAAATCACAAGATTGGATCTAGTGTTCACTTTATTTGTTTAGATATCCTTATGAGGAATCTATTGAGTATTATTTATATGGGGGATTGACGGGCATAGGCTGGATCTTGAGACTTATATAATTCAATGTAATTGAATGGTTGAACTAAACATAATGAATGAAAATGGAAAATAGGACTTGTAGGATTGTTTTCTTTTGTGTGCTTCTTAGTTTACTACTTTTACTTTTTGTACACTACTTATTTTAAATTTTCACTGACAGATAGGAACAAATATTTGGTGGTTTCCTACAAGGATTTATTTCTCACACCCTGTTTGAGTCATGCTTTGGAGCCAAACAGATTATATTATTGCAGGTGTCGATAAGGGAAAGCCCCATTCTATAGGTACTTGAGATGCTGTTTAGGATAATGAGAGCATAGGATCAAGCTGTTTCTTGCAATGAATATTAGTTTCATTTATTTATTTTTTGATTTGGGAACTTATATTGGGAATTCTTATAGTGTACCTTGTTTGGATGCTTTCCTAGAACATGTGAGATGATGCATCATCTTTTTTACTGAACGATGCTTGGTTATTTATCTTATTACTATTTTGCTGTTTATTTCAATTATATGTTGTTTAATACTTCCTCTATTGTATATTATTAATTCTTTGTGTTACACTCTTCCAATGAGGACATAGTTTCCACCATATCAAACCCTAACCCCTCGTTGCTAGTCGGTAGTCTCTGGTGTTTGGGGAAATTCACTTGAGGCCATGTGTCCAATTGGGTATGGGGAAATAGTTGAGTGACATCCAGATCTAGGACATTACAATGTATGACTATCAGGTGTTGGGGGTTCATAAATATCAAGGATTCTTCTCTGGAAGTTCAAACTTGTTGATCTTGAGTAGGTGATATTATGAGGATAGAACCTTCAATAGGAATACCACATGATTCAGGTGTCATTGATTGTTCCTATCTACAAATACTGTATTGATCTCCTATCTTGAGATAATTATTAATGTGTTCCATTTGATCATGCAACTTGATGCAAGGAAAAAACCATGAAATTGAAGTCATGATGAGGTAGATTTTTTTGGGTGTGTCATTGGTGGTATGCCATTTGTTGAATGATCACAGTAGGATTTTTCACGTCTGAGGTGAGGAAGTGATATCTTGGGACCAATTGATCAGGATGGTAGTACTTTCATTAAATCCATCGTCATGGTAGAATAAATTATGTACACCCTATAATATTAAAAAAAAATTAAATAAATAAAGAATGATGACACAAGTGTGTATCCCGATTTATGATATATCGTGAGGAAAAGAGATTATATTAAACATAATGTGTTCATAGGAAAGTTTATCATTACTATGAAATTTTCTTATCTCCTTAGGGTCTTTAATAGTTTGATAGACGCCAAACCTATTCTTTGAATAATATTAACTGATATCGAGATAAGGTCTTATAGGGTCACATAGATTATCACATTCAAAAGTCTTCCCTACTCTGATGAATATGTGTACAGGACATTGTAGGCCCCACCATAGGATCCTATATGTGTCCATGTATCATCAATAAACAATGAATAAATAAATTAATTATTATTGAAGTATAGAATAATTGGATTTAATTTATTTATTAAAATAATTAATAATGTATTAAGTGAATATGTGAAAAAATATTATATAAACTAATATTATTTTAATATTCAATATTTGTTTGATATTGTGAGAATTATGAGTCCAGTTAATGACTCAGTTTCATCATGTAATAAATTTATTACATATTATAAGTTAGTTATAAAATATAAATGATATTTATGATTCATTTAGTTCATCATAACATGTCATTTATTTCTTATTTAGTGGACATTGGATATACTGGGATTGGGGAAACCTTTTTAGGTATTTTGAATATCCACTCTATAAGTTGGGGAGAAGATCTATTTTGAGGGATATTAATTCCAATGGAACTGAGAGTATATCTTTCCCCTTATATCCTAGAGAGATAAAGTCACCATCTATGTGATTGACCCAAGAATGACTTCACTAATTGAAGAGAAGATATCAAGGTGATCATCGTGACATAAAAGGAATCATTAGAGATATATTATAAAATTTAGAATTAGATTATTGGAATATATGAAAATTCTTAAATCATGTGTTTATGATCTAGAGGGTTTTGAGTATGGATCCTTCGTGCAATGTTCACCAGTGATGAGTTGCTTCTGAGCATGCATTGATTCAAATTAGGTTAATTTTTGTTTATTTTTTTTGATTTTTAAATTAATGTGACATCCCTATACCTCCACCATGTATTGGATTTATGAAGATAATAATTTTTCATTGATAATTTGATTAAAATATTTAAATCCCTGGTCTATCAGCCTCCACTACGTGCCCAAGTACCATCAATTATTATCAAAGAAACTGTGTGGATTTTATGAGTCGAAAAAAATTATATTTTCCTTAGTTTATGTAGAAAAAATTATTTTGGTCTCAATGGTTATGACCACACATCAGTTTTATATTGGATGGATAAGTTACAACCATATGAAAAAATTAATACAGATTGTTTATGGTTGGACTTTGGGTATTAAAAATTGAAAAATATATTTTAAATGTGTTATTTTAATAGGTGAAATCCATTGTATGGTGGAATTTTTGGTCAAAAAATTTTCTAGCCTAGATCTGGCCTGCATTTTATGGATAGAAATAATACATGATGGAGGAAATAACTCCACATAGTGTGGAATTTTTATTTTTTAAAAGGAATATTTAATTTTTATATTGAATAGTCCTGAAGAAAAAAATTCATTCCTAATTGGTAATAGTATTTTTATTATTGCAAAAATATCTAATACCGACTGGGTGGAGTGGGTTGGTATAATAGTCTACTAAAAACAAAAATGGGGTGTTTAAAATGGAGGGGCCGACGTTTGAAACAAAAAACCACAGATTTAATTTTTTTAAAAAGCGGGGTGTTGTTTTTCCCACTGGAATAATTTTAATGGAAAAACCAAAAATAGATCAGTCCACATTCTCTATTTAGTTACTTTGTAGTTCCCTTACTAGGACCTCTTCTTGGAAACCTAAACCCCTTACCTCACTGCTCACCACAACCCCTACCAATGGATATATACCTCTCGCCATCACCACTCATTTGACTGACCTCTATCATGGCTTGCCTTGGTCGCCTACGCCATATGTCGCTGTCCTCGGCCACCTACGCCACCCATCATACCCAAGATCTCTACTGTCTTTATTATCCAGTGAGACCCCATTTCTCTGCATGTGTCCAATATGCTAACTTTCCTTGCCCATAACCCGTCATTTACAGAGTCCTACAAGTCCTTCCATATTAGCTACTCATCGCAGTGGCTTTCGATCCCGATCACCCCGACCTTTCGATCCCGGACTCCTGTGCGTGGTTTACCTCATATCTCTAAATTCATACATAATCTAAGAACCCCTATTTATTGATGTTTATCCCTCCTAATGGGGCTCCCTATGAACATCCATCTAGGTTAGTTTGACCTTGAACAAGTTAGGGAAGGTTTTCCCAACCCAAAAAGCCTTATTATAGGTCTACCTGACCCGAAACCCCCATAGTGGGTCTGCTCGACATAGATTAGCCCATCACAGGGTTATCCTGACATGAAATGGGTTTAGGTAGGGTTTTTTAGTCCATGAAAATATTTTAAATATCCAAAATTAATTTATTAATATTTGTAATTACAAATAATAATAATTGTTGTAGGAAAAAATAATTAATTTAATTTTTGATATAAAATAAAATTAATTGATTAATTTAATTTTTGAAATAAAAATTAAATTAATTTAGGGTTCAAAAAAATTAATTTATTTGAATTTATTATAATTTATTTATTTATTGAAATTCCCTTGAACTTAAATTTATTATATTTTAGTTTTCATTGAACATTTAATTTTCTTGCCGACTGGTCATGAGTGGTGACCAATAATTTGTTTTTCTAGTTTATTTATTTAATTATTTACTAAAACTAAATGCCATGTGTGTACAATTTAATTAATTTTTTAGATGGTCTATGAAACGTCTTCTTAATTTAAATATGTATAATGTCCCACACATCCATTAGTGTTTATGTATGTAATTTTCACACCTTTAGACCTCCTACCCTGTGTGCAATTACATTTTTACTATTAACGATGATGATGAGACCGCACCAAAATTAGGGGGTATACCTGGAAATAAGTGAAAACACCGGACTAGGGGAAAACTACATTATGATGCAAGACCCGAATCAGGTATGATCCCCCTAGTCCATAGTTGATCAATTAAGTTTAAATGGATCAACCAAGTTTAGATGATTAGGTTCGATCATGTAGTTTATATTTTTTATGCACTGTTTATTATTTTATGTACAATCCTATATACGAGAAACACATAAAACAATAAAAAATGAAAAAAATATGTGATGACATATTTTATATTAATACGTGTTAAATTATGAGCATGAAAACCAAGTATGAACATATTTAATAGAAAATGATTACATTCATCGAGATTATGTAAAAACCCCTCAAAGAAATATTAAGTTTCAAATTCCTTCAGTTGTTTTAATTTGAACACAAATAGGTGTACAAGGTGATCATTAGCCCTAGTTAAGGGTTTATCCTACTATTGTGGAGTTATTATGGGAGAAATGGGTTAAATTAACTAATAATTACATCAAATAAGTACCCATAGCTATCTTATTTCATCTTTAGAGGTAAGCATTCAGTAAATCATGTTTATGATTTTTGAATATGCTAATTTACTCAATAGAAAAAATAACCATGAGTTAATGCAGTTGTCCAGTCAAATGGCTTTGATGAAACTCTCCGAGTAGTGGTGTAATGGTCCATGCCTTCCTGATCCATTATTTTTCCATATGGTAATTTGGAGGCATTCAAAAGAGGTCTAGAGGGATCAATGGAACTAGAGTTATAGGAGTACTATTGTTGGTGGTTCACATTGTGAATCGAATTCATGTTGTGAATTAGTGATTCATAGCTTGCATAGTTGGATGGATTCAAAACTTATATACAGGATAAGGGGAAATAATGAAACATATTCAAATCATGAAATTAGTACATGATGTGTAGTTAATTAAAGACCTAGGAGATTTGAATTTCGGTGGTAGTTGGAATTTTGGAAAACTCCTAAATTACATGTTATTAAAGGGTTACATGATGTGAAATGGGAGGGTTATATATTTTTAAATCCTTTTATTTTCCTCTTTTTATTCATTTAGACACCCTTTATTCCTATTGTTTTTGGTAGACCCCTAAGTGATTTTGAGTAAAATTTAATCAGTTCTTCTCTATATTCTATTCTTGGGTTTTGGTGGATGACCATTGGAAATTTGTGGTGAGTTATACTCTCTTCTCCATTAAAATTTATTCTGTTCTTATTTAGAGATCCACGATTGCAGTGAAGTTTTGGTTTGGTGTGTTTATGAGTTGCCTTTTTGACAACCCTTGGCTGTAGTGCTGGTTGATCTGTATGTTCCTTGTGGTGTGCTAGTTTCGGGGAAGTTTATTCTTCTCTGTGTGGTGTACAGCAAGATCGAAAGGATTCCTTGAGGTAGGGGGTCCTTATTCTCAACATATGTATATAAACTATTTTTCAAGATTCCATGAAGAATTTTGGGATGAATCTAGACATTACAAGCTAGGTTGGAGCTTCTGTTCAATAAACTCCATAGATTTTTATTTTATTATACTATTTTAGAATTTTATATGTATCAATACTTTATTCATGTGTTGTGTCATAGTTTTTGGTTTGCCTTTATATTTTATGCTAGTGTTTTTTGGTTATTTTTTATCCTATATCATGATCTTGTTTAATTTATGGAGGGTAATTCCTCCCATACTATTAGATTATTATACCCTTGGTTCTAGTCGCAAACCAAAAGCCTACTGAAGGTGGGAATTGAAGTTCATTATCTATCACCCCTCATTGAGATATATTTGGAGGGATGGGGTTATGAGATAGCGGTATCAATGTTTTGGTTGAGATATAAGATGGATATCAGAGTTAGGCAATGTGAGGTTTGCATGGGTTGGTTTGGAAATAGTGATTGTTGACCTTAGTGTATGACATAGGATAGGAAGGATAACTAGGAAACAATATTTTTAGGCCCCTTGTAATCCAATACACAGACTCTAAGTTTATTTTATAACCAAGTGAGGTGGAACTGTTTGCAGGGTAGAGACTAATAAGAGGCACATGTATCCTGATGACTTGTGTTCCTATTTGAATTGGGTGTTTTAGGAAAATAAAATGAATTAAATAAGTAATCATTTATAAAATCTCATGTTACCGGTCCTAGGATATTCTCCTTGTTTTCATGAATGAATCATTTTCATTGTTTTTGAGTCACTCGGGAAATTAAGATTATATAGGCTAACCCAGTTGATCATTAGAGGGTTGACTCAATATAGGAGGATGAGGCATAACACCAAGCCTTACATACCTTCTAGTGTAAAATATTGGTAAATATGAGGGGAGCATCTCTAATATGGAGATAGAGCGTTGGTTAGAGGATCTCAAGATCTCTTTTGGTTTGATTCGAGAATAATCTGAGTTATGGGTAACTTTGGTAGTTTGTGAGATGTGGGGAGATGAATGTTAGTGGTGAATACTATTTCTTGGTGATCTAAAGGAGAAAGATGTGTTGTGGCCATACTTTCAGAGGGAGTTCTGGGTAGAGTTTCTATCTTTTATGACGAGGGAATCAAAGAGGAAGAATTTTCTCTCCATTCAGTAGGGGAGTTTGAGTGTGTGGGATACATGGATCAGGTTCAAGGAACTCCTTCACTTTTCTCTATATGTTTTTCTAGATGAGAAGTTTAGAGCACGACTCCTGGAGGATGTTTTTTCCCAGTGATTAGGTATGTGTTCACTTCGTTTATACTTCTGATGTATCTATATGTGAAAATAAAGTATGAGGTTATCAAGAAGATTCTTTACATGTAATTTGAGTCGTATTAGGGTGGTTATAAAGGAATTTTAAGTAGCATAACTTTAGGTAGTGGGCTATGAGTGTTTAGGTAGTTCGAGTTACATTCAGCTGGGAACTGGTAGTGGAAGTTTCTTTTCTAAACGTTAGAGAAAAGTGGTTATCAAGTGACTACTGAGGTTTTTTTCACTTGTGTTACATATTTTTGAGATATATTGAAACTTACCGGCTTAGTGTCCAACCACTCGGGGAGGTCAATTTCAGATGGGTCGTCAGACCCCTTTCCAGTAGTAGTAGTTACCTCCAAGGTAGTTTCAACAGTGGAGAAAATAGGCTATTGCTCAAATTTGATTGAAAGTGGAATTGGTAGAGGGAATCTAAATGATAGTCCCCGCCCATAGGGAACTATGATAGATCATGACTGTGGAGGCTAGTAGCATAAAAAAAAGATGAAATTGGAATGTTCATATGCACACATTATAGGAAGAAATCACAATAGAGATGAAAGTTGTTATATGTAAAATTAGTTTATCATCTACCATTGTGTGTGCTTTTTTTATTTGGGAGAATCTCAATCCTTTCTTAATCCTAATTTAGATTATTATTTGGAACTGGACATGGATAGGATTCGAGTTCCCATGGAGTTATCTATGCCAGCTGGAGGTTATATTTCCCTGTTTGATGTGTGCCGAGGGTGTAGATTGGTGATGGGGAAACATCAGTTAATGGGAGACTTCTTCTTATTATAGATAATGGCATATGATATTATCCATGGCATGGATTTTACATGTTTCATTCCTATAATAAACAATTTATTTTGGATAAGAGCTTCATTTTTTAAAGTGGAAGGATAACGAGTAGAATTCGTTGGTGAGAAAGGTTATCTATTGGATAATTGGTAGGTGGATCCTCTTTTGTTGTAGTTAGAGGAGCTTTTAGAAAAATATTAGGTTGGGGGTGTTCCTAGGGTTGTAGAGGATTTTCTGAATTTTTTCTCATAGTTGGTTATGGCACGACCTCCTCAACATAAATTTGATTCTGGGATAGAGTTGTAGCTGGAAACATCTCTAATTTAGATGACTCCCTACTGAATTTATCCCATAGAGTTTGTGAGTTGATTTTATAGGTGGATGATCAAATATAGAGTGTTTTTATTAGACCTAGTGTGTCACCCTAAGGTACTCTAGTTTTTTTCTCCAAGAAGGCCGATGATAGTCTAAGGTTGTGTATAGACTACCAGATGTTGAATTCTGTGATAGTCATGTACCGTTACCCTTTTCCAAGTATTGATGATCTATTGGACCAGTTGAGAGGGGCTATATCATTATATATGATTGATTTTTGGTTTGAATATCTCCATTTGAGGGTGAAATATGAGTATGTTCATAAGACTACATTCAGATATAGGTATGGGTACGTTGAGTTTGTAGTCATGTCATTTGGTATTATGAATGTACCAGCCGTGTTCATGGGGATTATGAACTCTCTATTCCGTGATTTCATGGACTGGTTAATCATTATATTCATCAATGATATCTTGTCCTACTCAAAGTCATAGTAGGATCATGTCGATCATCTTATAGTTATTTTGTAGTTCCTTCAAAAACACCATATTTATGGGAAATTTTCTAAATTTGAGTTTTGGATATAGAAGGGGAGTTTTCTTTGGCACGTGGTATCTCAACAGGGTGTGGTAGTAGACCTGTCAAAGTTTGAAGCATTTTTTTATTTGAAAACACCCAAGAATGTGGTATAAGTTCAGAGTTTCCTGGGTCTCATGGGATATTATTGGATATTTATACCCAATTTATCATGAGTTTTAGCCCCACTAATATTTTTTACTTGGAAGGAATAGGAATATGTGTGGAAATATTAGTGCTAGGTAGCGTTTAGTTACCTAAATGAGAATTTAGTTAGTGCTTTAGTGGTTAAATTTCTTGAGGAGGGTGTATTATTTGAGGTTTTTTGTGACACATCCCATATGTTCTTGGGATGAGTGTTTATGCAGTGGAAAGAGGTGATGTCTTATGGTTCTATGAAGTTACATCCCCATGAGCATAATTATTCCATCCATTATCTAGTGTTGGAAGCAGTTGTGTTTGTGCTAATGTTATGGTGAAATTACCTCATAAAAAACGTTTTGTGGTATTCATGGACCACAAGTGACTGAGATGTGTTTTCTGTTAGAAGTATATGAATCTATTATAGTTGTGGTGGATGTATTTTCTTTAGAATTATGTTTTTTATATATCATACAATATAGGGAAGTGTAATGTAGTTACTGATTCATTGATTCGTAAGTCCCAAGAAGATGTGGCCTAGGAATTTGCAGATGTTTGGAAAGGAATGGAGGATCATTTAGCGATACATCTTGACTTAGTGAGATCAGTGTTCAGGAATTTCATAATTATATAACCATGGAGTCATATTTGATGCAGCAGGTGGAGGGGTCTCATTGGGGATACATGGAATCAAAGTTGATGCATGATCATGTTGGAGAAGGTGACACTCATGAGGTATGGTCAGAGGATGATTAGAACTGGGTGTTATTCCAAGGGAGTTTGTTTTTCCCATAGTAAATGTGAAAGTTAGTTCTCCATGATTTTCACAGTTCATTTTTAGTGGTACATCTTGGTGTGACAAAGATGTATCATGTCTTTAGAAGAAAACTTTGGTGGTTGAGGATGTAATGGCCAGTGGTGGATTTTGTGGGAAAGGGTCTCATTTGTTATAGGTGATTGTGAAGCACCATGTTTTGAGATATTTTTTTAGTACATGTATTTGATTAAGTTTATTGAATCAATAAATAGGCTCACTTCCTAGAAATCTGTGAGTCACTGCCATGGTTGTTTTTGCAAGGCGGTATGTGGAAAATGTGGTTAAGATTCACAAGGTACTGAGTAAAAATATCTCTAACTAGGATCCCCATTTTTTCTTTGATTATAGAGGGGATTGCAACATTATTTTGGATCCCAATTTTTTCTTATCACTGTTTCCACCCTCATATATATGGGTATATAGAGAAGACTATCTAAACTCTAGAGGATATGTTATGGGAAATAATCATAGACTATGGTGGATATTGGGTGTGACAACTTTCTTTTTTTGAGTATGTATATAACTACAACCATCACTCATCCATCGACATGTCCTCATTTGAGGAATTGTACAATCGAATGTGGAATTATCTATTGTACTGAACATAGACTAGGGAGTCAACTGTTCTTATTCTTGATGTGGTGTAGAGCATGAGTAAGAATATACAATTGGTTAGAGAGTGGATGAGGGAATCACAAGACCGTCAGAAGGCCTATTCTAATCATGGGTGGAGGCCCATAGAGTTTGAGTTTGGAGTCTATGTGTTCTTTATATTCTCCCCTCTATGTGGGAAACAGAGGTTTGGGAGGGAGAATAAAATTTCACCCAGGTTTATTGGTCCCTTTTAGGTGTTGGGTCATATTGGAAAGGTGGCACATCAATTAGCCTTGATACCTACATTTTAGAGGATCCATGATGTATTTCACATGTATCATCTTCATCAATATCTTCACAACGAATCACACATTATTTACTGGGGATAGATGGATATCAAGGACAATGAAAAATTCATCAAGCGACCAATAGAGATCCAAGATCATTAAGAGAAGGTGTTTCGTGGGAAGACCCTTACCTTTGTTCACATGTTATAGAGGAATGGTGTCCTGTAGTAGAGTAATTGAAGTAGAGATATGTAGATGCATGTCTAGTACTCTATGTTGTTTCAATAATTAATTTGTTATATTTTTTGGATGATGTGATTATTAGATCTTGTTATGTTATAAGACATGATTTTTTCCTTGATAAGTTATGTGTGATAAAGTTTCCAAACCAAAAAAATGATGGACTTGATATCGATACGTATTATACTAAAATGGTATTAAAACTGCGCAGGTGAGTTAGTATTGCTCAGAGCAGATTTTATACTGACATGGATGCTAGAATTCCATGATTTATGTTCTCATTGTGGAATTGTGTGTTGGTTTTGGAAGTGGTTGGTTTGGGTTGTGTGGAGGTTGGTGTAGTTGTGTGGTGATGTGGTTGCACATGGCATTTTTTCTAGTAATTTTAGTCGGTTTCATTTGGCTACTGGTAGCATTAGATGTGTGATGAGATCCTTGTGAGGTATCTCATGGGATGGTCATTTGGACCCCTTTATTTTCAAGGGGTGGGTTTTTATTATCAAGGAAAAAAATCCTTTGATAGGTATCTAATGTAACATTCCAGGACTTCATAGACAATTACATAAATGTTTGGGTTGTTAGAGGTGTTTAAAGGAGGCCTAGAGAGATCAGTAGAGCTGGAGCTGCATGGGTAATGTAGGTGGTTGTTCATGACAAGTATTGAATTAATTTAATTAATTGGTGATTCAAGGCTTGTGCAATCCGATGGTTTCAAAACATGTATATAGGCTAAGGGAAAACCATTAAATGTATTTACATTATTCAAGTAGTACATGATGTGTAATTAATTAAAAGATAAGGTGAAATGAATTTTTATAGAAGTTAGATTTTTAGAAAACCTATGAATTACACATCATTAAAGGGTTAAACAATGTGAAAGGGGTATGTTACATATCTTTAAATCCATTTGTTTGGAAAATTTTTATTCACCTAGACACCCTTCCTTCCTCTTGTTTTTGGAAGAGCCCTAGGTGATTTTAAGGGATCTTCCAGCCTGTTTTATTTTTCTTCAATCCTTGGGTTCTGATGGATGAACATTGAAGATTATTAGTGAGTCATCCTCTATTCTATATGGTTTTTATTTATGTTATTATTTAGAGATATGCTACGATGGTGAATTTTTTTTTCTGAGGTGTGTATGGGTTATGTTTTGACAACATTGGGTGCTGTGTAGGTTGATCCCTGAATTCCTTGTGTGTCAGTAGTTTATGGCTAGTTTCTTCTTATATATATAGTGAACATTGAGATCAAAAAGATTCATTAAGGTTGGAGATCCTCATTATCACCATTTTATGTGATTTTTGTGGGATTTTCATGATTTTTATTAGCTTTTAGTGTATAGTAAGGGTTGGTGCAATCATATAATTTATTAGCATAGTTGAATTGATGGGAATGGGGAGTTTCTGCATTATTTACTTCTTTGATATATGTCGTTGATGATATTATGCATTCCTATTCTCTATTCCAAAAATAACAACTATTGGGAGCTTTGTTTGCACTATAGTTGTTATGATATAATGAACCTTTCTATGTCTTTGTGTGACTGCACCCCATGTAAAAGGATAAGGAACATATATTTGGATAATAAAATGGTTTTCCCTAGATTTTGGATTGTGTGATATTATGCATGATAATTAAAGAAGTAATTTGATGAATTCACATGAATAATCATGGAAGCTGATTTGTTATTATTTTGTGTATTCTTGTGGTTTCTATGTTTCCCTATATGGTTTAGGCTATTGTAAAGTGATGGAGGTGACTAGATAAGCCATGTGTTGTTCGTGAAAATGATGAGGAGGTTGGTTAGAATGCATGTGATGTGATCATTTGTATGATGTGGTTATGGTGCACAATGGTGTGATGCGTGAGGAGATGATGTATGGTGGTAACATGATTTTTTTATTGTGGTTGTTGTTTTGTGATAAGTGGTTATAGTTTAGTGGTTATGGTGCATGACGGTTGTGGTTATGCGATGTGAGGTTGTCATGGTGAGATGGGTTGGGTGATTTGACATAACAATGATGGTGGATATATGGTTCTATGGTAGTGGTTGTGTGAGTTGGGCTAGTTGTAGCATGGTGTGGTTGAGATATTTGCTTGTCTTTCCACTGGATGAACTATGATGATAAATGAAACAAAATAGGTTGAGAGATAAATGAGATATATTGGAAATAGATTTGTGGTAATTAGTTAAATGAATTGAATAAATGAATTAGTAGAGTAATGTTAAATGAAATTGTTAATGAAAAAATGTGATGAAACTAGTAACTAAAAGTGGAAAATGTTGTGTGGCTTGTGTGGTAGTTTTATGGTGTTTCATATAGTAGTGGAAGTAGCAGTTATGGTTGGTGTACAATATACTGGTAGCAATGTGGTGTGTTATTGTGTAGTTTCTGTGAACCCATTGGTTGGGTATTGTGTTATATATATATATATATATATATATATATCATTTATGTTTACTTTATTTTATACATGTCCCACCTGAGTTAGATAAACTTACCAATGCTCAAAGGTGCTGTGTTCTTGGTGTTTTCCTCAACATCCAGTATGGTAGTGATATGGATAGCTGGCTACTCCCTCTCCACCACTCTTCCTTCAATAGTAGTGACATAGGTTAATGTTAGAGATTACCCAATGATGATGTGTGGCCTTGGTGTTTGTAGGTGGGATGTGATGTGTTAGCCTAGGTGCCTATGGGTGAGACGTGATGTGGTGTTAAAACAAACCAAGATTTTCATACAAAGATATTACATATTTTTAGATGAATAATCAATACAATACACAAACACAATCTTGAGGACCATAATAGTTTAGCACCATTGGAAACTTGGGACACAATATTATTAATTCATGAATGATCTTTAATGTCACTAATAAAGTTATTTCAATTTAGTACTCTTTATAGAAATAAACTACTTAAAACCTTTATTTATAACCTAGAGAAAGGAAACATAAGAAATGGTGATATGAAATGTTCAGTAAGGGTAAAAAATGGAGATATATAAGAATAAAATGAACATAAGGGTTTAAGAACATGAGCATAACAATTGAAAGAGATACCTCGCATTTCAAAGATCATAATACCGAGTCATGAAAAAATAGCAGTTTATAGGACATGAATCGTAAGGAAATAAAAGATCATGATCTAGATATCATAACATTGGTATAAGACATAAAATTGTGGAATACACATAGGCATAGTATATCATTTTCATAGTTATCAAGGCTCATTCCCAAGGCTTTCATAATAGAATGGGATCACTCCCCAAACTATTAAGCCCAATTTGTATTTTAGTTTTATTTGTTGTCAACCGATCAGTATGTTGAATGAATAAAGTATGTTAAGAACGATGATGGATGAAAATCTTAATTATTATTGTTTTCAAAATAATGGAAATTGTATTGATATTTTTTTTAAAAGAATTAGACTCATGCTTTAAAAATAATCAGACTCGCATTGTACATCACAATGAGAAGAAGCAGTTTGGAAGAAAATGTTTTTATCTTACTCACCTTGGGTTTGGAATGGGAGAATATACTGATGAGAAATTTATTGGAATCATATTCACTCTAAATTCGATATGAAATTAGTGTTGGTTTTGATGAAAAATTGGAGTCTGTAAAACTACGATTAATTAAATGAGGCAATTCTTTGCAGATCATGGAGTTCTCATAAATCATAAGTAAAGTTTTATGACTTATGATTAAATTTTGATGAAAGAAAGTGGTAGTGAAAGAGAAACATCAATTGTTAATCGTATCTAGATTAATTAGAGTTGGATGGAAAGTGAAAAGGGTGTTGGAAATCACATTCAACCTGATCAGATTCTGGGCAATTGTATTATGAGAAATCAGATTCAAAATGAGTATGAAATAAGAATAACTGTATAATAAAGGCGGGAACTATTTCATCCAATAATCCATCATATTCATAAGAAAAAGATCGCACCCAGTATAATTGTAACACCCCTAAATGATAAAGGGTTAAATGACAAAATGATATGACTCATGTCAAAAAGGTACACCGTCCTTTTCAGGATCCGTTCTGATTAGAGCACCATAGTTAAGCGTGCTTGGCCTGGAGTAGTGATCAGGGTTGGTGACCTTCTGGGAAGTTTCCCAGGGTGTGTCTGAGTGAGGACAAACCACACTGGAAAGGACATGTGTTGGCCTGTGGGGACATTCATTAGTTAGATAACCTGTTTGGTCACATGGGTAGGCCCTAGGGTGGTCCCCACATGTCTTCAGGGCAACTGGTGGTACCTGGTAGGCCAGGACCTGACAACCATGTTACGGGCGGGGTGTCTGTGCTGTCACCAGGACCCAGTTGTCACATTTGGTATCAGAGGTGGTACCCAGCCTTAAGTGTAGTGCACTGCCTGGGTTGAGATGTAGGGCCCACAACGAGGATGTTGTGCTCTGGGGGGGGGGGGGTGATTGTAACACACCTAAATGATAAAGGGTTAAATGACTAAATGATATGACTCATGTCAACAAGGTGAACCTTCCTTTTCAGGAGTCGGTTTGATTAGAACTTCACAGTTAATTGCGCTTGGCTTGGAGTAGTGATCAGGATGGGTGACCTTCTGGGAAGTTCCCTAGGGTGTGTTTGAGTGAGGACAAACCACACTGGAAAGGACATGTGTTGGCCTGTGGGGACAATCATTAGTCAGATAACCTGTTCGGTCACGTAGGTAGGACCTAGGGTGGGCCCCATGTGTCTTCAGGGAAATTGGTGGTACCTGGTAGGCCAGGACCCGACAACCATGTTAAGGGAGGGGTTCCTGTGCTGTCACCGGGACCCAGTTGTCACAATAATCGTATACAAAATGATCATACCTAGAAAATATCATATTCAAGAAGATCGTACTTAGGATGAGAAGAAAATAAAGATGGAAATAATAGAAAGTTATGACACATTCCAATTGATGTATGATGATGATGAATCTATTATAAAATGAATTTAAAGTCACGAAGAAAGTAATGATACAAGCAAGGATTTTTGGATGAAGGTAATAACTAAAGATTTGAACTTCTGGGAAGTTCCCCAGGGTGTGTGTGAGTGAAGACAAACCACACTGGAAAGGAAATGTGTTGGCCTGTGGGGAAAGTCATTAGTCAGATAACCCATTCAGTCATGTGGGTTGGCCCTAGGGTGCGCCCCCTGTGTCTTCAGGGAAATTGGTGGTACGTGGTAGGCCAGGACCTGACAACAATGTTAAGGGCGGGGTGTCTGTGCTGTCATCGGGACCCAGTTGACACAATAATCATATCCAAAATGATCATACCTAGAAAAGATCATATTCAAGAAGATCGCACTTGGGCTGATAAGAAAATAAAGATGGAAATAATAGAAATTTATGACACATTCCAATTGATGTAAGATTATGATTAATATATTATAAAATGAATTTAAAGTCATGAATAAAGTAATGATACAAGCAAGGATTTTTGGATGAAGGTAATGACTAAATATGTAACCTTCTAGGAAGTTCCCCAGGGTGTGTGTGAGTGAGGAAAAACCACACTAGAAAGGACATGTGTTGGCCTGTGGGGACATTCATTAGTCAGATAACCCTTATGGTCACGTGGGTAGGCCATAGAGTGGGCCCCACATGTCTTCATGGAAATTGGTGGTACCTGGTAGGCCAGGACCCGACGACCATGTAAAGGGCGGGGTGTCTGTGCTGTCACCGGGACCCAGTTGTCACAATAATCGTATCCAAAATGATCATACCTAGAAAAGATCATATTCAAGAAGATCGTACTTGGGATGAGAAGAAAATAAAGATGGAAATAATAGAAAGTTATGACACATTCCAATTGATGTATGATGATGATGAATCTATTATAAAATTAATTTAAAGTCATGAAGAAAGTAATGATACAAGCAAGGATTTTTGGATGAAGGTTGTCACTAAAGATGAGACTTGATTTATTTTCAAATGTCTTCATATAGTGGGTCAAGAGTTAAATCACTGTGTTTACTTTTCAATTGATTTTTTAAGTGAGTTGATGCACGCCTATCATGGGGCGTGGAAAAACAATATTTTATTTACCTAAGTATAGTATAGCAGTTGATCCTAGGTAGTCTCCCGAAGAGGAGTGCACACAAAACAAGGTTGTCACTTTTTGTTGGTTTTCTTAAAAATATTTGTTTTAATTAATATGAATGACTATGAGAGAAACAAACAACAGAAATTGATTTATTTTAACAAATTATAAAGATGGTGATCGGATTAGGTTCGGCTAGACTTAGTGTTGTGCCATCATGGTTTCCAAATTTTATATCTTCTTGTTCCTTAAACTGGTAAGAGAGATGTGATGAGAATTTTCCTTTCTAAAAACTTAGATTGGTCTATCCTCCTTCCAATGTGTTTAGGGTTGTAGAAGTTCTCTTGATTAATTAGAGAAATCCCAGACCTGGAATTTTTGTTCCCTAATAAACCAAGATTTCAACATACAATCCTACACACGTGCTTGGCAACCGTCGAGCAATCACCACCCAACCCTAATCATGTTCCACCGTATACAGATTAGAATTGGGTGGAGGGAGATGTGATCATCGACCAAAACAATTTATAATTTCAGAATAAAAACCTTAACACAACCGCATTCGGAATTTAATACTGAATTATGAATTGAAACCAGAAGAAGAAAAAAGAACAAATTTTATTCATTTCAAGCACAAAAACTCAAACACAACACATAGGTCCATCCTACCCTCTTTCCGATCACTCAAATGAAACTACCCCTCCATGGATGGGGTATGCGAGATATTTCGGGAGAGGAGAGACATTTTAAAATAAATAAAATAAAAATCTGAGAAGTTCTTCTCCTTGGTGCCCCAGAAGGAATGCGGTGGAGAATGGGATGCGTTGAGGAGGATGAGCTCTCCTCCTTTTATAGCCAGATTTCTGTCCTCCGAATGTTTTCGCGTTTTGGACCCAATAAATGACCTATTAACGCGTTTATCCCTTCTTCAATGTTGTTTATAATTGTCTTGGCCGTGTCCCCTAAAAATATCAGCGGATTTGGACAGGTATTACAAGAGTTATGGCCCTTTTACTCTGATCATTTATTCTGTCCAGTCAGAATCTCCAAAACGTCAAACCCCGGATTAGGAAGCTTTAATGGACCCTCAAACGGATGAATCCCGTGGTTCTTCCTTAATAAAAGATGCTCCAAAACTCCTTTCTCGTCCACCCACCTAATTTTGCAAGTGTTGAGCCCACAATGGATGAGTTATTAATCCCACACCAAAACTAGGAAGAACTGGAAACAGTTTTCTTGAGCCAACGTGTGAGCTTCTTTTGAGCTTCCATATGGCCGATTCAGCTTTTAGTCCAAAAATAGTAAATGATGCCCTGGATGTGTAGAATCTAGAGAAGAAATATTTTTTCAATTCTAATCAATGTCGATAATGTTATGGCTAAACTACAGAAATAAGTTAAAACTGTTAAAAATCCAAAATGGCCAATTTTTACTATTCAGCTCAAAATAACACCAAAATCATAAAAATGAAACAATTAATATTATAGGAACACTTTTGTGAGTTTAAAACAGTTATATTCAATATAAATTAATTGAAAATATTTGTTCTATCAATTCCCCCACACTTAAACTATGCTTGTCATCAAGCATAAAATCTCAACATGGAATTCAAAGGACACCAATGTCACCAATATTTAAATTTCAAATGGAATAAAATCAAATGATTATCAATATCTAATCAAATTTTCCAGTTCCACAAAAATACCAATTTAATTTCACATTTTTCAAAGAAACAATCAATTCATGCATTTTACTTTTCCCCTTTGAAAAATAATGAAGCTTCTCCTTTCATTCATTCAAGCTTCTCAATTTATTATTATTAAACATGCCAAATCATGACCTACCTCACTTTTGAATATTTTCTCTCATCACTCATGATACAATTAATAGTGGAGTTATTCTCATATCATGAGAACATGCTCCTTATCCATAGGCTTGTAAAGTAACTACTTTCTCCACTTTGTAAAGACAAAACACACATAAAATCATGAGGACTTGCAATAAAGGTTCAAATGACTCTGTGGATTAGGGTTGGTGGGTAAATGATTGAAATAATTTAAGTCCAGAAGTAGGAGGTTTGACTCTTAAGTACAATGCATGATTAATCAAGTGAAAACACAAGATGAACCTCACAAAAATCCACTTGAAATGTGAATCACAACACCACTCTACTTTCAATGACATGGGTCATGAGTTAATAAATGATTACAAAGAATGATATCATCCATGTTCTCCCAGTTTTTTTTGTAAAGCTCCAGAAAGGCACAGCTTTATTTTCTTTTTTTTGTAAATCTCCAGAAAGGCACAACTTTATTTTGAATTTTCTACTTTTTTTTTGGAGAACCGGATGATATGAAAGAAGCATAATGAAATGATGACTCATGCCCAATTTTCTAATAATACATTGCCCAAAATGATGACACACACATTACACCACCCAAAAATGATACATATCCCAAGGAACGCACACGAAAGGCCCTTCCCCCACACTCAAACTTGAAATAACCATGCAAAAAATACTAAAAGTGCGGGTAGGTAAGGAAAAATTGGATTGTAATGTGGCTTAAACCTATAAGGAAATTCATGGAATCTAAGGGCTTACGGAGGATAAATGTAAAGGTGGGTATTAGGATAAAATGTGGCTAGCCAAAGATATGCCTCAATCATTTTAAATGTGGTTTTATATAGCTTTGACAAGTTTCAATACAAGTTCTAGAAGGTGGCACATCCCAAGATCACTCAAGAAATATGATCAAGATAAAATAGGAAACATTTGGTCTAGAAATCCTCTCAGTAATGAGAATATGATATTGGAAAATCACTCATGGCATGATTAATAATAACAAATTAATTCACATGAATTTCAGAAATTCAAAGAATGAAAAATGGAAGGGAAATTTCATTTACATGAATCAATTAATTCCCTTAAATCATGAGTCCTTATTTCAATATCCTTGCTTCAATTTAATCATCCAATTATCCATTTTAATCATTCAATCTCATTAACATTGAAATCTAAAACATAGAATCACTGGATTTATATGAAACTCATGTCTCCTAGAGAAGTCAAGTAAAACATTAGTTCAAGTGTGGGTATGCAATTCTTATCATTAAAGCTTAAAACAAGTTTTGGACAAAAAATTTAAGGAGTTTAAAATTTAAAATTTAAAAATGAACTCCCTTTTGAAATAAAGATTCAGTCCCCTTTAACAAATTTTTGGGGCTTCCTTCTGCCATCATGATCCTACAAAATAAAATTTCAAAATTAAGAACAAGAATCATGTCATTAAAGCTCAAAATGATAAGTAGGAAAGGGATGAATGCCAAAATACTTCTAAGAAATGAAATTGAAATCTAAATTCCTAGAAAGTAAGTGATAAGTCTTGGTACGATCCCCCAAGTGGGCCCTGAATTTTTACTGCCTCCAGTGGGCAGTACCAGCTGTTATCCAAAGTCTGATGGTGGATGTAGCTTCTCTGATTTGAACCACCACATGTGGATTTTCCCAGCTTGAGCTTCATTGTCCTTGTTGAGGAGGATTCCATGTATAGAGTACACCAGATCCACCCCCTTTGCAATGTGGTATAACTTTCATGGCGGGGGTAGGATGAAGTATGGATCCTCCTCCTCTTCAGTTTCTACTTGTGAAACGTGTTCTTCAAAATCCAATGGTTGCTCCAGATGTGCTGCATGAAAAGAATAATCAAAGGGATATTCAAAATTTAAATTTGAAATATTAATTTCAAAATCTTCCCTTTTAAGGTAGGAAGCTTGTAGATTTGGTTCTTCATGCAGAGCCATTGTTATCGTTTCTTGGACTTCCTCAAGCATATGATCAATGTCATTAGGGAGCTCCAGGTGTTCCTCCACAGGTGAAATTTCTCCTTCTTCTTCTTCCTCCAAGGTGATACAAGGATTGAATGAATCTGAAAATTCAAAGTTATAAGGAGTGATACTCAAATCAGATTGAATGAAATCAGAAAAATTAGAGTTCATGGAAGGATAATCTCCCTGAGTTGGTTCTAGTTCAATCACTTCTTCAGTTGAAAGTGCCTCTTGGATTTTATTATAACTAGATATAGGTAGGTAGTCGGGCTCCTAGATATTGACTTCAAATTCCACAAATTGGGTGGTGTCTTCCTTCCGGGGTGAAGGATCTTCTTGTTTGCAAGTCTTGGGAAGATCAATAAGTTCCTCACATTCATTCCAAAATTCATCAAGTTCTTTTTGATCTCCCACATGTAGCTCAGTAGGGAATTCATCTTCTTTTTCATCACTCTCAGGTAAAATTGGTTGATTTATGATGAATGAGTCTTCAGGTACCTCAAAATTTACCTCCTCTAGTTCTTCAATGATGACTGGTGAAATTTCTTCCACCATTATCTCAGGTTCTTGCTCTGGCTCAGGGTCGGGTTGCTCCATCATTGCACGAACATAGTCCAATGCCCATTCCATTTTTCTAACCAAATCATCCAAATTATTACTAATCCTTTCAAACCGATCATTGAGGTCACGATAATCAATTTTTGGTTCTTGATATGGCACCTGCGAGTAATCTTCCCATGCATAAAAATTTGAATTTGAATACTTCATGGAAAAAAGAATTTTTTTTTAAAAAAAAATTATTTTTAAATTTGAAAAAGTCAAATATTTACAACTAGGTTGTGGAACTTCCTCCCCGGAAACGGCGCCAAGTTTGACGCACGCCTGTCGTGGGGCGTGGAAAAACAATATTTTATTTACCTAAGTATAGTATAGCAGTTGATCCTAGGTAGTCTCCCGAAGAGGAGTGCACACAAAACAAGGTTGTCACTTTTTGTTGGTTTTCTTAAAAAGATTGGTTTTAATTAATATGAATGACTATGAGAGAAACAAACAACAGAAATTGATTGATTTTAACAAATTATAAAGACGGTGATCGGATTAGGTTCGGCTAGACTTAGTGTTGTGCCATCATGGTTTCCAAATTTTTTATCTTCTTCTTCCTTAAACTGGTAAGAGAGATGTGATGAGAATTTTCCTTTCTAAAACCTTAGATTGGTCTATCCTCCTTCCAATGTGTTTAGGGTTTTAGAAGGTCTCTTGATTAATTAGAGCAATCCCAGACCTGGAATTGTTGTTCCCTAATAAACCAAGATTTCAACATACAATCCTACACACGTGCTTGACAACCGTCGAGCAATCACCACCCAACCCTAATCATGTTCCACCATATATAGATTAGAATTGGGTGGAGGGAGATGTTATCATCGACCAAAACAATTTATAATTTCAGAATAAAAACCATAACACAACCGCATTTGGAATTTAATACTGATTTATGAATTGAAACCAGAAGAAGAAAGAAGAACAAATTTTATTCATTTCAAGCACAAAAACTCAAACACAACCCATAGGTCCAGCCTACCCTCTTTCCGATCACTCAAATGAAACTACCCATCCATGGATGGGGTATGCGAGATATTGCGGGAGAGGAGAGAAATTTTAAAATAAATAAAATAAAAATCTAAGAAGTTCTTCTCCTTGGTGCCCCAGAAGGAATGCGGTGGAGAATGGGATGCGTTGAGGAGGAGGAGCTCTCCTCCTTTTATAGCCAGATTTCTGTCCTCCGAATGTTGTCACGTTTTGAACCCAATAAATGACCTCTTCACGCGTTGCGCCCTTCTTCAATGTTGGTCATAATTGTCTTGGACGTGTCCCCTCAAAATCTCAGAGGATTTGGACAGGTATTCCGAGGGTTATGGCCCTTTTACTTTGATCATTTATTCTGTCCAGTCAGAATCTCCAAAACGTCAAACCCCGGATTAGGCAGATTTAATGAACCCTCAAACGGACGAATCTCACGGTGCGTTCTTAATAAAAGATTCTCTAAAACTCCTTGCGCGTCCACCCACCTATGCTTTCAAGAGTTGGGCCCACAATGGATGAGTTATTAATCCCACACCAAAACTAGGCAGAACTGGAAACAGTGTTCTTGTGCCAACTTGTGAGCTTCTTTTGGGCTTCCATATGGCCGATTCAGCTTTTAGTCCAAAAATAGTAAATGATGCCCTGGATGTTTGGAATCTGGAAAAGAAAGATTTTTTCAATTCAAATCAATGTCGTTAATGTTATGGCTAAACTACATAAATAAGTTAAAACTGTTAAAAATCCAAAATGGCCAATTTTTACTATTCAGCTCAAAATAACACCAAAATCATAAAAATGAAACAATTCATCTTAGAGGAACACTTTTGTGAGTTTAAAACAGTGATATTAAATATAAATTAATTGAAAATATTTGTTCTATCAATTCCCCCACACTTAAACTATGCTTGTCCTCAAGCATAACATCTCAACATGGAATTCAAAGGACACCAATGTCACCAATATTTAAATTTCAAATGGAATAAAATCAAATGATTATCAATATCCAATCAAATTTTCTAGTTCCAAAAAAATACCAATTTAATTTCACATTTTTCAAAGAAACAATCAATTCATGCATTTTACTTTTCCCCTTTGAAAAATAATGAAGCTTCTCCTTTCATTCATTTAAGCTTCTCAATTTATTATTATTAAACATGACAAATCATGACCTACCTCACTTTTGAATATTTTATCTCATCACTCATGATACAATTAATAGTGGAGTTATTCTCATATCATGAGAACATGATCCTTATCCATAGGCTTGTAAAGTAACTACTTTCTCCACTTTGTAAAGACAAAACACACAAAAAATCATGAGGACTTGCAATAAAGGTTCAAATGACTCTGTGGATTAGTGTTGGTGGGTAAATGATTGAAATAATTTAAGGCCAGAAGTAGGAGGTTTGACTCTTAAGTACAATGCATGATTAATCAAGTGAAAACACAAGATGAACCTCACTCAAATCCCCTTGAAATGTGAATCACAACACCACTCTCCTTTCAATGACATGGGTCATGAGTCAATAAATGATTACAAAGAATGATATCATCCAAGTTCTCCCTGTTTTTTTTGTAAAGCTCTAGAAAGGCACAACTTTATTTTCTTTTTTTTTTGTAAATCTCCAGAAAGGCACAATTTTATTTTGAATTTTTTTCTTTTTTTTGGAGAACCGGATGAAATGAAAGAAGCATAATGAAATGATGACTCATGCCCAATTTTCTAATAATACATTGCCCAAAATGATGACGCACACATTACACCACCCAAAAATGATACATATCCCAAGGAATGCACACGAAAGGCCCTTCCCCCACACTCAAACTTGAAATAACCATGAAAAAAATACTAAAAGTGCGGGTAGGTAAGGAAAAATTGGATTGTAACGTGGCTTAAACCTATAAGGCAATTCATGGCATCTAAGGGCTTACGAAGTATAAATGTAAAGGTGGGTCTTAGGATAAAATGTGGCTAGCCAAAGAGATGCCTCAATCATTTTAAATGTGGTTTTGTATAGCTTTGACAAGTTTCAATACAAATTCTAGAAGGTGGCACATCCCAAGGTCACTCAAGAAATATGCTCAAGATAAAATAGGAAAAATTTGGTCTAGAAATCCTCTCAGGAATGAGAATATGATATTGGACAATCACTCATGGCATGATTAATAATAACAAATTAATTCACATGATTTTCAGAAATTCAAAGAATGAAAAATGGAAGGGAAATTTCATTTACATGAATCAATTAATTCCCTTAAATCATGAGTCCTTATTTCAATATCCTTGCTTCACTTTAATCATCCAATTATCCGTTTTAATCATTTAATCTCATTAACATTGAAATCTAAAACATAGAATCACTGGATTTCTATGAAACTCATGTCTCCTAGAGAAGTCAAGTAAAACATTAGTTCAAGTGTGGGTATGCAATTCTTATCATTAAAGCTTAAAACAAGTTTTCGACAAAAAATTTAAGGAGTTTAAAATTTAAAATTTAAAAATGAACTCCCTTTTGAAATAAAGATTCAGTCTCCTTTAACAAATTTTTGGGGCTTCCTTCTGCCATCATGATCCTACAAAAGAAAATTTCAAAATTAAGAACAAGAATCATGTCATTAAAGCTCAAAATGATAAGGAGGAAAGGGATGAATTCTAAACTACTTCTTAGAAATGAAATTGAAATCTAAATTCCTAGAAAGCAAGCAATAAGTCTTGGTACGATCCCCCAAGTGGGCCCTGAATTTTTACTGCCTCCAGTGGGCAGTACCAGCTATTATCCAAAGTCTGATGGTGGATGTAGCTTCTCTGATTTGAACCACCACATGTGGCTTTTCCCAGTTGAGCTTCATTGTCCTTGTTGAGGAGGATTCCATGTATATAGTACACCGGATCCACCCCCTTTGCAATGTGGTATAGCTTGCATGGAGGGGGTATGATGAAGTATGGATCCTCCTCCTCTTCAGTTTCTACTTGTGCAACGTGTTCTTCAAAATCCAATGGTTGCTCCAGATGTGCTGCATGAAAAGAATAATCAAAGGGATATTCAAAATTTAAATTTGAAATATTAATTTCAAAATCTTCCCTTTTAAGGTAGGCAGCTTGTAGATTTGTTTCTTCATGCAGAGCCATTGTTATCGTTTCTTGGACTTCCTCAAGCATATGATCAATGTCCTTAGGGAGCTCTAGGTGTTCCTCAACAGGTGAAATTTCTCCTTCTTCTTCTTCCTCCAAGGTGATACAAGGATTGAAAGAATCTGAAAATTCAAAGTTATAAGGAGTGATACTCAAATCAGATTGAATGAAATCAGAAAAATTAGAGTTCATGGAAGGATAATCTCCCTGAGTTGGTTCTAGTTCAATCACTTCTTCTGTTGAAAGTGCCTCTTGGATTTTATTATAACTAGATGGAGGTAGGTAGTCGGGCTCCTCCATCTTGACTTCAAATTCCACCAATTGGGTGGTGTCTTCCTTCCGTGGTGAATACTCTTCTTGTTTTCAAGTCTTGGGAAGATCAATAAGTTCCTCACATTCATTCCAAAATTCATCAAGTTCTTGTTGATCTCCCACATATAGCTCAGTAGGGAAGTCATCTTCTTTTTCATCAATCTCGGGTAAAATTGGTTGAGTTATGATGAATGAGTCTTCAGGTACCTCAAAATTTAACTCCTCTAGTTCTTCAATGATGACTGGTGAAATTTCTTCCACCATTATCTCAGGTTCTTGCTCCAGCTCAGGGTCGGGTTGCTCCATCATTGCACGAACATAGTTCAATGCCCATTCCATTTTTCTACCCAAATCATCAAAATTATTACTAATACTTTCAACCCGATCATTGAGGTCAGGATAATCAATTTCTGGTTCTTGATATTGCACCTGCGAGTAATCTTCCCATGCATAAAAATTTGAATTTGAATACATCATGGAAAAAAGAATTTTTTTTAAAAAAAAAATTATTTTTAAATTTGAAAAAGTCAAATATTTACAAATAGGTTGTGGCACTTCCTCCCTGGAAACGGCGCCAAGTTTGACGCACGCCTGTCGTGGGGCGTGGAAAAACAATATTTTATTTACCTAAGTATAGTATAGCAGTTGATCCTAGGCAGTCTCTCGAAGAGGAGTGTGCACAAAACAAGGTTGTCACTTTTTGTTGGTTTTCTTAAAAATATTGGTTTTAATTAATATGAATGACTATGAGAGAAAAAACAACAGAAATTGATTGATTTTAACAAATTATAAAGATGGTGATCGGATTAGGTTCTGCTAGACTTAGTGTTGTGCCATCATGGTTTCCAAATTTTATATCTTCTTCTTCCTTAAACTGGTAAGAGAGATGTGATGAGAATTTTCCTTTCTAAAACCTTAGATTGGTCTATCCTCCTTCCAATGTGTTTAGGGTTGTAGAAGGTCTCTTGATTAATTATAGAAATACCAGACCTAAAATTGTTGTTCCCTAATAAACCAATATTTCAACATACAATCCAACACACGTGCTTGACAACCGTCGAGCAATCACCACCCAACCCTAATCATGTTCCACTGTATACAGATTAGAATTGGGTGGAGGGAGATGTGATCATCGACCAAAACAATTTATAATTTCAGAATAAAAACCTTAACACAGCCGCATTCGGAATTTAATACTGAATTATGAATTGAAACTAGAAGAAGAAAGAAGAACAAATTTTATTCATTTAAAGCACAAAAACTCAAACACAACACATAGGTCCAGCCTCCCCTCTTTCCGATCACTCAAATGAAACTACCCCTCCATGGATGGGGTATGCAAGATATTGTGGGAGAGGAGAGACATTTTAAAATAAATAAAATAAAAATCTGAGAAGTTCTTCTCCTTGGTGCCTCAGAAGGAATGCGATGGAGAATGGGATGCGTTGAGGAGGAGGAGCTCTCCTCCTTTTATAGCCAGATTTCTGTCCTCCGAATGTTGTCGCATTTTGGACCCAATAAATGACCTCTTCACGCGTTTATCCCTTCTTCAATGTTGTTAATAATTGTCTTGGCCGTGTCCTCTCAAAATAGCAGCGGATTTGGACAGGTATTCGGAGAGTTATGGTCCTTTTACTCTGATCATTTATTCTATCCAGTCAGAATCTCCAAAACGTCAAACCCCGAATTAGGAAGCTTTAATGGACCCTCAAACGGACGAATCCCGCAGTACTTCCTTAATCAAAGATGCTTCAAAACCCCTTTCACGTCCACCCACCGAATTTTGAAAGCGTTGGGACCACAATGGATGAGTTATGAATCCCAAACCAAAACTAGGAAGAACTGGAAACAGTTTTCTTGATCCAACTTGTGAGCTTCTTTTGAGCTTCCATATGGTCGATTCAGCTTTTAGTCAAAAAATAGTAAATGATTCCCTGGATGTGTAGAATCTGGAAAAGAAAGAACTTTTCAATTCGAATCAATGTAGATAATGTTATGGCTAAACTACAGAAATAAGTTAAAACTGTTAAAAATCCAAAATGGCCAATTTTTACTATTCAGCTCAAAATAACACCAAAATCATAAAAATGAAACAATTAATCTTAGAGGAACACTTTTGTGAGTTTAAAACAGTGATATTCAATATAAATTAATTGAAAATATTTGTTCTATCATGAGTCAAGAGTAATAAGTGAAGGAAATGACATGTATTTCAATTGTAAGTTAGGAACTGTAGCATCCGATCCGTAAATGTATTCATAGGAATGAAAATGATGTTGTTTGAAAAAATGAAATGAGTTTTAAGTGGTATTGTATTCAGAAAATAAATAATATGTTGATGAGACTCAAGTTCTATCACACTCAAAGAGATAATTGATTGAGATCTAGGGATGAAAATAAATGAAAGGAATATGATAAAAAATGTAGTTTTCCATTTAGGGGTTGAATTACTTTGTTTAATCTTCAAGAGTATTTTAATTAGTTCAAGAGAATAGTTGAAGAATATTTCTGAATGTGTTGTAGAGTGGGAGCCTGAAACTTAAAAAATACTTATAATTGGTACATAGCATCAGATTTTGCAATAGGAATGGAGAAACAAAATCGGATTGAGAAAGATTAGATTCTGTAATCATATTCGGACTAATAATTGAAAAAGAAAGTCCAAATTAGAGAATAATTTTGGAAAAGTTTTGGGAAGAGTTGATGAAGTCAGGATTCACCACACTGGAAAGGACATGTGTTGGCCTGTGGGGACAGTCATTAGTCCGATAACCCGTTCAGTCAGGTGGGTAGGCCCTAGGGTGGGCCCCACTTGTCTTCGGGGAAATTGGTGGTACCTGGTAGGCCAGGACCCGATGACCATTTTAAGGGCGGGGTGTCTGTGCTGTCACCGTGACCCAGTTGTCACAATAATAGAATCCAGAATGATCGTACCTAGAAAATATCATATTCAATAAGATTGTACTTGGGCTAAGAAGAAAATAAAGAAGATGGAAATAATAAAAAGTTATGACACATTCTAATTGATGTATGATGATGATGAATCTATTATAAAATGAATTTAAATTCATGAAGAAAGTAATGATACAAGAACAAATTTTTGGATGATGGTAGTTACTAAAGAAGAGACCTGATCTGATTTCAAATGTCTTTATATAGTGGGTCAAGAGTTAAATCACTTTTTTTACTTTTCAATTGATTTTTCAAGTGAGTCAAGAGAAAGAAAATAAGGAAATGACGTGTATTTCAATTGTAAGTCAGTAACTATAGCATCTGATCCACAAATCTATTCAGAGGAATGAAAATGAAGTTGATTGAAAAAAGGAAATGAGTTTTAAGTGGTATTGTATTCATAAAATAAAGAAGATGTTGATCAGACTCAACTGCCATCACACTCAGAGAGAGAATTGATTGCGATCGATGGATGAAAATAAAAGAAAATAATATGATAAAAAATGTAGTTATCCTTTTAGGGTTTGAATTACTTTGTTTAATATTCAAGAATATTTCAACTAGGTCAAAAGAATAGTTGAAGAAGATTTCTGAATGTGTTGTAGAGGGGGAGCCTGAAAATTAAAAAATACTTATAATTGGTACAAAGCATCAAATTTTGCAATAGGGATGGAGAAACAAAATCGGATTGAGAAATGTTAGATTCTATAATCAGATCTGGACTAATAATTGAAAAATAAAGTCTAAATAAGAGATTAATTTTGGAGAAGTTTTGGGAAGATTTGATGAAGTCAGGATTCACCCGAAATTTAAGGTAAATTGAGATTTTGGTGAATTTGGTTGAGCAGGAATGTTTTGTGGTTTCCTGTAAAAATATATCACGGGTCACCTATAAAAGGTGAAAAATACATTGTACTTTTCTAATAATGGATTCACTATTCACTGTAGAAGAGAAATAGATAGAAGCTCATAGTTTTAGAGAGAATAAGTTTCCGTATTAACTTTTATTGTAAATTTTTTGAAGGATTAAAGTGAAATAGAAGGAACAAGATCACAAAATTGTATTCATCTATCCTTCTTATTCAGTATTCATTATATTTAACTAATTACCATATTCATATTGTTATTGTATTCAGCTAGTCACCAGATCGGGTTAAATAATCGAATTTTGGATTTTTGTATTGAAATTTTCTCAATGAGAAATGTATTCTGAATTATTTAAATCATATTATTATATAATTATTTATCTTAGATTGGGAAATCATAATTGAATATCAGAGTGGGAAGATTAGATTAGACGATTTAATTTGAGAATCACAATTGAAGATCGGACTGAGAATTGAATTGAATTCTATATCTAGTCCTTGATGTTCTTACCATCTTCTAGGTAATAAATTGAAGATTTTTTTTTTCAATTGAATACATTTATGGAATTGAAAATAATCATAGGTAACATGAGTTGTTATACAAATATTGTTCTACCCTATTTGTGCTAAGAGGGTGCACATACACTTTTTTATTATTTTCAAAGTGCCACACGAGTGGAAGGTTATATCCCGCTCATTTTAATCCAAGGATTTTTTCTAGTGGGATGTATGGTATTTTATTTCCTCCAAACCATACCAAGGATGTATCTATTATTATTGAATAGTGAACCTTATAAATTATTATGTTCATATGGATATGTGTTTGAATTTTTTTTTCAGCATAGACTGAAATCTTTAATATGAGGCAACAGTTGTTTCAAGGAAACATTAAAGAAAAATGTATCGCTGATTCACCCCTCCCTCTTTGAGTGATACAATTACACTGACTGGGAAATTACAAGTGGTATCAGAGCCATGTTCCCTTCACTTTTTCTTTACTGATGTTTTGAAGAGAAGCCAAGGGAGAATTTTAATTGTGTAAAAAGTAAAGGTATTCTAGTTTTTTATAGAAATAATTATCATATATGTAAAGATATAATGTTTCATTATCTTATGTCTATTGGATATGATGTTCATAAAGCTACAACAGATGGGTTTCCTCCTATTGATTGTAAAACTCCTCTTACATCTGTTTTAAAGAAGTGTCTCGAGAATGATGTAGGGGATACAAATTCTATATTATCATCACTCTCTAAAATTTAATACCTAAGGTTAAAAAGTTTTTCCATGTCCAAAGGTATATGTGATAAATTAAATGATATATAAGAAGGAAATACAAAATTTAAGAAGAAAAAAATTCAAATTTGGAGATTGAAGTATGGAGACTTGAAGATGGGTGAGTATGAATATATTGAGGGATTTTTAACTAGGGTGAATGACATTGTGAGTAATATCAAATTTCTTGGTTACAATTTAGATAGTTATATTGTTCTTAAACATATTTTGATAATCCTTCCTGACAAGTTTGATCTGAAAGTTTTTTCATTGGAAGACAGGTATCCTGAAACAATATCTCTTGATGCTTAACATATCACTCTGATTATGCATAAATTTAGAAAGGAAAAAATATATGAAAATTAAAACAAAAGTTTATAGAGAAATGTATTTCAAGGATTCAAAGAATGAAAAATCAAAGAAGATTCATATTAAAGATGAAGCTGGTAAATCCAATTCTTAAGTTGAGTTATATAAAAATATTGATAATATTTTATCCTTGTTTCTAAAAATATGTAAAGAGGTATAGTGAAATATAATGGTAAAATTCCCTTAAAATGTTTTGGATGTGGATCCATTGTGAATTTTATTTCCAATTATCCTCAAATAGGTAATAAAGAAGAAAGTGATGAAGAAAAAAGTGAATAAAAAGAAATAAAACCCAGAAAATATTTGATGAAAAAGGGTGATAAATAAAATTTATATTAAATGAGGGAATATAAGAAGTTATTTGAATTCAAAAAGAAAATATTTTTGTCTAATGATGATGATATTGAAGAGATTACAAATTATGTTGAGGAGAAAATGTTTATTTCAAGAGTTAATGAGAAATGTTCTTCTAGTAGTGAAAGTAGTTATTCTGAAGAAGAATAAAGTGAAGATGAATCTAAAAAATCTATTGAATATTTTGGTGAAAATAATTTTATTGCAATAATTAATGATGAATAATTCGGAATCAGGAAATCTAATAAAGAATAAAATCAAATTGAAATGAATTTGAAATAAGAGTTGAAATAATGTTTGAGAAAGATTAGAGGCCTTGAAAAGAAAAACAAAAAGTTGGAAGATGATGTTCCTAAACATGCAACGAAGAATGTTTTGGTTATGGGATCACGATTATAGAAAAATAAATTGATTATTTGAAGAAATAAAATATTGAAGAAAAGAATCATAATAATAAACTGTAACTGAAGATGAAAATGAAAGAAGTAGAGTTAGAGATTATTCAATAAAAAAATTTTAATGTTGAAGATAAATGTACAAGTTTCAAAAAATATATTAATGAAGTCGGTGAAAAATCCCATAATTAAAAATCTAAGAAGGCTTAACTAAATTTACCCTTAATGTTTTAAAAAAACATGGAATTGTTTTTAAAAGAAAGAAAACTGGGAAGATCATGTATTTATCAAAAACCAAAAAAGTTATAAATTCTGAAGTTTCAAAGAACAATAAATCTGAAAATATTTTATCCAGATCCAGAAAATTTTTCAATACATATAGTGCTAATAAATTTGAAAATAAAATAAATAATATTTTTGATAAAAGAACTATTGGTGGCTTAGAAAAGAAATAAAATGATTTTTTTGAGAAGCATATTCATAATTCAAATAATTATGGAAGATTCAGAGGAAAATATTATTTCTATGGATATTTATGGTATTGTGGGGGATTTGGAATATAGAAAATATGTGTTGGTTCGACTAACAACATTTCTATTACCCCGTTGATTATAGAAGAAAAATTTTGACTGGGAATCATCTACTCAAACAAATAATTCTGAAAAGTTTGTTTTAAATATACCTAGAATGGTTTGTGTGAATATTAAAAAAAGGTTCTAACCATTGGAATCTATTTTTAAATGACGTGAGAAACCTTGAAATCTTTCTAAAGGACTTATTGTTTTCGTACTATCACCAATCAAGTTTTTAAATAATTCTTAGAATTTGAATGTTTTGAAAGTTAAGAAAAACAGACCTGTTAAGTCTGAAAAGAAAGAGTGCCCAGTTAACTGGAAAGAACACACTAACTTTCTGAGAAGTTAGAGGAATCACAAAAATTTGTGAAATAAGAGGGGAAGAAAGATATTTCTTAATATATAACAAGTGTTGAAAAAAGGTATAAAAAAATTATGGATATTATCAAGAGAGTCATGATATAAAATTTTGTTGAACTATCTTTCCAGAAGAAAATACAAGCATGGGAAAAATGTTACGAACTTATTGTAAAAATACTGTTTCTAAAGTTGAAGAAAATTAGAAATCCATATCAGAAGATTATATAGATAAGAGGAAAGTTGTTACAAAATCTGAGAAATATGAATAGAATAAAGAAATCATGCCCAATGAAAAATCAATGAAAAATAAGAAGAATTCATGACCGAGAGAGGACTGTCCATCTGATTGTTGTTTCTGAGAAACCATCAAGGTTCCTCTTTATTCCCAAAACCATTGTATACTTGTTCTAACATGTATGTAACTGAAGGATAAGAAATAATAAATCTAGAATTAATGAGTCTATTACTATTTTTCGAAAATAAAGCAATGAGGTTATGAAAAAATGAGGTTTTGAAAAAGCTATGTTTTTATAAACCTGAAATTTATGATATGTTTGTTAATATGGGTGAATGTTAATTTTATATTACACAAATTCTTTTAAGGATTTCCCTAATCATGAGAATTTTGAAATAAATGGTATTGAATGAATGTTGTGTTATGGAAAACATTGATCACCTTGATTATAAACTCTTGTTTTCTCTACCGATTTCACCCTCATAGACTTAAATTTTTCTAGTTAAAGGTTCTTTGTTATAAAACTCATGTGATAACCATGTTGAAGAAAAGTCTCAAAATTCAGAAATGAAAAATTATAACCCATTGAAATTTGATCATTTGGGAGAAACTTATCTTGACACCCCCTAGTATTTTTTTGTCAATAAGGGGGTGAGATAAGAGAAAGGGGGAGAGATAAAAGAAATATAGGGAGAAATAAAGTAATGTAGAGAATAAAAAGTTAGAAAAGAAAAACAATACCACTTATTGTATTAAAGTGGTCAAAGTTGTTGAAATGGGTATTGCAAACAAATACAAATAGGTGGATTGTTTTCCCAAGTTGTATTTTGGTTGTATTTGTTATCATTCGATCAGTATTTTGAAGAATGAAAGTAGTTTGATAAAGATTATAGATAGAAATCATAATTATAATTGCTTTTAAAATAATGGATATTGAATTGATCTTTGTTTTCAAAATAATCAGACTCACACTTTCAAAATAACCAGACACACTTTTTCATCATAATCAGAAGAAGATTTTTGGTAGAAAAGGTTTTGATTGGACTCAAACAGTATCCACAATGGGAGAATATCTTAATTTGGAATTTATTTTCATCATATTCACTCTAAATTCGATATGAAATAAGTGTTGTTTTTTATGAAACATCAGAGTCTATACAACTATGATTAATTAAATGTAATGATGCTTTGCTGATCTTAGAGTTATCATAAATCCTAATTAAAGGTGTGATACTTATGATAAAATTTTGATGAAATAAAGGGAGAGTGAATGAGATACTGTAGATTTTCAATCATATCCATATTAATCAGATCATGATGGAAAGAAAAAAGGGTCCTGGAAGTCGTATTCATCCAGATTAGATTTGGGGAAATGGTATTCTGAGAAATTAGATTCTGGATGAGAAAGAAAAAAGAATGATGTAATAAGAAAGCTGGGCAATACAGTATCTGATCATCCATCATATGCATAAGAAAAATATCATACCTAGTATGATCGTATTCAAAATGACCATACCATGAAAAGATCTTATTCTGGAAGATTGTACTAAGGCTGAGAAGAAAATAAAGAAGTTGGAATGAATAAAAAGTTAAGTTACATTCCAATTTATGTCTGACGATACTGAAGCTGTTACAAAATGAATTTAAAGTCATGAATAAAGTCCTGATACAAGCACAAGTCTGTGAATGAAATTAGATAGTAAAGATGAGATCTAATTTTTTTTCGAATATCATCATCAAGTGGGTCAAGAGTTGAATCAATTTGTATACTTTTCAAGTGAATTTTCAATTGAGTCAATAGAAATAAATAAAGTAATTGATGTGTATTTAAATTTTAAGCCAGTCACTATAGTAGCTAATCCAAAAATGTATTCAGAGGCCTGAGAATGAAGTTGATTGAAAAAAATAAAGGAGTTTTAAGTGGCATCATATTCAGAAAATAAATAAGCTGGGGATCAAACTCAGATTCCATTATATTTAGAGAAAGAATTGCTTAAGACTAATGGATTAAAATAAATGAAATGAATATGAACAAAAATGTTGTCATCGATTTTGGGGTTGAATTAATTTATTTAATCTGAAAGAAGGTTTCAACTCGGTAAAGATAATAGTTGAAGAAGATTTATGAATGCATTATTAAGGGGGCTTGAAACATAAAGAATACTTATAATTGGCATAGAGGATTGGATTCAACAATCAGAATGGAGAAACATAATCAGGTTGAAAAAGATTATATTTTACAATCAAATCCAAACTCATAAGTGAAAAAGGAAGTCTAAAGAAGATATGAAGTTTAAAGAAGTTATGAGAAGAGTTGATGAAGTCAATATTCACCCAAAATTCAAGTTAAATTGAGATTTTGGTGAATTTGGTTGATCAAGAAAGTTTTTTGGTTTCCTGCTAAAATATCTAATGGGTCACCTATAAAAGTAGAAAATTACATTGTACTTTTATGATGAAAGATGTCCTACTCAATTAAAAAGAGAGTGAATCTCGAAGATTTAGAGAGATGAAGTTTCTTTATTCACTTTTTTTGTAAAATTTTTGACAGATTGAAGTGAAAGAGAAGAGAAAAGATAACAAAATTGTATTCAGATATCCTTTATATTCATTATTCATCATATTCACCTGATTAGCATATTCAGATTGTCATGGTATTTGTATTATCATTAGATCTAGCTGAATAACTGGATCTAGAATTTTTATATTGATATTTGCATATTGAGAAAGGTATTCTAAATTCATTCAATTATATTTTGACAGAATTATTTCTATCATATTGGGAAATTGGATTTGAAGATCAGAGTGGGAAGATCAGATTAGGCAATTTGATTTTAGAATCGGACTTGAAGATCGAATTGAAAATTGAATTGAATTATTTATCATGTCCTTAATGTTATTGCATATAAAAGGTAAGAAATTGAATAATTTTATTTGAATTGAATTCATTTATGGAATTAGAAATAATCACAGGTAACATGAGTTATTACACAAACATTTTTTTACCCTATTTTTGCTAAGAGGGTGCACACACATTTTTGGATAGTCTTCAAAGTGCTACATAAGGAAAATGGTATATACTACTTGTTGTAATCCAAGGATTATTTTATAGTGGATTGTATAGTATTGTATTTCCTCCAATAAAAACCAAGTATGTAGCTATTATTAATGAATAACGAACCTTTAAATTCGTGTGTTCCTATAGATGTGTGTTTGAATTTTTTTCAGTGGATATTTAAATCTTTAAGAGGAGGCTAAGGCTGTTTCATGGAAACATAAAAGAAAAAGGTATCACTGATTCACCTCTTCCCCCTACCAGTGATACAATTACACTAACTCGGAACTTACACACACCATTATAATAGTCAAGGTTCACTCCCAAGACCATCATAGTAGACACAAAACCTTACTGAACTAGTTTCACTCCCCATTCCAATCCTATACATCTCATGAGATATAAATCTTTACCCAATGCATTGGAGAGAAATATAGGTACAACCAATCTAATAATGAGAACCATATTTATACGTGACAAAATACCATAAACATTCAACATATAATAACCCATGAAATTAAATGGGTTTTATAAACATTTTATCACATCATAATCTATGGAAAAGAGATAGGTTTCATAATCATTTCATCATTTCCACATAGCATAACCCATGAAAATAAGTATATTTCAAAATAACTTTATCATGGTATAACCTGTAGAAGATAATTAGGTTTGATAAACATCTTAATAATATAAAACAAACCATTATTAGAAAGAATAATAATGGTATGATTGAATCATATCCCTAATAAATCATAAGTAACATCGATGGATGTAATATTAGATAAAGAATATTTTTGAAGGATCACAAGGAATATTCTTTGAGGAAGATAAATTTTCCTTGAAAATCATTTTTTAAAACATAAAACATTGTTGGAAATATAATTTTTTAAATAAAATTCAAAACTTATAAATGAGGATTTATAGGACATTTAAAACATTTCTTGAAAAAAATATACTTCCCACATATAAAACACATTTTAAAAAATAAAAGTTTCAAAATCCTTTTCACTTTGAAATCATTAATTTAAAATATAATTTTTTCTTCAAATATTAAGTAAAACAATTTCTTTGAAATGAAATTTGAAAAAATATAAGGGAAACATGAAATAATTGAGTGGTCATGACTGTGGGAAATAATGTTCATGCCGTTCATGTAAAAACAATGATTTTTTCACATTTATGGTAAAATCAAAACATACATTTTTTTTGGAAAAAGTCATGAAAATACATTTTCTAAATTTTTGTAACAAATTCAGTCATGGGTAAAAATTTATTTAATAAATAATTTGAAAAATTTTTAAAAAACTTTTGAAATCATTTTTAGAAAACATGGTCTTGGATGAGAAAAGGGGTTTTGACAAAAAAAATTTTTTTTCACAAAAACATTATTTTTAAACTCTTCAGTACATGAAAAGAGAAATATGAAGGGAAAAATTTCTTCTCATGACAGAACCAAAGTATAAAAAAATTCATGTGTTTATTGATATATGGATCGTAATATTTGATCATTAGAAACTTAGTAAAAAAAATACAAATAAACGATGAGATTATATCATAAAATATTTTCCAATTTGTTAAATTTTAATTGTAATCCCCATGAAGGAATAACATTAAATAAAACTTAAAAAATCATGAAAATAGATTAATTAATGTTATTACATATCAAATAGGAATTATATATACATCATAAAATAAGACAGGTGAATAACACAATATATGTCTCAAAGAAAGAAAATTGAGAAAAATATCCATTATTTCTATGGTAACTTTTGAATCACAAACCACTTGAAATATAAGTCCTCAAATGGATATGGAAATCAAAATACATTTTAGGAGAGGAATAAAAAAAATACATTCATGGGTAGTGTAGTACCCTCGATTTCTATCATGTAACCCTTGTGTAATGATTTTTTTATTTATAAAGTTTAAGGGTCAAGTATGGGAGAGTTTAGAGAACTTTGAATAAGTTTTTGGGTCCAATTTAAAGACACATGGGTTGCACACTATTTTTCTAAACCGTGAAGAAATCCTAGTAGAAACCGTGCGAATTTGAAAATTATGGACAGTAGCTTTAGCACAATGTGCACATGGATAAGGAGACTATGTGAGGAGGCCGTGTAGGGTGAACTGTAAGGTAGTAGCTAATGCACAGTTAGTGCATAGTTTTCCTAAAAATATGGATTAACCGTGTGTGGGTTAAAAACCACCTTTTTAAAAAGTGGATCTAGCTCGGCATTGCCTTTAATCCACTTTTTATCCCCAAGCTGGTTCTAAATGAGGATTTTTCTTCTCCTAAGGTCAAATAAGGTTCTCTAATCAATTTATAGGCAATTCTATGACTTCCCTTGGTGATTCAAAGATGGATTCTTGATGTATGTGATTGTTCCTCATCGTTCTTGGTCGGTTTCTTAAATCTACTTAGATATACTTCTCCTCTCCAATCAGTTTCTTATATATACATATGTTATGGGTATATCTAAGATAATTAATAAAAAATATGATAATACTTGGTCTTTTTGTTAGTAGTAGAAGAGATCTAAGGTGGTTTCATCGAGAATAAAGCTAGTTTTCTTGAGCGTTCTTTGTCTGTTTTCGGTTTTCATCAATGTGGTTGAGGTATGTGGCTTCACTCTCAACTCCTCTTAGTAGAACTAAATGTAATGGTTTCAAATTGATTTATTTTTGTGTATTTGATTTTGAATTTGCCATTTTATGATTACTAGAAACCCACTTTGGCAATGGGTGGGGAAAATCTGGATGATTGGTGGTTTGGATTAAAGTGTTAGATTCTTGATTTTTAAAATGTGGATTTTAAAAATGGGATTTCTCTAGAATAATGGTGAATGGATTTAATAAAAATATTTCAATAAAAGGAATGATTTAATTTAAATGGAATTTGTTATTGGGATTTGGTTTGTTTAAATAAGTTTCAATAAAAGAATGATTCTATTGAAAGGGTTTAAAATAGTTATGTGAAATGGTTTTGGCATAATAGTGGTGTATATTTATAATGATTTTACGAGGCTTGTTTAGAATATGAAATTGCACTCAATTTCAATGGTGTGATGAAACATGGGATATAATTATCATGTGACGACATGGTAGATTAGTGAGACACCACTCATGAGTATGGAACTATCACAATTAATCTTTCATAGTTGGGTGGGTGAATAAGTGAAACCGAATGGTAATGAAAAAATGATATTGAGAAATGGTTTTAAATCCTTATTGGTTTGTTTTTTCAAAAATGTGAATTGATAAAAATTGGTTCAAAATATCACTTGTTTACATTTGGTTTTAAATGGGTTTTATGCTTGTTTATATTTAATTATAAATTATTTTGGGAATTTTTTTTATATAAAATCTTTTATATGAATGTTTCTAACCTTTCTACCCATGTGGCGTGAGTAGGGAAGTCATTGGGGAAAGCCTATTGTGTTTTATACTCAACCTTGCTTTGGCACTTTGGTAATTTTTCAAATTCTATCTTCTAAGACATCTGAAAAGGTAAAGTGTCACATGTCTTTAGCACCACTTCATGATACTTAGGATATTTGGTTATTGGAGAAAAGATCTTGTAGATCACGGAGTCTTATTAGTTTTTTATCTACTATTTACTTTGATAGTTGTTTTTTCTTCCTCTATAGTTTACTTTTTTATGTTTTTGAAATAATTTAAGTGATTTTGTTGTATTTTATTTGTTCATCCATTATATAGTGAGTTTTTTGGTAATGTTTTGCTGGGTTAATAGTTTTATTTATTAAATGGGAAATCGTCCCCCACTTGTATTTGAAACCCTTCAGCATTTATATCGAACCTTTGGAATCTTGTGGATGTACTGATTCAGTATCTTCTCAAGCCAATTAAAATAAGTGGGTCATTACAGGTGGTATATAAGCCTCATAAAATAAATAGGTGGTGAATATGACATGTGTCTCATGGAAGTAAAAAAAGTGAGACGAATATACCATATTGATTTAGAAATATATTGAATTGTATTCCCCAATAAATAATAACATCAAATTAAACTTTTAATATAATTAAAATTATGAAAATAATGATATAAAATGTTAAAGGGGTAGTATATACACCACAAAAAACAAATGAGTGGTGACTTTGTATATGTTTCCTAGAAATAAAAGATAGAACATAAATCATTTACCTTAAGTCTTGACTTCCTTAATACCTGTTCGAACCTCCTATATAATAAATTTAAGTTTTTTATACATATATTATATAACCATATATATATATATACATATATATATACAGATATATATATACATATACATATATATATATACATATACATATATATACATATCATACCATATATTATTTACTTATGATCTTTTATTCCACATTTGTTAAAAAGTATTTATTAAAATCATGATTCAGTTAATAACTTCTCTGTTTTTCATATATATTTTAATTTGTTATTTTTGGTACTCATACTATGATAAAAGTTTCATAATATAAAGAGTAATAATCATGAAATAATTATCATATTTTTATGTTAATTATATTTTTAATACCAATCATGAAATATTTTTTTGATAAATGAAGTATGATAGGATCATGATGACCGTAGATCATACGTAATCATGAGTAATGTTTCCATTTTTCAATGATCAATATGGGAATGAAGTAAGTAATATTTTATCTTTAAATGATGACCATTATAAGGACCCAGCTTTATTACATACATAATGTTGAATTTAGTCAAGAAAAAACTTTCTATTACATTGAGGATATTTTCAAGTTCATATATTTAGAGAATTGGGACAATACATTCATAAAATTACACATTATTATAGAGTGGATACCATAAAAACAGTTTCCATTTTTTTTCAAAATATTAAACATTAAAACTTAAAGATGACCCCTTGACAATTCTTCAACATTTAACATGGATTAATTCTTTGTCTTACACCTCCATTAACCTATGAAAAATCATTTAAAAACTTGGGATAAGAAAAAAATCTCAATAAGGGATGAAAAATAAGGAAAGAACACATTAGACCATGAATACTCTTAATGTATGAAAGCATTTTCAAAAAAACATGCTTGTAACCAATATATATATACACTTACTTTGTGTAACATGATATTTACACAAGATCCAAACAAAAATCTAGAACATAAATATAATCATAAAGGTATCTGGGATCATTACTTACATAATCTTCTAACCCTCTCAGCTACCTTATAATTTGAAACCCACACGACTACCTTACTATTTGTGTAACCATCGTAGTTACATATGGAGTAACCATAAGGTCAGCCTCCAACATACACATACCCAATGAATTGGAGGAAAATATAGGTCCCACCCTTCATCATAAAAAATTATTAAGATCCAAAACATAATCATACAACATTAATAATAGCATAAAAACATTGCTTTTGAATTTTGTATAACAGAATTTTAATAGAGGATTTTTAAAAGAAAAGCCCCTTACATTATTCATGTAATTGAAGAAAGACTTAATAGAGTGGATGGAATATGATTAAACACTATAAATACACATAATTCAACATAATATAAAAAAACCCATCATAGAAAAAATTTAAATACCACATAAATAACGAAGTAGAAGTTTAACCCAAAGGATGGAAATCGGGTTAAGAATTCCCTTAACTAAGACTTATCTTACTTAAAACTTGTTTAAAATTATTGTATAATGGTTAAAAGAGTGTTATTAGTAATTTACAGAGACATTTTCATGTTTATAACCTCTTATATGATCATTTCAAATAATCATTTCACCCTTTAATTGTTAGTATTTTTCTCCTTGACTGTTTTTGGGTCAGTTCTTTACATGATTTCCAAGATTGGTTCATGATCGATGTTCTTGTATATTTGAAGTGAAAATATAGAATTGGAATATATTAGTATTTAAATATTTCCCATACCATAAATCACACCATTTATCATTTTGAATTCTTACATGATGATGATTCATAAGTTAAAACATTAATGATGTTTGTTTAGATCATTTTAGTGGTTGTTTAATAATAACAACCTCATTTTGTTTTATAAATTAAAACCATGTGTACAAAAGAATTAAAGAACCATGGATGAGAAATAATACATATTTTATAACCTAGTTCGACCATAAAAATGGTTTCATGATCGGACTTGAAAGAGTTAATGAAAATTGAAATCACATCATCCACGATGTTGGTAATTCGACACATCACAAACAATGTTTTAATTCCTTGAATAAGTGGGAGAGAAGGAGAATAATGATGATTAATTTTCCATGAACATTAGAAAATCAAGAATATACAATATTCTATAACTTTCATGCCTCTTCGTTAAGAGTAGGTGAGTAAAGAAGAAGAAAATAAAGGAATATTTAAATAAAAGAAAACTTGAGAAATTTCTCACGAAAATTTGACAGATTAAAGACGTTTCTTAAAATTTCATAAAAATAGTTTGATGAGAGAAAATGGATATATCATAACTCTTACATAATATGGAATGTAATGGGGGATATTTAATGAAATATCCCAACAGAAGACAAAGGAAATGAAGAGAATAAAATAAATTAAAGAAAAGAAAAAAAATAAAAGAGGATGTTTACCTCTTGATCTCTTCTCCTTGAGATCCTTCTTAAGGGCTTCAGTTTTAGTCTTTTGGTAAGACCAGTAGCTCTAGGACGTGGGAAAGATCCTTGGGAGGAGTATTTATCAGAAATTAGGCATGGATAAAGGCTTGAGAGGTGTGGGAAGAAGAGAGGATTGAGGGTGGTATTTATAGTGGAGGAGAGGGGGTATTTTTCATTATTTTAATCGTTATTATACTATTTTCCCCCAAGATTATGAATAGTATTAGTTCATGTGATATCAAATAGTAATAATGGCATGTGAGTTTGAAAAAAGCGGCCTTTTATCACATATGATGTCATAAATAGTGTATTTTACTGAAAATTTGATTATACAATATTTTATTGTATTTCACTATTCATAAAAAAAATAATTTCAAAAAAATCTCAAAAATTTACCCTAACCATTTATCGATGTGTAGAATTTAAAAATGAAGTCCATTTTTTGAAAATTAATTTCTAAATATTATTAATTTAATTTTTAAATAAAATCATACTTAATTCTAAAACTAAGAATTCTAATTCTATAACAACTTCTATATCAAAATGAAAAATTAACCAAGATGTTATTATCTTAAAGCCTTAAGAAAATAAAATAATAAAAAATTGTAATATTCATTAGGATCACATTACTATTTATATTACTATTCATAATGGTATGTTACTATTCACAAAAAAAACAATTTGGATTCATCAGACTCCAAATAACTTACTGAACACAATTATAGATGACAATTTCTTTAAATTCAAAACCCCAAAGTGGAAAAATTATGTTTAAGGATAGTTATAAATATCTACTTAAAAAAGGTTACATGCATTTATATTTATTTTTAGAAAAACTTGGGGTGTTAAAATATTCCCACCTTCTAGAAATTGCGTCCTCACAATTTTATCTACTTATTAAACAACTGAGGGTACTTTTACCTCATAGACTTTTTAGACTCCCATGTTGCCTCAATAACCATGTGGTTTCTCCACAAAACCTTTACCTGGTGGATTACCTTATTGTGCAATACCTGTTCCCTTCGATCAAGAATCTGAACTGGTTACTCTTTATAAGAAAGGTTTTATTCCAGTTGAACTGCTTCTGTGATCAAGACATGTGATGAATCTGGAACATACTTTCTCAACATCGAAACATGAAAAACATTGTGTACCTAAAACAAACTCAGAGGAAAAGCTACGCAGTATGGAACTGTTCTAAATTCCTCCAAGATTTCAAAAGGACCAATGAACTGTGGACTTAGCAGCCCTTTCTTACCAAAATGCATTACACTTTTCCAAGGAGATATTTTAAGGAAAAAATGGTCACCTACCTCAAAAGAAAAGTTTTTCTTTTTATTATCTGCATAACTTTTCTGCCTTCTCTGATCTGTCCTCATATACTGATGAATCATCTTCACTTTCTCAGACACATTCTCTACTAATTTTGGCCCCATCAAATTTCTTTTGACAACTTCATCCCAAAACACTGGAGTCTGACACCGCATCCCATACAAAGCATCAAAAGGTTCCATCTGTATACTGTAATGAAAACTATTTTTATAAGAAAACTCAACTAAAGAAAGATGTTGATACCAAATTTCCAGTTAGTCCATTGAACAAGATCGAAGCATATCTTCCAAAGTCTAAATCATTCGTTCTGATTGCTCATCTGATTGATGATGATAAGCTGTACTGGAATTTAACTTTGTGCCCAATGAATTCTGAAGTACCTTCCAAAAGTTAGAAGTGAACCTGGGATCCCAATCAGATACAATGGATAGAGGAACTCCATGTTACCTTACAATCTCCTTGAGGGACAATCGAGAAATTTGATCCAAAGAAATTGTATCTCAAATAGAAAGAAAATGTATTGATTTTTTCAGCTGATCAATAATAACCAAAATCGCATTTTTACCTCGAGAAGTCTTTGGTAGTCCCACCACAAAGTCCAGGGATACATTTTCTAATTTCCACTCTGACATTGGAAAAGTATAAAGTATCCCCTTTGGTAACTGGATCTCTTCTTTAACCTGTTGACATGTCAAACATCTCATGGTAAAATCAGCAATATCTCTTTTCACTCCATCCCACCAATAATACTCCCAAAGGTCCCTATACATCTTAGTACTTACAGGATGAATTGAAAATGGAGAACTATGAGCTTCACACAACAAACCTTTCTTCAATTGAGAATCACTAGGCACACAAAACCTTTTTCCAAATTTTAAAACACAATCTTTATCAAGGTTAAATTCTGGAAACTTACCCATTTTAACCAGTTCTACCTTTTTCTGTAGCTCACGGTCTTCCTTCTATGCTCTCTTAATTCTATCTGATGACAATGAAGACTACACTAAAACCTGAAACAAAACAAACATATTCCCTACACCAACAAATTCTAAGCCCAAATTCATCAAATCATTAATCAAGGGATCATGTTCCAAATAAAACATGGTTAATGATGCATGATGTTTCCGACTCAATTAATCATCCAATTTGTTTGATTTTCTAGGATGTTAATTGATCATGCAATCATAATCCTTTATCATTTAAATCCATCTTCTCTACCTCATGTTTAATTCCTTCTAAGTGAATATACACTTCATAATTTTACGGTCAGTACATATTTAACATTTGGTTCCGTATAAATGATGACTCCAAATTTTCAAAGAAAAAAACCCCAGATGCCAATTCAAAATCATGTGTGGGATAATTTAACTCATGATATTTTAGTTATATTGAAGCATAAGCAATTACTTAATCATTCTGCATCAAAACAAAACCAATTCCCTTCAACGAAGCATCATTGTAGATGACAAAATCACCATTCTAGGAAGGTAAGGCCAAAACTGGAGCATTCATCAATCTCTTATTCAGTTTCTGAAAACAAACATCACATTCTTATATCAAAACAAATTTAACCCCTTTCTGTGTTAACTTAGTTATCAGGCTAGATAACCGAGCAAAGTTCTTAAAAAAACATTGGTAATAACCAGCTAATCCAAGAAAACTACAAATCTCTGAAACATTTGTGGGTCTTGGCCATTCATCAACCACTTTTGTTTTGGAAGGATCAACTATTATTCCATCCTTATTTACAATGTTCCCAAGAAAAGAAATCTGTTACAATCAAAAATCATACTTTCTGAATTTTCCATATAATTTCTTTTCTTTTAAGGTTTGTAAAATAACCCTTTGATGTTTTTCATGCTCCTCTTTATTTTTAGAAAATACCATAATGTCATCAATAAATACAACCACAAACTTATATAATAACTCATGAAATAATCTATTCATAAGATTCATGAATAATACATGTTCATTAGTTAATCCAAACGTCATACCAAAAAATTCATAATGCCCATATCTAGTACGAAAGGATATTTTTGGGATGTCATCCTACTTCACCTTTAGCTAATGGTATCCGGATCTCAAGTCAATCTTAGAAAAGTACTGAGCTCCCTAGAGTAGATAAAAAAATTCATCAATATTAGGCAAAGGATACTTGTTTTTAACAATGATGTTATTCAAATCTCTATAATCAATGAAAAGTCTCATGGAACTATATTTATTTTCAGCAAACAAAATAGGGGCTCCCCATGGTGAATTTCTAGGATGAATGAATCCTTTTTCAAGAAAATCATGCAACTGATTTTTCAATTCAAGAAGTTCAATTTGATCTATAAGATATGGGTGTTTTGAAATTTTCATAGCATCAAGAACTAAGTCAATTGTGAATTCGACTTCCGGATCATGTATGACAACGGGTAACTCATCAGGAAAAAAATAAAGGTATTAATTTACCACCGAAACATCATTAATCTGAATTTTTCGGTTGTTTTCAATAACATGATAAAGATAAAATTCATTTCCATATTTCAATAGTTTCTCAGCTTCCTGATATGTTATCAATTGTATGAGTTCGTTCTGGTATACAAACTGAAACTCTTTCTGAAAAACAACTTCTTTAGCTATACAGTCAATCTTTGCATGATAAACAGAAAGCCAATCCATTCCAAGAATAAAATCAAACTCAACTAAGGGTAAATCAATAAGGTTTTTAGGTAAAGTATTTCCACAGACCATAATATAAAGATTCTTATAATTTTTCTTTGTAAAAATATTTTCCCCTGGTGTTTTAACAATAAGTTCATGTCTCATTTGTTGAGGTGATATTTCCAATTTACTAGAAAATTTATCAGAGATGAAGGAATGTGTAGACCCCGTATCAAACAAAACTTTAGAAAAATATAAGTGAACAAACAAAGTATCTGATACAAATTCATTGGATGGCCTGACATCTGATGACGTTGTCGAGAAATATTTCAATACACCTTTCTTCTTGTAGTATGAATTCTTTGTATCATTCAGATCTCTCTTTGGGCAGGCATTTGCATAATGACCCATTTCACCGCATTTAAAACACTTTACAGTATGCTTATCATGATTAGTATTAGGATCATTTTCATTTCAATCTCGGGCCATATGTCCAAACTTACCACATTTAAAACACTTCCCAGATTTTCTAAGACATTCCCCTGGGTGTTTCTTGCCAAACTTTTCACAAACTGAAAATTGGATTTTTTTACCATTAGATTTATTTGGTTGATTATTACCCATAACTTGCCATATAATATTCTTCTTCTTCTTATTTCCAAAATTCACATTATCATCATCAAAATCCATCTCTACCCTCTCACCACATCAGACCAGTTTCTCATAACTTTTGAATTCACAGGAGGCCAATGCCCTTGGATACATTGGCATTAGTCCTGAGTAAAAGCAGTTGATTTTTCTATCAAGATCCAGAATAAGATTTGGAGCATACCTCACTAGTCAAGTGAGGTTCGCTTCATACATGGCCACTGACTCTTTTTATTTCTATTTTAATTCAAGGAATCCCTTCTCCATCCTAATTCGCACCACCTTTGGAAAAAAAATTCAAGGAAAAGACTTTTAAATTCATCCCACTCTAAGGTATGAAAATTCACTCTACCCATGATATTCCTTACCATTGACAACCACTGATTATCTTCACATTCAAAATGAGAAATTTAAAGACTTAACTTTTTATTATCTGAACATACCATAACATTGAATATCATTTCAAGGGATTTGAACCATCCTTTAGCTGCTACTGGGTTATAAGATCCACTGAAAACAGGAGGGTGTGGTCTAATAAAATGTTCCACTATTGTCATGTTCCATGGTGGTACCTCTAGTTGTTCTCTTTCATGGATGCCACCAACATTTATTTCATATGTCAGCTAATCCATCACTGTCACAAACCACTCGATTCCAATCCCTACCATTCCAGGATGCAGATTCGGAAGGATGTCGTACCATCAGTGCCTCTCCTCATCAGCTTCCCTGTTTCTTCTGCGAATAACCATTCTGAACAAGAATACCTTAGACGAAGCAACATGGTGATCTTTAAATTGTATAACATTTGAAATTAATCATAGATTGAAAATCATTTATGGTATTCTATTAACATCTCCCTAACCCCTAAAGTTATCTAAACCATCCTCTGATACCAACTATAAGGACCCGACCTTATTACATACATAATCTTGAATTTAGTCAAGAAAAAACTTCCTATTACATTGAGAATATTTTCAATTTTAGAGCTTTAGAGAATTGGGAAAATACATTCATAACATTACACATTATTACAGAGTGGATACCATAAAAATAGTTTCCATTTTTTTTCATAATATAAAACATTAAAAATTAAACATGACTCCTTGAAAATTCTTCAACATTTATTATGGATTCCTTATTTGTCTTACAAATCCATTAACCTATGAAAAATCATTTAAAAACTTGGGATGAACACAAAATCTCAGTAAGCGATGAAAAAGAAGGAAAGATCAAATTAGACCGTGAATACTCATAATGTATGAAAGCATTTTCAAAAAAACATGGTTGCCTCACATACATACATATATATATACTTAATTTGTGTAACATGATATTTACACAAGATCCACATAAAAATTGAGAACATAAATATAATAATAAAGGTATTTTGGGGGATTAATGACATAATCTTGTAACACTATCATCTACCTTATAATTTGTAACTCTCACAACTAACTTACTATTTGTGTAACCATCACAGTTACACATGGAGTAACCATACGATCAACCTCCAACATACATGTACCCAATTAATTGGAGAGAAATATAGGTCCCACAATTCATCATAAAAAATTCCCAAGATCCAAAACATAATCATACAACATGAATAATAGCATAAAAATCTTGCTTTTGAATTTTTCAAAACATAATTTTAATAAAATATTTTTAAAAGAAAACCCCCTTATATAATTCATGTAATTGAAGAAATACATAAAAGAGTGGATGGAATATCATTACAAACTATAAATACACATAATTAAACATAATATAAACAAAATCCATCAGGAAAAAAATTTAAATACCAGATAAATAACGAAGTAGAAGGTTAACACAAAGGATGGAAACCGGGTTAAGAATTACCTTACCTCAGAATTGTCTTACTTAAAACTTGTTTAAAATTCTTGTATAATGGTTAAAGGAGTGTTATTAGTATTTTATATAAACGGTTTCATGTTTATAACATATTATATGATCATTTAATAACATTATTTCACCCTTTAATTGTTAGTATTTTGCTCCTTGCACGGTTTTTGGGTGAGTTAGTTACATGATTTCCAAGATTGGTTCATGATGGATGTTCTTGTTGATTGGAATTGAAAATCCAGAAATGGAATGAAGTAGTATTTAAATATTTCTAGTACCATAAATCATACCATTTATCATTTTGAATTCTTACATTATAATTATTCATAAGTTAAAACATTAATGATGTCCGTTTAGATCATTTTAGTGGTTCTTTAATAATAACGACCTCATTTTATTTTATAAGTTAAAACCATGTGTACAAAAATAATTAAGGAACCATTGATGAGACATAATACACATATTATAACCTGGTTCAACCATAAAAATTGTTTCATGACCATACTTGAAATAGTTAATGAAAATTGAAATCACATCGTCCACGATGTCGGTAATTCAACACATCACAGACAATGTTTTAATTCCTTGAATAAGTGGGAGAAGAAGAGAAGAATGATAATGAATTTTCCATGAAAATTATAAAATACAGAATATAAAATATTCGAGTGCTTTCATGCCTCTTGGTTAAGAGGAGGTGAGGAAAGAAGAATAAAAGAAAAGAATCTTTAAATAAAAGAAAACATGAGAAATGTCTCACGAAAATTCGGCAGCCTAATGACTTATGTTAAAATTTCATAAAAATAGTTTGATGAGAGAAAAGGGATATATCATTAGTATTACATAATATATATAGCAATGGGGTATATGGAATGAAATATATCTGCATAATCCAAAGGAAATGAAGTGAATAACATAAAATGAAATAAAAGAAAGAAAATAAAAGAGGATGTTTACCTCTTGATCTCTTCTCCTTGAGATCCTTTTTAAGGGATTTGGTTTTGGTCTTTTGGTGAGACCAACAGCTCTAGGACGTGGGGAATATACTTGGGAGGAGTTTTGGGGAGAAATTAGGTATGGATAAAGTCTTGAGAGGTGTGGGAAGAAGAGAGGAGTGAGGGAGGTATTTATAGTGGAGGAGAGGGGGTATTTTTCATTATTTTAATCGTTATTATAATATTTTTGCCCATGATTATGAATAGTCTTAGTTCATGTGACCTTAAATAGTAATAATGGCATGTGAGTTCTAAAAAAGTGAACTTTCATCACTTATGATGTCATAAATCGTGTATTTTACTGATAAAATGATTATAGAGTATTTTATCATATTTCACTATTCATCGAAAAAACAAGAATTTCAGAGAAATCCCAAAAATTTACCCTGACCATTTTTAGACCTATAGAATTCAAAAATTGAGTCCATTTTTAAAAATAAATTTATAAATAGTATTAATTTAAATTTTAAATAAAATTATACTTAATTAAAAAATTAACAATTCTAATTCTATAACAACTTCTATATCACGATGAAAAATTAACTAAGATTTTATTATCTTAAAGCCTTAATAAAATAAAATAATAATAAAATTTACTATTCATTAGGTCATATTAATATTCATATTACTACTCATAAGGGTATGTTACTATTCACAAAAAAACAAGTTGGTTTCATCAGACTCCAAATAAATTACTGAACACAATTGTAGATGACAGTTTTTTGAAATTCAAAACATAGAAGTGGAAAAATTATGTTTAAATGATAGTTATAAATATCTACTTAAAACAAAGTTCCATGCATTTTTATTTATTTTTAGAAAAACACGGGGTGTTATAACCATAATATCATAAATATTATATTATTTCTTTAAATATACTTATATATATCATCCATGTGGTGTTGTGATGAAATGAGAGTCACATCGCTTCGTGAAGGTGGTATTCCACACGTACACGAACGATGTTATCATCTTTCAGTGAGTAAAAAGGTAATAAATAAAATGATATATTATATTTTTATAATGATAAATATTACATTAATATAAAAATTATTTCATTTTTATCACATAAATTTATCCTTATTATCTTCCATGTAAAGTTTTTGTGAAAAATGAATCACATCGCTTCGCTAGGCGGTCGTCCACCGTACACACGAATGATGTTATCATATACCCTATAGAATGGAAGGTAAAAAAGGCACATATGATAAAATTACTCCATAGGTATAATTATGTTATAAATATAATATATATACTTCATAACCATCATCATACCCAACCATTATTGGTGGTAATTTTAAAACAAAACACATTGGTTTGTGAAGTGGTAATCTACCGTACACAAGAATGCTGATTCCATAACCCATTTGACGAAAGGGGAGATGAATTTAGGTCATTAAATTAACATGGTAACATATCAGTATATTTAATATTTTTATTTTAATATTTCATCATGGTTTATTAATAATTGATGGATGTGGAGTAATAAATAAAATAAAAATGTTCGTTGAAAAACTTTACCTCTTCTTTAGGTAACCTTCTTACGTTTGCACTAAAAGGATTCATAAGTTGAAATTTTTCAAAAAATATGGATTATAAGATGAAATTATTTAGGTTTATAAGTAATTTGGGTTGTAATTGACATAACCAAAAGTGTTTTAATGTGTGAAGAAGAGAGTATAAGGGGAGACCTTTTATAAGCGATGTGAGTGGCACACTTGAATTTTTTTGAATAGAAAAATATGTACCCATATTATTATAATGAAAAAAGGTTAAAAAATGGAGTATTATAGATAAATTTACATTATAGAATATAACTATTTATATCCAATTGTTTTTATATATGTTTTCAAGTCTTTTTAACCCTTATAATTTTATTTTAACCACAAGTAAACTCATTTTTACCTTAACTGTGGAAAATAATATTCTTAGTTTTCACTATTTATTTTGGAAGAAAATTAAGATGAACTTATTACATAATATAAATTATTCTGATTCTAAATATTATATTATTATCAACCAACTAGGTTTGAACCTGAAAAAGTCACCCGATTCGGTACGCGACATGCACCGAAGGGCGTTCCCAATCCTCATGGGCTGGAAGCTAGTGTCGAGCATCAAAATAGAACCATTGGGAATGTTTTATCCAAGAAATTAAAGATAAATAAATAAAAGTAAACTAAAAAACTATATGTAGAATAAGGGAATAAACTGAAAAAATAAATCATAACTCGAGTGACCATGTGGGTCACCGTAGAACATAACCCACACTTGCTCCAAGAGCAATCCAAAACTAGGGGAACATGAGACTGAAAAAAAGAGTAGGCATGAGCACCGAGATGATCAATAATAATTCCAAAGATAAGAAACACCCTATTACATTAAAAACAAACTCAATCATTCTAGTTTCAAATTAATACATATTAAAATAATTTTTTCATTCTATTCAAAATCAAGTAACATGTTTACATTTTTAAGGAAAACATTTATCTTCCACTACATTTTCAAAGTAGATTCCAAGAATTTATTAGCATTCCAAAATGAAAGGGAAGGAATTTAAATTAGAATATGATTTTCAAAAGAGAGGGAACAAGCCAGAAAAAACTGAAATGAAAATCACATCACAAGCATTATGTCAAAAATGAGCAGCATGGGAAATATCTATAGGTAAATAGCATATGTGGGACACTAGAGTCCTCGTACCTCAGTGAAACGTGGTATAAAAACAACAACCAACTGCATTCTCATGCATAATCCACTGGTAGAGAATACACTGATAACCTAGTGGTCTCCAGTCATCAAAAATGTTTAGTTAGTGTTGTAGCATCAATATTGCTTGACAAAACCGGGACGAACCACTTCTATATCATCTAGCGTACTAGTCCTAGTCCACCCACCTAGATTACCAGGTTTTCCATGTGCTCCATTTCAAGGGGTTGTTAGTTTTTATACAACAAACATATATGGACTTATTGTTTTCGTTACTTAACAATACGTCCAAACTCTAACCACTGATCTTTCTCTTTGAGTGCATCCCCCTCTATATGTCACAAAAAAAACACAAGCCTCTTCAGTAGGAAGATATAAAAAATAAAATATTAAGACTTATATCACATTACTAAAACATGGAGGGTAATTCTGCAAGTGGGGTATTACACTTCCGTAAACCATTTTCAAGTTCCAAGTGGCCACATTAATTTACAAGGAATATTTTCATTTTAGAAAAAATACCATTTTACAAACACTTTTAATTTCAAAAACCATTTAAAAGAAAATATAATCAAATAGACAAGGTAATGTAAATTTAAAAACAAGATTTAACTCATGATTACTCTTTTATTACGAAGCTAACCAAAATGGAAATATGTATTTGGAAATATCCATTACACATTCAAAAGCAAATTACACTTCCAAAAATAACATATGGTGACAACTAGGCCTTTACATTTTCCAACATAAAAATCCACTTTTTCCAAAGGCATTTCCAATATCCAAAATAAAAATACACAACACACTAAAAATGGGCCAAATAGGACAAGTCCTTGATAATACATTAAACCACACCTTTGAGTTCCAAGAAATGCACTTGAAAACTAAAAATCATCTAGAAAATTATTTTACAAATTTATGACACTTTAAATCTAATGAAAACACATAACCAATCATAGAAAAATTATACAAGTAATTAATAAACCAAATCCTAGTAGTGAAAACAATTATACCTAATATATATATATATATATATAACACAATAACATGAAAATATATATTTAAAATGTTTATGAAATCAAGGAATCCATATTAAAAGCTTGGGAATAGGGAACCTTCCTCAACAGAGAATTGAGTCAATGCTTTTTAACTCAAGAAGTCTCCCACTCGCACACACATACATCCATATATATATACACACACTTAACCCAATGCACATGTCCCCTTCTACATGAGGGAACACACATGGGATATATATATATATATATATATTTATATTTAAACATATTCATACCTGAGTATATGCGTTCACATCCTTAAAGATGTTCAAAACCCACTGCAACAATTATCTGGGACCCAAAATTAAGGTGGAAAAGACCAACACACCTCTAAATAAATACCGGGGACTCATATAAACAATAAGACTCTAAATTATGTGTCAAAAAACCAATTATAGGGTTAATACTCTTACCCAAAACAATAGTAGAAATGAAATTCGAGTCCATCCGCCCCGACCTTGGACGAAGATGAGAGATTATGAACCTACGAGTCCTAAGACACCGTTCATATATCCTATTGAAGGAGGAACACAACAATCAGATATTATCTTTAAACCCTAGGTTAGACAAAAACCATATCAGTTGTTGAAAGAAAAACAAATTTTCAAAGTGATGAAGGAGGACATCAGAGAAGGTATTACCTCAAAGAAATGAACCTCCTTCATGAAGCATCTGGGAGGAATCGACCACATAAGGTGGAGAGTTTACACACCATTAGGTCTCAGATAGGGACTTGCGTGCCTAATGTAGGTCATATAATATAGGGGAGTGTCTGGATGAGGGAGTGGTGCAGCCAAGGAAGGGATATCGCGCCATGGGAGAGGGAGCCAAGTGAGGCCGTCCTGCCTTGGGTTACAGAGGAAGGGGTCATGCGCCTCACATGGGGAAGGGTGTGCACCTTTTATTCCTTTTTCTCCCTCAACACAAAAATATAACCCTAATACACCATAATTAATTATTACAATTAATATAAAAAGAACAATAATAATTAATTAATTATAAAAGTAATCTTAATAATAATAATAATTATAATAATAATCCCAATAAAAATAATAAAAATATTATTACAATTCATAATACTAATACTATTATTATTATTAACCATTTTCAAAAATTATATTATATTATATTTATATTAATTTATTTTACTTCCTTTACTATTAAATTAATTAATTAATTTATTCCAAATAATGGGCAGTCGTACGGTTCACCTGTATTCAAACACATGGTTATGAAAACTACGCCCGAACCGTGCCACCTGGCACTGTCCACTCAAAGATTCAAGCTGTGCACTTTCCACTTATTTTTATAAACTATGTGCACGTAATATTAGATAACTCTGACCCACTTGGGCATCTGCGTGAGCATCGCATGGTTACTTCTAACTCTGTGTGCTAATCGTGCAATACTGAAAAGCTTCTAAAACTCAAAATAATAATGAATGCAATTAAAAATAATAAGTCAACTAAGTCAGGGTGCGACAGAAATAATTTTTTCAAAATAAAATTCACATAAGTGTCGTAATTTAATTTAAAACTAATTTCACAGACACGATGATGAAGTTGGTTTTCAAAGAGAAAATGTTAAGAAGTTTACAGAGTTTTTATATCAAAATTCAATTGGGAAATGATTCCAATGACCTAAATTATATTAATAGACATAGAATTGAGATAATTTTACTATAAAACTAATTTGAAATATAATTTAACTTTATAAATAGTTTAAGAAAAAATGTAGTTTTCAAATAAAATAATATATTTTTTCCCTATTCATCAAAAAATAAATCTTTTCAGAAAAATATCAAAAACTAAACCTAAGATATTTTTTACATGATTATTCAAAAAATAAATTTTATTTTTTCAAATAAAATTTCTAAAATTTAAAAAAAATTAAATTTATAACAAACCCCCAAAATTTGATGAAAAAGCGGGTTTCCTAGAAGTGTATTTTTCTAACACAAGATGATTTTATATTAACAATATATACAATAATAATCAATGTATGAATATTAATGAAAATTAATTGATATATAATCTATATATTTAATATAATAAATTCTTCATTAAAAATTATTATAATTAATTAAAATGGAGTAACATTATTCACATTAAAATAGTTTTCCAAAAAGCCATTTTTTACCCCTAAAAATAAACTTATACTAGAATACAATATAAAGCTGATTAAAATGTAATTAAGAGAATGAAATATAAATAAATGATATTTATGTTTCTTTAAAACATAATGGGTTATTTAAATTACTTAATTTATTGAAATGAAAATATAGGTTTAAAAAAATCAGTATTTCTCACTATTTATTTAAAAATCTATATTTTTCAAAAAATACCAAAAGCTCACCATAAGTTAATTTTGATATTTTGATTCATAAAATTAATTTCCTTTTTATCAAAATAATTTTCTATAATCTCAATAAATTAATTTTAATATTTTCTCATAAAAATCAATAAAAATCATCTTTGAAGAAAACACATCTTTGATGAATATATTTAATTTACTAAAAATTGATTGATTATTTACTATGATTTTATAAATAAATTCATATTGGGTAGGAAATTTATTTTTATATTTCATACTTTTTTTAATACTATTCATACTCACCCATTCAATGTATAGGATATAATAGTCATATTTAAAAGATTATAATTTCTTGGTTTGCTGATGCTCATTGTTGCGTATCATGCACACTATCGAAGAAACTTGTTATTGCATGTAACTCAAGCTAAACTGGGTGTTGCGTATAACTAAATATATAAAAAAATTAATTTGGAAAAAATATTTCATTAAATATTGGGATGTTATAGGTGTGATGTGTTATTTGGCGGTGGTCATACGTGGTATGAAGATGGAACAAGGTTGATGTACTTCTAGTTTATGATACCATACTACTCTGGTTATGGATGTTATGTGATGTGTATCCTAGGTGACTGTGGAAGAAATGTGATGTGTGACCCACGTTTCTACAGGTGGGATGTGATGTGATGTGGTATGTATAGAAGGGATTGGAGCATATGACATTTCAAATCGTGACGTGAGAGTGAAAAATATGTGGGGAAGTGGTAGCTGGGCACCTTGATTTATTATGATCTCGATTCTATATTATTATATTGGATGCATAATTTGGTGAGTGAGCCATGGTGGGGCCATGTTAGGTTATATAAACTATATAGGTTCTTGTTTGAATTTCTGTTTTCTCACTAACATTTTAGAATTCAATTTTCACATGTGCACTTGAGGGGTTAGATATTTACCTACTGAGTATACCTGTTATGGTCACCCTACGTATATAAACATTTTTTAGGTTTCCAGGAGGATTTTGGGGACCAATATAAACATTTCTAGCTGGGTTGGAGCTACTTTTGATTCACTGTTCTATATTTATCTTTTGGTATACTGTTGGAGACTTTTATATACATAAGTTCTGATTTATTCTTGAATTTTGGGATGGTTTTTTGTTTAACTTTATATTTTATGTTGGATTTGTTTGGTGATTTTTTATACTATCTCATGAAACTATTTCGTTTATATAAGGTAATGCCTCCCAAAATATGTGATATTTATACCCTTGATGTTAGTCACAAACCCGAGGCCTAATAGAGATGGGAATCGTGGGTCATCATATATCTCCCCCACTACGATATATTTAGTGTAAGGGGTTTTAACAAGGGATGTAGACACAACTTGTATACTACAAGAATATGATTCATGGATCCTTACCCCAAGATTGCTCAAGATACATAGTGTTTTGAGTGTAGTAGTGAGGGATAATAGAGTTTGATAAAATAGTGTGATACATTATAATATTTAATTAATTGGTAATATATAATCATTTATTAAGATAAAATTACTAATGTGTTATATTTTTTTGTAGAAAATTTCATGTAATACCACAAACACACTATGAATAACATTGGACAAATAAAATGTTCAAAACTGGAATGATTTTTCAAGAGTATTATAGGTGATTGCACAAAGTAATATGATATCAAAAATTTAAGGTGCTTGTGTCCCGAATACCTATTAAGCTTCATAAGGAACTGAGGGTGAGAAAAATGATTACAAGAGACTCATGTATGAAATATATGATGTGTTTTTATAATGTTATTATTAATTCCCTATTTAAGTTGTACATACAACATCAGGACATGGATGATTTCATATATTGTCACATCACTAAGAAGACGTAGAGAGATAGAGCTCTCGAATTCGAGGCGGAGGCGACTCCTAGGGTTTTTCTTCGTTGTGCATAAACATTTCTGATTGATTATACAACCCCGTCTTCTAATGGAGGGTTTTGATCCTGAATGGGAAAATGTTCTTGAAAGCCAGACCTCCAAAATGTATTTAGAGGAAATCCTTCCGATCGAGAGGCCTAAAGTCATCTCCTTCCTGGATGTCCTCAAAGGCTCAGATTTTTGTAACGTTACCTCGACGAGGGTTCCTCTGTACAAGCGACTTGAAGATGGAAGATATGCGGTTGAGGCTGACCCAAATGCACTTCATGAGCGCTTGCAACTCTGTAAGTTTTCACTGATGGGTCACATTTCTTATATAAAAGGAGACAAGCTGTGGTCGAATGCAGATTTGAAGGCAAGTATTGCGCACATATAGTGATTTTCAGATTTTAAAAATTTTCCAATTGGGAAAGGTTATTTTCATATGATATTAAAATCACAGGAATCTCTTGATTGTGCCCGAAAAATTGGAAATCTTCAACTCAAACCAAGAGTTTTTCTCATTTTTGAATGGGATTACATGTTCAACCTGAATAATGCTCGGAACACAATAGTGAAAATCTGGGTTAGGCTTCACGGACTTAACTGTTATATCTAGCATCTAATGATTTTGAATGATATTGCTTCATGAATAGAAACTCCTCTAAAAATTGATCAAAGAACCCTCAATCCTGAAATTGGATTATATGCTAGAGTCATGGTGGAGGTAGATATTACGGATAAGCTTTCGGAGACCATCATCTTCAGTGAAAATGGCTTTAAAATTGACATCTTAATAAAATTTTAACTTATGCCTCCTTATTGTGAGATATATATGATTTTAGGACACTCCTTTCTCAAATTTAGGATTGTTAAGAGTCAGGTATTGCAGCCGACTAATGAAGATTGAATGGAGGTTCGTAAGCAAAAAAATAAAATTGTTGTGGACTCTCAAGAAGTCTGCAAGAAAAAATTGGATTTCTGGGTGAAGAAGCCCACATTTTCAGGATAAAAATTATGTAAGACCTATGAGGATATGGTAGAAGCTGAAGAGAACTTGGTGGCTGATCGGTACATTTCAGAAGAGATTGAACAACTTGTGTTGGATACTTGTAAGCAAACTAAAATGGATCCTTTAGTCCCATATATTGAGGTCTCGGATCCCCCCAGTGGTGGTCTCAAAGGAGTAAATCTTGATAATAATACTGTCTCTAATTAGTAACATGAATCTGCTGAATCTCCGAAGGGTGATGAACAATCGGTTGGCAGTTCGCTAGTATGTGAGACACATGAGTATGGCCAGTACGTGCTTCTGGAAATGGGGCAAAAATTTGAAGCTGGAAGTTCTCCTATGGATGCTGCTACTCTGGCTTTGCTGGACAAGAATTTAGGTATCTCTAATATCAGGATTTTAAATTCTGATATAGATAATGAACAAAACATGGACTCTACAACTCCAAAAAGTAACGAAAATACCACTTTTTTTGCCCCCTGGATAAGAATTCAGGTGGAGCTCATCAAAAGATCCTCCCCCTAGTTAGTGAACCTACAATAGCACTGCACACACATATTTCTCCCAATAAAAGACCTGTATCTAGTAGGGATCACTAAAAGGAAAAACCAGAGGAAGAGGGCTCGAAGACTTCTGGACATGACTCTATTTCCCATATGTATAATACCTCTGTGGCTTCAAGAGTTAATCGCATTGAACCACCTGAGACTCTGGAAACACCTAAAAAAATCAGACTATTCCTATTAAAAGTACTATTAAGGAAAATTCTATTTCTTATATGAGTGAACAGGATAAATAGTCCAGTCAACCTTCTTCCCAAAATGTCATAAGATCACAAAGGAAGAGAGGCTTGGGTGGATCTATAAATAAAAAAGGGGGCTCTATCCCCAAGAATAGGTTTTAATGGATTTCCTCTTTTGGAATGGTCAGGTCATTGTGAGTCCTGACACTTTTTCTGTTCTTAAAAGATTTAATTTGATGCACAAACCTAAACTATCTTCAATAGCTGAACCAAAAATCAATTTCTCTCTAAAGTCTATACATTTATGTGCTTATGTTTATAATTATCTAGGTGCTTTCAAAACTGGGTCATCAATTGAATCCCTTTGGATGTTTTATCATGAATCTTTACAGAATGTTAGTGCTTTAATTTCCACTGATCAAATGTTAACTTGTAAATTTTATCTTAATGAAAAGTCTAATCTTTTTACGATTATCTATGCCAAAAATAGATATCAGGACCATAGGACCCTTTGGAAAGATCTTGTTGATTTATCTCGCCACACACATGATCCCTAGATTGTGTTAGGTGATTTCAATTCTATTCTTACATCCAGTGAAAAAATTGGTCATTCCTTCTCCTCCATTTCCTCGAGAGATTTTAGAGGTGCTATTGAAAATTGAAATCTTTTAGAAATTAATCTCACTAGTGCCAATTATACATGGTATAGAAGACACTATAATAGGGTAAGTGCAAGAAAACTGGATAGGGTTTTCACTAACTCTCAGGCTCTAGACTATTGGGATACCATATACAACATCACTTTACCCAAGCTTAATTCTGATCATCACCCAATCCTTATTAGCCTCATCTCTAATAAGATGAAAACCATTTGTCCTTTCAAGTTTAACAATGCGTGGTATTATGACTTAGATTGTTCTAACATCATAAAAAATTGTTGGGAGTCTATGAACCATCACAAATATTATTTTTCTTACATTAATAAATTAAAACACCTCAAACAATGGCTTAAGGATTGGTGCAACACAAAATACAAGAAAATGGACAAAGAAATCTCTATCCTTGAAAAATAACTTTCCCAAATTTAGCACAACTCTACTTGCTCTGATTTTTCTACTGACCCTCAAGATGAAATTAGCACGAATCTCAAATTTAATTCTCTCCTTGTTTTAAAATACAAAATTAGTAAGAAAATGTTCAAAACAAAATGGCTTTCATATGGTGAGAGAAACACTAAGTTTTATTACTCCCTTCAAAGAATGAAGAAAGTTTGTTGTTCTGTCTTTTTTCCTTAGGGACAATGACACCCTCCTTGACACAGAGGAGACCACTACTACTCATGTGGTCAACTACTTTGATAACATTTTCAATGGCCCAAATATTAATAAAGGCCTTTTTCCTAAGATCATTCTGATCTCATTGTATGAAGAATATAATCTCTCTCTTCTAAGCATCCATCTTGACCAAGAAGTCAAAGACATTGTCTTTAGCCTTAATCCTGATAGTTCCCCGGGACCCGATGGTTTTAATAATGGTTTTCCTCAACATCATTGGTAAGCCATTAACATGGATTTGTGAAAACTTTTGAAATCCTTCTTCTCTAACGGGGTTCTCCCTCATGGTCAAAATGCTCAATTCCTTGCTTTAATCCCCAAAATTTCCAATACTTCTTAAATACATCTCTTTCGGCCCATTTCCCTTATTATCTCTCTCTATAAAATCATCACCAAACTTCTAGCTAACATACTTTCTTATCTATGTCAAAAATTTATTTCATGGAATCAATTTGGTGTTATAAAGGGAAGAAACATACAATATTGCATTTTCCTTACCTCAGAATGCAGCAAAATTCTGAACAAAGCTAATAGAGGAGGTAATGTTGCCATTAATCTTGATATTATGAAATCCTTTAATACCATTGACTGGAGCTTTATCTTAAAGGTTTTGGAATCCTTTGGTTTCAACGATATTTTCATTAGTAGAATCAATTCCTTATTCAATTTGGCCTCTATTTCTATTCTTGTAAATGGATATCCTAAAGGATACTTTAAATGTACCAAGGGTATCAGGAAAGGTGATCCTTTATCTGCAATCCCTTTTTCCACATATAAATATTACCTTAGCAAGTTTCTCACCAACCTGGTTACTCAAAACAAACTTAAACCCATTCAGGCGGCTAGAAACTCAAGTGTGCCTACACATATCTTTTATGCCGATGACATCATTATTTTCTTACAAGGAGATAAAAGAAATATTCAAAATCATAAAAATTCCTTGACTCATTATGAAGAGATCTCTGGTCAATCTATAAGCTAGGTAAAATAATTTTTCTTCTTTGGAAAAAACTATTATCATAATAGAAAAAATGACATCATCAATTATCTCAATATTAAGGAAGGATCCTTCCCCTTCACCTACCTTGGTGTTATTATATTTTTTGGAAGGCCTAAATCCATTTTTTCCACCATTATTGATCAATTGGTCAACAAGCTTTCCTCATGGAAGGATAAATCCCTCTCCATGGCGGGAAGGATTTGTTTGGTGAAATCTACTATTGTGTCAAAATTGGTCTACTCACTGATGATTTATAAATGGCCTATTGGTCTTCTTAAAAAATTAATGTTTACATCAAGAACATTATTTGGACTGGTAGCATTCTTGAAAAAAAACATGTGACCATCTCATGGGCTACTTGTTGCAAACTATTGGAAAACTATGGTATTGGTATTAAAAACCTTCAACTCTTTAACGATGCCCTTCAAGCTAGATTTACTTGGATATTGATTAATAATAACTCTGGCTCCATCACTTTTCTTAGATAAATATTCACTAGAAAACTTATGTAAGGAAATTTGAACTATATTCAATCGTCTATATAGCCCTCTATTAGACAATCTTTTTCACACATTATGGGAAAATCTAGATGGATGGTTAGTGTAGAATCTTCCATGAACTTTTGGTTGGATAACTGGACTGGAGTCCCTCTTATCTCTAAGTTGCCTCCTAACTCCATCCCGGTGAACACTAATTGTACTATAAAATATATCATGCATTACGGTAGATAGGACCTTCTTGATAACATCATGCATATTATCATCAATTACTTGTATCCAAATGATGATTTTATTATATGGGATACTACTCACAATGGGGTCCTTGACTCAAAATTATTTTTACAATCATAACATTACTAATCTGGATCTCAGTTTTGTTTGGTTAAAATACTTTAATTAGAACTAGATCAAGCCATCGAGACTTAATCTTGTCTTGCGTATTTCCCACAATCATGTTCCCATTGAGGTTTGTCTTCAATCTTTTGGAATAAAACTTTGTTCTAAGTGGTATTTTTTCCACCATCATAGGGAAGATGATAAACATCTATTTTTTTCTTATGCTATGACTTCAGTGCTTTGCAATTATATTACTAACATGTTTGGCTGAAAATGGTTACACTCAAACTCTATTAGTGATCGAATAAAATACTGTGTGGAGCTGAAATCTTCACCGCAAATCAAAAATCTCTTCTTAGTAGTGCCAGAGCTCCTACACATGATTTGGTATGATATGAATTCCATTATTCACAAAAATTACTTATTCAATCATAATACAGGTCACACATGAATTCGAATGGCCATCAAGGATGCCTTTTCAATACCGAAATACCATTGCGATAATTCCATTAGTGATTTCGAGATCCTTCGTCTCCTCAGAGTTGATGGTATCTATAGGAAACCGAAGATCAACTTTGATGTTTTTTTGAAAAAACCCACTTCCAGGATGGATTAAAGTGAATTTTGATGTTGTTTCTAAAGGAAATCTAGGACCTGCTGGTTGTGGTGCTATCTTAGGAGATTCTAATGGGCGATTCGATGGATGCATTTTTGGTAGCTGCGGTACGACCTCATCCTTGCAGACAAAAATGATGGGTGTGATTCACCCTATGGATTTCATCAAGAAAAAGGGCCGGAACAACATCTGGATTGGGAGTGACTGAACCAAAATTATTTAGGCTATTTGGAATGGATAAATACATCTAACCTTGCCTATTAAAATTCTCTATATGAGATGCTTGGATTCTCTCTTGGAGATCAACTACATTTCCACACACACCTTTCGTGAGGCGAACAAGGTTGCTGACAGTCTTGCTAACATGGGTTTCATTCAGGACATTACATGGAAGGAGGACCTACCTATTGAGCTCCTCCCTTTTTATGAAAGGGATTGTAAAAAAATACCTTACTTCAAAATCATGTAACCCCCCTATTTTTTTTAATAAATTGTGTCTTGGTCTTTGACTGAGACACCACCTTTAAAAAAATATCACCAAGAATCTTGCGAGGAGAAAGTAAAGTGAGATTAATGTGGGTGATAATTACACCGGTTATGAGTAAATTGAATGATTGATCATGATCATTCAATACATCCCATTATTATATCATTTTTACTCATATATTCTAGTTGTGTTTAATACCATACAAATAAAAAACATGGAGAAATCACTTCATTACCTTTGAGTATTGTTCTATGAGAAAATAAGAACTTAAATAAGGTTTAATCTTTAATTCTTGTGGAAAAAAAGTTCATAGACAAGGTGAAAATGACAATGGAAAGTGTGATACTAAAGAAATATTCAAAAAATATTTCAAATAAAACATGTATCAAATAAAAGTTTATTTTATTCACATTTCATAAAATAAGTCCTTGAATATTTAGATGCACTGAACTGAATCAAAGAAACAACTAGTCGATTATTATTTAGGTACATTCATCTATTGTAAGTAATGTTTATTTCATACTTACAAGGATTTGAACATAATATTCCCATCACATATGTGTACTTAAATAAAGTAACCCTGTATGTATAGAAACATTATAAGAAGTAAGGTGTGTTATCCATGTGATTGAGAAAGGGTGGTTCATAAGTCAATGGTGAGAATCACATTACTTATAATTTATAAGATTAATGACTCTAGTTAAATTTTTTTGAGTATAAAAATATATATTAATCTCATGTTTTTAATTGACACAAGGGGTCATTATTCTTGTTTTGTATTGAATGTTTTTTTATACATGAGTAATGGTTCAGTAATGCTTGAATCATTGGAAATAAATGATGAATATAAATTGTAAGACTCTAATACCCAGTTGTGGAAAGATAATTCTTTGTCATGAAAATCTAAATAGTTTTCAAGGATATATCCAATATGGTTTTATAATATTTGGAGTTAAATAACTTAGGTATTTTTTAAAAATGTAATTATTTAGATTTGGACAGAAAATCATTTAGAAATAAATGTAAGACATGAAACTTTTAGAAATAGTTCATCTATAGAGTGTGAACTATTCCAAGGTTAATTTAGCGGTAACTATATTTCATAATTTTCCTTTATGTTTTTTAAGGAAGGTAAAACTTAAGTACATAATATTAATGGTTAGAATATATGAGTTGCTTCAGTCCAATTTCCCAAAGAATATATTGACCAAACATTCATAGCTCATTAGAATATAGCATGTAACAATCCCTAAATACGCATTATCATATCCACATCAAATATACAATTTCAATAAAGAGGATCGATGATGAGTATTACATTAAAACATTATTCAAGAAAATGTATCATGTAGTAATTACTAAACACACATTTCATTATAAAAATTATAGTGATGATGTAAGTAAAATATAATCAATGTGGAGACTTATATTCATTGTGAAAACATCAATTATATTTAGATACATGCTTCAAAAATAATAGTTTTATCCCATAAACACATGCCAACTATCATGAAAAATTGATATCGTATGAGTGAAAATATTATATAAATACATTATGTCATAAGAACATGTGTTTAAATGTAAGAATTTTGATAGGATATAAATAAACATGAAAAAATTAAAACAAAATGAGTATCTAATATAATTATCCTTGAGTTCATATAGGAAATTATATAAAATCCTTATGATAGAAAAATGATAGTTGAGTTATGGAATATATTTCTATAAAAGGGTGTATATATTTGTTTGAGATAGTGGGTGAAATATTGACTTAGGGTTAGTCAATTACAAAGATGTACAAGTAGTTGACATTGAAACAAGTTCCACTAGATATGTGGAAGAGGAATGTTATGTATATGCATAATGGACTTGAAGAATAAAACCATGGTAGTTGTTTTAAATTCACTGTAGATGGTGATATATTATTGAGAATGATGAATCCTCTAAGAAAAAAGTATATGGAAATTAAATAAGAATGAAAAGATCAATTAAATTCAATAATGGATTCCATGTATCAAAGTACAAGGGATTATTATTTTGAATATTGTGGTGGTTATTCAAGTGAGACTATACATAGATGGTACAAGTGTGGTACCAATGAGGCTTGACTGGTAATATAAGTTGTTATTTGTAAATATATTAGAATTATACTTTTCATATCTACTTTCTATGATAATTTTACTGATCATTGTATGTCAGGACCACCAATCATGGAAAGTGTCTATACGACACAACCATGATGAGATAGTGACACCATAAAATGCCAATAAAGGGTATAACTTACTAAATTCCAATTTTGGATTAAAGTAACCAAAAATTAATATAATATTCAATCATAATGATGTTTTTCCATAAGTATATAATAGGTTAGTAGGAGAGACACTATTTTCTAGAGAAAATATATTTGATAACAAATAATAAATAACTATTGGTTCTACAGGTAGTTAAGATTGGAATGAAAGTAACTCTCCAGAGATTTACTTAAAGTAGCAACCTATATTTTAGAGGGAGTGATCTACTAAGGTATATCTAAAGGATTATTAGATCAATTAAATAATACATATACTTCCAATGTATTGATAAATACAAATTGGAACAATTAAAGAGATAATTATTACCAATGTCACATGACATAAATCTCTCCAAGAAGACATGCATGGGTCATAAGAAGAGATTATAGAAGTGTATAGAATTACATAAGTTCTGGATATGGATCTATCAAATATTCCATGTCATGTACTATAATTGATATTTGAAACTTACACTTTATGGTAGAAAAATATTAGTTATATGCAAGAGAATTTCATAGGAAGTAGTCAGAACTATCCAATTGTACTTGATAATGTATAATATACATGTAACTGGTACTAGGAGTAGAAGGGATACTAGTTTTTACCCGAAAAAAATTATTATTATTTTTGGATCAATATGATATATGATCATAGTCACGATAATGTAATGAGTAAGGTAAGATCATTCAGGCTAGTGGTATAGATTTGTACAAATAATGAGTACATTGTAGCATCTTAGGAATCTAAATAATCATTTTAAAATATTAAATGATTTTTTATAGTTATTTTTATCACACCTAGTAATTGATGTTTTATAATCCTGAAAATTAATCTATTTGATAGGCAAGATTTCATGTTCAGACAGTGGAAAAAAGGACATATTTGTGAGGTTTACATCTCTTAAGGAGTCTTATTCAAGAGGGAGAGGGTGATGAATGGAGAATATCCATAAAAATAAATTATGGAAGGCCCGTGATTAAAGAGAAAACTCAGAAGAAACGTGATATTATCATGTGAGATCTAATAAGGATCGTTAGCAAGTTGGCTCCAGTGAAAGTGTGGGTGTTGTAATAGTGGGTTCCCTAGAACCTAACTGAATAGTACTTTTCAACTACTATATCATGAATATAGTGAGTTATTCATGATTCAAACTTACCATTATAGTGTTTATATTTCTACATCCACTATTTAAATGGTAATGTCTATAGATATTTTTTCTTATAGAAAGGTTATAATAGTTCCCAGGCTGTAATGGGAACCTCAAGATACAAGGAAATTAATCTGAAATATATTTCATATAGTTTAAATACATTATACTGTCTGAAGACAGATTTATTTTTACTATCAAGTGCTGGGGAATCATAATCACTGAGAATTTTTCTTATTAAGTTCCCATTTAGTGATCTCGAGTAGATAAGATAATGAGGGGAGAATCTCGAATAGAGACAACACATTTTTCAAGTATCATCATTTTCTCCTATCTATAAAAATGTATATAGGTCTCCTAGATTGAGATCATTATCATTGGATTCCATTTGATCATGTATTTTTATGAAAGGAAAAATCCATGACATTTAATTCACGGTGAGGTAACTTGTGATGGGTGCGTCATTGGTGGTATGAAATTTGTTGAACTATCATTATAATTTTTTTTACTTATGAGTTGAGGAAGTGATATATGAGGCTTGGTTGATTAGTATGGTAGTACATTCATTAAATCCATGTCCATAATAGAATAAGGTAATTACATACTATACAGTCAATGAATAATAAATAAATAAAGGATGACGAAACAAGTGTACTTAATACTATATGAGATATCATGATACAAAAAGATTATATTCAATAGAGTGCATTTGTAGGAAAGGTAATTGTTGCCATGACTTTTCCTTATCTCTTTAGGGGTCTTTATGAGATACCAGACTCTACTCCTAGTCTATGAATAATATTCACTACTATCAAGATGAGGGATTAGAGGTCCACTCAAAACTGCTTATTAAAAACTGTAACCTATTATGAGAAATAGGTGTATAAGACATGGTGGGTCCCACCACAAGGGCTAAGATGTGTCCAAGTATTATGCATCATAAAAGAATAAATAAATTAATTATAATTATTGTACGTAATAATTGGGTTGAATTTATTTAATAAAATTATTAACAAGTTATTAAGAGAATACATGAAAAAATATTATATGAATGAATAATATTTTAATATTCAAGGTTTATTTAATATTATAGGAATTATAGGCCGATTTAATGACTCAATTTTATCACATAATATATTTATTATATTTTAAAATTATGCGATAAAATATAAATGTTTTTTATGAAATTTTTAGTTCATCATAACATGTCATTTATTGATTATTTAGTGGGAATTGGATATACGGGGGTCAGTAAACCCTTTCCGGGTATTTTGGACATTCACTATATAAGGAGGGGAGGATCTCTATTATGAGGATTGTTCATTAAAACTTAATTAAAAGAATATATCTACTTCTTAATACTATATATATAATGTTTAAATCTAATATATCTATCAAAGAACACCTACATTGATTGAAGGGATGAGATCAAGGTGATTATTGCAACGTCAAAGTAACCATCAGTGCTCTGCGCTAGAACTCAAAATTCAATGATCAACGTCTGTGAGGATTATTGAAGTGTGGGTTGTAGGTATAGAGGGGTTTGAGTTTGGATCCTTCATGAAATTTTCATCACTGATGAGATGATATTAATCATGCTTTGATTTGAACGTGGTAAACATATGTTTAAATTTTGAGTTTATTAAATTATTACGAGATCCTCAGACCTCTACTGGGGCTCAGATCACCAGTTACAAAAAAGTTTCATCACTTTGGTGATGAAAATTTTTAAATACTTTTCCCACCAACTTCCACTACATGACCTAGTACTGGGACGGATAAGAGAGAAGATGTGGTGTCCTTTTATAATTAGAGGAGATAAAACAAATATAATTATTAAAAAGAATAAAATATATTAATGTATAAATTAAGAAAAATGGCTCAAAAAAATGTACCATTTAAGAATATTATATGTTATAGTGTAAAAATAGGGATAGGTAGTATAATTTTGACATGTTTTTAGGTCATTTTATCCCTTATCTCTTTAGTTTAACCCCTGGTAAATCCATTTTAACATCAATTGTGACAACTTATTTTAATTGTTTTTACTATTAATTATAAACAAAAATTAAGTTAACCTTATTAATTATATTAATTATCTTGATTAAAAATATGGAATATATTTTATCAAATTTATGTCAAATAAGTGGAAGAATTTAATTTAATATTATACCTGAAAAATTTGATGAAAAATGAGTTTTCAGAAAAATATTTTTAAGTGTAAAAAAGTTTTTATACCAAATTTAAGTATAAAATTCATTCTAAATACAATAATTGTATTATATTTAATATAATTAAACTAATTTTTTCTTTTAAACCATTTTAAAACTAAATTTATATTTGTAAATGCTTGAAACAAATAGACTATTCTAAATAAAATCAGTATTTTTACTATTCATTGAAAAATAAATATTTTTAGGAAATTATCATAGATTAAACCCTTGATAATTATGAAATGATATATTCAAAATTGAATTTTTATAAATTGAAATTATATAATTTTTAAATCAAGATTCTAAATAAAACCATATAATGCATGGAAATTTAATTTAGTTAGAAATAAATATTTTTTACTTTTGACTGAAAAAATAGCCTAATATTCTTATAATGAATATAAATATGTAAAATATAATTAATAAGACATGAAAATTATTTATTATAAAATTAACTTGGTTATTAAAAATTAAATATTAAACACAAAAGACAACACCAACTTATTAATAAGACTTGTCCCAAAAAAAAAGATGGACCCCAAGAATCTATATTAAAAATCTTAAATAAAAAAATATGGTGCAAAAAAAATATTGAATAAGAGATGGTAACATTTTAAAATAAAATAATAAAATAAAATGTTCAGCTAAATAACCTAAAAATTAGGTTTATTTAAATAACCTAAAAAACCAAGCTCATGTTTGGTGAAAAATCACAAACCACGAATGGTAACTCGAGATTAGATATAGAAGTTAACTTGATAGTAACCATTATGAACTTATTAACTAAGTTTATATGGTCTTACTCCAATCTAATAATAACCTCTAAGAATCCTGGATCTGATAAAAATTGTAATGAACCAACTCGAATCGACCTGACATGTCCCTCGATACAGCTCACCACAGGTTGGCAACAAGCACTTACGTATCAATAAGGAATGAATGATAATGATATAAACCTAAACATGAAAAATATATGTCTCATACACCATAAGATTAATATATAAATCAAAATCAAAATCAGAGAAAAAATTATAATCCTAAAAAGAAACATGAGGCATAAAAATATAGAAGTTTAATGATTCATAGAACATGATAACCACGAGCCAAGAGTCTACCTCAGTGTGACCATCCATCACCACCATCTCAAACCACCCTAGAATTAACTAGGAGGATCTAACAAGATAAATAATTCCTTTACTTTAACATAATCCTAATAAACCATGTCAATTTATGCTCGAAGTCATATATAGAGTGTGAGTAAATGCCCAGTTGGATACCACCATGAATCCATACAAACTAGTTCACTATGAAACCATTATTTATTATTTTAAATCAAAACTAGTTTCATAAATCAATCTATATGAAGGTTTATTTATACAAAAAAAACCCCTTGGTTTTCCTTTTTTAAACAACACATATCCCATGATTTAAAAATGTAAAAGAAAAACAAATTTGATTTAAATAAATGGAAGTAACTAGGTAAATACTTGCATATTTAAACAAATTTGAAAGTAAAGAATAAGAATACAGGTAATGTCAACTAACATTGCATAAATGGGATGCAAGACTTGGTCTTGTTAATTAAATAAGATATCTTATTACATCTCCATTCCATTATGTTTTGAAAATCAAAAATTTTTTTCCTTAAAGATTATTTTCTTTCTCTAAGGAAATTTATTTTCATAAATATTAACTTTATTTTATATGTTATGATTAATATTACTTATCTAAGCTTAACCATATTTTTCTAAATAATGAATTTCATTAAGACTAATCAGATTCTAATCTAAAGTGATTCTCTCTGTTTTTAGATTTAAAATCTTTCTATCTTAAGAATCTGAGTCTTACTATTTTTAGAATCTGATTATATCTGATTTCAGACTCTGAGTTTCACAGAAATAAAACTCAAAATCATCAGAAATTCTGACTCCAAATTCTTGAAAATTGTAACTCTGAATTCTCAGAAATTCTGACTCCGAATTCTAAGAATTTTTAAATTAAAATTCTCAAGAATTATCACTCAAAATTCTTAGAAATTCTAACTCTGTTTTCTCTGAAATATGAACTCTATTTCCCCATAAATTCATACTTCGTTTCTATGAAAAACCAGACTCTATTTCTATCCAAAATCATACACCATTTTCTTATAAATCAAGAATTTATTTTTATACATTTTTAGACTCTGTTTCCTACTATATTTATAATATGATTATTCAAACATGTTAATGTTACTTATTTTTATTAAAAATATTATTCTAAATTTATTGGATTCTAGTTTACTTAATATTTTTAAATTTAGGAATGTTTTTCTTACATGTTGTTTCTTACATATGATTATGTTATAATGAAACGATTTTTTTACAATATGTCTTAAACAAACCATTGGTTATGTGACACTTTTCTAGGTCCCTCTGAAATTCAAGGAAAAATATGACCTTTGGAGGAGGATATGATCATTGGGATTTTTTCCTATAATTACCACATTCATTTGAAAATTTTGATATGGGTTGACACATCTAGAGATTACGTGCTATGATGCTATGAAGATATTTCGAGAGAGAGAGATACTCTCATGCTTTGTGCGATATGTGGAAATCTTGTTCATCTATGAAATAACTTGTTCAGCCTAGTGAAACTCCAATTGTTGTTGTGTACAATATATGGATTTTGGGAATAAGAACACAGAGGTGTTGACTACCTTATTGTTAGAGGGCTTTCAAGGATAGTAATAAATAATCTGATACTCTTATAGAGGGCTTACCATGGTGTGGGTAAGACAGACATTAATGAAAATATAAATAAAAGAACCTTTATACAAGGTTGTTGGATACCGTTCCCTTGGGGTAAAAAATTCATTGTCACTTGTTCCTTTTACAAGTTTGTTATTTTTTCTATTTTAAGTTACAGTTATAAAGTCTAACTTTCTTATACGTTCTTTCACTTGTACTTAATCTTGTATTAATATTCTATACACTTTGAGGTAGAATGTTTCTTTAAGATAATCTTGTTTTAGTTTCTTTAAGATAATTGTTTATGTTTAGATTCATTATAATTTTACACGGTCCCTTCCAATTACACCTTTGTTTAAGAACTAAATTGGGTTCATTAATTAAACTTGTTTAACTTCGTTAATCATATATTTACTTAAGGTTTAAAGAAAACCATACAAATATTTTAAACCAAAAATTCACCCCTCTTGTAATTGAGCATCTAAATATATATTTCGATCATATAGGTCATTGATAAAAAAATACTAGGTCACCCTAGCTATCATAGTGAATTACTAGGTGCCTAAAATTATATGTATCCCAATTAATTACCCAAGGGTAAAAGTTTACCATTACATACAAGTGATTTAATGCTCCATATTTTTAAATTATCTCTGTGGTCTTTCATTGAACAATTAATGTTCATACTTTTTAAAAAATAAAACCCCTTTAAAACATTTCCTGTCACTAGAAAAGATCAAGTAGAAATCATGCATTTTATTTTAGACTTTAACAACATCAAATTAATAATTTTTATATACCATAACTAATGTATAACATAAGAACAATAAATTTTACCATGGTAAAGAATCGATTTAATAGAGTCACCTACCTTACAAACATAGGAAACATCACCACCATCGAGTTTAGTGAGAGAAACAAGGAGATCTATCCCTCATAAGCCTAAATATACAAATATAATTGTCAATTAACCATAAAAACCTTCAGATACAATAATCACAACCCAATTGGGTTCAAACAGATTAAGGGAAAGAGCAACCAATGATAAATCTAGTGAAAAGAGGATAAATCAAGAGGAAATTGAGCATACCATGAATAAATCCACCAAAATCAATCAAGGATGTCCAAATAACCATGGAGAGAACCATATATAGTGTCATGTATTGTTTGGTTTAAGATAATAAAAGATTATGAGGATATTATAGTTAAAAATCACCAAGGTTCTTAGGTAAAATTTTCATTTTAAGATGTTCAAATTGGGTCACATGATTATTCCCAATGGTTAGAAAAAATATGTTAACCATGTGGTAGCCATTTTACCTTGAAAATTAAGTCATTTTTTCCCATGTTTAGATGCATAGTCAGAAAAACCATGCACAAATTGTGTGACCAACTCTAGATTCTAACCCATACACCACCATGGTTTTCTCTGTTACTCACATGACTAGAAAAATTGTGATCAGAATGTAAAAAATTTCTATGAGAATTAATGAAACCATAATGAATAGTTACCACAAATTATGTGCCTAAACTGTTCATATAAACTATTTTCCCGAAACTTCAAATTTTAAACCCTAACTCCTAAAATCCTCTAGAACCTCAGAAAAGATAAAATAAGATCAAAATTAAACACATCTATGTTCTAGAGGATGTCATGCATACATTAATTCATTATATCTAAATCGAATACCCATATATTATACTCATCATATTAGAGGATAAATATCTTCTTAGTTAAACCTCAACCGATGATATGAACACCAATATAACCAACTAATACTTTACTAGATCATCCTTAAGGATGGTGTAAGAAGGGAATAAAAGTATAAAATTTATCACAATAGGTATCTTATATAACCTCAGGTATGTAGATTAAATATGAAACATGAACCTCTCTTATACCAAAAATATAGTGCATAACAATCTATGTGAAATTCATGAAAGGTAATCAAATAGGAAAAACTAATTTTTGGTTTCATGATCATATTTTGTATCTCTATAAAAATTTAATCCATGCTAACCCTAATAATTTTTCCACTACCTATAATAATCCAAGATAAACATCGTTTAGGGATAAATCAAAGTCATTTGTTTATAGGTTAAATATCATTTCACTTCATGATTATGAAAATCCATCATAAAAGATTGAAAAACAAAAGAATAGAATTTGTATAAGGTGACACATTACAAATTCTTTAAATCATTTAAAAATATTAAAAAAACCATACATAATCTCCCTTATTATCATATCCTATATGTTAAAACTTCAAGAGAGGACTTATTTTTTTTTTACATTTTGGATTTTGTTAAACTCATTACATCTCTATGTAATTCCGGCCATATTTCAATGTTACTATATGATAAAACTTCTAGAAAATCTCCTTTAATGGGTACCATCTTCTGAAGAAATATTTGTGGAATAATTATGAGACTAGGAATAATATTTCTAATATTCAACTCTTTATAAAATATTCAAATTTATGTACTTCATAACATCCAAAATTTTTATGTTTATTACTTCAATTGTCAACTTAGAACTCAATATATGTTCACCAAAATCATATTCCCCGGAACATTTTAATTCAATTTTTTTTGAAATAATATTTAAAAAATATACCACTTTACATTAATATTTTTAATAGTAACAAATCCTCATGTATTCTAGGATATTAAGTGAAATTACCTTTTTATTTGAATGATATAATATTTAGTTTATTATATGATGAACTTATTTAAGTTCAAACATATCCCAATTAACCTCTTAGAAAATTTATTTTATAAAAATATATTTATATGTAAAAAAAATACATTATGTTAGAAAGTAACATTTTTTCCTGTAGAGTGAATATTTGAAAAATAAAATATTAACTTCCATATATTATATGTTATTATATTTTTTCCTTGGTACCTTAGAACAAATTTTACACACTTTATGATTTTATGTATTCATTATGTTTAATATTAATAAATTTTTATCACATAATTAGTATTCTTCCGCATGACGTAGTATGTGATAATATCATTAGTATAACTATCACAGTAAAAGGTTATAGAAATTTCCCATGACGATTAAAACCTAGAAGTTCCATGATAGTATTGGTGAATATATTTCTAACAATTAAATGATATTATTTGAAGGGATGAAAATGATTCAATCTATTTGGGGTGGATAATCATAGGGCTTTGAGACACTTTCTCATAGTGTATTCCCTTGACAATATTCAAAGAAAAATATTATGGGAACATGAACTACCAGTAAAAAATATACATTTATATGTGTCATTAAATATTATTACCTACAAACATGTGTAATTATCTTTACACATTAAAATTAGATTCAATGCATATTAATACTAACACACTTCGATGTATTAATGAAATCTGTGATGACATATGATCATGGTGAGGTTGAATGCATTGAGGGAATCACTAGTAATATTGAACTAAGGAAGAATGTGAGAAATTATTTTTTCCTTCCCAGTTTAGTAGGAGTTGATATCTCAAGCTATTCGATAGAAATAGAACTTCCTTATTAATTCTGTGGCCATGTAATTTTGTTGTCATGTTCATTAATAAAATTTAAAGAAAGAAATTTTGAGTACATAGGTTGATGACACCAACACGTTACCTTGTTGATTAGGGATATCAAGATAAATAGATTATATTACATAGTGTATGTTTATAGGAGGTTGTATGTTGCTGCAAAATTAAATTTTTTTATCTATGAGAGGATTGGCATGTTTCTAGATGACAATGATGTAATTTAGATGGTGTATCCTAATTCCACTATAAAAGGTCCCTATAGGGTCACACACCAAGTGTATTCAGAACCTTAGTTAAATTATATGTGAATTTAACATGTTGAATAGATATTTTCCCCATAAATGGTTTAATGGTTATTCATGTTGTGTTTATCAAAAATATTTAGTCACTTATTAGTTAAAAGAAAATTTTTGAGTTGAATATTTTATTAGATATTTATTCAATATGTAAATTAAATATTTAATTATAAGAATATATAAAATTTCTTTATTATTGTTTATCCATAAAGTGGAAAAATATTTATCTTGTTAAATGAATATTGAATAAATATTTATTCACTAATTAAATGAATATAAAATTAATTTATTTATTGGTGAATAATGCTTTGATATTTAATTAATTAAATAAATAGTAATTATTTAAGGTCTGATAAATATCAACGATGATTGATGGATATAGTTTAATGGTCTCATGAGAAATTACATATTAAATATTTATTTGAATAAATATTAAATTATTTATTCAAGGAACTAATATTTATATTATCCATGAGTTTAATTAATGTCGAGTAAATAATTATATTTATATTATTATATATACTTAGGGTTTTTTTTGTATTAAAAAAATGATTAGGGACCTTGTATTATTATTATTTTCGAACACTATATTTATTTAAATCTATTTGTATCATTTTAAAACCCTATCCATTTTTTAATTGTTGTGAAAAGTGAGTTCAAGAGAGGATTATCTCAAGACATAGATATATATTTCTCTATAGTGATATCAAGAATATAGGAAAATTATCCTCCTCCACCATAATTATTCCTTCCCACCCTAAAATATTTTAATGCAACCAACATCAATCACCACAAGCATCTAAACTATTCATTCTAGCTCCTAGACAATTCAACAGCAATGATTTGAGGTTCAAAAAACACATGTGGATTAGGGATAGAGATAATATACACTTGATTAATATATCAAAAATAATGATACAACTTGAGGTTTTAATATGATCATTCATAATGAAAAAAGAAATTCAATGTAAGGTATTTATTTATTCAACTAAATTAAAAAAAATTATTTGTGAAAAGATCATATCTTCTTAGTTTAAGTGTTTTTTCAATTAATATTTTATTTAATTCCATTTTTTATAGCACTCTTCATTATGTAAATCTAGGATTATTTATAGATTACGATAAAATTCTAGTTGGAAACTACCCAATAGGTGTTTATACTCTTAAAAAAACCTTTATGTTTAATTAGAGTGTTCACATTATAATTTATAATTATTCATAATTAATTGATTGATTATGCTCAATTGGTGTTAGTTTTTTTACTTCTACTATTCATTCTTTAATATATAGTTTAATTAAAATATTTTTGACATACTAATACGTTTTTTTCAAGTTTAATATGGTTCTAAATAGATTAATAATAGATTAATAATGATCAAATATGACATTAGGAGTTCTAAGGGTTTAGATCGATAGACATCAATACAAGGTGTACGATCAAAAGTAGACACTGTATTAAAAAGTTTACTAGACCTAGGTGTATCACAAGATATAGGATGAACCACCCAGTATGTAGCACACAACACATTTAATTTACACCACATGTTAATCAGTTTATCTTGGTACATAGGCTATCAGACCATATGATGTGTTGCGGGTGTACACACCATGTATTCTACATGGTTTAATGATAAAATTTTCTCTAACAGTGGGGTCAAATATGTATCATATGATTCATGAGATTGATAAGCTATAACATTAATGAAATATAAGAAATTTAGCTTATGTACACACCACATGACTCATTAATATCTGCATCTAAGAAATAGACTAAGTTGATAGGTAGGTTTTTCAGACACACAACAAATGGAACACATGGCCTGTATCACGTTAGTACACACCATGTATCTTGACTAAGATACATGATGACTCCCCATACATCTATCTTGAATAAATGGTAAGTGAAAAACATGACATATAACTCTTTATTATATATCATGTAGTCACCTAGTAATAAAAAAAATTAAATTACACAAAGAATAATTAATTATAGCATTATAACCTAATTACATTGTTAGAATATGAAGTTTTTATTATGTTACATCATTTTTATAATTAATAAATTCTCAATTATTTCCATGTAATAAACTATAAATACTACCTAAACAATTTAATTTACATGATGAATCATGTGATGGTTTTCTACTAGAATCTTTAGATGAAAATTTAAATAAAATAATTAATTAATTAATTAATTAATTAATTGAATTAATTGAAACACATTTATATTAATAATAAAGAATGAATTGAATTGAATTATAACTAGTATAATTTTTTGTATTAATTTCATGTATATGGATGACATTGAGCTTAAATTGAACAATATATGTTGGTTTCTTTTAATTTATTATCATTTCTTGGTTTTGTAATATTCTATTAAATTAAATAATGTTTTTCATGTCATTCACATACTCTAATTATGTAAGGGCATGAGTTCCCATGGTTTATTTTATATAAAACTACTTCAACCAATCCTTTTGTTCCCCTCACTTCTGTGTGTGAGTATAATCATTTTTAATAGATGGAGATACTTTTTGATTGAAGTCAGTTCAAGTTTGAAGCCAAGTATAAAAAAATCCAAGAGGTATAGAGGTGAATATGTGGAACATTGCAACTCCAACCAAGAATGGTTCTGAGATCTTATTCCATAGGATCAAGTATTGATTCATCATATATTAGATAAACCAACCATTATAAAAAATTATTATAATTCCACTTTATTTATTTTATTTATTTTAGTTCCATAGTTAATTATTTATGGATACTTAATAATTAAATAAATTAATTAATAAGTATGAAACATTAAATAAAAATAAAAATAAAATACTTGTTAAATTTATCTAGATATGGCTAATTACATAAGTAAAGTCCACATAATATTAACCGGAAAATAATAAGATAAAATGATAAGTTTACACATAAAGATAAAAACCCCTCTAATAAAAGAAATGTTACGTTTTCATAGGCTTCCAATACTTAGGTAGAAATAAAACCATAGTTAAAAGTGTTTGAATAACCTTTATTAGAGCTCTTTCAATTGTTAGGGAATTTCCATCTTGGGTTTTAGGTTAACTTAATGTAGTTTTCATTAAGGGTTTATTACTTATGTAAGCCTATTTTTAACCAGTAGGAACAGTTATTAGGAAATTAAAATCTAAGATTTTAGGTTTGTTAAGTCCACTCAAATGATCAAAGAACAATGATTTAATGCAGTGGGAAAGTTACATCTACCTAAATACCTTTGAATAACAAGTCAGACCTCGGTTTGGGTTTTAAAAAAGGGCATATAGATCATTTCCACTAGAATATTCATATTAATAGATATTATGAAACCAATGGTTATTGATATTTTATTTTTACAATGTAGTTGGAGATTAATAAATTCAAATAAAATTTATTACCTAAAACTTCAATACAGTTAAAGTAATAAATCTTGCTATTATTTAATATAGAAATGAATAGCCAGAGGACTTCGACTATGTCACTGTGATCTATATTATATAAGGATAACATTATCACCGGCCTAAATATATAGGAATAGTATATACAATTTCATGTTATACTATTCCATGAATATAAATTATGCGTTGGAAAAATTTATTACTAAAGTTCTTAGAAAAGAGGAAAATTAGGAAGAATTATCTTTCCACAAGAAACATTTGGATGATTCTATAGTTGTCTAATGTTTCATTCTATCATCCATATCCAATGATATTATAAAGAAACACGAGGATATGGATATGTATAACATCATGTATCACCTTCATGATCCTTATCAAGAGAAGGTGAGATAAGAGATATATGAGATGTTCAATACACTATAAACATACTATCTTAGAGATTTATCATCAACTAGGCCTCATAAAGTCAAGACAATTGGATACATTGGGCTCTTGGAAATATTGACACTTAAAATCCCTGATGAGCTACACATAGTTCTCATTTTTTCCCCACTACTTAAGGGCTTACCCGGTTTCATTCTTCATTATAATATGTCCAATAAAGAATATTATCTCTCATAACTACTTATTTTAATTTTATAAGTTAACAAGGGTATGAGGAATAATTAATATATATTTATTATGTTGAATAACATAATGAACAAGGAAAAGGGTCTCAATCCTCATATAATGTCTAAGGCTTAAGAGAACCTTCCTTCCAAGAAAAGGAAATTCCATAGAAAACAAATGGAAAAAGAAATAATATGTTTTTTCATGGGTCAATACAAACCACTAGATAAAGAATTATACCCTGTTAAATAAGAAAGTTAAATATTTAGGTGTGTTCATTATTTAATGTATTATTTCTATATATACACATTTGTTATTAGATACAGCTTGTGGTAGTCACATATATATATATATATATATATATTCAAATATAGTAACTAAGTGGATTTTAAAAGATTATATTAGAGATGGATATATGGGATACTAATAGAGTGAGGATGAATACTCTAGCCATTGAAGAATATAGACTCACATTTCCAATATGACTTATATTGGTTTTAAAGAACTTTTATTATTTACTCATTGTTACTCAGAACATTATCTATTTTTCTTACTTCTACATGAATGGATTTATTTTCATTTTTTGTAAATAAATAATGATAATTTTATAAAAATAGTTTTTTATATGGTATGGAATTACGAAATTATGGTCTTTATGTATAAAAATATTAAAACCAAGTATTATAAATAGATAATAAATCATTTATACATGTTTTTTTCACACCATATTGTGGCATTACTAGGTTGGTCATGAAAAAAATATATGAATGATAAAGCTCTACCAAGATGTTTATTTAGACTCGTTTGAGTTAAAAACACATGAAAAATGTCACAATTATTTACAAAGAAAAATTACCAAACCACTGTCTGGTGGGAAAGTTTTAAGGGAAAAAGCGCTTCAATATTTTGTACACACTAATGTGTGTGGAACTTTTTATATTGATAATTGAGGTGGATATTATTACTTTATTGCCTTTTCTAATTATTTATATATATTTGGATTTGTCTACCCAATGTGGTTGAAGTTAAAGTATTTTGAGAAATTCAAATAATTCAATAATTATGTTGATTATCAACTTGGAATGAAGATAAATAATATTGAATTTTATCGATGTGATGAATATCTAAAAATGATAATATCAACTTTCTACCAGAGTATGCGATTTTATATCAACTCACTCAACCTTATACACCAAGTGGAATGGTGTTTGTGAATTGAAGAACCGTTCCTTACTTTATATAGTGAGGTTAATGGAAATTCATGTATTTATTCCATTATCCTTTTGTGGATATGAATTACACACCAAAACACACATTTTAAACCAAGTTATGACTAATGTAGAAAATGAATTACCTTATGAATTAATTTGTGGAAATAAAACTATGTTGTAAGATACTCATACATGGTGTTTTGAAGAAGTTTTCAATTCCATCTTAGGAAAAAAACTAGTTTCCCAAGGCATGAAGTGTATCTTTATAGGGTACCCTAAGGAAACATGGGATACTCTATATAAAACCTCTCTAGAAAGAAGGTAATAATCGCACTACAAACCATTTTATTGAAAAGGAGTATATCCTTAAGAGTAATAATGAGAGAAAAATTGACTTCAATGAAGTTAAATATCATGATACACAAGAGTTGGTGCATGAATATATTCCACCGGTCCCCATGGAAGAAGTGGGTTCTGAATAAAAAGTACCAAAATGGAGAACCCGAGAGTTTATAGAAATGGAATCATATGGTTTTATAGTCACCAAGGATTCTTGTAAAAACTAGGACCCATTGAAAACACAAACACCCGTCTTAACATGGTTGGTGGGTCTTAGACCTCTAGGTATCACCAATTTCCCTACAGACATGCGATCCCCTCTTTGGGGCACACCCACGTGCCTGAATGGGCTATCAGACTAATTACTATCTTCACAAGAAAAAAATGTCCTTTCCCATGCAATTTTTTCTTACTCGCACACAACCTGTGAAAATTACTTGAAGGTTACCCATCATGATCCCAACTGCAGTCCGGGCATGCTTACCTATAGAGTTTTAATCAGGTAGGCTGCTGAAAATAAAGGTGAAACTTGTTAACATGATTCATATAATTTAGTACTTTAACCCTTTATTATTCTGTAGTATTTCACCCCATTTAGAGTACAAATTCCTCATTGTGGATCCTATATCTCAAACCAGGTAGGGCCAGCACATGTAAGGATTGATTTCTTCTCTGATATCAATGTAACAACTGGGCCCTGCTAACATGGATATTTGGTCCAGGACCTCTAGGACCCACCAGTTGCCTCATAGAAATGTTTTACCCTCTCTAGGTCCCACTAATGTTCTCAAATGGGTCATTAGACTAATTAATATACTAATAAGATAACACATGTTTTTTTAGGGTGCTTTTTTCTCACTCGCACACACCTTGGAAACATTCTAGAAGGTCAACCATCATGATCACAACTCCAAGACGGGCTAACTTAACCATGGTGTTCTAACTAGGTAGGAACCTGAAAGTAAAGGTTCACCTTGTTTACATGAGTCATATAATTTATTAATCTAACACTTTAACATTTTGGGGTGTTACATTCACCCCCCTTTAGAGTAAAAGGTCCTCGTTGTGAACCCTATATCTCAACCTAGGCAGTTCCACCACAGTTAAGTCTGGGTTCATGATTTGATACCAATGAAACAATAGGGCCCCAATGTTTTCACATACACTCCACCTTAACATGGATATCACGACTTGGCTCACAAGGTACCACTAGGATTTTCGCAGACACGCAGTTCCATCCTTGGGGCCCATTAACATGCCCAAATGGGTCATCAAACTATCGACTATCCCCAGAGGGAAACACATGTTCTTTCTAGTGTGCTTTTTCCTCACTTGAACACACCATATGAAACTTACCAGAATATCACCCATCCTAATCGCTACTGTAGGACAAGCACACTTAACTATGGAGTTATAATCAGGCAGGCTCTTGAAAAAAAAGGTTCACCTTGTAACACACGTCATATAATATAACCTTTTAACCCTTTAACATTATGAGGTGTTACAATTGTGACTCATTATTGGTGTATAATAATATTACGCTTTTCCAAAAGGAGGAAGTAGGGAGAACATATGCTACAAGATTAAAATAGTCCATTAATCTTGAAATAGGTTCTATATATCAAAACCACTTATATATTCTAGTTGATCCACTAGTTGATGTAAATCCCATTGGGTAAAAATGGATATTCTAGATAAACATGGTCATAGAGTGTAAATTAAATACCTATAAATCTAGGTTAATGGATAAAGGGTGAAAAAAACATTGTGGAATTAACTATGTTGAAATTTTTTCTCTATATGAAATTTTTAAATCTAGTGGAATTCTAATTTTAATAACACATTTCCAGGATTATGAGATTTGATAGATGGATTTCAAAAACCATTTTACTTAATGGGAACCTTAAGGATGATGTCTATATGACACAACCTGATGGTTTTCTGACTCCATACAATTTTTATAGTATGTATATGTTTTAGAGATCCATTTATTGATTGAAGAAGGCATATAGGTCATGAAGAATTTTTGTTTGATGAAGCCGTAAAATATTTTAGTTTCATAAAGAATGAATGTGAACCATATTTTTACAAGAAATTTAGTGAGAGTGCGGTCATATTCATAATAGTAATTTTTGAAAAAAAATTAATTATTATAAATGACATACCGATATTATATTTAGTTGGGGAATGGTTAAAAAAGTTTTTCTCCATGAATGAATTAGGTGAAGTTTAATATATCCCAGAAATCGTGATTATTCATGATAGATCCAAAAAGATTATTGGAGTAAGTCATGGTACATATGTTAACCATATACTAATGAGAATTAGTATAGAACAATCCAAATGGGTATTGGTTCTAGTGTTAGAAAATATACATATATCCAAGAAAATGTGTCCTCATATACAGTAGGATAGGGTGAGATAGAATGAGTAGGATTCCATACAATTATACAATAGGATCTATCATGCATTCCATGTTATTCACTAGGAATGATGTTGCATGTGTTTTGATCATGGTAGGAATATATCAATATGATAAAAGAAAACAAAATCAATCTACTATTAAAGATATCATTAAGTATCTAAGACATACTAAAAATATGCTACTAGTATATAAAGAAGATGAGTATCTAGTTATCATAGGATATATTGATTCTAGTTTCAAAAATGACCAGAATGATATGAATTTGTAGTTAGGATATGTCTTCAGTCTCAATTAAGGAGTTGTGAGTTGGAAGAGTTTGAAGTAATTTTCATTGATTTTTCAGTGGAATTTGAAAATATTATATATTTTTAAATATCTATAGAAGTAAATTGGATTTTCAACTTCAACCAATATCTCTATGTGGTGCCTAGTAGTAAATACCTTATCACATTGAAATGTGATAACATGATAATAATGTATCTGAAAATGAATAAGAATATACTACATAGGTCTCACCCATTGAGGGGTTTTTCTTATAAGGTTGAGGTTATAGTGAGAAGAGTTTCCATGGACGAAAACATGGTGTAAAACTTGATTAAAGACTTATATTAGTATAATCATGATTATCATATGATATAAAGTCGACTAAAGGTTGTTAATTGTTAGATCTAGTGTAAGCTGGAGTCTGTTGGAGTTGGTTCCCTAGAAATAACTTCTGCATAATTTATGATTACCTATATTAATTAGTTTTAATATTAATAAAATTATTATCACATAATTATTTTTCTTTCATGTGACATAGTATGTGATAATTTTATAAGGATAAATATCTTATAAGGAAAGGTCACAGTAGTTCCTTGCTTTGATGAGAGCTTATAAGTGCTATGATAATATTATTGTATATATGTTATATAGTCAGGTGATATCATTTTATGGGACATAAATGATACACAATATCATGGGTGGATACACATAAAACTTTGAGACACTTTCTCATGGTGTACACCCTTGTAAATCATCAAAGTAAAATATTACAAAAACAAGAACTACTATTAGTAAATACACATTTATATGTCTTATTGGATATTCATATGTTCAAACATTTATAATAACCCATAAACTTTATTATTATTATTAATTCTTATTCCCACTCACATAATTTGATGTATTGATGAAAAACATGATGATATATGATTACTGTGGTGTAATATACATTGTGTAAATAATTAGTAATATTAAATTAATTATTAATTCAAGAAATGATTTGTCCCATACCAATTTAATAAAAGTTGATATATCAAACCCTTTGATATAAATGAAACTTCCTTATTAAGTCCAGGAACACAAAGTTTTATTATTATGTTTATTTCTAGAAATTCAAAGAAAGAATTATCAAGAATATAGTTTGATTAAACTAGTATTTAACCTGATTAATTAGAGATATTGAAAATATACACGCGTAGGAGGTTGTATGTCATTGGAACATTAAATTATTTCTCTATGAGATCCATGTTTTGTTTCTAGATTCTAACATTAAACATTAGGTGGTTTGGCCTAATGCCATTGAGAAAAAGGCCAAGGTATTCATACACTAAGTGTATTATGAACATTAGTTAAATTCTAAATTATTTTATCATGTTGAATAAATAGTATTCCCAAATATGGTTGAATGATTATTTATGTTGTGTTAATAAAAAAATTTCAGTCACCAGTTATTTGAGAGAATATGTGTTTGGAATATTATAATAAATATTTATTAACCAGGTGACTCAGTATTTAATTACATGAATATATAATATTCATTCATTTTTTATTATTTTCATGGTGAAAAAATATTTAATTTGTTATGTGAATATTTAATATTAATTTATTCACTAATTTAGTGAATATATTATTTATTTATTTTTTGGTGAATACATCAATGATTTTTTAAATTAAATAAATAATCATTATTTAAGGACTGATAAATATTAAGAAGGATTGAAAGACCAAGCTTATGTACAACGACTAATTTAATATCAAATATTATTTGAATAAATATTTAATTTTTCATTCAAGAAAATAATATTTATTTTTTCCATGGTTTTCGAATATGCCTACTAAATAATAATAATTCTATTACTATTTTTACATGGGGTTGTTGGGGACTAATAAAATAATGATGGTCCTTGTGTAATTATTAATTTTTAAACCCAAATCTATTTAAACTCTGTAATGAATTTTTTTCATAAACCCCACCCATTTTATAATCATTGTATATAATTATTCCAACAGCGGATTCTCTCTATCCCTAGAGAGATCTTACTTAAAACACTCTCAAGAATGCTATAAAATCCTGTTACTTCAACAAACCATAAAAATGTGCTTAAAAGAAATATTTTATTTTTTAAATTTGATATGATCTTGTAGGTTTATAGTATTAGAGAATTAGGAAAAAAATTACATAAAAAAGTACACTTTTGCAAAATATACATATTTTTCTAGAAAAATAGGGCGTTTAAGTTTACACCTCTCTTTCATTCAAGAAGATTTTGATTCTTTTCAGATGTGTCCAAATTGGAATGTTTGACCTTTATATAGTTTTTACTCATCCTTATTTCCAGTGAAAAACATTATAAAATGTGATATGAGCATAAAAAGATCATCAAGGGAAAAAAATAAAGGAAACTCGTTAGCCCAATGAAAACATGAAAACCAAAGAAAATATTTACCTTTATTCCACAATAAAACATTAATAACATAAATAAAAAATATACAAAAATTAAAATAAACCTTTTATAAAATAAAACACTTGAAAACACATTATTAATCATAGATAAATGATGAATTCATCTCGAGAAACATGATAACTTATGTTAACTTCCCATAAAAAGTAAAAATTTTATATTTAAAAGTTTATAAACATTTTTCCCCATGAAATAAAAATATATCTATAAAAACTCTATAAATAATGGAATAAATATAAAGGTGAATAAAATTATTAAACTATGTTCACTTGCATTTAACCCATTTTGGAATAATTGATGACCATTTAATTTCATAGAAGTAACCTACCCAATTATCTCCCTCATTTTAACCTTTGATGACTAAATCATCACCCGATTAATTAAATATATATATGGGGATCACCCATCATCATGAGCTATATCAAGATCAACATTAATCATATATAATTATCATGTAATTTATCATGGACACAATATTTTTAATTTTCATTTTTTCATCAAAAATCCCTTGAAAAAAAAATTTGAGACCATAATCAATAGTACTTTTCATTTTTGATAAAAAATAAGTCCAAATAAACTTGTCAATTGAAAACCATAATAAAAAATTATAAAAATGGTGGGAATATGTTTTTCTTTAAAAACCATATAAAATTATATAGGAAAATTTATAATGAATAATGGACATGGTGATAAGGAATGTCGGTCATGAAATATATGTAAAAAATATATTCCTTTTTGCACTATTTTAAAAATTTAAAAGTTACCCATATAGAAAACAATGAAAAGAAATATTTTTATACATTTTTAAAGAAATAAAAAATAGTTTAAAATAACATTTTAAAATATTTTAATCATATATGATAAAATTATTGAGACATTTAAGGGAACATGGATATGGAAAAAAGTGATTTAAAAAAATACATCAAAACAAGGTTCTAAAGAAAAATCCCTTACCTTAAGTCCCTTATACCTTCATAAATTCTCTAAATACCAAATAATAAAATCATATTTGTTATTTATTATCTTAATAAAACTTTTCATTTTCATTCCATTATAATCATTCCTTTTATTTCATTTATTAAAATTCTTTATTTAATTACCAAATCAGTTATGTTTACATCAAAAATTTTGAGGTTGACCGATCTTTTAGTTTTTTAAAAAATTATAGGATGAACATGGTTAATGGTAAATGGTTTAATAATATTATACATTTTTTAATTATTGTATTTATATTTTAAATACACATTTAAACCCAACCATGAAATAGAATCATGAAAAATGAATAACGTTTTTTCATGGAGATGGTAGTCTATAAGTACACATGAATACCGTTTTAATTTTTCTAAGATATCTAAAGGAAATAAAATAGATAATTTTTTACCTTTAAGGATTAATATAATATTTATTCATTAAATATGTCCTCATTTCCAATAATATAAGGTGGAAATGAAAAATGAATCACAATGATTCATGGAGGTGGTATTCTATATATACACACAAGCAACATTATGATTTTACTATGGATGGAAGGTTAAGAAGGTAGATGATATATTATATATAAAGAACCATAAAAATGTCATAAATGTAATATATATTCATTAATTATACCTTTATAACCATCTATTTGTTGTGGTGACGAAAAATGAAACAAAACACTTCATATAGGTGGTAGTCCATGCATACACACAAGCGATGTTTCCATTTTCCATAGGTTGGAAATGAAGTAGAAAATATTTATTAAATAAACATAATATAATTTAAATATATATAATATAATTATTTCATTATTTTATAAAGTCTATAACAGCTTATAAGGAGGTATATGAAGAAATAATTTGGAAAGAGATCAGTTAGGGTTTATATCACCTCCTTGTATAACCTCCTTTGGATCACCCTAAATTTCATACAGTAGGGTGATTTTGAGAAAAAAACAACCTATATAACATAATTAAGACATGTTTCAAGATATTTGAGTAGATATGGGTCAATATATAGTGCTTAGAGAGTGATAAGAAGAGAAGACATGAGGTTCTCTTTTGTATGCGAGTATAGTGACAATCTTTTAACTATTCAATGTTTTAAAATAATAAAAAATTTATTTAATGGGAATGTGGAATAAATTACACCCAATTTAAAAGATAATATGATGTGTGTTCTAAATACACTCAATAAATAAAATTTAAACAAGTTTTATAGATATTTTAATCCTTATCTTTTAGTTTAATCCCTTTCAACCCATTTATTCTTTAACTAGGTAACTTGCCTTTTTTACGAGGCGTTTTATTTATGTAAAAAACTATAGTATCCTTATAACCAAAAATGGAAATGAATATTAAAAATATAGAATAAATTTTATTAGATTTAATTTCTAAAGGTGAAATAAATTACTTTAAATATAAGTATAAATAACACATGATTTTTTTTAGAAAAATACCCTCTTTAAGTAGAAAAATGAATTTACAATAAATTTATGAATATTATGTATTATCATGAATTTAATTGGATTAAAATTAAATAAAGAAAATATATATGAAATTAGGATCATTCCAAACTAGAACATAATCTTCTAACCACATTATTAAATTTAATGATCCAAAAATGGTTTTTAATTTTTTTTATAAAAGTGGTGACATGAATTGGTCACCCAATTAAAGTCCCAAAGTAATTTATTAAAAAAAAGTAGAGTTAAAAACCCAATGTTTAAAGAGATTACAAAATTAGGGAATGATGGGAATAAAATCTAAGAAAACTAAGAAGCTCAAGTAACAATAATGATTGAGTTGACCCGTCATCATATAATCCATGAACCCCATAAGCAGTTGCATGGAGGGAACTATCCAAGAATCCAGCAGGTATATTTAGATCTAGAGGGAAGCTTGATAGTTATACTTTGATTTCTAGGTCAAAGCCAAAACGTCTTCATATTTCGATTTGGAAAGTTAAGTTGAAATTAAATTCTTCTTGGAATATTATTAGAGCAGTGAGAATATGCCACTAGGGGGGAAACCCAATGAGGCCGAACTGATTGAGACTACAACCTATGAATGCCAGAAGATCCATCAATTTGTTGGGAAATTTAATATCATGCAACATATACTTATAAGACACCAAATCAGCCAGGAGAGTTCTTCAAGGAGTATAAAAAGTCTTCAAAATCATATAGTTCCAGCCTTGGAGGAAATAGAAAAGCATAGTAATCATTCTGGAAACAAGAATCCCCAATGATAATCATGAATTTTTAGAAGAAATAAGTGAAACTAAAAAAAGAGGTAATGGTAGTGGAAAATACAATCCAGGAAGTCTGTAGAGGAGCTGGTAAACCATGCGATGCCTTACAATTCCTCAAAGCTGAATCTTCTAGAAGATATACATGAACTACAATAAAGTTGTGAAATATATAATCAGAAAACTGATAGCATTCTAGTGGAAAAAACAGCCCATGAAGGCTTCACATGATCTAGTCACCCATTTTAATCCTTCAATTTCTTCGATACCGAAACATCTAGAGAACATCTTAAAGGAGGCCCATGTTTGCAATCCTTGTTAGTACGCTCAAAGAAATCTTTATAACTCTGCCATGTCCATCAAAGCTTCAAAAAACTCCATCAAGAAGAAGAAAGAAGGCCAAATAATCCATTCATAGCTGTTGCATATGATATCTCAGAATCTAGCATCAGTGGGCATCAATGGCTAAAGCCATCCTTACATGGCCTTTATAAGAATAGATTCTTTCACTTCAGTTAAGAAAAATCAGCAGTTTATCTAGTAAATCAACAAGAAAATCATCTAGAAAGACCAAGGTAACCACCACAATCTGCATTTAGAGATGAAAACAACCTACATCATCCCACTAATGAAGTTCCATCTGAGCCAGTGTCTTCAGCTAGCAGTAACAATGCTATATAGACAACTCTAAAGAGAAGTGGTAGATCAATATCCAAAATCACAAAACTAGCAAGTTTGGATCAGCAACACTCAAAATGCTGGGAAATCCATATCAATCTACAAATGATAGAAAAGTGCAGATGGAACTTGGGGGAAATTCCATCCCCAACACACCCAATCTTTAAGGCTCATGTCAGATAATATAGATTGATTCAAGCATGATCCATCTCAAAAAAGAATTTCCATAATGAGAACCTTCTATTCTAATGGATTCAAGGAAAAAAAACAACAAAAAAAAAACAAAACCAATGAACATGAAGTAATACATAAAATTGAAGAAATAAAACCTAGGGTAATAATCTCAAGTTGAATTTATAATTATTCGTGTATTGATTAACCATCCTTGTGAACATATATTTTCAAATTTCAAGGTATGTTTCAGAAAAAAAATTCTGTGGACATATTTTTAATGTTTTATTTAATATTTTTCATCCATCCATGCACTAATTTCATCACTCACATTATCCTATATCAAATAGTCATATCTATACACATGATCTTTGTCAATTTCATATTCCTCCTCCTCATTAGAGATCACAATAGGTTCAACTGAATTGTTTGGAATCTCATCATCTTTCCTAGAGGCTTGAAGGGATCTTGAGACTATTGTTCATTCAATATTAGAATAGTCTCTATGTTTCCTAGTTTTCTATGTACTTGGGGTAATGAATCCATAAAAATCCACCATTTATTTATTTTTTCCTTTCCTAGCACTTGATTTGAGATAATATTCCTCAATTATATATGATTGATCTTTTTCTTCCTGAAAAGAATCATCAGAGAGGTCTCATTATTCCTTTTCATTTGTGTCTTGTGAATCAAGTTGATTAACTTGATCCTCCTCCATGGAAACAAGAAAAGTATTGGTACTAGTGATAGTAAGAATAACATCCACAAATAATTCTTTATTTCCAATAGGTTGTGCAATAATGACCAAATTTTCCTTATTCACATAATTATTTTTCCCTTCATTAGAAATCAATATGGGCTAGCATTAGTCCTGTAACAAAAATTATCCCCATATAATCCAAAATTTTGTTTTCCTTTTTCACACCAAGTGGTTCTCTTAACCTCAGAACCATTATTTTTCTAGCCACAAACATTGGAGGCATGTCCAAGATTAAAGCATAGATTAAACTAATCTGGAATCCTTTCATAAACATCCTCCTGAGAGAATCCATATTCACAATTATGGATCTAAATGTGACATGGTATAACCTTATATATATCAATTTCTACAAAAATGTTATTTTTTTGTAAAAAAATATTTTTCACTATTCACAAAAAAATCAACTACCTCAAAAAAATATATTAAAATTCACCCTATGTTAAATTATATATGATGAATCCAAAAAATAATTATTATTTATCAAATTAAAATTATAAAATTTTAAAAATTAACTTATAAATTAAACTATGTAATACATGAAAAATGATGTAGTTAAAATAATAAATATTTCATTTTTGATTGAAAAAATTATATAAAATTATTTATAAAACTATGATGAATATGAATCCATAAATTATTACATATAAATTATAATATTGATTCATTAATAAGACTTCATAGGTTTTTAAATTCTTCCTCCCTTTAAGAAAATTTTTCCTCACAATTTAATTCATTTCTTAAAGAAGTTAGAGTATTTTTCTATAATAACACTTTTTTATTCCCATATTACTTCCTCAATTAGTAATTATTTTATAAAACTACAACATAAAGATTCAATTTATTATTCAATACCAACTCTCTATGATCTAAAATCTAAATTGAATTTTCCTCATAGAAAAGATTCTCTTCCAACTGTACCACCTCAGGGATTAAAACATGATATGCATCACATATATATTTCCTAAACAATGAAAAATGAAACACATCCTATACTTGAGATAAAATCATAGGTAGGTATAATAAAAAATAAAATTACCCCACTTTTTCTAAAACTTCATATGGTCTAATAAAATGTTGACTTTTCTTTTCCATTTTACCAAAATGTATAACACAATTCTATAGAGATATTTTAAGAAAGAAATGATCACCTATATTAAATGAAAGGTATTTCCTCTTGTTATATGTATAACAATTATTACTTCTATGAGCTTCCCCCAGGTGATTCAGAATCATATTTATCTTATCCACTATTTCTTTTACCAGTTATAGTCCGAAATATTGTACACTTCACTCTCTTAGGTAGTTTCGAATGATCAAAAACACCAAAATTTGTTTCTAATAATTTCATTTCATAGATTTGAACATTTCTATTTTAGATAATTTTTCATGGTAGTACTAGACAAAACTTAGGAATAAAGAGGAGCATAGAAAGCGTTTTTGGATCCCCCCACCGACTGGCACCAGTGACTACCCAATGTTGTTGGGATAGAACAAAAAAAATAGCCATTGGAAGTAGTCCACACAAGCATATTTTTTCTTTATAATGACTCTATAAAACCCTTATGTCCTCAAGAACCATTATAGATCCCTAGAAAATATATATACACCCCTTGGGTGCATATAAGGAAATGGTTCACTTATTCGAAGATTATGTTTCTATATTACCTTCTCTAGAACTCTATGAAGTTTTCTTATTATATTCAAGCTATCTTATACAATTTCCACTCTCTCTTTTATTTTTTCTCTAATTCATTACGATTAGTTAGTGGAGTTTGTGATTCAAATGAATTTCACAAAATAAAATCTCATATTTGTTTTATTTTTGTTCTTTATTGGTTGTTAAATCAATGAGATATTAGGTTTACTATCTTGGTACTTAAATCAATGGGATTGGATGCTCACAACCTTAAGTTAGGGGGATAGGTGATAAATTACTTTAAAGTGAGGAATATTGGTTCCTTTATTGGTCCTTAAATAAATTTATTTACATTGTAAATATTTTCTTTGGGTACCATTGAACCCAAGGGAGTATAATTCCTCCAAATTACTTGGGGACAAATACGTTGACTCCTTTAATGGGTGATTGTCTAACTTTATTATCAAACTCTCTTATGTTATTAATTAAATATACACCACATGTAACTCTTATAATTTTAGTTTATCACTTTAATTATTTTTATATCATATTATTTAGTTTTAATTTATAATAATTTTTTAAAATAAAATTCACACCCTCTTTTCATATTTACTCTAGACAACAACAACAGCTTTCTTTAACTAACTACATCCATACATGCTAGAGTTTGATACCTCTTTCTATATAATTTCTCAAAATGTTCCATCTATATAGTGGATTGAAAACTTTTTTTATAATAAAAGTATACCAATGAAAGTTTTTGAACCTAACTTTTCTAGTAATCCAATGATAAATATCAAATTATATCTTCTAAAGTCTAATCCATTTACTCTGTCTATTAGTCATATTGAAGATGAAATTTGGTTTTCAAATTAAATTCAGTACACAAAATTTTTTGAATTTATTTCCAAAAATTTGAGGTAATCCTAGGATCAAGATTCAATATAATAGAGAAAGGTATTATATGAAATATGAATATCTCTTTAAGGTAGAGTCTAGAAAGTTGAACCAGAGACATATTATCTATAATAAGAATAAACTGCATATATATAGTCAATAAATCAACAATAATCTAAACTAAATTATTACCTTGATATGTATTTAGTAATTACAACATGGAATACATGGATATATTATTCCATTTCTATTCAGGTTTAGGAAAATATGAATCACCCCTTTCGGTAGTTTTCACTCAACTCAAACCTATTGATGAGTAAAATATTTCATGATATAGTCAATAAAGGATTTATTCATTCCATCCCAAAAATGATATTTCTAAAGGTTTCTATACATTTTTGTGCTACTAAGATGAACATGAAATAGAGATCCATGAGGTTCAGTCAACAATTCATTCTTCAACCGTTAATAAATTACTACAAACAACCTATTTAGAAATTTTATAAAACCTCTCTGTTAATGTTAAATTTAGGTAACTTACCCTTTTTAACAAACTCTACTATTTCTGGTAAACCGTGATATTCTTCCGAATCATTCTTAATTCTGTCTAACAAAGATGAATGCACCAACACTTAGACCAAAATAGGGGGAGAACCTAGGTAAATAATTTCAAGGCCAACACTCATTAAATAATTAACCAAAGGATATTGTTTGAAATGTATCATATCTAATGATGCATTATATTTTTACTAAATACATCAAATACCTTATTTTATTTACCAAATAATAGTGAATTATGCAATCTTAATCATTTATTAGCTACAAACTTATCTTATATTCCTTGATTATCTTTTTTAGGTGAATATATATTTTAAAATATTATGGTTAGTATATATTTCATATTTACCCCATATAAAATATCCATTTAATATTTTAAATCAATAACCACTAATGCAATATTAATATGATGTGTAGTGTAATTACACTATTATATTTTCAATGATGTGGAGCATATGAAATTACCTGATCATTTTACATCAAGAAACAACAATTTTCATGCAAATAAGAATAAATATAAATAATAAACCCACAATGTCTATATGTAAAGGATAACACTAGAGTATTAACCAATATTATATTCAATTCCTAGAAACAATCATCACATTACTTTATCAAGATGATTTTAACATAGTTATTTATCTGGATAAATGAGAAGTGTTTTAAAAAACTAATTGGTATTAACCCGCTAATACAAGAAAAAAATTGAATCTCAGTGACACATCCAGGTCTCAGATACTCTTAAAATACTTTAGTTTTAGTAGGATCAATAATAATTCTATATTTAGAAAGAATATTCCCAAAGAATAGAATCTATTGTAACCAAAATTCACATTTTCTTAATTCTCCATAAAAATTATTTTATTTTATAGTACACATAACTATCCTTAGATGTGTTTCACGATCCTCATGAATTTTTAAATAAACTAAAATTTCATTAATGAAAACCCAAAATAAATTATCCCGATACTCCTAGAAAACTCAATTGATAAGATCAATAAATAAAAAGGTGTATTTTTCAACCCGAAATGCATAACCAAAAACTCATAATGGACATACCAGGTATGAAATTACATTATTATAATTTATTTATATTTTACCTTCAACATGAGATACCCATACTTGAGATCAATCTTAAAAAAATACTGAGTACCCTAGAGAAACAAGTCATTGATATGAGGTAATAAATTCGTATAATTAAAAATTATGTTAATGAGTGATCTATAATAAATAAAAAGTTTCACAGAAACATCCTAATTTTTAAGAAAAATGTTGATCACCTAAGGTGAAGTGATATATGGATGAAATTATTATCAAGAAACTCTTGTAACTACATTTTCAATTCCAAAAGGTCTAATGGATCTATTTGATAAGGTTGTTTTGAAGTTTTTTTAGTATCAAATACTAAGAAAATAGTAAATTTAACCTCCCAATCTGAAAAACACATGAAAATTCATTAGGAAATAAATCCCAATATTCAATTACTACTAGAACATCACAAATTTTAATAGTTTAATTGTTTTCAATAAAATGTACAAGATACTATTCAATCATATCATTAATTAGTTTATCAGATTCTTGATATATTATTAATTGTATAAATTGATTATTATATAAAAAATAAAACTTATTTTAAAAAACAACTTCTATAGATTTGGAATATATTTTAGTATGATAAAATGAAATCCAATCTATACCAAAAATAAAATCAAACTATATAATGGGAATTCCAGTAACATCTACAAGTTATTCATTCAAAAAATGATAATAATAAGATTCATATAAATAATTGTGTCCTTAATACTACCCCTATGAATTTTTATTAAAATATATGAATTAATTTCTTGAGATGATATTTACATTATAATTTAATATTTAAAAAAAATAAAAAAATATTTGGATATTGAATCAAACAATAAATTGGAATAATATGAATAATAAAATAATGAACCTATAACTGGTTCATTTTAGAGTCCCACATATATCTTAGTAATAGAAAAATAATTGTATAGAACTTATTGTTTTTGATATCGATGATTACCACCTTGAGTAACTAACTTTATATACGAATTAACCTAATAACCCAAATCATTACAACTAAAACATATCAGTAATGGTTGGTTATATATTTTACTATTATCGGTCTTATCATAGTTCTCTTTCAGTCATGAGAAACATTATTTATCTTACAACATCAATAAAAAACTTATAATAATATCAAACATTCTTAAAAAAATTCATTTTTTTGACATTTGGAACATTATAGAGGCATACCACTAGATTCATTTGTTAACTGATTATCCATTAATTTAGAACTTGAATACTTATTATTATCATTGTCACAGAGTACAAGAAAAGACCCCAGACCGAGTATCCTAAATCTCATAATTTGTTTATTATGTTGGAACAAGATACAAGGAACAACATCATAAGGGAACAAATAATTTAGCAGTCTTGGAAAACTAGATACATACTATAATCTCATATACATTTGAAAATATATAAAAATAAATTATTTTCATTTAGAATATCATTATTATATTGAACAATCCTTACATATTAATCATAGTACACTTCATGGTATACTGGGTAAAGAAAAAAAATAAAGGGTGAGACCAGATGTTCATTAAGGGTTACATACAATAAAAGATGTCACAAGTAAATAAGGCACAATCAGTATACCAAGGTAAATAATTGAAAACATATTCCATTTAATAAATAACATGGGAATAAAGAATAATATGTTAGGAGTAAATTAATATCAAATTATTCAATATTAATAATCACTTGAGATTGGAACTTATCTATGGAAACTTTTCAAAATAATCCCATGGACATCAATAACTGATTTTATAATGTTGTAATTCATAATTCAAGTCACCTAAAACTTAACATTGATAAATTATTGAAATAAATATAAAAATACCATAAAGTAATTATTCCAAGACATATATATAAATGGGTAAGGAATTTTCCAAATATCTAATCTAATTTATGTCATGATACCTACCAATATATTAAAAGGCTATACAATTTCAGGTCTCACCCATCAATTAATAAGTATAATGAATTCACCATTTTAATAAATAATACACCTCAATCAAGATGCCTTAATAATGAAAAAAATATACATATAGAAAGAACTAGCATACAATATTTTAATTTCATAAGTCAAACAGATCATAAAAAAACCAGATAAAGAATAAAGTTGGTATCATTACAATATAAACCAATGTGGTATAAGTAAAATAATGTTCTATTATTTTAGATGAATAGAAAAGTACTATAAAAATATCATTAAAACATTTCATGATAAAAATACTCTTTTTACTTTGAAAATAAATTTTAAAATATAAACATTTAAAAACTATTATGGAAAAAAATATATTTTAAAAAAAACCATGGATAATTTTAATATAAGATTCAAATAATTGATAAATAATGATGATGAAAAATTATATTCATACCATATAAGTTAAAAAAACATTCCTTCCATACTTTTATAATAAAAATAAAAAATAATCTCATTTAGAAAATGGTTAGAAGATTACTTTTAAAAAAATTAAAAGTAAAAAACGGGTGAAAATTTATTTAATAATTAATTGGATAATAGTAAAAAAAATATTTTAAAATATTTATGGAAAATATTTAAAAGGAATAAAAATATTTCTGATCAAGTTGAAAAACAAAGTCGGATTTCCTAAAAAAATCACTTCATTATCTTGAGTACATAGAGATGAAAATGAAAGGAAAACTTATAATTTCATTAAATAAATATATTAGAATAAAATATATTTGTTATAATATATAAATCTCAAATAATTATCCCATTGGATACTTAAAAAACAATCCTAAATATTGATGATAATAAAATAATAAACCATTACCTTTGGTCCAACTTCCCTCAAATGTGTTTGGAATTCCTATATAATAAATATAGACATATTATAAATATATTATATGACCATATTTATATATATCATACCATATATGATTTACTTATAACCTTTTATCACCTGTTTATAAACAATTCTTTATTAAAATAACTGTTTTGGGTGATAACTTCTTTGTTTTTCTATGCATGTTTTGGTTCAATAGTTTTGGACCTTGTACTCTGATCATGGTTCCATTATATCAACAATTATAATCTTGATTTAAATATAATATATATTAATTATATATATATAGTTATAATCATCCCTAAAATTCTTAGATAGAATAAGTAATTACACCATTCATGGAGACGGTAGGTCGTGCGTACCCATAAACACAATTTTCATTTTTCGAAGGATAGAGAAAAAGAAAGAAAAATAATAACTCATTTTTAAAGGATAAATTTTATATCATATATATCTAATATATTATTTAAATATATCCTTATTAACATCCATATAGAATAGAAACAAAAAAAATCACAACACTTTGTGGAGGTGGTAGTCCATATGTATGCATGATCGACCTTATCTTTTTTCTACATATTGGATGGTAAGAAATTAGAAATGTTAATATAATTAGAAAATATTAATTATTAATATCATATATAATCATTAAAACCATCATAATACCCATCCATAAAATATGGTGAGTAAAAATTAATTGTATCATTACTTGGAGGTGGTAAGCCATACATATTCTAAAGTGCTACTTTCACATACCATTTGATGTAAAAGAGGGTTAATAATGATGGTTTTATAATAATAATAACATTTTTGTATATTGAGGATAATTAAATTATTATTTTATAATAAATATAAAAAATTTAGAGGAGGTAAAAGAAGAAATAAATTGAAAGAGGTTGGGTAAAATGATAACTACTTCTTTGAGAGACCACTTTTAGATAATTTCTTATGGAATATAAGGTTGGAATTTTGGGAATATAGTCACCTATATAACTTAGATATTAATTTTATAGTATAAATTGGTAGGTATTTTCTAATTTATCTTGCTCAAAGTAGTGTAAAAAATTGTGATAAAGGAGTGTTTTTTACAAGGTAATAGATAGACACTCTTGGAATATCTTATGAGATTAAAATATAATAAATTCATTATCCTGAAAAATGTTTCTAAATAGACCTAGATTCAAATATAAGATAATATATGGTTGAAATATCTTTAAAAATTAAGGTTTTTTATAGGTTAAAATTTTATTTGAAACATTATCTTTTGATTAAACCCATTAGTTAACCTATTTTACCCTTATCTAGGGTAACACCAATTTCAAAAATAAAGAGTCATAATTCTAATTATAATTTAAAATTTGGCCCATAAATTACCAAGTGATGAAATTTTAGACTATATATTATTACCCAAGTACCCTTTCCATATTTTATTATTTTCAAATAATTTAATAATAAATTTTTTTATAAATTATTATTGATGTAATTTTTGACACAATTCATTTAATTTGATTTTAAGAACATAAAGACAATTATGGAACTAAAATATAATCCCTTAAAAAATCACTAATATGTTATAGTTATCAATAAATTCATGATATTCAAAAAATATCCAGATTTAACTACTTTTAATATTTTTAAAATAGTTTATTTTATTTTTCTATTAATTGAATAAATATTGTGTAAGTGTTGAAAAAAACATTTAAGCTATTTATTCAATCACTAAAAATTATAAATAAATAACCATAATAAGAATAAAAAAAATTATGTTCAAAATAAAAAATTATGTTCAATAAAAACATATTCTTATCCGTATGTGTTCATATAAAGAAATAAAAAAATATATATCGATATTTGGGAAATTTCTTTACTTAAGATAATATAAATGTCATTACCAAAGTCAAATGGCACCAAAATTCCATATATTAGAATTTTTTATGGATATACCTAAAATAATATGATTAAATTAAATAAATATAATTGTTTGGTTTATTTTTAAAGCTTTATAACATTATTTGTAATGTCAATTAATTGATTTACCCTTTACCGATTTGATAAATTTTTCAATGGTTACTATTTATAATGCCTAAAATTAAAAGGGATATATTTTTAAAATTTAAAACTATTGATTACAAATATATTATAAATTTTAAATATTCAATTTATATAAGTGGTATAAATTTATTTAAGATAAAAAATTAAATGAAAATAAAAAATATTTTTTAGTAAAATATGTTTTTAATTATAAAACATTTTTAAAACAAATTAAACCACAAAATTGATTATAATGAACATTATTTAATTATTTATAATATAATAGAACTAATTTTATATTTATTTATTTTTATATATAATGGATCTTTAAAAATTCTTGAAATTTATTTTTTTAATAAAATACAGTATTTTTCTTCACTCATTAGAAAATTAATATTTTGAGAAAAATCTAAAAAAATTAGACGTATAATAATTTTAACATTATTATTAGAAATTGATATCATTTTTTTCAAATAAAATTTCTAAAATATCTAAACATTAATTATAATATTCACTGATATAAATGAATAAAAACAATTTGTAAAGAAAACATATTTTGAAGAAAAATATTTCTTTTCTAAAAATTGAATTCTTATTTTCTAAGAATTAATAAATTTTTATTGAGTAGGTACTCTATGTGTATATATATTAATATATATTTCATATTGTTTTTAATCATATTTTTACCCACCAATTAAATAGCTAGGTTATAATTTTATATTTAAATAATAATATTTTGTGGTTTGACTAAGATTAGTGTTACTTGTTATATATGCTATCAATCATAGTTTTCTTTAAAATATCAGGGTGTCACATTCTACCCCATTTAAAAAAAATGAACCCTTGATGTTTTAACTTTTTATTAGTAATTAATCTTTTGAAAATTGAAAATAACTTTTTCTAAAACCCACATCATAAAATAGGTTAATAAAACATCCTCTTAAAAAGAGGGAAAGTTAAATAAAAAGGTCATCTGGAATAACACAAAACTATGTTTTATAATAGGATAACATTATTAGTAAGTGAAAATATGGTCATGGAGGATAAAAATAACACCCAAGGACTAATAGGGAGAGATTTAGGACATAGTCAACAGATAGTTAATGACCGAAAAATAAAAAATATGTAATTGTTGAAAGGACCAATGATTCGTTGAAAATGAATGTAAATGTATATAATTTTTATTTGAATATCCTTTTCCCTAAATTTTATGTATTATTTTACTATCAAGATTTAGAACACCATGAAATATAATTATTTATGTATTTATACTTCATAGGAATAAAATCATCCATTGGTTGTGCTTTGATCAATTTCCACTTCATCTCTTATTCCAAGAAATGAATACACAAGATGAATTTTTCATTCCGAAAGCACTAAAATTAACTTTTAATAGAACAAAAATTCCATAAAATAATGAAAATTCATTATTTATGTCTGTAAATATTTACCAAAACCAAAATTCTTATCACAAGTTATCGAATATAATACATTAGTCTCTAAAACCTTAATAGTAACACCCAAAGTTCAACATAATTCATTCCAAAAATTGCTAACCTTAAGGCTCTTCCAAAATACATATAACCAAATTTAAATTCCTAAAAAATAGAGGGAATGTCAATAAATTTATAAAATACACTTAATATTTGTTCTCCAAGAAACATATAGTATTTCTTAATGTCCCATAAAACATATATTAATATCTAGATCATATATTCCCATAAAATACGACCATAAAATGAATCACCCTAAAATCATAATGAAAACATTCATGATTCCAAAAATAATCTCTATATTTATTCCATAAATAAAATATCAGATTACTAAAGATATTCCCTAAATCTAAAAATGCAATAAATTTCAAGAATGCCACTATTAAATTAAGAATCAGTTCTGAGTTAACTATTATTATCCTTTTTTACTTTATCAATATAAATCAACTATTTATATAAAATAAATATTATTATCTCAAGATCGATCACATATTAAGGGTTATCTTTTTCTCAACCATTTGTTTTTCCATAAAATATCACCTCACTATTAAATCGATTTTCTAAGTCATGAGCATCATTTAACATATACCATCAAATAATTAAAGAAAAAACATTATAGAATAATAATAAGATGTTTCATGATTATTATAACCAAAATATCATTTACATAACACTTTTATAACATAATTATAAAATCACAGTACATAAAACCTTCAATCCTTTCACATGGAATATTTCCTTCCATGGTATGGGAGTTATCATTGGATTTGGACATTGACCTGGGTAATGTTCATGTTATTAACATATAAGACATCGAAATACTTAGAAATCCATTTCCCTATAATCTTAATTTCATTATATAATTTTTTTCCTTTGTGAAATTCCAAGGGGCATCTCATTCAACATTTATAACATGAATGAAACTTCACCTTCTTTTCTCCATGATCTTCGTTACCTAATCTCTCAGAAATATATATCCTCATCTTATTTGGTGAGTTTGAGAGTTTGTTAAGGTGAATGTTTTTAATCATATATCATGATAAATTATTAGGCACAATCAAAATATCTTTCACTGTAATCATCATCCCATTTATTTTCTCAAAATAACCATATTTTCCATCACATTCCTTATTAACATGGTTCCTTTTGGATCAATACATCAACTAAAACCAGAAAGAATATTATGTGAAAAAATAATCATAGTATAAAACAACATAATCATGAATATAATTTATAGGATTTCAAAATCATGAAACATACTTTTCAATACAAGGCACCCTTGGTTTAACCTAGGTCATTCACGGGCATCATCTATACAAATACTTTATAATATTTTATAAAGAAATTGTAAATTAACCCAAGAATAATCCTCAAAAATATCAAACTTGGTGGTAAATAAGGATATACTTACCATGAATTATAATTATGGTTAAGATATAATCAACAAACGTTTTGTTAGGTTATTACCCTTATACGCATCTATGTTAAAACCACGAACACTTAATGTATCCAAATAGGTATGCATTGCTACTGAAACCACATATTCTTTACCTTACCAAAAAATTTATAATATTAACCTACAATTAGACATATCCTTAAATAGTCTCATAGTATTATGTTCCATAATATATATTTTCCTAAATAAAGTTCCCATGGTATTTTCTAAACATCCATTGAAACTAACTTTAAAGACCCAAACCATAAAAGCACAAATCTAGTGGTTAATTTATTAAAATTGATAATATATATAAGAAATCAAATCTTGAATGACTAAATATTTTAGTATTCCTAGTAAAGTAGATACATACTTGAATCTCACATACATTTGAAAACATAAAAAAATTATGTAATTTCAGAATAATAATTATAAATATCATATATAAACATTAAACCCATTACAATACCCATCTATAAAATACAAAGATGAAAAAATTGTTGTGTCACTATGTGAAGAAGGTAAATCATAAGTACACATGAGAGATGCTTTCACTTACCATTTTATAAAAATATGGTGAATAATGGTGGTTTTATAATCATAATATAATTTCACTATATTGGGGGTATTAAAGTTATTATTTTATGGTAAATACGATATATTTATAATAGGTTTAAGAAAAAATAAATTGAAAGATGTTCGGTAAGATGATTACCTCTTCTTCAGGAGGCATCCTTTAGATCCCTTCTTATAGAACATATGGTTAACCTTTTTTAAAGAAAAGAACCTATGGAATGTTTATAAGGATTATATAAAGATAAACAATCCATTCTGGTTTAATATATATCTTTCAATGTGGTGTAAAGAATTGAGATAATGTGGTGTCCTTTTATAAGGCAGGGGAATGACACTCTTGGAATTTATTAAAAGATTAAAATATAATAAAGAATTTCTCAAGAAGAATTATTAAAAATGGCTATAGATTAGATTATAAGGTAAAATATCATTGAAATCTTATTAAACAATTAAATTTGGACAATTATATGTGCTATTTTAAACCGTTTCTTTTGGTTTAACCATTTAGTTAACTTGGTTTAAATAAACACTATAGTTAATTTATTTTAACCTTAACTGCAACAACACTATTTCCACTTTAATGGGTGATAATTTTAATTATAAGGTGAAACTTTGACGACAAATGGATAAGGGATAAAATCATGCAACTCATTTTATACCCCTTATCTTATTTAAAATTTTTATGGTTTTTAAAAAATTTAATAAAATATTATTTTTATAAAACATCATTAATGTTATTTTTGACACTATTCATTTAATTTTGAATTAAAATTTTAATAAAAATAAGGAATTCAAATAAAATCCCTTAAACATCCCTAATATGTTATATTTATCAATAAAAGTCTTGGGATGTAATAATGCATCCAAATTTTATTAGATTTAATATTTTTAAAATCATTTATTTTATTTTTTATTAATTAAAGAAATACCCTGTCAATGTTTTTTAAGAATTTAAGCTAATTATTAAATAAATAAAAATTAAAAATAAATTACCATGATAAAAATAAATAAATTATGTTCAAAATTTACCTTTATATTCATTGATAAAATATTCTTACTTGTATGTTAACATATAAATTAAATTAAAATAAAGAGAGAAACATTTTGGGATTTTCATTACGTAAGATAATATAAATGTCATTACCCTTTATCGATGCAATAAATTTTATCATGATTATTATTCATAAAGTGTAAAAATAAAAGGTAAATATTTTATAAATTTGAAAATTATAATCCTAAATATTGTTCTCAATTTTTAAGATTCAATTTCTAAAAGTGGAAGAAATTAATTTAAGAAACAAATTCAGAACACAATGAAAAATATTTATTTTTTTTTCTTTAGAAAAATGTATTTTTAGGTATAAATATATTTTTAGGAAAAAATCAGCAACAAAATTGATTCCAATTAATTTAATTTGATTATTAACAATATAAGATAAGTAATTTTCCTTGTATTTCATTTAAAAAAATTGAACTTTGTAAATTCTTAAAAAAATGATTTTCTATAAAAAAAGTTTTTTCACCATTCACTAGAAAATCAATATTTTTTGAAAAATCCTAAAAATTTAATTGATGATAATTTTAACATGATTAGTAAAAAAATTATATCATTTATATTAAATAATTTTTTTAAAATTTCTATTAATTATTAATAATTTTATTTAAAAAACAATAAAAACCATTTTTAAGGAAAATATATTTTGAAGAAAAAAATGTCTATTAAAAATTGAGTTTTTATTTTATGAGAATTAATACATTTTTATCAAATATATCATATATATATATATTAATATGTTTAATCCAATTCTTACCCACCAATTCAATAACTAAATTATAATGGTCATATTTAAATATTAATATATCGTGATTTTTTAAGTTCAACATTGGAGGTTGCATACACTCTATGACATAGTATTATTTCAAAATCTCAAGGCGTCACAATATATATGTTTTAGAAAACTCGATATCAAATTTTTCAGTAAATCTAATAACATCCTCATTATTTTTAAATTCAACACAGGAAAAAGATCTTCATTAACATCATTTTAGTCATGTGTAATACTTATCAATTTTTTTTGTGATGGTCTAAAATGATATTTGGTGCATATGTTGCTAGTCTGATAAAATAATATTTGTAAGTAGTCACTAATTCATATTCATTTTTCTAAAAATCTAAAAATTTTCTTTCCATTTTATATTCTATAAATTTAGGAAAATCATTCCCAAGAAAAGTATCTTTAAAGATCATTCACTTCATACTATCAATCTCATCCAATTACTTAGTATTCCTAAACAGAGACCATTATTGTCATGACCCCCTCCTCACAAGGTGTACCCCTCCTGGGCCAGAAATGTGTGAAGGGGGATAATGACCCCCTGAGTCCCACGTCCAGTAGGCCCTGACATGTAAACTAGCACCGAGGGTATAATAAACAAACAGATGTGAGGCATTACCCTCCAAGAGAACACATGCGGAAGAGAGATATAAGATAGACACCAAACAACTCCAACTCCAACAAAAATATAAAAAAATCCCAAGTACACCTATGTAATGGCATGAAAAACTACTACAACTGAAAGGGGATAACTACATGTACCCAAAAGAAAGTAAAAGCAACAACAACCACATGCCTGAATGACTCCTACAATCCCCAGCTAGTAGAAGACATCTTGATCTCCATCTTTCTCCAAGTGACCTAAAAACAGTTTATATATACATAGGGTGAGAATAAAAATATACTCAGTGGGATCCTCCCTGAAGCCTCTCATGAAAAAGTAAAGAAAGCATGCTAAAGAACAGTGAACAACAAGTGAAACTAACTCATCACCTAAACGGGTATACTAAGTTCCTAGCCTCACCATGGTTACTCTCACTAAGTAATGAATACAATAGTATATAATATAATAAAGAATATTAAGGGTAACCTGCTACTATTTCTCAACTGGTTTACCCTTTTTCCCCAACGTCACACTTCCTAAGCATCTATCTCAAAAAAGTCTTTCCCACAGTCACCTAGGCGAAGCACCAAAACATGCACCTCGTGCGATAAAACCACCACGTCCACACATAAAAGTAACCATGTAGTTTCCTAGAGCCACCACAGCTCGTATAACATGTATCATACATCAGGCATTATACCTCAAGCCAATACAGCCCACACACCGAGTAAAAATCCTCGAGCCATCATAGCCTATACACGTTACACCTATAGTAGTCCATAGGATACTATATCCATAATTTATGTGTGTGAATAACCACAAGACATTACATCCCTCTACACACATATATGGGGAAAACTAACCTCTGTGCCTATCTGCACAAGTAACTACCAAGAGAAGAGAGCAGGGCCAAAGGGGGTAGTCAGCCATCCATCCTCCCAGCGGAATGTTGGGGAAAACACCCCCAGGGCTCAGAATCCCTGGGGTGTTAGTTTCCCTAACTTAAGGGGTGGAGTAGTGTATAGAAACACAAAAATTAAAAAATATTCTATAGCTCAAAACCACACTATGGGTATAACCTATTCTTAGACTCAACTACAGATAATGTCTCTCAGATTACCAGCTGACACTTCTAAGAGTAGGTATCCTATAATCCAACAACCATTTAAAGATATTTATTACATTACTTCATTCCATTTTTATAAGTTCCACTTTATATTAATTAATTTATTGAACATTAATTAACCATTAACAATTCCATGTTAAATTTCATCAGCATCACACCGAAAGTCCACAATCCCTTTAAAATTATAACCTCAGCGTTGCATCCCAGCAAGTTACAACCCCATGGGTTAACATCATTTATTCAATTATTTATTTACATCATTACCTTCCCATATTCCCATGATTTCTGGAAAACATTATATGATACTAAACACAAGGGGTCTCAACATAGTGAGTAGATGAACTACCCATCAAGTCTTTACCACCTATAGCAAGAGCATAGACCCATCCTCACTTGAGAAGCTAAACACAAAAAGCACATGGCATACCTCATGCGTCTTCACCCATTTTAGAAGAAGGGTAATAAATAACTACTTCCTTGATCAGTGGGGAAAGTAAAGAAGATAAAAAACCAATAATAATCAGTAAAAATCCAAAAATTCACATCCCACCCATTTAATCATCCTTGGTGTCCTCCCCGACACCCACATGCATAAACTGATGCATCTCTCCTCTCTATGCATCAACTACTTCCACAACCAGTAGGCCTCCATGCCCCTACATATCACAACAGCCATCCAGGCTCACATCACAACACAAGCAGTTGGAAAACAAACATTATATCAATTGGGCTCTTGGCCCTTAAACAAGCAAGAGGATAACTCATAACCCTATAAGGAATTATCTTTTATCCAACAACCAGTTCTTTAATCCATCTTAGATTAACCGATTTATTATTTGTAGGTTCCAAATTCAAGAAACCTAACCAGTAAGCTATCACAAATAATTAAATTTTCTTACTACACCAATTTGATTAACATCGAATTAAATCAAGAAAAACCAAATTCATTTACATGAATCTTTATATTTAGCCAAAAAATTATCAATTAATTATGGATTTACATACTTTACCAATTTCCATCATGAAAGAAAGCTAAACATGGAAGCATTGATATCACACTATATAGAAAAACAATAGGTAATAACATATGATCAATATCAATTTATTTATCTGGTTTAAATATTTATTATGTCATTTCCATTGTGATCTAGTGGGATAAAACATGCTAACTATATAGTTGCATGTAAAAAAAGAGAAGAAACGAATCCCCTACCTCAAATGGTTCTTTTAATTCTTTATACGAGAACGATCCACACAAAGGATCATGATTGCCTCCTCCTGCAACAACTATATCCACCCAAGGATGTCGTGGTACGACCAAACCAACTGAAACCCAAGAAAACTCCATTAGACGTTTGAAGATCACATACTATAACAGGGTTAGGAAAAACAGAATGAGATTAACCCAAGGGAATGATGATAAAACATACCTTTTATCGATAAAGGATCGACACTTGCTGCTTGCACCAAAATAGGGGGTGCACATGCAGCAATAAGAAACTTCAAGGGGAAACGATCTGAGGATTAAGGTTCGATGACACTCCTCCAATGAGGTGAAGTAAAGGTTCAAGTGTCTCGCACCAGAGAACATAAAGGTAGAACAAGGGAGGAATATATATCATCCCTTTAGAAGATTTAACGGAGCAATAGTTTAAGATACGGTAGATTTTCCATTAAAAGTGGATCGCATTAAACCACATGGTTTGACCAGGTAATAAAATCCTAGGACTTAGGAAAATTAATATAGAAGTTATGCAATTTTATTTGTCCTTAAATCCCTTAACACAAGGCCTTGAATGCATTTTACGTCAAAGAAAACATCAAAGGGGTGAAACTGTAGGAAGCTGGAAACATTGTTCATGATTCTGGAAACATTGTACACCTACCGATCTTGGAAACATAGTAAATGATTCTGGAAACACTGTACACTCACCAATCCTGGACTCACCAATCCTGGAAACACTCTTCACAAAATGACTCATTGATCCTGGACTCAACGATCCTAGAAACACTATTCATGTAATGACTCACAGATCCTGGAAACACTGTTCATGGAATGACTCACCGATCCTGGAAACACTATTCACAAAATGACTCACCGATCCTAGGCTCACTGATCCTCAAAACACTATTCATAGAATGACTCACCGATCCTGTACTCACTGATCTGATGGTACTGTTCATAGAAAGACAAACATATCTGGTCGTACTATTTACTGAATGACAGACTGATCCGATGGAACTGTTCACATCGGTCTCACCGATGGAAGTGTTCATATCGGTCTCTCCGATGGAACTGTTCACATCAGTCTCACTGATGGAACTGTTCACATCCGTCTCACCGATGGAACTTTTCACATCGGTCTCACCTATGTAACTGTTCACATCGGTCTCACCGATGGAACTCTTCACATCGGTCTCACTGATGGAACTATTCACATAGGTCTCGCCAATGGAACTGTTAACATTAGTCTCACCGATGGAAATGTTCACATCAGTCTCATTGATGGAACTGTTCAAATCGGTCTAACTGATGGAACTATTCACATCAGTCTCCTCGATGGAAATTTTCACATCAGTCTCACTGATGGAAATATTTTCAAAATTGGAAAATTGAAAATGTGTTAGGGATAAGTCACCTTGACCTCTGAGAACACCTCAGACACCAGATTTTCACAAAGGAAAGGACTGTAGAGGTCTGTGCCGTTACATTAGATACATATCAAAACATTATCATCCTCAAGAATTCAAAACCAACCTAAAAGGAAACAGAAAAGAAGTCTGAACAACCACCCAACAAGATACCTCTCAAAAAAGATCAAGCCATAAAAAGCAACCAAGAAAGGCATCTCGTAAACACGAAAGGTCTATAACCAAAAAGGGAACATCATTACATGAAAAGAGTTAAAAATCAAACAACTATGGGTACTGAGAACATATATGTGACTCATGTTCCCAGGTACTCCCCTCCATGCCACCGTGTCGCCACAAGACACGAACTAAAAAGATAGAATGCCCATGAAACACCTTCTCTTTGCGGTCTTAGATCTCCCTAGGTCGCTTCTCAAAGGTTGCATCATCATCAACATTGATCTATCGCCAATAGATGACGTGGGAATCATTATAAAGATAACAATGGAGCTGTGATACATGAAAAACATTGTGTATCTGGCTCGTCTATGGGGGAAGTAATACTCGATATTCCAAGGATCCAACATGATCCAAAACCTCGAAAGGCCCAAAAAACCAAGGAGAAAGGATACTCTCATGACCAAACCTTCACTACCCATGACGGGGAGTCACCTTCAGAAACACGTGATCCCCAAAATCAAACTCTAAGGATTTCCTCCTTTGATTCATATATGATTTTTGATGATCTTTCACTGTATTCATCCTCTCACAAATAATCTAAACCATATTTGTTATATTCTTCACTAGTTCCGGTCTGAGAATTGAAAATTCTCTGACCCCAGTCCAGCACAATGGTAAACAAAAAGGTCTGCCAAAAAAAGCTTCAAACAACTCCACACCGATGGTGGAGTGAAAACTATTGTCGAAAGAGAACTCCACCAAGGGTAAGTGTCTCATCCATGAACCTCCAAAATCCAGTACACAAGAGCGTAACTTGTCTTCAAGATTCTAGATTGTTTGCTATGTCTGACCATCCTTCTGAAGATGAAAAGCAGTGCTAAGGCATAGTTGAGAACCAAATGAATGCTAGAGACCCCTCCACACCTTGGATGTGAAATGAGGATCTCAATCAGAAATGATCATTATTGGGACTCCAAGAATTCTCACCACCTCCTCTAGATACTTCCTTAACAAAACTTTCCTTGAGCTCGACTCCTTGATTGCTATGAAGTGGGATGATTTTGATAGATGATCCACTACCACCCAAATAACATCGTGTCCTCCCAGAGCTCGAGGTAAACCAGAAACAAAGTCAATTGAGATGTCTTCCCACTTCCATTGAGGAAAATCTAACTACTAGAGCAGACCACCAGGAACACAGTGTTCATCCTTCACCTTATGGGATAAAAAACATTGAGACACAAACTCTTCAACTGCACACTTTAGCCCATGCCACCAAAAATGAATCCTCAAGGCTCAATACATCTTTATCATGCCAGGATGCACCGCTAAAGAAGAACTATGTAACTCTATGAGAACCGTCTCATGCATCACCAAAGGAACAAAAATACTCCATGATACACCAATCGATGTTGTTTATCCTCAGTCCAACAATCAGGGGTCTCACCACAAACAACTCGGTCTCTCTAGACCTCCACCTCTAGATACCCCAATTAGGACTCTTCCACATGGTTCAACAGAGATGACTAGACCATTATCTTAAAAATACATCCTTTGCCCCCCAACTTCTCCCACATCAAGATGAAACACTGACAGTTCTTCAATTAATCTTCACGAGTCACCAGATTCAAGCACTGTATCACAACACAACTTCTGACTCAGTGCATCAGGTACAACGTTACCCTTTCCATCTGTATATGATATTTCAAAGTCACATTCCTGTAAGAACTCCATCCACCTACACTGTCATAAATTCAATTCACACAGGGAGAAAACATACCTCAGGCTCTTATGATTAGTGAAAACCACAAAGCACTCACCAATGAGGTAATGTATCCACAACTTCAGAGAAAACACCATGGATGCCATCTCAAGATCATGGGTGGAATAGTTAGGTTCATGGGGACATAACTACCAAGACCCATAAGAAACAAATGATCCTTGATGCATCAGAAAAAATCCTAACCCCAGATGCGATGCATTGTTGAAAACATCAATCTGAACTCCCTCAGCTAGAAGACAAAGAACTAGAGTACTTAATAACTTATCCTTCAAATACTCGAAAGATGAATGACACTGATCAGCCTATATGAACTCTTGATCCTTCTTGGTCAAAGCTATCATAAGAGTCTCAACTCAAGATAAATTGGCTATGAACCTATTCTAGTAGCCTGTGAGACCAAGGAAAATTCGCACCTCTGACACAATCTTGGGGGCTTCCCAATACACAAATGCTTCTGTCTTCGATGGATCCATAGCTACTCCCTGCTGGGACACAACTTGATCCAATAAATGGACTTCTTGATCACAAAACTCACTCTTTGAAAACATCCCAAACAACTAATGTTAACAAAGAACTCCCAAAATGGCATGTAGATACTCTGCATGCTCCTCCTAATATGTGAAGTACACAAGGATGTCATCAATCAAAACCACCAAAAACTTGTCCAGGAATTCAAAAAAGACATCATTCATCAATCCCATTAATACAACTAGAGATTTAGTCACACCGAATGACAATACAATGAACTCATAATGCCCATGACTACAATGGAAAGCAGTCTTCAGGATATCCTCATCCCTCACACGCATCTGATGATATCCTGACTGCAAGTATATCTTTGAGAACCAAATTTTACCCTTCAGTTGATCAAATAAATCATCAATATGCAGAAGAGGATAATGATTCTTTACTTTCACTTTGTTTAAGTGATAATAATCGAAACACAACGACAAACTACTGTCAGCATTCTTCACAAAAAAAACTAGTACACCCCACGGGGACACACTTAGCCAAATAGAACCACACTATAATTGACCAGCAATATGTATACGTAGCTCTCGTAACTTATAAGGGGATATCCTATATGGATTCATAGATAGAAGATTCTCCTGGTTGTAGATTGATCCAAAACTCGATATCTCATCGAGGGGGTAATTCTACTACCCCTTCTGGAAATACGTTAGGTTACTCTTCTATGACCCTAGGAAACTCCAACTATTGAACCTATGAAGAACTCATCATCATCTCAACCATAATGGATGATAAGGATAGAACATGCCTCTGACCCATCTGAGGGTATCTTTTTCCAAAAAACCCCACTGGCTCTCCATCTGCATCAAAGAATACAACCTGCATCTTGAAGAAATCCATGATAGCCTCCACCGAATACAGCCAATACATGATAAGGATGAAATCATATGGTTGTATTATTAAACATAGGAAATCTTTCCAAGAGTGGTGATGTCCCAACACTATCTCAAAATATATACATACTTCAAACAAGTCAGCTCGACCTCTAACTAGCATAGTCAACACCAAGGGCACTAGAAGCCTCTCTACCTCAAGTCCCAAAGCATCGAAAAGGGGAGGTATTATGAAAGAGTGTGTATCTCCAGAATCAAAAAAGGAATACACCAAGGAAGAAAACAAGCCAAGGGTACCTCGAATGACGTTTGGATCACTTGGTGTTGGAAATGCTAAAGCATGAAGTTGTCCACGAACTCCTCCTTGTCCTATCTGACCCTGATGACAACCACCACCATGGATGCACTCTACTCTATGAGGATAGAGAGCATCCCAGGTCTGTCCTCTTACTTCCCCATCTACCCTCTACTGATCTAAAGCTGGTGCAACCTGTTGCTGCTACCTCAGATGGAACATCCTCAACGGAGGAACTTGGAGTGGAACACCTGGTGCACGATGACTACTCCAAAAGGTTGGGCACTCTCGCTGCTAATGAACTCAAACACAAAAAACCCAATGCCCGATCCCTTGGAATAGTCCTAAGAACTACTACCCCCATATAAACGATACGCTGAGGGCTGGAACCTACCCTTGGTTGAATAAAAACTCTTCTTCCCTGAGAACCGGGAACCCCAGACCACATCTCTGCTTCATGAGGAATCATGACGAATCCCCTCTCATGATGATTCTATTCTGGCCAAAGTCTTCTCTACAAACTCCACCCTTTCCAAAACCACAAGAAATGTATTAATCATAAATGGGGTGACCTGGAATTGGATCTCTAGATGCAAATCCTCCTCGAAATGCCTCACCCTGGCCTCCTTATCTGGAAAAAGGTCTAAGCATATCATAAGGTTCGAGAAATAGATTCCAAACTCTCACACACTAGAGCTCCCATGTCAAAGGGTAAGAATCTATTGGGGACTGGATAACTTTGTGGTCGAAGAATAAAACTCGACTCTAAACTTTTCTTTGAACTCCTCCTATAAGATCAGTGACTCCTTGCGATCCCATAGGAATACGAACCACCACTGCCTCACTGCTCCACACAACATCGTCAAAACCAAGGACACCTAGTGCTTCTTTAGAGCACAGATCAAATTGAATCCTATCTCGACCTCCTCCAACCAGTCTTCCATAACTGCATCTGAGAAAAATCCCTCATACTTTTGCATACTCTTGAGATGAAACTCTATGAGTTTCCTCCTCTAAGTGTCATCGTCGTCAATCTCTACCTGGTGGAAATCTGCTGGCACAAACTGTTGGATATCTTTTGTGCAAACCTGATGAGGACATTGACCTATATACATACCTATAAAATAAAAAATTGTTAGAGATCTTAAACCTGGAATATGGAAGACTCAACATTAAATAACTAATTGTTTTCTTTTATTATTTTTAGTTTCTCCTATTCCAATGTCTACCCATTCAAACACAAGCAAAAAAAATAATGACGCATGATAATTTTCTTGGTATCTACCCTGAAACTAGTATCACCTCATTTAGCATCCATTTTCAACTTAAAGTTCTATACATCAGATCATAAGGGGCCCTAAATTCCTATGTCTTATCTGGACTCCAGTGTTTACAACACTTTCTAAACATGGCTAACATTGTTACCCTACCAACCCATGCAACCTCACCTATGACTAACACCAAACTTTATCCTATATCTCAAATATAACTCTGATACCACTCTTTCATGACCCCTCTCCCCAAGGTGTACCCCTCCTAGGATGAAAATGTGAGAAGGGAGATAGTGACCCCTATGTCCCGCCTCGAGTAGGCCTCGGGTTGGTGACTAGCATTGAGGGTATAGTAAACACATAGATGGGAGGCATTACCCTCCAAGAGAACACATGCGAAAGAGAGATATAAGATAGACACCAAAAAAATCCAACTCAAACAACAATATAAAAGAAATACCAAGTACACATATGTAATGTCATTCATAACTACTACAACTTAAAGGAGAAAACTACATGTACCCAGAAGAAAGTTAAAACATCAGCAACCACAAGCCCGAATAGCTCCTGTAACCCCAAGCTAGTAGAAACCAGATTGATCTCCAACCCACACCAAGTGACCTGAAAAAAAGTTTATATATACATAGGGTGAGTATAACAGTATACTTAATAGGATCCTCCCTGAAGCCTCTTGATAAAAAGTAAATAAAGCATGCTGAAGCACAGTGAACAACAAGAGAAACTAACTCGTTACATAAACAAGTATACTAAGTTCCCAGTCTCACTATGGATACTCTCATAAAGTAATGCATACAAGAGTATGTAATATAATAACGAATATTAAGGGTACTTCGCTACTACTTCCCCACTGGGTTTTCGCTTTGCCCCAACGTCACACGTCCTAAGCATCTCTCTCTAAAAAGGCTTGCCTGTAGGCACCTGGGCTAACACCACAACATGAACCTCATGCAATAAAACCACCACATACACACAAGAAAGTAACCAGTTATTTTCTAAGAGCCACCACAGCCCGTATAACGTTTATCATACGTCAAGAATTATACCTGAGGACATTACAGCCCACACACTGAGTAAAAATCCTCAAGAAGTAATAGCCTATACACATTACTCATATTGCATTCCATAAGATAATATATCCAGAATATATGTGTGTGAATAACCACAAAACATTATAGCTCTCTACACACATATATGGGGAAAACTAACTATTGTTCCTATCAGCACAAGTAACAACCAAGAGAAGAGATCAGGGCCAAATGGGGTAGTTAGCCATCCATCCACCCACTGGATTGTCGGGGAAAACACCTCCAGGGATCCGAATCCTCAGGGTGTCAATTTCCCTAACTAACTAGGTGGAGTAGAGTATAGAAACAAAAAATTACAAAATATTCTACATCTCACAACCACACTATGGGAATAACCGAGTCTTATACTTAACTGCAGCTAACGTCTATCGGACTCCCATATGCCACTTCTAAGACTAGGAATGCTATAAGAAAACAAGCATCTAAAGAGATTTATTACATTACTTCATTGCCTTTTTAGCTGTTCCACTTTAGGTTAATTATTTATTTAAAAATTAATTAACCATTAACAATTCCACATTAAATTTCATTAGCATCACAACCAAATTCCACTATCCCTTTAAAATTGTAACCTTAGGATTGCGTCCCAGCAAGCTTCAACCCCATTTGTTAACATCATTTATTATATTATTTATTTATAGCATTACTTTCCCATATTCCTAGCCATTCTTGAAAACATTCTACGCTAGTAAACACAAGGGGGATTAACATGGTGAGTAGATGAACTACTCATTGAGTCTTTACCAACTATATCAAGAGCGTAGACCCATTCTCCCTTAGGAAGCTAAACATGTAAAGCATGAGTAAAAACCCATGAGTCCTCGCCCCTTTCAAAATAAGGGTAAGAAATATCAGCTACCTTGAGTAGTGGGGAAATTAATGTAGATAAAAAACTAATAAGAATAATTAAGAATCCAAAAATTCACATCCAACCTATTTCATCATCTCGGGTGTCTTCCCCGACACCCACATGCATAAAATAATGCATCTATCCACTCTAGGAATCAACTTCTACAATAACTAATAGGCCTACATGCCCCTACATATCACGACAAACATCCAGGATCACATCACAACAAAAGCAGTAGAAAAACAAACATCATATCAATTGGTCTCTTGGACCTTAAAAAAGCAATAAGGTAACTCATAACCCTACAAGGAATTATCTTTTATCAAACAACCAGTTCTTTAATCCATATTGAATTAACCAATTTATTACTTGTACATTCAAAATTCAGGAAACCTAACCAGTAAGATATCAAAAATAATTAAACATTCTTACTGCACCAATTTGATTAACATCAAATTATAACAAGAAGAAGAAGATTCATTTACATGCCTCTATATATTTAGCCAAGAAATTGTCAATTAATTTTGGCTTTATGTTATTTATCAATTTCCATCATGAACGAAAGATAAACCAACAATAATAGATATCACACAATATAGCAAAAATAAGAGGCAATAACATACGATTGATATCAATTTATTTATCTGGTTCAAATATTTATTATGTCAATTCCATTGTGATCTAGTGGGATAATACATGCTAACTATATAGTTTCATGTAAAATAAAAGAGAATCAATTAATCCCATACCTCAAATGGTTCTTGTTTTTCTTTATATGAGAATGATCCACACAGAGGATCACGATCGCCTCCTCCCGTGAAAACTGTATTCACCTGAGGATGCTGTGTTACGACTGCACCAACCGAAACCCAAGAAAAATCCATTAGAAGTATTGAGATCACATACCATAACAGGTCAATGAGAAATAGAAGAATATGAACACAAATGAATGATGATAAAACATACCTTATATTGATGAAGGATCGACACTTACTTCTTGAACCAAAACAGGGGGTTCACATGCAGCAGTAAGAAACTTCAAGGGGAAATGATCTAAGGATTAAGGTTCGATCACACCACTCTTATGGGGAGAAGGAAATGTTCAAACATCTTGCACTAGTAAACAAGAAGGTAGAAAAAGGAAGGAAGATATATCATCCCTTTAGAATATTTAATGGAGCAACAATTTATGATATGATGAATTTTCCATTAAAATAAGATTGAATTAAACCACACAGTTTGACCAAGTAAAGGAATATTAGGACTTAGAAAAAATAATATATGTGTTATGAGATTTTATTTGGCCTTAAATCCCTTAAAACAAGGCCTTGAATGTGTTTTACGTCAAATAAAATGTCAAAGGGGAAAAACAATAGGAAGCTGGAAACATTGTTCACTATCCTGGAAACATTGTCCACCTACCGATCCTGGAAAAACTATACACGATTCTAGAAACACTGTACACTCACCTATCTTGGAATCACCGATCCTGGAAACACCATTCACAAAATGACTAACAGATCCTGGACTCACCGATCCTGGAAACACAGTTCATGGAATAACTCACTGATCCTAGAAACACTGTTCACAAAACGACTCACCAATCCTAGACTCACTGATCATGGAAACACTATTCACAAAATGACTCATTGATCCTAGACTCACCGATCCTGGAAACACTATTCACAAAATGAATCGCTGATCATGGACTCACCGATCCGATGGTACAGTTCACAGAATGATAGACCGATCTGATGGTACTATTCACAGAATGATGGACCGATCCAATGGAATTGTTCACATCGGTCTCACCAATGGAACTATTCACATCGGTCTCCCCGATTGAACTATTCACATCGGTCTCACCGATGGAACTGTTCACATTGGTGTCACCGATGGAATTTTTCACTTTGGTCTCACCGATGGAACTATTCACATCGATCTCACCTATGGAACTGTTCACATCAGTCTCACTGATTGAACTGTTCACATCGGTCTCACCAATGGAAATTTTCACATCGGTCTCATTGACGAAACTATTCACATTGGTCTCACCTATGAAACTGTTCATATCAGTCTCACCGATGGAACTGTTCACATCGGTCTCACTAATGGAACTGTACACATCGGTCTCACCGATGGAACTCTTTGCAAAATTGGAAAATTGAAAAAGTGTTGGGATAAGTCACCTTGGCCTCCCAGAACACCTCAAACACCAGATTTTTGAAAAGGAATAGACCATAGAAGTCTGAGCCATTACCATTATTGATTGACCTCACCTTCAAGAAGATAAATAGAAAGAGTTAAATTTTTATGGTTTGTACATCCCAAATAATAAAATATCTTCTCCATGATATTTATTCATCCTACATTATTCAATGAGTCTTAAAATCCCTCAAAATAATAATGGTGTAGTTTTATGAAAATATCTACTATAGAAATGTTTCTATATAGAGAATTAAGATGTTATCTTTCATAGAGGCCACCATTAATATCCTAGATCAATTGAGTTAACATTACCACAAATTTTCCTATTCAAATAATTTTAGGTTATATATTTGGAAGTTTATTATCCCCTTGATGTTTTCCTACTCTAGATACCCTATTTCCTCTAAAGAAAACCATTTGGAATAGAAATTTATTAGATGGAGGAACATGGAAATCCTCAAAATATATCTCTAAATAATATAAATATAAATATATTAATAGTTCCTTTTAACATCATCTTAACCTGTAAACCTATCTAAATCTTTCTTTGATACCATTTATAATAATCCATTACAATAATAACCTAAATAAAAGTTTAAAAGAAAGGATTTAAATATTTTTACATTCCCATGATCTTTTAGGTTTAGTGTTTTAGATAATTAGGATATAAATTACATAAAAATGAGGAAAATTACACCTAATGTATTTTTTCCATAAAAATGGGGATTTAAGTTTACACCCCCATTTCATTAAAGACACATTTTATTCTAGTAAGATGATACCAAAGTAGAATTTTTGTCCTTTATATAGTTCTTACTAATCCTTATATCTTGTGTAAACATTTTAAAAGGTTTAATGAGGAAAAAATATCAATAAAGAACTTAACAAAGTGGAAACCCATTAGCCTTGTGAAAACCAATGAACTAATGATAATGTTTACCTTTTTCTATAATAAATATTCTAGAACATAAATAAAACGTTTCAACATATTATAATCACCCTTTTATTAAAGATAAAATTTTAAAATCAATTTGTAAGAATAGTAAAACCTTGAAGGAATCTTGAGGAATATGAGAGATTATTGAAAATTACATTGAAAATTAAAACTTTTACCTTTAAGAGTTTAAAAACCTTTATTACCTCATTAAATAAATATATTTCTATAAAACACCTTATAAAATTTGAAATATGTATCTTATATAATCATATTCATAATCCATTTCACATATGTTTAACCCATATTCAAAAAATTGACGACTAACTAATTTTATAGGTATAACTTTCGAAGTTATGTCACTCAATTTTACCCTTCAATGACTAAATAATTACCTCATGTATTAGAGAGATATATGAGGATCAACTGTCATCATGAGTTATAATGGGATCAATCATCATCATATAAAATGATCAAGTACTATTTCCTAAAAAAATCCTAAAATATTTATATGTTTTTTCATGAATCCCTTGAAAAACTTATTTGAGACCATAGATAAGAACAATTTCCAATTTCACATAAAAATAAGTTGAAATATCCATTTCATTTAAAAAAGTTATAAAATAAAAATTCCAAAAAGAGATATAATATGATATTATTTAAAAAACAATAGAAACTTATAGTGGTATGTTGATAATGAATAATGGCTATGAATACTGGAAAAGGCAGTCAAGCTGTATACATTAATTTTTTTTAATTTTTTTAAAAGTAAAAAATAACCCATATTGAATAAGCTGGAAAGATATTTTTTAAAAAATTTGTAAATAAAGATAAAAATAATTGAAAATAACCATTAAAAATATATGAATTTTGAATTATATAATTCGTGATACTTTTAAAATAACTTGAATATGAAGGAACAATATTTGAAATGAATACTTTAAAACAAGGTTTTAACGAAAAGTCTCATTACTTAATTATTGTTTAGTTCCATACATTCTCAAAATCTTGAATAATAAAATTATATTAGTTTTTTAATTTCATAAAATCCTTTTTTCATGTTCATTCCATTATTATTATTTCTTTTATTCCATTTGTTACCATATTTTATTTGATTACTAAATCATATAAGTTTACATCATATGTTTCATGGTTGTTCAACATTTAATTTTTACAAAAACCTTTATAGGTAGTCTATGGTCAAGGTGTCATAGTTTTACAATATTACCCATGTAATGATTATTATATTTATAAATTAAATACACTTTTAAATCCAACCATTTAATTTGATTAGGAAAAATACATCACATTGTTTCATGGAGATGGTAGTCTATATGCATGTATGAATGAATTTTTTAATTTTTCTAAGAGATGGAAATGAAATAAAATATAAAAGGATTATATTTATAAAATCATAATAACATTATAAATATCATATTTATTAATTAAATTCATCATCATTACCATCCATGTAAGTAATAAATGAAAAGGGAATCATATCACTTCGTGGAGGTGATAGTCCACACATACGTAAAAGTGATGTTATCATTTTCAAACCGATGGACGGGTAAGAGGTAGATAATATACTATCATTCTAGAATTATAATACTTTTATAAATATAAAATATATATATATATATATGTGTGTGTGTGTGTATTTATATATTCATAAATTACATCTATATAACTATCTATGTGAGGTGATGAAGAAAAATGAGACACATTTCTTTTTGAATATGGTAGTGCACACATACACAAGATAGATGTTTTCATTTATAATAAGATAAAAAAGAGGTATTTATTTTTACTTATATATAATGAAATTTTATTATAGATAATATTGTAATATAACTTTGTTTTAATGTTTATAATAGATTATATGGAGTTATAAGAATAAATATATTTTAAAGAGTTCGGGTAGGGCTTATACCTCCTCCTTTGATAACATCCTTTTGATTAAATATTAAGCTTTCCCGGATGGGTATTTTGAGAATATAAATACCTATAGAAAAATATTATGAGAGTTGGTATGCTATTTGTGTAAATATTGGTTGATCTTGAGTGATAGAATCATGATAATAAGTTATAAGATGATGTTCCCTTTTATAAGTGAGTGGTGTGACACTCTTGTAGTTATTTAATTTTTTTTAATAATATAAAGTACATCTTAATGGAAAGTGGTACCAAGACATCTCAAATTAAAATATAATAAGATTTAGGGTGGAAATACACGTAACCAATTGAATTTAAATTTGATTTAGAGATATTTTAATCCTTATCTCTTAGATTAGTTGTAAGAACCTGACTTTTTTATGAGGTAAAGATCCTTTAAATTTCAATCTAATTCTTTATCGTGGACCTAATAAAGAATTAAAATGATATAAAAATAGTTTGTTTTGGAGTTTATAGGGCTTTTCCAAATATCTGATTCTTAGATATTGGAAAAGGAAACTGGGATGCACAGTTTGTAGAAACCGTCCAGCCCAGTCTACACTGTTTGAGTAAATCTACGAGGGCTGGATATAGGTCCTCAAGAGGATACACAATTTGAGTAAACTATTTATCCTATGGTTCATGCCTATGTGGGTGGATCTACCATTTCTAGAAGATGGATTTTCATAGTTTTCACACAGTTAGTCAAACCATGCGCATGAAACTGTGTGGGGTCCCTCCTTAGATAGTTGGTGGTGCATGGACGGTGCATGGTTTGACCAACCATGTAGCCAAACTATGTAACCTAGATATTTTGGTTTAAATGACCATTTTACCTTAAAATATATTTAGACTCTTCCTTCTTACTTATTATATCATTTAAAACATACAAAATCCTTTATCCCCTCATGAGAGCTCCATGGAAGGTAAGAGCAAGGATTTCCACAACACATACATTCAAAGTTCGATTGAGATTCTATTAATCATGTTAGATCCATGCTGGTAAGTTATTTGATCATCTTTTACCTTTCTCTATTTTTCTTTATCTCGATAAAGTCATTGACGTGGAGGTTCATTTCCCTATTTTTAGGACGTTCATTTGTTTTTGATTATTTATTCCATTATGGACCAAATCAAAGGCCAATATGGTATGAGTACTCCTCTACGAGATATAGGTAGGTGCTATAGTCTTTATCCCCCATGTATTAATTATTTATAATAAGAACCATTGTGTCATACCATGGTTTCACCATGTGTTTTCCCTAAATTAAATTTGCCTTAAATAAGTTGAATTATTTGAGATCTCTGTGACCTTCTTAGGTCCCCAATGTTTGTCACCACCTCTTAAGGTGTGCCAAACAAATTTCCATAATGGTAATAAATTACTAAACAAACAAACCATAATCGATATGGTTTGACATGGATTTTTAATTGTGATATTATAAATCAATAAATAATTTTTTGTCTTGTACCATGGCTAACACACTTATCAAATCATTTTGAAATATATAGAGGTGAGTTTTATGCCCACATCAACCAATTAAATTGAATAATGGTTACACCCTTGTTATTAATAAATTATAATGAATTATTATTTATCCATTGGATTATATTAATGATAATGATTATTATTCATGGTTGTGGTGTATGGGCATGATAAACCATACGATATATTATAATATGGGCATAGAGACCTTTTATGAATTATAAATAATTAATAAATAGATCCTTTTGGAATAATTATGACACGAGAATAGGGTCCCTATACTATGATACATTCATGGCGTCCCTATATTATGATATGGGCATGGTGTCCCTATACTATGATACATGTATGGAATCCCTATATGTGATATATGAGCATGAATACCCTTACTGTGATCTAGGAATAGAGTCCCTTACTGTGATACTAAGAATGGTGTCCCATACTCTTGTGATACGGGCATAAAGACCCTATGATTATGATAATGGGAATGGCGACCCTTATTATAATGATACTAAGTGTGACATCCCTTAATACTTGTGATACTCATCTTACAACTAATGAATGTATGAGTTAAGCCATGGGTCCACGATTGTGGTAGTAGCCACATATATGTTTGTAGACATCACTACATATACAATCCATATATGTGTATAAATTTTATATTTATACTATACCACTAAGTCCGAAGTAGGTACTGTTATCCCAATGTCTTTCTAGAACCAAAACTGACCCTTTAAACTTTTATTTATATCTTTTCATTATTACCTACACAATTCCATATTATATGCACTAACTTGATATTTATAGAAATTGTTGGTGTTGTACTACTGAGTTTATTTCAAACCCTATTTGGGCCTTCAATGTTACCTCGGTAGACAATATGCTTGTAGGTGTAGATAATGGGAAATGACCACTTATGGATGCGTGAATTATTACATTAATTAGGATGAGATGTTCAAAGCTGATGAACATGATAAATATCAGGATTCTTGTATAAATTATTTTTTATTTTTTATTTTTTTATATCATGTACTATATTGACTACCTCTTTCCATGTATACATTTTTTCCTAGTTTTGTAGAGACATGACATCATCATCTATTGTATATGATTCAGTTCAATACTCGTGATTATTATTTTGTGTTTGGATATTTATTCTTGATTACACTTTATTTTATATTATTTATATGCTTCTACTTTCTATCTATTTATTACTCCATTTTGTTACTTGGACAGAGGGCATAGTCTCCCCATGGACATTCCAATTCCCACACCGCATGTTAGAAGACTGTAACTTATGTGAGGTGAGATTGAGGCCATGTGGCCCACTATTTTGGTGCACCATTCAGTGTCATTTGGGTCAAGATGTCACAAAGTGGTATTATGGTATTTTTATTTTGTTTTGTCTTATTTTTTGGAAATATCAGAATCAAGATTCAGAATGTATTAGGAATTGGTAATGGTTTGTGCCTGGGAGTAGCTAAACCACACACAGGGAAAGGCTAAATTACCTGGGTTGGGTCGTGTTTCTTCATTATTATTCATATTATAGTTGATTTGATTCCACCATTGAGTGATTCACATGATATTTCATAGTTATTGTTATTATGATTGAGGTATACCTTCTATCCTTATACTGATGAGATGAGGGAAAGTAATCATCGATCACGTATCATTTTAGAAACTTTGTAGTAAATTAAAATGCCATGCATATTCTAGGACATATAAGAGAATTTTATTTCTTTCATTATTTATGATTAATATGAGTTCTTAAACTGCTATACTGAATATTATTGATGTTTTATGCATGAATTGAGAGGCATAATTGGTACTTAGAGTGCCTTCCAAACCCTAAATAGTGTTTTACTGCTTAGGCTATAGAAGCCACCCCATGCAGTCAATTTTGTCATGTTGAGTCATAGACCATTGGTCGCATGGAAAGGAACATGTTATGGTATATATTAGGTGGATTACCCACTTTGGTTCATGAGGTGTACAAGACCTTATAGATAAGAAGTGATGACCCATTTCGTTCAACAATTAAAAGATATATTAAATAAAAATATGAATTTAATTGAAATTGAAATAATGAAACATAAATCTTGACCCAATCCTGACCTTAATAGAAGGAAGTAGGTAGTGTATCTTGTGTTATATATACATGTTTATATCACATATATCAGAATCTTAATGCTTGAATAGGGTGAAGATATTACATAGGAAGTGTTATATCTATCTTATTTGTGTATCTGTGGTGTTATCACTGTTAAATTATATATTAGGTGAATGTTTATAATTTATATAACTATGCCACTATGACATATTCCAGTTGTTCACCAAGGGGGTGTTAATGACTATGCTATGGAGGTGGTGGGCCCTGAGCCACTGGTGATACCTCTAGAAGTGACTCCTATGGAAACTCTTCCTATCCTCGATGCACATGATGATTTCTAGTTTTAATGAGTGTTTTTTGCAGTATATGCACACATTACAGGGATCTCTACACTCTTCCCCTTCTATGGGAGAATTGACTCGAGAGTTCCAAAATCATCAAACAATCACATTTTTGGGAAATGGAGGACGAAAAGTGTAAAGACCCGTAAATTTAAAAGGGAAATTTTTTTCTTAATTTTCTTTGGGATTTTACGTGTACACAGTTTCCGATGACACCTGATTCTGAGGCCTGGTGTGCCCGGAATCAATTTCTGAAGTTTAGATCGGGTACGTTCAGTGAACGAATGAGCAGGTTTTCCTAACTTTTGAACCGATGCTCGGAATAGAAATCTGAGGGCACCGATGAAACCGCAACACCGGTAATTGCTTAGGAAGAATTTTCCTGGAGTTGCATTTTCTCAGGAGGAGATGTTAAAAATGTGAGGAATAAAAATAAAATTGTTTTACAATTTATTTTTATTTCTTTACCGACGGTTAAGCGTTGTGGAAAAGGAAGATGCAAGGAAGATGGGGTGGGGCCCACACGAGCCCCCACCTCCTTCATTTTCCCCAACAACCAATTAATTTCCCCTCTAGAAATTAGTTTTCAACTCCTCCACATTAATTTACATGCCAATAAAATGCCTCATTAATTTGACAATGCATGTTAATTAATTCATGAATTCAATTCTATTTTCGAATTAAAGTTGGCATGGTGTGTGTGTGAATAAAATAAGAAAAGGTCTTATTTTTTTTGTTGGTGGATTCGTTGTGTGTAACAAGGAAGAGAACTCTTGCGCTCTGAATAACATCTTCTTCCTCATCAAATAACGCGAAGAACGCTGAGTCTATGATGAAGAACTCCATCACCGCAAGGGGAGATCGCCGTAAAATCTCCTCTCCCCTTCGTAGCCAGTGAGAGACGCCTTCTTTGGAGAATGATGACGCACCGCATCATTCATCAGGTGAACACCGACGATGCTTATGAAGCCTCATTCCATGACGTCGTCTTCCACGACTTCTTCTTCCCGCGACGATCCTCATTCGACGACTTCTTCAAGGTAGGGGTTGATTTCGTTCGTGTATATTCTTTTACGTTCATCGTCAATTTCTTTGGGCCGCCTGTTATCAATTTAATGGGAGGAGGTCGGACTGCCCAAACACGGCTGAACCTCCTCCCCCTTTGTTGTTGAATTCTTTGTGGCTCGAACAAAGGCGTCGCAGTGCAACGACACCATGGGGTAACAAAGAGGAAGGCAGCGAAGAAGCGCGACGCCGTCGCGCCGCGCCGTTGAGGCCGAATGAAGCCAAGACCGGAGTTAGGCTGTGGCGAAGGGGTGCGGCGCCATCGTGCCATGCCAGAGAACTACAAGGGGGCCGCTGCCAGAGCAGGGCCGCGACAGAGGGGCGTGACGCCGTCACACTGCACCGGTCGAACCAAGGCAGCGACCTTTAGCCGCGGCGGAGCAAGAGAGGGCGGCCGGAGCCAGCGGCCGCCGGTGCTTTGGAGGACGGGACCAACCGGTCCCGCATGGTATGCTGGCCGGCCGTTACGGCCGACCAGATCTGGAAAGACCAGGGGATTGACCCCCGGTCAGCGCAGCTGGGCGGACCCCTCGTGGGTCCGCCGTTTCATTGAAGGGGGTGGGGGTTCACCCCCTTCCACGCTCACGCGGCGCCTGTGCCGTCCTGGACCGGCCGTACTGGGCCAGACCGCGCCAGCCGGGCCAGGCCGCGCCCTGATGGGCCGGAACCTGACCCGGGTCGGGTCGACCCGGTTCGGGCCGACCCATGGGGTCTTGGGCCGGGTCGGTCCGGGCTCAAAACCCCCTAAAAGCGGGCAGGTTCGTTCAAACGCCCATAACTTGGGCTACAGACCTCTGATCGACGCACCGTAAGTTGAAATGAAATCCTTGGATCAATACGGTAATTTCAGAATATTACACTCAAGGTTTCAAAGAACTTTGGGTATGACTGGGCTGGTTTGAACACGAAACCCACCGGGCCCTCGGAGCGGAAACGCCTATAACTTGAGCTCTGGACGTCCGATTGACGTGTTGTCGACTTTGTTGGATTCCTCTTAGTGAGACGAACCTTTTGGATTACTTCTCTCGAGGTTTGGATGCAGTTGGAGTACAGTCGGGTTTGTTTTAACTTAAAAACCAACCGGGCCCCTGGAACGAAAAAGCCATTAACTCTCAGACCGGGCGTCCGATTGACGCACCGTCTGTCGTGTTGAGCCTATAGAAGAGACGGAACGTTGGGATACATCAAATTCGGAATACATGTCAGTTGATGTATCGAACCTTGGCTCATGGAGCGGACCCTACCGGAAACGAGCATGCTGTGTGCGGGAACCCTAGATATGGCTGTGACTGCGACGACGATGACGACTGCACTAAAATCCTCCGTGGGTTCGGCAGCGATGGCGACTGCACTGAAATCCTCCGTGGGTTCGGCAGTGATGACGACCGTACTGAAATCCTCTGTGGGTTCGACGACGATGACTACTGTTATTGTATCCTATGTGGGTCCGGAAGTACTACTGTTGTTGTATCCTACATGGGTCCAGAAGTATCTGACTCTGTACTTGTATCCTACATGGGTCCGACTGAGTGGTTGGTCTAGTATCCTACGTGGGTCCGACAGCCTAGATGGTCTAGTATCCTATGTGGGTCCAAGCTTAGATGAATCAGTGGCTACATTTTATCATTTCTATCACCTTACGAAGAAGTATACCTGTGTGAGTTGACTCTTGAATTTCAATCATTATCTTCGATATGATTGACTTGCTTTCATTTGGGGATTGGGTTATGTTATCCTGCGTGGATTGGTTGTGTTACCCTGTGCGGACGTGATCGAACTTGGGCTCAGATGTTGGATCCAAACTGGAATTGATGACTTAGGTATATGTATGGGAATATACCTAAGTGGTGTTGGATGTTACTTCGTGATTTTATGTTTCCTTTGTGGATTATCATTTGTAGATTCTGGGAGACCTTCGGGGGTCTCGGGGTCCCTATTGAGTAGCGTATACTCACCCCTGCACGGGCTATGCCCGCACTACATTGTGTTGGATGCAGATGACAGACATCGCTGATCGTGGTTGAGGCTTGTGGAGCAAGTCAGTACCTGGAGGTGGACCACTGGGCGGGACATACACGGTGCAGACAGCTGGACCCGAAGAGATGAGGAGGCTATTTGTACCCACCCTTAAGGTGGGATTCCTAGTGGACGGCTCGGTGTTGCTGCTTTACATTTCAGTTGTTTTACTTCATTTCCAGTTGTACTTTACTTTCAGTTTGGGTTTGTATTCTGGCCCATTTACTTTCCAGCACATACAGTGGTACCCTGTTTACTTACTGTTTACCTCAGCTTTCTTACTCTGTGATGTTCGTTTACTTTATAAAGGCAATGCCTTCCCCTTTTGTCGAGATTTACACCTTTGGTGCAAGTCTTTAGCCCCTGGCCTATGGAAGGCGGGCTTGGGGTAGTCACGGCACGGGCCCTGAGGACAGGTCATGAAAAATTGGTATCAGAGGAGTTCGGTTCTATCGAAGAACTCAGAACTATTATCTTTCTTCTATGTGAAACAATAGTGTTAAGGGTATTGAGTGTGGTTATCAGTCCAGGGAGTCCAATGTTGGTGCGGCGGCCGACGTATCCATACACCAGGACCCTGACTACTGATTTCCGACTCAGTGCACGAAAACATTGATTGCATGTGTGTTTCAAAAGTTTTCTTTGTGATTACTTTGTGTCAGCTCACCAGGTATACTTTTTTGACCATGGCGCACCTGTTGCTTTGCAGGATGGCACCACGATGGCAACCAGCTAGGGTTCAGTGCTTTGTGCGAGACGACAACCCACCGAGAGATGATGCCTCTGTGTGAGGCCCTTTCACAGCGGAGGCACCAGCAGTACCTCTACCCGCCGAGCCACCGATGCCACCAGCCCCAGCCGTTGAGGGTGCACATTTCCTTAGTGCACTGCACGAGTTCCAGCGTCAGAGACCACCCAGGTTCCATGGGGAGATGGACCCTCAGCCAGCCGAGGATTGGCTGGAGGTTGTAGTTCGAGTTTTCAGGTTAGTGGGGACACCAGCTGACCTCATGGTGATCCTTGCAGCGAGCCTCCTGTACGCGATAGCAGGAAGATGGTGGAGCCTAATGCTCCAAGTTCACAATGAGGAATCTCTCCTCTGGACGGACTTTGAGAGCCTCTTCCACTTAGAGTTCTCCCCATCCACCATCCGTGCGGTGCACATTCAGGATCTACTACAACTGCGGCAGGGTAGCAAGACAGTATCCCATTACTCGGCGAGATTTACCGATCTCTCACGCGATTCCACGGACATGGTACGGGACCCATTCTTCCAGGCCTGGACCTTCGAGAAGGTTCTGATGCATGAGATCAGAGCATCGATGATCTCCCTTAGCATTCCGATGTAGGCAGGAGTACTGGAGAGATCCCTTCTCATAGAGAGCTTTCTTGCTGAGCCTACACCAGTAGCGATACCTACCGCAGGGCGGCACGTTGCAGCGTCTTCTGCAGCTGGTAGTCGACGGACGTCACAGGGGTCCAGGAAGACCAGACCAGCGGGCGGACGACCTCAGGATACTGGCTCAGAGGTGTGGGGCACATGGCGCATATACAGCCTTCCGAGGAGCAGATAGTGCTACGCATGCGGCGGGCAGGGCCACATTGCTCATGACTGCCCGACCCGCCGTGCAGAGGAGCAGTAGACGGTTGAGAGGCCACCCAGGAAAAGTCAGAGGGTCGACCGTGGCGGTCCGCAGAGAGCAGGCGGACGAGGCAGAGGAGCTGGCCGAGCAGCAGGTGGTGGGCGACGCTTTTAGGCTTTACCACCACCACCAACAGGAGGTCCACCCTGACCATAGGGAGCTGGCGGGCAAAGACAGGCTTAGCTTCAGGTAGCGGAGGCCTACGAACACGACGTGCCAGATATGATTCGAGGTACTATCTGTGTCTACTCCACCCTTGATGCAGTTCTTATAGACATAGGAGCAAGTCATTATTTCATTGCCGATGCCCTTGTTCGGAGCTCGGAGATTCCGACAGAGCCATTGGCTCGATCTTTACGGCTAGAGACTCCTACGGGAGAAGACTCGACGATTACGCACTGGTGCCAGCAGTGTGAGCTTACTCTAGGAGGTGAGAGTTTCAGATGGGATCTTCTTGTAGTGGCGTCGAGGCCTTACGACGTCATCTTGGGCATGGATTGGTTATCTACAGTCCATGCAAAGATCGACTGTATTAGGCGCAAGGTGCAGTGTGTTCGCACCGATGGGAGCAGGTTCACCTTCACCGGTGAGAAGGGAGACTTAGCAGCACATGATGGAATCACGTAGCAGAGAGGACAGCCGATCACTCATAAGTTGTCTAGCCTCATCCTAGGATCAGTTGACATGTGGAGTCCTAGTTTTCCTGCAGTGGTGGATCTGTATGCAGACGTTTTCCCTCACGACATTCCAGGACTACCCCCTCACAGAAAGGTAGAATTCTATATTGAAATGTACCCCGGGACAGCCCCGATATCCACTCCAGCATATCGGATGGCCCACGCTGAGCTTTGAGAGCTACGGGTACAGTTGGAGGACTTGCAGGGCAAGGGATTCATCCGACCTAGTGTTTCACCCTGGGCTTCCCCGATTTTGTTTGCCAAGAAGGCAGATGGGAGCTTGCGATTGTGTGTCGATTATCGTCGCCTGAACCAGGTGATCGTGAGGAACAAGTATCCGCTACCAAGGATCGACGACCTCTTCGATCAGCTCATGGGAGCATGGTGGTTCTCAAAGATAGACCTCAGGTCAGGCTATCATCAACTCAGAGTTCGGGAGGGGGATGTGCAGAAGACAACCTTCAGATGTCGGTATGGCCATTATGAGTTCTTGGTTGTGCCTTTCGGCATAACCAATGCTCCAACAGTGTTCATGAGTCTCATGAACAGGATCATTCAGCCTTACCTCGATTTATTTGTCGTGGTCTTTATTGACGAAATTTTTATATACTCGACCACTGAGGAGGAGAACGCCTACCACTTATGGGTTGTACTGGACATGCTCTGAGAGCACCAGCTTTATGGTAAACTCTCGAAGTGTCAGTTCTGGTTACGTGAGGTCCAGTTCTTGGGACACATCATCTCTGAGGTGGGAGTTGCGGTGGATCCTGCGAAGACCGAGGTAGTGCTAGCTTGGGAGCCACCCAGGAGCGTGACGGAGGTGCATAGTTTCTTGGGGCTAGCTGGGTACTACCAGATATTTGTGCCAGACTTCTCCCGATTTGCGGCACCACTTTCATCATTGAAAAATAAGGGGAAACCCTTCGTGTGGTTAGATAGATGTCAGTGGAGATTCCAGAAGTTGAGACAGAGATTGACCAGCGCACCTATCTTGAGGCTACCAGAGGAGAGAGTAGGGTACGTAGTCTACTGCGATGCATCAGGGACTGAAATCAGGTGTGTCCTGATGCAAGAGTGGTCAGTGATCGCCTATGGATCATGACAGTTGAGTTAGCATGAGCAGAACTACGCTACCCATGACCTGTAGTTGGTAACAGTGGTCTTCGATCTGAAAATGTGGCGACACTATCTGATGGGTGAGCTCTTTATACTCTACTCTGACCACCCGAGTCTCAGGTACATCTTCTCGCTGAAGGACCTGAACCTGAGACACCAACGATGGATCGAGTTCCTCCAGGACTATTACTTTGAGATAGTCTATACTCCAGGAAAGGGGAATTTAGTAGCCGATGCTCTCTGCAGGAGGACGAGAATTCAGCTACTTGGGGAGGTGACAGAGAAGTTTGCCGCCTTTTATATATCCTTCATGGATAGATATGGAGAAGCCTTTCTTCAGCCACTCACATTCACTCCTTCACTACTGCAGCGGGTTAGAGAGACACATCATGGGGACACTGACTATGAGATGCGACATGCACAGATTTCCACTAGATAGGCACTTGATGGTTTTTCTATTAGAGGAGAGCACGTCGTCCTTTTTAGAGGACGTACCATGGTACCGGCTAATTTACAGGAGGCAGTTCTGAGAGAGTTCCACACCTCCCCTTTAAAGGTACATCCAGGAGTAGCAAAGATGTACCAGGATCTCAGATGGCAGCACTGGTGGCCGGGTATGAAGAAGGTTGTGGCAGAGTTCGTTTCCCAATGCCTCACCTGCCAGCAGGTGAAGGTGGAGCACCAGGTACCAGTAGGATTGGTACAACCCTTGGAGGTCCCAGAGTGGAAGTGGGACGAGATATCTATGGACTTAGTGACTGTACTTCCACGTACTTCCAAAGGTCACGACTCCATTTGGGTGATTGTCGACCGACTCACCAAGTCAGCCCACCTCTTACCCATCACAAAGTAGGGCTTAGTAGAGATCTTGGGACATCTTTTCATTTAAGAGATTGTATGGCTTCATGGTGTTCCATCATCTATCTTCTCCAATCGAGATACTCTCTTTACTTCCTGGCTTTGGAAGGGGTTGCAGGAGGTGTCCGGGACACAACTACGTTTGAGCACTGCCTTCCACCCTCAGACGAATGGTCAGACGGAGAGAACCATTCAGAATCTCGAGGACATGCTCCGTGCATGTGTCCTCGACTTTGGTTGCAGCTGGGAGGATCACCTACCCTTGGTGGAGTTTGCGTACAACAACAGCTACCACTCCACCATCAGGATGACACCATACGAGGCATTGTATTGCCGACCATGCAGATCACCTATATACATGACATACCCTGGGGAGTCAGCACTTGTGGGACTAGAGATAGTCCAGGCCATGACAGAGAATGTCCAGGTCATCCAAGAGAAGATTAGGATAGCTCATAGCCGACAGAAGTCTTATGCTGACAGGAGGTGGAGACCACTGGAGTACAAGGATGGCGACCACGTCTTCTTGCAGGTCTCACCTCGACATGGATTGCGGAGATTTGGCCGGGGTAGCAAGTTATCTCCACGCTTCATCGGACCTTTCCAGGTTCTCAGCAGGATAGGTGAGGTGGCTTATCGCCTGGATCTACCACCTCAGTTGCACTGGGTGCATGACGTCTTCCACGTATCTCATCTTGGGAGATACGTGCACGACCCGGCGCATATCATCGACCATGGGAAGCTGCACATTGATGATGGGGCGACTTTTGTGGAGGTCCCGGTGGAGATCGAGGATCGATAGGAGTGGGTACTACGTGGGCGATTGATTTCTCTAGTGTGTATTAGATAGAAGTGCAGGAACCTCTAGGAGATAACTTGGGAGTGGGAGGCTCAGATGCGTACTCAGTACCTTCATTTTTCCCCTAGTCTGTGTTGTATCTTTATGGGGACGTAAAGCCCTAAGGTGGGAGTAATGTAAACACCCATAAATTTCAAGGGAATATTTTTTCTTAATTTTGTTTCGGATTTTACAAGTACGCAGTTTCTGACGGCACCTGATTCCGAGGCCCGGTGTGCTCGAAATCAATTTCCGAAGTTTAGCTCGGGTACGTTCAGTGAACGAACGAGCGGGTTTTCCTGACTTTTGAAACGGTGCTCGGAATCAAAATCCGAGGGCACCGATGAAACCGCAACGCCGGTAATTGCTTAGGAATACTTTTCCTGGAGTTGCGTTTGCTTGGGAGGAGATGTTACAAATTTGAGGAATAAAAATAAAATTGTTTTACAATTTATTTTTATTTCTTTACCGATGGTTAAGTGTTGTGGAAAAGGAAGATGCAAATAAGTTGGGGTGGGGCCCACACGAGCCTCCTCCTTCTTCATTTTCCCCAACACCCCATTAATTTCCCCTCAAGCAATTAGTTTACAACTCCTCCACATTAATTTACATGAATATAAAATGCCTCATTAATTTGATGACACATGTTAATTAATTCGTGAATTCAATTTGATTTTCGAATTAAAGTTGGCATGTTGTGTGTGTGAATAAAATAAGACAAGGTCTTATTTTTTTTGTTGGCAGATTCGTTGTGTGGAACAAGGAAGAGAACTCTTGCGCTCTGAATAACATCTTCTTCCTCGTCAAAGAACGTGAAGAATGCTGAGTCTACGATGAAGAACTCCGTCACCGCAAGGGGATATCGTTGTACCATCTCCTCTCCCCTCCGCAGCCGGTGAGAGACGCCTTCTTCGGAGAACGATGACATGCCGCATCCTTCAACGGGCGAACACTGACGACGGTTACAGAGACTCCTTCCGCGATGCTATTTTCCGTGACTTATTCTTCCCACGACGATCCTCATTCGATGACTTCTTCAAGGCAGGGGTTGATTTCGTTCATGTATATTCTTTTCCGTTCATCATCAATTTCTTTTGGCCACCTATTATCAATTTAACGGGAGGATGTTGGACCACCTGAACACGTCCGAACCTAATCCCCCTTTGTTGTTGAATTCGTTGTGTCTCGAACGAAGGTGGCGCAGTGCAACGACACCGCGTGGAAACAAAGAGGAACGCTGCGCCGTCGCACCGCGTACCGAAAGAAGCCGTGGCCGGAGTCGGGCCGTGGCGAAGGGGCGCGGCGCCGTCGCGCCGTGCCGAAGAACTATGAGGAGGCCACGGCCGGAGCGGGGCCACGATGGAGTGGCGCAGCGCCGTCGCGCCGCGTCAGTCGAACCAAGGCCGCAACAGAGCAAGGGAGGGCGGTTGGAGCCGCCGACCACCAGTTCTCTGGAGGGCGGGACCAACCGGTCCCGTGTGTTGCGCTGGACGACCGTTATGGCCAGCTAGATCTGGAAATACTGGGGGTTTGACCCCTGGACAGCACAGCTGGGCGGACCCCTCGCGTGTCCGCCATTTCGCGGAAGGGGGTGGCAGTTCCCCCCCTTCCGCGCTCATGCGGAGCGCAGTGCCCGTGCCGGCCCGGACCGGCCGCACCGGGCCGGGCCGCGCCAGCCGGTCCGAGCCATGCCCTGATGGGCCAGACCCGGACCCAGTTCGGGTCGACCTGGTGTGGGCCGACCCAGGGGGTCTTGGGCCGAGTCGGTCCGGGCCCAAAACCCCCTAAAAGCGGGCAGGTTCGTTCAAATGCCCGTAAAGTGGGCTACAGACCTCTGATCTATGCACCATCAGTTGCGATGTGATCCTTGGATAGAAACAATCATTTTGGTATATTAAACTTAAGGATTCGGAGAACTTTGGGTATGTCCGGGTTGGTTCGAACACGAAACCAACCGGGGCCTCGGAGCAGAAACACCCATAACTTGAGCTCCGGACGTCCAATTGACGTGCCGTCGACTTTGTTGGATTCCTATTAGTGAGACGGATCTTTTTCCTCACTCCACTCGAGGTTTGGACGTAGTTGAAGTATGGTCGGGTTGGTTTTCACTTAAAAACCAACCAGGCCCCTCGAACGAAAATCCATTAACTCTTAGACCGAGCGTCCGATTGACGCGTCGTCTGTCGTGTTGAGTTCCTATCGACGAGACAGAACATTGGGATACATCAACTCTAGACTATGTGTCAGTTGATGTATCGACCCTTGGCTCATGGAGTGGACCCTCCCGGAAGTGAGCATGCTGTGTGCGAGAACCCTAGAGCTGGCTGCGACTGCGACGACTATGACGACTCCACTGAAATCCTCCGTGGGTTCGACAGCGATGACGACTACACTGAAATCCTCCGTGGGTTCGGCAGCGATGACGACCGTACTGAAATCCTATGTGGGTTCGATGAAGATTACTACTATTCTTGTATCCTATGTGGGTCCGATAGTACCACTGTTCTTGTATCCTACGTGGGTCTGGTAGTATCTGACTCTGTACTTGTATCCTACGTGGGTCCGACAGAGTGGCTGGTCTAGTATCCTGCGTGGGTCTGACAGCCTAGCTGGTCTAGTATCCTATGTGGGTCCCAGCTTAGATGATTCAGTGCCTACATCTGATCATCTATATCACCTTACGAAAAGTATACCCATGTGAGTTGAGTCTTGACTTTCAATCATTATCTTCGATATGATTGACTTGCTTTCCTTTGTGGATTGGGTTGTGTTATCCTGCGTGGATTGGTTGTGTTATCCTGTGTGGACATGATCGAACATGGGCTTGGATGTTGGATCCAAACTGGAATTTATGACTTAGGTATATGTATGGGCATATACCTAAGTAGTGTTGGATGTTACTTCGTGATTTTATCTTTCCTTTGTGGATTATCCTTTGTGGATTTTGGGAGACCTTTGGGGGTCTCGGGGTCCCTACTGAGTAGCGTATACTCACCCCTGCACGGGCTATACCTACACTAAATTGTGTTGGATGTAGATGACAGACAACGCTGATCGTGGTTGAGGCTTGTGGAGCAAGTCGGTACCAGGAGGTGGACCAATGGGCAGGACGTACACGGTGTAGACAGCTGGACCCGAGGAGCTGAGGAGGCTATCTGTACCCACCCTTCAGGTGGGATTTCCAGTGGATGGCTCAACATTGCTGCTTTACTTTTCAGTTGCTGTACTTCCATTCCAGTTGTACTTTACTTTCAGTTTGGGTTTTTATTCTGGCCCATTTACTTTCCAGCACATATAGTTGTACCCTGTTTACTTAGTGTTTACCTCAGAATTCTTACTTTGTGGAGTTTTTTTACTTTATAAAGGCAACGCCTTCCACTTTTTGTTGGGATTTACACCTTTGATGCTAGTCTCCAGCCCCTGGCCTATGGAATGTGGGCTTGGGGTAGTCACGACACGGGCCCTGAGGATGTTTTGTGACAAATTGGTATCAGAGGAGTTCGGTTCTATCGTAGAACTCATGACTCTGATCTTTCTTCTATGTGAAGCAATAGTGTTAAGGGTATTGAGTGTGGTTATCAGTCCAGGGAGTCCCTGGCCTATGGAAGGCAGGCTTGGGGTAGTCACGAAACAGGACCTGAGGATGGGTCATGACTAAAAGATATAGAGTTATGTCTCAATATGGTTATGTCTTTATTAAATGATTTGGAGGCACATCCTAAGTATATAGTGAGACTTTATACTTATGTGATTTAAGGATCCACCAAATGCGGGTGGGATATTCTTAACTAGATAGGTCAGTATTGAGAAGTGACTTAAAGAGATTTATAGTGGAGTTTTTATGACTATTTCTTCCCACGGACCTTGAGGGATAATTGTTATAGGTAGTTCATGAACTTGTAGCAGGTTTATATAATAGTTATGGATTATTCATCTCATTTTATAGAGTCTTAACAATTTTAACCCATCTTAACTACTGAAAAAGACAACAAAAGCAAGATGATTCAAGGATGGCCTTATGAATCCTATTCATTCTTAGGTAAATTTTTTCTAGTTGAATATAGTATCTAATATAGTGAACTAGTTCCTCATCACTAACAGGAACATGAGGGAAGGAGACAATGTGGGCTAGGGCGGTTAAAAATCCCGAAATGTAACTGGTTCAACTAGTGGTCAGAAGCGACGCTTTGAGACAATGAATATGAGAAGTGACAACTAGCTGACACTCTCTGTTAGTCAAATGGTTTACCACTAGTGTAAGAAGCATGGGTATAAGAATAACTAGTGTCCCAGAGACCCCAATGAGTGCCGAGGATGTGGAAGATTTGGGCATCTACAATGTTTCTGCTTGACCTTCCCATCTGTTCTGAGTGGGAGAGGATCTATGCACGCTCCATTTTCAGGAGTATGATCAGTTGAACCACCCCAAGATGGTTGTTGGCGTGATAATTACTATGAAGGAAGAGGAAGTGGTCAATGTTGTGGTATCCAAGATTTATAGATACAAGAACAATAGATCGGACCAACTCCAAGTAGTTAGGTTATAGAATATGTCCAATGACCATTCCATATTTATTTAGTGTAGCTTATACTAGTGGTCCAGAAAACTAAGAAATATATTATTAGAGGTAATATATTAGTATCCTCTACTATAGTATCTAACCTTTTTTATATAGGTTCATAACACTTCTTTATTTATGTGGATATTATTGAAATCCTCATACTTCATGTTGAGTATTTCTATGGCGTTATGACACTTGATACCCATTTGGGTTTACGATACGAAAGTTTACTCCAATGTAATAATTTTCCTCTTATGTTTGGAATCCATCATTTCGTATGGATACTATTTATCCTTGAGATGACGAGATTTTATGTCATTCTTGGTATGGGATGGTTGGTCCCCTATCATTCCTTTTTGGACTATTATCACTAGAGGGTTCATTTACATCACCATAGGGTAGTACATATAGTCACAAGGGAGAGTGGGGTACCCAAGCCAGTAGAGTTAAACCAGAGATTCTTGGGCTAGGTGGAGTGACAACCTAGATTTATATCTTTTAAATATAAGATTAGGGTCTACATATGGCTAAGTTCCCTTCTATAGTCGATCAATTCAGGGATATTTTCTCTGAAGAATTTTTAGGACTACCTTCTAAGAGAGAAGTAGAGTTTACTATTTAGATAGTTCTTAGAGATAAATTGATATCCGTTCCTCCTTACATGATAGACACCGCTAAGTTACAAAATATCAAGACGTATCTAGAGGATTTAAAAGCTAAGGGTTTTTTTTGTCCTAGTACTTCTCCTTGGGGTTCACTGGTTATTTTCTTTGAGAGAGTGGATGAAACCCTCAGGCTTTATGTGGAATACCTCAAGTTAAATCGACTCACAGTGAATAATTGGTATCCTCTACCTTACACATATGATCTCATAAACCATATTAGAAGAGAGAGGGTATTCTCAAAGACTAACCTAAGATCGAGGTATCATCAGGTTCTAGTCAAACCTTTAAATATTTCACATACAATGTTCCATATTCATTCGGGTTTATATGAGTATCTTGTTATTCCATCTATATTTATGAACTCACCTACTATATTTATGGATTTGATGAATAGGATTATCCATCCCTATCTATATTCATTTGTGGTGGTCTTCGTATATGACATGTTGGTATATTCTTATACTATAAGACACCATTCCACTCATCTTGAGATCATTTAAATACACTGAGATAGAACTAGATATATGCTAATATTAGTAAATGTCACTTCTATATTGACAATGTACACTTCCTAGGTCATAATATATTAGAGGAACAAGTTTTAGTAAACATAGATAAGGTGAAAAATATATTTACTAGGGAGAATCCAAAGAATGTCTTTGAGATATATAGTTTCCTGGGGTAAGCTAGTTATTACATTGATTTTATACAGGACTTCTCACAATTAGAAACACCTCTTACGATCTTGACTATAGAAACCCTACTTTTTCTTACATTACTATTACATCATTTTAATTAGAAAAAAATAACATAATTACATGACCCGGATACAAAGGATTTGTATCCTGGGAAACTAGGACCATTCATAATTTTTACAAAATAGAACATAAACATTTATTTAATTACTTCCTCTCAATATTCTTATTGGCCATTGTATTCTCCTTAGCACACGTATTAAACTGATGAAATAAATCAAAAATGGGTTAGATAAAATCCCAATAAGAGGATAAATAAGAAAATGAATCAATATAACATAGGTTGATTATAATCATTATCATCATAATATATGCATATGTTCATAAACATGAGAGTAAGCATTAAGAGAAGGTTTGGAATGTGGGAATGCATAAAAACGAAACCTTATGTATTAGTAGATAACTACCACACATAGTTGTGAAATAATATAGAATCATTTTCACACATATTTTACTTTGACTCTTTAGATTCTTCACATTACCCAATGCATTAGAGCACAATATAATTTTGGGCGTACCCGTCACATCATAACATTTACATTAGAATGCATGCCACATAGAACATATATCAATATTGGACATAAAATAAACCATGGAAAGGAATGTGTTCTATTTCATAAATAATACATTCATAAAATTTTTGTTCCCAAATTAAGGAGGGAATAACATATTTGATATAAGAATCATCAACCTTGAGTGAAGAAGAAACAATCACGATAAGTAAAAGGTGTATTTCTTTGAAAGAAGAGTTCTTTTGAAAAAACTTATGTTTGTCATAAACTCAAGTAGAAAACATTTATATCCCATAAAAGGTAAGATAAAAATGAATAAATGATATTTAAGTAATATACATACTGAAAATGGGGTGAAAGAAGGATAACCCATTGAAAGGGAGCTGGGCCTGAGAATTGAACTTCCCTTGAGTCTGAATGTTTTCTTCTCTTTAATGTCCTGTATAATCACATTAGATTCATTAATTAACAATTAAATAAAATTTTATACATTAATATAATTCATTATGGATTTATTATGTTATTTTATGGGACTTTTTATTAGTTATAGTGTTTAATTTAATCTTTTGGGGGTGTTCGTTTTCTTAGTCGTCATGATCGGTTCACTTGTATACATGAATGGAAGTTCATGTAAAATGTGGATAAATATACATAATTGTTATTATGTGTTATTAATGATATCAAATAATTTTATATTATCTTTTAATGAATTTATTTTTATGTTATGAGGATGAATCTCTAGAAAATATTTAATGATAATCATTTTATGTTTGTTTGGTGGTTTTTCTGTCACAATGAACTCGTTTTATTTTATCATTTAATATTATGTATAAATGTTAGTTATAGAACATAAATATGGTTATAAAAAAACATAGTAAATATTTTTTCAACCATTTATCAGTTTTATTAACATCCTTGCTTTTTTTAAAGGAAAATGAAAATGCATTTCCCAGGATGTCGGTAAATTGACACATCACAACCGGCAATTTCATTTTTAAAAATAAAAGAGAGAGATGGGGGAATTTAATGATGAATATTATATTAAAATGATATTATTAAAATATATAAAACATACTAGATTTATCATGACATTTTTAATGGGGGTGATGAGAGAATAATAAAATGAAGGAAATTGAAAGGAAATTAAAAGAAAGAGAGAGAGATGATTTACCTCTTGAATTAATCCTCCTTGAGAGCATACTTAGAGAAATGTTTTGGTTTTTTGATGATACTAAGTGAAATTTTAAGTGGTGGAGGGACTATGAAAGAGTATTGAGTAGAATCTATTCAAGGCTCAAAGTCTGAGTGTGTGAGGAGAAGAAGGTGTAAGGGGTGGTATTTATAGTGGAGGAGATGAATGTTTTCCCATTATTTTAATATTTTGTTTATTATTTTGGATAAAAACATTTAATATTTTGAGAAATATCACCAAAGATATTAAAATAATTAAGGGAAGTTTTAAATTAGGATCATTACATTAACTATGAATTAGTTAATAGTGTATTTAATTTATAATATATTTATTCAAAAATTTATTGTATTTTACTGTTCACAAAAAAATTCAAGTATTTCAGAAAAATCCAAAAATTCACCCTAACCATTTTTTATGTATATAATTAAAAAATGAACTCCATTTTATGAGAATAAATTTATAAATTTGAGTAATTTAATTTTTAAATTAAATCACCATTTACTTGAAAAATACAGATTTTAAGATTATAACTGATTTTATAAGACTTTGAAAAATTACATTAATGTATCATAAAATTATCTTAAAATCATAATACATAAAAATTTTAATTTATGAATACATTTAATGAAAATAAATTTTCATTTAAATTATTAAATTAATCATAAAACTGTAATTATATATTTATGACTTGGAAAAAATCCAACACTTATTTAATAATTTAAAAAAAAAATTAATTACATTGTATACGATATAATTATACCATAATTTTATTTATAAGATGCTTAAAATTTATTTATACTTTAATGTGTGAGGTTTATATTCATTTGGCTAGTTTACTATTTATAAGGGTCGTATTACTTTTCCTAAGTCCAAGTTTATATAGGTTCCTTAACATTTAGATATACTTCTTATTTCAATAATTATTCATTTATAAAGTTTTTATTTTGGACTATTAGTGATTTTATGTGATTTATACTATATGAAATTATAATAATAAAGGAGAAATTCCATTAATACATGTTAGGATAATTACATTCTTCCCCCCTTTTGAAAAATTCCTCTAAAAATTTTGTTTTACAAAAACAGGTGGGGGTACTTCCCCTTCATCGCCTCCTATAGTTCATGAGTTGCTTCTTAATACTTATGGTTCCTATACAACACTTTTGAAAAGGTGGGTTGTATTGTTTTATAGAACCATATCTCTCTGGTCAAGAATATTTACTGGATGCTCCTCATAATAGAGATCATCTCCTAGCTGTACCACCTCTGAATATAGTATATGTGAGGGATCTGGTATGTAGTTTCTCATGAGTGATACGTGAAACACACAATGAACTTGATCCATATTTAGTGGAAGTGAAAGACAATAGGACATGTATGTGATCGAGGATATCAAATAGTCCAATGTACCTCTGTATTAGCTTCTCTTTCGTTCCAAACAACATGAATATCTTCCACGGTGATAACCGAAGGAAGAATTTATCTCCAATATCGAACTCCAAGTCCCTTCGATGATTTTCAGCATAACTATTTTGAGGAATCTAAGTAGGTTTGATATATTTCAGGATGGATTGAACATTATCTATATTTTCTTTCACAATATTAGGTCCAAGTAGATTACTTTCTCCAACTTCATCCCAAATGGTTAGAGTTTTACATCGCTTTCCATATAGAGCGTCATATGGATCCATCTGAATACTCTAGTAGAAACTATTGTTGTATGAGAACTCAACCAATGGGAGATGTTGATCCCATAAAACTTTGAATTCTAAAGATGATACTATTATCATATATTAGATTGTATTAATAGTCCTTTCATATTGGCCATCATTTTGGGGGTGATAGGCTATGATGAAATTTAATTAAGCACTTAAATAATTTTTAAGAATACTTTATAATTTTGATGTGAACCTATGATCACAATCAGAGACAATTAAGAGTGTAACTCCATAAAATCTCACCACTTACTTCACATATATCTTTTCAAGTTATTCAAGTTAGATATCTTCCCAAATAGTGATAAAGTGGCCAGCCTTGGTGAGTCGGTCCACCATTACCCATATGGCATTATTTCCTTTGGATGTCATCGGGAGATCTGTGAGAAATTCCCTTGGGATGTTATCCCATTTTCACGTGGGTATAGGAAATAGATGTATCATCCATTTGGAATTCTATCACATGGATTTAACTTGATGACATATCAGGAACCTTGATATATACTCAAAAATCTCCTTCTTCATGTTGTCCCACCAGAAGTGTTCTCAGATACCACAATACATCTTGGTACTCTCTATATGGATATAGAAAGTTGAGATATGTGAATTTTACATTATATACTTATTTATCCCAGGTGATGAGGGAACAAAAAGCCTCATTCCAAACTAAATCACACCATCATCATCACTATGGAAGTCTTGCAGGTTCCCTTTACTACGTTCACATTCTTTTATAACTCTAGATCATGCCTTTATGCCTCCTTAATCTTCTCTCGGATATATGGTTGGGAAATCATTTGGGGAAGGTAGGATTTATTCCCCACCTTTTTGTTTTCCGAATCCATTATTTTCATTTCCATGAATATAGGGTCTTTCTAAATTAACAACATGGATAGAGTAGTAGGTTCTTTTATGCTAAGAGCGTCATCTACCTTGTTTTCTATTATAGGATGATAGTGAATAGAGAAATAATTGTCTTTGATTAGCTCGAACAATCTCCTTTGATTCATATTGAGCTAATGTTTTGTGAATATATAATTTAAGTTCCTTTGATCGGTATATATGTCACACTTCTCACCATAGGGGTATTTCCACCATATTTTCAATGTAAAAATCAAAACTACTTACTCCAGATCATGCATCAGGTAGTTCTGCTCATGGATCTTCAACTTCTATGAGGCATAATCTATCTCATTATCCTTTTCCATGAGTAAAAAACCCAATACTTTATGTGAAGAATCAATATATTTCACAAAACATTCTAAACGTTTTTGGTAATGTGAGAACATGTGTAGTGATCATCCTTCTCCTTAGATCCTTGAATATTTCATCACATTATTCTATCTAGACATAATTTACACTATTCCTTATTAACATAGTTAAAGGGATTGAAAATCATGAGAAATTTATCACAAAACATCAGTAGTACCATACTATACCAATAAAACCACATATTTTTGTGACACTATAGGTTATAGGACATTCCTCATTTGCCTTTGTTTTTGAAGGGGCCATAGAAATTCAATCATTTGTGATCAAATGTCCCAAGAATGTGACTTGCTATATACAAAAGTCACACCTGATAAACTTGGAGTACAAATTCTCATTCCTTAATGTCACCAACACAAGCCTTATATATTCTCCATGATCCTATTTTCTCTGGGAGTTGATAAGAATATCATTGATAAACACTACCAAATATTTTTCATGGTGATGTCTAAAGAATCTATTCATAAAATCCATGATGATTTTTGGGGAATTAGTAAGTCTGAAGGGAATCTCTAGAATTTCATTGTGGCCATACCTTGTATGGAAGGTAGTCTTTTGAATATATTCCTTCTTCACCTTTAGTTGATGATATCTAGAACAAAAATCCATCTTTTAGAAGTATTGGGCTCCTCAAAACTAATCAAAAAAGTATTCAATCCTTAGAAGAGGATAATTTTTCTTCATGGTGATCTTATTGAGTTCCCAATAATTGATACAAAACCTTATTTATCTGTCCTTATTCTGATAAAGAACACTAGTGCACCCCAAGGTGATGCACTCAGACGTATGAACCCTTTGTCCAAATTATATATTTTTTGCTTAATTAACTCCTACAGTTTGATAGGATCCATCCTATAGATACACTTTGATATAAGAGTATTCATGGGTATGATTTCTATTGATAACTCTACCTCATGATCTAGGGGACGTCTGGGTAACTCTTCAAGAAATATATCACTTCATTCCCTCTTGATGGAAATTTATTCTAGGTTGACACTAAACATTTGAGTGAGGTATACTTCTTTATAGGGAATTAATTCCCACACCGTTGAAGTATTTTTAAAATAGATTCACGATCTTCCGTGCATTTATAAAGGATCATGGGATGTTTTGGAATTTGAAAAGATATTTCCTTTTCCCAAAAACTGACACATGCTCTATATAAAGAGAGCCAATCCATCCCTAAAATAGTGTCAAACTGCACCAAGGTAAGTATTAAGAGAATTTCTAGAAGAATCTTCCAACATATTACAATAGAAGAAGATTATAACAGTTAGGTTACAATTATTTCACCACTAGGTGTTTTTACAGATATCATTACTTCAAGGTTTCAAGGATTCGATTCAATTGTTCAAGAAAACTTGCATGATAAAAAGGAATGAGTAGAACTAGAATAAAATAATAATTTTTCCATCCTTGAGTGAATAGTAAGTGTACATTGTACAACATAATTATCTTGATCCAATTCAATAGTAGTTATTTCATAAGCCTTAACTTTCTCCTTTGAGTTTGGTGGTTGTTGACGCTGATTACCCTTGAGGACCTGAGGTTTAGTGCACTAGCTTGCATAGTTCCCTTTCTCCCTATAGTTGTACTATTAGACCATGGGTGGTGATCTCTTTTCCTCCACGACATTTTCCTGCTAACTCACGTCTTTTTAACATTCATGAGATTTGTGGCCTTCTCTTCCACACTTGAATAATTTCCCGATCCCTTTGAGATAGTTCCCATGATGATTCTTCCCCAAATTTTGACATGTAGGTGGTTGAGTTTTCTTTCCACCTTTCTCTTTAGATCCTCTCTCTTGGAAATCTATATTTATTTTATTTCCACCATAGCCATGTGACCATTCTCCAAACCCCATATCAAGTTTGCTAGCACATTGAACAACTTATTCATAACTCCCCAATGTCTCAAATTTTTAGATCCATTCAAAGGTGTGGTTTTAATCCACTAAATAATCTATAAATATTTCTATCATTGTTGATAAAAAACTGAAGCGTACCTTGAAAGACTTATGAATTTTTCTTCAAAAGACGTGATAGATTATCCTACATTTTTCTTCAACTCTATGAATTCTCTCTCTATATTTGTATGAATAGTTTGAGGGAAACAGTTGTTAAGAAACATTATTATAATGTCTTTCCACTCCATCTATTCAATTTTATCCGCCATCTTGGTTTTCTTAATTAAATCCCACTATTTATCAGCCTCTCCATATAGAAGATAAATAGAGAGATTCAACTTCTCCATCTCAGAATAGTGATGAATAGAAAATATATTTTCTATTGAGTTGAACCACTATTCTGTAACTAGTGGATCATTATATCCACTAATCTTCAGTGCCGTTTCCACATAAAACACTCAATATCCAATTTCTCCCTCTCAGGTGAAGGAAAATGTTCTATATTATTTAGGTTATTATTCATAACCTAAAACCAATTGGTTAAGAAATTCCATGAAATTTTAAACCCCACCCCCCAAACTATGGGGATTTCATTCCGAAAATAGATTATTTCTCCCTAGAATGGGTTGTTTTCCCTAGTTCATCCTGGTTCCCAACATTTTCTAAAATTGGAAAAGTTAGAATATATGTCAGCAAGTCATAAATAATTTATCTGATTAGAAAATTAACTCGAAATGAATATCTTATGAAATAAAAAATGTTTATAATTTTCAAAAATCTTCTTGGGTGCTTACTTATACTTAGGCTCATACTATGTGTTTTCACTAAGGTTCTCTATTCTTAATTCCCAAATTAACAAAATCATGCTCTAATACCAACTATAGTGACCCCATTTTTTCTTACATTATTATTACATAATTTTAATGATAAAATAAATAAAATTATTACATGACTAGGATCCAAAGGATTAGTTTCTTTGGAAACTATAACCATTCAAAACTTTTACAAAATAAACATAAAAATATATTTAATTTCTTCTTTTTTGTCTTGTTATTGGTCCTTGAATTCTCTTTAGTACAAGTAGTCACCTGAAGATATACACAAAAAAGGGGTAAGATAAAATCCAAATAAAAGGATATATAAGATCACGAAACAAATTAATATAGGGTAAGAATAATCATTATCATCATAAAATAAGAATTGGTTTATAAACATGAGATTAAGCATCCATAAAAGGCTTTGAATGAGTAAATGCATAAAAATGAAACCTTATGTCTTAGTAGTTAACTACCACACATAGTTACGAACAAAGCTTTCATCATGATCACACATATTTCTCTTTAAGTAATGAGATTAATCACATTAACCAATGCATTAGAGCACTATATAATTCTAGGTTCATCTGTTACGTCATACCATTTACTTTTTACTATATAATTCAAGGCACACCCATCACATCATAACATTTACATTATCATGCATGAAACATAGAAAATATATCAATATTGGAGATAAAATAACCTGTGGAAAAGAATCATTTTCATTTCATAAATAATAAATTCATAAAATTTGGGTTCCCAAATTAATGAGGTAATACCATAATTAATAAAATAATCATCAACCTTGAGTGAATAGGAAACAATATTAATAAGTAAATGGTTTATTTTGTTTAAAGAAGAGTTCTTTTGTAAAACATTACATTTGTCATAAAATCAAGTAGAAAACTTTTATATCGTAGAAAAGGTAGGATAATAATAAACAAATTATTTTCAATTAATATCCATACTGAATATGGGGTGAAAGAGGTAAAACCCAAAGAAAGAGAGTTGGGTTTGAGAATTCCCCTTACCTTGAGTCCAAATGATTTCTTCACTTTAATGTCTTGTATAATAACATTATATTCATTAATTAATAATGAAATAACATTTTATACATGAATATTATTAATTATGGTTTTATTATGTTCTTTTATGGTAATTGGTATGATTTACAGAGTTTAATTTCATCATTCTAGGGTGTTTGTTTTCTTTGTTTTCATGATCGGTTCACTTGTATACATTAATCAAATTTTATGTAAAATGCGGATAAATATCCATAATTCCTATTATGTTTTATAAATGATATTATATAAGTTTAAATTATGTTAAAAATAATTTTCCTATATGGTATGAGGATAAATATTTAGATAAAATTTAATGATGATTGTTTTAGGTTAATTTTGGCGGTTTTTCGATCACAACGAACACATTTGGTTTTATCATTTATTATTATGTATAAATGTTTGTAATAGAACATAAATATGGTTATAAAATAAAATTTAAAATCTTTTTTCATCCATTTAATAGTTTTATTAACATCCTTGAAGGTGTTAATGGAAAATGAAAGTGTATCACCCATGATGTTGGTAAATTTTCACATCATGGATGATGATTTAATTTTAAAAAATAAAAGAGAGTGAGAGAGTGGAGTTTAATGATGAATCATACATTAAAAATATATAATTACACTATATAAATCATACTAGAGTTAAAATTCCATTTTTATTGAGGTATTTTATGAGAGAATAAGAGAAGAAATGAAATTGAAAGAAAATTAAAAGAAAGAGAGAGAGAGAGAAAGAAGATTTACGTCTTGAATTTATCCTCCTTGATAACCTCCTTAGGGAATAGTCTTGCTATTTTGATGAGACTACAATTTCTAAGATATGGATTAGGGGCTAGGGATTAGTACTGTGTAGAATTTGTGCAAGTATCAAATCTTGATACGTGTGATTAGAAGAGGGTGTGAGGGGTGGTATTTATAGTGGAGGATATGGGTGTTTTCCCATTATGTTAATCATTAGTTTATTATTTTGGATAAAGACTATTAATAGTTTGAACATTATCACCAAAAATATTAAAATATTGAAGAAAAATTATATATTGTGGTGCCTACATCAGCTTTGACTCAACGAATAGTGTATTTAATTTATAATGTATTTATACCGTAAATTATTATATTTTAATATTCACAAAATTCAAGTATTTCAAAAAATACCAAAAATTCACCCTAACAATTTTTAAATATGTGGAATTATAAAATAAACATAATTTTATGAAAATAATTTTCTAAATATGTGTAATTTAATTTTTAATTAAAATAAACAAGTACTAACAAAATAAAAATTTTAAAATTATAACTTATTTTATAACACTTTGAAAAATTAAATTAAGGTCTAATTAAAATATATTAAAATAATAAGACATAAAAATATTAATTTATGTATAAATTTTATGAAAATAAATTTTCTTTTAAACTGTTAAATTAATTATAAAATTGTAATTAAATATTTATGACTTCAAAAATTCCAAGACATAATTAACAATTTTTAAAATATTTAATTTCTTAATCTATGATATAATTATACCATAATTTAATTTTTACATTGCTTGAATTTTATTTATACTTTCAAGGGATAAGTTATTTTTCATTCAACCTATTTACTATTCATAAGGGTCATATTACTATTCCTAAGACCAATTTATTGTAGGTTCTCAAGCTACTAGAAATACTTTTTATTTCACTAATTATTCATTTATAAAGTTTTTTTTATGACCTCTACATGATATTATGTGATTTATAATATATAAAATTACTTTTATAAGGGAGAAATTAGATTGATAAATTTTTTGTTCTTTACATTGACTAAGAAGGATGTGAAGTTTATAAGGTCTGAATCCTACAATACATCCTTTCTAAAGATGTAAGGGAGACTGAATTTAGCACCGATCCTGATTCTGATAGATCCAGGAAAAAGCTATACTTTATATTATAATGAATTAGGTATTAGTCTAGGAGAAGTTCTAATACAAGTGTATTGATATTTTTTGTGTGGGCTGTGGAAGTAGAGGTGTAACACCCCGAGCTTCCACGATACTCTTCTCATTCAATAATGCAATAGCTTGCATTGTACGCAACTTCGAGTTCTAAAACACCGCGACTAATCAAAGTAGACGTTATGAATAGTAATAACCACTTTTTAAAATTATAGAAATTTTATATTTCAAAATGGACTTCATTTTTGAATTCGTAATATCGAAATTATCCTAAGTTGAATTTTTTGTAACTTTCTGAGAACTTCCAATTTTTTTATGAATAGTGAAAAATACATAAAACAACTTTTTTAATCAAAATAATTTATTGTGATAAATTATACTATTTAGTGGTTTTAAAGTATAATTAGAATATATTTTTACCATTTTATCCAATGGTGGTCATTAGAATTAATTTAACATTGAAATTGGACATAAACAATTTCCAATCTTTTGATATAAATTGTTTCTTAAAAACACGCTATTTGTTGTGACAGCGGGAATTAATTATAAAATTAATTAATGAAAATTATATGTTTGGAATTTTTTAAAATAGTCATCATTTTTGAATTCGGAATATCAATTATAGCTTAGGGTGAAATTTTGGCATTGTTCTGAAAAACTTCAATTTTTGATGAATAGTGAAACCACTAAGTGGTAGTTAAATAACTGATTTTTCATTTAAATGAAATATTACCACTTCTGTGATTTGATATTCAAAAATACGACATACATGGTTGTCATTAATAAGTAAAATGTGGTTCAATTAGATTAAAATAATTTTTTGGTGAATAGTAACTTTTAAGTTCTTAATCGCAATTAGAGGTAATTAGTGTAGTTTAAGGTAAAAACAATGTTTTAATAATATGATATGAGCTTGAAACTTGTCCTACTCCTATTGGATGAGTCATGGCCGACCAAGAAAACCCATGGGTCAACTTGGGGACCCTATGGAGCCACTTTGGTTGGAAAATGAAATTAATATATATTTATTTAATGTTAAAATTAAATTCACACAAACATGAGTTGTTTTACTAAAACAGTTTTTAAGTGGGGTTACACAAGTCCAAATTTTGACTATAAATATTCATTAGAAAGATACAAATATTTAATACATCATAGTATTTTTTTTATAATTTTTAGACATTATATAAATTAAATTATTTATGACATAATTATGATGCAGCGATGACCTCATTATTTAACGATTAAAATAAAATGAGAAGATAATGCAACATCCAAGGCTTAAACTTGTCCAAAGCCTATTGGATGAGGAGATTTAGAACCATTATCACCTTATACACGAATTCTATAAGTGTGGGACCTTTAGAATCCTAAAATCATTGTATAATAATGTAACATTTCAATATTTCCAAAACATCCCCTCCTCTCCTCTTATAAAAGGCCCCCACCTCTCCCACATTATTCACACCTTCAAGCCATTTGGCTCGGCCAACCTCTGCCCAAATACTCTCCCAAATTCCCCCTATTACTCCTAGAAGCCTAAATTTGGGCATAACTCTTCCCAAGGAAGCCTTTGGCTCAAATCAAAAAGAGTTACCCGATTTTGAGGTAATGTCTTCTCTAACGTTGTTTTGTTTTATTTTTCTTCTCCGACCCCCTAAACTCTTTTTATTCATTTCTTTTGTAACAACAAAAGTATCCTCAATATACTAGGATGTTGTTATAAGAAGGATTCGAGCTACACTTACACACACATACATCTAATGGTTAAAGAACATACGGTTTCTATGGATGGCGAATTTCTGCCTCACGAAACGATGATTGTTCAACACTCATATAACACCTTCAAAGGTGGCCATTAAGATGTCACTATATTTATATATGATATAAAATATGTTTATGTTTTACTTATGCTTCTGTATTTCTCATTTATGGCATACTTTATGATTTCCATTATGGGTAAAACGCGATAATTTCATTTTAGGAAGTGCGGACTACCGCCCCCTCAAAGTGATTTGAATCGTTAATGCCATATGTGGGATGTATAAAGGATGGAGTAAATGGTATTATACACTATGTTATACTGGAATTATATTATACATTTATATCATTATGATTTCGTTCCATTAAATATGAAATTGAAATGAAAGTAGCGTTCATGCGTACGTACAGCTTACCGTCTCCATGAACGGTGCATTTCATTTCTTACCTCTAAATGTTACGTAATATTATAAATGAATGTATATACTGGATATATAAGATATATATGACATATAAATCATGAATATAATTCTGGAGATAATGGATATTCTACCACATAAACAACTTGTAATTATAAGAAGTTTATTGTTGACTCAAGTACCAAAGATCGACAAAACGACCGTTATTAACTAAAATAATTACATAATGTTCATATCATTGTAATAAGTGATATAATAAGGATAATGAAATTGAAAATGGTTCTTAATAAGGTATATATTAACTCTAGTTTATTATTCAGGAGGTTAAAGAACGGTTGAGTCAAGGTAGACACGAGGTAAGGGAATTTCTTAACCTAACTTCCATTCTTTGGGTTAATCTCCTACTTTCAAATTATGCCATGATGTTATTATGTCCTATTTTGTATTTTTACTTTCTTTATGTGTACCTATAGTGAATACACATAACAGATCTATTTTATTTTAAAAATGATCTTTTTAAGGACTTCGTCTCAATCTCCTTTCATTGAGGCATATTTGGTTTTATACACAACTTTCTTTTATACGGTGTATAAACCCCTTTGACTTTTAAGTTTATTCAAAAGGAATATTTTTATACGAAGCATTTTACTAAACGACAAAAAGGGAATGTTTTTCTTTCCATACATATGCGGCGACAACGACTTCTCTGCCGCCATGACCATTATTTGAGTTTTGGCTTCCTCTACAAGCCATCACTTTTTTTAATGAAAAATAAATACAAAGTTTTAAATTTATTTTATTTTGGTATTGAAAATGGTATTGAAAGCATTTTTTTTATATCAATGTGTTGTATTGAAATCTTGTGATTGAAATGTGGAAATGTTATGTTTCATTTATGCATGTTTCATGTGATACGATTATGTTATGGTTTATGATATGTTTAAACCTATTCATTTGAAGAATGCATTGGACTTAATAAGTGACGGGTGGAGCCCGCTATAGCTCCTCGATGCATCGGCAGGTCTCATGAGACAAACTAGTGTCTTGGCATGAGGCCTTGACAAAATCTTATTTGTGGTCTTGGCACGAGGCCTTGACTACGTGGTTATGATAGTCTGGCATTATGCATTCCATCATTATGAAAGTGGTTATTGATATTGCATGTGATTATTCAACCAGTAGAATAAACATGTGAGTAAGTAAATGGAATTATCTCATTTTACTTTTGCCATATTATGTTTAAGTTCATGTTTAAAAGGCTTTTGTTTTAGTTATACATTGCCTTAAATGTTAATGATTATTTATGAAAGCTTCCGCAATATTGTTATCCTTACTGAGCATCTGAGCTCACCCCTTTCAATGTTTTAATATTTTCCAGGATGTGAAGAAGTATTTTATGAATGACCTGCAGGGATAGTCAGAAGAGGATATGAGAGTGGACTATGGAGACTTTGTTATTGTAGTTTTTCACTTTATGATGTAATGTAACGTTTACGAATGTATCTAGTGTTTCCAAGGCTACTAAACTAATCGGTCTTTCGAGACTTGATCTTTTGTGATCATGCCAATGTTACGAACTAATGCACCGACTCTGGGTAGCTGGGGTCGGGGCGTTACAAGAGGCCTCATGAGAATAATTACTCAACAAATGTTCTCGAGATGGCAGCTGTTGCGCATGCCTTGCGTTGTTAGTGACACTACCTACTAGGAGAGTATTTTATGGTGTTTGTGGAAAAGAAATACTTAGGTATATTTTCATGTAGTGTGATTTAAACCTTAGGAAATGAAAATGGGTTGGATATTTACAGTCCTTTGAATTCAAGCTATCCTATATGCCTAGGGAAGAAAATCTTTTTCCCGATGAATTGAGTATGAGGACTTAGACACAAGTAATTCAAGAGGCTAGTAGCGAGTGGGAGCATATGAAACTATTTTATAAAATGAACATCTAGGTGTAGGAATTTCATGGATAGTCTATAATTCCATTTCTATAAGTGATCTCCACACTTACAGTGAAATTCAAGATGAGGCAGTTTCTCAATCTTGAAGGCTTGGTCCTATAAGAGAGAATTTATGGTGAGGATCCACCTCTAGATTGGTCAATCAACCACGATAACATCTTGTATATACATGGGTGTATCTGGGACCCTATATATATGATATTGGGGTTGATGCAGGAGTCAGATTCTTCTCAGTGGATAATTCAACCATGTATCTAAAAGATGTATCATGACATGTGATGACAATATTAGTGGTCAAGAATAATGTGTTAGATTGAAGATTTTATTAAAATATGTTTCAATTTTCTATAGGTTAAGGTTGAAAACCAAAAACCTATTAGATTTTTAAAACTATTACTTGTCCCATAATGGAAATCAGAAGATTTTATAAGGGATTTGTTATTGGATTTATGAGGACTCTTTATGGTAGTGATGTAGTTTGGGTAGTCATGGACCGAATTAAAAAATTAGACCACTTCTTATCTGTGAGAATTTCTTAGATGATGACTTTGGAAGATTTTATGTGCATAAAATTATATGGATACACATGGTCCTTCATTCTATCATGGTAGATAGGTATGATCATTTTATATTGAGGTTTTTTTTGGAAAGGGTTACAAAAAGATATAGGATTATAGATTCTTTTGTGAATGACTTTTTACCCTAATACTGATGGCCATTTAGAATATAATATACAGGTCTTGGAAGACAGGATCAGAGAATGTGTCCTTGAATTCAGAAGTTCTTGGGAGAATCATATTGCAGTCACTGGGTTCATCTACAAATAAAATTACGAGGAGGCCATACATATGGATCCTTATAAGGCCCTATATAGTAGGCTATTTTGGTTTCCCCTATATTGGTTAGAGGAATTAGAGGTAGAGTTACTAGGTCCTATTATTTTTAGGAGAGTTTTTAGCAGGTTCAGATAATTCGGAAGTGTATGTCTACAGCTCATTCCAAAAAAAATCTTACCCCGATCTCCATAGAAGACCATTAGATTTTGAGGTCAGGGGTCATGTTTTTTGAGGGGCATCTCTTAGACTTGGGCATAAAAAAGATACAGAGGCAAGGGAAGATAACACTCTACTTTACTGGGCCATTTGAGTTCTTGGGGAGAGTTGAACCAAAAAACTATTGGTTTCTATTACATCAGTGGTACTGGGCCATGAACGATGTCTTCTATATTTCATGGTTTTTTCGTTATCAACCCAACATATCTCATACTTTTTTGTCCTGAGGATGTGGATTTATATTCTGATGCTTTTTTTTGAGGAGTATCCTATACACATTGTTGAATAGATCATGAAGGATCTCCGAGGCCAATCTTGACCTTTAGTATAGGTTCTATGGTAGAAAAACTAGGTACCAGAAGATAATTGGGAGCGAGAGGTCAAAAAATGTGATAAATAGTCTGAGTAGTTTGTAGCCAATGTTTCTCCACCCTTAGAAGGTGCACTCGGGGAAGAGTTTATTTATGGGGATAAGATTTTAAGAACCTATATTATACTTGTGGTTTATATCCTTTAAATTTTAGTCTAATTATTTATCTTGAACCTAATATGGTTTTATAATTAGATCATGGGAGTTTTGGGATGTTCAAGGCTTGTTCGGAGAGCAGAGGATCAATTTTTTTAAAACGAAACTTGGTCACAGGGTTATTAGAAATCATGCAACCTAGTTTGCACTATTTCAGTAAGCATGCAAGGGATGAATATAGGGATTAAAGAGGCTAAAGAGTTTGAGTAAACTATAGAGCCTATGGTTCATGCCCATACTGGTTGCTTGGTTTTTTCAGTAGAGGGGCTTTCATTGTTTGTACATGGTTAGTCAAACCATACACATTAAATCATGCAGGGTCCCTCTTTAGACCATGGAAGGTGAATTTTTAGAAAAAAATATTGAAAATTATGCCTCTAATCCATGTGACCAATATATTTTCGGTAAAATACTATTTTTTCCTTAAAATATAATTAAACTCACCCTCTCACTTTTTTCTATCATTTCTTGGGTATAGGTGCCTTCTTCCTCCTGTGAGAGCTCAATAAAATCCTAGATCTAGGATTTCTAATAACTTATGTACCTAAATATAGATGAATATTCCATTCATAATGTCAGATATATCCCAGTAATTTATTTGATCATTATGTACCTTTATCCATTTTGCTTTCTCTGGATGGAGTTATTAAGGTATAGGTTCATATGACCTATTTTCATGGTGTTTATCTACTTTTTATTTATTCTAATACGGACCAAATAAAATACCGATACTGGATTTTTAATCTTCTATGATATCAAGTTAGGTGTTCTAGTCTTTATCCCTCAAGTATTTATTCATTATGATATGCATCGTTGTGCCACTCACTGGTGTCACCACGCATTTCTCCTAAACTGAAACTTCCTTAAATAAGTTTTCTTATTTGAAAAATGTGTGAACATTTTAGGTATCCAATATTTTTTCCACTCCTTGAGAGGTACTAAAAAAATTTCTATCATAGTTATAAATACCTAAATGAAAAAACTATCTTACATTCGGCTTGTAATGTCTTATAAATTGTGATATTATAAATTAATGGAAAATTGTTGTGTTGTAGAAGGAATAACACACTTACCAAATCATGTTGAAATATATAGAGGTTAGTGCTACACCCACATCACCCAATTAAATTTCACAATGGTTACACCCTTTTTATTATTAAATGACAATGAATTATGAATTATCCATTAGTTTATATTATATATAATGATTACTATTCACTACTATGATGTATGGGACTTATGACCCATATGATATATTATAATATGGGCATGGAGACCATTTATGAATTATAAATAATGATAATGGAGACCCTTTGGGAATAATAATGAAACAGGTACAGTGTCCCTATACTATGATATAGTCAGGGCATCCATATACTATGATATAAGAATGGAATCCATATACTATGATATGAGCATGACATCCCTATTTGTGATATATAAGGATGGAGACCCTTGTTCTTATATACGTGCATGATGGATGTTACTATGATCAATTCATGGCATTCATTACTATGATACTGGGCATGGAATCCAATACTATTATGATATGGGAATGGAAACCCTATGATTATGATATTGGGCATAGAGACCCTTACTACTATGATACTAGGCATGGAATCCCTTAATATTTGTGATACTCGGGCTATAACTTGTGGATGTATAAATTTTTCCTCAAGTCTAGGATTATGGTAGTAGCCACATATATGGTTGTAGAGGTCACAACATAAAAAATATATATATGTGTAAAAATTTGGTTACATTTCATACTTTCTGGATAAGGCTGAAGCATGTACCATCAACCTAGTGTCCTTATAGAACCAAAGCCAACACGATATAGTTTTATTTATCTCTTTCCTTTTTATCCTGCACAATTATATATTATATGAACTGAATTGATATTTATATATTCCATTAGTGGTGTTTGTCTAATTTTAACTCACACCATATCTAGGCCACAGTGGTAACCTAGAAGACTATATTATTGAAGGTGTAGATAATGGGAAATGTCCATGATAGATCTAATATTTTCACTATTTTTCATATCTAAGTTACTTATTTCTACCCCACCAATTTTTCATTTCAGGTGAAATTTAATCTTTTTTAGAATTTAGGAATGTTTTGAACTATATTGTGAAAATTCCACAATTTGGGACTTTTAACTGCTTTTTACTGTCTTATGTATTACAGGGAAAGGACACTTTGTGTCACAATATTTTTTTGTAGCATGAAACAAATTTTTTTAGAAAATAACTGAAGATGGAAAATACTAGATAAGACCATGTACACAATGTGTACTATTAGTAAACATCATGACCTTTTCAAATGGATTATCCATGTGATACATTTCATGATATCAGTACATAGGGTAAATAGAAGATACACATCGTGATTCTCAAGTACATGATGTGACCAGAGTCAAAGATCAACCGAGAATCTTGCAAGGAATTTTCGCAGATTCAGAAGATGCGGAGGGGGGGTACACGAAATTAACCCCTAGTACACATCATGACCGAGGAGACATGCTAAAAAAAACTAAACGTGAAATGGACCAACAAAGTGATGTGTTTTTCTATAAATAGGATCCCCAGTCGCTTCTTGGAGTCAGTAGGGGAAAAATCGGGAGCATCTCACATCACTAAACATCTTTCAAGTGATCCGAAGCCTTTTACTCCCCACAATGGAGGTTTAGATCATGATGGAGGTGATTTCCATCGAAACCGAAGATGAGATGATGGTGTATTCCTATGCATTGAGTGACTAAGAGTTAAGTACTTACAGATGAAAATACTCGACGGGCACTCCCTTACGTGTTGTAGATTCAATGTGTAATCTCTTGTCGAATTTATTTTGAATTTATATCATTGAATGAATCTAGATGATTTCTTTCATGAATAATTTCAACAATGGTGTTTTAATGGTTTTTCTTCCTATAAATTAAATTAATTGGTTTCTCTATTTAAAATTCTTTAGTAAGGTCCAACCATTGAGCATAGTGGTTTCAATTAGGTTTTATTTTTTGGAGGTATTCAAATAATTGAATCAATTCAAAATGAAAAACAAAAATCATATTAAGGTATTGATATGATGTCTGACCATATTTGAGTGTTCATCTGGGGGTCCGTGGGGGATAATTTAGAAATTCAATTTTAGGAATATTTTTCTATACAAGGAAGAGGGGAGTGTCTGAGAGGGAGAAGCTTGTATGAAACTGCTGTTTTTAATTCTGTTTTCAAGACAAATTTATATTATTTCAATTTTCATCCTTCATATTCAAATTTATTTGGATCCAAACATTTAAAGAACCCCCCATTTTCTATTCTTGAAAAAATGACCCAAATAATAGTGATATTTTTTCAACTAACATAGTATCCTTATCGAGAGACACCCATATTGTTATCACTATACTGAATTAAAATGGTAATATATTGATTGTGGTCAAAAAGACTGAAAACCTCACATCAACTGGAACTGTTTCCTGGGAGGTTTCTAGAGTTGATTTATTTTTAAAAATCATTTTTTATATGAACTTAAATTCTGACCCAAACCCTTTACATTTGGAACCTGAAATTGATAAAACATTTCACTTTAGGGTTAGAGCTACTAAACCCACTATCCCTAGTTGCGAATATTCAAACAACACACCTGAGAGGGACTTAGTCGAGACTGAAATATGAATTGATGAAAATAGAACTTTAAAATTTTTGGCTTCATCTTATGATGAAAACCAAGATAATATTATGGAATATCCTAAAGCAGCTACTGGGTTTGAAATCAAATATGGTTTCATCCACCATTATCTATAGTTCAATGGGTTACTGTGTGAAATCCCACATAAACACCTATATGAATTCCACTATTTGTGGGTCAACATGAAACCATGGGGAGTTGATTCCAATAAATATGAAATTTAGGTCATTTAATTTATATTTATAAGGAGTTTCTATGGAATTGTTCTTCTATTCTCATTCAAACCTGATTAGAGATTGGAATGAACTAAAAGAAATCCTTGAAAAATTCTTCCCTACCTCAAGAAAAGCATCAATTTCAAAGGGGATTTTCAGAATCGGAAAAACTCAAGGAGAAACTTTTCATGAGAACTTGGAACATTTTAATAGACTCTTCATTAGCTGCCCCCACCATTAAATTAGTGACCAACTTCTGATTCAATATTTCTATGAGGGACTATTTCTTACTTATAGAAGCATGATCGATGATACTATGGGAGGAGCTTTAGTTGATAAGATACCAGTTGGTGCTAGGATGTTGATTGAAAACCTGGCCTAAAATGCTCAATAGTTATGAACAAGAAGAATTTTTCATGTAATGTGTTCCCAAGAATTTCATAATCCAAATCCTGAAACCAACCTGACTACAAGTCAACTATTTGATCTTACCACCATGGTGAGGTCAATGAATTTTTCTAACACCCCAACGACCCAACCCAAACCTGAAGTAGCACTCCAACTGCAATTCCACTGTGGGATTTATTATTCTAACGACCATTTCAGTGACTAATGCCCACAAATTCAATATCCTTATGATAACTGAAATGTAGTTTTTAATGGGAGAACATTTCAGTCAAACCAACACATTCCATTTAAAAACAACCAAAATTTCAATTAGGGATGGAACAACCAACCTAACGAAATATTTCAGTAGCCTGAACAACCAAGATGCTTTTTCCAAGGAAAATCAAGTAATTACAATCCAAATTATTTCAATGAGAAATCCAATTCTCATTCTAGAAGAGACTTACAACTAGATCCTACCACTAAAAAATCATAGTGAAACCTTGAAGATTCATTCAAACAAAAAACATCTTGAATACCTTGATGAATCAATTGGGTCAACTTGTCTTTGATTTCAGTTTCATGAAAAATACAAAGAGGGGAAGTTTTTTCTTCTAAATCAAGTAAATGTGAGAGATACTGAGAAGGAAAATTTGAGTGCAATTGAAATTCGGAGTGGCGCAAAATTGAATAACCCTCAAACAGAGAACATAAAGCCTACTGCAGATACTATTGATTAGAATCCCACCCCTTATGAAAATTTTGAAAAATATTTAGTTGCTAGAAACACAATGTCAAGATAGAAAATCTTGTTTGAATTAACAATCAATCATTGGAAGAGGATGTATGATCCTTATGTTTCTCCAAACCGTGTATAGAATACAATCGAAACATTCAATCCTCCACTCCCTTTCCCATGGTGTAAACCACCAGTGAAGTTAAGTGCTGAAAAAGATTTGGATAAGGAGGTTTTGGAAACATTCAAGAAAGTTCAATTCAACATACCTTTGTTTGATACTATGCAACAAATTCTAAGGTATTCCAAATTTCTAAAAGATATGTGTACCAAAAAAAGAAAGTTCAAAGGTGGTGAAAAAGTAAACATAGAGAATAATGTTTCATCTATGATTCAACATGCCCTTCCTATTAAGTGTAAAGACCAAGAAACATTTACCATTCCCATTACCATTATGAAATGTGAATTCAAAGATGTGATGCTTGATCTAGGAGAATCCATCAATGTCATGCCATATTCTGTCTACTCATCTCTTCATGTTGGAGACTTGAAACCCTATGGAATTATCATTCAACTTTCCAATTAAAGTACCACCACACCCAATGAAGTTATATAGAATGTTATTATTCATGTGAGAGAAATGGTTTTTTCTATTTACTTTTATGTTTTGGATATGGAAGATGATAAGTTCAGCACACATGCTTCCATCATCTCAAGGAGACCATTTTTGAAAATGGTGAAAGGGTTCATCAATTTTTACAAGGGAACATTTTAACTAGAATTTAGAGGAAATTTTGTTCATTTGAACATTTTCCATTCAATGAAACACCCATTTGAGGATCATTCACCCCCAAGTGAACATGATCAATTGGTTTTCCACTAACATGATACCCAATTTTTCCTATGATGAAATATCAAGCAAGGAGGAAAAATATTAACATTTGTATGATACTGAATCTAATAAAAAAGAGGTTGAAATTGAATATTGTCAAGAGTCATAGGATATTGAGACTAAATATATGAGCATTGAGAATGATGAATTTATGGAAACCACTGAACTTGTTAGTGGAATCCCTGGATACATTTCTAATTTTTCACATCAAACTATTCTTGAGAATATAGAAGGATATCTCCATGACGAATTCAGAGTTTCACTGAATAATGTCAATTTTGATCAGTGTCCTGTGATCAATTAAGAAACCCATCCTTTGTTAGAATTGAAACCACTTCTAGATAACCTCATGTATGCCTTCTTAGGTGATAATGAACAATTCCCTATAATCATCTCAAAAAATTTGTCAAAAGTCAAAGAGAAGCAACTGTTGGAAGTCCTCAAGTCCCACAAAAATGAAATTGGATGGACTCTCTCTGATCTAATAAGAATAATTCCCTAAATTATTATGCGCATAATTTTACTAGAGGAGAATGAAAAACTGGTGAGGCAATTTCAACGAAGACCGAACCCAACACTTCTAGAGGTTGTAAAGAAAGAATTCACCACCATACTGGTTGAGGGAATTATTTTCACCATATCTTATTATAAATGGGTGTGTCTATTCCTTGTTGTTCCAAATAAAAGTGTCTTTACAATGTCAAATAATGAATTTGGAAAGCCTGTCCCAGTGAGACTTCCAAATAAATGGGGAATGTTCAATGATTACAGGAGTCTCAATTTGGTTACAAGTATATACAATTTCCCTCTTCCATTCCTTGACTAAGTCATTAAATGTATAGCTGGGAAAAACCCTATTGTTTTCTTGATGGATTTTTTGGGTATTTCTAAATTCACATTCTATGAGAGGATTAAGATAAAAACACTTTCACATGCCCCTTTAGAACTTTTGCATACAGAAGGATAACCTTCAGTTTATGTAATGATTTGGGACCTTTTCAAAGTTGTATGATGATCATCTTCTCTGAATTTATGGAAACCTACATTGAAGTTTTTATGGATGACTTCACTCTGTGTGGATTAACTTTTTATATTTGTTTGAAAATTTTGGCTCATGTACTGAAAACCTGCATTGACAAGAACCTTGTTCTCAATTATGAAAAATTCAATTTCATGGTTGGTAAGGGGATTGTACTCAGATATGTTTTATCCCTCAATGGAATTAAATTTTATCAATACAAATTTGAAGTCATTTATTCATTGACATACCCAAAAATAGTGAGATATGTGAGATCCTTCCTTGTCCATGTTGGCTTCCACAAGATATTCATTAAGGATTTCAGTAGGGAAGCACTTCTATTGTTCATATTACTCTAAATAGAAGCCACATTTGTCTTCGATGAGAATTGTAGAAATACCTTTCATGAGTTGAAACAAAAACTGATAACCCCTCCCACTATTCGACCACCCAAATGGGACCTTCCCTTTCAAATCAAAACTAATGCATCTGATTTTTTTCTGGGGGAAATATTAAGTTAAAGGTTGGACAAGAAATATCATGTGATTGAATATGCCTCTAGAACATTAGATCATTACCAATAAAAAATAACAAAAAACTAAGAAGGAAATTCTGGATGTTTTCTTTGATCTAGAAAAATTTACATGTTATATGCTAGGTTCTAAGCTGATTGTTTTCATAGATCATTCATCAACTAGATTTTTGATGGTGAAACATGGTGCAAAAGTAATACTATTAAAATGGATCTTACTGTTGTAAAAGTTTGATGTTTTGTTAAAGGATAAAAAGGATGTAAGAACCTTGTTTCTGATCATTTGAGCAGGATACCATATTCTTAGAATGGAAAACTTTAGTTCCTTCCACCCATTAAATAAATCTTTTCAGATGAGAAGTTATTTTCTTGTATAATCGAAAGACTATGGGTTGCTAATATTATGAACTATTTGGCTTCTAATGAACATCCACATAGATTTTTCAAACAACCAATTGATAAAATGGTGATTTATTCAAAGAATACATTTGGGTTGATCCTTACCTATAAAACATTGGTAGTGATCAAATGATTCAGAGATGCATTCTAAATTCCAAATTTTAATCATTCCTACATTTTTTTCACAATTTGAACTATGGAGGAAAATTTTGATTACAAATAACTTCAAGTAAGGTGAATGCTTATAGAGTGTATTGGCACACCATTTTTAGATATGATTTCGAATTTTTTAGATCCTATAAATTTTTTCAATTATAAGGAAACATTTCCAAATGGAATGAGATGCAACAAAAACCACTTTTTGGGGATGTCTTTGATGTCTGACGATAGATTTAATGGGGCCTTTTCTAAATACTTTTGGATATCTTTATATATTTCTTTCTATTTATTATTTTTCTAAGTGTGTAGAGGATATCCCCACTAGAACAGATGATTAAAATATTGTGTCCAAATTTGTGAAAGGAAATTTGTTTTTATGGTTTGGATTCCCAAAGTTTCTTATTACAGATCAAGGTACCCATTTTTTCAATAGGTCTTTGTAATATATTTTGAAGATATATGGAGATCATTATATGGATTCTACACCTTATCACCATAAAACAAATGTAATGGATGAGTTTTCCAATTGAGAGATTAAACAAATTCTAGAGAAAATTGTGAACCCAAATAGAAAGGATTTGATTTTGAGACTTGATGATGCACTCTGGTCCTACAAGACTGAATTGAAAACTCAAATGCGTATTTCCCTATTTATATTGGTCTTTGAAAAATCCTTTCACCTTCTAGTTGAGTTAGAACACAAATATTTTTGGGCTATCAAGACATGTAATAGGAATATCTTTTCTGCTAGAAAAGAAAGAACTTTTTTTTTGTAAAAGCTAGAGGAGATCATAAATAATACATATGAAAGATCTAGGTTGTACAAAATAATAAGAAAATAATTTAATGATGGGAGGATCCTCAATAAAAACATTAAGCAGGGAGAGAAATTTTTCTCTTTGATGCCAGATTGTAGCAGTTTCAAGGTAAATTTCATTCCAAATGGTATAGTCCTTTCATTGTTACTCATGTTTTTTCCATTTGGTGAAATATAGATAAAATAACCAAACAAAGGGATAAAATTCATAGTTAATGGGAATATATAGAATTTTTTTAGAGAAAATTTTCAAGATCCTACTGGGATGAGATTCAACTTCATGATGCAGAATACAATTGATGCCAGGTTGTGTCTTTCCTTCTCATTTATTTTTGTTATGTATTTTATTTCATGAATTTCATGCTCACATAAATTTTATTCACAATGATGAAATTGCACAGAATACCTGTGGGGGGAAACACAGTTCTAGGTATATTAAGATTTTATGAGCTTTCATTTTAATTTCATTTGTTTACAAATTTTATTTCTATTTTTGGTGTGTTTATTTTTCTAATTTCATGTATATTTTTTTTTTCAAAAATTTTATGTGTTTCTTTAATTTTTTTTGGAATTTCTTGAAAAAAATTGAAACTCATGCCAAAGTGTGAACCAATTTATCTTTTGGATCTATATGTTAATGAATTCTGAAAATGAAATTGTTTCAAGTTCAAAAATTTGGAAAATTCTTGGAAATTAATTTTATTTTTAAATCTCATACCACATATAGTTATCTTTATAATTGAAAATCCAAGTCCTATGAGGCCTCTGAACCTATTTTGACATCTTCTTCACATTCACCTATTTTCATAAGAGAACAAATCCATGCTTTTTTGAACTAGAACATGATCTATTTCTATCAAAACTTGAGGGATGAGATACTTGTGAATAAAATAATTGAGTAATTTGTTTGGATTTTGATATCCCATTTTTCATGATTATCCATCTTTTTTTGGTCCTCTTTTTCACATTTGATCTTTCTTGATCCCTTAGTAGCCATGTACAACCAATTTGGAAGCTACATTACAAGCTAATTTTCCCTTTCCAAACCGTTATGGAAGTATAAATACAAGATCTATATGTACTTAATTGTTGGGGGTGATGAATTGTTATATTATGGCTCATATAGTGTTTATTTTGTAGGAAATTCAAACATTGAAGACATATTTTTGATGCTGGAACATATATTGCTGAGATATTTTCCCCTCTAGAGCTCTCAACTTAAATGGAGATATGCTTGTCTGGAGATTGCAATGGAAGGAAGTTGTGCCTTATCTAGAACTTTTTGAAAGAAAAATAAGAAGAAGAAACAAAAATCATATCTTCTCATGAAATATTAATGGAAAAGAAACTCTCAGAGTTGATATTATTTAGAGGATAATAAGGAGAAGACCACACTTGAGTAAAAAATAGAATCATGCAATTGTTTTCTTCTAAAAGAGCCAAACCCTCATTCAGCCATAAAATTTTTAACATTTTAAACCTACTAACACCAAGCCACAAAATAACCTTGTAATGTCCTCATAATAATCACATGTTCTTGGCTCACATCACGTGGAGATGTAGAAATTTATAAACCCTATGGAAATTATTACATGAGTTGGATGGAAAAAAGCCTTATTGAAAATCCATTTTCATGTGTTGAGAGAAAATTAATGTTAGGTAAGTGTGATGTGTGCATGGGAAGAGAAAAGAAGTGTAAATGTATTAAGTGATCAAAATTTATAATTTTAAATATTTTTATTTAATGAGGCATGATTTATTTTAAATCTTTGTGATAAATTGGTATACTCCATTGTTATGTGTTTTGAATCTTCCTTTTTTACTGTACATTTGTCTAGGAGTCCAAATTCTATGTGTGGGGGAATTTATAGAGCTAATATTTTCACTATTTCTCATATCTAATGTATTGTTTTTAACGCCACAAATTTTTCATTTTAGGTGAAATTGTAATATTTCTGGAATTTAGGGTTGTTTTGAGATATATTGTGAAAATTCAAAAATTTGGGACTTTTAACTGCTTTATTATTGTCTTATGTATTGCATGGAAAGAACACTTCACACCGTGAGTAATGCTCACAGTGCGACACCATATTTTTTAGAAAATAACTGAAGATATAAAAAAATAGAGCATATTGTGTACACGACGTGTACTATCAGTACACATCATGAAATTTTCAAATGGATTATCCTCATGAGAAATGTCTTGACATCAGTACAAAATTTAAACAGTAGATAAATATCGTGAGTCTCAAGTACACAATGTTACCAGAGTCAAAGATCAACCGATAATCACATGAAGAATTTCTGCAGATCCAAAAGACACAAAGTGGGGTGCATGACATGAACCCCCAGTACACATCATGACCCTATTTAAGTGATGAAAAAGAATGAACACGACACATACTGAGGAGGGATGGATTTTCCTATAAATAGTACCCCTCAGCTGATTCTTGGAGTTATTATGGGATGACCAGAGATCAGTTTGCACCACCAAACATCCTCCTGGTGATCCAGATCCTTTACCTCACCACAGCGGAGGTCTAGATCATGATGGAGGTTCTATCCATTGACACTAGAGCAAAGATGATGGTGGCTACCCAGGCGATGAGTGGCTATGTGGAATGCAGTTTCAGACAGCAATAATCGAAGGGAACTCTCTTCTAAGTTGCAAACTCTATGTGTAATATATTTTTGACTTTATTTTAAACTTATATCATTGAATGAATTTAGTTGATTTACTTTATGAATAAATTCAACAAATGTGTTTTTATGGTTCTTCTTCCTATCAATTAAATTAATCGACTTGGCTATTTAACTTATTCAGTAATTTCTAGCCATTAAGCACAATGGTTTCTATTTGGTTTTATTGCTTGGAGGTCATAAATTAATTTAATCACTTAAATAGTTGAGACAACAATCATATTATGGTCTTGATATGATGTCTGATCATATTTCAGTGTTCACCTGGGGGTCCTTAGGGGATATTTATAAATTCAAATTGGGAAATATTTATCTATACAAGGAAGAGGGGAGTGTCCGGGAGGGTTAATCTTGTTCGCAACTAGTGTTTTGAATCCTAATATCAATCAAACATTATTTTGTATCAATTTTTAGATTTCTTATTCAATTTTATTTTTATCCAAACATTTAAACAGACCCCCATTTTATATTCTTGCAAAAATAACCCAAACAGTTGTGACTCTTTTACAACTCATATAGAAGCCTCCTCGATAGACAACCCTTTGGTCATCACTATACTACATTAAAAGGGGAAAATATTGATTTAGGATAATGAAACCAAAATACTCTCTTCAGTCCACTAATGGATGCATGAATTATTTCATGAATTACGATGCGAGATTGGTAGCAGATGACTAATCTAGAACGTGGGATGCAAGGATAGATTTTTTCCATTTTTTCTTTTTTTATATCATGTAATGTATTGACTTCCTACTTCCATGTATACATGTTTACCCAGTTTTATAGAGACACGACATCATCATCCATTGTATACGATTCAATTCACTGCATTTGAGTGTTACTCAGTGCTTGGATATTTATTCTTTCTTCTAATCTATTTTCTATTATAGATACATTTCCACTACTTATCTATTAATTCCTCCACTATGTTACTCTGACCAGATGGTATAGTCTCCCCAAAAACACCCCTAGACCCCCACTGCTAGTCATAAGCCTTTAACATACAAGAAATTGTTCTTGAGGCCTTGTGGCCCACCATATTGGGGAAACATTCTGTGGCATGACGACCATGACATCACATTAATCCTTTTAACCAGTTTTATCCTTTAGAGAGATAATTTAACCTTTTTGCAAAGTAATTTATTTATATGAATAATTATATGACGGTCTATATAATCAAATTTGAAAATTATGATTGAAAATATGGTATAAATTTTATTATATTCAATTTCTATATGTGGTAGAAATAACTTTTAATATAAGTATAAAAGATGCATGAGAAACAATTTTTATAAAAATACTAATTTTAAGCATAAAAATGACTTTACACTAAAATTTTGAATATAATCTATTATAAGGAATTTAATTGGATTATAATTAAAAAAATTAATGTTATATGAAATTTTTATCACACCAAAACGGAATGACAACTTCCAACCACACTATTAAATGTATAGATCCAAAAATAGTTTTTATTTATAATAAAATATTACTTAAGTTCCAAGAAGTCATTCATGAGTTCAAAAATTTAAAATAATGTTCTAAAATATATATTTTACAATTGAAACACATATTTAGTTGATAAAAAGGCTTAATAAAATTTTTAATCAATATGTCTTCATCACGATGACATAATAGTTGCAGTATTTTCATAACATAATTTTTCATTATGCTCTCAAAAATAAACTACCTTGAAAAAATGAAAAAATAACCATAATATAAATTCATTTTTTTGAATCAAAAAAGGAATTAATTTTTATAAAATTATAATTACAAAACTTTTAAATTCAGCATTTAAATTAAACTATGTAATACATGGAAAAAAATTTGATAAAATAATAACTATTTTTTTCTTGATTGAAAAATTTAAATAAAATTATTTAAAAAACTGTGATGAATATGAATCTATAAAATGATTACTTATAAATCATAATATTGATTCATTACAAGTATAACCTAGGTTGTCACATACACATTCCAATTATACTCATCCACTAGAAATATTATTTATCTCTTTGAAGGATTCTACTGTGATAAACAATGATCATTTTAAGCATTAAAACCCTCAGTGCTGGAACCTAAATAATTCTAAAATTATTATTAGAGGTTTTTGGATCATGTATGGATCATAAATATAATGAATTTACACTTGATTACTATATCATAATGATACAATGATAAGATTTATTCTTTTTATCATCAATAATAAAGAATTCAATTCAATACAAGGTATTTATTTATTCAAATAAATAAATTATAAATTATATGTGAAAAGATCCTCTATTTTTTGTTAAAATATTTCTATCAATTAATAATTTATTTAATTATATTGTAAATTATATTACTTGTGATTTAGATCTCTTATTATTCATAGATTATGAAAAAATCATAGTTGGAAACTGTCTAGTTGGTGCTTCCGCTGGGCCTGAAACTTTCATTCTATGTGTTTGAATAATATTGTAATTTTTTATTAATTAAAATATGCCATTGGAATGCGGTAAAAAAATTCCTATCATATTTTTTAAAAAATTTATTGTATATGATTTTTTCAACCATTGATATGTAATATCGGATTTGTTTTCAATAAGGTGTTAATTTAAAGCTTTGGGAAGGATCTTGAGTCTTATGGAAGATGATCTTACTAAAGGAGTTTTGGAAGACATCAGATACAAACCATGGAGGAAGGGATTATACCACACTATTTTTTATGTGTTAATATTTTATTTACATTTTAAAATTTAAGGGATTTTACTTTATGATGTAGAATAGTCAGTCATGTTGCATAGTATTATACAATGAGTTTTAGTGTCACTAGAGCTTTTGAGGTTATTTTTACATGTAGTTCATTTTACATGAAATTTTATTTTTTTAGAAAATTGATGATTCTTATATTATAATATTTAAAATTAGAGGACACAATGTATAGGTGATCAAATGAATTTGATCAATCTATATTTTTGTGGGTACGTACACCATGGAAGGAAGGCTATAAAACATAAATAAAATAAAGGTTTTAAAAAAAGTTTAAAGGACCATTCTATAGTTAAATTATAACACCATGGAAGTTATAATATTGTTATAGTGGACAAAATGGGTTATTCAAGGTTTACAAGGATCTATGATGTAGATAAGTAGAGCACACTACTATAAAAAAAATTAAAAGGGTGTTATTAGTGACTAAAATTAGTGGATGTGATTAAATATATATACCATGTTGTAGTGAAGAAGACTATGACACAATGTTCATTTGACATAGAACTAGTTGCTTTTATAGAGAACATGGTCAAAGTAAAAGTGGTTTCTTTGTTCGATGGATACAATATTTTGATATAGAAGAATTGTATGAGATATTATTTATGATGTCCTAGATTTGAAGTTTTTATTATTTGTTTACCTGAAATAAAATTCAACAATACCACATGAATGTCTATTACTTATTCATATAAGAAAATTTCTGATGATGATGTATAGACTCTAAATACTATATCTATAGATTTTTCTAACTATATCTATATAAATGTAATGGATTTAACCTCAAAAAAGCTATTTGGGATAGGTTTGGAAATACCTATGATGGGTATAACATGGTGAAAGAGGCTAAATTATATGTTTTTTAAACTAAATTTATTTATATTAAGATGATTTCAATTGAGAAAAATCATGGTTTCTTCAATTGACTCATATATTTCATGGGATCCATTCATGGTCTTAAAAATCAAATTAAAGATATTTATATCATGGAGAATATTTTTAGAAGTATTATTCCCTTATAAAATGCCAAAGTTTAATCCCCTAAAGAAAAATATCTTGAAAATATGACTCCTATTGATCTTCACAACAAGTTAGTTTCTTATGATATATGAGTAAAACTTGAGAATACATCTAATTGAACATAAAAATAGATTAATTTTAAAAAAATGAATCTTAAAATTCAAGAAGTTTGATTCAATGATAGAGATATTTTTAATGAATTTATATTAATTGTTTCTTGTAGATTCAAGTGAGGAAAAGGTAGATATGAAAATGAATTATAATTTTCTTATTTTAATTATGGAATGGATATGTATATTGTAGAAATATAATCAAAGAAGAAAATAAAGAAGCCAATTACGATGTGGAATTAACAAATAAATTAATATTTCTTGCAAGATATAATGTTAAAAATATTTGTTCAATTAGAAGGAGGTTTCAGTGGACATATCTAGTAAATAAGATGAAGAAGAAGATGAAAGGTTCCATAAATATGATGAAGTTGAGTTCATTTTATATATATAATATTTTCCAAGGAAAATGATTAAAGGAAATAATTAAAAGAAAAATAAATTAGATCAAACTAAAGGAATTATTTATTTTAAATTATATGTCAATGTATATATTAAATAATTAGACATCCAATGTAAGAAAAACTAGAAGATATGAAATTTTTTTAATGAATAAATTATATATTTTGATCAAATTTAAGCCAATATTACTCAACTAGAGAAATTGTTTGATTAAATTTAAACCTCTCATGTTAAATATGAATATATATTCAATTTCAAGATAATAATCAAGTAAAAATAAAAAATAATTGATGATCTAGATGTCTAATATAAATAAATAAGGAAGAGAGTTGAATCTATATCTCAATGTTGTATCCTTGTGAGTGAAATTCATTATTGAAGAAATTTTGGATGGTAAAAGGAGTTATAATTGAATGAATTTAGTGATAATAATTAATAAAAATATTGACAAGAGGACCGAGGTTTTCTGAAAATATTTTAAATGAACATTGTCCTAGATATATGAGAATATTTGGGCTTAGATGTGAAGCTAGATCAAAGAGTTCATGAATCCACTACACCAAACAAGGGAAAATAGGAGTATGGTGAAAGTATTTAAAAAATATTCCAACAGAAAAATATATATATACATCTCAAAATATATAAATATGTTAAGATTAAGTGATGGAAAGATATTTTCCATGATGAGATGATGATTTTTGTGGATTTCTAGGACATACCATGACCTGATGTAAGAAAGGGTAGAGATATTTAAAATAATCTCTTGAAATTCACCAATAAAGGATGATACAATTTTATAAAATTAATTTTAAAATATATTTTTTAGTTAATGATATAATTTATCTAATTTTATTCATAAGGTAATAAATCGTAGTAAAAAGAGGAGTCAAACTCACTCTAATAAGATCTAAATAAGAAGGGTGGATGAAAAATCTTATGTGGTTACATTATAAAATAATTTCTATCCTTTAGAGGAAGAATACTATGATATCACTTTTAATACGGAATAAAATTTGGATAGAACACCTTCTGTTTCAAATAAATGATTCATTTAATGTAATGATAAGATAAATAATGAAAATGTTATCATAGAAGAGATTTATCTCAAAGAAACAAAAAATAATCGCTCCTAGATCCTTAATAGTGGATACTCATCCCACATGATTAGTGATGTGAGTATTTTAAATAATTTAAAGAGTCATGTTGATGGCTTGCATAGATTTTGTAATGATGGTTCATTTAAATCCAAGGGACGCAGAAAGGTGAGGATGGATAGAGAAGAACTAAAAAAATACAAATGTTCATTATATATATGAACTTTGGTACAATATACTTAGTGTAAGTTGGCTTCGTGAGTATGTATTGGAAGTTATGATTCATTTGAAGGGTTGATTTTTTAAATGAAAAAATATATATTCACTATTTAAAGGCTTGAGAACCAATTTTAATATTTATAATGTAGATTCAAAAGAGAACAACACTTATTTTCTTATGATATAGGTAGATAATAGCCTTCACCATCGAAGTATTTGGAACTTGAGAAAAGAAGAATCTATCAAAATTGAAGGTGGTAATTGATAAACCAAATTTTAAATGAGATTATTAAAAGACATAAAATTATTTCATAAGAGGGAAAACCATTATAAAAACCTATTGTAGGATGAATAATATGGACCCAAATATTATTGATCTTATTCAAATTGATATGTGTTGTTCCATAATGGTTCCTAGAATTTATAAAGAGAAGTATTTCATTATTTTAATTGATTTTTATATTTTAATGGGATACATCATAAATATTCAATCAAATATAGAGGTGATTGAATTAATTTAGTGATTTCAAAGGAGATATGGGAAACAAACTATTAGAACTATAAAGGTTCATCGATATGATAATGGTATATATTACTCCACTCATGGGGATGAAAAATTATTGGAGAATCATGGGATAAAAAAATGAAGTTTCTTCAATAGGAACACAACGATAAAATGATGTAGTGGAAAAGATAAATCAAATGATTGATATTATGGTGAAAACATTGATCCTCAAAAGTCGAATCTCTCCCTAATTTGGAGTGTTTGGGAGAAGATTCTACATTTAGAAAAAGGCTGGGAGCCAAGGAAAGTACGAGGATTAAATATATGAAGTGGTATATTTTGGACACTCTTTAAAGAGTATGGACTATAAATGTCTTATAAAATGGTTTACATTTTTTAAATGAAATACATTACAGTCATTGAATAAAAATATAGATATATATTTGAGTGTGTTTAATTACGAAGAAGAATATCTATATACAAATTAGACTAGCACAAACATTCCCATATGTGAGGAAGATTTAGAGGACGAATGAGTGGATGAAGTGTAACACCCCATCCTGAATCACTAAGTATGGGATAGAGTTATACATGAACTCATGCATTCCTCCCTACATGGAAGTGGTTATCGAGTACTATTTAGAGTCCATACGGGTTACTAGAAAGACTATACCCTCAGTAGCATGACATACATCATAATCATACTAGGAAAAGAGTAATAATTCAAAAGGGTATAATGAATGTGAATAATACAAATGTTATAAAATATTAAATGGAATGTATCATAAGTTATATAATGACATAATCTAAGGAACCCAATGTGGAAGTTCAAACAAGAGTATAATCATTTAATAGGAAAATAAATTAAGGCACCACAACATCACCCTAACTTCCTTCCAGATATCACCTTCGGACACAAAGATCTATCTCCTCAGCTCTCAATTATGGGGAACTTTATCTATCTTATATCCTTGATCATGGGGTCTTATTTCATATCATGAATTTTTGAAGGGAATGTGTATAAAATAAGTATGAGACTACTAATGTGTCCTTAACACAAGTGAACATGTATACTAGGTTTATTCCATGAAAATTAGTAAACATGTAAGACAAAAATAATGAATCACGTGTTGAGTGGTCATATAATCATCTCTATACTAGAATTAAGGCCAAAATTAAATTCATAAATATGGGACCACTATAGGGAGACCACATATTTCTGAGTAATAACATGGATAACAAGCCTCAGGTTGGACCACAACACCTTCGAGCCCTGTCACTATCACGCGTTAGGTTACAAGGCTATCATACAACATCTCTACCAAGGGTTTGATGACATGGCCAACTTATATTTCCATTACTATGGGTAAATCATAATAGATGTCGCATCCATGAAACATGTCTCATTATATAATCACCATCATGATCAAATTATGTCACACTTTCTCCCCCTGTATGGGACAACCAAGAACGACAGTCCCCCATCCACTTGATACAAGAAGAAAAAAAATTACAGGACAAACATTTACACAAAATGAACATAACATAAATAGAAACAAAATTAACAGACCAAGCATGAGTCTTTTTATCCACACACACACATTCAATTTTTATCAATCATGTGTCTCACCTGATACACACACACACACATGTGATCAATATCAAACATGGGAATCAGGTTCTATATATAGACACACATGTAATCAATATAAAAAATGTGACTCATGGGATACACAAGAAAACACATGTGATCAATATCAAAAAATGAGTCTCACATTCTACTCATGCACACACATGTGATCAATATTAATGAAAAAAATTATACACGGGATATAAATGGTATGGTGAATCCAACCTTAAGAGTTTTAATTCAAAACATCAATTGCCACCAAGATTCATCACCTGAGTAAATCCTGTATTCCAAGGATCCCTAGAATCTACCCCAATACATAAAAAATGAGATTATAGAACAAGATTAAAGAAGAATTACATTATAGGGGATTGAATTTTATTAGGTTTTACCAACAAGATCCACAACCAATGGTGGATATAGATCAATTTGAAGAGATAATGTGATTCTAAGTAGATATGGGTTTCGATCCTTCAACGATATCATAGTTCTCTAATAGATCACATTTGAATCCATGGACCAGTCAATAGAATCCAAAATCTATGATTCATTTAAAGATAAAGAGGAATATCAATGTGAGATCAAGTATAATAGAGAAAAATTACCACATAAATTTAATTCTTATGGACTAAAGCCTCTAGATCCATTAGAATTGGAGTAAGAAGGGAGATGAATCTCTAAAAACAACCATCGAAGTCCCCAACTTTGAGATCCCATAGAATAAGTGGAATAATTATGAGTTACAGGTTTAAAAATCAATTTTTGGATTAATTACAATGTCACACATGGTTTTTTCATATAGTTAATTGAACTGTCTACTAACCATGAAAGGTTCAATTCCTCTTCTAGGAACCCACAATGTTTAGACACATGGTTTAGTAAACCATGAACCAATATTTTTTCCTATATCCCAAGTCACATAGTTTTTTAGGGAAATTCACATGGTTATATCTAAATTTTCACCAATTTTGTGCCTCCCACTATCCCTCTCTAACTACCATACAATTTCCCAAGAAGAAACACACATTTTTTCCAAACCATACACAAGTTTTTCACCCGCATAAAATATCCTAAAACTCTCCAAAACTATCCATAAGTTACCCTAAACTTCACTAAATCATGTAATAAAATCGAAAAATTAATCAAGGAACCAAATAAAGGTATAATGTACGAGAAAATTTTGATTCGTTACAATATCCCTCTCTAAGGAATCTTTATCCTTAAGACACATCTTTTGATTTTCTTATTTAACAAATTAGGACATTGAGATTTTACATATGATTCCCATTCCCAAGTATCCCCTTTGATTCATCCATACATCCAATGAACTTGAAAAGGTGGTGTTTTCGTTCCCCTCAACAATTTTTCTCTCTAATATATAACCTACACCAGGTTCTCTAAAAATGAGACAACATTTTCTAAATCACTGTCCTCACTATTGATCACATGCACAAAACAAAGACCATACCTTCAAATATAGGTGACATGGAATATGTTATGAATTAATTGATATCATATATAAAGATACAATTGGTAATACACTATTTTTATATGTCCAATGATATTAGAAGGTCCAAAAAACTACGATGTCAACTTCCCTATCCTCTATAATGTTGATTCTCTATCCTAGGTGACTCCCATAAGAAAACCCAATCACTTAACTCCAAAGGTAATATATTTTAGTAGGCATACAACCATTGTATACTATTAGTGGTAACCAACTAATTCCTAATCAACTTGACCATATTGAAGGTCTCATACACCATAATCTTCCCAACAACAACTACCTCAGATGCATCATGCCAACACAAAAGTGGGTTACACAAATGACTATAATGAGCATCATAAGGTACCATCTAAATTGAGGCCTATAAAATTTAATTACATAAGAAATTTACCATGTCCATATGATAATACCATGCTCTATAAAAGTCTAGGATTCATGCCTAAAGAATATCATCTAAGATCTAGATTGTTCTATTTTATTTTTCTTTGTTGTGCATATGATATTACATACAAAATCTTAAATGATTCCCTAAACCCTTTTATTAGAATTAACAAAATTTTGATATAAAATTCAAGTACATATGTGAATCAATACTGTAATTTACTTAATATAATTTTATAATCTCTGAGACATAAAGCTTTCCAAACTCATCTAATTTGTGAATTTCTCATATTGATAAAAAAATTTAAAACTTTTTTTTGATGATCAACTATCACCCAAAGAAAATCTTGACTTCTCAAGGTTCTGGGAAACCCAATCACGAAGTCCATAAACACCTTATCCCACTTCTATAAGGGAGAAAAAAGTGGTTGAAGTAATCCTATTAGTTGATGATTCTCTACTTATATAATTAGATTTTCTAGACAATGTGAGATGAAGCTCATGATATCTCTCATCATTATTATACACTTGAAACATGACATGATATCCTGATAGATCTTTATTGATCATGGGTGATCTTCCCATAGATAATTATGATAGAGTCTCATAAAATCTCCCCTCACGGGGGAAGGAGCTAAAACTCCACATGAATATAGATTATGATATCACTATCCATCGATCATCCATTAATTGGGTGATTTCACATAAAACATTACCACATAAATAATAATTTAAGTTTCATCTCTTATATAATATTTACTTGGTCCACAATTTTGATGTGATTACTAAGTGAGAACATGTCATCGCCCGTTAGTCCTTAGATGCCTCAACCACCCATTCAAGCAACAATCTTATCAACCCCCATTATTTATCTAAAAAAAGATCTTTTGGTTTGTATATATGTTAAATATATTAATAAATAGATAATTGTCCTAACAATTTGGTTCATGGATATAATATCTTACTCAAATTCAAGTGCATGATAGTTCTGCTCATGGGTTCATAGCTGGAGATCCCATAAAATAGTATCTGATCCATTTAAAGTAACAAATATCCAAAACCAACACATAATAAATCACAATAAATGGTATATCTCTTCCCATGATCTAGAAATATAAATATCAGAGTTGGTATTAACCTTATCTTCAGATCATAGACTAAAATTTTCACAACCCAACCCTATGGGACTCAATAAAAGACTCCCCATGCCCACCTCAAATAGGCTAGAGGATGACGACTATCTCCAATTAGGATATCAAAAACATGAGAGGAATTAGCCAGAGGTACCTGTAAAAATGCACCCACATACACCTCCATGCAATAGTGCAAATATATATAAAAACTGAAATAAAATGCATGCATACATGTATCCCACAACCAGAGTACATAAAAAGTAAAAATTGGAAAATACAAGGCCCACCAAAAGAAAACTAAAAAAAAATCCAACCTGCTCAAAAGGAAGGGATCATTGTCAAAACCCCCCACCAAAAAGCTCCTTGGCTCACCTCTGGTAAACACCGTGGTTGGTCTAGCTCACTCAGCTCTGCCTGCTCCGGGTCCTCCTGGGACTCCTTTGAAAGGCATGTGGTCTGTACAAGACACAAAACATGTGTGGGTAAATCCTATGTAGGGGTGAGTATAAAGATACTCAGTAGGAACCCCAATAACCAAAAAAAATAAAATAGAGCAATTGAAAGGAACGCGTACACTCATCCCAGCCATAGGGTACCCAAATGAGAGAGAAACTCCACCTTGAGACCATAATAAACTAAAATCAACCAGTCAGCTCAAACCACTGGGTGTGTCATGAAATATGTGACTACATCTTAAGGGAAACTCATAAACACAATATATAAACTCATCTCAGGCACCAAGCCTCATGAGGGTCCGACCTCCTCGCCCGCGAAAGGTTCGACACGATACCCTGTGGAAACACACAACCAAGATAACAAACTCATCAAGATATGTAATCCAAGATAACACTCATTTGAGAGACAAACTCCATCAGGTATCACCCCACCATTCCAGTTGGACCATCCGGGAGAACACGCTCATCAAATATCACTGTTAATGATGTCATGCTGAAACTCAGCAGAAATAGAAAACTCCTCAGATAGGGGATCACTCATATTTTTCACTAGGGGATACAAGAAAACATGTAGGTAACTCAAAGATCTCTTAGATATAGGATCACTCTGAAGATCTACTAGGGTATACTACAACCCGATTTGATATTCCACAGATCACATCAGTCAGATAGGGGATCATCGCCTATATAAAGGTGGGTTCCACGATGCCAAAAACCCCATATAGTAAAACTCATGATGTAGGGGATTGTACCAATGATATCATAAACCCTATAAAAACCACAATATGTGTAGGGGATTGTATAACTGACGTTATGACAACCCTACTATTACCACCCACTGTGTAGGGATCATATTCCTAATGATGCCACAAACCCTACCGGGCTTTCATACTAGATAGAGGATTTCCACCCATACATAATTAGTAACATTGATACTAATAACCAAATCTAGAGAAGCAAAGCTAGAGGGTCCTACCATGACCTCGCTGATGGGATTCCCCAACTCTATCTGAACTCATCCAATCGTGGGGATTAAAAACCTATACTAGGGTTGTAATTCTACACGAAACCTCATAAGAATGAATCAAGGGAGTTCACTCAATTACTGTTTGTCCATATATTGTCAACCTAGGTTTCCCAAACCTTCTCCAAAAAGTGCAACTCCTAGGCCCAAACTGAGGCCACCGTTGTGATTTACGCGGAAAAACACACATGATAGGATAATTACACGTTTGAAATGGATAACTGATGAAAAATTACTATTCCTTATAACACGCCTGAGTGGGGCCTGTGACTCAATCCCAAAACACATTGAACATATAAATAAAATATGATCCTCTTAGAAAAACACATGGAATTGACTACTCATTCGTCCAAAAAGGACACCCGGAAAAAAAGTTATATCTCGCCACAAACGCTCAAACCGAGACACATGGGTTCTACACCCCTATTTCAGTTTCAACACCTAAAATTAGTCTGAAAACGTTTTATAGGAAGCAAGGGTCATGTGTCCTCATAAAAAACAAAAAAAGGACCCCTAGATTGAAAATTACAGGGGTTTAAAGAACCCCCAGATGAAAATAGGTTAGACAAAGTACATGGCATGTACTCTGGAGTACATGGGGTCTGCCCATGTAAAAGTACAAAGCATGTAATTTACTGTATACATTGTGTACTATTCAAAAACCACTATCCCATGTTCTTTTTCACCCAGAAACACATCCATGTGCCACTACATGGCATGTACTTCCAGTACATGACGTGTACGGGTCAAAAAAACACCATTTTGTGTTCCTCTTCATTCGAACACGTGCCCATGTGACACTAAATGGCGTGTACTCCCATTGCATGGTGTATAATACCACTACACAACGTTTACAATTAAAAATTTATTCTTACCCAAAATGGAAGAACACACGACATTTGTGACTGATGTACATGCTGTGTTAACAGAGAAATCTGACAAGATTTCACTACAAACTGCCCAGATCGCCCCCGTTCACCACGAAACACACATATTGACACATCAAGGGTCCCTAGAAATTTTATAAGGGCTATATAACCCTAAAACAATGCATTAAATGGGGTATCAGGACTAAAACACAAAACCTCTTATCTTGAGGGTGAAACACCGATGATTCGAGATTAGTTCCGCGCTCTAAAACTCTCACAGTACGATCTGGGAGCAATCACCATCAAGATCCAAGTTTGACGACACCTCATTTCGATGATCTGGTCACCAGGTCATTAATTTCCAAAGAGGATAGGAAAGGGGAGAGGGGGATTCTTCCTCCTGGTGTGCATAGTGGGGAGAAGAGGGGAGGGGATTTAAATTTAATTAATTCCTCTCTGCTAACTCCCGGGCCCCGACTCACCGCCACCAGACACTAGGCACTGAAAACGTTTATGTCACCCATTAGGTAAAAGTGAAGTTTTGAATTCAATGATGATATCATAGTTTTTATATGAGACTCTATTTAGACATTATTCAAGTTGACGTCCATAAATGAATAAATTTATTTATTTACAAAAACAACCTTGATAACTTTTTTTACAGTACCACCCCGACTAAACTTATACACCACCTAGGGTAATATTCACCTTCTGAATGCAATCGTTCCTTAAAAAATCTAATCCAAGCTACCATTTAAGAGATAAACCATTTATTCCACATTCATAGTATAAAAATACATAATATTTTTATAAAATTTTATTCATGGAACACCGGACCTCAAAATCGCACGCCGTCTTCGCGCCTAGCTCTATAATTATTCGTAGGAATATTCCAAAGTATGAAATGGAAAAACCTAAGTTGCTACATCCTCCGCACCTTTAGAATTTTCGTACCCCAAAATCTATAACCACGAGGGAAAGAAACTGAAATCTGAACTGGGTCTCCCACACTAGAAAGATCACAGAAACCCACAACAATTTCACAAAGGGTTCCCATGACGCCAACTAGAACGTGATATGGGGAACCCAAATCCTTTCACCCAAACTACCCAACACAAAACCACCCCAGAACAAACATGTTATAGATACATGTCCACAACACCTTGAAATTATCTTCTTCGGGTGGCACTGACTCGCCCGTAGATTTTTAATCACATCACAAAAAAAGCATCCTAATGGGGGGATTATCACTCTTACTCATGCATTCAAAGAACATCAAACAACACCATCACATGGTCTTACCAAAGACCTGAAAAAACCTCAATAAATAAGTGTAAAGGAAAGAGTACTACCTAAAAGTGTCTATAAAAACTATTTCAGAAAGTAGAAAAGACACAAAGTGTACCTCTGTCCATCCGCAGAGCCTCTGGGTCAACGACCTCTAAGGAATGTATTTGTCCTTTCCCATGTCCTCCATCTCCTTGAGTCCGGCGTGGACCACCTGGGGGTGGTGGTGGTAGAAACGTGAACCTCCTTCCACCTACTACAGTTGTACTTGCTCCATCTCCATGTCCTCCGCCTTGAAGACATCCATACTCAAGACGGTGCCTCTACCAAGGTAGCCTGCTGACCAACTCATTATTAGCAACATGACGGGTCATAAAATATCTAACAAGATGTCCCTGCCCGTCACAAGAATAAAACTACCTATCATGAAGCTAACCAAAACCGTCCTGCTCACCCTGAGTTCCCTAAGCCTTATATCCTCCATCCTGGGGACACCTCTTAAATCATCATGCACATCCGGACCCCTGAGCCTACCGTCGACTACCAGCTGATGAGGTCTGATCTCCCATGTACCCAACACAAACAATCAGAATCTGTTCATCTAGAAATCTCTCCACCACCAATGCCCACTCCAGCACTCCAGCATAGGTGGGAAGGCATAAGGAAACCACACCTTTCAGGATGTATCTGTGTAGGACTTACTCAATGGTTTGTTCCCTATATAATGGGTCTCGAACCATATCTAGGGAGTAGTGTGATATGTCTGTAAACCTAATTAAGTTCTCTAACATTGTCATCCCATCCTTCGAAATCTCTATAATCTACTAGATTCGCACTGATCTCAGCATGACTGGGTATAAATATTCCCTGAAGAGCTGCTCAAACTCTGTCCACGTGAGCGTCTCCTCGTCATGGGACTACATCACCAAACTCTACCATCACCCGGAAAAACAATTCAGAAGGCCTGCTACTAGGACCAACATCTGATCTTGATGTGTCCTCATCACGTGGAAAACATGGGAGACTACCTCGAGCCAGTAATCAGTTTCTTGGGGGTCTAGATCACCCTAATACCTCATAGGTAGTTGCCTTTGGAACTCATGTAGCGCACTCAGCCAGCATGCATCCTCATCATACACTACTGGAACAACTAGCTGCTCGATAGGTGGTGGATCTACTGGTGGACCACCTAGAGGACCAGACTCCGAACCTGTTCCAAGCTCCAAATATTCTACTCCGGGTGGATCATAACCAAAATCCCACTGTAGAACATTATCTAGCTATCGTCATGGATAAATCTTGAAATACAATCAAGATGCTCTAGAGTCAAAGAGTATGTCTAGGGAGATGACTAAATAAGAATGAGGAAAGGCCAAAAACTAGTCCTATATGATGAATGTACCATTATTTCCCTCTAACCAGTGTACTATTGTCTTAAGTCGAAAGTCAGGTTCTCAGAGTCCTGGTGAATGGATACATCGGTTGCCGCACCAACACTGGAGTCTCTGGCCTGAAATATGAACTCAAAACATCCTAACACTACCACTATGAAACCCAAAAAAATCTCATAGCTAGACCAAGTATGCTATGATATCCCATAGGTGGAACATCCTTCTATACCCCTCTATCATGACCCGACCCAACGAGGCTCGAGCCATGACTCCCCAAGCCCGCCTACAATAGGCCAGGGGCAGGCGACTCAAGCCAAGTAGGCTATCACACACATTGTAGGCATTATCCTAAGGTACCTATAAACAAGCACCTATATACACCTCCATGAAATGGTGAAAAGATATATAAATACTGAAATGAAATGCATGCATACATCTCTCTTACAACCAGAGTACAAAAAAGTACAAAAGGAAAAATACAAGGCCCACCAAAAGAAAAATGTAAAAGAGTCCAACCTACTCAAAATGAGGGGATCATTGTCAAAATACCCTATCAAAAATATCCTTGGATCAGCTCCGGTAAACACCTCGATATGTCTACTTCACTTAGCTTCACCTGCTCTGGGTCCTCCTGGGAATCCTTCCAAAGGAATGTGGTCATCACAAGACACAAAAAATGTGTCGGAAAGGCCCATATAGGGGTGAGTTTAAAGATACTCATTATAAACCCCAATAAAACCAAAATAAAAGAGAGAAACTAAAAGGAATAAGTTTTCTCATCCCAGTTAGAGGGATCCCAAACAAGAGAGAAACTCTCTCTCGATACTATCCTCCGCTAAACTCAACCATTCAGCTCAAACCACTGGGTGTTTCATCAAATATGTGAAAAAAACTCAAGGGAAACCTCAAAATACACCACATATACTTGTTTATGGAACCAAGCGTCATAGGGGTCCGACCTCATTACTAGTGACAGGTTCAACTTTAGACTTTGTGGCAACACAAAACTAAGATAACACACTCATTAAGCTCTGTCATCCTAGATGACACTCGTCTAAGAGATACGCTCCATTGAGTCCCACACCACCATCCTAGTTAGACCATATAGGGGAACATGATCATTAGATATCATTGTTAAGGATGTCATGTTGAAACTTAATGGAAACACCAAACTCCTCGGAAATTGTATTACTCTTAGGGTCCACTAGGAAATATAAGAACCCAGGATGGTAACTTGAAGATCTATCAGATAGGGGATCACTCTCGGGATCTACTGGGGGACACTACAACCTGATATGATGTTCTATACATCACATCAATCTGATAGAGGAGTGTCACCCGCATAAGGGTGCACTCCACAATGCAAAAAACCCCATCTGGTATAACTCATGATGTATAGAATCATACCAATGATCCCATAAACCATATCGAAACCACACATTGAGTAGGGGACTGTATAACCGATGATACTGCAACCCTACTATTACTTCCCACTGCGTAGGGGATCATATTCCTGAAGATTCCACAAACCCTACAGAGATGTTCTATTAGATTGGGGATCACCACCCATGCATAAGTTGTCACAACGATACCAAGAACCCAATCTAGGGAAGTGAAGCTATAGGGTCCTGCAATGGCCTCACCGGAGGGATTCCACAACTGTATCTAAAATCATCCTATCGAGGAGATCACAAACCTATACTGGGGTAGTAATACCACATAAACCCTCAACGGAATGAACCAAGGGAGTTTACTCAATCGCTGATGGTTCATATATTTTCAACCTAGGTGTTCCACAACATCACCACACTGTGCAACTTCTAGGCCCAAGGCAAGGCCATCGTCCCATTCTACGCAAAAAATACGATGGATAGGCTAATTACATACCCAAAAAAAAATCGATGAAAAAGGAACTATTCATCATAACAAGCCTGAGTGGGGATCGTGCCTAGATCAAGGAACTCATTGAACATATAAATCTAATGAGATCATCTCAAAAAAACACACCGAATTTATTACTCATTAAACCAAAATGGACACCCGATGAAAAAGCCATATCTCACGACAAACGCTCAAATCGGGCCACGTGGGGCCTACAGTCATATTTCTGTTTCGGAACCTCAATTCGGTCTCAAAATTTCCACCTTAAATCATGGGTTGTGTGTCCAAAGATGACACATGAAATATACCCACAGATAGAAAGTTATAGTGGTTTAAAGAACCCCCAGACGAAAGTAGGCCGGACAAAGTACATGACATGTACTCTGAAGTACATGGGGTATTCTCATTTAAAAGTACACGACATGTAATTTACTATACATGGTGTTTACTATTCAAAAAATACCATCCTATGCATTTTTTCACCTAGTAACATGCCCATGTGCCACTACATTGCGTGTACTCCCAGTACACAATTTGTACTATTCAAAAACCACCATTCTGTATTCTTCTTCCCCCAGACACATGACCATGTTCCACTACATTGTCTTAACTCCCACTACATGGAGTGGACTATAAAAAACTATTTCCCCAAACGGGAAGAACACAAAACAATTGTGACTAGTTTACACGTCGTGTTGACCAAAAAATCGGATGGGATTTCCCGACAAACAGCCCAGATCACCCCCATTCACACCGAAACACACAGATCGACACATCATGATTCCCTATCAGTTTTCTAAGGGATATATAATCATAAATAAATGAATAAAAAGTGAGATTGAGATGAAAACACAAAATATTTTACCTGGAGAGTGAAACACTGAATCTTTGAGGTCAGATCCATGCTCCAAAACTCCTGCTGCATGATTTGGGAGCGATCGCCGTCAAGATCTGAGTATGAAGAAACATCATTTTGATGATCCAGCCTCTGGGTCATTCATCACCAAATATGATAGGAAGGGGGATAGGGGTATTCATCCTCTTACTACAAACAGGGGGAGAATGGGGGAGGGGATTTAATTTTTATTAAATTCTCTCCGCTAACTCCCGGGCCCCGACTCACCACCAACCGGACACCAGGCACTGACAAAGTTTATGTCGCGTATAAGGTAAATTCAACATTCTGAACTCAATATCAGTCTCAGAAATTTGATCCAATAATACATTCCGGATTCATTCAAGTAGAATTCCATAAATAAATAAATTTATTTATTTACAAAAAATCCCTTGAAAGCTTTTTCTACAGTAGGCCTGTGCCGACTAAACTTATACCCCGCCTAGGGTAAACAACATGCTCCGAACACAACCGTTCCCTCAGATTTCTAATCGAAGATACTATTTAATATATAAACGATTTCTTCCATTTACATAGTATAAAAATACTTAATATTTTTATAAAATTTATTCAATGCACACTGGGCTTCAGAATTACATGTCGTCTTCACGCCAACTCTCGAATTATTCATAGGAATATTCCAAAGTCTGACAAGGAAAATCCTAAGTTGATAAAAAAAATTTCAAACTATTTAGTCTATTCAAACATTTCCCCTTCTTTGTAAACCCAGAAACGGGTGATACAAAATAGGAGAAGCCATGAATGAACAACTTAGTAGTATCCTTCCACGCCACATAATATCATAATTTGGAACAAAATTATAGGGAATTCCCATGAAATCAAAACCTCTACTTTCTCTAGGTATACTTAAATTCACACCTCTGAGATCAAATGCCTATGAAAACATACCCATTATACCCAGAAGTGACACTTCATGTCCTGGAATATAGCTGATTTTTTTCAACATGTACTCAACATAATATCCCAGTTTATTGCATGTATCTCTCAGGCTTGTGAGTATACGAGGATATCATCAACAAAAACCAAAATTAATGTGTCATTATATGGATGTAAGATCCTGTCGATGAGATCCATGGACACCACTGATGAAATTTTCAACCCAAAACGAATGAAAAGATACTCATACAATCCATATATAATCTTGAATGGTGTATTAGGAATATCCTCTTCTATGAAACAAATTTGGTGGTATCCTAATTATAAAATAATCATAGAGAACCACCAGGCTCCCCAAAATTGATCAAAAAAGTCATTGATCCTCAAAAATAAGTATATATTATTCATATAAACTTAGTTTATCTTCTTGTATTCTAATAATAATTGAAGAGTAACATTTACTATCTTTGTGAACAACACCAAAGAACCCCAGGGATATTTTCCCAGCCAGATAAATCCTTACAATTATAAATTCTTTAGTTACAAATTAAGATCCTTTAACTCAGCTAGTTCCATGTGATATAAAGGGATCAATGTAGGATGATATCCTGACATTAGTTTGATCTCAGGTTCAATTCCTATATCAAGATATATTCCCATGAAATAATCTAGAAATACATCCTGATAAAGGTCCACTATAGGAGGAAAATATGAGGAAGTTTTTTATTGATCTGTTTTAAGAACCATGACCACTACATGCACTATAATAGCCCCAAACTAGATCTTGTCTAGACTCATTCTTCCTACTCCATTGTAACATTAACTTGTAAAAAAATCTCCCAATTATGTATAAAAATGGATACACATCTCCTATAGAAGTCAATGTGTGTTAGGTTAATAGCCAACTAGTCCATTATAAAGATCACATCAAAGTTATTCATCTTAAGGATCATAAAATCCAATAGATGTACATAGACAACAATGACTATATGAAATATTAGAAATCTCTATAGATGATTCAATTTCTTCCTGAATGGTGCATGACGAGATAAACAATTTGAAGATAAATTGAATGAATGGGAAGATATATATGGATGGGAAGATCCTACATTAAACAAAGAAAATGATATTGTATCTGTGATCAAGATCATGCTTTGAATAATAATTTTTCCCTATTCACCATCATTATGTCCTAATACACTATATAAACTCTGTCAACCTAATCTCCAAAGATATTCCCTAGTAGTGCATAACATTCCTAGGTTTCCAAATTCTATGGGGGTCTGTATTTGCAACTGAGAACCCCATATATATCCTTGGGTCATAGTTCAAATATTTCTTATATCTATACAAGTGAATTTCTATAACGACCTCAAATAAAACTTCTGAAGAATCCCTATTTCTCAAAGATGATGACACTTTCTATGAGGTCCTGGGAGAAATTTATGATAGTTCCCACTATGTCCATATTTTAAACACTTGGGATCTCCTCATCCCATAGAGGCGGATGAATAATTCCCACTCTAATATGATTACCTACCACTACCCAACTGAAATTCTTCATCCTTGTTCTTATTTCTATTAGATGATATACCCACTAGACTATTGTGACATCTTCTATCCAATAAACTAAGATCAAGAAGAATACCTACAACTCTGTCCTCATCTAGAACATTCTCAATCATCAAGGCCTTGTAAAGATCCTTTGGATATCTCATCATGTCAAAACTATAGAATTGATGACTCATTTCTGAGGGAAGTACAATTTAAAAGTTACGTATTTTTATTCCTCATTCTCAGAAAATAGAGGAGAGAAAAAAAACATTGAGAAATTAATAGAGTAACTAGACACTAAAATTAGCCACTATTTAAGATTCATGATCTCTTATGCATGATCCATATTTAGTATATCAGAGAATAATTCCTTAGAGAAGAAATCCATAAATGTATCCCTAGTAATACCTTCACATATTTACACTTGGTTCCTAACACTCAACCACCTACTAGAGTATAATGACCCATACTTTTCATATATAAATATTTCATCTAAATATATTAATATTAATTACATAACATAATAAAACCATTCCATAACTATATGGGTTTAGTATCTTTAGAAATGTAAAATCATAAAGAACTTGTTCATACAACATCTAGATCATCTCCTACTTATTTTTCGATAACTAGACCCATTTTGACATATCATACATAAAACATTCCTTCATATCGTGGGAAAATAAACATAATAAAGTGTGATCACAAATTGTTTGTAAGGGTAAATAGTGGATATATATTTCATAAAACAAGAATCAGGTCATAAAAAGATGAATATAACAATTTTAATTATATAATACATATGAAAGATCAAAATATTGAGTCATAAAACCAATCATATAAATTAAAAAGACATGAATAATAAGAGAAGAAGATCCATGAGATAATAACAATGGATTAATACATATAATTATGACATACACATAAGAATATAAAATTATTTCCTTAGTAGTCAAGGCTCTTTTCCTAGACTATTATAGTGGAATGGGTTCATTCCCTATACCATCGTAGTAGTCAAGGTTCAGTCCCAAGACTATCATGGAAGACAAATTCATTTACCAAACTAGTTTCACATTCAATTCAAGTCTTTTATTATTGAATCGAGTTTACTCCCAATTCCAATCCAATTTTACTAAACCGTAACTATTACCCATTACAGCCCTGTCTCACTGAACATGGTTCACTCCCCATTCCAATCCTATTTTATTGAACCGAGTTCAATCCCCATTTTAGTCCTCTCTTATTAAATTGAGTTTATTTATTCTTCTAGTCCTATCTATATCATGATATATAAATCGTGACCCAATTCATTAGAGAGAGATATAGGTCCCACCCATAATTTTTTATAACATAACCACCATCCTTGGTTATAATGTAACCACCGTCACATAATGAAAACCATACATATATGTTCCATTAGATCATAATTCATTAGTCATATCAGAACCCTTGTAAATAAATTATTTTCATATAAATCACATCATAACATAACTCATGGAAAAGAAATAGCTTTATTAATATCATTCCATCATAAAAATAAACATACCAAAAAGAGAACAAGGGTAGTATCCATGAATAATATCCCTAGTAAAGCATAAGTAACATAAAAAATATTATCATATATGGAAATTAATTTTTAAATATCACTTGAAATAATTCTTGAAAAAACATTTTTATTACCAAATCATTTATTTTTGAAGGGATGCACAATTATAATGAAAAAAATTTCTTTTAAAATAACCTTTTTATCTTGTAAAGGAGACCTCAAATATTTAAAGAATCATAAAATTAGGAAAATACAATAATTTTATTTACGTAAAAAAATCCTTCTATATTTTTATTAGAAAAGTAAAAATTAACATATTTTAGAAAATGAAAATAATAATCCTTTCAAACAGCTTTGTAAAAAGTAAAACATGAGTTAAAATGAATTCAAAGAAATCATAAACGAAGAGTAATTTTTTTTGGAAAACATTATAGAAAACATGGATATGAAAGGAAAATATTTCTTTAAGGTAAATTTTAAGAAGACAATATTTAAAATAAATACCCAAATAAATATTATATCATTAAAGTGTGCACTAATCTAAAGAATACAATACATGTATCCACTATAAAGCTACATAAAACAATTGGAAATAAAATAAAAGATATTAAAAAGTAATTTCACAATTAATATTATAATGTAGTAATAAAGGAATTAGAAGTTTAACCCAAAGAATATAAATTGGGAAAATAATTCCCATATCATTTTGTAATCTGATGAATCGTATACCCTATTAATGTAATAATTATGCAATGAAACATTGAATACCATTAAGATAATGAAATTAATGATATGATATATAAAAGTGTATTATATATAAATGAAACAAAATAAATAAGTGGTGAATAAGGAATATATATCATAGAATTAAAATTGAGACGTGAAACCCTTACTTCATGCTTCCCTTTAATTTTTCTTACATTAGCTTCCTCTTGAATATAACCTCCTTTATGGACCCCTTACGAAACATGTGATTGGTCATTGGGTGCGACCAAAAGCACTTGAAAGTAGGGAGAGTGGGGACGAGAGTATTTTTTAGTCATTTGAATATCTTTAAGGATTTTTAGGATAAATGGGATGGTGAGGAGTAGTATTTATACTTGAGTGGTGGTTTTAAGTGATTAAATAATGATTATTTTATATTTTAATCCAACCAAATTTGGGTGGAATTAATTCAAATGAATTTGTATTATAATTAAATTTTTAAAGGTTTTTTAATTTTGAGAAACAACTAAACCAAAAATTTAATTTTGTTTTTTTAGGTATTTTAGTCTTTTACATTTTAACTTTAACACACTACATTATTTTTCCTATACTGCGGTAAATATTTTTTTACCATAGTAACATTTTTATTCCTAAAAATTAAGATGAAATTATAAATAAATTTAGACCACCTATGTACTAACAGAGAATCCATTTTTAAAAATTCAAAAGAAATAATTTTCAATATTAAATTTTAAATTAAATCGTCAAATGTAAGGAAGACAATGTTGTTTTGAAAAAATGAGTATATAAGCCCCAAATGTACTTATACCAAAATATGGTATAAATATTTTTTAAATTTAATTAATTAAAATAAATGTATTAGATATTATTTATGTTAATTTGAGATCAATTTTAAATTATAAAATTAAATTTAAATATAAAGAAAAATAGGGTTTTATAAAAATTGGTATGTTTTTTCATTTCACTAAAAAATTAATTTTTTTAAAAAATTATAAAAAATTCATCCTAAGAAAACTTTGACAAAATGAATTCATAAATTATTTTCATTTTATCATATATATTTTCTAAAAGTGTAAAAAATTAATTATATTTATTTTCTCATAGAATGTAATAAAATTCATTTTTTGAAGAAAACATATATTTGAGGAAAAAATGACTTAACTAAAAATTATGTGAATATTCAAAAAAATTTAATTTATACATTAACAATGAGTTATAATATTAAATATTTTATAATGTGGTTAATAATATTCATTCCGATAAATTTTACGACTAGGTTCCAACGGTCGTGTTAATGTAATAATATTTTGGAATTTATTTAATCTTGATGTTTTGTGCAATGTAAGATATAAAAAAGATTAAATTTATTTTAAAAAAATACATACCATTAAATCTTAGGTTGTTATATTATACACCTTTTATAACAATTTTCTCCCTAAAAATTGATTCCTTTGGTATAAATAGAAGTGGATATCTCTACCTCATTATATCCTCAGGTTCCCACAAAACCTCATTAAATTGGTGGTTTCGCCAAAAAACATTGACAAGGTGAGTGGTATTGTTTCATAAAACTTTATCACTAAAATACAGAATCTATAATAGTTATTATTTATGAGAAATATATTTCCCCATCAATATAACCTATGAGTTTAGAACATGTGTAGGATTCAGTATGTACTTACTCAGGAGGGATATATGGAGCACATCATGAACTTGAGAGAGATTCCAAGGAAGTGAAAATCGATAGGCAACCAAACTAATATGACCAATAATTTCCAAAAAAAAACATTTCTTCACAATTTGAAATTGAAATTAAAAAAAATATAATGTTGATGTTTAGAAATTCTTTTGATTGAAACCCACATCTTAAGTCCCACTATTCTGTATTCATCTTCCCCCAGACACATGACCATGTTCCACTACATTGTCTTAACTCCCACTACATGGAGTGGACTATAAAAAACTATTTCCCCAAATGAGAAGAACACAAAACAATTGTGACTAGTTTACACATCGTGTTGACTAAAAAATCTAATGGGATTTCCCGACAAACAGCCCAGATCAACCCCATTCACCCCGAAACACACAGATCGACACACCACGATTCCCTATCAGTTTACTAAGGGATATATAATCATAAATAAATGAATAAAAAGGGGTATTGAGATGAAAACACACAATATCCTACCTTGAGAGTGAAACACTGAATCTTTGAGGTCAGATCCACGCTCCAAAACTCCTGCTGCATGATTTGGGAGCAATCGCCGTCAAGATCCGAGTATGAAGAAACATCATTTTGATGATCCAGCCTCTGGGTCATTCATCACCAAATATGATAGGAAGGGGGATAGGGGGATTCATCCTCTTACTACAAACAGGGGGAGAATGGGGGAGGGGATTTAATTTTTATTAAATTATCTCCGCTAACTCCCGGGCCCCGACTCACCACCAACCAGACACCAGGCACTGACAAAGTTTATGTCGCGTATAAGGTAAATTCAACATTCTGAACTCAATATCAGTCTCAGAAATTTGATCCAATAATACATTCCGGATTCATTCAAGTATAATTCCATAAATAAATAAATTTATTTATTTACAAAAAAGCCCTCGAAAACATTTTCTACAGCAGGCCTACGCCGACTAAACTTATACCCCGCCTAGGGTAAACAACATGCCCCGAAAACAACCGTTCCCTCAGATTTCTAATCGGAGATACTCTTTAATATATAAACGATTTCTTCCATTTACATAGTATAAAAATAATTAATATTTTTATCAAATTTATTCAATGCACACTGGGCTTCAGAATTACATGTCGTTTTCACGCAAACTCTCGATTTATTCATAGGAATATTCCAAAGTCTGACAAGGAAAATCCTAAGTTGATACAAAATTTTCAAACTATTTAGTCTATTCAAACTTTTCCCCTTCTTTGTAAACACATAAATTGGTGATACAAAATAGGAGAAGCCATGAATGAACAACTTAGTAGTATCCTTCCATGCCACATAATATCATAATTTAGAACACAATTATAGGGAATTCCCACGAAATCACAACCTCTACCTTCTCTAGGTATACTTAAATTCACACCTTTGAGATCAAATGCCTATGAAAACATACCCATTATACCCAGAAGTGACACTTCATGTCCTGGAATATAGATGATTTTTTCACCATGTACTCAACATAATATCCCATTTTATAGCATGTATCTCTAAGGCTTGTGAGTATACAAGGATATCATCAACAAAAACCACAATGAATGTGTCGTGATATGGATGTAAGATCCTGTCGATGAGAGCCATGGACACCACTGATGAAATTTTCAACCCAAAAAAATGAAAAGATACTCATACAATCCATATATAATCTTGAATTGTGTCTTAGGAATATCCTCTTCTATGAAACAAATTTGGTGGTATCCTAATTATAAAATAATCATAGAGAACCACCAGGCTCCCCAAAATTGATCAAAAAAGTCATTGATCCTCAAAAATAAGTATATATTATTCATAGAAACTTAGTTTATCTTCTTTTATTCTAATAATAATTGAAGAGTAACATTTACTATCTTTGTGAACAACACCAAATAACCCCAGGGATATTTTCGCAGCCAGATAAATCCTTACAATTATAAATTCTTTAGTTAAAAATTAAGTTCCTTTAACTCAGCTAGTTCCATGTGATATAAAGGGATCAATGTAGGATGATATCTTGACATTAGTTTGATCTCAGGTTCAATTCCCATATCAAGATATATTCCCAATAAATAATCTAGAAATACATCCTGATAAAGGTCCACTATAGGAGGAAAATACGAGGAAGTTTTTTATTGATCTGTTTTAAGAACCATTCCCACTACATGCACTATAATAGCTCCAAACTAGATCTTGTCTAGACTCGTTCTTCCTACTCCATTGTAACATTAACTTGTAAAAAAATCTCCCAATTATGTATAAAAATGGATACACATCTCCTATAGAAGTCAATGTGTGTTAGGTAACTAGTCAACTAGTCCATGCTAAAGATCACATCAAAGTTATTCATCTTAAGGATCATAAAATCCAATAGATGTACATAGACAACAATGACTATATGAAATATTGGAAATCTCTATAGATGATTCAATTTCTTCCTGAATGGTGCATGAAGAGATAAAAAAATTGAAGATAAATTGAATGAATGGGAAGATATATATTGATGGGAAGATCCTACATTAAACAAAGAAAATGATATAGTATCTATGATCAAGATCATGCTTTGAATAATCATTTGTCCCTCTTCACCATCATTATATCCTAATACACTATATAAACTCTGTCTACCTCATCTCCAAAGATATTCCCTAGTAGTGCATAACTTTCCTAGGTTTCCAAATTCTATGGGGGTCTGTATTCGCAATTGAGAACCCCATATATATATCCTTGGGTCATAGTTCAAATATTTATTATATCTATACAAGTGAATTTATATAACGACCTCAAATAAAAAATCTAAAAATCCCTATATTTTAAAGATGATGACACTTTCTATGAGGTCCTGGGAGAAATTTATGATAGTTCCCACTATGTCCATATTTTAAACACTTGGGACCTCCTCATGCCATAGAGGCGGATGAATAATCCTCACTCTAATGTGATTACCTACCACTACCCAACTGAAATTATTCATCCTTGTTCTTATTTCTATTAGATGATAAACCCACTAGACTATTGTGACATCTTCTATCCAATACACTAAGATCAATAAGAATACCTACAAATTTGTCCTCATCTAGAACATTCTCAATCATCAAGGCATTGTAAAGAGCCTTTGGATATGTCGTCATGGTAAAACTCTAGAATTGATGACTCATTTCTGAGGGAAGTACAATTTAAAAGTTACGTATTTTTATTCCTCATTATCAGAAAATAGAGGAACGAAAAAAAACATTGAGAAATTAATAGAGTAACTAGACACTAAAATTAGCCACTATTTAAGATTCATGATCTCTTATGCATGATCCATCTTTAGCATATTAGAGAATAATTCCTTAGAGAAGAAATCCATAAATGTATCCCTAGTAATACCTTCACATATATACACTTGGTTCCTAACACTCAACCACCTCCTAGAGTATAATGACCCATACTTTTCATATATAGATATTTCATCTAAATATATTAATATTAATTACATAAAATAATAAAACCATTCCATAACTATATGGGTTTAGTATCTTTAGAAATGTAAAATCATAAAGAACTGGTTCATACAACATCTAGATCATCTCCCACTTATTTTTCAATAAATAGACCCATTTTGACATATCATACATAAAAAATTCCTTCATATCATGGGAAAATAAACATAATAAAGTGTGATCACAAATTATTTTTAAGGGTAAATAGTGGATATATCTTTCATAAAACAAGAATCAGGTCATAAAAATATGAATATAACATTTTTAATTATATAATACATATGAAAGATCAAAATATTGAGTCATAGAACCAATCATAGAAATTAAAAAGACATGAATAATAAGAGAAGAATATCCATGAGATAAGAACAATGGCTTAATACATATAATTATGAAATACACATAAGAATATAAAATTATTTCCTTAGTAGTCAAGGCTCTTTTCCTAGACTATTATAGTGGAATGGGTTCATTCCCTATACCATCGTAGTAGTCAAGGTTCAGTCCCAAGACTGTCATGGAAGAAAAATTCATTTACCAAACTAGTTTCACATTCAATTCAAGTCTTGACTTATTGAATCGAGTTTACTCCCAATTCCAATCCAATTTTACTAAACCGTATCCATTCCCCATTCCAGCCCTATCTCACTGAACATGGTTCACTCCCCATTACAATCCTATTTTATTGAACCGAGTTCAATCCCCATTTTAGTCCTCTCTTATTAAATTGAGTTTATTTATTCTTCTAGTCCTATCTATATCATGATATATAAATCGTGACCCAATTCATTAGAGAGAGATATAGGTCCCACCCATAATTTTTTATAACATAACCATCATCCTTGGTTTTAATGTAACCACCGTCACATAATGAAAACCATACATATATGTTCCATTAGATCATAATTCATTAGTCATATCATAACCCTTGTAAAGAAATTATTTTCATATAATTCACATCATAACATAACTCATGGAAAAGAAACAGCTTTATTAATATCATTCCATCATAAAAATAAACATACCAAAAAGAGATTAAGGGTAGTATCCATGAATAATATCCCTAGTAAAGCATAAGTAATATAAAAAATATTATCATATATGGAAATTAATTTTTAAATATCACTTGAAATAATTCTTGAAAAAACATTTTTATTTCCAAATCATTTATTTTTGAAGGGATTAAAATAACTTTTTTATCTTGTAAAGGAGACCTCAAATCTTTAAAGAATCATAAAATTAGGAAAATAAAATAATTTTATTTACGTAAAAAAATCCTTCTATAGTTTTATTAGAAAAGTAAAAATTAACATATTTTAGAAAATGAAAATAATAATCCTTTCAAATAGCTTTGTAAAAAGTAAAACATGAGTTAAAATGAATTTAAAGAAATCATAAACGAAGCGTAATTTTTTTGGAAAACATTATAGAAAACATGGATAGGAATGGAAAATATTTCTTTAAGGTAAATTTTAAGAAGACAATATTTAAAATAAATACCCAAATAAATATCATATCATTAAAGTGTGCATTAATCTAAAGAATACAATACTTGTATCCACTGTAAATCCACATAAAACAATTGGAAATAAAATAAAAGATATTAAAAAATAATTTCACAATTAATATTATAATTTAGTAATAAAGGAATTAGATGTTTAACCCAAAGAATATAAATTGGGAAAATAATTCCCTTATAATTTTGTAATCTGATGAATCGTATACACTTTTAATGTAAAAATTATGCAATGAAACATTGAATACCATTAAGATAATGAAATTAAGGATATGATACATAAAAGTGTATTATATATAAATGACACAAAATGAATAAGTGGTGAATAAGGAATATATATCATAGAATTAAAATTGAGATGTGAAACCCTTACTTCATGCTTCCCTTTAATTTTGCTTACATTAGCTTCCTCTTGAATATAACCTCCTTGATGGACCCCTTACGAAACATGTAATTGGTCATTGGGTGCGACCAAAAGCACTTTAAAGCAGGGAGAGTGGGGACGAGAGTATTTCTCATATATTTGAATATCTTTAAGGATTGTTAGGATAAATGGGATGGTGAGGATTAGTATTTATACTTGAGTGGTGGTTTTAAGTGATTAAATAATGATTATTTTATATTTTAATCCAACCAAATTTGGGTGGAATTAATTCAAATGAATTTGTATTACAATTAAAATTTTAAAGGGTTTTTAATTTTGGGAAACAACTAAACCAAAAATTTAATTTTGTTTTTTTAGGTATTTTAGTCTTTTACATTTTAACTTTAACACACTACATCTTTTTTCCTATACTGAGGTAAATCTTTTTTTACCATAGTAACATTTTTATTCCTAAAAATTAAGATGAAATTATAAATAAATTTAGAACACCTATGTACTAATAGGGAATCCATTTTTAAAAATGAAAAAGAAATAATTTTCAATATTAAATTTTAAATTAAATCATCAAATGTAAGGAAGATATTTTTTTTTGAAAAAATGAGTTTATAAGCCCCAAATATACTTATACCAAAATATGGTATAAATATTTTTTAAATTTAATTAATTAAAATAAATGTATTAGAAATTATTTATGTTACTTTGAGATCAATTTTAATTTATAAAATTACATTTAAATATAAAGAAAATTAGGGTTTTATAAAAGTTGGTATGTTTTTTCATTTCAGTAAAAAATTAACTTTTTTTAAAAATTATAAAAAATTCATCCTAAGAAAACATTCAAAAAATGAATTCATAAATTATTTTCATTTTATCGTATATATTTTCTAAAAGAGTAAAAAATTAATTATATTTATTTTCTCATAGAATGTAATAAAATTCATTTTTTGAAGAAAACATATATTTGAGGAAAAAATGACTTAACTAACAATTATGTGAATATTCCAAAAAATTTAATTTATACATTAACTATGAGTTAGAATTTTAAATATTTTATAATGTGGTTAATTATATTCATTCCTATAAATTTTACAACTAGGTTACAATGGTCATGTTAATGTAATAATATTTTGGAATTTATTTAATCTTGATGTTTTGTGAAATGTAAGATATAAAAAAGATTAAATTTATTTTAAAAAAAATACATACCCTAAAATCATGGGTTGTTATATTATACACCTATTATAACAATTTTCTCCCTAAAAATTTATTCCTTTGGTATAAATATAAGTGGATATCTCTACCTCATTATATCCTCAGGTTCCCACAAAACCTCATTAAATTGGTGGTTTCGCCAAAAAACATTGACAAGGTGAGTGGTATTATTTCATAAAACTTTATCACTAAAATACATAATCTATACTAGTTATTATTTATGAGACATATATTTCCCCATCAATATAACCTATGAGTTTAGAACATGTGTAGGATTCAGTATGTACTTACTCAGGAGGGATATATGGAGCACATCATGAACTTGATAGAGATTCCAAGGAAGTGAAAATCGATAGGCAACCAAACTAATATGACGAAGAAGTTCCAAAAAAAAAACATTTCTCCACAATTTGAAATTGAAATTAAAAAAATATAATGTTGATGTTTAAAAATTCTTTTGTTTGAAACCCACATCTTAATAAGGGACAATAAAAATTCTTTTTAAAAGAGCTAAAGCAAAAGGATAAAATCACTAAAAAACTAGGATTCCAATTAGGATAATATTAGTGTAAATTAAAAATATAGACATGGAAGAGAATTATAACTATCATGTTTTAATGGAGAATGATAAATAATATGGTCTTTAGAGAGATAATTACTACAAAACCATAAATTAAATATTTCTGAAAAGGTCATTGATATCATAAAAATGATGGTAATAGGAAAAAATTTTATTTTAAAATCATTTGAGAAGATATAATTAACCGATTTCATATCATAAGTACAATTTCACTCTTTAGTTATGCGTTGATCAATCTATGATTAATTTATTACTCCAAAAAATGAAGTTTAAATTATAATGACTATATAACTAGTGGATCATAAGATCTATAATGGGATGGAAGGTCATTCTTTTTATCCATAGTTATCATAAAAAAATGGTTAGTAAAAATTAACCAATATGTATAAATATTCAAATGGTTAAGTAATAAATTAACAGCTAAAACCTCTTACAAATTTCTATGTTAAAATTTTCATAAATTGTTACCCTTATGAACCTTATAAAAAATAATTAAAATTCAAAACATTAAAATAATGTTCACTAAAATTTTAAAATAAACTGATAATTAATCCCCCAAACAATATGACGTAGCTTTTAATTATCACACACAAAACATGTGAAGATCATTATCATTTATTATCTTGAAACATGGTAATAACTTGAATTACCATTATACCTTAGTGAAAACACACATGCATTAAAAAATGAACTATTTCCCCATACCATAAATCCAAAAATTCTATAAAATCAATCCATAAATGGCGTTTTCATTATATTAATAATTAGTTCCCAGTACATCAATACAATCCCATTTTTTTTAACAAAAAATATTCATTTATCTCATTATTATCCCATCATCATACCCATATTAAGGGTTATCTCTCCATTAACCATGTGTCCTCCAAAAATATCAATTTTCCACCTCAATCACTTTTCATGGTTACCAATACCATTTAATATATAATTTAAAATTTCTGAGGATAAACAATAGTGGAGCAATAATTATATGTTTCATATTCCATAATACTAAAAAGTACTATTACATTATTATTTTTGAATTATAATACATAAGCACTCAATAATTTCACTTCCTACTTAGAAAATTTACTAGGATTTTCCCTTTTATTCATTAACACTTCTTCCATCTCACATTTCATTCATAGTATCTTAATCATCAACACTATAACCATTACTCATAAAACCTTTTTGATTTCATTCACAAGATTTCCCACTAGGGTATCAATTTTAATAATTCTTATACATTCAACATTTAAAACATTTAACAATCTTATGACTTATGAATACCATCATTCTTATCTGCTTCATTAACTAAACCTTTCAATTTTCCTTCACTGCCACTTTCTTTATGTCCTTATTTTCCACACCCAAATAATATTCAAGTTCCTTTGAAAAATTATCCTTGGCTCCTCTTACCACATGCTTTACATGAGTAAAATTGACCTTTCTTTCTTTAGGGGTCACCATGGAACTCCATATTTCTCTTATTAGTTGTGTTAGGAAACATACAATTGTTGAGATTGTTGATCATAATATGATATTTCTGATTAGGAATAATATTAATTTTTATCATTTCAAATCCCATTTTATTTTATTGCTCATGAGTATGATAATTTTATTTCCCATCACATTCACTTTTAACATGAATCTTTCTAGTTATATCCATTGTCTAAAACCCAAAATCATAGTGTGAGAAACACTAGTCATAGTTGGAAAACCACATAATCAAGGTAAGTTTATTATAAAATTTCAATCCATGATACCTTAGGGTTAATACATAGTTATTCAGAATCATTATATAATAATAATTAGATTTTAATCTATACTTAGAATTTTCTTAGAGATCTTACTTAAGGTTTCCTCATCCCAGTTTGCAAAGATTAACTAAAACTAAATATGATACAAACTATGATGACCCATCATTTTGACACATAAATATTTAATCTTAATATATTAATATTAATTAAAAATCCTAAAAAATCATATCATAAATTTATCGATTTAGTATCTCTAGAAAATTGGAAACATAAACAACCAGTACATAAAACATCTATACCATCTCTTACTTATTCATTCATTACTAGACCCATTATAACAAATCATACTCAATAATTTTAGTCATATACTAGGAAAATAAACATAATAAATGGTGATATCAAATTCCTAGTAAGGGTTAACAAGGGAGATTCCAATCATAAAATGAGCATTAGAGCATAAGAACATGATCATAAATTTTTTAAATTATACCCCTCATATCAATGATCATAATCTTGAGTCATTGAATAAATTATATAAGTTCATAAAACATGAATCCTAGTAGAACATGATTTATGAGTGATTAATATTTGCATAAAACATTGAATTATTGAATAAACATTAGAATAAAAAACAATTAACTTAGTAGTCAGGAATCTTTTCCAAGACTATAATAGTGGAATGAGTTCATTCCAAAGGATATCATAGTTGTCAAGGTTCACTCAAAATACTATCATGGTTGAAAAATTATTTTATTAAATTGGTTTCACCTCCCCTTCCAGTCTTGTCTTATAGAACATAGCTCACACCCCATTCCAGTCTTGTTTTACTAAACTGAGTTCATTCTACGTTCTAGTCCTATCTTATTTAACAAGATTCACTACCCATTATATAATTATTTTACAAAACTGAGTTCAATACAAATTCCAATTAGTTCTTATTGAACTGAGTTCACTTCACATTCCTTTATATCTAATGAGATATAAATCATTACCCAATACATTAGAAGGAGATATAGGTCTCACTTTTCATTATTTATATTGTAAGCACCATCCTTGTTTATAACATAACCACTATTAAAAAAATGAAAGCAATACATATGGATTCTATAAAAATATATTCCATTCATCATATCAGAACCCATATAAAGAAATGAGTTTCATAAGCATCTCATCATAACATAACTCATTGAAAAGAATTTGTTTTTTATAAATATCATGAAATCATAAAAATAAACTGACCATATTTAGAATAAGGACTGTATCCTTGAAAAATAAATTGAGTACATAAGAATTAATATTAAGCAATGTTATCTTAGATGGAAAATAATTATGAAATACCACTTCAAATATTTTTTTTTAAATTTTCAAATAATTTCTTTTTAAAGAGCCGCACAATTCTAATTGAAAACTTTTATTTGAAAATGACATTATAATCTTATAAAGTTTATAGAAAATCATTAAATTGTCCTGATGGAGGGAAGATATTATTATTCTATATAAGTTAAAAAATATTGCTTCTATATTTTGTTGGAAAATTTATTAAGAACTTCATTTAGAAAATGAAAAATATAATTCTTTCAAACTATTTTTGAAAAAATCAAAACATGAAAAAAATTAATTTAATCAAAACATAAAATAGTAGTAAAATCAATTTTGGATTTTTTAGAAAACATGGAATTTGACGGAAGAATAGTTTTAAGTGAAATTTTAAAAGTATGATTTTTAAAAGAAATTCCCTTATAAATATCGTATCATTGAATTGAGAATTGATCAAATGAATCAACTACTTGTATATATTGTAAATCCACGTATAAAAAGTTGAAATAAAACATAATACGTTAAAGAGTAATTTAATAATTAATCTTAATATGATATAATCAAGGAAGATGAATTTTAACCCAAATTTTGGTAAGTGGGTTAAAAATTCCCTTACAAATTGTAACCAGTTGAATCGTATACACCATAAAAGTAATAATTATAAAATTAAACACTAAATTCCATGAACACAATGAGATTAATTATATGATATATCAAAGGCAAGTATATATACACCACACATAAGGAATAAGTGGTGAATAAGGAATATATATCAATACAGTAAAAGTGAGAGTAGAAACCCATACCTCATGCTTCCCTTTATTTTTTCATAACATAACCTCTTCTTGAATATCACCTCCTTGAAGGACCACTTAATAAAATTTGAAATGGTCTTTGGGTGAGACCATTATCACTTAGACATGTTTATAGTGGGTAGGAGAGTATTTTGTAGATATTTTAAAATATTCATGGCTTGTGAGGAGAAATGGGGTGGTGAGGAGTGGAATTTATACTTGAGGAGGGGTGGTTTTAAAGGATAAAATAAGGATTACTTTATATTTAAAAGAAGTAACATTTTTGTGGAATTAATTACAATGAATTTTAATTATAATAATTGTTTTAAAGGCCAGTTATGATTGATAAAAACATCTACCACCCATTTAATGTTTTAGTTTTTAGGTATTGTAAGATTTTACCTTTTAACTTTATCTAGATATATTATTTTACCTATATTGTGGGAATTTTTTTTAACATGATAACTTATTTAGGCATAAAAATGAATACAAAATTATACCCTAATTTGTAACACCTGATTCTAGATATGGAATCCATTTTTAAGAATTTAAAACACATAATTTTCAAAATTACATTTAAAATTAAACAGTTAATATGCAACGAAAAATATTTTTTTTAGAAAAATACGTTTTTAATAAAAACAATGTATCTCTACCAAAAAAATGAATAAATATTTTTTAAATGTAATTAATTAGATTGTATATAACTAAATAGTACTTAATTTACCTTGAGATAAATTTAAAATCATAAAATTAATTTTTAATATAAAAAAGATATGGGTTTTATAATAAATCATTATTTATTTTTTGTTCACTGAAAAATTAAAATTTCTAGAAAATATCAAAAAATTACCCTATGATAAAATTGACATGATGAATAAAAAAATTATTTTCATTTAATGAATTATATTTTCTAAAAGTTTCAAAAATTAATTATATTTATTTTCACATAGAAAACAATAAAAATAATTTTTTAAAGAAAATATATATTTGAGGAACAAAATAAATTAACTAAAAATTATGTGCATATTCACAAGGAATTTATTGATACATTAACAATGAGTTGGAAAATTATATATTTCATAATGTAGTTAATACTATTTATTCCCACCAATTTAACAGCTATGTTATAATGGTTGTGTTAAGATAATAATATTTTGGAGTTCGTTTAAGCTCAGCGTTCTGTGCAACCTAATCTACTAGGGAGATTGATTTTTTTAAAAGAGACATATCATGAAATCTTGGGGTCTTATATGGAGGTTCCCTGAATAAGAAAAACCTCAAACATTACTTGTTGAATCTCTAGGGTGTCCAATAGATCAATGATCCCCTCACTAATGTCAATCTAATCCTTAGAATATGGCGGGTTTCTAGTGAACTAGATGGATAGGGGATGTTAAAGATAGAAATATCAGGAATAATAAAACATCATACTTTGAGCTCCACTACCTTTAACATGAACTATAAAAAATACTCTAAGACTAAGAGCCTCTTCTACCTAATCCATAAGGTTTGGTGTGGGAGAATCCTTAGCTACATCCTCCTATACACCTGATGGTAGGACATGGATGTACTCCATTGTAGGGGTATTCTAGATCACTTATCTAGGAATAAGTCAAGGAAAAATTATTTCAATACCAAACAGAAACTTATAAACACCAATAACAAATCAATTAATCAATAAATTTATAGGGGCAGTCCATAAATTTCTAGGGGAGACATATCATAGGATGATACCCATAATGATAAAGCATAGCCCTCCCATTATCACAAAGGATCAAGCCTTGTTCTCTATAACTTATTATTTTTTATAGGCATATATATGATAATAGACATTGTCAAGTTTAAATAATTAAAATGTCAAAATATTATACACCAAAATCATAAGAAAAAATAAATACATTTAATTACATAAACTACCATGCATATAAAAAAATAAAAAAATATAAAATATGTGATCCAAAATTCTTATTCATGAGTCATGAACACTCACAAATCTTATAAACCATCACATCACAACATACTCAATATTAACATTAAACTATAAATCCATAACTGTAACAATATTCTCATCACTGGTAACCTAGAGATTCATTACATATAAGCTTGAAAGGAACACATGAAACCCCCTACCAGAGTTCCACACAAACCAACTCATTTCCCCCTTCCCAAAAAAAAAGTCAAGAAAAGAAAAGGGTAAAACTCTTTTGAAATCACTTTGTAATTCCTTGACCCGAATCACCTGGTCTACACTAGAGTTACAAATGATCTCATGAGTGCCTCCTCATATTGAATAGGTCCTTTACCAATAGTGAGGGTATGAATAGTGCAGTAGGGATACTCTACCCTTATATTAGTCCACACATTAGAATCATATTGGGAAAAGGGTTATGACACAGAATGGTATAGAAGAATTGAATAATTAAAATTATATAATAGTTTAAATAGTCGGTCTCTCATGTCATACAAAGAAATAATACTTGGACTCTAATATAGAAGGTCAATTTAGAGTATAATTAAATAATAAGAAAATAAATAGACACTGGAACATCCCTCCAGAGTCTATCTGACTTCTACCTTAGAACAAAAAGCTCTATCTCTTTATCTTCCTATTGTTGGTCCCATTCCATTTCTTGGATCCCAGATCATGAAGTATGAATTTGTATCAAGATACCCATGTAAGGTGAGAGTACATACCAAGAATTACTGAACCAATTCATCCTTATCGGAAGTGAATATTCATAAGAGGATTATTTCATAACAATGGGTAAATGTGGAAGAAAACAACAAATCAATCATGCATCAAGTAGTCATGTGATAACTATGCCTCCATGAACACTTTTTTTGCCTACCATATCTCCATGTTTAAAGGAAGGTCACAATGGAATACATAAATATGGGTTAGCCAAAGTTAGACCACATATGTCTAGGTAGTCACATGGCCAAAATTCCTCAGGTCAGGCCCCAAGGCTATTGGGCCCTCTCTCTATCATGGGTTAGGACTCAAGGCCGTCATATCCTTGTCTTCTTTCTTATACCATCATCACCATCATCATATGATGCACATACCCCTCTAAGGTCAAAAAATTCCATAAAATTCCACCTATATCCTATTATTAGAGAAAAAAACTTAATATTCCATACATTTACACACAACATGAATAAAACATATAGGCACAAAATATATCATATCAAGAATGAGTCTCAATAACCACACACACACCTGTAGTAATTATAGAGCATGAGTAATATAACATACACATGCATACACTTGTGAATAATATAAAACATAGGTCTCACGATATGTAAATCCACATATATGTGATCAATATCATTTATGGGTTTCATTAGATACACACTCACTCACATTTGATAAATATCAAGAAAATTACATTATACAAGGGATCTACATGGTATGGAATCTCCTATCTAAAGCGCATTGATGCCAAATGTTAACAAACACCAAGATTCATCGCCAAAATCATTACTGCACAAAAATATTCCTAGAACCAATATCAATTCTCCATGAATGGGATTATGTAATAAGATTCAATAATAAGTATATGATATGTGCTTGAATTTGATTCAGATTTCTTAATGAGATCCACCACCAATGGTGAATCTAGATCTATTTTTGTCATGACCTGACCGGACGGGGATCGAGCTAAAATTACCCCAATCCCGCTTCCATAGACTAGGGGTTAGAAAAAATTCCATGTCTATATATTACACACATGGAAGGAATTAACCTATTTTACCCACACACACTCATGCACAAATACACCTCTAATCCCATAATATGGTGTAATATAAAACAAAAAATAAAAATTCATGTATATATCTATAATCCCACAATCAGTGTATGACATAATGTAATAGAATTCATAAAAAGGATCCAAATACAATACCACCTTGAAATTAAAAAAAGTTCTCCCTTATTAGGAGGGGACTAATGCCAAATCAAACACCAGTATACACCTTGGTTTTTTTATCCATTAATATTATCTACATGATCCTTTTACTCAAAGGAAACCATAAAAGACCATCATTTTCATATGACATGACATGTGAGGGAAGAACCCATGTTGGGGTGAGTATAAAAATAAACCTTAGGAAACCCAGAAAACACTAAACATAAAGCATCAAGAGTAGTCATCTCATCAGACACATGTATTTCAATCAGGATTTGAGATATAGCGATAAATAATTATATCCCAGATATACTAACAAAATAATCTGGGTCATAAATGGTCTAAAACACAACCAACCATATATTTTCTCAAGGTATCAATGTAACACTCAACTAAGTGGAACTACTCCCCGATATATAATTCCATTGATGATTCTCATCCAATAAGTTACGTTCATCAAGTCTAGTTAAGAATAAGTAAAAAAGTAAACTGAGATGTTTTATCTGAGATACACACTTCTTCAAACTAAATGCCTCATTTAAAAGATCATATCTTGTTATATAGATTAAGGTTAAATTTAAAGGGTTCATTAGGAGGACCCCTTACCCTACTAGAATTATCCTCCTAGATAGGGGATCAATGCTCGTGTAAGTATTGGTCTTGAAAATTGAACAAAACATACCTAGGGAATCTATGAATGAAATGAGGATCGCTCCGGGACCCTTAGAGGGATACATGCTTTGAGTTGTTAAGGGGAATGATGTCTGATGATCTGGGATCATATGTTGTATTATCCCTCATATAAGTGGAATGAGATGACTTAATACAGAATATGAGGACATTCCCACATCACTCTGATCAACAGGAAGATTCAAAGGGGTCACCCTTTATGATGAGAAAGGGATGTTTCACCAAACCCTTATAGGAATGGACCCAGGGAATAAATGAAACCAATAATGGTCCATGAAATCTCACAAAATATTAAAACAAAGATAAACTGAAAAGAATAAATACTCTAACCTATCATGATAGGATTAAACAATGTGTCACAAGGGGTATACGATGCATCTCATAAGGCCTAACACTGCTCGTGTCTTTCACTCACATGGAATGAACTTTTCCAGAAAACATGTTGTGTTGTAATGGTACAGGTCTTGTAGATGTCACCCTAGAAGTTGGTGTACTATTATTCATGTTCCCATGTACACTAGGCTATTCCCTTTTACTTGGTCATTTCCATGTACACATCTCTTTCCATCTACATCAAAATTCATGTGTACGTCCCATGTTTATGGTGTATGGGGGCACATGACCACCTAGAAATTTACCCCTTACACATGATGAGCCTTCCTCTATGTGTTACATGGAATGTAACTTGGAAAAAATTGTGTGTAATACTACATAAACTCCTGGGCGTGCACCCCCTGTACATGCTAAGATAGTCAGTAAAGAGTCACACAGCATGTGACATGTGTCACAAGACATGTGATATTTATCAATATGTGTAAACCCTAGCACCACACAAAGGGGAATACACAATGTGTGTTTAAAGTAATACATGTTATGTAGTTAGGAATTTCACAAAAATTTAAAGGTTGTTCATGCATCTTTTCCAGAGCCTCTACCACTACAGATTTCACTAGAAAATACACCATACATCATAAATATAGGTTTGACCTAACCCTCTTGACACTGTTGGCTAGACATTGACAATATCCACTAATGAGAAAATGACCAACACCACGACCATCAGTTTTGTACACCAAATCCATTAATACCAACTCCCAATCCATTAGTGGATCAACTTCTGTCATATTATACCATAATAATGACATCAAATCTCCATCCCAAATGTGTAGCAGCAATCCGTTGTTCCAATTAATGAATGAACAATGACATTTCACTTTGTATTAATCTAATTATGGCCAAAAGAGAATTCCAATGATGTAACCACCTAGAAAAGAGGGAGGAAATACAAAAAAAAATTATTAATGGATCTCGACCAATGTTTTTTTGGAATTGATTCATTATCATAGGTTGATGAATGAAGATAAATAAATAAACCAAAAAATATCGATTTATATACCATAATAAGATAAATAAATTAACCAAATTAAACAATTGATCCATGAATTAATTTTTTAGATGATTATTTCATGTTTATAATGGTAAATCAAAATATGATGAATCCACACAAAATGGAAATACTACCTTAATTGGATCATTCATTAACAGATAAGGATCAATGTTTTTTTCATTTATGATATCCAAAAGCTATGTTGTTGTTGGAGATTCTGACAGTAATCCGATCATCATTCCATAGTCCCGGTACCTACCAATTTTTCTCCATGCTCTCCTATTGATTAAAGAGGTTATGAGGATAACCATGAGAATTGGTTATAACAACATATTTATAGAGTAAAAACTAGGTAACTTCATGAAAAAATAATTAAATTAATTTCATTAATTAATTTCATTATTTTTACCATGGAAGATTTTAATTAAATACCTAATGTTGAAAAATATTATGTCATTCCAAGGGTAAAACCTAAATTCAGAACACAACGGTGGTATCATATTTCTAATCCCAGAATCCATTTAGAATTTATTCAGTTTTTTAGGAAAACTATGAATGTGTGATATTAATACATTTAATATCATTTTAATTTCAATTCAAGGCTCATCGGGCCTGAAAATCTCATTTTGTATCAATTCCTAGGTCTATAAATATTCCAAGAAATATTTCAAAGCCTTATACAAAAAAACCAAGGCATTAAATTTTTCCCATATACAAGGATTTTAATCCATAAAAAGCACAAACTAAAAAATAATGTGGGTAAAATGAGCTCTCAAATGGGTCTCCCCCTCCAATTATCTCCCCTGATAGTTTATATTGCTATCAATATGGGAAAAACTGGTCCATGAGGAGTCTTTATCCTGCCAGTCTTAGACACCAGCAGCTCCATAAAAATAGAAAATCCACTCTCATGTTCCAGCTAACCCTAGACTATGTCATTTAACGATTCATGAACATACCTCCTTAACTGTGAAATGTGGAGAACACCAATAAACATAAACCACTTTGGTCATTTAGCTAATCGGCACACCACCTTACTAAACTAATACCGTAGTAGGAAAAAGAAAGGTCCTAACCACCCCATAGATAACCTACATACATGAATAAAATTCCACAACATTCAAACTAAATATTCCTACATTGTTGGTCCGTAAATGACTTATGAATGTTTTGGGAATTTCTAATCCACCTCTGGATGAACTGCCCACTTTACAACCATACCTAGCACCAAAACTTGGAACCGAGTATTGTATCCCACTAAATATGACCAATATAACAGTGACCATCTTGGTCCCTCAAATATGGTCTCAAAAGGTACTACAATATTGGTATTATTTTAGTCACTATGTTATGAAAAATTCCTCGATGTAAGATGATCCTCCTAATTATGGATCAAAACCATCATGTGAACTCAAAGCAAGTTCACCAAAACCTGAATGGTCCACTCTACCTAGCCAGATAACTGGGGTAAAACAAAGTTCTCATATAAAACTAAGTCCCCAAAGGATTCCCATATCCTCTCCATAATCATTCCATGAAATAAGAATCAAAGTATTCAATAATCTTCAAGGGAATTACATGAATCCAGACAACCTCCTTTATGCACAGGTGTCCCAAACTCTCCATAATACTTGGTTGGTCATCACCCATAGATAATCAATACAATAATACATTAACTTGAAATCTTTATGAAACTCCATTGGATACCCAAATAATTCCAAGAGATCATGGTATAACCTCACCTCCACCAGATGAACTACTAAGAGAAAAAACCTCCTCAACACCTCCTCTCATAGCATGACTGTTGTCACCTTCTATCATCAAAAAAGGATGAAAATCTCCCCACCTTTGGAAAATCTATAAAGAAAAAATCTAGTGGATATATAGTCACATAGCATCTCATATTTGATATCCATAAGTTGTACCTCCTTAGGTCTCTGAATATGCGGAGGGGTAATAACAACCAACTAAAGGTAAACCTAGCTATCCTGAAGTTTCTCACATGATATAACTTGAAATCTACGCACATAAGGTTTTCATCAAAGAATAATACTATTAAATCTTCCAAGAAGGGTTAAGAATCTTGTAAATAAGTATCATGATTTTTATGTGGCACAGAACATGTCGAAGCGTATAAAAAAACTCAAAAAATAAATAATATATTTAGAAAGACACTTATATTATCTTCTACTCCAAAAAAATTCTTTTTAATAATCCACCCAGTGGTCAAACCCTGAGAAGCACTTCACCCCATACCACTAGTCATAGAACTCAACAATTATCAAATGTGTATACTCTTCCTTAAGTCATTTTTTTTTCAAGTGAAAACAATTCAAACCCAGACTCGAGCAATCATTTACCTTTTAGGAGAACACCATTGGATCCCTAGGTGAGAACAATGGGTCATACAAAACCCCTTTCTCTATAAACTACCAAATTCACATTCATATTAAAAACTTAATAGATTCCATATGATATGATATCTCAAAAATTAGGGGCTATCCTTTGTGCACTCCGTGAAGGAATCTTACTCCCTCTATAGAGATAATCTCAAAATGTCTCTAGAAAATATTTTATCATACTCAAACACAACTGTAGAAAAAAATCCATTTGAATCAAATTCTCTAGAGATATAACTGGAAAAATAGTAAGACTTTTTCATAACATCTTTCACATGATGTCATCCAATTTTTTATGGGATCAATCCTTAAGAAAGGAGGAATAATCCGTCCCAATAAGACAAAAAATCCACCACAATCACTAGTGGGAATAAAACTAATCAGGGATTATAAGAAACTAATCTATACTAAGGAAAACCTCACTGGCTCTCACTAACACTATGAATAGATGTTATGCAAGGCTCCCTCTATACTCCAAGAGTTAGGTCACACTTTTGGTAGAACCTTGTAATCACTGATCCTATCAGTAGAAGACTCCAATGTAAGGGTCAATAAAAAAAGGATACGTTAGTATAACTTAGTCTAAAACATGGGATATTCATAAGGATAAGTGGATCATGGATTATTATGAGCACAAAAACTGGGGCATAGAAGGAACATGCCTCACCTTAAGCCACATTTGAAGCCTCTATGTGCTCCTACTACTTATAACTCATAATTTTTTTACTGAAAATTTAACAAAAATAAGGATTGATCTAAGAACTTATCACATAAAAAGTACATAAAACACACAAGTCCATTGAACTTTTCCAACACACCTCAACACTATCCATTTTTTGCATAAATGACTCACCCACTCAATTTTGGATCGTATCTCAAGAATACATATTGAAGGGATAAATTTTAGATCTTCATTTAATTTCCAAATTCACAAAAGAGATCACCAAAATAGGGATCTAAAAATACCCTATGTTTCCCTATAAAGTAATTGACATATGGAGACAAATATTGGATTTTACCTTTGTCTAATAGTACTATATCAAAAGTATAAGGAATATAGATCATAACCCAAAAGATTCCTTGAGTCTTTGGGTAAACATAATTTAGAACATGAATCCAAGAAATATTATAACCATTAGATTCCCAATACTGGAGTGGTTCACCTTTGGGTAATGGTAGTGGCATCAAAAACTAGTACCCCACACCATCTGCTGCTCCCCCAACTCCTCTATCACATCTAACGCCCTGTAGACCTCCTTTCTCCAGCCATTATGTCTTACTTTACCGTCCATCAACCATCTCTATAAATACATAATAATGGGTTGTAAAACCACAAGGGATATAAACATTCCATCATAATCATAATAAAATATTATCCTTTGATAAGTGATCAGTACATGATATCTCTAATGAAAACTCATGTTTCGATACTTGGGTCGCACGCCTAATGTCAGTGGATCCTGCTAACCCTGAATCCTATGAAATCTCTACCCCAGAAGCTCATGATACTTTATCAAACCATATGAATCATCACAGAAAACAAAAATATCCATCCATGACTCAGTATTACATATTTCATCCATGTTAACCAATAAGGGTGGGTCTACAACCTGATCAATAGGTGAAAGCACCACCTGTTGACCATCCAAAAGAAATATATCCTCGCGACTAATCCCTTTTAGGTATAACCTTGTAAATCATTGTGTAGAACTCTTAACACTAATATAAAAATATCACTTGCTATCACCGTGAATACATACTAAAATATACAGGTCATACCATGATAAATGAGTATATATAGAGATCTGACTCAAGAAGTACATGAAAACCATAACCTATTCTAATATAGTGCATGCACCAATGTTTTTTCTAAAACCAGTGCCTATATGTACCAATTATAAAATCAAGTTATTAGGGTCTAGGTGAATGGATACATTACCCACCACTCCAACACTTGATCCCCTAGCCTGAAATATGAACTACAAAAATGTTAACACTGTTTCCCTAGTTCCCATACCAAATCTCACATCTAGATAAAAGAAACTCTAAACTCTAGTCCTCAGATGGAAACCACCTTTGATACCACTCTATCTTGACTTGGCTGGATAGAGATTGATCTATAACTATCAGAATCATTCTTTTAATAGGCTACATTCTCGAGGCCAATGCTAAGTAGGCATATCATACACATGGGAGGCATTAGCCTAATGTACCTATACAAAAGAACACATATCCAAGCCCATAAAATGTTGAATAGAAAAACAAATAATAATAATGTATGAACACATCTATAATAGAAAAAATAGATTATGACATAAATTACTAGAAATCATAAAAATACGACAAATACAAGCCTGAACAAAACTAAAAAAATAAAGTTTAACATACCCAGAAAGATGTGACTAATACCAAGTCAAACATCGATATACACCTCGGTTTGTGTAGAGTAAACTATTGTACACCTAGTCCTAGTCCTCTAAGGACTCTGTAAAAAGGTCTATCTACTATATAAGAAATGACATGTGAAGGTAAATCCCATGAAGGGGTGGGTATAATAATACCTTGTATGAAACCCTGAAAACACTGAACATAAATAATCAAGAGTAGTCATCTCATCAAACACATTTATGTAAATCCAGATATTGGACATAACAATAACCAAGGATATCCAATATGCATTCTTAAAAGATTCCAAGTCATAAAAATTATGAACCACTTCTATACATATATATTCTTGAGGTATCATGGTAATGATTGTCTCGGAGGAACCTCTCACTGAGCTATACTTCCACAGAATACACTCATCCTAGAAGTCATAATTTTAATTTCTATCCAAGAAGAATCATGAATAAATTTGAGAGTGTTAATCTAAGATACACACTCCATCAAACTAAAAACTCCATCAGAAATATCAGATATCAATATATAGATAGATAGTCAATACCAATGGCTCAATAGGGGACACCTAACCCTATTAGAATTATCATCCTGGATAGGGGATTGATTCCCTCTTAAGTGTTGGTCACACCAAATCTTAAAACCATATCGAGGGAAATCATGAAGTAAATAAGGATCACTCTCTGACTCTTAGAGGGACACATGTTTTAATGCATTGAGCAGTCTGTGGTCTGATTCTTAGGATCATATTTCATACTATCCCGTATAGAAGAGAACTAAGAAAAATCACTCCAGAATAAGAGAAATCGCCCACATTGAACTAATAAAAAAGAATAAGTAGAGGGGGAACCATCTATGATGGGAATAGTATGCTTCACCAAACCATCATATGAATGGAACAAGGGAAAAAATCATTTGATACTAGTATAAGTAATCTCACACATGATTAGAACAATGAATAAATGAGAATAATGAGGACTCTAACATATCCTCTGAGGTGTGCACGGTGTGTCCCTAGGGGTATACAACATGTCTCGTAAGTGTTGGAAAATTTTATTTCTCATTCTCACACAACATAAAATTTTTCACAATAAATAGAACGTCCCAAAGGTAGAAAACATGTAGAAGCCACTATGGATCTCAAAGTTCCATTCTGCTCAAGACCCTATACCCCAGGCTGTGCCCATGTACATGGATATGTCCAATTACACAAATCTACACATGTAATCTAACCTGCATATATAATTCCCATGTACATGGTGTGTGGGGCCACATGGACAGCTAGGTGTATACCCCTTGTACACATCGATCTGTCTGCCATGAATTACACAATTTGTGACTTGGCACATGTTGTGTGTAATACTACATGGTCTCCTAGGTGCGTATCCCCTGTACGTGCTCAGTTGGTAGGATAGAGGTTATATGTAAAGTGATACTTATCACTATATAGAAACCTTAGATCCATATAGAGGGAACTACATGATGTGTGTTCAAAGTACTATACACCATATAGTCAAGAATTTCATTGAATTTATAAACTATTCATGCATATTATCTTAAGCCTCCACAACTATCGATTTTACTAGAAATTTCACCGTACATCATAAATACAGGGTTGAATAAAACCTCTCTATTTTTATCCAGATTTTGGATGTATCAGCTGATCAAGAAATTACCACCATCACACCTCATCTATGTCTTAATACAAAACCATGAACCTCAAATCACAACTTACATGTGGATTTATATCCATCATCATGTACTACAATCATGACATCATATCTCTACCCCAAACCTATGGTTGTGATCAGTTGTGACAAAGACTGAATGCGCAATGATCATTCACTAGGTATTCTTCAAATCTTGGCCAAAAGGGAATTCCAATGATGAATTCATGTAGAATGGGATGATAAAATGAAAACAAAACATTAGTAATGAACATCAACCAATGTTCATGTTGGACTTGATTCGTTTTTATAGGGTGATTAATTAAGAGAAAGAAATAAACCAAAACAAAATCAATTCTGATACCATAAATAGGTAAAGCAATTACTTGAATTAAAAAATCAATCAAAGAATAAAATTTTAAGATTATTAATTTTTTTTCATCTTGGGAAAATAAAAATGGGATGAATCCATATAAAAAATCAATCACTAATGAGGAATGATCACACACCATTTTCATTTACGGGATCTGTAAGCTATGTTGTAGTTGTCGATCCTTGTGGTACTTCGATCATCGATCCATGATCCTGATTCCCACAAACATTCCTCCACAAACTCTTCTCAATTATTAGGGTTATGAGGATAACCCCATGATTTGGTTATAACAAATTATTTATACAAGAAAAACTATATTATTGTGTGAATGTAATAAATAAATAAATTTATTTCATTATTTGTTCATGTGATGGAATTTATCCAAATTCCAAATGTAAAAAAATATTATAGCACACTCAGGGTAAATACTGTGTTCTGAACTCAACAGTGATGTCATATTTTCTATTCCAGACTCCATATGATAGTTAATACACTTGTTTAGGAAAATTGTGTACATGTGATAATAATATATTTAAAATATCAATTCATGATTCATCAGACCTCAAAATCTCACACATTCTTAGCACATGGATCTAGAAATATTCCAAAAAATATTCCAATGGATTAAATGGAAAAGGATAATAAATTATAATTTGATATAGAGAATGTGATTTGTAATAGATTCAGTATCTAAAACTTCCTTGATATAAGAAATCTCAATTAGATCATATAGGAGTCCATAAATTTAGAAATAAATGCATAGATCAATAAATCATATAAATAGAAAAAGAAAATTTCTGGTAAGACCAAGAATAATAGAGAACAATGATCATATACCTTTAATTATCACATATCCCAATTCATATAGATCCATGAGAATTATAGTTCAAGGGGAGATAGATAACCCGAAACCACCACTAGAGTTCTTAGGTTCAATATACCTAGGGATTAAGAGGAATAATTTGGAATTTATGATATATTTTGGGTTAAAAATATTATTTTTAGAATAATCAAAAATCCATATATAAATTTTTCACATCCATAATCCATTTTTTATATTATTTTGAGAAACCTCTTTTTTGGTTAAGTAGAACCTTACAGAACCATCCAATGTCACACAAACACTACAAAAACTAGATACAAAATTCAAGACTCATATTTTAAAACTCAAATTTTAAAATAAAACAACATTAACTCCTTAGGCCATGTCCCATCATGTGTCACATACCTTGACACAAAACAAACCCATTATCATACGATATGGCCAGTTAGAAAACCATTGAAATTAAACATGATATTTGAGAACCATCACCATCATCGACAAACCACACAACATGTAGTGAATTACCAGGATAAACTAACCTTTACACTTTTACAACATCACTGAGAACCTAAGCAAGCATAAATAATATTAAAGAAAACAAAAATAATTCTCAAGAGTGAAGAACCACCTTCCTAGTGGCGCGCTTCTGTCCTACATCAATGGGAAGGGCATCTCCTATAATTCCATTATCTTCTTGAGCAACACTTCCCAGAAACCTCCTTCAGAACCATCCCACAAGAACAGCTCATACAGGAGTGCTAGACCTTGAAGCTAGTAGAGAGTTCAATAGAAAAAAGAGCCCAATAATGAGTTTTGTTTTTTAGGAAGACCGAATGAAAAAAACTCCATCCATAATGGATAAATGAAATCATTACAACAATCATCCACCAGTGAAATGAAAACCAAACAAGTATTCAAAAAACCATTATAGAATAATTTAGGAACCATATCCCAACAATCCAAAACCTCGTCTGAGAAAACTAGCTGTCGAATAGATGTTCCCCAGAAGCTCTCGCATCCCCATCCACTGTTGGAGAAATGTGCCTACCAAGCACCTCATCACCATTATGTTGAAGAAGAAAGAACAATGACTATTTTAATTGGAAGGTCCGCCATAAAAACCTTAAGGGGCCATAAAGGGCACCCCTGGATAAGACCATAATTTGAAGCCACCACTGAGAAATGCATCAGAACCAGGAACCAAACAGGAAGGAAAAAGCTGATTAATGTAGGACAAGTCACACATCCATGGAAGGAGGAGGAGAAAAATTTTAAGAGCGACAAGATGAACCGGAAAAGCGAACTGTCGGATATTAATGGTCTAATCCTTAAGAAGAAATAGAAGAGGAACACTGGGGAGAAGGCAAGGAAAAACCTCGAATAAACATCACGATGAGGCAGAAGATATAAGGCCCCAGCCGTAATCATTACATAATCTTGAATTAAGTTAATAATTAACATTTAGTATCTTTATAGGTTTACAATTTTATAGATTTAGTTTATAACTATTAGATTACATCTCAAAAATTACAATGTATAAAGTCTTAATCAGTATCAATTTTTTTCATAAAATAAAAAACCCTTAAAAGAAAGAAAGAATTATTTTCTTGAGATAAATATTTTTGAATTATTCCTTTCTGTTGAAAAATTACAAAGTAGACACTCCTAATTAGTATCCATTTTTTTCATAAAATATAAAATCCTTTAAAAAAAACACGAATTCTTTTCTTGAGATAAATCTTCTTAAATTATTCCATTTTCTTAACCTTCCTTATACCATGTGAAAAACACTTCAAAAACTTAGTATGAGCAAAAAAATGCTCAGTAAGGGTTATAAAATAATGTAATAAATCATTAGTCCATCAATACATACAAATCATAATCTCTTTAACATACCTCATGAAATCTTAATATTTATGAATAAAACATATAAATCATAAATATTAAAGGAAAATTTGGCATCCATATCAAACTTACATTTTTGTTTTCACTGCTATGTAAGGAGTTACATTTGGAATACCCATCATAGTATATTCCCTAAATATCATAGGAGAAACATTAATGTTTACCTCATGTACGTTACCCAATACATTGGAGAGCTATCTCGGGCTCACCCACTTTATGTTTATCATGGAACCACCTATATATGTAAAAAATTACCAAGAACCCTACAATATTCACAACACATAAAACAAACATAAAGGAAAGATAACATTTCCACATATCAATCACAAAATATAATTTTAATGTATTGAAATAATTAATGAATTATAAGAACCATTTTCAATACCAAAATATGTAAAGAAGTATATGGTATTTATTTTCATTTTAAAAACATTACAACTTGTTAAGGAAGCCAAATATCCAATAACGCTCGTAGTGACATAAAGGTCATTGTAACTGCGTACGTTAAAAAACATTCCCTGTATCATTTTGTAAAATGCTACGTAGAAAAGTATTCCCTTTGAATGAAATGAAAATTCAATGTGGTTTGTACACAGTATAAAATAAAGTCATGTATAAATTAAAATATGCCTTAGTGAAAGGAGATTGAGACAATGTCCCTTATGAAAATTCGGCAGCATAACAACATCACATTAAAATACAGAAAATGAGTTGATGGGATAAAAAATGGCCTCTCATCACTTGGACATAAAATGTACAGAAATAATGATTTAGAATAAAATATACCAACGTAAGAAATTATAAATTAAAATACCTGACATAAAATAATTCTTTAACTTAAAGAGTAAAGTGAAAGATTCTATTACAAAGATCATTTTGTAAATAAAATAGATTGATTATGTGTATTCTCTATAAGTACACATAAAAAAGTATAAATAAAGGTTATGATAACAAAAGTTATTTCTCATATAATAATATCACGACATAATCGAGAAGTATAAGTTTAACCCAAAGAAAGGAAATTGGGTTAAGAAGTTATCTTATAGAAATTCGACAGCCTGACAACGTCGCTTTTAAAATTCAGAAAATGAGTTGATGAGAGAGAAAAGGGTATCTAATCACATAGACATAAAATTTACAGAAATAATAATATATAAGAACATATCCCTACATAATAAAATGGAAATTTAAAAGACATAACATAAAAGAAGTCTTTAACTAAAAGAGAAGGGTTAAAAGTCCCCTTACCAATTTGGTAACTTATGAAATATACACCACATGAAAGAAGGAACACATAATGAAGAAGTAAATACCAATAAATTAAATTATATTAAAAAATAAATACAATAATTTTTTGTTAATACACCAAAAAAAGGAAATAGTTGCAAATATATCATGAATCTCACGAGAATAAAAAGTGAGATGAAAACACCTTACCTCAAGTCTGACTTGTCTTGTGTGTTCCTTGTTATTCCTGAATAATAAACATATATAATAAAATAAAGTTAATTTATACTTAATTAATATCCTTTTCAAGTTTATTATTTATTTTATATCACTTATTACCTTTCTATAAAACTTAGTTAATCATTTGAGTTTATATCAGATATTCTGTTGATGTTTGGAACTTGAGTAAAAAATGAACTTGTTATAATCACAAATTGTCCATGTGGTGAAAATTACATTATCTTCAGAAAGATATTACTGATTTAGATATAATATATATAATATATATAATATATATCCATTATATATTTATTTATAATTTTCCATATCATTTGGATATATGAAAATGAAATTTACCATTCATAGAGATGGTAAGTCGTACGTACGCATGAATGCTACTTTCATTTCATTTTTTTTCATTTTTAAAGGAATAAAAACCAAATGATACATAAGTATATTATCATTACAATATAATATCATATTTTATATATGTTATATATGTTAATTAACACCATCCTTTATACATTCAATGTATGGTATGAACGAGTCATATTTCCTAGAGGGGGCGGTAGTCCGCACTTCCTCAAATGAAACTATCGTGTTTACCCATTATGGAAACCATAATAGTATACTATAAATAAAAAATAAAGAATCATAGAAATTATATAAATATAATATATATCACATATAATTATAGTGTCATCATAATGGTCACAATGAGAGGCAGTAGTAGATCATCGAACAATCATCGTTTCGTGAGGCAACCGTTTTCCCTACCCAGAAACAGTATGTTTGTATCCATTAGATGGAGGTGTGTATAAGTGTAGTTAGAATACTTATCATAATAACAAAATAGTATATTGATTATACTTATGGTTTAATGTAAACAATGAATAATAAGATCATAGGGGGTGAAAAAGTATAATTAAAGAAGAGAACTAGAGGGAAGACGTTACCTTTAAATCGGGTAACGCCCTTTGGTTTAAACCAAAAGGCTTTCTTGAAGTGCCTTATACCTAAGTTAAGGCTTATAGGAGAAATATAGGGATTTTGGGAGATTATTTGGTCAGAGTTTGGATGAGATAAAGGGCTTTAGTGGTGTGAGTAATGGGTTAGAGGTGGTGTCCTTTTATAAGAGGGAGGAGGGGCTTTTTATGAAAGTTTGAAAGGATTATTTTATTATAAAATGATTTTCAGTTTTTAAAAGGTCCATAAATCATTAAATTTAAATATATGATGAATAAAGTCAAAATAACATCATCCAATAAAAATTGGACTAGGTTCGGATATTTTTTAACCGTTATCTTTTTTATTTAACCCTTTGTTAACTTATTTAACTTTTATAATCACTTCTTTTATATTCATACAATATGGTTAATATATTTAAAATAAAATTCCAAGCGACAAAAATTTGACCATTAAATACATTTATACTATAATTTATGTCATTTTGACGAATCTTAGATTTTATGACTATTTTATCATTTAATAAAATATTAATTTATTTAAAAACATATTTATGTCACTTTTTATACAATTCATATAATGAATTTTTAAAAAACAAAAACCAATCTAATTATTTAGAAACAAATTCCTTAAATAAAATATAACAAGTCATAAGCTTCTATAAAAATCGTGGATGACATAAAATTTTTAGAAATATATTTATTTTAATATTTATAATCTCATTTATTTAAATCATTCATTAATGAGGTAATCATTACATCATCATTGTGTCAAATATACATTTGTTTATATGATGTATAAAAATTAAAAATAAAATATAAAGATGAACGAAACTTTTTTATATTTATAATTACTATTTATTGTAAAAAATATCAATTATATAACTCCACATTAAAATTGTTTTAGCAAAACATTACATGGTTATGATAATTTTATTTTTACTTTAAATAAAAAGTTGTTAATGTCATTATCCAACCCAAGTAGCTTTAAAAGGCCAAAGGTCTCACCCAAGGATTTTTATTGTCATCCAAGACTCATCTAATAAGGTTAGGAAAAGGGGTAAGGTAATTTTATATTATTATATTATTATTTTTACCTTGAATTACCCTATTTACCTACAACCGCGGTAAATAAAAATCAAAAGTATCTATTCACCAAAAATTATTCTCATCCTAATGAACAAAATTTTAATTACTGATGAAAACCATATATGTTTTATTTTTTAAATTCAATTCATATAAGTGGTAAAATTTCATTTAAATGTGAAAGTCAGTTTTTAACTACAGTGTAGTATTTTTCACTATTCATCAAAAATTGAAGGTTTTCAGAAAAATACCAAAAATTCACCCTAAGATAAATTTGATATTACAAATGAAAAAATGATGTATATTTTAAAAAATTATAAACATATATGTTTCAATAATATTTTTAAAATTAATTATCCTTGTCAAAACAAGAAAGCGTGTTTTTAAGAAGTAAAAACGATCAAAAGATTGACCTTTGTTTATGTCCAATTTAAAAGTGAAATTACATACAATGAGAAAAATTGCATTAAATGGTAAAAATAAAATCAAATTACACTTTAAAACTAATTAAAACAACAATATAACTATATAAAATAAACTATATGAAAAGGTATTTTTGAATTAAAATTTGGTATTTTTCACTATTCATTAAAAAAATGAATTTTATCCGAAAAATACCAAAAAATTACTCAAAGTAAATTTTGATGTCCCGATTCTAAATAACATGTTTATTTTGTCAAATGGGATATAAAAAGTGACAAAAACTTAATTTAAAAAGGGGTCTCCATCAAAATGCGGTAAACCGGCCTTTTAAAAATATTAGAGTATTTATGCTTAAAATTGGATTCATTTTCATTTTTAGCCTCTAAATTTTATTTGATAAATGTAAGAACCTTTGACAAAAATATTTAATCATATTATGGTTAGTTCTATTCATTCACACCAAAAAAAATCTATGTTTTAGCTACCATTTAAAATAATACTATATTATTATTTTTCAGTATGACTCAGCCTTGGGTGCAAAAAGAGATTTCGAAGAAACCCATTGTTGCATGTCAAGTAAACCATCAAACATATCATCAAAATTAATGTAAAATTATTATTTAATTCAAAAATATTTATAAATATGAAAATTTCATATTTTTATTTATCTAGGATGTTACAGAAGACGGGTCTTCGAGCATAAGTGGAGCGCAAGTGGGAGGGAAGAAAAACCTAAAATATGAGAACCTTGAGGGAATCAGGAGAGAAAATACTCATATTGAGAAAATAATTTATATAATTCTATCACATGGTTCAATAAATATTTCACTAACTATACAAGGTTTACTACCTCTTCCAAAAACCCACTAGAATTGGTAAACCATCCACTAAACATGAATTTTACCTCTATCCCATGTTATATAGTTTTCTATGATAAGTCACATGGTTATCTCCAATAATATACCAATTATTAACATAACACTATCACTATCCTACAAGCCACACATTTTTATGGGGATAAATACTATTTTCCCAAACTATGAGCAAATCATGAAACCCAAAAAATCTCCTAAAACATTCAAAACTATCCATAATTTACTCAATAATTCACTCACAAAAATATTAACTAAAAAAACATGAAATAATATCCTAAATAAAGTATTACAGTACCCAAAAAATTTGGACTGTTAGATGAATAACATATTGAAAGATGTCAACCAGTGAATACAAAGAGAATAAAACATTCTGAGGTCGATGAATCAGACATCAGCAGTGATGAAAATAATATTATATAAAAAATAATATTATTACTATAGATCACACCTATTTATTAACTAAGGTGGTGTTGACGTCATTTAAAGAAGAAATAATGGGTGATTCATGGGTAAATTCCATAAACAATGGGTTATATCAGATTGGAAAAATCAAACTTTGGAGCTTATAGATAGGCTGGCAGATCACAATATCATAGAAACATAATTATAATAACAAAAATATATTAATGGTAAAGGATATGTGATCCGGAATAAGGAAATATTTTTTTTATGGGTTATTCACAAGTTAAAGGTGTTGATATAGAATATTATTTCATGTTGATATCATGAAAATATTTAATACAACTCTTCCTTATTATAATTATCTAGAGGAAATACAAAATATATCAATTGTATTTTATGATGAAATTCATAAATGGAATTCTCAAATAAAAGGATTAAATTTGACAACCAATGAGATTATTTATTGGTAAAGGTGAGAAAAAAGATATATATATCAAAAATGGTTCTTTACAACCTAAAATATGAGCCTTGGACTTGGTATCCCCGATTAGATATATTAGTGATGAAACTTGAATTTAAAAGAGGAGGGGAAGATCAAAATCTCAATGTGAAATCAAAAAAGGAAGAGTAGTTTATGGTTATCATCTATATAAGATATATCACATTTGATTGAATCTAGAATGATTATTTAGTAGAGTTTTCTAGTTTGTGGAGAATATAGTAAAAAATGCCAATAATTTGTGACTTAAATTTTTACCTAGGTTCCAGGTTTTCCAGAAAGGAGGTTATGATTTTTTTATCAAACTAAATATGAAAAGAAGTAATTGAATAAATTCAAAATTCAAGATATAAAGTTAGTTTCAACACCAATAATGAGTATAAAAGAGTTGAAAAAATATTAGAAAGGGAAATCTATTATTCAAACTCTTTACCATAGGATGATTGGAAGCTTTATATATCTCATAACAACATGAAAATATATTTTATTTTCCACATTCTTGTAAGATAACTATCAAATATGCCCCAAATAAGTGTATCTGTTGTTTGTTAAGTTAATAATGAGGTATATTTTAGGAACACTTGATTATATTTTATATTTTACTGGTAATGAAAAATATCTATTTTCCTATTCAAATATGGATCAAACTGAATACATTATGGATAGAAAATAAATGAGTGGAAGATAATTTTTCATCAGGAAGAAGTGTATTGGGTGGCTTGAATAAAGAATATTGAGATATAGTACCATTTCATTAAAAATAATGATGATTAAGACATGATCAAACTTGATGATATGGTTATAAATTAGTCATGGGCATAATACTTTACAAAATTGTTGGCCACACTGGGACTTGAAAGAAATTGATTGATCCTTGGTGTTAAAAAACATCCCTTAGTTTTATGAGTTTATTAATATACACTATACTCATTATCTATAATTCTATATCTATAAATTTTGTGTTCTTAAAATATTATATCATGTATTTGGTGAATAAGGCAGAGGTATATACTCTTTAGGAGGTGTTAGCTACTGTGAGGAAGGAATAATATGAAAATAACGGACAATATTATGGAAATTAATATTTTATCTTATTTAATATATATATATGAGACTCATGTAGGATTAGATAAATTATTAAAGTCTATTTATTATGTTTTGGAGTATTAAAAGTGTAAATACTAATTTTTATAAATTTTATTTTTAATGGGGGAGAAAGTGAACTTGACATGGGGAGAGTTCGATGTGTGTGAGAATTGAGATTTGAGGATGGTTAAGATAACTAGAAGAAAGCTATATTGGGAAAATTTAAATCTCAATTTAAGATAAAGAATTGAAAATAGAATCCAAATAGGGAGAATGTTCCAACCATTGGGATGTAATTTTTTGTTAATATAGAGTACATTGGAATCCATGGGAAGGTGATTGAGTCTTTTAAAATATGATCATACAAAAGGAGATATAGAAGTTTTAGATACAAAATATGTTTCAAGGGAGTTAAATAAACTATGATTTATGTTCACATAATGTTATTTGAATTAAAAAATTTATAGGATTTAAATTCATTCCACAAAACTAGTAGTTACACTATAATGTAATTTGTGGTGAGTTTCAGTGCCACTGGATTTATTTGAGGTTCATGCGTCATAAAGATCATGTCCATACCACAACTCTTTGTATATGAAATTTGATTTAAAAAAAAAATACTAGTTTATTATTAAACAAAAAAACCATTGACCATTCTACATAGGTGACCATATCGATTTTAACCAGACTGGTGTTTTAAGGGTACCTTCACTGAGAGAAATCTATGTCTAAACAAAAATTCTGTTTTCATAAGAAGTTTGAAGGAATATGACATAAATCAATGGTTGTGTTGTTGATGTATAAATTTTAGTAGAGAAAGATAAAAATTTAGTTAAAGTCAACAGGGGTAATCACCACGACGTATCAAGCCACACCATATTTAGGAAATTTAAATTGCTGTTATTCATGTAACGCCCCAAAATTCTAAAGTAAGAATATTATATTCAAAAGCGTGTATGAAACAAAACAACAAGCGCATAAGGGAATATAATACCCAAGAATTTATAATATATTAAATATATTATATAAATTAAATATATTATATTTTTTTAATATGCACAATACTAAGTTAGCATGTGTTGCATGAAATAATGACTTTCTTCAATGACTTGGGAGATAAAGTTTTACTGAACAATAATATATAATGAAATTATTATTATTTAATATAATAAGACCTAAAATATCCATTAAATTAGAGGTTATGAAAATTATTAACTAAATTATGAAAATATATGGTTTATAAAAATATGAAATGAATTCATAGGTTACCAATTAGAAATGAATATAAGAACCAATTGAATATAAAAAAATGTTTTTATGTTCACATGGGTGTTTTATCCCAATAAATTAATTTAATTACAATTAGTGATTGATATTAATGTAATATATACATTAAATATAAAATAAAATATTTTTTTTACATTCATTAAAGATATTTTATAGGCATAATATAAGATCATTCCCAATTTCACGTATAAACCCTATATTTTTATAAAGTTAGTTTTATTGTCTTTTAATGGAGAACCTATTTTAAATCAAATTTTCAGAAATTTTATAAATTTTATATGTAAAAATAAACTTTTTTGTTGAAATATAAATATAACAATTATGTTAGGTTTAAGTTTTGGTATTTTCTGTGAAGTTTCATTTTTTTGGTGAATAGTGAAAAATACTGAATTTTAATTCAAAACTACCATTTCGTCTAATTTATTTATAAGGATAAATTATATTATTAATTAGTTTTAATGTTTATTTATATAAATTTTATATTAATTATTCCAATTTATTTTATATTTATCAATTATTCTTTGAAATATAATATAAAAAAATATCAAACTTTTGAACATCTTGCTTTAAAAACCAGCTTTGTCATCCCATATGTGAGATTAAATTTAAATTAATTTCATCCACTTATATGACTAGAATTTGGAAAAAATTATTATACATATATAATAAGAATAATTTATAATGTATAATAAGGTTAAATTAGTTTTGGGAAAATATATTTTTGTATGTGATTAAAATTAATTACAATAATGAAGAGAAAAATTTGCTCAAAAAGGGAATAGACCATAAACTTAAGGGAATAAATGACCTAGAAACTTTTAAAAAATCCATTTTATTTTTATATTTTGAATATATCCTCCATTATATCAATTTTTTTCTATTATTTAACCCAATTAACATATGAAAAACATGGGTGGAATTCGTTTTTCCAAAATTCCCAAGATTACTAATCCTCCTCCACTATAAAAAGGCATTCAACCCTCCCTTTTATTCAAACCTATAAATACTTTATTCTCCTCCAAAACCTAAAAAAATAATCTCCCAAAATCCCTACCCTAAATATATAAAACTCAAATTGTAAATAAATAAAACTATATAATTATTTTGTGATAAACCAAAAGGAGTTACCCAGATAAGAGGTAACATTCTTCAACGTACATTTATGTTTTATTTGTTTCTACACCCATTACTTTATTATTATTAATTGTTTATATAATAAAAAATATATAATTAATATAATAATATGTTTTTATTTTAAGGGTTTTACTTAAACCTACGCACATGTCCATCAAATGGGTAACAAACATACCGATTCGTGTACGGTGAACTACCACATCACAAAATAATGTTATTTGTTATTCCATTACCAACCCTCACATAGGGTGTTATTATGTAAAAATTATTTCTATATAATATATATTATAGTTATTATGTAATTATTCATATGTAATGTTTATATAAAACATACTTTCATTCTTTCCATTTTGTGGGAATACAATAACATTATTTTCAGAAGTGTTGACTACCACCTCCTCAAAGCATTGTGATTCGTTCACGCTATACATGGAATATATTAAGAATGATTATAATAAACCTATGTAACTTATATTACATAAATATTATACTATAATTAAAATATATATATATTTTAACTTTCATTATTTTAAATATGATAAAGAAATATAAGTAGTGTTCATGCATACGCACGACCTACCATCTCTATCAAAGGTGAATTTCATTTCATATCTACAAAAATTACAGATTAAATTATATAAATATATAATATATATATGATTACTATATCATGTTTTAAATTTTATATATGATTAAATAATTATCTATGTAATTGGATCCACAACTAATAAGTCAAAAAACACTTGAAAAGCTAGTTAATTAACACCCCAAATAGTGAAAACAAATTTTTTTAACAAACGGGTAATGAGATATTATAAGAAGATAATATATGAAATTATAAATATTATTATGGTTCGTTTATAATATATTTAAAAGTTATAAACCATTATACATGATGTTAAAGGACATTCACCAAAAAAGAAACATAATGTAAGGGGTTATTATCTCACTTTTCATTCAATGAGGCATACACCATTTTCACCTATTACTTCATTTTTATGATTTATCTAATTCCAATTTTTATATAATATATCATGAATTATTTTATCTTCATGGTATTTGATATTTATTTATAATTTATCTCTTTCATAGGGATTATGATTTAAAAGTTACTAAGTTGTAAGGGACTTCATCTCAATTTCCACTCATTGAGACATACTTATTTATTATTCACTAAATTTTATATATATGGTGTACATGATACCAATTTAACATGTAATATTATGATTAATTAATTATTAATTACATTTTTAATTTTTTAATTATTTCATTTATGTTCATTTGAATTATGTGATACCAAGAGGAAAATAATTTCATAACCCAATTTCTTTTCTTTGTGTTATATTAGTTTCTCACTACTTTTAATATTCTAAGATTATGCGTGCAACAAAATTTTCCAATATATTATTATATATTAATTTGTTTATGTGTATTTACATTTGAAACACATAATCTATTTATCAATTTATTCTCACATCACCATTATGGAATTTTCAAGGGTTTACTTCATAATATCATTTTGTTTGGGATTATATATACTTGAATTTCCTTTATAAAAAAACATTGGATCATTATTCAATAAATTTTTTCATGATCATATCCTATGATTATTAATTAACCTTTTCAATTAATAGTATCAATTTTAAAATCTTTGGTAATCAAAAGTTTTTAGAAAGTATTTTTTATAAAACTTGACTTCATTTCTCTTTTTAGTGAGAGAACCAATTTTCTTCTAAAGCCTTATTTTCTAAAAAGGTTAATTTTTTTATCCTTTCCAAAATAATTTATTAAAGAAAAATTTACCCTTTTTTCCTTTTAATTTTTTTTTCAATGGAATATTTTGGTCACTTTTCCAACAATATTTTTTTCAAACCTTTTCCATGTAGAAGGAATCTACTTTTTACCTTGTATGACATGCACATATTTTTCTACCCTATTTTTTTTGAATTTTACATTAAATGTTTAAAAGGTAACATTTTAATAAAAATGTTTTCAGAAGTGATTTTAAAGAAAAATACATCTAAAAATGTTTTTCAAAATAAAAAATATAATTTACACTAGAATATTTTTAAAAAATATTTTAAATGTATTTATATTCATTGAAAAAATAACCATTTTTTACTCCACTTGGGTTATGTTGTATCGATACCATCCTTATTCTTCCTCTAAATGGGTTTTGATTGATTTTTCAAAAGATAGTATTTACATTCACTTACTTGATTACTTTGTTATCCCATTTAAAAATATTTAATTTTCTATAACCATTGAACATTGAATTTACCCTAATTATCTATATCATCTACTATACATATGTTCACTACCTAAAAGATATTCCATCATTTCATATTGTATTTACATTTGAAAACTATTTGATTATCTGTGGAAATAATGATAAATCCATATTATTTATTTAATACATTTATTTGATAGGACAAATTTCTTATTAATTAAGTCGATTACTTGATATGACGAATGAATTGTACCGACCATGACAAATGGGACCTATAATTTATATAGACCCTTGTTGCATCTAAAAGTTCTCATGAGAAAAATTAGTTTCAAGAATTAAACATGTTTCTACCTGTAGTTTTTATCTATCTTTTGAAAGGTCAGGATGGTATAGGTTTTCACATGCCTCAACTATGAAGCACAATAATTAATCACTACCTTCATTTGGATTTATTATTCTTAATCCATTATATTTTCACTATAAAAAAATATGAATACATCTAATTCTCATTTTAATGATTACATGGACTGTGTTTTAAGATATTTAACTCTCCATATTGTTTAGACACTTTCTTTTCATTTTTTTGATTATTTAGAATGTTTATTTAGTTATTACCCTTCCACATTGACCATTATCATTGATTCATTATTACTTCCTCTGTACTTTACCCTTACTAATCATATGATCTCACCCTTATTGTATTTACTTTCCCCATAATTCCCTAAATTGTTATAAGAAAGATATGTAAGGATAAACTCTATGTAATAATGTTATTATTATATAATGAAGAAAGTTATGTTGTAATTAGTGTATTTAGTAATAAAACAAGACTCATGTATGTATCTGTATTACCAATAATACTAAACTGTTTGGTCTTTTTGGATGTGATTTTATTGTATCTTATTTTAATGTAATGGTAACATGACACCAGATTTAGGCTTGCAGGGATTGGGTCACTATAGTTGGTATCATAGAAAGTTTATTAGAAACCTTGGGAACTATATTTAAGAAAACATAGATTAGGTAACATAACCCAAAGATATAATTTTAAGATAAGTATATAATATAATCCTAGACTTTTGGTAAAGTAGAGATTATGTGGGTATTTCCTATCAATACAACATTTTTTGTATACTCATGATGACTTGGTTTTGACACAGATGTACCTAGGCATTAAAACTCAGATAAGGTGTGTCAGGCCTAACTTGAGTGTAATCAAATACATTAAAATGAGACTTACTGCACACCTGGTTTGACACTCCAAAATTATATTCTTAGGATGATTCAAATCTCTGAAAACCATTATGAAGGACTTGGATATGTAATAAATAACCTTGGTTAAACATAAGGTGATTTTTATGGAGGAAAATGTGTCATGATTTATAAATTCTAAAAATGATATTATGGATAAACTATAGACCAAGAAAAGACATATGTAAAAATAAATGGATGAAGTATTTATTTATTGGTGTTCTATTGAAAACATAAGTTAAAATGATATTTAATGAATAGATTTAATGGATTTACATCATATTTATTTTTTAAATTTATTAATATAGTTTTAGAAATATAAAATCTCTTTTTTTAGAAACAACCCATCAAGTTTGATAAGGCCGCAAGACTTGAACCTATAACTGATGAACGATGAGGGTTTAATTCCAACCACTGACCTACATAATTACCTCGTTAGTATGTAATTATTTTAGCTGAACAGTTTTATGAATAAATATTAATGAAGTACTTATAGTGTTACTTTTTAGGTTTAGAGGTTAATGTATTAACCATATTGGATTTGGAAAATAGTTAGAGAAAAATATAATGACTTATTTTATGGGCCTTATGATCCATTAAAATTGTACTTTAGTGCTTTAGGCATAAAATTTATTTTTTGGAAATCTATTTCTTAAATTAATGGATGAATTGTAAATTGATCGAAGCATAACCAAAGGATGAAATTGTGTTAATATAAATATATCAAGTAATTATATATTATATATTCTTAGTAATAAAATAATTCCTCAACATTAAGAAATACATATTAATATAAGATGTAGTCATAATACCTTTATTTTTTTTGAATCGATGGTCTTTTAAATCAACACTGATTTATGACTTTGAGACCATAAAATTTTCATTGATCATTCACTTTATTGAGATTGATGAACTCAATTTATCCCTGTAAATATTCATAATTTTCCTATATGTATATATCTATACTTTCCACTAATCTTCTCATAATTAGAGACCTAGTTGTATCCTACTCAATGCGACCTTTGTACTTCCCATTATGTCTTTATAAATGATGTTTTATGAAACCTTCACATGATATTTAATTTCATCAGAGGAAATATTTTAAAATCTATTACCAATATTATGTTTAAATTGAGAGGGTGAAATTTATTTAAGGTGGGTACACTTCAGAATTCTAAAGTAAGAATATTATATTTGATAGTGTGTATAAAACACAACACCAATCATATAATGGAATATAATATCCCTAGAATTTATAATATGTTAAAATTGTTAGATAAATTCAATCTATGATACAACTTTAAATTCATGAAATACTAAGTTAGAATTCATCGCATGAAACAATGAATTTCTTTAGTGAATTGAGAGACCAAGTTTTACTAAACAACAATATATTATAAAAATATCATTATTTAATATAATAAGACATAACCAAGCTATTAAATTAGAGGTTATGAATATTATTAACTAACTTATGAAAATATATGTTCTTTAAAAATATAAAATGAATTCATAGGTTACTAGTTTATTAGAAATTAATATAAAAACCAATTGAATATAAAGAAAATGTTTTTATGCTTACATGGGTGTTTTATCCTAATAGATTAAATTAATTACAATTATTGAGTGATATTAATGTAACATATATATACCTATATATTAATTATTCAATAAAATATTTCTGATATTTATCCAATAAATTTTATAGGTATAAGATAAGAACAAACGAAATTTTATGCATAAAACTTATATTTTTCTAAAGTTAGTTTTTCCTCCTTTTAATGGAGAAAATATTTTAAATCCAATTTTAAGAAATAATATAAATTTTATATGTGAAAGTAAACTTTATTTTTAAATATGAACAGAAAAATTTGGTTTGGGTGATTTTTTTTTGTATTTTTCTTTGAAGTTTCATTTTTTTTATAAATAGTAAAAAATGATGAATTGTAAATCAAAACTGCCTTTTATTCTAATTTATTCTTAATGTAAAATTAAAATTTTGATTATTTTTAAATTTTAAGTAGATATATTCTTTATAAATGCATCCAATTTATATCATAAAAATCAATTTCCTTTTTAAATTTAATATAAATACATTGCAAACTTTGTAGCATATTACATTAAAAACCCACTTTCTCATCCCTACTACGGGTTTAAATTTAAATTATTTTATGTTAATTATGTAATTAAAATTTTAAAAATGGATTACATATTAGGAATAATAATATTTTATAATTTTTGATAAGGTTAAATTATTTTTTTACCAAAAATATTAGTGAAAGTGATTAAAATTAATTATAGTGATTAAGAGAAAAATTAGCTTAACAAGGTAGTAAAACTTAAACATAAAGAAAAAATGCCCTAGACACTTTTAAAATATCCACTATTTGTTAATATTTTTACTGTATTATCACTTTTTTCTAACGTGGACCATTATTTGAGCAATATTTCCTAGGAAAAGATGGGTCAAATTCCCTTTTAAAAAATTAACAAAAATGCTACTCCTACACTATAAAAAGATACTCTACCCTCCCATTTATTAACACCTACCAAGATCTTTGGATCATCAAAACCCTGAATAGATAATCTCCCAAAATACCTATCCTCAACCTAGAATACTCAACTTGGGAATAAAGCAAACCAAGGAAGTCATTTTATATAAACCAAAAGGTGCTACCTGAATAAGAGGTAACATTCTTCATTCTACATTTATGTTTTATTTGTTTTTACACCCATTAATTTTTTATTAGTAAAATAGTATGTAATAACTATATTATAATAAATATAATTATATGTTTTTATGTATGTTTTTCACCCTACACTTATACACAACTCCTTCAAATGGGTAATTAACTTACTGATTCTTGTACGGAAAACTACCGCCTCACAAAATGATGTCATTCATTCATCATTTACCACATATCATGGTGGAAATTATAATGTGAATATTATTTATATTATATATATATGATATTTATTATATCAATATGATTTTTAAGCTTTATATAAAATATAACTTTATGATTTCAATTTTGTTGGAATACGATAACATCGTTTGTGGAAGTGTGGACTACCCCCTCCTCAAAGCGGTGTGGTTTGTTCATGCTATACATGGAATGTATTAAAGATTATTTTAATAAAACTATGTAAAATATTTGATATATATGTGATCATATAATTATAATATACATATATATCATTTACGTTTAATTCTTTTAAATACTAAAAAGAAATGGAATTAGAGGTCATGCAAACGTACGACCTACCATCTCCATAAATGGTGCATTTCATTTCTTATCTTAAAACATAATATATTACTATAAATACATATATAATGTATATATATTAAAATTAAATCATTTTCTACATTATTTATATGATTAAATTATGATATAAGTAATAGGAACAACAAGTAACAAGTTAAAACATACTCGAAAAACTAAGCAATTAACACCCAAAATAGTAAAAATAATAAAAGATTTTTCAGAAATGGATATTGATATATTATAATAAGATAATATATGAAATTATAAATATTAATATAGTAATTTTATAAGTTTGTCACATGTTTTAAACCATTATACAAGATGTTAAATTACATTCACCTGAAAGGAAACATAATTTAAGCGATTCTTGTCACACTTTTCTTCCTATGAGGAATATACCATTTTCCCCACTTACTTTTTTTGTGTGACATATATAATAAACCTTTTGATATATTATATTATGAATTTTTTTTCATGGTATTTAAAGTATTTTTGAAGTTATATATTTCATTCGGATTATGATTCCAAAGTTACTATGTAGTAAGTGATTTTGTCTCAATTTCCATTCTTTAAGACATAAGTAGTTATTGTGAACTTAATTTATTATATATGGTGTAATTACTACCAATTTTACATGTAATTACATTATTAATTATTTATTTTAATATTTTTATTTTCAATTTTTATTATTACATCAAAGGGGATTTGAATTAAGAGTTAACAAGTAGAAAAGTATTTCATAACCCAATTGATTTTCATTAAGTTATATAATTTTATAGTTGTTGTTAATGTTATATGATTATGTGTGTAATAAAGATTTACTATAAATTTTTGTATTTCCAATTGTTTTATATGTATTTACATTTGAAACAGATAATCCATCTATCGATTGATTCTCACATCAACATTATGGTCTTCTCTAGGGTATAATTCACAATATCATTTTGTTTGGGATTGTTTATACTTGAAACACCATCAAAGGAAATTATATGATAATTATTAAATAAACCATTTTATTATCTTATAATCTTTTTATTCATGAACCTTTTTAATTAATAAGACCATTTTTCAAAACTATAGTACCCAAAATATTTTAGAATCTTTTTTTTTGGAAAACCTGACTTCATTTTTCATTTTAGTCGAAAAAACATTTTTATTATAAAAACCACATTTTCTAAAATGGTTTTAAATTTATTTTTTAACTTTTAAAAATATATTTATTAAATTAATTTTTATCAATTATTTTATTTTTCAAATGTTTTCAAAGTAATATTCTAGTCTCTTTCTAAACACGTCATTTTTCTAACCATTTAACCATGAAAAAGGAATGTTCTTTTTACCTTGTACGACATGTATGGATTTAATTTCCATCATTTCATTGAACCTTCTCTTGCATTATTAAAAGGTTACCTTTTATAGAAAATGTTTTCAAAATAAAATTTTTAAAGAAAAGGATTTTAAAAATGTTTTTCAAAATAAAAAGAATATTTCCCTCAAGAAAGTTTTTATAACATATTTTTATAGTATTTCTACTCATCAATAACAAAAAAACCTTTATTTTTAACTCACTTTAGATATGTTGTATTGAAATAATCATTATTATTATTTGGGATGATTTTTTATTTATTTATCCAAGGGTAATATTTACATTCTCTTCCTGGATTCCTTTGTTAATTCCCTATGAAATATTCAATTCTCTATGATAATTGAGACTTGAATTTACTATAATTGTTTATATCATTTATCATCGATATATTCATGAGCTGAACTATATAAAAATTTTCAAATAGTGTTTAATTTTATAGTTATTTTATTATATGAGAAAATATTGATAAATCCAGATTCTTTATTAAATATGTATATTTTATCAGGAATGTTGTTTATTAATTCAATTGATTACTCAATATGAGTAATGCTTTTAATAGGAAATGATGAGTGAGTCTCGATATTTATATATCCCCATCGACACATCGATAGGTTATCATAAGAAAAATTAGTTATTAAAATTAAATATGTTTCTACCTGTAGTTTTAAACCATGTTATGATAGTTTCTGAAAGTATAGGTTTTTATATTCCTCAGACATGAAATCCAGCAATTAAGTATTTCCTTCATTTTGATTTGGTATTCCAAATAAATTATATTTTAACTATAAAAAAATATATGGTTTCATTTCATTCTCAGTTTATTGATTACATGGAATGTATCTTCAATTACTTACCTTTCCATATTTTTTACATACTTACTTCTCAATTTATTAGTCATATCGAATGTTTCTTCAATTATTACCTTTATATATTGACTATACTCATTCATTAATTATTTCTTCCACTATAATTTACCCTTACTAATAATCTGAGATCAACCATATTATGTTTCCTTTCCCTAGGATTACCTAAAGGGTGATAATAAAGATATTAAAGGATACACATGATATAATAAAGATATTATTCTTGAATGAAAATAATTATGTTGTAATTAGTGCATTGAGTTATAAAAGAAGACTCATGTATGTATCTAGTTTACTACGACTATTAAAATATTTGGCCATTTGGGATAAGATTTACTTATATCATATGCCAATGTAATGGTAGAATGAAACCAGGTCCAGGCTTGATTGGGTTGGGTTGCTACAATTAAAATCCAATATTGTGGATCAAATTAAATATAGCTAACCATGGCATAGTAAAAAAATAATAGAACATAATATTTTAGTTTTTAGATGGAACAATTCTATAAAGGGGGATGATTTACCATGAAGACGGTTGAACTAATAAATTATTACTTTTAAAATTTATTTTCATTATTAAGGGAGTTAGTCATTTTAATGGGTGATTAATGGAAAGTTAATGAGTGTTTTTAACAGATATTAATTAGGTTTATGGTTTATTTTAAATTTTTTTTTTGCGTGAAATTATCCAATTTTAAGATGAAATTAATAGAATAAAAGTTAACAGAGTTAAAGTATAAAAAAATCTAGTGAGGAAATAAATAAAATAACACACTTGAAGATTGGGATTTGGATAAGGAATTTTAACCTCAACGATGACACATTTTAATAAGATAATGTTTTATTTTGTCAATGGATTATAATAATAAATTCCTATATCACATGATTTTGTAATTCTTATATCTAATAATCACATTATTAAATAAGAGGATAGATTTCACATAGATTAGAAGTGTTTATTTTTTAAACATTTTTGACATCTACATTATGTAGTGTTAACCCATGGTAAGTTGACATTCCATTAGAGTATTCTCCATGTACTATAACTTTATAGTGAACCAAGTAAAATATACATGTCATTACATTAATTTATGTATCCATATATCACATATATACATGTAGAGTGATAGGTTTTTATTGTTATTTATAATATAATAACAAGATTTAGAAATAAATAAATAAAATTAAACACCCTAATTAAATTACTCTAAGGGTGTATTAGGCATGTGGGAACAACAATACTCTTATATTAAAAAAAAATCATTTTTTAATTATCTTCTTTTTAATCATGTTCTATAATTAGATGAAAAAATGCGTATCGAAACACACATCATTTTTTAACAACACTATTTACCAATAACTTCTCTTATCACATAACAAAAATTAGATACAATAAATATCCTTTATTTAAAATTCATGTAAGACCAAATATAATCCACTCATTTCAACTCCTTAATACACAATCTATTTATCCATAAATTTAATGCATAATTGATGATATACTAATAAATTATTCATAAATTTTAAACTTATATAGATATTTAGAATAATTTTTCAATATATATTTGGTATCATACACCCTTTAAAATATAATAATTGATTTTTATATCATTAATAATTTTCATGTATTCTCAATGATGTTTTTGAAACGTTTTAGGAATTCTAGGAAATTCCATTTCTAGTGACTAGGATTTACACAAAGGAAAATCTTATCCTTATTTATAAACGAAATATTAGGTTTTAATGACTTGGATAGGATATTAAAAATTAATTGTTTAACTTTATAAAATACATTTTTAATTTTTATTTGAAAATTTTACCACTTGTAATGTCAATGTAGAACATGAGTATTATAGTGTACTAATTATTAATCATCAATATATTTATGATATTGTGAAAAATTATGTTGAAATCATTAAAATTATGGTTTATTGTAAAATATTATAATATTTCTATCAAAGATTATTGAAAGATTTCTATTTCAAGATCAATTATAAAAGGATATCCTTGCCTCTATAAATAATTGACACAAAAATTTAAATGAGTACATGTGTGGAGACTAAAAATTCTTTTAGATATCTTGTATCTCAAATGTGTATTTGAAAAAACATTCAACTCATAACATGTGTGTTCTTTACAGAGCTTTATAATGTTTCCAATCACCTTTAATGAATCTATGTTATCATGTTTATTTTGATATTTAGATTATATAGAAACATTCATGATAGTGGGTACATCAAGATAATATTTTAAACTATTTTTTAAATAATATATATCTATTTGTTAAAAAAACGACCTTTTACCTACTGCGGGATATGTTCCTCTCTCATATTAATTTCTTTCATTATTTATAATGAATATTATACCTTAATATATTTATATGAAATTAGGAACATTAAACTTCTCAATTTATATGATTAATCTCAAATCCGTTTTAAATTATCATGATGTAATTTTATCTATAATATAAGATTTTATAATATAAATATTCTCTTTTATATTCATTTAATAATTTTACTTGTTAAATGTAATACCATAAAATTGATGAACCATTTTAAATTACATAATATCCATTAGTGATAATAGGACCATATTTCAATATGTGTTGAGTCCATTTTGGAATTTATCTCACCACATAACAATTTTGGTAGGCCATCATGAAAATCATATCTTACATTATTTTTATATAGTTTAGAATATAAACATTTTCCAAAATTCACCATATAGATCATCATAAATATATTACAATGGTATCCAAAATATTAGGATTCCCCGACTAAATGTGATATAAAATTAACATCTGGTTTGAGTTACCTAACTCTTAAGGTTAACAAATTTTACTAAACCTTACACAAGGTAATTCATGGGTTACCTACTTTGGCATAACATTATATATTTAATGATTAAGGTATTGACTTTTATTTTCATTGGAAGGAATATAACACTATTTTTAAGTGTATTTAAATATATCACAATCTTATGTTATATATTTCATTAAATGCACGAATGATTATAATGATATAGTTTTGTATCCCTCTTTTGTCAACCAAATCAATACATTAACACCTTATTAATGTAAAAATCTTTAAAAACTCATAAACTATTTATAATGAACCATAATTTTCATACATATATATTACATCTTTATAGATTAATATTCAATATATTTCACAAATACATACATGAGAATTATAAATTTTTGTGAATTTGGATAGTCGACACCTGATATTATTATTCCTTAAAATATCATCATTATATTCCATAAATATCATACCATTTTGGAAAATTCATATAAATATCCTACCTAAACCATTCTGCATAACCTAGGGAAAGGAGACATAAGAAAAGGGTGATCTTGGATGATCAGTATTGGGAAACATTAAATATATCAATCGATGATCCTATTAAATAATAATATAAGAATAATTATTTTAGATTATTATGTAACATAAATATTTCATACCCAATCTATCATGGATAATAAAAATTATCGAGGACATAAAAAATTATCATTTCAAAAGAAATGAACCATAAGAATTAGATGTCATCATAAATCACGCATGAACATTATGTTCATGTCATATAAGTGTGGAACCATCAAAAATATTGAAACCATTCTATATATTAAGGATAAAAAACGAGGCCATAAAATCATAACAAACCAGGTAGAAAAACCTATTAACCATTTCATAGTAGATCTGGAATCATCACATGTTTCCCATAGTGGATCATACATATCATCCTATTTCCCAGAGTATATGAAACACATCATCTTGTTTCCCATCATTTCCTCATAAGATATAATTATTTAACTAATTCATTGGAGGGAGATAGAGGTTCCACCCATCACATGATATATACCTTTTTATATATAAAATCCTAAAAAAATCATCATATCATTACCCAAAAAAAAAGGAAATGGATTACATAAATGTTCCATTATAGTATACCTCAATGAAAATAAATGAGTTTCATAAACATTTCATCAATTCATTATATCATAACCCAGGGATAAGTAATGAGTTTCAAAAATATATTATCCTCATAATCATAAACAAAAAACATCCAAATAAATGATAAGGATTTTACTATTGAATCATATACCCTATTAAATCTAAGAAACACCAAGGGGTATTTTCATTTATGAATAGAAATTCAATAAAACACCATTAAAAAATTATTTGAAAAATACCTTGAGAAATTATAAAGTAAAATTCAAATAATTGAGTGGTAATAATGGCGTAATGTTTTCTCATGCGATACACGTTAAAACAAAGATTCTTTTCATATTTTCGATAAAAACTAAAAACTTCCCTATTCCGAAAATGATAAGAAAAATAATTTTATTTTTTTTAAATTCAAAAATGAGTATATAATTACTTAAATAATAATTTTGTTATGGTTAAACATTCTTTAAAAAAGTTTTAGAAAACAAGTCCATAGATGAAAAAAGGGTTATTGATTAAAGAGAGAAATAAATTTATTTTTCCCAATTTTAGAATATTATGTAAGTAAGGGGTATAAAATTAAATTAAAGCATGTATTTTAATTAAATAATAATAGGATAATAAAAAACATTATTTTCTTGATAGATATCACAATTTTTCATGATCATAAACATAATCATAAATACTCCACATAAGTAATGAGTTTGTAACATAAAAACTTTTAGCACTTTGGTATCTTTTAAATCAGAATCCCCATGAAAGAAATATCCTTATATGAATATTTATATATAATAATTTCATTATAATCATGATAAAATGCATTAATGTTAATTATATACACTACAAAAAATAAATAGGTGGTGTATAATGTATATTCCCAACATAAATAAAAGTGAGACGAAAGTCCCTTACACGCTTTGGTAACTTTTGAATCATAAGCACCATGAAAGAATAAAATTTAATAAATCATTAAATATCATGAGATTAAATAAATAAATAAATTATATAAAATATAATATTTGATTTATATACACCTCATAATTGAATATATGTTTATAATATAATATATTTCCCAAAGAAGATTATTTGAGATAAAAAACCCTACCTTAACTCTCAAATTCATTCGTACATGTTATAAAATTCTGTAAAATGAATATTATATATATATATATATTAAATTTCCATAAAAATATATATAATAACATATATGATTTAATTATATCATTTTATTACCCATTTGTTGATAATTTCCTTGAAAAAATCATATTTTTGGTTTTAAGGATTTCGTTTTCCATGTATGTTTTGGTTTGGTATTTCATGTACTTTTATTTTTATCATGGCTAAATATTATATAGAATATTAAACATGATAAAAATAAAATATATATTCATTATATATTTATTTATAGTAATACATAATAGTTAGATATAAAAAATAAATTACTCTGTTCATTGTGATGGAACGCCGTACATACGCATGAACTTTGTTTCCATTTTCTTAAAAAACAAAACAAAACGAAGGAAAATAATATACCACCCTTCAAAACTCATTATTATTTTAAATATATCACATATTTTAATTATCTATATCCCTATTTTCTTCCATGTAAATTATAATTAAAAAATGAATCACATCACTTCGTGAGGTGGTAGTCCACGATATACACGAGCGATGTTATCATATTCCTACAGAATGAAATGTAAGAATTTATATATCATATTATAATTATAAAAGTATAACCAATTTCACAATTATCATATAAATATGTTAAATACATCATTATATCTATTTTGAGACGTTTTTATGGAAAACGAATTGCACCAGTTCATGAGGTGGTAGTCTGTCATACACATGATCGATGGTTTCATTTCCTATTTGATGGAAGAGGAGACATATATATGTTATAACATAAAAATAATAAAATATAATTATATTTTATATACGTGAGTAATTACATTTTAATTATTAATATGCGAGTGAATTTGTTAAGAAAAGAAGTAAAATAGAAAGAGTTTATTGAAGACAATTGCCTTCACTTATAACAAACTTTTTTGGATCTCTTATTAAGGACCCAATGGGTGGTCTTTTGGGGTCAAAAGTGGATCTATAACATGTATAATAATTTTGGGGATATATTCTGATATGTTTTGGTCGAGAAAAATAGCTTAGGAGGTGTGAGGAATTGAATGGAGTAGGTTCCCATTTATAATTGAGGATGAGTGACATTTTTGTAAATACCCAAACTATTAAATAATGAGGAGTCACTATCAACCCAGGTACTTCAAAAATTGATAGTTAAAGTAGTTTAGGAAATATATTTTTGATAAATAACCACAATATAAAAATTTATTTTAAGTAAGTTATTTCTTATCCTTTATGTTTAATTAATTTTTACATTTTAGTTTTGAACATGGTAACTAGTTTATTTATTTATTTACATAGGTGATTTGTTCTTTAAGTCTAAAAATCAAAATATTATTATTATATAATTTCAAACAAATTATTATTAATTTTAAATAAAATTTTTTAAATAAAAATCCAATTAATTTGGAATGATTAACTTTGAAAGAAGTGCATGTAATTTACAAAACCCCGATTTACCCTTAAATGTGGTAATTAATTTTTTTTTATTTTTACTATTTATTATGATTACAAATTAAATTTAAATTATTACCTAATTTTAATTATTATGGTCCCAAATATGTAATCGATTTTATCAAATTCACTTCAAATAAGTGGAGTGTTTAATATAATATTAAAACCGCAAACGTGATGAAAAGATTGCTTTCCAAAGAGAAATTTTCCTAAGTGTAGAGATTTTTAATATCAAAATTAAACACAAAAATGATTAAAATTATATAAATTGAATTAATAAATATATTAGTTAACAAATTTTACTTTTAAAAACATATTAAAACAAAGTGAAAAATTTTAAATTCATTAAATGAAAATGGAATTTTTAAACAAATCAGTATTTTTTTTACTATTTATCAAAAAATTAAAAATTTCAAAAAAAATTCAAAAATTCACTCAAAGAATATTTTGAAATTTATATTTAGAAAAATTATTTTTTTTTCATATATATTTTTGAATTTATGATAAATTAATTATAAAATAGGTATTAAAAAATTAATGATAATTGGTTATCATAATAAAAAATTTTATTCATGGGAAAAATGATTTTATATTAACTCTATGAATTGTAATCTTCATCATATGAAAAATAATTAATATATATGGATATATAATATATATATTTGATTTCTATTATTACTCATTATGGGTTATTTCAGTTAATTAAAATGGAAAAACATTATGCACTTTCCAACAACCTTTAGGGAAGAAATTTATTTTTTTGGTACAAAAATAGATTTATACAAAAATCATGAAAATTGAATATCAAAATTAAATTAATTATATTATTCTAAATAAAATAGATCACATTTTACTTTATGAAAAAAATCCATAATACAACCATAATTTATGTTACAGGACATAATGAGATATATACATGACAAAACGTGTCTGACCGTGGGAATCATTAGGCAAAAGTTTTGGGATTTGGGAGACACTTGGGTGTGAAAATGACATTTTATAATATTTCATTTTTTGAGAAGGCAAATATAACATATCCATATATCTTTTACTAAATAAATTTTAATATAAGGTAATATAAATGATATATATGAAAATAAATAGTCATTACAAAAAAAATATTTACTACATCATGGTATTTTATTTATAATTTTTAGATACTAAATAAATGAATTTATTTATGACATAATTTCGATTCATTGATTACCTTATTAAAGAATTATTTAAATAAATGAATTTATGAATATTAAAATTAATGTATTTGTAACATTTTCATTCCATAAAAGAATTTATGGATTAAATTGACATATGAGGGAATATTTAATTAATTTTTTTAAGAATTAATCAAGTTCTTGTGACTTTAACAAAAATTAATTACTAAATAGTGTCAAAATTGACGTAAATGTGTTTTTAAAACAAATAAATTTTTATTAAATGATATAATAGTCCTAAAAACATAATATTTAGTGAACTGAATTAGATAATGTTACAAATGTAATTAATTATACACTTGGGATTATATTGGAATTTTATAGTATCTATAGTAACAATATATCATGAAAACACAAGAAGACATGGTAAGAGTTAATGTTTTTAACTAAGGGTTAAAGTTTAAATAAAAGGATAATTTTCTGACCTAAACTTGTATTTAATCTATTGGATGAGAGTATTTATACCCAAACTCATCTTACCGTATAATGTATCGCTTTATAAATATTATAATTCCAAAAATCTTTTAATTATTAAATAATATTTCAAGAATGTTTTAATGTTCCCCTACTCTCTCTCATAAAAGGCCACCAACTCTACCCAATTACTCACACCTATCAAGCCCCTTGGAAAGTCCAAATTCTGGTTAAATAATCTCCCAAAATTCCTCCATTCATTCAAGAATACTTAACCTGGGAAAAAAGAAATTCAAGAAATAATTTTGGATCAAATCAAGAGAAGTTACATGATTTAAGGGTAATGTGTTCTCTTAGGTTCCTTTACATTATTTTACTTCTACACACTCTATGCCCTTATTATTCTATTATTCCACAAAAAAACCAGAATACCAAATATACTAATATTTTTTATGAGAAGTAATTTAACTACACTTACACACACCTCCATTTAATGGATACAAACATATTGTTTCTGTGTTTGACGAACTACTGCCTCACGAAATGATGATTGTTCTATTTTCTCCTAACACGTATCATGGTGGATATTATAATGGAAATAAAATTATATATGCTATATATTAGATTTATATTTCCTTCATTATTCTTTAATTTTTATTTAGAACATACCTTTATGCTTTCCATGATGTGTAAATACTATAATTTTGTTTGAGGAAGTGTGGACCACCACCCCCTCAAAGTGACGTGACTCATTATCTATATTTATGGAACGTATAAAAGATGGGTTTATTATATATATGAGACATACATGACATAAATATAATATTTTTCTTATAATATACTTTTATATCACTTTATTATTATTCTTTTAATATGAAAATGAAATTAAAGTAGCATTCATGTGTAAGTACGAGCTACCATGTCCATGAACGGTGCATTTCATTTCTTAACTCCAAATATTATGAATATTATAAATACTTATATACATAATATCTGTGATATTTAAATTATGAATAATATTATGTAGATGATTTAATTTTGACTACATGGACAATTTACATCAAAACGAGCTCATTTTTAGCTCAAGTACTGAATATCGACAAAATGTCTAATATGCACTTAAATAATTATGTAATATTGTTTAACCTGGTAATAATTGATATAAAAGTAATAATAAACTTTAAAAACGGTATCAATAATGTATAAATTAACCAAAGTTTATTATTTAGGAAAATAATGATTGTACATGATGAGCCATACTCAAGGTAAGGGACTTCGTCTCAATCTCATTTCATTGAGGCATTTAGTGATAATATGCACCTTTATTCCTTTATACAGTGTATATATAACCACTATGACATTTCATATGCATATTTTATCTATACTATTGTTACTTATTAAATCATTTAGATTAATATTTAAATTTTCAAAGTGGTATGGGACACCTTAATTTTTTAAATATTAAATTATCAAATCTTTTTCTTCCTAGTATTAAATTACATATTTACTTATATGCGTATAAAAGAGATATTAAAGAAATTTTATGTCAATATTGAATTTAATTCAATGTTTTCAAAAATAATATTTTTATAAAAATTGTTTTAATTTCTTTACTAAATGACAAAAGGAATGGTTTTGTAACGTATACGGCGAAAATGAATTATCCGCCATCATAACTGTTATTTGATATTTAGATTCATCTATAAGCCTTAATGTCTTTCAAAATGAAAATAAATATATTATTATTTTATTTGGGTGTCTTGGTATTGAAAATGGGTTCTTAAATGAAAATGGTATTTTTATATGGATTTTTTTTTCATATGGGATTAGAAGAAGCTTTCAAAAAGGGGTTTTTGTGATGAACATGTTTTATTCATGAAATGGTACATAGGAATCATATTAAATGGGTAAGACCGATATAGAATATATAAAGGGTTGAGCCCCATTATAGATCATGATTGAGCCAGATATATCTTATACCAAGGGTTTATCCCCATTATTTCTCACGAGTGATCTTGACATAGGTTATACGAAGGGCTGATCCCCTTTATAGCTCACGGGCGAGACTGATATAGCTTATATTAAGGTTGATACCAATTATAGATCTTAAATTTAGAAATAAACAATATGTATTTTCCAATTGGAATATGTTTGAAAGAATTTTAATGTATATGATTCTTTAAGTCACCTAAAGGAGTTTTAATTAATTGTTATTGTTTTTAGAGTTTTTCATTTAGAAAAAAGTATGAGAGTTATTCGTGTGATTTTTTTGTTTCATCCACTCAAATAAAATTGAATGTATTATCAAGTTTAAACTATACTAATGGTTTTTTATTTTTATGACCCTTACTATGATTTGTGTTATCATCCCATGTTTTTTAATATTTTCACATGATTTAAGTTAGAATAGAGTCACAGATGGAATCAAGGAAAAGATATAATGATTAAACATGAAAGGCAACAATGTTTCTTTTAAGAAGTTTTCATGTTATGGAAGAAACCAATATTGACAAAAGTGACAACTTTTTATTTATATGTTTTTAATGTAATAGTTATGGTCTCATTTTATAGATCTCTAAACTTGAAAATATCCTCAATGTTAATTATTACTCAAGATTATGTAACATTTAAGATTGGGACCTTATAGTTGTTATCAGAGGTATGTTTATATAACATTTGAGGTTAGGTATTATCTGTGTGTAGGTTAAGGATTCCATATAACCAAGAGGGTTATTATCTTATGAAAAAATTTAGGGGGTTATGGTAAATTATGTTGATTGGACAAAAACTTGAACAATGGAGATATAAAGGTGTTGATTGATTAGATTAATATAAAAGTTTTTATGTTATCTTTACCATATTAGGAATTTTTTTAATAATTCATTCAATGTTTAAGTGATGATTCTTTTCAGCAGATTAAGGATCATTTCTCAAGAGGAAAGGAAAGAGATCTTGGAAAACATTCTTATCCCTCCCTGACAATTCGATCATATATATTATGGAAAAATCATATTTGAGTGATTTTGAGAGCTTCTTGAGTATTCAAATAACCAGGAAGAAATTATTTAACTTATCCAACACCTAATGATTTCTATTTTTTGGGTTATGGTATCTTTTTTATAACATTTCATGATCTCAACTTTTCAAACTCCATCATAATGTGAAATTATATAAGTGGATTGGGTGTTTAATTTTTGAAAGTTGGAAAACATACCCAAAGGGAAAGGGAAAATCATGAAGAACATTATATATGGATTCAATGTATGATTAATTTTATTATATATAAAGAATGAATCATATTTTGATTTATATTTATAAATGATGATGATATTTGATCTCCAAGAATGATTAATTAATAAATAAGGTAAAAATTCATAGTTAATAGATTAAGAATTATGTTTAATAATTAATAATTCTACATATAAGGGATTCTAGAGTTATGGTATATTTTAGGATTATGAAATGTTTAAAATTATTAAAATATTTTGATGGTGAGATTAATTTGGAAGACTTTTTTCTAGTATATGTAACCCTGTAGTATGACATGTGAAAATGTTAATTAATAAATAATTATTCATTCTTGTGTGGACATAATGGATAACCTTTAGGGTTCATATGATCTTTTTTTAGGTGATTAATGGTTATTAAATTTTGGGATGCAAAATTAAAGGTATTAGATAACCTTTGAGGTTAAAACAGGTTATATATATTTTTTAGGACATTATCCTATTTTAGTGAATGTTCTGAGAATGATATGGTTTTAGAGAAATAACAACTCGTAGGATGGGTGAAAACCTATCATGTCTTGCAAGGCAGCGATAATCGAACCCACAAATGAAGGGCGATAAGGGCACATCACCTACCACTGTCCTACATGAAGTAACTGGTTAGTATAACCTTTTATTTTTAGTTAAATGATATTATATATTAAGAAAAATTTGATTTGGGAGATATATGTCTTACCAAATAGATATCCTTAGTATATGAAAATTATTTTGTTATTAAGTGATAACTGTTATTTTGGAAGACGTTTACAGTTTTGAGAACATTGTGTGATTAAGGTGAATAGAACACTGTTGGATTTTAACAGAGTAAAGTTTTATTTTTTTGGGAAGAATCTATGTTTTCATTGTGAAGTTTTGGTGATTCAGGTAATTTATGGAAGTGATAAACCTATTTTGGGTAATATGTGACTAGGTTAATTACTTTTTGGTATTAGACTTCAAGAGGGATAGATTTTATTTGGAGATACATGTTAAATTTTATCTTAGAAGATGATGTGATAAAATCCTTCTGAATTTTGGGTTTAAATATTAGTTTAGATTATTTTGAAGAATTTTAGTGGCAATTATTTATTTAATTATCTTTATTGAGCTCTAGGTCTTGTTTGTTGATTTTAGAGATTAAGAGTAGTATTTTTGTTTATAAAGGATTAATATTTTCGGTGGATCATCCGATATTTTACTAATAATCTAAGTTTTGGGTTATTTTCTAATAGAAAGAGAAATATATAGTTTCTTTTTGTGTATTATGTGATTCTATAGAAGTTGATTATAGTGCTTCATGTGTGACAATGGCATCTTGAATACTCATTGTTTGGAGAAAATAAGAGTTTGTGGTGGAAATTTAATTAAAGGATGAAACTCTACTTGACATGTAGGTTTGTTTCATTATGTTCTTAGTCAAGCTCATAAATAAATTCCACAATTTAATAAAAATGATATTAAAACAAAAATTCATTTCTTTTACTTTTCCTCATGGGAAATCAAAGACCATTTAACCTATCACATGTTTATGGTTTTCTGGTTGTCAACTTTCCCCTACTCATTATTTCTATCACTCTCCATAATAACAATATGGTTAATTTTTCTTCCATATCTATTTTTTCTTACATATAATCCAAGTATGTGTTATTTTTAGTGACCTATATACTTATATTTCTTTATCTTATAGTGATAGTTTTATTTACTCTTTTTCTGACGTGGGATGTTCAATGAAGATTCTGAGCCCAATTTTAAAATTACGAGGACACAATTTCCAAAAGTTGGGAATGATGTAACATCCTAGGTATTTATTGAATAATAATTTTTCATATATATTAATATTTAGTAATAAATTATTACTTTTCTATTATAGGGATTATTTATTTGATAGCGTATTCGACACATAACACTGGTTTCTTCGAAATTTTACGATGCACACAACATTTAGTTATATCGAAAAATAATATAATAATATAATTATTATTTTAATTGGTAGTTAAAATGTAGATATTTTTTTGGAATAAATGAATATAAATAACTAAAATATGATTAAATATGTTTTTAAAATGTTTTTACATTTATCTACTAAATTTTAGAGGATTAAAATGAGAATGAATCCAATTTTAAGCATAAAATACTCAAATATTTTTAAAAGGTTGTTTTAACAAATTATGATGAATAACCCTAATTAAATATAGTTTTTTTAAATTTTATATGTTATATATAAAAAATAAACTTCTTATTTAAAATCGAAACTTCATAATTTACTTTGGTTTAAATTTTATTATTTTTCTGATAAAATCTATATTTAAATGAATTTGAAAAGTTTTACATTTTAATTCAAAACTTCCTTTTCGTATAATTTATTTATATACTTATATTTCCATTTCTATTTTTCTTTAAAGTGTAATTACATTATGTTTTTATCATTTAATCAAAATTTGGTCATTGGATGTATTTTCATTTTGAAATTGGTCGTAAACACATGTCAATATTTTGATAGTTATGACTTCTTAAAATTCCACTTTCGAGTTTTGACATTGATGATTAATTTTAAATTAATATATAAAATTTATGTGATTTTAATTTGAAAAAATTGATTACATATTTAGAATTAAAAGGTATAAATTATTTAAATAGTTACCTTTTATTTTTGGACATTATGAATACTAGCTTCGGTAATTATTTTTCTTTACCATGGTTAATGGGTAAATCAGGTAAATAAGTGAAAAAAATAAAATTATAATAATATAAAACTACCAAAAATCATGTACTTATAATATTTCATGAGTTTGTTTTTTGATGATTAGAATCCTTAGGCCAAATTTTGGCCTTTGGGATCCCCTTGTGTGTAAAAATTACATTTTATAATATTTAATATAATAAAAAAGGAAATATCACATTAACATATATTTTTTACTATATAAATTTTAATATAGGATAATATAACTGATATCTATGACTATAAATAGTAATTATAAAGATTTAAAAATTAAATACATCATGTTATTTTATTTATAAATTTTATACACTATATAAATAAATTGATTTATTACACAATGGTGATGCAGTGATTATCTTATTAACAAAAGATTCAAATAAATGAATTTATAAATATTAAAATAAATGTAATTTGAAAATTTTGATGCCATAAACTATTTATATTGATGAAATAGACATTTTTGGATGATTTAATGTCTTTTTTTATAAGGAATCAAATTTTTATGACTTCAACAAAAATAAATCACTAAGTAGTGTCAAAATTGACATAAATGAGTTTTTAAAACAGATAATATTTTAATAAATAATATAATGGTCCTAAAAATATAATATTCAGAAAATTAATTTAGATAATGTTAAAAACATTATTATTGATCCACTTTTGTTTCTATTGGAATTTTATAGTAACTATAGTAACCATATATTAGGAAAATCCAAGAAGACATGGTAAGCGTTAATGTTTTTAACTAAGGGTTAATGCTAAATGATAAGGTTAATTCTTGAACTAAAATTTCATAAAACCTATTGGATGAGTGTATTTAGATCCATAATCATCTTATAATCTAAATATATCACTTTTTAACTATTATAATTAGAAATATTAATTTATAAAAAATAATATTTAAAGACTTTCATTAAGTGCCCATCCTCCCTCTTTTAAAAGGACACCACCTATTCCCACTTACTCACAGCTATCAAGACCCGTGTATCATCCATATTTTTCTAAAATAATATCTAAATATCCATAACTTCCTTATATAATCCTTGTCTTGGGAATAATGCAATTCAAGAAATAATTTTGGCTCAAATAAAAAAAGTTACCGAATTTAGAGGTAACGTCTTCTCTCAAGTTCCTTTATTTTATTTTTCTTTCACCACTCCCTATGATCTTCTTATTATATTATTACATAAAAAAACCAGCATCCTAAATGTAATATAATGATTTTATGAGAGTTATTTGAAATACACATACACCCTACTCCATCTAATGGATACGAACATGCTATTTCTGTGTACCATGAACTACTGCCTAACGAAATGATGATTGTTCAATTTTATACTTACATGTATAATGGTGTCCATTATGATGATACTATATTTATATATGATATATATGTTATTTATATTGCCTCTATGATTATGTAATTTTTATTTAGAACATACTTTTATTCTTTTCATGTTGTGTAAATATGATAATTTCTTTTAAGGAAGTGTGGACTACCCCCCCCCCCTCAAAGCAACATGACTCATTCCCGCTATATGTGGAATGTATAAAGGATGTTTTTATTAAACCTATGATACATACATGAAATAAATATAATACTGGTGTTATATTATAATTTTATAGCATTTTATTATTATCGTTCTAATATGACAATGAAATGAAAGTAGCATTCATGCGTATGTACGTCTTACCATCTCTGTGAACGATGCATTTCATTAGTTATGTCAAAATATTTTGGATATTATAAATACATATATATATATATATGTGATATATATGATATTTAAATCATGAATAATATTCTAGAGATGATGAAATTTTGACTACATGGACAATTTACATCAAAACAAGTTCATTTTCATCTCAAGTATCGAATTTTGACAAAACGTCTGATATGAACATAAATAATTATTTAATTTTTATGACGTGGTAATAAGTGATAGAAAATGAATAATAAACATCAAAAAGGTTCTAAAAAAAGTAGAAACTAACCTAATTTTTATATTCCAGAACATAATGATTATACGTGATGAGTCAGACTCAAGGTAAGGGACCTCGTCTTAATCTCCTTTCATTGAGGCATTTCCTAAAAATGTGAAACTTTATTAATTTATAATGTGTATATACAACCACTATGACATTTAATATAAATATTTTATCTATACTAATGTTACTAATTAAATCATGGAGAATAATATTTAAATTTTCAAAGTTGTATGGAACACCTCGAACATTTAAAGATATAATTATCAGATCTTTTTTGTCCTTATTTTAAATTACATATTTATTTATATGGGTATAAAAGAAATATGTTGGGAAAAAATACCTCAAGGTAACATTGCCGAATTTTTGGTTTTGTTTTGTTTTTTGTAAAGTAGATTTTCATGGTGAATTTTAGAGTTCCAAAGATGTTTTTGAAAATACTTGTTGACAAAGAACCATGATAAAGGAATGGATGATCTAGATGTTGTAAAAAATAACAGATATAAGGTGGTTCCATTTTCTAGTGATTTCCACATTTTTTGGGTAAAAAATTTGGGATTTGGAGAGCACCATAAAAATTGGATTTTCTTGAAGATCTCAACAAAATATGTAAAAGGATTGTGTTCTGTGAAGATGGGCTTCCTGAAGTGGATTTCATAGAGACTGGAAAAATGTTGTCAGTGAACTATGGGATTATGATGAGCTTCGTGAACTATAGATGTGAAGAGCATTGTGAGTGAGCATTACAGTGGAAATGAAAATGAATTTATGGAACACTCTACGATTATAAAAAACTTTGTGATCTAAAGATTTATGTGGTGCTTCGTGAATTAGAAAGAATTTCAGTGGAAATTTCAGTGCTTTTTTATTTGAGCTGACATGGAGCTGACTTCTCACAGAAGGTTCTTGAGTCGGTGGAATCAAATATAAATATACCTCAACCCCCTCGAGAAGATTAGAGAGTTTTTCAAGATGAATATGTAGCACTCAAATCGAAAAAGAGGTTCGTAGAGGAAGTGTACATTGCGAAAGGTAGGAGCCTCGTGGTGGATAATATAGCTCTGTGAAAGAGGTGTGTTCTGCGTTGGCTCAGTGAACTTTACGAAGAAAGTCACTTTGTGATGGATTGAGTTCTGCGATGACCTATGAAGTTCGAAGTCCTGAGATCTGCGAAGTAGTGTGATCTACGAAGTAGTGAGATCTGCGATGGTGTGTGCTTTGTGAAAAAGCAAGGAATTTGCTAAGGATAGTTTGAAATTTGTGAAATTGAGATATTTGAAAAATAGGGATATTTTTGAAGGTATTTCCAAATATTTTTTCCCAATGATTAGTGGAAATGGGTATTCATCAATGGATGAAATTTGATCTTCCAAAGAGAATATATCTATAACAAAGGATGTATTTATTATTGATAATGAAGAGACCTACAGGTCAATAAACCATGAGTGGATCTTCTGAAGAAGCAGTGAGTTCACTTTAGAGGAGAGAGCATTGAATTCTCAAATTGTGAATGGTTTTAAACTGGGAGGGACAGTGAGTCCACTAAAACTTGTAAAAAATAGTTCACTTATAGTAGATTTGGTACTTAGGCACATCACCAGTGTATGCTCCTTGGACATAGCCCAGTGAGGGTGAACAAAAAAATTTCTGTGTCCTGTGAATGCTTTAAGGCTCATTCATATTCTACAATGGGAAGGTGAGGGAGAATAGAGTTTTTTCTAACAACAAAAAAGATCAAAATGGGAAATTGTTTTAATTTTTCATACCATGATTTACCCACCTCATAGGGTATCTAGCCTAGTGGACTTAACAATTGGTATCATAGCTAGGTTGATATCAATGTTTCTCTCTCATATGATTTTCACCAACCATAAAGGAATTTTAATATTCAATGGGAAAAATTTAGGCTATGGAAGAATCATATGAAACACTACTTATGATCCTTGGGAATGGATGTATTTACAACAATAATGAATAGTATAACAACCGATATTAATAGTTATGCATTATTGGAAGCTGAGCTTATATAATTGGATGCTAATGCCAAGGGAATAAATACTTTAGGGAGACCCCTATCTAATGATATCTACACAAAAGTGATGTCATTAAAAACATCACATTCCATGTGGTAAAAACTTTTGAACATCTATAAAGAAGATTCAAAGGGCAGAGAAGCAAAAAAACATTGTTGTGAAACAAGTATGATGATCTTAGAATGAACCTGAATGAGTCTATTTATGCATTATTTGGTAGGGTAAATGTTTTAATTGAAGACATGAAAGTTCATGGTGAAGTAATTGAAGACATAAAGATTGTGAAGTGCATCTTAAGGAAACTTCCACCTTTATTTAATCTAAAAGTTTCAGTATTATAAGACAAGGATCCAAAATAAGTGACACTAGATAACTTGCACAATACCCTTGTAGCATATAAAATGTGAAATGATAATAATGATGTTGTGGAAGAGGGGAAATCTAGAGAGGTGGAATTAAAATCCATGAATAAGCACATTATTTAAGACTCTCAGGAATAATAAGAGACATATGAGGTGATGACATTCCTTTCCTCAAATCTTCAAAGAGGAAAAAAGGTTTAAAGGGAAAGTTACAATTTCCATCTTTAGATGTGGAAATGTTGGTCATCATGCAAAAAGGTTCCACAAAATGTTAAAAGAATATGATGATGTCGATGAAGCTGAAATTAACAAGATGAAGTCCTCAGCCTATGGTAAAGGAACAAAACAGTTCAAGAGGAATTTATTTAAGAAGAATAATATTCTTTCACTAGAATTTTACAGTTTAGAAGAGTATGAGGTTGAAGAGGTTGAATATATAGAAAAATACAAAGATCGTGGAGAAAATTATATGGTGGAAGTTATTTTCAGTACTCATAAAAAGGAAGAAACTGAAATTGATGATGAAGAAGAAGTTTAAGGAATAGAAAAATCTATGACATAAACGACCCAGTCATCTATACCAACCATCTCTAGAAGATCTGGCGAAGTGTGATGTAGCTAGAGGCCTGCCTAAGCTATCATGTGATCATAAAAATACATGTGATCCATGTAAACAAGAGAATATCATCATAAAAACATACAAAGAAAAGAAAGATAAGTCAACTAGAGTTCTTGAATTGGTGCATTCTGATTTATGTGGACCTATCTCACCAATAACCATTGAAGGGAAGAGGTATTACGTTCTGTTTATTGGCGAATATAGCCAAATGGCATCAGTAATTTTCATTTATTATATGTACAATGTTTTCAATTGTTTAAAATATTATGAGAGGGAATCAAGAAGTATGCTTGGGTGGAAAATTATGAAGCTTCAAAATGACAATGGTACAAAATTCACAAATACTCAAGTGGAAGAATATCTTCAGAAACATGGGATAAGGTATCAAGTTTCTTGAGTGAGAACTCCCTTGCAGAATGAAGTTGTTGAGAGGAGAAATCAGATCATCAAAAACATGGATAGAATGATGCTTATTGAAAAAGTCATACAAGAGAAATTTTTGAAGGAAGCAATATTGGCATCAGTCTACATTTCTAATAGGGCCCTATTATGTTCGAAGGAAGGAAAGACTCCATATGAGATGTGGTACGGAATGAAGACAATAATAAAATACTTTCGAATATTTGGAAGTAAGTTTTTCATTATCAATAAGGAGAAACATTAGAAATTTGAGTCCTGTGGATATGATGGGATATTCCTTGGCTAATCAATAAAAAAAATCCTACAAATGCTTTTACAAGAGGCTGGGAAAAGTAGTTGAGATCAATGATGTCACTGTTCTAGAAAACAAAAAGAATACTCAACATCATAGTGAACAATTTCTTGATAAAATTGATGAAGATGAAAGTAACACAGGGGGCGCAGAAGTAGCAAATGCTGACTTAGAAGAAGATACTGATAATGAAGAAGAGGAAGTAAAGTTTGTATCTACAATTAAGAAAAATAGTTGAGATGAAATTGACAGGAAAAACATTATTGGTGATCAGACAACTCCAATTCAAACAATAATAAAGAAATCACTATATCATACATCTTTCTTATCACTGATAGAGCCTAAATTCTTTGCGAATATAGCTGAAGATTAAAACAGGGTTCAAGATATGAATGAATAGCTCGATCAAATTAAGAGGAATCAGACATGGGATATTGTTTCATGGCTAGCAGATAAAAATATCTTCATGGATAAATGTGTCCTTTGCAAAATTATGAATTAAGATGCTACAATAATTTGAAACAAATCATGGATAGTGTGCGAAATATACTACCAAATAGTGCATATTGATGTTGGTGAGACATTTACACCGGTTTCAAGGCTGGATATGATCAAGTTATTTTAATTTATTATAGTGAAGTGAATTTTAAAAGTGTTCTAGATGAATTTCAAATCTATATTCTTGAATGGGGTTCTGAGGGTGGAGGTTTATATTTATAATCCAGTTGGGTTTCTCATTCATGAATATGATAAAAAAGTTTTTCAATTGAGTAAAGTGCTATATGGGATGAAACAAGCACCAAGAGCATGGTACTCAAGTTTGGATCAGTATTTGAAGAAGCATGGTTTACAACATGGTGGTGTGAATTACAATATATATTTTAACAATAACAACAATAAAAGGATGATGGTGCTGGTTTTTGTCGATGAAATAATATTTGGTAGATTAGATGAAGCTCAGTGAAGATAATTTTTTGAATTCATGAAAAGTGAGTTCAAAATGTCAATGATTGGAAAGTTGACATTTTTTCTTAGTTTACAGGTGACATTAGGAATAAATGGGACATTAATTTCACAATCCAAATATGCCAAGGATTTTCTTGAGAAGATTTGGATTAGAAAATTCCAAGGGGACGAAGACTCTGGTTGCTACGTGGATGAAATTATCAAAATATGATGATGGAATGGAAGTTAATATCATAGAAAAAGGAAGATTATTGGAAGTCTAATATACATGACAATGACAAGACCTGATATTTTTTCCCCACATGCCAAGAAGCACGATATCAAATCAATCCCAAGTAAATCCATATCCTTTCATTGAAAAGAATACTTTGAAATGTTAAAGGAACTGTGGATTTAGGTTTGATGTATAATGATAAATATCATCCAAAGATTTTGTGATATAAAAATGTAGATTGGGAAAAATTAATAGATGAAATGAAATCTACGTAGGGAGGTTCTTTCTATCTTGGTGGTTTTTGTATTTCTTGACTAAGAATGAATTATGATTTCATTTCTTTTAGCCCTACAGAAGCTGATTATGATTCCACCAGTCAAGCATACAAATAATTATTGTGGATGAAACATCATCTTGATGATACGAGTGTTGAAGTAAAGTCTCCGATCAGAATCCAATGTGAGAAATCAAGTGCTATAAATCTTAGCAAAATGTCGTACATCACTCAAGGACAAATCACATTGAGATAATGTATCATTTTATCAAGGGGAAGGTTGGGTAGGGAATCGTGAAGTTGGAGTATGTTCCTACTGAACAACAGGTTGCATATATTCTAACAAAGGTCTTACCCAAGGAAGCATTTGAGAGGCATCGACTGGATCTGGGAGTTCAGTCGACTCCCCTCACTTGAAAAATTGTGGATGTGGGACCCCTCTCCTCAAGGTATGGTGTGTTTTCCCTAATGCCTTGATATGTGTTCTCTAATCCATTGCATACCACAAAGGAGTGAACTTTGGGCTTGTTGACAAAGGGGTAGAAAATGAGGAAGAGAATGTGTGTCTTTTATAGGAGAAAATGTCTTAAGTGAAGAAACTAGGAGAAGATGATCGATGGATCATTGTGATAGGGGGAGATAAATGAGATAAAATGAGAGTATTAAATCTAACTATGCAAGAACTGATCAAGAAAACATTATATATCACAGAATCTAAGGTTCTTGATGTATGCAGTTTATTGGTATTAGTTTGGTATCGACGATTGATGTCAGAAATGAAATGATTCTTTGATGAAATTTTCAGACTACTCCTGTTTATCACACCGAGCATTGCTCTTGTAGGATTAGTGAATGTGGTGAGTGAATATTTGGTATCTATCTGAATCACATGATGTTAATGATGGTAGTTGATGGATGGAGAATTAGCGAGGTATTAAAGTGAAGAGAATCATTTTGAGAAGAGTTGTCAAAAAATTCAATGGGGGAGAATGTCGGGAAAACATCCGTCAAGGTTACATTGCAACATTTTTGGGTTAGTTGTTTTTGTTGACAAAGTAGGGTTTCATGGTGAATTTATGAGTTCTAGAGATGTTTTTGACAATCCATGTTGACAAAGAACCATGATGAAGGAATGAATGATCTGGAGGTAGTACAAAAGAATAAATATAAGGGGGCATTGTTTTCCAGTGTTTTCCAAATTTTGGGATTTTTTGAGCCTCACGAAAATAGTATTTCATTGAAGATCTCATAAAAATATGGTAAAGACTTTAGTTTCATGAATATGGGCTTCGTTAAGTGGATTTCACAGAGACTTGAAGAATGTTGACGGTGAGCTCTGTGATTACGATGAGTTTCGCAAACATAAGATGTGAAGGGAATTATGAGGGAACATTGCATCGGTGACACAAATGAATTTACGGAATGCTCTTCAATTACAATGAGCTATGTGATCCTAATATTTTTATGGTGCTTCATGAATTAGAGATAATTTCAGAGGAAGTTTCAGATCTTTTTGATTTTATCTGATGGGTCACTGACATTGCATAGAAGGTTCATGAGTCGATAGAATTGACTATAAATAGGCCTCGACCCCCTTGAAAAGAGTAGATAATTTTTCAAGAAATTTTTGTATCTCTCAAATCGCAAAGATGGTTTGCGGATGCAGTGTGCTTTGCGAAATGTTGGAGCTTCATGGAAGCTAATATAGCTCTACAAAAGTGGTGTGTTCCGTGTTGGACTAGTGAGATTCATGAAGGATGTCTCTTTGCAACAGATTGGGCTATGTAATAACCTATGCATTGCAAAGGCTTGTGCTCTGCGAAGCAGTGTTCTCTGCAAAACAGTGAGATCTACGAATGTGTGTGCATTATGAGGAAGCAGGAACTTCATTAATGATTGTTTCATCTTTGAAAAATTTAGAGCTTCGTGAAATAGGAAGCTTTGAGAAGGCATTTACAAATATTTTTTACAATTGATAAGTGACAAAGGGGTATTCATCAGTGGATGAAATTTGGAATTCAATAGAGAATATATCTATAATAGTGGATGTACTCATTAGTGATAATGAAGAGACCTACATGTTTATAAACCATGAATAGATATTCTCAATAAGTAGTGAGCTCACTTCAGTGGAGAGAGCAGTGAGTTATCAAATTGTGAATGGTTGTAAAACAGGAGGGACAGTGAGTCCACTTTTAAATTGTAAACAAAAGTAAACTTATAGTGGATTTGTTACATTGGAACACTGCCTGTGTATGCTCCTTGGATGTGGTCCAGTGAAGGTGAACCATGTAATATTTTTGTGTCTTGTGCATTATTTAAGGTTCATTCATACTCGGCAAAAGTAATAAGAGAGAGAATATAGTTTTTTCTAACATAAAAACAAGATCAAAAGGGGAAATTATTTTAATTTATCATACCCCGATTCAACCCACTATCATGGTATCTAGACTAGTTGACCTAACAAAATATACATGATATTTTCTATCAATATTTAATTCCATTCAAAATTTTCAAAATGTATCTTTTTATACAAAGTATTTTAATTTATGTTCAAAATGAAAAAGGAATGCTTTTTAATGTATACAGCGACGACGACTTCTACTCCTCCATAACCATTAATTTATATTTGGATTCTTCTATAAGACTTAATTTCTTTTAAAATGGAAAAAAATACTTTATTCTTATATTTGGGTATCCTGGTATTGAAAATGGGTTCTAAAATGAAAATTAAATTTTTATATGGAAACATTTTTCATATGGGATTAGAAGAAGCTTTCAAAAAATGTGTTTTGCGAAGAACGTGTTCTATTCATGAAATGCTACATGGGAATTATATGAAATGGGTGTGCCCAATATAGATTATATAGTGGTTTGATCCCCATTATAGCTCACACATTATATTGATATAGCATATACGAAGGGTTGAGCTCCATTATAGCTCATGGGTGAGCCCGATATAGCTTATACAAAGAATTGAACCGCATTATAGCTCACAGGAGAGCCCAATATAGCTTATACAAAGATAAAACCCCATTATAGATCTCCAATTTGGAGGTCAACCATATAGTTTTTCCAATTGGAAGATATTTCAACAGGTTTTATGTATATGATGCTCAAAGTCACCTAATGGAGCATTAATTGCTTGCTATTGATTTTATTGTTTATCATTGATAAAAAAGTGCGAGTGTTATTCATGTGAAAATGTTTTGTTTTATCTACTCAATGAACATTTAATGTATTATTAGGTTTTAACTATACATATTGTTTTTATTTATTTTTATGTCCCTTATCGAGCTTAGTGTGATCATTCCATTTATTTAAATGTTTTCATAGGATTTAATGGATAATTGAGTCAAGGATGGAATCAGAGAAAAGTTATGATGATTAAAAATGAAAATAATCCATGTTTCTTTATAGATGTTTTTATTTTATGGAAGAAACAAATACTGTTGGTAGTGTCCATTTTTTATTTCTATTTTTTTGTTATGTAATAGTTTTGGCCTAAATATTTAAAGATATAAACCTGAAAAATCCTTAATGTGAGTTCTTGACATAACTCAAGATTATATATCATTTAATTCTGGTTCCTTATACTACCACTTTTTCATTCTACATTAACACATAACCAAAGCCCTTCTTCAAAAAATCACTAATTACCACAAAAAGTTATGCACTTGTGGATACTGTGAGTACATGTACATTAATAATACTCATTTTCAACTCCATGAATCTCTATTCACATTTATAATTCTAATAATACATGAATCCCTTATGAGTTATCTTGGAAAGAGGGTTTGAAAATCCCAATAAATTTCTCACAAATTAGTGATAGTACCCATCAAATCCAAGGAAACTATGGATATCTAGAACAGATGTTGGCCTCAAATATCCATCAATTTATTATGTTTTTAAGGGTCCATAGATAAACCTTTTCTTATTATGATTTTCCCCATGAATGAGATTTATTTTAATAAAAATCAAATTTTTTTACTTTTTATAAATCTTATTCTTTTGTAAGGTTATTAGCATAGTGTTGGGATTATCCTCATGATCCTATTTATGATAGATTATATTATAATATCATCTATAAATACTGGAAAAATGTTTTAATAGTAATCTAAAAAGACTATATTAATTATTTACATGAATATAGGTGGAATTAATGAGTCCAACTTTCATTAAAATCAACTCATAGTGCATGTACCTGGTAAGAAAAGTAGTATTGGGGATACCATCCATTTTCATCCTAACAGGTTAATATCACAAAAAAAGATCCACATTTGAGAAGTATTTTTCTCCACATAACGGATTGAAAAAGTCATCAATCCATGGAAAAGGATAATTTTTCTTTGTCATGATCTAGTTAAGCTCACAAAAATCAATTCAAATGCGCATTGACCCATCCTTCTTATTGATGAAGGGAACTGGTTCACCCCAAGGTGAAGCACTTGGTTGTGTGAACCCTTTTTCTATATTATACTATAATAGTTTCTTCAGTTCCCAAATTTATATAATACCCATTCTATAAATATTATTATATAATGGAAATGACCTAGGTATGAGCTTGAATAAAAATTAAACATCTCTTCATGGAGGAAGACCTACCAATTCCTCTGGAAACACGTTGACATTATCCCTAGCAACAAGCATGTATTCAAGAAATAATATTCCCTTAGACTCAATAATTTGAGCTAGATATTCATAATTATAAGGAAATAATATCCATTCTAGATATTTTGGTAATAAAGTAGAATCACCCCCTCCTTTCACTTTTAATCAATCAGGGGTCGATTCACGATATGTAGAGTGATTTCCTTATTATGGAAATTTATGTTGGATTTATATAGGTAAATCCAATCCATACCATAATTGTATCAAATTTGACCAAAAAAATTATGAAAAGGTTCTATGTGAGTTTCATTCCATATATTTTGGCAGGGTATGTGTTATAAACTAATGATACAATAATTAACTCATTTCCAATTTTCAGTGACTGGTATACTTCTATAATTTGTGGTGGTGTTTGAATAATCATACTAGACATTCTTGACATGAAGAAATGTGTAGAATGATGATAAAAAAGAAGTTTTTATATTATCGAATGAATAACTAGGGAACCTATCACCAATTCATTGTAAGGATCCACCATAGCAGGTGTGATTGAAAAATATCACCCTTTCTTCCTTAGAGGTTGTTGAAAGTATCAAAAAAATCCTTATCTTAGTTCAATGGTTTGAAAAGTTCCCATTTCTTTGCATTTCAAGTAACGAATAATGCACTAAGGGTTGAACAAAGAATTACTTTCCTCTATATCATTTGTTATTTTCTCCTGACTTAAATCGCAAGCTAGGTGACTTTCCTTCCCACACCAAAAGCATTTACTCTCCCCCCTTTGGAAATCTCTTGGATGATTCTTTATTCACCTTTGACGAGTAGGATGTTGTAATTAATTAGCAATTTTATATGTATCTATTGAACCAAAAAAATTAAAAAACATGTTATTCTTTTTATCCCTATGATCCCCTTGAGATTCTCTAATCTCCATCTCGACATTGTGGGCACATCAGAAAATTTCCTCATTGCTATCAAAATCTCGGATCACCTAGGATTTTCTTAGACTAGGTTGTATCCCACCAAAGAAGTGGTCAACCATTTATTTAGGGTTAATGACCATGATAAAGGAATATCATGAAAGTCTTATGAAGTTTTTCTCTTACACCCCAATAGATTCATCATCTTTTTCCTTGAGGGAAAGAAAACCCCTTTCCATTTTAATTATTAGAATTTGAAGAATATATTTATCAATAAACATTTTCAAGAATTTTGCCCACCCAATCACATCTATCTCTTCCATAGGATTCATATTCGTAATTTGTGTCCACCAATGATATGATTTTTTATTTATATGATGAACAACCAATATAACCTTATCTTTCTCATAACACTCAAGGATAAATTATATATTCTCAATGGAGTTGATCCATTTTTCTGTGAGTAATGGATCAGATGATCCATTTAATGTTGGGGTCCTTTGTCATAGAAAAAAATAAATTTTAGATTGTTATTTCTTAGGGTGATTTGGGAAATTCACATGAACTAGGTTTATATTCAAAACCTGAGTCAAGTGAGATTGTATCTTAAAAAAGTTAGTTATTACTTCTCCTATCATGTTTGGAAACCCTTTGGGGTAGTCATCACAATTCCCATCACGTTAATTTTTTTACCCAAATCCACATATTTCAATCCACTGGATAAAATAATAGAAATTTATGGATGTTTATTTTTAAACTATTAAACATATATAAGGGATTCCAATTCCATTAAAGTGATAACTTATATATTACATGTATTTCATTAACTTAAGATTTTTTATTATTGTATTTATGTTTTCCATGATCTATTTCCTAAAAAATATTTTTAAGTATATTTTTGTTCCATTAATAATGGTTTATAACGAAAATATGAATTTACCAAAGAATATCTCTCAGGAGTGTTAAAGCAGGCATGGAGAAAAGCATGCTGTCATGCACTAGTTCCCAGTCGAGTTTAGCTCAATGTGGTGTTTTAAGGTTTTACCACTGTGTACATCTGTTCGAGATCCATTTGTTTGTAGTATCAAAAAAGTTATTTATTTTATTAATAAACCACTTACTCTATACTTACAAATATTTTGGGATTCTTTATTTACTTAGACTAATCCATAAGGCTTTTTCTAGAGTTCTCTAATATTAATCCCAAAAATAACTGAATTTTTCCTTTGATACCAACTATAATAACCCTACTATTTAATACACATTAATACATGATTTTTTATATAAGTTACACTCAATATAACCCAGAATATTGATAAGTCTCACTTATTTGGAAGTTGGGTACATTACATAACTACTTAAAATGGGAAAAGCTATATCATGCTCACCAAACATCATGAAGTATAATATGATTACCCATAATAATAAAAAACATCAAAGGACTATAGAATTATCATAACACATAATATCAATAATTTCCATCCCCATCTTGAAAAATATATTTCTGAACCCATATGAAAAATATTTTCATATATTGATATATCCCATTCCTTAAAAACATGATATTACAAACTAAAAGTACTAGAAGAATGGGAAGAAAGGTTTTTAATTCTATAAAAAATGGTTGATTATAAAAGAACCCAAACATTATATAATGGTTATGGTGGGTGAAAATTAATTTACACCATATACTTTAATGAGGAGAATTCATTTTTTCCTTCTAAAAATAAATTCAAAAAGTTTCAAATAAGGTAAATAAAATTATTCATTTTGAAAACCATCGAATAAAAGTAAAAAGATACATAAAATGTCCTTTAAAATTAATTTATATCCATACAATTGTTCATAAAGAGTTTTTTTTATTAATATATACATGGATGAAAAAAATTTATAAAATAATTCATTAAAACTTTTAGAATGAAGTTTTTATGGTAAAGTGTCCCTTAACTCGACTCCAAATCATCATGTACATTATTTATTATTAAAACTAATAAATTTATGTTAATTTTATTATATAAATAATAACATTTTTAATTTTTATTATTGATTGTATTTTATTTTTTACCTTGTTATATTTAACAACTTAATCAATTTAGTTCACAATAGATATTTTGATGATATTCAGCTCATACATCAAAAATGAATTTGGTAGGTTTTCAATGGTAAAAATAGCATTATTACATCATCTAAAGAATAATAATCATGACATAAATTTCATTTTAAACGTTAATACTAAATTTAAAACCATCCATTATATATTATTACAATAAATGGATTATGTTACAATCATGGAGATGGTTGGTCATACATACACATGAGAAACATTTCTAATTTTCAAAGAACATGATAGTGATAATTTAAGGATTATATTATATTTCATGAATAATGATTCTATTATAAATATAAAATTATTTCTATAAATAGATTTATATATTGTGTCCATGTGATGTGGTAACAAAAAATTAAACACATAACTTTTTGGATGTGGTAATCCACCCATACAAGTGAACACTGTTATCTTTTTTAAATGGATAGAAAGTTAAAAATTTTGAGGATAAATTATATTTAAATAATTATTAATATGACATGAATACCATATATATATATATATATAAATTTAATAAATCATTATAAATAGATGAGAGAGGCATTTATTTAAAACAAATTACATTGGTCTATGAGGCTGTAGTCCACTGAACACCCAGACGATGGATTCATTTTCAGTTTGATGGAAGAAGGATATGGATATTGGTTATCCAAATAACATAATAAAATATTAGTATATGATAAATAATTTTATTTTTAATTCATCATGTATTATGAAAATTTTAATGTTCCCAAAGAAAAAATGAAATAAAAATGCACAGCTAAGAACTATACCTCTTCATCAGACAAACTCTTTAGTTTTATACATAAAGACTCCAAAGATTGGTTTTATGATAAAAAATGGAATATTGGAATTAGGGATGGGTTTTTTATAGGTACTTATCTTGGTTGTGGGTATACCAAAATTATTTTTATTTTTTAAGAGGAGAGGAGAGGGGATGTCCTTTTATAAGTGGGGTAGAGGGAACACTATGAATTTAAAAAAATATTAAAAAACATTAATATCAGAATCCATATAAATTGATAAAAATGGAACAATTAACAATATCTAATGATATTTATTAGATATATGGCAATATAATAGAATTTAAAAAATTCTATAGGCAATTTTAAAACTTATAACATATCTTTAACCCCCTACGAGCTTCTTTTACAATAGAAACGATAATATAATTTTACTATTTTTCCTATTAATTATGAGAAAATCTTTAGTTAGACTTATTAAATAATATTAATTATGATAATTAACAATATTGAATCCAATTTATCAAATAAAATTCATAGAATTAGTGAGATTTAATTTTATAATAAATACATAAAATGCGATGGACAGTTGGTTTTCAAGGAAATTCCCTTCAAATTTTAAAAATGTTATTATACCACATTCAAGTGTGAAATTCATTAAAAAAATACAATAATTTCATTTTTTTCATAAAAAAATAATTAAATATTAAAACTAATCCCAAATATAATTTTACATTTTATGTACTTAAAAACATATATTTCTCTTTAAAATTCTGTATTTTTCATTATTCATTAAAATATCAAGATTTTACAATGATTTTACAAAATTTTCCCAATGATACATTTAAAAAATTTAATTAAATACATTTTAATTATTAAAAATTTAAATTATATAATTTTTAAGTATATTATTTATATAAAGTCATTCAATGCATGGAAACCCCATGCTGGTTTGAAGTAAATCTTAATTCTTTTTTTATATAAAAAATACATAATATTAATATAATTAATAAAAAAATAAAATATAATTAATGAATGTTAATATGAATTTAAATGTATTTATTTTAATTTTAATATTTTTTTACATTCTTTACTCCTTTTTGAAATTTAAATCTCAAAAATTTATTTTCTATCTAAATAATTGGTGATATTTTCCCTTCATATAGTTTTTACCATCATTTACCTTCATTAGTAATATGGTATTTAAAAAACCATAACCTGGTAAATCACATTATTTCACATCACTTCCTTTATATGATCAACAATCTATACACTATATCCCCAAAATTAGTATTTTATTCGAACCGGTCAACTTTAAGACCAAAAACATGACATTCATTCGATATATATTTTCATAACAATGAATCAATAAATTCATCATGTATATGAGATAAAGTATTAGGGAAGTATAATTGATAGGAAACTAATGCATCATTATCAAGGATTTCATACATTCCAATGAACCATATATTAAAATTAAAATTTTTACTAATAAAAATAACACTTTATCAATGTTTTATTTTATTTAAAATATGATCGGATATCATGAAAGAATGATATTTCCTCCGATTATCTTTGTAGATTTTCTACCTACTCTAAATATTTATCATGTGTTAAAGAGTCATATTCACTTTATCAATAGTTTATTCTACAAATTATTATATTAATAAAAAATTTCACCAAAATAATCCAAAAAATAATTATTTTGACACTACATTCAATATAATTCTTCGAAAGAAACTATATGTATATAGGAATGAAAAATATTACTATATAAAAATTTAACTAATGAAATATATTGATCCGAACTTCCCTTGTATTCCATTAAGAAATATCATAGAATCTATTACATGGTATGAATTATTCTCTTGTACATTATATAATATTGATGATGAAAATATGTAATATTATTAAATTCAGTAAAAAATGATTTTTCATTTTCTTCCCAAAATTAGACCTAAATCGTTGATCATGGTTAGACATAATACAAACAATGAATCCATGTAACGCGACGATCTCCATGGTATAAATCCAATAATTCTGATCTAAATACATTTTATCTTAAAGGGGATGGAAATGTTTTATTATTTAGTTGACAAAAAATAACAGAAATTTCATTATTACATATTTATTTCATTGGAAATCCCACTATGAAATCAATGGATATATTCTCTATTATTATTCCATAAAGGTAAAAGGTAGAAGCATAAAATTTAGTAATTTTAATTCTTCATCAACCAGTTGAGATGTCAAACATTTCATATTAAATTCAATAAAATATTCTTTCATTACATCCCACCAGGAATACTCCTAAAAGTATCTATAAATATTAATGCTTCTAGGATGAGTTAAAAATGAGAAAATTATATATTCTCTCCACAATTATTTCTTTAAACTATTAATCATTAGGACAACATAATATTATTCAAATTATGACAAAACATTCTTAATCAATATTAATATATTGAAATATACACTTCATTACATATTACTCATTTTCTTGTTAACATGATCCCACATAGAAGATTTATTATATGATTATAAAATAGATGATTATACTAACACCTGAATGAAAATAGAATATTTTTCTGTAAGAAACATTTATTGTCCAAAACTCAATAAATTGTTAACCAGAGCATCATGTTCCAATTTTGTTATAGTTAATATAGAATTATCTTTCCTTCTTGGAGAATCAAATACATTTTTTTCTTTTCTAGGATGGTAATAAATCAGGTATTCACAATCCATGATCAGTTCCAACATTTTTCCCTACATCATCTTCAACTCTTTTTGAGTTAATATATAACTCAATTATATATATATATATATATATATATATATTTCAAAATTTAAACCATATAAATAATTTATCCAAATTTTTACAGAAAAACCCAAAAAATATATTTCCAGATCATGTGTAGGATAATCTGAATTATGGAGTTTCAGTTGACTTAAATCATAAGAACATATCTGACCAGTATGATGAAGAAAACAATGAATCCCAAATAATGAATCATCAACAAAGATGAATCACTTACCATTTTTACAGGGACGAGAAGAAACTAAAGCAATAAAAAATCATATTTTTAGATCCTGTAATGAAATCACCAAACTCATTGATCCATATGATGTTAACTACTTTTAGAGTTAATTATTTTAATGAGATAGATTACTGATAAATGTGTTATAGAGATTTCTCATAGTAACCCACTAATATATGAAAACTAAAAAAATATGTAAAATTTTTAGGTCTTGTCCATTGAAAAATTAATTTCACTACTGAAATTTGAGTAAATTCCCACACACTATACCAATAGTTTTCTAGAGAAATTTGTATAAAGAAACTACTAACAAACTATTCCAATAGTTTTTAAAAACCATTGGTAAAGAGAATCATATAAATACGGTTTATAAAATCTATTGTCATAGAGAATCCTATATGAATATTTTTTTTAAAATCCATTGGTATATGGTCTTGATGTATGATCCATGACCTACCCTCTCTCTTCCCCAACTATAATCCCTAATAGTTACTACCTTTTCCAATGATCTCCCCTATCTTGTTCCCTAGATATATCCCCTCATTCATTTATTTTTTATTCAATTCTTCTTCAACATAAAATTAGTGAGTTCTGAATCCATAATCTCATCTAACGAGTAGTGTTTTAATTTTTCTTGTACATATCAATCCTTAACTAAGACCCTATTATGTCATGATTCTTCCCTATTCATTGATTAAAGGTTCATTTATATTATTTGTTTTATTATATTTCAGAATAAATGTGATGTTAATATATACATATATATATTTAAAAAATTTTTATGGACCACCTTTACATAAATCCTATATAAGGATTATTTATGTATAATATATATATTAGTTTCTAATATAATTAATTATAGTAGTAAAATATTTTATTGTTTTAATATATTTGTGGGTTATTAAAATTTTCATTTAGTTTTTTTATTTTCATAACTGAATGTTAAAAACATTCATTATTAAATTCAATACAATAGTATGTGTTAGAAGTTTCATATTACATGTCTTATACTTCTTTAGGTCGATGATCATATGCATTGATTACAAAACATGTAATACCTTATTCATTGTTTGGGTATAAAATATTATGGTTTCATGAAATTGATATTGGAATTGGTATTTGGATTATATTATTTTAATACATTTACAAACATGTGATACAATGTCAGGTCTTTATTTTTTTATTAATGTTTCCTTGATTAAAATATAAGTATCAAAGACAATTGTGTAGATATTGGTTGATAAATTGTTTCTATTATTGGAAAAAATCTTTCTATGAAAAATAAATAGGGTTTAATTGTATTTTTGTCGTATTCAAAATAAGGAAATTGTTTGTTTCCCATGAATAATAATTTTTCTTCGAGTGGATTTAATGAAGAGGATTAAATAGTGTAAAATCGCTAATTTTAAATAGAAAGTCATTGAATGGTCTCTGACAAGTTTGTTCATGGAGCCAGAAAATCCCAATGACTCTCAAATTTATGATTCATGGACCTAAATTCCAAAGGCAGGTGTTCATTGGGTACCTTTTCCAATGAATCTTAAGAAATCCCTTTGGCTGAGATGATGGGAAGTATGGCTCATCACACCCTTTTGGGGGGATCTATTTCTAATTCCAATACTCTCTTATAGATTTAAGATATGTTTTTAAATAATTTATTCATTACCAAGTATTCATAGGTGTATTATCTTGAGGTAAAAATCCATTACGACTATTCATGGGATTGAATTCATCTATATGTTTATGAGTATCTCCATAAATGGGGGGTCTATCTGTATCTAAGGCACTCCATCAATGGTACCCTTTTATGGAAAGATCATAGAAACTTTGGTCATTTTTTAGGACAACACTAGTTTTATGCCACATTGTGTGGTGCTATAGATTTTACTATCATCCAGGTGGGACAATAATTGTTTTGATGTTGGGATCAAACCCATAATATGGGATTCCTATATATCCTTGGCATAGGAATCAGAACCCATGTAGTTTAGTTCCACTTAACTGAAACATCACCATTTAAGGTCATGTGACAAGGGCCAATCCATAAAATTTAACATTAGGCGACAATAATTCCTAGGTGAATGGTTTCTCATAAAATACTGTGGTGTAATTATTTCAAGGAGGCCTGAGGGGCCTAGAAGATAAGTGGTCTCTTAGAGAGATATGAACCTACTAGAAATATGACATGGAGAACATTAGGGTTAATTTGGGTGCTGATTTTGGATGTTAGGAAGGAATTATATGTATTCCAATTAGTTTGGAATAAATTCCCATGTAGTTCGGTAATACTGGGGCTTACACCTTAGAGGAGGACTAGTTAATGGAATTATTAGAGCTTAAAATCAGAAGGATTCCCATTTGAGGATTGAGTTTGGGGCTTAAATCTATAGAGAATTCCATTTGGAGGATTGAAATTTGGGATTACATATATAGAAAAAGCTCATGGATTTGGAGATGATTAAGACTTTTAAATAATTGTGTGGCCATATGTTTGGGGGTTAAAGATGGAGATTCACATTTGAGGTTTTATATTGTACTAATGTCATGATATATAATAAAATCTAAATACCCCATGAGTCATGCTCGATGTGAGAAACAAGAATGAGTAGTGGATATGAATATTGTATGATCCACTTTATCTGATGATGGATTAGGTGATGAAGACTAAAGTAAGTGGGAGAGGGATTTGAATGTTCCTATATCCTATTTTATTATGGTAACCAAGATAGTAATATTTTGTGATTAATCCAGCTACATCCTAGGGATGTGGTGAATAAATGAAAAAGCATTGTCTCCTACGGAAATGGTTGGGAGAATACTCAAGGAGAGATGCACTAAACTGGTAGATGGACATCTAATGATTATTACATGAGTCATATTAATCACAGCACATAAGATATCTCAAGTTTTTCTCAAGAGGAATCCTATGTTTTTCATATAGGTATACTATATTATAAATCTATGTAGTGAGGACTATGAGAATACAATTAAAATTCATGTTGTGGGGATGATTTCAATACAATTTAACATCATGTGGTCTGGATGACTATGAGTAGGATACATAGTAATGGCTGGTGTGGGACTTAGGAAAGAGAGAACCTTTTTAGTGAAGCATGGAATATGAATTAGGTGGTGGGAATTTAGGAGTTGCATGATGAATATTAAAAATCATGGTATTATATTGGGTGGACATTAAGGAAATATAAGGAGGATCCCAAAATTTGTCAACCCTCCCTGAAAAGTTCACAGTGTGATTATTCATTTATGATGGGTGTCATTAATGATAGTAAATAGATCCAGTGGAAGGGAAATGACCATATAAAAACACTGATCTCGAGCAAGGGTGTATCCCATATAGTATGCACTAGAATGAGTGAACACTTTTGGGAATGGGCACATAGAAATGGTCATATATTGTTTTCTACAATGTACCATATGAAATGGTATTCCAAAATGTAATTATCTACGAAGGGTTACCTGAAATGGGTCATAAAAAAAGGAGTTGGTCACAAATGTGTATCTGCAACACTGCATCCATGAAGTAGAATCCATAAAGGGGCATCCATGAAGGATCTTTTATAATGGTTTAGACACGAATAATCCATCTAGGTAAAAATTTATTCATTTATAGCATTAGATAATGACACCTAATATCACAAATGACGTTTCCTCCACAATGAATATTTTGTAGAGGGTCTTCCACATATGGTTTATCAAATGGTTTTTATGAAGGGCTATATGGATATGGTTCACAAGATACTATCTGCAATGTTCATTGGGTGTCAAATTTTCCCCTCACCATCTTTAAATATTTTTCACCTTAACAATTCGTGGTTTCCCCTCTCAGATTTTTATAGAGGAGCGGTGAATCCAACTACATGGTTTTTTGGTCAACATAGGCCATGAGGCCTCCAATATTGGGAGTCCAGGAACAACTTTCTAAATAATGAATTATTTCATTGGAAGAGGATGAAAAAGACCACCCTCACCCAAAAACAATTTTTTGTTTGCTGGGTTGATTTATCACAGGGTAAAAAATCACAATTCGACTATGAAAATGAATTTATTTCATTCACAGGAACAAACAATTCATGATACACCTTGAAGAGTTAATTAATTGTTTCTGAAGTGGTGGTCTGCATAGCCTTTTTTACTTCATGGGACCAAGCCTTACTCATCGATATCCTATACTTTGATAATTTTATTCAAAATATTGTTTGATTTTTTTACGATTTTCTAAATTCATATAATTATTTTCTTTCCCCTTGTGGAATTTTTAGGAACCAAAAAATGCCCCCATCAAAATGATCCCTCATCAGGATGAAGAGGAGGTGGTTCTAATTAAGAAGAAATCTTGATTTGAATTAAAGAACAAATAATTCTCTCATTTTTTTCTTGATCCAAGGTACTCAATGAGAATTGTTTTGATTGATTTTAAGGTTATATAAAAAACTAAAAATATTTTCTTTTTATTTTCTGTTATCAACAAAATTATTACCTAAGTCTTTCATAGTGTGCACTTTGGCAGGTGTGGATGCTGAAAAAAAGTCTGTAACTCCTAGAGGAAGTTTCGAAATGACAAAGTAAAGTCATATTTGGAATCAGAGACCTGGTCAAGAGGCCCGGCAAGTGGTGCACGAAATAAAGGAGGCCTTGCTTGAAATAAAGTCATGCGTGCAAAGAATCACGGGGATGCGCGCAATTTTGCGCGCCCTGGTTCCTCACGGTGAATTTTTGCGCGCCAACGGTTCCCGGCGTGGAAGATTTTGCATGCCTCCTGGATTCCGCGCCGACCGATGCCTATAAATAGAAGGCGACCCCAAACAGTTTGGGGTTGCAGAATTTGGAAAGGCTCCCGTGAGCGCAATTCGACTCCCCCCACGCGCAATATGACTTCCAGGTAATTCCTCTTTTCTCGCAACCTTCCCCTGGGGTTCACCTTTGCGCACAACTCCACTGGCTTAAGTGAATTTGCCCACTCCTCTGGGTTCTTCCCTTGCGCGTAATCCTTGCCCCGTGCGCACAATCCCCTTCCGTGCACGCAATCCCATGACTTGCGTGAAATACCTTATCTTCGCAATCCTCTGGTCATTTTTCGCGCCATCCTGGTGTTTTTCACGCAAACCTTCTCTTTGCGCGCAACACCCCGGACCCTTTACCTTGACACCCGTTGGCTACCTCTCCATACCGAAACCTGATGTCTTCCATGACGGGAATGTGCGCCATCCGTTGTTTTCCCGTACGGCCTTCCAAGCTTGTAAGAAGTAACCTCAAGTTTCCTTGGGCGGTGTTTTCCATTGCGTTGCTTTTCCTTATGCTTCTCTGCATAAGCACGCTAACGACTATTACTTCTTCGCATAGACACACTAACATTGACCCCTCAATGGTTCGCCCTGTGGCCCCCCCTTCACTATGACCTTGCCAATGCCTTCGCTCCCACAAGGGGTAGAGGGAATTGGTCATGTATGCCCTAGGGGTGTGGAGAGAACCCACCTCATCCAAGATGAAAGACGTTAAACTTCTAAGCACCTCATCCTTAACACATAATGTTAAACTGTGGTCCGGCCCCATGCTTCGCACGTAGGGTCCCCCCCCCATCTTGGGTATTCTTTATGCCCACTCGTCTCCACGGGAATGGAATCATCCTTGCATAGAATGAGATCCTCCTTGTCAGAGTGGATTTTTTCCATGGGGGAAGGGCTGCCTCAGAGCGTAAGCCCCTAGCCTCTCTTGCGGAAGGTTGCACCCATGCATCTCCATACTTCCCCCTGCCAAGGCCAGTGGAGTCCGTTTCCCCTGTACTTTGTCGCACCACGGGCCTCCATCCTGGAGTAAGCCCCGGAACCAAGGGCTGCTAACCACGCGTATGACCCTGTTTTCTCTTTGGGCCGCACAACGCGTAAGCCCCTTTCCATTTCTCATGGACGCACCCTTTGCGATGTGATCATCTGGTCCCTGCTGCCTCTTGTTTCTCACACCGAGCATGCCTCATGTGGTCTTAGAGAGTTCATCGACCATGACATCCTCTTATGGTCCGCCCCAGAGTGTAAGCCCCATCCCAGTGAACTACGTGGACTTTGATCCGTGCTAACACATGGTACATAGGAATCCTCCACGAGGTTTAAGCCCACCACCCGGTTGTTCCGACCTCTCCACATCGGTTCCCCAACCACCATGGTCCGCCTCAGAGCATAAGCCCTATATCCACTCTGGGCCGCCTCAGAGCATAAGCCCCAAATGCTCTCGTCCCACATGACATTAAACTGTATCTCGTACTAGATAATGTTAAACTGTATGTCGTCCCACATGATGTTAAACTGTAAGACCTGAACTACGTGGACATTGATCTGTGCTAACGCATGGTACATAGGAAGCCTCCATGAGGTTCAATCCCATCTCTCAGTTGTTCCAACCCCTTCGCATCGTTTCACCAGCACCATTATGGGCCGCCCCAGAGTGTAAGCCCTGTATTCCCCATCTTGGTCCGCCTCAGAGAGCAACCCCCATGCCTCACACCCACGTCTCATCTTGACTTCCCCCTCTAGCCTAAGTGCCTTGGGAAGCTCATGCCCTAGCCCCAGAGATCTTACTTCCTCCAGGCTCCAATCCATGAATTCATTCTCAAGGAAGTCCCGGCCTGCGCGGGCCTCGTTGCTGCTTCTTGTTCCCGCTGCTGAAGTCCCGGCCTGCGCGGGCCTCGCTGCCTGACGCACCACTGGTTTCCCCCTTCCAGCAGCACCTTGCCTTATCCCCCGTCGCCCGGTTTTCTGCACGAGTAACCTCGAGTTGTCGGACTCACTTGCATAAAAGCCCCTCAGGGTACGTGATGGTCTAGTGTTCGACATACTCGTTTTCTAGGCCAGCTTCAACCCCAGTGGGAGGAAGAGTAATGACGTCACCGGAGTCAAAAGTGGTGAACATCAACCACATATGGCGCAGAACGCATGGATTCTTCTCCTGCCAGACAGCCGTGAATACCTTCTTCGACATTCGTTGGAGGAACCCAAATTGCCTGGCGAATCGGGATGGCACGTAAGGCTCACAGATCACCTTCCCGTCAATCCGAGCCATAAGCACCCCACCCCGAATGATCTGGAAATACTACTGTTATTCCAGAGAGCCTCACCCATTATCCACCATCTGGCTGACCAGGGTGGGTAACGGGCTGAAGTGGATGTTGGTGTGGTTACCAATGCAGATTCTCACGCGCTCCTCATTGAGCGTCATCAGCGCCACCCCGAAAATGTTCAGCAGAGACGGTCACTGGCCATTTCCTGGAGGACAAATGGCATTCGGGAAAGTGTACCCATCGAGATGAGCCGCCACCCAGCCGTGGAAGATCTGGAAGGGGCCACATACTCTCTGAGGTGACCCCCCTCCTGAGATGCGTCCCAGGATGGCATACAACTTGTCTGGAATGGGGACCCCCCAAGTTGAACCATTTGTTGGTAGCCATGGTGCCCACCATCACTAGTGTTGCTGGACGGATGCCCATCCTCACATCCCGCACCGGCAGGAACCACCCGCTCAAGAATGTGGAATGGAACCCGGCGTACCAGACGTTCGAGTCCTGGGTCTCAATGACGCAGAAGCCCCATGATTGGTATTGCCATGCCTCTAGGGTCCTCCATTATGACCCATCCCTTCTCCTGTAAGCCGCGGTTGGGCACCATTTACCCCGTCCCGACATCTTGATGGCCGGATCCTTCTCAAGTAACTGGCTGAACCAGCCCTTGTAGGCAATGTCCTTTAGGAAGTCCTTGACCCCCAACCTCTTTGGCCAGCTCCAACATGTGCCACATCAGCATGGGAATCCGGGACCTATCTTCCCAGGTGTTCTTTGGAGGAACAAAGTCGTCGTATTGGTATCCCTCTAGTGGGATAATTCTGATGTAGTGAACATCCCAGAGACTGATGAAAAATTCCCCATGGTGAAGGTGGAATGTGTTGGTAACAGGAGACCACCGGGTGAATAGATCTGGCCCAAGCTCAGGTTGACGGTGGAAGTGGAACTACGAAGTCCATACCGCCTCAAACAGGCCAATATGCCGCAGTTCATCCCCGAACTGGTCACAAGTATGGTGGACCCAGAACGCCCAGGCCCACTCACCGGTGAAGTTTCCCCCGAACCGTAGGTCCCAATACTTCATCCATCCCTTTGTGTCATCCGTGACGCTCGAATGAAACGTGCTCGCATAGAGGGCCGGAGAATCTTCTGTGACAGGCTCGTCCCCGGTAATGGTCCTGCTCCTCGGGTTCAGGACTTATACGTCCATATGTCTGGTTTCCCTGGCAGGACGTCTGTTGTTGGTGATGTTGTAGCGAGGAAGCTTGTCCTCCCGGGTCACCCATGACCGCGGTGTGTCCACCTCGAAGCCCGGCAGGGGCACCTCCTCCAGGATGCCAAAGTTCCAGAGCGGGAGGTTGTCGGATAGAGGATACATCTTCTGGGCTAGAGTCAGCAGATTGAAAAAGGTTAGGTTATTGGAGACGATCACCTTGGCGCCATAAACCCCCTCGGTTGCCGCCATTTCGGTCCTACGAGCGGCGACTTCCCCCTCATCAACTCGGTTTGCAGCCATCTAGAATATTTCATGAGTTGCACGAAATCAGGATGCAATGCGTGGAATCAGAGAGTGATATGTGAAATATAAAGTGGTGGCGTGAAATCCAGGAGGAGGGCGTGCAACTAGAATGCAAGGTGCGGAATATCCCGAGCAGGCACGCAAGTACGGCCAAAATTCGGAAGGAATTACACACTACCAGAGTGGTTTTACGTACAGACGTGGGATCAATTTCGCACACGAGAGCGGTAAGCCTATCGCGCGGAAAATCACGAGTACGGATTTGGGACCCAACTCCCCTTTTTATAGGCGAGGCTAGGGTTCCACGCTGCGCGGAAAGGGAATTCCGCGTGGATCCGCCGCTTTACGCGCTGCATGGGATGTTTGCACGCTAAGTGCCCAAGAGTGGCCCTGCTTCGGCATTTCGGCATTTCCCTCAGAATCCGACCATTGTGACCTCTCGCCGATCCAATTTCGAGGTGGGACATTTTTGGACACCGAAAAAAATGTCTGTAACTCCAAGAGGAAGTTTCAAAATGACAAAGAGAAGTCATATTTGGAATCAGAGGCCCGGTCCGGAGGCCCGGGAAGTGGTGCACGAAATAAAGGAGGCCTTGTGTGAAATAAAGCCGTGCGCGTGAAGCATCCCCGAGATGTGCACAATCGAGCCGGTGAGGCGCACAATTTTGCGCGTCCTAGTTACTCGCGGTGAAGTTTTGCGCGCTGATGGTTCCCGGTGCAGAAGATTTCATGCACCGCCTGGATTCCACCCCGGCCAATGCCTATAAATAGAAGGCGACCCCAAACGGTTTAGGGTTGCGGAATTCGGAACGGCTCCCGTGCGCGTAATTCGACTCCCCCTGCAGGCACGATGAATTCCAGGTAATTCTTCTTTTCGCACAACCCTTCCCCGGGGTTTGGCTTTGCGCGCTACTCCACTGGCTTAATTGAATTTGCCCGCTCCTCCGGGTTCTTCCCATGCGCGCAATCCTTCCCCCATGCGTGCAATCACCTTCCGTGTGCGCAATCCCATGACTTGCACGCAATCCCCTATCCGCCCAATCCTTTGGTCCTATTGCGCGCCATCCTGGTGTTTTGCATGAAAACCTTCTGTTTGCATACAACACCCCGTACCCTTTCCCTTGACGCCCCTCGGCTACCTCTACGCACCGACACCTGATGTCTTCCCTTCCGGGCATGCGCGCCATGCGTTGTTTTCCCATACGGCCTTCCAGGCTTGTACGAAGTAACCTCAAAGTTCCTTGGGAAGTGTTTCCCGTTGAGTTGCTTTGCCTTATTCTTGTCCGCATAGGAACACTAACGGATATTGCTTCTTCGCATATCCACGCTAACGTGGACCCCTCAATGGTTCGCCCTGCGGCCCCCCTTCACTACAGCCTTGCCGATGCCTTCCCTCCCACAAGGGGTAGAGGGCATTGGGCATGTAAGCCCTAGGGGTGTGGAGCGAACCCACCTTGTCCAAGCTGCTGGACGTTAAACTGCTAAGCACCTCGTCCTTAACACATGACGTTAAAATGTTGTCTAACCCCGTGCTTCGCATGCATGGTCCCCCCCGTCTCGGGCATTTTTTACGCCCACTCGTCTCCACGGGAATGGAATCTTCCTCGCATGGAATTAGATCCTCCTTGTCGGAGTGGCATTTGTCCATGGGGGAAGGGCTGCCTTAGAGCGTAAGCCCCTAGCCTCTCTTGCAGAAGGTTGCACCCATGAATTTCCGTACTTCCCCCTGCCAAGGCCAGTGGAGTCCATTTCCCACTACGCTTTGTCGCACCACAGGCCTCCATCCTGGAGTAAGCCCCGGAACCAAGGGCCGCTAACCATGCATCATCCCCTATTTCCACTTTGGGCCGCTCAACGCATAAGCCCCTTTCCGCTTCTCACGGACGCACCCTTTGCGATGTGATCATCTGGTCCCTGGTGCCTATTTTTTCTCACACCGAGCATGACTCATGTGGGATTAGAGCGCGCATCGACCATGAAATCTTCTTATGGGCCGCCCCAGAGCATAAGCCTCATCCCAGCGAACTACGTGGACTTTGATCTGTGCTAACGCATGGTATGTAGGAAGCCTCCACGAGGTTAAAACCCACCACCCGGTCATTCCGACCTCTCCACGTCGGTTCCCCGATCTCCATGGGCTGCCTCAGAGCGTAATCCCCATATCCACTTTGGGACGCCTCAGAGCGTAAGCCCCAAATGCTCTCATCCCGCATGACGTTAAACTGTATCTCGTCCCGCATGACGTTAAACTGAATCTTGTCCCACATGAAGTTAAACTCTATGCCATCCCGTATGACGTTAAACTGTATGCCATGAATCACGTGGACTTTGATCCGTGCTAACGCATGGTATGTAGGAAGCCTCCATGAGGTTCAATCCCATCGTTCAGTTGTTCCGACCCCTTCGTGTCGGTTCACCAGCACCATTATGGGCCACCCCAGAGTGTAAGCCCCGTATTCCCCATCTTGGGCCGCCTCAGAGCGTAACCCCCATGCCTCACACCCACGTCTCATCCTGACTTCCCCCTCGACCCCACATGCCTTGGGAATCTCATGCATTAGCCCCAGAGATCTTACTTCCTCCAGGCTCCAATCCATGCGTTCATTCTCACGGGTCACCTCTTCAGGTGTCCCACCGTACCACCGAACTACGCGGAATTCTATTCCTTGACATGGGGATATATAGGAAGCCTCCACGAGGTCCAATCCCATCACTCCATCATCCATCCTGATCCTTACCCGGGCCGCCACATCCCGGTGAGATCATGCCACCCCATCCCACTCCATGGTATCTGGGAAGCTGCCCACGTGCTGGCCCCAACATTGGTGTTCCCCCTAGGGGGTCCCTCAATCTGATCCACTCTCAATGTTTCGATTAGTCCGATCCATCTCCACAAGACGTTAAACTCACAGAATACCCCGTGTTAAACATGGGAAGCTGAGGAAAACCTCAGATGTTACACAATCCCTGTGTTCTATGTGGGATGCCTCAGGCTTCCACACCCTCGATAAGCCCTGTGATAAGGGACAGAAGACAGACATTCAAATCCCCAGCGTCAATACATGCCAACGACACCCCAATGCGACCATTTTCCTCACCGAAGGTTGCGGCCCCGACAAGACCCCTTAGAGAGTCTCGACAGAAGAAGCGTAATTAACTGGCGTCCATGCAGATATGGCACTAGGAACGAGCTTTATGAACCCATCTTAAATCTATGAGGGAGACCCGAACTAGGTGATGAGCTCTGATGAGGAATCCACAGAAGGAAGAACTGACATCCCATCATCCCGGTTTCGATCAAGGAGTAGATGTCCCTGATCAAGGAACAGATGATGCTTGCCTTTGGAAAGTAGGAATGTGGGGCAACAAGCAGCACGTCCTCCCATGTGTGATGGACACGCACGCGCGCCCCGGCGTAAAAGCGTCGGAAATAGCAGGTATAACATGGATTTCACTTATGCCTTCATTTGAAGGTTTTTAACCTTAACATGTTTCATGTCTCCTTTTTATTGCTTTATTTTTGAGTAAACCATGCAAAGTGTAGGTTTAGAATGATAGTACTCAACATTTACCTTGGGTTCCCTTTATGAGTTTTCAACCTGGCATGTTTTTCGTCTATTTTTTATGGGATGTTTAGAGTATTCCAAATTATACCAATTTCATTACTGTCTTAGATTGAAAAACATTGATCATAAATTATAGGCAAGGGCCTTGACAAATCTAATTGACTGAGAGTGTAAAAATATTTTTCATACATGAATGATGGAATTTTCTCAAAACAATTTTATTTGGTGATTTTTGAATCCAAGACATGATATAGGGAAAGTAAGTGAGGAGTAACAATAATAATAGTTTCCAACATGATGTTTTTGGGCATACAGAGGTAGGAAAATCCTCTCTTAGGAATTAATTTTACTTTAAATGATTTGATGTTTTTGTTGGTGACTTATGGAGATCTAATTAGGTCATAATTTTCACAGTCAAAAAAAGTTTTCCACATGAAACATGTTCTCCATATCTGTTGGAAAAGTATTTTTTTTGGAAATTAAGATTTATAAAAAACATGAAGAGTGGATTGTTGAGGGAATGATGTCTGTAAATGACAAGATAAAATATATTAGCATTGATCATGAATGTGAAACCAATCCCCCAAAAAATTTGACTTGTGTAAATGATGTTTAAATAATAGAGTAATTTAATTTCATGATACTATGACATGGGTGATGCAGCTTAACATATTACAACTAGGATATTCAAGACATAACACTAATGGTTACATTTCTGTAAATGAGGGATAAACAATTCCCCCTTTTCTGGGTAATCTAACCAAGATTAATCTATCATCTTTAGGAATGCACGAGTGAAGTGTGTAAATTGTAATCTAAGGGGTTTCAAATATGAAGAGTTATGTGGGATGTAAACATCATTTAAGGTGTAAAAAGGTAGGAAAAGACTCACTTGGGGAGGGATTTTTTTGGCTGAAAAGCCTTTTTGTGGGAAACTTATACAGATCTAACTGGGGAATGATGTGCATCATAAAAAAAATTAGGACACTGACCCTCCATTTATGATGGTTGGGGAGGTTTAAAAGGATTTGGTCCTTTCCAGAAATAGAGTATAGTTTGAAAAAAGATAGTTCCTGTACATGAAGGGGGACTTCAAAGTAAACATTTCCATATAATTGGTAGATTCATTTACCTTATATTGGTCTGACCCAAAAAAGGAAGTATTTTTTTATTGATATGGCTAGGTCCAAGATATGTGGTCCATACATTACTACATATCTCATTGAAACATGAATCTAGGAATTCATATTTCTAGGAAGGTTCCCCATTAAATTCCTACACATACATAGGTAATTAGACATTTTTTTGAATTTGATCTCACCAATAGGGAGTGGATCATATTGGAATCTCCTATGAAGATCTACCTCATACATTGGAATGTGGTGGAATTTTTTTGTCGTGTTTAGAAACATTCTATACAGGTCTAACCCAAACACTTGAAAAGAGGAGAAATTTTTACCTCATCACTAGACCAATTATATAAGGTTCAATAATCACTACATATCTTGGAACAATTGGAATATAGCTATGTATATTTATTCTATGTTTCCCCATGTAAGTCTAAAAAATGGACATAGAAGGGGTATTTGTAATTTTTACTATGGATAGACCCACAATTAAAAATTTGTGTGTCACTATATACCCTATTATGGTACGAATCTATCCACACTTTGTCCTTTATATCATACAGTTTAGTATCAAGAAACATGGACATCATCAATGTTGTTTAATGTCATGCGGTAAGGATGACATGGAGTCTTCCAGTTTAATTTAATATGGTTAGGATACTTTTTCATAGAAACCAAGAGTTCCAAGAGGCTAATTGGGGCATGATGTTTAGACTTTCCATGGATGTGAGGGGGAAATAAAGTTTAAACATTAATCTAGGGGATTCTCTAATTAGTTTAAATGATATGGGGCATGGAATCCATTGGGGAATTAAAAGATAGGAAAATAATCTCTCAGGGATGAATTTTCTTTTCTTGGACAAAACATTTTTTTGGAAAACTTATACAGAGTCAATTGTGGAATATTTTGAAAAGTCAATAAAAGGTGTCCCTAGGTAACTGACCCTCCATCTCTAATGACCATAAAAATAATTTTCAGATCTGAAATTTATCGAGTTGTAGAGTTGGGAAAATAAATGGAATGTGTATGAGCACACAAGAAATGTTCTGATCATGATTGGTCATGAAATGTGAAATTACCTAAATATATCCAACTCATATCTTGGGGGGTCATTTTCTCTTCCATAACAGGTCCCTCAAAGAGGAAGTAAAACTTTAGGACTCCTGCATGGATCCATAAATTCATATAGAATATGGAGAAATAATTTTTTTTGTTTCCTCCATGGATGGGACTTGGAAAAAGGGCCTAAGAATCACTTTGTATCTATTCTAAATTAAAATCAACCTACATGTAGTTCTTGAGGTACCATACAGGTTTTTGTCGCGTGGTAATGAATTAGGTTCCATGATGAGAAGAGAAAATATTATGGTTAGACCCACGACTAAATATTTAAGAATCACTACATATCCTATGTAGATAGGAATCAATAAATACGTATTTATTAAAAATTAGAGTATTTTAACAACATGTAGTATGAAAAATAGGTGAAACTATATGAATAGAGATGGATTTTGGGGATCTTGGTAGTTATTGATCATTTAGTAAGGATGTTTTCCTTGAAGTTTATTGTAATGTGGTAAGGAAAAATTATTTTACTTTAAATATCTTTCTACCAGTACCATTTAAACCTTAATGTGGGTTAATACACATTGGAAATTTAGGGAATCCCCTACCAAACCTCTTAATCTCTCAAGATCTATGATTTGGGTGAGAAACAAGGGGTGTAAAAGCTTTATCAATCACATAGAGGTCATAAAATGAAAGATATGATCATTTCGAATTTGTGGTAGATGGACCTGGATGTATAATCCATGAATCACTACGTATCCAATATGGAAAAGAATTAATATATACATAGTTAATGAAAGGGGTATCCCTATACATATCAGTCTCATACACAGGGATGGATAATTTTTTCCTTCGTTGTGGCTAGACCCATGATTGGAGATCAAGAAATCACTATATATCCTATGTTCATAGTAATTAAGCCATGCATTATTCTGAAGGGGAACTATCTGAACTGGTCTGATCCATATTCTAGGGGGAGGGGATGTTCACCCATATTTTTGGGTTAGGCCAAAGACATAGGGTTCAGAGTCACTAAGAATCCCATTAGATGGGAATTAAGACACATTTAGTTCCCTATGTTCTTCTACACACAGATATAAACCATGAACAAAGTGATGGAATTATTCTTGAATTGGTCTAGTATTTTGGACCTTCTTTGAAGTCCTATTCCATGATATAGTTCGTATAAAGGAGAGGATACATTTATTTCATATCATAGTTAGGCCCAGGGCATAAGGTCCAGATTCCAATATGTATCCTATAGGATTGGAATCAACCCACACGTAGTTCTTGATGAAAATATCCATATGTAAGTCAGGACAATATATAGGAAGGTTTCACTTTTTAATTGTTGTTATACATCCCATGAATAGAAATCTTGGAATTTCTACCTATCTTGTCTGGACAAGAATCAATCCATATGTAGTTCTTGAATATTTCTCCCTCTAAAGATTAGAATCATACATAAGTAGGAGGAAATTTTTATCCTTCATCATGGATAGACCCCTGATTGGAGATCCAGGAATAACAACATATCCTATGTGAATAGGATTGAAGCCACTCATAGTTATAGAACCCCATGTAGTTTAACATCATGCTCTGAGTATGGAGGTAACCCAATGTGAAATAGGGGGAATGTTGTTGCTGATCCCAAGAATGGAAATCTGAGCATCGCTATGTATCCTGCATGAATAGGAATCAAGAAGAACATATTTATAAATTAGAACTCTATGTGAAGGTCTGATCCATATTCAAGGGGGTATTATCCCCATATTTTATTGTTGGGCCTAGGGTAAAGGTTCTAGGCATCACTATGTATTTCACAGGATGATAATCAAGACACATGTAGTTCTTGATAGAAAGACCCCTACACAGGTCTTGCCCATACACACGAGGAGTTTTTTAATTTTCTAGATGGGACCAAGACATAGGTCCTAGTCATCACAACATATCCCATATGATGAGAATCAAGTGACACATAGTTCTCAATGTGATTCCCCAAAAATATTTGACTCATGTATACAGAGGTGATATTTTCTTGAAATGGAATTATATTTAGAACCTACTTTGGGTTCCACTGTATTGATTTGGTTTGTTTGAAGGGGAGAGTACATTTTGTATATTTCATAGTTGGGATCTAGACATGAGATCCTAGTGTTATTACGTACCCCATGGAATTTGAATAATGTCATATATAGTTCATGATGGAATTCTCCCCATATAGGTTTGGCTCATATACAAGGATGGGAATTTTTTTTTCAGGTTTCCAAACAAGGTGGTAGAATAAAGGGAACACTATGAATCCCAAAGGATGCGAATCAAGAAATAAGTTGTTCTTGAAAATGGAATGGTAAATGATTAATGTTGAATAATATTCCTCTTAGTATAAGACACCATACACCGATTCTATTTTACGTCATTCAATGAGGACATTGGGGTTATGCAGTTTATTGTATTGTGAAATAAGAAACATACCATGTAGTTTAACTTCAAATGATTAGAAAAAAGTTCATATAACTGTGGGAAGGATGATTTTGTAAACTAGTGAGAAAAAAAATATTGATGGTAAAATAGGCCCAAATTCGAAAGGATTAAAATAAAATCATCCCATGGATGGATGAAAATTTTAAGCTAAGTCTAATGTAAGAAATTTAGGGTTCACTATGTATCTTGTGATGATAGGAATGAAGCCAGACATAGTTATAGAGAAATAAAATCTCTACATGGATATGAATCTCATGTAGTGGATATGACAATTTTTCTTTCCCCACCTAGATCCAACTCATATGCAATGTATTTTTGATAGAAATGATGAATCATATGAAGTTTAATGTCATGTGGTGAGGACTTTTACTCCTATTTTAATGTCAAAGAGTTTTGACCAAGGGGAGAGAAATCTAGGAGGGTTATGCATGATTTAGTATCATAAAAAACCCAACATATATAAGGTATAAAGAGCCCATCATAATACAGATGCATTAATGTGGTTGATTAAATAAAATCTTGAGTTGTGGTGCTACAACATGGGTTTCTAGTTTTATGGTCATGGAATTTGGACCTAGTGTAGGATGAATCGTAAAAAGTAATTTATGGCATAAAAAAGTGAAAAAAATGATGTGAGTGAGGGCCAATGAGGCCTAGTGTCACACCACATGTTCCTAGCCAGATTCTACACAGTTTAAAGTGATGAATCTTTGACTAATATACACATTTTTAATTTCATATGGTAATTAAGATAAAATTTATGAAGTTTAAAGTCATGAAACAAGGATTATTCACAATTAATTTTAATTCGATGAGATTAGGATGCTATACCCTACAGTTTAACTTCATGAAATCAAGATGGAGGTTTTATGGTTCACATGTAACACATTATTAAGAACCTTATGTTGGTGGGTTTTGTGATGAGATATATATCCATCTAGATCAAAGAATAATATCCATTGGAGTAGAATTTTTGTATGGAATATGCCCCCTTCTATTTTGGATCCAGCTTTGGAGGTTTATTTCAGAGTATCATTGGTGTTTTGAGAACTAACACCATCTCTCCTTTGAAAAAAGACCAAGGAAATTTTTTTTGTTAAAAGATCATAATATACTATTTTTTGAACCTCCCAATAGTGAAAGTTATGAAATAAATTTTCATCTAGTCAGTCTAATTAATACAACTATTTATGGGATTACTCATTTTTGGATAACTAATCATAGCTAGAAATGTGGAGAAAGGGTAATTAAACTTTTATGGGAAGAACCGCCTCTATCCCATATACTTATGAGTTTGGGGTTGCCTTTGTGGCAGTGCATGTCATGGTCCAGTAAGCCCATAGATAATGGAGGACATTTCCAAAAATGAATTATTAACCTTATCTATAATCTTCTAAAGAATATTGGATAGGGTCTTGATGAAATCTTATATCTTTCTTGTTAGCCCCAACTTGGTAATAGGATAAAAATTTGGACTAAATTCTATACTCTTGATACAGTTTCTCCAATTCAATAGAACATAAATTGGTGATATTTTTAGTTAGTATTACAAGATGGAAAAAAATATGGTGATGATGTTGTCTTTCACAAAGCTGAAAATGTTCCATATCGTGACCTCTTTGAGGTGTATGGCTTCTTCACATTTTTAAAATTATTTGGTTTCTGTGAGAATTTATATTAAATAATTAATTATATCTCGAGGATATGGTCCCTTGACATCAATACACAATATAGAAAATGGCTAGAATTAATTATATTTGTGAAGTAACTATGGGGGTTGGTAGATGAAGTTGGAATAAACCTTAAAATAATGTTAGTTTTTTGGTGAATTTAGTATTGTCCAATGTTACATTGGGAAATTATTATACAAGCCTTAAAATTTGAAGGGAATTCTTGGATCATGTTTGGTGGTAACTATGGGATACAATTTTCAATTTCTTCATGATAATATAAATATCTTCTCCATCTATTGACATGAGAAATACCCCATCAGAGTACCATTTATAGAGGACCTTTTCCTAATTCAAGTAGTCATATAAAACATTGTTGATTTCATATCTTCACATTTTCTCTCTCCCAAACCTATCACGTGGGGGATCTCCCTTTTGAAGGTATTCCATAATGGTTTTCATCCTATTTGTAATAGGACAATATAATTTTCGGATTGGGAAAATCTCATTGATTTATTCTATGTTGGCCGGAACGAATGGTGAGACCATCCCATAGTGCACAATGCTTATGAGTATTTCATCCGAGTCTGAATTGAATAGATACATGGCTTCATTTTATACTATTTCATCTTAGGAATTTTGTGATCCCGAGACATATTTCAATGTTAGAAACAAAATCCACCTTTATTAATCAAACACGATTTATCAGGGGGATTAGCTCTTTATTTTTGATATAATAATCATCATTAACCTTCTTGATGACTAATTCCAAATTTCCTTTTATATTCAAGTGATTTAATTATATCTGATGTTCTATCTCTACCCTTATAATGAGATCCTATTAAAAGGATTCACTATTAGTTCACCCCTCCGACAGTTTGAAAGAGTAAGGTAGAACTGCCTTTTCAAGAGAAATAAGAATTACTCGTAGCCCTACTTTGCTGAGTTTTAGGTCTTCCATTCTCTTTCCTGTTGAGCTTCCAAATATACTTTCATCTTCAAGTTATTTTATTATACCTAAATGTTTATCTCAATCTCTACAATTAAATCCTAATATAATGATTCATTTTTCATACACCCCTCCGATTGTTGGAATGAGTAAGGAAGAAAAGCCTTTGCTAGAGAATTGAGAATGACTCCCATCCCCACTTTTCTGAGCTTGGGGTCTTCCATTCTCTTTACTATCAAGATTATGGATTCACCATCAAATAGAATCTCTTATATATGATGGTCATATTTTATATGGAAATCCTCTTCATTAGGTAGTTCAGTATCCATTCAAGTCATCTCTATTGAGGGGTTATCGACCATGAATGTTTCAAATACCCATCCTATAACCACTTTTTAAGACACAAACTGAATGTAAAACTACTACTAGATTAAAAACCACCATGATAGAGGTATATTCAACATCACATGGAAGAGAATATATTTTAGTGGGTTTCTACGAGAGACCAAATAGAACATGTGATACAACAATTAGTTCCTCAATTTTTAGACTATAAATATTATCCCCAGGTAGCTGTTATCTATATTTGAATAATGAATCATGGCATCAATCATGGTTCAGATGAGGTATCTGAGAATATATTTTATACTAGAATCATTCTTTTCTACAATGAATGAAACTAGTGATTCCTCTATGGATATCACATAAAAAATGAATATTCCTCATTTTACATGGAGTAGTGGAACTAGAGGGACTATGATATATTTCTTTATCCTATCTAATTCCTACTAACAATCATCAGTCCACTAATATGTAAGAACTTTTTTCACCACCCTAGTGAAGGTAAAACATTTAAGTTCAATGTTGTAAATGAAGCACCAAATGTAAGCCAGTTTTACAGGAATTTATCTCCAATCAATGAGATTGGGAGGAGGAGACATGCTAAGGATAATATTTTTCTTCTCAGGGTCTAATTTGATGCCATGATGGAATATAAAAAATCCTATAAAATTCTTTGAGGTAACACCAAAAGGAAATTTCAAGGGGTTCATTCATAGGATGTGTTTTCCCAGTTTGGTAAAGAATATTTCAAGATCCACCTGGTGTTTTGAGCATTCTTGAGATTTAACCACCAGTGAATCAACATACACTTCAATAAACATTCCTAGGATGGGTTTGAAGATGTGATTCATGACACATTGGTACGTAGAAATGAACTTATTAAATCCAATGGTAATTACAAGATATAATTATAATATCTATGTGGAATTGAATGTGGTGGATTGTTCATAATCTTGGGAAATTTAGATTGGGTTATATCGTGAAAAGACGTCCATTAAGGATAAGGACTTATTTATAGAAATTGCATGGTTTTTTAGTTCCTTAATTGAGATAGGGAAATCATCCTTCAGGTAGTGTTGATTGAGATCTTTGAAATCAATGAAAAATAATATTTTTATATTCTTCTTTTTGAGGGGGACTATATTGGAAAACCACATGGGATATTGTACCTCTTAAATGAGGCTGAATCTGATGATATTTTAAACTTCATCCTTTATTTTCATAGCATGTTTGGGGTTCACCCTTCTATTTTCTTATTTATAGACAAGGTGGTCCTCTGGTAGGCTGTGGTTGTGAGTGGCCACCTCATGATCATTCCCTATAATTTATGTGTAATTAAAGGTGAATAAATATCATTGATGCCTTATAAATGAGGTATATGACTCTTTCTTGTCTGAAGACATGGATGCACTAATCATGGAGTGCCATAGCCCTCCTTATGTACCCATATTTATTTCCTTGAGTTAATAAATAGTGGTAGATAATTCCTCCTCAAATGCTGGTGGAGTGTTCCACAGGGTCCACCTCTTCATCATTTTTCTCCTCTGCATCATATTCATCTTATTTTGATGGGGAGAAAAGTATTAGGATGAGTTATCCAGAGTTAGGAGAGGAGTAAATATCTTGATATTCAGAAGATGAAGAAAATTCCCCTGACACATCTGATACTGGGGTATTTCCAAAAGACTTTAGAGAGGATGGAATGAGAGACAAAGGAGTGTATTTATCCTCTTTGGTTTATCAGACTCCCTCTTCTACCTTAGTGGTTGAGGCTTGGAATTCCTAGAGCTATGAGGATGGACTGAAAGAATTCTAATATGATATTTCACCATTTTCTTGAGGTTCAGTAGTTTTTTCAACATTTTTAGACTGAGTGGTCATAACTAAAATCAGGAGGACTATTGGATATGAATATGTATTTTGGATTCAGTTGATCGATATAGTTGATACGTAGAACATACTATTTTCTGAGCTATTTTAAGTGGTCAGCTATGATCATTTCAAGATTGTTGGATGTGGTGACTCAACCAACACCATCAACCAAGTTATGTTTACCTTTACCTTATAGAACCATGTATTGATATAATTTGAATCATAGGATTTGAATGGGGCCTTATCGTTGTGAAGCGTCTTATTTTTTCTACCACCATCAAACATTTTTACTAATTCTTATTGCTCTGGAGTTCCCATAATTGGATCACAATTGGATGAATAGTGGGTTAAATGTTGTTCTAGGTCACCTGGTCCATTGAATATAAAAAATATAGGACTCCCAAAGTTTGTTGGTGGTGGTGGTGTCACTCGCCGATCTGGGGTAGGGTTTCTATTCCACCTATAATCATCCACACCACTTCTATATGGCTTCTAATCGATCTACCAATGACTTCATGGTGTTGATAAAACCTTAATGATTTTTATGTTGAACCTGATAATGGATAGGTGCAGTGAGGTGTAGGATTTTACATGCCTACTCTTCCAATATTTGGTACATTTAACAAACCAGTGACATATTTTGTTGATTTTTATGAACCCATTCTGACTATCTCTTTAATGGAGGGAAATCAATATATTCATCCATGACTAGGTCAAGGTGAGTCAATGGTCTCGACACTGAGTTCAGTGAAGTTCCCATCCATGATTAAATCACCGAGATGAATACTTGTTGTTGATGTATGACTTCTAGTAGTGTACATTGAAACTCTACCTGAGGAGCATATTTGGTAGGTAAGCTACATCAGAGTAGCTTAGCGTTGACTCTCCTCAACTCTTTAATTTATTCCTTCTGCTGACCAAATATTTCTTTAAGTGTAGAGAGATATTTTTCATCATGGTGAGGAGGTGGGTTATATATGGTATTGGTTTTATTCTTCTCTATAGTAGAGATTTTTTAAGGGGATAATGAAGGATTAATCAATGGAGAACTCAGATTCAGGGTGACTCTATGGTTCCAGGTAAGTATACCTTCATTCTCAGTGTGGATAGGATTCCAGGAAGAACCATAATCTCATTGATCTTTTTTATTTGAACCATTTTTGGTCTTTTATACAGGATTTAATCCATGACATTCACTGATGCATTAATTATTGTGGGTGTTGTACTAGATACCTAATTGTAGGAGAGATGTTTTCATCATTTTTTATATATCTTCCTTATATTCTGGGATCCCCATCTAGATTCTTGGTGAAGTGTGACTCAGATGGAAACGCTATGTAGTATTTACATGTGTCTCCCTTCTAGAAAAAATGTGTTGTGAAGTGGGATAGATCTAGATACATACTTACTTGTTTTCCTCTGAAAAAGTGAAAAGACCGATTTCTATTGAGGGGTGGTCGAGGTAAAAATGAACCCAGATCTACGGGTTAGTGATGCTCTTATTCTTTTGATATCATACATGAGAACAATTTTTTTTTCTTATAATGGTAATTTGTGTTAAAAATTCCCCCAGATATGTAGTCTGGGGCTGATCTCGTACTTCGACAACTACTAATTGTAAAACCCCGAGATTTTTTCAATTGCTTTTCTAAATTTATTTATGATTATGATATTTTTCATTTCATGTCAAATTAAATATATATATATATATATACATATTAAAAAACTAAATAAAATATTTATCTCATAGGAAACTGACATGGCTTGAACTACACACAATACTGACCTGGACTGCGCTACACACAATACTGATTTGGCCTACGTTATAGACAACACTGAGTATCTACAAATCATCACTTTATTATAATTTTTTTGAAATGATATAATTAATTACTAGCTGTTAGAAATAGTAATATAAATATAAAGAACTAAATTTTCAAAATATTTTATAAATTTTTATATACAAATATAACATATTGATAATGAAAATATGTTTTTTGGTAGTCCTTTTATGGTTAATTATATAGTTTTCTGGAATGAACCAATTTTAATAATAAAAATAATTTGAGTAACATTTAGAAATTTAATTTGATAAAATAAACTTCATTTTTGAACTTGGAATTCTAGAATTATCTTAAGGTGAATTTTTGATATTTTTTTTGAGAATCTTCATTTTTGAATGTATAGTAAAAAATAATGATTTTAGGTTAAAATAAAATTTCGGTTTTATTAATTTTTTATGTTAAAATATATATTTTTTTACATTAAAATTAAGTCAGTTATACATATATTAATTTAATTTATTTCATTAGAATAAATTTCACTTTTAAATTGAATATAACAACTTAATACACTTTTGAACTTCTTTCTACTTTAAAGATCCTTAATTTCACCCCGTTTGCAGGATTTTCATTAATCTTAATTTTTCCTCTTCAGTGAATTGAATTTTGAAAAAACAATATAAAATATAATAATATTTATAATATTTATATTCTAATAAGATCAACTTAATTTTTTTTCTAAAAATATTACTAAAAGTGATTAAAATTAATCACAACAAATATGGTTAAATTAAGCATAATTAGAGAGTAAAATATAATCTTAAGGTCCCAAATAACCTATAAACTTTTTAAAAACCCATTTTATGGACATATTTAGAACAAAAACCTTCCATTATTAATATATGTTTCTTTGGTATGATTTTATTGGGTAATAACATGTGTACACTTAACTTGTTTCCAAAAATTTCAAGTGAGTCATTTTCCTTCCCTATAAAGGCCACCACCTCTAACTCTTCTTCAAACATATCAAAACTATTAGGTTCACACAATATCATACTAATATAATTACCAAAATCCCCACATTACTCATTTAATCCTACCTTTAAACATAATTTTTTTAAGGAAGGATTTTTGCACAAACCAAATGGAGTTACCCGATTAAGAGGTAACACCTTATCTCAAGCTCCTTTATTTCATTTTCATTATCCACCCACTCCAATATCTTTATTTAATTATTTTATAAAAACAAAAATATCCTCAATAGTGTAGTTATATTTATTCTAAGTATTATACCTACACTTATACACATATCCATCTAATGGGTAATAGACATACTGTTTATGTGTACGATGAACTACCGCCTCACAAAACGCAGATTGTTCAAATTTTTCTTACCCTATCTCATGGTTGAAATTATAATGAAAATTATATTTATATATGTCATATATTAAATTTATTTATTTATTTAATCTATTTTTATTTTTTTAAATCAAAAATCTTGTTTACTTTCCATTTTGAGTTAATATGATAATTTTATTTGAGGAAGTGTGGACTACCTCCACCTCAACATGATATGACTCACTCATACACTACATGGATTATATTAAGGATTTATTTGTGGAATATATATGATATATATGATATCAAAAATCTAATATAATAATTACACACACACACACACATATACACACACACACACACATACACAGACACACACACACACAAATATATGTCTTTAACTTCTTTTTCATTCAACACGAAAATTAAACGAGAATAGTGTTCAAGCGTACGTACTACGTACCGTCTCCATGAATTGTGTATTCCCTTTCAAACATATATATTATTTATATTATTAAAATACAAATTTACTATATATAAATTTTATTTATATAATTATTTACATACTTGAAATAATATTATAAGTATAAAGACCAAATATATAACAACTTAAGACAAATGTGAAGAATAAAGTGAATATTACCCAAATTGAAACCTTAACATATGATGGTTAAATAGTGGGTAATATAAGTTCATTATAATACAATATATGGTATTATATATAATAATATATTTCTTTAAAATATTTAAAATAAATTTATATATATTATACTTGTGGTTTGAATGAGTACAACTAGAGTGAAGACAGAAGGTAAGGGTATTTTATGTCACTTTTTATTTCTCATGAGATAAATGCTATGTTAGCCACTCATTGGGTTTTTGTTATATATGTACTTACCATTATTTTATTCTATGTATTATATTATTAAATTTTTAGGAATCACATATACATTTTTTGATCTTTCTTTTATGGAGAATAAGTTTTAAAAGATATCAAATCGGTGAATTAGTTTTATCTCAATTTTCGTTCTTTGAGACTCATGCTTTGTTATAAAAATAAATTCAATTTGAGCTGTATATAATCCAATTTTAAATGTTATATCATTAATTTAATTCTTTTCTACTGTTACATGGATAATACGAACCCATGTGACCATATTCTAAGAGTTTATTGAGATAATCTTATCACTTTTCAAGATTGTTTATGTTTATGCTTCCTTTGATAAAATATTACGATCCGTATCTGAAGCAAATTAATGAATTTTATTATCCTTTGGTTATTCATGATTAAATCATATATTTGAACAATTTATTCCACTATTTGGTACATAAGATAGTTAAGAAACGTTTTTTTACAAAATCCCCACATTACCCTCTCTTCGGATGACAATCTTCTTGTCACTTTTTGAACGAGGAATTTTTCTAACGTTTTTTCCGTGAAAAATGAATGTTATTTTAAACACGTATTCCATGTAAGGATTTATCCACCATAAATCCTTTGAAGATATATTTTTATGTTTAAAGGTAATTTTTTATGAAAATGTGTTTAAAATATTTTTTTTTGGGAAAATGGCATTCAAAAAATTTTCAAGATCCTTTTATAAGTTTTTAGGGAAAATGGTTTTCAAAACAATTTCAATATTATTTTATATGTCTTTAAGGAAAATGGATCCCAAAAATTTTTCAAGCTTATTTTTTATTTTTTCTTGGAAAATTGATTTAAAAATGTTTTCAGGCCTTATTTATAAATTTTCAATGTATTTTCAATAAACTAGTTTCAAAAAAAATTCATGATTTCATTATATGTTCTCAAAGTGGTTTCAAAGAAAAACGTTTTTAAAATGTTTTAACTATTATTTTATAAGTTTTCAAGGGAAAAGGTTTTCAAAAAGATTTCAACATTTTCAAGGTATTTTCTAAGAAAATGATTTTCAAATGGTTTTATGTGATAAAAATAACTTTTCAAAGAAAAAAAATGAAATTTTCCTCAAGAAATATTCTTAAAACATATTTCAAAATTATTTTCCATCAAAGATACCATCTATTGAGGTTACTCATGACCTTTTTGGAAATGATGTAAGGGATCTATTCATATTATTTCTATGAATGGGTTATGCTTAATGTCATTGTCTTTATGAAATCTATTTCTCTTTCATTGGTTTTGATTAAGTATAAATGGTTATGAAACTTGTATGATTTTCTATAGGTTGCTATATTTTTACATTTTTTTAATACCCATTTCATTGCATGGGTTATGATATTTTTGTTTATAATTTTTTGGAATAAGTATGTATGATTTTACTATTAGATGTGTGAGACCTATATGTCACTCCAATGCATTGGGTAATTATTTATATCTTATTATATTGACTAAGATGGTATATGGAATGAACCCTGACTACCAAGATGGCCATGAGAGTGAACCATGACTACCAAAATGGTATGAGGAGTGAGATGATTCTATTAATATGTTCATTGTAGTGAACCATGACTACCAACATGGCATGGGGAGTGAATCCATACTTCCAAGGTGGTCTTGGAAGCGATGCCTTGGTCAATATATAAATCATATTATATGATTATCTTTGTGCCACAATTCCATGTTTGATTCCTATGTTATTATTTCAAGGAATACGTTATTTATTTCCTTAATACTCCTTCCCTATAAATTGCCAATATTTATTCTATGATTCATGTATATGATATTTAATATGTAAGGTGTGATCTTATATTATTATGATCATGTTATTATACGCTTATAACCATGATTATGCTTACATATGTCCCTTATTTACCCTTATTGAGCATTTTATCCCACCCCTTTATTATGTTTTATTTTCCCAAGTAATGAAGAATGGTTTTAGGTAGAAGTACTAAAGGAAGATATATATATGGGAGATGATGAAGATATTTCACCAGGATAGAATATTTGTTTCCATGATTCCAAATACACTAACCAATTACGGTCCACAACCATGTATTTTTATAATGTAATGAATATTCATTTAAAATTGTGTAATATCTATGTACATCAATCATAGGTTTCAATAGTTGGTATCAATGTAAATGTTTATTCAAAATTTGGAAACTAGGATAAGGAAACATTAATGAGATCCTTATGTATACTTCTAAGGATATGTGAGGGAATGTATCTATGTATAAGTATAAGGATGAGTTAACATTTTGGAAAATATCTTGAAATTTTGGTAATGGATATAGTGAGAGGATTCATAGAAATAAATCTATTTCTGGATGTTACAAGCGAATGTGGATCTAGAACAGATATACCTAGGGGTAACAACTCTGAAAAGATGTTATGAGTCTGACTTAGGGAAATCAAGTACATGACAATTGTCCTTGATACACACTTGGTTTTCCACTCTTGTGGAAAAGTATTAGGAATTTAGAAACTCTTCACAAAACACCATGAAATATTTAAATATAATTTGGATTTGAATAACCGATAATGAAACTAGGGTTTCGCAGACTATAGATGTTTTTGGGATTTAGACATCATATTAGTAAATATTTTCATGGATATGTTGTTTTCTAAAGGGATAAGTAATACACACACGGGACTTCAAGTTTTAGTCAATGGTATAACCAAAACGAACTGGATAAAGTTTTAATGTGATGGATGATTTATTGATGATCAGTCAAGTGGGATTATCACTAGAGTGAAAAATGTTGCGATCAGTCCTAATTAGTATTCATGGAACATGATTAAAAAATTATATCATAACAAACACTTTGACTCTCCAAGGATAATAAATAATCAGTTCACTGAGAGTTTTGGAAATGGAGACCGTGGAGGAAATAATATTTGGTTTATTTGTTTCAAGAATTTCTAAAGAATCACTTATGTGAATGTATTATAGGAACAATAAGACTTTTTGACTATGAAAAAGAAGGGCACAATGCAAGTTAATACAAGGGAAAAATGAAGTGTTCGACTAATGAAATTGATGAGATTATTGGAATCTCTAAAAAACCATAAATTTTTAAGTGTATTAAGTGTGGTGTAAATGGTAATTATGCAACTCAACATTCCAAGATGAAAGATCCTAAAGGGAACCAACAAGGTAGTGAATGTAATGGTTACATTGTCGAGGATGAATAAAATATATATGAAATGTGAATGGAAAAAGGTATTGTGTAATAGGATGAGTTAGCGTTGTTAAAGGAATATGGATGAAGTGGAATAATCAATGTTCATATTTTTTTGGAGTAAAAAATTATGTTATATGAATGATGAAATATACAAGAATTGTTCTACTTAAATTTTTTCTCAATATTTACAAGTTTATGTTCAATATTCTCAATAGAATGGTGAATTTATTTAATAAAAAGGTGACATTTTAACTAAGTGAAGGAAACCTTTAATATTTCATTTATGTTAAGATAATGATGTTATGAATAAGTAAATTGGATGGTACTGATTACCTTTTAACTAATTATGTACATGTTGAAAAGTAGTTCACGCTATCATGTATGAAGTTTAAAAATACTTGGATTTATGGAATATATCCAGTAATATATGGAATAATGAATCCTGGATGTTTTCTATAAGTTTTTATAGTAATTCAGGTTGTTACAGTGTTCCATGAGAATTTACCATGTGGTTTTCACATGTTTGGAATTTGAAAACCACGAGCTACTTGGTGATATATGTGGGAACAATGTTAAGCTAATTTTGTGAATTTGTTATATGGTTTTGGATTTTTATCTTTTCAAGGTGTTATAAGGTTAACCATTCATGAAATTTTTTTGTTAAACATCCGAGGAAGTATTTATATATTGATTTTTAATTTAAAAACATGGTCAAAATGCTATTTTGTGATCAAATTATTTCAAGGATGTCCATTATATTTTGGAAATTATATAAGTTTGTTTTTAGAAAAACAAATCATTTTTATCGGGTGAAAACTAATCAAGTCCTGCAAGGCTACAGGTTCTGAAACCCTGACTAAAGGATGATAAGGGTTTCACGCCTACCACTGGCCTATGTGATGTCATGGTTAATGAAAAATTATTTTTAATGAATAACTATTTATGATGAAACAATAGTGTAACTTTTTATATTTTGAGATTAATCTATTAACCATGTTGATTTTTAAGAATAGTTATGGATAAATAGTTATGATTTTCATTATTTTATGGGCCTTAAGATCTGCTAAAACTGTATTTTAACACTTGAGGCATCAATGTTAATTTCTAGACATCTATTACATGAAGTAAAGTAATAATTAAAAATTGATAAAATCAAAAATAAAAAATGATTTTTTAATAGAAATATATCATGTAAGTATATTTACATATATTCTTGGTCAATAATAAAATTACTCAATGTTAGGATAACGATTAAATGAAAATATGTTTTCCTAATACTTTAATTTTTGTTGAACCGATGGCTTTATAAATCATCACAAATTTATGAAATTCAAGCCCTTAACTTTTAATTAACCATTAACTTATTTGTGATTCATAAACTTAATCACTCCCTATAAATATTTATTCTTTTTCTCTATATTTGATATTCACTCTCAAACATTGTTCTCCTATGTGAAAACCTAGTTATATGATACTTTGGGTAATCGTTATGGTTCCATCGTTCCCTTTTTAAGGGAAGTTTTATTATTCTTTCTTATGATGTGGGTTTATATGAATGAATATTTAATGTATTAAAAATTTAAAAACCCAGATTAACTTTGAGGGTTAAATTCATTTTATGGGGAGTATAATGGAACTCCTCGATAAATTCTGATATTTATTCCGAATTAATTTATATTTTTGAAAATTTTCATTTCAGGTGACACTAAAAATAATTTGTTATATATATATATATATATATATATATATATATATATATATATTAAAACCCTAAGTTAAACATTCCTTTAACATTCTGTCAACTTGGATTTCCCTACACACAATACGGAATTGGCTTGGACTATACAAAATAACGACATAGCGTACGTTACACGAAAAACCAAGTTTCTGAAAAGCATCATTTTATTTTAATTTTTTTAATTATATAATTATAACCTATCCATTGAAAATATTATTATAAATAGTAATAATAAATTTCAATTTTTTTATAATTATTATATATAAATAAAACCTATTGACAATGAAATATATGATTTTAGGTAAAGTCCATTTATGTTTAAAAAAATCATTTTCTAAAAAAAACCGCTTTTAATAATAAAATTAATTTTTGACTCACTCATAAATTTAATTTGATAAAATAAACTTTATTTTTTAATTTATAATGATTAAATTAGGTTAGGGTAATTTTTTGATATTTTTCTGTGAAACTTAATTTTTTTAATGAATAGTGAAAATACCACTTTTATGTCAAAACGACCTTTTCATTTAAATAATTATTAATGTTAAATTATATTTGAAATTTTTTTTAAGGTAAAATTAGATAAATTATTGATCTGTTAATACAAGTTATGTTATGAGAATCAATTTCAATTTTTCATTTTTTATAAAACCTTAAAAAAGTTTTGAACTTCTTTATACTTTAAAGAACTGTAACTTCATCCTGTATGCAGGATTAACATTATTCTTACTTTTATCAATTATTTGAATTTAATTTAGAAAAATTGACATAAACTATTTTAGTCAGTATAATATTTATATTATAATAATATCAACTTAATTTTTGTATATAAATATTAGTAAAAGTGATTAAAATAAATCTTTGCTATTAAGGTCAAATTAAGATTAATTAGAGACTAAAATTTAATATTATGGGACCAAATGAACTATAATTTTTAAAAAAACCCATTTAATGGACATATATATCCCATAAAACTTCCATTATTGATTTATCTTTGTTTTTTATGAATCCTTTTAGGTAGGAACATGTGTACACATAACTTGTTTTGAAATATTCCAAGTGTGTCCTCTTACATCCCTATAAAAATAAACAACATTTCTCTATTATTAAAAGCTCCAAAATCTCTTCGGTTCAGAAAATATCTTCAAAATATAACTATAAACATCCCTCTATTCCTCTTTGAATCCTCTATTTTGGCACAAAGTCTTCCAAGGTAACCTTTTGGATCAAACTAAAAGGAGTTTCCAGATTAATAGGTAACATGTTTTCTTACGATATTTTATTTTATTTTCCTTCTCCACCAGGTCCAATATATTTATTAAATTATTGTATAAAAAATTAGTATACTCAATACAATATATTTTATGATAATTATTCAAAATTCACTTACACACTTCTATATATAATGTGTAACAAACATATAACTTATGTGTACGGTGAACCACCGCCTCACAAAATGATGATTGTTCAATTTTTCATTACCACATATCGTGGTGGAAATTACGATGAGAAATATATTTATATATTAAATATATTATATTAATTAATTATTTGAGTTTTTATTTTTATTTTTACAACACATATCCTTTTACTTACCATTTTTTTGATACGATAATTTTGTTTGAGGAATTGTGGACTACTACCCCCTCAAAGCGACATGAAAAATTCATAGAATACATGGATTGTATTAAGTATGGTTTTGGTGAATATATATAATAAATATGATATTGTAAATCTACTTTAATAATTATATATGTATTTATACATATTTTTTAACATTATTTTCTTTTAACACACCAATTAAATGTGAATATAGTTCATTTGTACATACGGTCTATTGTCTCCCGGAATGGTGTATTCTTTTTCATAATTATATATTCTATATATTATTATAATACCAATATAATTTATATAAATGGTATTTATATCATTGTTTAGATTTATGAAATCATGATATAAGTATATGGACAAGAGATATAACAAATTAAGACACGTAACATATGATGGTTAACAAGTGGGTAATATAAGGGAATAGTCAAACCATATATGGAATTAAATATAATAATATACTTATTTAAAATATTTATAAGAAATTAATATTTATTATATTGGTGGTTTGAACAAGTATGATGAGATTCAAGACATTATGTAAGGGGATTTTATCTCACTTTTTATATATGTGAGATATATGCTATGTTCACCACTCTTTACTTCTATGTGGTGTATATACTTAAAATTATTTTATTACACGTATATTATAAATAAATTTATGGTTAATTACTTTATGATATTTCTTTCATGGGGTATATGTTTAAAAAGATACCAAATCCGTGAAATAGTGTCGTCTCAATTTCCCTTCTTTGAGACTCAAGCTTTGTTATAAACATAAATTCTCTTCAAGGTGTATATACTTCCTTTTTATAAATTATATCATGAATTTACTTCTTTTAATTATATTTTAAGCTTCATTAAATTTAATTTTCCTTCAAGGAGAGTATTATACCATGTTACCATGTTATAGGAGTTTATTGAGATAATCATATCGCTTTCCGAGATTGATTATGTTCATTCTCCCTTTGATGAAATATTATGATCAATTTCTCATTAAAATTCACAAATTTTATTATACATTTGTAATTCCTAATTTAATCATATATTTTTACCTTTTATTCCACTCTTTGGTACATAAGATAGTTTAGAAAGTTTTTGTTATTAAATCTTGACTTTACTCTCACTTTAGTAAAAAATCTATGTTTTTTTAAAATTGTTTTTTCTAAAAATGGTTTCCAATAATATTCTAATAATATACAATGATAATTAAAATAAATATTTATTCTTTTGTTGTTTTCAAATTATTTTCAAAGGAATATTCTTGTATCTTTTAGAATAATGCAATTTTCTATCATTTTTACCACGCAAAAGGAATGTTATTTTACCTCATATGACATGTATAGATTTATCCGCCATCAATCCATTGGATATTTATTTTAATTTTTAAAGGTTAATTTTATATAAAATGTTTTTAAAAGTGATTTTATGGAAAATTGTTTTTAAAATCTTTTTAAGCTCATTTTATAAATTTTCATTGAAAACGGGTTTCAAAAAGTTTTCTTGCTTATTTTATAAGTTTTCAAGGAAAATGGGTATCAAAATGTTTTCAAGATTATTTTATATGTTTTCATGGATTTTTTTTTCAAAATGTTTTCAAGAATTATTTATATATTTTCAATTTATTTTCAAGGAAGTGTTTTCAATAAAATTTTCAATATTTCTATATAAGTTTTCAATGTGTTTTAAGAGAAAAAGTTTTTCAAAATGTTTAGAAGCTTATTTTATAAGTTTTCATGGAAAATGTTTTTCAAAATGATTTCAATGTTTTTAGTGTATTTTCAAATAAAAATTATTTTCAAATGGTTATATATATATTAAAAATAAATTTTCAAAGAAGAATGGATATTTTCTTCAAGAATATTTTTTGAAAAATGTTTCAAAATTATTTTCCATGCAGGATGTCATCTGTTGATGTTACTCATACCCTTATATAAGATGATATAAGTGTTCCATTAAAATTATTACTATGAATGGGTTATACTTTATGTAATGGTATTAATGTAATCTAATTCTCTTTTATTAGTTATTCTTTACATTAAATGGTTATGAGACTTGAATCTTTTCGCATAGGTTATGATATGGTTACATGTTTATGATACCCCTTTAATTAAATGGGTTATGATATGATTGTTTATGATTTTGTGACACATGTATGAATGATTTTACTATGAGATGGGTGAGACCTATATCTCCCTCTAATGCATCGGTTAAAGATTCATTTCTCATGGGATAGACTAATATGGTCTTGGGAATGACCCCTGACTACTAAGATGGACACGGGGGGTGAACTATGACTACCAAGATGGTTTGGGGAGTGAAATCATGCTATTAACATGTCCATGGGAGTAAACCATGAATACCAAGATGGTATGGGGAGTGAAATAATACCACAATATGGTCTGGACAATGATTCCTTGGATACCATGGAAATCATATTATATGCTTGTACGTCTTTCAAAAATCCATGTTTTATTTTTACTATATGAATTCATGGATTCTATTTTTTATTTTTTTAATATTCATGCCTTATGAACTACCAATATTTATACAATGATTGGTGTATATGATCTTTGATATGTAGAGTGTGATCTTATTTTTTAATGATCATGTTCTCATACCCTTATTCTCATGATTATGCTTACACATATCCCTTGTTAACCCTTACCGACCATTTGATCTTACCACTTTATTATGTTTCCTTTCCCAGTATTTTGAAGAAAGGTTTTATGTACAAGTACTAATGGTGGAGATCTTTATGGGATATTTTTAAGATATTTCAATAGGATAGAGTATTTTGTTTCCAAGTTTCCAAATACAATAAACTATTATGGTCCTTGAGAATGTATATTTTAAATGAACTGAATGTTCTCTAAAATGATGTAATATCCATGTATGTTAGACCTGGGTCACTATACTACTATTGTTGCAACACTCTTGATATTGCACATTCCTATTTGAGTGGGAGATTGATATGATGAAAGGACTACATGCGAACTATTTTTCTGAGAATATTATTAGTGCTTGATGATTTTATTCACTTAAGTGAGAAGCTTGATTAATATTTGTGGTTTCCTGAGTTAGGATTTTTTGATGGATTTCTCTAAAAAGGCTTGGCACAATGTGTTCTTACCCATGGATGATTCTTGTTGAACGTGCATCCTTGAATGAGTAACAGTTTTAACTGATGTCCATGTTGGGATATTGTTATTATAAGATTCCATTTACAATAGGTTATGATGAACAAGGTGCGGGGTGAAATGAAAAACTCAATGTTCCCCCTCCCATCCTTGGATATAAACACTAGGTAGGGCATTAAAAATTAGATGACATAACTTATGAAATTCATGGAGGTAGGATAGTTGAAGATCATTAATTAGCCTCCCTGATTGTGGTATCTGTGTAAGTGGAATGGCTTACCGTATAATTTGATGATGAAGGTCTCCCATTATTTTAACATGGTATTCTTACCCATCAAAAGAAAATAATTTTTATTTCAAGTGGATAAGAGTTTTCCATAGATTAAAGAGATCGTTATGTATGAATTATTTTTTACAATACTCTTGGAATGTCACTTTGAGAAGTGAATGGGATTAAAAACATAAAAGGTATTCCATCCCTTGCCAATTTCATTCCCACAAGGAACATATACATTTTTCATCTACTCGAAAATCCTCTACCTGATCTTCCAATCATAGGAGCTACTTGAAAGTTTTGTCTCAAGTATTACAGCTAGTAAGGGTCTCATTGGAATGAGAACGGTCTAGGGGTGGCTCGGAGGATGAATGTTTTCCCAAAAATTATTATAGATGTTAAAGGATGTATCTTGTTATTTATTGGGTGTCTAAAATGTATGAAACCATATTTACGAGTGCCTTGGAATATGAGGTATTTCATGTATTTGAATTGGAAAGGGGAGGACCTCCTTTCCTAGAAGAAATTTGACTATCGTGAGGACCTTCACAGTGTGTTTCATCATGGTGAGGAATACCATCATAGATGTTTTCCCAACTACAGGGAATATTTATGCACCATATACCGTAGGGAGTACCCTTAGTTTGGATAATATCTAGGGTAGGACCTTCGTGCTATTTGGTGTTTCTATGGGGAGGAAATTTTTAGTCAGCTCCATCATGGAGAGTAATACCATAATAGCTTGATTCCCAACTAAAGGGATGATTTTTGTTGTGTATGCCATGGGGAGGACCTTCAGGGCAGATGAATGTAAGGGTAAGACATTATTTCTATTTGATTTTACTGTAGGGAGGACCTCTGTAGTGAGTTCTATCATGGTGAGGACTACCATCACAACTTGATGCATGACTATATCATGAATTTCTATAGATTATACTCAAGATAGAACCTTTAGGGCAGAAAAAGTAAATAGAGGACATTTCTGATGTTTTATTTCACTATAGGGAGGTTCTTTAGAATGAGTTTCATTATGTTGAGGACTACCATCATAGAATGATGCCCGACATCAGGGATAATTTTTGCAGTGTATACCCCGAGGAGGACCTTCAGCGAAAGGGATAACAAGGGGAGGACCTTTTTTCTGTTTGATGATACTTCGGGGAGGATCATCATAGTGATTTCCATCCTAGTGAGGACTACCACCATACATTGATTCAACACTACAATTACAATTTATAGAACATAAAACCTATAAAGGACTATCACAACAGATGATATCAAGGGGAGGATCATCTTACTATCTGATGTGACTATGGGGAGGAACCTTGCATTCAGTGCCATCATGGAGAGGACTACCATCATAGCATGATGCCCAACTATAGAGAAAATTTTAGAATTGGATACCCCAGGGGGAACCTTTAGGGTAGATTATAGAAAAGAGAGGACCTTATTGATGTTTTATGTTATTGTGAGGAGGACCTTCACATCATGTTCCATCATGTCAAGGACTACCATCATAGCTTGATTTCCAACTACAATGAGAATTTATATAGCCTATACCATATGGAGGACCTTCAGAGAGGATGATAAAAATGGGAGGAACTTATTTCTGTTTGATATTATAGCCATGAGAAAGGGTATCATGATGCTCATCAGGAGATACGATCTCATGATCAATCAGTTTGTTTCTATGAATGGAGCCTTCATTGTGGATGATATGTGGGGGACCTGCAGACTTAGTGGTAACATTGTTGCAGGGAGTACCATCATAATTGATACTTACACTACTATAATTTATTAATGGGTATGTAGGAACATGATCTACTATTGATTGTTTTGTATGACATGAAGAACTATAGCTTTCATTAGAGAACGTTTGTGAATCCTCTATCCATTTTCTAGTTTTATTTGGAATGATTCGTTTTTAGGCGCACTATTATGGTTGAATGAGGAATTTTTTTATATTTTATAGGCTTCATACATATGTTGTTGTTCTAGAATATCCCTTGGTGCTGATGAGATATTCCTACTATCAAGAACATGCCTGAATATCCTGGTACGCTAACACCCAAGACAATCCAAACATCACCCAACGGGAATTCCCAATCTCCACAATTTGGTGACTATCACATGGAATCATACAATATGAAAGTAGGAACAAATTTTCCCCAAAAACCCCATAATCTAGATAAATATGTCCTTATGAATATAAGAAATCTCTATAGGGAGAAGTAATATATAATTCAAAAAGGAATGAAAACCCAAAGATCAACCAAAGTTACTAGAAAACAAGATAAAACCCCAAGTCCCAGTAGACCCAACTCTCCAAACCCAATAATCCATAACTACTACCACCTTCCTGTGGATCCTTTCCCTTGGTCAGACCTATAAGAAGATAATCTACAAACACCTGATGGAATATGTAGGTTGTGAGATAAAGTCCGATTAGGGTCTCAAAAATATTTCATAATAAGATAACAACATTTTTATAACCCAATAAAGATTTAAATTTTTAAAAAATAGGAATGGAATTTTCAATGAATATTTTAAAGAAATCTTGATTTACATTTCAAATGACAGAAATACATTTTACAAATGAATTAGTAAAAATTTTATATGAAGCATTTAATATAAATTCATAAGGAATGTGTAACACAATTTTCTACAAACAATGGAATACATTTAAAACAAAAACCATTGATAAAAATGGTCATTTAACAAAAGGTAATATAGTTATAGGTTATTGGATCCTCAAACAATTATATAATGATAATGAAAATGTGCACACACATCCCTTTATCACTAGTCAAATTGGATTCATCATCATCATATTGAGGAATAAAATTTTCCAAACAGTTTATGTTAGAGTTGTAAATCATTAATACATTACTATGAAATTCCCATCCTAGCATGTTTGTCCTAAATAACATACTAAATACCTATGATTTAGTGTTCTATAACAAAAATCAATGATTGTAAATTTATTTTATGACTTCTTAAAATAGAATTTATCTCCCTCTCTATTTTAATATGCCAATTTATATTTAAAAACCAAAGAAGGGTTTTAATCAAAACATACATTTTCCCATGATAAAACCAAAGGGTATCTATGAAAAACATTTAAGGAAATTTTCTCAAATACCAATTTGATATCAATTTCATCAAATAAATTTCACAATTCTGATTCCACAATTAAAATTTAAATAAAATTTATATTGTTTCTATGCAATTTCACAACAGATTCCAATTTAATGGAATTGGGTTTTTTTTACAAATTTCAGGAAAAATAAAATTTTAAATCCTCAATTAAATGGAATTTGGATTTTAATTAACCAATTTAAAGAAAATACATTTAAATAAAATTATTTAATTTAAATCAATCAATTTAGGGTTAATAAAAATTGTTCATTATAACTGAACCACATACCTCAGTATCACGAGAACTCAATACACAAAGGCCTAGAGGGGAAACTCCAAAAAAGAATGTTAGAAATGAATATCCAAGAAAAAATAGATTTATGATTTGAAATAGTGGGTATTAGATCCCCTAATCAACATAGATATCTATAAAACCCTAGGGAAGAAAGAAGAGTGAGCGGGAGAAAGGGAACATGAAGCTGAATCTTATAATCAAGTGATCAAACATTGTTATGATAGATTTAACTATATTATTTAGGGGCATAGACAAGACAAAATAACCACTTGGGTGCCTCTAAAGAAGAATAAAATTATATGGGGTCATACCATACCATCGATGACTTAAAAAGAGGGGTTTTAGTTTTTATAAATTAATTACAGGATTAAAAAATCATGTACGTATGTTTTCCTAAGAAGGTCTACATGATGCGATAAATCATTATCCCTAATTGTGAGACCCTTTTAATAGGGTTTCGGGGTTTTTGAAACCATGTTCCAACCAAGAAATCCCTCAGTAACTGGTTTTTCACAGTTTTCACTAGCAGGATACACAGTCTAAAAAAACCATTCACCAACAGTGAATAGGCCAAACACCCTTCAATATTTCTAAACTTTCACCTGAATCACCCTTAAATGAAACCCAACCAACGAGTGGTCAAAAGAGAAGTTTAGTATTACCTAAAAATAGTAATAAAATGATACATAGATTAGATTTTGGATTTTTGGAAGGGATATATTCTTGACCTGGAGTGACCACAGAAGTGGACTGGTGTCCCCAAGTTAGAAGGGGTATTTATGCATGATTCCATTTTCCATTTGTCACAGAATATTCAAGAAAAACCTACAAGATTAGATCATGGATGCATGTTTACTCTTGAATGACCATCTCATTACATGGATGAGTCACTACACTTAGGGATTTGGGGTTGTGGGCCTGACTACTTATTATTTCAATGGATGTGATTACATCTTGAATGGTCTGTAGGCTATATCTAGCGATTAATATACGATCCTCCACCTTTTTAGGATGTGTTAAGATACTTAATTAGATAGAATGAGAATATATGCACATTTCAATCTGAGATTACGAATATGTTCCTTCTCTAACCCTATATTTCTTATAAGTGGGTACTGAATGTTCTCATATGTGAGGGAAGAGGTATGAGTTTGACCCAATTTTAAAACTAGGATATTCCAATTTTTTTCTCATATTGACATCGTATTTGATTAGAGGGCTTAAAATGAATGATAAGGAATTTGATTCTTCTCATTGGTTTCCCTAGTATTTGATTAATGGGCTTGATATGCATCGATAAGAATTTTCATCTTCTTGTATTTGGTTTCTATCATATTTTACTGATGGGATTGATATAAGTGAGATGGTATGTATTTTTGATTTTTGATTTCTGTCATATTTTGCTGATATGATTGATATGCATCTAAAGCAATTGGAATATTCTTGTATTTTGTTTCTATCATATTTTACTAATGGGATTGAAATGAGTTATTAGTAATATACATATTCTCATTGATTGTTGTTGTATTTAACTAAAAGGATTCATTTCCAATTGTAGGAATACACATCTCCCTGTAATTTTAAGCCCAAATTTCAAAGAAGGTGTTGTGAGTAGAAGTAATTTGTGCCTACTCATAGCTTTTCAATGTATATGACTTGAAAGATTCATATTTGCGTGTAGAGATTTTAATTTTCTCATTTTCAGATGTATTTACATGGTATGATTCATGTTCTGTGGAAGGAATATTCATCTTCCTATAATGTTTTGTCACACTTGACTGATAGGGTTCATGAGGGTGAGTAGGATGATATTTATACTCATTTGTTCTTGTCGTATTTACATGACATGATACTTTAGTAGGAAAAATTATAATGGTATATTCCTGATTTTATGATATTATCCAGGTATAGGACTCCTTGGAGACCTAGTACTGCTTGACTTTAGCTACCGTCCATGTGGATGTATCATCTTTATGATGAGGATGCTGACCCGAATGATGTTGGTGGTGATGATATTTGGAATGGGACCTTTGGGGGACCCCAATGCCGTTGGGATGAATTCGTTGGTGATGAGTTCATCAACCCCCTTATTGTAAGAGATGAAATTTTTATTGTGTTATAGGGAGAGGCTCATGAAATGATTAGATAAGGCTAGTCGAGCCATTTGGTTCTGGACCACTGACCATCATTATCTAGATGGCTAGAGGGGATTTATAGACTGGGGGTCGTGTCCAGCTACCTCCATGTGGAGAGAGTACCTTTACGGTGGTACTCCCTTTTCATTTCACTTGAAAGACATATTTAATGTTTTTGGGTGGGTGATGGAATCCTTGATTTGGATGAGTACCTAATTCATGTTGTGGTTTATGCATGCATTTTCTAAAGATAGTTATATTCTATTATATTAATGATTGTTTTGAAGAAGAATGACTGTAATATATGTAACATGTATATGAAACACAGTCATCAAAGAAACATCTCATGGCCACATTCTTAATTGTATACTTTGTTTGTCCCTCCTCCACATTTGATACGAAAGGGATCTGATGCATGGTAACACCACAAACTTGGTAAGGTATTTACATCGGGTTCACCATTTTGTTTCTAGCGATGTATAATTTTTGCATAAGTGAATTGATTTCAGGTTATTTAAGAGTTTTTAATCACTAACTTCAGGTACAACGTCTTTGAACGGTCTCCAATGAGTTTTTTCTTGGATCTAAAAATGCCAAATTCTCTCACATTCATGATTTATATAACTAATTTCTATATTTAGGTGTTAAATTGGTAACATGGCCAATGAAAAAAAAGAAATAACATTGGTTAAAAGGTAGGAATGCAAGATCCTCAAACGATTTGGGTGGGGGGAAATACTTACTACTATTAGAATCTTTTAAAGATTTTATATATTCGCTCGAATCCTTTTTTCATTCCTAAGTTTATATTCATGAATTAACCAGGGATAACAATCCATCATGACTACTCATGGGTTCAGAATCATCTATATATATACAAGTTTTTCCATTAGTGGAGGGATTTTTATGTAACAAAGGATCCCCATCAATGATACCCTTCTATGGAATGATCATTGAATCACATGTCATTCATTTGGAAAATGAAGGTTTTATTCCATGTGGTGTAGATTTTAGGAGTTTACCATTATCTAGTGGGGGATGCGATCTCTTCAGTTTTTTGGATCGATCCCATTAGATGGAATGAAAATTTATCCTTGTGAGAGGAATCAGAACCCACGTAGTTCAATGCCAATTAACTAGACACATCTACTTTTAAGGTTGTGTGACAAGGACCAAACCATGTATTTTAATATCATGAAAAAAGGGTTCCCAAGTGAAATTTTTGTGGTCAAATATGGTGAGGGACATAAGTCTCGGTGGAACAAGGGACAAGGATGAAATTTTTTCTCCCACACAGATATGAACATACCAGAAATATCGCTCAACCAACATTTTGGTGGATTTTATCCTTGGTTTTGGAACTCAGGGAGGCTTTTTATGTATCCCAGTTAGATGAGGATAAAATACCTTGTAGTTTGTTAATACCAGGGATTACACCTTAGATGAGGATCAATTAAGGTAGAATGATTAGGGATTACACTCAGAAGGGTGACCATCTGAGTTTGGATGTTGGGGTTTAAATCTATTGAGAAGGCTTGTTTGAGGATTGGAATTGGGGCTTACATCTACTGTGGAGACCCATGGATTTGGATATGATTGGGACCTACACTGGTTGGGAGGAACATATGGTTGTGTCTTATGCATGAATCCCCCAATTTGATATTTGATATCATACGAATATCCTGATCTCCATTAACCTATAAACCCATGCGAGTCATGCTCTGTATGAGAAAAAATAGGAAGCTTTAGATCTGAATATCACATGATCCACTATATCCACTGATAGATGAAATGTTGAATGCTAAAGGGGGGGGGGGAGAGGGATTTGAATGTCCCAATCCCCTATTTTATTTTGATAACTGAGATAGTCATATTTTGTGATCTATTCGGCTATGTCCTGATTCTGTTGTGAAGAGATGAAAAAGTACCGCCACAAACAAGAAATAGTAGAGGATTAACCCAGGAGGGATTTCCAAAAATGTTTGATGGACATATCATGATTATTATATGAGTAATCCTAAGATTAGAACATAAGAAAAATTGTTTTTTCATAGGAGGCATAATATTTTTTTCATATAGGGTATACTATAGTTTAAATTCATTTAGTGAAGACTACAAAAACCTAGTTCAACTTCATGTTCTGGGGACGTGTTCTTTATAGATTAAGGTCATGTGGTCTGGATGACTATGAATACGATTCCCAGAAATGGCTAGTGTGAGGCTTTGGAAAGAGCATCCATTTCTGGTTCACCCTGACATATGAGTCAAGTGGTGGGAATTTAGGAAGCAAATGAGGAATATTTAAACTCATGGTATTATATGAGGATGAAATTATGTTCATATAAGGCTAAACAAATTTTTTTATTAACCCACCCAACAAACTATGTTGTGCGACTTTCCATTTTTAATGGGGGTCAAAAATGAATGTGAAGGGACTATGACAAAGGGCCAATATAACAACCGGACACTAATACTGAGTGGGATTGTGGGGAAAGAGACCCCATGGTATAGACAAGTGAGAGAGAATGATTTTGAGAATGGTCACATTAGGATAAACCTATGGTGTTTTCTTCAAAGGACCGTCAGATAAAGTAGTTGGAAAAGGCATCATCCATAAAGGGTTTCCCATAAAGGGTTGGTCACGAAGTAGTTGGTTGTGAAGGTGAGTTTGAGAAGGTGAATCCTTAAAAGAGAAACTTTGAAGAAGCATCTATGAATGAATTTCAGTGAAGGGTTTTCCACAAAGGATTATTCGGTGGTGTAATTGATTCATTTCCAGGGCGAGAGAATGATTCATCAGGTTACATTTGAAATTACCTCTAAATGGAATCTTTTACGGAGAGTAATCATCAGGTATTTTGATGGACAATGTCCATAAAGTTCCACAAATGTACGGTTCATTGGATGGTGTCCAAGAAGTTCTTTTGGGTGTGGAATTTATCCCTTTCCATCTCTCAATATTTTTCATCTGTCCTCTTCTCGACTACTCATATCACATTTTTGCCGAGGAGCAGTGGAAACGAATACATAGTTGGCTGGTCACCATGGGGCCTAAGGCCTCCATTTATGGGCTCCCAGAAACAATGACCAAGCCCATGAAGTATTTCATTTATGTGGGATAGAAATTCAACCCTCACCTGCAGATAATTTTTTGTTCATGGGTTAGATCATTTACAGGGATATAAATCACCATCTGACCCTAAAAATGACATTTTTTTGTTCACGGGCACCGAATATTCATGAGATTCATTAAAGAGTGGTAGAATTGTATTTGGAGTGACAACCCGCATAACCATTTTTACATCACAAGACAAATCCTTCCACTGTGGCATCCCATCCTTTGGTAATTTTCATCAAAATATTCTTTTTTTTTATTATTTTTCACTTTTCAAAATTCATGGAATTCTTCTCTTCTTCCAAGAGGAATTCTAAGACCCAACAGTGTAAAATATTTAGTTATTTCAAAAATACTTATATATAAAACCAAATTATGTAACATTTGATTCTTATTCAACATCTTAAACACTTCATGGTTCGTTGCTTATTTTAATTAGTAATATAATATAAAATTTCTATAATTTTTTTTGGATGCCAAGTAGTATGATTAATTTATTTTATATTAAACATTGATGTGATGATTTTTGTAATTATTGATTAATATGTTGATACTATTATTAAATTATTTTCCATTAATAGAGTGTATATAAGATATATGTATAACTCTAATCAGATCTAAATAGAGTTTCAAATACTCATGGGCTTTTATAGAATTCTAAATCGGATGTTCTTCTTATGGATGTAATATACATTTTCTATGTAACAATTGTGTTGTAAGACCTTGGTTATGTTAGTGAGGTTATACCTACTACATAAAAAAATTTGGATTTCAAAAAAACTATAATGGTTTTTATCAAAAAAGAGATATGAGAAAACATTCTATTATTCGTGAATACAATGAATGGAATTAGATGAAGAATTTTTTATTTGAGATGTTTCTATTTGTTCATCATAATGTAAATGATAGTTTTCCAATCGATGGAGAAAATGATATTAATACACAATATAAAATTTCTACAAATGATGATGGTGGGAGAGTTAAAAAATTAATGGATTGTACTCTTACTCTTATATATCAAGAAAGTATTAAAATAAAAAAACTAGAATTTTTATTATGGCTATATCATTTAAAAACCTTGTATATAATTTATAATACCTCCATTGATTATTTTAACATCATAATATATTAAAATATTATTTTTATTTTAACTAATTATTTATTATTATAGTTGTTTTATAACATAATTACAAATACTCATGTTTTAAAAATTAAAATATATGTTATTAAGTGAAATAATCATATTTTATGTAATATTTATATATTATAAAATTATAAATATAAAACAATTATTATTAAATTATGTTTATAAAATCGGAAATATGAAAATCTAAAAAAAGAAATAAAAATAAGAAAAAAAAAGATTAACAAATCCATGATATAAAAAGAGAAAAACAAGATATTGAAAAAAGAGAAAAACATGATATAAAAAAAGAAGAAATAAGATGAACAAAAAAAGAAAATGAAAAAAGGTTATAGAAAACAAGAAACAAGAAAACAAATAATAAACGATGTAAAAATATTTATATTGGAGAATCACGGGGCATAATTATTTGATGAAGTAGAAAATGATCCCCATATTATTGAACTCTTCCAAAACCTATAAATTAGTAATATTAATATATATATACTTACATATAAACATGTATTATGAGTGTGTGATGTATAATGAAAAAAAATCTAAGAGAGTGAATTTTTCTTCCTTCCTCAACACAGTGGATGCATATATAAATATAATAATAATGATATAGTTTTTAATGGGGAATTTAGATTTTAAATGAGTGTATAAGAATAATTTTCACAACCCCACTTCTCAAGTGCAACCTTGTTTGCATTTTTAGAGAGAGTGATATGTTTTAAAAAATATTATTGGGGGGGGGGGAGTTATGAAAATGAAAAATTAAGTATGTACTGCTACATGTATGAAGCATGGATTATATTTGGTTGAATATATATATATATAATTATTTTTATTCTTTCTAATTCTATTAGAAAATTTTATTAGTATTTCATTAAATTTATTAGTACAATGTTTTAGAAAAAAACAATCTATTTTGTTTTGAAGTATTTAATTGAGTTATAACACTTAAATGAAATACAATCATGTTTTTATTAATTTTCAATGATATATATATTATAATAATAATTTGTGTTATAAATAATTATTCCATGATTTTAAATCAACCTTTTTGTAATAATAACAAAATATTGTCTATATAAATGTTAATATTTTATGTATTTTTTCATTTTATGTGATCCATTCATATATAATAAGTTGAGAATGAATAAAGTTATTATTTTATGTGTGATTTTTTTATATGTCCCTGAATTTCATTGATAACATAAGATATGACCATAATCTAAGATATTTATAGACATTTCATCTAATAAAGTTTGTAAATTCATTTAACTTAATATGGAATTATATTTATGTGTTCTGAACAAGAAAAATTATTTTGGAATAGGGATTTCCATATGTTTTTGAGAAATTATTTAAGAAAATAATACTGTGGCATGTAATGAAAATTTTAATATTATTTTCTTCTATGAAAATACTTTATGTATGGATTTAATTTTTTTTGTTTTATGATTGAGAAAAGGAGGTCAATTAATTTTTTTCTTAAATTGTGGAACAAGAGTACTGAATGACTAATGTGGAATGGGGAGTTTACCCATGACCTCTAGGGGACAGTATCTCACATGTGATATGATAAAGTGGACATATGATTTCTCTTATGGACTACTGAGTATCATTATTAATCCTTAATTTTTATTTTCAAAATGAAAAAAATCCAATGTAGTATTTAAATGGAATTATTATTTTGGAATAGGTATTCTTTCAATGTAACATTCATTGTATAAGTATTTTTAGTAAAAATTATTCATTTTTATACAACCCTTTTCTATGAAATTATTTTTATCAAATTATTTATTTGATACGTTTTTTCACTTATTTTTTTTATTTTCAATAAAAAAAGTATTTGAAATGATTTTTTAAAATTCTATATTGGGTAATTTAATGCTCAACCTATATTTTAAATCTATTATCACTAGTTTAATATAATTTCAATGTGGTGTATATTTTATATAAGGAGGTAGTAAATGATAAGATATTTGTTTAAATTTTTGTATAGATTTGATAATTTGTATTTCATATGTCTAATTCTATAAATCCATGACCTAAAAAGTTCCTGATATGTTAATTGATTTGTGGAATTTTCATTTTTTCAATTATTAAAAAACACACGACATTTTAGTACTTAATCTCATAGCATGGGTTTGGGGATATACACCTGTTATCAGACCAACTATTTAAAAACAATAGACATTTTATATCACTATTTGAAAAAAAATCTATGAGGTATATTATATGAGTTACACAATTATTATTTTTCTTAATTCTGAAAATTTAAATTTAGATATTTCCTGAGTCCGAATAAATTGGGAGGGCACAATTTTTTTAAATAGAGGGGACGTAACAACCCTATAAATTTAAATAGTATTTTATTTTAAATAAGTGTTCATTTTATAGTTTGTTAATAATTTGAAACCAATTACTAAATAGTTTAATAAAATATTTCATAAAATTAAAATATTTTATATAATCAAAATAAGTTTTGATTCAAATTATAAAATATCACTATTCATGAAGTAGTTTTTCTTTAAATAAATGTATTTTTCTTAAAGTAATTTAAAATAGATAATTTATTTAAATGAATGTTTTAATTTTGAATTTTCTTAATATATTATTACTTTTTAAGAAAAAAAATTTCTTTTAAAACTTAAATAAGTTATATTTCTATAAATGTTGCATTAATTAATTTACTAGATTATTTTCCTAAAATTAAATATTTGAATAGTAAATTTAAGATAGTTTGAAAATTAAAATAATATGACATTAAATAAAAACTTGATAAAAATATATCTATTAATTGAATTTAAATTTTATAATACTAATTATTATTTTAACATTATTGGGAATAAATAAATTTCAATGTATTTTATCGTAATCATAATTTGTTTTAAAATGTTTAATTGTGTATATTCATGATTATTTAAAAATTAAAATATATGTGAATAAATGAAATAATAATATATTATATAATATTTATATGTTATAAAATGATAAATAAAAATTATTTATTATTAAATTATGATTATAAAATACAAAATATGAAAATCCAGAAAAAATAAGAAGAGGAAAAATGAGATAAAAAAAGAGAAAATGTGATATAGAAAAATTGAAAAATGAGAGATCTAATGAATTGAAAAATTTCATATTAAAAAAGAATAAAAAACATGAAAACATGGAAAACAGTTAGAAAAAATTAAATAAGAAAATAAATAAAAAAGATAAAAATTTATTTTATTGGAGAATCATGGGGCATGGGTGTGTGGTGATGTTCGAAAATAACCCCACCTTATGAAAATATTCTAATGTCCAGATATTTGGAATACTAATATATATATATATATATATATATATTATGGTTCTTTGATGTGTATTGAAAAAAGTGAGAGTTTCAATTTGTCTTCATTCCTTAACATGGTTGATGCATATATAAATATAATAATAACAATAATGATATAGTTTTATAGGAGAAGTAGGATTATAAAAGAGTGTATCGGAAGAATATGAACATCCTTGTTTCTCTAGTGAAACCCCATTTTCATTAGAATAGAGAGTGAGATGTTTAAAAAATATATCTTTGGTGTAGGAGTTCTTCAAATGTAAAATGAAGTGAGTACCACTACATTTATTAGGAAAGGTTTATATTAAATATAAAAATTTATATATTTGTATATATTTTTAAATATATTTATACTTTCAATTTATATAAGAATATTTTATTATTAATTTATTTATTTTATCAAGACAATGTTTTAGAAGACAAAGACTCTATTTTGTTTTCAAATTTTGATTTTAGTTATAACCATTATATGAAACCCATTCATATTTTTATTTGTTTTAATATATATATATATATATTTAATGATGAAAATTAATGTAATAAAGAATTATTCAATTATTTAAAATAAAAAATTTCAAAATAATAAAAAAACTTCTTTTTATAAATTTAAACATTTTATGTATTCTAAAATTTTATGTGAACCATTAATTGAAAACATGTTAAATATGATAAATGTTAAAATTTTATGTCTGAATTGTCCTTATATGTCCAATAATTTTATTAATAACATTATATATGGCCATTATCTAAAATATTATTTACATTTATTTTACATTAGTTTATCAATTCATTTAAATTATTTATCAGTTATATTTAGGTATTCTGTATCAGAAATTTTTTTTATGAATATGGATTTTCCTTTTTTTTTAGAAATTATTTAAGAAAATAATATTTTTCATTGTAAATAATTTTCTAAGAATATTTAATTCCATGAAAATAATTTATGTATGGATTTTAATTATTTTTGGGTTATGAGTGAGAAAAGAAATATCATTCAAAATGTTTTATTATATTATGAAACTAGATTATTGATAAGTATTATGTGGTATGGGGAGTGAACCCATGACCTCTAGGGGATGCTGTCCCACATGTGATATGGCTAAGTGGCCTTACTGGTTTTCTTATATATTAATGAGTATCACGATTAATCCATAAAAATTTTTATTTTCAAAATGGAGAAATCAAAACTAGCAATTAAAAGGTTTTTTTAACATATATGATTTTCAATGTAATATTCAATATATAAATATTTTTGTAAAAATATTTTTAATAAAACTAAACCCATTTTCTAAGGAATGGTTTTTACTAAAAAATTTATTCGATAAATGTTTTCACAGAAATTTTATAGTTTTCAAAGAAAATCATTTCCAAATGACTTTTTTGAAACCCCTTAAAAGGAAATCTATTGCTCACTATATGTTTTAAATTTATTTTTCACAGGTTTAGTATAATTTCAATGTGTTTTGTATTTAATATAAGGAGGCAGTGCACATGATGATTGTTTTTACATTTTTGTACATATTTATTAATTTTTACTATATATGACTAATTCTTTGAAACCATAATCAGAAAAGGTCCTGGAATGTTAAATGATCTATGTATTTTCATGTATAAAAAAATAAAAACCATTTTTTTACTATATTCGGAAGCATAGGTTCAGGGATTTACAATTATATTCTTACGTTTTTAAGGAATTAATTCCTGATAATACAAATACTAACTAAAATCATTATATTTCATAAAATTTAATAATGAAACATTGATTTTCTATTAAGAAAAATCATGATTTGTTGAATGATCGAATCATTATCCTGGATAAAAAAATATACTAATATGATTGTAAATAACGTGGGATTTCTCGATGGAAGAAAAATGCAGTGGGAATACCCTAACATGTCCCTTATAATTTCCTGTCACACTTTATATTTATTCATATACTTCAATTTATAAATGTGTCTACTTAAATCTCACGAATATATAATGGCATAAAACTGGGAGAATTTAAGATAATGATGAGTTAGTTCTTCTTGAGGATGGAATAGTATTACAGACATTTGATGCATGAAATCCTGATTTTTTTATGGATCATAATGTCAGGTTGGGTATATCCCATGATGTATATGTTTCATTAGATTCTAACTTTCAAAAACATTTTAACAGGTTTTATTAACATTTAAAATCTTCCTTTATGTATATTTAAGAAAAAACCATTCACTTACTTGAGTATTCAAATATTTGAACCTTCTGCTAGGGGGAATGACATAGATTTAAACTTTCAACCATTAATAAAATATTTTAATTATCTTCAAGATGTGGAATTGTGTACATTATATTCTTATTAAAAAAATATATTTCATATGCATGTTATGCATATGTGAACTATAATTGATTTCCATAATTATGGAATTATTTCTGGTTAGGGAAAAAAGGGAAAAATCTAAAATCATAATTATATAAAAAATACATGATCTAGAAGACATAAATATTATTATGGATTTTGTTTTATGGGGAATAAATGATTTATTTCAATAGACCACCCATATAGGAAGAATCATTAAAGGCTTGATAATATTATTTTCACTAAAAAGAATCATAAACATATATCAATAAATAATATTAACAATGAATTTTAGGATGTTAGTTTTTAATTAGGTAAACGTTACATGAAATCTAAAAAGACGAAAAAATTTGGAATTGAATCCACTTACTACTAGAAAAAGTATATTAATTGTTTTTTTATTAGTCATCATATTTATTACATAGTATTTTAGAATCAATACACATTGAAAAAAATATATAACAAATTATTAATTCAATTAATCTAATCATCATGTAGATGTTTAATATCCTAGGATTTTAATAAATATATTATATAACATTAATTTATATTCTCTGATAACTTGTTTTAAATGAAATTATTAGTTTATTGTATTTTTTACGCAACCCGATGTTTATTTTTTATTGCATGTAACATTTAATCTCTTCCATAACTTGTGTAACACACAAGGATGAGTCTTATCAAGAAACAATATACTATTAATATTAATTATTTAACATAATATTTTTCAAATATCCATTGGAATATTAGGAATTAATATTATTAAATAAATTGTTAAATAATATTTCAAACATGTTTATAAAACTAATTCATCGATTATTAATTAACCAGAATTGAAAATAATGGCCAACTGAATATGAAGGATGTCTTTTTATGAAAAATTATGACAAGAATGGTGTTTTATCAAAATTAATTAAATTAAAAAAAATTATTGAAATATATTAATGAAATTTAAAACATATATATTTAATAAATTATATATAAATTCATCCAATATGTTTGATAGGATTAAGATAATACTAAATATAATTTTAAGCATAAAAGCTATATTTTTAAAAGGCGGGTTTTTTCACCCTTTAATGGATGTCTTGTTTTAAAAATAATTTTTTTTACACTATTACAATTTTAATTTGAAAAATATAATTAATTTTTTAAAATGAAATATCAAAATTGGATTTGTGAATTTTTTTGTTATTTTTCTGAAAACATTCATATTTTGATAAATAGTGAATGACACCGAATTTTAATAGATTAATGATTTTTAATCTAAATAATTTCTATTGATAAATAATATTATAAATTTGTGTTAAAGACTAAATTATAACAATTTAATATCTTTTTACCCAATTTAGGTCATTTTAATCAATTCCATATTGAAATTTAATATATAAAAATTCAATCATTTAATCTTTTCTCATGAAAAACTTATTATCTCGTCCCATCATCAGGATTAATTTATATTAATTTCCTACACATCTTTGACCAAATATGGATTCCATATTTAGAATCAAAATAATTTTTAATTTTTATTCAAGTAAACATAGTTTTTGACCAAAATGATTTGTTAATGTAATTAAAATTAATTAGAGTGATTATTGTAAAATCGAGTTTACTTAATGATTAAAAAGATAATATAAGGGGTAAAAATGACCCTAAAATTGTCAAAAAAATTATTTTATGGCCTTATTTGGACCATTATACCTCATAGGGTCTATAATAATACACTTTATAACCTTTAGGGATCAGGAAAATGTGGTTATCACTCAAATCCTTTCAAGAATAACCAATGTGTCGTTTTCACCACTTAAAAAAGTCCTCCTATTCTCCCCCTCCCTTCACAACACTGAATCCATTTGGATCATCCAAATACTACACAAATAAGATCATAAAATATCCCATGTATTCTTATAGGCCTCAATTTGTGATGAAGGCTGTCCAAATAAGTCTTTTGTTGTAAACAAAATTAGTTACCGAAAAAAAGAGGTAACATTATTCAACAATCACTTTTTTTATTTTTTTCTCCTAGCACTTAAATTTAACACATTACATTATTATTTTGTAAAATAAATATCCAAAAAATACTTATATGTTTATATATTAATGGTTTTACCTACACCTTCACACACTTCCATCAAATGGGATACACAATCATTGTTTGTGTGTACGGTGGACTACAACCTCCCGAACGAATGTCTTTTGTTATTCCATTACCACCAATCATGGTTGGGAATAATGATAGAATTTATGAATATATTTTATATGTAAGATATATATAATGTTAATATTCTTATATAATTTTTATGTAACATATACCTTTATGCTTTACATTTTTGGTAATTTGATAATATCGTTTGGGGAGGTGTGGACTACTTCCTCCTCCAAGAGATGCAATTCATTCACTATTTACATGGAATGTATTAAGGATTAGTTTAATAAAAATATATGATCTAAATGAAATATTTTTTATATTAATGACATAATTATCAATATAGACATGTAAAATATCATTATATTCTTTATATTTCACACATTGAAAAATTGATAATATCGTTTGTGGAAATGTGTACTACTGCCTCATCAAAGTAATGTGATTATTCATCTTCCATGACCAAATAACAAGAATGATATATATATATATATGTAAATAATATGGTATTTATAATATAATTTTCATTCTATAAGGATATATTTTACTAACCTTCTTTCTATAAAGATCATTGAAAATGGGAATATAACTTATTCGTACATATGACCTACCATCTCCATAATTGTAATGTTTTTTAATTATTCACAAGTGTAATTAATTTATAATTATAAAATTATATTTGATGTAAATATTTTATAATAATTTAATTTTTATTATTATATATATTTTAATTAATGACCTCATTGACCATAGTCTACCACGTAATGTCAGTTTTGACACAGAGTCTGAATATTGTCATAACATCAGACTTAATGATTAATGATTATGTAACAGTATATAGATTTTATATAATTTAAATAAAAGTAATAATTAAAATATAAATTATTATGATTCATGTAATTAATTAACATAAGATAATTATTCTGTATTATATAGGAAAATCATGACAAATCAGACTCATTGTAAGGGATTATTGTCTCAGTTTTACTTACGTGAGTCATACTCCATAATCACTACTTATTTATTTTGTTTGGTGTATATAATAACCCTTTTTTATTTTATATCATCATTTAATTTATCCTCATAGAAGTTAAATTATTATTTTATTTTATTTCTTTCATGGTGCTTATAATTAAAAAATTACCAAGTAGTAAGGTATTTTTTAACTCAATTTCCATTCATTCCATAAAAATTCAATGTCCTTGGTTATGTTATGGCAATAATATATATGAAAATACCTCCTGTTGTTTATGGGGATTCAGATTAAAATTCCATTTGATGATTATTATTTATGGGGATTCAGAATAAAATTTTTCCACATTTGTAATGAGTTTCTTCTCAATTCCCATTCCATTGAGACTTATTTGTTATTATACACCTAATTGTTTTTATAATGTATTTATTCTAATAATTATTCATGTTATAACATGGATATCCTTATTCTGATAATATTATAATTTTAATTTAATGTTATTCCTTCATGGGATAAAGTTCCAAATGTTTTAATGTCTCATAATACACTTTAAAATATTTATTGGTTATTTGCCTCAACAATAATTTAATGTTCCATTAGTGGTAATTATATTAATCAACATAAAAAAACATATTGTTACTTTTCATCCACTGTGGATATTTTATATTGATAATATTCTCTTTATTTTCTAGATGGATTATGATTATTTCAATGAGTTTATTTTGGAACCCATTTATTTTCCATATATTAACCATAATTAGAAGAGATTGTTATATAAAATAGTCCTTTATATAGATTAATCATTTGTCAAATATTTTATTATTTAAACCATTTATTTTCCATGGTTTATTCACATTTCGAAGAGATTTTAAAGGAACCCACTTCTTTTCCATGGGTTAATCACGTTTCAAAGAGATTATTGTTTATCCCATTTCTTTTCCATGGGTTAATCTTGTTTCTAAGATATTATTATTAAATCCAATTATTTTAGATGAGATAATCATGTTTTTAAGTGATTATTATTGAAAAAATTTCTTCTCCATGGCTTAATCATGTTTCAATAATAATGTTACGGAACCCATTTCTTTTCCACCGGTTAATCATGTTTCAAAGAGATTGTTATTTAGACTATTTGTTTTACATAGGTTAGTAATGTGTCAATGTGGTTATTATTGAACCCATTTTTTTCATGGTTTAATAATATATCAATGATAATAAGATGAAGCCAATTTCTTTTCCATCGTTTGATCAGGATATAAATTGGGTGACAATAGTTTCAATAATTTAATGATGAAATTAATGATTTTATATGTTTTGTAATTAAACTAAGACATTTTATGGGTTGTTACATGATAACCCAATGATGGTTGGTTCTGTGATAAAATAATGACGTGTAGTTTAACGATAGAACAAAAATAGGCGAGTCTATGGTATCCCTCCAATGAATTGGGTATGAATGTTGTTCGTATGGATATTCCTTTTGTATGAATAACATGCATGGAATTCGACCTCATGGTTTTTACGTTTAAAAGAATAATAAGTTTAATAATGTCCCAATATATACCTTTATCTGTTATTTATTCTTTCTATCATTTTATGATTTTTTATGATGAAGTTTGATATCAAATGTCTCACTATTATTGATTATGGTAACTCTTTCCTTTTCTTGTTTTAATATTTGGTGGACCAAGTTTTGATTAGTAAGAGTTATTTTATTATTTGAACATGAACTTAAATTATATCATCATTCTATTATTCAATCCTATGCTAGATGCTTTCATTCAGTTTTTAATGCTTTTGTTTACCCTTCCTAAGCATCAGATCTCACACTTCTTATGTTTCCTTTTCCCCAAGTTATAAATGTATAGATTCAATAATTTATGTCTATAAATAATTTCACAAGGATGCTGTCAATGACCCAATGTGAAATATGAAAATTTGGGTATAATAGTATATGATGTTCAAATTTATACACCACTTGTTTATGAGTCCATGTGGATGTGAATTGTTTTTATAGGAGTTTTTCCTAATTCTCAAAAAATCTAAATCGAAAAGGTCATCCAGTATATAAGTGATCCTTGTATACTTTTAATTTTTTAATGTTTAGATGTTAAATTTGGGTCACAATTATCACCATAAAATACATGAATTTAAGGTTATTTATTTCATCATTGGATCTATATAACAACCCATACATTACATACATTGTTAATACTTCAAAATTGAAGTACACTTATTACAACATATAACAAAACCATGAAAGGACCGTATAGGTATAATGTCTTTGGAAACTGGGAAACATAAAAAACTGGTTCATAAAGCATCTACATTATCTCCCATTTATTTCATCATATCTAGAGTCCCTTTTGGCATACCCTACTTAATAACCTTCTTCCCGACCTGGGGAAAGAAAACATACAAAAGGGTGAGCTCAAATGCTCAGTAAGGGTAAACAAAAGAAATATCAATCACATCATATTCATAAGAACACAACTTTTTGGAATTCTTAACCTATAAAAAAGATCATAATTTCATAATCATGGGATAAATCATATTAGTTAATTGTAATCCCAATAATAATAACTTAAAACACGAAACTCTGTGGAATACACACATAATCATAGAGAATCATTTCTTAGTAGTCAAGACTCATTCCCAAGACTATCTTAGCGGACAAAGTCCATTTCTGAACCGAGTTCACTCCTCATTTCAGTCCTGTTTCACTGACCCAGATTAACCAGCCATTCCAGCCATGTCTATCTCATGAGATATAAATCTTTACCCAATGCATTGGAGGGAGATATAGGTCCCACCCATCTCATAATGAAACCATTCTTATGTGTGCCACAAAATCATAAATCATACATCATAGCATAACCCATGTAATAAAAATGGGATTCTTAAACATCATTCCATTATAAGATAAAAAGTCATCATAAAAATAATTCCATAATAACATAATCAAATCAATGTAAAAATAGGAATGGAAATAGAACCCTATATTATCTTATATGGAAAATAATTTTGATAAAACACTTGAACTCCATTCTTGAGGAAAATATCCTTTCTACTTCAAAAACATTTTTCCTTTAAAATGTTATACAATTTTAAACTAAACGAAGGTTATTAAAAATAAACTTTAAAACTTGTAAAAGAAGCTTAATGGAAATAATGTTCTAAAATTCCATTCATGCCATATACGTTAAAAAAACATTCTTCTTGTACTTTGGCTGGAAAAGTCAAAAAGTACCTCATACTAAAAATGAAAAAAGATTCCTTTGATATCATTTACTAAAAACTCACCAATGGGTAAAATTGGATTTAAAAAATTGTAGGTGGAAGGTAATAATATTACATATTTGGGAAAATGGATGTGGATGATAAATATTCCCCAGTAAATTCTGAAGTATAAACAATCTCGGATAAAAATGAGATTGTGAGATTTTCCCTTACCTTAGGTCCAATTTTCTTATTAAGTGTCCGAACCTCCTGTATAATGATTTAAATAATGTCATTGACTTATTACAGAATCATAATAATTGTTATGATATCATATATGGTCATATGCTTTGCTTCTTATTAGTAATATTTCATTGCTACTTGTTATTTGAGTGTTTATTACTTTTTGTTCTTATGCGTGTTTTGTCGAATAAATTCTTATTATTCTATTTAGGTTATAGATAACTCATTTACAAAATGTTATTAGTGTAATATATATCATATTTATTCATTCAATTCATTTATATAATCATTATGTAATGAAGATTGTGTAGAACGAGTCGCATCACATCGTGGAGACGGTAGGCCGTACGTACGCATGAGCGATGATATCATTCCCATGATCATGGAATTGTATTGAAGTGTATGTATACTATTTCAGAATCAATATAACTTTACAATAATCATATATAGTTATTCTCTACACCATTATACCCATCCATGTAAGGTGGTGGTGGAAAATAGATTACACCACAACGTGGAGACGGTATTCTGTACGTACGCATGCGTAGTGATTTCATTTTCCATAGGATGGATAGATGGTGAAAAAGGGTTGTTTCATAATTATAATAACATATTAGTATATGAGTGATACTGATGTTATTACTTAATAATTAAAAAACTAAAGAATAAGAAGTAGAAGAAGAAATAAAGTTGAAAGAATCGGTAATGGACATTAACTCTTCTTTGAAGCCTCTCTTCTTGACCTCCTCTTAGGGCACTAAATATGGTATTTGAAGAATACCAGGACCTCTAGGATGTTTCTAGGGAAGTTGAGAAGAGAAATTATCGGGGGATGGATGATCTTGAAGGCTCAATATGGTGTGAGGAAGAGAGGGAGGAGGTTCCCGTTTATAAGGGAGGAGAGGGGCATCTTTGGAAAAACTTAAAATCTTATTTTATTATAAAGTCATATTCGGTTTTTAATAGCTCAAAATTGATTTATTTCTAAGATAAGGTGGGGAAGGGTCGAAATCCTCTCAACCAATGGGTTTTAGACATGTTTATGTCATTATATTAACCTTATATATTTGTTTTAACTCTTAGTCAATTAGATTGACATTTACCATGTGACTTTGTATTTTTATATTATATAGTTAATAAACATACCATATAAATCCAAGCGACCCCAAGTGGTCCATTAATGATACAACTATCATGAAATAAGTATTTTGGATGAACCATAGATTTTTAGGAATGTAATAAAAATTAATAATATAATATTTGTTTTAAAAACTATTTTATGTGAATTTTGACACTATTTGGAAATTGATTTTTGTGAATATCATAAAAACATGATTAGATCAAAAAAAAGTTAGATAAATCAATAATAATATGTCATATTAACCTAGAAAATTAGTGTAATTCATAAAAAGTCTTAAATTACATTTATTTGAGTATTTATAACATCAATTATGTTAATATTTCATTAATAAGATAATTACTGCATCATCATTGTGTCATAAATAAATTATATTATCAAATGTATAAAAATTATAAATAAACTACCATTATGTAGGAAATATTTTTATCTTTTTAATGAATATTTATAGTAGAATTTATCTTATGTATAAACCTATATTAAAAATGTTTTAGTTATTAAACATTGATTTTAACTATTTTAACTCTTCTTTAAATAAAATAATATTAAATGTCCTAATGTAATCCAAGTGGACCTAAATGGTCATATTTTATTCCTAAGCTTGTTTTTGGTCGAATTAGACTTATCCAATAGAATTAGGACATGTGTTAGGGTAATAATAATATCATTTTTACCCTTAATTACCCTATTTACTTTTAACCTTGGTAAAAAAAGTAAAAAGTTACTATTCATCAAAAACTATTTTCATCTCATTGAACCAAATTTTAGTCCTTGATATTAACCATTTCTCTTAGATTTTGGAAATTCCACTCACAGAAGCGGTAAAATTATGTTTTATGTGAATTTGAAAATTCTCCTAGGAGGTGGGTAAAAGATGGTGAAAAGTTCAATAAGAATTTTATATATCTAAAATTATTATAAAATGACTCCAATGAATTACTTTGAACATATATAGGTATTATGTATCAATTTTTACCTAAAATAAATTTAAATAAAATAAATAATTATTTAAATAAAAATTTGGTTTTTAAATAGTAACCTAGTGTTTTCACTATTCATCAAAAATAGAAAGTTTTCAGAAAAATACCAAAATTTCACCATAAGCTAATTTTGATATTCCGAATCAAAAAATTAAGTCTATTTTGAAAAATAAAATTTAAAAAAATGGGTATTACTATTCATAACGGCTAGTTTTAATAATATTTTAATAGCATATCGTTGTTTAGTGAAACTCGGTATTACGTACAACGCAAGCTATCGAGGAAGGTTGTGAATGCGTGTAAAGCAAGCCAAGATAGTGTTGTGTGTAGTGAAATATTCCTTTGATGAATTATATAACATAAAAAAAAATATTTCTCATAAAAATATCGGGTGTTACATTCTACCCCCCTTAAAATGATTTTTTCCCTCGAAATTCGTCACTTTGTAACAAAAAGATAAGGATAACTCTACCTCATAATATCCTCAAGCTCCCATGTAGCGTCTTCTAATTTGTGGTTCCTCCATAAAACTTTCACCAAGCGAGTGGTTTTGTTCTGTAGGAATTTTTTGCTACGATCCAGAATCTTTATCGGTTGTTCTTCATAAGAAAGATCTTGCTCCAGTGGTACAACTTCTGAGCTGAGTACATGTGAAGGATCGAGTATGTACTTTCTCACGAGAGATACATGGAACACATAATGAACTTGAGAGATATTCAGTGGAAGTAACAATTAGTAAGCTACCTTCCCAACACGATCTATTATTTCGAAAGGACCGATATACCTTGGTCTCAGCTTTTACTTCTTTCCAAATCTCATTACTCTCTTCCAAGGAGATATTCGTAAGAACACTTTATCCCACACTTTAAACTCTAGGTCCTTTCTTCGGTTGTCAGAATAACTTTTTTGTTGACTCTGATATGCTCTTATGTGTTTTTGAATAGATTGGACCTTTTTTCCATCTCATTTACAAGATCATGTCCTAATAGCTTTCTTTCCTCAACATCATCCCAACAAGTTGGAATAATGCATTTCTTTCCATAGAGAGCTTCATAAGGAGCCATATGAATACTAGAGTGAAATCTCTTATTATAAGAAAATTCCACCAAAGGTAGGTGTTGATCCCAACCACATTGGAAATCCATAGAGAAAGCTCTCAACATTTCTTTTAGAGTTTGAATTGTCCTCTCAGATTGACCGTCTGTCTAAGGATGATAAGCAGTGCTGAAACTCAACTCTGTATCCAGAGTATGCTGAATACTTCACCAAAACTTTGAGGTAAACCTCAAATCCCGATCAGATATAATGGAAAGTGGTACTCCATGAAATCTTACCTATTCTTTTATATATATCCTGGAAAGCTGATCCAGAGAGAAATCCTCTCTAATAGCAAGGAAGTGTGCCAACTTTGTAAGATGATCAACTATGACCCAGATAGCATTATTACCATTGGATGTTTTAGGATGTCCAGTTACAAAGTCCATAGTGATGTTTTCCCATTTCCATTCAGGTATGGGTAATGGTTGTAACATCCACTTATACTTCTGTCTCTTAGCTTTAACTTGCTAAAAAACCAAGCATCGAGAGACATATTCAGTAACATCTCTTTTCATTCCATCCCACCAGAAGTACTCTTTCAGGTCCCTATACATCTTCGTGATTCTAGGATGAATAGAGAATGAAGAACAATGAGCCTCATCCAGCAGCTCTTTCTTTAATTTTGGAATGGGAGGAACACAAACCCGAATCCTGAACCTTATTATCCCATCACAATCAATGTTGAATTCAGGAACATTTCTCACCTTCTTTTGTAACTCTACATCTTCTTTCTGTGCCTCTTTAATCATCACATGTATAGATGGTTGGACATTCAATTGAGAAAGATATGATTTTACACTTCCATTATAATTCCAAGATGCATCCTTTTGTAAATCTATAAATATTGGATCTTTTGTGATCCTCATCATGGATATGCTTGCATGGTCTTGTCGACATAATGCATCTGCCACCTTGTTTGCTTTCTCAGGGTGGTAATGAATTGAGCAGTCGTAATCCTTAATCAACTCCAACCATCTTTTTTTGGCGCATATTAAGCTCCTTTTGTGTGAAAATATACTTTAAACTTTTATGATCAGTATAAATATCACACCTTTCTCCATAAAAAAAATTCCTCCAAATATTTAATGCAAAGATTACCGCAGCTAACTCCAAAGCTTGAGTTGGGTAATTTTTCTCATGGATTTTCAATCGTCGTGAGGAATAAGCTATCACCATATCGTTTTGCATGAGAACACACCCCAATCCCTTCTTGGATGCATCATTGTAGATCACAAACCTTTCTCCACTACAAGGCAGTGTGAGCACAGGTGCACTGGATAACCTTATTTTTAACTCATTGAAATTCTCTTCACATTACTCTTTCCAAACAAACTTAACTCCTTTCCAAGTAAATTTGGTGAGTGGGTTAGATAATCATGAAACATATTTCAAAAAATGTATATAATATCCATCCAAACCAAGAAAACTTCGGATCTCAGTTACTGTTGTTGGTCTTGACCATCTTTCGATAACCTATGTTTTTGCTGGATCCACAGATATCCCCTCTTTTGAGATTATGTGATCCAAAAATACAACTTTTTGAAGCCAAAATTCACACTTGGTAAATTTGGCATAAAGCTTCTCCTTTCTCAAGGTCTTCAATACAATTCTTAAGTGATCTTCATGTTCTTACTTATTCTTTTAATAGAAAAGAATATCATCTATAAAGACTACCAAAAACTGATCAATATAGTCTCTAAAGACTCTATTCATCAGATCCATGAAGATAGCGGGGGCATTAGTAAGACCAAATGGAATAACTATAAATTCATAGTGTCCATACCTTGTACGGAAAACCGTCTTTGGTATATCCTCCCTTTTGAACCTTAATTAATGATACCCTGAACGAAGATCAATCTTGGAAAAGTATTGAGCTCCACATAGTTGGTCAAATAAGTCATCAATGCGCGGGAGAGGATATTTGTTCTTGATCGTGATCTTGTTAAGTTCTCGATAATCAATGTAGAGTCTCATTGATCCATCTTTCTTCTTAACAAACAGAACAGGTGCTCCCCAAGGTGAAACACTAGGGAGTATGAATCCTTTTTTAAGATTCTATTGGAGTTTCTTCTTCAATTCCTGCAACTCAATTGGGTCCATTCTATAAGGTTTCTTTGAAATAGGTAAAGCACCCGGTATGAGTTCTATTGAAAACTCAACTTCGCGATTTGGTGGAAGACTAGGAAATTCGTCTGGAAAGACATCATCAAACTCCCATACAATGGGAATATTCGTAATCGTGAGTTTCTCACAAACCATTTGAGATAAATAACATTCATTTAGTGGAATCAAGACCCATAATATGGAATAAAGTTCCGCTGGAAGGTTATGTTCATCCTTGCATCGATAGACGATCATAGATTAATCTGGAATATGAAATGTGACTTCCCTTATTTGGAAATTGATATTATCTCAATATAAAGGAAGCCAATCCATGCCAAGAATCACATCAAATTACACTATAGGAAGGATCACAAGATTTGTAGGAAGCACTTTCCCACAAAATTCAATCGGAGAAGAATTATAAACTTTTGATGCGACTGTTGTTCCATTAGGAGTTGTCAAAGCTAACTCAACATCTAATTTTTGAGGTAATACGATGATACCCTTAGAAAATTCTTCAAAAATAAAAGAGTGGGTGGATCCAGAATCAAATAAAACATTTTCTACTTTAGAGTGGATGGTAAGTGTACCTTTCAACACTTCGTTATCGTACTCCACATCGCTGATAGAAATTGCATGTGACTTTCCTTTGTCTTTAGCCTTAAGAGTTTGTTGACGTCGATCATCACCAACAACCATTGGATTAAGGCATTGATTAGCATAATTCCCCATTTCCTTGCACTTGTAACATTGATCTATAGGAGGTGCACTCTATGTGGCCTTTTCTTTGTTCGCATCACTAGACATCTTCTTCCCATTATTACGGTATTCAAATGCCCGATGACCTTCTTTTCCACATTTGAAACATTTACTTGGCCCTTTAAGACAACTGCCTCCTTGTTTCTTTCCACAATTTGAGCATATGGTAAAACTCATCTTCTTTTCAGCGTGGTCTTTAGATTTTCCTTTGAAATCCATTTTACTCTTCTTATCAAACCCATATGACTGATGGGTTACTCTAATATCCATCTAAACTTTGAGAGCACATCGAACGATTTCCTCATAGCTATTGAAGTCCCTTATGGCTAACGCCCTTCGAAGACATGGTTTTAAGCCACTAAAGAATCGACCAATCTTACTCTCAGGTTGTATAATAATCCCAAAAGCGTACCTTGCAAGTCTTGTAAAATTTGCTTCATAGGTACCAATAGATTCATCATCCTTTTTCTTCAGTTCAAGAAACTCCTTCTTCATCTTTGGTCAAAGAATACGAGGGAAGTACTTATTGAAAAATAAGTTCTTGAACTCATCCCATTCCAAGCTAGTGTTGTGTGTAGTGAAAGATTCCTTTGATGATTTATATAACAGAAAAACAAAATATTTCTCATAAAAATCTCGGGTGTTACAATCTATGCATGCATGCTCTGGGATGCTATATATCGTATAAGTGGTCGCTATAGAAAACTTTGGATATTAGGATGATTTCATGAGAGGTTATTTTAAGAGTTATTTATATCATTATAATTAAATCATGATATTAGATTCATAGACATCTCATTTATAATTTTTATGTTGAATTTGTTTTTGAGTTTATAAATGACTTTTTTGGAGACTTTTTTTAGTTAGGTTATGTTTACCCCTTGCATCAACAAGAAGTTTTTTAGGGAGGATTTTATTTTATGAATAATGGTAGATTTATCTTGGAGGAATATATGATAAAATCCATTTAATCATTGGATTTCAAACATAATCAAGATATATTTGATGACATTTAGGGATATTTATTTATTGAATAATTTAGTTAAACATTCGGAATTAATATAGAATTTTTATTGTTAGTGTTTTATATGAAAGTTTACTTATTTTTTGAATTATATTACATTATTCAAACCATTTTATTTTTGGTTAATGCATAAAGTTATATGGAATAGATTCACTATTCGTTTTATGATTATGTGATCATTAAAATTTTATATTTAACACTTCAGGTGTAAAAAATCATCTTGAATACTCATCATCAGGATAAAAGCATGTGATTATTTTAATGGATTAAATTCACTTATCATTTATGTATAGTCCTCATTGTTTTTAATCTAGATGGTGTAATAAATCATTCGAATTTAAGAAAAAATATCTTGGATTACAAATTTACCCGATTACCATATTTTATGATCATATCAATGAACTTTTCCAAACCTATTCGGGTTTTGATTTTTTTGTTTATTTAATTATTATTTATTAAATTCCCTATAACTTCTTATTTTTTCATGTTAATTATTTTTTATTTATAAATAAATATTTTAATATTCCCTCAAAGTTCTTTCTATGTTGAATAATTTTTATGCATAACATATAGTGACTTTTATATCTCCCGCCACCCATTTTAAAGATGATTTTTCTTTATCACTTTTTACAATGTGGGTTTCAGTAAAGGACTTCTAAAAATTTCTATCCTTTTATAACAGAGATGATTTTTTGGGAGAAATTTGTTTTAAGGGGTGTTGGATGTATCATCGAGTGATTTTGAGAAATATATCCATTAAAATTAGTTTATATTATTTGATATCTTTTTTTACATGAAATTCACAGTTTAACATTAATTTTAGGCAACAAAAAGTTTATTTTTCATTGTAATTCACATTGAGTTTTTTGATAACTTGTGTTTCACACAAGCATGAGTCTTACCAAACTACTATAAACTATTAATATTATTTATTTAGCATAATTGTAATCACCTTGCCATTGGAATGAAAGATATTTAAATTATTAAATAAATTATGAAATAATATATTACATGGGGCTTTAAAATTAATTAACTTATTTTTAAATAACCATAAATGAAAATAACAACTAATTGAATATAAAATATTTTTTTGATGAAATACTATTTTTATGACCAGAATAGAATTTTCTTTGTTAATGAATTAAATTAATAAATTTTTGTGAAATATATTCACGAATTTTTTTGTTATATATTTAACAATTTTTTTAATTAATCTATGAATTTTTACATACTTAGAATAAGAATAAATCCAATTTTATACATAAAAAGTTGAATATTTTTAAAAGACATTTTTACCGCCTCATAATGGAGAACTTTTTTTAAAACCAAATATGGAAATTTTATCAATTTTATTTGAAAAAATAATAATCATTTTTTAAATTTGAATATAAAAATATAATTTTGAATATTTTTAGGTTTTTTTGTGAACTTTCATATTTTCCTCAATACTAAATGATGAAGAATTTTAATTTAAAACCGCGTTATATAAATATTTTTATGTTAAATTATATTTTTATCTGGGTTTAAAGTATAATTATATTTATTTTATATATTTTAGGCCCATTTAGTTTATTTTAATAAATTTCAAATTTAATATTTGATATAAAAACATTTCATACTTTTGAAATTTTCTTATGAATAACTCATTGTCCTATAAAATTTTTGATATTAATTTTAAATTAATTTATTCCAATTAGGTTATTGGAATTTTAAAAAATAGATTAAATATTTATAATAAGAATAATATATAATTTCTATTCAGGTAAACTTTGTTTTTAACAAAAATATTATTGAATGTAATTAAAATTTATTACTGTGATTATGGTAAAAATGAGTGTACTTAATGATTAATCATAGAATTTAATGTGCAAAAACAACACTATACTTTTTTAAAAATTATTTTATTGCCATAATTTGACCATTATGACTATAAGGTTCTATAATAGTATGATTATAACCCCAAATAAACTATTAAAATGTGGGGAGAAATCAAATCCTTTCCAGAATACCCAATGTGTCCTTTTCCCCACTTATAAATAACCTCCTTTATTAACCCTATCTTCAAACCTCTCAATCCATTGGTCTTGAAAAAAACATTATAAAATAATCTCCAAAATTCATTCATCTCAAACTATAATTTTCACTTTGGAAATAATGTAATCCAGGGAAGTCCGTTGGTGTAAACCAAATATGTTTCCCGAAAAACAGGTAACATTCTTCAACGGTGAATTTTGTTTTTTTTGTTCCTAAAACACTTAAATTATTATTATTACATTATTATATAATAACACAAATATACTAAATATATTGATACATATTTATGTTAAGGTTTTTACATACTCCTTTACACACTACCACCAAATGGGATACACAAACATCGTTCGTGGGTAGGATGAACAACCACCTTACAATTCGATGTCATTCGTTATTCCATTAACACCTATCAAGGTTGGGAATAATGATAAAAATATTATTTTTATATGAAATATTTGATATTTAAAATTTTATTTTTCTTCTATAATTTTTATATAACACATACCTCCATGATTAAATTTTTGGGATTACGATAACATCGTCTATGGACATGTAGACTACCGCCTCTTTAAAGCGATGTGATTCATTTGTTTTTTAAATAGAATGTATCAATGATTGTATGGATAAAAAATATTATATAAATTATGAATTTATTATATTAATTAAATAATTATATATCTTTACATAAAAAATATCCTTTTCTATTTTACACAATGAAAAAGTGATAACGTCGTCGTGGACATGTGGACTACCACCAACTCCAATAGATGCGATTATTACTTTAAAAAAAAAATACTCATCGAAATAAAATATATATGTAAATACTACAATATTTATTATATAATGGTATGTATTTAATAATAATATTTTCTTATCTTCCATCCATAATAATCATTGAAAATGGGAATGTTACTCATGCATACGTACGACCTACCGTCTCCATGATCAAAATTTTTGTTTATTTTTTATACCTATAATTATTTTATTATTTTAAAATTTAATTTATGTAAAAATGTGATAATTAGTCAATTTATTATATTATTCATATTTTTATATAATTCCCTACTGACCATATTCGACCAATGAAAGTCAGTTTTAACACATAAGCGAAAATATTGTCAAAACATCCTACATGAAAATTATTAATTAATTAATTTTTATAACATGTTTATAAGTTAAATAAAAGTAATAATAAACATATTAAATGTTATTAATAAATTAATTAGTTAAGATAGGTATATTTTTCATGAATATAGAGAAAAATCATGAAAATCAATCTCAAGGTAAGCGATTCTTGTCTCACTTTTACTTACGTGAGGCATACACCATAATAAACACTTATTTGTTTTATATTGGATATCTACTACCCCTATTTTATTTTGTATTAGAAATAATTTTATCATAAAGTTATTTAATTTTTTATATGAGTTTATTTCATTTATGGGGATTATAATTCAATTTTTAGAAAGTTGTAAGGTATTTCTTAACTCAATGTCTATTCATTGGGTTAATCATTGATGTCATTGGTTATTTTATGAAATGAATATGTATAAAATGTAAAATTATTATTTTATAATATATTTACACTTTTATTTTGTGATATTTAAAAAGTAAAACCTAATTATTTCATTAATTTAATCTCACTCCAATGATATGATTTTATTAAGGGATTTGCATCTCACTTTTTTTATCTGTGATACAAATGTATTATTCACCATTGAATTCTTCTATTTTTTGATACTTCATCAATTATTGATATATTATGCCATAAATTATTTTAAAATACTAAAATTTAAATGTTTCATTTTATGATTATTTTTTTTAGGAATCTACATCAGATGTTACCACAGTTGTAATGGGTTTCATTTAAATTTCAATTTCATTGAGTCTTATTTGTTTTTACACACCTAAATATTTTTATATGTAATATATACTAATCCATTGACATGTTATATAATGAATATATATATTCTAATGATATTATAGGTTTTATTTTAGGTTATTCCTTTACGGTAATTATGAATCAAATTTTTCAAGGGGGTATATGACACTTATGAATGTTTAAAGGTTAATTTACTCAAGAATTTTTATTAATATTTTAATGGTATTTATATTAATCAACATTAATAAAATATACTATTTCTTATCCTCCAATGATGATACTTTTTTATTGATACCATTCTTATTCTTTCCAGGATGGATTACTATTGTTTTAATGAGATTGTTTTGAAACCTATTTCTTTTCCATGAGATAACCATGGTTCGATGAGATTATTTTGGAACCCATTTCTTTTCCATGGGTAAGTCATGTTTCAAAGAGATTCCTATTGAACCCATTTATTTTATATGGGTTTAACTTATTTTTAATAGATTTTTATGTAACCAATTTATTCCACGTGTCAATCATATTTGAAATGATTATTATTGAACACATTTATTTTCCACGAGTTAATAAATATTCTCATAAATTGTTATTAAACCCATTTCGTTCCCATGGGTTAATAATGTTTCAAAGAAATAGTTGTGAAAACCATTTATTTTCCATGCGTTGATAATATTTTAATGATATTTTTATTAAAACCATTTCAATTTTATGGGTTAATTTTGTTTCAAAGGTATTGTTATTAAACCAAATTATTTTCCATGGGTTAATCATGTTTCAAAGAGTGACAAGAAACCAGATTATTTTTAAAGGGTTGGTCAGTTTATAAAATGGATAACAGTTGTCCTTATGAATTTATGATGAAATGAAATATTTTAAATTTTATGTAATTAAACATAGACATTTAATGTATGGTTATGTGATATACCAATGATGGGTGGTTAAGTGATAATCCAATGATAGATTGTTTCTTGATAGACCAATGACGAGTGGGTTTGTGACAACCCTCTAATGCATTGGTCAAGGAAGTCGGCTGTATGACTATTCCATTTGTAATAGTAACATTTATTGAATTCGACCACCTAGTTATTCAATTTATAAGAATAAAAAGTATGACAATGTCAGAATATACCTATATGTGTTATCTTTGCTCGCTATTGGTTTATAATGTTTCTAGTGATCAATGTTGTTATATTTCTCATGATTATTGATTGAAGTGACTCTTTATTTTTCCCTTTTTTCAAATTTAAAAGTCCAGTTTTTTTTGGTTATGAGTTATTCTTTGATTCTCTCATGCACTTTGATTATGTCATCATATTTTTATTCACTTTTATGCTAATTTATGACAATCAAATTTTAATTATAATGTTTACCCATACTAATCATCATATCGTCCCATTATTCTGATTCATTTTACCTATTTTATAAAGAATTATATTGAGAAGTTTAGGTATATAATGGATTTCAAAAGTATTATGTTGATGAACTAATTTGAAATAATAAAATATGGGTATAATGGGAGATTATTTTCAAACTTATAAACCAGTTATTTATGAGTGCATATTGATGTGAAAATTTTATGTAGGAGTTTTTTTAATTCTCTAAAATTCTAAACCAAAAATTTCATCTATTATGTGAGTGATCTATGTCTTCCATTTGATGGTGTAAAGATTAGATGAAAAATTTGGGTCAAAATTATCAGCATAAAATATTTGAATGTAAAGTTATGGATTTCATCATTGGATTTGGGAATTATGGTTCTGCGAAATTATTGTAATACTAAAGATGAATTAAAATTATAGAATGTATTGATTGATTGAATTATTTTACTAGAACTACTTCCAATGTGTCTTAGTGAAAATGAATGGAATTTTCCATGTTATTCATATGTGGTGACACATTCAGAGAAAAATATAATTCTATTAGGGTAACACCCAAAGGATTTAAAAGCGAATTGAAATTCATGAAACATTATTTTAATTAGATAGTTATAAGTAGTCTTTAAAAACAATTTTTGCACTTCTATGATTTGAATTTCAAAAAACAGACATACATGGTTGGGATTAGAAAGTTATTTGGAGTATGATAAGATAAACCCAATTTTTGGTGAGTAATAATCTACCCTTATGAATAGTTACTTACCCTTATGAATAGTAAATAAATTATTATTATGGTTATAGTATAAGGAGATTTGGATTAATTTTTCATGGTGGTATAAAATTAGTTATAGTTTTAAAATTGTTAATTTTTGTATAATGTATGATATTATTTAAAAATTAAATTAATCATATTGAGAAAATTATTTTCAAAAATTTGAGTTCATTTTTGAATTCTACATGTTGAAAAATGTTTAAGGTGTTTTTTTGGGATTTTTCTGAAATGCTTGAGTTTTTGTTGAATAGTGAAATATGGTAAAATATCTTATATATAAATTATCAGTTAAATAATCTATCTCTGGAATCATGGATAATGTAAGAACACTTTTTTATAACTCACATTATATCTTTAATATGTTTTCACAATAATTAAGACTATTCACAGTCTTGAGCAATAATATTAATCAAATGACTAAAATAATGTAAAATCCCTCCACTGCCCCACTATAAATACCACCCCCATTCATTTCTTCCTCTCACACATCTCAACCCAAGAGAATTGTAGAATTTCTACCGAATCCCATTAAAAAGGATCTTTCCCAAGTTGAAGAACTTTTTTTCTCACTAAAATTCCAAAACCAAAGGTCTTATGGATGATCTCGAGGAGAAGAGATCAAGATGTAAGAATCCTCCTCCTTTCTCATGTGTTTTCTTTTCACTTACTTTATTTTCTTATACTATCTTCCCCTTACCTTATATGGGAGGTATGAAATCTAAAAAATCATACATATTCTGAATTTTATCATGTTCATGTAAATAATTTATCTTCATTCTTCCTCTTCTCTCCCTCTTTTTCTCAAAATAAAAACACCTTTCGTGATGTGTCAATTTACCGACAACGTGGATGATGTGTCTTTAAATTTCATTTAAATCCTTAAAAATAGGTTGTAAAACCATAATAATGGTTGTAACACATTATAATATGTATTATATAACCTCTCTTTGGTTCTGTAACTAGTTCTTATGCATAATATTAATTAATAAAACAAAGGGGCTTCATAATGATCAAAAATCACCAAAATAAACTAACGATCCTCCATAATAATTTTTCTAATGATTAATCATCATAACATATAAAAAAATGATTTATGTAATCATTTAATGTTCTATAAACATTTTAATATCATCTTATTTCACTTCTAGAGTTCTACATCTATTCTACAATAAAATCCATTATGAACCTACCAGGGAAACCATGTAAAAAACGCACAAAAAACAATTTAAATAACAAAATATTATTAATAAACGTGTTAAATGATGTTGTAAAATGATAATATAAGGTGTTGTAAACATGAATATGTTTGTATAAGATATTAATAACACATATTTAACCATTATATATGAGTTTTAAACACATTTTATGTAAAATAAACCAGAGGTAAGGGAATTCTTATCCTAGCTTGCAATCTTTGGGTTAACCGTCACTTTATTCATCATGTGGTACGCAGTGTATTTGTGTGATTATTTTATTATATTATGATATAATATTTATATTTATAGTGTATACACATATCCATTCCTTTCCATTAATTATCACTCTAATTATACTTTTAAGGGACTTCCATTTTAAAATCCTTTTAATAGTCTCTTTAATAAAATTAAAAATGATTGTTTGTATATATATATATATATATTTATATGGAATGATGGGTTTCTCCTAATTTCATGATACTTTATAACCATTATATATTACATAGACACATTTATGTTGGGTTCATCCCATTATAGCTCAAGATATGTTGGGTTGAGACCATTATAACTAAAGATATGATGAGTGAGCCCTATTAGATATCTACAATGCATTAGGTACTCCAGAGAAGGAATTTGAAAAAATTGTTATTCCATGTGTAAAGGTGATTATAAGAGTGATATGGTAACAATTTATGAAGGTAAATACATGATGTTTCCATTCAATTAAATCAGTTTTATGAAATGGGTTTTATTTGTTTTTATGTTGTCACTTGACTAGTGAAATCTTTTCTTATATCCCTTACTAATATTTGTGTGATCATCCCAAGTTTTTAAATGTTTTTCCCAATTTATAAGTATGTGTAAGAGAAATAAGGACGTTAATTTTAATGGTATGAATTTTTTTCAATGAAATTATGTTTTATTTGAAAAGTTTTATATTTTGAAAAAACTGATATTATTTTAATAGTATCCACATGTATGATTATGAGATGTTATGTATGTTTTATGTTATAATTAACTAAAACTGTAAATGGGAAAATATCCTTAATGTTTATGAATTTTTCTTCTTTTTTAAAACTTAGGATTATGTAATTTATTAAGTATGAGTCCTTTTCGTTGGTATCAGAGGGTGGTTTAAAAAACTTTAGGGGTTATGATGATGTCATAAGAATACCATAAATGAATTTTACTCTATGGTTAATTTGAAACATTATAGAATTTAAAGATTATGATTTTGATTCACCTAGGATATTTATATTCAGAATGTTTTTCTATAGATGAAATAGGGAAGCTGAAGTAGGAAGGCACCAAGTGGCTAATGTATTTCAAAATCTATAGATCAGAATGGTGGGAATCAGAAAGGAGCAATTTTTTATAGCAATTGATCGGTTTACTCAATAAATAAACTGTGGTGGTATCTATGATATAGAGGAACATAACCTAACACTATGGAAATTGTATTTTGTGGATCATTTTATTAGGCTACATCCTCCAACATTTTGTTGAACCACATACCCAGTAATAGCCGACAGATAGATCAAGGCTCTAGAAAAGGTATTTGATGTCATGGGATGTTTGGAACATCAAATGGTAATACTAGCCATTTATCGTATATAAGGTGAATCTAATCAATGGTGGAATCAAGTTATGAACATGTGAAAATATAGAATATTAAAATTCTAGAATGGGATAAATTTAAGATTCTTTTTTTGTAAATGTTTTCCAAAAAATGTTCGACTCATAATAGAGAAATAATTCATGGAACTGAAGTTGAAAGATGATGATTCTATGGCATTATATGAAAGAAATTTTACAATACTGGCAAGGTACGTACTATAATTTACTCGGTATTTTGATAGTTAAATTAATAGATTTTACTCTGGTATGAAAACATTTTTATAAAGAGCTTTGGTAGCACAAGAGTTGAAATGCTATGAGAAACTTGATTACTCTGATGAAAAATTTGAGATGAAGTTTTTTTAAATGTATGTGCATCATGATGAAAAGAATTAGAACTGATTAGGTTGGTAGACACTAGGTAATAATTTTTTACTGAAATATGAAGGTATGAAAATCAATTTCCCTGAAAATCATGGTAAAAGGCATCACTGTGAATGTCTTAAAAATTCTAGGAAATGCTGTTGATTTGGAATGTTCTGAAAAATGTATCATGAGTGAATGGAGAATGATCCTAAAATTAATGAGAAGTCGATGGGGATATGATTTAACTATAAATAACTAAGTCATCATTATAATGTTTATCTGAATCTAGTCACGTAGGTAAGGAATCAACAAGATTTAATGTAGAAAGGGTGTGGTAAAATCCTTTGAAACCACATCAAAAAATGTTGAGCTATCTAATGGGGGTGGTATTAGGTAAATTTTATTTTTATATATATTTTTCAAATGTGTTATTTGATTAAGGGTATACAAATTCCTTCACTACAAAGATAATTTAAAAATATTGGGAATTTCACCTCATGAAATGAAACCATAACTCTTGGTAAAAAAACACAGTGGAAATATTAGTGTAAGAAGAAATTATAATAATCTACCTATCTTTTTCTGTGCAAAGAGTTTACCTGAAAACCTAGTTGTATTTCCTCTAGTAGATTTTTATGTTATTTTGGGTATGAAGTGGATTTTTTTATCATGCGACGATAGATTTCCGAGTAAAATAAGTTTTTTTTAGAAATAGTTTTAGTTTGTGTACAAGAATGAACCCATACCATTGATAACATATTAAAAATCTAGGAAAATGATATAAGATGGAAATTAATGTTACCGTTATCAAATTTTTGAAAACAAGGGAACTGCTTAAATTAATGATGTACTAATGGTAAATGAGTATATTAATGTATTTTCTACGGATTTCACTAATGTTATTCATGATAGGGAGGTTAAATTTTCTATTTACTTAGTTCTTGATTCTATGCAAATCTCTATAACCCCATATTGAATGGATAAATGGAACTTCTGAAATTAAAAAACAATTTGCAATAATTTTTAGACAAAAGATTCATTTGACATAGGAATTCACCATATAGTGATCCTATCTAATTTTTTAATAATAAAGATGGTTAAATGATAATTTTCATTGATTATAGAGACTTGAATAACATATCTGTTAAAAACAAGAAACCTTTAACTCATATCAATGATTTTTGTTGATAATCTCTAGGGTGCACAATATTTTTCAAATAGTGAACTGAGGTATTGGTACCATAAGTTGAATGCAAAGGAATAAAACTTCCTGAAGACTATATTTCATACTAGATATAAGCCTTATGAAATTATAGTTATGCCATTTGAGTTTACTAATCAATCTACTATATTCATGGATCTTGTGAATAGAATATTTTGTGGGTTCTTGGAAAAGTTTGCGGTTGTGTTTATTAATGACATTTTGGTATATTATAAAAGTAAATAGGAGATTGAAAAACATCAAAGGGTTGTTTTTTAAACCATAACTGAAAAGAAAATGTATGGAAAATTCAGAAAGTGTGAGTTTTGGTTGAAACAAATATTAATCCTTGGTTACATTATGTCTAAATATGGCATAACGTTTAATCCTACTAAAGCTAAAGTTGTTGAAGAATGACCAAGACCAATATATATATATCCTAGATTCATAGTTTTCTTGGATTTGTAGGATATTACCATAGGTTTGTTGAATATTTTTCACAATTATCTATCCCATTGACCACGTTAACTCGAAAAGGGGTTAAATGTTTTTGGACAAAATAATGTGAGGTCTTTTTTCCGGAATAGAAATGAAGATTAGTGAATGCTTAAGTTCTGAACCTACCCTCTAGAAGTGGTGAATTTTTCAACTATAGTGATGATTATTTGAAGTCACTTGGTTGTCTTCTATTGTAGAATGATCAGGTAACTGGTTATACATTACATCAGTTGAAACTCTAAAGACACAGATATTCAATATAATTTTTTTAATATTATTAGGGATTATTATGAGTCTGCGAAAATTAACAGCGCTTGATTCTGAGGCCTGGTGTCCCCGAAACGTTTTTTAAACATTATTTAAGGTACATTCAACAAATGTATGGGTGTCATTTTACAACTTTCGAACCAGTTATTAGAATTGAAATATGAGGACACCGTTCAATCCGCAGAACCAAGATTCGCTTAAGGGAGGTTTCACTTAAACCGTAGTAGGTTGGGTGAAAAAGATAGTTTTGAAGACATTGGAAAGAATAATAAAATAACATGTTTTGTTATTTTATTCTTCCAACCATCACTTGAGTAAAGGTGGCGGGACCCACATAGATGGTGGGGAATTTAATGAGGGAAATTAAATGTCCGGTTACACATTGAGGTTTAACCACATCTCATATAATTAAGGTGATTTATTAATTGCACCATTTAATGAGAATTTTTATTGAAAGGTGATTTAATCTCTTAACAAACGCTTTTGAATTAAATCATGGGTGTGGGTTTTAGAAACCCATGGGAGAACTCCGATGAAGCACTGACGAAGAACCCTCCCAACGAAGAATGGAGGAATAATACTAGGATAAACAAACAACGATAGCTTCCACATACAAAAATTTTTCATCCACCCCCGCGACGTCCCCAATGAATCTCGAGGTAGGGGGTTTATTATTTTAGATTTATCTTTGATGAATTAAATTGCTACCTTTTGTTAAGATTATAACGTAGAGGGTGTGGTTCAAACAAATAGGGCCCAGACCCTGTGCCACTTTGTTTTTGTTGTGTTCTTTGGGGGGAAAATTTACAAATTTGATAAAACCTTGAATTTAGGATCCGTGCCACAATGGTGGTATCTCGGGAGGCCCGTCGACATGATCAAAATGGAGAATGGACCACCAGAACTCACCTGGTGGCCCACATAAGATCTGCTGGTGTGGAACCAACAACCGACCCCAGTGGAGAAGGTGGCAGCTGGTTCTCTCCGGCTAAAGAAGGGGGCCTCCGCCGCTCGGTGCTGCGTCATACGGACAGGCGGATGATTATTGGCCGACCGAGGAGGAGGGATACAACGCGTTATCATGTGCCGCGATGAGGCATGCCACGACTTTGAAGCCATAATAAAGTGTGCGGACTCACTCCATGTGGGTCCCATGGAAAACCAAGCGGTGCCACCTGGTGCCAGTAATTAGAAGCTGAACAACACTTTGAGCTATTCTAGAGGCAGAAAACATGACCCTCATGTGGATAAGGCCTGCCGATAGGCTGGGGCACCACAATCGATCCCGCCGTGGCCCAACCCAACCAAGCCGAGCTGGGTTGGACATAGACCAGGTCGGGTCAAACCAAACTAGGTTGGGTCAGGTATGTCTGACTGGCTCAGACTAGACACAGACCTCTTTCGGGCCCAGATACGCTTAAAATACCGTATCTTAGAGACGATATGTTTGTTTTGACGAAAATTATGTGGTGTTGGAATCCATGGGATGTAACAGTCCTTTTGAGATACTCCACATGGGTTTTGGTGAAAGCTCGAGTAAGGTCGGGTTGGATAGTGCCAGAATCCAACCGGGCCCTCGACACCAAAATGACTATAACTCATAGACCAGGCATCCGATTGACGCGCCGTTTGTTTTATTGGAACCATTATGACATGAAGGTAATTTTGGTTACTCCTTTTTGAAACATCATAGCAGTTGAGGAACAACCAATATCCAGAGGATAAGATACTATATAACTCATGTGCAATGGGTGCAGGGAATCGCTATGGCTGGCTGTTAATTGGACAGAGAACCTGTGTGGATCAACATTAAAGTGACCCTTTATGGATCAGTATCGTAGAGACCATGTTTGGATCCGAATCATAACGACCTTGTTTGAATCAACATTAATAGAGACCCTGTATGGATCAACATCATAGTGACCCAGTATGGATCAACATCATAGAGACCCTATGTGGATCAACATCATAGCGAACATGTGTGGATCACCATCATAGCAACACTATGTGGATTAGAATTTATAGATACATTGTTTGGATCAACATCATAGAAACCATGTGTGGATGAACATCATAATGACCCTGTGTGGATCAACATTCTAGTGACCATGTGTGGATTAGTACTACGCGACCCGACGAGGAATAGCCTTAGAGAGGCCCATCGTGGATTACAAACAAATGACCCTGTGTGGATCGACATCAAAAAAACTCATTCTTGGTTTAGTTGTGAAAAATTCCAAACAGAATAAAATGATATAGAATTTGGATAATCATATTTGTTCCTATACTCTTTGTTGTATACCTGGTTTGAGCTATGTCGTTTGATTTGTGCTTTGTGATTGAGATCATTCTTGGTGGGATTCATTTGTGTAATTCTGAGAGACCTTATGGGGTCTTAGGGTACCTATTGGGTATCGTTACACTCACCCCTGCATGGGCTTCGCCCGCACCTTGTTGTGTCTTGAGAAAATGACAAGCAGCTCAGTTGAGTCTATAGGATACAGGACCAAGAAGTACATGGAGGAGACTGGTTGACATGGAGAGCTGTGGAGATGTGTTGTAGCTACCCTTCAGGCAAGAACCTCGGTGGATGATCTCATGAGCTCTTTTATATTTTCTGTTGTAGTTTTATCTTTTCAGTTGGACTTATATTCCAACCCCCTTTACCTTTAGTCCACACTTTTACTACTATAGTTTTACTTCGTTTTTGCATATTGTTGTGTTCTTGGGACAAGTGTTTGTACATGTTTAAAGTCAATGCCTTCCCGTTTTAGTGATACACCTTTATGGTGCTAGTCTTCAACCCCTGGCCTATGGAAGGCGGGTTTGGGGTAGTCACAACACAATCCCCGAGGGATGGGTCTTGAAAAAGTGGTTTTAGAGGAGTCAGTTCTACAGAAGAAATAGGACTCTAATCTTTCCAATGGAGCAATAGTGATAGGCATTTTGAGTTTGGTTTTCAGTTCGGGGAGTCTAGTGTCGGTGTGGTAACCGACATATCCATACACCAAGACCCTGAAATCTTATTTTTGACTTAGGGAACACAAATAATGACTGAGTGTTTTTTTGGAAATGTTTTACTTTTGATCTCTTTTGAGTATGCTCACTAGGTATAACATATTGACTGTGGCACACCTATTTCATTTCAGGTTGCCTCCACATAGACAACTAGCCATGATTCTAGATAGAGTGCATGATAAAGGCCCACCGAGAAATAAAGCTTTAGTGTAGGGCCCTCTTATAGTGATAACATCTCCGGGTTGTGCACCAGTAGCACCACCACCCATTGGGAAGATATTTCCACCAGCCCCACTAGAATACGGTGCACACCGGCAGAGTGCGTTGCACAATTTCCAGTGGAAGAGGCCTCCGAGGTTTCAAGGCATGATGGATCCCTAGGCTGTTGACGACTGGCTGGAGGCTGTGGCTAGAGTATCCTACCCAGTTGGGACACCAGCAGAGAAGATGGTGATCCCAACTACTAGCCATTTCTAGGGCACATCTAGGAGATGGTGGAGCCTGAGGCTCTAGTAACACGACAAGGCTACCCTCACCTGGATGGAATTTGAGATCATCTTCAGGGTAGAGATTATTACAACGATTTTACTCTTAGTGTCTATCCAGGAGATGATGAACTTATAGTATTTCAGCCTATCAGTGGCCCAGTACTTGGAGATATTTACTGACCTCTCATGATACTCCACTGACATGGTTCAAAACACATTCTTTAAGGCCCAAACCTTTTGTGCAGGGTCTCCGGTGGGAGATCACTGCATCGATGATATCACTGAATATACTGACACGGGATGGAGTCTTTGAGCGAGCATTATTGGTGGAGAGATTCTTTGTTGATCAGGCACTAATGGTGAGAGACACCACTAGACGACAGGTGGCCAAGTCATCTGTAGTAGGAAGTAGGCAGATGACATAGAGGTCCAAGAGCGCCAGACCCTTCGGTGGACGACCCCAAGAAACATGGTCGGAGGTGCAGAGCTCCTGAGGCTGAAGGGGGTCAGTTGGGATGTAGGATGTGCTTCACGTGTGGTGGGAAGAGTCACATTGCTCACAAGGTCCTGACCTATCATACCGAGGATCAGCAGATGATCGAGGGACCAATGAGGTAGAGGCAGATATTCATGCGAGGAGGTCTGCAGGGTAGAAGATGTGGTTGAGGACCTGGCTGTACATCAGGTGGTGGGTGGAAATTTGAGGTTCTACTGCCACTACCCCCAAGTTGTCCACCCCGACCAGAGGGAGTAGGCGGACAGGGGTGAGCTCAGCTATAGACAATAGATCCCTAAAACCACAACACTCTAAAGATGATTAGAGGTAAGGTTTGGGTATATTCTCTCTTGATACAGTACTTACAGACACATGTTCTAGCCACTCTTTCATTACCACAACACTTGTTTTGGAGCTCAGATATTCCGATGGATTTTTTGGCTCGATTATTATGATTAGAGACTCCTACAGGAGATGATTCAATGATTACACACTGGTGAAGACAGTGTGAGATCTCTCTAGGAGGTGTGATCTTTGGCTGGGATATCCTAGTAGTAGTATCGAGGCCTTACAATGCCATCTTAGTTATGGACTAACTATCCATAGTCCATGCTCAGATCAACTATTTTAGGTGAAAAGTGTGGTGTGTCCGTGGGTATGGGACCCAGTTTTTCCTTCACCAGTGGTAAGGGAACCATTGAAGCACTGGATGGAATTAAATGAAGGAGGGTGTATCTGGTCACTCATCAGTTGGCTAGCCTTACCCTAATTTCAGTTGATGTGAGAAGTCTGTGTTATCTTGTAGTGGTGGACTAGTATGCTGATGTATTCCCTAATGATGTACCGTGACAACCTCCTCATAGAGAGGTAGACTTCTATATTGAACTATACTCTGGGACGACACCGATATCTACTACAACAAATCAGTTGGCTCACACAGAGCTTCATGAGTTGTACCAATAGTAAGAGGACATGTGGAATAAGGGGTTCATAAGGCCCAGTGTTTCTCCATGGGAATCCCAAATTTTTGTTTTCCAAGAAGGCATATGGGATTCTTAGGATTTTTTTAGACTATCAGCGACTGAACCAGGTGACTGTGAAGAAAAATTTTCCACTTTTAATGATTTATGATCTCTTTGACCAGTAAAGGGAGCTCGATGGTTTTTGAAGATAGACCTCAGATTAGGCTATCACCAGCTCAAGGTATGAGATGAGGACATAAAAAATATGACTACTCGATGTCGATATATCCATTATCAGTTATTGTTGATGCCCTTAGATGTGTCCAACACTCTAGTAGTGTTCATGGGGGTCATGAACATGATATTCTAGCTTTACCTTGATTTCTTCGTGGTGGTCGTTATTGAAGACATCTTGATATACTCGACATCAGATAAGGAGCATGCTACACACCTACAGATTGTTATGGATACACTCTGAGAGAAACATTTTTATGATAAGCTCTGAAAGTATCAGTTCTGGATACGGGAAGTCCACTTCTTTGAGAATGTTATCCAGAAGGCCAGAGTTGTAGTGGATCCGATGAAGATAGAGGCGATGCATGCTTGGGATCCACCCAAGAGTGTGACTGAGGTGTGGAGTTTCCTAGGATTGGATGGGTACTACTAGAGATTTGTAGAAAAATTTTACTGATTTTTGGATCCCCTTATAGATTTGAAAAATAATGGACAACCCTTCATGTGCATGGAGAGATGCCATCAGAGTTTTCAGTAGTAGAGGAAGAGGCTGATATGTGCCCCCATTTTTAGGAAACCAAAAGAGGGCATTGGGTATGTAGTCTGTTATGATTCATTAGGTACTAGAATAGGTTGTGTCCTGATGCATGAATGAGTAGTGATCACATACAACTCATAGCAGTAGAGACAACATGAGCAGAATTACGCTACCCATGACCAAGGGTTAGCAGCAGCGGTCTTTGCGCAAAAGATGTAGAGGCACTACTTGATGGGTGAATGGTTTACTATTTACTCTGATCATAAGAGTCTGATGTATATTTTCTCACAGAAAGACCTTAACCTGAGATATCGGTGATGGTTGGAGTTCCTCCAGGACTATAACATTGAGATAGTCTACTCTCTTATGATGGGGAACATAGTAGGACACATACTCAGCAGTAGGTCTGGTCTACAATTACTGAGTGAGGAAACAATGTAGATATACGATTTGAAAATATACTTTGTGGATAGATATGGAGTAGCTTACCTCCAGTATTTGACTGTCACTCCCCCACTTATTCAGCGAATTCGAGAGGATAAGCTTGCGGACGTAGACTGTGAGGCCTGATGTGCTCAGATATCTTTAAGACATGCTCCTGATGGATTTTTTGAAGTTTGGGAGCATTTCATCCTCTTTAGGGGGCACACCATGGTACCAGTGACGCATCGAGAGGAGGTGTTGAGGGAGTTCCACACATACCTTTTGGTGAAATATGTTGGAGTGGAAATGACGTACCAGGACCTCCTACATCAATACTGGTATCCAGGGACGAAGAAATAAGTGGCAGATTTCATATCACAATGCCTCACTTGTCCGCAAGTGTAGGCCATGCATCTTGTACCATCAGGATTAACTCAACAACTTGAGGTACTAGAGTGGAAGTGGGATCGTATCTCTAGGGGCTTCATGAGAGGGCTACCACATATATTCAGGGGCCACGATACCATTTGGGTGATCATTGAATTAATCACCAAGTTGGCCCTCTTCCTACCAATTTGATATTAGGGATTAGTAGAGGTCTTGGGATGCCTCTATGTATATGAGATTGTATGGCTTCATAGGGTGCCATCGATGATTTTCTCAGATCGCGATGCTCGTTTTACATCCATCTTGTGGAAGGGATTTTAGGAGGCATTAATGACTCAACTATGCTTGAGAACTACCTTTCACCCTTAGACATATGGTCAGATGGAGAAGAACATACAGACACCTAGAGGCATTATTTGTGCTTGTGTCCTCAATTTTGGCAATAGTTGGGAGCACCACCTGCCCCTGTTGAATTTCACATTCCAAAACATTTACCAATACACTATTGGAATGGATTTATTTGAGGCCTTGTATGGGTGACTGTTCAGATCACCCCTTTGGTGGACAGACTGAGGGGAGTTAGAACTTTGTGTCCAGAGTTGGAACATGCAATCACGGAGAAGGTGCAGATCATCCAGGAGCAGCTGAAGACAACACAGAGCCAGTAGAAGTATTATGCAGATAGAAGTTGGAGACCCTTGAAGTTTGAAGAGGGATACCATGTCTTCCTATGGGTCTCACCCCAACGAGGATTACAGAGGTCTGACTGGTGCAAAAAGCTATCTTCAAGGTTTATCAGACCTTTCTTGATCCTCAATAGAGTAGGTGAGGTGGCATACCTTCTAGCTCTTCCCCCATAGATGCATCAGGTGAATAATGATTTTCATGTGTTGTAGCTGAGGAGGTACGTGCACAATCCATCAAACATTATCGATTGGGGAGAGCTGGACATTGATGATGGGGTAAATTTTGTGGAGTTCCCGGTAGAGATTGAGGGTCGACCGGAGCAAGTACTTTTTGGGAAGTCGATTCCTCTAGTGTGAGTTCCTTGGAAGCATGGGAACCTCTAGGATAGCACATGGGATAGAGAAGCTTAGTATCATGCTTATTACCACCATTTATTTCCCTAGTTTTGTTGTAGATTTCAAGGACTAAAAGACCTAAGCTGGGGAGAATATAAAGGCCCAAAAATTACATATAATTTTTTTTGAATTATTTTGGAATATTATGAGTTTGCAAAAATTTGTTGCACTTGATTCCGAGGCCCCATGTGCCCATACATTTTTTGAACATTATTTAATGTACGTCCAATAAACGTATGGAATAAATTTCCTAACTTTTGAACCAGTGCTCGGAATTGAGATCGGAGTACACCGTTGAGTCTGCAACACCAGGATTCCCTAAGGGAGGTTTCACTTCGACCGTAGTAGTCTGAGTGAAAAAGTTAGTTTTGCAAAATTTTTATAGAATAATAAAGTAAAATGTTGTATTATTTTATTCTTCCTACTATCTTTTGAATAATGGTGTCAGGACACATGGAGATGGTTGGAAATTGAATGAGGGATATTAAATTCCTCATTACACATTTAGGTATAACCACATATCGTGTAATTATGGTTATTCATTAATTGCACCATTTAGTGATTCATTTATTGAAAGGTTGTTTAATCTCTTAACTCAAGCTTATAAATTAAATTGTGGGAATGGGTTTTGGAAACCCATAGAAGAACTCAGAAGAAGTTCCAACAAAGAACTTTCTAAAAAAAGAATGTAATAATCAAACTGGGATCACCGAACGCTGACGACTTCCACAAACAAGAATTCTTCAACCACCAGCATGACATCCCCAATGAATCTCAGGGTAGGGGTTATTATATTAAATTTATCTTAGATGAATTAAATTTATACCGCTTTGTTAAGATGCTAACGCAGAGGGCGCGAGTCAAATGAACAAGGCTAGGATCCTTTACCACTTAGTTCTTATTGCGTTCTTTTGGGGAAAAATTTAAAAATTTGACAAAACCTTGAATCTGGGAGGTGCGCAGCAATGAAAACATCCCGGGAGGCCCATGGGCATGAGCAGAAGGGAAAAAAGACCACCGGATCTCACCCTGTGGCCCACGGAAGATCCACCATCGTGGCACCAGCCAGCGGCACTCGCCAGCCACCGAGGCGAGAGGCAGTGTGCGAGTGCGCACCATAGTGAGATAGGCCCCTGCTTTGAAGCCGTGATGAAGGGAGAGGACCCGTTCCTTGCTAGTCCCACGAACAACTAGGAGGTGCCACCTGGTGCTGTAAATTAAGAGGCTGATGGCTCTTTGAGCCATTTGGGAGGAAAACCGCATGACCCTCATGAGGGACAAGCCTATCTGTGGGCCGAGCCACCACATCCCAGCCATTCTAAGGCAGGTCGGGCCTATTTCGGGCCTAGTGGGCCAAGACCACCACGACCCATCCCAACCGGGCCATCCCGGGTCTGACCCGAAATATGTTGGGTCGACCCGGACTGGGTCAGGTCAGTCCCAGCTAGGTCGGGTTGGTCCGACCAGGTAGGTCTAGACCTGGACCCCTTTCAGGCCCAAATATATTTAAAAGAAAATATCCTAAAAACCAGATGTTCATTTGACGAACCTTATATGGTGTTGGAATCCTTATAATGTGACAGTCATTTTGATATACTACACATGGGTTTTGGAGAAAGATAGAGTATGGATAGGATGAATCATACCCAAATCCAACTTGTCCCTCGACACTAAAATGCCTATAACTCACAGATCCAACATCTGATTGACACACTGTCTATTGAGTTGGAACCCTTACGGCATGGAGTTCCTTTTCCTTACTTTTTTTCGGAGATTCCTAGTAGTCTAGGAATGACCAAAATTCAAAGGAGCAGATACTATAGAACTCAAATTCACTGGGTGCACGGAATCTTGTGGCTAGCTATCAATTGAAGAGAGACCCTGTGTAGATCAACATCATAGAAAACCTATGTGGATAAGAATACTAGAAACCTTATGTGGATCACCATCATAGTGACCTTGTGTGGATCAAAATTCATAGCAACCCTGTGTGGATCAGCATCATAGTGACCCTATGTGGATTAACATCATAGTGACCCTCTGTGGATCAGCATCATAGTGACCCTGTGTGGATCAGCAGAGAGACCCTAGTTAGATAAACATTGATAGTTACCCTATGTGAATCAACATCATAGAGATCTTGTGTGGATTAGTATCATAGCAATCCTATGTGGAGAAACGTTCTAGCTACCATGTGTGGATCAACAGTACATGACCTGATGAAGACCGGCTTTAATGCGGCCTGTAGTGGATCAATGACATACGACCCTGGGTGGATCGACATTGGAAAAAATACTTTGTGTTTTAGTTGTGAAAACTTTTTAATAGAAAAAAATTATATATCATAAGGCTAATCATCATTACTCTTTAACTCTGAGCTTTATACCTAGTTTGAATTAAGTCCTTTTCTTTTTGGTTTTTGCTTGAGATCATGATTTGTGGTTTTCGTTTTTAGAATTCTTAGATACCTTTAAGGGTCTCAAGGTTTATATTGGGTATTGTTATACTCACCCCTATATGGGCTTTACATGAACCTTGTTGTGTCGTGTGTAGATAACGAGCAACTCAGGTGAGTCTCTTAGATCCAGGACCAAGCGGTACACATAGGTGACTAGTTGACATGGAGAGTTGTAGAGACGTTTTGTACCTTCCCTTTAGGTAGGATCAATGGTGGATGATCTCATGATCTATTTTCTATTTTATTTTGTAGTTTTATATTTTCAATTGATCTTGTATTCTATCCCCCTTTACATTTAGTACACACTTTTACTACTGCAGTTTTACTTCGAGGTTGCATTTTGTTGTTTTCTTAGGCTAAGTGTTTATACAGTTTTAAAGAAAATGCCTTCCCATTTTAGGAATATTCCTTTCTGATGTTAGTCACCAATGCCTGGACTATGTAAGGAGGGCTTCGGGTAGTAATGGAATGGGCCCCAGAGGACGAGTCATGATAAAAACCTTAAATTACCCTAAACTTGTTTTGGAATTATCTACTATGGTTTTTACATTTAAAATTTGTAGGAATTTTCTATATAGAGTAAAATGTGAAATATATACTGGCCATAAAATCTTGAAGTATATATTTACTCAGAAGTAATTACATATGATACAATGAATATGACATTAACTGATCAAGGATTATGATTACATGATTCATTATAATCGTGGAAAAACAAATAGAGTGGTTGATGCATTGAGTCAGAAAAGTAATTCTACATTAACCTTGATACATTTGGAATGTTATCCTTTGGTAAATGATTTGATTAAATTTAGATTGGAAGTTGTTGGTGCCAAAAATTGCTCTGTTTTGTTTTAGGTTCTTGAATAGTCATCTTTGATAGACAGAACTAAGAAAGCACATAAGGCATACGAGGAGCTATAGAAAAATGTTGAATTGATTAAAATGGGTAAGTTGTCAGAATTTAACCCTCATAATGATAATGTTTTATGATTTTAAAAAAGGATGTGTTTGCCTTGTGTTTCCCAATTAATGATGAAATTATTCTGTGAATCTCATTGTTCTCAATTTTCAGTTCATCCTGGAAGTAATAAGATGTTTAGAGAACTTCAGAAGTATTACTGGCGAGATGTAATGAAAAGGGATATTGCTGATTTTACCATGAAATGTTTTACATGTAAATAGGTTTATGTAGAGTAGTAGTTTTCAAAGAGGATGCCAGAGCCTTTTCCAGTGGTAGAGTGGAAATGAAAGAATATATCCATGAACTTTGTTGTGGGACTACCAATGACATATCAAGGTAACAATGTTATTTGAGTTATTATAAATCGGCTGACTGAATCTATATATATTTTTTTTATTCATGATACAATGTATTTGGATCAGATTTCTCGACTATACCCCATAGATATTGTATGGTTACATGGAGTGAATCTTTCTATTTATCTGAATGATATCCCAGCTTCACTTCTAATTTTTGGAAGGTACATTAGATGTCATTGAGAACAAAATTAAATTTCAATACAACTTTTCATCCTCAATCAGATGGGCAGTCAAAATGAACGATTCATAACTTGAAGGATATACTTAGATCTTGTTCAGTGGAATACTAGGGAAGTTGGGATCAACATCTTTCTTTAGATGAGTTTTCATATAATAATAGTTTTTATTCCAGTATACATATGGACCCTTTTGAGTCATTGTATGGGAAGCAGTTTCAAACTCCATTTTTTTGGGATATAGTCAAGGAAATGTTTTTTATGAGACTTTAATTAGTAGAGAAAGTGGCTAAGAAAGTGAAGATGTTATAACAACACATTTGGAAAGCTCATAACTGGCAGAAATGTTATGCAGACAATTGGAGGAAAGACTTTTATTATGAGGTAGGTGATCATGTTTTTCTTAGAATTTCACCACGGAAAAGTGTTATGCATTTTGGTAATAAAGAAAAGATAATTCAATGATTCATTGAAGCTTATGAAATCCTATATAAATTCCGGCCAATCGCATACCATGTAGATTTGCCTCAGTGTTTATCTTATGTATATAATGTTTTCCATGTTTCAATGTTATGTAATTCTGTTCCAGATTCATCACATGTTCTAAATCCAGAAACAATTCAGTTGGAAGAGAACCTTACATATGAAGATAGACCAGTTCATATTCTTGAAAAAAATAACAAGTATTGTGAATTAAGATAATCCACCAGGTAAAGGTTTTGTGGAGAAAACACATGGTTAAAGAAGAAACATGGGAATCTAAAAATTCAATGGGAGAAAGGTACCCTCACTTGTTTTATAGGTAAATAAAATCGTGAGGACATAATTTTGATAAGGTGGGACAATGTAACACCCATGGTTTTAAAAGTAAATTGGAATGCATGAAACATTATTTTAATTAGATAGTTATAACTAGCCTTTAAACATAGTTTTTCTACTTCTATGATTTGAATTTCAAAAAACGGACATACATGGTTGGGATCCGTAAGTTATTTAGATTTGATAAGAAAAACAAATATTTTGGTGAATAGTAACCTAACCATATGAATAGTAACCAACCCTTATGAATTGTAATTTTACCCTTATGAATATTAAATATATTATTATTATGGTTATAGGACAATGAGATATGAATTAATTAGTTAAGGTGATATAAAATGACTTATAGCTTTAAAATTGTTACTTTTTTTTATAAAGTACGAGTTCATTTAAAAATTAAATTACTCATATTTAGAAAACTATTTTAAAGAAATGGATTTAATTTTTGAATTCTGGAAATTAATAAATAGTTTTGGGGATTTTTTGTGATTCTTCTGAAAAACTTGAATGTTTATGAATAGTAAAATATTGTAAAATACCGTGTATATAAATTATCAGTAAAATACACTATTTTTAGAATAATGGATGATTAAATAACACTTATTTCAAAATAAAATGCTCCCTTTAATATTTTTTACAATAATTAAGGCTATTTATAAACATGATCAATAATATTAAAGTAATGATTAAAATAATTTAAAATCCCTCTTATCCTCCACTATAAATACCACCCTCATTCCCCTTTTCCTCTCAGAAATCTCAAGCCTTGAGAATTGTCTATGTTATACTAAATCACCTTCCCAAGTCTCTTCCCCACATACAGGACTCTCTAGTCTATCTAAAATTCTTAAACCAGAGTCCTTAAAGAGGATCTCAATTAGAAGATATCAAAAGATAAGAATCCTCCCCCTTTTTATGTGTTTTCTTTTCAATTTCATTATTTTTTATAATCTCTTAACACCACCTTATCTAGGAGGTATGAAATATCTATAATCTTATTTATTTCATATGTTATCAGGTTCATTTAAATAATTCATTATCATTCTTCCTCTCCTCTTTAACTATTCTCAAAATAAAAACACCGTTCATTATGTGTCAATTTACAGACATCGTGGACGATGTGTCCTCAATTTCCTTTACATCCTTCAAATATGGTTGTAAAACAATTTTAATGGTTGGAAGATATTATAAATTATATGATGTAACAACTTTTAGGTTCTGTAACCAGTGATTATGAATAATTTTATTTAATAAAAATGTGCTTCATAATGAAAAGAATTCACCAAAATAAATTAACTATCATCACTAATGATTATCTAATGATTCATTCTCATAACATATAACCAAAATGATTTATTACAAAATTTAATGTTATGTAAACATGTTAATAGAATATCATTTCACTTATGGAGTTTCACTTCCATTCGACAATAAAATCCATTAGGAACCCACCATGAAAACCATGTAAAGAATGCACCCGAAACAATGTAAATAACAAAAAATTATAAATAAATGTGTCGAATGATGTTGTGAAATGATAATATATGGTTTTATAAACATGAGTATGTTTCTACAAGAAATTAATAACACTCTTTTAACCATTATAAATGAGGTTTAAACACTTTTTATTTAAGAATAACCCAAGGTAAGGGAATTTCTTGCCCAATTTCAAATCTTGGGGTTAACCTTCGACTTTATTTATTATGTTTTATTAAGATTACTTGCGTGATGAATTTTTTTATATTATGTTTTATTTTGTGTATTTAGATTGCATACACATATCCATTAAGTTACATTAATTCTCACTATGATTATATTTTTAAGGTTCTTTCCTTTTGAAATCATTTGAAAAGTTTTTTTTAATAAAATTCATAAAGATTGTTTTATATATATATATGGCATGAGTGATTTATTCTGATTTCATGATGCTTTATTACCATGGTATGTTACATGGACATATTTATGTTCGGTTGATTACATTATAGCACAAGATATGTTGCGATGATCCCATAATAGCTCAAGATATGTTGGGTTGAGCCCATTATAGCTCATGATATAAAGGGTGATCCCCATTATATCTCTGTAGTGCGTTGGGTACTCTTGAGACGGAATTTGACTAAATAGTTATTCTATGTGTAAGGGTGGTTATATGTGTGATATGGTAAACATTTCTCAATAAAACTATATGATTCTTCCATGAATGTTAATTAGTTTTATTAAATGAGTTTTATTGGTCTTTATATTATCACTTGACTAACGAATTCCTTCCATATATCCTTTATTGAGATTTTTGTGCTCATCCCATGTTTTAAAATATTTTTCCCTGGTTATAAGGATGTGTAAGAGAAAAAAAGAATAAAATTTATGTTCCATGAATACTTGTTCAAGAAATTATGTTTTATTTCAAAAAATTTATATTTTGAAAAAAGGGATATTGTTTTAATAGTATCCACATGTTTGATTATGAGATGTTAGGCATGTTTTATTTTCTAATTACCTGAAACTCTAAACCTGAAAATATCCTCAATGTATAAGAATGTGTTTTATTTTATAAAACTCAAGATTATGTAATGTATTAATGTTGAATCTTTATATTTAGTATTTCATAATATTAATGTTTTTAATGGATATTCTAGAAACATATCTAAATAAGATAATGGATGATATTTTATAAAAATGTCCCTCAAATATATTGATTTTAAAATCCATCTTCATTAATTGAATCCTATAGTAATATGATATTTACAATCAATTAATGTAAGGTTGATGATGAGTAGATTGTGATGTTTCTATGTTGACAATTGTGTTAATGGGATATCCATGCAACTGTTGATAAAAATGGAGGAAGAGTCACCGTTATTTTTTCTTCAGTTCAAGAAAATATTTCCTCCACCATTTATGACTTATATGTTTCATCTAACAGTCCATCATCAAAATGGAGAACATTATGGGGTACATGTTTTATTCCAGTAAATGCATCTTACTGATATAAATATATTAAAAACGAAATATAATATGCAGTATAAGAATCGGCCTAAACGTTCCCTTATGAGGTGTTATGTGGATTAAATATTTATAGATTTTTGTTGAAGGAATTTTTCTGAAATGAGAACAGGATGTAACTAAAAAAAGAAAAATAAAGATGAGAAGTATTTGGGAAATAAAGCCTTTGTTTCATCTCTTAAACAAATAGGTGAAATTTCTAGGCTATATACATTTATAACATTGAGCTTTGAAGAGAGAGACATTTCAAATAGAACAATCTTATTTAACTATGGTTTGTTTGATGAATATATCAAGTATGTAATTTGAATATTTTTATGTTATATCATATTAAAAAATTTATGTTGTTCCTTTACCTTTTATTATCATTTTATATATAAAACATAAACAAATTTTTGGTAGAGTACATTGTTATTTTCATTAGATAATTAGAGGGTATTTTTAGTGAAATGACTTTCATGCTTGGTTAGAATCAATGGTATGACTATTAATTTAATCAACTAAAAAATAATTATTAATTTAATTTTATTAATCATAATATTTTAGGTATTGATTTTAGATTTTGAATCTACCTTTCAAGAATTAAATGTGTTTGATTTTGGTCACAATTCGTTGGTTTGTGAATGAAAATCCCTAATAATAAATTTGTTAAAAAGTATTAACCAGTCAACATGAGAAAACATAATGATGTTTTTTTTGTAAATACAATAATATACTACTATTCTAGTGTAACATATAGTATGCATCAATTTGATAATTTTTCTTATTGTGGAGTTGTTGGGAAAATAAAGATATTGGATTAATACTCTCATGGTTGAATAACTGTGATGAAATGTAAATTGTTTGATCCAAAAAATGAATCATGTTATACTTTTTAATTAATTTCTATTTTGAGTTATTGAAATGAGTTTATTATTGGATTCTAATGAAAATATATTTTAAAAATAATAAGAAACAAGTGTTTTTGTGAAATATATTATGTGACCTGAATTTGGCATAATTATTCATGTAATTTGATGAAATATATCTATTGATTAAGTGGATGAAATTGACACCATTGATACTCCAATTTATTTGGACCAAAGTACAGTATTTTTTAATAATTTATTTTCAAATTTTCAGAATTGATGTTTATCCTAAAGTAATGGTGGGAAATATATAGAAGAAACCAGATATATTCAGTGTCCATTAATTTAATATTGAAATGGGTTTCACATTTTTGTTTAATTATAGTTACACTAATTTGGATTTAGTTTTGAATGGTATTATTGATTTATTTTTTCTTTATTTTACTTCTTTTATTTAAATTTATCTAAATACATAAAATCAAGTTTAAAAATATTATGCAATTATGCATAAATCTGAAATTAATGTTTCTAAAACATATTAATAAATAAATATATTTAAAATAATATTTTCAAAATAGTTTAATTTTTTTTCCAAAAATATTTATTTGGGGTTTTTAAAAATATATTAAGCCTAGTGTATACATGAAGATGTTATAATATGGGTTGTGCCTTATTTTATATCAAATTTTAATGTATAATATTAAAAAACCATTAAAAAAATTAAAATTAATTATAAGTTTGTTTATGATTGATATAAAAAAAATTAAATGGAAGAGCCTATTTGGTAATGATTGATAAATACAAAACCTAGGTTCGAATCCTTTGGTTCCTATAGAGATTATAATAATTGTAATACTTTTATTCATCATTACATTTCATTTCACATTCTTATTCATTATCAATTTTTTTTTGTGAATTCAAAAAAACCACACGGGTCTTCTATTCAAAATACTAGTTGGAATTAATAGCATGAAAAATCATGTGAGGTAGATAATATGGCTACACTAAGCGTATTTCTTACCAGTTAACAACAAGACCCGCCATCAAACATCTAATAAACAAAAATTTTCAACTTCCACTTGAGCCTCAACGAATGTTCCCACAAATGCCTCCCTTATCATCTTTTTAATATTTAATTCTCATATTCCATTTCTATATTAAAAAACTTATCATGTTCCCATATATATATCTATCATACCATGTCTATTTCACCACTATTTTTGACTTCCATTCGTCTAGGATCTAACGACATTGATCTTTTTACATTTATGATATATCATATAGATAGATCATAGAATTCAATATAAGAGGTACATCCTATAGAGGAAACCATTAAAAAATATTTAATTGATCAATCAAATCATAATGATCACCCTAAACTAGGTTTATATTTATACATGTGTGAAATTATATCCCATAAAATTTTCCTAGTTTTACTTTGAAATAATTATACTTTATCATTAATGACCATACTCAATCAGATCATCTAATGGGTGACATGAGATCTGTTATATACGTGTATACTAGAACATTAAAACCCAAATAATGGTAGATTATAATTATTATGAATATATAAAATATAAAATTGGTAGAAAATGTAGATGTTTCGTGCGGATGACAGCTATGTAAAAAGATATCAGTAAAATTCAACCAGTCTCATATAGACATATTGGTAATCAAATCAAGAAGAATTCATGTAATGAGATATGGTTTAGAAAATTAGTTAAATTGAAATATATATATTTTTTATTATATTTATGTTAATTAACATGTTCTTATAAGAGTCCATTAATATTTCTCATTGGAAATCCTATGAAGGAGATGCAATTTATTGGAATTTGGTAATTGAGATGATCTTATAAACACAGCCTATATATATTTGGGAACAGTAGGTCGAAAACCTATTTAAAGGGTGTTAAAATAATAAATGACAATCTAACTACATAATACCAATAAATATTATTTTATTGAAAGATTAATGAATTTAAAATTAAATTTAAAATTTCTATTTTTTATTGATGATTTAATTTTTATTAGTGGTATTGATTTATTTTCTGAATTAATCAGATATAAACAAAAAGAACCATGTTTTTGTGAAGAACATTAACACTTTAGGTTCCTAAAATATTGTAGAATGAGAGGAATAATATAATTTTATGACCAATTTATATTTTCTGACACTAAAAGAACTAAATGAATCCTCGTATTTATTGAAATGAATTAAATACAACTTATTAAATGGTAATAGAATACAATGAGAATATATATAACAAACTAAAAAATATAGTGCCTAATTGTATTATAAACACTAAAACTAAAATAGATAAAATCACAATTGATATATATTAACCTTATATTATCTAATTTGAACCAATCCCATCCAAAAACATCCATCATAAGTAGTATCTAACAAAACTAAACTAAAAAGTCAAAAGAAATATTGAACTGAACTAAATATAACCTAATCAGTTTAAATTAATTTTTATAAAACCAATGAGAAAAAATCTATGATTGTTTACCTAACTTAATTATAACAACATAAACCAAATTTAATAATTTTACATTTCCCAAACATCAATTGTGTAAAACTAATTCAACACAGTCTTGCCTACCCCAAAAATTTCCAAACTCATTAAACCTATATTTATTTGTAATGAATAAAGGAAAACTAATTTAATCAATATATATAGTACTAGAATAATAAAAAATTTGTTTAATTGAATCATATTGAAATAAAATAAATGAATAATAATTAGAATAATGTGTGAAAAACACATTAAATATTTCTAAATAATACTAAACTTGAGGATTCTAAATTCAAAAGGACTAAAAAAACCACAAAAAAACTATAAAAATAAAACTAAATATGCAAAAAATTAAATGAAATTGATTCAAATAAAATTGAATTGAATTTACTGGAAGTGTATAATGAGGATCAAATTAAATGAAAATAATTTTAAAAAAATTGAATTGATTTTGAAGGAATTTTATAACAAACTGAGAGTTTATGTTATATTTTTTTTCAAATAAATTTAATTAATTTGATGTATTGAGTTTCTCGCAACACAGAGTTCTAACAAACTAAAATATATATAATTAACAATATTATTATTTAAAAATTTCCATTTTTATCTAATAGTTAAATTTTCAAGTCTGAATATGTATTTTTTTTAAAAATAATAAATAATTTTTAACTAAAATAAACTATATTGATAAAGAAATAATTATTTTTTTTAAAGTCATTATATTTTTTTATAAAAATTTCTCTTAAAAAGATAATATTATTGATTTATATGAAAAAAATAATTTTTTATTTATAGTATTATAAATTTTATTTGAAAAATTAAAAATAATTTTTAAATCATCATTTAAATATTTTTTGAAATATTTTTTTTATATTTTCAAAAAAAGTTAATTTTTTGAATGAATATAGAAATTTTTTTATTTTTATTAAATACATAATTTTCATTTAAATCATATAAATGTTTAATTTCATTCAAAATATGGTTTAAAATATAGAATTAGTTCAATTATATATTTATTATTCAATTTTTTCCGTTGGAATAAATGTTATTTTGAATATTGATATTAGAAATTTTTATACTTATGAAAACGTTTTCATTGGAAACGCACATCTCATCATGTCTATGGGTTTAATTATAAATTAAATTCATATAATTATGTGAATTTAATTTTAAAAAATCGATTAAATATTTTAAATTAGAATAATTAATAATTTTTAAAATGGTCAACCTAGTTTTTTCTATATGGGATAGTAACAACAATAAATATTAATTATTGTGGTTATAGTTAAAAAATATTTATTGTGGGATAAATGACCTAAAACATTTCACATATCTGATGGGATTTAATGTTTTCTACATCATAAATAATAATATTTTATAATGATCCATATTGAGCTTTATGACCCTTTAAAATGTGGGAATAGATTTTTCATTTCCTAAATTCCAGTTGTGTATTCCCCCTTATTTTAAATGGTCATCCCCACCCCTTTCATATTAAAACTTCCATATAATTTTCTTTGGAATCATACCATCAAAAATACATTTTTTAGTTCACTCAAAACATCCTCAAAGATTTATTTTTATTAGGAATAACTCATATAAAGGATTTTACTACTAACATAATGAGATGGTTCGAAGACATGGCTTCGTACTTAACCAATCATTTATCTCATATTTCCTATTACAACTCCATAAAATATAATGATTTTTATTTAAAATAATAATATAAATATATGTAATATACATAGATTTTATTATTTGAATGTTATAAAATATATTCATCTCATCTTCCATCAAACTGGAAACAAAAATACCTATCTTGTTGACGGATTACTACTGCCTCACGAACTGATGTAATTCATTTTCCATCACTACCTATCACGAGATTATATAATATTTTATTTAATGTTTATATTTAATATTTATTAAATTCTTATACACTTGTAGTTTTTATATCACAACTACCTTATTTCGTTTCCATAATATGGAAAAAACATTATCACTCATGCATATGTGTGGTCTTCTGCCGCCACAAAGTGATGTGATAATTTTTTCATTTCATTTGAAATTTATTGTAAAAAGCATAGATTACATGAATATATATGATATCATTAATATCATAATATTATATAAATATGAATTAATATTCACCTTTATTTCTATTCATTTGTCAAAAAAATAGAAAAAAAGTTCGTATATACGTATGGCCAATTGTCTTCCAAAATGGTGTAATTAATTTTATATCTATCCATTTTATGGAATAACCTAAAAAATATATAATGAATATATATTATATTTATATAATAATTAATATTATTTAGATTAATTAACCCAGATAAATATAAAATTACTGAAAATAACAGACCAGAACACATATGAGAAGGGAAACAGTGATTACCTAAAAACAGATATTATAAAAGTATTGTCAATAAATATTAATAAGAGGTAATATTTAAATCATATATGGGTTTAAGTATAATATTATTTTTATATATTATATTTATAATAATCATATATTACATATATAAGTTTTTTTCATTGGTACAAATAATGTTGAGAGTTGATGTAGGGGTTTTTCGTCTAACGTGTATTTTAATGAGACATATACCATATTAACCACAAGTTTATTTTCTATAATGTATATTCTTCACAAGAATTTGTTTTAGGATGATTATTATGAATATTAATGGGTTTTAAATATCCATTTATGTTTCTTCCTTTCATGATATGTATAATTCAAACATGACAAAAGTGGTAAATATTTTATGTTGTAATCTCATTTTTTATCCATATTGTTTATGATTATGGTTTTGATCAATAAATATTATGATATATATCCCATTAAATTAATTTATATTATTCAACTACATTATGTTTTGGATAATAAAATTTTCCCTTTAATTTTTCTCTAATTAATTACTCAAGATACATAAATTATTTTTTTATGAAAAAACAAATTTATTTATATCTTCGGCTGAAAAAACTTGTTCTTAAATTTTAATGACATATATAAAAGTATTAAATAATTATTTTAAAATTAAAAAATTATTTTTAAAATAAATATATAACCTTTTTTAATTTTTACAAAACTTTTTAATAATAATCTTCATGTTATTTATTAAACAAGTCTCTTTTCACCTTTTTATAGAAAATGTGAGAGGAATATTTCATAACTTGTGTGGAATGAATTTTATTTTATGCTGTTATTAATAGAAAATTATTTTAATAATAATTTAAATGTTTCCAAATTTTTTTGAAAATAAAATGATTATTTTTAATATTTATAAAATTTTTATATTTTAAATATTTAATTTTAAAATGTAATGGAAATTTTCCTCAAGAAAAGTTTCAATCCAAATTTCAAAATCAATTTCCATATAATTTGATATCATATGATGTTAATTATTCTTTACAGGGATACATTCAATGACACCTTATTGTTTATTTTCTATATTTTTTATGATTATCATTAAAATTTGTCAATGAACTCTTCACGTTTCCATGAGTTACTCTGTAACATCCCAGGTAATTAAAGAATAAAGAATTTTCATATTTATTAATATTTACGAATTAAATATTAATTTTAATTAAAAGGGTTTTCTACGTTCGATAGCGTACTCTATATGCAACGATGAGTTTCTTTGAAAACTTACGTTGCACACAAGTAATAAAATAATATTATTTTAAATGTTAGTTAACAAGTAGCCATTGTACTGGCGGGAATGGATAGAAATAACTAAAATATGATTATATATGTTTTTAAATGTTTTTACATTTTCCCAATAAAAGATAAAGGCTTAAACTACAGAAAGAGTTCAATTTTAGGCATTTATACCCTAATTTTCACTAAGGGTTCACTTATCACCTTTTGACGGTGAACCATCATTAAATATAGTTTTGATCAATCTTATAAATTCTATTGGACCAAAAATAACTCTTCTTTATAATCGGGACATCGAAATTTACTTTGTGTAAATTTTTTGTACCTTTCCGATAAAGTTCATTTTTTAATGAATAATGTAAAATGTTGTATTTTAATTCAAAACCTCTTTTTAATATAATTTATTTATATGATTAGATTATCTTTTGAATTGGTTTTAAAATGAAATTAGAAAATATTTTTACCATTAAATCCAATAGTGGTCATTGGAATTAATTTCACTTTAAAATCGGACTTAAACTACTGTCAATCTTTTGATACTTATTGTTTCATAAAAACACGCTATTTGCTCTGACAGCAGGAATTAATTATTAAATTAATTAATGTGACTTATATGTTTTGAATTTTGGTAAAATAGACTTCATTTTTGAATTCGTAATATCAAATATAGCTTAGGGTGAATTTTTGGTAATTTTCTGAAAAACTTCAATTTTTGATGAATAGTGAAACCACTAAGTGGTATTTATAAAAACTGATTTTCCGTTTAAATGAAATTTTTCCATCATTGTGTTTTGATTTTCAAAAAATCCGACATACATGGTTGTCATTAAGAATTAAAATGTGGTTCAATGAGATTAAAATAATTTTTTGGTGAATAGTAACTTATTAAGTTTTTAATCGCGATTAGTGGTAATTAGTGTAATTTAAGGTAAAAATGATATTATAAAAAAGTGAAAACACCATGACACTTGTCCTACACCTATTGGATGAGTCATGTCCGACCAATACAACCCATGGGTCGATTTAGGGGACCCTATGGAGCCTCTTGGGTGAGATAATGACTTTAATGCCTTTTTTTTAAATAACGGTGAAAATGACACTAACATAAATATTTTTACTAAAACAATTTTTAGAAGGGGTCATACTAATCATAATTTTTTCTATAAATACTCTTTGGATATATAAAAAGATTACCTACCTCAGGATATTTTTTTTATAATTTTTATACTTTAAATAAATTAAATTATTTATGACATCATTATGATGCAGCGATGACTTCATTATTTAACGATTTAAATAAAATGGAAAGATAATGTAATATCTAAAACCTACACATGTCCAAAACCTATTGGATGGGAATATTTCGAAGTCTTGTCATCTTATCTTCAAAATATATCAATGTGGGACCTTAGAAATTCGAAACACTTTTGAAAATAAAATAATAGTTTCATGACTTCCAAAAGTGCCTCTCCTCTCCTCTTATAAAAGGCCCCCACCTCTACCTCATTTCACACACTCCTCAAGCCTTTGGTTCGGCCATCCCCTGCCCATTTACTCTCTCCACATCCCTCTATTAATCCTAGAGGATTCCCTTTGGGCAGAATCCTTTCAAAGGAAGCCTTTAGGCTCAAATCAAAAGGGGTTACACTTTTAAAGGTAATTCATTCTCTCTTGTTCATTTGTTTTATTTTGATTCTCCAACCCCCTAAACTCTTTTTATTTACTTCTTTTGTAACAACACCAGTATCTTCAATATACTATGATGTTGTTATAAGATTTATTCGAGCTACACTCTCACACAACTACATCAAATGGTTAAAAAACATACGGTTTCCGTGGATGGCGAAATTTTCCCTCCCGAAACGATGATTGTTAAATACTCATTTAACACCTTCAAAGCTCGCCATTATGATGTCACTATTTTTATATATGATATATAATATGTTTATTCTTTCCTTAAACTTCTGTATTTTTCATTTATGGTATACCATTATTGTTTCCATTATGGGTAAACACGATATCTTCATTTTAGGGAGTGCGGACTACCGCCCCCTGAAAGTTATTTGATTCGTTAATACCATATGTGGGATGTGTAAAGGATAAAGATAATGATATTATATATCTCATTATACTGGAATTATAATATACTCTTATATCATTATGATTCCATTATATATAATACGAAATAGAAATGAAAGTAGCGTTCATGCGTACGTACGGCTTACCGTCTCCATGAACGGTGCATTTCATTTCTTACCTCTAAATGATTATGTAATATTATAAATACATGTATATGCTAGATATATATGATATATATGATATCCAAATCAGGAATGTCATTCTGGATATAAAGAACCTTTGACCACATGAACAACATGTAATTGTAAGAAGTCCACTTTCGACTTAAGAACCAAATATTGACAAAACAAACATCATTAACTTAAATGGTTACATATTGTTTATAACATGGAAATAAGTGATATAAAAGGAATAATTAACTTTAAAAAGGTTCTTAATAAAGTATAAATTAACTCAAGTTTATTATTCTGGACGTTAAAGAACGATCGAGTCAAGTCGGACCCGAGGTAAGGGACTTCGTCTCAATCTCCTTTCATTGAGGCATATTTCGTTTTATACACAACATTCTTTTATACGGTGTATAAACCCCTTTGACTTTTACTTTTATACAAAAGGAATCTTTTTCTACAAAGCGTTTTACTAAACGACAAAAATGAATGTTTTTTTAATGTACGCGGTGACAAAGACCTTTTCCGCCGCCGCGAGTATTATTTGGTCTTTGGCTTCCTCAACAAGCCGTAATGTTTTTAAAATAAAATAAATACCATATACTCTTTTATTTATTTTGGTATTGAAAATGGTTTTGATAAATGATTCTATTATGTCAATATATTTATGATATATTGTGATTGAAATGTGGAAATGTTATCATTACTTTATATTGGTTTTATGTTTTATGATTTTATATTGGTACTTGGACATTTTAACGGGTGGTTACGTTATAAAACATATAACGGGTGGTACCGTGAATACCAGGACGGGTGGTTACGTTATAACCTCCAATGAATTGGGTATGGAAGTCGGCCGTATGGATATTCCATTAAGTATGTATAGAAATTGGCCGTATGGCTATTCCATTAAGTGATATGTGTGGAAGTCGACCGTATGGTTATTCCACTTAAGTATGTTTATGTCCCAAGTTACATTTATATATGTTATGTGTTCTTTATATGGGTATTATGGTAATCCTTTGGTTACAAAAAGGTAAGTAATGATACATTATTCAGTGAAGAGTTTTTACTACTTCATGAAGGTGAAGGTATTACTTTGATAGAGTATACATGGTTTACTTGATGTTTGAAAAACTAACAGTTTTCATTCTTTGTGTATCCCTTACTGAGCTTTTTATGCTCACCCCATGTTTTTTTGAAATGTTTTTTAAAGGACTTAATGTGGAATAAGGTCAAGGATGGGATCATGGGAATGTCATGCTATATAAAACATGGAACTAGACATGTTTCTTTTAAGAGTTTTTTTTATTATGGAAACATAGTATAAGTGACTACTTTGTAATCTTTTGAGATGTAATAGTTATGTTCTAATTCTCTAAAACTATAAACCTGAAAAGATCCTCAACGTGAATTATTCATTTAATTCAATATTAAGTAAGGTTTAAGTCCGGGGCCTTATAGTTGGTATCAAAGGTTGGTTTAGACAACTTTAGGAGTTAGAAAAGTGTTAAATTATAATATGATTGAAATGATATAGCATTTACGGATTACCATGTTGCTTCACCTAAGATATTTCTGTGTTCAGAATGGTTTTCCGTAGATTAAAAAATGCAACTATGTTGGGACAACATCAGGAGGAAGACAACCTTCCAAATCAGCAACCTAAGATGGTCGGAATCAGAACTGAACAGTTTGTTGCAGTGATGGAACAGTTGACTCAGGCTATAAATGGTGGTGGTATCCATGCATGAGATCATCCAGATCAACCGCAGAGGAACATGTCAGTGGTGGAACATTTCATGAGGCAACATCCCCCATCATTCAGAGGATCATCTGACCCTGTGCAATCCGAAGGGTGTATTGAAGCACTAGAGAAGATTTTTGATGTCATGTGGTGTTTAGAACATCAAAAGGTTAGTCTTGCTGTTTACCGTTTTGAAGGTTAAGCTGATCAGTGGTGGTCAATGGTGAAAAATATCAGGGATAGTGATGAGATTGAGGATCTTCACTAGGATGAATTCAAAGGTATGTTTCTTGAGAAATATTTTCCTAAGGTGGTTCGTCTTAGGATGGAAAAATAGTTCCTAGAATTGAGGCAAGAGGATGATTCAGTGGCTGCTTATGAAGCAAAGTTCACTCGATTGGCAATGTATGCTCCAAACTTCATACAAGATCTTGATAGTAAAATAAACCGTTTTTACTCAGGGTTAATGCCAAATTATCGAAGGGATTTAGCTTCTCGTGAGTTCAAAAGTTATGAAAAACTTGTTCGATGTGCAGAGAAGGTGGAAATGGAGTTTGCCGATGATCAGGTGTTCTATGACAAACAACAGAATAAGAGGTCTAGTTGGAAGGAAAAGGGGAAGAATTCATCAAAGAAGCAAGGAGGAAAGAAAACCAAATATCCATCCTGTGAGAAGTGTGGTAAAATTCTTCCTGGAGAATGTTTATCCAAGTCTGGTAAATGCTTTCGGTGTGGTAAGTCTGGTCATATTGCTCGTAATTGTAAAGAAGGTGATCAAGCAGGCAATGAAAAGCCAACGGTAAGATGTTTTAAGTGTAATGAAATGGGTCATTATGCAAACGAGTGTCCAACGAAGAACTCAAATGGGGGAATGCAGCCAGACTACAAGCAGAAAGGGGTGGTGAAATCCTTTGCAACAACTTTAGCAGATGTTGGTCCATCAAATGAAGTGGTATCAGGTACACTGTTTGTTTTTTCAGATTATGCCAATGTGTTGTTTGATTCAGGGTCTACACACTCTTTCATTTCTGAGAAGTTTTCTAGTAAATTGGAAATTCCATATCAAGATATGAATCCTGAAATTATGGTAAAAACACCCGGAGGGAACGTTGAGACAAAAAGGAATTATAAGAACCTTCCTATCCTTGTGTGTGGAAAGAATCTACCAGAAAACCTTATTGTTTTTCCTCTAGTAGAGTTTGATGTTATTTTGGGCATGGATTGGATTTCTGTTTATCATGCTAAGATTGAATGCAGAGCTAAAATGGTTTCTTTTCAGAAAGATTTTCAGTTTCTGTACAAGAATGAACCCTTGATTTTGATAACATATCAGGAAGTTGAGAAACTAGTAAAAGATGTAAATGAATGTTACCTTGCACATATTGTTGAAAATAAAGGAACTGTTCAGATTAATGATGTGCCAGTGGTAAATGAGTATCTTGATGTTTTTCCTGATGAGTTGCCTGGTATTATTCATGACCAGGAAGTTGAATTTATTGTTGACTTAGTTCCTTATTCTAAGCCAATTTCAAAACCCCCTTATCGAATGGCTCAAGTTGAACTTTTATAGTTAAAGAAACAATTACAGGAGTTATTAGATAAAGGTTTCATTCGACCCAGCACATCACCTTGGGGTGCTCCTGTCTTGTTTGTTAAAAACAAAGATGGATCAATGAGACTTTGCATTGATTATAGAGCCTTGAATAATATTACTGTTAATAACAAGTATCATTTGCCTCATATCAATGATTTTTTTGATCAGCTCTAGGGAGCTCAGTATTTTTCAAAGATTGACTTGAGGTCGGGGTACCATTAGTTGAAAGTAAAAGAAGCAGACGTTCCGAAGACTGCGTTCCGTACTAGATATGGCCATTATGAATTTGTAGTTATACCTTTTGGGTTAACCAATGCACCTGCTGTATTCATGGACCTTATGAATAGAATTTTCCATGAGTTCTTGGATAAGTTTGTGGTTGTTTTCATCGATGATATTTTGGTGTTTTCTAAAAGTAAAGAGGAGCATGAAATTCATTTAAGGGTTATCTTGCAAACCTTAAATGAAAAGAAACTATATGGAAAATTCAGAAAGTATGAGTTTTGGTTAAAAAAAATTTATTTCCTAGGTCACATTGTTTCAAAAGATGGCATAACTGTTGATCCTACTAAAACAAAAGTTGTTGAAGAATGGCCAAGACCCACAAATGTAACCGAGATCCATAGTTTTCTTGGTTTGGCAGGTTACTACCGAAGGTTTGTTGAAAATTGTTCACGGTTATCTAGTCCAATGGCTAAGCTAACTCGTAAGGGTGTTAAGTTCATATGGACAAAAGAATGTGATGATTGTTTTCAGGAGTTGAAGAGAAGATTGGTGAATGCTCTAGTTTTGGCACTTCCTTCCAGGAATGGTGAGTTTGTTATATACAGTGATGCTCCGTTGAAGGGACTTGGCTGTGTCCTTATGGAGAATGATCAGGTAATTGCCTATGCTTCACGACAGTTGAAAACTGATGAGGTAAATTACCCTACACATGATTTGGAATTAGCTACTGTTGTCTTTGCTTTAAACATTTGGAGGTATCATTTGTATGGAGTAAAGTGTGAAATATATACTGATCACAAAAGTTTAAAGTATATATTCACTCAGAAAGAATTGAACATGAGACAGAGGAGATGGCTGGAATTAATCAAGGATTATGATTTTACAATTCATTACCATTCGGGAAAATCAAATAAAGTGGCTGATGCTTTGAGTCGAAAAAGTAATACTTCATTAGCAATGTTGCGTTTGGAACATGATCCTTTGGTTAAGGATTTGATGAACGTTGGAATAGAAGTTGTTGGTGCATGAAGTTCTTTTGTTTTGTTTCAGGTATCAGTGAAATCTTATCTATCAGACAGAATCAAGCAAGCACAGAAGCAAGACAGTGAGTTGCAGAAAAAGGTAGAGCTGGTTCAGAAAGGTATGTTGCCTGAATTCAACATTGATAATGATTGTGTTTTGAGATTTGGGAAGAGATTGTGTGTACCTTGTGATTCACAATTGAAGAATGAGTTGTTATGTGAAGCTCATAGTTCTCCATTTTCAGTTCATCCTGGCAGTAATAAGATGTATAGAGATCTGCGGGAGTATTACTAGTGGTATGGAATGAAAAGAGATATTGCTGATTTTACTCTGAAGTGTTTGACATGTCAACAGGTTAAAGCAGAGCAGCAGTTACCGAAAGGGATGCTTCAGCCTTTACCAGTGCCAGAGTGGAAATGGGAAAACGTATCCATGGACTTTGTTGTCGGATTACCGAGGACATCTCGAGGTAATAATGCAATTTGGGTTATTGTTGATCGCTTGACTAAATCTGCTCATTTCCTTGCTATTCGAGATACTTTTTCCCTAGATCAACTTTCCCGTCTGTATCTTAAAGAGATAGTCAGGTTACATGGAGTTCCTCTCTCCATTGTATCTGATCGTGATCCCAGGTTCACCTGTAACTTTTGGAAAGGCCTTCAGAAGTCATTGGGTACTGAATTAAATTTTAGTACAACTATTCATCCTCAATCAGATGGGAATTCAGAACGAACAATTCAGACCTTTGAGGATATGCTACGAGCTTGTTCGATGGATTATCAGGGAAGTTGGGACCAACATCTTTATTTGGTTGAGTTTTCTTATAATAACAGCTTTCATTCCAGTATACAAATGGCACCATTTGAGGCATTATATGGGAAGCAGTGTTGAACTACAGCATTTTGGGATGAAGTGGGTGAAAGGAAGCTGATGGGACAAGAATTGGTAGAAGAGATGGCAGAAAAAGTTCAGTTGATTCAGAAGCACATGAGAACAGCTCAGAGCAGGCAGAAGAGTTATGCGGATAACCGGAGGAAGGATCTATCTTTCTAGGTAGGTGATCATGTTTTTCTCAAGGTTTCTCCTTGGAAAAGTGTGATGAGATTTGGTAAGAAAGGAAAGCTAAGTCCAAGGTTTATTGGACCATATGAAATTCTAGAGAAAGTTGGATCAGTTGCTTACCGAGTGGCTTTATCTCCGAGTTTATCTCAGGTACACAATGTTTTTCATGTTTCAATGTTGAGGAAGTATATTCTAGATCCATCTCATGTTTTGAGTCCAGAGGAAGTTCAGCTGGAGGAGAACCTATCTTATGAAGAACAACCAGTCTAGATTCTTGACCACATGGAGCAGGTGTTACGGAATAAGGTGATTCATCAGGTAAAGGTTTTGTGGAAAAACCATGTGATTGAAGAGGCAACGTGGGAATCTGAAAATTCTATGAGGGATAAATACCCCCACTAATTTTGATAAGTGAATAAAATTGCGAGGACGCAATTCCCAAAAGTGGGGAAGGATGTAACATCCCAAGTAATTAAAGAATAAATAATTTTCATATTTATTAATATTTACAAATTAAATATTAATTTTAATTAAAAGGGTTTTCTACGTTCGATAGCGTACTCTATACGCAATGATGAGTTGCTTTGAAAACTTACGTTGCACACAAGTAATAAAATAATATTATTTTAAATGTTAGTTAAAAAGTAGCCATTTTACTGGCGGGAATGGATATAAATAACTAAAATATGATTATATATGTTTTTAAATGTTTTTACATTTTCCCAATAAAAGATAAAGGATTAAAATACGGAAAGAGTTCAATTTTAGGCATTTATACCCTAATTTTCACTAAGGGTTCACTTATCACCTTTTGACGGTGAACCATCATTAAATATAGTTTTTATCAGTCTTATAAATTATATTGGACCAAAAATAACTATTCTTTATAATCGGGACATCAAAATTTACTTTGTGTAAATTTTTTGTACCTTTCCGATAAAGTTCATTTTTTAATGAATAGTGTAAAATGTTGTATTTTCATTCAAAACCTCTTTTTAATCTAATTTATTTATATGATTAGATTAACTTTTGAATTGGTTTTAAAGTGAAATTAGAAAATATTTTTACCATTAAATCCAATAGTGGTCATTGGAATTAATTTCACTTTAAAATCGGACTTAAACTAGTGTCAATCTTTTAATACTTATTGTTTCATAAAAACACGCTATTTTCTCTGACAGCGGGAATTAATTATTAAATTAATTAATGTGACTTATATGTTTTGAATTTTGGTAAAATAGACTTCATTTTTGAATTTGTAATATCAAATATAGCTTAGGGTGAATTTTTGGTAATTTTCTGAAAAACATCAATTTTTGATGAATAGTGAAACCACTAAGTGGTACTTATAAAAACGGATTTTCTATTTAAATGAAATTTTGCCGTCATTGTGTTTTGATTTTCAAAAAATCCGACATACATGGTTGTCATTAAGAAGTAAAATTTGGTTCAATGAGATTAAAATAATTTTTTGGTGAATAGTAACTTATTAAGTTTTTAATCGCGATTAGTGGTAATTAGTGTAATTTATGGTAAAAATGATATTATAAAAATGTGAAAACACCATGAAACTTGTCCTACCCCTATTTTATGAGTCATTTCCGACCAAGACAACCTATGGGTCGATTTAAGAGACCCTATGGAGCCTCTTGGGTGAGATAATGGCTTTAATGCCTTTTTTTAAAATAAAGGTGAAAATGACACTAACATAAATTGTTTTACTAAAAAAAATTTTAGAAGGGGTTATACTAATCATAATTTTGTCTATAAATACTATTTGGAAATATAAAAAGATTTCCTACATCAGGATATTTGTTTTATAATTTTTAGACTTTAAATAAATTAAATTATTTATGACATCATTATGATGCAGCGATGACTTCAGTATTTAATGATTTAAATAAAATGGAAAGATAATGTAATATCTAAAACCTAAACATGTCCAAAAACTATTGGATGCGAATATTTTGAAGCCTTATCATCTTAACTTTGAAATATATCAATGTGGGACCTTAGAAATTCGAAACACTTTTGAAAATTAAATAATAGTTTCATGATTTCCAAAAGTGCCCCTCCTCTCCTCTTATAAAAGGCCCCCACCTCTACCTCATTTCACACACTCCTCAAGCATTTGGCTCGGCCATCCCCTTCCCATTTACCCTCTCCACATCCCTCTCCTCATCCTAGGGGATTCCCATTGGGCAGAATCCTTTCAAAGGAATCCTTTAGGCTCAAATCAAATGGAGTTACACTTTTAAAGGTAATTCATTCTCTCTTGTTCATTTGTTTTATTTTGCTTCTCCAACCCCCTAAACTCTTTTTATTTACTTATTTTGTAACAAAACCAGTATATTCAATATACTAGGATGTTGTTATAAGATTTATTCGAGCTACACTCACACACAACTACATCAAATGGTTAACGAACATACGGTTTCCATGGATGGCGAAATTCTGCCTCCCGAAACGATGATTGTTCAATACTCATTTAACACCTTCAAAGCTGGACATTATGATGTCACTATTTTTATATATGATATATAATATGTTTATTATTTCCTTAAACATCTGTATTTTTCATTTATGGTATACCATTATTGTTTCCATTATGGGTAAACACGATATCTTCATTTTAGGAAGTGCGGACTACCGCCCCCTGAAAGTGATTTGATTCGTTAATACCATATGTGGGATGTGTAAAGGATAAAGATAATGATAATATATATGTAATTATACTGTAATTATTATAAACTCTTATATCATTATGATTCCATTCTATAAAATACGAAATAGAAATGAAAGTAGCGTTCATGCGTACGTACGGCTTACCGTCTCCATGAACGGTGCAATTCATTTCTTACCTCTAAATGATTATGTAATATTATAAATACATGTATATTCTGGATATATATGATATATATGATATCCAAATCAGGAATGTCATTCTGGATATAAAGAACCTTTGACCACACGAACAACATGTAATTGTAAGAAGTCCACTTTCGACTTAAGAACCAAATATTGACAAAAAAACATCATTAAATTAAATGGTTACATTATGTTTATAACATGGAAATAAGTGATATAAAAGGAATTATGAACTTTAAAAAGGTTCTTAATCAAGTATAAATTAACTCAAGTTTATTATTCAGGACGTTAAAGAACGATCGAGTCAAGTCAGACCCGAGGTAAGGGACTTCGTCTCAATCTCCTTTCATTGAGGCATATTTCGTTTTATACACAACTTTCTTTTATACGGTGTATAAACCCCTTTGACATTTACTTGTATACAAAAGGAATATTTTTCTACGAAGCGTTTTACTAAACGACAAAAAGGAATGTTTTTTTAAAGTACGCGGGGACAACGACCTTTTCCTCCGCCGCGAGTATTATTTGGTCTTTGTCTTCCTCAAGAAGCCGTAATGTTTTTAAAATAAAATAAATACCATATACTCTTTTATGTATTTTGGTATTGAAAATGGTTTTGATAAAGGATTCTATTATGTCAATATATTTATGATATATTGTGATTGAAATGTGGAAATGTTATCATTCCTTTATATTGGTTTTATGTTTTATGATTTTATATTGGTACTTGGACATTTTAACGGGTGGTTACGTTATAAACCATATGACGGGTGGTGCCGTGAATACCAGGACGGGTGGTTACGTTATAACCTCCAATGCATTGGGTATGGAAGTCGGCCGTATGGCTATTCCATTAAGTATGTATGGAAATTGGCCGTATGGCTATTCTATTAAGTGATATGTGTGGAAGTCGACCGTATGGTTATTCCACTTAAGTATGTTTATGTCCGAAGTTACCTTTATATATGTTATGTGTTCTTTATATGGGTTTTATGGTAATCCTTTGGTTACAAATAGGTATGTAATGATACTTTATTCAGTGAAGAGTTTTTACTACTTCATGAAGGTGAAGGTATTACTTTGATAGAGTATACATGGTTTACTTGATGTTTGAAAAACTAACAGTTTTCATTCTTTGTGTATCCCTTACTGAGCTTTTTATGCTCACCCCAAGTTTTTTTGAAATGTTTCTCACAGGACTTAATGTTGAATAAGGTCAAGGATGGGATCAAGGGAATGTCATGCTATATAAAACATGGAACTAGACATGTTTCTTTTAAGAGTTTTTTTATTATGGAAACTTAGTATAAGTGACTAATTTGTAATCTTTTGAGATGTAATAGTTATGTTCTAATTCTCTAAAACTCTAAACCTGAAAAGATCCTCAACGTGAATTATTCATTTAATTAAATATTAAGTAAGGTTTAATGCCGGGGCCTTATATACTCTATGAGGAAATGATGAAATATTTATGAAACCTATTCCATTTTCACAGTTATTTTATGATTCAATAATTAAATGTTTATAAAACCCATTTATTTTCCATGGGTAATTATTTGAATAAATTTTTATTAAACCCATATCATTTCATGTGTTCTTATATAAGTAATGTTTTATAACACTATAGTACACAAATTTATAATTTATATTTTTGTGATGGTTTCAAACCATTTCTCCCTCTAATTAATTAGGTAAATATTAATATCACTTGAGAAAAATAGGACTGGAATGGGGAGTGATCCATATTTATTAAGGGACTCTGTAAACTATGATAGTCTTGGGATTTATCATTGACTCCTATGTTTTTTTGGGGGTATGAAACAATTCCACTATGATAGTCTTAAAAATGATCATTGAATATGAATAAAATAATATTATGTAATTTTTTTATTCCAAAAATTTATGTATTATTCCAATATTATGATCTCATGGATCTTGTTATTTTATTCATCTATGATTCATGTCTTTCAAATTAGCCCTTTTTCTTTAATGACTCATGTTTAAGATTTATGACATGTAGGGTATGAAATTCAGATGTTATTACAATGTTAGAGTACTGTTATACTTTTGTTACATTGATATATCCTTTTATTACCCTTTATATGCATTTGATCTCACCCATTCATACATTTCCTTTTATCAAAAATATGAAGAATGGTATTACATATGATATTTCTAAAAATATAGATCTATATGGGAATCCAAGAGGGAGATGATTTATTTTTCTTATGAACTAGCTTTTTATGTATCTGTGATTCCAATGAAACTACACATATATGATTCTTGCACTGATCACTATGTTATGTGATAGATATTTGTCTATTAGGATGTGATATCTATATATGGAATGTTTGGGTCATTATTGATTGTATAATATCAAGGTTTAGCTATCCTTTGGAAACTAGGTTGAGAATACATTAATGAGATTCATAAGGATAAGTCCATTTAAAGGAAAATATCATGGAATTTTGATGAAAGAAAAATCTTGTGGTTTCTATGAAATTAAATCCATATCTAGAAACTAATAGTGGATATTGATTTAGAAATGTTATTACTAGTGGTAATAACTCTGTAAAAAGTGTATTGAGATAAACGTGATCATCACCTGTTGGTTGAAAATGAGCCTTTTTTAAAACTTGGTTTGACAAACTTGAGGTATCAACTTTTGAAATTCAAAAAACTATCCTTAGACCATCATGCAGGATATTAATAATGACCCTGAATGATTTAGTTTAAGACTATGTTTTCATATATTTGAAATATTTTATCATGATTTAGATATTCTATAAGTTATTTTACACGATTATGTAGATTTACATTGGGATTATTACTTCTCACATCACAATTATTGGTTTTAGTAAATTGATGGAACCCATAGTAATCATGTTAATGTTGAATCTGACTGATAGCGAAATAATTTTCATCATGATAAACCAAATTCTATAAGAGTTAGATGGAAAAATTTAATTTTTTTTATCATCAAAATTTTTTAATATATAAATCATGTGAAACATAAAAATATGAAAATCATGTAACAATTTTCTATTTATTCCTTCATGAGATAATATCAAATTTTTTTAACTATAAGTAAAATCCTTAAAAATTAAATATTATAATGGATTTAAACTAGAACTCACCTTATTTAATTCTTAAATATGATATCGGCTTCGTGTACTTGAGATTAGTTTATATCACTTACATAAAAATCCCATATATTATAACGTAGACACTTATACTCAGTATCAAATTTAACAACAAAACAAAAGTTTTAGAAAAAAATATTTCCATTTCATGAGAAATATTTTGAAATTTAATCTCGAACTCATATTTATTCATAACCATCCTTATATACATAAGAAAAAAGTTTTAAAACATGAGATGATAAAAATGATTAGTAAGGGAAACAATAAGTCATACTCATTCATGCATAACATTTTCATGTGATTATTTAAAAAAATTCTTTTTAAAATACCTCAAAAATTTCTATAGGCCTTAATTATGGAATAACTCCAGCCATAGGGGTCTTAAAGTGTTATGTAAAAGCGGTTTTCCGAAGAATATGTATCGTTCTTAACTGATGTTTCTATTTTATTTCATATTACATATCCTAAAAGCATACATGACCATGATTATATTATAATAAACATTCATTCCTTAAATTTAAGTGTTTTATGTTAATATCACAGTCTATATCAATATCCTCTTCGATCATATTAGAAATGGAACCATCATTATTGTGTCTGGAGAACTACTGCATTGCAAACGACATATTTTTTCTCCATCACTATAGATAACTTATTATTATACTAATAAAATTCACATATATATAGAAATATAATCATGACATATTTATCATTATTAATTTATAATATATCATTCACATTCTTACCTTTACATTCACAGATAAATGATAAAGTCGCTTGTGCAACTATATAGACTACAACCACCACGAAGAAATGTGATTATATTTTCCGCTCCAACTCATATGGATGACACATATATGTATTTTTTTAAATAATATCTGAACCAAATTAGTTTTTATGTATGGATTAAGTGGAAGACAAATTTCCCTTTCTCAAGAGAGGGAAGGGGTACTATTAGAATTTACAAAAAAAATTAAATTAATATAATTGATTTTAATTCTAAATGGCCCCAAACCGATTTATTTAGAATCTAGGATTCTTATGGATCTAAATACTCTGAAAAAATGAATATTATACATGTTTTGAATATGATTTTTCCATTATCTTTTGATTTTATCTCCTCATTTTCCCCTTTTATAATTAAAATGGAAAAAATCAAGTTTTTACTCTTGAAGGGTCATGATAGTAACTATTAATGGAAAACCATCCATTAAATTGACCATAAATTATATTATGAACCCTTAAAAAATTAGTTATATGAATATATGGTCTTTAGGAGTTTTATTTCATTTAATAAAATATTATTTATTATAAAATATTGTCATTGTAAAATTTTAAAACTAATCATTACCTTGAATCTAATAACATAGAGAAAAAAATGAAACATGAACCAATTATTTTATTACACACATATCCAATTATATTATTATTAATAATTTATGTATCACATTAATTATCTCATATTATATTTCTTTTAACAATTATATTATCATTTGGTTTGTTTTTCTTCTAATTGATTAATTACTATGTTAGTGTTGTGAGGGAATATAAGGTAAATATTAATTCACTAAGAATTAAAACTAAAATATAAATATAGAGATAAATAATTTATATTTAAAAATAATATTTATAAAAAAACATTTCCTTAGGTTACCCACATGTTAAAAATAATATTTTTATTAAAATAAAGAGTGTATCATTTTTTACTTATCCATAAATAAAATATTATTAATGTTATAATAACCACAATATGGAAAAAAAGACACATAACAAAATTTAGGATCAATATGAATTAAAAAGAGTCATCCAAAAAAATTAATTTAAGATATATAGTCATCTCCATGTCCTTATCATTTTGTTTTTAACCCTTAATTATCCAATTTACCCTTTACTATGGTGAGGAAAATTAATATGGTTACTATTCATCATCACTAAATACAAAAGGGCCATATTTAATAAATTTAGAATCACTAAATCAAATATTGAATCCAAAATTCAAAATTCCTAATATATATGGGCCTTTATTTAATTTTAAATAATATTGGAAAAATGGGGAAAATATGGGTTTTCAAAAAAATGGCCTTTTAAGTATGAAATGTTTTTATAATAAATTTCAGTAAAAATTTAATTTTAAATTACATAATTTTATTATTTTGATTAAAATTTATAAAATTCAATTATATAACTATTTGAAAATATAATAATACTTTGTAAATATATTAAAAAAAATTATAATTTTCTAAAAAAATATGTATTTTTAACTATTCATTAAAAAGTAATTATTTTTATGAAATTCATAAAGATTCATCCTATTATAATTTTTGAAATTATGAATAGAAATTTAAATTTAATTTAAAAGATAAATTTTAATAAATTATAAAACATTAAAGAACTATATAATACATGAAAATATAATTAGAAATAATGGTTCTTTCCTTTTGACATGAAAATAAGCTAATATTTTTTTAATTAATACGACTATATACTTTTTAACTAAAAAATATTAATAATAAATGGAAATTATTTATCATAAAATTACATGGGCTATCACATTATTTCCCACTTTGGTTGTTGTGTCGTCGTAATTCTACTCACTTATTAAAAATGGGGATATCTTTCCCATATATCATTTTTTGATTCACATGTTGCTTTTATAAACATATGGGTTTTCAAAAAAAAACCATAACCAATTAAATTACATAATTCTACAACAATTTCAATCTATGGTCATGAATATTAGTAGGTTTTCTATTATAAGAAATATTTTATTCTCACTTAACTACCTTAGAGATAAAAATATAATATGAATATGAACCATTTTTTTAGTAACATAGACACACGAACACCTTTGAGTACCTATGAAAATCTTAGAGGAAATGATAATAGTTAATAAATTGATCCATCTTTCTCCAATATTTCATAATTTCATATGATATTTGGATTTAGATTCCCCTTTTTTCAATAATACCCCACATTTTTCAATGGAGACACTTTAATAAATGCATTATTGTTTAGATTTAGAGAAAAATATAACCTCTTATTATTCACATATCTTTTATTCCAATGTTACAACATCCCAATATACTGATGAATCATATTCACCATTTCAACCATTTAATTGACCAATTATTCTCCCAAAGGCTTCCTCTCTCATACTTTAACTGAACATGATTCACTTTGACACCACATTCTATATAATGATTGAAAAGGTTCCATCTATATACTGAATTCAAAAATATTATTAAATGAAATATCAACTAATGATTGTTTATGATCCGAAATATCATAGAACTAATTTGAATAAGAGTTAAGTATATATTCCATGGTTTGAATTGTTTAGTTGTTTTTTTAATCATAATTGGGATAAAAATTAATATTTCAATTAAACCTATTACCCAATGGCATCTGATGACTATTCCAAAAATAAAAATTGAACCCGAGATCATGTCTAAATATAATTAAGAGAAGGTTTACCAATAAATTCACTATACTATTGATATATAGTTGAGAAATAATATATATAGAAATTTTATCTCGAGTTTAAGGAAATGTGAAAATTTAGTTAATTGATCAATAATATAAAAAATATTTACTTAAATGAGATGTAATTTTCAATTACACTTTTAAATAAATGTATAATTTTTTTATTTTGACTCCTAAATTGGAAAGGTCTAAATCATACCATTTGAATATTTCCATAATGATATAACCTACTGAAAACTGAAACAATTCATGGTAATGTTGTAAATATATCTTTTCATTCTATCCCACAAGTAATACACCTAATACACTACGTATATCTTAATACTGTTAGGATGAATGGAAAATAGGGTACCATTGGCTTCATTCAACCATTATACCTTCAACTTGGGATCACAAGGTGCACACAATCTCTTACTAATATAAAAAACATTATTTTTAAACATTTTAATCATTCAAAATACACTTCTTAACCAATCATACATTATCCTATAACTCAATTTCTCCCATATAAACTCTCAATATTATTTTTGATAGGGATTCTTGTATTAAAACCTCTAACAAAATAAGAGAGGTTCATTCATCAGCAACATTAATGAAAAAATAATAATCAAATCATTTACTATAGGGTAATGTTCTAAACATTTAATTTTTAATGCAAAATTATTTTTTAGAGTCAATGCATCATATAATATTTCTTATATGTTTTTATTGAATCATGCAGTCATAATTCCTCATCTTTACTATCCATATTCTATGTGTATTTTTTAACTCTTTATAAGTTAATATTTTCTGAAAACATTTATAATATGTATATATTTAACACTAGGCATCAAATTAATGATGAATCTAATTTTTTTTATGAAAAACCACTGCCAATAATTCTAGATCATGTGTATAATAATTTACCACAAGAGGATTTAGTTTGCAATAATCATAAAAAATTAACTAATCATTCTTCCATAGAACTCAACCGTATCCCATTAATGAATCATAAATCAAAATTAATAATTCCCCTTTATTATAGTGAAATAAAAATATTGGATCATTCAACAATCCCTATTTTACTTCCTTAACATAATCTTAAAATTTATTCCTTTATATAAATTTGAATCTTTTTTGAGTTAACCTTTTCATTGGACTAGAAAACTGAGATAAATATTCAATAAACCTTCAGTAGTAACCTAGTAAACCAAGTAAAATATGAATATTTATGGTATTGGTAGGTATTTTACTATATTAAATAACGTTAGTTTTATTGGGGTCAATAGTTATGAAATATATTGATACTATATATCTATGGAATAAATTTGTTGTAACCAAAATTCATAATTATTATATATACCAGATAATTTATTTTCTATTATGGTATGAAAAATAATTCACATGTGTTTTTAATGATTCACATGACATTTAGACTATTCCAATATATTATCAACAATCACAGCCACAAACTTACCAATGAACTCATGGATCACTATATTCATGAGATATATAAATACAACAAGTGTATTAGAAAACCCAAAGTTGATAACTATTATGTCATATTTCCCATTTTCAGTTGAAAAACATAGTAATTTGGATAATGTCCTTATTCATATTCTTCTGATGGTACCCTGACCAATAAAATATATTTAAAAATTACTACAATCCCTGGAGCTGATCAAACATCTCATCGATATTTAAAAAATAATACTTGTTCATAAAAGTGATGGTTTTCAAGGGACTATACCCTAGGAAAATAATAATGGAATAATCCTTTCTAATAAAAATATTTAAACAAACCATGGTGATGTGCTATGATGAATAAAACCATTATCTAGAACTCCTATAGTTTATTTTCAAATTATATGATCTCTACTTTGGATATTTAATAAGGCTCCTTGAAATTGGATTACCATTAGAAACTATGTAAATAGTAATCTTAACCTCCCAATTAGGGTTAATAAAATTTAATTATTTAGGAAAAACATCCACATATTCATTCATAACTAGAAAAAAATAAATTGAATAGTTTTTTTCAATATTATGTACTAAGTTACATTGACTACCGTATTTATACAACATCTCAGATTCTTGGAAGTTTATCATAGGTGCGAAACCTTTAAACCAAGAATTATTATCTATTAAATCTATATAAATCTGATATACTAAAATATAAACAATATAAATAATGATATTAAACACTATAATTGATAGTTTAATAAGATTTGTAGAAAATACCATTCCACATATATCAATTGGAAGGTTCATATAAATATTTCTTTCTTTAATATTTCAATATGATGTTTTTAGTAAAAGATTTATCATTCTACAATGGAATAATTTATTAAATTTACATTCAAATTACTTTGAGAATAATGAATGTGAAAATCAATATTAAAACAGGTTATTTTAATAAATTAAATAAACCAATAACATAACTATCACTACTTCATTTGATATCCTTACAATAACCACTCTTATAACAAAATAATTTTCCAAAAATTTCTACTTTAGTATTTATGATTTCCATCATATGAAAATAATCTCAGATTCATGATACTATAATGAAAAAACTCATTAAAATTGAAATATCTAACATATGGATGACTACTAGATACCCCATTCTGTTACTATTTAGGGATCCTTTTTTGTAGTCACAAGCTATATGACCCAAATTACCACACCAATAACACATTTTTGAATTCACCTGACATTCTGAAAGTTGTTTTTGAACACACTTATCACAAGAAGAGAATAAAGATTTTGTACCTATATATTTATTTGATTATGATTCCCCATTACCTCCCATAATGACCTTTTTTTCTTCTAGTTGTTATATAATATATAGTCATCATCAATATTTAGATCTATATTCTCTGCACAACAATTCAGATTTCTATAACTTTTTAATTGATGAGAATATAATACCCTTATATATCTTGGTTTCAAACCAGAGTAAAAATTATTATTCTTATTATATGATTCGGAATAAAATATAGCAAACTACATTCTAGTCTTGTAAAATTTCCATCATACGTAGCTACATATTATTCACCTTTTTTTACTCAATTTTGTGAATTGTTTCTCGATGCGAAGACAAACAACCATAGGTAAATATTTATCAAACAATATATTCATAAATGATTCCCATTCCATGGAATCAAGATAATATATATCATTGGAATTCATAACTAACAACCATAGTTGATCAGATTAAACGTGAAAATTATAAATATAAATGTTTAAATTTTGACTTTTTTAAACATCCCATGACTTCAAATATCTTCTCTAGTGAATTTATACATAATTTATACACCATTACATCAAAAGATCCACTAAATATAGGAGGAAATTGTCTCATAAAATTCTTTATAGTACTAATGTTCTAATTTGGTAAATAAGTATTCTCTCTAGTATGGATTCCAACACTATTTAACTAATTAATTAACCAATCCATCACAAAAAAAATGATCAATTAAAACTTCAAGCATTCAGGGTTGTAAATTTGGATGAATATTATCGTCTTTGTGCCATCATTGTACATCCTCACGGCTTCCTCTATGCACAAATATTTTGAAAAAAATTGTCTATAAAAATAAAAATAGTAATACTAAAAATATATTTCAATGTTAGTATAAAAAAATATTTTAGTGGTATTATATTAAAATTATCCTAACATCCAATGTTATATAAACCATTATCTGATACAAACTATAAGTACCCTACAAAAAACTATACATATTATAGTGAAATTAAACATGAATTCGCATTTGTTCATTCCCAATGATATTTTAGGTTTTTATTTTTATAGGATTAGGTCATAACACTTTTATAACAGTCACATACATTGAAAAGTGGACACTTCTTCTCATTAAATGTATTCTACAAAAAAAAAATTTAAAATTTTTTTTAGATGAGATGTCATAAAAAATTAAATATTGATCTCATCATTTTCCAACTCATCCATAAATACAAATGAAAAATATTTTAAAATTTGGGTGGTTATAAGAATCTCATTAAGGGAAATAGCAAAAAAAATTAGTCCATTGAAAATCATAAAACCACATGCAAATATTATTCATAAAAACATAACTTTTTATCCAAAAAGTGGATTATTTTTCATTTAAAAATATGATTTTTGTATCAGTTGAAAATAAAAAAAGTTCCATGAAATAACATTATAACATATTGAAATGTCATGTTGGTGTCATGGGACATCATATTTTTAAAACCCTCACATAACATTTACTGATGTAATAACCATACAACTGACATCAGAACTAATTCATTGGAGAACATAATGATTACCCAATGAATTGGAGTGTTCTCTGTGTATTCCATTCATATATGATATATTGAACTAAAAAGTGAGACCTAACGGGCTCAACACTTTGTAAACAATGTCCAAAACGTATACATCGAATAAAAACCATCATATACTTTTTAAACCTATGTGAATAACACTTTCATATATCAAAATTATATTTTATTTCAAATAAAAATTTTAAGAAAAAAAGAAAAATAAAATGGAATTCAAAAATTACTTTGAAGAAAACATGAATGATTTTAATGGATACCATACTTAAAAAAACATATATGATTGTGGGAGAAGATATTGTCTTTGTATTCATTAAAATTGGACATTGTTTTTCTAAATAATTTTTAACATTTGGTAAAATGTTGATTATTTTTAAAATATTATTTAAGAAAGTAGTATATAATTCCATTTATTTTAATTATCTGTCCATATAAATACATTCAATAATTAAATCATCATGTATATGGAATAAAATGATTGTGAAAATAAATCATTATAACATTTCTAATGTGGTTTTAAATTAAAGTGTCCCATACCTCAAGTCTAACTCCTTAAATTTATGTTTATATTACTAAATAATAAACTCATGCTAGTTATACACTTTATTAATAATTATTATAATATTTAAGATTACCATTATTTTATTTATTACCATGTAAAATACAATTGGATAGTCAATTATATTTCTGTTGGATGTTTTGATGATATTTCATTCATATATCCAAAATTCCATTGATGGGTTAACTATGGTAAATGATTTCATTATTCCCTCATATCTTACAAAAAACATATGAAATGGTTATTATTTTTATACATAAATTATACATTTAAAACCAATCATGAATGATTGTTATGAGAAAATAACTATATTTCAATCATAGATATGGTACTCCATACATACGCATGAATAAAGTTTCAATTTTTCAATGATCATTGCAGAAATAATGAATGTATTATATTATAATTATATAATTATCATTATAACATAAATTACATTGTATTTCTTTAAACAAAATGATATATATATTATCAATGATATGTGTTGATGAAAAATGACTCGTATCACTTCTTGGATGTGGTAGTCCACACGTACTCACAAGAGACATTAATATTTTTCAATGAATGGATATGTATGAAATTAAATGATATTATTTCTTAAAATAATGATGAAAAATTAATTTACATAAAAAATATGAATTAATTATATCAATATATTCATCTACGAGTGACAATGATGGAAAATTAATAGTGGTAGTCCTCCATATATGTGAAAAATGGTTTAAATTACTATTTGTTGGAAGAGAATATAGATATAGGATTTTAAATTAACATACAAACACATAATTATGTGGAATGTTTAATTTTTAATTATATAATCATGTTTAAGGATGATTTTATATAGGTAAAAGAAAAAATAAAAAAAATTATACCTTGCTCAATAATGATACCTCCTTTTTAAACAATCTTGTTTACAAAACACCTTAAGGTACCATTAGTTAGTATTATTCCATAACTAATGCATTTAGATTGTGTATATGAAATTTATTTAAACAATGGGGACGATATTGATAAAAAATGGGGATTTAATTGTGATATATGAGGATGAATTGATGCTAATTAATAAAAGAGGCATGGGGAACTCTTCTAATGAGTAAAAATATTAAATTAATATAAATTAAATTTTTATTCCATATAGAACACAACTAATTTATTTATAATATTGGATTATTATGGGTTATATTCATCCAATACAAGGAAAATTAAACATGTTTTTTTTTGTTTTTTTACTGCTATATTTTGGTTATAACCCTTCATCGACCCATTTTATACTTATCATGAAAACAAGAAGTTTTTAATCATAGAGGGCCAAGATAGTTATTATATGTGATAAACATACCCGATATAACTACACAAGCTAGCCGAGACAACCCATTAAGGATAGGTATAACAATGCTAAAGGAAACAAGACTTGAATATAACTAAAACATGATATAATTCTTGAGTACAACAAAGAATGAAAATAAGATACAACTAAATGGATAAATTAAAAAAAACAGAATATACTAAAAATTTATAAATCATACAAGATCACAAATATCCAGATGAAAAATCATCACCTCCAAAAAAACAAAACTGAATACAACATCCACAAGAGAGCCTAACATGCTACATGAATCCATTTTTTATATATAGAAATTTGAATAAAACATCAAAAATCACCCAGAGTAAAAATTAGTGCATCAGAAAAAAGACCATTAGTATAGCACCACAAATTATATACAACTTCTCATATCAATAATGTTCCAGTTCAACCTTTTAAAACAAATCAATCTTTACAAATCACATTTCATGAATCCAAAACCACGTGTAAATCATTTTTTCTTTTGGTTTTCCTAAAATAATTTCTTTTTCTCCAACCAAAAACATAAAATTTAGAGTTGATAAATATTAAAGTCACATCCATACACCATAAGGTTCCCAAGTAGACACATATACATTAAATTTCACCATGCAATTATATGTGATAAAATCTCATATAAAAACCTATAAGAAACAATCCATAATAAAAATCCACCAAGGTATAAATATCCATAACTAAAAAATCATGATCTATTCGGGCTCTAAACTGTAGGAAAATACTCAGTATAAAAATTAATAATTCTATATCAAGAGTATATCAATTCATTCCATAGTAAATCAATATCCCTAAACAACTATTAGCACTGCCACACATACTATAGTTTCCAATTCCTCTTTCTCGAGGCACCCAAGGATCCTGATGTGCCATGATTTTCAATTAAATTTCAAAAATAATTCTTATAATTTATACTTTTTTTGAAGCCTTTAAATTTTATATCATAGTTTAAATGTCCATTTATAATTTAAAACCACCCTTCATGAATTTAAATAGTAACCTGGTGTGTAATGAATTTTTTTAAAACAAACCTCAATTTAAAGCACGATTAATTTATAATGAATCCATGGTATTCATTTATCACACAAATTAAAAACACAATCTAATAAAATTTACAAGAAAAATTATAAAATAAATGAATTAATAATTTGTATCGAGACAACTATCATTAAACCAAGGAATCACAACATACAACACTTTACATTAGAAATGCTAATGAAGAACTAAGGAACAAATAATATCGGTAATCTAGATAAAAAATAGAGTTTATACACATCAATTACATAATGATCAGTCAAACTATATGGAAGAAGTAAGAATAAGTTGAAATAAATCACAAGGAATGAGATCAACATAGTAGGGAGTGATTAAATTGGAACAATTCCAATTAGATATACTAAAGAAAATGGGATAAGGAGCAAAAAATTCTCCTTGAGATACACCATAACCAATGAAATAATGTTGGGTTCAAATTATTTTATTAGGAATCTTAAATGGTAGTTTCTCAATTTTTAAAATAAAAATTCATACCTCTAAAAACCATGCACATGGTTTTATGGGTAATGATTCATGGTTAGGAGTTACCATGTTCCTTAACCATGCGACTCCCCAGAGCTTCTGTTTGGTGTGAACGGTTAGGATGCACAGTTCACATAGTCATGTTTCAACCTACCATAACACCTCTTCATCAATGTGCATAGGTTTGAATTGGTGGCCACAATGTTTGGAGAAACTGTAAACCCCATCCTTTGGATCTATCATGGCCACATGGTTTGATGGGACAAACCACATAGTTTTACCTAAATGTTAAACAACTATGAGTAAGCCCTTATGATTATAAAATATTTAAATTTCTCCTGAAATATCTTGAAATGAACCCTATCTAATGATTGATAAAAATATGGGTATATGAATACTAGAAACATGTAAGGAGATGTTACAATCTCTCCACCATAAAAGATTTATGCCCCTGGAAACTTCTTAGGATGTTTGATCCATAAAAAGAGAAGGCCACTGCAGACTCATCAATGATTCTCACTTCTATTTATCATAGATATCTCGTCTACACTACTATAGTACCCAGATAAAAGAAATCATATTACTGCACAATTCTTTATCCCAATGATCCATAATATAAATTAGTTGATCAACAATTGTTTTTATCAGGATCATGATCAACATATTACTATTAAATCATGTAGGAAGCATCTAATGCATACATCATCATTTAGAAAAAATAAAACATTTAATGGATATAATTCAATTGTGATGTCAAGTCAAATCGATAGGCCATATTACACATTCATACAACGATCTAAAATTATACCAAAAACCTTAGTTACAACATTCCTTTTTTATGAAAGTAATGATTTCCCATGAAAGACGAACATATGAGAAAAACCTAATCTCAAAAAGCAACCTCTATCTAGAAATTATAAAGGTCTACAAAAGACTTTTGATGGCTCTATGTTGGGACTATCTTCTTATGGATCAATTTCAAATATTTTTTCATTTCTTGAATGATACTCAGTCCAAGAAAGGAATTATAACAAAAAAGTTCCCAACACAACGGATATATACATGGATTCCCATACAATGCTTCCAAGGGTTCCATATTTAATGAAACTAGATAATTATTTCTATAAGAAAACTTGACTATAAGAAAATTATTTTCCCATGTTCCTCAAAATTCAAACATGAACACCCAAAAAATATCCCCAAAATCATAGATATAAAACATTATTTGTATATCTATATGAGATGATATTTCGTGCTTAATTTCATCTGAGAACCAATTTCCTCTTTAAATCCATTCTACAACCAAGATGTGAGAATCATGTCCCTTTAAAATACACCTATAATAGTAACCCCATGATGTTTTAAAATCACTAAGATATTCAGGTCTGTAATATGTTCTATAATCATCTTCTTCATAATAGGTAAGAAATTATCTTATTTGATAAGTTGAGTAATGAGCACCCAAATTGTATCCTTATCACTTGTAGTCAATGAAAAAAATGACGAAGTCCATGGAAAGATCATCCCACTTCCAGAATTAAATGTGTAAAGGTTGAAATAACCATACTAATCTCTATTGTCAGCTTTATTTTTTTTGAAAAATTAAATTTAGAGAAACAAAAAATGAAACCGACCACCTCATCCATGGACACCAATACCAATGAATCAAGTCATGATACCACTTTGAATCCCTCGAGTTCCCAAAATAACAAGACTGTTTCCCACATTCCATTAAATCCTACCTCTGGAATAATGGAACAACCAACTTACCATGGAAGAACAAGGATCCACTAGGAGAGAGAGACCACTCACCCTAGTTCTCCCCACTAAATAAAACGTTCCCAAAGCATTTTCACTTAGTTTCAATCACCTGATAGATCCATAATCACTCAATGAAATTTAATTCATCTTCGTTTAAGATAAGAACACCAATCCACCAATCTATATTACCCCCAAGATCATCCCTATAAACAAACTCCTTAGAGACTATTCCTCCACTTATTCCATCACAATTTTTTTAGTAAATTTATTCTCAAAGAAAGGACGAACACATTTCCATTTCCATGATTATATGAAATATCAATTTCAAAATATTTAACAAACTCTACCAAACATATCATTTGAAATTTTATATCACTATAAGAACAAATTTATTTCACGATTTTATGATCTGAATACACTATAATTCACAATACAAAGTTATAGTGAAACCACCCTTTGAGTACATTCATAACTACTTCCAATAAAAGACCACTAGTTGGGATAATTTTCTAATGAGGTTGTAAGTGGCATGATTTATAGGCCACCACCTATTTCTCATGATTTAAGGATAAACCCAAACCCTTTCCTAAAGCATGAAAAAGACATCACGACCAAAATTCAATTTTTGAAGAATCAAAATTATTGGTGAATTCAACCACACCTTAAATTCATAATAAGACCGTTTTCATTTATTATTACACTCAATATTTACCCCTTATAGGTTAATTATGTCATTAAAAATACATGTATGGAGATGTCCTGAAAAACCATCCTTTAGTAACATCCCAAATCCAAGAAGCTTCAGATTTCAAAAAAAAAATTATGCGATGTTCCAAAGACAACGATTCCTATATCATTTCAGGATACACTGAGATGCCTCTCTCAGATATCAATTTCCCAATAAATTTAACTTACCAAATCTAATACACATATTTGTAATGTTTTCAATGTAGTATATGTTCCCTCAAGGTTCAAAGAAATATATCCAATTGATTCATATACTCCTCCTTTAAGTTAGAGTACACCAAAATGTAAGCCATGAACACTATAAAAAGTGTAAAAAATGATGAAAAATTTAGTTTATCAACACCAAAAATACCACATGAGAATTTATGAGATGAAATAGAATAGTCAAACACATGAAATTACTATGTTAGATTCTAAATGATATCTTATGTATATCCTCTTCTTGGACCCTCGACTGGTGGTACCCTGACTGGAGGTCAATCTTTTAAAACCAACAATCCCCTCTAAGTTAGTAAAAATGACCATCGATCATTGGAAATGGACATTTGTTCTTAATATACACCCAATTAAAATTTTAATAATACACATAATATCCAACACTCTTGTATACCATTCTTGAAATTAGAACATGTGAATCCCACAATGAAACAATTGAAAGAATATAACATTTATCCTCAAGGTCCTCAATCTGGATCATATTTTATTCAAAATCAACAAGGTTTATTCAATTAGATGGCCTATAAATGAGAATTATGAAAAATTGTAGGTTAATAGTAATCTCAACCTCTCTCTATAGAGGTAAACTAAATAATCAACCAAAAATAAATTTAATTACACACAAAAATATTTGAATAAGATTGCATGAAGTAGGAACAATGAAATATAGAAGTATATCTAATAAATGACAAGTGATTACCCTAGTTTATGGAAAAATAAGCCCTGCACTACTTGATCTATTTTACCACTAATCATGAAACACATGAGTTACCACATATAAAGTTAGACACCAAATTCAACGATGGTAAAATACAATCTTGGATTTCACTCAAATCATTCAAACTATAATAAAAATCATGTAAAATATTACTAGATCAAGATTTATTAATCCCCACATTACTTCAAAGTAACCCTCCATAACCTAACATGAGGGACTCCTGAATCCTTATTCAGAACTATTTCTGAAAGATGTGGACATATCAAAATAGAATGGAATAATTTCTGAACGTAAACCCAACACTTATACCGAATAAAATGATATAAAAGAATGAAGAACACTTACATAAATAAATATATCACCATAGAAGATAAAATACAAACTTTACCTATAACATCAATTTTCACTAATTCAGATAACACTTATGAATACATTGCCCATTACATTCATTCGATCAGAGGAAGTTGCACATCCCCATGACCTAATAAAAATACCCACCACCTTTGGAAGCATCAATATGTACCTAGGTGTCTAACATACCCACAATGATGAAAATTCCTAGGTGTCTATATATATTATTCCTTGTATTACCATGATACCTACACTGATAAGATAAAACCTTCTTCCACCCTGATGAATACCTTGAGAATAGTTATGAAGAAGACAAACCAAACTTGATCATCCCCTTCTGGATGGAAGAAACATCGTGGATAACAACTCAACCAACTATAGATCCACCCAAACCTGTCTTTATAGATGTGTTTTCATAAATGCTAGATGCAACATTATCTAACTCTAAAATGGACTAATGGAAATTAAGAATCAATATTAGATGAATATCATTCCTCAATAATGACACAAACCACTTATCCTTTAGGTACTCAATGGTGAAATCCTTTAGTACTAAGTGTAGTAAATCATAAAAACTGGTAAAATACACCAGGATGGTATACTCCCATTTATCTAGGGATAGAAAATAATAGATCTTCACAACATAAAATGTCACATGATTAAATTTCTTGTTGAATATTTTACTAAAATACATATAGGTAAGACCCATGTGGAACTTATATATAAAAATAAAGTCCAACCATTATTCTATCTTCTTCAAGAATATACGTGGTGAAAAATATCATTGATTCTTTAGGATTATAAATTAAATTGAATATGTTCTCATTCTATTCAATACACCTTTATATTCATGGGGTCCATTAACATAAAAGTGGATATTTGGACATTGAATTGTGAATTTCAAGCCATGATACAATATGGATCCTAGGTTCCAGACACCTGCATGAACTAGAGTATAAATGTTAAAAATGATATCTTCAACCAAATAAGGGTTCACTGGTGGATTCTTCTATAGAACCTATCTCACCTATTACTCTCTCAGATTTGGAAGATATCTTCTAATATGAGTTGGTTAATAAACTAAAGATAATAACCAATATGTTCATGATCCCATTCCAAAATCACCAGAACACTTTTATAACTCAAAACAATGAATTAAAATGAACAAAATTTGACAAAATTTTGAATTCTAATGATCAAAAGTCCATACTTAATAAGGAAACATGTCCATTTAAATTAACATCCCATATAATTCACTCAAATGAACTCAAAAACAGGTCTTACTTCTGGTAATAATTACCTAACAACCCATGCTTACTCAGGTTCATTGATGGGAGTGAGCTAACAAGGACCATTTTCCACACATACTATATGAATCTTCTTGTTCCTAAATACTGTCAACACGATACATAGAATCAATATTAGGAATTATTAGAAAACATTAGGATGATCATCCCTTTGATTCCAAATTGTCACTGAACAAATAGATTGAAGTAATAAATCCACCCAATTCTACCAGTAATAGTGAGGTATAATAGTGATAAAGGAAAAAATGTATTCAATATTACTGAAAGAAGATATAAAACCAGAGTAAAATGCATATGAAAAAATATGGAATAAAAAAATCTATAAAACCAAGAGAATATGATAATCCAGAAATATTTATTTCAAATAAGACCACAAGTATCTATGTGACCCATCGACACCTCCAAACCAAAATGAAATTAATGAAAAAAACATATGATAAATAATATTTCTAGATGATTCTATTCCATTTACATGGAACCAACAAGGCCATATTTACAACTTCCCTAAGGAAAAATTAAGGTATGAGAAAAAAATACAAGTAGGATACTACCAAATAATCTAAAAGAGGTTTAATATCAGTAATAACGATGTTCTAGATTTAATAACAAATTTTTTTTAATAAAAAACGTTTCAAAAATCCATAACCACTTGTAAATAATATTACATTTTGTTTTCCTAAAAGACATTCATTTTTTGAAACCATAAATAGGAAATGTAGAAGTGTTAATGATTTATAGAATATACATACACTAAAATGTCCCCAAGAAAACACATATCCATGAAATCCCATAATGTGAATATATATGATACAATATCATATAAAAAGTTGTTGGTAACAATCAATCACAGAAACCAACCATGTGACAAATATCCATAAATAAAAAACTACTATAAAATCGAGATCTGTCGTATGATATGATATTTTCTAGATGTATAAGGAATTTTTGATATATCTAATATTGAGTCCTTACAAAATAAATTGATATCCCTAGACTAGGCATAGTATTCCCACACATACAAAAGATTCCTATGTCTCTTTCTTTACACACCCAAGAATCATGATGTGTTATGATTTTCATTTATATTTTAAAATCCATGGTCACAATTTATAAAAACAATTTCATATATAATCCATTCCAAATCATAGTTTTAAAATACATTTCAAAATCGAAACCACCATTTCTAAAATTAAACAAACACTTAGTGTGAAATTTCAATTTTTATAACAGAACCCCTTTAAAAACATGATTCCTTTCCCAAGAATTCATTTAAATAATTTATTAGTTATCTTTAATATGAAAACCTAATGAAATTAAACGTTTTTTATAAAATCTATGAATTAATCCTTTTTCTAGAGACAGCTACCTTTAAACCAAGTTATATTAATTCAAAACACCCACTGTAGAAAAATACAACAAAAAAATATAGCACAGAAGATCAAGGAACATAACCTAAAAAAAGATCCACCAAAACCGATTTTATTTCCACAAATTACATGATGATATATCAAATACTATGGAGAAAATAAGTATTAATCAAATTAAGTCAGATAAATGAAGATCCACTAATCTGGGATAGATTGAAAGGGATCCACACTGCTTCTATAAACCAATAAAATGTTTTGGGGATCCAAAAATTAATAATGTGATCCTCTAAATCCAATGAGACTGTATTAGAGTTGTATTAGGTGATTAGAAATTTAAATAGGATTTCTTGATTTTTAAAATAAAAAATTGGATCTTTAAAAAAAATGTTAACAATTTTCTTTATAAGACTACATTTTTAGGAGTAACTATGAACCTTAACCCTGAACCTCCCCTAGGAGTCTTTTTGGGGTGCATGGTTGGGTATAAAAAACACATTAACCACATAACCATTCATAACCCCAATTCCTAGTGGTACACAGTTTGGAAGTTAAGGCTGCATAGTTTGGACACACCATGTGCTACATCTAGTGTCTCTAACATGGTCACAAGATTTCCTGGGTCAAAATTTAGAGTTTTCTCAAACAACGTTCCAACCATGTACAACCACTTGGGTCACCAATATTTTCCAAATTTCACTGAAAAAATCATGATATGAATCCTAACTAAAGAATAACCAAAACAATGGTGATGGAATATTTTAAACAATACATTGTTAGGAGTAACCATAATCCATAACCGTGTACCTCCACTAGGATTTAGTTTTGGGGTCATGGTAAGGTTACACAATTACTTTAACCATGAACTAACCATGCATAATGCCTCTTCCTAGGGGTACACAGTTTGGAAGTGGATGTTTCATCATCTATAAAAACCATGTGCCCATCTAGTGTCTGAAACACGGCCACATAATTTCTTAGGTCAAACTAAAGTATTTTCCCAAATCATGTTCCAACTATGACTGACCCCTAGATCATCAAATTTCACCGAATAAATAAAGAAATGAACCCTAACCAAAGAATAAACAAAACACTGGTAAAGGAATATCTAAAATATGAAATGGTACGTCACACTATTAAGGAAAAAATTACCCACAAATGGAACATGGTTGATATAAAAAACCATATCATAACTCCATTCCAAAATCTATGATCTTTATGAATTTTATATCATGTAATAAAATTATTTTTATTGTAAAATATCATTTATGTTAACTTTTAGAACTATTAATTAATTTGAATTTAATATCATTAAGTAAAAAATTATAAAAATTTCCCCAAAATATTTTATTTATCTACATAATTGATGGGATGACATTAATTATCTTAATTAAAATTTTTTTATTTTAAATATAATTTTTTTTCATTTTTTATTAAATGAATTATTATTACCTTTACATTGTGTATGTATTTAATATAATAATTTTTCACTAAAAGTAAACAATAATTTTTCACGATGAATATAATTCCATTATATTATGAAATAATATCTATTACTAAACATATCCTCTAGTTACCCCATTGTTAAAAATATTTTAATTTTTGAAAACATGATGGCGACATTATTTACAGTTCTTAAAATATAATATTATAAACATTGTAATCAACATAAAATTAAAGAAAAAGACCATATAAATAAATCATGAAGGAATATGGATGAAGATAATTTTTTAATAAAATTATTTACTGTTTTAGTGTTATTTTATTGTCATTTTCATTTGAAAATTTTCACTTAATTAACAAATTTACCTATTAACATGGTATAAAAATTAATATATTTTCTATTAATAAGGAATTAAAATAATTGAAACTTATTTAATGAAATTTGGATCCATTTATTCGAAATCATTAATCTATTTTAAAATATTTAAAACACTGAATTAAGAAAATTTAATTGATAATAATGCTCGTATAGTGTGATGAAAAATAGTTTCTTTTAAAAAATTTTAATTTTCATTAAGAATTATTTTTATAAAAATTTATTTTATAAATATCACTTATAAAACAAAATTTTATTATCTAAAATCAATAGGAACTAATTAAAATTTAAAACTATGCCAAAAAATATTATTTTTAAAAAATTGAAAAAAAATTAATTTTTCAAAATAGATATGTAGTTTTTATCTATTCATTAAAATATAAATACATAAAAGAAATTATAAAAAATTCACCCTAAGATAATTTTTAATTAATGAATATAAAAATGAAAATATTATTTTTCAAATAATTTTCCATATTTTCTATATCATGATAAAACCATAATATACATTGAAATACAATTAGAAATAACCCTTCATTGTTTCTAACTGAAACATTTTATAATATTTTTAAATAAATATTACTCTATAATATCTAAATAAAAAATATTAATATGATTTAAAAACCATTTATCTTGAAATTAATTGGATTTTCATATTTAGTGGTTTTATTGATGCACTAGTTGTTGGGAAATTTATCAGTTTCACTAAAATGATATTTTTACATTCTCCATTGTTCTATGCATGGAAAAGTAACGTGGAAGTATATATTTGGGAAGGCGAAGGATAAGAATGGTGGAATATTATCAATAGTATGTGTCAACAAGATGATATATACTTTATTGAATGGGATTCATTTGTGAACATATTTTTGAAATAAGTCCATTCCTCATATTCTTTATATTACAATGGGGTATAAATTCCATGAGTTAAAGCAGAAGGATAATGAATATAGTGGTACCAATGAAGTGGATTTCAAAATACATACATGTTATACTTTATTAGTGATCAACCAACATGAATGTAATGTCTATACATTATTCATTCTCAAAAAACCAAGTCTCTAAAAGGCATTATCCATAATAGAAATCATTATCCATGAAAAAAATCAATTTACGTTCCATTAAGGTAGAACTATAGATTGGAGTTACCTGTTAATTGAATCATTTTTATAATAAATAAAATATGGAATTATAATGAAAAACATATAACATTGGGAAGATGATTTTGGATTTCCATATATATTTATTTTGTGGTGGAAACATGAAAGAAATTTAATTAATTATAATAGTAAAAGTTTTATGTGCGGAAAATAAGGTCATTGGGAAAATGGTTTCCAGTGTGCTGGGAATGAAGTTATCTAATGATTTGATTAGAAAAATATTTCCATAGAATGCACCAACCATACTCCAATGTTTCAAATTTAAGGAGTATTAGTATTAAACAAAAATTCCAAAAAATGATGATTAATGATGATGATTTATGTCATTAACCTATTATCCGTATCTTTTTTATTTGTCCCACCCCACCCATGTTGAGTACTTAGTACCGAACACTCCCATTTAATGGGAGAGGGTGTTTTCTCCATAGTTACTAGCTCTTTCCTGCTCCTTCTTCCATAGGATGTGACGGCTTGAGGCGACCTTACACCCAAGACTCTGGGGTAGGTTTCGATTGGGGTGATTTTAGCCCAAGACTCTTCGGGTGGTTTTAATCTTTCCTAAGAATCTTCAGGATGAGGCCCAGGTGTGTGCGGGTGGGATACGTGGTTGTGAGTCCCAGGTGTGTGCGGGTGGGATACGTGGTTGTGAGGCCCAGGTGTGTGCAGGTGGTATACGTGGTTGTGAGGCCCAGGTGTGTGCAGGTGGGATACGTGCTTGTGAGTCCCAGGTGTGTGTGGGAGGGATACATGGTTGTGAGGCCCATGTGTGTGCGGGCGGGATGTGTGGTTCTTGAGGCCCAGGTGTGTGCGGGTGGGAAGAGTGTGGTAGCGTCAGAATGTTCACAATTAAGAATAGTATCTAACTAATGGGAAATGGTGCGGGGTACCCAATACTCTTGTTCTTATATACTAATACTACCCGTTGTTTTGTGTTTTGGCGAGTGTGGCTGGTGAGGTTGGGTGGATAGAATTCCTTGATAGGTTTTGGTTTCTTCTGCTGTTCTCATGGGACATTATGATGTCTCCCCACCTATACACCAGAGCTTTAGGGTTCCTTACTGAGTATACTTGTATTCTCACCCTACCTTTACATTCAGGTTTCCAGGAGGACTACCAGGGGCATGCGAGACCATACTAGTCGGGACAGTTGGAGTTGTTGCAGTTTCTGTACTCTTGTTTCTTTTGGTATTATACTTTTGATCTTTCTTGTACTTGTACCTTGTTTCATAACTATTTAAACATGCATGTGGGATTGGTTTGGGGTTATTTACTTGTCATTCCTTTCTTTTTCTTTTTGGTGGATGATTCATCCTATTTCCCGATCTTAAATAGTAAAAGGGTAATTCCTCCCATATTTGTGAAAACTCACACCCTTGGTGCTAGTTTCCACTACAGGGCCTACTGGAGGCAGGACTCGGGGGTCATTATCTCCCTTCCACCATTGCTAGCTTAGGAGGGGCATCTTTGGTGGGAGGGGGTTGTGACAGAATGGTATCAGAGGTGATGGTTGAGAGATAGGATGGAGTTCAGAGTTAGTCACAATGAGGATTTCATGGGATGGTTGGGCAACAATGTTTATTGATCCTTGGTGCGTGCCATAGGCCAGGGAGGACCGGTTAGGACACAAGATTTTAGGGCCCCCCATGATCCGATGCAAGGACTCTGAGCCTACTGAATGACCAAGTGAGACTACATTGATTGCAGGGTAGAGACCCTAGGGAAGGTACATGTATCATCATGATTGTGTTTTACTTGATTTGGTTGTTCTGGGATGATAAAATGAAACCTTGATAAATTCCTTACTACTTGGGCTTAGGCGATCCTTGTTTACCATACAGCTATGGCACCTGGACGTCATCCCCGGGTGACTCAGATGGCTGAGGCCCAATAGATTCAGGTGGTTGATTAGTTGAGGATTGACCGAGAGGAGGAAGATAGAAAGTGGCATAAGACTCTCCATTCATTCCAGCGGCAAACCCTCAAGAAGTATGAGGGTATTACTTCGGATACAGAGACAGAGGGGTGGCTTGAGTAGATAGGGATCGCTTTTACCTTGATCCGTGCTCTGAGGGAGTACTGGGTTCCCATAGCAGTCAGTCAGATGAGAGGTGAAATGCGACATTGGTGGATGCTCTACCTTAGAGAGAGGATAGAGGCAGAGGTTCTATGGGATGACTTTGAGAAGGAATTCCGAGAGGTATTCCTTTCTTTCATGATCAAGGTGGAGAAGCGGAAGGAGTTACTCTCCCTCCAGTAGAGAAGTATGTCAGTACGAGAGTTGAGGATCAAGTTCAAATATCTCCTACGCTTTGCTCCAGATCTCTTTCTGGACGAGGAGTCCCGGGTGAGACATTTGGAGGAGGCCTACCTCAGGGTGCTCCTTAGGGACCTCGACCAGGACATGGTCGGGGAGGTGGATGACATCAGAGAGGCAGAGGAGCTGGGCATGGACAGTTGCACGCAGTAGAGTTGGCAGCTCCAGCAGGACCAGAGGTGGTGCGAGGTATGATTTGTTTGTTCAACACTCTCGTTACTGCTTTTTTCGATTCAAGAGCTTCACACTCCTTTGTTGCACCCTATCTAGCCCATGCTTTGGGTCTAGACGTAGAGAGACTTTACGTACCCCTGGTGATGAGTACACTAGTTGGTGGCCAGACCAGTGTATCTTGTGTTTTCTGGGGATGTGGGCTGATGTTGGGACGACATCAATCTAGTGGGGATCTTCTTTTAATATAGATGCACCTGTATGATTTCATCCTAGGCATCGACTTGTTGTTTTTTATTAGTGACGTTATTGACTGCTTCTGAAGAAGAGTCGTGTTCTCCGACGTGGACGGACAACGTGTATATTTTGTTGGTGAGAGGAGCTATCAAGTGGGAATCCAGCATGTGAAGCCTCTCCTTTCCTTGTTAGGTGGGTTATTAGTGGTTTCAGATGATGCAGAGATGATGGATATCCCAGGGGTTGTTGGGGAATTCCTCGATGTTTTTCCCAAGGAGGTTGTGACTCTACCCCCCAATGTGACGTTGAGTTCAGGATAGACCTACAGCCTGGTGCCCGTCCGATTTCGATGGCCCCTTATCGGATGGAACTTTTAGTGTTTCGGGAGTTACATATTCAGATTGACGATCTGATGGTGAAGGGTTTTGTTCGACCCAATGTGTCTTCATGGGGTGCTCCAGTTTTGTTCGTGATGAAAGCAGATGGTGGTCTCAGGTTATGCATAGACTACCGAAGGTTGAATCAGGTAACGGTCAAGAACCATTACCCCCTTCCAAGGATAGATGATCTCTTCGACCAGCTGAGGGGATCAGGTTGGTTTTCAAATATTGATCTATGATCTGAATATCATCAGCTGAGGGTGAAGGACAGTGACATCTCGAAGACAACTTTTAGGTGCAGGTATGGGCACTTTGAGTTGGTAGTGATGCTGTTTGGTGTTACGAATGTACCAGCTGTGTTCATGGGACTTATGAACTTTTTCTTCTGAGAGTTTCTAGACCGGTTCATCGTTGTCTTTATCAATGACATCAATATCTACTCAATATCAGAGGAGGAGCATGTTGAGCATCTCAGGGAAGTATTAGAAGTCCTTCGACACCACCATCTTTACGAGAAATTGTCGAAGTGTAAGTTCTTCACACAAGAAGTACACTTCCTTGGGCACGTAGTGTGTCAGCATGGAGTGTCAGTGGACCCATCAGAGGTGGAGGCAGTTGTTTCCTGGGAAGCACCCAAGAGCGTGGCAGAAGTTCGTAGTTTCCAGGGGTTAGCAGGTTACTATCGGAGGTTCGTTTCAAACTTCTCTCGAGTTTCTGCTCCATTGACAACTTTGACAAGGAAGAACCAGGTATTCCTATGGAGTGATAAGTTCTAGAAAGCTTTCGACTACCTGAAGGAGAAGTTGGTCAGTGCTCCAGTACTGAGGCTGCCAGAGGAAGGGTTGTTGTGTGAGGTGTTTTGTGATGCTTATGGCCTTGGTTTGGGGTGCGTACTGATGTAGAAGAAGGGTGTGATCTGTTATGGGTCTAGGCAGTTACACCCTCACGAGCGTAACTATAACACCCATGACCTCGAGCTTGCAGCAGTAGTGTTCGTACTGAAGTTGTGGCGAAATTACCTCTTTGGGGAGCACTTTGTGGTCTTCTCAGATCACAATAGCTTACGTTATATATTCTCCCAACGTGACCTGAACTTGCAGCAACAGAGATGGGTTGAGTATTTCCAAGAATATAACTTCGAGATCTCCTACAATGAAGGTAAGGGAAATGTTGTGGCTGATTCCATGAGCAGGAATTCACATAAGTGGTTTGGGAATCCACTGATGCTTGGAAAGAGATGGGAGATTTGGCCGCCTTGCACTTGGATGCAAGGGTAGATAGTGTTAGAGGCTGTTTGTTTCAGATGACGGTGAAATCCTCCTTGTTGCATCAGGTGGAAGAGTCTCAGTGGGGGGACTCTGAGGCAGAAGTAATGCGGGATCATGTCGATCAGGGAAACGCTCCAGAAGGATGGTCAGAGGACAACCAACATTAGATGCTTTTCCATGGAAGGTTTTTTGTTCCAGAGGCGATGCGTGAGGGAGTTCTCTGTGAGTTTCATATCTCATCCTTGGTGGTACATCCGGGAGTTTCGAAAATGTACCGAGTCCTGAGTGAACAGTTTTGGTGGCCCAGGGTGAAACGGGAAGTGGCGGAGTTTGTGGCTAATTGCCTAGTGTGTCTGTAAGTAACGGTTTAACACCGTGTTCCCAGTGGTTTGTTGCATCCATTATATTTCCATGAATGGAAGTGGGATGACATCTCAATGGACTTAGTCACAGTACTACCAAGAGCTCAGGGAGGTTATGATGCTATATGGGTGGTGGTAGATCGTCTGACGAAATCGGCTCACTTCTTAGCAGTTAAGGTGTCGGGACCGATGAGTACCTTAACACAGAGGTATGTAGACGAGGTGGTGAGTTTGCATGGAGTTCAAAAGACTATCATCTCAGACCGGGATACTCAGTTTACCTCACTAGTATGGAGGGGATTAGAACATGATTTTGACACCTAGCTACGCCTTAGCACTGCTTTCCACCCCCAGAATGATGGGAAGAAAGAGAAAGCTATCTAGACGTTGGAGGACATGCTGCGAGCATGCGTTCTAGATTTCAGATGGTCATGGGTACGCCAATTGCATTTAGTATAGTTTTCCTACAACAACAGATTCCACTCTACTATTGGCATGGAACCATTTGAGGCTTTGTATGGAAGACCATTTTGTTCACCCATTTGCTGGGTGAGGTTGGTGAGACAGGTGCTCTTGGGCCAGAGGTAGTGCATAACAGCATAGAGAAAGACCAGATTGTACGTGAGAGGATGAAAGCGTCTCAGGACAGACAGATGTCTTAAGTTGATCATCGGAGGAAGCCCTTAGAGTTTGATGTGGGATATCATGTGTTCTTGAAGGTTTCCCCTCGATGGGGACATCAGAGTTTTGGGAAAGGGAGAAAGCTCTCAACAAGGTTCATCGGACCTTTTGAGGTGCTGAGGCGAGTCAGTGAGGTGGCATATCAGCTAGCCCTTCCACCTCAATTGGAGAAGGTTCATAACGACTTTCACATCTCCCAGCTACGTTGATACTCACACAATGAATCTCATGTTATCTACTGGGGAGAGTTAGATATGGGAGACGATGGGACCTTCGAGGAACGACCAATCATAATCGAGGATCGTAAAGAGAAGGTCCTCCATGGATAAACCATTCCCTTGGTTCGTGTGTTGTGGAGGCATGGTAGCCTCGAGGAGAGCACTTGAGAGCGAGTGGCTCAGATGCATGCTCAGTACCCGGAGTTGTTTTGAAATTTGATTGATTTTTTCTTCTGAGCTTTGTTTTGATGTTGTACTCTGTACCTTTGATATATGGAATGCTTGTCTTGTCGGTTATGAGACCTTTTGTTTCCTTGTTCTCAGGAAGTGTGTAGCATGTCCGGATGTGTAGGAAAAAGGGAAAAATCTGTTCCTTAATCGAGACTCATTAATGCAGATGCGATTGAACCCGTTCATGAGAGTCAGTGCCGCCTAAAGCGGATAATATCTCGACATAGGAGAAGGAATTTCCCAAAACCACATGTTCGGGCATTGTGTTGGTTGTGTGGTGTTGGGGGTAGTGCAAGTTGAAAAATCCTAATGTATTAAAGTGGGAAGACCCAATTCTTAATCGAGACACATTAATGATGATGCGATTAAACCCGTACATGTGAGTTAGTGCCGCATAAAGCAGATAATATCTCGACATAGGAGAAGGAATTCCTAACACATATGATTAGGGTTGTTAGATGAGTTCTTGTTATAACGAGGGCCCTAAGAGGTATCTTTTTGGGTTACTCTGGGTTGGCTTTTGAATTCATGGGGACGAGATTCTTTTAAGAGGTATCTGATGTAATGGCACGAACCTCTCCGGCCCATTCCTTTGTCAAAAAGAGGGTCATGAAGTGTTCTGGAGGGTAAAATGGACTTTTCCCACACTTTTCAGAATTTTGAAACTACATGCCATGTAGTGTGAGTGCACTCCATGTACCCCCTCACCGGGTATACCCCATGTGGAAGACCGTGTCCTTTCCATGTGAAATAAATGGGTACACTCCATGTACCCCATACAACACGTTGTGTAGTCCCTCCCTGCGTATGTGTTACCCTCAAACCCTGTGTTGACCAGTCAACGACCGTGTGCCGTGTTGGAGTCGTGTCCTTTCCGTGTAAAATAAATGGGTACATGCCATGTACCCCATACTACACGCTGTGTAGTCCCTCCCCGCGTATGCGTTACCCTCCAACCATGTGTTGACCAGTCAACGGTTGCATGCCGTGTTGAAGGCCGTGTTGGAAGCCGTGTTGTGACCGTGTGAAATGGCCGAGTACACACTGTGTACCATAAAGCACACGCCGTGTACTTCTATTTTTCTTTTCTATAAAAGGAGGGGTACCCTCCTCCTTTTCAACTCACTCCCCTCCTCCCCTTTCCCTCGAGCAGAGCTCTCTCAAGATACTCGAATGCTCATTTCATCCATAACTTCTTCTTCTGAGCTCCGATTTATGATCCGTCTGTGGCCACGGGATCGTAATGACAAGGCAGAACTTATGAGCTTAGATTTGTTGCTTTCATTTTGGAATTTCCTTCATAGATTCCACCCGAGGAGGTTTTGATGGGTTTTTCCAAAAGTGATAGACGCTGACGGACGTCTTCTAAAGTTGATCCGGGGGAGCATTGTTATCAGAACCTATTGAGGTGGGGATATTACCTTCGTCTCTCTAATTTGTGCAACATGTGGGGTGGGTGTCCTCTTGTTTATGTGAAACACTTTTGAACCGGTTTAATGAAGATAATAACTGGCTTATATAATGGGGTTTGGAAGTTTGTGATTAATGTTACATTATTTTATATCCTGTGATATTATGTTGTGAATTGAATAGGCTTATGCCTACTGAAAATCACAGTCATTGGGGGCATTTTCTTTCACAATTAAATGCTGCCCTATATTTCTAGACCGTTTATGGATGGAGACATTATGAAATGTAGAAATTTGTTAATCACGTAAATTTGGATGATTAAATGTAAATCTGGAACCTTTGTGTGATCACCCCAGTTGAACAAAACCGAAATAATAAATATGTTGGTGCTGTTTGGGGTTAATTTATGTGAAGGGGGTGTTTTTGTGTGTTCTGGTGGATCGGGTGAGCAGCGGGGCTGCGGTTGGCTTGGTTGTGGGTTGGTGTGAATGGTATATTAGTGATGGGCAGCGGGGCTACGATAAATGGTATCAAGGGGTGATGATGTACGGTGCGGTTGTGGTTATGGTGGTTGGAATCGGGGCTGCAGGGTTGGGGTTGAATGTGAACTAACTATGGGTTGTGAATAATAAATAAAACGTGGAAGAGTTAATGAGTGGTGGGGTTTGGTAATGGAACGGAAATAATAATCAATGGGGTTGGTTGGTCAATAAGAAGGTACTTGTGGTGTTGCTTGTGTTTTAATAACTTGATTTGTGGATGGCATGGATATGTTTTACGAATGATTGATATAGTTGGTTTCAGTTGATTGGCCAGTAGTTAAGGAACTAATAAACTGGTTCTATTGAAACATGAAAACCTAAATGGGGCTGGGGTTATTTCTGGTATGCATTCTTCATAGTAGCAGTGCCGAGGCACACGCTAAGTTCTCTGTTTAGAAGCCATAGGTTGGGTTGAGTGTTTGGTATATATATATATATATGTATATTTTTGTTTTGTCGCACCCCACCCATGTTGATTACTTAGTACCGAACACTCCCATTTCATGGGAGAGAGTGTTTTCCCCATAGTTACTAGCTCATTTATGCTCCTTCTTCCATAGGCTGTGATGGCTTCAGGTGACCTTACACCCAAGACTGTTCGTGTAGGTTTCGATTGGGGTGGTTTTAGCCCAAGAATCTTTGGGATGGGGGCCAGGTGTGTGGGGGAAGGATACGTGGTTATGAGGCCCAGGTGTGTGCGGGCAGGATACGTAGTTGTGAGGCCCAGGTGTGTGCGCGCGGGATACATGGTTATGAGGCCTAGGTGTGTGCATGTGGGATACGTGGTTGTGAGGCCCAGGTGTGTGCGGGCAGGATACGTGGTAGTGAGGCCCAGGTTTCTGCGGGCGGGATGTGTGGTTCTTGAGGCCCAGGTGTGTGCTAGTGGGAAGAGCGTGGTAGTGTCAGGATGTTCTCCGTTAGGAAGAGCAGCTAACTAATGGGAAATGGTGCAGGGTACCCAATAATCTTGTTCATATATACTACTACTACCTGTTGTTTTGTGTTTTGGTGAGCCTGGCTGGTGAGGTTGGGTGGATAGAATTCCTTGATAGGTTTTGGTTTCTTCTGTTGTTCTCACTGGACATTAGGATGTCTCCCAACTTGTGCACGAGAGCTTCAGGTTTCCCTACTGAGTATACCTGTATTCTCACCCTACATTTACTTTCAGGTTTCCAGAAGGACTACCAGGGCTGTGCGGGACCCTACTAGTCGGGACAGTTGGAGGTTTTGCAGTTGTTTTACTCTTATATCTTTTGGTATTGTACTTTTGAGCTTTCTTGTACTTGTACCTTGTTTCAGAACTATTTAAACATTCATCTGGGATTGGTTTGGGTTTATTTACTTGTCTTTCCTTTCTTCTTCTTTTTGGTGGTTGACTTATCGTATTTCCTGATCTTAAATAGTAAAAAGGGTAATGCCTCCCATATTTGTGAAAACTCATACCCTTGGTGCTAGTCGCCACTCCGGGGCCTACTGAAGGTGGGAATCGGGGGTCATTATCTCCTTTCCACCATTTCCAGCTCAGGAGGGGCATCTTTGGTTGGAGGGGGTCGTGACATTGATCATAAAATAAATAATTATAAATGATTTATTTCATCATTATTCAACACATTCTATTTTACCAAGAATGATTTCTAAGAATATAAAATCGCAACCCATGGACAAAATATTTATTTACTAATAAAATAATATTATTGTTTAATTATTGTTACTAAAATCGATGTTTATTATTTCATTAATGATTTAATTCTCTTTATAAGATCCTATTATCCACCATTTAGTTGAACATGACATGGTATTGGGAATATATTGTCTCTCTCTCAATAAAGACCATAATAATTTCTAAGATAGAAAAATCACATTTAAAAATCCTAAATCAACAGGGAATGTCTTATTTGTATTAGGTTGTTTATGTATCAATATAAAAAATCACTCATAAAGTATATTTCCTAACATCAAACTATGATGGGTTGTTAATAGAAACAATTATATATGAATGCAATATTATTGATATGACTATTATAAAAGATAAGAAATGTATACTAATTGTACAAAAGAAAGTTAAGTTGAACCAATATAATAAATAAAAATCGAGTCATTTAATTTCCTTATATTCCAATTTCTATTTTTTAAAATGATTAACAATTTAAATTTTAAGGACAAAATTTATTTTAGGGGGTGAATGTAATAGCCAAGGAATTTACTATACACTTTTTTCCATTTAAATAAACACTATGTTGATATATTCTATCCCACAAAACACTAATCTGTAATGAGATATGACATATTAGATCAAAAATTTTGATAAAAATAAAAAATAATTGAACTCTTAGTAAATAAAATCAATGTTATCAATTATCACTTTAACTAAAATAAAAAAAAATACAAAAAAAATTAATTGGAATTTTTCAAAAAAGTAGTGATTATAATATATTTTATTTTTGTTTAAAACAAAAAATTATAAATTGTTGAATTTTTATTTTGTAAAATAAAATTAATTTTTAGATTCCTAATATCAAAACTAACATGGTATATCCTTTTTTATATTTTTCTAAGATAATTTCGATTACAAACCAGCCTGACTCGACCCTGAACTAGTCACTTAGGCCGGCTCACGACAAGACTCAAGTGGTGTTCCCAATCCTCTCAGGATGGTGACAAGAACCTAGGCCATCAATAGAGTATACAAGGGAATGATTTCTCCAAAATATAAACAATAAAACAAACAGCCCAAATAAATGGACAACCCAAAATACATTTACATAAAAATAGAACTAAGCATTTTTTGTACAATAACCTAAAATTACTACTAAAAAACAAATCAACGGACCAAACCTGATAGACAACTAACTCCTTGTGACCCCTCTGGTAACTCTCCAACACAATGATCACACGTCACCCAAGGTGATCGAACTCAAGATGAAACCAGCCCAAGGTATAAAAATAGAAGAAGACTATAGGCGTGAGTATTAAAACTCAGCAGGTTTTACTGATATACTATTCCAAATGAACATACATTAAAATAAATGAAACATAAATTTCAAGTTTCAAATACAAGATATAAATTTATGTTTTCAAAATGTGGTCCCATTATATAAAAATATTACCAGACAAATACTTTCTTGTTTTATAAACAAGAATTCTTGTAACAATTTTCAAAGAGGTGCATCTTCAAAATGAAACTAGTTTTCAAGAGGGTCGCTTTAAAGAATGAAAAATTTTAAATAAATCTCATACGCTGTGGAATTTACCAACTAAACACACCATATGCCAAGGGTGAGTAAAAAATTTCAAATGAGTACAAATCACAGGAACAACCCTAGGTACTAGTTAGTTGTGAGCCCTAGGTACCTCATATCTCAGTGAAAGTAACCATAATAAATATCCATTCCCATGCATAGGTTCCACTAGTAGGTATCATACCCATAACATAGTGGTACCCCAACATCTTCATCATCATTGTTTATTTAGAGTTTTCATTGTTAAATTTTCTATGTGAAAAAGGGTCCAAACCCCACGGGATCAATAGCATACTAGTACACGTGCGCCCACCTAGATACACAGGATTCCCTTTAGTGATCAATAAAGTTAAACATATTATAAAATAAAAATTTCACATAAAAATACCATTATAAAACCATAAACACACAAACATCCCACAAAAATGGTTCACATTTCTTTCACAGATCAATAAACCACTAAAAATTTTCATAAAACAATTTCAAAGAGTGTGTTGAGGATTTTCACAAAAAACTCATTCAAAATAATTCTTTTAATTATAAACACACAAAGAAACATAACCAACCATATTTTGAATCCCTAAAAAAATTAATAAAATCATTTCATAGTCCATAAAACAATTCCAATTGATGCAACATGGTATATACATGTAAAACACTCATGATTCATTTTCATGAAAGGCTGAATGAGCCTTTAAATTTTTTATCAAAAATAAAATTTGACAAAGTTATGAATTTTAATTTTATTAAATAGGTGTCTAAAAATCGTTTACAGAATAAAGAAACATTCATAAATCCATTAAAACACTCAGGATACATATTCAAACGACAACCATTTTCATAAGGATGTAAAAAGGGCTTTTTTCTGGCAACTCGGGCCAAAACAAGTTCTAAACCAAAACCCATTTATTTGTACAACCATATCCAAATTAATAAAACCTAAAGGGAAACATTTTTTTTTAAATTCTTATAATTCATTTAGAAATCGAAAGAAATAAATTTTAAATCACACATAATACATAAAATCCAACCGGGTAATTTACCAAACAAATGATATGTACTTTAAAAAAAATTATTTTAAGTACTTGACAAGGAATAAAATACCAATTGCATGATATATTTTATTCAAGTTACTGGAACATCTTCAATATACCATAAACTAGCTTCTAAACCTCACAAAATAGTGTATAAAGATAACAGAAGATTTTAAACAAATACCTGGTGTGCACTTTTATGAAAACACAACACTACCTTTTAGAAAACAATGCTTAAACAACCATTTTTCACACCTAGAAAATTATAAAAAGGCTAAAAACAATAATAAATATATATATATAAGGTTTTAAAAATAAGAAAATGATGAAACTTAAATGATAAAGGCATGTGGAAGAGATATACTTCCTCAAATCCTTGGTGTAATTGAAACGCACACCCAATATCACCATCTGAGAGTTAATAAACCCTAAACCTATGATGAAGAGACACTAACTAAAAAAAATCCCATAAAACATCATGGGATAATAGAACCACGGGTAGAGAATGACTATAGGATAATATAAATCCATGATATAATGAATGGAGGAGGAAGAGGGTGGATAAATGAGAAGGAATGTCACCTTGGAAACTCAAAAACTCTTCGTATTCCCATACATATTAACCATTAAAAGAAAGGTAATGGAATGAAAATTAGTGGAATGTCTCCATAGGTCTTGAAGAGACACGAGAAACAAATATGGTGGAAAAAGGGGAAGAAATTAATGATTTATAGATAAGAAAAATTAATTTTTTCAAATATGGATGATTTGAGAAACATTGAGACTTGGTTTCCTAATCCGAGACTTATATGAGATCCAAAGTAAGAAAATTGAGAATTTGGGTGCTCTTAGGGTTATTATAATCTATTGGGAGGTTGAATCACCAAAAATTATTAAAAAAAATTTATGTAAGAGAACCAAATTATTATTTTCTAAAATAGAAATGAGCCCACAGGCTGACCCTATACATAAATAAACAACCGAAATTCACCATGATTATGAATTCCTAAGGGGTCCAAAAAGATATGGTATTTTTAATATGTCATGGAAGGATAAGTGGGATGTTGAATGGGAAAAAACTGTTAAAAACAAAAGATTTGTAATATAAACAAATTTTCATTTAAATCTTGAAATGTGTCACAGTTTGACCCAAATTAATAAGTAAACACCATTTCTCTAAAAACTCCCAAACAAACATTGGGGCACCCAAATTAGGATGATTAGACATATAAGGAAGTTAAAAAATCAAAATTAATCTCACGCCAAACCCATGAAAAGGATCTAGATTTCCAATGAACATGATCCAAACCAAGACATAGAGAAGAAGAAAAACTAGGTGTGATAATTTTTTTTAGTGAATAGGGAAAAATTTTATTTTTTCAATAATTATGATTTTTATGAAATTTTAATATGGTAAACCGATCATATAAAATAAAAAAAATTATGAATAAAATATTTATTTAAGGAATAAAAAATATGTATATTCTAATTTTAGGTCGAAGATATAATTAATTTGGTCTGAATTTTAGAGATTATATAATATTTTACCTGAATGAAAATTCATTTTAGTATTCTCATTAAATTGATAATTATTTTAGTAAAATTTTATATTTAATTGATTTTAATGAAAATAAATTTTTTTTATAATAAACCGATTTATGTCATTAAATTCATTAACATTGATAATTTAAACCTATAAAAGATGTTATCTTAAAAACACAATTTTATAAAAAACTATTTTACACATTATTTTAGTATGTTTTCAATTTAAAATTTCAACCGATTAGATTATTATTTTTTGATATGTATTTTTAATATTTGAAATTATATGTTTCAAATTAGGTAAAATTATCAATTTTTATTTCACCCTATAAAAGTTGTCACTAATTTGAAAAATAATTATCTTGATTATAGTTAAAATGTTAAAACATTAGTTATTGGGAGAAAATGATCCCAAAAATTATATAAACATAGTTAAAAATGAATGGATGTTGTTTTTGTCAATAAACCCTAATGTACATTAATATTATTAACATTTTTATCCATTAAACCTAGAATAATTATTATACATTTTCTTTTAAAAAATTTAAGGTGTGATTCTAAAATTGAATTCCTCTTCTCTTATAAATTAGTATTTCCCACCACATAGTGCTACACTAGTACCTCAATATTTATTCCTAAAAATTTTAATATTGTTCCTCATAAAAAATCTATTAATTACCTATGAATATACTAAAAATTAATAAACATAACACATAATTGTGATAGGGATTTCTAAATTAAAAATCAAGCTCTCATTGTAAGTATTACCTTTTTCTTAATAATTTATTCTTAATATTACTCTTCCAAACATGATCAAAAAACAGTAATTTAATTAAATCATTATAAATAATATAAATATATTTTATAATATTTATGAAACAATCATTACATATTTATTTCCATCCAGTATAAAAAATAATGGAATGTCGATAGTGAAAACGTGCAAACTACTACCACGATGAATTGGTATCTTAATTTTTTCATATCCACCTATCCTGGTCAGTTTTAAAAGTTTTATTAATAAATAAATATGATATATATATGTAGTGATTCATAAAATTAATTTTTTATCTTCTATTATCCCCTCTCATTCAATGATAAATGTTGGTGTTAAATATGGGATGTGCAGACTATCACCTCCACAAAGTAACATTATTAAATTTTCACTTTTATTTTCAATTTATAAATATCCTTTAAAAAATGTAAAACCATTTCAAAAATAAATAATATCTTTATACTTAAAATTTAAATATTTTATTTTAAAATAACAAAATATTTAACCTTACACTCCCTTCAAATTATAGTATATTCAAGTCTAGGTCATTATAACGAACTACATGAACAATTAAATAAAACATTATCAGGTATATATATAAGAACATAAACAATAAAATTATTAAAATTCAATAAAAATATTATTATTGATTTATGTTTAGGTAAATTTTATATTATTTATTAACATTAATATTAAAAAATCATTTTCCATCACAAAAAATTCCAAAATAATCCATTAACGATTCAATTTACATGGAATAATAAGAAAAAAATATATAATTAAAAATATTATATGATTATATATGGTCTATATTGAATTAAATATATAATAATATGGTTCCAAAATTTTTCTAACAAAAATATGGTAATTATTCTTGAATTTAAGTACATTCACAAATGGAACCAAGAACAAGGTAAGGGTTTTATGTCTCATGTTTTAACCCTCAATAAAATTTTCTTATTATACATGATTTTATAATTTGAATGGTTTATTTAATTCCGCACTAATTAATATGATTATAATAACATTATATTTCTTGATGTATAATGTTTTATTCCATGCCCTTTATCTGATGTGGTGTAACATCCTGAGACCATATAAAAATGATTCTTGCAAATAAATTTAAATTATCTTATATAATCTGTTAAATGAAATACATAATTTAACATTCTTCACCTAGAAAAAAATTTTATATTTCATTTTATGTAACATAGAGTTCCTTTGATAAATTATGTTACACACCAGACTAAGTTCTAACAGAAAACAATATACTATTAACACGATTATGATCGTAATCATCTAGCCATTGGAATAGAGGGAATGAAATAGATAAAAAAATTATGAAATTATTTTTAATCATCTTTATTATATGAATTCATTCATTACCAATTAATTATAAATGAAGATAAAGATCAATTCTATATAAATAATCTTATACACCATGTAATGCTAGAATAAGTCTTTCATATTTGTTAATATTTTTGAATTAGATAGAATTTTTTAAATTAAAATTGATAATATGCTCAATATCATATATTAAAAACAACATGATTTCATTTAAACATTTTGTTTTATGAAAGACTGAGTTATACTAAACAAAAGGATGCGATTCTTTTTATTATTTAATATGGTAGCATTTCCAAATTTTAAAGGTAGACTTGAATTGATTTTTTTGGACACTTTAATATTATTTATATGAGAAATTAAACTTAATTTTTGTAATATGAATATAACTATTTTCAATGGGTTAGGGTGTTTTTATTTTTCGAATATGTTTTATTTTTAATGAATAGTGAAAAACATTGAATTTTATTGGAAAACTACTTTTTCATCTAAATTTCTTATATAGGTAAATTGTATTTTAAATTGGGTTTAACGTATAATTAGATAAAATTTTATCATTTAATCTATATTATGTAATTTGAATAATTTTAATGTGATTTATATATAAGATCTAAGCAGTATTTTGAATATTTTCATTTTAAAACCCCACTTTGTCATCCCATCAATGGGATTAATTTTATATTTAAATATACATGTTTTATGATTATAATGTTGAAAAATCTATTCCATAGTTTTAATAAGAAAATTTATAATGTTGAATAAGGTAAAACTAGGTTTTTTACTCATAATATTAGTGAAAAAAATTAAAATTAATTACAACGATTAAGGTAAAAATGTGTTTACATAGTGGTGGATCATTAATATTAAAAGTAAAAATGACTTATAAAATTTAAAAAAAAAAATTGTATAGAAATTATTCTACCATATAATTTATTTTATAGAATATGTATCATTATTATTGGAACATGATGCAAGGGAGACCTCCCATCACTGTTTACTAATAAGAATACCACTCCCCATACACTAACCTGCCCTCTAATATCCATATATCAAGAACTATTTCCCATCCAAAACCTATCCAAATAAGCTCCCAAAATACCTTATATAATCATATATTACTCATTTTTTTCATAAATAAATCCATGGAAGTCAATCATTGCAAACCAAAGGGATTTACTTGAAGAAGAGGTAACATTCATCAATGATCACTTTATTTTATTTGTCACTCCAACAATTAAATAATTTATATTGAATTCATAAATAATAAAATAATTATAAAAAATATACATATATATTTTTTATTTTAATGGTTCAACCTAAACCTACACTCACATCCATAAAATGGAATACACAATCATTGTCCCATTGTGTGGTCGACTACAACATCGCAAACTAATGTCATTTTTTCTTCCATTACCGCCACTTAAATTTGGGAATAATTATGAAAATACAATTTTTCATTTATATATATAATATTTATGATGTTTTAATACTTATATATTTTTCATATAACACATTCCATTTGGATTCCCATTTTTGGGAATACTATGACAACATTGGTGGAATAGTGGACTACCGCCTCCTCAACGAGATGAGATACATTCACACTTTACATAGAATATATTAATGATTTATTTAATTAAAAATATTTGAAATAAATTAAATATATATGATATTAATGAAGTAATTACCATTATTAAATCATAATATATCATTTTATTTAACACCATCTCACAAAAAAAGTGATAACATCGTTGGAGGACGTGTAAACTACTGCCTCTCAAGCAATGTCATTCATTTTCATTCAAAATAATTATATATATATAAGTATATATTATTAAATAATATGGTAATTATTATATAATTATAATCACTAAATGTTTAATTTTATTTATATTCTTTTTATAATGATCATTGAAAAATGGGAACGTTACTAACGTGTGCGTACAACCTACCATCTCCACGATTGCATGGTTAGTTATTTTTTTGTAACCATAATTCATTATTGGTTTTAAAAGTATAAATTATTTTTAAATATTATTATTTTTTCATGATTATTAATCTAGATATCTTAATATAACGAACCCTTTGACCATAGATTACCTACTAAAGTCATTTTTGACACATGAACAGAATTTGCTCAAAAAACACGACGAAAATACAATTATGTAAGTAATTTTATTAAAATTAATAACAATTGAAATAAAATTAATGATAAAAATTTAATATTTCATTAAGAAAAAATTAACTAACATAGGGTTATCATTCATAAATATGATGAAACACATGACAATTTATACTCAAGGTAAGGGGCTTCGTCTAAATCTACTTTTATTGAGGTATATCTTCATGTTATACCACTTTTTTCTATTAAAATGTTTATATAGAGACACCTTGACATGATATATAAATATTTATCAATATTATCTAGATTTGTTTTTTAAAATTTTACTATTTAATTGATTTTATGATTCAAATATTTCAATGTTTTATAGGACACATTGATTTAAAAGTATATTTTTAAATTTTTAAAGATTTAGTTTCATAGTCTTTTCCACCATGATATTATTCTTGTATATTTATTTATATATAAGGACAATTAAGTTAATTTTATATCTATATTTAATTGCATTAAATTGTGATAAGTAAATTAAATCTTTTATGTGTTTTATATGGAACATTTTAAAAAATCACAAACATAATATTTTATTCTTAATGTACATGACGACACTGATTTTCTACTATTGTGGTAATTAATTTATTTTTTTACTTAATTTTCAATATTTCATTTTTATTTAAATTGAAAAACATATATATTTTTTTGGGTGTTTTTTTATTGAAAATTATATTTAAAATAGAAAATTTATTTTGTTTTAAAAAATATGTTTTAAAAGAAAAATTATATTTTTATTTGGAAGTGTTTATATATGAATTTCCAAGATTTTTTAGAAGGGGTTTATGAGTAAATTATTTTATTCATGAAGTGGTACACATGAATAACTTGATTTAGGGGCTTGGATAACACCTATAATTTCTATTACAAATTAGCATTGGGTGGAGAAGATATTATTGGGAGGGCCCATTATAACTTAATTTGGGGTGGACCAAATAGCATCGGGAAGGACCATTACAACATAACATGGGTTGGCCCAGATATAAAATGGAAATAAAATTTAATATTATTATGGGGTGTCTAATATAACACTATTAAGTAACATTTAATATTAATTTTGGGTAGCCCAGATTGTGGCGAGAAAGCCACACGAGGAAGATATTTAATTTTGATGAGCTAAATAATGTATACCTATAGTTGAGTTTAGAGATAATTAATCTGAGTTATGGTGTTGCGAGATAATTGAGAAATTTTGTTGAATTAATGGGAGGATTAATAATTTTGAGAGATATTAAGTATAGAATAAATTAGTATCATATGAGAGAGAATGGGGAAGTTATTGAAGAGTCATTTTAGATAAATTAGACCAGGATGGAGGACAATGAAGTATTGGGAAAATAATTATCATATTATTTTTAAATTTTTTCTGTTGTATTCATTAAGAACATATTGTGTATTTGTTCTACTAGTGATAACATGTTGAGATAATTTCATAGGGTGTTATATTAGATGAATTAAATATTATCATCTTTTCTTTGTATTGATTTTTTTAGACTGGTCTATTGATATTTATACCTTTTTTCTCGTGTTTATTTTACAAATTATATTATAATGAATTGAGAAATAAAGTTATAATTAATTTATATATTTCTTTTTATAATTAATTAACTCTTAAACAAAAATGACCAATAGAGGTGATTTTCGCTATGAGTTCAACTGTGTGTTTTCTTTTTTAAGTGTCTATATTTTTTATATCCTTTATAAAAACCCTTTCTATAGTGATTCATTAATAGATATTTAAATAGTAATATATCCTTATCCTTAGTAGATTTAATAAACTTATATTAACAATAAAATTTGGGTTTAATATTTTATATGATGAATTATTTATTTTATTATTTTTAGATAGATATGTCATTCCTTATGTGAGTTCACTAGCATAAATTGATCAAAAAGTGAATTTTTTTTAGTTTCACATAACTTTGTACTTATCTTATAACTCTAAATTGTGAAAACGTTTTGAAATATTATATATATTATTTTCAATTAAAATTTTCCCAAATTCTACTATTTTTATTTTTTTGATCCCACTGTCTTTTATTACGTCTATTTCTACACTTTTAACTTTCTCATTCATCGATGATCACATCTATCCTCATTATATGCTCAAATACATGTGATTTGTTTTTTAATTTCCTTTATTTGATTTTTTTATATTGGGGTTTCATTAAAATAATATTTTTCTTCCCTAAAATTCCTCATTACATTCCACCAATTTTTTTTAAGTAGGTTTGTAATTTTTTTCTAAAGATAAAAACATTCAATTAAAAAATGAAATAATTTATTATTTTGGTAATATACATTCAATAAAAAAAATACAAAAAAATATGTTTTTAAAAAAGTTTAAAAAATCCCCAAATCATATTATTATTTCTATGCCAATATTTTAAAAAACATAACTTAGAATATTCTCACTTTCACATAATAAAAACAATTGATTCCTTTTTATAACAAAAAATAACTTCACCACTAACTTTTTTGGTTGATAATAATTCACTAAAGTTGTTGTAAAGGCGATGTCAACTGAATATATACATTTCTTGTGTAGAGTTTTCCATTTTCTGATTTCCAATTATTTTCTCGATAATCATTGCTAAATAATCTACAATATTATTTTATTCTTATTGATGATGTTCTACACTATTGACAACATTATGAATGTCTTTATTATACTCTTATTGAGTGATTAGCTTCTGATTTTTTTTAATATTTTTCATCTATATTACCTCTATTTATCATAAAATATTGATCTTCATTTGGTTATTAATTACAGAGTACTTAGATCTTTGAATGTTTTAATTTTTGATGTTTTATATAAATATCAGATAAATCTTCCATATTATATTCCTAAAATTTAAATCATGAAATTAAAAAAATATTAATACTGAGAGATAAACTAATAGGGATAAAATAAAGACTTTCGGGACATTTCTAATAAATTTAATAAAAATAAAAAACATTAAATTTTATTAATAATAAACATTTTTTGGAAATATTCTTTGAAGTGGCATTGTATTTAAGAATATATGCACTTAGAACATATGAAATGTGGGTCCTTGCTATGATGTAACTCTCTAGTCAAACTCTTAATTCATGTTGGATACCATGAGTCCCCTTATATTTATGATGTTATTGATATATGTTATGTTAATTTTTTAAAAAAAATTAATTATATAATCAAAATTTGATATTAAATATGTAGTATGTTTTTAATCATAGGATTGTGAATTAAATAATTTTTTATAAACAAGTTTTGGATGAGGTTAAAAAAAGAAAATTATAAATGGAATAGGATAAGAGTACAAAAAAATAATTTGGATACATAACCAATTCCATACCAATAAAATTTAATTTTAAGCATTTTTATCCAAGGGAAATGTCAAAAAATATGTGGCTTAATATATCAGGTTTCATCTGATATTACTGAGAACTTTATCATTAAAATGAAAAAACTTTATAGGATATATTATGAGGTGCTTGAATTTACAACTTTCACCCCATATTAAAATATACCCCTTCTCTAATATTCTCACTCCCTTCAATCAAATAATTGCGACTCATCATTTTATGTGGTATTTTGTTTTGATATTTTTGATGGGTAGCTGAGATAATTTCGTAATAAACTTTTTGAAAACTCTTATAAAAAGTATTTTATAAGAATGATAAATCATATAATGGAAAATATTTTTATCCTATAAGATAACCCTTTGGATGCCATAATTTCTAATGAAAATTTTCATAGAGAACAATTCACATTGTGTAGATTATTTGGGTACTCTAGAACTTTTGGTTCAATTGATAACATACCTTCGCAACCCTATGGAAATTAAAAAATTAATGGATATGGACCAAGGATGAATCAAAGTAATAAAATTTTCTAAAATTATTACTAATATGATATAATAAAAATTATATCCTTAGAAAGAATATGGTGCATTTATATTGGTTCTTTCCCTTGGTTTTTAACTTCAACCAAGACCATAGTTTAAAAATCATTATAGGGCCAGAACATCTATTTTTCATGGGAATTATGAGGAGATGATGTATCATATTATCTCTTTAATTTTATCTCTAGAGTCTAGGATTAATCCTTGGATGGATTTAAAATATTAATGAAATAGGTAAAAAATGAAATAAAAATGGTTTAATTTAAAAATTGAAATGACCAAATAAGAAAAAGAAAATTCGAAAAATGGAAAAGGAATAATGTATTGGAATAATATAATGTTTTCTAGTTTTATATAAGTGAAATATATTGAAAATATGATGAATTTTACCATAATTTTTGTCCTAAAAAATCTTGACGGTATTAGGGTTTATCTTAGAGAGGATGATTAAGAGATTTCAAGTGAATTTTAAAGATAAAATTTAAAAAAAATCCTGAAAATTGAACCTCAAGGTTGAAAATATCATAATGATGAATCATATCACGTGAAGCTAAAGGAATAAAAATTTTATATGTTATCAAGGATGGAAAAATTAATATTTTTATTGACGTGAAAAAGACAAACAATAATATTTTACATCATTATATGCATCCAATTCCATTTACCCAAAGATTAAATACAAAAAACAAAAAACATAAAAAATTACAATTACTTGAGATATTGTAAACATTTTTCTAGAATGTATCAATTAAAAATTAATTAAAACAATTATATAATATGTGAAGGGTGGAAGAACTATTAGTCAGTTTGGGGAAGAAAAATTTACCCATTAGTTTCCATGTGTTTGAGAGAGATTAGGATAAGAAGGTGTAGATATAATTTGATAGAAAATTTATTAATACAAGTGGGGGTTTTATTGATTCTTTAAAGGTAAAAATAATATTTCATATTGGTTAACACCAATAATAATTCAGTATTTTTATGAGATAAATAATATATTAATTTATAATTCTATTCATTTGGATTAAGATGAATGTGGGTCTTATATAAGAATTATACCAATGACATTTTTGTAGAAATGATTAAAAATTATCTTCATAAAAAATTTTGAGTAAATTTTATTGAATCTCATTCAAATTAAGAACATGAATTATTAGTGTGGTATTAGAATAAAATGAAGCAAATCTAAAAAAAGAACTATTATGTTACCTATGATGGAAAAACATCTTGGTTTTTAATATTATCTAAGTCATTTCAAAAATTTATACACATTTTCTATGGGGAATCCCTCCCAGTAGCACCGAATTTGATAAAGATATTTAAACATATAATCTTGTGATTTGTGATTCCACTTCTGTAATGTTTTCAAATGAAAATGATTTTTTTAATATTGAGAAAAGAGATGAGATGAGTTAATCCCGATTGAAAATTTTAATCTTGATTTCCAAATATATCGAGAGCATAGAATTTGGGAAATTGGGAATATTTTTAAATTGTGACATTTGGTCTTTAACTATTATTATAATCAATTTATAAATTGAGTTTTTATTTTATGATATATTGAATTATTAAGAAACATTGAGTATTCTTATCCCTCTTATTATAATGAAAAAAATTATAGATGTAAATGTTTTTTCATTGTAAATCTTTATTATAGTTGTAGATATATCTCTACATAAATATGATAGTTTTGATTCCCCAAACATGTTAGAGGGTTTTGAGAATATTTCTAGATTTTTGATGATTTTCTTTGATATCATCATTATTTTTTGTTCATGTTTATGAGATTCTAGGCCTAGAAATAGTGGAGGACATCCACCATAGTCCTTTACATTTTAGGATCATCAAGAAGGCATTATTAAATATTGTTATAATGGATGTATTATGAAATTTTCAAGAAACTTAATCCCAAATTAGTGAAGTAATAGTAATTAATACACCTTTTTCACAAATATAATTTGGACTAAAATATAAAGACAATGTGTGGATAAATAGTCCAATCTTTGAAAATCATGGGTGACAACCTATAGTTTAAAAATATTTGCTCTGTTGTTTTAATTTAAATAATTTAACTATCTATTTTTTTATAACCCCACTATTTTACTAAAAGATAGTACCTTTCTCATATCTTTACACTAATAAATTTTAACCATTAATGGAATGATGTTTCATTTCCATGTTATCTCCGTTGAACTTGATTTTATTTTTTATTTTTGATATTTTTATAAAATATATTATTTTATTCATAATTTAGTTTATTTAATGAGAGATACCATGTATTTCATCAAGTTTTAATAAAGGGTAGATTTTTGGAATACAAATAAACTAATGACAATAAATTTATGTCTGTATTTATTTTTCAACTTCTTCTTTTCTAGTTTGGAATATTTCTATTGTATTAATAAATTTATGCATCCCTAGAAATTTGATTTAAATTGTTTATGTATAATTTAATCTAATACATAAAAGATATTATGGGTGGTGGTAATATTTTTTGAATTACTAAAATATTTTTTTTGATATAAATCTAGTTATAAATTAATGTTGTTATACTATACCTAATAATTTTTCTATTGAAAATTATGTTCAATACAAAAGAGAAAAAAATTATATCCTTGGAAGCCTTACCTGAATTGTTTGATATTTTCATAATGATTTTAGAAAATGTTTTTTTTGAGATGGTAACATTGTTCACAAGATAATTTTATGATCTATTATTAATATTCTTATATACATAAGTTAATGGTATGTATATTCTTTAAAATCATGTCAAATTGACGAAACATGTTACTTTTATATTTATTGCAATCAATGAACCTGTTTTAGAACTAGTGAGTTGAAATACTTTTTTGATTTTTTTTTAAATATTTTCTCAACCTTTATGTTAAATATTTATGAAAATTATATGTTTTCAAAATAGAAGACGGGTCCTTATTTTTTTTCCAAACTATAATTCATTGATTTCACATAAAAAAACTTTTTCTTATAAATTGACTTCTTAATGATTAATATTCAGTTTTAATTGTTAGAATTATTTTCCAAAATTAAATTTTTATTTTTGATACCTTGAGAGGGATACTCATATTTATTTATAAATGGATTTATTAAAATAACACACTTCAATTTCTCTATATAAAAATCATAATTTTTTTGAAATTTATGATTTATGTCATACTATTTTAAATGATTTTAAGATTTTTTTTGTAGATAAAATAAATCCCATTTCATTCAAATGAACTGAAAATTTGCTCCAATTATTGACTGATGTTTTTATTATTTATCAAAAAAAATTAAGTTGAGTTATATATATTACATTATAATTATTAAACTCACTTATATTATGGATATTTAGAATTATCTTATGTGAAAAAACACTTGACTTTGTTCACCATGGTTGGAAAGGTAAAATGGAAAAACATTTGTATTCATTGCGATGTTTTTCCAATCCTTTTAAAAAACATTCAACTATATTTATATAAATAAAATTAGACCAAATATTACTCAAAAATATTATTTTTCAGAATATGATCATTATTCTTCATTTGTATTGTAATTGGGGGAAAATATTTGATAAATAACACTTCTTCATTAAAATATATCCTTCATTTTTATGACTAATTATTTTCACTACTAATTATAAACTGATTTTATGAGGAAGGGAAATAATTTAACTATGAGGGGAATTTTTTATGGCTTTATTAGGGTACATATTTGGAAAAAAAATTTATTTGAAGTTGTAATTATTTGATTGTAAAATTGTTATTAAGGGAGAAATATTTAATAATCATTATTTTTTATGAGAATAAATGTATTTGTAATTATTTTATAATATGAATTTTGGGGGTTTAATTAATTCATTTTGGTTTAATTAATCTCTCTATATATTAATAAAGTCATTGTGATTGTTTATTTATGTAAATTTCATTGATATATTTATTTTTGAACTAAATTATGGTTATTAGTTTGGATTTTTTATTTTCAAAATTACCGGATTTTTTTTGGAACATATTCTGTCAAAACATAATATATTTTTAATTGTTCATTTTGGAAAACTAATTTTTATCATTTCAATGTTTTGGTACCTTCACACATATAAATCACTCTATATCATTTTAATAAAATTTTCAAATATTTTGAATTATTTTTTTAGGGTAATTCCACAAGAATATTGGACTTTTTTCATAATGATCAATATTGTTGTGAAGTTATTTTATTTGGATATATCCATGATTGTATAAGGAAAATTTTTCAACACTTTAAGGACTATTTTTCAAACTATAGTAAGATAAAATTTCTATTTTCTATGTATCAAACCTTCTTTTTGTAATTATTGATTCCCAATACATGAGTAAAACAACCTTCAAAATCATGAAATGAAAATTTCATACCAATGAATCACTATATATATAAACACAATCATGACATTCATAAAAAACATCTTTTAAATAATTGAATCAAGGATCTAATAAAGAATAATCCAGGAAAACTGATGATTCCAAACACATATTTTATCAAATCCTAGAAGATCGATATTTACTATGGGAGATGGGTCTATACCCAGGTGAATGATTCCCAATCACGATTGTTAACAAAAATAAATCAGTTAATTATTGATCCAGGATGGTTCTAATGTTACCCAAACAAAAGAAGAGTATATTAAGGCCTTGTAAATCTCATTGATACTAATGGAATGATGTTGATATGCTTCATAGATGCTTCATATTGAACAATGATGAATTTTAGTTATAAGGAAGGAATGGTTTTTAACTAGTAATATATAAAATGATATCTTCATTTCGTACATTTATTGAAGGTCTAAAATGGTGGTATCAATCCCCACTCAAAAATATAAGATGAAAACCATACACAAGTGGATGGTTTTGATCATAAGATTTTTTTCCAGGATAATAATGTTTATCGAGTGGGATTCCAGATTTCTTTAATTTAATGGATGTTTCTATGGTGATTCCTAAAAATTACTATTATAAGAAACACCTCAGTTATGTTTTAAAATAGAAGGATCCACTAGGAAGATATTTGGTACATAATATCTTAACTGAATAGAGCATTAAAGATGATTTTTAAAGTTTCATGAAATCATCATGCACTGTTTCAACAATTATTGTCTCTCTAAGGTTTTTTAGTTATATTATTTATAGATATAAAATATGTTCTATATGCTTAATTATAGATTTTATGAATGAATAAAATTATTGGGATCAATCATTTTTGAATCATATCGAGTGGATAGTTCAAATTGATTGAACTAATTATGTGATGATGAAGAAGGAAAAATCACTACTTGATGAAACATGGATGTAATATATGGGAAGATAATGGATCCCAAATAAGTATTTCGAGGAAACATAGAGTCAATGATCATTCATGATTATACTATATGGATGTGTGGACATAGAATACGGGGAAGTAAATCTGATCCAACAAAAGGAGAGGTATTTTTCAATGAAAAATTATTGATGAAGTATTTGAAATCTAAAATTTAATATTAAAAGTGGAACTTCCTTTGGAATAGAGAAATTTTAATATTAGATTCCTTAAAAAAATTATTGAATTGTATAGATGATTCTACTATTGTAATTGTCCTTGAACCAAACTAGTAGATAGTTCTAAAAAAGATAACATTTACATGTACATAGGAATAGATCTCCATATACCACAGGAAACCACTTGTAGAAGGTGTCTAATGTATTACTATTGGTAGAGTATACCATCGTGTCTAATTAAAACATATAATAATTAACTATAAATAATAAAAAATAAAAAAATAATTTTAGTATTCAAAATAAATGAAATGTAACATGTTATACCAAATGGAAATATTGAAGTAAATGATCATAAAAAATTATGATCATACTTACACACATCAATTTATCAACCACAAATCTCATTACATATAGAAGACAAATATATGAATAATATATATGCGATATAAAAAAATTTGTGGGCCAAATCACATATAATCATTAAATACCTTCTGAGCTACCAACTTCATGATGTGACATTATATATTTCTAAAACTACACTTGTGAATAGTGAAATTTAATCAGTTACCCATGTTCAATAGACACCCAAGTATGGTGGTAGAATAAATTATAGGAGAACCACCATCAAAATATCAAATATTACTAGAAGACAATTATATGTACATTTGATAACATAATCATAAAATTAAAACTAATATATTTAAAAATTAGTATATATTTTCAACCGTAAATTTCTAATGTTACTCCCATTATTGATTATATATGATTTTTACAAAAATGAAGTGTCTCTAAACATGTTGTAACAACCTCCCCAGTGGATGATGTCCTTCCCCGAACATGTACTTTAATATCATACCTACATCACTCAGTGTTATATTCCACTAAGACTAGTAAACAACCCACCATGGTAAACCATGTGTAACCCCAAAACATTGAGAGTATCACCTAGGGGAACCCCCATATAATTATTTAACCATGAACATATCTACCTATGGGGATCCATGTCGAACCCTGGAACCTTCATCTGCCAGGGTTTATAGCTCACCGAGACTCATATTTCATACCCATTGGGGATCTATATACAAACATAAATCCATGAAAAATATTCTTTAGGGGAATCTAACCCTAGAACCATATAAGAATAAACATAAATAACAAACTCTCTCCCCATAAAAATGTGATTACCATACACCCAAATGGATTCATACCATACCAGAACATGTATTAGACTTTAATTTATATGGGATACATATAATTTTCTATTACAGAACCCACATTTTAACACATGTACATATCTGTATGTGTGTATACCAAGGGAACATACTTCTTGGAACCCCATGACCTGATAGATATATATACTCAATTGTACACACATTCATGAAACATAAGTCATACCACATTTTCAAGCTACCTATTCAAATTATCCATGTGTCTAATAGGTTGGCCTCTTTATTGTTAAAACTATATCTCTATTTGAAACTCATGCTAGAAAATTACTTTTGATCCTCAAGTTATATGTTTTCACCTAAGGTCAGTGTTACCAACCTCTATAAGAAACCCCTTTGTATAGTATACATGAAACCAGGGAACACAAAAAGGTTCCCTAAGACATATCATAGTCATGGAAACCATAATTGGTTTCTCTATCTCATAGATAACTCTCAGTGGATGTCTGTTAGTAAGAAGTTTCCAAAATCCCTCATTTTCACTACGATCATAAAATAATGCCACTAGTATAATTCTCAAGAGATGACATGATTCCCACCTCACATCCTATGTCATCATACATCAGTCCACTCACCTAACTAATCATAACTCCATACATACTATTCCAAACTAAGTGATCTTATTCTACTGGGGGAGGTCTAGTCTCCCATAACTATAATATGTTATCCCAATGGATCAAAAAAGTCTGTCAATTATACCATGCTTTACTCAACTAATAATTCAATGTCGAAGACATATCCCCACTAAAGACATATAATGGAACTTACCCATATCCTCTAAATTTATATAAATTATTTAATTAACACCCCTCTATAGTATACATATTTTAAGAAAAAAATTAAAAATCTATCCCTTGACCACTAGCGACTCAGGAATCAAACTGGTGCCTAATGTTTCATCGTGCACATCAACTCGTACATTTTTTTCATAAGAATTTTATCTGAGTAAATTTAACCACATAAATATTAGGATAATAAATATGGTGGTGAGACCATATATGGTATGTCACATAGAAATTTTTAAATAAACCACTAAGTAATTTTTAGGGTCATTATCTCTCATATAATTCTATTTACCCTTTAATCACACCGAAATAACTCTATCCAAAGATAATATAAAACAAATATACCATTAATTAAACACACATGTCCATATATAAAATGATAACCTTAAATTTAAATAAAAAAAATCTTTTTTATATAAAATAGAAATTTAATTTAAATAGGTATAGTTTTCTAATATATTATTAAAAAAATAATAATTGAAACTATGATAATTGGGGTGTGGTATACTCCTTACACCCACTCATAACTCATAGAAAATACCACATAAATCTAGTTGATTTCCAATATTATCCTAGGAATATCATTTTCAAATCCTAAGTGAAATAAAACTAAAATTATAGTCAACAATGGGAAACAAAAATTGAACTTAGAAGGAAGAAATATTATTAAAAACCATGAAATTTATACATATATATCCCCTTTATTGGGAATTTATATGGACGGTGTGAGGTTAAGGATCTAGGACAATTTCCTTGCCTCGATGCCTCTATTTAGTTAAATTTTAGAGGGGATGACTGGTAAATTATTAGTCTACCCATTCTAAAAAAAACACTCTTTGTCACCAATCACTTCACAACCTAGAGGTCCATTGAGCGATTCATCCCTAGGTAGATGGCTTATTACACAACGTGGTATCAGTGAATACATAAGGAAATGAGTTACCATGCCATGCCCCATCATCTTTGAGACACAAATAGTGTGTTATAACATGATATATCTCATGAAGAGGTCTTACCCCTTGATCTACCCTCATTGCGATATGTTTCATGTATGATCCAATTATAAAACCACATATAACATACTTCATGGAATTAATATGGAATTGTAGTTTGGCATGGTGTAGTTATATAATTTTTTAAAGTCATCTCGTCGTTTGCAAAACACTAACATATAATTGATATAAGAATCAAATAGAATGAATAGAACATGTATACAGACTATAAATAAACATAATATAAAATAATTAAAAAAAATAATTCCATAATATAATCTTAGTACCGCATAATAATTGAAGTATAATATTAACCCAAAGAATAGAAATTGGGTTAGAATTCCCTTACCTCAAGTTCGTATTACATGAAAAATATTTCAACCTACTGTATAATGGTTAAAAGTGTGTTATAAATATATTAAAGATAAATATTCATGTTTATAACACCTTATATGATCATTTCATAAAAATCATTTCACCCTTTAATTATTAGTATTTTCTTCCATCCAATATTTTAGGTGTGTTATTTACATGATTTCAATGGCCAGTTTGTATTTGATTTTCTTGTCACATGGAAATAAAATTACATAAGTTGAATTAAATGGTAATAAAATGTTTTCAGAATATTAAATGTTCCATAAATAATTTTGGTTATATTTTATGAGGACGAATCCTTAGATATATCTTTAGTGATATCTATTTAGATCTTTTTGGAGGTTCACTCAATATCCCAAACTAGTTTCATTATATAACCTAATATTATGTATATATTTTAACTCTAGAACATTAAAGAGGATATATCATAAAATTTGAAATCTTTTTCTATCATTATAATAGTTTTATAAATAGTTTTGAATAAATTAAAGTAAATGGAAAACAAATCATCCACGATTTTGGTAAATTGACACATCACAGACCATGTTTTTATTTTTAGAATAATAGGAAGAGAAGAATAATAATGATGATGAATTTTTTCATAATCATGATGAAAATATAAAATATATATAATATAGAATCCTTCATTCCTCTTGGATAAGTCAAGGGGAATAGATTATAAAAAAATAATGTAATTAAATGGAAAAAAAAGAAAATGAAAGTTGATCTTTACCTTTTGATCTCTTCTCCTTGAGATCCTCCATAAAGGTAGGGGTTTTGGCCTTTTGGGAAGACCAGATGGTGTAGGACGTGGATGAGGGGATTGGAATTATTATTTGTCATCACATAAGAAATTCTCAAGGCTTTAGTGGTGTGGTAGGAAGGTGATGGGGGCATGGGGTGAGGGTGGTATTTATAGTAGACGAGAGGAGGGGTTTTACATTATTTTAATCATTCATTTAATATTTTTGATAAAGACTATGAATGTTTTTTATTAATGTTACACAAAATAGTAATAAGTGCTTTAAAGTTTAATATAATTTCCATTTACATAATCCATGCATCAATCATGATTCATAAATTTATTTATTTTGCATATTTCGTTAATTACAGTATTTCACTATTCACCAAAAATTCAGGTATTTCAGAATAATCCCAAAAATTCGCCCTAACAGTTTTTTGATGTGTAGAATTAAAAAATGAACTATTTTTTTGAAAATATTTCTCTAAATATGATTAATTAAATTTTAAATAAAATAAAAATTTGTTAGTAAAATAAAAAATTTAAAACTGTAACTGATTTTATATCACCTCAAAAAAATTAATCAAGATATCATTATCTTATTTCTATATAATGAAAAAAAGTAATATTTTTCACTATCCATAAGGGTCATATTAATATTAATATAACTATTTATAGGGTTTTGTTAATATTCACAAAAAACAAGCTGGTTCTTTTATACTCTAGATAACCTACTCATCCCAACCATAGATGTTCGTTTATCAAAATTCAAATCATAAAAGATGAAAAATTATGTTTAATGGGAAGTTTAAAAATATCTACATAAAAAAGTTTCATTATGAACAAACTCAGTGTTTCATGAATTTCTATTTATTTTTAAATCCTTAAGGTGTTACAGTTTGGAAGGAAATTAAATTCTTTCTATAATAAGAGTGGATATTTCACAAATACTCTTGGAAATAATAATATATTTAAATTGGAGTTCAAATAATATAGATGTTATGTATGTAATAAGATAGTGCATATGATGTCTGATTATCTTAAATTGATTGAAAATAAGAGAGCATACAAAATTTATAGAAAATAATATTATATGAAAATGATATGAAAGGAACTTGTAGTTATTCTTAATACTTAATTTTTAATTTCTGTTACAAATCTAATAATAGAAAATAAAACCACAGAGAAAACATATGCTTCATAGGTGTAACAAAAAAGTTAAAAGATATTTATTATTCTTTCTTTTTATATGATTCTAGAATTAAATATATTAAGGATCTTAGTGAATATTTATCAATTTTGGAAGATAATATTGAATCACTCAGGAAAAACAATAAAATAATTAAGAAATTATATATTATATATAAAATGAAAATGAGATTGTTCAAAAAAAAATTAGAATTAAAATATAAATGATATAAATCTACATCAACTTTATATTTTCATGAAATTAAAATAATGTAATAAATTAATTATTATGACTTTATAAATAATATTAAATACGTTTTTATCAAAGGATAAAACTACTTTAATCAAATACTCCAAAAAAATATAGATATCAAATGAAAAAAATTTATATGATCTAATAGAGAAAATCTATGTTGTACAAGAAATACATTTTCATTGGTAATACTAAAAACATGTCTAACATTACATTATTTCCTTTAAAATCAATTTTCTCTATGGAAATGTTTTTTATCTAAAAGAATCTCTTTTTTTGTGTTATGAATGAATTTATTTCATAAAAAAATATAAATTTCATTCGATAATTTTTTTAAAAAATATATAGAATCTCATACACGAAAAATTAGATTATAACATTTTTGGACCAAAGAGTATTTGGAAACTAGAAAACCATCTTGTTAATTTCTTTTTGGTTTTAAAAATGTTATAAAAACAGTAACACTAAATAGTATGTGGATAGATTTTGTTTAAGGAATAGGATTGGTGACTTTTCTATGTACCGTGAACTATAAATGAAAGATCATAGATATTTTACCTTTAGTGATAATTCCATAGGGAAAATAATCTTGTTTAGTTTAGTCAATGATCTTGATTTATAATTGAAAATAATTTATTATCGGTTAAAGGGATTCAAGATAATTTTATAAGTTTCTTTTTACTATATGATGATTTCTTTTTAGATTATTTTTCTATCAATTAATGTTTAATTTTTAATAAAATATTAATATTTTTTAAATCACCTAAAACTAACAATTTACAATCTCAAAATCTATAATCCTTATGTTAGAAAATCTACATTTTAAATGACGATGTTTATTGATATAATATTTGTAAAAAATTCATGGACATTATAAATTTTATTCTTTTATAAAATTATCTAGTAAGAATCTATTTTATGATTTTACAAAAAAATTATTTGATAAAAGGAAACTATGTGATGCACTCTAAATACACTAGAAAAAATCATCTTTTAAACCAATTAAAAATGAATATAATTATAGATCCATATAACAAATTCATGTGGACATTTTTGGTCCTTCTTGAATTGATATTATTTGAGTTAATTATTATTTTTATATTTTATTTTACAATTTTTTAAAATTATTTAACATAATTTCTTATAATATAAATGAAAAATATGTTTTTTTACAAATTTCATCAATATTATTCAAAATGAAAAAGATACCAAATTTAATTCTTTTAGATCTTACCATAGGGGGGTTTCCATAGTAATTAATTCAAAAATTTTATTTCTAAATAGGTATTTAATAATAACTTCTATACCATAAAAAAAATTCCATTATACATAACATCTTTGTGCAACAGTGTTTCTTGAAGGAGGAATATTAATTTTTATAAAATATCATGGGAAATGATGTGAGAATATAGACTACTAACTCAATTTGGGCTGGATCTATCATCACAACATGGTATCTCATCAATAAAGTTTTAATAAGTCCTACCATACATAAAAAACCTTATGATTTTTGAAAAATTTTAAAAACAAAGAGTAGTTACATACTTTTTTATATAAATTTTACATCTTTAAAAAAGGACTAACATGGTATGTTTAATCTAAAATATCATAATGGATTAATCTATTTTATATATAATTAATGACTTAAATATCACTTTACTAAAAAAACAATGATTATTTGCAACATGATTAAGTGAAATAAGGCATAAATGAATTAAATTTCATTAATATAAATGTATACAACGTAGATAGATCAATACCCTTACAAATAATTCTTTAGATACTATTATAGGAATCATTGATGTGGGAGTTAGAAATAAAAGTATTAGTAGAATCATTATTGTGTTTTCAATATTTTAACCCCTTCATGAAATTATAACTATAAAATAAACCTTACATGTTGAGAGTTGGGTAGTTTCCATAAAATAAGAGTAAAAATCATTCACAAAAAACAAGATATGAGAATTGGTTGATAGACCCTCAGATTATAAAATTGTTGAAAAGAATATTTTATTTAGGAATAACTGTGATGATTAAGGTGTAATTGATCTAAATAATCATATACCGCATTATAATGGTTATAACTAATACGAACGTTTATATTATGAAGAAACTATTTCTAATGTATCTATATAATAAGAAATTTGGATTATTGTAAAATAATAATTTTATATGAATTTAAAATTATTTATAATTAATATACAATATTATTTTTAAATGTTTTTATTGAGTTTATTGATGCTATACAAACTCATTGTTTAAAAAAGACTCATTTTACAAATTATGTTTTCAAACTTACTAAATCATTAAATTATTATAAATAAAAATGAAGGGATGTATATAAAAAGGTGGTTTGATTTCAATTTTCAAATGGATTTTCTTTGGTTTTTCCAAAACACACTATTCTTAATAATAAACCATCTATATAAATCTTTGAATTTAAAGTTTATACTTATGATGCAATCTTTATATTTAAAAATTGAATTATTTAACGAATTTTCAATACTCATGAAAAAATATATAAGGTAATTTTCGATGACTTAAATTTGTTTCTTATATATCTCATATCCAAATATTAATTTTAGGAATGATTAAAATCTATTAAAATGAATAAATTACTTACCTAAAATATATGGGCCTTAATGTAATAATAATTATTGAACTCCTATAAGTTCTATAAATAATAATTATTTGGATGAATCTAAGAAACTTGTTGACCACTAGATATATTGAGGAATAATTTTTAGATTACCTTATCTGACTACATGTATTCTAAATATTATATTATTGTGTTCTTAAGTGATATATTTCTTTCATTCCAAAAAATTGTCACATTTTATATGAAATAAAAGGATTTAAATCCATTTTAAAGGATAATTTTATTTATTCTTACTTTTTCCCAAAATCATCTTATTTTTATTTAATTACATATTCATATTAGGATATTAGATGGTGTGGATAAAGATGAAAAAGTAAAAAAAGAACTTACAAATTTCAAGGGAAATATTTAGTCTCTTGTTAATGTTAAGGTAAACATTATTTCATCTATTTCTGAAATTGAGTACATTATAGATGGTTGTTTTTGTGAATAAGTGCTGTTTATGAAAAACACTATGATGGATTTTGGAACAATTTTTCATCATATTATAATTAAATTTCATAACACTATACAGTCAAAATTTCCAAAAAATTATTAAGATACTCAAGAATTAAACAGAATTTTTAAGGAATAATTTATTAATGGATCACTCACAAAAGGGTAATATATCATTATATTTCATTTAACTAAATATCCTAAAAAATATATTTAAAACTACCTTATCGAAAGATTTATTTATTTTCAATAAATGTGAAGTAAGATTTTACTTTAAATGGTTCTATACTCATTTAAATATGATTCAGTATTAATTATATATTCATAGTCATTTTATTTATAACATATAATATTTAGATATGATTAGGTTTTTTTATTCTATTTTTTGTTATTTTCGTTTGTGGATTTAATTTTTATTTTTAATTACTGATAGGATTCTCCATATCTCTCAAATACTCATAGAGTTCTTGAATTTAAATAATTTTATAAATGTATGTTAATCCTTGGATGTAGCCCACCTGATTTCGAACCTCATCCCTATCTTCCCCCATTTAAATGAATCCCAACACTATATCCTTTCTTTTATAACCTCTCAACCATTCATGAATATGGGGTAACTCAAAATAGTTAAAGTTAGTAAATTAGGAATATTATTGAATGATATTTTACATGGTAAGGTTCAAAGAGTTACATGAGGAAGATCCTTGGATCTTAGTTGTATTAATCAAATATCTATAGTACTGGAGATATTTATATGTTTCAAAAGGTTGGAATGGTTGCAAGATGATAAGAATTTAAGTTTTATGTATTGAAAAGATTTATGTTCATTTTAATTGAATTCCCAAATTTTTATTCCAAAATATGTAAATAGTGTCCGCTTTAATGCGAATGGGATGGACTCAAACACATCCTTTTTGAAGATCACTAAAGCCTTCCACTATATACACCCTTTGATTTATGGTTATGAAATATGGTCATCGGTTATCTTGGAATCCATGTTTGTTAATCCTGGTACTAAAATTAAATTTCAAGAAGATCTAGAACCTAACTATAGGGTCATGTCCATGTTTAATGATAATTTTATTGTTTTAAGACTCATATGTTTTGATAAAGTTAATTTTTAATAAATATATTTTATGTATTTGTTTTTAAATTATGACTAAGTGAATATTACATTCTTTATAATTCATTATTTGAATCATTCCCTTTAACAAATGTAGATTTTTTTTAAAAAGGTGGAGGTTATACCTCTTTTATTAAAAGCAATAAAATTGGAAAAGTACTAGAGAGGGGAATGGGAAAACAAGGAACACCCGAAACAAAATAAACTAATTGCTTATCTTTTTCAGCAGTTGCTCGGTAAACCTTTGTTCTTCATCTATAATAGCCTCCAGCTCTGCCCTTCCACCCTTGCGGCCCCGACCTCTCATTCTTCCTCTGGTTTCACTTGCCCTGCTCGAGAGCACTTAAAGTCTTTTATGAAGTGTCTCAGCATCAGTTCTCTTAGAACATGAGCTATCCTCTGTTTCTTCCATGCATTTAACAAGTGAAACATCTTTTAATACTAGTGTTTTCGTCTCTTCTTCAATAGGTAGCTCAACCACCATTAGGGAAACAACCAGAGGGGGTGTCTTCTTGTGAGAAACAAGTTGGAAGCCTTCATTATCCGCAATTGGCTTTGAAGCAGAATGACAAGCCTTAGAGATGACTGGGGAGTCAGAATCTAAGGTTTGGTTACCTTTTCGAATAACTGAGGCAACCGTCTTTTCCTGTGGTTGAGCTTCTTCATCTCTAATTTGTTCTTTTACAGAAATAGGAACATCATGCCGGTTTCCCTCTTCAGTACAAATATCATCCCAAGATTTATTTTTTTATAGGAGGAAGAACATACCTTGGTAGGATCTGGGAAATCTCCCTTTCCATCGACTTTAGATGCCTATTCATGAGTGGAATCTGGCATATCCTTCTCAGCAGGATAAACAACAGTGCCCATATCATCCACACTCCTACACATGTCTTTTCCATCTTCATCAGTTTTCAAAATAGAGGAAGATTTGTTTTTCTTGAGACAATTATTCTCGTTAAGACCCCGCAAAGCATGGAAGTTGCAAACCATAGACCGACAACAGGAAGAAACATCATGACCAATAACATTGCAGTCCTTGCAGAATAAAGGAATTTTTTTATAAACAATCTTCAGATCAAGTATATCATCATCAGTCGCAAGCATCACTTTTTCAACAAGAGGCAAACCCCACTCAACCTCAACCATAAACCTAGAAAAGTGGCCAAAATGAGAAACCTCTGTTTCCTTATCAATTTTAATTGGAATACCAATGGATAAGGAAATATCATACAATATTTTAGGATGCCAAAGTATCTAGTTTAATCCATACACTCTGACCCAAATTTGGGTAGTATTGTGACCAACCTCCAAAGGATTGAAGTTTTTATCCCATTCACAGAAGTGAATAATTCCCGGTTTGAGGGAAATGGAACCAAAGCCCCATTCTCGAGTTTTTAATTCATCCATGGGGAAAAGCATATGAAAATATCCTCGACCAAGCGATACACACTTCCATGATAAAAACCCCCAAATCCATGAAACACGATCTTTGATTTCATCAATTTTCATAGGTTTTGAACCTTTAGGGAGAAATAAGGGAGCGATGATTGATAACTCACCCATTTGGAGTCGTTCAGAGACCAAAATGGGATCCGATTTGATGTGCATGGTGTTTCCCTTTCTTCAGATGGAAGGATCAAGCCCTCCCTTGAGACAAGAAAATGAGCGAACACGACTGACCTCCTGATGAACTTCCTTGGTAGTCTCCATAACAGGCTCAATAGAACCTCTTCCAGCAGGTAAGGATCCATCCTGCATTGCAATTTCATCCTTGACAACAGCCACCCTCGTGAAAAAATCATTGAGACCGCCATAACAGCGGTCATAGCCACTCCTCTTGTTGAATACATCGGTGCCAAATGTGGACCATCACTCTGTTCTGCTCCCTTAAACAATTTAGGAGATGAAGATTCACCGCCAAAACTAGACTCTTGACCCGCAACCACTATCATATCCTTCATGGTGCCATCACGATGTGCGATAAACCTCGTAGATTCGGTGGTTAAAATCTGATCTGACTCTCCATCCACAACAGACATAATCATCCTCTCAATACTATACAGCGCTGCCTCCATGCCTTCTGAGCCAATCGTATCACTCGAGATCCCACCGCTGCTGTGAAATCCAGGCATCGCCTATGGTTTACCCAAATCCAGTATCCCGCCACCTAAACGTGATACTACGGTGATCAATTTTAATGAAATCACAAACTATTTAAAGTCTTACTAATGAATATATAATTGTTCTAGAATACATCAAAAACTTGAATGTAGATCAATAAAAAGTGGATATGGAGGTATAAGTGTTTTTTTATTGATGTTAGTGATCATATTGGGGGGTATCATACTATACTTAACGATTTTAATGCAACAATATTTGTTTCTCATGAGTCAAGAAATGATGAAATAGAAGGTGGATATGTTATATATTTGGATATCTACGAGGTTATTCATGTATAGAAACCAAATAATGATATAGATAATCAGATAAGTGTTGTTGGGAAATGCAGTTATGTCATACCTAATGCTATAGGTTTATGTAGTTTTTTGATGAAAATATTTCATATAGTGGGTGTTGAATCTATAGAGGAAGGTTTGGATATAAAAAATTTAGAGTATTTTAAAGATGGTAAAGTAAAATAATATTTTAGAAGAATATATCATCAAGACTTATGTTAGAATATTCCATCACTCATTATAAATTAATGAATTGAAAGACTTCTTTTAGCATGTGACCATAAAAAGATCCCATATTTTTGGTATTGGAAAATAAAATTCTATACAACTAGTCAATATGAATGAAAAATATACAAAATTAGGGTTTCATTTTAAGACATTTTTAGTTGAGGTTATTAATGAGTTTGATAATGAGAGAGTTGAGATAAATAATATTAATTTGAATTTAGATGTATCTAAGGCTTAGTTTCAAACCGTATTGGAGAATTATATCCTCAAAGTTGATTTATCTAGTATGATGGAAATTATCCATTCTAAAACTTAAATTTCAAGGAACTATCAACATATTTACCTGGGAGATTCTACAGATGTGTTGGAGATAGACGAGATATTAAAGTTCTATTTAATAAATTAAAAGAGTATTATTTTTCAATGAAATTATTTATTTTGTTAAAAGATGAAAAATACTCAATTTAATATTATTATATCTATCCACATTCTCAACCAATTCCCATATCTAATAGAGTTCTTAATGAGTTAAATGATTTTATGGAAGCACAATATTAACTACATTGAGTTGTATAACCAGTTCATTTATTTGTTTATGAATTATTTCTATAAGAATATTCACTTATGATAAGTGAGTTGGAAAAGTTTATTTATATGTAAATATGATAATTTAATGGGTCTAATACTTCTAGTTTAATTGAATATTAATCGACACTCTTAAATAAGTTTAAAGTGATGTCACCAATGATATTATGGAATATGTTTGCATGCATAAAACAATATTTATTTATTAAAGGGATGATAAGTGACCTTTAATGAAAAATTTATACTTATAAAAAATAACAAATGATCATGCCATATAAATATACTGTAGTGATTCCAATGGTTGGAACACTATATGATAAATCACATAAAGAAGGTTTTGAGACAATAAAATATTTTTTAAGGTGGAAAATTTGGTTATTTATTAAGAGAAACCATACTATTATTTTTAGGATCATCATATTAGTTGGAGAATTTAAATAAACTTATAAAATATTGTGTATCCCAAAATGACTGTCTCGGGATGACAGATAGGTTTACTCTTGTAGACATGGGAAATAAATTTATCATGCTTCACAACTATTATGCCTATGAAACAATGATGAGGTTAGGGGACCAAATAATATATCTATTTTAACATAGAGAAAATTGATATACTAAAACATAAATTTTAGAGACATATTATTTTTCCAAAGAATTGTAGGAGGATTAGTTGGATATGGGATCATTTCATTTGGAATATTGGTTGGTTATTATTCTAAGATTGTCTACAGGTATATAAAATACTTATCACAAAGATGAAAATTTTTAGGCCATGTAAGAAGATGACAGATGGTGTGGTGGGGGGGTGGTGAATATTCCAAATTTAAAATTCTAAAGTGAATGATTAATTAAAAAAAATTAATCAGTAGAGTCAATTAGTAGAAAAATAAAATAACAAACACAAGGATATAATATATAGTATTTCAGACCAATTTTGACCTATTATAGTTTTGTATCTCCCTTCATGAAATGAGTTAAATTTGTAAATGATCTATTTCTTTTGAAGGGGAATTATATTCTAATCTCAAACTAATTTTTTAGTGTAATAATAAACAAAAGACAGTTGAATTTTTTATTGGGAGTCCAAACCAAATTGCAATAATGAAATTATGTACAAGAATTCATAACACAAACAACCATAAAATTAGAATCTAGGAGCAGTATCCTGATGATACATAATTATTTTGTTTGAAAAAATTTAAATTGAAAGTGGAAGAGAGTGATAGATGGTATGTCATGTTATAGAGTGAGAAATCTAGAATTAAATAGATAGAAGAAGAAAAATATAAAGGTACTAGTTTGTGAGTATCTGAACAGCTGGTTTTCAAATCAAGGTAGTAAAATATGTCATAAGACTTTTTCTATAACTTAAGAGAAAATCTAGTAGTAGTGAGAAATATACCATAGAAGAAGAATGTACATCACTTTCACAATATCAATACCACAACCCTAATCTCAATATATCACTTTAAAAAATGAATTCAACAATCAAAAAAATTTCTCTTGATTAAGTGTCACATGTCTACCACATAATAGAAAGGCTAATATATCATTTAAAAAATATAATACGAACATTGATGAGAAGTTTTTATAAAATTTATAATTCAAAATAATTAATATTGGATTATCAAAAGGGGAGTGAAATAGTGGAATTATTGTTACATAAATATCACCAAATTCAAAAATGGAATTTTAAAAAATGAAAACTATTTAAAAAAATGGATCCACACAATAAATAATTCAAATAGTATTCACATTTATAGGTAAATGGGGGATCACATAATTTTTTTTTAATTTTCAATTGGAAAATTTTAACCGTTATTTTAAAAATGACAAATAAATATATAGAGAATATCTAAAATTAATAAAACTATTTTAAATATATTATAACATTTTTAATAAGTTTAATATATAGTAATATAAATATATAAAATATAAATTAGATGAATAAACTAAAAGAATAAAAATTAAATTTTTAGTACCAAGCTATAAGTTTCTTATGTGAAACAAAAACACAAAATAATCTTCATTAAACATGTTTCAAGAAATAAAAAATCACTTTCACAAGTTCAACATAATTAATATTGATATATAATTTCATTTGAAAAAAATTTAATGTCATAAATTAAAATGGAAGAAATTAAAATATAAAAAATTATAAACTATTTCATAATTCTAGATTTTAAAACAATCTATAGAAATTTAGAAAACAACATAGCAAAATACAGAAAAGTGAATTTAGATAATAATATTCATCTATGTAAGAGAATTGACACTATAAGAGAATTTACATATTATATTAACGTAAAAAAACTCTAATATACGATTAAATATTAAAGATTTATGTTAGGGATTCATGTATATTAATTCTTTTCATAGGTTATTCACATATATGATATCTTGAAAACTGTTAACATATATAATTACATATTTTTATAACTTAAATAGTTCTTCATAAATATAATCCATGTTTTGGGTATAGTTGAATTGTATGTATAAAATTTCATTATAATTTGAAACAATCAATAATCACCTTAATTAAACATCCATATCAAATGTTATGATTAAAAAATAGAAGAAAAAAAACTCTGAAAAAATGAATAGCATAGAAATAAAAAAAACATTGTATTATTACATATTTTCAATATTATTGTGATTTATTCCTCAATTTATGTATAGTAATTAAATATAAATACCTTTTTATAATTCCCATAAAAAATGAATCAGTCAATTTGTATTTTTTGTTGATCCTATCATCATATAAACAATAAGAGTAATAGAAACTAGAAAATTAATTTTGTGTATCACAGAATGACTATGATTATAACAATACATCTGTGCAGAATATTATATAGCTACAAGATAAAAAATTCAATTTTATGGGATTATTAAAAAACAGGTCTAAAAGAAATTTTAAGGTCCCAAATGAATTCTTTTTCATGTAAATTGTTCAATTAAAATGTATAAAAAGTTATGAACCTTAAAAATATAAATGAGAAAAATATTTTATGAAAAGAAATATTATGATATTTTTACGATTAAAAATTATTTAATTAGTAAAAAATTCAAAGTAATCACACATTAAATGGAAATAAAAATAAATGATTATTATTATCTAAACAATATGGGGTTCAATGAGACACTAAACATTATCCACCATTTTTATAATTAAAAAACAATAATATTATTAAAAACAATTGCTCTATAATTTTAAAATTATCATGAATATAAGAGATTAATTAAAATGATTGTATGTTATAACCTAATTATATATAAAAATAAATTTTCTATAATTTTTTTTCAAACATGAAATTTTCATTACATTTAACAAGATTCCACTATAAAATCATCCATTATTACGGAATAGATTTTAATTTAGTGAGTTGAATTTTTAAACAATGTTAGATTAAAAAAATAAATAAATATATATTAGAAAAAAAAATTATTCAAATATAAGGTGTAAAATACTTGTTAACATCATGTAGGATGTATTAATGGTTATATAATATTTAAATAAAAATAATATATATAGAAATTAAACAATATAAATTTTTGAAATTATTCTATATTTTTAATATTGCATTTATATCATAAATTAAAACCTATAAATACATTCAAACTCACCGTAAACACATGAAACCTTAAAAATATTAATATTCTAACATTTCTATACAAAATTAAATGTTTACCTACTAATTAATGTCTAATTGATATGTAAATATAAATGAATTATTATTTTCAGTTTGGATAAAATCTAAAATAACATCACCCTTATTCAGAGATCAATAATTAAATGAAATCTATAATAAAATTATTTTTCTAGAATTTTTTCAATTAGTAATATATATAGTATCTAAATATGTTTTATCACAAAAATAATAACATAAATAAAAAAATCCAAAAAAAATCCATAATCCAAAAACATATAGCATAAAAACTCGTAGTAGAGACATTCTCTACTTGTGTAGTAGATATGGAAATGTATAATTTATTTATAGAACACTAGTAAATTATTTTTTTCAATGAAAATGAAATATACTTATGTGATTATTCTTTCAATTTTCTATCCTCCATTATCATATCCAAAAAATATATTCATTAAAAACATTATTATTTAGGATAAAGAAAGTAGAGTTAACAATTCATTTAAAATATAAAATTATTCTTCTACTAGCTTCAATATCAGTTAATATATGATTATATTGAAATTATTCACATAATAAAACAATAAAATTGATATCATTTGCAGATGTAGTTAAATTAATCACGATACCTATCATGACTCTAAAAACATTTATAGCAACTAATTTTTCTAGATGGATCAACATATTATTTGTTATTTTACATATAAGAGTTTTCATATCATTGCAATAATCTTAACTAAACCTTTTATATAACTCATTACATACATAGAAATATTAATAAGAATCATACAATTCCATTTATAATTTTGGTTTCCCTTATATAATTATAATTCTCCTATTAAAAGAATATCAAATTTATATGAAATCAAAGTAGAAAAATAATTACTAATCAATACACTAGATGAACAAAAAACTATATCGTCACCATAAATTGGAAAAAATGACATATCAATAAAAATTATTATAATCAATATATTAGGATAAAAAGTATCTTATTTGAAATAATAATTCAATAGAAACAAATAAATCCTATCATATAAGGCATAAGCTACTTATTTTACAACGAAGAAAGCATTAAATTGTTTTAAAATATGTTTAGGAAATTGTTATTTTTATTAACTAGGGGTTAAAAAAAATAATATTCGTTTATTAGGAAAACATTTATTCAATAACTTTTAACATCCATTTTTATAACTAAATTTCTTAAAAAAACTACAATCAAACAAGATTATAATAACCTCAAACATAGAAATAGGTGTAAATGAGTCATAATTTTCTAAAACATATTCTTGAGTGTATCCTTGTAATAAAATTATGGACTAATTTTTTACTATAAATCTAGATTCATCCATCTTATTTATAATGATAGATTTTGTTTTGATTAATATATTTTTTTCATGAAATTCAAGAAAAGAAACAAATAGATAAAGTTTTTTATTAACCTTAGATTTAATAGAATCAATTCAATTTGGATATTTTACATGATAAAAAACATTAGAAGGAACAATTTTAGAGAAAATGTAGCATTATTAGTGAAGTTTATAGTAGAGATTCTAGGTCTTATACCAAAATCAATATGAAAAATAAAATTTTCAATGAGATGGTCCTTATAAATATCCCATGATATTAGATCAATTGAAAATATTTTTTCTCTTCCTCAATATAAACACTATCTAGATATTATTTATTACCAAATTTGAAATCTATGAAATCATCCTCAATATTTTACAAAATAAGTATATGAACATCATAAGATTCATAAAAAATTATATGAAAATAAAATTCAATATTAATGTTTTTATTATTATGAAATCCATAAAAATTATTTTTAGAATAAGAACTATGAAATAATCCTTTAACAAATTTAGCCTCAAACATATTTAAATTGTCTTTAATAATTATTTTAAAAATATTACATCCTATAAAATCCAAAATAAGAAACTTTTGGTTTTCTACCAATAAAAAATAAATTAATAGATTTCTAAAACAATGTTTTAATATTAAAATTATTTAGAAAATACAGAATATTAGTAATGTATTCAATCCTATTTTCATTTATTAAATTTTATTCATTTTTAAAAGAACAATCCATATATTTAATAGTAATATATTTTGTATTATACAAAAAAAATTTTATTGATGCTCTATGAGCATAAAAATTATGATCATAACCATTTTCATTATTTTTTTCAAAATTAATGTTAAAAAATTTATAACCATTATAAATTATAGTAGAATCAATTAAAATAATTTGTGTAATTTTAACCTAGATACAAAATGACAGAAATTTTGCAACGACATAATACTTGTGAGACATAAAATAAACCCATGCAATTCTAAGGAAGTTAACATTTTCACATGTTTTATGAAATAATTTATATTTTAAAATTTATTATAGTATTATTTTATGGTAATTATTCACATTTGAATGTTTTATGTTATTTTGATATCAATTAATAAAATGGACTAATTTTGGTATTTTTCCACTTTATTATTATTATGTATTTTGGACGTAAAATTTACTAAAATAGATAAAATTATTAATTTCCTATTATTAGGAATATTCAATTTTTGGGAAACATTTTATCTCTATGTATAAAAATCTAAATCCATCATTTGAAGGCCCAAAACCAAATCGCAATCAAGGCCTTGAAAAGTATGCCCTGATCTTTGAAATTTTAATACCAAACTAATATATCAGAGTGGGACGACCCAATTGATATAAAATTGGGAAAAGATTTGGAATATATAGAAATGAACAATTTTTATTAATGATTCTAGTAAGGATTCAACCATATTGAAGGTAATTAATTCATGGGATAAAGGATAATTGGGAGATGAAGTGTCCCCAGTCTAGAATAAATGTCTATGAGTAAAACATTAATATATCTCTCTACACATGAAAAAGAATATACAATTTTTTAGGAGGAAATAATATATATATAAGAACAAATTTTATTAAATATGATTTTTAGTAGTAGTATAATTAATTTTCTATCCATGAGAATTGTTTTAGAGGATGATTTTGGGGCAAAAAACATCACCGCCTCTCCTTATAAAAAGTCTTCCTTCTTGATTCAAATGGTTGGAAACTTGGGGGTATCCTTGTTTTTCCATTATCAGAAACATTGTATTATTTTAATTTAGGAAATTTTTGTTTCCTTTTAATATGTTATTTTTATTCTTCATACCTCATTTATTCCATTTTTATGTGTTCCCCCACCGTTGTTCCTATCTCAACTTCACAAAAAATAGAGTGCTAACCTAGGAGATTGTTCGAGGTTGGAAATGAAGATTTGAATTATTTTATTATTCGTTAATTTCTTATTTATTTATTCAAGTCTTTGGGTTTTGGTGATGGTTTAAATAATTATGGTGAGTAGTTTCCCCATTTTTTATATCGTCTGAATTCTTCTCCTCATCTATTATTTTTTGTCACTTAAATTTTTTTAATATGTACTTCTTGTTGATTCGGAAAAATAATTTTTATATAAATTAAATTGGTCTAATAAATTAATTTAGTAATAGAATTAACCCATATGCAGAGGTATTGTTATGAGGTTATGACATTTAAAAGGAGAAGGTGAGGTGTGGTCAGTGTTGATCACCTCATTGAGTTGAATAATGAGATATTTTTTAAATGATGATTTCAATCACCATAAACTCTTAAGAACATTTCCTTCATTTATCCTTATAAATTAATTCTTGTTTACATTTAATATATATATATATATATATTATTTTATATTTCATGCATTCCCAAACCCTCATTTAAGTTTAGTTAATTAAGTTTAATATTAGAAAGATTATAATTGTGATAATAGGAAAATTGTGCAAGTGAGTGACCTCATTGTGATAGAATCTAGGGTGTGTCAATATGGTGATATTTTATGATAATAATAATTTAATTAAATATTGGTTCATGAAAAAACTACTATCATGAATTTGGATCTTTTTCTTAGGGGGAAAAGGCTTCACACACTATTTTGCTTAAAAAAATCTAAAATTTAATAAACAAAAAAAGTGCTTTAGTGCTTATCTTTTATTTCATCAAACAATATGGATTTTCATGGTGATTATTATAAATATTTTTATATTGATCATATTTCGCTTGAACCTAGAAAGGATTAATCATTGAAGAATCAAATGGAAAATAATACCATGATTCTTCAAGATAATTTCAATGATCCTGAGAAACCTAGAAAGATGGTTTCATTATTGGCCCCCAATGTTGAAGAAGATAAAGTCTTATGAAATGAATTAGAACAATTAAACCCTATGAATAATGAAAATTTTCTTCAGTCTACATTTCATGAATAATATTTTTAAGTTGAAGAGAAATATGAAGATCTATATCCCTATCCAAAAAATAAATTCCCAGTTTCATTTCTTGAAGAAAATGAATTTAAAGATGAATGTTTTATGGTAGATTTGATTTCAAGGAAGTTATTTTATTAAAATTTCATTGATTATAAGTTAATAAAATAATATACCATATTTTTATATTGTATATTTAGTACTCTAAATGTTGGGATTGGATGACGAAGATGAAAAAGTACCGTGTGTTGAGGATAAAATGGAGGATCCAGTTGAGTTATACACTAGTGAAAATGAGGATGATGTAATCGCACAAGAAATTCATGATGATTAATTTTATTAAACTAGTATAGAAGAAAAACCAAACCCCAATATAGTATCAATACCACCATTGGATTCTACTCCCCAAGTTGAACAAAATAGGGATCACCCCTAGATTTTTTTCCTCCCCCTCATGACTCAAATTCTTTCTTTCATCTTACCTAGGCGTTGGGGATATTTTTAATTTCATTAGGAGTTTTCACTCCTCTAATCTAATGATAAATGTTGGGAGAATTAATATGTGGTGGTTTCTAAGAATGAAACCCCTTCCATCTTTAGATTGGGGTTAAACCAATAAAAATTCCAAAATAAGGTATTAAAAACCTATCACCCTATTAGGAGTAAAATTGAGCGTTATCACTATTCTTTCCAATTTATATTACTTTTTATTTACTTTTTATTATATTTTTATTTAATTTATTATTTTTAGGTTTAATGGTGTTATCTATGTTCTTATATCAATTTTTCCACTAGAAAATAATTCCAGTTTGTAACTTTCCATCCCCTTGTTTTTCCCTTATATTTATTTTTGGTTGAGCTAAAATGAGGGGTAGTGAAATTTAAGTGTGGGGTGTGTCATCTTACTTAGTTGTTGTTGGGTGTGTTTTTATCTTTATTTTTCCTTTTTAGAAACCTTTAGCAGTAATTAATTTTCTTATCATTTGTCTCACTTCAATTTTTTTGAGTTTATTGGATGTATTTATGAAGAAATTAATTTTAAATTATTGTTGATGTGAAATCACTTTCCATGAATTGGATTTTCAAGAATTTTTATGAGTATTATTTTTTTTCTAAATAGATTCCCATGAAATAATAAATCAAATAAATTTTATATTCCTATAACGTTTTCTAAATGATTTTAACATATTCATTGAAATAACCACACTTTCTTCAGGGAAACAAATATTTTTCTTGAGAACCATAATTTAGGACATTTAACTTTTAATTCTTTGGATTGTATGGAGTTTTTTTATATGATTGAGTAATTTCCCTGAATATAGACGTTCGTTATTGATACCTAACCTTATATATATATATATATTAATCCCTTATATTACATGAATTTACATATATGTTTAAACCACATTTCACGAAAAATTCTCCATACCGACCAACACACTTGGTATTTTTCATGAATTTTTCATGTTTGAGTGTGGGAGAAGGGTCTTTAATGTGCATTATTTTGTTTGAATTTAATTTTTGGGTGATGTGAGGTGTGCGTAAATTTTTTTGGTAGTATATATTGAAGAAATTGGGATTGATTCACCATATAATATTTCATTATTTATTTCATCATGTTCTCCTTAAAAAAAATTCTTTGAAAAAATATAGATGAGCTTGAATATTTCATTGTAATTATTTTTATGACTCATTTCATTATATATAATAAAGGGAATTATTTTTTGATTCACTATATTAAATTTTCATCTCATTATCCATGAAAAAAATCAATAATAATAGAAGAAATTAAAGTTATTCCTTTCTTGAGCATTAAAAAAAAAGAAATGAAAAAAGTAGGAGAACATGGATGATATAATTCTTTTAATAATTTATTGACTCATGCCCCATGTTATAAAAATTGTGGTTGTTGTTTTTTTACAATTTTAATGGGATTGAGTGAGGAATTTCAGTTGTTTTCATTTGATTATTAAAGCATTATACTCAAGATTCAAACCTCCTCTTTCAGACCATAATATTTTGAATAATTTTCTAACCAACTCTAGGCCATATAATCCACCATGAAAAATACCTCATTATTTAAAATATTTTCACATTTTTAACTATTGATAATTGAAAATTTTCATAAGAATATAGTTAAACATGTAATTTCCAATTATGAACATAAATCCAAATTTAATTTTATTGAGTGATAAGTGACATAAAATTATTTGTGTGCTAGGTTAGGATTGGGCCATGGATGGATTTATGAGGTTGAAAAAATTTAATTGTGACTCATGAAAATTCTAGGGGATTATTTTTTCATAAAAGAGATATGATATAATTTGTTTTTGAAAAGATCATGGTTATTTTTTCATTTTTGATTATTGTGTGGATTCAGAATTGACAATATGATGATTGATCAAGGGTCAAATCGTTAGTTTGGGGGATTGATGAAGATATTATTTTCACATATTTTATAGTATAACTAAAATTCATAAAGCCCGCCATAGTATTATTTTAGGGTCATTTGTCACATTGTTTGGGTTTTATGATATTTTGAGCTTAATTACTAAAATAACCAAATTTTGGGATTTAACAGTTTTATTTCTATTGTATATTTATTCCATAACACTTATTAAACTCCATGAAATTGTGAAATTACATTTCAGTGATTATTTATTTCAGGGGATACATTTTATTTTTCTGGGTCCAAAGATAAATCAATCATCTGAAGGCACAAAATCATCTCCCAATTTAGGCTTCAAAAACTATTCATAGATCTAGACACTTTTAATATTGAGTTGATATCTTGGATTGGCCAGGACAAATTGACCTCCAATAATACAAGTAGCTGTAAAGGGAATAAATGATCAAGTTTTATTAAGGATTCGAGGCCTTATTCAATATGATTGAAGGTTATTAATTGATGGGAATGTAGGTAAATAGAAGATGAAGAGTCATCAGTCTAGAATAAATTTCTTAGAGCAATGTATAAACATCTCTCTTCCCATGTGTCCAAAGAACATCCAATTTTGTGGGAGCTAGAGGAGATATACCTAAACAACAATTATGAATGATTATTTCCATGATTTGGCCATTTAATGATCCATACAAGCATATAATTTGGGAGGAAAATTTTGGTACCAAAAACATCAACCTCTTTTCCATTTAAAAAAGTATTTCTAATTAATTTCAAGGGGTTCAAAACTAGGGGTAGAATTTGAAAATGATCATGAAAAATATTTATTTTCAAATAACATAATATATTTTCATAACATTGATAGAGTCATAATATTTTTATATAGATCCTTGAAATTAATTGAACATATATTACCATTTATATTAGTATAAAATAAATCATTTTCATTTTGTAAATAAATAATTATATTAAAATTTAACAGGAATACCATCATCTCAAAAATATTAGATAAATATTATGTTATGTTTCAAATGATAATTCTGTAAATCGTAATAAATTTAAACTACATTAAAAATACCAATATGCCAAAATCCATTCTCCTTTATTTTTTTTGTTATCTACAAAATTAATACGGCCTCCATTATATATGTCGTAGGAAAGAAAATTCTATAGGAGACTGGTCATGTTACCAAAATAGCCATTATCCATGTACAATGTGTAGTTCTTGACATGTCAAAATGTTTTTTTGAACTACAATCAATTACCTAAAATATTTATTACCAATGTTATTTTTCTACCAAATGGGTTTGAAAGAGTTATTTGGTACAAAAAAAAAATTTATAACACTTATTTTATGGCACTATTGTAGATAAATTCATTAAAACAAAAGTACATGGTATTACCAAGATATTTGGGAAATCTAAAATATCTATCATTATAATATTTTCCTTGAATTTTATATTTAAATTACATATTATAAGAAATTTTTATGACTGAAATTTCTACAACAACAGTGTCGAATAACATATGAATCTGTATATTATATCCAAAATAAGTTTTTTATTTATTTAGATTCAACCTATGTACAATATTTTCATATTTTTCATTTCTATTTTCCAAATGTGATAATGTTTATTTAAGGTTTACAAATTCATTTCTATGATTACAATTTTTTTTATAAAAGTATCAAATTCAACATATATCTATCCTTAAAAACATGAAAAAATTTAATATTTAATCCTAATGAGAATAATTCTCATTATGAACATTCTAAATTTTTCTCATAAGTTACTTATTTTATTTTTATAAGTGTTTATAAAATCCACTAATTCCTATAAAATCATTTTATATATTGAATTTTTTTCATACAAATCATAAAATATATAAGCATCCCAATCATAAAAAAATTAAATTAGAAGCGTAAATGACCACAATTTTATTGTCCACAATCACACATCATTTGGATAACTCCATCTCCCTTACTGATCCATTACTTGAATCTGATTATTATGTAAAACATCATCCAACATGATAATAAAATTGCAATTCATTCATGTTTTTATTACCTCTACATTTATTATTTAACATTATAAAGTTATGTTTGACATATACATTCTTCCAATATTCATTATAAGTTTTATCCAATCCATATATAGTAAACATATTTTCTTGTATGATCATTATTTTTATCTTTACTATTTTTTTCATGTTTTTCCCATAAAATGATAAATAACTTTTATTATAATCACAATTACTCTTACACCACTTTTCTATGTTTCATATTCATAAGATTTTTAAATAAAATTTATTTTTGGTTTGAAAGCAATACTTTTCTTCTTTTAAGTATCTTCTTCTACAGTAATATTTCATTCAATATCATATTGATAATGCGATCTGATTATTTCATCCCATGTGTATTTATTGAAATTATAACATTTTAAGATTACAACATTTTTGTAAGAAACATCTCTGGTAGAGATCCTATGTCTCTTTCAAAAATTATGGGGTTCTAAAATGTTTTTTTTATAAGGGAGTTCATTCTATTAAAAAATTTTATGAACCACTAGAACTTTTTATTGATTCTTTCATTAGTACCCATCCTAAAATCTTGGTACTACACTCAATAAATTCCATATATGTTTCCAATCAGCTTTTCTGAACTATGGTGAGTAACTCATGTATATGTTATCACATTTCAATCACATAGTATAAAATATTAATTCAATTTTAAAATAAGTAAACATAGGTCATCCATGTTGTTGTTATAAAATGTAGAATTCAATATGAATAAGACTTGATTATCAGAATGAGTAAGAAATATATAAATTATCAGGGTATAAATATCTATCTACCATTGTATGAAAATTTTTAAAAATGAAAAATAATATAAAAACATTGACAAAAACCATTAAATAATTTTAACAGTCTCGATATTGATAGGTCAATGAGAGATCTGCTAAAAATCAAAATTTTGAGTATTAAATAAGAAATTCAAAACCAATCCGTTTAAAAAAAGAATTAAATATACAAAAATATAAATAATTAAATACAAAACATTAAATATTTAAAAACTTGTATTAATTATTTTAATATCAAATAAATTTAATTAATAAAAAATAGATTTTAATTAAACTATACAAAATGATAAAAATAATTTTTTGTCTCAAGATGTGGAATTTGTGAGTGAAAAATATATGTTTTACATTCAAAAGAATTTTTTTTGAAACAATTAAAAAATAGTTCATTAAGTCTCTACACAATTAATATGGATTTATAAAGTTAGTATAAAATTCAGATATTATAAATAAAAATGAATCAAATTGGAATATAAAACAAAATATAAAACTATGCATAATTTTAAATTTTAAAAAAACATATATAATTCGGTAAACTATATACCCAACTTCACATTGTTTAAATTAATCTAAGAATCATTCTATATTCAAATGAATATAAAAAATATTAAAATAAAAATATTTTATTCACATAATAAATTTGACAAAATAAAATCTATATAAGAAATTTTTTCAAGTGGTTCACATAAGAAAATTCATCACATATGCAATTCACATATCTGAATTCTTGAAAATAAAAATAAACTAACATATCTAATTTCAAACATAAAATAGAACTTCATAATGTCTGATACATATTTGGATCCATTTTAATTATATTTAAAAAATTTATTATAATTTCAATAAAGTTAGAATCATCATATTTGGATATTTAAATATAATTTTATGATTAAAAAATAGAAGTAGAATAACTTTGGAAAACATATTATTTTAGTGAAAAAATATAAAGTTTAATCAAAACTAATTTCAGATATAATAAATAAAAATTCTTATATTTTTTTAAATCTAATGAAATATAGATAATTTTCCTTGTCATTATAAAATGATTCACTAAATTTGGAGTTCTTTATCTCATGTCACTGTCGATATAGAGGGAGTAACCAAAACTGGAAAATCAGCTATGTGGAGCCCAAAATGACTATGTAAATAACCAATTGGAAATATGTATTATTATTTTTTACATAACGACTAATATATTTGTTTCATGGGAATAGTAAAAAGATTTAAATGTTATTTAATTGACTTTAATGACTTATTTATATGAGGATCACTTTAATAATCTCGTAGATGATTTTATATCTATTTAAAACATCAAATCTAAATGTATATTAATAAATAAAATTTTATGAGATAATCAATAATAAAAATATCCGAATCTTATTAAAATTTAATGTATTAATACATTTAATGAAAAAAAATAAATTATTGCAATTATAATAACATATAATGGTTAAATGAGCCACCCCATAGAACCATATCCTTTAGAATCTTCCTTAAAGTATCCCATACTTAATCTTGATCAAAAAACCATAAAAACCATATATTGACTCTCATATTATTCAAAATATAGTTCATATAGAAGTTATTGACTTCTTTAAAATGTTTCAGGAGCTATTTTTTAAAATTATTTAGAGGTTTAATAGTTTTGAGGAAACTATATAACACCCATCTATGAAGAACTGAACTGATATTTTAGAACTATAGAAGCATTTTTACTATTTGTTAAACAATGCATATATACTTTTCCATGAATATATAAGGGTGATATTATGATAAGGTTTGATAAAGTATTAAAATCAGAGTATAAAATGATTGTTTGATTGTTTGTGGGTGATGTACCACAAAAAATTATCAATCTTATAAGAAAAGGTTATACGAATGTTTTGGACCTAACACCCTATAACCTAATAATAAATTTAAGGTTTCTCCTCTTACCTTTATCAAATTGGCTATAAGAAATTGTTCAAATCATTCCAAAACTATGATGATTTAATATACTATTTATAATGATGATAAGTAAAAGCTAAAAAGAATTTGGGATGAGATATCATTAATCAATACATTGATTAGATTAGATAATACTGATCTTGAGGAAATATGATGTAAAAGGAACCTAGTAAAACCTAATCATGGTGTTATTTAAATACATTGTCATGATTATGGTTCTAAATCATCTCTACTATACCTACCACTCGAAATACTACACCTGAACCAATAACTAAGCATAATCCTAGTACTGTGGACTGGCCTATCTCAATTTGATGGTGTATATATTTGGTTTCTCATTTAATTTATATTCAATATTCAATGACATGTAATCCTTATTCTAAATTAAAATATTATTTTTTGATGTTTCAAATTTATTTCAATTTTATTATCAACTTTATACTTTTCATTAGTTCTCAAAATTCAATTACAAAGACAGATTCATTTCTATCATATGTTTTTATAGTAATGAAATATATATTTATATATTGAACTTGTTTGATTGATTTTTTTAATTTCTCTCTAATATCATACAAATGGGGAGAAGAAAATGGATGAAACCATAAAATTTTTTAATAATAATTTTTAAAAATTGTTATCTTCTATTACTTAAAGAAATATTCTAGTTTAAATAATCAATTTTACAAATCTATAATTTTTTTTCAATTTTTTTTGGCTTTTGTGATAAAAAAATGAGGTAAATTATTTGAAATAATACCTTTTTCCAATTAAATCCCATTTATCATAAGTCTTATTGATCCAAAAGGCCATAATTTTGAATCTAATTATTTTTATATACGTGTGAAAATAAATATTTTTATAAAAGTAAATATATTTTTTATGTTGCTTGTATTAAAGTTAAATAACTTTTCAATGTTTTAAAGTTGTATATTATAGTCATAGAATGCACTGAAGTCTTAGGATTATGCATTATGACCGGCATGAAAAAATATGAATTTATGTATTTTTTATTATTCGAATGACTATAAATATTATGATTATAAATCATCTAACTTATAATATTGATTATAAGATAATTACATAAGTTAATTCCTAGAAAAGATAATATCTTATAAGAAATACTCATTTCCAAAATGAATTATCTTTGATAAGCCACATAGTAATGCATTATATTCATAATAAATTCTTTTAATAAATAAACTACATTGATTATAAATGATGATGTCAAATTTTTATGGTCTTATGAAAAAGTATTATGATGATTAAAAAAGTAACTTGATCAGATGAAAAAAAAACAATCAGATGTCTTATGATACTGAACACCTAAAAGGATATTTAAATAAATATATGTTTTTATTATAATTTTGTGGTCATTATTACCATTTAAGTACATAAATGAATGTTTAGAAATGTACTAGTGTTATCTATAGTGTATATGTTGTAATAAATAATAGTTGCATAAATTAAATAAACTATTTATGTGAGGTGAATAGATTAATGAAATATATAAGATTCAATAACATGAAAATTTTTCATATTAGATAGAAGATAATTAAAAAGGAAAAAATAATTTATTTATATGAATTTTATTATTTTCCCACAATATTTTTTATTAAAAATATAGGATTTCGAATTAAAAATGGATGTTATGTGTTAATTAAAGTGTCTATAAAAAATTAACATAAACAAGGATAATTTCCTTTTTTACCTTCTATCTATGTGTCTAGAAATGAAAAAGATCCACTACTGTTTGTATTTATGTTATATGTACAAAACATTACATATTTATATCTGGTTTATATGTCTACTCAATCTATAGATCAGGTCAATAATATTTTTGAAAATATGTATCTAACATGTCATTATATAGTATATATATTCTTTTGTACCGTATACATTCATTATACTGAGAGTGCGGAGGCCACTGATATGTCATTTAAATGGTATATATCAGTAAAATATTTTGGAATATTTTATTATGAGTTATAATTTATTATACTAAAGTATATTGGTCTTTGAAAAAGTTGTTTTATAGAAAAACTTACCATGATAACTAAGAGACTGATTCATGGAGTGGATAATGAGACTATTGTTCCTCAAAAGAGAATAAATTCTATGAATTTTGATCATTATCTTCAATTTTAAATTTAAACTTATTTTTTGTTTTATACTAAAGAAAAAATTATTTTTAGGATCCAATGATTGTGGTCTTATGATGTTTAAAATTTAATTTATCAATTAATATATCTTATTTAATTATTCTATAACACTTATATGGATAACATTGTCTTATCTTTGAATTCTCATGGACCTGAGCCAAAAATATCCCTAATAAATATGTAATGTTCAATAAAAAATTTCATTCAATGTTGTTAAAAACATGAAAAAATTCACAAGATGATGTGGCATCAATGTAATGATATGAGAAAATGTGTTTTTATTTTTCAATGACATACTCTTTCCACATCTAGACGATGCCCCATCAAGTTGGTGATTTTCACCACGATCATTTTAAAATCATGAAAAATTTCCTATTTTAATCACACTATAATTAATGTAAATTATGGAATTACAGAATAGTATGAAGAAGCATGAACTCTCATAAAACCCCCATGAAATCAATATCATGACTACACCTTTCAATGATTGATTACATATCAGAAGATTAGGGTAGATCTAACCAAATTTCATTCCCAGAATTCCGGTATTCAATAAAAAAGAGGGTCTAGCATGTAAATTATTATTTTATTTTTTCTAAAAAAACACACCAATTATCCAATATCTATATAATAATTAGGGACATTCTTAGATAGCTTCTGAGGTAAAGGGTTTATCACATTATCTCGATATTTTCAAAGTGTAATAAATGGGTCATTGAATGAACACTCTAAAAAGAGGTACTAATTATTTCCTCGATATCATTGTGACAGGATGAGGGTTTATTTATGTGATTATTCATAGGAATAAGGACCACTCCTCAAATGTTTCTCTATTAGGGAAGTCACCATATGTTCCCTCCTTGAATCCATTAATAACAGAAACCTTGGTGTGACATGAGCATCGTGATTTGACCTGCTTGAGCTGCCAGAATTTCAGTAAGGATCCCATTTATTCTCTAATTCATTTTCATGTACCTAAAAATATAACCAATACATGATAAATAAAAAATATACACTAGAGATATTTCAGCAGCTGTTATTCCAATAATAATCGTTTATCTAAAAAAACCCACACCAAAATTAAAAATTAAATTCTTTCTAGAAATTAGAAAATCAATAAAATCAATGGGTTTTATAGATGGTGGGTTCCATGAGTCCCAAATAACAGAAAAAATAAGTTTTTTGACACATGTAGGTTCATTTACTTGAGTCTAAACTCAAGAAAACATGTTTTTGTACCATTTTGTGAAGAAAGTGGTTGAGTTACTGAAGGAATATTATAAAAAGTGACAAGCTAATACATAGATAATTGGAGTTTATTTTAATGTTATTTCTTATGATTTATGGATCTATAGGATCATTTATAAATACACAATGACTTTTCTAGACGTGGGAACAAAATATGGGAATGAATTCAACACATAATATTATGGGAAAAAAAGCGATACATGGGGACTTTTTTCGAGTAGTAGTTTGAAGGAATTATAGTTGGAGGGGTTATTAAGCTTGTTGAAGATGATATTTTACTCATCATTATAAATTTCATTTATTTTTACTATATTAGATATTAATTAACATTTTCATCTCTTATATTGATAGAATCTATTTATAAACGTCCTAGGAGAATCAAATAGATGAATTAAATTTTCATTTCATGTTCATTAATAATTATATTCATAGTTTATTATAGATCTTATAAGATTGATTTTAAAATTTTATTTTTCCATTGTATGATTTTGAATTGAGAAATTAATCTATATTTGGTTTTTTTTGGTTTATGAAAATCAAATCTCTTCACCAAAATTTAAAAATTGAGTTTATTTATACTAGAAGTTAAGTATTTTGTTTATTTTATTCCGTGACAACATATTTTATAACCATCATGTGAATCATTTATATATTTAAAAATGAACCTATGGGTGAATGTTAGTGGATTCATTTCCTTATGATATTGAAATTAACTACATCAATTGAAAATGGTAGTGTTTTTTCTTTTAAATTAATAAATATTTATTTATTTTTATTTTATAGACTTATCATTCATTGGATGAGTTCACCAAAGAAGAAAAGATCACCAAGATACTGTTTTCAGTTTCAACTAATATTCTTTCCAACAATAAGACCAATTATTTCTAGTCATGGAATATGATAATATATATTATCATGAATTTAATTTATCTAATATTCCTATAATTCTATTAATTTTTCATCCCTTGTCCACATTTAGTACTGTTTTAACACTTCTTTTATCAATATTCATATTATTCTTCACCATAGTTGTTATCATTCACAATCATTTTCCCTCTAATTATGACTTTATTTTTTTTCTTATGTCTTTATTTTACTTGTTTTTGGATTCATTACAAATTTCTATTCCCCTGGATTGACAAAATATTCTACTATCTAGGTTATTTTATGTTTATAAATTATTATTTATTATGGATTCATTATACTCAATCAGTTATAATAATTAGAATTTTTAATATAGATATAAAATATTCTCCTGTGTAATAAAATATTTTTTTGTTGGATGAACCCCAATATACAACACACATGGTTTTAAAATCATTGTCTCATATATACTAGTGGTGAAATAATATCATTTGGAGTTTCCAATACTAGGTTTTGAAAAATACCTTTCAAGAAAATTTTTATTCTTTGATACCATTTTTTCAGATGCCTTAAATCATTTATAGTCATATAGGGTTGGGTATGTTATTGATTATGTTGTTAGTTTGTACTTATCATAGATGGGTTCTTTAGTATCATTTGAAAAGTCCGATATATGGTCCATTAATTAGGGGATAATTAAGTGGTGTATAACCATTAAAAGGTAAGAAGGCTGATGTGAATGTTTATTGGGTGAGGGTAATGTGATTTTCACATCCATATGAGGAAATACATGTAATATATTCCAAAAAATAATTAGTCTATATTCGGTGAATTTAGAATGTATGAGTAGATATATGGGTTTGAAATACCTTAGGACCATTGGTGATATTATATCTTTGAAAAAGGGATCGTAAGAAAATCTACACTTGTTGATAACTTATATAGTCACCCCAAGTGAATAAATAAATGTTTTTATAGGGATCATGTTAAACTTCTATTTATCTTGAGTGGAACTAATGAGTTCCAAGATGATTGTCTTTGGTTACCTATATAAATTTCATAATTCTTATTTATTTCCATGAAAAAATATAATTTAAGGTTACAATATGTCATTAAATGAATGATAATTGTGTTTTCCAAGACACATAAAGGTTTTATAAATGATTTTTTAATTTTTTAAAATTTTGTTCTGAATGTGTACTCAGAAGTTATTTAATTTTATTTCAGACCATATAAAGTTTGTAATATCTTTAAAATTTTATTTGTGTATTATATGGATATATTTTTGTTTATATATGTCACAATATAATTTGAAATTATATAATGCCTAAAATAATTTATTACAAGTGGGATATTTATATAAACATAATATATGTCCCATTTAACATTTTGCAACAAATTTATATGTTTTATAGTAATATATATTGTTATTTTAGGCACAAAAAATACCTTTTTGTAACTTATGACCTGACATAAGATATCATTCCAATTACAAAAGAAAGCCTAATATATGATTGGACTATATCATATGGTAGTGTTGTGGGTAGAATTATATGGTCTGATCCTCTCAAATTTTGTAACAACCCAAACATTTGAATAATATTTACTTTTGAGAAAATGTTTTTTTACTATGTCACAATCAATGTAAATATTCAAGTATAATTTAAATGTAACCACTATGTTTTGACCATTATATTATGATTGGTTAATATGACCGTTGTAAGTGATAATAATTTTAAATTATATAAATATTGTTTGTAAATAGAAATTATAATGGATAATTAATGTAGAATGATCTGTCGATGGCATATACTAGTAAAATAATTCCATACAAATCCCATTTCTTTTTGAGATTGGGAAGGAGTTTTCATCACTAGGATTTACTATGTGCCAATACCAAGCTGAGCTTCAACATGTTAATAATGAATGAAATTGCATACAATATAATTTCTAGTTGATAGAAATCACCACTCTAGAAATAATATCTAAGTCACGCCATGATTATATTATAATTTCACACCTTACTCTTAGTTCCCATGTACGTGTTATAAGGGGTTATGTAACAAGGCCACAACTACTTTGTGTAATCCATTTGTATAAATAAAATTATTTTTATAGTAAAATAAATTTCATGTTTTAATTTCAAATGTAAAAATTAATCTAGGGTACATTTTTAGTATTTTTCCAAGAAGTTTCATTTTTTTGATGAATATCGAAAAAGTGCATTTTTGAAATAATTTTTATCGTTAAAATAATTAATACAGTGAAATGATTTTCAAAAAATGGACATCTACGGTTATGATTATTATGAAATTTAGAGTCGATAAGATCAACTGAATTTTTTAGTGAATAGTAATATATAGAAAGTTATATTTCCCTTATGGGAAGTAATTTGACCAATGGAATAGTAACCTCACTTAAAGAAGAAGAAATATAATTTATGAATATTAAATGGTAATGTGATATAATAGTATAAGTGAATTACTATTTTAGAAATTATTTGTTAAGTATTAGTATTTTTTCGAGTAAATAGTTATTTTAATTAAAAATAAAATTTCTCATATTTAGAATATTATTTTGATGAAATAGATTTAATTTTTGAATTTAGAACATCGATATTAGTTTATGGTAAATTTATGATATTTTTATAAAATGTTTTATTATTCAGTGAATTTTAAAAAAATGTGTTTTTGAGTTTTCGGTGTGTTTGATGACATCATAATGATTTAATATTTAATTTAAACTTCTTATATATTCATGTGGATAAAATTATGATATGAGGTGTCCCATTTGGCCAAAACCTTGGGAAAATACAATGGAAAATTTCATTGTTTTGAAAATACCACTGAAGGAGTTATACCTATGAAGGAGTTCTCCCATGGTGTCCAAAATCCCTCAACGTCCCGATCATATTGTTTTATAAGTTACTTTTCTAGGTAAGGGAATTCTCAAATTCTATTTTCCTTTCAATATTTCTTTTATGTGGCAGGGCATTCAAATTTACATAACATGCTGTTATTTCCATTTTATTCTATATTTATACTTTATTATTATTATTTTATGAATGGGTGACCCCTCTCCCGTCTCTTTTTATATTTTTAGAAAATCATGTTTCATACCCATTATGTGGTCGAATTTTAATCTCAAATTTTTTCTTTTTCTCAAGAAGTTATTTTATTTTATTTACATGAATGTCCAACCCTTATTAACTTCCACATGCTTTTATAAATACATAAAAATGATATATTTTATTCTGGAACTGACATACAGTAAACCCTCATTCCCTTTCTGTGGGATATAAATTACATAATGATCATGTTTTTAAGCACATTTTAAAAATTCCATGATTTGGATATGAATCAAATTTTTTATTATATCTAAGTTATTTATGAATTTTTTTATTATGATATATATAGATCACATGAAAATAATGACATATTATGGGTGATAACTAATAGAACTCCAATTTTTTGTGTAATGAAATTAATATCTAGAGATGATAAGTTTTAAGGTACCTTGGTGAATAACCTTGGTAATTTTATGAAACCTTAGGGATGAACCTTGGTGATGTTCTCATGATTGTATAAATTAAATATTGTAGCTAAATATTCAAGATATTATTGAAGTTATTATTATCATGATATATCTTTTTCTCGTGCCTTGGTCAAATTTCTCATTTTCTTATTGATATTTATCATGTTCACATGTAAACTATTTCACTTGTTTCCCCTTACCATGCCTTCTAATGATCAAATCCTTTGATGTGTGTCCCTAGTTTATGAGATGCATAAATTTTACATAGGATGAACATTTCAAGAATCCTATAAAGTGTATTAAAATAATTTTATATGTTTTCAGGGATAATGTACCTTATTTTTAAGGCTCTAGACTTTAAAGATCTTATGTTTGTCAAATATCATGAAAATTTATGTAATAAAATGTTTATAAAAATGGATAGTTTACTTATTTGTGTAAACTAGTATATAAAAACATAATAATAACCTTATTTAAAAGTTTAAATATTGTAAAACAACCTTGTATTTTGGTAAAATATTATATAAATGGTTTCTGAACAAATAAATCCCCATTTGGTTATGAAGAAGTTGATGTGGCTCTGGAATAGATGTATCTTGGGTTAAAACCCGAAAACACTATTTTGAGCTAGACCCTAATGGGAATTGGTGCATGATTATGCGCCTTGATACACTACTTGTTTGACCTTCTTGGGGGATATGTTTGGTTAATCAAAAGCCTTTTATGAATTATTATTTTGGATTTATAGAGAAACATAACTGTTGTTAAATAAATATGTTTAAACATGATGTTTTAAGACATAAATATCCTTTATAGTTAAAAAATATATAAATGAATTATGTCTCTCACTATGGTTTTAATCTTTTAGAAAATGGTAGGAAATACGAGGAACCATGCAAATGGTGAATGTAACTGACAATGCGCTGATAGAACTCTAATGGAAACGAGAATAGAAACATTCATGATAATGATGCATCAACTAACTCAAGTAATGGGGATTAAATTAAATCAGGATGAGAGTCTTATTTCACTTTCAGGGGAACTACTTTTTTCGGAGTCCATTATGAGTCAACTAAAAACAATTTCCAATGGATATACTAACCCATTTATTTGAGAATAGTTGATAATCTCCATTGAAAATATATTTTTTGTACTGAGTTGTTCAGAACAAGAGAAGGTCAGCTAGGCTGTTTACCGCTTGGAGGGGGAAGAAAATCAGTGGTGTAAAATGATTACAAACTAGACGAAAAGAGGTGATATTGATGATTTGGGGTGGGAATAGTTCATTTGATTCTTTTTAATAAGAATTTCCCTTAATTGATGTGAAAAAAATGGAGAAGGAATTTCTAGAGCTAAAGCAGAAGGAGAATGAATCTGTTGGAAGCAATGAGATGAACTTCACAAGAAATTATTGTTACACCTCATGCGTTGTCATGTATCCTAATGAAAATTCTGATAGATTATTTGGTGGACTAAAAACTCATCTGCAAAAGAATATAGCTAATCAAGACTATGATAGATATGAGGAGATCGTGCAGAGTGATATAAAAGTAGAAATAGAGTTCGGTGATATGAAATGGTACCATAAATCCAATAAAAAGAAGAGATCAATGGAGCCAAGATTGGGGAGGATCTTTGATCGGGGAAGAGGTGGAATGTAGTTGCAACTTCCCATGTGCAATAAATGGGGGAAAAAGCATTTTGGGAACTGCCTACTCGAGAGTAGGAAGTGCTATATATGGGGAAGATATGGTTATATCACTTGGAATTATCATAGAGAGGTGAAGAACCAACTTCCCAACACCAACGACAAGGTGAATATGGTGTTGGCCCTACCTGAAGTCCAATGATTAAAGTGTGGATATCTTAGGAAATTTAATAATCACTATCCTAATCTGAGGGTATAGGAGGGGAATCACCAAAAGCCTTAGAAAAAGCCAAGGGAGAAAGGTCCAAATTTTTATATCATGACATCAGATATTGAAGCTCCTAATGATGTAGTGGTAGGTAATATCATTGTTCCATCAATTATAGTACGTACTTTGTTTGATTATTGTTCTACATATTCCTTTATTTCCTCCATGTTTTCAATGAATTTATAATCAACCCCTTAATTTATATAAGTATAGTAATCAGTGAGGACCCTTGGTGGGATTATCCAAGTATTTATATTGTTTAGAAACTCTATTATTTTTCGTAGTGAGCATTATCTTATCTCAAATCTTGTAGTCATTCTAATGATGGAAGTCAACATTTTACTAGGGATACACTATCTCTTAAAGAATAATTGTAAGATCAAATGTAGAAGTAAAGAAATATTAGTAGTCTTGAATGGGAAACCTACAGTTATCTTCCAAGGAGAGATTTATTGACCAGAGGTTTGTCTATAGAATCCTCATATAGCCTTTTTTATAGAGTCAATATGTGAAAATGAATAAGGAAATCAAAATATATGAATAGAGTATGTCCTCATCATTGTAAAATATATTGATGTATTTCTTGAGGAGTTACCTAGACCTACCCCAGAAAGATAGGAAGATTTCTCCACTGATGTCATACTTGGATATCATCTGATATCAATTACCCTATATAGAATGGAAAATGAGGAGATTGAGAAATTAATGAAACAAATATAATATCTTTTGGAGAAGGGGTTTATCCAACTGAGCATGCCTCTTTGGGGATCACCTGTTCTCTTTGTGAATAATATGTGTGAATCAATATGGATATGATTTTATTATAGAAAACAAAATGGGATCAATGTGAAGAAAATATACCCTCTTCCAATAATTGATGATTATTTGACCAGCTTCAGGGGGATAACTTATTTTATAAGATTTATCTTCAATATAGTTATCATTAATTGAGTATGAAGAAAGAATATATTCTAATGAATGTATTCCAATCAAGATATAGGCATTATGAGTTAGTTTTTATTCTCTTAGGATGGACTAATGCACATTCTATTTTAATAGATTTTATGAATAGTGTCTTTAAAGACATCCTTGATAAATTATTTGTAGTTTTTATTGATGAAATTATGATATATTCAAAAATTTAGGCAGAAAATGATGTTCATCTAAGGATTATATTGAAAAATATGAGTAAGGTGAGGTTATTTGGAAATATAGTAAGTGTGAGTTTTGGTTACAACAAGTTTCTTTATTGGAGAACATTTTAACCAATGAATGAATCTTAGTTTACACTGAAAATAAAAAGGTTGTATAAGAGTGCCCTCATCCGATAATAGTAACTGAGATTTGCAGTTTCCTTGGTTTAGCATGATAATATATGTGGTTTGGGATAAAAATTTCATGACTTTCTAATACATTAACCAAGTTAACACGAATAGATGTCATGTTAATCTTGAAAAAGGAGTGCGAAGAAATATTCCAAGATGAAGAGGAGATTGGTTACGGCACCCATGTTAACTTTGTCATAAATCCAAGAAGGATTTTTTATTTTTAGCAATGAATATCTAAAAGGGCTTGGGTTTGTCTTCATGAAAGGTGACAAAGTAATATTTTTATGCATCTCGATAGTTGAAGGCTCATGGAAATAACTACGCTACACATGATTTGGACTTGGTTAAAGTTGTTTTTTTATGATGATATAGAGGCATATCTTTATGGGGATAAATGAGATAAATACACAGACCATCGATGTTTGAAGTATATTTTCACACAAAATGAAATGAAAACAAGATAGAGGAGATGGTTAGATCCTCTTAAGGACTATGATTGATCAATTCACTATCACCCAAGTAGTGAAAACAAAGTCGATGACACATTAAGTTGGAAAGATCCTATTGTTATGGAAATGATGAGGATTCAAGGAGATATCTTGATCAAAGACCTAGTAAAACTGGACATGTGAATTATAATAAAATGGACATCATCAACCCTATTCCAAATGATTTCTCAACGTTCATTACTAGAGAATGTCACGAAATCTCAAAAAATATCCTTTTATACAAAATGATGTTTTAGGCACTAAAGGATGGGATGTTTTCGAGTTCAATATTGATAAAAAGGTGTAATGAACTTTTGTACATGACTATGTGTTCCATCTATTCTGAAGATAAAGGAGCTGATGGATGAAGCTCATAGCTCTACATTATCTATACATCCTAGAAGCACTAAAATGTATAGGGTCATTCCTGATCATTATTGGTTAGATAGTATGAAAAGAGAGATTTATTAATACACTATATGGTTCATGGTATGTCAGTATGTGAAAGAAGATTGAGAAAAACCTAAAGGGGTATTACAACCACTACCTATACCAGCATGGAAGTGGGACAAAATCACTATGGACTTTATCACTAGTCTCCTGATAAATTCTGAAGGAAACAATGTGATATGGTTTATTGTAGACCGTCTCACTAATCTACCCATATTATCTCTATTTAGGATGATTTCTATCTCTATCTAATTTTTATGTTTTATTCAAGGGAAGTGGTAAGGATTCATGGGCTACCATTCTCCATCGCATCTTATTGTGACCCAAGGATCACATCAAAATTTTGTTGAAATCGTTAACATTATTTTGGTACTAAATTGAATTTCAGTACCACCTTTCATTCCCAAACTGATGGAAAATCTAAAAGGACTATTTAGACACTCATGGACATGTTCAGAACAATCACAATGGAATTTCAATGTGGATGGGATCAACATATTCAATTATTTGAGTTCACTTTAAAAAACAGCATCAATTTGATCATTCAAATAGAACCATATGATGATCTATATGAGAAACTATGTATAACTCTTACTTATTGGGAAAAAGCTGGTGAGAGAAATATTTTTGAGCTTGATCTTGTGAAATAGAAGACAAAAAGGTTTATTCCATCCAACAACAACATAAGGATTTTCAGAGATGGTAGAAGATCTATGATGACTATCGTATTAGGGACTTAGATTTTGATGTAAGTGATAAATTATTCCATTGAATTTATCCCTCGAAGAGAGTCATGATGTTTGGAAAGAAATGGAATCTCAGTGTAATCCAAGGGCATCGTTGCGTTCAGGATGGTAGGTTTACCCTAGGCGTAACTTAATTTTAGTCGGTGCGGGCCTCCTGTGAGAAAACCCAAAAATGGAATAACCGTAAATAAAATAATAAAATAAATTATTTTATTTTTCAAATGCTTATAACTCACAAATGGTAGATTGAATTGAAAATATGAGACCACCACTGTACTCTTGAGGGAATTTTTTATTGAAGTAGATACTAACATTGGCCGGCACGTGCCACCAGTAAAAGTTAGTTTTTGGCTGTAAATAAAATAATTAAATGATAATTATTGTATTGTAAAATCCATAACTTTTACAAGGTAACTCGGATATAAAATTTGAGATTACCATTGGGTTCATTGGGGCATGTTTCACTTAGGCAAAGCCTAACCTCGACCGGGGCGGTTCAAGGGTGACTGTTATAATTTTTCCGAACATTTTTTTGGGTTTGTTCAATAAATACACGAGCGCCATTATATAACTTTTGAACCGGTGCTCAGAATTGAAATACGAGGGCACCGTTGAACTCGCAATGATGAAATTCTCTTAAGTATAACGTCACCTTGACTGTAGTAGGTCGGGGGTGAATATTTATTTTCATGAATTCTGTGGGAGAGTTAAAAGAATAAAAATAAAATAAAGAACAACTATTATTTTATTTTTAAAACCTCCAATTTGATGTTTTGGGGTGGGGACCACCCAAACGTAAAAAACCCCCAATTTAAATTTAAAGGTGGGGACCACCTGAATCTTTAACTCCCCCTTTAATGGGAGATAACTCTTGGTTTTCCTCCCATTGATGTGCCAACTCAATTAGTTTATTTAATAATCTTATTTGGCACTTCACGATTTGGTTGGAGGATTGTTTTAAAAAGGGAGAGCTCTAGAGTACTTGGAAGGAGATTCTTCAATGATGAACATCCACTAAAAAAAAGAGAATCCTCTGGAATTGGAGAACGAGGATGATGCATGAGCCCAGATCGGAAACATCTTGCGGGAGAAATGAATGATGATGTCACCATCTCATCGACTTTGTCTTCTTCCTCATGCCACCTCCAACAGACAATCAAGGTAGGGATTTGTATATATATTTGAATTTTTTTATTGATTTTTCATATCCTAAATTTATGAAGATGATGTCGACCGAAACATGGCCATCATCCTGCACATAATCCATGATCCTCTTTAATTTTATTCTTCACATATTCTTTTTGCATTCTTCAACACCTAATATTTATTGGCATTGGAAACAGAGAGATTTGCTGAGTGCGATATATGGACGTGAAGCCCTCTATGAAAGGATTACAAATATGGGATCATTTAATTTTTCGGTCTTGGAATGAAGCTACAATGGCTCGCGGAAGGATGATGCCAAATATTTATCGGTGTTGGAAACACAATATTCTATTGAGTGTGAGATATGGATGCGGATCCCTCAACCATAGGATCGCGAATATGTGATCACTAAATTTATTCAGGTTTAGAACGAAGATGCGGCGGCCCATGAATGGTGCGATGTGGAGGTGTAATTTCTAGTGTGTATTCAGGGCGCACCTCCGGGCGAGGTAGAAGGTGAGACGTGCAACAGCGAAGGACAACAGGGAGGAAGCGTCCAGACGGTGCGACAGTCTGGAGGAACTGTGGCTCAGGTAGCTCGAGGTGGTGGTGGTGGTCTGGCCATGCGGAAGAAGGAAAAATTGTAAATGAACATGGAATTATATTGGAGAGAGAAACTTAAATATTTTGATAAATATATTAAAAATGAATATAAGGTTCCAATTAAGTGGGATGCACACTCAAAATGAAAAAAGGGAGACGCAACGTAATACATGTAAGGTTTAAATCAAAATATTAATAATAATATTAAAATAATATTATTTTATTTTTTGATGGGAAAACTAATTTTGACTGTAACTTCTCCATGAGACCTCAGTTTCACGATCCGTTAGCGGCAGTACGACCCTAACATCCAGACGTAACTTATAATTCCAATATTGGATGTATTTTTCAGGTTTTTGGATCAGGTACACAAAATGCTCAAATAATAATAATATATTATTATTATTAAATCTTCAACCATCCATAATGGTTGTGTGCGACGACCAAAAGACTTAGCATAAGTGGTGACGTGATCCTGACATTAAGATGGTCGGTTTAAGTCTAATATTGAATATTAAATTATGGTTGATGACTAAGGTCCATGAAACACCCAATAATAAAAAATTTATTATTATTTTGAGATCTTGTCTTAGACATATCTCCCTCTTACGGTGTTGAAATGACGAACCGTCTACGACACCAGAAACCATGGATACTAACGGTCCATTTGGTGTAAACCACTAGAGTTTTGGATAAGGATGGGGTACAATCGAGTGGATCGAGCATGAATCCAATAGGGCCCCCGTGATAAAAAGTCTAATAACTCACAAACCTGGAGTCCAATTGATGCATCATCTTTTGTGTTGAGACCCCTATGACATGGCGGCCCTTTGAGATACTTCTTCGTGGGACATCATGGAAGTTGGAGAATCGACCGGTGTCTTAGGGAGCGGATTCACCCGAAGATGAGAAAGCGTAGTTCGGAAACCCAGTAGCTGGCTGTGATGAGAAGAGAGCTCTTAGTGAACCTGTGCGGGACAGATCTTAGCAATCCTGTGTGGGTCAGCTACAACGATCCTGTGTGGGTCAGCTCCTAGCGATCTTGTGTAGGTCAGCTCTAGTAATCTGGTGTGGGTCAGCTCCTAGGGATCATGTGTGGGTCAGCTCCTAGGGATCCTCTGTGGGTCATCTCCTAGCGATCATGTGTGGGTCAGCTCCTAGCGATACAGTGTGGGTCAACTTCTAGCGATCCTGTGTGGGTCACCTCCTAGTGATCCTGTGTGGGTGAGCTCCTAGAGATCCTCTATGGGTCATCTCTAATGATCCTGGGTGGGTGATCGCCTAGAGATCCTATATAGGTCAGCTCCTAGAGATCCTGTGTGGGTCAGCTCCAGCGATCCTCTATGGGTCAGCTCCTAGAAATCCTGTGTGGGTCAACTCCAGCGATCCTATGTGGGTTAGCTCCTAGTGAACCTATGTGGATCAGATCCGAGTGAGTCTGTGCAGGTCAGTAGTAGAGCCTCTTAATGGAATAATATGATTCAGTATTTCTAACTAATCATCTATACTACCATACCTAATGATATACCTGGTGTGTATGAGTTCGTAACTGAGTGGTACTTTCCTTCTTGATAATACCTTGGTGTTATTCTTTTGTGTGGTGTACCTATGTGGTACTTTCCTTTGTGGTTTTCGTTCCTTTATGGAAAATTTGAGCTTTGGGATTTTATGTTGGACCTTGTGTTTCCTCATGATTGAGATGGGTATACTTGATAACTTATGTATATGTGTGGGCATATACCTAAGTAGGGTTGACAGTTGACTTCATGCTTTTAGGTTTATCCTTTGTGGATTTTGTGAGACCTTGAGGTTCTTGGGGTCCCTATTGACTATCTTTATACTCACCCCTTCATGGTTTACGCCCGCACCTTGGTGTGTTGGATGCAGATGACGGACAACGCTGACTGAGGCTGAGAGTACTAGGACTGGATGGTACTTGGAGGAGGACCATATGACGTGTCAGTATGCACAGGAAATGGGTGGATGTGGAGTGCTGAGGATGAAACCTGTGCCTACCCTACAGGTAGTAACCTCATAGGACGATCCAGTAGCTGTCTTTTCTCTTTCTTCAGTCGAATCATATTGTAGTTGTACTTGTATCTTTACAGTTGGGCTTGTATTCCGGCCCCTTTACTTTCAGAAATCTTTTAGTTATTCAGTTTACATGAGTTTGTATATTGCTGTGTTCTTGGTTTTGTGTATACAGGTTATAAAGGTAATGCCTTCCCATTTCTATGGAAATACGTTTTTGGTGTTAGTATCTTTCCCCTGGCCTAAGGAAGACGGGATAGGGGTAGTCACGACATGGGCCACGGGGGATGGGTGGTGACAAATTGGTATCAGAGGAGATGATTATACCGTCGAAAATATGACTCTGATCTTTTTAATAGCAATAGTGTTAAGTGTAGTGAGTGTGGTTATCCATTTAGTTAATACATTGTTGGTGCGGTGGCCGACATATCCATACTCCAGGACCCTAACATCTAATTTCTGACTCAGTGCACGAAAACACTGATTGCGTGTGTGTTTTGAAAAGTTTCCTTGTTTTTCTTTGAGTCAGCTCACGAGTTATAACTTAATGATTGTGGATAACCTTTTCATTATCAGGATGCCACTACATAGATAGCCAGCAATGATTACTCAGAGAGTATACGATGAGAGCCCACTAAGCGATGAGCCTCCAGTGGAGGGACCTCCCTCTTACTATTTTGGAAACTTCGGGTGGTATACCAACATCACCACCACAAATTGGGCAGTAGATATCACCAGCCATGCTGGAAGATGGTGCACACCAACTGAGCGCATTGCATGAGTTCTAGCAGCATTGGCCTCTGAGGTTTTGAGGCGAGACAGATTCCCACACAGCTGGGGGCTGGATGGAGGCGATTGCTAGAGTTTTCCACCTAGTTGAGACACCAGTAGAGTAGATGATGATCTTAGTTACTAGTCTTTTCTAGTGAGTGACCATGAGGATGATCTGCATAGTGATGAGGCTTTGGTATGTGGACCGATGCCTTAGATAATAACTTCAGTTACTGTGTCAGCTATATCATTGCCCGTTGGTTAGAAATTACAACCGGCAGTACTATTAGATGACACATTTAGGCTTAGTACCTTACATGAGTTTCAGAATCAAATACCCCTCAGGATCCGAGGTGAGCCTAACTCACAAGAGGCTGAGGAATATCTTGAGGAGGTGGCTGAGAGTTCTCTAGAGCTTAAATCACTTCTGTAAGAAGATATGTCAGTAGCTCAGTATTCATCGAGGCGTACCAACCATTCTTGGTACTCGATGAATACGATACAATTAGTGCATCAGGGATTGGAATTCCATGCGAGGTGTGTTTAAGGACATCTGAGCTATCACTATTATTCTATGAATTTCTACTTAGGTTATAGTGCTATAGAGAACCTTTTTGGTTGAATGTTCTTTGGACGAGTGGATACGACAGATGAATGTTAGCAGTGGGAGGTCAAGAAACCAGTGCCAGTCTCAGAGACATTAGCATGTAAAATTTTTTGGGAAGAAGAAGTGTTAGGGACAGATGAATCTGAAGGGAAGTAGACATAGAAGCAGAGCTAGGATAGTAGCAAGAGGTGGCGTACATTTCGACATGTAACAACAACCCCTTTTTTGTGGACCCCACCAGGTATAGGGAGTTGGAGGACAGGGGAAGGGAGTAGCTGCATGAAGTCAAGTAGTGAAACCCAAGGGCTTTATGAATGATTCGAGGTACGGTCTGCATCTACTACTAGCTGTCGTAACAATATACAAAGAAACCAATCATTCCTTCCTTCCAAGAATCTTTTCCTAGACCTAGAGTTTCCAGTTAAACTATTGACTTGATTCTCACCTTTGGAGATACCTTTTGAATGAGACTTGATAATCACACATACGTCGACGGTGTGATCTGAACCTTGATGTGAGAGTTTCTATTGGAACCTCTAGGTGGTAGTGTCGAGGCCTTACGACGCTAGTTTGGGTATTGACTGGAAATCCACAATTCATTCTCAGATTGTCTGTATTAGGTAAAAAGGATACGATTTATCTACAACATTGGAATGGGGGTTTCTTTGGTGGGAAAAAAAAATCCCAGGAAAAATAGGATAATCTCCTGCATAATAGGGTGTAGCTGATCACTCATGAGTCGGCCAGCCTCACCCTCATGGCATCAGAACTTTTGAGTTTTCAGTTCCCAACAAGAGTGGCTATAGTTCCTCCAGGACTATGACTTCGAGATAGTCTATACTCTAGGGAAGGGGAACCTGGTAGAAGAGAACTCATCTGGAGGTCTGGCCTACAACTTCTGAGTGAGGTGACAGAGTAGCTAGCCATTTTACAGATATATTTTGTGGATTTATATGGAGAAACTTTTCATCAGTCTCTTACCGTCACCCCCACTTCTTCAGCGAGTCAGGGAGGTGCGGCATGGTGATGATGACTACGAGGCTCGACATGCTCAGATATCCTCAGGGCATGAAATTGATGGATTTATGAAGGTGGGGAGCATGTCGTCCTCTTCAGAGGACGTACCACTGTACAAGTGGTGGTTTATAAGGAGGTGTTGAGGGAGTTCAATATGTCTCCTCTGGTAGTACATCCTATGTGGTGAAGATGTACCAGGACCTTCAACATCAGTACTAGTGGCTAGCATTGAAGAAAAAAGTGGAAGATTTTGTATCACGATGCCTCACTTGTTAGGAAGTGAAGACTGCACAGAGTTGGAAGAATTCTTATGCCGAAAATATATGGAAACCCTTGGAGTTCTAGGAGGGGAACCACACATTCTGGTGAGTCTCTCCTCGACAATGACTACTATGATTTGGTTGAGGTGGAATGTTATCACCGAGATTTATCGTGTCTTTTATAATACTTCAAAGGACAGTTAAGGTAGCGTAACACTTGGCTCATCCACTGTAGTTGGAGAGGTGCCCGACGTCTTCTACGTATCCCAGCTGAAGAGATACGTGCATGACCCATCTCACATCATTGACCACATCAAGATGGACTTCGACGATAGGGAAAAGTTTACTGAGGTTCCAGTGGAGATTGAGGATCGACAGGAGTAGGTCTTTTGTGGGCGGTTGATACCTCTGGTGCGAGTACACTGGTATCACAAGAACCTCCCTGGGAGCACATGGGAGCGGGATGCTCAGATTCTTGCTCAGTATCCTTTTTTATTGTTTTGCCTTTATTTTGGATTTCGAGGATGTAAATCCCTATGGTGGGGAGATTGTAATGTTCCATAAATTCTGTATAATTTATTTCTAAATTATATGGAATTATTTTGAGATCGAAAAATATAACGGCGTGCGATTCCAAGGCCTAGAGTTCATGGAATGATCCATCAATGTTTGGTTGAGTTTTAATTAGTGTGTGTAAGAATTTTTCCTAAAAAGTCAAAAAACTCTTTAACGATAAATCAGATAAAAAATCAGAGGGCACCACTGTGTTCGAGTAGGCGGGTTTACACTAGGCACGACATAAGTTTAGTTGGCGCGGGCCTCCTATGAGAAAACCCAAAAATGGCATAACCATAAATAAAATAATTAAATAAATTATATTATTTTTCAAATTCATATAACTAACAAATGGTATCTCATATTTTAAATCATATACCACTAATTTACTCGTGAGGTAATTATTTATTTAAGTAGATACTACCTTTGGCCGGTGCGGGCCACCAATGATTGTTAGTTTTTGTCTATAAATAAAATAATTAAGTGACAATTATATTATTGTAAAATCCATAACTTTTAAACGGTAACTCGAATTTCAAATATGAGAGAACCGTTGGGTTAGATGGGGTGTGTTTCACTTAGGCATATCCTAACCTTGACTGGTGCGGGTCAAGGGTGACTGTTATAATTTTTCCAAACTTTTATTCGGGATGTTCAGTAAACGTGTGAGTGGATTTATAAAACTTTTGAATTGGGGAATAGAATTGAAAACTGAGGGCACCGTTGAACTCGTAGTGCCGATATTCGCTTAAGGAGACCTTCTCCTTGACCACAGTAGGTCGATGGTGAAAGTTGGTTTTTGTGAATTTCATGGGAGAGTTAAAAGAATAAAAATAAAATAAAGAATAACTTTTTTTATTTTAAAAACCTCTGATTTGATGTTTAGTGGTGGGGACCACCCGAAATAAAAACCCCCAATTTAAATTTAATGGTGGGGACCACCTGAACCTTGAACTCCCCCTTTAATGGGATATAACACTTTTTTTTCTTCCCATTTATGTGATAACTCAATTAGTTTGTTTAATAAACTTATTTGGCACATCACCATTTGGTTGAAGGATTGTTGGAAAAGGAGAGAGCTCTGGAGAACAAGGAAGGAGATTCTTCAATGAAGTACATCCACTACAACGAAAATAATCCTCCAGAATCGGAGAATGAGGACGACGCATGAACCCAGATAAAAAAAATCTTTTGGGAGCAATGAAAACCAACATCACCATCTCATCGACTACATATTCTTCCTTGCGCAACCTCCAATAGACAATCAAGGTAGGGGTTTTTATATATGTTTGAATTTGGTTTATTGATTCATCATATCCTAAATTCACGATGACGATGGCCAAATGAACATGGCCATTATCCCGCACACAAACCATGCTCCTCTTTCTTTTACTTCTTCACGCATTCTTTGTGAGTTCTTCAACATCTAATATTTATTGGCACTAGAAACGTGGAGTTTTTCTGTGAGTGATACACGGACGTGAATCCATCGGTGAATGGATTGCATATATGCGATCATTTAATTATTCAGGCTTGGAACGAAGCCACAATGGATCGTGGAAGGACGCGGAAAAATATTTATTGGCATTGAAAACACAAAATTCGGTTGATCGAGGAATATGTTTGTAGACACCTCAACCAGAGGATCGTGAATATGCAGCCACTATATATTTTTTGGGTTTAGAACGAAGATGCGGCGGCCCACGAAAGGTGCAACGTGGTGGTGTGATTTCTAGTGAATGTCGAGGGAGCAGCTCCAGGCGAGGTAGATGGTGTGACGTGCGGCGGTGGAAGATAGCCGGGAGGTGACATCGAGGTAGTGTGATAGTCTAGAGGCGTTGTGGCTCGGACAGCCGGAGGTGGCGGTGGCGGTCTGACCGTGCGGAAGAAAGAAAAATCGTGAATGGAGATGGAATTAGATTGGAGAATGAAATTTAATTATTTTGATAAATATATTAAAAATGAATATAAGGTGACAATTAAAAGCGATGCGTGCTCAACATGAAAAAAGGGATATGCCATGTAATACATGGATGGTTTAAAATTAAATAATTATAATAATATTATAATATTATTTTTTTATTTTTTGTTGGGAAAACAATGTTTTGATCATAACTTCTTCGTGCGACCTCGGTTTCACAAGACGTCATCAGTAGTATGACCCTAACTTCGAGACGTAAATTATAAGTCCAATATTGGATGTCTTTTTCAGGTTTTTGGATCACATACCAGAAATGATCAAAAAATATTAATATATTATAATTATTAAATCTTCAACCATCCATAACTCTTGCATGTGAAGTCCGAATGACTTACCAGAAGTGGTGACATGATACTAACATTAAGACAATCGATTAATGTTTAATGTGAAATGTTAAATTCTATTTCGTTTCTTGGGTCCTTGAAACACCCAATAAAAACAATTTTATTATTATTGCGAGATCTTATATTCGACATTTCCCCCTCATTCGGTGTTGAAATAACTATCCATCTGCAGCACTGGAAACCTTGGATCAACAATGTCCTATTAGTATACCCCACTGATGTTTTGGATAAATATGGGGTATGGTTCGGTTGGAACGATCATGAATCCAACTGGGCCCCCGAGACTAAAAGGCTAATAACTCACAGACCGTGCGTTCGATTGATGTGTCGTCTTTTGCATTGAGACACCTATGATATGGTGGTCATTTGAGGTAATTATTCGTTGGAAGCCGTGGTAGTTATAGAATAGACCAGTGGCTTCGAGAGAGGAATCTCCCAGAGATGAGAAAGCCCAGTTCAAAAACTCAGTAGCTGGTTGTGACGAGAAGAGTGTTTCTAGGGAACCTGTGTGGGTCAGCTCCTAGCGATCCTATGTGGGTCATCTCCAGTGATCCTGTGTAGGTCAGATCCTACTGATCTTATGTGGGTCAGCTCCAACGAACTTGTGTTGGTCACATCCTAGCGATCCTGGGTGGGTCAGCTCCAGCGATCCTATGTGGTTCAGCTCCTAGCGATCTTGTGTGGGTCGGCTCCAGCGATCCTGTGTGGGTCAGCTTCTAGCTATCCTATGTCGGTCAAATCCTAGAGATCCTATGTGGGTTAGCTCTAGAGATCCTGTGTGGGTTAGCTCCTAGAGATACGGTGTGGGTCAGCTCATAGTGATCCTGTGTGGGTCAGCTCCTAACGATTCTGTGCAAGTCAGCAGGAGAGCCTCTTAACAGAATAATATGATTCAGTATATATAACTAATATTATCTACTATCGAACATCAAGATATACTTGGTGTGAGCAGATTTCATACATGTTTGGTACTTTCCTTCGTGGTAATACCTTGGTGGTACTATTTTGTGTGGTGTACCTTTGTGGTACTAGCCTTTGTGGGTTTCCTTCCTTTTTGGAATAGTTGAGCCTTGGGAGTTTGGGTTGGAACCTGTGTTTCCTCGTGATTGAGATGGGTATACATGATAACTCAGGTATATGTATAAGAATATACCTAAGTAGGGTTTACAATTGACTTCATACTTTCAATTTGATCCTTTATGGATTCTGGGAGACCTTGAGGGTCTCAGGGTCCCTACTGTGTATCGTTATACTCACCCCTGCATGGGATATGCCTACAAATTATTTTGTTGGATGTAGAATATGGACAGCGTGGACTGAGGCTGAGAGTACTAGGAATGGACGGTACTCAGAGGCGGACCATATGGCATGTCGGTACACAGAGGGGATGGATGAACATGGAGTGATGAGGAGGCGATCTGTGCCTACCCTTCAGGTAGGAACCTCGGAGGAAGATCCAATAACTGTATTTTATCTTTCTTCAGTTGTATCGTATTTCAATTTTACGTGTATATTTACAATTGGTCTTGTATATTGGCCCCTTTTACTTTCATCACTCTTTTCTTTATTCTGTTTAGTTGAGTTCGTATCTTGTTGTGTGCCTGGTTGTAGGTTTATAGGTTATAAAGGAAATGTCTTCCCAGTTCTGGGTAATTACGCCTTTGGTACTAGTCTCCAACCCTTGGCCTAAGGAAGGTGGGCTTGGGGTTGTCACGACATGATCCATGGGGGACGGGTCCTGACACTCAGGCTTAGGTACATTCTCCCCAATGAAATCCATGATCATGTAGAAGTGATGCCCTATCTCCTTGCAATTCCTCCAAATATAGCTATAGGTTATGATGTATTCCATGTATCCATCTTGAAAAAGTACATACCTAACCCTTAACAAGTTCAAAATCTGGAGGTGGTAAAATTGGAACACGACTTCTCTTATGAGGAGCAGCTGGTGGAGATCTTGGATTGTAGTGACAAAGTTCACTGTAGCAAGACCAACCACCTTGTTAAAGAGTTGTGGAGGTTCCAAAAATATGAAGAAGCCATGTGGGATACTAAAGAGACTATTAGGTAGAATTTCCCACTACTTTTCTCTTGTTAGGGTATGAGTTGAATTTTTTGTTATGATATTTCTTAAGGGGGGATGAATATAATGACCCGAACTTTTGAATTTTATTTTTTTTCTTGAAAATGTATGGTTTACTATGTCGTAATAAATAACACTGTATAAGTATAATTTAAATTTAACCAACATGTTTATTACTGTTATATGATCATTTGATAATATGACCATTGGAAACAATAATAAATTTTAATGTTATAATTATTTTTTATAAATAAAAATCATGATGGATAATTAATATAGAAAGAATAGTTGATAGAATATACCTATAGAATCACACCATAAGAAGCCCATTTTTCGAAGCTTGTGAAGGAGGTAGCGTCATTGGGTATTTCTTTGGACCATGCCCAAGCCGAGGTTCAACAAGTTAATCTTGAATGAAATCATGTATATGAGAAGTTCAAGTTGATAGAAATCACCACTCAGGAAATATTGTTTATGCTGACCCAAGATTATATCACCATTACACCCCTTAATCTTAGGTCCTCTGCAGGTGTTATAATGGGTTACGTAATGAGTCCATAGTTACATTGTGTAATCTATTTGAATAAATAAAATTATTATTATGATGGAATAAAAATTGGTTTTAAATTTCAAATGTCAAAAATTAATCTATGATGACTTTTTAGTATTCTTCTAAGATATTTCATATTATTGATGAATATTGAATAATAGTATTTTTTAAATATTATTTTTACATTAAATAATAGATAATGTGAAATTATTTTAGAAGAATAGACATCTATAATTGTGATCAGAAAGAAATTTAATGTCTGAAAAGATCAACATAATTTTTGGTGAAGAGTAACTTGTAAATAGTAATATTACCCTCATGAATAGTAATTTGACCAATGGAATTGTAACCCCACTTAAAGAATTTTAAATATAATATATGAATCTTGAATGGTAATGTGATATAATATTATAGATAAATTACTGTTTTAGAAATTATCGGTTAAGTACTGTTATTTTTTTCGAGAAAATATTTATTTCACTTAAAAATTAAATTTATAATATTTAGAAAATTATTTTCAAAAAATGGATTTCATTTTCAAATTCATAACATTGATATTATGTTTGGGCGAATATATTAAAAATTTATAATATGTTTTGTTTTTCAGTGAATAGTAAAAATAATGTTTTTGAGTTTTCATGACATCATAAGGATGTAATATTTAATTTAAAATTAAGGTAGACTCATTTGGGTTAAAATATTATATGATGTGTCCCACATTTCCAAACCAATGGGAAAAACCCGCGGGAAATCCCATGGTATTGAAAATACCACAAACGAGGTGTCCACAAAAATTAATAAAAAACTCCATATACATTATTATAAACAACATTACATTGATTTTTTTTATCCTAAATAAAAATTCATCTTTCATAAATTTATGCTTTTTATACCTCCCAGTGTGTTCTCTAATGTTTTCCACAATCCCTCAAGGTCCCGATCTTAGAGTTTTAGAATTTTTTCTTCTAGGTAAAGGAATTCTCAATTTCTCTTTTCCTTTCATGTTATCTTTTATGTGATATGGATTTAAAATATACATACCATGCTATAATTTTCATTTTATTCTATCCCTATAATCTATTATGATTATTTTAAATTTTTTTGACCCCTATCCCCCCTCTTTTTAATATTTATAAAATCATGTTTAATACCCGTTATGCAACATAATTTTCGTCTTTAAATCTCTCTTTTTTTCTCAAGAAATTTTTTTATTTTATTTATATGAATACCAAACCCTATATATTTTACATGTGTATTCAGTAATACATAAAAAACGTTACTTTATTCTTTAATTGAACTACATAAATTCCACATTCCCTTTCTGTGAGTTATAGATGACATAATGATCATGTTTTTAAGCACATTTAAAAAATGCAATTATTTTGATATGAAACACATTTATTTTATTCTATTTGGTTTATTTATGAAATGTTTGATTAAAATATATATGGATCACATGAAAATAAATACATATTAAGGGCGATTCCAATTTGTTCTCTAATTCATTGGGTAAAGAAATTAATCTATAGAGATGATAAGTTTTACAATACCTAGGTGAATAGCCTTGGTAATTTTTGTGACACCATGGGAATGGAACATGGTGAAATTTTTCCGAATTTATAAATTGAATGTTACAGCCACATATTCATGATATTATTCAAGTTATTATTACAATGATATTCCACTTTCTCAATCCTTAATAAAATTCCTCATTTTATTATTGATATTTTCAAAGTTTACATGTAAACCGTTTCACTTGTTTTCCCTTACTGGGCCTTCTGCTCACCATTTATTTTAATATATATCCCCAGTTTATAAGATAATATAATTTTAAATTGGAGGAACAATTCAATATTCCTTTAACATGTATTAAATATGTTATATGTTTTAATATATTATGTAAATTATTTCACTAACAGTAGAATTTAAAGATCCTATGTTTGTAAAATATCATGTAATGTTATGTAAAACAAAGGCGGGATTCAATAAATAGTATACTATTTATTTTCATAAAAATGATAGTAATTATCACTTGGTTATTATTACAATTATAATATAATAATTGTGAACAAATTATATGTTAAAAATCATAGAATGGACAATATGTCGTTCGTGTGATGAATAAGTAAAATAAAAAAAGAAATACTCATTCATTCTGTAATACTAGAATGAATGAACACGTTGAAATTTCCTATGGTCTATATGAGTATCTAATAATATTGATATATAGTGACTTCATTTTATATTTATGATTATCATTGTAAAATCTATCCATCCCTTGATGCACCATTTCTCCCCATTTCATAACTTTTAGATATCCCAAATAGTTTTAATATGAGGAGGAGCATTCCAAGGAATTGGGTGATTTGAATTATCCCAAGGATACACCAAGAGGGATTAAACTCTCATGACTTGTCCCTCATGTCCCATGCCATGACTACACCAAGCCTGCCTTCCACAGGCCAGGGGCTGGCGACTAGCACTGAAAGGTGTATTCCCTATAACTGGGAAGGCATTGCCTTTATATCCTATAAACACAGTCAACCAAGCACACAACAAGATATGAACACAAGTAAACTATATAAAAAATTAGTGATAAAAGTAAAAGGGGCCTTAAATACATTCCCAACTATAAATATACAAGTAAAACTGAAATATAACTGAATGAAAAAGGAAAACAACTACTGGGTCATCCTCCGAGTTTCCTACCTGAAGGGTAGGTATAGATACCCTCCTCAGCACTCCAAGTCTGTCTTTCTCCTCTACGTACCGTCACATCGTATGGTCCACCACTGGGCACCGTCCAGTCCTGTTATCCTCAGCCTCGATAAACACTGTCTGTCATCTGCACCGAACACAACAAGGTGCGGGAATAGCCCGTGCAGGGGTGAGTATAACGATACTCCGTAGGGTTCTCGAGACACTCAAGGTCTCACTAAATCCACAGAAAAAAAATCAAAAAGCAATTAATCCAGTGAAAACCCTACTTAGGTATATGACCATACATATTCCTACATTATCAAGTATACCCATCTCAGTCATGAGGAAAGACAGAGTCCAAATCAATAGCCCAAAGATCATGTATTCCACTAAGGAAAGAACACTACGAAGGAAATTACCACACATGTATGCCACACAAATGTATACCACCAAGGTATTACCACATAGAAAAAAGTACCACACAGGTAAAAAATCATCTCACACCAGGTAAAACTTAAGTACAGTCGTAAAAATGGTTATATGTAATTACTGAATCATATTACACTCTTAAGAGGCTCTACTGCTGACCCACATAAGAATGCCCGGTGTTGATCCACAGAGGATCACAATAGGTGCTAACCCAAATAGGATCGCTTGGTGCTGACCCACAGAGGATTGATCAACATGCTGACCGATACAGGATCGCTCTAGGTGCTGACCCACAGAGGATCGCTCGATGCTGACCCACACAGGATCGCTCTAAGTGCTGACCCACACAGTATCGCTCTAGGTGCTGACCCACACATGATCGCTCAGTGCTGACCCAAACAGAATTTCTCTAAGTGCTCACCCACACAGAATCACTCTAGGTGATGACCCACACTAGATCGCTCGGTGCTGACCCACACATGATCGCTCGAAGTGCTGACCCACATAGGATCACTTTACATTCTTCACGTCAGAGCCTGCTATTATGTTCCCACACTATGCTCGCTCGTCTTCCAGAGGATCTTCTCCACAAGCTACTGGTCGATACTCCGACTACCACGAAGTCCCACGAAGAAGATTCTCAAAGGAACTCTACGTCATAGGGGTCTCAACGCAATAGACGACGCTTCATTCAAACGCTCGATCTGTGAGTTATTAGCCTTTTTGTCCTGAGGGCCCGGTTGGATTCGTGCTCGATCCAACCTGACCATTCCCCAACATTATCCAAAACACTTGTGGGGAATACCAAAGGTACCGTCTCCCCCAAATGATTCCAACACCACTAACAGTTCCTCAAACGGATGTCTGGTGCCAAAGTTATGGACCATGTAAAGTATAGAGTCATATTTGGTCCAGGTCCGATCTGACTCGGTCTGACCGACTCGGCCCAGCCTTCTAGGTGGCCCGACCAGGTGGGTTTGCCCTAGTTGGATACGAGGTCCATGAGGCCACGGGGGTGCTGCGGGGGCGCAGGGAGGCTCGGTCGCGGGGGCGCCACGAGGACGCTGGGCGGCTCGGCCGCAGGGGCGTGAGGAGGCTCCGCCGCGGGGGTGCCACATGGGCATGAGGTGGCTCTCTGTGGATGTGCCATGAGGGAGTGGGGTGGCTTTGTCATAGGGGTTCCGCATGGGCATGGGGTGGCTCAACCGCGGGGGTGCCGCGTGGATGCGGGGCGGCTCACCCGTGGGCGGTGTCGTGAGGCCGCGAGGCCGCGGGGCAGCTCGGTTTTGAGAGCGGAGGCCCTGGTGCAGCTCGACCGGGAGAGTGGAGGCCGCGAGGTGGCTCGGCCGGGAGGGCGGGGGTTGCAGGTTCTATGGGGCGGCTCGTTCGTTGTGGCACGACGAGGCCGTGGGGCGGTGCGACGAGACCGTAGGGAGGTGATGTTCGCGGATGGAGAAGCACCGCGGGGCGCAGAGGCCGCGGGTTGGTGGGGTGTGGTGCCTTCGTCAGTGATTATCGAGTTCCACCAATGCCAACTGCCAGCACCGGTCAATGTCACCAAAGTATCCTTCTTTCATCACAAAGGATACACCATTTAGGAAGAATGGCAGTGGGTTCGGGCCATGTGTGTTTGGCCCGCACCCTCTACGTTAGAACGGTAGCAAGTGGCTCAACAAGAACAAGAATATCAGGAACGGGTAAAGAAAAAAATAATTCAAACACCCTCCCTACCTCATTTTTTGGATTAGTTGAATATTTTCCATTGGGAAGGTAACGATGTCATTGGGAATAGATCGACATTGGTTAAATCAGCATTTCCTCAATCATCAGTTCGTTGACATTGAAGACGTTCCTCATCAAAGAGTTTCCCTTGAAAAAGGTCTCAGTCAAAGTTAGCATTCTTTGCTGGCGTTCTTCATTGAAAAGCTTTCTCCCAAGGCTCATTCCTCCCAATTCCACCAAAAATGCCAATTATCCAACATAATAGATTATGTTTTCTATTTAGTTCGTTGGAATAAATTCCAAAACGCTTAATTAATTAACTGAGTTGGCATCATAAATGTTGGATGATTTGAACATTTTCCCCCACATTTAATAGGATGTTTGAAGGTTTCTCCCATTAAAGGGGAGTTCAATGGGGGTTTATAATCGAATGGTCCCCACCAACATAACCTATCCTGGGAGGTTTAGTTTAGGTTGTCCCCACTTGAGAAAAATTCACATGGGAGTTTTAAAATAAAATAAAAATAAAATGTAACACAATTTTATTTTATTTTTATTCTGTCAAAAATAAGTGAAAAACTAACTTTTACCCTCATCCTACTGCAATCAAGGATGAGGTCTCCTTAAGAGAAAACTGGTGATGCGAGTTCGACGGTGTCCTCAGATATCAATTCCATGCACCGGTTCAAAAGATAGAAAAACCCGCTAGCACGTTTACTGAACATACCCAAAAAAATTCTGAAATTCATTCCGGGCACACCGTGCATTGGAATCTAGCACCATAAATTTTTTCAAACTCATAAAATTACCATTTAATTTAAAAACATTTGCATGGAAATTTTGGGTCTTTACATTCTCCCCACCTCAAGGCTTTATGTCCCCTTAATCCTCAACTCAAAACTAGGAAAACAAGTGGGGGTACTGAGCATGAATCTATGCCTCCCGCTCCCATGTACTCTCATTGAGGTTCCCATGCTACCAACGAATGCGTACCAGATGTATCAACAACCCATGAAGGACCTACTCCTATTTATCCTCAATCTTCACTGGAACCTCCATAAATTTCGCCCCATCATCGATGTACAGCACTCCGTTGTCGATGACGTGGGAATGGTCATGCACGAATCTACTCAGCTGGGATACGTGGAAGATATCTTGCACCCTGTGCAAATGAGGTGGAAGAGATAAGCGGTAAGCCACCACACCAACTCTACTGTGGACCTAAAGAGGTCTGATGAACCTCGAAGATAACTTTACACCTCGGCCAAATCTCCACAAACCTCATCAGGTTGAGACCCGTTGAAAGACGTGGTCACCATCCTCAAACTCTATAGGTCTCCATCTCCTATCAGAATACGACTTCTACCTGCTCTTTCCAGTATTCATAAGCCCTTGGATGATCATCACTTTATCTGTGGTAGCCCGTACCATCTCTGGTCCCACTAGTGCAGGCTCCCCTGGGTCAGTCCAACACATAGGTGATCTGCAAGGTCGTCCATACAACACCTCTAAAGGTTCCATCCAAATGGTGGAGTGATAACTATTATTGTACTAAAACTACCAAAAAGGAATGTGATCCTCATAGCTAAGACTGAAGTCGAGGATACAAGCACAGATAATGTCCTTGAGGGTTTGAATGATCTGATCAGTCTGGCCATCCATCTGAGGATGGAATGTGGTGCTCAAACGAAGCTGCGTGCCGAAATCCTCATGCAACCCCTTCCATAGCTGGGAAGTAAAATGAGCATCACGATTTGAGACAATCGTTGAGGGTACCCTATGTAACCGCACAATATCTTTCACATATAGGCATCCCAAGATCTCTACTCAACCCTGATATTTGATCGGTAGGAAGTGGGCCGACTTGGTGAGTCATTCAACGATCAACCAAATAGGGTCATTTCCCCTAGATCTGCGTGGAAGTCCTATCATGAAGTCCATGGATATCCCATCCAACTTCCACTCTGGGACCTCCAAAGGCTGAACCAAGACTTCTGGTACCTGATGCTATGCATTCACTTGCTGATAAGTGAGGAACAGAGAGACAAACTCTGCAACTGCTTTCTTCATTCTCGACCAACAGTGATGTTGTCGAAGATCTTGGTACATCTTCTTTTCTCCTAGATGCACTGCTAGAGGGGATGTGTGGAACTCCATCAAAACTTCCTCATGAAGTGACACTAGTACCATGGTACATCCTCTAAAGAAGATGACGTGCTCCCCACCTTGAGGATATCCATTAGGTGCATGTTCCGTGGATATCTAACCAAGTCGCGTCTCATTGTGATCATCCCCACGGTGCGCCTCCCTGACTCACTAATGTTGCGGGGAGTGATTATAAGAAACTGAAGAAAAGCTGCTCCATCTCTAACCACAAAGGATATCTGCAATGCGGCTAGCTGCTTCGTCGCCTCGCCTAACAGCTCTATACCTGACCTCCTACAGAGTGCATTTGCAACAACGTTCCCCTTACCAGGAGTATAGACTATCTCAAAGTCATCATCCTGGAGGAACTCAAGCCAATGTCATTGTCTTAGGTTTATGTATTTCTGAGAGAAGATATACCAGATACTCCTATAATTAGAGTAGACTGTAAAATGCTCGCCCATCAAGTAATGTCGCCACATCTTCAAGGCGAAGACCACTGCTCTTAACTTTAGGTCATGGGTAGTGTAGTATTTCTCATTCGACCTTAGCTATCATGAACCATAAGTGATAACTGCTCAATCCAGCATCAGGACACATATGAGACCGGTCCCTGATGCGTCACAGAAGACTACGTACCCTACACCTTCCTCTGGAATCCTCAAGATGGGGGCGCTAGTCAGCCTCTACCTCAGCTCCAGAAAACACTATTGGAATCTAACCGACCACATGAAGGGTTTCCCCTTCATCATCAACACTGATAGTTGTGTTTCAACTCTGGAGAAATCTGGTACAAATATCTGATTGTATCCAGCCAAACCCAAAAAACTCTGTACCTCCGCCAGACTCCTTGGTGGCACCAAAGAAATTACTTCATCAATCATCACATGGTCCACTGCAACTCTAGACTCTGTTATGACATGTCCCAAAAAGTGAACCTCTTGGATCTAGAACTGGAACTTCAAGAGCTTACCATAAAGCAGGTTCTCTCGGAGTGTGTCCAAAACCATCTGAAAATGATAGGCATGCTCATCCTCATTAGTCGAGTAGGCCAGAATGTCGTCGATGAAGACTACAACAAAGCGATCAAGGTATCACTAAAATATTATGTTCATGAGTCCCATCAAAACTGCTGGAGCGTTGGTTATGTCGAATGGAATATCCATGAACATATAGAGGTTGTACAAACATCATAATGTCATCTTCTACACATCCTCATCTCATACTCTGAGCTGGTGATAGCCCGACCTGAGGGCTATCTTCGAAAACCACCGTACTCCCTTCAGCTGATCAAAGAGGTGATCAATCCTCAGGGGTGGGTAATGTTTCTTCACGGTCACCTGGTTCTAGCACCGATAATCGATAAATTGTCTCAAGCTCCCATCCTCCTTCTTGGCGAATAGAATCTAGGCTGGCCATGGAAAAACACTGGGCCAAATAAACCCTTTCCCCTGTAAATCCTCCAGCTGTACCCGCAGATCACAAAGCTCCGCAGGAGCCATCCGATACGCTGGTGTAGATATTTGTGTTGTCCCAGGGTACAAGTCAATGTAAAAGTCCACCATTCTGTGAGGAGGTAGAATCAAAACATCATCAGAGAATACATTTGCTTTCTAGTCCACAACTATAGGATAAATCAGTCTCTTCACATCAACCATTCCCATGTTAAGTCTAGCCAACTAATGAGTGATCGGCTGCACTATCCTCCAGGTAAGTTTATCCTTTGCTGAAAAGGGTCCCTTCTCGCCGGTGAAGGTATACCTGGTCCCATACATATGGACACACTGCACTTTGTGCCTAATATTGTTTATCTAAGAATGGATTGTATATAACCAATCCATACCCAAAATGACATCGTAAGGCCACGACGCCACTACTATGAGATCCAAGCAGATTATCTCACCTCCTAGAGTATGTTCGCACTGCTGGCACCAGTGAATAATTGTCGAATCCACTCCCATAGGAGTATCTAGCCATAAGGATCGAGCCAAAAGCTCCGTAGAAATCTCCGAGCTCTGAACGAGGGTATTAGAAATAAAATAATGACTGGAACCTTTGTCTATAAGTACTATAGCTAAGGTGGAGTAGACACAGATCATAACTTGTATTATCTCCAGAGCACCATGATCGTAGGCCTCAGATGCCTGGAGGTGAGCTCGCCCCTGCCCACCTGCTCCTTGCGGTCAGGGTGGACCTCCTGGTGGTGGTGGCGGTAACATCTCGAATCGTCGACCACCGCCAGTTGCACGACCAGCTCCACTGCCATATCCGCCTGCTCCCTGTGGACCTCCTTGGTCGATCCTATGTCTCTTCTTGGGCGGTCCTTTGACCATATTTTGATCATCTATAGGGTGGGTTGTATATTCAAAATCTATGTGACCTTGTCCGCTACATGCATAACACTTCCCGCTCCTGGAACGACCATCTTTGCCTCGGGTACCTCCCACAACCAACCCTAAAGCATGTGGTTGTTCACCTGTAGGTCTGGTCCTTTTGGACCTATGTGCCATCTGTCTACTACAAGATAAAAAAGACTTCACTATGTGATGATTGGTGGTGGGTCTCGCTGTTGGTGAATGCTCAGCAATGAAACTCTCCACCAAGAGGGCTCTCTCTAACACCCCCGTCTGCATCGGGATGCTGAGTGAAATCATCAAAGCCCTGATCTCTTGTTAGAGCCCCAGGTCAAAGGTCCAGGCCCTGAAGAATGGGTCCTGCAAAAAATATGTGGAGTATCATAATAGGTCAGTGAACCTCGTTGAGTACTGATCCATAGTCATACAACCCTACTACTAATGAAGTAGCTCCGGAATGTGAAATGTGCGAAGAGTTGCTAGGACAAACTCTACCCGAAACAGGCTCTTGAAGTTTGGCCAGAGAAGTGTCCCTCATCACGATCCTAGAGTATCAAGGTCCACCATCTTCCTGTTGATGCCTATATAAGGCTGGTGGAAAGGATCACCATGAAAATGGATTTTGTCCCTACCAGTCGGCAGACTCTCACTACATCCTCCAACCAATCCTCAACTGCCTGTGGGTCCATCTCTACACTAAAAATGAGTGGCCTTTGGCACTGGAACTCGTGAAATGCGCTCAAAAGACATGCACCATCTACTGTTGGGGACAATGGAATCAGTTTCCCAATGGGTAATGGTACCGCTGGTGCCTCTACTAGAAAAGGTGCATACACTGAGGCCTCGTCGCTCGGTGGGCTGTCAGTGCGTTCTACTCTCAGAACCCTAGCTCGCTATCTTCGTGGAGGCATCCTGAATAGAAACAGGTGCGCCAAATTCAATAATTTATACCTGGTGAGTTGACTCAAAGAGTTCACAAAGAAGACTCTTGAAAACACAAACACAATCAGTGTTTTTGTGCACCGAGTCATAAATTAGAAGTCAGGGTCATGGTGTATGGATACGTCGGCCGACACACCAACAATGGATTCCTTAAACTGATAACCACACTCAATAAACTTAACACTAATTCTGTTAAAAATATCAGAGTCCTATGTTCTATGGTTGAACTGACTCCTCTAATACCAATTTGTCATGACCCTTCCCCCAGGGCCCTTACCGTGACTAATCCAAGCCCACCTTCCATAGGCCAAGGGCTGGGGACTAGCACTAAAAGGTGTATTCCCTATAACTGGGATACAATTTCCTTTATATCTTGTAAGCACACTCATCCAAACACACAAAAAGATACAAACACAAGTAAACAATATTAAAAAAATAGTGCTGAAAGAAAACTGGGCTGGAAATACAAGCCCAACTGTGATGATACAAGTACACCTAAATGAAAAAGTAAAACAGCTACTAGGTCATCCTCTGAGGTTCCTACCTGAAGGGTAGGTACATATCACCTCCTCAGCACTCCACGTCTTTCCATCTACTCTACGTACCTTCACATCGTATGGTCCACCACCGGTCACCATCCAGTCCTTGTATCCTAAGCCTCAATCATAGCTATCTGTCGTCTACACCAAACACAACAAGGTATAGGAATACCTTGTGAAGGGGTGTGTATAACGATACTTAGTAGGTTCCCTGAGACTCTCAAGGTCTCACTAGATCCACAAAGGATAAATCATAATGAAATTAAACCACTGACAACCCTTCTTAGGTATATGACCATACATATACCTATGTTATCAGGTATACCCATCTCAATCATGAGGATACACAGAGTCCAACTCAAAAGTCCAAAGATCAACTGTTCCACAAAGGAAGGAACACTACAAAGGGAAGTACCACACATTTATGCCACACATAAGTATACCACCATGGTATTACCACGTAGGAAAATGTTCCACATAGGTATGAACTCAACTCACACCAGGTATAGCTTAAGTACAGTAGTAGAGATGATTAAATGTATCTACTAAATCATCTTACTCTTTTAAGAGGATCTACTGCTGACCCACATAGGATCGCTCTGTGATGACCCACATAGAATTGCTCTAGGTGCTAACCCACATAGGATCACTTGGTGCTGACCCACATAGGATCGCTCTATGTGCTGACCCATATAGGACCGCTCAAGGTGCTATCCCACACATGATAGCTCTATATTGGCCCAAACAAGATCACTCTATGTGCTGACCGACACATGATAATTCTAGGTGCTGACTAAAATAAGATCGCTTGGTGCAAACCCACACATGATCGCTCTAAGTGCTGACCCGCACAAGATCTGTCTACATTCTTCACGTCACAACCAGCTACTGGGTTCCCCCACAATGCATGCCTGTCTCTGTTATGATTCGCTCTAAAAGCTACTGGTCAATACACCAACTTCTCTAATGTCCCAAGAAGAAGTATCTCAAAGGACCGTCATGTCATAGGGGTCTCAACGCAATAGACAATGTGTCATTCAGACTCCCATTCTGTGAGTTATTAGTCTTTTTGTCCCGAGTGACCGGTTGAATTTGTGGTCGATCCAACCTGACTGTTCCCCATCATTTTCCAAATCTCTAGTGGGGTATACCAAAGGGATATTCTCACTCCAAGGTTTTGGTCTCCGCTAACGGTTGGTCAAATGGACGTCTGGTGAAAATGTTATGGCTTAAGTAAAGTATAGCGTCGTATTTGGACTAGGTCCGGTCAGACACTGTCGGACCGACCTGGTGGGTCCGGCCTGACCTGTTGGGAGGCCTGAACTGCTAGGTCCAGACTAGTAATCCAGGAGGGCCATGAGGTCATGAGGGTCATGAGGATGTGGGGGTACTGCGTGGGTGCAGGGTGGCTCAGTCGTGGGGGTGCTGCGGTGGCGTGGGGTGACTTAGCCGCGGGGGTGTCACGCGTGCGTAGGGTGGCTCGGGCACAGAGAGGTCGCACGAGCATGGGGTGGCTCGGCCGCAGGGGTGCCGCGAGGGCGTGGGGAAGATCGGCCGTGAGGGTACCATAAGGTCACAAGGCGGCTCTGTTGTGGATGTGTCGCGAGGGCGCAGGGCCGCTCAACCGCGGGGGGTTCCGCGAGGCCGCGGGGGGGGGGGGGGGGGGATCGGCCCGAGCAGCTCTGCTGGGAGGGCGGAGGCTGTCGGGGGGCTCGGTGGGGCGTCCCGACTAGGAGGTCGGAGGCTACCTGCGGGGCAGCTCGGCCGGGGTGGCATGATGAGGATGTCGGGCAGCACAGCAAGGCCACAGGGCGGCCCGGTGAGTCCGTGAGGGGGTGATGGCCACAGATAGTGAAGCGCTGTGGGGATCAAAGGCTGTGGGGCAGCGGGGAGCCATTCCTTTTTCAGCAGTTCTCGAGAGTTCCATTGGAGCCAACCGTCGGCACTGGTCATTGTCACCCAAGTCACCTTCTTTCATTGTGAAGGATACACCATTTAAGAAGAACAGTGGAGGGGGCAGGCACTATTTTTTTGGCCCACACCCTCTACATTAGAGCAGTAGCAAGAAGCTCAATAAGAACAAGAATACCAAGAATGGGTAAAATAAAAAATAATTCAAACACTCTCTCTAACTCGTTCATTTGATTCGTTGAAGATTTTCCGTGAAGAAGGATATGAAGTCATTGCGATTAGATGGACGTTTGTGACGTTGGAGTTTCCTCAATCATCAGTTCGTTGATGGTGAAGACATTAATCATCAACGAATATCTCGTGGAAGAATTCAGAGTTGAAGTCAACATTCTTGGTTGGCGTTCTTCATTACACAGCTTTCTCCCAATTCCACCAAAAATGCCATGTAGCCAACATAATAGATAATGTTGTCTATTTGGTTCATTAGAATAAATTCAAAAAAGGATTAATTAATTATCTGAGTTGGTATAATAAATGTTGGAGGATTTGAAGAGGCTCCCAAACATTTAATTGGAAGTTTGAGGGTTTCTCAAATTAAAGGGGAGTCCAAGGAAGGTTTATACTCAGCTGGTCCCCACCACCATAATATCTCAAGGGAGGATTAGTTCAGGTGGTCCCCACCTGTGAAACATCCACATGGGAGTTTCAAAATAAAATAAAAATAAAATGTTACACCATTTTATTTTATTTTTATTCATTCATGAGTAAGTAAAAGACTAACTTCCACCCTCATCCTACTGTGGTCGAGGTGAAGGTATCCTTAATAGAATACTGGCACTGCGAGTTAAATAGTTTCTTTAGATTTCAATTCCGAGCACCAGTTAAATAAGTTTAGAAATTCATTCTGGGCACACCTGGCCACAGAATCACACACAGTCAATTTTCGTAGACTTGAAAATTTCCCATTTAATTAAAAATAACTACATGGAAATTTCAGGACATTAGATAAAATATTAGTTTCTCTTATGGGATCTTCTTCAAAATGTGTGGTTGGAGATAAGTGTTGAGGAATTTTCGAAATCATGGTATTTGAATGTTCTTTATTTATATTGTAATAACACCAATTGAAGTAACCCAGTGCTAGTATCTACTTTATTATTTTGGAGATAAATACATTTAATCACATCTCAATAGTCTAAATGTTTTCATATCCTTGAAGATCCATACACATACATGGTTCCATTATTAAATTCTTAATATAAAATGAAAATTATTCTTGAAATCTATATATTAAACACACTATCCTTATTCATGTCTTGGGGAAAAGGAATCAAATAATATTTTGAGAAAATATGTTCATTAATGTTTATGTAAAATGGAATATATAATGAATAAATATGCCATTATCATTATGGAAGTATAAATAATGAAAATATAATTATATCTAATTAATTAATTATAAACAAAATGCATCATCCTATAATATAAATTCTTTAATCTCATTGGTAATAATAAATTAATTCCCAATGATAAAAATTGATACTATTGGACATCTTGTTTTCATATATAAGGATATCTATCTAGTAATATTATTTTTTCCCATATAGTTTAGAAAATGTTTAGGTGTATACTAGAAACATATTTGGTTCCATTTTACAAATATGTCTACTAAAAATCGTAGAAATATTAAGGGACCCAAGAATTATGGGCCCACCTAAACATATATATCCAATGAATTCCACATCTATAACATGATATATTTCACACAAGAACAATATTCCTTATAATCAAATATCATTATTGAGTGGAGAATTTATATTTTTAATGGTTTTCCACAAAAAATTAAACACCATTCGATATAAAAGACTAGATGTAAAATTATATTCAGTTTGGGAAACAACTATGTCCACGATACAATGAATATGGATATTTAACAAAATGTTAATATAAAATGATTAATGGAATGTGAATATTTCATTGGATAATTAATGACTAAAAAAATAATCATGAAAATGAATATCAGTACTTCAAAAAATAAAATAGCTTTTAAAACATATAGTGCAAAAATACAATTTTTATTATTAAAATATATCTATAGTGGTGTAAAATTAAAATAATAGGTTGTTGTCATTAATGAATAAAAAACCATTGAAATATTATTATAAAATTCATTTGGAAAATAACCATTCCCATTGATAATGTATTTCAAATAAATAAACATTACCGACCCTTTGGATAAAAATTTTATTTTAAAATAACATTGGAGTCATGTAATGGAATATCAAATGGAACGTGCAGTCATGATGGTGAGAAATTCTATTCAATACAAGTACCTTAAAATAATGATTCCATTCACATTTATAAAAGAAAACTCAAAAATTATATCATTTAGACAATAATGGGTAGATTAATTTTGACCCATTTTTTAAAAGGGAAAACATTTTTATATCATAAATAATAAATCATTTTAGAAAAAGAATATTTTTTTTGTAAATATCAATATGAAAAAATGAGCCCAATAAAAAAAGAGAAAAACCCATCTTTCCTTTTAAAGATTCCACTTTAAAGATAAAAATTAATTGAAACATTAATAATCATTAAAAAATTTATATTACTTTAACACACCGCAATGGGGTCTTATATACAACACATAAAATTAAATAGGTTCATAATTACAAATATTTCTCAATGTAGAGGAAATTGAAATGAAATATCTTACTATGATAATATAGTTGATATGAGAATTAATCGATGAATTAATTTTTTGTACCAAATTTTAATCCAGATTAAACAAGTATAAAGTAAAAATAATATAATCAAAATTAATTATACACATAATCCTAGAATTTCAATGACAATGAAATTCTAATAAAACCAAGGAAAATAATTTATGTTATGAAACACTCACCACATTCAAAAATTCAAAAAAAAAATAGAATGGATATAATAATTTAATTTGATACATAAAATAAAATCAATTATGAATGATTAATTAATAAAAGTTTAAAATGTGTAGCATATACCCCATATAAATGAAATTAAGGGCATAATATTAAAATATTTATTAAGAAAGGAAAAATGAGATAAAATCCATTTAATTTGTTCTATAGGTTCATTATCCTCCTATATAATAAATATAATGTTATTATAATTAGATATTATAACCATATTGATATCTATAATTTTATAAATTATCTATTTATAAAAGTTAACCACTCATTGATTAATAATTATTACTAATTGTCACAATTTTAGGTGATATACTCTTCATTTTGATTTTATGTTTTAATTATATAATTATAATACTTGTATTTTAATTATGACTTCTTCATTACAATAGTTTTTCCATGGTATAAATATCATATATATACAATATATAGATCTTTTTAGTAATCCCTAAAAGATTTAGATGGAAAAATGAATTTAAAAATTTATTGAAATGGTTGGCTGTACGTACGAAATGAGGCAGTTTCAAAAATTTAAAGACTAAAATGAAATAAAGGTGAATAATAATTAAATATTACAATATAGTTATTATATATTATATAACATATATTTTATTAAAATTTTCCTTGTTACCATCCATATAAATTGTAATAGGGAAATGGATCACATCGAATATTGTAAGTGGTAGTCCACACACTCACACGAGCGACATTATCATTTTCTAATATATTAAAAGGTAAAACATTATATGATATTATAGTAAAAGAAAAAAATTATTTTAATATATATAACATATACCAATTAGTTACAAATTTATAATCCTGAATGTAAAGTGGTGATAAAATTAAAATTAAATCGCTATGTGAATACGATAATCCATAATTAGGTACAAATGATATTTTTATATTTTATAGGAAAGAAAATAGATGGAATATGGTTTTCTAATTATCATAATAATATTATAGTATATTGATGACAATATATTTATTATTTTATGATGGTTAAAACACATTAAGGGGATGTAAAAGTATAAATAAACATTATAGTGTTGGTAAAGATGATTACCTCTTCTTAAGTAGACATTCTTTTGATCTTTTCATAAGGGAACTAGGGTAGGTATTTTATAAAGGTGAAAAAACTATGTCATGGGTAAGATAGTTTATAAACGTAATTGGATTGTTTTTACTGATGAATATGGCTTAAAGTGGTCCAAGGTAATGGAAGAATGTGTGTTTTTAATAATAGGGGGGGGGGGGATTCCCGTAATATCATAAAGTATTAAATTATTATAAAATATTTTTCTTACCAATCTAGCTCACCATTGATATAAATCATTTATGAAATAAGGATTAATCATAAAATTATAATCCAATAAAATTTGGATAAAATTTCATTGTGTTTTAAAACTTATTATTTAGTTTAACATGACTATTAACTCTTTTGAAAATTACCATATTATTAAAGTTTTCAACATTTTAAGGGTTAAAAATGCTTCTATAAAATGGCAAATTAACCATAATAAATTTAAATAAAAGGGAGATATTTTAAAAAAACTCTTAATTCTACTGTTAATATAAATTTTTTTAGATTCAATTCCCAAATGTGGCCGAAATTAATTTAAAATAAAAGTGAAAAACAAAATGAAAATCATATTTTCATAAAAAGACATTTTAAGTATACAAAGTTATTTATATATAAATCATCAATAAAACGGAATCCAATAAACCTATTTTTTTATTTATTATATAATTTATTTAATTTTATCTTTAATCCATATCAAAAATATATATCTTTATACATGCGTGAAATAGTAATATAGTTTTCAATAAATATTAATATTTTTCACTAATTAGTAGAAAAGTAATCATTTCAAAAAAATAAAAATAACCTTATTCATATTTTGATATGATTATATAATTTTTTTTTATTTCATTAAATTAATTTTATAGCTATGGAAAAATATTTTACATTATTTTATAATAAAATTAAGTAAAAAACATTTTAGAAAAAAATGAATTTTTGATGTAAAAAAAGTTACTAGATTTGGATTTTTAATTTAAAAATTAGTAATTAGTAAATTTCTATCTAGTATATAATCTATATATATTAAATAATTTCGTTATTTTTATTCATACACATGAATTCAAAAGATAGTTTATAATGATATTATTTATATAATAATATTTATTGGTTTGTTTAAGATTTGTGTTATGTATTTTTGAAAATATCAAAATATTATCTATATTGAGTAAGGAATATAAATTATTAAATATTTTCCCAAGTGAATAAAATAAAATATATTATAGAAACCCTTATTTATAATGGTATATGGTTTAGGAAATAATAATATATACGATATAAATAATATTTATATTTATGAAATATGTAATGTTTAATGATCATTAGAATACGAATGATTCAAAAGAATTTTGACGACCACAAAATTAATGAAAAAAAGAATCTTTCCTTGAAAAAACTCACCATAAAACCTCTAGTGAAATAATAAGGATGATACCAATACAAAATATACCTAGTGGATTATATTTAAAATAATGGTTTGTTTATTTGATGAATATAAATTCCATAAATAGTTTATAAAAACAATCATTAGGAAAATACACCTCCCAAAGTAAAAATAACTTTTAAGAAAGTAAAAATTGAAAACATATTAAGAAAAATAATTTATTTAGAAAGGGACATGTCAAAATTTAGAAGATATTGGAATTAAATCTACCTTCATGGTGATGAGAAATTTTGTACATGCAATGTACATTAAAACAAGGAATCTATTAAAAAAATCTGTAAGGAATATAAAAAGGTAAATTATTCAAAAAAAAGAATGATTATCTCTTTAAAAACATTTTTTAAATATTTATCATGGGTAAAATTTTATTTAATAAATCATTTTATAAATATAAAGTTATTTTTATATAATTTTTTAATGTATAAATATGAAAGAACAATATACCCAATCAAAATGGGAAATACGATCGAATTTCTTTTAAACAGATATCTAGAAAAAGAAAAAATAAATGACAAATTTAATAATAATTTATATATTTATATTCATTTTAAATACCTAAAAAAGCATTATATACACCATATAAAAATCTATACGCTCATAATACAAAATATGAAAAAATTTAGTGGAAAATGCAATGAAATTTCTTTCAATGATCTTACCATTGAGGTGATAATTAAACAATTAATTGATTATTCATAATAACTAAAAACTCATATATAAATGTTTAAATAAAAGATTAAATAATCAAAATTAATTGAAAAAAATCATATAATATCAAATATTATTAAGAATTAATATGACCACATAAAATGAAATTAGGTTGTTAAATTCTTATCATTTTTTAACATTAAATTCAAATCCCCATGGATGGAAAAAATTTAATTAAACCATAAAATTAACTTACTTATGATTTATCAATGATATAAAATATAAATATTTCAGTGTATACACCATATTAAATAAACTATGAGGACAAGATTAAAATATTCTTCAATGGAGGGATATGGTGATGAAACCTCATACCTGAGGTCCGATTTGTCATGTATGTTCTTTAACAACATGAATAAAAAAATAAATTGAATAAAATTTCATTTCATAATATTATTAATAAATATAATATCATATATGTACCTATTATATCATTTTATCACTCATTTGTTAATTACAATTTATTATTGTCTCTATTTTAGTTGTTAACTACCTTGTTTTCCATATTTTTTTTGATTCATTAGTTATGATCTTTGAAATTTTATTATGATTCCATAATATCAAAAAAAATATTCACGGTATAAATATAATATATAGTAAATAAATAAATATCAATATTCATATTTAATAAATAGTTGTATAAAAATTAATTACAACACTCATGGTGACAGTCTGTCATATGTACTCATGAACACTAATTTCAATTTTCAACAGAGGAAAATGAAATAAATGTTAATAATAACTAATATTTAATTACTAATTACACATCGTATATATCATATATATTCATTAAATGCATCTTTATTACTATCTATGTAAAGTTAAAACTAAAAACGGATCACATCACTTCATAGATGTGGTAGTCCACACACACACACATGACAATATCATTTTACTATGGATTAGAAGGTACTAGGGTATATGATATTATATTTACAAAATCATAGTTATGTCAATAATAATAAATATAAAAATTATTACTGTCATTATAACTATCCAACTAACGTGGTGGTGAATAATAGATTACGCCGTTATGTGGAGACGACAATCCATACATATGCCTGAATGATGTTTTCGACATTTCATCGAATGTAAAAAAAGATGAAATATGGTTATTCATTAATCATAATATCATATAAATGTATTAATTATACTACATATATTGTCTGGTAATTGGTACAATACATTAATTTAAATTATAATAAGAAATAATCATGGAAGAGTTGATAAAGTTGATTACATATTATTCAGTATACAGCCACTTGATATGTCAATAAGGGACATATGTTTGGTCTCTTTGAAGGAAAAAAGAATATATAAATTGATTGAGGATGTTTTTAAGGGGAATCAGTTTGTTTTGATCTAGTTATACATTTCAATTTGGTGCAGTGAAGAGAAAGGGAAGTTGTCATTTCGTAGTTGGGGGAAGCGGAATTCGAATAATTCCTTAATGTATTAAATTAATATAAATTATTTTTCATTCATAAATGGATATAAATTGAAATAATTATAATATAATATTATTATAAGTCTAAATTATCTCATCCAATTAATTTGTAACAATATATAATATATTTTCACCATTATCTTTTAGTTTTAACCTCCACTAACAATTTTGAAAATTAATAGAATATTGGTATTGTATACACATTAAGGTTTAATATTGATTCTATAAAATTAAAAAATACTAATAAATTGACCATGTATTTGTTTTATACCACATACTATTCATTTTGATGTATTTAGTAATTTCATAAAATTTAAATCAGTTAACGTAATATTATTTATTATAACATTTCATTAACGTCATTTTTATCACTATTAAATAATTTGAATTTAAATATATCATTCCAAAAAAGGGTATTATAATAAATAAATTCTCACATTAATAAGTGTTTAGAATGTTTTGTTTTCAAAAAATCCCAATTTTATTACGGAGAGATTGTTGAGAATATTACTCTATCTTTTTATCATAATTTTAAGGCTCACAAATACCCATGTTTGTTATTATAATGTTTTTTATCTTACATGTATTTCAGGAAATTAATATTCATTATTTACCTATTTTGTAATAAAACTAAATCATTTAATCCATGTGGAATATTTTACAATGTGTTTGGAAAACATTTTACCACTTTAGCGCATTCTAGAAACACTGTTCATTCTCTACCTGTTTGTAAATCACTTTATCATGTTATTACAACACTGTTCATACCCTACGTTGGGAAGGAAACTTATGTTCGGTATATAAAAAAATTATGGAAGAAGATCCGTATGTTTGGAAGGAACCTTATGTTTGGAATATTAGAAAATTATGGAACAAGAACCCTACGTTTGGAAGGAACTTTACATCGGGTATATCATAAAAGTATGGAAGTAAAACCCATCGTTAGTATGGAACGTTATGCTTATTTCTCAAAATTATGGATTATCAACCTTACTATTGTAAACATCTTTAAATTTTATCAAAATATATGAATCATGTAATTTTCATTTAGAATATGATAAAAGTATGGATTATATACCCTACATATGAGAGTTTAAGAGAAAAGTATAAATGATCAAACTTACGTTTTGAACCTTACGTTTAGAGAGATATTGCTATGCAGTTCAACCCTACGTTTGGCGTCAGAGATTTAAATTATGACTTTATTGAGCAACAATATTTATATGGATTATCCGACTGATTTCAAGCCAGATTAAAAACACGATTTTAAATAAATTCTTTAAAAAATTCAAAGACATTTATTTATGATTCAAAGGATCAATTTTAGAGGATATTTTCATGTTGATTATTAAGAGGAGTTAAAACTGCTCTGTTATTCAAGAATTTGAATATCTCGATTCTATAGGGAACATTTGTGGATCTAAATTTTAAGGAAAAGATTTTTTTATCTGTATATCTGTGATATTTCATTTTAAAAAGAGAGAGGTGAATCCTCGCAAAAAGGATCAGAAATATAAGATCTCAAATTATTTACTACTACAATATTTTACAAAGATATACGAGTCACATATCTATTGTTACCAAGATATATAAAACTCTATTTTTATGAAGATGAATAAGAAACATGCTGAAGATTCATATATTTTACATCATTTATCTATTGTGAATATACTATTGTTGATTTTTCTAAATTTATTTCAAGATCTTCTACAACCAGATTGGATCAAAACTACATATACATGAAGGTCATTCTTTATGAAGACGATGATCCTTCTACTGTCAGTTGCGTGTTGTTGTAACTTTGAAGAACAACTAGAAAGTATTTCTTGATAAATACTCTGTTTATTTTGAGTAATCAAATTCTTTTACTAAGTTATATATTTGGTTCTGTGTATGAACCAGAAGACTCTATTTTAGACTTAAAATATAAAGGTGTCAACTGCCCGCACTCAGTTGTGGATGACCTATTAATAAGAGGACCATATAGTGAAAATCACCAAGCTTATAGAGTAGAGCGTTGGTGGAGTGGACTAGGGGCCTTCTGTTCCTCAAACCACTATACATACTTGCATTCTTTAACTGCTTATTTTCTGCTGCATAAAAATTATGATAAAGATAACAGGATAGATGTGGCCATCTTCATGATTCGTGAAGAATTTGTAAGAGACACAATTCACCCCATTTTGTGCATATTTGGTATAACCCGATCCAATAATTGGTATCAGAGGAGAATATTTTTTCAAATCTATAAAAAGCTTATGTTTTTGTATTATACAATGCACAATGGCTGATACACAAGAGGGAATGTTAATAGTTTTAGCTCCATACATCAATGATTAAATTTATTGATTCTGGAAATCAAGTATCATTATTAACATAAAGAACCATGGATACAGAGTCTACTCAAAAAATCTAACACCCTCTGTGATTCTAGAGAAACCTGAAACCTGGAGTGCTAATAAAAAAGTAGAGTATGAAAGTAAATAAAAAGCTATGAATTCTATCATCTGTGGTATAGGACCAGATGAATTCAATAGAGTATCTCAGTGCCTGAAGGCTTCTAAAATGTGGCAGATAATTGCATTTTTCTATTAAGAAACTAACAATGTCAGATAGATGAGGTATGCCACCACTAAATTAAAATTTGACACATTTAGAATGTTTGAAGTAGAAATCATCACCTAGTTGAATGGATGTCTTACAGAAATTATGAATAATATCACTTCCCTGAGTGTGTCTATCTAACAACCAGACCAGAACCTAAATGTTCTAAGAGTATTACCACCAAAGTGGAATGAAATTTTGGAAGCTATTAGGAAATCCTCAAAAGTCAAAGATATTACAATGAGAGAGTTAATTGTAACTCTTATGATATATGTAGATGAGATGGAAGATGAAGAAAATGATAATAATGTTTCAATCAAAAGAAAAAAAAATACTTCTTCAAAGTTAACATCTCAAAATAAAAGAGAAAAATGAAGAATGAAATCAAAGTGAAATCAGAGAGTTCTGATTCATCTAATTTAGGTGTGGAACTATCTCACCTAGCGAGAATTTTTAGTAAATTATAAAAAAAGAATAAAAGATTAAAAAAATTGTTAAAAATGATGAAAAAGAACCAAGGGAAGTCAGATTCTATAAATGTAAAAGGATGGATCACATTAGACCTAACTATCCTCAATTAAAAAGAGAAAATAAAAAGGATTTTTTCAAAAACAATAATTATGAGAAGAAAGAAAAAAGTTAAATTAATTCTTCTTGGAGTGTTTATGAAGACTCTAGTAGCTCATCAAAGTCTGACTCAGAAAAGGAAGAATCTAATCTAAAAGAAAATATGTTTTTATGGCAGAAGCTAAGGAGGTACAATCTTATTACTCAACAAATTCTGATTCAAGTTAAAGTTGTTCAAATAATAAACATGTAGCCTACAATAATATTGTAGAAGAGAAATATGATTCCTTATTTAAGAAACAAAAATCACTGAAAAAAGTTCACACTACTATTTTAGGATAAAGAGATACTATAATAAAACAACATCATGAGTTAATTGAAAAATATAACTCATCATACACAAATTGTAATGATATGAAACTAAAATAAAAACACTAGAAACAGAATTAAAAAAAATAAAAAAGTGGAGCTCTTATTTTTACAAAAGGAGAAAATACACTAAATAAAATTCTTGGATAGAATTTTATTAAAAAGGAAATATAATGAAGATGTAGTATAGGTGATAAACCTCAATTGTGTAAGAACTATTTTTTTACATACAAAAGGTAAAATTTGAAACTACTACAAAACAAAAGGTCACATATCTAAAAACTATTATTTAAGGCAGCTGTAAATATGTGGGATTAAGAAATCCTTTATTGAAGGAAATTTATATGATTCTAGTGATTATATAAAAAAAACCTAGTATGGATGCCTAGGTCTTTGAGGGATAACACTAATGGACCCAACAAAATATGGGTACCAAAACAAACCTTTGTTTAAATGCCTTTGCTTGAAGCATGTCATTAAAGAAGAAAATCATTATGGTTTATGGATAATGGCTGTTCTAGGCATATGTGTGGAAACTCATCAAATTTTAGAACTCTAACTCAAAAATATGGTGCTCTAGTCACATTTGGTGATAATGATAAAGGTAAGATAATTGGCATTGAAACTATTGAATATCTATAAAAAGTATAAATCAATAAAGTACTCTGTTTACAAGGATTGAAACACAATATGATAAGTATATATAAACTCTATGATAATATATATTTTATTGATTTTTATAACAACTAATGTTCATTTTGTAAATATAAATTACTTCAATTTAAAGCACGCAGAACTAAAAATATTTATACCATAGACTTAAATTCATTGTGTAAACAAAAAGTAAACAACTTAACTTCTATGAAAAATGAATCATGGATCTTTCATAGAAGACTTAGTCTTTTCAATATATAGGCTTTACATAAGTTATCTAATAAACAATGTGTTTTTTATTTTCCTAGTCTCAAATTGGAAAGTGATGGATTCTGTGATGCATGTGAAATTGGTAAGACACAAAAATCATCTTTCAAATATGTTAACAAAATTGATACATCTAAATCTCTAGAACTTGTCCATATTATTTTTTTTGGACCTTTAAGAATATCAATATTGACTAGTAAATTATATGTATATTTTGTAGTTGATGACTATTCTAGATTTTATTGGATTTATTTTCTAAAAAAGAAAAATGATGCATTTAATATATTTGAAAGATTTTGGAATGATGTCTAAAATAAAAAAGGTTTTAAAATAATTACATTAATAAGTGATCATGGTGGGGAATTTTAGAATCTTGAATTTAATTCCTTTTGCTCAAATATGGGTATATAACACACCTTTAAAGCACCAATAACACCTCAAAACAATGGAATTGTTGAAAGAAGAAATATGACTTTTCATGAAATGGATATGAATATGCTAAATGAATATAGTATTCATAACCATTTCTAGGAAGAACCTGTAAGTACAACCTACTATATAATTAATAACATTTTAATAAGACCAATTTTCAAAAAGACACCCTACGAACTCTGGAATAACAAAAAACTAAAGTAAATAACTTTAACGTTTTCGGATGGAATGTTTACACATTAAACACCAAGAACAATCTTGGTAAGTTTGATCCAAAATATGATGAAGTAATTTTATTAGGATATTCAGCTACTTCCAATGATTATAGAGTATTTAATAAAAATTCAAGGATTGTTAAATAATTAGTTCATGTGAAATTTGATGAATCTGATCCTTTGAAAAAAAGGAAAGTCCAAATTGATGAATCTGACTCTAATGATAACATGAGACTTGAGAACATAAAATATGACATTGAAAAAGATTTAGACAAAATTTAGTTCCGTTCATAAGAACATGACATTGAAGAACCTAAAAGTGTACTACCAAGATAGTCTAGAACCCTTTAGAATCACCCTTTTGAAAATGTTATTGGAGACCTAGACACTAGAATAAAAACTAGAATAAATGTATGAAATATTGTAGAATTCACTACCTTTCAATCCCAATTAAAACACAAGAGATTTTAAGAAGACTTAGTTGAGGAAAGTTGGATGATAGCAATGCAAGAAGAACTAAACCAGTTCAAGAGAAATGAAGTTAGGAATTTAGATGACAGACCACAAAACTATACCGTTATAGGAACTAAATGGGTCTTTAGAAATAAAAAATATGACCAAGAAATAATAACTAGAAACAAAGAAATATTAGTAGCTAAAGGATATAATCATGAACAAGGTTTTGATTATGATGAGACCTTTACACCCGTAGCTAAATTAAAAGATATTATAATCCTTTTATCCTATGAATATCATATGAACATTAAATTATTTTAGATGGATTTTAAGTCTGAATATTTAAATGGTTACTTGTTGGAGGAACATTATGCTGAGAAACCTCCTGGTTTTGAAAATTTACAAAAAGCAGATTCTATTTCTAAACATACTAAAGCTCTTTATGGACTGAAACAAGCACCTAGATCTTGGTATTAAAGATTATGTTCTTTTATTTTGAAAAATTATTTTACTGTTGGGACTGAAGATCCAACATTATTTAAGAAAACTATTAACTGAAATATTTTATTTGTTAAAATTTATATTGATGATGTAATTTTTGGTTCAATAAATAAACAACCATGTCAAGAGTTTTCAAATTTAATGTAAAATGAATTTGAAATGAGTATGATGGGAGAATAAAATTTCTTTTTAGGACTTTAAATTTATCAAAATGATTTTGTATATGTTTTAAAAAAAATACATTACTGATTTACTAAAGAAATTTGGACTTGAAAACAACAACACAAATACAACTCTTATGTGTACTAATATAAAACTTGATTTCGATGAAACTGAAAATCAGATGACAACAAGATATATAGAGTTGTGATTGGTAGTTTATTATATCGTACTGCAAGTCAGTCCGATATATTGTCTTTAGTAGGTCATTGTTCTAGATTTTAATCTGATCCTAAAGAATCTCACTTAAGTTCTGTTAAAATAATTTTTAGATATTTAAAATGATGTTTTTTCAATCTCTTCAGTATCTAAAAAACTATTGATTTTAATTTAATTTTATATTCAAATGCTAAATTTGGAAGTTGTAGATTAGATAGAAAAACCACCTCAGGGACATGTCACTTTTTTGGAAAATCTTTAGTGTCATGGTCTAGTAAGAAACACCACCCAATTTCCCTGTCAATAGCCAAGGCAGAATATGTATCTGCAGGAAGTTTCTCTGCATATGTTTTGTGGATGAAAAACACTCTTAAGGACTTTGGAAGAAATTTTAATTACTCAACTATTTTATGTGATAATAAAAGTGCTATAAACTTTTCAAAAAACACTATTAATCATTCTATAACTAATCATATTGATATCAGACATCATTTTCTAAAAGATCATGTTCTTAAAAAGGATATATTTTTAGAATTTATAAGTAATGAAATTCAACTAGCACATATTTTTACTAAGCAACTTCCAACGAAAAGGTTTGATTTTATTAAGGGGAGCTATGTTTATTTATTCTTAAATGAAATTTCTAATATAATTTTTATTATTTAATTATTTTTTAATAAATTAAATTAATTGTTTTTAGAATAATTTAAAATTTCATCTGTTATGCTATAAATTTGTTGTCTTGTAAATTTTTACTTTTAAATAATGTAATAATTACTATGTATGTAATGACACAGGAATCAAGGATGTTAGAACTGTTTCAAATTGAAAACCATTTTAGTTTTTCAAAACCTTTTGAAACACTAAGAAATCCTTACCACCTTCATCTTCCTTTGACTAATCCTTCGAAAGCCTAATCCTTCAAGCCTTCAGAACATTGAAACAGAAATGGCCAAGGAAAATAGAATCAGGGACGGAGATGATAGTAATGCCAAGAATTTGTATATGTAATGAAGAATAATTTTATAGGGAAATGTAATTGACATGGAATGTCTATACTAAACCAATCTATTACTAAGGCAATCCCTCACATTTCAGAATCTCGAGAAAACATTCAGTGGAGAAAATACAATGTTTCTATATAAGGTAGAGCATTGTCACATTTTCAAATCTGTTCAGTTGATCCTTGGAGAAACAAATGATACCATATTTTATAAATTCATAGATCAGGATTTTTCAATTTCATATGTGTAAATAACTAAAATCTTAAACTACCCTCATTACGGAGTTCTTGATTTCGACTTAAAGAATATTAGAGTTAATGAACCTAATTTTGAGGACATTATGTCATTTTTATTTGGTTCTATAAGTGTAAGAAAAATTTTAGTGAAGGATATGGAACTAGATTAGAAGATTCTTGAAATGATTGTGCAAACAGGGATTGCCACTAGGATGTCATAGACGAAGAAGATTTTGTTTCTTGTCATGTACATAATGTTATTTCTTACGAGTGAAATCAAGTTGAATTTTCCAATATATATGGTAATATATATCAACTACTGCTATCAAATGGAGGGTAGAATGAACTTCTATCACTATGGAAGGATCATTTCAATATTACTGTTTATGTCTAATATGGTGAGATTAATAGATGCTAGAGTAAGATTCCATCATAACAATGTTATCAATGATGTAACTCCATGGATGATTGGATTCTTTTGGAGTACTTTTAAATGAGTCGATATTCTTATTGGAGCTGAGGAAGACCAAGAATCATCTCAGGGGGAGAATCCTGCTAAATCTATAGAAGGAATGGAAAATTATAAAGCAAGTGGAACATCAAGAAGATTATGATTTGAATCAGTTAATATACGTGATGATGAGTGAAGTAAAGCACGACTTTAGATGGAAATACATTGAGTGGCTTAAAATAGTGAGGATCATGTTCAAGCTAATACTGATGCAACTAAACCACTTCTAAGTTACATATTTTTTATAGAATCTATAGTACAACAAATTGAACAACCAACATTTTCTTAGGATGAGGTGAATCATCAAGTGGAAAAAGAAATTGTGCCTCAAACCACTGAAATTCCTGGTGAAGTTGATGTGACTAGATGAAAATCTACTCAAATTGAACAACCTACTGAAACTGTTCAATAGGAATTAGCTCAAGAGGAACCTGTATTAGAGGATATAGTCTTGGAGTAAATCAATGATGAAAATTCTCATAAGTAGAAACAACCTGTTGAAAATGTGAATCTATAAGCGTATCCTTCTAATGTTCATACAAAATTTATAAATGAATATTTTTATATGGATGTGTCAGTTCATGACTCTGACGAACAATCTGTTGAGAAACCATAAGAGAAAACTACAGATTAGAGATGCGATACAGAATCCCTAAATTTAGTTATGCTAAATATCGTTGATACTCAGAATAAGAATCAAGCACATGGTGCCTCTAATTTTGATAATTATCATGTGGAGGAGTTAATATGAAAATTTAATAAAGTTTAGGTTAAAAAATGATTCTTTTTGAAGAGCATTAGAGAAGGAGAGATAGAAGTTTCACATCAAGAAAGATATTTCTGTTTCAAAAAGTGAAGTGGATGTTTTTAAGATGAAGATGTTGGAAGAAGTTAGAAAACTAATATCTGAAGTTGTACTAAAATCAGATTTGGAAGAATTCAAAATTTTTATAAAACACCAACTTGAAACAATCATGGGAAATCAATAAAGTACCTCTAGTACTTCTCTTGATCTAAACAAAATATTCTAGGCCATTACAACAGTAATGAGCAATATGAATGTTAGATTGTAGGAAATTCAACATAACAACACTCCAATATCTATTATATTGGATTATCATAGTTTATTTTGATCAGTTTACATCAGATGAACCAGTGATCAATGTTTTTCTAAACAGATTAACAGTGAAGGTTAATCAGTTTATAGAGATATAAGGGAGGTTACATGAGTTTTTCAGAGTCAATTTGATTTATGATCTTCATCTTACTCAAAAAGTAAGAGGTCTCATAGTCCATCTATTAGATGGACCAATGAGAAGGTTGATAATGAAGATGACATAACTTAAGGATGTAATTAAGAGGTGTTGAAACCTATTTCACAACCATTTTAGCCCAACATTGATTCATGTTTGCATTTTTGTACTTGTATATATATTGTTAATAGAATATATTTTCATCTCATTTTCATATGTTTTGATTTGTTTACTATACTGTCTATCTTAAAATGATAGTAATCCAGATTCAAATATTGATAAACAGTTTATCATAGAATTTACTTAAGTTCAGTGCTATATTAAAAATTGTTATATTCCATATTCTATCATTTTTTTATATCACAAAAAGGGGGAGTAATTTGGATAAACACAACATTTTATTTTTAAAAATATTATTTTATACTTTTGAATATTTTACATAGGAGGATAGATTTTTTGGATAAACCCAAAATAATATTTTAATTATTTATAAAGGATAATATATTATTTTACATTATAAAGGTGGATAAAATGTAAAATTCTGAATGTTTTTATATATATATATATATGTAACTATGGATAAGAAACTTTTTATTTCTTCTTGAAATAATTTTTTTTAAAATTAAATATTGTTTTTATCTTTCCAAAATACTAAACTATATGAAATTATATTTGTATGATAATTTCATTGGTTATTTCATGGGTTTTTTGATCATAAAAAAGGGGGAGATTGTTGGTAAAGTGTTGTTTTCAATAAAACTCTATTTTATTTGTGGGATATTTTTGAGAAAAATACTTTATCTTTTTATGATAATCATGATTCTCACAAATAACCTTGATTGTTATTATAATTAATTTTATCTTAAGTGTATTTCTAGAAAATTAATATTCTTTATTTCTCAATTTTAGAATAATATTAAATAAGTTAATCTTGCATGGAATATTTGAAAAAATATTCGGAAAGGTTTTAGAACATTATCATGTTCTCGAAACACTAATCATGCTCTACGTGTTCCAAAATCACTTTAACGTGTTTTGGAAAAATTGTTCATACCGTACGTTTGGAAGGAACCGTACGTTCGGGATATCAGAAAACTATGGATGAAGAACCCTATGTTTTGAAGGGACCTTATGTTTAGAATATTAGAAAATTATGGAAGAAGAACCCTATGATTAGAAGAAACCTCACATTCCGGATATCAGAAAAGTATGGAAGAAAAACCCTACATTAGTATATAATGTTATGCTTGTTTGTTAAAATTAAGGTTAATAAACCTTACTTTTATAACCAACCTTATGTTTTATCAAAAAGTAGGGATCATGTAACTTTCATTTAGAAGCTGATAAAAGTATGGATTATATACCGTATTTTTGAGAGTTTATGTGAAAAGTATGGATGATCAACCTTACGTTGTGAACCTGGTGTTTAGAGAAATAATGCTATGCAGTTCAACCCTATGTTTGGCATCAGATATTTAAATTATAAGTTTATTGACCAACATTGTTTATATGGATTATCAGTCTGATTTCATGCCTGATTAAAAGCCATATTTTAAAGAATGTTTTTGACTAATTCGAAGCTATTTATTTATGATTCAAAGGATCAATTTAAGAGGATATTTTCATACCGAATATTTTGGGGAGTTACAACTACTTTGTTATTCAAACATTTGAATATCGCGATTCTAAGGGAAATATTTATGGATCTAAATTTGAAAGAAAAATGACTTTTTATTATATATATGTGGGATATTTTATATTACAATGATAGAGATGACTCAACTTAAAACGTATCATAAATATAGGCTCGCAAACTATTTATGAATACAATCTATTATAGATATATACAAGTCACAAATCTACTGCAACCAAGATCTATCCGACTCTGTTTTTCTAAATAAGAAGAAACATGCAGAAGATTATTCTATTCTACATCGTTTAACTATTATAAATATACTATTGTTGATGTTTTTAAATTCATTTCAAGATCTACTGAAACCGGATCAGTTCAAAACTACTGTTAACTAAAGATCATTCTTTTTGGAGATGATGATCCATCGACTGTAGTTGTGTGATGTTGAAACTGTAAAGAACAATTATAATTTATTTCGAAAAAATACTCTGTTTATTTTGAGTAATCGAGTTATCATACTAAGTTGTATATTTGGTTCTGTATATGGACCAGAAGGCTCTGTTTTAACCTTATCTTGTAAAGGTGTCAACTACCTACGCTCAGTTATGGATAGTCAATGGATAAGAGGGCATGGTAGTGAAAATTTCCGAGCTCTTGGAGTAGAGCATTGGTGGAGTGGACTAGGGGCCTTCTATTCCCTGAAACACTATACATCCTTGCATTCTTTAACTATTTATTTTTCGCTGTATAAACAGTTTGATAAAGATAAAAGGATAGACGCGACCATCTTTACGATTCATGAAGAATTTGTAAAAGACACAATTCACCCCCCCTTGTGCATATTTGGTATAACATGATCAAATAATAAAATCTTATATTTTTATAAAAAAAGTACAGAATAAAATAATTATATCTAGATAATTGTTTAAGAATTATAGCATCCTTTATTTTATTTTTCTATAAATTAAATAAATTTTGTTCTAGAGTCTCACAATCATTTATATTAAAATTATAATAACTAAAAACAATATATAAATTACCATGATAAAAATAAATCATTTACATTTCAATGTAATATTTATTATATAAAATAATTTATCTTTATATAACTTATATAATATTATATATATTAAAATAAGAAAAGTAACTTTTTTCATTTATCTCTCAATTTAATATTTTAATGTTCAAAACCAGGGACCGATTGTCACATAAATTAATATTTTAATATTTTAATGTTTAGGGATGAGATATATGTATCATATTAAAATATATAATATTTAATGTCATTTCTAATTATTTAATATATAATTACTTATCTGAATTACACAATTTATCCTTACATTGGTGACAATTATTTACAATAATTATAATTCATAATGTCTATAAATAAAATTCACCTATTTAAGAAATTTTGAACGCCAGATTACAAATATTAATTCTTCCATTAATGAATATATTCATGTATCATTAAGAGATTAATTAATGATATAATCCGAAAATTCAATGAAACATTATTTTTTCAAAAAATAATTTCTATGTATAACAATGTTTTTTTCCAAATTCAACATTAAAATTACTGAAAATGAACTCAATTATGTCATTTATAATTTAATAGTTCTAATATTAGTTTAAAACCATTTTTTAATATTACTGTGTACCCCCTTCAAGAAAAAAATATAGTTTGAAATAAAAAATAAATATTTTTCATTATTCCTTGGAAAATCAATATTTTCAGAAAAAAAACATGAAAAATCACTTTAAAATAATTTTGATAATTTTGTTTTAATAATAACATAAAAAATTTCAAATAATTTTTCTAAAAGAGCAAAAAGTTAATTATATTATTTTTTCAAAAAAATAATTAAAAACCATTTTTGAAGAAAACGTATATTTGATGAATAAAATAACTTCACTATTTATTGAGAGTTAATTTTCTATGTATTAATCAAAAAAAATTCATTGAGTATGACCTTTATATATATTTAATAATTTTTGAATTTCAATTTATGCACTCTAATTAATCATCTAGGATATAAATATCATTTTTTTAATTAAAAATATTTATTTGATTGTATAAGATTGGTGTTACTTGTTATATATGATTTTGAACATAATTTCCATTTAAAATCCATATATGTTACAGTTATTATGAATGGTTTTAGTTTAAAGGGATAAAGATATTGGTATTGTAGTTTCTAATTCCTTCCAATACCTTGAAAATTTGTTTTTAAATCCTTGAAACCCATTACCAGTGTAAAACCTCAACAATGAAGTTTAAAAGAATTCTGTGGTCGATAATTTTTTTGACACTCAACAACGAGATTTAAGTGAACTGTGGTATGCAATAATTACATTATTATTTAAATTTTAACATCATAAATTATCCAATGAATTTTAGAGTTTGAATACGATTATCGACATTAGTAACTTTATTATAATGACTATACTCAATAAAAAAGTGTTTAATAATTATTTTTAAAATATCATGCATTATGTTGTGAAATCAACTAGTGTTTAAAAATAAATTTTCAAAAAAATGAGTTTTATTATATTTTAGCGCTGTAAATTATTTTTATCATCTGTCACTTTTAGATTTTTTTAAATTTAAATTATTATTTAATTCCATATTGAAAAATAATCTTTGTGTAAAATTTTAAAATTTTTCTTAAATGATTTATTTTTCAGTAAATAGTTAATATAAAAAGTATTTAAAATATAATACATTTTTATCAAATAATATAAATTAAAAGACCCATTTTTTTTGAATTTTATTATAATGAAGTATTATCCATTTGAATTATAATAATATAAATAATTTCATTCCATTCATAAATATTTGTGATTATGATATAATTTAAATTTTACTCATACGAAAACATTTTCCTACAATTTATTTTACTTTGAGATTTATTATTTTATATTAAAATTTATTTCTAATAATTATTGCAATTGAATCTTTAAAATGTTATTCTATATTTTGAATCATAGGATTAAAATTTTATAAATAGGCCCCTTTTATATTTTGGTCATTATGAATTGTAACCACTTTAAAAAAAATTCACCTTAGTAAGGGTAAAAAAACTAAAACAAGATTAAAAAATTGAGAAATGATTTCATAATGATGCTAAAATTTTAATGTATCATATTTTATGAGTTTAGATTATCCATAATAACAAATGTTTTTAATATATGACTACATGGATCCTTTTTTAAGTAATGACCTATATAATATTGAAATAAATAAAATTACGAAATTACACTCTCTTGCGTTTAAATTCACATTATAATTTCAAATAAGAAAAAATTTAAGTTACAGAAGGATATTAATTTTTACGTAGTATATAATTAGTTTTATATAATGGTGATATATTTCAATTTTTACTGATCGTATAATTATATTATACTATTATACAATGCTGGAATAATGTTTATGCCAGTAGTCGATAAATGAAAGAAAATAAATTTAAAAACCTTATAATTAATGTATATGGATGTATTAATGTATAAAAATAATTTTACATTAAGAAATAATTTATTATTGATAGTAAATAGTGTTATATTATAATTAAATTACTATAATGATATCTTTAAAATCATATTATTTTAATATTTTTTAAATAAATTTAGTATTTTTTTTATGTTAAATAATATATATTTTTTAATATTATTTTGATATAAAAAAAATTCAAGAGAAATCGTAGGATGAGAAATTGTCTAAAAGTTATAATCGTGTTTTTTTATGATCTAATTGTAATATTACATGTAAAATTATAACCCTTCGTGATTGAAAAAGTTGTTTATACGGTTAATGATCTAATTGGTCAATAAGGTGGTTTAAAAAAATGATTAGTTTTAAAATAAACTATAAAATTTTCAAAATATTATTTTTGGATTATATATAATCTATATCTCATCATATATTTTAAATCCTAGCTACATGGTTCCTCATTCAAAAAAATGAATTAATTATGTTTAATTTTTTTTATTAATTATGTGTGTGTCCTTTCTTTCACATATTAAAGGACATTCTTCCTTTCTCTTATTCAAATAAAATTGGTCCACCTATATAAAAAAATCCAAATTATCTTCTAAACATCATTATCCATGAATTATATTTTCTATTTTTCATAAATTAATTTTCCAATTTTCCATCATAATGGATCTAATAGTGGTCTACACAAGAAGAGTTAATCTCCCTACCTGGCCTCTTTCAATTTGTTTATTTTTCTTTGTAACATAAATATATGGTATAAATTAAAAAATAAAATACTAATTATCTTAAATATAAATAATTTTTATTATTATTATTTATCAACAATTTTCCATATGCTTTCTATAAATATGAAAATGTTACGTATCGCTCATGCGAAATTGTGGACAAACACCTCTACATAGTGATATGATTCACTATCCTTCACCATAATACATAGTTAGTTGTTATGATGTATTGGATTCTTACCTATTTAATTTTAATTTTAAATATAACATTCTAATTGTAATATCATATCAACTCTTTCATCATTTAATTGATTATAATAATATAATGTTTCTCATGCATACGTGTGGAATACCACATTTATAAAGTAATTTTATTTGAGCCTCAATATCATTTCATATAGATAGTAATGTGAATAAATTTAATGAATATATATGATATAATTGATATAACATTATTATATTTTTTTATTTATTATTTATAGTTATTTCATTCAAACCATCTAAAATTTTAAATGTTACTAATGCATACATATAATCTATCTTCTCCACAAAGTAATGTAATTAATTGTTCATCACTATATAATATAAATAATTATGAAACTATATTTGATGAATTAATATGAAACTTATTTTATTATTCATATTACTTATATAATGAGACAATGAACAATGTGCCTGTAATAGAACCACTAATCTAGAACATATAAGAAAAATGATGAAGTTATCACCTAGAACCGTGATTTTAATAAATATGTAAATAAACCATGGAAGATATGTTATATGTAAATCATATTTGGTATGACATGTATGAATATAGTATTATAATATATTTAAAATTATAATATAATTATTATAATCGATACATGACTCTATAAAAAGAAATACATGATATGACATTATGTATTGTCATCTCATTTTAGTTTATGTGGGACATATTCCATATTCATCACATATTTCTCTTGTATTGTGTATATAATTTCCAGGAATGTGTATTATGATTTCTTTCATGAATTTTTTTGATAATTATAAATATATCTAATTTAATTACTTTCATTAGGATATGATTAAAATATTAGAAAAGCAGAAAGGGATTTATTTTTAAATAAAATTTTAATGAGGACAGTTTGTACCTGAATTTCCATTGAGGGAATTACATTATTATTAATTCATAGACTCCCCTTAATTGTATAATCATTTGGTTATTTTTTTAATTTATATGTAATGGTAAAATATTTATATCTTTTGTAATCAAATTTGTTCAAAAAATTCTTGTATGAAAAGCTTAATTTATTAACAGTCATTCGATTGGGAAAATATATCTTCCATAGTCATGTATTCTAAATTGTTTTAAATAATTATTTGTTGAAAATTATTCCATTATGGTTTAAATAATATATTACCCATGCTTGAATTTTTATGATATTGTATAAAATTAATCTTATTTTCATTTTCTAAAAAAAGTTACCTTCACCAAAGAAGTTAAAATCTTTTATTTTAATTATCATGACATGAATATAATTTCCTAGAACTATGACCCCTCAATAACTTCCAAGCTTATTTAAAGGTTTCCATGGATCATTTCAAAGAATACATATTCATTAATATTTGTGACATATTTTTATTCGAAATAAGGGACTTCAAAATAAAATTGTATTTTCTTATTGAGCTATTCCAATTGTCTTCTAAAGAAACTTTTCTTCAAATTTATTTCCCTTTTATGTTATTATTTCTATACTGGGGATATGATAAAATGATACAATCCATATTCTCTCTCTAAATGTTTTATGAGTGTGAAATTGATAATTTTAAATATCTTATTTATTTTATATTGGTTATGGTATAATGAACTGATGAAATATAATGGAAACATATTTCTATTAGATAGGTTATTATATGATGATATGCCGTATGTATTATTTACATCTAAAAATATATATGTGGTTTTAATTATGTTATGGGAGGGAAAAAATTATATATACATATAATTCATTTGAAAAAACTTTATTTATAGTGATATTATTATTGTGGAAATGTTGGTGGTCTCGATCCACTAAGGGAAATATGTAAGAATGCTTAATCCACTACGATATAGGACACAAGTGGTTATTACCAATCCTATATGTATTAGAAATACATGATGATTCATAATAAACTCTGATATAGAAAATATCTACTAATTCGTGATCTCCTATGTTACGAAGGTACTTGTTGTTAACCATGACATATGATACATTTTCTAATCCTATAATGGTATTAAACTCTTATGACATGTTTTCAAGATTATTATTTTATCTTATGAATCATGATATATTTATGATGGCTATTCACTCATATTATTCACATCATTGCGATGAAATTTTTTACACCATAATTCAAGTTTATGATCTATGAAAAATTGGTTCTGAATATTTTATGTTGAGAGAATTATCTCATACCCATATTACTACATTATTCATGTATGTTATAATCTACCAATGTCCCCCATGCCTTCCCTTATTGAGAATATAAGATCACTATTCTGTAAGTATACATTACTTAGGTTATTAAGAATGGTTTTAAGAAGTGAGTGTAAGAAAGGGTATAATGTCAGAAGGACTTCATGGAACATTTTTAAGATCATTCATTAAATTATATATTTATTATTCTAGTGTCCATGTACAGAAAGGTTTTTTAGTTTTAGGTTTTTATAGTTATGATATGCATTGAATATTAACATATAAATTCATTTAATATAAATCAATGTTTTTACTGGGTCTTTTCATATATCATTATAGTATAATTATGTTATTTAATGATATTATCAATAGATAACATTTAAGGAAAACAATAGGTGAAATAATTTGTACAGGATAAAAACATAATTATTTTTAAAAGAAAAATAAATTGTTTTTAATAGAAATACATTTATGTTTGGATAATACAAGTTGAAGTGGCTCTTGAATAAAGGAACATATGGATATTAACACTGAAAAGATTTTTCTGAGTATATATTGTCCATCATTCTAGTGCAAGGTGAATGGTCCCTTACTGCACACCTTTTTTCAATAATCATGGTGTATATTATTGGATAATTAAAATATTCATTATAAACCATTATAAAGGGTTTGAATTGATAATGGACATAGATAGAATTGGTTAAAACTAATTGGTTATAGAATAAAAATACAATTTAATTATTTATATTTTATATGAATTATATTTCAAAATTATATGATTACTGGTTATGATTTTTTTTCTCACAGTATGATTTTTTTTCTCACAGTATGATTTTTTGATTTCTCAATGGAACAAAATGTGGTAGATAATTGAATGATTTTTTTTATTTGAAACCAAATTAATTGAGAGTTGGAATGTGAAAGATTGTGATAATTCCTATTTATTATAATTTTTATTTTAAAAATAACATTTACTTGGGTGAAATTCAAATGGAAAGTAACAAGATAAAATTTTTGTTTCATGGGATTTCATTTGATAAAGAGTGCAGAGGAATGAAAATTTTTCTTCTTTCATTTCTTGAATGTTGGTAGAAGAACCCCAAATATTGTATAATAAGAATAAAATATTTTTCATGTGTGTAAAATAAGGGTGTAATAAATGTAATTTCATATTTAAAATGAAGTTTTTGATGGAGTAATATGAGGTTATTTTTATGGTACCATTTATATTTAAATGAATTATGTGTGGGGAACATGGAAATTATTTGCGTGAATGACCAGATCTGGAGGTTAAATTCTAAATCACAAAGGGGATTTTGTTTTTCTAGTAATTGAACATAAATTGTCAATTTGATTAAATATTTGGATCCATGAAATATATTATATAAGTGTTTATAAATTATATTCCAATTATAATAATAATAAATCATCTATGAATTATTCTGAAATGGTATTTATTAAGTTTTTATTAAATATACTGACAGTCTAGAAAAGTAATTTAGTGGTAAGAGTATATTTTAGAAAAAATACATGATTTAGGAACACATGAATATTAATATGAGATTGCTGAAGAGATAATAATGTTTATTATGGATTATTATTACATTGATATTCATACAGATAATTTTATAGTATTGGTTGACATGAATATAATTTGTGATTTTATGATAGACTGATTTATAATGAAGTTTCTTACATTATTTGATTTATTAAATATATCCAATTATCTATGATTTTGTTTTTTGGAATAAGGATAAAGTTAAATTTTGAAAGCCTATTTTTTTCATTGAGTTTTTTATGGTGATTCAGTTTATTAGAATGGCTTAATAGAATATATGATCAAGAAATTTAAATGATTTATATATTCCATTAAGAGATACATAACATTGTCCATGGATAAATGTTAAATTTTATATTTGGAAATAAATATGTGATTAGAACGTTTTAATTATCTAGTATTGAATTTCGGATAACATTTTTTATAGGAGAATTGAGTTTAAATATTTATGCAATGGATTATGATGAACTTTGGGTGATATTATTGAGGTTATATTGAATAATGTATAATATTTATCCATATTATATATTTTTTTATTGTAATTTTTCATTTGGAAATTATTTCATGAAATAAGTAATGATTTATAATTTTTTTATGGATCTTATGATCCGATAACAGTTCATTTTAGTTCTCTGTGATATAAAAGTTCATCTTTAATATTCATTTCTCGGGAATGTTCACTATCACCCTATATTAATTCATGATTTTTTTATTTTTAATATATTCCAATATTTTAACTTCTTCCCAATGTTTTACTTAACTAGGAACAATATTATATGTTATTTTATGTATCCTTTCTATTTCCCAATTCTACCTTTCAAATTATATTTTATATCCTTTTTCACAATGCTGTTTTTATTGATTGGTATGTTCCAATATTGAATCATTGATTATTGAGATAATATAGATATGATTATATTTATTTAAGGGGGAATAATTTTACACTGATAAAATATACATGGATTGAATACTTTTCTCATTACAATACATAACACACAAAACTCGTCTCTTAGTGAATTTTCATATATTAAAAAAATATAATTTTTTAAATGTGAAACTTATATCCTAGAAATTGGATTTTAGGGTATAAATATGAGCATAAAAATTATGAAATAAATTCATAACAGTCTTACTAAGTAAAAATATACTTATTAATTATTTGGATATATGAACTCAATTTTTAGTGATGTCAATTTTTGCTTCAAAAATGAATTTTCTTAAAAGAATTATTATATTTTGTTCGTGAAAAATACAATAAATTTATAATAAAGGTACATTTTTTATTTTATAAATTTTTTTTATGTAATCATATTAAATTTATCTTTGGGAGTGATTTTGGGTGTTTTTTAATGCGATTAATTTTTTAATGAAGACTGAAAACCATTTTTTCTTCAAAGACATTCTTTTGTTTTCATAAAATCAATTAATATAAAAGTACCATTCTATTTTGAATTTCATATTAAAGTAAAATATAATATATATTATTTATACTAATATAATAAATTTAATTTGAATCATAAATTTTCATGATTTTGATATATAAAAATTATTATGGATAAAAGGGAATTTAGTAAAAAAAATTATTTTGCATTTTATGAATTCTTATTAAAAAAATTAAACCATTTATAGAAATTGTATTTCAAAAAAATATTCTATATATAGAATTAGGATTTTTAAATTTTGTAAATAGTCTATATTTTCTTTTGTTAATTAGGAATTGTTACCATGATAAAAAATTTTCACCTCAATAGGGGTAAAATGACTAAAAAAGGTTCAAGAAAAGATTTAAGTTATTAAAATAACCGTACAAATTTCTATTAAATAAGTTTTTGAGTTTATTTCATTGATATTTTTCAATTTTTTCAGTTTACAGACACATAGATCCTTTTTATTTTTATGCTAGTGTAAAAAATAACATTTAATGTCACTCCATGAAATTAAATTTAACATATATGTTAATATAGTGATATAAATTAGTTCTAAATTTAAATTAAATGATATTTTTAGAATAATGATTCTTTTTTTAATATATAAATTTATTTATAATTCTTATTTATGATATATTTATCATAAATTCTTATACATTTCTGACATAGTGCTAGTAGAAACAATGAAAAAAGAAACGAAAATATTCTGGAAGACATTAAAACTAATGTATCTGAATGAATTAATATTCCCAACAAATTTTATAGTCAATAAAAATATATTAGTTATTCTAAAATGTATTATATATTATATTTACTTCAATATTTATGCCTTTATTGTGAAATTATGTGAATTGATCTTTAAATTAATTTAATAGTTTTTTATGTTTAGTAATTTTTTTCTAATTATATAAATTTAGTAAGGAAAATGAATAATGAAAATTATTATGATAAATGGAATTAAATTACATCCCTATTTCATTTATGATACATTTTTAACTTTGAAACATAAATTATATCCCTTTAAGATTTAAAATGTTCTTATCACACATAAGGTTAATATTTATTAACTAAGGGGTCAAATGAAATGATAATTTTTAAAATTCAACATAAACCAATCAAAATATGGTATGTTTAAGGTATTTAAACCATATATTCTATTATATTTGAAATTATGGACACATGGTGACACTAACATATCAAAATGTAATTATTATATTTGAATCTTTTTACTAATTTCATGTGTGTCCTTTCATTAAATTATTAAAATACACTAACACTATCTCTTCCTTACCCCAAATGGATCCACCTATGTCTATAAAACCATGATATATTTTCTTAACAATATACCTAGAATTTATTTAGAGGTGGTTTAATTCATAAATTAATATTCTATTTTTTTTATGAAGGGGTCTAAAGTAGATCTACTTAACCTCATTCAATTTATTATTTCATATACCTATTCAAAACAGTTTTCAACCTTTATAATGTATTTAATTTAGCATGTTAAATATTTTGAAATTTTATGATGATAATTTATAAACTATTTTCATATCATTTTCATCACGTACATATAAAAAGTATCTCCCTTACGCACGTGTTGACAACCCCCTCCATATAGAGATATAATTCATTCTTCATATCCACGATTCATGAATGGTAATTATGATGGTTTCAATTATTATATATTTCATTTATGAAATGATTACTCATATGGAATAATAATATAATTTAGACCTTTTATCCTTTCTATCCATTTTAAAATGATAATTTCACTCATGCGTTTGTGTGGACTACCACTTTCTAGACGTGAAGTGATTTTTTTCATTTTTTAATTACATTAATAGTAATAAGAATATATTAAAGGAATAAAAAATAAATATATAAAAAAATTATTCTGTAATGTTGAATTACTTTTTACCTTTCTATTATTGAAACATTTTAAAATTAGGGATGTAAATCATGTTCATGTAAGGAATACCATCTCAATGAAGTGATGTAATTATTTTTTGAATTCCAATTTATATGAATAATTATTAATGTCTATATGATTAATAAATATGATTCTAAATTTTTATTATCGTTTTTTAGATGACAAAACCATGACCAAGGATCTTGTACATTAACTATCTAACTGAATCATACATGAAAAATGACGTTGTTATCACCTGAAATATTGATTTTAGTGATGAATTATATGTAAATGGGTAAAAATTCTTAATAGTAAATCATAATTTTCAGGATATTAATGTATATGGTTATATAGTTTATTTATAATAAATTTATATATAATTTATATGATATTTTAATGTGTGTGAAGAAAAATGAAACATGGTTTCTGTGTTTCTCTTCCCACTTATGTTCTTAAGAGACATATGTCATATCCACCACTTGTCACATATGTGGGTTTTATATAAATTTCCTGATTTTTTATTAGGTTGATTATACTGTGAATTATGTAAATTTATAAATCCATACATGGTTATCTCTTCTATGATGTTTGGATTTTATGATTACTAATGTGGTAAAATAATAATGTTTCCATCCATTTTTATCTCGTTTTTTATGATTGAATTTTCATTTTTAAAATTAGATGTCCCATATTCAGTAAAAAAATTAATTTTTGTTTTACTCAAATTATTTTTTTTATTTTTTTATTTTTTTGTACTTATATTCTTTCATTCCTACAAAAAATTGTTCTAGAAATATTTTTCATAAAATTTGAAAATATTTACAAAATTCTGTTAGAGTTTTTTTATCCCATATCCATTTCTTATTAAATTATTTTAATAATATTTTTGACAGTTCTACAAAGATTAATTAAATTTATTGTATCCAATTTTGAATATTATTTATTATTTAAAAATATTCTTCTTTTTATTTTTTGACAAATTTACTTTTACTAATGGTGGGAACAGAGTATTTGTTTTTATGATTAAGTAATGATCATAAAGTCCTTCTATCATGGGAGTTCAAATAATTGATGTGTCATTTATAAATTTTAATGGTCTTTTTGATAAAAAAACCTTCAATTTTTTTGAAAATATTACGATTTTAAATAATTTAGTTGAAAATAAAAAGTGTATATTCTTAATTAAATATTCTATTAACCTTTTAATGAAACACTACATATATGATAAAATTATATAATGTCAATTATTCTTTACTGGAAATAATATCCAATGATACAATTCATATTTTTTTTCTAAATGGTAAATAATAATCATAATTAATATTTTTATAAAACACATGTATGTTAAAAGGGTTATGCTATTATGAAATGATGAGAATAATATAATACATGTGTTCATTCGATGGGTACCAAAATTCAGATAAGATAAATGTTTATTGATATTTTATTTTTTATAAGTTTTGAATTCATTATATGATGGATGGACCTAGAATTATATAAACCCCAATTCAATTAATTATCCCATATATCTCATGAGATAATCATGTGAAATGAGTTGACATTGTATATCCTCATTGAGAAATATGTATGTATTCTTGATAAACTATGATGTGGGAAAGATAAGGTAATACATGATCTACTACGATATAGTGAACATGAGTTTATGATTTATCTACTATGATATGTTAAATAAGTTTTGATTCCTAATCGTCTTTGATATGAGTCTCTATATTTATCCTTTTTATATGACGTAGTTTCATTTCATATGATGGTGCCACACTCTAAAACATTTTTTTGTGATTATGATTTGAACTTATGTTTTAATACTGATTTATAATAATTCCTCACATGTAAGATTCCTGAATTTAGAAAAGATAATGTTTTATACCATGATTCATGATTATGATATTTCAAATAATGGATGACCTTTTTATGTGATATTGAGTCAAATGATTCCTGATGTCATTTTCATATATTTATGTTTGGGAAATCCCAAACACTTTTCCCTTGATGATATTTCTTTTTTTAAGAAACAATATGTGTAATGTCCCGAAAATTTCGTATATTTTGTTTTGTTATATGGAATTATTTTGAGATCGTGAAATCTGACAGCGTGTAATTCCGAGGCCCGGGGTGCCCGGAATGATCCGTCAAATTTTTGTTATGTTTTAATTAGCATTCATAAAGTATTTTCCAGAAAAAATGGATTAGATCTTAAAAGGTAACTCAGATAAAAAATATGAGGGCACAATTGTATTCAGGATGGCGAGTTTACTCTAGGTTAAACTTATGTTCAGTTGTCGCGAGCCTCTCATGAGAAAACCCAAAAATGATATAATCGTAAATAAAATTAAAAAATAAATTATTTTATTTTTCAAATGCTTATAACTCACAAACGGTAACACATATTAAATATCTGATACCACCACTAAACATGTGAGGGTATACTCTCTTTAGGTAGATACTAACATTGTTCGGCAAGGGCCACCTGTGAATGATAGATTTTGGCCGTAAATAAAATAATGAAGTGACTATTCTTTTACTATAAAATTTATAAATTATAAATGGTAACTCGGATTGAAAATCTGAGAGTATCATTGGGTTTTTGGGGTGTGTTTCACTTATGTAGAGTTTAACCACGATCGGCACAGTTCAAGGGTTACTGATATAAATTTTTCGAACATTTTTTTGGGTATGTTTAGTCAATGTATGAGCGGCGTTATATAACTTTTGAACTGGTGCTCAGAATTGAAATATTAGGGAACTTTTGAACTCACAACACCGATATTCTATTAAGGAGACAATCACCTTGACCGTAGTAGGTCTAGGGTGAAATTTAATTTTCATAAATTTCTAGGGAGAGTTAAAAGGGTAAAAATAAAATAAAGAACATCTTTTATTTTATTTTTAGAACCTTTCAATTTGTATGTGCAGTGGTGGAAACCACCCGAGCTAGGAAACCCCCAAAATTAAATTCATAATGGAGGGGACCACCCAAACCCCTTCAACTCCCTCTTTAATGACGGAGGTGACTTTAGTTTTCCTCTAAATTAATTATCCCAACCTCATCATAATTAATGGACATATTTAATTTAATAAGTTGGCTATTATTTTTATTGGGTTGGGGAAAATCATTGAAGAGGGTTGTCACAACTTATGAGAATTTAGAGGAACTCTTCTTATTCAATGAATAACGCTTCTCCGATGAAGAACTTTCTCCTATGAAAAACGAGGAACCGACCTGGAGCCCAGATCGGAAGCGCATTGTGGGAGCGACGAAGGCCGATGCTCTTTAAGGATATCGTCTTCTTCCTCGCTCCTCCTCCAATAGAACCTTCAAGGCAGGGTTTGTTGTTTTGAATACCCCCGTACCCGTTCTTAACGGTCTTCGTGATTCAAGAATTATTGAGCCACTTGCTACAACCCTAATGCGGATGGTCTGGGCCAAACGAACATGGTCTGACCTCTCAGAAACCTTTTTGGTATTTGGCGCATTCTTCACGGGGGAGGAGGATGGAGACCAGTGTTAGCGATTGAAACCGGTGGGACTCACGAGCGGCTGCTGGCACCACGACTAACCATGAAGACGGCAGCCAACACTCCGACCGGTCGTACGAAGGGGACGGTGGTGCACGACCGTGCCGCCCGATATGCAGGAGGCAAGAGCTTATGCGGTGGTGGTGAGGGGAGGGTGGATGGCTCACTGTCGACTGCCGGTGAAGGCGTGGCGTGTGACCGCAGTGCACTAAGGAGGAGACTGGCCGTCCAGGTAGTCGTGGCGGACTGCCCCACCGCGGGCCACCGCAACGTGAGCCAGCGGCCCCCGCACTGTGAGCCTAGTGGTCCATCGTGCTGGCTGGACAGGTTGGACCTAGGTCTAGACCTCGGTCAGACGAGGACGACCTGAACCTGGGTCGGACCGGACCAGGACCAACTTCGACCCTTTTCGTTCCTTCAGCCATCTCTTAATCTACAATCGTCCATTTGATGAACCATCTATGGAACCAGAAACCTTATATCGAGATGTTCGTTTTGGTATACCTCAAATGGGTTTTGGATAATGTTTGGGTATAGACGGGTTGGATCGAACACGAATGCAACTAGGACCTTGGGACTAAAAGGACAATAACTTACTGACCGAGCGTCTGACTAACACACCGTCTGTTGCGTTGAGACCCCTTTTACGTGGTGGTACATTGGGATACTTATTCTTGGGACTTCGTGGCCGTTAGAGTGTCGATCTGCTGCTTGAGTAGTGCCCCCCCGGAACCAAGTGAGCATAGTGTGAGAACCCTGTAGATGCCTGTAACATGAGAAGGGGATCCAATGTGGGTCTGTGCTTTGGGATCCTTCATGGTTCTATGATTGAGGGTCCCATATAGCTCATCTCTAGGAATCCATGCAGGACTACTCTATGATCTTTAATGGGTCTACTGTACTAGGATCTTATTTGGGTATGATGATGAACTAGGATCTTATGTGGGTATGATGATTTAGGATCCTACGTGGGTCTGATGATTTAGGATTCTACATGGGTCTGCCACTTTACAGAGTAAGATGATTCAATAGTTACATCAAATCATCTTTACTACCATACCTATGTTATACATGGTGTGAGATGAGTCCTTATCTTCGTGGTGAAACCTTTTTGGTATCCTTATGTGTGGCTTACCTGTGTGGTGTGTACCTTCGTGGTGATACATTTGTGGTATTATTATGTGTGGCATACCTATGTGTTACTTTGCTTCATGGTGATACCGTTGTGGTATTCTTCTGTGTGGCATACCTGGGTGGTACTTACCTTCGTGGTGATACCGTTGTGGTATTATTTTGTGTGGCGCACCTGTGTGGTACTTTCCTTCATGGTGATACATTAGTGGTAGTCCTCTCTATGGCGAACCTGTGTGTTACTATCCTTTATGGTGATGAATTTGTTCTATTCTTCTATGTGGTGTTACCTTTGTGGTACTTACCTTTGTGGTTTTACCTTTATGGTATTCTTTCCTTCATGGAACAGTTGAGCTTTGAGCTAATGAGTTGGGTCTTATATTTCCTCAAGAATGAGATGGGTAATCTTGATAACTTAGGAATATGTATGGGTATATACTTAAGTAGGTTTGTATGATGTTTTCATGATTTTTGGTTTATCATTTGTGGGTTTTGTGAGACCTTAGAGGGTCACGGGGTCCTTAGTGAGTATCGTTATACTCAACCATACACTAGCTATGCCCGTACCTTGTTGTGTTTGGTGTAGAAGATAGATAACAATAATTGATGATGAGAGTACCAGGACTTGAGGTAGCTCTGAGGTAGATATTAGACGAGGCATACCGTAGAGACGACCATTTGAGAGTTGTACCAACCCTTTAGGTAGGATCCTTGGTGGGTGTTCACATGAGCTATTCCAGTTTACTTGTACTTTTTATTTTCTTTGTACTTTACAGTTGGGCATGTATTCGGGCCCCCTTTATACATTCTGTACACATTCTATTCACTATACATTTAACTTGTGATCGTATCTTGTTGTGTGCTTGGCTATGTGTGTTTACATGTTATAAAGGCAAAGCCTTCCATGTTTTAGGGAATACGAATTTCGGTGCTATTAGCCTTGTAGGGACACAAATCTTGACTTAAATCGAAGTTAGATTTCAGTTTCGGAATACTTAGTACATAATAAAAACAGGCACCCAAGGACCGTAATAGTTTAGTGTCTTTGAAAACTTGGAACGTAATCTTCTAATCATGGTGAAAGATTTTCAACATCTCCCATAAAGACGTTCCACTTTTTTTCTTACCTAAAACCTGTCTTAATATCCTGGGGAAAAGAAAACAGATAATGGTTGAGCTAAAATTCTCAATAAGGGTAATCATGGAGAAAATAAAACAAACTATATACATTTGATCTTGAAAACATGAACATAATGTTTAAACTTAAAAATTTTGAGTTGTGAAATAAATCATGGATGTACATAAGGAATAGATCATAAAGGAACATCAATCATGATAAAATAGCATGGGAATAAAACATGTAATTATGGAAAACCATTAAAAAAATGATATGATATCTATAGTAGCCAAGACATTGCTGCCAAGACTATCATCGTGGACAAAGTCCATTCTTGAACCAGGTTTACCAGCTGTTCCAGCCCTGTATTACAGAATCAGATTTACTTTCCGTTATAGCCATGTCAATCACATGATATATAAATCATTATTAAATGCATTGGTGGGAGATATAGTTCCCACCCGTATCATAATGAAAGCACTGTTATGTGTGCCATAAAATCATAAATCATACATCATAGCATAACACATGAAATAGAATGAGATTCTTGATCATCATGCCATCATAACATAATACATATAAGATAAAAGGACTTCATAAAAATAATTACATCATAACATAATCAAAAAATGTAATAATAGGGATAGAAACATAATCCTATATCATATTATATGAAAAATAATTTTTAATAAAACACTTGAACTTAGTTCTTGAGGAAAATATAAATTCTTCTTCAAAAATCATTTTCTTGTCTCAAAATGTCATAAAATTGTAAAAGAAAAGAATTTCGTTCAAAATAATCATGAAATATTGTAGAGGAAGTTTCATGTAAATAAGGCATTATGGAATCATAAAAATCCATTCACGCTGTATAAGTTAAAAAACATTTTTCGTGTACTTTTGTCGAAAAAGTCAAAAAGTACCTTGTATGGTAAACAAAAGAAAGATTCCTTCCATACAATGTGGTAAAAGTGAAAAATGGGTAAAAATGAATTGAAACATACATCGATTAATAGTAAACAATTTATGAAAACATTATTAGAAAACATGGTCATGGATGATAAACATAACGCCAGTAAATACTTACGAATAAATAATCTCGGATAAGAACGAGATTGGAATAATTATACCTTACCTTATATCCAATTTCTTCTATATGTGTCCAAGAATCTTGTATATTGGGTTTAAACATATTATTAACTTATAAAAGAACAATAATAATATTTAAGACATCATATATGATTCACTTAAAACTTTATATTACAATTTTATTTGTCAATTCCATGTTAAAGCAACGTTTTGGGTAAAATCATTTCATTTATTGTACATGTTTTGACTTGTAATTATTCATATGATTACATAAATCATGGTTAATTACTTCCATAATGTAAAACATGATTTATATATAATATATATTCAGAATATATATAAAATATATTGATAAATTGAATGAAATACACCATTCATGGAGACGGTAGACCGTACGTACGCAAGAACGTTGTTTTCCTTTCCTTATTAAATTAAATGTAAGTAAATGGAATATATATTTACATAAATATAGTAGAATTATTATGTAATATATTTCATGATTACTTATTATATATACTTTATAATTTTTCTTTAATGGTTAACATGGATAATTAATCTCACCGCATCGTGAAGACGATAATCCGTACGTATGCACGAGCAATGATATCGTTCCCATAATTGTTGAATGGAATTGTAGTGTATGATATAATATCATAAAATTAGTATTATGTTATAATAATTATATATAGTTATTATTTACACCATTGTACCCATCCATGTAAAGTGGTGGTGGAAAAACAGATTACACCACGGCATGGAGATGGTAAGCCGTACGTACACACGCGCGGTTATTTGATTTTTTGTAGGATGGATATAAGGTGAAATATGGTTGTTTCATATTTATAATAACATATAAGTATATTATTTATACTGATTTTATTTCTTTATAATGAAAAAACTAAATAAGAGGATGTATAAGAAGAAATGAATTTGAAAGAATCGCTAAAGGATATTATCTCTTCTTCGACGCACCTCTTCTAAACCTCCTCTTAGGGAATTAAAGATGGTCGTTGAAGAAATCCAGGACCTATAGTATTATATTTAGGGAAGTGGAGAAGATAAAGTGATAGGGTTTGTGTGAGGTTCAAGCCTCAAAATGTTTTGAATAGGAGAGGGAGGAGGTTCCCTTTTATAAGAGATGAGAGAGGCACTTTTGGAATCTATCAAAATATTAATTTATAATAAACCCAAACCCCACATAAAAACATCCAAAATGACTAAAATTATAATATGATATGATTTAGGGTTGTAATATAATCATAAAATAAAATTTAGACATGTTGAAAATTTATTTTAAACCTTATAAACTTGATTTATCTTTATTTAATCAATTGAATTTTATTTGTGGTAATAATATTCTAAATTTTAAATTATTATAAATAATTACTTATGTGTTGTAAATATTACATAAGTACTTAAGTTATGACATTTTGGACCATATAAATTTAAATATTTATTTTTTAAATATTTTTGTGATTTTTAAACCATTTAATAATATGTTATTTTTATAAAATATCAATAGTGTCAATTTTGACACTATTCATTTATTTGAATTTAAATAAACTCCACACAAGAAGATATGTTCGATAAAAAAATATTTAGTAGATTTATAAGATGTCATATTTATCTATAAAATATTTGGAACACATTAATTAGTTCATATAATATTTATTTTAATATTTTTAAAACCATTTATTTGAAATTTATCTTAATAAAACAATTACTACAATATTTTTGTATAATTATTTAATATATTTATTTGTTGTGTAAAAATTAAAAAAATACTATGATAAATATAAATATAATATCCTTAATAATAATACTTTTAATTTAATTTATCATCTTAAAATCACAACATTTAAATTTTTATATTCATTAAATTATGAATGTGACAACATTGACATCATATAAAATAAAATAATATAAATGTCCTAATCTATTTTATAAGGCTCCAAATGGTCCAAAGGTATTCAAATTGATGACTATGATGTATATATACTCGACCAATAAGTTTTAGTCAAGTTTTTGAAATTTTTTAAGATTATTATTATTTTAATAAAATCTATATTGTTGATTTTTCAATAAATAAATAATTTCTGCATCATTAATGTATAAGATATTTAGATAATTATATATTTATTAAAAATTAAAAATAAATTAACATAACAAAGAAAAACAACTTATCTTTCAAATAAGTATTTATAATCTAATTTATATTCTCTATAAACTTATATTAAAAATACATTAATTATTAAAGTTTGAGTGAGACATATTTCACTCTCTTTAAATAAAATAAATTAAAGGTCTTAATCACATCCAAATAGGTTAAAAGAGATACCATATGAACCAAATATTATTTTAGGAATAAATATAATCATCAAATTATATTAATACATGTGTTAGGATAATTTTATAATATTATTTTTACCCTTAATTACCCGATTTACCTTTAACTGTGGTAAATAAAATTTACCGCAGTTACTATTTATAATGGCCAAAAACAAAAGTAGCCTATTAACATAATTTGTACCTACTGATTCCAAATATTGAATCCATTTTTCCAAATTCAGAACATAGAAGTTTCAGTATTGAATTTAAAATTAATCCCGCTGTTGAGAAAATATGTTTTAAAAGTTAAAACATTGCAAAAGATTGAAATGTTTTTCCCTATGAATTTAATGTAAAATTAATGATAATGACTTAAATTATATTAAATTGTAAAAATATATTATATTTATACATTGAAACTTTTCAATATTATAATTTAATTATATAAATTATCTTGATGAAAAAAGTTGTTTTTAATTAAATTTTATCATATTTTTACTATTCATCAAAATATCAAAGTTAACCGAAAAATATTAAAAAATTATCCAATATAAATTTTTATATACTTATTGAAATTAATAAGTTTATTCTGTCAAATTGAACTCAAAAATGTGTTAAAAACTAGATTTAAAGTGGGTGCACCATAAATGGCGTCAAAACTGCATTTTTTGAGAAATACTTATTTTACCCGAAAAATTTATTTTTTTCTCATACCATGTTCTAGAATATGTGTAAGATTAATGAAATTGTTATAAAATTCAAAATGTGGTTAATACTATTCAAAATGGCAAGTTCGTAATAATATATCAGTGTTTAGTGAAACTCGGTATTGCGTACAACACACGCTATTGAGGAAGGTCGCTCTTGTGTGTAACACAAGCCAAGAATAGTATTGCATATAATACATGATAATACAGTTTTTCATATAGCGCAATCTAATCATGGTGTAGCGTACAACACATGACATCAATAAAATTAAAAAGAATCTTTCTCATAAAATTTCGGGGTGTTACATTTTACCCCCCTTAAAATGAATTTCCCCCTCAAAATTCGTCAGGGTTATAAATGGATTACTAATTGAAGGTTTCTTTTATAAAAACCCACATCATAAAATGTAATACTATAACTTAATTCTAAAAACTAAATTATGAAATGTGAAGGTTACCCAAATTAACTCATCACTGGTTTTCCACATAAGAGAACATATGTGAAAATATAGATATGGAAGATAAATCTGACCATCAAGTTCTAATGGATAGTGGTAGAGAACATGGATTTGAAAAAGACAATAACCACAAAGCCATAAATTTGTGATGATATAAGGTACCATCTGATTCATCGGATATGAGGGTACTAGGAAAAAGTTTTTGGTTTTCAATATCACTTCCCTAATGTTGAAAAATTTTGAATTAGAGGAAATACATACTTGAATATGGTAAAATATCACCGTTGGTCATTCATTGAACAATTTACACTTCATATATTTAAGAAATGAAGTAGAATTTTTCATTCATGAAGTGTTAGCAGATCATGTGATAGAATGATGGGTAATTCCATCTCTCTATATCAAAAAAAAATGTTTGCATAAGATTTTAAATATACATAAGTCCATATATAGTGAGATTAACCATATATGATTCCAAAAATGGACTTATACTTCATCTATCATACTACATAATAAAATAAAACTAATTTCTAATAACTAGGGACTTTATGTAGGCCAGTGGTTGGTGATAAAGTCATGTCACACTTCGATTGTCAGTTCGATTCCCGCATCCTTGTCCAACGCAATGGGTTGTCGCCCTTCCTACGGGTTGTCCTTTTTCTAAAACTATATTATTATAGCATTTCAGAAATAATATCAAAAAGTTATAGCCTTAAATAATACTATCTGATGTCTATCTTAATCCATTCAAATCATTAGACTTATCCAAAATACTTCTGTCCAATCCCACAGTATAAATAAAATGATTACTAGAGAGGGCACATACAAATAATGAGATTACCATAAATTATCCTCATATATCATAAGATATATTTTTTTGGTCGCATTACAAACATGTAAATACCTTAATCATGTATTTTCTTGAAACAAGAGTTACCATATAACCTTAGTGAAAACATTAATTCTATCCAATGTAAACTCTTTCCACATACCAAAAACATAAAAATTTATATATACTCTAACCATGATATCACTTTGTCCTTATACAAGTCATGATCTTATTAATATTATCAAACATCTCATTATCTCTTTATCCCTTCATTATACACATATCATCTACTTTCCAAAATATATCTGAATAACCTTTCATGGTTAACAGTACCATTCAACATATACATTCAAATTCTTTAGTAAAAACAATCGTGTAACAATCCTTAAAGGTTTTTTATTCCACAGAACCATTAACATACCTATACAACATTACTCTTGATAAGCATACAATAATTCCATTACCTTCTTAATAAATAGTCCAAGATTCATCATTTTATTCCTCAACACTTCTTTCATCTCATATATCATTTGTAGTCTCTTCATCATCATCAACATAAATACTACTCATATGACCATGCTGATTCTCTTCATGAGATTTTACCTTAGGTAATTGGTTTACATAATTCCTGTACAATCCACATTTAAAATATTTAACCATTGTTGATGTCATAACAATACCATTATCCTTGTCCATGGTGTTAACTGAACATTTTCCTTGGAAATTACTAGTTTGTGTCCTTCTTTTCCACACCCAAAGCATCTTCCAGTTCCTTTGAAAAATTCTCCCTAATTCCTCTTCCCAAATGATTTATATGAGGGAAATTTTACTTTATTTCCACTATGATCATCATGAAACTCCATCTTTCCCTTATTAGATAAGTCCGGAAACTTACCAATGTTGAGATTATTGATCATATTATGAGATTTTTCATTAGGCATAATAACAATGTTTGGACTTCCAAATACCGTTTAATTTGGTTTCCCATGAAGAACATCATTCCATTGTCCATTATATTCTCTATTAACATGAATCTTCTTTTTTCTAGCCATTTTATAAAACCGAAAAAGAATAGTGTGAGTGGAAAAAATCATACAAGGAAAACAAAATAATCAAGGGGGAGTATGTTCGACCTCAAACATCTTAGGATTGATCCTAGGATATTCATGATCATTATCATAATTCTAGGACTGTAACATATACTTATACCTAACCGTAGTAAAATCCCTAGATATACCTTAGAAATGTCTCTAGGGATCTCACTAAATATTTCACATCCTAGTTTCCAACGTTTAACTAACCCTTTCCTCTGATACCAACTGTTGGGACCCAAAGCTTGACATAAATGGAAGTTACATTACTTTTACAGAATACTTAATACATAAAAATAACAGAAACCTAAGGACCGTAATAGTTTAGTGTCTTTGGATACTCAGAACATAATCTTCTAATCATGGTGGAAGATCATCAACATCTCCTATAAAGATGTTCCCCTTTTTTTTCTTACAGAAAACCTTCTTTTATATCTTAGGGAAAAGAAAACATATAAAGGTTGAGATAAAATTATCAGTAAGGGTAATCATGGAGAAAATAAAACAAATCATATACATTTTAACTTCAAAACATGAACATAAAATTTAAACATTAAAATATTGAGTTGTGAAGTAAATTTTGGCAGTATGTAAGGCATAGATCATAAAGGAAAATCAATCATGATAAAATAGAATGGGAATAAAACATTTAATTATGGAAAACCATTATTAACATGATATTATTTCCATAGTATCACATACATTTCTTCCAAGACCATCACAGTGGGAAAAGTCCATTACTGAACTGGGTTTACCAGCTGTTCCAGACCTGTATTACTGAACCAGATTTACTTGTCGTTCCAGCCAGGTCTATCTCAGGAGAAATAAATCTTTACCCAATGAATTGGAGGGAGATACGGGTACCACCCATATCATAATGAAACCATTCTAATGTGTCCCACAAAATCATAAATCATACATCATAGCATAACCCATGTAATAGAATGGGATTCTTGAACATCATGAAATCATAGCATAGTCCGTATAAGATAAAATAACTTCATAAAAATAATTCCATAATATCATAATCAAAACAATATAATAATAGGGATAGAGACATAAACCTATATAATCTTATATGGAAAATAATTTTGATAAAACACATGAACTATGTTCTTGAGGAAAATAACATTTCTTCTTAAAAAATAATTTTCATGTCTCATAATGTCATGAAATTGTAAAAGAAAATTATTTCATTGAAAATGATCCTGAAATATTATAGAGGAAGCATCTTGGAAATATGGCATTATGAAATTGTAAAAACCCATTCACTCCATATAAGTTAAAAAAGACATTCTTCTTGTACTTTTTCTGGAAATGTCAAAAAGTACCTTGTATGGTAAACAAAAGAAAGATTCCTTCCATATAATGTGGTAAAAGTAAAAAATGGCTAAAAATGACTTTAAACATACATGGAAGAATAGTGAACATTTTATGAAAACATTTTGAGAAAAAATGGACATGGATGATAAACATAACACCAGTAAATACTTACGAATATACAATCTCAGATAAGAACGAGATTAGAATAATTATCCCTTACCTTATGTCAAATTTCATCTGTATGTGTCCATGAATCTTGTATAGTGTGTTAAAACATATTATTAACTTATAAATAACCATAATAATATTTATGATATCATATATGATTCACTTATGACTTTATATTACCCTTTCATTTGTCAATTCCATGTTAAAGTAGCATTTTGGGTAAAATCGTTTCATTTATCGTACGTGTTTTGACTTGTAATAATTCATATGATTACTTAGATCATTATTACATAATTCAATAATGTAGAACATTATTTAAATGTAATATATATTCAGAATATATATATAATAGATCGATAAATGGAATGAAATACACCGTTCAAGGAGACTGTAGGCCGTACGTACGCATGAACGATGTTTTCATTTCCTTATTAACTTGAATGGAAGTAAATGACATATATATTCATAAATCAAGGGGAATTATTATGTCATATATTTCATGATTACTTATTATACATACTTTATAATCATTCTTTAATGGTTAACATGGAGAATGTATCTCATCATATCGTGGAGACGGTAATCTGTATGTACGCACGAGGGATGATATCGTTCCCATAATTACTGAATGTCATTGGAGTGGATGATATAATATCATATAATTAGTATTATGTTATAATAATAATATATTTTTATTATTTCCATGATTATACCCATCCATGTAAGGTGGTGGTGGAAAAAAACATTGCACCACGGCTTGGAGATGGTAAGCCGTACCTATGCACGCACAGTGATTTCATTTTTCGTAGGATGGATAGAAGGTGAAATAGGGTTGTTTCATATTTATAATAACATTTCATTATATTATTTATACTAATTTTATTACTTTATAATGAAATAACTAATGAAGAGGACGTAGAAGAGGAAATAAATTTGAATGAATCGGTAAAGGATAATACATCTTCTTCGACGTGCCTCTTCTAATCCTCTTCTTAGGGCACTAAAGTTGGTCTTTGAAGAAAACCAGGACCTCAAGTATGTTTATAGGTAAATATAGAAGAGAAATGGATAGGGGTTGGGCCATATTGAAGCTCAAAATGTTGTGTAGAGGAGAGAGAGGAGGTGCCCTTTTATAAGAGAGGAGATAGGCACTTTTGGAAACCTCCAAAATATTAATCTATAATAAACCCCAAACCCACTTAAAAACTTTCAAAATGTCTCAAATAAGAATTTTAGATGAGGTAGTGTTTTAATAAAACCATACAACAAAATTTAGACATGTTTGGAATTTATTTTAAACCATATCAACTTGATTTAACTTTATTTAATCTATTTAATTTAATTTGTGGTAATAATATTATAAATTTAAATTATTACAAATAATTACTAATGTGTTGTGAATTTTCCATAATTAGATACTTTATGACATTTATGACCATATTAATTTCAATTTTTAATTTTTTAAATTTTTTTTGTGATTTTTAAACAATTTAATAATATGTTATTTTTATAAAATATCAATAGTGTCAATTTTGAAACTAGAAATTTATTTGAATTTAAATAAAATCCACAAAGAATATATGTTATAACCAAAATATTTAATATATTTATAACAAGTCATATTTATCTACAAAATTCTTGCATTACATTAATTAGTTAATAATTTTTTTATATTTTTAAAACCATTTATTTGATATTTCTCTTAATAAAATAATTACTACAATATTTTTGTATAATTATTTAATATACTTATTTAGTTTATAAAAAGTTAAAATAAAATACTATGATGAAGATAAATATAATATCCTTAATAATAATACTTTTAATCTAATTTATAATCTTAAAATCACATCATTTAAATTTTTATATTCATTTAATTATGAAGCTAACAACTTTGACATCATTTAAAATAAAATAATATAAATGTCCTAATATTTTTTTAAGGCTCCCAATGGTACAAATGTAGACAAATGGATTATTATGATTTATATATACTCTAAAAATAAGTTTTGGTCATGTTTTTGGGCCTTTTGATGGGAATTAATATTTCAATAAAAACTACATTAATGATTTTTCACTAAATAAATAATTTCTGCATCATTAATGTATAAGCTATTAAAGTAATTATATATTTCTTAAAAATTAAAACTAAATTACCATAATAAAGAATAACATTTTATATTTCAAATTATTTTTTAAAATATTATTTATATTCAGTATAACCTTATATTAAAAATAATTTAATTATTAATGTTGGAATGAGACATATTTCACATTCATTAAATAAAATAAATTAAAGGTCTTAATCACATCCAAGTGGGTTCGAAAAGAATCCATTTCTACCCAAGTATATTTTAGGATGAAATATAATCATCCAATTATATTAAGACATGTGTTAAGGTAATTTTCTAATATTATTTTTTACCCTTAATTACCCGATTTACCTTTAACTGTGGTAAATAAAATTTACCATTATTACTATTCATAATGGAAAAAAATAAAAGTATCCTATTAACATAATTTAAACCTATTGATTCTAAATTTGGAATCCATTTTTCCAAATTTAAAACACATAAGTTTCAATATTTAATTTTAAATTAATCCCACTGTTGAGAAAACATGTTTTAAAAGTTAAAACATTGCAAAATATTGAAATATTTTTACCTATGAATTCAATGTAAAATTACTGATAATGAAATAAATTATATTAAATGGTAAAAATATATTCTATTTATACTTTAAAACCATTTAATATTATAATTTAACCATATAAATTATCTTGATGAAAAAAGTTGTTTTTAATTAAATTTTAGCATATTTTTACTATTAATAAAAATATAAAAGTCAATAGAAAAGTATTAAAAAATTAGACAAAGTAAATTTTTATATAATTATTGAAATGAATATTTTTATTTTTTAAAATTTAACTCACAAATGTGTCAAAACTAGATTTAATGTGGGTGCGCCAACAATAGGCGTCAAAACTGCATTTTTTTTAAAATAATTCTTTTACCCAAAAAATTATTTTGTTCTCATACCATGTTCTAGAATATGTGTAAGATGAATAATATTGTTATAAAATTCAAAATAAGCTTAATTATATTCATAATTTCTAGGTCATAATAACAAATCATTGTTTAGTGAAACTCGATATTGCGAACAACACATGCTATTGAGGAAGGCCTCTCTTGCGTGTAACACACGCCAATAATAGTGTTTCGTATACTATAATATAATGTAGTGTTTCATATAGCGCAAGATAATCTTGGTGTAGATTACAACATAAGACATCAATAAAATTAAAAATAAACATTTTCATAAAATTATGGGGTGTTACATGGCAACCCCTGGCATATGAAAGGCGGGATTGGGGTAGTCACGGAACAAGACCTGGGGGATGGGTGATGAAAAATTGGTATCAGAGTAGTCAGATATACCATTGAACTAAGAGTTTGATCATTTATGTGTGGCAACAGTGTTAATTGTTATGAGTGTGGTTTTCATTTTGGGGAATCCAGTGTTGGTGCGGTGGCCGACGTATCCATACACCAAGACACTGAATTATGATTTCCGAATCAGTGCACGAAAACACTTATTGCATGTGTTTTGAAAAGATTTATTTTCAATTTCATTGATTCAGCTCACCAAGTATAACTTAATGACCGTTGCGCACATGTTCCTTTTTAGGATGCCGCGACATAGACAACCATCTAGGATTATGGAAAGATTACACGATGACGGACCACCGAGCGATGAGGCTCTGGTGCAGGGCTCTCTTACTATGTTGGAACCTTCTCATGATGTACTAGGAGCCCCACCACCTGTTGGGCATCAGATACCACTAGTCCCACTGGCAGATGGTGCACGTCGACTGAGTGCGTTCTAGGAGTTCCAGTAGTAAAGGCCTCCAAGGTTTCATGGAGAGACAGTTTCCCATGTAGCTGGGGGCTGGCTGAAGGCAGTTTCTATAGATTTATGCCTAGTTGAGAAACCAATAAAGAAGATAGTGATCTTAGCTACTAATATTTTTTTGTGAGTGACCATGAGGATGGTCCACATAGTGATGATGATTTGGAATATGGACCATTACCCGAGATAGTATCCTAGGGTAGTGTGTCAGCTATATCATTGCCTATTGGTCAAGAGTTACAACCAGCGGTACCGGTAGAGGAAACATATTGGCTTAGTTACTTAGCCATGATTCAGTATATGATACCCCTCAGGTTTTGAGGCAAGTCCAACTCACTGGCAGCTGAGGACAGTATTGAGAAGGTGGATGAGAGCTCTCTTAAGCTTTTACAGATTCTGGAGGATGACATGTCGGTAGCTGGGTATTGTTCGAGGCGTACTGATCATTCCTGGTAATCAATGAATATGATATGATGAGTGCTTCATGGCTCAGACATTCGAGCACAGTGTGTTTAAGGACGTCTAAGCCAACACTATTCCTCTATGAATTCCTACTTATATTGGGGTGCTAGAGAATACAATTGTGTTTGAATGTTCTTTAGATAACCGGATACTGCCAGTGAATGTTAGTAGCAGGAAAATAGGAAACCCACACCATTCTCAGAGACTTGGGAATATAAAAATATTTCGGGAAGGAGAAGTGTTAGGGATAGATGAATATGTAGGGATGGAGACCTAGAACTAGAGCTTGGGGAGCATCATGAGGTGGTGTATATTTCGACATTTTATAACCACCCTCTATTGTGGTCCTTACCAGGCTTAGGGAGCTGGAGGACGGGGGAAGAGAGTGGCTACATGAGATCAGGGAGTGCGACCTAAGGGCTCTAGGAATGATTCGAAGTACTGTCTGTTTCTACTAATAGCTTCCATATCAATAGACATAGGGCCAAATCATTCCTTCTTCCATGAATCTAGTCCAATACCTAGAGTTTCTGGTTAAACCATTGAATTTACCCTCATGACCGAAGATACCTTTGGGGGGAAACTCGATAACCACACATACGGCGACGATGTGATTTGACCCTTGGGGTGAGAGTTTCGGTTGGAACCTCTTGGTGGCAGTGTCGAATCCTTACGACGTTAGTTTGGGTATGACTATACATTCAAAATTTATAATCAGATTGACTGTATTAGGAAAAAATGTTTTGGTTTATCTATAAGGTTGGGATGAGGTTTTCCTTAGTAAGGGACAAAGGAAGCCCATTCAACACAGGAAAAACACATGCATAAGAGGGTGCAGCTGATCACACTTGTTTCAGCCAGCCTTACCCTCGTGGAAGTAGGATTTTTGAGTTTTCAGTTCCAATAGAAGTGTCTAGAGTTCTTCCAGGACTTTTACTATGAGATAGTCTATACTCCTGGGAAGGGGAACGTGGTAGCAGATGCACTCAGTAGGAGGTCAGGCCTGTAGCTGCTGAGTGAGGCGATATAGAAGCTAGCCACTTTATGGATTTACTACATGGATTGAGATGGAGTAGCTTTTCATTAGTCTATGATAGTCAATCCCCCACTTCTTCAGCAAGTCAGGGGGGGCACAGTGTGGGGACACTGACTGCGAGGCTTGACGTGCTAAGATATCTATAGGACATGCACGTGATGGATTTTCTGAAGGTGGGGAGCATGTCATCCTCTTCAAAGGATGTACTATGGTACTGTTGGTGATACATGAGGATGTTTTGAGAGAGTTCCATACATCCCCTCCATCATTACATATAGAAGTGGAGAAGATTTCCCAGGACCTTCGACGTCATCACTGGTTGTCGGGAATGATGAAAGTAGTTGTAGAGTTTTTCTCCCGGTGCCTCACTTGTCAGTAAGTGAAGGCAGGGCACCAGTTTCAAACAGACATAGATTAGCCTTCAGAGGTCCCAGAGTAGAAGTGGGATAGGGTATACATGGAATTCGTGATAGGACTTCCATATACATCCAAGGGTTATGGTTCTATCTTTGTGATCATAGACCGACTCACAAAGTCGTCCCACTCTATACTGATTAGAGAGTAGGGTTCAGTAGAGGGATTTGGATGCCTCTATGTGTAGGATATTGTGAGGCTACATCAAGTACCCTCAATTATTGTCTCTAATCGTGATGAAAATTTCATTTCCCGGCTATTGAAGGAGTTGTAGGAGGTTTTCAGGACGCAACTTTGTTTGAGCACCACCTTCCATCCTCAGATGGATATCCAGTCTAAGCGGACCATTTAGACCTTCGAGGTCATGCTACATGCTTGTGTCCTCAACTTGGGTCGCAGTTGGGCGGATCACTTCCCTTGGTAGAGTTTTCATACAACAACATTGATTACTCCACCATTGGGATGACACCTTTCGAGGCATTGTACGGATGACCTTGCAGATCATCTTTGTGCTGGACTGACCCAGGGGAGTCGGCACTAATGGGACCAAATACGTTATGGGCTACCATAGTGAAGGTTCATATCATCTAGGAGTGGATGAAGACTACAGAGAGAAAGAATAAGTATTATGCTGATAGAAGATAGATACCTCTGGAGTTTAAGGAAGGTGACCACATCTTTCTACAGGTCCCACCCCGATCAGGTTTGTGGTGATTTGGCTGGGGCGACAAGTTGTCTTCACGGTTCATCAGACCCTTTCATGTCCTTTGTAGTGTTGGCGAGGCGAAATATCACCTTTACCTTCCACCAATGTTGGAGAAGGTTCACAATGTCTTCCACGTATCCCAGCTGAGGAGATACGTGCATGACTCATCTCATTTCATCGACCACAGAGAGATGGACATCGATGATGGGGTGACGTTTTAGGTGGTTCCAATGAAGATTGATGATCGACATGAGCAGGACCTTCGTGAGCAGTTGATACCTCTAGTGGGCATACACTGGCAGCACAGGATCCTCTAGGAGAGTACATGGGAGCGAGAGGCTCAGATTCATGCTCAGTACCCTCTTTTGGTTGTTTTCCCTTTGTTGTGTCTTTTGAGGATGTAAATCTCTAAGGTGGGGAGAACATAATGTTCCAAAAATTACATATTTTTTTTTCTAATTATATGGAATTATTTAGAGACTGAAAAATTTGACGTCGCAAGATTCCAAGGGCCGAGGTGCCCGAAATTATCCGTCAAAGGTTGGTTAAATTTTAATTAGCACACGCAAACAGTTTTCTTAAAAAAGAGTAATAACTCATAAACGATAACTCAGATTAGGAATACCTAGGATCCATTGCATTTAGGTTGGTAGGGTTACCGTAGGCATGAATTTAGTTTAGTTGGGGCAGACCTCCTGTGAGAAAACACAAAAATGGAAAAATCATAAATAAAATAACAAAAGAAATTATTTTATTTTTCAAATTCTTATAACTCACAAATAGTAACTCAGATTGAAACTTTGAGACCACCATTTAACTCATGATCGTATACACTCTTTAGGAAGATACTAACGTTGGTGGGCACATGCCACTAGTGAATGTTAGTTTTTGGACGTAAATAAAATAATTAAGTGAAAATTATTTTATTGAAAAATTCATAACTTCTAATCATTAAATTGGATTGAAAATAAGAGAGTACTCTTTGTTTCTTTGGTGAATTTTTCACTTAGGTGAAGACTGACCTCGACCGACACAGGTCAAGGGTGACTGTTATAAGTTTTCCAAAAAAATTCAGGTACGTTTCGTAAACGCGCGAGCGACAGTATACAACTTTTGAACCAGTGCTCATAATTGAAATCCAAGGGAACCTTTGAACTTGTAGAACTTATATTATCTTAAATAGACCATCACCTTTACCAAAGTAGGTCGATGGTGAAGGTTTGTTTTTTAAATTTCATGGGAGAGTTAAAAGAATGAAAATAAAATAAAAAACAACTTGTATTTTATTTTTAAAACCTCCCAATTTGTATGTGCAGTGGTGGGGACCAACCAAGCAAGGAATCCCCAAAAATTAATTTCTTAATTTTGGGGACCACCCGACCTCCTTAAACTCTCTCTTTAATGACGAAGGTGACTTTTGGTTTCCTCTCAATTAGTTATTCCATCCTCATCATAATTAATGGACAACATTAATTTAATTAGTTGGTTATTCTTTTAACTGGGTTGGGGAAAATCATTGGAGAGGGTTAACAAATACATGGAGAATATATAGGAAATATTCTTCTCCAAAGAAGAATACTTCTCTGATGAAGAACTTGCTCCAACCGAGAACAAGGAAATGACCCGAGCCCGGATCTAAAGAGCCTTGTGGGAGTGACGAATGCCGATGCTCTTCAAACACTTCATCTTATTCCTCGCGCCTCCTCTTACGAAACATTAAAAGTAGGTTTTGTTGTTTTAAAAACCCCATTACCCATTTTTTACATTCTTTGTGATTCAATAATTATTTAGCCGCTTGATACTGCCCTAACACGGAGGTTGTGGGCCAAACAAAGATGGCCCGACCTCCCCACAATCATTGTGGTTTTTGGTGCATTATTCGCGGTGGAAGATGATGGTGACTAGTTCTGGCAATTGGAACAGGTGGGACTGGGGAGCGGTTGCCGACACCATGGCTGGCTGCAAAGATGACATCGGCACAACCGTGCCGCCAGAGAAGGGCCATGACAGAGCAAGGATTACTGTCGACACATTGACCGGCCACATGAAGAGGATGGTGGTGCACGATCGCACCACCTAGCGTGCAGGAGCAGCGACCTTGTGCCATGACGGTGAGGTGAGGGTGACTGGCTCACTGCTGGCTGTCGGCAAAGACGCAGTGTGCGACCGCGCTGCATGGAGGAGGGGGTAGGTTGTCCGAACAGCCGCGGTGGACCGCCACACTGCGGGCTGCCCCACTGTAGGCTGCTACACTGTGGGGTACCGCACCATGTGCCGCCGCACCGCACACCAGCAGGATGCTGCGCCATTGGGTTGGGCTAGACCTTGCAGGCCAGGTTGGACCTAGGGGAAGACCCGGGTCGACCCAAACCAGGTCGGGTCGGCTCAGGCTGGGTAGGGTCGGGTCAGACCGAGCAGAAACCAACTTCAACCCTTTTCATTGTTTTGGACATATCATGATCTACTGGTTTGAAAAACTATTTATAGTGATGAAAATCTTGGATCGAGATAGTCCTTTTGGTACACCCCACTCGAGTTTTGGATAAAGTAGGTGTATGGCCGGGTTGGATCGAACACGAATCCAACTGGGCCCTCGGGACTAAAAGGCTGATAACATAACGACCGGGTGTCCAATTGATGCACTGTCTGTTGAGTTGAGACCCATTTTACATGGTAGAAATTTGGGATTGTTTTTTGTGGGACTTCTTGGAAGTTGATTTATCGAGCTGTTGCTAGAGGAGCGGACCCCCCCGAACCAAGCGAGCATAGTGCGGGAACCCGGTAGCTGGTTGTAACATGAGAAAGGGATCCTATGTGGGCCTGTGCTTTGGAATCCTTTAGGGTTCTTTGATTGAGGGTCTCACATGGATCTTCCCAAGGAATCTATGCATGAATACTCTAGGATCCTTCATGGGTCTGGTGTACTAGGATTCTATGTGGGTCTAATGATATACTAAGATCCTAAGTGGGTCTGATTGTTTAGGATCCTACGTGGGTCTGATGATTTAGGATCCTATTTGGGTCTGCCTCTAAATTGAGTATGATGATTCAGTAGTTACATCTAATAATATTTGAAACCATACCTAAGTTATACCTGGTGTGAGCTGAGTCTTTACCTTTGTGGTGAAACCATGGTGGTATCCTTCTGTGTGGCGTAGCCGTGTGTTACTTACCTTCGTGGTAATAAATTTTTGGTATTCTTCTATGGTGCATTCCTATGTGGTACTTTCCTTCATGGTGATTCCTTTGTGTTATTCTTCTGTGAGGTGTACCTGTGTCATACTTACCTATTTGGTGATACCATTGTGGTATTCTTCTATGTGGCGTACCTATGTGGTACTTTCCTTCGTGGAGATAACATGGTGGTATTCTTCTGTGTGGAGAACCTGTGTGGTATGTTCCATTATGGTGATAACTTGGTGGTATTCTTCTATGTGGCGTTACCTTTTTGGTACATACCTTTGTGGTGTTACCTTTTTGGTATTCTTTCCTTCGTGGAACAGTTGAGCTTTGAGCTAATGAGTTGGGCCTTGTGTTTCCACATGAATGAGATGGGTAATCTTGATAACATAGGTATATGTATGGGTATATACTTAAGTAGGTTGTTCTAATTTTTTCATGATTTTTGGTTTATCCATTGTGGGGTTTTTGATACCATATATGGTCTCGGGGTCCCTACTAGGTACCGTTATACTCACCCCTACATGGGTTACACCCGCACCTTGTTGTGTTTGGTGCAGACAATGGACAACGCTGATGGAGGATGAGAGTACCAGGACTTGAGGTAGCTCAAAGGAAGACATTAGATGAGGAGTAATGTAGAGATTACCATTCAAGACATGTACCTACCCTTCATGTAGTATCCTTGGTAGATGTTCACATGAGCTACTCTAGTTTACTTGTACTTTTCAGTTTCCTTGTACTTTACAGTTGGGGTTATATTTTGGCCCCCTTTTTACTTTCTGTACACACTTTATTCACTATAATGTTTACATGTGATCATATCTTATTGTGTTCTTGAATATGTGTGTTTACAGGTTATAAAGGCAATGCCTTCCCAGTTTTATAGAATATGCCTTTTGGTGCTAGTCTCCAACACCTGGCCTATGAAAGGTGGGCTTGGGGTAGTCACGGAACGAGCCCCAGGGGAAAGGTCGTGAAATTATGTTTGAAAGAATTATATGTATTTCTATTTAAAACATTATGTTTGTTAGACTTATATTTTTTTCTTTAAGAAACAATGTGTTTGTTTGAGTTATATTCAGAAATATCTTTTGTTATACATTCCTATTAAGTCTAATATAGTATTCATCTAGGCCGATTATATTTTGTATTCAAATGTATAATAAGATAGATGTTCATATAATCACGAACGTTGTGTTTCTTAGATTCCAAAACATCATATTTCTTAGATTCCAAATAACTCAGAAAAAATGATTTTAAATCATCACATTTGTTAAATTCTGAATTGGTCAGAAAAAATGATTCCAAACCAGTGCATTTCTTAGATTCTAAATCGCTTAGAAAAACCAATTCTGAATCATCACTTTTCTTAGATTCTGAAACACTTAGAAAAACTGACCCCAAATCACAATGATTATTTGATTCTGATTCTCAATAATTTACAGATCCAATTTTCGTAGATTCTTATGTGTGATGTAATTTTATATCGTTCTTAGAGATTCTATATTTATTTAATGTTATGTTTTCATAACATTTTTTATGTTACGATATTTCTTTAATGTAATGTTTTCTTAACATTATTAAATTTAATTCATTTTCTTAATGGATTATTTCTTACATTCATTATCTTACATTTATTAAAAATATAATGTTAATTGTGATAAATTTTATTATTTAAACGGTCCCATTATTTCAGTTATAATATTTCTGTTATGAATTCCACCTGTCCAAGTCCCTCTGATATTTTTGGAGAAATATGAACATTAGAGAAAAATGTGACCATTATAGATCTCACCAATAAACATTTATCCATTTGATCGTTTTCAGGGTTGTGAAATTTTGGAATAATTAACACTCTGTGAGTGCTCTTCTATATTTTCTTCATGCTAATGTTTTGAATAGTTTAGGTTGTGAAAAAACTGTTCCCCATACACAAATCTTCAACAAGTTTCTTTCCTGGTGAAACCATGATTGTTGATGTATACAATCAAGGGATTCTAGGATGAAGGAAGATAATGTTTTTGATTACCTTTATATTTTAGGGCTTTAATATTTAATGAAGACAGAGGTGCCTATCACCTTATAGATTGAGGGCATGTGGGGATATCCGGAAAAATTCCGATCATTGTATCGAGGGCTTGTCCTAGTGTGTGTAATATATACTTTCATTAAATTATAAATCAAGGGACCTTTATCCATGGTTGTTGGATACCATCCACTTTGGGTTAAAAGATTTCATTACACTTGTACTTCTTCTTTAATTACACATTATTTTATTCCATTTAATATTTTTGTTAATGATATAATGTTTAAATTTCATTCACATTCTCTATTTTATTAACTCATATAAAATATTCTATAGGATTAAATGTATAATCATACTTATGTATACCAGTGTGATTATATATTTACTTTATATTTATAATTAGTCCTTGGGCCATTTCACATTATTTGTTCAAGAGAGTGGGGGATTTTGAATATTTTGTTTTTTTATTTGATATACAATGTTTCCATAAGGTTAAAAACAAATGTTTTTAAAGTTATAATTCACCGCTCTTGTAATTGAGCATCTACATATCATATTTTAAAACTAAAATTGGAATCAAATAAGTTCTTTGAGATATTTATAGTTACACTAAGTATCAATTGAAATTTATTTCAATGATTATTTTATTTACACTTAGTTTATTTATGCATGTTTTTATATATAATTTTTTATAAATACATACTACAAAAACATGTGGATTGGAAATATTTTCTTTTGAATGATGGAAGTAATGGTTGTCATATTCTTAGAAAATATGAATTCTACATGACGGCCTTTTTTTAGGGGAATCATTATAAATACTATAGAGATAGAATGAAGACTTTTGTTATCAATACTAGAGTAGATAATTATGTTATGATTACTGGTGACAATAAGATCCATGACAATGAATTCAGAACCTTGTCCAATCAAGAGACGTAAGAATATAAACATAAATATAAGGTACATAAATCTTTATTATGTTATATAACCAGAAATATACATGAAAATATATTCATTTTATGTAGAAAATTTTATTGGGAAGAAACTTGAAGTTACAAATTTTAGAACATGAAAAGTTATTGAAACCAGAAGAGCTATGATAAGTAAAGACTATCCTGGTTGTGTTTTTCAATATAAAGAACCAATTGTTAATTTTCAACAATAATTCATGAGTATTGTGAATATCTTAAAATGAATGGGCGAAAAAGGCTCCGATGATGAAAATTTTGTGGACAAGATTATTGATATCATGCCGAATGAGTGGGAATAAAAAATAATATGTGTTGGTGAGGCAAGGAAATTCACAATAGTTTATCTTGATAAGTTATTTCAGACACTTTTTCAACATTAGGATAGATTGAAGATAAATGATGAGAATATAAATAAGAAAAATGAGAGTGTTGCTTTCATAACTACTTAGAATCATATGAAATCCAAGACTCCAAAAAATGATTCTAAGACAACAAAGTCTATGAATGTTGTTATTCAATTAGATTCAAGTGAATATGAATAATAAGAGAAAACATTCTCTAATCATCCATGTAGTATGAACAAGATTATTGGAAAAAATAATTATTAGAACATATATAAAACGATATATAAGAATGATAAGAAATATTCAGATGTTACATTTTATGAATTCAAGAAATTTTTACATATCAGACATCATTATATTAAGATGAAAAGAAAGGAAAAGAAATATAGACACTATGAAAATAATTAGGGAAGATATTATAATTATAAGTTAAATAAATACTTGAATGAAAACAAAACATAGGGTGGAAGTGGAATAGATAATTCTAATTAATATTTGTATATTGAATCTTTTGGAAAAAATAATATTGGTCTTATAACCAGAATACCTACAATGAATAAATGTTTTATGGATAATGTACACACTCCTAAATGATTAATCAATATATATTTTAATTCCAATTATACCAATGAAGAAAATTATGAGTCACTGGATGAAAAATATTCCTCTTAAGAGGATAATTCTTTACCTTCTTTTAATAAAGTCTCTAGATTTTCCTTGTTTCTTTAAAATTAATATATTAAAATTAATAAGAATCATGACAAGAAAAAATTCTAGAATTAATATTTTAACAAAAGAAGTATCAAATATTTCTAAAGATCTAGATGAAAAATATTTTGAATTTATTTCTATTTCAAAAAACCACATGGATGTTATTTCTGGGAAGAATAAACATTATATGGATCTGGAAGACGTTATTTCTAAGAAAAATGTTTTAGAGACAAACACAAAACTAATAATTAATGAAAACCAGGAAATGAATTTAGTCACGAGACTAAAATATTAAATATTTTATTTTAAGAAACCTTTTTCATACTTTAATTATTGTATGAAATGTTTTGTTAAAATAAATTCTAAATTATTCATCGTAAGAATAGTTCAATATTTGGTTATTCTCCTTCGAAACATATTTTTTTTCATAATTATTTTCCCCCGATATGCTCTCTTTTCACTTAGTGTTGATGTGGTAGACATTGGTTGAAATGTTTTTCTGGGAAGAAAAATCAATCCTTAGATTTTAATAAATCCATCTTTTCTAAGAAAATGTGGTTTTTAAATCATTTTATTTTCTAACCATTATAAATTCAAGAATATTTGGATTAAGAATGTGTAATTGTTTCATTTTCAGGAAAATAAAGAAATTACCAACAACAACATATGGTACATGGATAGTGGATGTTCTCCGAAAATTCCTAGAAAAAAACATATTAGAAAATATTATTATAATGAAAGTTGGAAGTGTTACTTTTGGAGACAATGCTCATAGAGAAATTATTGGTATATGTAACATTTTTCTTCTTGGGAAAGCCATAATTTCAAATGTTTTATTTTTAAGGGACTTAAGAAAAACCTTATAAGAATAATCCAATTATGTGATGATGGATTCCTTGTGAATTTTAGGAATGAAAAATGATTAGTACACAATTCAAAGGATGAGTTTATTTTCTCTGCCCATCAACATGAGAATGTTTACACACTAAACATAGAAGACATTAGAATCCAAGACTTACCTTTACTTAGTGTAATGGAAGACCAATCATTGTTGTGTAATAGAAGTATATGAAAATGTAACCTTAGAAACTTATGTAAACATTATAATAAAAGACTAGTTATGGATCTACTAGATATTGGATTTTATTCTTTAAATGTTTACGATCCTTGTCAAGATGGAAAGAATCCTAAGTCATGATTTAAAAAAGTTAGTGATATCTCAACTTCTGATGAACTTCATCTAGTGCATATAGATATTTTTGGTCTAACACAAATTGGATGTATTATGGGAAAATAATATTATTTGTTTTAGTTGATGATTACAATATATTTAAATGTTTTTATTTTCTAGAATGAAAATTTGATGTCTTTTCTTATTTCAAAACATTTTTAACCAATGTTAAAAATTAGAAAAATATTTCTCAAATAACAATTTGCAGTGATAGTGGAGTAGAATTTGAAATTAATATTTTGAAACTTTTTTTAGTAATAAAGGTTTTATTAAAAAATTCTCAGTTCATAGAACTCCTCGTCAAAATGGTGTTGATGAAAGGAGAAACTGAATTTTTCAAGAGATAACAAGAACCATGTTTTTTGAATACTCACATGAAAAAAAATTTGTGTTCAAGCTATTAATACTAATTTTTATACTATAAATAAGGTTTTAATAATTCCATTTCATAATAAAAAAACCCTATGAAATATGGATAGGCTGAAAACCGTGAGTTGCATACTTTAGAGTATTTGGAAGCAATAAATTAATTTTCAATAAAAAATATAACATACAAAAATTCTCACATAAATTCGATGATGGGATATTCATAGGGTATTCCACTACTTCTAAGTCCAATAGTGTTTTAAATAAAAAATATTGTACAGTTGAAGAAAATTTACATGTTAAATTTGATGAAACTCATACTTTTTTTAAAGGAACATCAACCTATATATTCAGATGTGTTTTCAAAAACTGATTATCAACCATTGATGGAAGATTATTCTTTTCAGGAGTATACTAAAAAATAATTCATATATATTCACTCTAGAGGGTTTTATACCCTATGTTGAGGAATAGGTTTTTGAGAACCCTAGTCATTTGTATCTATAGAGTCATCCCAGTGATAGAATAATTTGCGATTTACATCAACCGATTAGGACTATAAGCTATTTAAAAAATCATGTAGAGAATATATTATTTCTCTAACAATTAGAACCTAAAACATCTGAATAATATTTGGGATATAATGAATGGATTAAATCTATGTGAGATTAACTTAATGAATTTGAAAGGAACAAAGTTTGGACTTTGGTTAAAAGACATAAAGAAACATCTGTAATTGGAGAAAAGTTGGTCTTCAGAAATAAATGTGATGAAAATTGGATCATAATAAGAAATAATGAAAGATTAGTTCTTAACAGCTATAATCAACAAGAATGAATATACTGTAAAGGTACCTATGATCTAATAGCTATACTTGAATCTATTCGAATTGTATTAGTCATTTTAGCATTTCATATCTTAAAACTTTTTCAAATGGTTGTGAAGTGTGATTTCCTTGAGGGATATGTTTAAGAGGAAGTTTATTTTGAACAACCTCTTGGTTTTGAAGTGACAAATCAACCTGATAATGTTTTTAAACCTACAAAATTTTTATATGGTCTTAAAAAAGCTCCTCGATCTTGGTATGATATACATGCATGATTTTTGACAAAAAAAACTATGTTAATGGGACTACTTGTCTGTCCATTTCTATAATGAAAGAAAATAAAAATGTTTAAATTGTTAAAATTTTTGTTGATGAAATTATATTCAGATCACCTCAAAAATCCTTAACTGATTCATTTGTGAATAATATAAAATTTTAGTTTGAAATGAGTATGATGCTTGAGTTATCATTTTTCATTGGTTTTCAGATTTTTAAAAAACTATAATAAACCTATATATCTCAACCTAAATTTATTAAATATATTCTTAAAAATTATGGATATGACAACACTAAAAGTATATGTACTAAAATTTTCAACTCAAATACTCTTCACCTTGATGAAGGTGGGAAAGTAGTAGATCAAATATAATTTAGAGTAATAATATGATGTTTACTATACTTAACAACCAGTCGTCTAATATTAATGTTTTTAGTGTATTTATGTGAATGATATCAATATATTTCAAAACAAACCCATTTAAAAGATGTGAAAAGAATGTTTCACTACATAATGAGAACTATGGACATAGTAGTTTTTTATTTTTATGGAAATGAATTTGTTTTAAAATGTTTTTCGGATGTTGTCTTTTGTGGCTATAGAATGGATATGAATAGTATATCCAGAACATGTCATTTATTAAGAGATTCATTAGTTTCCTGGTCCAGTAAGAAACGACATTCAGTAGCACCTTCCACTACTGAAACTAAATATATACCAACATGAAGTTATTGTGCTCAAGTGTTGCAGATGCAAAACACACTCAGAGATAACGACATGATTTTTTACTAAAACTCAAATACTATGTGATATCACTAGTATCATAGCCTTAAGAAAAAAAATACCACATCACTCTCATGAAAAACACAATGATATTAGGAATCACTTTCTTAGGGATCAGGAACTGAATGGAGATATTATTTTACAATTTATCGGAATATATGAAAAACATGTTGATATTTTTTATAAATCATTACCTTGTAATAGATTTGAATATATTAAAAAAGAGTGAAGAAATATAAATGAAATGTAATCATTTATATCTACTTTTTGTTAAAACTATCTCCTAACATTAAGATACTCCTTATCATAGGGGGAGTACATTTTTTCCTTAAAATTACTTTTCAAAACCTAATAAATTTTTTTAACAAAAGATTAGGGATTTTCAGAACATTTAAAAAATTGTGGAAACTTAACAAAAAATTTTGAAACCTTAAAACACGTTTTTGTTACCTTAAAACTGATTTTTAGAACCTAATAATTTTTTTTGAAATATAACCAATCTTACCAGATTCTAAGATATCTAAGAAAAATATTATCTAATACTAACAAATCTTCTGACGAATTCTAAATGTAAATTTTCATACTTATTATTTTTTATCTAACACTTCTATTTGTTTGTATTTAAAATATGTTTTAAGAATAACCATAAACAATTCAAACTTTTTTAAATCCATTTAACTTTCTTATAACATCAAAAGACCAGAACCAATAAATCTTATTCTGCAAAATTTCAACCATTGAATTAGATGAATGTCAAATGTTTATTCATGTTTGTAATATTAATCATAATTAAATGTGCTATATAAAGGGGACCCTTTTATTCATGTCTCATTTTAGTATCCCAAGTTTTCTTACTGAAGCTCTACCATGATTCAACGAATCGATTACATTTTATATCTCTTATTCCTTAAAGTTCTGAATGTCTCTAGGGATATCATCCTGGACCTCAATTCCTTCTCAAATGGAATAAAAGGATTGGGTGATATTCTGAGAAAGGTTAGTTGATCAATAAATCTTCCTCAAATATGATGCTTTGATTTCAAAAATAAGTATTTTTCATGGATGAGAGAATATTTTAATCCTAATGAATAAGAAGGATCATGATTCAGTGTATGAATATTTGGTTATTGAATCCTATCAATTAGTAGGATTTCCATGAAGGTGGCAAAGAGAAGCTGCATTTTAAGAGTTACAAATGGTCTTATTCAATTCCTTATAAGAAATTTTCTAAAATTCATTAGATTTAATATAATAAAGAAGCATATTATCATTATAATAAGATGCCAGATGTTGAAGGTTCTTTTAATAGAGTCAAATATTTTGAATCTTTAGGCCTTAATGGAGTCAATAACCCCAAAATCTGTCATCTATCAGCTAATTTTGAGATTGTGACCTTATGGTTACAAGTATTCTTAATAACAAGGAAAAAATATAATGTCACATTGAAAATAAAAAATATTATATTATTACATTTTCTAATTAATTTAAAGAATATTGACCTGGTAAAGTTTATATTTATTACCATTAGTATGATAAATGATGAAACAATCAAGTCAAAAATTATTATGTTTGATGATATTTTGTAAAAGATTGCCATGAGTTCTTTAGAGAGATTCAAATTTAATTGCATTAAAAATCCCAAAATGTTTAATGTATATATGTTAAGTGATGAATATTTGAAAATAATGAAATACCCCCTTTGATTTTGACGAATGAGTTTGTTGTTCTTATGAAAAAACTAGAAATGTTGGAGAAAGTTCAAAATTAGAATCAAAGAAAATAAATCTAAAGTATCATGACCATAGACAACCCATGTTTAAAAACCCCCAAAATATAAGAAAAAAAAATATCACTCTGATGATGTCATAGTTATGTGGAGAGAAGATACAAATAAGAGAAAAGATGAAGGTATTGTTTTTGAGATAAACCCAACTGAAGTGAAGGAATTAAAAATTCAAGCTGCTAATTATCGTGGGAGGTAGTCTAAATATAAGAATCTTATGAAGAAGATTTTTGAAGGCAATATAGTTAAATATTTATTGAAAGATATAGGGAGGTCCTCATCATAGATTCATGTTCTGGAATCATTTCTCTATGGAATTTAACATCCTCCACAACCTCAAGAAATGATTATAATAACTCCTTTAGTATATAAAGGAAAAGCTATTATCCTAGAATCACTTCTGAATATTCAAGTTCAAGTCTATGTAGTAAATAGTGAAGAGTGGGAAAGTGATGATGATATTATAAGTATCGGTAGATCTCAAAGTCAAAGTCCTTCAGAGAAGACAACAATAATAACTACCCAAGCCACCTATTCTAAACCTCGATCAGAAGAAAAATTAATTCAAAATCTATTCAATGTTAAGAGAATGTTATTGAAACCAAATTGAATAAAATTACATCAGATGATGATGATGTTAATAGATATAATGTTGAAAAATGAGGTGATGTTTGTCAAGATAATACTATAAGTAATGATGATGATGATGATAAATATTGTTACATGATTGTTCATGTTTCTAAAGAATAGAAAATAGTTCAAAAAATTGGAAATAAAATATCTATGAATGAAAAAGGAAATAATTTAGATATCTGGACATTTAAAGAAGTTTCATCAAAAATAGAAAAGTCTACCTCCTCCCAAGGAAAATATTTCGTTGTTCAAATATTGAAGAAGTTTGTAATCTTCATCCCTTATTTCCAAACCTCGAGTCTTGATGCCATCTTATTCAAGAATAAGAAAAACAAAATTTAGACTCTATAATTATTCTCATGGAGAAATTGATAATTATTGAATGTGATTTCAAAAACATTGTTCTCAACATTGTTTCTCATTGGAATGAAAGAAAAAAATCACAAAGTGCTCGAAGCATGTCAAATATTATCTTAATTTTTTATGAATAGTTTGCAACAGTCAAGGGAGATTTCACAGAATATGAATACAATATTAAATATATTTTAAACAGTTTCTAAATGAATACGAAGGAAGTGAATGATATCTAGTTTCGAGAAGTTATAGATCTGAATTGGAATCTCAACTCTGTCACACTTGAAGTTAAGCGAATAAACATTTACATAGATGATGGTACTAAAAATATTAACTCACAAGATGAGAATATTCAAAGTCAACTAGAAAAGGTTGATTTTCTTAAAAAAGAGTAAGGATAAAGAAGATATTATCATGAAGTTCCAAGATTATAAATAGTTGTTAAATAAGATGAAAGATATGGTCAATAAGCTTATACCAAAGAAGGATGTCTAATTTCATTTCATAGAGATCTTTTGTGGTATAAATGTTTTATTTAATCAAAATGATGTGATCCATTGTTTTTAATTGTATGTATCCTAGCCTTTTCAAGTAACTTATAGTTTCCAACATTTCTTTTTTGAAAATAAAATAGCGGGATAAGGGGGAAGATATTATAAAGAAATATAAATCTAAGGAATATCATATATAATTGAGGGGGAGATTACATAAAGAATACATTCTTATAAAAATGGGGATTTTTTTCCTTGTGGAAAGATGAAAATTTAATAATGTCAAGAACACATTAGGTTTAGGAAATCACAAACAACCATTCCCTAATGATATTTCATTTTTTAAGAAATTGTATATTTGTTAGACTTATATTTCATTCTTTAAGAAACTTTATGTTTGTTAGAATTATATTTCTTTATTTAAGAAACATTATGTTTATTATAATTATGTTAAGAAATATATTTGTTTATAATTTACAATATGTTTTAACATAGTTTTAATCTAGAAAAATGAAATTCTATATTCAAATGAAAAATAAGATACATGTGTATATAACCTGAATTGCAGTGTTTCTTAGATTTTGAAACACAAAATTTCATAGTTTACAAATCACACTAAAAAAATATAAACAAGTGGGCTTATTATATTCTAAATTGCTCAGAAAAAACTGATTTTGAATCACTACATTTTTAGTTTTATAACTGCTCAGAAGAACACTGCCAAATCAGTGCATTTCTTAGATTTCGAATCACTAAAAAAACAGATTCTGAATCATGATGTTTCTTATATTCCAATTCTCAATAATCTATTGATATTATATTCATAGTTTCTTAGACACGATCTAATTTTATATATTTCATAGAGATTATAAATTTCCTTAATGTTATGATTTCATAACATTTATAATGTTATGATATTTCTTTAATGTAATGTTTTCTTAAATTTATAAAAGTTAATAAATTTCCATAATGTAGTATTTATTACATTCATATTCTTAAATATTATTTAAAAGCTAATATAACTTATGAAATTTTTTATTATCTAAATTTTGTCTTTGTTTCAGTTACAATAAGATAGTTACAAATTCCACTTGTCGAAGTCCCTCAAATATTTCAGGGGAAATATTACTATTGGAGGGACATGTGACCATTGGATATATCACCTATAAATACCCAACCATTTTAACATTTTTAGTGTTGTGAACTATTGGTAGAATTGACAGTCTGTGAGAGCTCTTCCAGATTTTTTTGTGCAAAATATTTGAAGAGTTTAAATTATGAACACCATGTTCCACATACATAAATATTCAATAGGTTTTTTTTCCTTGTGCCATTCCAATTACTGCTGTATACAATCGAGGGATTCCATGATGAAGTAAGATATAGGTACTGATTACCTACTTAGTAGAGGGATTCCATGTTTAAAGAAGATAGAGGTGTTATTCACCTTACAGATCGAGGGCTTGTAGGGATAGAAAGATTGATTCTGATCTTTGTATTGAGGGTTTATCCTCGTGTGGGTAAGATAATAATTCTTGAAAGTATAAATTAAGGGACCTTTAACAATGTTTTATGGGTACTATTATATTTAGGTTAAAATATTTTATTACACTTTTAGTACTATTTTATTACACTTTATATTTTTAGGCTTCATATTTTTGTTAAACATTGAATGTGTAACTCTCTTACACATTCCTTGTTCTGTTAACTATGATATTTTATTCTATAGGCTTTAAGTTAGAATCTTACTTAAGTATACCTATGTTCTTATATATTTACATTATCTTTATAATCATACCTTGGGTTCTTTAAATTTATTTTCTGAATATAGTGTAGGTTTTTGTAAACCATGTTTCTTTAACATTTGTAAAAAATGTTTCCAGAAGGTTAAAAATAAGAATGTTTAAACATACAATTCACCCCCTCTTGTAATTGAATATCTACATATCATATTTTGATTCTACATGTTACGATCATGATATTATAAAATTATTATTATATTATTATGGTATATGACCATTGTTTGATATCTTTATTATTTTCCTATACAAATTCTTTTATTGGAATATTTCATATATGTTCATTCTATTGGCCATGAATAAATGTTTTATGTAGAGTTTTTTATAGTTGTTTTTAATATGGGATAAAAAATTTGGGAGATGTTGAAGATATATTTTGAAAATAATTTTTTATGTATATAGTATCCATGTATAGAAAACATTTTAGGATTCTAGGTCATATATAATTATGAGATTTATTTAATATTCATCAATATGAAAGAAATATTAATTTATGTTATAAAAATTCCCCGTCAATTAATTCCTATATTTTTTCATCATCCAATTAGTGATTAAGTATTTAAATCAGAAGAAATTGTTTTTGTAGTTTTATTATATTTATTAATGGAACCATTTCAATTTATTTATGTGTATGTATTTCGTTTAGATCAATAAAAACATATATTCAATGGTACATCATTGTTTTTATTTTCCCCTTCATTAATGAAATCAATATTGTTAGTAATAAATATTTGAAGTGATATATCTTAATTTTAGTTCTATACTTTGATTAAAAAAGAAATATTTTTCTGAGTTATCATATTGAACTCCTATTTTATTATTATGAGTCTATATTAATTATGGATAATGGTATCTTTAAACTTGTAAAAAAATCAGGAAAATATATTTCTCAAAAGGATAATAATGAGATTGATAAGAAATAAATAGACATGATTTATCAAGGACTAAATGATAAATCATCTAAAATGTTATAAATAGTAACCATGTATAAATATTATTGGAAAAATTTTAGGGAAAACGACGGTGTTCCAAATAAATTTATAGTTGAATGACTCAAAAACTGTAGAAGACAATATGAAGTAACAGGAATAGATACTTTTAAATCATTTGAAACATATTCCAAAATATTTTTTTGAAAAATAATTTGATGAATTTCTATTGGGAAGAATGTTTAGAGTGGTTTATAGTTGATAAATTATTATAATAAACAACATATAATATTTATCATGTATCCATGGACATTAAGGAAACCTAATAACATACAATTATGATTGTTTAATATATGTCTTATAACCTACATGAATGTAATTAGTAATGAATGAGACATAAGATGAGAAGTAAAATAAAAAATCATTTCAAACACATTTCCCTATTAATGGGGAAAAGGGTGAAACCTAATAGAAGAAAACTAGTTTAAAATGAAGAGGATATATATGGTCTAATTTTAATAATAAAACTAGTTAAAAATGATAAAAAAATTATTTATGAAAGAAAATAAACAATAGAGGAATATCAAATTGGAATGGCAGAGGTAGGTATGAAAAAACCAATGTTAATGGTTATTCATATAATTTTTTTGTTATTATTCATGTTAATATTAATATATGAAAAATTATTAAATTTGTCACTTAAAATATGGAATTGATGATGAATATAAAGAAAATATTTCATGATGAATATTCCCAATTTTTTTGATAGAATGACAATATTTATTTGCAGACGATTTAACTATATTACACTAAATAATGGTGATAAAAAATAAATTTATGACATATCCAATGTTCCTAGAATGAAGGATGATATATTTAGTGTTTCAGAACTACACACAAAAGGGATATTTTAGGAATACCTAGGATTAAAATTTCATTAAATAAATATATATAATTGAACTCAATCTCTTATCCTATAAATGAATAGACATTATATGTTTGAAGATGTAATTTATCATCTCATATATTATGTTCATACTATAATCAGGATCCATGAATGCATGATTTAGTAGATATGACATAGATATATGAATTCTTGTAGAATATAATAATTGATAAAAAATATATTAAAATAATAATAAATTTAAATGATTCATATTAGTATTTTTTACAAAAAACCATTATATTAAATAATTCAGATAATCTATTATTTTTTTTCCACCAATAAAACATATCAAATTGTTAAAACATAGAATTATTAAACATCACTAATTAGTTTATTGAAATGTTATTTTCATAATTATTATGAATTTATTTATAAATCACTTGATTACTTTATGATAGAAAAACTACATGCTGATATATATAGTGGAATATTTTTTAAAAAATATTTTATTAATTAAATAGTTTAATATACCACTATTGATTTTTTTTTATCAAGAACGTGACATAAAGAAATAGATCATTTTTACATAAACAACACAATACAATATAAAGGTAGACGTAAATATTAATAATTGAGATCATTAAAATAAGTATACTGACTAAAGAAGTGTTATGTTCATCATGTGAAAATGAGATTTCATACTTGGTTTAATTGATATATAAATGTCTTATAGAAATTGTTCAAAATTTTACACTTTTAAAAGATATAATATTTGTAAAAGAAAAAATAAAAAATAAAATGTTTTTTATACAAAAAATTATGTATACGGTATAAGAAAAACAAAGTTTAATATATATGATATAGATGAGAAAATAATTTATATAGTATAGAAGAATGAAAGAGAATTATTTTGGGGATGTTATAGGATTCTAAATTTTATTCAATTTTATTACCTTATAATTTAAAATTTAATTTCCATGAATGCATTAAATTTAATTTTAATATATATGAATAGAAAAGGAGAAAATTTAGATATATTACCTATGGTTTAAACTTCTACCTCATTGAAGTTATATAATTTTTCTCCATTTATTAAGACAAGTGTCTTGATAGTCTAGATATAGGTTTTATAGCTGCTAGTTTATCATTAGGATTCTTTTTATGATCCATAGGGAATCCAGTAATCCAACTAAAATACAATTAGTTCTACTAGGATAATCATGGAGAAACCCAAACTCATTATTAATGAATGTAAGTATAGTCATATTATTATTATGATTTAATATTTACATCCAATTATTGATCTCTTTATAAAATCATATTTGGATTTTTTCTTACACATATATCTATTATTTTCTTTTATTTCTCTAAATAATTTTTATATATTTTATTAATACATTGGAAATAATTTTTTTACCTTTTTTATAGAGTATATATAATGGATTATGTTTCATTATTTATTTATTAATTTTTTCATCTAATTTGATGAACTTATTCTAGTTAGAGGTGGATTATTGATATTCCTCATTTTATTTTAAATATATTTTACAATTGTTTTATACTTTTTAATGGAGTCATTTTTAACAAATTATAATCGTCATACGTAACAACATCTCTTTAGTAACAATTTATAAGTATTTTTTTGATAAAATTATAAATTATCCAAAAAATTACATAATTAATTTTTTAATAGATTTATATAATAGTAAAAATTATACTAAACACATTGGAAGGTTATATAGAATAATTTTAGAGTTTTTTGGCGAGTTAGTGTGATATTTGGGGACATATATATACTTAATAGAGATATAATAAAATTATTAAAATTATTATATAACCAACACATGATTATTTTGAAATTAATTGAATATATCCCAAACAATGAACCTTTTTAGAAATATGAGACCACTGTTAGGTTAGGGTTAATGGGTTTACCTTAGGCATGAAATAACATTGTTTTTCTTTATACATTTGGTATCATCGCATAAGAGGATAACATAATTAATATTTTTGTAATATAATGTCCCAAATATAATTTAATATCTTATTGATGGTATTTATTATGAAACAAATGAGAGCCCGATTAGGTCTAGATCAAGATTTTTACCCTAGTCATTACAAAATCTTTGAGTTAATTGAGTGTTTAACAACATCACATGTAAGGGTAAAGATAATAATACGATTATAATTATTATTTTTTAAAAAATTGAAATTCAATAAGTAATTAAATAATTATGTTTTCACTTAATTAACATGTAACTTTTCTCTATGGTTTAATTATTGGGATGTTAAAAAATAATAATTATATTATTTCTTATTATACATAAATGTAATAATGTGGTTAATATAAATTTATTAACTAACAAATATTTAATCAATATTTTTTCTTTTAAATATTGACCGTGGAAATGATTAAGGGGACTTAATAATCACAAGAACATATTTTTGTTGTTGTTGTTATTAATATTATTTTTATAAAATAAATATTTATTTGTGGAAATTCTAAATTATGTGTATATATATAGGACAAATATATATGTGTGTATATATATATCTAGGTGTGTGTGTGTGTGTATATATAACGTAGGTATATATATATAAGAGTTAAATAAATATATATATATAATAGTTTATATATATTTACAATGTGTCTATATTTTTTTGAAATATATATTTTTTAAATATATATGGATGGTATTTAATTTATTTTTAATAAATTATTATATATTAAATTTATAGGGTAATTTAAAATAAAATTGATAGAATTTAATGGGGTATCAAATGTTATGATTTTGAGAGAGAAAACAAAATTTATTAAGTGTAATAGATGTAATTAAATATAAAACAGATAATATAATATAAAAAATTTAACTTTTCAACATATTGGGCACACCATATAGGGTTTTCCTCCCAAATCTCAGGTGTCCCTCCCAACTCTCAATCCCTATATTTTATTCATAATTTATTGGATTATTTTTTTGAACTTCTTTTTTCAATATCTCATCTGATATTGATTCGACTTTTACATCATCAGTGTGGTTGGACTCATGTCTATGATTATAAATTTAATCTCTAGATTGCTTCTAAAAAAAGAATGATATTTTGCAATATTTATTTTAATACTTATTTTTATACATTTTAAATATCAATTATAATAACATGTATTATATAATAATAATTATAAAGAATTTCCAGGAGGTAATTACACAATATTTTCAATTGATAATTTATGGAAATGTTATCAAAAGATAATTTTACCTTTTATCAAAAGAAAATTTGTAATAAATTATCATAAGATAATTATAAAACTATAACGAATAATAACATGGTTTTATTAAATAATATTTAAAGTCATACAACATGTTTTATTTAATTAATTTAAAGATATAAATTTTTGAACAATGTTTTATAATAAATTTTTAGGATAATATTGCTAGCGCATACATTGGAATAAAATTATAATTTTGATACTATTCATGAGGGATAAATTCTTATCACATGAAGTAATTTTTTTTCTTCCTGATATAAAATAAATTTTTTTGGTTTTAGGAATCCTTGACATGTCATAGTATTTTTGGTTGTTGTGTGAACATGGATTGGGTTTTGAGATAATTAATTTACTTTTCCTTGAAATTGATTACTTTAATATAAAACTTTTCTAATCATTTCAATACATGAATATGATATTAGTATGATATGATATTTATGTTTAAATATCCCATTCTTGTGATGCTAAGCATGTGGTTTCTTGTGTAGCGTTGAGGATTTCCTGATCTCCATATTATGATAAAGTATGTTGGTGTGATTTAGACCATGATGAGTTGCTCACTTGTGTGCATGAACGGATTTTTTTATATTCATAATTTGTTAGGTATGATTTAACTATTTCCTTGTGAAATTGTTGGTATATGTTGTGATGTTTTGATGTTCATGGTACCAAAATGATAGGTGGTACCATCATGTATTGGTCTCTTTTAAGGAGGCCCTATTGAGATACTTAATATGACATGATGGTGAGACAGAGATGGATAATTCAGAAGATAACGTAGTGTGGCCTTCCCTTGGGGAACAATGATCATGAGTGATCAGAACTATATATGATGTCAGTGGGGCAAGATTATCATTAGTGGTTAGACTAGTCTGGAGAAATGGGGAATTATTTTCTATGTGGATTGACCTAGATATAGTATTTGAGAGTGATGACCTAGTGTGTTTTCACATGAAGGCACATGACCTATATGACTAGTGAGTAACATAAATCTATCTCTATTATTGATCATTTTTTGGATTGTTCTGATATTTATTTGGAATGGTTCCAAGGTAGGTATAACCGAGGTTTTTAGTTTCTTTGTTAGGGAATGAATTCTCGACATGATTGTTTATTTTATAAGATTTAACTGTTGTTATTTTACACACTCTTATGCATGTGAACACATGTTAATGACACCTCTATGGTTTCCTACTGAGATTTTTTACTCTCACCCTACTAATGAATTTTAGTTCACTTATAAATTTCACATCCTAGGATCCGACGAAGGGTTAGGGCCCTATGGTGGATGATTGAGAAGTGGAGAATATATCCAGATTAGGCTACTAAATACTCCAAAAGACCCTTAATAATATTTATTTATTTATATGTCATTTATTTATCTACTTTTTATACACTTGGCAGGATTAAAATTTTGAGATCTATTATATATTTTCCATTTATGCAGTTTCCTATTTTACTCCGATTGTTTATTTATGTATTTATTACTATCAGTCCTATAAAAAGACACTGAGGGAATATTCACCCCATAGATAGAAATAGGCCCTTGATTCTATTTGGTAGACTATTTTGTATAGTAAGGTTCATATTAGGTAACTTAGTACCTATCTTAGACCATATGGTTTAAGTTGGGATGTTAAACAATAGTATTAGAGGATCAATATTAAATTTTTTGTTCTTATAATTTCATTAGGATGGGATAGGAAAGATAGGTGATAGGATTATTAGGTCTCAGGTAGGGGATCAATGATTATTATTTTCTAACACTGTATAGTAGATCATTGATTTTCCATATATGGGAAATTATGATTTTCTATTATAATTTATGAACTTAATCTTTTGTGATGCACATGATGTTGATATGTTATTTTTGGGATTTTGATTGCATTCACTCATCCTAAATAGGAATGTATGTTCATATCCCATTTATATAACTATAGTTATGATGAATTTTATTTCATTAATTAAATTTATTATTTTGCATTATCTATTTGGGATTCTTTCCTTGTGTGATATATTATTTAATTGTTATATGATATATATTTTTTGGATTTAATTTGTTTAATTGAGAATGTATTATTTTTTGTATACATATGATGATTTTGATTAAAATTCAATGCTAGAGACAAGGGTTAGTGATGGGAGGGGTATACCTTTGGTTGAGGGTAGTATTATATGAAATCCATTTTGTGATCCCATAGACTATATGGGATTAGAGATACATTAAGCTTATTCATCCTATAGAATTTTAGGCCCTGGTGGATCGATAGATGAGAAGTATTGGGTCTGAATTATCTATGATTTTTTATCCCATTATGACACTAGAGGCATGGAAGGTAGAACGAGAACCAGTCATGTTACTAGGATATTCCAAGCGGTGGTTGGTTTTGGTGAAAATTTCAGCAATATATAAAGTTTTGACGTGGAATATGTTAAAGAAAATTTTCTATGAATAGTTCATTATTAGTAATCTAGATCTATATGATACCCATGAACTCGTGGAACTTCAGAAGAGTTTAACGACTATGATTTCCCATGAAATATAACTACACGAGTTACTTTAAAAAGACGTGATGGAGAAGAAACGACCTGAAGGAGTGGAGCTGTTGGAATCATCCCAGTTTCCATGTATCCATACTATGAATATTTTAGAATATGGAAGAGTAAGGATGAGGTTTCAAATCAGAGTGATTATAGACATCTAGAGTAGAAAAGGGCTCAAAGAAACTTCTTCTGAAATAACGAGTCCCTTAGTGCTTAAATTGTGAGGAGGTTGGGTATTCAAAATGCTTTCCCACCACCTCATAGATAGTTAAAAAATGTGGAATGACATGAAATCTTCAATATTTTTTATTTAGAACCATGAGGACAATATTATGTAAGGGATTAAGGAAAACATAGCTAGGGAACCAATGATCCATTCAGGTTCTACAACAGTAGGCATAGAAGACATGGACTTAAGAAATTCACAGACATGATAGTAGAGCTGTGGGAGGCTATGTCAATGCAGAGGATTAGGAACCAATATATGGTGAAATGGAATTTTTTTCAGTAGTAGGTAAAGTCCTTAACATGTATTTTTTATCTTTTTCAATGTTTACTACGGGTGATTCCCTTATATGTAAGATAAGTTTATACATTACATACTTGTATAGTGATCTTTCAATAAAAAAACATTCTATGATACATCATTGAACAATGATGTGTAAACATAATTTAGAGGGGTAATCAACAATTCAATTAGTGAGAAATTTATTTGAGACATAGATATAATCGAGTGTATCCTACGATACACTATAAAATAGTTGGACTGAGTGGACTATACACATACTGAAGTATATGCATCGAGCATGCATCCCAGACTTCAGTAGAGCATGGGATGAACATCTAGCCTTAGAATGATAAGACTATTATTATGTGAGGTAGTGTTGTTCACTGCCTTCATGGTATAATGTGAATGGCTTAGTAGTTTTGGAGGATATTTAATTTCTAGATACCTTTGAGGGAGTGAATAAAATATAGAAGAGGTTTATCACCACTCAAGAAGATACACAGATCTTATTCTAAATGGAGGAGGAAGCCTTTAGGGTTCCCCGGGGGAAATTGGGTTTTTATTGTGAGTGGTTACTCTTTTTGGGGAATCAATTTATGAGGAATCATGACTAGCTAACACTAACAATTGTAGGAAACATTGAGATAACCAAACGGTTGTGGACCAGATTGTAATGTCTATAATTTTCTTTATTTGATTGAGGTATGCATGATGCATCCCACGTGGAGATGGATCTAGATGCATCGTTTGAGAAAAAAATCTAAGGAAAATATTAGCTATAATGATAAATTGATTTGAGGTAACATTATATTAATTGTAAAAATTTGGTGGCAACATGAAAGAATGTAGGAGGAGATATAATAGAAAGACTCTAATTTTCAAACACATTTCCATAGGATGTTCAAATATGACTACTACTGAAAATTTTTAATGATGATATGTCCATATAGGGGGATAAATTTTACATCCTTATTTTTATTAAAAAAATGCAAACATATTTATTACTAGTATATATGTATTTTTTGTGAGAAATGTAGATTTTATTTAAAAAATAAACAACTAACATTTTAAATGATTTATGTAATGTTAAAAATTATGTTAAACACTTTATAATGTACTCTGTAATATTTTTAATGTTAGGAGATGAGTTAGTGAGAGATTCTGAGGCCTGTAGAGCATTAACGTAGATGGAAAAAATGTTTTATATATATTATATTATCTAAATGTGATTTTTCGAAATTATTTTATATCACCCCAACTACAGGTTATATGTGAAATCTGAGACCACCGTTAGGTCTGAGATGACGGGTTAAACCTAGTCCTGATATAACATCTCTGAACATTAGGAAATTGGTAACATCAAATGTAAAGACTCAGAAATTTCAAGGAATTTTTTTTCTTATTTTCTTCGTAATTTTTCGAATGCGCGGTTTCTGAAGGAACCTGATTCCGATGCCCAGTGTGCCCGAAATCAATTTATAAAGTTTAGCTTGGGTACGTTCAGTGAATGAACGAGCGAGTTTATCTATCTTTTGAACCGGTGCTAGGAATTGAAATCTGAGGGCATCGATGAACTCACAATGCTGATAATTGCTTAAGAAAATCCTTTCTGGAGTTGCGTTTTCTCAGGAAAAGTTGTTAAAAAAAGAGTGAGGAATAAAAATATAATTTTTTTATAGTTTAAATTTTATTTCTTGCTCAGTGGTTTAAGTGTTGTGTCACAACACTTTTCCCCTCACTTATGTGGTTTAACAACTCGGTGTGGGAGTTGGAGTGGGACCCGTTGGGTTGCTAACTTCCCTTGGGATAATAAAGGAGAGGTGGGGCCTACACGAGCCCCCCCCCCTTCACCTCCCTCTTAATTTTTGTACACTCATCTTAATTGAGTAACACACCCGCACCCATTTTAAATTACAAGTCAACTCTTGCAATTAATTGGTCAATACACGTTAATTGATTGTGATATTTTGAATTTTGAAAGGGTTGGCATAAGTAATAAAATAAGGGAATCCTTATTTTATTATTGTTGTTTTGTTGTGCGAGAAGATTTTCAAGAGGAGAACTCTCGTCTTGAAGAACGTTCTTCCTCATTAAAGAACCCGAAGAACGGCGAAGAACGCCAGTCTTTGACGAAAGACGACGAAGAATGCCAGTTCCTCAGAGATCGATGACGTGACGCCGTGTACCGCGACGCCGATGATCCTCTTCCCCGCGACGCCGTGTACCGCGACACCGACGACGCTTATAGAGCCTTGTTCGACGATGCCGTCTTCTGCGATGAAATTTTCCCGCAACGATTCTCATTTGACGACTTTGTCGAGGTAGGGTTTTTATTTGTGTATAATTTAATTCCCTTGTTTCTTTCATTCAAAAAGAAAACGAAAAATGCGTATCAACTTGTTGTCATGTTGATCCGCGAATGTTTTAATTGTTGGTTGGGAATTTTGGTATGCTTCAATTTTATTTGAGGGATCTTGGAATGGTTTGATTCAATTTTAATTAAATAAAATTGATTATTCGTTCTTCGTAAAACCCTGTCTAATCTTGGATATTTGATAACACCTAACGCGGAGGGCGCATGCCTAAAAAACACAGCCCGACAACCCTCCGTAGATTATTGTTGGTGCGCGGATTGACAGAGATGATGGAACGGGACTACAATAGTGATTTGAGGCCTTCGTAGTAATGTACGGGACCCAAGATGAACACCAGTGCAGACGGAATTGAAAACGGACCACCGGAGCAACTCCGGTGGCCCGTAGACATCACTGGCAGCGCGGGTCGTCGGCAGCCAGCACCGCCCGGCCGCCCGGAGGCGGCGTCACCCCGGCGCGCCACCAAGATGAACCACCGCTGTTGAAGCTGCGGCGGCAGGCGGCCGGATATAGTGGCCGCGCGGGATCCGGGGGAGCAGGACGCGGCGCTCGCAGCGTCCGCGGAGCGCAAAGGCCGCGGGGGAACGCGTCCCCCGCTCGGCTCGCTGGCTGAGCCAGTGTTCTGCCGGGCCGGGCCGAGCCGGGCCGGGCCGGGTTGCGCGGACCGGACTAGGCCGTCCATTCGGGGTCGGGCCGCATCCCACTAGGTCAGACCCAGACCCGGGTCGGGTCAACCCAGGGGGGGTTGGGCCGGGTCGGACAGGGCCCAGACCCCCCATTTTCAGATCACTTCTAGTCTTTTGCCTATATCTTGGGATACAGACCTCTAATCGACACATCGTTAGTTGCGTAGTAATCCTTGGATAGGGATGGTGATTTCAGTATATTACACTCAATGTTTTGAAAAACTTTGAGTATGGCCGGGTTGGTTCGAACACGAAACCAGCCAGGACCTCGAAGCGGAAACGCTTATAACGTGATCTCCGGATGTTCGATTGATGTGCCGTTGACTTTGATGGATTTATCATGATGAGACAGATCTTTTGGAATACTTCACCTGAGGTTTGGACGCAGTTGGAGTAATGCCGGGTTGGATTGTACCCGAAATCCAACTGGGCCCCTGGAACAGAAAAGCCGATAACTTTCAGACCGGACGACCATTTGACAAACCGTTAGCGGCGTTGGTAATGACGTTAAGAAACAGTCCCTATGAGTATACCCAATGAGAGTTTAGGTTACATTTGAGATGCGGCCGGGTTGGTTCGTACACGAAACCAACCGGGCCCCTGGGACGAAAAGGCTGATAACTCACAGACCGGGCGCCCGATTAAGGAGTCATGTGTTGCGTTGAGACCCCTATAACGAGGCATTACTTTGAGATACTTCTTCATGGGACTTTGTGATACTTCGAGTATTGACCTGTAGCTCATGGAGGAGACCCTCCTGAAGACGAGCGTACGGAGTACGGAGACCGTGTAACCGGCTGAGACCTGATGACTGCTTGACCGACTCGACTTGGAGTGAGTCGACTAGCCCAGTGGATGGAGAACTACTGTGTTTGGGTGCAGACCCATGGCAGATGGAGGACTACTACGTTTGGGTGCATACCTGCGGTACTCAACAGAAGGAGTACCTCTACAGGCTATTGGGGGGGAAGGGTGCACTACTGTGTTTGCGTGGCAGACCCCGGTGAGAAGCACTACTATGTTTGCGTGGCTGACCCGCAGTACTCGACAGGAGGAGTACCTCAGCAGTCTTAGGTTAGTGAGCAGTATCTCAGAGTCGTGACATCATCAATGTACTCATCAGAGACTAAGCCCTTCAGTATTTACGGTTTCGATAATGAAAATCCTGGTTTGAGCTGGGTCTATGACCATTGTGTTTACCTCATGATGGAGATGGGTTACTTGATAACTTAGGTATAAGTATGGGCTTATAACTAAGTAAGGGTTATCTGTTGAGATCCTTATTTGTGGTTATACTTGTTGGATTTAGTGAGACCTAGAGGGTCTTGGGGTCCTTACTGAGTATCATATACTCACCCCTGCACGGTCTATGCCCGCACCTCGTTGTGTTGGTTGCAGACGACGGGAAGTGCTGACAGAGGCCGAGTGTTCGAGGATTGGATGGTACCCAGTGGAGGACCTCACGACGAGTCAGTATCCAGAGGTGGACTTCATGACGAGATGATACTCGGAGGAGGTTGACGGGTGGGTGCGTTGTGGAGGCTATCTGTACGTACCCTTCAGGTATGATCCGTGGTTAACGATCCAGGAGCTGCGCTATCTGTACCTACCCTTCAGGTAGGATCCGAGGTGGACGACCTAGGAGATTCTTTTATTCTTACAGCTGCTTTCCTTTTCTGTTGTACTTTCGTTTAGTTGTAGCTGTACTTTCATATGGGTTTGTATTCTGGCCCATTTACTTTTTCATCACTTTCTCTTTTAATTAGTTTATTACTTCCGCTTGTACTCTGTGGTGTTTTGTTTATATTTATAAAGGAAATGCCTTCATAGTTATCGGGATTTACGCCTTTGGTGCTATTCACTAGCCCCTGGCCTATGGAAGGCGGGCTTGGGGTAGTCACGGCACGGGCCCCGAGGACGTGTCATGACAAATTGGCATCAAAGGGGTCGGTTCTACCACATAACATATAACTCTCATATTTCTTCCCTATGAAGAAATATTGTTAAGGGTACTGGGTGTGGTTTTCAGTTCAGGGAGTCCAGTGTTAGTGAGGGCAGCTGACGTATCCATACACCAGGACCCTGACATCTGATTTTTGACTCAGTGCATGAAAACACTAATTGCATATGTGTATCCAAAGGGTTTCCCTTAAAACAGCTCAAACCAGGTAATCTCACCAGGTATAAATCGTTTGACCATGTCACGTATGTTTCTTTCAGGATTCGTTTCCACGAACGACCAACTAGAGCTGAGAGGGATGTACGTACTGACAGCCTGCCGAGCGACGAGGCTTCGGTACAGGGCCCACTTTAAGATGAGGCACCATCGGAGGCACCAGAAGTACTACCATACGTTGGGTCACCGATGCTAGTAGCCCCAGCAGCATGAGATGCACGCCACTTGAGCGCGCTGCACGAGTTCTAGGGCCAGAGGCCACCCAGGTTCCGGGGTGAGACGGACCCACAGACAGCTGAGGATAGGCTGGAGACTATGGTGAGAGTTTTCATGATAGTAGGTACACCAGCGGACTTCATGGTGATCTTTGCTGCCAGCCTCCTTCAGGAAGTAGCAGGCAGATGGTGGAGCTGGATGCTCCAGTTTTGCGATGAGATGATCTTCACATGGGGAGACATCGAGACCTATTCAGGGTGGAGTTTATACTACTGACTCTACACCCCGAGCGTGTTTAGGAGCTGGTGCCTTTGCCACGAGATTTTCGATCAGTACCTGAGTCATCTGTAGGCAGTAGACAGATGATACAGGGGACCAAGAGGACCAGACCAGTAGATGGGCGATCTCGGGTTTTAGGATCGGTAGTGCAGGGCACCCAGGGTGGAGTCAGAGACAGGCGTTCTAGAAATAGACAGTGTATCTCCTACGGCAAGAAGGGTTACATGGCACGTGACTGTCTGAATCCCCACACAGTTGATCCATATGCATTGGAGGAGCCACCAAGATAGAAGCATCAGTGAGTGCTTGAGCGACATCCGAGCAGTGGACATGGCAGTAGAGCTCCGGAAGCAGGTGGAAATGAGAGGATTCAGTGGATTCCTTTTTGTTCCTTTTAATTCTAGTTCCATTTTGTTGTTGTATTTGTGTCTTTGTACTTCGAGCTGCAGTAATAAAAGACACTTATCTTTGTGATGATTACTATCCTGTCCATTTGTTTAGTTGATACTGAGAGGTCCTAGTTAAAAACTATTGACTTGACCCACACTTTTGAGATTTCTACTGGAGGAGACCCAGTGACCTCACACTGATGCCAACAGTGTGACTCGACCCTTGGAGGCGAGAGTGACAGTTGGATCTCATGGTAGTAACGTCAAGGCCTTACGACGTCGTCCATGGAATGAATGCATCATTCATGTCAGGATTGACTGTATTAGGCAATGAGCGTGATTCATCCAGGGTATGAGACCGAGTTTCTCTTTTTGGCAAAAGATAAATATTATCATCTCTTATAGATCATAGGAAAAGAAGGTGCAGATCATCCAGGAGCGGCTGAAGACTGTACAATGTAGTAAGAAACAGAAAACTGGCGCCAGTCTCAGAGACTCGGGCATGTAAAATGTTTCAATAAGAGGAAGTATTAAGGAGAGATGAGTCTGTGAAGCAGCAGGCGTGGAGGCAGATCTAGGAGAGCAGCATGAGGTGGTGTACATTTAAACATTCTACAACCACCCGCCTTAGTTTTCCCCACCAGGCTTAGAGAGCTGGAGGGCAGGGGAAGAGTGCGACTGCATACGGTCAAGGAGTGTGACCCAATGGATCTAAAAATTATTCAAGGGACAGTCTATGTCCACTACTATCTGTCGTAGTAACATACGTTGATATGAATCATTCCTTCCTTCCATGAATCTTGTTCCAGACCTAGAGTTTCCAGTAAGCCGTAGAATTGACCCTCATGTTTGGAGATACCTTGGGAGGAGACTTGATAATCACACTTATGCCGACGGTGTGATCTGACCCTCAAGGCGAGAGTTTCGGTCAGAATCTCTTGGTTACAGGGTCGAGGCCTTATGACGTTTGTCTGAGTATGGATTGAATCCACAGTTCATACACATATTGGCTATATTAGGAAAACATGTTGTGGTTAATCTACAATGTTGGGATGGGTTTTCCTTGGTCGGCGAAAGGGAAACCCCAAGCAGCACAGGATAGACTCAGGCACATGAGGGTGCGGTCGATCACTCTTGAGTCAGTCAACCTTACCCTCATGGAAACGGAAGTTTTCAGTTTCTATTCTAATCAGAAAAGGGAGGCCTCTAGAGTTCGAGGATGATGACCACATCCTTATATGGGTCTCACTGCGCTGAGGTTTACAGAGATGTGGATAAGGCGGAAAGTTATCTCTGAGGTTCAACGGACCTTTCTAGGTCCTCAGTAAGGTAGGCGAGGTGGTTTACCACTTAACCTTTCCACCTCAATTGCACCGGGTGCATGATATCATCCACGTACCTTAGCAGAGGAGATATGTGCATGATCCTTCACACATCGTCGACCCCAGGGAGTTGGACGTTGATGACAGGGCGACATGCACATAGGTTCCAATGGAGATCGAGCATCGACAAGAGTGGGACGACGTGGACAGTCGATTCCTCGGGTGCACTTTCACTGGCAGAATGGGAACCTCCATGTGAGCACATGGGAGTGGAAGGCTCAGATGCGTTCTAAGTACCACTTTTGTTTCCTTAGTTTGTGTTATAGCTTTATGGGGACGTAAAGCCCTGAGGTGGGAGTAATGTAAAGACTCGGAAATTTCAAGGAATTTTTATTTATTATTTTCTATGGAATTTTGTGAGTGCGTGGTTTCTGACGAAACCTTATTCCAATGCCCGGTGTGCCCAGAATCAATTTCCAAAGTTTAGCTAGGGTACGTTCAGTGAATGAACGAGTGAGTTTTTCTAACTTTTGAAACAGTGCTCGGAATCGCAATCTGAGGGAATCAACGAACTCGAAGCACCAGTAATTGCTTAAGAATACCCTTTCTGGAGTTGCATTTTCTCGGTAGGAGTTGTTAAAAAAAAGAGTGAGTAATAAAAATATAATTGTTTTACAATTTTATTTTTATTTCTTGCTAAGTGGTTTAAGTGTTGTGTCACAACACTTTTCCCCTCTATTATGTGGTTTAACTCCTAGGTGTGGGAGTTGGAGTGGGACCCATTGGGTTGCTAACTTTTCGTGGGAGAATAAAGGAGAGGTGGGCCCACACGATCCCCACCCCTTCACATTTTCCATAACTCCTCACCTCCCCCTTAATTTTTGTAAACTCATCTTAATTGAGTAACACACCCGCACCCCTTTTAAATGCCAAGTCAACTCTCCTAATTAATTAGTCAACACACGTTAATTGATTGTGATATTTTGAATTTTGAAAGGGTTGGCATAAGTAATAAAATAATGGAAACCTTATTTTATTATTGTTTTTTTTCTATGCGAGAAGTTTTGGAAGAGGAGAACTCTAGTCTTGAAGAATGTTCTTCCTCATTTAAGAATGCGAAGAACGTTGAAGAACGTCGGTCTCCGACGAAAGACAACGAAGAACGCTAGTTCCTTAGATATCGATGACGTGATGCCGTGTACCACGATGCCGACGATCCTCTTCTCCATGACGCAATGTACCGCGACGCCATGTACGGTGATGCCGAGGATCCTCTTCTCTGCGACGCCACGTACCGCAACGCCGATGACGCTTATGGAGCCTCGTTCCGCGACGCCGTCTTCCACGACGACCTTTTTCCCGCAACGATCCTCATTCTACAACTTCGTCATGGTAGGGCTTTTATTTGTGTATAATTTAATTCCCGTGTTTCTTTCATTCAAAAAGAAAACAGAGAACGTGGATCAACTTTTTTTCATGTTGATCCGCGAATGTTTTAATTGCGGGTTTGGAATTTTGGTGTGCTTAAATATTATTTGAGGGATCGTGGAATGATTTATTTCAATTTTATTTAAATAAAATTGATTATTTTTTTTCGCAAAACCCTATCTAATCTTGGATATTTGATAACGCCTAACATGAAGGGTGCGGGCCGAACAAACATGGCCCGACAACCCTCCGAAGATTGTTGTTGGTGCGCAGATTGACGGTGATGATGGAACGAGACCACAACTGTGATTTGAGGCCTTTGTAGTAAAGTACGGGACCCGAGATGAACACTGAAACAGATGGAATTAAAAACGGACCACCGGAGCGACTCCGGCCACCCGTGGACATCACTGGAGGCCGGAGGCGGCAGCGCCCCGGCGCGCTGACAGGAGGAACTGCCGTGGCAGATGACGCAACGGCAGGCTACTGGATAACGCTGCTGCGTGGGATCCGGGGGTCCAGGACACGACGCTCACCGCGCCCGCGGAGCGCAAAGGCCGCAGGGGACCACGTCCCCCGCTCGGCTCGCTGGCCGAACCAGCATGCCACCCGGCCGGGCCAGGCCGAGTTGCGCAGACCAGACCAGGCTGGCCAGGCCGGGCCGGGCCGCGCCCTGCCGGGTCGGACCCAGACCTTGGTCGGGTGGACCCAGTTCGGTCCGACCCAGGGGGGGTTGGGCCGGGTCAGACCGGGCCCAGACCCTCCATTTTCGGATCACTTCCATTCTTATGCACTTATCTTGGGCTATAGACCTCCGATCGATGCACCATTAGTTGCGTAGAGATCCTTGGATCCAGACGAACATTTCGGAATATTAAACTCAAGGTTTCGGAGAACTTTGAGTATGGCCGGGTTGGTTCGAACACGAAACCAACCGAGCCCTCGAAGCGGAAACACGTATAACTTGAGCTCCGGACGACCGATTGACGTTCCGTCGACTTTGTTGGATTCCTCTTGATGAGACGGAACTTTTGGCATACTTCACTTGAGGTTTGGAAGCAGTTGGAGTAAGGTCGGGTTGGATTGTACCCGAAATCCAACCGGGCCCCTGGAACGGAAAAGCCGATAACTTTCTGACTGGACGACCGTTTGACGAACCGTCCGCGGCGTTGGTAATAATGTTTTGAAACAGTCCCTATGACTATACCCTTTGAGAGTTCGAGGTACAGTTGAGATGCCGCCGGGTTGGTTCGTACACGAAACCAACCGGGCCAGTAGGATGAAACGGCTGATAACTCACAGACCGAACACCTGATTGACGCGTTGTCTATTGCATTGAGACCCATAGGACGAGGCGGTCGTTTGAGATACATCTTCATGGGACTTTGTGATACTTTGAGTATCTACCTGTAGCTCGTGGAGCGGAACCTCCCGAAGACGAGCATACAGAGTATGGAGAACGTGTAGTCGGCTGAGACCTGACGACTGCTTGACCGAATCGACTTGGAGTGAGTTGACTAGCCCAGTGGATGGATCACTACTGTGCTTGGGTGCTAAACCATGGAGGATGGAGCACTACTGCATTTGGGTGTAGACCCGCGGTACACAACAGAAGGAGTACCTCTGTAGGCTATTGGGGGGGGGGGGCGCACTACTGTGTTTGGGTGGCAGACCCCAGCGAAAAGCACTATTGTGTTTGGGTGGCTGACCCGCGGTACTTGACAGGAGGAGTACCTCAGTAGTCTTAGGTTAGTGAGCAGTACCTTAGAGTCATGATAGGATCATTGTACTAATCAGAGACGGATCTCTTCAGCAGTTATGGTTTCGATAATGAAAATTCTGGATTGAGATGAGTCTATGACCTTTGTGTTTACCTCATGATTGAGATGGGTTACTTGATAACTTAGGTATAAGTATGGGCTTATACCTATGTAAGGCTTATATGTTGATATCCTTTTTTTGGTTATCTTTTTTGGATTTAGTGAGACCTTGAGGGTCGCGGGGTCCCTACTGAGTATCGTATACTCACCCCTGCACGGGCTATGCCCGCACCTCGTTGTGTTGGTTGCAGACGACAGGCAACACTGACAGAGGCCAAGTGTTCGAGGACTGGACGTTACCCAGAGGTGGACCTCATGACGAGTCAGCATCCAGAGGTGGACTTTATGACGAGACAATACTCGGAGGAGGTTGACGGGTGAGAGCGTTGTGGAGGCTATCTGTACCTACCCTTCAGGTAGGATCCGTGGTGGATGATCCAGGAGTTGTGCTATCTGTACCTACCCTTCATGTAGGATCCGAGGTGGACGACCTAGGAGCTGCTTCTATTCTTCCAACAGCTTTTCTTTTCTGTTTTACTTTCGTTCAGTTGTAGCTATACTTTCAGTTGGGTTTTTATTCTGGCCTATTTACTTTTCAACACATTCTTTTGTACTTAGTGTATTACTTCTGCTTGTACTTTGTGGTGTTTTGTTTACTTTTATAAAGGCAATGCCTTCCCAGTTATCGGGAATAACGCCTTTGGTGCTAGTCTCGCCAGCCCATGGCCTATGGAAGGCGGGCTTGGGGTAGTCACGACACGGGCCCCGAGGATGGGTCGTGACATCAAACACATGGAAAAGTAATTTATTATGTTTATTATGTATATTTATAAAAGAATTGAATATCTTCCAAATCACATGTCATATGAGAAACATGGGACCAATGTTAGGTCCAAACATTGAGTTTTGTCATAGGCACATTATAATCATTATTGGTATCAAGTATTTTCTTATATTGAAAGTAAGGGTAATTAAAAAATATTATTTTAATTTTATGTGTTAAAAAATATAAATTACATGAGTAACTAAATAATTTTATTTTCACTTAATTTATGAGAGATGTTTCTCCATGAAGGAATTATGGGGGTGTTAGATGATAACAATATTATTATTACCTGTCCCATATAATTTTTTTAGTTAATATAAATTTATTAACTTCTCAGTATTTAATAGATGTTTTTTAATATATTACTGGTGAAAAGGATGAAGGTGATTTAATCATAATAATAATAATAATATATTATTATTGTTATTATTATTAATTTTAGGAAAATATTATTTCTGTTTAAAATAAAAATTATGTCTTTATATATACAGGATAAATATATGTGTGTGTATAAACATGTGGGTGTGTATTTAAATAATGTATTTATATATATATATGTAAGATGTGTATATATATATATATTATTATTGATATATATATATATATGGCCAAATATGTCTATGTCTATATATATATATGGATGACATTTAATATATTTTTAAATGCCTGAAAAAAATGATAATAGAGGGGAATTAAAAATAAAATGCATGGAATTTATGGTGGTAAAACATTTAATGTTTATAAGATTGAAAAGAGATCATTGTAAATGTAATAAATGGAATTAAAGAAATTTAAATTAAAATATTTAAAAATAGATTTTTCGGATTTTTTTCACAAAATAAAGGGGTTTCCTCTTTAATATCATGCATCCTTCTCAATTCTCCATCCCTATATATTTTTCCCTAATTATTTATTCAATATATCATGTGAAAATGATTGAAATTATGCCCCATCAATGTCATTGGATTCAAGATAGTGAAAGGAAATTTAATCCCTTGTTTATTTTTGAAGGTTTTAACATATGGTTTTAAGATTTAAATTAATCATTCCTTTTCAGGATTTAAATATCAAGAAAAATAATGTCTGTTATCCATTGATAGTTATCAAGAATTATCAATAAGAAGTCAAACTAAATTATAAATTCATAATTCAAAGAAATGTTATCAATAGATAATCACACCTTTTATGAAAATATAATTTGTAAGAAACTATTATCAGATAATTATAAAATTTTAATGAATAATTATATGTTTTTATAATATAATAATCATATGGAATACCACATGTGTTCTTGAATTAATTTGTTGATATAAATTGTCAAACATGGTTACATTATTACATTAGGGAGAATATAGCGAGCACATGAATTTAAGTAAAATAAAAATTAAAAAATTATACGTGATATATAATGTATTAACATATATAATATTATTTATTTATTTTTTAAAATAAAATAGATGGTGATGGTTTTTAGAATCCTTTATGTGTGATCATATTTTTCGTCAGTGTGAGAACATAGTTTAGATGAAAAAATATTTGACAGACCTATCATCGACATCATTGACATTAAAGTAGGATGTTCCATACCATTTAGAGATATGTATATGATGTCATCATGATATGAAATTTATTTTTTAACAATCCACGATATTTATCGGATTCATGTGGGTGTGTGTAGACATTATTCTTTATAGTTTGACATATTATGATTATGTGTGCTGACATTCTTTAGACCATGTTGAGTTCCTAAAATCTTTGAATGTACATATATTATCACACTTACAATAAGTTATATATAGTACCACTATTTCCTTGTGATATTATTGGTATATTCTATGTTTTTTGGTTATAAATTGTATCAAAAGTAATAGTGTGCCCATCATGGTTTGTTATCCATTAAGGGGGAGTGTGTTTAAACACTGCTAGTGGGATGATAACAGGACTATGATTGACAATGGGGCATGATTTCCTAGTGTAGACATAAGGGCATGGTGATCATGAGTGAACAGAACCATATGTGAGGACCTTGGGTAATGAAGATCATGGATGATAATGACTGCATGGTAATAGTTGGGTATGCTGGTAAATTTTACCAGCCGAAATGATATCTATGAGGCATGATGACATAGTGTGGTTTGAACTAAAGGATTACAAAATGTATGGAAATTGAGAATATTGAAACTAACGTTATCATTGAGACATTTCGATGATGGTTATTATTCTTTCTAATATGGAACTAATGTAGGTTTAACCGAGTTTTTCTTCTATCATGGTTATCACACAAACTACATAAAAGATTTTTTATTATCTGTGAAATTATCAACAATTATATTATAATCAATTATAGTTGTGAACAAATGTTTAATGAAGAATTTTGGGTTTCTTATTTATCCTTTATTGTCAATTCCTACTCTGTAATTTTAGTGTACACGTTGATTTTATGTTCTTGGATCAGAACAGGGAAATGGCCCTATGGTGGGTGGTTGAGTATTGGGTCCAAGAGTGGGATCATTTCTGGAATGACTATGGTAAACCTAATATATGTTTTTTTATTTACAGGTCATTTATTTAACAACTACTTATACTATATATAGGCTTACCTCATTAATAGATCATTTATATATTTCATTTAACCATTTTCATCATTTACTATGACTCTTTATTTTTAAATTGATTTATTTATATCCTATGACATAATATAGTGGGTATTTTCTCCGTACAAACAGATATAGTACATTGGTTATAGTCATTTACCTATTGAATAGGGGGAGGCATGCAAGAGTTCAGGTAGAACTTGACTCAAACTAAATGGTTTGAATTGGGATGTTATAGTTGATCCTAACCCTATCACATATATTAATTTAGTTTTACATGAGCATTTTCTATAGTGATTCCTTTATTTGTCCATAGTGTAGCTCAAAAATGATAAAAATAAATCTAATTATAAGGGAGTTTCATTAAATGATTTAATATAAATACTAAATAGTCATCATATGATAATATCTATGAAAATGTATTTAAAATTTATACGATTGATTTATTCTTTTTCTAAAATTGACATCAATGATGACTATAATTCATAGATAAAATAGAATAATAATGTAGAATTTTTTTATGAAAATTCAATTATGTGTTGTAAATTTTGGTGTGATGTTTGGGTGTTTGACAACTATTATTAATTTATAATTGTACATATTTATTTTTAATGATTTAAGAATTAGGATAATGAGATTTAACATAGAAATAAGTATTGTATGTGATAAAAATTGACGATGAAATACAATATAGATTTTGGTTGTACCATTAATGGATGCAAATATGAGTATGATGGTAAATGGTTTTGGAAAAAATAGATAGAAGTGTTACATTTGATATATGTGTATAAATTTTTTATTAAATGTAATGGGAAAGATCATTTGTGCTAATTCAACAATGAATGATTAAAAATTGGGGAAATGGAATATATGTAATGATTAAATACTCAATAAAAAAATTTGATGATGAAAATTTTGTGTTAGATTTTATTGAATTACCAGAATTGTATGTTTTTGTTATATTACATTTTGATATGTTTTCTTGTTTGAAAATACTGGGTGTGTAGTTTTTTTGTTGGAAAAATGTTGATTTGGTTGATAATAAGAATATTTGGTTGGTTACATTGTTAGATAATCCTTGTATTAAATTTACATATAATATAATCATTACATTAAGTTATTATAGGATCAGATATGTGTGGATATGATGGTATTTCAATTATAAAAAGATCTAATAAGGGTTTGTTTATGTTATGAATTAAACAACACATAGATGATCAATATATTTGAAATTGCGGGGTATGTAACTTTTCATTTATATGAAATTTATCATACCATTAACCTCATATATACTATTTTTTTAATTTTCACCTTAGTCTACATTTCCATATTTTTTATTAAAAGAACATAATTTACTTTTTTACTTTGATAACATCTTAGATAACACATTGATTTTATAATTTTTTATAATGATATATAATAAATTAAATATTAAATAAAATCATAGAACTCTATTAATTATTATCTGTCGAGAATGATACATATCCAAGATAATTAATAAAAAATTGTGTTTCTCCCATAATAATTATCTATACATGAATCCATACTTACCATATTATATTTTAATAATTCCTAAAAAAATTGGAAGACATAAAAAAAATAGTTGACCTAAAATACATAGTAAGTCAGAAAAAATTATCAATGATTCAAAAGGTATTTATAAATAGATCATCAAAATTAATGAAAAAAATAAGGGATACATTTTTTGATTAATATAATATGATCATTGAATCATAATATGTGATCATGTGACCTGAATGTATTGTCAAACATTATAGTGTGGAATCTCTAAAAGTGTTATCCTAAATTCAAAACATTTAACATGGATTAATAATTATATATCATTAAATAGTATATTTAAACTATGGGGAAACAAAATATGAATGTTTAAAGACATGATATTGTGGAACAGAAATAATCATAAGGTATCATAAGCGCATATCACAGTTAACTAGGAATAAATGTATATCACAGTTTATTGCAAATAAATACTCATATACCATATTAATGATAATATCAGGATATATAACACATTACCCAATTAAATGAATGGTTATAAAATTTGGGACCCACTCATTGTAGCATCCCAATACCCTTTACCACTATTCATTACTAGAAAGACAGTCACCATGATACCACATAAATGGCTCCCAGATGTCTAAATTATTTAGACTAGTGGCTTTGGTCAATATGAATTATATGGAGGAATTAACCTCTAGTAAAAGTAGAAATTTATATATAAGAGAATATGGATCATATAAACTAGGCCACATTAACATCATTGACATGTCTTGGAAAATTCCAAAAAATGATAATTTATTAATATTCTAATAAGTAAAATTCCATATAAGTCTCAGAAGATCACCCCCAAAGAAGATCATATATAGGAATAATAAAATTAGAAAAATAAATTTAATCCCTAAATAATCCTAAACTCGTCTTTATTTTTTCCCATTATCATAACCCATAATCATCCCTATCATTACAATCAAAAATTCATCCAGTGACATGTTCCTAAAAATTGCCTCCCAGGACTAAAAAGGATTATATTCATAGATACCCATGTGCCAAGATACCCTGAGAAATGTGTGAGTAAAAATCAGTATTTCTGCACTAATGGAATCCCCAAAACATCCACACTGAACAAAATTTCATGAAATAGTTCTCAATGTAAATAATTATATGTTTAGAACAAATTTAAATGTAAATCGAAAAATGCACACTAATGCCCTGCATTTTTTGTTGACACCTGGGGTTGGTCATACCATTTTTGATCCTTATATTAGTGACCCTAATTGAACACAAATTTATCAAACATTGTAATGGTGTATGTTACCACAACATTATGACCGAACCTATGAAAACAGATCCTGGTCTCCTAGGCATACATTATAGAATAAGATAACTGTCATGTGGGAATTTTCTTAGCCAATGTCTTCAGAATAATAATATTACAGAACACCCATATAAGCCTTTTCATAGTATTGATAAAAATAATAAATTTTAAATTAACCAACCCTATATATGTTTTCTCATCCTAAGGGAGTAATCCACTTATTAACACTGACATTCACTAATGATATTTTCATAGATTTGGGAATATGATAATAAAAAACACCCAAATTAATGTTTTTCTTTCTTGAAAAAAACCAACCCATGGGTTGTTTCCATTTAATTTAAAGCAAAAATACCTATATTTAGAACATTCATTACATTTAATAAAATATTAACACATCATCCATTCCCATAAAAAACCACTAGTATGAAGTATTCACAAGGAGACAAAAATTTAAAATTCCACATACCATTCAAAATTTGGCCATATTTTTAACCAAGACCACCCGAAGGTTTATTTTCATTAACATAAAAAATTATAAGCAAAATATACATTTTAAAATCATGTTCTCAATGATCATTTAATTTATAACAATAAAAAATCACATAAATCAATTTAGATCCCATTGCAAAAACAATTCACATACCTATAGTTATTGAAATTATAAAATCACATATTTTATTTTAAAAAACTGTGAAACAAATAACAACATACACATGTAAATAATTTGAATTTAAAAAATCAAAATAACACTCATGTTTCTCTAAAATAATATTATGAATTTGGGAAAAAATAGTTCAAATTTTATTGTTCCACACTAACCCAAAATTCACAACTTTATGAACTACATTTCAATTAACATAATTATAATTCAAGGGTCAAATCCAACTCATTAAAACAATTATTATGAAATTACAATACAATATCATTGAATTAAAAACGTACCCCCAAATTTAAAAAATGTATCATGGATTAAAACTATTATTTATTAAAAAATGATTATAAAATAATAAATTAAAATAAATAATTATTTAGTGGAAAATAAAAATCATCAAAATTTAAATAAATTCAAGTTCAACACCCAATAACTAACGTGACAACAAAAAACTATGAAATTATAAATTAAATAAATACTATAGATTTTCCTATTGACCAACCATTTTAACCGTAGAAATGTCCACACATCGTGTATAGGCATCTATTTTTTGATGTATTGGAGGAAATGATGTACGAGATAAATTCCCTGAAAATTAGAAATAATAGAAAAAATAGTGCCAAACAATTAATGAAAAACATATGAAGATTAAAACAATGGGGATGCATATCCATTGCTCAATCTCTACATAAAAAGTGATGACACTACCAAAAGATATGGTTCAAGAAAGATCCTTCATATAGAATGAGTGGGATAGTTATATTGTGTGGTGGTGTTTCTGGATTCCTAAAGATCAGAAATTAGAAAAAGGAATATAGGGAGCATATTGTGGAAAATTAAAAGGTTTCCCATTATTGATATTTTTACTAAGAGGCCAAGATCTAACTAGTTCCCCCAAAATAAATATAGGGTTTGGTTTATGGCCTTTGTCTGGATAGTGGACTAGTTTTGACTTCTCGGTGGAATGGAAACAATATGTTGTATCTCTTACTCAAGGTATATAACCCCTAGCTTTCTCATGTAACTCCTCTGAAAACCCATTGAGCTTTATTGAAAGTATAATGCCTCTAATTTGGGATTTCAAACATCTCAAAACCTTACACCGAATCATTTTTTACTCATCTATTAACTCATAAATTAAAATTTTGTTTCATATTTTAAAATTCTATTATAAATAAGGCATTATAAACTCCATACGATAAAAGTTATCATAAATGTGAATTTTTGGTTTTAATATAATAATAAAAACTCACCCATATCGTTATCCAAGTCTTTATCAATGGGGTTTACTCAATTCATGTAATACCAGCATGCATCAAAAGAAAATTTTTATACAAAAGACAAAAATTTTCTCAATCTAGAGTGCTCACTCATATTTATTAATTAAACATCCATATGACACTCTATAGGATCCTTCCATCTAATGAAACAATTTTTCAACGTTGAAATCATCACCGAATATATGGTTCTAAATATTATAATTCATAGCTAAAAATAGATATTTCTAATGCATGATACCTCCCCCGCAAATAATTTTTCTTATAAAAATATAATAATCAGGTTTTAACAATTCACCTGAAGATGTTTATATCTCACAACAAACTAAGAAACTCGATGACATTATTTTAATGGTGGTTATTATATTCACTCTAATACAAACCCAATAAACATTCCATATGACCAAACACAACCATAAAAAACTCAATCTACCTAAAATATACCCAAGAAACTCTAGAAATCCCCTCATCATATTAATAAGTCATAACTGATGAATTTAAAATTAACTACACCCAATTAAACATTAGGGAAATTTTCCAACCACCTCTAGAAAGCCAATACCAAAACTAAAAGCATCCACATTTAACAAACTATTTACAAATAAAGTATTATTTCAAAATACCTAGTGAAATCCAAAGTTCATTCCATCAAAAGAAAATGTATAACCATGACCTTGTAGTGTCATTCCCTGGTCTAATCACTTGTCACCCACACTTTCCATTGTTCTCTCACCTAATCAAAAACAACACACAATAGAAAATCATGCATGGTAAACAAAATTTTATCATAATACAAAGGAAAAAAATAGAAAAAAACCATCCCATATCAATTAAAACATAGATTATCCCTAATAATTATTGATTATAGAAAACCAAAACTACCCAAAAATTTGATGTCTTTATAACCATATAAATAATGACTCCATGAACCAGAAGTATTTTCAGAACATGTTTCCCACAAAAAAAAAGTTACCTGATGACCCCTACCATATAAGTTTCCTTTTTCTTATACCATAGATCAAACCTATATCTTAGAGGCCCACATCCTATCCATCACTGAACAAAAACAATCCAATGTGTACATCCATATTTTACATGAGTAGTTATTCAAACAAAAAATTAACAACCAATTCCCAGCTCATTTAAATTTTATCACCCTTATATAATGATATATATCTCATAATGAGGGTCATTAACTTCAATATCTTATGAACGACCCACACCATATATCATTACCAAGTACTACTACTATAATAAAAACTGAATAAGTTTCACTACTATGTGATAGATGTCACTCCATTCAATATAAAATTAGTAATAAATCACAACAACAAAATTAGGGTAAAATTGCATTCATTCATGAAATTAATTCTTTAAACAAAATAAAATTTTACCATAAAGATATGGAACTACACAATAATTTCAACTGATATAGGTTCAACCAACCAACATTTATCTAACAATATATGTTCATCTCACCATAGTAGGGACCAAGTAACAAAACCACAAGTGGCTCGTGAATTTTAAAAATAGTTCATTAACCAAAAGTAGATAATAGCACAACTACCATTAAGTAATTCTAGTATCAGTAATTAATGAATAATTATCCATCAATTTTAACAAATAGGATTTCAATATTCGAATACCTATTAACTCAACATGTACCATATCACATACATTAAAAACAATGGGAAGATACTATTGTAACAAATGATATCATAAAAAATAGATGTTTCATTCTACTCTATGGATAATTCCCAATGTTTGACTCACCATACATTGAGTTGAAAATCAAAGATCAACGGATCAGATTCCCAATCATACATATGGAAATTCATATAGAGAGTAACATGAACTAATAAGAGGCATATAAAATGAAACTTTAGAAAGTCCAAACACCTTTGATGAATCATGTTTATGAATATAAAAGCTAAATACATGGATACCCATCACCCTAGAAATGTTTTCAATAAACACTAAAGAACATCCCTAAGATTCCACATCATACCAAGAGTTCAGTCACTACCATTAGGTTTAGAAAACATAATGACCATAGACTTCAAACTCATCCTAATCACTGAGCACCTTCGTTATAGGTACTTTATTGAAACCACATACAAAAGAAGTAGTTCAAAGCACGAACTGAATGTATTAGTTTAATCTCCCACCCAAGAAATTCGTATATGATGATAGTTTCAAAAACGAGATAACATTATCTTAGGTTACCAACAATTATTCTTTTGAAATTAATTATTAAATATCATATGTCACATATGAAGGGTTTCTCTATCCTCGAAGATAATTTCCCAAACACGGTATCACTAAAACCAAATTTCATTAGATGACCATTTCTACCATCTCAAGGTCATGTGACATATAACATGTCATGGAACCCCCAATGGTCCTCACAATAAATCATGAGTCAATTTTATCCTACCCGTTCCTTTTTCTTACATAGAACTCAATCTTTGATAGGACACCAATACTCATAACAATTTATTACAATCAAAAAATGTTCTAAATCAAGAAAAAGTATAACATTCATAACATTCCACAAGAAATAATCCACTCGACATGGAAGTGTATACAAAACATTCTATATCTATCTAGAATCTATATAGCATCACCATGGTCAAAAATATATAACCCTGATTCCACGACCCTTACGTGGTATATATTAACATGTTCTATATGATCTCATAGATTAAGCATTCTCAACATCCACCAAAACCCATTTTCAAGGTTAATACATGTATATAAGAGTAATAAACACCATACATATAAGTTCATGAACTATTTTCCCCAAGGGATTCTACATTACTACCAAAACCCTAGAAACCCAATTTTGAATATAGTATTCACCACCATAACTCAAAAAACCATATTTATATAACCATAAAATTTAAAAATACTTCAAATATTTGAACATTAAAAGAGCCAAATTTTCAATTCCCAATTCTTATAAGAGTCATAGATCAATAAGTTTAATGGGTTAAAAAGATAAAAACTCTCTATAGGTTGGATAAATAGTGTTCCATTCATAAGATAAAATGTAAAAGTCCATATTTTTTAATACTAAAACTATATTTGAGATACATATCCACTTTACAAACAATTTTTATCTTTCATTACATCAAGATATCATCTAGGTAATTTGTTCAAGTAAGATTCCCACATATAATTGTATGGGAAGACAAAATATATTATAAATTTTAAAAATTAATATAAAAAACCCACACTATATCAAAAGGTAGTTATAATATACATGATTTAATTTTATTATATATATTGATAACTTTGATTTCATTTATATGTTTTAATACATGTAATCTCAAGTCTAAATAAATTGTAATATTGAATAAAGTTATATCCTAACCATTAAATTTTTTTAGTGAATGGGAATAATTTTTTTTAAAAAATAATGTATAAATATTTTATATAAGGAAAATATATGGATAAATAATGTGTAAATCTTTACTAAATTCATTATATGTGTAAAAAATACATCTTTCTTCAATAATGTTTTGGTGATATTTTGATTGAAAAATATAAATTTTTTTCACACTTTTAGAAAATGTATTTGAAAAAATGAAATTGAAATTTGGAATAATAACAACAAAATTAACTTTGGGTGTCATATTTGGATTTTTTTTGAAATGAATGATTTCTCAGTGGATAGTGAAAAATATAGGTTTTTCAAATACTATAATTTATCATAATTAAATCAAGAAATTTATAAGTATAATTTTATTTTTTATTTGGTATGTATTTAAAATATGATAAATTTTATTTATAATAATCTAATTTATTTGAATCTTCAATATTCAGGCTTTTGAGACAAGATAGTTTTTAGGAAAAAAAGGAATTTTACAAAAAAATGCTTTCCCAGGTGTTTAAATCATTGTTTTTAAGATGAATATCTACAAATTATGTGAATTATATATTTAAAAATGTATCAAAAATATTTCAATAGATGGATATAATTGTTTAAATATTAATTTTCATTTTTGTTCTTCATGAATATTAATTCTGGTAAAATATTTTCACCTCAATGATGGTTAATTGGGTAAAATATGGTTAACAACATTAGAAAAGATCTCAATATAAATCCCAAAAATGGATTTATATCATTAATTAGATTAAAATATATGATTTACTCCCCCAATTGGAATATTTTTTCTCAATTTTCACTTGAAAACGAAATTTATATTATTTTAGGTAATGAAAATTCCAAATTTACATTCTTGTAAATTTAATATATATAAAATATTTGACAAGAATAAAAAGTAAATGTGATTATTTATAAATTTTAATCTGAAATAAGAATTAATTTTTTATGATTGAAATTTATTTAATTTTTTTATGAATAATTACCTTAAATTCTTTGAAAATGTTGGCATAAAATTTAGTCAATTAATTATAAAGTAAAATAAATAATTTTAAAAGTATTAAAATATAAATAATTTGGATGAATTATAGGGAACCATTAATATAATATATGAATATAACATTTTAGTTATTTTTGAATATGTTATATTAATATTAAATTATTACATTTATTTCTTGAGGAAAAATTAAACCAATAATGTCAACATGAAATTAGTGATATTATATATTAAACATTAATTTATTTAGATTTTTTAACAATTATAAAAATCTAAAGTAATTAAATTAGGAAGTGAATTTGTCTAAAATCTCACTCCTTGGATATTTATGATATAATTTATAACTTATTGGAAAAATTAATTCCTATTAATTATTGAAATAGTAATTATAGTGATTAAGATTAAAATATGTCAATGAAGTGGTTAGACCAAAACCTAAGGCTTAAAAGGAAACCAAAATCTTTATAAATTTTTATAGATAATGACATTTCAAACTTATCCTATTTTTATTTTAGTATATTCCCATTTGAATGTTTTTTGAGAATCACTTAATTTGATTTTAATCTTTTTTTAAATTCCATGTGTGGTCTTTCCCTAAAAAAAATGAATCTACAACATTATTTTTTATTCCACACTGAGACATATAGATCAACCGTACCTTGTCCAATTTTTTTCTATATTCATAAATGGTAATTAAATGGTATAGTCTTATAAAAATAACAATAAAAGGGTCCTCAAGAAGGGATCATATGAAGGCATACCAAAGAAGAGGTAATCGTCTTAACTATGTAAATTCAATTTATTTATTCATATAATTCCTCTAAATATAAGTATTAATATTAAAATAATAAAATTATTAACATAGAAATAATTTAATTTTAATTGGATTACATAACCACAAATATTGTCCAAATATTCCATCAAAAAGGGAAGTGAATGTATCTCTTCATTGAACATGAGGACTACCACCTCTACGTAGAGATACTATTATTTTCCCGTCACCATATTTTAGGGATTTTTATTGTTATGTATTTAGTTTTTATATAATAAATTTATGATTTTTTATTTTATTATTCTACCATAACTACCATCTCACCTTCTTATCCAGAGAAAAATTAAAAGGTCACTCAGGTATATTTGTAGTATTCCACCTCTACCAAGAAATGTGATTTGGTCTCTGACTATTAATTAAATTTACAGTTATAAGTATAAAATAAATTATTATATATTTAATATATGATATAAAAATTATTAATTTTTTATCATTTATTTTGTTCCATCCATTGAAATGGAGAATCATAATTCATGCGGACACATGGCCAACCATATCCATGAATGGTTCCCTTAATTTTTAATCTCTACATTTTTTATGAAACTATATATATACACATAAAAATAATGTATATATTATATATTTACATTATGATTATAATTTTGGAGATTATGGATCCATGAGAAATTTTCATTGAATGGAACAATCTAACCGAGACACTATTATAAAATGAGAATATTCAGATCACGAAATGATGATTTTAATTAATAATTATCAATCAATGGGCATTAGAATGGTATAAAGGGATTATATATGATATTATAAGTCTCTATATTTTTCTATTATATTAGTATAATAAATTTAGTGTTATTATAAATAAGGATGAAATATTATATTAATGATGTTGAACTTGAGGTATGTTATTTCATTTATAGTATAATTTTATTTCAAGATTCATTATGTTTTTATTTATGTTGAAGTAAATTATATGAATATTATATGATAAAACCATTTCATTTTATAATAAAATTTTTATTCATGAAATTATAATTCAATAATACCATTTAACTATCTTTGGATCATAAAAATATAATTAAAATGTTACTACTAAAACAATTATTACCTATATTGTAGGGAATATTTTTTTTTCATTTTCATGAATTTTAATAATATTTTTATTTTCGTTTTTCATATCCCCCTATGAATAATTAATGTCATTTGTACCCATGATCAACATTTTACAAAAAATGGATTCTTCATGTCATTTTATTAATGAGATAATTTTGTATTTATTTTATAAAAGTGAAAGGAATTTGTTTTAGCATAAAAGGAATGAATAAAATTTCTATCATCATAAATAGTAAATATTTGGATAACCCCTTGAGAGTTTCCAATATGACATTATGCAAATATTTTTTCATTAATATATTTGAAATTATTTTATTTTAATAATTTATTTCAATGTTAAATGGATATTTTCCTAATAAATTTTTCTAGTTATCTTTTATATTCATTTTCAACATTGAATACACCCATTGATGTTTACAGGTATATGATCCAATTACACCATGCATATTTTTTTTAATTTTTAGGTTGATTAATTACTGACGTTATTTTTTTAATATAGATGATTTTGGAATTATAATATATTTTGGGAATGAATTATATTGATTATTAAAAATATATGAAATTCATAATATGTGCAAGGCACATATGGAGAAATTTTATAGTAAGACCCCGATTCATCGATAGGTCTCATAGGTTTAATTATTTCAGAAAGATGTATATGATCATGAAATAAGATCACATAATACTTTTTTATTTGGTGTATGCCTACGAATAATATTATAATGACTTGGTTGAGAGGACTTGATAAAAAGACAATATCTTTTTTGAGAGGCCTTGATAGTATAATTCATGATTTTATTGGTTTAAAGGTATAGATTATGGATGTCAATAATATTCATTTACTTTATTTATATTGTATTTTTAATTATCCACATTTTTGTATATCAATATTATCCATGGATTTTAATTGAACAAAATTGATTGAATTAGAAAAATGAGTTTTGTCTTTTCACTGCTCTATGTAAACCAGTCCTTATTTACTCAGGAAAACATCCATAACACATAACCCTTATATATCTTAGGAGCTCAATCGATAAATTTTTTGCTTTTTACATAATATAAAGAATGATATAATAGATGATATCTTTGAATAAATAATTATTATTTTAATATGTTTTTATATTTCAAATATAAAATCACATTCAAGTATGTATATATTTCACATAGACTATTGAACTATTTGGTACATTGAGATTAGATTTCTTGTATCTAGTGGCAATATAATTTTAAATCCCCCAACTCTCCACTAATATGGCCAAGTAATCTAAAATTAGTATAAGAGTATATTTAATATAACCCCTTAGAACTAGATTTTATAATTTAATTGATATTACGAGATTATGATAACACCTTATATTAATTATGATATTTTCCCATATTAGGATTTTTAATTTACTACTTAATACTAATGATAATGATGAGAGAACATTGTGTATTAAATTATTTAGTAATGGGTCCTAATATTATAATGGGAATCAAAACCCATAGCCAACATAGGGATTTCTTAAATGAGTAATAAAATACAGATGGTGTTGGAACTAAGAAAATAGTGGTTATATCATTCTTACTAACATAATTTATAATTAATGAACATTTCTACAAGGAACAACACGTTTTTCTATGATAAGAATCACCTATATTGAACCACATCATTTGACAAAATACTTCATCATTTCATGGAACTACTAATCTATTTGTACATTAATAATAGATCATTGAGATCTAAAAAATATTTATTGATTTTGGTGGTAATGGTTTTGAAAATGTTAATCTAGATAATTATTATTAAAAATCAGATTTCAATCAATAGTAGTTATTGATTAAGAACTGTTAATATGATGATGAAATAAAAAACATACCAATGGAGAACGTTTAATAATATACCATTTTGTAAATACATTCTTTATGAGAAATAAGATGATATGGAAAGTTAAATATTCAATCAAATACTATAGGAAGAGGAAATTTTTGATCCATATGGGGAAAACTATAGATGATTAAAAAATCATTATATAGACTATTGATATAATATAAAACATTAATTGATTGATTCTGGGATTGGAATAAGTCAATCCTACAAAAAGAATTAATCTCTGATCTATTTCTATCATATGATGATATGTAATCTATTACCATTTCAAGATATAAATAATTCCCAAATTAAAATATTTTAAAAGAAAATCAAGTTAAAAATAAAATGAATTTCTTAATAATAAATATTAAATAATGAAATTAAAAAGAAGATGAGGATGTAAATTCACATATTTGATAGAATGAAATGAAAGGGAAGGGTAATTTTTTAATGGTAACATGATTTTATTTCAATTTTAGAGAAAGGGGTTATATGTATATTGAATTCATGAAAAATAATGAAAATTATTATATCCAATTTTTATTTATAAATAGATAGGAAATTATACATCCTAATTTCCGAAATATTATGGGAACTAACCATTGAATATTCCAAGGAGATATGGCCAATCTTATGAAATTACATCAACTGTCGTTGAAATATCTTATGTTTTAATAATATATTTTGAATACTCGTTATTTACTTGATATTAGGACCCAACCTTAAAATGTAACATAATATTTAATTTTCGATAAGAACATACATTATTACACATTTAGGAAATTTCGGGATTAGAGTTTTAAAGAATTAATATATCTTAAAAACATAATGTACCACATTCACAGAAATGAGTTACTACTAAAAACACTGTCCATTTTTTTTAAAATATAAAAAATTAAAACTTATAACATGATATCTTGGACCACACTCTATATCATAGATCACTCGTCTATTATTTCCATTAAACATCCTTATATCCTATAAAAACATTTATAAAACATGGGATTTGTATAAAACTCAGTAAGGGATATAAAGAAAGAAATCATTTTTCAAGTGATAACATAAAAACAAATAAAACCCATAATCATAAAAAATCTCATGAATAGAAAACTCATGTATTTTCCTTGGGAAATTTTTACCAAATCACTTTTACATTCACCCTTACACATGTAATAAACTTTTGTCCAACTTCTATCTTTGGAGTACCAAAGGACTTGGACAGCTATAAAAGGGCTCACCCATCATATGTTGAGCTATAATGGGCTCAAAACAACATATCTTGAGCTATAATGGGCTCAAAAAAAAATAAATAATGTACACATAACATTTCATGGTAATAAAATATCTATAAATAATGAGAAACAACTCAATTCATATACATATATAAGATAAAATCCTTTAGAAATTTATTAAAGAGAGTTTTAAAATTATTTAAAAAGGAAAGTATCTTAAAATATAATTTGTATGAGAATTAATAAAATGGAATGGATATTTGTACAAACTGTAAATACACATACTTAGACATAATATAAAAAAAATCATCACATTAATAATATTAATACCACATAATCAATAAATAATAAGGTCAACTGAAAGAATGGAAATTGGGTTAAGAATTTCCTTTCCGCATGTTCTTCTTACTTCAAAAGTAATTATACCTAATGTATAATGAATAAAAGAGTGTTATTGATGTCTTAAGGAAACATATTAATGTTTATAACACCTTATATTATCATTTTTCAACATCATTCAACACATTTGTTATTAATATTTTGTAATTTATATTGTTTTCGGTGTGTTAATTAGATGGATTCCACGATCAGTTCATGATAGATATTCTTTTCAGTTGGAAGTAAAACTCATAAATTGGAATTAAATGGTATATATATATTTCTAGAACTATAAATTATATCATTTATCATTTTTATTTCTTACATAATGATGATTCACAAGTTAAAACATTATTGATATTTGTATAGGTCATTTTGGTGATTCTTCAATCGCAATGAACTCATTTTGTTTTATAAAGTAATCACATGTATAAAAAAAGATTCCAAAACATTACGTAAGATATAGTAAATAAATTATAATATGGTTCAACCATAAAATATGTTTCATTACCAGTATTTAAGGATGTAATATAAATGAAAATCACATTTTCCACGATGTCCTAAATCGACACATAACATATAGTGTTTTAATTTCCTGAATAAGTGGGAGAGGAGAAGAAGTAAAATGGTGAATATTAAATAAACATGATGAAATATAGAATATTTATGAAACTATATCAATAATTTCTCTTATATATGGGTATATGATAAAGGAATGTGAATATAATGTAACTCGATAATAAATTAATAATTGAGGAATCCCGTACAAAAATTCACCAGCATGACGACTTTGCAACATGGTTTTAGAAAAAATTAAAAAGAAAAAGCCAAAGGGTTACCCATACATAAATGAAAAATAATAAATAATATATATATAATAAAATGGAATTAAAATCATGGTAAGGAAACTTGAATGTTATTCTATATAAAAGAGAAATTGAATGGAAAAAACAAAGAAGATGACAATTCTTATACCTTGTGGAGTAACTCCTATGGAGTGATGGTTTAATCCTTACGGGCTTGAATAGATCTTGGTTGGACTACATGGGAAGAAATAATACTATAGATTCATTGATGATAAATTGGGAATGAATGGAATGGAAGAATGGGTTGGTATTTATAGCAAAAGTGAGGGAATATTTTATTAATTTCTAAGGGACACATCAGTAGTGGTATTTGAAAAAACGTGGGATTTACCATGGTATTATCTCATATTATTAGGCAATTGGGACATCCCATGTCTTATTTTACTATAGAAAGTCAATCATAATTATTTCATCTTTATTACACTATTAATGATGTCATTAAACACACTAAAACTCCAAACTGTATTTTTACAGTTCACCGAAAAACCATCTGTTTCAGAAAAATCCAAAAAAAATATCCTGAAGAATTTTCAATGTGTAAAATTAAAAACTGAACACCATTTTTTTAAAATAATTATAAAAATATTATTGAATTAATTTTTAAATAAAATTATTATTTATTCATAAAAAGACAATTTAAAATATATAACTCATTTTTAACACCAAAAAAAATTAGTCAAAATCTCATTATGTTATAACATTATGAAAATAAAATAATAATAATACAATTTAATATTTATTAGGGTAATATTACTATTCATAAGGGTAGGTTACTCTTCACAAAAAATAATGTTGGTTTAATTAGACTCCGAATAACTTAATGATCGAAATTGTAGATGAACATTTTTTGAATTTCAAAATATAGAAGCCAAAAGATTATGTTTAAAGACTGGTTATAAATATCTACTTAAAACAATGATTCATTCATTTAAATTTAATTTTTTAATAACCTTGGGGTGTTACATTTTCCCCACCTTATGAAAATTTCATCCTCAATATTTTATTTACCCATTAAAAAAGTTAGGGTACCTTTCCCTTATAGAATTTTAAGATTAGAAGGATAATACTTCAACCATGTAGATTCCCTACAAAACCTTTATCTAGTGGATTACCTTTTTTTCATACATGTTCTCTATAATCAGAAATCTGAACTAGTTTTTCATCATAAGAAATGTTCGCTTCTAGAAAACCAACTCCTGGGCTCAAAACATGATATGAATTTGGAAAATACTTTCTCAAAATTAAAACATGAAAATAATTGTGTACCTGATATAAATTTGGATGTAAATCTACTAAGTAGGAGTCTGGTCCAACCTTCTCTAGAATTTGAAAAGGAATGATGAATCGTGGAATTATATTTCCTTGTATGTGGGGTTTGTCTTAGTGGTAAGCACACCGAAATCCTACGTGAAAAATGGGGGTTCAAAACCCATTGGGTGCAGATTAATGTAGTAGTACTATACCATTATTGTAGTAGTGGCGGTACTATAGATCGGCAGGTACTGTAGCGGTGGCAGGGCACTTTAGTAGCAGCGGTACTGTGCGGGTACTGTAGTAGTGGGGTTACTATTCATAGAATGGAAATTGGGCCAAAAAATTGGATATACAGGATATGTAATAGGCTACAAGCTCACTGGGCCTTCGGGCTGTATAATGGGTCTCCCTCTACCTAATTAAAATAGGTCTTTGATTTGATTTAATAATAAAATGAGGCTTCGTCCCCAACCTTTAAAAAAAGTGGACTTATCTTTCCTTTATTACCAAAATGAATCACACATTTCTTATGAGATGTTATAAGGAAAACATGGTCACCTACCTCGAATGATATGTCTTTCCTTATGTTATCTACACAACTTTTCTTCCTACTCTAAGATATCCTCATGTGCTGCAGGATCATCTTCACTTTTTCAGCCACTTTATCTATTAATTATAGTCCCATAAACATCCTTTCCCTGAATTCAATCAAAAAATATGAATTTTGACACTGATTCCCATATAATGCGTCAAAATATGTCATCAGTAAACTAGAGTGAAAGCTTCTATTATAAGAAAAATTAACAAAATAATAATGTTGATCCCAACTTCCCTTGTAGTCCGTTGAAATAGCTCAAAGCATATACTCTAAATTCTGAATCATTAAATTTTACTTCCCATCTAACTGAGTATAAAAAACTATACTGAAATTTAATTCTATACCCAACGGCTCTTGAAGGACCTTAAAGAAATTATAAGTGAACCTGGGATCCTGATTAGAGATAATGGAAAATAGGAACTCCAGGTAACATGAAAATATCATTGAGGTATAGTCGAGAAATATAATCCAATGACATTGTATCTTGAATAGAAAGAAAATGTGCAGATTTATTCTTCTAATCTATAATAACCCAAATTGCATTTTTACCTTGATAATTCGTAGATAGTCCCACCATAAAGTCCATGAACATATTCTTCCATTTCTATTCTGGTACTCAAAAATGCTGAAGCATCCCTTTCGGTAACAGCCATTCTTATTTAACTTGTGGATATTTAAAACATTTCACAGTAAATTCTATAATATCTCTTTTCATTATATCCTTTTATTAGTACTCTTGATTATCTATGTTCATCTTAGTACTTCCAAGATGAACTAAAAAATAGAGAACTACAAGCATCACACAACAAATAATTATTTAACTGGGAATCACAGGGCACATAAAATCGTTTTCCAAATATTAAAACACATTATTTTTCAAGGTCAAATCTTGGGAACTTATCCATTTTAAACAGTTCTACCTTTTTCTGTAGCTCACGCTCTTCATTCTAGGATTTCTTAATTTTATCTGAAAACAGTGACTTCACTAAAACTTGAAACAAAAGAAATATATTTCTAGCACTAAAAAATTCTATGCCAAAATGCATCACATCATTTTTCAAGGGATAATGTAACACATGAAACATGGTTAATGATGCCTGAGGTTTTTGACTCAAAGAATCTTCCACTTTCTTTGATTTTTCTGGATAGAAAATGATCCTGAAATACTAACCCTTTAGCAGTTCAATCCTTCTACTTAGATCATTTTTAATCCCTTCTAAGTGAATGTATATTTATGTATTTTATAGTCAGAATATAATTGATATTTGCCTCTGTATAAATGATGCCTCCAAATTTTCAATGAAAAAACCACATCTTCAAATTCCAAATCATTTGTGGGATAATTTAACTCGTGAGGTTTTAGTTTTCTTTAAATCATAAGAAATTACTGATAATTTTTCATCAAAACACCACCAAGTCCTTTCAATGAAGCATCAATATAGATTAAAAAACTCATAATTTTGTGAAGGCAAGGCCAAAACAATAGAAATCACCATTCTCTTCTTAAATTCTAGAAATCAAACATCACATTCTTTAGTACAAAAAAAATTAACCCCTATTCATGTTAACTAAGTTAGTAGGCTAGATAACTATGTAATGTTTTTAATTAACAGATGGTAATAACATTCTAATCCAAGAAAAGCACGAATTTTTGTAACATGTGTAGGTCTTGGCCATTCACCAACCACTTTTGTTTTGGCAGCATCAAATGTCATTCCATATTTATTTACAATGTGCTGAAGAAAATAAATATGTTGAAACTAGAAATCACACATGATGAATTTTCCATATAGTTTCTTTTAATTTAATGTTTTCAAAAAAACCCTTATATATTTTCATGCTCCTTTTTTCTTCTAGAATATACAAGAATGTCATCATTAAAAACAACCACTAACGTATCAAAGAACTCATGAAATATTCTATTCAAAATATCCATGAATAAAGTAGGTGAATTAGTTATCCCAAAAGGGGTAAATAAAAATTATACTGACCATATATATTATGGAATACAATATTTAGGATGTCATCATCCTTTAATTTTAACTGATGGAACCCACACCTCCAGTCAATATTTGAAAAGTACTATTCTCCTTGGAGATGATAGAACCTTATTTGATTGCTCAAAATCTACGGATATATTTGCAAATGATTTTACAAAACCCTTCTGCTTCCAATGTTGTTGATTCCCTACTTGAGTGACTATATTTGAGAAACATTAGCAAAAAGAACAAATTTATTATAGTTAAATAATCCTACTATCGACTTCTAATAAATTTTTGAATATTTTTCCTTACAATCATGAGACATGTTTCCAAATATTCTACATTAGTATCATTTCACAAAATTTACAAGACATTCACTAGGATTCCTTTTACCACACTTTTCACAAGAAGGGAAATTGATTTTCTTACCTTTATATTTCACTGAAGAATTCATACCAAAAGCCTACCAACCTGAGCTCTTCTTTTTCTTGTCATCACGAGGCACAATCATGTTTGCAAAATCACTTTGAAAAAATGTTTTAAACCAGTGTAAGATCTATTAGTTTTACTTTCAAAATATCAAGTAAAATCCACTTTCGTACCTACCCAATATTGTAAAATAGTCTTATATGCTTCCATAGAATCATATTTTAGCTTTAATTCCATGAATTGTTTCTCCATCATGATTCGAACTATTTTGGGAAAATATTTTTCTGGAAAAAGATTCTTAAAATCATCCAATTTTAGATTATCAAGATCATCTATTTCTCTCATATTCTTAACCAAATACCACCATTGATCAACATTACCTTCAAATTGATGAATGGATAGTATTATATTTTGATGATCCAAAAAACCCATGAAATAAAATATATTTTCAAAAGAAATGATCCATCCTTCAGCTATCACTAGATCTGTGGTTCCACTGAATGCTGAAGGATGTTTCCCCATAAAATTCTCCACAAAAGACATTTTTTTTAATGGTTGATTGTTTTCCTCCCTAGAATGTATACCGACCCCATTTATTGATTTATTCAACTGATCCATTGCTGTCAAAAACTACTAGGTTCTGATTCCCACTATTCATAGATGCATATTCATACAGACATCATGCCCTTTGTGTCTTTGTACTTAAGCTTCCCTTTTTGTTATATGTAAAACAATTCTGAACATACATAACTCGTATGAAGAAACATGGTAATCCTTAAATTCTATAACATTTCAAAATACCATATATTAAATATGCTTCATTGTATTCTTTAAACATCATCCTATCCCCTAAAGTTATCTAAAGCATCCTATGATACCAACTATATGGACCTAGACATAAAAAATTACTTACAATTTAATTTTATACAAGAACATACATTTTTGCATATTGAGGATATTTTTGGGTTAAGAGTTTTAAAGAATTAGGATATATTATATACATAACATACCAAATTCATATAAAGAAGATACTACTAAAAATAGTATCTATTTTTTCAAAATATAAAGCATTAAAACAAAAAACATGATTTCTTTGACAACACTCTATATCAAAAATCATGACTCTCTTCTTTATATTACCCATCCTTATATCCTATGAAAAACATTTTAGAATCAAGGGATATATATTAAACTTATTATTGGATGCAATTAAAGAAATCATTAGTCAAGTGATAACATAAAAACAAATAAAACCCATAACCATAAAGACTCATATACGTAGATACATCATGAAATTACCTTGGGACATATTTAACATATAACTCTTACATTAACCCTTACAAATGGAATATCCTTTTGTCCAACTTTTATCTCTAGAGTACCCAATGCATTGGAGAGCTATAATGGGACTGACCCATCATATCTTGACCTATAATGGGACCAAACCAAATTATCTTGAGCTATAATGGGCACAAACCAACAAAAATATTGTCCAAGGAACAAATAATGGTAATAAAGTATATTAGAATAATGGGAACTATTCATTACATATACATATATATAAAACAATCCTTTTGATATTTATTAAAGAGAATTTTAAAATGATTTTAAAAGGAAAGTCTCTTAAAATATAATTCGATTGAGAATTAATAGAATTGAATGGATATGTGTATACACATTAAATACACACAGTGAAACATAATATAAACAAAAATTAATCACACCAATAATCTTAATACCACATAATTAATAATGAAGAAGGTTAACCTAATGTATAAAAATTTGCATAATAATTACCTTACATCTGGTTCTTGTAACTTGAAAAGTGTTTAAAACACTTGTATAATGGATTTAAAGTGTTATAAATATCTTAATGAAACATATTAATGTTTATAAAACCTTATATTATTATTTTACAACATTAATCAACACATGTATTATTAATATTTTATTATTTACCTCGATTTAGGTGCGTTCTTTACATGGCTTCCATGATTGATTCATGAAGGATATTCTTGTTGAATGGAAGTGAAACTGTAGAATTGGAATGGAATTATATTTAAATATTTCAATAATAATAAATTATACCTTATATCATTATTAATTATTTCATGATGATGATTCATACATTAAAACCTTTTTTATATTTGTAGTTCATTTTGGTGATTATATGACCAAGATGAACACATTTTGTTTTATAAATTAACAATATTTATAAAAAAAATCTAGAACATTATTTTATATATAATACCAAAATTATAATATGTTTCAACCATAAAAATGGTTTCAAAACCTGTCTTGATGGAATTAAAAGAAATTGAAATCACATCGTCCACAATGTCAGTGAATCGACACATCACAGATGGTGGATCAATTTCATGAATATGTGGGAAAGAGAAGAAGTAAATGATGAATATTACATAAACATGATGAAATACATAATATCTATGATAATAGATCTTCATACCTCTGAAATATGGGGATATGGAGCATGAATAATAAAATAATGTAACTCAAAATAAAATAGTAGTTGAGAAATCACTTACAAAAATTTGGCAGCCTAACGACTATGCAACATGGATTTAGAAAACATTAAAAAGAGAAGGGATACATGTCACCCATCCATAAATGAATTATAATAAAAAAAATATATAGAATAAAATTTAAATAGTATCATGATATGGAAACCTAAAATTTATACCACATAAAAGAGACCATGAATGGAAACAGAATGAAGTTGACAATTCTCTTACCTTATAGTGTAACTCCTAAGACATGAATGTTCGGACCTTGGGGGCTTGAGAAATAATGGGTGGACTACTAGGGAAGTTAAAATAACAGATATTTGTTAAGGATGAATTTTTAATGAATGGAATGAAGGAATGAGTTAGTATTTATAGAAAAAGTGATGGAATATTTTATTTATTTCAATGGGACACCTCATTAGTGGTATTTTCAAAACCATGGGCTTGACCATGGTATTTTCCAATGGAATTAGACACTTAGGACACCTCATATTATATTTTACTGTAAAAATGTCTACTAGAATTATTAAATCATTATTACACCATTTATGATGTCATTAAACACACTGAAACTTGAAACTATATTTTTACTATTCACTGAAAAATCAACTGTTTCAGAAAATACCAAAAATTCACTCATACCATTTATCTACATGTAGAATTCAAAAATGAGCTCCATTTTTCGGAAATAATTTTATAAATATTATTCATTTAATTTTTAAATAACATCATAATTTATTCAAAATTAAAAATTTAAATCTATAACTCCTTTTTAACACCATGAAAAATTAATCAACATCTCATTATTTATAACCTTATGAAAATAAAATAATAATACAATTTACTATTCATTATGGTCATATTACTATTCATATTACTATTTATAAGGTAGGATTATATTCACAAGAAAATCATGTTGGTTCCATTAGACTCCAAATAACTTACTGATAACAATTATATATGACTGTTTTTTGAACTTCAAAACATAAAATCTATAAAATTATGTTTAATGAATAGTAAAAAATATCTACATAAAACAAGGTTTCAGGAATTTCAATTTATTTTTATTAAAACCATGGGGTGTTACACATGATGCAATATCTATTAACATTTTTTCAAGGGTATTGAGTATTCCCTTAACACTATGAGAAAATATTTCTCAATCAAGACACCTTATAGGATACTTGTTATAGGGTGGTTTATGATAAGATGAATAACTATTAAAAATTTAGAAACATGGCTTTTAAACATATGTTTGGTTCAAGAAATAATATTTTATTTGTAGTTTATTTAGCTTTAGGGTTTAGGAATTAATATAATAATTGAAATATAATATAAGAAATAGATCATGAGATAAAACTTTTATTCCTTTACCTTCATTTTGGATGATTTTAAATTGTTCTTTCCCATATTTTTTTTTGTTTTATGGTTTTTAAAAAATCATCACCAAATTTTATATCACTATATATTAATCCTTGTATGTTAGTTTCCTCAAACATGTCTATATTTTATCAATACACTAATTATTTCCTTATCTGATATCCGGGTCATGTTTTATTTAGGTAACTATTATGTTTCCCACCTCACCATCCCAAAATTTTTTATTTAAACATTTGTTTAATGTTAATTTCTATAAAATTTATTTTCAAATTTTAAACACATGTTTACAAAAATAAATATTATGATGGATAAATTATTAAAGAGGGGTTGAGTATAACCCCCTGATATTTTATGATATATTAATAAATTATATTCCTATGATAGCTTGAGATGCACACAATACTATGTCCAAATGAAGAATGACATTGTATACTATTTTAACCATGCCATTACATTATTAGTGTGTAAAATTTATTGAAATATTTGAATTCAATTTTTAGTAATGTGTTTATTCTTTAAAAAAATCATCAAAATGGTTTTATTTCCTTTCTGGCGTATTAAATACAATTAATATTTATTAAATTTAATATTTTAACTAGTTAAAATTAATTTTTTTTGTAATAAAAAAATCAATATTTACTTGGATTTTATTTTCTGTATTTTTCTACGATGATTTTTTCATTGAAATGTGAAAATAAATATTTCTTAAATTCTTAAATTTCATAGTATTGAATAATATAATTTAAATGTCTGATTATATTTTACATTTGGTATTAATGTAAAATGTCATAATTTTTATTTATAATAATCTATTTAATTTCATTTAAATTAAATTTATTCATTATATTATTTTATGTTACTTTCAATGCGTAAAAACACATTTTTCTAGACATTTCTTTTTAGTTTGTTGTACTCACTTATATTGAAATTGATTTATTCCAACAATGAATTGTATCTTAAAAAATGGATAACATATTTTCAATCTATAGGTTCATATTTGGTAAATAAGTCTCATATTTTTAGTGAAAATTAATAGTGAAAAATGTGAATATGTTTCACCATAGTAAGGGTAAAATTGATAAAATAGTGTCAAAACCATGAGATAAGGTCTCAAAATCAACCTAAAACATACCCTTATTTTAGTATTTGGAGGAACATTGACTATAGATATCCAAAAATAAAATATATGGATTTTTTCATCAAATCATGATAATAAATTTTATATTATTTTATGTAAATAAAATTCCAAATATTACACTCTCATGTATTAAAACTCTCTAAAATTATCACATAATTATCAAAAGAAAAATGAAATCGTACTATAAATTTATTTTAATTTGGGGTTGATTTTTTTTATTTTAAAACAAAAATAATTTGAAATATATTTCCTTAATAATAAATTTTATTTCATCGAATGGTTGTGTTTCACAGAACACCATGTTTATATAAAACATTATTTTGATATGATTTGAACACTTAATTAAACATTAAAATTTATCCCTTTTATAATATTTATCTATAAATTGATCTCCGTTTTTTGAAATCATCATATCTAAATTATATTATAGAGAAATTTTTCAATTTTTCTCAAATGATTTCATTTCTTAAGAGTAATAAAAAATAAATAATTTCAATTGAGAAATTACTTTTTGTTATAATAATTTAAAATGTAAATTTATATATGGAATTTTTTTTTAAATATTTTTTTTAATATTTATCATAATTAATCAAATTGTTTTCACTGCAATCATTTTCATTTTGAATTTTGATATTAAAATTTTGTAATTTTTTTATCATTTTCAATTTAAAAACTTGTTTTCTCATTTCATCCATGGGATTAATTTCAAATAATTTCCCCCTTATATGAATTTTATTTAAAAAAATGTATTCTATATTTGGGATCATAGTAATTTAAAATTTATAATAATATAATCTTAAGTTTTTTTCCAAATTGAATATTAAATGCATAAAAATTTAATTACCACGTTTAGTGTATAAATAAGTTTATCTAGGAGTTGAAAAATAATGATAAGAGTGAAAATGTCAAGAAATATTATCTTAGTTTTATTTATTTAATTTATTTTGATTTATTATATAAAATTATCTGACCTATGGAAATTAGATACCACATTCATTTGATGATGACCGATATAATAAGATATGTAATGAAAAATAAGAAAGAAACATTTTTTACATTATATATATATATATAAACCCTTGGGTTTGAGGAAAAACTAGTTATTTCTAGATATATTCTTCTTTAGTAATATAATTTTTCACTTATAATGATTATTTATTTTTAATTTTTTTATGAAATAATTAGTTTCAATGCTTAAGAAACGACAATAAAGTAATTATTTAGTTGACATTTAAATAAATTAAATGATATAAAAATTATTGAATTTGACGTAAATTGAATTAATAATTATGTTCTATAACCTTTTTTGATTAATAAATTAATATAACCCTTTTTAACCTAAAATATTTGATTGAGATCATTTTATGGATATTTTTAAATTCTATTGAAATGAATAATTTTAAAATTGATTCTAATGTAATTTTGTGATAAATTATATTCACTTAAATAATAATAAAATTCTATAAATATTATATTATTTCAAGTAATGTTTAAATTGAAATTAAATAACAAATAATTTCCATTATTGGACTAATTTTACTTTTATAATGGATATATTGAACGCAAAATAATAAATATTCATTTTTAATAGCTAATGTTAATGTAGTGTTTTGACATATTAAATGTGCCTGTGCTGAAATTAATTTCCAACAAATAATAAATTTATATTTTTTAAATTAAATATTATATTTATAATCAGTGGGTAAAAATTATCTAATAGGTATAATTTTATTTTAGTTTTAATGCATGTGTTACCTAGGATAAAAATACAAGTTAGTGTATTGAAAAACCCAAATGGTAAAAAGAAGGAAACTCATAAGTAATGGAAACAATTTTATAAACCAGAAGTTTCATTATGTGATGAAGGTGTTGACCGACCATTTAATATGTTTAAAAATTTAACTATCAAATTTGGTGCCAATTTAGGTAATATTTACCTCCAAATAATTAATAATTTTGAGTATGTACAAGAATTCCACTCCTCCTCAACTTTGGAAGGCCACTTTCTTTCTTCTCTTATTCACACCATGGAATGCCATTGGTTAAGAAATAAAATATAAATAGAACATCCCAATTCCCATCTAAAATAATTTTAATCCTTATATTTAGTATAAGACCACCCTTTGAAGGCTTTGGTGTAATACAAAGGAGTATACCATAAGAAGAGTCATAGTTCATCAACGATCTTCTTTATTTCATTTCATTGTCTACCTCCTTTAACTTTTATTTAAAAGTTAATATATAAAAAAATTTAATTAATCAATAAAATGGGCTGTTGTTTTAATATTTTCATGACCTCAAACCACCCCCACTTTCATGAAGTGATATTTGATATCATCATTCATTTGTATGATAGATAACCACCTCATAAACTAATGCTATTTGTTTTTCCATTCCCACCTCCCAAGGATAGATATGATGATGATGGATATAAATTATATATATGATATTTAATAAATATTTTTATCCTTTGATTCAACATATAACATATATATCTTTACCTTCCACTCAGTATGAGATATTTTAATGGTGTTACTGTGTATATTTGACTACCACCTCATGAAAAGACATGATTTGTCTTTCACTAATTCATTACATGGAAGATGATTAGATTAATTTTGAGGATTAAATATTATATTAAATAAATCATTATAATATTATATAAATATTTATAATTCCATAATAAAAATATATATCATTTTACTTTTTTTCTTTTCACTCAAAAAAATGATAATATCGTTCATGTACATGTAGACTGCCAACATAACGGATTGATGTGACTATCATTCCAACATAAATATTCAGGGATGAAATATATAAATAATAATATAATAATGTATATATTATATTAAATTCATTATATATTTATTACATATTAATTTTCTTTTTTTCTATACTTATCATTGGAAGATGGAAACGTTACACATGAATATATACAGACCAATATCTCCAAGATCGTAACATACTTCATTTTTCATTACGATCATTAATGACTATATTTAAATGCATAGCTAATTTAAAAATATGGTAATTATTTCATGATTACTATTTTGTATATGATATAGCTATATTTTCTATTCATGAATTAGATCATTCATGATGAAACACATGTGAGAAAATTTGAAAATTAACACATGAAACAATGAAAGAAATGAATGATTATTGGGAAAAGGGAAATAATATTTATTTAAAAACTCATATATTATATATTTAATATAAAAAAGGTTCGATATTAAGTTTATACCATGTTTAAAACTGCTATAAAAAAGTTAAATTATTAATCAAAAGGATGTGTGATATTAGCGAATTCATATCTCAATTTTTGTTTATTTAGATAATCTTATAAATCATTGATTAAGAAATTATTTTGTTATTAGTACAATGAATTTTGATTAATTGAAGTTTAGTTTCAAATTTATTATGTGTATTAGATGTTAACACACATAATTTATTCATTTATTAATCTTCACTTCAATTCCATGATCATTGTAAAGGTCTATTTCACAATCTCAATCTAATCGAGAGAGTTTACTCTTGAATTTGAGTTAAATGAAATAAGTATTCCATTTCTTTGTAACCAATTTTAATTTTCATATAATTTTTTCATTCATAGCATTAAAATTTTCCACTCATTGATACATCATTGTTTTAGAAAATTAATTTAGTAAAATATGACTTCATTTATTTCATTAATTAGAGATATTTTTTCTTCGAATACCATATTTTAAAAAAATGTCTTCATAAGTTTTTTTAACATTTGAAACTGACTTATGGATGTAATTATTGCCTATTTTGACTTAATAAGATATTTTTAAAAGGAATTTAATGTTTTTTTCAAAACAATTCCCATTTATCTTTTACAGAATGTGTGAATGTAATCCTCTTGTCATTTTATAAACAATAACCATTAAAAAAATAATGTGTGAAAATAATGATCTTTTTAATTATATATAATTTTCAAAATTACTCTCCTTCATGACTTTTAGTTCATTTTAGATTATTCAGATGTTTATATTTATCTTTTGAGTGAAAATTGTTTTAATGATTATTTCAAATAAATCAATTTTAAAAATATATTTCAAATTAAAAAGTATATTTTCATCAAGAATGTTTTTAAATAAATAAATATGGTAATTTTATTCATCATTCAAAAAAACAATTTATTCTTACAATAATTAGAATTTGACGATACCATACTTATTCTTCTTTTTTATGGTTAATAAATATTTTGAGAAATGCTATTATTGTTATTAACTTCATTATTTCTATTTTATTCCCATTAACATATCCTTTAAATATCCACTTTTTCATGATCTTTATACCTTAAATTTTACATAAATATAAATAAAATAAATCATATATATTATTATTGGTTAAACCATATAACATTTTATCTTATTGTTCTTTATATTTAATGTTATTTGTATTTCAAGGGAAATATTGATAAATGTGAATTAATATTTTCAGATGGATATTTGATGATTAGAAAAAAAAATTATTAAGTAAATAAATTACTACACAAATAAACAATTATTTTTACATGAAATACAAGGTTTTGGGACAATTTAATGGAATCCCCTAGATGCATTGGTAGTCTCATGAGAGAAAATCAATTGGCAAAATCCTACATGTTTGTAACAAATATGTTTTAAAATGTCTTGTAAAAGGTATTGATAAAATTATGTTCTAGAACTTCTTATGAAATTACATGAGGGTAATGATATCATGTGTCTAAGAAACATTATATCTTACAATTAATAATTTCCTTCATTCAGAATTCATTTATTATTATCCATGAGATTTTATCTATGAAATTATACACGAATGCATTCCTTTATTAGATTATTGACTAAATTCCCCAAGTTCTTAGTTATTTACCTTTGAATATTTATTATTCATTCTATTTTTATGATGTTCATGTTATTAAAATTGAATGTGATCTCAATTATTTACCTTCAAATATTGATTATGTTTATAAATTCATGATATAATCTACTTTACATAAACAATACAAGAAAATTGTCCCTATTTTGTATTTCTCCAAGAATACATGATGTGTACTATGATTGATAATAAAATAGATTATAGAAGGAATAAAGTTATTCTAAAAAACATGTTTTCATTTCTATATTCAAATGTATTTTATGAATCATGTGTGTATCTAATTACCAATAATACTAAACTATTCATCCTTTGGGATGAAATTTATCTTATCTTATGGAAATTTAGTAGAGAAAAACACTGACTCTAAGATACTAGCGTTGTGTTCACTATAGATGATATTATAGTATTTTTATTTGAAACCTTATAAAGTTTATTTTGTAAACAAAATATTAGGTAACATAACCCCATGATAGGGTTTGAGGATATGTATTGAAAACAATTCTAAATTTCTGATAAGGGAGATATTATGTGTTTTTCCATTGAAATATGTTAATGTCTATACATTTCAAGTTGATTTGGTTCTAGAAATGTTATACCAAGGGGTAACAACATTGGAAAGGGTATATTTTTCTTGAAAATAATGTCACAGGATGCATTAAAATAGAAATTGTAGTGCGCATGTTTTGAAAATCCTAGGGGATATGATTAGGATACTCCACATTTTCTTTACAAACAATTATGAAGGATTAGAAAATTTTTTTTCTATAATGAAACCATGTTTTTAATTATGATATTAGATATAAATAGATTTGTCTATATATATTTAGAATTTAACATGTTGTAATATTATACATTATGTTTCTATTATAATATGATCTAATCTAGTGTATTACATCATTTAGAAACAGAGGCTATAAGGACGAATGAGAACCACATTAATAAAGACAATCCAAAGGGTAAGAATGAGTTTTTCATGTGTGTTTTTAAGAAAATACTTTCAATGAATGTAGTATGCAAAACATTACTATTATTTTAGAAAATAATATCATGTTCTATCATTATATGGAAAAAATTATCAATGTATTATCTGTTCAATTTTTTTTAATTGAAAAAAGGGATGACATGAAAAAGAATTGATAAATGGAATGATTGAAAGATTGATTTTCCCAATTTTTATAATTGTGGAAAAAGTACCTGGGTACTTTAATTAAAAGAATAGGACTTTGATACATGTTTGGAGAGAAATAAAACCATGATTGTGATTGAAAGGGTAATAGAATTTCTCCCAATGTACAATTATTCAAAAATAAGGACATGAAGCACTATGAAAAAAAATATCTCAAGAGTCAAAATAATATACCTCAAAGGTATATAATAAATCAAGATCAAAGATATAAAATTTCCAAAGGAAAATAGGAATGGTTTATGTCATCATGTTTGGATTCGTGAAATATGTCTTTTTTTTAATTTATCAATGATATTCTGGTTCTAAAAATTATCAAATGTATAATTATCTTATTGAAGTAGTATTTCTCTTAGGATTTGATAGATTATATCAAATGGTACCAAGAGAAGTAATATTATGGAAAGCTAAAATTCACAAAAAGATCAGGATTAAATAAAATATATACCTTCATATATTCCATTTATTGAGATAGTGATGTATCCATAAATAGATAATTTAAATGGATAATGTAAATTAGGTAGTACATACTACATTGGAACTGATTAATGACTCATTACTATGTGGTTTATGATATCACTGACATAGTTAATTATCTTTCACACTTAGGTTATATTTTCAATAATATTATTTTTATTTAAGTAATAAGGATGAATTCATGTCTTAAATATGGTCATATAGTAATTCATGTTATTACCATTCTTCAAGAGAATACATGATAAAGGTGGTCAAAATTTTATTATGTGATGATTAAGAGAGACTTAATATTACATAAGGTATTAAAGAAATAATCAATTTTCAAATTTCACGAACATAATTCTTATGTTTTGGATCTTGGTCAATTGGAATTTCTGCAAGACTGAACATTAATGAAATGGTTTATGTTTAACTTTGGATAACGTTTTAGAGATTAATGTATTAATTCACTATAAGATGATTTATAAAAATAGGATATATTCTTCTAAACTAATTTGTTTTCAAAATATTTTGAGGATGATTGATAAAATTTACATTATTTTATGAATTTGATAATCCATTAAAATTTAATTTTAGTGCTTCAAGAATAAAAAAAATCATTTTTGGATATTAATTTCATGGGGTAAGGGATATATTGGGAATTTGTTAGAGGATAATTAAAGGGTTAGATTATTCATATGAAATTTAATGAAATAAAGTAAGTATATATTCTAAATAAACATGTTAATCATTAAGAATAAGGTATGGATATTTTTTTATTAATTCAAATAATTTCAAATGAAATCAATAACCCTTTTCACACCTATTTATTTTGTGGGTTTTTGGTATTAAAAAATATTTGGATCACCTTATTTATTGTGATTATTGAGTTCAGTCAATATCAATTAATCCTTTGTAAAAATTATCTTATTCTGATTATATGATTTTATTTCCCACCAATTTTCATATATATATATAATCATAGGTACATGATTATTCCATATTACCATTTTACTTGTGTTTCTATATTATTAAGACTGTATTTTATTAACACTTTTGTAATGTGGTTTTTCTCAACTGTCATATTTACAAATGAAAAACCCTTAATTACCATAATGAATATTGAATTCAAACTATGTAATTTATTTAAGGTGGGAAAAATCTTACACCAAAGTAAATAATAATATTTATCTTTAATAATAGATTTAATTTCATTAATAGCTTGCAATTCACACAACACTGGGTTTAAACAATACATTATTTAGTAACATTTTTCCAATATAAGTAGAAAAAAATATTGAAAAATATTATAAATTCCATTTGACAAAAAAATAATTCTTTAAATTATATATATCATAATTATCTTTTGGGTATTTTTTTTGTTCTTCTCTAAAATAAATTTATTTTTTGATGAATAGTGAAAAATATTGAATTTTAATTAAAAGCTACAATTTCGTTGAAATAATATACAACGTTGACACATATTTTTAATAAGTATTAAATTATAAATAGTTTAAATTTATATCAATTAATCCAATTTATGTCATCAGAATGATTTTCATATTTAAATTAGATATAAAAACATTGTAATCATATAATTATTTTTATTTTAGAAACTCGCCTTCTCATCACATTTTTTGGACTAATTTTTATTTTAAAAATTTTCATTTACATGAATTGAATTGGGAATAATATATTCCATATTTGGAATCAGAATAAAATTTAACGTCAATATGGTCAACATATTTTATACCAAAAATAACAGTGAATGCATTAAAAATTAACTACCATGGTTAGGGTAAAATTTATTTTAGTTGGGGTTAAACTAGAATGATAAGAGTTAAAATAAAATAAATATTATCTTTTTTTTATTGAATGAATTTATTTGATATTTTCTCTTATATTCCATAAAATATGGAAATTAATTTCCACATTTATCTTAATATGACCCATATAATAAGTTAAATAAAGAAAAAGTTAAAAAGAAACTTTTTTACATTTAATATCTATAAAACCATGTTATAGAAAAACAAAAATATATAATAGGTCTTATATATCATTTTTAACAATAAATCATTTTATTTATTAAGATAATTTATATTATTTTTTTTGACCTGAAAAATTACACTAAATACTTATGAATCACCAACTAAATAATTTTTTTTATAAAAAGATAAAAAAAAACTATAATAAAAATATTAAAAGTGGGGAAAATTTAATTAATTTTTGTCTTACATTATTTTTGTAGAAGATTATATCTTTATATATATGTGTGAAATTAAAATATTATAATTTCCTTCTTGTATTCATATTTTTATTATCAAGTAAAATCAATATTTTCAAAATTGACATTAATGTAATTTTTGATAAAATAAATTTAATTAAAATATTTAATATTACTAAATTAATATATTTGGAAGATTTATTTTGAAATTACAAAAAAAAATATATTTATTTAATTCAGAAAAATTTCTTTTATAATGAATTTATTGACACTAAATAGTAAAATTTATTTAACGCGATTAGGTTTATGTCGATGTTTCTTCATTTTACATGTGTTTGTGTGAAAATTAATTTTCATTAGACATTATATTTAAATGTTTACATTTATATATATTAAATTTAATTAATGGACCTAAATTATCTAATAATTCTAATTCTATGTTTCATTTAAAATATAAATTACCTAGGTTAAAATACTTATTACAGTAAGGAAATACATGAAGGAAAATATAAGAAAACTTATACATTATTGGTAAAACAATTAAATGTTGTGTTTATTTGGGTGTTGAAGTCTTTTTTTGACCGTATCATCTCTAAAAACATTTAATTGTCAATTTTTATTAAACTTTTGGTAATATTGACTACACATTAGTGAACACTATTGAGTTTTAAAATAATTCCTCACCTCATAAACTATAAAACGGAACTCAGTCTCCTCTCTTATTAAAACCCTCTCACCCATTTTATTAAGAAAATACCCAACCAAATCAATTTCCAAAATTACTACACACATTCTAGAAGAATTAGTTTTCCAATAAATCTATCCTATAATGTATTTAATGAAAATCTAAAGAGGATATCAATATAAGTTTTAGGTTTTAGAGAGTTTTTCCATAAATTATGGATTTCAAGGCTTCATAGGTTAACATGGGAGCCCAGGGGTCTGTGTAATGTGATGGAAGCTTCCATTCCATGATGCAGATGACCTTCGAGCAAGTCCCTCCACTGATAGGGGGACTTATGACATTTTTTGAGGGAGAAACATCTAGGATCTTTTCTCCCTTCTCCAACCCTGACCTCCTTACCAAGTTCCCTCCAATTTACATTTACTCTAAGGTACTAAATCTGTTAAATGGAAACCATATCCTCCCTTTCTATAGTTTGTAATTCTATACAACATCATCACTTCTGAATCTTACACAGATTTTTTGGTTCATGAAGAGACGACATTTAGTGGACTTTTTTGATATATTTTTTCCATGTACTTGGATTTACAGAAGATATTGACTATGTGGTTTCTATACATAAATAATAATATTAGTTGGTTGGAATCAAAGGAGGATTTGATCAAGGCCCTGTCTAGTGCACCCCACAACCATAATGGATCTTGGTTCTTTTTATTTATATGGTCTTACTACTTCCACATAAAGCATGAATCATCTTCGGTTGCGATCTGGTTATGTTTTCTCCAAATCCAAATTCTATTACATAAAACAATTTAATAATATAAAATGTTATGGAAACTCGTGGGTATATTTCTATACTTTGATTATAGAACTAGATATGACTTTCACCCGGTTTATCTACAGGTTTGTGTGGAAGTGGACACTTCATGGATTACTTGTGAGTTTTTTTGGATTACAATTGGTGTGGAATTTTTTTTAGAAGACATTTAGTCTATTAATCATGGGTTGAATTTTTATTCAATGGAAAAAAATTGTGACATTGTGTTGCTACATGTATGTGTAGAACAAGGATATACATTAATCTTGAGGGTATGGGATTATGAGTCAATAAAAAAGGATTAGGGCCAAGTGTGGAAGGTAGTTCGTCTTAGCATAAGATGATGGGAGTTTCCACTACTCAAAATTTTACAAATTTGAATAGTGTTATGAGGGGAGGTTTCCCAATGGTGTCTAGGGTACTTAATCGATTGAGAATTGATATGGTTACACCATGGAGTTTGTCAATTCTATTTAGATGCTAGAACATTTTGATTGAGTGCTTGATGGCGGCCCAATGGCACCTAAAAACCATCCTATATTTAAATTGATCATTCATGGAATGACTTTACTGATAAAAAAAAGCGCATCAGGGGAATCAAGAAATTATAGGGAAAAAATTGATTTTAATGTTCTTAACTCAGGCAATTTCTCAGATAACATGACCTCAAAAAATTCCAATGAGGGTATGGATTTGGTAAAGCACAATATAGGTATAGACGTTCCAACTATTGTGATGGGAAAAAGATTTGGGATTTTGGAAAATGATGACAAGGTCAATGATATTATAGGGGATTTGATCTCTATGGATGAGCATGGGGTTTTAGATGAGTACAATGATGAGTCATCTAGCATCCATTCAGGTGCATTCCAAGAGAATTTTGAGGAAAAAATCCATCCAGCCTAAGGAGTAGGAAGATTCAGAGAGTTAATAATAAATGTATAAATGACTATTAATTCTTACCACTCCCAATGATGAGAATATCCACCATGAAATCAAAAGTCAAGATAATGAAAATTATTCTGAAGTATTCTAATTTTTTTTTGGGATGAGGTAGGGGATGAGGTGGATACATCATGTGTTTCTCTAACTAAAAAAGGGTAGATGAAGCATCTCTTAACCCATACCTAGAACTCATTATGAATTTTAATGATGAAATGATGGGGTTAGTTTTGATTAATAATTCCTATGTTGAAGATGCCATAATGAAGGTGGAATGCACATTTAATGATATAAAAAATGTTCCGATATGTGCATGGATTTATATGTGGGGTATCATACTGATAATGGGATTAAACTAAGTTAATTTTATTAAAGTGGAGTACATAAGGTCATGAGAGAAATCGGAATCCCATTTTGAAGACCTTCTAGTGCAGGAAATGAAGAATCGAGTAAGTTATCTTTTCTTGAAAGTATGTATGGTATTGGAGTTGGGTATAATTATATTTTTGTTTAATAAATTTTACTTTTAAGTTTGTTTTTTAACTATTGGTTTCAGAATTTCACGTAAAAAGTATATTGTATAATAAAAAAAATAATTTAGATAAAGGAGGATATCCAAATAATATATAATGTTATTCAACAAGTGTATTTATATTATTTGAATATATACCTACTTAAATTTATAACAAAAAATTATTATATAATAAAATTAGTATTTTAAATATACTAGGATGTTGTTATAGTAAGTTAATGTTCAAAAACACAATCCACTTCCATTAATTTTGTTAGTAAGTCATCATTCGTGGGAACGACAAACATCCTCCCCACAAACCAGTGCCCTTCATTATTACATTCCCACCTATAATGGTTTGGTATGCTGATTGAAATGATATATATTTATATATAAATATGTGATTTTAAAAACATAGTTATACATATGAAGTTACTATATTATATATACCATTATAAATTTTCTTTCATACATTATAAGAAAACTTCACTCGTGTGTATAGAGAACTATTTCCTCGCGAAGCGATCTGATTTTCCTTTTACTAATTCTTCACATAAAGGGTGATAATACAGTTTTTACTAATTATATATGATATATGCGAAATAATTATGGTATTAACAAAATATTTAACATTCCTAAATAATAATATATATCATTATATATCCTTTCTTTTACTCACTAAAATATTATAACATCATTAGTGGACGTGTTGGCTATCAACTTCCTGAGGTGACATGACAATATTATCATCACCACACCAATTGAGTGATATATATATATATATATATATAATATTTTATATATGATATTATGGTCAGTATAGAAATATTATATATTACATACCTTATTTCCATTATTATCATTGGAAAATTTAGACATTACCCATGCATATGTATGACCTACCATCTCTATGGTTGTAACATACTTAATTTTTCATAACCATAAGTCAGGATTAGTTTTAAAAGTATTTTTTTTGTAAAAATATTCCAATTATGTAATGTTTATTTTTATTTATATTATATTACTTTATAATTTATTCAATAACCATATTATTCACGATGAAACACATATGACAAAAAAAGTCCATTAACAACCATATCAATAAAAAAAATTAAAGATTATTAATGAACATAAAATAAGATTTTATAAACTGAGATGACATGATATTAAAATTTTAAATCTAATTTTTGAATAATTTAATAAAATTCTTAAAACCACTATAAAGTTGGTTAAATTAGTTTAAACCAAATATTAGTGGTATTTAAGTGATTTATTAACTCAATTTTTGTGCCTTATGTTAATCTTCTACTTTAGTGAATGTGTCATTCTAAGATTATATTTATAATGAGATTTTATTAACTCGTGTTTTATAGAAAATTGGTTTATATCAATTTATATTTGATACACCTAATTGATTCATTAATTAATTCTCACTTCAATTTTATGACCATTATAATAGTTTATTTCATAGTCACATTATAATCATGATTTTTTACACTATAATTTTAGTCGATGGAAATTATTTCTCCATTTCCTAATAAAATCATTTAATTTTTTAATTCCAACAGTTATTCAAAAATTATGAATTAATAGATAAAATTTTCAACTCATTGGAACATAAAAAATTTTATTGAATATTTTAAAAAAAACATACAACTTCATTTATCTCTTTCATCAAAAATCTACTTTCTTCAAAAACCGTGTTTAATAAAAAGTATTTAAAAAACGTCAACCATTAAAAAATTATTAATGGAGTTTTAAACCATTTTTATTATTTAATTTTATTTTCAAAGAAATGATATGTAATTTAGATAATAATTATCATCTGGATTTTACTAAAAAAATAAAAACAATATTCCTACCATTTTCTGAAGAAGAAACATTAATAAAATTATTTTAGTGTTAAAATAATTTTAATTTGAATTTTATATCAGTTAAAAAATTTCTTAATATCATGACAGTCATTTCATTGAGGATTCTATTTCATGTTTACAAGTAACATTTTATTGAAATTATTAGTAATTGTTTTTTTAATGAATGTATTTATAAATTTTTTTTCATAATAAAAAGGAAATTTTCCTCAAGATTGTTTTAACTATATTTTTATGGTAATTCTATTCATAACGAACAAAAAACCAATATTCCTAATCAAATGTTTATATGTTGATAACATCCTTATACATCCGATGAATGTATTATGATTATTTTGACCAATAATAGTATTGATATTAACTTAATTATGTTATTTTAAAGTCAATAAATTGTATTTTAAACATTCAATTTCTGCTTAAAATTATACATTAATTTATCACAAAATATCTATAATATTTTTCATGGATTTTTTATTGCATAAACCATATTTCATTTTGAAAAATGGGGGTTAAATTGAATGATATTTTTTTATCTGGGGAAATATTTCTTAATACTTTTTCCTTAATAAATATTCATTTGTGGTGAAAAAGAATATTGTTTATAAATTAAATCAATCGTTCAATGTTTTATAGAAATATTAAGAACAATGTTTTAAATATTCCCCAATGATTTTTTAATTTAATTTTTTCCCATGAATGATGTTTTAATTTTTTAATAAGGGAAATTAAGGTTTTTTAATGAATGAATCACCTTGGAGGTTTTAACAAAATTTTAAAAGGAATATTTTTTTTCAAAGACATAATTCACAAAATTTACCTCTATCTTAAACATACAATGCATGGAGTATTCCATCATATATATCAAAAATTATTTTCGAAGAAAGATTTTTTTTATTATTTTGGAAATTCTGTATATTTCAATAATTGATTTAAATCTGAAATGGTTATTTTCCTTAAAAAAATTTCCAAAAATATTTTAGATGTGTTTTCATCTATAAAAACACCCATCAATGTTACTGCCGATATGATCCCGTGTTACAATACTTATTATTTATCTTGATTATTTATGATGATTAAGTGTTGATATTTAATATTTGAAACTCAATATGGTTAACCATTAAATTATAATTAATACTTATAATTAAATTTAATAGTGAATAAAAATATAATTAATGAAAAAAACATACATGTAATTAGTTGTTCATGGATATAGGTACACAGTAGATGCATTGACAAGTATCATGAGACAATACCAGGTGACATAATGCATATACCAATGATGTAAGATCATGAAATACTATATGGGTATTTGGTTAACAGTTTCCCATACAATGATAATTTCATAGATGAGAGGCCGATATGGAATGATAATTTCAGGGCTAAGAGGCCTTAATGGTATGATTCATGATTTTATTGGATGGGGGCCTTGATAATAGATATCCAAAAAATTTCTTTTTCATTATCTCAATTCTAGTTTTTATTATCCATGTTTATATATTCTGATATTATCTATGGAATCTAATTGAATATTTTTTTTATTGAGTATAATTTGTATTTATTATTCACTATACCATTTAAATTATTCACCATTAACTTCTTATAGCTTATACTTTACATAACAACACTTGTTATCCTTGTTCGCTCTTTATTTATTTTCCGTTACCTATGATATGATAAAAGGATATTATGAATGATTTCAAGTATTATAGAATATATATTGTGTTATTTTTTTTATATTTACAATTTTATATGGGAATCATATATGTATCCAATTTCCCAAGACTACTAAATTATTCGGTATATTATGATGTGATCACTGGTTTTTTGTGATGTTGTATTAAATTACACCATAATTATGAGGTACTATGGTAGAGGAATTTACATTGTATCAAATTTTATATATTTTCACATTCGTGGTTTTATTTTTCAGGTTTTTTTGATTTTAATATTTATTATAATTATTATTGCATGGTATTTAGAGAAGGTTTTGAGAAATTTGGATGTTTTATAGTGGTAAAGGAGGTGGTTATTGGTTTTTAGAAACCATGTTCCCTACAAATGGAATCCATGGAAAATATATAGAGCCACTATCTAGGTCACATAACTAGTTACATGGGAATTATTCCACTATAGTAAAACCAATTGGCTAGGTTTCCTTGTGGCATTAGTGACACAATGTTGGGGCATGGTTTGGAAAACCAAAGTTTCAATCCATGAGACATCCAAGTTCTTTAAAAACATTGATATTCCTTTTTGGCCATGCCAAATTTTAACCCAAATTCAATAATAACTCTTTCCTTTTGGACTCCCTATAACAAGGCACTACCCCTCCTCCATTCTCCAATAGAGTTCAATCCTTTGGTTATTTTGGGGTCGATATTTCAGTAAGTCTCTACATAAGAATCTCTTTTCATTTTTCTTCCTTCTTCTTATTCTTATATTCATTCCCTATTGGGTACTCTATTCTCTAGTTTATTGGACGACCAAATGTGGGAAAAAATTGATTCTTGGGGTTAGATATTGATTTTATGTTGTGTACTTTTACTTATAAGGTTCTTCAATAGTGTGGTTATTGTAAGCAACCCATTTTCAGAATATTCAGAGTGGGAGGTAGGTGGATCCATGATTTGAAATGGATTTATTATTTTAGTATGATTTATAAAGTTTTAAAATGGGTTTTATAAATTACATAGATGGTACGAATTGTTTTTTTAAAGGGTTTTGTGGTCCCTAAGGATTTAGAAATGTTTTTACCTATTGAAAATTGTTATTTTTAACGTGTGTGTCAATTGTTAGTAGTGTATTGGTCTAAGAGATTGTTCATGTGATTTAGGGAATGAAATTGAGAAAAATGTAATCCAAGGTGTATTGGTTGGATGTCTAGGTATAGTATGTTTTGAGAGCTATTAGGGTTAAGGCATGGCCTTCCTAACTATATTACCAAAAAACACTATCTAAACATACACATGATGGGGATTGGTAGATCGAGTAGGGACATTACACCCAAAATATCTTTTTATCATCGAGACTACAAGGATATAATGAGACTGATAACTTTATTACCTTAGGTATTTCCATTGGTGTTCATGATATGCTTATCATCCACCTTTTCATCGAATTAGTTTTATTTTTATTTGAAAGAATGGTTTAATTAAAACAAAATCTTTATATTTCATAGAAACATTCAGAATAATCTTCTATATAATATCATTACATGGAATCATTGTGGTATTATGCTAGGATTTATGGATTTCAGGTCATATACACCCTTGGGTGTATATAGACATTTTTATGTTTATCCCAGGTAAAAGAAATTCATTCTGTGGTTGTGATGGTGGCTTCGGTAGGTAGTGGTTCTTATTTTGGAAATTATTTGTTTTGGTGGTATGTGGGTGTTGAGAATCTTATTTCACAGAGGTTTGGATGTATAGTTGGTTCCCCACCGATTTTTTGTTATTTTTTGGTTCTTGGGGTTTAATTAAAAATGTTGATGTTGAACACTGAGTTGTAATGTTATCTCATTGTCTTATGAATTTTGAATATTTTTTATGATGTAAATATATTATGGGATATTTATTGTTGATTATTATGGAAAAAAGTGTTAGCATAAGTTATAATGTTTCATTAGGAACTAGTATCTAGCCTAGAGAGATCACAGACTCCCTTGAGGCCATGCTCTATGATGTGTTGTGTGGCGTTTTGGATGGTAGGAATGATTGGTTCATGAAAAATATAAATATGTAAAATATAATCATAAGATGGCATAAATCATAGAATCTATGAAATCAGAAATTGAATCTGTATCCCCAGCATGATTCATGTTATGTGTACTCTTATGTACCTCAGTTGATGCATTAAAAAACCCACACCTTCATTCAATATCAGGTATAGTGTATAGGCCTTGTAAATCATAACATCATTAACCATGTACATGAGGTAAAAAATAAAATAATAATGTAATAATAAAAATCATTTCACACAGAATCATATCCTTGGAATGTTGGGTTTTCACCTATGTGTGGGTTGATCACTCTTAAGAATGAGCACATTAACAGTAATTGACTCAACATATTTTACTGTATACTATGTCTAAAAAGTAAAAAAATTGAAAGGATTTTATAGAAAAATGAAACATACCACCACCTCAGACGACAATACAATAATGAACTAATGGTCTACAAGCATGACTCCCTATATTCCATTGGCCTAGAACTAGAAGTGAGAGTATGTGTGAATATCTTTGAGGCTATACCCACTAATCATTGCAGAAATATAAGTATAAAATAAATGAAAACATATAAAAAACTCTTGATAAAAATAATAAATATGATGTATATGATTCTATAAAAATACAATATCATGTTTCTATAATAAGGATAATGATACAAATGTCACATCAGAACCCCCAAGTCTATGTCATCAAAAATAATAATAAACATTTAGCAACCTAAATTCTAAAGTAGGAGCATTGTATTTAATAACGTGTATGAAACACAACACCAATAATGAAAATGAATATAATGTCTAGATAAATTATGATATATTAAATATATTAAATAGATATATTCTATATATTTTAATGCATCAAACACCGAGATAGATTGTGACTTTTTTGTAGTTTGCATTACATGGAAGACCAAGCTTTAATGAATAATAATATGTTATTAATATAATAATAAGTCAATATAATAAGATATATTATATAATTAAATAGATGGTTATTAGTAGGACTGAATAACTTATGAAATATACTATGGAATTCATTTTTTATCTGTAAAATAGATATTAATATCAAAAACCAATTTAATATACAAGAAATGTTTTTATAAAGAACTAATTTTATGATTATAATGGTGTTTTATTATAATAAATTAAACTAATTTCTAATATATAATTATATTAATTAAATATATATATATATATATGTATATATTATATATTAAAACTAAATAATTTTTAATTACTCCAATATATTTAATAGGATTTAGATAAGAACAAACACAATTTTACACAGAAATACTTTTATTTTTATAAAAGCAGTTTTACAACCTATTAATGGTGAAACTATTTTAAATATAATTTTTGGAACTATTATAATATTATAATTTTAAAATATAATTCATATTTAAAATAGAATCATCAAAATTCAATAAGGGTAATTTTTTTCAAATATTTCTGAGGAGTTCTACTTTTTGGTAAATTGTGAAAAATACTAAATTAGAATGGAAAATTGTTTTTCATCGAATTTATTTATATGAATAAGTTAAATTTTAAATTGGATTTAAATTAAAATTTGTTAAATTTTAAATATATTAATTAATTTTTTTTATTTTAATCAATTTCACATTGAAATCGGATAAAAAAACATTTAAATCTCTTAATGACTTTCCTTCAAAAATCCATTTTGTATTCCCATATGTGGGATTAGTTTTAAATTAATGTCTACCAATTATGATATTAGAATTTTTAATAATGGTTTAAATATTATAAATAAAAATAATTTATAATTTATATTAATGAAAACAAATATTTTTTACCCAAAATATTGGTTAAAGTGATTAAAATTAATTACAATGATTAATAAAAAAAGTGGCATAACAACGGAATAAAACATAAACATAAGGAAAAAATTGATCTATAAAATTGATCTAATGACATTTTATTCTAATATTTATACCATCTACTCCCTTATCATTGATCTTAAGAATTATCATAGTCACATGAAATTGAAAAAACATGAGGGTAATTCCCTTTCAAAAAATTTATTATAATTCCACTCCTCATCAACTATAAAAAGGAATACATACCTCTCACTTATTAAAAAATATCGAGCCCATATGATCACCCAAAAAATACCAATATATGTTAAAATAATCCATCACCTAATTTAATAATCCCAAAATTTTACATAAGGAAGACCATGGAAATATTTTTATTTGAAACAAAAAGGAGTTACCTGAGTAAGAGGTAATGTATTTGAAAGATCACTCTTATTTCATTTAATTCTCCACCCATAATTTTCTTTTATATCATTATTATATGATAAAACATGTATCTTATATATAATGTGAATTTTTATGATAATATTTAGATGTACACTTTCGCACACATCAATCAAATGGGATACACAATCTTCGTTCGTGAGTAGGGAGGACTACCTCCTCGAGTACTCATGTCATCCGTTATTCCATTTCCACCTTTCAAGGATGAAAATAATGATGGATTAATATTTTATATATGATATATATGATATTTATGATGTATTTATGATTCTATAATAATTATATAACACTTACCATCATGTGTTCCCGTTTGTTGGGATACAATAACATTATTTGTGGATGTGTAGACTATCTACTTCTCAAAGCGATGTTATTTGTGTACGCATTACATAGAATATATTAATGATGATTTTACTATAATTATGTGAAATATATGAGATAAAAATGATAAAATAATTTTAATATACATATTTATCAATTACTATTTATTCTTTTAAATGTGACATTGAAATAGAAGTAACGTTCATGTGTACGTATGTCCTACCATCTCGATGAAGAGTGAATTTCATTTATTATCTCCAAATGCTATGTATTGTTATCATTAAATTTATAATGGAGATATATTATATTTAAATTATGTTTTAATTTATAGATAATATTGATTCACAAAATAATTATTTACAATAACATGTTTCATGTCCAAAAAATCGAATAACTAGGCAACTAACACCAAAAATGGTGAAAATAACGAAAGATTGTTAATAAATAGGTAATAAGATAATATAAAATAATAATACAATATATTAAAATTTTGATCATGGTTCTATTATAAGTTAATAACATTCTTAAAACCATTATACTTTAATATAAAATACATTCAAACAAAATGAAATGCATGGTTAGGGATTCTTATCTCACATTTCCTTCTACAAGAAATAAAACATTTCACCACATATATCATTTGTGTGGTGTATATAGTAACCATATTTTATTTCATAGAACTAATAGTTTTATATACATAGTATTTATAGTTTCATTTTAATTATTTTTTAATGGGGATTATAATTCAAAAGTGACCAAACAACAAGCTATTTTCATCTCATTTATTACATTAATGATATAAATGTTATATACACCAATTAATTCATTTTTGTGGTGTATCTACTTCAAATTTTTTTATATAATTTCATAAAATATTATTTATTCAGGTTATTTAATGTATTACTTTTAGTTATCTCATCCAAATGGGTTTGATTTAGAAATTACCATGTTGTAAATATTATCTTTGCAATCTCACATTCTTTTTTATTGTTAACATTCTATTTTAGGAGTCAATACCTTATAAACTATTTACATTGGAAAAAAATAGATTTTAGATATGAATACTATTATGTAATGGGTATAATTATTTCCTAGTATATATATGATTTTTATATATGGGTTTTACTCGACAGTAATTTGATTGACTATCAAAATATTGGTAAATATGTACCTTTTACTCAATAAAGTTATTTGATAATGAAAATTGTTAAAAAATTAAATAAATTATTTTATATATGAGGAATTATTTTGATAAGTATCACATAGGTTGCACCCATTTGTAGATATCCCCCGATTCATCGGTAGTCTCATGAGATGAAATAGAAATCCAAATTAGATATGTTTCTCCCGATATTATGTAACGACCCGTAAATTTCAAGGAAAACTTTTTCATAAATTCTTTGGGATTTTATGAGTACGCAGTTTCTGATGGTACATGATTCTGAGGCCTGATGTACCCAGAATCAATTTTCTAAGTTTAGCTCGGGTACATTTAGTGAACGAATGATCTGGTTTTTATATTATTTAACTGATGCTCGGAATCAAAATCTGAGGGCACCGATGAAACCAAAGTGGCGGTAATTGCTTAAGAGGACCTTTACCAAAGGTGCGTTTGCTTAGGAGGAGTTGTTAAAATTTGGGGAATAATAAACAATTGTATAAAATTTGTGGTACAAATTTTATTCCTAACTTAAGTGTTTTAATCATAGGAGTGTGAGTTGGGGTGGGACCCACTAGTTACTAACTAACCAAGAGAGGATAAAGGTTGGGTGGGGCCCACATGAGCCCAACCCTTCACATTCCCCATAGCCCCTTAAACTCCCCATTAAACCCTACCTTGTATTTAATTATGTGACTCCTCCTCTTCCACTTTAATAATGACAACACACATTATTTTAATTAATTGAACCTCTCTAATTAATTGAAATTTTGTGCTTTAATTTTAGATGTTTGAAATTCTTGGTAAAATAATAAAATAAGGGGAGACCTTATTTTATTTTGGATGGCTTGTTGTGTGAAGACTTTGGAATAGAGCTCTATTATCTCTTGGAATAACTTAAACCTACCGTGAAGAACGACACCCTTCGACAAAGAACGCCTTCACCACAAAGAGAGAAGACCTGCCTTTTCATCTTCTCTATGTAGCTAGTGTGAGGCACCCTTCCTTTTTTGGACGTACGCCAATGCCATCTTGGAAACCTCACCCCGCGACGCCATCTTCCGCATCACCGGAAAACAACATCGTTTATCGAGGTAGGGGTGTTTGGTTTGTGTATTGGTTGGTTTTCCTTCCATGTTGATGTTCCTATTAAAACACTTGTTATCAGACTAATTCAGAAGGGACCGGACCAAACTAACACAGTCCGATTCCTCTGATGATCTTGTGAAATTATGGAGTTCTTTGGCTGTTCTTGAGCTGTGAATCAAGAAATGTATTCAGAGCCAATCTGAGGACCGAAAACATCATAAATGGCCTCAGATCATAGGGGCGACCTAGAAGTGGATGTTTCATAGAAAAAAGATCATCAGAATGAAGAACAGACACCTCAGAAGGCTTGCTGGCTAGAGGTGTCATTTTCTGGATAATTCTATAATACACGGTGTGTCCTCCAAGAGCACACACCATGTAGTGAAAGCTTACTGTAGCTTCCGTTTCAGATGATTGAAAAGTAACACATGATGTGTGACACCATATACATGGTTTTTAGTCTCCAAACTATTTGTAAGAAGAGGATTCAATGGATATGGAATGTATTCAAGGAAAATACATGGACACAAATAGCAATACAAGTCCAGAGGCTCGGCGTATACTTCTTTCACCATGGAAGAAGTGGCTTCGTGATGACTCGGCGTGTAATCTAGGATATACATAGACACGAGCATAATCAAATGGCCATGAGGCATGGATTGTACTTCCTTCTCCATGGCAGAAGTAGCTTCGTAAAGACTCGGCGTGTAATTTAGGAGATACACGGACACGAGCAGAACCACACGGCCAGGTATGGCCAACGCACATGGAACCGACCCTTGAGGTTTGGACATGGCGTGTAACCATACTACACACCGTGTACTTACTTATATACATGACCAGCCCTGTGTCACATGCCGTATCACATGAGCAGTACCTGGTGTCTGATGAAAAGACATGTATCGCTTACCTACACGCCGTGTATTTTAGTGAAATGGCTTGGTTGTCTTGTTCTCCCTGAATTGGGTATGTTTTTCTTGGTTTTTCCCCTATGATGTGGGACGGAACTATAGATACATCAACTTCATTCTTCGTTACAGTTGATGTATCGATCTTTGACTCGAGGAGTGGACCCTCCGAAAATCGAGCGTGCTGTGTGCGAGAACCCTTAAGCATGGATTGGTTATCTACAGTCCATGCTCAAATCGAATGTATTAGGTGCAAGGTGTGGTGTGTCTGCACTGATGGGAGTAGGTTCACCTTCACCGGTGAGAAGGGAGCCTTTGCAGCACAAGATGGACTCACACAGAGGAGAGGACAGCCGATCACTCATCAGTTGGCTAGTCTCATCCTCAGAGTGGTTGATGTGTGGAGTCCGAGTTTTCCTATTGTGGTGGATCAGTATGCAGACATTTTTCCTGACAACATTCCTGGACTACCTCCTCAAGGAGAGGTAGACATCAATAATGACCTATACCCTGGGACAACCTCGATATCTACTCCAGCATATCAGATGGCTCCCGCTGAGATTTGAGAGCTATGGGTACAACTGGAGGACATGCAGGGAAACAGATTCATTCAACCCAGTGTTTCACCCTGGGCTTCCACGATTTTGTTCGACAAGAAGGCAGACGGGATCTTGCGACTGTGTGTCGACTACGGACGCCTGAATCAGGTGATTGTGAAGAACAAGAATCCACTTCGGAGGATTTACGACATCTTCGATCAGCTCAAGGGAGCACAATGTTTCTTGAAAATAGACCTCAGGTCAGTATATCATCAGTTCAGAGTTCGAGACAAGGATGTGCAGAAGATGGCCTTCAGGTGTCAGTATGGCCACTATGAGTTCTTGGTTATGACTTTCGGCGTAACCAAAACTCCAGAAGTGTTCATGAGTCTTAGGAACATGATCTTATAGCCTTACCTTGATCAATTTGTCATAGTATTTATCGTCGACATTTTGATTTACTCAACCACTGAGGTGGAGAACGCCTACCACTTGCAGGTTGTACTAGATACACTCCGAGAGCACCAGCTTTATGGTAAGCTCTTGAAGTGTCAGTTCTAGATTCGAGAGGTCCACTTCTTGGGGCGCGTCATATCTGAGGCAGGTGTTGCAGTGGATCATGCGAAGATTGAGGTAGTGCTAGCTTGAGAGCCACCCAGGAGCGTGACAGAGGTGCAATGTTTCCTAGGTCTGGCTGGGTACTATTGGAGATTTGTTCCAGACTTATCTAGAGTTGCAACACCACTTACAGCTTTGACAAAGAAGGGGAAACCCTTCGTGTGGCCGAATAGATGTCCGCAGAGCTTCCAGGAGATGAGACAAAGATTGACCAGTGCACCCATCTTGAGGCTACTGGAGGAGGTCGTAGGGTATGTAGTTTACTACGATGCATTAGGGACCAGAATCAGGTGTGTCCTGATGTAGGAGTAGGCAGTGATCGCTTACGGTTCATGAAAGTTAAGGAAACACAAGCAGAACTACGCTACCCATGACCTAGAGTTAGCAGCAGTGGTCTTCACTTTGAAGATGTGATGACACTATCTGATGGGCTAGCACATTAAAGTCTAATCTTACCACTAGAGTCTCATGTACATCTTCTCGCAGAAGGACCTAAACCTGAAATAGTGGCGATGGCTCGAGTTCTTCCAGGACTATGAATTTGAGAGGGTATATACTCTTGGGAAGGGGAACGTAGTAGCTGATGTTTTCAGCAGGAGGTCGGGCATCCAACTACTTGGAGAGGTGACGAAGCAGCTAGCCGCGTTGCAGATATCCTTCGTGGATAGAGATGGGGAGACCTTTCTACAGTCGCTCACAGTCACTCCTCCACTACTTCAGCGGGTTAGAGAGGCACAACATGGGGACATTGACTGTGAGACGTGACATGCTCAGATTTCCACAGGGCAGGAACCTGATGGATTTTCTATAGGAGGAGAGCACACCATCTTTTTCAGGGGACGTACCATGGTACCAGCTTCATTATGGGAGGAGGTGCTAAGGGAGTTTCACACTTCCCCTATAGAGATACATCCTAGAGTAGAGAATATGTACCAGGACCTCAGATGACAGCACTGGTCACCGGGAATGAAGAAGGTTGTGGCAGAGTTCGTTTCACGATGCCTCACCTGCCAGTAGGTGAAGGCGGAGCACCAGTTACCAGCAGGCTTGGTACAGCCCTTAGAGTTCCTGAAGTGGAAGCGGGATGAGATATCTATGGATTTCATGACGGGACATCCACTTACTTCTAGAGGACACGACTCCATCTAGGTGATTATCGATCGACTCACCAAGTTGGCCCACTTCTTACCCATTAAATAGTAGGGCTCAGTAGAGATATTGGGATTCCTCTACGTTTAGGAGATCATATAGCTTCATCGTGTGCCAACATCCATCATCTCTGATCGAGACGCCCTCTTTACTTTCCAGCTTTGGAAGGGGTTACTGGAGGCATTTGGGACGTAGCTACGCCTGAGCACTGCCTTTCACCCTCAAACGGATGGTCAGATGGAGAGGACCATTCAGACTCTCGAGGACATGCTCAGTCCATGTGTCCTTGACTTTGCTCATAGTTGGGAGGATCACCTACCCTTGGTGGAGTTTGCGTACAACAAAAGCTACCACTCCACGATCGAGATGGCACCATACGAGTCATTGTACGATCGACCTTGTAGATCTCCTCCGTGTTGGACAGACCCTGGGTAGTCGGTACTTATAGGACTAGAGATGGTCCATGCCATGATGGAGAAGTTACATATCATCCTGGAGTGGATGAGGACTGATAAGAGCTGACAGAAATCCTATGCTGACAGGAGGTGGAGACCACTAGAGTTCGAGGATGCTGACCACATTTTCTTACGGGTCTCACCTCGACGTGGGTTATAGAGATTTGGTCGGGGCGGCAAGTTATCTCCGTGCTTCATTGAACCATTCCAGGTTCTCAGCAGGATAGGTGAGGTGGCTTATCGCCTGGCTCTTCCACCTCAGTTGCACAGGGTGCACGACGTCTTCCACGTATCTCAACTGAGGAGATACGTGCATGACCTGGCGCTTATCATCGCCCATAGAGAGGTGGACATTGATGACGGGACAAAATTTGCGGAGGTCTCAGTAAAGATCGAGGATCGATAAGAGCAGGTCCTAAATGGATGGTTGATTACTCTGGTGCACATTCATTGGCAGCACAGGAACCTCCATGAGAGCACATGGGAGCAGGAGGCTCAAGTTCATGCACATTACCCACATTTGTTCCTTTAGTTTTTTATTTATCTTTACGGGGATGTAAAGCTCTAAGGTGGAAGTAATGTAAAGACCCATAAATTTCAAGGAATTTTTTTTCATAAAATCTTTGAGATTTTACAAGTATGAAGTTTCTGACAGCACTTGATTTCGAGGCCCGGTGTGCCCAGAATCAATTTCCGAAGTTTAGCTCAGGTACGTTCAGTGAACGAACGAGCAGGTTTTTCTATCTTTTGAACAGGTGCTCGGAATCAAAATCAGAGGTCACCGATGAAACAGTAGTGGTGGTAATTTCTTAAGAGGACCTTTACCAAAGGTGCGTTTTCCCGAGAGGAGTTGTTAAAATTTTGGGATTAATAAAGAATTGAATAAAATTTGTGGTACAAATATTATTCTTAACTTTAGTGTTTTAATCCTAGGAGTGTGATTTGGGGTGGGACCCACTAGTTATTGACTACCCATAAGAGGATAAAGGTGGGGAGGTACCCACATGATCCCCACCCTTCACATTCCCCATAACCCCTTAAAATCCCCATTAAACCCTCCCTTACATTTAATTTTGTGACTTCTCCTCTTCTACATTATTAATGCCAACACACATTAATTTAATTAATTAAACCTATTTAATTAATTTAAATTTTGTGTTTGAATTTTGGAAGTTTGAAATGATTGGAAAAATAATAAAATAAGGGGAGACCTTATTTTATTTTGGTTGGCTTATTGTGTGAAGGCTTTAGAAGAGAGATCTATTCTCTATTGGAATAACTTCTACCTCCTGCGAAGAATGACACCCTTCAATGAAGAACTCCGTCACCACAAGGAGAGACGACGTTCCTTTTCATCTTCTCTCCGCAGGTAGTTTGGGGCACCGTTCCTTCCTTGGACGTGCGCCAACGCCGTCTTCGAAACCTCACCACGTGACACCATCTTCCTCGTCGCCAGTAAACGAAATCATTTATCGAGGTAGGGGTGTGTTTGGTTTGTGTAATGATTGGTTTTCCTTCCATGTTTTTGTTCCTCTTAAACCACTTGTTATTAGACTAATGCAGAAGGGACCAGACCAAACTAACACAGTCTGATTCCTCCACCAATCTTGTGAAATTGTGGAATTATTCATCCTTTCTTTAGCGGTGAATCAAGAAATGTTTTCGGAGCCAATCGAAGACCTGACAATATTATATACGGCTTCAGAGCATTGGGGTGACCTAGAAGCAGAAGTTTCATAGAAAACAAATCATCGGAATGAAGAACAGACACCATGGAAGGCGTGCTGGCCAGAGGCGTCATTTTCTCGAAAATTTCAGAAAACACAGCGTGTCCTCCATGACCACACGCCGTGTAGTAAAAGCATATTGTGGCTTCCGTTTCGGACGGTAGAAATGTAACACATGGCATGTGACACCAAACACACAGCATGTGACACCATACACACGGCGTGTTCTCTCCACACTGTTTGTCAGAAGAGGATTCGATAGACATGGCATGTATTTAGGGAAAATACACTGATACAGACAACAATACAGGGCCAGAGGCACGACGTGTACTTGCTTCACCATGGAAGAAGCGGCTTCGTGATGAATTGAATTGTAATATGTGGGATACACAGAAATGGGATGAACCACATGAACAAGATGCACGACATGTACTTCATTAACCATGGTAGAAGCGGCTTCATAAAGACTCGATGGGTAATATGGTAGATACACAAACACGGGAAGAACCACACGGCCAGGCATGGACAGCACACATGGAACCGACCCTAGAGGTTTGGACATGGTGTGTAACCATACTACACGTAGTGTACTTACATATCTACATGACCAGCCCTGTGACATAGGACGTATCACACAGGAAGTACGCAGTGTCCGATGGAATGACATGTATCGCTTACTTACACACCGTGTATTTTAGGGAAATGTCTTGGTTGCCTTGTTCTCTGTGACTTGGGCATGTTCTGATTAGTTTTTCCCCTATGACATGGGACAGAACTATAGATACATCAACTCTGGTCTTCGTTATAGTTGATGTATCGATCATTGACTCGAGGAGCGGACCCTCTGGAAATCGATCATGCTGTGTGCGGAAACCCTAGAGATGGTTGCGACTACGATGAAAATGACGACTGTACTTGGATCCTCTGTGGGTTCGGTAGCGATGATGACTCCACTTGGATCCTACGGGGGTCTGGCAGCAAGGATGACTGTACATGGATCCGTTGTGGGTTTGACAGTGATGACAACTCAACTTGGATCCTACATGGGTTCGGCAGTGATGGTTACTGTACTTAGATCCTACGTGTGTTCGACATCGACGACTTCTATATTTGGATCCTACATGGGTTAGGTAGAGGAGATTATTCAGAGGTTACTTCTAATCATCTCCATCTCTCTTCGTGAGCAGTAAACTTGTATGAGCTGAGTCTTGACTTTCAATCATTATCTTCTATATAATTGATTTTCTTTCCTATGTGGATTGGGTTGAACATGGGCACAGATGTTGGAGCCGAACTGGAATTGATGACTTAGGTATATGTATGGTCATATACCTAAGTAGTGTTGGTTGATACTTCATATATCTATCCTTCCTTTGTGGTTTATCCTTTGTAGATTCTGGGAGACCTTCGGGGGTCTTGGGGTCCATACTGAGTATCGTATACTCACCCCTGCACGGGCTATGCCCACACTACATTGTGTTGGTTGCAGGTGACGGACGTCGCTGATCGTGGTTGAGGTTCTAGAGCATGATGGTACCTGAAGGTGGTCTATTAGGCAGGATGTACATGGAGTGGACGACCGGACTCGAAGAGCTGAGGAGACCATCTGTACCCACCATTCAGGTGGGATAGCTAGAGGACAACTCAGTGGTTACTGATTTACATACTACTGCTGTACTTTCTTTTCAGTTGTACGGTAAATTCAGTTGGGTTTGTATTCTGGCCCATTTAATTTTCAGCACTTACTTTTGTACTCAGTTAACATAGTGTTTACTTAATCTTGCATACTATGTGGTGTTTTTTTTCTAATATAATGGAAATGCCTTCCCTTTTATCAGGATTTACACATTTGGTGCTAGTTGCCTGCGCTTGGCCTATGGAAGGCAGGCTTGGGGTAGTCACGGCATGGGCCCTGAGGACGGTTCGTGACATATTATAATCCCACATGTGAAATATATTGAAGGAAAATGTACCATAGACCTTGGAAACAATGAATCACATAATAAAGAATTTAATTTATTTATAATTAATTTGTTTATATTATGATCCATGATATTTTGGATTTGAAAATATATATAGATGCCTTTTATTATCACTTATTTGGTTAAAAGGAATATGTTCTTGTTATTTACCTGTCATATTAATTAGGACGGATACAGTTATTTAGTTTCCATGTGTTCTTAGTTATTTACCATTCCATGTTAACTATAATTATAATCAGTATTTCTTCCATTTTTCTTACCCCAACTGTGCATTTCATCTGACCATTAATTTTCTTTCTCTTACACATATTTTAAAGTTAATTTTTTTGATTAAGTTTCAATAATGATAAGATATATTTATAATTATGTTTCATTTTTGTTTTTACAATGTATTATGGGTATATTTTTTCTAATATCATGTTCAAAAAATTATATACTATTCATTACTTTCATATTTGAGTCTTGTATGTATGATACTTTATTAAAGTAATTCACCAAATCTGGGCTTCAAGGGTTGGGGAATTACAAATGGTATAAGATAATCTTTAGTAGAAACATTTGAAACGTGATTTAAAAAACATATATTCGAGAAAATAACCCTAATATTGAATTTCAAGATACAAGTAAAAAATATCATATAATTTTGGAACATTATAGACTATTTGTGCCATCCTAGAAATATATCCCTATCTAGATACTACTAGTGGAAATGGTTCTCTAATAGATGTACCTAGGGGTAACAAGTCTGAAATGTAGGATCAAGAATAACTCAATTGTGACCAGGTACCAGACAACAGGTCATACTGCACACCAAGTTTGAAACTCCCATTAGATAAACTTAGGATAAATCTATTTGTTTACTAACCATTATGATTTATTTGAAAGTAAACATATCCCCAATGAAACTATTTTTATGATTATGTTATTAGATACATAAATTATTTTCAATTTATTTTATGTATTTAAATAATTTTGTAATTATATATTATGTAACATAATGTTACAATCTAATATAGTATATTCAATTTTTTATAAATGGATCATTTAATGAGTAATTATATTAATACATTTAGGAAATATAGATAATTCCCTACTGATAGAGTGGATATATCTATTATTATAATTAATAATTTTATTGACATATTATGGAAGCTTAATTAGGTTTTGATAGATAACATTTCCTGGATGGGGAACCATATTCAACATTGATATTATCTGATGTTGAATTTCATTATGAGACATTTTCACCCACAATTTTGGTGGGACTAATAATCCAAATGCAGCTGGGAAATAATTATGTATTTGGAAAATATTTTTACGGAATTATAATTTAGTGAAATGTAAAAGTTTACACATCCATTTTATTTGTTCAATTTATGTTCAGATCAATGGTGGTTAAACATCTATAATAGTATGGATACATTATAAATAAAACTCATGGAATAGATTACTTTTAAGGTGAAATTATTCAAAAAAAAATTCCCTTTTGAAAAACATATGAGTATAAGAGGATGTTTCTATGTTTAATGAAAAAGGAGGAAAAAATTGATTCAGAGTATGGAGGTAATCTCACATGTTTTTAGGGTTTGTAATAGATTTCATATGAAACATAGATTGCATGATTTATAATTTCATTTAAGGACATAATCCAAGTATATGATGGCTTATAATATCTCAAAAGTTTTCTTCATATGCTGAAATATTTTTATGTGATATCAAAATAGAAAAATAATTCTCAAAATAGCATGGATTCATTGGGAAGAAATTCCAGAATGGGGTAAAATTGAAAATAGATGATAAAGGGAAAAAATAAAAAGAAGGATTTTCTAATATGTGATAAATGGGGAATGAATCACCCTTGTAAATCCATGAAAGGATTAAAATTTTGTATATGTGTATATAAAATGGTCTGTAGGAAAAATAATGAAATGTGAAGAAAGAAAACCATGATTTTTGGTGTTACACATTCATGTAAATGAGGGACTATTCAAATGATCATTCCAAGAATCATGAGAATCTACTATAAAAGAAGATATAGAATCTTGTTCAAGCTTATATTATAAATAAATCAAATGTTTCATGATTAAATTTATCTTCTATTTGGATCCGTGAATAATTTTGAAATGTTTGTTTTTGATTATGTCCTACTTATAAGTATTATAGAATTTATAAGGATTGTAATATACTAAATTTTCATCAATTATTTAAAAGTTTGTGTTGATCGATACTGATAACTTAAGACAATGATTCAATATTATGTTGAATTTTTTTGAAAAAACATTGTTTATAGAATTATAAACCTTAATAGGGTTTGGATGTTGATAAAATAATGTTTTTATAAAGAGATTATTATTATTGATAAAGTATATTGGATACTAATATCTACCATGGAAACGATTATAAATTATTGGATCATAATATTTTTAAAGGTTAACCATTTTTGAAATGTTTTAGGTTGATCATTAAATGATGTTTTAGAAATTAATTAATTACATTACCATATTATGAAACTTATTTAATGAAATTAATTATAAGTAGTTCAAGGGAAAAAAACAATAAAATTATTTTTATGGAATAGGAATATATATTTACATATATTAATATAGAGTGAAATAATTCCTAACTATAGGGAAAAGGTATTGAAAAAATGTTTTCCTATTATGATAATTTTTATTATAGAAATTTAAATTATTCAAATATCTAATTTATAGTTTTTTGGTGAAAAATATTTTCATGAACTTGTTCTCCACACTCTACTACATAACATGATGGCTAGAATTTTCTTATATACCCATGTTTTCACTAATGTTCGCTTATTTTTAAGGCCAATTTCTATGTTCATATTCAAATTTCACATCCCATATTAATAATAAGATGTGTTGTTAACCATATTTATGATTTGGGTTAAAAAAATAATATTTTAAATTATCAAAACATTTATTATCATGACCATGTTTAAATTTCATGGAAACAATTTAATTAATGTGAGGATAATGTAACACCCTAAAATTATAAAGTAAGAACAATGTATGTAATAGAGTGGATGAAATGAAACAACAAGTGTAAAATTGAATATATCATCACAATAATTTAAGATAGGTTTATTATTTTAAGTAAAAATATTCTATAACTATTAATTCACACAACACTAAGTTTTCTTGTGACTTTATTTTATAATTTACTTGACACACACCACCATGTTTTACGTAACAATAATAGATTATTAAATTATTAATTCTATTAAATAATAACATAAAACCAATAAGTTAATTTTATTATAATAAATAATATTATCTAAAAAATGGAAATATAATTTTTAATTCGTTAGGTAGAAACAAAATATAAATTAATATCATAACCATTTGAATATACATGACATATTTTTATAAAAACATTTTTTATGATTCAAAAAGGCACTCTATTAAAATGAAAAAATTAATTAGTGAGTGATATTAATTTAATATAAATATTATATATTAAATAAAATAATTTTTATAGTCATCCAACATATTTTATGGGGATAAAATAAGAATAAAACCAATTTTACACATAAAAACATATATTTCTATAAATTCTATTTACTGCCTTTTAATGGTGAACCTATTTTAAATCTAAATTTTGGAAATTTTAAAAAATTAATATATCAAAATAAACATAATTTTTGAAATAAATCTTCAAAATTATGTAAGGGTGAATTTTTGGTGTTCTTTAAAGGATTTTCATTTTTTGATGAATAGAGAAAAATACTAAATTTAAATTTAAAACTAATTGTTTGCATATTTTATTTATACCCATAAATTATAATTAAAATTTATATAAAAATATAAGTAGATCAATTTTACATATATTAATATAATTTAATCATTTTAACAAATTTTACATTGATATTTTATATAAAAGTTATTCTAATTTTTGAATATTTTACTTTAAAAATATGTTTTGTCCCCCCTTCTACGAGGTTAATTTTAATGTAAATATTTCCAAATTTATGATTGGAATTTAAGAAAATAGATTATATATTTTAAATTATAATAATTTATAATGTATAATAATGTCAATTTTTTTTACAAATAATATTATTGAAAGTGATTAAAGTTAATTACAACTATTAAGAGGAAGTTAAACAAAATACTAAATAGTGATCTTAAGGCCCAAAATATTTTATAAACTTGTCCAAAATTCATTTTATGTTCACATATAGACCATATAATACATTCGATAGTATTCAAAACATTGTTTGGGAAACATTACTTGCAGAAAACGTGGTTGAAAATCCCTTTTTAAAAATTTAAAAGAATGCTACTCCTCCTCTTTTATGAAAAGGCACAAACCCATCCCACTTATTTACACCTATAAAGAAAACTGGATCACCCAAAATCTAAAAAAATAAACTCCCAAAATCTCTCCCATAATACAAGAGTCTTATCCATGGGATTAAGGAAAACCATGTAAGTCCTTCAGTTTAAAAAAGGAGTTACTCGAGTAATAGGCAACGTTCTTCAATGATCAATTTTATTTCCATTAATTCTCCAAACATTAAATTATATTTATATAATTATTATATAAAAAAAATAATTTGTTAAATATAATTATATATTTATATATATTTTAATAGTTATACATACACTTTCACACACATCCTTTAAATGAGATATTCAATCATCATTTCTGTGTATGGTGGAACATCACCTCGCGAACCTATGTCTCTTGTTCTCCCATTTCCACCATTCAGGGTTAGAAATAATGATGTAATTATAGTTTCTATATGATATATATTATATATATAATTTCATTATGATTCCTCAATTATTATAAAACTCATAACATCGTGATTTGTTTGGGATTCAATAACATTGTTTGTGGATGTGTGGACTACCATCTCCATAAAGCGATGTGATTCATTCACACATTACATGGAATGTAATACTGATTAATTAAAAAAAATAAGTTAAATTTATCTAATAAATACAACAATACAATTATAATATAAATATATATCATTTATATTTTAATCTATTAAATACTATAATGAAACTGATGTGGCATTCATACGTTAGTACAACATACCGTCTCCATGAATGGGGGATTTCATTTATTATCTTCAAATTTTATGTATGACCATAAATATATATATACTGGTAAAATACGATCTTTAAATAATGTTATAAATTCATTAAATGATGAAATTGTTATGTAATTAATAATAATAACATTTGAAAAGTCAAAATATACTCTAAAAATGAAAACAATTATGACCTGACATTGAGAATATAATCTATGATTTTATCAAATGGGTAATAATATATTTAAAGAAAATAATATATTATATTATAAATATTATTTTATTTATATTATAAGTGAATAAAATTAATAAAAACCATTATACATGGGTTAATGTGTGTTCAGATAATTAGAAATGTAATGTAATGGATTTTTGTCTCACTTTTCATTCCATGAAGCATACACCATTTTCATAACTAAATTATTCTATGTAGCATATATAATATCCCTATAGTATTTCATATCTTTATTAATTTTAAATTCATGTCATTTATAGAATCATTATTAATTATTTCTTTCATGGGGATTATAATTCAAATGTTACCAATTAGTAATTGATTTTCACCATAGTTTTTACATCTGAGGGATAAATAAGATATTCCCCACATACTTATTTTACAGGTGTATATATTTCCCCTATTGATATATTATATCATTAATCCTTTTATATTTATGGAATTTGAAAATTAATTTCATTTATCGTATCCAAAGGTCTTTATTTTAAAATTACCAAGTGGTAAAAGTTATATTCTCAATCTCACTTTATTTTGTGATTGTTAAACTTTTCATGAAAAAATACCTTCCTTATGGTCACATTCCATTATAAATAACATTTATTTTACATATAAATAATTTCATTTGATGTGTATAATTATATTATAAACTATATAACTTTTTTACATATGGTGTGTACTTGAATTTTAGTTGATTAACTAGGGAAATATTGGCAAATCTATATCTTTTACTCAATAAGAAAATTTGACAAGGAAATTTTTTCTTTATTTAAATAGTGTATTTTATATTGAAGTAATGATTTGGACATGTACAAAATTGGTGGGGTTCAATTGTAGATATCCCTTTCAATTCATCTGTAGTCTCATGAGACGATTTTGTTGGCCAAATTAAATGGGTTTCTAATAGATTTTCTAAATTTTCTTGTGAAAGGTCTTGTTGGTAAATGTACCAAGTATCTAGGATACACAGAATCCAATAATTAAGCATTTAATTTATTTCTAATTTTTGATTTATTATTGTTATCCATGATATTTGATTGTTTTTAATTATCTATGGATGAATTTCATAAATAGTTTTTTATTTAAATGGCTGTTGTTCTAGTTAATTTCCTTGAAATATTAATTATGAATTATCTATTGTAACCAAGATGTTATTTCCTAAAAAAGGAGTTCGGTGTGTGTCTTTTTTCAATATACTTTTGGTTGATCATGGTTTGTGTTTTCTTCTTCCCTTTCATAGAAGACCAGAGATATTACAATGAAGTTGAGTGAAATATTTTAAGTGTGAATGAATGATTGGTTTTTTCATGAAATATTGAAGGAGTTTTGGGAAATTGGGGACATGTCATGTTTCATGATCCAAAAATTGAAAAATGGAAATGTCATGGAGTGAAAAGAAGATGATGTTGCGTGAAAGGATTTGCACGGCCAATGAAGTGTCCAAAGGGGTTTCACATGCTTAGTGTGAAACTTACAAGAACTGATTAAGACACATCATAATCATGCGCATAGGTTTATCAAGGGACAATAAATATGCGTATACCCCCAAGGAAGTCTTAATAATTATTTTTGAAAAATCTGGCAACTCTATCGCACAAAGGATTTGCGTGTGAAAGATTGGAAGAGAGTAAATCTTGTGCGCAAGGTGTTCCTTCAGACTAAAAAGACCATGTGAACACTTCAGTGCTGTTTCAAGAAGGATAAGGGTTTCACGAAAGGTAGTTGTTGTGTAAAATACATCTTTAATGAAAATTCCCAAATCTTGCGCACATGTTGGAGTATTACATACAATTGAGGTGTTATGCTTTTGAAATGATTTTAAATATCTAGTGTGTTTGATCAGTGTTTTCATGTACATCAATGCATGACATTGATTCAGGATATGTATCATGATAAATAGAGACAAAGTATTCAATGAAAATATTTTGAGGAGACTTTTATGTCTATAAACTGAGTGGGACTCCATCCAAGATAGTGAGTCAGGGGGAGTCAATGAGAGTTACCTGAAGAAAGAAGTGAGCTATCCATGAACCTTAGTGAAGGTCAAGTGATTATACCTGAACCTTGTAATCCTCATCTTGTGATTTTTAGTGTAATTAGGTATGACCAACAACTTATCCACGTATGCTCCTTAGACATATCCCTTAGTGGTAAACCATGTAAAAGTGTGGTGTCATCTCCCTACTTTAATTAGTTTGAAAATTTTAAGAAGTTTCTAACAACATGAGAACAATATCCACAACATTAAAAAGAAAATGTTGACACCCTGATTCACTCCTCCCCTCTCATGGTGTTCTGTGGAATTTCAAGTGGTATCAATATGAGGGTCACTGGTGTTGGATTTGACTTATACTACTATGGATAATTAAAAAAATGCCAGGGGAGTCCCCCCACTTCAATGGAAGTAATTTTCAGATCTGTAAGAAAAGAATGAGATATCACCTATGGTCTCTTGGAATGGAATTCTTATTTTCTACAATTCAATGAATAAAAGTTACTGATCCAACAAGATTGGCTATGACTGATCCAGATAGGAAAATGCATAATGCAGATGCAAAAGTGAAAAATACACCCACCGCATCAATTTCTGATCAAATCTATCTAAATATGGTGAGTTTCAGCTCAGCAATGTCCATGTGGGATAAACCTAAAAATATTTACAAGGATATAATAATGTGAAGGAAGAAAAAAAACAATTCATGCACAGTAGGATTGATGATCTAAAGATGCATCCTAATAAGAATGTAGACTCCATATACAATCGAATTACTGAAGTGGTTGGAGAGATTCAGGGTCTTGGAAAAGAAATCAAAGACGTTGATATTGTTATAAAAATATTAAGAAGGCTTCAACCCCTCTATAATTCCAAGGTGTCAGCCCTTGAGGAATGAGATCTTTCCAAACATCCATTACATGATTGGCTGAGTGTCCTGGATGAATATGAAATGAGATTCAAATGAGAATATGTTATGACTCGAGTAAGAAAGGAAATAGTGTTAAAGGCTAGGGAAAAATTAAAAATTTCCAAATATATTAGTGTTAAAGAGGATGAGGAAAAGGAACTTCTTTATCTCATTTCCAAGATGTTCCAGAAGGGAGAAGGGAAAATCCAAGTGAAGTTATCTCTTTCTTGATTTCATTGAGGAAAAGTTGGGCACATTTCCCCTTACTGATTAAGAAAGATATGTGATGATGATAGTGAGGTTGAAAACATTGAGAAACCCGAAAAAATGATTTTCATAAAGGGAGACTTAAAATATAGAAGGAATATATTGAAGAAGAGTTTTATCTATGAAGAAGAACATTTGATAATGAATTCAGTGATAAAGAACAACCATAATTTGAAACTGGAAACCATGCATCCATGATGGCCACTATTGAAAAATTAGAACCATCAAAATATATTGGTGGAGACAATTAGTTGAAAAATAATTCAAATCTCGAGCTTCAACTTAAATATTCTATTAGTAATCATGAGATCAAATGTAAGAGTTGCAATAAGTGGAAATAAATTATCGAAAAATGATCTGATTACGTTGATCAGCTCAAATATGAAATTGAACAACTTGAATAATATGTTAATGTACACTCTAAAGTCCTTGAAGGCACTGATGATGTAGTGGATATGAAGCTGAGAATTGAAGATTAGGAAAAGTTCATCGATGAACTCACCACCAGACGGGATGAAAAGACCAAGATTGCTGAGGGTCTTAAATAGCAACTTGTTACTCTTATACGTAAACATGAGGGTGAATCAATTTCCAAATAATCCCAGAAAAAAATTCAGTTTTGAAGGTTCTCATATGCCAAGTTGCTGGAGAGAGAAAATATAGTTCTAATAGAGTTTAAAAGATTTTTAATGATCAAAGACTATTTTACATGGGAAATTGTAGAATTAGTTTTGAGGCCTAATCATGAAATGCTACAAATAAAGGTAACCAAAATTATGGCTTTTTGAAAGTGGTGATGTAGAAAAATCATCTGATGTGCTGAAAAAAGCCACCAATTAAATATGAAAGATGAACAGAAGACTATCCTCGATCCTTTAGGAATAATAGGAAGTAAAACTACTATCCCAAGAAATAAGGAATGAGGATAAACAAAATGGAGAAGAAGACTCATATGATGATGTGTTATTTCTGTGGATATCTGGGCCACAAAATGTCTTATTACAATGATTCAAGAATCTATTTTAATGAAAAAGATATGGTTGTTCAACCAATGAGAACAAATTCATATCGTAATTCTTTTATAAGAAACAGTTTCTATGTATATTTTTTTGTATTTCTAACTTTTCTCATAACGCTGTTGATTTCCAGAAGAGGAGGGGCATGGAAACCTCATACCAGAGTTTGAGAAAATTCAATGTTCATCAACAAGATAATGTTTCTCTTATAAATAGGTTTTCTTCTTTGGAAGAAGATTTCAACTATAAATAACTAATGTACATAGAATTGAGAATTGAAAGGATTTCAGTGTCCTACACTCTGTCTAATGTCTCATAGAAAGAAAATAATAAAATTGAGAAATCCAACCTTGCATAGGTATCCTTTAATACTATAAAAATCAACAACACTTAGATTCTACATAGCAGTTGTTCATCTCATATGACTGGTAATACAGACCAATTAATGGATGTCAAGAGGATGGATGATTTAATTGTAGAGTTTGGTAATGATGGATCTATGAAAATCAAATCCAGTGGAAGTATTAAACTAGATAATATAGAGATAAATAAAACTAATGTTCTTTATCTGGATGGACTACATCATAAAATCCATAGCATCAGTCTACTCTGTGACTTAGGGCTTATGATTACTTTTAATAAAAACGGAAGAGCTTTCATGGGAAAGATAGGAAATTCACATATGAAGGGATGCAAGACATAAGGTAACCTGTATCAGATTTATAGTAAAGATAAAATTTTCTATATGACTATTGAAGAAGAAAATAACCCATGTCTTCTTAGATTGGGGAAAATCCATCAACAAAACATAGAAAAAATATCATAATTTAATATTGTCATAGACATTCCCAACCTAAAGTGTGAATGTGAAAATTCTTTTGATTCTTGCATTCATGGGAAGCTGATCTGTAGTTTATATTGTTCAAAGAAGAAAATGGCATATGATCTTCTTAATCTCATTCATACAGACGTATATGGCCCTGATAAATGTTTCCATAACTCATGTAGAAAGGTACTTTGTTCTTTTCATAGATGATTAAAGTAGAATGGCATGTGTAATGGTTATATGAAGGAAATGAAAAGTTATAGCTTGGATGAAACCATATCATCAAATTGCTTAGAATGATACTAGATGAACAGTCAATGTGTTGTGATCTGACAATGGATGGGAATACATGACCATTAAATTTTTAAATTACCTGGATAAGCATAGGAGAGAACATCAAGTAGCTGCTGTGAGAACTCTACAACAAAATGTAGTTTTTGAGAAAAGTAATATACATGTGAACAACATGGAAATAACTATGTTGATTGAGATTCATATTTCCTGACATTACTGGAAATAGGCCGTTCAAGATGTATTGTATATTAAAAAAAGAATAGGGTTTTCTTATAGGTGAGTTGAAGAGAGTAAGTGAATTGTATCATTGAATTAATCCTTATATGAAATAATTTCATGTTTTTGGAGGTAAATTCTTCAACCAAATAGAGGAAATCATGGTATGTATAGTGAAATAAATATGAAGAAATTTTACTTCGATAGTCAATAAACATCAAATACTACAAGTGTTTCAACAGACGATTATGAAGGATCGTGGAAAGCAGCGATGTTAAGATCATTGAAGAGAAAACCACAAATGATTCATGGATTTAATATACATATGTGATAGAAAGTGATTAATAAAGTGATCATGAAGTAAATAAAAATACACAAATAAAGGAAGGTGTAAAAAACAGTCAAGATTCAGATCATGATGTTGACACCAAATAGTAATCTAAAGAGGAAACCATTGTTGGAGAAAATGCAACTGAATCTCACAGGAGAAGTCAAAGAGTTGACATTGATCCATCTACCAAAATTGGGGAGAGAAGTGCACCCACAAAAACAAGGAGGATGAGGAATGGCACACAATCTACATTTATGTCAGTTGTGGAACCATAATCATTTGAAGAAGCTGCAATGTCTGGATATTGGGTGAAATAAATGAATGAAGAGTTAGATCAGATTGACAAGATTTTGACATGGGATATAGTCAAGAGACCCAAAGGTCACAATGTGATTAGTACAAAATGGATCTTCAATAAAAAGTTTTATGAGTATGGAAGCCTTATTAGAAACAAGTAATGCCAAGTATGTAAAAGATATTCCCCGATTGAAGGTGTTGATGTTGAAGAAACATTTTCTCCAATGGCGAGACTGGATCCAATTTGGATATTTCTTTCCATGGAACTCTAATAAGTTTATAATGTTTATCAAATGGCTATCAATAATGCATTCTTGAATGGGGTTGTCGAATAATACTTATATATTTAACAACCAGTGGGTTTTCTTCATGGTACTGATGAAACAAAGGTTTGCAAACTAAAGAAAGAACTCCATGGCTTGAAACAGAGACCACATGCATGGTACTCCCAGCTGGATTCTTATCCCAAGAATATGGATTCAAAAGGGTAGGAGTAGATCACAATATATATGTGAATAATTATCCAAAAAATCACATCATGGTTTTAGTTTATGTTGATAACATTACATTTGGTGGCAGTAGACAGAAATCTGTAGATGAATTTTACAATCACATGAAAACAGAATTTGATATGTCTATGATTGGGGAGCTTAAAAATTTCTTGGGGCTGTAGGTGACTCAAATGAAATATCACACTTTCATGTCCGATAAAATGTATACAAGAGGGCAAGTGATGAAATTTATAATTCATGACTCGAAACCAATGTCAACACCGATTTTTGTTGGATCCAAACTTGGAAATCATAAGGATGTGACCTATGTAGATCCCACAATGTACATATGGATCATTGGGATCTTATTGTACCTGACAGAAACATGTCCAAGCATTGTCATTGCAACATGCTTATTAGCCTTCTTTTAGTGCAATCTGACGGAAGAACATATGGCATCAGTAAAAAGAATCATGAGATATATTCAAGGTACTCACAATTGTGGATTATACAATTCTCTAGGAGTGGATAGTGAATTATCATCATTTTTTGATGTTGACTAGAGTAGAGATATAGTTGACAGAAAGTCCACTAGTGGTGGAGAATTATACATTGGGAATAACTGTGTTGGCTGGTTGATCAAGAAACAAGAAATTAATTTTCTCAGTACTGCTGAATCCGAGTATATATACGCTACAAAGGCATGAAGTCCACTACTTTGGATGAAGTAACAACTGAAAAATATTGTTGATGAAGTGAAACAACCTATGATAATTTGTTGTGATAACAAGATCTCAATTGATCTTATGAAGAATCTTGTTCGCATTTCTCGAACAAAACATATTGAAATCAGATATCATGTTATCATGAAAAATATTGAACAAGGTGTGATTAAATTGGATAATTTCATAACTGATGAGCAATTGGATGATATCCTTACCAAGCCACTATCAGTGGATGTGTTTGAGAAACATCGATTGAACTCGATGTTCAGCCACCTCCCAGTGAATAAGGAGGTTACAAATTTCCCATCTCCCTAGTTATTTTAACTATTTTAATCTGTGTCATGGAAGTGTTTCAGGTTTATGTGGTAAATACAATCCAGAGGGAGTATATTTTGAGCACTACAATGGATGATTATCCATCTAAGGGTTTATTTTCAATGGGGGAGAAATGGATATAAATCATTTCTCTAGATGATAGATGACATAGAGAATCATGGCTGAATATGGAGAGAATAGTGATGATAAAAAATTCCATGTTCTATGAGGAAATATTTAGATATTTCATTGAAACACATGAGAACACAATTCATGTCTTCACTCTTGTTTTCTACACTGAGCATTTCTCATGTAGACATAGAGTGGTGGATGAGTTTATTATTGCATATTAGGTTTTAATACTGGATGGTTCTCTTTAGACACTATCTAAAGATTACAAAAAAACCCAAAGGGGAGATTGTTGGAACCAAGGTTGTTCTCTGTTGAAAAAGAAGTTTGGTTTGTGTTTGTTTCCAATCTATATTTGGTTGATCATGGTTTTTGTATGTAAATTTTATCCCTTTCATAGATTATCAGGGATATTACATAGTAATGGGTCATACAGTTTGATATGAAAGAAGTATTTAAAGAGGCGCCATTCTCCAGTGTTTTCCAATTTTTTGGCATTGAAAATAAGAAAATGGAGAAAAATATTTTTAGAAATGTAAGGTGTGAAAAATATTTGAGGTGTTTGAGGAAGAATGGTTTTTTTACCACAAGATAGAAGGTATTTTTTGATCAGTGTGCAAGACATGTTTCAAGATCATATCGTTAAAAAATGGAAATGGCTTGGAGTGCGTGGATGATGATGTTGCAAAAAAATGGGTTTCACACCCAATGAGACGTAAAAAGTGTGTTTACACGCTCAGATTGAAATTTACACACCTAGATGAAGATGCATAAAAATCTTGCACATATGGTCATCAATGGAATATAAATATGTGGATACCCCCAAGTAAGACTTAAGAATTTTCTATGGAAAATACGTTAACTCTACAACATAAAAGATTTACACATGAAATATTGGAAGAGAGTTAATCTTGTGTGCATGGTGTTCCCTTATTTTGAAAAGACCAAGTGAACCCTTCGGTGAAGTTGCATGATAGATAAGGGCTGCGTGAAAGGTAGGTGTTGTGAAAAAGTCATCTTTCACAACAATTCCAAAATCTTGGGCACATGTTGGGGTATTGCACGCAAGTGAGGTGTTATGCTTCTAACATGATTTTGAATATTTCAAGTGTTTGATATGTGTTTTCAAGTGCATAAATCCAATAATTTTATACAAGATGTGTCTCATACTAAACAGAGACAATGTCTTCAATGATATTCTATTGAATCTACCTTCATGTCTATAAACTGAGTGGGACATCATCAAAGGAAGTGAGCGAGAGGGAGTCAACGGGAGTGACCAAACGGATGTAGTGATCTATCCTTGAAACTTTTTTAAGGAACTGTGCCGGAGGAAGAGTGATTATACTAGAACCTTGTAATCCTCAGCTAATGATGTTTAGTGGAATTAGGTATGACTAGAAACCTATTGGCATAAGCTCCTCAGACATCACCCTTAGTGGTAAACCAAGTAAAGGTGTTGTGTCATCTCCCATATTTCATTTGTTTGATAAATTTAAATATTTTATACCAATATGGGAACAAGATACATAACATTAAAAAGAAAAATTTGACACCCTGATTAACCCCTCCCCTCTCAGGGTGTTCTGGGTTCCTTCGTTATCCAATTATCTAAGTGGCATGTGTTATTAGTTATTGATCATGTCATGTTTATTAATCAAATTGATTCATTATTTATTTATATTTACTTACCATTGACTAGAATTTGAGATCACCATTAATGTTTTTACCAAATTAAAGAAGGGGAATACTTTGAATGATATTCAATGATGATGATATTTATTTGTTTGAGATTTATTTTATGTTTTCTAATGTATTGGGGGTATCATGTCTGAAATTTGGTTTTTCATAACAACTAAATGATTTGGTATGTTCGGATTCAAATATTTTATCTATGCCACTATAAAAAAGTAATTCACTATCTCTGGGATTCTAAGGAAAATTTTATACAAAATGGGAAAAAATAAACCTAAAGAATCACTCATCCTAAATTTTTCATAATTCTAAATGGGTATCATAACCTACACTTCACTATATCATTCCATAAAAAACTTCATCCATGGAATGCTACCCAAAACATGAATCTAATAACCAATGAGTAATTTTTGTATATGTACCAATGTGCAGTGGAATCCCAAGTAGTTTGTCATTATAACATATAACTCCACCACTAATGGTGTCCATAAAATAACAAAAATATATAAAATTTCAAATAATAGTGCTCAATTTAAACGACTATAGTTATTAATTATTTAAAATTTAAATAATTAAATGATCAATTATAACCCATAATATTGGTGACAGTCATTTGTAGTCATACCATTATCAGTCCTAAGGTCTATGACCACATTTAACCAAACTACCTTTTCATTATTTTGTTGTATTTGAGGACATCATGATGACCATTCCTCCCAATAACATTCATGTATTTCTATTATATATAGAAAAGTATCATTTCCCTCCAATACATGTGTTTTCATAGCATGTGGAATATTAAAACTAGAAACACGAACTTCCCCTACATGAATTTTTTCATCCTGAGGAATAAGCCTAATATTAAAATGGACTTCCCCTATGGGTTTTTTCTCATCCTTGGTTATCAATCCAATATTAAAAAGGACCCCCCCCCCCTATAATTTTTTTATCTAGGTACATCATATAAAAAACTAACTCTCTCTAATGGGTGTATCACATTCCATTAAAACAAAATCACAAAAATTGAAATTATCCATTCATTTAAAATAATTCTGGAAAAATTGAAATTTTTTATAACATTTTAAAATATTCAAATTGATATTCCATTCCCATAAGTAAAAAAATTCAATAAAAAATGTCTCAAAAAATTCCATACCATAATACATTTCAAATTTCACTATATGTTTATCCAGGACCACCCCATGTTGTGTTTTCATTACCCTAAAATATTTTACGATAAAAATCCATTTTAAAAATATGTTCTCAAATATATTTATATTTAAAAATTAATAAAATATATAAAATATTATTAGTTTACATTATAAAAAATATAACACAACTATAGGCCATGAAATTATAAAATAACACCATCTAATTTGAAAATAAATTCCAAACAAAACCCAATATATCATAGAAGCAATTTAATTTTAGAAACACGAAAATATTTCTAGTAGATACAAATATAATCATGAATTTTGAAAAAATTATTCTATTTTAATTATCCCAATGTAGACCAACATTCATCACATTATAGAGCATTTCTACATTTTAGAAATCCTAATTCATTATTCAATATCATTTTTATTAAACCGATTACTGTGGAATTCTATTTCATAAGCATGAAATCCAATAAATAACCCCCACTTTTAAAAAAAATTGTAACAAATTTAATATTTTTAAATAGAATCTATATAGGATAATGTAATATCATTAATTTATGTTTTTTTTATTTTGGATAAATTCTAGGAATCACAATTTTAATGATTTTTAGGGAAGCACATGACATTCCGTGAGACCACACAATATATCAATATAAAAAATTAACAAATACTATAATTTGGGCATAAGAACCACCTACCATAACCTTAAATCATTCCACATTTTAGGTATTAAATTCTATTTCATCCTTAGATATATTTAAAGGAGAAACTAGACAAATAAAAAATAAAAAATATGTAATCAAAATCAAATGAAGCCCCACTTGATGGAAAACACTATAATGATTAGAAGGAAGATGATATGTAGAACTGAATCAAGATACAAATAAAATGTATTAGTTATAAAATTTTATAAGTTTAATGAGAGAACTATATAGGAGAAGTGCGATAGGAGAAACATATACAGTTTTTCATAGACCGCCTAATGGTCTAAATACATAGATAAAGATACAAATGGGTGGCCTAAATGAAATTACTAGGAATGACAATATTAAACTAATTCGAATGAGGTAAGGGGAAATATAGTGACTTCCACCATATATATAGATAGTCACTCATTATCTAGATATAAGAAATTGGCTGGATAGTGGCCCCTTCTAGAATGTAGGGACCTATTTTTGGCCACCAATAAGTCTGTGGTGCAACAAAAATATTTTTTTTGGTCCTGAAAATATAGAATTCTATCATGGTTTACTGTCATGAGTCTTATGACCACCCTTTAATGTTAATTACATCCATATAAACACCTATTTTGTACATCCAACCTTCTAACCCATTACACTAATTATGAAATAAAAAATTAACCCCCAACCTTGTTAAAAGTTCAAATTCCTTGCAGATTTCAAAATGTTCATATGATTAGAGGATTAAAGAAATAATATAATGATATATCCATTTAGATACATGTCACATGAGAAAAATTATATATCAATTATAATAATATCATGATCAATTCATGGAAATAAATTTTATTATATGTTATCTTTATGAGGTAAGAAATTCACAACCTTAAATAAACATAAAAATATATTTTATTTGGTGATAATTCAATAATATTAATAAAAATTGAAACTAATGATGTATATAATGGGAATAGAGACCTTTTATTTACATATATGTATATTAAATCCTTTTAGAGAAATTATATGCACATTACAAAAATTCTTTCTTGAGGACCATACAAATTTAGTATCTTTGGAAATTTATAACAACTTCTTGTTGTGTTGTGATAGATATTGAACATGTTCCTTAAATAAATTTCCCATTTGTAATCATGAAAAAAATTATTCTTCCAAACCTTTGGAAATAAAAATAATAAAGGGGTGATCTAAAATTACTAGTTATGGTAAATGACGGAAATAATAAATTATAATGTAACATTAGGGTGTGGTAACATGATCATATAATTTAAAGATCATACCCTATATAAAAAGATGATAACCATGATACATGGAATAAATATTCGATGTTAATAAGATATTAATAATAAGTAAAACAATAACATAATCCACGAAATCATAAACTAGGAATAATACATGGAATTTGTGGCATATACATTATCATAAACACTCTTATGTCAAGGATACCTACCAATAACTTCAAAACATCATTGGTACAAGATAATTAGCCTTGTACCTACATAGGGATTGAGATTACTTCCCATATACCATATTTGTTAGGACTGGTATATTCTCGCATTTAACCTATTTTTTTGGTCTTGGGATTCCCACATGTGTACCCTCTTTTTTCGGGATTAGGATGTCTTCATGTGTTTCCTCTTGTTTAAGATTAAATATTGCCTCTTTTTTCATGAATTGGATGTCGTTCCATGTATTCTATTGAGATAATATGAAATTTATCATTACTAAATGCATTGGAGGTTGATATATGTCCCACCCATCACATAATAAAATCATACATGAAAGTTCCATAAGAATAAAAAACATTCTTCATATCATGAACCATGAAATGAAATGGGTATCAATAAGGTTTCATAAAATCATAGCCTATGAAGAAGGGATAGGTTTAATAATAATTTCATTAAAATATAACCCGTGAAAAGATGTTATTTTCAAAATCATATGAACCATTTAAGAGAAAGAGGTATGATAAACATAATTCCATGAAAACATAAACCATTCATGAAATAATATGAATGGTATTGATAAACTATAACAAAGTACATAATTTTAGATGGAGAAATATTTTAAAAGATCACATAGAACATTTATAAAATAAAAATACACATTTATTAAAAATATTATTCATTAAATCATTTCTAAAATAAAATTCTTATAAATAATGATTTAAAATTTCATTTAAAATATTTCGTGAGGAAAATATATTTTCCCCTTAAAAAATGTTTTTTAAAACAAAAATATTTTTAAAAATATTTTTATTTAAATCCAATTTTAAAACCACAAGATAAGACTTCAAATAATTCTGGAAAATCATATATAGAAAATAGTTTTGAAAAATTATAAATAATTATTGATATCATTGAAACCATTTTCTTTGAAAATATCCCTTTTGAATAATTATAATGTGATCTTTGAATGTAATTTAAAACACATTTTTAATATAAAAATTTCGTTAAAACATATTTATTTGAAAATAAATTAAAATTAAAAAAATTTCAGAATATTATGATAACATTTTCTTTAAAAATAATCTTGTAAATATAAAAATTACAAATCAGGTAAATAATGATCATGATTTAGGGTAAGTCCATACATGCCAAACATTACTATGGCACTATAAAAAGTTTAGATAAGTTCCTTGATCAGAAAATGAAAAGGGGATTAATTTTTCATAAAAAAATTAAAAGTTTAAATATGGTTACAATTTTATTTTAAAGATCATAAAATAATAGTAAAATATTTATTTTTTTTTTGAAAAAATATTTTAAAAAACATAGATTTCTGACCAAAATAAGAAAAAATGTTTGTTTTTCAAAAAATATATTATTTATCTTAAGTACCAAAGAGTGGAAAATTATAATAATACAAAAATATATCATGGATAAGTAGATGATATGAAAATTAAATAGTTTTTTTGAGATATGAAACATAAGACCTCATCAATGGATGAAAAATCATAAAGAATCTTGATAAAAGATGCCATTGTGGAAATAAACATTAACCAATGTGGTAACATTGAATAATAATAAAATGTAAAGGATAAATTAAGGTAAAAATATCATTAAAAGAATTATATTCATGATATAAGATGTAATAAAAAACTATTTCACCTTATACAAAAAATATATTTGGATATCCTAACATGCATCTCAAAGAAGGGGAATTGAGACAGATTTACATTTCCGATTTGGTATCTTTTGAACCATAAAACCAATGAAATAAAAATAATAAAATAAATATCAAAATAACCCTAAATGTAACTATAATAATCATATAATACATCCTTGTTTAGTATACACACCACACAAATGAAATTAGTGTGGAATAAGGCATGTATCTCATGGAACTAAAATGTGAGAAGAAATTCCCTTACCTTAAGTATTGAAATTTTTCATGCATATTTAAAATTACTATTTAATAAATATAATTTTATTAAAAATATAAAAAAATATAAAGTTAATATTTATAGTTCTATATATTAATGTTTTATGACATTATATTTTCATTTTATTAAGACCTCGAGGTTAATGTTATGTTTTAGCTAATATTCTCTATATTTTTCATATATGGTTTTACATGTTATTCTTAAACATCTTTCTTAGATAATGATTTAATTATTTAAAGAATATAAAACATGTTATATGTTTAATATAAATTATATATATATATATTTATTTATTTATTATAATCTGTATAAGGTTAATTTATGAAATGAATTACACCGTTCATGGAGATGGTGAGTCGTACATACGCATGAATGCTGTTTCTTTTTTAATGTCATATTGAAAGAAATAATGTGAATTAAATATATGTATCAATATATATTATAATAAAATTAGAGTTATTATTTCATATATATAATATATTTTCACTAAAATCATCTTTAATACATTAAATGTAAGGCTTGAAGAAATAACATCACTTTTAGAAGGTGGTAGTCTATACATCCCAAACGAAATTATCGTACTTACCAAATGGAAAGAATAAATTTTTTTGTTATATAAAATTTATAAGAGAATGATTATATCATAAATATCCTAAATAACATATAAAAATATATTTTTAATCATAATTACCAACCATTATAGGTGGTATGATAAAAAAATAACATCATTACATGAGGTAGTAGTTTTCCACACACAAGAACATCAAATTTGATACAAATTAGATGGAAGTGTGTGTAAATGAAGATATAAAAATTATAATAAACTAATAAAATTATATTTAAGACAATTTTTTACTATATATGAATTAAATAATAATAATTTATGTGGTATAGAAATAAAACAAAATAATGGATTATAAGGAAGGTTGTTACCTCTTATTTCGGGAAAATTCTTTTTCTTTGAACAAAATAGATTAATTGTTTGGATTTATTACCAATCTGTGGATTAAAAAAAGAATTTATATATATTGGGAGATTATTTTTGAATGGTTTGGGTGAGCCAATGTGCATGATAAATGTGAATAACTAGGCAGGTGAGTGAAACTTTTTAATAGAGGAGCAGCAATGTAGTAAATTTTTTAAAATGGAATTCGACCGAAATTACTCCTATGGGAGGTGGATACATTTATTGGGAAAATTATATCCAATTGAAGATATGTTTGAATTATTAATATTAAATAGAATTTTGTCATACTTCTATGTCATTTTGGTCCTTAGGTGTAATGTTTAGTCTCATGTTAAATAATTTTTTCTCTAATAATTGTAATTGATTTTAATTAATTTCACTAATATTTTGGTCATAAAATAAGTTGAAATTATTTGAAATTATAAATTAAGATTATTAAAAATATGGAAACAATTTTTAAAAATTCCAATCAAATATTTGGAATAATATAATTTAAAATTAATACCACACATGGGATGGCAATGCGAGTTTTTGAAGTAAAAATGTTCAAATGTTTTCTATGTTTTCATATATAATTTCAAAGTAAAATTGATCCCCATTTCATAAAATATATTACCTGATGTATAATTTATATTATTATACATTCAAAATAATTATAAATCTCATTTAACCATAAAATTTAATTACAAAAAAGAGGTTTCATTATTATTCACAGTTAAAAAATGAAACTACACATAAAAATAAAAAAATACAACCTGTAATAATATTTATGATTATATTTTAAAAATGAAGTTCATTTTGATATATGAAATTAATAAAATTTACAAAATTTATATTTAAAATAGTTTATCCATTAAAAGGGGTTAGACCCGCTTTTTTAAAAATAAATGTTTTTATGTGTATTATGAGGTTTGTTCCTATTTTATACCTATAAAATATATTTCATGAATTTAAAACTAATTTAATAAATATATAAATTTTATAGTTAATGAATATAATTAAAAAAAATTAATTATTTTAATTTATTAGGATAAAAATACTCTGTGAACATAAAAGTAGTTTTTATAAAAACGTTCACATTAAATTAATTTGGTTCTTATATTAAATTATTATTAATTTATAGCTAATAAACTCAGCCATGTATATTGATAAGATTGTTAATCATATCCATAACCTCTATATTATCATATATGTTATGTCTTATTATATTAACTAATTATATTTTTAATAATATATTATTGTTTGGTAAAACTCGGTCTTGCGTGTAACGTAAGATAATGTCGATGTTCTCTATAAAGCATGATATGCTTTAGGTTGTGTGTAGGGAATGATTAACATGGTGTTGTATATAATTAAAATGAAACACATATGTTAAAAAAAATATTTTTAATGTTGTGTAAAAGAATGATATCAATTATATTAAATTAATTGAAGAAAATATGTTACAAAATATATGGGTGTTACATTCTACCCCCTATAAAATGATTTTTTTTCCTTTGAAATTATTATGGTTATCAAAGGTTTAATACTTGAATGTTACATTCATACTAGCTGAAAACATAAAAATGATTACAGAAACATACATTATAATAGGAATTTTGGAAACATGATAGTTTCACAATGTAACTCATAACTAGGATTACCTAAGGGAGAACATTGGTGGAAAATGAAATCAGGGACTTTGAGGAAAATCATAAATATATATAGGGAGTGATTGAGTTTGGAAATCACATAATAATTTAATTATTAATGGAATATTGAGGGCATTAGTGTCATAAATACTTGACTATTTAAAATCCCATTTTCTAAAAAAGTATTAAGAAATGATTTAGTTTGATCATTTTCTTAATTTTGGGTAATTATTTCGTTGACCAAGAATATACGCAAATAAAATTAACTATTAAAATTATATATACCCAATTTTATCCTTTTTATTATTTAATAAATTTTCAATTCATCCACTAAATAGAAAATGGAAATCCAAAAATTAACATTTATGTTTGAATGATTAAAATACGCTTTTGATCTATATTAAGGCCCATAAATTTGTGACATGTATAACTATTCATATTTAACTATTATATGAAGTTTATATGGTTAATACGTTCATATATAAACCTAAAAAGTGATACTACTAGTTTATTATTAATATTTATTTAATAAATTGTATAAGTAGAGAATTATTTACAATTTTACCAGGACATTCGAATCGGCCAATAGTTGGCATGAAACCCTTGTCGTCCTTAAAAATGGGTTCATGATCTTTATCCTTATCAGGCTTGATGAGTTGTCACATGAAAAAAATGTTTTAATTTTCTAAAACTACATTGATATAATTTCCAAATAAATATGATGGACATCAATGAAATAAGGAGAATCACTAAATATCATTTTAACTATGGTTTTCAATACAACCTCAATACATAAATTATTTATTTGATGTTTAACTTAATCATTAAATAAATACTTAAGCATATAACCCTTTTTAATGATGTAAATAAAATCATTTAGGAATAATGTAATTAAATGAAATTGAATTCCCCCCCTATATATCAAAATGTATCTTTTTGTTTTGAGATTCTAAACATGTGATTACCAGCATCATATATTCACTTTAAAAATAGTAATAACATGAATTACCATTTATCCTTTTATCAAACATGAAGTATTCCTTATTCCAATTTTTATTGGTTAAATTTTTGAATACAAATATTTTTGAAATTCACCCATGATAACAAAGAATACTTTTTCAACAAATAATTTATTAGTTCTCATTTCATCAATACAATAAAATTAACATTATCCAGATCATCACATCTTTATCTATATAAAATATAATTTTCTCTTCCACAAAAACATGTTATATGTCACATTACCTTAATGTAACATTTACATTATATAAATTCTATAGGACATCAATATAATTTAACACATTATTGAAAATTGAAAAAATGATACAAAAAATTATTTTATACTTAATGATTCACATAAAATAATCTTTGAATTATAAAGCATATACACATTCATCATAAAACGTTATTATCAACCCCCTACTTAGGGTTCATCAACTTATTCCATAATAACAGTTTTTTATAATATGAAATATTAATCACATATTAAATTTACTCAACCATATTCTAATAATTCTTCTTGTGTTTAATGAAAACAAAACTATAAGTGCTTTCTATCCCTTTCACATGTTGTTTTCAGTCTCCTACTCTTCCAAAGTATATCCAATTCTTGTACCACCATCCAGATTTATTTCATATGGTTTCCACTAAGGACATAAATTTTTATAATGCTCATTATTTCCACATATAAAACATTCAATGTTAATATAGTTCATTATCTATACTGTTTCCAAAAATTATATGGTTAAAGACAAAAATCATTGTAAAAAACCACATAATCATGAAAAATTACATATAGGATATATAAATTAGGAAACCAATTTCTGTAATATATGAAACCATATGTTTATCCAAGGGTATTAATAGGAATATTATATTTAAATACTTCATGATGGTTCAAAATGATTATGAAAATTCTAAATTCATATCCCCCAGGAGTTTCAAAACAAGTGTGCAGTAAGGCCCATTGTCATGTACCAGTTTACACTCGTGTTAGGTCCGACACACCATATTAGAGTTTTCACTGCTAGGTATATTTGTGATAGAACCACGTACACTTGTATTATCTAGAATAAGATGTATTTCTAGGAAACCACACACTCTATCCTTGTACTAAATTCAAGGAAATTTCATAAATATTAACTCATTCTTATATTTATTCTTAAAGACACCCCATGAAATATCATTAGAAATATTTATAGGGATCTCACTAATTGTTTCTCATCTTTGTTTCCAATTTTTTAATATAAATTTCCATTTATTCAATCTATAGTGACCAATGCTTAACATAAAGGGATATTAATTAATTTTAGATTAATATCAAGAACATTACAAAAAAAAATTTGTGAAGAACATAATAGTTTAGTGTCATGGAAAATTTGAACACATTCTTAATGTATGGTGAAATATAATGAATATAATTTTTAATGACCATCCCTTTTATCACTCCTACTAAATAAAATTATTCATAACCTGTGGAAATGAAACATAAGAAATGGGTGAACATAAATTCTCACCAAGGGTAAATAAAGGAAATATATAAGCATAACATGAACATAAGAGAATGATAAAATGGTCATGAAATTTTAAGATCAAACCCTACAAAAAACATCATAATCATGAGACAAGTCATAATGATTTGAAGTCCATAAGATATGAATCATAAATGAAACAAAGAATGATCCAACAAAACCTAATATAGGAATAAAAAAAAGAAATTTGTGGCCTATAAATAAACATTTAAATCCAATGTAAAGGCTACCTAAAATACCTTCATGAAATGTTAGGATTATTATAATAAACCATAAAATTACTTTGGGGTTTGTATTACATCCCATGTACTCTCTTGTTTGGGGTTTGGGATGCCCTCCTATATACCCTATATTTTCAGGATTGGATTTCCTTCCCATGTACCCTCTATTTTCCCACTTTTTATTCCCTACAGTGTACCTGATTGTCATTGTTTTAAGAATCCCTCTAATTTAGGACATAATATTCCTTCCCATGACACATATTGATCTCATAAAACATTTATCTCTATCCAATGAAATATAGGGAGATATAGACCTTACCTTCCACATAATGAAATACTAAATTCATATTCCATAAGTTATCAAATAATTCATCATATCATGACACATGAAATGATATATTTATCATTAACCTTTAATCACATCATAACCTTTGGAAAAGGGATATGTTTCATAATCATTTGATCAAATAATATAACTTGAAAAGAATACTTTTTCCAAAGCATATAACCTATTAAACAGAAACTAGTATCATAAACATAATTCTATAAAACCATAAACATTTCAATAATGAATATAAATGGTGTTCATAAAATATAACAAAGTACATAATCCTGTATAGATGGGGATTTTGAAAGATAACATTGAATATTTCATAAATAAAATATCCTTTCATACATATTTATTTTAATGAAACCTTTTAAAAATAGGATTCTTATATATAAATAATTATAATTTAATTTAAAAAATTTCTTGAGGAAATTATATTTTATGCTTAATAAATATTATTAAAACAAAAATCATTTCGAAAACCTTTTCTCCATAAAACACCTTGAAAAACTAAAAATAAGCCTTAAAATAATTTTGAAAATACTTAAAAATATATTTTGAAAGATAATGAATAAAACATGAAATTATTAAAATATGTTTATTTTAAAATAACCCATTTTTAAAACCTGTAGAGAGATAATTTAAAATCATACAAAAACATTTCAACTAAAAACTTTTTTTAAATCCTTTTTTATTGAAAACCAAAAAAACCACATGGTTATACACAAATCATTTTGAAAAACATGAAATATTATAATGGAGGATTCATTGAAATGATGGTCATGAAATAGGGTATTTTTATAAATTCCAAACATTTATTTCAATACATAAAATGTTTTAAAAATATCATTGACCAAAAAACGACAAAAAAATATTTTAATAAATTTATTTAAAAACATAAAACTTGGGTAAAAATTTAATTTAAACATTCTATGATAATATTAAAAGATTTTTGGAAATTGTTTTTTCTAAAATAGTTATAAAAAACATATATTTCTGATCGATAGGAGAAATTAAGTGGGATTTTCATAAAACAAATTCTATGATATTTTATGTACCAAAGTGTAAAAAAAATGTAATAATACATGAATATGTCATGGAAAACTAAATGATAGTAAACTTAATGAGTTTTCTTGATATTTAGATCATAAGATTTAATTAATTCAAGATTAATCATAAAAAATCTTGATAAGTGACGAGATTATAGAAAGAAATAGTTACTATTGTGGTAACATTTAATCATAACACTATGTAAGGAATAAAATTACATTAAGATAAAAATATAATGAAATAAAGTATATTAATGATATAAAATATCAAAGGGTATTATATACACCTCTTAAGAAAATACAAGGTCATAACATGGAATTTGTCTCAAAGATGGAAATTGAGACAAAATTACCTTACCAATTTGGTAGATTTTTAACAATAAAACCAGTGGAAGAAGGAAAATAAAAAATATTTGTAAATACCCAAAAATTTAATTATAATAAACATATAAGATATTTATGGTCATTATAAACACCAATAAAATGAAATGTTTGATAAATAAGGAAACCATATCATGAAAATAAAAAATCATATATAATTACCTAACTTTAAATATTAACATTAATTGTATGCGTAAAAACCACCTTTATAATAATTATAAGATTAAGATAATTATAATACAAAACTTTATTATTATTTTAATACAATATATCATTTTATTATTACATTATATTACCGGTTTGTTAAGAACACCTTATTAATGTTACATTTTTTGTAGTCTCCACTTTTTTCTTATATCTTTGGATTAGTTATTATTGGTCCTCTTATTTAAATAATGACTTAATTATACAAATAATTTCAAATATGGTATAAATATCATATATATTGATTATATATGTATTTAAACTAATCTATATAAGATATAATTATGAAATGGAATATACCATTCATGGTGATGGTAGGTCGTACGTACGCATTAACGTCATTTCTATTTTATTATTTTATATAAGGAAATTAAGTAAATGGAGTATATATATATATTTATTATAGTTATAGTATCATTATTATTGCATATATAACACATACGTTTACTAAAAACATCTTTAATTCATTCCATTTATGGTGTGAACGAAACAAATCTTTTGAAGGATGTGGTAGTCCACACATCCCCAATTGAAATTATCGTACTTTCAAAAACTAGAAAACATGAAAGAATGTGTTATATAATAGTTTAATAATAATAAATATCTCATATATATCATATATACCATAAAAAAATATAGTTTCCCTTAAAATTTACAATTATGACATAAATTGTATTAACTGATGTATAATTGATATTATTAGACCATAAGACCAATTATATATAAAATTTCACCATATAAATAAATTAGGAGAAAACCCAGTTTTGAATTAAAATTTAGTATTTCTCACAATTCGTCAAAAAATTAATCTTCAAAAAAAATTCACATAATATATATTTTATGTTTATATTTTAAAAAAAGATTATTTATATTTATATAATTTAAAAAGTTTCGAAAATAATATTTAAAATATGTTTTCTACTAATAGGAGGTAAACCAACTTTTATAAAAATATAGGTTTTTATGTGTAATCTTGGGTTTGTTCCTTTATTATTTTTATCAAATATATTCAATAAGATAAATAATTTTTTTATGAATATATAAAAAATATATTTCATTAATATCATTTAGTAATATTAATTAATATAATTTATTTGGATATAATTCATTCTTGAGTCTAAAATTAGTTTCTATAAAAACATTTTTTTTATTCAATTTGATCTTATATTCATTTCTAAATAATTTGAAATGAATGAATAAATGAATGAATGAATTTATTTTACTAAAGTATTTAATGATATTAATAAATTCCATCTTAATGGATATGTTATATCTTATTATAATATATAATAATATTTTTAATAATATATTATTGTTCGGTATAACTCAATATTGCATGAAATGATTAAATTGTTGTTGTGTACATCTCAATCCAAAATAAGTGCTTAAAAACAATATTTAGTGTTTCTTAAAATGGATAATTTAAAAATGATTAAATTAATTTTAAAAAACATGACACAAAATCAGAGGTTGTGACAAAAAGTTTCAGTGGGATTTTTAAAATTTGAAAATTAGTGGGAAATAACTATGAAACATGATTAAACCTAATATATATATATATATATTTAACAAATATAATAAAATAATAATATGAAAGTTATATCTTATACTATGCAATTGGTATGTTAAAATCTCTTTATAATGATTGATTGAAGAACATTGATATGTATTCTAAATTCACCATCAAATGAATTCATCTAGGGATCAATTTAATATCCCGATGCAAAAAAAATGACCAATATCTATTCATGATATACTAGAAAATTATATTTAAAGAATATATATAATATATTACTCAATTATTTTCTATACTCATAGAGTTCTAAAAAGGTACTCAAGATTATCGAATTAGATAACTTGTATCATGAATGATCCAATTTATATAGGCCTTAAAAACCCTAATTAGTGATATTTTATTGATTTTAAAATTTCATAGATGTTCATATATTTAAACATAATGATGTGTTTGGTAAAATTATTTGTTAAATAATTATTTTTTATAAGATCAGGAAAGACATTCCATGCCCTTATAATTATAATAAAATGTCAAATAATAAAAACTGGTAGCCAAATGATATGAATTAGATTTATTCCATTAAATTTTCATGTATTGTGATAACACCATTAAAGAACAACCAAGACATATCAAGATGGTGCACAAAAGGATGATCCTTTCCATGGTCTATAGCTCAATGTTGTTGTGGTCCTTTTGGTACATATTTCGATCAATATTTAAAATTTAGGAACCCTAACACACTTATGATATTTTGAAAAAAATGTCACAACATATGATAAAATTCATGTAACACTACAAAAAAAAAACTTTTTTATATTCCCAAAATTCCTTTCAGAAATATTATCTTACATTTTTACCACATGTTACATCATATTTAAATATCTTTGATATGTATATAGAACTACTTCTACATATCATCTAATACACTATTGGGTGATCTATCAATGTTTCAAAAACAAGATCTATATTCATATAAAAGAAACCATTGACTCCCTAACTTTTTTATTTAATAAAATAAACTTCATTTTTTGAACCCATGAATGTATGAAAAGGGATGTATCTTGAAAAGTGTTAATGATACTCAAATTAAAAATGTAATTAGAGTTGTCTAAATGAAATATGTGTACCTCTATAAAACTATATTATATAAATATAAAAATTTTCATATTATTAATTTCTCAAATATATATATTTACCGTGGGAAAGAGATTTCATAAATCCAATATAAATACTCATATACTTTTGAAACTCTTAGAGTGGATAGACTAGTTCAATGAATAAATAAAACTTCACTCCTATAATGTATATGATAACATCAATTTCCCATCATTTAAAATGATAATAACATCATATTTACTATATAGGTATGGAAATTCAAAACAGACGCCTATCAAAAAAGTTGATGCATATGTAAAAATCTTTATATTACTGGAAAAAACTCATATTAATTAATCTCATACTGAAGACATGATCGACAACGTAGCCAACCACCTCTTGATTATCTATTCCTTTATGAATTTTTATTAATAGTATCAATGTATAAAAGTTATATTATTATGAAACTTGGTATTCTTATGTAATGTTAAATATGAACATGAAACATGCCCAATATAATGTCCTAACCCGAGTTCCCCAGTGCCCAAAGCTAATTGGTCAAATGAACTCTAGCAAGCCTCCCCATATTCAAGAGGCATCTGACAAGAATTGAGTGTCTAATAAGTCAATCATGGGGAGAATATAACTTGTTTTACCAGAGTAATACACAAACGGAAATAAATTATCAACATTGGAATAACATATAACAATAAAAAACACTAATATATCTCAAGACAATAAATAACTAAACTAAAGAAGATAAAATTACATCATAATATACATGTAATGTTTCTAAAATAAAAACTCCCTAGATAGATACTGATGACTCCAACCGGGTCCCAAACCACATCTCGTTCCCTCAAACATGCTCAATCATGACTCAACCATCTAAAAATGGGTGTTCTCCTATAACCTATCATGTATCCAAGAAATATATTCAGGTACCGATCAGGCATCCCAAGTAGGGTGTGAGTATGACTCAGTAGTCCACCACTAATAGTTTCTAAAAAAATCTTGTCATTAACTAGGGAATATATTTTTTAAATGATATAATTATAGTGCCTAAGTAAATAATTATCATATTATCAATTATTATTTATTAAACCACATAGAAAATTGGGTGGCTGAGTACACTCATACTTCAACACCTACATCAACCCGCATCGGGTCTGAACCGTATTACATATTCCATTCATATTCGATTATATAACAAGGTATTACAATATCTTTATTACTTCAATATCATTATTAAGACCACATGGAGCTATAGTTAAATTCAAATTATTTTTGTTTTGAAGGCCATGTATAGATCCCCATGAGTATTTATAGCTTCAATCCATGTCTCACTCCATTTAGCATGCTTGGGTGTGGACCACGATGTTTAGAACCACTTTTACCAATCATTCCTATTTATCATGGATGTAGAGCATCATGTGTAGAACCCCATTTCTCAACCATACATGTGTGTCATGGGTGTTTAATGTCATGTTTAGAACACTATTTCTTAATCATACATACATATCATCACATATAGAATTATAACAAGGATTTCATTATCCTATGTTTCGACACTATCATTTCAACCAATATTAACAAATATTAATCTTCTTATCACAATTAACCACCAAAAACATCCCTTAATTAATTCAAAAAGTAATTAATCCATGTATATTAATTAATTTTATAGTTTATTAAACACATAAATACAAATAAATAATTAACTATATCACTCTCACTAATTAATTAGACAATTTATAAACCACAATATGACCATTAATTAATTAAACAATTAATTAATCCTCTCAAAAACATAATATCCAATAAATAATTCTCAAATTAATTATTTTCAATTTAAAATTATACAATTCATGAATATAATAATTAAATCAAAAATTAATTATTCCCAATTACCCAATTCAATACTTTGATAATTAATTCTTCAATTAATTATCCCAATTCAACAATTCCATTATTCAATCAAATCCCCAATTGATCACTTCATTAATTACCCATATTAATTAATCAAATTTAGAATGTCCAATTATTTAAAAATCCATATAAATTATTCAATCATGTACACATATTCGATATCAATACTATGATATTTTAACAATGGAACACCTATGTCGATTCATTAATGAGTGATCACCCAATGGAAATCCCCAGAATTGAGCAACAGAACAGTGTAGATAAGGATCCAGGTCTAAAACCCTAAATAAATATTAAAAAAACAATATCTATTAATTATATATCTAGATACAAAATCATAGATATAGATTTATTAATGATATACATAGATATATATAAATAGATAAATAACCTCCCACTAAAAGAACGAGAGAAGAAAGGAGGATGAATGGGGGACCAATGAGGTAGGATCCAATTATCGGGAGGGAAGAGGATCATTAATCCAGGATTCGAATCATGAAGAATGGATGTCATTATCGATTTTAATTCATCCGATGATCTCCAAAATTTTGGAACATTTCCTAGTGTCAATAAGGGGTTGAATTGGGTGAGTTTTTGGGGTTCAGAGTTTGTAAAATAAAATTTTCTTGTGAATTTAATTATCATGCTTGGTTGGATGGGAAGGGGCACACAATATTGCATTAATTTTATCCACAACTGTGTACCTATTATTTTAAGGTTCCACAACTACTCCTAATAGGGAACATGGTTAGAACAACCATTGGCCAACCGTGCAAATTCCCACAGCCCATGGTTACATGGTTCGGTGGGTTAGGGTGTAAAATTTTCTATAACCGTGGGCCAACGATGTAATTTATCTTTTTAATCAATTTTTCTCTAAATTACACTGTACTAACTATGTTGTAAACCAATTAGAAAGTAATAAAGTAATGAAAAACTGTACCTAAAATCATTCATGGGTGAACTTTTGAAAAATTATGGATCTCTCAATCTCTACACCTTATAACAGCTCGTCATCGAGCTTCACTTCTAAGCATCCCTTTGATTTTGAGTTGAAAATAATGGACAATTGTTCCCTTATATATAATTACCTCTCCATGGTTTCCTCCTACACATTCATGTGTCACAATAATACATAAACTATATGCATAGTCTTTCCACAAAACACTTTCTCACTATGATCCAACATATGTATCAGATGCCCCTCAAAATACACACCTAACTCAAGGTCAACCTCATCCACATATATCATATGAGAGGGGTGGGGATGATACATACATAGTTTTTATACATATAAAATTTCATACATCAAACTAGATTTCTATGGAAAAGACAATCAACATGCCACTAGCCCGATTATATCAACAACCTCAAATGGTCAAAGAATATCGGGCACCAACATGTCCTACCTCTGTATCTTTCGGTTACCCAAACTATATGAAACCTGAAGAAATAAATTACCACCCTCTTCAAACTGTTGGGGTCATGAATAAATATCTGTATAGAAATTATGTCTACTCTATGCTGTACCCATATGTTTCTAAATTAGCTTCACCTGCTCTGACGTCTCCTACACTAGACTCACTCCCAAGAACTCTGATTCACCATACTCCATCCAACAAAGAGGTGATATTCATTGCCTAAGAAAAATATCCTCATATATTTACCTTTTATAGTTTTTTGATAGATTTTTTTATAGTTAAACTCCATTAAATGCAATTGATTCACCCTAGATCCACTGATGTTAAGAACACACACCAGCATCATATCCTCAAGAACTTTTATAGAACACTTTGATGGACCATATTTATGTGGGTGTTTCACAGAAATAAATAATAACTATATATCAAGATCCTTCTACAAAGTCTTCCAAAATAATGAAGAAAAACATTAGTCATCATATGAAACTGTAGTTTGTATAACCTAATGCAGATGGACTATCATCCAAACATAGAAGCCCCCAAACTTTTCCAATTAAAAGGTCTCCCATAGTGGAAATAAATTCACTAATTTCATAATTTGATCAAAAATAAACCCAACTAGTTTAATCCATCCATAGAGTCTTTAGAAAACCTACTAAAAATTCAATTTTTATGTTGTGCCACTTAAATTATACAATGGGAAACATATGTCGAAATCCTCTAAGTTATTTAGGATTTTCCTTCACCAACTTACAGGTGTAGCATCATGCCATAAACCTTATTATTTCTTTGTTCAATATTGCACACCAAAACTATCATTTTAGGAAATGACACATTTTGGTCACACATGGATATACTTATAACTTCAAGACATAGAATTCTAACATCATATATTCTCACAAGAGTTTTGAAAAAACAACATGATTTATGACATTTATGATCTTTTCCTCATATATGATCCCATTCAAATGTGTCTCATCACCTTCAAGGATTTCCATAATGGTCATAAATTTGGTTTCATCATACATGCTATCTCTAATATGGCTCAAAAGTGTAGAATCCATTCACACTGATTTGAGTATCATTTGCTCCTGACTCTCCTAAACCTCCACATGCATCTCAACCTACAAATTCAACATCATTCACTCAAAAAACGACTTTATAAATACATATGAATGTGTTTTTCTACTAAAATCAGCAGCCACATTGTAACCCTTATCGTGCATATATTGTAGGTCAAAATAAAAAGATTTCATATAATCATCCCTTCTCCACATCTTATTATTACAATATCACTGAAAGAAGGCATACCTTCATATATTCTGGTTGATAAACACCATAAACTTCTCCAATAATAGATAATGCTGAAAAACATCAAATCATAAACCACAACTTCTAATTCAAGGTCATGAATTGGGTGGTTCTATTCATGTGTCATCAGCTATCGAGACCCATATGACATAACCTGATCTCCCATCATCTACACAACTCCATGTATTATCCCAAAATCATCACAATACAACATGTACGCCTCACCCAACTCGGATAGGATCAAGATTCTATCCAATTTCAAAAACATCTGTAAATAATAGATGACCTCCTCACATGATTCTGACCTATCAAACATTTTCACCTATTTGGTCAATCCTAAAAGTGGAAATTCCAAACTAGAAAATTCCTAGATGAATATAAGATATTATCCCTCTATCCTAAGCAAGATATAGATATCAAATATGTTCTTGGGTTCCTTCCAAGAAAACACTACCCAGACCTTCTCTTATTCCACTAAAAGACATTCCTATGAGATGACGTGTCCCAAAAAGTGTAACTGATTAATCATTAACTTTCACTTAGATATATTAGAGTGTAGATGATGATTCCAAAGAACACTCAGAGCGATCTTATGATGTTTGGAATGATCTTCGTGAGACTTAGAGTATAATTTTTTTATCAAAATACACTACAAAAATGATCTATGTATGGGTGAATGATTTTTTTCATCAAGGAAATGATCATTATTGGTGCATTCGTAAACTAAAAGGAAATTACGACAAAATAATATTGGTCGTAAATAGTTTTGAATATAGTCCTTGGTATATTGGAAATATTAAATATCCATTGATGATACCACTATCTCATGTTGATCAGCGAGAAGACACAAGGTCCTCTCAACTGTTCAAATAGATCATCGATACATAGAAGAGGATAACAGTTCTTCACATTCATCATATTCAACTTATGGTAATCCTAGTATATTCATATAGTCCTATAATACTTTATAGAAAACTACACTTCAGAACTCCAAGGAAATATATTTGGATAGATAAATCCCTTACCCTCCAACTCCTCTAGCTGAGCCTTGAGCTTTAGAAGATATGACGACTCTATTATGTATGGTGGAATAAAAACTAGCTCATACCTTGACATGGGATCAATAGTTAATTCCATATATCTATTAAGAGGAATCCATGATCATTCCTAATTGAAAACATGCTGATACTAATCCACCACTGGTGTAATTATACCATGCTTTATAACTCCATCATCAAGAAATAAACTAGAAATTTGGGATGTTATATCTTCCAGTTACCAAGTGATTGGCCCTGCTTGGCCTTCCTGGATACTGCACTCTCCATGGTAAATGTAATTCCCTTCATTAGGAGATATAAATATCAATCTCCTACAGTGACAGTCTATGGTGGCTCAATATGTTACTAGACAGTCCATACCGATTTTTAGTTTAAAGCCCAAAATCTCAAGAATATAGATATCCCATAAAAAATGGGACACCCTAATCTTCAGAGAACACTACTTTCATAATAATATGTTTCCGGACTATACTCTCATTGGTTTATCTATCATCATAAAACCAATTATGAAGTAAACTACCAAGATCATACCATTAACATGTTTTGCAGATATAAAGAAATGAGAGTCACTCGTATCAAATAAAGAACCAACAAATTTAAAACCTCCATGAAGAGTACCTATAACTGTCGATGTTCGAACCTTTCTATCCACAAGTGCATGATGGATGACATGAAATTGTCCTACCCCTCTTCCCTGTGACACTGTCTGACTATCCTGAATTGCACCACTATGCTGATATGGTCACTCTTAACAAAAAATCACCACATCTACTACCTCTATCACCCCATATAAAAAACCTAGTTTTTAGACCGACATGGTGCATAAGACCATCTTCAAGAACTATAGTTCTACCCTTCTCTTCTATCACTGACCATCTGTTTTGGGTTCCTATAAAAAACAGTGTATATGTCCTATATATCTATAGGTTGACACTCAATTGGTGGTCAGAGACTATGTTTACGAATGTGTCCTTGCATACCGCAATGGTGGAAAATCACTTTAGTAAGATTCTCAGTAACTAATCCCCATAACTAGCCACTATTTTTCCAACTAAAATGTATAATACTCTTATAAGGATGCTTCATATTAATGAAATATTTTCCTCAATATAATCAACATTTTACCACCTATCCACCACTAGAATCCTCATTCAGGTTCCCCACCAAGACGAGACCCCGATTTACCACTTCATTGTACATGTTCAGCATGAATATATTTACCAGGTACTTAATTCCACACTTAATTCCATCATGAAAGTATTTTTATGAAGTATCCTCATCAATCACCATTTATTGAGAAGATAAATGGAAATATGTGAAGCACCCAACATAGTCTATCATAGACATGTTCCCCTATGTCTATCTTATGAACTCATCTACTCTCTCCTCCCCTAACATCTCTGTATAAAAGTGTTCAAAGAATATCTCATGACTGTAATTACAATACATAGTCTCTAGCTACAAATAATAAGTGTTGATTACCAACAATGATTCACCATACCACACAACATATAAGAATCTAGCTTGACACTCTTATCATTTGGAGTCTAAAAGTGGTCAACTATATTTGGGTTGCATCAATACAGATCCCTAATCACTCAGGTCAACCCTCTCTGGTCAAATTCAGAGCATGCTACTAATAGAACTCCCTTGTTAGTTAAGAAATTATTTTCAAAACCCTCCTTGAGATACTTTCAATGAATTTAATGAAGCGAGAGAAGTTCTCTTGGAACTATTCCACTGCTTCCCCAATTAGCACTATTAGTGCCTCAGGTTCCACTACTGATGGATCATCTTTTTCCATACAATCATATCGACCTCACAATAGGCATAATCATGGATTTATAACTCTATAAATCCAATATCATGTCTTTGTACTCCTAAAAATAAATAATAAAATTATAGTAATAGGGAAACAATAGAATACACAACCTATCTTTTCCCCAAACCTCACCTCGGAGTCAAAATTGAGGCATTATTACTACACCAAGGTATTAGTTATCAAGGATAAAAACCTATTATTATTAATGTTTCAAATTAAGAAAACCATTTTCTCACATTTTGGATAATTTTATAGTTTTCACATTTTAGAATCACATTAGGTGAATTTTCTCATTTCAATGTGACAAAATCAATAAAAAATGGCATTCAACAACATAAGAAAAATCTATTTCCCATTGTGTTCCTAAAATTATAAATGTCAAAAAATAATATTTAGTTTCTATAATGATGGGTTAATTCTAAAAAACCATTTTGTATTGGTCCATGGGTTAATTCTCCACAAATATCATAAACAATATTCACATTAGACAACAAGTTCATCACTCAAGGTGAACAAATATAATAACGTAACAACAAACAAAAATAAAATCAATCCCACCATGGTTATATGGGATTTTCTCCCAAAATGCGTTCAAAACTCCCATGCATGAGCTCATTACTGAGGTCTAACTCTTCCAAGTCTCCAATATACCTTTTCCAAATAGTATAAAAAATGAAAAAAGAAATGAAAAATCCTCGCATACCACTTTTTAACATCCTAGGACAAGAGCTACACACTGGTTCCCCAAGTCGATCAGTCATAAAAAATAATACATGCCTCGTCATATTATAGAGGCTAGTGAAAAGAAAAAAATGGTCTACTATGTTGATCATAGTGATACTATACCCACTTTTTCCAGAGTTATACACCAACAGAAAAAAATTACCAGCAACTGAATAACATATAACCATAAAAAATACAAATATCTAAAGAGAATAAATATCCAAAATAAAACAGAAAACATGAAATGTTAATGTATATTTCATGTGTATAAAATGAAAACTCGAAATAAATACACTAAAGACTCCTAGCTGGTCTTGAACCACTTCTGGTGCCCACATCTATGATCCATCCCAACTCATCCTTCTAACACCAGACCTTTTCTATCAACATGTCATGCATCCATGAAATTTATTAAGGTACTGATTAGAAATCCTGGGTTGGGTGTGAGTAAAACTCATTAGTCCACAACCAATTATTTGTAAAAAAATTCAGAAAATAATAATTTTATTCATTTGTATAGTAAAATAATTACAATACATAAGTAAACTGTTATTACATTATCAGTTAATATTTATTAATCCCCATATACCAATAGGTTCCCAAGGACACCCATACCTCAATAACTACTATTCCCCACACTGGATCTTAACCATGTTACATGTTGAATTAAAATTTCAGGATATAAAATGTTATTACATTATCCATGTCACATCAATTTAATTATTATAGCAACTTGGAACCATTTTCTAATAAAAATTTTATTGTGTGTAGAATGCCATGTATTTCTCATTGGGAGTATTTAGAGCATCGGTACCTATGTCATAGAATTTATCATCATTAAGTGTACAACTCTAGGTCTGGAATCCAACTTATCGATAATGGATATATATAATTGGCATAGAGCATCATGTTTACACTCAATTTATCAATAATACACGTGTTTCGTGGGTGTAGAACATAATATCTAGTACCCATTTCCAAAACGTATATATATTTCATACTATGTCACAATTTCACATGTATCTCATTATCACTTGTCCTTAAATTATCACATCAACCAATATTAATTAATAGTAATATTCTTATCACAGTTAACCACCACAAACATATTAAAAAATTAATTACTCAAATATAATTAATTAATTTGAGAATTACATACCAAATCTGTGGAATAAATTAATTCACTAATTAAATTATCACATATCTTTCATTAATCAAATAAATAAATAATCAATCTCAATAATTCCATTAATTAATTCAAAAATTAATTAATCCTCTCAATATTTTAACATAAAATAATTAATTATCTAATTAATTATTCCCAGTTAACAATTAAACAATTCAATAATTCATAAATTAAATAATTAAATAATTTAATAAAACATTAATTATACCCATTTCCACAATTAAATAACATGATAGTTAATTCATCAATAAATTATCCCAATTCAGCAAATTCACTATTTAATCAAATGCCTAATTTATTACTTCCTTAATTGATGTCATTAATTATCCAAATTCTGTAATTCCAATTTCTAAAATACCCAATGTATTTTGAAATCAAAATAATGTATTTGATATCAAGACTATTCGATTTTAATTATATACCACCTACATCAATTCATTGATGACTAGTCGCCCAATGAAAATCCAAAAAAAATGTGCATCATAATGGCGTAGATCGAGATCCGAATCTAAAACCATAAATGAAGATTAAAAAAACATGATATCTTAATTTGTGATCTACGTTCATAACACTAGATCTAGATTCATAGAATCTAGATCTATATATAATAATAAAAGGAAATAACATCACACAAAAATAATGATAGAACAAAGTAGGACAAAAGTGAGAGAAATGGGATAGTATTCACTTATCAGAAGGGATGTAGATCTTTGATCGGGGCTCGAAAAAAATAATTATGGTGATCATGAAGGGTTATAATTCCTACGGAGAGGTCCAAAACAATGAAAAAAAACATAGGTTCAAATGGTTTTAAAAAAGGGTGAGTTTTTTGGGTTTATGGATCTAAAATCTAATTTTCAAGTAACATTAATTCCTGGATAATATTTTCTAGATATGAGTGAAAGGATTTCACTAACCGTGCACCTTATCCATATTACTATTATTTTAGGTGTGAGTGGTCACACCTATGAGTGCACACAACTAGAAAAAACATTCACCAACTATGAATATCCCTACTATCTTGGGTTTCATGATTTTATGGGCTAGGGAGCATGGTTTTCTCTAACAGTGTGCCAACCATGCACTTCCCTATTTCAACCATTTTTCTAAAAATTCCACTAAATCAAATCCCATTATATAACCCAAAAAATAATAATAGAAAAGAAAAATTATTTCATGAAATAAATCCCGAGTAATCTTCGTAAAATGTAGATATATTATACCCAACTTCTACAACAAATACATATCGTATGAAATACTATATGATATATACTTGTGAGGTTATCCAATGCACAATAACCATCTTATGCCTCATGAAAATATTTTATATCTAAATATAATTATCATAGGTAAGCTACACATAATTATTTTTCATAACCAATAATTCTATTTGATAAACATCAGATAGGGATAACTCAAAATTTAAGAGGCGAATTATCATTTCAAGACATGATATAAATAAAACCAATTTGAAATAATGATAAATTATAGATATTAATTTTTTATTTTATGATATATTACATATTCCTAAAATATATATTAATATATATAAAAATCATAAACAATTTCACCTCTAACCATATCACATATGATAGATTATAATATTATACTTATATTAAAAAACCATTTCAGGTTTTATTAATGACATTAAATTTCAGCCTAAAACCTACAACATCTATTTATGACCATATGAAAAAACCTCCCATTAAACTATTTAGTGAGTAGCATTCTTGAATTAAGTCATCTTTTACAATGGAGAGATGTATAGACTATATTAATGATATTCAACTCCTTAAACATATTATTTAATCTCATTAATATCAAAAATTACAATATTTAGATATTAATAAATTATATTATCAAAAAAACATTAATGTATATTATCCACCTTGGAATGATTCCATTAAACTCTTCCTTTGAAATATTTTGGAAACTGATGTGACTCTTCAAAATAATCTTTTACTAATATACAGTGAAACTATTTAGATATTTTTATGACATACACATTGATTGGAATTATAATTCAATGCTAAACATTGAACTTCCAAAAATATAAGAATTATCATGCCATCCTATTATTCATTATATTTTCTTTCGTATATTGTTCTAAATTGAACAAATGAACATTATGTTTAATAAATAACACATAAATTCTATTGTCTTAATGTTTAACAAATGAAATCTAATTTACATATATTATATGGTATTCTATGCGTTTGTAGATTTATTTTGAAATAAGGATTTTATTCTATAAAATATGATAGTAATAGTTATTGGGAATCATATACCATATATTTTAATGAATATCACAGATGAACAATTTGTATGAATGATAAAACTGAAATTACCATTATCTTCATTTCATGTGTGTTATATAATATGGAGAGTCATAAAACATATACACCGAATCAACCATATCAATTTTCTGGAACAACTAGTTGTTATTGATAGCACAGACACCCCCCATGTCCCACCAGTTTTCCTATAGACACATGGTACCCTCTCATGTACCCAAATGGGTCATTATACTACTGAATTTATCCACATGTTCCAGTGTTATTTTTTTCTCACACACAAAGACGCCTGATAAAACATACTAGGAGGTGTCCCTTACATTAAACTACTCCCAGACAAGCCTGAAAAGCTGAGTATTTTTAATTAGGTAGGCCCCAAACAAAAAAAGTTTCATCGTTTTACATGAGTCATATCATTTGGTCATTTATCCATTTATCATTTTGCGATGTTACACTAACCCCTTCACTTAGATCACAACATCCCCATTGTGGACAATAAATCTCAACCTAGTTAGTACCACCACACTTAAGGCTGGGTTCCAACCATGATTTCCAATGTAACAAATATTAATTATAGTCACCTTGGGAGTAAAAATTCTCTTTGATAAGAAAGATGTTGGTTTACTTCACATTTGTATCGATCAACATAAACACAACTGATTTACTATAAATAATAGGTATCCATTTCCATGGATTAATGATCTATTAAAATATATAAAATGGGATAAGTGGTTCTTGAATATTGATCCTCGATACAGTTATCAACATTTGATAATAAAATAATCTATCATTCATTCAACAACGATTCAAAGTAGGCATGGAAATTTTGAGATCATTTTCATTTTATTTGTTCTAATTGATGCATTGATAGTAATTATGGCTTTAATGAAAAATATTTTCCATGAATATATTGATTATTTTCTAATAGAATTATTTGATAAAAATTATGCTTACTACAAATACCAGGATGATCACATGCATCATCTAAGAGTAGTTGTGAAATAATGGATAAATCACAAAGTTTATGTCAATATATCGAAATGTAATTTCTAGATTTGCAATGTTATGTTCTTAGGACTTGTGGTTTTAGAACATTGCAACTCATTTGATTATGAGCATGTGAATGTTTTTATGACATGTGAACAACTAAAAAATGATTTTGGAGATTGTGTGTTTATTGGTTTTATCTGGATATTAAGACCAGTTCATAAAATTTATCTCAAATTTGGATTCCCTGATGTCTTCTCTAACTCAGTTTAGAGTAAAATTTTCTTGGGATAAAAAATGTCCCAGTTCCTTTGTTGAGATGAAATACCTTCAAACTGAAACTCAAGTGTGAACTCTTCTAGAGGTTGGGTAGGGCTATGTGGTATTTCGTGACACATTAGGTTTAGGATTATGATGAATTCTTATATAGCATGAACACGTTGTAGCTAATGGATCTCAGATTCTAAGAACACACAAGAATAATTACTTAACCCATGAATTTGATAATGTAGTTGTGATGAATTTACATACTAATTGGTAGTATAAAATTTTCATAGAAAGGATTACCATGTATTTTGAAAACAATTTGTTTATATCATCTCTCATAAATATTTGAGTCTTTACTAAAGGCATTGGGTTGAATACCTATAATATTTTTATTTTGACATCACATATACCTTAGGAAATGGTATGGTTATAGTAGATTATTTGAGAAGAATCCTTGAAACCAGGATGTGAATGAATCATATTAATAGTGTAATTTGATGTATCGTATAGAATAAATGCATATTTATGTTTTGTAAATTTGGGACATATTTTTCTATACTTGTGATCAGTGGAGATCCAATATCCTCGATATGATTCTTCATGAACAACTACTAGATGATTAATTATATATCATTAAGGACTCTATTTATGGTAGGGATACATTTTTTTGAGTGTTCATTCTCCCTAGTGGGTATCCTATATTTAGGGAACATATATGTTGTATATTTTCTAATAATGAAATCTGTGGTTATTGATTTCCATAATTTCTAATAGATAGTGCCTCCAAGAAATACATAGATGTTCTATGGCATGATGTGTTGATTCTGGTGGAAAGGTATGATATAAGGAATTTCCGATTTTGTATCCCATTTTTATATGTTCCAACATTAAAAAGATGAGAACTAAAGGCCTTTGGTTTTGATTCATCCACTTCGTGTGCCGACTAGGAAGTGGGATGATATTTATATGAATTATTAGATTAGTATTCCACATAACCAAAATAATTATAATGTGATATAGATTGTTATTGATTGGAAGACCAGATCAACTCACATTATACCAATTCATGATATAACTAATTTTGAGGAGCTGGAAAGCCCTTATGTGAGATAGATTTTTCATTTTCACGGAGCTCAATATATTATAGTATCTGATAGAGATCCTTGTTCTACTTTTCATTTTTAAAGAGACCATCAGGGGACACCGAGATATCAACATCATTTTTAATGTAATACCATCAATCGATGGATGTCTAGATAGAGAGGCTTATATAAATTAATGAGGATATGATTCATGACTGTATTTTAATTTTTTTTGGAGCTTGGGAGAACCATTTAGTTCTCGTTGAGTTTTCTTATAACAATTTTAACTAGTCCTTGATCAGAATGGATTATTTTGAATCCTTGGATGAAGAACCCTTCTAATATTAATTGTTTTTAGTGGAGGTTGATAGAAGTTAAATGGTTGTTCATGGATTTGTTCAAGGGATGATATAAAACATTCAGTTGATTCAATATAAAATATTAACGATGCAATGATGATATAAATCTAATGCTTATAGAATCTATAGAAATTTTTAATTTCTTGTAGGTGATGAATATTTCACCTCATTTGGAACAATGATGGATTAAGGGAAATAAAAGATTGATCATCATTTTTTGAGGCATTATGAGATTGTATATTATGTGGGGAATTTGGATTATCACATTCCACTTTCCCTAGAATTGACATTGATACATAATGTGTTTCATGTATTATAGCTATAAAAGTATCTTTCAGAACCATCTCTTGCATTGAACTGGTGTGATCATGATTTAGAGCCTGATTTATCCTTTACTTGTCATCTAATTATGATTGTTGATTCTAAATAAAAGGTATATCATTCTTGGTCGATCCATTTGGTTCATGTTCTTTTGCTGCACAGTTTTGGTACTCATTGAAAGTGGGTGAGAGAGGCACTAAAGAGAGAGAAGTTGCCTTATATTCATGAAATATAGAATTCATACTAAGAATTATAGGGAGAGAATGTTTCTCTAGGTGGAGTTGGTAACATTTTGTAACATTTTTCAGGTATTCCTCAACTATAATTTTGATAAACCACTGGTTAAGTCACATTTAGAGGCTATTTTAGGGAAATTTTTATTCTTTTAGGGGACTCTTGGGTTGCGTATGGTTTTCCAGAACCATGACCCCACTCAAGATAAACCATGAAAACCCAAAAGATTGAGGTTCTCATAGCTAACACATAGGCTGACAAACCATTCACCCACATAGTAGAAACCTCAAAATTAATTGAAGGGGGACACATTTAAGGGAAAAGGATGGGAAAACTACGCATCCAAGAATTACTAACTATGAAAATGGGTTTTTTCTTATCCCAATGTAAAAAAAAATTATAAACCCCTATATTTTCCCTCACACGACTCTAACTCAAGATTGGAGTAATTCATAGGTTTTTGGACCTAGCATTCACCCTTTTAGTTTAATCCAAACATATTTAAATATGGATATAATATTCGATAATATCATTAAATTCATATATAACAACAGATCTCCCCACACCGTTCCTCTCCAACTCTCTTATTCTTTCTTCCAAATAGTTGTTTAGATCATATTGTTTTTGACGGATTTAAACTCATTTTTTGATAATGAATCATGGTTTTCATTCTTGATCTCCCTTAGAAGTGTTTTTCATTAGAAAATAATTTTTCAGTTAATGTGATTCACAATATCCATGTTAAAATTAGATGGTTCTATTAAGATCATACATATTATATAAAATTTAATTATTTGATTTAAATTATTTTCTTTCGATTAAGTCATGTAAAACCAATTCAGTGTTAATTTTCGATTGGAAAATTATTTGGAATGTGTTTTGTGGAAACCAAAAATTTATATAGAATAATAAATTTAGAGTTTATTAGAAATTTATGGAATTTGTGAAATTGATTTTAAGAAAAACTTCCAAAAATGATTTTATAATAAGCTAATTTTTTTTTATTTTTAAAATTGAATAAATTTATTAAAAATTGATGTTTTGGTTTTTGATGAGAAATTGGAATATTTAATGGAGAAATGGGAAATTGTATTGTAATACATTGTGAAATATTATTATCAGTATTGATTGTATTTTTAGCACAGGAAAGGCTTGTTAGTTAGTGGGTTATTTGGAACAAACATGCTAGAGTTGTAATTCGTGATAAATGGATCGACACATTATAACTCTAACGAAATCATAGTGTGTTGGGTCTTATACCTCAGTGGATGATGGTGAGTCCCCTTTGAATAGGGTTAGAGGGACTTGTCGACACATATTACCATCATCACCTATATGATAAGTGTGAGGATCCCATAACATGTAACTATTTTACCCCTTAGAATATGATCATATTTATTGTTGTTGGATTATTAATATATATGAATTCCATTGTTTTAAAAAATATTTACTCATATATAGTGATTTATAAAAACAATATTATATAATATGTTTACATAAGACATTATTTGAAATATTTAAATTAATTGAAATGAACAAAATGTTTTGTTTAAATATAATATTTCACAATAAATCATATTTTATTTATAATTGAAAGCATGATTTGATTTATTATTATTAAATCTTATTATTGGAAAAGTAGTGAGATACTACAAGGATTTTAGATCACACCCTACCATTTCCTTTAAAAATTTGTGTATTTTCATCAGGTAACTTCAAACAAGGGGAAATCACCACATGGAGGGGTTGGTTGTTGATATTTTTGGCATATAGTGTTGTGTCCTTTGGGACTTGTTTTGTTAAACACCATTTTTTAGAGAATTTTTTTAGGGAATTGTTTTGATTTATATACCAGTTTGACTTTAGGTAATATCTACCTTAGAGTTTTCTTTGATCAGGATAATATGTATATGTTTCTTATCCAGTTTTTATGGAAAAATAATCCCCTCTTTAATCTTATTTGATGCGTTGTACAAGTCTCCAACCTGTGGGATTCAAGAATTTTCTTTAGGCTTTATTAATGTCGACCTGTGTATCATAGTAACATGGAAAATGTGTTTTTTCATGAAATATTTTATAAAAAATATCTTTTAACAATAAATTTTTCATTTCATATAATATAATTAATTTAAAATACACATATTTTATTAAAATATATATGAGATTTTAATTATTCCATTGAAAATAAAATCATGATCCAATATCACTATTCATCAACATGTGAATTCAAACTAAAATCTACATCAACTATTTCCTTGATATTGAATTGCTATATATATTAAGAAATATTAATGCTATAATTTTGTATTATATACCATTAAAAAAGAATTAATATATTTCTCAAACCCAAATAATTAAAAAAAATTGATATAAAATAAACTTACATTCCTTCAAAACACTACTATTATGTTTAAATTATCTTATGTTTATATTCATGTAATCCTTGATAGATATTACAAAAAAAATCCAAATATTTCAATTTTTACTAAAATATAATATACAAATATAACTAGCGAATGAACATCATAGTTTCATTTATTTGTTATTTTATACATTGAAAAAATAAGGTAAAATTTTATAGAACTCACTAGCATTATTGGAAAGTTTCAAATGATGAGTTGATAATGAACTCAGTATCCATTCCAAGCTATAATTGAATCCTTAAATAATTAGTTGTCATTACAAAACCAAATATTATTTTGTTCATTAGAGAATATTCATGTCACTTTTTCACAACTTTAAAAATTAATTGATCCATTATATTCTACTAATATGTTTCAAGGGATGTTTTTTATCAAAATAAATTATTGTCATTTTATGATGGGATTTTTATTAAAGAATTTATTTTTCTATTGTAACATATGAACATTTCAAAATTTTTGAATGAATCTATGAATAATAATAAATTGTTCATTTAATACACTATAATTAATCTCATATATAATTATGATTAATATGATTCTATTATCTAAAATATAATTTATTATATGATTATCTAAATTTATAAACATTTATCAATGTATTTTTAAATGTGATTCCATTAAAAAGATACCCATTTTAATCTCTTAATATCCATTATTTTCCCAATACCTATAAAAAATATAGAATTACACAGGATATCATGTTAATAATTCATAAAAATATTTTTTAAGAAACCATTTTAATCATATCATACATGAATCTTATAATATCTAGTGGAAAATATTTGTCTAATCCATCATAAGGTTTATCTTGAATAAATTCCATTAGTATTTAAACAATATTGGTTTCCCAACTAATTGTATCCCAAATCAAACTCCAAATATTATTCACAAAATGTTTTTTGTATCATCATTAATTTCATGCCTTATATATGATACTATAAGTGAATCTCACAGTTCGGGTCACCATAATGTAATGAAAAAAACTTGAATATTTTTTTTTTACGGAATGTGAAAGTTAATGTTCTTAAATGGGATTTAATGACAAAATTTTTTATCATTTTATGCAGTTTGAATGTTTTATGACTTCAATGATTTTGTAAGGAATATTATTCCTTCCCTAAATTAATATTTTCAAACAATATTGATTTTTATATTTTTACACAACCCAAAACATATCCTACCAACCCAAATTATAATATATTTATATTTGTAAATATATAAATTCAATCCATTCATAATTTATATATAATTATTTTCATCATATTTTTAAAGTAAAAAAAATTACTATTAGGGTAAGATTAAGATTGGAGTTATAGATTTATGACCCCAAAAATTCTAGAGAATGCCTAATACTCAATAGAAGTTATTAGTCTATCCAATATCTCATTACACAAGAATATAATACTCAATATTAGAATCAATACCATGAAAATTATATCCCTGAATACATATGAACTATAATTATGTAAATAAATTATATATTATAACCCAATTAAAGAAATATATAACATATAAGAAAACTAACTCAATTATCATACCTAGAATGTAAATCCTTATACGAGTATATAAAAATTTAGATGTATTTTATCATTTTAAGATATACCAAGATTTATAATTAGCCATATAATATATTATATTTAGGAAAAAATGAAGCCGTAAATCAATGAATGAACAATAGATATATTAAATAATTAGATAACAAAATTTATGAAAATTAATATATTAGAAAATTATAAACACTTTATTATTAATAAATAGATAAAAAAGATCTATTTATTTATATCACATATGAAAATTTCAGATTATCATTTACATGTTATTAATTTGAAATCATTTGTATTAAAATTATTATAAAATCTAATAACACTTTTATTGTTGATTGATAAGCATTTCATATATATATATATATATATATATATAATTTTATATAAATTAAACAACACATATATTTTATTTTATATAATCCAATGATCATATAAACATCTTATGTTTTTTTTGGATTGTCATAAATTTGTTTATGAAAATATAGCCTTAGTATAAAATATTTTGATTTACATTTATAATATATTCATAAAATAATATAATTTTTTTTCTTTTACATGATTATATAATTGATAAATAATATATAATTTAATAATCTATGACATTTGGACCATACTTATTCGATTTATTTTAGTTACTAATTATTTTCTAATATTCAATAATGGAAATGGGTAGTTTTTGTATGTTTTTTTGAATGAATGGATGGGTTATTCCTCTTACATAGTTAGTGTGTAGTTAGTGAAAGATATTTAATGGTTGTAAAAATTATCATATTATTTTTAGGAGAGTTTATGAAATTATTGGTACATTTTTTATTTCATGGTGAGGCCAATCCATGGGAGGTTCTCTAGTGTATCTAGTGAAAGTAACACAACCATTGCGCAGTGTGGTAAATAGTATGGGAAAACCATATGATATAATGAGGTTCATTTAAAATGGGAATTGAACATTTTATATTAACAAATAATATAATTTTTTTATGTATATTATATTATGTGAAATATGTTTCTTTTAACAAATCTAATTCTGTAATATTTTTCAATTCACGCAACATTGAAAATTGTTTTTTTAATTAAAGCACTATTTTATTATTGAATTATACTTGAAACCAAGTTAATAGTGCACTAATTTAAAAATAAATTTTATCTTGTAATATAAGGAACTTCTAGGTTATCTTGTGTTACAAGAAATAATTACTTTCCTTGATGGCTTGTGTAACTTTCGTGATCATGTTTTACCAAATAGTAATAAAATATAAAAATATTATTATTTAATAGAATAAGACATACCCTAGATGCTAAACTATAATTTATGAATAGTATTATCTAATTTATTTAAATTTATGGTTTAAAAAAAATATAATATGAATTCATAGGTTACAAATTAATTATAAATGAAAATGAAAACCATTTGAATAAAAAAGGAAATTTTAACATTTTCATTGTCAAAAAGTTGTTTTAACTATATAATTAAACTAATTGATTTTAGTGGGTGATATTAATGTAATATATAATTTTATATAATTAATAAAATATTTTTTATACACAAATACTAAATTTCATATACATTAGATAAGAATAAAGCCAATTTGTTACTAAAAACCATATATTCTTATTTAATTATTTTAACACCTATTGATGGAGAACCATTTTTAAAATCAATTTTTTGCACTTTTATAGACATAAAATTCCAAAATTTTCCACATATTCAAAATATAATCCTAAAAATTTGGGCAGGAATAATTTTTCATATTCTTCTGTAAGTGTTCATTTTTAATGAATAATGGATATGATAAATTTTAATTCAAAATACCCATTTTGTAAAATTTATTTATAAGGTTAAATTATATTTAACTTATGATAAAAATATTAATTAGATAATATTTTTAAAAATTAATCAAATTTATGTCATTGGAATCAATTACAATTTGAAGTTGACTATAAAAACAATGCAAACTTTTAGACGTTGTTACATTAAAAACCTGTACTATTGTCCCAGTAGTGAGATTAAATTTAAATTAAATTTTTTCACATATGTGATTATAAATTGGAAAAATGGATTAAATATTTTGAATAAAAATTATTTATAATATATATCATGGTAAATTAGTTTTGAGGAAAAAAATATTAGTGATAGTGATTAAAATTGATTATAAATATTGAGAGGAAAATTAGGTCAACAATGTACAAAACCATAAATTTAAGACAAAAAATGAATAATAAACAAGTAAAACAACCATTTTATTGACATTATTCGGCCATTAATCATAAATTATTTATTTTTTTATTTTTAAAGGCTTTTATAGCTCAAGACATGGGTACACCTAACTTGTTTTCAAAATTGACTAGTGTGTCCTTTCCCCCGTCTATAAAAGGCCACAAACTCTCACTTTTCATCACACCTCTGAAACCACTTATGTTCATCTAGTATATACCGAATAAAATTTATAACATACTTAAATTACTCCTTGAATCCTCACTTTGGTATGAAATCAATCCAAGGACGCCTTTTAGTAAAAACCAAAATGAGTTACCATATTAAGAGAAAACGTCCTCTCTCAAGCTCCATTCTATTATTTTCTTTCTTCAGCACCTACACTCAGTAATATTCTATTATTGTATAAAAAATAGTATCCTTAATATACTATTAATTTTTATAATATTTTTTCTACCAACAATTACAAACACATCTATTTAATGGGTAACAAACAAATTGTTCACTTGTACATTGAACTACCACCCCACGAAATGAAGGTTGCACATTTTTCCTTCATCTCATATCATGGTGAATATTATTATAGATAGTCTATTTATATATACTATATATTATATTTTTAATATTTTTAATCTTTTTTAATCCTCTTACTACAAATATATTTATACTTTTCACTTGCTGTAAATATGAAAATTATGTTTGAGGTAGTGTGGACTACCACCCCCTCAAATTAATGTGATTCATTAACAAACTAAATGGAACGCATTAAGGATTATTTTGGTGAATTTATATTAGGTATATGAAGTTATAATTTTATTGTAATTATAATACATATATTAATTTAAAATATGTCATTTTATTACATTCTTTTAAAATGTTAATAAAAACAGAAACATTGTTCATTTGTACGCACGACTTGTCATCTCCATGAATGATGTATTCCATTTCATACTTATACATTATATAAATTATTATAACACTTATATAATGAATATAAAATATATTTATGTCAAGATTTAAATTCTTGAAGTCCTGATATAAGTATAACGACAGAAGATGTAACAAATTAAGACACTTGTAAGGAACAGAACCGATATTACATGATGTGAAACCATAACATAGAATTTTTATCAACAAGGTAATATAAATTCATAATAACAACATATAATGTATTAGAAATAAGAATATGGTTAGTTTATATATCTATAATAAACTTATATTTATTATATAGTAGGTTTGTATGATTATAATGAGAGTCTAGACACAAGGTTATATAATTTCATCTCACTTTTAGTTTCATGAGATACAAGTCTTTCCCATGAATCACTTATTTTGGGTTGTGTATATAATACACATTAATGAGCTATATTTCTCATATAATTATGTTTTTGTGTATTTAAATAACAATTTATGATCTTTCTTTAACTGTGTTTTGTTTTTAAATGATACCAAATCGATAATACAGATTTGTCTCAATTGCATTATTTGAGACACATGTTTTATTATGAACATAAATTACATTTCATGGTTTATATACTTACATTTAACATGTTTTGTAATAAATATATTTAATTCAATGATATTTTAATTTAAATGTTATTTCATTTTTTAAATGGATTGTATGATCCCAAGATACCATATGGTAAGTGTTTTTTGATACAATATCATCATTTATTGAGATTATTTATGATTATGATTCCATTATTAAAATCTAATTGTCCATATCTAAATAAATATAATTAATTTTCATATCTTATAGATATTCTTGAATATTGTCATATATTGGTAAAATTTTTATACTCTTTGTTACCCAATATAATTGACAAGTTTTTTTTAGAATCCATGACTATATCTTATCTTTTTTGGAAAATCTATATTCCTTAAAAACCATTTTTTTAAAAGTATTTGAAAGAATATTTTACTATTAACTTATAATATTAAAAACAAAATTTTTTATTTTTTTCTTTTACCGGTTTTTAATGGAATATTTTTATTTCATTATGAAATAGGATTTCATTATACTTTTAACATGCATAAACAATGTTCTTCTTCCGTTGTATAGAATATAAATATTTATCTACTATCATTTCTATGATGCTTCATTTTCATGTTTAAAATATTAATTTTTTATATTTATTTAAAAAAATCTATTAAATGGTTTTCCAAACGTCTTATTGGTTTCTTTATAATTTTTTAAATAATTTTCAAGGAATGTGTTTTTAAGAAGTTTAATAATTTTATTTTATAAATTTTTATGGAAAATTGTTTTCAAAATGTTTTTGAAGATCTATTTATAAGTTTTTATAGAATATTTTTTCAAAATGTTTTCATGCCTCTTTCAGATGTTTTTGTGTAAAACGGATTTCAAAACATTTTCTTTATTTAATTATAAATTTTCAACTTATTTTGAATGAAATTGTTTACAAAAGGATTTGATGATTTATTTCAATATTTTTAATGCATTTCAAAAGAAATTTATTAGTTTTTTAAAGATTATTCAATAATATATTAATGGAAAATATTTTCAAAATAATTTCAAGTGTTATTTATAAAATTATAAGGAATTTTATATGAAAATGATTTTAAAATTGTTTTATACATTAAAAATATTTTTTACAAAGAATAATGGATATTTTATTCATGAATATTTTGGAAAGATATTCAATTTTTTTACATCGATGATTAAATCCATTGATGTTAGTAATTTATTTCAATGAAATTATATAATGATTCTACTTATAATCCTTCTCTAAATGGGTTATGCTTAATGTAATGGTTTTATGAAATTCATTTATCTTTAATGGGTTATATGTTTATGAAATCGATTTCACATTCATGTGTTATGATTTTTATGAAATTATTATAAAAGATATATTGTTTTCAAATGGTTTTGATATGATTACATGTTTATGATAATCATTTAATTGCATGGGTTACGATAAGTCTATTTTTTCTGATTTTGTGGAAAATGTATGTATGATTTCATTATGAGATGGGTGGGATATATATCTACCCCCAATTCATTGGTTAACAATTTATATATCATGAGATAGAAATGGATGGAATTGGAAGTGATCTCGGTTTAGTATTAGAGTGATGTAATGAGAAATGAAATCAGATCAGTGTTATAGGGATGGAACGGGGAGTGAACCCGATTCAGTAAAACCGAGATGTATTGTGGTGTTAACCCAGTTTAGTATAGAAATTTTTACACTAATGTATATGTGGTCAAAATGACTTAACTTATATATACATAATTATATATGCATAGGTTTCTACCATAATTTCATATTTTATTCGTATATTATGATTCATGTTTTATGAACTTCAAAATTTATTCCATGATTCATGCTTGTGGTATTTGATATGAATGGTATGATCTCATATTTTCATGATCTTGTTTTCTTACCCTTATGCTTATGATTATTGTCACATATATCTCTTGTTTACCCTTACTGTGCATCATTTCACACCCCTTTTTATGTATCCATACACTAGGTTATAAAGATATGTGTTACATTTGATGTGTCTAAGAATGGTTCTAGTCATGAATAACCTAGTGGGAGAAGATGTATCTCATTTATGTACTATTGTTTATGTTTCCATAATTCCATTGGAATTAGACTAGTACAGTCCTTGGGTGTCTGTTTGTATAATGATTTAAGTATTCTACATAAGTTATATAATGTTAATGTAGGAAATGTTAGTGTCTGTATACATTTGGGGCCTCCCCCTTCTTCTATTAATTCATCTATCTCCAATTTAATGATTTTTCCTTTTATCCCTTCTCCTCTCTTATTTTTTTAATTAGCTTTCATTATGGTTGAGTAATATTTGTCAAGGTAATCTCATAAAAACCTCATTTCCATCTAATTTATTTCATGTTTTACGTTTTTATTTCCCTAATAAGGTCTTGGAGACCTCAAATTTCAATTCTATTGGAATATAATTAGGTTTGTTTCAGTTTTGGGTTATAAATTTCCATATAAACTTCACAAGACTTATGTATGGTGGATTAAAACCATGTCTATTGAAAATGAAGGGAATGATGATGTTTTTTCACAACTCATGACTCTTTAAATATAAGACCATTGTTTCTTATTATTTTGTAATGATGTAATAATTTTTTATAAACCTTATTTAGAATTGATAATATAATATTCCAAAATAAATTAGTTTTTATTGAATATACAATAATGAAAAAGGGTATTCCCTTTCGATCAGGGCCTAAATCTATTTTCAAATGACTATGTACATGAGTTTTTTATATAAATTCTCCAAAGGATATTTAATAGTAACTATAATAACAACGTACATGTTTTAGATTAATAAAATTCTAAAGGTTTTATACTAATATATGATTGCATTCGTGGGAATTTTCCAATAATTTCATGATAATACTTGACCCTGAATTTTTACAAAGTAATTAAATCCTAAAAATGATTTACTTTTATTTTATTTTCTAAAACTGAATATAATGATATATTAATGGTTAATAATAATTATTTTTTTATTGTAACATGTTTATTTAAAATATTTATTTTATATATCTCGTGTAAATAAAATATTTTTAAAAAATGCATTATGTTAGATAATTTTTTTTTCCAAAAGAGATTTTAACAAGAAATGTATTGAAATTTTTTTTCTCAAAATAAATATAATTTTTATTTTTATTATATTGATTGTGGTAATATATAATGATATTATTGTATTTATATTAGGATTGAACTGATTGTTGAATGCATATGGTAGGCCTAGGTTGTGTTTGCAACATGTATGAATTTGTCCCCTAGTATATATTGTGTTCTTTTTAGGGATAATTTCCCTGTTAAAATTGGTGTTATAACATGATTTATATTGAACCCAATGAAACTTATTGATATAATAGGATTTCTATATTTACATAGGTCGAATAATGTTCATTATGTGACTCATAGTTTCATTGGTCCCATAAGTTGGAGTACCATGTCATCTGTTCTGTAACATGATGACATGTGCTATTATTTATTTCATAGATCATGATATATTCATTTTGATGTTGTTTGTTTCATATTTAACTCAATTATTTTTTACAATTTCAATGTTCATTTTTTGTTCTTTCATCAAAGATCTGATATTTTTTTTACATTTATTCATTTTTGTTTGTTTATTTGGGCAGATAGACCTACTGCATATACCTATTTTCATATAGTTTATTACCCTTAAATATGGTTCATTTAATTATTTATGGGTTTAGGATCCCATGATAATGTTTAAAAATTAGATATTTCTATATTTTTATAATTTATTGTTTTTTAAATTTGATAGGTTGTTGGTTATTTTAATGTTGACGTTGAAAGAGTAACCTTTTATAATTTTCATTTATGACTGGGGTATTTTGAAACATTGTTATAATTTTTTTATATTATTATTAATGAAAATTCATTAAAATATATTTATATAAAGAATTTTTAAAAGGAAGAATTATTTTCCATGGATAAATTAAATTTCTGTAATGGTCTAATATTTCACTTTTTATATCAAATGAATAGTTAATTTTTCGTATATAATTTCAAAAAAATTATGGGATTAATTTTTTAAGGGTTAGACCTAGGTTTTGAAGAAGATACATAAATGGAATTTGTTGTCATGAATATCAATATATGTTTAGTTTATGTTCAACTGGGGAATCATATTCATGTGTTCGTTTATCGTTTGGGTATATTTGAGGTGGAATGAGGATGATTCACATTGCGTATTAAGGTAGTTAGTCTCTTCAACTTTGTTTTAGTCTTATATTTTTTTATCTGATGTGTCATTCCAGGTTAGAAAATATAAAAGAGATTTCATTTCAATGTTATATTGATATTGTAATTTATATTTCATTTTATTGTTTTAGGAGGTTTTAGATGAGGTAATTAAAGATTAGCTATTTTTATTTTCTTATATTGATAAATTCATTTCTTTTTAATCTTTTCATATTATGTTTGTATTTATATGTTATGGGAATGATTATCAGATTTATGAAATGGTAATACTAGACTTTTATATGGATGTCCCCTATTTATTATCATGTTTATTAGTGAATTAATTACCTGATAGTTTTTTTGATTCCCATGAACTATTTAAATACTCATGAGGATTGGAAATTCTCTTATGGTATTTAGAGAGCCTTGTCAGGTGACATGTGGGAGAATCTTAGTTTGGATAGGTTCACAGATCGTGTAAATCCATTTTTAACCTTGAAAAATATATCATACCATATTTTCATTGGTCTAAGTTCCAATCATAGAAGTGTTTTATACCTAGAGGGACAACACCATATATTTTTTATAGGATTCTAAAAAAATTACATTTTCATTAAAATTATCCTCAAAATATCTTGCACCGTGGAATGGTATTTCTTGTGGTCTCAATTATTTTCCAAGGAAGGATAAAACAATTTTAGTGGTTATCTTAAAAAGAGAATTAATTTTGAACCTGCCTTTTTTAGGATCATGTTTCATCTGGTCATGTCATTTACAGCCTGTGTTTTGGTTAGCTATGAAATGTTTTAAAATTGAGTTACATTTTGGGGTATATTATAAGGACTTTAATTTGTATAACAATAGGATATATATATATTTATAAAAATCATAGAATATGGATCATTATATGATTATCTTATGTTGGGAATTCATCATAATGACCTAATATACATTTTTTAGAACTATATGGTGATATATCAGAATCTTGAACTAGAGAAACAGTTTTAAGAAAAAACATGTCATGGACGCGAATTGTTAATAATAGAAATAGGAATTTTGAATTTAGTTTTTTCATGGAAGTAATTTTTTGTTTTCCAGTATTCTTCAACCACTCAAAATTCAAACTTAACAAAGAAATATTGGTTTTGATCCCACTAAAGAGTTTCATAGTGTTTTTTAACATATTAATCATATTAAAAAACATCTCCAAAACATAATAAAACATTAAATCTATATATATATATATATAGAATATATATTGATTGTGAATAATATAAATAGAATAAGATAACTAGATGATCCAAAATATTATGTATATTCAAAATAATTTGATCAATATCACTGACTTATAGCAGAAATATACCGTATTGTGATTATATCCATAAATCATAAAAATATCTTGACACTCGAGATGGATCTCTATTAATTAACTATATCCAAAACCAATCTTTATGAATACATCACTGAGATAAATAAATTGTTATTATTGTTTTTGGAATTCTGACTTGAGTCTCAACAAAATGGAATCGAACAAATCACATGGTAATGAATCAATTTATTTATTTCTTTTTCAACTATATATTCTCATACAATATTGATTGGAACATTTTATAAACTTTCAATACATTTTAACACTCTATAACACTTAGTAAATTTTTAATATATTTTTTAAAGTTTAGTAAATAATGAATTAAATCATAGCTCCTAATCATCATTATAAAATAATGAGTAAATTATAGTGATCTATAAGATAGATGAATTGGATAAATTACCACACATTATCATATGGCATGATAATACCACACATGAACAACCATGAAATACTATCATAATGAATTACATGGTGATCACAATGACAGACCACACTTTGGTCAAATGTAACCAATAAAGGTAGATTATTTATATTAAAAATCCATCAGGATTATTTAAATAACGATATTAAAATTGATTGTATATCATTAATACATTTTTATCAATTACTTGGTATGTTTGGTGTAAAAATAATGACACTTTTCTCTTTCGAATTTATCTTGATATGTTAACTCAAAATACTATAAAAATCAATATAATAATGACATGTCTGAATTATTGAACATATAACATCAATAAATATAATATATAAGAATCATGTGAAGAAATATAAGAAAGGGTGAGATATTTAAAATAATCACTTTTTAGAATTTGTTATGAAATAATTCGATGTAACCAAAATTAATTAATGAAACATAAAATTATTTTTTAAATAGAATTATGGACAATATGAGGGGCCAAGAAGAAAATTCTTATTTTATATTCAAAATTTACAAAATATACATTAATGGAATGCAATAATGTTGACATAGAATAGAAATATCCAAAACAGTGTGTTGATGTTTCCCCTATAAATATATATTTTATTAGGTAATAATAAATATGAGAATTTTTTAATGAAATAAAAATATAAAAATAAAAAGAGAAAATATAATCAATTTATTGATAGTATATAATAAATTTAATAATATTGTAAAATAAAAAAAAAACTCAATGAAGGATAATGAGTAAGAAATATCATTACCTTAACTCCCAATAGGCCTAAACATTATTTATTTAATTATATATATAGAATTAGTCTGTTAATAATTTATTAAAATACAATATTTATATTTATAAAAATAATTTTTAATAATCCAAATCCCTAAACTATATAATCACATGTTTGTTCGTATATAATGATATTTGGTTATTAGTATTTCAAAATATTCTAAAACTGTTTTAGTATGGTAATCTAAATCATTGGTAAATTTTAACTATATAATATATAGAATTATAAATTTACAAGAATCATATTTTTTAAATATTTAATTTAATAATATATCAATTCTATATTAGGTGTGGTTCCAGTTCTCAAGAAGAAAATACATAAAATCCTTATTTTAGTTAACTAAACTAATCATAATGTTTTGTATTATAAATAGAATTTGCACGAGTTTATCTTATAAATAATTAATAAAACTGTATAAATTACTCATTAATTTTCTATATTCAAATTACCTAATTTTTTTTGTAATATTCTATGATGAATATTTTTTTCATAATCCATATTGGTTGAAAAACATACAAAAACATGAATATGATATATATAATGGATTAGTAATAGTATGATGTCATTTTTAAATAATATCCTTTTTAACAAGTGCAATATTGATATTAAAATATTAATATTTTGGAAAATATCATTCATTATGAATGGTTGTGATAATTTGAAATTAAAATAAGGAAACAAAATCATTACTTCTAGGGGAGAATATTGACTTTTAAAATAGGAATTTTCATTTTTATTGGGGACTTAGCTTCTATTATTTTAATAGTGGGATTAAAACATGATAAGTAAATGAATAAAATATAATTTAAATAAATAAATTCAAATAATTATACATTAGTTTTTAGATCAATGGGTAGAGGAATGTCCCTATTATTCATGAGAATCAGTGCTATTTTAGAAAATACGAATTAATTTTTTTTAATGATATGTCATTTTGAATGAAAAGTATCCTATAAATGGAAAATAAAATAGTTTTTCCTTGAATTAAATATAAAACTATGTCTAAAGATAATGTTTTTTAATTTTTCAGAAAATTATATCTTATTTTTTCCATTATATATTATTTATTGTGATTTTGAGGGTTGATTTAGTAATTTTGATGTATAAATATCAATAATATTTTATAAATTAATTTAAATAATTTAAATAATATATTTTTCATAAAATAATTTCTATTTTATCATGAAAATATTTATAACATATGAAATTTAAAACTTTAGAATGTTTAAGATGACATGTTTTGATTTTAATATGTTGAACCAACACTTCATCAATGATACGTGAGTGTTTATATAAGTATCTTGACATATGAATGAATTTTCATTTATTAGATAATATTAATATTATATTTTGAGAGATTCATATCTGTATACACCATTCATATGTTTTAAAAAATTTACATTACAATTGCTTTATAATTTTTATAACGGGTAGCATTATTCCAGTTGAACTTAATATCTAAATATAAAGAGTGTAAATGTGTTACATAACCTAAAAATAATTCAAATTCATAAACTAAACATAATATATATATATATATATATCCCATTCCAACATGTTTTATACCCTTATCACTTGATCACATATTTTCTAGAATATATGCAATAATATATTTTAATGTTCAATTTTAACATGAACTTATATTTTTTGGAAAATTAAAATTAAAATATATCCCCCATATTATACAGAAATCAAATATAAATATTTAATTAAAATGTTTATTTATAAAATTACATATAAATTAAATAAAAACTGAAATATTTTATATAATCACTTATCATAATACTTTTTTAAAAAATGTGATTATACATGACAATAACTATTTTCATTCATTCCATGTTATTTATAATTTTTTTAAAAAAATAAATCCGACATAAATTACCATCAATATTGAAATTTAATACATTAAATATTTGAATAATAATAAATCAAAATGAGAACCATTATTTATATTTTAAATAAAATATATTAAATATTCTAGAGGTATCATAAATATTTATAATGTAAAAATATTACATAATTAATCATATTTAATTTATATAATTAATCATATAATTAACATCATAACTAAAATTTTAAAAATATTATGTCAAAAACTACAATAGATATATAAAAAGTACCTTCAAAATTGGTACCTCCAATATTAATATATGATAACATTACCCATTTCTCTTTAGATATATAATTTTACATGTATCACATCCAGCCTTCCATTATTTTACATTACTATTATTCAGTGACACGATCTCTAGTATTTATTCTTGGATATGTTTGATTTTGGGAATTTGAGAGGTCAAAAGTGTGTTCAGGAGTACTGAACAAGGTTTTCAAAAATAGGGACAACATGGGTCTTTTGTAGGTCCACTGAGGAGTACAGAATAGGCAACTAGTTATTAACTAGCCCAAATTGACACCCCACAACTCTGGTGGGAATACGAACTCGATGGTGGGCTCATGGAGTTTATTTTTTTACAGGGGTATTACTGTAATATAATTTTTAGTCCCTATTTTATATTTATCATCATTACCATTAAATTAATTATTTTTTTATGAATTTATTGGTATTTTATTGTTTGGTTTAGAATTCTCTCTCTCAATTAATGGTCGTTTGAAGTGTTGTTTTTTCTATTTTGGTTCTTACTATAACTAATATCTTCATCCATACCATAGAACCTTATTTACTCATTTTTATTATTTATTGAACCCCTATATTATGAATTTGAGGCTACTTTATAGCTCATGGTATCTCTTTCTTGAATTGATTATTGATCCTTAACAATTTGAACTTGTTAGACAAGAGGTATCTTGTCTTAAGATATACATTAAAGACTTGAAAACTAATCCCATCTGTATATGATGTGAAAACACACATAAATAATGTGTTATTGGAATTTTTTATTTAATAATTTACATTTTTAACACTAAATTAAATGTGTTAAAATATATCACAGTCCTCAAGTAGTGTATGGATGTGTAAAGATTGGGACTGTGGCCCCCTGAGTAAGATGCACAAACGAGTGAAATTTTAATTTTAATTAATATGGTAACACAAAGAGTATAATATATAATATTAATGATTAATGAGTTGTAAATAAGTATATGTTTTACCATATATAATAGATTAATTAAATAATGATTATCATTTACTTCTAATAAAATTTTATTCGATGATCTCTTTGTAAATGTATCTTTAATGGGAGATTTCTAATGAAATGATGAAATTGTTCTTATGAATTGTTTAATATGTTACTATTAAATTAAATACAATGACATTTTTATTTTATATTGTTGGGGTAACATGGACATTGGTCCATGGAAATGGTTTTTCCCATATTATATTGTATATTTTTTGGGGAATTTAGACGTACTAACTCAGATATAGAATTAACCATTATTATTATGGATTTTTGGTGGACTATGGACCTTTCCATTTGAATATAGAATCTCCCATTGTTATAATACATTATTAGGGGACTATAGATTTGTTTCATTTAATCTAGAGTTTCCTATTAACTTATTATGCAGCCATGTTACTAGTTACACTATTACTAGGATCTTGTGTCTCTAAATATATAAAATTATTTATGATTAGAGTACTATAGAAAGAGATATATGCCATTTTCCAAAATAGGAATGGATATATTGGGATTCCATCATAGAAATTAGGGTTAAATCATATATATTATTCTTTTTTTATTAAAAAATAATTATATTTATTTTCACATCAATATGTACTTTTCCTCATACTAGATCTCATTTTGACCCCATCGGTGGTGGCTCACTTATTTTTTCTCAAACCATTAATTGGCCTCAATTGGAATATGAGTATACATCACTATTTCAAGTAAGGTAAACCAAAGAGGAACATGTGTTATATTATTTATATCTAAAGATATATTTCAAAAATAGATGGTGGGATTAAGAGTAATCTCGAAACCATTTTTATTTTATTACCATTTAGTATTATGTAATTTTTTTAATAAAAAAAGTATATCATTCTTATGTTTCATAGAGTTATTAGGTTTTTTATTATATTTTTATGTATATTTTTGTTGTTATGTGATTTATGTTATTTTTCAGATTTATAATGTTATTTTTAATCTAACCATAGTGTATACTCACCCCATAGTAATCTTTAAGACCTTAACCGCTCGTCTACAACCACTAGAATACGAAGATGTCTTCTTGGGGAGATGTAGCGACTCAGGAAGATTATATATGATTAAATTGAGTTATGGAGTATATGAACTGGAATCATTGAATTATTTTCTTTTTTATTACTATTTGGTATTCAAATAAATTAGATATGATATTTTTAAAAATTGGTATATAACACATTCATCAGAGTATATAACCCACACATGAGAAAGATCAATGTTACTTGCGGTGAAAATTTTGGTTTATGATTATTTATTTTTAGTTGATTTAAATATTTTCACATAGAATTATACAATATATATTTTATGTATAATAATTATTTAATTTTAAACATGGATTAGTATAACATCAGGGTTAATGTTCATAAATTATAATATGCAAAGAGGGATTAAAAATAGATGTAGTTTTAATTATGATAATACATAAATTAAAAAGGGGTTTTCATTATAATTTGAATATTTTAAGAGACAAATAATATACTATTAACAATATTTGGAATTTTCATTATTACTATTTTATGAATTCAAATAATATGGTTAATGTCAACTGTTTGAAATTATATTGAAATTCATAAAGTATGAACTATATTAATAAGATAAGAGGTCTGTGATGAAAATGTCTATCCGACTATTAAAATTGAGCCTCTAGGGGGCCTACAAATTTCTAAAAATAACTAGTGCCATGTGAGATTATTTATGGTTATTATTTCAATTGGGAGAGGGCCTCCATGGGTAATGCCAAAGATTTCAAACATCATCAACATGTTTCAACTGTAATACACACATTCCATTTATATGGATCGTGGCTACTATGTAGATGATGTATGAGTGGAGTCAATATAGACCATAATAGATTATATAGACTTCCCAAGAAGGTATAATTAATCTTCCAGCTTATATGCTTTAGTTGTAAGATTAACAACATGGAGATAATTTTGTATTGGAGAACCATCACCTAGGAATGATCTCGATGGACATCCAAAATTTTATTTTTTTTTTCATTTCATTGTTGATAATTATATGGTTGAAAAAGATAGTTATTTCATTGACCTAGAAAAAATAGTTATGTTTTTTATGTATTAATCCTTTCATTTCACACATCAGTGATTTTCTAAGGATTTTTCTTGGGGTTTAGGTGGATATAGTGAAGTGTGTTTTTTATGGCATTATGTTTGGGATTAGACCATTGTTGAATGTATTTATCTTCAATAACCTTCATGAAATCACTAATTACTACCTACCTACTAATGAGACCTTGAAAGTGGACAAAATTGGACCAAATGATTCATCTATAAGTGTTGGTAATGGATCTTTTGGAAATTATGAAATATTTATTTTAGAGTATCTATTAGGTTATCAGTTTGAAAATATTTAAAGGATGTAGGTTTTTGATTTCGGGTTGTAACCAAATGTGGTGTTATCTATCTGAAAAGTATGGATAAAAGTGAACTCATTGTAATCAACCACCTGTAGATTTTAATAAATGTGAAAATATGTAAAATATAAAGAGGATTGGTAGGATCCCTTCATGCATTTCCTTTAAAAATAGATTTAGAATGACCTAAAATTCTGTAATGGGATAAGTTCCATTATCTATTTTTTGTAGTTGGTTTTATACATAATTTACATGATGAGGTGAAGGACATGGAACCCTATATCCAGAGATACAAAACTTATAGACTAATGTAATTTCGGGGGAATAGTCTAAGACTGACAATCAAAGGTAGGATAGATTCAGGCAGTGAAACCTACTCCAATTGAATACGCTGTTGAACCTACCACAACAAAATGTATAATTATTATTTCTTCTTTGTAAGTTATTATTTTATTTGATAGGGTACTCCCCAAATATTTTTATGGTTTTTGATTCATTAGCAATTTAGGGAGCATTGTGAATTCTAATTTGGGGTTATGATCCTAGGTATTTCATTTGGTAAGTGGTATGTGAAAATAAATTACTATAGGGAATACTCCATTGACGCTAGTAGTAATATATTCTTTTGTAATTAAATTTTTTCTAAGATATATGAGAACATTTAGATTCTTAGAATGAATTGGTTAGTACCATATTATGACTGTATATATTTTTTTCACTTGTGGATATCATTCACATCAACTAAATGGAAAAGTCAGGTCAATGAAGGAGAGTTGAATTTGATGGTAGGGTATTTAGGATCTTGTTATTAGTGGTTGGAAGAATAATGGAACATTTAACTAGGATCATATTACATAATTATATAACATAATAGGATGTATAACCTCTAGATTTTGATCAATTATGAGATTCCATTCATTATTATTTATCATGACTTCTTCCTGACAGGGAGGCGTGGATCACTATAAAACTCATCTTATGGTTGGAGCCATCATCAATTTTCCTATATCGAATGTCTGAAGTAGAGTATCAGGAAATCTGTCATCAGTTATTAGACCTAGAATCCAAAGTATTTTTCTTGATGAGTACATCATAATAGGGATAACATGTATTCTTATCTGAGAAGTCTAATAGATAACTTTGTTTGTGAGTGGATTATTAGAGGCTGAACATGGAGAGGTTTATGAATCTATATCCACATCCATATATAGATGATTTTTGAACAACATAGGGTTTCCCATTTGTTTCCAATGATTAAAAACACATTTTGATATCACTAATTGATTGTTATGCCTTTAGACATACCATATTCTACCATTGTAAGAAATTATGTCATATTGGACTACAAGGTCATTCCATTAAATGTGATGAATGTTCCTATGGTGTTTATGAGATTGATTAATTGGGGATTCCACCCAATTTTTTGGATAATTTATTGGAACATTTTTTATAATATTCTAATTTATTATATTCTGATGGAGGATCTCATATGATATCGTGAGAATATTTTAGAAACCTTAACCAAGAACTTTCTATAAGTTAGTATATAAAATTTCAATTTTGGAATGACCATGTACACTTTATACAACATTTGATATCGGGAGTTGTATTGTTAGTGGAACATATGATGGTGGGGGAAATAGTTACTTAGGAGTGGTCAGTTAACATTTTTTAGATTCATCGACTTTTGTGTTTGAAAACTTATTACTGAATATTAATTTTGGAAATTTCTATTTTGGAAGAATTTACGAAGAATATTATCTAGAAAAAATAGATATTCTTATAATACCAAACTTATGAGATCACCATTTAAGATATTAATGATGTTTGACCATAGAAATGATTATGACTTTACCTGAACTGGGTATGGTGTTTACATTATTTTTTAATACATATATAGTCATGTTATGAACTTAATTATTTAAAATCGGATATATGGTTTCATATGGATCAAAATAATTATGTCTTAATGAGATTAATTATCCATGTAATAACTCCAAGCATGTTGCTGTTTTCATGTAGTGAATTTTTGTTGACAATATCTGTTGGGGAAAAGGTTTGAGTTATATAATGACTATAAGATCCTAAAATTAGTTTTCTTTCAATATGATTTAATTTTTTTACAAAGGATAATGGTTTTTACCTAATTTAAACTGTTTTAGGGATAGTAGGTAACAGAAAAAAACAATATTGTGGATGATGATTTGAGAACGATGACTTAGGCTCTGGTTGTGAAAGGGTCCAAAATTGAGTGATAGGTGATGAATCATATTTATTAGATATTATAGGATATTTATGAATCACTAGGCAAAGAAACACATAAATCCATATCCATAACACCATCAATACATTGTATGATAATGGAAAGGAAACTATTAGATCTTGGGTATATTTTCTTGATTAACTACATATATAGTGGTGAGATTCGTTGAGATTGGACCATTGATGATGATGAAATTATTCATGTCCATGTATTTATATTAGTTCCATAAAATATGTGTAATTAGTTAATGGGGGGGTGGGTTAATTATTTAGTGTGGGAGGTTTAATATGGACTTACAAGATTTATCATGACAATATTTGGGAGAAATAGTGCCTTGGGATGATGAAGGGGTTAATAGGTTTTGTCTTTTGGTTCCCCACCATTTTGTAGGTAAAGAATGATATCTAGTAGCCCACTAGTCCCTTATATACTTTTCCCAAACCTATGTTGAGATACTATGATGTATCTATATAATTAATTTATTATTTACTAATGATTCCATAAAAATTATGATATAAGGGTCATCATTGATAATTTTACTAAAGTATCTAATTACATAACAATTCAGGATACATTCACTATGAATGAGCTAAGAGAGGTATATTATTAAGAGATGATGAATTTATATTGTTTACAAAAATATATCTTTTCATGCTATTATTCTTGTATTATATTCACTTCTATAATTGGTTACATAATGAACTTCATATGCAAGTAAAAATGTTTACTTTATACCATCCATAGAATGCCAAACTATTTTGGTATACTACTCATATTAAAGAAGACTTGTTTAGATAATTCATATTGTACATTATTGGTTTATTGGAAAAATTAAATGGCCATTGAGTAATTAAACATTAATAATAGTTTCCAATATTCTATTTATATGGAACCATTTGATGTTTTTTAGTGTTGACGTTTATGTTCACCATTATGTTGGTATGAGTTAGTGAGTCTGTAGTTATATTGAAATGCCTCGTGTAGATGAAATCTTATCATTTTCAGTATATTAGGATATGATATGGAACCACCTATATTAAGGTGAAGTGTTATGATAATCATAAACTATGGTGTTTAGAGTTTGAGGTTAATGTCTAGGTACTTCTATGGCAATCTTTGTGGTTAGGTCACCACCATATTTAGAACTAAGGAATTTTTTAACCAATAATATTTGGATATTTGATCACATTGAGTGGATATGTTTAATTGCTTAGATATTCACAATTCTATAATTATATTGGTTCTATGTATATTGTTTTTATGGATCAAGTCTTTTATTATATCCCTTTTATCCATTAAATTCGATAAAAAAAACATGATATTGAGTTTTATAATGATGTTCCTTTTGAGGATTATCTTAATAGTCGAATATAGTGGATTATCCATACTTTAGAATATAATTTCCTTAGTTTGAACATATTTGTGTCACTATAACACCTATGAACATATATAGGGAAATGAATATGATAGTAGGCCAACTGGCCTAAATTATTCAATAATTATTCCAAGAGATTCTTGTGGGGGTTTCATGGGGATGAGATTCTATATGGTATGGAAATTTAAAAACAATGTCTTATCCCTTTAGATACGATACTATAACACCACATGATTTCATATTACGTTATCTCATTAAAGTAATTGAATAGCTTGTTCTACACGCGACACCAAGTTCGAAAACACCACAACTTACCAAACTAGCCATACAAAATACTAATGAATAATATTAAATGAATTTTTAATCTTATATACCCTATATAATTTTAACATCTATATTATGTGTTTATTATACATAATATGATAACAAATTCATATTTTTCGATAAAATAAGTAGTTTTAAAATAATGAAATTTTATTGCCTTTTAATGGAGAACCCTTATTAAAAACGATATTTTACAATTTTATATAATTGATTTAATGAAAATAAATTGTTCATTATATGTGGGACACAAATAATTAGTTTGGTTAAATTTTCGGTACTTTTCTGAAATCATTCATATTTTGATGAATTGTGAAAAAATACTATGTTTTAATTGAAATCAACTTTTTTAATCGAACTAATTTATTGTATAAAATTATCCATTTAATTTTATTAAGTATAATTAGATTATATTTTTATCATTTATTACAATTTAGGTCATTATAATTAATTTCTCATTTTAATTTGGCATAAACACATGTCAATCTTTTAGTAGTTTTTCATTTTTAAAAAATCACCTTTTGGCTTTGAAAACCAGAATTAATATCAAATTAATTATTTACACTTATATTTTTATAATTTTTAAAAACAGAATTCAATTTTAAATTAGAAATATCAAAAATATCTTATGGTGAATTTTTGGTATTTTTCTGAAAACATTCAATTTTTTATGAATAGTGAAAAACACAACGTTATTGTTTAAAATTGACTTTTAATTTAAATAATTAATTAGTTATTTATATTTATTTTAAGTGAAAATAGATATATAATACCCATATTAGTTAAATTTAATTCTTTGGAGTCATTTAATAATTAAAATATATGTATATATTTTTATTGAACTTTTTACCGTCTTTTACCCACATTCCAGATGCATTTGCAAATTTGCATAAAAATTAATTTTACCGCTTCCATGAGTTGAATTTAAAAAATTAGAGAGACCCAATTGATATCAGTAAGTAAAACATGGTTCAATATGATAAATATAATTGTTGGTGAATAGTAAGTTTTGACTTTTATTTACCACGGTTAAAAGTAAACAGGGTAATTAAGGGTAAAAATGATACTATAATTACCTAAAAACATGACCTAATTCAACTTGATAAGTGTAATTCGACCAAAAACAATCTTAGATATAAAATATGATTATTTTTGGGTAGGAGCCCAGATCTTCTTGTTGGTTATGTTTTTCCTTTCTAGTCGTTTTTAGGAAAAAGTGGAAATTATGGAAATTTTCAAAGTACATGCCGTGTACTTCCTTGCCGCATGCAACCGGGTGCAGGGCGTATAACAGCCATGCACACGGCCGTGTGGGGGTGTTTGGAGGCTTCTTAAAGCAGAGTACGGGAAAGGAAATTACACGCTGTGTACTCCAAAAGTACATGTCGTGTACTTTTTTTCATTAAACACACTGGGGTCGCGTCTAACAGATAGAAACCAGTTCTTCTAGGTTTTGTTCGTCCGAGAGTGAAAAGAATCTACAGATCTTCAGAGATCCCCCAAGCATCCGTCCGCCCCCCAAATCAATTTTTGTTGATTGGGTTGGAATAACAGCGGTAAACTCTCTCTTCTTCTAGATCATTGTTTCCCAATTCCTCCTCTTTTCCATGTTATCGTGAGTTGAACGTTTTATTTGTTTTTGTATATCTAAGGAGTTATAAGGATATTCAAGCCTCATGGTTCAAGTATATTGATCTCCTAACCCCGAGGTAGGTGGTTTGTGCCTTTCTATTTAAATTCATTAAATATTTTGTGCAAATTCCACCAATACCTTCGAACGGGTTATTGCATGTTTACTATTTGAGCCCAATTATTTGACTTCTTTTCTTATATGCTAGAGTATAAAATATTTTTTGTAAATAGGGTGAATTGTTGTGATTTGGTTGTGTTGCCCATGCATGTTTACCTGTTTGGATCATTGGGTCCTATTTTCCTATTAGGATTCATATTTATATTCCATGCCAAGTATTTTAGAATGGTATGACTGTAGTTCTAAAGTGATGATATGCCATAAAATGCAAGCCAAGTAGTTATTGAAGTTTACCTTGGCCGTTACACGCACTATACTTATTTGATTTACATAGGGCCGTGAGAACCTAGTGTAGTAGACCACATAGAGATTGGATGTAAGTGCACCTCTAGAGTGACTTTTAAATTAAGATGTGAGACCACAGAATAATTGAAATTGAGTTCTTCCTCAGAGTTTCTATACTTCCTTGAGGCGGGCCACAGGGGGAATGAGACAGTGAGTGCTTCCCTAGAGCGCCTTTAGTACGATACGAGACTATAAGGGTAATTGACAGTGAGTACTTCCCCAGAGAGTCTATACTTTAGCAGAACCAGAGGGGTGAGACTGTGTGTGCCTCCCATAGGGTTTCTAGTGATTTTTGGTTGATCTAGAGGGGTTTGGATGTTAGAAAAACCCATAGGGTTACCTGTTTGTTCATTATTTCTTGAGTAGCTGTTTTACCTATTTGCAGATTAGATGCTTGAGATTGTGGATTGTTTACTGTTTAATATATTCTTGTTTATTGTATTCTATTATTTTACCTGCCATATAATCACTGACAATTAGGAACAGATATCGTGGTTGTTTCCTGCTAGGATTTAGTCTCACACCCAGTTTGGGCCATGCCTTTGGGCCCAAAAAGATTGTATTGCTGTAGGTATAGACAAGGGTAAGCATCCTTTGACTTCTGGTACTTGACATGCTATGGATCTGGAGAGCGCAAGACCATGCTTAGGCTTGCGATGTTGAGGAGTTTCTCATCTGTGTTTCTTTTGTACATTGGTTTTTTACTGCACTCATCATTGGGTCTTGTTTGGATTCTATCCTAGGGAAATATGTATCATGCATCATTTATATAAGTGCTCATTTTCTTTACAATTCTAGTCTTCCGTTGTTTACTCTTGTCTGGATGTTTACAACTTCCAATTTTTTTTATTTGTTTCTCTCCCATTGTGTACCCTTCCAATAAGGTAATAGTTTCCCCACAATCACACCCAAAGCTCTCGCTTCTAGTCAGTAGCCTCTGAAGTTTAGGGAAACACACTTGAGGCCATGTGACCAACCGGGTACAGGTCTCCTATGGGTGGCTTCCGGAACCGGGAAGTTATAAAGTGGTATTAGAGGGATTATTTTCTCTTGGATTACTGTTTGGAGCCTATAGTCAGGGATAGGACGGAATAGGTACTTGGTAATAAGCTTTTCCCGGGTATATCTATCCCGCGTATAGGGAAAATCCACACTACCTCGTTTATTTCAATATTACTGGTTTTCAATTTTATAGTTGATTTGATTTCATTGTTGGGCGATTCACATGTTTTCTATTGTTACCGTTGTTGTTATTACGGTTCTATTTCTGTCACAACCCAATGAGATGATGGTATTCCATCTCATGAATCATATAGGAACTTGTTAGAAATCACATGTCATGCATTGTTTATATTCCATCTAGGATTCATTTGTGATTCCATGTTATTGTGATAGAGGTTGTGTAGACTACGCATGCTATTGTGATAGATGCTTGATAAAATACCTGATATTTGATAAGTCTTTGTTGGAGTAGTGCTTTGTCTGGATGCATGCCAAACATTGGTTCTTGAGGTGTTATGGGCCCTCATGGACCAGAATTTGGTGAATCATCACTTTATTTCCTTGTTATAACTTGTATAAGAATCCAAACATTGATTTGCAGGGAGTATGGACCCTAACAGATCAAAATTTGGCACCTTCAATGTTTGATTCTGTGTTTTTCTGGGCTCTGGAGCAGTTTCTAAGGATACTGTCTGGAAAAAACTAGAATAAACAGTGTGTAATATATGAATACACACCGTGTAGTTTCAAAATTGTGTCACTGACTGTGTGGGCATGGACATAGTGTTGTGAAACAAATCTTGTATAAACATGCCTTGTATAGTACGTACATGCTGTGTTGTAGTGGCCATGTGTCTACCCGTGTGACTAATGAAACAGATGGATGAAACTTCGTTTTTAAATGTTGTGTCCTGATTTCACACGCCGTTCCGCGTATCCTAGGTACCTGGTCGTGTCACAAACAACAGGGGTCGATGTTATCTTTTATTAGTATACAACGTGTTTGTTTGGAACATGCCATGTAGTGTAACCTGGGTTCACAAGCCATGTCACTAACAACACCAGCTAGGTGAAGCTTGTCCAGTACATGCTATGACTACCTTGAACTCGCCATGTAGTTTTGTCTTAGGAGAGCTGTGTGGCTTAGCCGTATAGAAGGACCAGTGAAGGGGAATAGGATTTAAGTACACACTGTGTGTTTTGAGAACACACCGTGTGTTTGGGGTGTTACATGAGCAATTTAGAAAAAGGTACATGCCCAGGTGAATGACTTCAGTGAACACGCCATGTAGGTAGTTTACATGCTGTGTAATCTTTTTTTGTAAAACATGAATGTTTTATTCCTCTTTTTCCCCACTTAAACTCCTTGTTTTCATTACTTGATAATCTTGATCTAAGGTATGCATTTGACCTTGCAGAGTCATGCCACCGAGACATCCTTCGGCCATTCTTCCAATGCAGGGTAGTGGTCAGGCACCAGATATGGAAATTTAAGGACTTCTTGCAGATTCTCCTGTTGTGCCAGCCGTGGAACCAGAAGTGATACCAGTTACGGGTGCTGATGCACAGTTTAGGGAAGGAATTCTGAGGATGCTGTAGACCTTCCAGAGAGCACCGCCTCCATCCCCGTCTATGGATGACATAAAGTGGGTTTTCAAGCAGCAGCATCCTCCCACGTTCTTAGGGGAAATAGGACCACAGGATGTAGATTCATGGAAAGAATCCATGCTGATGATCTTTGATAATCTGGAGACACCTACTGAGAGGAGAGTCAAGATCACTTCCTATATTCTACGGGATTCCGCCAAGAGATCGTGGGATGTAATCTCACAGGTGGGTTGTCAACAGGTTATGGCTTGGGAGGTGTTTCAGCACGTCTTTTACGACTAATTCTATCTAGAGTCCATGAGGGCCGATCGAGCACAGAAGTTCATGAGTCTGGAGCATGGTACTCTTTCAGTTATGGAGTATTCCTCTCGTTTCACCGAGATTCAGCATTTCACACCACTCTAGGGCGGATATGGGTTGTTCGTGGCAAGGAAGTTTAAGGATGGTTTCATACGGGTGATCAGATTGCAAGTGAATATCTTCAGCTTGACTTTCATTTCTTCCATCGTCAACCAGACGCTGATTACGGAGCGCAATTTGAGATATTACAGAGCTGAAAGTTAGGAAGGTTCTGCGTCTGGAGTTGGTGCCTCGCCTACTGTTAGCAGGAAGATCCGTAGGGAGTCTACATGTGGGGATCCGAGGCAGCGAGTCACATCTTCATGTAGTTAGGAGGTATTCTACCAGTGTGGAAGGGCTGGTCATATGAGGCAGCAGTTCCAGAGGGATAAAGTGGAGTGTCGATCTTGCCACAATATGGGTCACCTTCATCATATTTGTCAGGTTTTCTCACCAGCAGCTGGTGAAAAAGGGTTCTTCTATGACTCCTCATTCTGGAGCAGTGCCACTAGTTTCTCACCATTCAGGGAACTGGAGTTTTTATAGATGTTTAGGCCGAGGTGGAGGTCGAGTCCGTGGTGGTCAGTCACTGGTCTATCAGTGATAGTTGAGCGGATTAACTCAGAGTGGTTAGGCAGGATCACATGGCAGTGGTATAGGTTAGAAATTTGCAGTGGAGCAGACATAGCAAGAGAAGGATCTGGACCCTCTACAGTTCGAAGTATGATCTTAGATTCCTCAGTTTTATATTCTGCTCTTTTTCTATATTGGTGTTACGCATAGAATTATATCTGTCACTGTTTTGTAGAGCCTTGGGCTCTATATCTTTCTTTCTGCTGATGTTTTGACACTATAAAATCTGTTGGGGACAAGAACATCTGGTGTAAGTTAGTGCATGGAGCACCCTCTTGAGGTTGGTGGCTATCACTTCATTTGGTATCTATATGTTCTAGAGATTACATGCTTTAATTTCATTCATAGAATGGACTAGCTAGTTCCCTTCTAGGAAGTCATCGACTATTATCACCAAATGGTGAGTTTAATATCACCAGAGGGTGGATCTTTTCTTTAAAAGGGAGAGTGGGATGTCCAGACGAGCAGAGCAGTTCCAGAGAATCATGGGTTGCGAGCAGTTATAGCCCAGGTTTCTAGTCATTATCTAGATGACCATGGGACTTCACAGTTAGAATTTCCGGTAGTGGTGGATCGTTTCTGAGATGTCATTCCAGAGGACTTTTTAGATTAGCCTAGAATTTTCTATCGAGCTCATGCTAGGAGAGGTACCAGTGTCCATTCCTCCTTGTAGGATGGCTACACCTGAGTTATAGGAGATTAAGAAGTAGTTGGAGGATTCGCCTGCAAAGGGTTTAATCAGACCCAATACTTCTCACTTGTGTTTTCTTGTCATATTTATGATGAAGGCAGATGGTACCCTTAGTCTTTGTGTGTATTATCAGAAGATGAACCAGTTGACGGTAAAAAACTGATACCCATTGCTGAGGATCGATGATCTCATTGGACAGATTCGATGAGCCAGAGTATTATGGAAGATTTACTTGAGTTCCAGTTATCCTCAGTTGCACGTTAGACCATCAGATATACCTCTTGAAGTCTTCAGAAGTAGGTATGGTCTATACGAGTATATAGTTATTCTGTTCAGTCTCACAAATGCGCCCACAGTTTTCATGGCACTGATGAACTGAGTGTTTCATCCATAATTGGATTCCTTCATGGTTTTCTTCGTGGACGATATTTTGGTGTACTCTCACACTCGACACAAACATGCTACCCATCTGGAGATCGTTTTGAGTACACTGAGGGAGCATCAGTTATTTTCTAAGATCTCAAAGTGACATTTTTGGATAGACCAGATTCACTTCTTGGGTCTTGATATCTTGGAGTCAGGTGTATCAGTAGACCCATAGAAAGTGAGAGATGTAGTTTCCTAGGAGCAGCCAAAGAACAACTTTCAGGTGCGGTGTTTTATAGGGCTGGATGGATACTAAATACGCTTTATACAGGACTTTTCACACTTAGTAGTTCCACTGATAGGACTAACCAAGAAGGGTGCGAAGTTATTATGGTCAGATTCTTGTGAGTTAGCCTTTCAGGATTTGAAAGGGAGGTTTACTTTATCACCAATACTAGTCTTTCCAAAGTTGGGAAAGAGATATATTGTTTGTTGTGATGTTTTAGGTATCAGGCTGGGAGATGTTTATATGCAGGGAGAAGGCGTCATTGCGTACGGGTCTCGGCAGTTGAGGCAACATGAGACGAACTATCTGACGCATGATCTGGAGTTGGACGCTGTTTTTCATGCCTTACGCGGTTGGAGACATTATCTTCTGGAAGATAATTTTTTGGTTTTCAACGACCACAAACTTCTCAAGTATATTTTCACTCAGCGTGATTTGAATTTGAGACAGTGGAGGTGGGTTGAGTACCAACAGTCCTTCAACTTCAATCTCGCCTATATGATTGGGAAAGGTAACACTATTGCTGATGAATTGTGCATGAGGACTCAGAAAATGGAAGTTTGAGAAGCCATTAGTGACTGGTAGCTTATGGCTATGTTCTCAAAGATGCATGACAGGCAGGTGCAGACTTTTCTATCTTCGGTTGTTATTACCTGTACCCTTCCTGATTGAGTATGAATGAGGTAGCTATCAGATTCTGAAGGCATAGTCCTATAGGAAAGCGTTCCAGGAGAGGACCCTATTTCTAGGTGGACCATATGCAGGGATGAGATCTGGCGTTTCCAGAGACGCTTATGGGTGCCAGAAGATATACGCAAGGAGAAGATGCATGATTTTTATTCCTTAGTTTGGGATGTTCATCCTGGTGTCACCAAGATTTATCGTGATCCGCACTGTCAGTATAGGTGGCCAGGTATAAATAGGGATGTTGCTCGGTTTTTCATGATATATTCCACTTTTCAGTTAGTAAAGGCAGAGCATGAGTGTCCATCAGGGCTTCAACATCAGTTACCCATTCCAGAGTGGAAATGGAATGATGTTGCGATGGAATTCGTGACCGGTTTACCAGGATCACCTCAAAGGAATGACACAGTTTGGTTGTCATCAATAGGCTTACAAAGGTTGATCACTTTTTTCCGATCAAGGAGACCTATAGTGTTGATGAGATAGGGCGGTTGTATATCCATGATATTTTACATCTCCATGGAGTTCCACACTCTATTGTTTCAGACAGAGATGCATGTTTTACTTCTCGGTTCTGGCGGGGGCATCAAAATGCTTTAGATACACATGTGCTTTTGAGTGCAGCATACCACCCCCAGAATGATGGCCAATCCGAGTGTACGATTCTGATGCTTGAGGACATTCTCTGAGCATGAATTTTGGAATTTGGAGGTTCCTAGGAGAAGAATATACCTCTAGTGGAGTTTTCCTATAACAATAGATTTCAGGCAACTATTCAGATTGCACCTTATGAGGCCTTGTATGGTATGCCATGCCGATAACCCTTATGTTGGTTGGAGGTAGGAGATGCAGCTTTTCTGGGACATCGTCTTGTTCAGGACACCATAGAGTAGATAGAGTTGATTTGGAAGAGGATAGCTACTGCACAGTCTCAACAGAAGTCATATGTGGATCAGCGGAGAAGACCTTTGGAGTTTGAGTTTGGGGATCAAGTTTTCCTTAATGGCATATTGTGGTTTGGTCACAGAAGGATCAGAAGGTAGGGTAAGCTTTCACCAATGTATGTCAGGACATTTTAGGTAAGGGAGATAGTTGGGCCGGTTGCCTATCTATTGCAGTTACCTCATAGGTACCAGGATATGCACGATGTTTTCCACATTTCTTAGCTCCGTAGATACTTTTCAGACCCGTCTCATAATTTCCAACCTGATAAAGTCGAGTTAGAGGTGGATGCATCTTTTGAGGATAATCCTATCCAGATTTTTGATCGTAGTACAAAGGTTCTCCATGGATAGTTTGTTCCTCTGGTATGAGTGCTATGGCAGAACAGACGGTTGAAAGACGAGACTTGGTAGAGAGAGGTCGACGTACGATCACAGTGTCTAGAGTTGTTCAGGGTTTCTTCTTCTATGATACGCTAGGAAATTCGGGGACGAATTTATTTAAGGGGGGAAGCTTTTAAGAACCCGTATCTCCTTCTTGGGTATGTTTTTCCTTTTCTGGTGGTTTTTGGGAAAAAAGGAATTTCTAGAAATTTTCAAAGTTCATGTTGTGTACATTATGAGTACATGTCGTGTACTTACATTCCACATGGAGATGGGTGTTGGCCGTGTAACAGCCATGCACACGGCAATGTGGGGGTGTTCAGAGGACACTTAATGCATAGTATGGAAAAGGAAAGTACAAACCGTGTACTCCAAAATTACACGCCGTGTACTTTTTTTCATTAAACGCACTGGGGTTGCGTCTGATGGGCAGAAACCACTCCTTCTAGGTTTTATTCGTCCCAGAGCACCGAGCATCCGGGGATCTTCGACGAGCCCCTAAGACTCTATCTGTCCTCTGAATAAAAGGTCATCGATTGTGTCCTAATCACAATGGTACGCTCTCTCTTCTTATATAGAATCGTTATTCAATTCCTCCTCTTTTCCATGTTATCGTGAGTTGAACTTTTTATGTGATTTTGTAGATATATGGAAATCTAAGGAGATTCAAGAATCATGGTTCACGTATATTGATATCCTAAACCCAAGGTAGGTGTTTTGTTCCTTTCCGTTGAATATCATTGAATAATTTGTGCAAATTCCACCAATAACCTCAAATGGGGTATTGTGTGTTTACGGTTTTAGCCACATTGTTTGACTTCTTATATTATATGCAAGAGTAGAGGATATTTATTGTGAATAGGGTGATTTTTTTACTTTGGATGTGTTTCCCATGCATGTCTACCTGTTTTTAAATTTGGGCCTTGTTTACATATTAGGATTCTGTTTACATTCCATGACTAGTATTGTACGATGGTATGACTTTAGTTCTAATGTACTGATATGCCATAGAATGCTAGTCAAGTAGTTATTGGGGTTTACCTTGGCCATCACGCGCACTATACATATTTGATTTACACAGGGCCGTGAGAACCTAGTGTAGTAGACCACATGGAGAATTGATGTAATGGATTCTCTAGAGTGTCTTGTAAATTATGATGTGAGACCACATGAGGAATTGACGTTGAGTGCATCCTCAAAGTGTCTGTAGTTCCTCGACTCGGGCCACAGGGGGAATGAGACATTGAGTGCTTCCCCAAGGAGCCTTTAGTACAATATGAGACTATATGGGGAATTGACAGTGTGTTCTTCCCCATAGAGTCTATACTTTATCTGAACCAGAGGGGTGAGACTATGTGTGCCTCCCATAGGGCTGCTAGTGCTTGTTTTTTGAGCCAGAGGGGTTAAGCTATGATAACTACCTAGAGGGTTACCTGTTTGTTATTTCTTTCTTGAGAAGATATTTTACCTATTTGTAGAATAGAGGCTTGAGACTGTGGATTGCCTACTATTCAGTATCTTCCTATTTATTGTTTTCTGTTCTTTTACCAGCCATATATTCACTGACTATTAGGCATAGATCCCATGGTGGTTTCCTAGTGGGATTTAGTCTCACACCATGTTTGTGCCATGATTTTGGGTCCAAATAGATTATATTATTAGAGGTATAGACAAGGGAAATCACCCTTCGACTTCTGGTACTTGACTTGCTGTGGAGCTGGAGACCGCGTGACCGAGCTTAGTCTTGCAATGCTGAGGAGTTTCTAAACTGTTTTTCTTTTGTACTTTGGTTTAGTACTGACTCATCATTGTGACATGATTGAATTCTCTCCTAGACATATATGTATCATGCATAATTTATCTATGTGCTCCTTTTGTTTAAAATTTTAGTCTTCTACTGTTTACTCTTGTATGGATGTTTATTGCTTAGACTTTTGTTTATTTGTTTTCATCCACTGTGTACTCTATCAAAGATGGCATAGTTTCCCCACCATCACACCCAAGGCTCTCACTGCTAGTCAGAAACCTTTGGAATTTGGGGAGATTCTTTTGAGACCATATTACCAACCGGGTACGGGGCACCTATGGGTGGCTTCTAGAACAGGTACGTTACACTTTGGTCCACATAGATTAGATTAGGACATTTATTATTATTTTATTTAAAGAAGAGCTAAAAGTTTTAAATTCATAGTTTAATATCTAAACCATTTTTAATATAAGGGTACACACAATATAAATTATACTATAAATATTCATTAAAAAGATTAAAATATTTCCTACATAATCGTATTTTATTTATAATTTTTATACATTATATAATTTAATTTATTTATGACACAATGATGTTGCAGTAATTAACTTTTTAATGAAATATTAAAATAAATGATATTATAAAAATCTAAATAAATGTAAATTGAGAATTTTGATGAATTACACTAATTTTATAGTTTAATATTACATGTTGGGGTTGATTAGATAATTTTTTTTCAAAGTTATAAGGTTTTTATGTCACTCACAAAAGCAAAATACCAAATAGTGTCCAAATTGACATAAATTATTTTTAAAAAAAAAATACTATATTATTGGTTGATATAATATTCCTAAAAATATATGGTTCAGAAAAAGGTCTTAAATAAAATTATATATTTCATTAATGAACCACTTGTGGTTATCATGGATGTTTAGAGTAAGTTTACTAACTATATAGTGTAAGAATACAAGAAGACACGGTAAAAGTTAAACTATTTGACTAAGAGTTAAATCTAAAAGATAAAATTAATATGGTAACCTATGATTTTTTAAAACCTATTGATTGAGAATTTTTGGACTAATCCCCACCTTATAATATAAATAAATCATTTTTGATCCATTATGAACTGAAAATTATTTTATTATAAAATAATATTTCAAGATTTTTCTAAAGTGACCCTCACCTCTCTTATAAAAGTATACTTCCTCTTCTCTCAAAATCACACCTCCAAACCAATTTTTCTCGACCAAACCCTTCCCAAATATCCTCCCAACTTAGCTCAAATCAACCTAGAGTCCATAATTTGATTAGAAATCCAACCTCAAGAGCCCTTTTGATCAACTCAAAAGGAAACACCAAAAGAAGAGGTCATAATTTCTCCACCCTCTTTCAATTTCATTTCATCTTCCACTTCCTCTTTCTTTGTTGTTTCCATACCAACATAATAAATCCAGTACCTCATACATAATGTGATGTTATTATAAATATGGTACAACCATATTCTTTATTCTATCTATCCTCTAATTAAAAAAGTCCCCAAACATGTGTACGTACGGATTACCGTCTCCACGGTGTGGTGTAGTTTATTATTTAAACACTTAATTACTTGGATGGGTATAATAATGATTATAACTATTTTAAATAATAAATATAACATGTTAATTTTTATTTATATATGATATTCCATCCAATTACATACTATTTCACCATTAATATAATTATATTTTCATTCATGCGTACGTACAGATTACCGTCTCCACGATGCGTTGAGATTCATTCTCACGTTCACCATTCAACGATGATTATAAAAATATATATTATTAATTAGTATTTAATATATGACATAGTAATTATACTTGAGATATATATATATATATATTTATTTATTTATGTACTTACATATATCTTATTCCCTTACTTCCGTTTAATAGGATATGTAAATGGAAACAACGTTTATGCGTACATATGAGCTACCATCTCTATAAACGGTGCTTCAAATTTAATATATATATTTAATATAAATATTTATATTATAAATATATATGATATATAAATCAAGATTTATATTCTGGAAGTATTTATATCATGATCTAAATGATACGCTCAAGAATAACAAGTTAAAACACATGCGGTAAAGAAAGTGATTATTACCCAAAATATTCATTTAACATGGAAATCATTATTAAATGGGTAGTATAAAGTCATGAATGAATAATTTATGATATAATGATTATCAATATTGTTCGGGTATAATTTAATAACGTACTATGGTCATTATACAAGAGGTTAAATGAGTTTAAATTTTTTTTTATAATGGATTATTTTTAAGGTAATTTTTTCTAAAACATCATTTTAATTGTTTCAATGATTTTTTATTCTAAACCTTTATCATTAAATTACATGGTTTTAAAACGGTTTTAAGGACTTATTTATATGGACATGAATGTTTTAAAATGTTAATTCCCTTCAAATGTTTCAAGGTTGTATGGGACCCTTTTATTCAAAAATATATTTTAAATGACATCCTTTATATGAATTTTAAATGATTTCTTGAAAAAAGAATATTTTTCTCCAAAAATTTTACTGTTAATTGTCAACTATTCCTACATCATTTACGAGATATTATTATTGATCGAGGTTGATTTATTATTATACAAATATTCCATATTGTATTGAATGTTTTGTGATATTTTTGACTATGGATGTGTTATTTTTATACCATTAATGGTTTATGGATAAAATATTGACATTTCATATACTATTATTAATACAAATGTTTATGTTATGTTTAATTCATTTCAAATTTAGAATGAATTTCACTTTGTAAGTGATGGGTGGAGCCCATTATAGGTCATCGATGCATCGGTAGGTCTCACGAGACAAACTAGTTTCTTGGCACAAGGCCTTGACAAAATCATATTTTTTTCCTTAGTACATTGCTTTGACAATGTTGTAATGAAATATGGAATTATGTATTCCGTTATTATGAAATTAGTTATTGATATTTAATCTTATTATTTGACAAGTAGGATATCCATGTGAATAAGAAAATGGAATTATTTGATTTACCATTGACATATTATGCTGAATTTTATGTTTAAAAGGATTTTTTTAGTTTTATACACTACCTTAAAATTTTATGCTTATTTATGAATGTTTTCACTATATTTGTATCCTTACTGAGCATCTGAGCTCACCCCTCTCTATGTTTTATTTTTCACAGGATGTGAAAAAGTATATTATGACTGACCTGCAGAGGTAGTGTAAGGGATATTAATGTGGTCAATGGATACAATGATGCTGTTGTTTTTCATTTCATTATGTAATGTACGGTTCATGCATGTAATCTATTTTCCAAGACTGAAAAACTGATCGGTTCTTCAGGACATAATTCTTTCAAATCATGCCAATGTTATATAAAATTAACTAACTCTGGGTAACAAGGGGGTGTTATAGTTGGTATCAGGTACAGTTTAGTACAAAACATGGAAACTATATTTAGATAAAAATTTGATAAGAGAACATTACCCAAAGATAGACATTGAGAATTTGTATAGAAGAACTTCCTATAATTTTGGTACTTTTGAGATTTTGTGAGTTTTCCATGAAATACAGCCCTGTTTGGATACGAGAAGGTAGAGGAGGCTCTAGAAAAGATGTACCTAGGGGTCAAATATGAAAACCCTGCATTGAGCTAGACTCGAATGAGAACTGCTGCACAACAACATGCCTTGCTACACTATTGGTTATGACACTCCCAATGGATATTTTTAGAATAATTAACATTTTCATTACATTCCATTATTAAGGATTTAAGAGTAATTATTTCATTAAGGAAAACATTTTATTATGATTATAGATTATATGCATAATCATTTCAATTTATGTTAGGTATTTTTCACATTTGTAATTATGAATTGGAATTAATAAACTAACCTACTGTATGCTATTGTTTATAAATGATACCTAGTAGAAGGAATGAGAATTACAACAATACACATGACGAAAATATTAAAAAATATCATATATTTCATATTAATAAGCCAACATTGAAAAGGTAAATATTCTCCCATGTATTCACATCATATAAAGAAATAATATCATGTGTTAATAAGATATGTAAAGAATTATCTGAGTCCTATGGATTTTAGGCGAAGAATGAGAAGAAATGTATGGAAGAGAGAACGATGGGAAAATAGAAAAGGGGAAAGTATGATTTCCCTATATGGGGTAACTGTGAATAGAATCACCTTGGTAAATGCTTGAAGAGAATATGAGTTTTTTTATAAGTGTGGAGAAAAAGGGCACCAAATACATGATTTCAAGGGCAGGAAAAATGATTCAAATATACAATGCATCGTCTATAAGGAGTTGGGACACTACGCGAATCAATGTACAAATCATCAATGTATACCCCAAATGATGCTATTGGATAATAATCAAGTTATGATACTACTGAAGATGAAGAGGAATGATTAGAGTTCTTTTGATTTTATTAATGTACTGTGTCATTTTATTATTTTATTAATGATGTACATGTTATAAGAATTATAATTTATATAAGTATTGTACTGCAGTACTATTTCATTAAGGATTTGAGATTGTATGGAACCAAGAAATGTGACTCAATAACAAGTTAAAATTTTTGTAAAATACATGGTAGAAGGAAAGATAAAAAATTAATATGGACCTTGTAACGACCCAAAGTTTCATTAATGGAAATCACTCTTGATCTAATTAAATTTCTCTTTATGTTTATATAAAGTGTCAACTTCTTTGGTTTTATGTTACGATTTTTGACCGTTGTTAATATATCCGTTGAATAGTGACCACATGATTAGTATAAATATAGGAACTTATCAAATCCAATTTACTCAGACAAAAGAAGTGATGACCTCATCCAGTAGAATTTCCCCATACGAAGCCCATTTGCCGGAGCTTGGAAAATAGGTGGCATCCTTGGGCTTCGCCCTTGACCAAGCCCAAGCTGAGCTTCACCATGTCAAGCTCAAACGGGACCGTCTACGGGAAAAGTGGAAGTTGATAGAGATTACCACTCGAGTGATGTTATCCGAGCCACCCCAAGAGTCTGTCACCATCGCACACCTTACCCTTAGGTCTTATGCAGATTTTTTAAGGGGTTATTTAACAAATAAGATGTACTATGTTCATGTACATTATTTTTTTTATATAATAATGAATATAATTTCCAGTCATTTTTGATACATTGTAAATAGTTTTTAAAGTACAAATGGTGTTTGTAGTTATTATTTAATTAAGAAATCTATTTTATTAAATTAAGGGATTTTGAATGAAATAATATTTTAATAAAATAATCATATTATTATTAAATTAATTTTTATTAAATATAAATGATCTTATAATTTTATGAATGCAATTAAAATTTTATATTAAGGTTTGAAATCCATTTCTATCGAAACCCGTGAATTTTCGATAAATGTTTGTTTTTATTTTAATAGTGAAAATTAACATATTTAGAAATTTTTTTAGATAAAATAAATGTCATTTTTGGAATCAGGATGTCAAAATTATCCAACGGTGAATTTTTCATAATTTTCTGAGACAGTCAAATTTTTGGGTAAAAATAAAATACCATTTAAATATATAATGTATTTTATGACATCATAGTGACCCAATGGTGATGTAATAAAATACCATAATCCTTATGTTCGGCCAATATATGTTTTATAATTAAAATAATATGATTTTGGGTTTGTTTGACTTACTTTTCAAAGCATTAATGGACCCCTCAAGACATATTCAACACTTTCCCTTTTTAAATTAATTTCCATGGGAGTGTGACTCACCTCCACAATAGAAACCTTATTATTTTAAGAAGTTATGACATGGTCCTTATAAAATATTTTTTTCCTCTTCCCTTTTCCAAAAACCATGGGCAAAAACCATGGGATGGTTTCTGGTTTGGATTAATTTAATGTAAGGGGACCCAAACCTAAATAATAATGAATTCCCTCACCTTTCCTATATAAACCCACCCATGATCCCACTTCCTCCTCATTAAATTCCCTTAGAGTTCGTCCAACCTCTACCCTAATCTCTCTATAATCCTTCCAAGGTTCCCCAATCTCCTAATAAACCTCTCACAAGTCTCTATCTAGCCTTTGGAAGCACACTTCCATGTAAGGGTTTTTTATTCCTTTCTCATTTTTGTCAATTTTCTTTAAGTTGTATTTCCTTTTTAATTTCAATTATGAATATTAGGGAATTTTTCTCACCTCCACCATAATTCACTCTTATTGTTTTAATTATGGGATACTCCTTTCTCTCTCATTAAATTCCTCTCATGTACACCCGTTACTATGCCGAAATTCCGAAAGGAACTTCTCTCTCTTCTTTTACATTCAAGAAATAACTTTGTATCATGAATCCAAATAACATTACAATTGTTGGGACATGTATCTATATGACCTCCTTACTTTCCATTACATGTAAATATGATGAGGAACCCATTTCTCTCTCATCAACCATTTTTATGAATTGTTATGTCACCAAATTACGCTGCCGAAATCGCACCGATTTTCTAAGCCAATATCATTGTGTATTGGATACCATGCTCATTTCTCCATAAAGGGTATTCACATTTATGCACATTTACTTATTGATTAGAATGTATCATGTATGAATTCCACATTCCTTTATCGTGGAATAAATTATTTTGTTTTATGAATCCATGTTTTATGATCCATGTGGCACACTTATGCATGAAATGAAATGTTTAAGAAGGGTGAGCCCTTATAGCGCTCCAATGCATTGGGTAAAGTATAGTATCATGATACGTCATGTTCAATGAGTGTTGACTCATGATAATCCATGTGCAACTAGGGTTTACTCATGCTTCATGTGCAATGAGGGTTTACTCATGCTTTATGTGCAATGAGACGTGGCTCATACTAATTCCTTGTTAAGTGTTGTTGCCACATTTCCATGTTATGATTAACATGCTTTATCATTCCATTATGTTCATGTTTATTTTATGATATATTGATAGGCATATTGTCTAACATGTATTGTACTCCTCATGTTATTCCATGTGTACTCCCTTACTGGGCTTCCTAACTCACCCTTTTATTATACATGTCCTCAGGTTATCCCATGAAATGCTAAGTACGAGGGAATGTAGTGGTCATGTAAAGGATGTTTTCAATAAAGATGTTGTATTTATTGTTTTAAGTTTTTATGTAATTATCCTAAGATCCAAAGACACTAATCCTCTCGATCTTCTTTGTTGTATCTAGTGAAGTTTTATGTAATAAATCATGTTTAAGTTGTAATAAAAAGCAGGGTTATCATAGTTGGTATCAGATGATAGGTTTAGTTATTTTTGGGATTAGGAAACCCTAGTAAAGACCTAGAGACAAGACTAAGTATAATAAAAATATCCATAAGTTTTGGTAAGAACTGAGTAAGTGGATTATCAAACAAATACATCCCTGTCTGAATACGAGCATGTAGAGGCGGATCTGGCACAGATGTATCCTAGGGGTAAAACCCAAAAACACCTATTTGAGCTAGAATCGAACAGGAACTGGTGCACGACAACAGGCCTTGCTGCACTCTTGGTTATGACACTCCCGAGGGATATGTTTTGATAAATTCACAAGCTTAGTACGAACCCTTATTAAGGGAATTCAAAAAATGCCCCTACGAATATATGTTAGAAAGTAGATCGTGAAAATCCAAGATTGAAGCCTATAGACTCATGAGTTAAGGAATGAAAGTTTATTTATGAGTCATCAACTTTTTTCTTTGGATTACCCTTTATGTGTTACCCCTAACTCTCCTTTTATTCCAGCCAATGGCTGGTAATAGGAGGACTCAGGATAACAAATGTTGTGAAGATAAATGTGATGATTGTTCTAATGAGATTCCCAATCAAATGGGAGCGGGAATCGCGAACATTGTCATGCCTCTCTCTCAGCTAACTCAATCTTTTAATAGAAACATGGGTCAAGAGGCACTTTCAACCCCCCCCCCCCCCTAAGAAAGAACAAGTCACTATCGAGAGATTCATGAGACAAAGGCCTCCTACTTTTAGTGGATCATCTGATCCCACGATCGCTATACAATGGATCAACTCCATTGAAAAGATATTCTCCATCCTTCAATGTTCTGAACAAGAGAAGTTTCTCCTAGCTGCATATCATATGGAGGGTGATGCTGATCAATGGTGGACATTGATCAAAAATACGAAGCCTGAGGAGGAGATCGAGGCGTTGGAATGGAAGGATTTCCGAAAGATGTTTTTCGATAAATATTTTCAGCGCACCCTCTGGCTTAATATGGAAGGGGACATCATTTCCCTCAAGCAAAAAGATGAATAATCTGTTGGAGCATATGATGCAAAATTCACAAGGCTTGCACGATACGCTTCCGACTTTGTCGATACCCCTGAATGCAAGGTTGGACACTTCTTTGGTGGGCTGAAGCCTAGCATACGGAAAGCATTAGTGATCCGTGACTTCGACAACTATGAGGAAATTGTCCGATGTGCCCTAAAGGTCGAAATGGAGATAGGAGAATCACAGGGGTATCATGGGGACAATAAGCGTAAGGTAGACTTCAATGCTAGTGGTCTGATGTATAAATCCAACGGCGCTAAGATGTTCCAGCACCCCACTTGCCAAAAGTGCGGAAATAAGCACCCTAGAAATTGCCTTAAGGGGACATGAAAATGCTTCAGGTGTGGAAGAGAATGGCACCTAGCTATTAACTGTCATCAAGAAGGACCTGCAGCTGCGACAGTGGAGAGGAATGCTCTGTTTGAACCTCAACGTGTTTTTCAATGCTATAAATGCAAAGGACCAGGTCATTTTGCAAATCAGTGACCTAATCCAAGGGTTATCAGAGGAAACCAACTACCTCCAAGACAGCAAGGAAGATCTTTTTCCATCACTTCTGCCGAAGTGATCCCCGAAAACGAAGTGGTGACAGGTATGCTAGTTATTCATTCAAGAATAGCAAACGTACTTTTTGATTTAGTTTCTACGCATTCTTTTATATCTCGAAAGTTTAGTAGAACAATCCTAGAACCACCACAAATCATGGAAGTAAAGATGTTGGTGAGTATGGAAAATAGGGAAATCATTGCATACCATGAGTATAAGTCCTTCCCTGTTATAATGTGTGGATTGAATTTCCTAGGGAACCTCTTCACACTCCCTCTGGTGGAATTTGATGCAATTCTTGGCATGGATTGGTTTTCCTTATATAGAGCCAACATAAATTGTCAGGAGAGGGAAATCACACTCCATATGGAGAATCGACCCCCGATTCTTTACAAGTGTAAGGATGAAGATGAATCTCTTTTAGCTCCATCATCTAAAGCATGGATATTACTACCCTATGAGCACGTGTATCTAGCTCAGATGATTGAGTCCATGGAAGAAACCATCCTTGAAGAAATTCCTATTGTGAGGGAATTCACGGAAGTGTTTCCCAAGGAACTACCTGGTCTTCCTCCTAGAAGGGATGTTGAGTTCTCAATTGAACTTATACCTGGGGCATTACCAATATCCGAGACTCCATATAGAATGGCTGTTGTTGAGCTTGAAGAGCTGAATAAACAACTATAGGAGAATCTGGATAAAGGGATTATACGCCCAAGTGCTTCACCATGGGGTGCACCAGTCCTCTTCGTCAAGAAGAAGGATGGGTCAATGCGGCTTTGCATCGATTACCCTAAAATTAACAAAATCACGATAAAGAACAAGTATCCTCTCCCAAGAATTGATGACTTGTTCGATCAGTTGCGTGGATCACAATACTTCTCCAAGGTGGACTTGTGGTTGGGATATTATCAAGTAAGGGTGAAGAAGGAAGATTTCCCCAAGACTACTTTTCATACAAGATACGGGCACTGTGAATTCATAGTAATGCCTTTCAGACTCACCAATGCTCTAGAAATCATCATGGAAATAATGAATAGAGTCTTTAGAGATTACCTACAAAAATTTGTGGTAGTCTCTATAGATGATATTATAATATACTCCAAAACCAAGGGGGATCATGAGGAGAATTTAAGAACCATACTAGTGAATTTGTGCTAGAGAATATCTATGCAAATTACAGCAAGTGTGAGTTCGGGTTGAAGGAAGTCTCATTCTTGGGACATATCATCACAAGCAATGGGATATCTGTGGTCCCCTCCAAAATATATGCAATTGAGGGATGGCCGAGGCCAACATCTATAATGGATATCTGTAGCTTCTTGGGGTTAGCTGGATATTATCGACGATTTTTGAGGAATTTCTCACGATTGTCCAACCCTCTTACAACGCTAAATTGAAAGGGAGTAATGTTTTATTGGAGTGATGAATGTGAATAAAGCTTCAAGGAGTTGAAAAGGAGGCTTATCACTGCACCCTTTCTCACTTTACCCACAAGTGGGGAGATTTTTGTGGTATTCAGTGATGCTTCGAAGAAGGGCTTAGGATGTGTGCTGATGCAGAATGATAAAGTGATATCCTATACCTCAAGGCAGTTGAAAATCCATGAGCAAAACTTTCCAATGCTTGATTTGGAGTTGGCGGCTATGATCTTTGCCATGAAAATCTGGCGGCATTATCTCTATGGAGAGAAATGTGAGATATATACTGACCACAAGAGTCTTAAATATATATTCACACAGAAAGAGCTTAATATGTGCCAGAGAAGATGGATATATCTCATCAAGGATTATGAATGTTAAATACATTACCACACGGGGAAAGCGAACAAGGTGGGAGATGCCCTAAGTAGAAAGGATCCAGCGATTCTATCAATGATGAGAATTGAGAAGGATCCAATATTCTTAGATGTGATGAAGATAGATGTGGGAATCATAAAGAAGGGAACATCATCAACCCTTTCACAAATGATTACTCAACCATCTCTTTTGGAAAGGTTAAAGGATGCTCAAAAGGATGATGTGAGAATTCAGGAAAATGTGGAAGCTATCAAAAAAGGGAAATCCTCATAGATTAGTGTTAATGAAAAAGGAATTGTGCGGTTTGGGAAATGACTATGTGTTCCATCAAGTCTGGAGCTGAAGAAGGATCTTTTGGATGATGCACATAGTTTAAATTTCTATATTCACCCAGGGAGCACAATTATGTATTGATATCTCTGAGAAAACTTTTGGTGGGATAATATGAAGAATGAGATCACTGAATATACATAAAAGTGCCTGGTGTGCCAGCAAGTGAAGGCAGAGAGGCATAAGTCTAAGGGGATGATGAAACCATTGGCCATACCAGAATGGATATGGGAGAACATCACCATGGACTTTGTCATCGGACTTCCAAGGACAACCAAAGGCAACAATGCAATCTGGGTTGTTTTGGATCATCTTACAAAGACTGCACACTTCATTTCTATTCTGGAGGATTTCTCATTGGATCAACTGGCACAAATATATATTAGGGAAGTGTTAAGGTTTTATGGAGTACCACTATCTATTGTGTCTGACCGAGATCCAAGATTCACCTCTATGTTTTGGAAGAGTCTTCAACATGCTCTGAATGCAGAACTGAACTTCAGTACAGCCTATCATCCTCAAACTAATGGCCAATCCGAGCGGACTATCCAAACACTTGAGGATATGTTGAGAGCGTGCTCAATGGACTTTAAAGGAGGATAGGATCAACATCTTCCTCTGGTTGAGTTCTTATATAATAACAGTTTTCACTCGAGAATCCAAATGGAACCCTATGAAGCCTTTTATGGGAAAAGGTGAAGAACACATGTATATTGGGATGAGGTCGGTGAACGTAAGCTTCTTGGACCAGAAATGGTCGAAGAAATGGTGGAGAAGGTGAAAACCATTCAGCAGCATATCAAGGCATCCCAGAGTAGAATGAAGAGTTATGTAGATAATCGTAGACGATACATTGAGTTTAAAGTTGGAGACATGGGGTTTCTACGCATATCTATGTGGAAAAAGGTCATGAGGTTTGGAAAGAAATGAAAGTTAAGTCCAAGGTACATCGTCCCCTTCAAGATTCTTGGTCGTGTCAGGGATATGGCCTACCGACTATCACTTCCACCTGCCATGTCCAAAGTACATGATGTCTTTCATGTATCCATCTTAAGAAAGTACATATCAGAACCTTCACATCTACTCTCTTCTGAGGTGGTACAATTGAAGACAATCTTTCTTATGAGGAGCAACCAGTTAAGATCATAGATCGTAGAGAAAAAGTTCTATGAAATAAAACAATGCCCCTCATCAAGGTGTCATGAAAAAACCACAAGTTTGAAGAAGTGACTTGGAAATTGGAGGATATGATGAAGCTGAGTTACCCACATTTGTTTTAGTGTGGGAAAAGGAAAATTTTGAGGGCGAAATTTCTTAAGGGGGGGATATTGTAACGACCCAAAGTTTCATTAATGTAAATCCATCTTGATCTAATTAAATTTATCTTTATGTTTATATAAACTGTCAACTTCTTTGGTTTTATGTTAATAATTTTGACTGTTGTTAATATAGCCATTGAACAGTGACCACATGATTAGTATAAATATTAGACCTTAACGAATCCAATTTACTCAGACAAAAGAAGTGATGGCCTCATCTGGTAGAATTTCCCCATAATAATCCCATTTGTCAGAGCTCGGAAAAGAGGTGGTATCCTTGGGCTTCTCCCTTGACCAAGACCATGATGAGCTTCACCATGTCAAGCTCGAAAGGGAACGTCTACGGGAAAAGTGGAAGTTGATAGAGATTACCACTCGAGCGATGTTATCCGAGCCACCCCAAGAGTCTGTCACCATCGCACACCTTACCCTTAGGTCTTATGCGACTGTTTTAAGGGGTTATGTAACAAATAAGTAGTATTATGTTCATGTACATTATTTTTGTATATAATAATGAATATAATTTCTAGTCATTTTTGATACATTGTAAATAGTTTTTAAAGTACAAATGGTGTTTTTAGTTATTATTTAATTAAGAAATATATTTTATTAAATTAAGGGATTTTTGAATTAAATAATATTTTAATAAAATAATCATATTATTATTAAATTAATTTTTATTAAATATAAATGATCTTGTAATTTTATGAATGCAATTAAAATTTTATATTAAGGATTGAAAGCCAATTCTGTCAAAACCCGTGAATTTTCAATAAATGTTGGTTTTTATTTTAAAAGTGAAAATGAACATATTTAGAAATTTTTTTAGGTAAAATAAATTTCATTTTTGTAATCAGGACGTCGAAATTATCCAACGGTGAATTTTTCATAATTTTCTTAGACAGTCAAATTTTTGGGTAAAAATTAAATATCGTTTAAATATATAATGTGTTTTATGACATCATAATGACCCAATGGTGTTGTAATAAAATACCATAATCCTTATGTTCGGCCAATATATGTTTTATCATAAAATTAATGTGATTTTGGGTTTTTTAGACTTACTTTTCAAAGCATTAATGGACCCCTCAAGACATATTCAACACATTGCCTTTTTAAATTAATTTCCATGGGAGTGTGACTCACCTCCACATAAGCAACCTTATTATTTTAAAATGTTCTGACATGGGCCTTATAAAATATTGTTTTTCTCTTCCTTCTTCCAAAAACCATGGGAAAAAACCATGGTATGGTTTATGGTTTGGATTAATTTAATGTAAGGGGACCCAAACCTACATAATAAAGAATTCCCTCACCTTCCCTATATAAACCCACCCATGCTCACCCTTACTACTCACTAAAATCCCTTAGAGTTCTTCAAACCTCTGCCCTACTCTCTCTAGAATCCTCCCAAGGTTTCCCAAGCTCCCAAGAAGCCTCTCACAAGTGTCTATCTATCCTTTGGAAGCACATTTCCAAGTAAGGGTTTTTTCTTCCTTTCTCATTTTTGTCAATTTTCATTAAGAAGTATTTCCCTTTTAATTTAAATTATGAATTTTGGGGTATGGTTTCTCACCTACCCCATACTTCCCTCTTATTGTTTTAATGATGTGAGACCCCTTTCTCTCTCATTAAATGCATCCCATGTACACCTGTTACTATGCCGGAATTCCGAAAGGAACTTCTCTCTCTCCTTTTACATTCAAGCAATAATTTTGTACCATGAATCTAAATTCCTTTACAATTGTTGGGAAATGTATCTATATGAACTCCTTACATTCCATTACACGTATATATTATGAGGAACCACTTTCTATCTCATCAACCATTTTTATGAATTCTTATGTCACGCCATTAGGCTGCCGAAATCGCACCGATTTTCTAAGCCAATACCATTGTGTAGTGGATGCCATGCCCATTTCTCCATCAAGGGTATTCAACATTATGCACATTTACTTATTGATTACAATGTTTCATGTATGAATTCCACATTCCTTTATCATGGAAAAAATTATTATGTTTTATGAATCCATGTTTTATGATCCATGTGGCACACTTATGCATGAAATGAAATGTTTAAGAAGGGTGCGCCCTTATAGCGCTTCAATGCATTAGGTAAAGTATAGTATCATGATACGTCATTTGAAATGAGTGTTGACTCATGCTAATTCAAGTGCAACGAGGGTTTACTCGTGCTTCATGTGCAATGAGGGTTTACTCATGCTTTATGTGAAATGAGCCTTGGCTCATGCTAATTCCATGTTAAGTGTTGTTGCCACATTTCCATGTTATGATTATCATTCTTTATCATGACTTTATGTTCATGTATCTTTTATGCTCTATTGATATTACTATTGTCTAACATTTATTGTACTCCTCATGTTGTTACATGTGTACTCCCTTACTGGGCTTTATAGCTCACCCTTTTGTTATGCATGTTCTCAGGTTATCCCATGCAACACTAAGTATGAGGGAATGTAGTGGTCATGTAAAGGATTTTTTCAATAAAGATGTTGTATTTCTTGTTTTAAGTTTTTATGTAATGATCCTAAGCCCCAAAGACACTAAACCTCTCGATCTTCTTTATTGTATCAAGTGATGTTTTATGTAATAAATCATGTTTAAGTTGTAATAAAAATCAGGGTTTCCATAGACCTGATACTTTGGTATAGATTTTGGAATAATAGATTATTGATTGGGATAAATTATATTGGATATTATTGACATCCTTGGAACTGATTAATGGTTTTTTTGTTCCATCATTGTGGGAGTTTACAACATTTTTTGATAGAAGGAGTATATTCAGTAATCTATAAGAAATAAGGGAGCATTAATGTAATCAATATGTTTTTATGGTAATTCAGGGTGTTAAAGTGTTTTAAAAGAGTACTTCATGATGTTATTCACATGTCATTATGTGGAAAAAATGATCTTTATTTTGTTTACCTTCCTTATAAATTTTGGGAAGTGAGATTGGATAGAATTATTTTGGATAAGTATAAAGGTTGGAATCAATTAGGTATTACATCGGATTCTATTTTTAATTTTAAATCATTTCTTGATATTATTTTTGGATTTTCATAAAAAGTTTAGCCCGGAAGTCGGGCGACAACCTATCATGTATAGTAAGGTCACGATACATGAACCTGCAACCGAAGAGCGAAAAGGGTAAATCACCTACCACTGTCCTATATGATGTCCTGGTTTTCATAATGTAGTATTTTTTAAATGGTCTAATTTATGAATTATAAATTCATTTTTTGTAACCCAATACAATTATTATAAATAGAATATTTTTGAATTCTATGATCTTTTAGAGTGAAAGATGATTTTGTGATAGGAATTAGTTTAAGGATTAAACTATACTTTTCAAATATATATATATATATATTAATCTTATTGTAAGAATAAAATAATTCTTAAATTTTAGGGAAGGGATCTTAAAACCATGTATGTGTTATCATAATACATTATGTATTGTTGAACTAACAATTTTTTAAATCATCATAGATTTATGGATTTGCGGCCCTAAAATATAACACATGATTGTGATTGATGACCTCAATAACTATCTATAAATATTTACTTTTTCGTCCAATTATCTGACTCTAATTTCCACCAATGTTCCCCTAATCGAGATCATATATTTGGTTGTGACGTTTTTTACCCTTTCCCTCTTAATAAGATTAAATTTTATTAACAAAATTTCAAAATTTTGTTTTCTACAATGGTATTTTTTTGTTTTCAACCGTTTATTTTCTAAGAACAATTTCAAATTGTGAGGATTCAATTTTTTGAATGAGGGTAGAATGTAACACCCCAATATTTCATAGTATGTCATCTCATTAAAGTAATTCAAACGTTTGCGCTACAGGCGACAGCGAGTTCGAACGCACCCCAACTTACCAAACTATCTGTTCAAAAAATGGTTATGAATAGTATTAAATGCATTTTGAATCTTATATACTCAATATAATTTTAACATCTATATTATATGTTTCTTATAATAAATACTATAAAAAATTCAATTTTTTAGATAGAAGAAGTATTTTTCCAAAAAATGAAATGTTACTTCCTTTTAATAGTGAACTCTTTTTAAAACCAATATTGTACACTTTTATATATTCAATTTAATGAAATTAAATTCTTCAATAGGAGTGGGAAATAAAAATTTACTTTGGATAAATTTTTGGTACTTTTTTGAAAACTTTCATATTTTGATGAATAATGAAAAATACTATGTTTTAACTCAAAAAACATTTTAAATAAAAATAATTTATATCATTAATTTAAGAATTTAAATTATTTTGATGTATAATAAGATTATATTTTTATCATTTAACACAATTTAGGTCATTATAAGTAATTTCACATTTAAATTTGACACAAACACATGTCAATCTTTTGATATTTTTACCTTTTTAAAAACCCGCTTATGGGCTTTGACAATGGGAAATAATTTTAAATTAATTTATGAAACATATATGTTTAAAATTTGGTAAAATTGAATTAATTTTTGAATTAGGAATATTAAAATTATCATTGGGTGAATTTTTGGTATTTTTCTGAAAACATTCAATTTTTGATGAATCGTGAAAAACACTGCGTTATTGTTTGAAACTAACTTTTTATTGAAATAATTATTTATTTTATCTATATTATTTTAAGTAGAGATATATATATAATACCTCTATAAGTTCAATTTAACTCATTATATTTATTTTATAACAAAAATAGATGTATAAATATTTATTGATCTTTGTACAGTCTTTTACCCACCTTTTAAAAGCATTTGCAAATTTTCATAAAACATAATTTTACTGCTTCTGTGAGTTGAATTTGAAAAATCCTAGAGACATGGTAGATATCTGTAAGTAAAATGTGGCTCAATAAGATTAAAATAATTTTTGGTGAATATTAACTTTTGACATTTATTTACCACAGTTAAAAGTAAACAGGGTAATTAAGGGTACAAATGATATTATAATTATCCTAACACATGTCGTAATTCTATTGGATAAGTGTATTTATACAAAAAAACATAGGATTAAAATATAATCCTATTTTGTCCACTTGGATTAGATTAGGATATTTATTATTATTTTATTTAAAGAAGAGTTAAAAGTGTTAAATTCAACATTTAATAACTAAAACATTTTTAATATAAGGCAACACCCAATATAAATTAGACTATAAATATTAATTATAAATATAAATATATATCCTAAATAATTGTATTTTATTTATATTTTTTAGAAATTAAATAATTTAATTTATTTATGAGACAATGATGTTGCTGTAATTACATTGTTAATGAAATATTTAAATAATTCATATTATAAATAACCAACTAAATATAAATTGAGAATTAGGATGAATTTAACTAATTTTATTGGTTAATATTACATGTTAGGGTTGATTAGATATTTTTTTTTTGATGTTATAAGGTTGTTAAGACTTTTACCAAAACAAAATACCAAATAGTGTCAAAATTGACATAAAATTAATTTTTCAAGATAATACTATATTATTGGTTGATATATTATTATTAAAACACTATGGTTTGGCCAAATGGATTAAATAATATTATATATATCATTAATTAACCACTTGAGGTTCTCTTGTTATATTAGAGTATGGTTATTAACCATATTGTTTAAGAATACAAGAAGACATGGTAAATGTTAAACTATTTAACTACGAGTTAAATCTAAAGGATAAGTTTAAAATGGTAACCTAAACTTGTATAAAACATATTGATTGAGATTTTCTAACACATCACAAACTTACCCTATAAATAAATCATTTTTGAGCCATTAGAATCCGAAAATGATTTTATTATAAAATAATATTTCAGTCTTTACCTAAAAGTGACCCTCACCTCTCTTATAAAAGGGTACTTCCCCTTCTCTCAAAATCACACCTCCAAATCCATTTTTCTAGGCAAACCCCAGGAAAAATATCATCAAAAATTCCCTAAAATAATCATAGTGTCCTTAAGTTGATCAGAAAACTATCCTAAAGAGCCATTTTTTCTCAACTCAAAAGGAAACACTTGAAGAAGAGGTAATAATTTTACCACCCTCTTTCATGTTCTTTTCATCTTCCACTTCCTCTATAATTGTTGTTTACATACAAAAATAATAACTCATGTAACTCCTACATACTGTGATGAAATTATAAATATGTTACAACCATATTTGTTATTCAATCCATCCTCTAAATGACAATGTCACTATACGTGTGTACGTACGGCTTACCGTCTCCACAGCGTGGTGTATTTTGTTATTCAAACACTTCATTATTTGGATGAGTATAATAATGAGTATAAAAGATTTAAATAATAAATATAACATGGTAATGATTATGTATATATGATATAACATTAAATTTCATACTATTTCACTTTCAATATAATGATATTGTCGCTCGTGCGTACGTATAGATTACCGTCTCCATGATGCGATTAGATTCATTCCCACGTTCACCATTCAACAATGATTATAAAAATATATATTATTAATAAGTATGTAATATATGAAATAATAATTCTACTGGAGATATATATATATATGTACTTACATATATCTTATTCACTTACTTCCATTTTGTATAATATGAAGATGAAAACAATGTTTATGCGTACGTACGACCTACCATCTCCATAAACTGTGCCTTCCATTCCATATATCTATCTCATATAAATATTTATATTCTAAATATATATGATATAAAAATCAAGGTTATATTCTGTATGTATTTAAATCATGATCTAAATGATATGATCATGAATAACAAGATAAATCACATGCGATAAAGAAAGCAATTATTAACCAAAATGTTAATTTAACACGGAAATCTTTATTAAATGGGTAGAGTATAGTCATAAATGAATGATATATGATATAATAAATATCAATATGGTTATTGTATTATTTAATAACATACTATTTTTCTTATACAGGAGGTTAAACGTACCCTCAATCAATAGAACGTGCAAGGTTCGAGTTAATTTCACAATCTCTTTATTATCCGAGGTTGTTTTTACGTAAGTATCTACTGAGAAATATTTATTAATAATGTCTATGTTTCATAAAATTGATTTCTAAGGGATTATTTTTAAAGTACTTTTTACGAAAATATCATTTTAAATGTTTTAAAAATTTATTCTTCTAAACCATTCTCATTAATGCTCATGTTTAAAAAATGGTTTTAAGGATTTATTCATATGAACATGAATGTTTTAAAATGTTAATTATTTTAAAAATTATAAAAGTGGTATGGGAAAATTTGATTAAAAATGATCTTTTAAATTAATTACTTTATATAACTTTTATATGATTTCATGAAAAAGGGACATTTCTCTCAAATATTTTTTACTGATCATTTTCAACTATGTCAATATCATTTATGGGATATTATTCTTGATCGATGATGATTTATTATGATACAAATAATCCATATTTTGTTGGAGGTTTTGTGATATGTTTGACTATTGAGGTGTTATTTTTATTACATTCATGATTTATGGATAATGTATTGACATTTTGTATGCTAGTTTTAATACAAATGTTTATATTATGTTTAAACCTTTTTATACGAGGAATACATTGGACATGGTAAGTGATAGGTGGACCCCACTATAGCTCATCGACGCAACTGTAGGACTCATAAGACAAATAGTGTCATGGCACAAGGCCCTGAAAAAATATTATTTGTAGTCTTGGCACAAGGCCTTGACTATGTGCTTATGACGTATGTCATTATGGATTCCATCATTATGTAATTAGCTATTGATATTACATGTGATTATTCAACTATTAGAATATCCGTGTGAATAAGTAAATGGAATTATTTGATTTACCTTTTCCATATTATGCTGAATTTTATGATTAAATGGAATTTTTTTAGTTTTATACACTGCCTTAAATATTTATGCTTATTTATGGAAGTTTTCACGATATTTTAATCTTTACTGAGCATCTGAGCTCACCCATTTCTAGGTTTTATTTTTCCCAGGATGTGAAAAATTATATTATAACTGACCTGCAGGTATAGTCTAAGGGATATGGATGTGGTCAATAGAGACAATGATGTTGTTTTTTTCATTTCATTATGTAATGTATCATTCATACATGTAATCTATTTTTTAATATTTCTAAACAGATCAGTCATTCATGGCTTGATTCCTTATAATCATGCCATTGTTATGTAAAATTCATCTACCATGGGATTCTGAGGTCACAGAATTACAGATACAATAATATTATGGTTAGTACACATTTATTTGTCATGGAATATTATTAGTTTTAAAAAAAATAGATGGAAATCAAAGTGTTATAGATTCTAGGAACCTATTTTCAAAAAAATGAGTACATGAGTCTCATTCAGGCCCACTAAATAGAATGAGACCATGTACTAGACAAATGATGGAAAAAAGAATCCCTAAAACTCTATCAGGCTTACTAGCTGACCGATGTACCAACACCCAGTAGCTAGTAAGCTACAATTGAGATGTTGGCATCTTAGCAGGTAGATAGTGGACATATATGTAGTTTTTTATATGTAGAATTATTGTAATGTCACAAATACATAGTATTTTATTTTTATATCTATTCCAAAAAAATATAAATTTATTTTTTGGTTCATGAATATCTACATGGATGTTTTGGTCATGTCTCCCTAAATCTATAGTCATTTTATGTTTCAATGGTTTTGTTTGTTTCTTATGGTAATGCTAAATTTAATCTATTCCATTAAAAAATTTAAACTAGAATATTCTTCTAAAACCAATAATCTACTTAATTTGAATAATATTTAGGGTTATTTTTCCATTGGGATTGAATCCATTGATGATACTTTTATATTGGAACTAATTTAACTTAATGTAAGTGTTTTAAGATATCCCCTAAATTCTTGATGTTTACCCCAAGTTTTTATCATGTGACACCATGTAGAAATAATGAAAACATGTCCTTTTCTAGAAATTAATTTAATTCAAATCCTAAACTAAATGTGTTAAACCATTATATGGACCCTCAGTGGTATGTTAGCATGTAAAGATAAATAATTTGTCCACTTAAAAAGATATTGCAACCACCTAAATTTTAATGGGAATTAATGTGGTGGAACTATGAGTTTCAGGTCATTGAGTAAATATTAAGGGGTCATAAAGATTTATAGAGTGTACCATTGTTATAATTGTCATAATATAAATTATTAACATCAAATTATCATAAAATATTTATTTGATGAACTCTTGGTCAATTGGTCTAGATGGATAACTAGTTAATGAAATGATTATGTCTGTAGTATGAGATGCTAAAAGTATGACTATGAAATTTAATATAATTTGATTATTAAGATATATATTTCATAGTTTCCTTGAACACTGATCCTTGGATCTGATGATTCATATTATTATATTATATATTTTTGATAGACCACATAAATAGTTATTTGGTTCCATAATTGTCTATTATTATTATTATATATTGTTGGGGGACCTGAGATATATTTCCTTCATTATAGGATTGATCACTATTATCGTATACGTTCAAGAGAACTTAGCCTTTGTTCCTTGTATAAGGTGTAACCATATATTTTCTTTTATTATTGATTATGGTAATATTAATAGAGAGATCAGACCCTAGATGAAGTTGGTATAGATTACCTAGTTTTCCATAATAGGCTTGAGGGTTTATTATTATTTTTTATTTTATTTAAATGTAACAATTAATTAATTTATTTTCACATTATATATGTTAATTTAATCAGATTGGATATTATTTTGGTAGCATTTTTGGAAGCTAATAGGGTTTTACTCCCACCCTTTTTAGGTCTCTATTGTATCATTAGTTGACATCACTGTGGTATATTAGTATCATGGATTGGCCCCTGTGTTCAATGGGGAATATAGTACTTTAGGAACAAAGCTCACACGCTGGGACTATGTTTGAACTATGAACCAGTTAAATTTTATTTCCTTTTCGATATTATATTGGGTTATATTAGGTATACAATTTGATATTCTTTTGTTTCATCATGGATATTTTTTTGTATTGTTTGTTAATTCCCATTAGGTAAATTTTTTATGTTATGGACAAAATATTTTTATTATGATTTATAATATTATTTTTACTATTAAAAGAGGGAATATTCATCCAATGATTATCAATTAAACCCTTTCTGATCATCTCCAACCAACAGAATACAAGGTGGTAAATTTGAGGACACGTAGGGACTCAATCTTGTTACATTTGAGTGAACCACGTTTGGGTTGTTATATTAAATACATTGGTAAAATCGATGATTATAATTTTTCATCTAATAATAAAAATGCATAAAATATTTCGAACATTTTCCATTTTTTATATTATTATACTCAATAATATGATTCTCATCTGAGATCGTGAGAAATAATATTTTCAATATTGATTTGTTTTTAATAAATTTTAGATATATTCCCATAGCGATTATTCTTACTATGTTTTATGTATATTTATTTTCATTTATAAATTTTAATTTTATGTAATAATATTCGATTATTCCATAATTAAATGATATTTATCATTTTAGATATATATTTTGTATGATTAATTTATAAATCAAATTTAATTCTTTTAATTTTTTTAATAAAAAAATTTAATCTAGGTAAAGAATATTAAATTTTTTTAAGTGTGTTATATGTTTGGTTTGTCATTTTTTTCAATGATTTTTATTATTCTATATTTTAGTCTCATAATTCTAGAAGGATACAATTTTTAACCAACATTGGTCAACTAAGGAAAAACAATGTGTCAATTTGGATTAGACAGTATAATAAAATGTTTATTTTTTGTTTTGGACTTTTTATATCCATAGAACTACTTTTAAAAATACACATATGATCATATTAGAGTCTATGAGTAATTTTAGATCTTTGGTTGTATCCAAATGAGATAGATATGTGAGACACATATATTTATATATCATAAACATGAAAAATATACTATTTTATATTCATGAAATGAAATGAACATAATTCAGTTTAGTGGTGGTGACTAGAAAAATCAGTAATTTATTTAGGCGAGTTTAGAGTTAATGAAATTTTTTATACATATATTGTAATTTTTAATTTTTTATATTGATGAATTTTGTAGAAAAAATATTACATGTATATGTTTTGGTTATATTTCACATATTAAAATATTGTTATTTATTTTAGAGTTTATGATATTTTATTATTCAATTTTTTAATAATTTATCACATTGATTATATATATTTTCACATTTCATTAGAGATTAATTTTTAAATTGTATTATACTCCAGACTCTTGGTTTTAATCTTCAACCTCTGGTGACTAGGGATCTCTCTTGATGCCATGTGGTGTATAGCCTTGGTATCATGTTCATGTATTGGCAATATATTGCAACATGGTATTAGTGATATTTTTCCCCTATATGAATTTTATTCATGGAGAATAAGTGAAATTGAAATATGATATTCAGAGATGTATTTATAGGTTTATACTTCTTCATGACCAACTAAATAGTATTATAATTCAAATTTACTAGGGATATGTTACATTGATCTGATTTATTTCAATGGTTGATGATATGTTGATTTCAAATAAAATTGATGATAGAGTTATAAAATTCACCTGTATTTTTGTTAAATAATGGGGTTCTCATGTATCATCACGATAGAAAATAGAATTTTTTATGACTAAATGTATATGATTTATCATAACTATAAATTGATTTTTTAAATAGAACATAGTTAACTTAATTAGTTTTTAATAATATATCAATTTTTTTAAAGAAGATATAATTAATATTAATTTATTTTACTACATTTAATGAGGTCTATTTCATAGTCAAATAGAAATTTTCAAAATTGATTTAATATATGATTTATATGTTACTGAAATAATTATATATATTAAATTACTATTAAATTTATGTGTTTGACATTTATTTTGGTTTTGGTTTTTTAATGCATCTAAAATAAATAATCATTTTAGAGAAAAGGATGTGATGTATATGAGCCAAGAGGGATGGGTAGAGGGGTCATGATTGGGTGAAGTAGAGAACATACCACCTAGTAAGGATATAGTTAATGATAAAATATATTATTGTCTTCATCATGTTCTATAGAAACTATATGATGTCTAGTGGAATTGAAAGAGAATGTTATTAGTAAAATAGCCCATGGTTTTAATGAATAATGACCACATATTTTTAGAGGATTTGATGGATAATTGGAATAAGAGGAGATGATGAAGAGTGTTTATATGATGCTTGAGATGATTTATTATCCTAAAATAAAGTGATTAAAAATATTAGAGTACATAATATAGCTGAAAACCCCAATATGGATAGACATACATTTGTATATGTCAAAAGTAATTGAGATTATTTCTTTTTCATTATAGATATTGTTTTATGAATGGTTATATCACTAGAAAATTAAAATTTATAAATAGAAGGATTTTATAGAATTTACAAATTGGAAAATTACTATTTATCAATATATTAGTGAAATTAAAAATATTAATTTCATCAGACCAACAATCTCAGATATTGAAGCTACCATGTCTTTGTGGTTTTAGTATAGTTTACGAGTATATCAAAAGTGAGAAGTAGGAATAATTTTTTTTACCTACATAAAAAAATTTGTTATGTAAATATTAGAAATATAAGATGCATAATGATATGATCAACATGAAAATTGCGAATTAATTTCATGAAAAAACCCAGATATCTTGGCACCCTGATACTAGATCCTATACATACATGGCCCGAAGGGGATTCATGATCCTCATAGGTTTTATACTAGCACAATTAATCAAAAAAGAAAAAAAGGGATTGGATTTTCCACAAAAAATAGTGGAAGAAAAAATATTATAAGTCAGTATGCTCAATAATACAAATGAATATTGAACCATAAACCTACACATAAAAAAACCAATGGGTAGAGGATAAAAATAACAATGGAGGCAATACATCTACTAGAAAATAGTATCGAAATCCATATATAATAAGTGGAAAATATCTCCATACATCATCATTAGCACTAAAAAATCAACAGGTCAACAACATAGACCACCACTACGTGTTGCTTTCCTATTTCTAGAATTTGGCATAAAAATATCTAAAAAATCATAGAGGAAAAGGTACGATATATTTATAAATCTAATTAAGGTCTCATATTGTGTTCCAAAATCAAGGACATAGACAATAAACCACATATTATATCAATTTAAATAAAATTATGCATGAAATTAAATTTTAATATTATCGACCACAACATGATAAACGAATAAAAATTATGACTAAAATATTGAGCCACATTTCAAAAAATATAAAATTTAAATTTAAAATAAATTTTTAATATAAGTTAATTGGTATTCATATAATTATTCAATAATAAATTTCAGGTATATCAAATAAAAAAACTCATTAAAAATCACAACACCTTGTAAAAATCATCAAGGGATGTTTTTAATTGGTAATATGATCCTAAAACATATTATTAATGATCTTATCCCTATTTTGATTTTCATGAACAAAATATACCCCAAAAGAGGAACCCATCCTAAGAAATCTACAATACAATTGGGTAACCCATTACAAGAAATCATGCCATAGTTTTTTTAGTAACATTTTTCATCATCAATAAATTTTTACGAAGTCATGTTACTAGCATGGTTTTCTTTCTTACCACTATCTTCCGTGGAATATATTTTCTTCAAAAACTAAATTAATAAAATTAGAAATATATTATTCCAAAATATTATAAAATAAAATTCCAAAATTTCATGTTTCAACCTGCCATTTTTCATTTTAAAACCAAATAAATGGTTTTTATCATATATTTCCATTTAAAATCACATTTTATTTCATGTAATTTTTATAAAAATCAATATATAAAATAATTTTATCAAAATGATTTCCAAATTAATCCACCATCTTTCATATATTCATCCCTGAATTTTAATTCCATAAAAAATGGGGGTTTTCTCCAAAAAACTACCCATTACAAATATAATATCAGACCCACCTAATTGAATATTTTTAAATCAATTAAAAATAATTTTAAATTTAATTAATTAAATCAATGTTTCAATCATAGATAAATAATTTATGAACCCTCTTACCTTTAAGTAAAGGATCTAGACACCAATTCCTACAATTAGACTCCCCATAAAGAATGAAGGAACCAAATATCTATAAATAAATCCTAGAAAAATGATCCAAAGAAATGGAGATCACACCAATCAGTCATATGATGACCCCTCAATATATAATAAGAATAAACAAGTTATTGTTTAATAAGACACATGAGTGGAATTAAACATACTTGGATGGATTCTAAGGTGTTCAAATTTACTTTAAAACATGAAAAATTGGATTTAGAGGAGGAAAACACACATAGGGAAGAAAATTGGTCATGAGAAGGAGGGATTAATGTCTAAAAAAATTAAATTAGACATTGAATCAACCATAATGTTTAATAACTAGATAATTAAAATTATTTTATCCTTGGTTCACGTCATATAATCCATGAAGGCCTCATAAAATAGAAAATTTGTCACCTTTTATTAAAATTTAATTTTTGATCATTACATGATTTTAGTTTCAAATAAATAGAATGTAAATATAAAATATAAGATAATTATTCTCATAATATTTCTTGAGATAAATACATTTATTGTAATCCTTTTACATCACATTTTGTTTTCAAATCACATTGAAGAAAACCCAAATTTTGAAGAAAAATAAAATACCAAAAAAGGAAAACCAATACCAAAGGAAAAGGAGTTCCTTAAAAATGGTAACAAGGTGTTATACCCTCCAAAAAATAAATTCATTCCTCCTTAAAGCATATAAAGAGATAAGTGAATAAAATTTTTTGCAATTAATATATCATAAGTGTCTGATGCTCCCATGTCTCATGAGAGTCAAAATAATAATCCCATAGCACACTAACCAAATTCACCATCCTCCAACCATATACATTTGTCTCAAAATTGACAATTTTGAATGAATGCTCATTCACAAATAAATTAGGATCAACATAATGATCTTATATCCTTAATAAATGTGATGGATTTTAAAGACATATATTAATCTTTTACACATGGAACAAATTAGGTATCACAAATAACTATGGTGGAGATACAAAATCAAAAGAAACATTCCAAAACTTGTCAACAATCAAAAAATTAACCAAAATGCAATGATCAATCTTCCCTTTCCTCCCAGACTATAAATGACCCTACATAGGTGAAAATCTCAAGAATACTCAGTAACCAACTGAAATCTTTAATGGTCTCCTATGACAATTGACATTACATTTTTATCAATTATGTATCATTAAATGTATCTAAAGAACCCACTGAATCCTGAATATTTTATACTATAACAATCATGGACTAATAAAATAAAATTCATTGATATGATACAAACACTATATTAATTTAAGCTACATATGAATATAGTCCTTAAAATGATACATTATTAATGTGAACTCCTATCCATTTTTATAAGAAACTCAACTAGTCCCAAATGGTCATACCATGTTCCACTAATATAGAGAATGAAACAAGTTTCATATCCTCAATAATCAATATACCTATATCTATATGGAATTCCATGTATAGATGGTATGTCATACTCATCTAATATTGAGATCCCATTACCTCTAAAAGTTCTTTCGAAAAATTATATGTAAAATGATGATCTCTTCTAGAGACTATAATATATGAAACTCCATGAAATTGAACAATATCATTTACATAGATATTTAACAGCCATTGAATAATGTATTTATCTTGAATTGGAAATAAATTAGATGATATGTATAGTATATCCATCATGAACCATATCGGATTATTTTCCAAATGGGTGTGTGGAAACCTGACTAGAACATCCATAAAAATCTACTCATACATCCAAGTTTGAAGAGGAAGTGGTTTAATAAAACTATAAATTATCTAGATATTAGAATCAAACTAGTATAATTTTTTACCATCTGAATCCAAATCATAAATTTATCACCTCAATGTTATCCAATAAAATCATCACCACATATCATAGAATATATTCGTAGTCCCTAAGTTCACTCCTCATTGAGAATAATGGAAATCCATTATTACATATTTTCTCATAGATAAAGGGGTAAAAAACCGAATTTGATAATGTTAAAAATCCTCAACAGATAATGAAAACATAGTAACGGTCTCTCTGCCAAAATGAGAGTCCCTGTTGCTATTGAATTAATCATCAATATTTCACACCTAGATAATCATATCAAGAAGAGAAGAGGCCAAATAAACACTTTACAATACCTCCCAAGATTCTTCCTATTAGAATCCTAAATGAAATTATGAAAAAATATCTATCGTGCTCTTCTATTTTGAGGATTATTTATGGCCGGGGAAGGAAGTTTCCTACACAAATCACTAGAAATAACATTTCCCATATCATATTTATAGGAAATGTTGAAATTTAATAACTATAGGTAATCCAACCAACCCCTCTTGGTGTGGTTCAAATAATTTTGAGATATTATTGAACTCATGGTCTTTTGGTCAGAGAATATATTTAACATTTATATAAAATGGTAATGTCTCTAAATATAAATTGTATGCATCACTCCTACTAGTTCAAGGACATGGAATAGATTATTCTTCTTGATAATCTTGATTTATTGAGAACCATATGGTACCATGTGATCAACCTGCATAAGAAAATTTCCCAAAAGAGAACATGATGCGCCACATAAAAACACAAAGCTAGGTCAGACATTTGGAAGAGTAATAACCAGTGATGAAGTAAAAATAAGCATTACTAAAATGAAAGAACTATTATATATTTCCACCCATAGGAACATCACGTCTTTTTGTTGTAATAGAAATCATTGATGAATAAAAATGTGATAAATTCATCAAAAACTAGTGATAATACCCCACAAAACCCATGAATCATTAAATCACTAAACATTAAATAGTTCCTCCAACATAATAAAATCATTCACATTTTTTAGGATAAACTAAAAGTCTACGTTAAGAGCCCTCATTTCACAATATCACCACATCCAAAAATCAAATACCACATTTTTATAGCTCGGTATAGAGTCGGTGATATCTCAAAATTTCCAATACTTATCTCAAAAGGAACACTTGATCTTTAATAGACATAGTGTAAACTATAGTATCATATATAGAGACCACCATGAATGTTTGAATACATTCATGGAAGATTTTATTCATCATTGCCAATAATGGTTGTAGGTGAATTTATAAGACCAAATGGAATGACAAGATATTTATAATCTCCATATTTACGTGAGAAGTTATTCATATGAATGATAAAATTTTTATCATTAACAAGTTATAAAAATGTTTATGATCAATATTCTAGAACTACATTTTCTCCTTCAAATGGTGATAAAAAATTTCTTTCTATAGAAATTGTTAATTTTTATACACCATAACATGATTTATATTATATTAATAAATAGAGAGTTTAATTTTTCAATCCATTTTCACTGCAAAGAGAATAAAATTAACCCAAGGAGATACACTTAAGAATATATAGACTCTCTCAAGTATATCATCCAACAGAGTCTTCAAATATTTTAGTTTCTCTCGTGCAAGGTTGTATGATAGAATAGAAACATCTTGAGTAAAAGGCACTAACAAAATAATAAACACTACCCATACAACTAGTGTAAAATTAAATAAATTATAATTAAAAACACTGAGAATATTGATAACACTAAGAAAGAGAACACCACTCAAATATTCTTGCTTCATGTCAAAATGAAACATAAATATTACCTTTCACAAATCTAAATAAGATGGTCTAGATCTAAATTAACTCAAGTCCCATTACATTATAATGGACCAAGAAACCCAATAAGGTATAGTAAAGGAGACCCACTAAACATAACTGTCTATTAAAGTCATATTATCCATGATCCAATACATCCTTATAATTAAATTAAGATGTTTCAAGTAGAAAACAAATAAACTCTAGGTAATCTTGATTTCCATTAGAGAGAAATAAAAAGCATCAAAACAAATATCCTTTTCAATCTTAAATCTAGATGGAATAGTAATATCTAACATAGTATATTAAAAATATATAGTAGGATTTTTGAGAATCACAGTCTATGTTGAAAAAAATGAGTGAGATTCACTATTATCAATTAAACCATTAATCAAAAAATGAAGCTTTAGTGATGGAACCTCTTATAGTTATTGGACCTCTAAATGATTATTATAAAGTCTCTTACACTACATGGAGAAGCTTTATTATAGATGCATGTGGCTAGAACTCCTTAGATCTAAAATAATATTATTACACTATAGTACCATTAGGTGAGGATGATCCCACTACACAATGTGGAATAAGAATGAAATTGAAGAATTTCTATATCTGTCTAGAGTGACCCTAAGAAAACAGATATTTGATGACTCAGTGAAAACTTATCTTGAATGCCAAGCCTTTCCAAATTGAATGTAGGTTAATGGGAAATTTCTAGGAATTTCAAGAGCATTAGAGGATGAAATATTTTAAGAACCACCTTGAGGGTCATCCCGATTTCTCAATATTTTAAAGGATGTCACATTAGATACATTGAGTGTAAAATGTATTCATATAATCCCTGATTCAAATTCCATTGGTATTTAAATCATTAATTCCATATCCAGTACATCAGCATATGAAGATAAATTTATTAAAAAAATTGGAATGAATATCTAGTTGAATACCATTCTCAAACCATCGAGGCATCATATTTTGAGTCATTATAATATGGGGTGAAAACTGAAAAATAATGGAAAATAGGTTTTTCTACTATCTGGAGGTTTGATCAGCCATCTAGAGGATGAAAAACTCCATGGCCTTTGCAAGGAACATGGATTCTGGATAAAACAAGTCAGTGAAAATTGATATAAATTCCATCCACTCCAAACCCTTTTGTTCTTTCACCACTAGTATCGAATCCAACCATATCATGCATGGTCCTTCTAGATTAATGGTATAACACTTCACCTAAATCATGTGAGGATAATCTATGAAATCCAAATTAATTACTATATTTCATAAACAATACTATGACACTTGAGGATCACTTGACCCTTGGAATGGTGGGGGTATTTGGTAAATACACTCTTGAATATGATTTGAATGTTTATCCCTTTTATGTTCATAAATTAGAGCATAAATGAGAACGGGTGTAGGTGAATATCCTAGAGAATAGATAGTATACACAATAATCTCAACAAGATTATGGTCAACATGAGGATTCTCTCACTGGGGTTCACTATCGACATTCTCATGAGAACTGTTGGCAGATCCTCTTAGAGGCATGATACTACACAACATCAATAAATAACATTGAAAACGTAATAAAAGTTATTATTAAAAAAATAATAAGAACAAAAATATTAATACTATCACAAATGGTTTCAGGATTTGGATTGAAACACACCAATATCAAAATTAGGGGATCAAATATAATCAGATCCAATTATTCCACAATAATCATTTCCCTAAACACAAATGGTGACACAATTCTCATTACAATGAGTGATATTGAGGAATTCCCTGCTATAACCTCGCATGTCAAATAAAGACATAATAAATTTATACTAAAATGAATTAATTATTCTTAAACTAAAACCATGATAATAATTTACCATGAAACATACATGATACCATGGTAACTTAATACCCAATAAGGAACTCGCATGGTCTTGAGGGCATGAATTATCACTCCCTATTTGTTAGAGACTATATCCTAGAATAATAAAAAATTAAAAACTGCCTGAATTTAGTAAAAAGTAATATAATATAAAATATTATAAGTCAATATTCTGAAAACTCCAAAAAAATAAATTTATAGAGAAATAATGATATAAAAAACCCAAGGATGATATATTATAATACTAAAGTAAAATAAAACATAATATAGAAAAAATTATAAGAATTACTATTTTATATGTTGAAAATATCTACACTTTTCACTATTAACACACCACCATCTAAAGGATAAAAAGCATCCACCACCTCTAAGTGTCTCTTTCCAATTTCTAATACTTGGAAGAATAGTTCCTATAAATGTAAAAATTAGATTTTAGGTTGTGTGCTATAAATCATAGTATGGTCTCACCAAGTGTTCCATAGTCAATTACATATATTACAAGCCAGATAAGATATCAATTTAAATAAAACAAGGTATGGATTTACAATTTCTAATTTTAAAGAAATTCATTATTTATTAATTAACAATATGGTAAATATATTATAACACCTTTAAAAGTTTATTAAGTGATCACATTACATTAAGAGGATTTTATAAATCAATTGGTATGAATAAAATATTTTAGTAATCAGTGGAATATATGTAAAATAAAAAAATTATTTCGTATAACAACACCATGTACACAATTCCTATAGTAATTAATTTTATAATGTAATAGGGTCCATACACATCTTAGTAATAAAATCACCCCATTCATGTTTTTACGCACAAAATAATCTGTAATAGGGGAACCCATCACAAATAGTATACATCCAAATAGGGGATCCACTTACGGGTAGTCATTACATTGAATAACTAGTAATTTTTTTAATCATCAATAGAATTATTAGTAGTGAAGGTCCAAGAATTCTTATCCATTCTAGAAATAACAAGCCATTCTAAATTGTTTTTCAGAAAAAAAAAGTTTCAATTTAGAAATTTATCATTTAAAAACGTTTGAAAAACAATTTCTATATGTCCATTATCTACATTCCATTTTCATTTTGATATTAAATCATTTCATTACATCATTTTTTATTTCAATTCACTTTTTAATTTATTACATTTTCCAAAGATTTTTTTAAAATAAAATCATAATATGATTTCCATATCAAGAAATAAAATTTTATAAATTCATAAAATAGTTTCAAAAAGAGGGTCATGAAGTGTTTTGGAAGGTAAAATGGACTTTTCCCACAATTTTCCGAATTTTGAAACTACACGCCGTGTAGTGTGAGTACACGCCGTGTACCGCCACGCTAGGTATACCCCGGGTTGAAGGCAGTGTCCTTGCCGTGTGAAATAAATGAGTACACGCAGTGTATTTAATACTACATGCCATGTAGTCCCTCCCCTCAAAGGCATTATCATCAAACCGTGTGTTGACCAGTCAACGGCCGTGTTCCGTGTTGGAGCCGTGTCCTTACCGTGTGAAATAATTGTGTACCTGCCGTGTATCTAATACTAAACCCCATGTAGTCCCTCCCCGCGTACGCGTTATCCTCAAACCGTATGTTGACCAGTCAACGGACGCATTCTGCGTTGAAGGCCGTGTTAGAAGCCACGTGGTGACCGTGTGAAATGGCTGAGTACACACCTTGTACTAGGAAGTACATGTCGTGTACTTTTGTTTTTGTCGCCTATAAAAGGAGGGTTCCTCTCCTCCTTTTCAACTCACTCCTCTCCTCCACATTCCCTTGAGAAGAGCTCTCCCAAGAGACTTGAAGGCTCTTTTATTCCATAACTTCTTCGTCCGATCTTTGATTTACGATCCATCAGCGGCCACGGGATCATAATGACGAGGCGGAACTTCAGATCTTGGATTTGTCGTCTTCCCTTCGGCCTTTCCTTCCCAGCTTCCCCCCGAGGAGGTTTTTCCGGGTTTTGATAGAAGCGACGGATGCCAACGAATGTCTTCTAAAGTTGATCTGAGGGAGCGTTGTGATCAGAACCTGTTGAGGTAGGTATCTTACCTTCATCTCTCTAAATTGTGTATCATGCGGGGTGGGTGTCCTCTTGTTTACATGAAACACATTTGAACCAGTTTAATAAAGATAATAAATTTCTTATGTAATGTGGATGGGAAGTTTTTGAATGCAGTTACATTTTATATCATGTGATATTATATAGTGAATTAAATAGGCTTATTCCTACTGAAAATCATGGTCGTTGGGGGCCTTTGCTTGCACAATTAAATGTTGTCGTATCTTTCTAGATCGTTTATGGATGGAAATTTTGTTGAACGTGGAAATTGGTTAATTACATAAAGTTGGATGATTAATGAATAACTGGAACCCTTGTGTGATCACCCTGGTTAAACAAAATGGAATAATGAAAATGTGGATGCTGGTTTGGTTACGTGGTGTGTGAAGGGGGGGGGGTGAATCCTGGGTTTTTATGAATCGGGTGGGCAGTGGGGCTATAATAAATGTTATTAAAGGGACAATGATGTGTCAAAGGCCTTGTTTTGTGATACAGTTGTGGTTATGGTGGTTGGCAGCGGGGATGCATGGATGGGTTTAATGTGAATGAACTATGGGTTGTGAATAATAAATAAATGTTGAAGAGTTAATGAACGGTGGGGAATGGTAATGGAATGGGATTAATAATCAACAGAGTTGGTTGGTTAATAAGAAGGGACTTGTTGTGTTGCTTGTGTTTTCCTAACTTGATTTGTGGATGGCAGGGATATGTTGTATGAACGATCGATGTGGTTGTGGATAACTGCCCAGTAGTTAAGGAACTATTAAACTGATTCTCTTGAAACATGAAAACCTAAATAGGGTTGTAGTTATTTGTTGTAGGCACGCTTCGTAGTAGCAGTGCCAAGGAACATGCTCAGTTTCTCTTTTAGAAGCCATAGGTTGGGCTGTGTGTTTGGTATATATATATATATTTGTATCATTGTTTTTTTCGCACCCCACCCATGTTGATTACTTAGTTCCGGACTCTCCCATTCATGGGAGAGTGTGTTTTCCCCTTAGTTACTAGCTCTTTCCTGCTCCTTTTTTCCATAGGATGTGATGCCTTGAGGAGACCTTACACCTAAGACTCTTCAGGTAGGTTTCGATTGGGGTGGTTTTAGCCCAAGACTCTTCGGGCAGGTTTACTTTTTCCCATGAATCTTCGGGATGATGCCCAGGTGTGTGCGGGAGGGATATGCAGTTTTGAGCCCCAGGTGTGTGTGGGCGGGACATGTGGTTGTGAGGCCCAGGTGTGTGCAGGCGGGATATGCGGTTGTGAGGCCCAGGTGTGTGCAGGTGGGAAGAGTGTGGTAGCATTAGGACGTTTTCTATTAGGAAGAGCAGCTAACTTGTGGGAAATGGTGCGGGGTACCCAAATACTCTTGTTCTTATATACTACTAATAACTGTTGTTTTTTGTTTTTGGTGAGAGTGGCTTGTGAGTTTAGGTGGATATAATTCCTTGATAGGTTTTGGTTTCTTCTGTTGTTCTCACGGGGCATTAGGATGCTTCCCCACTTGTGCACAAGAGCTTTAGGTTTCCCTACTGAGTAAACTTGTATGCTCACCCTACGTTTACTTTCAAGTTTTCAGGAGGACTACTAGGGCCGTGAGGGACCCTACTAGTCAGGACAGTTGTATTTGTTGCAGTTTTCTATACTCTTGTTTCTTTTGGTATTGTACTTTTGAGCTTTCTTGTACATGTACCTTTTTCAGAACTATTTAAACAGGCAGGTGGGATTTTTTTGGGTTTATTTACTTGTCATTCCATTTTTCCTTTGGTGTTTGACTCATCCTATTTCCCGATATTAAATAAATAAAAATGGTAATGCCTCCCATATTGTGAAAAACTCATACCCTTGGTGCTAGTCTCCACCTTGGGGCCTATTGGACGTGGGACTCGGGGGTCATTATCTCCCTTTCACCATTTCCAGCTCAATATGGGCATCTTTGGTGGGAGGGGGTCGTGAAAGAATGGTATCAAAGGTGATGGTTGAGAGATAGGATAGAGTATAGAGGTAGGAATAGTGAGGATTGCATGGGATGGTAGGGAAACAATGTTGGTTGATCTTGGTGTGTGACATAGGCCAGGGAAGACTGGCTAGGACACAGGAATTTAGGGCCCCCCGTGATCCGATGTAAGGACTCTGAGCCTACTGAATGACCAAGTGAGACTACATTGATTTCAGGGAAGAGACCCTAGTTAAGCTACATGTATCATCATGATTGTTTTTTACTTTATTTGGGTGTTCTGGGAAAGATATTTAATAAAATGAAAAAAATAAAACCTTACTAAATTCCTTACTACTTGGGCTTAGGGGATCTTTGTTTACCGTACAACTATGGCACCTGGACGTCATCCCCTGGTGGCTCAGACAGCCGAGACCTAGTAGATTCTAGAGGTCGATCAGTTGAGGATTGACTGAGAGGAGGAAGATAACTAGTGGCAGAACACTCTCTGTTCTTTCCAGCGACAAACCCTCTGGAAGTACGAGGGTAGTACATTAGATATGGAGACATAGGGGTGGATTGAGGAGATATGGATCTATTTTACTTTGATCCATGTTCCGAGGGAGTACTGGGTTCCCCTAGCTGACAGTCAACTGAGAGGTGCGGCACATTAGTGGTGGATGCTATACCTCGGAGAGAGGACATAGATAGAGGTTTCGTGGAATGACTTTGAGAAGGAACTCCGAAAGGAATTCCTTTCTTCCATGATCAAGGCAGAGAAGCGGCAGGAGTTAATCTCGCTTTAGAGGGGGAGTATGTCAGTACTAGAGTTGGGGATCAAGTTCAAAGTCCTCCTATGCATTGCTCCGGATCATTTTCTGGATGAGGAGTCTCGGGCAAGATGTTTGGAGGAGGCGCTCTGTCCTTCTCTCCAGCATGCTGTCACCCCCTTCACCCTTCTGACGTACTTGGCAGTACAAAAGAAGGAAATGTTTGTATAGAGGATGCACTCACAGGGAGGTGCACCGCGAGAGGGGATCTATCCTGGTTCGTCGAATTGGAAGACAGTCAGCAGTAGGTCTCCGGTGACAGGACCTTCATGGTTCAGGCCAGTAGGGAGAAGGCCCCATCAATTCCAGTTCATATCATCAGGTCATCGTACTTTTTTCACAAGCCCAGGACCGAAGTGTTTCTCTTATTGAAGTTTTAGGCACATTCAGAGTCGGTGCCCGACCGGAGCTCAGTACGGTGGAAGTGGGCAGGTTCAGCACCCGCCTCAGCAGCACCAGTTGTCGGAGAGGCCCTTCTAGCAGTAACAGGACCCCACTCTTCTAAGGGCAGACTTTGCAAGATGTGGCCGACCTCAGGGTGATCCTCAGGTACCTCGACCAGGACATGGCCGGGGAGGCGGTCGACATTAGAGAGGAAGAGGAACTAGGCGTGGATAGTTACAAGCAGCAGAGTTGACAGCTCCGACATAACCAGTGGTGGTGTGAGGTAAGATTTGTTTGTTCAGAACTCGTTTCTGCTTTGTTCGATTCAGGAGCTTCTCACTCCTTTGTTTCACCCGGTCTAGCCCATGCTTTGGGTCTAGATATAGAGATACTTTCCGTACCCATGGTACTGAGTACACTAGTTGGAGTCTAGACCAGCATATCTTGTGTTTGATGGTGATGCGGGCTGACGTTGGGACCACATAAATCTAGTGGGGACCACCTTTTGATACAGATTCAGCCATATGATGTCATTCTAGGCATCGGCTGGTTGTTTTCTATTAGTGCTATTATTGAATTCTTCCGAAGAAGGGTCATGTTCTCCGACGTAGATGGGAAGCGTGTATATTTTGTTGGCGAGAGGATCTATCAGGTGGGAATCCTGCATGTGAAGCCTCTTCTTCCTTTGTTAGGAAGGCTATTAGTGGTTTCAGTTGATACAGAGAGGATGTATGCCCCAGAGGTTGTTGGAAAGTTCCTCGATGTTTTTCCTGAGGATTTTGTGACTCTACCCCTGATGAGATGTCAAATTCGGGATAGACTTATACCCTGGTGCCCGTCGAATTTCGATGGCCCCTTATCAGATGGCACCATCAGAGTTGCGGGAGTTGTGGACTCATATTGACGATCTGATCAAAAAGGATTTTCTTCGACCAAGCATGTCGCCATGGGGTGATCCAATTTTGTTCATGAAGAAGGTAGATGGTGGTCTAAGTCTATTCATAGAATACCGAAGGTTGAATCAGGTGACAGTCAAGAACCGCCACCCCCTTCCAAGGATAGATGATCTCATCGACCAACTGAGGGGAGCAGGTTGGTTTTCTAAGATTGATCTATGACTTGGATATCATCAGCTGAGGGTAAAGGACAATTACATCTTGAAGATGGCTTTCAGGTGCAGGTATGGAGACATAGAGTTTTTAGTGATGCCATTTGGAGTTATAAATGCACCAGCTGTGTTCATGGGACTTATGAACCTTGTATTCCGAGAGTATCTGGACCGGTTTGTCATTTTGTTTATCGATGACATCCTGATCTACTCAAGATCAAGGGGGGAGCACGTTGAGCATCCCAAGACAGTCTTGGAAGTCCTTCGACACCACCAGCATTATGGGGAATTATCGAAGTGTAATGTCTTAACACAAGAAGTACACTTCCTTGGGCACGTAGTGTCTCAACATGGAGTGTCAGTGGACCTGTCGAAAGTGGAGGTAGTTGTTTCTTTGGCGGCACCCCTGAGCGTGGAAAAAGTTCATAGTTTCCTGGGGTTGGCAGGTTATTATCGGAGGTTCGTTTCAGACTTCTCTTGAGTTGCTGCTCCTTTGACCGCTTTGACTAGGAAGAACCCGGTCTTCTTATAGAGTGAGCAGTGCCAGAAAGCTTTCGACTACTTGAAGGAGAAGTTGTTCAGTGCTCCCGTACTCAGGTTTCCAGAGGAAGGGTTGTTGTATGATGTGTTTTGTGATTCTTATGGCCTTGGCTTGGGGTGTGTGATGATGATGTAGAAGAAGGGTGTCATCTGTTATGTGTCTAGGTAGTTGTGCCCTCAAGAGCATAACTATGCCACCCATGACCTAGTGCTTGCAGCAGTAGTTTTCTCACTGAAATTGTGACGAAATTACCTCTTTGGGGAGACCTTTATGGCCTTCTTAGATCACCAGAGCATACGTTATATCTTCTCCCAGCGTGACCTGAACTTACGGCAGCAGATATGGGTTGAGTTTCTCCAAGACTATGACTTAGAGATATCTTATACTGAAGCTAAGGGAAACGTTGTGGCTGATGCCCTGAGTAGGAAGTCACATAAGGAAGTGGTTTGGGAATCCTATGATGTCTGGAGATAGATGGGAGAGTTGGATTCCTTGCACTTGGATGCAAGGGTAGAGGGTGTTAGAGGCTGTTTTTTCAGATGACGGTGCAGTTCTCCTTGTTGAAGCAGGTGGAAGAGTCTCAGTGGGGGGACTCCAAGGCAGAAGTGATGCAGGATCGTGTCGATCAGGGAAACGCTTTAGAAGGATGGTCAGAGGACAGCCGACATGTTACAGCCCGAGATTTTATGAAAACTATTATTTTTAATTTTATTAATGTCTTGTGTTGTACGATACACAAAAAGGAGCTTGCACAACACGCACCCTTGACTTGACTTGCATTACACGCAATCGCAACCTTCCTCGATAGCGTGTGTAGTACGCAAAACTGAGTTTCATGAAACACCGATATGCTATTAAAATATTATTAAAACTAGCCGTTATGAATAGTAATAACCACTTTTTAAAATTTTAGAAATTTTAGCTCTCAAAATGGACTTCATTTTTGGATTCGGAGTATCGAATTTAGCCAAAGGTGAAATTTTGGTACATTTCGGATAACTTTCATATTCTGATGAATAGTGAAAATTACTAAATTATAATTAAAAAACAACTTTTTTAATCGAAATAATTAATAGTGATAAATTATTAATTTGAGTAGTTTTAAAGTATATTTAGAATATATTTTTACAATTTAATACAATGTTGGTCATTAGATGTAATTTCACATTTAAAACAGACATAAACAAGTGTCAATCTTTTGATAGATATTGTTTTCTTAAAAACACGCTATTTGTTTTAACAGCGGGATTTAATTATAAAATTAACTAATGAAACTTCTATGTTATGATTTTGGGAAAATATACTTCATTTTTGAATTCGGAATATGAAATATAGCTTAGGATGACATTTTGGCATTTTTCTGAAAACCTTCAATTTTTGATGAATAGATAAACTACTAAGTGGTAGTTAAAAAACTGATTTTTTCATAAAACATAATTTTACCGCTTCTGTGAATGGAATTTCAAAAATCCGAGAGACGCGGCTGATTTCAGTAAGTAAAATTTGGTTCAATGAGATGAAAACAATTTTTGGTGAATAGTAACTTTTTACTTTTATTTACCGCGGTTAAAAGTAAATAGGGTAATTAAGGGTAAAAATGATATTAATATTACCCTAACACATATATTAATCCTATTGGACAAGTGTATCTCGACCAAAAACAACCTTAAGTGTAAAATATTATCATTTAGGCCCACTTGGATTAGATTAGGACATTTATTATTATTTAATACAAAGAAGAGTTAAAAGAGTTAAAATCAAAGTTTATTTACTAAAACATTTTTAATATAGATTTATACATAAGATAAATTCGATTTTAAATATTCATTAGAAAGCTAAAAAGATTTCCTACATGATGGTATTTTATTTGTAATTTTTAGACATCAAATAATTTAATTTATTTATGACACAATGATGATGGAGTAATAATCTTATTAATGAAATATTGACATAATTGATATTATAAATACCAAAATAAATGTAATTTAAGACTTTTTATGAATTACACTAATTTTATAGGTTACTATGATATATTATTGTTGCTTTAATAAACATTTTTCGAACATATAATTCTGTTATGACTTTCACAAAAATCATATATCAAATAGTGTCAAAATTGACACAAAATTGTTTTTAAATCAAATATTATATTATTAATTGTTATTTTATTCCTAAAAATCTAAGGATCGGCCAAATGACTTAGATAAGGATATATATATTAATAATAAACAATTTGGGGTTCGTGTGGCATGTTATAGTAAGTTTATTAACTATATAGTGTAAGAAAACAAAAAGACATGGTAAAAGTTAAATTATTTAACTTAGAGTTAAATATAATTGATAAGGTTAAAATAATAACCTAAACTTGTCTAAATCCTATTGGTTGATAGGATTTCGACCCATCCCCACTTTAGCTTCTAAATAAGACCCTTTGTAACCATTATAAACTGATTTTGACTTTAATATAAATTATTATTTTGAGATATTTCTAAGGTGCCCCTCTCCTCCCTTATAAAAGGAGACCTCCTCCACCTCCTCCTCGCACCAATTTGAGCACTCAAGCTCGGCCAACCCCTGCCAAAATCCATTATCCACTTCCCTAGAATAATCCTAGAGGTCCTGGTCTTCTTCAAAGACCAATCTTAGTTCCCTAGGTGGAAGATTCAAAGAGGCGTTTCAAAGAAGAGGTAATATCCATTACCGATCTTTTCAATTTCTTTCTTCTTCAACTTCTTCTTATTTAGTTGTTTCATGACAAAGTAATAACATCAGTATTACTTACATACTGATATGTTATTATAAATATGAAACAACCCTAATTCACCTTCTATCCATCCTACGGAAAAATGAAATCACCGCGCGTGCGTACGTACGGAATACCGTCTCCACGCCGTGGTGTAATCTATTTTCCGCCACCACCTTAATTGGATGGGTATAATGGTGTAATGAGTAACTATATATGATTATTATAAAGTTATATTGATACTGAAATAGTATACATACACTTCAACACAATTCCACGACCATGGGAACGATATCATCGCTCGTGCGTACGTACGGACTACTGTCTCCACGACGCGATGAGATTCATTCTCCATGTTAACAATTTAAGAATGATTATAAAGTATATATAAGAAATAATAATGAAATATATGAAATTATAAAGCTACTGGATTCATGTATATATATATATTTATGTCATCTACTTACTTCCATTCAAGACAATAAGGAACGGAAAACAGCGTTCATGCGTACGTACGGATTACCGTCTCCATGAACGGTGTTTTTCATTACATTTATCTATCTATTATATATATATATATACTGAATATATATGATATAAAAATCATATTTTATATTCTGGAAGTAAGTAAATCATTATATAAGTATTAATAATGTCAAGAACAACAAGTCAAAACACCTACGATAAATGAAATGATTTTACCCAAAACGCTTCTTTAACATGGAATTTACAAAAGAACGGGTAATATAAAGTCATAAGTGAACCATATATGATATCATAACAGTGAATAGGATTCTTTAATAAGTCAATGACATTATTTAAATCATTATACAGGAGGTTCGGACACATATGAAGCAAATCGGACCTAAGGTAAGGAAAATATCACAATCTCATTTTTATCCAAGATTGTTTATTCGTAAGTATTTACTGGGGTGTATTTTATCATCCACATACATGTTTCATCAATATGTAATATTATTTCCATCCACCTACAATTGTTTAAATCCAATTTTACCATTCGGTGAGTTTTTAGTAATATGTATGAAAGCAATCTTTTGTCGTTTTTCATACGAGGTACTTTTTGACTTTTCCGACAAAAGTACGAAGAATGTTTTTTTTATACGGCATGAATGGATTTTTGAAACATTATTTCCAAGAAATTTCCTTTACAAGTTTTAAAGTTTATTTATAATCAACTTCTTTTATTTTATAGTCCTATGACATGTTATGAAAGGAAAAATGTTTTTGAAGTAGAGAGGATATTTTCCTCAAGAATGGAGTTCAAGTATTTTATCAAAATTATTTTCCATCTAAGATAATAAAAGGGTTCTGTTTTTATACCTATTATTACATTGGTTTGATTATGTTGTGATGGAAATATTTTTATGAATTCCTTTATCTTATATGAATTGTTTTATGATGTCATGTTGTTTAAGAATCCCATTTTTATTACATGGGTTACGCTATGATGTATGGTTTATGATTATGTGGCACACATAAGAAAGGATTCATTATAAGATGGGTGGAACCTATATCTCCCTCCAATGCATTGGGTAATGATTTTATATCTCATGAGATAGACAGGGCTGGAACGGTAGGTTATACCGGTTCAGTGAAACAGGACTGAAACGAGGGTTACTCGATTCAGAAAGGGACTTTGTCCACTAAGATAGTCTTGGCAATGAGTCTTGACTAACAAGAAATGATTCTCTATGATTATGTGTGAATTCCACAAAGTTTCATGTTTTATGTTATGATTATTGTGATTACATTTCACTGCCATGATTTATCCCATGTTATGAAATTATGCTCTCTTTTGCAGGTTACGATTTCCAAAATGTTATGTTCTTATGAATATGATGTGATTGATATTTCTTTTGTTTACCCTTACTGAGCATTTGAGCTCACCCTTTTATGTTTTCTTTTCCCCAGGATATAAAGAAAGGTTTTAGGTAAAAAAAGGGAATATCTTTATAGGAGATGTTGAAGATCTTTCACCACGATTAGAAGATTATGTTCCGAGTTTCCAAAGACAATTAACTATTACGATCCTTGTGTGTGTGTTTTTGTTATGTACTAAGTATTCCGCAAATGTAATGTAATGTCAATGTACGTCAAGTTTCGGGTCTCTACAGTTGATATCAGAGGAAAGGTTTAGTCAACCTTTGGAAAATAGGATGTGAAAACGTTAGTGAGATCCCTAGAGATATTTCTAAGGTATGTCTAGGGATGTCCCTAAGGATAAGTATACATATAAGATACAGTCCTAGAACTATGGTAACGATCATAGAATTTAACCTAAGAAGTTAGATATTGAGGATACTCCCCCTTTATAATGTTGTTTTCCCTAGCATGATTTTTGCCTCTCACACTATTCTTTTTGGGTTTTAGACGATGGCTGGAACCCGAAGGAACCATGTTGATCAATGCAATGGACAATGCAATGATTGTCCTCCTGAACAAACAAATGTTATGGGAGATGGAGTGCACAATATTATTGCTATACTTACACAAGCTATGAATCATTCTGGACTTCCAAATGAGCAGAGAAGGGAACAATATTCTATTGAGTCCTTCATGAGGCAACGTCCACCTTCTTTTAATGGGTCTTCCGATCCACTTGTTACTGAACAATGGATCAGTACCACTGAAAAGATATTTTCAGTTCTTCAATGTTCTGAACATGATAAAGTAATCTTAGAATTATATCGTTTGGAAGGTGATGCTGATCAATGGTGGAATCTTATCAAGAATACGAGGCAAAGAGATGAAATTGATTCCATGGAATGGGACGAGTTCAAGAACTTGTTTTTCAGTAAGTAATTCCCTCGTATTCTTCGAACGAAGATGGAAAAGGAGTTTCTTGAGCTGAAACAGAAGGATGATGGATCTGTTGGTATACACGAAGCGAATTTTACAAGACTTCCAAGGTATGCATCTGGCATTATCATCCAACCTGAAAGTAAAGTTGATCGATTTTTCAGTGTCTTAAAACCAAGTCTTCGAAGGGTATTAGCTATACGAGACTTCAGTAGCTATGAAGAAATTGTGCGTTGTGCTATGAAGGTAGAAATGGAAGTTGGTGTTACATATCCATCTCATGGTTTTGAAAAGAAACGAATGATGGAGTTCAAGGAGAAATCTCAGAATAATGGTGAAAAGAAAATAAATGTTTCCTTATGCTCAAAGTGTGGAAAGAAGCATTAAGGAGATTGTCTTAAAGGGACTAGAAAATGTTTTAAGTGTGGAAAAGAAGGTCATCGAGTAGCTGAGTGTCGAAGTAATGGAAAAAGGGTTTCTAATAATGTGAACAAAGCAAACACTGTAGAGAACGCACCACCAACACTTCAATGTTTCAAGTGCAAGGAGATGTAACATTATGCCAATAAATGCCCTAATCCAAGGGTTAGTGATGATCAACATGGGCAACCACTTAAGGCAAAGGACAAAGGGAAGTCACATGCGATCACTATTGGCAATGTTGAATATGACAATGATGTGGTGGAATGATTAAGTGTTTATGTAATGGGATTCCAAAATAGTGTTGTATATAGTATTGTGGAATATTGGAATATTTATGTATTGGTCTATTGTGGTTTTCAATAATTTTATGGTACCAGCTACCATGGAAAGTGATTGAGATATTTTTGGAAAAATAATGATATGCGCATAATGAAGGGAAAACGAGAAAATTAAATATTTGACAGTATTCATGAGCTCATGATTGATATAAGGACTAAGTGATATCATGGTTTAAGAATATAGAATTCTGAAGATTTTGGTATGTGGAAAGTGTTAACTTTTAACTGCATTCATGTTTTCACTAAGGTTCGATGGGTATTCAAGAGAATACATGATTAAGGCCTTTGAATGTTTGGAATGTGACCAACAAAACATATCTTATGATATATGGGGATCAACGATGATATTAAATCTCTGGTAATCGTCTTCACTATGTTATGAGAGTGGATTGCAGTATTATGGATAAGCCTAAAGATTGAAATGGATTATGTTGGACAAAAGTTAGTATTGTTTAAGGATAGAAGTTTTCTCGATATTATTGATGGGATGTTATAGTAATATAGTTTTGGAAAAAGGACAACCTACAGGGCGGGCGACAGCCCATCGCGTCGGACAAGGATGTGGGAATCGAACCCACAACCGAAGTGCGACTGGACTTTATCGCCTACCACTGGCCTACAGGAAGTCCCTGTTTAGTAGAAACTAGTTTTATTATATTAAGCGGTATGATATATGAAGTATAAGTTCATTTTTGGAACCATATACGATTAATCTCACTATAAGATGGACTTATAACTTTTGCTAACCTTTTGTTTGAAATAGATGGAATGACCCATCCTTCTATCACATGATCTGCTAATGCTTCACGAATAACAAATTCAACTTTATTTCTTTATGATATGAAGTGGAAATTGTTCAATTCACGAACAACAGTGAGATTGTACCAAAATAAAGTAAGTATTTATTCTAATTCAAATTTTAAACTTTAGGGAAATGATCTTGAAAACCAAAAATGTTGTCCTAGTGATCTTATACCTGATGAATCAGATGGTACCTTATATCATCACAAATATATGGATTTGTGATTACTGGCTTTTCCATAGCCATGTTCTCTACCACTCTCCATCAGAACATGATGGTTAGATTTCCCTTCCATATCCATATTTTCACCTATGTGGAAACCAAGTGATTAGTTTATTTGGGTAATCGTTACATTTCATACATTATTTTTTAAAGACAAGTTTTGGTATTCCTTTTTACCATGTGGGTTTCTATTAAAGAAACTTTCGAATAGTAAACTATTTATAACCCCGACGAATTTCGAGGGTGAAATTCATTTTAAGGGGGGTAGAATGTAACAGCCCGAGATTTTATGAAAATTATTCTTTTTTATTTTATTAATGTCTTGTGTTGTACGCTACACCAAAAGGAGCTTGCACAACACGCATCCTTGACTTGCCTTGCATTACAAGCAATCACAACCTTCCTCGATAGCGTGTGTAGTACGCAATACTGAGTTTCACGAAACAACGATATGCTATTAAAATATTATTAAAACTAGCCATTATGAATAATAATAACCACTTTTTAAAATTTTAGAAATTTTAGCTCTCAAAATGGACTTCATTTTTGGATTCGGAGTATCGAATTTAGCCTAAGGTGAAATTTTGGTACATTTCAGATAACTTTCATATTCTGATGAATAGTGAAAATTACTAAATTATAATTAAAAAACAAATTTTTTAATCGAAATAATTAATAGTGATAAATTATTAATTTGAGTAGTTTTAAAGTATATTTAGAATATATTTTTACAATTTAATACAATGTTGGTCATTGGATGTAATTTCACATTTAAAACAGACATAAACAAGTGTCAATCTTTTGATAGATATTGTTTCTTAAAAACACGCTATTTGTTTTAACAGCGGGATTTAATTATAAAATTAACTAATGAAACTTCAATGTTATGAGTTTGGGAAAATAGACTTCATTTTTGAATTCGGAATATGAAATATAGCTTAGGATGACATTTTGGCATTTTTCTGAAAACCTTCAATTTTTGATGAATAGTGAAACTACTAAGTGGTAGTTAAAAAACTAAATTTTTCATAAAACTTAATTTTACCGCTTATGTGAATGGAATTTCAAAAATCCGAGAGACACGGTTGATGTCAGTAAGTAAAATGTGGTTCAATGAGATGAAAATAATTTTTGGCGAATAGTAACTTTTTACTTTTATTTACCACGGTTAAAAGTAAATAGGGTAATTAAGGGTAAAAATGATATTAATATTACCCTAAAACATGTCCTAATCCTATTGGACAAGTGTATCTAGACCAAAAACAACCTTAAGTGTAAAATATTATCATTTAGGCCCACTTGGTTATATTAGGACATTTATTATTATTTAATTCAAAGAAGAGTTAAAAGAGTTAAAATCAAAGTTTATTTACTAAAAAATTTTTAATATAGAGTTATACATAAGATACATTCGATTGTAAATATTCATTAGAAAGTTAAAAATATTTCCTACATGATGGTATTTTATTTGTAATTTTTAGACATCAAATAATTTAATTTATTTATGACACAAAGATGATGCAGTAATAATCATATTAATGAAATATTGACATAATTGATATTATAAATACCAAAATAAATGTAATTTAAGACTTTTTATGAATTAAACTAATTTTCTAGGTTACTATGATATATTATTGTTGATTTAATAAACTTTTTTCGAACATATAATTCTGTTATGACTTTCACAAAAATCATATATCAAATAGTGTCAAAATTGACACAAAATAGTTTTTAAATAAAATATTATATTATTAATTGTTATTTTATTCCTAAAAATCTAAGGATCGTCCAAATGACTTAGATAAGGATATATATATTAATAATAAACTATTTGGGGTTCTTTTGGCATGTTATAGTAAGTTTATTAACCATATAGTGTAAGAAAACAAAAAGACACGGTAAAAGTTAAATTATTTAACTTAGAGTTAAATATAATTGATAAGGTTAAAATAATAACCTAAACTTGTCTAAATACTATTGGTTGATAGGATTTCGACCCATCCCCACTTTAGCTTCGAAATAAGACCCTTTGGAACCATTATAAACCGATTTTGACTTTAATATAAAATAATATTTTGAGATATTCCTAAGGTGCCCCTCTCCTCCCTTATAAAAGGAGACCTCCTCCACCTCCTCCTCACACCAATTTGAGCACCCAAGCTTGTCCAACCCCTTCCAAAATCCCTTCTCCACTTCCCTAGAATAATCCTAGAGGTCATGGTTTTCTTCAAAGACCAATCTTAGTTCCCTAAGTGGAGGATTCAAAGAGACGTTTCAAAGAAGAGGTAATATCCATTACCGATCTTTTCAATTTCTTTATTCTTCAACTTATTCTTATTTAGTTGTTTCATGACAAAGTAATAACATCATTATTAATTACATACTGATATGTTATTATAAATATGAAACAACCCTAACTCACCTTCTATCCATCCTATGGAAAAATGAAATCACCGCGCGTGCGTACGTACGGAATACCGTCTCCACGCCGTGGTGTAATCTATTTTCCGCCACCACCTTAATTGGATGGGTATAATGGTGTAATGAGTAACTATATATGATTATTATAAAGTTATATTGATACTGAAATAGTATACATACACTTCAACACAATTCCACGACCATGGGAACGATATCATCGCTCGTGCGTATGTACGGACTACCGTCTCCACGACGCGATGAGATTCATTCTCCATGTTAACCATTTAAGAATGATTATAAAGTATATATAAGAAATAATAATGAAATATATGACATTATAAAGATACTGGATTCATGTATATATATATATGTATGTCATCTACTTACTTCTATTCAAGACAATAAGGAAAGGAAAACAACGTTCATGCGTACGTACGGATTACCGTCTCCATGAATGGTGTTTTTCATTTCATTTATCTATCTATTATATATATATATATATACTGAATATATATGATATATAAATCATATTTTATATTCTGGAAGTAATTAAATCATTATATAAGTATTAATAATGTCAAGAACAACAAGTCAAAACACCTACGATAAATGAAACGATTTTACCCAAAACGCTTCTTTAACATGGAATTTACAAAAGAATGGGTAATATAAAGTCATAAGTGAACCATATATGATATCATAACAGTGAATATGATTCTTTAATAAGTCAATGACATTATTTAAATCATTATACAGGAGGTTCGGACACATACGAAGCAAATCGGACCTAAGGTAAGGGAAATATCACAATCTCATTTTTATCCAAGATTGTTTATTCGTAAGTATTTACTGGGGTGTATTTTATCATCCACATCCATGTTTCATCAATATGTAATATTATTTCCATCCACCTACAATTGTTTAAATCCATTTTTACCCTTTGGTGAGTTTTTAGTAATATGTATGAATGGAATCTTTTGTCGTTTTTCGTACGAGGTACTTTTTGACTTTTCTGACAAAAGTACGAAGAATGTTTTTTTTATACGGCATGAATGGATTTTTAAAACATTATTTCCAAGAAACTTCCTTTACAAGTTTTCAAGTTTATTTTTAATCAACTTCATTTATTTTAAAGTCGTATGACATGTTATGAAAGGAAAAAAAATTTTGAAGTAGAAAGGATATTTTCCTCAAGAATGGAGTTCAAGTATTTTATCAAAATTATTTTCCATCTAAGATAATAAAAGGGTTCTGTTTTTATCCCTATTATTACATTGGTTTGATTATGTTGTGATGTAAATATTTTTATGAATTCCTTTATCTTATATGAATTGTTTTATGATGTCATTTGTTTAAGAATCCCATTTTTATTACATGGGTTACGCTATGATGTATGGTTTATGATTATGTGGCACACATAAGAAAGGATTAATTATAAGATGGGTGGGACCTATATCTCCCTCCAATGCATTGGGTAAAGATTTTATATCTCATGTGATAGATAGGGCTGGAACGGTAGGTTAAACCGGTTCAGTGAAACAGGACTGAAACGAGGGTTACACGATTCAGAAAGGGACTTTGTCCACTAAGATAGTCTTGGAAATGAGTCTTGACTAACAAGAAATGATTCTCTATGATTATGTGTGAATGCCACAAAGTTTCATGTTTTAAGTTATGATTATTGTGATTACATTTCACTGCCATGATTTATCCCATGTTATGAAATTATGCTCTCTTTTGCAAGTTAAGATTTCCAAAATGTTATGTTCTTATGAATACGATGTGATTGATATTTCTTTTGTTTACCCTTACTGAGCATTTGAGCTCACCCTTTTATGTTTTCTTTTCCCCAGGATATAAAGAAAGGTTTTAGGTAAAAAAAGGGAAGATCTTTATAGGAGATGTTGAAGATCTTTCACCACGATTAGAAGATTACGTTCCGAGTTTCCAAAGACACTATACTATTACGATCCTTGTGTGTGTGTTTTTATTATGTACTAAGTATTCTGGAAATGTAATGTAATGTCAATGTACGTCAAGTTTCGGGTCTCTACACGACATCAGATGCTTTTCCATGGAAGGTTGTTTGTTCCGGAGGCGATGCATGAGGGAGTTCTCCATGAGTTCCATAGCACAGCCATGTCAGTACATCCGGGAGTTTCGAAAATGTACCGAGGCCTGCGGGAACCGTTTTGGTGGCACGGGGTGAAACAGGCAGTGGTGGTGTTTGTGGCTAAGTGCCTAGTGTGCCAGAAAGTGAAGGCCGAACACCATGTTCCCAGTGGTTTGTTGCATCCTCTATATTTCCCCGAGTGGATGTGGGATGACATCTCAATGGTCTTTGTCACAAGACTACCCAGAGCTCAGGGTGGTTATGATGTTATCTGGGTAGTGGTGGATCAACTGACGAAATCATCTCACTTATTAGCAATTAAGGAGTTAGGCACGGTGAGTACCTTAGCATAGAGGTACGTATATGAGTTGGTCCATTTGCATGGAGTTCCGAATACAATCGTCTCAGATCAGGATACTCGGTTTATCTCACGAGTCTGGAGGGGGTTACAACATGCTTTTGGCACCTAGCTACGCCTTAGCACTGCTTTCCACCCCCAGACCGATGGGCAGATAGAGCAGACTATCCAGATGTTGGAGGACATGCTGCGAGCATGTATTATGGATTTCAGAGGGTCATGGGTACGACACATGCCTTTAGTAGAGTTTTCCTACAACAACAGCTTCTACTCTACTATAGGAATGGCACAGTTTGAGGCGTTGTATATAAGACCATGTCGTTCACTCATTTGCTGGGCAGAGGTTTGTCAGACAGGTGCTCTTGGGCCAGAGGTAGTACAGAGCACCACAGAGAATGTCTAGCTTGTTCGTGAGAGGATGCAAGCATCTTAGGAATGACAGAAGTCTTATGCTGATCGTCGGAGGAGGCCCTTGGAGTTCGAGGTGGGAGATCATGTGTTCTTGATGTTTTCCCCTCAACGGGGGTAGAAGAGGTTTGGAAAGGGGAGAAAGCTCTCCCCAACGATCATCGGACCTTTCGAGTTGCTGAGGCGAGTCAACAAGGTGGCATATCAGCTACCCCTTCCACCTCAGTTGGAGAAGGTTCATGACATCTTCAACGTCTCGCAGCTTCGTCGGTACATACACGACGACTCTCATGTTATAGACTGGGGAGAATTAGATATGGGAGATGACGCGACCATCGAGGAACGACTAGTCAGAATCGTGGATCTAAAAGAGAATGTGCTCCGTGGACGATCCATCGCTTTGGTTTGGGTGTTGTGGAGGCATGTCGTCCTCGAGGAGAGCACTTGGGAGCGGGAGAACCTGATGCACGCTTAGTACCAGGATTTGATTTGACTTGTGTTCTTCTAAGCTTTGTTTTGATGTTATACTCTGTAACATTGATATATGGAATTCTTGGATTGTCGGTTGTGAGAATTTTGTTTCCTTGTTCTCTGGAAGTGTATAGCATGACCGGATGTGTGGGGTAAAGGAAAAACCTGATCCCTAATCAAGACACATTAATGCGGATGTGATTGAACCTGTGTGGGTGAGTCAGTGCTGCCTAAAGCAGATAATATCTTGACATAGGAGAAGGAATTTCCCCAAACCACGTGTTCGGAAAATGTGTTGGTTGTACGGTGTCGGGGATAGTGGAAGTTGAAAAATCATAATGTATGGAAGTGGGAAGACCCAATTCTTAATAGAGATGCATTAATGAGGATGTCATTAAACCCATGCAGGCGATTCAGTGCCACCTAAAGCGGATAATATCTCGACATAGGAGAAGGTCCTAACACATATGATTAGGGTTGTTGGATGCGTTCCTGTTATAACGAGAGCCCTAAGAGGTATCTTGTTGAGTTCCTCTGGGTTGGATTTTGAACTCTCGAGGACGAGAATGTTTTAAGAGGTATCTGATGTAATTTCCTAGACCTCCCCAGCCCATTCCTTTGTCAAAAAGAGGGTCATGATGTGTTCTAGAGTGTAAAATGGAATTTTCCCACACTTTTCAGAATTTTGAAACTACACGTCGTGTAGCGTGACTACACCCCGTGTACCCCCTCACCGGGTATACATCGGGTTGAAGGCCGTGTCCTATCTGTGTAAAATAAATGAGTACATGTCGTGTATCAAATACTATATGCCGTGTAGTCCCTCCCCGCGTACACGTTATCCTAAAACCGTGTGTTGACCAGTCAACGGACGTGTGTCGTGTTGGAGCTGTGTCCATGCCATGTGAAATAAATGAGTACATGCCATGTATCTAATACTACACACCGTATAGTTCCTCCCTGTGTATGCATTATCCTCAAACCGTGTGTTGACCGGTCAACAGTTGCGTTCTGCGTTGAAGGCCGTGTTGGAAGCCGCGTGGTGACCGTGTGAAATGGATGAGTACACGTCGTGTACTAGGAAGTACACGCAATGTACTTTTGTTTTTCTCGCCTATAAAAGGAGGGGTCCTCTACTCCTTCTCAACTCACTCCTCTCCTCCCCATTCCCTCGAGAAGAGCTCTCCAAAGAGACTCAACGGCTCTTTTCTTCCATAACTTCATTCGTCCGAGCTATTATTTATGATCTGTCAGTGGCCACGAGATCGTAACGACGAGGCACAACTCTTGAGGCTGGATCTGTTGTCTTCCCTTCAGCCTTTTCTTCCCATCTTCCACCCAAGGTGGTTTTTCCAGGTTTTTACAGAAGTGATGGACACCGATGAACATCTACTAAATTTGATCCGAGGGAGCTTTGTGATCAGAACCTGTTGAGGTAGGGATCTTACCTTCGTGTCTCTAAATTGTGTATCATGCGGGGTGGGTGTCCTCTTGTTTACGGGAAACACATTTGAACCGGTCTAATAAAGATAATAACTGGATTATGTAACGGGGATGGTAAGTTTGTGAATGCATTTACTTTTTATATCATGTGATATTATGTTGTGAATTGAATAGGCTTATGCCTACAGAAAATCACGGTCGTTGGGGGAATTTTCTTGCGCAAATAAATGTTTCCCTATCTTTCTCAACTTTTTATGGATGGAAACTTTGTTGAATGTGGAAATTGGTTAATCACGTAAAGTTGGCTGATTAATGAATAACTGGAACCCTGGTGTGATCACCCCGGTTAAACAAAATGGAATAATGAACATGTGGATGTTGTCTTGGTTATGTGGTGTGTGATGGGGGGGGGGGGTGAATCCTGGGTTTTTAAGAATAGGGTGGGCAGCAGGGCTGCAGTAAATGTTATTAAAGGGAAAATGATGTGGCACAAGCCTTGTTTTGTGATACGGTTGTGGTTATGGTGGTTGGCAGTGGGGCTGCAGGGATGGGTTGAATGTGAACGAACTATTGGTTGTGAATAATAAATAAATGTGGAAGAGTTAATGAATGGTGGGTCATGGTAGTGGACCGAGATTAATAATCAATGGAGTTGGTTGGTTAATAAGAAGGGACTTGTTGTGTTGCTTGTGTTTTCCTAACTTGATTTGTGGATGGTAAGGATATGTTGTACGAATGATCGATGTGGTTTTGGATAGATGCCCAGTAGTTAAGGAACTATTAAACTGATTCTGTTGAAACATGAGAACCTAAATGGGTTTGGGGTTGTTTGTTGTAGGCGTGCTTCGTAGTAGTAGTGCCGAGGCACATGCTCAGTTTCTCTATTAGAATCCACAGGTTGGTCTCTGTGTTTGGTATATATATATATATCTATATCATTGTGACTTGTTGCACCCCACCCATGTTGAGAACTTAGTGCCTAACACTCCCATTTCATGGGAGAGGGTGTTTTCCTCTTAGTTACTTGCTCCTTTCTGCTCTTTCTTCCTACTCATTCTTACATAGGTTGTGATTACTTGAGGCAACCTTACACCTAATACTCTTCAGGTAGATTTCAATTGGGGTGGATTTAGCCCAAGACTCTTCGTGCAGGTTTACTTTTTTTCTTAAGAATCTTTGGGATGAGGCCCAGGTGTGTGCGGGCGGGATATGCTGTTGGGAGGCCCAGGTGTGTGCGGGCGGGACGTGTGGTTGTGAGGCCTAGGTGTGTGCGGGCAGGATATGCAGTTTTGAGGCCCAGGTGTGTATGGGTGGGATATGTGGTTCTTGAAGCCCAAGTGTGTGCAGGGGGGAAGAGAGTAGTAGTGTCAGGACATTTTCTGTTAGGATGAGTAGATAACTAGTGGGAAATGGTGCGGGGTACCAAAATATTCTTGTTCTTATATACTACTAATACATGTTGTTTTCTGTTTTTTGTGAGCGTGGCTGGTGAGGTTGGGCGGATTGAATTCCTTTCTAGCTTTTGGTTTCTTCTGTTATTCTCACAGGACATTAGGATGTCTCCCCACTTGTGCACGAGAGCATTAAGTTTCCCTATTGAGTATACTTTTATGCTCACACTACATTTACTTTCAGTCTTACAGGAGGATTACCAAGCCCGTGCGGGACCCTACTAGTCCAGACATTTTGATTTGTTGCAGTTTGTTGTACTCTTGTTTCTTTTAGTATTGTACGTTTTAGATTTCTTGTACTTGTACCTTGTTCAGAACTATTTAAACATGCATGTGGGATTGGTTTGGGTTTATTTACTTGTGTTTCCCTTTTCCTTTGGTGTTTGAATCGTCATATTTCCCAATCTTAAATAAATGAAAAGGGTAATGCCTCCCATATTGTGAAAAACTAATACCCTTGATGCTAGTCGCCTCCCCGGGGCCTACTAGAGGCGGGACTCAGGGGTCATTATCTCCCTTTCACCATTCCCAACTCAGGAGGGGCATCATTGGTGGGAGGGGGTCATGACAGAATGCCTTATGATGTCGATGTGAAAGGCTTATGTAATAAATTTTTGATAAAATAAAATGTTATATGATTTGATGAAAACCTTATGATATATTGTAAGTATAATGATATTGTAATTCATTTGATATTTCAATTGCGTAAAAAAATGTATTATTTTATTTGAAGTATTATTAATATATGAAGACTAATATAGTATAAAATCTTATGAATACTAATTTTTACATGTTACAAAAGACATATAACTTTCCGAATAATATTATGAATTAAATTTTTAGGTTATAATATTTAATTATAAATATTTATTTCATAAATATAATTAGAGAGATAGACATAGTTTTGACATCAAATTTATGATATACGTATAGTGATTCATTATATATTTTCAGAACAATTAATTTAGTATTTTGTGATGATTAATTGGAAACAATTAAGTGATAAAACATCAGGGAAATAGTAATGAATAATCAAAATCAATTTATGGTGTATATTAATTTTTCATCTATAAGAAATACATTATAAATTGAATAAAAAATTGAAAATTATATTGAAGTTGTTTTTCAAAGGAAATATATTACAATATTGTTTAGTATATAGATTAGAATTTGCATTAATACATAAAAGAGATAGATACATAGTTTCACTACTTGCCTTATTCATTTTAATGATTTCACTATAAAATTTTAAAATCACTATTTATGGAATTAAAATTTTCTAAATATACCTCTTTCTAAGAGATCAAGGTTTTATTAACATTTTAAATTTCAGATTATCCCTATTTTCTTTTAGTGATATATTTTTATTAACTATATTGGGGTGGTTTATTCTTGTTTTAATTTTTTTATTCAAAAGAATTATAGTGGGTTATACTACACTTTAAATTGTGTATTTGGATGTTCCTTGAGTATATAAAATAGTTATTATGAATAATATTTCTCCTTGAAGAAAAAGGTGGGTTGTAAGATGTTGTGACTCTACTAAAAAATATTATTTTAATTAGCTACAACTCAATTATAAAATATAGCGCTTTACTAGATTCTATTTCTTTTGAGGTTAGAGAAACACAAATAGTATATTCTGGATCACATGATTTAAACTTATATAATATTTCCTAAATTTATAATTTATAGTTCCATTGTATGATTTTATTTAACTCTGATAAATCCAAAAAAATATATAATAAGTTATAAATTCACCTTCATAGTGAATATTTCAAAATCATATTATGAAGGGGAAGAATTAGTTTCAATGAAATTCCAAGAATGGATCATCAACTCTATAATATATGTATGTATGTTTTTTTACCATATCTTAAAGTTAATAATCTATGGAAAATATTTATTTCATGATGGATGAATGCAATTATAATGCTAAATGGTTTTCACAAAGGGTATATATCTTTGATGAAAATGATTGTGAATATTGAAAATATAAAATAGAGGCTTAACTCAAAATTATAAGTATTGATCACTAAACCATGATTGTAAAACCCGTTATACTTCTTGAAATTGATCAGTATTTGTTTATTTGTATTGGTCCCTAAAATGAAGTTATTAATTATAAAATCATGAACAATTATTATTTTTTACTAATTCAAAAAAATAATCATGATTTATCTTTTAATAGAACTCATGATATATGTATAATTTTAAAAACTAAACATTAAAATAATGAAATTTTTATAAGAACAATATAAGGAATTCTAATGGATGGATATCACATTTTAAGAATGGGTGGGCATGAATATTTTAGGGAAAAGTTTCGTCAATTTTCTAGTATTTTAAATGTAATGAGTGGTTTAAGAGAATCCTTGGATAATACTATACTTATTAAAGTAGTTCTAAGATCTTAACACAATAAATGGAATGTGAAAAAGGATATTATTTATGAAATCAAGGACATTAAAGAATATTCTAATAATTAACTCACTGAGTAAATTTTAAACTATGAATTGGAATTGAAAAACATTAATGATGAAGAATCAACTAAAAATGAGGTTATTTTAAATAAAACACTGAGGCCACCCCATATAATATAGATTCTAAGTGCATCAAATTAAAGGTGATGAGTGTTAAAAAGTTATAAAAAGAATACAAAAATAGATTGATCAATCATAGAGAGCATAAAGGATATTATCCTAGAGATTATCACGAAGGAATCAGGATAGGTAATTTCCTATATGATGATGCTCCAGATATAATTTGGTATTAATGAAAAAGATAAGTCTACATCAATCCTTAATGGGAAACGATAAAAACATTAAGAAGGAAATAAAGAACATGATGGAAAATAGAATTTAAGTTCTAAAATGGAGTTGTAAAAATTATTACATTTAACTTGACTAATATGGAATAACAAAATCAATAAAATTAGATTTCATAAATTCATTAAATAATGTTAGTAATTATAATTATGAATCTAATTAATCTACTTTTTATAAACCTATTTCTATTTCATTAGATGAAGTTATTATAATATTTTGAATTTATAATATTATTAATCATGATATATTTAAAAAACATAAATTAATAAATAATTATTATGTTTGTGAAATTAAGTAATGTAAATATGAAATTGATAATTAGAGACATTTTTTATAATAAAAATAAATAGTGAGGATGATATTTTAGAATATGTTATGGTTACATAATTTTTTTACAAATAAACAAAATGAAAGGCTCAAATATAAAATTAGTATAATAAAGAAAAATAAAATATATATTATTAAAGTATGTAAAATTTATGATGGTATTATTACTATTAATAAAATTAATAAATACAAGAGGGTATTTGAAATGAAGAAAAATTACCAAAAATGTGAAGAACATTCTTTATCAAAATTGAAAAAGGTAGTGTTTTATATGTTATATGTTTTAGTTGTTGGATGCCAATCAATTATTCAAGTGAGTGATCATTAAAATATAAACTACATCTTTAGAAGAATAAGAATATGATTTCTAAATATTAAGCATTATTATTGACCCTTAATATATGTTTTATTGAGTTTTTGGTTCCTAGCATTCTTTTACTAATCCCATTTTACCCATCGTATCATGGGTACGAAAACAATCCTCTAATTTATTTTATATAAAATATTAATTTGATGTATTGTAAAATATGTATTATATATGGATAATCGTTTTTATGAAAATGACTGCAAATCCATTCAATTTCATATCATATTAATTATTTAATGGAGTAACTATGACATTTTGAGAAAACACACAAGGCATAGAGAAATGATTTTGTGTTGTTGGGATTTCTATATCTCATATTATCTATAATGTTTTATTTATTAATTTTTAGATAAATAATCATACAAGAAATTAATAATTATGTTTTAATGGCGTTTTTTTAAAATTTTAAAAATCCAAATGAACCATTTTAAGAAGAATTTGGGTTCTGATAAACTAAAGTAAATATTTTAATATATTTAACTTTCTATAAAAAATGATCAAAATGTTATGTGTTTAAATTTTAAAAAATAAGAGATTACATTAAGGAATATCAGGATACATAATAATAATGTCATATATCTATGTATGATACCTAGGAAAAAATATGGTCTACAATGTTCTATGTTAAAATTTTAATATAAAGAGATTATTGATTCATAGAGTAATGTTAAAAAATATATTGATGGTCATTACTATTGGATAAGTAAAAATGTAATGAATATTAAATTGATTCATATATATTTATTTAGTTATACAAAAAATTCCTTGGTTTTAATAATTATATATTTTTATTAAATATTAGTTTAATAGATATACATTTATTAATTTTTTCTAAAAAAAACTAAATTTTATCAACTTTTATGAATATTGTAAAATTTTAAAATATGAAAAATAATATCTATTTTTATCCATTTTAACTAATAAAATAATATAATGTTGATGTCCAAATATTTTAAAAGTTATTTTGACTAAATTATTTTTTTTTAGAAAATTTCATAACCTATAACACGTAAAAAATGGTGTAGTTGAAAGGAAAAATAAGAATATTGATGAATTTGAAGGAATGAAGGTAATATTACCTAAATATATATTTTCTATATGATGAATGGATATATCAAATTCATGTTATATTGAGATCCCTCCATAAAATAATAACCCATACATTCGACTAACATTAGTTGAATGAGTAAATAAATATTATGTTATTTAATATTTAATTGTTTAAACATAATTTGGATGTAATTATTTGTTATATTAAAACAAAATGTATAAAAAATGAGATTTTATTCATGAAATAATTTCACAAGTAGAATGATCTATTTACTCATTTTTTTAATAAATAGGTAAATTTTGAAGCCTGAGAGTTTTTCATATAAATGATATAAAAACTACCATATAATGGAATTTTTATGTGATTAGATCAAGATAATGGAAATTTTTTAACACTACATATCATGAAGTTGTATATGAACCTCCTCATTTACATAATAAGTGCATGTATAGAATGGAGGATGGAAGATATTTCTCAAAAATCGAGTGATTGAAAACTACTAGTTGATAAAAAATAGAGGTTTAATTGTTATGTTTTATACTTATGTGTCCTTTATAAAACTATGTGATGGTTTATAAAGAAGTAGTAAAAGTTTTATGGTGTAAGGTATTTTTATTTAATTTATGATTTATTTACATTCTTATATATAGTTTCATATAACCTTTTATGGTGTCCCTCCAATTATTGGTTTTAAATTAATTTTTCAAGATTTTTTATTTTTTATTAGTCTTAATATAACCATTTAGTGGTATAAGGGTGATCCAATTTTTTATGAAACATGAATTTAAATGGATAAGTTTTTAAAAAAAAAAAATTTATTTTGGTTTTGAGAAATTCAATTTTTATAGGGATTTATGCTTAGGTAAATAGGATATGTTATAGTGAACAATCTCATACCCTAATATAGGTAAGATGTGTAAGGGTAACCATGGATTTAACATTACATAGTGTTCTCTGTGAAAGGGTTATCATACCTTACCATTTTGTAAATAATTCTACTTAAGGGTCACATGTGTTCGCATTTATATAAAAATATGGCATGTAAGGTTTATTTTGATTCTTAATTGGATATATAAGGGTAAGATACATTCTCTACAAAAGGTTTAAAATGTTTTTTTTTCAATGTTTAGTAAGGGTAACAAAAGTCATCCTGTTATGTGAGTCACAGATAAATAGTGTTACCTCTTTGTTATCATTATGAAAATAATTTATGTGAATAGAATACCCATATATAGTGGTACCTAGAAGCCATATAAATGTAAATAAAACCTCACCCTTATGTGATGTGTTCATGTAAGAGAAATACACATTTTAACATTTTGGGATATACAATTAAAGGGAATATACACTCATTAAGAACTTATATTTAACTTAATAAGGTAGAATACCTTTATGTATTGGTACCGTATAAGGGTTCGGGAGTTATACGCATAGAAAAGGTATCCAGAAGTAGTTATCCATTATTCCGAGTGTCTGGATAACGATAAATAGAGTATAACCCTATGCAAGAATCTATTATGGTGTAAGGAAAAGAAAGAAAAATTGTAAAAAAATTAAACATATAAATTTGAATAAAAGTGTTAATCAATCCACATATAATTTATCATTGTTTTTTTAATTTTAAAAAGATTTATAAATTAATTAATTAAGAATTTTTTATAATTAATTAAATGTAAATAAAACATTTATATTATTATATATTAAATGATAATATATAAAATACCTTTTAAATAAATTACATATCAATTCATATCATACTCTAATAAAAGGTTTTTCTTTGAAATCATAATTAATAATTTTTTTATGATTTATGAATAATTAGATAATTCCAAAACATTAAATATATTCATTTAAATTATTTTTTGTTCATATCTAATTATTTTGAATTTTCCAGAATTATAAGCATCCTTATTTGGTTTTATTTAATCAACATTCAAATGATTTAGTGATTTTTATAAAAAATATTTAATAATAAATAATATATTTTATTTAGATTTTGTAAAATGTTTACATCATTGAAATTATATTATAAATAGTCTATCATTCAAGAAATATCATACATTCAAAACATAAAATTCTATATAATGATAATTATGAATGATTTCATTTTAGGGTTAATATGAAATTTTTATATTCCTAAATATGTAATGACCATATTATTAATGATAGTTATTATGAAAGTGGCTCTTATTGGCATTAATTTATGATTTTTTCAAAAAAATATATCATTTTTATATTTCTGAATTATTTTCTTTAAAAGATGATATATGATTTATAATAATTTAAAAACTATTCATATTATGAATATAAGTTTTCAAAAACTTATTTTCTAAATTTCTTATAGTGTAGTTCCTTGGACTACATGCTAGTATTCACACTATAATGAAATTAATTTTCCATCTCCTTCACCATAATTTGTAATTTGAGTTATTCGATATAATATAATAGTTGAATATTGTTTTTACATTTTGGGTGATTATATTTATGATTAATTTGTTTCTTTGTTGACTAATATATCCACATGTAGGGGATATAGGGTGATACTACCTAAATACCTAAGGGCTTATGACAATTCTAGGATGGGGAATGGGGTTGAATATTTTTTCCACTAGGATTAATAGAGATGGAAACTAAATACTATTACCCAATGATCTTATGAAAACATCTGGATATGATTAATTTTGATACAAATTAATGGATTTTATATCAAAAGTTAAGTAAGTAACAAAAACATGTGGGTTGTGTAAACTGTTACAAATCAATATTTTTTTAACATATCTACTTTGTGAAGATAATATGATACAAAAATATATTCTCGAATAATGAAGACATAACATCGAATATCATGAGGTGACTTGGTTATATTTAAAACCCTTTTGAACATTAAGTGTGAGGTTCCTTCCAAAGTGGAAAAAGTCAGGATCTCAATCATCCTACCCATAAGATCAATATATAGTTTGTTTCCCATTGACAAACATGTTTAAGGAATGAATAGATGTGAGACACTAGATCATACATGGTTAGTATTTTATATATCAATAATTCACTGAATTATCATTTTAAGTTGTTTTTTAACATTTTCTTGTTAAACTAGGTGGTAGAACCTAATAAGAATTGGTTATCGTACGAATAGAGTATAGATAATCTGTAAGAAGGGTTAGAAAATATTTGAGTGCTCAGCTATCCAAGAAGAATATATTATATAATTTTGATGATGCAATACACAAATAACCGTATATGATAGAAACCCTATAACATACACATTTTATATTGAAATATGGATCAAAGGATGGTAGTGTATATATTGATTTTAAAATAAAGTGATCATAATTTCAGTGTGAACCTATTTAATAAATGTCTTTATTGACTGGTTAATTATATAAGATAATCATCTAAAAAATACATTGTTATAGAAAATATCATCATCATAATTTATCTAATACTTTTTATCTACCCATGATAAAGAGAATATTATTGTAATATATTACATAGACTCGAAACATGAGATATTTTAATAAGATGAATTTATAATTTTTAAAATTTTCATAATGAAAAATTTATTTGTTTCAATATTTCATTCTTTAGTAACCAAGTGTTGGATTTTTTCAACAAGTGGAACAAGATTTTTATGGAAGCATTGGGAGATTCATTAAATGTTTCAATGTAATTAATGAACAATTGGACACTGGAATATTAGCATCCGATAATGTATGCAATATGTTTAGGTAAATATAAAATTTTCAGTCTCATACACCCAATGTGATTACATTTGTAAAATGTTATACAATAATATTTAATAGGAGAAATTACATGGTGAGAATATATTATTCCTTTATTTTTTATTTTTTATAGACATTAATTCTATTAATTAAAATTATATATGATAGCATCAATATGATTTACATGTTTTGTAAATATAATGAATGTAACACCCCTCCCCTACCTCATTGTCTTGAGGATGTGGTGAGGGATACTTGGAATTAAGCGACATTCCTAAGACGCCAAAGGCTGGAAATAAATGTCGAGGGCTTAAAGATTAAATTGGGGAATGATTTACCCTTAAGAAAAAACCAACCAAACATTTACCAACAACCTATATATGATGCATGTCAAAAAACACTCAAACATGTATTCCCAAAAGACAACCAAGGTGTTCCACAAAACATCCCAAAACCAATACAACCAAACATGTCCAACTACATCAGAGTACAAAGTGGAAACTAAACAACCAATGCACCAGGATCCATAACCCCTCCACAGTTCCACACCAAGCTCCAAGTTCCATGCTCTACCAAGACATCACAACATGCCACAAAAGGAGTTTAATGCCTTACCTTTTCCCACATCATGGTACATGACATCTACAAGGACACCAACATGAAAAGAAGAGGGTGAGTACTAAAACTCAATAGGTTTTCCCCAAATCACTTACCTACACACGCCACTAGGATAAAACCGTTAACAAATTTATATTAAAAAATTTATATAAAATAATCACAAATGAAATCAATCTTATAAGCCAAACACATTCTTACCATGCCATATCATCCAAACTAAGAAACCAAGGGAAAATCCAACCAAACATGCCACAATCCATTTCATCATTTACATATCAATTTACAACATTCATAGAAATGCACAACAAACAACCAAACAACCAAAAAACCAAATAGTGGAGCTTCCTTCCAACCCATTCACCCATTCCCACTTTAGTGGCACTTCCCGTCCACTTACCATTGATGGTGGCCCTTCCATCCACTATCAATCCCCTTTTATAGTGGTACTTCTCGTTACTTCTGTACAACATTTAAAACAAGTCAATTCCAATCATATAACCCACCAAGGTCACAACCACATGCAATCAACCAATTCCACTGAATATCAATCCACATCAATAAATCACCCATTTATTGAAAATAATTTTCCTTGCCAAACCACATTTCAATAAAACAACACTTTTATTAAAAACCATTCTATCAATAATTTTCACCAATCAACTACAGCATCCCATTTTAAAATCTCCATTTTAAAATCCATAACAATAGCATTTCACCATGAAACCCCATTTCCCCCCAAATTCCTCAAATGGATTTCCAACCAATTTCACATAAGAAATCACAAATAATTTTCAGCACAACAATTAATTTTAACAAGAACCACTAGTTCTAAGAAAGTGGAGTCAAGATAGAAGCCACCTACCATTAGGGTTTCTGAGAAAATGACCCACAAACCACCGCACCTCCAATCCAGAGAACGCACCATCGAAACCACTCTAGATCACCTTCCATAACCATTACAAGCCTTAAAATTAATATCCAAGGAAACCCCAACCCATGATATACACACAAAAAGTGTAGATCTAGAAAACTAAGAAGAGACAGATGTAGATCGAGAGGAAAAAACAAGAGGAACCAGAGGAGAGACTTACCCGGGAGAAACCACCTACCAACCTCCTTGAAACCCATTAGAAATCCTTCCAAACCGAGTGGGAGTGCACCCCTAACCCTTGAGAACCCAAAATCCCAAGTGAGGCCTGAATGGGAGGAGAGTTGGATATTAATGAGGCAATCCCGAGTGAACCCTGAACTTATAACACTAACATTAAGTGGCCGCACTGTTAGCCCATGTGGTTCGGAAAACCGTGATCTAACCATGCGTACACCAATTCCTCGAGAGACAGGGTCTGCACGGTTTCCATGCATGGTTTTGCAAACCATGTGCAGGCTATGTGAGGCCTACTATCTCGAGAATAGGGGTCCTCATGATTTCCTCTAACCGTGCTCAAACCGTTCACCCCTTTAAAATCCTCCAAACTCATCCTAAACCATTCCAAACTCTCCCAACCTCTTCCCGACTCATCCCATGAACTTTAAACACATAAAAATTCATAAACAAATTCCAGATACCTCAAACCAGGGGTGCTACACTCCCCCCACCATTGGACTATCCGTCCCCGGAAAGTAGTGAACCCTCCCTTTGTCGAAAGAGCTCGGGCCACTGCCCAACCATATCTTTCTCCCTCTCCCGTGTCTCTTTTTGAATCTGACCATGTATCAACAAAACACGAACTTAACCGATTATTTTACCATGCACTACATTCTCCTGTCTACCCACAACCTGCACTGGAACGTGCAACAATGAAGCATCTAGTTCTAGCTCAACATGATCCCATCGAATCACATGGTCACGATTTGGCTGATACTTTTTCAACTGCAACACATGAAACACATTTTGCACCACACTGAACCTAGGTGGAAAAGCCAAATGATAAGTCACCTCACCAACCGGCTCAAGAATCTCAAAAGGCCCAATATAACTCGGAGATAACTTTCCATGCTACCCTAACCAATGATTTCCCAACATAGGAGAGATCCTCAAGGACACATGATCACTCACCGGGACCGACAACAGCTTTCAACGATGATCTGAATATGATTTATGACGACTCTGAGCTGTCTCCATCCCTTTCCTGATCAACTTTATCTTCTCTATCATCTTCTGGACAAGGCTCGGTCCAAACATCGAGGACTCACCCATTTCCACCCAACATAGTGGAGAACGACATGGCCACCCATAAAATGCTTCAAACGGAGCCATCTGTATGGATGCCTGATAACTGTTACTGTATGAGAAGTCAACCAATGATAAGTACTTCTCCCATAAAAAACCAAAATCCCTGACACAAGCCCACAATATATCCTACAGATTTTTTATTGTCCTCTTGGATTGACCATCCGTCTGAGGGTGATACACCATACTCATCATCAACAGCATCCTAAGGGAATGTTGCAAGGATTTCCAGAAACGAGATGTAAACCTCAGATCTCTCTCCGATACTATCGAAACAGGAACAACATTCCTCTTTACCACCTCCTGGATATTGATTTTGGACAGATCCTCCATAGTATGAGATTCACAAATCGGGATGAAATGAGACGACTTCATTAGATGATCCACTATCAAACAGATGGAATCGTGGTTTCTGGCCGTTCTTGGGAGACCCATGACAAAATCCATCGCTATCTGCTCCTACATCCAAACTTGGATAGGTAAAGAGTGAAACATTCATGCTGGCCTCTGATGCTCTGCCTTGACCTACTGAGAAGTCAAACATCTTGAAACAAACTCAGCCACTCTTCTTGTCATACAAACCCACCAGAACTGTGATTTCAATGATTTATACATTTCCTGAATTCCAGGATGAACATCCCACCTGTAATGATGATACACCCTGATAAGATATTCCTAACAAGCAATTGGTACAAACTTCCAATTCCATGAACACAAAACTGAATCTCCATTCAGTTTCCAACCCTCAATGGTCTCCCCACTATTGAGTCTCGACCCCATGGTTACACACTCAGAATCAGATATCTGTGCTTCTTTAACTAGGTCAAACAAGTCAAGAATAAACGAAACCAGAAAGAAGACCGCTCTATCACCCTATTCCTCACATTCCAACCGCATATCAGATACAACCGACATCAACTACCACTGTTCTGATGCCTTTTTCACCACCTGAGCATATGATTTTCTACTTAATGCATCCTACACCAAATTTCCCTTAACTGATGTGTACAAAAAGTCAAAATAAAACATCTGGAGATATTCCATCCATCTCTTTTTCCTCAAGTTCAAATCCCTTTGTGAGAAAACGTGTTTCAATCTCTTATGATCTGTATAAACTATGAATTTCTCACCGAAGAGATAATGATGCCACACTTTCAAAGCATGGACCACAGCTGCCAACTCCAACTCATGAGTTTGGTAGTTCTTCTCATGCACCCTAAACTGCAGTGAGCCATACACAACCACATTATTCCCTTTCATGAGAACACACCATATCCATAATCCCGATGCATCACAATACCCTAGGTACCCTTTTCCTAATTCTGAAAAAACCATGATTGGTTCTGATGTAAGACAACTCTTTAGCTCATCGAAACACTACTGACACTGTTCATTCCACTGGAATGGAACATTCTTTCTCGTCAAAGATGTCATCGGCGAAGCCAAACGTGACAAATTGCGAACAAAATGCCGATAATACCCATCTTGACCAAGAAAACTTTATATATCAAACACATTCTTTGGCGGTTGCCACGAGACAACAACCTCTATCTTTTCTGGATCCACTGAAACACCCCATTCAAAAATCACATGGCCAAGAAAATGAACTTCCTGTATCCAAAAGTCACACTTTGACAACTTGGCATATAGCCGATGATCCCTCAAGATCCCCATCATTGTCGCCAAGTGCTGCTCATGATCCACCATTTTCTTTGAATACACCAGAATATCATTGACAGACACCACCACAAATGAATCGAGATATCTCTGAAATATCCGATTCATCAATTCCATAAACACCGCTGGGGAATTCGTTAGACCAAAGGGCGTAACCACATATTCATAATGGCCATATCTACTTCTTAAAGCTGTTTTAGAAATATCCTCCTTCCTCACCTAAAAATGATGATATCCCGACCTTAGGTCGATCTTGGGGAACCAATGGGCTCCCCTCAACTGATCGAAAAAATCATCATTTTGTGGAAGTGGATATCTATTCTTTATCTTAACTTGGTTAAGTCTACGATAATCAACACAGATTCTCAAATTTCCATCTGCCTTTTTCAAAAACAACACCGACGCTGCCCATGGAGACGTGCTAGGCATGATAAAGACATTGTTTTCGAACTCTTGCAACTGAATTTTCAATTCCTGCAATTCAGGTGGTGCCATCCGGTAAGACGGAATTGAGATAGGACTGGTCTCTGGAACGAGATCAATCCTAACTCCACTTCTCTTATGGGAGGTAACCTAGATAATTCTTCAGGAAAAACATCCATGAACTGATCCACCAATGCCGGAAGAACACTCTGCTCAACGCTGTCTACCAATTACAATAACAACGCCACCAACTAATACGATAACGTACCCACTGCTGGTGCCAACAAACCCGTTGCACAATGTCTTTCATGCTTCTCTCCTCTAAAGAGATGTTTAATGCCATCATGTGTCTTAAAAGCCACTGTTTGCGCATCGCAGTCGATGTGGGCCTTAAAAGCCACTAGCCAATCCATTCCCAGGATTACATCATAACCATCCAACTCATGCAGTGAGAAGTTCCACACTATCTCATCCTCACCCACAACGATACCACATTATCTAAACAAGATGGCTCGATACTCTCTTCGACCAAGAGGATTTTTATGTTTCAAAATCGAGGGCATCATTTCTACCCTTAAACCAAACAAATAAACCACACGTGCAGAAAAAAAAGAGTGTGAAGCACCCATATCAAACAACACATGCATCAAGGTAGAATTTAAATGAATAGTTCCTCACACTGGGGATGGTCCTGACTGATCATCCCCCACAACCTGCTCAGCTCCAAACACATGTTTGCTTTCCACACTATGCTCTTTATTGCTTTGCTGAGGCGTCATGGTATTCATAGAATCACCATGACCCACTTTACTCTACTGATGAGTGGTATGATGCTGCCCCCATCCCATCAAAGCATAAGACATCTGTGATCCCTGAGGAGTTTCACACGCACCCGAACTTTGAGCATTCCGACAATAATGCTGCAGATGCCCCATCTGCATACAATTATGACATGCTCGAGGTTGTGCCGTACAATCCCGCTTGATTTGGCTCGTCGAACCACACTGAAAACATCCCATCTTGCTATATGGATTCGGAGGAAGATTTAATGATACTACCTAAGGATTATATTCCATATTCCCACAATGGGAATAAGTGTCCCTCGTCATCTTGAACACAACGTTAGAGTTCCCACTATTCCCCATGGGTACCACCATGCTTCCCCCGCCCGAAGTGCCCAACAGATCCTGCGCAACCACCGAGGCTCTATTCACCATATCTGTGTAATTATCTATACACAACACTGCTATCTTTGAAAATATTTCTTGCATTAACATCGATTAAAAGATCATTTCTTTCAATGACGTGCTACCCGTCACCTCGGGTGCAAACAGAACTAAGTTCACAAACATAGCATCATACTCTGTCACAGACATAAGGTCTTTCTTCAAACTGAAGAAATCAGTCATACGCTGAATTCTGAACGTATTTTGTAACGCCCCGACCCCAGTTACCCAGAGTCGGTGCATTATTGCGTAACATTGGCATGATCACAAAAGATCAAGTCTCAAAAGACTGATTAATTTAATAGCCTTGGAAACACTAGATACATTCATATGTCTTACATTACATAATAATGTAAAAAAAACTACAACAACATATTGTCTTCATATCCCCTCATACTATCCCTACAGTTCAATCATAATATACTTCTTCACATCCAGGAAAAATTAAAACATTGGAAGGGGTGAGCTCAGATGCTCAGTAAGGAGAAAAAAATATAGTGGAAGCTTTCATAAATAAACATAAACATTTAAGGCAATGTATAGCTAAAAAAAAGCCTTTTAAACTTGAAATTCAACATAACATGGAAAAAGTAAAATTAAATAATGCCATTTACTTATTCACATGGATATTCTACTGGTAGAATAATCCCATGCAATATCAATAACCACTTTCATAATGATGGAATGCAGGATGCCAGGCTATCATAACCACGTAGTCAAGGCCTCGTGCCAAGACCACAAATAAGATTTTGTCAAGGCCTCGTGCCAAGACACTAGTTTGTCTCATGAGACCTACCGATGCATCGAGGAGCTATAGCAGGCTCCACCCGTCACTTATTAAGTCCAATTCATTCCTCATATGAATAGGTTTAAACATATCATAAACCATAAAAAAATCGTATCACATAAAACATGCATAAAGGAAACATAAAATTTCCACATTTCAATCACATGATATCAATAAAACACATTGAAATAATAAAAACATCATCGAAACCATTTTCAATACCAAAATAAAAGAAAAGTAAAACATGGTATTTATTTTTATTTTAAAAAGAATGTTATGGCTTATAAAGGAAGTCGAAACTCAAATAATAGTCACGGCGGCGGAGAAGTCGTTTTCGCCGCATACGTAAGAAAAAAAATTTCTTTTGTCATTTAGTAAAAACGCTTCGTATAAAAATATTCCTTTTGAATAAAAGTAAAAGTCAAAGGGGTTTATACACCGTATAAATGAAAGTTGTGTATAAAACCAAAAATGCCTCAATGAAAGGAGATTGAGACGAAGTCCTTACAAAGATCATTTTTTTAAATAAAATAGATCTATTGTTTGTATTCATTATAAGTACAAATAAATACAGTACAAATACAAGATAGTACATAATAATATCATGACATAATTTGAAAGTAGGAGATTAACCCAAAGAATGGAAACTGGGTTAAGAAATTCCCTTACCTTGCATCCTGTCTTGAATCGACCATTATTTAACCTCCTGAATAATAAACTAGAGTTAATTTATAATTTCTTAAGAACCTTTTTCATTTTTTTTATTCCTTTTATATCACTTATTACCATGTTATGAACATTATATAATTATTTATGTTAATAATGGTCGTTTTGTCGATCTTTGGTACTTGAGTAAAAAAATAAACTTCTTATAATTACAAGTTGTTCATATGGTGATATATCCATTATATAAAGAATTATATTCATGATTTAGATATCATATATAACATATATATCCAGTATATACATTCATTTATAATATTACATAACATTTAGAGGTAAGAAATGAAATGCACCATTCATGGAGACGGTAAGCCGTACGTATGCATGAACACTACTTACATTTCTATTTCGTATTTATTGGAATGAAATCATAATAGTATAAAGGTGTATTATAATTCTAGTATTATATCATATTTAATATCATTTACTCTATTCTTTATACATCCCACATATGGCATTAACGATTCAAATCACTTTGAGGGGGCGGTAGTCCGCACTTCCTAAAATGAAAATATTTCGTTTACCCATAATGGAAACAATAAAGGTATGCCATAAATGAGAAATACAGAAGCATAATAAAAACATAAACATAATATATATATCATATATGAAAATAGTGTCATCAAAATGGCCACCAATAGAGGTGTTAAATGAATATTGAACAATCATCGTTTCGTGAGGCAGTATTTCACCACCCCCAGAAACAGTATTTTATTTAACCATTAGACGAAGGTGTGTGTAAGTGTAAACCAAATAATTATCATAACAAAATCCTAGTATATTTTAGATACTGGTGTTTTTACAAATGAATTAAATAAAAATAGTTTAACGGGTTGGAGAAGCAAAATAAAACAAAACAACATTAGAGAAGACGTTACCTTAAAATCAGGCAACTCTTTTTGATTTGAGCCAAAGGCTTCCTTGGGAAGACTTCTGCCCAACGTGAGGCTTCTAAGAGTAAGGGAGGGAAGTTGGGAGAGTTTTTGGGTAGAGGTTGGCCGATCCAAAAGGCTTTGATAGTGTGAGTAAGGTGGTAGTGGTGGGGGCCTTTTATAAGTGGAGAGGAGGGGCACTCTTGGAACGTAATGAAATGTTACTTTATTATACAATGATTTTTGGATTCTAAAGGTCCCACACTTATATAATTTGAGGATAATGCTATAAGGGTTCTAAATATTCTCATCCAATATGCTTTGGACAAGTGTAATTCTTATATTTTACATTATCCTTCCATTTTATTAAAATCGTTAATTAATGAGGTAATCGCTGCATCATCATGGTGTCATAAATAATTTAATTTATTTAATGTCTAAAAATTATAAAAAAACTATCATTATGTAGGAAATATTTATATCTTTCTAATGAATATTTATAGTCAAAAATATGACTTGTATAAACCCATTTAAAAATTGTTTTAGTAAAACAACTCTTGTTTGTGACCTTTTTATTTTAACATTAAATAAAAAGTTATTTATGTCATTTTCCTACCAAAGTGGCTCCATGGGGTCCCCAAGTTGACCCATTGATTTTTTTGGTCGTCCATGAAACATTAAATAGTGGTAGGACAAGTTTAATGGTCATTCCATATTATTATAATACCATTTTACCTTAAATTTCACTAATTACCTTTAATCGCGATTAATTACACTTAAAAGTTACTATTCACCAAAAAATTATTTTAATCCCATTGAACCACATTTTACTTCTTAATGACAACCATGTATGTTGGATTTTTGAAAATCAAATCACAGAAGTGGTAATGTTTCATTTAAATGAAAAAGCAGTTATTTAACTACCACTTAGTGGTTTCACTATTCATCAAAAATTGACGTTTTTCAGAACAATGCCAAAATTTCATCCTAATCTATAATTGATATTCTGAATTGAAAAATGATGTCTATTTTAAAAAATTCCAAACATATAGGTTCCATTAATAAATTTTATAATTAATTCCCGTTGTTACAGCAAATAGTGTGTTTTTAAGAAACAATATATATCAAAAGATTGAAAATTGTTTATGTTTAATTTCAAAGTGAAATTAAATATAATGAACACCATTGGATAAAATGGTAAAAATATATTATAATTATACTTTAAAACCACTCAATAGTATAACTTATCACTATAAATTATTTTTATTAAAAAAATTGTTTTTAAGTATTTTTCACTATTCATAAAAAATTGGAAGTTCTCAGAAAATTACAAAAAATTAAAATTAGGATAATTTCAATATTATGAATACAAAAATGAAGTCCATTTTTGAAATATAAAATTTCTATAATTTTAAAAAGTGGGTATTACTATTCATAACGGCTACTTTGATTAGTCGCGGTGTGTTAGAACTCGAAGTTGCGTACAATGCAAGCTATTGCATTATTGAATGAGAAGTGTATCGTGGAAGCTAGGGGTGTTTCATTCTCCCCTCCTTCAATAAATTGCGTCCTCGCAATTTGAACTTTTTCTTTGAAAATAAAAGGTTGAAAATAGAAAATACCTTTGTGGAAAACCCACATCGGAAATAAGGTTAATAAAAATATAACATTAAAAGATAGAAAGAGAAGTACAAATGTCACCCGAGATAGCCCATACTAGGATTCTATGAAAATATGGATATGGAAGAAAAAAAAACCATCAAGGTCTGATGTAGAGTCGTAGAAAACTGGTTTAGGAGAAAGTTAACCATAAGAAAATCACAAACTTGTGATTAGTTAAATAGTCATTGAATCCCCAGTTGGAAAAGTTAACCGGCAACGTTTTTGTTTTAAGTTACCTTTTATAAAGTTGAGGAATTTATTTAGGAGATTTACTAAGAATGTAAGGGAATATACATACTTGTTATGTAGACTTTCATTCTTTAATAAATTTTTACCACAAACCCATCTTTCACTCTAAAAGGTAATAGAACTGAAAATTATTCTTTTTATCCAAATTTTTATAAGGTTACAAATATTAACACATACCATTTAGATTAGTAAAACTATTTTGTAATAACCAGGGACATCCTGTAGGCTAGTGGTAGGAAATAAAGGCATGTCGCACTATGGTTGTGGGTTCGATTCCTGCAGCTTTTTCTGACGTGATGGGTTATGCCCCACCCTGCAGGTTGTTCTTTTCCTAAAACTATAGTATTATAATATTCCAAAAATAATCTTCAAAAATGTTTTAACATTAAGAAATACTATCCAAAGTTCAACTTAATCCATTCCAACCTTTATAGTTATCCAAAATACCTCATCTAGACTTTCTCTAAAAGCTCTTTAAATTCCAAAATCAATTGTAACATCAGATTCCCCAAACAAAGTAATGTTTCTCTTATTGTCATATACTAAAAATATGATTTCCTTCATCATATTTAAACCTTAATGATAACAACAAGTACTGTAGTACAATACTTATATATATCACATTATTTTTATAACCAGAATATAATCCTTGAGTCCAAAAGAACCAATACATTAATTACTCCTCTTCAACTATAGTAACAACATAAGATTGTCCTTGATCCCTTGGCCTTTTCTGAGATAAGTTTCCCTAACACTTAGGACATTCATTTTAATAATGCCCCATTTACCTACAATTGTATCATTCAACATTGATAGCCTCTTTCTTTCCCTTGCAATCAAGAGCCTGGTGACCCTTTTCTCCACATTTATTACAAACTCCCATTCCTTTTAGGCAAGTACTGGGGTGATTCTTCCCACAATTATCGCATAATGGAAAATCCTTCTTTTCCTTTTTCCCTTTATCTACCTCTTGTTCCACCATTCTCTTCTTCTCTTTCTTTACTTTATTGTCATAAGATTTAGAGAATTCCTTTTCTATCTTCATAGCACACGAGACAATATCTTCGTACGATGAGAAGGATTGTGATACTAAAGCTCGACGGAGAAATGGTTTTAACCCATCAAAGAATCGATCATTCTTACCTCTTGGGTTACGTATATAATCTGCAGCATGCATCGCTAACCTTGTAAAGTTAGCCTCATACTTTGCTACATGCTCATCCTCCTTCTGCCTCAAACTCAGAAATTTCCTTTCCATATCTGCTCGATGGTCATGAGGAATGTATTTTTCTAAGAAAAGCTCTTTGAATTCCCTCCATTCCATATTTGATACGTCATCATCTTCCTTTGGGTTTTGAATCAATGAAAACCATTGATCAACATCTCCAGTGAGGCGGTAAACTGCCATGATAACCTTTTCCCTTTCACTACTCCCCAAGGTGTGGAATATTTTCTCTAAGGAGTTTATCCATTGCTCAGCTACTAACGGATTTGTACCCCCATTAAATGTTGGTGGTTGTTTCCTCATGAAATTATCTAACATTGATCCTCTATGTTGCGGATCAGGGTGCTCCATACGAGTAAGGTTATTATTGATAACCTGAGTGAGTTGTCACAGTATGTTGATAAGGTGATCAGCACCAGTTGTATCTCCAGCTCCATAATAATTATCTTGAGCAGGAGGGAAATCCCTACACGGAGTGCGTGCATTGATACAGTTTCCATTACTTCCACTAGGTGCAATTTCTAAACAATGTTATAAACTAGATTAGTTTATGAATCAAAATACATAATTTCATATTTATAAAATACTTAACATAAATTGAATAATTTATAGATATAATCCATAATCATAAAAATGTTTTCTTTGAGAAATTATGTACTCATAACCATTCATAGTGTTTTGTAAAGAAAATGATAATTATTCTAAGCATATCTCCAGGGAGTGTCATAACCAAGAGTGCATCAAGGCCCATTGTCATGCACCAGTTCCCATTTGAGTCTAGCTCAAAGCGGTGTTTTCGAGTTTTACCCCTAAGTACATCTGTTCCAGGGCCGCCTCTACCTACTCGTATCCAGACAGGGATATATTGCTCGGAAAACTCACAAAATCTCTATAATACCAAAATTCAAGAAAGTTGTTCTATACTAATCCTCAAAGTCTATCTTCGTGCTATGTGCTCTAATCAGAGTTTATCTAAATCTAGCTTCCAAGGTTAGTACTAAACTGCCTCTGATACCAACTGTAACACCCCGACCCCAGTTACCTAGAGTCGGTGCATTTTTGCGTAACATTGGCATGATCACAAAAGATCAAGTCTCAAAAGACCGATTAGTTTAGTAGCCTTGGAAACACTAGATACATTCATAAGTCTTACATTAAATCATAAAGTAAAACAAAACTACAACAACATCTTGTCTTCATATCCCCTCATACTATCCCTGCAGGTCATTCATAATATACTTCGTCACATCCTGGAAAAATTAAAACATTTGAAGGGGTGAGCTCAGATGCTCAGTAAGGAGAACAATATAGCAGAAGCTTTCATAAATAAACATAAACTTTAAAGGAAATGTATAGCAAAAACAAATGATTTTTAAACTTGAACTTCAACATAACATGGAAAACGTAAAATGAAATAATGCCATTTACTTGTTCACATGGATATTCTACTGGTCGAATAACCCCATGAAATATCAGTAACCACTTTCATAATGATGGAATGCATAATGCCAGGCTATCATAACCACGTAGTCAAGGCCTCGTGCCAAGACCACAAATAAGATTTTCTCAAGGCCTCGTGCCAAGACACTAGTTTGTCTCATGAGACCTACCGATGCATCGAGGAGCTATAGCGGGCTCCACCCGTCACTTATTAAGTCCAATGCATTCCTCATATTAATAGGTTTAAACATATCATAAACCATAACATAATCGTATCACATAAAACATGCATAAGGGAAACATAAAATTTCCACATTTCAATCACATGATATCAATAAAACACATTGATATAATAAAAACATCATCAAAACCATTTTCAATACCAAAATAAAATAAAAGTAAAACTTGTTATTTATTTTTCTTTTAAAAATAAAGTTATGGCTTATAAAGGAAGCCGAAACTCAAATAATAGTCACGGCGGAGGAGAATTCATTTTTGCCACATACGCAAGAAAAAACATTCCTTTTTCATTTAGTAAAAACGCTTCGTATAAAAATATTCCTTTTGAATAAAAGTAAATGTCAAAGGGGTTTATACACCGTATAAATGAAAGTTGTGTATAAAAACAAATATGCCTCAATGAAAGGAGATTGAGACGAAGTCCTTACAAAGATAATTTTTTTTAAATAAAATAGATCTATTGTGTGTATTCAGTATAGTAAAAATAAATACAGGACAAATACAATATAGGACATAATAATATCATGACATAATTTGAAAGTAGGAGATTAACCCAAATAATGGAAATTGGGTTAAGAAATTCCCTTACCATGCGTCCTGTCTTGACTCGACCATTCTTTAACCTCCTGAATAATAAACTAGAGTTAATTTATAATTTCTTAAGAACCTTTTTCAAGTTTTTTATTCCTTTTATATCACTTACTACCATGTTATTAACATTATATAATTATTTAAGTTAATAATGGTCGTTTTGTCGATCTTTGGTACTTGAGTAAAAAAATAAACTTCTTATAATTACAAGTTGTTCATGTATTGATATATCCCTTATATACAGAATTATATTAATGATGTAGATATCATATATATCATATATATCCAGTATATACATTCATTTATAATATTACATAACATTTAGAGGTATAAAATGAAATGCACCGTTCATGGAGACGGTAAGCCGTACGTACGCATGAATGCTACTTACATTTCTATTTCATATTTAATGGAATGAAATCATAATAGTATAAAGGTGTATTATAATTTTAGTATAATATCATATGTAATATCATTTACTCCAGCTTTTATACATCCCACATATGGCATTAACGATTCAAATCACTTTGAGGGGGCGGTAGTCCGCACTTCCTAAAATGAAAATATCGTGTTTACCCATAATGGAAACAATAAAGTTATGCCATAAATGAGAAATAAAGAAGCATAATTAAAACATAAACATAATATATATGTCATATATGAAAATAGTGTCATCAAAATGGCCACCATTAGAGGTGTTAAATGAATATTGAACAATCATCGTTTCATGAGGCAATATTTCGCCACTCCCAGAAATAGTATGTTCTTTAACCATTAGACGAAGGTGTGTGTAAGTGTAAACCAAATACTTAACATAAAAAAATACTAGTATATTTTAGATAATGGTGTTGCTACAAAATAAAGGAATAAAAAGAGTTTGAGGGGTTGGAGAAGAAAAATAAAACAAAACAACATTAGAGAAGACATTACCTTAAAATCGGGTAACTCTTTTTGATTTGAGCCAAAGGCTTCCTTGGGAAGACATCTGCCCAAAGTGAGGCTTCTAAGAGTAAGGGAGGGAAGTTGGGAGAGTATTTGGGTAGAGGTTGGCCGAGCCAAAAGGCTTTGATAGTGTGAGTAAGGTGGTACTGGTGGGGGCCTTTTATAAGTGGAGAGGAGGGGCACTCTTGGAAAGTAATGAAATGTTACTTTATTATACAATACTTTTCGGATTATAAAGGTCCCAAACTTATATAATTCAAGGATATGGTGATAAGGGTTCGAAATATTCTCATCCAATATGCTTTGGACAAGTGTAATTCTCATATTTTACATTATTCATCCATTTTATTAAAATCGTTAATTAATGAGGTAATCGCTACATCATCATGGTGTCATAAATAATTTAATTTATTTAATGTCTAAAAATTATAAAAAAATATCATTATGTAGTTAATATTTTTTTTATTTTTAATGAAAATTTATAGTAAAAAATATGACTTGTATAACCCCATTTAATTTTTTTTAGTAAAACAACTTTTGTTTGTGACCTTTTTATTTTAACATTAAATAAAAAGTTATTTCTGTCATTTTCCTACCAAAGTGGCTCCATGGGGTCCCCAAGTTGACCCATGGATTGTCTTGGTCGTACCTGACAAATCCAATAGTGGTAGGACAAGTGTAAAGGTAATTCCATATTATTATAATACCATTTTTACCTTAAATTTTACTAATTACCTTTAATTGTGATTAAATAAACATAAAAGTTACTATTCACCAAAAAATTATTTTAATCCCATTGAACCACATTTTACTTCATAATGACAACAATGTATGTTGGATTTTTTAAAATCAAATCATATAAGTGGTAATATTTCATTTAAATGAAAAAGCAGTTATTTAACTACCACTTAGTTGTTTCACTATTCATCAAAAATTGAGGTTTTTCAGAACAATGCCAAAATTTTACCCTAATCTATAATTGATATTCCGAATTGAAAAATGATGTCTATTTCAAAAAAATTCAAACATATAAGTTGCATTAATAAATTTTATAATTAATTCCCGCTGTCACAGCAAATTGCGTGTTTTTGAGAAACAATATATATCAAAAGATTGACAATTTTTTATGTCTAATTTCAAAGTGAAATTAATTATAATGAACACCATTGGAAAAAATGGTAAAAATATATTCTAATTATACTTTAAAACAACTCAATAGTATAATTTATCACTATAAAATATTTTGATTAAAAAAGTTGTTTTTAAGTATTTTTCAGTATTCATAAAAAATTGGAAGTTCTCAGAAAATTACAAAAAAATAAAATTAGGATAATTTCGATATTATGAATACAAAAATTATGTCCATTTTTGAAATATAAAATTTCTATAATTTTAAAAAGTGGGTATTACTATTCATAATGGCTACTTTGGTTAGTCGCGGTGTGTTAGAACTTGAAGTTGCGTACAATGCAAGCTATTGCATTATTGAATGAGAAGCGTATCATGGAAGCTCGGGGTGTTACATATTTGGGTAGAATTGTTTGTTAAACTATTCCTTGAAACCTTCCCACATCATACCCTGGTCCTTCCTCACTTGGACTACCAACTCCCACAACTGAAGGGAAAGATCTTCCAACATATACCTGTCCAACTTCACCTTTAACTCTACCAGGGTTCCCAAGAACTCGAAGATCTTGTTCATTCTATTCAACCATGCTTCTACCCTATCTGGTTCTGAATAACCCCTGAAGATAGGCGGATTATGCTTTTGAAATTGAACCGCATGATCCACATTCCTTGGTTCATCCACTTTTTTCCCACTTTCCACAACTTGGAAAGCTTGCATAATACTTTTCACTAACTTTTGGGTCACCTGAGGCTCTGGTGCAACGACATTCTTGGCCGCCTCCTCCCGTTAATCTCTACAACGCCTACCCGGTTCCATTTCTATAAACATGAAACAAACAACTATGAATCTCACTTCTGTAGACATCACGAAATCCCATTTCAAATCACATTTCACAACATTATCACAACAAGGCTTTCCACCAGTTCACATTGTCCACATGTTCCATTGTTCACTATTTTGAAAACCAATCCATTTCCAAAATACCAATTTATTCACAATGCAATTTTACACATTCATATCACATCATAAATCGTTATACCTCAATAAAATATGCATCCTAGTGGGAAGTCATTTCTACCATGCATTCCATGCTCATCTCATTGGCTACACCCACGATAATGAGATATCCAATGCCTATAAGTGTCTCCAAAAAACTTATATACCCAACTCCCTGGTAACTTGAATTTCAGCATAAAAGGGTTAGCTACGTTCTTTTATGCTATACATTCCATGTTCCAACATTCCTACGACATACTATCATCCCGACTCAAGGAATATAATAGAATAAATATCAACACCAAAAATGAGAATCAACTTTAAAGGACCAAAAAAACTGATACCAGGTGTAACACTCTGCCCCTACCTCATTGGCTTGAGGAGGTGGTGAGGGCTACATGGCCTTAAGGGACATTCCCAAGACGCCAAAGACTTGAAATAAATTCTGAGGGCTTCAAGATTAAATTGGGGAACGATTTTCCCTTATGACAAAACAAACCAATCATCCACCATCAACCTATATATGATGCATGTTAATAAACACCCAAACATGTATTCCCAAAAGACAACTATGTTGATCCAAAAAACAACCCAAAACCAATAAAACCAAACAAGTCCAATTACATTAGAGTACAAACTGAAAACTAAACCACCAAAGCACTAAGAGCCATAACCCCTCCACAGCTCCCCACCAAGCTCCAAGCTCCATGCCTTACCAAGACATCACAATGCGCCACTAAAGGAGGTTGATGCCTTACCTTTTTCCACATCACGATACACGACATCTGCAAGGAAACCAACGTGCCAAAGAAGGGGGTGAGTACTAAAACCCAATTGGCTTTCCCCAAATGACTTCCCTATACATGCCACTAGGATAAAACCGTTAGCACATTTATATAAAACAATTTATATAAAATAATCACAAGTGAAATCAATTTTATAAGCCAACCACATCCTTACCAAGACATCTCATCCAAACCAAGAAACCAAGGGAAAAACCAACCAAACATGCCACAACCCATTTCATCATTTACACAGAAATTTTTAACTTGAAAATAAATTCCCATCAAACAACCAAACAACCAAACAACCAAACGGTGGAGGTTTCGTCCATCCCGTTCACCCATTCACACTTTAGTGGCACTTCTCGTACACTTACCATTGATGTTGGCCCCTCCGTCCACTATGAATCCCTTTTTTATAGTGGTGCTTCTCGCCACTTCTGCACAACATTGAAAATAAGCCAATTCCAAGAATATAACCCACCAAAGTCACAACCACATGAAATCAACCAATTCCATTGCATATCAATCAACATCAATAAATCACCCATTTATTGAAAATCATTTTCCACACATAAAAAAATTTCAATAAAACAATCCTTTTATAGAAAACCATTCCATAAATCATTTTCACCAATCAATCATAGCATCCCCTTTTAAAATCTCCATTTTAAAATCGATAATAATAGAATTTCACCATGAAACCCCATTTTCCCCCAAAATCCCAAAAATTTATTTCCAACCAATTTCACATAACAAATCACAATTAATTTTCAGCAGAAAAATTTATTGTAATAAGAACCATTAGTTCTAACCATGTGGAGTCGAGAGAGAAGCCACCTACCTTTAGGGTTTCCGAGAAAATGACCCACAAACCACCGCACCTCTAATCTCATGAATGCACCACCGAAACATCTCTAGATCACCTTCACTAACCATCACAAGCCTTAAAATGAACATCCAAGGCAACCCCAACCCTAGATTTACACACAACAAGTGTAGATCTAGAAAACCAAGAAGAGAGGGATGTAGATCTAGAGGAAAACACAAGAGGAACAAGAGGAGAGACTTACCCAGGAGAAACCACCTTAAAACCGCCTTGAAACCCCTTAGATATCATTAAAAACCAAGTGGGAGAGCACTCATAACCCCTGAGAACCCATAATACCGAGTGAGGCTCGAGTGGGAGGAGAGATGGAGTGGAATGAAGAAATACCGAGTGAGCCCAGAACATATAACTGTAACATTAAGTGGCTGCACGGTTAGCCCGCACGGTTTGGAAAACGGTGAGCTAACCGTACGTACGCCACTTCCTCGAAAGCCAGGGTCCGCATGGTTTCCTCACACAGTTTGGAAAACCGTGCGCAGACCGTGCGAGGCCTACCATCTCGAGAACAAGGGTCCGCACAGTTTCTTGGGGAATCTACAGGGTTTCCACTAACTGTGCCCAAACCCTACACCCCTTTAAAAGCCTCCAACTCATCCAAAACCATTCCAAACTCTCCAAAACAATTCCCAACTCATCCCATGCACTTTAAACACATAAAAATGCATAAACAAATGCCACGTACCTCAAACCGACGGTGGTATAATGAATGTTAGAAGATGAAAATAATTGAGGCTTGATTTTTTTTGGTAATGGTGAATAGTATTTTATACAATTATAAATTGGATAAATCTATCAATGGTAATATAATTATAAGTTATGTATTCAATATTATTTATCACTTGATAAAAACATGTAAACAATAGTTTTTTATATAAAATGATATTATTGTTTCAAATATACTAGGTATATTATTTTCTTATTTCTGTAACACCATTAAGGGGATGTTTAAAATGGATTGTTAGAATATGTGGATTATAAATATTTTTCATTTATATAAATTTTCTAAAAAGGTAAATGAATTGATGCTAAAATTCAAAATAGTTTAAACAATGATTAACATGGAATATGATGTCCAAATTTTTCTAGTTTATAGATAGTGAAATCGGGTAAATGATCAAACTGGAAGAAATTTTTTTTTTTGAAATGTTCAATATTATTTCCTTGTGAATAAAATCATGTACATTAAAACCGTTGGTTGTTATGAATTTTATAATTCAATACAATTAGATTATCAATTTAATACTTAGTTATGTGTTTGAAACAGTATGTCATATAAATGTTTTGTATAGAAGTTTTAGAAATCAATTTTTCTTTTTTATTGGTATTTGATTCAAAATTTATTTTTTATGAATTGTTGTAAATGTACAACTGTTTATGATCAAAGGAATAATTGTACATTTTTTTATATTCATGAAATGTAGTAAATTATTTATACATTAAAATATTAAATAAAATTATATTATATCTTTAAATGAATATAAGTGAATGATGTAGATCATTATCTCATTTCTTTTATATGATATGAGTTTTGATTTGTTTTAAAAAAGTTTTTATGAACAAGTATGGGATGATTGAATGTTTAAACATGGTTTCTGATTTATAAATTTTTATAAAATGTTTTTTGAAGATGATAAGGAGAGATGTGTTTTACAATATAAAAGGGTTTTGTAGTTATTTTTTAAAACATAATGTAATATGTTCTCCCCACCCATTGGTGGTATATTTCTATAAAATCATATTTTAAAATTAAAAGTTTCAATGTTATAAAAAACTCTATATGAATCAGAAATAATAGCTTATTTGTTAAATATTCCTATGAAAAGGAATAAAAATTTATTTCCAAATACAAAAGGTTTTCTTAACTTTGAATCGGATTATAAAAATAATATAACGTGAAAAATTCATGTGTGTGTGTATTGACATAGATATTTCGAGATATAATAAATAATTGAATACATAAATTTCAATTAATTTTTATTTCCACATAATGTAATAAAATTATTTGGAAATGTGATAGTGAAGGGAAATATAAATTGGTAAATTTAGTTACCTTGAAAAAATAGCAATCACTATTTAGAAATAATTTATAATAATGTATGATTTAATTGGATTAACTAAATATCATAGGTAATTCTATTATTTGTGAATATTAATATAAATATAAAGTGTTGTGTCTAGTTAGAAGGGGGGAACATACTTTTTTTTTAATTTTCATACAAGTCCAAATGATAATTGAAATACTCTAAATGTTTGAAAAGATTTTTGGGATATGGAGGTATGCACAAATCACAAGAGTTACATTATTTACCATATTTTTTCTCACTTTGTAGAATCATGGTTTGGGATTTTGGGGTCTACAGAAATACAAAATATCAATTTAGTTACCATATTATAGATATTGTGAATTTATCCTAAAATAATTTTGGAAGAAAAATACAAAATAATGTATGTAGCTATTTTTTCGTGGATAGTGTTTGATAGAATATTATTCCAAGGATGATAATTATGAAAATAGAGAGGGTTCTAATAATATTTCTTAAGATGAAATATTAAACTTTAATGTATTGATGTTATGATTTTTGAATCTGTTCTAAGATTAGAATAACTAGGAATATTATCCATATGTCTTCCAATAATTCTAATTATCTCATTTTATAGATGTTTATCAGAAAAAATTATAGTGGGTGGGTTTATTCATATTGTCACATTGAAATGTGAGATGATAATGTAGAGATATGATATTGATAACATTTGATGTAATGAGTTAAAAAAATATAGAATGCGTTGGAAACATATAGTTGTTGTGTTATATTATAACATATGTTATGAATAGCTGGTGTTTATGTTGGTTATTTTATATTTATAAAAAAGCATGATAATTTTAAATGTTATCTCATTAAATTAATCCTATAATTTTTCATTCTTTCATATTAGATATATATATATATATATATTCATATTTTGGTGCACTTTGATAATTGAATACTCAATATATGTTTGTGAATTTAACCCTAATTAGTGTTTTCATGTATTATTATAGGTTATTATTATATTATAAGGTTACCAAGAGTGGTATTCTTGTATAAAGTCATATAATATTTTCAGGATGCATAAAATAATGAAAATAATATTCATTCGAGGTGTTGGATGACCAACTATGTACACAAAATGTATTCACATATACAGATCTCTTTGGTAAAATATAGTTTCATCGTTACTATTTGAGTATCCACATCAAAAGGATTGGGAGATAAATTACACGAGAATATCTATAATTTTATAACCAACTTATGCATGTAAACATATAAACATTGAAAATTATGGGGTGATATGGTATGTTGTTGATCATGTAATCATCAGTTTCCCAATAAATATGGGAATATTTCTCTCATACAATGAGTATGATATTTGGACCATCTATTGAGATAGATGATAAGAGTGTTTGGATGGACCAATATATATTTATATATTTTGATAAGTGTCATGTTATGTGGCTATCCTTAAGAATAAATTATTTTTAATTTATCTTTCATCATATCAATATATATTAAGAGAGTTTAAATAGATGAGTTTGAAATACATGATTAATATACTTCAACTCCCAAGACCCTCAATGTATCATACTAAGGGATAATATGTGAATGAAAATTTTCATATGATTCATAGTTTGGTACATAAGTATATAGATACATGTGTTTGATAGATATCCCCTCGTATCCCATTATATATTGAGTATCATTGATGTTATGATGGAGGCATCTCTTTTCTTATTTATATGGATCCAATGATTTATATTTGTTTTCTTCATTATAATGCTTCAAGGGGTCATACTTTTTGATGACTGAATGGGAATATATTTTAAAATAGATATGAACTCTAAAATTGATGTAGAATTTATCAAAAATTATTTTGGATGGGTATTTGAAAGGAATTATTTATGTTGTGATACATAGAATAGATGATGATTTCATTCCAAATGTTTCCTTTTGAATTTTTTTTATTTGGATATGGTTTCTGAATTTATTTTACATTATATAATATATGGTTAAATTGAATATTGTATAGGAACATTAGTGAATGTGGGAGATGTATGTTTATAGTAACAAAATATAATTCCTATATATGATGAATGACTATATAAATTGTATGATATATCGATATGAATGCATGGAATATGATTTCCTAAATTCTACCTAAGTTAATAAAGTGAGTAAACAAATAATGAGTGTGTTAATATTTTATTGATTTAAAATAATTTAAATGATTACATTTATTATACTATTTCATAATATGTAGTGTATTTGGGTATATTCATGCATGAGTTTAGTGAGTTGGTCAAACCATTTACTCATGTATTTTAACTCATGAGTAAATTCCATAGCATGAGGGTTTTTCTTAAAGATTTAATAAAAACACCCATGTGATGCAAGTGTAATATTAGGGGATCAATATCCTTATGCATGAAAGATATTCTCAATACCAAATATATCTTTTATCTACATTCTTCTCATATGAGGAACTAGTATACCTAGGTGGTTAGAGGATCATACTCGAAATTATAGTGATTCAACACAGTCTGTACATACACCACAGAGGTGGGATGTTTATGTTTGACACATATTCGATCTTTATAAAACCATGTGATGTTGTTTGAAGATGTTGGTTGAGTTGTTGGGTGCTATGTAGCAATGTTTAAGAAATTATTCATTTCTACCTTTATATGATATTTCATATCAAATTTCATGTAGATCCTTGGAAAATTAATTTTAATTCACATCTGTTTCATATGGTAATTGTCATGAAGAATAAAATAAACCCTTAAATAAATACCTCAAATGAATATCATTTTCATAAATTTTTCATTGATTAATTTCTGAATAAAAATATTTAAATATAAAATTTAAATTTTTGGAACAAATATTAAAGAAACAACCTTAAGAATTTTTGAATATAACAAATCCTAAAGTATTTAATTTTAGTTTTTTAACTCATTATTCATAAATTTAATGATTATTTTGTAAAGTTTGATGATAAATATAAGAATTAGATATTTTTAGGATATTAATATTTAAATAAATAATATTTAATTATTTTTGAATTAGTATTTTGGTTTAGAAACTATTTATTATAGGCTTGATATAAAATATTAAAATGATAAATCATTTGATGAAAATCACATTTAAGAATATCACAATTATTTAAATTTTATAGAATACGAAAATAAAGAATAGGGTAATCATGTTGAAGGGGTAAATAACCCTCATGAATGATAACGGAAGATAAATAATGATCATCATATAAAATAATTTATTCAATATGACTAATGTATAATACACACTAGAAATTTTACAAGATATTTTGTGTGATGATGATTTTATTTCATATTTTTTCAAATTATATTTCCAACGATTATAATGATGCTAACTAGTTTTTGGGTAATAAAGATGAATTATATCAATTCGATGGAATAAATATTTGGAAATTAGTTGAACCACCCACTGATCTACAAATTATTTTCATTAATGGGTAGTTATAAACATAAATGATAAATCAAAAAAATTAATAATAATAAATCCATATTATATAAAAATGTCGATTTCTAATATGAATGTATTGATTATTTTGACAATATTCCACTATATTTTTCAATACAATCAATTTTAATTTTGAAATATTATATATGAAATCAATTATTTGAACATTATAAAATATATGAAAAAAATTTATTATCTTAATTAATTAATTTTATATTAATTTTATATAAAACTATAGTAATATTTTTAATTGGAGAGGAAAAATCACAATGTTTTAATATAGTCAAATAAACATTAGAGAATGGAAAAATATAACTGATCTTTTAATGAAATAATATGCCAATTTATTATAATTAATGGTTTTATTAAAGGTATAATTGATCCCATTTTATTTATTTCCAACTGTTCAAATGATATATTGATGATTTCAAATCCATGTAGATTAAATTATAATTTTAGGGTCATCAAGTGAGTTTCGTTGTAATAAATTATTCAATATAATTATTAATAAATATTACATGATCCTTATTGGATAACTGAAAATATTTTTAAGAAATAATATTTTTCATCTGAATAATTTAATTTTTCATAATATATCTAAATATACTATAGAATTATTGACCAGAAATGTTATTAATTCAATTAAAATTTCAATTGTCCCTATGATTAATACATGGTTGTTGAATATTGATGTCAGTATATGTCTTTTTATATTAAAATTTATAGGGGAATTATTAGAAGTTTACATTGTTGGACTACTTCTTCTGAATACATAGTGTTTCCAATATGTGTGTATACTAAATGTCACGAAAAAATTAAGGAATGTATATTAAATACTGTTAATGGAACAATTAATTATTTTAATTGTATTGTGAATCATGGTTTATATTGTCATAGTAGAACCTATTTTGAAATGAAAATGTATTCTTATTCTCAAAATATTTGAAAAATAGGTAAATGAAAAATAAATTTTATGTGTCATTTTTTAAGAAATATTTTAGTAATATGGAATTTAAAAAAACAAAAACTTATTGATTTGTATTTATTTAAATATATGTTTATTGATTAAGAAATCATTAACTTATTTTTAAATACATTCTGATAATTTAATTAATTTTTTATATAATTCATCTATTATAGCTATTTACAAAAGAAATTAAAATTATCCGGTATTATAAATATTTAAATTTAATATCTGTTAATTATAGATCACATACCTAAATGTGAAATATATTTTCAAGTCATTCTAAAAGAATAATTAGTTGACATCATAACCGAAAAATTATTTTTAGTTATGTTTTATAAAATCAAATACGATCAAGGTATGCATAAAAATAATTTAGTTTGTTAAATTTAGAGGGTGAAATGAATATTTATCATCATTTATAGGTATTTTTATGTATCCTTTTTATAATATATTTTGATAGAGGAAATTTTTAATGAATTATCCTTTTATTATTTTATTCATTTCTAACAGGGACAGTTGAAATTTTAGAGGGGTTATCCATGTTTTAATCCTTATATTTTATATATTGTACTATTTATAATTATTTTGTATATTATAAAACATATAGGTTTATTTTTAGTTTAAATAATCTATTTACCCAATATTTAGTACATTTTATGGTTTTTGGGTAAATTAATATTATTAATACAACTAGTATAACAATAGTAAATGATTGGTCTTTGAAAGAAATAAGTTCATTAATAATGTTTTTAATTAATATAATATAAAATATTTTTAAATCATTATGAATATTGAATTAAATATATATTTACAATATTAATTACAACCATAATTGTAAATATAAAAAAATGTAAAAGTTTTTTAATAAATGTAATATTTTTTATTCGACTTCCATTTTAGGAAATTTAAAAAAGTTTATTTCATTTTCTCAGCATAGTAAAATATATTGTTCGTTTCATTATAAACTATCTTATTTTTTTCATAAAAGGTAGAATATTTATTACAGTAAAATAATAACCATTTCTTATTATTTGAAAAAGTATGATAATTTTTAATTTTTTTTGTAATAATAAAAATGGGGGAGATTTTTGGAGTTATTTGAGTGATCCCTCATCTCCACATTTTTATTTTATTTTAATTATTTATTTATTTTTATTCACTTACACTTATATGAGTTTAGAAAATAATAAAATATTTTCTTCATGATTTAAATACATGTAGAATAAAATAATATTGTTGATTCTGTTTATTATTTATTTTTCTTATCAATAAATTATTTGTTAATTAATTATTCACATATTTATTTCTTTTTCATATTCTAATCCCTTACTAATTCTTCTCAAATGTATTTCTGATATTTAAAAAAATTATATGTAGAATATCTTGTGGGTGAAAAGTAAGTCTTATGAAGTGTGATAAATTTTTACAATTTCTTAAGTCTTAAAAATTTAAAAATAAGAACTATTATTATATAGGTCATATGTTTTGATAAAATAACATTATGTGTTATTAAAAAAGAAGTAATTATTAAAAGATTTCACTAAGTGTAAATTCCTATGAATATTAAATTATTATTGTGTTCCTAAAATTCTTAAGTGATTTGTTTGAATATTATATATATCATAAAAATTGATAAGAAAACTTCAATTACATGGAATTCAAAAGTTGTAAAAATGGAAATTATAAGGTTATGTTGGTTTGATTGTCTTATGGAGATGAGACAAATGTATTCGAAAATTAAATTTGATGAATGGGGAAAGGTATACATTTCAATAAAATAATGATGATATTTTGAATTTCATAGGGGACTGGAGACTTATGATATATCAAAGTCACATGAAATAAAAATTCATTAAATATTTTTAGACAATAAAAAATTAAAATTAATATAGATTATGAATGTGCTATAAAATATAATGATGTATGTTATATTTAATAATAAGAAATTATATATGGTTATTATGAATTAATATTTTTACATTTTTAACTAATTTATTAATTTTACATATCTATTTATGGTATATATAGTGATATTTGTATTATGTAAGTAAAATGTAAGATTAAAATATAACAATGTATGAATAATTTTCCAATTTTTTTTATTCATGTTCATATTTTAATTAAATATGAGATATGACATAAAATAATATAGAAAATAAACACAAATATTAAACCAAATCTGATGTGGTTGCTTATTTTTTAATTCAATACAATAAATTTGTAAATAGAAAAACATCAATGGAAAATATTTTAATCATGTTGTATGAGGGATATCACTATAAAAAGATACTAACAGAACCAATGGAATTTGGGATAAAATAATGATTTGGTGGGGCATTTATTTTCTCAACAAACCTTTATTTGTTTGAAAAAAATCAATACACTCATTCAAAATCACTATAGTCAAAATTCAATCTTGTGGAACTATACTACTCTAATATGATATTCTCTACTTAGACATTCTGATATTAAATAACTTCCACCTTTTCTATTGTTCTATATTATTCCTTTTAAATTTGAAGGAAATTTATATATATTCTTTTAGTTTTGATTCAAAATATGGACTGATGTGTTATAATAGAATTCAAAAGTCACATTATTTTGTCCCTTTAGGGTGACAACGATAGAACTATTTTGGTTTTCCTTATAGTTTGAAAAATACTAGATTTAGCCAGCTATGACAAACTATAAGAAATAAATTCACACGTTTGATTATCTTGAACAAGAAAAGTATGTTCACAACTAGGTTATTGTAAGACCCCAGGTAAATAAAGAATATGACATCTTTATATTTTTCCATATTTGTGAATCAAATATTAATATTTCTTTAAAGGGGATGCTATTCTCGATGGCGTACCCAATACGCAACAACGAGTTTCTTGAGAATCTTACGTTGCACTCTAATAATAAAATAATATTATTTTAAATGGTAGTTAACATGTAGCCTTTGTATTTGCAGGAATGGATAGAAATAACTAAAATATTGTTATATAAGTTTTTAAATGTTTTTACATATTTCCAAAAAAAGATAAAGGCTTAAAATACGGGAAGAATTCAATTTTAGGCGTATATGCCCTAGTTTTCACTAAAGGTTCACTTATCGCCTTTTGATGGAGAACCATCATTAAATATAGTTTTTCTCACTATTATAAATTCTATTTGACCAAATAAAAATATTCTTAAGAATCGGGACATCAAAATTTACTTTGTGTAAATTTTTGGTATCTTTCCGATAAAGTGTATTTTTTAATGAATAGTGAAAAATGTTTTATTTTAATTCAAAACCTTTTTTTAATATAATTTATTTATATGATTATATTATCATATGAATTGGTTTTAAAGTTAAATTATAATATATTTTTACCATTTAATCCAATGGTGGTCATTGGAATAAATTTCACTTTGAAATTAGACTTAAACTGGTGTCAATCTTTTGATACTTATTGTTTTATAAAAACACGCCATTTGCTCTGAGAGTGGGAATTAATTATTAAATTAATTACTGTGACTTATATATTTTGAATTTTGTAAAATAGAATTCATTTTTGAATTCGGAATATCAAATATAGCTTAGGGTGAAATTTTGGTAATTTTCTGAAAAACATCAATTTTTGATGAATAGTGAAACCACTAAGTGGTACTTATAAAAATTGATTTTCCGTTTAAATGAAATTTTGCCATCATTGTGTTTTGAATTTCAAAAATCCGACATACATGGTTGTCATTAAGATGTAAAATGTGGTTCAATGAGATTAAAATAATTTTTTGGTGAATAGTAACTTATTAAGTTTTTAATCGCGATTAGTGGTAATTAGTGTAATTTAAGGTAAAAATGATATTATAAAAATGTGAAAACACCATGACACTTGTCCTACCCATATTGGATGAGTCATGGCCGACCAAGACAACCCATGGGTCGATTTAGGGGACCCTATGGAGCCTCTTGGGTGAGATAATGACATTAATGCCTTTTTTTAAATAAAGGTGAAAATTACACTAACATAAAATGTTTTACTAAAACAATTTTTAGAAGGGCTTATAATAATCCTAATTTTGTCTATAAGTACTCTTTGGAAAGATAAAAAGATTTCCTACATCAGGATATTTTTTTTATAATTTTTATAAATTAAATAAATTAATTCAATTATGACATCATGATGATGCAACAATGACCTCATTAATGAACAGTTTAAATAAAATGAAACGATAATATAAAATCTAAGACCTAAACTTGTCCAAAAACTATTGGATGGGAATATTTAGAAGCCTTATCATCTTATCTTTGAAATATATTAATGTGGGACCGTAGAAATTCGAAACACTTTTGAAAATAAAATAATAGTTTCATGATTTCCAAAAGTGCCCCTCCTCTCCTCTTATAAAAGGCCCCCACCTCTACCTCATTTCACACACTCCTAAAGCCTTTGGCTCGGCCATCCCCTACCCATTTACTCTCTCCACATCCCTATACTCATCCTAGAGGATTCCCTTTAGGCAGAATCCTTTCAAAGGAAGCCTTTAGGATCAAATCAAAAGGAGTTACACTTTTAAAGGTAATTCATTCTCTCATGTTCATTTGTTTTATTTTGCTTTTCCAACCCCCTAAACTCTTTTTATTTACTTATTTTGTGACAACACAAGTATCTTAAATATAATAGTATGTTTTTATAAGATTTATTCGAGCTACGCTCTCACACAACTACATCAAATGGTTAAAGAACATACAGTTTCCGTGGATGGCGAAATTCTGCCTCCCGAAACGATGATCGTTCAATACTAATTTAACACCTTCAAAGGTGGCCATTATGATGTCACTATTTTTATATATGATATATAATATTTTTATTCGTTCCATAAGCTTATTTATTTTTTATTTATGGCATACCATTATTGTTTCCATTATGGGTAAACACGATATCTTCATTTTAGGAAGTGCGAAATACAGCCCCCTGAAAGTGATTTGATTCGTTAATACCACATGTGGGATGTGTAAAGGATAAAGTTAATGATATTATATATGTTATTATACTGGAATTATAATATACTATTATATCATTATGATTCCATTCCAGAAAATACGAAATAGAAATGGAAGTTGCGTTCATTCGTACGTACGGCTTACCGTCTCCATGAATGGTACATTTCATTTCTTATCTCAAAATGTTATGTAATATTATAAGTACATATATATAATGGATATATATGTAATATATTACATCAAAATTATGGATATCATTCTGGAATTATAACATATATATATCTCTCTCATTTTGTTTTAATTCCATTAATATGACAAAAAAATGAAAGTAGCGTTCATGCATACGTACGACCTACCGTCTCCATGAACGGTGATTTTTGTTTTTATCTCCAAATGATATGGAATAGAATGAAATAAATATTTACTGGATATAAATGATATTTTAATCATTAATACTATTCTGGAAATTATTTACTTATAACTACATGGGCAATCTTTTTTCAAACAAGTTCATTTTTGACTCATGTACCAAACATCGGCAAAAACGTCTGATATGAACTAACATTATTAAACAATTATTATAACATTATAATATGTGATATTAACTGAATAATAATCTCTAAAGGAGGTACTTAGGTGATTATTAATTGACCAATGTTTATTATCCAGGAATATAAAGAAACAAACAAGACAAGTTGGACTTGAGGTAAGGGATCCTACTCCTCTCTTTCTTTTTAAGTACACTCTTTTATGTCATTCCTTCTAAGCTCATCTTTGTTTTGTTGGGGGATGTTATTTTATATTCCACTTTCTATAAACTTTAAGTTAATATGATGAGATAGCCTATTTGATCTCATCAATCCATTTTTGTAAGTTTTATGTGGCGCCGTTAGGCTGTCGAGTTTTCGTAAGGGATTTTTCATCTCACTTTTATTCCCATGATATTTATGCTAATTTTGCCACAATTTCCTTTGAGTGGTGTATGTACTGCCCGTTATTCTACTGTTTGTGTAATATAATTTCGTTTATGAGTATTTACATCAATGATTTATTGTCCTTCTTTCACGGGGCGTATGTTTCGAAAGATACCTGTGTCGGTAAGGGAACCTTTCACCCTCCTCTTTTTAAAAGACTTATTTTGTTATGTCTTTTAATTCACATAATATTATTTTGGGATATGTTCTTCTATATCCTTATTGATGAAAATTTTATGTCCATGTGATGAGATACCCTTTTTATCTCTCATCAACTCTTGTTCTGAATTTTGAAGTGGCGCCATTAGGCTGTCTAATTATTGCAAGGGAACTTCTTAACCCAATTTCGATTCTTTGGGATAAGCTTGTACTCCTCGAATATGTCATTCTATAAATATGTGTGAATAACCTCTGATTGTTTTACACTTAATATCCACTTATATTTTTTGTATTAGTTTGTCACACATAATTATGTAATTGATTTCCCCTTAATCCAAGGATACCATCTTTTTATGGGACATTGTCTCAATCTCCTTTCATTGAGGCATATTTTATTTTATACACAACATTCTTTTATACGGTGTATAAACCTCTTTGACTTTTACGTTTATTCAAAAGGAATCTTTTTTTACGAAGCGTTTACTAAAAGAAAAAAGGGAATGTTTTTGTCATACGTATGCGGCGACAATGACTTCTCCGCCGTCGTGACCGTTATTTGAGTTTCGGCTTCCTCAACAAGCCATACCTTATTTTTAAAAGAAAAATAAATACCATGTTTTAATTTTCTTTTATTTTGGTATCGAAAATGGTTTTCATAATGTTTTTATGTCAATGTGTTGTATTGATATCTTTTGATTGAAAGGTGGGAATGTTACGTTTCCTTTATGCATGTTTTATGTGATATGATTATGTTGAGGTTCTTGGGAATTATTATGAAGACGGGTGGTTCTGTGATAGACTAAGGGTGGGTGAGCCCGATATAGATCTCCCAATGCATTGGGTAACACGAAGTAGTGAAACATTAAGGTTTCTCCGAAGAGATTTAGGGAATATACTGTGATGGGTATTCCAAACGTAACCAAGAGGGTTACTCCCTACGTAAGAATGTTATGAATGCCTCAAGTCACCTTTTATGTCTTATGATTTCTATGATTTATTCATGAGGTATGTTAAAGTGGATATGTTTTATGGGTAAAGTATGATTTCATTCTTATGTATATATGAACACATGTTTCCTTTCCATATTTTTTATAACCCTTACTGAGCTTTTTATGCTCATCCCTAGTTTTTGAAATGTTTTTCACAGGTCAAGGGAAAGGTACCTGACATGATGATAGTGTAAAGGATGTGTCAAGAAAGAATCCGTGTTTTATTTTAAATATGTTTCCGTTGATGGGAAGAATGAATACTGTCTTTTATGTAACCACTTTGTTTAAATGTGGAATATAATGCAAGTTTCATGATCTAATTCTCTAAAACTCTAAACCCGAAAAGATCCTCAATGTGTAATCTTGTAATAACTCAAGATTAAGTAAGGTTTAAGGCTGGGGCATTATAGTTGGTATCAAAGGTCGGTTTAGACAACATTAGGGATTAGGAGTTCTTGTGAGACACATGATTAGTCCCTATATCTATTATTTTAGTTAAATCTTTGTTTTATAACTTTTTTTCAGGTCAAGTAAAGTTGGTTACGAATGGAAGGAGAAGGATCTCAAACAACATTCCTATCTCTTCCTGATGACATGCTTGAAATAATTATTGCAAAGTCATCTTCGGATTATTGTGAAACTTTTTCTAGCATACAACTCACTTGCAAGCAGTTGTTTGAGATATCAAACTCCTCCACTATACCTCGTTATCATCGTGGATCATGGGTTGTTTTTAGACAAATACTATTTTCACAATATTCTCATATTTTCAAGAAAGGTAAATATTATCAAGGTATTTTCAAATATTTTACCTTATCACAAGAATTTGAAGCATATTATGATTTTAGAAATGGTGCTGAGGAAGGAGACCCTTGCGCAACCTATTTATATTTTCTTTTAAAATATAGTCTCACATCACATACTTATGGTATTTTAAAAGGATCAATAATAGAAAGTTTCAACTCAATTTCGGTCCGACTATTTTATAGAAATCAGGTTTTATCAGATGTTTTGGAATTATATGTCATACATGATTATTTTCCAAAACTGTTTTTTGTGAACACCCATATGACCCATGTTGTACGAGGTGTATTTGGATGGAGGAAGAAAATGATTTTGAAGGATATCTAAATCATTGTTGTAATGCATAGGACTTCTACCTACGTGAGCAAGATGACGATGAAACCAAGTGGACACCATGATCAAGGTATGATGTTATTCATTTTGGGAATCGTTTTATTTTATCTTATGGTGGCGAAATAAGACTTCAAGAATTAAGATGTTGGGATCATAAAGAATTCGGATGAAAATTAAAGGTATAAGGAAACGATTGAGGTTAAAACATGTTAGGGTTATTTTTGGAGTTTTATAAAAAAACAAAACGCAGACCGTGTGACAACCCGTCACGTCGGACAAAGCTACGGGAATCGAACCCACAACCAAAGTGCGACTGGTATTTATCGCCTACCACTGGACTACGTGAAGTCCCTGGTAGTTTGACTGATTCTTTTTAGTTATATGATTTTATGAATTAAGAGTAAGTTGATTTTGGGTTATTTATGATAATGATTAACCTATCATGGAGGATATGTGATTAGGTTAATTACTTTTCAATACGAGACTTTAGGAGCAACTGATGTTGTTTGGAGATAAATGTTACGATTTAACATGGAAGACTATGTGACTAAATCCTTCAAATATTTGGGTTTCAATATTATATTGGTTTACTTTGAAGAATTTTATGGAAAAATTGGTTATCGAATGGTCCTCGTTGAACTTTGGGTTTTATTGGACAAATTTTGGAGATTATGCATAGATTTTCTTTTTAAAGGGTTATCCTTTTCTGGATTATCTGACCTTGTACTAACCTTTATGGTTTTGGTTTTGGTTAAAGCCTAAAGACATGGGAAGTATATAGTTATCTTTGGTGGATTAGGTGATTCTCTAGAAGTTGATTATAGTACTCTTAATGCGAACAAGTCTCCCTAAATACTCGTCTTTTGGAAAAAATATGAGTTTGATTAAGGAATCTAGTAAAAGTTGAAAGTCAACATGATAAGTGATTATGTTTCCTTATGAATAAGTTCCTCAATAAAAATTAACTTAAAACAAAAATTTTGTCTATTAACTTTTCCTACTGGGGAACGCAACACCATTTAACCCATCACAAGTTTGTGATTTTCTTATTGTTAACTTTCTCCTAAACATGTTTTCTATCACTCTCCATCAGAACATGACCCTATGTTATCTCCTACATGTCCATGTTTTCCTACATTGAATACTAGTATGGGTTAACTCGGGTGTCCTCTATACTTATCTTCCGTTATTTTAAGGTGATTGTTTTACCGACTGCTGTTCCGATGTGGGACTTTCAAGGAAGTTTCCAAGCTCAATTTTAAAAATTGCGAGGACGCAATTCCCAAAAGGGGGGATGGATGTAACACCCCAAGTAAATAAAGAATATGACATCTTTATATTTATCCATATTTGTAAATCAAATATTAATATTACTTTAAAGGGGATGCTATGCTCGATGGCGTACCCAATACGCCACAACGAGTTTCTTGGGAATCTTACGTTGCACTCTAATAATAAAATAATATTATTTTAAATGGTAGTTAACATGTAGCCGTTGTATTGGCAGGAATGGATAGAAATAACTAAAATATTATTATATATGATTTTAAATGTTTTTACATATATCCAAAAAAGATAAAGGCTTAAAATACGGAAAGAATTCAATTTTAGGCGTATATGCCCTAGTTTCCACTAAAGGTTCACATATAGCCTTTTGATGGTGAACCATCATTAAATATATTTTTTCTCACTCTTATACATTCTATTGGACCAAATAAAACTATTCTTAAGAATCGGGACATCAAAATTTACTTTGTGTAAATTTTTGGTATCTTTCTGATAAAGTGTATTTTTTTAATGAATAATGAAAAATGTTGTATTTTAAATCAAAACCTATTTTTAATCTAATTTATTTATATGATTAGGTTATATTTTGAATTGGTTTTAAAGTGAAATTAGAAAATATTTTTACCATTTAATCCAATGGTGGTCATTGAAATAAATTTCACTTTGAAATTAGACTTAAACTGGTGTCAATCTTTTGATACTTATTGTTTTATAAAAACACGCTATTTGCTCTGACAGCGGGAATTAATTATTAAATTAATTAATGTGACTTATATGTTTTTAATTTTTTAAAATAGACTTCATTTTTGAATTCGGAATATCAAATATAGCTTAGGGTGAATTTTTGGTAATTTTTTGAAAAACTTCAATTTTTTGATGAATAGTGAAACCACTCAGTGGTACTTATAAAAACTGATTTTCCGTTTAAATGAAAATTTTCCCTCATTGTGTTTTGAATTTCAAAAATCTGACATACATGGTTTTCATTAAGAAGTAAAATGTAGTTCAATGAGATTAAAATAATTTTTTGGTGAATAGTAACTTATTATGTTTTTAATCACGATTAGTGGTAATTAGTGTAATTTAAGGTAAAAATGATATTATAAAAATGTGAAAACACCATGAAACTTGTCCTACCCCTATTGGATGAGCCATGGCCGACCAAGACTACCCATGGGTCGATTTAGGGGACCCTATGGAGCCTCTTGGGTGAGATAATGACTTTAATGCCTTTTTTTAAAATAAAGGTGAAAATGACAATAACATAAATCGTTTTACTAAAACAATTTTTAGAAGGGGTTATACTAATAATAATTTTGTATATAAATACTATTTGGAAAGATAAAAAGATTTCCTACATCAGGATATTTTTTTTATAATTTTTAGACATTAAATAAATTAATTTAATTATGACATCATGATGATGCAACGATGACCTCATTAATGAACAGTTTAAATAAAATGAAACGATAATATAAAATCTAAGACCTACACTTGTCCAAAAACTATTGTATGGGAATATTTAGAAGCCTTATAATCTTAAATTCTAAATATATCAATGTGGGACCTTAGAAATTCGAAACACTTTTGAAAATAAAATAATAGTTTCATGATTTCCAAAAGTGCCCCTCCTCTCCTCTTATAAAAGGCCCCCACCTCTACCTCATTTAACAAACTCCTCAAGCCTTTAGATCGGCCATACCCTACCCATGTAATCTCTCCACATCCCTCTACTCATCATGGAGGATTCCCTTTGGGAAGAATCCTTTAAAAGGAAGCCATTAGGCTCAAATCAAAACGAGTTACACTTTTAAAGGTAATTCATTCTCTCATTTTCATTTGTTTTATTTTGCTTCTCCAACACCCTAAACTCTTTTTATTTAATTCTTTTGTAACAAAAACAGTATATTAAATATACTAGGTTGTTTTTATAAGATTTATTCGAGCTACATTATCACTCAACTACATCAAATGGTTAAAGAACATTCGGTTTCTGTGGATGGCGAAATTCTGCCTCCCGAAACGATGATTGTTCAATACTCATTTAACACCTTCAAAGGTGGCCATTATGATGTAACTATTTTTATATATGATATATAATATTTTTATTTTTTCCTTAAGCTTCTGTATTTTTCATTTATGGCATACCATTATTGTTTCCATTATGGGAAACACGATATCTTCATTTTAGGAAGTGCAGACTACCGCCCCCTGAAAGTGATTTGATTCGTTAATACCATATGTGGGATGTGTAAAGGATAAAGTTAATGATATAATATATGTTATTATTATGGAATTATAATATACTCTTATATCATTATGATTCCATTTCAGAAAATACGAAATAGAAATGGAAGTAGCGTTCATGCGTACGTACGACTTACCGTCTCCATGAACGGTACATTTCATTTCTTCTCTCAAAATGTTATGTAATACTATAAGTAAATATATATAATGGTTATAAATTTAATATATTACATCAAAATTATGGATATCATTCTGGAATAATAACATATATATATCTCTCTCATTTTGTTTTAATTCCATTAATATGACAAAAAAATGAAAGTAGCGTTCATGCGTACGTACGACCTACCGTCTCCATGAACGGTGCTTTTCGTTTATATCTCAAAATGATATGGAATAGTATGAAATAAATATTTACTGTATATATATGATATTTTAATCATTAATACTATTCTGGAAATTAGTTACTTATAACTACATGGGCAATCTTTTTTCAAACAAGTTCATTTTTGACTCATGTACCAAACATCGGTAAAAACGTCTGATATGAACTAACATTATTAAACAATTATTATAAATTTATAATATGTGATATGAACTGAATAATAATCTCTAAAGGAGGTACTTAGGTGATTATTAATTGACCAATGTTTATTATTCAGTAATATAAAGAAACAAACAAGACAAGTTGGACTTGAGGTAAGGGATCCTACTCCTCTCTTTCTTTTTAAGTACACTCTTTTATGTCATTCCTTCTAAGCTCATCTTTGTTATGTTGGGGGATGTTCTTTTATATTCCTATTTCTATAAACTTTATGTTAATATGATGAGATACCCTATTTGATCTCATCAATCCATTTTTTTAAGTTTTATGTGGCGCCGTTAGGCTGCCGAGTTTTCGTAAGGGGTTTTTCATCTCACTTTTATTTCGATGATATTTATGCTACATTTTCCACAATTTCCATTGAGTGGTGTATGTACTTCCCATTATTCTACTCATTGTGTAATATAATTTCATTTATGAGTATTTACATCAATGATTTATTGTCCTTCTTTCACGGGGCATATGTTTCGAAAGATACCCATGTCGGTAAGGGAACCTTTCACCCTCCTCTTTTTAAAAGACTTATTTTGTTATGTCTTTTAATTCACATAATATTATTTTGGTATATGTTCTTATATATCCTTATTGATGTAAATTTTATGTCCATGTGATGAGATACCCTTTTTATCTCTCATCAACTCTTGTTCTGAATTATGAAGTGACGTCGTTAGGCTATCTAATTATTGCAAGGGAACTTATTAACCCAATTTCGATTCTTTGGGATAAGCTTGTACTCCTTGAATATGTCATTCTATGAATATGTGTGAATAACCTCTGATTGTTTTACACTTAATATCCAATTATATTTGGTGTATTAGTTTGTCACACATAATTATGTAATTGATTTATCCTTAATCCAAGGATACCATATTTGTATGGGACTTCGTCTCAATCTCCGTTCATTGAGGCATATTTTATGTTATACAAAACATTCTTTTATACGGTGTATAAACCGCTTTGACTTTTACGTTTATTCAAAAGGAATCTTTTTTATACGAAGCGTTTACTAAACGACAAAAGGGAATGTTTTTTCCGTACGTATGCGGCGACAATGACTTCTCCGCCGTCATGACCGTTATTTGAGTTTCGGCTTCCTCTACAAGACACACCTTCTTTTTTAAAGAAAAATATATACCATGTTTTACTTTTGTTTTATTTTGGTATCGAAAATGGTTTTCATAATGTTTTTATATCAATGTGTTGTATTGATATCTTGTGATTGAAAGGTGGGAATGTTATGTTTCCTTTATGCATGTTTTATGTGATATGATTATGTTGAGGTTCTAGGGCATTATTATGAAGATGGGTGGTTCCGTGATAGACTAAGGGCGGGTGAGCTCGATATAGCTCTCTAATGCATTGGGTAACGCGAAGGAGTGAAACGTTAAGGTTTATCCGAATAGATTTAGGGAATATACTGTGATGGGTATTCCAAACGTAACCAAGAGGGTTACTCCCTACGTAAGACTGTTATGAATGACTCAAGTTACCTTTTATGTATTATGATTTCTACGATTTATTCATGAGGTATGTTAAAGTGGCTATGTTTTATGGGTAAAGTATGATTTCATTCTTATGTATATATGAACACATGTTTCCTTTCCATATTTTTATAACCCTTACTGAGCTTTTTATGCTCATCCCATGTTTTTGAAATGTTTTTCACAGGTCACGGGAAAGGTACATGGCGTGATGATAGTGTCAAGGATGTGTCAAGAAAGAATCCATGTTTTATTTTAAATATGTTTCCGTTGATGGGAAGAATGAATACTGTCTTTTATTTAACCACTTTGTTTAAATGTGGAATGTAATGCAAGTTTCATGATCTAATTCTCTAAAACTCTAAACCTGAAAAGATCCTCAATGTGTAATATTGTAATAACTCAAGATTAAGTAAGGTTTAAGGCTGGGGCCTTATAGTTATAACACCCCTAAATATTCCAGTTAAATAGTTGGTTCCATTTACCTCAGCAATATAGAGAAATTAAGAGTCGAATTCATATTTGATTGATCCAATGTATTATAAAAATTCATGATATCATATTTTATTATTTACATAATATAATAATATTGGTCACTAATAAATATTTGTACCTTTATAATCTATCCAATTCATCCTCTCTCATTACAATTCAACATTCTAATTATCATGTAAAATAGTAGCGGACTGAATGAATGTTGATTTTGATGAATGAATAAGAATCTATAATAGGATTACAATAACTTTGTATATTTTTAAGGATATTATTCTGATTATATTTAGGGGTCTCATTATATTAACAAAGTATCATATCATTTTGGTTTTCAAATTATGTCTAGGATATCTAGTCCATAAAGTCTCTGAAGTGTTTAATGTTATCCTTTGAAAAGTGATATGACTCAATGTAACATATTAGACTAGGGAAAATATTGTGGGATAGGTTCATATTTGATGTTTTATATTGATAAATCATCGTTGAATTATGATAATTGAATTTTAATATTTCATGTTATAATTATAAAAAACATTTCTTTTTTATTGCATGTTATTTGATATTACTAATCTCATTATTTTATTGTTGTTCATATGGTTTACGATTTTGGTTTTACTAAGTAGTTTTTATCTATTATTATAACCATGGATACCTCTATAATGGATTAATATTTTAAAATTAAAATAATTTTTACTATATTTATAATCAAAATTATGTCCAAATATCCTTATAGTTTTTATAACATAGAGGTGTTGAGCTTTGATGAGATTTATAAAATGGATGGTTGATTTGTTTTATGGATTATAAATAATTTTATTAACAGTGGGTGGAATTATTTAATTTTTAAATTTTTTTTATAACATGGTTCACCATTACCTATCTGAGGTTGGCAATACTGATAATGATTGACCCATAAAGACTTTCCCCAATAGGCTCGATGTTGGCGACTAAAATCAAGGGTATAAAACACTCAAAGTGATAAATTACCATGAATATATATTTTTTTGAAAAAAATAAAATATATAAAATAAAAATCAATAGAAAACCATATTTATAAAATATCATAGCATATAATAATTGTTAAAAATTAATGTAATTTCATACAGAATAAGTATCCAAAATAAATCAGAAGAAGACTAATAAGCAATAGCTCAAATAGTAACTCCAGCTCTAAGATATAATGGTCCAACACGAGCTCCATAACCCTCCTGATCACCCGAAATATATATATTATGTTGTGGATAACATGTATAGTCATCAAGACCCTCATCAGGCCCTATCATGAAATAGTTATAAATGTATAACAATGATCTGTGGAGTATTCAAAAGAACCAAATGAACATAATATGCGAACAACCAATACCTATCCCCCTGAAAACACAATAACCATGTCAGTATTCAAAATTATAATAAAATAAAATCAAAATAATATAATATTAATCACTAGAAATCAATTCCCCCACTCATTTTTTAATCACACACCCCAACATCATATTTATTATTCTCTCATCCCATAATTCCAAAATTTGGTCTAGTCAAAACCCTACCTACCCCAACTCTATAAAGATCTCATTTTGAGTTTTAAAGTAGGTAATGACTCATATCAAGTAAAAAAAACAACATAATCAACCACATACTGTATTCAACAAATCATAAGACCATATTTGAAGGGTATAATTAACATGAATGATATCAACCTCATGCCATTATCTTACAATTCACAACCCAAAACACATATTAATAACCCCAACATCACCACATACCACTCCTGCATATTTGATAATTATCACTACCTTAACCCTCAAGTCTAATATATAATATTGGGATAGTGGAAAAAATAATTAAGTCATCCATCTGTTCCCATTAACAAAGATGTTGGGGATGTCCCCTAGAAAAAAATAGTGTATTTGTATAAAAAAAACCATATCCGTTTGGGTGCATATTGATATCAAATGAAATTACAATGTATAATAGTGACACACAATCCCATAACTATGGGTTCTGAAAAACAATGACCACTATCTTAGTTCACAATATCACAACCATAATATTATAAATCCCACTATCAGCATCCTCGACTACAACTAATGCATTCATAATAACCATAAATAAAAGTATAACATCTAACAATAATTACAATTCCATTCATTAAATATGCTGATTCTTGATTTACCATTTATAGGCCAATATAATATTTTTGTTCAATTTATTCACATATTGAAGTAAAAACCATTATTTTCCATCATTTTCCTTTACACGAGTCATTAATTATTGATTATACCATTTATACTTGGTTAAGAGTCCACACACATATTCATCCTTAGCCAAATTTTTATGTAGTTCTTATCAATAAAACCCAAATTCTTCACTATTATTCACAAATAATTATGTTCAATAACCCCCATATATCATAACCATAACAAAAAAATGATAATTGACAATAAATATATGTTTATAAAATTATTGGGAATGAATTATTTTTTTCTGGTCTGGATTATACTACAACAAATTTAATTATCATAATTAAATTATTATTAAATCAATATAAATGAATTATTTTTTTAATTAAAAAAAAATATTTTTCATGGAGAAAACTATTGAAGTAAAAATGTGTCCCTCAAAAATAGTAATGAAAGATAGTATAATTTCATTATAATTTATAAGTATTAAAACATCATATACAAAAAAATAATTGCACCACATCTCTTTCATTGTCCTTATTTTGGAGAATTTATTCTCTTTTGAGTTGATTAGTAAAAAATAATAAGTGAAGAAAAAATAATTATAATATAAAAATTTATAGAAAAATAAGATATAATGACTTGGATCCAAAATCCCATTTGTGAAACTCAATCTTAATCTGTGATATGTATGTTTTTCACAAGATGAATGCGAGTAAAGAGTTTCAAACAATCCTCGAAAGGTATGTGAAGTTCACACTAGAATGAATCAATAATTTAATATAAGTAGATGGAAAAAATTGATGTAAGGGTACATAAAAATATCAATTGAAGCATCACATGTCATCTCAACAATGAAACCAAAAGTGTATTGAAAAGTGGGCTTGGAAAATTTTATAGTATGAAAATCAAGCATGATACCTAGAAGGGATATATTAATAAGGAAAAATGGATGAATATATCTCATAAAACAATATTTCAAATCCCATATATTGGTTATTTTTTGTAATTTAAATTTATTATTTATTATAGATACTTTCTACTTATTAGAAATCATGTTTAGTTTTGTAATATATTGTGATTCAACTTCATAAATTCTAACAAAAAATTATATGTTTGACTATTATTTCATAATTTCCTATATTAAAATATTTCATTTTGACTTCCAAACCCATTTATTTATTTTTTCCATATGTATATATATAAACAATATATGTAAAAAAATTTCAAAATTATTACACATTGTATTTTCCATTATTTAACGAACATAAATTTTAAATTATTTCTTGTCAAAAGTTTTATTATCTATTTTTAATAATGTTATTCATAAAAATATTTTTCTTTTAATATGAAATTTATTCATCCCTTTTTATCCTTTATTATTATTATTTTTATTATTAATATTTCTATTACCAAAATTATAAGATCTCATCAGTTTTCATGTTTTTACCTTATTATTACACCCACTTTCCCTCTCCACACTATATATTCAAAACATTCCTTTTCATTTATTTTTTATTTAAAATACATAAAATTACTTATCTATCTTTATCATTTATATTTTATATTATCATTAAAACTTTCATCTTTTTCCAATCATACCCATCATATTATACAAGTATAATTTTATAAAATTACATATTCCCCTATATTTTTTATTGTTTTAGAGATGTTATTTAATTTTTAATATTTTTTCATTCATATTATATCACACAATTTAATATTAAATTAATATAAAGTATTGTTAATATTTTAAATCATTACAAATAATATATATTCATATATGTCGTAATTTAATATAAAAACAAACACACAAATATATTTATATATATAATTTCACATATATTTTTTACAAGTATTTACTATATACACAACTTATATATATATTTTTGAATATATATATATATATATATTAATTTAAATTAAAAAGTCTTTTTATAATTAATATATTCACAAATATATATACATTTTACATCGTAATAAAATAAATTTTAATCATTTTATGAAAATATAATTTATCACATATATATTCCATTATTTACTAGAAAAACTCGATTCATACAAATATAATTGATGCGTAAAAAAATTTCACTGAGTATGATATAAAAAATAAATAAAAAATAATACTCATGTAATATATTTTGAATACATATAATTTAAAAATAATTAACTATATAATTAATGAATTAAATTTATTTTAAAACACAACATAATATTATGAATTGAGAATAAAATCTAGATAACGATTTTATATCCATAAATATATTGAATTAAGTAAAATAATTAATTTTACTAAATATGTAATGGATAAGTCCTCCAGACAATTTCATTCATGATTATTAGTATTATTATATGGTTTTATAGAGGTATTCTTGTGGGTTTCTATTGTGGAATGGTTGATTAGAAACAAAAAATCAGGTATTAGAAAGTCCTTGTGTAATGAATATAAGTACAATTAAATAATGAACATGGTATACAGATTATTTTTACCTCTGTTGGGATGGAAAAAACTGTAATGTCAATGAATTTTGTTGGGTGGATTCCACTATGGGATAGTTTTTGGAGACAATAATATTATGATGGGATGTTTCAACATTACCTGGAGATTATGAAATAGGTGTTTGGAGGTGTTCCTATTGTGTTGAAATATCAGTCTTGTTGTTTAATGTGTGTGGTGGTTCATTTTGGAGTCTTAGTTTTTTAAAGTAGCTTCAAAATTGTATATGGCCAGAATAATTACTTCTTTCCGGGTAGATTATATTTTTCCTTGATCAATTGCATGTGATCTATAGTCTAGTTGGCTGATGGGTGGCTACACATTATTATTTCTTATTGTGCCATTGTTACGGTGGAATCTGTATATGTTATGGAAAAACATAAGGTATGTGTCTGGGAATCATAATTTATATTATGGGAATAAATTTTTTAGGAAATTATAACCCTACCACTCTTTGGAATTTTCATCTGTTTCATGATTAACTACTATGTATTTTTTGAGGATTTATGCACCATCAAATTGGGATTTTATTCTACAAATATAGAGACTGATTATTGGGGATTGTAGGTTAATATCTTCTTTTATCCTCATGTTTTATTCTCCATTTTCTATTCCAAACAAGGTGTTGTTAATGAAAATGATCGATTTGTGTGATGTTATAGAGGGATATTTTTGGGTATTATCTTTAATCAATATGATTTTAGTGTTTTCTTGGTTTTTTGTATTGGTTATCATCTTTTATATATATTATCTTCTACAATGAAAAAATTGTTTATGATTGTGTTAGTAGATCCTCATATATTCCCTTTATGTGTTTTCGTATGATCGACATGATTTTTTCATCAATTGATTGGATAATGAGGGAATTCTTAATAAGATAAATAATTTTATATAGCTTAATTTTATAGTGATTATACTATTAATATTTTATTACATGTGTTTTTATATTGTTTATAATTTTATAATTGTTCATTTCACTGAATAAAAATCACTATATATAAGAAAATTATTATTTTTCAAGTATTATGAAATTTATATATTATTATAGCTAGATAATTGAAATTATTATGTAATAAATATTAAAAATTTTAAATTTATAATGAATAGGATAATAATCTAACTGAATACTTTTATTAGAATTATAATGAATTAAAATAATTTATGTAATTTAATGAAGGACCATCTGAAATAGAATTTATATTGAAAGTGAATTCTCTTATGTGTTTAATGTTTTTGATGTTCCTTTTAAGTAGTGGTTATGAGAACATTATCTGAATCATTATAAAAAATTTATTTTTATGGTGGTGACTAAGTCAAAAATGGGATGACTTATGGTAGTATAGTTTTGGACAGTTTAAATGGGATTATATGAGGGATAATTTAGTGTGATTTAATTATGTGGTCAATGTGGTGACACTATTCGATTTTGTGGATCTCTTGGATTTTGTTGATTATTATTAATGTCAGGTAGAAGTTCTATTATTTGGGTTATTAACATTGATTCCCAACAGTGATAGAGTGAATTATTATCGATAAAAATGAAATGTTGCGTGTTAGTATTGATTTAGTTTTGTTTGAAATTAATGTGTGATAACTGGCTTATTAATAAAATTAGACACAATAGGATTGACCTAAATTTTAAATTAAATGCATTAGTATGTTGAATTTGATTAAAAAATTATAAACATGAAATTATTTTATATAAAAGTGGAATATGGGTTATACATTCTATAGATGTATTGATTGTGTATTGAATTTAATTATTAATTGGATAAAATAGTGTTGGGAGTAATTAAATATTATAGTGGTATAGTGGGATACATTTTAGTTTTTGATGTGCAGCCTGTGGCGGGTAATTGTGGATTATCTATTAATAATGTGTTTTTTATGTTACTCACAGACACACCCCACCAGAGTGATATTACCCTACTAGTTACCATATGATATGAGTTACAACTATTTTTTATGACATCGATTTTGGTGTTGAAATGGATTGGGGGAAACCTTTTTATATCTACTCTTCCCTTAGTAGATGTCATGATGATGGCTAGTGTTGGATATTCCTATTGATGATGATAGTTAGTTTCTAAAATTCTTAGGGAAGATTAATATGTGATCTGTTGTAGTGGTAATGTTTGGAAGTATGTAGGAATTATTTTGATTTAATTTATATTTGGGAAACCCTATTTCCTAGATTATGTGAAGATAATATGTTTTGTATATTGAAAGTTGAGAAAACATGATGCCAGAATATAAAATGGTGGGTAGGTAGGGATACATCGAAAACCAAATTAAAGAAGGATGGATATGTTATCAGATTTGGATTAATGGTATGGGTGAATATGAAGTTATACATTGGGGAATAAGTGTATAAAATCATTGTAGATGTGGGTTTGAGGACCCATTACAAATACTTATTTGATTCCACAATACGATATTGTATGTGTTATTTTTGAGTGTGCCACAGTGATGTTAGGATTGGATAGTTGACCAATTTGGTGTGTATTTGTTTAGTTTTTTGATCCCTGGTGTGTTAGTATTCTCTTTTCTTATTCACATTATATAGATTATGTATTATCTTACTAATTATATGTGTTATTATCATCATAAATCTATACAAACAATTTTAATGGTATCCAGAATAATTCTTGGGACTGAGTTAAAAATTTATTCCCTAGAAGTTATCAGTTGTTGTGAACTCTCTATGTTATGAATTACATTCCAAATTTAATTTTAGATAAAATATTATTTAATGTTGTATTCTCGAGGAATTTTTAGTTGGTTTTATTACCCCTTTTGTTTTATGTGGTGGAGTTTTTAGGTGGTTGTATCTTATCTCCCAATCCTTTTTAAATATCATAGGTGATAATTCTTCTCATGTGTTTGATATTTATACACCCTATACTGGTCACCAAACCGAGTCACACTGGATGTACGATATGAGGATTATTATAACTATATACTAATTAATGTTATACAAGGGATACCTTTAATAACATCTCAACCTGGTATACACTATGGATATGCACTGAGATGGTGGGTCAAATGGCCTCAAGAATAACTCCATGTGTGATAGAGACGACTTACTAGAATTGAGTGTTCAAGGTGGTATGGCGTGGAGACTATGCCATTATATCAAAGAATAATAGATGTTATTATAAGGAAAGAAAAATTTTAGAATCCTAATATAAAAATTAAACATATGAAAATTTTATAATAATCAGCTAAGAAATCATACAAAACCAATAAATTATAAGAATAATCATATCAAAAGGTAGAGTCATACACAATGATGTCATGTCATTCAAATATATAAAAAGATGGGGAGAAAGGGATACATGGTATATTCATATACAACATGGTATACAACGGAAAAATAAAAAATGGTATCCCTACATTCATCATGACCATACACTCGGTCCTCTACTGCCATGATCCAACGTATAAACAAAAAATATCAAGAATCCATGATAGGTGTAATTCCCTTTTCCACATCCATAGTCATGAAGTCTACTCATGTGACAAAGGGGTATCGAGTAGGGATAAGATAAAAATAGAATTCCACAACGAACTATGTTGATAATAATCCCACATATGTACATAATATTTAATTTTGTAGGTATCATAGATAATAAAACAAAAATATATTTAAGAATAAATACTAGTTGTCTCAGGTTCTTATAGGACCCCTGATAGCTCTACTAGCTTCAATGTGGGTCAGAATGAGCCTTATTTGTAGTTATATTTATATATATATATAAATTATATATGTAGGGGAATTTAGACAAAGAGAAATTACTAGTAGGCCCTAGTTCTACCTATTGGGTAACTAATGCATCCCCAACTAGACTGAGAAGATAAGGGCTCTAGCAAAGGTATAATCCATGAATCATATAAAAATTGGAGACAACTTTCCCCCATCTCGAGATAGTGATGTTACTTCTCTTTATCAATACCTTAAAATTTGAATGTGGTATATCTGTCCATCGACCAATTAAAATATTAATGGCATGTGACATATAACTGATCAGATAATGTAATAGATAATGAAAACCCCTACCTAATAAAACAATTTATCAATGTTCAACATCCAGTATTAATGGAATTCTAATGATAATATATACGAGGTTTTACCACTAAAATATTTATCATCACTTTGAATAAATAATAACGGGTTAAAAATTCATATAAATTATTTTTATTAATGCATAACAAAAGTTTGGGCCTTTCCAACAACTTCCATTCTTTTAAATGAAGCCATTAAATTCATTAAGGAAAACAAATACATTCACGGGTCAAGATAAACACGTATAAATGGTTTTCAAATTTAAACAATTACATAAGAGTGGGAAAATCCAATTAGGACACCCAAGGAATCTTTTTAGAAGTGGTAGGAAACCTGTAATAATTAAATATTGTTTTATAGGTAAATAAAAAAATGGTTTAATTAATATAATTCATAAAGATACACAATATGGAATCCCACAGAAATGTTTGGAGAGAGGCACATTGATGAAGAAATCAAAAAATCATGACATTTTGTAAAAATTACGACACCATCTACCTATGGTATTTGGAAGGCCATTCATCTTGTTTCTTCCTTTAATTCAATGATTATGGGATGAAAACACCAAAGTAGGAAAATTCTTTGAAAAGTAAAATTATATCTCCCCAAAAATGAAAGATATGGGATGATAGAATATGATATGAAGAAAGTGGTTTATAAAAAATACCACTATTGATCCAACACATTGGATGTTGATCAAAACTATATACAAATATAGAAGTTATCAAGATCCATTTGTAAATATAAGGGAGATATCATTAGAGAGGAAAAGGGTGTTGCATCCTAGAAATTTTAAAGAAATAGGAGAATGAGGTCTTAATATCATTTATTGAAAAATAATAACATCAAAATCATATATCATGTTTCATGGTTTGGATTCCTGATTTGAAAACCTATGTACCAACCATGATCCCTCTCGATTTTAAAGAAATAAATCACATGGGCTAGGAATATTTTTCACAAACCATGCACAAACCTTGTAAATTGAATGACTAATATCTAAGACATTGCTCATGGACATGTTCCATTTTTCACAAAACTATAGTCAAACTATTTGGAACCTCAAATTCATTGGGTTCCTCATACAGTTAAGTCACATGGTATGCACTTATCATGAGCTAAGTGTGTTATCTATTCTGTTTATCCAATTTCTAGAGCCTCATTCTATGAGCAAGCCCTTTAAACTAAAAAAATTCATTAATTCATATGAAATTTTTATCATGATGAAACAATGAATTCAATCCTAAAAAAGTAGTGCCTTTGTGAAAATATAGGTTGCTACTGTCATGACCCGTCCCGGTGGGGCCTGAGGCACAACTCCCTAAGCCGGCCTCCAATAGGCTAGGGGATGGTGACTAGCACAAAGTAGGCATGCTACTAACATGGGAGGCATTTCCAATAAACCTGTACACATGCACACACATCTCTAATCCCACAAAGCTGAAAAGTAAAAACTACTAAAGATTGAAAAGATGCATGCATACACTAAAACCCAACCACAAAGTACGACAGGGAAGTAAAGTACAGTAATGTAAAACCATGGGCCAAAAGTACAAGCCCACCAAAAGAAAGTCTGCAACAAAGTCCAACCTGTAGAGAACGGTACTGGGACTGCAACTTGTCGCTGAAGGAACACACCTTGGCCTGTCTGATCTCACTGAGCACCATCCAGTCCTGGTCTGCCTATAATCCTGTCAAAGGCTCGCTCCTCTGCACAAGACACGACACGTGCGGGCAAAGCCCGTGCATGGGTGAGTATAACAATACACAGTAGGACACCCTGAAAACCATAAAGGAAATACAACAAAGGAAAATACCACGAATAAAGGTACAGTCAGCTCTACACAGTATATGTCTATGTAACATATAACAAAAAAATATCCAGATATAATAATACACAGAAGACCATCACGAAACCACCACTAAGATCTAGCTCGAAGATTCCACTAAGCATACCATCAATAGGACACACTCCTAGGTCTGAAGAGAGAGAGATACGATGTACTTGTTCTAGGAGAACACGATCCAAAAGTACCTTGGGAATATGATGCTAAGGTGAGGATCACAACCAAGCCATGGGGTGATTCCGACAACTCAGTCTGAGATAATCCGCTAAGTAGAGGATCAGCGCCCGGGTAAAGTTGGTCACGTCGATACCAAGAACACTACCTAGGTTTCCAGGAATTAATAGAGGATCCATCTCTAAGTCTCACAGTGGGGATTCCAACAACTATATTCAGGGAGTTCTGATGAAGGGATCATACTCCTGTGTAAAGGAAATGATACCAGAACCTTCAGCGAAAAGACCAAGGGTACGAACCCTAAGAAGGATAGTCCATGTCACAGAAGTCAAGTGGCTCAATCAATGAAGAAAAGGATACATGACGTGTAGTCTGGTTACATGCCATGTTCCTTGACCCTGGGTACTTCCCGTGTAAACGGCCCGTGTCCTTCATTCAAGCCGTGCAAAACCAAACTACACGGTGTGTAGGAAAGTACACGTTGTGTTCTTTGACACCGGGCAATGCCCGTGTGAACAGCTCGTGTCCTTCGGCTTGTTGAATATAAAAAAAAAATACATGGATTGTTGAAGAAATCACACACTGTGTTCGAGCACCTGGGCTCACTCCATGTACGCAGGCCATGTGCCCTTACACGGTCTCTGCCCATGTTCTTGTCACCTACCCATTTACCAGTACACGGGGTATCCCATGTATCTGGCCAGGTCTGGCCGGGGAGGGGTATACACTGCGTGTCCTTGGCCGTGTACCCTTCCCGTATCTGTGTACTCCTGGAGTACACGCCATGTCGTTCGCCAACGAACACATGCCGTGTAGCCCATACTACACGGCGTGTAGTCGGGATTTTTCCAAAAACTCCGTCTTCCTCCGTACGCCTCGGCTGATCCTCCGGACTTCGATTCAGCAGTCTGTCTGCCGCGAAACTCAAGATGCTGAATCGCCTCGTCATCGCGATGCTGAAACCATGGGTTTCGGGCCTCCAATCGGCTCCAAAGTCCGATTCCGATCACCCGTGTGGAAATCGTTTGAAGAAATATTTCTTGCAATCTGCTTTGATCTGCCCATAACAACCGCAGCCAAACCTCCTTAGGGTCGTACCAATTCCAGATCTTCAATTTGGGACCGTTTCATCGCACAACAGGTGCGCAACGATCCGTTGTTCCTTGTCCCACGAAGAACCCGAAGAACACTCATGAAGAACGCGAAAAATTTGGAGAAGAGACACACAAAAATCAAGAGGGACAAACCTTGATCGATGTTCGTGTCAATCTTGGTCCATCACTATTAGAAGGTTGAACGAAACCAAACAATAACAAGAATGAAAAACCCCAAAATCCCCGAAAAATCCCATCCCGCAAGAACGATCGATCCACGGGCTAATCTGTTCGTGGATTAGTCCGCGTTCGTAATACAAATTAAAAACAGGGAAGAATAAAATCACAAAGACATCCTACCTGGATCCTGGCATTTGTTGGAGAAGATCTGGTCGCCACATCATCGTCGCAGACAAAATCCATCATGAATGTCACCGCTGCATTTGGGGTTTCATCCAGAGCATTCCCAGAGCCTCCAGGGGAAAATCTGGGTTATGGGGATTGTAACCCTGATCCCTTTCATAATATCTATTTAAAAGATAAGAGATATTTGACGTAAAAATGTTTAAATAAAATATTTTAATAAAATATTTTATTATTGTTGCGTCTAAAAACCAGATATCACCACCGACTTGCGTCGGCCGATGTTAGGCATCACCATTGGTAAAATCGCTATTCTGAATGCAACGGTGCCCTCAGATTTTTGATCCGAGAACCCGTTCGTGAGTTATTCTACTTTTTTAGGAAAACTGCACGCGTGCATATTTTAATTATTAAATTAAATTCAATCATATGTTCTGGGATCACTGGGCCTTGAAACTGCATGTCATCTCAGAGTCTGGTGTCGAAATAATTCCCATATAATATTTAAATAATACATGGAAAAAATCCGGGACATTACATCACACCCACCATAGGGCTTTTACATTCCTGAAATGACAAAACAAGGGCCACTAAAAAAGATGTGGGTACTGCATGCGAATCTGAGCCTCCCGCTCCCACGTGCTCTCCAAGAGATTCTCGTGCTGCCACCGAACATGCACCAAGGGAATAGCTCGTCCATGAAGGATCTTCTCCTGAAGAACCTCGATCTCCACTGGGTACTCAGCAAAGGTCGCTCCATCGTCGATGTCCAGCTCTCCCCAGTCGATGACGTGTGATGGATCTTGCACGTACCTCCGTAGCTGCGACAAATGGAAGACATTGTGTACCCGGTCCATCTGAGGAGGATGAGCCAAGCGATATGCCACCTCACCGACAATACTCAGAATCTAAAAAGTGCCAACGATCCTCGGAGATAGCTTGTTGCTTTGGAAAAATCTCCGCAATCCCCGTCGAGGTGAGACCCGAAGGAACACATGGTATCCTTCCTCGAACTCCAAACGCCTCCATATCCGGTTGACATAAGAATTGTGCTGACTCTGTGCAGTCTTCATCTGCTCCTGGATAACCTGCACCTTCTCTGTAGTAGCTCTCACCATCTCTGGGCCCATGAGTGCTGACTCTCTCGGGTTAGTCCAGCAAAGTGGCGACCTGCAAGGTCGCCCGTATAGAGCCTCGAATGGTGCCATACCAATAGTGGAATGATAACTATTGTTATAAGAAAATATACCAGTGGTAGGTGATCCTCCCAGTAATTAACAAAGTCAAGTATGAATGCTTGTAGCATATCCTCCAGGACCTGAATGGTCCGCTCTGTCTGACCATCAGTCTGGAGATGAAACGTTGTGCTCAAGCGTAACTGGGTCCCAAAAGCTTCCTGCAATCCCGTCCACAACCGGGATGTGAAATGAGAATCATGATCTGAGATGATCGTGGATGTTACTCCATGATGTCGAACTATTTCATGCATGTAGAGGTGCCTCACAATCACTACTGAACTCTGCTCCCGTGTGGCTAGGAAGATGGCTAACTTGGTGAGTCGATCAACGATCACCCAGATGGCATCATGTACCCAAGAAGTATGTGGTAAACACGTCACGAAGTCCATGGATATTCCATCCCACATCCACTCTAGAACCTCAAGGGGCTGAGCGAAACCTGCTGGAACCTGGTTCTCAGCCTTTACTTGCTGACAAGTAAGGCACCCAGTAAAAAAATCTTCCACACTCTTCTTCATTCCTGGCCACCAGAACTGACGTCAGAGGTCTTGATACATCCTTGCCATGCCTGGATGTACTTCCAATGGGGATGTATGAAACTCCCTCAGAACCTCCTCCCGTAACATCAATGGTAATACTATGCGCCCTCTGAAAAGGAAAACGTTCTCCCCACCATCTGAATATCTATCAGTAGCACCGCCTATGGATATCTGAGCACGTAGAGTCTCACAACTAGCATCCTCGCACTGTGCTTCCCTGACTCTTTGTAAGATTGGTGGGATAACAACCATAGACTGAAGGTAAACTCCCTCATCTCCATCTACGAAGAACAACTGTAAAGAGGCCAACATCCTTGTCGCCTCATCCAGCAACTGCGAACTGGATTTCCTACTGAGAACATCTGCCACCACGTTCCCCTTCCCAGGAGTATAAACGATCTAAAATTCGTAATCCTGGAGGAACTCAAGCCATCACCTCTGTCTCAAATTCAGATCCTTCTGATAAAAGATATATCTGAGACACTTGTGATCAGAGTAGATGGTAAACCTCTCACCCATCAGGTAGTGCCGCCACATCTTCAATGCGAAGACTACCGCTGCCAACTCAAGATCATGGGTCGTGTAGTTCTGCTCATGTGGTCTCAACTAACACGAGCCATATGCAATGACCACTTGCCTCTGCATCAGGACACTACCAAGCCCAGTGCCTGATCCATCACAGAACACTACGTACTCGACACCCTCCTTCAGTAATCTCAAGATCAGGGTGCTCTTCAGACTCTATTTCAATTGTTGGAAAGCCTGCTAGAATCTCTCAGTCCACATGAAAGGTTGTGCCTTTCGGGTCAAAGCAGTCATGGGTGCTGCAATCTTGGAGAAAGCATGGATGAATCTCTAATAGTTTCCTGCCAGCCCAAGGAAACTCCACACCTCCGTCACACTTCGGGGTGGCTCCCATGCTAGCACTTCCTCCACCTTTGTCGGGCCCACTGTTACACCAACTGCTGAGATAACGTGACCCATAAAGTGGACCTCCTGTAACCAGAACTGACACTTCGAGTGTTTCCCATACAACTGGTGCTCTCGGAGTGTGTCAAGAACCATCCTTAGGTGTCTCGCGTGCTCCTCTTCGGACGCAGAGCACAAAAGGATATCATCGATGAAGACCACTACAAACCGTTCTAGCTGGGGCTGAAAGATCTAGTTCCTGAGTCCCATGAACACTGTCGGGGCGTTCGTCATGCCGAAGGGCATCACCAAGTATTCATAGTGACCGTAGCGACACCTGAAATCCATCTTCGGTATATCCTCCTCCCGTACTTGAAACTTGTGATAGCCTGATCATAGATCAACCTTCGAGGACCATCGTTCCCCTCTCAACTGGTCGAAGAGGTCATCTATCCTCGGTAGTGGATACCTTTTCATCACGGTCACCTGATTTAAGTTCCAGTAATCCACACACAGCCTCAATCTCCAGTATGCCTTCTTGGAAAACAGCACTGGGGATGCCAAGGGTGAAACACTGGGTCTCACAAATCCCTTTTTCTGCAAGTTTTCCAACTGCTTCCTCAGCTCACGAGGCTCTACAGGAGGCATCCGATAAGCCGATGCTGATATCGAGGTCATCCCGGGTTGCAACTCAATGCAGAAATCTATCTCTCGATGGGGAGGTAGCACGAGGACATCCTCCAGAAAGACGTCCTCGTACTCATCCACCACTACTGGAAACTGGAAACTCGTAACATCTACCATGCCAAGGGCTAGGCTATCCAACTGATGTGAAATTGGTTGTTCCCTCCTATGCACGAGTCCATCCTACGCTGCCTGGGTCTCTCTTTCACCGACAAAAGAAAACCTCGTCCCATCACTACGGACACACCACACCCTTCGCCTAAAACAATCAATCTGGGCATGAACTGTGGATAGCCAATCCATACCATGAATGACATTGTAAGGCCTTGACGCTGCCACCAAGAGGTTCCAGCCGAAACTCTCTCCTCCAAGGGTCAGGTCACACTGCCTGCAAAGGTGTGTGATCTCTGAATCTTCTCCAATCGGTGTTTCTAAGATTAAGGGTCGAGTCAACAGCTCAACTGGAATCTCAAGGTCTCGAAGAAGATAAGAAGCTAGAAAGGAATGACTAGCACCTGTGTCTATCAAAACAACATCCAAAGTAGAAAAGACACATATAGTACCTCTGATCATTCCGGGAGTACCTGGGTCATAAGCCAATGCCGCCTGCAGCTGTCCCTACCTCTGTCCACCAGCACGATGAGCCTGGGGTGGACCTCCTGGGGGTGGAGGTGGTCAAGGGTCAAAACGCCGACCTCCTCCAACTACTCTCCCAGATCCTCTTCCACATCCGCTGCCTCGCGGATCTGCCTGTTCCACACGTTTCCTATGCCTCGGTGATCCATCCACTTCTCTCGTGTCAGTACTATGGCGGGTCGGACAATCTCGAGTGAGATGTCCCCTGCCGTCACATGAGTAACATCTCCTCTCTCAAGGCTGGCTGGATGCGCCCTATGAACCATTTATGACTGATCCCCTATCCTGGGATCTCCTCTGGAAACTTCTCCCACGCCTAGGTCCCTCACGTCGGCTCCCTGCCGCTGAGGTCTCTGCTCCAGCTCACCCACTACTGACAACTGCCTGCTGTCCTTGCTCTACCAGGAAGCTCTCGACCACCAAATCCCACCAGAGCACCCCATCATAAGTAGGAATTCTCATAGGTATGATGCCAACTTGGATATCTATGCACAAGACCCACTCAATAGTCCGAGCTCTGAAGTACTGATCTCTGAACATATCCATCGAGTACCGCGAGAGGTCTGTAAAACTCGATGAATAGTCATCCATCGTCATGGTTCCCTGCTGGAGCTAAAGAAGCTCTTGTATATGTACTGCTCTCAGGGTAACCAGTGAAAACTCCTCTCTTAAGAGATTCTCAAACTCTGACCATGCATGAGTCGCCTCGTCGTGAGTCTGGATGACCAAACTCCACCATCGCCCTGCCGAGCCCTGCAAAAGGCTCGCTGCGAGGATCACCATCTGGTCAGCTGGTGTCTGGACCAAACGGAAGACTCTGGTCACTGCCTCAAGCAAATCCTCTACTACCTGAGGGTCAAGATGACATAAGAACCTGATGGGTCTCTGTCTATGAATCCCGTGGAGTGTGTTTAGCCTGCACTCCTCCTCCACTGGTATAGCGGGCGCTAAACACTGCCCCACGTGTGGTGGAAGAACTGGCATGCCACCTAGTGGTAGAACTGGGAGATCTAGTCCTTGTATCGAAGCTTCATCACTGAGGGGGCCATCCTCGTGATCGGGCTGCTGGATCCTAGCGGGTGCACGTCGTGGAGGCATCCAGTTTAAGAAACAAGATGTATCACAGTTAGTGAGTATATCTGGAGAGCTGACTTAAGAAGGAAATGGAAACCACAAACCATTCCTATATAATTCATGTACCATTATTTTCCCCCATGCAACTTGTGTTTTCATGTTTCGAGTCTAAAACCAAGTTATCAGAGCCCTAGGGTATGGATACGTCGACCACCACACCAACACTGGGGTCCCTGGCCTGAGAGCCGAACTCGAAACACTTAACACTGTTGCCCCAAACCGACTCACAGACTCTCGGTCCTAAGGTAGAACCAACCTTGCCTCTGGTACCACTATGTCATGAACCGTCCCAGTGGGGCCCGAGCCGCAAATCCCCAAGCTCGCCTCCAATAGGCCAGGGGATGGTGACTAGCACCGAGTAGGCATACTACTAACAAGGGAGGAATTTCCTATAAACCTGTACACACGCACACACATATCAAAGCCCACAATGCTGAAAAGTAAAAACTACTAAAGATGGAAAAAATGCATGCATACACTAAAACCCAACCACAAAGTACGACATGGAAGTAAAGTACAATAATGTAAAAACCTGGGCCTAAAGTACAAGCCCACCAAAAGAAAGTCTGCAACAAAGTCCAACTTGTAGAGAATGGTATCGGGAATGAAACATATCACCGAAGGAACACACCTCGGCCTGTCTCATCTCACTGAGCACCGTCCGGTCCTGGTCCACCTAGAATCCTGTCAAAGGCTCTCTAGTCTGCACAAGACATGACACGTGAGGGCAAAACCCGTGCTGGTGTGAGTATAACAATACCCAGTATGACACCCCGAAAACCATAATGGAAATAAAACAAAGGAAAATACCACGAAGAAAGGTACATTAAGCTCTATATAGTATATTTATATGGAACATATAACAAAAAAATATCTAGATATACTCATACACAGATGAACATCACGAAAACACCACTAAGATCTAGCTCGATGATTCCACTAAGCATACCATTAGGAGAACACACTCCTAGGTCTGAAGAGAGAGAGATACGAAGTACTCGTTCCGAGAGAACACAATCTAGAAGTACCTTGGGAACATGATGCTCAGGTGAGGATCACAACAAATCCATGGGGTGATTCTGACAACTCAGTCTGAGCTAATCCGCTAAGTAGAGGATCGACGCCCGGGTAAAGTTGGTCACTTCGATACCAAGAACTCTACCTAGGGTTCCAGGAATGAATAGAGGATCCAGCTCTAAGTCTCATAGAGGGTATTCAAAAAACTATATTCATGGAGTTGTACTGAAGGGATCATACTTCTGTGTAATGGAAATGATACCAGAACCTTCAGGGAAAAGACAAAGGGTACGAACCCTAAGAAGTCTAGTCCAAGTCAATGAAGACAAGTGGCTCAAGTCCGGAAGAAAATGTTACACGACGTGTAGTATGGTGACACGTCATATTCCTTGACCCCAGGTACTTCCCGTGTAAATGGCCCATGTCCTTTGTTCAATCCATTCAAAACCAAACTACACGCCGTGTAGGAAAGTACACGCCATGTTCCTTGACACCGGGTAATACCCGTGTAAACGGCCCGTGTCCTTTGTCTTGTCAGATAGAAAAACAACTACACTGAGTGAAGACGAAATCACACGCCATGTTCGAGCACCTAGGCTCGCTCTATGTGTAACACCCCGAGCTTCCACGATACACTTCTCATTCAATAATGCCATAGCTTACATTGTACGCAACTTCGAGTTCTAAAACACCGCGACTAATCAAAGTAGCCATTATGAATAGTAATAACCACTTTTTAAAATTATAGAAATTTTATATTTCAAAATGGACTTCATTTTTGTATTCGTAATATCGAAATTATCCTAAGTTGAATTTTTTGTAACTTTCTGAGAACTTCCAATTTTTTTTGAATAGTGAAAAATACTTAAAACAACTTTTTTAATCAAAATAATTTATTCTGATAAATTACACTATTTAGTGGTTATAAAGTATAATTAGAATATATTTTTACCATTTTATCCAATGGTGGTCATTAGAATTAATTTAACAATGAAATTGGACATAAACAATTGCCAATCTTTTGATATAAATTTTTTCTTAAAAACACGCTATTTGTTGTGACAGCTGGAATTAATTATAAAATTAATTAATGCAAATTATATGTTTGGAATATTGTAAAATAGACATCATTTTTGAATTCGGAATATCAATTATAGCTTAGGGTGAAATTTTGGCATTTTTCTGAAAAACATCAATTTTTGATGAATAGTGAAACCACTAAGTGGTAGTTAAATAACTGATTTTTCGTTTAAATGAAATATTACCACTTCTGTGATTTTATTTTCAAAAATCTGACATAAATGGTTGTCATTAAGAAGTAAAATGTTGTTCAATGAGATTAAAATAATTTTTTGGTGAATAGTAACTTTTAAGTTCTTAATCGCGATTAGAGGTAATTAGTGTAGTTTAAGGTAAAAACAATGTTTTAATAATATGATATGAGATTGACACTTGTCCTACTCATATTGGATGAGACATGGACGACAAAGAAAACCCATGGGTCAACTTGGGGAGTCCATGGAGCCACTTTGGTTGGAAAATGACATTAATATATATTTATTTAATGTTAAAATTAAATTGACACAAACATGAGTTGTTTTACTAAAACAGTTTTTAAGTGGGGTTACACAAGTCACAATTTTGATTATAAATATTCATTAGAAAGCTAAAAATATTTACTACATCATAGTATTTTTTTTATAATTTTTAGACATTAAATAAATTAAATTATTTATGACATCATTATGATGCAGCGATGACCTCATTATTTAACGATTTAAATAAAATGAGAAGATAATGCAAAATAAAAGTCTTACACTTGTCCAAATACTATTGGATGATGATATTTATAACCCTTATCACATTATCCATAAATTATATAAGTGTGGGACCTTTAGAATCCGAAAAGCATTGTAAAATAATGCAACATTTCAATCTTTCCAAAAGAGCCCCTCCTCTCCACTTATAAAAGGCCCCCACCTCTCCCACCTCATTTACACATTAAAACCATTTGGCTCGGCCAACCTCTACCCAAATACTCTCCCAACTTCCCCCTATTACTCATATAAGCGTCACTTTGGGCAGAACCCTTCCCAAGGAAGCCTTTGGCTCAAATCAAAAAGAGTTACCCGATTTTGAGGTAATGTCTTCTCTAATGTTGTTTTGTTTTCTTTTTCTTCATCCAACCCCCTAAACTCTTTTTATTCATTTCTTTTGTAACAAAACCAGTATCCTAAATATACTAGGATGTTGTTATAAGAAGTATTCGAGATACACTTACACACACCTACATCTAATGGTTAAAGAACATACGATTTCTGTGGATGGCGAATTTCTACCTCACGAAACGATTATTGTTCAACACTCATATAACACCTTCAAAGGTGGCCATTAAGATGTCACTATATTTATATATGATATAAAATATGTTTATGTTTTACTTATTCTTCTGTATTTCTCATTTATGGAATACTTTATGATTTCCATTATGGGTAAAACGCGATAATTTCATTTTAGGAAGTGCGGACTACCGCCCCCTCAAAGTGATTTGAATCGTTAATGCCATATGTGGGATGTATAAAGGATGGCTTAAATGGTATTATACACTATATTATACTGTAATTATATTATAAATTTATATCATTATTATTTCATTCCATTAAATATGAAATAGAAATGAATGTAGCATTCATGCGTACGTACGGCTTACCGTCTCCATGAATGGTGCATTTCATTTCTTACCTCTAAATGTTACGTGACATTATGAATGAATGTATATACTGTATATATATGATATATATTATATCTACATCAGGAATATAATTCTGGATATAATGGATATTTCACCACATGAACAACTTGTAATTATAAGAAGTTTATTTTTGACTCAAGTACCAAAGATCGACAAAACGACCGTTATTAACTTAAATAATTAAATAATGTTCATAACATGGTAATAAGTGATATAAATGGAATAATTAACATTTAAAACGTTCTTAAGTAAATAGAAATTAACTCTAGTTTATTATTCAGGAGGTTAAAGAACGGTCGAGTCAGGACAAGACGCAAGGTAAGGGAATTTCTTAACCCAACTTCCATTCATTGGGTTAATCTCCTACTTTCAAATTTTGTCATGATATTATTATGTCTTATTTTTTATTCTTTCTGTGTACCTATAGTGAATACACATAATATATCTATTTTATTTTAAAAATGATCTTTTTAAGGACTCCGTCTCAATCCCCTTTCATTGAGGCATATTTGGTTTTATACACAACTTTCTTTTATACGGTGTATAAACCCCTTTGACTTTTACGTTTATTCAAAAGGAATATTTTTTATACAAATCGTTTTACTAAACGACAAAAAGGGAATGTTTTTCTTTCTGTACTTATGCAGCGACAACGACTTCTCCGCCACCGTGACCATTATTTGAGTTTCGACTTCCTCTACAAGCCATCATTTTCTTAATGAAAAATAAATACAATGTTTTAACTTTCTTTTATTTTGGTATTGAAAATGGTTTTGAAAGCATTTTTATTATATCAATGTGTTGTATTGATATCTTGTCATTGAAATGTGGAAATTTTATCTTTCCATTATGCATGTTTTATGTGATACGATTATGTTATGGTTTATGATATGTTTAAACCTATTCATATGAGGAATGTATTGGACTTAATAAGTGACGGGTGGAGCCCGCTAGCTCCTCGATGCATCGGTATGTCTCATGAGACAACTAGACGTGGAATTGGCCGAGGCCCTTTCCCAATTTGATTTATGGTTTTGGCCTAGGCCTTAATCATTTTAGACATCTTGGCTGAGTCCTTGACAAAATGTTTCAGAATGTCCGGAATTATACATTCCCTCATTATGAAAGTGGTTATTGATCTTTCATGTGATTATTCGTCTAGTAGAATATCCATGTGAGTAAGTAAGTGGCATTATTTGATTTTACTTTTTCCATATTATGCTGAATTTCAAGTTTAATAAGGATTTTGTTTAGTTATACATTTCCTTATATGTTTATGTCTATTTATGAATGCTTCCGCAATATTGTTATCCTTACTGAGCATCTGAGCTCATCCCTTTCAATGTTTTAATATTTACCAGGATGTGAAGAAGTAGTTTATGAATGACCTGCAGGGATAGTCCGAAGAGGATAGAAGTGTGGAATATGGAGACTATGTTATTATAGTTTTTCACTTTATGATGTAATGTAACACTTATTAATGTATCTAGTGTTTCCAAGGCTACAAAACTAATCGGTCTTTCGAGACTTGATCTTTTGTGATCATGCCAATGTTACGAAGTAACGCACCTGCTCTGGGTAGCTGGGGTTGGGGCGTTACAGTTGGTATCAGAGGAAGTTTAGTACTAACCTTGGAAGCTAAATTTAGATAAACTCTGATTAGAGCACATAGCCCGAAGATAGACTTTAAGGATTAGTATAGAAGAACTTCCTAAAATTTTGGTATTATAGAGATTTTGTGAGTTTTCCAGGAAATAAATCCCTGTCTGGATACGAGCAGGTAGAGGCGGCTCTGGCACAGATGTACCTAGGGGTAAAACCCAAAAACACCGTTTTGAGCTAGACTCGAACGGAAACTGGTGCACGACAACGGGCCTGGCTGCACTCTTGGTTACGACACTCCTGGGGGATATACTTTGGATAATTCTCATTTTCTTTATAAACCACTATGAAGGGTTATGAGTATATACTTCCTCAATGAAAACATTTTTATGGATTATATCCATAAATAGGTCAATTTATGTTAAGTATTTTACAAGTATGGAATTATGTATTTTGATACATAAACTATTCTACTTTATGCCATTGTTTAGAAATGGCGCCTAGTGGAAGGAATGGAAACCGTATCAATGCACGCACTCCGTGTAGGGATTGCCCTCCTGCTCAAGATAATTATGGTGGAGCTAGTGATACAACTGGTGCTGATCAGCTTCTCACCGTACTGGGACAACTCACGCAGGTTATGAATAATAACCTTACTCGTATGGAGCACCCTGATCCGCAACGTGGAGGATCAATGTTAGACCGCTTCATGAGGCAACAACCACCAACCTTCAATGGGAGTACAAATCCTATAGTAGCTTAGCAATGGATAAATTCATTAGAGAAAATATTCCATGCCTTGGGGAGTAGTGAAAGGGAGAAGGTTGTCATGGCAGTTTACCGCCTCACTGGAGATGCCGATCAGTGTTGGTCGCTGATTCAAAACACAAAGGAAGATGATGACGTATCGAATATGGAATGGAGGGAGTTCAAAAGCTTTTATTAGAAAGATACTTTCCTCGTGACCATTGAGTAGATATGGAAAGGAAATTTCTGAGTCTGAGGCAGAAGGAGGATGAGAATGGCGCAAAGTATGAGGCTAACTTTACAAGGTTAGCGAGGCATGCTGCCGATTATATACGTAACCCAAGGAGTAAGATTGATCGTTTCTTTGATGGGTTAAAACCATTTCTCTGTCTATCTTTAGTATCACAATCCTTCTCATCATACGAAGATATTTTCTCGTGTGCTATCAAGACAGAAAAAGAATTCTCTAAGTCTTATGACAACAAAGTAAAGCAAGAGAAGAAGAGAACGGTGGAACAAGAGACAGATAATGGGAAAAAGGGAAAGAAGGATTTTCCATTATGTGATAATTGTGGGAAGAATCACCCTGGTACTTGTCTAAACGGAATGAGAGTTTGTTATAAATGTGGAGAAAAGGGTCACCAGGCTCGTGAATTGCAAGGGAAAGAAAGAGGCTATCAAAGTTGAATGCTATGATTGTATAGAAATGGGTCATTATGCAAATTAATGTCCTAAGCATTAGGGAAACTTACCTCAAAAAAGGCCAAGGGATCAATGAAAATCTTATGTTGTTACTACAGTTGAAGCAGAATAACTAATGTATTGGTGCTTTTGGACTCATGGATTATATTTTGGTCATTAGAATAATGTGATATATATATATAATAATTGTACTGCAGTACTTGTTGATTTCAGTAAGGTTTTAATATGATGAAGGTAATTATATTTTTAGTATGTGACAATAAGAGAAACTTTACTTTGTTTGGGGAATCTGATAAATTGATTTTGGAATTAAGAGACCTTTTAGAGAAAGTCTGGACAGAGGTATTTTGGATAACTATAATGGTTGGAGTGGATTAAGTTGATCTTTGGATAGTATTGTTTAAGGTTAAAAAATTTATGAAGATTATTTTTGAAATATTATGATACTATAGTTTTAGGAAAAGGACAACCTGTAGGGTGGGGAATAACCCGTCGCGTCGGACAAAGCTGCAGGAATCGAACCCACAACCATAGTGTGACAAGCCTTTATTTCCAACCACTAGCCTACAGGAAGTCCCTGGTTATTACAAAATAGTTTCACTAATCTAAATGGTTTGTGTTAACATTTGGAACCTTATACAATTAGGATAAATAGAATATTTTTGAGTTCCGTTACCATTTGGAGTAAAAGTTGGGTTTGTGGTAAAAATTTATTAAAGAATGAAAGTATACATAACAAGTATGTATATTCCCTTACGTTCTTAGTTAATCTCCTAAATAAATTCCTCAACATTATAAAAGGTAACTTAAAACAAAAATTTTGTCGGTTAACTTTTCCAACTGGGGATTGAATGACCGTTTAACCAATCATAAGTTTGTGATTTTCTTGTGGTTAAACTTTATCCTAATCCTATTTTCTATTACTCTCCATCAAACCTTGATGGTTTGTTTCTCCTCCATATCCATATTTTCATAGAATCCTAGAATGGGCTATATCGGTTGACCTTTGTACTTATCTTGCTTTCTTTTAATGTTATATATTTATTAACCTTATTTCCGATGTGGGTTTTCCACAAAGGTATTTTCTCTTTTCAACCTTTTATTTTCAAAGAAAAATTTCAAATTGCGAGGACACAATTTATTGAAGGAGGGGAGAATGTAACACCCCGAGCTTCCACGATACGCTTCTCATTCAATAATGCAATAGCTTGCATTGTACGCAACTTCGAGTTCAAAAACACCGCGACTAATCAAAGTAGCCGTTATGAATAGTAATAACCACTTTATAAAATTATAGAAATTTTATATTTCAAAATGGACTTCATTTTTGTATTCGTAATATCAAAATTATCCTATGTTGAATTTTTTGTAACTTTCTGAGAACTTCCAATTTTTTTTGAATAGTGAAAAATACTTAAAACAACTTTTTTAATCAAAATAATTTATTATGATAAATTATAATATTTAGTGGTTATAAAGTATAATTATAATATATTTTTACCATTTTATCCAATGGTGGTCATTAGAATTAATTTAACATTGAAATTGGACATAAACAATTGCCAATCTTTTGATATAAATTGTTTTTTAAAAACACGCTATTTGTTGTGACAACGGGAATTAATTATAAAATTAATTAATTCAACTTATATGTTTGGAATTTTGTAAAATAGACATCATTTTTGAATTTGGAATATCAATTATAGCTTAGGGTGAAATTTTGGCATTGTTCTGAAAAACTTCAATTTTTGATGAATAGTGAAACCACTAAGTGGTAGTTAAATAACAGATTTTTCGTTTAAATGAAGTATTACCACTTCTGTGATTTGATTTTCAAAAATACGACATACATGGTTTTCATTAAGAAGTAAAATGTGGTTCAATGATATTAAAATAATATTTTGGTGAATAGTAACTTTTAAGTTCTTAATCGCGATTAGAGGTAATTAGTGTAGTTTAAGGTAAAAACAATGTTTTAATAATATGATATGAGCTTGACACTTGTAATAATCCTATTGGATGAGTCATGACCGACCAAGAAAACCCATGGGTCAACTTGGGGACCCCATGGTGCCACTTTGGTTGGAAAATGACATTAATATATATTTATTTAATGTTAAAATTAAATTGACACAAACATGAGTTGTTTTACTAAAACAGTTTTTAAGTGTGGTTACACAAGTCCAAATTTTGATTATAAATATTAATTAAAAATCTAAAAATATTTCCTACATCATAGTATTTTTTTTATAATTTTTAGACATTAAATAAATTAAATTATTTAGGACATCATTATGATGCAGCAATGACCTCATTATTTAACGATTTAAATAAAATGAGAAGATAATGCAAAATACAAGGCTTAAACTTGTCCAAAGCCTATTGGATGAGGAGATTTCGAACCCTTATCACCTTAGCCACGAATTATATAAGTGTGGGACTTTTAGAATCCGAAAAGCATTGTAAAATAATGTAACATTTCAATCTTTCCAAAAGAGCCCCTCCTCTCCACTTATAAAAGGCCCCCCACCTCTCCCACCTCATTTACACTTTAAAGCCATTTGGATCAGCCAAACTCTGCCCAAATACTCTCCCAACTTCCCCCTCTTACTCTTATAAGCATCTCTTTGGGCATAACTCTTCCCAAGGAAGCCTTTGGCTCAAATCAAAAAGAGTTACATGATTTTGAGGTAATGTCTTCTCTAATGTTGTTTAGTTTTATTTTTCTTCTCCAACCCCCTAAACTCTTTTTATTCATTTCTTTTGTAACAACACCAGTATAATAAATATACTTGGATGTTGTTATAAGAAGGATTCTAGCTACACTTACACACACCTACGTCTAATGGTTAAAGAACATAGGGTTTCTGTGGATGTCGAATTTCTACCTCACGAAACGATTATTGTTCAACACTCATATAACACCTTCAAAGGTGTCTATTAATATGTCACCATATTTATATATGATATAAAATATGTTTTTGTTTTACTTATGCTTCTGTATTTCTCATTTATGGCATACTTTATGATTTCCATTATGGGTAAAACGCGATAATTTCATTTTAGGAAGTGCGGACTACAGCCCCCTCAAAGTGATTTGAATCGTTAATGCCATATGTGGGATGAATAAAGGATGGATTAAATGGTATTATACACTATATTATACTGTAATTATATTATAAATTTATATAATTATGATTTCAATCCATTAAATACGAAATAGAAATGAAAGTAGCGTTCATGCGTACGTACGGCTTACCGTCTCCATGAACGGTGCATTTCATTTATTACCTCTAAATGTTACGCGAAATTATGAATGAATGTATATACTGTATATATATGATATATATGATATCTAAATCATGAATATAATTCTGGATATAATGGATATTTCACCACATGAACAACTTGTAATTATAAGAAGTTTATTTTTGACTCAAGTACCAAAGATCGACAAAACGACCGTTATTAACTTAAATAATTAAATAATGTTCATAACATGGTAATAAGTGATATAAATGTTATAATGAACATGAAAAAGGTTCTTAAGTAAATAGAAATTAACTCTAGTTTATTATTCAGGAGGTTAAAGAACGGTCGAGTCAGGACAAGACGCAAGGTAAGGGAATTTCTTAACCCAACTTCCATTCTTTGGGTTAATCTCCTACTTTCAAATTTTGTCATGATATTATTATGTTTTATTTTGTATTATTTATTTTTACCTATAGTGAATAAACATAATATATCTATTTTATTTTAAAAATGATCTTTTTAAGGACTCCGTCTCAATCCCCTTTCATTGAGGCATGTTTGGTTTTATACACAACTTTCTTTTATACGGTGTATAAACCCCTTTGACTTTTACGTTTATTCAAAAGGAATCTTTTTTATACGAAGCGTTTTACTAAACGACAAAAAGGGAATGTTTTTCTTTCTGTACTTATGCGGCGACAATGACTTCTCCGCCACCGTGACCATTATTTGAGTTTCGGATTCCTCTACAAGCTATCATTTTTTAATGAAAAATAAATACAAAGTTTTAACTTTCTTTTATTTTGGTATTGAAAATGGTTTTGAAAGCATTTTTATTATATCAATGTGTTGTATTGATATCTTTTCATTGAAATGTGGAAATTTTATGTTTCCTTTATGCATGTTTTATGTGATACAATTATGTTATGGTTTATGATATGTTTAAACCTATTCATATGAGGAATGTATTGGACTTAATAAGTGACGAGTGGAGCCCGCTATAGCTCCTCGATGCTTCGGTAGGTCTCATGAGACAACTAGACGTGGAATTGGCTGATGCCCTTTCCCAATTTGATTTATGGTTTTGGCCGAGGCCTTAATCATTTTAGACGTCTTGGCCGAGGCCTTGACAAAATGTTTCAGAATGTCCAGCATTATACATTCCCTCATTATGAAAGTGGTTATTGATCATTCATGTGATTATTCGTCTAGTAGAATATCCATGTGAGTAAGTAAGTGGCATTATTTGATTTTACTTTTTCCATATTATGCTGAAGTTAAAGTTTAATAAGGCTTTTGTTTAGTTATACATTGCCTTAAATGTTTATGTCTATTTATGAAAGCTTCCGCAATATTGTTAACCTTACTGAGCATCTGAGATCACCCCATTTAAATGTTTTAATATTTACCAGGCTGTGAAGAAGTATTTTATGAATGACCTGCAGGGATAGTCCGAAGAGGATAGAAGTGTGGACTATGGAGACTATGTTATTATAGTTTTTCACTTTATGATGTAATGTAACACTTATGAATGTCTCTAGTGTTTCCAAGGCTACTAAACTAATCGGTCTTTCGAGACTTGATCTTTTGTGATCATGCCAATGTTACGAAGTAACGCACCAGCTCTGGGTAGCTGGGTTCGGGGCGTTACACTATGTACGCTGGGCATGTGCCCGTACACGAACTCTGCCCGTGTCCGTGTCGCCTACCCGTGTACTAGTACATGGGGTATCCCGTGTATCTTACCGGGTCTGGCTGGGGAGGGGTATACACGGCGTGTCCTTGGCTGTGTACCCTTCCCGTGTCTGTGTACTCCCGGAGTACACGCCAGGACGTTTGCCGACGAACACATGCCGTGTAGCCCACACTACACGGCGTGTAGTTATGATTTTTCCAAAAACACCGTCTTCCTCGGCGCGCCTCGACTGATCATCCAGACATCGATTTAGCTGTCTGTTTGCCGCGAAACTCAAGATGCTGGATCGCCTCGTCATTGTGATGCCAAAACAATGGGTTTTGAGACTTCAATCGGCTCCAAAATCTGATTCCTGTCACCTGTGCGGTAATCATTCAAAGAACGATTTTTCCAATACGCTTCGACCCGTCCGTCGCCATCGTAGCCACCCCTCCGTAGGCTCGTACTGATGCCAGATCTTCAATTTGGGACCATTGCATTGCACAATGGGTGCACAACAATCCGTTGTTCCTCGCCCTATGAAGAACGTGAATAACACTCACGAAGAACGCGATAAATTTGGGGAAGAGACACACACAAATCGAGATGGACGAACCTCGATTGATGTTCGTGTCGATCTTGGTCCGTCACTGTTAGAAGGTTGAACAAAACCAGACAATTACAAGATCAAAAACCACAAAATCCCTGCAAAATCCCATCCTACAAGAACGATCGATCAGCGAGCTAATCTGTTCATGGATTATTATGTGTTCGTCGTAGAAATCAAAAAACGGGGAAGAATAAAATCACAACGACATCTTACATGGATCCCGGTGTTCATTGGAGAAGATCTGGTCGCAGCGTCGTCGTCGCCGATGAAATCCGTAAATAATGTCTCCGCCGCGTTGGGGGTTTCCTCCAGAGATTTCTAAGAGCCTCCAGGGGAAAATCAGGGTTATGTGGATTATAAACCTGATCCCCTGTGTGATATCTATTTAAAAGTTAAGATATATTTGATGTAACAAGGTTTAAATAAAATATTTTAATTAAATATTTTATTACTGTTGTGTCCAAAAACTAGATTTCACGACTGACCTGCGCCGGCTGATGTTTGGCCTCGCCTTAGGTAAAATCGATGTTCTGAACGCAATGGTGCCCTCAGATTTCTGATCCGAGCACCCATTCATGAGTTATTCCAATTTTTCAGGAAAATCGCATGCGTGCGTAACTTAATTATTAAATTTATTTAAATCATTTGTTCCAAGCTCACTGGGCCTCGGAACTGCACACCGTCTCAGAGCCTGGTCTCGAAATAATTCCCATATAATATTAAAATAATACATGGAAAAAATCTGGGATATTACAGCTACAACCTCTCCTAATTAATTCAACATGCACTGTAGATGGACTTAAGAGGTTAAAGAGGGATCATCATAGAAAAGATCTAGCCACTGAGCATATATATCATATTTCAACTCCTAGGTATCATAATGTACTTGGTTTTACTACCATAGTACCATTATTAAAGGAAAAGATATAACTCAGAGTGTCTTCACACTCGATCCACAATATGGATTAGACACTCCTCCTATGAGGCATTCACATCTAACACAACCCCGTCGGGTACTATAATATGGTACTTGTTTTGATAACACAAGATAATATGAGACACATGAAATCTGATGTACATTGACCAGTATAGCTATGGATGTTCTATCTTATAGGAACTAGTGTGATTAGATTCAAAACCCAAAAGGGTCTACAAATTCATGGTATAATATTTCTTGCCTCCAAATTCATCGATGGCTGAACCTGGGAGAAATGCACATGAAACCCTATTCCTTAAAATAAAACCGAAGAGTTCTTCATAGGAGATTAGAATATGACCATTATCTAGACTGAACTATCAATATACACTTTGTAATTATATGGATCAATTCTAAAATCTCATGAACATGATGTGATCTAATAAAATATGCCAGCCCTACCATTAATCATCATAGAGGTGATCAACATGGACTACCATATATTGATTTATAATGATCCACATGGTTGGTATACTAATAAATTATTGTAATCCAACTCAACTAGAAGTATATGATTATACAAATAACACTCATGGTTATCATAACATGAACAATGCATGCCCACCAACACCTGAATCGTCCGCTCTATCTATCATTCGACCTCACGGAGATACGATGTTTCCAGAAGAACCTATGTACCAAAGGAATTATATGACCTTTTCTATAACTGAGTCATAGAATAAGAACCTGTGTTAGTTATAATAGATCATGGATGTCTATGAAAATGTAATAACTCATCCATATACAGCCTCTGTTGTTAGTCAATTTAGAATGTCACTCAAATAGGGAAGATGTGTGTGGACATCAGAATCATCTGAAAGGCTTCTTCACAAACTTATGGCCATACTAATTTAACACTATTCTTATACAATCTAGTATGTGGTACTTATAGGTTCATGAAATCCAATATGATGCATTGGTAACATCGATCTAGACAATAGATGCATCATATATCAAATCCATTCTTAGGATAATCATTAGAAAATGTATATATCCCATTATTTGGGATTATAGGTACTCCAGATCATGAAATGATCAATCCCATGAAGTGAATCGGGTTTATCCAAAAGTGGAATTCACTGAGCTATGCATAATTTCAATGCTCTCTTAGTTTATTCGGGATGTTCTCAATATGGTTTTCAGGGTCATGTCATGAATGAGAGAAACTAATTTTTTCCACAAACACTTCCATTAATGAATCTAGACTCATAGAGAAAACCCAATTAATTAAATACTTGATAATAAAATGTATATTCATGAGACCGAATGACATTATCCAGTAATCATAAAGTCCATACTAGATTCATAAGGATGTGAATTATATGTCTAAAGGCCTAACATGAACTTAATAATAGACCAACCATAAATCAATCCTTGATAACAACCTATCTCATTGGAGCTTATCAAAGATTTAATCAATTTGGGTCAGTGGATATCAGTTACTTAGCATAAGTTGGTTAAATTGTTTTTAATACACATAAATTATAATAGAACCATCCACATTATTGAAAAAAATAACCAATGAACCCCAAATTGATGTACTAGTCTGGATTAAAACATACGTTTCTTGGTCTTCCAACTAATTTTAGACCTTTAATTGATTAAAATTTTCCATCCTATATTGATGAATGAACAATTTTTCTTTTCCTAGAACTATCTCAATGGTGAATTATACTCGTCTCATTAGAGGTATCATATAAAATACCGTAGGGAAGGAATAAATAAAATGTTCCACCATAGGAGGGATAATAATATGTAATATTCCCAAATCCTCCAAGAAGATAATATATATCTAGGTTGTCACTCAACCTATCCCATGAGGCTCATGTTCTACTCGATATGATATGAAATCCTATTCTCCCTTCTGTACATTTCTATGACCCTTTTGTTATGTAAAAATCACCATATGATGATTAAATTCACTTTGAGCTATATTGGGAACTAACCAATCTATCCTTAGAAAAACATAAAACCCTATCATTTGGAGAAAATAAATATTCCATTCAATTATATATCAACTATAATCTAAGGGTAATCCTTAAATTAATTAACGATTTCTAATCGGATACCACATGATTTATCGAGAGTCATCACACCATAGTAATATTCTATCATGAGGCCTATGATCACCATGAATACCTTCGATATAAAAGAGTGTGAAATGCCTATTTCAAATAAATAGTAAACTATATTTTTGGGTACTAGAATAACACATTGTAGTAAAAAAATGGAGCTCTTCTCCTCAAGTATTGGATGAATTATATTTTAACTATCAAACACTGTGGCCTTCAGTCACAACCACACATCCATGGGATGAATCGTCCTACTAGAGATGCAAAACGAATGTATGATTCCCTCTACCTCAACCACCTCTTCAGCATGAGAGGCTAATAGTATTACTATTACCTATAATGAAAGATACTACTGGTCTAAATCTAGATTGTGTAGTATAATATGATCCTCTCTCTCTAGGAAGTAGAGTCAATTTCATATAGAAGCATTAGATATCCCAATCCTAAACTTATCTATGTAATAAAATGGGACTCACAAACACATGGGTTTCATGTGTCCCATATTTCCATAGTAGTGACATATAAGGATATTATTAGTACATGTTTCATGTTTAGTACTACTCCCATGAGAAACTTCAAAGTGATGCTTTCCCCCCAAAAAAGAACCACTCGTAGGCTTGGGTGATGATACATAAGGGATAACCCTATTGGATTCCATTAGATTTATCTATTTAATGAGTTCCAAGCTAAATATCTTAGAAATAGTAGCCATCTAGAAGATGATACCCAGTGACCAAATTGTGAAAACTGGCCCTTCGTATTATCAACTCACAGTCATGAGCTCTTCACCAAATAATGTTGATGGGTATGATTGTACCTCATTAAAACTAGTAGAATAATCCATTTCATATGTGGATCCCAAGTTAAGGTTCATGAACATTATAAACTTACCATCCCTCGGTTTCAATTGAATAACAATTTAATAAAAGACCATCTATAAGTCCCTATAGACCATATCTTGATGTTGATATTCTTGGGTAATGAAATCCCCCCATATCATGGTATGGCTACATAACTAATAAGCATCATGAATGACCCTCAAATACAAGAAGAATCTAAAAATTCACGAATATAAAATGTTAGGGCTACAACCATGTATCAAAGTCAGGGGTCTTCTAACCCTAAAATGGTTGGAGGATGTGACTACAAAAGTTCTCAAAAAGACTCCCCAAAAGTTGGGGTGGGTTGAGAAACACCTTGTGTGGACTATATCGTGCAAAGGAATCAATGTACAAAATATGCATCAGTACCCATATCAGGTATAGTAGTTAGTTCCATAGGTTGATCTATGGGAGGAATTACTACCAGCTTGGGAACCACTAACTCTAGTGCTCGATCGTCAACCCCTTCCCTGAATATGACTAATTGGTTTTGTGGTGTCAATATTCTACAATTCCAAATTCCCACATTATAAATTAATTTAAAAATTAAATAAATTACAAATATATTTATGGAAAGGCACAAACACTTCCTATATAAAAGTTCACAACTTTCTACATGATCAAATAAATTGGTCTAGGAGGTAAAGAAAAAGTACAACATTCCATATAAAATAAGATACACTCCCAACTACCCACTACTGAGGCCGAGTTTATGTCTAGGACTCATATTACATTATAGAGATATCAATATATAGATTATAAAATACATGGTATAGAAGAAAAAACCATTCACTTTTCAGTTTGCATACCATTTATATGACAACCCTGATCTTTTATTATACACATAACATCATTTATTACATAAAATATTCACTTCATACAACATGTATGATTGATAGGCCTAGTTTACTTAGGGATTAGAAACATTTCATTATATATTTAAACATAAAACACAACATCTTTATTGGAAACATTTTTCACATGACCTTCGTACTTAGCATTGCATGGGATAAAGTGAGGACATGCATAGGAAAAGGGTGAGTTATAAAGCCCAGTAGGAGAATAAACATGGGATAACATGAGGAATAAAATACATGTTAGAAAATATGGATTTAAATAGAGCACAATTAAATAATAAAAAATGCATGATAAAGCATTATAATCATAACATGGAAATGTGGCAACAACACTTAACATGGAATTAGAATGAGCCAAGGCACATTGCCCATGGAGCAAGAGTAAATCCTCATTGCACATAAAGCATGAGTAAAACCTAATCACACTTTAATTATCATGATTAAACACCCATTTCACATGATGTATCGTGATTCTACACATTACCCAATGCATTGGAGTTCTATAAGGGTGCACCCTTCTCAAACCATTAATTTCATGCATAAGTGTGCCACATGGATCATATAACATAGATTTATAAAACATCAACATTTATTCCACGAAAAAGGAATGTGTAATTCATATATGAAAATTTATAATTAATATATAAATGTGCATTAAGGTGAATACCCATGATATAAAAATGGTCATGTTATTCACTACACAATTACATTAGCTTGGAAAATCAATGCAATTTCGGCAGTGTAACGGCGTGACGTAAGAATTCACAGAAATTGTTGATGAGAGATAAAGGGGTGTCTCATAATATACATGAAATTCACTGTAACAGGGTCATATAAATATATTTCCCAACAATTTTAATGGAATTTATATTCATGATACAAAATAATTGCATGAATATAAATGAGAAGAGAGAAATTCCTTTCGTAATTTTGGCATAGTAACAGGTGTACAAGGGAGGAATTTAATGAAAGAGACCCATCATTAAAACATAAAGAGGGCTGTATGGGAGAGATAAGAAACAATACCACAATATTTATAATTAAAATTAAAATGGGATTACAATTTAAAGAATATTGGACAAAAATGAGAAAGGAAGAAAAACCCTTACGTAGGAGTATGCTTCCAAAGTCATGAGAGAGGCTTGAGAGAGGCTTATTATGATCTTCGGGCACCTCGGGAGGATTCTTGAGAGAGGAGGGAAGATGTTGGATGAACTCGAAATTATTTGAGTGAGGAGGAAGTGGGAGAATGGGTGGGTTTATATAGGAAATGTGAGGGAATTCTTTATTTTTGAGGTTTGGGACCCTCACATTAAACTAACCCAAACCAACAACCAGCCCATTTTTTATGCCCATGGTTTTTTTTGGAAAAGGGAAGTGGAAAAACATATTTTATAATTCCAATGTCCTAACTTCTTAAAATAATGGGGTTGATTATGTGGAGGTGAGTCACACTTTCAATGAAAACAATTCAAAAAGACAGTATGTTTAATAAGTCTTGGAAGGTCCATTATTGCTTTGTAAAATAAGTCAAACAAACCCAAAATCACATTATTTTAATGGTAAAACATATATTGGCTGAAAAAAGGCTTATAGAATTTTATTACATCACTATTGGGTAATTATGATGTCATAAAACACAATATATATTTAAAAGGTATTTAATTTTTACCCGAAAATTTGATTGTCTCAGAAAATAATGAAAATTTCACGGTTGGATAATTTCAACGTCCTGAATCCGAAAATTATATTTTTTTCTAAATAATTTTATAAATAAGTTAATTTTACTTTTAAAATAAAAATTGACATTTATCGAAAATTCATGGGTTTTTAGAAAAATGGCTTTCAAACATTATAAAAATTACAATTGCATTCCTAAAATTATATGATCATTTAAAAAAAATTAATTTAAAATTAATAATAATATTTTATTAAAATGTTATTTAATTAAAAAATCTATTAATTCATCAAAATAGATTTCTTAGTTGAATATTAACTAAACATACTATTTGTGCTTTTAAAGACTATTTACAATGTAAAAATAATAAAATGAAATTATATTCATTATTATAAAAAAACATAATGGACATAGACATAGTTCTAACATCTTGTTACATAAACCCTTATAACACCTCATAAGACTGAAGGGTATTTTTAGAAATGGTGACAAACTCTTGGGGTGGCTCGGATAACATTGCTCGGGTGGTAATCTCTCCCAACATCCATTTATCTCATAGGCGGTCCCGCTCGAGCTTAACATATTCAAACTCGGCTTGGGCTTGGTTAAGATCTAAGACCAATAACACCACCACCTTTCTGAGCTCTAAAAAATGGGCATTGTATGGGGCACGTCTACTAGATGAGGCCATCACTTCCATTGTCTGAGTAAATTGGATTTGTTAAAGCCCTATATTTATACTAATTATGTGATAACTGTTCAATGTCTATGTTTGAAATGGTCATAATTATTAACGTAAAACCAAAGATGCTAACATTTTATATAAACATTTTACATAAAAAGACAATTAATTAGCTTAAGAGGGATTTCCATTAATGATTGTTTGGGTCATTACAATCTCCCCCCTTCAAAAATTTCTCCCTCGATTTTTCCCCATAATAAAACTAATGTGGGTAACTGTGCTTCATCATTTCCTCCAATTCCCATGTCGCTTATTCAAACTTTTGGTATTTCCATAACACCTTGAAGAGGGGCATTGTATTATTTTGTAAATCTTTTTCTCTACGATCTAAGTTCTCCACCGGTTTCTCCTCATAAGAAAGATCATCCTCTAACTATACCACCTCTGAAGAGAGTACATGTGATGGGTCTGGTATGTACTTTATTAAGAGGGATACATGAAATACATCATGTACCTTGGCCATGGTACGTGGAAGTGCTAGTCGATTGGCCACATCCCCAACATGATCAAGAATCTCGAAGGGGCCGATGTACCTTGGACTTAATATCAATTTACTTCCAAACCTCCTTACCTTATTCCATGGATAAATGTGTAGAAATACCATGTCTCTGTCTTTAAACTCATGGACTCATCAATAGTTATCTGAATAACTCTTTGGTTGACTCCGGGCTGCCTTGATATACTGCTGACTGGTTTTCACCTTCTCCACCATTTCTTCAACCATTTCTGGTCAACGAAGCTTACGCTCACTGACCTCATCCCAATACTCTGGTGTTCAATACCTTTTCCCATAAAGGGATTCATATGGTTCCATTTGGATGCTCGAGTGGAAACTATTATTATAAAATAACTCAACCAGAGGAAGATGTTGATACCATCCTCCTTTATGGTCTATTGAGCATGCTCTCAACATGTCCTCAAGTGTTTGAATAGTTCGATCAGATTGGACATCAGTTTGAGGATGATTGGCCATACTAAAGTTTAGTTCAGTGTTCATAGAATGTTGAAGACTCTTCCAAAACATAGAGTTGAGTCTAGGATCTCGATTGGACATAATAGATAGTTTTACTCCATGAATCCTTACCACTTCCCTGATATATATCTGTGCCAGTTTATCCAATGATAAGTCCTCCCAAATAGCAATGAAGTGTGAAACCTTTGTAAGATGATCCACAAAAACCCATATTGCATTGTTGCCTTTGGATTTCTTCAGAGGTCCGGTGACAAAGTCCATGGTGATGTTCTTCTATTTCCATTCTGGTATGGGAAATGGTTGCATCATCCCCTTTGACTTCTCCCTCTATTCTTTCACCTCCAGATGCACCATGCACTTTGATGTATATTGAGAGATCTCCCTATTCATATTATACCACCAATAATGATCTTGGAGGTCTCGATACATACTTGAGTTTCCTAGGTGAATAGAGAAATTTGACCTATGTGCATTATCCAAATGTTACTTCTTCAGCTCCAGACTTGATGGAACACATAGTCTTTTACCAAATATCACAGTTCCTTCTTCATTAACATTAACCTGTGAGGATTTACCTTTTTTGATAGCTTTAACTTTTTCCTAACTTCCCACATCATCCTTTTGAGAATCCTTTAACATTTTTAAAAGTGATGGTTGAACAATCATTTGTGAAAGGATTGATGTTTTTCCCTTCTATATGATTCCCATGTCCCTATTCATAAAATCTAAAAACATTGGATCCATTTCAATTATCATCAATGATAGAATCACTGGGTCCTTTCTACTTCAGGCATCCGCCACCTTGTTCGCTTTCCCAGGGTGGTAATGGATTGAGCAGTCATAGTATTTGATCATCTCTAACCATCTTCTTTGGTGCTTTCTCAACTATTTCAGTGTGAATATATACTTGAGGATTTTGTGGTATGTATACATTTCTCACTTCTCTCCAAAGAGATAATTCCTTCAAATTTTCAAAGCAAAGATCACTGCAGCCAACTCGAGGTCATGTGTTGGATAATTCTGTTCATGAAATTTCGATTGCCTTGATGCATAGGAAATGACTTTGTCAATTTTCATCAAAACACACCCCAGAACCTTCATTGGAGCATCACTGAATACCACAAAAATTCCTCCACTTGTGGGTAAATTGAGCACGGGCGCAGTGATAATCCTCCTTTTCAACTCCTTGAAGCTTTCTTCACATTCATCACCTCATGAAAACATTACTCCATTCCATGTTATCATGGTAAGAGGGTTTGACAATCATGAGAAATTTCTCAAAAATTGTCTATAATATCCCGCTAACCCCAAGATGCTTTGGATATCTATTGCCGATGTTGGCCTCATCCATAACTAAATTGCATCCATTTGGAAGGGATCCACAAATATCCCATATCATATGATGATATGGCCCATGAATGAGGCCTACTTCAACTAGAACTCTCACTTTCTATACTTTGCGTAGAGATTATCCTTCTACGAGGTCTTTAGTACAGTTCATAGATGCTCCTCATGATCCTCCATGGTTTTGGAGTATATCAGAATATCATCTATAAAGACTACAAAAAATATGTCATGGTAATCTCTAAAGACTCTATTCATCAAGTCAATGATGATTTCTGGAGCATTAGTGAGTCCAAAAGGCATTACTATGAATTAATAGTACATGTATCTTGTACAAAAAGAAGTCTGGGGGATATATTTATTCTTCACACTGACATGATAATATCTCGACCATAAATCCACCTTATAGAAGTATTGTTCTCCGTGGAGCTGATCGAACAAGTTATCAATTTGTGGGATATATTACTTGTTCAATATCATGATTTTGTTAAGCTCACGATAATTGATGCAAAGGCGCATTGAACCTTCATTCCTCTTGATGAAGAAGACTAGTGCACCCCATGGTGAAGCACTTGTGCATATAAACCCTTAATCTAGATTCTCTTATTGTTTTTTCTTCAGCTCCTCATGCTCCACAACAGTCACTCTATAGGGAATCTTGGATATTAAAAACACCCTAGGTATAAGATCAATTTATAATTGAAAATCCATTCTTGGAGGTAGAACAAAAAATTCCATGGGAAACACTTCAACGAATTCCCTCACAATAGGCTTGTCTTCTAGGATGGTTACCTCCTTAGACTCAATAATATGAGGTAGATATGCATGATCATAAAGCATTAATATCCACGCTTGAGATGACGATTCTAAATAAGATTCATCTTCCTCCTTACACTTTTAATGAATCGGGGGTTGATTATCCACATGGATAGTGATTTCTCTCTCACGACAATTTATGTTGGCTCTAAATAAGGAATTCCAATCCATGCCAAGAATTGCATCAGATTCCACTAGAGGGAGTATAACAAGGTTCACCTGGGAGTTTAATCCACATATTATGACATGCGAGTTGTTATATTCATGGGATGTAATGATTTCCCCATTTTTTGTACTCACTCACATCTTCACTTCCATGATTTCAAGTGGTTTTGGGATTGTTATACTAAACATTCGAGATATAAAATAATGCATTGAACTTGAATAAAAAAGGTATGTTTTCAATTCTAGAATTAATAACTAGTGTACCTCTGACCACTTTTTTACTGTGGTTCACATCGGCAGTAGTGATAGAAAAAACTCACCCTTATTGCCTTGGAGGTTCTTGGTTGCCTCCGAAAACCCTTGGCTTAGGTCACTGATTTTCAAGATGCCCTGGTTTTGTAAAGTTGTAGTAATGAACAATGCGTTGTGGATCGAACAGAGCATTCCTCTCCTCTGTTGCAGCTGTAGGTTTTTCTTGTCGACAGTTAATAGCTAAGTTCCATTCTCTTACACACCTAAAGCATTTCCTCTTCCCCTTTTGGAAATTTCCAGGGTGCTTTTTTCCACACCTTTGGAAAGTGGGGTGCTGGATCTTCTTACTACCATGGGATTTATCCATCGAACTGCCAGCATTGATGTCCTCCTTATGCTTCTTATCCTCATGATACCCCTGAGATTATTCGATCTCTATTTCGACCTGGAGGGTACATCAGACAATTTATTCATAGCCGTCAAAGTCGCGGATCACGAGTGCTTTCTGCAGGTTAGGATTTATCCTACCAAAGAAGCAATCAACCTTGCATTCATGGGTAATGACAAAGACAAAAGTGTATCATGCAAGACTTGTGATGTTTTCCTCATACACTCTAATAGATTCGTCATCTTTTTTCTTGAGGACAAGGAAGTCCTTGTCCATCTTATGTCGATGGGTGCATGGAAAATATTTATCGAATAACATCTTCTAAAAATACTTCCATTCAAACGCCTCAATATCCTCCTTAGGCTTTGTATTTTGTATAATTTTTCACCACTGATCAGCTTCACACTCCATATGATAATAAGCCAGGAGAACCGTCTCTTGTTCAAAACATTGAATGATGGAGAAGATCTTGTCAATGGAGTTAATCCATTGTTCAGCGATTGAGGGATAAAAATATCCATTAAAATTAGGAGGACTTTGTCTCATGAAAATCTCGATAGAGACTTGTTTTTCTTAGGGGGGTTAAACGTTACTGTTGAACCATGGTTCTATTGAAATCTTGAGTTAGTTGAGAGAGAAGCGTGACAAATATCGTGATTCCCGCTCCCATCAGATTGGGAATCTCATTAGTACAATACTCATATTTATCTTCACTTCGGTTGTTAGCCTGAGTCCTCCTATTACCGGCCATTGGCTAGAATAAAATTAAAGTTAGGGGTAACAGATAATGCGTAATACCAAGACAAAATGGATGACATATATATTACTTTTATTTCCTCAACTTATGAATCTATAGGCTTCAGACTATGTTATCCATTATGTACTTTCTAACATATATTCTTAGGGAATTTTTTTGTCCCTTAATAATAGTTCATACTAAGATTGTGAATTTACTAAAACATAGACCTCATGAGTGTCATAACCAAGAGTTCAGTAAGTCCGATTTTCGTGCACCAGTTCTCGTTCGAGTCTAGCTCAAATCAGTGTTTTCGGGTTTTACCCCTAGGATACATCCGTTCTAGAGACGCCTCTACCTACTCGTATCCAGTCAGGGATGTATTTTCTTTGATAAACCATTTAATCAATACTCACAAAAACATAGGGATGTTTTTATTATACTTATTATTTTCTCTAAGTCTTTACTAGGGTTTTCTAATCCTAATCCCAAAAATAACAAAACCTATCCTCGAATACCAACTATCACAACCCTGATCTTTTATTACAAACTTATCAAATTTTATTACAAAAAAATATTTGCATAATACAATATGGATGATCGAGAGGTCTAGTGTATTTGGGTCTTAGGAACATTACATAACAACTTGAAACATAAAACACAACATCTTTATTGGAAACCTTTTTTACATGACCTTCGTACTTAGCATTCAATGGGATAACCTGAGGACATGCATAAAAAAAGGGTGATCTATAAAGCACGATAAGGGAATAAACATGGGATAAAATGAGGAATACAATACATTTTAAACAATACGTATATCAATGGAGCACAATAGAAGCATAAAAATAAAGGCATGATAATGCATGATAATCATAACAAGGAAATGTGGAAACAACACTTAACATGGAATTAGCATGAGCCACGGATCATTGCACATGGAGCATGAGTAAATAATCATTACACATGAAGCACAAGTAAAACCTCATTTCACTTGAATTATCATGATTAATGACCCCTTTCACATGACGTATCACGATACAATACTTTACCCAATTCATTGGAGCATTATAATGGTGCACCCTTCTTAAACATTTCATTTCATGCATAAGCATGCCACATGGATCATATAACATGGATTCATTAAACATCATCATTTATTCCACGACAAATGAATATCGAATTCATATAAGGAACTTTATAATCAATAAGTAAATTTTCATAAATGTGAATACCTTGATAGAGAAATGGTAATAGTATTTACTACACAATGACATTGGCTTGGAAAATCAGTGCAATTTCCGCAATGTAACAGCGTGATGTAAGAATTCACAAAAATGGTTGATGAGAGGGAAAGGGGTGTCTCATAATATATACATAAAATGTACAGTAATGGGTCATATAAATACATGTGCCAACAATTGTAATGGAATTTAGATTTATGATACTAAATATTTGCTTGAATGTAAATGAGGAGAGACAAATTCATTTCAGAATTTCAGCATAGTAACAGTTGTACATGGGAGGAATTTAATGAGAGAGAAAGGGGTCACCCATAATTAAACCATAACGAGGGAAGTATTTGGGAGGTTCAAATCCATACCCCAACATTTATAATTGAAATTAAAAGGGTAGAACATTTAAAATAATATTTGACAAAAATGTGAAAGGAAGAGAAACCCAAACTTTGAAGTATGCTTCCAAAGGCTTGAGAGAGGCTTTAGAGAGGCTTCATAAGAGTTTAGAGCACCTTGGGAGGAATTTAGTTAATGTATTGAAGAGGTTTTACGAACATCAAAGGCTTTGAGTGAGGAGAAAGTTTGAATTTGTGTGGGTTTATATAGGAAACATGAGGTAATTCTTTATTAGTTAGGTTTGGGACCCTCACAATAAACTGATCCAAACCACAAACCATACCATGGTTTTGGCCCAATGTTTTTGGAAAAGGGAAGGAGAGAAAAAAAAATTATAAGGCCAAAGTCCTAACGTCTTAAAATAATAGAGTTACTTATGTGGAGGTGAGTCACACTCCAAAGGAAAACAATTTAAAATTACAAGATGTTTAATAAGTTTTGAGGGGTCAATTAATGCTTTGAAAAATAAGTCAATCAAACCCAAAATCACATTTTTTAATGGTAAAATATATATTGGCCGAACATAAGGCTTATTGAATTTTATTACATCACAATTGGGTAATTATTATGTTAAAAAATCCATATATATTTAAAAGGCATTTAATTTTAACCCAAAAATTTGACTATCTCGGAAAATTATGAAAAATTCACCGTTGGATGATTTTGATGCCTTGATTCCAAAAATAATATTAATTTTATCTAAATAATATTTTAGTTATTCAAATTTTGACTTTTAAAATAAAAAAAGACATTTATCGAAAATTCATGGGGTTTGATAAAAATAGCTTTCAAACCTTAATAAAAATTACAATTTAATTACTAAAATTACATGATAATTTCTAAAAAATTAACTTATTAATAATATTATTATATTATTAATATATTATTTAATTAAAAAATTCATTAATTCATCAAAATAGATTTATTAGTTGAATATTAACTAAAAATACTATTTGTGCTTTAAAAAAAATTTACAACGTAACAATAATAAAATGAAAGTATATTCATTATTATAAGGAAAATAATGTACATAACCATAGTTCTAAGGTCTTATCACATAACCCCTTATAACACCGACATAAGACCAAAGTTTAAGGTGTACAATGGTGAAAAACACTTAGGGTGGGTCGGATAACATTGCTCGGGTGGTCATCTCTATCAACTTCCATTTCTCTCGTAGGCGGTCCCGCTCGAGCTAAACATATTCAGGCTCAGCTCGGGCTTGGTCAAGAGCGAATCCCAATGATGCAACCTCCTTTCTGAGCTCTGACCAATGGGCTTCTTATGGGCCATGTCTACTGGATGAGGCCATCACTTCCTTTGTCTATGTAAATTGGATTTGTTAAAGCCCTATATTAATATTAATCATGTGATCAGTGTTCAACAGATATATTAGCAACAGTCAGAATTATTAACATAAAACCGAAGAATTTTACATTTTATATAAACATTTTACATAAATAGTCTTTTAATTTGATTAAGAGGAATTTCAATTAATGAAATTTTGGGTCGTTACAAATTAGTTTAAAATTATAAATTAGACTGAGTTCATATTTTTTATATCAATGTATTTATGTATATCATTTCCTAGTTTGATGCATCACCATTTCCAATTTATAAATTTCATACTTCTTATAAATTGAAATTGGTATGTCATTTAACTATAACCATGCATTTTCGTCACTTTTTTTGTTGCATGTCAAATGAAATTATTCGATTACCTGAATTTCCATTTAGGATTTATAGAAGTACTTTATCCATTAATTTCCTTTTCCATTCTGTTAATGAGTCAACAAAAATTATTTTTTCCCATGGAACCAGTAGGTATAGAACCCACATCATGTACTATTTTACCAATTAGGTATCATCAATAATATATGCATGAAATATAAAAATATATTTTTGTTGGAACATTAATTATCCCAATTATATTTTCCCTAAAAGAAGTGTTAGCACATTTCCACATATAATAAACAAGGACTGAATTTTATGTAGTAGGAAATTCTCATATTAGATACATGTGGTGTGGATATATTTATAGAATATAAGACCTAAAGTGTCTTTAATTATGTATAAGATTATAACTACTTACCATAGTAGGGCATGGAATGATTTCTATATCAAATACATCAATAATAATAATAATTTGAATATTATGCATCACCTAAAGATGAAATCATATGAACTATTGAAGGAATAATACAATAGTAAAAATAACCCATCCCATGTAATTTTGGTTTCCCTTATACGTGGATTATCTAATCCATGTTAATTCTTATTACGAAATTCAATTATATCCTACTGTTATTTCCAATACCCGAAAAATAAGAAAAAAAAGGAAAATATGACTGGATAACACTTTGTTACATCTTGAACATGGATCCACTAAAATAGTTCCCCAAGACAGTTGATTTCATGGAAATAAGTGCCCCTCCTTGTATTTTATATGATATTGGCTAGTAGAGATGGTCTACAGTGGAATGGTGGGGATACTATACAATAATATTAGGGTGGAACAATTGATATAATAAAAATTATATAAATAGTGTAAGAATTATATAACAAATGGTACAACAATAGAATGTATAATAATAAACTCCAAAAGGATAGAAAGATAATAAATTATAATAATAATCAAAGGAAAATGATGATTCACGTACAATGATGTAACTCCACGGTGATATGAAAAAAGTATAAAAGGATTATTGGTGACATACATATATAACCATATATACAAAAATAAAAAACAAAAAAAAAAGATCTACTAGAATTTCAATCATATGATCTTTTATATGCTCCATGCTCCGATTTATAAAAAAAAGAACAGTAATCTAAGATGGGGAACTATAAAATATCAACATCAGAATTCATGAAGTATACTCAAGTAACAATGGTGCCCGAAGAATGTTCTGACATAATATTAAATGGCCACCACCAATGGTTTCTAAAATAATCCATATATTTTATATAACCTAATAGTGTGCATGTATAAAAGATACTAACAATAAAAAATGATAAAAAATTTATACTAGTCGGATCATGTTCTAATAGGACACTTGGATGGCTCTACTTGATTTATCATAGTTCAGAATGAGTCTGATCAGTAACCATATATATTATAATCATATATATATAATATGAATATATCTATATGCACTATATAAATGAGTTCATTTATTGGAATATACATGGAAACTAATTTTCAGCTAGGCCAGGGGTGTAACATAGGAATTAATGAATATTCTAATATACTAATGGATCCAATAATATTTCAATCCCTAAATATCAAATGAATGAGATACATCTTATCTGTCATTTGAGATACTGGGTTATGATTTCATTCCCAACAACCGAAGGAAGGGAACTTGGAATTTAATCCCTATTTCCAAAATAAAAGAATATCAGTGGGAGACATCTTTCCCAACACCCAATGTATGAAATCATAAAGCATCGTGTTCAATAAAACCTTAAATAATTGTTCAACTGTCAATATGGATGGTGCACTAATGATAATATCTATGAGGTTTTACCTCTAAAATATTTATCATCACAAAGAAAAATTCTCCAGTGGTGTATAATTAAAATAATTCATCTTTATAAATATATAACATGTGGTGTAACCAATCCATCAATATCCATTATTTAAATAATGCCTTTTAATTCTTTATATATAGAAAATAAATTTTCGTGTCAATCAAAAAATATAAACATGTTATTCTTCATATAAAAAATTATATAAAATTTGTTAATTCCCATTATATAATCCATGGGGTGGTTTAACTAGTGGTATTAAACCACTTGTGAAATATTTTGGTCTACAATTAGATCACATCATGGTTTATTAATTTTGAATGAATGATATATTTTAGGTCATTACATAGAAATTTATTTTGAGTGGAATTATGAATAAGATATGAATACATCTTGACATTTAGAAAAAATTACCAGGCCACCTATATTAGGCATGTGGATGACCACTCATCCAGATTCAACCATGAATTCAATTTTGAGTTGAAAAAATGAAATAATAATAAAATTTAAAAAATAGGGGAAAATAGATTTCAAAAAAATAGTGAAATACTTTGGAAGGAAAACCACGATAGAAATTATGATGATTATGGTGAATATTATTGTAGATCCAATCACTTTGAAAGAGATTAAAAAAGAGTCCAATTGTATGAGTTATCATGATTATTCAGTAATGAGAAGGGAGAACACCTGGGCTACGAAATTTTACATAAATGATGGAAATGGGAATGTGTAATGAGGGTGATGATTTAAGATCATAAAGGGAAAATGCATAAAATAACCTTAAAAAACTAGGTCACATGGTTTGACTGCATGATTTTATAAACTATGTGCCATATGTGGTCCCTCTACTATCCAAGGAGGTCCCTCTCACGAGTAAGTGTCATGGTTTGACAAACTGTGAACATACCATGTGAAAACGAATTGTCTCAGGTTTGAGACATTTTGCATGGTTGTGTTCTCTGCCTTGGACGGTTGCAGAAAAACCATACGGCCACTCATATTCACTGGGGGATTCAAATAAAGGAGGAACACAGTTATTCAAAACAACGTTCTAACCATGTGGCATTATTTTTTCCCAATTATTAGAGCTCTGATTTTCAAACAAGCCATAGACACACCCAAAACCTCTCCTTTTGTAGAGAACATTTTCGAAGATAAAAGAAATGATATAAATTTAAAAATAAAACCTTGAAAACAGTAATTTTTTTAAGTAATAACAATAATAGAGGATGAGTTGAATCACAGATTTGTTTCAATGTTTTATTATTGATAGATAGGAATTATTTTTTTAAAAATGTTTTATGATTAGTTTTTCGGTATTGAAATTGAAACACTTGAGCTATGTGTGTAATGATATCTATAAATTCTGGTAAAAACACGGGATTATATCCCCACTGTGATTATATGTATGGACTCTAAGCCTCCCAAATGTTTAAGTGACGTGGTACCATATAATAGATGGAGAGATATGGGAGAATCATAGATCATGTCTTCTTATACTAGTTATTGAATGGTGTGACTTTTTTGAAATTAAAATGAATTAAATTAAATTAATCATGAAAATTCAATTCCACATGGATTAAGGATTCCATTTTTATTGTAGGAATTGATCTTGTAAACTATCCACATGATGTTTAGGTATTACAGTAACCCCTAGATGACACAATTCATCATCTATGAGTCAAAATGGTATATGAGGATGAGGCATAGTTAGACACCTTGTGTACTTTTTAGAATCAGTGTTTATAAAATTATGAATGGAGAATCTCTAATATAGGGATATAACACTAGTATAATGGATCTTGAGATTTCATACTGTCTAATTCAAGAATTATTTTTGTTTTTTCCCTTTTTGTAGCTAAATATATGGGAGTTCCAGCATATCATTGGTGGACATTTTATATCAATGATCGATAAGAGCCACATGCCACTATGAAATAAACTCAAATAACCTAGACCGAATGGTTAATTTATTTAATTACTATTGATACAAGGGGTAAAATTAAAAATGACAGATCAATTTTCATGTCTTGGAGTTCTAAATACATACATGATACCCATTTTTCATTTGGGATAAAATATAACACATTGTAATGTAAAAAATTCAACATCCTTAAACTAATTCAAAGAATTATTATTCATATTCCATGTAATAAAAACAATATAAGGGTGAGATAAAATTCACCTTAAGTTAAAATAGAGTTTAATATATCAGTATTTGATAATAAATATATAATATGTAATTTTAAAGAATTTAAAACAGATTCTACTTAATTAATATGTTCTGAATCAAATGAATCAATAGAATGTATCTTTGATAATATACCATGGATATAAATAAATAAATTCTCAATGAAAGAAATACAAATTATTTGAAATTATGGTACTATTCTATGAATAAAGGGTATATATATTACTAATACCCACATATTACTTCATTTCCAATATTTTCACATATATTTACTGATCATTTTAATTTCTAAATACATTATTTATCAATAAATATCATTATGTAATGAAAAAATAGAATAAAAATACTTCTTATGTAAATTGAATAACATTCAATATAAAAGATCATATATAGAAATGATATATAATTTAAGAGATATCCATGATTATAAATGTTGGTTTTAAGAAATATGACTTGAGAAATGAACAATTGAACATGAGTTTTTCAGGGGTTCATAAATTGATACAAAATTAAATAGGGATAAGATATGGCCTTATATTCATCCTGAATATATGTTTTATAATAAAATCATATACATGAAACAAATAAAAAAGATTTTAAATATAAAATTAATTAGTTATAATATAGTATTCTTTATAAAACCATATAAAAAATATGGAAGATTAAAATTTTAAAAAATTGTTATTATGGGGGGGGATTTGTTCTTACCATATATTTTAAAAACATTCATTTTGATTTTTTATAAAGAAATAATAAATTTTCCATTTTTGGAAAAAATATATATATTTCTTTAGACCAATTTTTCAAAATTAAAGGTTAATCATATAAGTATTTAATAAATAATTTTATTAAATAAAAGAACTTTTTTAATATTTTTAAAAACATAAAAATTGATGAAAATTTTATTGGTTTAAAAGAGAAAGTAAATGTGTTTATATTTTATATATTTCATTGATTTGTTCATGTGAAAATGAGGGTAATAGTCGAATGAAAATATATATTCTCACTAAATATATTATATATTTAAAAATTATTTGATGCCATGAAGGATAGATGATAATATTACTTCAATTAAAATAAAATCAATCCTAAATGAAATTGATGTTGTAAGATATATTCTTTTCTCTTCTGCAACATTTATATTGTAAACCAATGATAACTGTTACAATAAATAGAAAATTAATCATAATTAATATATTATAATTTATGATAAATATATCTAATTGTATGTATGTAGAATACATAGAAAAAAATTGGTTCTTAATAATAAATAGGTTTCAATAGAATAAAAATGTAGACAAAATTCCTTACTACAGGTTTCACATTAGATGAATGTTCATTATCACACTTTAAAATAGGTTTAATCATGTTATTAACATTAAAAATAACAATATTAAGACTTATAATATTATAAATGGAATTTTTTTAACATATTTCCTCTTATTATATAATTATATTTCAATATTTACATTTCTTCGTGTGTTTAGATAATCATTTTCTAATGCATGTTTTATCACCGATAATCTAGTTCTTGTTAGTAGGATAGATAAAAATAATCCCTAGTGTTATGTTTATTTTATTAATATTACATATATACATTATTTATGTTTTTATATACATTCTATGTTGTAGGTCATGTAAAATTAATCACATCACTTTGTATAAATGGAATGATATAAGTATGCATGAGAGATGAAATTATTCTGTTAATGGGTGAATGTATAAAAAAGTCGATGATATATCAATTTATCATAATTAAAATCAGGTCATATGTATCATATATATTAATAAAATCAATCAATATGACTATCCATTTGAGTCTATGATAAAAAAATTATGATGGGTTACAAGGAAGTAGTTCGCCATATACACGAGTGATGGATTTGTTTCGCATTTTATAGAGAAGAAAAATGATAAATATTAACCAATAAAAATTATAGAATTTAAATATTTTTTGGTTTTTGGTGGTATTATATTTAATGTATTAATACATAAATTTTTGTGTTTAATAATATGTATATAGAATAGTCATTGTAAGGACAATCTACATAGAACAACAACAATTGAATTTTATATTTAAAAAATAGTTTTGGTGTTTTGGGATGGATATAACCTATATAACATGGATATGGGTGTTGGGGTGAGATTTTTAGTGCATTTTTAAGTCAAATGGCTTCAGTGGTGTAAGAAACTAAAATAGTTGAGTCGATTTTATAATTTATGTGAGTGGCACACTGGTAAATTTCCATTGTTTTTCCACAATTTCATGTATGTTTCATGGTCATATGGCTCAAAAATTGATAAAATTAGAATTATAAAATATTATGGTATCAAAATAATTACTTGGGGTTTTATAACATGTTTAATTATTTTAACCATAATCATTATATATTTACACCTAGTAAACCAATTTTTCATTATTTTTTTTAATATTTTGTAATTTTTTAGTATTAATTATGAATAAAAAATATGTTGAACATATTAAATAATATTAAATATGAAAATTAATAATATAGGATCAAACTTTATCATATTCAATTAAAATATGTTGTAAAATGTAATTTAAATATAACACTGTAAAACATGTTGAAAATTGATTTTTTAAGAAATTATTTTTTTATGTTTAAGATAATATTATATTACCAATTTTGAAATAATTAATCATTACATGGATCTAAATTAATATATTTATAATAATAATTTATAATTTTCCATTTTAATCGTTATTTATTAAAATTTATTTTAATATTTTACAATGAAACTACATTATGCATTATAGAGGTAATTTTTTTTTGAAAAATATAACTTTTTACCTAAAAGTTTTATTTATTATACCTCTATGTAATTGATAGTAAATATATTTTTAACTACATATATTATAATTTATTATAAAAAGGAAAAGTTTTAATAGATACATAATACATTTTAAATTATTTATAAAATCTTATTTCTTGTAGAAAATTCAAACAATTTGTTCGTGCCTTACTTTTTCCTAGTAAGATCAAAATCAATATTCATCAAAATAAAATACAATATATGTAAAATGAAATATTTTTATTTTTATTTTATTATAGTTATATTAAAATATAATTTTCTATTACTAAAATTGATGCTCAGTTGTAATATTCACCCCTCTAGCAAAAAAAATTTCCCTTGACAATTTCAAAAATAAATCATTTTAAAAAATGAGGATGGTTTATCCTTATAATAACTATACCTCACACATTGAATCATCCCTTTTATTTTTTCACCAATACCATGTTGAGTAATTTTATTCCTCAATAATTTCTCCATAGTTCCAAAAATCATCATAGGATCTACATAGAATCATTGATTAGGTTAATATACTATTTCATCAGTGGTGTGAAAATTAATTGGGTCTTGAATACAGTTCCATTAAAATAGCCTAAAGAGAAAATCATGTACATTATACATAAATGGTTGAATTTATATATGGTAATCTATAGATTAAATTATGTCAATAATTTGATAAGGATTATTATAATTGGGGATTAGATTCCCATACATTCTAAACATTATCATAAGCATACATGGATGTAATCTCAATACAACTCAATCACCCAAAACAAATTCTAAAAACATATCTAGGATATTGTAATAAATATATTTTCTACGTTGATCTACAATACTAAGTAAAATAATATAGCTCACCTTTATCATTTTATCCTTAAAATTTTTCAGACCAACATTTTTCCTCTCCCCCACATCATCAAAAAAATTTGGACTGTTTCATGCATGTTGTGGGGTTAAAAAAAACAAAATTTTCTAACTAAGGCTTAGTACAGTCTATCATATTCGAGTGGTTTTTGAAGGGTTTGAGCACAAAAAATTTTGTTGTCACTTGTAATTGATTTTATGAAAATATATTTTTAATATGATTTATTATAGAAATTTAAAAATTTTAAAGTATATTTAATGATTTATTCAAAATAATTATCCAAAACGGTGATTAGGAAGATATTTTCCCTAGATACCAGTATATAGTTATTATTTATAATTGTAACAAGTTCATATTCTAATAGAAAAAATGATAATTATTAACCTAATGATTTATCTAACACCCATTCCAGATGGTGATGGTTTTGGTATGAATATTGTTTATATTAAATATACATTCCATCATATCTATATGTATAGAATATTTCAATGTACTCATCATAAATTTTGGCAATTCCCATTTGGGAATTGATATTCTCGAATTAGTAATACTTCAAGTAACAATTCCTAAAAAATTCATTGGATCAAGGAGAACTCAACACCCAAACATGATCTATTATATACTAAGATGATTTTAATTGGGTGGTGGGTAATATGAATTATAAACCATGAAAACTGAAATTAATAAAATATAACACTGACATATATTAATATATATATATTTGATAGCTGAATTTATAATTGAAATTAGTTGATATAATGTATTAATTTATTCATTAAATTAATTGTTGAAACTCAAAGCTAGCAGTTGGTATAACAACCCCTTTCTTGATCACTCAAAGAATGCACATCTATGTCAATGGGGAATTCATGTTTTTTTAGAATTGAGGATACATCGTAAGAATTAAATAATGCTAACTTGAAGAGAAGAATGTATAAAAGAATTAATTCAGCTTAATTACCTCATCTATTGCTTCCCCTTCTCAATTTTATCCTTCTCAATCCCCCTAGACTATTTCTAATAGTCCTAATTTGTGTGTCAACTATAATAAATGTCAAAAATATATGCATAAAAATTATCCTTCCTTAGTCTTTAGGTTGACAAGGTTTTTAATACATTTTAAATTCATGAAATTACCTGAATAAATATAAATTATAGTCATAAAGAACTCATTATCATCAAAAAATGAGATATTAAGGCATAAAATCACTTATAAAGAACCCTATTATAGTTTATGGATTAAAATTACATTCATAAGAAATTTTTGGTGGTGTTATGTCACGTCACATATTTATAACTCTATGACACATGTAAATATTTTTGAAAATTAATTTTTTCCTTTTTATATTGTCCTTAAACATTAAATTATTCATTACTTATGTCATAAAAATATATTTATAATGTAATGTTGTTTTTTTCAGATGGTTTTCCTATAATTCATCTCAGATCTTTCCTTTAAATCATTGTACCTGGTTATTTCTTTAGGCATTGTGGTATATCTTATGAATCAATAACTCGACACTTCTATGACTGTTTCTGAACATTATATATATAATTTCATAAATTAAAAAATAAAATTAAATATTTTCAATATTAATCAATTCATAAACATATAAAAAACATTATATAATAACAAATGTGAAAAAAATAGTCATATCAATTCCAACACACATCAAAATTTATTGTCTTCAAGCATGTAATTTGAAAAAAAAATTAATATAAACACCATAATTACATTATTAAATTATAAATTCAATTAAATAAAATAATAATTAATGGGTGATTATCCATTAATAATCCACATAAAACATTATCTAAAAATCACATAATTAAATTAAACTAATAATTTTTTTATTCATTACCATATTAAAATTTTTGCATCTTTTCTTTTCATTCATTCAGGTATCATAATTCATTATTAAAAACATGAAACGTCATTATTTAACTCGAAGTGAATTATTTTCTCTCATTACTCTTGATACTCATTCAAGTAGTGTTATTCTCTTATCATGAGTTTGTTCCTTTTTACATTGGATTGAAATAGATCTACCTACTCTACATTTTTAAGGATTAATTCAATTAAAAAAATTGGGATTTTATAAGAACGTTATTATGACTTAGAAAATTATTAATGGTAGGGATTTATTTTCAAATAAAAATTCAAAAAATTATTATTATTTTCAATCATTATGATTGGTATTTAAAAAAATAATATCAGTAAAATATTTTTTATAATATTAAGACTCACACTTTCCTATACTCAAGGTATGATCCCGATAAATGTAAGAATGATGGATGATTTTTCACCTTATTGAATATTTGTTCATTATTTTTATGTTTTAAAATATTTTTTATTCAATAAATCTGACATCTACCACCTAACCCTATATTATATAATCATTAGTTCAATAATGGACTTTTTTTATTTTCTCAGAACAAAACCAATTTTTTTCCATAAGGTAAGATAATATTTACAGTGGATGCCAAATAGTCCTATTAAAATTCCCAAATAATAACCATTATTCCTTTTCTATATAACATTTTAAATTCATTTATCCAATACTCCCCACATCCGAAGACATTACTTTTAAAATATAATGTAATATAAATATACTGATTTAGTAATTGATATAAATTTATTTTGACATTACTCATCCCGAGTCGGATCATTCCTGATTTATATGAGATTCCAAATGATTAATGAAATTTTTTTTCTTAAGGTTAAGGTCTTAAAAATAAAATTCCCCCAATCATGTCAAATATTGGTTTTCATAGCCATAGATATGAAAAGTTTCAATTCACATTTTTGAAGGTGGCATGCCCTATGATCACTCATAAATATACTCAAGAGAAAATATATATTATTTCATATAGAAATAACCTAGCGAATAGAACCTTATAATTTGGAGTAGTAACTCATGAAATTAAATAATGGTTATAAATCAATCAACATAGATTTTAAAAATTCATTGTTTAAAAATTGTAATAAAAAGATCATTTACCAAAGTTAATTATTTCTAATAAATCATTTTTCACCAAAAATAACATTCAATCATTCCAACTGACTATTTAATTAACTATTTCACACATTGAACAACATTATCATTGAAATAAATAAAAAATAAATCAATGATTCCTAAAAAATCATGTCTTATGAACCAATTAATTAAACAATAAAGGGTAACTGTGAGCCTACAACTTTTCATTTAATTCCAATAAATTGGATTTAGGATTTTATAGGTAAAATATAATATATCATTCAAAATCACACTTCTAGTTTACAAGAAGTTCCATGTTCTATTTAGCCAGTTCCTCCTTTAATTTTTCTTTAAAGATATTATGTTTTGTATTTTATATTATGATGTAGATTCGATTCGGAACATTTAAACTCCCTTTTTTCATCAGGAGTTCAATTAAAAATCATTATATATATTTTTTTCAATTATAATGGAATGGAAAATGTAGATAAAAACAAATTAAGGTGTAGTAATGTTCAATAATACTTAAATAGATCGTACAGTAAGAGTGGACTAAGAATACAACATGGGTTTCCACTAAGATTTTCATTTGTTTAACTACATTGTCTCAGCTCAAAAATTATATTTTTTATGAAATCATTTACTACATGAAAACATCTCTTAAAAATAAGTTTTTTACTATTATATATTTATTTAAATTAACTTTTCATGTTATTATATTTAAATTTTCATTTAATAAATTCAATCAAATTTAATAGAATCATATAACCAGGTGTGTCTTCATTGGTAATCATTTTGAATGAGTGTAATATCCTCTAAAATATTATGAGGTATGTTCATATACGAATTATATAAGACTCCTCAAATTTATAGTGAATTTATTTCATAATCCTACATTTATAATCCTCTAAAAACAAAAAAGGTGTATATATATAATAGTAAAAGTTCATTCCCATTTGGAATAAAATTTAATAGGGATAAGTTTGAGATTTTAGTTTCATTATGTAACATGACCTCTAAGATTGATATTTCATGACTGAATTATCAATTTAGGGAATATAATTTTTCATTCTATACAAATAATTATATTTTTAAAATATTCTCTCTATATTAACTCTAGCATATGTTATTGTAGTCTTCTCACATTACTAGGTCTCATATGAACCAAATTCATCTATCTCAGTATGTAGTAGGATTTGTGTTTCATTTCTATTGGGAGGTGGTATCTCTTCCCATGAATCATCCTATATGGTCTCATTCCTATGGTTGTCTTATATGTGGTTATATGAGACCATAAATTATCTTATATATTTTGGATCTAGTAGTTATTGTTGAGATTAAAAAAATTTATAGAATGACTTTATTTTCCCTATTGAAATTTTTTTCTTCAATTTTTTTTATTGATGTTATGTGGTTAATTTTATATGATTGACCCCTAAATATTTTACTTATTCCTCCTTTTCCCAATTGCATAGTGGGTTCCCTTATTCATTATTGATGGATTGATTGACTCAAAACCTATAGTATATATTAGTCTAGAGAAAAACACATAAATGTTTTTCACCATTTGTCATTGTGGATTTCACTCTACCACCCCATTTTGAAACACAATCATTATATCAATCAATATATTAATTAACAAATTATATAGTGAAAATTCCTACTAATTATATGCCTCATAAAAAACATCACAAAATGTAAATTTTTAGGTAATTTATTTACATTATATGTCATATAATTAATCAAGAAAATTTATTTTTAAAAAGAAGTTACATTCATCATTAAACAAAGTGAGATAAAAAGTAAAGATTATAAGACATTTTTGGATGTCTGTTTGGACAAAAAATAGCCTTCACATGTTTCTGTATAGAGAATTAAAAATTTATTCAATATTCTTTCAACTTATCATATTATAATTTATTGAAAAATACATATATTCTAGAGGAATGGTTCTTATAAAATATAAAATATTGTTAATTTTAATTGTTTATTGAAATTGAGAGTTTATATGAGATGGTACCGAATATGTGACTAAATAACTAACAATTTCAACATACAACACTGATTCCCCTTCCATAAAATAAATATTTTTCTAGGATGTCTAACATTTTTTGGCCTAGAATTTGAATTTCTAATACAATGGTGTGGGTTAGTCATCTCAGATGGCCATCCATCTAATTTTCAATATACCTTTTTTCCATAATTTATAAATATAAATATTTTAAAATCACCATATATCATACCATCCTTGGATTATAATAAACATTATTTAATAGATACCTATGATCCATATGCTTATAAAGTATATATTACATAAATTACCAATAGGTATGACGAAATTTTTATAAATAAAATAAGACCGTAAGGATCTCATTTTCTATAGGTATTTAGTTGATTTACATGGTATACATTTTCTAATGTTAATATGAAATGAGTTTTGTTTTTTCATCAATTCTTTATCAAATGGATATTATTATATCCTTGTTTGATGAAATATAGATCATCTCAAAATGATTGTCCTAGTTGTGTGGATTTATTTTTAGGGGTGTGATAAAAAATACCTTTAACTCATAAAATTATTTCCCTCAGTATTAATCAATTTAAACACATTTATTTAAAAATTAACCATGATATAAGTAAATAAATACTATGGAAATAATTGATTAATATTCTATAAAGTCATGGATGTTCGAAAAATTGTCATACTTTTTTCGAACATGTTTGATATGTAAATGAAGGTATCACTTCAACCAATATAATATCTAACTCGATTGAATTTTTATAAATTATATTACCCAAATATATTTCAATTTCAAGAATAAAGTTATATTATTTTTTCAAATAAAAAAAATATTTTTCTGAATGACCATTTTAGATTTGTTTTAAAATTCCCTAAGAATATATTTAATGAATTACCAAAAACAGTGATGTTTTCCATAAATACCTCAACAATATATTCAATAAAAAATGAGAAAATATAAACTACACCCCATTTGAATGTAAATGCATCATTAAATGACCAAGATGATATCTTCTTTTAGGATAATGTTCCAATTAGATAAGTGAATGTCATTATCTTTTGGTCTTCATAGTGAAATTGATTCCTAGAATAATCCTAATAATCTGTCTGAAAATAAATAATGAGTTTTCCATGCTAATATTTCTTGTTTTTCATCAATTATTATGATGTGAAACTTTGTTTTTTAGGTACTGTGGCTTAGCATCCTTTAATATATACACCCTCTATAGCTATTTTGTACCCCCATTGGGAGTTGTTTATTATTTTACTTTGTAACATTGTATATACTAGTTTAATATGGAACTATAAGTATTGAAATAAAAAATGATATTTAGAGGTTTTATGTAAAATTTCAGCTACTATTAATTTTTCTATATCCTTCTTTACAACCATTATAATTTTGGGGGAATGTATTCTCTATGGTTTTCTCAGTGGTCAAAAATCACCTACTAAATAGAATCTATAAGAGAAAGAATTAAGGATAGTCTCTATGATATCTCTTATACACCATCTTATGTATTCTATATTTATTTTTATAAATTTATTAAGGGATTGTTCTTGGTTCATAGAAAGACTATTGGAAATGATTAATCTTTATTTTTCTCTATCAATAAGGAAACCCTACTATAAATCACATGGAATAGGATTTTACTCATGAGATGGTGGTTGCTTAAGGGTTGAGAATGAGATAATTTTTTCGACATATAAGGAATAGATCTAGTGTATCACATATATTTCTCATAATAAAACGATGAGATAATAAGTTGTTACTTCTTTATCTAAAATCAAATAAGAAATTTATTGTGTTTGGGAACTGGTATTTTATTAAAAAAAGTTCTCCAATTTCTACAAATTTTATAAGCATAACAGAATATTCAATTGGTTCTATACCTTTATTATGGTAGATCGTAAAATAGGAATTACTCTTTATTGGGTGTTTAATGGTTTTTTATGTTGGTGTGGATTATACTATCTCCGTTATCCATTTTGAGTATTCCGTATTTCATATTGATGATGTTTTTTTAGTTTTCAAGAATTTATTCTATATAATTATGGCTGAGTGGCTGAGATATCTCTCTTTTTCATTATTATAGACATTGATGTTAAATAAAATGACCATCCAAGTAATTCTAAAGAGTATATAATCTAAAATTATAAAAGGGAATAATATAGATCTGTTTTCTAATTATTACACCACCTTTGTAGTGTGTACTTCTCTGAGCCTCAAATATGGAAACACCATGTTATGTATAAAATTTATAGAAGAACCCAGATCAAATAATGTACAAGGAAAATATAATGATCCAATATTTCAAAGAATATAGACAATCCCTAGATCATTAAATTTGTGTAGTATCAGAGGTGAGGTCAATGATATTATTCTTCTCCCAAGTCACATTTAATCATTTCCATCAATCTATTTTCTCTTCATGGAGAACCCTTGATAAATTTTAGAAATTTATAGATCTTTTAATTGCCTTCAAAAACATGATTCTTATTTTGACATCCATCAATTTATAATGAAGTTGATATTAATGTTTGTCTAATTTTTTCGACTTTGACTCTATAAATCATGAAATAAATATTTATAGAATATCTTAATTTCATCATGATTTTTTATAAAGGGTAATTTCATGTCATTCATATCCAAACCTTATTCATATTTCATTTTCTGTTCTCTTCGTCTTTAATTTGATATATGGTTTGAAATTTTCGATATTTCTCTACAAAATCTCATTACTTAGTTCTGGTGGATTGATCTCATTTTAACATAATTTTTACATACAGTATCATTAATTTTGGTGTTTTGACCATATTGCTGTAAAATGTTTCCAAGTAATTTGGTCAGAGAACCCATAAAAATAGAATTGGTAAGTCAAATTATTTATCAAATATTCTATTTCGATAATTTTAAACAATAGTTGATTATCTTTTTTTAAAATTTCATTCGATGAAGATGCTCATTGGTAATTTTTTTAAAAAATAATTTTTGAAAGGAATATTGATGTTATGGAAGATTTTAGGGTTGTTGAAATGGTTTTGGGTTTTGGTATTGCCTCTAATGATTGGTAGGTAGACAGGTGTAGTATTTTTGCTACAATAGTCTCTCTTGGTTTTTATGAATTCTATATATTGGTTCATCAAAGGATTGATTTGGAAAATTTCTATATAATTTTAATTGCTAAAATCCTACAACATAATACTATGCCCCTACACTTATAGATATTAGTTAGTAAAATGGGTAAGGGATTCACAACATCCACATAAATTCGATAAATTATATTTTCTAGTTGTTTGTGTCCTTAATTTTTTTTTTCACTGAATAGTGAGTTCATTAGCACGAGTTTAACTTATGGTTGATCAATTAAATGGTAACACCTCATAGATTTAACTTGTTCATATACCTATCATAAAAAATTATGATTAATTTTATAGTAGCATTTGAATCATATAATTTCTTATTGATAATAGTTTGTTATATAAGTATCCTTTAGATGAGACATTAGAAAGATTCAGATCATTTTCAATCAATACATGTATGGAGAAAATGATGAATTTTTTCTCTAATTATTTGATGTGGGTATCTGGTGTAGATATTATTGAATCATTCCATGAAATAATAGGGAGTATCTCAATATTATTAACATATTTTGTAGATGTTTTTATGATTTTTATGATCTAGTATGTGTGAAATAACATTTTCATAAAGCACCTCTTTAGAGAATCACATTCATTAAAATATATTATATGTATATTGTTCTTTCATTATTCAGTTTATCCTTCTAGTGAAAGGTGTAATTCCCTCCAATTAAATTTATGTTTCATAACAACACAAGGATATAAGTTGGCACCAATATCGATGAATTATTAGATATGTCAGTTCAAATCCTTTGTTTCAAGGCCATGAGGATTAGGAATCACATGGATAATATTAGTCCATAATATTATTTATTTCTTATTGGAACTATTACATTTTTTTTGGTTAGATAATTGTTACTCAAACAATTCTTGAAGGGTTTGGTGTGGATTCGAATTCATGATTTTGTGTTCATAGTGAAAACTAAAACTTTCAAATGAATTTGGATGTGTTATTTCATCATAAACAATATTTACGTTTATTATTCTCAATTTAAATGATTTTATTTCATTTTATAGGTAAAAATAAATTTATTCATCGAATAAAATCTGGGTTATGTAGTGATTTGTTTTGGTATTTTTAGGAACTACAACACGATTAATGGTTCCATTATTGATGTTATCCTATCATGGGGAAGGGAAGAATGTTTATCTCTTAGTTATTGTATAGTTAGTAAACTAATGGTTATATTGGAAAGGGATGTTCACATAGAAATGGGTTATCACATTTAGTTGATTTAAATATAAATTATTTTTAACTATATTGATTTAATAAATTGTGATTATTTAAATAAAATTGATTTGTTAATTAAAAGTTATTTGTGAGAAGGGTGATCTTTTATAGATTGTGTAGACCAACTGAGATCCTGTATTATTTTCAATTATAACCAATTCATATACTATTATCTGGTAAGGGAGTGATTTCTTTTATTCATCTCAATCCATTGGCTAGATGTTGATGGTGAGTGTTTGAATAATCTAAGCCAAAAATCATCCTCCCCTATTTCTTGGATTTGTGGTGTCATAGTTGGTACTCTTTAAAAAATATGGACATTCCCAACTTTGTACCACTATTACCTACCTAACAATAGTTTTAGTCACAATTACTCATACATGATGGTGACAATTGAGTAATCACCAACCATCCTTAATGTGTTAAGTAATAAATGTATTGGAATTGAGAGGAGGTAGATACAGACCATCGACCAAGGAAATTGAAATTAAAAAATTCTAACCCCAATAATGAGACATTCATAATTAATTAATTAATTAACAATTGAAACTGGTTTACTGATGTAAGAGAAAGGTTTTCTTAAATTAAACACAAAAACTCATCCTTTTTATATTGTAAACACCCCATTTCCCAGGTAGTCATAGAAACTATCCCTCTATGGATGCAGTAATCAATTTTATTCATAAAAAAGAATACATTTCAAAACAAAGTAATGTAAAAAATAAAGATAACATAATATTAATGAAGTGAAGAAACAAGGTTTCCATTCCAAACTCTTCCCCTTTTTAAGTCGATCCTTTTCAATCACACATGGACTCTTTATTAAAATTTATATTAATTCAACCGATGGGGAGCCCAGGAGTTGAATTTATGGATTAGACATCATTTTACTTTAAGAATCATAAATTATATTACCATTGTACTATTTTATGTAGTAAAAATTGATTTTATAGTGTAAAATCATCATGGTACGACAATGGTATGGTATATAACATGAATTTAGAACCATGCGAATGTTGATCTAGCAAGAGTGTGTGACACAAATGTGTCACACTATGACTCATGATCATCTTCTCTTAAAAATTTTGTCTCCATTTTTATTTCACTTAACTCCTTATGGCCTTCATTCCCAATATCATAGAACAATATTTGTGATGTAAAATTATGTTTCCACATATTTGTTTCTCTAATTCATCTTGGTTCTCCAGTTTAAAGCCCTGGAATTAGTCTTTTGTCAATGGAAAAATATGGGCCATATTCCACATAAAAAATTCAATACTTTTATGAAACTTTCAAAAAAAATTATCCTATACTAAAAAATAAAAAATTAAATATTGTAATCATTGATTACTTAATAACTAAAAAATGTATTTTATACCTAAATGGACACGTAAAATAACACTGCACCATGAATTATGGCATGTCATTCCAAAATATTTTTTGTACGATGCCATTTTAATACAATAATGGATACTATTATTATAGGAAAACTCAATAAAAGATAAATATTGATCCCACATACATTGAAATACATGTTAAAACAACCTAAGAATTTCATTCTACCTTAAAATAATCCTTTTATTATATCCATTTGTATGAGGATGATATGTGATGCTTAAATGAAAATTAATATCAATATCCTTTAGAATAAACTTCAATAATGATGATGTAAAATGAGGATCATGATCAAACACAATTGATAGAGGGTATCTATAATTTCTTACATATTCATTTTAACAGATACCTATGAGTAACTAAAGAGGTAATTATTTTCTTATAATGAAGTGATGCCTGCATTTGGTAAGATGATCAATGATAAATCATATTGCACAACTTCTTTTTGTAGTTATTGGTAATATATTGAAAAATTATATAGTAATTTTATTCCATTTACACATAGTAATAACAAAGGATTTCATGAATCCCCAAAGATGTTTTCTCTCACACATAACCTATTTTCTAACCAAGCATCATAATATATATTTAGTAATTTCATAATTCTTATTATCCAAACAAAAAATTCCCTCAAATATCTATACATATTGGTTCTACCAGGGTGCACAAAGAAATTAGAGTTTTGAGTATCAACTAAAAAATGTTCATTCTCTTTAGGTATTGATGAAACTCATAGTCTCTTTAAATATTTAAGAATAGTATCTTCACAAATTAATTTATCAAAATTTCCAACATTTAGATATTCTTTTTCTTATAAAAATTCCCATATTTAGATTATGGATATTTTATATTTTCCCATACAATTCATATATCTATCGTTATTATATCCACGAACATATAATCACTCTCATATCACATTTTTGTTTGGAATCAATGATATTTCATACTCAGAGAATTTTATACCATATTTTCCTTGCATGGTTGGTATTTTATTGATAAATCATAGTCCTTGGGTAACTTGAGTCATCACTATTTCCTCTTATTGAGTTATTTATGTCAAAAAATGTATTTTAGGAACTTATGATCTATGTATGTCTCAGATCAATAACCATTATAATAATTTCAACATTTCTATAAATAAAAGACTCTATAAGACAACTCAAGATCACATGTTGGATAATAATTCCCATGATTATTTAACCTCCTTGATTCCTATTAGAAAACATCATCATTTTCTACAAGGGAATAACCAAATCCCTTTTTCAATGGATCCCTTTATATAAAAAATCCATCATCTTCATGATGGTAATGAGAAAACTGGATAATTCTCCAATATTCTTTTATATTCATGAAAATAGTCATCACGTTCCGTATTCTATATAACCATAACCCATTTACTTGTAATCATTGTAAATAAGATAATCAATTGGGAAAAAATTAGAATGAATCACTTATAGTAAACAAAAATTCCAATGAAACTAAATAACCTATATAACTTCATTAGTTTAAAAAATTATCTAACTATCATTGCTCTTATGGTTCTTCTAGAATTCAATAAGTCTCGTGAATGATCCACATGTAATTCTCATCGTTCTACAAGAATTTAAAAAACATCTTGATAACATAAATTAATAACACATTAAAATTATAATGATATTCATTGAACAATAAAATCCACAGTTATATAAAAACTAACACTTAATTATTTAATCTGAATGGGATATCTTTAAAAACATAATGTATATACTGCATTTATAATGATGTATTCATAATGAACTAATTATTTACATTCAATTTATGATATGTATATTGAAAAAAAATGTTAGAAAATATTGATCTCCATGATGTTTATCTAATAATTCATCAATAAGATGTAGAGGATACATCTAATTTTTTATAATAGAGTCAATTTCTCTTAGTTAATTAATAGAATCAATATTCATCATACTTATTAATAATCAAGACATGTGATCTGCAAGGTTTAAATCTGGGGAAGATAAAAACCTTACCAAACGACACCCCTAATTTCATTGTTAAGTCAAATAATTCTACAATGTTTATTCTATAAGGAGTAATTGATTTATTTCATTCACTGAAAATTATATAATTAGAAAACTAAAATTCAATGTCAGAGGTTTTCCCATGTAATTCCTAATGAATTATGTCATTATGTTCAAGTACAATTGGTAAATCCCGTATTTGAATATAACATTTTACATATATAGAGTATGTTTCCCCTTCATCCCTATTATTATCATTCAAATGATTAATTGGGGGTTTAAGATGAACTAACAAGGATGATAAAAACATTTATCTAAAGATAAAGAATTTTATATATTCAATACGAACCATAATTTCTATATCTTTAAAATATATTCTCCAATAATATGTTGAAATACTTTTAATAATAAGTATTATATTAATTTCAACCATTATTTTAATAATAAATACAAAAAATAGGGCAAGTTTATATGTCATAATGGGAACATTATGACACATTTTTTATAGTGCGATATGTATGAGGATTTTAGAAAGAAAATTACATTTTATGTTGCTCAGGATGAATTAAATTTTCATTTAAATCATAGATGATAAAAATGAGTGTTATAATCCAGAAAAAAATAATTAATTTGATAAATAATATTATATGAAAAATTTTCCTTCCATGAAATCATTAGGAACCTCCACCTCAACTATAGTGATTTCATATGCTTATCCCTCTCCCATTTTCATATTCATGGGTATGTTCATTTGAATCATGGGATATTGGAAAGATTAATTACCAATTTCAATATAGGAAAAAGAATGTAGATTGTTGATTTTTTTTCTTTAAATTACATTCAATATCTATATGACACATATCTCCTCACTTGTAACAAAATCCTATTCCGTTCAATCACTTCCATGGTGTTTTTTAGAAAAATTCACAAAAGGCAAATTAATTCATTTTCATCTTCTCCATTGAAATATTATTTATTTTATTAGTGTTATGTCAGCCTCATATCCTATTAATTTTCCTTGAATAAATTTGATCTATAAAAATCCATCTCTTGTATGACAGCCCATAAATTTATTTCATCATATGAAGAAAATGTTTGAGAGACCAGTTCCATTTCGGGACATGGATTAATCCCTTCCATTAAATGGAAAATATTTAATTCTATATAATCTATTTAATATGATTAATAATGAGATAACCCTATAAATTAAGGCTCATACTATGGAATAAATTCTTATTAAATTTTCATTAATACGAGAAAAGTTATCTTCATTTCTATTTATTTCTCATGTGTTAAATATTTGTCGAATAATGTAAAATTAAATGTACTCTATTCCATATGTTCTATATGATATTAAACCATGTTATTATTTTTTTTGGAAATTATTGATAATTTTCACATATGGGATAATATAATTACATTATAAAATTTTTCATTTTCATTACATCATTATGATAGAAATATATTTTCAAGGGACATAATCCTTTTCTAAGATACCAATGAATTTATAGTCCCACTAAATAATGGGGGATTCTATAATATAAAGAATTATAACATGTGATAATCACACTATGGATAAACATGTTTCTTTATTGAAGTACGTATATTTTCCATAACATGATTAGTCAACCATAGTTTATCAATGATATTATTAGATACTATACCATTCGTATTTTATTTCATAGCAAGGAAATATCTACACTAGCCATGAAATTTGATACCATTATTTCATTCACGATCCATTTCCATGAAATGTAATATAAATTATTAGATAATAAAGTTAGGATTTCAAAATATTTATATTTAATTACATATATATTTTAACACATAAAATAAACTAATAATATATTAATTTTCTATATTAGAATCACAATCAAGTTTTCATTAGAGATATCATTATTTTCAAATCCATCCTAGTGGATTATAGATAGATATGAATTATCTAATGAATATATATAGGGAATTTTAAATTAAGAGTGTATAAAAGACTTTTTTCACATTCTCACATTCATCTCATAGTACAGTGCACCCATTGCGGACTTATTAGCCCTTGAAACAACTATTCCAAATCCACATCCAAATGTAGTATCTTAAAATTTATTTTATTTATTAGAAACACAAAATAATATCTCCCTTAAAAAAATTGTATTATATTCTAAACATATCTTGATTTTATAAAAATATTTTATGCCCCATAATCTCGGTTTTCTTAAATCCAGTTCCAATATTTTAAACTAAACATCCTCTAATACCAGTAATAATGACCATGAATCCAGTAACCCAAAGTGGTTTCTTAATTTATTACTATATTATAGATACAAAATGTCAAATAGTGAAGGACTGAATAGCTTATTATTATTCTATATATTGATACATACATTATTTCTATATTTTGTTGAGGGTAAAATATAACTCCTAGTATTGTAAAAAATTCATCATATATAAAATCATTCAAATAATTTTTCTAAATATCATGGGGAATGGAATAAAATTTACGGTGATATTAAATGATCAGTACAGTTTATGTAAAATTGATTATATCATTATTAGATAATGAAAAATCATTAAGTTGAGGTAAGTAATTGAAAATACATTCAATTTAATCAATAAAAGTTTTAAAAAATTTATTAATGAATAATATCAACAAAAAATCTAATGGATAATAATAAAAAAATACATAACGAAGAAAATTAATTCTATTGGACTTCAAGAACTCAGAAATTATTATTTTTATTCAAAAATGACCATTAAAAAATAATTCTTTAAACTATTGTACCATACACCAAAATACAATTCAATATGGACAACTTTTTTATCTTGCCAAACCAATCGATCCATCGAGAAACAATATATATCAACACCAAAAAAATCAATATATATCCAATTTATTCATCAAAAATATAATGATAAATTCAATAAAGAAATAATATTAATTATCATTTCATGAAAATATTAAATAAACATAATGGAATATCAATATTTCCTTTTCCATTCATAAAACATTCAATGGAAAACAATATATGTAGAAAATATTTTTTCAAAATTTATTGATAAATAAAATGTGTATTAAAGGATAATGTAATTTCTAAGGATCACAAGAAAGTGAATGTTTCAATAAAATGTTAATTTCTATAAAATACTTATAGGATACAATATTTGAAAATAGGTTCATCAGTAATATAGTTTTTCTAATCAAATCATGTCCCTTAGAAGATTAATTTGAATGTATATAAATTATTAATATAATGATTCATAATAAAAAATTTCTAGTATCACCTCTGAAAAAATGTCGAGAAAACTACATTTTTTACACAGTTATGGAATTAGAGAATTAAATTATCATTGTATATGTCAACAAAATTTTTCTTTTCCCATTATGTAAGAAATGTCAAAGGTGTCCCTTTCAGAACAAATTTGATATATTAAGTTCAATACCATAAAAAAAATAGGGCAAACTAATTCTTCCATAATAATTAAATTGAGAAAATATAATTTCAAAACACCATAAATATATATTGGATAATAAAATTATTGGATCATATAATGTAATTATGTGAAATTCAATCAAAAAAATAAAGGGAATCCAAAAAAAGTCAGTTTTTAAAATTGATTCTTATGTCTTTTGTTTTTTTTATATTGCTACCAAATTAAATAATTTAATTGAAATGAAACAATAATCATCATGAACAAATAGGTATTAATGTTTTATTTATTAATGGGGTGGTATATATATAGTTTAACATTACTTTTTTTCAAGTAATCCTCAACCCTTGTTTTGATTATAATATGTTTGAGTCCTGTTTTTTAATTTTTTGGTGAAATATGGATACTTTTGGTCTCATTTATGATTATGAATTATTTTTCCATGGATAGAGAAACCCATGTGGTTTAGACTTACTAACACTGTGCCCGTTATGATGTGATATTGTGGGGGTTCTCAGTTATTCCAAACCATGCAGTAGAACCCTTCAAGCCATGATGCCAATGTTTATGGAAATTTTTATAGTTTTTGTAAAGTTAGCCAAAATTTGAACCTTTCGTGGGGGAAATGCGAACCCTAGTTCATAGATTAGGTGTAAACTTTACCTAAGTGTAGGGCCCTTACAAAAAATCATGCGCATAGTATTTAATTCCCCATAAAATTTATATCAAATTCTCAAAAAAATTCATTTAATATTATTTACAAACCCATCAGATCCTAATTTTATTTCTTGGGATGTGCAGTAACACTATAAGCTATTTTGGATTCTCTAACCCCATTCCTCAGTGGATCTATGTGGTTTTTATCTCATTCGATCTTTTAAATTTAATAGATCTCATCTCTAATATTGAATCCAATTATCTTCTTCTTTCTACATCATAACTTGATGAATCCTAATATATTTTTAGATCTAAACTATATTTCTATAGATCTTTATTATAGTATTGATTTATAGATCCTGTAACCCAATGATCTACATCAGTGTTCATTTCAATGTTGTTGATTGTTATATTTCCTTGATTAGACATAAGTATTTCCATATTACATTTTTTATGTTATTAAAACACTGATTTGATCAATTTTTTTGAATGGAATTAAATTTATTTATAAAACCATGATTTTATGTGATTTGATTATTGAATTTTAAATGGAATAGTTTTTGATAAAAACACTAATGGTAATGGAATTGGAATTTTAGAGTGAATTTTGGAAATTATTGAAGTGTTGAATTGATTTGAGAATCATTTTGAAAAAAAATGGACTAAATGGAAAATATCAAAAGATATGAAGAGTTTTTAATTGAAAATGCATGAAATCATGATAAAATATGTATTTATTTTGATATTGAATTTCTAATGACCCAATATTGACATACATGTACATTAAATTTCTTTTGAAAAATTCATAATATAATACATAAATAGATACCCAAATACTATATTCATTTTTTGTATTTGGAATCATGGAATACATTATTCTTACATGTTGAAAGATCGAAAAAATATCCCATAAAGGTAATCAATTTTAGTTTTCCTGTCTAAAACAATTATTTATATCTTCAGGAAATAAATACAAAAAAATGGTGAGAAGAAATGGTAAGAAAAGTTAAACATAAATAACATGAAACAAAACATAGACATAAGAATATAAAAACATGAACATAAATTTTGAATACCAAATATTGAGTCATGAAATAAATCATTGAAGTTCGTAAGGTGTAAATCACAAAGGAACATGAACCCTGATAAAATAACATCGGAATATAACATGTACTTGTGGGAAACACATAAGAATATAAAATCATTTCCATATTAGAAAAGTAACATTTCCAAGACCATCATTGTGGAAAATGTCAATTATTGAATCGAGTTCACCACTAACTCTAACTTTGTATTACTAAACCAAATTTTCATTCCATTATAGTCATGTTTATATCATGAGATATAAATCTTTACCCAAGGAATGTTTGTGAGATGTTGGTCCAACCCATATTATAATTTAATTATCCTTAATTGTTTCACAAAGACATAAATTATTCTTTATAAAATAACCTATAGAATAAAATGGGATTCCTAAAATTCATTCCATCATAATATATATAAAAAAAATTGATTTCATAAGTATCATTACATCAAAAACAAAATTATACTATAATAATAATTGGGATGGAATCATAACCCTAGTTAAAAAATTTCAACTAAGTTGGAAAATAATTTTGATAAAACACATGATATTAATTCTTGAGGAATATATCATTTCTTCTTCAAAAAAGTTTTTTTAACCTCAAAATTACAAAAAATTCTAAAAAAATAATTTATTTGAAAATGAACTTAAAAATGTGTAGAGGAATATTTATATAAATAAGGCATTATAAAAACATAAAAATATGTTCTTGCCATATATGTTAAGAAGACATTCTCCATGTACTATTTATGAAAAATTCAAAAAGTACCTCATATCGAATAACGACAAGATATTCAATTAATAATGTTTAGTAAATAATATGAAATGTGTAAAATTGAGTTTAAAAAGTTTCAGAAGAATATAAATAGAAATTTATATTCTAGGAACATGGAATTGGATGATAAATATACCTCAATAAATACTTATGTATAAAAAATCATAGATAACAATTGAGATTTTGAAATTATCCTTTACCAAATATAATTTGTTGAATAATATTCCTCATAACAAAATTTTAATTTTATTAATATCATAAAATTCATAATATGTGTCATAAAAATATTCATGGGTAGCATAAACACTACTCAAATGAAATAGATGGTGTATAAGGCATATGTCCTGTAGAAATAAATTAAGACAAAATAATCCCATACCTTTTAGGTATGATTTATTATTTTTGTTAACAAACATCTAGTATAATTATTTAAATAATTTCAATGAAATATTCAGGAATAATAGTAATTTTTATGATATCATATATGATAATATTATCATCCGTTTTTAAGTAATCTTTCAATGTTACTCATTATTCAGATATCAACTACTTTATGTCCGTATGCATGATTTGTCAAATATGTTATGGTTATACTTCTATGTCATAGTTATATCATTTAAAAATTACATTATCATAATATTTATATCATATTTATTCATTATTCAAAATTATATAATCATTCTTTAATGTTGATCATGCAGAATGAATTATAACACATCGTGGAGATGGTAGGTCATATATTCCCACGAGCGATGATATCATTCCCAGAATTCTTGAATGGTATTGAATTTGATGGTGAATAATTTTTCATAATGAATATAGTTTTTTAATAATAATATATAGTTATTATTTCAATGATTATACCCATACATTTAAGGTTAAGGTGAAGAACTGATTACACCATAGCATGGAAATGGTAAGTTGTACGTACACACGTGTTGTGATTTCATTTTTCGTACGATGGATCGATGGTGGAATATGGTTATTTTCTAATTATAATGAAATCACATTATATACATGATATTTGGGTAATTAATTGACAATGAAAAAACTCATTATGAGAATGTATAAGAAGAAGTATGTTTGTATGAATCAGTTGACGATATTACCTCTTCTTCAACGTGCTTCCTCTAAATCTCCTCTTAGAACACCAGATTTGGTCTCTAAAGAAAAAAATATACTATAAAATTTTACTATGCAATTATATAAGGGAAAATTATAGTGGATGGATAGTCTTTAAAGCTAAAATTTAATTGAAGAGTTGAGGGAGGAGGTGCCCTTTTATATTTTAGGTGAGGGGCAATTTTGGGATCTCCAAAAATATTAATTTATAATAAAATGATACCTAACCCATAAACCCACAAAATTTCCCAATTTAGAATATAAGATTATATAGGGTTTTAATATCATCATATAATAAAATTTAGACTAGTTTTTATTTCAATTTAGACCTTATCATTTTAATTTAACACTTAGTTATTCTATTAATTTTGAAATAGGGTAACAATTATTTAAATATTAAAAGGGAAAAATATTTACTTACATGATGTAAATTAATTTATAAATAAATATTTTAGATCAATATAGGCGATATAAAAATAATTATATAGTTTTTAATAAATTTTCAATAATGTAAAATATTTTAATAAAACAATATTTTGAAAAAGGAAAAATAGTGTCAATTTGAATACTATTAAATTAATTGATTTAAAAAAATAAAAAGGTACGATGTTGTACTCTAAATAAATATTTTATTATATCTCTAATATTTCTAGGTAATATAGAAACTTCATTTTACATATCAATTAGATAAAAATATTTTATTTTTAGTTATTTTATTATTAGTAAATAGACATTTCCATTAATAAATCTATTACAAAATCACTAATGTTTAATTATTTAATATAATTATTTTTTGGTTAAGAAACATCTATGATGAAGATAAATTTATTAAAAAATCATAGAATAATTTTATTCAAATATATCTTCGGGAAAATAAATCACTAATAATGGTATACTTATTAAAATATTAATGTGTCAAGTTTAACATCGTGTTAAATAAAATTATATAACTCTCAAAATATCTTATATAAGACTCCAAATGATACATAAAAGTACCATTAAATGATTACGGTATATATATATTCTACCATTAATATTTATTCCTATGTTTTTATCATTTAATGGTTATTATAAATTTAATTAAAATTAGTTTGTTGATTTTTCATTAATTAAATAATTTCATCACCATCAACACATACAATTTAAGGTAAATATTTATTTATTCATAATTAAAAATAAATCACCATGATAAATAGAAATTTTTTATTTTTAATATTAGTATTAATAGTCTAATTTTTTTGAATAAACTTATTTAAAAATGATTTGTTATTTAAAACATGAATGTGACATATTTAAAATTTAATTAAATAAAATATTATAAATATTATAATATCTCTAAAATGGGCCCAAAATATGAAAAAATAAATTTATATTATGAAAATATGTTCATTATGTATACAATTATTAGTTATATCCATCGATACCACCAATGTTTCTCCCTGTGGACACATGACAGATATTAAAGGAAAGGAAAATGACATGTGTGTCTTTATTTGATTTAAATATTATTTAAAAAATTTTCTTTGAAAAGTGTCCCTTAAATGACATAATTGAAATCTTTATATTTTAATGGTATAATTGAATTTATACAATAAAACTATTTTACTTTTTTGGTAATTTTATAGTCATTATAATTTTATTTTTTACCGAAATTATATAATTTACCTTTTTCTGTGGTTACAAAATTTCCCATGGATAACATTCAAATTGGTCAAAAATTTAAGAGAAATAGGTACCAATTTTAGATTTACTAATTCCAAATTTTAGATCCATTATTACAAATTCAAAACAAAGATGTTTTAGAATGAAATTTAAAATAAAAATGATAAAATGTCAAGAAAAATAGATTTTTTGGAAAATGCCCCTTTTAAAATGGAAACTATATTCATAATAAATTCATGTATACAATCATTTTTTAAAATGATAAATTTATAAATGTGAAAAAATAAAAATTTAAAGCCAAAAAAAATAATTTTACTATATAATGGAAAAAAATAATGTTTTCAATAAAAATCCGTATTTTCAAAATTCATAAAAAAAGAAACATATTAAAAAAAATACCTAAAATTCATTTGAACTAAAATTTTATATTCTATATTAAATAAATAAGTTTATTTTGTAAATTTAAATATAAAAAATTTCCAAAAACTAAATTTAAAATGGGTGTGCAATTAAAAGGCATCAAATCTTCTTTAATTCAAAATTTTTTCCTTTATCCAGAAAAATGAATTTGCTCTTATATCATGTCTACAAAATACATAAAATGAATTTTAATCATTTTACTGAATATATTATATATATGTATTTAAATAATAAAACCCATGAGGTGTTATTTTATTATTTTATAGAGTCATTTATTTACATTTATATTGTTTTTTAGAATAAAATTAATAATAATCATAACCCCATTATAATAACTCAATTATAATATCAATTTATTGAATAATAATAGGAAATTCATGAAATAATGTCTATGAATACAACTTGAAATTTTGTGTAATACATTCTAATCATAGGGTTGCATATACTACAACTTAATTTGGTGTTGCATATAGAACATGCTTATCGTGGTGTAGCATATAACATAATACATAGAATGAAAAAAATATATCTCAAGAAAATATTTTACTGTTACATTAAACACCCCTTTAAATGAATTTATCCCTCAAAATATCTATGGGTTATAAAAGGACTATTACTTCAATTTTTCTTTCATATAAACCCACGACATAAAAATTGAAAACTAAAATTTTGTTTTAAAAAAGAAGGTTAGAAATAGAATGGTTACCCATAAATAATCATCACTGGGTTTATACATATGATAACATTGGTGTGAAGTGAAAACATGGATATAGGAGAGAAATATAACTATCATGTTTCGATGGAGAGTGACAGAATATATGTTTATAAAAAATTTAACCATTAGAAAGCCAATAGTCTATGATGATTTAAAGGGACATCTTATTCACTGGATAAGTAGGTATTACAATAAAATTCATTGTTTTCAAGATCCATTTCCTAAATTTAAGGGTCATGGGATGAAAGAGTTCTTCATTACATTACAATCCCACTATTTTTTGTAACTTGAACAATTTCCACTTTACATCTTATTCAAAGTAATGAAGTTGAATTTGTCATTATTTAAGCGTTAGTAGATCATACGTTCAATAAATCGAATGATATGTCATCCCATCAATTTTTATTAAAAACATGATAGAACAAGTTATTAAATATGTATATGTCTACATATGGAAATATAAGACTGTATTCTAAAAAAGATCATCTAAATTTTAAATTAAACATTCCATAAATTTATAACCTTACAATCTATCTAAAATATGAAAATATTAAAAATTAGATAGATGTGACATATGTTTTTTAAATATTTATCACCATATCTCATAATTATGTTCAATGTGGTCACATTCAAAACATGTGAATACCTTAATCTAGTATTCTTGAATCATGGTCATAACTTGAATTACCGTAGAACAATATTAGAAAAATAGATGCTGTAAAAAATTAATACTTTCAACATAAAAATAATCACAAATATTATATATCCCCAATCCATGATATAAATTTTTCCTTATATTAGTTTTTAGGTCATTAATAGTATCAAACATATCATTATCTCTTTATTCCATCATTATGCACATATCATGTGTTTTCGAAAAATATTTTAATCAGTTTTTATGGTTACAGGGTCCATATACTTATGGAAAACCACAATTGACAAATACATATATAATTATAAATTCCGAAATTCTAAAAAATATATTCCACAACATTATTCTGGAATCCCATTACATAAACACTCAATCATTAAAACAATTTTATTCAAACATATCATCTCCAAAAGATATCACATGTGATTTTCATTTTTCGTTGAAATTAAGGTATTTTTGACGTCGATCATCATTGATAAACATTAGATTAAAGCCCTGGTTAGCATAATTCCCCATTTCCTAGTACGTGTAGCATTATGGTGTGGGTTGTGCATTCTCTAAAACCTTTTCTATATTCACATCATTAGCTACCATTATCTCATGACATCGGAAATCAACAACCCGATGACATTATTTTACTCACTTAAAATATTTTCTAGTCCACTGAAGAAAATATCCACCGTGCATCTTTCCACAATTTGAGGATAAGGAATCATTCAACTTCAATTCACCATTGTTTTGAGATTTTCCCATGAATTCCATCATTCATTTCTTGTCAAAACCATGAAATTGATATGTAACACCATCATTTATTTTTACATTGATAGAAAGACACACAATATATTCATAGATACCAATTTTTGTTATAGATAACGACCATAAGTGACTTTGTTTTAAGACATTGAATAAATTTTCAACTTCACATTCATGTAGGATGATAAATTAATAATCATACCTTGGTAGTCTTGTAAAATATTCCTCTTATATACCAAAGGATTCATCATCATTCTGTATAATCTCAACGAACATGTTTTCCTTATTTGTTTGAATAATATGAAGAATGTTGTAATTGTAAGATAATATCTTGAACTCATCCCATTACATGGATTCAATATCATCTTACCGCCTTAAATTCTTAATTTTTGTCCACCATTGGTCCTCTTATCCTTCTAAATGATAAAAATAAAATTTTTTATTTTTATTTATGAATAGTAACAGATAGAAAATATATTTCAATGGTATTCATCCACTATTCAGAAAAAAGATGATCAGAAGACCCATTGAAAGAAGGTGGATGCTGCCTCTTGATAGACTCAACATATTATTGTTTCCTTCTCTGCTCACTTGTAAGTCTAGAATGATTCATAGATTCTATAAGTATAGCGATATGATTTTTCATTCCATCTTTAATAATATTTTGTTCTTCATGAAGAAAATCATTGCATTTCCCATTGCATTGATCGTTAACACAGTTCCATTGGGTTCCATCCATTCTATAAGTCTCAAAAAATATTGTGAGAGGGAAAAATAATTCTAGGATAATGACATAATCAAGGTACCTTTGGGTGAAAACCCTAAACAAGGAGAGTATGTTAATAAATCCAAGGGGAAGGAGGCCAGTGAGATTGTTGATGAAGATCAAATCGGGCACACATATCTCATTAGTCTATGCGCGAAACGGAAATATGAGAAATCAGAACAAAAAGATGTCTCTATTCATTGGAAGAGTTTTGCGGATGTGGAAAAAAATCTAGAGGCTCCTCATTCATGGGTTGTGAAGTGGGTATTTATGGATGAATTATACGAAAGGGTCGGATTGCGCATGTACCAGAGAATCAAGACACTATTGAAGAAAGGCTAAAATTGTGCAAGTTCTCAATCATAGCTCATGTTGTGATTCTAAAAGGTGTGAGGTCATAGAAATTTCATGAGCTTATAGGTAGATTTGTGGAAATCTAAGGCTTCAGTGATTGGAAGTTGACGGCCATGGGGTGTGGGTTTTACCATGTTGTTTCCCCCTATAATGAATTTAAAAGTTGCGCATAGAGTGTGAGATCTGTCCCTTTACATCATGGTTTTATCTTAATTCATGAATGGGATCGTAACTTTGATCCAAGTTCGGTCAAGAACACCTTTGCTCGGGTATGGATTCGTATTCATAATCTAAATTGGCCCTATTGGCACCCTTAAATCTTGTGGGATATTGAATATTCTATAGATAATCCAATCAGTCTTGATAAGAAAACTGATAATCCTAGTTTTGGACACTATGTGAGGATTTTATTGGAATTGGACATGCCAAACACCCTAGTGGAAGAGTTTGTCTTCACCACTAGGGATGACAATGTTAGTATTGAGATAGGATATGAGAGGAAACCAAAGTTTTGTCTCAACTACTATATTTTTGGACACACATTATCTAAATGAAATAGGAATAAGGTCTTCTCTCTTTGCAATATCCAAGGGCATGATGTCAGTAGTTGTTGAAGGAAGAAAATTGATTAGGTATGTTCAAATCCAGATGTTGTTAACAAGGGGCAGGCATGGAATGACAGTGTGGAGGCATAGGGTGTTACATAAGCATCAAATGCTGATAATGTTCCCATTGTTGAGAATTTCAATGGCTCAGGAAATCCATTACAGGATCCCTCTTTGGTGGTGACTTTTGATAATGATGGCAATAATTAACATGCACAAAATAATCTGCTTGACAATACAGATTTTGAGGGTAAAAATGATCCTCATACAGAGGATATTGAGCTTGGTAGTCTCCATGATGCCTCAGCTCTTTCTGGGGAAGCATCAGTTGGACCTGAGAACATTGATTTTCCCAGTAATGAGGGCTCTGGTGACCAGCATATGCAAGATTCAAAAACTCATGAACCCCCTTTAGTAGAAGATCACCAATAGCAGGAACCTACAGATGAATTCTCCCAGATACCGTTATCAAAATTGGTAAAAATAAAACTTCCCACCTTCTTATATATGCCCATTAGTTTTGAGAATAGGTTTATTCCTCTATCGGATGATGATAGTGTATCTACTAAGGTTTGAGATGTACCCAGTAAATCAATGTTTATTGTCGAATCGGACCATAATGAATGCCTATCTATAAGCTATGATGGTCCCTACAAAAGGCAAAGGTCTTTCAATAAATGAAGATAATTTTTTGGAATTTCCAGGGTCTTGGTAATTCTCCCTTGGTCAGAACCCTGAAGCATATTATCATGACCAATAAACCCATGTTATTGGGTATTGCTGATCCAAGAATGAAATTTGAAATATTGATGGCCTTTAATTGGAATGACATAGGTTACTCCCTTACTCCAACCAATCAATAGGAGAATGATAATGAATCTCTATGGGTATTAAAACACAATAGTGACATAATTGATTCTCTTCAAAATGATCAACTGTCTGTTACTCTATTTTTCTGCTTTCAGTCCAACTCTTTTTGTGTGACTTTTGTGTATGCTTTCAATCAGTACATTAGAAGGATACCTCTATGTAACACCTTACTCACCATTTCTGAAAACATTTCTACTATATGGATTCTTCTTGGTGACTTTAATACCATTTTGAGGCCTGAGGAGAAAACTGGGAGCAATTTTCGCAAGGCTTTAGCCAAATACATTTCATTCTACATTGATCATTGTAGATTGTATGATGTTCCCATTTCAGGTGCAGATTTTACTTGGTGCTAAAACACTCTAAATGGGTGGAAGGCAAGTAAATTAGACAGGTGCTTTGTGGATATGTATGAAAGGAGTTATATGATAAAAATTTCTAGTATGACTCTTCATAGACATCATTCAGATCATAATCCCATATTGATTGATCTCTGTTTTAGTAACCTGAGGTCATCACCTTTACCCTTTATGTTCAATAATGCTTGGTTGGTTGTTCTTGGGTGTAGGGAAATAGTATTAGAGGCGTGGAAATCAGATGTATCAGGTAGCTGTTTACACATTCTGACCTCCATGTTGAAAATTGTGAAATGTACACTCAAAGAGTGGAGTGAAAAATCCTTATACAATATTGTGAATGATATTAAAGAGTCTGAATCTCATTTTCTATGTTTTCAGCATAAGAATTTGCATCAGGACACCCCATCTCAAGAAGAGATACATGCTACCTCAAAGCATGATAATCTCTTGACCATTAAAGAAAATCTGGACCGGAATAAGTTTAATTTTATGCGGCTTAATGATGGGGATAGGAGTTCAAGATTTTTTCACTGAATGCATAGGGAAAAAAGGTTAATAGAACTCTTAGGGATTTATAGATTGATGATGAAATGCTCACATCTAAAAATGACAATGCTAATGGTGTGACATGTAATTTTGAAAAATTATATTCTGATTCTGGGGAGAACATCTCAAACAAAATTATTAGATGTGTTGAATATAGTGTGGTTGATAACCCGAAAAAATAGCTCACTGAAACACCTTCTCAAAAGGAAATTCATTTTGCACTTTTCTCTTTAAAGAAGGACAATGCTGCTGGTCTAGATGGTTTTACCAACAAATTATTTATGTTTTACTGTGATATCATTCACATTGATGTGATCAATGCTGTAAAATAATTCTTTCATCATTCCTTAATTCCATTTGGGATGAACTCTAATTTTATTGCTTTGATTCCTAAGAAGGATAATTCCTTGTACGCCAAATACTTCAAGCCTATTGCCTTTGATAACTCTATTCTGAAGGTAATCAGTAAAATAATGGCACTCCGACTAGGTGAAGTTGATAAAAATAATGTCTTTATTAACTTGTTTAGCTTTTTACCAAGGAGAAATATTCACAATTGTCTTTTTACTACATCAGAGTGTATTAATATTATGAAAAGTAATGTCAGGACCCGTGCCGTGACTACCCCAAGCCCTCCTTCCATAGGCCAGGGGCTAGCGACTAGCACCAAGGCATAAATCCCGGTAAAAAGGGAAGGCATTGCCTTTGTAAAGAAAACAAGCACCACAGAGTAAGAAAGCGTAAAGTAAACACTAAGTGAAAACAGAGTACAACTGAAAGTGCGGAAAAGTAAATGGGCCAGTATACAAACCCAAACTGAAAGTAAAGTACAACTCGAAAGGGAAAACAACAACTGTAAAGTAAAAGCCGCTACACCGAGCTGTCCACTGGAAATCCCACCTGAAGGGTGGGTACAAATAGCTCCATTGCTCCTCGGGTCCCACCGTCCGCTCCGAGAACGTCCTGCCCAGTGGTCCACCTCCAGGTACTGTTCTGCTCTGCAAGCCTCAGACATGATCAACTCTGTTCGTTGTCTACATCAAACACAATGTAGTGCGGGCATAGCCCGTGCAGGGGTGAGTATAAGCTACTCAGTAGGGACCCCGAGACCCCTAATGGTCTCCCAAAATCCATAAAGGATAAACCACAAAGGAAGATACAATTATGAAGTAACAACCGACACTGCTTAGGTATATTCCCATACATATACCTAAGTCATCAATTCCAATACGCTCCAACCTCCGAGACCAAGTACAACTCAGTCCACATAGGAAAGTATACGTATTCTACAGAGGAAAGCAAAACGAAATCCGCACAGGATAGCACAACACAATCCACACAGGAAAGTAACAGGATTCAGCTCACATAGGTATACTTCTTCGAAAGACGATAAAGATGATCTCTGATCCATCTAAGTCGTCGGACCCAGGAAGGATCGATAGGTAACTAACCCCCCCAATGACCCACACAGGAACGGGCCCACACAGGACCTGTAGGCGCTTGTTCACACAGGACCGCTGAGCGCAATGACCCACACAGGATCAGACCCACACAGGATCGGGCCCACACATTACCTATAGCACTGATCCACGTAGGATTGCTGAGTGCTGTAGTCGTCGTCTAATCCACCAAGGATCTCTGTACTTTCGTCGTCGCAGTCACAGTAGTAGTAGCAGTAGCAGTAGCAGTCACAGTCGCAGCCAGCACTAGGGTTCCTGCACACAACAAGCTCGTTCGGGAGGGTCCGCTCCACGAGCCGAGAGGCTGATACATCAACTATCACATAGCCCAGAGTTGATGTTTCCAAAAGTTCCGTATCGTCAACAGGAACTCAAAGCTGCAGACGGCGCGTCAATCGGACGCCCGACCTGAGAGTTGTTGGCTTTTTCGTCCCAGGAGCCCGGTTGGTTTTTAAGGAAAAACCAACCCGACCGTACTCCACCTGCATCCAAACCTCGGCCGGAGTATGCCAAAAGATCCATCTCACTAAGTGGAACACAACAAAGCTGACGACACGTCAATCGGACGTCCGTAGCTCAAGATATGAGCATCTCCACTCCGAGGGCCCGGTTGGTTTCGTGTACGAACCAACCCGACCGAACTCAAAGTATTCTGAAACATTGAGTGCAATATACCGAATCGACCATCTCGATCCAAGGATCGCATCGCCGCTGACAGTTCATCAATCGGAGGTCCGTAGCTCAATTTATGGGCAAAAGACCGAAGTCGATTCAAAAACGGGGGGTCCGGGTCCGGGCCGACCCTGCCCGGCCGGCGGCGCGGCCCGGCGCGGCCGCGCGGCCGGGGCGCCACTCGGGTGCCATGCGCGGGGGGAAAAGCCCCCGCCTTCCTCTACTGGCGGCGCGGCTGGATGCCGCGCCTCGGATCAAACGCCCCCCCCCCCCCCACGTGGGGGGACTGCCTTTGAGAAAAAAACGGGGGGGCAGCCTGCCCCCCTTTGTGAAACCGACCCCCCTCATAATGGGGGGCCAAATAACCACCCAGGGGAATTTAATTCCCCCGGTTTTGCACCGTCCCTGCCGGCCCGACCGGGCCGGCCGACTTTTTCTCAACAGGACCGGCATGGGCCGGTCCTCTTCCATCTTCTGGCACCGGCGGCCCGGATGGCCGCCGGTCATCACGTCCCGCTGCGGCCCGGAACCGGCCGCAGCCTTAGTCGTCTGACGCAGTGCGACGGCGCCGTGCCCCTCCGCCGCGGCCCCGCTCCGGCCGCGGCGCCTTCGGTTTTCTTCGACGCGGCGCGACGTCATCGCGTTCATGATAATCTTTCCACGGTGCGGCGTGACGGCTCCGCACAATAATTATCGAATGATATCTGTGTGGTGTGATGGCACCACGCCATAACGTTTCATCCGCAAGAAACATTCAAGAACAAAGGAGGGGGTTTCGGTCGTGTTTGTGCGGTCCGGCCCCCTCTCGTTAGATGATATCACATAATCATTTATCCTCAAGATTTTCATGCTAGAACCAAGAACGAGAATAAATAAATTAAACAACAACAAAACCCTACTTGGTTTCAAGAACGATGATCGTCAACGACCCGCGGAAGACGAGCGTCGTGGTGGTCGGCGTCGCGGAAAAAGGACGTCGATGTCATGAAGCGAGGATTTGAAGCTCTTTGACGGCGATTTCGTTACGGGAAACCGTCGCCGAAGAGATGACGCGGAAGGAGACGTCGTCGGTGTCGCAGGTATGGCGTCGCGGAAGACGGTTCCTGAGAACATGGCGTTCTTCGTCGAAGTCCGAAGAATATGGAGAGAATTCTTCAAAACCTCTCAAGATGGCTAAGGAGACCAACCAAAATAAAATAAGCTAAGGCTTATTTTATTCACACAAATAACAATTTTAATTTCAAAAGTTTGAAAATAAATAACTCAACCCATTTAATAACCAAAGTTGTCAAGTTCATTAATAGAAGAGTTTAAGGGAGTTTTAAGAAAAAGAAGGTGAAGAGTTAGGGTTCGTGTGGGCCCCACCACACTTAATCCTCTCAAGGGAGGTTAAGTGGGTGTGGGTCCCACCCCTAACTCCCTTTGAGAGAAGTTAACCAACAAGTTAAAAATAAAAAGTGTTTCCACATTTTTATTTAACTTCTTATAATTTTTCCCAAAACTAACATTCATTCCACATAAAACGCAACCTCGGAAAAGGTCTCCCTAAGCGAAAAACAGCGCTGCAAGTTCATCGGTGTCCTCAGATTTCAATTCCGAGCACTGGATCAACAGTTAGAAATTCCCGCTCGTTCATTCATTGAACGTACCCGAGCCAAACTTCGGAAATTGATTCCGGGCAATCCGAGCCTCGGAATCAGGTGCCGTCAGAAACCGCTCTCATGTAAAATTCCAAAGAAAATTAAGAAAAAATTTCCCTTGAATTTTATGGGTCTTTACATTACTCCCACCTCAGGGCATTATGTCCCCGTAAAGATAATCAAAAACTAGGGAAACAAATGAGGGTACGAAGCACGCATCTGAGCCTCTCGCTCCCATGTGCTCTCATGGAGGTTCTCATGCTGCCATCTGATGCGCACAAGAGGAATCGATCGCCCACGTAGGACCCTCTCCTGTCGATCCTCTATCTCCACCGGGACCTCCGTAAAAGTCGCCCTATCGTCAACGTCAATCTCCCCATGGTCAATGATGTGCGTCGGGTCGTGCACGTATCTCCTCAGCTGAGACACGTGGAAGACGTCATGAACCCGGTGCAACTGAGGTGGTAGAGACAAGAGATAAACCACCTCACCAATCCTGTTGAGAACCTGGAAGGGTCAGATGAAGCTCGGAGATTACTTACCGCCTCGGCCAAATCTCCGTATACCACGTCGAGGTGAGACCCTCAAGAAGACGTGGTCGCCATCCTCGAACTCTAGTGGCCTCCGCCTCCTATCAGTGTATGACTTATGCTGACTCTGAGCTGTCCTCATCCGCTCCTGGATGACCTGGACCTTCTCTGTCGTGGCCTGGACCATCTCTGGTCCCACAAGTGCTGACTCTCCAGGGTCTGTCCAGCACAAAGGAGATCTACAAGGCCTGACGTACAACGCCTCGTACGGTGCCATCCCGATAGTGGAGTGGTAGCTGTTGTTGTACGCATACTCCACCAATGGTAGGTGGTCCTCCCAGCTACGACCAAAGTTGAGGACAAATGCGCGGAGCATGTCCTCGAGAGTCTGAATGGTCCTCTCCAACTGACCATCCGTCTGAGGGTGAAAGGCTGTGCTCAGACGTAGCTGCGTCCCGAACGCCTCTTGTAACCCCTTCTAAAGCCGGGAAGTAAAGCGAGCATCTCGATCAGAGACGATAGATGATGGCACACCGTGGATCCGCACAATCTCTTGAACGTAGAGACGTCCCAAGATCTCCACTGAGCCCTGCTCTCTGATGGGTAAGATGTGTGCCGACTTGGTGAGTCGGTCAACAATCACCCAGATGGAGTCGTGACCTCTAGAAGTGCGTGGAAGTCCAGTCATGAAGTCCATAGATATCCCGTCCCACATCCACTCCGGGACCTCCAAGCGCTGTACCAAGCCTGCTGGTACCTGATACTCTACCTTCACCTGCTGGTAGGTGAGGCATCGAGAAACGAACTCTGCTATAGCCTTCTTCATGCCCAGCCACCAGTGCTATCGTCTGAGATCCTGGTACATCTTTGCCACTCTAGGATGTAATGCCAAAGGAGAAGTGTGAAACTCTCTCAGCACCTCCTCTCGCAAAGAGACTGGTACCATGGTACGTCCTCTGAAAAGGATGTCGTGCTCTGCTCCAAGGGAGAAACCATCAGGTGCATGTCCCAAGGATATTTGTGCACACCGTGTCTCACAGTCAGCATCCTCACGCCGTGCCTCTCTGACCCGCTGCAGTAGTAGAGGGGTGACTATGAGAGACTGAAGGAAGGCTTCTCCAACTCTATCCACGAAGGATATCTGCAAAGAGGCTAGCTGCTCCGTCGCCTCCTCAAGTAGCTGAATTCCCGTCCTCCTGCTGAGGTCATCGGCTACTACGTTCCCCTTCCCAGGAGTATAGACTATCTCAAAGTCATAGTCCTGGAGGAACTCGATCCATCGCCACTATCTCAGGTTCAGGTCCTTCTGCGAGAATATATACCTGAGACTCTGATGACCAGAAAAGAATGTAAAAAGCTCGCCCATCAGGTAATGTCTCTATGTCTTCAGAGCGAAGACCACTACTGCTAACTCCAGGTCATGGGTAGCGTAGTTCTTCTCATGCGGCCTCAACTGACGTGATCCATAGGCGATCACTGCCCGCTCCTGCATCAGAACACTTCCGAGCCCGGTCCCTGATGTAGTGCAGTAGACTACGTACCCTACTCCCTCCTCAGACAACCCCAAGATAGGTGCGCTGGTCAATCTCTGTCTCAGCTCCTGGAAGCTCTGCTGACATCTGTCTGACGACACGAAGGGTTTCCCCTTCTTCGTCAAAGCTGTGACTGGTGCCGCAACTCTAGAGAAGTCTGGCACAAATCTACGATATTATCCAGCTAGTCCCAAAAAACTCCGAACCACAGTCACGCTCCTGTGTGGCTCCCATGCTAACTCAGCCTCGATCTTCGCAGGATCCACTACAACTCCCGCCTCAGAGATAACATGTCCCAAAAAGTGAACCTCACGTATCCGGAACTATAACTTCGAGATCTTACCATAAAGCTGGTGCTCTCGGAGTGTTTCTAGTACAACTCGCAAGTGATAGGCGTGCTCCTCCTCAGTCGTAGAGTAAATCAGAATGTCGTCGATGAAGACCACTACAAATCGATCGATGTATGGATGAAAGATCCTGTTAATGAGGGCCATGAACACTGCTGGAGCATTGGTTACACTGAAAGGCATAACAAAGAACTCATAGTGGCCATACCAACATCTGATGATCGTCTTCTGCACGTCCTCGTCTCTGACTCTGAGCTGATGATAGCCTGACCTAAGGTCTATCTTCGAGAACCACCGTTCTCCCTTGAGCTGATCAAAGAGGTCATAAATCCTCGGTAGCGGATACTTGTTCCTCACTGTCACCTAGTTCAGGCGACGATAGTCAACAAAAATTCGCAAGCTCCCGTCCGCCTTCTTGGCGAACAATATCGGGGAAGCCCAGGGTGAAACACTGGGTCGGATGAACCCCTTGCCCTGAAAGTCCTCCAACTGTACCCGTAGCTCTCGAAGCTCGGCGTGGGCCATCAGATATGCTGGAGTGGATATCAGGGCTGTCCCGGGGTACAGGTCAATATAAAATTCTACCTCTCTGCGAGGAGGTAGCATAGGAACATCGTCGGGGAAAACGTTCGCAAACTGATCCACCACTGCAGGAAAACCAGGACACCGCATGTCAACTGCTCCAAGGATGAGGCTAGCCAACTAATGAGTGATGGGCTGTACTCTCCTCCGCAGAAGTTCATCTTGTGCTGCAAAGGCTCCCTTATCGCCTGTGAAGGTGAACCTGCTCCCGTCGGTGTGTACACATCGCACCTTGCGCCTAAAACAGTCAATCTATGCATGGACCATAGATAGCCAATCCATGCCCAAGATGATGTCGTAAGGCCTCGATGCTGCTACAAGAAGATCCCAGCCGAAGCTCTCGCCTCCTAGAGTAAGCTCGCACTGCCGGCACCAGTGCGTAATCATTGAGTCTGCTCCCGTAGGAGTCTCTAGCCATAAGGATCGAGCCAACGACTCTGTTGGAATCTCCGAGCTCCGAACAAGGGTAGCAGATATGAAAGAGTGACTCACTCCTGTGTCTATAAGTACTGCAGAAAGGGTGGAATAGACACAGATAGTACCTCGAATCATCTCGGGTGCGCCGTGGTCGTAGGCCTCTGCTGCCTGGAGCTGTGCCTATCTCTGCCCGCCTGCTCCCTGTGGTCGGGGTGGACCTCCTGGTGGTGGTGGTGGCAGAGCCTCAAAGCGTCGCCCACCACCTGCTGCTCGGCCAGCTCCTATGCCTCGTCCGCCTCCTCCCTGCGGACCGCCACGGTCGACCCTCTTCCTTTGCCTCGGTGGTCCCTCAACCGTCTGCTGCTCCTTGGCACGACGGGTCGGGCAGTCACGAGCCATGTGGCCCTGCCCACCGCACGAGTAGTACTGCCTGCCTCTCGAAATACTGGCTCCTCGCTGTGTGCCCCGCACTGCTGAGCCAGTGTCCTGAGGTCGTCAGCCTGAAGGTCTGGTCTGTCTGGACCCCTGATTCATCCGTCGACTGCCTGCTGCAGATGACTCTGCCACGTGCCGCCCTGCGGTGGGTCGCAGCGCTGGTGTAGACTCAGCAAGGAAGCTCTCGATCAAAAGGGCCCGCTCCAGAACTCCTGTCTGAGTCGGAATACTGAGGGATATCCGCGATGCCTTGATCTCGTGTCTCAAACCCTGCTCGAAGGTCCGGGCCCGGAAGAATGGGTCCCGTACCATGTCGGTCGAGTAGCACGAGAGATCAGTAAATCTCACCGAGTACTGAGCGGCCGTCATGCTGCCCTGCCGCAGTTGAAGAAGCTCCTGGATACACACCGCACGAAGGGTGGCTAGGACGAACTCTGAGCGGAAGAGGCTCTCAATGTCCATCCAAAGAAGAGATGCCTCATCGTGCACCTGGAGCATCAAGCTCCACCATCGGCCCGCTGCTGCGTGTAGTAGGCTCGCAGCGAGGATCACCATGAGGGCTGCAGGTGTCCTCACTAGCCTAAAAACTCGTACCACTACCTCCAGCCAGTCCTCTGCTGCCTGGGGGTCCGTCTCCCCACGGAACCTAGGCGGTTTCTTGCGCTGGAACTCGTGCAGAGCTCCAAGGGGACGTGCATCGTCAGTAACTGGTGCTGGAAGCATCGGTGGCTCGACGGATAGAGCTACCGCCGGTTCCACTACTGACAAAGGGCCCTACACCGAGGCCTCGTCGCTCGGTGGGCTATCGTCACGCTCGACTCTCGGAACCCTAGCTGGCTGCCATCGTGGGGCCATCCTGAAAAGGAAACAGGTGCGCCACGGTCAGAACAGTATACCTGGTAAGCTGATATGAAGTAATCACAAAGAAAACTTTGAAACACACACGCAATCAATGTTTTCGTGCATTATGTCGGAAATCAGTAGTCAGGGTCCTAGTGTACGGATACGTCAGCCGCCGCACCAACACTGGACTCCCTGGACTGATATCCACACTCAATATGCTAAACATTATTGCTTCACATAGAAAAGATCAGAGTTCGCGGTAGAATCGAACTTCTTTGATTCCAATTTGTCACGACCCGTCCTCGGGGCCCGTGCTGTGACTACCCCAAGCCCGCCTTCCATAGGCCAGGGGCTGGCGACTAGCACCAAAGCGTAAATCCCAGTAAAAAGGGAAGGCATTTCCTTTGTAAAGTAAACAAGCACCACAGAGTAAGCAAGATGAAAGTAAACACTAAGTGAAAACAGAGTACAACTGAAAGTGCGGAAAAGTAAATGGGCCAGTATACAAACCCAAACTGAATGTAAAGTACAACTCGAAAGGGAAAACATCAACTGTAAAGTAAAAGCGGCTACACCGAGCTGTCCACTAGAAATCCCACCTGAAGGATGGGTACAGATAGCTCCAATGCTCCTCGGGACCCGCCGTACACTCCGGGCACGTCCTGCCCAGTGGTCCACCTCTAGGTACCGTTCTTCTCTGCAAGCCTCAGCCACGATCAACGCTGTCCGTCATCTGCAACCAACACAACGTAGTGCGGGCATAACCCGTACAGGGGTGAGTATAAGCTACTCAGTAGGGACCCCGAGACCCCTGAAGGTCTCCCAAAATCCACAAAGGATAAACCACAAAGGAAAATACAATTACGAAGTAACAACCGAAACTGCTTAGGTATATGACCATACATATACCTAAGTCATCAATTCCAATACGCTCCAACCTCCGAGCCCACGTACAACTCAGTCCACACAGGAAAGTATACGTATTCCACACAAGAAAGAAAAACGAAATCCACACAGGATAGCACAACACAATCCACACAGGAAAGTAACAGGATTCAGCTCACACAGGTATACTTCTTCGAAAGACGATAAAGATGATCTTTGATCCATCTAAGTCGTCGGACCCACGAAGGATCGATAGGTAACTAACCCCCGCAATGACCCACACAGGATCGAGCCCACACAGGACCTGTAGGCGTTGGTTCACACAGGACCGCTGAGCGTAATGACCCACATAGGATCATACCCACACAGGATCGGGCCCACATAGGACCTGTAACACTGATCCACGTAGGATTGCTGAGTGCTGTAGTCGTCGTCGAATCCACCAAGGATCTCCGTACTGTCGTCGTCGCAGTCACATTAGTTGTAGCAGTAGTAGTAGCAGTCACAGTCGCAGCCAGCACTAGGGTTCCCGCACACAGCATGCTCGTTCGGGAGGGTCTGCTCCACGAGCCGAGAGGCTGATACATCAACTGTCACATAGCCCAGAGTTGATGTATCCAAAAGTTCCGTATCGTCAACAGGAACTCAACGCTGCAGACGGTGCGTCAATCGGACGCCCGGTCTGAGAGTTATTAGCTTTTTCGTCCCAGGGGCCCGGTTGGTTTTTAAGGCAAATCCAACCCGACCATACTCCACCTGCATCCAAACCTCGGGCGGAGTATGCCAAAAGATCCGTCTCACCAATAGGAACACAACAAAGCTGATGGAACGTCAATCAGACGTCCGTAGCTCAAGATATGAGCGTTTCCGCTCCGAGGGCTCGGTTGGTTTCGTGTACGACCAACCCGGCAAAACTGAAAGTATTCTGAAACTATGATTTCGATATACCGAATCGACCGTCTCGATCCAAGGATCGCATCGCCGCTAACGGTTCGTCAATCGGAGGTCCGTAGCTCAAGTTATGGGCAGAAGACCGAAGTCGATTCGAAAACGGGGGGTCCGAGTCTGGGCCGACCCGGCCCGACCCCCCCATGGGTCAGCCCGAACCGGGTCGACCTAACCCGGGTCTGACCCGGCCCGGCCGACGGCGTGGTCCGGCGCGGCGGCATGGCCCGGCACGGTGGCGCGGTCCGGTGCGGCGGCGCGGCCCAGCGTGGCGGCGCTGCCTGGGCGCCGCTCGGGTGCCATGCGCGGGGGGCAAAGCCCCCGCCTTCCTCTGCTGGCGGCGCGGCTGTATGCCGTGCCTCAGATCAAACGCCCCCCCTCACGTGGGGGGCCTGCCTTTGAGAAAAAAACGGGGGGGGGGGGGGGGGCGCCTTCCCCCCTTTGTGAAACCGGCCCCCCTCATAATGGGGGGCCAAATAACCGCCCGGGGGAATTTAATTCCCCCGGTTTTGCACCGTCCCGACCGGCCCGACCTTGCTTGCCGGCTTCTTCTCAACAGGACCGACATGGGCCGGTCCTCTTCCATCTTCCGGCACCTGCGGCCCTGCTGGCCGCCGGTCATCACGTCCCACCGCGACTCGGAACCGGCCGCGACCTTAGTCGTCCGGCGCGGTGCGACGGCACCGTGCCCCTCCGCCGCGGCCCCGCTCCGGCCGCGGCGCCTTCAGTTTCCTTCGACGCGGCGCGACGACGTCACGTTCATGATAATATTTCCACGGCACGGCGCGATGGCGCCACACAATAATTGTCGAATGATATCTGTGTGGTTCGACGACACCACGCCATCATGTTTCATCCGTAAGAAACATTCAAGTACAAAGGAGGGGGTTTCGACCGTGTTTGTGCGGTCTGGACCCCCACTCGTTAGATGATAGCACATAATCATTTATCCTCAAGATTGTCATGCTAGAACCAAGAACGAGAATAAATAAATTAAACAACAACAAACCCCTACTTGGTTTCAAGAACGATGATCGTCAACGACCCGCGGAAGACGAGCGTCGCGGTGGTCGGCGTCGCGGAAAAAGGACGTCGATGTCGTGAAGCGAGGATTCGAAGCTCTTTGACGGTGATTTCTTCGCGGGAAACCGTCGCGGAAGAGATGACGCGGAAGGGGACGTTGTCAGTGTCGGGGGTATGGCGTCGCAGAAGACGGTTCCCGAGAACGTGGCGTTCTTCGTCGAAGTCCGAAGAAGATGGAGAGAATTCTTCAAAACCTCTCAAGACGGCTAAGGAGACCAATCAAAATAAAATAAGCTAAGGCTTATTTTATTCACACAAATAACAATTTGAATTTCAAAGGTTTTAAAATAAACAACTCAACCCATTTAATAACCAAAGTTGTCAAGTTCATTAAAAGAGGAGTTTAAGGGAGTTTAAAAAAAACAGAAGGTGAAGTGTTAGGGTTCGTGTGGGCCCCACCACACATAATCCTCTCAAGGGAGGTTATTTGGGTGTGGGTCCCACCCCTAACTCCCTTTTGGAGAAGTTAACCAACAAGTTAAAAATAAAAAGTGTTTCCACATTTTTATTTAACTTCTTATAATTTTTCCCAAAACTAACTTTCATTCCGCATAAAACACAACCTCGGAAAAGGTCTCCTTAAGCGAAAAAACGGCCTTGCGAGTTCATCGGTGTCCTCAGATTTCAATTCCGAGCACCGGATCAAAAGTTAGAAATTCCCGCTCGTTCGTTCACTGAACGTTCCGAGCCAAACTTCGGAAATTGATTCCGGGCACTCCGGGCCTCGGAATCAGGTGCCGTCAGAAACCGTGCTCTTGTAAAATTCCAATGAAAATTAAGAAAAAATTTCCCTTGAATTTTACGGGTCTTTACAAGTAAATTTCAACATTGTAGCATGGCTCTGAAGGTAGAAATATTGAAGGCTTTCAATAAAATAAGGTGGGACTTTATCTTCTCAATTATTAAGATTCATGGATTTTTAGAGAAATTCATTGGTTTAGTCTTTCCTGTATTGAAAAGTGATAGTCTGTACATTCTTGTAAATTGATACCCCATGGGGTTCTTTTAATGTACTAGAGGGGTCACGAAGGTGATCCTTTATCTAGGCTTGTGTTTCCTATGGCTGAGGATTATCTAAGTGTGTGTCTTCATGACCCTGTCAACAGTGGTATATATCAAAAAATGAGGGCAGGAAGGAATTATTTTGCTCCATCACATTTATTCTATGATGATGACATACTCTTGTTTGGTAAGGCTAACAGAAAAATAGTCTCTTGTATTAAGAACATCTTCTCACATTATGAAGCGGTTTCAGGTTAGGTAATCAGCTGGAATAAATCCTTTGTTGTTTTTGGTGAAGCAATTAGAATCTTGAAGCAAAAAATGGTTGCTCATAGACTAGGTTTAAAAAGAGGTACACTACCCTTTAATTATCTTGGGATTCATTTTTTGGGGGAAGGGTGAAATGTGCACACTTAGAGGGTATTGCTTTGAAAATTACCAATCAATTGGCCAGCTGTAAAGGACATATCATGTCCTAGGATGGGAGAGTTTTCCTTGTCAACTTTTTTATCACTTCTATGTTTGTCTACTCCATTTCTTTTTATAGATGGCCTGTATCTCTTCTTAAGGAACTGACTAGAATGATACGAAACTTCATTTGGACTGGATCAACTCACCAGAGGAAACTTGATACTTTTTCCTAGAAAAACTGTATTAAGACAGTTAACATGAGAGGAATGGGTATTAAGGATATCAAATTATTTAATAATGCACTCCTTCAAAAATTCACTTGGAGGCTTCTCTCTAATCCTAATTTCTCTCTAGAATTTCTGGTTGACATGTTTTTTTATAGACTACAAATCAGAAAGTGTGTCTATCTAATATCCTCTGTGTGGTCTTCAATAAGGACTGTATATTCAAATATCATGTCTCAATCGATATGGATGGTATGTCCTGGTTCTCATCTAAATTGTTGGAGTATTCCTAGTAATATTCATATGGAAATTACTAACTATGAATATGTTGATACTTACTCATTAATATGGAATCCTTATCTCAATGGTTCCCTTTCCAGTCAGTATTGCTATATTCTGCAATGTGGTGTGAATTCTGCAATCCCTTCATGGGTAGGAGGCTTTCGTCGACCCTACAAACCACCAAGTGATTCTTTGTCAATCTGGATAATTTGAAAAAAACAGACATCCTATTCAGTGTGTGTTGTAGCTCAAAGGCTTCAATATGGCTTCGGTATGTCACTTTTTCATTAACAATGATGAATCTATTTCACATATATTTTTACAATGTGTGTTTTCTACTCACCTTTGGAATTATGTGCAATAAACATTCCACTGCTGCCTTGATTTCTCCCCATTTGAATCACTGCTCAGTTCAGCCCTTAAGATTGATATCAGTGATCAAGTGAAATATTTGTTTATTATTACTATTGTATCTGTTTTCCCTTTTATCTAGAAATCCCGTAACAATATTGTCTTTAAAAATGTGAAGCCTTCTTTCCGGGATGGTGTTCTGGTGGTACATCGAAGCATCATACTTGATTTAATGATTCAAACTAGTTCTATGAATAATGATGTATCTGATTTTGTACTCTTGAGAGCTCTTAGTGTTCATCATAGGGAATGGAAGACTATAATGGTCATGTACATTCTATGGATTCCACCAATTTCTAAATGGATGAAAGTGAATGTTGACGGGGCGGCCTCTAGTGCACCGGGTCCTGCTGGATGTCGTGGCGTTTTCAGACCTCATCGAGGATTCATTAAGGGATATTTCTTTAATTATGTTGGGTGTTCTCATGCGATTGAGACACAACATTGGGCTATGATCAATGCTATCAGGTATGAGGGGAATTATAATTAGCATAGTGTTTTGTTGGAATTAGATTCCTCTGATGTTGTGCAGATTTTGAAAGATCAATCTCAGAATGTTCCTTGGAGGATGATGTCTACTTGGATATCCTGCCTTAGTCTTGCTGAGTGCTTATTCCTAGATGTCTCTCATGTTTATAGAGAAGCTAATCAGGTTGATGATGCTCTCTCCAAAAGGGAGATCATGAAGTTTAGTTCCAGTTTTTCATTTGTTCTGCTCGTCTATTGTGACAGTTTGGTTTGCAATGACTGGGAATGTGCTTTGTATACACGGCTATGTAAGGCTTCCTATTTCTGAGTCACTTTGTACTGTTTTTTCATTTTTATAATAGTTTTTTGGGGCATTTTTCTGCCTCTCTCTTGAACCGTTTGGCTAATAAATCATAATGGAACACAAAACATGATAAAATAGAATTGGAATAAAACATGGAATTATGGGAAAAAATAATCATATAAAATCATTTTCATATTAGCCAAGTATCATTGTGAATACCATCATAGCGGAAAATGTCTACTACTGAACTGAGTTCACTCCATGTTCCAAACCACTATTACTGAACCTTAATTACTTTTTGTTATAGTCATGTCTATCTAATGAGTTATAAATATTTACCGAATGCATTAGAGGGAGTAATATGTCCCAATATCACACAATTAAATCTTTACTATTTTCTCCACAGAAACATAAATCATTTATTATTGCATAACCCAATGAATAAAATTGATTTCTTAAACATTATTCCATCATAATCCACCTAAAACAAATGGATTCAGTAAACAAAATTCTATCATAAACAAAATAAAACCATAGTAATAATTGTTATAGAATCATAACCCTATTTAAATAATGCCATATTATGGGGAAAATAAGTTTTATATAACACTTGAAATTAATTCGTGAAGAAAATAACTTTTTTTATTCAAAAACATTTTCTTTTCTCAAAATGCCACAAAATTTTAAAAGGAATGAATTTATTTTCAAATACACATAAATCATATAGATTAATATTCATGGAAATAAGAGGTTATGAAAACATAAAAATCTATTCTTTCTATATAAGATACAAAACACTGTCCTATTACTATTGTCAAAAAAGTAAAAAAGTACCATGTATTGAATAACATCAAAAGATTTCTGTCATACCATGTAGTAAAAGTTCACTAATGGTTAAAATTGACATTACAAATTTTTATTGGAAATAAAATATTAGTACATACTTAGGAAACATGTATGTGGATGATTAATATACCATTATAAATACATACATGTAAAAAATCTCGGATAATAATGATATTGTGAAATTATCCCTTACCAATTATAATATGTCGAATCGTAAGGATCATAAAATAATGAAATTTATATTCATATCATATGATTCATCATAATAATTATAAAAACATTATTGGTATTTATAAACAACAATCGAAATAAATTGTTTGGGTATATATCATTTGTCCCATAAAAATAAATTGAGACAAAATAATGCCTTAAATTTTAGGTCTAATTTCTTTTAAATGCATATGAACTTCCTATATAATTATTTATATAATTTAATTGAATTATTCCAGAATAATATTTATTGTTATGATATCATATATGATCGTATTATCAACCGTTTTGTTTTAATATTTCATTTTTACTCATTATTTAGATATTAACTACTGTATGTCCTTACGCATGTTTTGTCGAATAAGTTTTGGTTCTGCTTCTTATGTCATAGTAATATCCTTAAAATGATATTAACATAATATATACAATATTTATTCCTTTTTTACATTTATATAATCATTATTGAATGAATATCATGTATATTGAAACACATCACATTGTGGAGATGGTATGTCGTATGTATGTACTAGCGATGATATCATTCCAATAATTGATGAATGTTATTGAATTGGATTGTGTATAATATTTCATAATTATTATGAATCTATAATAATAATATGTAGTTATTTTTTCTATCATTATACCCAACTAAGTAAGGTGAAGGCTGAAAAAATTTACACCACAGCGTGGAGACGATAATTCGTATGTTGGCACTCGTGGTGATTTCATTTTGTGTAGGATGAATGGAAGGTGGAATATGATTGTTTCATAATTATAATAAAATATTAATAGATAATTGATACTGGAGTTATTTCATTATAATGAAACTACCAATGATGATGATTTAAAATAAGAATATTTTTTTGAAATAATCGGTAGAGAAGATCATATCTTCTTCGACGTGCTTCCTCTAAATCTCATCATAAAACACTAGAGTTGGTCTTGGATGAAACCAAGAGCCTGTAGAATGTAAATAAAAAATTTTATAAGGGAAACTGGTATGGTATTTACCTGATTTTAGTCTCAAAGTAATGTTAAGAGTTGATAGAAGAGGTTCCCCTTTGTAATTGAGGTGAGGGGTACTTTTCGGATCTCCAAAAATATAAATTTATAATAAAATAATAACCTACCCAAAAAACCTCCAAAATATACCAATTTCGAAGATAAGATGATATAGGGTTGTAATATCACCATCCAATAAACATCATATAACTCTTTATTTCATTTAAACCTTATAATTTTAATTTAACACATAGTTACTCTTTTTCATTTGAATTAGAGTAATAGATATTTAAATATTAAAAGGTAAAATAATTGATTATTTTATGTAAATTAAATCATAAATAAATAATATAGATATTTTTATAACATATAATTTTTCTTATATATTTTTAAAAAATGTTTTATTATTTTTAAATAATTTAAGAAAACATTGTTTTGACAAAACTACAATAATATCCATTTTGACCCAATTCAAATCGTTGGTTTTTAAGAATATTTTGATACTATTTTACCCTCAAATAAATATTTCATTATATATATAATGGGGTTATCTTGTTTATAAAATTCATTTGACTTATTAATTAGCTAAAATTATATTTATTTTAGTATTTTTAATAAGATTAATTTGTTATTTTCTTTATTAAAATAATTAAGAAATTAGTATTGTGTAATTATTTAATATAATTATCTGTTCGAAAAAAAATTAGAAATAAAATTCTATGATGAATATAGATCTAAAAAATTTACTTATAATACTTTTAGTCAAATATAGTTTTTAGAAAACAAATAATTTAAAATGATAAACTTATTAAAATTTAAATGTGACTAGTTTAACGTCACCATAAATAAAGTAATATAACGGTCACAATATCATCTATAAGTCACAAAATGGACCATAACTATACCCTTGGATTCTTATGGTCTAGATATACTCATCCATTTATATTTGGGAAAGTGTTTGTGTCTTTTAATGGATATTATAATTTTTATATTTATTTTTGATTTTTCATCCATCAAATAATTTCTACATCATAAAAATATAAATATTTAAGGTAATTATTTATTTCCTAAAAAAATAAAATAAATTACCCTAATAAATAAATATATTCTATATTTAAAAATATAATTTCTAGCCAAATTTATCTTCTGTATTACATTATTTCAAAAATAATTTAATATTTAAATCATGAATGTGACATCTTTAAATTTTCATTAAAAACAATATTTTAAATACAATAATATCTCTTAAATGGCCCAAAATGGAAAAGAATTCATATTAGAGAGATATGATTATTAATACAAAATTTACCACCTAGATTCGTTGATACAAACCTTTTTTCCATATGTGGACACATAATTTATTTTAAAGAAAAAAAATGATAGTTTGGTATTTCTTTGATTTAAATATTATTTACACAATTTTCATTGAAAATTATCTTTTAAATGACATTATATAAATCATTAATTGTTAAATATCTTATTAAATTCCTAAAATAAGTTTTTTTCCTTTGTTTTTTTTTCATTTTATTGTCATTATAATTTTATATTAGACATAAATTTCCCAATTTACCAATTATTATGGTAACAAAATTTATCATTTTTACTATTCATATTGGTAAAAAATAAAAGGGACATACTTATAAAATTTGGACCTCATGAATCCAAAATTTGAAAAAATTCAAAATTAAAAAAACAAATGTTCCAGAAATAAATTTAAAATAAAACTTGTAGAATATTACGAAAATATATTTTTTGGAAAATGTCGCTTTTTAATTGGAAAATGTTTTTATAATAAATTCAGGCTTAAAATAATTATCAAAATACTAAATTAGATAATAATGAACTAATTAAAATTTAAAACTAATCCAAAACATAATATTACTATATAATTACTTTAAATGAAAATAATGTTTTCTATAAAAAGCAGTGTTTTCATTATTCATAAAACACTGAAAACTATTAAAAAAATACCCAAAATTGAACCAATGACAATTTTTATATTATGAAATAACGGAATAATTTTATCTTTTCGAATTTAATAAAAATTGTTTCAAAAACTAAATTTAAAATGGGTCCTCAATCAAAAGGAAGAAAAACAACAATTTAAAAAAAAATACTGCTTAAAAAAATGAATGTGTTCTTATATCATGTCTAAATAATATATGATGAATTTTAAACCTTATAATTATCATATTATATATATTTTCTATTTAATAAAATACATCAATAGTGATTAAATTAATATAGACACTCACTTATTTTCATTAAAATAGTTTTCATAATATAATTAACAATGTTCTTATTCACCGTATTAATGACTATGTGAAAATATCTATTTTTTCACTAATACTAGGTCTTGCATGAAAGGAATTTTATAAAAAGAACGTGAAATTGTGTGTAATACAAGCCAAGAATAGTGTTTTGTATACTAAAAACTAATATACTATTGCCTATAGGACAAGATTATATTAGTCTAGCATACAAAATATTACATAGAAAGCATAAATAAATAAATAAATATATATATATTTAATTAAAATATTGGGGTGTTACATTTTTTGAATATTGAAACTATATAATACGAAATGTAATGTTATATGATGATTTATTTGAAACGATATGATTTTCTATTTCTCTACTGATTTGTCGAGATCATATAACTAAGTGTATTTAGTGTAATATTTAGGATAATCACGTTATGAATTTGAACACCCTCGAATGAATTGATAATGAAAAATCTAAACAAAATTGAAACATGATTATCCTAAATTTTATATATATAAATACTATTCATCTATACCCCAAGTAAAAACTACACACCTCTTTCTCCATGATAACAAATTTTCGAAGCATGATGATCATATCGACAGAATCGTGAATACATTAATGAAGAAAACAATTTGTTTGGTGTGTATGATTTTTATTATAAATTTACAATTGAATATGGATTTGATTTAATAATGACATATGATTTAAATAAATTTTTTATTTAATTGTTATTTGAAATTTTTTACATCCACTAAAATACTAGAATGTTTTGTTTTAAATATTCAGATGATATGTTATGCCATACCCTTTTTTATTTAAATTAAAATCAGGATTTCATTTATTATTATGGAATCGATTATGTTACGTATGGGGGTCCTTAATATAATTTATTTTTCACACCATACCTTTTCAGTGGTTCAATTTTAGATTTTATCATTTTTAGTCCCACCAAATGGGATGATCCACTTTGAGGTGGTGGCTATTCTTGATCTATTGGACAATGGAGTGAGGATGTGACCCATGGGGATGTGATCCAATTTATACATTGTATGTTTGAGTTTTATCTTGGTGTTTGATCAGAACATTATTGATGTACTACATTTGTGTTTTATTATACTTGTTTTTATAGAACATTCTTCCCATGGAGTGTTTAGAATAGATACATGTAATAATTTAACTTCAGATGATTGGTGGAAAATGTGTTCCATCATTTCTCATCTGTTATTCCATATGATAGTTTCCTATCCATGGGGATTTTTAATAACCATCATGACATTCTATAGATGTCTCATGTATATGGGTACCATAATATATGGTATGGTTTATGAAAAATTGGTATCAATGGTTCAGGTTAAGAATCTTACCATGACGTTAGTATGTACATTGGTATGATTTTTATGGGATTAAGAGATAGTTACGAGTATGTTCTAGGACAACCCTCATCTTAATGATCCCTAAGTCACTATGGGAGTTTGGGAAAGGCATATTGAGGAATAATTTGATCATTTTTTAGCCATTTTCTTTCTTAGGATTTGGGTGTGTTGAAATTCAAATCATGATATATTATCTCATGGGACTGATATTCTAGTTTATATTCTTCTGTTGATGATCTATGAATCGATTAGATGTTTTAAATGTTTTTCTTCTAAGTTTTTTGTATCATCGTGCCTCATAGAAGATATATGAATGCAATATTGGGAGATTCACTTGGTGAACCAATATTTGTAGATCATCCCATAGAGTAGAATCTTGATCATATTGTTCTATGAGTTGTCCAGGATCTATGATAAGGACATTCTCTGATTCACTTCCAGTATCATATTTTAGAACATCATAAGGTTGTTTCATACAAATTTGATTTGTTTTTCCTTCCATATAGTCAATCATTATTCCAATTATCTTGTGATCTCATGTAAGTAAATATTTGTTGAGAAATACAGAGAATATATATGATTTCATGGGAGTTAATAATTCAAAAAATGTGAAATGAGTCTCTTTTAAGAAAGAATAAACTTTCATGAGATGGTGTAATATTAAGGTAATGGTGAGGAAACATGATGTTTTATATTGTAAGTGCATTATTGTGGTTTTAAATGATCAGTTCAATTTATAATCTATCTTAAATTCTATGGAAATATATTTTTTTCAACCTTTATCAGGATGAATGGAAAGTGATGGAGTATTCACTATGCTTATCCATGATTGTGCAGGTATCACATGATATTATATAGCATAAGATGTTAAATACTCGACAGTTTGATATATGACCTAGATCAAATATCAAATCTTAGTTTTTCTAACCCATATTCACTTAATTTGCTGATGTACTAGATCATGATTTGGTGTTTTAACTTGACTTGGTTAGTATGACAAGGTTGATGGGTGTTCCCTTTTAAACTAGTCGAATTATTTTTAGTTCCTTTAATGTAAATAGGAATAACAATGAGTCTCATGGAAGATATTGATATTAGGGCTACAATATAACTCCTACATTTCCCAAAAAATTCCCTCTTACTTTTTTCTAATGTTTTATATCTGGGAATTCAAAATGATTTTTCACAAAAGTAACAAATATATGCAGTGCCTCCTTACTCTAAGGTCACTTATATAAATGTTATTATATATTTTATTCCCAACACAGTATAATGGGATCATTATCACATAATAGCGTTGTGGATAAATCTGATGCTTCATGAAAATAATGGTTCCAACCACATGAATATAGAAATAAAATTTTTCATTCTATGGAACATTCTACAAAAGAAGTGGATATGTGTCTAGCGATTGTGAGAGGTATCATTAAAATAGATTATTATTTAGGGACAAATTTATTTGATACTACTACACCTCATTCACTTATATTGATTTGTATTTTATAACTCATTAATCATTATATATATATTTTTTATGTGGTGGATATTACCACACCCATTAGAATAAAGAGAGGGAATGGTATTTGATATCATACTTAGGTTTTCTATCTTTAAGGATTGAAAATTTCTGGGACATTCTAGTTCTCAAAATGAAACATGTTTATGTCATATTCATAATGGATAATATATATACTAATAATTCTTGAAATTGTTGTTGTCTTAAATGTGTCTACATTACTGCACCCAGTAGGGAGTCTCATCTCATTCTTGGAAAATTGTAGTGACGGTTGAGTAGTGAAAACAATTCTTTTCCATAGTTGTGTAATGTAAAATAAGTTTTTTCTTTTCATCTTGAGTGGGTTTCTTTTACTTATTATCGCCCTCCATATTCCATCTTGTTCCATGATGCAATTCCTTTTGATTTCAATGGATTACCACTGATAAGAGAGGTAATTTTTTCTATTTATTCTATTCTTGGTCCATAATGAATGTTTATTCCTTACTACTCTATAGCACAAAATTAAATAGAAGAGTTGAACAATCAATTATGTGATCTATTATAGAATGTATTTATAAGCTTAGTGTGTCCCCTTGGATAATTTATGTTATCTTTTTTAAGATAGTTATTGGAACACTTCACCTATGTATTGATTGAAAAAAAACTCAACCATGAAATGGTAGTGAACAATTATATTTTTAATGGATTTATGATATATATTTGACCAAATTGGAGTAGGAGAAGTGGTTCTTAATGATTGATCATCAAGATTTTTATTACCACGTGGGAATAAAATAATGAGAAATTCCTAAAACCACCATCTGGAGTAGGTATGTGAATTGTGTGTATGTTTTCATTCCATTGGGTTTCTACAGTACTCCTATAATATATATTTATTTAAGGAGGACAATATTTAATGATTATCTTGGATCATTCATGGTGGTTTTTTGGATGAACTACACGTTTACATTTAGTCTACTGTAGGATCATGTTCTTCATAAGAGAGTTGTTTTGTTTTTTTTGAAAAAAACTACTATATTCCAAGATATTAAAATGTGATTCATGGAGAAAATAAGTGATGCAATTGGGCCACATGGTCTTAGATCATGGTATCTTAGTTGATCATGAGAATTTGATAGATGTTTTAGCTTGGGAGAAATGGGGTAATTTCTTCATGATAAGATGATTCGTTGGTATAATGGGGGTATTATCTCTAGTGTGTAAAGTATTTTTTGATGTTTTCTTCTCCAATTACTACTCTAACCTAGAATGGAGTAATTTTTATTAGGAATAAAACATTATAGATTTCATTTGTTGGGATGAAATGTATCTTGAAATACACATTACTGTTGACTATTATAAAGGCCAAAAATATCTATAATGACTTTTTTGACATATGAGGTTCAGAGTTTGGCTACGTTCTTATACAAGGTGTTCATGTGGTATCCTATGGATCTCAGAAAAATTTTATAGATGAGTAGAATTTTCAAAACCATGAACATGAACTCACTACACTAATGAAATTGATGAACATATGGTGATATTAAATCTTACTTAAAAGGATTACTATGTATTCAAACCACATGATATTGAGTTATATCTTTTTACAAAATGATCTAATTCAATTCCATAGGTATTCGGTGGAGTAGATAGAATAATTTGATTTTAAAATTTTCTATACTCAAGGGAAGGGAAATTTCATTGAGGATGATTTTATGTAGAAACATCAAACATAATCCATTAAATAATCATCAAAATAGTTGAACATGATTTCTATATTTTAAAGTCTCATTTGTTATTCCCTAAGGAATAGACAATGGTTTCATTGGAAGTTGTTTAGGTGAATTCCAATATTCATGAGATGATTCTTTAGGAATAGATTCTTGATTATGGATTCCATAAAAATAGTCGATATCTTTATGATGGGAAGACTATTTATATATGGTTGTTCTACATGTAGGGTATTGTATGTTTTCAAAATAGATTTGATGTGTCGTTATCTATGAGAAAATTTCTAATGGGGGATTGAAAAAATTTAAAAGTTGGTTATACTCCCAATAACTGTAATGAATATATAATACATGTTTTAATGATTCTGGTTGCTAGATATGATAAATAAAATCATTGAAATTGTTTCACGCTGTTATAAATCACAACCAGTTAGGGGTCATCATAAGAAAACTTAAATATTTCTCTATACCCTTCCAGTTTTATAGCGGAGGAGGGGAGATATATCTATGTAATTTTTTTTAGAATTTTATATACCCATAAAAAGAATAATGTGAAAACGGTTGTGATCAATCGGCTGACCATATCATATCACATCACATTCGCGATACAACCAGACTTGAGGTGGCTGGAAAATACTATGTTAAATAATTTTTTTATTGCATATAGTTCCATATGAAATAGTGTGGGATTAAGATACCCATTTTACCTCTCATTTATAGAGAGGCATTTAAGAGGTAATGGTATCTACAATTAGTTTTATTATGGAATAACATACACAGAAAGATCATTCGAGAGATAGAGAAATATTGATTTTTCTGGACATTATTCATGCCTACATCATAAATTTTTGTGGAGATTATGATGACTATTTGAGACTTTTTTATTTCAATTATAATATCAGTTACCAATATTCAATAATAATGTATTCTATTGTGGAACTTTAAGGAATTCAAAGTAAATATCCATTGTGTTGTTTGGAGATTGGTAAAATTTCTTGGCTTGGACAAATCGTGGTTTAAGAGGTGAAAACAAAGATTTAGTATATTTTTCCAAGAATGTTGAAACCATAGGTCTATTATAATTTCTATACTAATCATCACTGTAGATAATTGTAGTAATTTTTTTTGTGACATTGTATTCTTGAGAGTTTCAACATTGTTGGGTCACCAACATATTCTGATGAATGGGAAGCTTTCTAATAGTTTTGTAGGACTTATGGTTGTTGAGAGGATGGTAAAAGTGGTGTCAAATTTATAGATTTCACCATATTAGATATCAACACATACTGTGTTCCATATATTGCATCATTAAAAGTATCCATCTAACCCGTATCATGTCTTTAACTATGTTGAACTTGATGGTGAGTCTTATTTGTCTATGTCTATGTATCCATTTAGGAATGTTGATTTAGAGAAAAAACTATTTCATGGGATTATGTTACATTTGTTTTGTGTGTTATTAAATTGTTGTATTAATTCTCATGATAAATGGGAACATGAGGAACAAATGAGAGAATGGTATCCGTAAATAATTGAAGTAGAAATTTCATGATTTTTTTGGGGAATGAATTTTTTTGTGGAGCTGAGGTTGTATCATTCACATAGAAATATTTAGGTGCTCCTCCAAACATGTTTTGATAATAATTATGTTGGGTATCATTTTAGGGTGATTTATTTGAAATTTTAAAATATTTGGTGGCCATTGGGATAATGAAATTAAATTGTCTGGTTATGTAAATATGTTTTTTTGTTCCAAAAAACCGTGCGACCACTTTAAGGTGATTTGGAGGGGTTTAAGGCTTGTCCAACCCATCTGGCTAGAACTTACAAACCATTCAGCCTCAATAAACGACAATTTTAATGGTTGGTATATGGTTAAACAAACTTTCCACCAACCAAGGAGAAACCATACATGCTAGATAGTAGGGGAACTTGACTACTGTGGATGACATGCCTAATCACATTGCCCTACCAACTAGACCATGCACATGAGATTAAATTCACTTGAAAATTAATTTCTATTTCTTTAACCACTTTTTAAAGATGATTTACCATCTCATTCGATTGTAATATGATTTAATAGGATGTGAATGATCCCAAGAAGAAATGTTGGATCCTCGAATTTAATTTTCTTGGTGGATGGAACCCACATTGATCTTATTTGATCTCCTATGGGTAACTGGATATTATCTCTAATATTTTATTCTGATCTATCCTTCGATACTCCTTAGAGTTCAATATATCATCTTGTACTAGATGGATCTAAAGACATATTTAATATATATTGAATCTTTTCTTTATTTCAATACCTCCTTTATCATCAATCTATATTGGAATTCCTATTATGGGTGTTGATAATTTTGTTTTCCCCATAAAATTTAGGTTCTTCTGTTTAATTTTTTACAAATACATGAAACCATGGTTTAAATTATTTCATTAACAAGTATTTAAATTGTTATAAAATAACATTATTTAACGTGATTTTATTGTTGAATTTGAAATTTCATGGATTTTGAGAAAAACCCAAATTTTAACTGAATTTTAGTTGTGGGATGGATTTTAAAATTGATGAAATGATTTTTGAATCATTTTTTAAAAATGGAATAAATTTAAATGATGAAAACCCAGGATTGGTTTTGTTGTGAAAAGGTGTTAAATGATGGAAACCAGATGTTTTGGTTATGAAATAGGATTGTTATAATGAAACTAAAAATATAAAAATGTAACTATAAATGAATATTTATTTTGAATGATATTAATTTCTATACTTCTATTTATTTATTGAGAACATGTTATCATGAGTAGTTACTGAGTTATTTGGGATAATTTTGCAAGGTATTTGATTTTCTTTCAACATATTGATGATGAAAATAGTAACAATAATATTATTTGGTCTGATTATCCCGAATATGATGTTGATGATTACTATTAGGACAATATAAATATATTATTTGTGAATAGGTGAAAAATAACAAACCTTTCTGAATGGAATCAAAATAGAGATAAATCCCTTACATCATTCTTTCATTTAGTGTAAAAATGTTAGACAACTTTTAAGATGGTTTTATTAATCTTATTAATACATAATATAACCATATTAATATTTAAAATATCATATATGATCATCTTATAATATACTACCATATTCTAGTTTGAAATATTTCATCACTAGCATTGTTTTAGGAGTAAGATGATTTACATTCTCATGAATGTTTTATTATAGAATTTATGATAATAATAAATTATATATTGATACATAATAAATAGAATTTTATTAATTATATAAATATAAAATTTATTTGTTACATACCATTTTAGAACAATTATTGACTTCTGTACTAGAAAAATGAATCAAAACACTTCTTGATGACAGTTGGTTTATGTATACACAAGTGACGATATCATTACCTTAATGGGTAAAATGGTATAAAATTAGATGATATAATAATTTTTTATAAGTAATATCATGTCATATTATAAAATTTATTAATTATTTACATCATTAATATAATCCATGTTAGTTGGTGATGGTAAAAAAGTGCATCTGTTTTTAAGATTGTATTCCTCTATACACAAAAGTTGTAGATTTTTATCCCATTCTATAGGGAAGAATATGGATTAAATTTAAACTATTATTATAATATCAAATCACATTATTATAGATACTAGTGTAATTATTTTTTAATTACTAAATATATAATTTAATTTTTTATGGGAGAAGTTAATAGTTATATATTAGTAAAGATAATTACCTTTATGTTGATAAACCACTGTCATATCATTTATTATGGACCCCAAGGTTGGTTTTTTTGGAAGACCAAAACCTCAAGATTTTGGATAAGTATGTGGCAGATATAGTTTCATAATTAATGGTAGATATAAATGTATTCGTAAATTTATATATGTTAGTGGATTGGGTTCCCTTTAATATTTTAGGTGAAAGTTACACATGTAATTTTTCAATTTTCTTTCAAAAATGACTTGTTTCTTTCTTTGACATATATGTCCAAAATAGATCAAATTATAAGTGGAAAATTATAAGAGTAAAATAAAACCAATAAATGTATATATTATTTTTTTATTTTATTTTAACCCTTATAATTATAGATTAACCCATAGATTACCCATTTTATGCTTAATCATGATAATAAATTTTTTCTTCTAATTATAATATTTATTAAGGAATAATTTAGTCGACCATGTTACCTAATATTAATAATTCAAATTAAAAATATAGAATACATTTTATCTCATACAAAAAATTTATGTGGTATAATTTTATTTTAAATTTAACCTGTAAAAATAGATGAAAACTGATTTATCAATAATTTTTTTTCCAACCATAAGATAATCTTATATTAAATTTTACTAGTAATTATTTAGTGATGGATTTAAAATAACATTTAAATTTTTATATTAACTAAATTTCATTTAAATAAATACTAAATGATGATTATATTATTTATTTTAAATTTAATCACATTATGTATTAATTTTATTAAAACAAATTCTTAAATAACATCATTTTAAACCTACAAATGTTCTCATATTTATCAATATTGAATTAATATTAAATAAATTTTTAATTATTTCAATTATAAATAATAATTATAATAAATAATTATAATAAATGAGTTATATATAAAAACTACATTTTCTTGTATTCACAAAGCCCTATTACTAAGAGAAATTTTCAAAAAACAAATATTAACTGTGTATTATTAATAAGTACATTAAAAATAATTATTAATCATATTAATTTATATATTTTTGACATACAATATTTAAATGTTCATTATATTATGGTATTATTGAGTTATAATTTTTTAATTTTGAATGATGAGGATTGGTTGTTATAGATGTTTATTTAGATGAGATATAGATGAAATTTATTTGTGAGTTATTACTTTCAATGATTAATATACATAGGAGGAATGAATTGATATAACATTAGTAGTGGATCCAACGAATAAAATAGATCAAGATTAATTATCAGTATATTTTTAATGTCACTCTAAATAAAATTCTAGTTTTTGAGTCCAAAACATGATATTGAAATGGGGAACTACACCATAAAATAATATATGAAATCACATCATTTATGCTACCAAGATAATTGAAAATAAAATTATAGGTGGAAGAGATCATGAGGGAAATTTCTCATTGAATAATTACCCAAGAGAGGGTAATATAAAACATGTACAAGAGAAGAGATCTACCCATTGTATTGTGGATGTCACACAAGTTGAGTTTCTATGTAGTGGGGATTTGATCCCATCAGACCATTTAAAAAATATCTCAAGTTAGTGGTTATGAGATTATATTAGGGAATTATTTTTCTTGATATATCTTTGAAATTCATTGAAAATTTAATGATTATTTCATGGCCATTTAGGGAGTTGAATGTGGTATGGGTGATCATACCCATTTCCTACTGATGTAATAATTTCTTTAGAAGTCATATCAGCATCATGAAGACATGTTATTTATTCAAAAACTAGTGTAGTATGACTATTATCAAGTAAGAGGATTAGGAGATGGAAAAGCTTATCCCTATGATTATCCATGTCCGTAGGGACTCAAACATGAGCATGGTCATTTATGATGAAAAATATGAGGCAGAAGATGTGGGAAAGGGAAGATGGATGTTATTAAGGATTCATCAAGGATTAGAATATGGGTCATTTATGGTACTATTAAATTTATATATACCTTAGTTTCATCCTTGATTTAATCTACAACTTTTCACTACATTGTTTTTCATTCATTGATGTACACATTATCAATTTATTTAAATATGATTCCAAATACCATGGTTTTATAAACCATAGTTTGAGGGGGAAATTTTTTATTTTTCATGCATGGGGGATGTAGACTGATTATGGTATGTCATCATATAGCGAGTGATTTATTAGGATTCAATATACAAATAGATTATGTTGTTCCAGGATTGTTTTTCAAATATTATTTATATATTTTTTCATACTTATATATGGGAGTTTCATTTTCTAACATTGATGGAAAAGAGCTGGTGTGTTTCGGTGATTAGAGGAATAAAATGGGTATTATATTTTTGGATCCTATTTAATATTAGCAAGAAGAGATTTTAGTTGAATATCAGCTAATGTATGACCATATATTAAATGAAGAGTTTTTTTGTCTATCTATAGTATATTGTGACATTACAACCACAATATACTATTGAGTTTGGGATATAAATAAAATTGTTTCTATTCATGATTTATATGGATCCATAATAGATTATGAACTAAGAGTAATATGAGTTAGATATCCATAGTCATGTTATGATTTAAAATGGATTCATCAATCACAATGTGTATCCTTTGGGAACATTATTATTGTTCTCTATATAAAAAGATGATAGTCTATTCTTGCTAATAGATAACTAGACGATGAATCAGGTGATGGTCACGAACCATTACCTACTCTTAATGATGGATGAACTTTTATACCTAATGATGGATTTTTTCTTTGATGATCAATATGTATAATGAGTTCCATAAAATGAGTGAATAGAGGAGGAAATCCCATTGAATACCATTAGATGTAGTAATAGGAACTTCAAGTTCATTTTTATTACATTTCGTTTCATGAAATCACAATTAATGTCTACATAGCTCAATAAATCCATTTTATGTAGTTCATGGACCAATTCATATCCATTCTAAAATATGGAAACAATATATATTAATATATATGGGAGCAAAATGATTTCAATGTCATACTATTCTTACATGTCTTCTAACACCACTGTCGCGTGGATGTTTTTGATGACCGAAGTGAAATTTATTATGTAGGTTGTGTCCAAATGGGGTGTGGGTATAGACCAATCAAAGAAAATGGATGTTTTTTCTTAGTGAGGAACCGAATAATTTAGAATACTATAATGGATTAATTTAATTTTTTTTCTATTACAAGTTTTTATGGCATGATATCTCTCGTATTTTATCTCAACTAAAATCCATAACCAATAAATATTAGGATTTCACATTGATTGATGTGTATTAGGCCTATATTGACTACATGATAGACTGATTGATCCATGAACCCATCCATTGTCTATTTAGTGTATGGGTGATGTGTGAGGTATTTCATGATGCACCCGATTTTGTTTTAAGGTGTCTTTTTATGCAATAAATATTGATAATATCTTATGTGTCTTGTAACTATATTCCCCTCAATGTAATTATTTCACCCCTGATATAGATTAGGAACCTATCATATTTGTGATAATTCTATTAGAATGTCTATTTTTCATGGACTATAGGACCTTGAGGCGTTTTTCCCTTCGAATTAACAAAACACATGTTAGCCGAGGGGGGTGTAGTTTCTACAACATTGATATTTTATATTATGTTACTCTATATTATAAGGGAATGTCATAACTGATGTGTTGTTCTAAATTTAATTAGTATAAATAATTTTCGAGTCTAGTGATGATTATTATTTGGTGAGATATCATGAGATTATTCATCTCAATACTGATGATGTAAATAGTATAGGACTAATTTATTAGATGGTATTGGGATTATAAATAATGAAAAATTTAGATGTGTCTCGATAAAGTCACATATAGGTGGATGCATTGTTAGATGTGGTCTTCTATGGTGTTTCTCCTCAGGTGTTTATGTAGTATGGTGAGAATTTCATATTATGAAAGGAAATGTTTTTTTTCTATGGGAGATTCATGAATTAGTGCTTCATGAGCTTAGGAAGTAATGTTGGGTGGTACATTAATTCATGATTAATTTTTTTTCTTAATTAAGTTGATTTGATGGCTTATGATTATGTGTTTAGTTTATGATTTTAATGTATGATTATTTATATATCAGCAGATGATAACTGATTACAATGTTCTAGAAAGATTTGTATATATGTTTTTTTGTAAAAAAATTTATGTAGAAGGATATGTTTTTGGATTTATTCATAATTTGACTCCTAGAATAAGGGGAAAATAATGTTATGTTAGAGATCCTGGAAAATTTAATTTTTTCATACCCTTTTTAAGAAATACTAGATTCTTTTATAATAGATTCTATTATAAGCTGGTATATGAATGATGTTTTTTAGATTCACTGGGTTTTGAGTACCAACATTTATGATCATGATGATAATTTCAAATCATTGTTCTACAGAAGATTATGGAATAATATTGGCCTCTTGTGTCACCTTATTATTACTTTCTACCTCAAGATATATGAATTGATAGAGTGTTATATGCAAAAACTAGAGGATATGTTGTAGGAATACGTCTTGGATTTAAATAGACTATGGTTGAAAAACCTACCACTCATTGAGTGTTACTATAGAAATGGATATCACACTTCCAATAGATAGATCTGTTTAAGATTTTGTTTGGGAGTTTTTTTATTCCTCCATATTAAATTCTAATGGATTCAGAGTGTGATTTTCTTGAACTAGATATAGTGAAAAACACAACCAAGAAAATATGCATTATTAAAGTGTAAATAAAGGAGTATTAATATATTTATATTGAAAATAATGATCATATATGAGGGACCCTAGAGAGGGACCCTATGTATTATGGATGAAGACCATATCATCATTAATGGATCCATTTATTGGGTTGTAATAATGGTATGGAATATGGGGTAATAAATATGATAGGTTAGTTCAATTTTGTGGGATGTTGGAGCAAATTTTTGTGGTATATTATCATTTAGAACTCCAAACAGTTCTAGAAATGTTTCAAAATTTCTTCGATATTTCTTATTTTCATCATTATATTCATGATGAAGCCCATGTCATTGAATTTTGGATATATGGATATTGATAAAACCATGATATTTGGGGAGCAACCCCTAGAGATTTGGGATCATCAATAGAAGTATCTACATAGTAGAATCGTTCCCTTTATTAGTGTACTATAGAGGTATAGAAGCTTATAGGATAATACATAGAAGTATAAGTCGCTGATGATTTTCTATCACCATAATATTTTATGAAATTTTATTGGATTCTTTTCCCTTATGTGATATACAGCATTGTTCTATTTTATTTAAAATATGGATTTTACACATCCTAATCACTATTTCATAGTGGATTAATTTTAGATGTATTTATATTTTTAAAATATATTCAAAGGGATGGTTATTTTTAACCTCTCATCCTTGTTTCATTAGGATTTGGTTTTGATTCTCAAGAACATGACTTTTTATAGAGGTATCTAATGTAAAATTCAAGAACTCTAAACTAATTACATGTTGATAATTATAGTGGTATATGTATTTTGGGGAACGTTTGACAGAGATGAGGATAAAATGTATGATTTTTGTATAATATTCTTATATTGTAATGTTCCTTTATTGGTAATTGAAAGGTTTTATTATATCAGACTATAAAATTTAATGATAAAGAGTTTTTTCATCTACTGGTTGAAAAAGTGGGGGCTTGGAAGAAGGATTTAATAGGGAGTCATTGAGGGTCTATTTTTTGGTTCTACTATAATGGTTATGTGAACCCTGGGAGAATATTTCTAGGGAGTTTACATTGAAGGTGTTGACTAGATCGAATATGAGATATGTTGTGAAATTAGAGATAAAGATGGTTGGCACAAGTTGTGATGAGGGTGGGTGTTGTGTGATTGAATTTTGTGGTTGATTTTGTGAGATGGATGGGTAGTTATGACGAAATTGGATATGGTGTGAAGATGTTTGGTGTGAGGTTGATAGTTTTTATATATTTTTATTATTTATTTTCTCTGCAACGACATAGGGTAATATTAAAATTGCTGAATAAATTTCCTAGGTTATATTTGAATACTATTGGATGTATATTCATCCTTGATAACTGGATTTTGAAATAAATGAAAAATAACATGATAGAAGGAAATGTATAATGAAATGGACTAGTAAGTTGATTTTTTTAATGATTCCAAATTAGAATATATTAATATGGAATTGGAATGTGCGATGTGTCTTGTGTGTGTGAATTTTTTGTGTGCAATGTTGCATCAATGGTTGAATCAGTTGGTGGGAGTCATCCTGATATTTTGTAGATGTGTTGGGGGTCTGTGATAGTATTATTTGATATGAACCCATATTCTGGGTATTTTATGTTACCATTCAATCTTTCAAATTTCCATTTTGTTATATTGTAACATACATAAGTTAGATTACCATTCTAACACCCAACATTTATGGGTTAAAATTTATTTCCCTAATATCTTCATTGGTGGTTAATTGGAAAGATGGAAACACCCAAATCCCTACACAACCATTAGTGGTTGTTATGATGATGGATATTGTTAATGATTTATAGTGATTATGAATACTAATGATAGATTGTATTAGTTATAATAGTGATGTGATATATAGTGTGGATCATGTGTAGTATGAGTACATTATGAGGTTGATTACCCTGACATTAATGATACCCTATGCCCCAGGTTTTTAGATGAGTTAGGGATGTGTATTGACTATATATAACTTATGATTTTTGACCCTCCTAGGGCTGGGTAGGTTGGGATGAATCTAAGACATCTTCAAAAATAGATTGATATGTTATGGGATTTTCATGAAAGGAATTATATAATAATATATTTGATGTTGGGGAAATATATTTGATAATAAATTGGGATGTTACTCTAGTGAAACCCTTCTTATTTTTTATTGGTATAACAATTAATTTTTTTAGAGAAACCAACACATGTAACCAAGGGTGGGTGGATAATTTACTTCACAAGAATAATATATATGGAATAGCATCCTAAATGAATATAAAGTTTAACCAACTTGGTAAATTAGATAAATACTCAAATAACATTTTTTTTAGAAAATATAAAAATGCAACATATTATTTTCTTTATGAAAACTATTATTCCATTTATAATATCACTGTATTTCCATCATAACATATATTTCGGCATCCTAATACAAAATGGATGAGTTCTATTGCACAGTAAGGGAATATGTAGAATTAAATCTATCATTAATAAATAATCATATTAAAAATATAATGGAAATGAACTAAATCGGGTTCAATTTTAATTATATTATGAGAGTAATATGGTTTTAAAAAGTGATGATAAAATAATTATATATGAATAATAAAATGAGATGGAAAATTAATGGTGGGTATTATAATGAATCCAATAATAACACTAAACATTAATAAATAATATTATACTGAGGACATGAATAATTTATGAAATCATAACCATACTGTTAAGGCCTCATACAAATACATCCTATATAAATGGATAAATCCCCCACCAAAAATACAAGCTAGTCTGTCTCAGGAGACCTACAAATGTATCTTGGTTTTATAGGGTTCCTTGGCCACTACATACTATGCCCAATAAAGTCCTGATATGAATATGATAAAATGAAGTCAACATAATCATCAGTATTAGAAGATATAACATATAAAATGTTCATTGTTTCCCTAATTAATAAACAAAATTTTAACCCATTTAGATCTATATGAAGGATGGTATGAAAATATTTCATCTATGTCTACTGGTCATAAAAAATTCAAAGAAATAATTAGTATAGAATCATTAAAATATATTCCCAATTTATAATAAGGTAAAATGAATAATTTTTTTGAGGTTAAATATAAATTACATAGAAATTACATTAAAAATATCATTGAAAAAATATCATTTTCATTTTACAAATATTCACATAAAATAAAAAGTTAAAATAAATATTCTTAAAATACTTATCAGTTAAAATTACATCATAAACATGTAAAACAATCATTAATATAGTGAGTGGCCATGACAAATTTAAATTCCATACATGTTTTACGGGATTTAAAAATGACACATTTAACATTTTTAAAAAAAATTAAAAAATACAGTAGTTTGGAAAATGACTTGAATATTTGTATTAATTGGTTTTATACATTTTTATAAAATTTAAAAAATTCTTAAAAAATAATTTTTAGAATATCAAAACATTTCTTGAAATTTTTTTTAATGATATGGGTTTGGAAAATAATGGTTTTTATATGAAGATAGAAATAAATATTATTTTTTTGTAAAAATAGTTTTTCATTATTTTTAATTATCAATGATTTAAAAGTGGTAATAAAAATTGGAAAACATTAATTGATAAATAAATGAGGAGTAACTATATTGATTTTATGAAACATAAAATAATTTCCCCAAGGGAGAAATAAACATAAATAGTCATGAATAATTATGAGATTATGAAATTCATGTTTACCATTATGGTTATGTTTGAGTCATAAGCCCCATGAAAATAATATAATCAACATAAACTTCTAATACAATGAATTGAAATATATTAATGATATAAAAATTCAAAATGGGTATCATATACACAACAAAATGTAATGATTAGTTAATATTACATATTTCTCATGAATGTAGAAGTGAGATGGAAAACCATTACGTCAAGTGTAATTTATTTCATGCATGTCTGATCCTCTTGTATAATATATACATACATACATATATATATATATTATAACATTATTATATAATGATAATAATATATTTCAAACAATATATTTTTAAATTATATTCTTTTATCAACGATTTATTGAAAAATCTTTATCAAATCACCGGTCTGGGTGACAACTGCTTTTTTTTCAAATATATTTTATTTTTAAAAAATTTCTCATTTTATTTAGACCATAGTTCTATCGTATCAATAATTAAATCCATGATATTAAAATCAAATATATTCATTATATATGTATTTATAATAATTTAAAAATAGTAGATATTGAAAATGGATTACACTGTTAATGGAAACGAAAGAACATACATACACATAAATAATGTTTCCATTGATTAAAAAATAATGTAAGGAATGAAAATAAATATTAATTCAGCATTATAGAATCATTAATATATATATATATAATTTATATACTAAATAAATCCTTATTATGATCCTTTAAAAATTAAAATGAAATAATTTCACACCACTTTGTGGATGTAATATTCAATATATATGCACTTGTGAATTCATTATATTACAAAAGATTTGAAGGAAAAAGTTATTTGTGATATTATATTTTCATAAGTATTTTTAGGTCTTACAAATAACCAATATTAACTAACATTATCCTAACTTCAATCCATTAACTAACATTATCCTAACTTCAATCCATTCAATGAGTAAGAAAAAAAACTATATCACATCACAATGAAGATATCTGACACACACATGTGCGACGTCATCGAATCCCCCGTAAAATTAAATGTAATTATTTAAGATTTATTATAATTAAATAATGATAATAAAAACATAAAAATAATATAACAAATTAATAAAAATTCTTTTATCTATCCTTTATTTATGGTGATTGAAATAAATTTCATAGGTTCACAAGCTAGTAGTATGTCACACACACGATCAACTGTTTTGTTTCCCATTTGATGTAACTATTGATGGAAATCCATTATTAATATAAAAATAATATCCAATTTTATAGAGGATATTTTATTAAAATATAATATATAATGTTTATATAAAGGATGTGGAAAAATAAATAAATCAAATACCTTAGTTTATGAATTTATCATCTTATTCCACGAGCCAAATTAGGTTTCTAACAAAATCCTTCATAGGAGGGATTCCTTATAAAACAAAATAAAATAGGTTGTTTTAATGAATTTATGGAAGGTATTATTTTTTTGATTCTATGAAATAAGTGTTTTGGGAGTTTGAAGTAGAGAGGATAAGAGGTGACGTTTTATACAAATGGGAGTTGACATACATGTATTTTTAAAAAATATAAAGTGATATTCCTATTTTTAACATTAAAGAAGCCTAAAAATGTGTCATTATTGAATCATATAGGTAATATGGTCAATATATGGTATCTAAATGTGTGATGGACAAAACATATGCCATTTTTCACCACTATGTCTCTTTATTAACCAATGATAAACATTTTTTCTCCTTAATTGTGATACTTACTTCCCATAATATTCATTATTTATTATTGTCCATTGAAATATTTAACATATTAGACAATATAATTTATTAAAATTATAGTTTCGGAATCCATTTTTCCGAATTCAATTAATTGAGGTTGTTGAATTCAATATAAAATTAAACATGTAGAATCTTCTATATACCAATTTTTTTTCCAAATAACAAAAATCAAAAGTTTTGAATGTTTATATATAATATATCAATATGAATGTTATTCCAATGAACTAAATAATGATAAATTTTGTTTGAATTGATCTATTTTTACAATAAACAAATTGAAAAAATATATTTACTTTTTAAATAATTTAAATGAAATAGTTTTTTTAAAATCATTATTTTTAACTATATGTAATTAAATTAATAATTTCAAAAAAATTCATAATTAAAACTACCAAAAGTTAATCTTGACATATATATTTCAAAAATTAAAATTATTTTTTCAAATGATTATTTTTTTTAGAAAACATAATTTAAAGGTATTTTCACATATGGTGACTAAACCACATATAAAAAAATACAGTAACTGACTGAAAATTTTTATTTCATTAAAACAGTTCTTATTTTATTTATTATAAATATTAAACACATTAATATAATTTATACATTTTTAAAACATATATTTTTCATAATTTCATTATTTTAAATCAGGATATCTAATATAAAATCTATGTTATAATAGTCATTTGTAAATAATGATTTTATATTTCAGTATTATGTTTCATTTAAACCAAGTATTCCATATATTCAAATGTATAGAAAATAATTAATTTATTTTAAAATAAAGGTATTTTAACGACCTTGGGTGATACATTTGCCTATATTATGTGTGTTTCATGTCTTATATTCTATCAAACATGATGTTACTTTTTTAAAATATTTATGTGTTTATTTATACACCCTTTTGTAAATTTTTTCTTCACAATTTACTATAGATATTTGTAATGAAGGTTCTGACATTTTACAAATTCCTTTTTTTGAAAACAATATCAAAAAAAGTTAATAAAACATCCTTATGATATAGTAGAATCATAATTCTGAAATCTATCTACAATTACACAAACATGGATTCCATGTCTGAAAACATTTTTCAGGAAGTTAATATAAGTACAAGAAATAAAAAAGTAAGAAATTATGGATTGTGATAGAGAATAGTTATCATTGGAATGATAATATTTAAAATTTGACAACCACAAATCTCTAAATAGATTATGGAAAAGAGGTTAATAGGACACCATTTTTTACATTATCCTTTTCCAAATGTTGATGGACTTTTTATTATTCAAACCATGAACAATAGGAAATATAATCATATGAAAATTAAAATTTCATCCTTTTTTAATTTCTATCTAAAGATAATATTATTTTCCAAAAAATTAATTTCCTAGTTGAACTTTTAACACATTAATCACTATATTTAAATTTTAATATGTCATAAGACCCAAATATAATGAGAAGTCCTTCAAAAAATACAACAATAAACCAAAATCAGTACCACAATTTATCCAAAACACCCAACTTTTATCTTCATCCATTCCATAAATAGTTATCATTATGAATTTTCTAAAACATGCATGTCTAAATTAAAAGAAAAAATATGTATATGTAGGGTCGCTTATTTCCCATAATAAAATTGAAATTATAATCCCAAAAAAGAATAATATATCTCAGAATTTTACATAAAAAATATGTGAATACCTTAATCACCATAATACCATAATGGGAACATGAATGATTTATAAAATATAATCTAATGTAATGATGTATATTAAATAAATCCATAAATGTTGTAAACTCCACCACAATAACATAAATCATCAAATAACAAACCAACATCAAGTCTACCAAAAAAATTCCATAAAAAACCATTTATGATTATTATGTATACCATCTAGAAAATATTATCTATTATCCTCCCACAATCATGTTTTTCCCAAAATGATCACCTTTCCATTGTGTCACATTTCTTAGCCGTCAGTACCAATCATCATATTTTCACAAATCCTTAGAGAAAAAATATTTTTCTACAATACATAAATGAATCATCATTAAAAAATGATAATATCATTGTTAAAACACATCGACAACATAATTATTGAATCCAAATACACAAGAGCTTTATTTATTCCACTTAGAATATATTAATAGAAGATAAATTACCTTCATATTTTATTTTAGTATTATGTATATTCCTTTACCTATTATAGAATTAGTTTCTATAGTTCCCCATATTCCTATAGTTGAAGCATTTCATATTTGAAGTTCCAATCCTGGACATGAAATCATGAGAATGTTATCATTTTTCTTTAAACATGCAGAAAACTCCTATTAATGTAAATAATGTACCATGTTGTTTAAATTTAGAGTTACCACTAGGGATAATTCCTTAATCCTCTTCCTCCTTTAATCTATATATTTCTTTTTCTTTCTCTCCATTACTATATTTCCTTTAAAACTACAATACATTGAAAATTATTAATCTTTTTTAATAGTACATGACATGATATCCTCTTATGATGAGAATGTTGTGTATCCTGGCACCTTATGAAGGATTGGATTAATCCTAGCAATGAAACAGTTTGTATTGGTCCATGGATTACATATATAGTTCTTATCCTTCCTTGGTAACCTTATGTAGTATTATTCATAAATTAAAACATATTCATCATACTCATTTTCTAAAAATATGAATTTTATCTTTATTGAACCCCTCACATTTCATCGAGAAATCATTTCATTATGCACATTATTTCATGCCAAAAAACTTTTCAATATTTCATTAAGAAAATATTATAGTTTTTATATTCCAAATTTTATCGATTAAGGAAATTCAATGTTCTTTTCTCCATTGTCTCTAGTATTCATGCTTTAATTTGATATCATACTTTTTTTATTTCATGAGTCAATGAGTTGTTTATGGTGAATGTTTTTAATCATAAATCATTATAACCAATTAGGAAAATCATAATATCCATCATTCCTGTAATCATCATATTTGGTTACTCATAAACATAGTTTCTATAGTAATAAATGTTAACTCTTTTTTGGAATCATCTGTTGACTAGATTTGAAATGCAATGTGTGAGGGACACTAGTTATAGTCAGAAATAAAATAAATATGACAATTAAATAATAATATGTATAAATATGAAAAAGTAATTTTTAACATATGAAAATGTATGTTTAACCTAGGCTGTTCATGGTAATCATATATGTAATTACCTCAAGAAATATCAATTTTTTTTGGAATTAATCAAATCATTTCATTCAATAGTTCAATCTATTTCTGACATAAGTACCATTATAGTATACTAGGTTTTTCTCGAGTCTTTACCAATGCTATATTTTTCTATTTATCACCCATTGAAATATGTATTCAAAAACCATGTCGAGATATAATATTGATATGTGGATGCATTTCATGGTCATCCAAATAATCACTTCCTCATGAATAAATTTATATTTTCTTTTATACTGATATTAAAAGCAAATCATTTTGTTTTTTTCAATAATCTACAATTTCCCAAATATATTTACCATGTTTTTAATAAACATCATTATATACAAACAATAATGAAACAATCTAGTAACATCATGATAGTGGTTAATTTCTTACATTATCATGATATACATGGAATCACATCTTGATTGATGGAATTGTGTAGTCGTTCTAGAAAAAATATATACATACATAAATATTATTTATATTTAAATACATAAAATAAAACATACTAGTTTCTTTAATAACACCATTATTACTATTCACATATCCATACTTATCAATCACATCATACATCAGGGAATCCTATGAAAATAAAACATCATAAAAAAATATAACTACGGTTAGTAATGGTATATGTATAATGAAATAAGTCATATTTATATAAGAATAATCAATATTTCATTGTAAATAAATATAACATGTTCTATTTGAACCTCAACTAGAGAATAATATATCAATAATTAATAATGATAAAATAATTTTATAAAAATAGTCACATGATCTTGAAATATATGAATTGATATTTTAACTTGTTGAATAATCACATGGACCATAAATAACTAATCACAAAATTAAGGAAATAAAATTTATGTACATCATAACCAAACTTTTATGTACTTGTTCCATGACCTGATACATAAATGGTTAGAACCTTAGTAAAAAAACTAAAGCTAGTCTAACTGAGGATACATACCAATTCGTCATGAGGATATAGTGGGTCCCTCTTATCACATACCAAGACATATTATTTCTTCATTTGAACTGGGTGGAACAAAATCAAAATAAATATTAATATTTTTTGAACTATATTATGAAATGTTAATAATTTTATCAATAAATAAAAATAATCATAAACTATTCCAAATAATACATTGAATGGAATCATAATAGTAAATCACAATCAACTGATCATTAAACATACAGTGTAATAATTAATATGAAATTAATGAACCATTTTTCAAATGAAGCATAAGGTAAAATGTGGGGGTTTTCATTAAAAAATTACTACTATAAAAATTCTATTAATATCAATATTGAAGAAAGCATTCATTTAATTTCCATATAAAAATAAATGATTACAAATATTTTAACAATTTTTTTTTTGTAAAATAAAATTGCATTCATTTATAATAATTGTTGAAACATTGAGTGGACATGATGATTGGAATTTTCTTATTTTTTTTATAAGTAAAAAAAAAATATTCCTTTTACATATTATGTAAAATAAAAATGGGAAATATATGGAAAATGAAATAAATATTTATTTCAAAAAATTATGATAAATACTTAATTATGGGGAAAATTGCTTTAATAAATCATTGTTAGAATTGTAAAACATTTCCTAAAAATATTACCCAAAAACATGTTTACGAAGCCTCAAAAACATGCTTATAGATTCAAATTAATAAAAAGTGGTTTATTTTTGGTAATGTAAAAAAATTAAAAATAGAAATATCATTTAAAATACCAGGTCTTTTTCTGATCTATGTTCTAGATAACTGAATATATACATTTAAAATTAACCAATATATAAAAAATTAAAATAAAATAACTAAAATTATTCATGTTCTCTAACTCTGAAAGAGATACCAACAACATTGAAAAATTATTCTAAACATTTGAAAATTAAATTTAAAAAGAGGGTGAGAATAATTTTCTTGTAAGGGGTTTATATAAGGCTTGTTAAAATTATTTCTAAATTTTTTTTAAATATCTTCTGAAATAACATTTAAAAAAATTATTATTCTTGTAAATTTCCTACACATTGAAAATGATTTAAATTTGATCCATATATTCTTTTGTAAAACATTAAGAATGGTTTTGAAAACCAATCTAAGTGGCCACTTGAAAACATTGAAGGATGTCTCGGCCTACCCACACTCTTTAAGAATAGGTTAAGTCCCAATTTTTGTTTCACATTTACAATTTTCCATTGCTTATATATATATATATATATACATTTTTTACTTGAGTTTTTTATTTTAATACAAAATCATTCATACAGTTACCCACTTATATATATATATATATATATATATATGAACTTATCATTTGATATCACTTGTGAGTTTTGGTACAACCAAAACTCATAAAATTTATCCTTTATATGGATTGTTATTTAAATAAATGGAATCAATGTATCCATACATTCATTCATAACCTCATAAAATATATTTTTATGAAATGTTAAACTTTATAATTTAAATATTATTTAATAAATAATGATATTAAATACACATTTATTTTATTCCAAATCTGATATTTGAAATTATTATTTTATACATAAAATAAAAGTATAAATGAATGAGAACATCACATAAAGAATGGAATCTATAAATTTATATTCACAAGAAATAATTAGTAAATAATCATAAGAAAAAATATTATACACATAAAATATATAAACTTTAACATTTAATCATAAAATTTCATCCTTCTTAAAAATGGAAATAATAAATTTAGTAATATTTCATCATCTGAATTGAAATTTTTATTCTTTAAAATCATGAAATAATAAAAAAACTTATATATTAACATATATACAAAATTGGTTAAGTCAAAAAATTAAATAAAAATCCCATAAATGTTTTTAGAAATATATTCAATATTGAAATATTTTTTAATGAAAATAATTATAAAAGAATATTAAATCATAATATTCATAAATAATATCCCTTATATTATTTGAAATATAAAACTATATTCATATGCTGCTTCGATCACTATCACAATCTAAATATCACTAATATTCATTGTTGAACACCCAAGGAAAAGAAATTATATAATACTAATTCTACTACACCAATATATTTAAATTATATCTTTGTTTTTTATGTGAATGATTCCTAATTAAAGATTGTTAATAAAGATCATACATGTTATTTTATTCATATATTTTTACAAAAAATAATTGACTCTTACACAACACACACATATTTTATTTATATATTATATGAATTATGATTCAATCATTCAAGGTTTTTTAAAAATCATACATAAAGTGTGGGGTGATTTGGAATTTACCAAACGCTTAAGACCTACATTAAACTCCTATTATAATTTTCCCATTTTAATCCTAAAGAAACAACATTTTTTTGTATTTATCATATCTAATAGTTTCTTCCCATATTTATATCATGTATTGTTTTTCTTTTTTTGTTCTGTTTACATTTTTCATTCTAATGTTACTATTATTATATTATTTATAGAATTTCATTTTTTTCCTTTTTTTATTATTGATCATTGATTTTTTAATATATAATAAAAAATATAAATTTTTTATAAATTTTTTTAATTAAAAAATGAACAATATACAATCAATATGTAAAATATTAATAATACTCAAATATTAATAAAAAATTACATGTCACCAATTAAAGGTTGATTATTGAAACTTTTTCTTGGTCACATGGTTAAGGTACATGATTATTGTGACCATGAAGTTAGTTTGCAGGTGGTCACATGGTTTGTACATGGTTTAACTAACCACATAGCTTAATTGTGATGTTTGTATGACACTAGATTGTGGGAAATCACATAGTTTGTAAAACAGTTTGAGGTAACCATGAACCCCACACTTAAAAAGTAATCTTTGGAGTTTCTCTATATTTTTATTTTGGGTTTCACCCCTTGTACACCCTTTTCGATCTCCGCTGAAATATACACCATCCATGTGTTGTTTTTAAACCTAAAGGCCCCCTATAACTAGGATTCAAGGTGATTTCATGGTGATTCTTCACCCAGATCGAAAGTTCAAGGATTTCTACTTCTTCTCTTTTACATTCGTTCCATTTTCATCTTCTTATCTAACAAAAGGGGTCATGTTTGGATTACTTTTTTGCCTAATGTTGTTGGAGATAATGAGTCATTGTCTTGCAAGGGTTCCTTGGTGTTGTTCATACAATTTAAAAACCTTTAAGAGCCTTCATGGTTAGGCGTTGTTGAAAGAGAAACATTTTGAGGTCGGATCCATTTTCATAACTCCTTTAAATTCATGTTTTGATTGATTTCATAATTTTGTCACCTTATTTTATTATAAAATAGTGAGGAATGTTTTTTAGAATATTTTTTTATCTTAAATCTTGATTTATGATAAATTTTTTTGAATTTTTTTTATGTATTTTTTGACTTGTGCACGCCTAGTGTTTCGTAAATTGTTCGATTGGATTATTAAATTGGTTAGTGATTTTTAAAAGCATATTTTGTTTGTTAAATATAATATTGTCATCTAAAATTGTCATTGGGGATTCCCAAATAATTTATAAATTGGTTTGGGATTGAAAGTTTCTTATGGGTTGTTTTTTAAGAAATGGATTGATATGTGAATTTATTTTGGGGCCTAGTTGGAACTTTAGAAATGTTTTTGTTATAAAAAACCTATTGGAATAAGTGACCTGACAAGTTAGTTTATAAAGAGATGGGATTTTCATTTGTTTGGGACCCCACTTGTGTGATAATAGTTTTAAAAAAAGGGACTACTCCTTTAAGAGTCTAGGTTGGTGCCGGTTCATGTGACTTATATGATAACATGAATCTATGGGTATTTCATTATTTTGTTGGAAAACCCCTTTGTGAATATTAATTGGGAACATAGAATTTTTACAATGGTTTTTTAGATATATTTGATTAACTATTTTAGTTTACACAGTAGCTTTTGACCCATAATAGGGGGATATATTGTTATTATTGTTATGGGATCAGACCCCTCAGTTAGGCTAGGTAGTTCGTTGATTGGGAATTTTGGTGTTATGATGACATCTAGTAGGGCTTGCCTTCAAGATGAGACACATTTATCGTATGTTTGAGATTTTTTTGAGTTCATAGGTGATACCATTTTTCCTCTTGCACTATATTTATGTTGGCGGATGATTTATATTCCTTCCTATTATAGTTTATTGAGAACCGTTATCCCACTACCCTTGTCATGTGATCATGGTCTCTTCTCCTTGTTTATGGTGTTTTCTTGTTAAAAATTGAATGTTTGTTTTTTATAAAAGTTTAAGGAAATATGTTACGAAAGATTAAATTTTTTCCCTTTTTACCTTGTATGAAATATGAACATTTCCAATTTGGTTCCTCTTTCCCTTTTTCCTAAGAACCAAAATCTCCTCTTTGGAAGGAAGTTTGTTTTAAATTGTGAGGGTAATGGATTGAGATTTGTTTTTATTAAAGTGAAAAGTGTATAATAGCCTGGTCTTATATAATTTATTCCAATATTGTAATCAATATTCATTTTGTTAAAGGAAATACATTGGTAATATGTTTATTTGGGCTTACCTAATGATTTTTAATACTCAGACCTTTAGTTTTTTTCTTGATTTTCATTTCTAGTGTAGGATCCATAATAGGTTTGATCACCTCAAGAGATGGTTGGTTATGGGTTAGAGAGTTACCCTTAGTGTCAAATAGAGATGTTGTAGTGGCCAAGTTTTGTTTTCAGTTTTTTTATAAAGTTTTGTAATTCATCTTGTATTACTTTTAGTAATAGTGTAAATGACGTTAAAAATGGAAATAATATTTTTTTCAGGATTTACTTTTGTTTTTATATATCAATTTTTAAACCAATTGGGAATTATTGTTGCAATTGATACTATATTGATGCCATTGCTACTTGTCTCCATCCCATGAATATTCGGAACTCGCCTCAAGGATTTCCATGGAATGAATCTAGTGATTGGTTTTGGGTCAAACCAAGTTGGGTTTCTAAAAAATATAATACATATTACCTTAAAATAATAATAATATTTTTCTAAAAAAATTATACCATTAATTATTCTTGTTATTATTATTATTATTACATTTAATTTCAAAAAATTAATTTATCCAAATTTAAACATTTATAAATATAACTCATTATTTTATTTAACTTAAAAATTTTATAATTTATAAATAAAAATAAAATTTATATAAATAATCAAAATAGTAATAATTTATGAAATTCATTTCATTATATTAAAAAATATCATCAAAATTAATTAACACCGCATTTATAAAAATTAATTTTTTTTATAATTTTGAATCAAAATTGTTTTCTAAACAATAATATATTGAAAACATTCAATATTAAAACAAAAATCTAAATAAAGAATATATTTTAGCTTATTTTATAGAAATATAAATTTGTTTAAAAAAATATATTTCTTGATAAAGTGATATTTTATAGTTTAAATCAAATAATTTTTTGATAATATAATATATCTTAGTTTTAGAGGATGGAAGACAGGTAATGTGCGCCTCTCCTTGAATGTGATGATGCTCCTTAGGGTTTCAATCCCTCATGGAGATTCCACACTACTTCGCATTTGCTATTCCCCTACCTCCATTGAATCTAAGTCGATGGCTGCCTCTTCATCAATCCCATGGTCACTTGTAGTAGAATCATTCATCCCTGATGGTATTAATTCCTATAAATAAGTTCACAAAATTATAGATCTGGCATGTCCTTAGGCCGGATATCCTTCTATAGTCATCAGATCTGAAGGTAAAACTCATCCAACAATACTCAGATTTGTTGTTGAGGATCCATACAACCAAAAATATGAAAAAGAGGTCCCCTATGTAGTGCTGTCAAATTCTCAAATGACTTGTGCTCTACTTCGACCCACTTTCTGTCATGGAACCTATAAGGATTTCATGAAGTTTTCTTCAATTGTGGGTTTAAGATGGATATATTCATGGCATTTTCTTTTCGTAATAATTTATACATAACAAATACTTCACAAGGGATCATCATCCTCTATTAAGGCCAACCATGAAGTGTTCGCTAAGATAATGGAAATTGGTAAAAATTATCTAACTGGGAGCATTTTTTTATCCAGAGGATAACAACCATGTAATAATGAAGATTTGGTTCGTAGGATATAAATTATCTAGGGATTCTCCAACTGGAAATGTGTCTCTCTTAGGAGAGTATAATTTCACTATATTTTTTCTTCAGGTAGAATAAGCATTGAGAAAGGGGAATTGGTTCCTTGTTGCTGAAGATAGGATGGATTCACATACATGAATGGTCTTTTGACATTAATGTCTCATGGGTACAAAATTCATTTTTAAATGTATGGGTTTGTTTTCATAGACTCAAATTGGTACTATATAATCTGATGATCTTTCATGACACTGGCACAATGATAGGGACTTCTATATATCTTGAATAGATGACTGAAGATGTTCGGTTTGGGAAATTTTCCTGGATACTAGTGGAGATTGATCTTAGGTCTAACCTGATTGAAAAGGTAACCCTTTGGACTTATTCTAATTAAATTCAAATTGACGTTGAGTATGAAAAAAATATTATTTTCTATAATGGGTTTTTGGATATTGGAAACTATTTGAAACTATATCAAAAGAAGATCTTCTGTGAGGGATGTATGATGAGTGGTCACACTACTAACCTCTATCGGTAAAAGTCAATGAAAAAATATACAGACCAGTCAAAAGCTCATGAAGTGGAGAATCACAGTGATCCTATTAATAATATTTCTAGTGTGTTAACTTCTAAAGATAAATAGCCTAATGGAAAAGGGATGACAAATGAGTCTTTAATGAGAGAATATAGTGTTTGACCAAGCATTCCTACTATTGTTGTCACTTCTTATTGAAACAAGAAAAAATCATGGGTTTCCATCTTATTAGAAGAGGTGAATGTCAAAGATGTTGATACATATGGAAAAGTAAAATGTTTTTATGTGCAACAAGTCCAATCCCAAATTAAAAGTAGTGGAAATTAGGTGATGGTTGAGAAATTAAATGAGGATTACATTGAGGGAAATATTGAATCATAAAGAGAAATTATTTTCCATGCTGAGGTTGATGAACAATTGAGACATGAGAAGAGTCTAGATACATCTTTTTACTTCATGGGTTAGAAAAAAAATGAGATTGATTATATTATATTATGTATTATTAAAAAAGAACTATCTTTGAGTATCTCTCAGGAAAATGTCCCAATACAGACCAAAGTGGATTGGCTAGTGCACCTGATGGTTCTCAGGTATGGTCACTCAGCTTTCATGACATCTTGAATAGGTCCAATATTAAGGAGGGTTCTTTTGAAGAATTTGGTAATGATCATCGAGGTGATGGCTTTGAGATGGACAATAAAGAATTGTTAGGTTTGGTGGATCCATGCCCACCAGATGGTATTGATTATGATCCATGACAATAGATTAAATCATGGAATGGGGGACGTCAAACAAGAGGCAGATGAGGTGGTTTTTTCCATAAATAACCTTTTTTTGTGTTGTTAAGTGACTTGCCACTAGTCTATATCCCCCTTATTTTATTTCACTCTTTCATTCCTCTTTTAAATAAAATTCGGAATCATGGGTCAGCCCATGGTTCTCACCATCAGTGTATATATTAGTTTTATAAAAGTTTTTTTTTCAAAATTTCATTTAGTAGTTTAAAATTATAAATATTATTAAATACTTAATTAAAATAAATTTAATATTTAAATTAAATGAGATGTTACATTATTCGCCCCTTAAAATAATCTCCACCACAATTTATTCTCTGATCGTAAGAATATTCTAAATCTCGTTCTCCAAAAAATAATTGATTTACTTGTATACTATATCACGTAATCAAAAACTAATCATTAAATTTATCATGACCATTTCACTGAAACCAATTGTGAAGCCGCAAACCCTCTCTTCTGGGATCAACATATAAAATTTATTTTTAATTATTTTATAAAATATAAAATAAAAAAAAATAAAGAATTTAACATTCCAATACATTTGTCGGTATAGGTTTTTTGGAATAAGACACATACATTACAAATTAACCAAAAAATATAAAAAATAAATAAAATAACTAAATTTATTCATGTCCACTAACTCCATAAAAGAATAAAATTTATTCAAAAAATTATAAACATCCATTGAAAAGTAAATTTCAAACATAGGGTGAGTATAATTTTCTAGTACGAGGTTTCTACAAGGCTTGTAAAAAGAATTTCTGAAAATTCATTTTCAAATATACTATAAAAATAACTTTAAAAAAACAATAATTCATTTAACATACTTATGCTTTGAAAATGATTTAAAATCAATATAGATAATTTTTATGAAAAAATGAGTACGATTTTGAAAATTAAAACATATGGCCACTTGAAAAAATTGATGCTCGTGTGGGCTTACAAAATTTCCTTAATAATGGGTTCACTCCTCATTTAACTTACATGTTTACAATGTTCAGGTGACAATTTTTTTATAAAATCATTTGAATCATTCCATATATATATATATCAGTGGATTTTTTTCATTAAATACATATTCAATATTACAAACTCACACACACAGACGTGTGTGTGTATATATATATATATATTAACATTTAATTTGAATTCACTTGTGAGATTTAGTATTACAAAAACTCATTAAATTATTTATTTAAATGGACTTATTTAATTAATAAACACCCATGTATTCACACATTCATTCGCAACCTCATAAAATACATTTCCATGTAATGTTAAACATTATAATTTTAATATTCATCCTCATATAGTGATATTAAATAACCATTACTTGAATGAAAATAAGATATTTGACATTTTTATATTATATAAAAAAATAATAGAATGACTTCTTGAACCCTTCTGATAAAATAATAGAATTTTGAAATTATTTTTTAAAAGGTAGTGTTCTGCTCAACGACCAAAACACACATTTTTTTGAAAAAAAACTGTTACACAAGTCTTCAATAAGGAATTTTGTTTACTTCCCTAAAATAAAGCCGGAGTAACTCACGAGGAATATCACCCCTCCAATGAATATCGTGAGAAACACCAATATTATAAATCCCATTAGAGTTCATGTTTTCTTAACGATACGTATGAGTGATGACAAAATTGATATCTGAAAGAGAGTTCAGGTAGTCCATCCAGTGAGCAGTGGACTTCCAAGAAAGATGAATAATACCATTATAAATGGCGTGGACAATAGTAGTGGAGTCACTCTGAATCAAGATGTTGTTCCATTTGTGTAGAGTAGAAAAACAAATATCATGGATAACTCTCACCATGTCATCTTCCAATGTGGAAGTCAGACCGCAAGATCCATAGAAGATGTCGAGCGTCTGGTCAAGGTGATTTCTGAAGATGGATCCACAACCCACTGGTCCAGGTTTTCCTTTAGAGGCACCATCCACATTGAATTTAATCAAGCCTAGGGGAGGAGGCTGCCAAAAAACATCAAAGGTAGATTTAGGGCGTGGTTAATTCCCGTCAACCCCAATATGTCTGAGAATCCCAAGGCTACGAACCGAGTTGTTGCAATGATCCTTTTGAATCAACGTTGCCTTCTAAAATCACGATGAGGATTTTTATTTTACCTGCATTAAGCATGAATGAGTTTTTATTAAAAGTAAAATAATTTCTACCATACCAGATCATATGAAGAATCTTATTTATAACTGAAAACAAAGGTTCTTGATTTGGTGGGAGTCAAGTAGGTCCATAAAATGTTTTACCTGCGAGGTTATATAACTACAAAACAACCATCTGCACATTAAAATGTCCAAAATATAATTCCAGAGAGTAGTTTTCATATCAAAAGAAAGAAAGCCGTGATTAATATCTTCTCGATGTTGGTTACACATACATAATTTTGAACAAAGATTAATCCCGAATGTTTGTAAGCAGGTATCTGTGGGGATTATAATATGGTTGATACGCCAAAATAAGGTGAATTTCGAGGGATTTAACCAGGCTTTATTGATGTTTCATAACAAGGATAAATTGTTTTAATAATTGAAGAACATTTGATTTTAGTAATTTTTAGAGTCAATAATCCCATTGTGAGAAGCTTCCCAAACAAGAAAATCATCCGTATTAGTGAAGGGGTAGCTTTCAACAATGCGTTTGATATCCTCTGGTAAAAAAGGTTTTTGCGAATGCATGAAATTATTTACGGTGTCATTTTTGTGAAGAGGAGGATTGTTATTGGGTATTAATAAAATCAGGGCAGTCCCAGTCTAGTTATCCATCCAAATATTTAAATTTGAATCTTTTCTAGACGTCCATCAGGAATTTAGCATAATGGAAGTGAAGGTGTTTTTAATGGAGGTCCATATAGAATATGTGAGAAAGTGAGAATGATTATTTCGAAGTTTTTTTAAGGAATATAACCCTAAAAAATACATGGAAGGAGATTTATTGTGAATGAGGTTCTACAGGATCTTGGATTGGAGATCATCATTAAAATTAGAGTGGTTTTTAATACAAATACCACATTATCAATCGTTTTGCTGCAAGTGGCCCAATGGACTATGACTAGTTTTCTCTCTATAGTACTCCCAGTCAAAAAAATATTCTTAATAGAAACATTCATGCCCTTAAAGATAATATTTATCCATTTATATATCATTATAGAGTAAATAAATTTGGAGACAATTGTGGATTTAACTAGACAAATTCATCCTACCATCGAAAGGTTATTACCCTTCCAATAAGAAAGATGTCGAAGTGTTTGGTCAATGACGAGGGAGAAGTAATCCACTTTGGGTCTACCTCAAATTATGGGAACACCAAGATAAGTGTAGGGTAATAAGACTTCTTTAACACCTAAGGTATTGGTGATGATAAGTTTCCTACATGAGGGATAATCTGTACCAATGTAAATGTAAAATTTGTGCCAGTTGATGTGTCGAACAGACACTTATTGGAAGTGAATAAGGATGGATTTTAAGATTATTAACATTTCTATTATCCCCTTTAATAAAGAGAATAATGTCATAGTCGTATACAAGGTGAAAGGGGGAATTCAAGTTTCTAGAGGTAGAGATAGGTTTAGTATTACTTTTTTCTATAAATTGAGTAAGCAGTCTACTTTAGTAGTATTCAGCAATTGAGAAATGAATAGCTGAGAGAGGGTCACCTTGTCTAACTCCCTTTGAACTATTAAAATAACCATTCGGGGAGTGATTAATGAGGATGGAAATATGGTCTGAATTAAAAAGGTTTTTTATTCTGTTTATAATGTTTTTATTGAAGCCAAACTGTATAAAGACTTTATACATGATATTCTAATCGATGGTATCAAAAACCATTGCAATGTCAAGTTTAATTGCAACATTCCCACCTTGATTTTTCTAGCTTAAGAGATTTTTGGATTCAGAGGCAAGGAAAATAATGTCTTGAATAGATCATCCTTTTATGAAGCCAAATTTATTTGAGGATATAGTTTTATTTCTAATAACATCCATTCAATGGGAAATCAATTTGGTGATTATCTTGATGAGAGTTTTTGTGAGAGTGATGGCCTGAAAAGGTGTAATTCATCTGCATTCTCAGTTTTAGTGATAAGTACTAGGAATTGAGTATTTAATCCATGACGAATCATGCCTCTGTAATATAAAGTTTTCACCATCAAATCGATATCATCTTGAATCACATATCATTGTTTTTTATAAAACCCATTATTAAAACCATCCAGCCCAGGAGCACCATCCGAGTTAAAGATAAAGACATTTTATTTAATTTCTTTGTCTAATGGAATACTATTAAGAAAGGAGTTTTCATCATCAGTAACCGTCTTTGGAATGACATCAAGAATAAAAACAATATCAATACCAGATCCATTGAAAATATCATGAATGTAAGTTATCACATGATTTTCAATGCTTTCCTCAATGTCAAGAATATTTCCCCCCTCTCTAAGATAAGAAAGAGGCCAATAGGATTTTCTAAATCTACGGAGGGCTTTGTAGAATTTAGTATTCCAATACACATCATTATGACATTTGGACTTAAAGATCTTCTTTTTGAGGTGATCCTTAATCTTGAGCAGAGTGATTTGTTTAGAAGAAATGTTGCTTTCATGTTGGGAGTCGTGAGCAAAGTTAGAGGAGGTTCTATCCTTTTGAATTTGAGTATGTTCCTTTTCCAGAAGGGTGATATTATTGTCTATTTCATTCGTTTTATATTTTCAACAGTTTATGAGGACTTTCTTAAGAATCTTCAATTTCACCGGACAAGATAACGAATCATAATGACTTTGCATATTTGTCCATGAGTTCTTGATGATATTCATACAGTCTGGGTCAGAGGACCAAGTAGTGTTATATCTGAAAGGGGTCCTTTGTTTTAAAGTGTTATGGGAAAATCTAACTAAGATGGGATGATGATTAGAATAAATCTTCGTAAGTGTGATACTAGAGATGTTGTCTCATTTATTCAAGGCATGGTCATTATTGGATGCCCTGTCAATTTTACTTCCCACTATCCTATTATAATGTTTTTGGTAAAAGGTGAATTCATCACTCATTAGATTAACCTCTGTAATGTTATTAAGTTCAATGAAATATTTAAATTCCCTATAGGAGATGGAGTAATGTGGAGGGCCTACTTTTTCACTAGGAGCTAAAATAGCATTAAAGTCTCCAACTATAAACCATGGACTAGGATAGTGTTACTATGATGGGTGAGATCTTTCCAAAGAGATCTCCTATCTTGGTAACTATTACAAGCATAAACAAAAGTAGTGTATATATGAGCATTCTCAAATATGTAATCACAGGTATTCGATTGGTTCGAGGTATTATATATACTAACATTATGCATAGAAGAGTGAGAAAATAACTATAAATATTCAGTGGATATACCATTATTGCAAGACCCTAGGAAAGAGTAACCAAAAGGTGATGAATGTTTGAATCTAGATACGTAATTTACTTTAGGTTCAGAAATATCAAAAAGTTTAGGAAATTGAGTATTAATAAACCTTTTTAAAATATTAAAGGTGTCATGGTTGGCAATCCCCTGACAATTCCAGAAGAACAAATTCATTTGTACATTTTTTGGTGGGGATGTTCCCTTTCTTTTTAGAACCTGAGGTCCTTGACCTTATTCAGATTCCAGAAGGAGTCTCCCTTGGAGTACTACTATGCTTAACCGGTAATGATTGAGGGGCCAGAGGGAGGGGTGTTGAGATTCGAGAAGGATTCTCCCTTGGTGTACTATAGTGGGGTGTTTTTCTTGACATTACCACACCCCGATGCACCATGTTAAACTCACATTTTAAATGTTTTTATCATCATTCATTTTTTATTTGTTTTATCATTTTTTTAAACCCATACATATATGTTTTTTACCTTATCGTATAAAATCTTTTCATTACCTTTTTTTCTATATCATTTTTTTGTTTTTTATCTCGTTTTCCTTTTTTCCCAAAAATTACTATTATTATATTACTAAAATCATTTATTTTAATAATTTTATCATTCTTCATTCAGGTTTTTATAAAATAATTCATATAAATATAAAAAAAATTTATTTTTATAAAAAAAATTATCAATTAAAAATATATATATTAATTAATTAAAATAATCATATTTTTATAAAAAAATATAAGTCATATATAATAAAATATACTAATTTTATTTAATAATAATAAATTAATAATTCACATAATTCAAAATTTTATAAAAGAAATTTCACATAATTAAAATTTTGTATAATATGTATTACCGTAGAAAATTTCTTAAAAACTTATATTAATAGAATATTTTATACCATTAATTATTATTGTTGTTATTATTATCATTTCCATTTAACTAGTAAAATTTATTTATCTATATTTCAAAATTTATGATTATAAAAAATTATTTTATATAAATTAAAATTAATATAATTTATTTAATAAAACAAAAGTTATGAAAAATTAATTTAATAATGTAGTAAAATCAATTCATTTTTTTAAAATATATCATTTATATTAATTAATGCAACATTAACTAAAAATAGTAATTTTTTATAGTATTAAATATGAATATTTTTTTAGAAAATAAAAGAATATAATCAAAATCAATATTAAAAAATAATTTTAAATATAAAATATATTTTAAATTATTTTTAGAATGATACTTTTATATAATGAAAATATTTATTCTTGAAAAAATTATATTTTATAATTTTAATCATATGATCTTTTGATTATAAAAATAATCATTGGTTTATAAAAAAATTTATGAAGTCCTTTCTAAATAGGCTTTTAATTATAAAAAAATTATTCAATTGACAATCAATATAAAATTAGTATTTAATTTTTTTGGTGATTTTAAAATGTTTTAAAAAATATTTTCGACCAAAGAGATTAATAATGTCATATTATCTTAAAAAATTATAAATAATTATATAAAAAAATTAGAGGGAAATGGCACAATTAAAAGAAACAATTATTTACGAACTAGTAGGGAATAATATAGATTGTTTATATGAAATATCAAATAATTTCACCAAGAGATACTTAAAAATAAATAGTCTCGAAGAATGATGAGATAGTCCATTACACCAATACCAATTTGGCCACACTTGAATCATATTATACATGATAGGAATAACATTAAATTAAACATTAAATAACATTAATAGAGATATTTTTTGATATAACAAATCGATATGGGATGTATATACAACAAGTAGTAGAATATGTGGTGAATATGTTATATGTCTCACAGAAGTAAAAGTGGGAATAAAAACCCATACCTAAGGTCCAATTTCCATCCTACATTTCTATAATTAATTTTAATTAAATATATATTTTTATACCAATATTTTTAAAAAATAATCATATATTTCCTATAATAAAATTTTACATATATACTTTTATCACCCATTTATTAATGACTCTTTGTGAATATAACTGTTTAGGGTGATAAATGCATTGTTTTTCATATATATTTTGTTATGGTATCTTGAGTGCCATTAGATTGATCATGTTTCCATAATCTATATAATTTTTATAAAGGAATAATTTTCATATTTATTCCTTAAATATGTTTTTATAGTAGTTTATAAAATTTATATATAGAATATTTTTATTCTATTCAAGAAGATGGTAGGTCATACATACGTTTGAATGTTGTTTTCATGTTTCCTTAAAAGATGATAAACATTTAAGTAGTTATAAATTCACATTAAAATAAAAATTCATAGGTTATATATTGAATTTATACTAATACAATACATACTTATTACGATAAATGAAAATATCAAATAAAGAAAGTTTCTCATTACTACTTGGAGGTTATAGTCCTCACAAACGCACAAGCAGTGTTATCGATATGCAGTGAATTAGAAGGTAAAAATAAATTGTGATATTATATTGAAAAAATTATCTTAATTTCATGACTATAACATATATTAAATATCTTTATCCCTCCTATACTTCATTTAAAGAGTAAGTGAAAATAGATTCACATCACTTTATGAGGCGGTAGCCTGTCGTACACACAAGAAATGTCATCATACTCCCCATTGAGTGAAACGTAAGAGGTTATATATATGATAAATATTCTATAATAATATTTATTTCATTAATATGAAATAAATTTGTTAATTCCATCATTATATCGATACATTTTTAGTGGTGATGGAAAACTAAAGAAATCATTTTGTAAGAAAATAGATCGTCACACACACAATTAACAATTTTGTATCTCTTTTGATGGATGTGGAGACAGATATTAGTTTTGAAATTTAAAAATAACATTTAATTAAATGTATTATATTGGAGTTATCATGTCATATTACATTATGATGATTTTACTAGTGTTTAAGAATAAATTAAAAATATATACTTCTAAAATAATTTTAATTCATTTTTTGAGAGCCTCTTCAATTTTATAACTAAATTTATATTTGGAGGGAATAAACATCAAAAAAAAAGTCTTTTGGTGTGTCTTTAGTGATTTATGGAATGTATTCTAGTTTGGGATATCACAATATTATTTTTTTGGAAATGAAATGTAGATAGGAGATTAGTGGACATTTATATGCAGGAAAGAAGAAACACATGGAATTTTGAAAAAGATAATGGAATAAACAAATTATTATCTAGACACAAGACTCTAAAATGGTTCATTATAAATATATATATGATTTAAGGTCAAAATATTTCCATAAAAATTGTTCATAAAAAATTTTAGGCCATTTTTAATAGTTATTTTCTTTGTTTAAACCCTAGTAATCAAATTCTCACCATCATTACGGTACATAGTTTTTAATATGCTAATTATTATTTGTGGTAAAAAATAATGATGAATTTATTATATAAAAAATTATTATGATTCATTATATGGATTCCATTTTTAGTTATCAGAATCATATAATTTTTCTAATTGAATTTAATATTAAACCAAACTCTAGGAAAATTGGTTTTTCAAAATAGAATCATTCAAATGTCTTAATATTTTTATATGATTCCAATATTAAATTTATGCCAATTACTTAAATTAGAAAAAATTGATTTATAATTTAACTAATTTATCCTTAGAAAACAAATAAAAAGAATATATTTTTAAACTTTTAATAAATTATATGAAATTGAAATTTTAAATAAATATCCATATTTATATATTCATGAAAAATTATCCTTTTTGTAAAATTATCAAAAAAACATCCAAGGGTAATATTGAGTTGTAAATTTGTAAAATTATGTATATTTTTCAAATATAATTTTCAATCTGATAAAACATAATTTTAAATAATTTTCACAAAGAGGGATGAATCAAATTTTTAGGAAAAAACTATTTTTTAGAAACATTTATTTTTCTTTCAAATTGTTTGAATTTTATTTCTAATAAATTGACTAAAATTTAATTAAATTTATACATGTGTAAAAATTATAATATTACAAAAAAATAACATATTCCTACCCACCAACATAATGACTAGGTTATAAAAGTCAATTTTAAATAATAATCTTTTAGAAGAGAATCATGTTTAATATAAACACAGTGTTGTATAAATAAAAATATATTGTTGATATTGAAATTTCATTAAAATAAATATATCACAAGTCATTGGGGAGTCACATTTTCTTATATGGATTTTTTTTTCTTTTCGTATATGGTAATAACCTATTTTTTCACTCAAGTATGGGTCATTTAAATTTGGGTCTAATTCTATACGTTTGACCTAATATGGGTTTATAATGTGTTGGAAAGGACTCAGGAGTTTCTGGTGATGTTTGGATCCCAGAATCCATCTTTTGATGATACTAGACATGTCACACGGCTAGCACACAGTTGGCGTATGGATTGGGTAACTATGCGGATGGAAATTTCATGAAAGGGTCATATTGAACAGTTTGTAGGAAATCATGAAAACTATCCATGTATGTTTCTATTCTACCTAGGAAACTATTCATGGGTTTCCCATAGGTTATGAAACTGTGTGAAAAAACTGTGATTAATCTATTTTTCTTGGTAAATTGTACTTTTTATTTTAAAGATATATTAATCCACCTTTTCTTCCCTAAAATGAGTTCCAAATAGATTTACCACCATAGATCTCATTTTTGTGATTTGGTAGACGTAATGTAGGAATCAAGAGAAATCCTTCATCCAATATTTTTTCAATGTTTTGTTCATCATGCTACATGCTAAATGATATCTAATCAAGTCTGTTTAAGCCTTTCATCATCTCTCTTGCTATTGAACTATTTATCTGGGTATTATCAATTTTCTAATTTTCATAGATATACTCATATCTGAGCCAAATCATGGGACAATATTGGAAGAGGAGATTCATACAAGCACAACGTGGGTGCCTTATAACTCATCCCTCAAGTTCATTGATTTTGGAATTGTCATGTGAGCCCACCAATTTCATCAAGATCCATTTATAGATTTTATCTTCCATTATTATACACATTATAACCCTATGGTTATGTTGTTTCCAAATATGTGATTAGTTGATAGTGGTTATGAACTCAACTCTATTTATCCCATGTAGTATGTTATTCCATAATTGGGCTTTTATTATTTGACATGTTTGAGCCACCGTTCAGGTGTGACATTTCATGACCCTTATAAGGGTATGCTTTTATATATTAAATGGACTGATTTATATTTTGAATTTCATAATTTAATGTATCATGTATTCTCACCTCTTAACCCACCTATGGTACGTTCTTCAATTGATAATTAAATGTGAAATGAAAATTGGAAAGTATAATAACAATGTGACTTGACCGGATTTGTTGTGAATTATTAATAGGTTTCATATTCATAGAACCTCTTACCATAGTACTGGAAGGTATATGATTGAAACTTAATTATTTAATGTGATTTAAATGGAATTAATAATGGTTTCATGCTACATGGAATTCTCACACAAATGAAAGTCATGGATCAAACCAAATATACATATTTATTAATTATGACTTGATTAAATGGTTGCATGCTACATGACCTTATCATACTATTAAAAGGAATTTGTTGAATCAAATGAAATATTACATGACATTGATATCAAATAGGAGTGACCTGACTCAAGTTCACCTTTTCTTCTTATCGAGGAATACCTTGAGCACTTAGGAACCCAATTTTGATTCAATGATATGAATTTTTAAGATTAAACGGACAAGGATCATAATCCTTATATATTCTATGGATTCTCATAAAGAAACCATAAGACCCTTATATATTATCATAAGATTCCTTGGATACACTCCTTTGATCCAGCATTGACATTTTGGTTCCAAGGTTAAAGGCCATCAGGTCTAGTCATTGATTTTCTCCATTATACCATGGATGAACTCCTTGGACTTGGTAGGCATCTCATTGTGTAATTACTTGGACATTGATAATATTATTACACTCTTAGCCTCATCAAGGATAAAATTATTACTGAGTTGGTGACCCTTGTGGTCTACATTGAATTGGATATTAACTTGAACGTCATTATTAAATGTCATTATAGGTTTCCTTGTAACACCATGGAACCTACAATATTCTTGTCATGTGACATATTATAAACATGAAACAATTAAAAAACTAATTGGTTACATGTTTATTCACCATCTATGTGATAAATCATGTATTGAAGGACCCTAGAGCACCCTGACTGGGCGGGTGGAGAATCTGGGTGTCAACTTTTTCTCTTCATTACTAGATCATGTTCCCACTTTTGTAAGAACATTTTTATACTTGTAAGACGGACATGTAAGGTTATTAAAACATTCACATATAGAAGGAAAACAAATCACTTTTTACATGATTCACCACAATGGGATACATCAAAAAATAATACGCAAAGAGGTTGAGGCTATACCAAATTCCACTAATCAATACATGTTTTGGAATACAATGGTTCGGGCACAGTCACTATGTCCCAGGAACACTACCTTTACAATTTTTCGAGGATAGACCACTGCTTCCCTCAAATCAATTTTTTTGAGTCCCCTCTAGCTCACTACCTTGGGAGAGGTCTCACTTAGTCTATCGACTAGATGGATGCTTCAAAATATTTTCATAAAAAGTCTTTTTCCCTATTCAGTATGAGACACTGCTTGCATCAATGTCCAGAATTCATGAACTTTTATATTAGGATATCTTTTTAGTGTAATTAATAAATCCACTAAACACCTTTTTTATTCTCTAGAATCACAAACTTCCTTTATGATGTTTTTGTTTTAAAAAATTTCCCAAATTTTTGTGGACTATCTCTGGTATGTGTACCATGCCTGCTCAGTATACCAAACCTAGTCTATGTATTGCGCCTACTCCACATACCGCAACTTCTCCATATACAACCAAAACACTACATACCACGCCTACTACACACACCATGACCACTCCAATCCCCACAACTACTCTATGCACCACACATACTCTACGCACCAAACCTAATCCACACACCGTTCCTGATCGGTGCACCCTGCTTGCTCCACATACTATCTTTGTGTACCACCTCTATCTACCACCTCTAGGTAATATTATTGTGTACCACCTCTGTATACTGACTCTACATATCACCTTTACATATTACCTTGGCATACCACCTTTTCATACCACCTATACATACAAACTTGACATACCATTTATTCATTTCGAGGACTTATTCTTTAAATTTTGGTTTTATTTCTTCCCCCACATACCACCTTTTCTTAAGTAAAATATATTCAATGGACTACTCTTTCCAATTATGTGAATTGTCTCGTCATATGTGTACTACATTTTCCTACACAGAATCTCTCTTGAGTACCACTTTCTGACATTTCATTATTCTTCTATAGTGATGACATTTTCTTGTTGAATTTAATGTTTTTAATAATGAGAATAAATCTCCTTATATAGAAAAATAACTCTGAAAATCTCTCAAATCTATTTTATAGAAATTTTTAATATGGGATAAATATTACTTCATATTTTACTCCATCTGTGTATAGTAATCCTCCACCACATACTACACCACTCCTACAATCAATGAACCTTGACCACATACTATGTGTCTGTAGGTTCGCATACCACATCTCTTTTTCCAATGAAGAGCCATTCCACATACTAAAACTCCTTATGCAGAGAACCATTTTAGGTACCACAACCCGTTCCACAAACTGTTCTGCATACCATTACTATAATAAATTTTTAGTTTTGTGCACCACTCCACGTACCGTTCCACATACCATTCCAATTACATGGTATTATGTTTGCTTCCTTTTTTGATTTCCTCTGTTGTTCCGCATCTCATTGACTCCTATTCAAAAATCCTTAAATATATTCTTTAGAAACAATATCCATTCTAATTAATTGTCAACTTTCTTCTTCAACAATCATATTCTTTTATCAGGAACCATACTTATTGGGATATATTGTAATCGATCGATCACCATTAGCATCATCAGATTTTTCCATGGAATGTACTGCAACATCTCTATCTTCCAGTAACATCAGTCTTTCCAGTAAATTATGAATATGATTGGAATAATTTTATCATCTTTTTATGATAATTCCTAAATCCTGAAATCCCCACATTATTCCTCATCAAATGATGCATGCCTCATAAGGCAGGATCTTTGCATGGTCTCATTGATTAGTGAGATGTTGTATGATCACTTTATAACAAGAATCCCATCAACACTCTCCAAGATGGTTTAATTGTTGTATACAATGTATCACATTTGATACATGTACTTTGAGCTTAATATTAGTTCAACAATCATCAGAAATAATCACTCTCAATAACTTGGTTATTGGAAAGTATTGCAACATCTCTGTCTTCTAGCAAGATCTGTGTTTCCAATCAATAATGAATATGACCGACATTATCTTCTCAGCCTTTTATGATCATTATTATATACATAGACCTTCTTAGGATCCCTCATGTTATGTTCCATGTCTCATCACATACGCTCTTTGCATGGTCTCTTTTAACATTGATATGTTTTATGATCACAGTACAAAATAATTGTAACACCCGAGACTTTTATGTTATATAAATAATCAAAGGAATCTTTTTTTTACACAACACTTGCTTGGCTTGCTTTACACGCAATCGCGACCTTCCTCGATAGCTTGCGTCGTACGCAATACCGAGTTTCACTAAACAACAATATACTATTAAAACTAGCCGTTATGAATAGTAATAACCACTTTTTGAAATTTTATAAATTTTATTTTTCAAAATGGACTTCATTTTTGGACTCAGAATATCGAAATTAGCCTAGGGTGAAATTTTGGTATTTTTCTGAAAACTTTCAATTTTTGATGAATAGTGAAACCACTAAGTGGTAGGTTAAAAACTGAATTTTGCATAAAACTTAATTTTACCACTTCTGTGATTGGAATTTCGAAAATCCGAGAGACACGGTTAATATCAAGGACTAAAATGTGGTTCAATGAGATGAAAATAATTTTTTGGTGAATAGTAACTTTTTACTTTTTTTACCGCGGTTAATAGTAAATAGGGTAACTAAGGGTAAATATGATATTAATATTACCCTAACACATGTCCTAATTCTATTGGACAAGTGTAATTCGACCAAAAACAAACATAGGAATAAAATATGACCATTTAGGCCCACTTGGATTAGATTAGGACATTTATTATTAATTTATTTAAAAAAAGGTTAAAATAGTTAAAATCAAAGTTTAATAAGTAAATCATTTTTAATATGGGGTTATACATAAGATAAATTCAATTGTAAATATTCATTAGAAAGATAAAAAGATTTCCTACATGATGATATTTTATTTGTAATTTTTAGACATCAAATAATGTAATTTATTTATGACACAAAGATGATGTAGTAATTATCTTATTAATGAAATATTGACATAATTGATGTTATAAACACCAAAATAAATGTAATTTAAGACTTTTTATGAATTCCACTAATTTTCTAGGTTACTATGATATATTATTGTTGATTTAAGCAACTTGGTTCGAACATATAATTCTGTTATGACTTTCAAACAAATCATATATCAAATAGTGTCAAAATTGACACAAAATAGTTTTTAAATCAAATATTATATTATTAATTGTTATTTTATTCCTAAAAATCTAAGGTTCGGCCAGATGACTTATATAAGGATATATATATTAATAATAAACAATTTGGGGTTCGTTTGGCATGTTATAGTAAGTGTATTAACCATATAGTGAAAGAAAACAAAAAGACACGGTAAAAGTTAAAATAATTAACTTTGAGTTAAATCTAATTGATAAGGTTAAAATAATATCTTAAACTTGTCTAAATTCTATTGGTTGATAGGATTTCGACCCTTCCCCACTTTATCTTCGAAATAAGACCCTTTGTAACCATTATAAACCGATTTTGACTTTAATATAAAATAATATTTTGAGATATTCCTAAGGTGCCCCTCTCCTCCCTTATAAAAAGGGCACCTCCTCCCCCTCCTCCTCACACCAAATTGAGCACTCAAGCTCGGCCATCCCCTGCCATTTTCTCCTCTCCACTTCCCTAGAATAATCCTAGAGGTCCTGGTCTTCTCCAAAGACCAATCTTAGTTCCTTAAGTGGATGATTCAAAGAAGCGTTCCAAAGAAGAGGTAATATCCATTACCGATCTTTTCAATTTCTTTCTTCTTCAACTTCTTCTTCATTAGTTGTTTCATGATAAAGTAATAACATCAGTATTACTTACATACTGATATGTTATTATAAATATGAAACAACCCTAATTCACCTTCTATCCATCCTACGGATAAATGAAATCACCGCGCGTGTGTACGTACGGAATACCGTCTCCACGCCGTGGTGTAATCTATTTTCCACCATCACCTTACAAGGATGGGTATAATGGTGTAATGAGTAACTAAATATGATTATTATGAAGTAATATTGATACTGAAATGATATATATATACTCCAATACAATTCCACGATTATAGGAATGATATCATCACTCGTGCGTACGTACGGAATACCGTCTCCACGATGTGATGCGACTCGTTCTACATGATCTTCATTTTGTAATGATTATATAAATGAATTGAATAAATGAATATGGTATATACTACACTAATACCATTCTGTAAATGAATTATCTATAACCTAAAGATAAGAATAAGAATTTATTCGACAAAACATGCATAAGAACAAAAAGTTATAAAGACCCGAGTAACAAGTAACAATGAAATATTACTAACAAGAAGCTAATAATATGACCATATATGATATCATATAAATATGTATGATTCTGGAATAAGTCAATAACATTATTTAAACCATTATACAGGAGCTTCGGACACGTACAAAGCTAATCGGACCTAAGGTAAGGGAAATATCACAATCTCATTTTTATCCGAGATTGTTTATTCGTAAGTATTTACTGGGGTGTGTTTTATCATCCACATCCATGTTCCCTCAATATGTAATATTGTTTCCATCCAATTGAAATAGTTTAAATCCAATTTTACCCTTAGGTGAGTTTTTAGTAAAGAATATGAAAGGAATCTTTTGTCGTTTTTCCGTACGAGGTACTTTTTGACTTTTCCGACAAAAGTACGAAGAATGTTTTTTTTAACTTATACGGCATGAATGGATTTTTAAAACATTACTTCAAAGAAGCTTCCTTTACAAGTTTTCAAGTTTATTTTTAATCAACATCTTTTATTTTAAAGTTGTATGACATGTTATGAAAGGAAAAATTTTTTTGAAGAAGAAAGGATATTTTCCTCAAGAATTCAATTCAAGTGATTTTCAAAATTATTTTCCATCTAAGATAATAAAGGGTTCTGTTTTTATCCCTATTATTACATTGATTTGATCATGTTGTGATGGAATTATTTTTATGAATTCCTTTATCTTATATGAATTGATTTATGATGTCATGATGTTTCAAGAATCCCATTTTTGTTTCATGTGTTATGCGATGATGTATGTTTTATGATTATGTGGCACACATAAGAAAGGATTCATTATAATATGGGTGGGACCTATATCTCCCTCCAATGCATTGGGTAAAGATTTTATATCTCATGAGATAGACATGGCTAGAACAGAAGGTTATTTCGGTTCAGTGATTCAGGACTGAAACGAGGAGTGAACTCGGTTCAGAAAGGGACTTTGTCCACTAAGATAGTCTTGGCAATGAGTCATGACTAACAAGAAATGATTTTCCATGATTATGTGTGCATGCCACAAAGTTTCAAGTTTTATGTTATGATTATGGGGATTCATTTTCACTCCTATGATTTGTTCCATGTTAAGATATTATGATCTCTTTTTCAGGTTATGATTTTCAAAAAGATATGATATGATTTTTATTTCCTTTATTTGCCCTTGCTGAGCATTTGAGATCAGCCTTTTATGTTTTCTTTTCCCCAGGTCAGGAATATGGATATTAAGTAGAATATGCTAAAAGGGACCCTAGATATGATGAAATAAATGGGAGACACTGTAGAAGATTTATGAACCAGTTGTTTATGTTTCCCAGTTTCTAAATACACTATACCTATACGGTCCTTTGTAGTTTTATCATATGTTGTAATAAGTGTGCTTCAATTTTTGAAGTATTAAAAATGTATGTAAAGTATGGGTCGTTATAGTTGGTATCAGAGGAAAGGTATAGTCAACCTTTGGAAACTAGGATGTGAAAGCCTTAGTAAGAACCCTAAGGATAAGTCTAAGCATAGTACACAATCTTAGTGTTTTAGAAATGGACTTGAATAACCTAGGATAAGACCATAAGCATGAAAATTTTATTCTTGAATTATGTGGTTTCCTATTATAATTTGTGTTTCTCACACTATTCTTCTTGGTTTTAGTCAATGGCTGGAACCCGAAGGAACCGTGTTAATGCGGAATGCGATGGGAAATGCAATGATTGTCCCCCTGAGCAACAAAACGATATGGGAGCTGGAATGCAAAATCTTGTAGCCATGGTCACACAAATTTCTCAAGCTATGAATCATGCAGGATTTCCAAACGAGCAAAGGAGGGAGCAACATTCTGTTGAATCCTTCATGAGGCAGCGTCCACCTTCTTTCAGCGGGTCTACTGATCCATTAGTTGCTGAACAATGGATTAGTACTACTGAAAAGATATTTTCAGTTCTTCAATGTTATGAACATGATAAAGTCATCCTAGCGGTGTATCGTTTGGAAGGAGATGCTGATCAATGGTGGAATCTTGTTAAGAATACGAGGCAAAGGGATGAAATTGAGTCTATGGAATGGGACGAGTTCAAGAACTTATTTTTCAATAAGTACTTCCCTCGTATTCTCCGAACAAAGATGGAGAAAGAGTTTCTTGAACTGAAGCAAAGGGATGATAAATCTGTTGGTACCTATGAAGCAAATTTTACAAGACTTGCAAGGTACGCTTCTGGTATTATTATCCAACCTGAGAGTAAGATCGATCGATTCTTTAGTGGCTTAAAACCAATTCTTCGAAGGGCGTTAGCCATAAGGGACTTCAATAGCTACGAGGAAATCGTTCGATGTGCTCTCAAAGTCGAGATGGAGATTGGAGTAACCCATCAGTCACATGGGTTTGATAAGAAGAGGAAGATGGAATTCAAAGAAAAATCTAAAGAGCACACGGAAAAGAAGATGAACTTTCCCTTATGCTCAAAGTGTGGAAAGAAACATGGAGGGAGTTGTCTTAAAGGGACAAGTAAATGTTTTAAATGTGGAAAAGAAGGTCATCAGGCATTTGAATGCCGTGATAATGGGAAGAAGATGTCTAATGATGCAAACAAAGGAAGGGATACACAGAATGAACCTACAACACTTCAATGTTTCAAGTGCAAGGAGATAGGGCATTATGCCAATCAATGCCCAAATCCAAGGGTTGATGATGATGGTCGACGTCAACAAACTCTTAAAGCTAAAGACAAAGGAAAGTCACATGCAATTTCTATCAGCGATGTGGAGTACGATAACGATGTGGTGAAAGGTACACTTACCATCCACTCTAAAGTAGCAAATGTTTTATTTGATTCTGGATCCACCCACTCTTTTATTTCTGAAGACTTTTCTAAGGGTATCACTGTACTACCTCAACAATTAGATGTTGAGTTAGCTGTGACAACACCTAATGGCACATCAATCGCATCAAAAGTTTAAAATTCTTCTCCGATCGAAGTTTGTGGGAAAGTGCTTCCTGCAAATCTTGTGATCCTTCCTTTAGTGGAATTTGATGTGATTCTTGGCATGGATTGGCTTTCTCTACATGGAGCTCATATCAATTGCCAAAGAAGGGAAGTCACATTTCATATTCCAGATCAATCTACGATCGTATACCAATGCAAGGATGAACATAACCTTCCAGTGGAAATTTCTTCCATCTTATGGGTATTGATCCCACTAAATGAAGGTTATTTATCTCAAATGGTTGGTGAGAAACTCACGATTAAGAATATGCCCATTGTAAGGGAGTTTTATGATGTCTTTCCGGAGGAATTACCGGGTCTTCCACCAAATCGTGAAGTTGAGTTTTCAATAGAACTCGTACCAGGTGCTTTGCCTATTTCAAAGACACCTTATAGAATGGCCCCAATTGAGTTGCAGGAATTGAAGAAGCAACTCCAAGAGAATCTTGATAAGGGATTCGTACGCCCTAGTGCGTCACCTTGGGGAGCACCTGTTCTATTTGTTAAGAAGAAAGATGGATCAATGAGACTCTGCATTGATTATCGAGAACATAACAAGATCACTATCAAGAACAAATATCCTCTCCCACGCATTGATGACTTATTTGACCAACTACGCGGAGCTCAATACTTTTCCAAGATTGATCTTCGTTCAGGGTATCATCAATTAAGGGTCAAAAGGGAGGATATACCAAAGACGGCTTTCCGTACAAGGTATGGACACTATGAATTTATAGTGATGCCATTTGGTCTTACTAATGCCCCTTCTATCTTCATGGATCTAATGAATAGAGTCTTTAGAGACTATCTTGATCAATTTGTGGTAGTCTTTATAGACGATATTCTTGTCTATTCAAAGAGCAAGGAAGAGCATGAAGATCACTTGAGAATTATATTGAAGACCCTGAGAAAGGAGAAGCTTTATGCCAAATTTACCAAGTGTGAATTTTGGCTTCAAAAAGTTGCATTTTTGGATCATATAATCTCAAAAGAGGGGATATCTGTGGATCCAGCAAAAACAGAGGTTATCGAAAGATGGTCGAGACCAACAACAGTAACTGAGATCCGAAGTTTTCTTGGTTTGGCTGGATATTATCGACGTTTTGTAAAAGATTTTTCATGATTATCTAATCCACTCACCAAGTTGACTCGGAAAGGAGTTAAGTTTGTCTGGACAGAGGAATGTGAAGAGAATTTCAAGGAGTTGAAAAGAAGGTTATCCAGTGCACCTGTGCTCACACTGCCTTGTAGTGGAGAAAGGTTTGTGATCTACAGTGATGCATCCAAGAAGGGATTGGGGTGTGTTCTTATGCAAAATGATATGGTGATAGCTTATGCCTCACGACAGTTGAAAATCCATGAACAAAATTACCCAACACATGATTTGGAGTTGGCTGCGGTAATCTTTGCATTAAAGATTTGGAGGCATTACCTTTATGGTGAAAGGTGTGATATTTATACTGATCATAAAAGTTTAAAGTATATTTTCACACAAAAGGAGTTGAATATGCGTCAAAGAAGATGGTTGGAGGTGATTAAGGATTATGACTGCTCAATCCATTACCACCCTGGGAAAGCAAACAAGGTGGCAGATGCATTAAGTCGACAAGACCATGCTAGTTTATCCATGATGAGGATCACAAAAGATCCAATATTTATGGATTTACAAAGGATGGATCTTGGAATTATAATGGAAGGGGGAAAATCTTATCTTTCTCAAATGAATGTTCAACCATCCATACATGTGAAGATTAAAGAGGCACAGAAAGAAGATGTCGAGTTACAAAAGAAGGTGAGAAATGTTCCTGAATTCAACCTAGATTGTGATGGGATAATAAAGTTTAGGAATCGGGTTTGTGTTCCTTCCATCCCCGAATTAAAGAAAGAGCTGCTGGATGAGGCTCATAGTTCTTCATTCTCTATTCATCCTGGAAGCACGAAGATGTATAGGGACCTGAAAGAGTACTTCTGGTGGGATGGCATGAAAAGAGATGTTGCTGAATATGTCTCTCGATGCTTGGTTTGTCAACAAGTTAAAGCTGAGAGACAGAAGTCTAAGGGGATGTTACAACCATTACCCATACCCGAATGGAAATGGTAAAACATCACTATGGACTTTGTCACAGGACTTCCTAAAACATCCAAAGGCAATAATGCTATCTGGGTCATAGTTGATCGTCTCACAAAGTCTGCACACTTCATTCCTATTAGAGAGGATTTCTCTCTAGATCAGCTTTCCAGGATATATGTAAAGGAAGTGGTAAGATTACATGGAGTACCACTTTCTATTATATCTGATCGGGATCCGAGATTTACCTCGAAGTTCTGGCAAAGTCTTCAACATACTCTGGATACAGAGTTGAGTTTCAGCACTGCTTATCATCCCCAGACAGACGGTCAGTCTGAGAGAACAATTCAAACCCTAGAAGATATGTTGAGAGCTTGCTCTATGGATTTCAAAGGAGGTTGGGATCAACACCTACCTTTGGTAGAATTTTCTTATAATAATAGCTTTCACTCCAGTATTCAGATGGCTCCTTATGAAGCTCTCTATGGAAAGAAATGCAGGACTCCAACTTGCTGGGATGAAGTTGGGGAAAGAAAGCTATTAGGACCTGATCTCGTTGATGAAATGGCAGAAAAGGTCAGATCTATTCAACAACACATAAGAGCAGCTCAGAGTCGACAGAAAAGCTATGCCGACAACCGAAGAAAAGACCTAGAGTTTGAAGTGGGTGATAAAGTATTCTTACGAATATCTCCCTGGAAGAGGGTTATGAGATTTGGAAAGAAGGGGAAGTTGAGCCCTAGATATATCGGTCCTTTCGAAATATTGGATCGTGTTGGGAAGGTAGCTTACCGATTGGCGCTTCCACCGAATCTCTCTCAAGTTCACGATGTGTTCCATGTATCTCTCCTGAGAAAGTACATACCAGATCCTTCACATGTACTCAGCTCAAAAGTTGTACCGCTGGAGTAAGATCTTTCTTATGAAGAACAGCCGATAGAGATTCTGGATCGTAGCGAAAAAGTCCTACGAAACAAGACCACTCGCTTGCTGAAAGTTTTATGGAGAAACCACCAACTTGAAGAAGCTACATGGGAGCTTGAGGATATGATGAGGGAGAAGTATCCTCATCTGTTTGTTGCAAAGTGACGAATTTCGAGGGCGAAATTCTTTTTAAGGGGGGTAGAATGTAACACCCGAGACTTTTATGTTATATAAATCATCAAAGGAATCTTTTTTTACACAACACTTGCTTGGCTTGCTTTACACGCAATCGCGACCTTCCTCGATAGCTTGCGTCGTACGCAATACCGAGTTTCACTAAACAACAATATACTATTAAAACTAGCCGTTATGAATAGTAATAACCACTTTTTGAAATTTTATAAATTTTATTTTTCAAAATGGACTTCATTTTTGGACTCAGAATATCGAAATTATCCTAGGGTGAAATTTTGGTATTTTTCTGAAAACTTTCAATTTTTGATGAATAGTGAAACCACTAAGTGGTAGGTTAAAAACTGAATTTTGCATAAAACTTAATTTTACCGCTTCTGTGATTGGAATTTCGAAAATCCGAGAGACACGGTTAATATCAAGGACTAAAATGTGGTTCAATGAGATGAAAATAATTTTTTGGTGAATAGTAACTTTTTACTTTTTTTACTGCGGTTAATAGTAAATAGGGTAACTAAGGGTAAATATGATATTAATATTACCCTAACACATGTCCTAATTCTATTGGACAAGTGTAATTCGACCAAAAACAAACTTAGGAATAAAATATTACCATTTAGGCCCACTTGGATTAGATTAGGACATTTATTATTAATTTATTTAAAGAAGGGTTAAAATAGTTAAAATCAAAGTTTAATAAGTAAATCATTTTTAATATGGGGTTATACATAAGATAAATTCAATTGTAAATATTCATTAGAAAGCTAAAAAGATTTCCTACATGATCATAGTTTATTTGTAATTTTTAGACATCAAATAATGTAATTTATTTATGACACAAAGATGATGCAGTAATTATCTTATTAATGAAATATTGACATAATTGATGTTATAAACACAAAAATAAATGTAATTTAAGACTTTTTATGAATTCCACTAATTTTCTAGGTTACTATGATATATTAGTGTTGATTTAAGCAACTTTGTTCGAACATATAATTCTGTTATGACTTTCAAACAAATCATATATCAAATAGTGTCAAAATTGACACAAAATAGTTTTTAAATCAAATATTATATTATTAATTGTTATTTTATTCCTAAAAATCTAAGGATGGGCCAAATGACTTATATAAGGATATATATATTAATAATAAACAATTTGGGGTTCTTTTGGCATGTTATAGTAAGTGTATTAACCATATAGTGAAAGAAAACAAAAAGACATGGTAAAAGTTAAAATAATTAACTTAGAGTTAAATCTAATTGATAAGGTTAAAATAATATCCTAAACTTGTCTAAATTCTATTGGTTGATAGGATTTCGACCCTTCCCCACTTTATATTCGAAATAAGACCCTTTGTAACCATTATAAACCGATTTTGACTTTAATATAAAATAATATTTTGAGATATTCCTAAGGTGCCCCTCTCCTCCCTTATAAAAAGGGCACTCCTCCCCCTCCTCCTCACACCAAATTGAGCACTCAAGCTCGTCCATCCCCTACCATTTTCTCCTCTCCACTTCCCTAGAATAATCCTAGAGGTCCTGGTCTTCTCCAAAGACCAATCTTAGTTCCTTAAGTGGAGGATTCAAAGAAGCGTTCCAAAGAAGAGGTAATATCCATTACCGATCTTTTCAATTTCTTTCTTCTTCAACTTCTGCTTCTTTAGTTGTTTCATGATAAAGTAATAACATCAGTATTACTTACATACTGATATGTTATTATAAATATGAAACAACCCTAATTCACCTTCTATCCATCCTACGGAAAAATGAAATCACCGCGCGTGCGTACGTACGGAATACCGTCTCCACGCCGTGGTGTAATCTATTTTCCACCATCACCTTACAAGGATGGGTATAATGGTGTAATGAGTAACTAAATATGATTATTATGAAGTAATATTGATACTGAAATGATATATATATACTCCAATACAATTCCACGATCATAGGAATGATATCATCACTCGTGCGTACGTACGGAATACCGTCTCCACGATGTGATGCGACTCGTTCTACATGATATTCATTTTGTAATGATTATATAAATGAATTGAATAAATGAATATGGTATATACTACACTAATACCATTCTGGAAATGAATTATCTATAACCTAAAGATAAGAATAAGAATTTATTCGACAAAACATGCATAAGAACAAAAAGTTATAAAGACCCGAGTAACAAGTAACAATGAAATATTACTAACAAGAAGCTAATAATATGACCATATATGATATCATATAAATATGTATGATTCTGGAATAAGTCAATAACATTATTTAAACCATTATACAGGAGATTCGGACACGTACAAAGCTAATCGGACCTAAGGTAAGGGAAATATCACAATCTCATTTTTATCCGAGATTGTTTATTCGTAAGTATTTACTGGGGTGTATTTTATCATCCACATCCATGTTCCCTCAATATGTAATATTGTTTCCATCCACTTGAAATAGTTTAAATCCAATTTTACCCTTAGGTGAGTTTTTAGTAAAGAATATGAAAGGAATCTTTTGTCGTTTTTCCGTACGAGGTACTTTTTGACTTTTCCGACAAAAGTACGAAGAATGTTTTTTTAACTTATACGGCATGAATGGATTTTTAAAACATTACTTCAAAGAAGCTTCCTTTACAAGTTTTCAAGTTTATTTTTAATCAACATCTTTTATTTTAAAGTTTTATGACATGTTATGAAAGGAAAAATGTTTTTGAAGAAGAAAGGATATTTTCCTCAAGAATTCAATTCAAATGATTTTCAAAATTATTTTCCATCTAAGATAATAAAGGGTTCTGTTTTTATCCCTATTATTACATTGATTTGATCATGTTGTGATGGAATTATTTTTATGAATTCCTTTATCTTATATGAATTGATTTATGATGTCATGATGTTTCAAGAATCCCATTTTTGTTTCATGTGTTATGCGATGATGTATGTTTTATGATTATGTGGCACACATAAGAAAGGATTCATTATAAGATGGGTGGGACCTATATCTCCCTCCAATGCATTGGGTAAAGATTTTATATCTCATGAGATAGACATGGCTGGAACGGAAGGTTATTTCGGTTCAGTGATTCAGGACTGAAACGAGGAGTGAACTCGGTTCAGAAAGGGGCTTTGTCCACTAAGATAGTCTTGGCAATGAGTCATGACTAACAAGAAATGATTTTCCATGATTATGTGTGCATGCCACAAAGTTTCAAGTTTTATGTTATGATTATGGGGATTCATTTTCACTCCTATGATTTGTTCCATGTTAAGATATTATGATCTCTTTTGCAGGTTATGATTTTCAAAAAGATATGATATGATTTTTATTTCCTTTATTTGCCCTTGCTGAGCATTTGAGCTCACCCTTTTATGTTTTCTTTTCCCCAGGTCAGGAAGATGGATATTAAGTAGAATATGCTAAAAGGGACCCTAGATATGATGAAATAAATGGGAGACACTGTAGAAGATTTATGAACCAGTTGTTTATGTTTCCCAGTTTCTAAAGACACTATACCTATACGGTCCTTTGTAGTTTTATCATATGTTGTAATAAGTGTGCTTCAATTTTTGAAGTATTAAAAATGTATGTAAAGTATGGGTCGTTATAATAATGCCCTTGAACACACTCTAAGATGGTTTAATTATTTTAGACTATGTATAATCGTTGATACATGTACATTGAACTTAATATCAATTCATCATTTGTCTAACTTTTTCACACTCAATAACATGGGAGTTCTTATTCATCTCTTTCTTCATTTTGATCTTAATTTAATACTATTGACAATAAATAAAACCTTATGCACAAAGTAGTCCAAAAAATATATCCCTTTTTATTTTTTGTCAATACCGTAATGTCGTCCTCAAATTAATGTGTCAATGTCAAAATGAGAATTATCTCTGTCCCATTTTTCCTTTTCATTATCTCTCAATTTTCAAACATTCAGTTCACTTTATCTCCCCCTTATTAACAAGAAATACAAATTTCATGTGAGAAGGGTATCAGTCCTTTCTTAAGGAATGTGTCACCAATCATTTCAATCTTTGTCAACATGAGAAATTCTTGATTTTGAAGAAATATGATATTATTTAGACAACAAGGCTATCCATTAATCACTGATCATGACATCTCATGTGACGAGAACTCATGTACTTTGTATTCAAGGTTTTTCCACTTCCATTTTAGGCTGAAGAAATTTTATTTGATAGGGAATATTTATCCGAAATCTCATGCACTCACTTCAACAAATATATCGAAAGAATTCTAGTGAAATTGGTAGGATTATTGGCCTTGGGGAACTTCCATTAATCTTATGTTATTGATTAATTTATTTAATAACCATTTGTAAAATGATATCCATTTTGAGTAACCATAAAAGATAGATTTAGAAATGAAATACCTTTTTCAATCTCATGTTCTTCACCCAGTTTCTAGGGAAATCGAATTTAATACTAATTTTAGTTGATACTGATTGAAATAATAATTCACGAAGCCTCTTAATTTGTCTTCCCCTCAAGGGAAACACTCCTCACCATCTCCATAAAGGGTTATCCTTCATCATTTTAGTCATTGAATATCAATTGTATAGTACTACAAGGATGGAAAATTCTTGTGAAAAGCTATCATGTTTTGACAGCTTCCATTACTTCTCATGACCTCCCCCCTAGGAGAATGCATCCACTTCAATTCCCTATATTATTATCACAAATAAAATACACTAATGATTAATGGAATAAGGTGGTTCCTACTTAATTTATATTGTGAGCATAATGACTAAGATGGTTTTGTCAACCTATATTCTCTCTCTGCTCTAGTCTTCAGGCTCGCATATCTTAACATCTTTTCTGATCCATAATGATGTGACATGGATCTCTTCACATTCTCTTTTTCTTTTAATGGAGAGTTTTTCTTCTTAACAACCATCATGAATGATATATTATTTCTCTTTGTAAATATTACATATTTCTCGGATATTAAAGTTAGACATCCTTTTCAAATGTGACCAGATTCCATACATCACTCATATAAAACATCTTTAACATGTGTGTTTCCATTGGTTTTCACTCTCTCATGAACTTTATCTTCATCACGTGAATGTTTTCATTTTCCTTTAACACCAAACTTGGATTTCTCATCTTAATGTTTCTTCATTATTTCTAAATCTTTGGGTATGATGTCCAACATTTCATTGGGAACTATTGAATCCAGTTTGAATCATTGACATGGGTTTATTTTTGTGTCATACCACTTAGTTTTTGTAAGAACCCATATCTTCTTTTTAGGTATGTTTTTATTTTTTTGGGAGTTTTTGAGGAAAAACGAGTTTCTGGAAACTTTTACTGTACACGTCATGTACTGATGAGTACACACCATGTACTTATGAGTACATGCCATGAAAATGGTTACCACGTGTAGCCGTTTTCTGGCCATGTAGCGAATTTTCACATGGACATGTTGGGTGACTGGGAGGCTAATTAATGTGGAGTACAAAAAAGGAGAGTACACACCGTGTACTTCAAAAGTACACACCGTGTACTTTCTTTTTTTCATTAAATGCACCAGAGTCGTGTCTAATTTCCATAGCATGCTTCTTTTAGGTCTCATTCGATGGAGAGAACCTTTACGGCTATAGATAATTGATGAGTCCATGAGAAACAATCCGTCCTCTGAATCGAACACCATTCATTGCGTTAGAATCACATCGATGAGTTCCCTATTGTAGTTGAGCCTCGTTTCCTGATTTCTCCTCTTTCGTGAGATATTGTGGGTTGAATGTTTTATATGTTTTCGTAGATCTATGAAAGTATATTGTTATTCAAGCCTCATTGTTCAAGTATCATTATCTTCTAACACCGATGTGGGTGTTTTGTGCCTTTCCGTAGATTTTAATTGAGTTTTATGTGCAAAATTTCCCAATATCCTTGAACGGGGTATTGCATGTTTACAGTTTCAGCCCTATTGTTTCTCTGCTATGATGGAATGCCTGAGTAGATGGTTATTGTATGTGAATAGGGTGGATTATTGTGCTTTGGATTTATTTCCCATGTATTTTTTTCTTGTTTGGACCTTTGAGTCTTGATTTCTTGTTAGGATGTTGTTTACATTCCCATTCCTAGTATTGTAGGATGGTATGAATGTTGTTACATTTTTCTATTGTGCTGTAGAATTCTAGCCAAGTAGTTCTTGAGGTTTACCTTAACTGTTACATGATCCAACACATTCTTTACTTAAACAGGGTAGTGAGAACCTGGTGTATAGACCAGAGGGGGAATGGAAGTTAAGGGATTCTCCAGAGTGGCATTATAATTTATGATTCGAGACCATAGAGGGAATTAACGTTTATTGCTTCATCAAGGTTTCTGTAGTTCCTAGACTTGGGCCACAGAGGTAATGTGATATATGTGCTTCCATATAGTGCCTTTAGTTACGACATGAGACTATATGGGGAATTTACGGTGACTACTTCCTTATAGAGTCTATGCTTATGCAGAACCAGAGGGGTTAGACTGAGTGTACTGTCCAGAGGGTTGCATGAACTAGTTATGTAGGACAAGTGGGGATAGGCTATGAGCACTTCTCAAAGGGATTCCTTGTGTTTAGATTCTTTCTTGTTTTGTTAGGTAGGACCAGAGGGGATAGACTGAGAGTGCTTCCCATACAGTTACCAGTTTGTTTACCTACTTGTTAGTTATTGCTTGATACTGAACATTGGATTGTTTAATGTTGAGTACCATCATGTTTACTGTTTCCTGTACATTTACCTTCCATATAATTATTGACTGTTAGGCGTGGATCTCATGGTCATAGCCTACTGGGATTAGTCTCACCCCCTGTTTGGTCCATGCTTTTGGGCCCAAACAGATTATATTATTGTAAGTATAGATAAGGACATGCGCCCTTCTATTTCAGGTACTTGACTTGCTGTAGAGCTGGAGAGCATGGGACCAGGCTATGTCCTGTGATGCTGTGGAGTTTATCTGCTTTCTTTTTCACTTTGGTTTAGTTCTAATGAATTCCGGCATTGTTACTTGTTTGGGTTTTTTCCTAGACAAATATATCTTGCATCATTTTATATATGTTCTCCAGTTTATACTATCAGTTTTCTACAAATTATTTTTGGTATGATATAATTATTTCTTACTCTTGTATGTATTTGTTAACTTTTGATGTGTACTCTGCCAATGAGGGCATAATTTCCCCACTATCAAACACAAGGCCATCGCTTCTAGTCTGCAGCCTCTGGCGTTTGGGGAAATGCACTTGAGGCCATTTGACCCACCGGGTACGGGGCACCTTAAGGTGGATTCTAGAACCAAGACATTATAAAGTGGAATCAAAGGAATTATTTTTCTTGACTTACAATTTGTATCCTTTATCCAGGGATAGGAATGAATAGTTACTTGGTAAAAAGCTATGCCTAGGAGTAGCTAACCCGTGTACAAGGAAAAGCCATCCTACCTTGTTTTTTGCAATTTTTTGGTTTTTTCGAGATTAAATATTATTTTATTTTACATTGAGTGATTCACATGATTTGTACTATTATGGTTGATGTTATTTACATTCTATTTCCATAAAAACCCAATGATATTAGGGTATGCCATCTCATGCATCATATAGGAACTTGGTAGAAATCACATGTCATGAATTTTTCCATGCCATCTAGGATCCATTAGTGATTGCATGTTGTTGTGATTGATGATGTGTAAAATATGTATAATATTCTGATTGTTTCCATGATAAAAATATATGTTGGATGGTTGGGTATTGATTTGTGTAGAAATTTTTTGAATGGTCACAAATCTTTGGTTCTTGGGGTGTTTTGGGCCCTCATAGACAAGAATTTGGTGGATCATTGCCTTGTTTTACATGTTATAATGTGTACAAGTTGACAAATATTGATTCGTGGGGAGTATGTGCCCTCACATATTGTAATTTGGTACTTTCAATGCTTGTTTTATTGTTTTCTAGGTTCCATAGTAGTTTATGAGGCTTACTATTCAGAAAAACCCAGAACACATGCCGAGTAATGTTATGTACACGTCATGTGTTCTTCTGTTCAAGAAGAAACTATTTTTCTTAAGTACATTCCATGTACATTATGTACACACCATGTAGTCTCTAACCGCGGTGTAGGCCATGTGGGCAGAGACACTGGATGGTGAAAGTCTAGTGGCAACACGCTATGTACCAGTTGAACACATTGTGTAGTGTTGACCCTTTGTCCTCCCGTGTAACTAACAACACGGAAGGATAAAATTTGAGTTATACATGTTGTGTCCACGTTGAACACGCAATGTAGTCTAACCCAGGTACCCCACTGTGTCACGAACAACAAGGGTCGGTGTTATCATTTCTCTTACACGTCGTGTCCCTATGGAACATGATGTGTAGTGTGAGTCGTGTGTTAGGTCGTGTCACTGACAACAAAGTCCAGGTGAGGCTTGTCTAGTACACACCATGTTCCTCTTGAACATGTCGTGTAGTCATGTCTAAGGAGAACCGTGTGGCTTCACCGTGTGGAAGGACTCGAGCAGGGGAAGAGGATTTAAGTACACACTGTGTGTTAGGGGAACACGTCGTGTGTATGGTGGGTTACATGACCAGTTCTCACAGGAGTACACACCCAAGTAAATGACATAAGGAAACTCACCGAGAAGAAAACATACACGCCGTGTAGTCATGTTTTGTAAAACATGAATGCTCTATTTCTTTTGTTCCCTTCTTACACTCCTTTTTTCATTCCTTGATGACATTAATCTAAGGTGTGTGATTGTACTTGTAGATTCATGCCACCATGACATTCTCTGGTTGTGCACCAGTTTCTAGACGGCGATCACACATCGGGCATGGCTGATCAGGGATTACCTGTAGATCCTCCAGTTATACCGTCCTTGTAACCTACTGTTGTACCTGATATAGGTACGGATTCACAATTCAGGGAGGGATTTCTCAGGACGATTCACACGTTTCAGTGAGTGCCACCTCTTACCTCATCAATAGATGATTTTATGCGGGTCTTCCAGCAACATCATCCTCGCTATTTCCCATGGGATGGAGGACCCCAGTCTACACAGTGATGTCTAGAAGCCATGCAAATGATATTTGAGAATTTGGAGATGCATACAGAGATGAGGGTCAAGCTTGATACCTATATGCATCGGGACACTACCAAGAGGTAGTGGGATGTGATCTCACAGGTGGGACACCAGTAGGATATGTAGTGGGATGAGTTCCAGCACAGATTCTATGACTACTTCTATCCAGAGACCATGAGGGAAAATCGATCCTAGGAGTTTATGAATATGGAGCAGGGTTCCTCCCACTTTACCGAGCTACATCGCTTCATGCCTATTCATGGAGTTGATCATCTGTTCATGGAAAGGATGTTCGAGGATTGACAGAGGCACGACATCAAATCCTAAGTAAAAATCTTTTGGTTGACTTCTATCAATTCTATCGTCAACCAGGAGCTAATCACATAGCACAATCTGAGGGACTCTGGAGTTGTGAGCCAGTACATCTCTACATCTGGGGTTAGTATTCCTCCTACTGACAGTAGGATGTGCCACAGGGTGTCTTCGTGCAATGATCCGGGGAGGCGAGACACTTCTTATGGTAGCTAGGTAGTGTGCTACTAGTGTGGGAAGAGTGGGCATACGAGGCGACATTGCATGAGACACCCAGTAGAGTGATGATAATGAGAATGTTGGGTCACCTACAGTGCTTTTGTCTGATCTTTTCACCAGAAGCTAGTGACATGGGTTCTTCTATGACTCCTCGTTCAGGGTCAGCACCACCAGTTTCTCAACAGTCAGGTAACTGGAGTTATTTTGGCCATTAAAGCCAAGGTGGAGCTCATGGCCATGGTGGTCAGTCACCAGTATTTTAGAGAAAACATAGTGGATTAGCTTAGAGTGGTCAGATAGGGTCATAGGGCCGTGGAGCAGGCCAAACTTTTGCAGTGGAGCAGACTGAGCAAGAGCAGGATCCCTGACCTTCTATAGTTTGAGGTACGATCTTAGTTTCCTCAATTTTAGATTCTTCTCTTTTCAATATAGGGGCTTCCCATAGCATTATATCTATTGTGGTTGTGGAGAGCCTTGGTCTATTCATCTTTTCTTCTACTGATATATTGACACAAGACACTTTGTTGGGGCCTAGAACAGAAAGTGTACATCAGTAAAATGAGTTCCCTTTAGAGGTTGGTGGTTGTCACTTCTTGTGGGATCTCTATGTCCTAGAGATGATAATCTATGATGTAATTTTAGGAATGGAATGAAAAGTTCCCTTCTAGGAAGTTGCCGACGGTTATCGCCTCAGGTTCAGTTTCAAATCACAAGAGGGCGTATCATTTCTTCATAAGGGAGAGTGGGATGTCTAGGAGAGTAGAGCGGGTCAAGAGCATCATGGGTTTTGAAGAGTTACAACCCATAATTCTAGTTTATATATAGATGATCAGGGAAATTCTCAGTTATACTTTCCTCCAGTGGTGGATGAATTCAGGGACATCTTCCATAGATCTTTTCAAGTTTTCCTCTGGAGCGTGAGGTAGAAATTTCTATTGAGCTTGTGGCAGGGGTAGCATGGGTGTCCATTCCTCCTTATAGGATGGCTACACCAAAGTTACAAGAGCTTAAAACCAGTTGGAGGAGTTGCAGGAAAATGGTTTCATCTAACCCAACACTTCTTATTGGGGTTCGCCTACCCTGTTTGTGAAGAAGGCAGACGGAACCCTTAGAATTTGTGTGGATTATCAGACGTTGGACTAGTTGATAGTCAAGAACCGATATCCCTTTCCTACGATTTATGATCAATTTGATCATCTTCGAGGAGCCTGGGGGTTCTCAAAGATTGACATGAGATTCTGTTATCATCAGTTGTGCGTTAGACCATCAGATATACCTCTCACATCTATTCTGAGAAGGTATGATATATATGAGTATATAGTCATGCCATTTGGCTTCACCAACGTGCCTATAGTTTTCATGGCACTGATAAACCAAGGGTCCCATCCATACTTGAATTCTTTTGTCGTGGTCTTCGTGGACGATATCTTGGTGTAATGTCACACTCGACATGACCATTCCATACACATTGAGATCATTTTGAGTACTCTTAGAGAGAACCAGTTATATGAAAATCTATCAAAATACCACATTTGGATGGATCAGATTCGCTTCTTGGGACATGTTCATCTCAGAGGAAGAAGTATCAGTAGACCCAGAGAAAGTGAGAGATATAGTTTCTTGGGAGAATTTAAAGAACATCTCTGAGGTACGGAGTTTTCTTGGGCTAGATGGATACTACAAACACTTCATTCAGGACTTATCTTTCTTAGCATCACCACTGACAGGTCTGACAAAGAATAGTTCATGGTTTTTGTGGTCAGATTCTTGGGAGTCAGCCTTTCAGGAGCTGAAGGAGAGGTTAAATTCAGCACTGATACAGTTTAGGGATAGAGCTATTTTGTATACTTTGATGCATGATGTATCGGTCTTGGAGCTGTGACTTTTTAGGGAGATGGAGTCGTTGTGTATGGTTATCGACAGTTGAGGCCACATGAGAGGAATTATCCGACACATGATCTGGAGTTGGCACCTATTGTACATGCCTTACACTATTGTAGACATTATCTTCTGGGAGAGTATTTCATGATTTTCACCGACCACAATACTCTCAAGTACATCATCAATTAGTGTGATCTAAATTTAAGACAGTGAAGGTGGGTTGAGTACCTTCAGTATTTTGACATCAAGCATGCCTACACACCTGGGAAAGGGAACATAGTGGCTGATGTGTTGAGCAGGAGGACTCAGATACAGGCAGTTCCGGAGGCCAATAGTGAGTGGGAACTTATGGCACTATTTTCTATGATTCATTTAGAGGTGCACGATAGATAAGGAAAGAATGTTATATATTCTATAGCTATTACCTCTACTCTTTTGATCGAGTTTGAATGAGGTAGCAATCAAATGATGCAGAAGATGGGGAGGGGCAGTTCAAGTGGGCTGGGACTACGGGTCATGTATTGGGCATGGTATGCCTCTGGGACTTCGGGGCATGAATTGTGGGTCAGTCAGGCCTGGTGCCTTGGGCCTACGGGTCATGTATGGGTTCCCCTTCAACCCTTAAAAGGGGGATTATCCCTAATAAAAAAATTCCTTCAGTCCATTCAGGTGGAAGGCCTAGTACTAAGAGAGAGTGTGTCAGAATATAACACTATTCCGGGATGGAACATAGGCAAATATGCTATCTTGCATATCCAGGGGTGCGTATGGGTTCCAACAGACATACGTGAGGAGCTGATGCGAGTCTCTCATTCCTCTGTTTGGGTTTTTCATCCTGGTGTCACCAATATGTATCATGATCTACACCATCCGTATTGGTTTCCATGTTTGAAGTGGGACATTTCTAGTTTCGTCATGCGGTGTTCCAATTTTCCAAAGGTGAAGGCTGAGAAACATCGACTAGAAACGCCCTTATAATAGTTACCCATTCCCAAATGGAATTGGAATGATGTCACAATGGACTTCGTGACCAGTTTTATGAAGTCACCTCGAGGAAATGATGTTGTATGGGTTATCATTGACTGAATCATGAAGGTTCCTACCGTCTTAATAATCAAAGAAACCTTCAGTGTGGATGATCTAGACGGTTGTATATCTGTGAGATTGTACGTCTACATGGAGTTCCACACTCTATTTTTTTAGACAGGGATGTACATTTTACATCTTGGGATTGGTAGGGGATTCAAAAGGCTTTGGGTCCAAAGGTACTTTTGAGTACAGCTTACCACCCCCAGACAGATGAACAGTTCGAGTGTACGATTCAGGTTCTTGAGGACATGCTCTGAGCATGCACCCTATATTTTAGAGGTTATTGGGAAAACACATAAATCATGTGGAGTTTTCCTATATAAAAAGTATTCAAAAAACTATTCAGATAACACCTTAAAAGGATTTGTATGGTAGGCCATGTTGATCACCCTTATGTTGGCTGGAGGCAAGAGAGGCAGTTTTATTGGGACCTCGTCTTGTTCAGGAGACCACCGAGCAGATAGAGATGATTCAGAAGAGGATGGATATTGCACAGTCTCGATAGAAGTCTTATGTTGATCAGCGGAGACTGCCTCTGGAGATTGAGGTTGGGGACCAAGTTTACGTACGTGTAACACCGAGGATGGGACACAAGATAATCAAGAGACAGGGTAAGATTTCTTCAAGGTATGTTGGGCCATTTGAGGTGTTGGAGAGAGTCGTGTCGGTTGCCTATTGGTTTCAGTTACATTAGAGGTATCGAGCTATGAATGATGTTTTCCACATTTCTCAGCTTCTACGTTACATCTCATACCCGTCTCACATATTTCAACCTAAAGAGATTGAGATGGAGGTGGATGCATCATTCTAGGAGCATCCTATATAGATTTTCAATTTTAGTAAAAATGTTCTCCAAGGCTGGTATGTTCCACCTGTAAGAATTCTATGGTAGCATGGGTAGGTACAAGACAAGACATGGGAGAGGGAGGCTGATGTATGAGTCTACCGACCAGAGTTGTTCGGGTTTTCTTATTCTACGTCTCCTTGATTGGGAAATACCAGGACAAATTTCAGTAAGGTGGGAAGTTTGTAAGAACCTATATCTTCATTTCAGGTATGTTTTTTTTCTAGAGTTTTTGAGTAAAACAGAGTTTCGTGAAATTTTTGATGTTCACATTGTGTACTTTTTGAGTACACTCCATGAACTTGGTTACCGCGGGTAGCCGTGTGCTGGCTATGTAGCGTCTTTGCACACGGTCATGTGGGGTGACTTGGAGGCCACTTCAAGAGGAGTATGTAAAAAGGAGAGTACACGCAATTTACTTCAAAATTACATGTCATGTACTTTTTTTATACATTAAATGCACCGGATTCATTTCTAATTGCAAGAACACACTTTTTTTGGTCTCGTTCGACCAAGAGAACTCGTACGACCATGGATTTACGACGAGCCCCCGAGCCTCCATCATTCCTCTAAATCGAACATCATTGGATGCGTTGGAAACACATCAGTGAGTTATCTCTACTTCTTGATCCGTGTTTCATGATTTCTCCTCTATCATGAGTAATCATGTTCTGATCATTTTATACGTTTTCGTAGATCTACTGAGTTCTATGAAGATTCAAGCCTCATGGTTCAGGTATCTTGATCTTCCAACACCAAGGTTGGTGGTTTGTTCCTTTTCGTAGATAGGTTATGAGTTTTATTTGAAAACATTCCCAAAACCAATGAATGTGGTATTGTGTGTTTACCATTTCAGCCATATTGTTTCTTTGCTATGTTGGTTTGCCTGAGTAGATGGTTATTGTTTTTGAATAGGGAGAATTTTTATGATTTGGATGTATTTCCCAAGCATTTTTTCTTGTTTAGACCATTGGGTCATGATTTCCTGTTAGGATGATGTTTACATTCCCATTCCTAGTATTGTAGGATGGTCTGACTATAGTTCTGTTATGTTGTTGTGTTGTATAATTCTAGCCAAGTAGTTCTTGAGGTTTACCTTGGCCATTACGTGCTGCTACACTTTCTTAAAATACACGGGGCCACGAGAACATGGTGTATAGTCCATAGGGAGAATGGACGTTGAGGGATTATTCAGAGTGTCTTTATAATTTACGATGTGAGACCACATGGGGAATTGATGTTGAGTGCTTCCTAAGAGTTTTTGTAGTTCCTCGATGCAGGACAAAGAGGGAATGTGATGTAAGTGCTTCCCTATAACACCTTATTTATGATACAAGACTATTGGGGGAATTGATGGTGAGTGCTTCCTCAGATAGTCTATTCTAAAGTTGAACCAGATGGGTTAGATTGAGAGTACTTCCCAGAGGGTTTCTTGAACTTGTTAGGTAGGACCAGAGTGGATATGCAGTGAGTAATTCTTAGAGGGTTAGCTTGTGTTTAGCTGATTTCATGTCTTGTTATGTAGGACTATAGGGGATAGACTTAGAGGGCTTCCCAGAGGGCTACCTATTTGTTTACCTGCTTGTTAGTTATTTCTTAATACCGAACTGTGGATTGTTTATAGTTGAGTTCCTTCATGTTTACTATTTCTTGTACTTTTACCTCCCATATACTCATTGATTGTTAGTCACTGAAATCATGGTGGATGCCTACTAGAATTAGTCTCACACCCTTTTTGGGCCATGCTTTTGGGCAAAAAAAAGATTATATTGTTGCAGGTATAGATAGGGGAAAGCACCCTTATACATCAGGTATATGAATTATTGTGGAGCTAGATAGCATGGGACCATGCTATGGATCGCGATGCTCAGGAGTTTATCTGCTTTCTTTTTCACTTTGGTTTAGTTCAGTTGAATTCCAGCATTGTGACTTATTTTGATGTTTTCCTAGACATATGTATCATGCATCATTTTAGATATGTTCTCCAGTTTATGCTATCAGTTTTCTGTTGTTTATTTTTGGTATGACATCAATATTGCTTCCGCTCTTGTATGTATTTTTTTACTTCCGTTGTGTACTCATCCAATTAGGTCATAGTTTCCCCACTATCACTCCCATGGCCCTCGCTACAAGTCGACAGCCTCTGGCATTTGGGGAAATTCATTTGAGGCCATGTGACCATCCTTGTATGGAGAGCCTTTGGGTGGCTTCCGGAACCGAGATGTTACAGTTTCTCTTTTGGATGAATTTCACTTCAATTTCATTTAACTAAAACCTAGGGTCCTAACAGATTCCCTACATGAGATCTTCTTGGGGAATTTTTTACTCAAAATATTCCTATATATTATTCATATGTTTGTTTCTTCATACTTTACTGACTTCATAGGTCTTCTTTTCTTATCAATGATGAATTCATGTTGAGATGGGAATGTTCCTACCATGGGTTTACATCCTATGCATACGTCATATATTTTAACAAGAATTTTAAATCTGTTTGCTGTACACAGATGGTTTTGAATCTATAGATTTTTTTCCTTCTTATATGAAATTCTTCCATTAGATATAGGTTGTCTATGTGATTTTTTATTTAAGGGATTGTACCAACAATCTAGGGCACAATTACCAAATCTGTTTCATCACCAACATTTTCCCACAAATCTTGTCTTCTTGATATATTATATATATGGTTATTGGGCCTTCTTCTTAATTTGTTGTGCTCTATCTAGGGAATCATATACCGTATTCTTCTTTATATCCACCCTATCCATGGTTGTAGGTTTCATCTCTTCAACTTTTTTCATCTATACTTGTTTAGAATTTATCTTCCAACCGGTACATTCTATATAATCATACATAGAGACAATAGTACACGTTGATACAGATAGTACCTTCACTTTCTCATCTTTTTTTGTGATAGATCAATGAGTGAATTCGTGATCTTATTATCACATGTTGGAAGTCTTTGGACGATATAATCTACCAATGATCATTGAGTATAAACAGAAACCATTTCATTATTATATAAAGTATCAATATGTGTCCTCTAAAGATTAGTCAACTGAGCATCCAATTCTGGTGATTTATTATTGAGAATATACATCTAATATTCAATTATAGTCATCTTATCTTCACAAACCTTCTTCATTCTAACAACGTCTTCATCATGAGAAATCATTTTATTCTGAATCAAATTTTAATTATCCGGGATCTTATTGGTTATCCATTCTAATTGTAAACCCTTGACATCAATGCAATTTTTCGACTTCCCTTCAAGCACATGGATTGTTTCTTCAAGATCCTTTCTGGATGTCTATTTGTATTCATCTTATTTAAATATTTTTGATGTATTTATATCATTATTTTCCCTTGTTTATTCGAATGATTCAATCTGTTTGGAGAGCTTATAACATATTGATATTTTACTTACCAAGCCTTCCTTCATATAGTTTGGTTTTTTCTTATCTAGGTTATTTCCTCCTACAAACATCGAAATATTCTACAAATACCAAATACTCTATCTTCAAAGATTTCATAATGATATTTTCATAGTTTATCAATTTCTTTTGAGGCTGATGATTGTTCAAGGGTGAAAACGCATACCTCCTGATATCCTTTCTAGTTTTATACCAGTCCTGGAACATCATCATTTTTTAAATGGAATGGATAACCAGATACTACCTCTTGATTATAATATGGGGACATCATCAACTTTCTATTCTCTTTCTTTTTTCATATACTTAGGGTCTTGATGGGTATAGACATCTTCTCTGAGATAACTAAAATTTTATCAATATTTATCTTCTTTATTTACCTAGGCATGAAAACTCATATCCAATTTCGAATAGAATTACTAATGATTATCCATCATATGTAAACTATTGGCCTCTCATACCTATTGAAGGACCCTAGACCAACCATAGAGGGGGTGAATCATGGTGTCAACTTTTTTTTTACTTTAAATAATTTTTTTCCCATGATGGAAGGATGTTTTTTAAATGTTTATGATGGATATGTGATGTAATTATAAAATTCACATGTAGAAGGACAACACATAACTTTTTACTTGGTTCACCACCAAGGGAAATGTCAGAGAAGCATACGCCGACAAGTTTCTAGTCTAACCAAATTCCACTAATCATTAGTAGATTATGATTACATTGGTGATGGAAAAATCACTCAATCCTAGGAACACTTACTTTACAAAGGTTCAAGGATATCCCCCTTTTTCCCTCAGATCACTTCCGTTGACTCCCCCCTAGCTGGTTTCCTTGTGTGAGGTCTCACACAGTTTGTTGACTTGAGGGTCGCTTTAATGGACTGTCAGGGAATGTATTTATCTATATTAAGCACAAGAAACCATTTTCATTATGTTAAGAAATTGATGCTTTTTCGTATTCAATTTTCTCCTTTACTATAATTATTAAATGCACTAAAACTCCATTTTTATTTTTTAGAGTCACAAACTCGCTTTATTATGTTTTTGTTTCCACAAAATGTCCCATATTATGTTGATTGTCTCTAATATGCATACCACACCTAGTCCATGTATCAGGCCTAGTCCACACAGAGTTCATGCTCCACATACCTCTACTAATACACACACCACACCTACTCCGTGTACCACGCCTGGTTCGTGCACCACAGCTGCTCCGTGTACTGCCCCGATCTATTCATTACACTTGATCTATGCACCGCACCTGCTCGGCGCACCACACTTTCTCTTCCAACTACTTCTACATACCGCCTCTATGTACCACCTCGGTGTACTAACTTTGTGTACTGCCTCTACATACTGCCTTCGCATACCGCCTCTGTGTACCTCCACTGTGTACTAACTTGGTGTACCGTTTTTTCCTTCCACGAACATCTTCTTCATATTTTCAATATTATTTCATCTCCGATATAAAATCTTCTCTTAAGAAAAATCTCTTCCAAAGACTACTACTTCCCATTTCGAAAAATGTTTCATCTTTCACGTAACACTTTATCCTACGTAAAAACTATCATGAATACCACTTTTGGACATAGACGAGTATTTCAGAAATGATGATATTTCCTTATTGAATTCAATCTTTTTTTCTGCTGGGATTGTCACTCCTTGTTTAGGAATATAACTCCACAAATTTCATTTTTCTATTTTACCCAAATTTTCTATATGGGACAAACATCATTTCATACTGAACTCCATCGTCATATGGTAATCCACCCCTTTATATTGTGACCCTCCAGCAAAGTACTAACCTTGATCACATGTTTTCTATCTACCGGTCTGTGTAATATATCTTTTCAGCCAACGATGATCCATTCCACATACTGCAACTCCTTCTGTAGTGAACCATTTTCAGTACTACAACCAGTTCTATGTATTGTTGCTGCAAACCATTTTTACTTTTGTGCACCACTCCACATACTATTCACTATACCATTCTCACTACATGGTACACATTTTTTTCCATGGTTGATTTCTTTTGTTGTTTCACATGTCATTCAATCCAATGCATGAATCTTTAAATATTTTATTTGGCAACAAAAACCATGCCAATTAATTTGAATCTTTCTTTTCAACAATGATCTTCTTTCATCACGAACCTTATCTATTGTGATATATAGTCTTTGATCAATCACCTTTAGTATCGTCAAATTTTTACAAGGAATGTACTGTACCTTTTCTGGATTTTAGAAACATCATTCTTTCCATTTAATAATGAATATGACTGGCATCATCTTCTCAACTTTTTATGATCATTCTTAAATCCTCAAAATTTCTACATGATCTCTCATGCAATGATGCATGTATCTTCCGATAGGATCTTTGAATTGTCCCTTGGAATAGTGAGATGTTGTGTGATCACATTATAACTTGAATCCCTTCAACACTCTCTGAAATGGTTTCATTGTTGTAGAAAATGTTTCACCTTTGATACATGTACTTTGAACTAAATACCAGTTCAATAATGATATGAATTTATCACTCTCAATAACATAGGTTTTCTTCTTCATCTCCTTCTTCATTTTGATCTTCATTGACAACTCTTGACAACAAATAAAACCTTTTACACAAAGTGGTCCAAATAGGTACATGGTTATTTAGGTTCATTGTATGACATTAATTTAAATATGATTTCTTACATACTATTACACTACCATTACATGGTCCAGATGTTATAGACACCATTAGTGGTATCCCAATGTGATTTATCTCACACAATCATCAGTCACAGTTTGTTACATGGAGTATATTACAAGGTTTCAGGTGTTTAAAAAGGTATGTATATGACTTCAAACACTATATTTCATACTTCTTATTATTGTGCATGATAGAAGATGACTACGTTAGAGATCAAGATGATTGGTATAGACTTTACTTTCTTTTATAATTCTGTTTAACATGTTATTTATTCTATCATTTATCCATGTTTTTTAGTTTTCTAGCGACATGGAAAATAATTAGTTTTTGAATTCAATTCTAGTTGTTTCAGTTATTGTTACTTTTTTCTCTATTTTATGTTGTTTCTTCTATTTTCTTATATCACATTTTCTATTTATCTATGGTTACATTCACCATCTATGCTACACATTAGTAATAAGGGAATATTCTCCCCACAAACACACCTCAGGCCCTCGCTTTTAGTTGGAAACCTCTGGAATTCGAGGAAATGCACATGGGGGAATTTGTCTGAACTGGATCAGGGTACCCATGGAGTGTTAGGCATGTTTTTGATTTCCCAATGTGGTACTAATGGATGCCCATTTTCATTAATTACTATGTTGTGACAATAGTTTGGGGATTAGGAATGCTTGGGAGATAGTCATAAGTCGTGCTTGGACATTGTGGACCCATGACTGGGGTAAAATCTATGTTACCCAAAATATAATAGTTTTTCTAATTTTACCTATTATAGTTGATATTATGTCAGTTTGGTTGATGGACATGTTGTGTATAGTTGTTGAAAATTAATCTGATTGTGGATTTTCTTTTATCTTTGGCCCGATGATATGAGAGAAAGGAGTAATGTTATATACATCATCATTGGCACCTATAATTCACAGGTCATGAATATTTCCATGCACTATAGGTGCATTTCACTATTTTTTATTGCTTGATAAGCCAATGATTTTTGAGTGATACGTTTATATTCTTCTTCTTATTATATTAGTATTTTTTCTGATTGAGTGATTACATGTCGAAATTCATGATGTTTATTCATTCTCATATGCTGGGACATGTAATTTACTATGTCAAGCCACTATGATGTAAATAAATGGGTGTCACTTACAATGATAAGGTGTATATGAACTGATTCAATAGAAAATAAAATTCATTATAATGTGAATCAATACTTCTAAATTGAATTAGTTTCAAATCCTTATCATGCCTTGTCACATTTATGAAAGGTAAAGGAGTGAACTAAGGAATTAAATATAAATTTAATTGAATATTATACCTAAACACTAAATGATACCTAGTCATCTAAGTGGGTAGTTGGGGTAGTATGCCTTTGGTTGTGAGTTTTTATAATTTTATATAGCACTAAAGATGCAATCTTTCTATTTAAATTGGTTCTAATTCTTGTGATTGGAATTTGTAGACCAATTCTACCATGACATCTTCATATCATGCACCAGGACGGTAGTGCTAACCATGATCCATATATGGTGGGCCTTGAGCAAACATTCATTCCTCCCTGAGTACCACTTGAGGAAACACATATTGTACTTTATTTTTTGTATTGATGCCCATGTTCTTGATATTTTCCTATGCCTGATACAGTCTATGAATGGTGCTCCAAGATTTTCACCTATGATGGCTGATTTGACTCATAAGTTCCAGTAGCAGTATCCTCCTACCTTTTCAAGGGATGGAGGTCCACATGCTTTTTAGCCTTTTCTAGAATCTACCCTATTTTCATTGATAATGTGGAGAATCCACTAGATCGGAGGGCCCAGATTTCATATTATATACTTCAAGACTACTGTAAATGTTGGTGGGGTGTGATTTCCTAGGCCGGTCATCATCAAGGTGTGTTATGGGTTGATTTCCATAATTCCTTATATGATATGTACATTCCCCAGAAGCTCTGTGATGAATGATCTGTATAGTTCATGCAACTCAATCATGGTTATATATAAGTTATTTAATATTAATAGCATTGCACAGAGTTGTAGTGCTTTTAACGACCTCTACCTGGTGATGAGATTTCAGGCGCTATAATTTTTTAGGATTTGATCTAGTATGGCATCCGTACTCATGTGAACATCTTTCACCTTCATAATTTTTATGGGATAGTCAATCAGATTCTTATAATTGGTCTCATAATGAGGGATGAAAATAGTACCAGGTATAGAGGATCAGTTTTTCGGAAGGCCGATTGTTTTTTAGTTTTCAAGAAGCATTCTCTCAAGGTTTTTTTAGGGGAGTGACAAACCATGTACCTATTTTGATAGTAACTTGTTTTTTCATCAGTGTGAAAAATAGAGGATTTAATTGACTCTACATGATATAGAGACACTAAATTTATTGTATTGCATCCATATGAGGCATATCCAGCACTTCTGCCAGACCATTCCACTATACATCAGTGGAAAAGGATCTCCACCAGCTCGACCTTTAGGAGCAGATTCAATTACATCGTGTCAGGTGGGTATTTGGAATAACACGGGATGAACTATACAATTAGGATTTCATAGTAATGGAATCCAAACCCTTGATCAAAAAAATCAAACGTAGAGTTGTTTTTATTTTATTAGTCAATCTGTAGCATAGGGTTATGGATCAGGCTAGTTCAATTCATTACACCTGATGCCTGACGATCAAGCTATGAGACTATCTAGAGTATGTGGTCCCATTCCTGTGACATATACCATATTATATGCATTATTTGAAACAGGTTCATTTAAATATTTAATCTATGTATCTATCATATAAATAATTGTACTAGAGATATAGCATTACTATTGTGTAATGACCCTAATTTGGACATTAAGGTTATTGGAAGAGGAAATACTCTACTCTAAGGACTATCACGTTGAGGTAGAAAGGTACCAATTATTGAGGAACCTTTTTTTATCCATCTTATAGGCTTCGATATATTTCCTCGGATTGATTTAATCATTCAGTGTAATGATTTAGTAGACTTTTATCAACAAAGGGTATCATTTACGTCGTAAGAGGGAAAACGTTATCTACAAAATGGTTAGCGGGATGCCCATGCTGGTAGAGCTGGACCAGAGCATCACGGGCTAGGTGGAGTGACCCCATAATTCAAAAATATCTTCATGGAGTATCATAGATTATTAAACGTTGATTTCCCTCCAGCAGTGGATCATTTCATGTATTTATTTCTTGAGGATTTCACATGTTTACCTCCCAAGAGAGAGGTAGAGTTTAAACTTTATCATGTTCCAGAAGATTCTGTAGTCTCCATTCTTCCATGCAGGATGGAAAAAACAGAGCTTTAGGAGCTCAAGTGATAGTTAGAGGATTTAGATGCCAAAGGATTTACACAACCTAGTATACCCTGTAGGGGTTCACCCATTCTTTTCGCCAAGAAGATAAATGAACCCTTACATTTCTATGTGGATTATAGAAGCTTGAACTAGGTTACGGTAAAGAATAGATATCCACTACCTCAAATAGATGTTCTCTTTGAGAGCTCTGAGGAGAAAAGGTATTCTTCATGTTCAGCTTTGAGATTGGGTTATCATTAGGTATGAGTAATTCCATCATACATACCTCAAACAACATTCCATAGTAGGTATGGTCTGTATGAGTACCTCGTTATGTCTTTCTATCATACAATGAAAAATTCCATTATCATGGCTCTAATGTATAGTATATGCCACCCTTATTTACTCTCTTTTGTTTTGGTCTTTAGGGATGAAATATTGGTGTATTCTCTCACACATAGTGACAATGTCGGACATCTTGACATCGTTATGAGTACACTGATAGAGCATCATCTTTATGCCAAAAATGCTTAGTTTCACTTGTTCATTGATATATTTCACGTCATGGGTCATATAATATTGGAACCAGAGGTGTCCATTGACCTAGAAAAGGATAGTGATATAGTTTCCTAGGATAAACCCAAAAACATGTTTGATATACTAATTTTCATGGTGTTGGGAAAAAATTCCTCAAGGTATCTTTGAAGACTTTTTGAGGTGATTGTGTTTGTTGACAAAGTGGACATCTATGTTGTGATTGTTGACAAAGTAAACCATGACATACAGATTTGTTGACAAAGGGGATTTCTTTGTGGAATGTAGAGTTCAAGGGCTTTGGTTTACAATCCATGTTATATTCATGAATGTTTACAAAGGAATGGATGATATGGAGGCGGTATAAATATAGTAGATACAAGGTGGCGCCATTTTCCAGTGTTGGGAAAATTTCTCGGCCTGAAAATCGTCACATGGAGATTAGTGGTTTTTGGAAAAGGGACTTGCATGTCGTGTAATTGAAGGAGAGGAAACATGTGCGCCAAATGTTTTTCATGATCAGGACCTCAAAATATGGAAAAGGATAAAGGTTTGTGCACGTTTTAGAGTTGGCCGCACAAGTGATTTGTGCGGCAGAGGCATGCATGCTGAAACTTGCGCATCGAGAGGAGAATTGCATGCCATCTCTCAGGGTGTCCAAATGAATATAAATAAAGGTCGACCCCTTCTCATTCTGTGTAGAGTTCAACCCTTTGAAAAATCAGAGCTCCTGTCACACAAGTGTGGTGGTAGCGTAAGTGGTGTGTGGTCGCGCAAGTAAAGGTTGTGCGTTAGGTGATAGTTGGGAATCCAAGGTGGTCTGGGTGAGGAAGGAAGAGAGTCTCATAGAAAATGAGTTGATGAAGTAAGTGTCATGCAAGTGGTTTGGTGACACTTGCGCACCATGTTTTAAAGAAGTGGTAAATTTTTTGGTTGCACGCCAATATTTGTTTTGGAATCAAAGGGTATGTGTCACGCATGTTTGGAGTGGGAGAAGCTTGTGTCCCTCAAGCGGTTGAGGTGGACTTGCATGCTAGTTTTGACTTGCGCACTGAGGCTGGCGCACCGGCTTAGAGAAGGGTGCCAAATATGGTTGATTCCAGGGCAGTGATTCAGGGCTACGTGGAAGCTGGAAGATTGCCTGATACCTTAGGTGCAAAGAGGGATTAATCTACGAGTGAAAGCTGGACTTAAACAGATCATATACATAAATTGGAGGATGCATTCATTAGTGATAATGAAGATACCTACAGGTCTATAAACTATGAGTGGATCCTTTCCAGATAAGTGAGCAAAGAAAGAGGAATATGGTGATCCTCTCCACTGGCAGTGATCCAGAGAGAGAGAGATAGGGAGTCACCCATGGGAAGGTAGTGAGCTGAACCTAAACCTTGTAAAGGCAGTGATCCTGGGCATATATGTGATCTAGCCCCAACATTGTAAACAACAGTGTGCTTTAGTGGATTTTCTACAACGGCACATCGCTGTTTCATGCTCCTTGGATGTAGCACAGTGAGGGTGAACAATGTAAAAATATATGTGTCTTTCTGCTTACTTCCCTGTATTGCATTTAAAGCATAATCATCAGATAAAGAATAAAAGAAGTGGTCATAATAAAAACACAAGTGAAAACAAAGTGACCCTTGTAATAAATAGGTCATGATCCAGTGGGGTAGGAAGAATTTTGAAAAAGAATATTCATACCCTTATTCACTCCCCCTCTAAGTGTATACAAGCCCCTATTGGTCCAAAAAATTGGTATTAGAGGCATGTTTCTTTTATCATATTTGTTTGATCTGACTTGGTTTAGTCAATCTGTGTGGTTAAAGAATTAGTCTTCTCTTATCTCAGTGTGCCATGGAAAAGGGAAAAACATCAAAGAAGAATTATAAGTCAGGTAATATCCCTCAGTGTGGAAGTGTTTATGGAAAAAGTGTGATTCAACTTAAAGAATCAAATATCTTAATGAAGGAAGGCCTAGATTAGTCTGATAGGGAAAATATTTATTCACTCAATAATGATGTAGGAATGAGTGAAGTACATGAACGTAAAAGTGATACCGAAACAACTGATGAAGAAGAAGTTTCAAGAACGAGTTCATTAGTAGATGTTGTCAACATGATAAACAAATTGGATCATAAATTGGATGAATAAGTTAAATCTATAGATATCTGAATCCATGTATTGAAAATTGAGTTCAACAAGATAAGAGTATTAATTCAAAGGCATATTGACGTGGCTACTGACCTAAGAGAGAAGACTGATTCCCAAGGCGATGAACTACAAAAGATGGCTATAATGAAAGGAAAACAAAAGGCTGATGAATATGAGGGGAATCATATGTCATATGAAGTTCAGAATCTAAAATCTATAAATGATGATCTAGCTACACAGTTATGTGAACATGTTCATAATAATCAAAGGCTATAAATAGATAATTCTTGTTGTTTTAATTCTACTGCTCAAGAAAAATTGAAAGTAAAGGACCAGAGTGACATGGTGGATAATAACACACGTGAATTGAAAGTTGAGATGAGTAGCAGGAAGAATATCAGAAAATAACTCAATGGTCAAATTGAATAAAGAGATAAAAAGAATCAGAAACTGGAGAAAGAGATAGAATCAAGAAAGAAAGAAATGGAAAAATCTCACTCCGAAGACAAACCCAAGTTGAAGGATGTCTTGAACTTTCTATTCTATTGTACTTCAGTAGGTGATGATAAAATGAAAATAAAGTATGAGATTTATGAGGATAAACAAAAACATATTTTCTTATCTCAGCGACCATATATTTTTGAAAAAATTGGTATTTTATTTGATGAATCCCTTCTCGTGCATGATAGAAAGAGAGCCGTGAACAATTCTAGAAGTGGAGAAAATATTGTAGCTGCTGGAGAGAGACCTAAGAGGACATTTATAAGAATTAGTGACCACATGTGCTATTTCTGTGGGATTCATGGACACACATCATGTTTTTGTTCAGAGGCTCTGGAATACATTTCGTATTGTGAAAATAGAAAATGTACAATATATGAGAATAAGATGACGCATCATGAGAAATCAGAAAGAATAATATCTCAGAGGAAAAAATTCATCAAATGATATTACTGTGGAATAAAGGGACACACAATGAGTATGTGTCCAAAAGCTTAGGAGCTCAATGTTAGAAGAGGGACACCAGCTGCATCAACATCTCGATAGTGAAATGTTGATATAAAGTAATCCTTTGATGGAAAATGTTTTATATGTTCTGATTATGGGCATTTGGCAAGACATTGCAGCAAGAAGAAATCAGAAAAGGAAAAGGAACTTGAGAGGAGATTCACAACTCCTGTGGGGTATAATGAGAAATCCTACACTGGAAGAGAATGTGGTAGATTGAAAAACAGGTTTACTACCTCAGGGGAATCACAAGGATATAAACAAAAGGTGCGTCGATCACCATCTCTATCACACTCACAACAACCCTTATGGAGAGAATGTGAACAAACATGGAAGATTAAGGAGATATCGACACCAGCTACGTGTAAGAAGAATGCACATTCCGCGAGGGACTCACCACCACCGAAAAATTGTGTGGTGACTCATGTATCTGATAAAAGAAATATGAACAATGAAAGTATTGAAAAATTTGCATGTCGTGTGCCTCAGTGAGATGTGGAGGAAAGGGAAAGACCCCTACCATGTTGGAAGAATAATGGAAATATGAAAAGTAATGAAATTCCTACCCAAAGAAGGAATCAAGGGAAATGGAATTTTGGTGGAACATCAAAGAAGGAAGTGTGTACCAGTGGGATTAAGACCCAAATTGTGAAAAAGGACAGGCCTACAAAATCTAAATATCAGAGAGAGACTCATCATGTGGGTAATGAATGATTAGTCATATGGCCACAACAGTTGAAGTTTTCTAGGAAACTAGAAGAATTGAGGAAGAAGTATAAAGCTCTACAAGACAGAATCAAATAGTTGACCCATCAGAATCAACCATAATCCTCATCTTGAGATGTCCAAAAGAATCCCCTCTCCCTATGTATATAAATGTTGTTAACTAATGATTCAAGTGTTTCAGGTTTTAAGGAGGTACTATCCAAGGGGAAGTGGCATAAAAATATTCAAAGTGTAGAAGTGATATGATTTGATGTTTTAATTGACTCAAATTTGGTGCCAAAGTTTATGAGAAAAGGGAGAACCGAGCATAACTGGATGTGAATTTTTTGTTAACTTTATCTCTTATTTCCTACACCGAGTTTCAACTCAGTGGTCTTAGAGATTTGGTTAATGGATCAATGTCATGTTCTAGATCAGAATAAATGATGGAGGAGGAGAAAAATGGTTAAGGTCCTAGGTAGTGGGCCTAACAAATGAAAGAGTTTAAATACATAGTGTGAGAACTACATATCCTAATCATATGAAAAATATCAATGAGATATGAAGGATGGATTTTTAGGATCATTAATAATTTAAGGGAGACAAGCAACCACACATAGGTTTTTCAGGATTTTGTTTTCTAATAATATGGTATTAGTTAGCTAATTTCAGGATACCAGGAAGAAACATGAGATAATCAAAGGTTCTTCAATCAAAATATGATAAATTAGTCGAAAGAAATGATGTCATTGAACAGTGACATAGTGACAAGTTTTTTTGTTAAAAGTTAGGAAGTTCTAAGAGACTCCGGGAGAGAAGAAGTGGATAATGCTTATTCAGAAGTAGATATTGATGGTGAGTAGGAGGAAGTAAAATTATTATCTGCACAAAAGCCAAAGAGTTGAGCTGAAATTGACAGACAGAATACAATTGATGATTAGTCATCTCTAGGAGAATGAAATCACTACCTCAGACATCTTTTCTATCTCAAGTTGAGCCGAAATTCTTTGTTGAGGCAGCTGAAGATGAAAAATGGGATCAGGCCATGAATAAAGAGCAAGATCATATTGAGAAGAATCAGGCATGGGAGATTGTTTCGAGGCCAAGAGATAAGAATGTCATCGGGACTAAATGGTTCTATCACAAAAATATGAATGAAGATGTCACAGTGATTCAGAAAAAAGCACGACTAGTGGGCAAGGGGTACTCCCAGATAGAGGGAATAGATATTGGTGAGACATTTTCACCAGTTTCAAGGATGGAGAAAATCATATTATTTTTAGCCATAACAGTGCAAAGAAAGTTCAAAGTGTTTTAGATGTACGTCAAATCTGCATTTCTGAATGGGGTTCTGGAAGAAGTGGTTTACATTGAACCGCCTGATGGTTTTCTCATTCAAGAAGATTAGAGTAATGTTTGTTGGCTGAAGAAGGCGTTGTATGCTCTGAAACAAGAACCAAGAGCATGGTACTCAAGGCTTGACCAGTATTTGAAGAATATTGGTTTCGAGCGTGGTGGAGTTGATTAGAATTTATATTTCAACAACAATAATCAAAGGATGATGGTGATAGTTTATATCGATGAAATAATCTATGGGGGAGAAAATGAAGCATGGTGCATACATTTTTTCGAATTCATGAAAAATGAGTTCGAAATGTCAATGATTAGAGAGATAAGGTTTTTCCTTGGCCTACAGGTGACTCAAGGAGGTAATGGCATTTTAATTTCTCAATCCAAATATTCTAAAGAGGTTATAGGAATGTTTGTAATGGAGAATTCCAATGAAATGAAGACTCTAGTTGCTACCCAGATGAAATTGTCAAAAGATGAAAGTGCCATGGTAGTTAATATCACTGAATATAGGAAGATTATCAGTAGTTTACGGTATCTAACAGCAATAAGACCCGATCTTGTTTTCACCACACGCCAAAAATAATGTTACAAAAGCAATACTAAGGAAAGCCACATGATTGCAGTGAAAATAATGCTTCGGTATAAAAAGGGAATGATGGACATCATCTTGACTTATAATGAAAAATCACATAGGGAGTTACTGTGATATACTGATGTAGACAGGGCCGGTTTAGTGGATGATAGGAAATCAATGTCAGGTGGTGCTTTATATCTTGGATCATTGTGTATTTCATGGATAAGAAAGAAGTAATATCTCATTTCTCTGAGCACCGTAGAAGCTGAATATATTGAGTCCACTCAATAATGCATACAGTTATTGTGGATGAAGCAACAACTTGAAGATATTGGATTTGAATTTATGTCTCCGATCGGAATCTAGTGCGATAACTAATGTTATATCAACCTTAGAAAAAATTCCGTCTATCATTCAATGACAAAGAACAATGAGATAAAGTATCATTTTATCATAGAGAAGGTTGAGTAGGGGATTGTGAAGTTGGTGTATGTGCCTACAGAGCTACATGTTGCAGAAATTCTAACAAAGGCCTTACCCAAGGATGTTTTTGAGAGGCATCGACTTGCCTTGGGAGTTCAGTTGATTTTCTGCACTTGAAAAGGTGTGGAAGTGGGACCCCCCTATCCTTGGGGTATTATATGTTTTTCCCTAATGTGCTGATATGTGTTCTCTACTCTGTTACAGACTGCAAAGGAGTGACATTTGGGTTCGTTGACAAAGGGGGAGAAAATAGTGATTGTTCAAGGGGGAGACAGTGTGTCTATTTGATAAATCATGAAGGATATGGGGAGAAGCTGATAGGTGTATTAGCGAGATAGGGGGAGCAATGAGAAATGGGCAGCATATTTGAATCTGACGATGCTAGAAGTGATCAATCAAAGAATATATATCATGAGAGCTGAGGATCGTGATGAAAGAAGAAGAGTGGTGTTGGAATTTGGTAAGAATATTTCCAAAAATTGCTATCTATTTGAACTCAATAGTGGGTGTCAGAGTTGAAGTGATTCATTGATGACCGTGTCATTTAATCTTGTTTATCACGACGAGCATTGCTCATTTCGGATTAGAGTTTGTGTTGAGTAAATTCTTGATCACTATCGAAATCACAATAGGGGAATGGTGGCTGAAGAATTAACGATATGTGTTTTTATGGAAGACTTTTCATGAATCACAAAGGGAATATTTTTGGGAAAATATCCCTCAAGGTATCAATGATGCATTTTTGAGGTGATTGTGTTTGTTGACAAAGTGGACATCTGTGATTTGATTGTTGATAATGTAAACCATGACATACACATTTCTAGAAAAAGGGGATTTCATTATGGAATGTTCAGTTCAAGGGCATTGGATTACAATCCATGATTGATTCAAGAATTTCAAAAAAGGAATGGATGATATGGAGGCGGTAAAAAAATAGTAGATACAAGGTGGAACTGTTTTCTAATGTTTGCCATATTTTTGGGCCTGAAAATCGACAAATGTAGAAAAGTGGTTTTTGGAAAAGGGACTTGCACGCCATGTGCTTGAAGGAGAATAAAAAAGCATGCCATATGTTTTTCAAGATCAGTACATCAATATATGGAAAACGAAGAATGGTCGCACAAGTTTTAGATTTGGTCGCAAAAGTGATTTGTGTGGTAGAGACTTGCGTGCCAAAACATGCGCACTGAGGGTAGACATGCGCGCTGTCATGAAGGGTGTCCAAATACCTAAAAATATAGGTCTACACCACCCCATTCTATGTAGATTTCAACACTTAGAAAAATAATATCTCCCGTCGCGTAGGTGTGGTGGGGCGTAAGTGGTGTCTGGTCGCGCAAGTAGAGGTTGTGTGTCAGGTGATAGATGCATGTCCAAGGTGGTCTGGGAAAGGAATGAAGAGAGTCATGAAGATTTTGAGTTGAAGAAGGAAGTGTCGCACAAGTGTTTTAGTGACACTTGTGCACCATGTTTTAAAGAAGCATGAAAATTGATGGTTGTGCGCCAATATTGGTTTGGGCATCACAGGGTGTACGTTGCACATGTTTGGAGTTGGAGAAGCTTGTGTAGTGAAAGTGTTTAAGGTGGACTTGAATGCTAATTTTGACTTGCTTTCCGGATTAGAGAAGGGCACCAAGTAAGGATGATTCCTGGAAGTGATTCAGGGCTGTGTGGAAGCTGTAAGATTTTCTGATACCTTCAGTGCAAAGAGTGATTCATCTCCGGGTGAACGTTTTAATTCAACAGAGCATCTACATACATCGGAGGATGTATTCATTAGTGATAATGAAGAGAACTACAGGTCTACAAACTGCGAGTGGATCCTTTCCAGAGCAGTGAGCAAAGGAAGAGGAAGAAGGTGATCCCCTCCACCAACAGTGATCTAGAGAGAGAGAGACAGGGAGTGACCCTTGGGAAAGCAGTGAGCTAACCTTAATCCTTGTAAAGGCAGTGAGCATGGGCATAGAAGTGATCTACCATGAACAATGTAAATAGAATTGTGCTTTAGTGGATTTGGTACAGCGACACATCACTGTTGTATGCTCCTTGGATGTAGCGCAGTGAGGGTGAACCAAGTAAAAAATCTATGTGCCTATCTGCTTACTTCCCTGCATTGCATTTAAACCATCATCATTAGATAAAGAAGAAAAGAAGTGGTCATAATAAAAACACGAGTGAAAACAAAGTGACCCTTGTAATAAATAGGTCAATATCCAGTGGGGTAGGAAGAATTTTGAAAAATAATATTCATACCCTGATTCACCCCCCCTCTCAGTGTATATAGGCCCCTATTGGTCCTAACACATGGTGTTTTCTGGATCTTAATTGCATTTTATACATGAATTATCAAATATTTCATCACCTATTACTAATATTAAAATGTATGGTGTCAAGTTCATGTGGAAAAAAAATTGATAATGACTTTTAGGAGCTGAAAGGGAGGCTTGTAATAGAACATATTATTATTTTTCATAAGTCAGGTGTAGGTTAAACTATCTTCTGGGATGCATCCAGAATTGGGAATGGTTCAGTGCTAATAAAAGAACAAAATTTAATTACATATGAATCATGGTAGTTAAGTACTCATGAGAGGAATCACATAACTCATGCCCCTGAGATAGTAGCATTTGTCCTTGACTTTCATTAATGGAGACACTATTTGTTTGGTGAGCACTTTGTGGGGTACACATACCACAAGATATTAAAATATATATGTTATTGGAATGAATTCATCCTCATTCAATAGAGATTGGTTGAATAACTACAATAAATTGTTTTTGAGAAAGCCTATATACCATGGAATGGGAAATGTAGATGCAAATGTTCTATGTCAAAAAACTCAAACACATGTTGTATGGGAAGCTTGTGGTGAATCTTATTTAATGGCCCTATTTTATAAGATGAATATATATTTTCATGGTAGTCACGAGATTTATTAACTACCATCCTTTATAATTACCTCTCCCCTCATTAAGAGGGGGAAGGGTAGAATTTTTTCAGATCATAATGGATTGGTTCTCCATGAGAGTATATGCGAAGATAACCCACATCTAGTTTGGTCTGTGGATAGAGATGATGTCTGACATCCATGTGTATGTATTTGGGATCCTACAGATATGAGATATGAGTTTATGAAAGAGTCCCATGCATCTCAATGGTAAATTTATCTAGAAATATCTAAGATGTATATATGTGACGCTAGTTTTGAGGTCCAGGTATGAAACATTATATTGAATTATTTATCACTAGGTGTTCCACCTATTAGTAGGCGAACTCACAACAACATATACACACATTCTTCCTACATCCGCTTCCATTTCTGAAATGGAAATTGGATGACATTTCCATAGATATAATATTTGGTTTAACTAGGTCGTTATGGGGTAGCGATGCTATATGGGTATATATTTATGTATTTAAATAATTATCCCAATTTATTAGTATATGGGAGAATTGTTTTGTTATTTTTTTGGGAAACTTGTATGTCCATGAAGTCAAATGACTCCATGGGGTCCATTGTGTTATCATTTTTCGATAGGAATTCACATTTAACATCACAGTTCTAGAAAGGATTTCAAATGGTTTAGTGAAAATAATTGACTCTATAAAAATCATTTCTCCCTCAGACCAATGGCCAATTGGAATAAGCAATATAGGTTATAGATATACTAGTTTGATCATGTGTCATTAATTTCAATGATTCATGGTAGTGACATATCTCTCTAATTGAGTTCACCTATAATAATAGATTTAATAGACAATTCAGACAGCTCCTTTTGGTTTCTATATGGTATTCCATTTGTTCACCCCTATTATGGATAGTGGTGGGTGAGCAAACTCTATTTGGTCCTCTTCTAATACAGGAAAGTTTATAGCATGTTTAGCTGATTATGAAGGTTATAACTACTACATATTCTAGAAATAAATATTATTTTGATCACCAATGATGACCTCTAGATATTGATGTTAGGGATCACATTTTCTTTTGGGTATCACCCAACCTTGGGAATAGAGGGTTACAGAAACAAGGGAAGCTATCATCCCATTATGTAGGGTCATTTGAGATTCGGGAAAGATTCGGGCCAGTATTCAATCCATCAAATCTTCCACTTTTCAAAGTTTTTCATCTATCATGTTTATCCATCTAATAATTTTTATGTTGAAGAGGTTGAGTAATGTTATGATTCTACCATTGAGTAATATCCTGTACGCATCCTTAATCAGAGAACAACGGTTCTCTAAGGTGATTATATCCCTCTAGTATGGGTGATATGGTAGAACTACCACATTCCAAATTTGACATGGGAGAGACTATCTGAAGTACATGACAAATATCCATAATTGTTCTCAAAAAGTGTTTCACCAACCCTGGTAGGTGAAATCATGGAAGAGTTCTTTTATGGGGGAAGACTGTAAGAACCTAGTTTTTCAATTAGTTGTGGATTCGGTAATTTTTTTTCTAAATCCATACATCAAAACTAATAGTGGTGTCGAATGTTTTAGAAATGGTCTCAAAGGCTTCCAAGGTATGTTCAGATCTCGGAACCCATCTTTTGGGGAAACTGACCATGTTACCTGATAAGTGCATGGTTGGAACACGATTTAGCTAACAATATAGATGGAAATTTTCAGATAGAACCATATAATCTGGTCTTCAGATGACCATGCAGTCTAACCATGCAAGTTCCCATACATCCTAGGTAACCATGCATGAGTTTTTCAAGGTTTGTCAAACTGTACGAACATACCCTGAACACACTTATTCTAGGTAAATTTTCCTCTTTTCCCTTAATGATCTATTAAGCCACCTCTTCATCCCTAAGAAACGTTCTTACGGGGTTTACCTCCATAGTTATCATTTTAGATATTTTTGAAGACATACGGTATGAAAAAATAGATCCCTTTCATTTATGATTTTTTTCATGTTTTTGTTCATCACGTTGGATGGGCAATAGTACGTACCCATGTCCATTTTTAACTTTCTTATCCTCTTTTTCTCTCAGACAAGTTATCGAGGTATGAGTAATTTTATCCTTCTTATAGATATTCTTGGTACCAATACAAATTAAGTTCCAATACCAGAGGATTCCATTCATAAAATCCTAAGGTGGGTGGTCTATAACTCATCCCACAGGTACATTGATTTTGGAATTGTTTTGTTGGGCCCAATGATTTCATCAAGTTCCATTTATAGAATTTATATGTCATTCTTATAATTGTTAAAACCGTATGGTTATGCACTTTCCAAATATTTTATTATTTTTTATTGGATATGAAAGAAACACCATCCATACCATATAAACTGTTATTATATAATTGGGTTTGCAGTATTTTACTTATGTGAGCCACCGTTGAGGTGTGACTTTTCATAACCATTCTAAGGGTATATTTTTCAATATTAAATGGATTGATTTATATTATGAATTGAATAATTTATTTTACAATGTATTCTCCCCACATGAACCACCTTTTATAAGTGCTTCAATTGATAATTAAATGTGAAATGGAAATTGGATAGTATATAAGTATATGACATGAACAGATTAATTGTGAATAATTAATAGGATGCACGTCTGTAGAACACCTTAACACATTAATTGAAGGTAGAAGAATGAAACATAATTATTTAGTATGATTTAAATGTAATTAATAAATGTATAATTTTTATTCTATTTGTCACACTAATGAAATGAATGTCCTGAAAAAAAAGGGTTATTGATTTATTGTGACATGATTAATGGGTTGCATGATACATGATCATATCACACTAATTAAAGTAAATGATTGAACCAAATGAAATATTTCACGAGTTTAATATCATATAAGAGTGTCCTAACTCGATCCCAACTTATATTTTTATCATGGAATGCCTTGAGAACTTAAGAACTCCCCTTTGATTCTTGGATATTACTTGCTTTGGTTGAGACCCAACACAATCATAATCATTTTCTATTCTATGTATTCTTATAATGACAATGTAACATACCTTACATAATATAATTGGATTCTGTGGATACACTATTTGGACGCAATATTGAATATTATGTTCCATGGTTAAATCCCATTGGTCCTAGTCATTTCTTATCCCTATTTTACATTTGATGAACTCTTTAGACTCGGTAGGCATCTCATTGTGGAATTCCTTATATTGTGCTACTTGGATTACACTTTTACCCTTAGTAAGTACACATTTATTACTATGTTGGAAACCATTGATGTCTACACTTCCTAGGTAATTACATTGTAACATCATTATTGAATTGTAATATTGGTTTCCTAATTACAACACGGAACCTAAAATATTATTATCATGTGACATATTATAAAATTGTAAAAGTCAAATAACAAATTGGTTACATATTTAGAAACCATTTGAGGGTTGAACTAGGTTATTGGGAATTAAGTTACATTGTACTTATTTAAATTATAAATGCATGAATGCACAATATTACATTTAAATTACATGGGATGGATGTTATATAAACCACTAGTGGTGGCCCCTTAAGAATTAATCTCACACCCTCTCTAGGATCAGTTTGGTAGCTGATGTAGATTACATGGTTGCATGTGTTAGAAAAGGGAAACATAAAGATTCAAACACATGATTGCCTGATGTTTATTATAGATCATGATAGAAGATTATAGAGTTGGAGCAAGGGATGATTAGAATACCCTTTTATTACCTTTATACATATGTGGAACATGATACACCTAACACTTTTATACATGTTTTCTAATTTTCTAGGGACATGACATATTATCAGTTGTCGAATGTTGTTGTTCCTATTGTCTCTATTTTCTATTTTTCCTTCTATTTAAATATAGTTATTATTATATTTATCTATTATTACATTCATCATATGCACTACAATTTGGTAATGAGGGTATAGTATCCACCCAGAAACACTATAGTACCTCACTTCCAGTCATCATCCACTAGCTTCCGGGGAGATGCGCTTGAGGCCATGTAGCCCACTGGGCTCGGGTCACCCGTGTAGTGACCTCCAGGTTTGGACATCACATATAAAATATCTAAGATTAATTCCACTTTTAGAATCTCTATGAGTTAAAATATTTGATGCAATATATACTTTTTATCCCATTATGAGGTTGGGATTGGTTAGTTGACCAAGTAGTTTCATGTTGGTTCAGATTTTTTTTTCACTATTGAATTAGTATATTTTCTGAAAATGTGAATGAGAGTCCAATAGTATGATCCCACTAATCAAAAATATTATTCTCATCCAACATATATATATACATATTATGTTTCTAGGTGGTTTTTAGGGATTTATTTGTACATTACTAGCTTGTACATTGGGAGATACTATTGAGTCATTGCATTAAGAAATTTTCTTTGTTTAAAATTTTTGAAACATGATTTTTAATTTTTCAATTATTAAAGATTTTTTTTGTTCCCATTATTAAATTTAGTGATGGTGTTTTATTTTGGATGGCATAGTTTCTCTGAACCCTAAATAAATACTATTAAGGGTAATGTCTGCAATGTGTTTGATTTTTGTAACAGTGATTCTAGTCTCCATCCCAGCAATTAATAGAGGACATAATCAGTGGTCATTAGATATAATCCTTTATTTTTTTAACCAAAAGGGGAACCTATGGATGAACGAGAAGAGGGTAGGTGTATAAAAAAATTCATAACATTTAACAAACATGGAATCAATAATTTCATGATCAATTAGAAACTAAAGATTTAATCGTTTCAAATTTTCTTGGAAATTAAAATTAAAATTTTATTTTATAATCATATAATTATTCTTTTAAAATAAGTTTAATTTATTTCTATGTAAGTAATATTACTTCCACAATCAACAAGTTTGTTCTGGATGTTTTCAAGGGATGTTAGTGTTTTTTTTCTTTCTATAATTAATAAATTTTGGTTTTTTATTCTTTTTTTTGGATTTTAATCTTGTTATTGAGGTATTTTTTTGTGATAGAAACTATAAGTGATTGTAATACTGTTAATATCATCTCATATTTTTTTTTTGTTCTAGATGATTTATTTGTTTTGAAATATCAGTATGAGGATCAAATTTTGAAAATTTTCATTAGGAAGAGTAACTCTTCCAATAGTTTTGAAGATAAATTTATCTTATAATTAAAATATGGTTTCTTTTATGTTTGGAATATCATAATACTAATAAGGAGAGAATTAATAAATATAATCTTTTTATTGGAATAATTATATCTTAGATTAGTTTTGAGAATTCCTTTAATTTTCTAAGATTGGTCTTTGATCAGGTTGTCATTAGCTCTGGTTGTGGGATAATTTTTCACATAAGAATATATTTCTTATTCAGTATATGAATTGCCAATTAAATGATATTAAATACAATAAAATGTATTCATTATTTATATTTATTGAATTAATGAATTATTCATTTCGTGATTATCTACACTCAATCATGATTTTTCTTGTTGATGACATGATGATATATTAACGATAATGTAAAGACTATAATGAACATTTATAAATATTATTTTATAAATTTTATGCTCATATAATTTTTTTACTTTAGTAATGATTATAGTTCATTGTTATTGAGTTGATAATTTTTGTCATTCAAAGATAAAAATTTGGTATTTTTTCAATTCATGATAATGTGATGTAAATTATGTCTTAGGGAGTGCCCACAAATTTATTTTATATTTATACTTTTCTAGGAATTTTATTGTAATTAAAAATATTTGTTCTATATTTTTCTATGTATTATCCAATAGACTATTTGACCATAAATGGTGAAATTTCTAGTGGAATATAGATCAAATTATTTATTTTAGTAATTTAAAATTGCGATGGACAACAACACCCATTTTTATTTTAACTATGCAGGGCAAGGTTTGTCACATGTCATTGATTTACTAGATGATTTATATTTGGGGATTTTCTTTTGAAGGATTGGATGTTTGTGTCTTATAAAAAAAAATAGAATGGTCTTCCCAAGAGTAACTATATAGCTCCTGATCATCTATTAGTGGGTGTTTTTCATACATTGAAATATTAGAAATTTTATATTTTTAGAGTGATTTGAGTTTTACCCCAACCACATGATTTTAATTTCCACAATTTCGCTATATGATCATTACCTTGGTGGAGGATGTATGTGGATTATCAATAAAATTTTGATTTTGATATAGTGTATACACTAAATAAATGTTATGGTGTTTTGAATTTTCATAGAAAAAAATATTAGTTTTGGTTTTTTTGGAAATATATTGATGAATGGAAGCTCATAATTAATTTTTTATATTTTTATTTGAATTGACCAAAATTGATTGAATACAAAGTGTGAACAAAAATAACTATTATGACATTAATCAAGGTGCTTGTAAAATGGTGTTAGTGTTTTTCAATTGAGTTCTATATTATTCATAGATGGATATATGACATGGAGTTGGTGTTTTGGTGGAACGTGAGTGTTAATTAAATTATATATATATATATATATCTCTGTGTGTGTGTACAAATTGGTTTTTTGGCACCATTAGGTATATTGAATAAGTGATATATGATTTTTATATCTTTTATTAGGATATTCATCCATGTTTGTTCAATGATTTATTATGAAATCCAATAAAATATTTGGTAGCCAACCATAAAGTTAAATATTTTTTAGTTTTTATTTATATTAGATGATAATTAATTAGGTTATATGGGGAACAATTATATTAAAACACATAGACTCACACACTACACACACATGGCTGAAAAGAAGTTCATATACCCCAATAGAAAAACCATCCAAACGTAATCTTCATTACATTATATGTTTTTTGGACTAATGGCCGAGGGGGAATAAATCCATTTACATGGCTTCTAGGACCACCATAGGATAACCTAGAGGCCCTTCATGGATCATGCCCTTCATAGATCTGTTGTTTTCATGTATTCCTTACTTAAAAATTATTTTTAGTATTATCTATCATTACTAGGGTGTGTCCCTAATAACATTTTCCGATAATAAATGTATATTTTAAAATTTAATTAACTTTACTAGAGATGATGTTGTTCTCCAATGAATTGTATTAATTTGGGTAATTTGTAAACTTACTATACTATAATTATAAAAGGTGCTTTTATTTAATTTTATTTGGGGGAGTGGAATTGAAACTTTCCATAGAACATTAAATAATCTAAGGATTGTAGTGAATTTGGAAGAATTTAGTTTTTAGTGGGAGATGAAGTGTTTCATTGTGTTTTACAATTATTGGGATATTGGAAGCTGATAATTTTGGGTATATTGGAACCTTGGTTTATAAGGTAAATGAAGACAGATGACTACATTAAAAAGTATAAATATCATTTAGATTTACAATAATTATTTAGATGAATTTATAATTTGTTTCATTTATTAGAACTGATGAGATAAAAACCGTATCCTTCTTGTGAGATTCATTATGATAATTTTGTGTTGTGAGTGGATGACTCTATTGTTGATCTTATAGTATATTTTTTTTATAGAGGGAAATTATTTTATTTACAAATAAAAAGTTGGTTCTATGTTTCTTTTGGAAGGGGCTTATTATTCATGTAGAGACATTAAAAAAGTATATCAACAAGAGGTATGATTAGCCATATTTATTCATTAGATAGAGTTATTGATTCTCTATATGGATGAAAACATTATTATGGTGAGTTTATAATTTCTAGTTTTTCATATGTTTGATTTTATTTAATTTATAGTGATATTATATTTGATATAAGTGATTTAATAATTGAATTTTTTATTAGATGAATCAAAGATGGGGAATTTTGGGGAATTTAATTTTTGTTTTAACTTTGATTTTATAGAAGTATAATAAAAATAATAAGTTTCCTAACATCACGAGTTCAAAAATATAAACATAGGGAAAATAGAATCCCATCTTCATTCAGAATTCTAGTAATTCCCCACTATGAACATTGTGTGTATTATCATGTCCCATATTCCATTACACCTATTGCACAAGATAGTGTGCCAGGTGACCATATTTGTGGATCCACATAATCCAGAGTCTTTTGACTAGAAGTGATGATATAATGAAACATATTGGTAGAATGTACCATCGTTACCAGACTAATACTACTATGGAAATAAATATGAATTGAAACACATATTAATAAAAACTACAAAAACAATAAGTACCATATTCCCTAGCTTTGTATGTACCAATAAACCAAATAAGTAAAAAACCTAGGTAATGATATTCTAGAGTGACCAAAGAAAAAAAAATACATGAAATTAAACCCCCAATGTTATTCCTAAAATCTTATTTGGTTCCTTTGTCCATTCCCTATATGATATCCCATATAATTCATATAACATAGAGCCTTTTATCTAATCCGGACCTAAACCACTGAAGTTTCTTACATAACCAATGATGAACCAATTAGTGTGTGATTAAAATATATAAGGACAACACAATCCCTGTCTATAATTATATATTGTGTAATAGTATTGTATTGTTAGTTAAAATAAAAAACTAATTTTTTACTATAAAAAAGGTTTCGTTATTCTTCAATCATTAAATTAACACATTTTGTCTTTATTCAAGGTGATGAAACTAACCATCAAATCATATTCTTCTCAATCCAATCATTATATTCATATTTCATATGGGTCATTTTTTCACATATAAGGAGAAGAATTCCTTATATTGAACATTGGTTCATAATTCCATATCTAACCGTCTCAACCATGATATGGAAAGCCATGTTCATTCCCCTGATGTACAAATAATAATTCAATCCCCTAAATCTATAAAACATTAGAGTTATGTGAACATCATTTTAGGACACCCAATATGGTTGAGTTTCAATCCAACATTCCAAAAATCAAATTTTCACATTTTTATTGGTCATCATCAATGGAATTTTTATCCAACACAATTAACATAGGTACACCATTTCATTTATAACCTATACATGAATAATTATGTTGAATATGTTCTCAATTATAAAAAAAATCATATTTCACAATCTAGGAACAATACAACCATATGAAACCTCTTTAAATACATTTAACTACTAGTACAAGACTCTTTAAAAATTTATCATAATTAAAAATTTAGAATCAATAAATCATGCAACATAGCCATGTTAATCCAATACACCCCTTATTTTAGGTTTACATGATAAACACAATATCATGTTGATTAATATCATAAATCCTTCAGTTTATCAACTTAAAATAAAATTATTATGCTCGATGGCATAGAACACCCCATGGGTGGCTATAGTCATAGTATAATCTTCATCAAAATATCCAACAAGGATAATGAGGGGTCTATAACTTCATTTAAGAACCCAATTTATCATTACCTATAATTAAATACAATTTTTAACCAAATTAAACAAAATAATAACCACCTAAACATGTATCAACATTAATAATCTAGAATATAACATGTATACAACATATTACAAGCTCATAGACAACCACACCCCTGAACACAGCCCTTGATTCAATCTGAAAACCCCTGAACTCCCAATCTAATAATCATAGGGGAAAAAATATTTTTAGATATTTGGAATAGATAAAACCTTAATTTATTGTTATTTAAAACAATAAAATAATTCAAAGTATTATACTCACCTTGACCTTGGTTTTGAAAAAAATGGTTCTTCATTTAGACGTGGATCAAAGGAGAGTGATCATTGGGAGAGGGGTGAGATTATGGTTTGTATCACATGATACGAGAGGAGTATTTAATCCCAAATCATATAATAACCATGTGAAACCATTTTCCAAGGATAGTGGCTTAGCTTTATGGTTTTTCTAAACCTCAAAAACTATTTGAATAACCCAGATGTGGTGATCAACCTTCCTCTCTCTTTGTGGGAACAAATTCTTAGTCTCCATGTCCATAAAACAAAGATATCTCTAACCACTCACATATAATGAACTATCAACAAAATGACCTTTATTATTCCTTTTTTTCATTCATGAACCCATACATTCCCTAAATACATTCTATACTCTCAATAAAAAAAATATAAAAAAATTTAAAAGGTTTTATACTTAATGACAAAATTATAATAGGCTTCATAAAAAACATTGATCTTACGACCACCCCACATTAAATAAGATCATACTGTGTTTCACTTTCATGAATTAATACGAATGAAAGGAAAATATATTAGATTCCAGTCCCATATATCAACTTCCCTCTCCCAAGTCTTCTTCTAATCATGGATATGATTCCACAATAGACGTAGTAACTACACATTGACACCACTACAAACATTCTCACTATGATTCACAACATGAATCAAATGATTCTCAAAGGACTTATCAATCTCAAAATAAACATAATCAGCATAAATCACATTATATGTGTTGGGTTAATACTATAGAGGACATTATACATGAAAAACATTATGCATCCCACTATACAATTTTTAATGATTAAATTTGTACATTATTTATTTAGTCCTCTCTATAATATAAAATATCCCAACATACATGGGAACCATGTTCCTTGATTCTAAATCTAATAGTTACCCAAAGATAGGGAGACATAATTAAACTCACAGACAAATGAAATCAAATATAGTCGTTTATAATGTTTATCGTCAGATTAATTTTCTCTACTCTTGGTCATATACTTACACATCCAAATCAACTGGAAATGTTTTTCATTTTTAGTATGAGACTCATTCATAACAACTCTAAATCCCCTAAATACTACCATCATACGGGGTATTATCATAGCCTACCATAGATCTCATAACATAGTACCATCAAGATAGCGACCAAATAACAATCATTATAGTAGTACTCAATGTGAAGATTTTGTTTCTCCCATGATCTAGTAATTCCATTGAGATATTCCATCAACATGTATTATAATACCCATATTGAAAATTTTAATATTATAAATATCTAGTAGAGAAAATACAAACATAGAAAAACATGATTATAATGTGACATTCACCACCCCTTTTTGAATCATGCAACATAAAATATGCCATTGTTCGAAACTATAGTTTCAGATTCCCCATGAAACTTACAATATCCTATATGATTATATATGATAACTAGTCGATGGTGAATGTCTCTTGGATCAACCAGAAATGTGAAAAACTTTTCAACCACTCCACAGTCATCCAAATAAAGTTATTCTTATGAGGAATCATTGAAATGTACAAATCAATATTCTTGGTAATAATATACCACTTCCATTATGTAATGGGAAATGTAAGAAAATACCTACAACATAACTAATTCTCAACCTTAACTATCAAATTGGTGAAATACTTTTTCAGAAGACCTATAATGTATTTTCTTTTTCCTGGACAATAATTATGTCTTGAATCATGATGGTATATTTTCATCAATCCTGGGTGCACTGAAAACTTCAATGAATAAAAATCAATATTAAACTCTTCTACCATAGTTGTTTCTTCCCTGAAATATTATAAATAGATCCAAATTCTTCATTGTTAGTTATATCACCGTAAAAAACCTATTGGACAATTAGATATAACCAACATCTACAATATTATTCATCCATATTTATCAATATATTATATAATGATCGGAAATTCCTTGACAATCATGTTGGATCAATATTTACCAAGTAAAATCATTAATAAATTAAACATATCTCGTTATATTCTATTATCCATGAAACATCCTCATGATCATTATAATACCTATAAATTCTCAAACTAATCATTTCATAATTTTAAAGTAAAACCTAAATTTAATATTTTCATCTTGTAACATCATCTGTAATCACTCTATTTAATATATCAACTAGTTGTTGATCTTAATTTTGTGCTTTACATTGAAATTTTATTTTTAAGGAATTAATCATTCAAAAAATATTATATATGAATCCATTTTATTATTATTTGTCCAATAAATCATATTTCATCCAATATAATTCTTATTTCATTAACCATGTAAGAACACAATCAAATAATCTCAATATATATCATCTTCATTTGATGATTGTAAATTAATTTCAAATTTTATTCCATTAGATGAAACATGAAATTATTGGAGCTCTAATCAATATAATGAAACATGATTTGACAGAACACATATTTATAATGGTTCGAAATTGTTTGTTTTTAATTTCAAAATATCATAAAAATATCATAAAAACCATAGGTGAATATTGGTTTACACTCTTTAGTTTATGTACACCATTATATACATGTACATTTAGTGGTTTGGGAGGGAACTAAAATAAAATTTATTTATTAATAATATATTTTATCTCAAAAAATAATCTCTCGTAAATCTCACAAGACACTTCTCAACACATCTATAACACTCTCAAATAATATTTATCATTCTTGAAATCTATCACATTCATAAAATATAATATATTTCAGTGTTAAGAATCTACTGGAAACATTTTAATACATGGAAAGATAACTAAAATTAAATATCAGGTCAGCATGACCATGATAAATACATTACAAGGATTATTTAATAATATTTTTAACAACTCTATTTTGTGTTTTTTTGGTTGTTTCCCTCATTATCACAAATCGTTTTTATGATACAATTTCTATATTCTTATATCGAACAAACATAAAATTCCTGTTTATTGGATGAACCATAATTTGTTTCTATTTATTTTGGAAAACTCTATATACTAATATCTACATATATTTAACCGATGACATATAATATATTTTTCTAGTCGATCTTAATTATACTAACTGATGAGTGATTTTCATATGAACCCACGTACAGATTACTAAGAAATCATTAATTCAATCAACAAAAGTAAGTAACTTCGAATATGCTCATATAAAACATCTCATAATCATATATCTGTTGACATTGTTAATGTTTGTTAAATGTTTATCTATACGATGAATATTAATCCAATGTATCATCATTCAATAGACCTGTTTTATGGTCCTAAACATTATTCCATAATTTTTACCTCCTTCTCAATGTAGTGTTCATCACATTACGACATCTGGTGACATTTTAAAATCATTTTCTGTTGAATATTTAATATTTTTGGTTGAATGACTTCAATGGATTCAAATTCATTATCAACACCACTTGGCTCCATCCTTGGTTTTCCCCCATAAACTATATTTAATAAATTATCTATCATTTTCAATAAATTATTTCACATTAAATTTTCATATCATGTGTAACTATACTAGTACATTTATGTTGATCATTTGATACTTTAAATTAGGTAGTGCATGTCTAATGTTATAATTATTCAATACTCTCAGCATAGATACAAAATTATTATTTGTAACTAAGACATAATTTTGATATGTACTTATCCCCACTTTTTATTTATTAATATAGAAACCTACTTATGATTATTTGTTGAAACCCAAACAAAATCTACACTCAAAAATGAATACACCCTATAAATATCCATATATAAAATAATACATTTCCTATCTGATCATATGCGAAATCTATTTCTAATCACATATGTCTACTGATATCAATATCATTATGGATAAAAAAATATTTTAATCTCTATAAAATATTTAATATAATATTTGTAACATAAATCATCATCTAATAACATGACTCTTGATCATATGATCTCATTGTACAATATAGTTAGAATAATAAGTATGAAAACTATCTCTTGAACATCGTACTCAATCATGATCACATACATATATCACTTTCCACATTCCCCAGATGTGTTTTCACCAAATTGTACAAATGAATACATAAAATGATTGTATAATGAAATAATTTAAGATTATACTAAGTTTAAAAACATTTTAGCACCATCTCACATAGTATGGAATGCTTCCAAAAAATAATTAGGTAGTGTTATTTAGAGTCATTAATGAAATTTTATAAACCTCATAACAAAATATATTTATCATTAATGTGGGTTTTTGTACACATTTACAAAATACCTTATTCCCTAAAAAATAATATCAAAAATAATTTTGATATCTATATAAATAAATGTAATCAATCACAGATTAGTAGATCAAATTCCATGGTTTATTTAAGACCAGATGAATGAATAATTTCAAGGTTATTAGGTATGGATGATTATTTTTTTATCAGTGGGGTCATATATTTTCCTTCAATGCACTGGTTAATGTTTTTAATCTCGTGATATAGTGAAGGGTGGAAATAACGGGTTTATTGAAAAAATATAGTGTGGAATCTTGGGTTTTTTCAAAACATAATGTGTGAATGTTATTATTTTTATCATAAATTAATTTTTTTAATCAATGATTTTATCAAAAGATAATATTTTATAATCATAGGTTATCTCAGAATGTGGTGTTTCAAAATTCTTATATTTCTTCAACAACTCAATTGATTTGGAAGGACCATATAGAAATTATGTGATAATTGGGAGGGCGGGGGACTGAATCTGTGATCTATTTTTAATTTGTGTTCTTCTCTCTTTTATGAAAATATTATCACTATACTAATGATTTATATATTTAATCAAAGATAAACAGACAATATCCACCACAAAAGAACAATTACTTATATGTTTCACTAGACAATAAGATAATATAGTCTTTGGTATAGTTTTGATATAATCAAATAACTCCAAACACACTAGGAAAAATGATTTTTAGGTGGTTACAGAAAGAAGGGAATAACCATACACAAGTATTTTACTATGATTAATAAAATAGTGATTATTCATTCTACCACGATATTTATGTCACTTAAATTTGAAAAAAACAATTATAAAACATTACTAATAGTTTGACAACACAATAACTTTATTGAGCTTACAAAGTACAATTTTTTTATTCTTATAATTAACATCTTATTAAAATTATTACCCTAAAGAAGGTATGAAATTATTTAATCCATTTATTTTCCATGTGATGGTTTTTTCAGAACTTACATCATGAAACATCATCTTGAATGTTCATTTGATGAGTTCAATGAAACACTTCATGTCATATAGTTATGTTTTTTATTATCCATCATATGATTTTTTTTCTAGTGAGAGTTAATCCATTAGTTTCAAATAATAATATGTATTTTTATTTCACACTTATTATTCTTCCTTTTCTACAACAATGTTATTCTATGTTCATAAAAATTCTTGCTCGAAGATTATATAGTGAAGAATTTGTTTGATGTATCTACATGAATCCAAATAATCCTCATAGCAGCATTAGAACTTGTATAAATAGTACACACCTTCATACTTGTATGTGGAACCATTGATAGAATTATTTCAATGATAAATAAAATCTAAATTTTTCCCATCTTATATATAAATTTTAATGATCTCACTCATTTTAATTTCAGTTGAACTCTTATCAAACCATATATATGTTTGAAGAGCATAAAAAACTTCTAAAATTTGTATAACTCATTCCTTGAAGAACTTCTATATTAATAGTTATAAATTAATAGTTCACATACTTCATTCTTTATTATTGAAGAAATAATAGATTACATCAAAAATTTTACTTTTGATATGTATATATTTTTCTAAAACTATATCATATATCAAGAGATTGTATTGAATGTGTTTTTCAAAAAAATCGTCTAAATTATTCATCCAATAAAAATCAATAAAAATACACAACTTGATAAACCCTCATATGATTACTCGGTTCAGAATAATCTATTAGAGGCATTAATATTTCATTCTATATATGCATATCGTTGTACTAGAATCTTCTCATGATCATCTTGAAGAAATAAAAACATCATAACATCATGAATATTTTTTTGATGTACATTGTATAATTATTATCATTGATGATGTTTTTATTAATTTTATTCTTAATGTAAATATTTGATCCATTAGTTTTTTAATGTATCCCTCCAAAACATCAAGAAGCAACCTTGTTCTAAAAAAATTATACGGAAAAGGAATCTATCAAGTGTACTTATTTATAACTCTATATAAGAAATAATTTTTTCATATAAAATTCTATACCCCTTATAACGAAATACCTTGTTCATGAAAAAAAATTAATCTTAATTTTAGAATCATTTAATGTATCAAATTATCACCAGTTTTTATCTAAACATGATTTATAATGATTCTTTAAAAAATATAGTACATAAACATTTATGGAACTAGTTTTTTATAAAATATTCTTTTCATCATTTTGTTTGTATAATCATTTTTGTATGTATGGTCTCACCTTTATCAAATATAATTTCCAAATGTCGTACTTTATGAATAGTTCATTTGGTAATGTTTTTCCAAACCATCTATAGAAATTTATGTATGATTGATGGACATAGATAAAGAAAATTATATGATCCTATTTTCCATATTATATATATATATATATATATATATGAAATATATATATTTTTGAAACATTAACAATGTGAGGGGATTTTGAGGAAAAAAGTATTCTTCCAAAACAGATCACACATATATAAACGTATTACTTCCATTAGCCAACCTTGTAAAAAAATATCACCCATTATATTCTTTTATCGACCAAGTATCATAAATCATTGAATCATTCTAAATAAAGATATGGGTCACTTATCAAACAATTATATTCCTATTTGAGAGCACTAGATGTCCAAAAAAATAATCATTAAACAATAAAAATAATCATTTCCAAAAGAAGTGACTTAATATTATTATTCTTACAGACTTCCATAAATGTCGTACATTTTAAATTATTACAATTTTTACTCAATGATTAATTTTTCCCCTATCCAAATCAATGAACTATTAAAATATTTCACAAAAATGCATAAATCATATATTAACCATTAACCCCCCCCCCCCAATAACATCAATTCATAAAATAATATGCCCATTCAAATGGAGATACTCATCTAACAACAAATTTCCCCCACATGACTAAACTATCCGAAGAATATATGGTGATGAGGATAGGTTCCTAGTATTTATATAGGAATGTAGGGTAATTTTATGAGTATTTACAACCTTATATTATAAAATGATTACATTGGAATGTTTTTTTTGATTATATCAGCTTTTTTCTCCATCGTACGAACACAATCAATCTTTACATAATTCTTATAGATTCTGAGGCTTTATATATGAATGGAGGGTGATTTCCAAATACACTTGGAAAAATGATTTTTAGGTGGTTACAGAAATAAGGGAATAACCATACACAAGTATTTTACTATGATTAATAAAATAGAGATTATTCATTCTACCTAGATATTTATGTCACTTAAATTTGAAAAAAAAATTATAAAACAATACTAATAGGTTGACTACACAGTATCTTTATTGAGTTTATAGACTAAATTTTTTCAATGTTATAATAAAAATCATAATAAAATTTTTACCCTCATGAAGGAATGAAATTATTTAATCCATTTATTTTCCATGTGATGGGTTTTTTTAGAAATTACATCATGAAACATCATCTGGAATGTTCATTTGATGAGTTCAATGAAACACTTCAACTCATATAGTTATGTTTTTTATTATCCATCATATGATATTTTTTCTAGTGGTAGTTAATCCATTAGTTTAAAATAATAATATGTATTTTTATTTCACACTTATTCTTCTTCCTTTTCTACAACAAAGTTATTCTATGTTCATAAAAATTCTTACTCGAATCTTATATAGTGAATCATTTGTTTGATGTATCTACATGAAACCAAATAATCCTCCTAGAAGTATTGGAACATGTATAAATAGTACACACCTTCATTCTTGTATGTGGAATCTTTGATAGAATTATTTCAATGATAAATAAAATCTAATTTTTTCTCATCTTATATATAAATTTTAATGATCTCAATCATTTTTATTTCAGTTGATCTCTTATCAAACCATATATAAGTTTGAAGAGCATAAAAAAATTCTAAAATTTATAAAACTCATTTATTGAAGAACTTATATATTAATAGTTATAAATTAATAGTTCATATACTTCATTATTGATTATTAAAGAAATAATAGACTATATCAAAAAATTTATTTTTGATATGTATATATTTTTCTAAAACTATATCATATATCAAGAGATTGTATTGAATGTGTTTTTTTAAAAAAATCACCTAAATTATTCATCCAATAAAATATATAAAAATAAACCACTTGATATACCCTCATATGATTACTCGGTTCAGAATAATCTATTAGAGGCATTCATATTTCATTCTATATATACATATAGTTGTACTATAATGTTCTCATGATCATCTTGAAGAAATTAAAACATCATAACATCATGAATATTTTTTGATGGACATTGTATAATTAGTATCATAGATTGTGTTTATATTAATTTTATTCTTAATGTCAATATTTGATCCATTAGGTATTTAACATATCCCTCCAAAACATCATGAAGCACCCTTGTTCTAAAAACAGTATACTGGAAAGGAATCTATCAGGTGTACGTATTTAGAACTCTATATAAGAAACATTTTTTTCATATAAAAATTTATCCCCCTTTTAACTAAATACCTTATTCATAAAGAAATATTAATCCTGATTTTAGAATCATTTAATGTATCAAATTATCACTATTTTTTATCTAAACATGTTTTATAATGATTCTTTAAAAACTCTAGTATATAAACATTTATTGAAATAGTTTTTTTATAAAATATTCTTCTCATCCTTTTGTTTGGATAATCATTTTTGAATTTATGTTCTCACCTTTATCAAACATAATTTTCAAATGTTGTACCATATGAATAGTTCATTTGGTAATATATTGACAAACCATCTATAAAAATTGTTTTATGATCGATGGAAATAGATAAAGAAAATTATATGATCCTATTTTTCATATTATATATATATATATATCAAATAAATATTTTTTAGAAAAATTAACAATGTGAGAAGATTGTGAGGAAAAAATTCTTCTTCCAAAATAGTTCACACATAAAAATATGTATTACTTCCTTTAGCCAACCATGTCAAAAAATATCACCCATTATATTTTTTTTATCAACCATTATCATAAATCATTGAATAATTCTAAATAAAGATATGGGCCACTTATCAAACAATTATATTCCTATTTAAGAGCACTAGATGTCTGAAAAAATAATCATTAAATAATAAAAATAATCAATTCCAAAAGAAGTGACTTAATATTATTATTCTTACACACTTCCTTAAATTTCGTACATTTAAAATTATTACTATTTTTACACAATGATTTTTTTCCCCAATCCACATCAATGAACTATTAAAATATTTCACAAAAATCTATAAATCATATATTAACCAATAACACCCCCAATAACATCAATTCATAAAATAATAGGCACATTCAAATGGAGATACTTATCTAACATCAAATTTCCCCGACATGACTAAAATATCTGAAGAATATATGGTGATGAGGAAACATTCCTAGGGTTTATATAAGAATGTAGGGTGATTTTATGAATATTTACAACCTTATATTATAAAATTATTACATTGGAATGGTTTTTGGTTATATCATCTTTTTTCTCCATCGTACGAACACAATCAATCTTTATATTATTCTTATAGATTCCTAGGCTTTATATAGGAATGGAGGGTGATTTCCAAATACACTAAGAAAAAATTATTTTTAGGTGGTTATAGAAATTAGGGAATAAAGATACACAAGTATTTTACTATGATTAATAAAATAGTGATTATTCATTCTACCTAGATATTTATGTCACTTAAATTTGAAAAAAAACAATTATAAAAAACTACTAATAGTTTGACAACACAGTAACGTTATTGAGTTTACAAACTAATTTTTTTTCATTCTTATAATGAACATCTTATTAAAATTATTACCCTAAAGAAGGTATGAAAATATTTAATCCATTTATTTTCAATGTGATGTGTTTTTTTTTCAGAAATTACTTCATGAAACATCATCTGTAATGTTCATTTGATGAGTTCAATAAAACACTTCAACTCATATAGTTATGTTTTTTATTATCCATGATATGATTTTTTTTTCTACTGAGAGTTAATCCATTAGTTTCAAATAATAATATGTATTAATATTTCACACTTATTCTTCTTCCTTTTCTACAACCAAGTTATTCTATGTTCATAAAAATTCTTGCTCGAAGCTTATACAACGAAGCATTTTTTTGATGTATCTACATGAAACCAAATAATCCTCATAGTTGCATTGGAACATGTATAAATAGTACACACCTTCATACTTGTATGTGGAATCTTTGATATAATTATTTCAATGATAAATAAAATATAATTTTTTCTCATCTTATATATAACTTTTAATGATCTCACTCAATTTAATTTTAGTTGAACTCTTCTCAAACAATATATAAGATTGAAGAGCATAAAAAAATTCTAAAATTTATATAACTCACTGTTTGAAGAACTTATATATTAATAGTTAAAAATTAATAGTTCACATTCTTCATTCTTAATTATTGAAGAAATAGTAGACTAGATAAAAATTTTTACTTTTCATATGTAAATATTTTTCAAAAACGATATCATATATCATGAGATTGTATTGAATGTGATTTTTTAAAAAATCACCTACATTTTTCATCCAATAAAAATCTATAAAAATCCACCACTTGATACACACTCATATGATTACTCGGTTCAGAATAATCTATTAGAGGCATTAATATTTTATTCTATATATGCATATTGTTGTACTAGAATGTTATCCTGATCATCTTGAAGATATAAAAAAATCATAACATCATGAATATTTTTTTGATAGACGTTGTATAATTAGTATCATTGATGGTGTTTATATTAATTTTATTCTTAATATCAATATTTGATCCATTAGGTATTTAACGTATCCATCCAAAACATCATGAGGCACCCTTGTTCTAAAAAAAGTATACTGGAAATGAATCTATCAAGTGTACTTCTTTAGAACTCTATATAAGAATCATTTTTTTCATATAAAAATTTATCCCCTTTTAACTAAATACCATGTTCATGAAAAAAATAATGATATTGATTTTAGAATCATTTAATATATCAAATTATCACCAGTTTTTATCAAAACTTGTTTTATAATGATTCTTTACAAACTCTAGTACATAAATAATTATTGAACTAGTTTTTTATAAAATATTCTTCTCATCCTTTTGTTTGTATAATCATTTTTGTATGTATGGTATCACCTTTATCAAACATAATTTCCAAATGTCGTACCATATGAATAGTTCATTGGTAATGTTTTTCCAAACCATCTATAGAAATGTTTCTATGATCGATGGACATAGATAATGAAAATTATATGATCCTATTTTTCATATTATATATATATATATATATCATATAAATATTTTTTAAAAACCTTAACAATGTGAGGGGATTGTGGGGAAAAAGTCTTCTTCCAAAATAGTTCACACATATAAAAACGTATTACTTCCTTTAGCCAACCTTGTCAGAAAATATAACACATTATATTTTTTTATCTACCAAGTATCATAAATCATTGAATCATTCTAAATAAAGATATGAGTCACTTATCAAACAATTATATTCCTATTTGAGAGAACTAGATGTCCAAAAATAAAATCATTAAACAGTAGAAATAATCATTTCTAAAAGAAGTGACTTAATATTATTATTCTTATGCACTTCCTTAAATGTCGTACATTAAAAATTATAACTATTTTTACTCAATGATTAATTTGTCCCCTATCCACATCAACAATCTATTAAAATATTTCACAAAAATGCATAAATCATATATTAACCATTAACCCCCCCCCTAATAACATCAATCATAATGTAATATGCACATTTAAATGGAGATACCTGTCTAACATCAAATTTCCCCCACATGAATAAACTATCTGAAGAATAGATGGTGACGAGGATAGATTCCTTGGCTTTGTATAGGAATGGAGGGTGATTTTTTGAATATTTACAACCTTATAGTATAAAATTATTACATTTGACTATTTTTTTGATTATATCATATTTTTTCTCCACCATACGAACAAAATCAATCTTTACATAATTATTATCGATTTTTTTTACTATGTGCTGGTTTATATCATTTTTATATAAATACGAAATTATTAATACATTTCTAGTGATATTTATTTGACATTGACTATTAGCTCCAAATTCTATGGGTAACATCACATTCCCTAGATTTTCATTAAATTGAGATTACATCTACAAATGATGTGTAATGAATGAGTAGAATCCATATAAATTTATTTATCCATACATAGGGTCATTGAATTTTTATTTTTTACACAACTCACACAACATTACTTGATAAATAAAACAATACCCGTTGTATATATTCTATCATAAAAAAAATCATTCAGATTCAGCTTCTTTATAACCAAAAAAATTAATTATTCAACATCTATAATGTTTTATCAAAAATTATTTTATTACTTTGATATATCTAATAATTTTTCTTCTTTTCCTGAGATGTTATTATTTTACAGAACATTGAATGGGATAATAATCTAAAATAAAACTAATTATTTGGTCTTTATACTATAAAATATAAAAAATTTCAAACCAAATTCAAAAAAAAAATTATACACATATATTCCCTTCTAATATTTAAAATAATTTCTTCCCATGAAAATGGATATGGAAAATGAAATTTAATCATCCCTTCAAACCAACTCTAGAAACATTGATGAATACTTATATGAAGATAATAAAATATAATTTTTCATTTAAATACACAAATAGAAATGATTATTCCATTTTTAAAGGAATGTAAAATTCAAAAAACATCCACATCCTCAAAGTAATCTATTCACACATTTCTTCAAAATTACAAAAAATGATAATATAATTTTTATAAACAATAAAACATCAAGAAAACATCTTATTTACTTTTTAGTTGATGTTTTTATAAACTCATACATTATTAAAATTAAATATCCATAAAAATGTATTCAATTGGAAATATGAATATCATAGATATTCCATTAATCTATACAATTTATTATTAATAATACGAATGTAACATTAATTTTAAAGTATCATAAAGCCACATAAATTTTCAATATAAACATAATCATTGAGAATATAGTTAAGAATAACCGATTTTATGTCCATAAAAAAGTTATGAACTAATAGGGATATTTTAGAATGATCAATACAGATGGTTTATAGTCATTCTTCTAGAGAATAAGGCACATGAAAATTATTTCCCTCAATATTTGATTGACCAATACAAACTAGTCCATCACTATTTATTATCAACTTTCAATCGTCATTTAACTTCATTCAGAACACACGTTATCGAAAAATTTATATTTTACTAGTTTGGGTAAATCTTCACATATATAATTAGTCTCAGTTTGATCAAACTCTTAATTCCATTCAGTAATCAACTTTTTATTCTTATACAATTCATCAATTCTATTTGTAAAATCTCATTAATATAAAAATCATATAAAACAACCATTGATGCCCCACTAGTTTAAATATAATTTTGTGAAAATATAATTTTGTTATGAGTTTCAACATATTTATTGATCCACATATGAGATGGGAAATTTTAATAAAATCCATTTTGATAGATGAATTTGAACACTTATCTTATAAATCATCTATATAGTTACTATCAGGAAGAAAAGTTTCATATTTTTCAACTGAAAAAACTTTATCTTCCCCATAATCTACAATAACATATATTTTTGAATCCTTATTATTATGTTTTTCAAGAAAATTTACATATATATAATCAACTATCATTCATGATTATCTATAATATAATATTTATCATTGATCAATAGGAATGTTTCCAATATACAATCTATCAAAACCTCTCTGATCAAACAAACATTGATTTCAACCCTTGAATGTTGTTATACATGGACTTATATTCACTATTAGGTGATTAAAAATGGTATTTTCATTGAAAAATAATTTTTCATGATGTGATATAATAATTTTTACTATAGAAACACAGATTTTAAAATATTGGTTTCACTGATAGCCTTTTACAAAAAATAATGGAAAACATCATGTTCGATAAATATTTTCTATATCATCTCCAAAAAACGGATGTTATTTAATTTAGAAAAAAAAAAAATTTGGTCTGTATTGAGCACTAATCTCATAATGATTGTTAGTGTTTCCAATATAATCTATGAACATCTCATTTTTATATTCACTACTATTATCTTTTTATAACTTCTTAAAAGAATATAAAAATTATTTTTCTAATTCTCTCATAAAACTCTTAAATATTTTGATAACCTCTAATTTATGTACTAAATATATATTACATGTAATGTGATTGAAATAATAAACAAAAAATAATATTTATCTCAACATTCTTACAAATTAATTTTGTTATTTTTTATTTCAAATAAATTGACAATTACTAATCAATTCATCTAATATGATCATGATTATCATGAATATTTTCTCTCTCAATTAAATTTATCAAATTTATATGACACATGTTCCCCAAAAAAATATTCTCTATATTATTTTTCTCAATGTTGATAATATATCATGAAATGTTTATACAAAAAATTGAAACAAATTTCTTTTGGTATATTTTCCTTTTGTAAAAAATTTCCTAACTTCAATTATTTCCACAAAAACCCATTTTTTTAAAACAAACATTATTCCCTCGATCCCAATGTTTTGTAACACTTAATAATTCACATTTATTTCCATTAATAAATAAGACTCTTTTAAATGTCAAATTTTTGTCACTAATGATTGGAGTTTAAATGAAATTGGTTTTGAGGTGTTCATCATTTTCCAAAAGTCACTATACCTTCCTTAAAATCTTTCACATTCTTCAAAAACATGAAATTTATAATAATATGTGATGTGCACATGTTATCCACAATAAATGGTAATTATCCTTTTGTACCTTTGATATTATTTTCTTTAAAAATATATTTTTTAACTAAATTTTATATCATAAAATATGGATTTATATATTCTCTAAAAAACATTATTGTTCCTCTAACATCATAATAACTCCTTTTAAAAATACTTCATGAAAAAAAAAATCATTTAAAAAATAGATTCCAGGTGATTGAATCTATTTTCAATCTTGAATTCAACATTCTTGGGTTTCCATCCATTATTTGGCAGACTCCCCCACAAACTCTATTTCTATTTTCATAAAGAATAACTGAAATGTTTATAATTTATCCACATAATTTTTCATGTATGAAAAAATTATCCTTAGTAAAACTAGCATCCATATAATCTATATTTTCCCTTATAAAAACTATACTTATTAGAGTTGTGTAACTTATCTACATTATCTTTCCTAATTTCCACATTACTTTTTTGTTGAAAATGATGGTTTTCTTATCTTAAGGGATTTATTTCTCGAACATTAGTTTCTATTAACCATTAAAATAATAAAATTTAGTTTTTAATTTATTTTGATAAATTGATATTATAGAGACTTAAAGTATTTCAACATTTCGGTTTCAGTAAAATATATAATTTTATCAATATTATTATTCTAATGAATATCTTCATTCGTCACATAAATATTTGTGGGTAACTTTTGGTATAATTTCATTATTTTTTAAATTTTATAAAATTCACAAATTTTTATTATTGAGTTTGCGAAATATAAAATTCTTTACTCAAAAGTAGACTTCATTTTTTATTATGATATAAATAAGTTTCCAATACGTTTATCTTTTCATGTATCTAAATATTAGGATTTTTCTATTCATCATGTTCCTTCAACAAAACATTATTCTATTTAATTAGTATGAATTTCACATCTTGAATAATTTCATTTTTTTAGAGGTATTAAATTTCAATAGTATATTATTCTACCTTTCATTTCATAAAATGTGTCAAATAAATTATTTTTTATCACATTTTGGCTAAAAATCCATATTATTTTATTCTACTTTAGAACTAAATTCATTACTTGAAAAATTTTCATCATTCCATATTTAAATAAAAGTATGTTTCAGATACATTATCACAAATTTTTTATCTTCTTCATTAGTAATTCCTACATTGAGAAACATAGAAAAAATCGTACCCATTTGGATTTAGAAAATGTTTTTTATGTTCATTTGAAATATGAAATGGATTTCTATGAATTCATCAAAAAGGATATTCATTATTTTCTATCATCATCCCATTCATTATCCTCATTTATTTGAGAGAAATTGGAAGAAATATATCCAATAACTTCACAACCAATGAATTTTAGTGTTAAAATCACTTTTTACATTCCTATTTCTCCATTTTACATGTTAATAAAACAATTAAATAAATTCATTAAATTTTTACTAAAATCATGTTTCATGTCAAATTAACTAAAATAATAATCTTCAATAAGATTCATAGATTTTCATTGCAATTATAAATTAAAACAATATTTATAAATCATACATCTCATTAAGATTCATAACATTCTCACCAATATTTCCAATATGCTGAATTTTTAGTTTAGATAGTCTACATATAGTGTTTTAGGATATTTATATTATAATTTAGAATCCTTGAGATAAAAATTATTAGGATTAATTCATTTGATCAATTCAATAATGGTTGAATCATCCAATATATCATCAACAATTCCTATGGAATTTAAAATTCCATTATTTATTATAACTAATTCTCAATCATATTTAAAATCAGTAATACTGAGATATTTATAATTTATACTCTAGATTTGATACCTAGATTTCATTTTCTTTTATATATCATGCATAAATAATCTTTAATATCTACCAAATTCAATTAGTACATCCAAAAAATTTGAATCTATAAAACTTGAATTCAGATATTGGGGAATATATAATTTTCTTGGCTGACCCATCATTCCACAAATTTTCATTAAAATAATATTTTATAAGATCATTGAAAAGAGGATGAGGGAACTCATCTTTCATAGATTGAAAAACATCTTAACAAAGAGATATATTATTTGTAAATATTTTATCCTTATATATAGGATTTTTCATTACCTTGAAAATCATAATACCCTTTCTGTACAAAGCATTATGAACATCCATAGAAGCATATATTTTCTTCCTACAACAGGGAAGAGTAAATAAAGGTCACATTCCCTTTAATAATATTTTATTAGTAGATGGAAGACCTTTTTAAAAACTACGTGGTGGTGGGTGAATCAGTTAAATCTATTTTTTTAATTTTTATATAATAACCATCACATAATAGTAATGTTTTATAATTTTTAAAAATAAAAGTCTAAAATAATCTAAAAAAGAATGAAATTTATTTATTTGGTTCACTACTCAATATGTGTTTATATTACATTGAATTTTTTCCAAAAAATAAAATACATCAAAATCAATAACAATAAAATCCATTTATTTGGATATCAAAATTATAGACTTACTATTAAATTGAATTTTATTATTAATAAAAAAGTTTTACTGTAATTTATGAATAAATAAAAATGTTATAATTATTTTTTAACATCATTTATAAAACCTTATGAATAGGATTATAAGTTTTTCATTATGTTGATTTCTTTTTAAAAAAATTATAAAAGAAAAATTTTCATTCATCTTATTACCCATTAGCATGTTCTAATTTCATTAATAATTTTGATGTTTATAAAATGGTTATTTCAAGAATGAATATTAAAAATCTCTTGCTAGGAGGTGAATCTAGAGCCTTTATAGAAACAATTATACATCTTTTTACCCAATTCATATGATTATACATTATATAATATTATTTCGAGTTGGTTTATCAACTAAATTATTTTTAAAATCATGATACTAATTTCAGACATTCTCTTTTTCTTTAACCAATATAATTATGGATTAGAATAATACACGAGAAATATGTTCATTGGAAGATGCTCATCTAATGTCTTTACATGAAACCAAAACACCAGTATTTCAAATTTTTCACAGGTCTTAACATTGAATAACACCATAATCATACTTAAATAATTTTATAGAATTATTTATATAGGAACAGAAATATTCATTCCAAAAAATCTGATATCTTAATTTATTACATTCCACCCATTTCAATTTCCTTATATCCCTTCTTAAACCATATATATTTTTTATTATATTAACATACTTATTATAATTTTAATAACTCATAAATTAAGGAGATTATATAGACATAGATAGCACTAATTGAATCATTTACCTCATTATTTATTATTTAATAAATAAAATTTCATATCAAAATCATCAGTTTTGATATCATTATGAATCATCCACAAAGAACATCACTTCAAAAGACATTGTTTAGAAAATATTTCCCAAAAAACTACATAAATTAATTTTTCTATGACACTAAATAAAAAACATCAATTTTATACACAATTATATGATGAATTCCATTAGGTTACTATTCGAGTTTCCTAGATACATTATTCTCTATTTTGTGATCTTTATGCAATAAATTTAATTTTTTCATATTTTAGATATTCCAACCTCATAACAATGTGTATTTTTTATTAATGGAAACTATACAATTTATTTTTATAATGGATTATTTAAATATAATTTTTACAAATGGCGTTATTAAAAAAAATCGTATACCTTCTAAACATCATATATATCTCTCATAAACATTATAAATATACTTTATTCTTTAAAATTTTATAGTATACTTATATCTTATGTAGTTATCTAAAACTCAATATAAGAATATTTTAAAGATAAAACTGTTTTATTCAAATATCTACTAATATATACGATCATTATATCATATTAATTCATGATGATAGATAATTAATGAGAATAAAATATTCATATTTTTTTTCAAAATTTTGTCTATAATGAATCTTCATAACTTCTTGTGTACAAATATTTCATTATATAATTTATTATAAAAACATCATCAGATACTTTTTAATATCTGAAAACTTATTTATGTCTAATATCGTATTTATTGAACATTTTTTAAAATATCATCCATTATCAAATATTTATCTGATGATATTTATACAAAAAATGTATTAAAATTTGGGTACATCTTATATATATTATTTGAAAAACAATATCCAATCCCCTTTGTTTGATTAAATATAAGTCTTATAAATATTGTTTTGAAACATTTACAAAGTGAGGTGATATTTTCAATAGAAAAAATTAACATTACTTCAAAAAACAAGTTACATGCGTCGACGTCATAACCACATTCAACCAAACTGGAACCAATATATAACTCAATTTTTATAACTATTTTATAATCTATTTATCATGTTAAATGTTTCATGTTTATATAATATTATTCAAGGTTTATATGTTTTTCATTTACAAGTTCATATAATGGTTTTAAAAAATAGATTTTTGTAATATAATTTAATTGGAAATTACTCTATATGCGATGTTGTAAATACATTTATTACATTGGTTAATAAAATAAAAATCATAATAATTCCTATTGAAAATGAAAAAAATTTACATATTTCAAATTAGTTATAAAAAATGACAGAAACTATGTTTTTACATATAATTTATTTAACAAAACCAATGTCAAAAGGTTGTGAAAATTGTGATTTCCAATGATGATTTTATAAACTACGTAGACAAAATCATTTTACATTTTAAGAGAAATATGAGCACAAATTTAACAAATATGTATTAGATCATAAAAAATAGAAAACATTGTTTAAAATAAAACAACATAAATAAGGTTCCATAAAAATTATTTACATCACAACACTGCACAAGTTATAAAAACTATCCAAATTGAAATTTAAATATCAAAATATATATTAAAAAAATATTTATATATTTTAACGGAATCATAAATGTAAAATAATATAAACCTTCTCTTCAAATATTATTTAAATGATCTCTAGTATAATTAATAGAGTCATCAAAATTCTAAAAATTTGAAGGAAATTATTCAACATATATTTTTAATATAATTATTTGATAATAAAAATATTTTTCCTAATAAAAATATCATCTTCGTGATGTTTTATAATATACTAGTAGAAATTATTTTAAATGTAAATATCATAACATAATATCCAAATTATGTTACACTTTCTTGAAAATAGAAATTCTATTTCATAAGTTGTTTTCAACAGAAAATAACATTTCATGTATCTTTAAAACAGTTTGGAATACAAATGATGATAAATTTTCACACATATAAATGTTTTTATTTTCACATCACATTTAACAATTTATATTTAATCCAATTCCATAATTTATGATGATATTTATAAAATTATACTAATTTATATTATTATATATATTTATTTAAATGATCAAACATATGTTTCTAATATGACATTAATTTTTTATTGAATATCACAATATGTGAGGGATAACTAGCAAGGAATATTTTCATTTTAAAAACACTAAACATAAAATGGATAGTAATATATAAAAATATAAAGTGTGATGTTTTTAAAATTATAAATTTGGGCTTAAAATTCAAATAATTATTTTCCATGTAAACATGTTATCATATTTCATTCAATTATTTCAATATTTTATTCGACATATTAATTATATTTTTATTTATGTTTATTTATATAATTGTTATTTATAATAATTAGCTCTCTATATGGATTCCTGGAAACATAGTTTATTTCTCTTGAAATTAATTTAATGAAGTGTTATGAATGTAATAATTATTTTTGACTGATATATATCAATATATAAGGGGATATATATCTATTTTATTTTATATTTCCTTGAAATAAAATTAAAATCTTGACTAATGGTTGATTTAAAATTCATTAATATTTTAGAAGAAATTTTTAAAATTATTTTTATCTGTTTAAATTACTATTATATCATATTTCATCTAATGATAAGGAATAATATAAGATTTAGTAGATAAAATATTTAATGATATGAAAAATAATTATAATTTATATTTCCATAAATTTCACCAATGGTTGAAATACTATTGTCTTTTTGAAACATCTATAATAAAAATTACTAATTTTGACTTCATTATCTATATTTAATTACAGCAAGGCTCTTAAATTCTATGTTATCTTAGACCAAAATAATTACATCTTCCATTAAACATAATAAATATCATCCACTCTAAAGTATAGAAAAGTGTAATTTTCTTGAAAAGTGTGACACAACATATTCAAAACCTAGACGATATATCCCTCTATATGGAATTATAAGGATCCAATATATATTAATGATTAAGATTAAATGAAAATAATTATCTTGGGTCATAGCTATAAGAATGTAGTTAATCATCTATTTGATCCTAATTTATCCTATAAATAAATCTATAAAAATATTACTAAAATATTTTTCAAATTCAATAATTTTAGAAAATTAAATATATACAAAAAAATATAGAAAAAAACTATAATAAACTAAGATAATTTATATATATATTTTTCATTAAGTTAGTAAAGATAAATTTGAAAACAACTCTTAATTTTTTTATTAAATGTGAAATCTATTAAATAAAAAAAGAAGTCATTGGTAAAAGATTATAGTAATTCAATTTATATATATAAATTTGAATAGTAATTGTAAAATCCGGAAATCAATACAAAAAAAATATAGCATGTTATTTAGTTAAATTTAAAAAACTAAAATAAAAAACATGGATCATTAATGAAATATGAAAGGGATATTGAAAAATTGTAACTAATATTAATTAACAATTAATTTAAATTCAACAGTCTTATATATAGTTGAATAACATGAACATTATACAATAAATACTAAAACCAAACCTAAATAAAAATTTATCATATTTTTAAAATATTTTACATAAGTTTGAAAAAAACAAGAAATATTATATATTGAAATATTCAATATTTGAAATTTTAAATAATAAAAAAATATAGGTTAAATTTTTTATGTTATTGGAATAATTTACCTTACATTCATTCATCATACTCATTATATATATAAAACCATGTCTAATACGTAGTCATCAATATCAACTGATAATTTTTATATAGAAGTATTTACATCAGATAATTCGTCATCTTAATCTTTTTTTTCCACAAAATACTAATTTTACATTTATAATAATTGACTACTAAAAATATGATTGATCAATATCATAAATTAATTCTACATGTGTTTCAATGATAAAAGGGTCATCTAAATATTCAAATTTATTATGATTTACTAATTTCATATTAAATTCATCATTTTAACACTATTTTTTACAATAGTCCAATTTATAGTTGAACGCTAGATTATCGAATTAAATGTATTATATCTCACATATTTCATTAATAACTCTATAATAAGATATTTGTGTGAAGATGTGGTCTTTTGACTTTTTTTAAAATAATTTGATACATCATTAAGAATCAATACATTTATATTATATACTATACTTGTATTTTTCTGATGATTGGTATAAATATATACATGTTAACATTATACCTTTAACATGTTATATAATTTAATCATTTATAAACAACTACACATATTAGTGTTTTTAATGTATCTGATCTAACATGAATGCACTCTTTACACCTTGGGAAAAAATTAATGATCATTCAATACCCACATGTAATTATTCTACATTTAATGTTGTAATAAAAATTATTATGCAGTGTTATATATAGATAAAAATCATATATATTAATAATGACTTATAAATGTATTTATTTTATTTTTTCACCTATCAATGCATTTATTTTCAATACATGGTTCCCCATTAACCCAACAAATGTCTTATTCTAGGAAAGATTTAACAAAACCTACATGATTAACTTTAGTAATCTATGATATGTAAAACACAGTAACCTCATAATAAGTATACTTATCACTAATGTTTTCTTTTATTAAATATTAATTCTTAACAAACTCTATCAATCTCATCATATACCATTAAAATTGATACATCAAATGTACATATACATGACTAAAATGAATAATTTTTCAGTATAGATAAATAATTAAAATATATCAGGTAAATTTATGGAATGAAAATTTATTGTTAAAAAATAATATAAAGAGGATCACCTTATGATTTTATCAATGAATTCAGATCTATTCCATTATTACAAATGGAATTGAATAAAAACCTGACATCTTCATGATAGTCATTCATACAAAACTGAGTAGTACGAAACATAGTTTATTTTGTTGGAGTTTTTGTAACATTAAATGATAATAAGGATATTCTATTTCTATTAACATCAAATGTTTTTTTGAATTATTTTTAAATTGGATGAATATACATAAGGATCATTGATAAAATGGAGTCACACACAAAAACGTTTTTTCTCCATCTTGAACACTGTTTATAAAAATTGGTGAAGGTATGATAATTTTTCTTTTGGACAAGTACATGTAGTCAGTCTTATTTATATTGAATATAAATATAATATTTATTTTAGACCATCCTTTTTTCCATTAATTTATAAAAAACAAATAAAGAAAATTTTATGAGTATTGTTCTCAAAATACAACACGCCAATGTTATTCTTGTTCTCTTGATATCTACAACAATAAATATCTATAATAATTTATCATTTCTACGATATATTTTTACCATTACCATATTTTTATGGTTTATATGAATATGAAATCTATTTGTTCACCTTCTCAAACTACTAGATATTTGAAAATGAATTTAGACTGATATCAAATTATTTTCAGTAATTGAATACTTTTTTAATAATTATAATACATAACTATAGAAAAAAACTTTTTTTCCCACGTACAATAGTTTCATATAATGTTGTAGTTTTCCAAATGAGGTCCCTTTTTCACATATTAAATAATATATATACTCTATAACACTGTATGTTGAAAAAATTCCATATGGTGGGAAATAATTTATAGTTATGATAATAACATCATTAAATAGAAAATACTCCATTTATAATATTAATAAATTCACACCCCATCCCCCAACAACTATTTTAAATTATTACGTATTGTTGAAAAGTAATTACCAATATCATTTAGAGTTTATTAGGCTTAGAAATCATTAAAATCAAAATTACATAATTCCAATTGAAATAATAATTATGATATCAAATTTAAATTACTATAAAATTATCAAATAAACTATGTTTTATACTAATTATAAGATATATATTAATTTCATATGTATTAAAATCGTGTCTATGTTTCTTAAATTTAATTAAAAGTCATAGAAATTAATGATAAATTTTCATTATTTGTGGAAAATTAGAATAATGATTTATTTTTCACAGTACATATTCACTCATACACATTCTTTCAAATCATTTTTAATTAGTTTAATTTTGAAATAAATGTTTCATATGTGTAATTAGATGATGCTACAAATGTGTATTATAATTGAAAATGGTACATGGAATTATTGATAGGACAACTTATAATTTTTCATTTAATTTATATCATGGTTCCCCATGTTATAAACACTATGTAATAAAATATAATTCCATAAAATATAACAAACATTTTTTTGGGACAACATGTGTCTTTTGGTACCACAATCCCCACAGGCGTAATTTTTTCCATTATAATTTTAATTCGTTAAATCATTATGTTCAATAACTATTCCTTTCAACATCTGTTGTAATGTATATATCTTTTAACTCAATATATTCTTGTAATTGAAGTTAAAAATTCATAACAATGTTGACATTACTGTGAATTTAATTAAACATATATACAAAGGCTATTAAGAATTATTGTATAGGAGTTTAATTAGTGATATTATTTCATTTTCTTCCACTCAAATATCATGGATCATTTTTAAATCATGATCTTAAATATTATTTTATAATTCATTATCATCATTGGTCCTTTAATTATACCCAAAATATCATTTCCTTATCAATGAAATATAACACCTATTCATACCATTTCAAATTAAATAAGGTTAAATTTCTATTCTTTGTAGCATTTTCATATTTAATAATTTCAAATATTGAATAAATTTTTTTTTGTAAATATTGCATTTCTAAATAAAAAAAATTTAATCAACAAGTTAACCATAATCATAATATTCTATCATATAATAATCCAACATTTAATCATTAACATTAATAAAAAATGATTTTTAATAAATCCATTTTATTTTATTTGGTTTCATTAAATTCTTGTTTTATTTAATAAATATCATTTAAAAAATTGATTACTAACCATTTTTCAATATGTAATGAAATATTATTAAAATGTTATTGTTTTATATTAAAAAATCTATGTAATAAAAAAAATTTAAAAAATGTTTTCATAATTTTCTTAAATAAATAATGACACAAAAAATAAACACTTAATAATTAATTATTATGATTTATAAAAACTATTATCACCCAAATTTTTAATATATATAAAATTTTTATTATATATTAAAAAATAATTTATTACAATATAAAACAATTAATAATAAAACACATCATCTTAAAAACTAAACATTATAAAATATAAAATATAAGAATAAATTATTATATAAATAAAGTGCCCATATCAAAAACCAAATTAAGGTTTTGAGTAAATTGAATAAACTAAATTATAATATAAATTCATATATTGTTTATTATGTATATCCAATGATGAATGTAACTTAAATACAAAAACATAAAAATTACATTGATGAAAATCATAAAATTAAATAAGACCCAAAAATCGGAAACTATATTAAACCATTACAATTAAAATGAAAACAATAAAATTGAAATAAAACCATATCAAATAAACATACACCAAGGAAATAATCCTCTTAGAATATTTCATTCAATATTAGAACCCATTAAAAAAAATATAGATATTAATAAACTCTGGTAGGTCTATGAGTAGAATGATTACAATGAACTATATCAACAACACTATTAACAACCTAATTCATCATATGAAATGACAAAAAATAAATATAATAAAAAATAATAATAAAAACCTTAGATGATGTAAGAATGATAAAAGAGAGTCAGTCAAATTATCTGAATAATAAATCATAGGAAATATAGGGAAAGATATACAGAACCTATTAAGATATGAGGAAATTCTAAGATGATGATGAAAATTGTAGGTAAGATCATTGAATAATATTTTAGGACTTTAATTTGATAAAAATTGTAGATAAATATATGGTTAGAATAAAATTTGACGTTCTAATTGATATATAAAATTTTTAAAAGGTTAAAAAATTAGTATCTAATTTACTAAAAACACACATATTTTATCTATTATTTAATAATTGATTTATAAATAGGGTTTCAGTTTTGTTATTTAATGACTGAAATAAAAATCAACCAATTCATGTCTTTTTTGTTATTTATGTCACAATGATAAAGGATACTAATAATGTTGGTTTTTAAATTATTACCTTATAATAGACTATATTTTAATTAGCTTCTACACAAGTAATTTGGATTATAAGTTCATTAATCATGCCAATTTGATAAATCTTATTAATATATATTCTAATTAAAAGATATTTCTTTGAAGATTTTGTTTTTAGATAATCTTATTCCCTATCCATTTATGGAATATTGATAATATTTTACAATAATGATCATTTGGTCTCAACCCATCTATCATTTTCTATTCCGTATAAAATTTTATGTTGGATTATAATTTAACGTAAGTCTTACATAGAGTCATTTTGAGAGATGTATAAGTAATTATGAAAAAATTTATTTTTATAAATAAAATAACCCATAATACTAAATAATTAGCTCTTGTATTTATGAGTTTATTTGTGATATATAATGTATAAATAATTAATAATATATTAAATATATAAATTTATACCTCATTTTTTATCATTTGGTTTCAAATATAGGTTAAAAGAAATAATTTCCAGCACCAAACCATGGAATGAAAATATAAAGTGTCTTGGTATATGATTTTTTTAGTTCTTTTGGGGTTCATGACTATAAAAAGATAGTGGAAACCTTAATTATATGTATAGAAAAGTGAAAAAATCCTGTAATTTTTGATAATTTATTGTGTATGTGACTTAATTGAAATGAAATCCCTATCAGAATACAAAAAGTTAGATGAATGATTTAATGGAGATTAAATTGGGTTTTATAACCACTGAAAAACATTATTAAGGTATTAAATCAATCTTCACTATGTGTAAAAAAATGTTACTAATTTGAGATCTAGTCAAATAAAACTTTAGGATATAATATTGTCTATTTTCATTCACTTTAATATCATTTATGAACTATTAGAATATTTTTTGGTCTGTTTAGTGAATAAAATTAGAAAATGACCACTAACAAACTATGATAACGTGAAAGAGTTATAGTTTTATCAAATTATGTCATAGTGCAACCAATATAATCATAATATTAAATTATGTTTTCATAAGAGAATAAATAATGGGATTGAATTTTCATAATCCAAATATCATTTTATTTATTTTTGAATATTATGTTCACATTTTTTATTTTTGTATTGGGTTAGAAATATGATCATGAAATTAAAGGTTAGAATGTTACGTCTCCACAATCTAATTATACATATAGTATTATTTATCATGTAATATTTGAGAAAAATATGATAATATATAACTATTATAATGTAAAATATGAATTTCATAGTATTACCTTAGATAACGTGGCTGATATTTAATCATGTTACTTTTTTATATTATTAATACCTTTATCTTTTTTAATTAGTGTATAATAATTAAATTTAAAAGAATAAAATTTAATCATATAGGGGGTAATTTAATATACTTGGTTTTAGGAATCATTTTATTCCCTAAAAATATATGATTTTATTATTTTATTAATATAATTAACTTCAATAAAATTTATTTCAAACAATATATAATTAAAAATAACCAAAAATTATTCATTTATAACAACACATTAAAAAAATATAGTCAAAACCACATATTACCTTCATGGAAATATTACAGACAATGAGAGATTACACCCACTAAAAGTGCATAAATTTCAATGAAATAATAAATAAATAATAAATATAACATTACGATAATTATATATCTTATATAATATTCATTAGTTTCAATCAAAAATAGAATAATTAAACCTATAATGAAAAAAAACATCATCAAAAGAGAAATAAGGTTATGAAATATGGTTTTTGGATATATGTGTTTCCAATAGTTATTATAATATTCAGTACTGTTATTAACAAATTTTACCTAACTTATAATGAAATTAAAATATATTATTTTAAAAAATATTTCTATGTTTCAAATATTATCATTAAAGAATGATATGATTTATTCATATAACAAAAAGAATTATTTTAATATCAATGGATTCATAAAATTTAATAATTTTAATATAAAATAATTATTTTAATAGAATTTTTGGAATATTGGTGAATATAAATGTGATATATTTCAATGAAATGTTTATTGAAAAGCTATTTTATAAAAAAATATTTTGTAAGAATACATGTGTTCATTAACTATTAATGGTAAAAAATGAGATTATGTATTAATATAATATTAATATTTATTTTAATATCAATGGATTTGTACTAATAAATATCAGTAATAGATATAGTGAATTTTAACATAATGTTTAAAATGAATAATTTATATAAAAGTGATATAATTCAATGAACTATTTATTGAAAAATATATATTTTCTCTAATAAATATTTATGTTGAATAAAAAAATATGTTAAAATTAATTTTTATCTACTCTAAAAATTGATTCAAATAAAATATTTTATCTATATTAAATTACTATATCCATATTTGGAAAAAAGTAATTTTCATTTTTAGCATAAAAATAAGTTATCAAGATTAATATACTTTATGATTGGAAAATAACTATTTTCTAATGAATTGATTTTTCCTAATTATTTTTTAATTTGGTAAGTTAGTTTTATACGTATTTATGACTCTAATATTATTTTTAAACATAAAAACAAAGATACAATCATTAAATTATAAATTGATAAGATTTAATAATCAATATTCTTAATGTTTAATGACACATTTTTCTCCAAAACACTTGATTATGTATGTTATGTTTTTACATAGATTTTAATTTTAATATATATATATATATATATATATGGAATTATATTTGGGATAAAATAGAATATAGAACATTATTTTATAAAATTTATTGTCTAATATTTTGATAAAAAAATTTCCAAGATAAACATTTAATCACGGTTAATGTGGTTTAAAGTGGGTTAGTTAATGAGGGAATTTTTTCAAAAATTAAGAAAAAAAAGTTTACTTCTAAAAGACATTTTTTTAGATACAATAATACATTTCTCATCAACCAATTCATATTATACTAAAAAAGATATTTAATTAAATCTTTAAACCTCATAAATCTTATGTTTTAATTGATAAATCAATTTAAATCACCAATAAAATGATCTAAAACCCTCCTCTCAAAGGCAAAAATATCCTTTTAAATTCCATATTTTTGAATACCTTGGTTATAATTACGTGTCACATGTCCTCCATTTTTTAGAGGTCCTCTATGAATATAATGTAGTACTCAATGTAATTATTATCTACTCCTTTACCTTTCCTTCTATCTGTTTCTCCCCTAAAACTATTATAAACATACTATAATAACGAAATAAGTATCAAAGTTTGACCTAAATTTTATTATTTTTATAGAACAACCATTAGCTTTCTCCCTCTCACATGTTTTTAGTTATAAGAAAGAATTTAGTATATAAGAATATTTTTCAAAACATAGTAGTATTTTAAAAATTTTAAACAGTGATTATATTATTAATATTTTCATTTAAATTAATTGTTAAAGAAAAAAATTGTTCATTAAAAACACTAAAAATAGATCATCATTGATTTAATATTAACAAATCACAACTAAAAATCCCATTAATGTATAGTTGAAAAAAAAATTTCTGACAATATATTAAATAACCATCAATAATAATGGGATTAATATCTTTGTATAAATGAATGGGGATCAATATTTCTTTTACGATACCCATATGAGACAATTAAGTATATAATCATAGAGTAGTTGATATTAAAAGTAACCAACTAATAAATGTTTATTTAAATATTATATGTAATTATTATAAAAGGTCATATATATCAACAGGGTTCTAAAATAAGTTTTTAATATGGTTATATTTGTTAAACTATTAGATAAAGTGATATTGTGGTAGTCGATATTAAAATTAAGAGTTTCTCTTCTCAAATGACTTTATATTATAGATTCTTGGATTTTATCACATGCCTTATCATATATAGTCTGTAAAATAAATATTTTATACATTATACTATGTTATAACATTATAAATGGAACATAAAATTATATTTGAAGATCAGTAACTCATGTGGTTTTTCATTAACAGTGATGGCTTGTGTGAAGAGATTTCAAAACTCTGTCTGTTATCTTTGAGTTATAATTCATTTTGACATTCATTATTCTATAATTGGATTCCCAAAAACTATGATTTTGTAATATATAATATTCACATTATTTTTTATGGATTCACAATTCATCAACATGAACTAATCTTCAAAAAAAATTTACATCAATTGTTGTTCACCTTTTAATTTCATTCATCATAAAATGTATCGGTGTTAATTATAATTATAATTATATATATTTAAAATTTTTCTTCCTTGTCAATATTATTTCACATCAAGATTTATTTCCTTTATTATTTTTCATCCTAAATATATTTTATCTTGTGTAACCTTCTTTGTTCTATTTATATATTTGGAATTTGTTTTTTTATTATCCCTTATAATATTTAGGTTTCTAACATGATATTTTTGAATATTAAAAAATCATTTATTCCATGAATTTTTTTCATCAAATCCCCAATGTTTACCAAAAAATTTCTTTATTTTAGATGTTATATTCATTTAATTATTCTAAAATAATCTTTTAATTTTTTTTCAAAGAACATGTTTTAAAAATAAATTTTTTTGAATGTTAAAAATAAAATTTCATTATTATAAATATTGTAGGATTTAAAATGAAATACATTATTTTTTATTTATCTTACCTTTACCACTTTATGTAATTGATAAATAGATCATATATATTATTTTTCATTAATAACCATTTAAATTATTGTTAAAATAATATTTTAATTTTATTGAATTTCAATATAAATTGATATAATTTTTTACATAATTTTTTTTGATAAATATTAAAAAGGTTATTAATCACATTTTCATTCCACAGGGTTTTTATTACATTATTAATGATTTATTTTTATGTAACATATATATAGGGATACTTATTATGTAATTGGATTCGTCAAATATAACACAACGGTTCATTTGTTGATGTTGTATATCTTAGTAGATAATGATTTATTGAAATTAGATGATTTATCACCACATAAAGAATAAAAATCATGGGTTTGATAATAAAATAATTTGGGGAAATCACATTTATTCTAAGAACATAAATTTTGTGTATCATGGTTGTTTTTGACAATGCTATTTTTCAAAAGATTATGTTGGATCCAATGTTCCTTGATAAGAAACATTTACATGATATGTCCTATTTTTATTTCCCTATGATATTATCTATGGATTACGATTATTATTTCATGTTAACATACTCTTTTATCAAATTATATGATTTAACATTTGTGATGATAGGTATATAAATAATTTCATGTGGACACCTCGTATTATTCTATGTAACATTTGTCATATATTTCTCCCTTGATTATGTTTTCTCATTTTATATTTTATTAACCCTTTATAGATCCTTTATATGGGTTTCATTACGTAGAATTTGGGAACACCCCTTCTTATATTTTCTTTTCCCTAGGAAATTACATATATGAATATATATTGAATAAGTCTTACATTGATATTTTATGATATATGTATATTCACTTATGATAAATAATATTTTTATTTAAAGAATATCCAAATAAAATAAAACATCAATACACTTGAATATGTTATTATATAATATAATTAATTATTAAATTAATAAAATTATATGAAATAAATGATATTATACCTTAGGTTATCTTACGTGGTATCAATATCCATTTTAATGTCATGTTCTTTTAGCCCCAGACCATGTAGTATGGGCTTGAGTATTCTCAAATTAAGACCTTCCTATTAATCCCACATAAAATATGTTTCACTATGATCCCATTTTCCCATATTAATAAGGGTTGAGATATCTAATGTTATGAGAGTGGTCTGATTTATCATTTGATAAAAATAATGTAATTAATAAAATCATAGTTTTCAAATTATGTGTTTACTGATGTTATTTTTATAGAAATTTTACTTAATGTACAATGAATTTTTTATGTATTTAATGAATTTGTTCCTCAAATGTTAGTGTTTTATTACATTTGGATGGACCAAGTGTTACTTTTATTTAGTTATTATTCCATATGTCCTTTATATTTTTTTCCCTCTATCATCTTTTGTGTTCTCAATGGTATTTTGGAGCCCAATAAACCATGGAACACTTTCAATAAATTTATATCATATAGTGTTACTTTGGGAAACATTGATTATGAATTCACAAGGAAATTTTGTGTAACTTCTAGACCAGAAATGCACTGATAATGTGAAGAGATTTGGTTGTCCACAAGGCCTCAAGGGAAACTCCCTACACTCTAGAAGAAACTAAAGAATAGATAGGGTATAATTATAATATGTTTGGGGGAATACACCATCATGTTTAGATTAGATTTTTTTACAAGAGATAATAAATCAATCGATCACTAGTGGAAATAATACATATAAATGAATGAAAATAAAAAAAATAATGGAACTAAAAGAATAAGTATTTGTCTAAATAAAAATATGAAACCATTAATGCATGTCTAGAAAAAAAAATTTAAAATATAATAGTGAATACAATTTATTACAAAAGAAACAAAAAAATAATTAATGATATTTTTGTGAGAATCCTGATCAATGGATTTGTCTAGTTCTCCTAACTCCCATGAATAGGAATAATATCACATAATAGATTACATGATATTGAACCTTTATACATGCAGTCTATTTTCATACCCTTATACAACAAAGTCCCAAAAATGATGTGTCATGTAATTTGTTGGCCACCACTAATGGTTTTAAATAATAATGAATTTTTGAAATATAAAATACATTATTATTCATGTTTGATAGGTATAATAATTAATAAATAAAAGTAAAATAGTTGTCATAAGATCCCCAGGGGAACCTACTCAAGAATACTTGTTTAGGAATATTCCAAGATATCTCCACCAATGGTCAACCAATAATGATATAATTTATTTGAATACACATGTGTGTGTTTATATAAAAATATCATTTTTCATATATATTCACATGGGAACATAATAGGGCCATCATGTAGGAAAAATACAAATACGGATCAAACTCAATAAGGTTCATTGGATTTGTAGGGTCATCCGCAAATTTGGTAAACTTTCATTCCCAATATCATTATAAAATGGGAATTATAGGTCATTAAACAAAATTCATCTTGGCCACATCCAAGGCGACCCATAATGTGGAATCCCATTTATCAGCAATGGAGAACTATACTTAACCATCACCATAAGAGTATTTCTATGAAGATCCATTAATAAAAAGACCATGTGTCACTCTCAGTATTGTATACAGAAATAAATCACCATGTTAATCATGAGTACACCTCCTAGGGGATGTACTATCACTCATGGAATGGAATAAAAACACATCCCCTTGATACCATATAAGGTAAATCACTATCAAACTAGGTACCATTCATGGATATAACAATCTTAATCATCCTCTAATCATATCCAAAAAATTCATATATTGTAGTCTAAATATTTCTCATAACATACAATGATCCTATCATCCTATCCATGTTGCTGCATAATATGGAAACCCATGAATGAATTTGAGAGTATGTAATGTAATCTAGCTTATGATCACATCTGAGTCATTTCATGATGGAAACACATGTATCACTCGAGGATTAATATAAGAATATTGTCCCTAATGATAATCCAAGTAATTGAGTACAGTTGATCTTTAGTATAAGACAAGGTACATAACATATCATAAATCCTACGATATAATCCAAGGAATTATATATATTATAAATTGAGTATCTCTCAAGAAATATTAAAATTAATTTAATAATTTAAATTTAAATAAAAATGAAGGCAATTTTTTTAAATATTACACATAAAAATTCATGTATATTTTAGAGGTCCACACCAATTTTCCATTTTAGTTATATAATAATAAATTTCCATCTTTTAAGAATAAAATTAAATAAAATTTTATTAATATTAACAATAGAGACGGTAATGGGAATAACGATGTCAACCCCATTCCTATTACCAATAGGGGATAATAATGACTATAGGTACTAGGGTCAAGTGAAATGTTCTTATAAAATAAATGGCCTATATAAAAAGAACATAAGATTTTCCATTCCATCAAGCATTCCAATATAATTATTCAAGTTAATTTGATAAAGATAACGCCACAACCACATAGGATTTTTTTTGGTCACTAGGTAATAGTAATGTAGTTTTACATCCTTTCAAACAAAATTTAATCAACCTATTTTCATTTTAGAAAATATCACACCTCAATAGATTTTTTTATTAGAAAAAAAATTATTAATTAAATTATTTCATGGTACACACACTTAAGGGGTGGATAAATGATGAGCTCTATATCCCTCGATGAAAAAAATAACCATTGGATAATTTCAACATCCTGACTCCAAAAATATTATTCATCTTATCTAAATAATTTTCTATATATGTGAATTTTTCATTTTAAAATAAAAATTGGAATATATAAAAAATTAATGTGTTTTGACAAAAATGATTTTCAAACCTTAAAAAAAGTACAATTACCTTCATAAAATTATATGATCATTTATATTTAATAAAAATTAATTTAATCATAATAATATTATATTAAAATATTATTTAATTCAAAAATCCTTTAATTCATCAAAATATATTTCTTAGTTGAATATTGTCCCAAATTAAAATTTGTGCTTTAAATACTATTAAAAAAGTATTAATAATAAATTGAATGTATATTAACTATTATATTAAAAAATAATTCACATAATAATAGTTTTATGGTCTTGTTACATAACCCCATATTACACCTAGAAAATACTGAAGGTTAAAGTGTACGATAGTGACAGACTCTTGTGGTGGATGAGATAACATTGCTCAGATGGAAATCTCTATCAACGTCCTCTCCATTCGTAGGTAGTTCCGTTCGAGCATAACATGTTAAAGCTCATCATGGTCTTGGACAAAAGATAATCCCAATTATGTGACCTTCTTTTTGTGTACCAAAAAATGGGCTTAATACGGGGCAAGTCTACTGGATAAGGCTATCACTTCCTTTTTTGGAGTAAATTGGATTTCTTAAAGCTATATATTTATACTAATCATATGATCACTGTTCAACGACTATATTAGAAACTGTTATAATTAATATCAGTATTTTAAAATCTAGAAACATAAAATAAATGATGTTCATATGTTATATAACCATTTTACATAACAGGAAATTTAATTAGATAAACTGGAATTTTCATTAATGAAAGTTTGGGTTGTTAAAATATTCCCCCATTATGAAATTTCACTATCAAAATATCCATTTCCAACACTAAAAAAATATGAAGGTAACATTACTTCATCACTTCCTAGGATTCCCACCCTGCTTCTTCAATCTTATGGTTTCACCACAACACATTCACAAGGGAAATTCTCTTATTTCGTAGGACTTTCCCTACAATCTATGATCTTCACTGGTTGATCCTTGTAAGAAAGATCATCCTCTAATTGTACTGCCTATAAATAGAGTACATTTGAAGGGTATGGTATGTACTTTCATAAGAGGGATACATGAATTACATCATGTACTTTGGAATTGGTAGGTGGGAATGTTAGTTGATATGCCACAACCCTGACATGATCAATAATATCGAAGGGGGCGATGTACATAAGACACAACTTCCCTTTCTATCTAAACCTCATGAAATTGATCCATTGAGATATGCATAGGAATACCATGTATCCAACTTTAATCTCAAGGCCTCATTGCTGGTTATCAGTATAACTCTTCCTCAACATTGGGATGCCTTGATATGCTGCCGAATGGTTTTCACCTTATACACCATTTCATCGACCATTTAATGTCCTAAAAGCTTATGTTAATCGACTTCATCCCAACATGTTGGTGTATTTCACCTCTTCCAATACAGGGATTTATAAGGTGCCATTCAGATTCTTGAGTAGAAGCTATTATTATAGGATAATTTAACAAGAGGAAGATGTTGATCCCATCTTCTTTTAAAGTCCATTGAACTTGATCTTTACATATCATCTAGTGTCTGAATAGTTCACTCAGATTGGCCTACAGTTTGAGGATGATATGATGTAATGAAGCATAGTTCAATATCCATAGCATGTTGAAGGCTCATCCAAAACATAGAGGTGAATCTTGGATCTCGATCAGATAAAATAGATAGTGGTACACCATGCATCCATACCACTTCCCGGAAATATATCTATACCAATTGATCCAATGAAAAATCCTCCCAAATTAAAATGATGTGTTCAGACATTGTAAGATGATCCACAACATCCCAGATTGCATTGTTTCCTTTGGATGTCTTTGGATTTCTGGTCACAAATTCCATGGCGATGTTATCTCATATCCATGATGGTATGGGCAATGGGTGCATCATCCTGTTAGAATTCTGCCTCTCTACATTCACTTGCTGGCACAGTAGGCACTTTGATGTACACTCAGCGATCTCTTTATTCATATTATCCCACTAATAATTCTCTTGAATATCTCGATACATCTTTGTGTTTCATGGGTGAATAGAGAAATTTTAACTATTTGCATCAACCAAAAGTTCCTTCTTCAGCTCCGGACATGATGGAACACGTAGTCTTTTCCAACGTATCACAATTTCTTCTTCATTAACATTGAAATCCAATGATTAACCTTTTCTAAAAGCTTCCACTTCTTCTGAATTCCCACATCATCATTTTGAGCATCCTTTATCCTTTTCAAAAGATATGGTTGAGCAAAAATTTGTGAAAGGATTGATGATTTCCCCTTATTTATGATTCTCATTTCCATATTAATCAAATCTAAAAAGATTGGATCCTTCACAATTCTCATAAATTATAGAATCCCTGGGTCCTTTCTACTTAGAGCATCTTCCACCTTGTTTTCTTTCTTAGGGTGGTAATTGATTGAGCATTCATAGCCTTTTATCAGCTCTAACCTTCTTTTTTGGCACATGTTCAACTCATTCTGTGGGAATATATACTTGAGGATTTTTTGGTTCGTATATATTTCACCCTTCTCCCCCAAGAAATAATAGCACCAAATTTTTAATTTGAAGATCACTACAGCCAACTCCAATCATGTGTTGGATAATTCTGCTCATAAAATTTCAATTTTATTGATGCATAGGCAATGACTTTGTCATTTTTCATCAACACATAGCCCAGTCCCTTCTTTGAAGCATCACTGAATACCAAAAAAAGTTATCAACTTGTGGTTAAAGTGAACACGAGCATAATTTTAAGCCTATTTTTCAACTCCGTGAAGATTTTTTCCCATTCATCACACCACAAAAACATTACTCTCTTCCGAGTTATCTTGGTAAGAGGTATGAGGAATCATGAGAGATTTATCACAAATCTTCGATAATATCCACCTAACACCAAGATGCTATGGATATCTGTCACTGATTTTGGCCTCAGCCACACATCAATTGCTGCCGTCTTAGAGGGATCCACAACTAACTCATTTCTTGTGATGATATGGCCCATGAATGAGACCTCCTTCTACCAGAACTCACAATTGTTTTACTTTTCATAGAGATTCTCCTTTCTTAAGGTCTCTAGTACAATTATTATATTCTCCTCGTGATCCTCCTTGGTTTTAGAGTATATTATAATATCATCTATAAATACTAACAAAAAAATTTCAATGTAATCTCTGAAGACTCTATTCATCATTTCCGTGAAGATTTCTGGAGAATTACAGAGTCTGAAAGGAATTACTGTGAATTCATAGTGCCCATATCTTTTTTGAAAACCAGTCTTGGGGATATCTTCCTTCTTCACCCTTACATGATAATATCCCAACCACAAATCCACCTTGGAGAAGTATTGTTCCCCCCAAAGTTGATTGAAAAAATCATCAATTCTTGGGAGATGATAATTTTTATTTATCTGTATTTAGTTAATAACATGATAATTTATGCAAAGGCATATTGATCCATCCTTATTATTGATGAACAAGACTGGTTCACCCCTTGTTGAAGAACATGGGCATATAAATCCATTATCTTGATTCTACTGTAGTTGTTTTTTAAGCTCCTCAAGCTCAAAAATATCTATTCTATATGGTGTCTTGGATATTGGAAATTCCCCCGGTATATGGTCAATTAAGAATTCAACATCTCTTATAGGAGGATGCCCAAACAATTCCTCATGAAAAACTTCAGCAAATTCCATCATAATAGTCACGTCTTCAAGGATGGTTGCTTCATTGGACTCAATCATCTGAGCCAGATACACTTTCTTATCGAGCAGTAATATCCATGCTTGAGATGATGGAGCTAATGAATATTCATCTTCCTCTTTGCACAATTCCAGAATCAGCAGTCAATTCTCCACATAGAGAGTCATTTCCCTCTTATGTCAATTTATGTAGGCTCTATACAGGGAAATACAATCCATGCCAATAATTGCATCAAATTACACCAGAGAAAGTATAATGAGGTTCTCATGGAATTTCAATCTATTGATTATGATGGTGGAAGATTTATATTATTGGGATATAATGATTACCCCATTTGTTGTACTCACTGAAATCATTAATTCCATGATTTTGGGTTGTGTTGGGATTGTTCGATGAATCATTTGGGATATAAAAGAATTCGTAGAACCTAAAAAAAAAATTATGTTCACTATTATTGAATGAATAACTAGCATACCTATCGCCACTTCATTTTCGAGCATCACATTGGCAATAGTAATGGAAAAAAGCACACACTTGCTTCCTTGAAGGCTGTTGGTTGCATAAGAAAACCCCTGTCTTAGGGCACTGATTTTAAAGGTTCCCTGGTTCTTTGCATTTGAAGCAATTAAAAACGCGTTGAGAGTAGAATAGAGTGTTCCACTCTTCTATCGCATACGCGGTTTTTTTCCGACAATTAATAGCTAGGTTCCCTTCTCTTCCACACCTAATGAATTTCCACATCCCCTTCAAGAAATTTTTGGGGTACTTTTTTCTGTACCTTTGGCATGTGGGGTAGTAGATATTTGTAGCACCGTTGGATTTATCCATCAGACAAATAGAATTTAAGTACATATTATGCTTCTCATCCTCATGATACCCCAAGGTTCGCTGATATCCATTTCAACCATGAGGGAACATCAGCCAATTTCCTCCTAGTTGTTGAAGTCGCGGATCTCTTGGGATTTGCACAGGCTAGGTTTCATCCCACCAAAGAAGCGGTCAACCTTGAATTCGTGTGTAAAGACAAACTCAGAGGCATATCATGCAAGCCTTGTAAATTTTTCCACATACATTCCTATGGATTCATTGTTTTTTCTTGAGGGAAAGTAAGTCCCTTTCCATCATATCCCAGAGGGTGCATGGAAAATATTTATCTAAAAAAATATTTAGGAAATCTTACTATTCCAACGCCTCGATCTCCTTATCAGGATTCATATTTTTGATCAATTTACACCATTGATCATCTTCACTATCCATATGACAAGTTTCCAAGTGAACCTTCTCCTATTTGGAACATTGAATGATAGAGATGAACTTATTAATAGATTTTATCCATTGTTCAGTGATTGAGGTATTAGATGATCCATTAAAAGTACGATGCCTTTGTCTCACGAAGCTTTTGATAGAGACTAGTTCTTTTTTAGGGGGTTGAACGTTCCCCTTGACCAATGTTTATATTCAAATCTTGAGTTTAATGAGAGAATATAATGACAATGTCTGCGATTATTTCTCCCATCGGATTGGGCATCACATTATCACAGTCATCACATTGATATTCACATTGTTTATTAGACCAAGTCCTCCTATTACCAACCATCGGATAGAATAAAAGGGAATGTCAAGGGTAACACATAAAGGTGAACCAAGGACAAAACAGATGACATATAAATAACTTTTACTTCCTTAACATATGAATCTATAGGATTCTATATATGTTATCCAACATATATTCTTCAGGGATTTTTTTAATTCCATTAATAATGTTTCATACTAATATTTTTAAGTTACCAATGCATATTCACCTAGAGTTTCATAACCAATAGTTCAACATGGCCTGTTTTCGTGTTCCAGGATACCCAGGTCAAGCCCAGAAACTCCTTGTCGGGGTTTTCACCCCTAGGTAAATCTGTGCCAGAGCCATCTCTACCTACTCGTATCCAGATAGGGATGTATTTTCATAATAAAATAGTTACTCAATACCCAACGAAACATAGATATGTTTTTGTTATAAATAGTCTTGTCATTAAGGCATCACTTGAGTTTTCTAATCCTAATCCCAAAAAGAACTAAACTTATCATCTGATACGAACTATGATAACCTTTCCCATTATTGCACACTAAAACATGATTTATGTCATAAATATCACTTGATACAACATATAAAATTAATAGGTCTAGTGTTTTTGTGGCTTAGTGTCATTATATAACAAATTAGAACATGAAATAAAACATCTTTATTGAAAACATCCTTTACATGAGCACTACATTCCCTCATACATAGCATTGCATGGGATAACCTGAGGACACACAATAGAAAAGGGTGAGCTATAATGCTTAGTAAATGAGTAAACAAGGAAAAAATGAAGATTAGAATACATGTTAGGTAATAGGAATATCAATGGGGAACAAGAGAAACATGAACATAAAAGCATGATAAAGCATGATAATCATAACATGGAAATGTGGCAACAACACTGAACATGGAATTAGCATGAACCAAGGATCATTGCACAAGGAGAATGGGTAAACCCTCATTGCACATGAATTTTCACGAGTCAAAATCTATTTCACATGATATATCATGATACTATACTTTACCCAATTCATTGGAGTTCTATCATAATGCACCCTTCTTAAACATTTCATTTAATGAATAAGTGTGCCACGTGGATCATATATCATGGAATAAATCAACATCATATGTTATCCAACTACTATGTAAATTGGAATAAATAATGAATTTTATATTCAATATGTATATGTGCATAAATTTTAATACCCTTGATAATGATATGGGGATGGTATTCACTACACAATGATCTTGGCTTGGAAAAACGTGGTGCAATTTCGACAGCATAACGATGCGACATAATGATTCATGAAAATGGATGATGAGAGAGAAATGGGTGTCTCATAATATGTAAATTAAATGGATAGTAAAATTCTCATATATATATATATACATGTCCCAACAAACGTAATGGTATTTAGATATATAATACAAAAGAATTAATTGGATGTAAAAGAGGAGAGAAAAATCCCTCACAGAATTTCAGCATGGTAACAGTTATATGTGGGAGAATTAACGAGACATAATTGGGTATCCCATCATCCAATAATAAATTTGGAAATATGGGGGAGGTGAGGAATCATACCCCAACATTTTTAATGGAAAACAAAAGGGCATAACCAGTTAATGAAAATTGAAAAAAAACAAGAAAGCAATAAATCCCTTACTTGGAAGTGTGATACCAAAGGAATATGAGAGGCTTGAGAAGGGATTCATGGGAGCTTGGGGCACCTTGAGAGGATTATAGGGAGGAGAGGGAAGAGGTTGGATGAACTCAAAAGGCTTTGAGTGAAGAGGAAGTGGGAGCTCAGGTAGGTTTATGTAGGAAAGGAGACATAATTCTTTATTATATAGGTTTGGGTCCCCAAACATTAAACTAATAAATACAAAAAATTAGCCCATGATTTTTTAAAAACTAGATTGGAAAACAATATTTTATAATACCAAAGGACTCACATATTAAAATAATATGGTTGCATATGTTCAGGTGAGTCACACTCTCAAGGAAATTATTTCAAAAAGAGAAAACGTTTTATAACTCTTGGAGGGTCCACTAATGTTTTCTAAAATAAATCAATAAAACATAAAATAATATTATTTTAATTTCAAAACAAATATTTGCCGAATATATAGTTTATAGTATTTTTTACATCACTATTTGGTCATTATGATGTTATAAATCACATTATATTTATAAATAGTATTTATTTTATTAACAAAAATTCGACTGTCTCAGAAAATTATGAAAAAATCAACAATTGGTAATTTCAACAACATGACTTCAAAAATAATATTCATTTTAGATAAATAATTTTATAAATATGTAAATTTTTTCTTTTAACATAAAAACCGAAATTTATCGAAAATTCATGGGTTTTTTGACAAAAACAAATTTCAAACCTTAACAAAAATTACAATTGACTTCATAAAATTATACGATCATTTATATTTAATAAAATTTAATTTAATAATAATAATATTTTATTAAAATAATATTTATTTCAAAAATCATTTAATTCATTAAAATATTTTTTTTAGTTGAATATTAACTATAAATACTATTTGTACATTAAACACTAATTACAAAGTAAAAATAATAAAATGAATGTATATTCACTATTCTATACAAAAATAATGAACTTAATCATAGTTCCTAGGTCTTGTTACATAACCCCATACAACACCCACATAAGACTGAAGGGTAAGGTGTGCGATGGTGACATGCTCTTGGGGTGGCTAAGATAGCAATGCTCGGGTTGTAATCTCTATCAACATACACATCTCTCGTAGGCAGTTCCGTTTGAGCATAACATGTTGAAGCTCGACTTATTCTTGGTCAGGCATGAAGCCCAATGAAACCACCTCCTTTACAGGCTCCATCAAATGGGATTCATACAGGGAAAGTCTACTAAAGGAGGCAATCACTTCTTTTTTTCTTAGTAAATTATATGTGTTAAAGCCCTATATTTATACTAATCATTTGTTCACTATTCAACTGCTATATTAGAAGCATTCACATTTCATAATGGTATTTTAAAATTTATAAGGAAAAAAATAAGTCCATTTCGTATATTACCATTTTACATAATAAGGCATTTAAATTGATCAAGATGAATTTTAATTAATGAATGTTTGGGTCATTATAATGCTTATATTCTAATTTCATGGTAAAATTATAGACACAGTTTAACTACCCATACATGTGGGTTAAAACTAAGGAAACCACATAAGGTTCCATTTTAATTAATTACATTATTTCAAATTGTAGTCTTTAATAATTTCATGTTATAAATTAAATCTAATTTCCTCTTATAAAAAAACTATACTAATTAAATTTATTTTGATAACACCACAAGGAACACATGACTATTTTATCAAATATACTTTAAAAATTTATTTATTTAACATACATAAATGTATAATTATGAAATTATTCTCATAAAAACCAATTTAATAATCATTTATTTAGCTATATGAATTTATATTTGTTATTGTTAAACAAAATGTAAATTCCATATTATAGATTAATACACACATTAGGCTGGAATTAGAATTTTAATTAACTAATGCATCATATAAATACACATGTAAGTAGTAAATATGTATATATTAAATTAAAAAGGGGCATTGTCATGTATGATTCCACCATATGTCTATAAGTGAACCCATATAATTATCCAAAAAACCCCAAAAATAAAATTCCTTTAATAAATAATCATAAACCCATGGTGGTGAGGTACTATGGAATTAATGAAAAAGTAAAAGAGATCTATTAGGGCCCCGTTATGCCATCTTAGGTTCAACTAAATGAATACTAAAAAAATTAATCATTAATAATAGAAAAAAAACTAGTCGTTTCATTTAATATGAATTTTGAACCATGACCAACCAACATTGGTTGAGTGAGGTCAATCATATAACTATATCAGTTACATACCATCTTACATGTGTTGATTCAAATAAATTGTCTAAAATAAGCAAATAATTTAATGTAAAATAATTAATATCTTTTATATTTATAAAATAATATTTTTTCATATCTAGCTCATATATGATGGTTCAATTTTATGGGTTATAAATTTACAATTTATAAATAGGCCACAAAATTTATTGAATTCCTTATGGCTCCCATTTTATCATGAAAAATATGTTTTATCCCACTGAACCAATGGTTTGTAGCTCAAAAATTTCATGATATTTTAGTGTATGTGTCACTGTTAATCTATGTGAGAACCCACCATTTATGTTGATGCTGGAACATTAAAAACCGATTTTATATTTAAAATATTTCTATGTGTATTATCACATGAAGTATATACCATATATAATTAATAATATTTACATAAGAAAGGAAAGTATAAAAACATGGTAAATAAGCATAATTATTTTCAATAAATCAAGTAAATCCACAACGTAAGTGCTGGAACCATGTATATTCTATACATGAATTAGAGTGTGGTTTTTGTTTGTTGTCAATCCTCACTGGAAGTTCAAAATGTGTGCCAGTAATGTGATCATATATTTCAACCAGACAACAATACTGAAGGTGGTATCATTTCCCAATGTTTGCCAAATTTTTGGGCCTCAAAATCGGAAAATGAAGACATGAATTGTTGGTAAAAGGAGGTGCGTGAAAAGAGGAAGTGGTGCTCAAAAAAAGAGTGTTTTGGGAAAAATATTTGAGTTGGGTGTGAAAAATAGTGTGTTGCATGAAATAGTGGATTGATGTTTTTCTCACAAATATTGTTTCCAAATTAGAACGTCGAAAAATGGCAAAGGCAAGGGATGTACGAAAAATATAGAGATGTGCATGAAAAACGGTACCTGCATGAAATATTACGCGCCAAATGAGAGGATTTCACACCATAGGGGGTTTAGCGGGTGGGGTTCTGAGACACTTATAAATAAGAGGTTACCACCCTCATTCTACACAGTTAAATACTTAAAGAATATTTGAGGATGGACGCATGTAACAAGTTCGTGTAAAGGGGCTTGCATGAAAAATTCTGAGCTGCGTGAAAATTCCAGTTTGTGCGAAAAATTCCATGATGCGCGTAATATTCCAGTTTTCATGAAAAATCCATGTTGGGTAAAAAACTCAGAGCAACATGAAAATGGGTGTTGTTGTGAGAAATATTTTTCCGCACAGAAAGGAAATATTGTGTGCAATATTAAGGTCTTGTGCGCAAACGGTTGGTGTTGCGTGCAATTGTTAGTGAAACTTGATGCATGTTCTGGTTATCCGGTTCAGTGGTTCGGTGCATACAAGTGCATCATTACCGGACATTGATACAAGAAGTGTCTCGTGCTAAGTAGAGGAAAAGGCTTCAATACCAATCTATTGAATAGACCTTCACATTTATAAACTGACTGGGACATCACCAAGGGCAGTGAGCCAGGGGGAGTCAATGGGAGTAACCCGGGGTACGTAGTGGGCTATCCCTGAAAAGTTGTAAAGGCAGTGATCCTAGGATAGAGTGACTATTTCATAACCTTTGTAATCAACAACTAGTGAAGAATAGTGGAATTTGGTACGACCGAAAACCTGTCGGCCTATACTCCTTAAACGTAGCCCTTGGAGGTGAACCAAGTAAAAAGTGATGTGTTTTCTCTTTGCATGTGAATTTTTGATTGATTATCATATCAATCATATAGGTTAAAATAGTTCCTACCAATGTGGGAACAAGATCTATCCGTTTAAATTAAAAATGTTGACACCCTGATTCACCCCTCCCATCTCAGGGTGTCTCAGGGTCCTACAAGTGGTATCTGAGGGTAAAGGATAATGGTGTTTGATCTATACTTTGTCATAATGGGAAATTCTGTCAATGATAGTGGAATACCTTTATTCGATGAAAGTACTTTTCAAAATTGGAAGAATAGAATGAGATCTCAATTATTATCTCTAGTAATAGAAGTCATTTCATCTACTGTGCAAGGAATACATGTTACTGATCCAACATGTCTTGCTATGACTGATACAGACAGGAAGGTTCTGATGCAGATGCTAAAGCTCAGAATGCTATCACTGTGACTCTTTCTGATCAGATCTATCTAAAGGTGATGAGTTTCACCTCAGTAAATTATATGTTGGATAAACTTGAAAATATCCATGAAGGGGACAACAAAGTAAAGGAGAAAAAACTTAAAGTCCTCCACAACAGGTTTGATGATCTAAAGATGCATCTTGATGAGAATGCAGAGTCATTCTTCAATCAAATCACTGAAGTTGTGGGAGCAATTCGAGGGCATGGTGAGGAAATCAGAGACATTGATATCCTAAAGAAAATATTATAAAGACTTCCTCTTATGTAAAATTCAATGGTGTCAGCCCTTGAAGAAAGAGATCTATCTAAACTATCTCTGGATGATCTGCAAATTAGGGTAGTGGAATATGAGATGAGAGTCAAACTTGAAGAAACTACGACTCGTGTTAGCAAGGAAATGGAGTTCAAAGCCATGGAAAATTTAAAAATACCGAAGAAGAGTTTTTTCTGTGATGTGGAAGATGATGATATTGAATTTTGTAAAGAAGAATAACTATAATTTAAAACTATAAGCCATGCTTCCATGATGGATACCATTGAAAAGTCAGAACCCTCGATCAATAAAGGCAGAGATAATCATATTACTCTTAATGGAGATCCAAATATTCAAATTAACGATTCTTTTTCCATGAATGAGAATAAATGTAAGAGATGAAATAAGTGGAAGTAAATGGTTGAAAAATTATTATAAAATTTTGATGACCTTGAAGTATAAATTTAATGAATAGAAGAACTTGTATGAGTTCAGTCTTCAATCCTTGAAAGCACAGCTGAAGTTGCGGAACAAAATCTTAGAATTGAAGAACAAGGAAAGGCCATAAATGACCTTTCTTCCATACTGGAAGAGGAGTCCAAGACTATTGAGGGTCTTGAGGAAGAATTTGTTACTCCTAGTAGTAAAATTGATTGTAAATCATCTACAAATGAGGGTAAGAAGAAAATTCATTTTAGAAGATTCTCAGATGTAGAATTACTGACAAGGGCCAAGTGTGGTTCAGATGGGGTTTGAAAAACCTTGAGTGATAAAAGACCCGCTTGCATGGGAAAGAGTGGAATTGGCTGTTTTGCTGAGACATCAACTGTTGGAATTGATGAGAGCCAAAAGAAATACAAGATGAATGTTTGATATATTGAAACGTTGCCTAATGTGCTGAAAACAACCCTCAATCCAAACTAAAAAAAAGAACTGAAAATTATCCTCAAACATTCCAAAATGACAGACAGTCCAACTATTCTCCCAAGGAAGAAGTCATGAAAATAAATTCAAGTGTGAAGACATTTCTTCTCTTGAAGTGTCTGTTCTGTGGCAATCTGGGCCATACCATGTCATATTACAAAGAGGCATGGAGATACTTGAATGGGAAGATCTGAGACATCAACAGAGGAGACATACATCATATCCTCCATATTATAGCATAAATAGTTTCTATGGATGCTGTTTTCATTTTTCTAATATTGGCCATGAATCTATTTTTTGCAGATAGAGATTCAATAGGATAAATTCATACAACTCTCAAGGACGTGTCAATATTCACCCTCCTGATGGTGTTGATCTCACACAAATGTTTTCTCTTGTGGAAAATAGATTATGGGTATGAAGAATCTTCTTATGTAGAAGAAATAATTAGAAGGCCATAAATATATTATTCTCAATCTAATGTCTCATGGAATGAATAGAAAAAAATTCATAAATCCAACCTTGAAGAGGTGGCCCTCAAAGCTACAAAAAGCAAAAACACCTGGATTCTGCATAGTGGTTGTTCATCTCATATTTTTGGTAATGCAGTTCTGTTAATGGATATCAAAATTAATGCTAATGGTACAATAAGATTTGGTAATGATTGAGCTCTAAAAATCAAATGCAGTGGAAGTACTGAATTAGCTAATGGAGAGCTAAAAACACTGAAGTCCGTTATGTAGATGGCCTACGTCATAAACTCCTCAGTGTGAGTCAACTCTGTGACTCATGACTTATGGTTACATTTAATTAGAAAGGCTACACTATCAAGGGAAATAAAGTCAATTCATTTATGGTGGGATGAATAACAGAAGGCAACTTGTATCCAGTTGATAGTAAAGAAAATTATTTTTAAATGAATTTTGAAGAATAAAACTATTTGTGCCATCGAAGACTAGTGCACAACACTCAAAAAAACATGGAGAAAATTTTAAAATTGGGGATTTTCATGGAAATTCCCAACATAAAGAGTGATCCTAAAAAGTCTTGTGATGATTGCATTCGTGGGAAGCTGGTGTGCAGTTCATATTGGCCAAAGAAGAAAAGGGCATCTCATCTTATTGATCTAATCCATACAGATTTATGTGGGCCTATAGATATTGCTGGAACTCATGGAGAAAGGTACTTTGTCCTTTTTATATATGATTATATTAGAATGGAATGTGTAATGGTTATTCACAGGAAATGACAAGAGATTGACTGCATGATAGCATTGTCAGAAAATTGCTGAGAATAATACTAAACGAACAATCAAAGTGTTTCTATCTGAAAATGGTGGGGAATACACATCCATTGAATTTTAAAATTATCTCGAGAAGCATGGGATACAACATGAGGTCGCTACTGTGAGAACTCCACAACAAAATGGAGTTTTTGAATGTTTAAATCGATAGATGAAAAACATGGAATGAACTATGCTAATTGAGAGTCGTATTCCACGACATTACTAGAAAGAGGTAGTTCAAGCTGCAGTTTATATTCAAAATCGAACAAGACATTCTATGGGGGAGACGAACACAAAATATGAGTTTTGGCATTGAAGGAAGCCATATTGGAAATAATTTTTTGTTTTTTGAAGTAAATGCTTCTTCAGGAACAATGAAGGAAATCAAGTGAAGTATGGTGATAATGCAGACAAAGGTATTTTCCCTAGATACTCAATGAACATCAAAGCCTACAATTGTTTCAACAAGTGATTAGGAAGGATTTTAAAAAACAGGGATGTTAAAATCACTGAAGAGAAAACCACAAATTCTTCTATAATTTCATATGCGGATGTCACAGAAAGTGAGGAAGAAAATGAACATGGAGTAAATAAAAAACAGGAATAGAGGAAGGTGGACAGAACACTCAATAGTCACATCATGATGTTGACTCAGATAAAGAATTTGAATAGGAAACCTTGGCTGGATAGAATGTGACTGAACCTCACATGCGAAATCAAAGAGATGAGATTGATCCATATAACATAATTGGGGACAATTGGGATCCCACACAAACGAGGAGGACGAGGAATAATACACAATATGCATTTTTTTCATTGTGGAGCCATCCCCATTTGAAGAAGCAGAAAATGATGAATCTGGGGTGAAAGCCATGAATGAAGAGTTATATTAGATTGACAAGAACTTGACTTGGGATCTATTCAAGATACACGATGGTCGAAAAGTGATTAATACAAAAATTGATCTTCCAAAAAAAAATTATGAGCGTGGAATAGTTATTAGAAAAAAGGCACACCTAATATAAAAAGGATATTCCCAGATTGAAGGTGTGGATGTAGAAGAAACCTTGGCACCAGTGGCTAGACTAGAGTAAATCAGGCTTTTCCATGCCATGACACTCCAAAGAGGATATAAAGTATATCAAATGGATGGAAAGACAACGTTCTTGAATGGTGTACTCTAAGATGAATTCTATATAGAACAACCAGTGGTTTTTCTTCATGGTACTAAGGAAAAAAATGTTTTCAGACTAAAGAAAGCAATCTATGTTGTGAAACAAGAACCACGAGCATGGTATTCCCAGCTGGATTCTTATCCCAAAAAAGCTGGAATTCAAAAGAGGAGGAGAAGATCCCAATACCTATGTGAAGAATTATTTGAAAGATCAATTTATGGTTCTAGTTTACATTAATGAAATTATATTTGGTGGCATCAGGCAGAAATTAGTGTATGAATTTTCCAGTAACATGAAATCAGAATTTGAAATGTCAGTGATTTGGGAGATCACATATTTCATGGGGCTGTAGGTGACTCAAAAGAAATATTACACTTTCATCTCTCCGGAAAAGTATGCAAGAGAGCTCGTGAAGTAATTTAATATGAATTAATCCAAACCAATGTCAAATACTATTGAAATTGGAAACAAAATTGGAAAGCATGAGGATGGGACCTCTGTAGATCCCACCATGTACAGGATAATCATTGGGAACCTGCTATACTTGACAGAGACACGACCAGATAGTGTCTTTGCATCATGTCTAGAGGCTTGCATTCAGAGTAATCCTGAAGAGGAACATATAGTGGAAGTAAAAATAATCATGAAGTACATTTAAGGAACTCATAACTTTGGGTTATACTTGGATGAAGGCATGGACAGTGAATTATCCGCATTTTTTGATGCTGACTGGGCTGGTGATGTAGTGGACAGAATGTCCACCAGTGGGGGAGCCTTCTATATTGGGCAGAAATGTGTTGGTTCATTAAGAAAGAAATAATGAGGTACTTCTCATAGTACTACTGATGCTAAGTATATATCCGCTACAAAGGCATGCACTCAACTGCTATCGATGAAGCAATAATTAACAGATATTGGTGATGAGGTGAAACAACCAATGGTGATTTACTGTGAAAACAAGAGATCAATTGATCTTATGAAGAATCATGTTCAGCATTCTCTTATAAAACATATTGAAATCAGGTATCACTTTATCAAAGAATAAGTTGAGAAAGGCATGATTATAATGGATCATGTGGGAACTGATGAGCAAGTGGCTGATATCCAGACTAAGCCACTATCTGCGGTGGTGTTTGAGAAGCATCGGTTGAACCTCGGTGTTCGGCCACCTCACAGTACATAAAGAGGCTACGAAATACCCCTATCCCCAGTTATGTTAACTGTTTTTAATTTTTTTGTGGATATGATGCAGGTTTATGGAGGAGATACTATCCAGGGGGTGTATTGAGATGTTCGATGAGAAAATAACGATCTTTGGGTTTATTGTCAATGAGGGAGAAAGGAATAAATTCAGGGATAAATTCAGGCTTTTGATGGACATGCAATGCTTCTGTGACACTGTACGAGATTTACTTCAGTGTCATTGAGAATTCCAAAAAATGGGAACCCAATTCAAGCTTAATATTTTGTTTTCTACACCGAGCATTTCTCACGTAGTCTTAGAGTGTTGACTGGGTTGATTCTTGCATTTTTGGTTTCCATATGGATGGGGATCTATTGATTTTTTTTGTGATTTCCAAAAAATCCAAAGGGGAATATTATTGGAATCATGACTATTCTATGAATGAATTGGAGTGTGGTTTGTGTTTTTTGTCAATCCTCAGTCGAAGTTCATAATGTCTGCTAGTAAATTGATCAAACAGTTGAAGCATACAACAATATTGAAGGTGGCGTCGTTTCCCATTGTTTGCAAAAATTTTGGGCCTCAAAATCGGAAAATGAAGACATGGATTGTTGGTAAAAGTAGTTGTATGCAAAAAGGATGTGGTCCCCGAAAAAGGAGGGTTGTGCGTGAAATATTTTTGTTGGTCGCAAAAAATAGCGTGGTACACAAAATAGCAGATCGATGTTTTTCATGAAAATAATGTTTCGGAATTAGAACGTCAAAAAATGGAAAAGGCATGGGATCTACGAAAAATCTATAGATATGTGTGAATAATGGTACCTGCATGAAATATTATGCGCCAAATGAAAGGATTTCATGCCATAGTGGGTTTTGTGGGAGGGGGTCTGAGATTCCTATAAATAAGAAGTGACCACCCTCATTTTGCACAGTTGAAGACTTAAAGAATATCCAAGGTCTGATGCATGTAAAAGATTCCCGTAAAGGGGCTTGCGTGAAAAATTCTGAGATACATGAAAAATTCTGGGTTGCAAGAAAAATTCCGCGCTGATTGAAATATTCTGGTTTGCATGAAAAATCCATGTTTTACGAAAAACTCTGGGCTGCGCGAAAAAGGATGTTGTTGCGTGATATATTTTTCTGCGTGAAAAAGAAAATATTGCGCACAATAGTAAGGTCTTGCGTGCAATGGGATGGTGTTGCGTGCAATCATCAGTGAAACATATTTTCACATTCTGGTTATCTGATTCAGTGGTTTAGTTCTTACAAGTGCATCATTAGCAGACTTCGATGCAAGAAGAATCTCGTGCTAAGAAGAGGCAAAGACTTCAATGCAGATCTTTTGAAGAGAACTTCACATATATAAACTAATTGGGACTTCACCAAGGGAATTGAGCAAGGTGGAGTCCACGAGAGTTACCCGAGTGACACATTGGGATATCCCTGAACAGTTGTAAATGCAATGAGCCTGGGATAGAGTGACTATTCCCAATCCTTTGTAATCCACAACTAGTGAATAATATTGGAATTTTGTACGACCGACAACCTGACGGCATATGATCCTTGGACATAACCCTTAGTGGTGAACCAAGTAGAATGTGATGTTTCATGTGAATGTTTGATTGCTTCTCATATCCATCATACAGGTTAAACTAGTTCCTATAAATGTGGGAACAAGATCTATCAGTTTAAAAGGAAAATGATGAATCCCAGATTCAACCCTCCCCTCTTAGGGTGTCTCGGGGTCCTATATTAAGCAGGGAAATTCTCAAGATAAGAACTCTATAATACCCCAATCTTCCACAGTATGTTTCACTTTGAATAATGCAGTTGTGTGCATTGCACACAACATAGAGTTTTAACACACCATGACCAATCAAACTAGCCATTATGAATAGTAATACCCACATTTCAAAATTTTTTAAATTTTATTTTTCAAAATGGACTTCATTTTTGAATTCGGAATATTGAAATTAGCAGAGGGTGAATTTTTGTTATTTTTCTTAAAAACTGTAAATGTTTTTATGAATAGTGAAAAACAATGGTTTATTGTTTAAAATTGACTTTTTATTTAAGTAAATATTTATTTAAATTTAATTTATTCTAGGTTAAAATAGATACATAATACCTATATTTATTCAATATAATTCATTGGTGTCATTTTACAATATGTTTAGATATATAAACTTTTATTGAACATTTTACCGTCTTTTACCCACCCTCTAGGTGCATTTTCAAATTTGCATAAAACTAAATATTACCACTTCTGTGATTTGAATTTCAAAAATCTAAGAGACACGGTTGACATCATTAAGTAAAATGTGTTTCAATAAGATGAATATTATTTTTGGTGAATAGTAATTTTTGACTTCTATTTAGCAAAGTTAAAAGTAAGTTGGGTTATTGAGGGTAAAAATGATATTATAATTACCCTAACACATGTCCTAATTCTATTGGATAAGTGCAATTCGACCAAAAAAATATTAGGAATAATATAAGATCCTCGTTGGTCCACATGGATTAGATAAACACATTTATTATTTTTTTAAATATTAGTTAAAAGAGTTAAATTCAATGTTTAATAAGTAAACCATTTTGAATATAGTTCTACACAAAATATAAATTCGACTATAAACATTCATTAGAAATCTAAGAATATTTCCTACATAATGGTTTTTTATTTATAATTTTTAGACATTAAATAATTTAATTTATTTTTGACATAATGATGATGCAGTAATTACCTTAATAATGAATTATAAAAATAATTGAAATTCTAAAGGTACAAATAAATGAAAATTGAGACTTATGATAAATTACACTAATTTAATTTTTTAATATGAAATGTTTAGGTTTATTAAATAGATATTATTATAAGTGATAATGTTTTTATCGTTTTCAAAAAAATCAAATACTAAATAGTGTCAAAATTGACATAATTGAGTTTTTGAAACACATACTATATTAGTAGTGGATATAATGTTCCTAAAAGTATTTGTTTCATCCTAAGAACTAATACAATGTTATATATATTAATAATGATTCACTTGGGTTTATTTTTCTTGGTTATAGTGTTTTTATTAACCATATAATATAAAAATACAAAGAGACTTGGTAAATGTCAAACTATTTATCTAAGAGTTAAATCTAAAAGATAAGATTAAAATGGTAACCTAAACCTATATAAAACATATTTTTTGATAGTTCTAAGACCCATACCTACATTATCATCTATATAAATCATTTTTAAGCCATTAGAAACCAAAAAGGATTTTATTATAATATAATATTTTAAACTTTTTCTAAAGTAACCCTCACCTCTCTTATAAAAGGGTACTTCCCATTCTCTTAATTTGACAACTCAAAAGACATTTGGATCAACCAAAACCTTCCAAATATTCTCTCAACTATCATAATTTCAAACTAGATTCATTAATTGGATCATAAATCCAAACTCTGGAGACCTTTTGATCAACTCAAAACGAAATAGCAGAAGAATATAAATGACAAAGTCACCGTACGTGCGTACGTATGGCTTACCGTCTCTACATTGAGGCGTAGTTTGTTATTCAAAAACATTATTATTTTAATGGGTATAATAATGAGTATATCTATTTTTAATAATAAATATAACAAGTTAATGATTTCTTATATATTATATACCATTCAATTAAGTATGATTTTGCCATCAATATAATGATATTGTCGCTCGTGCGTACGTACAAATTACCATCACCATGAATGCGATGAGATTCATTTCCCATCGTAATAATTCAAAATAATTTTCATTTTATGATTAAAAATAATGTTTATGAACATAATATCATTCTGTATATGAATTAAATACATCATATCCATAACAAAAAATTCTTACATAACCAATCATATAAAAGAAAACGGATCAGTTAACACCAAAAACAATGATACTACTGAAATATTATTAACAAAAAAATATTATAGGATCATATATGATATCATATTTATATATATAGATCCTTTAAATTTAATAACAATGTTTTATCTAATATATAATAGGTTAACATACCATCTACTACAGAAAGTACAAGGTAAGGGTTAATTCAACAATCTATTTACTTATCATAGGTTGTTAATACATTAATGTCTATAAGACAAATTTATCATCTACATATGTGTCTTCATAAAAATGTAATTCAAAAATTTTTACTATTCACTAGACTATGGGTTAATGTCGATTATACCGTTATTTGACCACATATGTTTTGAAGGGAATCTTGCCATTTTGTATCAAACAAGTTACTTTTTGACCTTCTCGACAAAATTAAGGTAAGAATGTATTTTTTAACCTATACGGTAGGGGCGGCTATTTTACAGTGTTTTATCATCGTCAAATATTCATATAAAATCTTATAAATATATTTTAAAAATAAATGTTTTCTTTTATAATTATAGGACTTTTAAATGTTTTCAAAAATTGAAAGAGATATTTCTCTACAAAAAGTTTTGATTTCATATCTGTCAACATCCATTGATGGATTTTAAGCTTGTTTGAAGTTGATTTATTAGGATATAAATCTTCCATATTTTATTGATGGTTTTTTGATATGTTTGACAATGGATGTGTTATTTTTACACCTTTCATGGTTTATGGATAATGTATTGACATTTGGTATGTTGGTTTTAATACAAGTATTTATGCTATGGATAAACCTTTTCATATAAGGAATGAATTGGACTTAGCATGTGATGGGTAGAGCCCACTATAGCTTCTTGATGCATCGGTAGGTCTCATGAAACAAACAAGTGTCTTGGATCAGGGCCTTGACAATGTCTTATTTCTAGTCTTGGCACAAGGCCTTGACTATGTGGTTATGAAGTCTGGAATTATGAAATCCGACATTATTAAATTAGTTATTGATATTACATGTGATTATTCGACTAGTAGAATATCCATGTGAATAAGTAAAGGGAATTATTTGATTTATCAATGCCATATTATGACGATGTATCTATTTAAAAGGCTTGTGTTGTAGTCTTATACATTGCCTTAAATGTTTATGCTTATTCTTGATTGTTTCCTCTATATTGTTATCCTTACTGAGCATCTGAACTCACCCCTTTATATGTTTTATTTTTCCCAGGATGCAATGAAGTATATTTTGACTGACCTATAGGGATAGTATAAGGGATGAATGTGGTTAATGGGGACAATTTTGTTGTGGTTTTTTATTTTATATTGTAATGTAAAACATAAGAATGTATCTTTTACTTCAATGGCTACTAAAATGATCAGTCTTTCCATATTTTGATCCCTTGTGATTATGCCAATGTTATGTAATAATGCACGGACTCTGGGTAACTGGTTTAGGGGCATTAAAGTTGGTATCAAAAGAAGTTTAGTACAAAACATGGAAACTAGATTTAGTTAATCTTTTATTAGATCACATTACCCTAAGAGTGAATTTGAGGATTGATATAGTAGAACATCCAAAATTTTTGGTAATGTAGAGATTTTGTGTATTTTCCAAGAAATGCATCCCTGTATGGATACGAGAAGGTAGAGGCAGCTTTGAAACAGATGTACCTAGGAGTGTAAACTCTAACAAGGAGTTTTGGGCTTGACCCGGGGAATCTAGGTACATGACAACGGGCCTTGCTGCACCATTTGTTACGATACTCATGGGGGGTATTCTTAGGATAATTCAAATTATTGTTACAAACCATTATTAAGTATTTATGAGTTTATACCTCCTCAGAAAACATTTTTTATGATTATGGATTATAACCCTAAATTGTTCAATTTATGTTAAGTGTTTTACAAGTTTGGAATTATTTATTGCAATTCAAAAACTAATCTACAGAATGACATTGTTTAGAAATAGAACCTAGTGGAAGAAATAGAAAAAATAACAATGCAGGTAATCCATGTAGGGATTTACCTCCTACTCAAGATAATTATAGTAGAGCTGGTGATGCAACTAGTGATGATCTGCTTATCACCATAATGGGACAACTCACTCAGGTTATGAATAATATCCTAACCTATATAGAGCACCCTGATCCACAACATGGATGATCAAAGATAGAAATATTCTTGATTCAACAACCACAAACATCCAATGGGAGTAAAAATTCATTAGTAGCTGAGAAATGGATAATATCCTTAAAGAAAATATTTCATGATTTGGGGAGTAGAGAAAGAGAAAATGTTTTAATGGCAGTTTATCTTCTCACAGGTGATGCAGATCAATGGTGGTAATTAATCAAAAACCCCAGGGAAGATGAAGAAGTATCTAACATGGAATAGAGGGATTTCAGAGAGATTTTTATAGAAAACTATTTTCTTCGTGACCATCGAGTGGATATGAAAAGACAATTTCTGAGTCTGAGGTAAAAAGAGGATGAAAATGTTGCAATGTATGAGGCTTAATTTACAAGGTTATCAATGCATGAAAAAAATTATATACGTAACCCAAGGAGTAAGATTGATTGATTCATTGATGGGTTGAAAACATTTCTCCATCGAGCATTAGTCTCACAATCCTTCTCATCGTATGAAGATACTGTCTCATGCACTATCAAGACAGAATAAGAATTCCCTAATTCATACGACTTCAAAGAAAAGAAAGAGAAGAATAGATCTACTGATCACTCTCAAAATTAAAATAAGGGGAGAGAGGGAATAATTGAATATCCATCCTATGGTAAATGTGGGAAGAAACACCATGGTACTTGCCGGAAAGAAATGGGTGTCTGTTACAAGTGTGGTGAAAAAGGCCACCAAGATCATGATTGTAAGGGAAATAAAGAGGTTGTCAATTTTGAATGCTAAAATTGTAGCAAAAATGGACATTATTCCATTGAATGTCCTATACGCCAAGGGAACATACCTCAGAAAAGTCCAGGGGGTAAGTCCAAGCATATGCGATCACTAATATTGAGGTTGAAGCTCCAAAAGACGTGGTGGAAAGTAATTTAATGGTTTCCTCATGATTAGCCACTGATTTATTGGCTTCTGGATCATCGAATTGTTTTATATCTTCCTAGTTTGCTAAAAAAAGTAGATATTTTCAATTTGAAATGACATGAGATTTGTCAGTCAAAACTCTTTAGGGAAGTATCACCACAATAATGTTTTGTGAATCAGTTCCGATTAAGGAAAATAAATTTTCTTTATTTCCAAATCTCATCATCATACCCATGATTGAATTTGATTTAATCCTCATAATGGATTTGATTTCGGACAATGATGTGAGAATTCATTGTAAGAAGAAGGAGGTAAAAATTATCGATGATGATAAAGAGTACCTTATCTTTAGAGCAGAAACGTCACCACCTAATTCATATCTAGATCCACCACCAATAGCTCTACTCAATTAAATTATTGGGGAGGAATAGAATGAAATTTTTATGGGTGATGAAAATATGTTTGAATAGAGGACGTGCCTATTGTGCAAGAATATATTGATGTGTTTCCAGAATATTTACATGGACATCCTCCAGGACAAAAAATTCAGTTTTCCATTTATTCAATTTCTGGTTCAAGTCCCATATCGAAGACCCCTTATAGAATTTCCACTGTGGAATTAGTGTAACTAATGAAAAAACTAGAGGAAATGAGTAATAAGTTATTTATTCACCCTAGTGTTTCTCTATGGGGATCCCCTATCCTTTTTTTTAAAAGAAGATAGATATATAAGATTGTGCATTGACTATAGGGTGATCAATGCTATAATAGTAAAGAACAAGTATCCCCTACCTCACACTGATGATTTATTCGACCAACATCGTAGAGCTCAAAATTTTTCAAATATTGACCTTTGATCTGGATATCATCAGTTGTTTATGAATAAGGAAGACATTCTGAAAAGAACATTTCGAACCAGGTACGGGCATTACAAGTTTACATTAATTCCTTTTTGGATTGACTAATGTAACATTTCTCTTCATGGATTTAATGAATAATGTTTTCAAGTAATATCTTTATGTAATTATAGTAGTATTTATTAATGATATCTCGATATACTCAAAAATCTATGAAGACCATGAAAATAACTTTCACACCACTCTGAAAACCCATAGAAGAAATGAATTATATGGGAAGTTTAGTAAGTGTGAATTCTGGATTCAAGAGAATTATTTTCTTGGACATGTTGTCTCTATGGATGGAATCTTTGTTGATCCTTAAAATACCAAGGAAATCAAAGAATGACCAGCACCTATTAGTATAACTGAGGTACACAATTTTATTGGTTTAGCAAGTTATTATCGATGTTTCGTCCAGAATGTTTCTCAGTTGTCTAACCCATTATCAAAGCTCAAATTTAATGGAGTTAAATGTGTTTGGACAAAAGAGTGGGAAGAATATTTTGAAGGCTGAAGAGAAGATTACACAATGCTACTATCGTGACTGTACCATCAGAGAATGATGGGTTTGTTATTTAGAGTGATGATTCAAAAAAGGACTTTTTTTGTGTCCTTATGAAGAATGATAGAGTCATTTCATATGAATTACTACATATAACAATTTATGAGAAAAACTATCCCACTCATGATAGTGAGTTAGAAGATATAATATTTTCATTGATGATACGGAGACACTACCTCTTTGGTAAAAAATGTGATATTTATACTAAACAAAAGAGTATAAAGTATATTTTCTCACAAAAATAACTCATCATGAATCAAAGTATAAGTCTTGAACTTCTCAGAGATTATGATTTCACAATACACTACCACTCAGGGAAGCTAAATAAGGTGGAATATGCTTTGAGCAGAATGGATCATGGATTTTTAAACAAGATGAGAGTCAAAAGGGATCCTATTTTAATGGATCTATTAATGATGGATAAGGGAATATCCATGGAAGGTGAAATGTAAATAATTTTTCAAATGGTTGCCTAACCATATTTACTATAAAGGACAAAAATTTCTCAGACTAATTATGAGGAGTTTCAAAAGAATATTAAAGTTGTAATTGATGGGAGAATTAGTGAAATCCTATATGAAGATGGAATTTTCAAATTTGTTAAGAGATTTTGTGATCCAAATATACCTGTCCTAGAAAAGGTAATTGTTGCATGATGCTCATAGCTCCAATTTTTCTATACACCCTGGGAGCACAAAGATTATAAATATTTGAAGAAACATTTTTGGTGGGGCAAAATGAAGAGGGAGATTGTTGATTTTGTGTCAAGATGTACGGTTTTTAAACAAGTGAAAGCTGGATGGAAACATCCTAGAGGATTCATTCAACCTCTTCCCATACTTGAGTGTAAATGAGATATTATTAAAATGGAAATTGTCATGGGGCTACCAAAGACTCCTAGATGGAATGATGCAATATGGGTCATTGTTGATCATTTTACTTAGTCATCCCATTTTGTTGCTATAAGAGAATATTTACCAGTTGAACATCTATCAAGACCATATATTAATGATTTTTTAATACTCCATGGTGTTCCCCTATCGATTTATTCTGATCACGATCCATATTTTACATAATGATATGAGAAAAGTATTTAGAAGGCCTTGGATATGAAATATCATTTCAACACACCCTACCACCCTTAAACCGATGGAAATTTAGAATGGACTATTAAATCTGTATAATACATGTTGAAATCTTGTTCACTTGAATTTCAAGGAATATGGGATCAATATTTACATCTGGTAGAATTTTCCATTTAACAATTACTTCCATTTAAATATTTAGATGGCACCATACGAAGTGTTATACAGAAATAGATGTCACACACCAACTTGTTGGGATGATGTTGGTGAAACAAATCATGTAGGCTCAGAAAATGATGAGGAAACAATAAAAAAGGTGAACATTATCCAAACCCACATCAAAGCACCTCAAAGATGGAAAATGATTTATCTCGATAATCAGAGGAAGGATTCGGAATTACAAGTAGCAGATCATGTTTTCTTGAAGGTATCTCCAGGGAAGGGTATTATACAATTTGGTAAGAAGGCTAAATAGAGTCCCAGGTACATCAGACCTTTCAAAATTTTATAACGAATTATAGTTTTGGCTTATCATTTGGAAATGAATCCAAGTATCTCCTATGATCATGATGTGTTCCACGTATCACTATTGAGAAAATATTACGACCAAATGCATGTACTCACCTACGAGGAAATTGAACTGTAACTTGATCTGTCTTATTGGGAAGACCCTGTCAAGATTCTTAATACTAGAGAACAAGTGCTGAGAAACCGGACAACTCGTCTGGTAAAATTTCTATGGAGAAACCATAATATAGAAGAGTCAACGTGGGAACCCAAGAATCTTATGATTAAGAACCACCCCCATATTTTTATGCCATAATATTCTATAAATTTTGAGGTTGAAATTATTTTAAGGATGGGATAACGTAACACCACAGTCTTCTATGAAACGTTTCCCTTTAAATAATGCAGTAGCTAGCATTGTATGCAAATTAGTGTTTTAACACACCACGACCAATAAAACTAGCCATTATAAATAGTAATACCCACTCATTGAAATGTTATTAATTTTACTTCTTAAAATGGACAGCATTTTTTAATTCGGAATATCTAAATTAGCTTTCGGAGAATTTTTGGCATTTTTTGAAAACTTTTAATTTTTGATGAATAGTAAAGAACACTACATTGTTTAAAATTGAATTTTTATTTAAGAAATTAGTTATTTTATTTTAATTTATTTTAGGTAAAAATAGATACATAATACCTATATATGTTCAATGTAATTCATCGGAGTCATTTTTTAATATGTTTATATACATATTTTTTTTAGAACTTTTTACCTTCTTTTACCCACCTTCTCGGAGCATTTCCCAATTCACATAAAACAAAATTTTACCACTTCTATGAGTTGAATTTGCAAAATCCAAAAGATATGGTTAACATCCATAGGTAAAATGTTGTTTAATAAGATGAAGTTTTTTTAATAGTACGTTTTGACTTTTATTTACCACGGTTAAAAGTAAAATGGGTAATTAAGGGTAAACATTATATTATAATTACCCTAAAACAAGTCCTAATTGTATTGGAAACATGTAAATTGACCAAAAAACCTTAGGAATAAAATAGGATCCTCTTTGTTCCACTTTTATTAGATTAAGATGATTATTATTATTTTATTTAAAGAACAGTTAAAAGAGTTAAATTCAATGTTTAATAACAAACCCACTTTTTAGTATAAGGATACACACAATATAAATTCGATTATAAATATTCATTAGAAATATAAAAATATTTCCCACTTTATTTTATTTTATTTAAAAATTTTGGATATTAAAATATTTAATTTATTTATGACACAATGTTGACATATTAATTACCTTAAGAAAAAAAATATTTAAATAATTGATATTATAAATATACAAATAAATGAAAATTTAGACTTATGATAAATTAAACTAATTTTATAGGTTAATATGACATGTTAGAGTTGATTAAAAAAAATTATTTTAATTGATAAAATTTTATGGCTTTTAAAAAAATAAAATACTATATAATGTTAAAATTGACATAATTGAGTTTTTAAAACAAATAATATATTATTAATTGATATAGTATTCCCAAAAATCTAATGATTCAAAAAAGGACTTAGATAATTTTATATATATTAATACATAACAACATGGAGTTCACATGGCTTTTTATAGTATGAATATTAACCATATAATATAAATATAAAAAGAGACATGGTAAATGTCAAACTATTTAACTAAGAGTTAAATCTAAAAGATAAGTTTATTATGGTGACCTAAACCTATCTAAAACATATTGGTTGGGAGGTCTTCAACCCATTCTCACCTTATTCTCGTAATAAATCATTTTGGAGCAATTATAAACCAAAAGTGATTCTATAATAAAATAATTTTTTAAGCATTTCCTAAAATGACACTCACCTCTCTTATAAAAGGGCACTTCCCCTTTACTTAATTTCACACATCCAAATCCATTTTTCTCGGCTGAAACATACCCAAATATTATACAGACTAGAATAACTTCAACCTAGAGGCCTTAATGTGGTCATAAAGTCACCCTATGGATCCCTTTTTATCAACTCAAATGGAAACACCTAAAGAAAAGGGAATAATTTCACCACTATCTTTCAAGTTCTTTTCTTCTTCCACTTCCTCTTTATTTGTAGTTTCCATACAAAAATAATACATTCAGTGGATTATAAATAATTTTTATTTATTATAAATATTTTACAATAATATTCATTATTCTACCAATCTTATAAATGACAAATTCACCATTCGTACATATGTACGGCTTACCATCTCCACGTCGTGGTGTAGTTTTTTATTCAAAGATTTCATTATTTGGATGGGTATAATAATGAGTATAAAAAATGTAAATAATATATATAACATATTAATTATTCTTTATATATGATATAACATCCAATTACATACATTTTCACCATTAATATAATGGTATTGTTGCTCGTGAATACGTACAGATTACCGTCTCCACGAACGCAATGAGATTAATTCCTCATTGTAATCATTCAAGAATAATTAACATTTTATGATTAAATATAATTTTTAAGAAAATAATATAACTATTAATATGAATAAAATTAATCATATCCATAACAAACATGGATTACATAATCAATCATATAAAGGAAAACGAATCAGTTAACACCCGAAATGATGATACTACTGAAATATTATTAACAATGAAATATTATAGGATCATATATGATATCATATTATTGTATATAGTTATTTTATAATTAAATAAAAATGTGTCAAATATTATACAGGATATTAACATACCTTCGACTAGGGAAAATTAAAAGTTAATGGTTAATTTTACAACCAATTTACTTATCTGAGGTTGTTAATACGTAAGTAACTACTCGGACCTCTTTATCATCAGCACACGTGTTTTATTAAAAATTTTATTCAAAACATTTTTAATAATTCTAGAATATATTTTAAAATCATTTATACCCGTATTTGACCAAATATGTCTTGAAAGGAATCTTTCCGTCATTTTCCAAACACGGTACTTTATGACCTTCTCTACAAAATTAAGGTAATAATGTCTTTTATAACTTATACGGTGGGTGCGACTATTTTCTCCCATTGTAACATCGTCGAAGATTCCAATACAAACTTATTAGAATATTTTAAATATAAATGCTTTCTTTTATAATTATGTGTCTTTTAAATGATTTCATAATACAAATAGATATCTCTCAACAAATTTTTTGGATTTCATCTATATAAACATCCTTTGATGGATTTTAATCTTGTTTGAAGTTTATTTACTATGATAAAAATATTCCTTATTGTATTGAATGTTTTGTGAAATGTTTGACTGTGGATGTGTTATTTTTACACAATTAATGGTTTATGGATAGTGGTCTGACATTTCGTAGGTTATTTTTAACAAAAATGATAATGTTTTTTAATCCTTTTCATATGATAAATGCATTGAACTTAGTAAGTTATGGGTGGAGCCCGCAAAGGCTCCTCCATGCATCGGTAAGTCTCATGAGACAAACCACTGTCTTGGAAGAAGGCCTTAAAAAAATCTTATTTGTATTCTTGGCACATGGCCTTGACTACGTGGTTATGAAATATAGAATTATGCATTCCAACATTATTAAATTGGATATTGATAATACGTGTAATTATTCGACTAGTAGAATATATATGTGAATAAGTAAATGTCATTATTTGGTTTATCTTTTCCATATTATGATGAAGAAAAATTTTGAAAGGCTTTTTTTAGACTTATACATTGTCTTACATGTTTATGCATATTCTTGAAAGTTTATGTTATATTGTTATCCTTAATGAGCATCTGAGATCACCCCTTTCTATGTTTTATTTTTCCCAGGATTCGAAGACGTATATTATAACGTATATGTAGGGATAGTCTCATAGATGAATGTGGTTAATTAAGACAATGTTTTTGATTTTTTTTTTGTTTTAAAATTTATTGTAAAATGAATGTATGTATATAGTACTTCCATGGCTACTAAACTGATTGGGTTTTCAGGATTTTGATCACTTGTGATCATGCCAATGTTATGTAATAATTCAACCACTTTGGGGAACTATGGTCATGGCATTACAAACACACAAAAAACAAGCTAAAAATAAATATTATATTATAGAAAAATATTTTTCATTAAATAATGTTAATGAACTATGAATAATGTTATAGCAACTTGAATGTTAAGTAATCAAACAAGGCACATCTATAAATGAAACTATGTGGAATGGAATACGTGTAGAATGTGAATCTATAAGTTCATGGGATGATGCATGTAATGATACTTTGATCTCATACTGGGTGAAGGATAAACTATATAATCTCAAAAATAAATGAGTATCAAAGGTACATTAATCACGCAAGATAAAATCATAATGAACTGTAACAATGAACAACATGAAAAATAATACCACACCTAACCACATAGAATTTTTCCTTTATGTGGGTTGATCACTACCATGATTAACTATTTAGAAGGAACTAACACATTCCTTGTCTCTATTATACCATCAAAATATAGAAAGACAAATGGAAACAAAAATAGATTTTATATGACCTTGTAAACTCCTGACAAAGTAGCCAGTTAGATGGTTCACAGTGTTGGTTGGTTACATGGACTCTAGAATGTATCTCTATATGCTGGAGGCTATGGGATAGTATAAAATGTATAATGATGGTATGTTGGGAAGAATATATAATCTTTATTAGTATATAATAGTCGTATAAGTGAAAATAAACCAATCAATCAACATTGGAATTATTGTAACTTATATATATATAAATGGGAACAATATAAATAACTAAACTAGGATGAGTCCTATGCCCAATATAAAAACCGTCATGCATCTATATATGCATCCACAAAAATAATTCAATAAATACACATTTTGTGATGAAATATAGTATAATAAACACACACAAAATCCCCATTGCTATATCTATGAGAATCCTAAGCTTTATCTCCATAATGTTCTCAAAACTCATAAGATCATTGGTAACAACACATATCAAGATCAATGGTATTGAACCATAAACATGAGTTTTTTTGTTTCCCAAGTGAAATAAAAGATAAAAATGTGCATGAGATATTTTTAGTTGGCCACAAATGATGGTTTCTATATCAAATCCATATATTTAATATAAAATAAGACATTGGGGAGGCCTGATAGGTAAGGAAGTAACTAAATAAAATTAATCAAGTTGGATCACATTCCTCATGGACTCCTGGAAGATTATAACTACTTTGTCCTATGGTAGAATATCTTGATCCATGGACATCCTACATATATATATATATATATAATGTATGTGAATGTATATATATATACATGTGTATGCACATGGGTACATAATAGGGTCATCATGTAGAAAAAATAAAAACATGGGAAAGACCCCAGGCATGTTCTTTGGACCGGTAGGTGTGTCCTCAATTATGATACATTTTCAATACATATATATTTTTATTTCATGAATTAGGATCCCAAATTAAAATACTACTTAGAACATATAAGGTGATCTGTTAAGAGGAATCCCAAGTATAAGACATAAAAAATTATAATTACCCATAACTAAAAGAGTCCATCTAGGGTGATTTATAAATAGAAATCACATGTATCAACCTTTGTATGGTATAAAATAATAACCATCTAGTTTCATACCCAGTACACCATCTAAGGTATAGATTATCACTAGTTTTATGGAATAGAAACATTGTACCCCAAGCATGTACAAGCTAAACCTACTGGGGAAAAAGTTTCATTGATGGGTATTTTATCTTTAATCCACCTATAATCCCATCCAATGAATTCCTAAATCATAACCAGAGTATATGTCGTGACATCCAACATCAATATAATCCCATAAATTGTATTCTATAATAAGGAAGACCTTGTATTTCTCAATAAATGTGGAAATTCATCAAGCCGATGAGCCCATCCAAGAATTTCCATAATGGAAACCTAATAATAAATAAAGGACCAATTTAATAATTGTATCCACTGAGGCCATATAAAAGGTTCTGTATAAAGGAATAGAAGTGTCACTCATGACACCTCAAATCCAAATTACTATATGATCTCATCCCTGAAGTTATGTATAAAGGGAAATAATTATCATGCACGAAGAATTATAATTCAATTATTATATTAAATTTAAATAAAATAAGAAGAACATGTTTATAAGAATACAACATCACATGTTAATTATACCTAATAGTCACGCACCCATATACCATTTCAATTATAGATTAATAATTTTCATGTAATTTTAAAAGAAATTCGGGGAAATTAAATTGATGATAATTCATAATTCCCTTGCAAAATCATTCCCCAAATCATTCCACATACCAATAGATTCCATGTAAAAATAAAATTATTCGGGCCAGCTTAACTATTCATAAAATATTAACACACTAAATGTTAATAATATATAAGATCTTTCATTCCAACATGCATCCTACTACTGTTTTTATTGTTCGATCGATATGGTAGTGGGCCACAAACACAAATGAGATGGGTTTTTCAATTTATTATAATATAATGGAGTTCCACATCTTTCCACATACCAATTAAAAAAACTATTGACATTTTCTAAAAATCGCAAAACCATAAGTGGATTAATTAGAACATAATTGATTAATTAAAGGAATTCAAGGAATTAACCCTTAAAGGGTTGTTAAATCTTAAAATCCAAAACCCTAGATGATTCCAATTTAATATAAAAGGGTTACTAGAATTTGGGTATTATATTCTATATAATTATATTAATAATTAAGATACATCTCACTGAAATACTTGTGTACACAGTGGTTTAATTTATAAATATGTGACACTAAAGGGAAAATATATAGGTAACGTACCTCGTTTTTGGGATGCTTATTTAATCATTTATCAAGGTTTTAATTATATATGGGTAGAGATAAATAAAAGAAGAGGAAAATCTGAAAATAATGCTTATTTTCATGCACGAAAAAAATGGAATATGGAATGATAAATGAAATAATGAAGAAAAAGGATTTAATAACATACCAAGAGGCTTCCAACACATCCAATGAACCATTAATCCTACACCCTAGATTTTATATCCCACGAATATTAGAATAGGGTAGGTGGCGTTACCTAATTGTTTTTGTCATGTGCTTTACAAAATGTGGGAAGAAGACCCTATTTCACTTTTTGAAAAAAGGTTGTCCAAATAGTATATAAAGCGTAACTATTATAAATTGTGTAACAACATCACATTTTATGACACATACATGCCATGTATTCCTAGAGTATATTCCTTGTTCTCTCGGATCATAAATACATTTGGCCTCTCTCGATGAAAACATCACAGACCATGTAAATGTTTTAAACTATATGTATGACTCACATCACCTTTTGTCACTAGACTTCCTATCTGTTCCTTCTCTAGTGTTCCAAAAAACCCGAGTAAATACATTGAAACATAAATTAAGTCTAAAAAATAATTTAATAATGTAAAAACTCTAAAAACTTCACTATTATTCCCAAAATCCAAATGGCATTCCTCCAAACTGAAAATTTTAAATTCCTATGGAAATTATATTTGGTCCAAAATTATTGACACTATAAGAAGAATGATATGTGATCTAGGAATATTTTCTCATCTCATGAATTTTTAACAAATTATTTTTATTATGACTCAATATAAAATTTGTTTTCTATTTCCCATATTATATAACTACAACATATTCCATTTTTTCAATGATAATTTCTCCATTATTCTCGAAATGAAGCATTTTTGACTAGTTATGACATATTTCATATCTTATTTTACAATAATTCTCAAGAATTATTATATTTATGTCAAATATAGATTAATTGGATGGTCGTGGAACATAAAAAGTTGAATTTTAGAATTAGCATACTATAGTGGAGGAATGAATGAGATTTGTGGATACAATATGGATTTGAAGATAAGAGAAATAATTTTTTTCATCATTGTATAAAGTATTGAAAAATTATTTCATCCCAAATCATAATGTTATGTGAATTATTACATCTTCCCTACCTATAGGGATAGCAACAACACTACTTATTTCACTATGTTCACCCATTTCCAATTAATTTGTAAGATTTGGAGCATCACATTCTAACATGGGGTCATATATCCCCCAAAAAACTATTATTACTAAATTAGAACATTAATTTTTAGAATGTGACATAATTTTACTAGTTTATTGTGAACATATTGATTTTGGCATATAGTGGATGAAAATAACCCAAAATTGAAATGTTTCTCTAATTATTTATATTATTTGAACAATGGGTGAATTATTAATAACATATTAATATATATCACAACTTTATTGTTTTATACTCTATAGGGAATGACAATATTAGAAATAATCATAGTTATTTAGGTTTATTTTAATCCATATATCGTATTAGTGGGAGGATATAATTTTTAATAATTAATTTTGTATATAGAAAATTTTTGTAAATCAATCTCATAAATCAAAGGTGTGATAAGAGGTAACTCATTCATATAACAATTCATAGCTTCATAGGGCTGATGATTAGGGTTGAAAGTTATAATGAGAGAGGCACATTATTAGGTACTCCTATGGAATCATTTGATTGATAGGGTTTTAGTCCCATATATTCTTCTTAAAGAATGAAATTCCCAATATGCTATGGGTGTGGGTCCACCATATCAGGTGTATGGAAAGTACACACATTGTCCTAGAGAAGTTATTCTTCCCATGCACATAACTGATATGGTTTAGTAAACCCTCACTTATTAGAGGTCTGGTTCATCTATATGTGGATATTGATACTTCATTTATTTATTCCCAAAAATATCTGAGGCTAGGGTCCCCCATTATGTGTCAATACTCCCTCTATTATCAGGTTTATCAAATTGAGGCATGGGTTCCAAATTATATACTCCAAAAAGAGAAATTTTTCTCATTTTACTGGGTATCAGGATTTCCTAGGTCTCATAGGGTGATGAATTTTCATTTTGATGTTGGTTTATTCATGAGTGTATCGTTTTGTCCCAGGTTCCTTACCATTATGTATATATATTTTTGTTGACATATTTTTGTTTTTATTCCACAATAGAATTTTTATTTACTTTTTTTATTCTAATGCAACACGCCCATTATTTATTCATTTATGATTTTTAGTTTTCCTACTTTGCATTTATATAATAACCCATAGATTTATACCACATGTTTCATATCACATATAAATGTAAATAAATTTGGTGTTAATGATAGTGTACTCGATGATATTGATCAAGAACACAATAGTGACCATAGTTTATATAGATGACTACCTTCATATTAGGATCCATCTATTTAAAATACTCCACCCATTTCTGTAGTTATTTTATGTTAGTTTCAAAATTTTATTGTTGGGAATTTGTTTTTCCAAATTTTACATTATATATTTTTATTGATAATAATTGATGTATCATTGAGTTTTTCCACATGAATTATATATTTCTATTTTTATTTTTTATCTACAACCATAATATTATATCTTATGTAGATTTTGATTTTTTACATATTCATTACGTTAGTGACTCGGTACTTTTATGAAATTCCCACTTCACTATAATCCCCATAGCCATGCTTATTAGAGGTGTACTTGGGTGGTAGACATGTCCTAATGAAGGATCTAGTGGGAGTATCATGGGTATGGTCTTTTCTTTACATTCATATAAAATTATGTTCATTTATGATTAATTCATATAATTGTATTTCATATCATGCATATGAGTATGTAGAAATCGAGGATAAAACTGATATCTTTAGTGGAGTAATTTTGAGATATTATTCCCACAATCTATAAATCCACATGTCCTAGAGGTTTTGTGTTAACTTATATAAATCCATGAAATGGGATGAACTCAATATAAAATGGCTGGGGTTACTAGAATCATTATGGTGGTTTAATGTTTTTATCCATTTTTAAATAATAAACAACAGTTGTTCAAGGACGTGGGATAATATGGAATCCACATTTCACATGACCACCATTCTTGAAACTATAACCATATATAAATAAAAAATGAGGAATGTTTCATATATTAAACAAATGATTGTATCTTATTATTCTATATTAAAACACATGCATGAAAATAGAAATGAGATGTATCCATAATAATCAATAATCTTAAGTGTACCAATGGATCAACTGAACCACCAAATAGTTTTTTTGATTCATAAAATATAAGAAATTAAAAGAAGAGTACATAAGTTAAAAGAATTTATAGAAGGGTTATTAGGTGAGGATCAGTTGAATAAACTATCCTTATTAACACCCTATATTGTTTAAAAAATGACTCATTATACTTTTGATCTTGCTATATCATTTACTCTTATATTAAAAAACATTATTGTTAATCGAACAGTTTATAACACATATAACATTTATCCATTGAAATATTGTATCATGCATTTCATCATATAATTTTTTTGATTAATAATAGATTTTTAGAAGATAATATAATGTTAATGATTAAAATTAAATTGAATGATACTTGAAATAAAAATTTTCAATCATAGGAATAGAAAACAAAAACTATTGCAGCTTCATATAATATGGTATTATTGAACATGGAAGAATCATGGTATTTCTATGCTAAGAAATATAGTATCCTCTTATAAAATAAATATGATATATCATGGCTTTATTCAATTAATTACATATGTAATTATTATATTATATAATATTTTAGGGCCCAATGCACATAAAATATACATGGTCTTTAATGAAAATCTCCATAAAATTTACTACATTAATTAAATCCTTGAAGAATTGATGTCGTCTCCCATTATATCAGATAATAAATAAAAAATTATGAAATGATATCCAAGAATCCTTTGGATAACACATCGACAACTGTTGTAAATATATTATTAAATTTACTATGTATTATATCATTTGAAATACCCTATAAATATCTATCCATAATGCCTTCTATATAAAATTTAATAAAGATAGAGATACGCTCCCAGATTCATAAAACATAATATCCATGTAGTTAACAATAAAGTGTGACCTCATGTGACATTGTAATGATAAAAAATATAAATTCCTCTATCCAAATATTTAAATAGAGTGGTCCGACCAACAAAGAATTGGGGTTAATTATGATATAAAGCGATCTTGTATTATCTCTATAAAAACATATATCATTATACCTTTTTCCACTAGTTGTATAATAAAAAAACATGAATTTTTATATGATACATTTTTTCAAGACAACTAATAAATAAGAAAATTTTCATAGGTCAATATATAAAACTCAAATATTATCTATTCATTCAGTATATGTTTACTATGTCGACTAATATATCATATTCCATTTACCCCCTACTGAATAACACATCACATTACCCAAATCTGATATATAAACACATAGTATTTTCTATTTATGTATAGTTATAAACACCATAAATATATTTTAATATATTTCCTATATGTCATACTCTTTATATGGCATTATAACACCATATTTGTTAACATCCAATTGATGAAAGGATCAATAACAATCCCAACAATCCTCTAATTTGATATATCGTCATATTTTGTAATAAATATATCATAGTATGAAATCTATCATTATATTTATCTATATATCATCATTAATATGGGAAATATAACTATGAAACATTGAAATCTATTATTGGAATAAAATTTTTTATGACACAATTTGATGTATACATAGCTGGTAATATAATGCATATAATGTTCCCTATGATAATATTCAAATTCTCATAATAAAATATTTCTCATGATATCCCTACCATTTCATAACATCTTATATTATTAAATATGAATCATATATTGTAGATAACTCAATGATCCACATTTTAAGTTCATTTATCTTTTCACTTCATGGTTATATAAAGAAATTATGAAACAATGATAAAATTTAAACTTAATTTCTGATTTCATGGAATATTTTATATTCTTAAAAACCATTAATTATATTATCAAAACCATTCATCAGAGCTTGTATTATAATATATCATATTATTAATCACCAAATAGGTCATATGTTTTCTATACTTTTATGGCCTTTTTAAAGACATCACTACTTTGTGAAATTCCTAACACATCATTATGTAAATCGAAAATAAAACCTCACACTAAAATTATTATTGACTAATATATATAATATAATATATTGTTAATAATGGGGATAAATATGAATCATATTCATAATTTTCTACACATTAACCGAGGTATTCAAAAACTGAACCATAACAACATCAAATGTTAGGACTAGAATAATATCTATTATCTATGAAATACTAATTCTATGATTACTATCCTTGTAATTAATAAAAAATATTACTTAAATAACATTCAATGATATTTTTTATGATTAATTTATATCTTTAGATTATTTTTCTTCCAACATACCCTAAACAGTCTTTGCATAGTAACTTCTCATCACATTTTATTTTAACTATTATAATATTTAATTTGTTAACTTTCAAAATTTCTATTCATAAATATACACCCACTAACCTCATAGTGGGGAAAATATTATTTTATTTAGTGTCTACCTTTCAAAAATTAAATATAACATACATATAATATTGGGAAAAATTAATTTCATTCTAAGTATATTTTGGAATAAATGAATAATTATAACTAATTTAAAAAATAAATTATATTATTCTTTTGTAAATCATCATATAATTTTTCAAATAACACCTTACCATATCCAAAACCTCACATCCCTAGATGTAATATTCTATATAATGTAATGACATAAAATAGCCCTTTTATAGATCAAATTAAAATTGTGAAAAAAGATCAATGATGACATTAAAATAAATTTCATAGAAAAAATAAACATTTTATATAGAATCTCAAATCAGTTATTAAATTCATCTAATGAGAATCGATATTCTAGGGTTGAAAATCTTGAATATATGGTTATTATGGAATGAGTTATTATATTGAAATTAATTTTATTATTCTTAATAAAAAATAAAAATTTTATAAAATAGTATATGTATCTCACTAAAAATGATCTCATTATCAATTTTAAAGATATTAATGGTGTAATTATTTAATAGTAAAAGCTGATATCAGATGAGTAATATGTTTTAAAATATTCTATTAAGGAAATTTGATAAATATTTTTCTTATAAAAATGATGTTCTCTTTCATAAAAATCATTATTATGTATGGATAAATATTTTTCTTCATAGTTAGTCCATTACATCATTTATCTCATTACATAATGATTCCTATTGAATATTGTTAAAATCATATTTAATATGTCTCTAGATAGTTGGGGGTAAATCATTATCTACATCCACATAATGAAATCACTCAAAAATATAACTTCAGAAACGAAATCATGTGTGGGTTTATTGGATTTATTATCCGAAAAAATGAAAAAATGGTCACATACTATTATTTGGATCACCCATTACAAGATTTCCAAACATGATAAAACATAGTGTAACCCAACTATTTCATAAAATAATTGATTCAATAATCGACGTATTGGTGAGTTTTCACAGTAAAATAGATCCAATAATCACTATTTTCTGAAATTAATCTCACTATAAAATCTCTTGTATTCAAATTGATTGTATAAATTATTCAAATTATTTTTTTTGGAATATCATGTCATAAAAAAATAAAATTCAACCATATGAATGTGTAACTGATTATGAAACCCACAACATGTGTTCTGAACATATATCAAAATGTACATATATTCAGGAATATCAAAATTCATCCCATTCATAATGAACTTGAATCATTTTAATGTAGATGAATTCTATTTCATATAATAAATTATCCCCAAAATAATATTCTTGGAGAGAAAAATAGATAGACCACAATTTTCCTAAAATGGTTATTCCTCTAATAATGTGAAATATCAAACCCATAATCACTCCAAATGATGAAATATTACTCATCATATAAATCAATTACATTATAGTTATATAACATAACATGTGAAGAATCCTCGGAATATAACTACTAAACTATTTAATAGACATGAGATCTTACTAGGATAACTAGAATGCCTCCCAACAAACTATATGTTTCTAACTAGATATGGGGATATATGTCATTATATTAGAGAGACTATACCACAATCTCGGAGATTATAATAATTTATAAAAATAAAACATCATCCATTTCATAATCCAAATTACAAGGAAGTAAAAAAATAAAATTCATTAAAAAATAAACATGCACAAGTGACTATTCACACTGACACACTATCATTCCAATGTAGAATTGTTTCTACCTATCCACGTGGTCATATATACACATCAAAAAAAATAATACAATGTATTAATGATTTTATTTCATCATAATGTCCAAACCTAATCCTAGTATCCAATCCTATCCCAGGTAAACTAATTCATGCTACAATAAGCCTCTTCTCAATTAAATCTATAAATTTGGATGAATTGTTGTGGGCCCATGTTTCATTTATTCCTATGAAATATTTGGCCACAATATGGAATGATACAACCGATGTGGTCATAAATGTAATTTTTGAATGTAGTGTATGTTCAATTGACATGTTTATCTAGAATAATAAATAATGTAACTGTAGAAATGAAATAAATAATAATTAGTATTGATACTCATGATACAATCATTACGCCCAATATCGACCCAAACATGCGTCATCTTGAACCGATGTGTCTCTATGTATTTCATAAAATATTCGTAAGCAATATTAGCTATATGGCTTATCCCAATGGATAATTACATCCCATGGTATTATATCTAAAAACCATATCCTAGGTAACTTCATATGAATCCGAATTACAATATTCCTAGATCAGATCCACATGAGAAAAACCATGGTGGTCAATATATTCTATGATGAATTTGGTAATATGGGGGTAAATTTCCAAATAAAACATTCTAAAGATAAAATAATGGTTATTTTCTACAGAATACCACATTGAAATAAAATACAAGGAAATTAAATATTAAATATATGATAACATTTATTTGAGTTTATAATGTAAATATAAATTTAAATAAATAATGAAAGGATTAGTATTTAAATTATTCATGTCTGTGCGATAATCGTAAATAATGCATTGGTTAAATGTAAATATAGGACAAAAAATATTTGTAAGTGGTTTGGATAATTCTGAATTTGATGACATATATCTATATCCCTCTAATTGAAAGATATGTTTGTAAAAATATCATGGTCTTAATGGATTCCTATAATTCAACCCTCATAATTTTTTCATGTGACTCCCTCTTTACTATCATCAATCATCATGTATCCCATCACACACTAGTGTGGAGTGTAAACCATTAAGTAATGGTGTATTTGGAATGGTATGTTTTCATTAGGAAAATATTTTACAAGACTCTCATAAATATAATTGGTGTAAGAGTGAAAAACTCATTAATAACATATTGAGAGAATGGTGAAGTGTATTTAGAGGATTTAGAAGTATGGTGTTTCTTGAGAGTAAATGAAAAATATATAGCGTCACTATTGATTCAATATTGAGAGAACTTAATAGGTGGAAAATATTACAAGGTGTCATGATAAGCCATCATGGATCCATGTAACTCAATGTATAGACTCTAAAGACGTTTCCAATCTTTTGTAATGAGGTGGAATGTCTAACCTATAATTGGATTCTAGATGGTCTTTCGAAAAATTATAAATATGCTATAATTTGACATTTTCCAATGAGACTACATTCTTAGTGGCCCCCATCAGGTAGCCAGTGGGCTACTGATTCTCGGATGGGGGGTTCACTATAGGAAAACCTCTATATCTGAGATGTTATAGGACAATTTTTGGAAGATTTAATTTGAACAAAACATATGCACACTTATTAGATACACTAGTTGGTTGGTTCTCTACCCCAGAGTATTTGATGGTTCTATTGTAAGAGAATATTTTTACCACTATTAAACATGGTATGTTGTGGACCTCTCTATGTAGATGATTCAACATTGATTTTAACATCTTTGCATATAGATTCCTCCAACCACTCTATATAAGTCTATGATTCATTTATATTTATTATAAGTAGTTTAAGAAGGTTGTGAGATAATACTAATCCTCCATTATGGATTTAATGGATCATTAAATTTCAATGAATTCCTCCACATTGAATTTAATAAAAATAATTCCACTCACTTAATTGAAAATAATAGATAGATAAGTGATTTTTTATTACGTTGAAAACACCAAGAGTTAGAGAGCTAAACAATTTTCCCCTTTTGTAGATCATAAAAACATCACCTAAAATGTTAAATTAATAATGAATGAATGAATGAATGGTATATCAGATAAATTCATGATATTATCATTTTATTCAATTATATCAACAATTATATAAATAAATAAGAATTTAAACAAGTATAAATATGAAAATAAGAAATATTACAAATATCCCCTTTTATAGAAAAATTTGAGAATGAGCGGGAAAAAATTTATAGAATTTAAAAAAATACTTCTCTGATTATAAGAATAAATTTTAAAAATAGCTCTTCCTTAATATTAGAATTATTTCTACCATAGTTATTATCAAAAATAGATAATCATGTTCTTAACAACATTTTTTCCTACCCAAAACTCCTCATAAATAATGATATATTGGAGCTCAGTCCATAATTCTACAGAAGTTTTGAGAACCCAATATGACCACATTCATTTATGCATGATTACCCCCTCCATATCTGATTTATCAATCCTTCTTATTAAATTGTGACTGGTCTACCTGTGTATCATGGACGGTGGACTCATAAAAATGAGTTTTTGACTCTGGGGTGTGCTGGTTCAGATCTAGTTTACTATTTATATGGAGGATGACATATTTCATAGGAACTATTACTTCCATGATGAATATACTATTAGAGGAGATGTTAGTTTGTTTGAAATTCATAAATTGCCCAAAAAAACCACATAAAGTAACTCTGTCACTTCATGTAAAAAAGTCTCCAAGAAGTCCATGATTGCATATGGGTTGATAGTAAAGTAGAAACTAAAATTATAGTAATGTATAATCAAACATATCATATTAATATTGCAAAAATTATTCACCACCTTTGAAATATGTGAAAAAAAAATTCCAGATAATCCATTGAGCCATCCATCAAAATCCTGCATGAAGACATAATTATTTTTCATTAAATTAAAAATATTGATTTATGAATGTTCCAAAAAAATTTGTGATGGAAGGGACTAAAACAAACCCATTGACTAGGTCCTTTACATGGACCCTAAACTACATGCATTGTAAAGGCCCCAAGACCTACTGTCTCGAACATTTTTCATAATGAAGTGACCCTATGCAGACTGGCTTCTCAAGTGGTTATACATTGTACATTCATGAGGAAGATCTTTGGTAGGAAGTGAAAATAACTTGTGTGTTAAGGGTAGACGTACAGTGATAATGGATTCAATAAATGATCAATATGAAACCATATATATTATATTAGATAACCATTAATATATAAAAATACTCTAAACATGTATTCATGATCCATGGTATAGGCTTTCTCTCCATACCTATTTTGGTGGCCTATACAGAAGACCTCCACAAACTGCCTACATGAATATGATAGTCTTTTCAGTGATTTAACTTAGGATATGAACCTCTCCATCAGATCAGATCCAAAATTGAGGGGGGGGGGTTGTTGAAAATGTGTTCCTTCAAAAGGGATGAAAATAATTGCGAAAAAATACTTCATGTATTTGATATGTTTAGATCCCAAATAAGTGTCAAGAGAACTCGCCTAAAATGGATATCTTTCAGACATCATGTCAAATATAAGAATAATATTATCCCCTGTATATAGAATTGAATGACCATACACCCCTATACAGAGTACCTATACATGTTACCTATGTCGGGAACCTACATATACCACCTACTTCAACTAGGCTCCCATCGGTTTTTATAAATAGGTCTTTCAATCTATTCATACAAGACACCATAACAATTGATGAATCATATACACTATTTTTTCATATCCCCTTCACCATATCCATCAAAAATCATTCTGATCACTCTCAAAAAACACTAGAGAAGAAGGAATTATGGGTATAATGTAATTAACATAACTCTAAGATCTAAAATACAAGGCACCTATGCATGGAATCCTTCCCCCTTTATTAGAGACCTAGATCTAGCATGTCCTTTCTCAAATTCAGGACCTGGATGAAACAATTCTAGGGACACATGAGGGAACCCGTGGTTCCTATATAAAAGTCTATGTAATGTGTTGTTTCCAAAGGGGATCGTCTCCAAAGAATTATCCACCCTTAGGAGGACTACCCCTTACACAAAGAACATACATATCCTACCAGGTCCTCGAATGCAAATCAATTTTTTTGGTCTCCAATACATTACCAAAATGAGACACCCTATATGTTCTCTTTTATAGAACAAATGGTAGGGATACCGTTCTGTTGGATATGTTATCTTATGGTGAACAAATATAAACCTCCAATGAATCCTATAGACATGAAATACCTTGGTGAGAGACACACTAGCATGTCCCCCATATGGTTATGAATTCCATTGGTAGGATTTTCCCCTAAACAAGACCTAAATGGGTTTTTGGGTCCTTCAGGTGCATGTAGTTATGCATACCATTGATCACAAGGACCCCAATCTTGGTGCCTGTGTTAGGGACGTCATAGTATCAGAAACAAGGGTTTAGACCATGTCCTACACTTACCTAATCTAAGGCCAGGACACCCCCCAGTTTCATGTGGGGATGGGGAGGATCATGATTTCATTTTACATTAAGGGTTAGTTGATTATAATTATCTCTTAACTAGGAATCGGGAACATGAGAAATATCATTGACTATGGACTCGTCCTTTTTTATGGTCCATATACATGTGGGTAGTGTAATATGACTATCCAGGATATGAAATGTCATGAGAAAAGAACATAAAAGCACTTTATTCTTCTCATATTTCCCCATTCACTTTCACTATCAGAAGGACATGTTGTTTTCATATATTCTACTTTCTATTTTTCTCACAACTTCCCATGAATCAAGTACTCTTAGAGGTTATATATGATCACAACATCTCCATGGACAGATCCATATCTCAATAAAGATTCCATTTCCATTTTATACTATCATCTTCAGTCATAGGTACTCCATAGGTGTGGGTCATAAATTCCATGTATCCATCTAAATGGGACACATTTAATGTGATAGAAACCTTCAGAGGGATTCCATTTTTTAGGGACCTCAAAAACAAAATTTTTTGTCTTCGATTCTGGTACAAATGTCATACGTAGGAAGCTTCCTTGATGTCCAAACCCCCAACAGCCCCAGCCGCACAATGTGTGCTGTTATTTCCATCTAAATGGTATTTGTGGGACACCATGTTTAAGTCCAACCCCAACAACCAAAATCTACATGAATTCAATCTTGTACACAATTCCAATATGGTCATATCATACCTAAGAGCTCATATCCCATTTAATTTATTTAATATATTGTAGTATATTCCCACACAAAATCATGACTAAGAACCTTTTTCCAAGAAAACCCTTCCATATGATGTTAAAATGAATGGTTTGGTCATAGTCACATGATATTAAAGGTATGGTGTGTCTAGTTAAGTGGATCCAAACTAATAGTTTATTATTCCACTCAAAATGATACATAGAAAGCCCATCTAATGGGTCTCATCCTAATATCAAAACAATTTCTATCCCCTGTATAATGAAAAATTCTATAGCACCCCACTATAATGATTAGAACAATTATCATAATAATTAACAAATAATGAATATATAATCTCTACAAAATGCGGTACAATCAATAGGGAACCTTGGATAAATAAATATGTCCATGTTGATAAAGAACCTAAGATACATATAGATGATTCAAATGTTTATACAAAATAATAATTGATTTTATGTTCAAGGTTGAGTCGTGTCATACATGGGAATTAATGAAAAATGGAGAAAATTTATTAGATATATAAGAGAGTAATTTAGTAGGAAATAGTACCCCACAAAGGTTGTGATGTTCCTGAACTCTCATACTCTAAACGAATATGAGTCCCTAATTAGAATTAGGACATTTATCAACCACTGCATGCCTTTATAATGTAGTTTCTTGAAACATCTAGAATTAGGGAACCATTTTCTATTTCCATCAACCTAACAAAATCCAATTTGAATCCATTTTAAAATAGTGAAGATGTTATGAAACATATGATTGTGAAAAAAATCAAAACCATCAAAATCAATATTCAAGGTATGGAGAATAATTATTTACCATTACGCTGATATATACCAAATCTATCATTTTCTAATAATTGAGTTAAAATTGGACTATTAATCAATCATATATTATATTATTCAAAGATTTATTCACAACCCCTTTTATATATCTCTTGGAATGTGAATATAAAACCTATATGTGAAATCATATTTATCTATAAAGCCATGTTGAGAAACTTTTTTGAATACCTCACCGATGGAAAACTACAGGACCCATTAAATTATGTATCATAGTTTTGTTCATTGGAGTTGGATATTCATTGAATACCTTTTTTATAAAAATTTAATCTATTATTTTACCCTCATAGATAATATTACTATTAAAATAATATTTCTTAAGAAATAACTCACAATTTATAAAATTTCATTATAATTCTTTTCCTATTAATGTATCAGGAATTATCTACACGTTATTATCTTGGATCACATATATTTTCGAGTACACCAACATATTAGAGATAAATGCCAAGAAAATATAACAATATATTCTATGAATACACAATAAAAAAATATTTTCTCTTAAATACCATCCTTACTCATAATTGATGATATTCAGAAGGAATGTCAACTTTTGAAAAACATCGAGCTTTGTGAAGTTGATAAAATAAGTATTAATTGTGAGGAATATAATAATCAATTTTTATTATAATAACATTGATTTACCTATAATTAATATTATTCCTCATAGATCCAACATTCTTCTTAATCAATAGAATAAGGGATCCAAATGGTGAAATAATATGGACAATTAATCCATTATCACATAACTCCTATAGTTGATTCCTTAACTACACTAATTCCATAGTGATTATTATATATGGATTAATTTATATAGTTTTAACATTAAGGATTTAATCAATGGATATTTAAACGTTACTCTCTAGTATATTTCAATTTATTACCTTTGTAATTACAATAATTTATTCATGTTAAATTAGTATATCCTCAATTTTAATAATAAATATTACATTTATAGTTTATTTATAATATTTTAATCCATGAATATAATTTTGATTCACCAACGAGGTTGGATAATGACATAAAATATATGATTAATTCTCCATTATATTGATAAGGAGTCCTGCATATTCATCACGAATCATTATTTTTTCTCATTATATATTTTTTCCTTATATTATAAAAGAAAATACATACCATGTATTATAACAATGCCAAACATAGATATAATAATAAATAAATTATATAGGGAATATTAATATTTCATAATAGGTAATTAATGAATGATCCTTGTCTTGCTGAGACTTTTAATATGAGTCATGTCCAACAAAAAATTTCTTACAGTGATAATGAAATATATAATTTTGTAGAAAATCATAGAAGATATAAATTAGTTTGAATATCCAAAATAAAATAAAGCATTAATACATTTATGTATATATTTAAAGTACTTACTACCAAATATTTATAAACTTCAAAATTAATTTTATTGGTCACAAAATATTTGTCATATTCCTTTAGAATATTATGTGGTAGGTTTTTTTGTTGCTTGGAATATTTATGGTATTAACTCCTCATTTCATTATATTAGAATCACTAGATAGTAGTGGTATATTTTTTTCATTTACATTCATTCATAACATGAACCTTATATTTACACTAATTAGAAACTCAAATTCCATTCATTATTTTTCTAGGATATTTTATTATATAATTTTTCAATGATGGAAATTACTTATTTATCTTCATAGTCATTTGTTTTTTAACTTATAATTTTTGTTCTACAGACCTTTTATATCCTTGATTTCCCTTAAATATAATTTACTAAAAAATTAATAAATTTTATTGATGTAACATAATATTATTTTTTCATGTGATGATTTTTAAGGATCCCATGTCCTTCTGAAGCTTATATTAAGAACTTATGATAAATTTTCAGTCATTATATCTATATTATGTATGTAATATATAGAATACTAGGATATAATTATAATCATATCCTAATAGTATACAACTAATTATTATTAATTTTCAATTATCTTACGGATCATTATGTTTATATTAATTCATTTCCCAAAAGGGAAATATTTGTAGAAGAATTGTACATTAAATTATATTAATTCTATATGATTTATTTCTCCATCCTCCCAAGTATTATGGACAAATTACCACAATTCTTAAACATCAAAATTTATAAAATATCATTCATTCATAACATTTAATGATTTATTGCATCATAAACCATGAAATATCAGTTCTTTGTCTTATCCCATTATACAACTACCACTTGATTAATAGATTAACTAAAGGATAGATTCTTTTGTATAATAAAATGACCTAATATAGGTGTATAATGTCCTTTATCATTATGTTACTCTGTATGAAAAATGTAATTACACATAAATAGTATAAGGCCCCAACCATAAACCATACTTAATCTTCTGTTATTACAAGATTACACATTGAGGATCTTTTCAGGTTTAGAGTTTTAGAGAATTAGATCATAAAACATGCATTACATTCCACATTTAAACAATGTGGTTACATAAAGATAGTATACATTTTTTCCCATCAACGGAAACATATTTAAAATAAAACATGTATTCTTTATTGAAACTTCCTTGACACTATCATCATATCATGTACCTTTCCCTTGACCTGTGAAAAACATTTCAAAAAACTTGGGATGAGAATAAACAGCTTAGTAACGGTTATAAAAAAAATGGAAGGGAAACATGAGTTCATATATACATAAGAATGAAATCATACTTTACCCATAAAACATAGGCACTTTAACATACCTCATCAAATCATGAATAAATCATAGAAATCATAAGACATAAAAGGTAACTTGAGGCATTCATAACATTCTTACGTAGGGAGTAACCCTATTAGTTACGTTTGGAATACCCACCACAGTATATTCCCTAAATATCTTCGAATAAACCTTAATGTTTCACTCCTTCATGTTACCCAATGCATTAGAGAGCTATATCGGGCTCACCCACCCTTAGTTTATCACGGAACCACCCGTCTTCATAATAATTCCCAAGAACCATAACATAATCGTATCACATAAAACATGCATCAAAGAAACATAAAATTTTCACTTTTCAATCACAAGATATCAATACAACACATTGATATAAAAACATTATGAAAACCATTTTCAACACCAGAATAAAAGAAAATTAAAACATTGTACTTATTTTTCTTTCAAAAAGAGGGTATGGCTTGTAGAGGAAGCCGAAACTCAAATAATGGTCACGACGGCGGAGAAGTCGTTTTCACCGCATACGTACGACAAAAACATTCCCTTTCGTCGTTTAGTAAATCGCTTCATATAAAAAAGATTCATTTTGGATAAACGTAAAAGTCAAAATGGGTTTATACACCTTATAAAAGAAAGTTGTGTATAAAAAAATATGCCTCAATGATTGGAGATTGAGATGATGTCCCATACAAAGACAGTATCCTTGGATTAAAGATAAATCAATTACATAATTATGTGTGACAAAAGAATACATGAAATATAAGTGGATATTAAGTGTAAAAAAATCAAAGTTTATTCACAGATATTCATAGAACGACATATTCAAGGAGTACAAGTTTATCTCAAAGAATCAAATTTGGGTTTAGAAGTTCCCGTGCAAAAATTTGACAGCCTAACGGCGTCACTACAAAATTCAGAAAATGAGTTGATGAGAGATAAAAGGGTATCTCATCACATGGACATAAAATATAAATCAATATGGATATAGAAGAACATATCCAAACATAATAGTTTGTGAATTAAAAGACGTAGCAAAAGAAGTCTTTTAAAAAAAGGAGGGTGAAAGGTTCCCTTACCGACATGGGTATCGTTCGAAACATACACCCCGTGAAAGAGGGAAAATAAAACATTGATGTAAATACTCATAAATGAAAGTATATTACACAATGAGTAAAATAATGGGCAGTACATACACCACTGAAAGGAAATTGTGGAAAATGTATCATAAATCTCACGGGAATAAAAGTGAGATGAAAAATCCCTTACGAAATCTCGGCAGCCTAACGGCGCCTCTTAAAACTTGAAAAATGGATTGATGAGATCAAATAGGGTCTCTCATAATATTAACACATAGTTTACAGAAAGAGGAATACAAAAGAACATCCCAAACATAACAAATAGGAGCTTAAAAGAAGTGACATAAATGAGAGTACTTAAAAAAAAGAGAGAGGTTAGATCTCTTACGAAAATTCGGCAGCCTAAAGGCACCACTCAAAACATCCAAAATGGATTTATGAGAGAGAATAGGGTCTCTAATCATTTGAACATAAAAATTATAGTAAGAGTAATATAAAATAACACCCCAATCACAAGAAAGATGAGCGTAAAAGGAATGACATAAAAGAGTGTACTTAAAAAGAAAGAGAGGAGTAGGATCCCATACCTCAAGTCCAACTTGTCTTGTTCGTTTCTTTATATTCCTGAATAACAAACTTTGGTAAATTTATAATTTCCTAAGGACCTACATTAGATATTACTATTCAGTTCATATCAAATATTATAATTTTAGAATAATTGTTTAATAATGTTATTCCATATTAGATGTTTTTGCCGATGTTTGGTACATGAGTCAAAAATGAACTTGTTTAAAAATGATTTCCCATGTAGTTATAAGTAAATAATTTCTAGAATAGTATTAATGATTGATATATCATATATATCCAGTACATAATCATTTTATACCATTCCATATCATTTTGTGATAAAAACGAAAAGCACCGTTCATGGAGACGGTAGGCCGTACGTACGCATGAACGCTACTTTCATTTTTTTCATTGTGATATTATTGTAATTAAAAATAAATTATATATATATATATATATTATAATTAAAGTATAATATTATGTTATATAGGTCACATATGTTCATTAATTTCATTCTTTATACATTCCATGTATTGCATGTACGAGTCACATCACTTGAGGGGGTGGTAGTCCACACTTCCTCATATGAAATTATCGCATTTACACAACATGAAAAGAATAAAGGTATGGTTTAAATATAAACTAAAGAAGAATATAGTAAACATAAATACCACATATATCATATATAAAATACAGTGACATCATAATGGCCACCTTTAAAGGTGTTAAAATAATATTGAACAATCATCATTTCGTGAGGCAGAAAATCACCAACCACAGAAACAGTATGTTCTTTAACCATTCCATGAAGGTGTGTGTAAGTGTAGCTCTAATAATTATTATAACAAAATCATACTATATTTACGATACTGGATTTTTTATAAAAGTAATGAATAATAAGTGTTTAGGGGGTTGGAGAAAACAAAATAAAACAAAAGGACTCAAATAAAGACATTACCTTAAAATCGGGTAACTCCCTTTGGTTTGAGCTCAAAGGCTTCCTTAAGAAGACTTCTGCCCAAAGTGAGGATTCAAGGAGTTATAGAGGGATGTGGAGAGACAAAATGGGTTGGGGTTGGCCGAGCCAAATGCTTTGGAAGTGTGTGAAAGGAGGTAGAGGTGGGGGCCTTTTATAAGAGGAGAGGAGGGGCACTCTTGGAAAGTAATCAAATGATACATTATTTTAGAATGAGTTTCGGATTTTAATGGTCCCCAATTGATGGGTTTCTAAGATAAGGTGATAAGGGTTCGAAATAAACCCATCCAATAGGTTTTGGATATGTGTAGGTCTTAGAATTTACATTATCTTTCCATTTTATTTAAATCGTTGAATAATGAGGTCATCGCTGCATCATCATGATGTCATAAATAATTTAATTTATTTAATGTCTAAAAACTATAAAAAATACTACTATGTAATAAATCTTTTCAGATTTCCATTACTATTTATAGTCAAAATTCTGACTTGTATAACCCCATGTAAAAATTGTTTTAGTAAAACAACTCATGTTTGGGTCATTTTAATTTTAACTTTAAATAAAAAGGTATTTATGTTCTTTTCCAACCAAAGTGGCTCCATATGGTCCCCAAGTTGACCCATGGATTTTCATGGTCGGCCATGACTCATTAAATGAGGGTAGGACAAGTGTCTAGGTCATTTCATTTTATTAAAACATTATTCTTACCTTAAACTACACTAATTACCTCTAATCGCGATTAAAAACATAAGAAGTTACTATTCACCAAAAAATTATTTTAATCCCATTGAACCACATTTTATTTCTTAATGAAAACCATGTATGTCAGATTTTTGAAATTCAAAACACAAATATGGAAAAATTTCATTTAAACGAAAAATCCGTTTTTATAAGTACCACTTAGTGGTTTCACTATTCATCACAAATTGAAGTTTTTCAGAAAATTTCCAAAAATTCACACTAAGATATATTTGATATTCCGAATTCAAAAATGATGCCTATTTTAAAAAATTAAAAACATATAAGTTGCATTAATTAATTTAATAATTAATTCTCGATGTCAAAACAAATAGCTTGTTTTTATGAAACATAATGTATCAATAGATTGACATTAGTTTTAGTCCGATTTCAAAGTGAAATTAAATCCAACGACCACTATTGGATTATATGGTAAAAATATATTCTAATTTCACTTTAAAACCAATTCAAAAGATAATCTTATCATATAAATAAATTAGATTAAAAAGAGGTTTTGAATTAAAATACAACATTTTTCACTATTCATTAAAAATTGAACTTTTCGAAAAAATACCAAAAATTTACAGAAAGTAAATTTTGATGTCCTGATTATAAAGAAGAATTTTATTTTGTCAAATATAACACATAAAATTGTCAAAAATTGGATTTAAAAGAGGTTTGCCATCAAAAGGTGGTTAATCGACCTTTTAATGAATATTAGAATGTTTACGCTTAAAATTGGATTCATTCGCATTTTTAATCCTCTAAAATTTATTGTAAAAAGTAAAAATATTTGAAAAACATATATAATCATTTTGTAGTTAGTTCTATTCATTCCTGCCATCACTACAACTAGGCATTAACTACTATTTAAAATAATATTATTTTATTATTAGAGTGCAACGTAAGATTTCAAAGGAACTCATTCTTGTGTATTGGGTAAGCCATCGAGCATAGCGTTCCATTTAAATTAATATTGACATTTTATTCAAAAATAGGGATAAATATAAAAATGTCATATTCTTTATTTACCTAGGGTGTTACATCCTTCACCCCTTTTGGGAATTTCGTCCTCGCAATTTTTAAAATTGGGCTTGGAAACTTTATTGAAAATCCCACATCAGAACAAGAGTCAGTAAAAAAATCACTTTAAAATAAAGAAAGATAGGTACAAAGGTCACCCGAGTTAACCCATACTAGGATTCCATGTATGAAAATATGGACATAGAGGAAAAAACAAAGGGTCATGTTCTGATGGAAGGTGATAGTAAACTTGTCTAGAAGAAAGTTAACCATAAGAAAATAACAAACATGTGATGGGTTATATGGTATTCGATTCCCCAATAGAAAAAGTTAACATACAACATTTTTGTTTTACATTACTTTTTATTGAGTAATTTATTCATAAGGAAACATAATTACATATCATGTTGACTTTCAACTTTTATTAGATTTCTTACACAAACTCATACTTTCCCCAAAAGACGAGTATTTAGGAAGACTTGTTCACATTAAGAGTACTATAATCAACTTCTAGAGGATCACCTAATCCACAAAAGAGAACTATATACTTCTGATATCCTTAGACCTTAACCAAAACCAAAACCAAAAAGGTTAGTACAAGCTCAGATAATACCCAAAAAGGATAATCCTTTAAAAAAACAAATCTATTCTTAATCTCTAAAATTTATCAATCAATACCCAAAGTTCAACAAAGACCATTCAATAAACAAATTGTCCATAAAATAATTCAATGTAAACCAAAATAAGATTGAAACCCAAATATTTGAAGGATTTAGTCACATAGTCTTCCAAGTTAAATCGTAACATTTATCTCCAAACAACATCAGTTGCTCCTAACGTCTCGTATTGAAAAGTAATTAACCTAATCACATATCATCCATGATGGGTTAATAAATTTCCATAGATAACCCAAAATCAACTTACCCTTAATTAATAAATCATCTAACTAAAAAGAATCAATCAAACTAACCAGGGAATTCACGCAGTCCCATGGTAGGCGATAAATATCAGTCGCACTTTGGTTGTGGGTTCGATTCCCGAACCTTTGTCCGATGCGACGGGTTGTCACACTGTCTGCGTGTTGTCATTTTTCCAAAACTACATAATTCTTAAAACATTCCCCAAAACAAGATAAAAACTTCAAAAATGATCATAACATATTTTAACCTCATGCTTATCTCATTCCTTTCATTTTCCATCATATCATAGAGTAACCCATAATTACCAAAAAAGTAAGGATCCTATAAACCCTAATGGTTACCTTAATAATTATTACCTGAACTTCCACATCGAGTTGTCCATCTCGTACATGATGCATTACAGGAAATACCAAGGTACAAGTGGTTGATCATGACTCCATGATAGTTGGTTTAGAACAACCACGAGTTTCCTTATTGAAAACGCCATTTCATCCAGTCTCTTAATCAGAGAAACACCACAGTTTCCTTCAAACCTATTCTCACTTTGGTGCCTGATAGATCCATCCATTCACTAAAAACAGAAATTTCAGTCTGATTATATCAAGAAAACCATCATGTACTAATGAGGAAGATAACCAATAAGATATAATTACTCATTCACTTTATCTAAAACTAGGACTCTTTCTGAAATCCTAACCATTATGGTAATGTCACTTGTGCTTAGAGAATACCCTAACCTCTAAAGTTATCTAAACCAACCTTTGATACCAACTATAATGCCCCAGCCATAAACCTTACTTAATCTTGAGTTATTACAAGATTACACATTGAGGATCTTTTCAGGTTTAGAGTTTTAGAGAATTAGATCATAAAACTTGCATTACATTCCACATTTAAACAAAGTGGTTACATAAAGATAGTATTCATTTTTTCCCATCAACAGAAACATATTTTAAATAAAACATGTATTCTTTCTTGACACTTCCTTGACACTATCATCATATCATGTACCTTTCCCTTGACCTCTGAAAATCATTTCAAAAAACTTGGGATGAGCATAAAAAGCTCAGTAAGGGTTATAAAAAAATGGAAAGGAAACATGAGTTCATATATACATAAGAATGAAATCATACTTTACCCATAAAACATAGGCATATAACATACCTCATCAAATCATGAATAAATCATAGAAATCATAAGACATAAAAGGTAACTTGAGGCATTCATAACATTCTTACGTAGGGAGTAACCCTCTTAGTTACATTTGGAATACCCACCACAGTATATTCCCTAAATCTCTTCGGAGAAACCTTAATGTTTCACTTCTTCGCGTTACCCAATGCATTGTAGAGCTATATCGGGCTCACCCTCCCTTAGTTTATCACACAACCACCCGTCTTCATAATAATGCCCAAGAACCATAACATAATCGTATCACATAAAACATGCATAAAGGAAACATAACATTTCCACTTTTCAATCACAAGATATTAATACAAAACATTGATATAAAAACATTATGAAAACCATTTTCAACACCATAATAAAAAAAAGTTAAACATGGTATTTATTTTTCTTTTAAAAAGAAGGTATGGCTTGTACAGGAAGCCGAAACTCAAATAATGGTCACGGCGGTAGAGAAGTCGTTGTCGCCGCATACGTACAACAAAAACATTCCCTTTTGTCATTTAGTAAAACGCTTCGTATAAAAAATATTCATTTTGGATAAACATAAAAGTCAAAAGGGGTTTATACACCGTATAAAAGAAAGTTGTGTATAAAACAAAATATGCCTCATTGAATGGAGATTGAGACGAAGTCCCATACAAAGACGATATCCAGGGATTAAGGATAAATCAATTACATAATTATGTGTGAAAAAAGAATACACGGAATATAAGAGGATATTAAGTGTAAAACAATCAGATGTTATTCACACATATTCATAGAACGAAATATTCAAGGAGTACAAGATTATCCCAAATAATCAAATTTGGGTGAAGGAGTTCCCTTCCAAAATTTTACAGCCTAACGACGTCACTACAAAATTCATAAAATGAGTTGATGAGAGGTAAAAAGGGTATCTCATCACATGGACATAAAATTTAAATCAATAAGGGTATTGAAGAACATATCCTAACATAATAGTATGTGAATTAAAGGGCATAACAAAAGAAGTCTTTTAAAAAGAGGAGGGTGAAAGGTTCCCTTACCAACATGGGTATCTTTCGAAACATACACCCCGTGGAAGAGGGAAAATACAACATCGATGTAAATACTCATAAATGAAATTATATTACACAATGAGTAAAATAATGGGCAGTACATACACCACTCAATGGAAATTGTGGAAAATGTATCATAAATCTCACGGGAATAAAAGTGAGATGAAAAATCCCTTACGAAAACTCGGCAGCCTAACGGCGCCACTTAAAACATCCAAAATGGATTGATGAGATCAAATAGGGTCTCTCATCATATTAACATAAAGTTTACAGAAATAGGAGTATAAAATTACATCCCCCAACATAACGAAGAGGATCTTAAAAGAAGTGACATAAATGAGAGTACTTAAAAAAGAGAGAGGTTAGATCTCTTACGAAAATTTGGCAGCCTAACGGAGCCACTCAAAACTTCCAAAATGGATTTATGAGAGAGAATAGGGTCTCTCATATTATGAACATAAAAATTAAAGTAAGAGTAATATAAAATAACATCCCAATCACAATAAATATGAGCTTAAAAGGAATGACATAAAAGAGTGTACTTAAAAAGAAAGAGAGGAGTGTGATCCCTTACCTCAAGTCCAACATGTCTTGTTCGTTACTTTATATTCCTGAATAATAAACTTTGGTCAATTTATAATTGCCTAAGGACCTCCTTTATATATTATTATTCAGTACATATCGCATATTATAATGTTATAATAATTGTTTAATAATTTTAGTTCATATTAGACGTCTTTGCTGATTTTTGGTACATGAGTCAAAAATGAACTTGTTTGAAAAATGATTTCCCATGTATTTATAAGTTAATAATTTCCAGAATAGTATTAATGATTAAAATATCATATATATCCAGTACATATTCAATTTATACCATTCCATATCATTTGGAGATAAAAATCAAAAGCATTGTTCATGGAGACGGTAGGTCGTACGTACGCATGAATGCTACTTTCATTTTCTTCATTGTCATATTAATGGAATTAAAAATAAATGATATATATATATTATAATTCCAGTCTAATATATTTGTTATATAGGTCATAAATGTTCATTAGTTTCATTCTTTATACATTCCATGTATTGCATGTTCGAGTCACATCACTTGAGGGGGCGGTAGTCCACACTTCCTCATATGAAATTATCTCATTTACACAACATGGAATGAATAATGGTATAGTTTAAATAAAAAATATAGAAGCATATATTAAACATAAATACCATATATATATCATATATAAAATACAATGATATCATAATGGCCACCGTTAAATTTGTTAAAAGAATATTGAACAATCAACGTTTCGTGAGGCAGAAAATTGCCAACCACAGAAACAATATGTTCTTTAACCATTAGATGAAGGTGTGTGTAAGTGTATCTTGAATAATTTTTATAACAAAATCCTAGTATATTGAAGATACTGGATTTGTTAGAAAAGAAATGAATAAAAAGAGTTTAAGGGGTTGGAGAAATCATAATAAAACAAAAGGACTCAAGTGAAGACATTACCTTAAAATCGGGTAACTCTCTTTGGTTTGAGCTCAAAGGCTTCCTTGGGAAGACTTCTGCCCAAAGATAGGCTTTAAGGAGTTAGAGAGGGATGTGGAGAGACAAAATGAGCAGGGGTTGTCATTTTTATTTTAACTTTAAATAAAAAGGTATTTATGTCATTTTCCAACCAAAGTGGCTCTATGGGGTCCCCATGTTGACCCATGGATTGTCTTGGTCAGCCATGACTCATCCAATGAGGGTAGGACAAGTGTCTAGGTCATTTCAGTTTATTAAAACATTATTCTTACCTTAAACTACACTAACTACCTCTAATCGCGATTAAAAACATAAGAAGTTACTATTCACCAAAAAATTATTTTAATCCCATTGAATCACATTTTACTTCTTAATGAAAACCATGTATGTCGGATTTTTTAAATTCAAAACACAAAGATGCCAAAATTTCATTTAAACGGAAAATCAGTTTTTATAAGTACCACTTAGTGGTTACACTATTCATCAAAAATTGAAGTTTTTTCAGAAAATTTCCAAAAATTCACCCTAAGCTATATTTGATATTCCGAATTTGAAAATGATGTCTATTTTAGAAAATTCAAAACATATAAGTTTCATTAATTAATTTAATAATTAATTCCCGCTGTCAAAACAAATAGCGTGTTTTTATGAAACAAAATGTATCAAAAGATTGACACTAGTTTTAGTCCGATTTTAAAGTGAAATTAAATCCAACGGCCACTATTGGATTAAATGGTAAAAATATATTCTAATTTCACTTTAAAACAAATTCAAAATATAATTTAATCATATAAATAAATTAGATTAAAAAGAGGTTTTGAATTAAAATACAACATTTTTCACTATTCATTAAAAATTGAACTATTTCGGAAAAATACCAAAAATTTACACAAAGTAAATTTTGATGTCCCGATTCTAAAGAAGAATTTTAATTTCTCAAATATAACACATTCAATTTTCAAAAATTGGATTTAAAAGAGGTTCGCCATCAAAAGGTGGTTAATCGACCTTTTAAAGAATATTCGAATGTTTACGCTTGAAATTGGATTCATTCGCATTTTTAATCCTCTAACAATTATTGTAAAAAGTAAAAATATTTGACAAACATATATAATCATTTTTTAGTTAGTTCTATTCATTCCTGCCATCACAACAGCTAGGCGTTAACTACCATTTAAAATAATATTATTTTATTATTAGAGTGCAACGTAAGATTTCAAAGGAACTCGTTGTTGTGTATTGGGTAAGCCATCGAGCATAGCATTCCCTTTTAAATTAATATTGAAATTTTATTCACAAATAGGGATAAATATAAAAATTTCATATTCTTTATTTACCTGGGGTGTTACAAATAGAGTAATATTTCTAAATATTTCAATGATCTAATGTTCACCAGTAGATGTTGTATTGGCTTACTTTGGCAGGAAATTTCATAAATAGACATGAGTATTCATATAATTCATTGATCCATGATAAAATTTAAAAAATTTATTGTAATGTATTAGCTCATAAATGATAGAATTATTAATCATAATAAATATTTTTAATTATCGTGGAATACTGAACAAAAATTGAAAATTTATGAAAATTTAATATCAAAATAATAAACCTGGTTTCATTGGGATTTCTTTAAAACCTAAAAATGTTTCTAAATAATTAAAATTTTATTATAATAAAATTGTCAATTAACACAAAATAATAACTTGAAATTGTCAAACAATGATTTTAGTTTAGGTTCATTCACCATCCACTATAGTATTATGTGAGATATATTTGACCAACTCTTGTCAATGTTATCACCATAGATGCAGAAATGAAAAACCAGTGTCAACTGTTTGTATCCTTATCAATGAGTAATACTCAAAAACCATATAATCTCTATTGTATGCAATTTTTTTTTTTAATTTTAGTAAAATTAGATATATCCTAATAGTATATCATAGGTTTATGTTCCGAAAAATATGTTTTCAAAACTATATTTCCAATGTTTCTACTAATTCTGCTTAGATAAAAACAATTAGAAAACCAACTATAGTATCCTAGAGACATTTTCTACATTATTACATTATCATAATACATTAGGTATCAAATCAGAAAGGATCAACCATTTTATTAGTCTTGAATAAATGGATATAAAAATGTTTCTATTATTTTAATGAAAAAAACACATAAATGGTAATAAAAAAGAAATGATATGTATTTGGGAAATTTATTATATGATTACACCTTCATATCCTATGGAATTTATAAAAAATAATGGCGATAAAAAATACTCATTAGGGGATACATAAAATTGAAAATTTCTAGACTAAATAAGGTATAATCAATATGTGAGGGTATATAATTGAAAACAGATCTGATGTAATCAATATCTAGAGAATGTAATGAGTCTAAGGATAATATAAATTTAGTAATATCATAGATAATAGTTAGTGAATTATCAGATAAAGAAATTTCTATGATTAGATATCTTGATATCATACATCTTGATTTATTTACTGTCATTAAAATTTTCTATGTGATTTTAATCGACGAGTATGTATACACAAAAAAATGAAATTAATATGTTTGGATGGCTGGTTTGTCTTCTAAGACATGATGATGTTTTAAGGGTACATCTATAACCAAATCCCACCTATCAAAACATGTCCAATATAATGTTTTTATATAAAATTATCATTTTAATTCATAAATAATATCCCTTATCTATAAATATATGTATTTATTAAGATATAAAATATATTAATATCACACAATCAAATAAAAAATAATTTTTAAAATGGTCTAAGGAAATGGTATATAATCATGGAAATAATAATATTAATGACAAAATGAATATGGATATTTTGGGGAAATTTAATTTCTAATGAAATTTGATCATAAGAATGTGAATGTTTCAAGATAAACTTCTGGATAAAACTATAATTAGAGGAATCTATGGCCATAAATTAATCCAAAAAATATGTATTATAATAAATTAATGTCTGCTAGATAATGAAAGATAATGGGTGATAAATATAAAATTATTATTTCTATAATATTTGTACTGGTAAAACCATTGAAAAATTATAGAAGAATATATATATCATATAAAATTTATGGAACTGAGGAATATTTAGATGATGTATATGTTTAAAAGAAGACATTACCTTTAACATTTTACAACTAATGTTAAATGAAAACCATTTATAAAATATAAAAATGATTAAATAAAAATATGGTTGAAATAAAAGGATAGCATAAAATTTAATTAGGAATTTTTTTTCAAATTTGAAGGTTTTTTAGACAATTATGATGCATATAGGTATGGAAGTAAAATATATCCGACAAAAAATTCATATAAGATTGGATTTTATTTAAATAATTTCATTGACTGAATAATGATATAAAGTGTGGGAAATTTTATATAGAATAATTAAACTACTTAAATATCTCTTGGATATGAAGATAGTATAATTTTTTTAAGGGTATGGTATAAGAATATTTTAATGTATAATTTAATAATCCAAAAAATGTGATTGAAAAATAAATTTTTACCTCTTTATTAAATTTTAAATTGTAATTTATTGAAATATAAATATTAATTTGATACATTAATAATAATTAATAATTATATAATGATGTTAAAAACATCAAATTTGATTTATGTAGAACATATAAAATTTAATAGGTTCATAATACCTTATATATATCTGAATGGTGTTGAAATTGAGACGAAAAGCTGTACCGTAAGATTCCCCATAGTTGAATGTTATTTTTCTGTTGTATATTAATTTATAAATGTTTTTATTTTTTAAATGAATCATTTTAAAATTTTATTAGAATATATTATTTACTAATAATTTTTTATCTCCCTTTCTATAAAAATATTCGATTATAAGCATTGTTTCATGTATTAACTACTTTGTTTTCTAATTTATTTAGAAGTGGTTATTCCATTAATTATTCCAAGGATATAGTTACATAATATACCAAATTATATTAATAATATAAATAATATATTTATTCAATACATATATTTTATTAATCCTTCCTAATTTTTATATAAGGAAAATGAATCGCATGGCTTTGTGGATATGGTATGTCATAAGTACACAAATGTCATGTCGTCATTTCATAGTGGGTGAAAGGGTAAGAAATATGATGATAATTTTATTTTCCACAATCAAAATCATGTTCTATGTATCATTTATACTCATTATTACCACCATTATGAGGATCCTTGTGAGTCGGTGATAGAAAAAAATGAGATCAATTAATTAGGTGGTAGTTCACCATACACAAGAGAGATGACTTTTTCCTATTTGATGCCATTGGATATTGATAAATATCAGGATATAAATAAATAAAATATTAGTATGAGGTACAAATTGGTGATTTTATCTTGGGAATTTTGGGACATAATTTATGTTAGAAAATTTATAATTAAAAAATAATGTGCTTCGTTAAGATAATTACCTTATCTTTTAGAAAAATAATTTTGATGTTTTTTATGGAACCTAGATATGTTGTTATAAGAATAATTTAACCTATAAATTTTTTTAAGGATTATTGGGTTTATATTTTGGCTTGTTTTGTAGTTAAGTTTCTAATTTTTTTTGAGTAAGTGAAGAGAGAAGGTTTTCTTTTACAGTTGAGGTGTGTAGAACACCATTAAATATTAAAATGTTTTAAAATATAATTATGTCACATTATAGACCAATGTTCTATAATTAATCATATTAAAAGTCTATAAGGTAATGGAAAATAAAAAAATAACTAATGTGGTTAAATATTTTTTAGGGCTTTTTAGAAATAATAATTTTCAATTAAACACTCGGTAAACTTAATTTGACTTTAACAACAGTAACTAATTTTTTAATCTTTTAATATTTATTATAGTACAAATTATGATAACATTATTACCTAATAATAATATTTTTAATTGAAAACATAGATTGAATTTATTAAATTCAATTCATAAATTTTAAAGAAATTAATACAATAAAAATCCCATAAAACATGATGAACAACTGCTTTAAAAGAAATATATTCTTCAGATATTAGATAATCTAAAATTAACTATGTAACAATTAATTTTAATTATATAGATTTAAATTTAGATTGTTATTTTAATAACCTATTCCTTTCAGGGAAATCATTATTTATTAATGGATATTTTAATTAATTAAATTATAATTTCATTTAATCATTTAAATACTGTTTTTTGAAAAATATCCATTTTTATATTAAAATTATCTTCTCACAATATATGTCAAATGGATATTATTAATAAATGGTTAATTACACATAATATAAAAAATAATAATCATGAAAAGGTAGAATGGTTAAATTTTACATTTTCAATTAACCACAAATTATTATAAATTAATTTAAAAATTATTTTGAAATAGTAAGTTAAAAATTGATATTCATCCAAGAAAATTGACATTGTTTTTCTAGTAAATATAAAAGTGTGAAGTTTATTATAGTTTTATTAAAATTGAATTTTCACTTTCTATAATTAATGCTCTATTTTCACAAAAAAATTGGTCAAACCTCCAATTAATGACATTTTCTAAAAATTTTCAGGAACATCCACCAAAACACTATCACTATAACTTGATATTGTAACCATAACTCCTAATTGTTTCTTAATATAATTAAAACAAGTAAAATGAAGTCCTAACCCAAATCATGTTGGAATTCTATAGTTGAGTGACTAATTGACCAAAACCACCACCATACTCGTACAATGAGCCCTTAGACATCATTGATCGGACACACCTAAGATCACAAAAAAACTATCCCAATAAAAATTCCAACATGTGGGATATGTCCAACAACTTAAGATAATTCTAAAACTTATATTCAATGTTGAGTCAGATATAATAAAATATAATTTCTCACAAGAAACCAAGCATTAATCAATTTTCCATCAAATGGGAAAACAATAAATGACAACCATTATATGATAAATTCAATATATGTAATGCTCTATGCATTATAAATATATTGAATCTATATTAATGTACTAATCAAAATATATCAATATAAAAATGGATAACTCTACACATATCCTGGAAACTGGAAAAATTATCTACATCAATCATGAAATATTATTCTATGATGACGGTTATTCCTTGGAATAATATACTTTGAAACCATCACCATATGAATTATATTATACTAATATATATGAAGATACACATTATTGTTGATCATCACACATGTGTCACTCCTCCCGATCCACCCTTACCAATTATGTCAGCACCAAAACAGTGTTGTCCTCAGTGCCAATTTTCATATAAGAAATGCCTCTCATTTACATCAAATCCATTAGTAACTAATCCCACAATAATTTCATCAAATAATTTATCCTTGGATGTCACATGAATTTTTACCAATCTATAATTAAATATATATTATGTGTAACCATTTTGAAGAAACTCAACCTCGTCGGAAAACCAATAGTGTATTCTCTTATACCAAATGATTATAGAACCTAGAACATTATCTATTGAGTTTCATATCATAAATCTTCTAGTCACATGATAAATTTATTAAAATTTTCATGGATTGAATAAAAACCAAATCACTATCGGTTACAATCATCAAAATATATATATCACACCTATACCATAGTCAACCATATGACCACCCACCGATTCTAGTGTCATATCCAAAACCTATCGCATTGTTCTATGCTCTCATTATACCCTTGAAATATGATATAGAATCAAACGAGAAATGAACTTGACTAGTTATTACCTCCAAAATGAAAAAATTTTACATAAATAACAGGTGTTTATCCAATAAAAAATGACAAGTAAACTCAAAAGAATATACTGTATCTCAGGTAGTACCGAACATTCAATTATCTAAATAACATATATCTACCCAAGATTCCATCCTCTATTCCACTCAAAACATGGAATAAATATTCTCTTAGGATACCCTCATAAATAATGTCCCATATCAACTATATCACAAGGATCAATAATATCTTGATCTACATCTAGAATATCTTGGAAGATCCATATAAACGATAAATCAAATCTCAAATAAATCATAGATCATTGAGAGTACCTATCTATTCCCATAATATAAATTACATTGAATCTTATATTCGAAAATAATATTACATGGTATCACATGTATGTATAAACATATTGGTCATCACTATCCAAGTCAAATATAAATACTATGCATGTTATTTCCATTTGGAATCCATATACGGTACTACACTGTGAGAATAATGATCTCATATATGCATTTATATATATGTAATATCATTATTTCATAACGATCTCTATATGGAATTAAATTTTCATATTTTCATAGTAATTTAATATTTCACAACGAACCTATTTGAAAAAAATATCATAAATCTGGTTATTGATAATTTCTAAAATTGAATTCAATTATATTGGGACGTGTATCATAAGAAACCACTATGGGTGCATCAATAAAATATCTTATTCCTGTAACATCCTAATATGGTTCTTATACATAACATACATGAGATATTACAAAGAATTAATCACATAAAATATTTCAATAGATACAAATAACATGTATTTAGATGAAAATAATTTTTTTAACATTGTAGAGATCCAAATCAAGGTTACATGGGAAAAACCATATAATTTTTTTTACAATTTAAAATTTTGAACCCTGACTATAAATGATATCAATCACATATTGAACACATAAATAATTTTAATCATATTTACAAAATATTATGCACAAACATTCGCCTCTTTCTAAATGATTATGATCAAAACCCATAATAAATCATAAAAATACAAAACACATGTGTGTCATGTTTAGTTATATAATCCATATCTAAAATCAAAAACAAAGAATATAAATTACATCTCTTAGTTATACCAAAATTCTAACTGGGAGAGGTGATTGTGACAGACCAATAATATATCCATTAAAACTATAATAATTTTAAATTTCACATTTCTACCATCTACCATGATATTAAGATAAAAATTGAACTCCCATACACTTTATGGTATCAGTCTTCTAAATGATATGACAAGACATTATAAAATTCATTATCTGTGTATACTCAATTGGTGATTAGATAATATATTCCATTTGGATCTTTGGTGAGCCTCCCTGTTCGGAATGTTCTATCGACTAGTAGTAGTGGTATAGGGTGCTATTATAGGTAGACTATATATACATACAAAAGTACACAATAATAGATAAAAAACGACACAACATCTATAACATAAACCTGAGTTAGTGGAAGTAGTAAACAAAATATTTTTTATTAAATTAATATATAGAAATAAGAATTCTAAAAGACTCACACTCTTTCAAGTATACAATAATGAACGTCCATAAGTCCTATCACATATATAAATAAACAATGTATAACTGGAACTAGGTCAGTTGGGTCATCCCAAATCCTCATCTTATCCTACACCCCAATATGTTTTAATATAAACAACTCAATATAGTGGAATTAGGACTTCTCCCAACCCAGAACTATAATCATTAAATGGTTTTTGGTAACCTATGTTCCATGGCCTCCCAAGAAGGTCATGATTACAACTCATTATGTAACTACCCTCAACATCGCTTATAAAACATATAATACAGTGTTTGTTCATTTGAAATGAACAACTATGTAAATAAATTGATTAATTATGGAATAATAAATAAATGACCATTTTTTATATTTTCTAGTTCAAATATAGAAACCAAGTATTGAACCAAACATTCTTTGGATAGTGTTGTGTTTTCTATGAGAATTTAATAAAAATATCCCAACCAATCTAAGGAGGAATGAAAAATTCATTGGAAAATTTCCTTGGAAATATAGTAATAATTGTTTTCAATTTTTTATCCTTAGAAACATAAAAAACATCCTGATATTATTAGACATAAATCAGATCCATATGATGATATACTAGGTGATTAATATTCATGATGATCATCACCAATTCATAGTAGGAAATCCTAGGAATTGCATTTTAATAATCTCTAAGCCAATCACTATGAGGAAATCCTAGTCAATCAAAAATAATCTTGCTTCATATCCAAACAGCATATTGTAATATAGGGAGTTACATAGTCATCTTACTTAAGGAAAATTCTATAATGTTACTCTTTGGAAATCAGTAACCACCATCATTATCGTTAAACCCATTGAGGTAATATTGATAGTTCTATAGTTTTTAGGCTATAATACAACCTCTATGAGGTAATCATTTGTAATTTAAAATCATCTACATTAATAAATGAATCCTAGGAGTTAATCATGATAATTTCATAATATAAATCTTGAAGTCTCAATCAAAATATAATTTTGATGGCATATCCTTTATTTAAATACATATCATACATTTTTTTGTAGATCCAGTATCATGTCATATAATAAATCATGATGGGGTTTGAAACCAGCTGAAAACCATCTAACAAATTTGATGTGAACCACTCAACTACATGAAATAATATCATAATATTTATAAATGATTGAAATAATGGTTTTTGGTAAAAAGGTGACATCCACAATCATAACTATTCACTTTAAAAACACACCATCTCTATTGTCAATATTTCCATGCGTCATATACTAGGTTCGCATGATCACATCATTACAAAAACAACCTTTAATGGGATAATACTACTCAGAATAATATCTGGGGTAAAAATCATCAGTTAATGGTAACATGTATCTTAACACTATCACGATTGTTGTATGAACTCTCCAACCTCATAAGGAAAACCCCAATGGTGTCACATATGATATTTTGAATAAATATTATCTCAATACTCATGAATCTCTAGCTCAAACAAAATAACCAAAAAACTACCCATTTACCATATGTATACCTAAATAGTTAAAAACATCTCATGTAGGGATGAACACACACCCCTAACACTTACAACTTGGAAAAATACTTCAAGGAATCCAAAGGTTATCACATGGTCTAACCATGGTAACAATCTAAATATTACACCCTCTTATATAGGGATGTTTCTAAGAATACAACATTATAGAAGAAATATTATGTTCACATAATATTAATTATACAATTATGGGTCTATGTGCCACATTAAATACATTTATATTCAGTAACTCAATGATCAGTGTTCATGGAAATCAAGCTACTAAAAAAGGTACCTTCATATCCAATAGAACATTTTTTAATGGATAAGCCATTAATCTTAAACATAAAACATTATTTATTGTAAATGGTAAATATACTATAGTGTAAAAACCAGACATATCACATGTAATATATATATATATATATAAGTGCACACAATTTATGTATTAATTGGGACTTTCAACAACCTAATAAAGTTATTCTTTTTTATCTCCACAGCTTGAACATCAATTTCGAGGATTATCCCAGAATTATATCAACTCCTGACTTTATATCTGAAGGAATACCATTCTATCACTAATAATAAAAAATATATAACTATTTATTCAATTCTATTTATATCAATTTATAATTTTATTCCCTTCTGAAATAGGCATAATCACGTAAAAATCATTGGCTGACCTCAACACAATAATATAATAACCAACATTATTACATTTTTTCATGGCATGTTCTTGGTACATCCAAGATTAATGTCCCAAATAGTAGGCTCTGATTCAATATAAAACTTCAATAATTTGTTTTGGAAAAACATAAATTAAAACCTTTTGTTGTGAAATTAATCTTTAAAAATGATGTGTAATGATCTCTATATATTATCTCTAGACATCCTATATATATGGAATGAAAATTCCCAATAATATTTTCCTAATTAAACCATTCTTAGAAGTAAAATATGTTAAAAATAATCAAAACCATTAATGATATCATAAATGAATAATGGTATGTTTTATAGTGAATCATCCCTAGTGGAATAAAGAGATCATAGGGAAGGATAGTATTAGGTGATAGAAAAAATCCTCTGTTGGTCGCCAATAACCCCAACAAACATATATCATGAAATAAAAAAATAAATTTTGACCCCAAGTATTTAAAAATATACACGATAAATATCTCATGAATTTAATATCCCTTCGTAATAAGGAATATCCGTCAAAAAGTTCATTTATGGAATAAAATTTTTTTTAATCAATTATATCCTTGAGGTATAGGGGTTTCACAACTCAATTATCCACAATCATGGTGTGAACCCCATCATTGAAATTTTAAATGGTTGTAGAACACTTTAATATGACATCAATGACACCTTTACCTTCACTGAAACTCACCAAAGAACCCATATAACCATCTGATTCTTTAAATGCATTTAAAAGACACCTCTTAATATGTTCTAGCCAACACCATAGGGATCTTTACATCATTTCAACAAAAATACAAAACTGATAATATTTCATATGGAATTAAAACCCTAAAACTGATTCATTTTTACCATATTTATAAAGTAAAATAAAACACAATTCAATATCATAACATAATATGACCTAATGACAATATAGAAGAAAAATAAATCAATTTTGATACTTGTAACTCCTAAAATAAATATAGGATAACAATGAAGTTATCTTTAAAAAATAATTCATACATTCATTCGTTATATGATAAATATATACATTTGTGTAGGGAGGGTGAGAAATACAATGAAAATATTTCAATACCAACAATAATGAACTTTGTGGGGGGAAACCCCCATTTCATCTCTAGGACACCATAGGGATGCCAGACCTGAACTGCCTCTAACAGCGATGTAAGTAAATAAATAATCATTATATAAATCTATACATTATATAAGTTTTTGTGATAAACATATAAATAATTATTTTATATATACATTATAATTTACTCTATTATTTTTTATAATCCATAATATATATATATCAACACTAATTTACATCTAACATGAATCGTTCTTATTATAATTTAATATAAAAATTAAATTAAATGTGAAACATTTAAAATATAAATATCATATACATAAAATATTCATATATTAAGTAAACATTGAAAATATCCAACATTTAATATTATTTAATCCATGTTCAAATCAATTATCACAACACTGTTATTTGGCTTACATAATTTTTTGAATAACGCCGTTGATTTAAATATTTTAAATTAAATATTTTAAAAAATTTAAAATAATTAAAATTTAAAATCTTTTATAGTTTGACTTATTTTTCTAATTTGTAATCATTTTATAAATTAAAATACAAATTTCTATAAAAATATTTAACATCCAAATTTTCTATCATTCGATAGAGATAGATAGTTATTTCATGTTAACCTTAGATATTATAGATTATATATTAAAAATGTGTTTCATAAAAAAATTATTATATAATTAATTATAAACACATTATGATTAAATAATATTCAAAAAATATTTAATTAAATAAATATTTTCAAATAAATATGTTGAAATAAATATCTTCATAATTTATATTAAATGTATAAAATACATAAATTAGTTAATAATTTAATTTTATAAAAATGATATGTCCTATTATATCAAACACTAAAGTATATTTATATTGTAATCTAAGATGTACTAATAAACTTATATCTCAATTTATGATTTACACACAATGAAACTTAGAAAAATAAATTAGTACAAACATTCTTATCTACAGATTTAAACATATCATGGACAATAATATATCAATATCCTATTACATAAATGATTTACATAAAAATAACGGATTATTTGTTTCTAAAATGTTCGATGATATCCTTGTGATATTTCATTATATGATATAGAGTAATATTTTATGATAGTAATCAATATTTCAAAGGTTATACTATGATCTATTTCAGACAAGAAAAATGATTTCATCATAAAAAAATATTAAAAATATGTTACACTAATATACAAAAAAAACAAAATGGTTACACTACATAACATATTCTGATATCCAATATCATACAAGGTGATCCCCAATACAACTTAGGATATCACATATCATTAAACAAGACATAGTAAAATACTAATATAACATTAAATGATTTCAAATAACATAATTGAAGACATATTGTAATTTTTATATCAATTTTAATGACATCAAATTAAATTTAAAATATGATATATTGTTTTATTAATTACTAATATGATTTTGAAAATCATGAAGCATGTTGAAAATCTAATATCACTGATGGTGACATTAGATATTTCATATTAACATGTCAAATATAACATTTACAAGAAAATATAAACGTAGTCCATTGTCTCAAATTATTATTCTATAGAGCTATTTATTTTTAAAATGAAGATATTGAGTACAGATCCACACTTTCTTATCATTCATGTGTGAGAGTTCCTATGAATTGATTAAATCTTTACCCATTTCTATGATACCACAATTGGTTAGATAAAATCTATTATATTAACACATCAATAATGAAATCTATATGAATCATTAAAAGAACTATATTGAAATAAATATTTAGTTTATTAAACTCTTTTCATCAAAATTTATTCTCCTATGAAATAAGGGATAGTTCAACACCAATATTATGAGAGTATTAAGGTGTTGATCAACTATTTATCTTTTCATTGTTACCACCAATGGACTCTTGTTGGCCCATAAGGTGTTGATAGTACCTATGAGTTATCATTCATATAATTTAGAAAATGAACATTATATCTAGTATCTACACTAGTGTAGATAATGGGTAAACTATTGTTAAACCAATATAAATTATTTTTATGGAATAAAAATAGAGAAATTAGAATGACGGAAACATGGAACCACTAATTACTATGAAATAACCATGAAATTAAATTTTTATTCATGTACTAGTGAATAAAATTTAATAATCTATAAGTAGTATCATTGTTATCTTTGGGTCTAATAGAATCATTGGTCATGTAATTCACCCTCTAACTCAAAAGGGTACAATTATTATTGACAATTACATATGATAATTTTTTAGATGGTCAATTCAAAACAATATTTATATATAACTACCCAAACCCACACAATTATTATGCATAGATAAAATAAATTAGTAAATGAAGAAAAAATTATATATTACCTCAGTACAGAATGTCCAGACATGAAGTGAGATGAATTAATTATAATAATAATGTAATACAAAATAATCTAATATTGATTAATAAAAAATAATAATTTCACTAAAGTCTCCCACTCCATTACACTATATAGAACCAATTTACTACCTCCACATTCTGGACATGAGAATGATAATGAATAAAAACATACCCTTTTTCAACCTATAAATAAACCACAAAGTAAGATGACAAATAAAGTAAATTTATTTTAATGATGGGTTACCCTTTCTGAATTTTCCTTAATATATAGGTATAACACCACCCTTGAATCCCCTTGTATCATCATATATAAATAATAATTAATTTTAAACCCCATCAACATTTATGTAGCCCTCAAAAAACTAAACCAGTTTCCACATAATATTCAAACATTACATTCTATAATATATTTCAGTAGATATTTATTTACGTTTAATATTTTATTACCAAAATTTTTTTAAGGTATTAAAAACACAACTGAATCTTATGAATTTCTTTCAAACAATGTTAGGAAACTTCCATGTGGATATAAAACATGAGAGAAACTGATTTATCTAAAAAAATTTAATCACATTATCCATGTATCCTCTAACCACAACCTCGTAGATACAATATTTTCAAAAAATTTAAATTATAGGTTAATATCTGTTGTTTGGAACTATTGATAATGATTGTCAGGAGGAAATCTCTCATTTGACCACGACATAGATTTTATGTCCTTATAATGTGGAAATTAGCATGCAAATCTAACACTTCTCAAAATAGAAACCCACTCCCCCATGACCAATTTAGTTGGATTTAGTCGGTAGTATCCTCATGTATTGATCATTGTCAAGTGATTCACTTAAAATTATTAACAATTTATCTTTTTTTAAATCAGCCTAAAATGTAATATTCCTATTATATGTGATGAGAGTCACCATTTCAATCATCATTTATCTCCATAAAACTCATAAAACAAAGACCCATGTGAATCAATGTCATTCTATAAAGGGTAATATTATGTATAATAATTAATTTAGGTTAATTGGGATGTCAAATCCATATATATACAACCACTTTATTGATCTCCAAAATATTTATCTATAGAAATAATCATTACATATTATCCCCATATATTGATAAAATTCCAATTTTGAACCATCAAAAGGACTCTAATGTATAGGCTATCAACATTTATTTATGATATAAATGTTTTCCAAAATTCCACCTTCATCCCATATTCTAAATATTCTCCAAAAAATAAAAAATCATATATTCATAAAAATAAATTCTTTTTTATAATATCATTTGAATAATAAAAATTTGGATGAATAATTAAAAAATTTAGTGCATTAATGAAATTTAAAAGAATGAAATTTCAAAAAATAGTTACTTAATTTTCTAAGAATCAAAAAACACTTCTTCATGCCAATATATGATATTACAAACCAAATTCCCAAACATCATCATGAACGTAACTAAAAAAATGTCTAAAGAAAAAATCATCAATTTTGTGTACCTCATATAAAGGATATCCAATCATTATGTTTTTTAGAAACACATCCTTGATGAATATCACTATAAAGCATTTATAGGACTCCTTAAAATGATTTGTATCTAGGAATATATTAAATCACCCAAAAATATGGTATAATCCCTATTATAACCATGATATTATAATATATCTTAGAATAAATGGATGGAGATAAATAGAATTTCAATTATGGGAAATAGAAGGACGATTAATGGGAGAGTGATACTTGAGAAATCACCCAATCTAAATGCCTTTAAATATTAATTTGTACCTTGAGACACTCTTGATCCCTCTATGGTATTTAATAATACATTAAAAACATAATACTATATAAAACATATTTTAAATCATATAAACATAAGGAATAAAAACATTATCTAATGAGTTTATCTTATGAAATATATATGTCAATGAAAAGTAATGTTCAAGATAATCAAATTCAATGGAATAAAATTTGACTTCCATGCAAATCATAAATATCCTTATCAATAATAGAAAATGATTAACCCTCACTAGGATATTATCATATCGTATAATGAAATTGATCAAGGTAGGAACATGATATTTCTATATCACAATTTACAATATTGTATCACCCCAATATTTCATTGTACATTATCTCTTTAAGGTAATTAAATAGCTTGCGCTACATGCAACACCGAGTTCATGCGCATCACAACCTATCAATCTAGCCATTTAAAAAAGAGGTTATGAATAACATTAACCACATTTTTAATTTATAAATATTCTATGAAATTTTAAAATTCACCATTTCTGTTTCATAGACCTAATTTAAGGACAAATTTAATTTCCAGATAAAAGAAATATTTTTTAAAAAAATTCAATTTTTTCACCTTTTAATGGAAATCCATTTTCAAATCCAATATTTGAAATTTTTATATATTATATTTAATGATACTAAATTATTATTTATAAAAAAGACATAAATATTTTTTTTGGATAATTTTTCTAAATTTTTGGATAAATTTCATATTTCGATAAATAGTGAAAATACTAAATTTTAATTGAAAACATCTTTTTAAATAAAAATAATTTATAGTGTTAAATTATAAAATTTAGTGGTTATAAATTTTAATTACATTATGTTTTAATGTTCTAATATAATGTAGTTCTTTGTATGTAATTTCATGTTTAAATTAGACATAAACACAAGTCAATATTTTGATAGTTTCTACTTCTTAAAAACCAGTTTTCGGGGGTTTTTAAGAAGAATTAATTTTAAATTAATTAATGAAACTTCTATATATTAAATTTGGTATAATATACACAATTTTCTTAATTTTAAATAAAAATATTTTATTAGGGGGGTGTTTTGGTATTTTCTTTGGAAACTTTCAATTTTTGACGAAACGTGAAAAATATTGCGTTATTTTTTAAAACCAAATTTTTATTAAAATTATTAGTATTTTAATTTGAATATATTTTAACATAAAACTAGATATATAATTACTATATTATTCCAATGTAATTCATTGGATTCATTTTATAATAAGATTAGATTTGTATAATTTTATTGAACTATTTAACGCCTTTTACCCACCTTCTATGCACATTTTCAAATTTTCATAAAACATAATTTTATGGCTACAATAAATTTATTTTAAAAATTATGAGAGATGATCTTGACATTAGTAAGTAAATTTTGGTTCAATATAGGGAAAATAATTTTCTGTTAATCGTAACTTTTGAATTTTATTTATCACGATTAAAATTAAATAGGGTAATTAAAGGTAAAAATGATATTAAAATTACCCTAACACATGTGATAAATCTATTTTCTAATTATATATTGACCCAAATAAACATAATGAAAAAATATTACCCTTTTTATCCACATGTATTAGATTAGGAAATTTATTATATTTTATTTAATGAAGAGTTAAATGTGTTAAATTCTAATTTTATTAACTAAACCATTTTTAATATTACATTATACATAATATAAAATAGACTATAAATATTAATTAGAAATATAAAAACATTTTGGAAATCATTGTATGTTATTTATAAATTTTATTCATTAAATAATTAAATTTATTTAGAACACAATGATGATGCAATAATTTCCTTGTTAATGGAAGACTAAAATAATTGATGATATAAATATAAAATTTCATGTAAATTGATACTTTTAATGAATTAAATGAATGTTATAGGTTTATTTTACTAGTTATTGTTGATTCAATGAATTGTTTTTGGATTATTCATGTTTTTATTACTTTCAAAAAAAAACGAAATAGTAAATAGTGTCAAAATTGACAAAAATTAATTTTTAAAACAAATACTATTTTATTAAATTATATAATAGTCCTAAAAATATAATCATTGGAAAAAGGACTTATATATTTATAGTTATGTCATCAATTAACAACTTGAGGTTCTCTTGGAATTTTTTTTATAACCATGTATTATAATAATACAAGAAGACATGGTAAAAGTTAAACTATTTAACTAAGGGTTCAATCTAAAATATATGTTTAATATAGTGACGTAAGCTTTCTTAAAACCTATTGGTTGAGAATATTTACACCCATACCCACCTTATCCTATAAATATATCTATTTCGATCTAACATAAATGTAGGAACCCAATTCTTATTCTTGAGGTACATGTTTCTTCTTTTCTCTTTTCCTTATGTGTGTTTGATAAAATAAGGAACATGGGGAAAAATACCAAATTTTGTGGGTACATGCCATATAATTTTCCACACGCTGTGTACATTGGCCATGTTCCATGAGTACATAGGGAGTGTAGTCCTGTCAGCGATGAAGTGTGTAAAAAATTACTACACGTCATGTACTTAGTATATACACATCGAGTAATCAGCCGTCAGGTAAATATTAAGGTGGTGGAAGCAGCCGCCAGTGGAGCGACAGTACACGCCATGTACTCAGTAATACACACTGTGAAATCATGTCGATAGATGAATAGTTTGGTGGTGAAAAGTAGCAATCATAGGAATAGTTAAAAAATAAAAAGTACAGGCCATGTAATTTGTTTTTTTAACTTATAACGGGCAGTAGAATCATCTTTCGGTAGAGGAGGTAGTGGATATGTTTTGAGCACTGGGAGAGAAGGTCGAAGCTTGTAAGAGTTATAGAACGAGCACCAAGACTCTGATTCCTTCACCGAAAATCACGTTAGGAATTTGCGGGTAAGCCCTTTCCTCTCCTTTTGTGTTTCCTTCAAATAAATTCCCAACGGGATGTTATTTGAGTTTGAATGTGTAGTCGTTTATCATAGATCTAAATTGTTCATGGACATTTCAAGAGGCGTAGTTTGCATATATCGATCAGTGGAGATAGAGGTAGGTGGTCTGGTGTATAATTCCAACTATCATGTTGATTTTAGGTACCTTTGTTCTATGAACCCATGTTTGGTGTGTTGTATGGCTGAGGCCCTATCTAATTAAATTCCTAGAATTGTATAGGTAATTTAATGAATATTTATAAACTGTTTTTTGGGATCATTTCTTGGATCTAGGGCCACCTCGTGGGTGTGTTCCCTTGTTTATCTATTTGGCTAGTTACCCTGGGGTATGCTGTGATTATAGAATTCATTGAGTTTTTATGAGAGGAATGTATATAAATTTCATGATATGTGTTTGGCTCGGACTAGTTACTTGTTTAGCATAAGGGAAGTGTTTTTTTATCCTGAGGGCCAGGCTCTATTCAGCCTTTGGGCAAGTGTTTATTAGGCTGACAGAAACATTTCATATGCCTGAGGGTTGTAGCTTCCATGCCTTAGGGCACTCACCTGAGGGTTCCGTTTTGGTTTCACCTAAGGGAAAGGCATGAGGAAAAGGTTCTGTTTGGTCGGAGGGCATGATTCTATTTAACCCGAGGGAAATGGTTCTTATGGGTGAGGACACTGTTTACTTCGTATATTCATTGTAGAGATTTTAAATGTTATACCAACAACGCTAAAGCACGGGATTGGAATTGTTTTACCTTGTACATGATAGATAGCTATTTTGATTTTTGCTGCGGCACTATTTAGGAGACTGTCGGCTGAGCCTTAGTCTCAGAAACATATAATTCAATTATATTTAATTGTCAAATAATAATTAAATTGAAATGGAATTGATAGGACTGGAGGATTTTGAGTACTTTCTAGATTACTGCTTCTCCATTACTGCACACTACTGTTGCAGGAATTCAGTAACAGTTGGGCATGGGACAGTGGTGGTTGCCTATAGGGATTTATTTCTCACACCCTGTTTGGGTCATGTTTTGGGCACAAACGGATTATATTGTTGCAGGTATTGATAAGGTCAAGGGACCCTATACAAGTATATGATCGTTGTAGAGGATTAGGGGAGCATGGGAATGAGCATAGGCACTTGATGCTGCTGAGTTCTTGCTACACTTTTTTGTTTTTATTTGCTGTAATTTTTCCTTGTACTGTATTGTATTTGATTGCATGGAATTATGTTTTGGCTGCTTTTATAGACATAGAAACATATTACACCATCATATATATATGACTAAGAACCAGCTTATTATTTTGAGGAATAGGTTTCTTCTTTTACTTTTTCCTTATGTGTTTTTTAGAAAATAAGTAAAATGGGGAAAATCCCAGATTTGGTGGGTACACACCATGTACCTTTCCAAACGCCCTGTACATTGGTCTTGTGGGATGAGTACATAGTGCAGGTAGGTCTGTCCGTTATGAAGGGTGTAAAAACTAACTACACACCGTGTACTTAGAATATACACATCGAGTAATCAGTCGGTAGGTGATTAGAAGGTAGTGGAACCATCCGCCAGCGGAGTGACAATACACGTTGTGTACTCATGTCAACAGATGGACAATTCAGTGGTGAAAAGTAGCCACCAGCGGAATAGATAAAAAATGAAAATTACACATCATGTACTTGAGAATACACACCGTGTAGTTTGTTTTTTTCTCTTAAAATAGGCAGTAGCCTTCTCATTTGGAAGAGGAGGTATTGGATGCGTTTGGAGAACAAAGAGAGAAGGTCCAAGCTTGGAAGAGTCCCTTACCGAGCACCGAGACTCTAATTCCTTTTCCGACGATCACGTTAAGACCATGTGAGTAAGACCTTTTCTCTCCTTGTTTGTTTCTTTACAATTATTTCCCGAGGGGATGTTATTTTAGTTTGAATGTATATTAATTTATCCCAGATCTACGTCGTTCTCAGACATTTTGGGAGGCATCATTCACAAATATTGATCAGTGGATATTGAGGTAGGTGGTATGGTGTTTAATTCCATCTTTCATGTTGTTTTTGTGTACCGTTGTGTTACGCGCCCATGTGTGGGGTGTTGTATCGATGAGGCCATGAATAATTAAATGCCTATAATTGAATATGTAATTTAATGAATATTTATTAACTACTTTCTAGGATCATTGTTTTTATCCAGGGCCACCCCATGGGTGTGTTCCATTGTTTAGCCATTTGGCCCGGATACACAAGGATATTCTGTGATTATAGCATGCTTTGACTTTTCATGAGAGGAATGTATATAAATTTCTTGATTATGTGTTGGGATCGGCCCGGTTACTTGCTTAGCATGAGGGTATTGTTTTGGTTAGCATGAGGGAAATTTTCTATTCATCCTGAGGGGAAGTGTTAGTTAGCCTGAGGGTTGTAGCTTCCATGCCTGAGGGCACTCACCTAAGGGTTTTGTTTCAGTTTCTCCTAAGGGCAAGGCCTGAGGTCAAGGTTCAGTTTGGCCTGAGGGAAAGATTCAGTTTAGTCTGAGAGAAAAGGTTCTTATGTATTAGGACACTATTAACTTTTTAATTCACTGTGGTGATTTTACATGTTATACCAACCAAGATAAAGCAGTGTCTTGGTACTGGTTTACCTTGTACATGTTAAATAGCTATTTTGGTTTTTGTTGTGGCATTGTTTAGGAGATTGTTGGCTGAGTATGAGTCCCATAATCTTATAATTCAATTATATTGAATTGTTAAATAATAATTAAATAGAAATGGAATTGATAAGAGTGGCTTCTTTTGAGTACTTCCTAGTTTACTGCTTTTCCATTAGTTCACACTACTGTTTCAAAAATTCTCTGAATGTTTCGCACATGCCTTTGGTGGTTGCCTATTGGGATTTATTTTCACACCTTGTTTGGGTCATCTTTTGGGCCCAAATAGATTATATTTCTATACGTGTTGATAAGGAAAATGGTCAACATAAAAGAACATTATTGTTGTAGAGGAGTAGGGGAGCATGGGACCGAGCATAGGCCCATGATGTTGCAGGGTTCCTACTGCACTATTTTGTTTTTCTTTTCTGTACTTGTCCCTTGTAGTGTATTGTATTTGATTGCAATAAATTATGTTTGGCTGATTTCTTAGACTTATAACTATATTGCACCATCATATATATATATATATATGTGACTATGTTCATTTCTTTACTTTAGTATTGTGTCTATTTCATCTTTAGTATTGTTAATTACTTTCATTTTTAGTATGTTTTTATTTTCTCCATTGTGCTACTCTTTGAAAAACGAGAGGATAGTTTCCCCACTATCAGAAATAGGCCCTCACTGCTATTCGGCAGCCTCTAGCATTTGGGGAAATGATCTTGAGGTCGTGTGACCAACTGGGTTCGGGGAACCCGTCGATTGGCACCCGGATCTGGGACGTTACAATAAACTAAATATTATATTATAATAAATTAATAATTCTATCTCTTCCTAAAGTTCCCCTAACCTCTCTTAAAAAATGGTACTTCCCCTTCTCACAAATTCACACCACCAAAGCCATTTGGATCGGAAAAACCATTCTAAAATATCCTGTCAACAATCCTAAATTCAACCTAGAGGCCATACATTGATCATAAAGACAACCTAAAGATCCCTTTTGTTCAAATCAAAATGAAGAACCCAAAGAAGAGGTAACTATTTCATCACCTCTTTCAATGTTCTTTCCATATTATACTTCCTATTTATTTGCTATTTCTATAATAAAATAATAACTCTGGTACATTATACATACATAGATATTATTTTAAATATGGTACAACCATATTCATTATTCTATCCCTAATATGAATGAAAAATTCACTGTATGTGTGTACGTACGGCTTACAGTCTCTACGTCGTGGGGTAATTAGTTATTCAACACCATATTATTTGGATGGGTATAATAATGAGTATAATTAATTTAACAGATAAATATAACATGGTAATTATTCTTTATATATAATTTACTATGTAATTACATATGATTTCACCACCAATATAATGATATCGTTTCTCGTGGTTACGTACGGCTTACCATCTCCACGACGTGATGAGATTCATTTTCATGTTCACCAATCAACGATGATTATAAAAATATATATTCATAATAAATATGTAATATATGAAATAATAATGACCCTGTAAATATATATATATATATATATATATATATTGTGTGTGTGTATTTATATATATTTCATTCACTTACAACTGTTTGATACGATAGGAAAACGGAAACAACGTTTATGCATATGTACGACCTATTGTCTCCATAAACAGTGTTTCCATTTCATTTATCAATAAATTATACATATTTGTATTCTATATATAAATGATACATAAATAATATCATATATTATGGAAGCTATTAAATCATGATATAAGTAATAAAATCATGAATAACAAGTTAAAAAAAAGTATGGTTAAGAAAGCGATTATTACCCAAAATGTTATTTTAAAATGGGAATTATTATTAAATAAGAAGGATAAATTCATTAATAAATAAATTAAGATATCATAAATATGAATATGGTTTTGGTATAATTTAATAATATACTATGGTCATTATACATGTGCTTAAATGTAACCCCGCCCAATGGAATTGAAAAGGTAGCGATTAATTTCTCAATCTCAGTATTATATGTGGCTATTTTTGTGTATGTTTTTACTAGGTAATTTTTATTATCCATGTCCATGTTTCATAGAAGATCTTTTTATAATTATTATTTTTAATGGAATATTTAACTAAAAAATCCTTTTAAATTGATAGAATATTTTTTCATATAAATCATTCTCATTAATGATCTTGTTATCAAAATGGTTTTAAGGATTTATTTATATTGATATGATTGTTTAAAAATGATAATTCCTTTCAAATGTTTCACAGTAGTATGGGTCACTTTTATTCAAAAATGACTTTTAAATGTATTCCTTTCTAGATTGTGTGACTTTTAAAAGATTTCATGAAAAAGGGATATTTCTATCAAAGAGTTTTACTGATCATTTTTAACTATTTCAACATCCTTTACTGAATATTATTCAGGATTGAGGTTTAATTATTATAGTACAATGTTATATATTATATTGAGTGAGTTATAATATGTATGACTATGGATGTGATGTTTTTATAACATTCATGGTTTGAAGTTAATGTATTGGAAAATCTTATGCTAGTTTTAATATGAATTTTTATGTTATGTTTCAGCCTTTTCATATGAGGAATAAATTAGACTTAGTAAGTGTGACACCCGAGATTTGTAGGAGAAATATTTGGTTTTTATGTTATATACCTCATTAAAGGAATCTTTCACTACACTCAACACTAGCTTGGTTTTCTTTACACGCAATCCCGACCTTCCTCGATTGCTTGCGTTGTACGCAATACCGAGTTTCATTAAACAACAATATGCTATTAAAATATTATTAAAAATAGCCGTTATGAATATTAATACACACTTTTTCAAATCTTATAAATTTTATATAAAAAAATGGACTTCATTTTTGGATTCGAAATATTGAATTTATCCTAGGGTGAATTTTTGGTATTTTTCTGAAAACTTTCAATTTTTTATGAATAGTGAAAACACTAGGTTACTATTTGATAACCGAATTTTTATTTAAATAATTATTTATATTTTCAAATATATTTTAGGTGAAAATTTATAATTAATACCTATATAAGTTCAATCTAATTCATTGGAGACATTTTATAATAATTTTAGATATATAAACATTTTATTAAACTTTTCACCGTCTTTTTCCCACCTCCTAGGAGAGTTTGAAAATTTACATAAAACATACTTTTACAGCTTCTATGAGTGGAATTTCTAAAATCCAAGAGACATGGTTAATATCAAGGAGTAAAATGTGGTTCAATAAGATAAAAATAATTTTTGGTGAATAGTAACTTTTTCCTTTTATTTACAATAGTTAAAAGTAAATAGAGGAATTAAGGGTAAAAATGGTATTATTATTAACCTAACACATGTCCTAATTCTATTGGATAATATTAATTCTACCACAAACAAACTTAGGAATAAAATATGACCATTTAGATCCACATGGATAGATTAGGACATTTATTATTATTTTATTTAAAGAAGAGTTAAAAAAGTTGAAATCAATGTTTAATAACTAAAATATTTTTAATATAGGGTTATACATAAAATAATTTCGACTATAAATATTAATCAGAATTATAAAAGTATTTCCTACATAATGGTATTTCATTTACAATTTTTAGATATTAAATAATTTAATTTATTTATGACACAATGATGATGTAGTAATTACCTTATTAATTAAATATTAACATAATTGATATTATAAATACCCAATTAAAAGTAATTTTAGACTTTTTATGAATTAAAATAATTTTATAGGTTAATATGACATGTTATTATTGATTTAATTAACTTTTTTCTAAATAATCATGCTGTTATCATTATCAAAAAAATAAAATACAAAATAGTGTCAAAAAGTGACATAAAATAGTTTTTAAAACAAACATTATATCATTAAATGTTATTTTATTCCTAAAAATCAATGGTTTGGCCAAATGTCTTAGATAAGGTTATATATATTAATAATGAAAAACTTGGGGGTCTTTTGGATTTTTATAGTATGTTTATTAACCATATCGTGTTAGAAAACAAGAAGACACAAGAAAAGATAAATTATTTAACTTAGAGTTAAATCTAAATGATAAGTTTACAATAGTAACCTAAACTTGTCTAAAATCTATTGGTTGAGATGATTTCTACCCATACCCACCTTAACTTCTAAATAAATCAATTTGGAGCTATTAAAAACGGAATATGACTTTATAATAAAATAATATTTTTAGTTTTTCCTAAGGTGCCCCTCTCCTCCCATATAAAAGCGCACCTCCTCCCTCTCCTCCTCACACCACATTGAGCCTTCAATATCTACCAACCACTGCCAACTTATATTCTCCACTTCCCTAGAAACATCCTAGTGGTCCTGGTAGTCTTCAAAGACCATCTTTAGATCCCTAAAAGGAGGTTAAGAAGAGGCGCTTCAAAGAAGAGGTAATGTCTGTTACCGATTCTTTCAACTTTATTTCTTCGTATACATCCTCTTCTTTAGTTTTTTCATTATAAATTAATAAAATAAGTATCACTCATATACATATATGTTATTAAAAATATTAAACAACCCCATTTCACCTTCTATCCATCCTATGGAAAATGAAATCACCACGTGTGCGTACGTATAAAATACCGTCTCCACGTCGTGGTGTAATCTCTTTTCCACCACCACCTTACATGGATGGGTATACTGGTGTAAATAAAAACTATATATTTTTATTGTAAATTGATATTGATTCTAAAATAGTATACATACACTTCAATACAATTCCACAATAATGGGAATGATATCATCGGTCGTGCGTACGTACGGCCTACCATCTCCATGATGTGGTGCGACTCATTCTACAAGATTTTCAATGCATAATGATTATATAAATGAATTTAAAGAATAAATATGATATATATTACACTAATAACAGTCTGGAAATTAGGTATCTGTAACCTAAAATGAAGAATAAGAATTTATTCGAGGAAACACGCATAAGAACAAAAAGCAATAAACACCCGAATAACAAGTAGCAATGAAATATTACTAATAAGAAGCTAAAAATATGACCATATATGATATCATAACAATAATTAAGATTCTTAAATAAGTCAATAACATTATTTAAATCATTATACAAGCGTTTCAGACATGTACGGAGCAAATCGAACCTAAGGTAAGGGAAAATCTCGCAATCTCATTTTTATCCAAGATTGTTTATACATCAGAATTTACTGGGGAACATTTATCATCCACATCCATGTTTCCTCAATATGTAATAATATTTATATCCCCCTACAATTGTTTAAATACAATATTACCCATTGGTGAGTTTCTAGTAAAAGATATGAAAGGAATCTTTTGGCATGTTGAGTACGAGGTACTTTTTTGACTTTTCCGGCCAATGTATGAGAAAAATGTTTTTCTAACTTATACGACCTGAATTGAATTTTAGAACATTATTTCTATGAAGCTTCCTTTATAGGTTTTCATGTTTATTTTTAATCAAATTCTTTTTGTTAAAAATTATATGACATTTTAATAAAGGAAAAATGTTTTTGATGTTGAAATGATATTTTCCTCAAGAATGGAGTTCAAGAGTTTTATCAAAAAAAATTCCTTCTAAGATAATATAGGGTTCTGTTTCTATACCTATTTTTACAATGATTTGATTATGTTATTATGGAATTATTTTTATGATGTCCTTTTATCTTATATGGATTATGTTATGATGGCATGATGTTTAAGAATCCCATTTTTATTACATGGGTTATGCTATGATTTATGATTTTGTGGCACATATAAGAATGGTATCATTATGAGATGGGTTGGACCTATATCATCCCCCAATACATTGGATAAAGATTTATATCTCATGAGATAGACATGGATGGAACAACATGTTAATCCGGTTCAGTGATACGGGACTAAAATGAGGAGTGAACTCAGTTCAGAAATGGACTATGTCCCCTAAGATAGTCTTGGAAATAAGTCTTGGCTAATAAGAAATGATTCTCTATGATTATGTGTGTATACCACAATGTTTCATGTTTGAAGTTATGATTATTGGGATTACTTTTCACTACTATGATTTATATCATGTTATGAAATTATGAACTCTTTTGCAGGTTAAGATTTCCAAAATGATATGTTCTTATGAATATGATGTGATTGATATTTCTTTTGTTTACCCTTACTGAGCATTTGAGCTCTCCCTTTGGTATGTTCTATTTTCCCTAGGTCAGGAAGAAGGATAATAAGTAATATATGCCAAAAGGGACTCTAGATATGATAAAATAAAAGGGAGACAATGTAGATTATTTATGAACCAGTTGTTTATATTTCCCAGTTTATAAAGACACTATACTTATACATTCTTTTAATAGTTTTGTTATATGTTGTAATAAGTGTACTTCAATTCTGAAGTAATAACAATGTATGTAAAGTATGGGTCGTTATAGTAAGTGATGGGAGGGGACTAATAAAGCCCCTCAATTCATCAGCGAGTCTCATGGGAAAAATTTGTGTCTGAGAACAAATCCTTAAAAGAAAATATTTGTACTCTTGGCACGATGAATTGACTAGGTGGTTATGATGTCTAACATTTTTCATTCCCTCATTATGAAATTAGTTATTATATGTGATTATTCTCCTAGAAGAATATCCATGTGCATGTTTATAAGCTAATGTTTGATTTATTTTTTCTATATTATATTCATGATTATGTTTAAAAGTCTATTATTTTTATTACACATCATTCCTTAAATTTTTATAGATTTTACTAAATTAATTACCTTTACTAAGCATCTGATCTAACCACTTTCTTATTTTCTTTCCTAGGATTCCAATAAGTGTATTATGATTGATATGCATGGTTGAGCTAGAGGAATAATTGAGTTATAAAATGATTATTTATTTTGTGTTTTATGTTTGAATGTCTAATGTAACTTTCATGTTTGTAATATATTTTCCAAGACTACTAATCCGATTAGTACTATGGGACTTGATTCCATGTAATCATTCCATTGTATTAAAATAATGCAACATCTCTAGGATTCTGTGGTCGGCGGGTTACAATAGGTATCAGAGGAAGTTTAGAAATAACTCTCGAAAGTAGATTTTGACAAAATATAACTAAGAAACATTACCATAAAATATACTCTGAAAATTACTATAGAATAACATCTAATTTTTTAATGTAGATATTATGGCGGTATTATAAGAAATACATCCATTTCTGGATACTACAAGTGGATGTTATTCTTGCAAAGATGTACCTAGGAGTGAAAACAACGATAAGGAGTTTCAGGCTTGACCTGCGGTATCCTGGTACACAACAATGGGACTTACTATGCACCTAGTTGGACACACCAATGTGATATTCTTAGTATAATTCACATTTTCATTACAAACCATTTTGAAGGATTTATGAGTAAATATTTTAGAAAAGAAACCATTTTTATGATTCTGATTCTAGATGTGTAAAAATCATCAATTCATGTTAACAATGTTTCTAGTATTTTTATTATAAATTATGATATTATCTAACCTAGTGTATGTTTTTATTTAGAAATAGATCCCATAAGAAGTAATGAGAACTCTAGAAATACACATGATACAAATATTAAGAAGGATCGTATTTTCAATGTCTTTAGACAATGTTTAAAAAGGGAAACAATCTCCCACTTATTCTCATCGTATGACGAAATAGCATCATGTGTAAATAATATAATTAATGATTTCTCTGAGACCTGTGGATTTGAAGGTAATAATGAGAAGAAGAGAATGGTAGAGAAAAAGATGTCTAAAGCGATTAAGAGAAAGAAGAATTTTCCCACATGTGATAACTGGGGAAAAAATCACCTTGGTAAATGAATGAAGGGAATGGGAGTTTGTTATAAGAGTGAAAAAAGGACACCAAGTACGTTATTGTATGAGTATGAAAAATGTTTCAAATGTAAAATGCTTCATATTAAAGTAGTTGGGACACTATGTGTATAAATTTCATAATCATCAGAGCATTCCCCAAATGATGGAATTGGATTATAATCAATTTATGATACCACAACAGATGAAGATGAATAATTTTTTTCTCATATTTTTATTAATGAATTATGTCATTTTATTATTGTATCTATTGTGTGTTGGTTATATGAATAATGGAAATAAATAAGGATTGTTATGCAGAACTATTTTATTAAGTATTTGAGATTGTATGGTACCATGTAATGTGACACAGTGACAAGTTATTCATTTTAGAAAATACATGGTTTAAAAAATAAAACCCCATAATTTGGACCTGATAACAAGGTAGTGGTTTTTTAATAAGAGATGACTGATTTTGATTAATTATATTGGATATTCTTGACTACATTAAAACTAATTAATTGTTTGTTTATTCAATCATTATTGGAGTTTACAACATTATTGTATTTAAGTAGTATATCCAGTAATCAATGCATTATAGAATGAATAAGGAAGAATGAACGTATTCAATATATTTTTCCAGTAATTCATCTTATTACCATGTCAAAAGATAATACATGATGAATGTATTTACATGGATGTTATGTGACCTTCCTTATAAATTTTGTTCTATGAGAATGGACCAATGTATTTGGGATATGTCTTATAGTTGCATTGGATTATGATGGGCATGGATACTATTTTTAGGGTCAAAAAATTACTTAAGATTGTTTTTGGATTTTTATAAAAAGGACAACATGGAGGTAGTATGACAACCCATCACGTCCGGCAGGGCCGCGAAACATGAACATTCAACTGGTGGGAGACAAGGGTGCATCACCTATGGATGACCTATGTGATGTACTAGTTTCTATAATGTATTTTTTTTTTAAATATTATGAATAATGAATTATAAATTCATTTTTTTTAAACTCTATACGATTAAGTTAAAATGAATATTTTTGAGTTCTATTATCTATTGGAGTGAATGATTAGTTTATGGTAGAAATTATTTACAGGATGGAAGTCTAATTATCAAGTATTAAATTTTTTATTCTACAAAAAAATTAATTCTCAAACATTAATGAAAGAATATAAAACTAAAAATTTATTATCCTAATACATTATGTTTTGTTTAACCGTTCATATTTTAAATCAACATAGATTTTTGGATTTAAGGCCCTCAATTTTCCATTTATTGTTCACTTGTTTTTGATTGATGACCTCAATAAATCCTTATAAATATTTTTGTTTTCCTCCTATTATGTTTCTTTGAATGCCAATAATGTTCTCCGTTTTAAATCCCTAATTTAGTGGTGACTTTTTCATTTCCCTTTTCCTTTCATTAAAACTACATTTTAGTAACCTTATTTCTGATTTGGTTTTTACACAAAGGTATTTTCTATTTTAAACCTTTTATTTTTGAAGAACAATTTCAAATTGTGATGGGGGAATTTATTAATGGATGGGATAATGTAACACCCCAAGATTTGATTGTACAATATCACATTAAATATATTTTATAGCTTCCTCTACACAAAACACCGAGTTCAAGCACATCACCACTGATATAACTATCCATTTAACAAGTAGTTATGAATAATATTTACCAAATTATGAATTTTATATATATCTGATACATTTATAAAATTTAACTTTTGTGTTTCTTATAAATAATATAAGGTCAAATTCAATGTTTCAGATAAAAGATGTATTTTTTAAAAAAAAAAATCTATTTTTCTACCTTTTAATGGAAAACAATTTTTAAATCCAATATTTAACAAATTTATATATTCAATTTAATGAAATTAATTTTTTTAATTCTGATATAAAAATTTAGTTTGGATAAAGTTTTGTACTTATTTGATAACATTAATATTTTGATGAATAGTGATAAATACTAAATTTTATTTAAAAACAACTTTTTTAGTAGAAATAATTTATAGTGTAAAATAATGAGTTTATGTGGTTTTAAAGTATAATTAGATTATATATTTATCATTTAATATAATCTAGTTCATTTTATCTTATTTTAAATTTAAATTGGATATAAACACATGTCAATCTTTTGATAGTTTTTACTTCTTAAAAATATGCCTTTTGGTTTTGACAATGAGAATTAATTTTAAATTAATTAATGAAAATTATATGTTTTAAATTTGGTATAATAGACATCATTTTTTAATTTTTAATATAAAAATTATCTTATGATAAATTTTGTGTATTTTTCTGAAAACACTCAAATGTTGATAAATAGTGAAAACACTACGTCATTGTTAAAACATGACTTTTTATTTGAATATTTAATATATTCATTTACATTTATTTTAATGTCAAAATAGATACATAATACCTATATACATCCAATGTAATTTATTATAGTAATTTTATAATAAACATATATATGTAAAATTTTATTGAACTATTTAACATCTTTTACCCACCTTCTAAGGACATTTTCAAATTTGCATAAAATGATATTTTACCGTTTTTTGTGAATTGAATTTAAAAAACATTTGATACACGATTGACATCAGTAATTAAACTTTTGTTCAATATTATGAAAATATATTTTTTTTGAATAGTAACTGTTGAATTTTATTTACCATAGTTAAAATTAAATAGTGTAATTAAAGGTAAACATGATCTTATAATTACCATAACACATGTCCCAATTCTATTAGATAAGTATATTTAGACAAAAATATACCATAGAACAAAAATATGATCCCTTTTAATCAACTTTTATTAGGTTAGGACATAGATTTTATTTTATTTAAAGAAAAGTTAAAAGTGTTATATTCTAATTTTAATAAATAAACCATTTTTAACATATGGTTATACGTAAGAAAAACTCAACAATAAATATTCATTTGAAATATAAAGTGTTTTCCTATATCATAGTATTTTATTTTTTTATTTTTAGACATTATATAATAAAATTTATTTTTGACACAATCATGATGTAGTACTTACATTAATAATTAATGACTAAAATAATTGAAGTTATAAATTTTAAAATAAATATAAATTGAGTATATGGATAAATTCCACGAAAATAATTGGTTAATATTACATGTTAAGTTTTATTCAAATTTTTTTTTAATTAATCATGTTTTTATGTCTTTCACAAAAACCAAATTCTAAATAGTGTCAAAATTTACATAAATGAGTTTTTAAAACATATATTATTTTATCAAATTGTACAACAATCCAAAAAATATAATGTTTGAAAAAAAGACTTATATAATCATATATATGTCATTAATGAAACACTTTAGGTTCATTTGGTATTTTATAGTATGTTTATTTACCATGTATAATAATAATACAAGAATAAATATTAATAGTCAAACTATTCAACCAAGGGTTAAATCTAAAAGATAATATTAATATAGTGACCTAAACATTTCTAAAACCTATTCTATGATATTATTTTAACCCATAACCTCCTTTTCCTGTAAATAAATTCATTTGGAGCTATTATGAACTGAAAAATATTTTATAATAAATTGATATTACAAGAAATTCATAATGTTCTCGTCACCTCTCTTATAAAAGACTACATCCCCTTCTCTCAAATTCATACCACCAAAGCCATCTGGATTGGCCAAAACATACTCAAATATCCTCCCAACTACCCAAAATGTTACCTAGAGGCCTTAATTTTATCATAAATCTACCATAAAGAGCCATTTTGTTGAAATTGGAAGGAAGAACCTGAAGAATAAGTAATTATTTCATCACCTCTTTCAAAGTTCCTTTCTTATTCTACTTCCTATTTATATGTTATTTCGATAATAAATAATACCATCAGTACCTCCTAAATACTAAAATGTTATTATAAATATGTTACAACCATATTCTTTATTATATCCATCTTATGAATTACAATGTCAGCATTTGTGCGTACGTACGGCATATCGTCTCCACGTCGTGGTGTAGTTTGTTATTCAATACAATATTTTTTAGATTGGTATAATAAAGAGTATAATTTATCTAAAAAATGATTATAACATGGTAATTATTCTGTATATATAATATACCATCCAATTACATACTATTTCCCCATCAATTGAATGATATCGTCGCTCGTGTGTTTGTACGGCTTACCGTCTCCACGACGCGATGTGATTCATTTTCACTTTCACTATTCAACAGTGATAATAAAAATATATATTATTAATATCTCTATAATAAATGAAAGAATAATAGTATGTGTGTGTGTGTGTTTACATATATCTCATTCACAGACTTCCATTCAACTCGATATGAAAACAGAAACATCTTTTATGCGTACGTACTATCTACCGTCTCCATAAACGGTGATTTCTATTTCATATATCTATCTATCATACATAAAATATTATCAATATATATGATAGAAAAATAATTTTTTTATTCTGGAAAAATTAAATCATGATATAAGTGATATGATCAAGAATAACAAGTTAAAACATGTGCGATAAAGAAAGCAGTTAATATCCGAAATGTTATTTTAACATGGAAATTATAATTAAATAAGTATTATAAATACATTAATGAATAAATTATTATATCATAAATATTAATATGGTTATGTTTTAATTTAATAACATACAATGTTCATTATACAAGAGGTTAAACATACCCTCAACCAAAGGAAAGTACAAGGTAATGGTTAATTTTTCAATCTCATTATTATCCACGATTATTTATGTTTAAGTTTATATTGGGAAATACATAATATACCGATCCATGTTTCATAAAAGTTTTTTAAAAATTATTATTTTTAAGGGAATATTTAACTAAAATGTCATTTTAAATAGTTTAAATATTTATTATTCTAAATCATTATCATTAATGTTCATGTTTTCAAAAAATATTTAAGGATTTATTTAAATGGACCTGAATGGTTTAAAATGTTAATTCCATTCAAAAGATTCAAGGTGGTATGGGACACATTGATTAATAAATGTCTCCTAAAGTTCTTTCTTTATAAATTGTGTATCGTTTAAATGATTTCATGAAAAATTGATTTTTTTCTCGAAGAGTTTTACTGATCATTTTCAACTATGTCAACATCCATTACTACATATAATTCATGATTGAAGTTTATGTATTATCATATAGTGTTATATATTGTATTGAATGAGTTATTATGTGTTTGAACATAGATTTTAAATTTTATACCATTCATGGTTTAAAGTTAAAGTATTGAAATTTCATATGATAGTATTAAAATGATTGTTTATGTTAGGTTTCACCAATTTCATATGGGGAATTCATAAGATGTAGTATGTGATGAGCAGGGCCCATTGTAGCCCCTCGATGTATCAGTATATATCTTGAGACAAATTTGTGTCTTGGAAGATGGAATTGACAAATTTTTTATTTCTAGTCTTAGTTAGTGGCATTGACGATGTGGTTATGTTGTCCGACATTATGCATTCCATCATTATGAAATTAATTCCTACATGTGATTATTCGACCAGTGGAATATCCTTTTGCATGTTTATATGGTTTTTTTTTATTTTTTTCATATTATGTTCATATTTATGTTTAAAATGTTGTTGTTTTTATTAAACAACTTTCCTTAAATGATTTTAGCTTATACTAAATTATTTTCCCTTACTCAACATCTGAGCCCAGCCCATTCTTATGTTTTGTTTTCACAAGATTCCATGAAGTGTATTATTATTGATATGTAGCGTTACACAAGGAGAATAATGGCATTCCCAAAGGATTATTTATGTTATGTTTTATTCTTGAATGTGTAATGTAACGTTATTGTATGTAATCTATTTTCGATGACTTCTAAACTGGTCGATCCTTCGGGACATGATTCCTTTTAATAATGTCAATGTATTAAAATAATGCACCGACTCTGGGATTTTGGGGATATGGCATTACACATATCTAAAAATAAAAGCCATATGATATGACATGGCTTCATGTATGTCACAACCGATGAAAATATAATATTCTAAAATAAAACAATTTCTTATATAAATCAAATATAAATGAGATTTAGGGAATATCTCTAGCACAAATTTTTTAGAGTAGATGTATATGTGACACCCTTGTTTTTTGAAAAAGCTCATTGCCCGGTAGCATAAAATACATGCAACATATATCCTAAAAAACTATGAAGTTATATTTTTAAAATATAACTGTTATGACCTAACCTTTAAATCTACAGTTTTTAATAATATTAAATAATTTAGGAAATATATATAAATATCCTAATAAAATTAATTAATTTATAATTTATTTGTGAATAATAATCCAAATTTTAGTAAATTATGTTTATTCATAAGAAATATGTTTTCGTGAAACTTAAAAAATTATTACTTTTGTTAGTGAATATTAATATTAATTTCTATAAAATATTAAAGAAATTTAAATAAAATGAACATAATTTTTGAAATCATTATATCAAGATTAATATATTCTGAATTTTATGGTTTCTTTAAAGATATCAATTTTCTAATGAATAGTGAAAAATTGTAATTGTTTTAAAAAAGTAATTTAATGTCAATAAATTATATAATGTAAAAGTAAAATTATGTGAAAAATATTATTAAATTTAACATATGTATTCATTATTTATCATTAATCAAATTAATTACCTTTTATTAATATTTATATTCTATTTTAGTAGAAGATTAATATTTGGTTAAAAAAAGAATTTTTTTAAAACTATTTTAATGCGTATAATGTTTCTCCATTATAATTAATTATAAAAAACCAAATTAGAGTATTAGAAATGTGATTTATAGAATATATATTAATATATATTAGTTTAATTTGTATAATTAGTATTATTGGAAATTAATTTAATATAAAATCAGATTTTTCTTGAAAAATACACTTATTGAAAATCAGAATTTCTGTCAGCTTTGTGGGTTTAATATTAAATTAAATTATAAAATTTTTGTCATTTTCATTTTATAAAATAAATTAAACAAATTATATAATAATTATACAAATTATATTATATGGTAAATTTAATTTTTTTTCATAATAAATACATAAAATAGTAAAAACAAATTCGTTGTTAATGTCAAAAAAATTTACCGACAATATAATATAAAAATATACGTTTAAAAATAACCTATTAACATGTATAAAATATTATTTTTATTATATAAGGTACCAATAATTTATAATTTTTTATAATGGTCTATTGTGGTGCATTTTTTCATGCATGATATGCAGGTATTCCTTTTTCTTTTCAAAAAATAACATGTGTGCCACTCCCATCGACTATAAAATGACACCTATCTCCTCTAATTTTTACTCTATGATAGAATTTTATATTAGATTATAACTACTCTAATTTCATAAATTATTCTTTACTCACTTCCTAGAGTCCATGTAATTAATATAAATCTATCATGTGAATACTTTTTGTGTTTACCTAAGAAAGTTTTCTCAAAAAGAGGTGTCATTGTTAAGCCAACATTTTAATTTTATTTAATTTTACTACTCTGAAAATATTATTTATGTTTTGTAGTAAAATAACTCTAATATAAGAAAATTGATTATATGTTACTATGTTAATATGTTAATATCATATCATAAATCTACATCAAACTTTACAAGGTGTGAAATGGAACCCTCAGTCAAGTGTGTGACAGACTGCCACCTCGAGGAATTATATAATCTATTACCTTTCATCACCTCATAAATAAAAACATAATGATGGATATAACGTGAATATATGATATTTTTAACATAATATTACTCATGGAATTATTATAAAACAAATAACGTGTAAAATCTGAACCTTTTCTGGAGATATCTGGAGCTAGGTAATAGGGGTTATTTTTCCTTATTCTAAGAAGGGTAGTTCATGGTTGGGGCATAGTTTTTCCAAAACCTATGACAAGCCATGAAAACTATAAAACCAATGATAGTGGGGATTCTCATTTTTGGAGAATAGGTATTCATATATTAGGACATCTTGTGAGTAACCGTGAACCCAGATAGAAGAGCCGCACAATTAAGGAAAACATTTTGAAAATTCATGTTCCCCTGCCTAGGTAACCATACATGTGGGTTAAATTAATCCATTTTTTAAAATAAAAATCCCAATCCCCCCTAAGATTCACTATAATTCGACTCATTTCAACCTTAAATTGTTTCCCTCATTTTGGAAGATCCAAGTTGGATTACAAGGTCTTCTGACCTTCAATCATGGAGAATCTAATCGTGGATTAAAAATACAAAATGCTCCAAGTAAGAGATTCTATTACCATATAGTTTCCTCATTATACCTACTCCTTATCTCATCCATTTACATGAAATTTCTAGTTTTTATGGATGTATTTTTAGGTCGATTGGATATTGATTCATTTGATCATTAATCCAGGTTTTGGATCATGAACTCTTTCTTCATCGTGATCGTGGTTGTCTTCCTTAATTGGGGATTTCCATTAGAGAGAATAATCAATTACCATGAGGTAGGTGTTTTGTTATTCAATTCAAAAACAATTTATTTCAATACATCCATTTAATTGTAGAATATCTATTGAACATTTAGTAATTGATTCTTTAATTCTATTAATTAACATTGGTTAATTAATTAAATAATGGGATGCAGAATGGTTTTGTTTACGGGGTCATGAAATTAGTCAAACTATGTGATTATTTAATTTTCAATTACCCGAATGATGAAATTAATTTAATTTAACTTCAACATAATGGTGAAATGAGCTGAATTTTGGTGCAATATGGGAATTAATGAAATTGGATTAATTAATTGGTGAATTAGTTAATGGGATAATAGGATTTTTTAGTTTAATTAATTAATATGTAAATTGATGAATGTGATATTATGATTGTGATATTAATTAATTAATTTTTCAATTAATTAATGGGATAATGGTATCAAAAATTCTTATTTTTAATTGATGAATTAATTAAAGGGATACAAAGGTGGTGGAATTGGATTAAATAATTTTTTAAATAATTAATGGTGTATGCGGTTAAATGTTGATAAATGTATTGATGGTTATATGATCATATTATTCAATGTGAATAAATTTAATAACCATGTTATTGTGAAAAAATTTAAATGTATTCTATGATAATAAATACCAATAAGAAGGGTTAACTTTTATTACCCTTGAATAATGTGATACATGAGATATTGTGATATATGTGATATTATTCTATATTCAATATACGTGTATGGGACACATACTGAGGCTTAGAATACCAATATGAGAACCAAAAGGTGTGGATAAGAACTAATACTCCATATACGGATATGTGATAAAAGTGTGTTTGAAAATGACTATTGCTCCAAATATCCATATGAGATAGAACGTACTAGACATGGACTGAGGATCCAAGTACCCAATGGTAATGGAGTTGTGGGTTATGGAAAAAGACTCCAAATACACATGGGGTTTTATACAAGAAGTTATATGACCATGATTTGGCATTGGACCATTGTTCCAATTAATTGTTATATGATTTTAATAAAAATGTTTAATGATAACCATGGTTTTGTGATACAGTTTTGTCTCAAGCATCGTTTGAAGATGTTATTGAAGGATTGGGTGTCCTTAGGAACATGTGCATCTATATGTTAAATTAAATAATAATTATATGTGATATCTCTTTTCATTATGAAATTCACAATATTATTTCAAAAAATATATAAACTGTTATTGAATGGATATTATTTTAGAAGTATTTAGAGGTGGCCTACTGTGTTGTACTTACTCCCTACTCTGGATAACTTATCGGAACTCAAAAATAAATCATGTTTTCAGGACAAGTGAATGGAAATGGATCTATAATATATGGATGAGTTTGGATAAATCTGGGATGAGGAAACTGTGCTGGGTATCACAACCCACTTATGAGATGTTATTGTATTTGTTTAGGGTTTTACATTTGGCACTGGACACTTACATAGAATAAAAATATTAATCCTTTAGTTTGGGATATGATATATTTGTTTGGAAATCTTGTGATACTAATATTATTCTAGTTATGCTTATATATTTAGGATATTGTTTTTTTAATTTTTCATTTGTAATACTCTGATTAAGAGGCTATAGTCTCCCCATGGTTGATATTAAATCCTCACTACTTTTTAGAAGCCTCTATCATATGTGGAGTAACTCCTAAAATCTTGTGACAAACCATATTAGATAATATTTGTGAGGAACCTGGGTCGGGACATTACAAAGTTATATGAGAGACTTATTTTATTTTATTTTCACTTAACACTTGGGAGTGGTTGATAAAATACAAAGAAGATTCGGGCCTTGGTCAGGAGCTATTGTATGATAGTATGTAACAAATTTATGAGGGGAAACCCATGTTCATTGGTTGATATTGTTATAAATGATGTGTGTTGTTACTCTTGATGTTATTTCACCTTGTGTGATGCACTAATTGTATAATGTGATTTTTGTTTCTTTGATTCTGAGATTTTTCTTATTTCCATGTAAAAATTTAGGGTTGGGTATGGATACATAATTCAAGAAACTCAGGACTAATTGTTTGCATGACTCATTTTAAAAATTCATAGAAAAATTTGATCTATGAAGTTGATAGATTTTAATTTTATCCATGCCTGTGTAATTAAAATAAAAAAAGTTCCTGATGTGAACTGAAAGAAGTAAAATATTTCACAATATGAATAAATTAATATATAATGAGGAACCTAAATAATGAAAATTAAATTACCATGTTAATCATGTCTTATATGGGGGGTAGTTAATGGTAGTGATAGAACCTCAGTTTTATCCTTGCGGTGGGGTTCAGGAAAATAAGTTTTTTTGGATTATTTTAGAATCCCCATTTTATAAGTTTGTAAAAAAATTTATGTATCTTAAGATGTGTATTTTTAATTGTAGAGACATTTAGCCCCGATGAAACTTGTTGAGAGAAATAAAAGTGGATATGGCTACAATTGACCCTCTAATAGTAGAAGCGAAGGTACCAACAGTGTTGGCTGATTATTTCAGGGAGAACATTCATGATATCAATGATTACTTCATGTTGATATTGTGTAAATAAATAGAGTGGGTTGTGAAGAGTATGTCTAACCTTGCACAAGTTTTTCAATTACTACACCCTCTGACATTCACTGGAGAGGGTGGACATGAGGTAGTTGTGTTCTAGATTTTGACCAACAAGAATATATTTTACCATTTAGTGACTCTTTCTAAGAAGAGGTTCAATTTTTTTGCATACATTTTATGAGGATCAGCAATTCACTGGATCAATGTTCAGGATGGTAAATGATAGGTTACAGTCATTTGATGGAAGGAATTTTTAGAGAAGTTCTTGATGAAATTTTATATAGAGGGATCGATACATGAGATGTAATTAGAGTTCATGATGTTGACTCAAGATAGTATGTCCAAGATGGATGTGATGGTCTCATTGATGACTTGTACCACATTGATCTAGAACTGGCAGGGGATGAGAAAACATTGGCAAGGAATTTCTAGAAAAAACATAAACCTGAGATTAATTTCCCAGAAAATATCATTGTATTGGAATATATTTTTTGATATTCTGTACGTGCTACCACATTTTAGGGCAACCAAAAGGAATCTTCCAATTAAGGAAATGGGATTTCCCATTGATGATTATAGGAACATATTCAGATGGTAGTAAGAATTGTTATGATAATATTGACCATTTCCTAATAAATAAGAGTGGACAGGGGGGATAAGTTACTCAAAATCTTACCTGAGTCATTTTCTCCAAGTGTGGTGGGCTGGGCCAATGTCAAAGACACTCCCACAAACCACTGGTATAGATCCTAACTTTTTCCTAGATGGTACATCTATAAATATTCTATAGGAACCCATAACCTAAGGGTATTCATTGAGAGGCTAGGAAGAATATGAGTGAGGGAAGGGGATCCCCTATATTATATTAGTATAGGAGTTGGTGTTATATTGGTATTTGTAGTAGAGGTGGTTAACATGGTGCTTTTAGGAATGAGCACCGATATCAGTAAAGTGATGCAGCTTGGGGGACTCCTTCTACATCATAGTGATTTGGGAGAGTACAATGGCATGTATTTTATCCTGCAGATATAGATTTTGAGGTTATATATTCAATAGTTATATGTATTATTCTTATAGATTCTACAGTAACTAGTTACTTATTTGATACTATTTCCACACATTATTTTTTATCATCATAGATTTTGAATGGGTTTAGTATGGTTATGGATTTTTTGAGCAGTGAAATGATGAATTATACACCTTTTGTAGTAGGATCGAAAGATACCTATCAATTCCAGGGGTGTTCTCTATTGATATTGGATTATATATTTAGTTTGGGTATTTATATCATAGATATATCTGGCTTCAACCTAATTATGTGTATGGACTACTTAATAGCAACCCAATCCCACAATGATTTCTACTAATGAAGAGTTGCTTCTATTAATATTGAGAGTAGATAACATATTCACCATGGATAATGGGATATCAAGGTGGTCTATTCTGGTCCATTTCATCAACAACTAGGGAAGAACACAAACGATTTTGTATATATTTTAGTAGACTATGAATGTTTAAAGATGGTGTATTCCCCCATAGTTGACCCATTTCATGACATTTTTCATGGAGACATCTCAAGGCTTCCACCTGAGAGAGATGTAAACATTACAATTGAGCTCATTCATGGGGATGTGCCAATATATATTCCGCTATATATAATGGAACAAACAATGAATCAAGAGTTGAAGAGTCAACTCTTAGAGTTAATGGATAGGGGGTTTATCCCTCCAAGTGCATCATCTTGGGTATATGTATGTATTTTTTATAAGAAATCTTAAAAGACACTATCCTTATGTGATTACTACCAAAAGTAGAACTAGAAGATATTATATAATTATTATCCCCTTCTATGTATCAATGATTTATTTGACCATTTTCAGGGGGCTTGTTTTTTCCTCAAAGATAGGATTGAGATCATGGTATTATTATTTGAGTTTTCGATATTATGAAATACTGAGGACAACATTAAGAAGAAGGAATGGAATTTAGGAGTTAATTTCAATTCCATTCATATTGTAAAACACACTTTCAATGTTCATCGACTTGATGAATAAAATATTCTAACATTATTTTGATTAGTTTGTGGTAGTGTTTGTAGATTAAGTCATGGTGTACTCATAGACACATGAATACCATGCCGATCATCTTGATATCATATTGAGTACACTAAGAGAGCATCAGATGTAATCAAAACTTTCAATGATTCAGTTTTGGAGTTATTCGGTATTATTCATGGGTCATGTCTTCTCGACAAAAGGGGTTTTAGTGGACTTAGAGAAATTGTAGAAAAGGGTTAATTGGGAGTAGAATGTTTTTAAATACATAGATTTAAGGCCTTAGTAGGATATTACTGGTGAATTATTTAGGATGTTTCTGATTTGGCAACACCCCTTTACAAACTAAACAAGAAGTGAATAAAGTTATAATGGATGGAATCAAGTCATAATGGATTTTAGGAGTTTATGAAGTTCTTGAGAAAAACACCAATCATAATCTTACCTAAGTTGGTGAGGAGTATATTTTGTTTTTTATGCTTATAGGATAAGAATTGGAGTAGTGTTGATGCAAGATTATTGAGTTTTTTTGTATGGGTATTTGTAGTTAAAAAAACAGAAATAAAACTAATAATATCATGCCCTCAATTTGGAAGTAGTTATTTATGAATTGATGTGTTTGAGAGATTATCTGTTGTACAAGAAGATAACTATTTATAGGTATCATAGGATCTGATTGTATATTATTCCACAATGAGATTTGAATCTCTAAAAATACCGATGGGATGATTATATATAGTCAATAAATTTGGATCATACATATATTAAAGAAAAGGTAAATTGTGTTTTTGATGATTTATTTTGGGAAACTAAGACTTATGAAATAATAGATTCTAGCGATGAATATAAAAAATGACTTTACATGCTGAGATGCATGTTGTGGTTTAGGAAGGTCAAGCATATATGAACCTCATATCTGTTTCACTAGAGTACTCATTTATTATAAAAATTAGAGTATGAAAGTATGAGGATCTATAAAGTTTATATTTAATGTAAATCCATGAAGCTGGGTAGTCATCTTTATATTGAACAATAGTTGAGGATGTGATCATCTATATTGAGAAATAAGTTTTTTTTTTCTATGAGGATCTAGGAAGAGCTGATGTGTGAGTTTCATGCAACAAAATAATAAGTGCATCTAGGTGTGAAAAAAATATATTCTGGCATATGATGATAGTTTTGGTGTCTGAGAATGAAAAAGGAGATATAAGGTTTCATGAAATGATACAACTCTAGTTCATAAGTGAATGATGAGTTTCAATGACCTAATGGATTACTACAATCATTTCTTATTCTGGAATACATGTGGGATGACATTACTGTGGATGTTGTGGTGGGTCTCTAGAGGATACAATGGAGGAATAATTATTTTTGGGTGATTGTGTAATATATGTAATAAGTAACACATTTTTTTCTTTTACAGGATTCTACCATAGTATATTAGTTGAGAAAATTGTAATTTTTTCAATATTTTCTCTAAACAAGGTGCCATGGAGTATATTTGTAGAAAATGACTCATGTTTTACATAAATATTATGGTAGGGATTGCATAAAGATCATGGTAAATAGGTTTTAATGACTATGAATATGCACCCACATAAAGATAGCTTGTTGGAACATACTATACATGTTGTTTAGGATATGATGCGGGCATGTTTTCTTAAAATTGGTGAGTCTTGGAAGATCATTTAGAACTTACTAGTTTAACCTATAACAATAGTAATATGGAAACTATTCAAATGGAACCATATGAGGCTTATTATGGTAGGCCATAAAGATAAAAAAATATGTTTTATAGATGATGGTGAGTTAGTGTTTTTGGAATAAAGTATTATTTAGGGGACGATATTGAAGGTGCATATGATTCAATAAAGTATGGTTAAAACTCAAAGTATAAATAATTACTATATTTATAGATGTCAATTGACCCAATTATATATTGAGGTTGATGGTGTTTTCCTTCTGATGTCACATAGATTCGCTAAGTATAGGATTCAAGTACCGTGCATTCAAGGGATTGGGTTTTTTGGACCATTTGTTATCATGGAAGGAGGTGGGCCAGTGGAGTACCAATTTTTCCTTCTATAAAGTTATAGTGGTGTGCATGATGTTTTTCATGTGTCACAACATCAATGATATCACACTGACCGTTTTCATTTGATCGATAAGGGTGATATTGATCTTCAGATGGATGCATACTTTGAGTATAATCTGATACATATATTGTATCACAATGAGAAGGTGTTTTAGAGAAAGACCATGCATATAGTTCATATATTTTTTGAAAAATGTCTATGTGCAAGAGGAAAAAATGTATATATAATTTGATATTCTAGCTTAGGGTCCCAAAATATAGAGATCGTAATCTCAGAGATGTTTGGGAGTACAACTCAATGATGAATTCCTATAAGGTGTTGAGATTATAATACCTTAATAATTTTTGGGGATGTATTGACTTCGATAATATTCATAATTTTTTCTTTTGTTGAGTATATCTTGTTTTGGATTTACCTTGTTATGTTTTTTGGTGAAGTTTGATATGTTTGGAATGAAGAGGGTTACTTGACTTATGTTGCATAGTTTTCCCAAACAGTCCTCCCTTCCCAGAAAACCACGTGAACCTAGAAATAAGGGAATCACACAAATGACATTCTATTTTTCAACTATGCACACTCTCAGATGTTACAGTGCACCCCTAATATAATCACAAGGTTAATTCTCGTAGTTTGGAAAACAATTCCCCCTACCAAAGAAAACCATGTGTGTGTTTACTGAATCTGAATATTAGTTTTTAAATTCCCAAAAAATCATGGACATAACTTAAATCCACCATTTTAGACCCTAAATTTATTATCTTATTTTTGGAGTCTCTCACATGGATTCAATGAACTTTTGACCTCCATTCTTGGAGAATTGAAGCTCGGATTGATGGTTTACACCTCTCTATGTAAGAAATTATTATCCCATATGGTTTCCTACCACTATATCATCCTTCTACAATCTATTAAATAGATGTTTTTGTATATGTATGATTAACATAGATCTAGGTTTATAGGATCTTTATTTGATTTCTATTGAATCTAGGATTCAGATATATATATATATATATATATATCATTTTTCATCATGAATATTGTATTTCCACTTCAATTGGGGTTTTATGTTTGCGAGATTCATCAATGATCACAAGCTAGGTGGTCTATTATTAAATTTATAATGTGTTGGTTTCAATTACATGTATTTAATTTTAGAATCACTATTTCTCATTTTGAAATGGAATCTAAAATTGGATTAATTAAATTTGCCTAAATAATTTGTAAATGGGTTGTGGAATTGGATAATTATTCAGGCTATGAAATTATTCAAAAGGTGAGGTTTTATAATTACTATATAAAATTAATGAAGGAATTATTTTAATATAATTTTCATGTGATGAATAATTTGGTTGAATTTTCGGGATGTTAGGAATTGGTATAATTGGATGAATTAATTGGTGAGTTAATTAAGGTGATATTGGGATTGTGGAATTGGTTTAATTAATTTGTGAATTAAATAATGAGATATTAGGATTGTGGAATTTAATTAATTAATTGATAAATTAACTAATTGGATATTTTGACCTTGGAATTGGATTAATTATATAGTTATTTAATTAATGGGATATTGGGATGATGGAATTGGATTAATTAACTAGTGTATTGATTAATTTATAATATGGTTAAATGCTGATAAATGGAATAATGGTGTTTTTTCTATATTTTTCTATTTGATTCAATTAAAGAACCATGTTTTTGTGATAAATTTTAATTGTATACAGTGATGTGAAATATTTGAAAAAAGGGTTGTAATTAATTAATTGTGAATGATGTGATATATGTTATATTGTGATATATTTGACATTTTTCTATATGATATATATATTTGTGGGATAAAGACTAAGGATTAAAATACTCATATGAGATAAATGAGTTGTGGGACATGAACTAATGCTTCATATATGTATATGTGATAAATAAAGTTTAGGATAATGACTGATGATAAAAACACCCATATGAGATATAAAGTGTGGCACATAGACAAACCCTATAAATACCCATCAGACATTGAGCTATGGAATTGGGACTAAGCCTCCAAATACCCATGTGGTGTAAGACCTGTATTTCTACTCCCATGAGTTATAATTGATCCATGTGTAAAATTATCCCTTAAAAGGATTTTAAATGAAATGATAAATGATAATCGTGGTTTGACTATATGGTTTAGACAATAAAATGCGCCGAAGAATGTATTGATGTATTGGGTGTCCTCAGAACCCAAGGGGTTATGATGTTCATTATAGAAGAATTAAATTTGGAAATTGTTTACTTTATTCATTATCATTTATTTTTTATTAAAAATCATAAACTATTATTGACTATATATTATTTTCTCTGTCATTGGTGGTGGCCTACAATGTTGTTCTCACACCTAACTCAGGCATCCTGATCGTTACCTGAATATCAATAATTTTTATTGGATATGATAAAGGAAAAGGCCCCCTAATTGATGAGTCCGGATATAGAATTAATGAGGGAACATAACATGGAATCAGGACCCACATGGAAGTTGTCACCGTCTTTATTTTGGGTTATAAATTTGGCACTGTACACTTACATGGACTGAAATATTTACCATATTAGATAAAAATATTGTATTATTATTTAGTCATTCTTTGATACAGATATTATTATATTCATGGTTATATGTTTGGGTTATTTTTTATTTATTTCCATTGTTTTATTACTCTTATAAAGGGTGTATAGTCTCCCCAGGATTAATACTAGACATTATCTGCTAGTTGGTAGAATTTTGAATATGGGAAGGTGTCAGAGAGGTCAAATAAAAATATATCTTTCCATAATGGTGTGTGTAAATAGGTTTGGCATGTTACATAAAATCATAGATTCTATTTCATGGGAGACACGATAACGTAACTCATGTGTGTATACAATGTGATTATTTTGGCATTACCTCATAACCTAGATAATATATAAAATTATATGTAAATAAATTATATAGTCTTTAGAATATTATTATCATTCTAAAAATAGAAAATAATAATTTCTATCTTTCATTATTAATAATATAAATAAGGAAATATTGATCATGTGTATATACAAACTACCATTTCCAAACATGTAACAATTTTAATTTTCCAAAAAATATATTATTAATGGCTTTAATATTCTAAATTATGTATGAAATGTTTATTATTTAATTATTATGATTTGGAATATGATCGAATAATTACCCATTTGACCTCGACTAACAAAACGTATTCATTTTGAATATATTTTTCATACATTCTCAAAACACTTGATGTGGACATGACTAATTATATATTAAAATATTACAATAATATGAATTAAATAAATGATTTATGCTTTATGTATTAATCCATTAAAATTTCTCTAATAAATATAATTAATGATATATGATTATTATAATGGAGTTAAATTAACATCAAGGAATGATTGTACTCAAGGTAAGTGGTTTATCATCTCACATTTTATTTTTGTTAGAATTATTCCATATTAACCAATTATTTTTTTGTGTGTCTTATATGCAGACATGAATTTAAATTTTTACTATTTTCATGACTATTAAATTTATTTTGTAATATGATTGAGGTTCTCTCATTTTTGGAGGTTTTGATTCACATATTACCAATACAGTAAATGAAATCATCTAAATTTTCCATTATTGAGGCATATTTTAATGTCATAATTTTTTATGGTGTAAATACAACCAATTCTTCATGTAATATCATGAATATTTCATAAATCATTTTAATTGATGCATAAATTTTAATTATTTCATCCAATATTATATTATAGAGATGTTTTGAAGTTGAAGATAATTTAATAACTCAATTTCTTTTTATTGGGTTTCATTACATTTTCATTTTATGTGATATTTTAGGATTATGTATGTAACAGTATTATATCATCATATGATTAATTTCCACTTTTATTATTTGATCTAAAAATGATATACATAATCAATTTATTTATTATTATTAAAATTCAATGGTGTGATCTTTTTATAGGTTATTAATTTCAAAATATATTTCATTGAGACAGAGGTTAATTTTAGGATCATAAATTCATTTTTGATCAGTACATACTTACTTTTTTACATGTTACATAATGAATATCCTTAATTTATTGATATGTAATGTTTTATTTGAATTTAATATATCATGTGTCTTTGGTTTGATGAGTAACCAATGTGGAAATGGTTTTATGTGATAATATCATTTCAAGGTGTTTTTGGTGAAAATAATATGATATTATTTTTATTCACCACATCTATTTTGTTATCCTAAATTTTTAAATGTTGTTTACAGGATTATTCACATTTCCTCCCTTATTAATTGATGAAATATCAACAATGTGTTTTTATGTGATATCGATACTGTATTATTTTTTTAGACCTGTAGTCATTCTATTAAAAAAGAATTTGTAATGTTTTTTAAATAAATTCACAATATAGATGACTTAATAGTGTTATTTTTTGAATTTTTTTCATCGTTTAAATTCTTTAAAATAAAATAATATAATGTACTCCAAATGGGAAATTTTTTCACCCATTAAAAAATAAATTAATTGAATTTTTATATATATTTTATAACCAGAATAAATTTTCTTGACTTCAAGATCAAAAAATGTTTTAATCCGTCATTTTTATGTTTCAATTGACATTTCAAGGAAAATTAGGTCATTGAAATTTTATAATGTTTTATATTTTAGATTTTTTTTAAATGGAAATGATCTTTTCCTCATGAAATGTTACAAATGATTTTTCACAATAAATTTCCATGAAATATGAAATCCAATAATGTCACTCAATGTGATAATGTTATTATAAAAAATATTTTTTTAATAATATTTTAATGGTATTTCCATTCATAGGAATCATCTAAAAAATATATTACTTTTGATCAACTAGGATATTTTGATAAGACACCATCCGTATTCTTGTTGTGTAATGATTGTTTAAAGTGATTTCCAATGAACCCATTTCATACCTAATATTTAGTGACCTTATGAATAGAATAGTTTTTATTTTTCATTTTCCTTTTTATGATGATTATGTAATATATATTTGGGATTTTTTATGATTAAGGGTGGTTCCATTATAAAATAATGATGGCTAGTCAAATTACTAATCCAAGATGGATGGTTCGATAACATTATAGGGATAAGCGGTTCCATGATAATCCTTTGAATTGTGGGTCCATGGTATCCCTTTAATGCCATGGGTACATAAGTTGATCATATTTTTATTCTATTTTTATGAGTTTTATAAGATTTTTATGGAAATTATTCCCCATTTTACCATCATATTTTTAATTTACATTTATTTTTATTAATGAAAATATTATGATTTCAAGAGTAATGTTATTGAGTTAATATTTAATAAAACGTATTTTCATATTCTTAATTGCGAAATGATATAAGTTTTTATTGATTTCTTTTATAGGTAATAAAATCACATGTCTCATGATTGTGGATTCTTATTACTCTTTCACTTTTATAGAATTATTCCATGTTTTATGATTGATGATATAAGTGTTAATTTAATGAATTGCCATATTTTAGTCTCCTACCCATTGAATATGTCAATATACCCTTATGATCATATTATTTTCACTAATTACATTCAATTTTTAATACATATGTTAACCAATGTTGAGTATTTTATCACACTCAACTTATATATAATTTCCCTGTTTTATTGTGGATTATAAAAATTAATTTTTTGTACATAGTGTTCATGTGGATAATTATGTTGACTTATTTTGAAACCAGAAAACATTGGTACATTGTGAATGATTATCTCTTGAATTCATTTTTTTTGTTTATGTAATAGTTTTTACTAATTCCATAAAAATCATAACCTAAATGAATTTTGGTTATATAAGATATATAATATCTTATTTTTGTCATATTTTTTGGAATATAATGGGTCACCTCTATCAATTTCAAATCCAAAAGTGTAAAATTTAATGAATTTGGAATCAGATCTAGTTGTGCGGGTTATTGGATGTTATAAGTTGTGTAAGTGTAGGGTTAAGATAACATTGTATGTTAATATTTTTTCTAATGAGGTTATTTTATGACTTATGATTACCATCATATGTCTATATATAGAGACATGGTTTTCCTTGTAAGACTTAAATATTTGTAAATATATTTCTAGCACTAGGAAATGAGACGACAAGTGATTCTGAGGACCAGTATTTCCAGAATTAATTTTATAAAATCATTAAATATATAATATATTGTGTTCACCTGATTATATAAATAATGTGGTATAACTGTCAAATGATTTATCCAATCATAAATATGATAGCATTTATGGGTCTATAATGTTGTTTTTACATTAGAAGTGACATAAAATGAGTCGATACAGGATGTTCGGACCCCTTTCTCATTAGAAGAGAATTTAATTGAATTAATTAATTATTGTAATTAATTTAAATCATTTAGGCTTGGTAATATGACTATAAATTCTTTGTTATGACAACATAACAAGGTATATCCTCTTTATTTTATAAATTACATAGTGAGAGAACTGGTTTCTCTTAGATAATTCCTTCAACGAATGATGAAAAATTGGATCACAGAAATTCAAAGCGTGATGAACACAATAAATATTGGTGAGCATTATATTCATCAATGATGACCAATCCAATCTATTTTGGACTTTATTTTTTGGTTTTGTTTCACCATTATATTATATTTTTGGTTATATTGACATTTTTTCCTTGATATGGACCCCTCCGAGCATCCATTTCATTTGCCAACTCACAGAAATAGGATTTTTTTTGTTTGAATTAATAATTTTTTCCAATCTAAATTTCCTGTTATTCATTGGTTTTCTAATAACCCTTTGAAAATTATCATCAAAACATTTTTGGTTCCTATAATCCCTCGTTCATTAGGATAAAAAACATTGGAACCCTTTGATCATGGTTCAGCAATTTTTTGACAAACTAGAAATTATCAGGCACTCATATTTGTGATGAAACAATAAAATAATGATGGTTCCTCAAGTGGAGTGTACATCTAGAATCATCACGACGAATTGATGGTAAATATTACATTATGTAGAATCATTATCTAGTGTGGAACCCATATGATCAATTCTAATGGAGAAAGGAACAATCATACCATATAGAAATCGATTCCCAGTGAGTGATGGTTTGGAACCACAATTTGTAACAGGATACAGATTTTATAAAAATAATGGATGAAAAATCCAAGATGGTTAAAGTTGATTTGATGCATGAGGAAATATCCATGAAAATTCAAATTATCTGAAAAAATAACATATACATAATGTGTAGGATAAATAAGACATGGTGTGTAGCCTCCCTCATCTGCAGTGCTAGGGTTTGGGGGAAGATAAGGATGAAACGACATGTATTCCTCCCTCACATGTTGTGTATCACATCCCTGGTTGGAAAACGCATGGGATTGATTTCATAGATGGGGACTCTATGTAAGAGAACACAAACATGGGTTTACCACATGGGAAACATCCCATGTGGATAGACACACTTGGTACCAAAATACATGGACATGAAGTCTTAGTACATTGACACTGATTGAAGACATAGCCCATTCCCATGATAGGTGGGACAAACTATGTATTACACCCACACGCTGTGTACCCCTACATGAATGGAACCCATGCGCCTGCCAGAGACATGGCCTATAATTGAAGTGGGGCACCACACTGTGGGGGTGCCCTCACTCAGCGTATACTAAATAAATTATTCTAGTGTTATTTAAAACTACATATTTTTTTGTTTAGACTCAGATTTTGGCCTATGAGATGTCTATCCTAATATGTATTCTAAATAGAATATGATGGCATCTCTAAAAGTCTCTTTTGAGAAATGATGTTAATTTTTAGGGTTTGGCATGCATTGAGGTTACACCTGATGAGAGTAGTTGTCAAATAATATCACCAAATTAGTATCGGGCGTACCCTCTCAATGGAATGGGTAGTAAAATTCCCAGTTGGTGGTTCTGGGATTACCCTCTAGTATGATTGGGTAGTGGTATTATTCAATAATTATTTTGAGTTACCGTCCATTAGGACTGGAAAGTGGATTTCCTTGATGTTATAGGCTTACACTGCATCTAGTCTGGGATATTGCATTCCCAAATGACATCTTCAAGGCCTAACCCCCCAGCTGGGCAAGGTAGTTGAATTTCCATGATTGATCATCGGACATACCCTTTAATAAGAAAAGGAAGTTGTATCCCCTAGTGACATTCTGGAGTGTTACCATCCAACTGGGATTAAAAATTTCCTTCCTTTGTGAATACTAGAGAAAGACCATCCAATCATACATGAGCATGAGATCCTTTTCTAAAACTATCACTTCGTGACTATGCAACATCGTTAGGAGGAATGGTTTGACATAACCTTGGACTCACAAGAAAAAAAGAGAATCTCTCCCCCCTAAGACACATTCTTATGATGCGACCTGAAAACATGAGGGTGATTCAGTTTTACCAAAAGTAGATAGTAACAAGGTGTGGTGATTGACTCCCATTGACTTGTGTCTTCTTAGAAGACACATGAGATCTTGTGAAATATTAATGAAATTAACTTTTATCTACTGGATACTCATCTTCTTGGGATGAGTTATGAGGCTGACATCCCCTTAGTATCTAGTTCTGTATTCTTTGACTGATCATATATACAATTCATACTTTAGAACCCATTCCTTTGGTATAGTTACTCTCCTTCTAGGAGAGGTGATGACACGTGGGGAATTCATCTTTCAATATGGGATTATATTTTCAAGGTTGTATGAATCCAAAACCATACAATAGGTAGTGAAGGCTCGACAAGATGTTCATCTTCTCACCATGTCGATCTCCTTGTGTTTCAATGAGTTCACTTTCACTATTATTCTGGGTTGATCTATAATCTTTTACCATAAATTATTTTATCTAATACTTTCCACTTCAGTTGTTTGTCTTAAAACTCCCCTTTACCATTTCAGGTTGTTCTAGTTGGTATTTTTATACTCACCCTATTTGAGAATTTTCTAACATGTGTCATGTATTTTATAGGTAATAAACAGGTCGATCAGGACATCATAGTGACTTAGGGATACATGGGTGATTGGACCATGAATAGTGGTTGTATCTTGGGATGCATGAATTGGGATATCTCAACTTTTAACCCATTTCTCGTTTTGTCATTTTGGGACGTATTTCTCTGTGGGTGTGTATTTTATCTTTTTTCCCTTTCAGTTTACACTAACTTACATTGAACTTTATTGATTTTCATGCATGTTTGGTCTATTTATAGTAGTTTTACATCATTTATTTCATTCCTTCTACACTTTATCATTGAGTTAGTTGTGTGTGTGTATACATGTACATAGGCATATGCCTCCCCAAGTTAGCTATGTCTTGGTTTTATTCTCCACCCCTATCTTGTGGAGGTGGGATTGTGATAGTGACAGCTCCAGTTACAGTATGGATCATTCCGTGAAAGATTAATATCATAGGTTTTTCATTAATTGGGTATTTCTTTGGATGTTTGTTGATTCTCCTTTTCCTTCACAAAGTCTAACGACTGAAAAATGGTAATACCTTAGTCCAAAGTGATTCATCCGTTGAAGAAACATCAAAAATCAACAAAGGAATGAAGAAGTATTTCTTCCCACTTGGGTCGTGCAAGTTTCATCATGGTCGCCAAGTATACTTGCGCGCCGCATAGTGGTCATGCAGGTGACTTGTGCACCCTCTTTGATTCTCACCCAGGGTCTTTAGTAGCCTATAATTACCCCTTGTAGGCCCCCCATTTCGAGGACGGAAAAAATCCAAAACTCAGATTCGAGCTCCTGGCACCCTAGTCTCTTCTAGAAGTCTTCCGAACACATCTAAGGAAATTTCATACATAGAATGGAAGATCTAAACATGGGAAACAAGGCCGAAGTGTTGAAACTCATCAACACTTGCGCGCCTAAGTGGCCAACCCTTAAGGGAAGTGGCCACACTTGCGTGCCGCCTTATCCCTTCAATAAAAATAACATGCCACTCTTTTGGAAGCCTTTAGGGATAATACTAAGGGCTTGAGCCAAGTCTCACCCAAGTATTACCCTAAGGAATGACCGTCACGCAAGTACCCATGTGTCGCGCAATTATACTTGTGTGACCAGGTCTTGTGCGCCTCTCTTTTTGGGTTCCCCTCCTTCCTATTCACTTGATTTCTTCAAATCCACCTATCCTTTTCAAGATTTAGTCTTCAAAACCCTCTTCAATGTCATTTATGACATGGTTCCTTTGTTGTCTTCCTTATCTGAAATAATTCTATGGAACATTTCTCAAAACCTAGTTATCTACATATCTTTACATCACTAAGGTTAAATATTTCATTCATTCAACCTCATCCTTTAAATATGAGAGTATCGTTAACTTGGGTCTCCTTCTCAGGAGTAATTCCCAATCTCAAAATCCCAAATCTGGGCATCCTCCTTAGGATTAAGCCCCAAGTCCCCTAAATCCAAATTTTTTAAACTAGTCTTCCTTTTCAGGAGTAAGCCCCTGTCATAATTCCTCTTAACCAGTCTTAATTTACTTTTGATTTGGGCTTCCTTCTCAGGAGTAAAACCCAGTCATAAGTCCTATCTAATTTCAGCATCCTTTTTTGGATTAAGTCCTAAGATAAATATCCAAATATCCATAAAGCACATATACCTTTATGGACCTTGTTCCCTGGTTTATTCCCTAAATTAAATCATAATCGTCATCTATCTGGGAAGTAATACATACATAAGACCCACATCATTTCTTATAATTGCATCTTTCATGTCACAATTGTCCGGTTTTACCAATACATCTTGCTTCTCACACCGATAATGACTCATGTGAGCTTAGAGTGTAAACGTAATTATGACATCATTCATTGAGCCACCAATCATGAATAAACCTCGTATTTTATTTCTCTAACTACGTGGGTTCTGATTCCTTTTCTAAAACAAAGGATATGTAGGTAGCCCATCTGCGGGTATGATCCCTACTCTGAAATATTCTATATCCCTCTGAATGACAACAAACATCAAGTGCCCCACTGAGTGTCTTTAAAACCAATATAGTTATCATAATGACCAAGAGATTTCTATATAATATGTCTAATGATACCATTGCTAAGAATCTATAACAAATACAGATGATTATTTATCAATAAAGAACCTCGAATACATATAAAAGATTCTCTAAATCCCATTCATACTAATCATTGATTGTCAGATCTAAAGGAATGCTCATTTTCATATTTTGTAATTTAATAAGGATTCATGAACATAACTTAAATCTATAATGATAGTCCCGGAGTAGACAATAATTCCCCCCAAAAGGGTGTGATGAGTCTGACCTCCCATCCTATCAACCAATACAAATTCTTAAACCTCATCGGTTCACATCTAATGAGCACCAACCTTTGGAAAGTAGGTCTAAATGGATATGAAATCATTGTATGTTTCCAGTTCAATGAATAAACCCGTTAGAAACCGCTTGGAATGATTGAACCTTTAATCAACGAGGTCATCCCTATTTCCATAGGAAAAAATATGGTGAACTTGGTGTGAATACTTAACCAAGTTGAAATGATGTTTTTAATTATTTTGTTAGGCCCCTCTTTAATCACAATGAGAGGGCCAACAGAACAATCAAAAACATATGTGCTCATCTAAAAGATGTAGTGTCCGAACTTATCTTGATTATGTCTATTATATCAAACATGAACTATTTTCCATGATCTTATATGTTATAGAAATGGCTTCTCAAAAGTTCATGCCTGTGAATGCCTCTACTGTGAAAACCATTACCGTGAATGCATCTGCTACTACTCGCATTGGATCGTCGTCCACTCTGCGGATGACATAACCTACTCAGTGTATTCAGCAATGGGTATCAAATGTACTGGTTAAGGTATACAGTCAAAACGGTACTATTCCGACTCTGGATGCTTCTCGACAAGACCTCCAAGTCAATAATTCACCCTAGTCATCCGGACAGCGACGGGCAGCGATCAAGAAGCAGGTGGTTCCAACCACCGTTTCAGGTCATTATCCACAGAACGCAAAAACCATTCCATCTCGTATTTTGAGGAGGTGAATGAGATGGTCACTCAAGGACATAATTCAAGGAAACATGAGTCCTTCCCAAGGGCTCCCACCAAAAATCGCCACCAGACTCGTGCGGTAGTGCGCCCTCAACATGATGAGGGTGTTATCTCCGGGCATTCAACTCATGTTCCTCGAACCCGAGAAGGCAAGAAGAACTACCAGAGGTGATGACCGGTCAACCATGAGCAGGTTCTTATCTCTGCCATCTCTGGATAAGTCCACCAATCTAACTTGGTGTCAAGAAATGAGCGGGCACACACACCTGTCCGTTTTAATTCCACTGTCCAGCTGATTCGTCTGGCAGCAACACGCCAGTCCCACCAGGAAATTTCGGCAGAGAACTATAGACAAGAACATACACCTGTTCATAAGTCATCAGCTAGACAGCTAGCTCATCTGAATACTTATGATGAAGCCCGCCAACCCAATGTGTTGACAACTGGTAAACAGACACTTACACATGCTTACACTCATCAATCCTGCCAGCAGTGTCGTCTGCTGTTTTAAAGGAAGTTCATCAACAACGTTCAGTAGAGTGAAATCAACGGGCACATACACCTGCTAGTATTGATCAAGTCTACCAACAGTCTCATTTGGTAGTACTCGGAGAAGTCAATTGGAAAGCCCCAGTGACAAACAGGAGGAAGACTCATCACTTTGCCCCCACACATGAGTACTGTCAGAATTTATTGATAGGAAAAGGAAGACCGGAGCAGGAATACACACCTACTCCAAGCACGGAATGGACGTATATCCCATTTCTGGTAGCTGAAGTCACCAAGAATATTCTATAAATAGTGAAATAGAAGAAGCAAATCCCTGCTCATATTCTGGATGCATGCCATACTATTATAATAGCTTCAGCCACATCACAGAGAATGAAATGAAAATCTATCACTAGCAGTGGAGTGACACATCAACAGTTCACTCCGGAACAGACACACACCTCTATTCCAATCCACGAGGGTTGTGGGGCATGCTCCCCCATGTCATATGGACAACCAAGTCAGGCGCATACACATGATTTGAGTGGAGATGATCAGCCTAATCTGATTCTTTCTCCTGAGCAGGCACATACACCTGCCCATAATGAAAACATTCATCAACAAGTGGTTCCCAATGTGAGTAAGAAGGTGTCTATAAAGAAGACTCGCCCAACACAGTCATGAAATCAAGGGCCAATCTGTAATAAAGCCTTGCTCGATGCTAGAGTTCTTGATGCACTCAGACAATCATCTATTGCAACTCAAGATTCTACTCTCCCAGTTCCCAATAGTGGTAACATTAATTTTGAAGGTCTGAATCAGACACATCCTCATGAAGTCTTGCTTCGTGATAGTTCAGTCGATCTTGATGTATCATCTTCAGATGAGAGCCACAGGAACCCACTGTGTGGACAGAAGACCAAGGAGCAAAATGTTTCATCTTTTTCTGTAACCAACCATGGTGGTAATCCCCATGATGATGAATTTATCTGCGAAAGTCTTCTCCTCAATAGTAATTCACATTGCCTGGAAAATGCTCCAATGTACAGTGTAGTGATGAAAAATCCCTCTTATATTGAGGCACTTGCAAATATTAATCCAGTCATGTCTGATTCTTTATGAAGAGTAGGTGAAATACTTTCTGAATCAGAAGATATTCCGGGGTGTAGGTCATTCTCTGAACCACCCCTGAGTCATTCATCTTCTAGTTTGATCAGTGAATTATCTACCATTCTTGTTGAATCCAATGAAGCAACAAGGAAGCACCAACACTGGTCTAATCAGGTAGAATAATCTTCATCAAATGATATGGAGTAAATACTGAATATGAGAAATCATTTGGCAAAAGGCGTAGTGCCAGGTAGGTTTTGGCATTTGGATGACTCTCAGTATGGCATTAAAAATATGTTGACGGAAGATGGAATTCATGATATTTGTCTCAACATATGGAAAAATATTTGTCAGTTGAAAAGGAAAATATTATCTTATGATGAATATGGAAATCAAGTCAAGATAATAGAAGGGTTACAATGCCAAATTGACTTGGCATCTCCCTCAGTTTCTCGATACCCGAAGGGTGAAAAGTAGCAGATAACCCTTTAGTGTTCATGCCTTAGAGCACTTAGAATATTGCGCCGGTTAATTGAAAATACCCCATATGGTATTCATATCAGGGTATGGGGTGTCCATGGATCACAACATTTCCCTGTACTCTCCAGTCAATGAAGCCCACCGAAAGAGGTCTCGTGAAATGATATTGCCCACGACCGGCCACAACCAATGTGTTTTTTTAAATCAGATGCTTTCTCAAGAATAGTCCTCAACTAGTTTACTCAAAATTAGGAATACAGAGAAAAAGTTGTTGAATTAATTTTTCATCAGGAAAATGAGAACATTGAACATGCTTCTTGTTTAGAGCGTGCACCTCATCAAGTGAAAGAAGTGTAAAAAATAATCCAATGGTCTTTTAAGTTGGGTGATAATAGTGGATGCAGGTTAATGCATACAACCAATTTGAGGACTAAAGTTCATAAGATCAGAAGAGGTTTTAAGAGAGTCCCATATATAGAAAATCAAGAACCACCCCAGCTTGCCAGACTGGGGACTCTTTTAACCCAACCCCCCGAATCAACAAATAGGATTCGAGGAGTTGAGAAGGAAGAACAGAAACATCCCCAGTCCACTAGACTAGGGATATTTTCAGATCCTCAGTATTTTCCTCAAAGACATTCAGTCTTCTATAGATTATGGAGGAATCCCCAAGAGGAACAAACCGCCAAATTATCAGGATATTCCCTCCAAATTACGGTTCGTCAAGAAGTTCATGAGGGATCAAATTAGCAAAAGGCAGTGTCTCAATAAGGACATGGAAGAAGACAATATCACATAAATGCCGATAAAAGATATGAAATGCATTATGAATCAATTAATGGCATCAATTCCATGGTTTCTAATCCCCTAGATGAGGCTCACTCAGAGGGATCAGTTGAATAAGCTCCTGCTCAAGAGGTTGTATGCACAAACAAAAATGAAGAAGGAGTGCGTACACGAAATCAAAGGATTACCCAAAATATAGGTAATCATTCAAGTAACCCACTTCCCCCTCTCTGAATGGCGAACAACAAAGAAAAAAAGAATTAATGAGGTTACATACCCTTCCTCTAGAGAAGACCAATCACTCTCATTAGAGCAAAGATTCGCACAACAAGAGGAATATATGAAGGAATTAAGGAGGTTGAATTCAGAACTACTTCAATCTAGTCTTCCTCCTAAGCTTGCTGGAGTCAGTCAGCCAAGGAAATTTTTTGCGGCTACTGAGATGGATCAAGAGTATCCTCCTTTATCAGTAAACCCTCACATGTCTAATCCTCTGGGTAAGGTGCAACAAAAACTGGTGGTGTTATCATCAGTTGCAGTACCAGTCATCACACCTATTCGGGCTCCAGTTATTGCATCTGAACAGGTCCAAGATCAACATGATGTTTCTCGAAAGTTAATGACTACCATTGAGTCATTAACAGCTCAGTTGGATTCTATGGAAGGAAAGCGCACACTGATTCAACCGGAGAAGAGAGCATACCCTAAATGGGTAGAAGCAAATCATCCCCCATCAACGTTTCCAAGTACCACATTCCCAATCATTAATGGTTTGAGAGACCCAGATAAACACTTAACACGTTTTGTTTCTCTTTGTGATCCTATGATGGGAACCCCTTAGTATCAAGAAGAAGTTAAGATTAGGTGTTTTTTACAGTCATTACAAGTTCCTACTTTTGTCTGGTATACAAGCTTGCAATCCTGGTCAATTACGGGGTGGGAGGATCTTTGTCAAAAAATCCTTCTTCAATTCAGCTCAAAGTTTCCAAAGACAACATTTTTTATCTTAAATATTGTAATCAAAGGGATAATGAAAGTGTTTCAGATTTCATTTCTCACTGGAAGGGATTAACATATTCTCTGAGCTTTGTACTCCCTCAACAAGAGTTGTTTCCAATTTGTGTGGCAAATCTGCGTGATTAATTACGCACGCCGTTGATCCCTATGAAATACACAAGAGGGTATCATGACCTTTCTTCAATTTCTAAACATATTAAAGACTCTCTTATATAGACTAAGGATAAATCTCATGTAATTCCATCAGCTCCAGGAAGGAGAATGGGTAAAGCAGATATTTCTACAGTTATGCTTAAACAAGAACCTATACCTGCTTCTACTTCAAGGCATTTATCTTCACAAAGGGATCCACCTCCTGAGAATCAACAACAGAGGCCGTTTCATCAAGATGATCAAAAAGATCAAAGACATAAACAATTTGAGGATCTGAAGAGTAATGTTTACTATTTCTGAAATCAACAAGTTCCTGGTTACTTCATTTCAACTCTGTAAAATAATTTCGTTCAATGGCCAAGGCCCAAGAGGCCGAACAAGGAAAGAGATGAAGACCATCCCAATTATTGCCCATTTCATCAGATGTTGGGCATCCCATTCATGAGTGTTTTGTCTTCAAAGACCTCCTAAAAAAATGGTGGACTCGGGACAAGTCAAATTGAAAGCTTCTTCACCTCAGGTAGCATGTGTTACTGCTACAAATCCAGAGGTAGAAGGTGAGTGGAAAAAATTCATAAACAAAAATGCACAAAAATATGATGATTGAATGGTTATAAAAACGATCAACAGAACTCATTCCATTTTGCGAACACAATTGAAGAAACCAATTGTGTCTTCTGCCATGAATGCCACAGCAAAACCCTCTACATCAGAGAGAAAATCCTCAGAGAAACGACATAATTCAAAGAAAGATGAAAAATCAGAAGAAGATGAGATCGTGTCAAAACCCAAATTGTCTTTGACTCTGGCAAGTTTTATGCCATATACATCGATGCAATGGGCACTGCCCCACCAAACGGCACATCATAAATTGGCTAATCAGGAAAAGTCTTCATCGGATGAAGAGTTGATATTTGGTTCTATTAATATGATTCATTTAACATATCCTTATGCATGTTATAGTTTATATGTTGATGAGCCTGAATTCCTTGTATCAAACAGAAGAATTAGAGGGATTTCTAGGGGTCTGGGATATAGATAAAGATGTGGATATCCTAGAAGTCACTATTCCAATTCTACCCCTACTAGAATAGTGTATGCTGTATAAACTCATGGCAGACCCCTTCAATGGGCTCAACATAAACAAGAAAATTCTTTCAACAATAGCAGATTCAGTCCTGGTACGGTTATTCTGGAGGATCAGTTAGAGATTCCACCTTCTTCCTCTCAGCAAGTAAGTAGTCCTATTTGGTCTAATCTTTCAAATCTAAGAGTGCTACCAACTCCTACCCCAATACAAGATGTATCTACTTCCAAAGCATCGACATCTAAGGTACCTGCGAAATAACATGTTCTTGTTAGGAAATGCAGACCTTTGGATCAAAATTATGATGTATTGAAACACTTGGCCCAAGTACCGGCCAAGTTATAAATTTTGGATGCCTTAAATTTATCAAAGGATCTTGGGGAGGCACTCATCGAGGCTTTGTCAAGTCCTCGGGAATTTGAAACCTAAATTGCTACAGCTGAAGTCTACCATGTAGAGAATAATCCTGTTGAATGTCATTCAATGATATCTTTCAGAGAAGAAGATGAAGATGATGTCATGGATTGACATATTAGACATTTATACTTATTTGGAAAGTTCAATGGTGTAGACGTCCGAAGAGATTTCATTGATAATGGTTCAGTAGTCAACCTCATCCCCATTCGTACACTTCGTCGATTACTCACGGAATCTGATTTATCTCCATCTACTCTGATGTTTCAAGGATATGATAAAAATGAACAAGAACCACTAGGCATGATTACACTCGGAATTGAGTTTGGAGACCTTGTATCCAATTCAGATTTCATGGTTGTGGATCGTGATACATCATTTAATGTTTTACTTGGAAGACCTTGGCTACATCAACATGTGAATATCCCTTCGTCAGACCCTCATTGCCTCAAATATTGTTTTGATGGTCAAATTGGGACATTTTATAGTGATAAATCACCCTTCAAAACATGTGAATCTCAATACATTGAGGCAGAATTCTATCACATTAAGGGTAAGGAGGAATCCACAACAAGGGAGGTTACCAAGGTTAATCCTCCATTTGGTTTGGAAAAGATTCCAGTAAATCCATTTACACATGTGAGTACATATTATGTGTTGCCTATTAGTCAAATTGACATGATAGACCCAAATCAAATTACTCGTATGGAAACCTCCATAATGTCAATTTCGACAATTAAGCTAGACAGCATGGGAGAAATTGGTGATTCACCATGAAATGATGAAAGCTCAAATGGGGATGTCTTCATTTCATCTACTGAAATCCAGCAAGTCTATACTTTTCCAACCAGGCCAGAAGATGATATAGCATTTTCAGAGGTGAACGATGATGTCAATTCTAAATCCATCATCTCCTCTTTATTACCCAAGGAAGACCCTTCATCGTCAATCAGGTCAGAAATGGAAGGTTATTCATCAAGATGTTCAAATTTTAACATCTCTTCTATTCATGGAAATTCTACATCTTCATCTACTATGCAATTGGAAACAGAAAAAATAACACATGATGAAGAAGAAGAGGAAGATCTCAGGGATTCTCCTCCAGCATTTGAAGAGGGTATCTCTACCACCGTGGATGAACTCAGGGAAATAAATCTGGGTAGAAAAGAAGATCCACGGCCCATATTAATTAGTGCGTCCATGACTCTTGAGGAGCAGGAGACGTATATTTCATTTTTAATGAAAAATTGAGATATATTTGCTTGGAACTATACAGAGATTCCAGAACTTGATCCTGATGTTGCTACTCATCATTTGGGATTTCCTGAAGAACATTGAGGATTTAAGAAAGCCGCAAAAAGAACACACCCAACCAATGCTTCCAAAATTGAAGCTAAATAGGGTAAGCTTATCAAAGATAACTTCATCATAAAAGTTTAATATCCCAAATGGTTGGATAATATTGTCCCTATGAATAATAAGAACAGAGAAAATAGAGTTTTCATTGATTTTAGATATCTTAATCAGCATTGTCCTAAGGATGATTTTCCAGTTCCGATAAAAGAACTCTTAATTGATGCAATAGGAGGCTAGGAAACTCTTTCTTTCATGGATGGATATTCAGGATATAATCAAATTCGAATGGCTCCAAAATATGAGGAATATACAGCCTTCAGAGCCCCTCGGGGTGTGTTTTTCTATCAGGTAATGCCCTTTGGCCTGAAGAATGCAGGATTAACATATTAGTGTTCCATGCATCGTATCTTCAAACCCTTTTTAGGGAAGTTTTTTGAATGTTATGTGGATGATTTGGTGGTTAAATACCAGAAATGTTCTAATCAATTGGCTGATATGGAAGTTATATTCCATAAACTTAGGCAACATAATTTAAAGATAACCCCCTGAAAATGTGCTTTTAGGGTAACATCGGGAAAATTTCTCCGCTTTGTTTCACATCATCGTGGTATCAATATCGATCCTGAGAAGACAAATTCAATACGTGGTATGTCACCTCCTTAGAATTTGCAATAATTGGGAGGACTTCAAGGAAACTTAGCCTATATTCAGCGTTTCATCGCCAATTTAGAAGGAAAAAGTTTACCCTTTACCAAATTAATGAAGAATGGAGTCACTTACCAGTGGACTGAAGAATGTTAAGAAGAATTTGATATTCTCATGAAATATCTCTTGAGTCCACCAGTATTAATGCCACCTGTTGATGGAAGACCACATATCCTGTATGTGACAGCTTTAGAGAAATCATTGGGTGTCTTTCTTGCTCAGAAGAATGATTCTGGGAATGAAAACAGCCATTATTATCTCAGTTGGATTGTTCTTGAAGAAGAAACCCGATATTCAAATATTGAGAAGTGGTGCCTAGCATTAATCTTTTCAATGCCGAAGTTGAGACACTACCTGCAACATCACAAGGTCCAATTGGTATCTCACAATAACCCACTCAAATTCATCCTTAGTCATCCAATGCTTACAGGATGTCTAGAAAGGTGGGTAGTTACTTTGTAGTAATTTGATATTCATTATGTGTCCCCAAAGGCAATAAAGGGCTTTTCTCTGGCTGATTTCCTTGATGAAAATCCTTCAGTAGAAGATACATCTTCATATATTGAACTTCCGAATGAGGATGTAATTTCTATTCAAGATAGTCTTCAAATATGGGAAATGTACTTTGATGGTGCTTCCAGAAGTCCAACAAGGATGAAAATGGAAGATCCTAAATTTAACAAAGTTGGGTTAGGGATTGTACTCATTTACCTGGAAAAGGTAGTTCTACCTTATTCATTCTCATTGCTGGGAGGTGGTACAAATAATAAACCAGAATACCATGATCTTATCACGGGATTGGAGTTGGTGCTTCAAACACATGTGAATCAATTAAAGGTGAAAGGTGATTCAGACCTTCTAATCAAACAAGTAAATGTGGATTATGCAATCAGAAAAGAAGAAATAATCCCTTTGTATGATTATGTCAGAGAGTTAATGGTGGAATTTCTTTTAGAAACGACATTTTCTTATGTCCCGAGATCACAAAATACCCAATCTAATGCACTGGCTAATATAGCCATAGCTCTGGCAGATCCAAATCGGGATGAGACATCCATCAGTATTTCCCACCATCATACAATTTCACCTTCTGTTCAAATTAGAACAGAGTAAATCAATGAAATTAGTCCCATTCCTGAACCATATGGTCATACTACGGGACGGATGTCACCTATTAGGGAATACCCTAAAAATGGAACACTTCCACCTAATAGAGCTGGGAAAGAACAAATCAGGCGACGTGTGGTCAATTTTACTCTTTATGATAGCTCGGATAACCTAGAGAAAATTCTCTAAAAAAGAGGTTCTGATGGAGTTCTCTTCAGATGCATTGACAGTGAAGAGATAATGGCTGTAATGAAAGAAGTGCATGCAGGAGTATGTGGTTCCCATCAGTCTGGACATAGACTATCTGATCAAATTGGAACGCTTGGATACTTTTGGCATTCAATGATACAAGATTTTGTTTATTTCACAATGAAGTGTCATTCTTTCCAAGTACGTGCCAACTTCATTCATCAACCCCCAGAGTTGCTTTATATAGCTAAATACTCGTGGCCATTTTCTACAAGGGGAAGGGATGTAGTGGTACCTTATCCTTCGGCTATTTCCAAGCATTTTAAGTATATTCTTACTGCTACTGACTTAATTTCCAAATGGGAAGAGGCAATACACCTAAAATTAGTCAGTTCTAAATGCATTGTTAGCTTCAGCAAGTGTAACATCGTTACCAGATTTGGTGTCCCTCATACCATATTGACAGACAATGGTACCAACTTCTGTTCATCCGAGGTGAGGAAGTTGTATCAAGAATAAATCATCAAATCCAATCATTGATCTCGGTGTCCTGTAGTGGAAAATGGAAAAATAGAAGCTTTCAACAAGACTCTTTCAAACATACTGCAAAATATGGTGGATAAAGATAAGAAATCATGGACTGGTAAACTATTTCATGCTTTATGAGCTTATGGGACCACCACCTGCACTGCAATGTGGTCAACTCCATATTCATTTGTATATGGAACAGAATAAGTCTTTCCCATTGAGGTTCAATTACCCTCTCTCAGAGTAGCCATATGTGATCAGTCATCTATAGATGAACAATCTCAAAATACATTGGATGAATTGGAACAGTTATATGAGAAAAGATTGTGCACCCTGCACCACTTGGAAGTCTATCAGAATCGAATAGCACAAGATTTCAACAAAAAATTTCTTCTTTGTTCATTCGTTCTGGGGGAATTGGTATTGGTTCTTAGAACTCCAATGATACCCGGAAACAAACCACCCAAGCTGAAGCCAAAATGGGAAGGACCTTATTCCATACATAAGGTCTTCTCCAATGGATCTTATTCTTTAATCTCGATTGATGGTGAACTCATCACAACTCCAACTATTGCTAGATTCTTGAAGAATTATTTTGTATAATACAAATACATAAGGTATATTCATATGACCTTAAACTATTGGCACTTATAACCAACATCACATTAAACTGTGACATACTAAATACATGACGCTAAACTATATAGAAGTCCAATACGTCCAACATGATATTAAACTGTGGAATCATCCAACATGACATTAAACTATAAAAAAGTCCCTAACATGGCCAAAATGATGCTAAACTGTGTCTCATTTTCCCTTACTGCATAACATTAAACTGCATAGTCCCCCTTTCGTCCAACATGAAGTTAAACTGTATTTTCCCCATCGTCTTAGCTACAGGACGTTAAACTGTACAACAACCTTATTGTATAACGTGACACAAAACTATGTTCATGACCAACATGACGTTAAACTATGTCCCTATATTTTTCCTACATGATGTTAAGCTGAGGAAACTTTAATACCTATTACATGATGATAAACCATATTTTGTCCCTACTACATGACACTAAACTGTGCAACACAAATAGTCCTCACAGCAAAGACATTAAACTGCATAGACCCTTCATATGTCCTACATGACCTTAAACTATGCATCATTAAGGTTATTTCTACCTCTTGTTTCTCACAATGAGTATGACTCATGTGAGCTTAGAGTAAAACGTCAACCATAACACCCTCTCTAGGCCGCTAACAATGTGTAAGTCCCGACACCATTTTTTTAGGTCGTTTTCCTAAAAAAAAACTTAATCACAAATTCATTCTTTAATTGAACTACTTGGACTTTGATCATTGACTTCTAGGCTAGATACGTAGGCAAACTCATGAGTTTTAATCCCAAAACCAATCTCTTCACATCAGTTCACCTCCATCTCATATTATTTTGATCTGTGAAGAAACCCTAAAACCAATACTTTTTACATTGGTTCACCACCGGTACATGCATATGACCTGAAAATATTCACATTTTTGTCATGTATGACAATAAAATAAAACATTATTTGACACCCTCACCTGAGAGGGAATCATTATTTACATTGATCTCCAATCATGTTATATTCTAAAAACTATGTTCATACATGGGAATGCCTGAACCTTTTATCTTGAGTCAATCCATCATTGCACTAAAGTCCCCTTTTCACCCTTCATATGTACGAACCAAATCTGTACATAGGGTATTTAAAGAACTATGTGCGGCTTGATTCCCATCCTTATGGGATTCATAGGAACGTTCAAGAATCCCTTGAATCTAGCCCTATGCCTTTGGTCCTAACCCCATGTTTTACTTTCAGTCCCCTGGATGAGAAGTCTCTATGAAAACACACACTGTGTATTCATTATAATGGTCCGAGTTCTATGACCATAAACTGAGATTTTCCATACGTTCGTCCCACATGACGTTCAACTGTATTTGAAGAACTGCATATTGAATGATTATCATCCTTATGGGATACGTAGTGAAGTCCAACATTTCAATTCAGGACCCATCCAAAATATGATTATGGTTAGAATTGATCTATGTATCTCTTCCATGCATTGGAAAATACCCATTTTCATTTGTCATACTCCTAAACATAAATACTTCCACATTTCCATAACCCTTTTCTTGACTTCTGGTCACAAAATGTCCAATTTCTGAGAGTTCTTTTGCCTGACTATGCAGCATGTTCCCTTAGGTGGCCTTTCTTAAGTAGTCTACATAACGGACCTATTAGCCAAAATATGATATTATATGACTATGGAGTCAATACCCTTAGGTGGCCCTTCATAATTCAACCCCCTAACGAGTTCATTAAATAATGGTAACTTCATTCCTAGGAAGAAAACCTCTTTTTTCCTTATTGTTCTTATCGACAATATGTAATGATCCATATAAAATAACCATCCTTAACATATTTGTCCTATGTTCTTTTTCATGATCTAAAAGTATTCAAGTCTATGGTTTATATCTCCCTTCCCTACGTTTGGGTCAATCCTTCGTAGGAGTGAAATTCATCCAGTTCTTAGACAATGTTTTTTGGAAATATATTCTCCATATTCAAGTACCTCTCTCCATACAGAAAACTCTATGCTTTAGAAAATTTAAATCCCCATAAACTTCAACTAGATTTTTAACAGTAGAAAAGTAAATCTCTGAGAGTTCTTTTGCCTGACTATGTAGCACGTTCCCTGAGGCGGCCTTTCATAAGTAGTCTACATAACCGACCTATCACCCAAAAGATGCTATTATTTGACTATGCAGTCAATTCCCTTAGGGGGTCCTGCATATTTCTACCCCTAATGGGTTTGTTAAATAGTGGTAACTTCATTCTAGGGAACTACTTCTTCTAACGCCTTTTAGCCATTTTTCATATCATTCCTTAGTTTTAAAATTCCATAAGTTGTCATTTACATATTTTCCCTCATACTAGAACATGGTAATATGTTTTCAGATAAATTATCAAGGAATTGAGTAAATGTTAATCCATTCGTTCAAAGCTATTTCGACCTTAAACACTATCCTTTTTATGTATGACATTCATGACATTAAACTGCACAAAAAAGACAAGGGAACTATAAATAAAAGTCAAGCCCCAGCTCAATAAACATACACTTTGTATGATTTTAGGTAATATTGAGCAATTAAAAGATTCAATGTTTGTATGGTTATTTATAATAATCCTATAAAACTCAAATTATGCTTACTAGGCCCATTGGCATAGATAAAAAATTAAAGAAGATAGCAAAAGAAATCATTCACTATTGATTGAAGATGAATTGGTTTTTCATTTGATAGACAAAAGCTAGAAGGACATCCACAGTCTGAAGTTTCTTCTCTTTTCCAAGAATTACAAAAGGCTGTAAACATTAATTTTAATTTGATTTATAGCATCCCGAGCTTCATCAACTGCCACTTGAAGCTCATGCACATGACCAACTTCACTCTTTTCATCTTCATGGAGCACTTTCTTGGCCTCTACGATGGCTTTAATACCATTTGTCTGAACTCCTTCTAGTGATTTGTTCAGTTGGTCAAGTTCCCCAATAACTGCATCCAACTGTTGATGAAGGTGCATATGCTGGAAAACCTTCTCCTAGATCGTATAATTTAGCTCCTTCAACTTGGCACCATGATCAGCCTCATCTTGGGATACTGTAGCCTCAAATTCGCCGATATTGGCTGACAGCCTTACTCTGGTCAAATCTAGATGGTACTTATCCTCTTGCTCCCTTCTTAAGATGACTTGTTTTACCGCGGCATGGATCATTTGATATCCAAAACGTCCATGTACCAACATGACAAACATGGATGACGGTCGTGGAATCTTCGATTACAGCTCTTCTAAAGTCATTTCAGATATGATCTTCCATATGTTCTATTATGCCTTGCATCATGAAAATTGGAGCACCTTTTGTATCTCTGGGTCTGACTTAGCATCACTATCACAGGGGGGGAATATAATCAGGGATTAATGCACTTAAGGAAGTGCCATGTTCCTCTCCTTCCCCCTGACACATGTTTCTTCACTTTCTATTCCCGTTGGGGTAGAAGCTGAGGCTTCACTTCCAGATCTAGCCACTGAAATTGATGGACATGCATAATCAATTGAAAACATTGGTTAGTTTCAAAGGATAGCAAAATTTAATTGGTGATCTTTAAAATTAAGTACAGTCGCAAATATTGTTATCCCTTACCCAACTGTAGATCAGTAACTTGAGAAGGCTCCTCCCTGTCTTTCCTAGCTTCAATGGGATTTTCAAGATGAGTTTCAAGATGCTCTACCTGGTTAAGCTCCACTTGAGCTAATGTATCTGCAATTGTAGGGTTTCTTGTACCCCCTTCAGGCATTGTCAATTCACCATCTTGCTCTGATAGAACTGCACATTTCAACAGATCATGATTAGAGATGTAATAAGAAGTTATTTTTAATAGGACAAAGGATAACACTCACATACATAATCATCTAAATTACATAGTAATTTAACATGATAAAAAATATCTTCTAATGATGTGCCAAGTTCCATCATTTCATCCAATGTAATCTCAGAATCATGGTTAATATCACTAGTGGGAGTATTCGATATGTCTTCATGGAGACCTTCATACTACAGCTTCTGACCCTTGACAGCTTCTACCAATAAAATTGTAGCATCAGTTGCAATGGCCGCCAAAAGATCTAGTGCATGGGTTGAACCTAAAGTATCACCGAAAGTAAGTCACTTGATGTTTCATTCAAAATTTTATGAAGAATTGTTAACTTACCATAAGCAGGCTATTCTCTTCTTGCAACAGCTGTAGGAGGGATACTGGGAACAAACGTTGGATCTTTTCCAGGAGCAGCCAAGTTAGCATGAACTTGTGATTGTTCACCAGTACCCTCCAAGGTCCTCAAAAGAGGGTCAGTTCTCTCCCTCAGAGGAAAAATTGAAGAATCTCCTTAAATCCAAAAAAGGTATGAGCAATATTTTAATGGGTTTAGACTCAGGATTATACGAAGGACTTACCACTAATGATGAAGCATTTTGTTGTGGACTTCCTCCTTCAATGATTTTGATTCTTTGTCTTTTTGGGAGTGAGGATATCATCCTTTATAAGTACATGAATTGGAGAATGGAAATCCAGGTACAACTCCTCCTTCATGGATTGCTGGCCAGGGGATATCTTGCCCGACTCGTGAGGAGATTCTTTAGCCCCGATGGCAGTACCACCAGGGCTATACTATGGTGAAAGAACCTCAACAGTTCCTTTTTCTGCAAGCTGCAGGATAAAGAAAATAATTTCCTTGAGTAACAAAGCTTTGACTGAAATCAAGTTGCAAATCAAATAAGGAAAGATACTTACATCTTCAGGAGCCACGTAATCATGACACTCCTCATCTTCAAAAGCACCAGTCCCCTTAGTGGTTCCAGGACCTATCATTTCGTTCCCTCGCTTGGTGATAGGAATGGAATAATCAGTGTCATATATGAGCATTTCCAGCTCACTAATGTAAGCCCAAACTTCATCATGGTTGTCCTTTTATGGATATTTGTAAAATCCAGAAGATTCCCTATCCCAGGGAGGTGTAGCCCCACACACAAATCCAGCCAGGCAGTTTCAGCACCGCAGTATAAACTCCGCCATGTCTGGACAGCCTCTACTCATAGATATTCAGTATGTGTATGAGAAGGCTGTGAGGAAGGTCCTACAATCTTGGACATCAGCTTCTTCCCAACTCCTGCAATTACATATATAGAATTAGAAAATAGGACATGTTTCTCTATAAAGTAATGGTGATTAAATTTCCCCAATGAAGTAACTCACTAGGATTCGATGGAGTCGGTCTCTTGATTCTGACAGGAGGATTATATCTGGCATGAGGATGCTTTGCCGCATGTTGTTCCTCATCATCCCCATTATGAGAATCCGGTAAATCAGCTTCGGGTTTTGTAGAAGAATCACATTCCAGATGAAGGGTTTCTTTCTCTAAGGTTCTTTTCCTTTTCCCCACTTGATAAACTGAGTGATTCAACACCCTTCCATGGTATGATGCTATCCAGTTCTTGGCATACCATGTAGCTAAGTTACTTGCCGCTCTATCAACTAGTAGATCAAACACTGCCCCAGTCTTCTCCCTAGATGTCAACAACCATAGTTGTCGGGAAAACATCAGAGGTTACTCTGACCTGACATGCATAGGGGGAGATACAACAGTCTGCTGCAAACACTTGAATTGATTTGAAAATCAGTATGGATCATAGGCCTTGCATAAAATCTCTCCCTCAATCCTAGTGACCATTACACTATCTCTATAGGCCAGAATGTATGCCCTCAATTCCAGGCTGGTTATTCCATCATCAACAAACCGCCCGGTTGGCGGGTTTCCATAAGGAAAGAAATTTAATTCCTTATACATGCTCAGCCTCAACTTCATGTCATAGGAATTGAGAGCTAGCAAAGAAATTCCAGAGAATTATTACACTAATTGCTTGAAAGAGCATATGAGGATCTGTACTCCATTCTGTACATTATATGTTCTGAAGTGAGTGGTGATCCATCCCCACAAATCATAGAATGGTCCCACTATTCTCAATGAAGCTTTACCCATGAATACATGGAGTAAGCTCTTGTGAATCTTTGCTAATGGGGGTAGCCAACCCAACCATTTTCCCCTCAGCCAACTTGGATGCAACAACGAAGGTCCATGGCCTGATGCCTTCCTTCTAATCCCTGACTGGAAAAAGATAGACACTGAGCCACAAGGCCAAGAAGCCTGCCAGACGAGACTTTTTTGGGATTCTTTGATTCACATCGTATCACCACTTCTCAAATTCACCTGCTTCTAGGGTTAGCCAGAATGTGCCAGGAGAACCCCTATTCTCTGTTTTGGGGTAGGTGGTAGGACTAGTTCATGTGAGCCCCTTCTCCTTGGGCCCCTTCCCCTTCGATCCCTTCTCTATCGGATCCTTCTCCAGTTTCTTGTTAAGAAATATATTCATCCACTCCTTTGGATTAATATCCCTTATATAATTAGTTGAGGAGGTATTTGAACTCTTGATCTTGTGAAAGATTTCCAATAATTCTTGAGCCTAAGCCGGGGTCTTCTCCGAATTATTAGAAGTCACCTTGGGGGGAAAGAATTCATCATACATATCACCCAAAATTGGAGCCCCTGAGATCTTGTGAACATATCACAGACTGATGCCTACTTCTCCATGATTCAGATGGAAGGAATTGGTTTCTAGGCTCCAATGGCTGAGTATCTCCACCACAAATTCATCATTCCTATAAACATATATTTTCCCAGCCCATACAACTTCATATATTGCATCTCATATCAAATCCTTGAAAAACTCTGCGCAGGTTTGTTGCACCCAGTATGCCCACATCCACGTTGGCTTCACACCTCCTATATAATGAAAGTCCCAACTCTTCTTCCAGCCTTTGGATTGATCTATCTAAGAGCTTCGGAAAATTGAGGGATAACAATGTGGCTATAGCTCAGGATTTTGAGGTTTTAGATCTTAGGTACATGGGCGATGATGCATTATGTAGACCTTATCCAATGTTCTAGTATTTATAAATTCTCTTCCACCTGAGATATTTTCTGAATCAAATTTGGTGTAATTCTGAAACCATGAAATTGGGAGATAGTTCTTTGCGTCTGGAATGGTGACTTCTCGCAGATGACCATAGCCATACAAAGGTTGATAAATACTCTGCGGGAAGTCAAGATGATACTTCTTAAGATACATTGCCAAATATGGAAGAGTGTTGTCTCAATTATTATAATAATCATGGACAATGATGCTCATCATGTCATTAATTCTCTTTCTATCTAGTTCATCAGCCGTTCCGATTCACCTAGGACCCATTTAATCTTCACAATGGTCAAATAATTAACTAATAATTAATTTGAATTTTCATAAAATTATGAATAAAAGTTAAAAAATGGCTAGGGCATTAAGGTGCGAAAGTCTAATTTTGGCGCGAATGTATGGTTGTGTCGCGCATGTTTTTGGCGGGAAAGTATCATCGCGCAGGTCAAAATACCTCTATAGAAGCGTGACACAGAGAAATAGGGGAAAACAAGTAACTTGAACCACTAAGGCAACTTGTGCGGCGAGAGCTCGAAACTATTTAAGGTCAGGGGGTTTGCGTGAGAATGAAGCCATATTTATAGGCAAGGACGCAACCCTGCACGCCGATTCCAGCGCGCAGAATCCTACGTGATGCCAACTGTGTGCTCAACACATGCGCGAGTTCATTTGCATGCTCAACACTTGCGCGCCACATGTTCCTTGGTTTTCTTCTTCACCTCAGAGTTACATGCTCATTTATTTCAGATCCAACTCTAAGGGGGGACTTTTATTGATTCTACTTTTCAGTAACAAAGTCTAACGACTGAAGAAGGGAAATACCTTAGTCCAAACTGATTCATCCTTTGAAAAAACATCCAAAAACCTCAAAGTCATGAATAATGATTTCTTCCCACTTGGGTCGTGCAAGTTTCATCATGGTTGTGCAAGTATAAATTTGCCTCGCATAGTGGTTGCGCAAGTGACTTTCACGCCATCTTTGATTCTCGCCCAGGGTCTTCAGCAGCCTATAAATACCCTTTGTGGACCCCCATTTCGATGAGAGAAAAATTCCAAAACTCATATTCGAGCTCCAGGTGCCCTAGTCTCTTTTGGAAGTCTTCCGAACACTTCTAAGGCAATTTATTACCTAGAATGGAAGCTATAAATAAGGGAAACATGTCCTATGTATTGAAACTCATCAACACTTGCACACCTAAGTGGCCAACCCTTAAGGGAAATGGTTACACTTGTGCGCTGCCTTATCCCTTCAATAAAACATTCGCACCACTCTTTTGGAAGCCTTTAGGGATAATACTAAGGGCTTGAGCCATGTCTTGACCATGTATTACCCAAAGGATTGACTGTTGCGCAAGTACCCATATGTCGCACAGGTATACCTGCGCGACTAAGACTTTCTCTCAAACACAAGACTTGCGTGCCTATATCTTTTTGGGGGTACCTCCTACCTATTCACATGATTTCTTCAAATCCACCTCTCCTTTTCAAGATTTCGTCTTCAACACCCTCTTCAAAGTCATTTATGACATAGTTACTTTGTTGGATTTTTTATCTGAAATGAATTCTGTGGAAAATTTCCAAAAACCTAGTGATTCACATATCATTACATCACCAAGGATAAAGATTTCATTCATTCAACCACTTCCTTTAAAGTTGAGAGGATCTTAAACTTAGGTCTCCTTCTCAGGAGTAAGTCCCAATCTCAAAATCCCAAATCTGGGCATCCTCCATATGAGTAAGCCCCAAGTCCTCAAAATCCAAATTTCCTTAAATTGGGCTTCCATTTTAGGAGTAAGCCCCTGTAATAATTCCTCTTAACCTGTCTTAATTTACATTTGATTTGGGCTTCCTTCTCAGGAGTAAAACCCAATAATAAGTCCTCTCTAATTTGGGCATCCTTTTCAGGATTAAGACCTCAGTTAAGTATCTAAATCTCCATAAAGCACATATACCTTTATAGACCTTATTCCCGGGTTTCTTCCCTGAAGTAAATCCTAATCTTCATCTATCTGGGCAGTCATACATACATAATCCCCACATCATTTCTTATAATTGCATCTTTCATGGTGCAATCTTCTAGTTTTACCAATACATATTTTTTCTCACAGCGTGCATTAATCACGTGATCTTAGTGTATAAAATTAACTATGACAACTTTCTTTGAGCCTCCAATCATGCATAAACCTCATACTTATTTTCTCGAACTACGTGAGTTCTGATTCATTTTCTAAAACATAGGATACGTAGGTAGCCCATATGCGGGTACGATCCCAATGCTGAAATAATCTCTGACCTTCTGAATGACAATAAACTTCCAATGCCCCACTGAGTGGCTTTAAACCAGTATAGTTATCATAATGACCAAGATATTTCTATATAATGTTTCGAATGATACCATTGACTATGAATCTTTGACAAATACAAATGATTCTCTATCGATGAAGAACCTCGAATACATAAAAAATATTCTCTAAATCTCATTCATACTCATAATTAATTGTCAAATCTAATGGAAATCTAATTTTCATACATGGTAATTTAAAAAGGATTAATGAACATAACTTAAATCTATATAGAGAGTCCCGTAGTAGACAATAATTCCCACCAAAAGGGTGTGATGAGTCCGACCTCCCATCCTCTCAACCAATGAAAATTATTAAGCCTCATCAGTTCACAAATAATGAGCACCTACCTTTGGAAAGTAGGACTAAATGGATATGGAATCATTGGATGTTTCTGGTTCTATGAACAACCCCGTTAGAAACCGCATTGAATGTTTGAACGTTAAATCAATGAGGTCATCCCCATTTATAGAGGAAACAATGTTTCCTAAAATGGATTGGTTTTGTTTAGGGAAATAGTGTCAATGTGTCCTGATTGAAGCTCTCAAGATATGGAGCATTGTGATGGTGTGAACAGCTGGCATATCCTTTTACAAGGACCCTGATTACACGCTTGTCAACTTCGCACCATGAGACATTTTGTTTTAGGGAAAATGGTACATGCATAATATAATAATGAGTCCATGACTGTTCTCCTTGATTTATATCCAAATTTTTTGTATTAGTATTATATAGATGTTTGTGTGTGTATGAACATTAGAACGTGGTACTCCTTGATAAATTTCATGATGCCTCTGTGATGACATCCATCTAGGATACCATTCCTAGTTCACGATAATGATCTAAGAAGTGATGAGTCCTCAGTCAAAGGTGCATCATGTGATTTCATTCTTCTAGGTGGGTTGGGGGAAGAACCTCCTCTTACTGAGTAGAACATAGTATCAATAGATTTTGATGAGGATGCGCACTGGGCCAGAAAATTCTGCAATTTCCAACATTAGTGACTGATGTGGTTCCGCAATTATCTAGATCCCGAGGTAGGAGAGGACTATCTAGAGTCGGTGTTCTACATCATCAAGAATGACCATACCATGATATATAAAATGGAGGATTTGGAAGCCAATATTATTCCTAGAGGATATGGGTGCTTGTGGATCATGTTTACAAAGATGCCCGATTAGTCGGCACTCTCATGGGAGGCCTTTTAGCAACTATTTCGTGAAGAGTATTACCCATACTTCCAACACTTTGTTTGGATTCAAGAGCTTCTGGAACATAAAAATGGAGGTATATTAGTGATAGAGTCCACGACATGGTTCACAAACCATATGTGCTACTCTCTCAACATGATCAGAGATGGATACTTTCGAGAACAGATGTTTGAGTAGGGACTCCACATATAGATCCAAGGTACCAAAGGGACCTCGTGCATCCCAACCTATGGAGGGTTTCCGCATAGATGTTTCTATCATAGGGAAACTAGATCACTGGATATAGAAGATGACATGATAAGGATGATTCATATACAGTAGAAGGAAGGTGCTAGAGATCTCAAAATAAGAGGCCCATTTGAGAGCAAGCTCAGGGTCACGGTCATATAGTATAGTTTCCCTGCAGAGTACCAGGGAATCCCAAATAGGGATGGTTATAATATTTTTACAATAATGGTCACATGGAACAAGACTGTCTTACTAGACATGATTAGCATCCCTAATAGATAGTAAATAAACTACCACCGTAGAGGCAATGTCATGATCGGGGACACCCCAGGCGGAGACAAGGTCATTCCTAGGGAGGAAGAGTTGGAAGAAGATTATGATGACCTATAGGTGGGTGATAACGATATGGGGTCCTCCCACCACCACAATAATGTATCCAACATTAGGCTCATAGAGCTAGAAGCTGGGGTCATAGAAAACTGCATGCTTGGATTTTTATGATCCAATAGTGCACGAGATGATTCATGTTAGTAAATGTTCTTATCATACTCTTTCCTTAGTATTCCTAGAAACAAGTTATATATATTATTTCAACTATAAAATATTGGTTTATGAGTTTGAGCTCCCAATAGAGACGATAAAACAATAGATTTTTCATGATGTTCCCATAGGTAACATTTGTTTCATGTCGTTAATTTTACGATAGTGCGAGCTATCACTTGAATGTGAGAGGATCATGTGGACATATTGTTCTTCAAGATGTAACCATATTATGCCATAATAGGAATGGGTTATATTTTAATGGTTTAATCCCATCTCTACTATCACCGTAGACTAGTCAAATGTATATGTCATGATGGGATGATGATCTTATTTCTCGGTGAAATATTCCTTGTAGTAGGGTAGGTTGGTGGTGTGGGCAGTGGGATACAGCCTATTACCCCAAAATTAGAGAGAGTATCCCTTAGATTAGTATAAATTTCAGTTATTTGGATTATTTTAGATGTGCAATATTATATGGATGACTTCCCCTAGGATGTTATGGGACTACAGTTGAGGCGGGAGTTTGAGTTTTGTATTGACTCAAAACCAGGGAATTCCATGATATATTCTTCAGCCTATCAGATGGCACCCACAGAGCTTTGATAGGTATGGTTATAGTTGGAGGAACTTTAAGAAAAAGTTCTCATCATACCTAGTGTGTCCCCGAGGGAAACTCCAGCTATTTCTAAAAAAATTGAAGCTTATGGCATTACATGGGATATAGTCACATAAAATAGGCCATAATAAAGATCATGTATCCCTTTCCATAGATTGGAGATCTCTTTGATCGGTTTAGTGGTGCGATATGGTTCTCTAAGATTGATCTTTGGTTTGGATACCATCAGTTGAGGGTTCGTGATGCTGATATTCTAAAGTTGGATTTCTAATTTCTCTAAAGATACTAAAAGTTCTTAGTTATTCCTTTTGGTGTGATGAATTGCACCACCATTTTTACTCTTTGAGGAACTAGGACTTCTATCCATACATGGACCAGTTTTTTGTGGTCCTCATTAATGAAATTATAATTTAACCTACAATAGATAAGGACCTTGAAAATAATTATGAAATATCCTTCATTTACTTTGAGAGAAACAACTTTATATAATTCTCTCAAAATAACATCTCTGGATACTTGATGTTCACATTCTATGGAATTTTATTTCTAAATAATTTTCATCCAGGGATCAAATAATTATCGATGTGGTGCTTTATTGGGAGACACATAAGAATGTGTTAGAGGTGAGAATATTTCTTGGTTTATCGGGATACTACCGGTGATTTTTGGTAGTATTATCTGAGATTTCATCTCCTTTGACCACTATGACATGTAAGTAATAGATTTTTACTTGGTCTGAGATATGCTTGATGTACATTGAGGAGTTGATTTAGAGGCTGATCAACTCTTATGTTTTTGAGACTACTAGAGCATGACATTGAGTTCATAGTGTATTGTGATGCCTCAAGAGTTGGTATTAGTTACGTGTTGATGCAATAATAGGAAGTCATCTCATACAGGTTGAGGTAGTTGAGACATTAGGGGAATAATTATTAAAATCCTCCCCTAGAGTTAGAAGTAGTGGTATTTAACATGATGGTGTTATGGCACTATATTCTAGTAGAGCACTTTTTTGGTTTATTCTGACCACCATATCCTCCGGTAGGTCCTCACTCAGAGACACCCAATACTGATGTAGCCACACTTGTTGGAGTTTATTTAGGTCTACGACTTTGAGATAGTATATACTCTAGGAAATGGAATTGATGTAGTAGATTCTATTATCTAGAATTCTCATTCTCACCTAGTGCATGACACCATAGAGAAGTTAGATTCTCAGTAACTGACCCTGGCAGAGAAGGAGGCTTCAATATTTCTACAAATTATGTTGTTGTCTCCATCTCTTCCTAACCATTTGAATGAGTTCCACCGGGTAGGAATTGTAACGCCCTGACCCCAGCTACCCAGAGTCGGTGCATTACTTCGTAACATTGGCATGATCACAAAAGATCAAGTCTCGAAAGACCGATTAGTTTAGTAGCCTTGGAAACACTAGATACATTCATAAGTCTTACATTACATCATAATGTGAAAAACTAATAACAAAGTCTTCATAGTCCACACTCATATCCTCTTCTGACTATCCCTGCAGTTCATTCATAAAATACTTCTTCACATCCTGGAAAATATTAAAACATTGAAAGGGGTGAGCTCAGATGCTCAGTAAGGATAAAAATATTGCGGAAGCTTTCATAAATAAACATAAAAATTTAAGGCAATGTATAACTAAAACAACAGACTTTTAAACTTGAACATCAACATAATATGGCAAAAGTAAAATGAGATAATTCCATTCACTTCTTCACATGGATATTCTACTGGTCGAATAATCACATGAAATAACAATAACCACTTTCATAATGATGGAATGCATAATGCCAGACTATCATAACCACGTAACCAAGGCCTCGTGCCAAGAACACAAATAAGATTTTGTCAAGGCCTCGTGCCAAGACACTATTTTGTCTCATGAGACCTGCCGATGCATCGAGGAGCTATAGCAGGCTCCACCCGTCACTTATTAAGTCCAATGCATTCCTCATATGAATAGGTTTAAACATATCATAAACCATAACATAATCGTATCACATAAAACATGCATAAAGGGAACATAACATTTCCACATTTCAATCACAAGATATCAATACAACACATTGATATAATAAAAATGCTTTCAAAACCATTTTCAATACCAAAATAAAAGAATGTTAAAACATTGTATTTATTTTTCATTAAAAAAAATGATGGCTTGTAGAGGAAGCCGAAACTCAAATAATGGTCCTGGCGGCGGAGAAGTCGTTGTCGCCGCTTAATTACAGAAAGAAAAACATTCCCTTTTTGTCATTTAGTAAAACGCTTCGTATAAAAAATATTCCTTTTGAATAAACTTAAAAGTCAAAGGGGTTTATACACCGTATAAAATAAAGTTGTGTATAAAACGAAATATGCCTCAATGAAAGGAGATTGAGATGAAGTCCTTACAAAGATCATTTCTAAATTAAAATAGATATATTATGTGTATTAATTATATGTACACATAAATAAAGTACAAATACAATATAGGACATAATAATTTCATGACATAATTTGAAAGTAGGAGATTAACCCAAAGAATGGAAGTTGGGTTAAGAAGTTCCCTTACCTTGCGTCCTGTCCTGACTCGACCATTCTTTAACCTCCTGAATAATAAAATAGAGTTAATTCCTATTTAATTAAGAAACTTTTTCATGTTCATTATTCCTTTTATATCCCTTATTACCATGTTATGAACATTATTTAATTATTTAAGTTAATAACGGTCGTTTTGTCAATCTTTGGTACTTGAGTCAAAAATAAACTTCTTATAATTACAAGTTGTTCATGTGGTGAAATATCCATTATATCCAGAATTATATTCATGATGTAGATATCATATATATCATATATAAAGTATATACATTCATTCATAATGTCACGTAACATTTAGAGGTAAGAAATGAAATGCACCGTTCATGGAGACGGTAAGCCGTACGTACGCATGAACGCTACTTTCATTTATATTTCGTATTTAATGGAATGAAATCATAATGATATAAATTTATAATATAATTACAGTATAATATAGTGTATAATACCATTTAATCCATCCTTTATACATCCCACATATGGCATTAATGATTCAAATCACTTTGAGGGGGCGGTAGTCCGCACTTCCTAAAATGAAATTATCGCGTTTTACCCATAATGGAAATCATAAAGTATGCCATAAATGAGAAATACAGAAGCACAAGTAAAACATAAACACATTATATAACATATATAAATATAGTGACATCTTAATGGCCACCTTTGAAGGTGTTATATGAGTGTTGAACAATCATCGTTTCGTGAGCCAGAAATTTGTCATCCGCAGAAACCGTATGTTCTTTAACCATTAGATGTAGGTGTGTGTAAGTGTAGCTCGAATCCTTCTTATAACAACATCCTAGTATATTTAGGATACTGGTTTTGTTACAAAAGAAATGAATAAAAAGAGTTTAGGGGGTTTGAGAAGAAAAATAAAAACAAACAACATTAGAGAAGACATTACCTCAAAATCGGGTAACTCTTTTTGATTTGAGCCAAAGGCTTCCTTGGGAAGAGTTCTGCCCCAAGTGATGCTTATAGGAGTAAAAGGGGGAAGTTGGGAGAGTATTTGGGCAGAGTTTGGCCGAGCCAAATGGCTTGAAAGTGTAAATGAGGTGGGAGAGGTGGGGGCCTTTTATAAGTGGAGAGGAGGGGCTCTTTTGGAAAGATTGAAATGTTACAATATTTTACAATGATTTTCGGATTCTAAAGGTCCCACACTTATATAGTTCGTGGATAAGGTGATAATGGTTCGAAATCTTCTCATCCAATAGGATTCGGACAAGTGTAAGCCTTGTATTTTGCATTATCTTCTCATTTTATTTAAATCGTTAAATAATGAGGTCATCACTGCATCATAATGATGTCATAAATAATTTAATTTATTTAATGTATAAAAATTATAAAAAAATACTATGATGTAGGAAATCTTTTTATATTTCTAATGAATATTTATAATCAAAATTTGGACTTGTGTAACCCCACATAAAAACTGTTTTAGTAAAACAACTCATGTTTGTGTCAATTTAATTTTAACATTAAATAAATTTATATTAATGTCATTTTCCAACCAAAGTGGATCCATGGGGTCCCCAAGTTGACCCATGGGTTTTCATGGTCGGCCATGACTCATCAAATAGGAGTAGGACAAGTTTCAAGCTCATATCATATTATTAAAACATTGTTTTTACCTTAAACTACACTAATTACCTCTAATCGCGATTAAGAACTTAAAAGTTACTATTCACCAAAAAATTATTTTAATCTCATTGAACCACATTTTACTTCTTAATGACAACCATGTATGTCGGATTTTTGAAAATCAAATCACAGAAGTGGTAATATTTCATTTAAACGAAAAATCAGTTATTTAACTAACACTTAGTGGTTTCACTATTCATCAAAAATTGAAGTTTTTCAGAACAATGCCAAAATTTCACCTTAAGCTATAATTGATATTCCGAATTCAAAAATGATGTCTATTTTACAAAATTCCAAAAATATAAGTTGCATTAATTAATTTTATAATTAATTCCCGTTGTCACAACAAATAGCGTGTTTTTAAGAAACAATTTATATCAAAATATTGGCAATTGTTTATGTCCAATTTCAATGTTAAATTAATTCTAATGACCACCATTGGATAAAATGGTAAAAATATATTCTAATTATACTTTATAACCACTAAATAGTATAATTTATCACAATAAATTATTTGATTAAAAAAGTTGTTTTAAGTATTTTTCACTATTCAAAAAAATTTGGAAGTTCTCAGAAAGTTACAAAAAATTCAACTAAGGATAATTTCAATATTACGAATACAAAAATGAAGTCCATTTTGAAATATAAAATTTCTATAATTTTAAAAAGTGGTTATTACTATTCATAACAGCTACTTTGATTAGTCGCGGTGTTTTAGAACTTGAAGTTGCGTACAATGCAAGCTACTGCATTATTGAATGAGAAGCATATCATGGAAGCTCGGGGTGTTACATTCTCCACTCCTTCAATAAATTGCGTCCTCACAATTTGAAATTTTTCTTTGAAAATAAAAAGTTGAAAAAAGAAAATACCTTTGTGGAAAACCCACATCGGAAATAAGATTAATAAAATTTAGCCTTAATAAGAGGTAAAGGGAAATGAAAAAGTCACCACCCAATTATGATCTCGATTAGGAGAACATTGGTGGCAATTAGAGACATATAATTGGAGGGAAAACATAAATATTTGTAGGGAGTGATTGAGGTCATCAATCACAATCAACTGTCAAATTGAGGGCCTCAAAGCCTTCAATCTATGTTGATTTAAAATATCATAAGTTCAACAATACATAAGGTATTAGGATAACACATTTTTTTGTTTTAATATCCCTTTACTAAAGTTTATGAATTAATTTATTCATTGAATAATAGATAGGTATATATATATTTATGCTTGAAAATTATAGTTTCAACCTTCAACTCATCTTTCACTCAAAAAGATAATAGAACTCAAAAATATTATACTTATCCTAATTGTATAAGGTTCCAAATGTTAACAAATACCATATAGAATAGTGAAATTATTTTTTAATAACCAGGGACTTCCTGTAGGCTAGTGGTAGGAAATAATGGCCTGTCGCACTATGATTGTGGGTTCGATTTCTGCAGCTTTGTCCGACGCGACGGGTTATGCCCCACCCTGCAGGTTGTCCTTTTTCCTAAAACAATAGTATTATAATATTCCAAAAATAATCTTCAGAAATTCTTTAACCTTAAACAATACTATCCATGGTTCAACTTAATCCATTCCAACCTTAATAGTTATCCAAAATACCTCTGTCCAGACTTTCTCTAAAAGGTCTCTAAATTCCAAAATCAATTGTAACATCAAATTCCCTAAATAAGAAAAGTTTCTCTTATTGTCACATACTAAAAATATGTTTACCTTAATCAAATTAAAACCTTACTGAAATCAAGAAGTACTGCAGTACAATCTTTTTATATATCACATTATTCTTATAACCAGAATATAATCCTTGAGTCCAAAAGCACCAATACATTAATTATTCCGCTTCAACTGTAGTCACAGCATAAGATTGGACTTGATCCCTTGGCCTTTTCTGAGGTAAGTTTCCTTGACGCTTAGGACATTCATTTGCATAATGCCCCATTTCCCTACAATTGTAGCATTCAACATTGACAGCCTCTTTCTTTCCCTTGCAATCACGAGCCTGGTGACCCTTTTCTCCACATTTATAACAAACTCCCATTCCTTTTAGGCACGTACCAGGGTGATTCTTCCCACAATTATCACATAATGGAAAATCCTTCGTTCCCTTTTTCCCTTTATCTGTCTCTTGTTCCACCGTTCTCTTCTTCTCTTGCTTTACTTTGTTGTCATAAGACTTAGAGAATTCCTTTTCTGTCTTGATAGCACACGAGACAATATCTTCGTATGATGAGAAGGATTTTGATACTAATGATCAATAGAGAAATGGTTTTAACCCATCAAAGAAACGATCAATCTTACTCCTTGGGTTACGTATATAATCGGAAACATGCCTCGCTAACCTTGTAAAGTTAGCCTCATACTTTGCGACATTCTCATCCTCCTTCTGCCTCAGACTTAGAAATGGCCTTTCCATATCTGCTCGATGGTCGCGAGGAAAGTATTTTTCTAAAAACAGATCTTTGAACTCCCTCCATTACATATTTGATACTTCATCATCTTCCTTCATGTTTTGAATCAATGACCACCATTGATCAGCATCTCCAGTGAGGCGGTAAACTGCCATGTTAACTTTTTCCCTTTCACTGCTCCCCAAAGCCTGAAATATTTTCTCTAGGGAATTTATCCATTGCTCGGATACTAAGGGATGTGTACTCCCATTTAACGTTGGTGGTTGTTTCCTCATGAATCGATCTAACATTGATCCTCCACGCTGTGGATCAGGGTGCTCCATATGGGTAAGGTTATTATTAATAACCTGAGTGAGTTGTCCCAGTATGGTAATAAGTTGATCAGCACCAGTTGTATCTCCAGATCCACAATAATTATCTTGTGTAGGAGGGAAATCCCTACACGGAGTTCGTGCATTGATACGGTTTCCATTCCTTCCACTAGGCGCCATTTCTAAATAATGGCATAAACTAGATTAGTTTATGAATTAAAATACATAGTTCCATATTTGTAAAACACTTTACATATATTGAACTATTTATGGATATAATACATAATCCTAAAAAGAATTGTTTTCTTTGATAAAGTATATACTCATAACCCTTCATAGTGGTTTATAAAGAAAATGGGAATTATCCTAAGCATATCCCCCAGGAGTGTCGTAACCAAGAGTGCAGCAAGGCACGTTGTCGTGCACCAGTTCCCGTTTGAGTCTAGCTCAAAGCGGTGTTTTCGGGTTTTACCCCTAGGTACATCTGTGCCAGAGCCGCCTCTACCTGCTCGTATACAGACAGGGATGTATTGCCCGGAAAACTCACAAAATCTCTATAATACCAAAATTCTAGGAAGTTCTTCTATACTAATCCTTAAAGTCTATCTTCGGGCTATTTTCTCTAATCAGAGTTTATCTAAATCTAGCTTCCAAGGTTAGTACTAAACTGCCTCTGATACCAACTGTAATGCCCTAACCCCAGCTACCCAGAGTCGGTGCATTACTTTGTAACATTGGCATGATCACAAAAGATCAAGTCTCGAAAGACCGATTAGTTTAGTAGCCTTGGAAACACTAGATACATTCATAAGTTTTACATTACATCATAAAGTGAAAAACTAATAACAAAGTCTTCATAGTCCACACTCATATCCTCTTCTGACTATCCCTGCAGGTCATTCATAAAATACTTCTTCACATCCTGGAAAATATTAAAACATTGAAAGGGGTGAGCTCAGATGCTCAGTAAGGATAACAATATTTCTGAAGCTTTCATAAATAAACATAAAAATTTAAGGCAATGTATAACTAAAACAAAATCCTTTTAAACTTGAACATCAACATAATATGGAAAAAGTAAAATGAGATAATTCCATTCACTTCTTCACATGGATATTCTACTAGTCGAATAATCACATGAAATAACAATAACCACTTTCAAAATGATGGAATGCATAATGCCACACTATCATAACCACGTAGCCAAGGCCTCGTTCCAAGACCACAAATAAGATTTTGTCAAGGCCTCGTGCCAAGACACTATTTTGTCTCATGAGACCTACCGATGCATCGAGGTGCTATAGAGGGCTCCACCCATCACTTATTAAGTCCAATGCATTCCTCATATGAATAGGTTTAAACATATCATAAACCATAACATAGTCGTATCACATAAAACATGTATAAAGGGACCATAACATTTCCACATTTCAATCACAAGATATCAATACAAGACATTGATATAATATAAATTCTTTCAAAACCATTTTCAATACCAAAATAAAAGAAAGTTAAAACTTTGTATTTATTTTTCATTAAAAAAATGATGGCTTGTAGAGGAAGCCGAAACTCAAATAATGGTCATGGCGGCGGAGAATTCGTTGTCACCGCATAAGTACAGAAAGAAAAACATTCCCTTTTTGTCATTTAGTAAAACGCTTTTTATAAAAAAGATTCCTTTTGAATAAACGTAAAATTCAAAGGGGTTTATGCACCGTATAAAATAAAGTTGTGTATAAAATGAAATATGCCTCAATGAAAGGAGATTGAGACGAAGTCGTTACAAATATCATTTTTAAAATAAAATAGATATATTATGTGTATTCATTATATGTACACATAAATAAAGTACAAATACAATATAGGACATAATAATTTCATGACATAATTTTAAAGTAGGAGATTAACCCAAAGAATGGAAGTTGGGTTAAGAAGTTCCCTTACCTTGCGTCTTGTCCTGACTCGACCGTTCTTTAACCTCCTGAATAATAAAATAGAGTTAATTCCTATTTACATAAGAAACCTTTTCATGTTCATTATTCCTTTTATATCCCTTATTACCATGTTATGAACATTATTTAATTATTTAAGTTAATAACGGTCGTTTTGTCTATCTTTGGTACTTGAGTCAAAAATAAACTTCTTATAATTACAAGTTGTTCATGTGGTGAAATATCCATTATATCCAGAATTATATTCATGATGTAGATATCATATATATAATATATACAGTATATACATTCATTCATAATGTCACGTAACATTTAGAGGTAAGAAATGAAATGCACTGTTCATGGAGATGGTAAGCCGTACGTACGCATGAACGCTACTTTCATTTCTATTTCGTATTTAATGGAATGAAATCATAATGATATAAATTTATAATATAATTACAGTATAATATAGTGTATAATACTATTTAATTCATCCTTTATACATCCCACATATGGCATTAACGATTCAAATCACTTTGAGGGGGCGGTAGTCCGCACTTCCTAAAATGAAATTATCGCGTTTTACCCATAATGGAAATCATAAAGTATGCCATAAATGAGAAATACAGAAGCATAAGTAAAACCTAAACACATTATATATCATATATAAATATAGTGACATCTTAATGGCCACCTTTGAAGGTGTTATATGAGTGTTGAACAATCATCGTTTCGTGAGGCAGAAATTCTCCATCCACAGAAACCGTATGTTCCTTAACCATTAGATGTAGGTGTGTGTAAGTTTAGCTCGAATACTTCTTATAACAACATCATAGTATATTTAGGATACTGGTTTTGTTACAAAATAAATGAATAAAAAGAGTTTAGGGGGTTGGAGAAGAAAAATAAAACAAAACAACATTAGAGAAGATATTACCTCAAAATCGGGTAACTCTTTTTGATTTGAGCCAAAGGCTTCCTTGGGAAGAGTTCTGCCCAAAGTGACGCTTATAGGAGTAAGAGGGGGAAGTTGGGAGAGTATTTTGGCAGAGTTTGGCCGAGCCAAATGGCTTGAAAGTGTAAATGAGGTGGAAGAGGTGGGGGCCTTTTATAAGTGGAGAGGAGGGGCTCTTTTGGAAAGATTGAAATGTTACATTATTTTACAATGATTTTCGAATTATAAAGGTCCCACACTTATATAATTCGTGGGTAAGGTGATAATAGTTCGAAATCTCCTCATCCAATAGGCTTTGGACAAGTGTAAGCCTTGTATTTTGCATTATCTTCTCATTTTATTTAAATCGTTAAATAATGAGGTCATCGCTGCATCATAATGATGTCATAAATAATTTAATTTATTAAATGTCTTTAAATTATAAAAAAAATTCTATAATGTAGGAAATCTTATTATATTTCTAATGAATATTTATAATTAAAATTTGGACATGTGTAACCCCACTTAAAAACTATTTTAGTAAAACAACTCATGTTTGTGTCAATTTAATTTTAACATTAAATAAATATATATTAATGTCATTTTCCAACCAACGTGGCTCCATGGGGTCCCCAAGTTGACCCATGGGTTTTCTTGGTCGGCCATGACTCATCCAATAGGAGTAGGACAAGTTTCAAGCTCATATCATATTATTAAAACATTGTTTTTACCTTAAACTACACTAATTACCTCTAATCGCGATTATGAACTTAAAAGTTACTATTCACTAAAAAAATATTTTAATCTCATTGAACCACATTTTACTTCTTAATGACAACAATGTATGTCGGATTTTTGAAAATCAAATCACAGAAGTGGTAATATTTCATTTAAACGAAAAATCAGTTATTTAACTATCACTTAGTGGTTTCACTATTCTTCAATAATTGAAGTTTTTTAGAACAATGCCAAAATTTCACCCTAAGATATAATTGATATTCCGAATTCAAAAATGATGTCTATTTTACAAAATTCCAAACATATAAGTTGCATTAAATAATTTTATAATTAATTCCCGCTGTCACAACAAATAGCGTGTTTTTAAGAAACAATTTATATCAAAAGATTGGCAATTGTTTATGTCCAATTTCAATGTTAAATTAATTCTAATGACCACCATTGGATAAAATGGTAAAAATATATTCTAATTATACTTTATAACCACTAAATAGTATAATTTATCACAATAAATTATTTTGATTAAAAAAGTTGTTTTAAGCATTTTTCACTATTCAAAAAAAATTGGAAGTTCTCAGAAAGTTACAAAAAATTCAACTTAGGATAATTTCGATATTACGAATACAAAAATGAAGTCCATTTTGAAATATAAAATTTCTATAATTTTAAAAAGTGGTTATTACTATTCATAACGGCTACTTTGATTAGTCGCGGTGTTTTAGAACTCGAAGTTGCGTACAATGCAAGCTATTGCATTATTGAATGAGAAGCGTATCGTGGAAGCTCGGGGTGTTACAGGAATCGACTGTGAAGTTTTATATTTTAAGAGAGTTAACCATGAGATCATGTTCTCCATACAAACAATGCTTCCAATCGCAATTATGGAATTGTTTATAAGGGAATTCCACATATCTCCCTTAGTTTTACATCCCAGTGTGGGAATGATATAGAGAGATCATCACTAGTAGTTTTGGTCATCAATCACGAGACAAAGTGTAGATGATTTCATCTCATGATACCTCACCTTTTAGCAGGTGAAGGTTGAGGACCATGTTCTAGAGGGTTTGTTACATCCTCTTTAGATTCCACAGTGGATATTGGATGACATATTTCTGGAAATCATAATAGTGCTTCCTAGAAAAGTGATGGTCAATAATTCTTTCTACATGGTAGAATACTAGGACAAAAATTTCATTCAATTCCATGATATGAGGGGGTAAATTTTAGTGTGGATTATGGGGCAATTGTATATACGGGAGATCATATGCCATCACGAGATACCCATAACATTTCTATATGATCCTAACACATGATTTATTTCACAACTTTGTAGTGGCCTACAAGAGGCATTGAGTACCTAGTTGGAGATGAGTAAAACCCTTAATCCCAAGATCTATGGTTAGATCGATCACAGTATCCAGGTGCTGGAGGATATGCTAAGGGTGTGCATATTGTATTTTGGCCAGAGCTAGGAGGACCACCTACATTTTGTATAGTTTTAAAACAACAATAATTACTACTATACCATTGTCTTGACATGTTTTGAGGCCCTAAATAAGAGACCATATAGGTCACCCTTGTGTTGGGAAGATATCAGAGTGTCATTTGTTATTGGAAAAAATTTGCAGCATTCAAAAACAGAGAACGTGAAGTCATCAGGGAATGAATAATGACAGCCCAGAGCAGATAGAAATACTACATAGATTTCAATCATAGGCCTTTAGAGTTCGAGCAGGGAGAACATGTCTTCTTGAGAGTCTCCACAAGATGATGAATATTGAGGTTTTTCTGGGGAAGCGAGAAATACCAGAGGTTGATCGCGCCATTCTAGATCGTGTGAATGGTTTTTGAGGTTTCCTATTGACTCACCCTACTAATATTATTTGACCAGGTGCATGATGTCTTCCACATGTTACCGCAGAGGAGATAAATTCATGATCCTATGCACTTCATCATTTGAGATGAGCTATTGATTTATGAAAGTTCCAACATTATAGAGAAACTGGTTGAAATTGAGGATTAATGGGAACAAACCTTGAGAGAACAGACCATCCCTTGGTTCTCATGTTATGGAACCATATAAATCTGAATAATTGTTTCTGGGAGGGGGTGATCTAGATATGGGATTATTAACCTAATTTTCATTCATAGTTTTTCTTTCCCTGGATTAAAATATTGACGAATAGAATGATGTAGTGAATTTTTCTTCTTTTTTAAACATTGAAATAATTTTTAATATATTCACCAATCTATAAATTGACACGATGTGTGATTCAGAGGCCAGATTCACCTAGAATTAATTTTATAAAATATTAAATATATTTTATACTTTTCATGCCCAATTAATTAAGCAATGTGGGATAACATTAAAATGGTTGATATATAAAAAATATGTGACCACATTTTGGTTCAGAATGTGGTGTACACCATAGGTGTGAAATAAAATGATTCGGCATAGGACACTCAAACCCCCGGCGCATTGGCTATGATTTTAAGTGAAATGATTAATTTAATTAATTTAACTCTGACCATCTATCTATATATTCCTATTTATGTAATATTTTCTAGTGTTGTCCTCTTTATTTTTTTTTAAAAAATCTCTGAAATGAGAACGTCCTTATTCTAGATAATTTCTTTTATTAGTGATGAAACATTAGATCAAGGTGATTTGATGCACAACGAATGTCTTGGATCTTGAACAGTGTGATATTCGTCAATAACGACCGATCCAATAATCATAGGACTCATCTATTTCTATTAATACACATTTAGATATGTATTTTTAGTATCTTGATAATTTTTATTCGCTCTACTCCCCTCATTATAGCATTTTTCATGCTCTAACGTATTAAAATTTGATATTTCCTTTTACATATCAATTTTTTCTATTCTGAATTTCCCATAATTAAATGGTTTTCCAATAATGATTGTAAAATAATCTTCAACAACTTTTTTGTGCCACTTTTCTTTCATTCCTTTTTATCATCACCATTGGAACCATGTGATTCATGATTCGACAGATTTCTTTGAATCCTGAGCTCGATCAGGTGCCCAGATTTATGGTGGAATAATGAAATTCCTATGGTTATTTGTGTGGAGTACAAATTTTGTATTATCGTGATGAATGGATGGTAAATCTGATGTTTTGTATATATATTAACTAGTTTTGAATACCTGGGTGGAATATTAATGAAGTACATAAACCTCATTCCTTTGGAAAATCGATTCCCAATTAATGGGGGATCAAAACCATGATTCATGACCCTATCATCATTTTTAGCAGAAATGAGGTGGAATCAAAGACGGTTGAAGCTGATTCGAAGTGAAAGAAAGGATTAGAGAATATTTGGATGATTTAGAAAAATCTCAACTACATGGTATGTGTGATGAAGAACACAAAACATGTAGCCTCCCTCAGTGGCGGCGCTAGGGTACGGGTAAAGATAAGGATGACATAACATATAGTCCTCCCCCACATATTTTGTATCACTTCCCAGATTGGACAACCCATGTGATTAGTCACATGGGTGGGGAGTCCAGGAATGAGAACACTGACATTTGTTGAACATACGGGCGATATCCCATGTGGATAGACACACTGTGTACCAAAGTACATGGACATGGGGTCTGAGTACACAGACATGACCATGATACATGACTAGGTCCTTGAATAGGTGGGACACACCATGTAGTCCATCTATATAGAGTGTACCTCTACATTGATGGGACCTATGTGACGATTGAAAAGATGACCAAGAATTTATTAGGGACCCAACACTATGTGGACACCTCACAATCCATGTACTAAATGAACACTTTTGATCAATCTTTAAACAATTATATCTCCTTCATTTTGAATTAGAATTTGGCCCATGAGATTCCTATACTAAGGGGTTTTCTATGTATAATTTTATGATATCCTCAAAAGTGTCTTTTGAGAAAAAATATGGCAATCCCGTGTTTGGTACATGCTGAGGCGATGCATGTTGATAGCATCAATGATAACAAATGACAAGATATATACCAGGTTTACCCACCTTGCTGAAAAATAGCATTACCTGATGGATGTTTTGGGCATACCAACTAGTAGGACTGGGTGGTGGATTTCCCTGATGACATTTCAACATTACCCTCATGTGGGATTGGGCAGTGGAGTTCCTTGACGTTTCATGCTTACCCTTAAGGTGGGCTGGGCAGTGGCATTCCTAAATGAAATATTCCTGGTGTAACCTTCCAGCAGAGTTTGATAGTGAAATTTTCATGATGACTCACTAGATTACCCTCTAGTAGGACTGGGCAGTGGCATTCCCTATTGGCTATACTGATTGGAACCCTCTAGCTAGGCTGGGAAGTGGTGATCCTCGATGACTAATAGAGAAGGAACCTCATGTCATAAATGGGCACGAGATCTATTCCTAAAACTGGTGACTCCTCAACTATGTGAAATATTGACTAGGTGTGGTTTGATATACCGTTGGACTCATGAGAAATAGGAATTCATTCTCTACTGAGACACATTATTATGATAAAACCTAAATATGTATAGGTGAGGGAGTTCCCCAATAATAAAATAGTATCGAGTAGTGGGGAGTGAAACAATTTTACATGTGTGTTCTTGGGAGATGAATGAGGTGATGGATATCATTGATGGACTTACATTGGAAGTGTTCACTACAAATATTATTGTGATGAGCTGTGAGATGGATATCAACTTACTCTTCCATTTGGGATTCATTAACTGAGCATATATATATATATATATATATATTCTACATCAGTACTCACCCATTGGATGTAGTTACTCTTTTTCTAGGAGAGGGGAAGATTCTTAAGGTATTTCATGTTCATTCTATGTTTAGAATATCATGGATGGATGAGTTATCTCAATTGTTATAGGTAGTGAATACTCAATAATAATTTCATCTAATCACGATTTCAACCTAATTGTGTTTGGGAGATTTAAATTTCACTCTCTTGTTGGGATGATCTATACCCATTTACCATAACTTTTCATGCAAACTTCTTCAATATTAAATTGTCTTTCATACCATCCCCTAGAACATTTTAGTTTGTTCTACTGGGTATGTATATACTCACCCATGTATGGGATTTTCCAAAAATGGGTCATGTATTTTGATTATAGTGGAAAGGATGATCATAAATTTAGATAATCTTAGGGATATAGAGTTCATAGAATATGTACAGTGATCATAGATTGGGATATAGGATCTAGGCTCTCTTAGTTGTTCACTAATTTCTATTTTTGTAAGGTTAGACATATTTTAGTGTGGACATGTATTTTTTCCTTTTATTTAGTTTACTCTACCATAATTTGTATTGTTTAGAGGTCCATGCAAGTTTTGGTTTGTTTATAATAGTGTTTCATATTTTATTTCATTGCCTTTGATCTTTTTCACTAATTTGGATGCTTGCATGGGCATGGGTACTTAGGAAAAGTACTGCCTCAGTTTTTGATGTATTAAATTCTAGTCACCACCCCTAGCTTATTAAGGCATGCTAGGGGTAGTTGTTGCATGAGACTTAGTATGGGTCTAGCCATTGCACTATAAGATTACATTTGGTCATAAGATCATTGTCCCTGGAACCCCATTTAATGTTTTAATTGATTATACCATATATTGATTAATGAAACATTAATGAATGTATTAATGGGTTTATGTAAATGTAAATATTTATGTTGATGAGATGTATTATTCTATAATTTTTTGAGGGAAGATTTAATGTTATGATAACCTTAGGGTTTATACGAACATGGATGTTGGGGTAATTATGAAATATAAAATTTATCACATAGAAAATCAGGGGATTCAAATGAGATTTGGTGTATAATAAATTAAAAATATTTTACAATAAAAACACGATATTTTTAGGATTTTAATTTCCATGGTATTATATAACCTTTATCATTAAAAAATTAATTACATATTATTTTATTGAAGTTATTTGGTGTATATTATCATTTATATATAGAATAATTTAGTTTTATCATTGGGTATTACAAGTAAAATTTGGTGATTAATGTATTATTTTAATATATGAAGTGTTATTATTTTTAGGAAGTATCATACCCTATTATAACTATTTTGTATTTGGATATCATGTAATTGCATGTAGAATAGGTTAATTGTCCCATTTATGGATATGTGACCCCTTAAATGTTGATTTAATTTCTTCAAGAATGAATGAGAAATATTGAAAACTCATATTTAGAGAAAAAGATTACATTGTACTGGAAATTTATTATTTCATGATCACCTACTTAGAAAAGTGTATCCCCCATGTTTCAGTGATGGGAGAAGAGAGATTGTGACAGCGAAGTCCCAAATCTAGTACGACCTGGGTTGGAAAATATCATTAATTGTATAGTAATCACACATATGAGAGGCATTACGCTCAAAGAGAACACATTCCCATGAGGAAAATATGGAATAAACAAAACCAAATCATACACAAACACTAGTATAAAAGAAAATCAAATGTACACAATGGTAATTTCATCCATGAAATACGAAAATAAAAAGGGAAACTAAATGTACCAAAGGAATTTAAAGATTAAAGCAACCACAAATCCCAAACAGATCCTACTAAACCCCAAACTAAATGTAACTAGCCTAATCCCCAACATGATTCAAATGACCTAAAAATAATTTTATATATACATTAGGAGATTATAACAGTATACATAGTATGATACTAACCAAATCCGCTTGTAAAAATGGTTAAGAAATCATGCTAAAGAACAATGAACAGTAAGTTAAACTGACTTGTCACCTAAATATGTATGCATAGATCCTATCCTCACCATGGATACTCTCACCAATTATCATATACAAGATAATATAATATAATATTTAATATCATGTGTTTCCCTCTACCGCTACCCCAATAGTATACTAATATTCCCCAACAACAGACATCATGTGAATCTCTCTCCAAAAAGGCTAGCCTACTAACACATGGGAGAAGCACCATGTCTTTAAACTCATTCATCACACCATGACACCCACATAACCAAAGAAACTAGGTAGCTTCAGAGAGCCTACACAACCCACATAATGTGTATCATACATCAATTATTATACCTCAATCCCCCACATCCCATTCCCAGAGTAAGGATCCTCAAGCCAGCACCATCTATACCCGTTATGCATATTGTACTCATTAGGATAATATATCTAGAATACATGTTTGTGATATAAACAAATGCCATTACATCCCACTACACACATTTATGGGGAGAATAACCATCATACAAACCAACACAAGATACCACCAAGAGAACAGAGAAGATACTAAGGGGGTAGTTAGTATCCCTCCTCTCATCTGGATGTTGGGGAAAACAACCCTAGGTCTCAGAATGGCTATGGTGTTAGTTTCCCTATAATAAAGGGTAGATTATCATATAGAAACACAAAATTTACATTTTATAATATATCTCACAACCACAATATGTGCATAAGCTAGTTTCAGACTCAACCTCAGCTAATGTCTATTTAACTCCTAGCATCCACTATTAAGACCATATTTCCTATAATATCACAATCATCTAATGAGCTGTATTAAGTTAATTTATTCATTTATAGTAGTTTTACATTAAATATTATTATTTATTTATAAATTAATTAACCATTCTTATTTTAAACATGTCATTACATTATCATTAAAAAATCCCTATTCCCTATAGGAGTAAGAAAACTAAGTCCTTGATTTTCGGAATTATAACCTTTGTTGTGCATCCCAAAAATCTCAAACCCCACAGGTTAAAAATTCTTTTATTTATTATCATTAACAAATTCTTGTATTTCTAGTTTTCTAGGAAAAAATTATGAACTATATAATTATGATTCTTTCATCGGGGAATGCATCTGTCATTGGAGGACATGTAAATGTTTCCCCACATTCCAGATTTCGAAAGGTGTTCGACATCTATCTCTTGTTCATTGATGTTTTATCCTTGATCCAAATGGGATGATTGGATACCAGTTCATTCTTCCGTGGATTCCTCATTGAAATTCATTACCTAGTCCAGATATCCCTCATATATTTGAGTCATTCTTCATGAATCTCATTCCTAGTTCATTATCGTTGCGGATGACAATTAATTACACTACATTCATCGAGACATTCCATGGGGTCTAGAAATGGTTGTAACCTTCTGTCAGAGTACATATCAATGTCATGCAAGAAGGGGAATCTCTGGATGTGTAGTCATTTAAGAACCTGTTTTCATCCTCAAAATAGGGAATGTCATATGTGCAGAACCTAAGGCATTCCATGTGGGTCACGAGGTATCTAATGTCGGAGGAATTTCTCTGAGGATTTTATCATCTTCCCATATTTAACACAGGGCATTCCGCAAGTTTAAAATCTTACGGATATGGAATAAGAGTGATCAAAACACCCCATAGGGGCCGATTATATTGGTACATCCCTAGGACAAGAAAATTGGAATATTTATTATATTGATGAATCAGAACGTCCAATAAGGATTGATTTGAAGTGGTGTGTCCCAAAACGGGATGATGTCACACCGCGAAGGATTACCTAGACACTACTTAGGAAGGATCATAAATAGTTCATCCCAGAATGGGGAACACCGTATGGATAGGTCAAAACACACAATGAGAGCGAATCGTGGGCGGTGTGTCCCATATTGGGAAGATGACACGCCATGATGGATGATCTAGACACCATTGAGGGAGGATCAGGGAATGTGCACCCCAGAATGGGGAAAACCAAGCTTTAACCTTGGCTGGGATTAATCGATAGGGAGATTTCCTATGTACCATGTGCATACGACATTGATCAAAACCCACATAGTTCGAAGGGGTGATGAATTAGGTTGTACAGAAAAGACAATGACCTTTAGACATACTGGGGCTTATACATGGAAAGTGTCCCATCATGATAGATACACACTTGGATGAATGATTATGGATTTTATAGGGATTATGCATGGTTACATTCATGAGGGAATGGCGTGATCCCACTGGGATGTGGCGACCCGGTTAAGAATTAGGTTAGATGAGGGAGAGTATAATGAAGTGGAGGGAAAAGGATATGGAAACGTCATGAAGGTGACGGTAGAGTTGGGATTGAACCATAAAGAGGCTTCCAACTTATACTCATGGTAGGGAATCTAGGTCTATGTTGTTCAGGATGGGGGACCAGAATCATGGTGTACACATAAGACAAAATCATAATGACATGCGGGGGCTTATGCGAGGTTAATGGCCCGAGCATGGTTAGTCAATTGATGGGTAGACCAGAGATATGGTTCCCATAAAAGGGGACTAAAACTCTTACCTTCGAGTGGAATACAGATCTGATTACCACTGGTTGTGTTTGACAACAGCTTACAATCACATTGGGTATACAACGGCTTACCATCGGTTTAGAAACACAATGGATTACCACTGGTTGGAGTTAGACTTTAGGGATACTTCCTAAGTACCTAGTTTAGGATACAATGATCAAAACTGATGTAGTTTGAATAGGTAATGTTTTATTACTTTCAAGAAAAAATGGGGTATACATTTTAACGTCATGCAGGACGAGGGAGGAGAAAAGTGAAAGGGTCGATACTGATGGGTGTTGGTCTTGAACCTCATAGAGGATTCCTGTGTAACTTTCCTTGGAATGGATCAAAGTCCTTATAGTTAAGGGTTTGTGTTGGTGAACCAATGTGAAGGGGGTTGGGACTAATTGGTGTTGGGATTGGACCTTAGGGAGGCTTCCTACATAAATTTCCTTGGAAAGGATCAAAGTCCACGTAGTTCAAGAGTTTATGGAACCAACATGAAGGGGTTCAGAACCAATATTTTTTGGTCTTGAACCTCATGGAGGTTTCCTATATACCATTCATTGGTTTGGATCAATGACCACATAGTTTGAAGAGGTGTTAGTGAACGGACATGATGCGTCTCGAGACAAAAAGGTATAGGGAATGATCCTCATGGAGGCTTCCTACATAACATTCCATTTAAAGGATCAAATCTAACATATTTCAGGAGTTTGGTGAACCGATGTGAAGGGGGTCAAGACCAATAGGTTTTGGGCTTGATCCTTGTAGGGGATTCCTCCATTAATTTCCTTGGAATAGTTAAATGTGCACATAGTTCGAAGAGGTGTTGGTGAAACGGTGTGAAGGGGGTTTGGAGGAATTGGTGTTGGGAATGAACCTCAGTGACACTTTTTTACATACATTTCCTTATAAATGATCATTGTTTATATAGTTCATGAGTTTTGTGAACCGACATGAAGGGGGTTAGTACTAATAGGTGTTGGGATTGTACCTCAGGGAGGCTTCCAATGTACATTCCCATGGAAAAGATCAGAGTACAGGTATTTCGAAATTATTTGGGGAATACATGCTAAGGTGGACCAAGGAGGATTTCATTGTCACTATTTACTATAAGCTCATGTGAGTTAGGATTTTTGTGAGAAATTGGAGGTAGTAAAGACCTAATGATCATGGTTCAAAGGTTTGACCATGAAGTATGGTGAATGGGGATTACACATGGAAGCCACCCGGGTGCCTCTGTGGAGTGGTAATGGGGGATGTGAATTACACATGGATATTTCCTGGGTTCCACTGTAGAGAGGTAATGGGAGATGGGGTTTACACATGGAATCATTCCATCTTCCACGAAGATATGGAAATGGTGAATGGGGATTACGCATGGAAGCTGTTGGGGTGCCTCCAAGGAGCGGAAATGGTGAATGGGGAATGAGGGTTACACAAGGAAGATTCTCGAGTGTCGCTAAGGAGCAGAAATGATGAATCAGGCTTATGTGTGTATGTTTCCCAGGTGCTGCTATGGAGCGAAAATGGTGACTGGGGCTTATACATGAATGCTACTCGGGTGCTGCTAAGGAGCTGTAATGGTGAATGGGGCTTATGTGTTGAAACTATCCAGGGGCCGCTAAAAATCCACAATGGTGGATGGATATTTCAAATAGATGTTGCACAAGTTCCGATAAAGAGTGAAAATGGTATATGTGGCTTACGCAATGAATCTACCCATGTGTCGTGAAGGAGCAGCAATGGTGGATGGGGATTATGCATGGAAACTTCCCATGTGCTGCTATGTAGAAGCAATAGTGAATGTGGAATACGTGTGGAAGCTACCTAGGTGCATCTAAGGAGGGAAAATGGTGGATGGGACTTACGCGTGGAAGTAGCATGGGTGCCACTATGGAGAAACAATGGTGAATGGGGATTATGCATGGAAGAGGCACCAGGGGCCACTATAGAGCGGCAATGGTTAATGGGGATTATCCATGGAAGCTACCCGGGTGATGCTATGGAGCCAAAATCATGAATGAGGCTTACACGGGGAAGGTGCCTAGGTGCCTCTATGGAGCGGTAATGGTGAAGGGGATTACACGTGGAAGATTCCCATGATGTCTTCCTCATGTCTGGACATGATGGCATCCCAACATGTTGGCTTGTTGAGGCATATAATCGGATCTTACACCTATGCACTGGTGCACAAGCGGGGTAACGCCAAGGGTGTTGGAATTAGTCCGAACAAAGGCAGATGAAAAGTGTGAATCACATTCCAGACATTCAGAACATGGTGAGGGTGTAGTGACGATGGAGGATAACTATTGACCATGTTCGAAACAAAACATCCATATCGTGTTAGCCTATAATGGGGAAAACAAATGAGGGTCAATTGTTGACTGTCTTCGAAACATAGAATCGGACTCGAAGTGTCATCCAAAGTGTTATGGGGAGTTGGCCCATGATGGTAGGTGAGCCAATTTAGCATTGGACCATGCCCTTAGGGGGTCCCATCCAACATGAAAGAGGATAATTATCCTAATGGAGGGGTTGAAAATCATGAGGTGGAGTGATGTAATATTTGAATAGATTCCAATGCTCTTGAAATTAAGCCATTGTAATCATGGCATGAGGTGTGATATGATTTTCACTTAAGCCGTCACTTATTTGGAATGGGAGGCATCCTATTATTGAATTATTGTGAATGCTACAGTTTAATGTCATGTAGTGAGGACAATTAGCATCATTTTTTATCACATAAGGAATCTATTGTTTGTAGAAAGAGGCATCCTATGTTTGTATCATAGGGAGTACAATAGTTTATAGTCATGTAGAGAAGACTATTGGCATCTTATTATTAGAACATAAGGTATCTCTCAATTAGAGAAATTGGAATCCTATGTTTAGATCATAGGGTGTACTACAATTTATAGTCATGTAGAGGGGACTATTGGCATCTTATGCATAGCGCATACATAATCTCTTGTTTTTAGAAAAGTCACCCTATATTTGGAACATAAGGTGTGATATAGTATATATATTCCTGTAAAGAGGACAGTTAGGCATAATGTGACTAGAAACGGCGGCTGTTGGGACTTATGCAAGAGTAGCCCTTTATGGTTCAACCTGGCATATGAGCCAGGTGATGGGGTTTGGATGAGTTTCATGAAGAATAGTTTGACTCAAGGAACTCATGAATTGATGATGAAAATATCAACTCATGAATCAAGAAACAAACCATGAGTAATATGGTGTCTGAAGGTTTTTCATGGAGTGAAGAAGTGTATCACAAATCATGGTATTCTATAGGTTGAAGGTGGGTGCGCATAAGGGCGCAATGAAAAATTACGACGTTGCGGTGTAAAATGTTCGCGGTGTGGCTCTCCATTATTCATGGGGGTCATTAAACGAAGTGAAGAGACCAGCCCGACGAGTGGGGACTTTATGGAAATAGTGATTCAGAGTGTGGGTGCGGGTGCGCATGCCCCAGAGTATAAACTCGTGGGAGTGAAGGAAAGAGCTTCGTGGAGGAAAGGTGCTCGCTGAGCATGGACTCGCGGAGCACAGCGGATCACGGAGCAAAGGGGGTAGCGGAACATGGGGTCTTGTGAAGCAGCTTCATGAAGGAATGCTACTCGCAGAGCATGGTGTCTAGCGATGCATAGGATATCACGGAGAAAAGTGGTTCGTGGAGAAAAGGTTATCCCGAAGCAAAGAAGTTCACATAGAAAAGAGACTCATGGACCCAAGAGGATTAAGGAATAAATGGCTCCTGAAGTAAATAGGCTCCCAACGAAATGTGTCTAGGAGTGCATAGCATCTCATAGAACTTCGAGAAACCCGAAGGAGAGCCCACTTTCACAATGGTCTCTGCCCTTTGAAAAGGGGATCACTATGTTGTGCTTAGGAGCTCTGTGAAATGGGAGATCAGTTGCCAAAGGAGTGGAGTGAACATCCTTATGAAGCGGGTTAGCCTGGTATTTACAATATATGGAGGTCTGCGGAGCACGCCACGAGGAAAAATGAACATGACAATTATAGAATCACACAGTGAAGGAAATCGTCCTCCGGAACCGAAGGGAGTTCTGCCCAGAATCTCATAATTGTGGAGTTGACCATCATCAAGCATCGTAGTGCTTAAGGTGGCCCAGGTCAAGTTACCTGAAGATCTTTATAACCATAGAGTAGACCATCATCGACCTTCGCAGTACTCCTGGAGGCTCCTTTCATGTTACCCTACTACGCGATCATGGAGGGAACTTTCCGAATGGGCTTCACAAACCAGTTTTCTAGCATAATTTCAAAAGTACATAACTCCAAAACGTAACATCATTCGGGCTATATGACCTATCAAATAGAATATTATGGAACATGATACGATCTTGGATCATGTATGGAATAATTTGAAATATCTCGAGGATGTGTTTCCAAGTTCCAAACCTATTAAACAAAATGGGAACAACACTATGTTTAGATGAACTAACTGTTAAGTCTTAGAAACATATAGGGGGGATGTACATTCGTCTGACCATGAGAATTTTAAAATGGAAAGAACATGGAATTCCACTTGCGCCTTCATCCCTCTTGGAAGGAGAGTATCAAAAATCATTAAACTAAAGTTGTTGGGAAGGGAAAGAAGATAAAAAAATGGATATCAATAAAACAATATATTCAAACAAGAATAAAACTATGATAATAATGGGTAAGACAATATACAACACATTATGTCATCCCTATTTTCCTACTTGATACCCAAATGCATATACTGTTGCATTTATCCACTCCAAGTGTCAACTGCTACCAAAAAATTTAGGCATCCCCGCCCCTAATACCAGAACAAAATTCTCAGCACATATCATATTTGGGCTTCCCTACCCCCTTACTAGAATAACCCTCTATGTTCATCCATATTAGATTCACGTCAAATCATATAAAATTTGAAATAAACATAGTAATCCGACTCTTTTACTTTAAACAAACCATTCATTCTCCACGCAAAATGAGATCTGACTGCTCCAAATCACAAGGAACTTGGACCTTACATGAATGTGTGAAAGTGAGGATCTAAAAAGTATCAATATTTTATCACAAAATTTGTTTTTATTAAATATTTAATTAACTGGTTAATTACCATATGTTTCAACTATTGGAATCCTAAGATAAAATATATCATATATATCACAAAATAATTAAAAAAATTAGCATGAAATTATTTATTTTATCCAGAAGAATCAATATTATTTATCTTAAGTAACCAATTCAAATAAACATTCATATATGTATAAATTTTATTTACATGAAATTACAAAAAAAATATTCATTAAACACAACTCATTAATTATTTTGTCCAATTTGATATCAAAAAACATGGGATTTTTTTATTTACCAATTTCTATCATGAAAAACATGCTAAACTAAGAAAGGAATATATATCACAATATCTTGGAAATAATGAGGCAAACTGTTATCACAGTAAAAAGAAGAAACATTCATATATGATCAGGAAAAAAAATCATTTCTTCTATTTCAAATAAATAATAGGTTGATTTCATTGTGATCGAGGGGAGAAATCAATATAGCTATAGGATATCATGTAAATAAATAGAGAAGAAATTAGTCCCTTAACTCTAATGGTCGTAGACGTTTTTCGCATGAGAACAGACCAGAGAATGGATCTTTGATCACGCCTCCCACAATAACAATATCCACCCAATAATGCCAAAGCACAACCACACCAAACAAAAAACAAATAAAAACCCACTATAAAATTTGAAAATCATCCACCATCACATGAAAATAAAAACATGAAGAAGAAATGATCAAACATGAAGAAGTTGCTGAAAAAATGACGGAAAAAACAGCTTGGATAAACCACAATCACAACAGATAGTATAGAGAATCTTGGGATCGATCATTGATGAATAAATCCTCAAAAAAATTGGGGGTCTCCGAGTCTGCATGAGTCGAGAGAGAGCCATGGAAACCATAGGGTTTGAGAACCAAATCAGTTCGAAATGATTAAAAACAAACAACATCGGGGAATACTTAAGATTTTCTTCCATGTATATGTTTTTTCACATCCATTCTATGTACTTATATTTATTATCCTAGTATTTGTTATTCTAGATAGACAAAGTACTTCATTTTATCTATTATCAGGAGGATGTTTTATTAACCATTTTTACAAATTGGGTTTCAAAGAGTAGTATTTTAAGACATACAACATTTGAATAAGAAGACCATGTCAAAATGGAATGGATTAAATTTATAAATTGGGGTGTAGAATGTAAGACCTCATTATTTTTAAAATGGAATCCTTTCTTGATTTCATACAATACATGAAACACCTATCTTAAATTAACCAAGAAAAATTTTTATTATAAATATGACTATTATAACAAGCCCTTAAATCTTAAGGTTTGAATATATTAATTAATTTATTAAAAATATATTTCTTATATAACTGTTCCACCCAATGGGAATATATTGATTAATTATTATTAATTAATCTATAAACTTTTTATAAAGTAATTTTATTCATCAAAATATGTTTTCTTCCCAAATAATTTATATTGTATTTATGAAAAAAAAATCATTTAATTAATTTCATGAATTATTTTATTTTTTTTTAAATAAATATTTTAGTTTTTGTAATTATCATATCAAAATTATAATAGAGTGATGTTTTTATATTTTCAAAAAATATTTATTTTTCACTGAATAGTGAAAATGACATTTAAAAAAAAGAAATTACATTTCAAAAAATTCAAAAAATTAAAAGTCTCATTATGATTTGAATGAAAATGAAACTAAAATATTTATTAATTAGTTATATTTAAAACCATTAATTATTTTCAATTAACATTATATAGGATTAAATTATATATTTTATAAGTTTATAGAGAGGATTTTCCTATTAATATTTTTACAGTGTATAAAGTTTATCCATTTTAATTAATTAAAACAAATTATAATTATAAATTGTTTAAAGGAAATTTATATACAATATATCAAAAAATGTGAACTTAAAATCATATAATGATTAATAAATATTATAGAGTTAATATAAATAATATTTTTTCATGGAATTACACTTTTTCATAACCATATTTTCTTCACATCTACGTTATTAATTTTTAACTAAATATTTACAATTATTATATTTTTATATGATTTAATTTATTAAATATTTTGGATCATAAAAATATATATTTTAAATTAAGTTCATCATAATAATGTTTTCATAATAAATAGTAGAAAATGAAAAAATTTTACCAAAGTAAAGGTAGAAACAGATTTATCAGGGAGTTAAAATAAAATGATAAGTTCTATAAAGAACTAAAAAATTCCTATGATCTATTTTTACAACATAGTTCAACATTATCATCTATAAGTACTTTAAATGGATCATTTTCATTTATTTTGGAATTTAAAAAACATGGGTACATGGTTTCCTTTTCAAATATTACAAGTCTTCTACTCACCTTACATATAATAGGCCAACCCCTCAATTATTCACATAACACCATAAAAACCTTATTCATGAAAAAATTAGTACCCAATAAAATAATTTATATACCTCCCAACATAATATTTCCCATTTAATTTTCATAAATCCATCATATTATTCGTTTTGGTGCATATCTATGGACGATGTTCGAAGGATTCATGCGTAACTAAGCGTCTTTATTTTATTTCTTCTTCCTTTTCATAAAATCATATTAAATTATTAAGATATAATAAAACATATATTTTCCATAATATCATAAATTTTTATTTCAATATAATAACTTCTATCCAAATCATCATCCATCAAATTGGAAATATAACCATCATTCTTGTGTACAATAGACTATCACCTCACTAACAAGTGAAATTATTTTTCCATCAACGAATCTCAAGGATCTACATACTAATATATTTAATGTAATTATTTGATATTTTTTACATAATATTAGTTCTATATTGATGAAATCATATAATAATTCATAAATTAAATTCTGTGGTGGATACAATAATGTCACTCTTGTAAACCGCAAACTATCTCCTCAAGAAGTGATGATAAACATTTTCCATTATCTATTTTCATGAATGTTAATATGAAAAATTTTTACTGGTATATTATTTATATATTATATATTTATGATATTAATGAAAATTTTGGATTCTAAAATTAAAATATATCATTTTCTTTCTTACCATTCCACTCACTGAAAAATGGTAATGTCGTTCATCAGTAAGAATACAAAACCACTTCCACGGAGCGATGTGATCAGTTTTTCAAGACCACATCACATGGATGATATATATAAGTTTATTTAAAGAAAAAATATGTTATTTATGATATTAGAACAATATTTATTGAAAATATAATACTTAAATACTTTCTATCGTGATTACTAAATCAAGGAAATGTTACTCATTCGTAATTATGAAATACCGCCAACATGCTTGTAATATAATTTAATTTTCATATATATATTTATTTTTGGTCTTAAATGTTTAAATGTTCTTTAAAAATTATAATATTATCAATATGATTTAACTGGAGGTTATGGAAGAATAAACCATTTGACAATGGTCATCATACCGAAGGTGTTTTTAAAATATTGAATTAACATCCTCAAAAAATCGGATGATGACTTAAACAATAATATATTTAAATATGTTAATAATATAAATAAAATATATTAAATTTTTATGGTTTATTAATCCTAAAATTTAATCTAAAAAAATAAATTAATTTAAATAATCTTATTATACCAGAGTTTGACAATACAAGGAATGTTTAGACTCGAGGGAAGGGAATTATCATCTCACATTTCATTTCATTGAGACATATTCCATGTAAAATCTTGGATATAATATTTCTTATTTTTAGATATTATAATGATTATTTTTAAGACCATATTCTAAGATGACATGGGATCTTGAGGCCGATTGCGCCTCAAAATATTTTTTAAAAAATATTAAAAATATTAAATAGAATGCTCGTGCGATTTTCCAAAAAAAAGTAAAATAACTATTAAAATGGTGCCAACTCAGAAATAAGCAAGAACTGTTGAATTTAAAAAAGTTTATTTAACCTAGTCAAGATATAAATATGGTCAAAACAGGTCGTATGTGAATTTTTTTCATGACAGTAAAATGAATAAATAATTTTTATAAAATGTTTTTAATTATTTGTGATGAAACATAAGTTTTTTTCTTTAAATGTATCCCGATGTTATAATTATAGGGTTAGCGGCATAACCCTAGAACCTATGGAGTATAATAGGAGATATCCTTATAGAATCATCTCATGAAAACAAAAATGGATTGAGGATCGATTTTTCAACCCAACCTCTGATTTGATGAATCATGACATTGAATTCAACGACTCATCACTCTTAATCTGAAATCGAACCGAATAGAGGTTGGATTTTTATTTTATGTGTGTTTTTTCTCATTATTAATACCTACAATGTACAAAAATCAATCGACAAATATATTTATCTACGGATAAAATGTGTTGTGGGATGGGACCATAATCGCGATGTTTATTTAGGAGATTTCTTATGATTGATTGATTCCTCATTGTTTATCATTCTAATGAAAACGAATCAAGGATGAAAAAAATAATTGTTGAGGTTCTTTCCTCATGTTTTTTTGTGATTTTATTCCACCAATTCTTTATTTCAACATAGATATTTTTCATTATCTTGAGGTTTCGACTATTCCCAATCAATCGATCATTGAGAACCCGATTTTTGGTGCAATGATCCAATATCACAGACCTGGGATCAGAATGATGTGACAATGGTTATGGAAGAGAATAAAATGGTGAATCGTTAAATAATTCACATTCATTAGAGTTCTTCAACGTGAAAAAAATGAAAAATGATTTGATCCGACTTGCAAGTGGATCTGGTGACGAAACATGTTGTTCAGCTATGGCACGAGTTAGATGACCTCATATACCTAGTTTAATGGCTTGGAAATTCTAGAAACTAAATGAATAGAGTGGCATAGGAGGCCTGATAGGTAGGATCTCATCTTATGTAAAATACTATAACACGTGATGTGTAATCTGAGATTACATGCCGTGTGGGGACCCTTAGTCGGTTGTTAGGATTTAAGGAAGGATATGATGATAACATGGAATGTGACCCCTAAAACATGGAATGTGAACCTCTCATATTTAATCGACATGTACTCAATATAGTAATCAAAACTAGGTAGTAGTGCATATCCAGTTGACACACCATGTACTTAGAAGCAGACCCAACTTGGCATAGACATAGATGGTCAGGCGACATTGGCATGGAACCACGTGTCTCTATATTCCGTTTACTCGTTCAACATTTGGTGTATATGGAAACATTTTGTTTGACTATTTACAAACAATAATTACTTGGGATAGCATAACACTTCATGCTCCCCATTAGAGACACCTTGCACTCCCACCAAGAGTGACCAGGTCACTTCTTTTTCCTAGTTTGGACTAGTATAGGTTGAGTGTGTTATCTTTGTCCTCTACTCAAGGGTAAAGTGAAATATTACATATAAATCATTGTATTTTGATCCTATATAACGAAAAATTATTATATAGAGTTTGTGGTGTCCCTATAATTGAATGGAGTGTGATCCTCTATCACCCCTTGTTAGAGTTGTGGAATCAGCATGACCTCCTAGTGTAGTGATTTGATATCCATCTAATAGGTTGCATCAGTATGGTCTTTGGAATCATTGCTATGTTATCCCCTGCATAGTGGGTTGATCTAGATTGAGTTTATGGTGTCCCCCAATGGTTTTGAGCCTGAACCACTTTTGGGTATCATATTCTTCTTGGATCATTGTGTCCCCTTTGGTAGGGTGCAAATGAGATAGGCCTCTTCTACAAGTTTCTATGATGATATCATGGCTTGAGGACTGAGTTATCCTAGAACAAGTAGTGTATTGTGTAGATTCATATGGCTAGAAGTTGGTTATGACCACTTGATGGGATTGTGTATCTCCTGAGTATATCTGGGTTTTTACTCTTGTATCTATTGTATGATGTTATATCTTCTATTGATCTGACTATACTTGGTGATTTGTGTTTAGTATTTTTTGGTTGTCCTACTGAGTATTTTTATACTCAACCTTGGATGGGATTCACACACACATGTCACATATTATGTAAACATAGAACCTTTTTATGGTATCCAAGGAGTATAGGGAGAAGGTTTAGAATAGCTGGAGTTTGGTATACTATGGTTTTTACATGGAGCATACCTTTGACTTAATGCTCAACCATTGAGCCAGTTATAATTCTACAATTTCATGTAGACTTATTTTACCGACTCATTGTAGTGGGTTTGTATTTTCCAATGTATAATTTTCCATTAATTTCTATCATACACAAGCTGTGGGATATAAGTTTCATACAAGCATTCCTTCATTTCTTTTACATTTCTGTACTGTGTGTCTTGGAGATGTGCACGTGCATATATGTACTTTAGACTAATTTATCACATTTGTGGGATATGTAAACTTAGTGTTAGTCCCCAATCCCTGGGCTATTGTAGGTGGTATTGGGGTAGTCATGGATTGGACCCCAGTGGGTTAGGTCATTACGGAGAGTTCTGGGAGGGGTTTGGTTCTAACATAGGACTGAGAGTCAATGAAGTTGGTTTAGGAAAATAGTGTGAAGTGATTATAGTGGAGATTTTTGGTTAGGGACTCTTATGTTTGTGGGGTAGTTGATGTATCCATACACCCTGAATGTGATTAGAATATTTTCAACTCGATGCATGAGAACCCTGATTGAAGAGAAAAACAATGGTACATGCATCATATATAAATGGTTGTGTTTTCAATGTCCTTATTTAGTCTGCTCCCTAGAAATACTCTATTGATTTCTGTACATCTTTTTTTATTTTAGGATCCCTCTACATAGACAGCTAGTCTGGATTCAACCATGTGGTATGGAGCATGATTCACCTAGTGACGTGGCATTGGTACAAAGGCCAGTAATAAAGATATAACCTACGAGTGGTTTACCGGCTATTCCAACAGATGTTGAAAAGCATCTAGTTCCATCACTGCTAAATGCGAATGCACATTTGAGAAGTTCCTTCATAAGTTTCATAGGTAGCAACCACCTAGGTTTCGGGGTGATCAAGACCCCCTATAGATGAGGATTTTCTATATGTCGTCACCTGTTTTTTTCGTATTGTGAGGAAGCCTACTGATCATATGGATCTCCATGACACAATCCTTTTTTAAGGATATATGGAGGTGATGGGTGATCATTGTATCCTACTAACAAGATGAGACGCCAGACTCCTAGATAGAAATATTGCGTCTCTTTATAGAGGAGTTTCATCCAGCCACATTGCGATTGGTACACATATAGGATATTTTGTATATGAAATAGGGTAGTGTGATCATGGTGGAGTATTCAGTAAAGTTTACATATCTCCCTCTCTATAGTTCAGATATGAATCGGAATATTTTTTTAGGGATCAGACCTTCATACAAGGATTTCCCAAGAAAATCAGGGCATCTATGGAATCACTAATCAGGTGTACCTTTGGTAGGTTACTTGAGAGAGAAATGTTGTTAGAATGTTTTCTGGCATAGATAACACAAGTCATGAGAGATAATAGTGGGTACCTGGTATATGCGACCTTGGTATCAGGTAGCCAATGGAATTCACAAATATCTAAGAGGGTCAGGTGCTTCAATAGGTGATTTTTGGACTCATGGTCAGTGGTCCAGGTGTATCAGGGTTTCATGAATAAATATATGAATAGCTATAGAAGCATGATGTGGTGGGAGCTTTGGCCTATTAACACAACCACCCCAAGGTGGTCGACCCCATGCTTATGGAGAGGGTGGGAATAGATGAGGCTAGGTACATGATATATAGGGCTATGACCCAAACTATCTATATGAGATACATTGTATGATATGTTTCCTTTGCACCTTATGTACAGTTTATATAGTTAAATGAGAAAGTAATTTTTTTTCTTTCCATGAATCTTGTTTGAGACACATAGATTCTTGTTGAACCTTTGAATCGAGCTTTACGCATGGAGACTCACACTATATGAGACAAGATGATAACACACTAGCACCAAAAGTGTGACCAGATACTTGGAGATAAGTGTTTTAGTTGGGATCTCTTGGTAGAAGCATCGTGGAAATGTGATTTTAGTCTTGGTATAGACTTCTTATCCATAGATCATTCACAAATTAACTATTTTAGGTGAGGAGTGTGTTGTGTCTGCAATGATGGGACCATGTTTTCTATTGTTAGGGAATAGGAAAAATAGGCAGTGTAGGATGGGATCATGCATATGAGGGTGCAGTTGATAACTAATCATTGGTCTAGCTTGACTCTTGAGGGAGTGGATTCTATGAGTTCTCAGTTTTCATTATTGGTGGCAGAGTATGAGGGTGTCATTCATGAAAATGATATAGGTTAACCTCCCCATAAGGATATTGACGTTTTTATTGATCAACACTTTAGGATGTCACTAATATTTACACCTGAATTTATGAGTTCTTCCTTCGAGCAACATCATCTAAGGGTACATTTGGATTACTTTCATAAAAAGGGATTCGTGGGACCATGTGTTCCACTTTGGCCTTCCCTAGTGTTATTTTCCAAGACGGAAGATGGGAGCTTGAGGTTATATGTGTATTTCAGGTTCATGGAAAAGGATACTACGATGAAAAAGTTACCAAAATAATGGATATATGACCTATTTGATCAATTCAAACGGACGTGATGGTTCTCAATGATTGACCATAGATAAGGATATCACCAGCTATGAATACAGGATGAGGATATTCCAAATACAACCTTTAGATGTCATTATATTCAGTATGAGTACATGGTGATTTCATTTTCTGTGACGAGTACCACAATAATGATCCTGCGACTCATGGACCATATCTTTCAACCATTCATATAACACTTCTTGGTAGTATTTATTGATGAAATTCTTGTTTATTCGGCATCTCAGGAGCACGAATACACATATTGATAGTCTTGGAAAAACATTGGGAGCACCAAATTTATAAGAATATATCACTGTTCCGGTTTGGTATTCTATAGGTCTATTTTCTTGGACACGTCATCTTAGATGATGGATTTTTACTGGATCCATGAAGGTTGAAGAAGTTCTATCTTGGGATCCACCAACGAGTGTTACCGAGGTAAACAATTTACATAGATTTTCATGGTACTATTTGGGGATCGTACTTGTCTTTTCCAAAGTGGCATCACCATTGATAGATTTGAAAAAAAGATGAAACCATTAATGTTGATGGAAATTTTCTGGAAGTTCATTCAAGATATGAGGTATTGGTTGATGAGCACTTCCATCTTGAGGTTACTAGTCGAAGGTGTCAAGTATGTGGTATTATGTGTTGCATCCAGAAACATTCTTGGTCGTGTTCTCATGTAGAGACATGAAGAGATAGCCTATGGTACACACCAATGGATGCCACATGATAAAAATTATGTTACCCATGATCATGATTTACCAATGATATTCTTCACATTGAATATGTGGTGAAAATACCTATTTGGTGAGTGATTTGTTGTCTACTTTGACCACAAGAGTCTCAATTATATCTTCTCCCATAAGGACTTGATCATGAGGCAATGGTGATTGATATAGTTCCTCTAAGAATTTACATAGACATTGTCTATACTCTTGGGAAGGGGAACATGGTGGAAGATTGTCACTACAGCAGATCTAGATCATTTTTCTTATAGGAGGTTTTAGAGCAGTTAGCCTCATTTTAGTTATCCTTTATAGATGGATATGGATCAGTTTTCATATAGTCAATGTTTTCACCCATATAATCTTATATAATTTTAGGGATGAACAACTTGGGGATACTTACTATGGGACCCTACATGCTCAGATATCCATAGGGCATGCTCATAATGGATACTAAAATGGAAGGGAAAACATATTTGTTTTTAGAGGACACGTTGTAATAACAATGTAATTATTGGAGGTGGTCCTAAGTGTGTATCATAAGTCCCCATTGGAAGCAAATATAGGTGTGGAGAATATATACCGGGACCTCCAATGTCAATTTTGATTTCCAGGGATAAAGAATGGAGTCACAATGTATGACTCTTGATGCCTTAAATTTATACAGTTGATGGGTGATTAATAGGTTCAAACGGGTTGATCTCAACAAAATTAGGTTCCATAATAGAGGTGGGATGATATATCAATGTAATTCATTATGAATTTTCCACGTACATATAGGGGACATGATTACTTCGAGGTAATAATTCACTGACTCACCATGCCATCCCACTTTGTAAATATCCTAGAGTAGAGTTCTATAGAGAAATTGGGATGCCATTATGTTCATGAGATAGTTCGACTCTGTGGAGTTCAATCAAAGATTGTTTCTAATTGAAATTAACTATTAACATGTCAGTTGTGGAGGGGATTTAAAGATGTTTCCTGGAAACAGTTCACAATGATCACAAGATTCACCCCCAAACAGATGACCAGACTGAGCAGACCATCCAGGTTCTAGGGGAAATATTGTCAGATTTCATGTTGGACATTGGCTATAGTTTGGAGGATCACCTACCATAGGTGGAGTTTTTGTGCAAAAAAACTGTCATTCTACAATTAATATCGAACAATTCGTGGCTTTTTACTAGAAAACATGTCGGTAACCACATTGTGGACTGGACAAGGAGAGTCAGCACTTAGGGTCCCAGAGTTGGTGTGAGATTCAATAGAGAAGGTTCAGATCATCCGGTACTGTATGAATATTTCATATATCCATTAAAAGTATTTTGATTATAGGTGACGCATAACTTTGGAGTTATAAGAAGCAGGTCGTGTGTTCCATCAAGATTCACCTAAATGAAGATTACAAAGAAATCGATGGGGTTGAAGGCTATCTATACAGGTCATTGTCCCTTTAAAGATACAACATAGAGTTGGTGAGGTGATGTATCACTTGGATCTACATCTACATTTAGATCGGGTAGACGACTTCTTCCATGTGTCGTAGCTGAGGAGGTATGTTCATAACCAATATCACTTAATCGACGGGGGTGATCTAAACTGTAATGCCCCAACCCCAGTTACCCAGAGTCAATGCATTAGTTTAATAAATTGTCATTATTACAATGAATCAGGTCCTAAAAGTCCGATCAGTTTAGCATCCTTGGAAAATATATTACATACATGAAAAGCTTAACCATTTGAGGCAATTTATAAGACTAAAACAAAATCCTTTAAAAAACATCACCATAATATGGAAAAGATACAATAAAATAATTCCATTTACATATTCCCATGGAAATTATAATAGTATAATAATCACATGCAATATCAATATCCACTTCCATATTGATGGAATGCATAATGCCAAACATCATAACCACATAGTCAAGGCCTTGAGCCAAGACTACAAATAAGATTTTTGAAGGACTTATGACAAGAAACTAGTTTGTCTCATGAGACCTACTGATGCATCGAGGAGATATAGTGGGATCCACATGTCACATACTATGTCCAATACATTCCTCATATGAAAAGGCTTAAACGTAACATAAACATTAGTATTAAAACTAGCATACGAAATGTCACTACATTATCTATAAACCATGGATGGTATAGAAATAACAGATCTTCCTCCAAACATATCAAAAAACCTTCAATAAAATATGGACTATTTGTATCATATTAAAACAACTTCAAAACAGTTTAAAATCAATCAATTGATGTTGATATAGATGAAAATGATTTGTAAAAATCATTGAGAGAAATAACCATTTCCAATAAAAACATTTAAACGTCACACAATTTAGAAAGGAAGACATTTAAAGGCATTTCTCAATCAAAGAATCCCATACCACTATGAAACTTTTGAAATAAATTAACATTTTAACAACAATCATGTCCATATAAATAAATCTTTAAAAACCATTTTGAAGACATGGATATTAATAAAATTATGATTTAGAAGAATAAATATTTAAAACATTTAAAATGATGTTTTATTAATAAAAATTAACATAAAAATAATCCATTGGAAAAATATTTTATGAAACATGGACATGGATAATAAATATGTCCCAATAGATACTTATATAAAAATAACACCGGATAATAAATAGATTGTGAAATTAACCCTTACATAGCTCTTTCCTTTAGTAGAGGGTACGTTTAACCTCTTGTATAAAGACTGTAGTATGTTATTAAATTATACCAAAACCATATTAATATTTATGATATCATACATGATTAAATTATGGCTTTATGCTACAAATTTTATAATAATTTCCATATTAAATTAACATTTCGGGTAATAATATCTTTCTTTATCGTATGTGTTTTATCTTGTTACCCTTGATTGTATCACATAAATCATGATTTAAATACTTCTAGAATATAATACATGATTTATATATCATAGTTATTTAGAATATAAATATTTATAATAGACGTATATATGAAATGGTAGACACCATTTATGGAGACGGTCGGCTATACATACGCATAAATGATGTTTCCGTTTTCATATCATTTTGAATGGAAATAACTGAATAAGAATATATGTAAGTATATATATATATTCAGTATAATTATTATTTAGTATATTACATACTTATTAATGATATATATTTTATAATCATCGTTTAATGGTGAACGTGGAAATGAATCTCATCGCTTTGTGGAGACGGTAATCCGTACGTACGTAGGAGCGATAATATAATTATATTGATGAAGAAATCTTATATAATTGGATGGTATATCATATATAAAGAATAATTAATATTTTATATTTATTATTTATATCAGTTATACTCATTATTATACCCATCCAAATAATGAAGTGTTTGAATAAAAAACTACACAATGATATGGAGATGGTAATCCATACATACGCACGTATGGTGACTTTGTCATTTATAGGATGAATAAAAGAATTATCATGGTTTTACCATTTTTATAAAAACATAAAAGTAGATATAATATACTGGAGTTATTATTTTAGAATGTAAACAACAATGAAAGTGGAAGTGGAAGAAGAAAGGAACTTAAAAGAGGTGGTGAAATATTTACCTATTCTTCGGGTTCTTCCTTTTAATTTGATCAAAAGGGATCCTTAAGTTGGATTCCTGAACAGTTTTAGGCCTCTAGGATTAATGGGTGGAATGTTGGGAGGATATTTGTTCAGGGTTTGGCTAAGCCAAATGTCTTTGGAGGTGTGAATTTAAGAGAATGGGAAGTGCCCTTTTATAAGAGATGCGAGGGTCACTTTTGGAAAATATTTAAATATTATTTTATAGTAAAATAATTTTCGGTTTCTAATGGATCCAAAATGAATTATTTATGTATAAGGTATGGATAGGTCTAATATCTCCCATAAAATAGGTTTAATACAGGTTTAGATCATCATATCAACCATATATTTTATATTTAACTCTTAGTTAAATAGTTTGACATTTACCATGTCTTTTTTTGTTTTTATATTATATGGCTAATAAACATACTATAAACTTCCAAAACAACCCTATGCGGTTCATTAATGATACACCGATCATCATATAAATCATTTGGATGAACCTTATATTTTTAGGATTATTATATCAACAAATAATACCGTATTTGTTTTTAAAACTCATTTATGTCAGTTTTGACATTATTTTATAATTGATTTTTGTTAAAGTTCTAACATCTCTATTACTTAAAAATAAATACATTTAATCAACCCTGACATGTTATAGTGACATATAAATTTTTTTTATAGCATAAAAACATTCAAATTATATTTGTTTTAGTATTTATAATATCATTTATTTGATTGTTTCATTAACAAGGAACACACTGCCTCATTATTGTGTCTTATATAAATATATTTATTTTATGTCTAAAAATTATAAATAAAATATCATGGTGTATTAATTTTTTTTATTTTTCTAATTAATATTTTTAGTCAAATATATCAATTTTATATCCTCATAGAAAAATTGTTTTACTAAAAGATATTTGATTTTGTTATTTTTGTCATTACTTTAGATTATTTAATATAAAATGTCATTATCACTCTCAAGTGGCACCTTGGGGTCCCAAAATAGACCCAAGGATTCCTATGGTCGGACATTTATCATCCAAAAGGGTTAGGAAACATGTTATAGTAAGTTAATATTACTATATTTTTTGATTAACTTTATTTACTGGATTTACCCCTTTAACCACAGTAAATAAAATATTTACTGAATTAGATATTCATAATGTCTAAAAATAATGGTTACCCATTTACACAACATGGACCTATTTATTTCAAATATGGAATACATTTTTCCAAATTCAAGACACATAGGTGGTAGAAATTACATTAAAATTAATTTTTGTTGTCAAAACAAAAAGCGTGTTTTCATGAAATAATAACTATCAAATGATTGACATTTGTTTATGTTCTGTTTAGTCATCAGATTACATAAAATGACCTAGATTGTATTAAATGATAAATATATAATATAATGATACTTAATAACCATAAAAATGTATAATTTTACACTATAAATTATTTCTATTAAAAATGTTGTTTTTAACTAAAATTTAGTATTTTTCACTATTCATCAAAAATTAATAGTTTTTAGAAAAGTACCAAAAATTTATCAAAACTATAATTTTATGTCCCAATTCTAATGAAAATTTTAATTTCCTTAAATTTTTTATATAAATGTTTAAAATATTTGTTTTAAAAAGGGTTCTTCATTAAAAGGTGGTAAAATTACGTTTTTTTTGAAAAATACTTCTATTATTTAAAAAAATGATTTTGTTCTTATATTATATCTATGAAACACATAATATGACTGTTAAAATTATATAGAGTATATAAGATTAATAATACTATTAATAATATTCATAACCCCTTTTTGAACGCTTAGTGTGGTAAGTTGTGGTGCCCTTGAACTTGGTGTTGCGTGTAGCGCAAGCTATTGAATTACATTAATGAGATAATGTACTATGAAATCTTGGGGTGTTACATGAGTATCATGTTTGTTGTGAATTTGGCCGAATATCAATTATATATCGAGGATCGGTTAAAGATGATTCTTAATGGGTTATAAATTCCATTAAAATGTTTTTGGCTGAAGCCTAGGAATCCTCAGAGGAGCACATGGGAGTGGACGACTCAGATTCACAGTTAGTGTCATTATCTATTTGAGTAGCCCTTGATTTGTATTTTTGGAAACATATGGGCCCAAGGTGTATATAATGTACCATCACTGATTTTCCTTTTTTTAGATAATATATATATTTCTTTCATGACTTTAAATTGAGACAGTGTACGATTCCGAGGCTCGATGTTCTGGGAATTAATGTTTGAAATTTATTTAGAAATTTTAATAGCAAGGGTTTGTGGTTTTCCTGAAAAATTGGAATAACTATTAAATGTGAATCCCTATTATAAATATTAGGGAACCTTTAGATTCCTAATAGTATATTTACCCTTGGGAAAACCTAATATTGGTTAGGCATAGATTATTTGAAAAAAATTCCACATGTGTAGAATGAAAAAAAATAATTCAATGAAAATTTATTTTAATTTTCTGTGTTAATGGAATTGATTTCATTTCTTTAAATGTATCCCTATTTTAAAACCCTAGGATTATCTAAATAACCATGTAACATTTAGAGGATCGTAAGATAGTTCCTTCAAGAAACCTCTCAAGAAAACGATGCTAGATCAATGATCGATCAATCGACATATCCTTAGATTTAATAGATATTTCCAACGAACACAAAGATGCATCATACCTCATCAAAAATAGAACTGAATCAATGTAGGATTTTTGTTTCATGTGGATTTCCCCTTTTATAATTTCCATGAAAAAAAATTAAATCGACAAATAGATTTATTTGAAAATCAAATGCCTTGTGGATGAGATCATATTTTCAGTGTTTTTTCATGACATTAATTAAGATTGTTAAATTCCACTTTTTTTATTGTTCTAATAAAAAAGAATGGATGATTATTCAAACAATTTTTAATGCTTTTACCTGATGTTATTTTTGAGACCCCCCCCCCCCCAATTATGCATTTCAAAAGAGGCATTGTTTGTTGGCCCGAGGGTTTGACTATTCCTGATCAATGGATCATTTCATACCCGCTTTTTGGTGAAATGATCTGATATCGATGATATTGGATTCAAACGAAAAGATGGAGGATAAATAGTGGTTATTAAAATGATTTAGATGATTAAAATTTTCCTAAATCATTTTCAATAGAATTATTTTTTTTGAAATAAATAACAGGGATTTGATCTGATTCACAAGCTGTTATAGTGACGAAACACATTGTCTGATGGTAGAATATCATTGATGACCTCATATCTATAGTTTTCTGGTGGGAGGCTAAAAAATGAATTTTGGAGTGACACATGAGACTCATGATGATAGATCCAAGATTCTAGAAGATCTTGTAACACAAAATGCGTAATATGGGATTACATATTGTGTGTGGCCCCTTTTTGTGGTTTTTTGGGTTTCAGGAAGGAAATTATGATCACATGACATATGACCCCTATCACATGGTGTGTGACCCACCATAGTTGACCTGCTGGATAATCTAGAGAGTACATGGACATGGATAATAGTACACTACAAGATGGCACAGTGTGTACTTAGACACGAACATAGATGGGTATACACAAACCTAGGTGGGAATCATAGGTAGAGAACTATGTGTCTCTACAGGCCGTGTACTCATCATAGATGTCAGGTTTATAGGGAATATATTTTTTAAGTATTTTCACTTGATAATTACTTAGGATATAATAGAATGTTGTGAACCACCAGGGAAACACCGTTTACTCCCACCATGAGTGAATGAGGCTCTTCTTTGTCCTATTTGTGACCATTATACGGTTATTGTGTTCCCTTGGTACATTCCTTGAAGGTATAATGTTGAATTAAAACGACATCATTAGATTGTTACCCCATTTATATGTTGAGTCTTGCATAGATTTGTGGTGTCCCTCCGTGAGACTGGAGTGCGATCACTTATCATCCCAAGTGGGAGTTATTGAATATGCATAACCTCCCTAAGCAGGGTGTTGATCCTCCACCTAGTAGGCCACAATAGTTTGTTTTGTGGAATCATTAGAATGAGATACCCTACATAGTGGGTTGATCCAGATTGGGTTCGTGGTATCATTCAATAGTTCTAGGCAGGACCCCCTCTCTGTGTATCATAGTCTTCTATGACCAATGCATTCTCTATGGGTAGGGCCCAAATGGGAAAGTCCTCTTCGTCGAGTGTATCCAATGATATCATTGCTTGAAGAGTCAGTTCTCTCATAATGAGTGGTGGTTTGAGAAAAATGTTTAGGATGGTAGTTGGTTATAAACCCTTGATGGTGTGTTGTCTCTATTGATAATATCTAGGATTTCCCTCTTGTATATGTTGTATAGTGTTACATCATTTATTCAACTGTCTATACATGGTGCTTCATGTTTACTGTTTTAATGGTTTCATATTGATTATTTTTATAATCACCTGTGCATGTGATTTTCCTGCATGTGTCGTGTATTGTGCATTTTACAACCCTTTGGATGGTGTCCAAGGAGGACAGGGAGAATGTGGAACATAGCTAGAGTTGGGTATATTAAGGTGTTTACTAGGATCATACCATTGACATAGCCAGTGACCTATGAATTGGTTAGACTTATAATGTTTTATATATACTTGTGTTACCAAATCTTTTTGGTGGGAGTGTATTTGTCCCTGTTTACTTTTCCATTGCTTCCTATCGTACTATGGTTGTGGGATTTTAGTTGAATAAAAAAATTCTTAAAGGAACTGTCGTGGATGCTCTAAAATCGAGTTTTATTTCTTGGGTACTCATGTGAGGCAGAGTGGCTGACCAAGTTCTTCTCTCAAAGGAGGAAGTAAATTAAAACAAATTCATAAATAAATTCTTAAAAATAAAAAAAAGAGAATAAAAAATCTACTTGAAAGGATGAGGGTTGTTTATCACTTATAATGGCATATTTTATCTTACTATATCTCTTAATTTAATTATTAATAATTATAATTTAAATTAACATCCACTTAATTATGATCCCTTACCTTGTTAACCCACAAAGCCTACAAGAATTAACCTTACCACAAAGTTGAATTTAATTAAACCCTAAGCTATCTTCGAAACATGTAATAGTAATAACATGATTTGATTGATGTTCTAAGGATAGATTATGGTCAGTGGTAAATTAAAGAACATATCAATTATAGAAATGTGGACTAATTGAGTATAATTATTAAGTTTGAACTCAAAAAATTAATCTTGTGTTGTTTGGAATTACTCTTTAAGGTTGCTCTCTGATAGTTCACATAATTCCAAACCTCGCGTGTTTTGGGTTAACTATTCAATTTCTTTCCTAGTTTCAATTAAATTAAAAAATCAATTACTAGATCATAATATGTGAATTACACTGTCTCGTTGATTCAAAATATATTAATGAATAAGGATAGAGTTTGATCAATTACTAAAACTAACAACTCCTCCATGGGTGGTGTAGTCATCATTGAAATGTTTTGCATGTAAAAAGGTTTAGAAAGGGTAAAACCAAATCTTGTTTCTACTCTTTATTCCAAACCAATTAGGAAGAATAAAGATGAATAAAATAGAGGAATACAGGGGAATACAGAAGAAAATATACTAAATAGAATATGAATAAATAATTATATTATGAAAACATAAATATTATAAAGAAATGTTTATGTACCATAGCAACGGTGTTCGGTGAGGTCTGGGGTTCGATTCCTGGGAGCCCACTCTTGGGGGAAATTCCTCCTCCCATGTACCACTCATCTTTCCGGGTCACCCAGTGTCTCACCGGGTGGGCAGAATGGTCGCACTTCACCTGGCTGACGGCTTGTTGTGACGAACCATCGCTGATCGAGGTGTCACCCCGTGGGACACAATGTCATCCTAGCTGACAACGGCTCCTCCCCAGCTGGGGCATCCTCGGATGATCTCTTCATGGGGAGGGGGGTTTTTGAGTGTGGAGGGTTCGAAAAGGCCACTCTCGGGAATTCCCTTTATTTTAAAGATTGTACGATAGGAAGAATTTGATGAAGTAATCCTGCTTCAAGTGATCCAACAATGAGTATGAGGAGTTCCAGAACCTCTAAGGTGGTGATAGGTCTCCTCTATAACTCAAAATTTGAAGAACTTTACTCTTTGGATGAACATCCAAATGTGGTTCCCAAGGTGTCAATTTATAGCCAAAATGCGGAGTGGTTTTATGCACCCAGTTTTCTAGATGCCATTTTTGTATCAGTTTTTGAGTTGGTAAATTGAATTATCTAGAATTTTAAAAAATATAAAAGATGTAGAACATAATCTTCAATATCTCCCTGTCGAATTTGTAGGCCCATGGGGGACTACTCTGCGAGATCTGGCCGAAATAGATAACCATATCATTGACATCGTGCCGATTTTGTCCCCTAGAGAGATTGGTTTGGATGGAATCAATAATGACTGAATTGGGCATCGATTACTTGAGATGAGTTGAATCCCATGATGTATTTTTTACTTAAATATAGTCTCCTTCTCTATCCCCATATCATCAATTTAGCTTCATCATCACATTAAGTCTTGAAAGTTTACACCATTCATCATTTTAGCAACAAAAATGTAAATCGTCTCCAAAATAGTTTTCTATGGAAGCTCTAGAAAAGAAAAAAATTATCTTTTTTTAGAAGCTCTAGAAATTCACAACTACACTTTTCATGAATGCTCATGAAAAGAAACAACTTTCAACAGAATGATTTTTTTTCATAGGGAACACATCTCTTAAGAATTAAAGTTTCCACCCAATGTATCATAGAATGTGTTAGCACAACACAAAACAACTTCCCCCACATATAAGTTCAACTAGATTATGGAATTTGACTTCAATAGATGGTTGGATAGGGAAATCTTATAATGACCTGACCAAAAAATCCCAGAGTCGATCCATTATTATAATACATTAGATTGATTATAAGGAATCAAGATCCTAAAGACCGATCAGTTTAGTAGTTTTGGAAAATAGATTACATTCATGAATATTACATTACACACTAGAATATAAAACACAACATTAATGATCCTTTGAGAACACCATTAATCCCCTTGCTTAACCCTGCTTATAAATCATAAAACACTTCTTGGAATCCGGGGATGATAAAACATCAGAAAAGGGTGAGCTCAAATGCTCAGTAAGGATAACAATATAGCGTATTCTTTCACAAATAAGTATAAACATTTAAGGAAAACTATAAACCTAAAACAAAATCTTTTTAAACATAAGCTACAACATAATATGGAAAAGATAAAATCAAATATTTCCATTTATTTATTCACATTTATATTATACAAGTCGAATAATCACATGCAATATCCAAAGCCACTTTCATAATGATGGAATGCATAATTCCATAGTTCATAACCACATAGTCAAGGCCTTGTGCAAAGATTAAAAATAATATTTTGTCAAGGACTTGTGCCAGGACACTAGTTTGTCTTTGGAGACATACTGATGCATCGTGGAGCTATAGCGGTCTCCACCCATCACTTACTAAGTCCAATGAATTTCTCATATGATAAGGTTTAGAAATAACATAAACATTCGTATTAAAAAAAGCTTACGAAATGTCAATACTTTATCCTTATAACATGAATGGTATAAAAATAACACATCCATAGTCAAACATATCACAAAACCATCAATACATTTTGGAAGATTTGTATCATAACAAATCAACCTCAATTGAGAATAATATCTTGTAAAGGATGTTTACATAGTTATAAATGATCCGTAAAAATCTTTGAGATAAATATCCCTTTTTCATGAAAACATTTAAACGTCTCACTATTTATCAAGAACTTTTTTAAAATACATTTTTGAATGAACGTATCCCAAACCACTTTGAATCATTTAATAGTATTTTCAATTTTAAAACATTAATTTCTATATCAATAAAACCTTAAAACTATTTTTAAAACATGGAAATTAATGAGAGATATTTTGAAGAATAAATTTTTAAAACATTTAAAATGATATTTTAGTTAGAGTTCCTAACCAAATTAGAGACTCTTGAATACAAATAATTGAGTTAATAATAACTTTATAATATCATGAGAATAAATGGATTAATGATATACTATTCCAAAGTTGAGTATTTACACCAAATAAAAGTGAATTGATGCAGAACAACAAGGATGTCTCAATGGAATGTAAGTTGAGATGAATTCCTTTAAAATGATTGTGTAATTAGGTTAAGCATAAATAATTGACATAATTGTGTGTGAAAAACAAAAATAAAATAAATATTATTTTATATTTAGTGTAAATAAATCAGAGTACATTCACACATATTCTTGTAAAAACAACTCCAATGACATGGATGTTTAACTTAATGAATTGAAAATGAGTAAAAATTAGTCTTATCAAGTTTATATCGATGACTTGGGAATTTATAAATAGAGTTATTATGTTTAACAAAAGTATATACAAACAATGGTGATTGGAAATTACTACCTAAGTAAATAAATTGTGATTTCACACATAATCATGGTGTATAGTAATCAATGACGTTTGCGTAAAACTGAATTAGTGGAAATTGAAATTTGAAATTCCCTTACTGATATGGTAACTTACGAAACATGCACCCCTTGGATGAGGTATCATACAATGATGATGTAAATACCCATAAATTAATTTATATTACACAAAAAATACAGTCATGTGCAGTACATACACCACACAGAAGGTAATAGTGGAAAATATTGCATGAATCTCACGGGAATAAAACAGAGATTAAAACCCCTTACCTTATACTTTTCCTAAGTATAGGGTAGGTCAACCTCCTGTATAATCATGAAATAATTGTTATTAAATTTTACAAGAACCAAATACATAAATTTGATATTATATATGATCTTCTAATATTACATTGTTAATGATATTATAGTAGTATCATTGTTTTGGTTGTTAATTGATTTATTTTCCATTATATGGTTTCTTACTTAAGTCATGTTTGTTATGTATAGGTAGTATTTGATTCATATACAGAATGATATTAGGTTCTTAGGAATTATTATTAATCACAAAATAAAAATTATTCTAAAATTATTATGATGGAGAATGAATCTCATCACGTTCGTGGAGATGGTAATCCGTATGTATTCCAAAGCGACAATATCTTTATATTGATCGTAAAATCGTATGTAATTAGATTTCATAACATATATAAATAATAATTAACTTGTTATATTTATTATTTACATAAGTCATACTCACTATTATACCCATACAAATAATGAAGTGTTTGAATAATAAACTACACCATGACGTGGTGTCGGTAATCTGTACGTACACATGTATGGGGTCTTTGTCATTTATAGGATGGATAGAATAACGAATATGGTTATAAAATATTTATAATAACATCATAATATGTAGAAGTTAATGGATTTATTATTTTGGTGTGGAAACAACAAAGAATGAGGAAGTTGAAGAAGAAAAGAACTTGAATGTGGTGAGGCAATATTATCTCTTCTTCGGGTTCTTCCTTTTTATTTGATCAAAATTGATACATAAGATGGATTTATGATCAAAGTAAGGACTCTAGGTTTATTTAAGGAATGTTTGGAGGAAATGTGGGCAGGTTTTGGCCGTGAAAAATTCATTTGGCGGTGTCATTATTGGAGAAGGGGTGGTGCCCTTTTATAAGAGGGGTGATGGGCACTTTTGGAAATTCTTGAAATATTATTTTATAATAAAATTATTTTCGGTTTCTAAAGGCTCCAAAATGATTTATTTCTTGTCTAAGGTGGGTATAAGTTTAAAAAATCTCAACCTATAGGTTTTATACCTGTTTATGTTACCATATTAACCTTATCTTTTATATTTAACTCTTAGTTACATAGTTTGACATTTACCATGTCTCTTTATATTTTTATATTATATGGACAATAAACATACTATAACAACCCACGAGAACCCCAAATGATTCATTATTAATATATATAACCATATATATGTCATTTGGGCGAACCATAGTTTTTTATTTATATTATATCAATTAATAATATTATATTTGATTTAAAAACTCAATAATGTCATTTTTTGACAATATTTAGTATTGGATTTTTTTAAAATCCATAAAAACATTATCACATCAAATAAAATTTATTTTATTAACTAAAACAAGTCATATTAACCTATAAAATTTGTGTATTTCATCAAAAGTATCAATTTATATTTATTTTGAGATTTATACTTTCAATTATTTTAATAGTTCATTATTAAGGTAATTACTGCATCATCATTCTGTCATATATACATTAAATTATTTAATGTCTAAAAATTATAAATAAAATACAATTATGTTAGAAGTAGTTTTATATTTATAATTAATATTTATTTTTTAATTTATCTTATGTGTAACTGTATATTAAAAAAGGTTTAGTTATTAAACATTTAATTTAACACTTTTAACTCTTATTTAAATAAAATATTAATAAATTTCATAATCTAATCCAAGTGGACCAAATTGGATAATATTTTATTACTAATGTTGTTTTTGGTATAATAAAACTTATCCAATATAATGAGGACATGTGTTAGGGTAATTATTATATAATTTTTACCCTTAATTACCCTATTTACTTTTAAGAGTTGTAAATAAAAGCCAAAAGATACTATTCACCAAAAAAATATTTTCATCTTATTGAACCATATTTTAAATAATAATATTAACCATCAATCTTAGAGTTTTGAAATTAAACTCACAGGAATGGTAAAAGTATGTCTTATGCAAATTTTCAAATTCTTTTAGAAGGTGGGTAAAAGACGGTAAAAAGTTCAATAGAATTTTAGACATCTAATTTTATTAAAAAACGACACCAATTAATTACATTGAACTTATATAGGTATTATATATATATTTGGATTTAAAATATATTTAAATAAAATAAATAATTATTTAAATAAAAATTTGGTATTAAACAATAACGCAATGTTTTCACTATTCATCCAAAATTGAATGTTTTCTAAACAATAAAAAAAATTACCCTAAGTTATTTTGAAATTCCTAATTCAAATATGAATTTTATTTTAAAAAATTCATAACATAGAAGTTTCATCAGTTAATTTAAAATTACTTTTCATCGTCAAAACTGAAAATAGGAGTTTTTTTAAAAGTAAAAACTATCAAAAGATTGACATGTGATTATGTCAAATTTAAATGTGAAATTATATATAATGACATAAATTTTATTAAATGATAAATATATAATTTAATTATACTTCCAAACCACTCAAATTCATAATTTAATACTATAAATTATTTTTATTTAAATAGTTGTTTTCTTTTGAATTTTGGTATTTTTCAGTCATGATCAAAATATAAATGATATCAGAAAAGTACTAAAAATTTATCCAGAATTAATTTTTATTTCCCTATTCTAAATAAGAATTTATTTTCATTAAATTTAATATATAAAAGTGTCAAATATTGGTTTTAAAAAAGTGTTTTCATTAAAATGTTGTAAAATAGAATTTTTTGGAAAATACATCTTTTATTTGAAAAAAATGAATTTGTTCTTATATTACGTCTAAGAAACATATAATATGGATTCTAAAATTATATAAAATTTAAAATTCATTTAATACTATTCATAAAGTTTTTTTGAGTGACTAATTTGGTAAGTCGTGGTGTGATTGAACTCGATGTTGCGTAAAGTGAAATGTATTGAATTACATTAAAGATAATAACTTACTATGAAATATTAGGGTGTTATATTATTCCCGCTTTTCGAAATCATGTCCTTAGAATTTTGAAAATTGGGTTGGGAACTTCATTGAATGTCCCACATCAGAAAAAAGAGTCAATAAAACTATCACTTTAAAAGAAAGAAAGAGAAGTACAAGAGTCACCTAATAAAACACATACTATGATTCCATGTAAAAAACATGGATATAGAAGATAAACTAAGTGTCATGTTCTTATGGAGAGTGATAGAAAACATGATCAGAAAAAAAAGTTAACAACATGAAAACCAAAAACATGTGACGGGATAAATGGTCATTAGTTTCCCAGTAGGAAAAGTAATCGGACAATGTTTTTTGTTTTAAGTTACATTTCATAATGTTGAGAAATTTATTTAGGAGGTTGAAAAAGAACATAAAGAGATATAAATACTTTTTATGTAGAGTTTTATCCTTTAATAAATGTTTTCCACTTACTCGTCTTTTTTTAGATTAGTATTCAAGATGACTTGGTCACACTTGAAGTGCTAGAATGAACTTCTAGAGAATGAAATAATACAAAATGGAGAAACTATACATTTACCTTGTTTTTAGAGATTAGCCAAAACCAAAATGGTTATTTCTAGATCAGATGATCCCCAAAAGGATAATCCTTTATAGAAAGAAATACAAATCTTAATTTATAAAATTAAAACAAAAATACCCAAAGATCAATAAATACCAGTCAACAAACTTTTCTCCATAAAATACATCAATATAATCCAAACTAATATTGAAGCCCAAAACAGAGAAGAATTAGATTACAGAGTCTTCCATGTTAAATTGTATCTCCAAATAACATTGACTACTATTAAAGTCCCATACATAAAAGTAATTAACCAAATCACATATTATATATGATAGGTTGATCATTTCCATAAATAACCCAAATCTCTATAAATCCACAATTAAATATAGAAAAAAAAATCCACAATTACTCTTAAAATTAAATCCCATAGTATTCTCTTTTTCTTAGGCATATAGTGTTCCTAACAGAGTGAACATCTTCAAAATTAACATTTATCTCTTAATCCGAAAATCATTTTCATATACTAATGATATCCATTTTATAAGACATAAGATCCCAAATAAACATATTATTGATCAGTAAAATAATTTAGCTAAAAGGAATTAGTCACAGTGACCAGGGACTTCACGTAGTATAGTGGTAGGTGATAAATCGCAATCGCACTCTGGTTGGGGGTTCGATTCCCAGACCTTTGTTCGACGTGACGGTTAGTCACATGGTCTGTGTGATGTCCTTTTTCAAAAAACTATATTTTATAACATTACCAACATGAGTTAACTTCTTCAAAATAACCATAACATAATTACACCACAACTGTTATCTCACACCTCACATTTTCATCCCAAAATTTAATAACATGTAATTGCCTCAAATTGAAGGATCATATAATCCCAAATGGTTGTTTATAACTATATCAACAATATAAAAGATAATTCTTCTAAAAATAGCATTTTACCATATCAAACATTAGTGTTACACAAACAAGAGAAAATTCCTTCAAAGTATTCCAATCAATAAAGAGCACTAATACATTAAAACATTTCACTATCCATTTATTTCCACAAAGGTTCTCCCTTAACCAAGAGGTAATCCCATAGAATTGGGAATTCACTCAGGTAATTCCCATGTCCCCTACATTTATGAAAAAAGATTTTAAATTGATTCTTGGAATCATTTTTATTTTCTTCCGTAGTACTCTTCAATTTTCCTCAAAAAATCATTACATTATGTCCTTCTTTCCGACACATAATGATTTTCTTTGTTCCATTGAGACAATTTCCTAGGTGTCTCCTTTCACATTTCTGCATGATAGAAATTTATCTTTCTTTTCTCCACGGTCTCCACTGATGGAGCTCTTATAATTTACTGTCTTTCTCTTCTTTGTTGAGTCTGGGAGCATGTTAATATATATGTTGTTGATCATATTTTTCGGAAACTGATTCAACATGAATACAATATATTTTACACCTATCATCATTCCATTTCGTTGATCATCTCCACAATTGTTCCCACCTTGTACATCATGTTCAATGTTACTATGACTTCCTTAGAATCCAGTCATTGACTAGCACACGAATGCTTAGTGTGAGTCCTAAAATCATTTAGAGAATATCATAACACCTTCTTTTCAACATAAAACACCTTAATTTAACCATGGATAATTATTCTCATATTATATTAAAATCCTTCAAATTGTTTTTTAATGAAAATGTGAATTATCTTATGCATATCCACAGAGACTATCATAACCAAGAGTGCAGCAAGGCCCATTGCCATGTAACAGGATACCCAAGGTCAAGCCCAAAACTCATTGTCAAAGTTTTCACTCTTAAGTACATCTGAGCTAGACCCACCTATACCTACTCGTATCCAGAGAGGGATGTATTGCTTGGAAAACCAACATAATATTTACATTACTGAAATTTTGGGATTTCCATCTATACTAATCCTTAATGTCTATCTTAGGGTAATGTTTTTTAATCAAATTATTTTTTCTAAATCTAGCTTCCATGGTTTGTACTAAAAATACTCTGATACCAACTGTAATGCCCTGACCCTAGTTACCCTGAGTCGGTGAATTATTTTAATACATAGGCATGGATACAAGGAATGAAGTCTCGAATGAAAACCAGATTAGCAGTCTTGGAAAATATATTACGTACATGAATATTACATTACACATTATAAAATAAAACACAACATAAATGATCCTTTGAGAACTCCATTAATCCCCTAGCTTAACCCTGATTATCAATCATAAAACACTTCTTAGAATACTAAAAAAATAAGAAATATGAAATGGGTGAGCTCAAATTCTCAGTAAGGATAAACATATATTAGAAACATTCACAAATAATCCTAATCATATAAGGAAATTTATAAGACTAAATAAAAATCCTTTTAAAAATATTCTTCAACATAATATGAAAATTATTAAATCCAATAATTCCATTTACTTATTAACATGGATATTCTTGTAGCTGAACAATCACATGAAATATCAAAAGACACTTTTAAAAGGATGAAGTGCATAATTCCAGACATCATAATCACATGGTCAAGGCCTTGTTCCAGAATTAAAAAAAAATATTTTGTCCAGGCATTATGCCAGGACATATGTTTTTCTCATGAGACCAACCAATGCATCAAAAAGCTATAGCGGGTGTAACGACATGAATTATTTAATAATATTTATTTCCTAAATTTATGTGTCATTTTATTTTATACTCAACAAAACTATATTCATTATTTAATGAAGAGAGTATAATTAAATGAGACAGTTGGGTTTCGACTGTTATATGGACATCAATCAATATGACCATTAAAAACTAAATTCTTAACGTTATAATTATTGTTTATAAATTCAAATGATCTTGGTTAATTAATACAAAAATAAGAGTCGATGGAATCATCCATTAGACTAGGGCCATGTGAAGCCCATCTATCAGAGCTTGGGAAGGAGGGGGAATCACTGGGCTTTACTCTGGACCAAGCCCAAGACGAACTTCAACATGTGAATCTTGAACAGAATTGACTAAGTGAGAAGTTCAAGTTGATATAAATCACCACTCGAGCAATGTTGTCTGAGCCACCCCATGATTCTATCACCATATCACACATTACACTTAGGTCCTATGCTGGTGTTATAAAGGGGCTATGTAATGAGATCTTATCTACATTGTGTAATCCTTTTATATAAATAAAGTTGTTATTTATTATTATTGTAAATTTTGAGAATTTCAAAGGTTCTGATAAATAAAGGATGTATATTATTGATGAATTTTGGAAAAAGGGATATTTTAAAATATTGTTGTATTCATTAAATATTTAATAATGTGAATTGATTTTTAAAAAATGGCCTTCTACAGTTGTGTTCATTAATATATTTATAGTCTAATAAGTTAAACATATTTTTTTAGTGAATAGTAATGTATGAATAGTAACATACCTGTATGAATAGTAATGAATTGTAAATCGAACAAAAAATAGAAACTTCACCCATGAATGTATAAAAAAAATTTAGACACCTCAATTGTGAAAACGATCATAGATTATGTTTTGGTATTTTTGTATGTCATAAATATTTTACCTACAATTTATTAATTAATTTAATAATTTATAATGGAAATTTATATTCATAAAATTTAATGATAAATAGTTACTTTATTTTTTTTATGGTCATACAATAATTTTATGGGACCTTGATTACTTTCTTAATGTGTTACAGTGTTATAGTTTTAAAGTTGTATTTTTGGAATAAATTATGAATTTATTTAAAAATTAAATTAAAAACACTTTGAAAATTATTTTCATTCAATGGAGTTTATTTTTGAATTTAGAGCATCGATATTAGGTTATAGTGAATTTTTGGGATTTTTCTGAAACAGTTGATTTTTTTGGTGAATAGTAAAACAACAATTTTGAAGTTTCGGGTGTTTAATGACATCATTGATGATGTAATCATGAGATAAATAATCTGGTCAAATTTTTAATAGTAATATATGTTATTAGTTGTGTCATGTGTCCAATACCATCTGAAAATACCAGTGTCCATCCCATGGTTTTTCAAATATCACCGATTAGGCGTCCCTTGGAAATTAATAATATATTCCCTCACTTTTCCTATAAATACCATTCCATTCCATCATCCATTTCATTAAAAATTCATTCTCAACAAATTTCTGTTATTTTACCTCAGAAGGAGTCCTCCCAAAGTTCCCTCATGCCTCCCAAGTTCCCAACCTTCAATCTTTCGATGTTACTCTTCAAGGTAACGATCCTTTCACCATTATGTATTACCTCATGACTTCCTTTATGTTATGTCTTATAGTTCAATTTTATTATATGGGGGTATGTTCATCAATATAATTATTATTTTCCATTTAATGTCCAAATTAAGGGATACCCTTTCTTCAATCATCAATTGGTTTTCTAAATTTTTAAGTGATGTCGTTAGGCTGCCAAATTTTCAATAAGAAGCTGCATCTTCTCTTTTCCTTCGAGTTTCATTTTCATTTGGTATTTACATAAAATACCCATAAAATGATTTTATATCCTATTATTATACGTCAATACTATATAATTATTTATTTATTAGTGGGTGACTCTTTTCCCCTCTCTGTTCAATGTTTTCTAAAACCATGTTATATAGTCATTATGCTGCAGAAATTTCACCTCAAAAGTTATCTCTCTATCTCAAGAAATTATATTGTTTTATTTATGTGAATACCCAGACCTATTTCGTTTCTATGTGTGTTCATAAATATAAAAAAATTATAAATTTTTTTCTGAAATTGACTTGCATATAACACTCACTTTATTTCCATGGGTTATAAATGTCATAACGATCTTATTTTTAAGTACTTTTCAAAACATCACAATTTTGACATGAAACTGATTTCTTATATACTATTTGGGTTATTTATGAAATTTATGATTATTATCTGTTAGGAAAACATGAGAATAAATACATATTAATCGTTCTCAATGATATTTCTTTAATGCATTGGGTAAATAATTAATCTCTAGAGATGACAAGTTTCAAGATGCGTTAGTGAATAACCTTGGTAAATATTTATGACACCTTGGGGATGAACCTTGGTGATATGTTAATTAATGTCTAAATAGAATGGTGTAACAACATATTTATTTTATGATTCATGTTATTTTTAATATGACATTCCTATTCTTCTATTTCTGATGTCTTTATGATTTTTATCTTATTCTTACTAATATTTATCAAGATCACATGTCAACTATTTCACTTGTTTTCCTTACTGAGACTCCTGCTCACCCTTTCCATTAATGTATGTCTCCATGTTATGAGATGTAGTAATTTTTACTCAGTATAAAATTATGACGAATCCTACAAGTGTATTTAAAGGATGTTTTATGTTTTCATTTGTTTTTGTTCTTAATTTCTAAGACACTAAACTTTAAAGATCCTCTGTTTGTAAAATGTAATGGAAAGTTTTTTAATAAAAAGGTGAGATTCCTTTGTAGGAATCAAATGATAGTTTAGTTATTTTTGAAAATTAGGTTGTTTTATATTTATGAATAATCCTATAGAAAAGATTAAATATAATAAAAATTCTATGTATTTTGGTGAGTATTGAGTGACTTGTTTATCAAAAAAATGCATCCCTGTCTGGATACGAGCAGGTTGAGGTGCCTCTGGTACAAAGGTACGTAGGAGTGAAAACACCGACAAGGAGTTTCTAGCTTGACCCGGGGTATCCAGGAACATGACAACAAGCATTATTGAAGTCTTGGTTACGACACTCCCATGGGATATGTTTGGTTAATCTTATTCTCTTTATGAATCATTATGAAGGATTTATAGAGAAATGTAATTGTTTTATAGAAGTTTTAAGACATTAAATATTTTATAGTAAAAATATTCATAAATGAAATAAGTTTCTCACTATGCTTTTATTCTTTTAGAAAATGCCGAGAAATAGGAGGAACCGTGAAAATGGTGATCACAACGGACCCTACACTAACAAACCTCTTATTGAAGCTAGAATGGAATCATTACTGCTAATAATGAACCAACTGACTCATGTTATGGGAAATAACTTCAATCAAGTTGAGAGACTGATCTCACCACGATGAGAAAAACATCCTTTTGAGTCCTTTATGAATCAACAACCAAAATACTTCAATGGATCTACTTATCCATTGATTACTGAGAAGTGGATTAGCTCTTTCGAAAATACGTTTTCTATGCTCCGCTGTTCAGAGAAAGAGAATGTCACCCTCGATGTCTATCGCTTAGAAGGATAATCTGGTCAGTGTTGGTAACTAATTAAAAACACGAGGCAAATAGAGTTGGATGATGCTTTGGAGTTAGAAGAGTTCATAGGGATGTTCTTTAGTATGTATTTCCATCATTCCATGAGAACAAAAATGCAGAAGGAGTTTCTTGAGATGATGGAGAAGGAGAATTAATCTGTTGGAAGCTATGAGATGAACTTCACAAGGCTTTCATGTTATACCTCAATCATTTTAACAGATCCTAGTGGTAAGGTTGATAGATTCTTTAGTGGAATGAGACCCCATCTAAAGAAGAATATGGCCAACCGATACTATTACAGCTATGAGGATTTGTGCAGAGTGCGCTGAATGTCGAACGGGAGATTGGGGAGACATAGTGGTCTCATAAATAAAATGACAAGACGAGATCGATGGAGCCCAGCTTATGGAGGAGCTTCGATCAGGGAAGAGGAGGGAAGCAATTGAAATGTCCCACTTTTAATAAGTGTGGGAAGAGACTTTCGGGGAACAACCTACTCGGGAGTGAAAAATTCTACAATTGTGGAAGAGATAGCCATATTGCAAGGAATTGTCATATTGAGGTGAAACCTCAGCTTCGAAACACTAATGACAAGAGGGATATGGTGCAGGCCCTACCAGATATCTAGTACTTTAAGTGTGGACAACTTGGGAACTTTTCCAATCACTATTTTAATCCTAGGGTAGTGGAGCCAAACCACCATCAGCTTCAGCAAAGACCAAGGGAGGAAGGCTGGGATTTTTCTATCACGACAACTGACGTTGAAGATCAAAATGATGTGGCTGTAGGTACTCTTGTTGTTCTCTCAAAACTAGAAGGTATTTTTTTATTCTGGTTATACTAATTCCTTTATTTCCTCCATGTTTGAAAAGAATTTAGAATCAATCACCGACTTTCTAAAAGTATAGTTATTAGTCAACAATCCTTGTGGGATTATCCAAGCATCGTTAGTGTTTAGAAACTCTAGTATTTACTTTCGTGTGATATATCTTATCACAAATCTAGTAGTAATTCCCATGCTGGAATTCGACTTTATACTATGGATGGACTGGATCTCAAAGTATAATTCTAAGATTGAATGCATAAGTAAGTAAATATTAGTAGTCTTGAATGTAAAACCTATATTTACCATCTAAGGAGAGGTATCTCAACCCGATCATTGTCTTGAAGAACACCCTTTACCCCTCTTTATGTAGTTGATCAGTGAAGAAGACGAAGGATATTAGAGTTTGAGGATAGAAAATGTCCCCATTGTCTGGGAATATGTTGATGTATTTTAGGAGGAGTTAACCAGACCACCCCCCGAAAGTGTGGTTGATTTCTCTAATGAACTCATACCAAGATCTCATCTGATATTAAAGACCCCATATAGGATGGAAAATGTGGAGCTAGAGGAATTAAAGAAACAACTCCAAGATCTTTTGGAGAATGTGTTTATCTGACCGAGTGTGTCACCTTGGGGATCAGATGTTCTTTTTGTTAAAAAGATCGATGGATCGATGAAGTTATGCATTGAATATAGATAACTAAATGGGATAACAGTAAAAAAACCTCTTCCAATAATTGATGAAATATTTGACCAACTTAGTGGTTCTCAATTCTTCTCTAAGATTGATATTCATTCTAGTTATCATCAATTTAGGGTGATGAAAGAAGATATTACAAAAAATTCATTTCGGTCAAGATATGTGTACTATGAGTTTTTTTATGACCGTCGGACTGACTAATGTACCTTCAATTTTTAGGGATTTGATGAATAGAGTCTTTAAAGACTAACTTAAAAACATGGTGGTAGTTTTCATTGTAGATTTTATGATATATTCAAAAATTCGCAAGGAGTATGATGATCATCTAAGGGATATTTTGAAAAATCTATGGAAGGAGAGACATTTTGGAAAGTTCAGTAAATGTGAATTCTGGTAGCAACAACCTTCTTTCATGGGGAACATTTTTACTAATTAAGGAATCATAGTTGACCCTGTAAAGAAAAAAGTTGTAGAGAAGTGGCATCAGCCTACAATAATAAATGAGATTCATAGTTTCCTTGGATTAGTGGGATATTATATGAGGCCTGTAAAAAACATTTCAAAAATTTCTAATCCATTAACCATGTTAACTCAAAAAGGGTTCATGGTCATCTGGATAAAGGATTGTGAGGAATGTTTCCAAGAGATAAAGAAGAGATTTGTTACTGCACCCGTGTTAACACTGCACTCAAGTGAATAAGTAATAGTTATTTTTAGTGATTTATCTATGAATTTTCTTGGTTGTGTCCTCATGAAAAATGACAATGTCATTGCCTATGAATCTCGAAAGTTAAAGACTCATGAGTAGAAATATACTACTCACGATCTGGAGCTAGCTGCGGTCATTTTTTCTTTGATGAAATGAAAGCACTGTCTTTATGCGGAGAAATGTGATATATACCAAGACCATCAATTTTTTATGTATAGTTTCACACAAAAGTAATTGAATATGATAAAAAGAAGAAGGTTGAAACATTTTAGAGACTATGATCGTTCAGCTCATTATCATCCCGGAAGAGAAAACAATGTTGTAGATGCATTAAGATGGAAAAGACCCTGTTGTTCTTTCCAGGATGAGGATTAAAAAATATCCTTTGATCAATGACCATGTAAAGATAGAAATGGGAATTATAAGGGAAGGTACATCATCAACCCTAACCCAAATTATTTCTCAAGTGTCATTACTATAGAATATCAAGAAATCTCAAATAGAAGATCCTTTGTAACAGAAATATTTTGAGGCTGTGAAGATTTGGATGTTTCCTAAGTTTAATATTGATCAAGAAGGTGTAATATAATTTCTTTCAAGACTATTTTTTCCATCTACTTCAGAAATAAAAATGGATCTTGTGGATGAAGCTCATAGTTCTACTTTCTCTTTACATCCTTAAAGATCAAAAAATGTATAGGGACCTTCGTGATCTTTATTAGTGGGATAATATGAAAAGGGGGATTGACGACTACACTTAAAGGTGGCTGGTATGTCAGAAAAGGAAAGTGGAGTGACATATTCTAAAAGGGGTATTGCCACCACTACCCATTCAAGCATGGAAGAGGGACAATATCACTATGGACTTCGTCACTAGTCTCACATGAAATTGAAAAGTAAATAATGAGATATGGGTTATTGTGTACCATCTCACCATGACTGACCATTTTATCTGTATCTGGGAAGATTTCTCTCTTGATAAACATTCCAGTATTTACGTGAAGGAAGTGCTAATGCTGTATTGAGATCCACTTTTTATCGTATCTGATTATGATCCAAGGATCAGATCAAAATTCTGGAGAATTCTTTAACATGATCTAAGCATTGAATTGAATTTCAGTACAACCTATCACCCCCAAACTGATGGAAAATCTGAAAGGACTATTCAAATACTTTAGGACATGTTGAGAACATGCTCAATAGAATTTAAAGGTGGATGTGATCAATATCTCCATTTAGTTGAGTTCTATTAAGACAACAGCTTCCACTCGAGCATTCAAATGGAACCCTATGATGCACTATATGGGAAGCGATGTAGAACTATTACTTGTGGGAACAAATTTGGTGAGAGAATGCTTCTTGGATTTGAGGATGTGAAAGAGATGATAGAAAAGTCCATTCTATCCAACAACACATTAAGGATGTTTAGAGTCGGCAGAAGAGCTATGTTGACAACCATCGTAGGGACTTGGAGTTTGATGATGGTGACAATTTATTTCTTCCTATTTCACCTTGGAAGGGTGTGATGAGGTTTGGTAAGAAAGGGAAGATCAGCCCTAGGTGAATTAGCCCCTATGAAATCCATTATCACGTAGGAGTAGTGGCCTATATTGTTGAACTTCCCCCAAATATAGCAGAACTTCATGATGTCTTCCACGTACCCCTCTTGAGGAAGTATATACCCGACCCTTCACATGTACTAAATCCAGAGGTTGTATAATTGGAACATGAACTCTTTTATGAGGAGTATCTAGTGGAGATCTTGGATCGTAGAGACAAGGTTCAACACAACAAGACTACTCACCTTGTTATGGTGTTGTGGAGGAACCACAAATGTGAGGACGCCACGTGGGAACAAGACGAATTTATCAGGTAGAAGTACCCACACATTATCTCTTCTCTGGGTATGAGATAAAATTTTGGGGGAGAAATTTCTTATGGGGGGAAGAATGTAATGACCCGAACTTTTTAATAATTTTTATTTCCTAAATTTATGAGTTATTTTATTTTATACTCAACAAAAATATATCCTTTAATTAATGAAGTTAGTATAATTAAATGAGACTGTTGGGTTTTGACTATAATATGTCCATTGGTAAATATGACCATCGAAAACTAAATTCTTAATGTTACTATTATTGTTTATAAATTCAAATTATCTTGGTTAATTAAAACAGAAAGAAGAGTAGATGGCATCATCCAGTAGACTCGGGCCATATGATGCAAATCTGTCCAAGCTTGGAAATGAGGCAGCATCACTAGGCCTTGCTATGGACCAAGCCCAAAATCAACTTTAACATGTGAATCTTGAAAGGAATCGCCTAAGGTAGAAGTTCATGTTGATAGAAATAACAACTTGGGAAATGTTTTCCGAGCCACCCTAAGATTCTATCACACTAGCACACCTTACACTTAGGTCCTATACAGGTGTTATAAGGGGATATGTAACAAGACCTTAGCGGAATTTTGTAATCCTTTTATATAAATAAAATTGTTATTTCTTATTATGGTAAATTTTTTGAATTTCAAAGGTCCGGATAACTATAGTATGTATATTATTGATGAATTTTGGAAAAAAGGGTATTTTGAAATATTTCTGTATTCTTTAAATAATTTATAATGTGAATTGATTCTCAAAAAATGTTCTTTTATAGTCGTGTTCAGTAAGAATTTTAGAGTCTAATAAAATCAACATAATTTTTAGTGAATAGTAAATTATGAATAGTAACATAACCGTATGAATAGTAATGAATAATAATGAATAGTAAATCTACCAAAAAAATAGAAACTTCACCCATGAATGTATAAAAACATTTTAGACATCTTAAATGTGAATAAACGATCATAGTTTAAGTTTTGGTATTTCTGTATGTCAAAATTATATTATTTAAAATTTTATAATTATTTTTATAATATAAAATGGAAATATATTTTCATAAAATTTAGTCATAAATTGATACATCATTGTCTTATAGTTATATGATAATTTTATGGGACATTGATTGCTTTATTATGGTGTTACAAAATGAGTTATAGTTTTAAAGATGTATTTTTTTGAATAAATAATGATTTTATTTAAAAATTTAACTAAAAATATTTAGAAAATTATTTTCATAAAATGGAGTTCATTTTTGTATTCAGGGCATCGATATTAGGTTATATTGAATTTTTGGGATTTTTCTGAAATTGAAGTTTTTTCTATGAATAGTAAAAATATAGTTTCATAGTTTCATGTGTTTAATAACAACATAGATGATGTAATCATGATGTAAATAATTTGGTAGACTTATTAATAGTTTTATATGTTATGTGGTTTCTTAAGTGGGCAATACCATTGGCAAAAACCATGGTAAATCCCATGGTTTTGCAAATACCACCGATGAGGTGTCCCTTGGAAATTAATAATTTATTCCCTCACTTTTCCTATAAATACCAAGCCTTTCCATCATAAATTTATTTCCAAAATCATCCTCAAATAATTTCTATTATTTTACCTCACAATGAGTCCTCCCAATATTACCTCAATCCTCAATGGTTCCAACCTTCAATCTTTCGAAGTTACTCTTCAAGGTAAGGGATCATTTCACACTTCTCTTTTAAGTCATGACTTCCTTTATGTTATGTATTATAGTTACATTTTATTATATAGAGGTAATTTATTCTATATCATTCATAATTTAAATTTCATGTCCAAATTATTAGAGACCATTTCTTATTTTATCAATTTCTTTTCTTATTTTTTAAGTGATGACGTTAGGCTGTCGAATTTTCGTAAAATAAATCTCATATTTTCTTTTCCTCCGAGTTTCATTTTCATATGTTATTTCATTATAATACCCATAAAATGATCTTATTTATTTTTATTATATACCCTTATGTTATACTGAGTTATTTATTAGTGGGTGACTCTTTTCCCCTCTCTTTTCAATGTTTTTTAAAACCATGTTATATAGTCGTTATGCTGTTGAAATTTCATCTCAAAATTTCTCTCTATCTGAAGAAATTCTCTTGTTTTATTTATGTAAATACCCAGACCTATTTCCCTTATATGGGTGTTCATAAATATAAAAAAATTATATATTTGAATCTGGAATTAACATATATATAATCCTCACATCCTTTCCATGGGTTATAAATGACATAATGATCTTATTTTTATGTACTTTATAAAAGGTCATTATTTTGACTTGAAACCCATTTATTTTATTATATTTGGGTTATTTATGAAATTTATGATTATGATATATGTGGATAACATAAAAATAAAGACATATTAATGATGCACCCTGATACCGCTCCAATGCCTTGGTTAAAGAATTAATCTCTAGAGATGACAAGTTTCACGATACCTTGATGAATAACCGTGGTAATGTTTGATGACACCATGGGGATGAACCATGGTGATATGTTAATGAATTTATAAAGGGAATGTTGTAGCCAAATATTTATGTAACTATTCTTGTTCTATTTAATATGATATGCATATTCTTCCATTTCTCAACCCTTTATAATTTTAATCATGTTCTTATTAATATTACTCAAGATCACATGTCAACTATTGCACTTGTTTTCATTACTGAGCCTTTTGCTCACCCATTCAATTGATGAATGTCTCCAGGTTATGAGATACTGTAATTTTTAAATAGGATGAACATATTATTAATCCTTACAAGTGTATTTAAATAATGTTTTATGTTTTCATGTATTTTTGTTCCTGATTTCCAAGACACTAGAATTTCAAGATCCTATGTTTGTAAAATGTAATGAAAAGTTATGTAATAAAAAGGAGGGATTCCATAGTGGGATCCACCCATAAATTATTAAGTCTAGTTCATTATTCATATGAAAATTATTAATCAAAACATAAACAATCATCTTAAAACATGCAAACAAAATGTCAATACTTTATCCATAAACCATGAATGGTTTAAAAATAACACATCCAGAGTCAAAATTATCACAACCCCTTCAATATAGTATAAAAGATTTATATCATAATAAATCACCATAGATCAAGAATAATTTCTTTAATGGATATTGACATTTTTAAAAATTATCAATAAAAATCTTTAAGAGAAATATCCTTTCTTCTGGAAAACATTTAAAATTATCACTATTATTCAAGAATCTGTTTAAAATAGATTTGTGAATCATTGTGTCCCATTCCACATTGAAACATTTAAAAGGAATTTAAATTATAAAACATTGATTTACATATAAATAAAACCTACCAACCATTTTTAAAACATGGAAATTTGTGTGAATGATTTAAAAGAACAAATTTTTAAAACATTTAATATAAATTTTTAGTAAGAGTTCCTAACCAAATGTGAGACGCTTGAATAAAAATAATTGAAGTAAGAAAAAGTTTATAATATCATGAGAATAAAGGGATTCATGATATACTATGTAAAATTCAAGTATATAAAACAAATAAAAGTGAATTGGTTCATAACAACATAGAATTCTCAATGGAATGTAAGTTGAGAGGAATTCTTTTATAATGAATGTATCCTTAGGTTAAGGATAATTCCATGAATTTTTTTTCTGAAAAATATAAATACACTCAATATTATTTGATATTAAGTATAAATCAATCATAGTACATTCACACATATTCTTGTAAAAACAACAGTAATGACATGGATGTTTAACTCAATGAATAGAAATTGAGTTAAAATTACTCTTATCAGGTTAATATCGATGACTCGAGAATTTATCAATGGACTGATTATGTGTATCAAATTTATATCCACAAAAAGTGGAGTGTAAATTAATACATAAGTAATTAAATAGTGATTTCTCACGTAATCATTGAGTATAATAAATAATGAAGTTTGCATAAAACCGAATGAGTGGAAATTGAAATTTGAATTTCCATTAACGATTAGGTAACATACAAAACATACACCCTATAGAAGAAGGATCATCCAATTATGATGTAAATGCCCATAAATTAAATTAAATTATGCAAAAATACAATCATGGGAAGTACATACACCACACAAAAGGTAATATTGGCAAATATAACATGAATCTCACGGGAATAAAAGTGAGATGAAAACCCCTTACCTTGTACTTTTTATTAGTACAAGGTAGGTTAACCTCATGTATAATGGTTAAATCATGGTTATTAAATTATAAAAGAACCATTAACATAAATATAATCTTCTAATATTTCTTTTTTAATGATATTTCAGTAGTATCATTGTTTTGGTTGTTAACTGATTCATTTTACTTTATATGTTTTTTAAGTAAGTCATGATTATTATGTATAGTATATATTTTATTCATAATCTGAAAGACATTAAGTTCTTATAAATTATTTTTAATCATAAAATGAAAATTATTCATGAATGATTACAATGGGGAATAAATCTCATCGCGTTCGTGGAAACGGTAATCCGTACGTACACACGAGCGAAAATATCATTATATTGAGGAAGAAATCGTATGTAATTTGATAATATATCATATATACAGAATCATTAACATGTTATATTTATTAATTAAATAATTTATACTCATTATTATACCCATCCAAATAATAAAGTGTTTGAATAACAATGTACACCAGGACGTGGAGACGGTAATCCGTACGTACGTACATTTGGTGACATTGTAATTTATAGGATGGATAGAATAACAAATATGGTTAATCTATATTTATAATAACTTTAAAATATGTATAAGGTACTGTATGTATTATTTTGGTATGTAAACAACAATTAATGTGAATGTTGAAGAAGAACAAAACTTTAAAGTGGTGATGAAATATTTACCTCTTCTTCAGGTTTTTCCTTTTTATTTGATCAAAATGGATTCTTAGGTAGGCTTTCTGATAAATTTAAGTTCTATAGGTTTATTTTAGGGATGTTGGGAGGATATTTGGAAATGTTTTGGTAGATAAAAATGGCTTTATAGGTGTGATTTTGAGATAAGGGGAAGCTCCCTTCTATAAGAGGGGTGAGGGGGACTTTAGAAAAATCTTTAAATATTATTTTATAATAAAATAATTATCAGTTTATAATGCCTCCAAAATGATTTTATTCATGGATATGGGGGTTATGGGTCAAAAACCTTTCATCCAATAGGTTTTAGATAGGTTTAGGTCACCATATTAGCCTTTTCTTTTATATTTAACTCCTAGATAAATAGTTTGACATTTACCATGTTTCATTGTATTTTATATTATATGATTGATAAACATACAATAACAAGCAAATATAACCCCAAATGGTTCATTTTTAATATTAATAACCTTATCTATGTTCATTGACCGAACCTTAGTTATTTCAGAATATTATATCGATTAATAATATAGTATTTGTTTTAAAAAACTCAATTATGTCAATTTTGATGCTATTTAGTATTTTTTTGAAAGCCATATAAACCTAATCACTTAAAAAAATTATTATATCAACCACAAACATGTCAAATTAAACTATAAAAATAGTGTAATTAATCATAAGTGTCAATTTATATTTATTTGTATATTTATAATATCAATTAGTTTAATTTTTCCTTAACAAGGTAATTACTACGTCCTCACTATGTCATATATAAATTAAATTATTTAATGTTGAAAAATTATAAATAAAATACCATTATGTAGGAAATATTTTTATATTTCTAATTAATAGTTATAGTAAATTTTTCTGGGTGTATCCCAATATTAAAAAATGGTTTAGTTATTAAACATTGAATTTAACACTTTTAACTCTTCTTAAAATAAAATAATAATAAATGTCGTAATCTAATAATATTGAACCAAATAGGATCATAATTTATTCCTAATGTTTTCTATGTCGAATTAATCTTATTCAATTGAATTAGGACATGTGTTAGAGTTATTATAATATCATTTTTACACATAATTAGCCTATTTACTTTTAACCGTAATAAATAAAAGTCAGAAGTTATTATTCACTAAATATCATTTTCATCTTATTAAAAAACATTTTATATACTGATGTTAGTTGGGTATTTATGATTTTTGAAATTCAGCTCACAGAAGCTGTAAAATTATGTTTTATTCAAATTTTCAAATGCTCCTAAAAGGTGGGTAAAAGACGGTAAAAAGTTCAAAACAATTTATACATCTAATTTTATTATAAAATGACTCCTATTAATTACAATGAACTAATATTTGTATTATATATCTATTTTTACTTAAAATAAATCTAAATTAAATAAATAATTATATTAATAAAAAGTCGGTTTTAAACTATAATGTAGTGTTTTTCACTATTCATAAAAAATTCAATGCTTTTAGAAAAATACCAAAACATTAACCTAATATAATTTTGATATTCAAAATTAAAATATGAATTCTATTTTACCAAATTCAAACAAAGAAGTTGGATTAATTAATTTAAAAATAATTACTATTGTCAAAACCGAAAAGCGAGTTTTTTTAATGTAAAAAATATCAAAAGATTGACATGTGTTTATGTAAAATCTAAATGTGAAAATACATATAATTACCTAAATTCAATTAAATGATAAGAATTTAATCTAATTATACTTACAGACCATTAAAATTCATAATTTAACACTATTAATTATTTCTATTCATTTTTGTTCAATTAAACTTTAGTATTTTTCAATCTTCATCGAAATATGAAAGTTATCAGAAAAGTACCAAAACTTTATCCAAAATATTAATTTATTTCTTGATTCTAAAGAATAATTTAATTTCATTAAATTGAATATATAAAAGTGTCAAATATTGGTTTTAATAAGGGGTTTCCATTTAAAGGTTGTAAAATTGCATTTTTTGAAAAATACTTCATTTATCTGAAAAAATTGAATATGTTCTTATATTATGTCTAAGAAATACATAAAATGGAATCTAAAAATATATAAAATTAAAAATTCAGTTAATAATATTCAAAACTTCTTTTTGAATTTCTATTTTGGTATGTCATGGTGCGATAAAACTCATTGTAGCATACAACTCAAGCTAATGAATAACTTTAATGAAAATAACATACTATGATATCATGTGGTGTTACAAAATTTGGTTCCAATGTGGCCAAATTAACAGGTTGTTATGGGATTCTAAGGGATACAAGGATTAAATTTTCAATGTAGGCCATTATAAAAAAAGGATTCTTTGATATCAGGGCTTTATTACCAATTAAATTCATCAATAATTTAAAACATAAGTACCTCAAACCCTCATGTTTTGACAAGAATAAATCAAATTCTTGTTAAATCAAAAACGATTTGGTTTTCTCAAGAAATGAGTTAAATGTAAAGAATATGAAAAAGAAATTTATAGAAGCTGAAAATGAATGTTATTTCATATATAAAGACTGGGAGATGTGGGATGGGATTAAAAATTTACAGTACTTTTCATGAAATTACTAAATATTTGAAAATGAAACAAAGTGATTTTCACCATTCATTTAATATTAGATTCAAGAGTTAAATTATTTCACTTATTGATATGGATTTCAAAAGGGTGATGAGAATCATTTCATATGAAAATATTAAAAATCAGAAATAAAATTTAAAAAATAAACACACAGAATTCGAAGAACAAAAAACATTTAAAATCATTTAAAAACATGAAAACAATTGAAATTACTAAACTAAAAGGATCCCTACCCCACACTTAAAATATTGCATTGTACTCATTGTGAACCATTGAGAAAATATATGCACATGAAATGAATATTTTTAAATTGGAAAATTTATATTAATGTGAATGGGTTAGGAGCAGCATTCAATGCTCAAGTGATGATGGGGTCATCCAGAATGATGAAATCAAATGAATCAGTAGGAAGTCCCTCAATATATTTCATCAAACATTGATTGTTGACTATAGAGATCTTTATTTTTTCCTCTAGTGCGATCTCCACTACACTAGAAGGAAAAACATTAGTTACAATATAAGTTACTAACCACCTATAACGCAACTTACTAGGCATCATCTTTAGTTGTGAACTATAGAGAAAGTCATTCTCCCTAACTTGAATTTTTTTTATTGATCATTTTATCTTGAGCTTATTTTGATCATTCCATATAGAGCCTTGAGTTCTCATATGAAGACAGTCAAATCTCATCAATCTCTTGAATTTTCAGTATCCTTTGGATTCTTTCTAGGTCTAAATCCATGTGGAATTTCATTATAGACCAATAAGACTAATGATCAACTTCCATGGGGAGATGACATAGTTTACCAAAAACAATCTGAAATCGGGAAAGACCAACATGTGTCTTTTATGTTGTCCTATAATCCCATACTGCATCAACCAAGCACATTATCCAATCCTTTCTATTTGGCTGCATGATTTTCTTCAAAAAAAAAACTCAACTCACAATTTAAAACTTTAGAAAAAACATTTGTTTGGGGGTGGTATAGTGTCGATGTTTTGTGTGTTACCCCATACTTCTAAATGAGGGAAGTGAAATTCCAATTGCAGAAGTGTGTCTCTTGGTCAATAATGATGGCCTTCGGTACTCCAAACCAAGAAAAAAATTGTGCATTGACTAAGTCCACTACAACATGAGAATCATCAGTCCTGGTGGCCTTATCCTCCACCAATATTCTCACATAATCAACAGAGACCAAAATATACAAAAAACCAATGGAACATGTAAAAGGACCCATAAAATCAATTCCCCACACATCAAAAATCTCATAGAATAATATTGGTTTTTGAGGCATCTCATGTCTCTTAGAAATGTTTCTCGTGTGTTGGAAACATGAGCATGACTTAAAATACACATGAGGATCATGGAATAAGCTTGTCCAATTGTAAATACCAGTAAATTTCAAGGAAATATTTTTCTTAATTTTCTTTGGAATTTTACAAGAATGTAGTTTCTGATGGCACCTGATTCTGAGGCCCGGTGTTCCCGAAATCATTTTCCGAAGTTTGGCTCGGGTACGTTCAGTGAACGAACGAGCGGGTTTTTCTAACTTTTAAACCGGTGCTCGGAATCAAATTCTGAGGGCACCGATGGAATCGTAGAGACAATATTTTCTTAGAAACGCCACTTTTGGAGTTGCGTTTGCTCGGGTGTCATTTTTAATTTTTGTGATTAAGTGAAGAAAATAAAATAAAGTGGTGCGACAACTTTATTTTATTTCACACAAAGCCACTTAAAGCCACTTTAAAGCTGCTTAAGCTGAGTTGAAGCGGTTAGGGTGAAATTCAAAATATCCTACCCTCTTGGTAGGATATTTGTGGGGTGGGGCCCGCATGAGCCCCACCGTTTCTTTTCAACTAAGTAACGCACCCGCAAAAACCTATTTTAATGAAAGTCAACTGGGGCATTTTCTTAAACTCTTAAACGCTCCTATTAATTGGGTGGTTTATTCGTTGAAATTAATTCATTGAATTAATGGGTCATTACTTCATTTGTTTTTCAATTTGTTGGCATGTTAATAAAATAAGACCAACGCTTGTCTTCTTGAGGATTGCTCGTTGAGAGGATTTGGAGAAGACTCCAAGGATTGAGATTTTCATCCTCCTTCAGGAAGAACGCGAAAAACGCGAAGAACACGAAGAACATGAAGAATGCGAAGAACTCTAGCCTCTAACGAAAGGTGACGAAGAATGCCAGACCCCCGGAGATCGACGCGACACCCACGCTTCTTCCGCGACGTTCTTTCCCCGCGACAAATCTTCGATCAACTTCTTGAGGTAGGAGTTTTAAAATATTTTAAATTCCTTTGTGGTTTTTATCCTCAACATGGATTTAATTGTTATAATTAAATCCTTGTGTTTCTTTAACCCTCGGAGATCGTCGACGCGACGCCCTTCCGCGACGACGCGACGCCCTTCTGCGATGACGCGACGCCCTTCCGCGACGCGACGATCACCTCCTACCACAACGGTCAATTCCCCGTCGTGCTTGCACTCGTCCGACGATAGCTACGAGGTAGGGGTCATTTGAAAATGATAATACCCATGTTTTTTTCCTCCATGGAAAGAACGCGGACCAACCAATTAACAAGATGGTCCACGGATTATTATTGCGGGTCGTGGTTAATCAATTGCTGGGATTTTATGGTGTTGTTTCAAACCGCTAACGCGGTGGGTGCGGACCAACGAACAAGTCTGAACCCACCGCCCATTGTTCTTCATGTGCGGAATAGCGGACGACGACAAAATGGGTCACATAGACGATTTTTTTATTCCGCAGTGAAGAATGGGACCCGGGAGGAGCTACGACACAGACGGAAATGGAATCGGACCACCGGAGTAACTCCGGTGGCCCACGGACTCCACTCGAGGTGGCGGTGCCCCGGCGGGCCGCCGGATGGAGCCCCCGTAGTTGAAGCCACAGTGGCGGTGGCAGACCAGACCCGTGACCGCGCGGGTCCAGCGAGACACGGGACGCGGCTCTGCCGCGTCCGCTGACAAAGCGCGGCCCCACGCGGGGCCGTGTGGACAGCACGCCCCGTGGCTTACCTTGCTCGACCGCTCGGCCGAGCCGAGCCGAGCCGACCCGCCGGCCGGGTCACGCCAAGGCCAGTCCGGGTCGCTCCCAACCGGGTCGGGTCGACACGGTTCGGGTCGACCCGGGGGGGGGGGGGGGTTGGGCCGGGTCGGCCGGGTCCAGACCCCCCATTTCCGGACCTTTTTGGTCTTTTTCTCATAACTTGAGCTACGGGCCTTCGAATGATGCGTGATCAGCAGTAATGCGATCCTTGGATTGAGACGGTCGTTTTGGTATATCACACTCAAGGTTTCGGAATACTTTGGGTTCGGCCGGGTTGGTTCGTACACGAAACCAACAACGCACTCGGAGCAGAAACACTCATATCTTGAGCTCCGGACGTCCGATTGACGTGTCGTCAACATTGGTGGATTCCTCTAAGTGAGACGGATATTTTGGCTTACTCCGCCCGGGGTTTGGACATAGGTGGAGTACGGTCGGGTTGGTTTTTCCTTAAAAACCAACCGGGCCCCTGGGACGAAAAATCCAATAACTCTCAGACCGGGCGTCTGATTGACGCGGCGTCTGCGACGTTGAGTTCCTGTTGACGATACAGAACTTTTGGATACATCAACTCTGGTCTATGTGTCATTTGATGTATCAGCCTCTCGGCTCGTGGAGCGGACCCTCCCGAACGAGCTTGTTGTGTGCGGGAACTCTAGAGCTGGCTGCAACAGCTACTGTGACGACGATGACTGTACAGAGATCCTTAGTAGATTTGACTGCGACGATGATGAAAATAGTACGGGGATCCTCTGTGTTTTTGGCAGTGACCACTATGGTACATCTTGGGATATGTCAACTCCGGAGTACATGTCAGTTGATGCATCAACCTCTTAGCTCGTGGAGTGGACCCTCCCAGATCGAGCATGCTGTGTGCGGAAACCCTAGAGCTGGATGAGACTTGACGACTGCTGATCGAACGACTCGGTGTGTTACGGATAGCCCAGTGGGAAGCGCTTGGTTGTAGCAGCAGACCCATGGCGGAGGAGCGCTTGGTTTTAGCGGAAGAACCACGGTACTCAACAGAAGGAGTACCTCTAGAGGCTATGAGGGGGGAGCGCTTGGTTGTAGTGGCAGACCCACGACGGAGGAGCGCTTGGTTGTAGCGGAAGACCTACGACGGAGGAGTGCTTGGTTGTAGCATCATGGGGGAGCGCTTGGTTGTAGCAGCAGAACCATGGCAGAGGGGCGCTTGGTTTTAGCGGCAGACCCGTGGTACTCAACAGAAGGAGTACCTCTAGAGGCTATGAGGGGGAGCGCTTGGTTGTAGCGGCAGACCCATGGTGGGAATCACTTGGTTGTAGCAGCCGGACCACAGTACTCGATAGGTGGAGTACTACAATTGTCCAAGGTTATAGGGAAGCACTTGGTTGTAGCGTCTTATCCACTGTACTTGATGGAGAAGGAGTTTCCAAATAGCTATGGTTTCACTTCATGATCGATCCTATGTGGGTCATTGCGGGGGTTAGTACCTACCGATCCTTTGTGAGTCCAACGGCTTAGATAAATCAGTGGCTCCATCTGATCATCTCTATCGTTTTACGAAGTAGTATTCCTGTGTGAGCTGCATCCTGTTTTGCATTCCTATGTGGATTGTGTTGTGCTATCCTGTGTGGATTTACGTTTTTCTTTCCTGTGTGGACTGGGTTGTACTTGGGCTCAGATGTTGGAGCCGAATGAGAATTGATGACATAGGTATATGTATGGGCATATACCTAAGTCGTGTCGGATGTTACTTCGTGATTGTATCTTTCCTTTGTGGTTTATCCTTTTTGGATTCTGGTAGACCTTCGGGGGTCTCAAGGTCCCTACTGAGTAGCTTATACTCACCAATGCACGGGCTATGCCCGCACTACGTTCTGTTGGTTGTAGACGATGGACAGCGCTGATCGTGGCTGAGGCTTGTGAAGCAGGACGGTACCTGGAGGTGGACCACTAGACGGGACGTACTCAGAGCGGACGGCCGGACCCAAGAAGTAGTGGATGCTATCTGTACCCACCCTTCAGGTGGGATTCCCAGTGGATAGCTCGACTTCGCGGCTTTATTTTTAATTTGTTGTTTTCCCTTTCCAGTTGTACTTTAATTTCAGTTTGTATACTGGCCCACTTACCTTTCCGCACTTACAGTTGTACCAGTTTTTACTTAGTGTTTACTTCTTCTACTTGCTTTCTCTATGATGTTTGGTTACTTTACAAAGGCAATGCCTTCCATTTTTCCGGGATTTACGCCTTGGTGCTAGTCGCCAGCCCCTGGCCTATGGAAGGCGGGCTTGGGGTAGTCACGGTATGAGCCCCGAGGACAGGTTGTGACAAATTGGTATCAGAGGAGTTCGGTTCTACCGTATACTCTGATCTTTCTTCTATGTGAACCAATAGTTTTAAGCGTATTGAGTGTGGTTTTCAGTCCAGGGAGCCCAGTGTTGGTGCAGAGGCCGACGTATCCGTACATCAGGACCCTGACTTCTGATTTCTGACTTAATGCACGAAAACATTGATTGCATGTGTGTTTCAAGTTTTCTTTGTGATTACTTTGTATCAGCTCACCAGGTATACTGTTCTGACCGTGGCGCACCTGTTTCCTTTCAGGATGGCCCCACGATGGCAGCCAGCTAGGGTTCCGAGAGTTGAGCGTGACGACAGCCCACCGAGCGATGAGGCCTCAGTGCAGGGCCCTTTGACAACTGAGGCACCGGCGATACCTCTACCCGCCGAGCCACCGATGCTTCCAGCCCCAGCCGCTGATGATGCATGTCGCCTTAGTGAACTGAATTAGTTCCAACGCTAGAGACCACCCAGGTTCTGTGGGGAGACGGACCCCCAAGTAGCCAAGGACTGGCTGGAGGCAGTGGTGTGAGTTTTCCAGTTAGTGAGGACACCAGCAGACCTCATGGTGATCCTCGCGGCGAGCCTACTGCATGCGGCAGCAGGCAGAGGGTGGAGTTTGATGCTCCAGGTGAACGACGAGGCATCACTTCTTTGGATGGACATTGAAATCATTTTTCACTCAGAGTTCATCCCAGCCACCCTCCGAGCGGTGCGCATCCAGGAGCTACTACAGCTGCGGCAGGGCAGCATGACAGTAGCCCAGTACGCGGCGAGGTTTACCGATCTCTCCCACTATTCCACAGACATGGTACGAGACCCATTTTTCCAGGCCTGAACCTTCGAGCAGGGTCTCAGTTGAGAGATCATAGATTTAGTTGATTCTCACAGCATTCCGACACAGACAGGTGTGTTGGAGCGAGCCCTCTTAGTAGAGAGTTTCCTTGCTGAGCAGACTCCACCAGCAGGACCCACCACTAGCCGGCATGCAGCAGAGTCTTATGTAGTGGGCAGTAGACAGATGACGCTGGGGTCAAAGAGGAATAGACATACTGGTGGCCGACCGCATGACACAGGATCGTTTGTGAGAGGCACCCGGGGTGGACAACGACTTTCCATGAGCGGACAATGTTATTCATGCGGCGATATTGGTCACACGGCTCGTGACTACCCGACCCTCCTTCCTGAGCAGCAGCAGACGGTTGAGGGGCCACCTAGGCAGAGGCAGAGGGTCGACCGTGGTGGTCCGCGGGGAGCAGGCGGACGAGGTAGAGGAGCTGGCCGAGCAGCAGGTGGTGGGCGACACTTTGAGGATCTACCACCACCACCACCAGGAGGTCCACCCCGACCGCAGGGAGCTGGTGGACATAGGAGACCTCAGCATTAGGCAGCTGAGGCCTATGATCGTGGAGCTCCAGGAGCAGATGGACAAGAGTGGGACTTGCTCCAAACCTGGACACTTTTGTTTATGTTTCTTCTAGCGTTGTTGATGATTGTTTGTAGGTGTTTTGTGTCTCTTTACTTTGAGATAGAGTAATAAAAGACACATTTCTTTTGGCGTTTACCTTCATTTCCTCTCATTGTGTTGTTACTAAGAGGTTCTGGTTTAAAAACCATTGACTTGATCCTCACTTTGAGATACCTACTGAAAGAGACCCAGTGACCACACACTGATGCCGACAGTGTGACTCAACCCTTAGAGGTGAGAGTAATGGTTGGATCTCTTGGTAGTAGCATCAAGGCCTTACTACGTCAACCTTGCTATGGGTTTGTATCATGCATGACGGGATTGACTGTATTAGGAGAAGAACATGGTTCATGCAGGGGATGAGACTGGATTTCCCTTAACGGCAAAGAAGAAATCTCAGCAGATCTTGTAGGCCCAAAAAAGTCCAAGTCATCCATGAGCGGATGAGCACATCTTAGACCCAGCAAAAGTCTTATGCTGATAGGAGGCGGAGGCCACTAGAGTTCGAGGATGACGGCCACGTCTTCTTACGTGTCTCACCTCGACATGGATTACGGAGATTTGACTAAGGCGGCAATTGTCTCCATGCTTCATCGAACCATTCTAGGTCCTCAGCAGGATTAGCAAGGTGGCTTATCGTCTGGCTCTATCACCCCAGTTGCACCGGGTTCACGACGTCTTCCATGTATCTTAGCTGAGGAGGTACATGCACGACCCGACGCATATCTTTGACCATGGAGAGCTGGGCGTTGATGATGGGGAGACTTTTGCGGAGGTTCCGGTGGAGATCGAGGATCAACGGGAGTGGGTCCTACGTGGATGGTCGATTCCTCTTTTGCGCATCAGATGGCCACACGGGAACCTCCATGAGAGCACATGGTAGCGGTAGGCTCATATGCGTGCTCAATACCCGCTTTTGTTTCCCTAGTTTATGATGTATCTTTACGGGGATGTAAAGCCCTGTGGTGGGAGTGATGTAAAGACCCTCAAATTTCAAGGAAACATTTTTCTTATTTTTCTTTGGAATTTTACAAGAACATAGTTTCTGACGGCACCTGATTCCAAGGCCCGGTGTGCCTGGAATAATTTTCCGAAGTTTGGCTCGGGTACGTTCAGTGAACGAACGAGCGGGTTTTTATAACTTTTGAATCGGTGCTCGGAATCAAATTCCGAGGGCACCGATGGAATCGTAGTGCCGGTATTTGCTTAGAAACGCCACTTCCGGAGTTGCGTTTTCTCGGATGTGGTTTTTAATTTTTGGGATTAAGTGAAAAAAAATAAAGTGGTGCGACAACTTTATTTTATTTCACTTAAAGACACTTTAAAGCTGCCTAAGCTGAGTTGAAGCGGTTAGGGTGCAATTGAAAATATCTTACCCTCTTGGTAAGATATTTGTGGGTTGGGGCCCGCACGAGACCCACCGTTTCTTTTCCACTATGTAACGCACCCGTGAAAACCCTTTTTAATGAAAGTCAACTGGGGAATTTTCTTAAACTCATAAACCCTCCTATTAATTGGGCGTTTTATTCATTGAAATTAATTCTATAAATTAATGGGTCGTTACTTAGTTTGTTTTTCAATTTGTTGGCATGTTAATAAAATAAGACCAACACTTGTCTTCTTGAGGATTTCTCGTTGAGAGGATTTGGAGAAGACTCCAAGGCTTGAGATCTTCATCCTCCTTCACGAATAACGCGAAGAACACGAATAACGCCAGCCTCGGAAGAAGGGGGACGAAGAATGCCAGACCCCCGGAGATCGACGTGACGCAGAGGCTTCTTCCATGAAGTTCTTTCCCCGCGACAAATCTTTGATAAAATTCTTGAGGTAGGAGTTTTAAAATTTTTTAAATTCCTTTGTGGTTTTTATCCTCAACATGGATTTAATTGTTATAATTAAATCCGTGTGTTTCTTTAACCCTAGGAGATCGTCGATGCGACGCCCTTCCGTGACGACGCGACGCCCTTCCACGACGATGCGACACCCTTCTGCGACGCGACGATCACCTCCTACCACGACGATCAATTCCGCGACATGCTCGCACTCGTCCGACGACAGCTACGAGGTAGGGGTCGTTGGAAAATGATAATACCCATGTTTGTTTTCCTCCAAGGCAAAAACGCGGACCAACCAATTAACAAGTTGCTCCGCGGATTATTATTGCGGGTCGTGGTTCATCAATTGCTGGGATTTTATGGTGTTGTTTAAAACCGCTAACGCGGTGGGTGTGGACCAACAAACAAGTCCGAACCCACCTCCCTTTGTTCTTCATGGGAGGAACGGCGGACGACGACAAAACGGGTCTCAGAGACGATTTGTTTATTCCGCAGTGAAGAACGGGACCCGGGAGGAGTTACGGCGCAGACGGAAATGGAATCGGACCACCGAAGCAACTACGGTTGCCCGCGGACTCCACCGGCGGCGCGGAGCGCCGACACGGCGGCGCCGGCAGCCGGGGGAGGCGGACGACCAGACCCACGACCACACGGGTCCGGCGAGACACGAGACGCGGCTCTGCCGCGTCCGCTGACCAAGCGCGGCCCCACGCGGGGCCGCGGGGACAGCACGCCCTGCGACATCCCTTGCTCGGCCGCTTGGCCGAGCCGAGCCGAGTCGACCAGCCGGCTGGGTTGCACCCAACCGGGTTGGACCCGGACCCGGGTCGGGTCGACCCCGGGGGGGGGGGGGGGGTCGGTCCGGGCCCAATCCCCCCGTTTCCGGACCTTTTCGGTCTTTTCCTCATAACATGAGCTACGTGCCTCCAAACGACACACCTTTAGTGGAAATGTGATCCTTGGATCGAGACGGCAGTATCGGTATATCACACTCAAGGGTTCTGAATACTTTGGGTTCATCCGGGTTGGTTCGTACACGAAACCAACCGGGCCCTCGGAGCAGAAACACTCATATCTTGAGCTCCGGACGTCCGATTGACGTGCTGTCAACTTTTGTGGATTCCTCTAAGTGAGACGGATCTTTTGTCTTACTCCGCCCGGGGTTTGGACACAGGTGGAGTACGGTTGGGTTGGTTTTTCCTTAAAAACCAACCGGGCCCCTGGGACAAAAAAGCCAATAACTCTCAGACCGGGCGTCCGATTGACGCGCCGTCTGCGACGTTGAGTTCATGTTGACGATACAGAACTTTTGGATACATCAACTCTGGTCTATGTGTCAGTTGATGTATCAGCCTCTCGGCTCGTGGAGCGGACCCTCCCGAGCGAGCTTACTGTGTGTGGGAACCCTAGAGCTGGCTGCAACTGCTACTATGACAACGACGACTGTACAGAGATCCTCAGTAGATTCAAATAAGCCGATGATGAAAACAGTACGGGGATCCTATGTGTTTTCAGCAGTGACCACTACGGTATATCTTGGGATACGTCAACTCCGGACTACATTTCAGTTGATGCATCGACCTCCTAGCTCGTGGAGTGGACCCTCCTAGAACGAGCATGTTATGTGCGGAAACCCTAGAGCCGAATGAGACTTGACGACTACTGATCAAATGACTCAGTGTGTTACGGATAGCCCAGTGGGAAGCACCTGGTTGTAGTAGCAGACCCACGGCGGAGGAGCGCTTGGTTGTAGCGGCAGACCCGCATTACTCAACAAAAGGAGTACCTCTGGAGGCTATGATGGGGAGCGCTTAGTTGTCGCGGCAGACCCACGACGGAGGAGCGCTTGGTTGTAGCGGCAGACCTACGACGGAGGAGCGCTTGGTTGTAGCAGCTCGGGGGAGCGCTTGGTTGTAGCAGCAGAGCCAGGGCAGAAGAGCGCTTGGTTGTAGCGGCAGACCCTTGGTACTCAATAGAAGGAGTACCTCGAGAGGCCATGAGGGGGAGCGCTTGGTTGTAGCGGTAGACCCATGGTGGGAAGCGCTTGGTTATAGCATCCGGCCCCCAGTACTCGATAGGTGGAGTACTACAGCAGTTCAAGGTTAGAGGGAAGCACTTGGTTGTAGCATATTATCCACTATACTTGATGGATAAGGAGTTTCCCAATAACTATGGTTTCACTTGATGATCGATCCTATGTTGGTCATTGCGGGGGTTAGTACCTACCGATCCTTTGTGAGTCCGACGGCTTAGACGAATCAGCGGCTCCATCAGATCATCTCTATCGTTTTACGAAGTAGTATTCCTATGTGAGCTGAATCCTTTTTTTCTTTCCTATGTGGATTTTGTTGTGCTATCCTGTGTGGATTTATGTTTTTCTTTCCTGTGTGGACTGGGTTGTAGTTGGGCTCGGATGTTGGAGCTAAATGAGAATTGATTACTTAGGTATATGTATGGGCATATACCTAAGCCATGTCGGATGTTACTTCGTGATTGTATCTTTCCTTTTTGGTTTATCCCTTGTGGATTCTGGGAGACCTTCGGGGGTCTCGGGGTCCCTACTGAGTAGCTTATACTCACCCCTGCATGGGCTATGCCCGCACTACGTTGTGTTGGTTGTAGATGACGGACATCGCTGATCGTGACTGAGGCTTGCGGAGAAGGATGGTACCTGGAGGTGGACCAATGGACGGGACGTACTCGGAGCGAACGGCCAGACCCGAGGAGTAGTGGAGGCTATATGTACCCACCCTTCAGATGGGATTCCCAGTGGACAGATCGACTTCGCGGCTTTACTTTTCAGTTGTTGTTTTCCCTTTGCAGTTGTAATTTACTTTCAGTTTGTATACTGGCCCACTTACCTTTCCGCACATACTGTTGTACCAGTTTTTACTTAGTGTTTACTTCATCTGCTTGTTTTCTCTATGGTGTTTGGTTACTTTACGAAGGCAATGCCTTCCCTTTTTCCGGGATTTACGCCTTGGTGCTAGTCACCAGCCCCTGTCCTATGGAAGGCGGGTTTGGGGTAGTCACAGCACGGGCCCCGAGGACGGGTCGTGACACCAATATAATACCTAGTCTAAAAAAATTCTAGATGTCTATTGGGGTCCAATTTGCCTACCATAAGAATGTGTATGACAAAATTGTAGAATAGAATCAAACTCATGATCAGGAACACACCTCCAAATAACTTAGTCACTACACATGCGTTATATGTATGGATCATCCCAAACATAAAATATTGACTCACTCTTTTACATTTGGACTTTATGATTCTTTAAATTTGCAGGGATTTTATATGAAATAAGGTATTTAACTAAATCGGCATACCATGGATGCGTACCTGAGATGGAATAAATATGTTCATTGGGGAAAGTGACCTGAAGTGGTATCTAGTCCATGTTGTTTTCTTCTAGTGTCTGTGTAAGCCTGCTCATGTGGTATGCCACCAATATTTCCAACCCCTTACTATCCTTTATCTCAATATCAAAATATCTAAGAAGGAGAATCCATCAGATTCGCCTGAGATTTTTGTCTGGATTCTTCAATAGGTACCTTAGGGTTTCTTGGTAAAAAAGAACTTCTTTTGAGCCCAATAAATTTGAATGTAATTTATCTTATGTGAAAATGAAAGCAAGAAACTCATTTTCTGTGGTTGTGTAGTTTTATTGGGCTGAATCCATTGTCCCCAACACATTGGAAAATACATGTGAATGTCCCTCCACCCTCTAAGATAAGACAACACCAACTATGAAGTTGGAAGAGTTGCAAATAAGATCAAAAGGAATCTTCCATTGTGGGGTTTGTATGATTAGTGGATTGGTCAGACACTTGTTTAGCACATTAAAGGAATTCATGCAATAATCATCAAACACAAAATCAGAATTCTTTTTATATAATCATGACATAGAAAGAGAAATCTTACTAAATTCCTTGATGTAGCACAGATAAAATCTTATATGCCCTGTAAAAGATCTAACACCACACACACATGAAAGATATTGTAAGGATAAAAAAATATCTACCTTAGATCTATCAACCTCTATCCCATGTTTTGAAACTACATTCCCTAATACAATTCTATGTTCTACCATGAAATGAAAATTTTCAATGTTCAAGACCCGATTCTTCTCAATACAATGAATCAACACATTTCCCAAGCTACATATACAGTCATCATATGAATACCCATACACTGTAAAATCATCGATTAATACCACAATGGAGGAATCAATAATATCCAAAAACAATACTCATCATGCATCTCTGAAAGGTACTTTGGGTGTTTCAAAGTCCAAATGGCATCCTGCAGTAGGCAATTGTGGTGAAGGGATATGTGATTTTAGTTTTCTCCTAATCCTCCAGAGCTATATAAACTTGATAATAACAATAAAATCCATCGAAGAAACAATAATGTATATTCCCAGCAAGTCTCTCAAACATTTGATGAATTAATGGGAGGGGGATTGGTACTTGTGAGTGGACTGATTTAGTTTCCTTTAATCAATACATACATGACAACTATTTTCCACCCTCATTGAAACTAACTCATCTTTTTCATTTTTAACAATAGTAACACAACATTTATTTGGCATGAACTATTTAGGACTCACCCATAGGGAATCTGAAATGGGATAGATTATACCTACCTCAAGAAAATTTTCAACCCCTTTTTTAATAACCTCCAAACGTGTTTGATTGGATCTCCATTGTGGTTTCATAACCATTTTAGTCCCATCCTCCAAAAGAATATTATGCATGAAAATGGAAGGGATAATACCAGATATGTAAGCCAAGGTCCACCCAATTTTCATGATGTTATCCCTCCAAAGATTCAAATGTTTTTTTTAATGTTCAAAATGGAGATTGTTAGCAATGATAACATGTAATTTCACACCACATAACAAGTATGAGTATTTGAGATTAGCATAAAATGGACTGAGCTCTAATGTAGGGGGTGACGTATGGATGGAGAAATTGAAGGAAATGAAAAGTGTGCAAAATTAACATCATTATTTTAATAAACACCATAAAAATTAGATAATAGTTCATCAAATTAATTAGTATACTCAACAACCATCTCATTATTAGAGTTTAAATGATCGAAATCAGAATATGAATCCATTTCAAAATAAAATATAAGAGACTCTTGTAAATTAGTAACAAGTGTGGAAGTAATATTAGACATTAAACTTGAACCAATACTCATATTCTCCTTAAGAATAGAATAATCAATTTCCATTGGTTTTTTAATTAGTGATTTAAAATGGGAGAAAACAAATGTCAAATGGTCCTTTGAGGGGCACTTCATGGAGTCCATAATAATAAAAAAACAAATTCATCCCCAAAATCCATGGAATGTTTACCCTAATTGACATTTATGATAGTATTTGTAGTTTTGAGGATGGGTCTACCTAAGATAATGGGAGTATGTGAGCTTCTATGATCACCCTCCTAGTTAAGCACATAGAAATCTGCTAGGAAGATCATGTCTTATACCCAGACAAGTAATTCCTCAAGGACTCCCAGTGGATATGTCATAGCTCTATTCGCCAACTACACCACTACTCTCGTTGGATTCAAATCACCAACCTATAAAGAAGATAATACAGATTGAAGCATCACCTTTATGGGATATCCCAAATCACAATTAGCATCAGAAATGTGAAACTCCCCTATAGTTCATGGTATGGTAAATGTTACTAGATCCTAGAACTTTGTTTTCATTGCTAGAGTTGGTGTAATTACTTCTTAAACATTCCTTACAAGATTTATCCTCTCATTTCCCATGTTCCCCCTTTGATTGGTATAAATTTCTTTCAAGAATTTCTTATACCTTAGGAATTTCTTGATGGCTTCATGTAGAGGAATGTTGGTCTTCACATTCATGAATATGTCCAAAATATCCTTTAGAATTACCTATTCAGCCATATTCATTGTTTGAACAACCTTGTTTGGAAAAGGAAGGTGTTTAATAGGAAAGAAATTAAACTTTTCATTACCTTTATCTTTCTCCATGGTTTCTCATCAGCTGGTTTTGATTGGGGCTTCTCTGGAGTTGTGGTGAATCCTGATGGAATGATAGGTGTAGATGTATCAGTTGTTTTCTTCCCACATCACAATGTGATGGCACTTACATTCTACATGGGATTTGTAGTAGGTAGGGAATGTTGATTTCTGGAGTTCTTACATACCAGTTCATGGAGGGCAGTAGCAATTTAGCTCATTTGAGTCTTCAACTCCCAAAGCTCTGAACCTTTACTCTTCAGTACATTCTGATTATTAAGAAAAAAATTCTTCAAAATATCATCAGTGTTAGAATATACCATTGGTTGAGAAATCACTTGTTGTTTTCTAGTTGATTCTTGAGCTTCAAATCACCATTGGGGATGTTGAAAACCCTATTGGTAAGGTTGAGGCTGCTGGAAGTTTTATTGAAATGTGGGCCTTTATTGTTGTCTAGAGACAAACCTAATGTCTGTTTGATCCTTCCACCCTTGGTTATATATTGGAAAAAACGAATCAATTTTTTTTTGGGGGATATTGTTTTTGTTTTTGTTACAGATATGGTCTCCCATGAAACACTGCTATACAATATTTTGTTTCTTGTAGTTGGGTGTAACAGTCAGTTGGGTGGTCTATTTCAGTGAAAATGACACAAGGCCTTAAAGGAGGGCGTTGGGTTGTCTATTGAACCAATGAAATATGCCTCCAAATAGTGGTCAATTATTCTTACATAGTATCAATTTAAATTACTTTCAATAGAAGATGTACTTACCTGATGTACTCCTCGAACATGCAGTGTACCTAGATTGCGAAATTGTTTGGAGTTTTGGGCCATCATGTCAATCAATTCATGTACAACTATAGGTGTCTTATCCCACATTTCCCCTCCAGCCACTGAATTCACCATGATCCACTCCATAGGTGTGATTCCTTTATAGAATTATTGGATTAAGAGTTTATCACTGATTTGGTGATGTGGGAATCTTGCACACAACTTCTTAAATCGCTCCTCGTACTCATACATTGACTCTCCTTGGGATTTATTGATCCCTATGATCTCCTTTCTAATGGATGTTGTCCTTTATGCTGGAAAAAATCTCTGCAAGAAAATAAGTTTCAAATCATTCCAATAAGTTTCATCTTCATGTTGTAAATAATACATACAATCCATTGTAGCTACATCATATGAGAAATGGAATTCTCTTAGTTTGATTTGATCCTCAAAAACATTTCATGGATCTAAGGTTGAGAAAACCACATTTAATTATTTTTAATGTTTGTTTGGAACCTCACTAGATAATCCATGAAACATTGGAACAAAATGAATTAACCAAGATTTCAATTCAACTTCTGATTCGAGATTCGGGTATGAGAGAAAATTTGGTTGATAGTTAATATCAGGTGCAGCCAATTATCGAGTGGTTATATTAAATTAATTGTTATGTCTATATCCATTGGTTCATGTTTTATGTTTTACTTAGAAGTGATTCTGATTTCTATTTTCTTGGTGTGGATGAATTCTAGAACTGGGTGAATGTTGAAACTTCCTGTAGACTGAGAATGTGTGATTCAATCTCGAATGCTACATTCAATATTAGGGTCAATATCTAAGAGATCCTCTAGATTAGTTCATGTCATAAATCAAAGAAAAATTAAAAGAAGGAATGTGGGCCATAGTAAAATAAAAATCAGAAGTTTGAGTTGATGGCCCAAAAAAATTAGAACATAATAGATGAAGACGAAAGAAAGAAAAATAACAGATAGGGTAAAGAAGAATGAAAGAAGAGGAAAAGAGAATAAATTGTAAAATTAAATAAATACCTCTAAATGGTTGAAATAATAACATTCCACCCCAGTAAAAGGTCTAATTTTAAAGGCTCTGTTATGGGAGCTCCCAAATGATTTGTGATTTCTTGGGTACATGGGTGCAGCATAGTTGCTGACCAAGTTCATCTCTCACAGGAGGATGTAAATTAAAAAAACTTCTTAAAAGTAAGATTAAAAATAAAATAAAATAGAATAAAAAATCAACTTGACTTTATGGGTGGTTTTTTATCATTTATAAAACTACAAGAAGTATTCTGGAAGAAGATTTTGTTTTTTTGTTTTTTATTTTGAAATGAAGTTCGATTAAAAAGACACAACAAGAAGATGTTTTTCATAAAAACTATTTTAAAAGGAATAATAGATCTAAATACACCTATTAATTTACTTATTAATCATTATAATTTAAATAACCATCAACTTAATTATGATCCCCTAACTTTTTAACCAATGAACACTATAAAAATTAACCTTAACACAAAGATGAAGTGAATTAAACCCTAAGCTATATTTGGAACATGTAATCACAACACCCTTATTTGATTGATGTTATAAGTATAGCTTATGGTCAATGGTAAATTAAGTCACATATAGACACTGTAAATGAGTATTAATTGATTTTAGGTATTATGTTTTAATTCTACAAATTAATCCCATGTGGTTTTGAATTACCGGTTAAGGTTGCGATCTCATAGTTCACACAATCTTTTACCTCTCTTGTTTTATGTTAACTATTAAATTTCATTATTAGTTTTATTTAAATTTAAAAATATATTATTAAATCATAATATGTTAATTATAGAAGATCATTTATTCAAATTAAGTGAATGAATAATGATATATGTTGATCGATAATTAAAAATAACTACTCTTCTAGGGATGATGTAGTCATCGTAGAAATATTTTTCATGTTCATTGGTTAAGAAAGGGTAAAACCCAATATTTTTTCTACACATTATTCCAAACCTATTAGGAATATTAATGAAGATTAATTTCTCATAAAATAGGGGAATATAGAAAAAATATAAGAAATTGAAGACGAAAAAATAAGTTTATTATGAAAAAAAATATATTATAAATCAAGAAAGAGAGGAAGGCTTCGATGAAGGGATATTTGATTTAAGTTCCCTCTATGAGTTTGAGGTGTTATAGAACCCATAATGTAGTGAGAGGAATCCACTATAACTCCAAATTGGTAGCAATTCACTCTTTGTCTGAGCGTCAAAAGGGGGTGCCCAAGGTGTCTATTTATAGCCAAAATGGGGAGTGGTTTTGGGAACCCCTTTTTTAAGATACCATTGGTGTATAGGTTTTGAGTTGGTAAATGGTATTATCTCGAGTTGGACAAAACATGAAAACTATATTCATGAATCTTGAATATCTCCATGTAAAATTTGGAAGCAAATGGAGAATGAAATCAAGAGATATGGAAAAAATAAAAAACCAAATCATTTACTTTGTGCAAATTCTGTCTCCTAGAACGATTGGTTTAGATGGAGTCTTTAATAACCTAATTAGGATTCAGTTCTCTGGGTGGATTTCTATATCATGACATTTTTCATCAGCCGATAAAATTTCAGTCCATTTTTAGGAACTTATTTTGAGAAATCTTCAAAAAAGTGGACAAATGTCCTTGGGCTTCCATGCAGTATTGACCATTGTTCTTTTGGATCATATCTGACCCTCCAAATCACCTCCTCCTACAATGAAATCAGAAAAAAATTAATAATTCTCTTTTTAACAGTGATAAAAATTTTATAATTTAATCATATGGGATGTTCAATTTGATATAATATTTGTTAATTTAAATAAAAAACTAGTTTAAAACCGAGATGTAGGGGTAAAATAATGAAGTGAGTTGTGATGTGATAACATTATCTCAGTTTTTTTACATTTCAAAATTGTGATTTATGGTGATGTTTGAGTGTGGGATATTATTACTCATAATTGGTTGCATGCCACTTGCCTAATGGAGAAAGGATTAGTGTAGTCACTTGTTGTAGGAATGATTCTATATGTAACTAAAATATATTATATTACATTTTATTTATAATAGTTTTATGTTTATTTAAATTTGATACACATAATAAATTCATTTATTAATTATCAATTTCAATGATATGATATTTGTGTTGTTTATTTGACTGAAATTCACTTTCTTTTAGACATACATTTATGACATGCACATATATACATTTTTTTGGTTTATATACATCCATTTTAATATTGAATATCATTAATATCCGTATGTATTTGACAATTAGTTATTCATATGATTTCATTATTTCATGAGGCTTACAAATGAAGTGTTTCCATAGTCAAAAATGATTTATGTTAAAATCTCATTTATTTTTAGAATATTTTATGTTGATGGATCTTTTGGTGTTAAAAAATATGATATTCAATTATCGAACCAAATTACATATCATATCATATGGTTATGAATTATCTTCACATATTTAATTTCCATTTCATGATTAATTGATTAATGAAATAACAATAATTGTCCTTGTATGTGCTACTGATATAGTATCATTTAGTTAGATCTTTAAGCCTTCCCTTCCGTATACATGTTATCTACAAAGTTATATAATATATTTATCTCTAGAAAAAAAATTATTTCATAATGAAATATTTCATATCATATGAGTGTTTATTAAAAAAATTAATGCATGGATTTTTTTAATGATTTTCAAATGTGTCACTTTGACTCGATTCATAAAATTCATGAAAATATTGTTTTTTAATTTAAATAATGAAAAAATTCTTCCACCGTCATGACTACTCAAATGTTTTAAATCTTATTTTTTTATAAATTTTATTTTCAATGAATATTATTTCATTAATTTTTTATAATGATTTAGACTTTAAATAAGTTTTTTTCCAAAATTAAATGGATATTTTCCTCAATAAATATTACATGTGATCATTCAAAATCGTGTACCATCTAAGACGACTACCTTTTATTTAAAAATAATTGAAAATTTTATTAACCTAAATAGTTTTTTAAATTAAATTTTAAATTTATTTCAATTTATAAACGTCAAAATCCATTTTTTTATTTATTGTCTAATGGCATGTATTAAAATGGTCCCACCCTTATTGTTTGTGTTGATGAATTGTTCTTGTTCAATGTGATTTTCATATAACCCATTTATTTTCCTTGGTATAATTATGTTATTTAATGAATAATGGTTTGATTTATTATTTTTGAATTTTCATGTTTATGTTAGGGTTATCGGCCTTTTTTATGTTGAAGGATGGTTCTTTTATAATCCAAGGATATTTGGGCATGTTATTAACCATGTATGGATTGTTCTGTAATAAAACAAGAATAAATGATTCGATTATAATAAAAGGGTGTATGGGTCCATTATAATTCTACATTTAATTTTCTATGTAAGTCAACTGAATGATTATTAATCTTGTGAGAGTCATTGTAAGAGAGATACAGAAATGATTCCCTATGGTTCATATAAAATATATCTATCACCGCAATGTGTATTTATTGAAATATTAATATATTATGTCTTATTTTAATTAGTTTATGAATAAAAAATCTTATTCACTACTTCTTACAGGTGTGAATATATGGGTTTTAGTGATTTCCATGATCAAAATTAAAATTACATGGTTCATGATTATTGATTTTAATGAATAATTCATTTGGTAATTCTTTGTTCATTTTCTGTGATTATTGATATTAGTACTCATATGTTTTAAGTCAATGATATTATGCTCAAAAACATTTATTACAGCATCATATCATTATAGTCAACATATTCTAACTGATGTAACATATTTTTTATTTCTTATGTTTACCCATACTGATAATGGTTTCCCACACATCTTATATTTTTTTCGCTTTGTTACCTTGTATGATTTTAAATTAATTATGTGTGTTAGGGTGTCATATGAATGATGATGATGACTTATTTTGAGATAAAAATTTTTGTGAATATTATGAAATATTCTCTCTTGAAATCATTTGTATTGTTTATCTAAGAGTTTTACTTAATTTTTCAATATAGTAAACCTAATTACTCTTTGGTTATATAAGTGAATGAATATTTCCATTTTATGTTGTATGTTTTAAAAAAACATGGGTTGCCTCCATTGATATCATATCACAAAGACTATTGTTTACGAATATTTATATGGATCTAGGAGTGCAGGTTTTTGATTACTATAGGAGAGTAATTGATTTCTATTTGTTATTTTATTTATTTTGGAGAAATTCTATTTAGATGCCCATACTCAATATATAACATGTATTTTTTTCCTTTTATTTCAAAATGGGAATAACTTTGGTATATTTTTTATTTTATAATATGATTTTCGTAATATGTGTATGTTATTGATTTTGGTTATGAAATTAATTGATTTAATTTTACTATTATTATTAAGAATATGGTAATAACTACCCAAGTTACAATATATTATCATGGTATAAGATAATTTACTCTAGAGATTGGGAAGTTCTCATAAGGATATCTCATATTTCACATAAGTGACATAGTAATGTTTTTAGTGAGATATTAAATGTTTTTATGCTAATAATGAGAAAAAATTACCAAATTAGAGGATTGATTTAATTATAAATAGTAATAATATTGGAACTGAGATAGTCAAAATGTATTATAAATATATGATTTTCAGTCCATGAGGATGTAGAAATTATTATCATTATTAGAGATGACATTTTCATTTCAAGAAAACTGTCATTTTCTACATGACCATGTTGAATCAGAAAGAACAAGAAATCACATACTATCAACTTAGATAACATGTTATTAGAATATTTTTTATGATAAAATTAATGATTATGGGGAATTAGTAAACATTACCTATTATATGCATCCCAAACATGTAAATTTAGAAGCTTCACTCAATATTCATAAATGGGGGATTAAAATAAATATATATTATAATGAAATATAAAATAATAATATATTTATAAATTATAATATTAAATTGTATAATAAATACATCAATTTAATTTTTTTAGAAATAATGGTGAAAAAATAGATATTTGGAAAACATAGAAACAATATTCTGTGAAAATAGGGTTTGAGAAAACAACCATATATGTTACTCAAGAGGTGTCTTGAACAATTAGTTAAATTTATATTATTAGGATAATAAATTAATTAGTAGAATATATTAAAATTATAATATATGAAATAATTTTAATTTATATTTTATAAATTGATTACTTGATGAATAAGTCTATTCCAATTAATATGTATGATACTAAATGAAAATTTGTAATGATAAAGGCATAATGGTTGAATAACGATTTATAAAATACCAAGTATTATCCAAAACCCCAAAGTAAATGAATTCGTAACGTCATTTTTTTGAAATATATTATTAAATTTCAACATGATCATTTATTATATGTAATGATTTTTAGTTTTGCTGATATGGTGTTAATGTGATTGTATGATTTGATTCAAAATAACTATAACTAAACATAATTTCTTTTTTATAAGTCGAATGATATTAGAATAAAAGAATTCATCACATTTTATTCATATTTTATATATAGCTGATCCAGAAATGATAATTTTTTTATTTTAAATGTTTGATAATAATTTTGAATTGAAATTGGAAATTAATTATTTATATCCTTTTAAAACTAATGGTAATATGGGTAAAACTAATTCAAAGTATAGAGACAAATCCCATATTGAAATAAAAATATTTGAAAAATTATGAAAATGTTATGATATCTGACTCTCACAATGCAATATATTTTATATTTTACTAGAATAATTAGTGGATTAATGTATTCATCTATCATTCCCCTTTTAAAAGTTTCTAATATGATTTTATATATATCATACATAGAATTTGTTGTTATGAAATATTTTTTTAATTTACAATGGATTACCATTATATTCTACCCAGATAGCAACAAGGTTGGAGACATGGATGATTAATAATAATTATAATTTATTATTTTAAATTTGAAACACTGGCTTCATCATTTCATTTTAAGAGGAAATCATCATATAAATATCAATAAATGATGTGAAATGAATGGAAATAGTGTCAACTAAAATTTCTAAAAATATTCTTTTCCATTATATTGATGATAATTAAATATTTCACATTATTAATGACCAAATTAATGGAAGAACACTCACGATGAATCGAACCACTTACAAGCAAACTATATATCGCTGGGAGAAGATAACAACATTGAACATGAACATTGGGGATCCTAGACACATAAATACAACACATCAATCATAAAAATTGAAAATCCTATCTACATGTCTCTTTTTTGGATCCCACATTTTGTACAATTCTAAGGAAATAGAAACACATATATCATATTTTAGAAAATAAAAAAACAGTCCCAAAATAATTTTTATTACATCACCCACTACTCACAAGCTGAAGGGGCCCCAACTGACTGTGAGCACCTGTAGGGAATGTCAGCAATGTGATTTATATGATATTTTAACTTTGAAAACATATTTACTGGCCTCTACCTTACCCACTCAATAACATTTCATGAATATTAGTGGTATCGATTTTTTATGGGCTTCCTAAAAATTTAATATATGATTAGGGTTAAAAAAATATAAATGTTTACATTAAAGGAATTGAAGATTCTCTTACATTTTTCAACCTTTGGTAGAGACTACTAGAATAAAGGGATTGGAGTTGTTATTATATATTTTTTTGAAGAAGATATGGGATCCCCTCATACTTCTATTTTAATAAAAATACCATAAAATAAATTCATATTTAAAAAATAATTTTTTTATAAATAATTATTTGTAATAAATACTAATGATTTATATTTAATTATAAGTAAATAAAAATGTATTTCTAAATAAGTAGTTATTTTATTTTAAATATATATATGTATCATGAAAAATAATTATTTATGAACATATATTAATTTTAACTTCAAGATAATAAATTTTAATAATTGTTTTAATTTCATATAGTAATAAGTATTAAATTAGTTAATGTAATATATAAGAAAATAATTTACAAATAGTAATAATTTTTTGTAAAAATTTATTTATAAAATAATTATATTTGTTTTAAATAATTAAATATTAATTATTCATTGTTATTATTAATAAGAACTACTTAAGAATAAATTAATAAATTACATGATAATTAATACATAAAAAATATCTATTTATTAATAAATGTTATTTTGAAATTTATGTTTTATTATTATTTTTGAATTTTTAATAACCATTAATAGTTATTTTAAATAGGTGATAAAATTTCTATTAATGTTTTTATTACATGGATTTATTTAATTTCTAGCTATTAATGTCTAAATTTTAAAAATTAATTTTTTAATTAATTAATAATCAATATTGTTTTTTTAAATATTTACAATGATGTATTATAAAAAGTAATTACATAATAAATATAAGAGTTAAAAATTAAAATAATTTTATTCAAACATATTTGATATCTGTTTATAAATAAATGGTTTTGTTGAAAACTTATAATAAAATTGTAAGTGATACATTAAAATTAAAATTATTAATTCTAATATCATTATTCTATAGAAGTGATCTTTTTGATATGTATTTATTAAATTTTAATCGTTACATAATTTTTGTACTATAATTTGAACATTGTCTATAATATAGATCCTTCAATATAATTTCAATTAATGTATATCACTAAAAACCATATTATTCGATGAGTATATTTATTTTTCATCAATTCATATGATGAGATACCGTCCAATAGTATGGAGTAGGAATAAGATGCACTTATTGGGATCATATACGTCTTTGTAAAGGTAATGTTAGATTAAATTGATGGGGATATTCAAGGGGTAACCTTGACTATCTGCTGCTTTATCTATGAATTATCAAGAAGATGATCCTCCAAGATATCAACATTTATACACAATCCTTCTCACACTTAGAATGTAGAATGAAATGAAATTTGATGAGGGATACTTATCTTATATAAAGTCATAGTCATTCATAATGAAGTCTTTGGAAATGGATCTTGATACATGTTATGGTCTTTAATACTAGTAGATAAATCCTAATATGTTAAAATCAAAAATGGACTACATGACTATTGGTAAACATTGAAAATATTTTTAATCTCATAATTTTAATGTGTATCCTCTTTTGATGGAATGGTTGGGGCCATGAAAGCATCCTGATTTGGTCTAGGTCATTGTAATTGTGGATTGTAATTATCATAAGTTGTGAGGGGGGGATTATCCATATCCAAAACCTCATATTGATGATGGAGTGTTCAAATATAATATCATATGTAACATGATACGAAGGAACAAGGTATCTTATTTCAATATAGTATAATGCATGGCTCAATATTTGTTCATTCGTAGGATCATACAATTAGACAATATGCTCTGGATTATTATTTAAATATAGATTCAAAAAAAAAATAATGTATGAAAATATTAATGTAAAGTTATTAATATATAAAATCATTGCCCCTATTTCTTGTGTAGTATATTATTGTATAGAACTTTTCTATACCATGGAACATAGATGAGTGTCTATGACATATGAAATAAGACCATTGTCACTCACGTGGTAAAAAATATATTCCAACTATTCCAGATGTCGATATATTGTGCATGTTTTTGTCTCCAGTCAATATCATTCCACTATATTTATATTAAGGAAAAATACACTTCTGTATTACTATCTGTAAAGGGTATAGACGAGAAAATGAAAAACTGATCGATAAATCAATCATGTTGGTTCCACTCGACAATATGATAGTTTACAAAAGGCATTATAATCCAAGAATAATAAAGCCCATTTGTGGTTTATATTTAAATCTAGACTAATATACCCCAGTATAGTTGCAATAAAATATGTATCGATAGGTAATATTTCATTAAATATTAAATTAGTAATTTCTAAAAAATAGAAATATTTTTAAATTTATCAATCAACAGAATAATTCATATACCTAAATAATTTAGTGTTAGACTATCTCATAAAAGGATGTATGATTCCAAATTTTTTATTAGCGTATTTCTGAATTGGTGTTTCTGAATAAAACTTTAATTTATAACATTTAATGTGATAAATAATAGTGAGTTTATTTTAGTAACTCATATGATAATTAGAAAAAAAAAGGAGAGTGATTGTAATTGTGTTCGGTGGATTTTAATGTATCACTTCCATATTAAGAACTAGAATGTCAATAATGGGGGCTGGGGGAATGATCTCCCATTACCACATTGGTACGATGAAAAAAATCTTTCAACATCAGTGAGATATGATGTACATGGAGTCCATAATGATCTATATGTTTATACCACGAACATAGATTCCTAGATATATATATATAAACCGAATATAATTCCACATGTAGCCACAAAAACATATTGTGGACATGGTAATTAGTGTGATCATCGCACAATATCCTGAAAATGATCCACAAGATATATGCATGGTTGTGACACATTATTTTTTTCTCATCATCACAAGAATGTACATTTCAGATGTACATTCCATGATTTCTCATAAATAGTGGGCATACATCTATAAAAGAATCATATACAATATTTTCTAGACATAAAAAACAAATTAAAATGTCATGTTAGTATGTACAAGTGTTTCATATAACTACAACAGCATGCATATCATGACTATGAATAAAATAAACATCTACAAGGGTGTTGAACATTACAAAAATGTCTAATTTGTTAGTAATATGTCATTTTCTTTTAGTTATGGATGAAATGATGGTGATGGTAAAAAAATGTGAAATCTATTATTTTGAAAAAAAATACATCACATCATATATATATATAGTATACTAGTAGCTAGAGGAGATATGCGATGGTAATTGTGTGCCATACATGTGTTATCAAATCGGTCAAAACAACCTCCTTGCACATCAAGTCCAAATTGTCTACATTGCATAGTAATTAGTGTAATATAATCCATCTCTACACATGATAATTAATTAACTATTATTTAATGATATATTTAAACATAATGTTATGATTAGTATAATGTTATTATTAATTTAATGTAGACTATAAAAGTTATGTTAATTCCCTTTTATGATTATTTTGTTGATAACATGGATTAATCATGTTTTTTCTTAAACATTATTACAGATAATTTTATCTAAATTATTTTTTAATAGGATTTTTATAATTGTCGATGGATATTCTTCATGATATCTTTTAAACTCATTACATGTTTCCTTATATCAAAAATATTATCAAAATTAGAATAATGTGAAAAATCGCTAGAAGAGTTGTATGAAAACTTGTTTTTATGCTTGAATAATTAATTAAGTTTATTTATTATTTTCATAATATTGATTTTCCAATTCATATGTGATAAAATTTTAAATTATATATTTTCAATCAGATAATCATTCAAAAAATATCCCAACTACTCATCCCAATGTCAAACAATAACAAAACCATAAAAAATATTAAGTTAAATTATTTTCAACCAATACATCATCATGGATATGAATGATATCAAATTATAGAAATGTTTTTAAAAGGCATCCTAATATAACATTCTTTATCACATACGATGAATATAATATGGTGGCATGTTCCTGAGGCCAGTTGATCTCAACCAAAATTATTTTAGACAATGGTTACTATCATAATAATAGCCCATTGATGTCATTTATCAACTTGTGATAACCATATATCATTAAGGAATTTGAGAATCCCCAATAGGTATTTATGGTGAACTATTTAAATTTGTATAATTTTCTAGATAATGTATTTTATCAACATTATGTTTTCATGAGACATTAATGTAAAAACATGATATAATAGAATACATGAATTGAAACTGAAATGCCTCAATAATTTTATAGTAACAATTCCCTGTTTCTAACAATAACTAACAACACTCGACCACTACAACTTTCTTTTTTTATTGATTCATTTTCAGATAAAGTCTACATAATTATTGATTGAACATTTACAGTAAAAATTTAATGCTTCATCTGTGTTCTCATCAATCTGTCATGAAAATTTTCATCTATACCATGATCCCTAATTAGTCCACATAGTAGCCTATCATTATCATTCTATGATGTAAATTTTATATTGATAATCATTCTTCTAAACAATGCTAGTTATTGCTAAATTTCAAAACCCCTTAATGAAACCATTATTTCACTTCATAATGTTTTTATTCAAATATCAGTAAATCTCCATCAATTTCATGAAATGGTCCATTTCTATGTTTGACACCCCATCATATAGTAACAAATCCATGAAAATCTCAACAAATTCCATCTAAGTGCGACCCAAACCATTAATGATTTATCTTATATTCTATGAAATGACCAATGGGTTTTATCCATAAACCAAAACCATGATAGATAACATTATCCACATACATACCCAAACTAATATAAAAACATAATGTATTCTTGTGAAATGGTGATATTAAATGTGACCATTAAACTTTTCTGTTTATTTACTAATTATGAATAAAATTTACCATTGTTTAAATTATTGGTATAATGGAAATGAGGATGAATTTTATTATTTATTAAATGCATTTTGAATAGAAAAAAAACTAATAATTTAATTTATATTTAACATATATTTTAATAAAATTTTAGTACTATTTCAAGAAACACATTATATTATGATTATATAATAATTTAATATATCAATAATATTAATAATTAATTCCAAATAATATAATTTGTTTATAATATAAAATAAGAATGAAGAATTTTTTAATTTTATAAAATTTAATATCCAATACAAAGAGTGTTATGAAATATTCTATGATATTATTTAGTTATTGGTTTTGATGAATATTGAAATTTATTTTCAGAAAAATAAATATATTTTTGGATTTATATGTGAATTGTGAAAAATACCCTTTTGACCAAAAATATTAATTTTATGATGTTGTGAATATATTTAAATAAATTATAAATCTAGAAAACCTTTTTCTTTTGTGAAATATTTATTTTATTAACTTATTATTTATTTACAATCCTATATTTGAAATTTTATGACGTAAATTTTATTTTTCTAAAAAAATATTTTTATACATTACATATTTTGATTTCAAAATTCAAATATATATATCTTATATATTTAATAAAAATGTAATTTCAAATTTGGAATCATCATTTCCAAATTATATATTATGAATCATTTCATTTTTTGGCATAATGTGTAATTGACCTAGTTAAATACTAGTTACTATGATTAAAACCAAAATGGTTGATAACGAGTAACCTAAGTTGAAATGGTCCATAAATGTTAGAAACATATGTTAATTGTATTTTTAGGTGTATTGGGACATTATATATTCTCCTACATTTTAGTTATCAATTATGGAGATGCTTTCTAGGTTGGATAACAATGTGTTGTGCCCTTACTTCATTAAGATGAAGAAGAGATAATGACCCCAGAGTCCCACCATTAATATGCCTCAGAGTAGAAACTGTAACCAAGGGTATAGAATCACACAGAAAATGGAAGCATTACCCATTTAATGATAAAAATACCTAGAGATAAAATAGTAAATATCATGAACAACACCAAATAAATATTTATAATGGAGACAATAATCAAACCCATGCAAGATTTAAACATGATCTATGAAAAAAGAACAACCAAAAGCACCAATGTAATTACCAAAAGAAAGAGACTAAGAAAAAACATAATAACTACACTGAAACCCATGATAGTAAAGTCTAGAATGGTTGTTAAAGACCGCAAGAAGACCTAAAATTAATTCCACAAACATAGTGTGAGTATACCAGTATACCCAGTAGGAAAATGAAAAACACCCATGAACAAGTTTGGGAATATACTAATGCCCATTTGAATAAACAGTAGAACCTCAATGAACCTACCAAGGAGTACTAACCATCCTAGCCTCACTAAGTCGCACATACCAAATAATTTAAGTCATGTAAAGTAGAATTATAAGAACATCAACATTTGGGTACCCCTCACCACTTTTCTTACTGGTTAGCTGACCGTTCTTAATAGTTATCATCTTGATTATACCACTCTTCCAAAATGAAATACGACTACCACATCCCCCATACACACACATAGGCCTCAAAACACACAAATCCTGCCTACAGATACTTGGGACATAACAAAATTACACATCCTGCCTATAGACACATGGGCCTTAACAACCATGCTTTTCACCTGAAGACGCTCGGGAAAACTATCATGGACCAAAAACACCTTCGCCCCTCTTCCACCACAAAACCTTCCTGAAGGATCAGGGATTATGGTAAACCTCAATCCAAGCCAAGCTGCATTCCCACTACATAAATAACACATAAACACCTCAGATCCCCACTTCACAAACATTTTTGACGATGACAACACAAACAAATGTAGTCCAAATACCCACAGATTCATACATTCAATATTTAATCAATCTCTCAACCTGATATTTCGTCACACCTATTGTAACACCCCATACACAAATACCACAATAAGAGACCACCAAACAACATACCTATTTCAAAAACATTCCATCCCCTGAACACAATTTCATTTTCTTTGTCCACCCTCATACCGGTAACAAGGATAGAAACTTCACTCAACACCCACAATGTATAATACCCAACCAAATACATCACACAACCACACCATTAAGACAATCATAATATGATTTATAATGTATGGTTATTTAATTTCACATTAAATAAGAGGGTTTATCCTAGAATATATTTTATCCTAGGGCCTCCATTTATCTTTTCAAGTATACTTGACTAATTAGATTTCATGTTACATCTTTTTATCAATGAATGAAAAAAATTACATAACCCCACTAGTGCGTAAGAAAAGACCAATAATGGTCCTTATTATGATATTTCCTTACAACCCATTCAACACAAAATAGGTTTCATGGATAAAAATTAAAACAACATATGTAACATCATCAATTCCCCACCGTTATTTCATTTACCCCTGTTATATTTTCGTCTTCATATCCCTTTCTACTCTTTTATTACTTTTTAAGGAAAAGTAATTAGCTGGTATTCATGATGAAACATTACTACGCCCACCCCGAAAGAAACACCAATAAATATAGGCAAAAAAATCCCTAACTAAAACAATAGGTGAACAAAACTCATATTTACGCCAAAATAGGGGGTCATGCTTGCAGTAGGAGAAATCTAAAGAAAAACTCTAATGAAATATCAGTCAATGGATACAATACAACACATGACTCCATGGGAAGTTAAGGCTATAGGTTCACCATGACGGAATAAAAACATATAGTGAAGGGAAGAGTCCATTTTTTTGAACAGCTAGATCCTATATGAATAGAATAACCGTTTCAAAAGTAATTAATATGGGATAGTGGTCAATATCATGCAGGTTTAATATCTCAATTTCGTTGGAGAATTATGTAATTGAATATATACTTAATATCATATGAAACACAGTAAAAAATTCACAAAAGAGGCTTTAAACTATGTTTATGTGAACTAAAATGTAAGAGGGGTGAAATTCGAAAAAAATGGGAGAAATTAGAAAAAAACTGGAAATTTGGAAAAGAGTGAGCCACCATTTGGTTTGTCACCATTTCAGTACTACCATTACCATGCCACAATATTTGTGTGCCATAGTTATAGTTCGACTATTTGTTTGAAATAGTTTGGTGAAACATGAATTTTGCAAAACTCCCTAAAAAACCCATTGCAACACCCAAGAACACAACATGCACTAGATTTTCACAAATGAGTGGCACAAGGAATTCTGTTTCATTACATCAATTACCTCTCAAGCTATTCTTAGCCTTAATAATTAATAACCAAACTCATCAAAAAAGGGGTCCGAACAACCACCGTAATAGAAACCTCTATATGACAAACCACCATGTGTTGTTTGAAAACTGTGGAGAAAACCCTGACATCCAAGAACACCTAACCAAACTCAACTTCCCCATACATCAACACAAATTCCAAAGGTCACACTGTCTAAGAACATGGATTAGGTACCTCTTTTCTCCATGTCAAGAAAATACACACTTTAGGTGGCAATAACATACCCGCATGGGTTCAATCACATCCAAATTAATGTATATTGATTAGGGACCAGGTCCTAACCTCCCCACAGTCATAAATTTTCATAAAAATTCTGGGAACATGGTCATAAATAACCTCACAAAGAATGAGGTCGATCGTTACATCATATGTAAAACACCAAAAAACACAAGGGAAAAACTAAGAACATCTCTGGTTATTGGGTATGCATCTATTTCACTCTCTCCACTGCACTCTCCTTGAGGACACCATACCTCCATAACATACAAACCAAAGAATGTTCCATCCATGAAATGCCTTCTCATCAAGATCCTCAATTATTACTGGTCGCTCCACGAACATCACATCATCCTCAATAACCAATGTTCCCTAGTCAATGATGTGGGAGTCATCATGTATATACCGAAGGAGGTTGGAGACATAGAAGACGTTGTGGATCATCTCTATCCACGGTGGAAATGCCAACTGATATGACACCTCACCCACTCATCCCAATAGATCGAAATGTAGGATTAATATAGGAGAAATATTTCACCATCTAGAAAAACTTTTCAGCCCATATTGAGAAGAATCCTTCAATAATACATGGTCTCTGACCTTGAACTCCAAAGACCTCCTCCTAAAATCGAAATATGACGTCTTTCAGTCCGGTTCTTCCTTCATCCTCCCATAAGAACCTTATTTTTTTCTATGCACCACATCCGAACTAAGATTAGATGCCTCGCCAACTTCTGTCCATCATAATGGTGAATTAATTGACCTCCTGTATAGGGATTCAAATGGAACCATACCAATGGAAGAGAGGAATAAATTATTATATGAAAAATATACTAAGGGACAATGTTTCACCCAAGACCCATTATAGTTCAGAACAAATGGATGTAACATGTCTTCCAATTTCTGGATGGTCCTCTCTGTCTGTCTATCCATTTGAGGGTAAAAAGCAGTGTTGAGGAGTAACTGACTGCCAAAGGCATAATGAAATCCCCTCCAGACTCGTGACATAACATGTGTATCCCTATCTAAGACAATGTATCTTGGAACTCAATGAATTATCACCTCTTCAAATACATACCTATGTGATAAGACATCCATTGTGCCTGACTCCTTGATCATTAATATGTGAGCCAATTCCATAAACAGATCCACTACTACCCAAAGAGTATCACATCCTCCATATGTATAGAAAAATCTAATGACCAAATCCACTAATATTTCATCTCAATTTTAATCGAGAACATCTCAGGGATATTATTAATCATTGATAACTGTGTTCTCACAAAACCTAGTGACACACAATGAAACTTGTCACAAAAACTACCACTAACTTCTTCACCTAGGCCCCCGAAACTATTCCCTCAAGACATTGTATATTTTCGAAACTCCTAGATGCACCTACAAGGGTGAGATATTGAACTCACATATAACTTCATCACACACTCCCTTTGGAAAAACATCATCCCATTGAACAATAACTATTTATGACTTTTCTCTATCCATCCCTCTGGAGCATCACACTGTACAACATGACCCCACACAACATTAGTCTTAGAGTCTCCCATTGAGACTCCTCTACCGCCCACACCAAGTGAGATTTCATTTTCATCTGAAATAGATATCCTTTTCCTCCGTCCACTCTCGCATCCAGACACAATGTTGTCATCTCCACCATTTCCTTCCAAGCATCTGTGGATTCCCATACTACCTCCTTTTCAACATATTGTTTAAGGAATCATTCGCATTGTACCCCTTTACCAGAATGTAAGGGATCTCATAGTTGTATCCCTAGATAATATTTATCTACCTTTATTGTTGCATGTTCAGGAATAGCTGGGAGAAGTTATACCTCATGATATTGTGGTCCGTGAAGACCACAATGTGTTCCATGATGAGGTATTGTTAGTAAAACATCAACAATAATATAACCACTACAATATATATATATATCATGGGTTTCATAGTTACATTCATGGTTAAATATCATCCTAGACCCAGAAGATATCACTCCCCACTACTTCAATAACACACATACCAAAAATAGATGTGAGACATCATAGAAAACCATGAACATTACCCATTACTCTAGAAACCTAGAACAAAAGCACTGATAGATTGCAATTAAGGTAGCTGAAATATTCCAGACTCTTCTCACTCAACATAAAATCCTGGTCTTTTCTAGTAAATGTTGACAACAAATCTACATCATGAGAGAAGTCATATATGAAGCTATTTTAATTTCTCTCTAAACCTAAGAAGCTACGAACGTCTGCCACATTCTTAGGTTCTTCCCATGAAAAAACTGCCTCCGCCATTGATGGGTCTACATTTATCCTTTTATGAGACACAACATCTCCACGGTAGTGAACCTCTCATGTCCAGAACATGAACTTGGACATCTTCCTATATAGACGGTGGTGTTGTAGGACCTCCAAGACTATCCCAAGGTGCTCAACCTCATTCTCCTCTGGTATTGGGAAAACCAGTATATCGTCGATAAACTTGATGACGAACTTGTAATGGATCATTAAGATGATAGAGTTTTGGAGCCCCAGAAACATGGATGGGTCATTCGTAACACCACAAGGAATGAACAAGAAATCATAGTTCCCATACCTGCACCTAAAATAAATCATCAGGATTTAACCCTCCTCCACCATAAACTGGTGATATCCAAACTAATGATCGATCATGGAGAACCAACCTTTACCCCTTAACTGGTCGAAAAGATATTCTAAACTCAGGAGACTGAACAGATCTTAACTGTTACATGATTCAGTCTCTGGTAGTCTACACATAGCCTTAGTCCACCACCTTCCATCTTCTAAAACAAGACTAGATCACCCCACAATGACACAATTAGATAGTTAAAACCCTTTTTCATTATGTCATCAACTTGAATCCACAACTCCCAAAACTCAAAAAGGTTCCATACAATAGGGATAAAATCATACATGCACTAAGTTGGAGGTCTATTCGGAAATCAATATCATGTCGGTGGGGTAGAGTCAAAACCTATTCATAGAAATAATATAGGAACTCCTTGAAAACTCTCCGAACCTCCACCATCTTATCACCATTTAACCCCATTAAAATCATGGATAACATAGAAAGAAGAGACTCCACACACCATTTTCTATTCGGATTACTGTTCTCGCCAAGAAAAGCTACACATCATCCATCCATTTACAAAAACAAAAATTTCCTGTATAATCAAATGATAATGGAATTCATAGATAAATACCAATCGACACTATGTATGATATCATATGAATGAATTTTTTGAATAAGCTGATCCCAATAGGACTGATGGATCCCCAACATCAGTCTATATCCCTAAAAAACATCAAACCAACTTGTCTGTCCACCAACTGGCGTGCAAAACACTAGGGGCACAAAAACATTATCCATGTCTATTTTGAATGCACGACCTATACTAGGTTTTACAAAGGACTATGAAACTTCTGAATCATTCAAAGAACACGAAATATTACTAAATAGTCTTGTTGTACCTCAAACAACCAATGGCCTTGCTAGAACTATTGCCTCAGTGATGTGAAACCGCCCACACCCACCTCCCCTACCCCTCTACATTCGACCAACTCCCCAAACACATCCTGGTATAGGTCCTTGAAGTGCACCCTATGGTCTGACCCCTCCTTCACCATCTACCCTCAGTGGTGCGGGATCCTGCTCTCTCTAATTCTAGAAAGGTATGCCTGACAACTACTGCTACCTAGGTGGATGTTGAACTTGCCCACCCCCACTGTATGGAGCTCTAACTGGGCTCTAGATCTAATGATTTACATAGCCTCCATATACATGGACCTTGATCTTAGACCCATGGGGAAAGCGTGATGAACAAATGCTCAGAACTGGAACAGATGAGGCCTACTTCCTGGTAGCGAAAACTGGGAATTCCCTAACACATTAGACATGATGTCGAATACCATCTCCTTCAACGAACGCGTCTGGATACCCTATCTTGGTACACTTATCTATGAGTGCATCCTATCAACTAATTTGTCCTTCTTCTAAAATCTATGTATGTCTGTAGGGTAAATGGAGTGGTGATATTCTAAAGAGAAGATCAGAGTTCCTCTTCTATGCATCTCTCCTGCGGATCCTCATACAGAAAGAGATCCAGAGAAAATTGTAAGAGATCCTTGATCTCTATCTTCAGTTCCCTCACCAACATACTCCCATGAAGGAGGGATAGAATCTCTTACCTATTATTATCCTTCATCATCGAGTAATGAAACTCTGCTCGAAACACCTTCTCACAGTCATCCCAAGAGACGTCAATCTCCTTCATATCCCCGAGGAAAACCATCCACCCCTAACATGTCGATCCTCGTATATGGATCACTACAAACAAAATGCATTACTCCCATGGATCACATATCATGTTAAATATGATTGTAAAATCCTCAAGCTAGCTATCTGTCTCTATGTATGAAACACTATCATTGTACTCCACTATTGACACTTAATGGAAAGGAAGAAAGGTATTTTTCCACAAGACATATTTCTCTTATCGATCAGCCCTCTGTTGATCAACCAAGTAAGCCTGCTAAGCCTCAACAACTCGCACCTCATGTTGAAATTGTCTAGGTGGCATAACTGAAAAGCGAAAAAAAAAATCCTATGCCCATATAGTATGGATTTTTTTTATGTTTTAGATTAACTCCTTATTTAAATTAAATTCCCAAAACTCCAATGACATACAAGAAACCAAGTCATTATGATTCATGTAACATTCATAGTGTCTCTACTCATCCATCTTTGTAGACTCACTTGGTCATTATGGTACGCCCATAGTCTTTGCATAGGATCATAGGGAGCCATAAAATCTAGTGTTCTAGCCGATCCTACCTATCCTATTTTATGCACCAATATTGCATAATATAGTTACCCTATTATCCCATGAAATCCTCATTGTTCCTAAATCTAAACTCCATCCTATCTCTCAATCACCATCTTTGATACCATTCTATCACAATCCACTTTCTTCAAGATGTTGGAAGGGAAAAAAAGTGGCACACCCTTCCTTATTCAAGATAAAGGAGAGATAATGACCCCCTTGAGTACCTCTTTCAATAGAACCCCCCCCCCCCGAAGTGGAGACTAGAACCAAGTGTATAGAATCTCACCCCAAATAGAAGGCATTACTATTTTTATTGAAAATATGATCAGGGGATATTATAGTAAAAATCATGAAATACATGAAATAAATTTATATAAAGAAAACCAAAATCCTACCCATCCTTGATTTGAACTTGAAATGTGAAAAAAATACGACCAAATAACCAAAGAATGTACCAAATGTAAGATACTAATATGGAGAATTGAAACTATCCCAATGCGTAAGATAGAAAAGACTAGCATGGTCGACAATGTCCACCTAGAAACCTAAAAATAGTTCAATAACCATAGGGTGAGCATACTAGTATACCCAGTGGGAAAACTAACTCCACCCATGCAAAATTGTGGGAACATTATCATACCCTTGAGAGAGAACAATATAACATCAATGAACCTACCAAAGAGTACTAACCATCCGAACCTATACAAGGAACACTCACCAAATAATGAAATTTATTTAATGTAGTAGTATAAGAACATCGAAAATTGGGTACCCCATACCACTTTTCGTGCTGGTTAGTTACTCATTCCTAATGACTAACATCTTTACTCAACAACTCTTCCAAAATGCATTCACACTGCCACAACCTGCCCACACAAACATGGGCCTCAAACCACACACAAATCCTACCTAGATACACCTCGGACATAATCACACCACACATCCCACCCATAGAAAAATGGGCCACAATATCCACATGTCTTTGATGAAGACACTTGGGCCTCATCCTGAAAAAACATTGGAAAACAATCCTAGCCCATAAAAAATGGGTCCCTCATACACAACAAAACCTTCCTGGAAGATCTTGGAATATGATAAAACTCAATCCAGTATATCTTTCTAGGACACATTCGATCGTAAAGAGACCATAAGAATGTGTGAGAAAGAATTCCAGCAATCAGTCATCCATCCCCCAACAGAGTGGTTGGGAAATACACCCTCCCCCATGAAATGGGGGTTTTCAGCACATGGTTCTCAACAAGGGAGGGGTCCAAATATAAATCACATGGAAATAATATTTGTACATATAGGTATGAAAAAACACATTTCAACCTATGTGATTCAAACAAACAACCATCACACATAGAATGACATTTGTTGTTACCCCTATATGATCAACCAAACAAACAGCTGCAATAAAACACAAGCATAATACCTTTTTTCCTAAACAATTTCTATTTGTTAATTAAGGGTTTCATATTAATTTATTCCATAAATACCCAAGGAAACTACCATTAAAAACCATACCTAACTCAAAAAAACCCTTACCAAGGCCCAGTACCACTGCAAAAAACAACACATAACCACATCAGAGTCCCACATCACAAACATGTATGACGACTACAAAACAAACAATGGCAGTCCCATTGCCTACAAGTTCATCCATTCCACAATCAATAGGTCTCTCAACATGAGATTCTATCACATCTACTGTACCACCCCAAAAAAACCGTAGAAAAAAACAATGAAACAACTGCCCTACTTCACAAACAATCCATCCCCTAAACACAAAATTATTTTCTTTTTTCACCCCCCATACTAGTAACTAGGTTACAAACATCCCATTCATATAACCCCCAATAAGTACAATCCCCAATCAAACAAATCAAATAGCCACACCATTAGGCCATGTATGTTTAGATTTAGCAAGATAGGTTCTTTAATTCCACATTAAATAATAGGGGTGATCATAGAACATGTTTGATCATAGGGAATCCATTATTTAACCATGTATACTAGATTAAGTAGATTTCCTTTAATATCCATTTAACAGTTCATCACAAAAAATATAGAACACCACCAGTTCACATGAGGAAACTAGCAACAACCAGGATTTTTAAAAGGCCTTACAACCCATACAATTCAAAACACGATTCGTGGATAAAAATTAAAATAGAAAATATAATAACATCACTTCCCTACCATTATTTCATTGCCCCCTATTTTATTTTGATCATCATATCTATTTACCCACATTTATTACATGTAAAGGAAGAGGATTCAACTATTAATTATTATGAAATAGTAATAAAATACCCTAAAATATACATAAATAAATAGATGTAGAATAATTTCTACCAGAATCAATAGGTTACCCAAACTCCTCGTTGCACAAAAATCATTGGGTCACACGAGCAGTAAGAAAACTCCAAGGAAAAAGTCTAAAGAAATCTCCATCGATTTTTATGAATAAAAATGTGACTACATATGAAGAAAAGGCTTTATGCACACAAATAGGTAATATAAATAGAATATGATGGTAATATCCCATCTTTGAAGATCTATAGCCAATATTAAAGGAAGAACGGTTTCAAAAGTCATTAACGTTGGAAGGTCATTGTTGGTCGGAGTGGTTTACTCAAGAGGGGGGTGAATTGAGTACCAATTAAAATTTCTATATTTAAAAGCAGTGTCTTAAAGACCCCCAAATAAAATAATAAATTACACTGTAGTGAATTTATATTAATGTAGAGATTCTGTTAGGTTCTCAAGGGATTGATTAATTCCTAGTTAATCAACACATGAGTGTGTGATTATCTTTTGAAACTAACTTACTAATCTACACTTAGCATAAACACTTGCTAATTTAATTATCAAAGTAACTTTAAAAACAGTATTGGTTTTAAAGTGATTAGCAGCGGATTAAAACTTTGAAATAGATGGCACAACAATGTAACCAAGAGGTTCAGTCTCAAGCCGAGACTTAGTCCTCTCAAAAGTTTATATAAAAATGATCCACACCCTGGATCGGGGTTCAACAATTTACAACTGTCCAGGTCCAAGACCTCTACCACTGTTCTTCGTGGGAAACAGTACAACAGCAACCGGCTGTCCAGGTCACACACGACCTCTACCACAGTTCTTCGTGGGAAAGAAAGAATGAAAGAGTTTTGTAAGGATTTACAGATCCTTCAGTTTGAGTACAGGAGACAGTGTATGTGTTAGATATAGCAGATAACACACACTGCTCGAAATGAATGGTAATAAATCACAGAACAAGAGATGTAGAGTTTAGAGATTGTTCTGGTGATTTCAGTATAGCTCTGGACTCCTTTGAATTTGATTAGAAGTGAGTCTGAGTCCTCTTCTTGTTTCTGTTGAGAAACAGAGTGTCGTATGCTCCAGGTTCACAGGTGTTGAGAATGTAGTCGATGAAGTTCTTCTTGTATGCACAGAACACTTCTCGAGTATGCTTGATTGTCTATGAGCTTCTCTGTGTTCCTCTTGTGCTTGTGTCGTTTTTGGTATATTGGATGCACCGCACTTTTCTGGTTCGCTTCTTGTTGTTTGTTTTCTTCACACATTCGTATCTTGTTCTGCTATGTAGTCTTCTCGTATTTATCTCCCATCAGGGGACAGAAAAGATTTCTTTTCAGCAGGTACGAGGTACGGGTTCCTGACATCCGACAACCTTTACCAGATATTTGACAAATCATTAAAATGTATGATATGACCGTTAGATAGATTAAATATAGGAAATAAAGAAATTCAAACAGTGAGTTGAGTGATCGGTAGGTAATCAGCATCGGTAGCTTGAACATCAGTAGCTTGAACATCGGTAGCTTGAACATCGGTAGCTCGAACATCGGTAGCTTGAACATCGGTAGCTCGAACATCGGTAGCTCAATGTCATTAGTTGCTTTGACTCTATCGGTGGCTCTATGCGTCGGTTGGTACATGCATCGGTAGCTCCATGCGTTGGTGGGTACATGCATCGGTATCTCCATGCGTCGGTAGGTACATGCATCGGTAGCTCCATGGGTCGGTAGCTGTGAGTCTATCGGTAGCTTCATCCATCGGTGACTCTTATTCCATCGGTAGCTATTTATACTTACACCGGTAGCTCTACGTTTGTATCGGTAGCTATATTTATAAGTACATCGGTAACTCTGTGTTAAGTCTATCGGTAGCTGTCTGTCGGTAGACTAAGTCTATCGGTAGCTGGTTACCGGTAGCTCTTTATCAGTAGCTATAGGCAGATTACTTATCTGTTTTATGCAGAACACATCCGATTGTGTTAGAATCAATTTATAACTTGTATGAACATGGATAAATGATGATTAACATATTCCAAAGACTTATTTTAAAAAGGTGTTATTGGTTTGATCATAGATTTAAAAGAATTAAAGTATAGATCAACAATACTTAACAATATCATAGAGAATGAAGACATAATTGGGATTTTCAACACAAATAAATACATGATTGAGATTATCAAAACAGGTGAGGTCAACAATCTCCCCCTTTTTGATAATCACAATTTATGATATTGGCATATAACATAGTGAAAATATAATAGTAAAGAGTATAGTATTGAATTCAATTTTCTCAGAGAAAACGGCATCATAGATAATAGAAATAGAATGATATAGACATAAGTTATCAGAGATAAAAATAATAAGGTACTATATAGACATAAGGTATCAGAGATAAAAATGGAAACAAAACAAAGGATAATGTGTTTCCCCTTATGCCTTATTTTTCTCCATTGAAAATATTTCTCATTTTGTTCTCCTCCTTATTCTCCCATAAAAAAGTTTCTCCCCCTCTCTTATTGTTCTCCCCCTTTGTGATAATCAAAAAGTGGGAAAGCATATATATATATATATATATGAGAGAAATAAAACAAAGAGAAGTAAAAAGTGGTCTGTATTATAGTAGTCAAAAAGTACAACAAAAACAGATTACAAAGGAATTCCTATAAAAAAGCTTGGCCACTGGTTCAATCCGCATCGGCAATGTGAGATTTTCCTTTGGGATCAGAAGGATGCTCGGGTGGTGAGGATTCAGGTGAAGGTTTGGGAATGCCAGAAAAGATCAAAGGAGGCTGGGCCACTGACACAGAGTCAGGCTTGTAGGTTGTAGATTTTTGGGTAATCATTGGTTTGAGGCTTTGAATGGCTTGAACAGGAGTCAGCTGGACTGAGGAAGCAGCTGAGGCAGAAGCAGGCAAAGCAGGAGGGATGATGACTGGCCTAGCACCAACATGCAAGAAGGGCAGCAGCAGATTTCTAAAATCCATAATAATTCCTCCTCCTCTTTCCATAGCAGAGATGAAATCATCTTTGTTCTCCATGAATTTCTCTAAGGCAGGAGTCAGTTCTCTCAGCTTGCTCACTTGTTCTTTGAAAGCTTGGGTGACTGGAGGGAGCTTCATGTGTTCCAACATTAGCTTGAAATGGTGTTCGAGTTGATGCTTGGTGAAAATTTTGGAGAAGTAGTAGTCCACTTTGATTTTTATGGCTTCTTGAGAGGCAGAGGCTTCTCTCATAAAATCTTGAACTATCTTCATGATTTCTCTGGCAGAATCCCTTGTAGAGAGCACCACTCGGCTTAACTCTGATGAGTCCCCAGAGCCACTGGTTGGAATAGAACCAATCTCCTCCTTCAATATTGCTCGAACTGAGTTCATATCAACTGATGGTTTGGAAGTGAGAGGGCCAAGAGAGAAGGAAACAGTTTCTTTAAAACTCTTTGACAAACCACTGATTAGGCTTTGAACTTGAGAGTCTTGTAATTTAACATGATCTTTCACTGAGGTTTTGAAACTTTCAAACACTGAGACAAACTGGCTGACTACACTCTTCACATAGGCTAGGTCCTTGTCAGCTTGAGACTTGGAGCTCATATAGGAATCCAAAGCAACAACTGATGTCTTTAGAGCTTCCAGATCAGCTTCGATTCTTGAAGACTGAGTCTGGCATTCTTTCACTTCTTCCAAAATCTCAGACATAAAGGAAGATAAATTACAGGCCAGAGATAGTTCGAAGGATCTCTCTAGAACATTCATTTCTTCATAAAAGCTTTCCTTCATCTCAGCAACTAAAGCACTGAATGATTCTTTTATCTCATTCTTCAAGGATTCAAGATCTGATTTGGAAACAAAATCACTTGAGACAACTGCAGCAGATCCCCTTGCTGAGGCCAAATTAACTACAGAAGTATTCATTATTGAATTAATTGAGGATGCAAGAGAGGTTTCCATTAGCTTCACTTCTTCAACAAAACTGGATTTGAGGTCCTCTTTCAGCTTACTCAAATCATGAAATCTGACTACATCATCTGGCAACAACTCAGCAGCAAGATCATAATTGGTCTTTGGTCTATCCACAGACATCTCATTGTCAGAATCTGGATAATCCAATCCACAGACTATAAACCCTGGGTCTTCTACCCAGTCTCCAAGCTCAACAGCTACTGTAACAGTTCCAAGCACAGACTGATGCTCCCCCTCAATGGGTGTATTCTCATGTATCACAACAGCCTTTGCTGCTGGCCGTTCTTCATCAGAATCTTCTACCACAAGTTCTACAGGTGTAGCATTTAGAAGATCTTCTGATACAGGTACAGCTTCTTCTCTATCTCTTTCTTCTTCAGCAGCAGGTATAGCTGAGTTTCCAATTAAGGGACTCATACTTAACCTACCAGAAGCAGGCGATTCAGATGCATTCTCCTTTTGCTCTTCTTCTTGGTGAGGTACAGACTGGTATTCCTCATAAGTAGGCAAAACTTCCTCTACTTTTCCTTTCCTAGAATAAACCAGTTCTGCAACAGGACTTGGGGGCAAGTCTGTATCTCCTCCAACATCCATAGGAGTTTCTTCTTCTTCTTCTTCTTCTGTCTCATCACTATAAGCAGGTTCCTCTTCATCAGGTCTTAGACTCGGATCTCTCATATCCTTTGGTCTTGAGGGATAATCCACAGGATTAAACCTATCATAGATTTTCTGATCATCACTGACCCATTCTCCCTTCCATGGGTTCCAGTTAATTTTCATATACTTGCAAACAGTCGAGGTGATGCAGAAATTGTTCTTGACTACAACTGTCTCATCCTGAGACTCAGCTATTTCTTTCACCTTTAGCATCACTGAAATCAGCTTGGCAAAGAACAAAGCATTGGTCTTTGACTTTGGTCTAATCATGTCTTCCATTTGAAGCATCAACAATCTGCACAGATTGACTTTTACACCATGTCGTAGCAAATGAAGAAGATAGATATCTTGATATCTCAGATTTGCAAAATCTCCTCTCCTCGGTATCAACACATGCTGAACAAATTTGAAAAGCAGTCTATTCTCTCCATCCATTTCAGCAGCTACCACTTGCCTTTGATTTCCATTACCAGTCAGTTCTTGTAAGGCGGTCTCATAATCAAAAATGTCACTACTAGGTGGCATTGCTCTTGATACATACCCAGAGACACCTTCATGTGGTACTTTTAAACTCTCAGCCCACTCAACTGAAGAAAAAGACATCTCTTTTCCATTTACAAAAGAGCTTACCCGATTCTCATTCTCAGACTTCTCAAAGGTTACAAACTCATAGAACTGCTTTACCAATTTCGGGTAGTATGGACCATTGTTATTCGAGAAACAATCCACCCATTTTTGGTCTTCCAGAATCTCGAGCACTAAGGATTTGCTAGGCAGTAGCCATTCCACGCACAGTTCCTTCTCGATTACTATATCTCTATTCTGCAAGTGAGGATTCACTGGTCGCCTTCCCGATCTAGTTTTGACTTCACTAACACTGTCTTTATGCTGTGTCTTCTGCTTCTTAGCATTTGGTTCTGCACTTTCATCTCTGATGATAGGAAGCTTGGTTTTTGCCATCGCGGGTTTAGGGTTCTTGGTCGATTTGGGTGCTAAGGTTTGAAGGTGAGAGATTTTGAGCTCGGTGAGGTAAGAAGTGGCTTAGACTTAGTTTTATCATTTAGGAATTCCAAATAAACGATTAAAATAGAGTAATAAAATAAAATAAAACGATTCGTATTCTTGGCGGCAGACAGAAGTTTTAAACTTTGCATCGGTGTGAGTTAATCATCGGTGAGAAAAACAAATCGGTGAGAGTTGTACATCGGTGAGAATTTCTACGTCGGTGAGAGACTTACATCGGTGAGCATTTTTACATCAGTGAGAATTTCCACGTCGGTGAGAATTTCTACGTCGGTGAGAAACTTACATCGGTGAGCATTTTCACATCAGTGAGAATTTCCACGTCGGTGAGAATTTCACATCAGTGAGAATTTTCACACCGGTTGTGATTAAACATTCCCAGTTCATGTCTTATGAAACTTAGCCTATCCGAACTTAAAGGTTTAGTGAAAATATCAGCCAATTGATGTTCAGTGCCAATAAATTCAAGAGAAATATCACCTTTTTGATAGTGAACTCTTAGGAAATGGTGTCTTACATGTATGTGTTTGGTTCTAGAGTGAGATACAGGATTCTTAGAGATGTTTATTGCACTGGTGTTATCACAGTTGATTGAAACATGTTTAAAAACGTATCCATAGTCCAAAAGAGTGTGTTTCATCCACAGAATTTGTGCACAGCAACTACCAGCAGCTATATATTCTGCTTCAGCAGTAGATAATGCAACCGAGTTCTGTTTCTTACTACACCAAGAAACTAAGGATTTTCCAAGCAAATGACATGTTCCTGATGTGCTTTTTCTATCTAACTTACAACCAGCAAAGTCAGCATCTGAATAACTCATTAACTCAAAGGATTGTCCTTTTGGGTAAAACAAACCTAAGTTAACCGTGTGTTTGAGATATTTAAAAATTCTTTTAACAGCAAGCAAATGAGATTCTTTTGGGTTAGCTTGAAATCTAGCACACATACACACACTAAACATAATATCAGGTCGACTAGCAGTAAGATAAAGTAAACTACCAATCATACCTCTGTAATTTGTTTGATCAACTGGTTTCCCAGTTTCATCTGCATCCAATTTACAGGTAGTACTCATAGGAGTTTCACTTTCCTTGATACTATTCAGACCAAAACGTTTTAAAAGATCCTTTGTATATTTACTCTGATTCAAAATAATACCATTTTCATTTTGAAATACTTGAAATCCAAGAAAGTACTTAAGCTCTCCCATTAAGCTCATTTCAAATTCATTTTGCATACTTTTTGAAAAATCAGTACATAAAGAGTGTTTAGAAGATCCAAAAATAATATCATCAACATATATTTGTACAACTAAAACATCTTTAGAAATTCTTTTAATGAAAAGAGTTGGATCAGCAATCCCTTTAGTAAAACCTTTTGAAATAAGGAAATTTCTAAGTCTATCATACCAAGCTCTTGGAGCTTGTTTTAAACCATACAAAGCTTTAGAAAGTTTAAAAACTTGATTTGGAAAATGGGGGTTAGCAAATCCAGGTGGTTGTTCTACAAAAACATCTTCAATTATAAAACCATTTAGAAATGCACTTTTTATATCCATTTGATATAACTTGAAATCCAGATGTGCAGCATATGCAAGTAAGATCCTAATGGCTTCTAGTCTAGCTACAGGTGCAAAAGTTTCCTCATAGTCTATGCCTTCTTCTTGACTATATCCTTGTGTAACTAGTCTAGCTTTGTTTCTAACTATATTTCCAGATTCATCTACTTTATTTCTAAAAACCCATTTTGTGCCTATTGTCAAAGTGTCCTTGGGTCTGTCAACTAATTCCCAGACTTTGTTTCTTTCAAACTGATTTAATTCTTCCTGCATAGCTATTACCCAGAATTCATCATTGATAGCATCATTGATATTTTTGGGTTCCAGCTGTGAAAGAAAGGCTTGGTGTTCAACCTGGTTTCTTAGAGAAGCTCTAGTTTGTGTTCCTCTATCAAGATTACCAACAACAGCTTCTAAAGGATGATTCTTTAGAATCCTCGTTGATCTAGTAAAGATTGGACTAGAAATTTCAGGTTCATCTATAGGTTCGGGTTCAACAGAAGCAGATTCTGGAGAAAGTCTAGAACTGGATACTTTTATAACAGGTTCTTTAGATTTATCATTAAGGTCCAGAATAGATAAGTCTTCTTCAAGATTTTCAAGAGAGGTTTTAGGCTCATGTGGATCAGTTTCATCAAATTTGATGTGAACAGATTCTTCCACACATTTGGTTTTCTTATTGAATACTCTATAGGCTTTACTTGAAATAGAGTAACCCAGAAAAATTCCTTCATCACTTTTGGAAGCAAACTTATCCAGATTATCTTTAGTATTCAGAATAAAGACTTTGCAACCAAAAACTTTAAAGTAATTAACCTTAGGCTTTCTATTGTTCCACAATTCATAAGGGGTTTTCTTAAGAACTGGTCTAATCAAGACTCTATTAATAACATAACAAGCTGTATTTACAGCTTCATCCCAAAAATAAATAGGCAGGTCATATTCATTGAGCATGGTTCTAGCAATTTCTTGAAGAGTTCGGTTTCTTCTTTCTACTACACCATTCTGTTGGGGTGTTCTAGGGGCAGAGAAGTTATGAGTATAGCCATTGTGTGAGCAATAAGATTCAAAATCTTGATTTTCAAACTCACGACCATGATCACTTCTCAGGGTCTTAATCTTGAGTCCACTAAGATTTTCTACAGACTTGGAGTATTTAACAAAGTAAGAACAAACTTCACTTTTGTGAGCTAGAAAATATACCCAAGTATATCTAGAAAAGTCATCTACAAGAACATAAACATAGTGCTTCCCATTTAAACTAGAAACTCTTGATGGTCCAAACAAATCCATGTGAACCAATTCAAGTGGTTGAGAAGTTGAAACTTCTTTCTTTGATTTAAAAGAAACTTTGTGTTGTTTTCTTTTTTGACAGGGGTTACACACTCTATCATTTGGGAATTCTAACTTAGGTAGGTCTCTAACTAGGTTTTTCCTAGAAAGTTTTCTAAGTGAGTGAATGTTGCAATGTCCTAATCTTCTGTGCCATAGCCAAGATTCTTTATGAAAAGCATTCAAACAATTAATATTCTGCTTAGCTAAAGAATTCAGATTAACAGCATAAACATTTTCATTTCTTAAGGCAGAAAATACCAAAACATTCTTAGAATCAAAAAATTTGCAAGAATCGTTTTCAAATTTAACATGAAAACCATCATCACATAACTGAGAAATACTTAATAAATTGTATTTAAGGCCATCAACAAATAAAACTTTAGAAATCAAAATTGAATCAGTGTTACCAATCTGGCCTAGGCCGATGATTTTCCCTTTTGAGTTATCACCAAAGGTGACAAAGCCTCCATCAACTTTTATTAAACTTTTGAAACAAGAGAAGTCTCCTGAAATATGTCTTGAACATCCACTGTCCAAGTACCATGTCTCTTTACAGGAGCTCTTTAAGCAAGTTCCCTACAAAACAGATTTAGATGGGAGATGATTTTGGTACCCAGATTTTCTTGGGTCCAGACAGGTTAGCCAATAACACTTTAGGTACCCATATTTGTCTAATGGGTATCATATAATTTATAGAATTGACATGCTTTGAAAGATAAACTTTATTAGATCCATAGCTATGTATATAACTGGTTGAAACATATGAAGTTCCAAAATTACCTTCATTCTGTCCAGATATAGAAATGAATCTAGTTTTAGCAATTTTCCTTTGTCCAGGTTGGTATACTATACCAGTAGTATATTTAGGTGCTACTTGCTTTCCTAGCATCTGTGTTAGAGTATTCTTGCCATTGGTGAACTTCTCTAAGTCTTTTCTAAGTTTCTCATTTGACAGTTTCAGTTCTGTATTTTCTTTTAACAGTTGAGCATTTTTCTCTTTTTCAATAGTAAGTTCGGCTTTAACTGTAGTGGTGAGAGCATGCTGTTTCTTTAATGACTTGTATTTATCCTTAAGTTCATTACATGTTTCTTCCAGCATATCACAGTATTCAAATAGTTCAGATTTAGACATGTTATCACCTTCAGAATCATCTCCAGAATAATATGAATTTGAAGCAGGAGTTTCAGCAGTTACCTCAGAAGTGTTTGCCATAAAGCACATGTTGGCTCGATTCCTTTTAGAGTCTGAAGATTCAGGTTCACTTGTGCTGTCTTCTGAAGCACTCCAAGTAGCCTTCATAGCTTTCTTAAACTTATTTTCCTTATATTCATATTTCTTTTTATACTTCAGCTTTGGACAGTCGGCTTTAATGTGTCCTTTTCTCTTGCACTCATAGCAGACAACATCATCTGACTTGTCATTCTTCTTCCAGTCCTTTTTCCATTTGCCTTGGTGATCATACTTACCCTTATAATTTGTTTTTCTGAAGAACTTCTTTTTCCTATAAAATTTCTTAAATCTTCTAGCAATGTGAGCCATCTCAGCATCACTGTCAGAATCACTTCCACTGTCTTCACAGCTTGAACTTTCAACTACAGCTTGATGTTTTTCCTTGTCCTTATTCTTTGAGGTTGAGGACTTGAAAGCAACAGACTTTCTTGCAGGTTCATTTTCTTCCTCTTTGTTCACTTTAAGCTCTTCTTCATACATCATCAGCTTGCCAATTAGTTCCTTGACAGGTAGAGCAGCTATGTCACATGATTCTCTGATTGAGACAGATGTGCCTCTCCATCTATCAGGTAGACATCTCAAAATTCTCATAATTTGTTCCTTCGATGAGACATCCTTTCCCAGCGAGATCATTGTATTGACAATTTCGTTGAACCTGAGATACATGTCAGAAATGGGTTCGTCAGGCTTCATTTTAAAATTATCATACTTGATAGTATAGGTGTTCAATCTCATTTCTTTAACAATAGTTGTTCCTTCATGAGAAACAGCTAAGGTATCCCAAATTTCAAAAGCAGTTTTACATGCAGAAATTCTATTAAACTCTTCATCTCCTAGAGCACAGTACAAGGCATTCATAGCTTTACAGTTGTTATTGTAAGCAGTCTTTGTAGGTTCATCCCAAGTAGATCTAGCAGTAGTAGGAATTTTGTATTCTGATTCAATAGCAGTCCAAATATCAAAACCTATGATTTCTAGATGGATTTTCATTTTCAGCTTCCACTAAGCATAATTAGTTCCATTGAAGAAAGGTGGCCGGTTAGTAGCAGCACCCTCAAGTCTATTTTCCATGATGAGAAAATTTTAAAGAGATAAAAAATTTAGAAATAACAGAAATTTTAAGAACTTTAAAATACAACTAAAATCACAGTTCAAAAGCAGAGTACTTTTAGAAAGTATTTTCAACCCCTTTGATACCAAGTGTTGGTCGGAGTGGTTTACTCAAGAGGGGGGTGAATTGAGTACCAATTAAAATTTCTATATTTAAAAGCAGTGTCTTAAAGACCCCCAAATAAAATAATAAATTAAATTGTAGTGAATTTATATTAATGTAGAGATTCTGTTAGGTTCTCAAGGGATTGATTAATTCCCAGTTAATCAACACATGAGTGTGTGATTATCTTTTGAAACTAACTTACTAATCTACACTTAACATAAACACTTGCTAATTTAATTATCAAAGTAACTTTAAAAACAGTATTGGTTTTAAAGTGATTAGCAGCGGATTAAAACTTTGAAATAGATGGCACAACAATGTAACCAAGAGGTTCAGTCTCAAGCCGATACTTAGTCCTCTCAAAAATTTATATAAAAATGATCCACACCCTGGATCGGGGTTCAACAGTTTACAACTGTCCAGGTCCAAGACCTCTACCACTGTTCTTCGTGGGAAACAGTACAACAGCAACCAGCTGTCCAGGTCACACACGACCTCTACCACAGTTCTTCGTGGGAAAGAAAGAATGATAGAGTTTTGTAAGGATTTACAGATCCTTTAGTTTGAGTACAGGAGACAGTGTATGTGTTAGATATAGCAGATAACACACACTGCTCGAAATGAATGGTAATAAATCACAGAACAAGAGATGTAGAGTTTAGAGATTGTTCTGGTGATTTTAGTATATCTCTGGACTCCTTTGAATTTGATTAGAAGTGAGTCTGAGTCCTCTTCTTGTTTCTATTGAGAAACAGAGTGTCGTATGCTCCAGGTTCACAGGTGGTGAGAATGTAGTCGATGAAGTTCTTCTTGTATGAACAGAACACTTCTCGAGTATGCTTGATTGTCTATGAGCTTCTCTGTGTTCCTCTTGTGCTTGTGTCGTTTTTGGTATATTGGATGCACCGCACTTTTCTAGTTTGCTTCTTGTTGTTTGTTTTCTTCACACATTCGTATCTTGTTCTGGTATGTAGTCTTCTCGTATTTATCTCCCATCAGGGGACAGAAAAGATTTCTTTTCAGCAGGTACGAGGTACGGGTTCCTGACATCCGACAACCTTTATCAGATATTTGACAAATCATTAAAATGTATGATATGACCGTTAGATAGATTAAATATAGGAAATAAAGAAATTCAAACAGTGAGTTGAGTGATCGGTAGGTAATCATCATCGGTAGCTTGAACATCGGTAGCTGGAACATCGGTAGCTTGAACATCGGTAGCTCGAACATCGGTAGCTTGAACATCGGTAGCTCGAACATCGGTAGCTCAATGTCATTAGTTGCTTTGACTCTATCGGTGGCTCTATGCGTCGGTTGGTACATGCATCGGTAGCTCCATGCGTTGGTGGGTACATGCATCGGTAGCTCCATGCGTCGGTAGGTACATGCATCGGTAGCTCCATGCGTCGGTAGCTGTGAGTCTATCGGTAGCTTCGTCCATCAGTGACTCTTATTCCATCGGTAGCTATTTATACTTACACTGGTAGCTCTACATTTGTATCGGTAGCTATATTTATAAGTACATCGGTAACTCTGTGTTATGTATATCGGTAGCTGTCTGTCGGTAGACTAAGTCTATCGGTAGCTGGTTACCGGTAGCTCTTTATCAGTAGCTATAGGCAGATTACTTATCTGTTTTATGCAGAACACATCCGATTGTGTTAGAATCAATTTATAACTTGTATGAACATGGATAAATGATGATTAACATATTCCAAAGACTTATTTTAAAAAGGTGTTATTGGTTTGATCATAGATTTAAAAGAATTAAAGTATAGATCAACAATACTTAACAATATCATAGAGAATGAAGACATAATTGGGATTTTCAACACAAATAAATACATGATTGATATTATCAAAACAGGTGAGGTCAACAGTCATCAAGATCATATAGATTGAATATCTCAATGTCCTCAAAGCATTATCATATTAATGATATACCTAATATCCATTGAAACTCCCTTAAAATTCACAATCAAGTCTTTAATCTAGGATTATATCAAATAAAACATAAGAGAGGTGAAACTGGAAAAACTGGAAGAAACTAAGAGAAAGAAGAAAATTGGGGAAGGGTGGGACACCGTTTGTTGTGCCTCCATTTTGTTGTGCATTCATCATTATACCACCATTACAGTGCCATAATTTTGGTGCCACCATTTCAGTGTACCACCGTAATGGTACCACCAACTCGATGATCCACTATCACAATGTCACTATTTTGGTGAATCTTGATTTTTGGGAAACTCTGAAAACAAACAATTACCACCCCCATGAACACCATAAGATCTATATTTTCCCAATGGAATGGCACAAGGAAATATGGTTCATTGCAAAAATAATTACATCCCACAAATATTTAATCCCCTTCTCAAGGGAGATAATCCATCAATTTCTATTTGACATACTAACCCCTCTATCTATTTTCAATTTAATTATTTGTTTTTATTGATCCTAAAATTTCAAATAAAAATACTATAATGATATGATAAGAATAATTATTATACAAGTATGTCACTATAATGATTTTATAATAATTAACCACCCTCGCATTTTCCATTATGAACAACAACAATGTGATTCGTACTTTCTGAAAACTATCATCTTGAAAGATAAATATTATATTTTACTTTACAAACATTTATATATTGATTTTTTTAAAGAAAAAATATGATATATATATATAACTAATATATATTATCAATATTTTTATTTTTGGAATAAAAAATAATTAAACACTGTTTTATGGAAATTTATAGATATCAATAAATTACTCTGTACTAGTTCATTATAATCATCATTTTCATAGAAGATGACTATGAATATCATGTAATTTAAATATAAAAATACAGTTACCTATTAAACACACATTTTAATATATTTTAGGCTTTTGTATTGATGAAACTTCTAGAAAAATGATGATCAACACCACTTTTATTATCCTCGATCAAAATTGTTATGATTATAAACACCCAATATTGAAAATAGAATACACTAATATAATACATGAAGTGAATCAATATTAATTAAAATTATAAAGGGAAATTTATATTAATATGTTTATGAAAAATGTAATTAATATTTAAAACATTATAGTACATGATTTTGGAAAAAATTATTGGAAATCAATGGTAAAGGTATAATAGTTGATACTCAACCGTCTTTTATTGAGTCATATAATTTCTTATTAAACTTGATTAATAAGAAAATCAATTTTGAATGATTCTATATCATTATATATATATTGAAAAGTGGTTTTAAAATAAAGAAAAAAATTCAATAATGGGTTCCATATCATTTATTTGTAAACAATGACATCATATTGAATATAGACTCATAATTATGACATTTAGAATTATGAATACAAAAATGTTTTCAAAAAAGTAATTTCATGATTTTGTGTTAAATAATTTAAAATGATATGAAATTAATATCAGTTGGCTTCATTTTCAAAAATTTATATTATTTTTTTATATTATTTTTATAGGTGATACTTTTCTTGATATCAAATGATTTAATCCACAATGTTATTTTACAGTATTTAGATGTTTTATGTAAACCATTTTATTTCCACGATTTCTTTATTAAAATATAATTATTTATATTTTGAAATATAGTAAAACATAATTTATTTTTATATAATATTTATTATATGATAATTGAATTATATTAAAGTGGAACTCATAAGTATTGATGGTGATGGTTGAGGTCTTTTATAACCCTTTAATGGTTAGATTAAAAGTTTATATCTGATGAGAGAAATATTCACAAATACAATTTTTATTTATAATAAAAATGGATACTAATTGTGTGGATCATTATATTATTGTTACCAATACTAAAATATACATCCATTTTCAATGATATTTTGCATTTTTCTCTTATTATCTCATGTTTTGGCTCCTAAATTTATTTTTCCGTATGTTATTTTTTATTGATTTGTTAAATGATTTTATTAATTAAAATATTATTCTCTCATGATTCATGATTTAAATTTAATTTTTTTAATCCTTGGTATATGTTTTATGATTCCATATTGAACATGTGTATATTAATTTTCCTATTACATATACATTTAATATCACATATGTATATTGTTTATAACTACTGATGATATGATATTTCTCTTATAATCAAGTATTTTATGAACCCCTATATGTTTAAATTTTTATTCACCCCTTTATTCTAATTTAATATCACCCCATTATTTTTGTTTTAATTCCTCACATTCTGATGATGAGCCTTACTAATGATATTTCTAGATAATTTAAGAGTATGGATCTATTTTGGAGAATTTATATCATGTGTTTGATATTAGATGATTATATATCATGTCTACAAATAAACTGATGTTATCTATCCTTCAAATATTATTAATTTTGAAATATAATTCTAATATACTATAAAATATATAAAATAAAAGATATTTTAGCTTAGGTATCTATAGTATGTATGAATTTAATGTACTATTAAATTACAATAACTAAGATACTATTATTATAATTATGGTTAGATAACCATAGAAGATAAATTTCAAGATGATTGTATGTACAAGATTAAATCCTAAAATATTATTATTGTTTTGAGTATGATTATTTCATAATAAATATATTTATCTCTAGATACTTCAATGTGGATGCAGCCTCTCTAATATTTTAACTTAGAAGTATTAATATTTTAGTTAGTTTATTAGGTATTAACTCAACCATGGTCTAGTGCATCAAAAACAACACTAAATTAAAACCAACTTATACCATCTAGTGAAAATTGATTTCAATGGTGTCAAGCTACAATAGATTTTTAATGGATTAATTTACAAGTTACACTGAGAGATTAGGTTAATTGGTATGATAAAATGATATTTAATTGTTAACATATAATGATATATATTGAAATAAATAAATTATAAAATAACTCGAAACTGTCAATAAATATTCTATTAAATGGTTGAATTCTTTTATTTAATATTCCCTAATGATGATAATTGTTCATCACTCATGTAATCAAAAATTTTGATTTTATTAATGACTGGAACCAGAAAGAATCAGGTTATCAATGGAAATAAAGAAAAATGTAATGGTTTCACAAATAAAAAACTCAATGGAATGGGATAATGTTTCTAAGAACATATATAAATACACACTCAAATATATTTATAAAATAATAAAAAAAACTAAATTTAGATCATGAACAACGCAAGGAGGTAGAAACATATTATTGAGTATTTTATGGGGTAATTTCTTCTTTTTTGAATGTAACATCTAATCATATTATCACTGATAAATAGATAAATATGTTAAAAATGTAATTTTCCATTCTCTATTGCATTGAATATTAGAAGTAAATTTTGTATTTTTATTATATGGAAAACTAATATTCCTAATGATGAATTCTAATTTAAAATTTAATGAAAAAGGATGAATTTTACTCATTGGGATTCTATTATTTTAAAATGTATTATTTACAAAGAACATTACTCTACATTAATAAATGATAATGGAAATGGAATTAATGGTTATTAAATAAATGCAAGGTGGATATTTTGGCATATATGAATAAAAACTCATTAGACATGAATGGTAAACCTATGGTTTTAAATATGATAAATTAAGTAAAATTGGTCATTTTTTCAGTGGATTAAATTATTGTCTTCAAAAGATATTGTACATAATATAAAGTATTATTTATAATGATATTTTTCATGAGGAACTTATATTGGAAATGGAATATGTGGTTTCTCTAGGATTTGGAGTGTAAAAGTAAGGAATAATATAATGAGGGCTCAAATAGTAAGTGACATACATGGGAAATTTTCAACCATACATGCCATGATTTTGGGTGGAAGAACTCGAGTAATTTTTGTAATGGATTTGGGATGTTTTTCAACTATGTAAAAGAATATTACTAAGACCAAAAATTTCGATTTATGTAATGAAATCTACATAACATGGTATTGAAGGGGAATGACTTAGTGAATGTTCTACATGCATATAATACTTCAAGTGAATGGAGATTAGACATTGTGAAAATAAATTCCAAAAAACTACGGATAATGAATAAATTAGTCCAAAGAAAAATCACAATTAAAGAGAATAATTAAAGGAATTCCGAATAACTACATCTTTGAAAAAACATGATATCAATTTTATCTGATGTACAATTACTCTAATTTCATTACTTTAAAGTACGTTATTCTAAACAGGCTGACAAAAAGAATTTATATAAAACATTATTTCTATGAATGTGGAATTAAAAACTCAAGTCGTACAAATAAAACTATTATAGAAAACCCCTAATTTATGAACAATCACTTATAATATTTATAAACATTCTCCTATTTTTATGGGAGGGAGGTTATATCCTTAAACTCTAATTCCTCTACAAAGAGATGAATTTTATTTGTTCTTTGGTATGGATTGACTATTGCTAAATATATCCGATTTAAAATTCTATAAAGTTAGATATCATTTAATATTCCATTTAATTTAATGGTCAATCCTCAACATAAGGATGAGATCCACCCAAAATAATGTTCTATAATATTGATTGAGATACCCATAAATGTGGGAATAATGAAAAAAATGATCAATGTGGAAGTCTAAATTGATGGGAATTTTATTATATGATAATACTATTATGTTTTTCTAAAATAACTTCATGTTATACCCTAGAGAAGAGGGTTGAGTTCTACTTCATGATTATAATAGATGTATGCTATATAGAATGTCTCTCATAGAATTAGAGGAATTAAATAAAAACTAGTGGATAATCAGGAAAAATGTTTTATCCACATCATCAATTCACCACGAATAGAAACATTCTTATTTTTAATGAATAATTATAGATTAATTTGAATTTTCATTGATTTTCAGGATCTTAACTTGATAACAATAACAAATAAATATTTTTACCCCTTATTGACATCATATTCAATCAACACAGAGAATATTAATAATTCAAAAACATTGAGCATTGATCAGAATTCAATTACTTAATGAAAAAAGAGGAGGATATAATATCTTTATCTTTTAAGAGAACACTTTATTTGATATCATGTAAAACAAGTAACACTAATCTTAAAAAAAATCATGAAATATTACTATTTTGAAGTTATGGTTATAACTTATCCATTATAATTAGAGAGTATGAATATGCTTAACTAAATTATTAAATATATATTTTGTCCAAACTGAATAAAATTTAATGATCAATTCTTATAATATAAGAACTGAATTTCTTAATAAAGTCATTTTGTGATTCAATAATTATTTATCTAAAAAATGGTTCAAATTTTTTCAATGATTCTTATAATAAATCTAATTTTTTTATAAATTTATTTTGATACAAATGATATATTTTGATATATCACCTTTCTAAATTATGTTAGGATGAATTTATATAAATTGTTTGAAATGATTGATTTCTCTGATATAGTGAAAAATACAGATTACATTGATAAATATGTTTTTTTCATGTTTTTACAAAAAATTATTTTTATTTATATATTAATATTAATTGGTTATTATTATCACATATAATACAATTTTTGACATAGTAATAAATTATATACATTAATATGATATAAAAACATTCTCAGTCCTCAAAGTCATTTTTTCCTGGAAAACGATTGTCATCACATTTTTCAGTATTAATTTAAAATTAAATTACAACACCTAAGAAACGTTTCTCTTAAAAAATTGTTTCAATATATGGAATCATGAGTTATAATTTTTTCAAATTGTTCCCCTTAATTTTTCGTCACTTTTCTATGATAAAGGTAAAATGGGTCATTTATCATTAGAATATATGTTAAATGGAATTAAATATATTAAATGAATTTCTATTATTAAATTATAAGAATCATTTTAATCTATAATCACAATAAAAAAATTAAACATTATTTTATTTCTATTTTATTTAGATCTTTAAAATATTTATGTAAAATATTTTGTAAAAAATTCAACTTTCTTGATTTCAATATCTTATTTATTTTTTTACATTGTTAAAAAAAACACATGTTCAGTTATAAATTTTTATATTGAATATAAATGAAATATTTTGTCATGGTAATTTATTTTTAATTTTAAGAGAAAAAAATTTACCTTTAGAATTTTAGGGATCAAAAAAATATTTATTGTGAAAAAAGTAGAAATATCAATAATTTATTTTGAAAAAACTAAATGCAATTATACTTGGGGGAATTAAAGGAGCCAATAAATTTAGAAGATAAATATAAGATAATAAAGGTTTTTAAAAGGTATATATTTTAATTAATTTTATATCATGTTGTTCTCAATATCCAAATTGGTGAATAGTTCTTAAAATGAAATTATTTATTTATTTGTTATTTATAAAGTAATAAGTCTTTTTAAAAAAATTAATGAGAAAATTTAAAATTTTGAATGGCCTAAAATTTTATAAATGTATATTTATGAGAAAAATATTACTTATTAGTAAAATTATAACTGATTAATATTATTAAATTCACTAACCTAGTAAACATTCATAATGTATAACTAAGGGATTTAATAAAAAAATGAATTAAAATGATATACAAATATATCTACATTTGTTTTGTGGATATATTAACAAATTATCCTAAATATATTATAATTTATTACATTTTTACCCATTTTACATGATTTATACATGTAATATATTATGATATTTTATTTACTTCAAAACTATAGATTATTGATATTTTATAAAAAATTTCATATAAATACTATATTATTAAACGAGAATGTGATATGGTTTATGAAATCACCCACTATTAATTTAATTGTAATTTATACGATTATTTTAACATTAATTGCCCCTAGAGGTTAAAAATCATTAATATAATGGTACTTGTTCAAATGGATAACATGATATTATAATAATGAGGTAAGGATGTAAACATCACCAAATATTTCCAAATTTTAATTTTCAATGCTATTTCAATTAATAATAATCCAATCATCGAATTAATTTATTTTTCATCCATTTTTATATGAAAATTAATTTATATTAATTTAATACATTTATATATTCCATGAATTCTACTCCCATGATTTATAAAGCGGCGCCCCATGTCCTTTCCCATACACATGAAAACATTCTTTTGGTTAGAAAATAATAACCCAAATCCATTAATAATTTGTCTACCCTTTTCCACAGGATATATTTTAGTTGGAATACCAATTTTAGAGGGAATAAGGTGTAAATTAAATTAGGGTTTTTAGAATATATATTTATTTAAATATATTTTTTATTAATCATTCCACCTCTTATAAATATTATTAAATGATGATAAATTAATAAAAAAATTATTAATCATACTAAAATGTTTTTAGGTTCATAGAATAAACTATATAATTCTAATAATGCATAAAATTGGAAATGAAACTAGTTTTCTCATTTAAAACAGGCTACCTCCCAGTGAACCAGTGTTATTATTTTTCGATCACTTCCCATCACAAATAATTTTAATGATGGATTTTATGTGTAAATAATAATCATGAAATATTTTTCAGTATTTAATGATTGTATACCATCTAAATTATTAACATTCCATCCAATTAAAAAATTTACACCATTCAAGTGTATGTGTGGCTAACGACCTTAATAATGTGATGTGAATATATTTGAAGGACAACATAACCTGACTAATATATACTGTATAATTAAATATTGAGTATGATATTTATGGTATAATTATAATTTTCGAAATACTAAATGAATTTTAATTTATTTTAATGATGTTAATTGATTGGTGGAAATGTTAATCATACATTCATACATTATAATATCTTGATGATTATGACATAATTTTTATTTCCAAACAATATTTCATAGTTTTTTTAATATTATTATTTAATTATCGAATTATATAATTACATCAAGATTATTATTATTAGTATGACTGAAAAATTACCTCTTTTACCATGATAATCATAATGATTTTACTATTGGATTGTTAACTGTACATCCAAAAAAACATAACGTAGACATAATAAATAATGTAATTAAAAATGGGACTAAAATGAATGAAATAAATATTTTAAGTATAAATCATTAATAATATAAATTGGTTTTTATGATATATAATAATTGATATGTGTTTCTTATACATGCCTTAATGAAAACATGGAATGTATGATCCCTAGCTAAGGGATTTTGACATAATTCCAACTTACTAAAGATTTATATAATTACATAGATAGTTTAATTTATATGTTATATAAACCAACATTTTAAATATTATATAATTATACCTTAGTAATTAATAAAATTTTAGGATTAACATATAATTATTTCCTTTATGGGTATGTCCTTCAATGTTACAAAGTGGAAATTGTTTCATAAAACAATTTTTCTTTTCATTTTGGTATTTTAGTTATTTATTAATTATATTAAATCAAGAATTTGTGGGAAATAGATGTTAACATATATATTTTTCTTTAATATTTTTTGTGCATTTAAAAAATTTATTTATAATTTCCTCATTTATTAATTATCAATTCTATGATATGATATTTGTAACAGTTATTTATCTCAATTTGTTTTTCATTGCGAAATATGGTTAAATTATTCATGTAACTAGATTTTTGAGGTGTATATAATTCCACTCTCACATGTTATATCACTTATCTTCTTATATTCCTGGTATTTAATGATTCTTTTGATGTAATTTGTTTATGTGGTTCAAATCAAAATGTTACCATTGTGTTTTGGGGTTATTAGTTCAGTCCATTTTAATCATAATTGTTATTGATTGAATTTATATTGAAGAAATTATATCATAATTATTTGATAGACCCATTTATTTTTTCTTATACTTAAGATGATTCATGAATTTTTAAATTATGTAATAGTTTTAACTCTTTAGTTGTTAAAATAATGCATAAATTGTTCTAAGAAACATATATCTTATTTTTCCATTTTCGGTCAGAAAACTTTTTTCATCCATATACATGTCTTAAAAAATGTTATAAATTTTATAATATTATTAATTTATACTTTCAATTAATTTTTATACATTTTTTAATTTCTTAAAAAATGATTTATAAAGAATTATCTATTGAATTTGTAAAAGACTTAATTTCTTTACAGAAGGTGTGAATGTAATATTTGTTTTAACAATTAAAAAATGAATATAATTTCACCCTATCATGACCACACAATGATTTGAAGACTCTATTACACGATTTTATTTTTTTTATAGTAATATAAATTTACAATTATTTGTGAGAATTATTTTTTTTAATGGTTCTTTTCAATGTGGAATGTTTATTTTCTTGATGAATTTTTAAACTATATTTTAATGGTATTTCAATTCTTCAATGAAAAAAACCCTTAATGTTAATTATGATAGAATGGGGATTTTTATTTATATCATCCTAATTATTTATTTGGAAGGATTATAATTCTTTCAAACAGACTTCCCTAGAAACTATTTCTTTTCCACTGTTTAATCTTGTTGTTATTGAAATAATTTATGTTTTATTTACTTTTAAAATGAAATGAATTGTCTATATACATTACTCATGTTGTGGTTCATGGATATTATTTATGATGATGGTTGGTTATGTTATACACTGAGGTTTGGTGGTCCCATTATAATCTACAGATAGGGGGTTCTATAATAATCCATTTCCATGTGGGTCCATTATATCCCTCCAATCCGTTAGTCAATGATTACGTTCTCTGGATGATAATGTTGAAATTTTTGCATCTTGATTATTCCCCAAATAATGTTTCTTTTAAGAGATCTATTAAGATAATGTGATATGATACCAAAAAATAATTCTTATGCATTCTATGATTTTTTTACTTCCTTTTATCAATAATGACTTTATATGGCATATTATTATTGATTTTCATGAATTTTTACATTGATAAATATTTATGAAATGTAAATTATTTTGAAATAAATTTCAATGGTTATGAATTATCTTTTGATATGCTCGTGAAAAATGATTATATCATTTTATCATTATTCATATCTTATTTTCATTATGGAAATTCAATTTAACATTTATATTATTACTATTATTGAGTTCTTGAGATCATCCTTTCTATTTAATCCATATATCAATGTTCTGAAAAAACATTTTTTGTTTTATATGTAGATGTGTGCCACCAAATGTTGTGAATTTATTAAGATATGATTTTTATTTTTATTAACCCTTTTTTTATGTATCAAATTTTTTATCAGTGTTTTTCCAAATTTGATCAAACAATAATCCAAAAAGTTAAATGATTTGTAATAGATTGAATATTTTCTTTTCAATTTTAATGATATGGATAGCTAATATTATATTAAGTAAACCAATGTCAGTCCATAAATTAAATGATTAAGTTGTTAGCACTAAATACATGATTTCAGGTCAATGGATGTTAAAATTATTATTAATTAATGGTTTAGGTAACTATAGAGATTATAAATTTTTATGTTTAGGATTATATTATACTTATTGATATCATCGAGAGATTATCTGTTTAACATTGATAATAATTTCAAAGGACTATATACTCCTTATATGGTTTTATGTGATGGGATTTGGAGGTGATTAATTATATTTTTTGAATATTTTTATTATATGATGTTGATATAACACATTGGTTTAAAAAATTGAATTATTTCAAAATAATTATATTGCATTTTTATTGATGTAAGATAAATGTTATGAGATAAATATTGAGGTAAAAAAATTATGTAATATAGAATTTAAATAGTTTAACTATTTTTTTATTGTATCAATGATATAATGATATATTCTATGTTTTATGAGAATTATATAACAACTAATTATTATTATGTTAAAATTTTGGTTTTAAATTTTTTAACACATGTTATATGGAATCGATACCTTAGAAATTTGTTCAATAAAAAGGATATAATTTTTTTAGAAATTTATTTATGGATATATGACTTTGGAATAAAAATTTATTTTGATTAATATCATATTGATTTTCTAGTAATAATATTAAATTTATTTTTTTTTATTTTTTTTTCAAAATAAAAAATGTTTCATAGAAACAATTACAAATTTTATGGGTTTTTGTAATTACCAATACTTTTAACGATGTTCATAATTTTATGGGAATATAGTAGGAATCATATTATTATGGTTTTATTAAATGGATAACACATAGAACATGAGACAACTGATCACATATAGAGTGGCGTAAGGGTATGTACTTAATATTGAAGGGAAATAAGGTTGTAGTACTTACCAATGGAACTCATGATTTTCGGGTTCGTATGATTATTTTACTTCAATGATAATATAGATAATAAATATTTTTATTTTTTGAACATATCACTACTGGAAAATGGACCTATCCCCAAAATTTTCTCCAAAACCGTGGGGATAGACCCCCTTATACCCACGGTTTTTGAAAACCGTGGGTATAGGTGAATTTTCAAGATCTATACCCACGGTTTTCCAAAACCGTGGGTATGGGGGGGGGGGGGGTCTATCCCCACGATTTTCCAATACCGTGGGGATAGGTCTTGAAAAGTGACCTACAGCCACGGTTGTCCAAATCTATGGGTATAGGGATACCTATCCCCACGGTTTTGGGGAAAACCATTGGGATAGGTCTGGGATAAAATACCTATACCCACGGTTATGAAAAACCACGGGTATAGGTCACTTTTGTGTGCGTGGGAAATCTTTTTTCCGTGGGAAGGAAATTTTTCTTGGAAGGAACACTATAACCGCGGTTCTTCCCTCTATATCCACGGTTTTTAAAACTATATTTAACTATATATATATATATATACATATAGGTGATGTTAGGGTAGTGGTTAGATGTGGTGTTTGCAGCGAAGACGTTGCGGGATCGAAACTCGGCGCCCTCATTATTGTAGGACCTATACCCACGGTTTTGAAATCGTGGGTATAGGCCATTGACACCATGGAAATTGACTATATTTCGGTGACATGGTGGCACGACACCTATACCCACAGTTTTGGAAAACCGTGTGTATAGGCTGGGGACCTATACCGACGCCATTCGAGCCCACGGTTCCCAAAACCGTGGGTATAGGCTATACCGACGGTTTTGGGGGATATACCCATGGTTTTGAACCGTGGGTATAAGACATTTTTTCAGTAGTTTATGGTTTAATGTATAGAATATAATGATATTTAATGGTGATTTCGTGACAATGACATTAATTTTACTTGGTTGAAATACCAAAAATAATTAGTCAATATTATATGAATAAAACTACAATAATATTACCAGATTTAATTTGGGGAAAAAGAATTAATTTTATTTTAGAAGTATATATAAGTTGGATTTTTGGTGATTTAATTTATTAATGGTAATGATTACATTATCTTGTATATTATTTGATTAGTGAATAATTGTTTTATGAAACTTTAGGTTATAAATATGATATTTAAGGATAAATATTAAATTTTTCTTGGAATAATATGGGACAAAATAATTCTAATATTTTGGGTTCAACCATATTCAACAATATTTTGATGAATTACATGTATTGTTATTTATGGAATGATGTATTTGAAATTTTGTTATTAATATTGTGTGTGGGATATTGATTTAGTCAATCTTCATATGAATGTTCATACATTATGTGAATTATCATACATTTTTCATACCATTTTTTCGGAAATATTTTAAAAACAAGATGAATAAAATGGTATCTTATTTAAGATAATTTGTGTTTCTAATGAAAGATCATTTTTTCCCACAGATATAATATTATGATTTAGATTGCGTTTAATCAATCACATTGGATACAATATCATCAAACAGTTTTCATCAGGTTCTTTTCAGGGAACCAAAAACACCCAACACCTCCCATATCCATGAGAACTCATCGAAATACTTTCTAAAAATAGGGAATCATTACAGATATCATAAAGTAACACATAAGAACTCAAATTAGTTGAGAGTATGGGAAGTCGGGATTATCAATCCTTTTTCGGTGCAACTGTTTTCTATTATGAGACTCATTTATAGATTTATGTTTTTTCACCAATCCATTGATCTTTAAGAAGTATGTATACATGGATAAACCTATTTTAACACTAAATTATGAAAAACATAGGTTCAAAATCACCTATATGTATTAAAGGATCTCCCCTGATAGGGATATCTATGTGTATCCTGGGCTCTCCATTAATGAGACCAATTTATTTAAGAATAATATATTCCTTTTAAGATTATTAGGATGATGATGATTTTAATCCACGTGGTGATGAACTCTAGATTTCCCTATCATCTAGGGAGAAATAAATTTTTTCCCATCAGACTGAAACCCATATAATGGGATCCAAAATATCCTCATGAAAGGAATCCAAACCCACATAGTTCAGTGGAATAAAATAGGGAAAATCACTTTTTATGGTCATGTATCAAGGACCCAACCACTCCATTTAACCTAATGTGTCAAGGTAGTCAATTTGAACGGTACCAGGTCAAATTTGGTGTAAAAAATACAACAATGCATCCTAAAGGACCTATAATACATGTGGTCTCCCATGTCGATATGACCATACTAGGAATGTCCCTAGGAGAACATTATAGTTAATTTTGTTTCTAGATTTGGATCTCATTGAGGCCTCATATTCATCATTGATTGTTGGGTATAAAATAAAACATAGATTGGTATGTTGGGGATCACGCATTTTAGGTGGGCTAGAGGGTCATGTAGTTACGATAATGCGTGGGATCTTCCATGTTGAATAGATGTTGGGTTTTACATCTATAGATAAATCCTATTATAGTTGATATGAATATAGATTTGAAAAAATAAGAGAACAACATGGATAAATTTTTGTGCTTACTATAGCGACCCTAGAATTTTACATAAAAAATTACTTTATTTTAAGTATAATAATATATCAGAAAACAAGCCAAGTAACATGATGTCTAATATAATTGAAGAATATGTACATAAAATTGAAAACATGTTACTAGAGAAACACATCTTTAAATAATCTCCATAATGGGATCATGACGTCTGTTTAGCCCTTACATTTGAAATAAAACCCTATGGATTACATGAACAAAGGGATGAGCTAAAATCCTTGTAAGGGAATAAAATATAAGAATAATGTTTTAGCACATTGGTTACAGATATTGAAATAATGATATAAAAAGGAATGGAATGTATAGATACATATCATATAAACTTGGGGTATTATAAAAATGAATTCATAGTAATGTGGAAGAAACATAAGGCATGAATTTAGCATGATTCAAATCTCTTTTCACATAAAAGTGAACATGTTAAGGATAACTACCAAGACCATTTCACATGGTAGCATGAGTTAAGGATGACTGCCTAGACCGTTGCACATAACATCTCATGAGACTAACTATACCCAATGCATTAGAGCATTTTCTGGGTGCACCCATCTTATCATGTTCATGATTATTCCTTCCACATATAAAAGTATATATAATCAATCATAAACAAAAGAAAACCCCTAGATATAAATTGGTATCATAATCATGTCATAAATCATAATTAATGGGTGTATCATAAAAGTGTCGATGAAAGAAATGATCTAGATAATAAATGGGTATTAATAATTTAAAATAGGCATATATCATAGAATGTTTTGTAGAATAGAATTAAAAACATATAAAATTTTATTTAATAATTATTATCATTCAATGAATTTAGTGTGGTTTTAAGGAAAACACTAACTAGCATTGAAAATAAAAAACGGAATAATATTTTATAAAAACCACAATGTGATCCAAGAAGGTTATAATAAAAAAATTGTTTTATTAAAACAATGGTCTCATAGAAAATATGTTAGAGTGAACAAAAAAATAGGTTCATATTCGGGAAGTTCCCTTAAAACAGGTTTTCTTATTAGAGAGTATTGAGAATGGAATCATTTAAAAACATGTATATCCTTAAAAGAGAATGATATGAGTTTGAAGAGTATCTAAAGAATTTATAGGATGTAAATAAACATTTTTAATATCTTTACTTTAGAAGAAATAAATATAGAACAAACCAAATGGATAAAAAAAGTTCTGGTAGAATCTCTTATGGAATATCGGCTTGGTATCATGTGTACATTGGAAAAATTTATGAGAGATAAAGGGACCTATAATTTTTTTTAAATCCTTGGGTATGTATGGGGGATGTGGAAATCCATACCATATCATTAGTAACTATATATAAAGTACATAACATAGAGGACATTCTTGAATAAAATTAAGAAAAAGAGGATCACATACCTTAAGTTTTATGGAATCTTTCTCATGATCTTAATGACCTGAATAATAAATTAAGGTTCATTAATTTATAATTCCAGAACTTACACTACATGTTTTTGATTTCTTATAACATTATTATGTTCATCCATGTTCTTTTTTAGGAGTGAAGTTGTTAAATTTTATTAGTTGGGATCATTTTTTTCCATGGATTTTAATTATTAGTTCATTTATAATCATGTTTAGATAAACATTTATGATGAACATGGTTGTCCAAAATTGACATTATATGAAATTAGTGAACATACATAAGAATAAATAGTAATAAAATTAATTTTTTATTTGGATCAAAGTTGAATCATTATATAAAACGTTAATGATAAATTCTTGGATTAATTTGGAGATTTTTCTCATAATTTACTTGGTTTGTATTATTAATTTACATCATGTGTGAAAAATGGTTATAGAATAAAAAATAAGATAAAATACATGTTTAATAGTTTGTCTCAACCATAAAAATGGTTTCATGACAATAATATAGTATGTTTATAGTAATTTATAACTTCTCATCATAGAATGTGATAAATTAACACATCTTGGATGAGGTTTTCCATTCTTTCGTAAAAGAGAAGGGGAAAGTGGAGAAGATAATAAAATAACCCATTAGTATAAAAATATTCCAGAGACTTTATGGAACTGATTTTTTATTCCATTTTGATGAAGGTAGTTTCAAAAAGAAATGATAATAAAGCAACATAAAATTAAAATTAATCAGGAGAGGAATTTACCACTTCATTTAAGCATCCTTGAGAGCCTCTTAAGGGGAAGGGATTTAGTATTTTGTGGAGAGAAGGGGAGATGGACATGGTGTATCATATTGGGGAGATATTTAAGAATAATATATAGATGTACCAAGGCATGATGGATGTGAAGAATAGATGAGAGTGTGTGCGGTTTTCATGGTTGAGGGGGGGAGAGAGTTTTCCATATATTTTAATCATTAGTCTATTATTTTTCAATATGACAAGAAATAGTGATGATTAGATGACCAAAAATAGTAATACGTGCATGTGAAATATAACTAAGGTTTCTTATATTATGTATGATGCTCCAAATAATCCATTTAGCTTGTAATGTATAGATATAATAAATTACAGTATTTCACTATTCATAAAAAAACATGTATTTTAGAAAAATCCCAACAAAACACTCTAACCATTTTCCTACGTGTAGAATCAAAAAATAAATTACATTTCATAAAGAACAATTTTATAATAATGTGTAATTTTATTTTTAATTAAAATCATAATTTACATGAAAAGTACAGATTTTAAAACTATGACAGACTTTTTAATACATTCAAAAATTACTTAAGGTCTTATATAATTATCTTAAAACAAAAAGACATAAAATGGTTAATTTAATAACACCTATTAGAAAGATACATTTTATTTTAAATTAATTAATTAAATTTAATTAATTAGTTTTGACTTGAAAAAATACCAATACTTTTACTATGGTCTTATTATCAATTATATGATACCTATATTTTATTTGTAAATTAATGGGTGAGATTAATATTCTTTTTTATTATTTATTATTTATAAGGTTCATATTAATATTAATAAGGGCTAGTTACTTTTCATCAGAAATTATGTTTTTCATATCAGACTCCAAACATCTTTCTTATCACAACTGTTTATATCAGATTTCCAAAATTCAAATCAAAGAAGTGACAATATTATGTTTAAATGTCACATTTTACTTAGTAGTTCATTGTTCTGTGATTTTATGTGATTATATGACTTAATTATAAGAAGGAATTATTCATTGATAAAACATTAGGTCATTACATTATTCCCCCCTTATAAAATTTCTCCCCTGATTTTTTTACATTCTATCCATTAACATGTGCTTTTTCTTTTCCTTCATTGCCTCCAATTGTTCTCATGTTGCATCTTTATACATTTGGTTCGTCAACCTTACATTGAATAGATGAGTAGTCTGATTATGTAAATATTTGTCTCTATGATCCTATATCATCACTGGATCCTCCTCATAAGAAGGACTATTCTCCAAATCTACCACCTATGAAGAGAGTACATGTGAATGATCTTGTGTATACCTCTTTGCGAACTATACCTGAAATACATAGCATAATTTTTACATGGTAGGTGTAAATTCTATTCAATAGGCCATAGATCTAACCCAACCAAGACTCTCAAAGGGGCCAATGTACCATGGAAAAAACATTCCTTACTTCCCAAACCTCATTAATTTTATCCATAGAGATATGCATAGAAATTCCATGTCTCTATGTTTAACCTCAAGGTCTCATTGATGATTTTCTCTATCACTCTTTTGTTGAATTCGGGCTTTCTTGATGTTTTGATAAATGTTTTCCACCTTCTCCGCCATTTGTTCAACCATTTTAGTCCTAGTATCTTACACTCACCGGATTCATCCCAACAGACTAGTGTTCTACACTATTTCCCATAATGGGCTTCATAGGGTGCCATTATGATTATTGAGTGGAATCTATTGTTGTAGGGTGATTTTATTAGAGCAAGATGTTGGTCCCATCCTTATTTGATGTCAATAGAACATTATCTCAACATATCTTCTAGTTTCAAAATAGTTCGATCAGATTGACCATCATTTTGATGATGATAGACCAAAATGATGTTCAGTTTTGTGTGTATCCCATGTTAAAGACTTTCCCACAACATCGAGATGAATCTCATATATTTATTAGATAAAATAGATATTAGTAATCCATACAGCCTTACCACTCATTTGATATATATCCATTCACATTGATACAATGTGATGTCCTCTCAAATTAATTTAAAGTGAGATGTCTTTGTAAGATGATACATAATGACCCATATAACATTGTTTTATATGAATGTTCCTTGTATTCTAGTGATAGTGTACATGGTGATGTTCTACCACCTATATGTTTTTAATGTTAGTGGCTTAATCACCCCCTCAGACATCCATCTACCAGAAATCACCTGTTTACATTCTATATATGTATACTTAGAAATCTCCTTCTTCATATTGTTCCACAAAAAGTTCTCTCAGAGATCTCAATACATATTTGTACTCCCCAGGGGAATAGAGAAGGTTGTGCTTTAAGTGTCATTAAAATTACCATTATTTATCTATGGATTAGATTGTACATATTATCAAGACAAAAATGTTACAACTATTTCCTCATCAATCAGGAAAATAGAGGATTTCCCACTTCTAATGGCTTCCACCTTTTACTAAATTTACACATGTTTTCATTGATTATCATTTATTTTCTCTATGAGGGATGGTTGAGTAATCATTAGATATTGGATTGATTATTTTACTCCCTCAATTATTACCATGAAAATCCTCTAAAAATGTATGAATATTATATCGTTTTCAATTATCATCATTGATAGAGATGCAGAATCGTTTCTAAAAAGAAAATCCTCAACCCTGTTTTCCTTACCATGATGGTAAGGGATTAATATGTAATAATTATGAATGAGCTCTAACCATCATCTCTTTCCCATATTGTTCTCTTTTTATGTGAATATATATTTGATATTTTTTTGGTTAGTATATATCTCACACATCTCCCTATTGAGATAATTCCTCATAATTTTTAATGCAAAGATCACATCTGTAAACTCTAGATCTTACATAGGATAGTTTTTATCATGGGTTATTATTTTCCTTGATGTTTAGGCTATAAAATTATCTTTTTTCATTATCTCATAGCCTAAGACCTTCTTTTTCGCATCAATATAGACCACAAAATGTTCTACACTTGCTGGGAGTTTGAGCACTTTCATAGTGATTAGACACATTTCAACTACGTAAAACAGTCTTCACATTCAAATGTACATAAAAAATTAACCCCTTATATCTTTTCTGGATCATTGGGTTTGAAAATCTATTAATTTTCTTCCAAAATCATAGATAATAAATGGATATACCCAAAAATTTGAGGATCTCGGTTACAGATGTTTTCTCGGACCACCCTTCAATTTCCTTTGTCATGGAAGGGTCTATAGATATCCCTTTGCTGGTTATAAAATGACCACAGAATGATTATTCCTCCATCCATCACTCAAATTTTCTTTACATGGCATATATCATCTCCATTCGCAGTTTCTTTAGCACAGTATTCAAATGCATCTCATGTTTGTCATTTGTATTGGATTATATCATTATATCATTAATAAAGACTACCACAGATTTGTCGAGGTAATCTCTAAACTATATATTCATCAAATCCATGATTATTTTTGGATCATTAGTGATTATTATTGGAATCAATATTATCTCATAGTCTCAATTCCATATAATTAATTCATTCTTGGAAATATCTTTCTTCCTCGCCATTAATTGGTGATATCTTGATTGGAGGTCCGCCTTATATAAATAACATTCCCCACAAAGCTGATCAAAAAAGTCATATATCTTGTGGGAGGGGAAACATGTTCTTTATAATGATATTATTGAGCTCATTAAAACTAATGAAGAGGCACATTTATCCGTCCTTATTTACGAAAAATAAGACTGACACACCCCATGATGAAGCAATCGGGCATATAATACCCTTCCCCATATTCACCCAAAACTGCTTCTTGAGATCTCTCGGATCAATGGTGGCCATTCCATAAGGTTTGTCTCATATATCATGAGATATATAAATAATTTCAATTGGGAAATCAACCTCTCAATTAGGAGGATTTCTAGGAATCTCTTTGGGGAATACATCAGTGTAATCCCTCATGATGGGCAAGTCATCAACCATGATTCTCTCCTTTCTCTTTATCATTTGATATAGAAATGCTTTCTCATAGTGAATTAATATCCACACTCGAGGAAAATATTCTAAAGTAGAATAATCTTCATCATTACACTTATATAGAACTGGAGGATTCTTTTGGATATAAAGAGTGATCTCTATTTCCTGACAGTTGATGTTGCCTTTGTATAAAGATATCCAATCCATTCCCAAGATAGAATCAAACTACAATAAATAATGTATGATGATATTTTTGCGGGGTTCAGTACACAATCTTTAACTGGGTAGTATTTAAAAACCATGGATGCAGTAATTTCCAAATTCATTGGTCTTAATGTTAATTTATCCCCTAAATTTTGTGGTGGTGTTTGAATAGTTATACTAAACATGAAACATATGAAAGATTGTGTACAAGTAGAATCAAATAGTATTTTCTATATTATTTAATGTATAAATATATTACCAATCACCACAAAATCGTTTGACTCCACCTCAGTAGCACTGATAGGATAAGCCCTTCTGTTTTTTCTTAGAGTTTAATGTTGATTTCCTCCAATAACCCGTGGATTTGGGAAAAATTTCACATAATACCCATTTTCCTTATAGTTTTAACACATCACTACATGCTATGTGTTTATCTATACCTTCCTTTCATCTTACCCATTAGTGTGATTTTTCATATCTCTTCGGATATTATTTACCAGATGTTCTATCTTTTCACATTTCAAACAATTTTTGGTTCCCTTTAGATAGTTCCTAGGATTCTCATTCCAAAATTTTTTTCACGAGGGATAATCGGGCTTATTTACATCATGTAATTTATTTACATAACAACCAACATTTGATTACATTTTTTTCTTTTTGTTGTTGGGCCCATAATACCAATGAGAGTTTTTAATCTCAATTACAACAACAAGGGCTCAAGGGAAAATCAAATCATAGTTTTCGATGTCTCATATCACTAGAAAATTTCATATGCTTGGATTTAGAACTCTAACGAATCCATCCACATTAATTTTGATGTTCAAGAAAAATATAGAAGAATAACTTTAACGACTTGTAATTTTTTTCTTCATACACCTCAATTGACTCATCTTCCTTATCCATGAGTCTGAGGAACACTATTTCTATCATATGATGGTGGGTTTGTGGAAAATATTATTGAAAATCATTCTCTAGAATTCCTCAAAATCCATAGAGTCAATTCCTTCCATGGGATTCATATTGATGATCAGTTTACACCACTGATCATATTCCCCATCAAAATAATAGAACACCAGTACAAATTTCTCTTCTTTTGATAACTGGAGGACGTTTAATATATTTTCAATGCAATTAATCCACTATTATGTGATGAGGGGATCAAATGACCCACACAACAAGGGAGGCCTTTTCCGTATGAAGGATTCAACAAAAAATTGAACTTTCCTTGGAGGAGGAGTGTGTTTCACAAGATTCATGTTTTTATTCATCACTTGAGCCAGTTGATCAAGTACTATCAAGATGTATTGAGCTTCTGTTCCCATCATATCTTCCATATCATTGGGAAAATATCCACATTCCCAATAAAATTTATTGGTGGAATTTGTTCGTCTATTTCTTCCAATTAACTAAGAAAAATAATGTACAACTAAATGGCTTGAATACCAAGAAATTAATCATAAAAATGAAACATTAAACATAAGGGGATAAAATTGTAAAGGATAAGTATATACTTACCTATGATTCCCTATGATTCAATCTAGGTTGTCCTTTATTTATTTATTAACATATATTCTTATGGTATTTTTTTAATCCCATAATAATATTTTTTACAATGATCATGAATTTACCAATTCTTATCCCCCATGAGGGTAAAATAGAGAGTGCAACAAGGCCTATTATCATGCACCAATTCCCATTCGAGTCTAGATCAATACGGCGTTATCAATTTTTACCCCAAATATATTTGTGCTAGATCCACTTATAGATATTTTGTTTAGAAAAAGATTTATTTTCTTGATAAAACACATACTCTATACTTACCATTATATAGTGATGTTTTCTTATACATAGTTTCATCTTTATGGTTCTTACTAAAGTGCCCTATTACTAATCTCCTAAAATAATTAAATCATCATCTGATACCAACAATTGGGACCCTATAGTTTTAAAAAAACATTAAATGATTTTTAGAATAATTATACACCATAAAACACACCAGGGGTCATGCAGTCTAGTGATTTTGATGACTTGGTACACAAAATTAGAAACATGGGACTAAAAAACAATTTATTAATTAATTGTCATAAAGAGATCCTAACATTATTTTACCCCTTACATCTATAAAGGGTACCCTAAGGATCACATGAACGAATGGATGAGATAAAATCTTAGTAATAGAATTAACATAAGATTATGGATATAACACATGGGTTAGAGATCATGACAAAATGATATTAAAAGTCATTGAACATATGGAATCATAACATATAAACATGGGGTTTTATAAATCATATTTCATATTAATGTGGAAGAAATATAAAACATGAATTTAGCATGATTCAAGTGTTGTTTAACATCTAAGATCACAACTCATGGTTAACCACCAAGAACGTTTCACATGGTAACACGACTCAAGGTGAACTACCAGGACCGTTGTACATAACGTCTCATGAGACTAAAAATTATCTAATGCATTGGAGCTCTATCATGGAACAACCATCATATCATTTAAATGAATATTATGTCAACATATAAAATCATACATAAAAAATCACAAATGTAAGGGCACCCAAGGAATGAAATGGGTATCATAATCACTTCAAAAAGAAAAAATGAATGGATGTATCCTAAAAGTGACTGTGAGAGAAATTAATTAGAACATACAGTACAATTCATAAGGTAAATAGGCATATATCATAGAATCTGATGTACAACTTAAGTGAAAAAATAGTAAAATATTATTTAATTATTTTAGGAATTTAATCATTTTAGTGAAATTTTAATGAAAACACGAGCAAGAATTTAAAAAATAAAAGGGAATAATATTTTGAAAAAAAAATACTAGTAAAAAAATAAGGTTTTCATAAAAAACACTAGTTTAATAAAAACAATGGTGTCATAAAACAAATGGAAGTGTGCCCTTGAAATTGGGAATGGATTCGTGAATTTCCCATAAAATGGGTTTTCTTATCGAGCAGTATTGGGGAGGGAATCATTTATGAAAATGTATATCCCATAAAGAGAATGATCAATAGATACAATAGATTTGGGAGTATAAAAAATATTAATAATATGTATATAAACACAATATATATATTTATTTAGGTAGAAATAAAGATAGAGCAACCCGAAGTAATAAAGGCGGTTCGGGTAGAATCTATATTGAGATATCGTCATGGTATGAGGTGTACAGAAGAGAAATTAATGACAGAGAAATGGGTTTATCAGCTTTTATACATCATTAAGACAGTATGTGAGAGGTTATAAATCATACCCCATCATTAGAATCTACACATAAAAATACATTGTAATGAGGAGAATCTTGAATAAATGTGAGAAAGAAGGGATCCATTACCTATAGTCTGAGGGTGTTCATCTATTCAAGGTAATAACCTAGATAATCAAATTAGGTTCATTAATTAATAATTACATAACCTTCAAAACATTTTATTGATATAATATAACCATATTAAGTTGATCCATTTCATTTTTGATGAGTTAAGAGGTTCAATTTTATTATTTGGGATCATTTCTTTCCATGGTTTTTAATGATCGGTTCACTTATATTCATGTTTGGATAAACATGTATGATGAAAGTGTTAGTCTAAAATTGAAGATTAATGATATTAGTGAATGTACAGAATATTAAATGGTTATAAAATTCATTTGGATATTTTTACATAATGTAAATTGTTATATAAAATTTTAATGATAAGCTCTTGGATTAATTTAGTGAATTTTCCCATAATTAACTTCCTTTTGAAAATTATTTTACATCATGTAACACCAAATATTTTTATGGGAAATATTTTGTTTTTATGTTATATACATCATTAAAGGAATATTTCACTACACAGAATACTAGTTTGCCTTGGTTTACACGCAATCATGACCTTCCTCGATAGCTTGCGTTGTACGCAATACCGAGTTTCACTAAAAAACGATATCCTATTACAATATTATTAAAACTAGCAGTTATGAATATTAATACCCACTTTTTGAAATTTTATAAATTTTATCTTTCAAAATGGACTTCATTTATGGATTCGAAATATCGAATTTATCCTAGGGTGATTTTTTGTTATTTTTTTGAAAACATTCACTTTTTGATGAATAGTGAAAACACTGGGTTACTATTTAAAAATGGAAATTTTATTTAAATAATTATTTATTTTATTTAAATTTATTTCAGTTCAAAATTAATACATAATACCAATATAAGTTCAAAGTAATTCTTTGGAGTCATTTTATAATAATTTGAGATATATAAATTTTTTTTTGAACTTTTCACCGTCTTTTACCCACCTCCGAGGAGAATTTGAAAATTTACATAAAACTTAATTTTACCGCTTCTGTGAGTGGAATTTCGAAAATCCGAGAGACACGGTTAATATCAATGAGTAAATTTTGTTTAATAAGAAAATAATAATTTTTGGTGAATAGTAACTTTTAACTTTTTTTTACCACGGTTAAAAGTAAATAGGGTAATTAAGGGTAAAAATGATATTATTATTACCCTAGCACATGTACTAATTCTATTGGATAAGTTTAATTAGACCAAAAACAACCTTAGGAATAAAATTTGATCGTTTAGGTCAACTTGGATTAGATTATGACATTTATTATTAATTTATTTAAAGAGGAGTTAACAAAATTTAAAATCAAATATTAATAACTAAAATATTTTTAATATAGGGTTATAAATAAGATAATTTCGACTATAAATATTCATTATAAATATAAACAAATTACTACATAATGGGATTTTATTTATAATTTTTAGTCATTAAATAATGTAATTTATTTATGACACAAGGATGATACAGTAATTACCTTATTAATGAAATATTAACATAATTGATATTATAAACAACCAAATAAATGTAATTTGAGACTTTTTATGAATTACAATAATTTTATAGGATAATATGACATGTTATTATTTATTTAGTTATCTTTTTTCGAACTAATCATGCTGTTATGATTTTCACAAAAATCAAATACCAAATAGTGTCAAGAAGAGACTTAAAATAGTTTTTAAAACAAATATTGTATTATTAATTGTTATTTTATTCCTAAAAATCTAAGTTTTGTCCAAATGACTTAGATAAGGTAATATATATCAATGATTAACAACATGGGGTTCGTTTGGATTGTTATAGTATGTTAATTAACTATATAGTGTAAGAAAACAAGAACACACAGTAAAAGTTAAATTATTTAACTTACAGTTAAATCTAAATGATAAGGCTAAAATAGTAATCTAAACTTGTCTAAAATCTATTGGATGAGAGGATTTTGACCCATCCCAACCTTAGCTTCGAAATAAATCAATTTAGAGCTATTAAAAAGCGAATATGACTTTATAATAAAATAATATATTATGTTTTTTCTAAGGTTCTCCTCTCCTCCCTTATAAAAGGCCACCTCCTCCCTCTCCTCCTTACGCCACTTTGAGCCTTCAATCTCAGCCAAAAACTGTTCATTTCCCTTCTCAAATACCCTAGAAACATTCTAGAGGTCCTGGTCTTCTTCAAAGACCATCTTTAGTGCCCAAAAAGGAGGTTAAGAAGAGGCTTTTCAAAGAAGAGGTAATGTCCGTTACCGATTCTTTCAACTTTATTTCTTCTTATACTTCTTCTTATTTAGTTGTTTCATTATGAAGTAATAACATCAGTAGAAATCATATAATTATATTTTATTATAAATATGAAACAACCCTATTTCAGTCTCTATACATCCTACGGAAAATGAAATCATCGCACATGCATACATACGGAATACCATCTCCACGTAGTGGTGTAATCTGTTTTCCACCACCACCTTACTTGGATGGGTATAATGGTGTAAAGAATAACTATATATGATTATTCTAAAGTGATATTGATTATGAAATATTATACATACATTTCAATACAATTACACGATCATGGGAACGATATCATCGCTCGTGCGTACGTATGACCTACCGTCTCCATGATGTGATGCACCTTGTTCTACATGATCTTTAATCATTAATGAATATATAAATGAATTTAATGAATAAATATGATAGATATTACACTAATAACATTCTGGAAATGAGGTATCTATAACCTAAAAATAAGAATAATAATTTATTCGATGAAACACGCATAATAACAAAAAGCAATAAACACCCGAATAACATGTAGCAATGAAATATTACTAATAAGAAGCTAAGAATATGACAATATATGATATCATAACAATATTTAAGAATATGGAATAAGTCAATAACATTATTTAAATCATTATACAAGAGGATCATACACGTACGAAGCAAATGAAACCTAAGGTAAGGGAAAGTCTCGCAATCTCATTTTTATCCGAGATTGTTTATACATCAGAATTTACTGGGGAATATTTATCATCCAAATCCATGTTTCCTCAATATGTTATATTATTTCTATCCCCCAAAAATTTTTTAAATCCAATTTTACCCTTCGGTGAGTTTTTAGTAAAAGATATGAAAGGAATCTTTTGTCATTTTTTGGTACGAGGTACTTTTTGACTTTTTCAGCCAATGTATGTGGAGAATGTTTTTCTTTAACTTATACGGGATGAATGGATTTTTAGAACATTATTTCAATGATTCTTATATTACAAGTTTTCATGTATATTTTTAATCAACCTCATTTAGTTTAAAATTATATGAAATTTTAAGAAAGGAAATATTTTTTGAAGTAGAAAGGATATTTTTTTCAAGAATGGAGTTCAACCATTTTATCAAAATTATTTTCCATCTAATATAATATAGGGTTATATTTCTATCCCTATTTTTACATTTTTTTGATTATTTTATGATATAATTATTTTAATGATGTCCTTTTATCTTATATGGATTATGTTATGATGGCACGATGTTTAAGAATCCCATTTTTTTACATGGGTTATGCTATGATGTATAATTTATGATCTTATGGAACACATAAGAATGGTATCATTATGAGATGTGTGGGAACTATATGTCCCTCAAATGCATTGGGTAATGATTTATATCTCATGAGATAGATATGGCTGGAACATCTGGTTAATCCCGTTCAGTGAAACAGGACTGAACCGAGGAGTGAACTCGGTTCAGAAATGGACTTTGTCCACTAAGATAGTCTTGGAAACGAGTCTTGATAACTAAGAAATGATTCTATATGATTATGTGTGTATGACAATATGTTTCATGTTTTTAGTTATGATTATTTGGATTGCATTTCACTACTACTATTTATCCCATGTTAGGAAATTATGATCTCTTTTGCAGGTTATGTTTTCCAAAATGTTATGTTATTATGAATATGATGTGATTGATATTTCTTTTGTTTACCCTTACTGAGAATTTGAGCTCACCATTTTGTATTTTTTCTTTTCCCTAGGTCAGGAAGAAGGGTATTAAGTAAGATATGCCAAAAGGGACTCTAGATATTATAAAATAAAAGGGAGAAAATGTAGATGATTTATGAACCAATTGTTTATGTTTCCCAGTTTCTAAATACACTATACCTATATGGTCCTTTCATGGTATTGTTATATGTTGTAATAAGTGTACTTAAATTTTGAAGTATTAATAGTGTATGTAATGTATGGGTCATTATAGTTGGTATCAGAGGAAAGGTGTAGTCAAACATTGGAAACTAGGATGTGAAATCCTTAGTAAGAACCCTAATGATAAGTCTAAGCATAGAACACAGTCTTTGTGTTTTAGTAATGGCCATGAATAACCTATGATAAAAACTTAAGTGAGAAATTTTATTCTTGATTATGTGGTTTTCCTATTATAATTAGTGTTTCTCACACTATTCTTCTTGTTTTTAGTCAATGGACGGAACCCGAAGGAACCATGTTAATGTGGAATGCGATGGGCAATGCAATTATTGTCCCCTTGAGCAACCAAACGTTATGAGAACTGGAATGAAAAATCTTGCAGCCATGCTCACACAACTTTCTAAAGCTATGAATCATGAAGTACTTCCAAACATGCAAAGGAAGGAGCAACAATCTGTTGAATCCTTCATGAGGTAGCATCCACCATCATTCAGCGGGTCTACTGATCCATTAGTTGCTGAACAACGGATCAGTACTACCGAAATGATATTTTCAGTTCTTCAATGTTCTGAACATGACAAAGTCATCTTAAGAAGTATATCATTTGGAAGTTGAATCTGATCAATGGTGGAATATTATCAAGAATACGAGGCCAAGAGATGAAATTGAGTCCATGGAATGGGATGAGTTCAAGAAAATATTTTTCAATTAGAACTTCCCTCATATTCATCGAACAAAGATGGAGAATGAGTTTCTTAAACTGAAGCAAAAGGATGATGACTCTGTTGGTACCTATGAAGAAAATTTTACAAGACTTGCAAGGTACGCTTCTTGGATTATTATCCATCATGAGAGAAAGATCGATTGATTTTTTAGTGGCATAAAACCAAGTCTTCAAAGGGAGTTATCTGTAAGGGTCTTTAATAGCTACGAGGAAATTGTTCGATGTTCTCTCAAGGTTGAGATGGAGATTAGAGTAACCCATCAGTCATATGAGTTTGATAATAAGAGGAAAATGGAATTCAAAGGGAAATCTAAAGACCACACTGAAAAGAAGATGAGTTTTCCCTTATTCTCAAAGTGTGGAATGAAACATAGAGGGATTTGTCTTAAAGGGACAAGTAAATGATTCAAATGTGGAAAGGAAGGTTATCGGGCATTTGAATGCTGCAATGATGGAAAGAAGATGTCTAGTGATGTGGACAAAGAAAAGGCTACACAGAGTGCACCTCCTACACTTCAATGTTACAAGTGCAAGAAAATGGGGCATTATAATATTCAATTCTCTAATCCAAGGGTTTTTTATAATGATCGACGTCAAAAAACTCTTAAGGATAATAATAAAGGAATGTCACATGCATTTTCTATCAGCGATGTGGAGTATGATAACGAAGTGGTGAAAGGTACACCTACCATCCACTCTAAATTAGAAAATGTTTTATTTGATTCTGGATCCCCCCACTCTTTTATTTATGAATAATTTTATAAGGGTACCGCTTTATTACCAAAACAATTAGATGTTGAGTTAGTAGTGACAACCCCTAATGGCACAATAGTCACATCAAAAATTTACAATTTTTCTCTGAATGAAGTTTGTGGGAAACTGCTTCCCACAAATCTTGTGATCCTTCCTATAGTGGAATTTGATTTGATTCTTTGCATGGATTGGGTTTCTTTATATAGAGCTCATATCAATTTCCAAATAAGGGATGTCACATTTCATATTCCAGATCAATCTATGATCGTCTATCGATGCAAGTATGAACATAACCTTCCAGTGGAAATTTCTTCCATCTTATGGGTCTTGATTCCACTAAATGGAGGTTATTTATCTCAAATGGTTAAAGAGAAACTCACGATTAAGAATATACCCATTGTAAGAAAGTTTGATGATGTCCTTCCGGAGGAATTTCCTGGTCTTCCACCAAATCGTGAAGTTGAGTTTTCAATAGAACTCGTACCGGGTGCTTTACCTATTTCAAAGACACCTTATAGAATGGCCCCAATTGAGTTGCTGGGATTGATGAAGAAACTCCAAGAGAATCTTGATAAGAGATTCATACTCCCTAGTGAATCACATTGGGGAGAACCTATTATATTTGTTAAGAAGAAAGATGGATCAATGAGACTTTGCATTGATTATCGAGAACTTAACAAGATCAATATCAAGAACAAATATCCTCTCCCACGCATTGAAGACTTATTTGACCAACTACGCGGATGTCAATACATATCCAAGATTGATCATTGTTCAGGGTATCATCAATTAAGGGTCAAAATGGAGGATATACCAAATACGGATTTCCGTATAAGGTATGGACACTATGAATTTATAGTGAGGCCATTTTGTCTTACTGATGCCCCTGCTATCATCATGGATCCAATGAATAGAGTCTTTAGAGACTATATTGATTAGATTATGGTAGTCTTTATAGAATATTTTATTGTCTATTTAATGGGCAATGAATAACATGAAGGTCACTTGAGAATTGTATTAAAGACCCTGAGGAAGGAGAAGGTTTATGCAAAAATTTACCAAGTGTGAATTTTGGCTTCAAAAAGCTGCATTTTTGGTTCACACAGTCTCAAAAGAGGGGATATTTGTGGATCCATCAAAAAATAGAGGTTATCAAAAGATGGTCGAGACCAAAAGCAGTAACTAAGATCAAAAGTTTTCTTGGTTTAGCTGGATATTATCCACGTTTTGTGAATTATTTTTCACAATTATAAAATCCACTCACCAGGTTGACTCAAAAAGGAGTTAAGTTCGTTTGGACGGAGGAGTGTGAAGAGAATTTCAAGAGGTAAAAAATAAGGTTATCCAGTGCACCTGTGCTCACACAGACTTGTAGTGGAGAAAGGATTGTGATTTACAGTGATGCATCCAAGAAGTGACTGGGATTTTTTCTCATGAAAAATGATATGGTGATAGCTTATGCCTCACGACAGTTGAAAATCCACGAGCAAAATTACCGAACTCATGATTTGGATTTAGCTGTTGTAATCTTTGGATTAAAGATTTGGAAGCATTATCTTTATGGAGAATGTGTGATATTTATACTGATCATAATAGTTTAAATTATATTTTCACACAAAAGGAGATGAATATGTGTGAAAGAAGATGGTTGGAGCTGATTAAGGACTTAGACTGCTCAATTCATTACAACCCTGGGAAAGTAAACAAGGTGGAAGATGCATTAAGTCAACAAGACCATGATAGCTTATCCATGATGAGGATCAAAAAAGATCCAATATTTATGGAATGACAAAAGATGGATCTTGGAATTATAATGGAAGGGTAAATATCTTATCTTTATCAAATGAATGTTCAACCATCTATACATGTGAAGAATAAAGAGGCATAGAAAAAAGATATAGAGTTACAAAAAAAAGGTGAGAAATGTTCCTGAATTCAACCTTTATAGTGGTGGGATAATAAGGTTCAGGAATCGGGTTTGTGTTCCTCCAATCCCATAATTAATGAAGGAGCTGCTGGATGAGGGTCATAGTTCTTCATTATCTATTCATCCGGGAAGCATGAAGATGTATAGGGACCTGAAAGAGTACTTCTGGTGGGATGGCATGAAAAGAGATGTTGATGAATAAGTCTCTCGATGTTTGGTTTTTTAGAAAGTTAAAGTTGAGAGACAAAAGTCTACGGGGATGTGACAACCATTACCCATACACAAATGAGAATGGTAAAGCATCACTATAGACTTTGTCACTGGACTTTATAAAACATTCAAAGGCAATAATGCTCTATGGGTTATAGTTGATCGTCTTACGAATTCGGCACACTTCATTGCTATTAGAGAAGATTTCTCTACGGATCATCTTTCCAGGATATATGTAAAGGAAGTGGTAATATTGCATGGAGTACCACTTTCCGTTATATCTGATCGAGATACGAGGTTTACCTCAAAGTTTTGGTGAAGTCTTCAGCATACTCTGGATATAGAGGTGAGTTTCAGCACGGCTTATCGTCCTCAGACATACGGTCTGTCTAAAAGGAAAAATCAATCACTAGAAGATATGTTGAGAGCTTGATCTATGGATTTCAAAGGTGGTTGGGATCAACACCTACCTTTTGTGGAATTTTCATATAATAATAGCTTTCACTCCAATATTCAGATGGCTCCTTATAAAGCTCTCTAAGGAAGGAAATTCAGAACTCTAACTTGATGTGATGAAGTTGGGGAAAGATAGCTACTAGGACCTGATCTTGTTGATGAGATGGTCGAAAAGGTCCGATCTATTAAACAACACATAAGAGTATCTCAGAGTCGACAAAAAAGTTATGCCGATAATCGATGCAAAGAACTAGAGTTTGAAGTGGGTGATAAAGTGTTCTTATGAATATGTCCTTGGAAGAGAGTAATGAGATTTGGAAGGAAGGGAATGCTGAGACCTAGGTATATCGGTCCTTTCGAAATACTAGATCGTGTTGGGAAGGTAGCTTACTGATTGGAGCTTCCATCGATCCTCTATCAAGTGCATGATGTGTTTCATGCATCTCTCCTAAGAAAGTACATACCCGATCCTTCACATGTACTTAGCTCAGAAATTTTACCGTTAGAGCAGGATCTTTCTTATGAAGAACAACCGATAGAGATTCTGGATCATAGCAAAAAAGCCCTGCAGAACAAGACCACTCGCTTGGTGAATGTTTTATGGAGGAACCACCAATTAGACGAAGCTACATGGGATCTTGAAGATATTATGAGGGAGAGGTATCCTCATTTGTTTGTTACAAAGTGACGAATTTCAAGGGAGAAATTCATTTTAAGGGGGGTAGAATGTAACAACTGATATTTTTATGAGAAATATTTTGTTTTTATGTTATATACTTCATCAAAGGAATCTTTCACTACACACAACACTAGCTTGGCTTGCTTTACACGCAATCGAGACCTTCCTCTATAGCTTGCGTTGTATGCAATACTGAGATTCACTAAACAACGATATGCTATTAAAATATTATTAAAACTAGCCGTTATGGATAATAATACCCACTTTTTGAAATTTTATAAATTTTAATTTTCAAAATGGACTCCATTTTTGGATTCAAAATATTGAATTTAGCCTACGGTGAATTTTTGGTATTTTTCTGAAAACATTCAATTTTTGATGAAGAGTGAAAACACTAGGTTACTATTTAAAAACAGACTTTTTATTTAAATAATTATTTATTTTATTTAAATTTATTTTAGGTAAAAATTGATACATAATACCTATATATGTTCAAAGTAATTTATTAGAGTCATTTTATAATTATTTTAGATATATAAAAATTTTATTGAACTTATCACTGACTTTTACCCACCTCCTAGGAGAATTTGAAAATTTACATAAAACATAATTTTACCACTTTAGTGAGTGGAATTTCAAAAATCCGAGAGACACGATTAATATCAAGGAGTAATATATGGTTCAATAAGACAAAAATAATTTTTGGTGAATAGTATCTTTTTACTTTTTTTACCACGGTTAAAAGTAAATAGGGTAATTAAGGGTAAAAATGATATTATTTTTACACTAGCACATGTCCTAATTCTATTGGATAAGTTTAATTTGACAAAAAGAACTTTAGAAATAAAATGTGACAATTTAGGTCCACTCGGATTAGATTTGGACATTTATTATTATTTTATTTAAAGAATAGTTAAAAAAAGATAAAATCAATGTTTAGTAACTAAAACATTTTTAATATAGGGTTATACATAGTATAATTTCGACTATAAATATTAATTAGAAATATAAAATTATTTCCTACATAATGGGATTTTATTTATAATTTTTAGACATTAAATAATGTAATTTATTTATGACACAATGATGATGTAGTAATTACCTTATTAATGAAATATTAACATAATTGATAATATAAATTTCCAAATAAATGAAATTTGAGACTTTTTATGAATTTAAATAATTTTATAGGTTAATATCACATGTTATTATGGATTTAATTAACTTTTTTATAACTAATCATGTTTTTTATGGTTTTCAAACAAATAAAATACCAAATAGTGTAAAAAAGTGACATAAAATAGTTTTTCAAACAAATATAATATTATTAATTGTTATTTTATTTCTAAAAATCTATGTTTCGGCCAAATGACATATATAAGTTTATATATATTAATAATTAACAACTTGGGGTTCTTTTGGATTGTTATAGTATGTTTATTAACCATATAGTGTAAGAAAACAAGATAACACGGTAAAAGTTAAATTATTTAACATAGAGTTAAATATAAATGATAAGGTTAAAATAGTAACCTAAACTTATCTAAAATCTATTTTTTGAGAGGATTTAGACCCATACCCACCATAGCTTCTAATTAATTCAATTTCTAGCTATTAAAAACCGAATAAGACTTTATAATAAAATAATATTTTAAGTTTTTTTCTAAGGTGCCCCTCTCCTCCCTTATAAAAGGGCACCTCCTCCCTCTCTTCCTCACACCATTTTGAGCCATCAAGATCGGCCAAACCCTTCCAATTTCGCTTCTTAACTTCCCTATAAACATCCAAGAGGTCCTATTATTCTTCAAATACCATCTTTAGTGCCCTAAGAGGAGGTTAAGAAGAAGCGCTTCAATGAAGAGGTAACGTCTGTTACCGATTCTTTCAACTTTATTTCTTCTTCTAATTCTTATTATTTAGTTGTTTCATTATGAATTAATTAAATAGGTATCAATCCTATACTGATATGTTATTATAAATATGAAACAACCATATTTCACCTTATATCCATCCTATAGAAAACGAAATCACCGCGCGTGCATACGTACGGAGTACCGTCTCCACGCAGTGGTGTAATCTGTTTTCCACCACCACCTAACTTGGATGGGTATAATGGTGTAAAGAATAACTATAAATTATTATTTTAAATTGTTATTGATTCTGATATATTATACATACACTACAATACAATTACACGATCATGGGAATGATATCATCGCTCGTGCGTACGTACGACCTACTGTCTCCACGATGTGATTCGACTCGTTCTACATGATCTTCAATGCATAATGATTATATAAATGAATTGAATGAATAAATATGATATATATTACACTAATACCATTCTGTAAATAGGGTATCTATAACCTTAAAAGAATAATAAGAATTTATTCGACAGAACTCGCATAAGAAGAAAAAGCAATAAACACCGGAATAACAAGTAGCAATGAAATATTACTAATAAGAAGATAAGAATATGACCATATATGATATCATAAAAATATGTAAGATTCTGTATTAATTCAATAACATTATTTAAATCATTATACAAGAGGATCAGACACGTACAATGCAAATCAGACCTAAGGTAAGGGAAAATCTCGCAATCTCATTTTTATCCGAGATTGTTTATACTTCAGAATTTAATGGGGAATATTTATCATCCTCATCCATGTTTCCTAAATATTTAAAATTATTTCTAACCCCCTAAAATTGTTTTAATCCAATTATACCCTTTTGTGAGTTTTTATTAAAAGATATGAAAGGAATCTTTTGTCGTTTTTTGTACGAGGTACTTTTTTGACTTTTCCGGCCAATATACGAGGAGAATGTTTGTCATTAACTTATACGACATGAATGGATTTTTAGAAATATATTTCAATGAATCTTCTTTTACATGTTTTGAAGTTTATTTTTAGTCAAATTCATTTATTTTAAAATTATATGACATTTTAAGAAAGGAAATTTTTTTGAAGTAGAAAGGATATTTTCTTCAAGAATGGAGTTAAAGAGTTTTATCAAAATTATTTTCCATATAAGATAATATAGGGTTATGTTTCTATCCCTATTTTTACAATGATTTGATTATGTTATGATAGAATTATTTTTATGAAGTCCTTTTATCTTATATGGATTATTTTATGATGGCACGATGGTTAAGAATCCCATTTTTATTAGATGGGTTATGCTATGATGTATAATTTATGATCTTGTGGCAAACATTAGAATGGTATCATTAATAGATGGGTGGGACCTATATCTCCCTCCAATGCATCGGGTAATGATTTATATCTCATGATATAGACATGGTTGGATCAGTAGGTTATTCCGGTTCAGTGAAACATGACTGAAACGAGGAGTGGACTCGGTTCAGAAATGGACTTTGTCCACTAAGATAGTCTTGGAAATGAGTCTTGACTAATAAGAAATAATTCTCTATGATTATGTGTGTATGCCACAAAGTTTCATGTTTTATGTTATGATTATTGGGATTACATTTCACTACTATGATTTATCACATGTTAGGAAATTATGATATCTTTTGCAGGTTAAGATTTACAAAATATTTTATTATTATAAATATGATGTGATTGATATTTCTTTTTTTACCCTTACTGAGCATTTGTGCTCACCCTTTTATATTTTTTATTTTCCCCAGGTCAGGAAGACGGGTATTAAGTAAGATATGCCAAAAGGGACTCTAGATATAATAAAATAAAATGGAGACAATGTAGATGATTTATGAACCAGTTGTTTATGTTTCCCAGTTTCTAAAGACACTATACCTATACAGTTCTTTCATGGTTTTGTTATATGTTGTAATAAGTGTACATCAATTTTTAAGTATTAACAATTTATGTAAAGTATTGGTCGTTATACATCATGTGTGAAAAAGGATTCAAGAAAAACACATAAGATAAAATAAATATATAATAATCTAGTTCGACCATAATAATGGTGTCATGGCCATAATTGAAGATGGTAATACATATTTATAACTTGTCATCCTATAATGTGATAAATTCACACATCTTGATCTGGGTATTCATTTCATTTATAAAATGAAGGGGAGATGATAGTTGATAATGAATTGTCCAATTAGCATAAAAACATTCTAGTACATTTATGGTACTGGATTTTTCACACCATTGGAATGATGAGTGGTTAGGAAAGAATGTTGAATATAAGGAACAAGAAATGAAAATGAAAGAAATCAAAAGATTAATTTACTTGTTGAATTAATCATTATTGAAATCCTCTTAATGGGATACGATTTGGTCTTTTGAGGAGACCATGGGTTGCTGGACGTGGGGAGGAGAATGGGGAGAGATTTGGGCAGAATTTAGATAAGTAACATGGATGGAGAGGAGTGAAGAGATAAGGGGTGTTGGGTGGTTTTTATAGTGGTTTAGGTTGGTTTTATTAATATTTTAAACAATAGATTATTATTTTTCTATAAGACTATAAATAATGATGATTCTTTGACCAAAACTAATAATAAGTGAATGTCAATTGGAACTAAGGTTTCTTATATCAACTATGAAGCCATGAATAGTCTATTTAGCTTATAATGTATATATATATATATGGTAAATTACTATATTTTAATATTCATAAACAATTCAGGTATTTTTGAAAAAATCTCAAAAATCCACTCTAACTATTTTTTGGCGTGTAGAATCCAAAAATTAAATCCATTTTTTAAATAATTCTTATTTCTGATTAATTTAAATTTTAATTAAAATCATAATTTACTTGAAAATACATATTTTTATACTATGATTGATTTTATATTGGTTTATAAAATTACATAAAGTAATTTGAAATTATTTTAAAACTAGAAGAGATAAAATTAATAATTTATGAAATCATTTTAGGAAAATTTATCTTATTTTAAATTAATTAATTAATTTTAGTTAATTATCTATGACCTAAAAAAAATATAGATTTACTATGGTCATATTATCACTTATAGGATGCATAAATATTATTTATACATTCATGGGTGAGGTTACTTTTCTTTTGGATGGTTTACTATTCATAACGGTCATATTACTGTACATAAGGGTCAATTACTATTAACAAAAAAATTATGTTTTTCTTATCAGACTCCAAACATATTACTGATTGTAACCGTGAATGTCATATTTTCCAAATTTAAATTAGAAAAGGGACTACATCATGTTTAAATGTCACATAATACTTAATAGTTCATAGTGCTGTTATTTCATGTGATTGTGTGACATAATTATAAGAAGGGAATTTTCATTGATATATTATTCTGTCTTTACACTAAAATATTTGGATAAGGCCATTTTGTAATAGGAATATATTCATTTCATGATCACGTCTAACCTTTATTCCCATGTTATTCATGCTTGGTATGAGAAATAAGAGGAAGAAGTGGATCTGAAGATTGCAAGATCCACTCTATCCACATAACAATGAGTTACAATGAACCAAATGGATAGGTGGAGGGACTTGAATATGATTGTCACATATTTTGTTTTAATATCTAGGATAGTGACATCTAGTGATCCATCCTTCTACGACTCGAGCATATGAAAAGATGATAAATAGTGCCACATCCTTTAATAAATATTAGGGGATAACATCTGGATGGGTTCATTATAATTTTTTCTTTATGAGGATCTATTTCCATATTAAAGGTAACGTATGGGATGGTATAAACCCTCCAATCCTTGAACAGGTAGGTTCATGTGAGCACCTCTATGGTAAAAAATCCATGTTAACACATGAATGTAGACCTAAAGACATTCAGAGTGTCTTCCTTGTTTATGTGGTTACAAATGTTACTACGCTTTCTACTGGTATCTATACTTGAGATGATATGATGATTTTTTTATGGAATGATCATACAAGTTAGAGGGAATTGGAAGTGGCCTTGGTCTGATGTTGTTTTACTTGCTCGCCGTGAGGCCAATATGGGTCCTGATGAGACAATGAATGGGGGTGGTGGGAGCTATAGCACATAAAACCCTAGGAGAACCGACTCCATGTAGTATGTTCTCATGTGGTCCGGGGTTCCCTCTCTATAAAATGTTTCTACATGGGTGAGGATTCCTTCTATCCTACATTGTGCAATGTGGGGATAGGTTCTGCCTATGTAGTGTCTCGCTCTATGGGGCCACATTCATCTCCCATAGCACATTCCCACCTGAGGTGGGGTAGCACCCCCATAGATTTTTTAATGTGGGTTTATGGTCCAAAAATGGTCCATTAGTTTATTAATATTGGGATGGTGTACATAAAGGAAATGATGTCTGTGGATGGATGGAAATTCTTTTATTTCACCATTAATGATTTTTGGTGGGTGGTTACCACATGTGAGGAGAAATATCCATGCTCTATTTATAGTCTCAGATATCATCCTATGATATATTATTTTCTTTTATTCTCCCTTAGTTTCCATCTAGTTTCTTTTGCAAAGGAATGGATGGACCGAGTATCGATGTGTTCGGTCGTCTGTGTTGTGCCACGAGCCTTCTTTTGTTAGACCCCAAGAGGACACCCCAACCCACATATGATATCATTTATGGGGGTAGTTTTTCATGTGGGTAAGACAAACATCACAGCTCCAAAAATAACATTGGTTCATCTTTGGGTGTTGGAGGTACCTCCTCATGCTGAGAAAGGTTTTGTTCATGGGGGTGGTCATTCTTGGGGGATGAAAGAATAACCTGACCCCAAAAATTATTTTGTTTAGACTACAAGAACTAACTATTCCACCTCTTATCATGTAAAAAATAATTCATCAGAAGAATCATGGAGAATAAAATCTCCATATGGAATGGATGTCTGGGAAGCAGTTTTTTCATTGGAGTATCAACCTATCCATTTTGGTCCCATCCCATTTGATCCCTTTTCTTCAATATTTTAATGTTTTTATTTCTACCATTTACTATTTTGAATGTAATTATTTTATTCTTTAATGTGTAATATTTGAGACATAAAAAATTACCCCTGTCAGAACTTGATCTGATTATGATGATGAGGAGGCAGTTACGACGAATAAATGATGTTGATTTGAATGAAATATATGACAGTGTTGTAATTTTTTCCTCATCTAAGGGATCAATGAGTATAGTTTTTAGGTTTCTATGGTTACATGGAAAACCCTATAAAAAATATTTCTTTTCTCCCTACAAACTATTTTTTCTAATCCCATTATGAATGGGATTAGCTGCCATAATATGAATTTTTCTTACGTGGACCTTTCTTGGTTTTTTACCTAACCTGATTTGTGAATCGTCTTTTTGTTGATCATGTTTTGAATAAACAATTAATGTTGCATGTTTATCTTGATAGAACTCAATATTTATCATGGGTCCCCATATTGGGTTTATTACATTTTTTGTTTTGTTTCGATTTTCAATGGATGTTTACGGTATTGAAAATCAAACTAATTCCAATGACATTTTAGGTTGGACAACATTGACAATGAATCACAAGGTGAGAACACCAATAGGGATTATAGGCTGACAATGTACGAGTATACATTATATGGGAATGGGGGATTTTTGGACCCACAGGTTATGATTTTCTAATCATATAAAAATGATATAGGGAATGTATTTGAGGAGTAACCCTAATAATTGTTTACATTGAAATGTTTTTGGGGTGTACGAATATAAGAGAATCCTCTCATGGGTATAAATTTTACCATGGATTAAATGAATTTTGTTTCAAAAACATATTCATATCCAAGTTTAAAATATTATGCATAATCAAACAATGGTTTCCTCAGGGTACTAACCCTCCACTCCTCATGGCAAGGCAATTTGTGAAAATTCAAATTTCTCAAAATTATGAATTCTTTATTATCTTGAGAATGATGATTGAAATTGAAATGATAATATGTGTTGGCACTGGCCATGAATGTGAAACCCATCCTACCCAAATTTGGATCCTATAAAGAACATATAGAGAATTATGTAGTTTAATTTAATGCATTGATGACATGGGATGAGCAATTTAGTATCTTAAAATGGGGTCATTCAGGTGATGCAGTTTAATGTCACTTAGCATTGATTGAGGGATAACTGATTCTCTATTATCATGGTAATCAATTAAATAATATTAAATCATCTACATGTATGGATATGAAGAGGTTTATGTTGTAATGTAATGGATTTGAAACCCCTCGAGTGATGTGGGATTAAAAAAATATTTCTCAAAACGAAAGTAGAGAATACTCGCATAGGGATGAATTTACCTTTGGAAGAAAACCATTTTTGTTGGTATCATTTATAGATCAATGAAAACTATATTATTCATAGTAAAAAATAATTTTTCTTAGGACACTAACCCTCAATTTCTATTTCAAAGGCTGTTTTATGGGAATTCATACCTTCCTAGAAGTAGTGTTTCATTTGTAAAAGGCAGGTTCCTAAACATAAAAGTCTTATTTCATGTTGAAATTTCCAATGAGAGGGTAGAAACTATTTCCTTACATGGATTTGTCCCATATAAAGGAAGGATTTTTCATACGAATGTATCTTTGTAGTGAGGTTCAAATGTAACTATGTATATCATCAAAATCATAATCAATCCATAGGTAGTTCAAGGAAATCATCCCCATACGTCGAACAAACTCTAGGGTGGTAAAGGGGAGTTTTATTTTAGAATATTTGACAATGATTTGGGTATGATGTATATCAGGACCGCCTTTATAGATCTACCTTCTGTATATGAATATGGGTCAATTTTTTATTATTCTGTCTAGAAACTTACAGTCTATGTTTGAACCATACATAAAAAAATTAGTGAAACTGTTATCTCAAGGATGGACATGACATTGTGGATTTATCTTTCCGTACATGTCTTTTCATAACATTAATCATGATAGAATTTTTTCTTAGAAATAATAATGTATAGTGTCATGTGACTAAGAAACCATTTCTTTAGTTTAATGTCATGTGGTGATGATGTAGGTGACCCGACATGAAAAAGTGGACATATCAGCTTGAATCCATGATGGAAATCTGTGTGTCACAACATATCTTGCAATGATGAGAATAAATCCACACATATTTCTTGAACTCTAACCTCGAATAAGAGGGATTTTAAAAATCAAGTTTAGTGTCATGTGATAACAACATCCTGGGGTTTTTAAATTCTAATTTATATGTATAAGACTATATGTCTTGGAAAAAATAGTTTATAGGAGGCTCATCAGGTTGGTATGTTCTAAAATTACTCACAAGTGATTAGGGAATTAATTTCTAATCCATCATTTTGGGGATGGTATAAATGATGAGTAATAAAAGGCTCATTAGGACGGGATGCTCCGAAAAGCTACATACATGAATGGATATAAACATTTACACCATAATACTAGGGATTATCATATCCGGGGAAATGACATGGGGTGAAAATTCCAATAGGGATTATATAGATAGAATAGGCCTCTCACATGGGAAAAAATCCTTTGGTTTTGAAGACTTTTTTTCGGGCAACATAGTCATAGGAAACTGGGTAATATTATGCATATTCAAACAATGGTATACATAGTACAGTAAGAACCCCCACCTATGATGTCCATATAATGATTTTGATGAACTTAAATTTCCTGAAGCTTGTAGTATAATGAATCTATATAATTTTTCTGGGTATGTAAGAAGAATTCCAAATATTATTGGACATGGAGTATGAAATTTCCTATATATTATTGAATCATCTTCAAGGGTAATTAATTTCTCCATTATCAATTCAATTAGAAGGAACCTAAACATGATATCTCTTGCATATGTCTTCATTTCTATAAAGAATATGAGGAAATTTTTTTATTTATTTAACCCATTGGAAAGACATGGAAATAGGTCCTAGGAATTACTATGTATCTTGTCAAAATGTGAATCAATCAAAACATAGATCTAGTGGTACAGTGTAGTATAATTTCATTTGTAATGGACTTTCTCCATGAAATTTAAATTCATGTTATATGAACATTGGTTCCTCGATCTGTATATGTAGTATTTTAGCTAGAACCATGATTAATGATCTGATGTCACTATGTATATCATCCAAATTAAAATCAAGCCAAACATAGTTCCAGAAAACCTGTTTAATTTAACATCATGTAGTAAATACATTATCTTTTCATTTCCATATCTTTCAGTATGGATGGAGGTTAACTTATTCTAATGAATATGTATTTAATTGATCTATGTTTTTTATGTCATGTGATAGGGATGTATCCATGTAATTTAATATCATGGGGTAAGTTTCATTAATGTTCTTTTTAATTCCTCTCAACCAAGACCATGGAAACCCTTATATGGATTAATAGACCATTATTATTCAAGGAGTACACTTCCAATACTCTTAGTACAATAAGAGCTATGCCCAGTGTGAGTAAAAATTGGTATAAAATGTTTATTCTACCACACATAATAAGTAAAATGTTTGATATATGAATTTTGAATTTGCGGTTTCTAAACTATGATAAAAATTATAAGCATCACTAGGTATCTCATTGAAGTGATAATCGTGACACATGTATTTCTAAGGATACTGTTTAGTTTATTATTATGTTGTAATGATGAATATAAATCAATGTCAAAGATGGGAATGTTGTGGTTGGGCCCTAAATTAGAATGATGGGCATAACTACAAATACAGTGATGAATAAAATCTATCCATATGTAGTTATAATATGTTTTTCTATAGAAAAATTACTTGTATGTAAGGGGAGTGTGTTTTTATATTTTGCTGCAACTGGACCCATGATTGGAGATTCACATGTTACTACATATCTTGTGATGACAGGAATCAAGACATATAGTTCTAAATGGGAACCTTTTACATCGTAATGATATGCATTCAGAAGGGGGTAGTAGGATTTTCCAATTAATTTTTTGATTTTTTGGATAGAATTGGGATATGAAATCAAGGCATTACAGTGTATCTTGTGACTTAAGGAAACAATCCACATATAGTTGTAGAGTAACCATTAAATTTAACATCTTACGATAATGAAGCTGGTCACATGATGTGATATCATTATCATTGTAGATAGGATTATAAATAGTTATCTGAGTGTCACTATGTCTTATAAAATGGTAGGAATAAATCCATACATTGTTATTGCTAGAAATTTACCTTTATATGACTTTCCTTTAAAAATACAGGGGGATTTTTGGCTGGCTGAAAGAGAATGTAAAATCCATTCTTCCCTAAATATCCTATGTGAAGAGGAATCTAGCGAAATTTATTTCATTAATATGGTATGGTAGATAATTGATGTCGATGGAGAGATCGTCTCGAGATAGAAAAATAATTTGCTTCTTATTTTAACATCATTTATTGATGGTATTGGGGTCATGAAGTTTATTGTCTTCTGAGATAGATAAATTACCATGTTGTTTAACATTAAGAGATAAAATGATGTTATTTTAGTTAAGGGAAGGATGATTTTTTTTACGAGAAATAAAAATAACCCCAACATGAAAAATGAAATTGAGGCCAATGGGTGGTAAGAAAATCATCTTATGAATGGATGGAAATTTTTGGTTTTGATCGATATGAGAGGCCTAGGAGTCACTACATATCCTGTAATGGTAGGAATCAATACATTAATAGTTCTTTAATAATATAATCCCTATAGGGATCTGACACTAATTTGGGGAAATGGTTATTTAATCTTTCTTCCATTCAATATTAGTGTGTGTGTGGGGAATTACTAATCGAAAAAATTATTTTGATTCATATTAATGTCATGCTTCCATGACGTTCAACCATTATATTTAAAATAATGAGTTAAAGTTATTTAACTTGTGGTTTAAGATCATTAAATAAGGATGAATTATCATGAAATTTAATATCATATGATCATGATTATGTATGATGCAATTTAATTTCATAAGAATATGACGATTTTGTCTTGAGATTACATGAAGCACTTCCTCTATAACCTTATTTTAATAGGGTATATGGTAATCATCCTTTCCATCATGATAATATAATAACAACCATTGAAGTATAAATTGTATATAGAAAATGGTACCCCACACATTGGATCAAACTTTAGAAGCTTCATTCATAGTATAATCATAGTGCTGAGGAAAAAAACATCTCTCCCTATAGGTTTGACTTGAGGAAAAAAATAAAGGCTTTTGCTGTCCAGTTTTGGTGGAGATCCAAATGGTGTAAAGTGTGCAATCTCTTATCATCCAATCACTCCAATTCATCATAATATTTTTATAATTTCTAATATATGAATAACTGATCACATATAGTAACATTGAGTATGGGAAATAGAACATCAATGGGTAGATCCACAATTGTCTTATATTCTAATGAGTATGGGGTTTCCGGTGTATTAAAATGGGACATAGGTTGGTTATCCCAAAAGGACAGTAAAATTAAATCCATCTATGACTTTGTATCCTTATCTTACTTCATCTAGAGTATATTAGAGAGGTTATTTATTAAGGACTCAATCATTACATTATCCAATTCATGTTAGGGGGATGAATGGTTGGACTTGATGCCTTAATTTTGATATAGTTTTTCCAGACCGATATAACAAATATTTTTGTTTCTATCATTCATTATTATATAGGGGACAAAAAATAGGGTGATGATGTTGGCTCTCATGAAACTAACAATGTTTCTTTCCCTGAAAACATGGAGGGGTAAGAAATTGGACCACTTGGAGAATAATACATTTTTCGTGATAATCTATTTGAACTAGTTGGCTGAAGTCAGGGGACATTGTCCAATGACGCCCATTACCCATATAGAGGTATATTTTCAATCGATGCACATGAAAAGGAACCCATCATGGCTCAAATTATATAGTAACTTTTTATTATTCTTCCCATCATATAGAAGAAATTTAATTATTCATCTAGGAATTTTATCTCTCTTAGACCTATTTAGTGGGAGCCCCACCTTTAGATTTTAATAAAAAAATGTGTATCATCCAGATGATGGGATGACCGTATGGTTCGAGGGTGGGGTTAATTTCACAAATATCATCAATTATTGTTTGAATTAATGATGGGACCATCTAATGAGGCATCATACTAATGACTCTTTCATACCATTTTGGAATGGCTAGAGCTATGGCTACATTTCCCATTACGTCGTCATGTTAATTTTATGATCGTGAGATGTGGGTAAATATCTGTTCTAATAGGAAATCCACCATTGTTACATATACATGGTTTAATAGTGGTAAAACTCTGAATATATGATATCATATTCTTATATAACCATCAAGATGATCAGTTAAGAAAATCCCTTATTCTTTAATATATTTCCATATGGCTGATGTTATAGTTATATCCCGATAATGAGAGAATTATAGTATGATTTATTGTTCATGCACTCCATTTATAGAAGGAAGTATTAAGGTAGGACTACCTTTTTTGGGATATGTTCATGACTCCCAGGCACACTTTTTATAGCATCAAGACTTCCGACCTATTCCATGTCAGACTTCTGGATGCACCATGAAAATACATCTACCATAACATGGGCGCTATTGATCAGAGAAAGATAATCTTCAATTAGTTGTTCACTATCCAATGAATTAATTTTATTCAAGGGATGATCATCTTTAAAATATTATATCTTCCATACTTTGACCACTTTTTTATTCATGTACTAATTCTCAAACTAATATAGGATGGCTGCCCACCATGATAGACATCCAGTCAACATATCATGATGGATATTGTATTTGAGTGGGGTTATATGAGAGAAAAGAACACATCATGATGTTGTTGATAGTTCCTCTTCAATGCATTAGAAAAAGTTAGTGGAATTAATTATTTCTCAATATGAGAGATATGTGTCTTAACCTTGATCATCATTTGGATGATATAATAAAGACCATTTTCATTGTTGCTGTCATTCCTTTGCACGAGGAAGGCATCTAAAGATCACTATAATGTTGAAACATAAAAAATAAGTGGAATTTATATGATAGGATTAGTCAACAGTGGAGTGTGTAAGATATATATATTGAGATAGTCAAATTCCTCCCAAAAATTTATATGTCCATTGATATGTAATAACTTTTTTCACTACAACATGGATGGAATAAATTTTCCCCCAATTCTATCTATAATGTGACATATGTAGGCCAAATTTCATTGAATTACAGTAAAATATTTGATATTTTCATTAGACGACACTATATGAATGGAAATTTTATTTTGTGGTCTAACCTTGTTGCCACAATATTACATGTCAATGCTAATCAATTTCTTCATTGTAAAACTGAAAGGATATTTCATAGGGTTCATTTTCCGGTTGTTCTACCAAAATTTGTTGAATACAATCTCAATATCAAACCAGGGGTAATATTACTATCGATATATAACCATTATTTCATCAACATAACATTCAACACTCTTTTGATTGAGGGATTCAAGATTCATTGCATGGAATGTTGGTACGTAATGAAAAAATTATTCATGCCAAAGTGCATTACAAAATAGAAAAAATACTCTATGGGGACCATGAAGGTGGTGGATTATTCATCTTTCTAGCCCATTATAATATCATTGTATCCGTAATAGAAATACACAATGGATATCTCTGAATATCTAGCCATTTACTCCCTCAATAGTTCAGTGATTAGGCCTAAGAAGTCATCCTTTGGGCATTGTCGGTCACGATATGTGAACTGGATGTAGAATTTTATTCTCTGTTTCTTTTTCGTCATGAGGACAATATTTTTTAAAAAATTAGGATATTGGACCTCCCAAATAAATTTATCTCCCATGATATTGGCATCTTGAGCGTCAATTTGGGTTTCATGTGTCGGGTGCGTCTTTCTGGATGCTGGTTTATATCCCGGATGGTCCTCTATATTGTCTAGGTGGGGAGTAGCAATGGTTAGGGAGCCGTTTTAGGATGGATCAGAGGATGTGCATTTTCACAGGACGTCACCTGTTTTAAAAATGAAATAATTTATCATTTACAGGGTATCTAAGAAGTATTTAACCATCATTCAGAGTGTGTTAATGTAATAGGACCATCTTGTATTTAACTTGGTGGGAGATAACCATCCTATCGACATGTAATTTTATAATAGAATGGTCTATATCAATGGGTTCTATAATATAGAGGACTACCATAATAGATCAATTTTATACTATAGGAAAACATTATACGATGTATACTCAGGGAGGTCTCTAATGGTGAAAAACCATAATGTTAGGAACTTCTTACTTAAATATGATGTCACTATGGGGAGGACCTTCAAAACGAATGTCATCAAGGTGAATACTACCATTAAATCTCGTTCTCTAGGTATAATGAGAATTTCTATTGTATATACCCTAGGAAGGGCCATTATGGTTGGTGGAAGAAATGGGAATACCTTATTTCTATTTTATGTTTTATCCATGAGGAGTGTTACCACAACACTCATCATGAGATATGCCCTTATGATCGATCATATTGTGTGCATGAAGGAGCCAACAATGTAGATGATCTAAAGATGATGTCTATTGATAATGGTAGTAATGTTGGGGGGAGGACGTTAAAACTTCTACATCCACATTTTTAATTTGGTAAAGGATTAGTATTATCTGGAAAATCCAATGATATCACTTTGATGGCCCCACGAAATTCAGCTTTCATCATATTACTGTTATGTGTCTTTTCTTTATTTTATAATTTATATTAGAATAATTTATTTTTTGTCTCTATTTTGTGTGAAACATAGACCATTTTCAATATGTGACAACCTTCATATATGGGTTACAATTCCATTTTCTGCCTTGGTTCCTCCATGATACTCAAATAAGATTCAAGAATTTTGGGTAGGGGTACATGTCTGCCCTGGAGCAGCCATAAAAGTTGAACAGTCCACCCTAAATGGAATGAGTACTGTTTCCCGATATTATTTCCTATTTACCATACAATATTTCAAATGACTCTCCTAGATTAGAGCAAGGATGTATGTCTACTCCTCAGTGATCACCCCATAGTGTGGGTGAGTCACCCCACTTGATGAGGTAGGGTTGTGGGACCGAATCCTTTATGTATCTATAGATGTGAATAAATAATGGAACATCTCTAGTATATGGTCATGGATATATTTATGAATGTAAATAATTGCTATGATGTGTTTATATACTTCCATTGAGTGAATGATAATATATAATCTTTCTGGTGTTGGACTATGAATATATTCTTACTTTTATTCTTCATTTCCTTCTAGAAAGTATGAACAATTCACCTATGTGGGGGAAGAAGTATGAGTATACCCCTGATATACCACTAGGATACTCTTTCTACTTTATTCATTCACCAGTATATTTTCATGGTAGGATTGGTATGAATAAAAAATAATTGTGTATTCTCATGGTTTTCTATCATAGTTGACTGATGATATTTATATGAATTTGTTCAAATGTTCTTCTGCTCGATGATTATAACCATATATATCTAAAATTATTTAAATGTGGGAACAATAATATACCCCTTCTCATTTAATGTCATTTTATTTGATAGTATGACTTTATGTGGGTGTGTATGAATATAAACCTTCTAATTAATTGACTCCATATTTGACTGATGAGCATTATATGTGTGTGGAGGGATACATGTCTTCCTATAGTTTTCATTAGTATTTTCAGGAAGGTCTTGATGTGGAAAATGAAAACATTGTTTTTTATTTTTTATTCAATCATATTTGACTGACATGATTCATGAGTGTTAGAAAGAATGTATACATGCATGTAGGATGTTGTTTTATTCATGTAGAGAGATTCTTTAATCTAAATAATGATAATGTTATATTCCTGATTGTCTGACCATCACCCATTTCAGGCTACCCTTCAGACCCTGGCCCACCTTTATTTGGATGGGTCTAATGGGTTGGATCATCTCTATGATGATGATATTGCACATTACGATGTTGATGGTGATGACTACAGTTAGTGGACCTTGGGTGGGACCCCCCATTTTGCTGGGATGATGACTCTAGAAACCACTACATTAACCTTCCTATGGTAAGGGAGGGACACATGTTTACATTCCTGGGAAAGTATCTCAAAACATATTGACATGGATTATATGGCCATCTATTTTTGGACCTCTAATAATTGTCGTGTGGACAGCTGGTTGGATTATATTGACTAGAGGGCCTTTTGAGATTTCTCTATGTTTGGGAGAGTACAATTCTATTGGTACACTCAAATCAATGCATTCAAGACATATTGTTGAAGACTCTGGGTGGGTGATGGTTTCCTAGATTTGGTGAAGGACCCTATCTATTCAATGGATGTTGTGCATTTTTTCAAAAGCTGGTGAGATTCCATTGGATTAAAAATTGTTTTGTTAATGTTTGTGTGAAATATATATGTATACTGTAGAAAAACACCTCATCAAATTAGCATATCATGACCTTATGCCTAATTGATGGTGTCTCTAGAACAACATACATTTTCAATTATAAATGGACCCAACGTTGGGTAACACTGTCACATTGCTTAATAATTCAAATTAGGTTTTCCATTTTTTTCTTAGAAATATCATTTTCACCTGAAGATTGATTACAAGTGGTAGAATTTTGTGAAATCAGTCATGTCAGGTACATTATCATTAACCATATTCCAACATGTCTTCATATTGGAACGTTAAAAACCCAACAAATATTGTATCCATCAAAATTGATGGAACTACATTCCAATGGTAGGAATTCACTAGGTAAATTTGCCAGTGACACTTACAACCTCACGTTTGTGGAGATAATGGGATGTCAGCCTCATCACAACATTTTGGGGAACTATTTCCTCTTACAAGGCTCTATTATAGATTTAGAACATGTTTATGAATACATTGTTCATTCCCAATAATGTATATGTGGATCACCTAGAGTTTGTGATCAATTATGAACACACAAGTGTTCAAAATCATATGTATATATATGAGGTTCTCCAATGATAGGGATATCTTAATGTATATGTGGCACTCAATCGATTTTACCCATTTATGGATTGATTAGAGATGCATTGGTCGTTTATTTGGAACATTTTGGTTTTAAGACATGAAGTGAGGCACCATAAAGTTGTCTACTTTACTAGGGGATGAATGTTGTTTTGATTTCAGGATCAAACCCATATTAGAGGCCTCATAGGCACCCTCATGAAAGGAATCAGAACCCATGTTCTTCATTTCAACCTAACATACCACATCACATTTTATTTTTGTGGGAAAATAACCCAAACATGCAATTTAATTTGATGTAGAAACGATGTCTATGTGAGATATGGCATGTCAATGATGGAATGGGACTTATGCCAAGGTGGAACAAGGGACATTTAAGAGGTGTTGTCTCGTGGAAGGATATGAACCAATTGGGAATGTAGACCAGACAACAATGGGGTGAATCTTGGTGTTAGGTTTTGACCATAGTGAGGATTATTATGAATCCTTTTTTGGAAATAATCAATGCCCATTTAGTAAGAATTATTGGGTAATACACATTATATGAGGCCGATATAGTCATGTGGTTGGGGATTACACATGGGAGATTCCCATTTGATTGGATATTGGCGATTAGATTTTCAAGGATGGACCATTTTTGTGGATATAATTTTGGATTATGCCACATATGAGTAACATATTAATTGTTATTGGGTTATAAATCCTTAGAGAATTCCCAATTCGATTGATACCATGTGTATGTCATGATCGCCACTATTTTATAATCTAATCTGATTCATGATGGATGTGAGAAACAAGATGATGTAGTGGATATATAGATCACACGATCTACTCTATCAATTTATGGATGAGGTTCTCAAGCCTAAACGGAGAGATAGATAGCCTTGATGGTTCCCATATCCAATTTCATTTGAATATGTAAGATAGACACATATAGTGATCCATTTGGCTATGACCCATGAGGAGGTGAAGAGGAGTAGGAGGGTCACCTCCTATGAAAAATAATAGTGTCTTATTCAAAGAGGGATTTCATACAATTCGTTTTGTGGTAAGTATATTGTTTCCCATCTAATAGAATGTATATCATGATACTTACACTTCCCACTTGTAATTATTGGTGTTCACTTGATCACCTTCATGTTAGAACCCTCATCACCATAGGGATGTAGTCCCAAAGGCATTCTGAGGGGCCTTCAGGTTGTAGATGTTATAAATGTGACTTCACATACCAAATTAAGATAAATTGATAGGACACATAGATTTGTCTAATGTTATGGTCATAAATGTCAAATTGATTTGGAAGAGTCTTGTTCAGATAGTGTTAACTAGTTCACAAAGAGGCCAATATGGGGATAGATGAGATGAAAAAAGGGTGTGAATGGAGATAAAGCATATGTTACACTTGGAGGACCAAATGCATGTTTCATGTTCTTATATGGTATATGGTTCTATTAATTTACAATATTTTTATATCATCATAGGAACTATTTTCAAATCATTTTTCTATGTGGGGTTCAGTTCTACCCGTGTATCGTTTTTCTTCGCAGGACCGCATTCTTCCTGCATGGACATTTCTATGAGATGGTGTCCACCAGGGGTTTTATGTTTACAGTCAGCTAGAGGTTCTTTTGTTTTACCCTTAATGCAATATGGTGGGTATTTACTTATCAGGAAGAGAAACCTTTAAGCTCTGGTTATCATCAGCGATATACTCCTGCAATCTATGTTATTATATTTTTCTCCCATATTGGACTTAAGGGATATATTTTGGAGTAATCTAAGGACTGAGTACTAGGATGTATGACCTTCTATGGAAAACTACAAGCCATCTTTTTCGGTTTTCCAGGATAACACCCCATCCTGTAAATGATTTTTCTGAGATGAATGTCATTACCATGGGTGTAAATTATCTCTTAGAAACACACACAACATTGATTAATTTTTAGGCACCATTGGTTTTCCCTCATCCCAAAAATGATTTATTTCAGGAGGTATTTTCATTTAGTGGGGAGGAAATCACCACCTAACCCCACAACTGACTTTTTTTCATCCTCAAGTACCAGTGTTACCAACTCATTCTATAAACAATATTTTTCATAAGTTGATTTGAAAATATGAAGATCCCAATGTAGAGTAGCCATCTTTGAAATAATTTTCACATAGTTGGATCAATCATTTATTCATAGTTTCTTCTCTGTAGAACATTTTTCTTCAATCATATCCTCTAATTATTTATACCCTTTTCTGATTTTGATGGAATTATATTATAATTGTATGAGAAAGTTTTATGTACAACAATGTAATCCATTATATGTTAAATTTATTCCATCTAGAATGAAGGATTTACCATGAATACTGATCTTTTAAAGCCAATATGATGTTGCATAGGAAATTGATTAAAAGATGAAATTATTCTTGTCATGTAGGTACATTGTGTTATATTCTTTGTATAAATGGTTATGGAATTTGTCAACTATGGGAAACATATATTGATTAAAAAATTATAATATATTAACATTATTTATGATGAATCTATGATTTTTTTCAGAACACATATATTTATTTTTTTTCTACGGATTAACTTCCTCATAATCAATAAAATTCTTATGTTCAATGTTATCAAGATCACAAAATCATTAAATGAAAATTATTTTTCCCTCATGTATAGATTTTATATTTGAACATATTTTCTTCTTTTTTTATTCCTTGAATATGTTATCCTAGATTTCCTCTGTATTTACCAATCCATTAATTCAAAATGATGTTTTAATAAAACATTTTTTGATGTTATATTCCAAAATAGTATTTTCAATTATAAAACCATTTATTTCTAAGATCATGTTCTAATTTCAATGGTGAAATTTATTAAATGGAGGGGAAATCTAATATCCATATATTTCAAAATAATATTATGTTCAGTAGTGTATAAGACATGAAACATTGAGTTGAAATGAAGCATGACCTATTTGTACATAAATTTAATTATTATAACAAATCCATTCAATTGGATTGTATTAATATGAATAAAATTAATATATATATATATAAGCATCATACTCAATTATAAAATATTGATTAATTATTATGAAATAAAAATATAATTATTTATTAAATTCATTTTTTTGTCCAAAATTGTTATTATTACCAATTTCTTTGGAAAACATTATAATTCATTTTTGGATCATTTAGTAATTTTATATGATAAATAAGTTATAATTTAGAAATATATTTCAAAATAATCAATGTATGAATTTTGATAATTTTTTGAAAAGTTTTATTTTTCAATTAATTGTGACATATAACGATTATTTTGGAAAATGTACTTAATTTTAAAATATGGTTGATGATGTTGATGGTCAGCAAATGAGAATAAATTTTTTTACATCCATTAAATACCTAAAGAATATGTAATATTTTCAGTGAAAATTAATAGAAGTATAATCATGTCTACATGTAGAGGAGGCAGCTGGATGAGGGGAATCATGTGAAACCCAAGAAGAAACGCTGTTGAATGACACTAGGAATGTCCCAACTCTGGATTATGCATTCCACATTATCATAATAATTATTATAAAAATAAACATTAGATAATACTTATTATCATTACATTATCCATTAAACAACCTAAATCATCCTGTGATGTCCATTTGAAAATTATTCCTAATTATGTGATCTTCTATATAAAAATTTCTCTTAATAATGTGACATATCATCTGAAATATGCATGATAACCACCCAAATCACAAAAAGATATAAAAAAATGAATACGTAAGTTTTATATGATGCAAGATATATATATTTTCAAATGAAGTTATTACATGAATCCCGTGATCTATTTAATGATCCAGTGAGATCCCAGGAAGCATGATTAACATTCCATGAGAAAGCCTTTAGGAATGAGAAATTCAGCATGCGATGGACCTTAATAATTTCCATTTTGTCATATTATTCACTAATAAAAAATAAATTATTGACATCAAAAGGGCTTAAAAATAAAATATAAAAAAGTTGTTACCCATATTCAAAGTATGGTTAAACTATTATTCATGAGAACTCCCTCTATTGAGATAAAAAGTTCTTATAATGATCGAAAAAAATGTTTCCCTTGATTTGATGAAATACTCCTCGATAGTTATCCCGATCTCATGAAGACTCCCAAATATGGCATCCTGATCTTGTGAAGTCTATTTAATAAGAAATGTGATTATTAAATATGTTGTTGATGGACTGATCTCTCCATTACTGATTATCATACGAATCAATGTTAACATCATGGATGACCCAAGTAAGGTGCACATGAATTGAATGATGTGAGGCAAATTAAAGACCATATTGTTGATATAAATTAAATGAAAGAGGCATAGATCACTTGTGGTAAGGATTATAAATTATCCCCTATCAACATAAAAGGACACACAGACACTAGAGGGCATATTAGAAAGTGGTATTATCTGAATAGAAATTCACATAATGTCAAGGGACGTTAACCATGTTAACATAGGGAAAAAATTAAGAGAATACAAATGATTTATATATATTATTCATTTTCGATGTATTGTTCATGAGAAAGAATTTTGGTGTGACAACCAGATTGTGAAAATTATTTTCAATGTATCAACTTGGTGGTGTGATGTCTGAATAGGACAACACCTAAATAACATTGAAGCATTTTGGAAATTAATGAGGAAAATGACAGAATCATTATTTAAAGATGGATACAATTACATTCAATTAATGGGGTCATTCACATCATGTGACCAATACACTAATATTGAAACATCACCTAGACCTATCAACTAGATCATGAAATACCACCCAAGCATATTAGCCAAGCCACATGAAGTCCTTCAAAAATTCCATCCGAGTCACAATTACTCTTCTGATCATGAATTTCATGTCATGAAAAGATATCTGTACATTTTATATATGTTATGAAATTTCTCCCAGATGTATTGGAGATTCCACATAATAATCTTCAAACATGTAATACATATCATTCATAAGCCATATAACAGGCCATTCCGGATCTTATGACACCCTTGGATGTGTATGCATCAATCACATCAAAATAACTCAAACAAGTCACCTAGATCACATGACCATACTCAGACACGTCAGGAAGCAAACAATAAAATATACGTCATACACTATGGGTATGTTATGTATGAAACCATGACATGTATGGTGTACAATCAAAAAATTTTATGTAGACCATAGATAAATTTTAGGATGACGCATGATATATGTCAAATGGAAACCCATAGACACGTCATCTATTTTTGACATGAGTACATGGGCATGGATCCTCAAACTATGTAAACCAAAAACTAGAAGTCATTGGTTAGTCATTCCCCATTCCTATGGTAAGTGCCTATAATGGGTCATAAATTGATACTCATACAATCTTATAAGTGTTATGGGATCTTCATTTCATCCAAACATTCTCAGTAGTCTTCTCATGGTTATTAATTCTCATTTCTCAATGTGTAAGGGTATTATATATTCCAATGGGATACCACCATGTACTATATACCACCTTTTATAAAACATTTATCACATGGGTTGAAAATTTATTGGTGGTATTATCTCTCTTTAACACCTATCATTGGATTGAAAAACTAATTGAACTATTACTATTTTTATTCATGCTATATGTAGGATATTTAGTATTCCATCCTAATCTACGAGTTCCATATCAAAAATCCCACAAGGTACTCCCCAATTTATATGACCCATATCTATATGAACTGAGTATGATCACATTCTATATCTTATTTCTCACTCAAAAAATAAAACATGATAGATTATAGATTTTAATAAGCAATATAACTAGCAACATAAAAATTTCCCTTCTAGTGAAATATTATTGTGTAAGCCCCATTTAGTTAAATGATATGATTTCCTCATAGAAGGGAATCCAACTCAGTGTAATTCACTATGGAATTCCCAATTTGGTATAACATTATGAAATAACCCTCAAGAATATTAATTATATATCACCGCCCATTAGTTCATTGGGGTTAGATCAAAAAATTATTACAATAATTATTTTTTATAAGAAGGATAAGTAGGTACCTTTATATAGATTAATATTCATACATAGAGCCTAAGGGACCACATATATTTCCATTCTACATGATGTTTAACTACATGTTTTGGACATAAATAATATAAGTTTGTTTTGATTCACATTATAATCATGATTTATAGGACAACTGTTGAATGATGAATCCCATCCCAGAAACAACAATCTCATCACAAAATGCTGTTAAATCAAAAAGTTCTTGGTTATTAGGATTCATAATATAATCAGTACCTTTCAATTAGAAATAATATAGATAAAATAGAGAACATATGATACATATATTTTAGATTTTTAATAATTCCCCTTTTAAAAGTCGTAGAATTCAACAACGAATCATTTAATGTGGGAAAAAGTCTTATATCTCGATCTATAAGAGATTAATAAACATATCATAAATCCAAAATAGATCCCCCGAATAGGAAATAATCCCCCAAAAAATTGTTTGGTGATATGGACCTCCAACCTCTCAACCAATATGAGTTCCCAAGCATCGATGGTATTCAAAACCTTAATGATCCTCTCCATTTCGAACGGAGACCCAAATTAGTTAAAAATTTGAGAAATCATGGGTGTTTTTTACTATAAATCCAACCTACATCATTGAATGTAAATACAAAATTACTCCTCATAATCATTCATCATACCAAAATATGTGGACACATGAAAAAAATTCTTAACCTGACCAAAATCTCTCAAATAAATAAAATGATTGATTTACCATGAATCCTGTAAATTTTATTCATCATGTATAAAAAAGAATATTTTACACTGGATAGTAAATCATTAAATTTTATAACATAATATATGTTTTCATTAATGTGTTCATTATCTCTGTAACACTTCTATGCAAGAAAAAAGGAAGAACCAGGAAAAAGGAAAGGATAATTGTGTTACCCATGCATAACAAATTGAGTATGATTTTCATTTTCAATGATTCACTAATAACAGACCTTGTTACTTCAAAAATATTTTCTATATAAAATACTTTCAGAAACATCATTACCATATATTTGGTCTTATCTTGTGAATTCACTCGTATATCACGTAAAACAATATCCTGTATCGGTCTTAAAAAATCCTTACCCACCTGATGCCTTCAACTTTAAGAGGATAACATAATGGTTCTGGAATAAAACAAACACATTACAATCTCAACCTATAAGGGAACTTTTAATGGTCCCTAAACACTGATGTCGAGATGCATTTATCATTTGGGGAAATATGAGAATAAATCGATTGCAGTTATCATGCCACCAAACATATCATAAGATTATCCATTGAGGTCACATATTAACACCTTTCATATCATAGTAAGGTGGTTCGTAGAGTTTGCTAAGGCTCCATATATATTTGGGATCTTCCTTGAAATACTCATATCATCCTCTTTTGTATTAATATGGTGTTTATTTGTAATTTTTCTTCAAAATAAATGTGAGTTCTATTATATTATACAAATTTTTAAACCTATAAATATATGTAATTAAAAGAATTATTTCATTAATAAATAATTTTATATCATTTAAAAATGAAACCAATTAAAATTCAAAACATCACTACTAGGAAATTTTTTAAAAATAAAATATCTAAATTGTGAAAATATGGATAACCCCAATCTACATGAATTATCACCCCCACTATCAACACTTTTGAATGAAAAAATATATTTGTATAGAATAAACAATATAGAAAATAGAAATAATGAAACCCATGGGTAATTGATTTGAATAATAGAGAAATTAATGCATAGGTATTTATATGAGGTAATGCGACCATTATGATTGTGATGATACTGTTGAAATATTAACCCGACCATTGGGAATAGTAACACGATAGTTGAGAATAGTGACCCAACAATTTTAAATAATAACTAGAATGTTAGAATAATAATTTTACAAAATAAAAATAAATTATGATATAAATAATATAAAAAATTATTACATTAAATGAATATAAATATTACTATTCCATAAAATATTTGTCTAGATCAAGAAATTCAAATAAGATATACATATTTTTTTAATACACTATATTTTGATGTATTTAACAGAAATTATAAATTTTTATATTAAAAAATAAGAATAAAAATAAAAATTTTAGAAATTTTTTAAAATTACTCTCACTTTGGAAATTAGCGCATCCAAATTTTCCACTTATAATTGTTTATGTAATTTTCTAAAATACATCAATTTTTTACTGAATTGTAGTAATTCATTTTTTCAAGAACCTGTGAAAGTTAAATTACCTTATTCATGATGTTATAATGAAATATTAATATATAGAAATTTTGGATCATTCATTATATATTTGGTATCATAAATTAGTCATTGATATTAAATAATAGTAAATTCCCAACATAAAAATAACATTCCAAAACCTAATGTTGAATGTGATCTATTAAAATAATTTTTTTTCTTTCTATCCACATTTTATTTTAAGAAACTAATAGCTTAGAATTTTTAATTGGCTTTAAATTAATAAACAAATTATATTATATATATATATATATATGATTAATATTTTCAAAAAATCACTGTTACATGTATTAACTTTGATATTTATTTTATTTTGTATTTTATACTAAAAATATTCCTCTACTTAGGTACAAATTGTAAGAACCCGTGTTTTTATGGACTGTAGTTTTGAGAAGAAATTTGAATTTTTGTTGTTGGATGCTCGTGAAGTGTAAAATGGTGATTTTACCCTACCATCTGATCTCGGATAATTTTTCTGACAACTATGTTGGTCTCGGAAGAGGTAGTTTTTCCTAGGACAAGAGTTTGGTGGAAATATGAGATGTTCAAATTTTAGTAGAATATTTAATATTTAATATTATTAAATTAAATTTTAAATTATTCACCTAGGTTCATTTGGAAATAAAATTTAAACAAATCATCATATAGGGATTCCATCTACACCATTGATTCTGGAATGGGGTATTTAGTCTGCAGAAGGCATAAACTCCGTTCGGGCGCTGGGGCCGAGCCGAGTCCCTTTTTCTTCCTTTTCTTTTCATCTTTCGTTTTCTTTTCTTCTGCCATCCTTCCTCAACCTTATTGCGAACACTATATATGCACTCCTCCTTTTCCAGTTCTATTGGGGGGATTATTATATTTATAAATATAGAGATTTGTGAGGCAAGAGGTGTACCGATTCGATGCTCTCAACGCGCTGAGTCGGTGTGCGGCAACCGAGAGCCGTGAAATCAACCGAAGCATCGGAGGATTCCAAAAAAGGTAGGGAATTTTATGTTTTTTCCATAGATCCTATATAATCATTTTTAAGTATTTAAATCATGATATTTCTTGGTTGTGCTCTCTTGTGGCCGGATCTGTTGTTTCGGGGGTTAAAACGGTCGTTTTAGGCGTTTTGAGGGATTTCCCATCGGAAACCCCAGAATACATAGCCTGTGTTCCAGGGGTACACACCATGTGTTTTTCCTGTTTGGGGAAGTTGAAGTTTTATTAATTACAGGACATGTACTTTGATTACACACCGTGTAGTTTTTGGCCATGTGACTGGTCGTGTGGATTAGAACCCGGAATAGTGCTGTTTTAGGAGTACATGTCGTGTACAATAATGTGCACGCTGTGTAGTAGTACTTGGGCATGCGTTTTAGTAAAAACTCACATGGGATAAATTTTTGGGAATATTAACTACCATGTACACTAATTTACATGCCGTGTATTTTTACACAGGTTGTCCCAATGTGTTCTGTCCATGTGCTCTGGCCTTGTACTTCCCCGTCTTAGTAATTTGGTGATATCTTGGGCCCTGGAAGTCAGAATTAGGCTTGTGAGTAGTCAATTCTTAGCGTTATTTCACGAAGACCACAATGATGGAATCCTGTTTACATTTAGATGTCATATAAATGGATTTTTTCGTTTTTATATTTAAATGGAGGGGTTCTTCATCCAGTTAGCAAGTTCGGTTGACACCTAAGAGTGAGACTTGGCGTGGATGATTGGTTGGGTGTTCAGACCTAATTATTTGAGACGTTTAATAGGAGATGAGCTATGAACTATCTCTCATAACCTATGATTAGAGTATGTTCCCTTTGTGAGACGTTCCATTCTGGCCTGTGAGTCAGTGAGACCACATACTTCTAAGGATCCCTTGAGGGATGCCTTTACTTGTGTACTAACCTTGGGAGTTCATTGTAGGATCCCTCTCCTATTTTTCCTTTGATAGGACACATGTTATGGAATTAATATGTTTTCCTTCCTTTAAGGATCCCATGTAGGATTCGTCCCTTTCACTTCACTAAGGATACCATGTAGGATGCCTTCGCTCATGTTTTCCTGGAGAATCCCGAGTATGGTGCTTTCTTAGTGTTTGACATGAGGGAACCAGTGGGTTCTCATTATTTGACCGACCCTGAGTTGTTACATTGGGTTTGTGTAGAGATCGTGATCAGGTTTCACCTAAAACTCATGCCAAACTGGTAATTCAATGGGGCTGTAGATGTTTTTTTGGGTTGGGATTTCGAGCCACCCTCACTATTTGTTTATATATGACTTATTTTGTTGATTCTGTAGTGTTTACCAGAGGTGCTTCCTGGGTGGTGGCTGTCTTGCCTATTTTCCATTCATGTTTCTATAGGGTGGATAGTTTGTATTCTGACATGATTGATATATTGTAGACTGGTTAGCCAAGTATTTCTGTAGGATTACATTTCTATATTACACTGCTATGGTCATTGACCTACACAGGGCCATCAGAACCTGGTGTAGTAGACTGTTAGGGGAATTAACCGAGTGAGCTTACTTAGAGAGTCTTTTACCACATAATCTATAATAAGTATTGACTGAGTGAGAATCCTAAAAGAGCCTAGAACCACGTAGGTATATAAGGGTAATTGACCATGTGAGCTTCCTTAGGGAGTCCTTGTCTGCTTTATACTATAAATGGAATTGACCAAGCGAGCTTCCTCAGAGTGTCTTTGATTTTATCCCTAAACTGTTTAGACTATAAGGGGAATTGACATGGACTGATTCCTTAGAGATTCTATGAACGACCTGATCTATAAGGGTAATTGACCAAGTGAGCTTCCTCAGAGACACCGTGACCTAGGGGCTATAAGTGGAATTGACTATGTGATCTTCCTCAGAGAGTCCTTAACTAACTTATACTATAAGGGGAATTAACAGCGTGATCTTCCTCAGAGAGTCTTGTTTTACCATTAACTACAATCAGAATTGTGTAGAGACCCAAAGATTTACATTCATGTAAATTACATTAATTTTTTGGAATACTTAATACATAACAAAAATAGACACCAAAGGACCGTAATAGTTTAGTGACTTTGGAAACATAGAACATAATCTTCTAATCTTGGTGAAAGATCATCAACATCTCCCATAAAGATATTACTTTTTTCTTACACAAAAATATTCTTTATATCCTGGGGAAAAGAAATCATAAAAAGGGTGAGCTCAAATGATTCGTAAGGTAAAACATAGAGAATATAAAACAATCTATAAACATTTGAAAGCCAAAACTTGAACATGAAATTTAAACATCAAAATCTTGAGCAAAGACATAAATCTTGGAAGTACGTAAGGCATATATCATCAATGAACATAAATATTGATAAAATAGCATGGGAATAAATCATGTAATTCTTGAAACAATTCAACACATGTTATGATTTCCATAGTATCCAAGGCATTGCTGCCAAGACCATCATAGTGGACAAAACCCCTTTCTGAACCAAGCTCACTCCTCATTTCTGTCCTGTAACACTGAATCGGATTAAATTACCATTCCAACCATGTCTATCTCATGAGATATAAATCAATACCCAATGAATTTTAGGGATATATAGTTCCCACCCATCTCATAATGAAATCATTCTTAAATGTTTCACAAAATAAACATAAATCATCCATCATAACCCAAAGAATAAAATGGGTTTCATAAACATCATCCCATCATAACATAATCCATAAAAAAATGGATATCATACATCATAATAATAATCAAACCATTTAAATAATTGAGTCATTATACATGAATCATAATCATAGTAAATAATATCATCTTATATGGAAAATAGTTTTGAAAAAACACTTGAAATGAATTCTTGACGAAAATATCCTTTCTTTTTCAAAATCATTTTCTTTTCGCAAAAAGCCATGAAATTTTAAAATAAAATGATTTTGTTGAAAATAATAATGAAATATTGTAGAGTAATCATCTTTAAAATAAGGTGTTATGAAACCCTAATAATCCATTCATGCCATATAAGTTAAAAAAACATTCTTCTCGTACTTTTGCCAGAAATGTCAAAAAGTACCTCATATGGTAAACAAAAAAATATTCCTTACATACCATTTAGTAAAATTAAAAAATGGGTAAAAAGTAAATTAAACATACATGAAATTTTTTTTATTAAACTTGGACAGGGTTGATAAATATAACCCTGGTAAAAACTTACATATAAGCAATCTCGGATAGAAAACAATTGAGATTGCAACATTATCCCTTACCTTAGGTCCGATATGCTTCATTCGTATCCAAAACACTAGTATAATGATTTAAATAATGTCATTTAATTATTATAGAATCATATTCATTGTTATTATATCATATATGGTTCACTTATGACTTTATATAACCTGTTCTTTTGTAAATTCCATGTTAAAGCAGCATTTTGTGTAAAATCGTTTCATTTATTGTCTGTGTTTTAACTTGTAATTATTAATATGATTATTTAGATCATGATTAAATAATTCCATAATATAAAACATTATTTTTATTTAATATATATTCTGAATATACATATATATAATAGATTGATAAATGGAAATAAATACACCGTTCATGGAGACGGTAGGTCGTACGTACGCATGAACGCTGTTTTCGTTTCCTTATTGAATTGAATGGAATTAAGTAGATGATATAAATATATATATACATAAATAATGTAGAATTATTATGTTATATTTTTCATGATTACTCATTATATATACTTTATAATCATTCTTTAATTGTTAACATGGAAAATGAATCTCATCACGTCGTGGAGACGGTAATCCGTACGTACACACAAGCTATGATATCATTCCCATATCTATTGAATGGAGTTGTAGTGAATTATATAATATCTTAGAAACAGTATTATGTTATAATAATCATATGTAGTTATTATTTACACCATTATACCAATCCATGTAAGGTGGTGGTGGAAAAACAGGTTACACCACGGTGTGGAGACAGTATTCCGTACGTACGCACGCGCGGTGATTTCGTTTTCCTTAGGATGAATAGAAGGTGAAATGGAGTTGTTTCATATTTATAATAACATATAAGTATATTAGTGATACTTATGTTATTAATTCATAATGAAATAACTAAATAAGAATAAGTAGAAGAAGAAATAAATTTGAAAGAATCGGTAACGGATATTACCTATTCTTCGACAAGCCTCTTTGAAACCACCTCTAGGGGCACTAAAATTGGTCTTTGAAGAAGACCAGGTCCTCTAGTATGTTTCTAAGGAGGTTTAGAAGGGAAATGGGCAGGGTTTGGCCGATCTTGAAGGCACAAAATGGTGTGAGTAGGAGAGGGATGGGGTTCTCTTTTATAAGGGTGGAGAGGGGCTCCTTTGAAATTATAAGAAATATTAATTTATAATAAATTCCAACCCCACTAAAAAACCTCCAAAATTACTCAAATCCGACAATTAGATTATATAGGGTTGTAATATAATCATCCAATAAATTTTTGACAAGTTTGGAATTTATTTTAATCATTATCAACTTGATTTATCCATATATAATCTATTTAATTTTATTTGTGGTAATAATATTCTAAATTTTAAATCATTATAAATATTTACTGATATGTTGTTAATTATCCATAATTGTATGATTTATTACACTTTATACCATATAAATTTTAATTTATAATTTTTAAATATTTTTTTGATTTTTAAACAATTTTATAATATGTAATGTTTATAAAATAAAAATAGTGTCAATTTTGACACTATTCATTTATTTGAATTTAAATTAAATACCCATAGAATATATGTTCGAAATAAAAGATTTAATAGATTCATAAAATGTCATATTTATGTAAAAAAAATTAGTGCGGCACATTAAATAGTTCATATAATATTTATTTTACTATTTTAAAAACCATTTATTTGATATTTCTCTTAATAAAATAATTATTACAACATTTTTGTATAATTATTAAATATAGTTATTTGTTGTATAAAAATTAAAAATAAAATACAAGGATAAAGATAAATCATATATATTTCCTAAGATTACATTTATTTGGATTTAGCTTCTGAAACACCAAAAATTTAAAATGTTATATTTATTAAATTATGAATGTGATAACTCTGACATCATATAAATTAAAATAATATAGGTGTCATAATCACTTTTATAAGACTCCAAACGGTCATATATTCGGTCATTCGATGCATATGGTGTATATATACACCACCAATAAGTTTGGGGTAGGTTTGGGAGCCCTTTAATATGTATTACTATTTCAATAAAAACAATATTATTGATTTTTTTAATAAATAAATAATTTCTGCATCATTAATGTATAAGCTAATAAGGTAATTAAATAACTATTAAAAATTAAAAATAAATTACCATGATAAATAAAAACATATTAGATTTCAAATTATTATTAATAACCGAATATATATTGTATATATCCTTATATTAGAAATACTTTAATTATTAATGTTTGTGTGAGACATATTTCACTTTCCATTAAATAAAAATAAACTAAAGGTCTTAATCACCTCCAAGTGGGTTATAATGGATTCCATTTCGCCCCAAATATGACTTAGGACGAAATATAATCAACCAAATATATTAATACAAGTGTTAGGGTAATTTTATAATATTACATTTACACTTAATTACCCGATTTACCATTTACTATGGTAATTAAAATTTACCGTAGTTACTATTCATAATGCCCAAAAATAAAAAGTAGTCTATTAATATAATTTGGATCCACTGATTCGAAATATGGAATCAATTTTTCCAAATTCAATACATAGAAGTTTCATAAATTAAATTATAATTAATCCAGTTGTCGAAAGAAAACATGTTTTTGTTTAAAACATTGCAAAAAATTGAATTGATTTGACCTACAAATTCAATGTAAAATCAATGATAATGACATAAATTATATTAAATGGTAATGATATATTTTATTAATACTTTAAAACCATTCAATTTTATAATTTAACCACATCAATTATTATGATAATAAAATTTTTTTTAATTAAAATATTGTGTGTTTTTACTATTCATTAAAATATGAAAGTTATCAGAATAATTTGAAAATTTTATCCAAAGTAAATTTTTATATCCTGATTCCAAAGAAGAATTTTATTTTGTCAAATTTAACTTATAAAAATTTCAAAAACTAGATTTAAATTGGGTGTGCCATCAAAAGGTGGCAAAACAGCATTTTTTTAAAAGTACTCATTTTACCAGAAAAATTTATTTTGTTCACATACCATGTTGTAGAAAATGTGTAAGATGAAATAATAATGTCATAAAATTAAAAATGTAGTTAATACTATTCATAAATTCTAGTTCATAATAATATTATAACCATATATCATTGTTTAGTGAAACCTGGTATTGCGTACAACACACGCTATCAACGAAGGTCGTGATTGTGTGTAATGCAAACCAAGTAATGGTTGCATGTATTGCATGACTCCTTTGTTGTTACGTACAAAAAAATAAAACCATATTTCATTAATACATTGAATATATATATATATATATATATACTCAATGTTGCGTAGAATAACTACTATCAAACAAACATAAAATTTTGTGTAACACGATCCATGATTAGTGTTGCAGATACTTCAAGCTAATACGTTGTTGCGTATAGCGCAAGATAACATTGGGGTATCATTCAACACAAGACATCAAATAAGTAAAAAATAATACTTCTCATAAAATCTCATGTTGTTACATTCTACCCCCCTTAATATGAATTTCACCGTCAAAATTCGTCGGGGTTATAAATTGATTACCACATGAAATTTTCATTAATAGAAACCCAAATTGTAAAAAGAAATACCAAAACATAACTATAAAAACTAAATTAAGAAATTTAATGGTTACCCAAATTAACTAATCACTGGGTTTCCACATAAGATAACATAGGTGAAAAATATATATATGGAAGAGAAATCTAACCATAATTTTCAGATGTAGAGTGGTAGAGGACATGGCTATGATAAAGTCAACAGTCACAAAGCCATAAATTTGTGATAATCTATGGGACCATATGATTCATCAGATGTGAGAGCTCTAGGACAAAATTTTTGGTTTTTAAGATCATTTCCCTAAACTTGATGAATTAAAAGAAATACATACATGATTTTGGGTCAATCTCACTTTTGTTCGTGCCTTGAACAATTTCCACTTAATATCTTCAAGAAATGAAGTTGAATTTTTTATTCATTAAGTGTTAGTAGATCATGTGATAGAATGATGGGTCATTCCATATGTCTCAAAAAAAAAGGTTAGCAAAAGTTATTAAATATACATAAGTGGATTAATGGTATATGGTTCTTAAAATGGACTTATACTTCATATATCATACCACTTAACAAATTAAAACTAATTTATACTAACCAGGGACTTCCTGTAGGCTAGTGGTATGCGATAAAGGCATGTTCCACTTCGGTTGTTGGTTTGATTCCCGCAACCTTGTCCGATGCGACGGGTTGTCGCCCATCCTGTAGGTTGTCCTTTTTCTAAAACTACCTTATTATAACATCCAACAAATAATATCGAAAAAAAAGTTCTAGACTTAAACAATACTGACTTATGTCCAACATAATCCATTCCAATCTTCAGGATTATCCAAAATACTATTATCCAAGCTCATAGTATAATGAAAACAATTACTAGAAATGTCATCTGCCGAGAATGTGAATATAATCATTTATCCCCCATATATCATAAGATAAAACTTGTTGGTCACATTCCAAACTTTTGAATACCTTAATAATATATTGTTTTGAAACATGAATTACCATTTAACCTTAGTGAAAACATGAGTGATGTCAAAAGTTAACTCTTTCCACATACCAAATTCCCAAAAATTCTATATACTCAAACCATAATATCACTTAGTCTTTATATCAATCATGAGCTCATGAATACTATCAAACAATTTATTTTCTCCTTATCCCTTCATTATGTGCATATCATTTGCTTTCCAAAATATTTGAATCACTTTTAATGGTTACCGGTACCATATTATTAGTGAAAACCACAATTTACCAATACATAGATATTTCAATATACTATAAAAGTACATCAAAAACATTATTATTGAATTCCAATACTTAAACCCTTTAATCCATCCACTTCAATGATTGTCTTCGAATAGGTTCTTCTTCTATTTAGACGAAACTTATTAGGCCAGGGCATTGAGTTGGGTGATTCCCATGTTATCTGCCGATAAGACATTGGACTCCATAACAATCTGTCACTCTATGACCCTTTTATCCACATAGATAACATCTTACCCTCCATTTTAGGTATTACTCAAGGTTCTTCTTCCCTTGTTTAGAAATTACAATATTTCTTTCTCTATGCTCCTCACCACGAGAAGATGCATAAAATTCCATCTTCCTATTATTTGATGACTTAGGAATACAACAAAAGTTCACCTTTTTAATAATATATCAAGGTGAATGATTCAGCATAATCACAATATCTTTCTCTCTAGGAATTACGCAATTTCATTGCTCATAGTCACCAATTTTTTCCATTGGATTCAATAATAACTGAATTCCTTTTGGTTCCCTCCATTGACTAAAAAACAAAAAGAATTCTGTGAGAGAGCGGTAAATCAGGTAGCAAATGCTCTCTAAAAAAGGCAATTATGGAGGCTAGCTCATGTTGGTCATTTTTACTTCCTGATTACTACAATGAGCTTATCCACAATGATAGGATTGGCACTTTGTACACAAGGTTGTCTAAGGTCCCCATTCTCTGAGTTGTCTTGTATTGTTTACTCTTTTTATATATATTTTATTGGGAGTAGGTGTTCACCTGGCTCTTGGACCTTTGGATAAAAATGAATTTTGTGAGAGGCAAAAATAATACAAGGAAATTAACATAATCCAGGGGGAGTACCTTCGATATCTAACATATTAGGTTTAATTCTAATGTCTTTACTATAATTATAGGACTATAACCTATACTTATACTTAACCTTAGGGACATCCCTAGACATACCTTAGAAATATCTCTAGGGATCTCACTAAAGTTTTCACATCGTATTTTCCAATGGTTGATTAAACCTTTCCTCTGATACCAACTGTAAAGACCCAAATCTTGATGTACATGGACATTACATTACTTTTTTGCAATAATTAATACATAACAAAAACAGACACCAAAGGACCATAATAGTGTAGTGCCTTTGGAAACATGGAACATAATCTTCTAATCAAGGTGAAAGATCTTCATCATATCCCATAAAGATCTTCCTTTTTTCTTACATAAAACCTTTCTTTATATACTTGGGAAAAGAAAACATAAAAAGGGTGAGCTCAAATTCTCAGTAAGGGCCAACATTGTGAACATAAAACAATCTATAAACATTTGAAAGCAAACACTTGAACATGAAATTTAAACATCAAAATCTTGAGCAAAGACATAAATCATGGAAGTATAGAAGGAATATATCATAAATGAACATCAATTATGATAAAATAGCATGGGAATAAGTCAGGTAATTTTGGAAACCATTCAGCACATGTTATGATTTCCATAGTAGCCAAGGCATTTCTGCCAAGACCATCTTAGTGGACAAAGTCCCTTTCTGAATCGAGTTCACTCTTCGTTTCAGTCCAGTAACACTAAACCAGATTAACTTACCATTCCAGCCATGTCTATCTCATTAGATATAAATCATTTCACAATGCATTGGAGGGATATATAGGTCATACCCATCTCATAATGAAATAATTCTTTCTTGTGCCACCAAATAAACATAAATCATCCATCATAATCCAAAGAATAAAATGGGTTTCATAAACATCATCCCATCATAACATAATCCATACAAAAAATGGATATCATACATCATAAGAAGAATCAAACCATTTAAATAATGGAGACATTATACTTGAAACATAATCATACTAAATAATGTCATCTTATATGGAAAATAGTTTTGATAAAACACTTGAAATGAATTTTTGAGAAAAATATCCTATCTTTTTCAAAATCATTTTTTTTCACAAAATGACATGAAATTTTAAAATAAATGGATTTTGTTGAAAATAATCATAAAATCTTGTAGAGTAAACTTCATGAAAATAAGGAGTAATGAAATTTTAAGATTCTGTTCATGCCGTATAAGATAAAAAAACATTCTTCTCGTACTTTTTCCAGAAAAGTCAAAAAGTACCTCATATGGTAAACAAAAATAGATTCCTTACATACCATGTAGTAAAATTCAAAAATGGGTAAAAAGGAATTTAAAAATACATGCATTTTTTTATAAATCTTGGACATGGATGATAAATATAACCCCAATAAATACTTATGTATAAGCAATCTCGGATAGAAAAACAATTGAGATTGGAACATTATCCCTTACCTTAGGTCTGATATGCTTCGTATGTATCTGAAACTCTTGTATAATGATTTAAATAATGTCATTGACTTATTATAGAATCATATTCATTGTTATTATATTATATATGGTTCACTTATGACTTTATATAACCCGTTCTTTTGTAAATTTCATGTTAAAGCAGCGTTTTGTGTAAAATCATTTCATTTATCATCTGTGTTTTAACTTGTAATTATTAATATGATTACTTAGATCATGATTAAATAATTACATAATATATAACATGATTTATATATAATATATATTTCGAATATACATATATATAATATATCGATAAATGGAAAGAATTACACTGTTCATGGAGACGGTATGCCGTACGTTCGCATGAATGCTGTTTTCATTTCCATTTGTAATTGAATGGAATTAAGTAGATGATATACATATATATATACATAAATCCAGTAGCATTATTATTTCATATATTTCATGATTACTTATTATATATAATTTATAATCATTCTTGAATTGTTAACGTGGAAATTGAATCTCATCACGTCGTGGAGATGGTAATCCGTACGTACGCACGAGTGATGATATCGTTCCCATATTTATTGAATGGAATTGGAGTGAATTGTATAATATCTTAGAATCAGTATGATTTTATAATAATCATAAGTAGTTTTTATTTACACCATTATACCCATCAAAGTAAGGTGGTGGTGAAAAAACAGGTTACACCACGGAGTGGAGACGGTGTTCAGTACGTATGCACACGGGTTGATTTTGTTTTCCTTAGGATGAAGAAAAGGTGAAATGGGGTTGTTTCATATTTATAATTACATAAAAGTATATGATTAATACTCATGTTATTAATTCATAATGATACAACAAAATAATAAGAAGTAGAAGAAGAAATAAATTTGAAAGAATCAATAACGGATATTACCTCTTCTTCGACACGCCTCTTTGAAACCTCCTCTTAGGGCACTAAAATTGGACTTTGAAGAAGACCAGGACCTCTATAATGTTTCTATGGAGGTTTATAATGGAAATGGGCAGGGGTTTTCCGAACTTGAAGTTTCAAAAATGTGTGAGGAGGAGAGCGAGGAGATGCCCTTTTATAAGGGAGTAGAGGGGCACCTTTGGAATTATGAGAAATATTAATTTATAATAAATTCCAACCCCCCTTAAAAACCTCCAAAATTACTCAAATCAGAATATTATATGATATAGGGTTATAATATCATCAACCAATAAAATTTAGACAAGTTGGTAATTTATTTTAAACATTATCAACTTGATTTATCCTTATAACATCTATTTAATTTTATGTGTGGTAATAATATTCTAAATTTTAAATCATTAAAAATAATTACATATATTTTGTTAATTGTACATAATTATATGATTTATTAGATTTTATACCATATAAAATTTAATTTATAATTTTTAAATATTATTTTTATTTTTAAACAATTTTATAGTTTGTAATTTTTTTAAAATAACAATAGTGTCAATTTTGACACCATTCATTTATTTGAATTTAAATAAAATCATCAGAGAATATATGTTCGAAATAAAAGCTTTAATAGATTCATAACATCTCATATTTTTCTATAAAATTATTGTATCACATTAAATAGTTCATATAATATTTATTTTACTATTTGTAAAACCATTTTTTTGATATTTGTGTTAATAAAATAGTTACTAAAACATTTGTTTATAATTATTAAATATTCTTATTTTTGTATAAAAATAAAAACTAAAATACTAGGATGAAGATAAATATTATCTATTTCATATGAATACATTTAGTCGTATTTATCTTCTAAAACTCCCATATTTTAGAATGTAATATTTATTAAATTATGAAGTTGACAACTTTGACATCGTATAAAAAAAATAATATAAGTTTCATAATCACTTTTATAAGACTCCAAACGGTCATATATTCGGTCATTGGATGATTATGGTATATATATACACCACCAATAAGTTTGGGTCAGGTTTGTGAGCCCTTTAATATGTATTACATTTTCAATAAATACAATATTATTGATTTTTTTACTAAATAAATAATTTCTGCATCATTAATGTATAATCTAATAAGGTAATTAAATAACTCTTAAAAAATAAAAATATATTAAAATGATAAATAAAGACATTTTAGCTTTAAAATTAGTATTTATAACAGAATTTATATTCTATATAACCTTATATTAGAAATACTTTAATTATTAAAGTTTGAGTGAGACATATTTCACTTTCTTTTAAATAAAATAAACTAATGGTCTTAATCACCTCCAACTGGGTTTTAATGGATTCCATTTCAACCCAAATATGACTTATGATGAAATATAATTATCCAATTGTATTAATACAAGTTTTAGGGTAATTTAATAATATTATATTTACCCTTAATTAACCGATTTAACTTTTACTATGATAAAAAAAATTTACCGTAGATACTATTCATAATGCCCAAAAATACAAAGTAGAATATTAATATAATTTGGACCCACTAATTCCAAATATGGAATCCATTTTTCCAATTTCAATACATAGATGTTTCATAAATTAAATTAAAATTAATCCCATTGTCAAAAGAAAACAGGTTTTTGTTTAAAACATTGCAAAAGATTGAATTGATTTAACCTATAAATTCAATGTAAAATAAATGCTAATGACATAAATTATATTAAATTGTAAAAAAATATTCTATTTATACTTTAAAATAATTCAATATGATAATTTAACCACATAAATTATTACGATGAAAAAAGTTGTGTTTAAGTAAAATATTGTGTGTTTTTACTATTCATTAAAATATGAAAGTTATCAGAATAATAGTAAAAATTTATCCAAAGTAAATTTTTACATCCTGATTCCAAAGAAGAATTTTATTTTGTAAAATTGAACTTATAAACATGTCAAAAAATAGATTTAATATGGGTGCGCTATCAAAAGGCGGCAAAACTTCATTTTTCTAAAAATACTCATTTTACCCGAAAAATTTATATTGATCACATACCATGTTCTAGAAAATGTGTAATATGAAATAATAATGTTAAAACATTCAAAATGTAGTTAATACAATTAATAACGTCTAATTCATAATAATATTATAACCATATATCGTTTTTTAGTGGAACCCGGAATTGTGTACAACACATGCTATCAAAGATGGTCGTGATTGCGTGTAATGAAAGCCAAGGCATGGTTGTGTGTAGTGCACGACTCCTTTGTTGTTGCGTAGAAAAAAAATCCAACCATATTTCATTAATACATTGAATATATATATATATATACTCAATGTTGCGTAGAATAACTACTATCAAACAAATATGAAATTGTGTGTAACATGACCTAAGATTAGTGTTGCATATACAACAAGCTAATACGGTGTTGCGTATAGCTCAAGATAATCTTGGGGTATCATAAAATACAATACATCAAATAAATAAAAAAGAATACTTCTCATAAAATCTTGGGGCGTTACAAATTGATTGTGTGAGCATCCTTAGAGAGCCTTTATATATCCTTATACTGAACCAAATGGGTTAGACTATGAGTACTACCCATAGGGTTGCTTTTGATTGAATGGTTGAACTATAGGGTTACTTGTTTTAGGTTAGCTTGTTCAGAGAAATGTCTATAACGTTGGCTGAAGAAGGTACATGTCGATGGGATTACAGACCCAGATATTGACTTATTAATACATTACTTGAGTGGCATGAAGTCTAGCTCAATTCCCTTGAATAGGATGTCCAGGAGATCAGGATTATGGTCCCAAGGATCGACAACTGATGTTGTTCTTGTTATTTGAATCACATAATCACGAATATTCATATTTATGTATATGTGTATAGGTATGGGATTATACATGTGTACCTATATAGATATGGACTTCCATGGTGGCACATACCCAGTCAACTTGGATTAAATTTCTTATGTTCGACTATGGTTACACATTTGGTTTACTTCTTTTGTTGTGTTCCAGCTAGGCTAAGCACATTGTTGTTGCATACACTTTCAGCAGCACAGTTATAGGTTTCTTGTTAGGGTGCCCTTCTGATATTATTTCTCACCCCTGCACATACACCTCAGTGTACGTGTAGACCATTATTCTACATTTCAGGTTGAGAATTAGGTTAATGGTGGATAGGGATAAGGCCCAGTGTTGCATGATCGAGCGGAGCTGCTCGAGTGGTTCTACTGATTGGGCTACTGCAGTTCGACAGTTTTCTGGAGATCGGGTATGTGGATTGGCTGAGAGTTAGTAGGATATCCTTTTACTTTTACTTTAAGATTATTTTGTACTTGTATCAATATGGTCGGCCCGGTGGGTGACCTGTGTTGTATTGTATTGCATAGATGTTCAGGATTTTGTAGCATTTTTCTATTACAGCTTGTTCTATTTCAGTTGTTTATTGCTTCCACACTATTTTTACTTTCTGTTGTGTATGATACTTAGTTGTTTTTTCTATTTTATTACTCTTGTATGATTTCATAGTCTCCCCACTATCACACCTTAGGCCCTCACTACTAGTCGAAAGCCTCTGTCGTACGTGGAGGCGCGCTTGAGGCCTGGTGGCACACCGGCTGGAGCACCTATTTAGTGGCTTTCGGGTGGTACGTTACAAAGTGGTATCAGAGTAGTTTTCTTTCCTGGTATATACTATTTGGGATATGGTAGACAAGATTATTAGGAATGTGTTGGAACCTGTGATTGATATCAGGAAGGTGCGTCGAGAACACTTGTTCCGGTACGAAGTCCTGGTTTCTAGGGTTTTTGATTTCTGTTCTGATTTTACGATGTTATAGTTGTATATGATTTTCTCCTTGAGTGACGCACGTTTTGTGTGGTGTTTTAATTTACTATGGATCTCTGGCTCTTTTCCATTGGTAAGATGTCATGGATGTAGTTTAAATCTTGGCCGGCAAAGACAGGTGGCGTCTCATGCATCATACTAGGGATGTAGGATTCACAACATATAGGCCTGCCAGTGTGTGTTTTTACTAACGACTGAGACCTTTGGGTCTGCATAATCATAATTTTTACTCTGATGGTAGGTTATGTGTATCTATGTTGAGGCATTAGTGTGAGGATGAAGACCCAGTCCTTGTGCACATGTGGTGCAACGACCCCAGTTGTCTGATATGGCATGTGATTCCCATCTGTTTAACCCTTATTGAGTGGTGTTTCTTGGGTTTGTGGTTATCTAGTCGGAACGTTGAAAACAATGTCGATAAATACCAAGGATGTTCTGGTGAAATTTACCTCTTTGTGGTATTTTTGTATACAGATACCCGATGACTATAAGGTTAGCTTGTCTATTTTATTTATTTTGTGACATCCAAGGATTTTTTCCTTGTACAGATGCTCAGAGAGGATCAGGGACCTTGTAGGCTATGTTTTGGTTTTGACTTTCATTGGCCGTTTTGATCTTTACCATCTTCTGAGAGGTTTTTGATCTTTTAGTCTAGGTGGTTAGACCTTGTGACCTTGTTGTGAGGCTTTTTCTGTAAGGATAGGTGTAATACCTAGATACCGATGGTTTTGGCTCGAACCCTTGTAGGTTGATGTCTATTCTATTCGTGGTAAACATGTGTGTGAATGGTTGGCCAGCGTTTTCCAATTCCTTTTGGAGGTGTTTATTTTTCGCGACTAGTTTCGATGACCAGTCCTGTTCGGGTGCCTACCCTGGTGAACCAGTGTTTATGATGTTGCTGTTGTAGGTGGCATCATGTGAATCTATATCGGTGAGTGGCCGGGTGCGAGCTGAGGACCGATGTTTCAAGACTTTCCATGGACTCGGATCCCGAACGTTTTGTTGAAATTTCTTTGTGTTGTAGTGGTGACTTTGTGAAATTTTGGGATTCCGTGAAATGGTAGACCCATTATAGAGTCATGGTCGGGTTTTGGTAGGATGTTAGTGTGGCTCAGAGGGAGCTAGACATGCCTTCAATCAAATCATAATGTACACTTTTAAGGGACGATCATGCGCTATCTTGATTCGTATTGAGTATGCTGAGAGAGCATCGACCCTGCATTGAGCTCCTTTTTCATTATTAATGTTCATCCCTGTTGAGGATGGAACCCTTTCTGTTTGTGCTCTCAGAGCGGTGTGAGGAAATCTATATGGCCGGGAGTTCACCATTGGCCTTTTGAGAGTGATTTTCCTTGTTTAGTTTAAACTATGTTTTTTTCTAGTAGTCTTTTGGGATCAGAGTTTCTTTTAAGATGTCGACAAGGGTATTACTATGGTGGGGAGTACCATTTTGGTCATAGTTGAATATGCTCTATGTAGAAGGTGGTGGTTAATGATATAATGTTGGTTGTTGGACGATCCAGATAGCATGGTTGTGCAGATGGTTGGGTTGGTAGCATGGACGCTAGTCATTTCACTAGGCTTCTTAGAGATGATAAGGGTTATGGTAGTGAGTTTTTAAGAACCCATGTTTTTCCGAAATGTTTTTTTGAGCAGAAATTTGAATTTCTGCTTTTGGATTCTCGTGATGGGTAAAATGGTCATATTACTCTACCATATTATCTCAAATAATTTTTTTTACAACTTCATTGGTCTCAGAATAGGGTGTTTACCCTAGGATAGTAGTTTGGTGGAAATATGAGTTGTTTGAATTTTAGCAAAATATTTAATATTTAATATTATTAAATTAAATATTAAATTATTCATGTAGGTTCGTTTGGAAATAACTTTTAAATAGAGCATTGGATTGAGTTTTCTTCTTGCGTCGTTTAGTAAAGAATCAAGAGTTTAGCCTAGGGATGGCATAATCACATGTCAGGCACCGGGGTCGTCCCGAGCCCCTTTTTCTTCCTTTTCTTTTCTTCTTTCCTTTTCTTTTCTTCTATCTTATTTCCCCATCCTTATTGACCATGCACCATATGCACTACTCCTTGGTCATGTCTATTGGGGGGATTTTGAGATTTTGAAATAGAGATATTTGGGGGGCAAGAGGGGTACATATTTGAAGCTCTCGACGCACTGAGTTGGCGTGCGGCAACCGGGAGCCGTGAAATCAATTGATGCTTCGGCAGTTTCTTCCTGAAGGTAGGGAATATTATTTTTCTACATATATCCTCTTTAAGAATGTTTTTAAGAATTTAAAGCCTTATATTTCTTTCTTGTGGCCTCTTGTGTAAAGATCTGTTGTTTCTGGGTTGAAAACGGTCGTTTCAGGCGTTTTGAGGGATTTCCCGTCCGAAAACCCAGAATACACGGTGTGTGTTCCTGGGGTACATGCCATGTGTTATTCCTATTTGGGAAAGATAATTTTTTCTTAATTACACGCCATATACTTTTAGTACAAGCTGTGTAGTTGGTGGACGTGTGACTGGTCGGGTGGACTAGAACATAGAATAGTGGTTTTTAAAGAGTACATGTCGTGTACAGTAAAGCACACGATGTGTAGTGGTACTTGGGATTGTGTTTTAGTGAAAACACACATGAGGTAACTTTTTTTGAATATTACACTTCATGTACAGTAATGTACACACCATGTACTATTACACAGGTAGGCCCAATGTGTTCTGGTCATGTGCTCTTGCCATGTACTTCCCTGTCTTAGTAATTTGGGGATATCTTAGGCCCTAGAAGTCAGAATTGGGCGTGTGAGTAGTCGATTTGGAGAGTTTTTCGACGTATATCACAATGGTGGAATATTTTTTACATTTATAGGTTACATAAATGTGGTTTTTTTGGGTTTCTATATAAATGGAGGGGTCATCCATTTACCAAGTTCAGTAGACACCTAAGAGTGAGACATGGCGTGGATGATAGGTTTGGTGTTCGGACTAAATTAGTTGATACTTTAAATAAGAAATGACCTATATTCTATCTCATGTAACCTATTATTATATGACATTACCCTTGTGAGATGTTCCCTTCTGGCCTATGAGTCTGTGAGACTGGATACTTCTAAGTATCCCTTGAGGGATGCCTTTACTTGTGTACTGACCTTGGGAGTTCCTTGTAGGACCCCTCTCTTATTTTTCCTTTGATAAGACCCATGTTATGGAATTCCTATGTTGTACTTCCTTTGAGGATCCCATGTAGGATTCCTCCCTTGCTATTCTATAAGGATCCCATATAGGATGCCTTCGCACGTGTTTACCTAGAGAATCCTGAGTATGATGCTTCTTAGTGTTTGGCTTGAGGGACCTAGTGGGTGATCGTTGTTTAACCGACCCTAAGTTTTTACGTTGGGTTTGGGTAGAGATGGTGATCGGGTGTCACCTAGAACCTATTCCAAACTGGTAATTACATGGGGCTATGGATGTTTTTTTGGGTTGGTCATTCAAGACACCATCACTATTTGTTTTTATATTACTTGGTTTGCTGATGCTATAGTGTTTACCAGAGGTGCTTCCTGGTTGGTGGTTGCCTTGAATGTTTTCCATTCCTATTAGTGTAGGGTGTAGAGTATGTATTATGACATGTTTGATATTTTATAGACAGGTTATCCAAGTAGTTCTGTAGGTTTACTTTGGCCGTATTACACTACTATGCTCGTTGACCTACACAGGTCCGTGAAAACCTAGTGTAGTAGACTATAAGAGGAATTGAACGAGTGAGAATCCAAAGATATTATTTGATAACTTAGGCTATAAGGGATATTAACTGAGTGAGAATCCTCAGGGAACCTAGAACTACTTGGGGATATAAGGGGAATTGACCGAGTGAGCTTCCTCATAGAGTCCTTGTATACATTAGACTATAATGGGAATTGACTGAGTGAGATTCCTTAGAGATTCTTTTATTTTATTTCTGAACTGTTTATACTATAAGGGGAATTGATACTGAGTGGTTCCTTATAGATTCAATGAATAACCTGGGATATAAGCAGAATTGACCAAGTGAGATTCCTCGAAGAGTCTTTGAACATGTGTCTATAAGGGGAATTGACTATGTGAGCTTCCTCAGAGAGTCTTTGACTACCTTATACTATAAGGGGAAATGACTGTGTGATCTTCCTTAGAGAGTCTTGTATTACCTTTGACTATAAGGGGAATTAACTGTGTGAGATCCCTTGGAAAGTCTTTATATATCCTTATACTGAACCAAATGGGTTAGACTGTGAGTACTATCTAGAGGGTTGTTTGTGTTTGACTGGTTGCACTACAGGGTTACTTGTTTTTGTTTAGATTATTCATAGGAATATCTCCAAAATTGGCTGAAGCAGGTATATGTTGATGGGATTACAGACCCAAAGAATGTTGTATTGATACAAGTCTTGAGTGGAACGATGTCCAGCTGAATTCTCTTGAATAGGATGTCAAGGAGAACATGATTAGGGTCCCAAGGATTTACATCTAATGTTGTTCTTGTTATTTGAATCACATAATCATGATTATTCATATTTAAGTATATGTGTATGGTATGGGACTATACATGTGTATGTATATAGATATGGACATCCATTGTGGCACTTTCCCAGTAGACATGGATTATATTCACTAGGTTCGACTGTGATTCTATGTTTGGTTTACTTATATTATTGTGTTCCATCTAGGCTAACCATGTTGTCGTTGCATACACTTTTAGCAATAGAGTTATAGGTTTCTTGTCGGGGTGCACTACTGAGATTATTTCTCACCCCAGCATGTGAACCTCGAGGTACGTGAAGACCTTATGTCTGTTTTTATAGTTGGGAACAAGTCGCATGGTGGATAGGGTTTAGGCCTAGTGTTGCATGATCGAGCGGAGCTGCCGGAGCAATTCTACAGATCAGGCTACTGTAGTTCGACAGTGTCTGGAGATCGGGTATGTTGATTGGCTCGAAGATAGTAACAGAGTCCTGTACTTTTACATTCAGTTTCATTTTTTACTTGTATCAATAGGTCATCCTGGTGGGTGACCATTATTGTATTTTTTTCATATATGTTCGGGATTTTACAACATTTTACTATTACAGATCATTCTATTTCAGTTGTTTATTGATTCAGCACTCTCTTTATATTCCACTGTGTATGATACATAGTTATTTACACTGTTTTCTTACTATGGTATGAGGTCATAGTCTCCCAAATATCACACCCTAGGTCCTCACTGCTAGTCGGTAGCCTCTTGCATACGTGGAGGCTCTCTTGAGGCCTTGTGGAGAACCAGCTTGGACCACTGATTTAGTGGCTTCCGGGTCAGGACGTTACACAAATAACCCCACTCCCCGCATGGGAAACCACTCATTCCACACTTGAATAAGCATATCCTCTTCCAAAATACAATCTCCCAAGAACCCCATATTCCTTATTTGAATTATTTAGTAATCAAAATCCAACAATCAAGGGAGTTTTAGTGTCGTATAAGAGAAGAAAAACCAATGATTTTGTAATTTCCAATCATCTAATTTTTTTTATTTTTTAATATTATCAATATTTTTTCACCACCACATTAAAAAACATTATAATAATTAATAATGAATCTTGAAAACTTTTATAATTTATATTAATCTGATGTAATTATCAAATTACTATATAAATTTATTTTACACATATATTTACCATTCTCCCGAAAATATCCCGTCAAAGGTCGGGTGACCACCTATGGATACATTATCATGTAAATTTATATAACCACCTTCTAGGATAGAAAATTTTAATTATATATAATATATTAATCGGTAATTACATGTATTTTATTCTTCTATAATCACTTATACTAATGTACAAGTTACATTTAGAAAAATATGAAAATCTTGGAAAAATAAGAAATTATTAAGTCAATGATGATATCAAAATGCTAATGCTATAACAAATGATATTATGAAATGTTATTGAAAAAATATAGTTGATATATAGTGGTAAAAAATAAAATAATTAACTTCTTTATCAATGTTTTAGTATATAAAAATTTTGTATACCGGAGGAGCAATAGAGATAAAATAAAGGGGTAATTAAGGTAAGGGGATTCTAGAACCCCAATAACAATCCTTAGGTTAACCCTCTTTCAAAAAAAATTCATTTTTAGATATTCTAATAATGATCCATAAATTAAATTTTATTATTCATCCCTTTATATTTTGAGGGTATACATGTTTTCACCTTGAATTTTTATGTAAAAATACTATGGATGTCCAAAAAGACTTCTCATTCCAAAACAAATATTCTATGCCTCAAGCGTTGAATATTATCCAAAGAAATGATATTTTATTCCAAACTGTGATATCCAATTTTCATTTGGTATCCCAATGTTTATTCATCATTGTATGATATATGATATCCTTATTATATCCATTCCTTTAAATGTTCTATTTAATGACTACGATTGATATAAATTTCATGTGGAATGAATGATTATGTAAATATTATTATGTGATGGATTGTACTATAATTATATGGAGGCCTAATTCATTTTGTAACATGATGCATCTCAGGATATAAAATGTATTATGAGTCAAAATGATGTTATATTTTTATAAAATGACGATTTTATGATTTTTCGCATACTTTATGCAAGAACATGATGCTAGATTTGAGTACAACCAAGTGCGTCGTTTGATCACTATGAAATAATATTACCTTTCATGGCATTGAAACATTCCATGACTTGACCAATTATTTACCTTGTTATTTTTCTGTTGATCCTTTTCTTGTGATATGATGATTATTATTATTCTCACCTGTGTTATTTGAATCATGACCCTCATTCATACTATTACTAGGATTACAGATCACACCTTTCCAAGATTTATATACATAGGATATTACATGTATTAAGGAAAACATAAGATTTTATAATTTTAAATAATAAGGATTTAATTAAACATTTATGTTTTATTATATGCATGTTTTTAAGAGAATAATTTTCAAAAGAAAATTTACATTTTGGTCAAAGATTAGTATATCTGTTATGTGGTTTTTTCAAGAAAATAATGAAATGGATAGGTATTATAATTTAGGGTAACTATAGTTGGTATCTTAGTATGGTTTTGTTGATTTATAAATTTAGATTATATATCATTAGTGAAATACCTTATAATAATAATACATATATGTAAACTTCCAAAAAACATTTTTTTGAAAAAAGGATAAAAATAGGAAAAGCATAAGATATTCCATTAAAGATAATTTCACAAAATAATAAATTATTTACTCATTATTTGTTGAAATAAATATTTTTGAAACATTTTTTATGTTATAAAATTTTGTAATCCATGAGAAACAATTCCAACATCCCATGTGAGGAACAATTAAATGATTTTCCAAATTGTATTGTCATGACCCATCCCCGAGGCCCGTGTCATGACTACCCCAATCCTGCCTTCCATTGGATTGGGCAATCGACTATCACCGAAAAGGCATAACCCAAAAAGGGAAGAAATTTCCTTTTAACATGTACACATATAGACATGGAATAATGCACAAAAAAAAACACAATGAAATGTATATGAACAACAAAAAATTATCCCTACTGAGTGTAATGTGTGTAATCTGAACGTATAAGTGACAGAATATAAGCCTAGATGAAATGAAAGTACATAAAAGGAAGTACATGTTCTGAAGGTTGTCTATAAAGGATCATACCTAATAGGTGGACATTAGTCTCTATCAGATGTCATTGTAATACTCCATGTATATCGATCCACCTCTGAGCACTGTCTAGTCATGGCTCTCCATGTACCAATCAAGGTTTTCTATCATCTACACAAGACACACAACAGGTGTGGGTGAAGGCCATGCAAGGGTGAGTATTACAATACTCAATAAGGACACTAAGACCCCATAAGATCTCTCAATAATCCATGAAGGAAAACACCACATCGGAAAATACCACATAGGTAGTACCACAAAGAAATACCTCAAACACATATCTAAATGACTCAGCTCACACCAGGTATAACTTAAGTACAAAAGTAAATATGATTAGTCATAATAATGGATCATCCTATTTTGACGGGAGGCACTGTTGTCTTCCCGTACATTGTCACATGGTTTTTACCCACATAGGATCACTAGGTGTTGAACCAATGTGTATTGTTGGGTGGTGACCCATAGAGGATCTCTATGTGATGAACCACTTTGGATCACTAGGTGCAGAACCACTCAGGATCGATAGGTGCTGACCCATACATTATCACTATTTTTTTTCACATTACAACCAGCCAATGGATTCACACACATAGAATGCTAGATTTTTGGAGGATATGCTCCTTAGTACATATTCAATACCACAACTGACATTAATTCCCATATATAGTAACCCAAAGTTCTGTCTTGTCATAAGGGTCACATCGGAATGGATGGCATGCTATTTGGACGATTGTTCTGTAAGTTATGCCCCTTTTAGTAAAAAGGGTCCGGTTGGATTCGAGTCCAATCCCACCTCAGCATACTCAAACATCCTCAAAAACAAAATTATTGTATATTATAAGGACCTCTCTATCTAAAGGGTCACAAATCCCCTTCACGACTCATCAATCAGATGTCTGATTTGAGAGTTACATGTGGTTTAGTGAAAGAGGGTTAGTTAGGTCTGGGCCCGATCTGACCATGTTTGAGCAACCCAGCTTTACTCGGTCCAGGGTCTACTGACCCAACATCGGTCTAGTCTGGCATGGGTCTTGTTGGACTATCCGTTGGGGCTGCGGGTCCAACCCAACCCGACAAGGTCGGTCCAACACAGTTTGGCCCAGCTAAAGGGCCGGCGTAGATCAGCCCTGATTGGCTCAGATGATCCAGTATAGCCTAGACAAGTTCGGCCAGTGCAGGTGGGGGTGGTCAAAATAGTTCAAATCAGCTGCCCCATTTCATCCAATTTGGCCCACGGTGCCCAGTTTCACCGCATTTTAGATCACCCTACAGTAGACAGGTCGCGGCCTCCTACCATCCCACCACGGAGCACACCTCATACCGATGCATGATGGTGGACACTTTTTCACTCCCCCACCATAGATCTCCTCCCACCATGGTGATCTGAAGGGTGCACCACCTTCATCTTCCCTCGGCCTCTACCGCGGGCCGCCACCGGCTGCAGCTGCAGGTGTCGACGCCCTAGCGGTTCCTTCTATAATGCACCAGAATTTTTATGGTTGACCGTTTCTTGATCCTCCTTCGTCTACCAGATCGTTAGGCCACCACATTCACTAAAATGGACTCAAAATATCCTTTTCTATTATTAGATCATTCTTCAAACAATAACGCATAAGAAGGAGTGGCTCGATCCATGTTCGTTTTGGCCCAGGCCCTCAGCATAAGGATTTTATAACATGGGAGTCTTGGGTATGATGTTCTGACAACAAAAAATCAACCACGAATAAAAAACCCAAGAAATTTCACCCTCAAGAAAGAATGGATATTCTATAGATTAAACATTTTGTGGGTAAATCATTCTTCATCAATTAGAACAAGAAACGTAGAAAACCAAAATCAATACATAGCCCCTACCTCGATTTGGTGTTCGCTGCCAATGCATTCATCATCATTCGCCATATCTCGAATTCTTCCCCATAGCATTCATCGATAGCATTCATCATTAGAGGGAGAGGAATAAAGGGGTTCCACATTTTTTATTCTTGGTTGGAGAAGAATCTCACTAATGGGTTTTCAGAGAATTAATCATGTTTTAATTCCCATATATCCAACATGTTAATTTAATAAAAAGAAACACATCACAACATTTTTGTTACACCGCGATGTTGTGTCGTTTCTATGTTTCATTTATGAACTACCATAGCATTTATGGTTTCACAATGATCCATTAAGGGGATTCCATAATTTCTCTTTGTCGTCACCTCATTCCTGCACCGTTATATCACCGACCTCTCCTCAAAAGTGCAAATGAAAAATAAAATAACATTTAATTTTTTTATTATGTTTCTAGAATGTTCAAGAATTTCTTCTCCTTCATTTCTGGCCGATGTTTAGTCATTTCTAGGTGAATCACGACACTCCATATTTGATGGTTCCCTTAGATCTTTACCTGATCACCGGTTAAATGTTTGAAAAACAAGCCTGCACGTTTACGGAACGTACCTTATAAAACAAAAAAAATTATATTTTGGGAACTTCAGGCCTTGGAATGATGTGTTGTCAAAGCGTGTGGTCTAGAAATAATTCAATATAATTTAAAACATGTACACAAAAATTATGAGATAGTAAACTCTCCCCACTATAGGTCATTACGTCCCTAAAAGAAAAAAATTGGTAATCAAACAAGTGGGGGTACTATGAACGAATATGAACCTCTCGCTCCCATGTTCTCTCTTGGAGGTTCTCTTGATGCCACTGAACATGGATTAGAGGAATCGAACATCCGATAAATAACTTCTTCAGTCGATCCTCTATATAAATCGAGGAATATACATATGTCGGCCTCTAGTAATTGTATGTATCGCCCCAGTCGATGATGTGAGACAGATCATGCACGTACCTCCTCAAATGCGAGACCTGGAAAACACCAGGAACCTAGTGCATCTGTGGGAGAAGGACTTGGCTGTATGATTCCTTGTTAACTCTGTTGAGGATCTGCAATGGTCTGATGAACCTCAAAGATAACTTGGAGCATTAAACAAATATCCATAATCATCATTGAGGATAGACCGGAAGGGAAACATGATCTCCCTCCTCAAACTCCAAGGGTATCCATCTCTTATCAACATAAGACTTCTGTCAGATCTGTATATTCTTTGTCTTCTCATGGATGATCTTCACATTCTCGGTGGTAGCTCATACCAACTCTAGACCCATGAGTACTGTCTCCCCTAGGTTTTTCTTACAAATTGTTGATTTTCATGTCCACCCATATAAGTCCTCTAATGGTGCCATTGCAATAGTTTAGTAATAGATATTGTTATATGAAAACACAATATGTGGAAGGTGGTCCTCCCAACTGTGATGAAAATCCAGAACACAAGCACAAAGCATGTCTTCCCGGGAATGTTTGTTTATCTCTATCTAAATATCCGATTAGGGATGAAAACCTGTGCTTAAGTGAACCAGCATCATGAATACCCCATTTAATTACCTCCATTTCCTGGATGTAAAGAGAGCACCATGGTCTGAGATGATCTTCGAATTCACCACGTGAATTCTCACTATCTCATGGACATGGAGGCATCCAAAGTCCTCTACCGGTCCCTAATCCTAGATGGGTAGAAAGTGAGATGTCTTGGTGAGACAGTCAAGGATCACCTAGGTGATGTCATTGCCCTGGGATGTATGTGGTAACCCCATCACGAAGTCTATTGAGATGTTATCCCGTTTACACACTGGTACCTCGAGTGGCTGGACCAATCGTTCTAGAACCTGATTCTCAACCTTTAATTACTGACAAGTGAGGCATCATGAAACAAAATCGGACACTACATTCTTCATACCTAGACACCATTACTAATGTCAAAGGTCCTAGTACATCTTCGCCAGACCAGGATACACCGCCAATGGGGATGTATGGAACTCCCCAAACTCCACCTCCTATAACATCACTGGCACTATCGTGCATCCCATTAAAAGGATGGAATGGTCTCAAACTATTGAAAATACATCAGTAGCATGTCCCGATGATATCTGAGCATATCATAGCTTGAAATAAACAACCTCAAGATGTGCCACCATAACAAGTTGTATGAGTGGGGGAGTTATAGTCACAGACTGTAGGTAAGTATCTCCATCACTATCCATGAATGATATCTTCATCACAGCTAGCTACTCCATTGCCTCACTAAGAAACAGAAAACTAGACCTCCTCTTGAGTGAATCAGCCCCCACATTCCCCTTCCCATTAGTATAGACTATCTTAAATTCATAATCCTGGATGAACTCCTGCCATCACTACTGTCACAATTTCAGGTCATTCTGTGAGAAGATATACCTAACACTATTGTGGTCAGAGGAGATGGTAAATTGTTCACCTATCAAGTATTGTAACCACACCTTCATTGAAAATTACACTTCCACTGACTATATTTCATGTTTTTCATGATATTTCTAATGATTTCACAAATTTCGTGAGTTTTAGGAGATCAATTCTCACTCTTACACAAGGAGACAACCCAGTACGGTCCTTGTTTTATCATAATAAACTACAACCCCAACTCCATCTTCTGGTAGTCTGGAGATGGGGGCACTCATCATTCTCTGCCTCACCTCTTGGAAACTTTTTTGGTACCTCTCCATCCACATAAAGTGTTTCCATGAAATTGACAATGATGAAAATGGTGGTATTACTTTTGAAAATTGGATTACAAACCTCTGGTAGTACCCATCCAACCCAAAGAAATTCTTCCCCTCAGTCACGCTTTTGGGTGGCTCTGAAGAAAGCACATCCTCTATCTTTTTCAGATCCACCAAAACTCTAGACCATAAAATCGCATGTCCCAGAAAGTGGACCTAATGAATGTAGAACTGGCACTTAGAGAGATTACTATAAAACTTGTTCTTTGAGAGTGTGTCTAGAACTATTTGCAGGTGTGTAGCAAGATCCTACACTAACACTGAGTACTCAATGATTATATAAATTAATACAACCATGAAACAATTGAGGTATGTCTTGATTATCATTTTCATGAGTCAAAAAAATACTACTGGGGATTTGGTCATGCTGAAAGATATGACTAAGAACACAAAGTGGACATACCAGAATCTAAAATTTTCCTTCGTTATCAATATTCTAGAACCACAATATCTCCCTTCAGTTGATCTAAGATGTCATTAATCCTCCACTGTGGGTTCTTATTCTTCATAGTCACCTTGTTTAGGCACCAGAAGACTACGCATAGCCTCATGCTCCATTCTGCCTTCTTGATAAAAAACAACGGGGCTATCCATGATGAAACACTAGGTCGTACAAACCCCTTCCTATACAAGTCATCCAACTATACCTACATCTCATGATTCTCTACAGGAGCCATCTGATATAAAGGTGTATATAACGGTTACATTCCTCAGTACAAGTCAATAAATAAGTCTACATCTCTACGTCATGGTAGCCTTAGGACATCTTTTGGAATGACATACTAATACTCATCCACCACTACAAGAATTCTCGAACTCCCTTCGTCTACTGAACTGATGGTGTGCCTAGTAAACTACTGAGTGATTAGTTTCACCCTCATATGGGAATGTATATCCAAGGCTGCAATGGTTTTCTTATCGTCATTGAAGTAAAATATAGACCCAACCTTGAGGACACACCACATGTTGGGCCTAAAATATTCTATCTAATCATGGACTGTAGATAACAATTACATACCCAAGATAACTTCATAAGGCCTCGATAGTGCTAATAGTCTATCCTAGCTGGAACTCTCACCTCCTAGAGTAAGCACAGTCACTAGTACTAGTGTCTAATCATCAAATCCCCTCTCGTAAGAGTATTTAATCATAAGGATCGAGCCAACAACTCCACAGGAATATATATTCCTCGAAAGAGGTCAGTGGAAAGGAACTAGTGACTTTAAAATGTGTCTATAAGAACTAAAACTAAGGCGGAGTATAGAAAAATTATAACTTTAATCCTTTCAGGAGAACCATGGTCATAGGCCTCCATCGCCTAAAACTGGCACCGCCCCTATCCACTTGCTCTCAGAGCTCGTGATGGACCTACATGTGGTTTTGGTGGTAGTTACATGATCCATCGTCCACTACCCATCACTCATACATCTCCCCTTCTCCAATTTTCACCTTATAGACATACTCACTTGATCTTATGTCGTTGTCTCAACGATTCCTCGACTTCCTACTGGTCATCTATGTGTGGAGTTCAATTGTAACAAGTCATGTTCCCCTATTCAACGCAAGAGTAAAAAACTGTAGACCCCATATGACCTCTTATACATTGCGATCTCTACACCTCTGACCCAGAAATCCTATGTCTGTCCTCTAGAATGTCTGGCTCATTTGGGCATTTTCATTGTCTTCCTACTACCTGCTACAGATTACTTGACCACCTATAATCTGGTGGTGGATCTAAAAAACCGGTGCCTTCTTAGATGGGATGATCACCACCAATAGGGATCGCTCTTTCACTCTATCCTGTATCATGAGGTTGAGAGAAATTATCGATGCCCTGATCTCCCATTGGAGTACCTGTTAAAATTTATGAGTCTGAAAGAAAGAGTCTCAAACATGTCAGTCCAGTATTGGGAGAGGTTGACAAAAATTGTTGAGTATTGGGCCATAGTTAGGTTGCCCTCCTTTATGTGCAGTAACATATGAATATTCACTGAGTGCTCTGTCACTGGAACAAACTCCTCCTGGAAGAGGATATCAATGTCCATCTAGAGTAGGGTTGCCTCCTCGTGTGTTTATATCGTCAATCTACACCATCTACCTATCGTTCCCTGAAAAGGATAGAGGCTATAACTAAAATCTGGTATGTAGGTGTATTTATTAGGAGAAAAACCTAAGTAACTACCTTCATTCAATCCTTAGCTTCCATATGATTTCTATCACCTCTAATCCTTAGAGGCCTTTATCTCTGGAAATCGTGCAGAATGCTCAATCGGCGTGCCCTGTCAATTTGGGGGCTGTTAGCATCTACTGTTCTATGGATGCTTGGGCTACTGGAACACCACTCGTAGGTGATTCCATCATAAGTGGTCCCTGTATTAACTCCTCATCGCATGGTGTTCCCTAGTAATGATCTCTCCTAGGAATCATGGCTGACATCATAGAGGTATCATATAGAGAAATAGATGTTCAATGATCAATAAGTTATACCTTGTGAGAAAACTCAAAAGAGATCAAGAGAATGAAATTTTCAAAACAAATGAAACTTGTGTCATTATGTAGCATGTCATAAAATATAATTCAGGGTCTTGGATTATGGAATGTCAGGTGTCACACCATCAAGGTACTCCCTGGACAAAAATCTAAATGAAAGACACATGAAACTACTGCCCCATTTAAAATTACAGACTATGAGTTAATCTAGATGAACCGAACACCCTCTTTTATCACTTTTTCATGACATGTCCCCGAGGGATCGTTTCATGAATACCCTATACCCGCCTTGTATAAGCTAGGTGCTAGTGACTTGCACCAAAAATGCATAACCCAAACAGGGAATACATTTACTTTAAACCTGTACACACACCGATAATGAACAATTCACAACTCAAACCACAAAGGAATGAACATAGTAAAACCACCATAAAGTATACATTCTGAGAGTAATGTGTTTAAACTGAATGTAAAAGGGTATTAATAAAAACCCAATGGAGAGGAAAGTACAGAAAAAGAATTACAAGCTCCATAGGTTTTAATCAAATAATCCTACCCGAAGGGTTGGTATAACTATTCATCGGATGTCACGGAAGCGCCCCATGTCAATTAATCCACCATTGAGAACCATCTAGTTCTAGCTCCCAATGTTCCAGTCAATGATATCTGTCATTTTCACATGACACAATAGGTGCATGGGAATCTCATGTAGGGGTGGGTATTACAATACTGAGTAGGGACCCCGAGACCACCATATGTCTCTCTGTAATCCATGTTGGAAATAACTATAAAAGAAAATACTACAGAGGTTGTACCACCAAGAAAGACCTAAAATATATGACATAAAGTCTCAAATCACACTAGGAATAACATAATTATAGAATTAAAGGTGATCAGTCAATAATCTAGATCATATTTTTATGTCGAGAGGCAATACTTTTTATCTACATAGCTTCACTAAGTGATGACCTACAAAGGATCGCTAGGTGATGACCCGAGAGGATTGCTAGGTGCTGACTCAAAAAGGATTTCTAGGTGATGACCCACAGAGGATTGATAGGTGATGACCCACACATGATCTCTAGGTGATATACCACTCTTGATCGCTAGGCGCTGGCCCACTCAGGATTAGTAGGTGCTGACCCATGTGAGATCGTTATTTGTGTTTCACGTCACATCCATACCCTGGATTCTTGCACATAACACGATTGATTTTCTGATGATTTTCTTCACAAAAAATATTCCATACCTCAACTAACTAGAAAACCCATATATATTAACCGAAATAATTATCTCATCGTAAGGGTCCCATCACAACAGAAGGTGTTCTGTTCGAACCCTTTATCATTATGTAATAAGATCATTAGTAAAAAAATACCTGGTTGGATAAGAATATGATTCTACCCGGCCATACTCTAACATCCACCCATGATAATGTGTAGTATATCAGAAGAAACACTCCATCTCAAGGGTCCCAAATCCACTAACGATGTGGCTATTAGATTCCCATATTGAGAGATACAAGTGTTTTGGTGAAACGGGGCCGGTCAGGTCTGGGCCCGATCGAAGCCATTCAGAACGCCCTGACTCGACAATGTATGTGGTCCACCCACCTGACTTGGGTCTGGTCTAGCATGGATTAGGCCCAGCTGACCCGATTCGACCAGACCTAAGGGATGGCCTGGTTCGGTCCTCACCAGCTCAACCAGTCCGGTGCAGCTCAAACCGGTTCGGCCAATCCGTGTGTGGGTGCATTAGACCAGTCAACCGGACGTACCTTTGGTCTAACTGAGCCCGTAGATGTGGGCCACTCTACGATGGGGTTCTTGGTGGAACCACGTTTTGTCTACCACTATGGGCGATGGGCTTCAGCCTCCTTCCATCATGCCACAACGCGTGCAGGGAGAGCCACTACCGCCAACCACCTGTGCATGTTGGTGGCCCCTTTTCCACACCACTGTAGTTGGTTGATCGTGGATCTCCTATCGCTGCAACGCGCTGATGGGAAAATTTTCCTCCCTTCACCTGCAACCACCACCAGCTACTTCCATTGGCACCGGTGAACCAACAGTTCCTTCTACAGGCCACCAGAGATGCTCTGGTGGTTCGTTTCTTGATCCTCTATGGTCTACCGGATCGTTAGGATTCCACCATCACAACAAAGGCCTCAAACATTCCTTGTCTCTACTTTGAGCATTCGAAAAGGTGAACTCACATGGAAGAGGGGATATGTACTTAATGGGGTCGGCCTGCACCACCCACGTTAGGAGTTTATAACTTGTGATGCTTGGGTATGATGTTTCGACACAAATAAATCCATCATAAAAAGAATAACCAAGAAACACCACCCTCCTAAAACAACAGACGATTTTCGGATTAACCTGTTCAGGGGTTAATCCATGTTTTTCGACTTGATCAAGAACGATGGAAAACATGAATTAAGAAAGACCCCCTACCTTGATTTAGTGTTCATTGTCAAACAGTTCGTTTTTTTCAACGTCTCTCGAACCCGTCCCACCAGCGTTCATCAAAATAGTTCTTCATTGAAGGAAGAATAAAAGAGAGGTTACATGTTCTTCATTCTTCATTGGTGGTTCATCAGATAATTTCTTGTGGTTTAAGTTCCATCTCTCCTATGTGTTCATTTAATAAAAAGAATCATGTCTCATCATTTTTTTTATGATGTGATGTTGCATTGGTACACTGTATCATTTATGAAACAACGTAGAGGTTACGATTTAACAATGATCCATTCTGGGGCTTAATTGATTATGCCTTGACGTCACCTCATCACTGCACTGTAGCACCACCTTTTGCTGCTCAATGGTGCGAAAGTAAAATAAAATAACTTTTTTTGGTAATTTTATTATTTTTCATGAATTTTCCAAAAATAGTTTTTCCTCTCAGAACATGTCGGCCAAATTTATGTCATTTATTGGTGTATCCATGCATTATGAGTTCAAATGTACCATCAGATTTTTCATTTCAGCACATAGTCAAAAGTTAGAAAACATGTTCGCACATTTACTAAACATACCTTTAAAATGTTCAAAATTTTGTTCTGGGCACTCCGGGCCTTAGAATCAGGTGTCATCAAAGAACTAAGTCTCAAAATAATTCCATTTAATTAATAAAATACATGGAAATTCTGATAAATTAAAGATATCTCTAATCCCATGGTATGTGTAGTTCCAATAATCATAGAAACGCTTACCTAGTTGTCTCATGATATAAATAATAACCAGTGCCAAATTCATCATCCTCATTCAAAAAAGAAGGATCAACTAGATATTTACACCATTATATGAAAAAAACCAACATTAAATGGATCTTCTAAATCTCTTTTCTTAAATCAGTGGGTTAACTCAATATAGATGACAATTTTAGTGCTAAGAAATTGTAAAAATGAGAATTTCACACATCCCATTTAACATTTATATCTAAAATGCATTAGATGGTGGTAATTGATAATGAATGACATGAAAAAGGATGAAATTTAATAGATGGAGTGGGAAGAGTTTAAGAATGTATTTATAACCATGTATTTCCATTGAAATTGTTAAAACAAATGGAGAGTGAACTCAAATAAATGATGTAAATAGATAGTGAATCATTGAGGGAATATGAGGATCACTTCTCAAGGTGTGGATGATATTCCTAAAAAATGTATGACCATAAATGGTATAAAAATAGAATGATTTTAGTCATATAGAACTACTCATTCAATATCCTTTATTGATATGAGTATTTGGTAGTATTGAATAATTCGTTTGATGTAGTCTTTATGTCAATATAGTTTTCATAAAATGTTCCCATACTTTTGGATATTAAATAAGAATAATGGAGTTTTAAGATGGTGGGTTAAATTATGAAGGGGGAATGAGGATCCAACTATCAACATGTAAAAATGAGGGAAGAAAAATCATGTCGGTAGCCTCAATAGAATTCTGAAATATTGAAAGTATGAGAGAGAAGGCCACATAACTCTTTAATGCTAAAGAGACTTGAGGAAGCTGATCAACATGATATAAGAAAGGAGAGAACCTCATAATGCACCACCCATGGGTCAATGCATCAACATTAGGTAGAAATAGTAATATGAAAATCAATTCACTATAACATAGGTCCTTGAGGGTAATCAACATCATCAAAAACCAATAGAAAAGGTGAAAGGGGATGCTTATGTAATCACTAACGCTGATGTGAAATATGAAAATGAATTCATAAAAGGCACATTTTCTATTAACTAAACAATGGAAGAACATTAATTTTATTATATATTAATTAATTTCATTATATCCTACATGTTTTTTAGAAATTATTAATCATGGCTTTGACACCTTGTTGTAGAGATATCTATAGAAACACGTAATTATGAAATCATTGAAAACCATATATTAGAACATTCTCTTATAAGCATCTGTGGGAAAATTCTTTAAGAGAGTCTCATCAAATTCCCCTTAGGATAATTTGATGATATACTATGAAAGTATTAGATATCATTATATATAACACACATCCACTATAGTAAAAATTAGATGTCCTATCATATTTCGAATTTTCCATTACTCATGTATAAATTCAAGGAAGATTATGAATTTTATTTAGGAAATCCATAATCTCTACTAGTTTTGATTCCATTTTATTCGTTATACCATTACCAAAATGGTTTATTCAATGGAAGGTATCAACCTATTTGAAATGAACATATTTTTTAATACACATATATATTTATTGAAGAGTTACTAAGGATTCCCCCACATCTTTAGTTGGAGTTATAAATCAAGCTCATAACCACAGAAACACTAATATAAAAATACCCCTATAGGATGTATCCAATTAAATTGAAGGATTTAAATAAGTAGCTTAATGTTCATTTTGAAAAAGGATTGATACACCATAGTTCATCACCTTAGGGAGAGACAATGTTATTTTAAATGAAAGATGACGGATCAAGGAGGTTGAGTATCAATTACGGGATCTAAAAAAAGATCAACATAAATAACTAGTATACCTTTTCAATCATTGATGACATGATTTAGAAACTATGACAGTCTCATTTCGAATAAATGATGCATCATTGTCCCCTATTTCATCAACCAAAGGTGTAGAAGGAAGAAATTTATAAAATTTATTTCCATTACAGGTTTTGGAACGATTATTTTATTGTTATTACCTTTGGAATTACTAATTCCCCAGTAATATTCATGGATTTTAGGATTAGAGACTTCATAGTCTACTAAAATTTGTTTATTCCTTATTAACAATAATCTAATTTACACTGAATGTAAGGATGATCTTTAAGATAATATAACTATTTTGTTGGAGATATTAAGAAAGGGTATATTTATTCTATGTTCAACATGTGTGACTATTGAATTCAATAATTATCATTCTTAGAGAATGTAATCACATGTTAGAGAATTTTAGGGGACCCTTCAATGAAAAGAGAAATTGATGACTTTCACAAACCCACTAGTTTCATGGAAATCGATAATTTTATTGGATTAGCTGAGATCTATATATGTTTTGTGTGAATATTATCATGATTTCTTATCATATGAAAAATGTTAACAAGGAATCGAGTATTCCATGCTTAAAAAAAAGAATTTTATGAAATATATAAGGAGTTTAAGAGGAGGCTAATCACTACACCTATACTCACACTATAAAAATGTGGGAATGAATTTGGTATATATAAATGATGCTTCAAATAAATTCACAAGTAGTGTATAGATGATGAATGATATCTTTATAGGCCACGCTTGATGATATTTTATGATCCTTGTGAAAAACAATTGATGCATGATATTGATTTAACAAATACGATCTTCAAACTAATTATTTGGTTAGAATTCCTAATTGATTAAAAGTGTTATATATATATTGAATAGATGAGTATAATGTATATATTCACTCATACATAGATAAACATGTGTCTTTGAAGATAGTTATATCTCTTTAGGGAATATGATTACTCTGTTAACTATCATATGGAAAATGCGAACAATGTAGTAGATTACCTTTGAATAATAGAACATGCTACTCTATGAATGATTCATATTGTGAATATCAAATATTATTGCATATGAGTATGTTTAATATTGAAATCATAATGGTAGGTAACACTTACCACCTTAGCCTAATGATTCCAAAACCATCAATCAACGAGAAGATAATGGAGGCATAATGTAATGGTTTGGCACTATGAAAGAAGGTGAGTTAAGTATTGGAAGGGAATACATAAGAGTTATACACCAATTTTTATGTCGGTTATCAGTTTGGAATGATAATTTCTCTTTATTCATCATATGAGATAAAGAATGATCTATTGGTTAATGAACATAAATCACCTTTTGTAATGACCCACCAATTCCCATTGGCTTGAGAGCTCATCGAGTCACTACTAGGCCTTAAGAGACATCCCCAAGGTTCCAAAGGCTGGAAAATAATTCCAAAGGTTTTCAAAACAAGTGGGGGATGATTTAATCTTTTAGAACAAACCACCGAACCAACAACCATAACCAAACTAATCAACTAAATGATCCATGGTAAAAGCTACGAAAACTCAACCATTTATTTTATCATAAACCAACCAGGAGTACCATAGTGGAAACCAACACTAAATCAGAGTAAATAGAGGAAATAAAACTAAAATACTACAAGACGACAACCAAAATCCATTCTCCACAAGCTCCATGCTCCAAAATCATGAACTAGCCCAAGTATCACGAAGTACTGCTATAAACATGTGACACTTTTCCTTTGCCAACATCTCGATATATGACATCTGCTAAAGGACCAACGTGCCTAAGCAGGGGGTGAGTAATGAAGCTCAGTAGGTTTTCCTTGATGACTTCCCAACCCATGACTCTAGGATAAAACAAGTTAGCACATTTAGATAAAAAAAATTATATAAAACAATTCCAAAATAGTTCACAATGTATCAAGTTCCATGTCAAAACCATTTTCCAACAAAAACTATCTTTCTTAAGAAAAGACACCAAGAAATGTTTTCAATCATATTGAAATTTCCATTTTGGCACATTCAATCCATTTCAAAAATCCACACATCCAACCATGCATGAAACCTGGACCACCCTATACTCGCGAGTGGTGAGTTATCCATCCATTAAGCTTTCACTGAGTGGACTACCATGACGGGGGTACTTCACGCCCTTATCTGTCCCTTATGATGGGCGTACTTATCTACCTTATCCATCCCAACCTTTTGATGGGGGTCCTTCTCACCCTTATCAATCCCAATTCATATGAACACACACCACAACCCATTCAAATCCATGCCAAAAACTTGTTTGTTCAAAACCATTCAATAAAGTCGGGGTGTCCATGGGTCGGGTTGGGTCGGGTTGGAGGGTTTTTTGGACCCGACCCAACCAAAAAAGAATGGGTCGGGTCAGTTCAGGTTGGAGGAGGTTTTTATTTTGGACCCGACCCGACCCACCCCATCTTGGTTCAGGTTGGGTTGGGTCGGGTCGATCGGGTTATGCAAAAAAAAAGACGCCGCACGAAGACAACTTCTCCCGCTTCGCTTCTTCTTCCCCTCATATTACTAGAACACCTCAAATGTATGAATAATCTACTCAAAAAGTGGCAGTAACTATCCTCCTCCCTTCCCTTGAGCGTCTGCACCGCATGCGAGAGCTCATACATGGCCCGCGCTCGGTCCCGTCGCTCCCCATGAAGAAGATGTAGTTGTAGAGAAGCATATAACAGTTATTGCCGAAGTAACAGTTAAGGGTGATGTTCTCCGTGCTCACCACCACCGCACACGTCTCGGAGTTTCACCCCATGCCGCCCAGATTGTAGCTCTTCACATCGAGTCGGAGCATGAATTGGTTGAAAATCATGGTGCACAACGATGGTGTGAGGGCAGTTCATGATAAGGATACCCAGCTCCTCTGGCCGAACCCCAGTTCCTTAGAACAGAGAGCTGAGGGTGATGAACATGACCAGCTCCACCTTTGCCCGGGCCTCCCTCATGAAGATGTGTGGTGGCATCGATGTGACCCCGGCCGGGAGGTACGTCTCGTCCCCGAGCCCAGACTGAGAGGTGACCCGACGATGGAACAGAACCGACTCCTCCCTGAACCTGCCGCTCACGTCCGTCATCTTCATAAACCCGGCGTTGGAGATCTTGAGCTTATCGTCAGGCCGAAAGTAGGCGAAGTCCACTGTTTATAGTACCCTCAACCACCTCGCATTCTAAGCGGTGAAGACGACGACCAACGCGGCGAGGCTGGCCCCTATCACAGCGCGAGAGCCTCCTTCAAAAACAGTGGAAACCCGGATGGCGGTACTCGTAACCTGAACCACCATGGAAATGAACAAGGCGACAATGGGGGTGAGAAGCAGAAGCACAGTTGCCGAATTATAGGAGTACCCATAGCACAGATTGATCTACTTGATCTTCACAGACTGTAGGAAATCAGGGAGCCTCTCCTTCTGATCTTGATCATGGCGACAAAGGAGTTGGGAAACACCATTTTTGTCATCAATCTATCCTCTTCCATGATGGGGATTTTCTCTCCTCTTCCATTATAATATAAGATATAAATTAAAAATTGTTTATAAATTAATAGTGGCGTGAATTTTAATGAAAAAAGAAGATGCAACACATGGGTTCTCTATCGGGTCCATTGGGTTGGGTTGGATCATTTTTTCCTCAACCCGTGACCCGTCCCGACCCAACCACGGGTCTACCCGTGTCAACCCGACCCAACCGGACCCGACCCGGACGGGTGGGGTCGGGTTGGTCGGGTTGGGTCGGGTCTAGACACCCCAACAATAAAGCATCAAAACTTTTTTTGAGTACCATTTCTTTCATGTAGAAAAACCATAACCAGTTTAAAATCACCATTTTAAACTCACTTCAACAAACACATTCCAAAAACCCGCAATTCCCATCACCCGTTACTAAAAAGGGGTTTAAAAATTCTTTCACATCAGATAAACGAACCATTTCAATCAAGTAAATCAATTTGAAACTATGCCTTCAGTTATATAAAATAGGAATCGAGAGTGAAGCCACCTACCTCAACAAATTAGCTGAAACCAACCAATGGATGAATAACTCCAACAAAACCGAGTCAACTACTCCCCAAAACCTCCTTAGAATCCTTCCACTAGTACCAAAAAACCAAAAACCAACTTAAAATTCATCCACTACCTTAGAAATACCCATGTTGGGCATAGATATAAGGATCCATCAAGACGGAAGTAGGAGATCTAAGAAAACTAAAGGAAACGAGACTTAATTCGATCATTCGGCCTATAAATTCCATGAAAACCCTCCAGGTCGCTTCCAAAATACCTGGTAATTGTTCTCCGACCTTCACCAGAGAGAAATCCCGAGTTAGGGGCATCTAGGAGCGAAAATTTTTGGGTTTAATGATAAAAAGATTAGATACTTAAAAATAGGATCTAAGTTGACCCTGTGTACGGTTAGTCTCCACGGCTAGTCAAATTGTGTGCTACCGTACGGTAGTCACTACTTTGAAGGGGTGCTCTACACGAACTCCGTGCACGGTTTGCCCAAACCATGGGTACACTGTGCGGTCTCCTCTATCCAAAGTGACCACCACCTGCACGGCTTCCTCAAGGTTTGAGAAACCCATGCGAAGCCCATTCGTCACCAATTTTTTCCCTTTAACACTTTAAAAGTCTGAAAATTTCCCATCCATTTCTCATATGCTTCATGTACATAAAAACCATAAAACAAGGGTTAATTACCATAAATTTAGGGTACTACATTATCCCCACCATTAGAATTTTCGTCCCCAGAAATTAGAAAATCATTGCTTTCCAAAAAGAGTTTTGGCAACTACACTTTCATTTCTTTCCCGCGTTCCCAAGTCTCTTCCTGAATCTGACCATGTTTCCACAAAACCCGGACTAGACAGATGCTTCTTCCACGCAAGACCTTATCCTACCTATCCACAATCCACACTGGAATATGTACCAATGAAGCATCTATCTCTAGCTCAACGTGATACCATCTGATCACATGGTCAGGATCAGGTTGATACTTCATCAACTGAGATACATGGAACACATTATGCACTACACTGAACTATGGTGGTAATTCCAACTAATATGACACCTCACCAACACATTATAGTATATCAAAAGTGCCTATATATCGAGGAGATAATTTTCTCTTCTTCCCAAAATGACAATGTCCATGCCTTGGAGAGATTCTCAAAAAGACATGATCACTCACAGTAAACGACAATGGTTGTCGGTGATGATCCACATAATATTTCTGACAACTCTATGCTGTCTCCATCCAATTTTTTATCAACTAAATAATCTCCATTGTTTCTTGGATAAGGCTTAGAACAACTAGTGAAGTCTCACATATTTCCTCCCAACAAAGTGGAGAACGACAAGGACGCCCATACAATACTTCAAATTGAGCCATGTGTATCGAGGCCTGATAACTGTAGTTATATGATTACTCTACTAAAGGCATGTGATTTTCCCATGAGCCACCAAAATCCATTAAACAAGCCCACAACATGTCTTCCAATGTCTTTTCCATACTTTTTTATTGTTCATCCGTCTAAGAATGATTCTCCATACTCATATTCAACTTAGTTCCCTGGGATTTCTGTAAGGATCACCACAAATGAGATGTGAACCTTGGATCTCTATCGGACAAGATTGAAACTAGTATGCCATGTTACTTTACCACTTCTTGGATATAGATTTTGGATAGAGCCCCCACCGTATTAGATTCACTAATAAGGATCAAATGGGATGACATGGTAAGCTGATCCTCTATCACTCATATAGAATCGTGATTCAAAACCATTCTTGGGAGACCTGTAACGAAATCCATAGCTATCTTCTCCCACTTACATACTAGAATTAGTAGAGACTGCATCATACCTACTGGCCGCTGATGTTCTGCTTTAACTTGCTGACAAGTTAAACGCCTTGAAACAAATTCAGCTACCTTCCTTTCATGCTACTCCACCAAAATTGTGCCTTTATCGCTTTATACATCTTCTGTACTCCTGGATGAATAGACCATCTGGAATGGTGGTAAGCATGAAGGAGTTGATCCTATGAAGTTAAAGGTACAACCATCTGATCTCAAAACCGCAAAACTGTACTCCCATCCAGCTTCCATCGCTCAATGATCTCCCCACCATTGAGTTTTTAAATCACTGCAACACAGTCTACATCGGATCCCTGTGTCTCCTTTACTATCTCCACCAAATTAGAAACATGTGAAACTGGAATTAAAACCACAACCTCAGGTTGGTCTTCACATTCCATGCGCATTTAGGCTAGGTCTGACATCAACTACAACTCATCTAAAGCTTCTTATGCCAACTGAGCATACGACTTTTTGCTAAATGCATCAGCCACCGAATTGCCCATACCCAGTGTATTCATCAAGTAAAAGTCAATCATTTGAATATAATCCATCAATCTCCTCTTCCTTAGATTCAAATTTCTTTGAGAGAAAATATTCTTCAATCTCTTATGATCCGTAAACATAGTGAATTTATCACCAAAGATATAATGAGGCCAAGTGTTCATGGAATGGGCAACTATATCTAACTCCAAATAATGTGTTGGGTAGTTCATTTCATGTAATCTCAATAGTCTTGAGCCATAAGAAACAACATGGTCTCCTTGAATGAGAACACATCCCAACCCAGATCCTGATGATTCACAATACACCACATACCCATGTCCTGATTTCGGCAAAATCAAGATGGGTGCTGATGTAAGGACAACTATCAACTCTTGAAAAGATCTATTCCATTCATTAGTCCATTGAAATACACTGTTATTTTTTGTCAATGCTTCCATAGGAGTAGATAGTCGTGAGAAGTCATGCACAATTCGTCGGCAATAACCATCTAGTCCAAGAAAACATCATATTTTGAAGACATTCTTTAGCGGTTTCCATGAAAGAATAGCTTCTATCTTTTCTGGATCTACTGAAACACCTTTCTCAGAAACAACATGGCCCCGAAAGCATACCACTTGTGTCCAAAAATCTGACTTTGATAATTTGTCATACAACTGATGGTCTCTTAAGATTTGAAACACTATCGCCAATTGTTTCTCATGCTTAGCCCTTGTTCACGGATACACCAATATGTCTTCCCCAGACACCACAACAAAGGAATCCATATGTCACCGAAATATCCAATTAATCAATTCCATAAATACTACTATTGCATTCGTAAGACCAAAAGGCATGACTACATATTCATAGTGGCCAAATATCATTCTGTTGGCAGTCTTCAGAATATCCTTCTTTCGAACTCGCAACAGGTGATATCTTGACAGTAAGTCAATCATAGTGAACCACTGAGCTCCCCTAAATTGATCAAATATATCATCAATGCGTGGAAGTTGATATCTATTTTTTATCATAACTTGGTTATGTTTATGATAATCCACAAATATCCTCGAAGTTCCATCTGCTTTCTTTACAAACAAAACAAGTTCTGCCCATGGAGACACGCTTGGACAAATAAAACCTTTGTTTTCCAGTTCTTCCAACTACACATTCAATTCCTTTAACTCTATTGGTGCCATCCTATAATGTGGAAGTGATATAGGACTTGTCCTTGGAAGGAGATAAATCGTAAACACCACTTCTGTTACAGGTGGTAACCTTGAGAGGTTTTCAAGAAAAACATCAAGAAATTGATCCACAACTACTAGAAAACTGTTATTCATGATCTCATCCATCGATTCCATGTTTAGCGCAGCAAAAAGTAAGAGATCGTTGCCACTACTAGTTCCAACAAGCCTGTTTCACCTTCCTTGACCACCTTTTCTTCTCTAAAGAGATGCTCGACGCCATCCTCAGTCACGAAACAAACTGTTCTAGTATAACAGTCGATGTGAGCCCTGAACTCTGTCAACAAATCCATACCCAGGATTATATCATAGAAATTTTTCTCCATAATAGAGAAATCCCATTTCAGCAGAACTCCATCAACAGTTGTAGAACATGCTCTACACACGAGGTCTTTTCATTTTCTTTCACTGAGAGGAGTTTGATGTTTTATCATAGAAGGAATCATTTCAAGTTTTATCTTCAGAAATTCTGCAATACGAGAATCATGAAAGGAATGTGATGCACCAGTATCGAACAACACTTGCATGAGGGTAGAATTCAATAGAATTGTAACTCTCACTGTAGACGGTCCATACTGGTCATCTAAAATCATCGGTTCTGATCCATACAATTTATTTGTTGCTGCACTTTTATCCTTATTTCCTTGATGATATTTCCCTACCTAAAGAGTCATGGTATTCCTGGAAGCACCATAGCTAGATTTGTTCTATTGACGAGACATATTTTTCTTGTCCTCACCCTGTTAAAGCATAAGATGATTGCGACACCTGAGAAGTGTCACGAACACCTGACTATGGAGCACTGCAAAAATATCACTGAAGATTCCCCATATTGTTGAAATTGTGGCATGCTCTCAGTGGGGCTATACATTCTTGTTTCCTGTGAACAATCGAGCCACATTGAAAACACTCAGAATTAATCATGGGTCAGGGAGGAAGATTCATCGATCCAACCGTCTGATTCTGATACGCACTCCCACCTTGGATGGAACTGTCTCTATTCCACTTGTTCCCAGCATTAGAGTTCCCACCCGTTCCCATGGGTATCATCATAATTCCTCCTCCCATAACTCCTGAGATGTCTCTTTCAGCTATTGTTGCTCTATTTACCATCTCTGTATACTCCATAATACAGAGCACAAGTATCATCGAGTGAATCTCCTGTCACAACCCTGATTCAAAGATGTGTGCCTTCAGCGACACACTTGTAGAAAATTTCGGTTAAAAGTGTACTAAATGCATGAATTTAGCAGCATACTCTGTGATAGAGAGATTCTCCTACTTTAGGATGAAAAATCTTATCGTCCTCTAGATCTTGAACATGTGAGGATAGAATTTTTTATTGAGGAATTCCTCATATTCCTCCCTGACTAGGACTTGATCCACCATATCCTAAACCACAAGCTCCCACCACTATCGTGCAAGATCATCCAGCATATACGTCTCCAAATTTACTTTCAGTTCTTCTGGTGTGCCTATGAAATCCAAAATTTTATTCATCCTACTCATCCACACCTCTTCCTTTTCTGGTTCAGAATAACCACGAAAGATGGTTGGATTGTGCTTCTGGAACTGGACGGAATGGTCTATAGGCCTTGACTCATCCCTCTGATTCCCTGTGTCCACAGTCTGAAATGCTTGATCTATACATGGACTAGCTGCTGGTTCACCTCTGGCTCAGGTGCGACCACATTCTCCACAACCTCTTCCGTTTTGTTTTTAGGTCGCCTAACGGGTGCCATTTTCTATACAAACAACGCACGCAGTTAGTCTCACTTCCTAGAAACTGAAGGCTTAGCATTTCAAATTCTAACACATCATCTATCACAAATTTGTTTTTTCCAAAAACAACCTTTTTCCATGGTCAACCATTTTTGGAAACATTCAACATGATTTATAAAAATCATCCCATTTTCAAAATACACCAACTACCATGATTTCAAAATCATTCACTTGATAAAAAATTATTCATTTTTAAAAAATTCACACCTTGCGCAAAATCCATACTCATTCCTCACAATAAGATATGCAATCCTAGTAGGAAGTCATTCCTCTAAGGCATGTCATGCTCATCTCATTGGCTAAACCCTTTACAGTGAGATTTTTCATCCTCTATGTGTCTCCAAAACACTTATTTATCCAACTCCCTAGTAACTTTAAGTTCAACATAAAAAGGTTATCTACGTATTTTTATGCTCAACATTCCATTTTCCGACAATCCTACTCTTTCCTAAGATGACCACACAGAGAATAGACATGTAAGAATTCAATGCCAAGACCAACAGAAATTGATGACTTCTTGGTCCACAAAGAATGGAACAAACTAATTGCATTTATACCTCAACGTCCAAACAAAATGATACCATTTGTAATGACCCGCCAATTCCCATTGGCTTGAAAGCTCAATGAGTAATTATTAGGCCTTAAGCGACATCTCCAAGGTGCCAAAGGCTGGAAATAAATGCCGAAGGGTTTCAAAACAAGTGGTGGACGATTTAATATTTTAGAACATACCACAGAACCAACAACCAAAACCAAACTAATCAACTAAATGATGCATGATAAAAGACAAGAAAACTCAACCATTTATTTTATCATAAACCAACCAAGAGTACCACATCCGAAACCAACACTAAATCAGAGTAAACAGCGAAAAGACAACTAAAAGGCTACAAGATGACAAGACAACTACATGCTTCACAAGCTCCAAGCTCCACCATCAATGAACCAGTCGATGTGTCACGATGTAGTCCTATAAACATGTGACACTTTTACATTTACTACATCCCATTATATGACATCTGCAAAAGCACCAACTTGCCAAAGTAGGGGGTGAATAATGAAAATCAGTAGGTTTTCCTTGATGACTTCCCAACCCATGCCTCTAGGATAAAACATGTTAGTACAATTATAGAAAACAATTTATATAAAACAATTCCAAAATAGTTTACAATGTAACAAGTTCCTTGTAAAAAGCATTTTCCAACAAAAACTATCTTTCTCAAGAAAATCAACCAAGAAAAGTTTCCTATGAAATTACCATTTCCATTTTGGCACATTCATTCCATTTCACAAATCCACAAAACCAACCATACAAGCAACTGGGACCTCCCTATACCCATGAGTGGTGAGTAATCCTTCCACTAAGCTGTCACTTAGTGGACTACCTTGATGAGGGTACTTCGTACCCTTATCTGTCCCTTTTGATTAGGCTACTTCTCTCCCTTATCCATCCAAAACTTTTTATGGGGGTAATTCTCACCCTAATCGATCCCAATGCTTATGAACACACACCACAACCCTTGCAAATCCATTCCAAAACCAAGTGTTTTCCAAACCTTTGAATAAAACATCAAACCTTATATTGAAAACGATTTCTTTAATGCAGTAAAACCATAACAAGTTGAAAATAACAATTTTAAATTCACTTCAACACACACATTCCAAAAACACACAATTCCCATCACCTGTTACTAAACTGGGGTTTAAACAATTCATTCACAGCTGATAAAAAACCATTTCAATCAAGGAAAAGAATTTGAAACTAAGCCTTCATGTTTTAAGAATGAGGAATCGAGAGTGAAGCCACCTACCTCAACAAATTAGGTTAAACCAACAAATGGACGAGAACGCCAACAAAATCGAGTCCGCTACTCCCCAAAACCTCCTTAGATTCCTTCCCATAGTACCAAAAAAACCAAAACATGACATAAAAGTCATCCAATACCTTAGATATACCCACCATGGGCATAGATCTAATGATCCATCAACATGGAAGAAGGATATCTAAGAAAACTAAAGGAAACATGACTTACTTCGATCAACCGGACTATGAACGCCAAGGCAAACCTATGGATCGCTTCCAAATCTCCTGGTAAGTGTTCTCCCACCTTCACCAGAGAGAAATCCCGAGTTAGGGTAGTCTAGGAGAAAAAAATAATGGGTTTAATTATAAAATAGATTAGATCCTTAGAAATAGGATCTAAGTTGACCCCGTGCACAGTAAGTCTGTACGTCTAGGAAAATCGTGCACTAACTGTGCGGTACTCCCTGCTTGGAAGGGGCATTCCGCATGTCCTCCTCGCACTGTTTTCCCAAACTGTGTGCACACTGTGCAGGCTCCTCTGTCCAATGTGACCACCACCTACACAGATTCCGCACGGTTTGGGCAACCCATGTGAAGCCCGTGCATCACCACTTTTTTCCCTTTAACACATTAAAGGTCTCCAAACATTCCCAAACATTTCTCATATTCTTCATGTACTTAAAAATCATAATACAAGGGTTACTCACCAGAAACCGAGGGTACTGCACCTTTCTCTATCAATCATGGATGTACCCATATGTACCATGATTAGGGAGAGTACTTATGGTGGGACAACATGATGAAGGAAATCACAGATTATATCTCACTGTGTTTTTTATTTCAACTTGATAATGATGATTGAATGAGGTACACATGTATTATGCAAGAACTTCTTATATCTATGTGGAAATGGGAGAATGTCCCCAATTAAATTATAACTGGTCCCTTGAATACATCTAAAGAAAACATTGTGATATGGATAATGGTGGATCGAACCACCATTAAAAACCACTTCATTTTTATTCATGAAAATATCTCTTTTCATTATATATGTAATGGACGTTGCGAGGTTGAATTTGTTCCAAAATTAAATTGTATCTAATCTTAATTAAATTATTACTTCAAAATTTTGGAGAATCCTTCAACATTTATTGATTGGTGAATTGAGTTTCATCATGGCCAATCACACCAAAACTAATGACCAATACAATTTGACAATTCATATTCTGGATGACATGTATGAGACTACTAAATTTAATGTGATGGTGGATGGAATAAAAATCTCTTATAGGTTGGGTGATCATATAACAATAACATCAACTTGTGTATTCAAATGGATCCACATAATTTTCTATATGGAAATAGATTTAAAACTATAAATTTTTTGTATGATGTTTGATAATGGAAGATACATGGTCTTGATCTTGTGAAATGGATGATAGATAAGGTTCAATATATCCAACAACATATAAAATATACTCAGATCCAAAAAAATAGTTAGGATGAAAATTGTCGAAGGTATATGGACTTCAATGGGGGAGAAATTTTTTTCCTTCAAATAAAAACATGGAAGAGAGTCACCCAGTCTGGAAATAAAGAGATGAATTTCCCATGGTAAATTTTCCACTATTATATCCTTGATAATGTTGGAGAAATGTAACGTTGTATTACACTTCAATAAATATAGATCTACTTCATGACGTGCTCCACATACACCTCATTTAAAATATCATACCTGATCCCTTCGAAGTACTGATTCCAATGGTTATACAATTGGAGAATAAATTGTTATATAAAGATGATATGTTGATGATCATGAACTATAGAGACAAGGTTATACATAATAAGAAAACTCACCTTGATAAAAATTTTTGAGAATCCATAAGTATAAAGAAGAGACATGAAAACTGGAGGTAATAATTAAACCAAATTATCCACAAATATTATCAAATGATAATATAAGATTATATTTTGGGGAAAAATTTTATAGTGGGTATAATGGAATGACCTTATATTTATTAGTAAAATTGTGTTTCAGAATTAAATTTAGTTTTACTATATTATTTATTATTATAGAAATAATGAATATATAAAAACAAAGGAAAATTTTATTTCATTAGTAAATACTTTTAAATTAATCATTAATAAATCAAATTAAAATTTCAATTCATAGAATTGAAATATAAATAAAAAAGTTAAATTGATAAAATATTGACACACAAATCTAATATAATCATTACTAACCTAGAAACATTATAGAAAAGAAACAAACTATTTATAATTCAATAAAAATTATTGAAAATAAAAACATAGAACCATGATAAGAAATAAGTTTAATATTGAATGAGGGAAATTATATGTATTTATGGGAGGCAATGTTAGATTTTTAATAGTATTGTGGTCATTGGAATTGTAAATTGACCATTGGTAATAAGGACCCGACTGTTATGAATAGTAACCTCACTATTAAGAATACTAATCTGAAAGTTGTAACAGTAATTTTACCTGAAAACAATAAATTAGGATATAAAAAACATATCACGATAAATTTATGTAATTATTAATATTATTATTCCTGAAAGAAATTTAATGATATAAAAAGTCAAATAAAATATTATCATATTTTAAATAAACTATAATTTAATGTGTTTTATAAAAATCATTATTTTTAAATTAAAAATTTAAACTTCTTAGTTTTAAAATTTATTTCAATAAAATTATAATTATATATGATATTCCCAAATCAAAATTTCAATCGGTAAATTTTTTGGTAATTTTTTGAAAAACATCAATATTCATGTGAATAGTAAAAATATTGTTTTCTCATAACATGCGTATCTTAAATTAAATTATTCATGATATAATAATGAAATAATAATATATGAAATATTATGTTCTTACATGATATACTTATTTTCATAAAGGATACTTTAAAGAAAAATAAACTAAAATTCCAAACATAAAATTAGTTTCTTATAGGAAAAGTAAAAAATGGTCTCTTAAAAAGAAAAAATTTTCTTTCTTTACACATTCATTTTTAATAATCTTATGAGTATGAATTATAAAGGGTAGTTAATTTCTTAAAACCATTATATTATATTTATATAAAATTTATACTATCAGGAATTTCTAATGTCTAGTTTTACCTTTGAAAATTTTATTTATTTAATATTTTAATCTAAAAATACCCCTCTCCTCAAGTATGATTAACCACACACCAGACCCTTGTAATAAAAATCATCCCCCACTTTAAAATGACTATCCACACAAAAAATAATTCCAATAAAGCCTAATATAATAAATATGGACATTATGAAGAAATCAAACACCATGACACATGTGATTTTTATTCTCGTATAAGAGAACCTACACCTAATATTTAGTAAGTTCTGATCAACTCTTATGTTTTTCTATATATTCTAATTATTATACCACTTTTTTCACCACCACATTAACAAAAAAATCATATAATAATTAATTATACATAAATATAAAATTATATTAATTATTTTTAACTAATTTAAGTATCATACTAATATATAAAAACATTTCAAACTACCCTTTCCCTTTATCACGATAATGTCCAATAAAAGGATAGTTGACCACCTATATATATATTTCCATGAAATTATTATTACCACATTTATGGGTAAACATTATAAATTATAAAAATAATATAAATAATTAATTACATGTATATATGATTTTGGAATTAATTATACTAATATATAATGAAAATTTAGAAGAATAGGTAAATCAAGGAAGAATAATATGTTTTTTGAAAAACATGATATCAAAATTACAATCCTATTACAATTGAAATTAATTAATATACTCATTTTAATATAAAGGGTAAATAGTTGTAAAATTAAAAATAATTCAATTCTATATAATTTTTTTATAAATAAATGTTTATTATTCATGACGAGAAAATGTAATGAAATAAATTTAGAAATATGTTAAAGGGATTCTCAAATCCAACAACCTTTACATAGGGTTTTTATCATGTTAATCAATTTAAATAATGATATTACATTATTTTTACTTAAATTTGGTTACATTATTCATCCCTTTTTTTGTTATACATGATTCCAACATGATTTTTTAAGCCAATACTATGATATTCCAAAATGAAATTTATTTCTAAATGAAAACATTGACTCCTCATGTGTTATTTCTTATCCAAAGGAAAATAATATTCTCTTCCAAAGCATGATCTATGTCTTCCGTTTTGTTTCCCCAGTGTTATTTCATTAATAAATTGCTTATGAAATACTTATGAAACTCATTCGATTCCATGGGTTATTTCAGGACAACTATTGATATATTTTCCATGTGTAATGTAAGATGATGTAAATATTATGAATTGAGAAGGGGAATTGTATAGCCATCCAATAATTGGGTAATGTGATGTATCTAATGAGATAATATTTATAATGAATGAACATAATAGAATAATTGTTCCCAAAATATGATGTTATTATTATGAAATTATGTTATTTGATGATAATTTTTTATTTATACACAACTATGTCTGATATTTTACCACTACGAAATGATGTTTCATTTTTATAAATTTCAAAATTGCATGCCTATATTAAATGTTTCCCTCATGATGTTGATAATGATCCTATATTTATGATATCATTATTATGATTAAGATCACCCATGTAATATTTTATCATGATCCTTATTCATCATCTTTTTGGGATTTTATTCTCTCCTATTTTTTTAACATATTTATTTGATTACATATACTATCAAGAAAACAATATTTTTGAACAATAGTGATGAAAGATTTAAATATGTGTTTTTTTATGATATACGAGTTATATATGAGAATAATTTTTCCATGAAATGAAAATTATTTATCCTCAAATACTATCACTATTATATTTTCATCTTAAAATTTATGTAATAGTTATGTATGAATAGTTGGGTTGTTATATCTGTGACCATCATGATCTTGCTCGTCCCCTCATTTTGCTATTAAGAGCACCAATAATGAGATTTCAACCATATAAACTCATTCCTTGGTACCATAGAGATCTAAATCGGTGCATAAATATATGGATAAATACGAGATGGATCATATATCTTCATCCAATATTAATTCCCATCGACAAATACTGATGTTGGGATTGGGAAATCTCACATCCCATGTCACTAAAATCATATCTAGATGCATATTATTATAGTAAGAATGGGGAGGCATATATACCTTTCCCCACACATGTTTCCCATCTTCATTATGTGATAAAACAAACGTGAAAAAGTAGGCTTATATCCCCTACAATTGAAGACATCTGCCATAATAATATTGAGACTGAGAATGTGATAGCATATATTCAAACACATACACATTTCTAAAGTTTTAGGAAATTATAACAACAGTATAATATCTCCAAAGGCATCTTTTATAATTGGTACAGATGAAGGTACATAAATAATCCATATCCTAAGATCTAGAGAAACCTATCACCAAATCTGAACGAACATGTTGCTACTCAGTAGATAGAACACATTATTACTCAAATCCCAGAGGATTATAAACATATTTCAGTAATGGATATAGAATGGGAAGAAGTTATTCTCCCATTTCTGAATGAGGATCACCAACTCAATATGAAACAAGCCTCAGGTTAGTCACACATTAATGTTGAAAATTTCCTACTCAATACATGAATGGAATAGAACAATGTTCATAATCATGTTCCATGTAGGTCTCACCAGCTCAGTTTTGGACATACATCATGATAAATGTAGATTCATATCGAATATGACTAGTGAAAAACATCAATGGAATATGTTATATCACATACCTTACTCCATCCATGGTTCATTAGTATAATATAAAAATTACCCAAGAGATTGATCATATCCCTACTGATGATGCTACATGACAAATTTTGAATGATTTTAGAGGTCAGGAACATATCCCTACTTCCACCAATGAAATACTGAACCACTATCATGTAGATGACAATAAACTTGTTTGAATATATCCCTCAACCCATTACAATGTTTTGCCATAATATTATAAAGGGGAATTAATATTTTAATCGGGACCCTAACACAGCTTCATCCAGGGTTGATTGGAATATTACAAAAACAACCCACAAGAATGTTCAAATCAAGATGATAATAAGAAATAATAATGTTATACTCCAAAAAAAACCTAGAAACATGATCATATCCCCAAAAAAAATATTATTATTAACATATTCCGTGATCTATCTTGAAACAGACTCATATCCTTGCTGAACCACAAATGTAGGTCGTAATATGTTGGATGTGAGACATAATGAACCCTTTATCCTTAATATTACCAATAAAAATCCACATGAGAATCAAAACAAATATCTGCAAAACCTGGGCGGTCTGTCGACTCTACAAATGAAGAATAAGACAATAAATACCTTGACATTCATCCTCGTGGTAGTGTAGAGATGGATCACATGGACTTTACTCCTAATGTATATCATGGGGAAACTCTCCATGGGGATATCATTCTAGAAAAATGATATCCACCAAATTCATAGACACCTCTATAAAGATATGTAACTATAAAATAGAAACATTCATATATATTAGTGTCCAAAACATCATGATTAACCATATGTAGTTCCTCATAATGTTTTTATAGCACTTCAAGACTGTCTGTAGGTAACCACATAAGATAACTCTAGGGTCTGACCAGGAGGATGTATTTAATAATGATGAAAAAGATGATGATATTGAAATATGGAGAGAATTAACTGGAAATAACCTCCCAAAAATGTTTTTTTCTATCATTAAATACAACTATGAGACCTCATATGAGTTAAAGAAGGATAAAATTCCTTATATATGCTATAAAATATGGGAAACTCATTAGTGGTTGACAGTTAATCACCTCTCATATTATGGATATCTGGGTAATCATCAGATCATATATATACTATGATAGAAGCTAGATATAGATTCAATCCCCATAGACAAAAAAATTACAAAATAGCATGAAATACTTATATGATGATTTATTAGATATATCAAACCCAGTTTTCATCAAAATATTTCTATACACCCATAAGATTTATATATCCAAGGATGTGGAAATGATATAGAATTTCACTTCACTATGTCACCAGAATAGAAAAGATCCCCAAATACTATGTTTTATAATGTTGTAACAGAATTATAAATTAGGGGAGTGGGTAACACAAGGGCACATTGGTCATTATGGTGATATTTACCCACATTTATGGTGAAAAGTTGTAATTAATTGAATGGTATTTCATCAAAAATTCTCATTATCTTGGAATCATGAACAAATGAGAATGAATGTCAAACATGACTGTAAAATTTGTGTAAAACACAACATATTATAGTAAAAAATGACTGCAATTATAGGCTTCCATTACACCCATATTTTACAGAAGTACAATTAATTAAAATGAAATAGATTACAATTAAATCTACCATCACATCCATCTTGGAGTGATCCCATCCCATAGGGAATTGGGAATATTACCAATACATCAACCCTATGGTTCATTAAACCCTAGGAGGATATAAGATATGTTAGTGTATGTTATAAACATACCCCTTCTCTCATTGATGGGGTATTTTTTATCTCAATATCCACCACCAAAAACATCACACCATAATAGAGTCCAATAGAAATCAACAACCTTTTTAGATCATTCATATCAAACAATTCTTAAGGAATATTTATCTCAATTTGGGACATAGTATCCATTTGATCCATGAAAATAATTGTAATATCATTAATAATAAGATTATAAAGATACAATAACTAGCCCGAATAATCTCCATCATATGGGGATGGGTTCATTTTATCACTATCATCATCAAAGTAGAAATAATTCTTCTCCAGGGTGGGAGGTAAATAACACCGACCGATATTCTATTCACTACACCCACCACACTATATACCTTTACTATTTTGGCCACATTTGGACAACAATACCAAATACACCCTTAATGTTATTATTCATATTCATATTACAAGGAATGTATGGAAAAGGAAATTAAACCCAATATGGTTCGTTACAATGAATGATATAATGTAGCTATGATCAAAAAAATGATTCTGATGAAACACTCGATGGATGACCAAGTGGTAATGAATTACCCCATTTCATGGTGAGTAAGAAGATAACTATAGTTTCATTATACCATTTAGAAAATTTCATCGCCATAAATCAAAAAAAATTATTTCTACAATGATATATAAGTAGGTAGAACAAATATAGAAACCATTTATTTAGTGGTATGTGATCTGGTTGAAAAAATTGAGGTTGTATATACACTCAATCAATGAAGAATAAAAACATGCATCGTTCAAAATGATGAATTTCCATCTACATGGTGGAATACAATAATGGATAACATAATTGTGGGGAAACATCCCATTGACTCCTTAGAAGTGATGAAATCCCCTCTATTAGAGAACAACTAGAATAATATTATAATAAGACCAACAATATTAGATAACTCAATGGGGAACTACTAAGGGGTAACATTCCCAGTTTGTAATGTATTCAAATAGAATGTAATATCCCTCTTCCCACATATCAGATGAGAGATAATACAATTGAAATATCTTTATCTGAGAATCAATAAGGATTTAGATCTAGGAAACTTGTCTATATAATCAAGGAAGATAATGTTGATCACATGATTTATCCATTATTGTGAAGCAATATCCCTCAAAATGGTGAGAAAACTAACTTAACATAGGTCTACAATGGGAAATACAAGAAAATGGGGCCACCTCATAAAAATAATCAAATTCACTATAGACAGGATGTGATCGAGACAATGATACCTTAAAAACTTCATGGTACTAATGAATTCTTATCTTCTCAAATAGAATGTGCGGAGTGGCGATGTTCCCCCTTTCAATCTATAAAGATTCCATATATAGAATGGATTGATGTCACTTTTACACCATCCAAATTAATTAATCCTATACAGTCATACATTGACAATGTTAGAGATCAAGGAAAATATATCACACATTCCATGTCCCAATTGTCCTAATTATGGTCCATCGAGATCTATATGAGGCTTACAAACTAAGTTGATTTTTATATACATTGTTAGGAACATGATTTCTTCTAAAGAAAATACATCTTGTAGGATATTTTGTGTGATGGGATGATTTTTTAAATGAATTAAATTATTATCTCACATTCATGTTGAAGACAAAGAAAATTTTTGGCATCATATATCATAAACAATGTGAATATTATAGTGTTTATGACTTCATATCTATACATAAAAGATTAAATTAATCACTTAGTATACCTATCATCCAAAATAAATTAATAAAACATAGTAATGTAAATAATAGGGATGAGTAGAAATGATAGTTGGCCCAATGAATTATATAGAATGATTCCATTTGTTAATGATGACAAAACAATTCATAGACCATTAAATTTAGAGAATCCAATATAATTCATGAACCATCTATTTATGTGATAGATTATGTTACCCTAAAATAAGTATTCGTGCCCATTTATGCAGCCACGAAGGCCATGAAGTTTCTATCACATCCCATCAAGTGGCTACATCAATAAAATCAAACTCGACTAGAATAAAAAAGATATTAGGGTCCCCCATGAATTGATGAACTGATGAATGAAATTTATTTCTTCAGAAATAATAATTTCCCCACTAATTTCATTACATAGATGAAATTTAGCCTTTTCAAGCTACTAAATCCCATGAATCACAATGAGATAAATATCACTAATTTGTTGAATAACTACCTTATTTGTTGGTTTCATAGAGACAACATCCATTAATGGGTTTTCCTCAAATATGTCCTCTAAAGAAATGTGGACTTTTAAAATGTGATACTAGATAAGAAAATGAATCACATGGATTATGTAACCATAATTGTACCAAAAGAAGAGGGTAACTGGAAAGATTCTTGGTCCTATCATGAACCAAGGGTTGATAATTGGAAGACATGAAAGAGAGTTAATTGATCGCATGCATCACTAAAAGGATAACGTTGAAAACTAAAAACTGTACCAATATTAAGGATGGAATAATTAAATACTCCTCATGTAGTAAGATGTAATAATAATACATATGAAAATACACAAGCTAAAGATTCATATATAAAATCACAAAATATCTAGCACTATCATACTTTATTTCTTCAATATTCGGAGAATGAGAACCTCTATAATAAATGGAACCGTCATCAAATGATGATGTAATTTTTATTTTTTGTTAACACAATTTTTTTAATAGATCCAGTCCATAATTTAAATTATGTATCAATGTACATGTTCCCCAAACCAGAAAAAATATATTATGGAAGAGTATAAAGAAGATAAGGATACATGGGACTACATGGGAATAATGAAAACCATTATTTTAATAAAATTCCTACAGAATACATTTATGCAGTCATTAATCATGCGTGATCTCTCTAGAAATCACAATTGAATCATGGATCTGACATAGAGACATCCAATGGAATTTTTAGCACAATAATTTCGTATGGAAGACCAGAAGTGGTGCAAATATCAAATCATCCCTGTGAAAGAGGATGTCCTGTGTGACCTACCCCACATGAAGATATTGTTTCATTACCCAATACTCAAGAAGCTTTCCCACACACCTCAAACACATCAACACTGTATCCAAATAATTGGTATAAACACTATCTTGGGAAGCACATATCTATGAAAAAAATAATACATTATGAAATAATTGGAAAGTTTTCTACCCAAATTTCCTATCATGGAAACTCTACATATTTCATTAGAACTCAAAGATGAACTCATGATGGGAACTTAAAGCCAATTGGAACTCAATATATAAGTAAATTTTGTTAATGATTAATTATTGGTGTCTATTACATCATAAAGTGATGTCATTGTCTCATTCAATGAAAAATGGGAAAATATTATACAGGGAAATGACATACTCGTTTATGTTTTAGGTTGAATTGATAATGTTGATACCAAATGGAAGTAGTATACTGTTGTTCAAGGATAAACATCAACAATATTTAGACCCTCTTATGTGTGTTATATAGTTATGGGGACTTATCTTGGAATTATCTAACCATTTTAGTGTATGGTTACTGTGATAAAGGGCCTCTTGGATGATTAATCTCAATAATCAGTTTTTCGATCTCATAGGTAGTGTTTAGTTTAGGGTAACTTGATAACACTTAATATATAATGTCCTCCTTAGAAGCATGTGTCTCTGATAACACATAATCTATGCATACCAAATGGATATTGAATATCGACAACCAAGAAGTCTCTGAGAACAGGAAACAGTACATAATGCAACCACTAGAGTTGGTTCCACAGTTAGATGGAAACCACTTATCTAATGTGTGGTCACCATGGTTTGATCACTTGGTTCTCTCCAAGCATTGAAAAATGACGTGGATAATGAAACTGGATTATAATATCTTAGTTGAATTAAACAAGGTACTGAGACATGGATTTATTATATTGAGAATATATACATCTCACTCATATTTTTTGTGAAAATATGAGACATTAAATGTAGAATCACAAAGCACACTTGGAATCTCGTATTAAACTATTCACATGAATACATAGATGTGATATTTTTTTCTAGGTGTTCTACCAATTGACCAGTTATTCTGTAGTAGTTTGACATGATATTCTTCTTATGGAAGTCATTGAAATTATATTCTATGACTGATTTCCTTCTGGTACATCCCACCTTGGAAATCTCACCCATAGGCACAAAAAATATAGATTAATAGGTTTCCTATACCAAAAAAACTACATAAATTTGGATGATTTATTATTAATATGCCTCCCAAATTCTAATTGGAAATATGTTAGAATACCCAATGCTTATATGGAAAATTCATGGGGTTTTAATATCAATCCAAGACAATGTAATTTTTTCCTACTCATTCTCACTACCAAATGGTTTCACCAATAACAATGAAGAATAACAAACCATTATTTTCAGGAAGGAAATAGTCCAAAAACTAAAAATAACCTTCATAAACATCAATGAGAATTCAATGTTATTTATTAATAAAATTAATGATGAGTATGACATAAAGAAGGAGGAATTGGATTATCTCATCGATTTCATTAGAGAAATGATGGAATAATTCTCTTTTATAAAATAATTACATCATGTATATTGATAAAAAAATTACATGTTTTGATTTTTTGTCCTACATTGTAATTGTCTTGGTAAACATTAATATATGTGAAGTGGTTTTCTACATCATGATCCAAATTATAGTCTCATATGTCATCATTTATAATATAGAGAAAATAAACAATGTAAAAATTTCAATATATCATGATGAAATGATATCCACCCTTGGATGGATGTATCCCAGAGTAGATAATCAAAAAATGGGGAACCACATTAGATATAGAATAAAGTGAACAAAGTCGATGCCAAGTAGATAAAAATACCCATTATGATGGGCCAAATGAGAAAAAAACCTTATATATATTAGTCATTGATAGATTCATATTTATATTAATAGAATAAGAAGAGCTTATAAGATTCCTGAAATAAGTACATACTATCTGTTGAGGAGCTCATAAGTCAGAGACCAAACCCTCCCACCAAAATATATACATGGTTTATTCTAGAATTTCAATGATAATGAACCAACTATAATTCAATAAAAAATTTCATTCATTCCAAATACTTGAAAACTTCATGCATATACCCCCTGAGTTACAACATAAAATCATTTATTCATAGAAATTATCCTTATGGTTCATAGACATTGTGGGACCAAATCCCCCCAGCCACAACTAAGGAATTTACAAACTTCAATATAACTACCCAATTGTTTTCCATCCTATTTGAAGAAATACTCCTCAAGGATGTTGGTATAAAGAATATAATTAACATCATAACATCTAATATCATCACAAGATTCAGTGTCCCTCACAACAAAATGACAGAAAACAAAAGAAAAATTTATTATACTAAATTGAATATATTATACTAGGATTTAAACATAAAATATAAGTATTGATACCATTATCAGATAAAATAAAATGGTAAAATAGTGTCCTTAAATTTTAATTTATCAAACATACACTTTACAATAGTTGATAATTACACAAAATCATATCTAGAAAAGATGATTCTTACATTATGGTCATAGCATACAAAAATGTGAACTCCTATAAAAAGACTCTATATTTGATGGTTTATGGGAACATAGTACTATTTCACATATAAAAATACATTCTTTTTATATAGATACCAATACATGGGGAAATATTAGATAAAATTAAATTTAAAATGGATTTGGATTAGTTAGAATTACTTTATGAGGAATGGTTTGCTACAATACAAAACCTCAATGTGCATCAGAATTAGATTGTGAGACCCTTCAAAAAAAATGTTCAACTCCACTCATTCCATCAAGTTTCACTAGTAGTGGTTCTATGAACTATATTGATACTAGTAATTAATATCACCAATCTTGGTTCCATGTGGTATGTTCATTACACCATACATATGGTCTATTACAATCAATATTACTCAATATAAAAAATGTATGGGTAATACATTACGCCTCCCACTAATAAAATATTCCCCAAGAAGTAATTTTGCAACGATGATTTCGCGCATATTACATCCTGTAAAAAAGACTAAAAACTAATCATTGTCCCATATCTTGATCGAAATAATATAAATAGCATATAAACTTTTGTGCATACTGTTTGATGAAAAAATACATGGAATATGTTTTTACCTCTTGATGGTAAAATGTACAGGTGGTTTTTTCAAGGCATCACATTTAAATTTACAGAATTCATCCTCAGGAAGTGTCATTATAAAACAAGGATTTCATCCTTAATACATGACCTTAAATTGACTAGATGAAATTAAATTATAGATAGTTCATGGAAAATGGTCCAGATCTATGTCAAAGTAACATAGAGTACTCCCATAATTGTTTGTGAATAAAATCCACATTTGTTTTTTTTTCATGAACTACATATGGACTAATTCCTTATATCTCATGATACATAGTTATAGCACCCTGAGAATTTATGAGATATATTATTTTTAATTCCTTTCATATATTCTGTTGTACACTACATCAAGATTCTCTTGAGCTATACGCAACAACATATTAGCTTGCAGTATACGCAATACCATTCTTGGATCGTGTTACACACAATTTCAAGTTCGTTTGATAGTATTTACTCTACGCAACATTGAGTGTATATATATATATATATTCAATGTATAAATGAAAAATGGTTAGATTTTGTTATACGCAATGACAAAGGAGTCTTCAACTACATGAAACCATGCCTTGGCATTCATTACACATAATCACGACCTTCCTCAATAGCGTTTGTTGTACGTAATATCAGGTTTCACTAAACAACGATATATGGTTATAATATTATTATGAACAAGAGGTTACGAATAGTATCAACTACAATTTGAATTTTCTAACATTATTATTCATCTTACTCATTTTCTAGAACATGGTATGAGAACAAAATAATGTTTTTTGGTAAAATAAGTATTTTGAAAAAAATGCAGTTTTTCCGCCTTTTGATGGCACACTCACATTAAATCTATTTTCGACATGTTTGTAAGTTAAATTTTTCAAAATAAAATTCTTCCTTGGAATCTGGATATAAAAATTTTATTTGGATAAATTTTTTATATTATTATGATAACTTTTATATTTTAATGAATTGTAACAACACGGTATATTTTAATTAAAAACAACATTTTTCATCGAAATAATGTATATAGTTATATTATCTTTTTAATTGGTTTTAAATTGTAATTATAATATATTTTTACCATTTAATCCAATGTTGGTCATTGTAATTTAATTTTACTTTGAAATTGGACATAAACAAGTGTCAGTCTTTTGATAGTTATTGTTTTTTAAAACCACACTATTTGTTTTGATAATTGGAATTAATTTTAATATTAATTAATTCCACTTATATGTTTTGAATTTGGAAAAATAGAAATCATTTTTTAATTTGGAATATCAAATATTTCATTGACTTAATTTTTGGTATTTTTCTGAAAAACTTCAATTTTTGATGAATAATGAAACCACTTAGTGGTAGTTAAAAAACTGACTCTTTCATTTAAATGAAATTTTACCACTTCTGTGAATTGAATTTCAAAAATCCAACATTCATGGTTGTTACCAAGATGTAAAATGTGGTTCAATAAGATTATTTTTTTTGGTGAATAGCAACTTTTGACTTTTATTTACTACGGTTAAAGGTAAATAGGGTAATTCAAGGTTAAAAGATTATTATAATAATTCAGAATTATTTTAACACATGTCTTAACCATATTTTATGAGTAGTGGCCGACCATGGGAATCCTTGGGTCGATTTTGGGACCCCATTGAGCCACTTGGTAGTGATAATGTCAATTTGGATTAATTAATTTAATGTCAAGGCAAAATTGACATTTTCAAATATCTTTTAGTAATTAATTTTTATAAGGGGATATATAAATTTTCTATTCAACTATAAATATTCATTCGAATCATAAAACTATTTCCTACATGTTGGTGTATTTTTAATAATTTTTAGACATCAAATAAATTAAATTATTCATGACACAATAATGATGCAGTATTTACCTCATTAATAATTGATTTAAATAAATAAAATTATAATGATTAAAATATTATCCAAAACATGTCCAATTATGATTGCATGATTTTATTTCTACCATTAGACATCTTATATTCATCTTTAATGATTTTTGGACCTTTTGAAACCGAAGGTAAATTTATAATAAAATAATATTTTCAAACTATCCAAAGGTGCCCCTCTCCTCCCTTTTGAAAGGGCACCTCCTCCCTCTCATCTTTACACAAAGTTGAGCCTTCAAGGTAGGCCAAACCCTACCCATTTACCTTCTAAATATACCTAGAAACATATTAGAGGTTTTGGTCTTTTCAAAATACCAACTCTAGTCCCTTAAGTGGATGTTTAAAGGAGGCACATCGAGGAAGCGGTAATCCCTTCTACCGATTCTTGCAAGTTTCTTCCTTCTTCTACTTTTTCTTATTTTGTTGTTTCATTATAAAGTAATAACACCAGTATGACTCTTATAATTATATTATATTATAAATATTAAACAACCCCATTTCACCTTCTATCCATCCTACAGAAAATGGAATCACCACACGTGCGTACGTACGGAATACCGTCTCCACGCCGCGCTGTAATTAGTTTTTCCACCACCACCTTACTTGGATGGGTATAATGGTGTAAATAATAACTATATATGGTTATTAAAACATCATAATGATTCTGATATATTATATCATTAAGTCCAATTATATTAAATAATTCTGGGAATGATATCATCACTCGTGCGTACGTATGGACTACTGTCCCCACGAACATGATGAGATTCATTTTCCATGATGAACCATTAAATATGATTATAAAGTGTTTATATAATAAATATTTATTAATGATATTAAATAATAATAATAATGGATTTATTTACATATATTTTTCATTTAATTAATTCCATTCAATTCAATAAGGAAACGAAAATAGCGTTCATGCGTACGTACGGCCTGCCGTCTCCATGAATGATGTATTTCATTATTTTTATAGATCTATCATATATATTTATATGATGAATATATATTATATATAAATCTTTTTTTACATTCTGGAATTAAGTGATTCAGTATATATGTAATAATATCAATAAAAACAAGTCGGAACATGTAGGATAAAAGAAACAATTTTACCCAAAATGCTGCTTTAACATGGAATTTACAAAAGAACGTGTAATATAAAGTCATAAGTGAACCATATATGATATCATAATAATGAATATGATTCCTTATTTAAATCATTATACAATATTTTCAGATACATACGAACCATATCAGACCTAAGGTAAGGGATAATTATTTCAATCTCATTATTATCCGAGATTGTTTATTCGTAAGTATTTACTGGGGTTATGTTTATTATCCATGTCCATATGTTCTCAAAATGTATTCATAAAATGTTTACTTTTCTACCATGTATGTTTAAAGTCATTTTTACCCTTTTTTACATTTACCACTTTGTATGGAAGGAATCTTTCTTTTGTTTACCAAATGAGGTAATTTTTGTCTTTTCCAACAAAATTACGAGGAGAATGTTTTTTTAACTTATACAACGTGAATGGATTTTTACGATTTCATAACGCCTAATATTTATTAAGATTACTCTATAGGTTTTAATGGTTATTTACAATAAAATCCCTTTCTTTTAAAATAGTGTGTCATTTTGTGAAATGAAAATGATTTTGAAGAAGAAAAGATATTTTCCTCAAGAATTTTTTTCAAGTGTTTTATCAAAACTATTTTCCATCTAAGATGACATTATTTAGCATGTTGTTGTTTCAAGTATAATGTATCTATTATTTACAAGGTTTGATTCTTCTTATGATGAAATGATATCCATTTGTTTTATATGGATTACGTTATGATGGGATGATGTTTATGCAACCCAATTTATTTTTTGTGTTATGATGAATGATTTATGTTTATTTTGTGGCACAAATAAGAATAGTTTCATTATGAGATTGGTGGGACCTATATATCCCTCCAATGAATTGGGTAATTATTTATATCTCATGAGATAGATATAATTGGAACAAAAATTTAATCTGGTTCAGTGATACAGGACTGGAATGAAGAGTGAACTCGATTGAGAAAGGGACTTTGTCCACTAAGATAGACTTGGAAGAAATGACTTGGCTACTATGGAAATAATAACATGTGATTAACGGTTGCCAAAATTACCTGTTTTATTACCATGCTATTTTATCATGATTAATGTTTCTTTATGATCTATGCCTTACATACTTCCATGTTTTATGTCATTGCTTAAAATTTTGATGTTTAAACATTATGATCATGTTTTTTTAGTTCAAATGTATGTGATTTGTTTTATTTTTTCCATGATTACCCTTACTGAGAATTTGAGCTCTCCCTTTATATGTTTTCTTTTCCCTAGGATTTAAAGAATGGTTTTCGGTATGAAAAAATGGGGAAGATATTTATGGGAGATGTTGAAGATCATTCACCACAATAGGAAGATTATATTATGAGTTTCCAAAGACACTAAACTATTAAGGTCCTTTTGTGTCTCTTTGTGTTATGTATTATGTATTACACATAATTAATGTAATGTACATGTACGTCATGCTTGGGTCTCTACAGTTGGTATCATAGGAAAGGTTTAGTCAACCTTTGGAAACTAGAATGTCAGAAATTTAGTGAGATCCCTAGAGACATTTCTACGGTATGTATAGGGATGTCCCTAAGGTTAAGTATACGTATAGGTTATAGTCCTAGAATTACAGCAATGATATTAGAATTAAACCTAATATGTTAGATATCGAAGGTACTGCCGCTTTGTTATGTTGTTTTCCTTGCATGATTTGTGCCTCTCACAGAATTCTTTTTGGGTTTTAAACGATGCATATAACCCGAAGGAACCGTGTTGATCAATGAAATGGGAAATGCAATTATTGTACTCCTGAACAAACCAATGCAATGGGAGATGGAGTGAAAAATATAATTTCTATACTTACACAAGCTATGAATCAATATGGACATCCAAATGAGAAGAGAATGGAACAATAATCTATTGAGTCCTTCATGAGGCAACATCCACCTTCTTTCAGTGGGTCTTCTAATCCACTTATTGCTGAAAAATAGAATAGTACCATTGAAAAGTTATTTTCCATACTTCGTTATTCAGAACATGAAAAATTCATTCTGGATATTTACCATTTAGAAGGTAAAGCAGACTAGTGGTGGACTCTAATTAAGAATACAAGGTCCCAAGATGAAATTGAATCAATGGAATGTGACAAGTTCAAGAACTTATTTTTCAATAAGTAATTCCTCCGTATTCTTCGAACAAAGATGGAAAAGGAATTCATTGATATTATTCAAAAGGATGATGAATCTTTTGGTATATATGAGGCGAATTTTACAAGGCTTGCAAGGTATGCATCTAGATTTATCATTCAACCTGAAAGTAAAGTTGATCGATTCATTAGTGGCTTAAAACCAAGTCTTCAAAGGGAATTATCTATAAGAGACTTCAGTAGCTATGAATAAATTGTTCGTTTTGATATCAAGGTATAACTGGAAGTTGGTGCTATATATCCATCTAAATGGTTTTGACAGGAAATGAAATATGGAGTTCAAGGAAAAATCATAGAACAATGGTGAAAAGAAGATGAATGTTACTTTATGCTCAAAGTGTGGGAAGAAGCATGGTGGAGATTGCCTAAAAGGTACTATAAAATGTTTTATGTGTGGAAAATAATTTCATCGAGAAGATGAGTGTCAAAGTAATGGGAAAAAGGTAGATAATTATGTAAATACTACAAAGAACGCTCCACCAACACTTCAATGCTTCAAGTGAAAGGAAATGGGGCATTATGCTAATCAATGCCCTAATCCAACGGTTAATGATGATCAACATCAACAAAATCTTACAGAAGAGGGCAAAGGGAAGTCACATGTGATCACTATTGGCGATGTTGTATATGACAGCGATGTGGTGGAATAATTTAGTGTTTATGTAATGGGATTCCAAAATAATGTTGTATAGTAGAATATTGGAATATTTATGTATTGGTACATTGTGGTTTTCAATAAATTTATGGTACCGATAACCATGAAAAGTGACATTGGATAGTAGATGATGTGATATGAAGAAAATAAATTGTTTAATAGTATTCATGAGCTCATGACTGATATAAGGACAAAGTGATATCATGGTTTTAATGTATAGAAATTTTGGGATTTTGGTATGTGGAAAGTGTTAAATTTTGACAACACTCATGTTTTCACTAAGGTTCTATGGTAATTCATGTTTCAAAAGAATATATGATTAAGGTATTCACATGTTTGGAATGTGACCAAAAAGATATATCTTATGATATATGGGGGATAAATGATGGTATTCACGTGCTTGTTATATGACCTTTCAAGTAATAATTTTCTTTATACTATGAGATTGGACATACGTATTTTGGATAAGACTAAATATTGGAATGGGTTATGTTGGACATAAGTTAGTATACTTTTAGGATAGAAAATTTTTCGATATTATTGATGGGATGTTATAATAATCTAGTTTTAGAAAATGGACAACCAACAGGACGGGCGACAACCCATCGAGTCAGACAAGGATGTTGGAATCGAACCCATAACCGAAGTGTGACATGCCTTTATCACCTACCACTGGCCTACAGGAAGTCCTTGTATAGTAGAAACTAGTTTTAATTTATTAATCGGTATGATAGATGAAGTATAAGTCCATTTTTGGAACCATATACGATTAATCTCATCATAAATGGACTTTTTTTATATAACTATTGATACTATTATGTTTGAGACAGATGAAATGACCTATCATTCTATCGCATGATCCGCTAACACCTCACAGAAGAAAAATTCAACTTCAGTTCTTTAAGAGATGAAGTGGAAATTGTTCAAGACACGGACAACAATGAGATTGTACAAAAATCATGTAAGTATTTCTTTTAATTCAAAACTTCTTCAACATTAGGGAAATGATATTGACAACCAAACATGTTGTCATAGTTTCCTCATATTTGATGAATCAGTTAGTACCTTAGATAATCACAAATTTATGGTTGTGTGATTGTTGGCTTTTTCATAGCCATTTTTTCCACCACTCTCCATCAGAACTTGATGGTCAGATTTCTCCTCCATGTCCATATTTTCACCTATGATATCCTATGTGGAAACCCAGTGATGAGTTAATTTGGGTAACTATTATGTTTCATACTTCACTTTTTTAAAATTAAGTTTTAGTATTATTTTTTACGATGTGGGTTTTTATGAAATAAACTCTCAAGTAATAAACCATTTATAACCCCGACGAATTTCAAAGGCGAAATTCATTTGAAGGGGGTAGAATGTAACACCCTGAGGTTTTATGAGATATATTCTTTTAATTTCTTTCATATATTCTGTTGTAAACTACACCAAGATTATCTTGTGCTATACGCAACACCATATTAACTTGCAGTATACGCAATACTATTCTTGGATCATGTTAAACACAATTTCAAGTTTGTTTGATAGTAGTTATTCTACGCAACATTTAGTGTATATATATATATTCAATGTAAAAATGAAATATGGTTGATTTCTGTTATATGAAATGACAATGGATTCTTTCACTACACACATCCCTGACTTGGATTTCATTACACACAATCGTAACCTTTCCCGATAGCGTGTGTTGTACGCAATACCAGGTTTCACTAAACCATGATATATGATTATAATATTATTATGAACTAGTAATTATGAATAGTATCAACTAAATTTCTAATTTTATAACATTATTATTCATTTTAAACATTTTCTAGAACATGGTATGAGAACAATATAAATTTTTCAGGTAAAATAAGTATTTCTAAAAAAAATACAGTTTTGTTGCCTTTTGATGGTGCACCCTCCTTAAATCTCGTTTTTTACATGTTTATAAGTTCAATTTTACAAAATAAAATTATTACTTAGAATCGGGATATAAAAATTTAATTTGGTTAAATATTTTATATTATTCTGATAACTTTCATATTTTAATGAATAGTAAAAATACGCTATATTTTAATTAAAAACATCTTTTTTCATCACAATAATTTATATGGTTATATTATCTTTATAATTGGTTTTAAAGTGTAATTAGAACAAATTTTTACCATTTAATCCAATTTTGGTCATTGTAATTAATTTCACTTTGAAATTGGACATAAACAAGTGTCGATCTTTTGATAGTTATTGTTTCTTAAAAACACGGTATTTGTTTTGATAACGGGATTTAATTTTAAAATTAATTAATGCCACTTATAGGTTTTGAATTTGGAAAAATAGAAATAATTTTTGAATTCAGACTATCAAATATAGCTTAGGATGAATTTATGGTATTTTTCTGAAAAACATCAATTTTTGATGAATAGTGAAACCACTTTGTGGTAGTTAAAAAAATTGACTCTTTCATTTAAAGGAATTTTTACCACTTCTGTGAATTGAATTTCAAAAATCCAACAGAAATGGTAGTTATCATGAAGTAAAATGTGGTTCAATAATATGAAAATAATTTTTGGTGAATATTAACTTTTGACTTTTATTTACTACAGTTAAAGGTAAATAGGGAAATTCAAGGTTAAAAGAATATTATAATAATTCCAAATTATCTCAACACTTTTCCTAACCTTATTGGATGATTATTGACCGACCATGGGAATTATTTAGTCTATTTTGGGACCCCATTTAGCCACTTGACAGTGATAATGACAATTTGGATTAATTAATTTAATGTAAAGACAAAATTGACATTAACAAAAATCCTTTAGTAATTAATTTTTATAAGGGGTTATATAGATAATATTTTCAAATATAAATATTAATTTTAAATTTAATAAGATTTCTTACATGGTGGTTTTTTTTTATAATTTTTATATATCAAATAAATTAAATTATTTATGACACAATAATGATGTAGTATTTACCTCATTAATAATTGATTTAAATAAATAAGATTATAATTGTTAAAATATTATCCAATACATGTCAAATTCTGATTGGATGATTTTACTTCGACCATAAGTCATCGTATCTTCATCTTTAATGATTTTTGGACCTTTTGAAACTGAAGATAAATTTATAACAAAATAATATTTTCACACTTTCCAAAGGTGCCCCTCTCCTCCCTTATAAAAGGGCACCTCCTCCCTCTCCTCTTTACACAACATTGAGCCTTCATGCTTGGCCAAAACCTTCCCATTTTACTTCTCAACATCCCAAGAAACATAGTAGAGGTTTTGGTCTTCTGAAAATACCATCTCTAGTCACTTAAGTGGAAGTTTAAAGGAGGTACGTTGAAGAAGAGGTAATCTCTTCTACCGAATCTTTGAAGTTTCTTCCTTCTTATACTTCCTCTTATTTAGTTGTTTCGTTATAAAGTAATAATATCAGTATGACTCATATAATGATATGATATTATAAATATGAAACAACCCCATTTAACCTTCTATCCATTCTACGGAAAACAAAATCACCGCACGTGCGTACGTACACAATACCGTCTCCACGCCGCGGTGTAATTAGTTTTTCCACCACCACCTTACTTGGATGGGTATAATGGTGTAAATAATGACTTTATATGGTTATTATAACATCAAAATTATTCTGATATATTATTTCATTCACTGAAATTCTATTAAATAGTTATGGGAATGATATCATCGCTCGTGTGTACATACGGACTACCGTCTCCACGAATGCGATGAGATTCATTTTCCATTATTAACCATTCAAGTATGATTACAAAGTGTATACATAATAAATAATAATGAATTAGATTACATAATAATGATACTAGATTTATTTACATATATGTTTCATTTACTTAATTCCATTCAACTCAATAAGGAAATGAAAACAGCGTTCATGCATACGTACGGCCTACCGTCTCCATGAACGATGTATTTCATTCCATTAATCAATCTATCATATATATTTATATGCTTAATATATATTGAATATAAATCTTTTTTTACATTCTGGAATTAATTAAATCAGTATATAAGTAATAATATCAAGAACAACAAGTCGAAACACGTACGATAAATGAAACAATTTTACCCAAAATGCTGCTTTAACATGGAATTTACAAAAGAAAGGGAAATATAATGTAATAAGTGAACCATATATGATATCATAATAAGGAATATGAATCTTTAATAATAAAATGAAATTATTTAAATCATTATACAGGATGTTTGGATACGTACGAACCCTATCAGACCTAAGGTAAGGGATAATTATTCCAATCTCATTCTTATCCGAGATTGTTTATTCGTAAGTATTTACTGGGGATATGTTTATTATCCATTTTCATATGTTATAAAAATGTTTTCATAAAATGTATAGTTTTCTTCCATGTATTTTTAAAGTCTTTTTTATCCTTTTTTACTTTTACCACATCGTATGGAAGGAATATTTCTTTTGTTTACCATACGAGGTACTTTTTGACTTTTCTGACAAAAGTTTGAGAAGAATGTTTTTTTAACTTATACGGTATGAACATATTTTTATGGTTTCATAATGCCTAATTTTCATGAATCTTACTCTACAGGTTTTAATGTTTATTTTCATTAAAATCCTTTTTTTTAAATAGTGTGGCATTTTGTGAAAAGAAAATTATTTTGAATAAGAAAGGATATTTTTCTCAAGAATTAATTTCATGTGTTTTATCAAAACTATTTTCAATATAGGATGACATTATATAGAATTTTTATGTTTCAAGTATAATTTATCTATTATTTACATGGTTTGATTCTTGTTATGATGAAATTATATCAATTTGTTTTATATGGCTTACGTTAATATGGGATGATGATTATGAAACCCATTTTATTCTTTTGGTTATGATTAATGATTTATTTTTATTTTGAGGCATACATAATAATTACTTCATTATGAGATGGGTGAGACCTATATCTCCCTCTAATTAATTGGGTAAATATTTATATCTCATGAGATAGACATGGCTGTAATGGAATGTTAATCTGGTTCAGTGATACAGGACTGGAACGAGGAGTGAACTCGATTCAGAAAGGGACTTTGTCCACTAAGATAGTCTTGGAAGAAATGCCTTGGAAACTGTATATGTCATAACATGTGCTTACTGGTTTCCACAATTACATGTTTTATTTCCATGCTATTTTATCATGATTAATGTTTCTTTATGATATGTGCCTTATGTACTGCCACGTTTTATGTCATTGCTCATGATTTTGATGTTTAAATAATATGATCATGTTTTTTTAGTACAAATGTATATGATTTGCTTTATTTTCTCCATGATTAACTTTACTGAGCATTTGAGCTCACCCTTTATATGTTTTCTTTTACCCACGATTTAAATAAAGGTTTTAGGTAAGAAAAGAAAAGGGGAAGATCTTTATGGGAGATATTGAAGATCATTCACCACGATATGAAGATTATATTCCGTGTTTCCAAAGAAAATAAACTATTACGGTCCATATGTGAATGTTTTTGTTATGTATTAAGTATTATGCAAAAGTAATGTAATGTACATGTACGTGAATCTTTGGTCTTTATAATAGTGACACTCAGATCCCAAATAATGGGACTATCCCCAATAAAAATGGAATAAATAACCCCAATTTCCCCATGGATAATACATGTGTGGAGTGTATTTAGTACAATTACTACATGTAGATTGATATCTTATTTCAAATGATACAAAGTGAGAATAAAATCACAATTAATAGGTCCATTTGTTATAAAAATGGTATAAAATTTCCCATATTATTTTTTTTCATACCTATATGCAGAGTTATAAATTCAAGAACTATGTGTTGATTGTTCCCTCCTACCACATGATTCATTGTGACAACCAAATTCTTATTCCTTGGTCCAGTCAAAATTTACACTGAAAAATAATAAAATTTGTGAATGATTTAGACCTTCATGAACTGTATTCTATTCATAATCAATGTGTATACTAATTGTTGTTATCACATTACACATAGTGACAATCATATCCCAAATAATGGGATAAACACTATTATAAAAAGAAAAAACATCCCACATTCTATGTATGGTTCTGACCTATGTGAATATCATTTTTTCAATGAACAATGTGTGGATTGATTCCATCTATCACTGGAAACATAGTGAAACTAATATTGAAAATATCAGTTTTATCAATAATATAAATGGAAAAATTTCCAGCCTATGAATATTTCTCTATCTTATGAAGAGAATTTTCTACTGAATAACTACATGAGGATTTATTGTTACTATCTTATTATACATAGTGTACCCTTGATCCCAAATCATGTGTCCACCCACATCATGTAGAAAACAAATCCACCTATACTATGGGTGATACCTAAGTAGAGAGTTTTCTATTCAAGATATATGTATGGTTTTATTCTCATTATCACATGATACATAGTGAAACCTAGTGAAAAATATAGTTTTTTAACAAAAACATAAACCGAAAATACCCTCTATTCATATGGGATAGACATATAATATTTGTTTTACATTTAGTAAATAAATTTTGGTTGATTCCCATTGTCACATGATATGTAGTGACATCTATATCCCAAATCATGCATTCACTCAAAACATAAACACGAAAAATAAACCCCCACTTCTCCATTTGGTTTAGACCTTTAAATCCATTATTCTATTTAGGAACTACATTTGGAATGATTCCTTCTCTAACATAATATGTATTGATTCACATATCCAAAATACATAGTCAAAACATAGTATAAAATCCCCCTTTGTATGGATGAGTAATGTGTAGGGAATTTCCATAACATAACAATGTATGGATGGATTATAGTTTACATAAAAGATGTAGTTTCACTTAGATCCCAAATCTTGGGTCCAACAAAAACTTTCAAGATTATTTGAATGAAACCCTCGCTACATATGGGGAGTGTTTATGAAAAAAACTATTTAATAATTATTTTTGTCTTGATTACTTCTAATATGGGGTACATAGTGATTCCATGAAACCTTATTTCGGTCCCAACGATTATTTTCCAAAACCCCTAATTTTTTCCACCATAATAGTTAGATCCTTGTATATCCTTCATTTTATAATAAAATTTGAAAAACCCATTTTATACCAAATAATTTACTACCAGACGTCTTAATTGAATTCCAAGTAATCATTTTCTTATCATGTCGATCATGGGAGATGTGATCTTTGAGTAGCATGAAATATTCTATAGAAAGTATAACAGATACTTATATTTGATACGGTACCCCCTCCTTATCCCATGATGTTAATATGTATGAATATTTACTTGTTTGATGACATTAAAATATAAGGGAACGACTTTTCCCCATTATGTTACAATACATGACAACATTTTTGACACATTAATTTAAACTACATAACAATGTCATAGTCGCATGATTCTATTTGATATGAAAATTTTTCTTAATGACAAAAAGACCATCCCAACAATGATTGTGTATTATAGAATTTAATATCTTTTCTCACTCCTTGAAAATTTGTTAAACAAATTATTGTGTATTATTAAAGGTTCCTAAGAACTTCTTGAATATTAAACTATATTTCAACCAATAACTTATCTTCAATATCTATGATCATAACAACTAATTCACTGAGTTGATGTCTTTCTTCAGTAAAACCATGGACCTTGGGCTACCTTTCTCGTAGTTATCCCGTATAAAAAAATGTAAGAGTGACTAAATAATCTATAGGGACCCCACAAGGACATTCAAGTGAATTAAAAACACCAAATATATTATTCCAAATGAATTTTTTGTCACTAAGGAGTGGTCCCCATAGACCACGGAGTTTTTTTCACAACTCGTAAGAAGATATGATTCCACAATTATAAATGGTTTACCAGTACCCATAGGTATTCCACAACATTTTACTTAGATATTCCTGGGTTATGATTTAAACAATATATATCCCAACCATTGAAGTGGATTTCAATACTCATGATGATACATGTTTGTGAATTTAACCCATTATCAATAAAAGAATTTGACATTTAAATCTTGTCCCCTCAAATTTTATGGTTTTAATCCCCCATAAAGACTGAAGATCCTTATGCTTCAAAATCCATATATATGATCCCTTTTTTATTATTTTTCTCAAAATATATATAATTAATTTCCCCCATATCCAAGAGGGAACAAGATGTCATCAATGTTTTATGACTTCAGATACCATATCTAAGTAGTAAGAAAATAAATTGAACAACATTTATATACGAATAATCTATGGATTTATTCTTATAACCAAAGGATATGTAGTGATACACCCCCCAAAAATCATAGGTAAATTTTGGATGAAAATGGTAAACATGAATCTTTCATTGTATATGGGTCATACCCGCGCAATGGATTCTTTAATATGAAAACTAAGATTGTATTTATTACCATACTATAAGACACATATAGATTCTTAGATACTGCATTTTATAACCATTCATGAAACATCATAGTCTTATTACAATACTAATCACAAAAAAATCACAGTCTTATGATACTAAACAACATGATAAGGGATCTTCGTGTTGAATAGACCATCCCTAATGATGAATTTTTACTCAATAATTACATGTTTTATACCATCACCTAAAAACTTGTTTACTACACTAAAAACTAGACATGAGTGTTCTCTAACCCTTCTTGAATCCTATATTGTCCTTGAACCAACATCATTTCACAGATATACGAGTTGATACCAAACAATTCCTTGAGTTGATATCATTCTCAGGGAGCCCCCGTTAATAGTGGGAACCCGTGCTCCTAGTTTTCCCCTGTTGAAAACTATTACTGTTGATTGGATAATTCTAACCTAACAAAATAACATTAATTAGTGAATAAAAAAAATTATATTTATCATGTAACTAAATTATTTTTGTTCACATAATAGAATCCCCCTCAATCCCAATATTTTTCTTCCAGAATTCAGGGAATATGGGATTCCCCCATTATCAATAGTTGACCCGTACCCACCAGTTTCCACCACAAATAAACTCAGATATTATTTTTTTATGATTTAGAACATCTAAAACCTAACCACTCATGTAAATTAATATACACTTTATTTTACACATCTCTTCATCGTACCCATTTTCCATGAAATACAATTGCGTAATATTATTGTACCCTTATATTTTGGGGAATGTATTATCTGTTAGGAACTAATTTTAGGGAGTTTGTTATTCATATGTGAGATATTTCCTAGTTTCCATAAGGTAAACTCCATGATAATGTTCCGCTCACGTGATATTGAACTACATGACATATGGTCTATCCTTCACGACATAATATTTCTTAGAGTGGGAAATCCTATCTCTAAATATGTTTCAGGAATAAATTTTTCACCTCCATACTAGAATAATATATGGGAATGAACTATTCCTATGTATACAACCGATATATGTAAATGACTCCATAGCTAACCTTGATGCCAAGGATCAATGAGGGATGAAAAAAACTCACTTATCCATACCATATGAGTAATATAGACATAGTGTGATATACAAAAAAAGTGATAACATCTGCATGATTCTTGACCATAAAATGTTAATATCGAAACACAAGTAGTTCAATATTAAAAAAATATCATATGGTATTTTTTTTAAGGGGGTACTTCGTATAGACTCATTCTGTATATGAACGAGTAACATATGTACATGAATTGACTAAGAATGAGTTATATTTTTCAATGAAGGGTCCCAATACAGGGAAACCATTAATAATACTATGCATGTATAAAAGTTGATTACTACATCAAAATTCATCAAAAAAGAGTAAAGTTTCCTCTTGTCTATCATAAAAAATTGCATATTGGTCCCTAAATCATTACCCCAACACAATAAATTCTACGGAAAATGTTTTCGTCATCAGAAATTAAACTATAAGAAAAATATGTCACCACTAAATGACATAAAGTTTAGAAGACCATCATCTATTATCAATATTTATTAAAGACCCAAAATCTCATGACCTTGGTAAACCAATTATTAGGGTTCTCCCATCTTATTTTTGAGATCCTCAATCCAAAAATCACTCTTCATATCATGACCACCTCATGTTTCCACAAACCTACCATGAACCTTGGAAATGATGTTATATCCCATTGTATGATCATTTAAGTGATGAAGATGCAAAATGCCCTTAGACTAATCAACCAGAGGCATTATGGCCCTAGAATAAGGGCGTTATAATCCTTATTAACCCTAATATCATTGTAGTAGGTCTTTTCAACATAGATTGACTAATGATCATCTCTAGCATTATTTTCTCATAACATTACTCATAACTTGAGAACCATGAACCATTAGTTACAACATTTTTATCTCATAATCAAAATGATATTGATGTCATATTAACCGTGGGAATCCTAATTAGGATATTGTGTGTCACCCACCTCATGTTAGGTTCACATTCATCATGCACATTTTTCAAAGATATAAAACTATAAAAAATATCATTTTATTGAAAAAATTATAAAACATTAAACTACTAGAGAAAGAGTCATAAAAAACACAAGGATGAAATCTAAAAGTAGATTTCATATATACAAATAAAGTCTCCAATTTCATAACTCGTCATCTATAATGTTTTGGAATATGGTATAACATATATTAATAGGGTATAATGATTATGGGTACCACTATGTGGCCATAGTTTTAGTAGATATATTCTCACTAGACACCTAGTCCTGAAAATATATTGAAAATGGGTTTTCAAATCCTCCATCGATTATAATGTGTTCACCATGTAGAATCACAATATTTTGGGTTCTCTAACCCTTCATTAATATTTCATTTTCTACAAACCAACATTAATTCTATGAATTATGAGGTAAAATTACAAATTTCATTACCTGATAAACATAACATGGAACCCCATATCCTCGAGCTATTTCCCCTCATTGTCATATTAAGTGAGCTAGTAACAATGAATGAATAATCCAAAGTGACCCCACTTGGAATCTTGGATTAATGAAAAAAACAAAAGTGCTTGTTCCAAGAGGATTTTTGAGATCTAGAGGATTTCCCCCCATGAATGTAGGTGTTATTATACTTATTTCGTGGAATATGGTCATCAACCATTAATAATGTAAGACCTATATTAACCCGTTTTCATCTATAATTACATCTTCTATTTATGTCCCATGGTTTACAAACCCAATACCCATTTAATTAATGTGGATTTGATATTATCGACACTAAAATAACGTGTATTGTAATATTTATAAATTAAATAATGAAATATTCAATTTCCAAACAATTTTATGGGACACACAACAATAATTTGAACCACATGTTACCAGGCCCATTCATTACAATCAGAAACATAACTACCCTATGGTTTAGGAACCCATATCGGATAGCTCAATTATCGATATTTGACTTCCTTTTAGAGGTAATTAAATAGGAAATTAACTTCCATGTACCTTGGAATTAAGTGGGTATCCCTCTTAATGGACATGCATGTACGCCATATAGTCTCATGCATATGGGACTCTAACACATCAACTATAGGTTTATCCTCCACACATGAATGGAATTCTAATCAACATTATCCCCAATAACATAATAGAGGAACATAGAACCTAATGGTGTTTCAATATCATCCTTGATATGTATACCCCATTCCATATTCGAAAATTCACGACCAGGTACATTTTATTTACAAAAACAAACATTATAAATATCTAAGTGGACTAAGTATCCCTAAAATTTCTATATACATCAAAAAAAATCTCATAATGGATAAAATATTTTGCAATCCTCTAGGGTTGTTCATACATTATGTTTTCTACATAAATGTGTGGTTCTAGGACCCTTCATGAACATTTATTCATCATGAGATCAATTAAGAATGTAAGGTGTTATAACCCTTCATGGAATTTTTTTTCTAAATCCCATCAAGGATATGGGGTTCTTGATCCCTTCACGAATACCCATCATTCACAACCATAAATATATGGTTTGGTCTACCATATATTAAACAACATAAATTAATTGTCCGGATAACAGAATTTAAAATACTATAATAGATGGTTGAATATATAATACCTTAAACAAAAAAAAATCGATTCTATGAGCTATAATACCATAAAAAATAGATGACCCATGAAATAATATCTTAAACAAAAAAAATAGATAGTCAATAATAGAACGGAAAAACATAAATCCTTATATAGTCTGATCTAAAATACCATATATTATAACAAACGGAGTTATAAGTTAAATGGATGAAATCTGTAAAAATAAATAGTTTCATCTAGAAGGCCAAAAACTATATCAGTAATAATTCAAATCTAAAAGTGTATAATCTATAGAATTGATTGTTCTTGTTAATATAACCTGAACTAGAGAAATACATTTTCTGCTCTAAATGACCCTAATCTATATCTATTTTTATTTCATGCTATAAGACCCTTAATTTCAATAACATTATTATTTGAAAGACAATAAATAGATAAGTAAAAGTGAGATAATACTCACTACACTGAAAACCCATAATGGGATGCCTATGAAAAAATCAATTCATTTCTCACGAGACATAAAATTTGTCTTATTCATACTATATTGATTACTTATGAAATGGAACAAAAATGGGTGAAAACCCAAAAAATAGTGGCCAAAGGAACATAAAATTCCATGCAAACTAACACATAACCATAATAATTTTGGGATGATTTTAGGGAATAACATAAAAAGGATGTAAGGATCTATAACTGTCCCTAAAAAATTACTAATATGATTTCTATATCTACAGATATAGATAGTAAATGAAAGGAACAACAATCAAAATTTCATAATCTTGTTAATTCAGTTATAATTAACTTTCATACAATCCTAATGATTGTTTAGGTTTAGAGTTTTAGGTACTTAGGTACACACTCATAAATATAAAATAATATATTAAAAATGAAACAATATGACTCAAAATACATTTTTTCATAATTTGAATAAAATTAAATAAAACTTGATTCATTTTCGTAAAAAACATGATGAATTTAATCATAAATTATTACATTAATTTTCCTATTCATAAGACCTATAAAAAATTTAAGACATGTGATGAACACCCAGAGCTCAATAAGGGACATAAAAAATGATGTCAGAAACCAATAGTAAATAAATCAATAAAATTTCACAAATATATAAGTTTCACACATAAAAATATGGTATATAAGAAACTTATGATATAATTTTTTTCTTTTCAAAAATAGAGTGAATACATAATTCATAATAGGAAACTTGAGGCATTATTTTCATATCATCCATACATATAAAGTACCTCTCCTAGTCACATTGAAGGTAACCATCATGTCTTCAATTATAATAACAGACGTTGTATATTCCCACAATCTCTTACAAGAAACCAAATTGGAAAACTCCATTCCAATATATAATAAATTATAGGGATATTATGAACTCACCTACCATGATTTATAATGGAACCACCATTCATTATAACAATTCCCATGAACGTAACATGATAATAAAACCTATATCACGTATAAAATAAACATTATCGAGGAAAATAATTTTTCCATTTCGAAATCATTTTTTATTTTGAACAATTCACATAGTTATAAATGGAATAATTTTATTTGAAAATTAAATTGTAAACCTGACAAGTAAACATAAAATAAATATTGAAACATGAAATATTTGAAATATATTTAATCCGAATAAGTAAAAAAACATTTCTCTAATAAAAAATTTTGTAACTTGGGAATAGGATTTTTAAATGGAAATCCCCTTTAATTTGTTATATTATTAAAGTGATAATTAAAAGAATGACAGGAATATGTATATGGACTATAAAGACACATAATAAAAAATAACATAACAAATTTAATTTAAAAAATAATCTCATAATGAAAAAATAAATTTAGTTGACGGTGAAAAATAAATATTAATATTGGGTTAAAAATCTCATATCATTAGGAAAGAAATCATTCTTCAAATATGAAAAATTTCATAGATAATAAAATTAGACTCATAAAGTTATAAATTAAGAAAAAAAATTAATTTATTTGAAGTATTTTAATTTTATTTATTTTTTGACATTTGGATGAGATAAAGAGTTCAATTTCATCATATTTGGAGTGTTTTTTTGGTTTTATGGTCAGTTCCCTTGAGTATAAGTATGCATGTTCTGAAACAATGGAAGGAAAACTATAGAACTAGAAAGAAATTAAATTTATATGCTTCCATAATATTAAATTATTTTATATATAAATTTCATTTCTCATATGAGGATGATTAATTAAATGAATATATTGATAATCAATGACTGATTTATTTTTGGCAGTTTTTTCAAACCATCATAAACTCGTTTCATTTTTTTTAATGTTAAGCCTATAAATTATTACCAAAACATTAAAGAAGTTGTAATATACATATTAAAATATTTTTTATGTATAATAATGGTTTTATGACCATCCATTAATGCGGTAATAGAAAACTAAAATATGAATTCCATGATGGCTGTGAATTGACACCTCATGGATGATGTTTTCATTTTTAGAATAAGTGTAGAAGAGAATAGGATTAATGGTTTATGTTAAATTAGTATATTTAAAAAATATTATACATATGATATATTGGTTATAATTCCAATTTTTATAGTGTAAGTGATGATGAGATTGAAATATTGAATGAATGAAATAATTCAAAAAAGAAATAATAGTGGATTTTAACTCCTCAATATCATATCCTTGAGAACCTTTTCAAGGAACATGGTTTTTATTATTTAGAGATACCAATAGGTACTTTATATGGGGCAGAGGATTGGGAATGGACTTATACATAATTTAGAAAAAATTCAAGGCATAAAAGTTTTGAGGAGAAGAGGTGTTGTCTGGTGGAATTTATAGGGAGAGGAGAGGGGTATTTTTTTTATTTTTATTCAATTAATTAATATTTTGGTTGAAGATTATAAATATTGTTGATTCCAATTACTATATACAAAAACTAAACCATGTGAGTTCAATCTAATGAATTACTAAATCTGAAATGACTCAAAATTCATGAATTTAATATATTATTTTATAAAGTGTAAATTACCATATTTCAATATTAATAAAAATAAACTATTTTTGAAAATAACAATTATTTTAGTTAACCATTTATTAAAATTATTCGTCAAAAATGGAATCCATTTTTTAATGAATTTTATAAATTTATGAAATGTATTTTTTATTTAAAATCATAATTTGTTCTAAAAATACATATTTTAATATTATAAATGATTCTAAGAGTCTTTTAAAAATTAACTATAGTCTCATAAATTTTTCATATAATTACAAAGGAAAAAAAATTATTTATGAATTTATTTTATGAAAATGAACTTTTTTTTAAAATTATTTTAATAAATAAATTATAAATAGAAATTTACAATGCACATAAATACCAACACTTAATTTATCATTTTTAAACAATTATATTATTATTCAATGATATAAATATATCATTTTATAACTTATTTGATGCATACATTTTATTTATACCTTCATTGGTGAGTTCATTATTATAATTACCAATTTAGTATTCTTAGTAGTCACAAAACTATTCCAACAGTTAGGTTATTATTCTATTAATATAGATTCATTAGTTTCTATATATACTACATATTTTATTATACATTCATATTGAATTCATCTACATTAAACTAGAAGAAAAAAATATTCTATATGTAAATGGATATTTACATTCTCCCCCTTTTAGATATTTCATCCTAATAAATTTTTCACTTATTAAACAAGTGAGGATACCTTTTTATCATAATAGTTTCTTACTCTTATATTATTTCTTCATACAAATGTTTTCTACAAAAAAACATAACCTAGTAAAATACCTTATTTCACAATACTTACTATACATTGTCAACAATATTAACTAGTTTCTCCTCATAAGAAAGGTTATCTTCCAGATGAACTACTTCTGGGATAAAACTTGAGATTAATCAGGAAAATAATTTATTATCATTGATACTTGGAAAAAAATTGTGCAAATAAGAAAATCCTAGAGGAAAATAAACAGAGCTGGAATCTAATCCCAGTTTATCCCAAATTTTATACCGTCCAATAAAATGTGGACTCAACAGCTGATTCATAATAATGATTCACGCCTTTCCATGGAAAAACCTTGAGAAAGACATGATCACATACCCCAAAAAATGATCATTCCTATGATTATCTGTATAACATTTCGTTCTATTATGACCACATCCCAGGTATTAATAAATCATTAGATCATTACCAGTTTCTTCCTTTTCCAATTCTGGCCCCATTGACACCCTTTTGCATACACCATAAAAAAATATTAGTGTTCGACACCTCTTTCTATGTAATTATCCATAATTCACCACCTATATACTGAAAAATGATAGTATAAGAAAACATACCCTACTATTTGTATTAATACCAACACCCATGTTAATCCATCAAACAATCTTGAAGAATATTCTCCAATATGTTAAATTTTCACTTTAACTATCCCTCTGATTGAGGTTGAAATGAAGTGCTGAAATTTAATTCTATTCCAAATTAATTTTTAAGGAACTTCCAAAAGATATAAGGATTCATTTTTCATGATGGGATACTATGGATAGAGGAACTATATGTAACCAAATTGCAAATTTAAGATAAAACCAATTAATTTTTTTAGAGAAAGAGTTCCCTAAATAGGAAGAAAATGTATAGATTTTGTCAGTTGATCAAGAATAACATAAATGTTTTTTTTACATGATGATTATTTTGGTAACCCCACTATGATATCCATGGAAATATTTTCTATTTTACACTTAGGAACTAAGAAATTCTAATTTATAACATTTGTTAAATTTATATCAACATTTGCCTATTGAAAATTCAATCATATCATGTTAATGTAAGAAAAACAGTTTTCATTACATCCACCTATAATACTTATGAATTTATCTATACATCATAGTGATTCTAGGAATAACTGAAAACAATGAATTATAAGTATCACATAATAGCACTTTCTTCCTCTATGAATCAGAACTCACATTTAGTTTCTTCACAAATCTCAAAACATAATATTTATCAATGTTAAATTTTAGAAACATAATATTTTAAAAAATTCAACCTTTTCAGTATCTCACGGTATTCTTTTTGAGTCTTCATAATTATGTATGGCAAGGTTGAATCATCTGATACATGAAACAATACTGTGGATGTTCTCACATAGAAAATAATCTAGTCCAAAATACATTAAATCAATAACCAATTTTTTTTTACAAAATGTAACATGATTAATGTATATTTATATTTTTGAATCAAGGAATCAACTAATATTTTCAATCCCATGATGGTAATTTATCATGAAATAATAATCCTTAGGCAATTTCATCCATCATCTTTTCCACATGCTGAATTCATTTTGAGCGAATATATACATCAAATGTTAATGATCTATATATTTTTTACACATTTCCCCATATAGATGATGTATCAAAAATTATAATGTAAAAACTACATATTAATATTATAAATCATGTTAAGGATAATTTAATATATGAGTTTTAAGTTTTCAGGATGCCTAAGTTATTACCTAATCAATTTTCATCATAACAAAACCAATTTTTCTTAAAAAATAATCACTATTGATTAAAAACCCTCTATTTTTAGAATGTAGGAAGAACATAAGAATTCTCTAATATCCTTTCAACTAATTAAAATAATTATCAAATTTTTCTATCTAATTAAATTTATCATTTCATAATATTATTTTAGATAGTGGGATAGAAAACCATGTAAATTTTTCAATAATGTTTTTGTAATATACTATTAATAAATGAAATTTTAGAAAACCAATAATATTTTTAGGCCTAGTCCATTTATCAGAAACGTTTTTATAGTGGGATCAATAGATATTCCATACTTATTTAAAATGTTCACATGAAAAAATATGTTATATTCCAAAATTAAATTTTCTAAACTTTAAATATAACTTATTTTATTTTATTGTTTTTATAAAATATTTTATACTTTTTCATGATGCTCATAACTCTCTAAATAATCAAAAATATCATGAATAAAAAAAATAAAAAAATTAACCAATAATTCTAGTAATAATATCTATAAATACAGTAGGGAAATTTGTCCATGCAGAGGGCTTAACAACAATATCCTAATGCCTAAATCCAGCATGGAATTACTTTTCATAATTTCATCCTCCCTCACCACCTTCTGATGGTTCCATGAAATAAATTAATTCTTTAATAACATACTAACCTCTATAGAGCTGATTAAGGAAGCAATTTAAATTAGAGAAAGGATTTTTATTGTTAACAGTGATGTTATTCAATGGAAAATAATCAATAAAAATTCTCATGGAACCATCTCTCGTTTTAGGAAATAAAAACAGGATCACCCCAAAGTGAAGTACATTGATGTATAAAACCTATAATAGTAACTAAAAAATGAATTTTTAATTATAGATGTTCTAATTGATCCATTCAATAAAGGAATATTTAATTAGGTTTAGAATTTGGGAGAAAATCAATAGTAAATTTAACACCCCAATCATGCATAATTCCAGCAATATCATATGAAAAAACAAGAAAAATAATAATTTATCATCGGAAAATAATTAATATGAACAATTCCAATGTTCTAAAAAACATGTGAAAGATAACATGTAGATCAATCTTATAATAGTTTCCCAACTTCATAATATGTTATCAATGGTAAATTTTTATTATTGTATACAAACTGAAACTCTTACTGATATAAAACTTATTTATCTATAAAATCATTAATAGCATGGTAAAAAAAGATACAATACATATCAAGAATAACCTCAAAATCAAACATTGGAAATAAGTTATGATTTTTAAGTAAATTCATTCCACATAAAACAACTGTAATATTCTTATATTTTATTTTTTCCTTAACATTTATCCCAAGTGTTCTAACAAAATGTTATGGCATCATTTCATTAGGTGAAATTTTAAAATTACTAGAAAATATCATATATTTGAATAAATGTGTAGTCCCTGAATGAAACAGGACATTGGAAAAAATATTGTAAACAAACTACGTACCTAATAATTATTCATTGTATAGCATAAAATATTCATATGTAGTTGAAATGTATTTCACCTCAACTTTTTTTATAGTATTTATTCTTCTAATAATAAGGGATCCTCTTTTGATATTCATTTTCATAATGATAAATATCATTAAAATCAAAATATTTTTACAATATATATATATCAGAATTGTTTTAACCACTAAAATGATCTTTTTTATTTCAATTATAATATTTTTTATCAAACATACCACATCTGAAACACTTACCAAACATGAAAATGAATTCTCCATTGTTTTTAGTTAAATTCTTACAGACTGACTACTTAATTATCATACCATCCAACTTCTTTGATGCATTGTTTCCTTTTTTTATTGCATACTTGGCCTATTTTATTATTTTTTTCAATGTACACAAGATAATTATCAAAATCCATTTCATCTTCCCCACACATCGAATATGTTTTTTATAATTTATAAATTCTCAATATTCCAATGCCATTAGATATATCGGAATCAATACTGAGTAAAAATGATTGATTTTACTTTATAGTTTCTGTATATAATTTCCATAATACATTTCAAATAATGTATATTTTTCTTCATATGTAGGCACAAAATCATTCTCATATATTAATTTGAAGAATTTTTTTTACATTCAATGTCGATCCTCATAATGAAAATATATATAAAGGAATTTATTTTTTAATTCATCCCATTCGAGGGAATTAATATCATCGCTACCCTGCATATTCATAATGATTTTCCATGACAGTTCTTCTTCAAAATTAAAAAAGGTAAATAAAAATTATAACCTTTTGATGGAATGAACATCCCATGACATTGAAAATATTTTCAAGGGATTCAATCCACCCCTCAGGTACAACTGGGTAATATGATACAATAAATGTCGGATGATGTTGACATATACAACTTTCTACAACTGAAATATTTCACTGAGGTTGATCTATATGGTCTTATTCATAGATGAACCTTCAATTTATATCCAATTTCAACTAATCGATTACTATCACAAACTATTTTGTTCTAATTCCCTTAAATCCAAGTTACATATTTTCTAAAATATCGTCCTCTCAGTTTATTTATTCTTTTTCATCGTTGTATATTCCCTGGAGAACCATTTTGAAAAGATCAGGGTAGGGATGAATATTTGGGTACTATAACAGTATTATATCAAAACTGTAGCAGTAAATATAGGAACACTATAGCAGTGGTAGAACTATAGCAGGAGTGGAATAGTAGAAGTGGAATAACTATACCATGAACTATAGCGGCAGTGGTATAGTAGCATGTACTATAGTAGCCCATGTACTTTTGTTTCATGGGTGATGTAGCATTACTGTTCAATGAGGGGTACTTTGGGCCAAAAATGGGCTTTCCAATCTTATATTCAGGCCACTTTGTCGTGGGACTTCAGGTTATGTGATGGGTCTCCCATACCCATACTTAATGAGGGATTTAATTCAATAATATAATGAGTCTTCGGCCCTGACCATTTAAGGAAAAACATTTATGGGTATTCTATTGACATTATCCAAACACCTAAAGTAATTTAATCCTTTTTTCTAACAACTACTATAATTATCCTACCTTAAACATTACATAATCTAGTTAATTCATCTATAAGTAACTTTTATACATTCTCAATTATCATTAGGTATATAATTATAGATAATTACATCATAAAATAATACATATAAGCTCATATATTACAATTTAAAGTAATCTACACAATGTTCAATTTTTTACAATATGTGTCTTTTAAAATAGAACAAGAGCCATTTTTATAACACAAAATCACAACATTATACATGAATTATTCCATTATTTAATCCATCCATAAAACATGGGATTTTTTTTATCGTTGGATGAGAACAAAAATATTAGTATGGGATTTGAAAAGGATGAAATATAATCATAGTCTGTTAAGGAAATCATTTTTATAAGGATAAAATGTTTAAACATAAAATATAATATCATTATATAACGTAATGAAATCCAAATATTCCTATAAAACAATATAAATAATACATAAATCATAAATGGTAACATTTTGAATGAATTTCATATTACTATTACATATAAATAAGTTCTTCCTTTTACACAGGGAAGAACCATCTTGGTTAAACTCTGAATATACATCACAATATATTCCTAGAATCTAGTAATATAATCATAACCAGTTAACTCCATCACTTTACCCAATGCAATGGAGAGATATCAGGATATCACCCACCCTTATATTATCATGTAAACACCCATCATTATTGAAATTAACAATATCCATGAAAAAATAATAATTCTTAAAACTTTTATAAAAGAAATATTCATAAAAAAAATTCCATATGGAAATAAATGTTAATTTTTATGAAACATTACAATTATAAATAAAAAAATTAACATCAAAAGATGCATTTAAACATTTAAATGAAATAAAATATCAATAAGGAATCAGGAAAATTGTAAAACTATATCACTTCATAAAAGTAAAAAAATTATTTCATTAAAATACATGTAACTTGAAATGAGGATTTTTAAAAAACAAATCCCCTTACTATTATAATATTCTTAAAGTAAGAGTTAAAATAATGAATGGAATATGTCTATAAAAAGTAAATACCTAAATTTATATATAATATAATATATATTAATTTAAAAAATCATCTTGGAATGACATAATAAATTAATCGAAAGGTTAACTAAAAAATTAAAAATGGGCCTTGAATTCGCTTAACTTATGTCTGAAATCCAACTACACATGTACGTAAATTTTAAGATAATAAAATTTGATTCATTAAATAAATAATAAAAAATATATTATTTGATTAATGTATTTATTGAACATTTTTCATTTTTTTATATAAATTTTGATGAGTTATAGAGTATAAGTTCGTCATTCTGGGAGACTTTCCTTCATGATTTTATGTTCGGTTCCCTTGAGTATAATTATGGGAGTTTTGTAAAATTGAAGAAAAAACACTATAATTTTAAATAAAAAAATTAATATATTTACATAATTTTAAAAGATAAAATATGTAATTCTATGTTTTTATATGATCATAATTCATTAGGTAAAATATTAATGATAAATGATTGGTTGTTTTTGTGCGTTTGCGAACCATCACAAACAAGTTTCATTTTGTCACATATTATGTCAATAAATTAATTAAAAAAATGTAAGAAAATATAAAATATACATATTAAAATATTTTTAAAACATAATAATGGTTTTATGACCCTTCATAAAGGTGTTCAAATAATATATAATCTCATCTCCCATGAATCTGGAGAATCAACACATCACTAACGATGTTTTAATTATTTTAATAATCAGAGATGAAAAGAGAATTGATGATTAATATACTATTAAGAGAATAAAAATAAAGTATACATATTATAATGGAGTTAAAATTAAACATTGTGTTTAGATAGTGAGAATTTTGTATTAATAAATAGAGAAATAATGAATTTAAATGATACAGAAAGGAGGATTTTACATATTGAATATCATCTCATTGAGAACCTCATCAATGCACTTGGTTTTGGTCTTTTTGTCATACCATCTCATCTTGGACGTGAGATAGAGTATTGTGAAAGGAAGTGGGAAGAATTTATACATGATTCATGGCATAAAAGGTGTGAGGAAAATTTTTTATGAAAATTTTATTTCCTTAATGTAATTATATTAACGATGAAATTTTAAATAATCATTTATGTGTCATACAAATATCAACCCATAATTTATCATTTTTAAAACATCTATTTTCTTATTCCTTATTATAAATATATCATTTTTTCAAAGATTAGATAAATAAATTTTATTTATACATTCAATAGTGAGGATTTTATTCTAATTACCATATTTTTATTCCTAATAGTCAAATTATTATTCACGTGTTCATGTAAATATTCTATAGATATTGAATCCATAATTTATATAAATAGAACCTATTAAATTATACATATTTAGTATGGAACCTACCCTATTTTCCCGGACATGTTTCCTTATTTTATTACATTTATATATTATTAAGGAATACTCATCCCGAAGGCCCAAGTAGTTTAGTTTCTTTCAAAACAAGATAAATACATAAGTTCAACATTACAACTTGAAATAAAATAAAAAATATATGTTTTATTGGGAGAATAAATACCTATAAGCTTATCCTTGGAGGTCATTCATAATAAAGTTATTCATTTCAATAGAAAATGTAATATAAGAAAGGGGTGAACTCAAATACTCAGTATGTGTAAGAAATATATCAGAAGATATCTTAAAAAACATTAGAAATGATTATTAACTACAAAAAATGCCTTTAAAAATAAAAATGAACACATAATGGTAAGAACAAGAACTGTAAAAAAATTCCATAACAAGACATAATCTTGGGTATTAAACTGGAAAAATATCCACATGAACAAAAAAAACTATTTTCATAATGATTTTATGCGTAATACAGGACATCATAACCTTACTGTCGAGGAATTTTTCCTAGTCTATAAAAATCCATTTAGCTACTGATGCACTAAGGGGAAATAATAGGCCCCACCTGACACATAATTATTCCAATTAAATCCTCATATGAGTGGGGATAAACATTAAAAACATATACATTCATATTGAAACTAATATATTAAATGTAGATGGCTTCCCCCAAACATTAAACATAAACACAAACCATTCCGAGTAAAATGGTGAATGGTTTTAAGATAGCACATCTATAGTCAAATTAATCATAAAACATTAAATTAAATATGGTAGATAATATTATAAAATATTATTCCCAATAATACTTATGAATCAACATTAGTGTTGACATAGATGAAGATAGTCTTATGAAATCATTGTGCAATTCTTGACATAAATATCCTTTTACTTTGAAAACAATAGTTCTTTTGGAAAAATCATTACATAAATCCAAAAGTTAAGTAAGATGTTATTTTAATAAAAAAATTGATGGATTTTATGAAGATAATTTTTTCCAAAAAACATATTATAGATTTCCCTTGAAAATAAAAAATATTTTGAGATATTCCCCTGAAACTGGATTGTTTATCCGGAAGGATTTTTGAAATATTATTTTAAAACATGTAACTCATCATAAAATAAAGAATGAATCATGATGGTTCACATATAAATAATATTAATATATAATTTATGATTATTAAATAATAATAAATAATAATTTAATTGGGGTTAACAAAGATAACGAGTAACCTAAAAGAATTTGGAGGTTCTTATAGAAAACCCTTACCTTAAGTTCGAAGGTGTGGGATAATTGATAATAATGACCTGAATAATAAAATTTATCTTCATTAATTAATGATTCCTTAACCTCATCTACTTGTAATTTATTTTTTATAACATTATATGTATCATGCATGGAATTATGTTGGGATAAAATATTCAATTACATTTTTTGGAGGTGTTTTCATCTTTGGTTTTCATGATTAGTTTAGTTATATTCATGTACTGATAAACATGTAGAATGAGAATGTTTGTGCAGAATAGAATTTGTATATTATCAGTGAAAAAGAGAATATTAAATGTTCATAAAATTTATTTTATTATTTGGAGTGATGAGGAATCATTATATAACACTTTAATGAAATTTTTTGGGGTTAATTGGTTGTTCTAGATCACAGTGAAATTATTTTGATTTATAAATTAATATCATGTGTATAAAAGTATTCTAGAACAATAAATAATTTATAATGCATATATTATAGTACATTTCAACCATCAATATTGTTTCATGATCCGAATTAAATACGACAATAGAAATTGAATACTCATCGTCTTTGGATGAGATAAATTAACACATCATGGATGGTGTTTTCATTTCTAGTATAAATGAAGGGGAAAAGAGATATAAAGAATAATTATTCCATTATCATTACAAAATTAAAGTCTATATAAGGTACTAGAGTCATCACAACATTTGGATGATGTTATGTGAGGAAAGAATATGAAAATAAAGAAACATGAAATTAAAAAAATGAAAATAGTAATTACCGTATTAAAGTAATCTTCCTAGAGATCCTTTTTATGGGAGAGGATTTGGTATTTATATGAGAAAAATGGATGCTGGACATGAAGAAAGATTTTTTGAGGATATTTTAGCAAAATTTAGACAAGGTAAAATGCTTCAGTGGAATGAAGAGAAGTAGGAGTGAGGGGCAGGGGGATTAAAGTGCAGAGAGGGGTGATTTGTGAATATCTTATTCATTATTTTATTATTTTCCTCAAGACAACCAATAGTGTTGATTCATGTGACCTATAATAGTATTAAGTTATTTTGAGTTCAAACCAAGTGTTATTAAATCAGATATGATGCTAAGAATAGTAAATTCAACTAATAATGTATATATACTGCAAATTATCTTATTTTACTATCATAAAACATTTGTGAATTTTAGAAAAAACCATAAAATTCACCATCACCATTTTCAACGTGTACATTCTAAAAAATAACTCCATTTTTTGAAAATAATTTTCTATATATTATTAATTGAATTGTTAATTATATTCATTATTTATTCTAAGAATAAAAAATTTAAAACTATAATTTGTGTTATTACACCTTGAAAAATCAATCAAGATCACATTATCTTATAACCTTAAGTCAATAAAATAATAATGTGATTTACTATTCATATGTGTTATATTAAAATTCATATAAATATTCATAATATAATTGTAACGATCTAGAAAATTGAAGTAAAGTTATTATTTTTTAAATACTTTGGAATTTTACGAGTCTGTGGCTTCTGACGGCACTTGATTCAGAGGCCCGGTGTACTCGGAATCAGTTTCCAAAATTAGCTCTGGTAATTTTAGTAAACGAACGAGCGGGTTTTTCTATCTTTTGAATCGGTGCTCGGAGTTGAAATCCCAGGTCACCGATGAACTCAAAGTGCTGGTATTTTCCTAAGGGTACCTTTACCGCAGTTGTGTTTTATGCGGGTTGAAAGTTAATTTTTGGGGTTGAATCATAAACTAAATAAAATTGTGTGGCACACAATTTTTTTTGTGAGTTGGTTATTTCCTCCCAAGTGTGGATATTTGTGAGGTGGGGCCCACAACATCCCCAACCTTCATCTCCCTATAACTCCCCTCAACTCCCCATTAATACCCCTTATTTATTACTTTGACAACTCCACATATTCATTATGGTGGAGCCTTCCTACCTCCCTCATCCCATTAAATGTTCCAACCTATCAATTTAATATCAGCATTAAATTAATTGGCACCGCTTTGGAATTAAAATGAATTGCATGATAATTATATTAATTTGGATCCTCTTATTTCTATTTTTTGGAAAATCACTTTTGGGAAAACACTCTGGGGAATTAAAGGAGAGGGGATCCTTCATCAACGAAGAACACTGTTCTTAAATGAAGAACACCCCCAGCAAATAACGCGATGAACTTCTTCCAATGACACATCTTCCTCAGAGGCACCTCGACGATAAGGAGCCTACATCGCCTATAACAATGACCCTACCTCCATCGTTGATGGAATGACATCATTCATCTGCGATGACCATCTACTGCGACGCTCGTATTCCACTGATCGATGACGTACGACAACAACTTTGAGTTAGGGGGATTTTTTTGTAATCTCCATATCTATGTTTTATACTCCCGAGCATGGCGTATAATTGTTGGGTGAGGATTTGAACCACTAACGTGGTGGGTATGGACTAACGAACAAGTATGAACCCACCGCTATTTTTTTCCTGATGCGCGGGGTGTTTGTAGACGACAAAACGGGACCACAACGACAATTTTGGGCCTTCAAAGTGATGTTAGGATCCTGAGATGATTGCAGGCGCAGACAGAAGCAAAAACGGACCAACAAAATGACTCCGGTGGCCCGTGGAAGACTACGGCGGCGCGGATCGCTGGCAGGAGCTTACCTCGGCACCGGCTGTGACAGCGAGCAGCAAATCTCACGGCCGCGTGGGATCCGGGGAGACCAGCGGCGACATCCTGGTGCCGCGTCCAACGAATCACCCCCGCCCCCCGCTCGGCCAGCTAGCCGAGCACGCACACCCCCCCCCCCCCCATTCCCAGGCCTGGGTGCGTCACACGGACCGGGTCACGCCCTACTGGCTGGACCCGGACCCGGGTCGGGTCCCCCCGGTTCGGGCCGACCCATGGTGGGTTGGGCCGGGTCGGACCGGGCCCAGTCCCACCCACTTCAGACCATTTTTTCAGTCTTTTTCCTATAACCTGAGCTACAGACATTTGATCGATGCACCGTCAGTTGGGTATGAATCGTTGGATCGAAACGGTCGTTTAGTTATGTTACACTCAAGGTTTCTGCGATGTTTAGGTATGGTCGGGTTGGTTCGAACCCGAAACCAACCGGGCCCTTGGAGCGGAAACACTTATAACGTAAGGACCGAACATCCAATTTATGTGTCATCAACTACGTTGAATTCCTTTTTATGGTACAATTATTTGTTCATACTGAACATTATGTTCTGACGTAGCTGGAGTACAGTCGGGTTGGTTTTAGCTTAAAAACCAACTGGGGCCCTGGAAAGGAAAGGCCAATAAGTCTCAAACCGTACGTCTGATTGACGCACCGTCTGTCTCGTTGGGTTTCTTTTGACAAGACGTAACTTCGAGATATCTCAAATCTGGAATTCGTGATAGTTGATGTATCGACCCCCTTGGCTTGAGGAGCGGACCCTCCAGGAATCGAGCGTCTTGTGTGCGAGAACCCTAGAGCTGGCTGCGACTACGACGACTACCGTGCTGGGATCCTTCATGGGTTCGACGACGATAACGACTGTACTTGGATCCTCCATGGTTACGTTAGCGAGGATGAATATACTTGGATCCTCCGTGGGTTCGGCAGCGATGACGACTGTATATCGATCCCTCGTGGGTTCGGTAGAGAGGATGACTGTACATGTATCCTACATGGGTTTATCAGCGATGGTTATTGTACTTGGATCCTCCTTGGGTTCGGCAGCGATGACTTATATACTTGGATCCTACATGGGTTCGGCATAGGAGATGATTCAGAGGCCACATCTAATCATCTCCACCCTTCTTCATGAGTAGTATACCTGTGTGAGCTGAGTCTTGACTTTCAATCATTATATTTGATGTGATTGACTATCTTTCTTGTGTGGACTCAGTTGTGCATGGGTTCGAGAGTTGGAGCCGAACTAAGATTGATAACATAGGTATATGTATGGGCATATACTTATGTACGGTTGGTTGATTCTTCGGGATTGTTCATTTCCTTTTTGGTTTATCCTTTGTAGATTCTGGGAGACGTTCGTGGGTCCTGGGGTCCTTACTGAGTATTGTATACTCACCCCTGCATGGTCTATGCCTGCACTATGTTCTGTTGGATGCAGATGACAGACAACACTGATCGTGGGGGAGTCTTGTGGAGATGGATCTACTTGGAGGTGGACCACCTAGTGAGGTGTGCACAGAGCAGACGGATGGTCCCAAGGTTCCTAGGAGACAATATGTACCCACCCTTCAGGTTGGATTCCTGGAGGACGACTCGGTGGTTTCTGCTTTACTTTACTGCAGTTGTAATTTCCTTTTCAGTTGTACTATACTTTCAGTTGGGTTTGTATACTGGCCCATTTACTTTTGTACTCAATTTTAGTTAGTGCTTACTCCACTTGTATACTATGTTGTGTTGTTTACTTATATGAAATGAAATTACTTTACATTTTTAGGGATTTATGCCTTTGGTGCTAGTCGCTAGCCCATGGCCTATGGAAGGCGGGCTTGGGGTAGTAACGACATAGGCCCCGAGGACGGGTCGTGAAAAATTGGCATCAGAGGAGTCGGTTCTACCACAGAACTCAAGAATATGATAATTTATTTTATGTGAAGAAATAGTGTTTAGAGTATTGAGTGTGGTTATCAGTCCAGGGAGTCCAGTGTTGGTACGACAACCGACATATCTATACACCAAGACCCTGACTTCTGATTTCCGACTCAGTGCACAATATCATTGATTGCATGTGTGTTTCAAAAGTTTTCTTTGTGATTACATTGTGTTAGCTCACCTGGTATACTGTATTAACAGTGGCGCACCTGCTGCTTTTAAGGATGGCCCCACGAAGGCATCCAACCAGGGTTCCTATTTACGTGCGAAATAGCAGCCCACCGAGCGACGAGGCCTCGATGCAGGGCCCCATTATAGCGGAGGCACCAGCGGAACCACTACTGGCTGAGCCACCGATGCTACCAGCCCCAGCTGTAGAGTGTGCACACTGACTAAGTTCGTTGCACGAGTTTCAGTGACAGAGGCCGCCCAGGTTCCGTGGAGAGACAACCCCTCAGGCAGTTGAGAATTGCCTGAAGGCTATTGTTAGAGTCTTCATATTGGTAGGGACACCAGCTGACCTCATGGTGATCCTTACTGGGAGTCTACTTCACACAATATTAAGTAGATGATGGATCCAGATTCTCCAGGTGAACAACGAGGCAGCTCTACATTGGATAGACTTCGAGAGTCTCTTCCGCTCCGAGTTTGTTCTAGCCACCCTCATGCGGTGCACAACCAGGAGTTACTTCATCTGCGGCAGGAAAGTATGAAAGTAGCTCAGTATTAAGAGAGTTTTATCAACCAATACCACTACTCCATGGACATGGTACTCGACCCATTTTCTTGGGCCCGTACCTTCGAGCATGGATTGAGGCATGAGATCAGGGATTCGATGGTCTCCCTCACCATTCTGATGCAGGTAGGAGTGCTAGAGCGAGCCCTTATTTTGGAGAGCTTTCATGCTAAGCCAAAGCCAATAGCGATACCCACCACAGGGTGATACATAGTGGAGTCTTCGGCAGCTGGCAGTAGAAAGATGTCGCAGAGGTCCAAGCGGACCAGGCCATCTGGTGGGCGACCCCAGGATTCTGGTTCAGATGTGCGTGTCACACGAAGCAGAGCCAGCAATACGAGGGGCATGCAGTGCTATGCATGCGGCGGGCAGGGCCACATGGCTCAGGACTGCCCATCCCAACATGCAGACGAGCAACAGACAGTGGAGAGACCTCCCAGGAAGAGGTAAAGTTTCGATCGTGGAGGTCTGCAAGGAGCAGCCGGATGAGGCAGAGGAGCTGGCCAAGCAACGGGTGGTGGAAGACGTTTCGAGGCTCTACCACCACCACCCCCATGAGGTCCACCCCAACCATAGGGAGTTGGCGGACAGAGGCAGGCTCAGCTCCAGGCAGCAGAGTTTTACGACCACGGTGCACCTAAGATGATTCTATGTACTATCTGTGTCTACCCCACCCTTTCTTCAGTTCTTATAGACACAAGTGTGAGTCATTATTTTATTGTCGCTTCCCTTGTTCGGAGCTCAGAGATTTCGACGGAGCCGTTGGCTTGATCATTACGTCTAGATACTCTTACGGTAATAGACTCGACTATTACGCACTAGTGCGAGTAGTGTGAGATTACTCTAGGAGGCGAGAGCTTCGGCTGAGATCTTCTTGTAGCGGCATCTAGGCCTTACGACGTCATCTTGGGTATGGACTGGTTATCTACAGTCCATGCCCATATCAACTATATTAGGCGCAAAGTGTGTTGTGTCCGCACTGATGGGACCATGTTCACCTTCACCAACGATAAGGGAGATTTTTCTGTGCAGGATGGACTTACGCAGAGGAGAGGGAAACCGATCACACATCAGTTGGATAGTCTCATCCTAGGTGTAGTTTATTTGGGGAGTACAAGTTTTCCTATTGTGGTGGATCAATATGTGGACGTTTTTCGGGATAATGATCTGGGACTACCTCCTCGAAGAGAGGTACACTTCTACATAGACCTGTACCTCGGGACAACACCGATATCTACTCCATCATATCGGATGGCTCTCGCCGAGCTTCGTGAGCTGTCGTTACAGGTGGAGGACTTGCAAGGGAATGTATTTATCTGACCCAGTGTTTCACTAGGGGATTCTCTGATTTTGTTCTCCAAGAAGGCGGCTGGGAGCTTGCGACTATTTCCCGATTACCGTCACCTGAACTGGGTGACCGTAAGGAACAAATACCCACATCCGAGGATTTACGACCTCTTCCATCAACTCATGGGATCATGATGGTTCTCAAATATAGATCTCAGGTCAGGCTATCACCAGCTCAGAGTTCGAGACGAGTATGTGGAGAAGACGAACTTCAGGTGTCGGTATGGCCACAACAAGTTCTTGGTTATGCCTTTCTGCGTGGACAATGCTCCAGAAGTCTTCATGAGTCTCATGAACAAGATCTTCCAGCCTTAACTTGATCGGTTTGTCGTAGTCTTCATTGATTACATACTGATTTAATCAGCTACTAAGGAGGAGTACGCCTACCACTTGTGGGGTTTATTGGACACAATTTGAGAGCACTAGCTTTATGGTAAGCTCTTGAAGTGCCACTTCTAGAATTGAGAGGTTCACTTCTTGGGACACATCATCTCAAAGGCGGGAGTTGCAGTGGTCCCGGCAAAGATCGAGGCGGTACTTGCTTTGGAGCCACCCATGAGCCTGACAGAGGTGTGGAGTTTCCTAGGTCTAGCTAGGTACTATCGGAGATTTGTACTAGACTTCTCCAGAATTGCAACACCGCTTTCAGCTTTGAAAAAGAAGGGGAAAACCGTCATATGGTCAGATAGATGCAAGAAGAGATTCCAGGAGATGAGATAGAGATTGACCAGTGCGCCCATCTCTAGTCTACCAGAGGATAGTGTAGGGTACGTAGTTTACTGCGACGCATCAGGGACAGGACTCGAGTGTGTCCTGATGCAGGAGTGAGTGGTGATCTCTTACGGTTCACGGTAGTTGAGGCAGCATGGGAAGAACTACGCTTCCCATGACCTGACGTTAGCAGCAGTGGTCTTCACCCTAAATATGTGGTGGTACAATCTAATGGGTGAGCGCTTTACAGTCTACTCTGACCACTATAGTATGCGGTACATTTTCTCGCAGAACGACCTAAACCTGAGACAACAGTGATGGATCGACTTCCTCCAGGACTATGACTTTGAGAGAGTCTATACTCTTGGGAAGGGAAACATAGTAGCTGATGCTCTCAGTAAGTGATCGGGCATACGACTGCTAGGGGAGGCGATAGAGCAGCTAGCCATGTTGCAGATATCCTTCATAGATAGAGATGGTGAAATCTTTATATAGTCTCTCACAGTCCCTCCTCCACTACGTTATCTAGTCAGAGAGGTGCATCATGGGGACGTTGTCTAGGAGACGTGACATGCACAGATTTTCACAGGGCAGACACCTGATGGATTTTATAAAAGAGGAGAGAATGTCATCCTCTTGAGGGGATGTACCATGGAAACATTTCCACTACAGAAGGAAGTGATGAGGGAGTTTCCCACTTCTCCTCTAGCGGTACATCCTGGAGTGGAAAAGATGAACTAGGACCTCAGATGACAGCACTAGTGGTGGGTATGATGAAGGCTTTAGTAGAGTTCATTTCCTGATGCCTCAACATTCAACAAGTAAAGGAGGAGCACCAGGTACTAGTAGGCTTGGTATATCACATTGAGGTTCCAGAGTGGAAGTGGGATGAGATATCCATGGATTTAGTGACGGGGTTTCCACATAATTCCATAGGACATGACTTCATCTGGGTGATCGTAGACTAGCTCACCATGCTGGCCCTCTTCCTTCTGATCAGAGATTAGGGCTCAGTAGAGATCTTGGGATGCCTCAATGTTCAGGAGATCGTATGACGTCATGTTGTGCCATCGTCTATCATCTCCGATTGAGACGCTCGATTTAGTTCCCGGCTTTGGAAGGGGTTGCAAGAGGCAGTTGGGACGCAAATACGCCTGAGCATTGCCTTTCATCCTCAGATGGATGGCCAGATGGAATAGAACATTCAGACTCTCGAGGTCATGCTCCGTGCATCTGTCCTTGACTTTGGTTGCAGTTGGGAGGATCACCTACCCTTGGTAGAGTTTGTGTACAACAACAGCTACTTCTCCACCATCAGGATGGCTCCTTACGAGGCTCTGTAAGACCAACCATGCATATCACCTCTGTGCTAGACTAACCCTGGGGAGTCAGCACTTGTAAGGTAAGAGATGGTTCAGGCTATGATGGAGATGGTGCAAATCATCCAAGAGCAGATGAGGACTACACAGAGTAGAAAAAAGTCTTATTCTGATAGGAGACAGAGACCACTGGAGTTAGAGGATGGCGACCACATTTTCTTATGAGTCTCACCTCGACCTGGATTATGGGGATTTGGTCGGGGCGCCATGTTATCTCCGCGATTCATCTGGCTTTTACAGATCCTCAGCAGAGTAGGCGAGGTGGATTACCGCCTGCCCCTTCCACCTCATTTGCACCGGGTGCATGAAGTCATCCACGTATCTTAGCAGAGGAGATATCTGCACGACCCAACCAACATCATTGATCATGGGGAGCTGGACATCGATGGCGGGGCTACTTAATGGAGGTCCTGATGGAGATCAAGGATCGACAAGAGCGGGTCGTACGTGGACAGTCAGTTCCTCTGGTGTATATTCATTGGCAGCCCTGGAACCTCCAGGAGAGCACATGGGAGCGGGAGGCTAAGATGCGTGGTCAGTACCCTCATTGGATTCCCTAGTTTGTGTTGTAGCTTTACGAGGATGTAAAACCCAGATGTGAGAGTAAAGTAATGACCTTGAAATTTCAGGGAATTTTTTTTAATTTTTATAAATTCTTTGGAATTTTATGAGTCTGTGACTTCTGAAGGGACTTGATTCCAAGAATTGGTGTGCCCGGAATCAATTTTATATGATTAGCTCTGGTAAGTTCAGTAAATGAATGAGCAGATTTTTCTATCTTTTGAACCGGTTCTTTGAATTGAAATCTGAGGGCACCGATGAACTCATAGTGATGGTATTTTTTTGAGGGGAGATTTACCACAATTTCATTTTATACGGGTTGAAAGTTAATTATTGGGGATTAATGTTAAACTAAAAAAATTGTGTGGTACAAAATTTTATTTTATGAGTTTGTTATTTCCTCCCATGTGTGGATATTTATGAGGTGGGACCCACATGAGCCCCTACCTTCATCTCCTCATAACTCCCCACAACTCCCCATTAATACCCCTTATTAATTACTTTGACAACTCTACATATTAATTAAGGTGGATCCTTCCTACCTCCCACATCCCAAAATATGTACTAACCTATCAATTTAAAATCAGTGTTAAATTAATTGGCACCTCTTTTGAATTAATATGAATTTCATGACAATTATATTAATTGGGAGCCTCTTATTTATTTTTTTTGGAAAATCACTTTTGGGAAAAGGCTCTGGGAAATTAAAGGACAGGGGATCCTTCATCAACGAAGAACACCGTACATCAACGAAGAACATCCCCGGCCAAGAACGTGATGAACTTATTCTAATGACGCATCTTCCTTGGATGCACCTCAACCTCAAGGAGCCTACTTCACCTACGAAAACAACCCTTCCTCCATCATTGATGGAATGACACCGTTTTTCTGCGACAGCCATCTACCGCGACGATCGTCTTATGCGGATCGATGACGTACCAAAAAAACTTCGTGGTAGGGGGAATTTTCGTTGTAATCTCTATATATGTGTTTTATACTCCTGAACATGGTGTTTAATTGATGGGTGATGATTTTAACCATTAACGTCGTGGGTACGGACTAACGAAAATTTCCAGACCCACCTCTATTTTGTTCTTGATCCACAAGGTGTTTGGTGACAAGGAAACGGGACCACAATGACAATTTTGGGCCTTCATAGCGGAGTATGGATCCTAAGACAATCACAGACACAAAAGGAAGAATAATGGACCACCAGAATGACTCTGGTGGCCTTCAGAAGACCGTGAAGGTGCCCCGGCGCGCCGCTGGCAGGTGCCCGTTGCGGCGCCGGCCGCGGCAGCGAGCAACAGATTCAGCGGACACACGGGATCTGGGGATACCAATGGCGCCATCATGGCGCCACGTCCAAGGAACTGGAGGCCGTGCCGCCCCCTGCCCCCTGCTCGGCCAGCTGGCCAAGCCAGCACCCCCCTACCAGGCTAGGGCAGGTCATGTGGATCGGCATGTGCCCAGCCGGGCTGGGCCGCGCCCTGCCGGGCCGAACCCAGACACGGGTCGGGTCAACCCTTTTCGGGCTGACCCAGGGTGGGTTGGGCCGGGTCGGACCGGGCCTAGACCCCCCCCCCACTTCGGACCATTTTTCAGTCTTTTGACCATAACATGAGCTACAAACCTCCGATCGACGCACCGTCACTAGAGTAAGAATCCTTGGATCACGACAGTAGTTTTGGTATACATCACTCGAGGTTTCGGTGACGTTTGGTTATAGCCGGGATGGTTCGAACCCGAAACCAACCGGTCCCTCAGAGCGGAAACGCTTATAACATAAGGACCGGACGTTTGATTTACATGCCGTCAACTACGTTGAATTTATTTTGATTGGATGGTTCTTTTGGAATATTCCACTTGAGGTTTGGAAACATCTGGAGTACGGTCGGGTTGGTGTTAGCTTAAAAAACAACAGGGCCCTTGGAATGGAAAATCCAATAACTCTCAGATCGGGCGTCTGATTGACGTATCATCTATCACGTTGGTTTTTTTTACAAGAAAAAACATCGAGATACATCAAATCTGGACTTCGTGATAGTTTATGTATCGCCCCCTTTGGATCGAGGAGCCGACCTTCTAGGAATCGAGCATTCTGTGTGCGGGAACCCTAGAGCTGGCTGCGACTGCGACGACTACCATGTTGGGATCCTCCGTGGTATTGACGACAATGAAGAATGTACATGCATCCTCTATGGGTTCGGAAGAGAGGACAACTGAAAATAGATCCTCTGTGGTTTCGTCAGTTCGGAATATTGTAATTGGATCCTCCATAGGTTCGGCAATGAGGAAGACTGTACTTGGATCCTCCGTGTGTTCGGTTGCAAGGACGAAAATACATGGATCCTATGTGGGTTCAGCAACGATGGTTATTGTACATGGATCCTCTGTGGGTTCGACAACGAAAACTTCTGTACTTGGATCCTATGTGGGTTCGGTAAAGGAGATGATTCAGAGGCTATATCTAATCATCTCCACCCCACATCATGAGTAGTATACTTGTGTGATTTGTGTCTTGACTTTCAATCATTATCATTGATGTGATTCACTATCTTTCCAGTGTGGACTGGGTTGTGCTTGGGATCGAGAGTTAGAGCCGAACTGATATTGATAACTTAGGTATATGTATGGGCATATACCTATGCAGGGTTGGTTGATTATTTGGGATTGTTACTTTCCTTTGTGGTTTATCCTTCATAGATTCTGGGAGACCATCATGGGTCACGGGGTCCCTACTAAGTATTGTATACTCACCCCTGCACGAGATATGCCTGCACTACGTTGTGTTGGATGCAGACGATTGACAACACTGATCATGGGGGAGTGTTGTGGAGATGGATGGTACCTGGAGGTGGACCAACTAGTGAAGCGTTCACGGAGCGGACAGACAGACCTGAGGTGCCGAGGAGACCATATGTACCCACCCTTCAGCTGGGATTCTCGAAGGACCACTCAGTTGGTGCTGCTTTAAATTACTGCTGCTATAAATTCCTTTTAAATTGTACTATAATTTCAGTTGGGTTTGTATACTGGCCCATTTACTTTTGTATTCAGTTTTACTTAGTGCATAATTCCCTTGCATACTCTTTTGTGTTGTTTACTTATATGAAAGGCAATGCCTTCACCTTTCTTGGGATTTTGGCCTTTGGTTCTAGTCGCTAGCCCCAGGCATATGGATGGTGGGCTTGGGGTAGTCACGGCACGAGCCCCGATGAAGGGTTGTGACAAGAATGTTACTATTCCCAAAATATTATGTTTGTCTTATCAGACTCTAAATATCTTACTGAATGAAATCATGTATATTAGTTTTTCAAAATTCAAATCATAGAGGTGGAAAAACTATGTTTGATGGCCAGAATATAATAATGTGGTATTTTTATGAGACTCAATGTTTCATGAATTTATTTAAAAATCAATGGGGTGTTACATTCATTCCTCCTTATAATAATTTATTCCTCGAATTTACTAGAATGTTTCCTCAAAAAAAGATTTGGGTTGTTCTTCATCATTTTCTCTTTAGCCTCCCATGTTGATTCATTGATTTTATGATTTTTCCAAATTATCTTTACCAGACAGGTCATTTGATTCCTCAACACCTATCTTTATTATCTAGAATCTAGATTGGGTCTTCACTGTATGATAGGTCAGATTTTAATTATATAGCATTAAAAGTCAGGACTTGCATTGGGTCTGGATTGTAATTCCTCATAAATGATACATGGAACACATTTTGTACACTAGACATGCTAGGTATCATAACCAAATGATATAAAACAACTCAAATTCTCTCTAAAATATCACAAGGGATTATATACCTAGGGATCAGTTTCCCTTTATTTCTAAATATTATAACACCCTTCCATGGAGATACTTTTAAGAAAACACGTTCTCTCACTTGAAATTCCAAATCCTTCCTTTGATTATCAGCATAGATTTTTTTCTGCGTTTAGATACTTTAACATGGCCACAAATAGTCTTCACCTCTGCTATTGTTTCCTCTATATGATATGGGTACACTAACTTCTTTCACCAACTCAATTCCAACATATTGGTGTAAAACATCTATTTCCCTAAAATGCATCCTATGGTGCCATTTCAATACTAGAATGGAAACTATAATTGTAATAAAACACTAATAAAGGCCAATATTGATCCCATATACATTGAACGTTAGGTTAACATGATCTCAATATATCCTCTATGGTTTGTATCACCCTTTCTGATTGACCATCGGTTGGAGGATGATATGAAATACTCAAAAGAAGCTCAGTATCCAAATATTTCAAAATACTACTCATGAATATCGATGTAAATAGAGAAATGTGATCATAAACTACTGAAATAGGTGATACATGAAGTATGAAAACTTCATTGATATAGAGTAGTGAAATCCTATCCAATGGAAAATCCTCTGTTATAGTGAGGAAATATGTAGATTTATATGTAGATGTACAATTACCCATATTGCATCATTCATTAATTGAGTTATTTTTGTAATCCAGTGAAATAATCGATTGAAATTTCCTCCAATTTCCATGTAGTAATTGGTAGAGGTTGCATGACTCATCTATGATGTTGTCGTTTGACCTTCAATTATTGAAATACTAAACTTCAAGATACATAATCAGTAATTTCCTACTTCATGTTTTCCCACCATAAATGTTACTTCTAATCGATATAGATTTTAGTGCTACATGGGTGTATATGGAAATTTTATCTATATAAATCTTCCAATAACCCCCCTTTAATCTTGGTAATAGAGGGAAAACATATCCTCTTCCCAAATTTTAGAATTCCATCATCACATATGAAGTCATCCAACATCACATCTTTGACATCCTTAATTTTTATTTGAATGTTCTCAGCATCAGGCTAATAGATTCTAATCATTTCTGGTAGAGATGGTTCAGTAACCAATTCAAAAAAGTAATAATGTTTCATATTATTTGATAATTCCCATATAAATTTTTATTAGATCAAGGAATATGGTATCCCTTTAAATCATCATTTGTTTAAAACTCTATGATACTTCCCGCTCAATGCATAAGATACCTTATTTTCCATTTCTAGGTGGTAGTGTTTGGAACCATCATAATTCATGAGTAGTTTGAGCCATTGAATTTTCCTCATGTTGAGTTTTTTCTGTGAGAAGAGATACTTCAAACTCTTTTGATTCATATATATCTCACATCATTCATCATAGAGATAATGTCGCCATATTTTTTGATCAAAGACCACCTCAGCTAATTCAAGACAATGATTAGGATATTTCTGTTCATGAATTTTTACCAACCATGATACAAAGTCAACAACACAATCATTTTCCATAAGGACACAACCAATTCATTTCATTGATTCATCAATATAGATCACAAAACCATCATTACTTGAATGTAGAGTCATGATTGAAGAATTTACTAATATCCACTTAAATTCCTCAAAACATTCCTCACATTATTTTGTCCATACAATCATAACCTCTTTATATGTAAACTTGGTCATTAGGTTTTATAAAGACGAAAAGATCTAAATGAAACCCTAATAATAACCTGCTAAACCAATAAAACGTGTACTTCAGTTCTGTTTGATGGAGAAATACATTCTTGAGAATCCTTTTTTTCACAGATCAATAGATATTCCATCCAAAGAACAATGTGACCATGAATGGAAGAAAATTAAAGCCAAAATTACCTCTTTCTAAACATATCATATAATTCATTTGTCCTAAGATTTTTCAGGATAGTGCGCAAGTTATTTTCATGATTATCGTAGATTTTTAATTATACCAAGATATCATTAATAAATAACATAATAATGTCAATGTGATATTCATTGAAAACTATATTCACTTGATCAATGAAAACTGAGGGTGCATTAGTCAGTCTAAAATGAATTACTCTAAACTTGTAATCCCTATACCTGGTTTGAAATGCAGTCATTGGAATGTATTATTTATTTACTAGTAACTTATGATATCTAAATCAATGTTCAATATTATAAAATTATTGGGCACCAAGAAGATGATCTAATAAATCATCAATGGAAGGATGGGGATACATCTTCTTTATACTTATAGAATTGATTTTTCTGTAGTCAATTCACAACCTCATAGATCCATCTTTCTTCTTGATGAAAATAATAGGGGATTTTCATGGGGACACACTACGGGAAATAAATCCTTTATTACTAAATTCCTCTAGTTTATTATTCAGCTCTTCTAATTCCATAGTGGGAATTCTATAAGGAGTATTTGATATAGGTCTTGAACTAGGAATGAAATGAATAATAAATTCAAATTACTATTCTAGATGGTGTCTAGGTATATCCTATGGAAACACATAAAAATATTCTTGGATAATAGGTATGTCCTCTATTTTATCATTCCTTTTCTCTCCCATGGATGTTGCATTCCCTCCCTCCCTAATAATTTAATTTATTAGAGCCACTGGGGGAGGATCTAGATGAAATTATGATGGTGATGATTCTTTCTAAGGATAAGGGATTCCACATCATCCTCAAAATTTATAACCTCTTTCTTCCTAAAATAATTTTTGGAATCATGTTTCAATGGCCAAACCATACTGATGATTACATCAAATTCAATCATGGTTATGATAACAAAATAAGAAGATTAAGAACATCTGTATTCCATAATGGCGACTGCCTGACACAACTTTGTTGTAATTATATTCTCTAAGTAGTTTTTACTGATAAATCCTATATTAAATAAAATTGTAAATATATAATTTTCTTATAAAAATTGGAAGATATGAAATATGGTGATGATCCATAATAAAAAAAGCATTAGATGTGTTTGATGAAACAATTATTATACCTAGAACGACACCATTAGAATCTTCAACCTCCGTAGTTGTGACTGCATATGCTTGTCCTTGCTCCCTTGGAATTGTATGCCGATCATTTCCTTGAAACATATGATATTCATGTGCATAATTTCACATCTCCATGAAACTATAGAAATGAACATTGGAATCTTTTTTCTTCCCCTTAAAATCCTGAGATATGTGGCATTTTTTTCTGCACTTATAAAAGAATCAAAATCCCTTCAAGAAAGATCCAGAGTGTTTCTTCCCATAATTATTACACGATGGAAGGCCAACTCTTCCCTTCATCCCCATTTCATTATTTCTTTTCCAATGTTTCAACAACCATATTCTTCCATTTATTTCATTTAATGTCATAAGACTTAGAAAATTCCATTTTCATATTGATATCACTAAAGACTATATCTTCATATGATGATTATCTTTGGGATTTTGGGTCCCTTCATTGAAATGGTTTTAAATCATTAAATAATCAATAAATATTTCTCCTTAGATTACGTATATAGTATGCATCATTCCTTTCCATCCTTTTAATGTTGGATTCATAAATAGAAACATTTTCATCCTCCCTCTGCATCAGATTCAAGAATTTCCATTCCATATACACTCATTGTTCGTAGGGAAAATATTTTTCTAGTATGATTTTCTCAAAATCACTCCATTCCATCTATTCTATTTCACCCTTATCCTATGTGTTTTGGATTAACAACCAGCAGTAATCTGCATCTACAAATAAAAAATAAACTTTTATGACAACAATATCTATTTTTTTACTTCCCAATGACAAAAATATATTCTCTAGGGAAATTATTCACTATTCACCTGCAAATGGGTTAGTAGCACCATTCAATGATAGATGATGTTATTGCATGATGTGATCCATATAGCTCCTAGAAATTTGGGATTAGGATGATCCATACTAGTAAGGTTATATTTTATAACCTTAGTTTGTCAACCTAGTATAGTTAAAAGTTTCTCATCACCAATCGCATATCCAAATCCAACATCTATATCTTGTATTGGAGGGAAATCCCTACTTGGGATACATATGTTTATTCTATTTCCATTTGTTCCACTAGGGTATTTTTTCTAAATATTATCATACACTATTTTAGGTTATGAATCATAATTCATACTCTCAACATTGAAAAATACATTTCTTAATTGAAATATTATTCATGAAATATACCTTAATCACAAAAAATGTTTCAGTCAGAAAAAATATACATTTTAATCTTTCATAATAGATTGTAAAGAAAATACGAACTATCTTGAGAATATACCCTTGGAGTTTTAAACCATGTTTGCAGTGAGGCCCATTTCATGTACCGAGATACCTTAGGTCAATCCCAGGACTCTTTGTAAGAGTTTTCACTCATAGGTGCATCTGTACCAGATCCAATCCCACATATAGCATCCAATCAAGGATGTATTTTCTAGAATGATCCACATATCTGATTCCCTACAGAAAACTCTAGGATTTTATTGTATGTTTATCCTTAATGATTGTCTTGGGTTTTTTTTCTGTAATATATTTCTTCTAAATCTAGTTTCAATGTTTTCTACTAAACCTCCTTTGATTCCAACTATAATGATCCGCACCAGGTTTCTAGGAGCCGGTGCCTTATTTTATTACATTAGAATATTAAAAATAATATAAATCTAAAATAACCTTGTAGTTTTGCAGATTTGGAAGTAAGATACATAATATGTTCATCATTACTACCTGAAATTATATTCAACATAAATTATTTATTTGGAATATCCATAACTATAATTTTGTACCTACAAATAATCCATAATAAACATGTTATTTTCATGAGAAAATTAAACATAAGAAATGGGTGATATCAATTCTATAGTAATGGTATACAATACAATGGAAGATAACATAAATATAAACACTATGCCTCGTTAATAACTGAAAACACATTCCTTTAAAACTAAACATGAACACATTATTTTATGAATACTAGATGAATAAATAATTCCATAATAAAACATAATAATGGTTATTCTACTAATAAAATAACAACATGAACCATCAAATGCTTTTTCATAATGAGGTAATGCATAATGTGGGACATCATAACCATACCGTCAAGGCCCTGTGCCAAGACCATAACAATCCATTTTGTGAAAGCCTCTTTCCAAGACCATATTTTGTCTAATGAGACCTACCGATCCACTAAGGGGCTATAACGGGCACCAACATACACTTACTATGTCCAATTCACTCTTCCTATTAAGTATGATAAACATAAACAATATATACATTCATATTTAAATTAATATATGAAATGTAAATAACTTTTCTTGAAGATTAAGCATAAACACTATCCATTCATAGTAAATTGGTGAATGGTTTTAAAATAGCACATCTAAAGTCAAACGAATTTTAAAATATAAAATTAAATATGGTACATGATATCATTAAATATTACTACCATTAATACATATTATTTATCACGAGTGTTCACATAGATGAATAAACTCTTATAAAATCATCGAGCAATTGTTTTGATAAATACTCTTTTACTTTGAAAAGTAGAGGTATTTAGGAAAAATATTAAAATAAAACTGGAAGTATAGTAAGATATTATATTCATAATAAATTTAGTGATTTTATTCAGATAATGTTTTCTAAAAAACAAATTATAGAGTTCACGTTAAAATAGGTAAGATTTTGAGATATTCCCTTGAAATGAGATTGTTTATAAGGAAGTTTTTTTGGAAATACTGTTTTAAAACATTTAACTCACCATAAAAGAAAGAATGATTCTAGTTGGTACAAATATATAAAATATTAAAACCTAATTTATGATTAGTACATAAGAATAAATAATAATTTAATTGGGGTTAAGAGAGTTAAAGAGTAACCAGAATGAAAATGGTGGTTCAGGTAGAAAACCCTTACCGAATGTACGAAGGTGTTCCTCACTTGATCTTAGAGACCTAAATAATAAAATTTGGGTTCATAAATTAATGATTCAATGAAATAATCTATATTTAATATATTTTGTATAACCTTTTTATGATAATTCATGGCCTTTTTATGGGTTAAGAGATTCAATTTCATTGTTTGGGGGTGTTTTCATCCAAGGTTTTCATGATCAGTGTAATTATATTCATGTACGGATAAACATGTAGAATGAAAATGTTGTCCAGGATTGAATATTTATGTTATTAGTGAAAAAATAGAAGATTACATGTCCATAAAATTCATTTGAATATTGGTAGTGATGAAGAATCATCATATAAAACCTTAATGACAATTTTATGGATTAATTGGTTGTTCTTGATCTGAACGAAATTATTTTGATATATAAATTAATATATTGTCTATAAAATTATTAAAGAACCCTAAATAAGTTAAAATACATATATTATAGTCTGTTTCAACTATAAAAATGATTTCATGACGAAAATAAAATATCGTAATAGAAATTGAAAACTCGTCATCCTTGAATGTGATAAATTAACACATCTCAGAAGGTGTTTTTATTTGGGGTGTAAATGATGGAGAAGAGAGAGATGATGAAAAATTATTCCTTTATCATAAAAAAATTCTAGTAAATTTAAGGTACTGGAGTCATCACAACATTTTGTCAAAGGAAGGTGAAGATTCCAAAACAAAAGAAAGGAATATGAAATAAACGAAATGATAAGAGAAATTTACCTCTTGAAGTGATCTTCCTTGAAAGCCTTTTAAGAAGAGTGGTTTGGGTATTTCTATTAGAAAAAGGGATTTTTTACATGGGATAGGAGATTGGGAGGATATTTTATCAGAACATAGACAAGCTACATGGCTTGAGTGGAGTGAAGAGAAGTTGGATTGAGGGGGGGTTTTTTGTAGTGGAAGATATGGGCGATTTGTGAATATCTTGTTTATTATTTTATTATTTCTCTCAATACAACCAACAGTGTGGAATTATGAGACAAATAATAGTAATATATGAATGTGAGATCAAACCAAGTGTGTTTACAAAATCAATGATGCTATGAATATTTAATTTAATTGATTATGTATATATATGGTAAATTACCGTATTTTACTATCCATAAATTTTTTTAGTATTTCAGAAAAATCCCAGAAATTCACCATACCTTTTTTGACGTGTAGAATTCAAAATTTATATCCATATTTGGAAAATAATTTTCCAAATTTTATTAATTTAATTTTAAATAAATTCATAATTTATTAGAAAAATAACAATTTTAAAACTATAATGTGTTTTATATCACCTTGATAAATAATCAATATCTCATTATTTTATAAGATTAATATAATAAAATAATAATATGATTTACTATTCATAAAGGGAATTATTAAAATCAATATTAATACTCATAAGGGTATGTTACTATTCACAAATTTTTTTTTTCTTATTAGACACTAAATATCTTATTGAACACAACCATGTATGTGAGTTTTTCAAAATTAAAATAAAAAAGGTGGAAAGACTATTTTTATTGGCTAGGTTATAATATTGTTTTGTTTTGTGGAGACTTAGTGTTTCACGAATTTATTTAAAAATAATTGGTGTTTTACATATTTAATTAATTTTATATTAAAATCTCCATTGAAAATAAATTATTCTATATGTACGTGGGTTGTTACTGAAATTAGGGCACATTAACTGTTGGAAATCTGTTTATCTAAATTATCCTTTTAAACTAAGTGTTATTGGAAAACTGAAGAATATATAACATTGATAATTCACATGTCTATATTCATTCATGCACAATTATCATGAGAAAAATTTTATCATTTGTGAATTTTAATCTATGAATTTTGTATTACATATTATTATAAAAAGTATAGGTACCTTTGATGTTCTATATGATATCAGTTAATGGAAAAATCATGAAAATATTGAATGAAACAATTTTTGATAATGAAGTGAAATGTTTAAAATGTTTACACTTTTATAATTTAAAAACATGGTGGAATCTCTAGAACCCAAAGTATCTCCTTGTGAATACTCAAACAAGTTCTTGTTCACGAAACAAAATGCCCATTGAAACATTATCTCAAATGATTCGTTTAGCTCCATCAAAATTTCCACCAAAAAGTCCATAAATTTTTTAAATTGATCAATGGATTTTTTTTACTTATTCAACCTTCTCTAATTATTTTGACCTAGAAATTTCCCTATGTTTGGCCATTTCTACAAGGTTAATGTTCCCATGTTACTCTATAATTATTTCCTATGAGGTTTTAGTTGAAATCCTCTCCTCGTGATGATCAATAATTTTTGAATAAAATTGGCTAATCCCAACCTTCTTAGTGCTGATCACATTTCTTTGACTTGTGGCCTCCACTGCATTTTGGGTAGACTAGTTAAAGGAATCATCTCAAAAAAATTTTACTAAAGAAGAAGACTCTGACACAACATCCCTGAACTAATGGAACACCATACACTATATCTAGGAAATCACCACATTGACCTATGAATTTAGAAACATAAATTCAAATACACCGTATATAATGTTTGTAGATATATACCTAATAGGAATCATCAAGTACTTTATCTCATCCAAAAGGGCTCTTCAAGATTAATTGAAAAATACTGACCAATACATTCTGTCTCGTTAATTTGTTGAGTTTTTCAAACATTGAGATATTAATCATTCCTAATCCATGTAAGGAATATATTCTACAAATATGTCACTAACCATGGGAGTCAAACTCATATCATGTAGTGGGGTATGATTATAGTAAAACATCAATAACAGTCCACTCAGTTGGGTGAAATACCAATATACAAGGGACAAAAACCTATAAGATTATTTTTGAATATACTATAACTAGGGGATCATATGATTATCATTTAGTAGGTGAGTAATATGATTCATTAAAAAATTAACTAATGTGATCAATTTTTGGAAACACTTCTTTTTCAGTTGAATATATGGAAATAATTGAAAACCTAAACCCTAATTAGGGTAAGATTTGATGGAATATTATAGTTTGTGATTTAGTGGAACTACTTTTGCTTTCTCTATAAAAATAATTCAATCAGCGAAATTAAGTACAATAAGAGAGTATAAATGTTAGGAGATATGATACAATGTGAAAACATGTTTTGTACTTGATGAAGTTACATACTTTATGATGATACACCTATATAAATTCAACATCAATAGAGAAATAGATACCATAATTATCCCCCTATATATATGCATTTTCCAATGATGGGTCAAAAGGAAAAACCACTAGAATTTCAATAGTAGGCCTGATATGTGACTAGTTTGGTCCCTTAATCATATCTAATCCTTGAGGCTTTAGGTCTAAACATTTCACAACCACATCAATTTATACTTATTATTTTGACCAAGTCCAATATTATAGTGTTTCATAGAGGTATTTAATTCCCACCCATATCAATTGAAATAGATTTACGTTACTTAGAGTGTGTTTGGTGGGGACCTATACATTATTTCCAAATGCGAATGCTCTACAAAAATGGTGTGGGATATGAAATGTTGTAAAATAAAATGATTACTGAAGGATTTTTGGTAAGAGGGATCTAGAATCATGGATCACTTATTTTTACATTATTATCTAATTATGTACTGGTAGAAGGGAAAACAATGGATTCATTAAAGATATTTCTGATGGATGTTTAGATTGTGATGGCATAGGAATGATAATATCCACCCTCAACATATCCATTCAACCTAGGGATCCATCATCATCTATTCCCGAGTAATGTTCCATGTCTTCTCCAGTAGTAATACCCTAGAGATAACAAAACATTTATGTTGGGAGTGATTGGTCTGCATCATATCCCATCTATAACCATGGAAATGAAAATTACATGATCATGATTTTAATGTATGGATATCCATTTGAATATGGTTTCAAGGCAAGTCTTACCACTTAATCGATAATAGAGTTTTCCTTTTCAAACATAGATATATAAATAATTCTAGGAACCACTATCAACATAATCTAATAGTGAATAGTGGATTTGGACATTTAGGCTTTTCATCATTGCATCCAGTTATCAAAGGAATGAATAAACCTCACAGTTTTTTTTGAATGATATGTTGGAAAAATAAGTAATGTATGAAATTCCCTAACATGTTTATATCCTCATGGAGTAGTATAACTCAAATTGTAGTAGTCGTTATAAAATACCTCTAGAATCATCATTACTGAGTCACATTGTTTAATAACACTAGAGTATTAGCTTCTCTTACATGGGCATGATAATTATATCAGTTTTATTTAAAACATCTTCTGGTATGGGAATTATGGTTATATGTCCCAATTTCATTTATATAATGTCATAGGTTTTCAGATTAATGGGAAATTGATTCATGGTGGGTCGCATAATTCATTTTTTAGTAAGTGGAAACATCACAAACTCTTGTAATGATGCGTTAAATTTCCCATTCATATATTATATAAGGAAACTCTCATCATAATGATCAAAAAACAAATTACTGAATTATTTTAGATGAACTTTTATATGAATTTCTATGTATTATATGTTAAATATTAGATAGAAATGATATTTATAACTATGATTGTATTCATATCAAACAAGTAGAGGGGAATATAATTTTTTCTGAAATAGTTGAATATGATTACATAACTAACAATGATCATAAAACATATGAAGAATTATAAAAACTATTTTCTTAGATAGGAGGCCCTGATAGATGGAAAGCATATATGGATGAACCTCATAGCTTCACCTTTTGCTATTATCAAAACTACTAGTTAGAATCACATAATTATTCAATAAGAAATGTTCCCAATTGATTAAAAATTCCCAAAGCTCCCATTCCTTTATAGTTATGGGAGTCACCATGAATATGCAATACAAAGAGGATATCTAATAAAAGATCATTGTCGATGTTTGGAAAAACCTCCTACCCATATCAAGTGATCAGTACATCATTTGTGGTCTAGTAGGGAACCTTAGTACAAGATGAATCATTTATAGGGAAGCAATCAACATCCTGGTGTTGGGTTCAAAAACTGGCTTTAGGATAAAATATCCAACAAATTACATTGACAGAATATCAACCCAGTGATGTGGGGGATTCCAAAGGACCTTCTTAGATAGCATGATAACTCCCAGGTAATGGGAGGATTCCTCTCTATGTCACCCTCATCCATAAATGGGGGATGGAAACTACCATACGAAATCCCTAATATAAGAACACCATATATGTTTTCAACATCCATAACATTGTGGCATTTTTTCCACACATTATATTAAATGTCTTCATATCTATACTGTATTGACTGAACATGTATGCAGAATACTCATATTGTAATATGAAATTATTCAAGAGATCTACATGGAGTCATACATAAAAATGTTTTCTATATCGAATTGCAATTTAGATCTAGTATGTTGCACCCAGAAGTGCTAGCCCGAGCTCATCATGAAGATCACTCGCAATCAAGGGTTCCAACAAAGAAATCATCTGAACCTCTTATTCGTGAATGTTTTACAAATTGTAGATTGATACATATGGATATCTAAATCAAATTTGTTACGGATCTCCATAAATTATATTTCCCTAAACCAAATCATATTAATGACTCTAGTTTTATCCTCTATAATAATGTGGCAATATATTTTATATATTTTTAATAAGGTATTATGGGTCCTCAAGACCCATTAAGGAGGAATAATCAACGATTGTTATGGAAAGATACAATAATAATTTATATGTAAGAAATAATAAATTTATAGGATGTTTAATATTGGATATTTTATAAAACATATCCTGATAATGTATATTAGTATTTTCTAGGATGAAAATATGATGGATTGATAGTTTTCATAAATACATACAAAAACATAATTCTGATGAATCTCCACTATTGAGCCATATTTTTTTTGGAGGATTATGTAAAATATTATCCATCTATATAAGTAATGATTAATATGTTATATGGTAAAGGGACCTGTCCAAAATTATTCTAAGGATTAGAAAACATCATATGATTAGCAAGAACCATGTAATGTTTCATGATCTCATGACCTAATATAGGTGTTATGAATCCTGTGACTCATGAAGCATATCCAAATATCGTGAAACATTGTAATAAATGTTATTGTGTAACCATGTGGAAAAAACGTGAACCATATACCAACAAATTATCTTGATAAATAATTAACATATCATGTGATGCCCATAGAATAAACAAATTGTCCAAAATATGCATTAACCATCAATAAAATTAACTTGAATTGATTATTAGATTGTTTGAGAAAGCACCATGAAAAAATCAATTATGAAAAGGGATCATGTTATTAGATATTGAAAATTTTTCTTATGTTAGGGGTTTTATTTAGATGCCTCATAAAAAATCTACACAAGACGAGAGATTAATAGATATCTGAAGGTTCGAGTCACGGGTGGATTGAGAGGCCCTCCAAATCCCCTATTAATAAGGAGCCCCACAGAATACCATTGATCATCCAATGGTTGAAAATTGACTCAAAACCCCATTCAACAAAATCTCAAAGCACTCATGTGAAAGTTTACTTTCCTTAGAATAGAATACTCTTCCCTTTTTCAACTCTTCTAAGGGGGGGGGGAGTGGGTAACATTCTTACACTAACCAAATGAGAATAAATCATTTTAGTATCACTGAAATACCAAAATAATATTTTGATTTTTTCCACAAAACATTGGAATGAGAAACATGTATATATGGATAGGGGTGTCTATATCACACAAATTGTGTGACCCAAAAAACATGGTCACTTTTCTTTAGAAATGTCATGTGATCTGATTATCCATTATGTGTTATCTAATTATGATCATGTGATTCCACTTCTACAAATCCATTTGATCATATATATCCATATCAACTAGGAAGCATCATTATGAGAATCCCTTCTGAAAAAACATTTTGATTATATGAACCTCTATCATATGGATACCTACAATCATGATTCATTTAAACCTATATAGTAATTAATTTCCATAAATGCCCCATGTAAAATAAAATATAAAATGGATGATTATTAATGATATGTATGTTGAATTAAATATAATGTGAAGGAATTCAATGGATGAAATGATTAGTTTAATGGCCTCATGGGATCCCTATTTGTTGTTTGAAATTCAATTCAAAAGCCTTTTGGTATGTCACATTGATCTTGTAAATCTCATTGGATACATAAATTTGATCATGTGATCCCGGGTATAAAAATGATGGGTTATATCCATAGTCCTTATAAAAATGATGATAGTGTAAGATCACCTATTGTAATGATAGTTAGGAAACATTTTATGTTATGGTCCTCTAATGATAAAACATGATCTTGCAATGATACTAAAACAATTCTCCCTTGATCCGGTGAACGCTGATTTGATAGGAATCTTGATCTTGAAAATACACCCTAACATGTCAATATGATACTAAGATGGCCAATTGACTTGTCTATTTTGTTATGTAATATTACTTTATCATGACATGGGTCTAATAAATATGGAAATTGAAGACTGATCTCAGGGTTGTTGTTTATCACGTGACATAATGATGATTCCATGGAAGGCATATGATAGGGTCACAAAAGACACTTGATGCCCCACTGACTAAAACAATATTTTATAAATATTTTTCTATGAAGAATCATAGATTTAGTCGATCATGTACTGGAAATTATTTCCATTCAGTAAGAAAAGACACAAACTGTGGAAATGTTGTATTATGGTATTTCTCGAAACGGAAATCCATAAAATCACAATAGACGTACACTAGCTAAACATATTGTATGGAATATGGGATTACATGTATTATTGATTTTGTTTGCAGGATAACCCTACTGATCCTATTCTACACTACCAATGAAATGAAAAAATAATGAAATTGATTTTATGAGTATAACTTTGGTTGTGTGAAATTTTAGTAGCCTAGTACCTCAAAAAAAATATGGCATTTATGTGATAAAATATGAAAAAGATTAAATCATTTCACAAATGTAGATATTATGATTGTCGTTATATGGGGTCATTAACATAACATGACCTATTCAATGATCATGAAATGAAACATGAAGATGTTACCTAGATCATATGACGTCACACAGAAATGTCATCTAGCATGACAGTTGTGTCATGTCATCATTGACCATTCTATACCCTTGGATGTGTCTGTCTCAATTACATGACGATTCCAAAAAGAATTCATCCGTATCACACTAACCATCCTTGGATATGTCAGGTAGAATACTAGGAAATTTCCAATAGACACACAAGACATGATAGGAAGAGTAATCTGTTTAAATGGATAATCCTGAATTTTTAGGAAGACAATCTTGAAATGTAAGTTAGACAGATTTGACAAGTCATGAAAACATAAAAAAGATATGTAATACTTTCTTAGAATCAGTACATGGGCATGTTCCCTCAAACATTATGAACCCATAAAATGAGTCTTTGGGTGGGTATTTCCAATTTATATGGGTTGTATCCATAAAAGGCCTTTATTAAATATTCATACAATCATATTTCTATTATTGGATCTTTATGTATTCCAGACACACTTAACTAGCCAGTCATGGTTCATACTATTTATTTTTTAGAGAGTAAGATTTACATATCATCCAATGGACATCCACATTCGTATATCCCCCTTCATATCTTATACCCTCTAACCCATGGTATAAAAAGTATAATGTTGGTTAATTTTGGTTCATTATCCATCATTAAAAAATGCTAATTAAACTATAAGGATTCTGATTCCTCTTATATGTTGAATATATAGGATTACATTATAAGGACCAATATCTATATCAAACACCCAATAAATATCTTATTAGTGAAAGAATATAAAATTCATATATATTTTGTTTGATAACATGATATTACTTATATTTTTTAAAAATGATTATTCTCTGATTATGGATTATAAATTGTCATATGATAGGATTCATAAATTTTCCCCATGATTGGGAATACACAATTTTATTTACCCATTGAGTGACATGATATGACTACCCCATTCAAGGGCATCAACATTAGTGTATATCATGAAGGAATACAGTACAAAAAGTATTTATCACATTGGAATTTTAAAAGCAGTTATTTATAAATGATGTGAAAAGTCTTATATATTGTTTTCTCACATTAGATACTCAATATATAACTTGTTAAATGATGAATCCCACTCCATCACGTCAATTATTATGATAATGATGTGATAATTCTCTATTTTTATGTTAGTTAAAGAATAAATGAAGTTACAAGGAAAATATCATTCATTATAACATCAGATATTCTATAACTGATGTGGTAAGTAAATTTATTAGGTAATTAATATAGTAAGAAACATGATAAATATAATTAAAATTTATGTATCACATTATTTCTCACATAACTGACATGATAAATCATTTAAAATTTTATGAGTTCCTATTTTTGAGTCAGTGTGGTGTTTTTCGATCAGGTGATGGAAAACTATGTTCTCTCTTACGTGGATGCCATAAATTTGTTTCTTCAATCCTATTGCCTCCAACCCCATTTCCCAACATCATTAATCCTATTTTTTGTTAGTGCACCTATTTGATCAGCTTGAAACTCTCATATAAACCTCAGACACCTCTCTTTTGGTCATTCAATTTTTCTGATGTCATAACTTGCCATTTTTTGATTTATTTCACGAAAATATCACATTTCCATGTTTTTTAATTTTCTGATGTTATTAAATTTAATCCATAGATAGAACATGTAATTATCTCAATAAAATATCATCATTTTTTCATAAAATATGAAATAATGTTCTATTTTAATTCTAAATGTCCATGACTATTCCATGATATTTGTTTCATGGATGTAAAATGATGTGTTCTATACATTTTACGATACAATTTATCCTCAACACATGATTTTTAGTTTTAATTTCAATCATGATATTCACTTATTACAATTTTATTGGTCATACAATCTCATATTCCAATCTACATATTAATATGTCTTTTATTTAATTTTATGGGTTTCGTTATATTGATTTATTCATACAACTATTATATTTCAATATGTTATATTATCAGGTATCATTTACCAACTATTGTATTATAATTTATACTGATTTGATACAAAATAATATTAAAGACAAAGAACAATGTATCTTATACATCTGAAGGTAAATAGTTGTAAGGTTTCACCCTCATCCCTTGAAAGGGGGTTATCATAAAAAAATAATGAACGCCTTAGGTCTATATAGGTTTCATATATACTAATTCATCATTTTAAATATTCATTTATTGGATTACAATTCCTCACCTCATATAATCCATAGCTATGACTAGTGTCATGATAAATTATAGAAGATGATTTCAATATAGAAACACTTAGATATTATTCATACAAAAAATCACATAGAAATATGTTAAATTATATTTTGACTTAAGTGTGAGTGAATTTTTATATGGCTTCAAGGTTTTTATTATTTTGTTTTTATTTTTCCATGAGATACAATAAGAAAACAAATTTCTCATGGTTTAATAATAAATCTCACTAGTGGATTGTGTTATTTATATAGTTGTTTTCTATATTATTTATTAAAAACAATATCATGAAAATGTTTGTGAATTATTATAAATAACTAGTTTAATTAGGGAAATATAATTAAAATTAAAAGAATTATAATATATTTATGATCCTCAAACCAAAATCATTTTCATTCCAAATAGTTCCCTAACTAAATCCATTTTTGACAAATCTACATAAAACATTGATGACTATGCATATCTAATATCAAAATGAGTATCTATATTAGATGTAAAAATGTAGTCAAACTATATATATTTTTTAATTATTTCTAGGAATATGTTTTTATGATTGTAGAGACCCGAAGCTTGAAATACATAGACATTACATTTCTTTTTCGGAATACATAATACATATCAAAAAACAGACACCAATGGACCGTAATAGTTTAGTATCTTTGGAAACTCGGAACGTAATCTTCTAATCATGGTGAAAGATCATCGACATCTCCTACAATGCTCTTCCCCTTTTTTTCTTACCTAAAACCTTTCTTGAAATCCTAGGGAAACAAAAACATATAATGGGTGAGCTCAAATGCTCAATAAGGGTAAGTATGGAGAAAATAAAACAAACCATATACATTTGAACATAAAAACATGAACATAATGTTTAAACATCAAAATCATGAGCAAAGACATAAATATTGGAAGTACGTAAGGAATGTATCATAATGGAATATCAATCATGATAAAATAGAATGGGAATAAATCATGAAATTGTGGCAACCATTCAGTACCTGTTATGATTTCTATAGTATCCAAGGCATTGTTGCTAAGACCATCTTAGTGGACAAAGTCCGTTTCTGAATCGAGTTCACTACTCATTCAAGTCCTGTATCACTGAACCGAATTATCCTACCGTTCTAGCCATGACTATATCATGAGATATAAATCTTTACCCAATGCATTGGAGAGAGATAGAGGTCTCACCCATCTGATATTGAAATCATTCTTACTTGTGCCACAAAATAAACATAAATCATTCATCATAACCCAAATAATAAAATGGGTTTCATAAACATCATCCCATCATAAAGTATTCCATATAAAACAAATGGATATCATTTCATCATAAAAAGAATCAAACCATTTAAATAATAGAGATACTATACTTGAAACATAAATATATTAAATAATTTCATTTTAGAAGTAAAATAGTTTCGATAAAACACTTGAAATGAATTCTTGAGGAAAATATCCTTTCTTCTTCAAAATCATTTTCTTTTAAAAAAATGCCATGAAATTTTAAAAGAAGAGTGTTTTTTGAAAACTATCATGAAATCTTGTAGAGGAAGCTTCATGAAAATGAGGCGTTATGAAATAGTAAAAATCTGTTCATGCCGTATATGTTAAAAATAACATTCTCCTCATACTTTTTTCGGAAAAGTCAAAAACTTCCTCATGTGGTAAAAAAAGTAAGATTCCATTCATAACATGTGGTAAAATTCAAAAAATGGGTAAAATGTCCATTAAACATACATGAAATCATTTTTAGAAAATATAGTCATGGATGATAACAACAAACCCTATAAATACTTACAAATAAACAATCTCAGATAAGAGCGAGATTGGAATAGTTATCACTTACCTTATGTCCGATATGCTTCATACGTTTCCGAACCTCCTATATAATGATTTAAATAATTTCATTGACTTATTGAAGAATCATATTCATTATTATGATATCATATATGGTTCACTTGTGACTTTATATTACCCATTCTTTTGTAAATTCCATGTTAAACAAACATTTTGGGTAAAATTGTTTCATTTATCGTACGAGTTTAGACTTGTTGTTCTTGATATTATTACTTATATACTGATTTAAATATTTCCAGAATGTAAAACATGATTTATATATAATATATATTCAGCATATAAATATATATGATAGATCGATAAATGGAATGAAATACACCATTCATGGAGATGGTAGGCCGTATGTACGCATGAACGCTGTTTTCAATTCCTTATTTGGTTGAATGGAATTAAGTAGATGACATAAATATATACATAAATAAATACAGTATCATTATTATGTCATATATTTCATTATTATTCATTATATATACTTTATAATCATTCATGAATGGTTAACATGGAGAATAAATCTCATCACGTTGTGGAGACGATAGTCTGTACGTACGCACAAGTGATGATATCATTCCCACGATCATGGAATTTTATTTAGGTGTATGTATAATATTTTAGAATCAATATCACATTAAAATAATAATATATTGTTATTTATTTACACCATTATACCCATCTAAGTATGGTGGTGGTTGAAAACAGATTACACCACGGTGTGGAGACGGTATTCCGTACGTACGCACACGCTGTGATTTTTTTCCGTATGATGGATAGTAGGGGAAATATGGTTGTTTCATATTTATAATAACATATCAGTATATAATTAATACTGATGTTATTACTTTATAATGATACAACTAAAGAAGAAGAATTTGAAGAAGAATGAAACATGAGAAAAATGAAAGAAGAGATTACCTCTTCTTCGACGCACCTCCTTTAAGCTTCCTCTTATGGAAGTAGAGTTGGTCTTTTGAGAAGAACCGAACCTCCAGAACGATTCTAGAGAATTTTAGAAGATAAATGGGCTGGTTTTGGACGAGATTCAAGGCTCAAAATGGTGTGAAGGGAAGAGGGAAGGGGTTCCCTTTTTATAAGGGAGGAGAGGGGCACCATTGAAAAAACGCAAAATATTAATTTATAATAAAGTCATATTATGTTTATAATAGCTCCGAAATTATTTATTTAGAATATAAAGTGGGTATGGGTCGAAATAATCTCAAAAAATAGATTTTAGAAAGGTTTCGGTCATTATATTAACCTTATCTTTTAGATTTAACTCTTAGTTAATTAGATTGACATTTACCATGTCACTTTATATTTTTATATTATATACATAATAGACTTACCATATACATCCATGTGACCCCCAAGTGGTCCATTAATGATACACCTATCATGATATAAGTATCTTTGCTGAACCTTAGATTTTTAGGAATATAATAACAATTAATAATATAATATTTGTTTTAAAAACTATTTTATGTCAATTTTGACACTATTTGGTAATTGTTTTTTGTGAAAATTATAACAAAATGACTAGTTCGAACAAAGTTAATTAAATAAATTAAAAAATTTCAACTTAACCTATAAAATTAGTGGAATTCATAAAATGTCTCAAATTACATTTATTTGGGTATTAATAACATCAATTATGTTAATATTTCATTAATAAGATAATTAATGCATCATCATTGTGTCATAAATAAATTAAATTATTTAATGTCTAAAAATTATTAATAAAATAACATTATGTAGGAAATATTTTTATATTTCTAATAAATATTTATATTCGAATTTATCTTATGTATAACCCTATATTAAAAATGATTTAGTTATTAAACTAACTATTTTAACCCTTCATTAAATAAATTAATAATAAATTTCCTAATCTAATCCATGTGGCCCTAAATGGACATATTTTATTCCTAAGGTTGTTTTGGGTCGAATTTCACATATCCAATAGAATTAGGACATGTGTTAGTGTAATAATAATATCAGTTTTACACTTATTACCCTATTTACTTTTAACCGTGATAAATAAAAGTAAAAAGTCACTATTCACCAAAAATTATTTTCATCTCATTGAACTACATTTTTGTCCTTGATATTAACTGTGTCTCTTGGATTTTCAAAATTCCTCTCACAGAAGTGGTAAAATTATGTTTTATGTGAATTTCCAAATTCTCATAGGAGGTGGGTAAAAGACGGTGAAAATTTCAATAAATTTTTTATATATCTATAATTATTATAAAAGGACTCTAATGAATATCATTGAACTTATATAGGTATTATGTAACAATTTTGACCTAAATAAATTTAAATAAAATAAATAATTATTTAAATAAAAAGTCGGTTTTTAAATAGTAACACAGTGTTTTCAGTATTCATCAAAAATTGAATGTTTTTAGAAAAATACCAAAAAATCACCCTTGGCTAATTTTGATCTTCTGAATCCAAAAATGAAGTTCATTTTGAAATATAAAATTTATAATATTTCAAAAAGTGGGTATTACTATTCATAACTGCTAGTTTATATAATATTTTAATAACATATTGTTGTTTATTTAAACTCGGAATTGCGTACAACACACACTATCGTGGAAGGTCGCAATTGTGTGTAATGCAAGCCAAGTTTGGGATGTGTGTAGTCCAATATCCTTTTAGTGTATCTTAAAATACAAGACATCAATGAAATTAAAAAGAATATTTTTCATAAAATCTCAGGGTGTAACATTCTACCCCCCTTAAAATGAATTTCGCCCCGAAATTCATTGGGGTTATAAATGGTTTAGAACTCGAATCTTTTTTTAATAGAAACTGACATTATAAAAAGAAATACAAAAACTTATCTTTAAAAACTAATGTATGAAATGTACCGGTTACCCAAATTAACTAATCACTGGGTTTCTACATAGGAGAACATATGTGAAAATATGGATATGGAATGGAAATCTAACCATCATGTTCTGATGGAGAGTGGTGGAGAACATGGCTATGAAAAAGCCAAAAATAAAAAAGCCATAAATTTATGATGTTCTAAGGTACCATCTGATTTATCGGATATAAGGGCACTAGGACAACATTTTCGGTTTTCAGGATCATTTCCCTAAAGTTGAAGAATATGAATTAGAAGAAATACTTACTTATTTTTGGTATAATCTCACCATTGTTCATACCTTGAACAATTTCCCCTTCATCTCTTAAAGAAATGAAGTTGAATTTTTTATTCGTGTGGTGTTAGCAGATCATGTGATAGAATGATGGGTCATTCCATATGTCTCAAACAAAAGGTTAGCAAAATTTATCAAATATAAATAATTCCATCTATAGTGAGATTAATAATATGTGGTTCTTAAAATGGAAATACAATTCATATATCATACTGAATAATATAATAAAACTATTTTATACTAACCAGGGACTTCCTGTAGGCCAGTGGTAGGAAATAATGGCCTGTCGCACTTCGGTTGCGGGTCTGATTACTACAGCCTTGTCTGACACGATGGGTTGTCTCCCATCCTGCAGGTTGTCCTTTTTCTAAAACTACATTATTATAACATTCCAAAAAATTATATCAAAAAAAAATCTGGCCCTAAACAATACATACTTATGTCTAACATCATACATTCCAATCTTTAGACATATCCAAAATACTTTTGTCCAAGCTCATAGTATAAAGAAAACAATTACTAGAACTGTCATCTGTCGAGCATGTGAATACAATCATTTATCATATGATATATCTTGTTGGTCACATTCTAAACATGTTAATACCTTAATCAGGTATTCTTTTGAAAATTAAAACCGATTGAACCATAGTGAATACATGAATGCTATCAAAATTTTACACTTTCCACATACCAAAATCCCAAAATTTCTATATACTCAAACCATTATATAAATTTGTCCTTATATTAGACATGAACTCACGAATACTATCAAACATATTATTTTCTCTTCATCCCCTCATTATGCGCATATCATCTGCATTAAAAAATATTTCAATCACTTTTCATGGTTACTGATACCATATTCTTATGGAAAACCACAATGGACCAATACATAGATATTCCAATATACCATAAATGTAACTCAACAACATTATTCATTAATACCAATACATAAACACTTCAATCCATCCTCTTCAATGATTTTCATGGAATATGTCCTTCCTTTATTTAGAAGTAACCTCTTAGGTCAGGGCATTGAGTTGGGCAATGCCCATATTATCCACATATAAGACATTGGATTCCATAACATTCTATCACTATATGACTCTTTTCTCCACATAGATAACATCTTCCCCTCTATTTGAGGTATTTCTCAAGGTTATTCTTCCATTATTTAGAAATCTCAATATTACTTTCTCTATGAACCTCACCATGAGAACATGCATAAAAGTATATATTCCTCTTATTTGATGAATTGAGAATACCACTAATGATCACCTTGTTAATCTTACACTGCGATGACTGATTCGGAAAAATCACAAAATCATTCTTTCTAGGCATTACACAATTTCTTGGCTCATAGCCACCAATTTTCCCATTGTATTCAATGTTGACCCAATTCCTTCTGGTTCCCTCATTGACTAAAACCAAATACCATGGTGTAAGAAACAGTTAAAATAATGAGGAACCATGTAATCATAAAAAGTTACTTATGGGATGTCTAACTTATAAAACATTCTTTAATCCATGACACCTTAGGTTCACCCTAGGTTATTCATGATTGTCAACATAATACTAGGATTCTAACCTACAGTAATACTAAACCTTAGGGACATCCCTAGACATACCTTAGAAATATCTCTAGGGATCTCACTAAATTTATTCCATCCTAGTTTCAAAAGGTTGACTAAACATTTTCTCTGATACAAATTGTAGAGACCCAAATCATGATGTACATGGAAATTACATTAATTTTGAGGAATAATTAATACAATAAAAAAACAAACACTGATGGACTATAATAGTTTAGTGTCTTTGGAAACTCAGAACATAATATTCTAATCATGGTTAAACATCTTCAACATCTCCCATAAAGATCTACCCCTTTTAGTTTTCGTACCTAAAACTTTTCTTGAAGTCCTGGGAAAAAAATATAAAGTGTGAGATCAAGTGCTCAGTAAGGGTAAGCATGGAAAGAATAAAACAAACCATATACATTTGAACATAAAAGCATGAACATAATGTTTAGACATCAAAATATTGAGTAAAGACATAAATCATGGAACTACGTAAGGAATGTATCTTAATGGAACATCAATCTAGATTAAATAACATGAGAATAAATCATGTAATTATGGAAATCATTCTGCATTTTTTATGATTTCCATAGTAGCCAAGGCATTACTGCCAAGACTATCTTAGTGGACAAAGTCCCTTTCTGAATCGAGTTCACTCCTCGTTCTAGTCCTGTATCACTGAACCAGATTAACTTACCATTCCAGCCATGTCTATCTCATGAGATATAAATCTTTACCCAATGTTTTGGAGTGAGATATAGTTCCCACCCATCTCATATTGAAATCATTCTTACTTGTGCCACAAAATAAACATAAATCATTCAACATAACCCAAATAATAAAATGGGTTTCATAATCATCATCCCATCATAACGTAATACATAAAAAACAAATGGATATCATTTCATAATAATAATAATCAAACCATGCAAATAATAGATACATTATACTTGAAACATAAACATATTAAATAATTTCATTTTAGATGGAGAATAGTTTTGATAAAACACTTGAAATGAATTTTTTAGGAAAATATCCTTTCTTCTTCAAAATCATTTTCTTTTCATAAAATGCCATGAGATTTTAAAATAACAGGGTTTTGTTGAAAGTAATCATGCAATCTTGTAGATTAATACTCATGTAAATGAGGCGTTATGAAACCGTAAAAATCCATTAACGCCGTATAAGATAAAAATAACATTCTCCTCGTACGTTTGTCGGAAAAGTCAAAAAGTTCCTCGTGTGGTTAAAAAAAGTAAGACTCGTTTAATAACATGTGGTAACATTAAAAAAATGGGTAAAAAGTCCATTAAACATACATGAAAACATTTTTAGAAAATAGGGACATGGATTATAACAAAAAACCCTGTAAACACTTACCAATAAACAATCTCGGATAAGAACGAGATTGTAATTGTTATCCCCTACCTTATTTATGATATGTTTCGTATGTTTCTGAACCACATGTATAATTATTTAAATAATGTCATTGAATTATTACAGAATCTTATTCATTGTTATTATATCATATATGGTTCACTTATGACTTTATATTTCCCGTTATTTTGTAAATTCCATGTTAAAGCACCGTTTTTGGTAAAATCGTTTCATTTATCGTACGAGTTTCGACTTGTTGTTCTTGATATTATTACTTATATCATGATTTAAATAATTCCAGAATGTAAAACATGATTTATATATAATATATATTCAGCATATAAATATATATGATAGACCGATAAATGGAATTAAATACACCATTCATGGAGACGGTAGGCCGTACGTATGCATGAACGTTGTTTTCTTTTCCTAATTGAATTGAATGAAATTAAGTAGATGACATATATATATATATACATAAATTTAGTATCATTATTATGTAAAATATTTATTTATTATTCATTATATATACTTTATAATCATTCATGAATGGTTAACATGGAGAATGAATCTCATCGCGTCGTGGAGACAGTACTCCGTACGTACGCACGAGCGATGATATCCTTCCCATGATCGTGGAATTGTATTGAAGTGTATGTATAATATTTTCAGAATCAATTTAACTTTACAATAATCATATATCGTTATTTATTTACACCATTATACCCATCCAAGTAATGTGGTGTTCGAAAACAGATTACACCACGGCATGGAGACGGTATTCCGTACGTACGCACATGCGGTGATTTCGTTTTCCATACAATGGATAGAAGGTGAAATAGGGTTGTTTCATATTTATAATAATATATAAATATATAATTAATAATGATGTTTTTACTTTATAATGAGACAAAAAAAGATGAATACGTATAAGAAGAAAGAAACTTGAGAAAATCGAAAGAAGTGATTACCTCTTCTTTGACGCACCTCCTTTAAGCATCCTCTTATGAAAGTAGAGTTGGCCTTTTGAGAAGACCACAACCTCCATAATGTTTCTAGGGAAGTTGAGAGGAGAAATGGGCAGGGTTTGGCCGAGAATCAAGGCTCAAAATGGTGTGAAGAGAAGAGGCAAGAGGTGCCCTTTTTATAAGGGAGGAGAGGAGCATCTTTGGAAAAACCCAAAATATTATTTTATAATAAAGTCATATTCGGTTTATAATAGCTCCAAAATGATTTATTTCCAAGATAAAGTAGGTATGGGTCAAAATACTCTAAATAAAAATATTTTCGATATGTTTGGGTCGTTATATTAACCTTATCTTTTGGTTTTAACTCTTAGTAAATTACATTGACATTTACCATGTCACTTTTTATTTTTATATTATATAGTTAATAGACTTACCATATACATCCAAGAGTCCCCCTACTGGTCCATTAATGATCCACATATCATGATACAAGTATCTTGGCCGAACCATAGATTTTTAGAAATATAATAACAATTAATAATATAATATTTGTTTTAAAAACTATTTTATGTCAATTTTGACACTATTTGGTAATTGATTTTTGTGAAAATCATAACAGCATGAATAGTTCTAAAAAAGTTAATTAAAACAATATTAACATGTCATATTAACCTAGAAAATTAGTGTAATTCATAAAAAGTTTCAAATTAAATTTATTTGAGTATTTATAACATCAATTATGTTAATTTTTCATTAATAAGTTCATTACTACATCATCGTTGTGTCATAAATAAATTAAACTATTTAAGGTCTAAAAATTATAAATAAAATACCATTATGTAGGAAATATTTTTAGATTACTAATTAATAATTATAGTCAAATATATTTAATTTATAACCCTATATTAAAAATGATTTATTTATTAAACAAACTATTTTAACCCTTCTTTAAATAAATTAAAAATAAATGTCCTAATCTAATCCAAGTGGACTTAAATGGTCATATTTTATTCCTAGGGTTGTTTTTGGTCTAATTACGCTTATCCAATATAATTAGGACATGTTTTAGGGTAATTATAATATCATTTTTACCCTTAATTACCCAATTTACTTTTAACCGTGGTAAATAAAAGTTAAAAGTTACTATTCACCAAAAATTATTTTCATCTCATTGAACCAAATTTTAGTCATTGATATTAACTGTGTCTCTAGGATTTTCAAAATTACCCTCACAAAAGCGGTAAAACTATGTTTTATGTGAATTTCCAAATTTTCATTGGAGGTGGGTAAAAGACGGTGAAAAGTTCAATAAAATTTTTATATATCTAAAATTACTATAAAATGACTCTAATGAATTTAATTTAACTTATATAGGTATTATGTATCAATTTTGACCTAAAATAAATTTAAATAAAATAAATAATTATTTAAATAAAAAGTTGGGTTTTAAATAGTAACCCAATGTTTTCACTATTCATCAAAAATTGAATGTTTTCAGAAAAATACCAAAAATTCACCCAAGGATAATTTTGATATTCCGAATCCAAAAATGATGTTTATTTTGAAAGATAAAATTTATAAGATTTTAAAAAGTGGGTATTACTATCCATAACAGCTATTTTATATAATATTTTAATAACATATCATTGTTTATTGAAACTCGGTATTGCGTACAACACACACTATCGTGGAAGGTCACGATTGCGTGTAATGAAAGCCATGTCAGGGATGCATGTAGTTCAAGTTCCTTTTGGTGTAGCGTATAACACAAGACATTAATGAAATTAAGAAGAATATTTTTCATAAAATCTCGTGGTGTTATAATGATTTACCATTTATAATTATTCTTATGTTCCATATAATTATAAGATTAGATTATCTAACAATTATTTATTTTTCAAATTATTTCTATGCATATATTTATATTATTTACCATATATATTTAAACTTATCATCCACTAATGTATTGAATTAATAATTATAATTTTTAAATTTGAATATATTTGTTTTATACATTAAAATTTTGTTACATTAAATGTATGGATTATTTCACATATACATAAAATAGGATTATCTAGATATATTTTCTTCTTAAAATTATTTCCATGAATATATTTTTATGATTTATCATTTGTATTTTATCTTATCTTTTATTATTGTATAGAATTTATAAATATAATTTTTAAATATGAATATATTTGTTTTATATTTAAAAATTATGTTTCTTACAAATTAAGGAATATTTCATATATATATAAAAATAGATTATCATAAAAAGATATTTATTTCTGATATTTGTTATATGTAATAATGGGTCGATGTTGGATTATGGAATATTGAATGAGTGATCAATATGATGAAGGTGTTGATTATTTTTTTGAATTTTATAAATGAAATGTTCTAGACAAGGACATGTTTTTCTGTCCATACCTATAATGTTTAAATATAATGAAGTTTAAATATATAGAGATCAAATAGAATTTAATTTTTCCAGGTTTTAATATAAGATACAACCCATTGTTGTGGAATAGTGAATCTTGATAAAATATCATATAAATTAATTATGATTCTTTGGAATATGGTTACTGAAATGAAATTGAATAAATTATTGTTGATATTGAAGTAGAGGAATTTATGAAAGAAACAAAAATTGAGCCTATATATGGTGATATTGGAAAACCAACGTAACTTTATTTTATGGATTTTATTGTGTTATAATCAGTGTTAATATTTATTTACATGAAGGAGAAATATAGTTGGAGTGAAAAATGTTTTACTAGTTTGTTTCAAATATTCAATGATATTCTTCCTAAAGACAATGATTGTCTTCATTCACATTATAAAGTGAAGAAAATACAATTCCTAATGGGAATAGGGTACATAAAAAGAATGGTTGTACGAATGGTTGTGTGACATATAGGAAGTAATATGAATTTATTTCAGAGAGTCCAAAATGTGGGATTTCACTGTATAATTTAATATAAAATAATGGGTTTATTTAAAGGTTACAGAGAAACTTTCCACGATATGTTATTATATTCCTAAAATTCCTCATTGGAATCATTTATTATCTAATTAACATGATGAAAAAGGTTATTATGGCATACTGATTAGTGGGTATATGATGGATAAATACATCATCTCATTGTTTTCCTGTAATAGATGAAATTTGATCCCCAATTTCATACAATCGAAAATGATGTTAGAAATCTCACACATGGAATTTTCATGGATGAAATAAATCAAGATTCAAGCCTTAGTATCTCACATAGTTCATGTCCCATTTTATTGTAAATTTATAACTTATATCCTGAATTTTGAATGAAGAATATATATTTCATGATGAGTTATGTGATCTTTAGACCAAAACAACTCAAAAATGATATTGATGTTTTACTGTCACCATTAGTTTATGACTTGAAACCCATATGGTAGGATGGAATTAGGTTTTATTTTTCATAAAAAATGAGTTATTATAATGTTCAGGAAATGATTATGTTCCCTATAAATGAATTCCTAGAATATAGAAATTTTTTTGGATATAGTGTTAAGGGTCACAAAGTGTGTCCAATTTGTGAAAAATAGACTTCATAGTATCAATTTTGTCATGGGAGAAAAATACTATACATGGTTTATCGATAGTTTTTGTATATGGAACACTTTTATAGAAGATTAAAAAATAAATTAAATGAGTCACAATAATATGATATTTCCCCAAATCATATATCCATTAATAAGAATTTAAAGTGGCTGCAAAAACATGATGTGACATTTGGAAAGACACATAAGTCTGGTAATGATAGAAATATTTGAACAAAATAGTAAAAATTTTGAGCTAATATATTTGTGATATCATGACGTAAAATATAACATTGATTTCATGCATTTAGAGAAAAAAAATCTGTGATAGGATTACTGGAATGTTATTAGATAATAAAAGAATGAATATAGATGGGATGAATGAATGATTGGAATTTAATTCAATGAGAATAATTTTAGATTTATTTTACATTGCTCAAAGATGGTGAAATTTTCTTCCCCAAGAATGACATACATTATCCAATATAGGGAAGATTATATTTATTTAGTGACTTCATGATATCAATGTGTCGTAGGGTTATTCATTAAATATAAAATTTATGTGATTTTATTGTATTTTATGTTAATAGGTAAGAAATATCATAACTGTCACATCATGATGAAACAACTTATATGAGTCTCATTATGCGGAATATTACCCATTAGTCCAGTTCATGTCACTCTTTCAAAAAAAAATATATTACCCATCAGTGTCAAAAATAATATCATGAAGGTGTGTTATTTTTTCAATTAAATTTTTTATATGGTGATTAATACCAATTCATTAAAAAAATTTAAATGTATATATTTATATTATTATTTAATTGGAATGCATCTTCCTCCATGTTTTTTTGATATAATGGTCCATTTAATAGTTCATTTTTTTGAGAAATAGTCTTTTATAGACCAGTATATCTATGTTTAATGAATCCTTTTGAAAGGAATGTGAATATATTAAAGGGGTATGTTATGAATCCATATCGACTTGTTGCCTCCATTATTGAAGAGTAATTTTCTGAGGAGGTTGTAGTGTTTTTTACAAGATACATGCATTTGGTAGAGCACATAGGTTTGCCTCATTCATTCCATGAACGAGTTAATTATTGGGGAAATGGGATTCATGGATTGAAATCATATATTTGATAGGTGAATGAATAAATAAGTTATATTTATAAATCTTGAATACCCTATATGATTCTCAACAATATTTATCAATTCTTATTAATGTTTTGAACCTATGTCATTCAATATACAAAAAAAATTGTTTTTGAAAGGGTATGAAAAAACATTTTCATCGTTGTTAAAAAAGAAAATCAATGTTAGATATAATGAATCCAAAAAATTAAGATGATTGGTGGGAGGTCCATGTTTAAATGTGATAACATGAATTAGGTATGATATTAATGGTTATACATATCATAAATAAGATCAGAAAAATAGAAGTATAGTTCAAAACAATAGTGCATTGGAGTTCGCAGAAGTATTGATAATTTCGAGATATAATGTGGAAATCCTAGTTTATGCATCATGTGAATATTATAGATTAATTGAAGAAATATTAGAGGTTTATTAAAGTTAATTTAATGTCATGATGTTTAACTATAGATGGTTTATCAGTAACAACTGTGTCAGAAATGATGAATTTGGAATGGTACTTATGAATCTGAATAGATTGTAAGACACAACTGATCCTTTTATAATGGAAACACATGAAAAACAAATTTTATATGTTAATGATCAATCCGATATGTATCGATCTACTATTTTACAAGTAAAACAACAAAATGATAGTAATAATCAACTTTATTAAGATGATTATTTATGTGAGATTATTACTTTCATTGAATGATTAACAGATAATAATGATGATCACATCATAGACCTCATCCGTGGTAAAATAAATGATCATAGAAAAAGAATTTTTGAGACCATACTTTAATAAATTTATAATATTATAGGTCGTATATGTTTATTTTACATTTACATTTAAAAATTTCATAAAATGTTATATATTTTAAATTTTTTCTGTATTAAAACATTTATTAACACAAAGAATTTTTTTATTAGTTTTAGTTTTTTTAAATTACTATTTTTACCATTAAACAACTAATATATGTATTTTATTTCATAAAGTACAATTATTTTTAATATAATATGTTAAAATAATAATAATTGTATATTGAGAAAAATTTTAATTTTTGTGAAATGTAATTATTTATTGTGTTGGACGATATTTAATATTTTTACACCAATTTTTTATTTTATTTAATTAATTTACATGAAATTTCATATATCATTATTGTTGAAAGAATTTTAGTTAACTATAAAAAATATGAATAATAACGTTTTAAGTTTAAGTTTAATGTTGTGTTTCATGAATGTTTATTATTTATTTACATTAGTATTGTAATTGTTGAATTTTTATATTGGTGTACTGATTTTTTATTGCATATATTTAAAGAATAATGTATGATAAATTAGATTATCAAACATATAATTATAGAGATGAGCATATAATACCTCTGAAAAGGAACATGCACATACTCTTCATGATGTTCTGCATCCTTAATTATAATAGTCATATACTCCCATAGATCCAAAAAATAGTTCGATGTTTTGTAAACTTGGAAGAACACATTTACTAAAAAATATTAATTTCCCAGTGCCCATATAAGAGGATAGTGGTAGAATTTGACGATAATGATAATACAAGTTGTCCTAATGAAAAAATTCAAGTATTTTTCATTATTTTAGTGTATAATAAAATTCATCATTTTGATTAATGATTGGAGGTGTGTTGATAGTGTAACACTATCTCAGTTGTGGGATACCATTATGGTAAAATCAATTGTTATTATGTTACTAAAATAGCAATATTTGTAGTAATTTATGTTTTTTATTCTTTATTAGATGGAATATGTCATACATGATACTCGCGATTTCTGTATAGTATGTTATTATTGGATACTAGGAGATGGATGCATTTTAATTCAACCATTACATTTGATTTCATTATTTTACATAGGAAACAATATAATCTATGTGATATATATTATTTTTTAATGGAATAAATGTTCAATGAATTTATTTAATTTAGACAACAAGTAATGTTTTTTGTAAGGGAAAAGTAATAATTTATGTTTTTTTATATTAATGATTTTATTAATGATTTATTATTTTTAATTTTCATTATTCATTTAGATCTCAAAAAAGATTAAATTATTAAATGTATGAACCCATACATATCCATACGAAATACTATGAATAAAAAATTGTCATATTAATTCCAATATAAGGACTACATGAACACCTCAAATGGTCCAAAATGACTATATAGTAACATATGATAGAAATTTATTTCCTACTAATGTATGTTCTCTTGATAGGATATTATTCCTACATGTATGAGATTCCACAATCACATAAATTCTCCATGCTTCGAAAGAAATTTATTATATATCCCTTAAGAGAAAAATATATTCATCATTATATATATGACATCATATTTTATTTGTTTTTTTATTTAATCATGAACAAATATTATACTATTTCTCTAAATATGAAATCATTTTAATATACTTTTTATGTTAATAATTTATTCAAAATCTCTTCCATTTTATATCCTTTTTTCAAGAGAAACAAATAATTCCTCAAAACACTAGGGAAGTCATTTTTAGGCATGAAAATATTGTATCCTTATTTAGGAAAATTTTGCAGAGATTCTCTGCAAGATTTAAAATTTAATGGATGGGATATCATGCATTAAGGATAATGTATGAATATTTTTTATATATAATGTTATTCCACAAAATTCCTATATTCTTCACCACAATCAAATTTTTCTCATTTTATTCTATCATTAGACACTTAATCATCATAAAAATAATCTTGAATCATATTCATGATATCAATTTGGGTCTCTTCTTCATAATTATATGGAATTGTCACATATTCTCAGCATATACCTACATCAACGAAATTTTAATGCCTATTTCACATTGTATTATAATGATGCAACTTGATAGTATAAACCCTCACATATAAATCCAAAAAATAATTATTCATGTAATTGGTAAATAATTTTTTCTCATTTAACTCATACTCATTATCAATTAATTGATAAATTATATTCTATAACATATTCAAGAATTAATAATTACTATATGTAATATACATGATCTTCTTACTAGGCCTCAATATTTAATTTCCAAGAATTCATCATTGATGTTATCATAGGGAAACCCAATCACTTATAATAACTAAAGTTGTTGGTTTTCTAGTACACGATTATCTATAGTGGATTTGAGTAACTTCTCTATAACTATTGAATTTGTTTAATAATATTTTCCCCATGAATAAATTGTTTTTTATGCTTATTCAAATATTATAAACAATATACGTTGTGTCGAATAATGTCGTAGTTTTAGACATAGAATAATTTTTATGTTTATTTAACATAAAATAATATAATTATAAATTATCTAGCCTATAAATAAATTATTATTAACTATTGAAGAACCCCTAAGAGTTTAAAATCATATGCGTTGTTGGGTCTCTTGTTCATCTATCATGTCACGATTAATTTAATAACTAATTCATCATTTTCTTTGTTATTATCCTACAGTTCATATGTTCCTGAGAGAGAATTCACATGTATTATTCATATGTGGTTGTTATTATTTATAAAAATATATAATATTCACATTAAATAAATTTTTGAATGTTTTACAAAGTTTAGATAGAAATTTTATAAATTTTAACATTTTTTATACTTATCTTAATTGTTTTTAATTTTTTTTTATTATTCAAAATAGTAATATTCCCTATGGTATATAAATATATAAATTATGGGGACTTTGGTTGAATAAAGATTATGTGATTAACCTAATCAAATCTCAAGGTTGTGTCAGCCCTCATGTTTAGTTAGGCCACATTATAGGTCATTGGGTGATGATTATGTTAATAACCAATCAGTCATTTTTTATGTTATTAACCATATGATCAAATATTCATGGGAATAGATATAGTTATAGTATCTAGATATGGTTTTCCTTTATCAAGAACCCATAAAATCATTACAGCACAAAAAATTTAATAATTTTTACATGTGTTTAGACTTATCTCAATGGTATTCACTAATGTTATAGAGTTATATTTTAATATTCCTATATATATATATAAAAATTAGTTAGTGTGAGTTTGGTGGAGTATAATGAATGTGATGAACTGATGAAGGTCCCATTAGAGTGTTAAACAAGGTGCATTTTAGAGTTGGTGTTCTAGAACAATCTATTTTTATTATGGATTACATGTAAATTTTATGAATTGAATATTAATAAAATACTCATAATACGTTTTGTTAATTATTTTTAATTTATTTTAATTAATAATGTCAAAGAGTATATTTCACATTTGGAAGGTCATGGATGTTTATTTACATGATGGGAACATTGAAATTCCATATATATATATTCATAAATATAGTTAAATGGTTTGATAAAAATCTATTATAGGTAAACAATTATTCAACATCCACATGCGAGAAGAAATATGTGGATAAGATATATTCATAAGAAGTTCATAGTTGTAAATCTATGACATGGGAGATTGTTAGAACATTCCCACTAAAAGGAATTATCCATTTTTTGTGTAATAAATTACTCTTATATTTTAGCATGTGTTTTAGTCATTATACTTTATTAATATGATTAATTCATGTTATAACTTTCACACTTTGATGTATTTCAAAAACAATGATGTTATAGATCATGGTGTTGTTAATGAATTTGTGTGTTTCAAAAAATGAATACATATTAATGGACTAGTCAAATAAGGACTAGTCTACACCATCATAATAGAAATTGATATCCCATACCTTTGATTAAAATTTGTGATGTACCAAACCCAATTCAGACATACATAACTAAACTCGGTTGGCCACAATGTGTTAATTTCACATCCCAATACTTCATAGGCTGCCAATTAGCATTTAGAGTCTAAGGAGGTATGGTGGGGAGACAATAACCTCATTATCAATGTTGAAAACAATGTTTAATATAATAGTTGTATAAATTACATATTAATGGTTATAGTGGAAGTGAATCATATAGAGGAATATAAATAGAAAAATCATTATCCAAAATCATATACCAAATATGATGTCACAAAATTTATATAAAAAATTATAATTAGGGAACATGGGAGAATGTATAAAAAATTATAAAAAATCAACAACAAAAAAGATCACTAGTATCATGATAACTATCTTGGTCCTCTATTCACATCATCAATCATAGTACAAACTGTTATTTTTCAACATCTGGGTTATTCCGATGTTCTTAACTAGATCAATAAAGGCTATTATCATACCAAACATAATCATTATTTTGGTGTTTGTAAAACTCAACATTCCACAACCAACATTTTCTATAAAGAATCCATCTTGTGTGAATATATATAAAAGCATTTTAGTATAAAAATGAATGATGGAGTAATATAATGAGATGGTATGATAAAATATTTTCATGAAAAAGGTAATTCCCATGTGTGGCCTTTTTGAAACCTCCACACATGGTACCACATTCCCCATGAAGATGTCACTACCTTGAGGTAGATCCCCGGTAGGGGAAGGAGTCGTTGCCATCCGAGATGGCAGAGCATCTCGGAGGGCAACACCTCAATCAACAATGGTATTATATAATCCATTATAATTGAATAATATTTCACAGGGTATGTTTATTCACGTGTTAATACTATATTACAATAATAAAATTAGTATAATGAACTGATTTTAATATGAAAAATATATCATGGTATCAGATATATGTGGTAAAGCAACACAGATCAAATGTCATGTTTTTCTCTTCGAATCCATGGAAATCCTCCAAGGTAATCCTAGTAATGTGATTATGGAATACCAATGAGGTAATATAAGGTTTTAGTTACATTATGACATTAAGTTATATCCACATACCTAATCCAAGGCATCCAAATTACATAATATGTAATTTGGTTGTCGATGCCACCTCGTGATATACCCCCATCTTATATATAGTATGGTATCTATTTTCTATTCAACACTAAATTATCAATAATTGATTCCATAATTCATTATCCATCATTAATCATGTTATATAATTAATCAAGGGAAACATTAATGTTGATTTAATTTAGAAAAACATTTATATAAATAAGAATAATGAAAGATATTATTCATCCTATTTTATAATTCTCATTTAGTTTATTTCATTACCATTTTAATTTTATAATAATAATGGGGTAATATAGTTATCCAATAATTTAACATCCTATTTAATTCATTTATAGATCCCACTATCTTGTGGAATGTTCCACACACTGAATATGGTGGCTTAGTTAGAAGAATTTATTTTAATTAACCCCATTGCGTGGTTCAAGATGTGGTCAGAAACCTGAATCCATGTCACTGAGGATATGGTACATCATGTAATAGTTTAGAAAAACTAATTTAATGTATTACTTATTTTTTAAGCAATGTGTGGAAGGTCTAGCCTATAGTTCAATAATGACCAATTATAGACATCATGATTTTTGGGAGAAGGTATATACCACAAGCATTAAAGTCATAATAGAATACACATAAAGTACCATGATCAAATTTGGTTTTTCATTTAGAAATATGATAATATAGACAAAAAATAAGTAAAACAGTCAATATTAGATCACATGGAAATAGAATCCGTAATAGAAATATAAAATGATAAATTAAAAAAAAGAATCATCGCCTTAAGAATGGGGGTCCAAAAAGATGGATATATTTTGAGTCATGTTTTTTATGTATGAGAAGTACAAAATCAGAAGACATAATAATGAGAATATATCATCATAAGGTTGTTGTGCGTAAAAGAAAAAGGAAAAGGTGGTGTAAGAACCTAGATCGCTATTTTAGGTATGGATCATTATTTGGGGTTATCTTTGAGGAAAAAAAATGATTTGGAAATTTTTTAACTACACACCATGTACTCTTATGTACATAACATGTACTAGATTGATGTGCATAATTGTGTATTGGATCTGTAATGAACGAGTACATGGATATGTAGGTGACACGATTGACCACATAAATCTAGGGCCAATTGAGGCTTGTACATGACATGAACATTAAGCGAACACACCGTTTAATTTTTATTTTATTTCATTAATCAGACCAAGGTTGCGTCAAATATCGAGAAGCATATTCTTCTTCCCATGTCTCTTACAAGAGAGAAATGTATGGCAGAAAATCATTGAGATCCTCTCGTTCCTCCATCTGATCTCCAATTGAGATGTCACTGGGTGAGTTGGATTCCCACCATTTAGTTATCTCTTTTCTTTGAACCCATCTTCCCAATTTCTTATCTCTCATAATTTTTGCATGGTTGACGATTTTGACCATTTGTAGATCTATGACATTCTAGGGGGATTAAATGGACTTTGTTCGAGAGTGCCCACTATACCACATCGAGGTAGGTGGTTTGTTCCTTTATTGATTGTATTTGGATTATATGTATAATTTGTCAAATACCCCTATTTTGAGAATTGTGTATTTGGATTTTGACCATGTTTAATACGTTCTATGGTTTGGTTGTTTGATTAATGGGTTTTTCCTAGGCATATAATTTTATACCATTATTTATGGGACACCCCATGGGTGTATTCCCCTATTTGACTATTATTATATGTTTATCCAAGGTTTTCTAAGAGTAATACTATGTATTCCATGCATTGTGTTTTTATGATAGAGTTTATTGGTTATATGTGATGCATGTTTCTATGATTTGATTAATGCTTATCCATGTAATAATTGGAATTATCTATAGAGCCTTTAATGAATGTTGTATGTGTGCAGATATTCCTTAGACCATAAGATCCTTAGACCTGGAAAACATTGGGGGTTTACATTATTATTTACAAAGGACCTAGAGAGTATTGGTGTAGATTTTTCCCAAGTGGGTATTGACCATGAGAGCTACCCAGAATTCATTTATGATTATAAATGCCATAATAGTTCATGGGGTATTGGCTGTGAGAGATACCCAAAAGTTATGTATAATTTTATTCCATGTGGACCTATGAGTATTGAACTTGAGTGATAACTAGGTGGTCGTTAGTTTTTGATTATTGCTATGTTAAAACAAAGGGTGTAGACCATGAGAGATTTCCCAGAGGGTTGTTTATGAATGATTTAATGATTGTGATGAGTCTGCAATCTAGAGCACAATCTTGGACTAAGTTTTACTTGGTTATTTAGATGGTCTCTTGAGACATCTATTTTTTTATTACAAAGAGACATATAGAGATTAAAATAGATATCAAAATTCATTATTAAACTATTTAATAATTATTATATATGAATTAATGTAATTCGAAACTATATGAATGTTTAATTATGAGTACTTCATAGTTTATTCATTAATTTTTCATATTTTGTACTATATATATTCATTAATATTTAGGAATAGATCATATGGTGGTTTCCTACTATGATTAATCTCACACCCTATTAGGTCATGATTTTGAACACATATAGATTACATGGTTGCAGATTTAGATAAGGGGAAGAACCCTTCTTTATCAGGTACTTGATTGTTGTTGGAGTAAGAGAACATGGGACCAAGATAAACCTTGTGATCCTATTGGAGTTTACTATTTTTTGTAAATTGGTTTTATTTTTGTATTACATGCAATGTGACTTGTTTTTATGATTTCCTAGATACTTGTGAGAGTCTTCATTTATTTATATTTGTTACAAATGTTTATACAATCAGTCTTCTAATGTTTTCATCATTTGAATCATATTACTACATCCATGATAGATTATTTTTTTTTATTCCTCAATGTATAATTTTCCAATGAAGACATAGTTTCCCCACTATCAGACTTTGGCCATTATTGCTAGTCGAAAGCCTCTACCGTTTGTGGAAATTCGTTGCTGGTCATGTGGCCAAACGGGTTTAGGAAAACATTCGGCGACACCTGGAAATGGGTCATTACAATGTGGTATAAACGAAATTAATTTATTATTTAACATACTCTTTGGATCCTATAGAAAGTTATTGAAAGGTATAGGTTGTTTGTAATAAGTTATGCAAGATAGTACCAAACATGTGTACAATGACAAGCCATGTTACCTTGAATCATTCTATTTATGTGGTTTTTCAATTGATATAGATTATTTGATTTCACCGTTTGGTGATTCACTACTATTGTTCTCTTATCAATGATATTGTAGTGGTTCTATTTTTGTTGCAACCCGAAAATAAGAGAGGATTACACCTCATGCATCATATAGGAACATGGTTAAGAGAACTGGTCATGCATTCTTATCATTCTATTTAGGATGCATTACTAATTTCATGCTTTTTTGACAGATTTTATTCTAGATATGCATGTTATTATGTTAGAAACATTGATAGAATGACTTCTTTTTTGATTGGGTATTGGGACAAATAATGTTTCATCTGGATGGATGCCAAACATTGGTCCTTGAGGTGTTACGAGCCCTATTGGATTGGAATTTTATAGATCATGTTGAAAATTAATTGAATTTTGTCAAGTTGTAATGTGAATAAAGATTCCAAGAATTTATTTGGGGGAGTATGGGATCACCTGGGATGGAATTTGTCATGCATTGGACAAAATTATAAGTTTTTATGCATTATGGAGAAGTTATAGAGTCTTTCTGTCTGAAAAAACAGATAACATGGAGTGTGGTGTTATAAACACACACCATGTGTTCTTATATTGTAGAATAAACAAGTTTTCTTAAAGATATACCATGTAATATATGTACATGACATTTAGTTTTCATCCATGTGAATTACTGTGTGAACATACACATGGGTTTGGGAATGATAGGTTTACATATCGTGTCCCATTCTTACACACTATGCAGAGTCATCCGTGTCCCCGACCATGTGACCAACGACACGGGTCGAAGAGACGTAAGTAGTACATGTCGTGTCTTGGGTTAACAAACGATGTAGTATTTTCACTGGCAGAAAACAGAGGGTTTATCCATGTAGAAGTACATGGGACGGAGAGAAAAAAAATTAATGTACACTTTGTGTCCTAATAAAAACATGCAGTGTGTAGGGGTGTTACATGGCCAGGTTTAGCAATGTTACAAGACCAAGTAAGGCTTAGAGGGAACATGTCGTGTGATTGTAATACACGATGTGTAGATATTTTTTATAAACCATTAATGTTTTTACTCTTGTATTATTTTCATGCACTTCAATGTTTCAGTCCTTGATAGTCTTAAACTGAGGTGTGCGCTTGACCTTGCATAGTCATGCCACCAAGACATCATTTGATTGTGCGAATGGTACAAGGCACTGAAAAGGCATTATAAAGGAGATATCAGGAACTACCAGTAGATCCTCCCATCATGCTCATATTGGAACCATAAATTATACCAGACATAGGGGTTTAGTCACAGTTCCATGTGGGCTTTATTGGGATCATGTAGACCTTCCAAGGAGAAGCACAACATTCATCAATCATGACATAGTTAACCAGGGTGTTCCAGTAGTAGCATCCTCCAACCTTTTTAGGGGATGGAGGACCACTGGTTGCAGAGTCATGGTTGGAGTCCATGCTTTCTATCTTTGAGCGTCTAGAAATTCCTTCAGAGAATAGGGTGAATCATGTGAATTAAATGCTATGGGATTCTGTAAAGAGAAGGTGGCACATTATCACATAGGAATGAAATCATCGGGATATGGCCTTGGGAGAGTTTCAGAGGGCCTTCTATAAAAATTTATATGCCGAGATTTTAGAGGCTGATCGATCCAGAGAGTTCATGCATTTGAGATACACACTCATTCAGTGATGGAGTACTCTTCTCATTTTATATAAGTTCAAAAATTCACACCTATTCTGGGATTTGACGTGTTACCACATGCTTGGATGATTAATGATGGTATTAGGTATGAAATCTAATTGCAGTTGAATATCTTTAGGATGAAATCAGGGATGATTATAGTGAATTAGGCACTGATTTCATAGCACAATATGAGGGAGTTGCGAGCAATGATCCATGGTGGTTCAACAAATAGGGCTAGTACTCCATCATCTATTAGGAGGAATCACCTCATGGATCCTTTATGTGGTGATTCTAGTAGCAAGGATATATCTACAGGTAGCCAAGTCAGGTACCACCGATATAGGATGAGTGGGAACACGATACCTCAATGCCCGAGAGACCTCATTGACAGTTGAGATCCCAACAAGATGGGTAATCTTCAACATTTTATATGGTTCTTCTCACCCGTTTCCAATGAGATTAGATCACTTATGAATCCACGTTCTGGTGTAAGACCACTATTTTCTCCTCAGTTAGGGAAGTGGAGTTTATCAAGACGTTCAGACTTTGGAGGTGGTTGTGGTCGTGGTAGGCATATGACATGCTTTTTGTGACATCAGAGTGGATCAGCTCAGGGTATTCAGGCAAGGGTTCAGGGCCATGAAATAGATCTGATTATTACAGTGGAATGGACATAGAAGGAGTAGGATCTTGGATCCTCTACCATTATTGGTCCGATTTTAGTTTCCTCAATTTCAAAATATGCTGTTTTGATACAGAGGCTTTCCATTATTTCATATTTTTTGCTGTTATGGAGATCCATAGGCTCTGTATCATCACTTATAAGGATTTTATGATTCTAGACACTCTTTTAGGAATTAGAATGATTTTTTTACATCAGTGAAAGTACTTCCCTCTTGAGGTTGGATGATGTGATATCTTATCTGATCTTTATATCATAGAGATGACATTATTTGATGTCATTATTGGAATGGAATGATTCATCACTTTATAGGAAATTATTGACTAATATAACCATAGGGTGAGTTTCGTGTAACCAAAGGGTGGGTCGTTTCAACACAAGGGTTAATCTGATGTTCATTTCACTAGATCAGGACCTGATCATCATGGGTTGGTAGAAATTATTGATCATATTTCAAGTTTATATCAGGATGTCCAAGGGTCATTATTGATAGAGTATCCATTAGTGGTGTATCATTTTAGAGGTGACTTTCATGATTAATTTTTTGGTTCACCTCTATAGTGAGAGGACGATTTCTTAGTTTATCTTGTTATAGGAGTGGAACTAGTGTCCATTCCACCATATAAGATGGCTACAATAGAGTTATATGGGATCAAGAGGAAATTAGAGGACTTGTAGGAAAAGGGTTTTACACCAACCAGTGCATCTCCCTGGGGTTTGCCTATCCTTTTTTCCAAAAGGTCATATTATACCCTTAAACATTGTGTAGATTATCCAAAGCAGAACCAGTTGATGACTAAGAACCAATATCCATTCTTTAGGATTTTTGATTTTTTTTATAATCATAGAGAATCCCGGGTGTCTTCAAATATTGATTTAAGATTCAATTATCATTAGCTCCATGTTATATCATTATATAAACCTCTTAAATCCTTTCAGATGAAGTATACTCTATACGAGTATGTTGTTATATTGTTTGATTTCATGAATGCACGTATTTTTTTCATGGAACTGATGAACTCATTGTTCCATACTTGCATGTATTATTTTGTGGTACTCTTCGTGGTGGATATCTCAGGGTACTCTCACACTCAACCTGACCATGTCACCCACCATGAGATCATATTGAGAACACTGAGAAGGGAATTAGTTATATGACAAAATATCAAAATGCAAACCTTGGATGGAGCAGATTTACTTATTGGGTCATGTTATCTCAGAGAAAAGAGTATCAGTAGACGTAGAGAAAATGAGAGCAATATTTTCTTAGGGGCATACAAATAATATATTTGATGTATATAGTTCTCCAGGGTTGTTTGGTTAATAAATACACATTATACAATAATTTTTATTCACCTCAGAACCACTGATGGTCCTAACTAAGATGGTTGAAAATTAATTTTGGATAGATTCCTATGATTTAGTAGTGTAGGAGATGATAGGGATATTTAATTCGACACCAATATTGATTTTTATAGAGGTAGGAAAGAGGTACACTTTTATACTGTGATGTATTAGGTATCAGGCAGGGAGCAGTGCTTATGCAAATAGAAGGAGTCATTACATGCAGGTCTCGACAGTTGAGGCCACATGGAATGAATTACATGATGCAAAATCTCGTGTTGGCTGTAGTTTTTTCTTCTTTTTTCCAATGGAGAAATTATATTTTGGGAGGGAATTTTGTGGTTTTCATTGATCAAAATATGCTCAAGTATATATTTACTCATCATGATCTAAATTTGACACAACCAAGGTGGGTAGAGTACCATCATTCTATTGACATTGAACTCTTCTATACGCCTGGGAAGGGAAAAGCGTTGGCTGATGCGTTGATCATGAGGACTCATATACATGATGTTCAAGAGGCTATAAGTGAGTAAAACCTTATGTCTCTGTTCTCTAATATAAATTTGGAGGTGCATGATAGATAGGGGAAGACATTTCTTTCTTCTATAACTGTTACTTATACCATTATTGAGTGAATGAAGGTGATATAGTTACTAGATTCTGAAGGCCTAGACTTATGGGAGATTTTTTTAGTCAAGGACTATAATACATGGTGGATTTGATAAGAGGATGAGGTATTGTGTTTAAAAGGGTGAATATGTGTTTCAGTAGACTAACACGATGAACTTTTGTGATATTTTCATTTATCAGTTTGGGAATTTCTTCCAGGCATACCCAAGAGGTATCAAGATCTACACCAACAGTATTGGTGGCCTGGTATGAAGAGGGATGTTAATAGTTTTTTATGACATGTTACACCTATTATAAGGTGAAGTAAGAGCATCAATGACCAGCATAGCATTTGAAGTAGTTTCCCATTCCTGAGTGGTAGTGGAATGATGTCACTAATGGAAATCTGACTTTTCCCAATGCTTCTATTCCAACAGTTTGTAAATACCGTTGGTATAGGTCCCCTTTCCCAACGGTTTGGCCAAACAATTGGGAAATCCAACTTTGAGGCCATCTTTCCCAACAGTTTTCCAAAATCATTGGGAAAAGTCCACTTTGTGGCCACTTTTCCCAATGGTTTGGCCAAACCGTTGGGATATGCATACCCTTTCCAAACGGTTTTGGAAAACCATTGGGAAAAGTCCTCTTTGTGGACACCTTTCACAACGGTTTGGCCAAACCATTGGGAAAGGTCACCAAAATATCAACCATCCACCCAGATATGAATCCAGAATCAGGAACAATACCCACGGTTGTCAAAACCATTGGTATAGGTCAATAACAATGGTTTTGACAACTGTTGGTATATGTCCTTTGAACTTTTTTAAGATCTTATTACCATGAACATTATATAAATCAAAATTTAAAATAATTATGACAATACATATATATATTTATGTAATTATGTTCAAAAAAGTCATTTTGGGTTGGTGGTTAAGTCATTCAATGATAAACAGGGGGTCCTGGGATCAAATCCCAACAAATGTTTTTTTTGAAATACATATACCAACGATTCCATAACCGTTGGTATAGATTTTAATATCACTTATACCAACGGTTTCCAAAACCATTGGGATAGGTTTATACCAATGGTTTTCCCAAAATTGTTGGTATAGACCTATCCCAACTGCTTCCTTGGCAACGGTTCTCCAAACTGTTGGTATAGGCTATACCAACGTTTTGGAGGCTTATACAAACGGTTCCAAAACATTGTTATAGGTTATTTTTCCAGTAGTGTGTCATGATGGATTTCATGATGGGTTTACCAAGGTCTCCATGGGGTAATGATTCATTATTAGTTTTTTTAATAACATAAGGATAGTTACATATTTTATTATGATCAAGTAATCCATAAGTGTTGATGATCTTGGAAGGTTTTTCATTCGAGATATTGTAAATTTTTATAGGGGTTTTCATTATATCGTTTCACATAGAGATTCCAGGTCTACTTCTCGGGTCTGGAAGGGACTTCCAAAGACTTTGGGTACATAGGTACTTCTGAGTAAAACTTACCATCCATGGAAAGATGGTTATTATAAGTCCACAATTCACCTTTTGGAGGAAATTATTTGAGCACGTGTCTTGGATTTTAGGGGTTTTTGGGAAATACATATAACCCTAGTGGAATTTTCTGACAATAACAGTTTTCAGGTGATGATTCATTTGGTACCTTTTGAGGATTTTAACAGTAGGCCATGACGATCACCAATACATTGGATGATGGTAGGAGAGGTAGCAATATTGGTACATCATCTTGTCCAGGAGACTAATGCGTAGGTGGAGTTGATTCGGAAGAGAATTTATACTGCACCATTTTGGAAGATAATCATATGTTGATCAATGTAGATGATAAAAAATGTTCATGGTCGAAGATCAATTTTTCTAACATGTCACACTGAGGTTTGGAGAAAGGGGGATTTGGAGACAATGAAAGCTTCCACCAATGATTTGGGACCATTTGAGGTTTTGGAGTGATATGGACCAGTTGTCTATCTGTTGATATTACCTCCGAGGTGCTGGGATATGCACAACGTCTTTTATGTTTATCAGTTGTTCTCGGAGTGGAACTAGTGTCCATTCCACCATATAAGATGGCTACAACAGAGTTATAGGGGATCAAGAGGCAATTAGAGGACTTGTAGGAAAAGGGTTTTATCCCAACCAGTGCATCTCCCTGGGGTTTGCCTATCATTTTTTCCAAAAGGTCATATTATACCCTTAAACATTGTGTAGATTATCCAAAGTAGAACCATTTGATGACTAAGAACTAATATCCATTCTTTAGGTTTTTTGATTTTTTTTGATAATCATAGAGAATATCGGGTGTCTTCAAATATTGATTTAAGATTCAATTATCATTAGCTCCATGTTATATCATTTTATAAACCTCTTAAATCCTTTCAGATGAAGTATACTCTATACGAGTATGTTGTTATATTGTTTGATTTCATGAACGCACAGATTTTTTTCATGGAACTGATGAACTCATTGTTCCATCCTTGCATGTATTATTTTGTTGTACTCTTCATGGTGGATATCTCAGGGTACTCTCACACTCAACCCGACCATGTCACCCACCATGAGATCATATTGAGAACACTGAGATGGGAATTAGTTATATGACAAAATATCAAAATGCAAACCTTTGATGGAGCAGATTTACTTATTGGGTCATGTTATCTCAGAGAAAAGAGTATCAGTAGACATAGAGAAAATGAGAGCAATATTTTATTAGGGGCATACAAATAATATATTTGATGTATATAGTTCTCCAGGGTTTTTTGGTTAATAAATACACATTATATAATAATTTTCATTCTCCTCAGAACCACTGATGGTCCTAACTAAGATGGTTGAAAATTAATTTTGGATAGATTCCTATGATTTAGTAGTATAGGAGATGATAGGGATATTTAATTCAGCACCAATATTGATTTTTACAGAGGAAGGAAAGAGGTACACTTTTATACTGTGATGTATTAGGTATCAGGCTGGGAGCAGTCCTTATGCAAATAGAAGGAGTCATTGCATGCAGGTCCCGACAGTTGAGGCCACATGGAATGAATTACATGATGCAAAATCTCGTGTTGGATGTAGTTTTTTCTGCTTTTTTCCAATGGAGAAATTATATTTTGGGAGGGAATTTTGTGGTTTTCATTGATCAAAATATGCTCAAGTATATATTTACTCATCATGATCTAAATTTGACACAACCAAGGTGGGTAGAGTACCATCATTCTATTGACATTGAACTCTTCTGCACGCCTGGGAAGGGAAAAGCGTTGGCTGATGCGTTGATCATGAGGACTCATATACATGATGTTCAAGAGCCTATAAGTGAGTAAAACCTTATGTCTCTATTCTCTAATATAAATTTGGAGGTGCATGATAGATAGGGGAAGACATTTATTTCTTCTATAACTGTTACTTATACCATTATTGAGTGAATGAAGGTGATATAGTTACTAGATTCTGAAGGCCTAGACTTATGGGAGATTTTTTTAGTCAAGGACCATACTACATGGTGAATTTTATAAGAGGATGAGGTATTGTGTCTAAAAGGGTGAATATGTGTTTCAGTAGTCTAACACGATGAACTTTTGTGATATTTTCATTTATCAGTTTGGGAATTTCTTCCGGGAATACCCAAGAGGTATCAAGATCTACACCAACAGTATTGGTGGCCTAGTATGAAGAGGGATGTTACTAGTTTTTTTATGACATGTTACACCTGTTATAAGGTGAAGTAAGAGCATCAATGACCAGCATAGCATTTGAAGTAGTTTCCCATTCCTGAGTGGTAGTGGAATGATGTCACTAATGGAAATCTGACTTTTCCCAATGCTTCTATACCAACAGTTTGTAAATATCGTTGCTATAGGTCCCCTTTCCCAACGGTTTGGCAAAACCATTGGGAAATCCAACTTTGAGGCCACCTTTCCCAACGGTTTGCCAAAATCATTGGGAAAAGTCCACTTTGTGGCCACCTTTCCGAATGGTTTGTCCAAACCGTTGGGATAGGAATACCCTTTCCAAACAGTTTTGGAAAACCATTGGGAAAAGTCCTCTTTGTGGACACCTTTCACAACGGTTTGGCCAAACCGCTGGGAAAGGACACCAAAATATCAACCTTCCACCCAGATATGAATCCAGAATCAGGAACAATACCCACGGTTGTCAAAACCATTGGTATAGGTCAATATCAATGGTTTTGAAAACTGTTGGTATAGGTTCTTTTAATTTTTATCAGATCTTATTACCAAGAACATTATATAAATCAAAATTTAAAATAATTATGACAATACATATATATATTTATGTAAGTATGTTCACAAAAGTCATTTTGGGTTAGTGGTTAAGTAATTCAATGATAAACAGGGGGTCCTGGGATCAAATCCCAACGAATGTTTTTTTTGAAATACATATACCAACGATTCCATAGCCGTTGGTATAGATTTTAATATCACTTATACCAACGGTTTCCAAAACCATTGGGATAGGTTTATACTAATGGTTTTCCCAAAACTGTTGGTATAGACCTATCCCAACTGCTTCCTTGGCAACGGTTCTCCAAACTGTTGGTATAGGCTATACCAACGTTTTGGAGGCTTATACAAATGGTTCCAAAACGATGGTATAGGTTAGTTTTCCAGAAGTGTGTCGTGATGGATTTCATGATGGGTTTACCAAGGTCTCCATGGGGTAATGATTCATTATTAGTTTTTTTAATAACATAAGGATAATTACATTTTTTTTATGATCGAGGAATCCATAAGTGTTGATGATCTTGGATGGTTTTTCATTCGAGATATTGTAAATTTTTATAGGGGTTATCATTATATCGTTTGACATAGAGATTCCAGGTTTACTTCTCGGGTCTGGCAGGGACTTCCAAAGACTTTGGGTACATAGGTAATTCTGAGTAAAACTTACCATCCATGGAAAGATGGTTGTTATAAGTCCACAATTCACCTTTTGGAGGAAATTATTTGAGCATGTGTCTTGGATTTTAGGAGTTTTTGGGAAATACATATAACCCTAGTGGAATTTTCTGACAATAAGAGTTTTCAGGCGATGATTCATTTGGTACCTTTTGAGGATTTTAACAGTAGGCCATGACGATCACCAATACATTGGATGATGATAGGAGAGGTAGAAATATCAGGACATCATCTTGTCCAGGAGACTGATGCGCAGGTGGAGTTGATTCGGAAGAGAATTTATACTGCACAATTTTGGAAGATAATCTTATGTTGATCAATGTAGATGATAAAAAAAGTTCACGATCAAAGATCAATTTTTCAAACATGTCACACTGAGGTTTGGAGAAAGGGGGATTTGGAGACAATGAAAGCTTCCACCAATGATTTGGGACCATTTGAGGTTTTGGAGTGATTTGGACCAGTTGCCTATCTGTTGATATTACCTCCGAGGTGCTGGGATATGCACAACGTCTTTTATGTTTATCAGTTGTGAAGTTACATTTTTGTCGTGTCTCATGTTTTTTATCCTGAGGAGGTTGATTTAGAGGTGGATGATTCCTTTGAGGAGCACACTATATGGATTGTGGATCAAATCTCAAATGTTTTCATGGGCTAATCTGTTCCTCAGGTAAAAGTGTTATGGTAGCACGAGCAATTACATGATGAGACTTGGGAGAGGAAGGCTGACATTTGGGAACAACGTCCAGAGTGGTATTAATATTTTTCTTCACTACCCTTGGAAGGGAAATTCATGAAAAAATTGATTTAAATGGGGATTTTTTAAGAACCGAAATATTTATTTTAGCCATGGATTTTTATTTCAGGTTGTTTTTTAGGAAAAATGTATATTTAGAAATTGTATGTGTACACTCCAGGCATTCATGCGTACGCTCATGTGTAGTAGGTTTCCACACATAACCATGTATATTCCATGTAATGTCCAAGTACATGGATGTGTAGGTGGCTACGCTGACCACCAAGTGTAGTGTACATTTGAGGCTTGAACATTGTATTTACATTAAATGAACCAACCATGTGCTTTTATTTTAATTTGATTAATTGGACCGAGGTCGCATATAATCTCCAAACTCATCTTCTTCATCTTGTGTCTCGTACATGAGTGTGACATATGACCCAAAATCATTGATTTAACCTTTTTCTTTCGCCTGAGCTCTGATTGAGACACCACCATTTGCATGGGTTTCCCACTGATGAGTTCTTTCTTTTTTAGAGCCTCTATTCCTAATTTCTACACTCTCACATGTTATTCAAGGATTAACTATTTTTATCTTTTAGTAGATCTACAACATTATATGTTGATTAAAGGGATGAAGTTCAAGATTGTTCACCACACCACATCGAGGTTGGTGGTTTGGGCATTTCTTCAATTTACTTTTGATTATATGTTTAATGTGCCAAATACCCATGTTTGTGGTATTACGTATTTTGATTTTGAACTAGTTTAATATCAATTGTGATTTTTTTTGTTTTATTAATGGGTTTTTTCTATGAATATGATTGTAAACCCTTTTTTATCGGACACCCTAAGTTTTTCTTCCCTTGTTTGATAGTTATTTGCCATTTGGGCTATGTTGCCTATGACGCATACTATGTTTTCTAGGAATTGAGTTTTTAGGATAGAGTTGATTGGTTATATGTGATTCATGTATTTATGAAATTATTAAATTTTAGAAATGTAATAGTTTTAATTTCATGTAGATGCTTTAATGAATGTTGAAGGTGTGCTGATCATCCTTTCTCCGTGACAGACTTGTACAAAGAAAAATGGGGGAGGGGGTCTATGTTTATTTACATAAGACTAGAAGAGAATTGGTGTATATTTTGAACCAGGGTGTATTGACGGTGAGAGATACCTAGAGGCCATTTATGATAATTTATTCTATGTTGACTTAGGGGGTATTGACTTTGAGAGATACATGGTACTCCTGTATAAGTTTATTCCAAGTGGACTCATGTGTATTGACATTGAGATATTCCCAGGTGGTCATTATTTTTTGATTAGTTATATGTTAAACCAAAGGGGTTATAATATGAGAGATTTCACATAGGGTTATTTATTAAAGATTTAATGTTTTGACTTGTTTTCCAAGCCAATGCACAAGCCTAGAATCAATTTTACTTGGTGGTTTAGATGGTCTTCTGAAATGTTTGTTGTTTCTATTACACCGAGGGATATAGAAATAAGGATAAATCTTGAGATTCATTATTCCATAGTTTACTATTTATAATTATGAATAAATTTTATTGAAAACTATAGGATTGTTAAATTTTGAGTACTTCTTAGTTTGTTGCTTGGTTTTGAATATTCCTGGCTGCATATATATTCACTGGCAGTTAGGTACTGATATTTTTTTTTGATTTCCTACAAGGATTAATCTCACACCCTATTTGGGTCATGATTTTGGACACAAATAGACTATATGGATGCAGGTATTGATAAGGGAAAGAACTATTCTTTATCAGGTACTTGATTGTTGTTGTAAATGGAGAGCATGGGACCATGATGAGTCTTGCAATGCTGTTGGAGTGTACTATTTTCTTACATTGGTTTTAGTATTGGATTTCTCACATTTTTACTTGTTCGGATTCTTTCCTAGATACTTTTGACATGAATAAATTATATATATATATATATATATATATGTTTCATTTTTTATACTATCAGTATTCAACTGTTTACTTCTATTTTATGATATTACTACTTCAACTATAGATTATTATTGGTTATTCCACTGTGTATACTTTGTAAATAAGGGAATATTTTTCCCACTATCAGACATTGGCCCTCACTTCTAGTCAGCAGCATCTGGAATTTTGGGAAATGACCTTGAGGTCATGTGACCAACCGGGTTTAGGGAACTATTGGGCAGTACTCGAAACCGGGACGTTACAGGTGGGTTAAAGTGTTAAATATTTTAGGCGTAAAATTCATTTTTCCATTTTTAATGGGGAACACTATTTAGCAACAAATTTCTCCAAAATGGTTGATAACAATGCATGGATGAAGAATTATTAACCAGAACCTCAAATGGTTTATTCCCAATATTATAAAAATTCTTTGAAACCAATTATTTTGGAATTATCCAACTCACACACCCTAACACGACCAATGATCAAGAATATTAATAACATTGACCATTCCATGGAACATACACCAATAATTTATTATATGTTTTATTGAGCTTTCTGCTTCCTTCATATTATTAAACCAACCATGACATTCAATTTTCCCAAATTTGATCTGCACAGTTACTAATAACTACGCGCCATCTATTTTCATTTAAATGTTTATCCCAAAAAATTACTCCAAGCCCCCTAACTGAGATTGAGCATTCATAAAACATATATGATATCATTAAAAATTATCAAATTAACAATTCCAAAGTTCTATACTAAAAATTAATATCTTTACCTTATATAATAACTAGAATCTTAAAACCTGGCCTCTATACAACAACTCATCCATTATTTCCCTTCATGGTTGTGGAACAACATCAAATAATTACTCCATCCACATTTCCATTATATCAACATCTCTCCCCTAGTTATATTCATATGAAGAAAATTTTTACAATATAACTTGAAATAGATGAAAAAATATTACTCTTTGTGTCATTGGGTGACATTCAAGGATATGGCCTAGATATTCATCAAAAGAAGCATCAAAATCTAATATAACCATTTATAGAATAAGAATATGAGATATATCAAAATGAAAATGATGTAATTGGTAATGATATAATATGTAATGTTACTCCTTTTATATTTAATAATATGATCTCTATATACAACTAGTCATTATCTATCAAAATCATAAAATGGTCGATGAAATTTTCAACTAGATTCCACATCTTCTGATTTCTTCAATTCCTAGAGAATGTGAAACACAAAAAAAATATGATCCCTAGCCATAAAATCTAAGGGTTTCTGTAGAAATTATCATAAAACTTCTTCCTATAATGAGTGGTATCCGTATAATTCTTGACAACAAGTATTATATCTAATGTGTTTTGAATTATACAAGGACCTATTAACCATTCCCTTGATAGCTATATCCAACAGTGTGATGGATGGAACTAACTACCATATAAGTATTTCTAAGGATTTATTTGTATATTCACGTTAAATCCCTTATTGTAAGTAAACATTGTAGATGGGTTTTATTTTCACCTAGGGCCTCCAAAATTAAGTATCCATATCTATATCATGTCCTCAAACACCTCTATAGTATTCTTGGATTTATTTTCGAACATATGGGGGTCTGTTGTACTCAAATGTACCTATTATCTTAATGAACAAATTAACCCATGTCAAAAACAAAAATAAAACTATGAAACAGTTACTAACATGATGGTATTTAGGATCCACATAAGTTATATAATCTCATATAAATATATAAATCCATGTTAATTAACTAATATGGTCTCCATAATATGTACTAAAGTGTAGAATTCTATTATCCTATAGATAATCACCGATATGATACAAATAACTATATGTGATTTAATAAGTCCTTCATGAAACCCATATTGAAATATTCATATATATACAAAAAAATGGGAGATGCCTATAAAACCCATCCAGATACCTGTTGTTCCACAATAATCTATAGATAGGTGGAACACCAAGTGAGAGAACTTGCAGGCATCATTTTCAACACAGTAAACAAATAGTGGTGGCTTATATCATGATGTGTGTTTGTATTTCTACGATGTACTACCCATTTTAAATCATGAAATTATAACATCAATTTTCCTAATCATTTATAATATCAATGACAAGTCCATTAATATTCAAGATCCCATCCTCATCAATGACCCAACCATGCTGATGTCCCTCAACTATGAATAAAACTTTATGGACAATTCCCCCAAGGTTAATAAGTTGAATCATCATTTATCTATCCATAAGTGATAAGTTGATGATATATAACCCATTGTATACTAGATATTACTCATCTAAATTTTATGTTACATATTATAAAATATATCCATAAACATCCACTCAGTACTAAAATCATGAAAAACATCATTCAATTTATTTCAGCATAGAGCATCACACACTACATTTCTGTGCCCAAGAATATGGGAAAAATGAAAATAGAGATAATAACCAAATTTTACCCATATTCATTGTCTTTGGTTAAATCCAAATTGATTGAATATTTATATTAGAATTTTAAGGTCTGTGTATACAATGAACCCCTCCCTCAAAAAATCTTACCCCCAATAAAACATACCATGTACAACAATAACTATCTTGAGATTGTGAATCTTGTAATTATGATCATAAAATATCATCTAGGGACAGCTATAAAACACACCACATTCCCTCCATATCATAATGTTTCCAATACTAATAAATAATTCATAACTAATAATTGTGTAGCCACTTATAGGAACATATAGAGTAATGATGGGTGTTGAGGCCTACCTTCCATTCATTTCCTGAAATGCCTCCTGAAATTTTTAAAACAACATTTTCATAACACGTGTCTTGATCAATATTATGATATATTATTGTTCATGTGATAAAAATTGAATTAAATTAATTTAATAACTACTTATTTCTAATATTAATTGAATATCAACAATGTTTATAGGATTATCACACAAATATATACGTATTGCATTCTCTAGATCCATTGACCGCACTGATTCATACATGATGTGAGATGGAAGGAGAACATTATAAATCAAGAAGCGTCATATAATTAGCTTCCCAAATACTAAATTATTTCTTAGATAAATAAATATGATATCTTGGTGTTTGTATTAATTGTGTCATGTATATGAGTACACCAATATATTAATCATGAAAATCACTACATAAGAATCGTGAACTTGTGGAAACCAATGTCATGAAGGCCAAAAAGATTTATCACAAAATTTTGAGACTCAATAACATTACCATAAACTCATAATGGCTATATGAACTTACAATTGTAATAAAAATAACATATGTGGTGTTGAAACTAAACTGATTATTTTCTAGAATTAAATAAAAAATTTAGAAACATTTATCTCATATGATCTGATTGAGGAGATAATATATATGGTGTAGTGTATTATAGTTTTTATATATAATATGATTCAATTAAATGTAATCCTGACATAGATATAGTGTCCCATCTAACTTGTTGGTGAAAATCATAGGTAAACCTCATATAGATTTATTAGGTGATGTAAATGATTTAACCTACAAATTCTTTAACTCCCTTTGAGTGCATGAATATCAGTATTAGCCATCTAATATTGGTAAAAATATAATGGAAATTTAAAATGTAACTCTTCCAAATCCATGATGGTTGGTTCAATATCACCATTCATGCACATACTATTCTCATATGTCAACAATTTTACCACTCTTAGGTGATGAGAATGACACAATAAAATAAAGAAGTCAATATGGGATTAATGGTGATCTAACCAATATATTATGATAATAGATCCAAAACCTGTCATCCTGAGAATATATTCGTTCCATATGATATAGTAACATCCAATATCACAGTGATACTATTTACCATGACAAAAACATTCTAATTGTACTCCTAATAGAGTATCAAAACACATCAGTAAATAGTATTATTAAATTTAAATCCCATGACCATAACAATATTTATACATATAAAATAATCTAGGGTGCCAAAATTAATTAAATAATATAATAATATTGAGGATACTAAAATCATCCCACAAACTATAGATGGACTATTTTTATACTCCTCAAGTGTAGGATATACTGAATTGATCAAGACTGTCTGTTTCCTAAAGCTACAAAAATACTAAACTAGGATGGCACCCTCTACTAGGGATTATAATAAGAAATCTGGATTCCTAGACAATGAAATCCTCTATCGCCCAATCGACTAGTGGTACTCCATCTCTCGAACAGACAGAGAGATACTAAATCCAATTTGGAAGGAAGAACCATTGTAGATCCTACTCCACTATATATTTGTGGAATGTAATGATAAATTCTATAATGATGTCACATTCTACTAAAATATCTAAACTCATCTTTATATCTATAACATATAGGATTTGGATGATCATTCATACAACACTAATGGAATTTTTAAACCATACATTATATGAAGTCTTAATGGAACATCCATCATGAAAAACTATAAGTGTCCCTTACATCCAATATAAAATGTACAACATTGTATAGAAGATAAACCACCATGAAATATACCATTATAACCTCTTAAATAATTCACGGAGAAAGATTATTTTTTACAATCTCAAATATTATAGAAAAAAAATGAAGTCCAACTGACATCAAGTTGCGTAAAAAAATTCCACCATCAAAATGACACATCGGTGATAATTTTCTTGTAATATGATTCATAAAGAATCACTATATCATAGATAATAAATGTAAATTTTCCATGAAATATATATTACATTATTTATGTTTCATAAAAAACCTAGGTCAGTTAGTCCTCAAAGATTCTAGGAAGAATTTACCATATAAACTAGAGTCGATATCACTATAAACAATGCCATGATGATGAAATTAATGGTTTATAAGATCACACATATCATATAAGATACATGAGGATCATAAGTGAAGGGTGTTAAAATCATTATAGAGGTCCCTCATGTTGATTGAATATAGAATTAATGACCTTTATCTATAAAACGACATCTGATAGTCCATAATATGAAAATAATATTGTTGTATGCTCCGATTAAAATTCTCATGTAAGCTCAGTAATAGTAGGTGTGGGTCATGGAGATCATTTTAAAAACTTGGAAAACCATATGAAACCCTCTTGAAATAAAAAATTGATGACTATAAAATGTTTTACATCTGTAGTTCTAGGTGTTACTGCCATTGGATTAGGTTATACCACCTTAGGTGCATGATCATCACCACCTTCTTGACATTCAACATATGGTTTTGTAGATTTCATATATATAGAATTTGAAACACATGCCTTAAAATAGAATATGTATCTAAATTAAACATAATGGAAAAAAAATGTGTATAAATACCTCATTTTTCAATATATCTCGACCACAACTATAGTCTATTAAAGAAAAGAATGTGTATGTATAATCCATTTTATAATATTTTAAGGTTACACGACAGTTCAATTCAATTTTAACGAGAAAAAAACACCCTATGTGGGAATTTTAATCCTAATTTAATTGTATCCATTTTTATTTACTATTTAAATCTTGTAGTCATATATTTATTTAATGGTTATGTTGGATGTATTTTCTACTCCCATTTTATAAATTAATTTCCAATTAAACATTATACTATAATTTAATATAACTAAATTATTATTTTTTCATTAATTAAATGGAAATCAATTTAAAAATTATATAGGCCTAAAATAATTTCTATGTTTCTATTGGAATCCATATATTTTCAAAAAAAATCATCCCATGTAACCAATTATCCTGGGAATCAAAATTATATAATTGGTTAGTTAAGGTTCGACCATATTACTCTGTAGGAAATAATTGTTATGGTCGATGCAGAAAAATTAATTCACTAATTATTAATTTAATTTAACTAGCATAAATACTAGTTAAATAGAATATATATCACTAAATATGATGAAATTAAGTATCATGAATTAATAAAATGAAATCTAAATATCATTTAATACACATAAAATTTGAATAACCAAAGAAATATAATTATTCAAGAAACAATAACATCTTTCTATACAGGGGAAAGCGTATAAATATATAACCAAACCAAATTTCATAAATGATTTTTGAAAACCAATGATGAAATAAATAATAATATATCAATAGAAATAAATAATTGTATGTACCTACCAAGGATACATGGATGATTCTATGTACATGGGATAGATACTCATAAGAACGGGCATACCATCAAATTTCAACACATCGTAGTCTCAGTTATACCATAAAAAAATAATAAATCCATTAAAATAATGATTTAATACATATTTTTAATGTATATGACTTTATTAACTCATATGTAAAAGAAATTAGTTAGACACGTATCCAAAATCATGTTTCTATATATTATAGAGGCCACCAACTATTGTAAAGGGTATAAGGTGATAAAACTAATGATTAAAAACTCATTATCAATGTGTAGATAAATGAATATATTTGATAATGGGTTGAAACATAAAAATGGAATCATGAGAAATAAATCATATAGATGCATAAAAATAGATTATTCAATATCCAATATCATATAAAAAATATGATTCTATAAAGTTATATAAAAATAAAGAATAAGGTGAAAATGGAAGTTGTAATAAATATGTTTAAATAAGACCAAAATCTAAACCCCACTAGCATCAAAATCACTATTTCAGTAATCTACTCCCGTACTCTATGATAGTATAGAATGTAAATAATCCATATTTGGTTACTTCCCCTAGTCCCTAACTGCATTTATAATGTCATTACTGGTACAAATTATTTTTTAAAATAGGGTGAGTGCAAACTTTAATTGGCCCACAATGACGATGTGAAGGATAATTCAAGCCTATTAGTATATCTTTAAAACCATCTATTATATACATGACTGAGTAAATATTGTAATGATAAGGTGTGACACACTATAGTCTACTGATATAACCTATGACAAGGGCTGTTAATGAATGAGTAATAATTGTATACTAAATTATAACTAAGTATAACCACAGGCTTCACCATATTCCAAAAATATAAAATCATTATACATACATAGTGTAGAAACCTAATGTAATTGACAAATGAATATTATTTATGTATAGGGAACTCATCCCTGGTAAACTCAGTAATGATAAGATTGGAGCCTGATTATCTAATTTTTTGTGATCATTTTTTGAGGAAATAAATCTGGATCAAATGATATAACTCAATTTATTTTAATTATGTAATATATAAGTGTGACATTGGTTCCCAATTGTGATACCCCATTCAGCATGATACAACATTATCCTTCATTAGTTCCACGAAATGGTATATTTCTTGGGTTCTAAATCGTATAATCCTTTATCAAACATATTATATAAGTAATCAAGGTCAATGTTAATGTTTTTACATTATATGAAACCATTTATCTAAACAATCCCATGATGTGAGATTATCCATCACCGTTCACATATATCGCTTATTTCATTACCTTAAAATTTTAATTTATAAAATAAATTGGTCCAAAAGTGGTATCCAACCCTTTATCACCTAATTAATTTCATGCCACACTCCTATTATAAAGATACAAGTTCCAAAATATATGGTGTGGCTTAGTGCTAGAAATATAGTCTAACCCACATCAAGTAGAGGTTTAAGTCAATATGGAAAACCTATAATGATTTCAAGGGTTTTGTGGAACCTGTAGTCATGGTATAATAATATTCAAATAATTTTTTAGTTATTTTTTAAGAAACATGTTGATGGTTTAACATGTGGAGCAACAAAGATGATGAAATAAGCATCACAGATTTTTGGTAAAATTAATAAAACGTGCACTATATAATGGTAGTTGAATATACGTCTAGTATAGGCCTGTAAGTTGGGTTTGAGTGAGTGATATCAGAGTTACAGGAGAAATATAATGTAAAATAGTGTATAATTTCTAACATAGAAAGAGCCTGCATGATAGTATGATAAATAGAGATAGGGAGAAAAAAATCACAACCTTACTAAGAGAGATTTAATGAGAAAAATGAAAAATGAATCATACATTAGATGGAGGAATCATTTATATACCTATGAGAGTAGAAGGAGGAGATCTCAAGGGATGGTTGTTGTGTGTTAATGAAGAAGGATAATGAGGGTTAATGAGTTAATTTATTTTAGGGAAAATGGTGATTTTCACCTTTTAAATGGAAAGAATAGTATGGAAAAATATTTTTCAAAACTGTACACTATACATAAAAAGACACACATCTGATGCACCATCCATTCACAATGTTCATGAGTGTGGATAAAAAATCAATGTGTAAACCATTCTATGGGAATGGTCCCGAGGACACACCCCCACATGACCATGGAACACATTAAATACAAAATGTGTGAAAACTATTCAAGAAACACCTAATATTAATCATTGGACTTTAAATATCATGAGATCTCGCTTTAATATTTAAATTAACTATTATCATGAATTTTGGACCTCATGGTTTAGATTCTTGGTCAATAAAAACATTGAAACAACCATGTGCCTCATCATTCTTCTAATAAATAACTATGGTCCTTAACCTAGTCCAAATTCTCATGAAACCACATGAGATCATTAGTAATTCCCACATAAATAAAAAATATGATTTATATTATATTTATTATAATTCTTAACTATTATAATATCTATGATCATAGATAATGGAACATTTACCTTATATTCCATGACTATGTTTTAATGATGTGCTCATTTCAAAATTCTAATGATATATTTATCATTCATATTGGTCGATAAAATAGATGTTCCACTTGTCTTGATGAGATATTAATGAAATGGTATTATATGAGGAAACATGTTATTATATGTGGTTATTGATGTTTTGACATTAAGTTAATTTACCGGGTTCCTAGAACTGCTTCTTGAGAGTAATCATATACATTAAACAATATATTTTAACAATCATGAGAAAGAATAATATTTTCTCAAACACGCTATGATTACATATTTTCCCATTAAATTATATTTTTATTTAATTAATAAAATAAATATTTTTATTTAAAATGAAGAATAAATTTATTCATGTATTATTGACCTTTAATATTAATTGTAATTTTAATAAATATTTATCACAATATTTTGGATAATGATTGTATTTATGAATAATTATTTGGGGTACTCATTAAATGATTTGGAGAAAAAATGTACCTTGATCATGTACAATAATAAATAATAATTTATTTTCCAAAAAATTATTATCTATCATTTCACCAGTTAATTAAAATTAATAATGTTTTAAATATTATTTCATTATGTTGGGAATGTGTTATTATATTTTTTAAGATCAAATACACAAATAAATAATATTTTTGTCCTAAAAGACATCCAAATAAATAGATGCCTATTTTGATTGTGTAGGTTTAATAAAAATAATTGATCATATAAATTCATTGAAAAAATAGAATTCCCTAAAAAATTCATCCATATCACATTGTCTACTGAATAATAAGAAATACATTGAGAATGTAGGATCATGAATCGATCAAGATGAAAAATAAAAAATAATTGTATCACCACATTACTATATATAAATCAATGATTATCATTTATATATTAAAGAATAATGTTTGGAAAATCTATAAGAGGATTATGTTCGTGGATCAACCCTATAAAATTAATGAAATTAGAAAATGGATTTAGTCGATCAACATCATCAATGAATCAAATTCCAAGGATGAGATAAAAATTATTCTATAATAATTTAAATTTATAATAAATTTACCATAGAATGGCCCTATCAAGATATTATGTTTTGTTATGTTAATGATAGTTGTTAAATTTAATTGGATGTTATATTTAAATATTGTAAAAAAAAATTAATGTTCCATGAAATCAAAAAATCAGGCTCTATAATATTCCTAACAATATACATCCAAGATATAATGATCCTTGAATTTGTTTGTGAAAGATATCATTTATAATTTTTTTAAATCAATTTTTTATTAATTCTGTGCAATACTGGTAAGATACTTTATTTACAGAATATTCAATCCTTATTATCATTTTAATTAACATAGTTTAAATATATTAATCATCCCCATTTAGGGGTTATTTTTCTTAATGAACTAAAAATATATATATATCTACTAGATATTCCATCACTATATATAATATATTATTAAGGGCATGATTGTGTTATTTGGCATGTAGTGAGATTACCTGTCATGTTTCCAAGTTCACAACACATGTACATGCCAAATGACAAACTATATGACAAACTGCAACTAAACATGGTGCATTTATTTAACACTATTGGATCTAAAGAGTAATTTTGACTATAACTATTACAAGAGGGGGTGGTTAATTGTAGTTTAAGAAAATTAAACAAAACAAAACAGAAAACCTCCTTAAGAAAACAAATCAGGCTTTGACATCATCTAGTAATCATAATATTTGAATCGTAATCAGATATGTTCCAATTATATCAGATAATTTTGTTATTTTATTTGTAGTAATACTAATAAATAATACAATTAATATTTATAAAAAAAATTATTGGAATATTAATCATAGAATAATTAATTTTTAACAAATAAATAAAAAATATTGTAACTTAAGAAAGACAAACAGGATATATTAAAAGTATATAATATTTTAGAATTAAGAGTAATGTTAGTCAATAACCACGAATAAAGGTATCTATAGTTTTATTCTTAATGTAATGTATGTAGATCTATATGGTGAAATCCCTTGATATGATGATCTTAATAAACAATTTATTCTTATCCTCAGAATCCATCTATCATAATATTGATCGAAATATGTCTTCCTAGCCCTTGAATACAATGATATAATAGATCATATTCATCCTCTACCTATCCTCAGAATACCTCTATAGTAATAATAATCGGATTTAGAATATAAAAGAAATTTTTATTAAGGAAAAAAACATTATAAATATTGATTATAATGACATAACTATATATAATTACAATGACTAAGATTGAGAATTTAATTCTATGAAATATTCAAAAGAATAATGTTTTGAAAAAATGTATCAGCTATATAGTCTTCAAATGACCATCTACTTATAAGTGAAGCGCCAATGATCATATTTCTAAATCTATTTCATTTCCCCCATACATTTAGTACATTTAAATGTAACTAATCTCTATCATAATAAATGTCTAAAATAATTTTTTATTAGAAGAATTACTATTCTAAAAGTTTTCATTATGATATAAACAATTCACATGTACTCCAATTGAAAACATTAGTATATTTTATGTGATTTCATATTGATTAAAAATATGAATGAACTGAATGAGTCTTATTAAAATGTATTGGTACCAACGTTTTTCCAATGATTGTTACATTTTTTAGATAGGTAGATAAGACATATGTTTTACCACTGGTCTATAAAAACCACAATCATTTGAAAAGAACACACCTTTAGTTTTGATGGATCAAATAGAGTAATATATAGTTTATAATCATAATACATTATAAATATTTCTAGTTATGGTAGAATTTAATGTTTTATACAAAATAACACGGAAACACATGGGACATAAAAAGTTAGTAATAATATTTTTGACAAGGTGTTTCTAATTTACCCAACTAAATTAATAGTAATGTAGGAAGTAAAAAGTATTAATCATGATACATTGTATATAGGAGGGTAAAACATTGGAAATTTATCTTTTTATTACATGGCATGAATATGGCACACACATTATGTAGTATATATGGTTTTGCATTAAATTTGTGGTAATAGTGTGAACAAATACATTGCTTTAACCCATGTGGGACTGAAAACTATAAAATTAATGAAACACATTTTTTTAGTTAGAATACATGGATTTTCGTTCCTTAATTACCTTATTCAATATCCACTTTGAGAAAATTGGATGTTTATACAGAAACATGAAAATAGATATTCATATTTTTTAAATATATTTTACTCACCGTGAAGTCTCTTGTTCAAATAACAAGGTGGGCACATTGGAGGACTTTGTGGACACATTGAATGCCTGATAAATGGACTCAATCATTATATTATTATTTTATAGTATGATGTAGTTACCTAAAAAATTTCCGTGTGTTTTACACAGATAAATGAATATAGAAAGACATGGCATGTGGTAAATAAGTTCATGATGTGTTGTATCCAAATAAATGTGAAAATAAAAATACATTTTATAAATAATTTCATCATTAGAACATTATTGAATTTTTTATAACCTACTTTTTTGAAAAAAAAATAATGTTTTTATGGAATATGAAATACTCAAAAAAATTATTTTAATTACCGTTAATTACTAGGCATTCCAATTATTTTCTATAAATTTATTTATGATATGTATATTCAAAATAATTTGGATAGTAAATATGATATAACAGAATATGAAAATAAATTAATTTACAAAATCATGTTTATCATGAAAATAAATACTCAATAAAGATAAATTTTTTCCAATGTACATTTATGTATATCTAGAATGTGTATGACCATTCATGATATTTAAAAAATTTATGTACTAGTATTAATTAAATTAATTTATTTTATGGGTTTTAATTTAATACTTGTTATATTAAATATGTAGGTTCATGTGTCTTTTTTCCCTCTTTTATTATTCACGGTGCATGTCTCTAATGTTATTTATATAATTCCCCATGTCCAATACATTTTTTCCCATCACATATGAGTGGGTAATTTTATATATAAAATATGAGGATCTCTTGGAGTGTGGAGGTGGTTCAAAATATAACTAAGACATTATAGAATAAGTTAATGTTTGTGTGCATTTTTCAAATGTTTTGACTCATTCCTACACAAGAAAAAAATATTTTTCTACTAGGTCATTGGTTCATTAATTTTATAATCAATATCTAATCATTTTTATAATATCATGATTGGGACATTTCTTTATTTATTTATTTATATTTTATGAATTTTTTATATTATGGATCCATGGTTATGATCATGTAATTAAATGAAAAAAATATTAAATGGTGGAATTAAAAAAAGAATATTACTTATAAATGATTAATAAAAACATGGTTAATAACATCATGAAAATACAAATAATATTAATAGGACATGTAATAGATTTAAAAAAAATAAAAAATTACACATAATAAATAAAACCAAATAAATCAATATTTTTTCATTATTCCTTTAAAAATTATTTTTAAGATAAACCCAAATTTATGTTTTCTGTTTAGCCTAAATTATGTCCATCATTAATTATCATGAATACATAACTATGAAATTGGAAAAAATACCTTTATTTGTATTTGGTTTAATAAAATAAATCTATCAAATAAAAATCTAAAGATAATAGTTTTGGAAATATTAGTAACTATTTTTGGGTTTTGTAATCGATTAAATAGATTATGGGGTTATAAGATAACTATATGAATGAGCACAACCTAAATATATATTTAATACATTCAGGGACTATATGTAGAGTATAACGAAGAAAACATATAACATTTGCATTAAAATTTATTGAGTGACATGACATTCTTTTTTAAATGGTATGGTTGGTTGATACATGATAATATAGCGGCAGAAATAAAAAATTAATTTCGACATGTCTCACATAAATTTTAATCAATAATGTAATAATAGTATTATAATTCATAAATTTATAAAAATTTAATTATCATCATCCACAAAACCAATTATGATCAATATTGGAGAAATACCCCCTCCCATCAAGAGGTAACACTCATGAATGGTTCAAATTCATTTCGGTTGTGTTGATATGGGAATGAAAATATCATGTGATATAATCCTCACTACCAAATTTCCCTAGAGATGAAGAGAATGACGACGATTTCGATTTCTATTGAAATCAACTGAATGACATAATTAATGTTCTATTTTTTTCAGTTCTTATCTAATGCGACGTGAGCACATTACATATCATGAACACATATATTATTTTTGAATTCTCATTCATATTCATGAATTTTATAAAGGAAATGAAATATTGGAATCACTTGAGGAATCCGGGGATCAAATTTAGTGTAGTATTAGAGACCCTCAGACTTTTGGGCCTCATATTTCATATATCACTGGATATATAGAGGGTGTCACAACCTGTCACAGAATGGTCCTTGTTGCGACTACCACAACACCACCTCTAATAGGTTTGGTACTGAGGTACTAGTGCTGAGAATTCATATCCCAAAAATGAGATGAATTATTCAAATGTACATGTACCAATGAAAATATCAGCAATCTGACACAATGCTGAAATGAAAACAACTGATATATCACTTGCATACATCTACGATCCCAGAACAGAGTATATTAGTAAACAACTAAAAGGGGAAAGGGGAAAAATAAAATTCCATGAAAACTATATAGTGATAATCCTAATATAAGGGAGAGGACTACGTCAAATGAAAGATACCGAAAAACACCTTAGTCTAGAAAGATCCAGTTATGCTCCACTCACTCTCTATCCTCCTAGAATAATGTCTAAAGGGTTTTCGTCTTTACAAGACAAAACACATGAGGGAAACAACCATGTATGGGTGAGTACATCAATACTCAATAAGAACCCCCAAAACATTAAACATGAAGAACCAAGTATTGTATGTTTGATACAAGATATACTAATCAACGTATAATAAAAACAAAGAACACATGCCATCATGATGTCGTAACCAACTATCATCCACATCAATCTTCTTGATGAAATTCTCATTCAAGGATAATTTACTCCATGATCCATGCAACCATCAGAGACACAAGGTGAAGAGGTTTGGATCAATGGGATCTTCTTGATGAAAACAAACTCGTCTAAGAAGACAATGATAAACTGATAGAGGGTAACACCTAGAGCCACTGGGGGATACGACAAACCCAATTTGGATTTACACACATTGGAAGGGATAATATACCAACAATTCCACAATCCCTAATGATTAATATTGGTAGACGGAGGGTCAACACCCTTCATTGGGAGGTCATCCCTATTCCACAAACTCTAATTAGGGATGATAGAGTATCACACTCAAGAATCCCAGAGTGACACTGCAACTCTATAAGAGACTCAACCTTTAGAGAGGAACCCAATCATATGACGTGTATGTAATACTACATCATACCCTTGAGGAAAAGGACCAATGAAATTTATTAAAACTATATTAGTCCAAACTACTAAAACAAAGGGCCTCAAATAATTTTTATGGGACTAAACAACATGTTACAAGGGGAAAAAATGTGTGAGTTATCATAAGTCCTACATGTGTGAAATAGCCTCAAATTAAATGTAATCTTTAGATAAATAGTGTATATAATTAGTAAATTATACATAGAGACATAGAGAATCCTACTTGTGTCACCTAGTTGTGTCTATGAATTGAAGTATGGTATGTGTTTCGGTTCGTGCACACCAAACCATGTCCATGGTGTGATTACACAACCTATATATTGCCATAAAATCCAACCCATGTCTTTGTACTTCTAAAGTACATGAATAGTTAACTAGGGAGGGTCGCTCATAGTGTGATTGGGATCACATGTCATGTAATCAATATCCACATCATTAAACCGTACCCACCACTAAATGTGGCCCACACACTATGTCATTCCATATTACACACTGAGTTCTAGGAAATTTTTTAGAATCCATGATCTATGGTTATGATTCACCTATTATTCACTGACCATCAGTTTATGGCCATTCCATGCTGAAAAACTCAAATATCCAATGTTATTTTTTCATTCCATCATCAAAATAAAGCATTTCATCACTAGAGCTTCTCACCAAGTGAATCAAATTGATGTTATTAATTTTTTTCCCTATGAACGCTGAATAAAATGAATATAGGAATCATCCATCATCCAATTTGAAACCACAAACACCTTCTCACCTCCGCCACATTACTTTGATCCCAGATTTATGATTTTGGGTCATAGATCCATAAGACATTTGAAAAATTATCAATCAATCCGGATTTGTCGATCTTTAGGCCAATTGAAAAACGACCAGGGTGAATCATGGAATTACGAGTGAAAATAAAAAATAAATCCATGGTAATGAACCTTGAATGATCTTTATGCCAATATTGGGTTGTTTCAATCAGAACAACAATGAAATCCATTACAAATTTAGTCAAATTAATTCCTCCCATTAAATCCCATCATGATAAATCTCATCTAAAAAGTTAATAGATAGATAAATTAATATATTCATCTATTTATTTGCATTCAGATTTGAATTAATAAAATATTAAGAATCAACCTCAAACAAACATCCAACATCATATTTGATCAATCGTCGATGAAGAAGTATTTGGATTCTATCGCTGATGAGGTCCACAAAATCTATTGGGGTAATGACATGTGATCCAATCATGATCCATCATCATTTTCTAGAGTGAATTGACTTATGTTATATCTAATGGTTCTTCGACATCTCTATGTTTTTAATACTAACTCTAGATTTCCATCAATATTATTTATTTAAAAAAACCTTCACAATGTCAATAAAATGAAATAAAATAATTTTCTTCATTTTATTCATTTTATGTGTGTACAACTATTTTTAAAATGGCCCACACCGACTGTTATTATGTTTCGGCTAAGGTAAAACCACATTTTGAACCCACCAATACACTCATATTTCTGATACAGGCACTCTCTTCAGAGTTATTCTATTATTTGGAAAACGTCACGTGTGTGCAATTAAAAATATTTAATCTATTTCAAAAATTTATTCCGAGCACATAGGGCCCCTAAATCTCATGATGTCCAAGAACCTAATCTCAAAAATAATTTATATAATATTTAAAAACAATACATTGAAACTATATGACGTTACATCATCCCAACCATATAAATATACAAATATAGAAATCATAAAAAGTATACTGAAATAGATGTGTGTACTATGCATTATTATGATCCTTCAATCCCATGTTCTCTCCCAGATATTCCCATGTTGCCACCATAGAGGAACCAATAGAATCAACCTCCCAATAAGGATTCTATCTATTATATTTTTGAAATCTATAGGGTAATCGACAATGGTTTCTCTAGACATGATGTCTAGCTCTCCCCAGCCGATAACATACTATGTTTTGTGAACGTACATTATAATAAATGGCATGTGGAAGACTACATGTACTCGGTCTAACAATGGTGGAATATTTACGATTTATGCCATCTTTCCAAATATATGTAGTATCAAATAATGACCAATTAATCTCAATGATAACATTGCAGCACAACCATATATCCTCAAACAACATTGAGGTGAGACCCGCATGAACACAATTCCTACTTACATGAACTGAAATGTCCTCCGTGAATGTTCAGTATAAGACTTCTAATCGATTTTTGTAGTCTTAATCCACTCCTTAATGATCTACACATTCTTTGTTGTAGATCGCACCGACTCTAGGACCATTAAAGATTACTCACCTGGATAATCCCAACAATGTGGTGACCTACATTCTCTCCCATTATAAGAATCAAATGTTTCCACAACAGTGTTGGAATGGTATCATCTATTGTACCCAATCTCCACCAGTTATTGGTGATCCTCCCAACTATATCCAAAGTCAACATGCAAGATCACATTATGCACTAAAAAACTAGGTATTTCACTCAATTTGATCTTTAGTTTTGGAGTGGAATGTTGTTATTAAGGAATAAATGGGTCCCGAATGACTCATTCAATACCTTCCACAACCAAAATGTGAAATGAGCATCATGATCAGAGATGATCATCGATTTAACTCCATGGATTTAAACTATCATATACACAAAAAGGATTCCCAATCTCACCACTGAAATAACATCCCTAGTAAACTCTATTCTCATATAGCTGTGAATTGGAATGAGTTGTTGAGTTGATCTACAATCACCTAGAATGAATCATGTCCCTTGGACATACATGTTAATCCCATCATGATGTCCATGGATATCCCATAACACTTACAATATGAAACCAAAATGGGTTGAAATATAGTCTCTATGACATTGTTATTAGTCTTCACATTATGAAAAGTAAGGTATTAAGAGAAAAAAATATAATACTTGTTTCATTATCACATGTCATCAAAATTGAAATTTTAGATCCTACTACTTCTTTACCACAATCATATGAACCACTAAGGAGGATGTAAGAAACTCTATTAGAACACCCTCCTACAACATCACTGGTATTGTCGTGCATCCTTTAAAAAGATGTACAAGCTCCACAACTATATAAAATATATTAGGAGATTGTATTATGGATATATATACATATAGAGTCTCAAGATCGGTATCCCCAATCTATTCATTCTTAAATGGAAGTATGAATGGTGGGGTGAAAACCATCGACTGGAGGTAAGCTGCACTAGATCCATTCAACAAGGTTAACTAAAATGACGCCAACTACTCCAACAACTCATTCAGAAACTACAAACTGGATCTGATGTTGAGAGAATCTACTACCGTATTCCCCATCCTTAGAGTATAGAAAATATCAAATTCATATCCCTAGAAGAAATATTGACATTGAATCTATAAAAGATAAGATCCATATAAGATAACACGTAATTGATACTCTTATAGTCAGAGTATATGATAATATACTCACCTATTAGTTATTTCTACCACATCTTCAATGTGAATACTATAGTGGGTAACTCAAGGATTTGGGTCATAAAGCACTTCTCACATTGTCTTAATTGGAACAAACAAAAGGAAATAGTTTAATTATTATGCATCATAATACAACCATGTTTTTTCCCTAATTCATCACATAACACTTTTTACTCAACACCCACCATAGGTAACCTCGGTATGGGAGTTCTTTCCAACTTATACATCAAAATATGAAAAACCAGGTGGCACTTTTCCTTCAACACCAATGGATAACCATTCGTGGGAAAGGTTTTCAAGGGTGATGCCATTATAGAAATGTCTGGTAAAAACCTTCGATAGTACCTGACCAATATATGGAAACTACGCACCTCAGTAACAGCCTTGTGAGGCTCCCATGTAATAATTTTCATAAACATCACAATATCCACTACAAATTCTACCTCTGAGCTGATGTAACCAATTAAATATACCTCTTGAATCCAAAACTGACACATAGAGAGATTCTTGTAATGGTGGTCCTCTAAGATTGTGTACACGACCATTCAAATGTGTCTCATGTGCTCCTACTTTAATTTCGAATACAATTGGATTTCCTCGATATAGAATACCATGCACTTCTATAAGAAAGCCATGAAGATCTGTTTCATGAGTCCCCTGAACACTAAAGGGGTGTTTTTCAGAAAAAAGGGCATCACCAAGTACTCATAGTGACCATAAATTTATATGAATGTCATCTTAAGTATATCCTCGTCCTATACTCACAACTAGGGATAAAATAATCTAAATTCAATCTTTGAGAACCCCCATGCCCCTTCCAACTGATCAATTAGTTAATTGACCCTCAGTAGTGGATACATAGTCGTCATAGACACCTATATCATGCATTTAAAATCTACACATAACCTCAAGCTTCCACTTTCCATCTTCTAAAAAAATTGGGGATTATATGGGTTAAGTATTGGGTAAAACAAATCCCTTGTTGTAAAAGACATATATTTGCATCCTTATCTCCCAGATCTCTCTATGTTATATACTATATGCTGGTGATGATATTTGTCCCATCTTGTGATTTAAGTTGATATAGAAATATACCTCTCATCATAGAGGTAAACATGGTACTCCCTCAAGAAATACATCCTCATACATTTCCACCACTACAGGAAATTACGAAATCGAAGAAAACACTACCCCAAGGATTAAGATATCCAACTGATGAGTAATCTATTATATCCATATATGAACGAGTGCATACTACAATTCCTATGTTTTATTTTATATTAAAATTAAAAAGAAAGTTCCATCACAATGGGCACACCACATCCTCAACCTAAAATAGTCAATCTGGGCATGAACAGTAGTTAGAAAGTCTATAATGAATATGAAATCATAATTCCTCATTACTAAAAAAAGAGATAACATACAAAAAACTCACCTACAAGTGTCACGTCACTCTATCAGCACAAGTTTAAAATTTATGAGTCACCACCCGTCAGAGTCCTCATCGGCAGGGTCAAGTCAAATGATCAACCATAATCTATAATTCTAGAACAATAGAAATGTAAAAGAAATAATGGATAGAACATGTGTCTATCAAAACCATTACTAATGTTGAAAAGGCACAGATCGTACCATGTATCATTCCTAGAGAAACTGGGTAATATGCCTCTATAGCCTCTTGTTGGCCTCATCCCTACCCACTAGCTCTCTAATCCTGGTGGAGAAAATTCAATTATGTTGGCGACAATAGGTCAAAATTTAGACAAACTTATATTACCCTTTTGGTCCTTCTTCTATATCCTCTGCACTACGAACCACCCTAATACTTCATTTCCCTCTATCTCAGAGGACCCTTGGTTGCCTCTCGATTAGCTATGTAATGGGTCGAGCGATCTTGTCCCTGATATCCATCATTGTTTCATGAGACACACTGACATTATCTTGTATTATTTGATCCACCTTGGAAGCCATTTACCACAAAAAATAATTCATAGGATCACATCCTATATCATTTGACACTCTTGGATCGCTGTGACTATTATAGGATAAATACTTATGATGTATCAACTACATGGCTATCTATTCTAGATCCCACTACTAGTGTACGATCTTCCAAAAAAATTTATACAAACAAGGATCACTCATGAACTCCAACATAGGTAGAATTTTTTTGAGATACCACTAATGCCAGGATGTCTCGACACAGTCCATTATAAAAAGTCCAATCCCTAAATAATTGGTTTAATATCATATCCCTGGAGTAATATGAGTGACCAGTAAAAATAATTTAATTATAGGTGTAATTAATAAAACCCTACTGTAGATGATGAATCTCATGTATGTGCAACAATCACAACATGGTGGGTAGATTTCTTGTCTCAAATGAAGCTCATTGTATGTCCAAGAGAGGGATGTATCATCATCTGACTGAGTTAACAAGCTGCAAAATCACCCTGCTGATCCTTGAAGAAGACTCACATAAAGGGATTCCATTTGATAGAAACACTTCGTCAAAATATGGAAAATGAAATTGACTTCCTCTATGCATTCCATATTTGGTATAGATTTTAAACCAGTAGGATGTGATATTTCTAGTACAACCCCCTATATTGATGCCTCTCCACAAGGGGGATCATTCTCATGATCACATAGTGGAATCCAGGACAGATCTTTCCATGGAGGTATCTTGAATAAAACAAGATGTACCACACTTTAAATAGTATATATGGAGACCTAACATAATAAAGTCATAGAAACAAAAACACATTCATATATGATTCGTGTACAATTGTCTTCCTTGCAACCAGTGTTTTCATGCAATGGGTCAAAATGGAGGTGATAAGAGTCCCTATGTATGTGTATGTTGGTTGCTACACCAACATTAGATTTTGATGTCTAAAATAAGAAATCAAAACACTAAAGACATTTTCCCCAAACCAACATCATCAGCTTAGTTTTCTTAAAGTAGAACCGACTTCTCTAATATAACTCTTTTACTACATGTCCTAGAGAGGCCATGACATGACTACGCCATGATCACATCCAATAGTATAAGGGCTAGGATCTAGTGCCGAGTAGGAATATCCCACAAATGACAGGAATTTTTATAAAATTCTTATACACACGCACACATGTCAAATCCCACAAAATAATGAAATTTAAAAAACTGAATGAATTCATTCATACATATTAGATCTCACAATAGAGTATGGTTGTAATATACTGAAAGGGAAAATGGGTATAATACAAACCCATCCAAAAACTATAAAGACCCCAAACTACTACAAGGGAGAGGACCGAGTCAAGTGAAATCATATGGAGAATACCTTAGTCTAACAAGATTCATCTATGCCACACTTTCTACCGATCCTCATAGGGCACCATTAAAATGGTCATCATCTTTTCAAGATGTGACACATACCTGAAAATACCAAATAAGGATGAGTATAACAATACTCGTTAGGAAACCCCAAAAACACAAAATATGAAACACTGAGTATAGTAAAATCAATAAGAGATATAAAAATAAATCTATTACAAAAAAAATGAAATGTGATATACTTAAGAGATACACCATGCCATAAGGAAGTCAAAATGAAGTATGAGATGCATTATTTGGCTCAAATCTACTCTCATTCCAAGAAAACTCTCTCAATGAGCTATGAAACCATCAGAGACACTTGAACAAGAGGGATAGCTCATTGGACATATCCGTAAGATAATTAACAGGTCTAGTAAGACTATAACACACATATAGGGGGTCTTGCACAAAACTATTGGGGGACACCACGAACCCATTGTGGATCAACCCACTACATAGAGAATCATATGATTATGATATCACAAAACATATTTATAAATCCTTATAGATGGAGGATTAACAACCTAATCAAGGATTTCATGATGATTTTATAATCTACAATGAATGATTATATAATATTACATTACATTTTTAAAAAAACCCAGAACATTATCTCGGAATTGACATCTAGAGGGGATAAGAATCATGTGATGTGGAGTTAATGTCGCACTATAACCTCATGGAAAAGGAACAATGGAACACACTCAACCCACATAGTTCCAATCTATGAAAATGAAGAGCCTGTAGCACACTATAATGGTATACACTACATCTCCAATGTTGTACACAACATATCTAGCTATCCTAAGGCCTACACACGTGGAGTATCTGGAAACAGAATGTAGTCTCTATATATATGGTGTGTATCATGAGATCATTTTGTGTTGAGATACACAATATCCTACCCTTGTCACCATTCCATGTTTTTGTATCAATGTCATGTCCATGTACCGTTCTTTGTATGCTAAGTCATGTATTTATGGGATTACATGACATGTTTTTGGTTGTGTACTTCAACCTGTGTCGCTATATTTATAAGGGACAACGGACCGGTGTGGGGGGGGGGAACACACCGTTTGATGGGGAATGCATTCTAAGTGACCATTATCACAATCCCAAAAACCAATTTCCACTAAAGTGGGCCCAAATTCAATGTATTCTATGATTATGTGCTATGTTATTTAAGATTTTCCGGGATCCCAGATCCATTATTGTACGTCTCTTCCTCAATACCCAGCATCATTTTTCGGCCTCCCCAAACAAAAAATCGGATGATCCAAGGACATTTTTTCCTTTCATCATAGAAATAATTTGATTTATCACCAGATATACTCTATAAATGTATTAAATTGAAATTATTCATTTGAAACAAAAAAAAAAGAACACATAAATGGGAATCATATGTCATTTGATTCAATTCCATGATCATCAGTGCACCTCTATCACATCATGCTCATCCTAGATCAATGATACCTGATTTGTGTGCTATGAAATGATTGCACAATGACTGATCGATCATAAATTTTCAATCCTGGGGCTAAATGTTGAATTCCCATGGTGAATCATAGAATCAAGGAACAAATCACAAATAAATCAAGATGAATGAACTTATATTGTTGTTCATGTTGATCTTGGTTCATTTACCCTATAATGATAATCGAATCCATCAATAACTTAATCAAAATAATTCATCCCATTAAATACCTAAAAAATAAATCACATCACACAAAGTGATTGATTAAAAAATAAGGCATTCTGTCAATTGATTTTCATTCATCGCAAAATTGAAAAATGGGGATGTATACACATAAAAAACATCCTACCTAAATTTGGATAGATCATCGATGATTAAATAATTTGTGTTTTGTTTTTGATGAGGTCTGCACATTCTGTTGGGACAATGATCAAAAATATTATTTTAGTCCGCCAACATTTGCCTATGTGAATTCTCTAGTGCTCTATCCATTGGTAATGCGTAATATACATGGTTATGTGGCTAACCCTATATTTCCATCACAATTTTATATTTAATGAAAAATTAGTTACAACTCCAATAAAATGAAATAAAATAATTTTAATAATTTTTTTTCTTCATTATATGCCTACAATAACTATTCCACAAACAGCCCGCAAGGACTAATGATAAGTATCACCTAGTGTAAAATCTCCATTGTGAACTAAAAATCTCCTTCAGTTTTTCTATTTAGTATTCTATTTAAGAGTTCTTCAAATTTTGAAGGAAACAACATCCACGTGCTATTAAAAATACCGAATATATGTCAAAAATTTATATTAGGCACATCAATCCCTAGAATCTCTCTCTAACTTTGTACTTGGTTTCTAAAATAATATATATAATATATAAAAATAATAATGAAAAATATATGATGGTATAGACTTTTTTGGGGTTCTACTGTTAAAAATGCATAAATAACTGCTAACTAATCACATTATAGTATAACTACATCAGTTATTATCAATAATTTTTATAAATAATATTTTAAATAAAACATTGTGAATAATTAACTATATATTCTCACTTTTCATAAAAATATTGATGTAGAGATAAAAAATAAAAATCATTTTATTGATATACTGAACAAAATTAAGAGATCAGTGAAGAACTCAAATACCATTTTTTTATTACAATTCCCATCTTAATTATTAATTTTATTATATGTGAACAAAATCTTGTCTCTTGAGCTTGTGGAAATAAGGTCCACTAGAAGAAAAAAATGAACCATAGAAATCAATAATAGGGAATCTTAAAATGCAATTTTTTTTCGATTGTAGTATATCTATATCTATATGTAGGTTATATATATAGATATTGAGGCTCACATATATTTTAAAATATATAATCCTAGATAATTCATGATTATTTAATGAGGGAAGGTATATCTACAAGCATCCAAATGATCTAGAGATGATCATTTGGATACCAAGGAAAACAAACTCACATTTCTAATAGGAATGATATGGGTTTTGAAATAATTTTCTTAAGTTCCATTCATTTTAAATAATATTTTTTAATATAGACTTGATACATATGTCATTCTTATAGTGAACCATGATTTTATAACTAAAAATTACATCTTATTATGTGATTATTCAATAGACATAATAAAAAATGCCCGAGGACTGTATTATTTTGCTATATTAGGAGTCATGTAACAAATTATTATTATTTTTGTGAATTATATTCATGTTCTCCCACAATGATCCACACACATAGTGTTCCATTAATGAATACACTTCCTAAAACATTTTTTATAACATGGAGAAGGAAATATGTAAATGGGTGAGAAAAAATTATTAGTAAGTTTAAATAAATGAGACATCGATATATGATATTATGAAATAATATGATTATAATAATTATATGTTGTCGTGAAAAGATCATATTAGTTTAATAACCATATTTTCATAGTTCATAAACATGGATCATGCTATAAAATATTATCTGTTCATAAATCATGGTCTATCAATGTCATAAATCATCTTTAATAAATAACTAACCCTAATCTGATTTCATAAATGGATCGAACCATCAATATATTGAAATATTATTATACGTCAATGTTAACTACCAAGACCAGGGAAATTTTGGATCATAAAATATCACCTATTTTTTTGTAGACCAGGAAAAATATTTTTACCATAGTGGAGCAAGTTGCACCAGTTTCCCATAGTTGATGAAGCATGTGTACATGTTTCCCATTATTATCTCATGAGATATACAATATTAACTAGATAATTGTATTGAAATATATCTTCCAAACATCACATAACAAAAACCATGTTAATTGATTCTATAAAATCATAAATTGGTCATCATATCATTACCTAATAAAATATTTAAATAACATAAACATCATATTATTTCTATCAAATTATAATAAGAGAAATCCCAACAAATAATTGGGACGCACAAAATTTTCTTCAACCGAAATATTCACCATCTGGAGAAAGAATAAGAATGTTATCATTCAATTCTATCCCCAATAAATAATATGTATAAAATTATTTAATCCTTTAATGAAAAATATATTGAAGGGTAAAATGGGACATTTCTTTAAGAATAGTTACCATTTATTTAAAATAATATTTTTACACTAAAACTTAATAAATTAATTTGGATATAATTTTCATTAATATTTAATACTAAAAACATATGCAAGAATACATAAATTACGATATAGATATGTTCTCTTTGAAAATATCGATTCCAAATTATTGATACTTTGTAAAAAATATTTTTTTAAAAATAATATTCATTTAAAATAAATTTCAAAATATATAATGGAAGTACAAAAATAATTTAAAACATTTCTTAAGAAAAATAAAATTTCCCCCTTGAAAATAAATTTTTAAAAAATAAAATCATTTTAAAATCATTTTATTTATAAATATATTTTAAAACTATTAAATAAGGATTAATTGAGAATTAGTTTCATAACAGTGGGAAATTCTTTTCTAGTATGTATCATTAAATCAATGGTTCCCTTCACATTTTTTGGAATATTAATAGAATCATTTATTTAGAATATGAAATTAAAATTTCATTATATTATTTTTAAATTATAAAACGAGGAAATATTTATTTAAAAAATAATAACATTAATATTTAAAACATTACTAAAAAATATTTTGGAAGACTTTATTTGTAATGATAAATGTATTTTCCAGCTAAAAGATTATGATGATGATTTTTTTGAAATCCATTCCCTTTACCTCTTTAGTACCTAAAGAGATAGAAATGAAGGAAAAATTTATTCTAATAAAAATACATAGAGGAATATAAAATTATTTATTTTTTATCTATTTAATATAATACATTATCAAAAAAACATAACCATAAACAATTATAATGAATGATGGGATTATTTCCTAAAACATTTACCACATTTGTTTAATTCGAATAATATATTCTATTAAAAAATTAAATTATATTAAAATTATAATATCATTAAATTAAGTATATTAATTATATAATAATTAAAAGTGATAGTATATACACATCATAGAATTTCATAGGTTCATAAAATAACTTATGTCCCAACGAAGGCAATTTGAGAAAAAAATCATTTACTCTTTTCGTAATTATTGTATGATAAAACCAATGAAACAATGATAATTAATGGGAAATATAAATAAATAAATATAAAAGTTAATAATAATAAAATTCATTCATTAGAAATATATAAACCATGTTAAATAATCACGTTTTTAAAATAAAAGTTGTCTCATAGAAAGTAAAAGTGAGATAGAAATACATTAGCATTAGTGTCAATATCAATTGTAAACAGTAAGAAATCACATATAATAAATATAAGTATATTACACATGATTTAAATAATAATACCTTTTTATCATGCCTTATATGATTTAATTATGAAATTTTAGTAGTCGTTTATTAAAATTATCACTTTAATGTCATGTTTCAATAAATAAATGTTTTTCTTATATATTTTTATTTGTTAATTTTGGTCCTCTAACATTTATTATGGTTACATAAACTAAAAAAATTAAAATTATATAAACAAAACAATAATTATATATGTATTAATGGTAATACATGAATTATTGGTATATAAAAGTAAATGCAATGATCATGGAGATGGTAGTATATACATACACAAGTACTCTATTTCAATTTTCTAAAAGGATTGAATGAAAGAATGATAGATAATTTTTTAACACCAATTTTTTTATTTAATATATATATATCACATATTTTCATTACATCATATACTTATTATCTTCCATTTATAGTATATTTGTAGAACGAATCACATCTGATTGCGATGTGGTAGTCTAGGGTAAACATTAAAAACATTATCGTATTCCCATGAAATAGATGGTATGAAGGAACATGTGATATAATGACTAAATAATAAATATAATAATAATTATATCATAATTATCATATATAAAATATAAATCCATAATTACATCTATGAGTTAGAGGTTGTGTTGTAAAATGAAAAATATTGTTTTCATGAGGTGTTAGACCATCGTACATAAGAATAATGATTTCATAGTCTATTAGATGGAAGAGGATGTTTATTTAGGTAATTAAATTAACAAAATATGATTTAATTATATGGAATAATGGTGTTATTTTATCATCACATGTTAATAACAATTAAAGTAGGTGGATGAAGATATATATTAAAATTCTTAGTTAGGGATGTTATCTCTTCATCGGAAAAATTATTTTATAATGGGAAAAAAGGTTTATTATGATGGATTTAAGACCAAAAAATGATTTTTTGGATTTTATACGTGAATTAAGGAATTTATTTGGTTTAATAATGGCTGAACCAAAGGGTTATGGATATATTAATATGAGAGGAGGGGGATATATTTTATAAGTGAGGTGAGTGGTACACATGTAAATTTTTGAATCAAAAAGTTCTACAACATTTTTAGCTGAAAAAACATCCATATTTAGACACTATCAATCAGATAATATTTTAGGTATAATATGGCTATAAAATTTTTAATAGAATATATTTGGGTTTTTTAACTCTTAATATTTTAGTTTAACCCTTAGAAACCCCATTTTTACCGTAACCACTGTGAATTATTTTTACTGTTTTTACTGTTCAGTATGATAAAAAATAATTTTACATTATTTTAAATTATATAATATTATTATTCTAATTATGGAATATATTATTCAAAATTACATTAATATAAGTGGAAATTTTATATTTACAATTAACAACAAAGTTATGATGAGAAATAATTTTTCCAAGAGAAAATCTTCAAAAGATATAAACTTTTTATATAAAAAGTAAAATTGAAATTGATTTAAATAAAACAAATTTTTTTAATAGGTATATAGTTGATCTAATTTGACATTTAAAAGAAAAAACTAAATCAATTTTAAGGTTTTTAGACGTTATAATTGAAAATAAAAATCTTAATAAAACACAATATTTTTTATTACCCATCAAGATAAGTAACCTGCCAAAAAATTATAAAAATGTTACCCATATAAATATTTTCCATTTTTATTTACATAATAGAATTAATTTTAATTAAAATATTTAATACAATAATAAAAAATTATTTTTAAAATATAAATGAAAAGGGTGACAAAATTTGTTATTAGAAACCTACTTTTTAAGAAAAAAATATGATTAATTATTATCTCTTATCAAAAAATGAATATGTTGAATGTTACAAATATTATTGAGTATATATTATATATATTTATTTAAAATTAATCACTGAAAATAGTTTTTTAATTTAATGATATAATGATATTTCTTTCATAAAAATAGTTTTTCATAAAAATGATACATTTTTTTGAATAGTTTTTGTTTTCATTTATCATAAATTTGGGTCTAAAAAATAAATTTTATATAAATGTATAGACTATATATTTTCATAATTGAGTTAATATAATTAATAAATACCATTTCAATCAATAGGAAAATAATATCAAATTAAATAATAATATTTTAAGAATTTTAATCATTTCAGGTAATCTTATAGTTATGTGTATGGAATGTTACACACATTAATCAGTGTAACACAAGATAAAGTCATATATTTATGTAAAAAAATATATCAAAAATATTAAACATAATTGAAAAACTTATTTCATAAAATAAAAAGTTTTTACATTATACCAACAATAAATAAATTTCATCCTTACAATTTTAACATGCGCTAGATAGATAAGTTTTTTTAGATAACAATATGAGATATATTGTTTTCAGGAATGAATAATTGTATCCTAGATAGATCAATTACAAGAGAGGGGAGGTGCAAATAGTAGTTTAAAAAAATTATTTAATATTGTAATGTGATTTTTTCATAGGACTTATATATGTAAATGATCATATTCCAACATGACCTTTAGATCAATTAAAAATAATATATCATAATAATCATTGTTACCATAATATTAGAGTATGAAAATAAAAATCATAAAATATTATTTCTAAAAAGAAGAAAAAAATTGTATTCAATAATGAAATGATTAATGGAATACGTATCAAATTCATAGTATATCTGATTTTATAACACATATTTTATTTATTGTAATGGGATAAATTACAATTAGACTATTACATACATTCAAAACATAATTACAATAACACGTAAAATAAAATTATAAAATGTTTAGAAATATAATAATAACTTATAGCTATTTAAAACAGATGAATCTATTTTAACAATAAGAGTAAGGTGGAAACAAACCAATGCTATTGGTACCGCTTGTTTTATACTTACAAGAAACTATTTCTTTCTTTAATAAATAATTCCCTTGATATAATGATCTATATCTTTGTCTGTCTATCTGTAGAAGCCCTCAATCCAATGGTTTATATTTTGTCACACATTCCTCGTGTTCCCTTGATCAATATGACAATTATATTATATATCTTCCTAGCCTCAAAATCCATCAAACATATTCAAAAAATTATACACAATGATGAAAAAATAAAAGAATATTAAACAATTGCAATTTCTAAGAACAAAAAGTTTAGACTTTCAATATTAAGAGATACAACGAAACTACAAATTGAAAATGAAACCAATCAGAAAAAAATCCAAATAATGATTTATATTTATAATGATCTCCCCAATGGTCACAAAGAATTCCCAACACTCATTTTTATGAGTTTCTTACAACAGCTATGACATATAAAAAAAGATATCCTAAAATAAGAGAAGATGATACATAATATTTTTTTACGTCATAATTATATAAAAATAATTGAAAAAGTTAGAAATAATTTATCTTGATGAAGAATATAAACTCCATGTAATTAAATTTATTGAAATTTTCATTAAGGTTGATCATTTGATGTATGGGTATGATATTTATTAGTCCCGTTATCAATCTAATATTAAAGTCATATTCATTACAACAGAAAATATAAAAACTCATATATATATCTTGATAAAGGTGAATACAATGTTTATTGAACCCATACTCATTATGATAATAATATTAAATATTGTTAGTTTTTATTTATAAAAACATGATAACAAATTCAAGGTATGGTAAACATTTATGCATTATTCAAAAAATATTTAAAACACTTTGGATAAAAAATATTAGAGAATTTAATATAATAATATTATTTTTGATTTTGAAAACAAAAAAAAATTGTAATGTTAGAAGTAAAACTTATTCCTCTATAATCTAACCATTTTTGGAATACACACACCCTAAAATTTACATCGTAAAAAATCATTAAATATTTATTGGAATTAACTTTAATAATAATTATATTGTGAAATAAATATGAATCTTAACACTTATTGGGTTTATAAGTACTATGGATATAATAGAGGGAATGATGAATTTGATAAACTACTGTCATATTATTATATCTAGTTAATAAAATATTCTACTAAATTATAAAATATATCAACCTTACTATAAGGTTTATACCATTATAAAAATATATAGATTTTGTGATATTCAAAAATATATTGTGTAATGAACCAGCCTCAGATGAAATCTATCTCAACACCCAACCTGATTGACCACATGGTCCTAAGGGTATTCCCAATCCCCAGAGGCAGGTGACTAGTACTTGTGCATCACCAAAATCAAATTTTCGAACAATTTCACAAAAAATTAGTTAAAAACATAAAAATAATTTAATGAGATAAAATAAATAAATAAATGAAACGTCGAGCATTCTAGATAGAAAAAAACAATGTTAGGAATCTTCTACAAGCGATACAGAAGAGAAAACTAACTCACTCAAGCTAATACTCCAAGCATCACTACCCAAATATCCATAACAGCAGCCACAATGAACAAGATGAATCTGACTGAGAACCTATAAATATATAATAATGAGCGAAAATACTAGTAGGTATCCACATCCTACTAAAACTATGTAATAGGTTTTTGAAGGCTAGAAATCAAAACTCATTTTAAAATTAGTATAGAATGTTGTCTTCAAATAGATATCCATCTATAGAGGAAACAAATCAATTCCATAAAAAACATTAAAATTATATTCCATTGATTTCCAAAAACCAAAACAAACTCATTTGAAAGAATTTAATGTAATGAATCCTTATCATAACATGAAAACACCGTTTCCATTTCATAAAAACAACCTACTTTAAATTTTTAATGTAAATAATCATTTAAAATCATTATCCAATAAGGGTCAAATAAACACCCAAGGACACAAGCACAAAAAACTCAAATATCCAACAAGGCATGGAAAATGAAAAAATATCATCAACATATACACAATGAACAAAATGGTATAATATATATCATTAAAACAATTATATCAAGGCACAAAAAAATACATCAAGAAAGAAAAGTCCAAACAAGTGTCAAACATCTTAAGGGATATAGAATGCCATGTATGTTCATCCCAACCACAAGGTCACAAGCCTACCCACACTAATAATGTAATATTCGAATGATATTATAAATAAAAATAAACAATGTTCCTTTAACTAACAACACCCACATTAATCATTTTCTTTATTTTTTCCATTTCATCACTTAAACCGTTTTGACCACATAATATATTTTCATCAGATTTGATATGGGTAAGTCATTTACATCATCTATACAAGAGTCTAACTCAATCAATAACTATTAATATTGAAATAATTAAATTCCCTATCTCACTTGGAATTAAATCAATATATCATAAATATTATCCTCTCATCGAATCCATAATCTAGGTGGAATGATTCCATTACACGAATACAGCTTTGTACCCTTCCTTAATCCATGTATTGTGTGGTGGTGTTTTGATCCTTAGTTTAACTCGGCCCATGGGGATAGAACCTTTATAAATACCACACACTACTAATCCATATGCACATGCTTATCCATATAGGGATAGGTTATAGCATCAGTAATACCTGACCCATGTGAAAAGGCCTAGTCCTTTATCCCACACCAACATACTGAAACCATATTTAACTAATAAATATAATCAAACACAATTAAAAACATTAAACATGGTTATTTATATTATTCCAAAACCAATGAACATGTTACCAATACTATTCCTAGATTTATCCACTTATGCACAACCAAATTCATATTTTACAACTCGATCCCTAGTTCATGGACACCGAATACCCTTAGGGTAACCAAAATCCTAATCTTAACATCCTTCATGCATCCCACAGGGATCATGAGGTCTTCAATTGTAATATAATAAATCATTATATCATATAATAAACCATTGAAACCCAAAAAAAACATACAAGAAGACCAATAACAAAACCATTTATCACAACACAAGCACCAATCACAAAAAAAAACATAATCATCTTTTCCGTAGAGATGGTTATAAATGGGAAATCAATATCACAACACATGTTTTTATTGAAAATTCACTAATTTCATTAATATTTATAAATAAATTTCATGAAAAATATGAAATCTCAAGATTTATTAGAAGCCAGAAAATAATCAATTTCCTACACAACCAAATAGGAAATCTCATGATTTGTGCTTTGGTCTTTGACAAAAGCATTACCTTTAAAAAAAATAAGCCAAGAGAAACCCTGTTTTCACACTATGAAAGCAGAGCACAAATATAAAATAAAGAAACACCTCATATAAAAAGTGAATCCCACTTAAAACCCCATTTAGTTTAATTCCCATAGATCTTGTGCATTTCACAATGAAAACCTTCATTTTAATTGTTATCAAATATTGAGAATTTGTATGCCCCAATTTTGAAAACAAAATCCGCTGTATAATACCACTCTACCATTATATCCAAGAAAAAAACTCAAACCATTATAGTTTATCAAGGCCAACCTCACATAATGGTTTTCATATTTCAATATCGAAAACACGGAAAATGAATTTTCATCCATCACACATTCCTTAATCAAGATTTCACACATTTTTAGAAGTTCAAAAAAATCATTTATTCCATAAAACATTCCATGCTACCATCTGAAAAACTGATATAAGAAACTATCCCTTTTCACTCAATAAAACAACTATTAACCAATCCAAACTGGAATTTCCACAACAAGGTGAACCACACACACATTTCAGAACACCATTTAAAAAAAACTAGAAATCAATTTTTATATCAGTAGAGGTCAACAACTAAATTAATATCAAATTATCTTTTTAAAATACCGTTTTCAATAAGTTATTACCAAAACAGGTCAAAAACTATTTCCCAACCATAAAAACATTCAAAAGGGAAATTGAATTTCATGAAGAGATTAAAAAAAATTATTCAAATTTAAATCTGAAAATGAGGATTACATGATACTAATCATTTATACATTGGACATTGAATAATAAAACGTGATTAAATATTCACATGGATATCATATATAATTATACATCCATTGAAAAATTAATTGAAAGGGTGGAAGCCTAATATAATTCTAAAAGGAACAAATTACATAGTGACACCTACCTCTTATAGAAGAGGATCAAGACATGAATCTTGGACACATGATGTTTTTGATGAAGACAACCCCAAACATGTTGGGAGGACATTCTTGTATATATATATAACCATTAATATGATGTATATATTCCCCTTACAACAAGTGAATAAATATAAGGATGATATATATATACCAATGTATGTGATTGAAAACATTCCATGAGACACCAATACTTCATTAATGAACATAGAAGGAAAAATAACTATGGAAAACAAAAAGGATGTTTCTAAAAACATAATGGAAGACAATACATACCAAAAGTGTCGACAAAAATATTAAATGAGTATATCCACTTGTCATTTTGTAGTGGATGATGAAATATGAATAAGGTCAACCCAAGAGACCTTTTGTATAACCTAAAAAAGGTGGAAACAAAAAAATATTGGATTAACTAATGACCTAGGATTTGGTCAAATGGAAACAGGTGAATGGTGAAGGAAAACAACCATATCCAGAGAGGAGATGGGGGTAAACAACCTTACATCAAGGCCTGAGTGAGATTCGTGAAGAAACAAGAGGAGATCATTATATGGAAAGGAGACCGAGAGAGAGGGAGGTGCATGGCCATGTTATAGGGGAGGGATCCTCACCAAAAAAACAAAATTTATGGGAAAATAGTTGAAAGGAAATAATTAAAGAAGAAAAAGAAAAAGGTAAATGAAACATTATTTTTTAATATATTATGAATGTCACATTGGTTGTTCATGGTTTTTCAAACTATACGCAAATAGTGAAATAGCCACTACCAAGGTCAGGTACCCTTGCATGGTAACCTATAGGCATACAAACATTTGAGGAAACCATTCTCAAAAAATGTCACTAAGCACCGTCAATATATAGATCCCAACCACACTCTCACCATATAGTATAATAGACCCTGCAAAAACAATGTTGTACATAACTAACTCAAACGAGAACCATTATGGTAAGTGCACAGTTACATATAATAATGCGAGATAATCAAGAAAAAACTAAAAAGTCTAAAAAAATCAACCCTATATCCTCTAAAACCCAATCACATTTCAAAATAAAATAAAATAATCATACATAAATTCACCACGACACCTGAGTTATTACAATCTCCCCACTATGAAAATTTCAATCCCTATGAAGCCTTTACCAATGTAATTGAATATGAAAATAAATGATATAAGGAAGACCTAACAGAAAAACATTCCACATGAATCAACCTCAAAGTAAACGTCTGAAATACACAAAACGATATATCCATTTTACTATAAAGGATCTACTCCTATGAACTACTTGATCATAATCCTCAATCGAGAAATGTAAATTTTTATGTGCTCCCTTATCTTGGTCTCCCCAAAATTTAGAGTTCATGTAAAATGGTTTAAGTAGGAGGAACTACTATAAAAAATATCTTCGAAATAGATGAACATATAAGAGAGACACATTCTCAAGAAAAATAAATTTCACACCCAATAATGAAATAACCACCAAATGTTAACATAAAAAAGATGATATGTGGTTTCACCTAAATTCAAAAAAAGTTGTTAACTTAGGGTTCAATACAAACATCAACCCAACACAGTGCATCCAAAATGGACACAACCAAATGGTATATAGTATAAAAAACTCATTTTCTAGATCAAACACCTTAAATACCCGATTTTGTACACCAGGTGTCTCTCTTGTACAATGCAACGAGCACCTCAATGGCTCAAAAGGAAAATAGTGAAACAACCCCCTGATCTAAAAAACCATAGACAATACTCCAAAACTAAAATTATTTCCACTAACTGAAAGGCTTACCAAATAAACTCACCCCATCAATCTAATATATAACCGATAAGATAGATCTCCACCTCTCTCACAAGTATGGTTTCTCTTCCACCACTCTAATCAATTTTAGGGTAGGAAAAAAATCCAATGAAACTATTTTGACCATTCATGTGGAAAAAAATGATACTAGAAATGGACCCCAAAATATATGCCTCTAAACAAAACCGAACAATTTTTTTAAAATCATAGAATCACAACAAAACATAAAACCATTATAAGGAACAAAAAACAATAAAAGTGTAATAAAAACTATATCACAAAAAATATTCATTTAAAAATACCATTTTCACCAAAAAAAATTTAAAAACACCCTCCACCATGTTTTCATACAAAAACCATGTCATCCCAAATTGATAAAAATAACATTTATGAAACCCACATATTTCTGAAACAATGAAAACTACATGAATCATTGTCCAAAATTTCATTTCATTTTGAAAAAAGCACAAAATGATACCAATTATAAACTCACATTAGTTTTTATAACACCATTTAACTAAGATACAACCTTCCAATTAAATAATATTATAAAATAAATAAAATTATGCATTATTCATTTTTCACAAAAACTAATTTTAGTAAAAATATTTTCATAAGATAATTATTTGTCAACCAATGAATTAAAAACAAAGAACACAAAACAAATAAAGAAGAACACACATAAGAATCAGAAAAAGTAAATTTTAAAACTCTTCATGATATTCTTACTAAATTGAAAACCACATTTATGGAAATCCAAAATCATGAGGAGTCTATAACAAGATATCCATTCAAGGAATAGTTTTGTGAATGCATTGGACCCTAATATTAGTGATCATGATCCAAACCTATAATAAACACAATGTAAGAGGTAGACATGACTTCATGGGTACCCCATGGTTTCATATGCCATGCATGGAATCAATATAGATAATTTTCTCATTAATTTTCTCCCAAGGACCATGTGTGAACAAAATCCTAACTCACTTTCTCAAAGGTGATAATGATATCAATAACCTATAACCCCATAAAAACATCCCAAAAACTACATTCCATTATATAAAACACATCTTCTCTTAAAAGAAAAGGGCTTAGGACCAGAAACAACAAGATAGACTCTCCCAGCCCTTAAATCTCATGCTTTGATAACTTTAGTCACACTTATACCCAAAAATTCCCAAATAAAATAAGATATACCAAACCTAGGTCCCATAAGGAGAATATTATATGATAGAACTTTGTAATCAACTGGACCAAGATTCCATACTACTCGAAACCCAACCAGATTCACTAGAAGGATCCAAGGGAATTCTTGATCCCCACAGGCTGGTGACTTCAACCTTGGCATAACAAGAAATCATATGGGAATGATTTCAACCAAATAATAGTTAACATAAGAAAAAAATAATCCAATTAACAAAATAAATAAATAAATAGGTAATATGGATAGATAGAAACAAATGACTATAAAAAAAAGTTTAAAAAAATCAAGAAGTCAAAACTAACAGACTCATGCCGAGTCATTAAACAACTCTATGAACATCTCTCCTACACTGTCCATGATGAAAAAAATATCTATTTATGTACCTAGAAATATATTTATGTGTGATAATACCACAGTAGGATATCAAAACTAGATTAATGTATGAAATAGGTTACCTCAGGGTATAAATTAATTCTGGTTCGAAAATAAGTCAATATAGTATTCTTGACATACATTATCATCTCTATAAAAAAAGAAATCAAATACGTACACTAAATTCATAAAAGTTCCATTTTAATTCAAAATTTAAAACATATGAATTTAAAAATACAAGATGGGATGAAACCTTTCTATAAACCAAACACTATTATCATTTCTCAAAAAACAACCCACTTACATTATTTAATAAAAATAATCACTTAAAATAAATTTCCAACATGGTCAAATAATCACCCATGACCACTTATGAACAACATATTCAAAAATCTATTATTGTATAGAAAAGAAGGAAATATAATAAAAATATACTCAATGATCACAATGGAATAATATATATATAAACATATTTTCAAACATGGAACAACCAAAATACATAAAACAAATCAATAATCCCATCCAAGTAGAAAACATCTCAATAAATCATGAATACCATGTCTGGTCATCCAAACATAAAGGTCACAAGATAGAAAAAATGAAGCATGTGTTACAGAAAATAGTATGTAAATAAGAATAAATAGGGATCCATTAACTAAAAATACTCACATTAATCATTTTCTTCATTATTTATATTTCTTCACATATATCATTTTCACCATGTAATTCATTTTCATCATATGTTCGATGGGTTTTGAATTTACATCATCTATATAGTAGTCTAAGGAAATCAGTCTGTATGTATAATAAAATAATCCTTGTCCATATCCACTATTGATACAAAATAATAACATATACATTATCATCATCTCAAATCCTCATTCCGAGAGGAATGCAACCATTAAGAGAATTGATCTTCGTCCCCATACATAACTAGTACATTGTGGGGTCGAGTTTAGAGCCACAGACTAACTAAACCCATGGCTGTATAACCTCAGCCAATACCCAACACTAACAAGCCTTGATCACATACTTATCCATCTAGGGGTCGATTAGACCATCATTCCAACACGACCCAAGGGATGATCATTAGTCCTCTATCCCACATCAACATACAAATACATTATTTAACCAACACAGATTATAAACCCCTAATTAAAACAATAAGAAATGGAATTTATATTATTCCATATACCATGAACATGATACCCATAAAAATTGGAGGATTATCATTTTATGTATATCCAATTTCATATTATACATCTAGAACCACAGTTCACAAACACAAAAAACCCTTAGGGTATCATCAAACCGATTCATAACATCCTCCATGTATCCCACAAGGATCATGATGGTTTCAATTGTTAATTGATAATTCATTATATAATTTATTAAATCAAGGGAACCCAAAATTAAAATATTAATAGACAAATAAAAAATCATTTATCAAAAATTTTTAAATCACATGGACAAAAAAATCAACATTATCAACGAGAGGGTACAACAAGGGTAAATTATCATCAAATAAGAAGTTCCATACAATCCTTCACTCATGTCATATACATTTTAAAATCCCATTCCCTAAAAAATAATCTTTCATGCATAATTCAAAAGGGATGAATAAACACTTTCATGAACAACCATATATGTCAAGATGAACACAATTTTCACTCTCCTAAATTAAAAAACATTCAAAATATGGAAACCCATTAACAAAAAATGGAATACCACTTAAAATCCAACTTGGACACACGCCAAATAATTTTATTCATTTCACAATAAGAACATTCATTTCAATTTTTATCAAACAAGAATTATTTGTAAGACCTCATTTCAAATCGAGGTTCTACTGTATAATTCCACTAAACTGTTCATTCGAAGGGAGAAACCCAAACCATCAATGTATATTATGTTCACCGATGTATATTGGTTTTAGTCTTAAAAAACATGTCCAAAGGCTTTTCATCCATCAAAAATTACAAAAAACACATTTTAAAATAGTTTTATAGGTTTCAAAAAAAAATCATCAATAAAACATTTCAATTAACACTATGAAAAAACATAACAAGAAACAAAAACCTTTTATTACATCAAAAAAAAATTAAATAGGCCAGCTGAGCCTTTTAAAAAATAGGTGGACCACCAAGACATTTCTAAAATCCATTTGAAATAAAATTCATATCCCATTTTAATGTTATTAGAGGTCAACATCGAAATTAAAACAAAATTCTATTTCCAAAATACAATTTTCATTCAATAAAAACCAAACTAGACCAATAAAAATTCCACATCCGTAAAACCATTAAAAAAACACAAATACATATCATGATTACATTACCAAATAAAATTAGAATTCAAATCAAAAAATAAGTATTCAAACAAGTTAAACTTTTATGCTTAGGAGAAGTAACAATAAAATTGTTTCAAATTATCAAATGGATGTCACATATATGAATAATTTCCTATGAAGTCTAACTAAAAGTGCTCATGAATATTTGAATTCCAAAACATACAAATTTCATATTTACAACATGCTCCAAGAGAAGAGGATCCTATAAAGAGACATTTTTCACTTGATTCTTTTGAAAAAGATATCCCCACACTTTCACACACATACATTTTTATATATATGAATACTCTTTAATCCAATGTATAAATTTCCCTCACCCTGAAGGAATATTTATAGAGAACATATATATATATACGTACCTATGTATGTGAGTTAATCCCATAAACGAGCCACTAATGCTCCAATCACTCAAAATATATGGATTAAAAAAATCTCCAAAGACCCCAAAATAATAGTTGTAATAAAAATAGAGAATGAAAAACCTTACCCCAAGAAATGTCGGTAAAATGAAATGACACCATTTATTATGCCTTCAGTGATGGATGTTTGAATAAAAATGAGGTCAACCCAAGATACATTTAACATAACCTAAATAGGAAAAATCACAGAAAACTCATTGTCACACTTGAACTAGGGTTTGTCCTAACAGATCCTAGATGGGGGAGAAAAAATCCAAAATCGAGAGAGGATATGAGGTTAGAAAACCTTACATCTAATAACTGAGTGAGTAAATGATGAGACAATAGTATATCATCGAGCATAGTGGAGGCTAGTGGGGATAGAGGTTCATGCCTAAGTGAGAGGAGATGGGGAAATGTGTGATGCACAGTGAGTTAGGGAAAAGAGAGAAAATAAAATAATGAAAGAGAATAATTAATGTTTAAAATTATGTTAAACTCACATGGTTTGTGCATGGATTACCAAAATATTCACTAAACATGAAATCTAAAATACCAAGGCTAGGTACCCACACATGGTTACATTTTGGTAGAGACAATGTTGACAAAAACATACCCAAACCATGAAACTCTGCACAGCCAACATACAAATTACAACCACATGGTTTCCACAAATTTTACTATACATTTCACAAGCTTTAGGCCACAAAAAAACCTCACCATGGGTCTTTCACATGGACATCAATGATAATATAAACCATGAGGGATAAATATGAAATATATAAAATCTTTCAAAACATATATTTTTTGGCCCACCAACTACTGAAACTCAAACCTGATTCATAAAAAAATGATAATCCAAAAGAAATTATCTATAACACATTGAGTAATACATATTTAGGAGAACTAAAATATACCTGGAATGTAAGTGAACAGAGAAGACAGATGAACCAATTCGATGAATATAAAAATAATATATAGTAAATATGCTAAGAAATTCAACTAATTGTATTTGTTATGAATTAAAACAATTTTTTTGTGTAGAGAAGCAATTCATTAACGATCAAAATATTTCATAGGTCTAATAATATATTGATTTCAATAAAATTTATTTAATAAAAATTTTATTTCTCCATGAGTGTTTTTACAAAATACAACATCTTCTTGAAATTCGTGTAGTCCAACTTCATTGTAACTGTTAGACTCCAATTTTATGCCATAATCATCTTGAACTCATCAAAAAGAATATTTTTCATATATTTTAGAAGAGAAAAAACATATTCATAGAAAAGAAAACTTTATATTTCATTTATCTTGTAATAGACATTAACATTGAAAGAATATACATCATTAGTATGATTATTAGTCCGGTCTTTGATTTTTTTAAAATAATTATCATTCATTCAACCAAGAAATTTTATAATTTACTAAAAGAATGATATAATTCCATATTCACCATCAAAATAACTTGAATAGAATCATCTTGGGACTTATCATTAGAATCAAAATCATCTGACAATTTGACCATTGAATTTTATGTCGTTTTGTTTGAAATCGATATTTCTTGTGTTATTTTTAGATCATATTAAATAAGAATAACTAATTCAATATTCATATTGATAAAGACCATTTTTAAGAAATTTTATCTTGATGTAGATAACCTCTTTCTTCTAATGAGGTATTTTAAAGAATATTTCAATCTAATATTTTTAATGAAATTTTAATGTAATCAATCCCCATTTGAGAAATTGTTTGCGTTGATTCTGTTAAATATGGATTAGGACAAAGAGGATTTATGTGACATGTTCTAACTGTTTAAATATATCCTTTTTCTCTTATAAATTTTTTATAATTCATTTTGGACTTTATCATTTTTTTGGGTGTACATATATCATATTAAATCTACAAAATATGAGTATCATTGATGTTTTTATTTTCTGATGGTTTTTTAGAATTGATCATCCCCAATCTTATTAGATAATGAATCTGATTCTTTTTCTGAAGAGGACACTTTTTCTAGGATTTCAAATTCATTTTCATATTATTTAATGGTTAAGGATGATGATGATGATTTTAATGATGTTGACTATAATGAATTATCTGATAAGGTTTCTTTCTCATAACATTCAACCTTTTCATCATGATCCTCACCTTTTTTATTTTTATCTCCACTTTATTATTCATCAATATATTTTAACTGTTCATCTCTTTATTCCCCATATTTTATTAAATGCCCTTATTTTTAACCGTTATCAGTATCATATTATTATATAAATTGATTTTCAATGTCCCTTCCAATTAATTATTTTAGTTTCCTTACACCAAATAACTCACTTAGTTTTTGAGCTCTCCCTCATGTCGGTGAAATGTTTTTAGTATTTCATTTCCTGAGGAAATTGCTACAATTTATTTTTCTACTGAATAAAATCTGATAGTTTTTCACTGTCACTATTGAAACTAAAACATGGCATGTTTCATTCTATTTTCCCTTGTTATAGATATTATTAAAATGAACCCCATATGTTTATTTCACTGTTATCTCTCCATCATGATTTTTTTGATCATAAAATATAGTACATTTCCCAAGTCTTTTTCTCTCTTCTAAACAATTTTTCATGGAAAAGTGATTCTTGGAGTCTCTTTTTTTAGATTCATTATCAAGATATTTGATACTAAGAAATTTTAATTTCAATAAATATATAGAATTTACTCCAATTTTAGGGTCACTTGTACTTTTGTAAACATTGAGCCTCATCAATTCATTAAAAATCACCAGGAACATTGTTTTCCTTCATTCATTTCTATTTTTTCCTCTAGGGGTGACAATTCGTAATTTTGTTTTCTTTTTTTTCTCTGAACTCTATGATGTTTCTAGTTTCTATAGAATAGTACTGTCGGTTTTAAAAATATTCTTAGAATTATCACTAAACATCCACTTCGTTATATTTATTGTATCCTCAGAGATAAATGAATATTTTTACCTAAAGGGATGGGAATTTTTATTAATTTTGATGAATTATAATCATTCCAAAATCATCTCACTTATTAAGTAATGAAATATTAAAATTTTGGACTCTATGAAATTTTTCATAACATCCTTAATAGTAAAAAGAACAAACATAAAACTGTCAATATTCCTCATTTTGACCATACAGTTTTATAGGAATATATCTATAACATTTAGAGTTTCTCGATTTGATTTCATTGTAAATAAAAATACTTATATGAACAAATCTATAAGATTATTTTATTGAGTAATATGTGAATATTTTCATTTTTCTTGTTCATGGGAAAACAAAAAATTCATGACATTTCATATATTAAAATTTTTATTAGAATCATGAAGTTTATGAGATGGAAAATGACCATCTATTATAGATGGTATTGAAAGAAGTTCTTATCACTTACTTACTAAAAATTTGTATGTTTTACCATAAATCTAGAAGTAAATAACCATATTTCTTAATAAATTTTAATGAATCATAAAACTCATTTACATGAACTAGATAATACATTTCTTTTTGATGATTTTTTGTTTATATAAAAATTGATAACCATCTTTGAAACATGATGGCTATATTTATATATTAATAATATTTATCATATAATTCACTCTATATAAATATTTTTCCAAATATAAACCATTTTTTGAAATCACGTTCCTTAGATATCATAATATCATTTAATGAAAACTATATAATGGAAAATGAACACAATCCAGACTAGGAAATAAGTAGGTAGTATAAATATATTCTTAAATATCATGAGAAACTGATGTGGAATTGTGGGTCCCTCTTTTATATAGGTGATGATGATGATGGTTCGACATTCATGAAAAATTTCAACAGTTGAGACAATAGAAACATTAATTTTATGATTATGAAACACTCAAAGAAATAATTAAATTTATTGTGAACTCTTGAGGATTTTATGAATTTATTCCATGTAAATAATGAATATGAAAATTAAATTTTGAATAAAAAACAAAAAATATTAAAAATGAAATGAAAACAGTTAACATTATTGAAGAAAATAGAAAATTATAAAAATAAATATTTAAGATGATAAATTTTTAAAGTAGAAATATCCATGGAATGAATAACATGTTCATCATGATGTTTTTAAAAATAAATATATGAAAATAATATTGAAAATTTTCAATGTAAATGATTTTGTAAAAAACAAGGTATAGTGTGATTATGATTAAAATATAATAAAGAATACTTTGAAAATTTTATAAAAATGTGGTTATTGATTTTTTTATTTAATTTGGTGATTTTTTAAAAGGAAACTGTCTCCAAATTTGTTTTTCAAAAAATATGAATCTGGAAAACATATTATTATTGTTTTTTAATAAAAATAGATAATTTGAAAAACTAAAGGATTTTAAAAAATTGTACTGCATATATGAAAAGGAATATCTTAATTAAACGAGATAGCTAAAAATAGATATTGACATTAATGATTAAATAAAATTAATCATTCTTGTCTTCTGTTAAATTTATTAAAAAAATATTGTTAGGTAATGGTTATGTAAAATTATCCACAAGTTGATTTTCATTCAATTAAATTTTAATATGATATCACTTTATTGTGTTTGTTTCCATAAAAAGTGATGCATAAGATCTATGAGTTCTCATGGGTGGGATGTGCAGGTTTATTTCTTAATAATATGTAACTACTATTATCACATCATATACCGGTTATTGTAAAACTCCTGACATAATTATTGAGTGTGTGTTGCATCCAAAATGTATGATCACAATAACTTATAGCTACCACATTATTACATTAGGTAGTGGAAAGTTCTGTCGATTGTTGTTTATTACAATACCATGAGACTAATGAATCTTCTTAGTATTAAAATGTTCCTAAGAATCCTTTTCTATCTATTATAAAACCATTAATGTCAGTATCTTAAAAAAATTATAGATCATAAACATTTTTAGATGAATACAAGGGTGTTAAATTCATAGTTTCCATAAGATAAACAAATTTTGTTTTAAATCATCATGATGGGATTTAAATATAATTGATTGATACACATTAAATAAGTATAATGAAAACATTAAATATGTACATCATGATCTTAACTAAAATAAAATTCTGATCACACATCTAAAAATATTTTGTTCTTCTAGTTACCGAGCATCATCAATGTCTAATGTATTTTATGTACCGATTGATGTACTAATTATTTTATTGTATTATTATTGTAACCATTTAATAATATATTTTATATTATTATGTTGAGTTATATAATTTCTTTATGTATTTTAGAAATTTGAGATCCTAAAATTACGTTAACTCACCCATTACACACATCACAAACATAGATTTCAAAATATCTGCAAAAAACTATTCAATATTATTGACATGACATGAATTTAATGTAATAAACTCATATTTTAATAATCATAATGTTTTTATTTATTTTTTTATAAAAAGTGTTGGATCAGTGGTCCCCATAACATAATTCTTTTGTAACAAAAATCTGTTAATCGATCGTACAAAGGTCTAGGAGCATTTTTATATATTTGTAAAATCTTTTTATGTCTATTGACATATTTATGTTGTTTTTTATCTTGAAAACATATATTTTTTTTAAAAAAAAACTTCCTTTTGAGCATATATTTTTTGGAATTAAAACATTGCATCTATTTGAAAAAGTGTGAAATTAATGAATGCTCCAAGGCTAGTAGAATATGAATCGATTCATGTATTTATACTAGTGCAAAGGTTTCATTATAATATATTCCTTCTTCTTGGTAATATACATTAAGAACAATTCATTATTTATTTATAATAATTATTCCATTTGGATCACACTTATCCTAGAAAAACCAATTTTACTCTTTTTTTATGTTTTTTGGGTTTTCAACCAAGTTCTAGACATTATTCCTTTCAAATAAATTTATATCATATTTAATTAACTAAATAAAATAATACTAACATATTACCTCATAAATATTTATAGGGTCAAAATGAGAATGAAAATAATTAAAAAAAATTTCATTTCATAAAAATCTTATATTCCAAATAGTTTTATTAACATCTCCAATGATACTATCAATACAATGATTCTTAAGAAAATATTGATTTCAAGGGGGTTTTAAAACATGTTCATCTTCCCAAGGGAAAAAATGTTCTTGTGTAAATTAATATAGTTTATTTCTTGGATATTTTATTAATAATGATAATTTTATAATAGTGGATGAAAATTGTTTTTTGAAAATACATATTAGGATATCGATTGAAGTCCCTTCAAAACAAAAGGATCAGTTTCATATCACATAACACAAACTATTTTCACAAAAATTGTGGAATCTTTTTTAAAGACATTATATTATTCATAAGTAGTTGAATAACCTAAAAAATATCCCTTCATCATATTTGGGTAAATATTTGTGTAAATTTTTATTCATATTCAAGATGAATACTTTATAACCAAAAAAATGTTTGAAACATTTTTTCAACAAGTGTATAATTTAGATGGTGTTATATTAATAATGGTTCCTATGAATACTCAATTTATAGTATACAAGTAGTACTAACTGCTTCGTCCCAAAAATGATTGTTAATTAAGTATTCACTAAACATAGTTCTTGTTATTTATTGAAAAATATTATTTCTTCATTCAATACCATCATTTCTTAAGGAGTTATAAGAGACAAAAATTTAGGAATAATTCATCTATTAATACAAAAAGGTCCAAAATCATGACTAAAAAATTAAACACCATGACCACTGTGAATAGTAATCAAGGGATTTTTTTTCATTTTTAATTCTGGATAAAAATGTTTTAAAATAAAAAATTCGTTAGATTTCATTTTTTAGTAAATAGTCACATATCTATATAGTGTAATCATAAACCAATAAAATTACATAATACTTTTCCCCAATACTTCTTGTTTGTTTTGGATGAAAAAAAATTCATCTTCACTAACTATAAAGCCCATGACATTAAGACTTAAATAATATATTTAAATTTAAACTTATGATGCTTACTATATTGAAAACGGTCACAAAATTTTAATGATTCAAATATATGATCATTTAGATCCTTAAAATTTCATTTCATAGTCATTTTACATAATTTAAAAAGGCTATCGTGTACTAACAATCAATTCCATAACCATGAGAGATCATTCACTACACTAGAACAGGGTATGTCTTGGCTCAAAAGGTCATTTATGTTATGTGGGTAATTATTCTCTTGGTTATTTTTATAAAGAATGAATTAATCATTAGAATTGAGTGGTATAAATTCACTAATTCAATAATTTACAAGGTAAACATAATCACATAACTGACTTATGTATATATGGATGTGATTAAAGCCTTTAACAAATAAGACATTATAAATTAATGATTTTCCCTGACGAAAAATATTACATATACTGATAATATCTCATTTATCATTATATGTACATGTAACTTTTCCACCATTCATTTTGATAATATTTTCAAATAAATATTTGTGTATTGTCATATATCTAGAACACTAGCTATTAATGTATCATTTTTTCATATTAAATTTTTTAATGAAAAAAAATATTAATTATATTTTTGGAACATAAATGTTCAATGGGGATGATGGTAGAAAATTGATTTTTTTTGATGATTTTTTTATAAATAAGATTCAGGTAATCATGATGATTTTATTTTATTTACAGAAAATTTTTTATTTCACTTACCACCACTTTAAAAAAAATTACAAATGGGATTAATTTTCATTACAAGGTTAATGATACTAAAAAAAGGTAATTAATAAGTATACCCAATTGGAAAACTAATGAAATTAGAATTCAATTAATTATTTATTTAATCAAATCATTCTTTTCTAGAAGTATGTTCTGAAAAAATAATTCATAAAGATGAAATTTAAGACATTAGTTTGAAAATAATATTCTTATCCTCACAATTATTAGTTTCATAAGTGAGTATAGTTTTTGAAATATTTTTCTCAAAAAATATTTATTAGAAACCATTAGAACTAATATCTTTTGCAATGAATTTTATATGTCATGATTTATTGATATTGTTTATTTGTACCAGTTATTTTTACCAAGATCATTTGAATGATATGATATTTTTTGCCAAAATAAATTTAATACAGTTTTCTTTTTAATGGTTTATATATCCATAAAAAACATTTTTTATAATAGTTTAATAAAATGAGACACTTCATCATACAATGGTAATATATTAGTATCAATAAAAACAGGATTCCTCATCAGATGGTGTAAAATCATCATAATTGGGGTAACATTCACATATGGACATATAACTTAAGGATTCAACTGGGTGTACCTAGGCCATGGAGAATTGATATTAATAAGGTATTTTTTAAAATAATTGAATATTTCTATATCTAGAATTTTCATTTTCAGAATAATTATATGAAGAGCCTCCTCCAAATTCACTCTAGGAATAATTTTTTAAGACTTTCAATTCATATATTCTTAGAATATATTTTTTGATTCCTACTTGCATTCCATTGATTTTTATTATGCCTTTTGTGCTTTTTATAATTGGGTCTTCTATTTACAGCTTTCCTATATTTGTAATAGGTAACTTCATAATCCTTCTTTTCATTCCTATTATTGTTAGTTTAAATTTGGAAATACGTAAAATAATTTTTTCCACTTATTATCTTCATCTTTCAAGAAATAAGTTTTAATTAATTTTTGGAAGACTTTTAATCACTAGATTCAGATTGTATAAACACATTTTTTTTCTTAAAGACATGTCTAATTTTTCTAGTGATTATGCTTTTGAAGGAATTTTATCAGTACGGAAAGTGACACCTCCATTATTTTTCATGGCATTAATTTCATATCTTTTTAATATACACTCATACAACATAAGAGTAACAAATATTTCATCAAAGTAAAATATCCATATATTTCCATGTTTCACATATTTCTATTCTTTTAGATTTTCAGTCGTTCGATATGATATCAATTATGTTATCCCCACTATTTTCATCATCTTATCCTTTTTCTCAAAATGATTAATGTATGCTAATAATTATCACGAATCATTGATGGATCATAGAAATAGATTGAACTTTTAAGAATTAAAAATCCTGAAAAGCAACATAGATCATTTCTTTTATTGATTAAAATACATTAGATATACTGAAATATATATCCAATAAAATCTTCTAAATACTTTTTGAAACATTACATGAAGAAATCTGACTATATATGTTTATTTTAATTGAGTATAACAAAGTATTCATTTCCTAAAAATTCAATTTATATTCCAACTTATCTTGAATAATAAATATTCAGACTTCTTAGTTAAGTATATTATATCCACCAGTTAGAGTGACAAAGATATCTATTCATATTTTTATTAATAAATCCTCAATAATATCACTCCAATATTCATAATATGCACCAAAAAAGATAGGTATTTAATTAAGATTATGATTATTAATGGATCAAACATCATTTCCTTTTATATTTCAAAAATATATGCAAAAAAATAATTTCCAAAATAATTGGTACTATAAAAAAAATTATGAAAATATGTTTACAAAAAAAATTAAAAAAATGATAGTAATAGTGAAGATAATTTTTTTTACATTATCTGAGTAGTGGAATCCATCAATTATAGTAATTTTCAGATAAGAGCACTACTTATATTATTATTATGATCAAGAATTGGTTTATAGATTTTCAACTAAAAGAGTGGGATGGTGAATTGTAGTTTAAAAAAAATTTGTTTAAAAGTGTCTAAACTAAAAAATTATAAATAATTCTATAAGTAAAAGACCATAACAAAACATGACCCTTAGTTTAATTTAAAACAACATATCATAATGATCATGATTATGAGAATATTATGGTATGATAGACATAATCACAAAATATTCAATAAAAAAGTATTAAATAAGTTATATTCATGATAGATATGGTTAATTTTATTTGACTTTTATTAAAAATAGATATGATTAAGTTAGAAAAATTTATATTAATTATTGATATAGTTTACAATACAAATATTTTATACATGACTAACAGAATAAAAATAACTCTTAAGAAACATGTATAAAAATATATATTAATATAATAATGACTTATATCTATTTAAGGTGAATGAATCTCTTTTAACCATAACTGTAAGGTAGACACAAACCTTGGATAAATGGACCCCTTATTTTTTACATAAATGAAATTAATTCATTATTTAATATATTAATACCCTGATAAGATTATCAGTATCTCCATTTTCTTATCCCTAGTATCCCTCGATCTGATGGATCGGATTAAATCACACTATCCCCATGTTCCCGTGATGTATATGATTATCCGATTATCAGTCATCCTAGTACCATAGTCCATTGATCATATTAAAAAAAGGATATGGTGATTACAAAAAAATACACATAAATTATTGCAATTACTATGAAAAATATGTTCATTCTTAAAATCATGAATGATTTCACGCAATAGAAATTTTCAAATGAATTCGTTTAGAATCAATTTCATCAAAAATCTAGGTATTTATATGTTCCTTTTAAATGGTCATCTTAATCTATAAATTGTCATATTTTCTCAAAGTGTATTTCAACAAAAATGAATCCTAGAAAATGAAAACATGGCATAATAGAAGTTGATATTTCTTATTGTTTTTTATCATTATGATATAAAACTAATTCAGTACTTTTAAAACCATTTTTGAATATTCAAAACATAAACTATGCATTTTGAGTATCATTTCATAAAAATTTCATTATTATTTATCTTTACTTGAATGAGTATAATATTTATCAGTCATATTACTAGTAAAACTTTAAAGACATCAACATTATGATGTTCAAAAAAGAATGTATTATATATGATCTGATGAAGGTGAATATTATGTTTATCGTATAAAAAATCATTATGATAATTTAAATGGAGAAAGTTGCTTTGTATTCATGAAAACAGGAAAAATAATTATATGTATGGAATAATTTTATGTTTAGTAGACTTATTTTTAAAAATCTTTTGACATTAATGATTTTTAATATATGTATTAAGAATGTGTTTGTAATTTAGAAAACAGAAAGGAATTGAGATGTAAGAATTAAATCATTCGACTCAATATGTTCAACAAATAAAAATACATTTAAGGGAAGCCCATATCATAATATGATTTAACAAAATATCCCATTTAAAGGATATAAATTGATTTCAAACGTTCATCATTATTATGATGGAATACGTTTTAAAATTTGTCAATATTCATGTGAATTAAAAAATTGGACATATTGGAGAAAATTAACTCCCATATACTAGATGAGATTTCTTTTGACCATGGTTATGATATATTTAACGACCGAAAATCCTTAAATATATGATAGGTAAAAAAATTTAATTTACCAGAAATTAATGTATGTTTTTTATATCTTCTTTTAATATCATTTTATTATATTTCATAAATTTTCATTAGAAGTTTTAATTACGTGATTTCATTCCATCTCATAAGAATACATTAATCATTTGGTTGTGCCAGGATAAAATTACTCTAGATCTCTTACTCCAAGAAATGAATATGTCAATTTTTATTCCTAAAGCACTAAAAAATCACAATATCCATAATTGAGTGATAATTCATTCCATACCTCTATTGTTATCATCGTAACAAGATGACCATAACAAATTATTCAATTTATATATAAATCAATATATCGATAAGTAGTAAATTACTCAATAAAACATCATAAAAATATCAATATATACTATACCATAAACGGTTAACCATATATCCATTAAAAAATACACTATTTATAATGAAGGAATCCAAATAAAAAAAATTAATTTGACATTATTTCGCGGTAACTATAGAAAGGTAAATCTTATTTTCCACATAAAAAATATGTGAAAACCTTGGTAAAATGTTTTCTTCGCACATGGTAACAACCAAAATTATTATAAAAGAAAAATGAAAACATATGTAGATCCACATTCCCTGAATAAAACTGTATATTATTTAATATATTCCTTAAATTCTATAATTTTAGAAATTCCATTATAATAAAATTATCCATTTTTTCCACACGTCATTAAAAATTTATAAACTTATTAATGATACACTATTAATGTTATTCATCTTCATCTTATCTTTATCCCAAAATAATTATTGTAATATTTAGGCCATATTATTAGTTTTATGATCTTAATTATGTTTTTTCAATAAAATATTACATTTTAAATGAATCACTTTTATAGACTATCATTACTGATCAACATATTCTATATAATCCATATTGAAAATCATATATATATAAATTATTATATATATGATGATTCATATAACATAATTCAGGAAATAAAATACAAACCTCAATAATCCAAATTCATTATCAAAAAATTAACTTGGATTCATCCTATATTTCCTCAATAACTCTTACATACAATATGTATCATTAAAAATGTATTATCATTAATCAACATTAATTATATCATTCTTTTGGTGTTTATTCTAACCAATATTGTTATATCATACCACATATTTCATATGTCATTCTAGGTCTATTAATCATTAGTAGTATAACCATTACTCATATGACCTATTGATTTTCTTCTTGATCATTCCCCCTATTATATGAGTTATATTAACTCACGTACTTTATAGTTTTAAAACATTCAACAATTGATGTTACATTAGGGAAACCACTATTCACATCCATTGAAATAACCAAACGTTTTTTCCTCTTATGAAATTACATACTTCACAACTTTTTACAAATGTGAATCATATTTATATTCATATAAGACTTTCAATTGGGGGACTCATCCTAGTTCGATGAAAATTGTAATCATAATGTTATTTCTTATAAGGACTCCACTTCCTAAACTCTTAATGAATTCCATATGTTGGTTATTTGGTGATGATGGGATTTGTTTAAGGTCCATGGTTTTAATTATATTTTATGATAACTGATTAGAGTAATCACAAAATAAATTAATACATTTAAAAACCCATTTGTTTTCTCATAATAACACAATCTACCACATTCATCATCGATGCATTTCCTTTTTGATTCATCCATTTATTAAATAAAAAAATCATATTAAAATAAAAACAATCAGTTTGGGGAACTATTCAATCATGAAAAATAAATTATAGGTTGTATAGATCATGGATATTTATTTCTAATCTTGGAAACTATAGGTCAATACTATGATATTTAAATTCAAAAGCTCTTTAAATCCATCATTATCTAAGGAAAAGAGTTTTTGAATTTCCAAATCCTATCCCATGAGAGTAACAAACATGGTATGAAATAAGGTCTATTTTATTTCACCAAGTGATAATTAGGTCTTAGTAAATGCACCCTTTTAAGATTTGTTACTCCTATATACATCAATTACAGAGCCAAATCTACTTATAGTATGTATAAAAGTATGTTATTTTTTATTAACCACTCACTATATACTTTACAAAAAATCTAGGACCTTTAAATACACATTTAATCTTCCATATACATATCCTAAAACATATCCTATGATAAGACACTCAAGTTTACTTATCCTAGTTTCCAATGGTTATCTAAAAAAATCCATTAATACGAAATATAAGGGCCCAATATTGTATACATAAATATCACATTATTAGAGGAATATTCAACAAGTTTCATAAATATAATAGTGAGTACCATAATAGTCCATTATCATTTGATAGTAGAAACTCAACTGTTTTACTTCATTAATGGTCTTAAATATATTCAAAATATTTCTTCTCACATATTAATCAAAATAGGTATACCGCACCAAACCCATAATCCCGATCCTATGGAAGGAAATATAATAAAGGGTGATCTCTTTGGATTAGTAAGTTTAAATATAAAAGATATTAATCAATGATCATACGAAATTATAATTTATTAAAAAGAGTGTGTGAAAATTAACATAACATTGAAATTCAACATTAATGCCCTGACCCCAGTTACCCAGAGTTGCTGCATTATTACATAAAATTGGCATGATTATAAGAACTCAAGTCTCAAAAGACAAATCAATTTAGTAGTCTTGGAAACAAGATTCATACAAAAGTTCTTCTTTACAACTTGAAAAGAAATACAAAACTAATTTATTCCATTAGAAACATCCAAGACTCCTAGATTTTTCCTACAAGTCACTCATAACTAACTTTTTCATAATGTGGGAAAATGAATCATAAGAAAGGGGTGAGCTCAAACGCTCAATAAGGGTAAGCAATACAGTGGATGATAACATAAATTTTACGTATAATGAATAATTGAAAACACATGACTTTACCAATAATAAATATGAACACTTTTATGTAAGAAATATTAGTTGAGTAAATAAGGTAATAATAAAACATAATCATGGGTATTGTAGAAGTCGAATAATCACATGCAATATCAATATCGACATTCATAATGATTGGATGCATAATGCCAGACTTCATAACCACATAGTCATGGCTTTGTTCGAAGACTAAAAATAAGATTTATTCAAGTCCTTGTGCCAAGACACTAGTTTGTCTCATGAGACCTATTGATACATTGAGGTGCTATAGTGGGATCCACTTGTTATATACTAAGTACAATACATTTCTAATACGAAAATGTTGAAAGATAACATAAACATTCGTATTAAAACTAGCATACGAAATGTCAATAATTTAACCCTAAACCTTGTATTGTATAAAAATAACACATCCACAGTCCAACATATCACAAAACCTTGAATAGAATATGGAAGACTTGTATCATAATAAATCTACTTCAAACAAGTTTAAAATCCATCAAGGGATGTTGACATAGTTGAAAATAATTTGTAAAACTCTTTGAGAGAAATATCAATTTTTCATGAAAACATTTAAAAGTCCCACAATTTAGAAAGGAATACATTTAAAGACATTTTTGAATTAAAGTGTCCCATACCAGTTTGAAACACTTGAAAGGAATCAAATTTTTTTTAAAAAATCATGTCCATATAAATAAATAATTAAAAACCATTTTGAAAACAATGACATTAATGAGAATAATTTAGAAGAATAAAAATTTAAATAATTTAAAATGATATTTTAGTAAAAATTCCATTAAATTAATCCCTTTGAAAACTATTTTCTAAACACGGACATGGATAATAAATATGACCCAGTAGATACTTACGTAAATACAATTTTGGATAATAATGAGATTGTGAAATTAACCCATACCTTATACTTTTTCATTGGTAGAGGGTATATTAGCCTCCTTTATAATAGTTAAATAATTGTTATTAAATTATAAAAGAGTCATATACAAAAATATGATATCAGATAAGATTTTATAATAATGATTTGTTAATGCTATTTTAGTATTATTGTCATTTGGGGAGTTATGTGATTTGTTTTTCATTTTTATTCTTTGTTAAGTTAGTCATTGTAGTTATGGATGGGATGTTTCATATTCATATAAAAAATTATATCAAATCTTTAAACATTATTATTAATCATCAAATGAAAACTAGTCTTCAATGGTTACGATGGGGAATGAATCTAGTCGCGTTCCTGGAGATGGTAATCTGTACGTATGCACGAGCAACAATATAATTCCTCTTGATATTAAAATCATATATAATTTGATGTTATATAATATATGTAGAATCATTATCATGTTATATTTATTATTTAAATCAATTAAACATCGTTATTATACCCATCAAAATAATAATGTATTGAATAACAACTACACCCCCACGTGGAGACGGTAAGCCGTACGCACACACGTATGGTGACATGTCATTCAAAGGATGAATAAAATAATGAATATGGTTCAACCATATTTATAATAACATCAAAATATATATAATATACTATAGATATTATTTTATAATCAAAACAACAAGGAAAAAAGATGGGTAAGAAGAAAAGAACTTGAAAGTGGTGATAAAATATTTACCTCTTTTTCAGGTTCTTCCATTTTATTTGATCAAAAGGGCTCCTTAGGATGAATTTATAAATAAATTAAGGCCTATGGGATGAAGGGAAGATAGTGGAGAGGATATTTGTGTCGGGTCTGGTTGATCCAAATGGCCTTGAAGTTGTGAATTTGAGAGAAGGGAAGGTGCCCTTTTATAAGAGGGATGAGGGGTACCTTAGGAAAATATGGAAATATTATTTTATAATAAAATCATTTCCATATATAACGGCTCCAGAACAAATTATTTAAATTTTAATGTGGGTAAGGGTCCAAAAAACTCAACCAATTAGTTTTTGATCGGTTTGGGTCACTATACTAACCTTATATTTTAGATTTAACTCTTATTTAAATAGTTTGACATTTACCATGCCTCTTTGTAATTTTATATTTAATGGTCAATAAACGCAAAAAAAACTTCCATGATATCCCCAATAGGTTCATTAATGATACATCTATCATTATATAAGTCATTTAGATGATCTTTAGATTTTTAGAATTATTATATCAACCCGTAATATTGTATTTTTTTAATAAAATATTTATGTCAATTTTGATATTATTTAATAATTGATTTTTTAAAAAGTTCTAAAAAATTTATTACTCTAAAATAAATACACTTAATAAACCCTAACATGTCATATTCACCAATAAAATTTGTGTATGGAATAAAAAAATTCAAATTTTATTTATTTTAGTATTGATAATATCATTTATTTGATTGTTTCATTAATAAAGAAAATATTGCATCATTATCATGTCATATATGAATATATTTATTTTATGTATAAAAATTATATATAAAATCTCTTGAGGTATGAAAAAAATTTCTATTTATAATGACTATTTTTAGTCATATATATCTATTATATAACCTCATATAAATATAGTTTTATTAAAAGTTATTATCTTTTGTTATTTTTGTCCTTACTTTAGATTATTTAATATAAAATGTCATTATCACTCACAAGTGACACAATGGGGTCCCAAAATTGACCAAAGGATTCCCATTGGTCAGAAATTTATCAGAAAATATGGTTAGGACATGTGTTAGGGTAATTTAAAATTATTATAATATTATTTTTAACCTTGTTTACGGTATTTACCCCTTTAACCATATTAAATAAAATATTTACTAAAGTAAACATTCCTTCTTCCAAAAAAAATATTCATATTTATACAATTTGTTACTCCGGATTAAAAATGTGGAATCCATTTTTCTAAACACAGAAGTTGCATAAATTAATTTAAAATTAATTACAATTGTCAAAACAAAAAGTGAGTTTTTTATGAAATAATTACTATCAAAAGATTGACACTTGTTTATGTCCAATTTCAAATTTAAAATTTAATAAAATGACCATAATTGGATTAAATTGTAATAATATAATCTATTTATACATACAAAACATTAAAATTAATAATTTAACACTATAAATTAATTTGTTTAAAATGTTGTTTTCAGTTATAATATAGTATTGTTCACTATTCACCAAAATATGAATGTTTTCAGAGAAAAAGAAAAAATTATTTGAAAATAATTTATTATGTACCAATTCTAAATAAGAAGTTTATTTTGTGAAATTTAATATATAAAAGTTTCAAATGATGGATTTAAAAAGTGTTTACTATTAAAAGGTGGTAAAATTGTATTTTTTTTGAAAATTACTACTTTTATCTGAAAAAATGAATTTTTAATTACATTATGTTTAAAAAACTCATAATATGGATTCAAAAAATATAAGGATTATATAATGTTCAAAATTCAGTTAATATTATTCATAACCGCTTTTGAATGGCTATTTTGGTATGTCGTGGTGCGCTTGATCTTGGTGTTGCGTGTAGTGCAAGTTATTGAATTACATTGAAGAAATAATGTAATATGAAATATTAGGGTGTTACATTCTTCCCTCCTTCAATAAATTTCACCCTAGCAATTTGAAATTGTTCTAATAAAATAAAATGGTGAAAATTGAAAAAACCTTTGTTGAAAAACCCACACCGAAAATTGGGTTAATAAAATGTAGTTTTAATAAGAGGAAAAGTGAAATGAAAGGGTCACCACAAAATTATGATCCTGATTAGGAGAAAATTGGTGGAAATTATACACATATAATTGGTGGAAAAATGAAAATATTTATAGGGAGTTATTGAGGTCATCAATCACAAAATAGTTTAAAATTGAGGGCCTCAAATCCATCAATCTATGATGATTTGATATACGCTCGGTTCAACAAAACATAAGGTATTAAGATAACAAATTTTTTTAATATCCATTCCCTAATTTTTAAGGATTAATTTACCCATATAATAAAAGGAAAAAATTTATATATATACACACCTGACAAGTGGAGTTTCATCCTTCAACTAATTCCTACCACAAACTCATTTTTCACACAACTGATTTCAAAAAGTATTTTCTATTTATCATAATCGTATAGGGTATTAATTAAATGAATTTATAATTCACCTATCAGACCATTAAAAAAATAATCTATATTATACAATCAATGGATTTCACGTAGTCCAGTGGTAGGTGATATATCTCAATCGCACTATGGTTGTGGTTTTGATTCCAGCTACTTTGTCTGATGAGATGGATTGTCACATTATCTGCGTGTTTTCCTTTTTATAACAATCAAAAAATAACCATAACAATATTTTCCAATTTCAAACATAATCCATTATAACCATTAGACTAATCAAAAATACTTCTATCCAAACTCACAATCCAAAATTTATAAGGAAGCTAAACACATTGAAGATCCTATTTTTCTATGTAATAACATGTGAACATCTTCATCATGTATTATTTTAAAACATGGTAACCCCATGAATTACCATAAAACATTATTTATTACATTAATTCTCCCTTATCCTTTATATAATACTGGATATATTTCATATATAAATTTTTTGAATATACCAACAATGATGGAATAAAAAAACTATTAATCAGTGACATGGAAGTCAAGAATATCTAATATATTTTATCCAAATAAACCATATATTATTCCAAAATCACTACATAATTATCAAGACCATAATAAATATTACCTTTCCTTCATCCATGTATTTTCCAAAAATTGTAGCTTACTATTATGTCAGTTTTCGTACAACTATATAATCTTATATCCTCAATAAAATAGTTAGGAATTACAATCCTTATGTATCTCCATAATTCTTATATCCAGTATATTATCCATATAACAGTCTTATGAAATAATTATATAACAACAACATAAGTACGCTACTCATTCCTATTCATTTGAGGTTGTATCACAACTTGATTATTATTCAATAGCATCATTTGTGGTATACTATAATGAATGGGAAATTTATTCGTGTAGTGTCCCCACGCCTTGGAGATGGAGCATTTTACATTTGAATCCTTTTTCTTACCCATGCAATCACGTACTTGGTGTCATTTTTCTCTACACTTATAAAGAACTCCCATTCACTTCATGAATTTACCAAGGTGATTATATCTATATGCATCACATATGAGAAAATCTTTTTCCCCCTCTTCCCTTTATCCATCTTTCTCTCTACCATATTTTCCTTCTCTTACTTGTTTTCAAATCCATAAGACTCAAGGAATTTTTTACTTATCTTATTAACACATGATATTATTTCTTTATATGTTGAGGAAACATGGGAGACCATTTAACCTCTAAATGTTGACTTTATTCCATGAATGATATGATCCTTCTTAATATTTAGAACATACATATTACTGGAGTTATTGTTTCATATAGTGGGAACCATTTATATACAATAACAGAAACTAAGTAAGTTTATGAATCACAATGAATAATTTCAAACTTGTAAAATATCTAACATAAATTGAACAGTTAATGGATATAATCTGTAATCATAAAAATATTTTCATTGAGGAGGTATATACTCATAAATCCTTCATAATTATTTCTAATGAAAATTATAATTATCTTAAGAATATCCTCTATGAGTTTCGTAACCAATATTACAGTAAGGCATGTTGTCTTGCACCAGTTTTCGTTCGATTATAGTTCAATGTGGTGTTTTCGGGTTGTAACCCTAGGTACATCTATTCCAAACCCGCCTCTACCTGCTCGTATCAAGACAGGGATATATTTTTTTTTGGAAAACTCAGAAAATCTCTACATTCCCAAAATTCATGGAAGTCCTTATATACTAATCCTCAATGTCTATCTTAGGGTAATGTGATCTAATTAGAGTTTATCTAAATCTAGTTGACAATGTTATTTCTAAACTTTCCCTGATACCAACTATAACGGCCCGACCCCAGTCACCCAGAGTCAATGCATTATTACATAACTTTATCACGATTACAAGGAATCAAGTCCCGAAAGATAGATCATTTTAGCTGTCTTTGAAACAAGATTCGAAAATAAGTTTCACTTTACAACATGAAAAGAAATAAAACACTAATGTATTCCATTAGAAACATCCAAGCCTCCAAGATTATGCCTGCAAGTCACTCATAAATAACCTCTTCATATCCTGGGAAAATGAAACATATGAAATGGATGAGCTCAAACTCTTAGTAAGGGTATGAAATACAGCGAAAGATAACATAAATATTAAGCATGGTGAATAATTGAAAACACATACCTATACCAATAAAAAACATAAACACTTTTATGGTAGGAATATGATTTCAGTAAATAATTCTATAATAAAACATAATCATGGTATTCTACTAGTCGAATAATCATAGGCAATATCAATAGCCACTTCAATAATGATGGAATGAATAATACCAGACTTTATAACGACATAGTCAATGCCTTGTAACAAGACTACAAATAATATTTTTTCATTGTCTTGTGCCAAGACACTAGTTTGTCTAATGTGACATACCGATGCATCGAGGAGCTATAGCGAGCTCCACCTGTCATATACTAAGTCCAATACATTCCTCATACGAAAATGATTAAACATAACATAAACATTCATATTAAAAGTAGCATAAAAAATATCAATACTTTAACTACAAACCATGAATGGTATAAAAATAACACATCCATAGAAAACCATATCACAAATCCTTCAATACAATATGTAATATTTTTATAACAATAAATCAACTCCAAACAAGTTTAAAATATATCAAGGCATGTTGACAAAGATGAAAGTGATTTGTAAAACTCTTTGAGAGAAATATCCTATTTTCATGAACACATTTAAAAGTCACAAAATTTATAAATTAAGACATTTAAAGACATTTTTAAATCAAATTGTCCCATACCACTTTGAAACTTTTTAAAAGAATTAACATTTTTAAATCAATCATATCCTTATAAATAAATCCTTAAAACCCATTTTCAAAACATGCAAATTAATGAGAATTATTTTAAAAAATAAATTTTAAAAACATTTAAAAAGGTGTTTTAGTAAAATGTGCCTCAAAATAAACCCATTGAAAACTATTTTATGAAACATGGTCATGGATAAAAAATATTACATAGTAGATACTTACATAAAAAGAACCACAGATAATAATCAGATTGTGAAATTAACCCTTACATTGTACTTTTCCACAGTTGAGGGTAAGTTATCCTCCATTATAATAGATATATAATTGTAATTAAATTTTATAGGAACCATATACATAATTATGATATCATAAATCATCTTCTAAAAATTCTTTGTTAATGATATTTTAGTATTATCGTCATTTCAGGTGTTAACTGATTCATTTTCCATTATATTATTTATTATGTGAGTCATGTTAGCTATGTATGGGATGTTTCATATTATTATCCAGAATGATATCAAGTCTTTAAACATTATTTTCAATCATCAAATGAAAATTAGACTAAATGGTTACGATGAGGAATGAATCTCACCACATTCGTGGAGACAGTAATCCAAACGTACGCACGAGTGACAATATCATTTTGTTGATATTAAAATCGTATATAATTGGATGATATATAATTTATAGAGAATAATTATCATGTTATATTTATTATTTACATTAATTAAACATCATTATTATACCCATCCAAATAATAATGTATTGAATAAAAACTACACCACAACGTGGAGACGGTAAGTTGTACGCACACATGTATAATGACATGTAATTCAATGGATGGATAGAGTAATAAATATTAGTGAAACATATTTATAATTAAATAATATTATATAGAATATACTGGAGTTATTATTTTTTAATGGAACCAACAAGTAAAGAATATGTGGATGAAAAAAGAACATGAAAGTGGTGATAAAATATTTGCCTCTTTTTGGGTTCTTCCTTTTGATTAGAACAAAAGGGATCCCTATGTTGGATTTATGACCAAAGTAAGGCCTCTAGGATGAAGTGAGGACAGTGGAGAGGGTATTTGGGCAGGGGTATGCCGAGAAAAAAGTACTTGAAGGTGTGAATTGGAGGGATGGTGATGATCCCTTTTATAAGAGGGTGATGGAAAAAATTGGAAAAGATTGAAATATTATATTATAATAGATTAATTTTCATATTTTAATGGCTAAAAATGAATTACTTAAAGTATAAGGTGGGTATGTGTTGAAAAACACTCAAAACATAGGTTTTAGACTGGTTTGGGTTACTATATTAACCTTATCTTTTATATTTAAATCTTAGTTAAATAGTTTGACATTTACCATGCCTCATTGTATTTTTATATCATATGGTTAATAAACATACTATAAACTTACAATAGAATCTTAAGTTGTTAATTAATGATAATCCTATAATAATATATTTCTTTTGGCCGAGCCTTAGATTTTTAGGATTATTAAATCAACCAATAATATTGTATTAGTTTTAAAATCTCTTTCATGTAAAAATTGACAATATTAAATTATTGATTTTTGTTAAAGTCCTAACTACATTATTACTTTGAACTAAATACATTAATTAAACCCTAAAATGGCATAGTCACCTATAGAATTTCTGGATGGCCTCCAAACGTTCATATTTTATTTATTTTAGTATTTATAATATCATTTATTATATTTTTTCATTAATAAAGAAAATACTTCATCATTACTGTTTCATATATAAATATATTTATTTTATGTCTAAATATTATAAAAAAAATATCCTGAGATATGAAATATTCTTATATTTTTTATCATTATTTTTAATCTAATATATCAATTATATAACCTGATATAATTTTTTTTAAAATATATGTGATTTTGTTATTTTTGTCTTTACTTTAGATTATTTAATATAAAATTTCATTATCATTCCCAGGTAGCTCAATGGGGACCCAAAATCGACACAAGGGTGATCATTGTTAGACATGTATCAACCAATAGTGTTAATACACATGTTAGTGTAATTTAATATTATAATAATATTATTGTTTAACCTTATTTACTGGATTTACCCCTTTCACCACGGTAAATAAAATATTTACTAAAGTAAATATTCCTAATGTCTAAAAATAAAATATTCCTATGTACACAATTTTTCCCTCCTGAATCCAAATATAGAATCCATTTTTTCAAATTAAAAACACATAAGTGGAAGAAATTAATATAAAATAAATTCCCGTGGTCAAAACAAAAAGCTTGTTTTTTATGAAATAATAACTATCAATATATTGACACTTGTTTATGTCCAATTTTCAATGTTAAATTACTTACAATGTCCATCATTGGACTAAATGGTGAAAACATAATATATTTATACTTCCAGCCCATTCAAATGTATAATTTAAAACTATAAGTTATTTGGATTAAAAATGTATTTTTTCAATTAAAATAAAGTATTTTTCACTATTCACAAAAATATGAATGTTTTCAGATAAACACCAAAACATTATTGAAACTAAATTCTTATGTCCCATTTATAAATAAGAAGTTTATTTTTTCAATTTTAATATATAATAGTTGAAAATATTGGATTTAACAATTGTTTGGCTTTAAAAGGTTGTAAAATTGCATTTTTTGAAAAATACCTCGTTTATCTGAAGAAATGAATTTGTTCTTACCTTATGTCTATGAAACTCATAATATGGATTAAAAAATTATAAAGATTATATAATGATCAAAATATCGTTAATAAAATTCATAACTGCTTTTGAACAGCTAGTTTGGTATATCCTGGTGCGCCTGAACTCGATGATGCATGTAGTGCAGGTTATTGAATTACTTTGAAGAAATAACATACTATGAAATCATGGTCTATTACAAATACCCATAATTTTATAGATCATAAACATGTATCATGTAATAAACCATTATCATTTCATAAAATAGGTCCCATAAGAGTTATAAATCATCATAAATTTATCATTCCCCAAAATCCCATTTAATACAAGTGTGCCACAATAAAAAATAAAGGAGAAAATTTTAATTGTCCTAGATATATAAAAAGATCGTTAAAAAAGAGTTGAGGATGGATCAACTCCTTCCCATTGTGGATCAAGTTGAACTCATTTCTAAATGTTGATCATGACTCTCCTTGTATCCATAATGGATTAGTCGCATCAAATTATTTCCCATTGATAAGGAATTGGATATAAATCACTAACTAATTTATTAGAGGGAGATATAAGTCCTACACATCATATAATTAAAACCATATTAATTTGTTCCATAATATTATAAAAAATTCATCATATCCTCACATCATAACCATTATAAATAATGTGTGTTTCATAGACATTTTATCTATTAACAATAGAATAACCCATGAAAAATAAATGGATTTAATAAATAATTCATCAACAGAATAATTAACTATCTAGAAAAGGAATAACATTCGTATTATTCAATTTTATCCTTCCTGAAGCATATTCAACATAAATAGAAGTCATATTACATTGATTATGATAATATTATATCAAAAGCTAAATTCCATGACAGAAAAAACCTTTCATCAAAAATAATTTTTTTAAAACCAAAACATTATAAAAAAATATTTAAATATGTTTCACTATAAATTATTAGGGAAACATATTATGTTATATTAAAAATAACATTCAAAAAAATTCTCGAGGAAGTAATCTTATCCACATTGATTAACACTTTTAAAAAAATAATAAATATTGATGATCTATTTATTTCAAAATAAGAGTGGAATATAATAAATAAATATTCATGGAAAATAATATAAATTATTTTAGTAAATTCCACTGATTTCATATACATTAAAAGAATAAATCTTTTTTACATATTCAATAAAATACAACACATAATTGTTTAGGGAAAAAAATTTATTAAAAATATTAATTAAGATTTTCAAAATGGTTAATTTTTTTAATAAATTATTTGATGAATATTAAAAAAATTATTAAATCATTTTATTACACATTAATTTTTTTGGAAAATTAGGTTTTATACTCATGAAATAAATAATGATTATCTTTTCATAAAACAATTATTTTGAACTCTTGATTATACAATAAAATCAAATTAGGGGAAAAACTGTGATATAAATAAATAACATTTGGAGTTGAAAATTCTTGAGTTTCATTAAAGATGGATCTGAATAACTTTTTATTAGATACATAACAATTAAAAATATCAATAATTGATGTTGTTGTATCGTAAAACCCATACAATTCTAGTATCCTTTGAAATGTATGCAATATTAAAAAATAAAATAAAATAAAATATTTAATATCATGGAAATATGTGGATTAATTACATTACATTTCAAATAGATATCATATACACCAAATATAATAATAACGGTGTGTAAAATATCTTATTTCCCAAAGAAGACATTTTTAGACAAAACTCATATACCACTTTATTGGATTCTGAACCCTAAAAACCATGAAAACATGATCATAAAATAGATATGAAAATTCTAATAATTTTTATTAATATAATAGAAAAATAAATTTATAGGAAGAATATACACCATTGAAAAGATACAAGTTGTGAGTATAGTATTTGTCTCAAAGAATGTGAAAGTGTGGTAGAAATATCTTACCTAAATCATAGTGTTCATACAAGTTCAACCATCCTGTATAATAATTTAAATTTATTATAAATATATTAAATGATATATATATATATATATATCATAAAATATATTATTTACATATGGATTTTTATTACACGTTTATTAACAATTCAATGTTTATGTCACATTTTAGAAAACAACATATTTTTCATGTATGTTTTGTTTTTTATTTTTTGGAAAAATTACATTGATCATGGTTTAATAAAATATTGAATTCTAAACAAGGTATAAATATAATATATATTCAGTATTTATGTATTTATAGTATTCAATAAAATTTAGAGTTAAAATGAAATAAACCGTTCATGGAGAAGGTATGCCATATAGACACATCAATGTTGTTTTCATTTATCATCCAATTGAATGAAATATAGGTATAAATTATAGTAAAATTATAGAATAATTATTATTATATATTTATAACATATTATTATTTAATCATATTATTACTACTCTACATGGAAAAAATATGTGAAGAACAAATCACATTGCTTCGTGATGTAGTAGTTCACCGTATACATGAACGATGTTATCATATTCTATTGAAATTCAATGTAAGGAGGAAAATTTGATAAAATTATTCTATAATAATATTTATAATAATAACATAAATTTAATATATAATCAATAAATCCATTATTATCTCCATATTTGAGATTTCGTGATGGAAAATGAATAATAATGTTTAGCGAGTCTATAGTCTGTTGTACACATGAATGATGATTTGGAAACCCATTTGATGGGAGTGGTGAAGTATTTGGGTAATTAAATTAACATAATAAAATAAATTTATATGTAATATATAAATTTTTTTTAATCTGGGATAAATCATAATTTTAGGAGGAGGAGGAAAAAATACAATAAAAGTTTTGTTTAGGGAAGTTACATATTCTTTAGAAAAAAACAATTTTTTACACCAATATGATTGATAGGGAGAAATTATAATGAAAAAGCGATTAATGTATGAGATGAGTTAAGTAAATAATTTATTTTAGTAGGTATCAATCAAAAATATGTTTTTTAAATATTCTAATTGGTGATAATTTGGCATGGCCTTTTATAATAAAGGTGAGTAGAACAATCATTGTTTTTAAAAATAAAAAACATGAACGCACAGTTTTCACATAAAAAAGAATCCAACCAGGACAATTATTGTTATTGAAATATATATAGTCTATATATGTCCACTTAATGTATTTTATACATGTTTTGGGATATTTTTAATACTTAAAACATTAGTTTAACTACCTAGAATACCCATCTTAACCTAAACAACAGTAAATAATTCAATCTATTTTTATTATTAATTACGGACTAAAAAATAAGAATAAATTATTACAAACAATAAATTATTATTATTTAAAATACATACATGATTTTTTTTAATTCAATTTAGATAATTATAAAAATGTAGTTTATAATTAATCTCGTAGTTAGGACAAAAAATCAGTGTTATATTTTAAAATGATCCAATGTTTTCGTAGTTTTCATTATCAAAATACAATATGAAATTGATTAAAATAACCCAAAATGGATTAATATATATTATTAATCTAATTTTACCATATATATATATATATAATTTTATCATTTTAAATGTTTTAATGTATATGATAGTTCATAAAGAAAAATATTTCAATAAACATTGAAATGTTTTTCACTTATAAAAAATATGACATATTAACAACAAGATAACATATAAATTATTATATAAAATATAATAATTAATTTTAAAAAAATATCTAAAAGTGGAGAAAATAAATTTAAAATAAGTGCACCAATGGAGACAAAAACTCTTTTAGAAAAATAAAAGTATTAGAAAAAAATTATTAAATAAATTTATTCCATAGAAAACTCAAATGATAAATGTTGTAAATTTTATTAGATATATTATATATAAATTAAATTAAAATAATTCACCAAAATTAATTTGTCGTTTTTATTATGATAAAACACATTTCTATTCATAATAATTCTTTTTAAAAAATATCATTCATTACATGTATATTTTGTGTCGATTATTAGTTAATTAGTTACCAAAGATTTGATTTATAATAAATATGTAGAACATATAATTTTATAATTTAGATGACCCAATTCAAAACCTCTATTACCAAGTGTTATCTATTACTATAATATTAAATAATAATTCATTAATAGTGTTTCTCATTTCATTTAATTTTAGGGTTACGATTCTCTTATGATATACTCAGTGTTGTGCGTAAGAAAAGATAAAACCAGTTATGTGTATCAAACTGATTAAAAAGATTAAATTTTTTCCTTAAAAATATTACTCAAAATCTCATGGTATTCCATTTTATTTAGTTTTTTATTAAAAAATTTCTTCATTTATTATAAAAATATCCAATATAGTAGGGAATATTAAAATAATAGTTATTATGTGATGGATTACAAGAATAGATTAATGGAAATCAATTACAAAAAACACATCACAGGACTCATACAATACCCTATTATGACATCGATAGATAGTTAATTTAAAAGAAAATATCCTCGGTAAAATGAACCAATATGGTTGTTTATATTACATTGAACTGAAACCACTATATCTTTGTTAGACGTGTTTTCAATGAAAATTTCCAAAGAACCATTTAGTGTAATATGTGAAAGGGCATGGATGTTGTTGAAATAGTTCATACTAATGTGTATAGAAAATATTCATTTGATTTATGGGCTCGGTACTCAAACTATATAACATATATATTTTATTTAAATATATATTTATGAGTCTATATGAAGAGGTATAATTCAGATTCCATTTATAGATTCAATGAAGAAAATGAAGAATTTGAGTACCATATTCCTAATAAAATTAAGAAAATATTATCCAGCCAAAGAGGAGAAGTTCATAACATATAATTAGTTTATTTATTATCATATAGTGGGATTATTTCTCAACACAAACCTCCATATACAAAAAAATGGAATAGATTAAGTGAATGTAAGAACCACACCTTGTTATACAAGGTGACATAAATAATGAGTAATGTGAGTCTTTTATAATTATATTAGGGATATTTGTCATAAAAACATTGAATAAAATAAAAAATAATAAAAATAATGTGAAAAATATTATTTTACAAGCTAATTATCATTTAGGAAAACCATTTTTTTGAGTTTACATCTATGGGGATTGAAGATCGGTTGTTGTGGCCTCTTAAATTAACAAACAAGCACCCTCAAGAACAAATTGTACCTTTATTTGATATACCACGTAAACAAATTATTATTACATATAATAACCCACCAAATAAGGTTATAGGTGCATGATAACCATATTTGTTTAGAGGTATCAAATATATAAAATGCATAGTTTTAAAACAAAATACATTCATGAAGTAAAAGTCCACGGTACTAATGAGTTATAAAATTATCCAATTTCCCCAAATCCACTTATAAAAGTTATTCTAGAGAATCCTATCAAAAGGAAGTGTACAATATAGGTTTTTGAACATGAAAAATATTGTAATATAGAAATTATGGATGGTGATTCATTATTAGATGATAAAAAATCCTCTAGAATACAAGGAAGAAATTAGTATCATAAATGATCCCATGTTACATAAATCTATGAATTCCATAATGGATTACATAATCCAAAATGAAGTGTTAATTTTGGTAGTAACTCTATTGTATATAAAGGCCATTGTAAGAAAATTGTTATTCAAGAAGAAACTAGACATGGATGGAAAATCCTTTACGCATAATGCATGAATGTTGGAAATATGGATCAAATAACATCATGTAATTGACTATGATGAATCATTTTTAATTGTTTACCAGCATAAAGCTAATAGAATTCTAAACTACATTGAATATTTCTATTTCAATGAGAATTTATAAATATACGTAATAAAAACTCATTATTAAGTTCAGTTTGGATCTTGTATATATGTCACAACCTGAAGGGGTTGTGACTCTAAATTATTCCAACAATATATAAAAATAATAATTATGAATTTATAGATTAATGAAATTTTTTTGATCACATAAATTGTAGTTCGATTAATTTATAATATAATTTATTTTCACATATAATAAATGTGATATTGGTATCTACCAATGGATTTGTGGTCTATTATTTTCCTATAATTTTTTTGATAAAATTTTATATAATAGAGAGGAAATACCTATCTTGATGTTTTTTAAAGAAAGGATGAACAAATTATAATAATTGAATTTCATTGGTAATGTAAAATAAAAAATTATGGGAATATCAATGTATTGTGATTGGTGAAATAGTTTTCTTAGCCTAAGTCATATTACATACATTAAATAGATACATAAGGTAGTTGATATAGAGAAATCAAATAGCTGATTGATTCCAATGTCACATGGTCATAATATATCTAGGAAAGTGTCTCATATAACACATGAAGAAATTAAAATGAGGTAAATGATTTAATATTTGTATAGTATTTGGTCAGTAATGTATTATATCTTATTTAATAGTATATATATCTTGTACATCTTACACGAATTTGGTGAATAACAATCTGCCGTAGGTGACAACCACTGGATGGTTTTCTAGAAATCATTAAGTATCTAAATATTTGGATGGATATGTTCCTTTTATATATAATAAATTAATTAGTAGTTATCAAAAGATATTCATAATTTAGTTTCTATATTTATCTTGATGATTTGAAATCATAGAGGGATTCACCACTCTAAATGGAGGTGTTTTCAGTTAGAAGATCTCAAATTAACTTAATTTTTTGATTTAATATAATATATCCTTTATATTTAGTAATTTGAGTTATCTATAGTGTAATTATGGATTTAGTGATTCATCTATAATATTCACATGGAAGATAGTAGTGGATATCATATCACACTATATTATAATAATAATTCAGTGGTTTGTGTTATAAATGAGGCAAGATCATATAAATAGAAGAAGCATATACATAGAATTTATCAACACTAGATAGTTTTTAATAGGGATGAGAAGTTGTAGTGAGAATAATATAAATGGAAGACAAAATAGTGGATATATTTGAAACATACATTTCTATAAATCATGATCATCATATAGGGTCTACAAAACTAAAATTCAAAAGAATTCATCTCTTTTTTATGTGGGTGTTTTTTATTTTTAGAACCAAATTTTCTTAATTTGTGTGTAATTCTATAAAACTATATTGTGTGAACGTTATAGTCAATAGTATCTATGAGGCATAACACTGAGAGCGTATAGGAATATAATATCATCAGATTTGGTAACATATTGTCTATTTTAGATGAATTAAATCAATGATATGGATTATAATTCAATATATACTGATTTATCTTGTGTTTCATAGGAAAACTTCTTTCATTTATTACTTATGTTACATTCAAGACTATTTTTTACAGAAAAACAATATATTATTTAAATTTTATTTTTTAATATAATATGATATAAAACTGCAACTAAACTGGTTTTTATAAATAGTATTAACTAACATGTAAAAATATAAACTGTAGAGAAATATTATTTGAATTTAAAGGGTACTAGATTATTTAAAATGAATATATAATCCAATTGATTGTGGAGGGAATGATTTTATAAGAAAATATTCTTTCCAAAAATGTAATTTAAAGTTAATAAATAAAATTATTTATAATTATAAAATGATTTTAATGAAATATATATTTTTATATTTATTAATATATATTTTATATTAATCCATTTTATATATATAGGCATAAAATTAGAACAGACATAATTTTATGCATAAAACCACTATATTTCTATATAGGCACATTTATTGACATTTAATGGAAAAAATATTTTAAATCCAATTTTTTTATTGTTTATAAAATTGGTATTTTTTGATAAAAATCATTTTTTATTGAAGAAAATAATATTATTATTATGGTTAATTTTATTGAATTTTTCTACAAAGTTTCTTTTTTTATTTATTGTGAAAATACCGAATTTTAATTCAAAAATTTTTTTCTCCAAATTTATTTAAACTATTAAATTATATAATGATTTCGTTTTAATTTCACAATATATAAATTATATAAAAAATAATCCATTTTAGTCAATTTTAATCAATTTTGCTTTAAAATTCATATAAATAACCTAGCATGCTTTTGACCATCCCACATTCAAAACACGCTCTGTTATCCCATCTACAATATTTATTTTATGTTATTTGCTACAACTTATGTGATTAAAAATTGGAAAAATGTATTCTATATTTTTAATAATAATAATTTATAATTTATAACTATTTGAAAATATATTTTTTTACAAATACTATTAGTGATTTTGGTTAAAATTAATTACAATCGCTATGAAAAAAATTAGCATACCAAGTGACTATACCATAATCGTAAGGGATGAAATTACCTAGACTCTTGTAAAAAATGAATTGGGTGTCTATATATACACCCTATAATCACTTTGACTTAATTTAGTAAATTATTATTTTAACAACACATAAAAAAATGCGTGTAATACAATTTTAAAAAATATACAAGAATGACACTTCTCATTTACTATAAAATAGAACTCATCCCTCACATATATTAACACATCTAAATAAATTTTGATTGACTAAAATATTATCAAATAGTCTAAAAACAGACCTCACATAATCCTATAATCCCTCCCTTTAGGATTAAAACCATCCAATAAATTGCTTTTGTAAAATCCCTATTGAGTTACGCAAATATGTGGTAACGTCCTTCCTGAAGAACTTCTGTTTTATATTCATTCTTCACAACCTAAAAAAATTATTCAATAATTACATTAAAAAGTAACTCTACTAAATATACTATTATAATTTTATATTATGGTTTCATCCTAATCATACACACATTTCCATCTAATGGGTAACAAAATTACTATTCTTATATAGAGAACTACCTCCTTGTGAAATGATTATTGTTCATTTTTCTACTACCACTTCTCATAGTTTGGAATTATGATGGAAAAATGTTTGTATAATATATATTTGATATTAATAATTTATTTATTCTTCTTTAATTAGTATATAACAATAAACTTTATGCTTTCCATTTTCTAGGAATATGTTAGCATTGTTTTGCAGAAGTGTGGATTACCACATCCCCAAAGTGATAGGATACGTTCACACTATAAACGAAATTTATAAAGGATTGTTTTAATAAACTAGTGTGACATTAATGAAATAAATAAGACACTTTAATTATAATATATATACATATAATTTACTTTTAATTATTTTAAATACATCAAATAAATTAATTTAGTGATCCTGTGTACGTTCGATATACCATCTCCATGAATAGTACAATTCATTCCCCAAATCAATTTTCTTAACTTATTATAAATACATATATAATTATTATATAATATATTTAAATCATGGATTACATTATATTGATGATGTCACCGTGGCCAATTAAATAGGATCAACAATTAATAATTCAAAACATACTAAAAAACACATGCCCATTAACAACTGAAATTTTAAAAATAATGAACTATTATTAACAAAAGGGTAATAAGATATTATAATTTGATTATATGTGATATTAAAAATATTTTAATAGAGCATGTATAAGTTATTTACATGTGTAAAAACATTAAATAGGAAGTTAGTATACATTCACATGAATGTAAACACAAAAAAGGGATTCCTGCATCATTTTTCATTCTGTGAGGAATACACCATTAACACAAAATAGTAATTTTGTATTGTGTATCAACATCCCCTACTGATATAAAATATAATTAATTATTTTATAATCAAGGAACTTAAATGTTTTATTTAATTATTACTATGTTTGGGTCTTCCAATTCAATTGTTACTAATTAATAAAGGGGTTTTTTTCCCAATTTCCATTCTTAGAGGAATATTTTATTGTTGCGCACCTAATTTCATATATATGTTGTAAATAATTCCTCAATTACATATAATCTCATGATTCATTTATTCATCATGATATTTTGAATTTTAATTTTAATTTTTTCATCAATGTGGATTTTAATTATGGTTTACCAAGTGGAAAATAATTTCATAACCCTATTTATAATATTTGGGTTATATTATATTCTCATTGTTGTTAATATTATATGATTATGTGTGTAATAACTTATTACTGTATATTTTTTTGTTTCCAGTTATTTCATGTGGATTTACATTTGAACCCCATAATATATTAATTGATTTATTCTCACCTCCACATTGTGGTATTTTCATCTGTATAGTTTATAAGTAAATTTTGTTAGACATTATTTACAATGGATTTTCAATGAGACAAAATTATTGGATCATTTTTTAATTAATACTTTAAAATATTATTCTAATCTATTATTAATAACCATTTCTATGAAAATGTACCATTTTCCTCTATTAGGTACTATTAATGTTTTAGAAATTATTTTTGGAAAATTGATCATCACATCCCTTTTTAGTCAAAAAATTTATTTTCTTTTTAAAACCATGTTTTATAAAAAAATCCAAGATTATTAAACCTTAGAACTTATTTTTTAATCAAATTATTACCCTTTGTGTTATTTAAAAATGTTTTCCAATATATATTATTGTGGTTTTTTTGAATAAGTAACTTTTAAACATATTTACCTTGCTAAAGAAATGTTATTTTACATTGTACGACAAGTACAGATTTAACCACCGTCATTTCATTGAAATTCTCATTGAATGTTTATAAGGTTAATTTTTAATGAAAATATATTTTAAATGTTATTTTCAAAGAAACATTTCTTCAAATTTCTTTAAATGAGAACTATATTTTCTTGATTAATATTTTTAAAGATATATTTATCACATAAATGACAAAAAAATTATTTTTACCTCACTTGTGATATGTTATATTGATACCATAAATATATTTCCATTGGATGGTTTATAATTCTTTTGACCAGTTATATTAATTTAATTCACTACCTTGATTATTTTTTGTATTCCCCTTGAAATAATAATTTTTTATATAATCATTGAACATTGAATTTCTCTTAATTATCCATAAAATTAATCATAGATATGTTTATTTCCTAAAAGATATGTACAATTATTACATATGTTGTTCTTTTAAAACGTTTTTGATTATATTTATAACTATAAATAAATATTTTTCTTCTACAGTATAAATATATTTGATAAGTGTAATTGTTAAATTGAATACTCTATTTATGAGGAATTATTTGTTAGGATATAGCTTGAGTGAGTATTGATAAAATATATCCCCTCAATTAATTAGTAGTCACACGAGATCAGTTATTTGGACAGCCTTATAAGAGTTTTTACCTGATATGTTAAACTGTATTCAGAAAGGCCTTGACAGTAAAAGTACCATATACATAGGAAACAAGGTATCCAATGATTAATAATTTACCTCCTTTAGAAACAGATAATATTTATCCATGGGATTTTTCTTCGTCATATATATGGATGAATTTCATTATTAGATTATTGATTAAATGGAATGTTATTTCAGATTCACACATTTACATATTTTTTTTCATATCCAGTAATTTAAAAGGGTAATTTTTTTATGTTATTTACCTTGAAATTCTTTTTATCTATTTTTTGTTAATTTCATGACATATGTGTTAACTTTTTCCCATTCAATATGATTTATTATAATTTATTTATTGTTAATTCCACTATAAATAATCATTATAGAGAAATTGATCTCACCATTATTCTATGTACCTTCCATAGTAATCAATGAAATGAACTAAGAAAGATATGGAAGGATATAATATATTGAATAAGGTAATCACAAATAGAATGAATTTATGTTATAATTTTTGAATTCATTTTATATATGAGAATCATGTATGTATCTGGTTTAACAATAATACCAAATTGTTTGGTACATTGGGATTTTATCCTTTTAATCAAGAAAATGTAATGGTCTTAGACATCATCTCTGAACTTTCTTGGGTTTGGGTGATATATTTGGTATCTGAGGATGTTTAGTAAGAACCAGGTGAACTAGATTTAAGAAGACATACAATATACAACATAACCCAATTATATATTTTGAAGATAAATATTTTTGAACAACCTAGTGTTTTGGATAGATAGATATTATGTGGTTTTACTAGAAATTATTCATTGACCGGATAATACAAATGGACATGGTTCTTGAGGAGATGTACCCAGGGGAACAACTTTGAGAATGTGCATTGGGCATGAAATGACATAACCCAGTACATGAAAAAATTCCTTACTATTCACAATATTATACTTTCTTGATTGATATTTGTATGAAAATTCACATTCTCATTTTGAGCCATTGTGAAATATTTGAATATATAATGGAAATAAATGATTTAGTCTAAACCATTGACCATGTAAATACATATGTTGAAAAAAAATATATCAAGAATTTTTTTATTAAAGATTTATTAAAAGCCATAGTTACTAGGCCATTTAGATATTAACCACATATCAATGATGTACATCACATTTTTGGGGAATTTATTTGAATTATAATAATGTTATTTTAGATTAAGAAAACCTATATGTTGGGTGACAACCTATTATTCATGGTAAGTCCATGAGAAATGAACCCATGCTTGAAAGACATTAAGGGTTTCACACATACGACTAGACTACACAATGTTCTAGTTAATATGAAAATTATTTTATTTAAATATTTTCTGAATAAATATTAATGATGATCCTATAATATTAATGTTTATCTTTAGTGATTAATTTATTAACCATATTAGTTTCTTAAAATAGATAGAGATAAATTTAAAGAGTAGTTTTATGGGCTTATGATATGTTAAAAGGATATTTTAGTGCTTCATGAATGAAATTTAATAATTTGATATCTATTTATTTAATGGAGGGATGAATTTGCATATGATAAATGCAGTTCCAAAAATTTATAGTTTTTTATTGAATTTTAATCCTATAAAAAAATATATTTCCTTATATTATTGGTTAATAAAATAATTTCTCAATCATTAGAAGAGTATCTTGTGACAAAAATGTTCCCCAAAAATTATTTTTTGTCAAATCTAGGGTTATTAATTAATTATAAATTTATGTTTTGGAGGCCCTAAACATTCCATTGTTTATAAAATTATTTGTGATTTATGAACTCAATAACACCTTATAAATATGTACCCAATTTCTCTATGCATGTATCAGTATATTCTACTAGTAATCTTCTTATCATTGAAATAATTATAGGACAATACATGTGACATATTTACATTCATTTCTCTCTTTTATATACAATTTTTATTAACCCTTATCATGATGGGATAATTAAAAATAAAAAATAGAAAATACTATATTACCATGATTGAGCTTAAATTGTGATGACATAATTTATTTATGGCTGATAGAAGCTAACCCCCCATTATATTGTAGTAAGAATATTGTATTCAATAACATGTGTGACATGCAACACCAAGTGTGTCTGTAAATATAATATTCATGTAATTTATAATATATTCACTACTTTAGAAGAAGTAATCCTATGATATTACTTATAGTGAAAACAATATTGAGTTATCTTGTGTCTCACACAAAAAAATGACTTTCAACAATGACATGTGTTACACTCAAGACCACGTTTTACCAAACAACAATTTATTCTTAAAAATTTATTATATTATATAAAAATATATATCATATCCTTTAAAATAGATGTTGTGAATAATATTAAATATCATATAAAAATTTATGTTTTTCAAATATTATATATTAATTTATAGTTTACAACATTAATTATAAATGAATATGGAAACCAAATGAATATAATGGAAATGATTTTCTAATAAACAATTTTATTATCCAAATCCATTTTATCGTAAAAAAGTTATTTAAAATAATTGAATGAAATTAATGAAATATATATTGTTATATATTTAGTAAAATATTTTAAATATTTATAAAATCGATTTTATTGGCATATGATGAGAAAAAATTCAATTTTACCCAATAAACCTATATTTTTTTAAAATGTATTATTACACCTTTTAATGGAAAAACTATTTCAAAATTTATTTTGGAACCTGCATAGATATTTATGTTAAATGAAAATTTATTTTAAAAATAGTAAAATAAAAATTTTCTTATGATGATTTTTTGGTTTTTATGAGATTTCATTTTTATAATGAATATTGAAAATGATTAATATTAATTAAAAACAACTTTTTCATTTAGATTATTTATAAGTTTCAATTGTATTTTAAGATTGTTTTAGAGAATATGTTAATCAATTATACTTGAAATATATTAATTTATTTCATTGGATTTTATTTTACATTGAAATTGAATATAAAAAACTTAAAAAAACTATTGAACATTTCAATTTAAAAACCAAATTTTTCGTCTTATCCCCGAGATAAATTTTAAATTAATACCTTTTAATAACCTGATTTGAATTTGGAATATTTGATTCTATATTTTTAATCATAATTAGATATAATTTATAATAATTTAAAAGTAACTTTTTATGAAAAAAAAATTGCGGAATGCGATAAAAATTAGTTGCACTGATTAAGAGAAAATTTAGTTGAACAATAGACTAAACATTAAAATTAAAGGACATAATAAAATAGAATATTTTCCAAAAGAGATTTTATTCCCATATATAGACCCTATATTTCCATGAATCTTAATTTTTCTTTTATATGAGTATATTTTAATTGGGAAAATGTGGTAGGAATAACATTTTAAAAATATTATAAGAACACAACTCCTATTCTACTATAAGATAGTGTTCATCCCATTAATATATTAACACCTCTAAATCCATTTCAAACACACATATTTTTCTAAAATAATCTCCCTATATCCAAAAATTCATAATATAATACTTTCATTTCGAATAAATCCATTCAAAAAATCTTTTTAGTGAAAACCAAATTGAGTTACCGAATGAAGAGGTAACATCCTTCCTCAAGCTCTTTTGTTTTATTTTAATTCGGCACCCACATTAATATTATTATTTGATACTTACATAAAAAATTAATAATAATAATTATAATGAATTTTTTATGTTATGGTTTATATCTACAAATACACAGACCTCCATCTAATGGGTAATGAACTTACCATTCATGTGCATCGAACTACCGCCCCATAAAACTACCATTGTTACTTTTATCCATTATCATCTCTCTTGGATGGGAATGACGATGGAATATATATTTATATATATGATATTTATTATATTTATAAATTATTTTTTCTTATATATTTTTAATATAACATATAACATTTTTCATTCAAATTTTGAGAATGCGATAACATCGTCTCTGGATGTGTAGAATACCTCCTCCTCAAACCAATGGGATTCATTATCAATATACAAGGAAAACATAATGGATTGTTTTAATAAAACTATTGGAAATATATGAAAAAAATAGTATAAAATAATTAATATATATATATATATATATCATTTTACATTCATTATTTTAAATACATATAATAAATTATTATAGCATTAATGCATATATATAGCCTATAGTCTCTATAAACATTTCATTTCATATACTATATCCAAATTTAACGTATTTTTATAAATTAATATATATATATATATATATATCACATTTAAATCATGTTTTAAATCATTAGATGATGAAAAAATCATCTAAATAATAGAATCAACAAATAAAAAATTAAAACATACTCGAAAGAGTATGCCATAAACAACTGAAATAGTGAAAGTAATGAATGATTGTAAACAAACATGAGACAAAAAATAATAATAAGATTATATATTATAGTATAAATATGACTATTGTTCTATTGTAAGTTAGTGACATGTTTAAAACCATTATACTAATGGTTAATGGAAGTTCACTTGGAAGGAATTGTATGGTAATGGATTCTGTTGAAACTTTTATTTCCAAGATGGATACACAATTAACAAACCTTATGTTTTTTTTGTGAACCTGCTTCCACTTTTTATATACTATATAATTAATAAATTTATATTAAATTTCTATAATTTTAATATTTTATGATTATAATTTCTGGATATTCCAATGAAAAAGTTAACATTTAATAACGGATTTCTAAGGCATATTTTATTATTGGGATATTAATTTACTCTATATGGTGTACATAATTCCACATATACATATAATATCAAGAAAATTTAATTATTCAGGATATATAGTTTTTTAATTTTATTTATTTCATCAATTGTGATTTTAATTAAGCATTACCAAATAGACAATAATTTCCCATCCAATTTTTTGTATTTAAGTTATATTACATTTCATCATTGAAAAAAATTATCTTACTTCTTTATTGTAAGAAATATTCTTGGATTCTATGTGTTATGAATTATTACTATTTATTTTCTTTATTTCCAAATATTTTAATTGGATTTACATTTTACATCCAGAATATATTTATTGATTGATGCTCTCACACACAATATAATATTTTCAAGGGTTAACTTCCAAATCTAAATTTTTTCTGAATAATTTAAAATTTATTTTAAATAAAACAAAATTATTGAATAATTGATACATAAATACTTTAATTTTATTATCATGTGGTTATTAATTTCATTTTCCAAATTATTGTATCATTTCTCAACTCTTTGGTACTCAAAATATTTTAGAAAATGTTTTTATGAAAACCAAACATTATTATTTTATTTATTATGGAGGAACCTCATTTTTATGTATGACCATTATTAATAAAATTGTTTTAAAAAATGTTTATAATTTTCCAAAATGATTCATTAATGAATTTTTAACAATTTTTTATTTAATTTTTTTTGAATTGAATATTTTATTTATTTTCCATAGACAAAAATTATCATACCATTTTACCTTTAAAAATAGATGTTATTTTACCTCTTGTGACATGTGATGATATAACAACCATCATTTATATAAATATCCCTTAAAATTTCTAAAATAAATTTTTTTAAGAAATTATTTTGTAAAGTGCTTTTAAAAGAAAATTAAATTCATTTTAATTTTCAAAAGGAAAATGATATTTTCATCAAGAATATTTGTAACAATTTTTTTTCATCAATAGAATGAACCCATTATTTTTAAAAATTTCGGGATATATTATATTGATACAACAATTTTTATTCATCTTGACAGATTATGATTACATTGACCAAGATTATTATTGTCTTTCACTATATAGACTCCTTTTTGTGTTCCCATAGTAATATTAAATTTCCTATGATCATTGAACATCGAATATACAAAAATTATATAGACCGTTTGTTCTAGATTATTTATAATGAATCATATATCATTATTTATACAATGTATACTTGATATTTATTTGATTAACTGGGAAAATAATGAAATTATTTTATCTTATACTACATACAAATATTTGATAAGGCACATAGATAAATTAGTTATTAGATATTTGAAGAATTATTTAGATAGATATAAAATAGGTGAGTCATAATTATTGATATCCCCTGAATGCATCAATAATATCATGGTATGAGTCAGTTCGATAACCATACATTGGTTTAAACCTGATATGAAAATCCATTAATGAATGGTTTGGGTGTTAAATTTATTTGTATGTAGGGATCATGGATTGAATAAATAAATCATACCACTCATTTGGAATCCGTTAATATTTATCCACAATATTTAATTCATTGATTTTATGGATGAATTTAATTGTTAAATTATTTATTAAAACGATTGTATTTTCAGTTTCCTACCAATCCTAAATTTTTAGGCATTATCTTGTAATTTTAAAATAATTATTCTTTCAGTTATTTATCTTGACATATTGTTTATCCATTGAGTTTAATGATTTCTTAGAATAAGTGTTCAGTTTGTATCTTTAGTAATATATTATTGACTTTTATTCATAATTGTTCCCTATATATTTAAACCCTTACTGATGATTTTAGTTCACCCATATTTGTTTTACCGTCCCCAAGAATCCAAAAAGAGCACTAAGAATAATATGAAAGGATATCATAGATGGAATTTTGTTACCCTCCAAAGAAAAAAATATTTTGTAATTGTTGTATTCATTTGTATTAAATGAGTCTTGTTTGTGTCTGGTTTTTCTAGACTACTAAATACATCAGTCCATCGAGAATTGATTCCTTTTAATCATAAAAATTTATTGGTAGTAGACAATGGTGTTAGGATTTTTGGGGTCAGTGCGCAACATTTCAATACATTTATATTTGATTATTTTAATCATAAAATAATATTTTAATTACATATTATTTATAAGTCGACGGGAAATTGATTAAATAATGAATTTTTTATATGGTGCATTGATAAGTTCATATAAGATAACCACTTTGATATGGAAGATGAAATTAAAAAATGATATTCATAAATAATGTTATGTTGTTGGATAATATTATTTTATGGAGAAAATACTATTTTGAAATTCAAGTGAGAGTACTCATAAGTGGATATGACAACATCTCATATTGACCACACTGGGTAATTTATGGTATCGGTAATTTTGAGAACCTACCCTCAAGTAGTAATTATGCATCTTTTTTTCATCAGATATTGTTATTTGTGAGATTTTATAATATTCATTTTACTTTTAGATTATTATTAAAGAATGTTATGATTTACACACTTATATGTATTTCATAATACTCTATGATATACTTCTTGGGTAATTTGAAGATATTGGGCATGTCATGAGTTAAATGATATAAATTGGTATTCTATGGAATGATTTTTCTTCACTATTATTTTAAAATTTTATATTTTGGTCCTTTGGTTTGAGTGGAAATTTTTCCTTAAATTCAATGGAATTTGGGTAGTAATGTTTTTATTTTCGAAGGTCAGAGAAGTATGTACTAAAAATATAGGTTGATGAAATCAATGTTCAACATTATTAACAATATGTTGAGAAAAATAGATAATATTACACTATGATTGTTCAAATATGGTTATCAACATTATGAAATTATGTGCTTTCACATGTATTCTTTAACCAATTGGAAGAAATTTATATTTTACATTATGTATGATTTCCAAATTCCAAAAAAATCCTATAGGGTTAAATTCCTTGTATTTTCATTGATATTGATTAAATTTTATTTAAATTTATTAATAAAATAAATATTATTCTCATGACTAAGGAATAATAATATTAACATTTTATTGTTCAAAAATGTTTACTGAATATGTGATAAATATTTATATACTTTTTTATAGATAATTTATTATTCTATTATTAAATTTTTTACTCATATATAAATTATATATTTAAAATGAATTATGTAACAAGTTCATTTACAATGATAAATATTAATTTAAATGTTTTTCAAATTTCTGTATTTTTGTACATGTGCACTTAATCCTTAATATAATATTATTACTAACATTAATATGGAAAAGATAATGAATAGTTTATTATATTATTTAATTGATAATATAGAATTAAATATTATTTTAATATTAATTATTACCTCTATAAATAATTGGTAATTTATATTTTGTACTCATAGTATAAATATTACGAATATAATTCTTTTCATAGAAAATATTTCTCTTTGAAATTCACCCATTTATAATCTTCTTATGAATTAGAATAACCCCTTAAATACAAAAAACACAAGGAAATTGATCATTATTTCTATTCCATGAGGATCAATCTGTGTCATTAATAGAAAAACTATTATGTGTGGATCTCAAATAAATTTATTCTAAACTTTGACCCCCTATTCACTAAAAGGAATCCGGAAAAGGTTTCAGGAAATAAAAATCATCATCAACGAAACATTATAGGATGATGAAACAATAAATCATATCTAAATTATATTAATTTTAAATTTAATATTAAAATATAATTTTTATTTTTAGGTTACCTTAAATGAGTATTTGGTGATGAAATATTAACAGTAATAGAATTTATGTATTTTAAAAATTTGAAAATGATTTATTGAATTGAAATAACATTTCTGGTAATACACCAACAAAGGTGATTCAATTATATCCTGAATATTTATTGTGTACATAGAAATAATAGTCATGAATTTGTTATTGATTGATTTAATACTCAATTTATAACAATTTAATTCATAAAATATCATATTAAATGTCTATGAATAAAAAATAACATGATAATATTACAATAATATATGTGAAAATAATTTGAATTACACATGGAATGATAACCCATAATGATATATATTTTCACTAACTAAGTGAATTATCATTATCTTATATATTAAATTTGTATTCTTATTTTATATATTTTATTAAAATATTAATGAATTTATAATTCATGAGAGGGTGCTCGAATTGAAAAAATTTCTATATTTTTCAGTTAGTTTTTTGTTTGAAAATTGAAATCATAATATTGATCAAAATGAAAAAATGATTCAAAATTTAATGAAAAATATATATAAAATTGATTCTTAGATGCCAAAAAATCATAATGGATTCTAAAATATAAACAAATTTATAAAACAATGTCACACATAAAAATATAAAAAAATAACACTATGTTCGATAACATATAAAACCCAAAAATAGTGTGATTAAACAAACAGTGATGTACTATTAAAATATTTTTTTTAAATAACCATTATAACATATATAGAAAATCTGTGTATTTTCATAGTATTAAATGATTTATGTTATATATATAAAGGTTGTAATAAATTTAAATTTTTTGATAAATAGTTAATTGATATATCTTATACTAAACAAATAAATTTCACTTAAAAACATTACTTTTATCGCTTTTTAATGAAAATAATTTTATAAATTTATTGTAATATTTTAAAATAGATTTAATAAAACGATAAAAAAAAATTCAACAATATTATAAAAATTTACATATTCTGAAATTTGGGAATTTTTCTAAATTGTTTTATTTTTTAATTAAATAGAAAAATGTACAGATTTATTACATATTAACACATCTATTCATTAAATAAGGATTTTTAAATGATTCATTATATTTATAATTTTATCATAATGTTTCATATTAACCATTTTATGTAGAAAAATATAATAATTTATTTGAAATCATCAAATTTCATGTTTTTTACATATGTTTATTTTTATGCTTAAATCATAGTTTTCTACAAATTCGGTTTTAATAAATAAATCATTTTAATAATTCATAAATTAAATAAACCCAATTAAATAAAATTTTAAATGAAATAAATATATTATACAACTATTTTTATGAATTTAATGAAATCTAATGATGAATTCTTATCATGGATTCAATATAAGACCACATGCATCTAGAAAAATGCATTTATTGACAAATAATTTTTTTTTTAAAAAATTATGTTTAATTATAAATTGATTAATGATACATATTTTATCTGAATTTTATACAATTTACTATTTTATTGAATTTAAAGCATATTATTTAATATGATAAACCAAAATTTGACCATAATAAAAAATAAAAAACACCAAAAAACATGGTACATTAGCCAAAAATAAAATAAAAATTTTGTAACGTTATAGGTAAATGGAATATCATTTTTAAAAAATATTTATCATTTAATGGAGGATGTGTGTATTGAAATAATAACCTAGAAACTCAATTATATATTATGTTATGTGGATCTTATTTTGTGAGTGACTTCTTATTATTGGATAGTTTTTGAAATTTTTAAAAAATTTAACATATTATTGAATTATAAAAGTAACCCCCTACCCTAAAATCATCATACGAGTGAATGTATTTATCTCAGAAAACTATTTAAAAATATCTCCCCAAAATTATTTTCCATATTCAATCGCTATTTTTGTGAATATATTATCCATAGGGCTTATTAAAATAGTATCAATAGAGGTTCTTGTAAGCAATTTTAATCATTTTCATCGACATCCTTCATTTTTTTATTATTTTTACATATTAAATTACATATTATAAATGAAGATATAATAAATCAATTATCACCAATATAATTATATTTTAATATTTTAATGGAATAATCCTCATCTATTAAATGGTAAATGAACCCATCATTTGTCTGTATAATGTACTAACCCCTCAGAAACTGATGTAATTTTTTTCTTCAATCATCGCCCCTCATGACTAATAATTATGATGTATTTAATTATTATATAATATATCCATGATATATTATTCATTTATAAAATTTAATCTTACATATATCTTCTTCCTTTAACATCCATTGAAAAATGATAACATCAATCGAGTGTTTGGTTGACTACTGCCCTATGAAGTGATGAGATTAATTTTGTGACATAATCATTTTGAGGGTATATATAAGTGTATTTATAGAAATAATATTATATTTTTTACATATATAAAACTTTTTATTAACTAAATAAGTCCAACATTATCTCCTCCAAATATGTTGAAAAATGTAAATGCTCTTCATGCATATGTATAACCTACCATCTCAATGATTGTAACATAGTTACGTTAACATAACCATGTTTTATGGTTGGTCATAAAAGTATTATTTGAGTATAAAATTAACAATTATGAATTTATTTTTATACATTATATGATGTAATGGAAAAATATTTTACAATGGACATTACACTAATGCGATTGTGAATTATGAAATAAGTTTCCTCAAAACACCTCATGTGGACATAAAAAATATTTAATTAAACATCTCGTTAAAATAATTTTATGGTAATGGATTATTTATAATTTATTAAATCGATTGAAGTTTAATTATTAAATAAATATTAAAATTAATTTTGTTATTTCTGTGATAAAGGACATATATGGAATTTTCGGGCCTGAGGTATTGTAATTTATAACAATAATTCATTCATTGATTTGAATTACCTTTTCAATGTATATGATATGATAATATAATGGGTGTAAAAAATTGAATATTTTATTAATTATTTACACTTGATTTATGTAGAAATACATTTTACAAACATAATATCATCATTTATTAATTCTCACTTCATTAAAATGGTCTTTGTAATAGATTTTCATCCTGAATTTATTTATTTGCGACACATGACATATTAGAACCTATTCATTTTTTTGGTTGTATATAATAACCATTTGATATTTTCTATAATTAATATGTATTCCTAAATTATTTTAATTGATGCAGTTCAATTTATTTCATTCATGAAGAATATTATTGAAAGGATACCAAATTAGTACGTACTATTTAACTGTATAATCATTTTTGGGATTATTTATCCATGAATTTAAAAAGAAATAGATTATTTGATAGTTTAATAATAATAGTATTTAATTATATTATAACAACATTACTTATACATTTTTCATATAATATTATAATTTTATATTGTTTCATAGAAAAATTGATTGATATTTTTTTAGTAAAAACCCTTGTTATTCCTTCGTTGGCTGAAAAGTATATTTCTTCCAAATTCATGTTCTATATAAATATGTTTTAAAAATAGTTTTTAATAATATCAAAAGATTGTCAAAAATTTCTTTTAACCGTTCTGGACTTTTTTAAAAATGTTATTAACTGAATATTTCTATTATTTTATAAATAATGTTATTTTTAATCCTTTACACAAAATGAAGTGAAAATATTTCTTATAATGTGATCTAGAGGGAAAAAATATCCCTCCATCATGACTATTCATTATTTTTATGAATAATTTAAAAAATTCCACGATTCACTTCAAATAAATATTTTTTCAAATATTAACGATATTTTATATTTTTTGTATTGATTTTAAAAGTGAAATGGATATTTTCCTCATGAAAAATTCCATATATAAATTGGAATACATTTTCATCAATGAGGAAAACCATTGATGTCATCTATTTCTTCTATGTTATGTATATATATCTCACATATATACAAGTCATATTATCCTCTCCTTTGATTGGGTAATAAACTCTTTTTGATCATTTTCAAATTCATTCTATATGAAATCCATTTATATTATTATATTAGGCAATATTATGAAACACATTTTTTATCCATCAGTAATTATTATGTTTATATCTTCTAAATGATTTCCTTTTATAGAAAATATAATCATAAACATGTTATTCTTGGTGAACTCTAAAAGGGATAAAATTAATTGGGTTATTATTTAGACTCCTAAGGAATTATTCATCAGATTAGGTAGTAAACAAATTCCATTTTGTTATTTTTTTCAACATGTGATATTAATTATAAATATATCATTGAATATTTTTTCTTGTTATATATTGCAGGAATAATTATTTTTCTTCCATAATATTATGATACTATTCCATTTATTTTATTCTCAATTGTGATTACTCATGTGTTTTTTCTCTTTTATGATATCTTATTATAACTCTGACAAAAATATTTTATTTCATTTTCATTTTGTTCCATAACTGGGTATTTTTATCAAAATAATACTTCATTTCATTCCCCATGGTATCAAAAGATGTTGTAAGAGATTAAATGTATTTAGGATCTCGATACTATGAAAAAAATTATTAATATAATTTACAATTCTTACATTGATTGTAAAGTCCCATATTAAGGACATAATTTTATTATTATTATTTCTATTTTTTTAAAAATGTTGTAGTTTAAAATAATTCATGAATTTTGAATTGAAAAATATTAATTTTATTAAATATACCATTGATAAAATAACCTTTTAAAAGATTAGAAATTTTGATTAATCCATAAAACTCATTAAATGACCAATAATCACCTCTAGAACACATCCCATAAACACTATGAAGTCTAACATGTAGACCTATTACATTGGATCTACCAAAATAGAAAAATTAGTAGAAATAATACCAATAAAAATACAGATAGCTAATAGAATGTATAACACCATGATTAAATTAAAAAATGATGTTCAATGATAATTAGTGTGCTTTTCTAAATGGCCATATAAATGGGAACTTATAACGACGATAGCTGATAACTGATGAAAATATGACTGTTGGGTTTTATTTTAGCCATAAGATTTTTTAAAAATTAATGTGTATTTTAAAAAATATTTGAAAATAATAAAATAGACGGAATATAGTGATAATGTAATTATTTATTAGTAAATAATTAAATGATTTAGATTAAACACTTAAGAATGATGTAAAAAGAATATTTATTTTTTAAAAATAAGAACATAAAAGTAGTTTTCTTAAAAGAAAATGGAATAAATTATTTAATTAATTTGATATAAATAAATATATGGTATTTTAATATTTTTATGTTCAAAAACATCCTTTAAAAAATAAATTTTAAGTCATAGAAAAAAAATGGATGCATGTATACGTCCAAGAACACATCAATCAATAGAGCCACAAAGAAAGGCTAAATCAATTGACAATGTGACCACACCCATGAATTTGAGTAAAACCAAACCCATTTATAGGTGGACTGAAATCCATGCCAGTATATTGTGGGTAGTTACTGGCATGGGTTACCTCGTATAAGACTAGTTAGTTTGTTGTCATATGCCATTTGTGGATTAAAACTGTGTCTGTCCATAAAAGGCATCGCCAGAAACAGACTGGATTAAACGTGCATTGTAAAAATTGTTCTAGAAATTGATCTAAGCCATCTAATCAATACCATACATGATCCATGACATCTTCCCTATTAATTTATCAACCTATCATTTTCTCAATAGAATTAATCCAGTTATCCTTAATGACCAGACATAATCCTAACCCATTAAAAAATCACTATCTTCTTGCTCATTTAATCCAACATACAGTCCCACACCAGCTTGTTTGCTGTATGTTTCATATTCAGCATCGAAGGCCTTTTCATGAATGTCCCCACCTCAGTTTCAATTTCTTAAACAATGACATGAAATAGTAAAAGTTTAATCCATGAGCATAATTATTTTTGGATTTTATCTTTTATTATCGGATTCCTCTTCAAGTAATGACTATATAAATATATATATATATATATATATATATAATTTTCTATATTTATTAAATTAATTAGAATCACTATTTGATAATGCCTCAGGTAGATTTCAAAAGCACATTATATATTTTATTATTACAACATATAATATATATATTGTATATCAATAAAGGGAAACCGAACACCCTCAAAAAATATTTTTCCCACATAAATTGTATTCCATTATTTTATCAAATAAATATGTGAATTGATTTTTCTAAAACCCATATTAAAAAATTTTAAATACCTGAAAATATTCAATATTTTATTTCTCTTCTTTCCCGGTGTCCAACAACATCATCTTCAATCTATGTAAGGTTTTTAAATTTATTAAATCAAAAAAATTCATTATTTAAATAAAAAAATATATTTATTTATTTATCTAGTAAATATATATGTATATTAATCTATTTATATATATATTTCTTATGAAAAAATGATTAATCATTTATTTTAGAATTTTTATGAATGGGTTGTCAAATATGTTTAAATAACCAAATTTTATTTCTATTATTTGATTTACACTCTTCTATAAATAATTAAACATTTTTAAAGTAGTTAATGTTTTCAAATTATATTTTTTACTTCAAATTTTTTACATTAAATAAATTACATCAAATTGTTTACTTAAAATTAATTACGTCAAACTATTTTATTTAAATTATATAGTTTTATTTTTTTTAATATATAAAAAAATTATCTTTGGGATAATTTAATCATTTTATGATTATTATTTTATGTGTACGTATTTTATATAATTTATAAATTTTATCACTTTATGTGCAAATTATAAATAAAACATATCATTTCATATCTAAAAATTGTCTATACGTACATGAATTTAATAATTCATATAAGATATGACCATAATATAAAATATATGATATATCATGCTTGAATTAGTTTTTGTTTATTTTATATATATGTGTATTGAGTAATATTTACCAGGGAAATTATTTTTGAATTATTTCTTTGTAAATATTAATAACAGGATACGCTTTTTTGACATGTGGAGAAATTTAATTACTACAATTTATTAGCGAAATTTGTAATTATGTTATAAGTGTAAATTAATTAATTTCTATTTTTTTCTCAAAGATTATAATGTAGAGAACCTAGTTAATAATGTATGTTTTTTTAAGGAAAAAAAGATTTCTTAAAATCTTATAGCATAACATTTTAAATATGATAAGCAATTATGGAGTGAACCCATCAATCAATAAGTGGGTATCCCCAAGACAAATTTCAATTTTTCAAGTTGAATCAGTGTTATTTTTTCATATTCTTTTATATAGTCTTCATAAATATCACAATAATATAAATAATGAATTTTTGAGCCTAATTACATTACTAAAAATGTTTTATTTTTATGTTGTTCATATTTTCAATAATGTTTTCAAATGTTATACGTATGTGTATTTTTGAAATTATTTTGAAATAAGTATTTAAAATTATTTATCAATGATTTTAAAACCCCTTACTAGGAAAAAATAATTTCTCAACCTATGAATATAATTTATTTTTCATAGTTTTAGTGGATTTATAGTATGATTTGTGTTTATTAAGAAAGCATCATAATAAATTTTTTACTAATTTCCTTTCAATTAGTACTTTTCTTTTTTATTGTAAAAATGTGTATAATTCTCAAAAACCTATATTTGTAAAATATTATGGCATGTAATAAATATTTTGTATTTCATTTGTTTGTTTTATTATAAATTTACCAAAATATTTTATGTGTGAATCCCGGATATTTGGATTTTGGTCTATACATTTGGTATCATAGAAACAATCTCAAATTTTTTTTATGAAATTAAGAAGAAAATTAATAACTTAAGTATTATTTCTTATATAAAATGACTTTTCATAATACTTACTGATGGATGACTGAAGAACATGAGGAAATAATTTCTGTCTTTTATATGAGTTTTAAGAAAAGATAAATTTTAATCAGGTCAATATGAGTTTGATCCTTCCATAGAACATTATCTATCTTGTAAATGCCTTTAATAAATATTCAACACACCTAATATACTCCAATAAATTGATGGAAGAATATTTTTTTATTTTCTCAAGGAAAATTCAAAACTTTTAATCTATAAACGTTGAGGGAAATATTTTGATGTTATTTTCATATACTTCACCCTATCTAAATTTTTTAGTATTTAGGTAATTTTATTGAAGCTACAAGATATGGATACCTCAAAGCAGTCTATATGTGTCACGTTTTTGTATATCATTTTATATGAAATAATGAATGAATTTGAAATTCTATATATGGATACATTTAATTTTTTTATATAAATCATGTCTATTATATTATCTCTAATATTATAACCATTCATTCCACTCTCTTAGATACTATTTTTGAATTCATGAGTTTTACCCTAGTTTCTTCAGTTGTGTTTAGGAAAATAAAATTCATGAATTTAATACCGTGTTGAGAATCAATTTGATTAGAAGAAACCAACATAATCACCAACACATAAAGAACTGGTGAAGGTATGAATTAAATGAAATAGTTTATTTTTGGTAATTAAGAGTAATATTTTTTTAATATAGTAACAACAATTTTGAATTCCACAAGAATAAGGATGTTGAAGCGTGTGTGGAAAAAAATTTTGACGGAAATATTCTGCTAAGGGTGGAGATATAACACCCGAAATACTTAATGTACATGTATTAAAATTAATGTTTTTTGGTAATAAATATTGGTAATTCAAAATAATTGGATAATTAATAACTGATAAAGAATATATTTATTAAATAAACCATGGATAACATTATATTCATTTTATAAAGTAAGATATTTTTATTAATCCTCAAAACACATAAATGACATAAAATCACTACTGGAAAACCACTCACCGAAACAATAAGGTAGAACATGTATCCTTATTCCATTGGATCCTTCAAAAGAAGGAAATCAATTTCAAGAGTGAAAAATAATATACTAATAAATAATGGATTATATATCACCCATATGATATTAATAAATAAAGGTCAATTAACATTGATGAGTTTTTAGATTGTCCACAGACATGGGTATTTATGAATACATTATGTTATAGTTAAAGAAGATATAACCATTGGTTTTTTCAAACATTATATGTTCTAATCATTTAAAATGAATTTAATATAATATATGAAAATAAGATATTTGATGACATGTAATGAAAATGTTTTAATAAAAATATTCAAATTTTAATTTTATAGATTATAAACCTAAGTAATTATTATAATGAAAATATAAATTTTCACAGAAGAATAAAAATTTATTTTTCATAAAATAAATGTATTAAATTATGTAATTACAGATATATATATATGTGTGTGATATCTTAATATGTTCCTTTAACAAACAGCCTTTCACAAAAAAATAGTTATGTTCTCACCCAAAAAAACAAGGGCAATCTGTATAAGGTCCATCACTCCAAAATAAATGGTGGAACAACAAAAATAAGCTTCAATGTCTATGTTGTAAGACCCCTGAACATGAGTAAGACCCATCCCATTTATAGTTTTACCAAAAATTTATAAGTATATTTTAGCTCGTAGCCTTCATTGGAGCCCTTGTATAATGCCCCTGGTGTTTGTGCTTGTGAAATTAGAGGATGGAAAGCCATGTTCATCATTATATGGACTCTCTATAAACTGGATGGTTTTGATGTAGGATTCACATTTTGTCATCAAAATGGATATTATCCACTAGATCAGGATTGAACGTAATCTAGACTATCTACATAATTCCCTGATTGATATCTTTTTTTCTCATTGGACATAATCGTAACAACCTAGTGGAGAAGACAATATCATTACCCCCAAACCAAATAGATATCTTCTTCCTTTTTAATTCCTACTAAGAATACCACAATAATAGGTCATCCTCTTCTATCATCATCACCATTGAAGAACTCATCAACTAGGACCCCATCACAATTTCAAATTACTCAATAATTATTTGGAATAATATTAGTTTAAATTAATCCCTTAATTATTTTTGGATTCTGTTACCCTCATTCTCATATTCTACATTAAAGAATAATTATATATATATATATATGTACTACATGGATCGAAACAATTCATTGATCCTTCCATTGTCCAATTTCAACTCTAATGTCTATATTATATTATTACAAAAAAGAAATAATATATATCTAAATATATTTTATATATCAGTCAAGAACAATAAAACACCCTAGAAAACATGATTTCCCACTTACACTATATTCCATTATTTTATTAACTAAATATGTGGATTTTTTATTTACATACCCTATTACACACTTTGAAACACCAATAAATATACAATGTTTTCTTTCCCTCTTGATTGGTGTCCAATAACATGATCTTCAAAATAGGCATTGTTTTTCATTTTCTACTATCAAAGAATGAATTATATACAATGAAATCTAGCTATGTATATCTATCTAGTATATATATATATATATGTGTATTTGGATCTATTTAAATTTTTTTTTTTTAATAATTAAACAATATTAATCATTTATTTATGACTTTTTATGCAATTGTTTTTAGTTTTCTTTAAAAGAATTCTTTTTTCTATATGGTTTTTCTTAATCTATTATATGATAAATCGAACAACATATAAGGGAATAATTGTATAAAGAATTATCTAATAATCTATTTAACTTTATATAATAAAAATATTATTTTGTTATTTTTTACTTAAAATTAATTATATTAAATTTTATTAATTACATTATAATTGTTAAATTACTTAAAATTGATTACTAAAAATTAATTACATCAAAGTATTTAATTTAAATTGAATAGTGTATTTTTTTACACAAATGAAATCTCCATGGGAAAAAATATAAAAATTATGATTATTATTTAATGCATATTTTTATATATAAATGATAAATTTTATATTTTAATGAGTTAATTATAAATAAAACAAATAATTTCATGTGTGAAAAGACTTTCAAAATTCATGAGTATACTAATATGTTATATTTATGGCCATAATCTATAATACATTACATATAAAGCATGCATTAGTTATTCTAATTGTATATATATATGTATTGAATCATATTTAACAAGGAAATTATTTTTGAATAGGTTTCACTTGTGAGTGATAATAATGGTCAATGTACTTATGGAAAGTGGAGAATGTATGTTACTCCAATTAATCAGAATGTTTCAAAATTAATATATAATCATAAATTTATTTATTACCATATGTTGTCGATGTTTTAAAATTATAAAACCCAAGGAATAATGTATTTATATATATATATGGTTTAATTTTTTTAATGAAATATGTTACATGAACATTGTAAATGTTGTATGAAATTGAAGATTTAACCCATACCTTAGTAAGTTAGTAGTTCCAGTATTGACATCAATATTTCTACAGACATCAGTGTTTTGTCTTTAGTAGCTTGCCTTTTATTTTCACAAAAATTCAATAAAATGTGATTAATGAAATAATTGACCATAATTAGATTTCAAATCAATTCATTATTATTAATGTTCATATAATTTCAATAATGTTTTCAAATAGATTTTAAAATATTATATTAAAATATAATTTTAAAAGTTATTAGAAATTATTTTCAAACATCCTTCTAGGAAAAATAATTTCTTCTTAAATTTTTTTAGTATAAATTCCAATGGATTAGTGGATTGACATTGTGATGTGTATTTCATTGTATATGAAACACGATTGAAGTTTTTTTCTTTATTATATTTCATTTAGTAATATTTTTTTAATTTACAATGGATGTATATAATTCTACAAAACCAAGACCAATAAAAATATTTGGAATGTAATTTTTGTTAGTATTTATTTAGTTTATTTTATAAAACAATTACACATCATTTATATCTTTTTTTCTTAGAATCATGGGTTTGTGTCCTTACCATAATGTATAGTATAATTATTATATGATAAAAACTAGAATTTATAATCAATGGGTTGTAATTAATGGTTATTTATGTTAAAAAATGTTTGATAACATGTGTGAAAGACCTATCTGGCTAATGTTGGAATAACAGATACATATTTTTATTAATGAGGATTAGTATTAGAATAATTAGTTATAATTCAGGGGATTAGTATATGGGGAAAAAATTATATAAAAATATCATATAATATTTGTGAATTATAGTGAAATTGGGTTCAAATAAAGTTCATTCATTTCTAGATATTTCAAGTGGTTGTGGAATCAGAAATGTTTCACCCAGGGGTAATAACCATGATATGGGTGTATTTGGATAGTCATGATCAACATCTGGTTAATTATAATTGGGCCTTTCTAATCACATGAATTTACATTCATTACAGATATTTATCATAAATTCAATGATTCATTAGGAACTGTAATGATGAACTTGAATAGATGATAATTAAGAATGACCAAGAAATGTCTAAGGCTGGTCATATGGTTAAAGTAAAAAATTCTAATTTTTAGGTTATATGTTATCTATATCATTTATTCTTAACATTATTTTGTGAGATATTTATTTTCAAAATACCATTATTATTATTATTATTTTTAGTAAATAAACATGAAATTTGAGGTGGGATGAAATCATATTTTATTGTCAAAATTTTAATGGTTTTTTATCATCAATGATTCATAATATAATTGATTATAATTTATTAATATTAAAATAATAATATATTATTTATTGGGGAAAACAATGTTTTATAGAAAGTCTAGGTGTTTATAAATAGATTTTATTATTAAGGTTATTTTGAGGATATCATAACAATTTTGGGATCATTTTATGAATTTTAAAAATATAATTTTAAAAAAGAAAAACTCATAACATGGGAGGATACACATCATATTTTAAATACCATGTGGATTGATCACCTAACTATCAAAAGAAAAAGGATTGAACCCCACAACACTCCCTTGTGATGTAATAGTTATTATGATATGTTTTTCATAAATGATTTTAGAAATAATATTATGCTTATTTTGGAAAACATATTATAAGATATAATTTTTTGGATTTCTTAAGATTTTGAGGTGATAAATAATATTTTGGGAAAAATATCATTCGATTGAGGTATATTTAACAAATTAAGTATAACAGGTGACATACAATGAATGTTAATTTTTTAAAAAACAATTATTTTTTAATGTTGAGGTTATTTGTGATATAGGGTTATTTATTGGTAGAATTATTTAATTTGAAAATAATTATTATATATTAATATAAAGGTTTATTCAATTTTTATCTTATATTACATAATTGTAAATATTTATGTTTTTCATTAATATTTAAATACATGAATATTATATTTTAATATATTTTTTGATTATATGATCTATTGAATGTTTATTTAAGTGTCCTTAGGTTAAAAAATACAGCAGTAATACTATTTTTCTAGAGAAATAAATGATACATTGGTAAAAAATGATAAAAAATGTAATTACAACATACATGTAATAATATTTTCTTATTTTTATAATACTTTTGGTAAAAGATTCCTCATATGTATTAAAGTGGTATTGAAATAAAAATATGTTTCATTAAATTAATGGTATTGGATATATGATAAATGGTATAATGTGACCTCAAAAATTGAAATTATTTCAATATAAATTTCTGCACACCGGAATAAAGCCTTCATTATGTGAAATCCTAGTTTTCTAGAGTTGTAGTCAATCATGTATTTTACTTTACTGATTTCTAAGATGATGATTTATTAATAGTATTTATTATTCCATTTTCTCCCAAACTAATATTCTAATATCAAACCCTTTATTATCGATCCTAATTTTAAATTACAAGGGTTAAATATATTAATGGGTTTATAATTAAACATCCATTTATTTTAAAAATAAATTTATTTTTGATAACGTTTAAAACATGAAAAACTCATATTAAATGAATGGATCTCATCTCATCTATCTTGAATACACCTGACATGTGATTGATTTTTAATCCTTTTCTCCCATCACCACTATGTCGGTGGATTCCATGGTTGTGGTTCCACTTTCTATACCAGGAGCTTCTTTACAGTCTGAGGTGGATATAATCCCGTCATATATGCATCCCACTCCACATGGATCAAATCAGTGATTGAGGGATTCTTTCAAGTGTGTGATTTGATGTTTAAATGAAAATTTTCATTATCAGGTTTTCCCTATGGTCACTTTGTAAATCCCTACTACTATGGGTGATAGCTACCAAATTGTTATCAATGTTACTCTTACAGTATTCAAGGAAGAATTTAATTATATGAAGTGAACCTTGGTGGCTCCATTTGGCAGTGAGAAGCACCCATTCCTCTTTTTCACTCATGTGTAGAATCATAAGGCTTGCATTCTAAGGATATCATCACTATCGTAAATTGTAACACCTATTTCATGGTTCTTCATTTGTGTGGAATATTTTTGAAAGATTGATCTCAATCACTTAGTGTAACATCCTGAATGAATGAAGATTATGAAATTCTCATATATATTAATATTGGTGAATTAAATATTAATTTTACTTTAAATGGGTTGCTATGTTCGATAGCGTACCTCATACACAACAACGGGTTTCTTTGAAATCTTACATTGCACACAAATAATATAATATTATTATTTTAAATCATAGTTGACTCCTAGCTGTTTTATTGGCGGGAATGAATAAAACTAACTATAATATGATTATACATGTTTGTAAAAAGTATTTACATTTATCCAATGAAATTTAGAGGCTTAAAATGTGAATGAATCTAATTTGAAGCATAATTTAAATTAAAAGGACGATTTACCGCCTTTTAATGTGGAACACTCATTAAATCTAATTTTGGTCACTCTAATACATTAAATTTGACAAAATAATATTTTCTTTAGAATAGGGACATCAAAATTTACTTTGTGTAAATTTTTGGAATTTTTCTGATAAAGTTCATTTTCTAATGAATAGTGAAAAATATTGTACTTTAATTCAAAACTATGTTTTAATCTAATTTATTTATATGGTTATATTATCTTTTTAATTGGTTTAAAGTAAAATTTGAATATATTTTTACAATTTAATCCAATTTTGGCCATTTGATTTAATTTCACTTTGAAATTGGACATAAATAGGTATCAATCTTTTGATAGTTATTGTTTCTTAAAAACACGCTATTTGTTTTGACAATGGGAATTAATTTTAAAATTAATTTATTCCACTTATATGTTTTTAATTTGGAAAAATAGACATCATTTTTGAATTCGGTATATCAAATATAGCTTAGGCTGAATTTTTGGTATTTTTTTGAAAAACTTCAATTTTTGATGAATAGTGAAACCACTTAGTGGTAGTTAAGAAAATGACTTTTACATTTAAATGAAATTTTACAACTTCTGTGAATTGAATTTCAAAAATCCTATATACATGGTTGATATCAAGAAGTAAAATTTGGTTCATTAAGTTGAAAATATTTTTTGGTGAATAGTAACTTTTGAGTTTTATTTACCGCGGTTAAAGGTAAATAGTTTAATTCAAGGTAAAAATAATATTATATTAATTAAAAATTACCTTAGCACTTGTCCAAACATTATTTTGTAATTCAATAATTACCATGGGAATATTTGGGACGATTTAGGGACCCCATTGAGCCACTTGGGTGTGATAATGACAATTTAGATTAAATAATTTAATGTAAAGACAAAATTGACATTAACAAAAATCTTTTAGTAATTAATATTTATATGGTGTTATATAAGTCATATTTTCATATATAAATATTAATTATAAAGATAAAAATATTTCCTACATCATAGTATTTTTTTATAATTTTTAGACAACAAATAAATTAAATTATTTATTACATAATAATGATGCAGTATTTACCTCATTAATAAATAATTTAAATAAATAAGATTATAATGATTAAAATATTATCCAAAAAATGTCAAATTATGATTGTATGATATTATTTCAACCATGAGTTATCTTATCTTCATCGTTAAATCTTTTTAGACCATTAGAAACCGAATAAAATTATATAATAAAATAATAGTTTCACACTTTCTTAAAGAGACCCTCCCCCATTTATAAAAGGAGACCACTTATAACCAATTTATCACACCTCTCAAGCCATTTTGATCGTCCAAACTCTTCTAAATTAAGCTCCCTACATCCCTATCCTACCCCTAGAATCCTTACCTTAGTCATAAGACACTTCAAGAAGTCCTTTTGGTTCAATCCAAAAGAAGTTACCCAAATTAATGGTAACTGTTTCTCTTAAATTGTTTTCTTTTATTTCACTTCTCTAACCCCAAAACTCTTTTTATTTATTTCTTTTGTAAAAAAATGAGTATCCTAAATATACTATGATGTTTTTATGAGATGTATTCTATCTTCACTTACACACACCTCCATATAATGGATGAAGAAGATAATGTTTCTGTGGATGGAAAACTAACGCCTCATGAACCGATGATTGTTCAAATATCTCCAACCGCCTCTCATGGTGGAAATTATGATGGAAATATATTTATATATGATATATATTATGTTTATGTTTTATTTATTTTTCTGTATTTTCAATTTATTTCACGCCTTTATGGTTTCTATAGTGGGTAAATACGATAATCTCATTTGAGGAAGTGCGGACTACCGCCCCCTTAAAGTGATTTCATCCGTTAATGCCTTATGTGGGATGTATAAAGGATGGATTTAATGATATTATATATGATAATATACTGGAATTATAATATACCTATTTATTATTATGTTTTATTTCAATTAAAATAATAAATAGAAATGAAAGTAGCATTCATGTGTACATATGACTTACCGTCTCCATGAATGGTGCATTTAATTTCTTACATCTAAATGTTATGTAATATTATAAATACATGTATATAATGGATATATATGATATATATGATATAAAAATATTGAATATATTTTTTCATATAATGAACCATTGACCACATGAACAACATGTTATTATAAGAATTCCATTTTTGACTCCAGTACAAAAAATCGACATAATGAAAGTTATTCACTTAAATGATTACATAATGTTTATAACATGGTAATAAGTTATATAAAAGGAATAATAAACTTGAAAAGGTTCTCAATCAAGTATAAATTAAATTTAGTTTATTATTCAAGAGATTAAAGAACGACCGAGTCATGCTGGACACGAGGTAAGGGATCCAACCTCTCCCTTTCTTTTCAGGTACTCTCTATTTTGTCATTTCATTTAGGTTACAATTTCTTATGTTGGAGGATGTTATTTTATATTCACCATACTGTAATTTTAATTTTAATATGATGATATAACCACTCTTACTGTCATCAATTCATTTTAAGACTTTTTAAGAGGCGTCGTTAGGCTGCCAAATTTTTGTAAGGGATTTTCTTATCTCACTTCTAATTCCGTGAGATTTCCATTGTTATCCACTTATTCATTTCATGTGGTGTATTTTGTACTGACATTCACTATATATTATTATGATTATCATTATTTTCATGGTATTCTGTGATTCATTTTGTGGTTATTAAATTTTGGTCATATGACTCAGTTGATTACAACGTGGTAAAGGGTTTCTTCTCACTATTTATTCTCGTGAGATTCATGTTATATTTACCATTATTTCCTTTTGTGTGGTGTATGTAATTACCCTGATTTTACTCTTTATGTAATATAATTTAATTTATGAGTACTTAAACCTTCAATGTATGATCCTTCTATCATGTGGCATATGTTTTGAAAGTTACCAAATCGGTAAGGGAACCTTTCACCCTCCTCTCTTTATAAAAGACTTCTTTCTGTTATGTCTTTTAATTTACATCTTATTATGTTGGGATATGTTCTTCTATATCCTTATTGATGTAAAATTTATATCCAAGTGATTAGATTCCCTTTTTTATCTCATCAACTGATTTAATGAATTTTAAAGTAACGTCGTTAGACTTTCGAATTTTAACAAGGGAACCTCTTAAACCAATTTCAATTCATTGGGTTCAACTTGTACTTATTGAATATGTCATCCTATGAATATGTGTTAATGAATCCGGACTGTTTTACACTTAATATTCACATATATTGGGTGTATTTATATTGGTAAAATATAATTATGTGATTGATTTATCCTTAATTTAAGGATACCATCTTTATAAGGGATTTCATCTAAATTTACATTTCCACTGAGACTTCATTGTTTTTATACACCAATTCACTCTAATGTGGTGTATAAACTATCCTTTGACATATTATATCATTAATCCCTTTATTCTCATGATATTATAAAGTTCTGATTAAAATTTATTACTCAATGATTTGTATTCAAGTGTCTCTCTTTTTGTTAAAAAAATCTTGAACTAAAATATCAATTTAAATGTTTTAAAGAGTTATTCTTCTAAATATTTCTCATTAATGTCTATGTTTTCAAAATGGTTTTTAGGATTTATATATATGGACATTAATGTTTTTAAAGAAAATTTACTTTTAATAGTTTCAAAGTTGTATAGGACACTTTGTTTCAAAAATCACTTTTTAAATGGTTTATGAAAATGTATTGATTATTTCAATATATTGAAATTACTTATTCTGATTGAAAAAGAAATATTATTAGAGAAATGTTTACATTTGCAGTATTTTATGTTTTTTGATGGTACTTGGACATTTGACGGGTGGTTACGTGATAAACCATATGACGGGTGGTGTTGTGAATACTTGGACGGGTGGTTACGTTATAACCTCCAATGCATTGGGTACGGAAGTCGGCCGTATGGCTATTCCATTTAGTGATATATGTGGAAGTCAAGCATATGGTTATTCCATTTAAGTATGTTTATGTCCCAAGTTATCTTTGTAAGTTATGTGTTCTTTATATGGGTTTCATGGTAATATTTTGGTTACAAAAAGGAATGTAATGATATTTTATTCAGTGAAGAATATTTACTACTTCATAATGGTGAAAATTTTTACTTATGTTAAAGTATTCATGGTTTACTTTTTGTTTTGAAAAAACTAACAGTTTTACTTCATTGTGTATCCCTTACTGAGATTTTTATTCTCTTTCCATGTTTTTGAAGTGTTTTTCACTATAAATAATGTAGAATAAGTTCAAGGATGGAATCAAGGTAAATTCATGTTGTCTTAAACATGGAACTAGACATGGATTTTTTTCAAGAGTTCATGTTTTGTAGAAAAATGGATACTGGGTAGAAGTGTCTACTTTTTACTATTTTGAAATGTAATAGTTATGGTCTAACTCTCTAAAAAACTAATCCAAAAAATATATTCAATGTGAGTTTTTCATTTAATTCAATATTAAGTAAGGTTAAAGGTCAGGTCCATATAGTTCGTATCAGAGGTCGGTTTAGAAAACTTTAGAGGTTAGGGTGTTGTCTAAGCATAAGTAACATAACCATAATGGTTAGCATATTAGAAAGAGTCTTAGTTATTTTGAATGTGTTTATGATAACCTAAATAAGTATTTAACCTCCTTATAAGATATTATATGATGATTTTACTGATATACACACACTAACCTTTTTGTTTTTAGTAAATGGCTGGATCTAGTAGGCACCAAAGTAATAGTGGATGTGAAGAAAATGGTGACAGTTTTCTAAACGAGCAAGTGAATGAAATGAGATATGTAATGAGAACACTTGGGGTTATTCTCAACCAACTATCTGGAGTCATGATTTAAAACCTGAAACTTGGTGATTTTTATAAGGCATCGTGTATTTGAGAAACAAATCCACACTAAATTTCAGGTAATAATCATAAAGGTATGTATATTTAAAAACCTATGTGTCAAGAATGTGGAAAGAAACACCAAGAAAAATGCTTCAAAGCGATGGAAATATGCTATAGATGTGAGAATTAAGGTCATAAATCAAGAACCTTCCATGGGAAAAGAAGCATCCAGTTGACTCTAGGAAATGGAATAAAGTTATTTCTAAGTGATCAATTGAATTTCTTAATTGTGGTGTGCATGGTCATTATACAAAAAGGTGTCCTATGGAGATGTTTGAGGAATGATATCACCAGTATCATACATATTTTTTTTACCAATACCTAATTCCATTCTGATTGAGGATGAAGTAACTGAAAATGACTAATGGAAGGTATGGATTATTTCATAACATATGTTTTGATATTATTGAATCTTAGGATATGATTCCTGATTCTATTTGTAGGAAAGAATTATTTTAGAATAAGTTGAAAATGAATGGTTAATGGATCATGATGAATGATGAATAAGTATGATGTCAACATATAAGGGATTCAAGAGTTATGGTAGATTTTAGGATGGTGAAATGCATAAAAGAATTAAGGATCTTTTGATGATGGGAATTACATTAGAAGACTTTTTATAGTATTTGTATCCCTAAAGTTTGATATATGAAAATTTTATTCAAGGAATAATTATAATTTAATTTGTGGATATAGTTATAAAGAACCATTTGGGTTTATATGATCCTTGAAATAGGTTAATACATTTTTTTGGGATGCAAAATAAAATTTATTAGAAAACCTTTGTGGTTAAAATATGCTTGGGTTATTTTTGATAAATTTATCACTTTTTGGGAATGTTATTAAATTATATAGTTTTTGAAAAGGGACAACACGAAGACCGTCTGACTACCCATCGCATCGGATGAAGCTATAGGAATCAAGCCCACAAACAAAGTGTGACCGACATTTATCATATACCACTGGACTACGTGAAGTCCCTTGTTAGTTTGACTAATTATTTTTTGTTAGATGATTCCATGAATCCATAATATGTTTATTTTGGGTTATCTATGGAAATGATTAACCTAGCATGGAGAATATTTGATTAGGTTAATTGATTTTCAATATGATATTTGAAGAGTAACTGATATTATTCAGAGATAAATGTTAAGATTTATCTTGGAAGACTATATGATAAAATACTACAGAGATTTGGGTTTCATTCATAGTTTGGATTACTTTGAAGAATTTTAAGGAAAACGTTTTATTGAATGGTCTATGTTGAACTTTGGGTTTTGTTAGTCAAATTTTGGAGATTAAGAGTAGTTTTTCATTATGTAAAAGTTTAGACTTTTGGGGGATTTTCTGATAATTTACTAAATGTTTTGGTTTTAGTTAATATATAATGAAAAGGAAAATATATAGTTCATATTTTGTGCATTATTTGATTCTCTCAAGTTTGATTATTGGACTTTTAATGTAAAAAAAGTCATCCTGAATACTCATCGTTTGGAGAAAATATGAGTTTGTGTTAGAAATCTAGTAAAAGATGAATGTCTACATGACAAGTAAGTATATTTCCTTATGTTTTTTGTTCATCTAATAAATAAATTCCTCAATGAAAAGTAACTTCAAACAAAAACCATGTATGTTAACTTTTCCACCGACGGAATCAAAGACTGTTTAACCCGTCACAGGTTTGTGAATTTATGGTGGTTAACTTTCTCCTAAACATGTTTTCTATCACTCTCCATCAGAAAATGATGGTTTATTTTCTCCTCCATATCCATGTTTTCATGGAATCCTATTATCTTTGTTCTAGGGTAACCTTTGTAATTCTCTTCCTATAATTTAAAGTGATAGTTTTATTGACATTTTTTTTCAATGTGGGGCTTTCAATGAAGTTCCCAAGCACAATTTCTAAATTGCAAGTACGCAATTCCCAAAAGGGGGGAATGATGTTACATCCCTGATAAATGAAGAATATGAAATTTTCATATTTATTAATATTTGTGATTTAAATATTAATTTTACTTTAAATGGGCTGCTATGTTCGATAGCGTACCTGATACGCAACAACGGGTTTCCTTGAAATCTTACATTGCACACTAATAATATAATATTATTATTTTAAATCATAGTTGACTCCTAGATTTTGGGTTAACGTGGATGAATAAAACTAACTACAATATGATTATAAATGTTTTTAAAAGTATTGACATTTATCCAATAAAAGTTAGAGGCTTAAATTGTAAATTAATCTAATTTTAAGGATAATTTACATTAAAAGGTCGATTTACAACCTTTTAATGGAGAACTATAATTAAATCTACTTTTGGTCACTTTAATACATTATATTTGACCAAATAAAATCTTTTTTTATAATTGGGACATCAAAATTTACATTGTGTAAATATTTTGAATTTTCCTGATAAAGTTCGTTTTCTAATGAATAGTGAAAAATATTGTATTTTAATTCAAAACTGTGTTTTAATCTAATTTATTTATATGGTTAGATTATTTTTTTTAATTGGTTTAAAGTGTAATTTGAATATATTTTTACCATTTAATCAAATTTTGGTCATTGTAATTAATTTCACATTGAAATTGGACATAAACAAGTATCAATCTTTTGATAGTTATTGTTTCTTAAAAACACACTATTTGTTTTGATAATAGGAATTAATTTTAAAATGAATTAATTCCACTTCTATGTTTTTAATTTGAAAAAATAGACATCATTTTTGAATTCGGAATATCAAATATAGCATAGGCTAAATTTTTGGTATTTTTTTGAAAAACATCAATTTTTGATGAATAGTGAAACCACTTAGTGGTAGTTAAAAAAACTGATTTTTTCATTTAAATAAAATTTTATAACTTCTATTAATTGAATTTAAAAAATCCTTCTTATATGGTTGTAATCAATAAGTAAAATTTGGTTCATTAAGATGAAAATATTTTTGGGTGTACAGTAACTTTTGACTTTTATTTACCGCGGTTAAAGGTAGATATGGTATTTCAAGGTAAAAAGAATATTATAATAATTCAAAATTACCTTACCACATTTCCAAACCTTATTGGATGAGTCTTTAATGACCATGGGAATCTTTGGGTCTATTTTGGGACCCCATTGAGCCACTTTGGTTTGAAAATGACAATTTAGATTAATTAATTTAATGGAAAGTCAAAATTGACATTAACAAAAATCTTTTAGTAATTAATTTTTATATGGTGTTATATAAGTCATATTTTCAACTATAAATATTAATTGTAATTATAAAATATTTCATACATCATAGTATTTTTTTATGATTTTTAGACAACAAATAAATTAAATTATTTATGACATAATAATGATGCAATATTTACCTCATTAATAAATAATTTAAATGAATAAGATTATAATGATAAAAATAATATTGAAAAAATGTCAAATTCTGATTGGATGATTTTATTTCGACCATGATTCATCTTATCTTCATATTTAATGATTTTTGGACCATTAAAAACTGAATATAACTATATAATAATATAATAGTTTCACACTTTCCTAAAGAGCCCCTCCCCCCTTATAAAAGGAGACCACTTCTAAACAATTTCTCACACCTCTCAATCCATTTTTCTAACCCATAATCTTCCCAATTAATCTCTTTACATCCCTATCCTCCCCTTATATTCCTTACCTTAGGAATAAGGCACTTCAAGAAGTCCTTTTGGTTCAAACCAAAGGAAGTTACCCAAATTAATGGTAACAGTTCCTCTTAAATTGTTTTCTTTTATTTTACTTCTCCAACCCCTAAACTCTTTTTATTTCCTTCTTTTGTACCAATATCAGTATCCTAAATATACTAGGATGTTTTTATGAGAAATATTCGAGCTACACTTACACACACCTCTATCTAATGGATGAGGAACATAATCTTTCTGTGGATGGAAAACTAACACCTCACGAAACGATGATTGTTCAAATATCTCCAACCGCCTCTCATGCTGTCCATTATGATGGAACTATATTTATATATGACACATATTATGTTTATGTTTTCTTTATTCTTCTATATTTTCCATTTATATCATGCCTTTATGGTTTCCATATTGGATAAATACGATAATCTCATTTGAGAAGTGCAGAGTACCGCCCCCTTAAAGTGATTTGAATCGTTAATGCCTTATGTGGGATTTATATAGGATGGAGTTAATGATATTATATATGATATTATACTGGAATTATAATATACCTATGTATCATTATGTTTTATTTTCATTAAAATGAGAAATAGAAATGAAAGTAGCGTTCATGCGTACGTACAGCTTACCGTCTCCATGAACGGTGCATTTCATTTCGTACATCTAAATGTTATATAATATTATAAATACATGAATATACTGTATATATATGATATATATGATATACAAATCATGAATATAATTATGGATATAAGGAACCATTGACCACATGAACAACATGTTGTTATAAGAATTCCATTTTTGACTGCAATACCAAATATCAACAAAATGAACGTTATTAACATAAATGATTACATAATGTTTATAAAATATTAATATGTGATATGAAAGGAATAATAAACTTGAAAAATTTCTTAAGAAAGAATAATTTAACTGTAGTTTATATTCAGGAGATTAAACAATGATCGAGTCAAGTCGGACACGAGGTAAGGGATCTGACCTCTCTCTTTCTTTTCAAGTACTCTATTTTATGTAATTTGATTTATTCTCCATGTTATTATGTGGGAGGATGTTATTTTATATTCACCATACTATAATTTTTATTTTCATATGATGAGATACCCCCTATTACTCTCATCAATTCATTTTAATACTTTTTAAGAGGCGCCATTTGGTTGCCGAATTTTTGTAAGGGATTTTCTTATCTAACTATTAATTTTTTCAGATTTCCATTGTTTGCCACTTATTCATTGTATGTGGTGTATTGTGTACTGGAATTTGATATATATTATTATGATTCTCATTATATTCTTGGTATTCTATGATTCATTTTGTGGTTATTAACTTTTGGTCATACGGCTTAGTTGATTACAACGCGGTAAAGGGTTTCGTCTCACTTTTTATTCCCGTGAGATTCATGCTATATTTTCCACTATTTACTTTTGTGTGGTGTATGTACTACCCATGATTGTACTCTTTATGTAATATAATCTCATTTATGAGTATTTACATCTTCATTGAGTGATCCTTCTATCATGTGGCATATGTTTTGTAAGTTACCAAATAGGTAAGGACACCTTCCACCCTCCTCTCTTTATAAAAGACTTCTTTTTGTTATGTCTTTTAATTTACATCTTATTATGTTGGGATATGTTATTATATATCCTTATTGATGTAAACATTATATCCAAGTGACGAGATTCACTTTTTTATCTCATCAACTCATTTTATGAAATTTAATTTGATGTCGTTAGGCTGTCGAATTTTAACAAGGGAACCTCTTAATCCAATTTCAATTCTTTGGGTTTGTGTTCGACGCTTTCGATGGGGCGCGCACATCCATCCTCGGAGGAGGACGCACTACTATTTTGCCCCGCATTCCCGCTTCCCAAAGGCGGGCGGCATCCATTCCTTGTTCAGGGACGTCTGCTCCTTGATCGAAACCGGGATGATGGGATGTCGGTTCTTCCTTCTGTGGATTCCTCCTCGGAGCTCATCACCTAGTCCGGGTCTCCCTCATAGATTTAAGATGGGTTCTTGATGCTAATTCCCGGTGCCATATCTACATGGACGCCAGTTAATTACACTGCTTCTGTCAAGACGCTCCAAGGGGTCTTGTCGGGGCAGCAACCTTTGGTGAGGAGAATGGTCGCGTTGGGGCGTCGTCGACATGTCTGTCTTTGGTCCCTCATCACAGGGCTTCTCGAGGGCGCGGAAGCCCGAGGCATCTCACATTGAACGTGGGGAATGTGTACCATATGAGGTTTTCCTCATCTTCCCATGTTTAACATGGGGTATGTCGCGAGTTTAACGTCTTGCGAAGACGGATCGGGTTGAAGGATCCCTAGGGGGAACACCGATGTTGGGGCCAGCACATGGACGGCTTCCCATATATCATGGAGTGGGATGGGGTGGCATGATCTCACCGGGATGTGGCAACCTGGGTAAGGATCAGGATTGATGGTGGAGTGAGGCATGGGGCTTACGTTCTAAGACAGCCCAAGAGGGGGGATATCGTTTAACGTCATGCGGGACGGAATACAGTTTAAAAACATGCGGGATGGAATATTTGGGGCTTACACTCTGAGGCAGACCAAGATGGATAGTGAACCGACGTGAAGAGGTCGGAACAACTGGATGGTGGGCATGAACCTCATGGAGGCTTCCTACGTATCCCTATGGCAGGGAATCAAAGTCTGCGTAGTTCGCTGGGAAGGGGCATACGCTCTGGGGTGGCCCATAAGAGGATGTCATGGTCGATGCGCACTCTAAGCCCACATGAGTCATGCTCGGTGTGGGAAACAAGAGGCAACAAGGACCAGACGATCACGTCACGAAGGGTGCGTTCGTGAGAATCGGAATGGGGCTTACGCGTTGAGCGGCGCAAAGAGGAAACAGGGGCTTACGCGTGGTTAGCAGCCCTTGGTTCCAGGGCTTACTCCAGGGTGGAAGCCCGTGGTGTGACAAAGCGCAGTGGGAAAAGGGCTCCACTGGCCTTGGCAGGGGGGGAGTATGGAGATGCACAGGTGCAATCATCCGTAAGAAAGGTAGGGGCTTACGCTCTGAGGCAGCCCTTCCCCTGCAGACAGACACCGCTCCGAAAAGGTGGATCTCATTCCATGTGAGTAAGAGTCCATTCCTGTGGAGACGAGTGGGCGTAAAGAATTTCCAAGCTGGGGGGACCCTGCGTGTGAAGCACGGGGTCGAACAACAGTTTAACGTCTTGTGTTAAGGATGAGGTGCTTAGCAGTTTAACGTCCTGCAGCTTGCACGAGGTGGGTTCTCTCCACACCCACAGGGCTTACATGCCCAACGACCTCTACCCCTTGTGGAAGGGAAGGCATTGGCAAGGCCATGGCGAAGGGGGGGCGCAGGGTGAACCATCGGGGGGTCCACGTTAGCGTGGCTATGCGAAGAAGCAATAGCCATTAGCGTGCCTATGCGAAGAAGCATAAGGCAAAGCAACGCAACGGGAAACACGGACCAAGGGACCTTTAGGTTACTTCGCCCGAGCCTGGGAGGCCATAGAGGAAAACAATGCATGGTGCGCAAGCCCGGCAGGGGAGACATCAGGTGTCGGTGCAGGGGGTAGCCAAGGGGCGTCAAGGTGAGGAGTCCTGGGCTTTGCGCGCAAAAGGGAAGGTTTGCGCGCAAAACCCATGGACGGTGTGCAATTGAAGAAATGGAATTACACGCGGAGAGGGAACTACGCGCGGGGTTTTGCGCGCATGGTAGCCTATTGTGCGCACAATACATGAATTGCACGCAAGGCTGGAACCCAGGGAAGGGGGAAAATTTACTGAATCTGGTGGAGTTGCACGCAAAGGAAAACTCTGGGGCAAGGTTGCGTGAAATGGGGGTTTTACCTGGAAGTCATCTTGTGCGCGGGGGGAGCCGAATTGCACGCACGAGAGTCGCTTCAGATTCCTCAACCCCCGAACCATTCGGGGTCACCTTCTATTTATGGGCGACCTTTGGTGTGGAATCCATGGGGCGCACGAAATTCTTCGCACCGAGCATAGTCGGTGTGCAAAATATCGCCACGCAGAAACGGGGCGCGCAAAGATTGCGCGCCTCATCGGCCCAATTCCGCAAAACCCGGTGATTCTACGCGCGCAGAACACTTTTTCGCGCGGATCCTCCTTTATTTCGCGCACCGCATCCCAGGCCTCTAGATCGGGCCTCTGATTCCAAATATGACTTCGCATCATCATTTCGAACCTTCCTCCAGGAGTTACGGACTTTTTTCGGCGTCAACAAATGCCCCCCATGGAATTGGATCGGCGAGAGGTCACAACGATCGGATTTTAAGGGAAACGCCGAAACCCCAAATCCATACATCCGCTTTTTCCACGCAATAATCTTATCGCCCTCGTGCACGAAATCGCTTCCACGGCTGCGCGTAATAACACACTGGTAGCACGGAATTCCATCGGAAATTCGGCCATGATCTAGTGCATGTTTGGGATTTTCCGCACTTCTCGTGCCGATTGCACGCTCATCTCCAAGATTTCGCGCAACTCATCCAGATTTTGTGCCAAACTCTCCGATTCCACGCACTGCATCCTGAATTCTACCTACTCCCGAAAAATTCATGATGTCTACAAACCGAGTGGATGACGGGGAAGCTGCTGCCTGTAGGACCGAAATGGCGGAAAACGAGGATGTTTACGGTGCCAAGTTGATTGTCTCCAACAATATAACCTTGTTCAACCTGCTGACTCCGGCCCAGAAGACATATCCCTTGTCGGAAAACCTCCCACTCTGGAGTTTTGGCATCCTGGAGGAGGTGCCACTGCCGGGCTTCGAACTGGACACGCCGCAGTCTTGGGTGACTCGGGAGGACGAACTTCCTCGCTACAACATCGCCAACAACGGCCATCCTGCCAGGGAAACTAGACATATGGAAATTTATGTCCTATACCCAAGGACTAGAACCATTACCGGGGATGAGCCTGTGGCAGATGATTCTCTGGACCTCTACGCGATCACGTTCCGTCAAAGTATCACGGATGACATGAAGGCCTGGCTGAAGGATTGGGACCTGCGGTCCGGGGGAAACTTCACCAGCGAATGGGCCTGGGCGTTCTGGGTTCGCCATACCTGTGATCAGTTCGGGGACTAACTGCGGTATATCGGCCTGTTCAAGGTGGTATGGACATCGCAGTTCCTTTTCCACCGCCAGCCTGAACTTGGACCGGATCTATTCACACGGTGGTCTCCTAACACCAACACGTTCCACCTTCATCATGGGGAAGTCAGCATCAGTCTTTGGGACATTCACTGCATCGGAGGTATCCCACTGGAGGGTTACCAATACGACGAGTTCGTTCCTCCAAAGAACACCTGGGGAGACAGGTTGCGGACGCCTATGATAACGTGGAACCTACTTCAGCTAGCCAAGGAGAGGCTGAGGGTCAAGGACTTCCTGAAGGACATCACCTACAAGGGATGTTTTAGCCTGTTCCTTGAGAGGGATCCCACCATCAATATGTCGGGAAGGGGAAAACGGTGCCCAACCGCGCCTCAGAAGAGCAAGGACGGGTCGTACTGGAAGACCCTGGAGGCGGGGCAATACCAATCATGGGGATACCGCGTCATTGAGGCTCGAGACCCAAATGTTCGGTTTGCCGGGTTCCTTGCCGCCTTCCTGAGTGGGTGGCTCCTGCCGGGGCGGGACGCGAGGATGGGCGTCCGTCCACCGACATTGGTGATGGTGGGCTCCATGGCCGCCAACAAACGGTTCAACTTGGGCGTCCCCTTGTTGGCCAAGCTGTATACCATCCTGGGGCGCTTCTCACGAGGGGGGTCGCCTCGGAGAGTCTGTGGTCTCTTCCAGATCTTCCATGGTTGGGTGGTGGCTCACCTCGGCGGATATACTTTCCCAACCGACGTCCGTCCTCCGGGAAATGGCTTGCGACCGTCCTTGCTAAACATCACAGGGGTGGCGCCATTAACGCTCAATGTGGTGGGTGTGAGGATCCTCATTGGAAACCATGCCAACTTCAACTTCAGCTCGTTCCCCACCCCAGTCGGCCAACTAGTGGAAAACGGGTGAGGCTCTCTGGAATAGCAGGAATACTTCCAGAGCATTCGGGGGAGGGTGCTCGTGGCTTGGATCGACGGGATGGTGATCTGTGAGCCTTACGTGCCATCCTGATTTGCCAGGCAGTTCCGGTGCCTCCAACGAATGCCGAAGAATGTATTCACAGCCATCGGCAGGAGACGAATCCATGCATCCTGCGCCATATGTGGTTGATGTTTACCACTATCGGCTCTGGCGACGTCGTTACTCTTCCTCCCACCGAGGTCGATGCCGGCGTAGCAACCAAGTACGCCGAACACTGAACTATTGAGTACCCTGAGGGGCTATTATGAAAGCGCGTCCGGCAACTCGAAGTTACTCGCGTGGAAACCGGGTGACGGGAAAGAAGGCACGACGCCGCTAGTAGTGGGGAACCAAGGGCGCGTCAGGCAGTGAGGCCTGCGCAGGCCGGGACTTCGGCATCAGAAACATCACAAGGTGCTGCCACATCCTCGCTACCCGCAGGGGGGTCACATGAGGCGGCCATGGAACTGCCCGAGAAGTAGATAAGGTATCTGATCAAAACATCCTAAGTCACAATTCTCCCGGCACTTTGGTCGGCCTGGATGACCCTGTGGCAATCGCTGAGCGTCGAAGCCATCTGGCAAAAGATAATACAAAACGGGATCCAACTGCCAGAGGTCGGGCTTGTTTGAATTATCGACCGAGTAAACTTCCATCAGCGACATGCTTATCTAACGGCCATGGACTCATATGCATGCCAAAGGGGTGGCAAGCGGAGCCAACTTTCCTAGTGAAAGTGATGCTCGGCAAGGAGCATGATCCGGAAGCGATGTCCTCGGGAGAAGGCAACAGTGACGGGGAGCCGGAGGGGTAGGATGAAACCAGAGAGGAAGAAGGCGAGGGAGAAGACAAAGAAGAGGAGCCCGAAGGTGAGGGGTCACAAGGGTCGACCTACGAAGGGAGTCTACGAGAGAGTGGCGAGATTGCCGACTCTGATCTCGACATAACCGAGATTCTCGAGGTTTCTCTCTGTCTTCATTCATTTCCCTCATTCATCCATTATATTTTCCAACATCTAACTCACTTACCCATCCTACTCAGGAGCAGTTGAGCATTGGACGAGCGTCCCCACCAGAGGAGGGAGGAGAGGAACCAATGGGACATGATGGGGATCCGACACCCATCATTGAATTAACAAGCGCAGAGGGGTCTCCTCTTATGGCAGCTCCTGCAACAGCCGAAACACTGGGGACTGACGCTCTGGATTCCTGTAAGTCTCACGCTTCACTACTGGTGCTTGGTGTAAAAAGATCCCGTCTGACCAGCGTATGCCCTGCACAGTGATCTCAACACTGGAGGCACGTCAGGCTGCGGAGCCCGGGCCATCCGCGAGTCGACCAGCGACAGACATACCACCTCACTCGGAACATGCTCTCTTCACTGAGACGGCCCCAACAATTGATGAACAGGGGGCAGTGGACATCAGCGGCGATGTTCCTGAAACGAGTTCAGAAGCTGGTGGAGGCGTTATTGCTGCTGGGGCAAGAGAAGGTCGCCCGGACGTCGAGGATTCTATTCCTCACGAAGACATCCCTGGGGAAGATCCTGCCACCGATTTGCTGGAAGCCTTCCCCATATACCGACCTGCTAACCCTGAGGAGATTGATGACTCAGACTCAGAGGCAGCCGAGGAGATCCAGATGACATGACATAAAGGGTGGAAGTGTATCCAGCACATCCTCAGGCAGCCCCAGTCGGATTGGCTGAGGCGTATGGGATCACTTCAGACCTGGATGCGCTTCCGGTGTGCTGGAGGGGCTGACGCTCATCGTCTTCATCTAACGGTCCGTGATTACATGGCCGAGAAGATACGTGGGAGCAGCCGGCGCACCGACATTTCCCAGTGCCGAGAAGGATCGGTGAGTGCTCAAGCACTGCTGAGGGAGGAACAAGAAGTCCGGCCCCTCGAAGGGAAGGCGGCAGATAAAGAGGCCTTCATCGCAACATGCTCTGAGCTCGTGGAGCAACTGATGGCCCAGCTGGCTGATGCACAGGAACAACTGGTGGAGGCGAGTCACCATATGGCTGTACTTCAAACCGAGCAGCGCAGGCACGAGCTAGGGCTGGCGAGCTACGCTCTATGGTGGTCGATGAGGAGATAGTCTTCAAAGAGCGAGAAGCGGTCCTGGAAGCTACCAGCCAGAGGGTAGCAGCGCTGGAAAGATCGCTTTAGCACGCTAATCCCTAAGGGCTTTTTTCCATCTCATGAACATTCTGCTTGTACTTCTCATCGTCTCAATCCAATACATGGCCAAAATCACTCATTTATACCCTTGGTTTAATGCGCTCAACCATAGATTCGAAACGAATAACAACTCATCCCTAGGCTTCTGTGGGTCGTGCCCAATGCAAGAACCAGAAGATGCTCGTACCATCATTTCGTTCAATTGTGGGGCGTTGACCAAGCTTCAGGCGTCCAAAATTGGGCCTGGACTTCTGATGAGACCCCTGAGCCGATTGATGTGTCGACTTCTCAATGTGCTCTTAAACACAAGCGGGGAAATGTCGGGGGCATTGAAATCCATCCGAACACAGGGGGATAGAGAGGAAAGGTGAACCACGCTGTCCAAATTCGGAACCCAATGGGGTGCTACCATGGAGGATAACTGTCAACCGTGGTGGAATCACATCATCCACATCACGTCGGCCTGGAATGGAGGGACAATAAATGAGGGCTGATCGCTGACCATGTTCGCAACACGGGGCCTAACACAAATATTGTTGGTCAGTTTTCTGGAACGTTAACCCAGGACAGTAGGCGGACCATAGGTCGAGCATCCATAATGTTAGGGGGTCCCGTAAAACATGACTAGTTCTCCGGAACGTTGGCCCAGGATAGTAGGCGGACCATAGGTCGAGCATCCATACTGTTAGGGGGTCCCATCAAACATGAAAGGAAATGAGTATCCGAATAAGGGGGACGTGAAGCATGGAAGGTGGAGTGGTGGTTAGTTTGAACAGAGTCCAACACTCCCAAAATTGCACCACCATGGCGAAGGCGCATTAGGCGGACGTACCAACCTGATCACGGGTCGTCCCAATTTTCAGAAAGGACCTATTTGTCTAGAGAACTGTCACTTCCCATTATTACCATGGGGAATCCCAAACATGCTCAGGGTAGATGTCCCGATTACACCACTTCCCATGAAGTCAGGCCGAGTGGCCGATAATAAGGAAGGATTGGGTTTAGTAATCCCTGGGGCTGGAACCAAGACGAGACGTCCGGGCAGTCCTACGTATCTCATAAGGATGAGAATCAAGCCACACGTAGTTCTGGAAGGAGACATGGTAAGATACCAGTGCCAAGGGAAAGGGGGAGTGCGGGCGTGGCCCTTGCACCCAATGAAGCGGAATTTGATAAATCTTGTTTTTCCATTAAGGTGAGTGGTTTTTTTTTGTGAAGTGACAAACCTAGAGTAGTAGGCCATGGTGTCATCACAAGAATCATGCCATGATAGGCGTTGAAAAATGGCATGGCTTGTGACGAATACCCAACGTGATGTCCTCTACAACGAGGTCCCCACAATGCAGTGTCGTTTTTCGTCATGCGGCCAGGACGATAATGTCATAGTTTAGGGTCGTGTGATAGGACCAGCAACACAGTTTAAGGTCATATGGTTTGGACCAACAACAGAGTTTAAGGTCATATGGTTTGGACCAACAACACAGTTTAAGGTCATATGGTTTGGACCAACAACACAGTTTAAGGTCATATGGTTTGGACGAGCAACGTAGTTTAAGGTCATATGGTTTGAACCAGCAACACAATTTAAGGCCATATGGTTTGGACCACCAACACAGTTTAGGGTCATATGGTTTGGACCAACCGAGAGAGGAGCCTCATGCAAAGGGGCCTACGAGGGTTCAACAATCAAGGAGGGGAAGGAGATTCTAGCTCCCAGCTATGCTGGGCCCGAAACGCAATGTCTGGGCGACTCCTCACTCCCCAAGGGGATGAGGGTCAAGCTGCACACATCCCGTAAGGAAGAGACCCAAGCACATACTCTAGCGCTCAGATCGCGGGAGCCCCGAGAGACACCGTTACGCAGCTCAGTCTATCTGATGTGTGGGGGTGTAATGAGGGATATTAAAAGGAGTGTCGAGATTCCACCTTGAAACAGTGGGGTGAAACATGCCATGAACCATGCCACCAACATTAAGGGCCCGGGGAACCGGCGTGACGAATGAGGATTACTTTTGACCATGTTCGCAACACAACATCCTGTCGTGTTAGCCATGGGGACAAACAAATGAGAATCAACCGCTGACCATGTTTGCAACGCGGGATTCGTGTCAATTTTTTGTTTGAAACCCTAGAGGGAATTGGCCCATGATGGTAGGAGAGCCCCTGGGCGTTGTATCCAGGTCGTTCTTGGGGGTCCCTCCGAGTATGAAGGATGACGGGGGCCCGAATTAAGCGGAACACGACGCTTGGCAAGCGGATGGAACTTGCCTAAGTCGAATCTGGCACTCCATGTTCTAGACCAGAGTGCCTTGAGAACATCATCACACCACTGGAAAGGGTCATAGGGCTCAGTCCAAGAGCGGCCAAAAGATGGCGGATCCCTGGGCAAAAGAGGGGGCGTAATGCCAAACACCATGGGCAACGGGAGATCGTGGGATCTACTAAGAGATGGGGCTGGACCTGACATCTAAGTGTTCAGGAGGTCCTACGTATCCCATAAGTATGGGAATCAATCCACACGTAGTTCTTGAAATACAGTTTAATGTCACGTTGGACGAAATATGGATCTTAGTTTTAGGTCTTTGAGCTCGGACCGAGAAGAAAGGGCGGAGTTTGGTAACTCCTAGGCTGGACCCGAGACGAAATGTTTGGGCGGTCCTACGTATCCCATTAGGATGGGAATCAATCCACACATAGTTCTTGAAAATACAGTTCAACATCATGTTGGACGAAATATAGATCTTAGTTTTAGGTCATAGAGCTCAGACCAAGAGGACCTTAGTTTTAGGTCTTAGAGCTCGGACCATGAGGATCTTAGTTTTAGGTCTTAGAGCTCGGACCATGAGGATCTTAGTTTTAGGTCATAGAGCTTGGACCGCGAGGATCTTAGTTTTAGGTCATAGAGCTCGGACCATGAGGATCGTAGTTTTAGGTCTTAGATCTCGGACCATGAGGATCCTAGTTTTAGGTCTTAGAGCTTGGACCATGAGGATCTTAGTTTTAAGTCTTAGAGCTCGGACGGTGAGGATCTTTGTTTTAGGTCTTAGAGCTCGGACCATGAGGATCTTAGTTTTAGGTCTTAGAGCTCGGACCATGAGGATCATAGTTTTAGGTCTTAGAGCTCAGACCATGAGGATCTTAGTTTTAGGTCTAAGAGCTCGGACCATGAGGATCTTAGTTTTAGGTCATAGAGCTCAGACCATGAGGATATTAGTTTTATGTCTTAGAGCTCGGACCTTAAGGATCTTAGTTTTAGGTCTTAGAGTTTGGACCATGAGGATCTTAGTTTTAGGTCTTAGAGCTCGGACCCTGAGGATCTTAGTTTTAGGTCTTAGAGCTCGGTACATGGAGCCCAGATGTAGGGCAGAGTGCAGTTTAAGGTCGTGCTGGACCATACAGTTTAAGGTCATGCAGGACCATACTGGCTAGGAAAAGTACTTCTTGAGGAACCTGGTGTTGGTGGGAGGAGTGATACGCTCACCATCCATAGTCACCACGGAATACGTACCACTGAGATAGAACTTGTGGACAATAAAAGGCCCCTCCCACTTGGGTTCCAACTTGGGTGGTTTCCTGCCGGGAATCATTGGCGCTCTAAGAGCCAGCACCAAGTCACCTTGTAGGATGGAGCAGAGGCGAACCTTCTTATCGAAAGCTCGAGCCATATTGCTTTGATGCCTTTCCATGTTATGTAAAGAGTGAAGCCTACTTCCATCCAGCGCTTCCAATTCGGCTAGATGGATCTCAGAAACTCTATCTGGTGCTTACTGGTCGTAGACCACCGTGCGCAATGAGGGAAGCTGGACCTCAATGGGAAGGATGACTTCAGCTCCATATACTAGGGAATACGGAGTCACCTGGGTGGAATTGCAATTCTTCATCCTATAAGCCCCGAGAGCAGTGGGGAGCTTGTCTGTCCAACTTTTCGTGTTCTGATCAAACATTTTTTGAAAAATGTTAGAGAGGGTTTTGTTAAACGCCTCAATCATTCCATTATCCTGCGCATGATAGCGGGATGTGTGGTTTGATTGAATGTTGTACTTGGCGTACAATCACTTCTGCTCGGCCGCTCGGAAGTTGGTTTCGTTATCCATGAGGATAGCGTGAGGTATTCCAAACCGGTGAATGATATTGGAACTCACGAAGTCGGCAATAGAACCATCCTTGACTTCCCTAAGCGGGGCTGCCTCTGCCAACATTGAGAAGAATTCTGTGGCGGTTAAGATGAACCAGCACTGGCGGGCCGTCGCCAGTAGGTAAGGCCCTACGACATCCAACCCCCATACTGCAAAGGGCCAAGAATACATAGTAGTATGGAGAGGCTCCGGTGGCCGATTCACAAAGTTAGCATGAACATGGAACGCATGACACCTCTTGGCATACTCGATGCAGTCGTGGATCATGGAGGGCCAGAAGTATCCCAGTCTCCGAATCTGGTGGGACAACTTCGACCCGGCCTGGTGGGCGCCACAGGAACCAGCGTGCACTTCCAGCATGACCTGTGGGATCTCAATTCCTTGAAGACAATGGAGGAGAACACCGTCAAATCTGTGCCTGTAAAGGAGCTTCTCACGGCTGGGACCGCATTGAAGGGTGAACTACGGCGCACGGCGCCGGATTCGTTCTCGCTCTGCTCGGTCCATCGGAAGATCGAAGTACCAGAGATATTCAGACAAGGGTGTCCTCCAGTCAGGAACTGTCTCGATCACCAAGCCTGAATCCCCAGGGGGTCCTGACGTGGGGGCACCAATGGTGAGATGGTTCACTCGCGGGCCACGATTGCCTTCCAGGATAATAGGAGCAATGACTCTTCGGTGCGCCACGTGGATGATTAGGTCATCCTGTTTGGGCTCCGCGAGTGATGCGGCCAGGCTGGCCAAAGCATCTGCTCGACTGTTCTGCGACCGGGGAACGTGAACGACATCTAGTCGGGATGGTAACTTAGCCATTAGATGGAGGGTGCACTCCAGAAACGTCATGAGTTCTGGCTTCCTGACAGCGTAGTCACCGTTAACCTGCTTGATGACTAGCTTAGAGACGCCTTTTACATACAGGTGGTGTACATCAACCTCCAGAGCCAACTCGAGGCCAGTGATGAGGGCATGATATTATGTGTCATTGTTGGTGCAGCCTTCTGACAACAAGAAAGAATATGGAAGAATGGATTGCTCCGAGGTGATGAAGACGATACCCAGGACCACTCTGTTAAGCCTAGGATCGTTTAGCCTTCTACTGGTACGACTTTGGGAGGTCCCATCAAAGTGAATCTTCCAGCATGGGGTGGAGTGATCAACTGAGAGGATTGCCTCATCAGGAAAGCCCAAATCTAGTGGCTGGTCCACAGAGGTTGGATGGGCAGCTAAGAAGTCATCCATCGCCTGTCCTTTGACGGCCATCTGAGGTACGAACCTAGTGTCGAACTGCTGGAGGATCACCGCCTAGCGTGCCAATCGGCCGGTCAACATAGGCCAGCTCAGGATGAATTTTAGCGGGTCTACCCGAGAGACCAGCTATACCTCGTAGTGCTGCAAGTAGTGCCGCAATTTCTGTATGGAGAATACTAGCGCCAGGTAGCTCTTCTCGATGGGATAGTATCTAACTTCCGCGTCGAGGAGCATGCGGCTGAAGTAGTAAAGGCTATTCTCTGTTCCCTCGTTGTTCTTATGGGCGAGAAGGGCACTGAGGGATCGCTCCAGGGCGGTCACATAAAGGACCAATGACTTTCCGAGAACGGGTGGCATCAGGATCGGAGGTTGAAGCAGATACTTCTTGATTTCCTCAAAAGAGGCCTGACACTCTTCACCCCACCTATAGGCGGCGCCTTTCTTCATGAGCCGAGAGAAGGGCGTACACTTACCGTCCATATTCGCAATGAATCGGCGTATATAGGGTAAGTGGCCATGGAGGCCTCGAAGCTCCCGAATATTACTCGGGGGAGGAATCTGACTGATGGCCTTGATCTTCTCGGGGTCAATCTCGATACGTCGATACCTGATGATGAAGCCAAGAAACATTCCAGAGGTGACCCCGAAGGAACACCTCAACGGGTTCATCATCAAGTGGTGTGAATGGAGCAAACCAAACACTTTCTCAAGGTCTTTGAGATGTTCCTAGTGCTGATGAGATTTAACCACCAAGTCATCTACAAAGCACTCGACCAGCGTCCCAAGGATCGGCTTGAATATGCGGTGCATAGCCCGTTGATAGGTGGCACCCGCATTCTTCTGGCCGAAGGGCATAACCCGATAGCATAAAGTACCCTAGGGGGCCCTAAAGGTAGTGAACTCTTCATCCTCGGGGACCATCTGGATCTGGTTGTACCCAGAGTACCCATCCATGAAGGAGAGGGCTTGGAAACTGGCCGTTGCGTCGATCAACAGCTCTGTCATGGAAAGGGGAATGTCATCCTTCGGACAGTGGCGATTAAGATCGCGGAAGTCGATGCAGACCCTGATCTGCCCATTCTTCTTCCTGATGGGCACAATGGTGGCTAGCCACCTGGGGTACTAAACTTCCCTGACGATGTTGGCCTTAATGAGATTATCAACTTTGGCCTCAACCATGGCACCATGAAAGGGGTACATTTTTCTAGGAGGCTGATTGAACCTGTGATGGTTTGCTGGGAGGCCAAGGCGGTGGACAGCTACTTGGGGATCTAGTCCTAGAATCTCCTCATTACTCCAGGAAAACACATCACGATGCTGTCTGAGGAAGTCTATGTACCGTTGCCATTCCTCAGGAGGCATAGCGGCGCTGACCAATGTGGGTCTCGGGTCCGCCTCACAACCGAGGTTCACCTGTACTAGCTCGTCGACCGTGGCGGAGACGCCCTCCTCAAAGGAAAGAGGAACATCTTCCATGTATTATTCTCCTCCTGTGGAAGGATCTTCCATGGGGGGAGCCGTTTCGGGGCTGCTCGACCCTGATGGGGAGCTAGCACCGACTTGGGTGGCAGAGGTCGTCACAGCGGGAGACTAATGCACCGCAGAGACCGTAGCGACAATGGTGGTTGATCCAATCCCATCCGGCCTGCGGTCCAAGGGGCCACACTTTATGACATCAAAGCAGTGGTGACACGTTGGCTTGAGCTGGTCGATCCCGTCTTGGAGAAACAGAAACGTATCACGTACTGCCGTTGCCATGAGCCCAACTTCCCGATATCGTATGGAGGTAGGAGGCTTGGGGATCACCTGGGCCTGGTTGGTGTAAGAGTACGAGGTGATTTCTCGTCGTCGCTTAGACCCGGAAATATGGCTTCCTATGGTACCCAAAACAACAAAGCACTCTCCCATATCAGGAGTCGTGGCCTCCAACCGATGGATTGGGAAGACATATGCGTCATCCAAACCTGCCCAGGGATCACTCGCGACAGCGGCGGGCTCAACCTCACCTGCCATGATTTTCTTGTCCTTGCTCTTGTAATAGTCAGCATCCAAGTAATGACCTTCACAAGAGGAAAATGGAGACACATCTCCTTGGAGCACACCCACTCTACCCTTAAGGGAGTATTTGAGGCACTGATTGTATGATGAGGGAACCGTCATGTGAAGATGGAGCCACGACCTTCCCATCAATGCATAGTAGGCAGTGTCATGAGAGACAACCATGAATTCAGTATTGGCAATTAAGCCGCCGAACTGGGTCTTCAGATGAATCCTGTTGAGTGGAGTTTGCTCGGTCCTGTCATACCCCTGGATTCTGAGGTCGGAGGGAGTTAAATTATACTCGGACAACCTTAGCTTTCGCAGTGTACGAGTTGCGATCAAGTTAATCCCAGAACCTGTGTCGATAAGACAGCAACAGACCTCTACGCCATTGAACTGGCTGGTGATGTACATCGGGCGGATGTGCCCCTGTATGGGAGGGTCTTCATCTTCACCGGAGAATGAGATAACCGCCTGACATTTGGCGTCCTCAATCACCTCGGTGTGGAAGGCTTCTGTGGCCTCTAGCTCCGTTTCAAACTGGAGGGGGATCTTTAGAGCCTCAGTGAGTGCCTCACGCATTTCAGACGATAGGCGGAGGGCCTCAAGGATGGAAAGCCTTGTCGGAATGTCGGCCAGCTGCTTCAGGAGATCATACATTTTCACCAAACGCGAGCTTCTGCTTACAAGAGGTCGCTCTGCGATTGGGGGCATGACGGGACCTACTGGCGGGACCGGTGACTGAATGGTTCTAGGCACGTCCCGCTGTTCACCAGCTGAAGCCTGGGAGGTGGCTGTCATGCTAGGACTGGAAGTCCGTAGTCGGCTAGTGACAGGGCTGGGCTGGTTGTGACACGGGCAAGTCGATTCTGCCTGATCCAGCAACCCAAACAGTGGTGGAAGCGTACATGTTGTCACCAGGTGAGGGAGCCGCGAGTGCTGCTCTCTATACCGGGCCTACTGCCTGGTCTCGGTAGCGTGCACGCCCTGACTGTAGGTGACGACCGCCATGCCCCAGCGATTCACGTAGCCACGGCTCCGTCGACGTTGGTGACGGCTGAGGACATTAGGGAGGTCCTCCTGGCGCTCCTCACCATCGGTATCCACAAAGGGGTTTACCAACTCTACGGTGTTAACCTAAGCGTACCCCGGGCTCTCGGGGAGGTCCACCTAGCGCTCCTCGTCGTCGGGAGCCACAAAGGGATTTACCAACTCTACGGTGTTAACCGAAGCATACCCCAGGCTCTCGGGGAGGTCCACCAGGCGCTCCTCCTCGTCGGGAGCCACAAAGGGATTTACCAACTCTACGATGTTTACCAAAGAGTACCCCAGGCTATCGGGGAGTTCCACCTGGTGCTCCTTGCCGTCGGGATCCACAAAGGGATTTACCAACTCTACGATGTTAACCGAAGTGTACCCTGGGCTCTCAGGGAGGTCCACCTAGCGCTCCTCGTCGTCGGGAGCCACAAAGGGATTTACCAACTCTACGGTGTTAACCGAAGCGTACCCCGGGCTCTCGGGGAGGTCCACCTAGCGCTCCACATCGTCGGGAGCCACAAATGGATTTACCAACTCTATCGTGTTAACCGAAGCGTACCCAGGGCTCTCGGGGAGGTCCACCTGGGACTCCTCGTCGTCAGAAGCCACAAAGGGATTTTCCAACTCTATGGTGTTATCCGAAGCGTACCTTGGGCTCTCGGGGAGGTCCACCTGGCGATCCTTGTCGTTGGGAGCCAAAATGGGATTTACCAACTCTACGGTGTTAACCGAAGCGTATCCCGGGCTCTCAGGGAGGTCCACCTGGCTCTCCTCGTCGTCGAGAGCCACAAAGGTATTTACCAACTCTGTGGTGTTAACCTAAGAGTACCTCGGGCTCTCATTCGAAGAGTCATCCATTACCGGTTAGGGTCTCGGAGGGATCCTTATTTCCGGGGGCATGAAATCGCCAAGCGTGTAAGAAGATGATGACAATGGCAGGGCACGTTCTTTCTTCTTGCGCTGTCGCCTGCTCCTTTGGGAAGAAGTAGGATGGGACGACGATGCCAAAGCAACGCTTGCAGACTCTGAGGGCTCTTTACCCCTGCAGATATTTCGGCCTAGAGCCAGTGCCTCCATGGGTACAGGAAGGCCTAGGAGGCTCCTCTGTTGGCGAGTAATCCTCCCAGATGGGTCCAGTAGCAGCCTTTCCTTGGGGGGTGGGTCCCTGTCGAGGGGCTCCACAACTTTTCCCTCATCTGAAAGGTCAGCCATGTTGACTGCTACTGCCCATGGAGACGTTCCATTAGGGTCGCCCAGTGGATCGGGCTTTCGGAGGATCACACAAAAGAGGAGAGAAGTGTACTTCCCCCACCCGCGGACGTATGCATGGGGGGTGGCCTCCACAATAACTCTACAGAGTACTTGAAAACAATGGACGCATTGTTTTTGAAGGGCCTCATTGTGGTCCAGCGACTCGGGGTGCCAGACCGCTGGGAGTGCTGCTAGGTCGACCCGGTGGCACTACTCACCAATCTCCTCGAGATGCGCTTGGCTCTCGGGATAAGGCGCAAGCTGATGGCAGAGGCGGGAGTGAGTCACCCGAAGAATCTGGAGGAAGCATTCCAACCCTCCCGGGGTGAGTGACTCTGGCACATCAAAACCCGATTCTGCGACTGGCTAAAACTTCTCAGGGAAGTGGCCCACTGCGAGAACGGTCCAGAAGCTCCACGGCTCCGGTTCTGGGTCCGGAACTTTCCTCCCCTACTCTTCCACCCAGGAATGTCGGGGAATTATCAATGGAACCGAGGCAGGCCGTCGGGGCGGTGGGAAGGCCGGCGAGGAATACAGCGAACAGACCGATTGGCCGCCGATCCCTAGGTCCTCCTCCAGGGGTTGCAGTGCCCTGGCTGCCACGTCGCGATAGGATGGGCCGGTGGATGGGCCTCCTGTCACAGGGTCGGTGCTCGCCGAGGGTGTGTCGCCTCTCGATTCTTCCTTCGGTCCCCAGAAAAGTTCCTCACCCTCCCTAAGAGGGGCAGGAGGTATTCCGAGGAGGTCAGCGGCAACTGCTTGATCTCTGGCGATACGCCAAGTCCTCGTCCTCCTAGATATACCTTCAAAGGGAGGAGGGAATCATACGGATCTCGCATTCGGGGAGTACGATACTGACGCGCCGTGTCCCCACCCATGTCCTCAACTCAAAGGGTTGGGGGGAGGTTCCATTGTCGAGTCGTACTCTACCTCAGAATCTGAGAAACGGACTGGTCTGATTCCCGTCCGGACTCCCCTAACATTCCTCCTACGGCAATGATGCCCGACCTTCCTGCCCCTGGGTAGCTCCTCAGGGTAAGGACGACATCTGTCATGGGGTCCCCCGGCCACAATATAGTTGGGGCAGAGGGGACCAAAGGCCGGGGTGCGAGAAGCACTAGGATATATGTTGAAAAGGACATGGGGATGACCTCCATTTGAGTGAGCAACTAGATACACGAAGACTCCATTATCGCGACCAGCAGTAGGGGAGTGACATCATACCCTATACAGTGGGTGCTAGAAAGAGTCATACTCAGAGCATAGCCGTCGCGGAGAAGCTTTCGGCTTCCCAGATCGGCGTCACAGAATGTGCCCTCATGGTGAGCGGCACTACCGCGGATTGGTCCGCAGTGGCCATTGCCAGTGCCTACGACCGGGAGATTCGACCCAACCTTCCTGCAGGGTGGTCAGAGTTTCAATCCAAGTCGGGCACGCGGCTGCCCCTGCCCAACATGCGCAGGGATCTGGGAACAGGAGTCAGCAGTGGCTGGGGCCACAGTGGTTGCTGATGCTGGTGCCCCAGGATGGGCATTCTGTCCCGCTCGCGCCCGATGCTGGCGTCGGGTCAGATCGGACGGAACTGGCGGTGCGGGCATAAAGATTGCCTTCTCCTCGGCTCGTGGAGTCGGGAGGCGGTGTCGACGCGGCATGGCAGGGGTTCTTTCCGTTAACCCCTGGGATGGATCGCCGATCAGGTGGACCCGGACATCCCCCACCTCATTGGCGTAGGGGATGGATGTGTCAAAGCACTCCGGGGATAGGCTCCCGAAGCGGTTGAACGTCGGCGTGGGGAGTGGCGGCTCCCTGCACGGCCCTCGAGGGCGGTGATGGTGGTGAGGCGCTGCCGCCTCTAGATCCAAGCAGGCCATGCCCCTGGTGTGGATGACCCCTTCCTCATCATACCTATGAACCAGGTTATTGATCACCATCCGTTGGATGATTTCTAACAGGGAGAGGGGGCGCAAGCACCCGACTGCAACGATGGTCGATTCCGGAGCGACCGCCGAATAGGTGGGACCGCGTAGGGTAGCCGCGTCGGTACTACCCCTGCCTCTGCGCCGGTGGGCAGGTGGCGATCGAGTTCTGAATGCAGTGATCTGATTCCTGGAAACAGTGGGATGAACCCATTAGTATCAATAGTAAAGGAGATCAATAACCAAGGCCCAACATCATTCCGTCTTCCATGGTTGGAAAGGGGAGTCCACGCTGACGACGTCGCAGAACGGAGTAGTCATTTCCCTGATGGCCTCGACCCCAGGTGGTTTTAAGTCCTGGTGAGGGTTACCCGGACAAGGTGACATGCTGTCATTCCGAGGCCCCAATGGCTACCATTCCCCGTGTTGAGGAGAAGAGCTTCACATCGGGTTCACCATTTTTTGTTTCCGACGCTTTCGCGGGGGCGCGCGCATCCGTCCGCGGAGGAGGACGCGCTGCTATGTTGCCCCGCATTCCCACTTTCCAAAGGCGGGCGGCATCCATTCTTTGTTCAGGGACGTCTACTCCTTGATCGAAACCAGGATGATGGGATATCGGTACATCCTTCCATGGATTCCTCCTCGGAGCTCATCACCTAGTCCGGGTCTCCCTCATACATTTAAGACGGGTTCGTGAAGCTCATTCCCGGTGCCATATATACATGGACGCTAGTTAATTACGCTTCTTCCATCAAGACGTTGAAAGGGGTCTTGTTGGGGAAGCATCCTTCGGTGAAGAGAATGGTCATGTTGGGGCGTCGTCGGCATGTCTGTCTTTGGTCCCTCATCACAGGGCTTCTCGAGGGCGCGGAAGCCCGAGGCATCCCACATCGAATGCAGGGAATGTGTACCATCTGAGGATTTCCACAGCTTCCCATGTTTAACATGGGGTATGTCACGGGTTTAATGTCTTGGGAAGATGGATTGGGTTGAAGGATACCTAGGGGGAACACCGATGTTGGGGACAACACATGGGTGGCTTCCCATATATCATGGAGTGGAATGGGGTGTCATGATCTCACCGGGATGTGGCAGCCCGGGTAAGGATCAGGATGGATGGTGGAGTGAGGCATGGGGCTTACGTTCTATGACGGCCCAAGAGGGGGGATACAGATTAATGTCATGCGGGATGGAATACAGTTTAACGTCATGCAGGACGCGATATAGTTTAACGTCATGCGGGACGGAATGCAGTTTAACGTCATGCGGGACGGAATACAGTTTTACATCTTGCGGGACGGAATATTTGGGGCTTACGCTCTGAGGCAGCCCATGGTGGATAGTGAACCGACGTGAAGAGGTCGGAAAAACTGGGTGGTGGGCTTGAACCTCGTGGTGGCTTCCTACGTATCCCTGTGGTAGGTAATAAAAGTCCACGTAGTTCGCTGGGATGGGGTTACACTCTAGGACAGCCCATAAGAGGATGTCATGGTCGATGCGCACTCTAAGCCCACGTGAGTCATGCTCGGTGTGGGAAACAAGAGGCAACAGGTACCAGACGATCACATTGCGAAGGGTGCATCTGTGAGAAGCGGAATGGGGCTTATGCGTTGAGCGGCCCAAAGAGGAAACATGGGCTTACCAGTGGTTAGCGGCCCTTGGTGCCGAGGCTTACTCCAGGGTGGAGGCCCGTGGTGCGACAAAGAATAGTGGGAAAAGGACTACACTGGCCTTAGCAGGGGGGAAGTACGGAGATTCACAGTTGCAATCATCTGCAAGAAAGGTAGGGGCTTACGCTCTGAGGTAGACCTTCCCTCGTGGAAAAACGCCGCTCCGACAAGGAGGATCTCATTCCATGTGAGGAAGATTCCATTCCTGTGGAGACGAGTGGGAGTAAAGAATGTCCGAGCTGGGGGGACCCTGCATGCGAAGCACGGGGTCGAACCATAGTTTAACGTCTTGTGTTAAGGACGAGGTGTGTAGCATTTTAACGTCTTGCATCTAGGATGAGGTGGGTTCGCTCCACATCCCTAGGGATTACATGCCCAACGCCCTCTACCCCTTGTGTAAGGGAAGGCATTGGACAGGCCATGGAGAAGGGGGGCCGCAGGGCAAACCACTGGGGGGTCCACGTTAGCGTGGCTATGCGAAGAAGCAATATCCATTAGCGTGCCTATGCGGAGAAGAATAAGGAAAAACAACGCAATGGGAAACAAGACCCAAGGGACCTTGAGGTTACTTTGCACGATCCTGGGAGGCCGTATGGGAAAACAACGCATGGCGCGCATGCCCGACAGGGGAGACATCAGGTGCCGGTGCAGGGGGCAGCCAAGGGGTGTCAAGGTGAGGAGTCATGGGCTTTGCGCGCAAAAGGGATGGTTTGCACGCAAAACCTCAGGATGACGCGCAATTGAAGCAATGGAATTGCGCGCGGAGAGGGAACTACGCACAGGGTTTTGCGTGCACAAGACACGTATTGCGCACAATGCTAGAACCCGGGGAATGGGGAAAATTTACTGAAGCCAGTGGAGTTGCATGCAAAGGCGAACTCCGTGGAAGGGTTGCACGAAATGAGGGTTTTACATGGAAGTCATCTTGCGCACGGGGGGAGCCGAATTGCGCACATGGGAGTCGCTTTGGATTTCTCAACCCCCAAACCGTTCGGGGTCACCTTCTATTTATAGGCGACCTCCAGCGCGGAATCCAGGCGGCGCGTGAAATTCTTCGTGCCGAGCATAGCCGGCGCGCAAAATCTCACATCGCGGAACCGGGGCGCACAAAGATTGCGCGCCTCATCGGCCCAATTCGGCGAAACCCGGTGATTCTACGCGCGCAGAACACTTTTTCACGTGGATCCTCCTTTATTTCGTGCACCGCATCCCGAGCCTCCAGATCGGGCCTTTGATTCCGAATATGACTTCAATTCATAATTTAGAAACTTCCTCTGGGAGTTACAGACTTTTTTCGGCGTCAACAGGGTTTAACTTGTAATTATTGAATATGTCATCCTATGAATATGTGTTAATGAACTCTGATTGTGTTACAATTAATATCCACATATATTGGGTGCATTTATATTTGTCACATGTAATTATGTGATAGATTTATCTTTAATTTAAGGATACCATCTTGATAAGGGTTTTCATCTCAATTTACATTTCCACTAAGACTTCATTTTTGTTATACATCAATTCACACTTATGTGGTGTATATACTGTCCTTCGACATATTATATCATGAATACCTTTATTCTCATGATATTATAATGTTCATATTATAATTTATTCATCAATGATCTGTATTCAAGAGTCTCTCTTTTTGTTAAAAATTTTTTTAACTAAAATATTGTTTTAAAATTTTTAATGATTTATTCTTCTATATATTTCTCATTAATTTCCATGTATTGAAAATGGGTTTTAGGATTTATTTATATAGACATTAATGTTTTCAAATAAAAATTCCTTTTAATAGTTTCATAGTGGTATGGGACACTTTGATTCAAAAAATCTCTTTTTAAATGGTTTCTGAAAATGGATTGATTATTTCAATATCTTGAAATTACTTAGTATGATTAAAAAATAAATATTATTAGAGAAATGTTTAAATTTTCCATTTTTATGTTTTTTATGGTACTTGGACATTTGACGGGTGGTTACGTGATAAACCATATGATGGGTGGTGCCGTGAATAGCAGGACAGGTGGTTACGTTATAACCTCCAATGCATTGGGTATGGAAGTTGGTCGTATGGCTATTCCGTTTAGTGATATATGTGGAAGTCGACCGTATGGTTATTCCATTTAAGTATGTTTATGTCCCATGTAACCTTTATAAGTTATGTGTTCTTTATATGGGTTTTATGGTAATATTTTGGTTACAAAAGGGTATGTAATGATCTTTTATTCAGTGAAGAGTATTTATTACTTCATAAACGTGAAAAGTATAACTTATGTTAAAGTATTCATGGTTTACTGTTGTTTTGAAAAACTATCAATTTTAATTCTTTGTGTATCCCTTACAGAGACTTTGATGCTCATCCCAGGTTTCTGAAATGTTTTTCACAAGGAATATTGTGGAATAGGGTCAAGGATGGAATCACGGAAAATTCATGTTCTCTTAAACATGGAACTAGACATGACTTTTTTTTCAAGAGTTCATATTTTGTAAAAAAATGGACATTGGGTAGAAGTGTCTACTTTGTATTGTTTTGAAATGTAATAGTTATGGCCTAACTCTCTAAAACTATAAACCTAAAAATATCCTCAATGTGAGTTATTCATTTAGATCAATATTAAGTAAGGATAATGGCCAGGTCCTTATACTCAGATCTATGGGGAATTACTGATTCATCCTCTCACACTAGAACATGGATTTGCACTTGTGTAGGGAATCACTAAGAGCTGTTTTTTGGGGTTTCTCTATTTGGCCTCCTTCTTCCCTTTCAAAATGAATGTTTCATGCTATCTATTAAGGATTATATTGTATTATGTTTTTCATACGACAAACACTTCATCATGGGGAGGCCTCATAGGATCAAAACTATATTAAATTTGATGTTGAAAATTCCATTTTGGAGTGTCATTTTATTGGGGATTATGAATCCTTTGGAAGGAATCTTGCATTGGTTTACTACTAAATTCCTCGTTTGTACTCCTCCTAGGCAATTAAATGACTATTTAATAAAATCACATGCATGATGCTATAAATAAAGGTTTTAAAAGACCCCCAAGTACTATTTAGTCTTGTCCGAATTAGTGGGTTAATTCCACTATCATAAAGGATCAAGGAATTAGGTTGGCCCCTCCTGTTATGGATGCTTCAGTTAAGGATTACTAAGTGACTCAAGTGCCTCAGGCTCTTTCTCTAAAAGATGTTTCCATCCAAGATCTATTTATCATAAATTGTTTGATCACACCTAGCTATGGTTTCCCTCAGTATATGAAAGGATTATCCATCAACTTTATTTATGGAAATGGAGTGGTGTGAACAGTTCAAGAAAAATATTCTCTTTGTGAGAACAGACCTTCTGCCTAGGGGAACCTCTCAGAGTTACCTTTTCCTAGGTATTTCATAATTATACATAAACCATATACTATATTGGACTAATTTTTATCCAATTCCTCTCAATAGGACATTTATCAACATGATGCCTTCATTGGTCATTATTCTTTAGGAATGTGCTAAAATCTAATTTCAATTCTCTTTCTTTGGATTCTACCATAGATGAAAATCCCAATGTGTCGATGAGATTCCAAATTCATATCAGGTCCCCACCTCCCAAAAATATATGAAGTAACACTATAGTTTTCAGTGGAATATATAAAAAATATTAGACAAATATAAAGAGATTCTGATCACATTCTCCTAGAAAAGTGGCCATACTTCATGGGGAAAAATCTCAAAAACTATCATTTCAATGATTTCATTCCCCATTTGGAATCCTCGAGGCTCGGGAGATCAGGTTAAAATAGAGTTTATTTAAAATGAAATAAATAATCATATGGTGTCTCTAGTTTTTATTCATGATCCTAATAAAAGAATAAATAAAGAATCATAGTTTTCATAGATGCTCAAGATATACACATGCATGCATGTTGACCCAGACATCATTTAAATGTGGATTTTTTTGAAATCAATCCAATCCTATTGACCTTATTAGTGTGTATAATAATATTATGATGGTAAATATGTATATGGATTGGTATACCCTCAATGTTTCGTTTTTATATGGAAACTTATATTCTCTTTTTAGAAATTCATTGTGTCATGATATGGAGTCCTTTGACCCATGAAAACTTCCTAGGATCACATGTAGTGATTTCAACATCATAGACACTCCAAACGATAATAAAGTGAGTGGTTTATTTCTTTAGAAGGCAAGTGAGGGTTTTTTGTAAGGTCTCGAACATTGTAAAATCTAATATATAGGATTTTTAGGAGACTGATATATATGGTGAAAAAATAAAAAAGGATCCATTAATTTTTGCAGTCTCATTGACTGGTTTTTAGAAAATGACCTTGATGTTGATGACTTTATGATTCCAAAGGGTAAACACTCAGTTTGTATCGTCTGTGATCACTCTACCCAACTTGTGTCTCTTATACCTGGACATTAAAGAGGTGTTAGTTTTTGATTTTCCCTGCACTGATGGAAATCCCCATTTAGCATGAATTGGTTAGAGAGTCCATGTATATGCCAACCCAAGGGAATTCATTGATAAAACAACACAATAAACTTAGACACATGAAAGATGATATTTTTTCCTGGATCAACAATAATAAACCTCATTTCCATGATATGGATTTGATCAGTTAAGATATAAAACAAATCAAGATCCGAAGAAATAATAACTAGATTGAAGTGATGTTGAGAAAGATTCTGATGAAGAAAGAAATCATGGAGGATATGATTATGAGGCATAAATGTTAGGATCAAGATCACACAAAAAAAATGTATTTGTGAAGGTGATATGAACCTAGATTTCATCCATCATTTTAGAAAGGAGAGTATCTATTTTCATAGACTATGTAATATGATAGAGGATGTCACATACTCATATGATCAATATGTTATTAGGGGATTAAATGATTCACACTTTACTTCCATTCTCATGGACCCCAACACCCATATGAGATGGGGATTTTAGGGGGATGTTCAGTTCCATATGAAGATGTAACAAGTGTGATATGTAGTGATGTAAATTTATTTCTTCAAGTAGTTCTTAAAATTTAAGAATATTGAAAGGTGGTCAAGTCCCCATCCCATAGAGTTCATTGATACCTGATGGCCTTTGAGGTTCACTTTACAGAGGTTCTTGGGATGTGGAAAGGCATGAAATGCTATGATATATACAAGAATTTTTATAGGGAGGCCAAATAAAACATTTTTCTAGTGTTACATTTCATTTTATCATTCCAAATATCAAATCCCCTACATTATTCAACCAATATAGACACATAATCTTGTTCAACATCCTGTATAAGGTGGTTTCCGGCATTAATAATAAAGGATGCTCATCTCATATTCCGGATTGGATTTCTCAATAAAAAAATGGGTTTGTCAAGGAAATGTTGATACTAGGATCTACTGTAATGACTTAGGAACTTGTGAATAATATAAAAAATATAGTTCCAGGATCAAATATAATAGTAAAAATCGACATGGAAATGTCATACGATAGAATTTAATGGAACACATTTAATAATGTCCTAACAATGATGTGTTTCTGCACATAGTATACTGATTTAATATTCAGATTCATGATCTCCTCCTAGTTTTCCGTATCTTTTTGAGGTTAGGCCAAATGATCCTTTAATGTAATATTGTAGTTAAGGTTAGGGGATCACTTATCCCTAATAATCTTAATCTTATATCATTATGTTTTTGAGAATGATGTTAGACATTATAATATCTAGTGTTTCCATTCTTCCTTATCGAAGTATGAATTTATCTAATAACATCTATCATATCTTATTCATGAATAAAACATTTATTTTAATTAATTATGGAAATATATAATTTATAAGAATGAATGGGGTTATGAAAATTTTATGTCATTGGAGCGGTCAGACTATAAACTGATCATAGTGTCGAATATGCATATCAAAACATTTCCCATAAATGAATGTAAGAATGATTTTTAGAAAAATGGTAGTTAGAAAAACAGATTCCCATGGTTTAAAAACATCCCAACATTTCATCATGTGGGATGAGAATTCATAAATTTTTCCCAGTTTTGGAATGGATCCCATGTAATTTAATGAATTATAATAACTAATAAAAATTCATTGGATGTAGGATTCCATTGGTTGAAAGTGTAGGTGTGAAAAAACCAATTTATAATCTATCAGTGATCAATGTTTCAAAAGAATTCATTCACATTATAGATAAGATAATTTCCAATTTAATTATGGAAACTAATGTTGATGGGAAGTATTAAAAGAAATTATGGAGGAGAATGTATAAAACCAATTAGGAATGGGGAATAAATGTGAAAAATATTATGGACACCTTACATGGAATGCATGAAAAAACTGGATTGGGATGTGGTGTAGGGTATTACTCATTAGGGATATACTATAGGATTTTAATGTCAAGGGGATGGGAAGTAGGAAAATACTTGTTCCCTTTGATTCAGCCTCATTTCTCAAACTGATGGGCCATATTTGATGTATTATGGGTATAAGAGAGATCATGTTTTTGTATCATAACAATGCTGGTTCGATGCTTGGATTCATAGGTTTTCCATTAACAAATATAACCTTCAGGTAAGAGAGTAACCACTCAAACATCCTAAATTTGGTCCTAGATGAAGAAAAATATAGAAACGTTGATATTATTGAAATCAATGAAGACCTATATAGTTGTGTGTTTATGGAGTCATCTTTAAGAATATTTTTGGTGAAGGAATATCATAGAAGGATTCCTACTTCGAACCGATGAGCTCCATATGTGGAATTTCTCTAGTGTAAAGTGATCTTATAAAAGAAAAAAATTCCATCATAGAGAATAAGAAATGGACCATTACCCATTGATGTGAATAACATGAAGTTTTAAATAAGAATATCTTATAGGTTCACATGCTGTAAAAATTGGTGGGAGGAAAATAAATCATATCTAATTTTCAATGTTAGTTGGTACGTATTAACGAGAAATGTTTTCATGATTTCAGAGAAATTCATATGAATTATGTCAAAGTTACTTTTTTCATTAGCATCTAGATCAAAGGATAGAAAGAGTCTATTTTTGAGTGGATAATGAGTGATGTTATTTTTTTACTAGATTACAGTGTTTGTGGAATGCAATGAACAAGATTTTCTTCATATGATGTATTATCTCGAGAATGAACATTGTGATAAAAATACCAATTATTGAAAATGATTTTGATTGTGGGGAATTGGAAATATTCTCCCACCCTCCAACCTCTCTAGGAAGGTATTTCCATCTCCCAGTATGTCAGTATTACCTCTTACGGGAACTAGGTCTTCTAGAGTCATCATTGCATAAGAAATTAACTCAAAACTAAAAAATCATGATGCCTGGGTTACATGTGAACTAGTTGGGATGGTCCATGATTTCATAGGAAATATAATCTTCCCCACCAATACAGATTTTGGGTGCATTCACAACCTCATGTTTAAATACAAGGAAATGCTCACTGAGTATCGTATACTTAAACATCGGAATGAGATTCCAAAGGAGGTGGAAACAAACATCTAATTATTTAATGATCCATAAAGAATACTTACCATTAGTCATGTTATATATATTACATAGAGAGAATGTACATGGGCCAAATTTTCATCCAAAAAAAGATTATTCACATATGGAATGAAGGAAAAAGGTAGGGTATTTCCCCGATTCTTTTTTTACCAACGTGTTTGACATTAAATTATATACTTCTGAGTTGTCTTTCCCTCACGAGGGGGTGGATCTCATTAGTGGTTATTATCTTGGGATTAACCACTAAGGACCATATTAAGGGATCGTGATCATCTCCCAATTCATTTATACTTCATTTTTTATCTTATTTACATCACTATTTTAAAATAAATAAATAATGATGATGAGTGAGATTAAATGAACAAAAATATGCTATTAAAATATTATTATTTAAACAAGACTATTATAAATAATACATTAAATAAGAGGGTATGAAGAGAGTTGACTAATTTTTATAATATATATTTACATCTAAATAAAAATATATTTTTCATTAAATTCTTAATATATATGATCTAAACTATTATATACGAATTTAATTTATAAAAAAATATTTTCCTTCTTAAATTTTTAGTATTTCTTTTCGAAAGAAAAATTATTATATATTTATTGAAATATTATAAATGTTATTTCATAAAATTAATATCATTTTTAAAAATTATAATATCAAAATTAACATTGGGGTAAATATTTGGATTGTTCTATAAAAACTAATTTTTCAGTTAATAATGAAAATTAACGATTTCTCAAGTACTAGCATTAATTATCCATAAATATGGTAATCTAATAGTCTGATAAAACTATGTATATGGAAATAAATTTAAATATTAATATCTTATTTACATTAATATATTTAATTTTATTTTAATCATCAAAATTCATGATTTTTTTTTATTTTTAGTTTAATGCACGAAATTTTGTTTTCTACAAAAAATATTTAAATTTGTATTGTTTATCAGATTAATTAATCAAAAACAAAACCACGTGAAGAAATATATAAAATAAAATAAAATATTATAAATATTATTTTATTAATTTAAATTTTTATAATAGTTAATTATTATCAACGAGTTTGAATAAAATCTAATTTTTCATGAAAACCGAATTTCATGAAAACATGTTTTCAACAAATTTTGTGGGTTTAACTATAAGTTCGTTTTCTTCAATTAGGTTATTTAAGTTCGAAATAATTGATTTTTTAATTTGAATCATATTAATTTATATTTTGTAATAATTTCTACTTAATTTTGGCCATATCGAATTAAAAAAATGTAATTAATACTAGTCATTGTGGTGAAAAACTATCATGGTAACAGTGAGTAAGAATAGATTATAATAGAATAAAATTGTTATTTTTGAATTATGGTGGTATGTCTCAATAACTTCACCCCTCCACTCCATTATTTATCAATTTTTGATGCAAATTGATTGAGAGTGACTTCCCATTGAAGAAATTTTATTATTGACAAAAATAACTCTCCTCATCAACTATAAAAGAATATACCAATGACTCACATATTCACACATTTAAAAAAAATTAATGTTTAAAAACCCCTAATAAAATATATCCTCAAAATCAATGTCCACATTTTAGTGCTTCTGGTCTTTCTAAAAGTTCATCATTGGGGTTCTAAATAAATGTTCCAAATGAGTTTCCTTGAAGAGAAGGCAGTCATTTTCACCATAACCCTTTTCTTCTCCTTATTCAAAATTAAATTATGTATTAACAATTACAATGTAATATAAATAGTATATTTTATATAATGAGACCTATTATGTTGATGGTATGACATTTATCCCCTAACACTGATTAAAGAAAGTATTTAAGAAAACTCAATATTTTTTTAAAATTGAAAATGAATTTTCTTCGATGTAAAATTTTTCTTAAAATGTTTTAAAAATGTTTAAATACTATAATAAGATTTTTAAATGTACTTTTTTAAAATATTTTTATATTTATAATATATTATAAAAACAATATTCTTTTTTTCTGAACAATGTACTTTTAATTTTTTTTTAAAATGTGAAAACAATCTACATTATAATGTACCTAAGATGAATGGAATATACCAAAATCATAAATAATCATTTAATTGATGATATATTTAAAAACATCAATTATTATTAAAATAGTGCTATTCCCTAATGTTAAATTTTTATTAATTCTATAAATTTTATTTTCAATGTCCACAGGTTTTATTTGTCATGAAATATTATAGATATCCTTGAAATGACATTTTCATCAGTGTGATATACATTAAAGTCATGGATTTATTATAAGCCTTGAATATGTGTCATTCATATATGTAAATTTATTATGCTCTAGTACATTGATGGGGTAATGCATTTTTATGATCATTTATTATATTAATTTTATATGAAATCAATTTTTATTATTATAATAGGAAACATTATTCTTATTTTCTTATTTTAATGGTTAAATGTTATGTGTATTCCTTATGATTGATTTCTTTTATCTTGTCTCACATAATTAAGGAAAATTTATCATATATGTATTTCTAAATAGTTTGGTAATTCATTGTGTAATGAATTAGTCTCTCGATGTTCCATTTATTGGATTCCAATTTAAACTGAGTCTTTTATGTGACTTTTTGAACAATGTGATATTGTGTTGTATGTTATCCTTGAATTATATTTATCTAATGTTATATTTTTATTCTAAAATTCCCATTTTTCCATAAACATGTGGTTATATTATATTTATGTTTTTATCACAGGTGGTTACATATGTTTCTTTTCATTAAAAATATCATCTTATACCATTGAGTCACAATTTCTGCTTCATTGTCTTGTTTATTATATCCATAAGAAATTTAGTTTACCCATTTCATTTTGATACGTCCCTAGGTTATCAAATGAAATTTTTGGATCTTTATTTGAATTATAGTATCTTTAAGAAAAATTGTTTAGGATCTCTTGTTTTAGTGAAACATGGATGTACTACGAACTTATTCTACCAAATATACAAGACCTTGTGATCATTTGGATTAATTTATTCTATATTTATGTTAAAAAAAAATTAATTATATTTATAAAATTTTTGGGTCCCCATATATAATATTTATAAAATATATATATATATATATATATATATATATATGTCTTACTCAATTATAATATAATTAGATATATATAAGTATTATAAATATATGATCATAATTATATGTTAATTATAATATATTGTGTGAAATCAAATGACTAAAATCTTCTACACAGATATTGAAGATAAGAATTAATCCCATGGGAGTGGACACCAATGATAATCATTACATCAACTAATGATAATATTTTTTTATAATTCCACTATGATTGTAATCATTTTTAGGAAAGGATATTTAACCCTTATTTAACAAAAAAAATAAAAATAAGTTAAAAAATAACTAAATTTCAAGTCTAGTTTGTATTAAGTAATTGCGAGCATAATTAAGAAAACCAAATGGAGAAACCCAATGAATGAAAAAAAATGAAAACATTATTAATATTCACTCAAAATATTATGACATAGATTGATGTATTTGTAACCAAAATCTAGTAATCATTTTCCACAATGTTATTTTTAGATATTTCATTTTTAATAAATATGAAGGATTATCCACTGATCTAATATTTTTTTAATAATTCTATCATAATTTTAATTATTATGTGTATATTAATTTAAGTGACATGTTCATACTTATCATCAATAATATTTTCCTCATTTAATTACACCCTACCAGACAAATTAAATCATTAAAACATGAACCATTGTTTTAGAGATATATTATGTGACACTAACCATCAGTGATATCCCCGATATAGAAGTGGGTCTTTAATAAATCTCAAGGGAATACCGAGACTTTTAGGGATTCTATTTTTTTAAACAATGACACATGAAAACATAAAATGAACTCGAATTACTTTATCATTCCTCCAAAGTGTAAAATATATATGAGTTCAAAATCCAATAAAATAACAAAATAATATTTTTAACTAATAGTTAAAATAAGGTGATGTAATAAATATCAAGGATATTTCTACATATTAATTCCAATGTTGAATCAGTAAAACTAATCCATAAGAGAAAATCCATGATCAGAATCCATATTAGGAAATAAAAATAATGTTACTCATTAATAAAAATAAAATACCATTTATATTATTTTTTTAAGATGAATAACTTATACATACACACCAATGTACAAATTCAAAGGGATAGTAATAATTCCTAGTTATCTTTCCCTATGTGACAATAAAACATGATCCACTAAGACATGAAAAATTAATTAATATTTGATAATATAATTTATTTTATTGAGATAAAACATAAAAACAATTAACCAATTTCAAAAAATCTAATATTAATGAATATGTGTTTATTAATAAATAAATATTTCCATTCCTAATCAATATTAATATACATAAAAAAATATAAAAATGAATAAACATCTAATACTCATAATTTCGATTCATTCTTCATTATTCCATGTCATGGTGGTATACCGTGATACCTCTATTTTTTCACCGAGTAAAAGGTTTATATAAAAAATGTCATATAAAATGAAATGATCAACAAAGAACATACATATATGCATATTAAATAGAAAAATTTCATTATTAATTAATTCATTATTTCTTATAAATCACTCATTAGGAAATCATTCTTATAATAAATAAGAACCATATTTAACAATAGTAAACCAAAGTTGTCTTCTAGTGACTATTAAAATAATCAATATTTATAAAAAATAAACCAATAAATTTTTTCCTTAATGAAAATATCTATTGTTCTTATTGTGAATCCAAAATAATATTTTGTAAATCTATTCCACGAATTTCTAGAACATGTGGATAATGTAGAGAAGCCACCAGCCACTTAACGAGTTTTTAAAATTATGTAAGATGCAATGAAACATCTATATTGAGAAATAAAACCCCATTTTAGATATATATATATATATATACTATCCATGCCTCATTAAAAAACATCATAAACTAATGCACTTTCAATAATTTAATAAATATTATATTTTGTGTGGGCAGAAATCAGATGATCTAGATATTAAGAGAAAAAAATGGCATACCAATGATTATGCAGATTAAATACAATAAGAACTATAAAACAGTACTTCTAGAACTAGGTGGATCATCAATAATTTATAAGGTTGGAGTGGGGATTTAAATCAAAAGTAATGCGGAGAAAAATGAGAGTTTTGAGGGAAACCCATATTAAAATATAATTTTAATAAGATTAATTTCACATTATTTTTTTTCCACTTGGTTAGTTAAAGAGTAAAAATTATTATACATTTAATCCCATATCATAAACGGTTGTTATGGATCCCACATAAATTAAACTAGGGAACTAGGTATTCATGACCTGTGTTTTAAAACGCTTCTACAAGGAAAAATGCGTTATAGAAAGACCTTAGTGTATAACGCCATGAGACATGAATCTTGAGTCCCCCATATATCAGTATAAGGGATTGGGAATTTTATTTAAGATCATAGAGTCCCCCTCCCAATTATAATGCCTTTTACATAGGATTCCATGAATTCAAAACTATTCAAGATTAATCATACAATTGATAATATGTTCATGGTTTGGTATTATGTTGGTTTCTAACAACTAGTAACAATGTTTAGGGATAATAGAGGTCCATATATATTGTATTTATAGAATGATTGTGGAGTCAATTTAAAATATTCATATAGTCATTTTTTTATGTGTTTGTTTAACTAACTAATTTCTTGTAATCAGGGTTTCAGAACAGGACCATATGGTGTCATTACATTACAAATTCAACTTGATTAATACAAATTATCATAGAGTGGTTTGGGAATATTATATAAGTCCCATGAGTCCACATACCATTGAAAATATATTTTTACGATGTAATCTACGACTAATATATATTAAAGAGTAATACTCGAACAAAACAAATTATGATGATAAAGGCTATTGGTGGGGTCCAATAATTGGATAGAATGATTTGAATTTTTATTCACCAACCATGTTTTTCATTTGTTTCCACTTGAATGAATTTTTCTAAGAACACACATGATTTTTTAAAACAACACTCTATCTATGAAAACCCTCTTATATTCTTAAAACAATTATATAATTTTATAGATGAAACCTTATATTTTTTTCTTACCATGATAAAACCATGCTCCCATATAAATACATAAAAATTAATTCAAAAATAAAAAATATAATCTAACAACTCAACCCAAATATTATATAACATTATAATAAATAATAAAATGGTAATTTAACTTAATCTACGAGTGTCAAATTCCCTCCCTCAAATAGAATTTCATTCCCCCAAAACAACATCATTCATGTTCTTTGTAAATGTTTGGAAAATTATTCTAGAATCTAATTTTGATGTTTCAACGTTTTCCCATGAATTTCAGCATGTTTCCAAAATACATTAATCAATATAATATAATTTCAACATTATAATTTTTTTATTTTGATGATATAAACCAATTCATTAATAAAATAGATGTTTTTTCATGATTAATATATACTAATTGAATTAGATGTTTAGAATCATGCATGTATATTCATTTTCAAGAATAATGGAAAACATTGAGAACCATATTAAACCATTTTTGTAAATCAAATCAATTTGAGTGATCACCAATTCTTTCATAAATATAAAATGGAATGACATTTTAAGAAGAAAACTTCCCTTAATTACACCATTAATAATGTTTTATCATTATACATACATTCGATAACATCTCATCTCTAATCAAAATGGATAAAGGGAGACAGTGATGATCATCATTATCATTCTAATTAATATTTTTAGAAACCATCATTTTCTTGGTTAATTAAAATTTTGAATTTGTATCTTATACAAGGCTTGGACAAAATTGTGATGCTTCTTTAGTCTCCTCTAAATAATGTGGAGACCAAAAAGGATGACTCTATAATGCCTCAAATAATTCAAATTTTACTATGTCCTAAATAAATTTCTTATTTGAAAACTCCACTAATGGAAAATGATCCTCCAATGAGGATCCAATATCAATTCCATATGCAATGAGAATTTATTATATTATCTGAATTTTTTATTCATGCTACCCATCCTATAAACACCCGTAATTTCCATGTCATTTTTTTAAATATATGGAAATTTTACAAGGTGCGAAAATTGATGGTGCATGATTCTGAGGCCCTGTTTGATCAGAAAGAATTTCAAAACATTATTTCGATTATGTTCAGTAAATGTGCGAGCTGGTTTTTTATCATCTGAACCAGTTCTCGGAATTGAAATTCGAGAGAACCATTGAACACGCAACACTGATATTTTCTTAAGAATACTTTCACATCGATGACAGTTGGATGAGGGTCAATGTTAGTTATTGGGTTTTTCCATTGTGGATAAAATAAAAATAAAACTGTATAACATTTTAATTTTTTTTGCAACACCAGTGTAGGTGTTGGGAGGTGCGTCCACCGGAACTAAACCTCCATGTGGAGGATGAGGTGTGGGTACCACCAGACCTTAACCTCTAATGAGAGGTTATGGTGGTGGGGACCACAAAAAATAAAACCTCCCATGAGAGGATACTGTGGTGGGGACCACCCAAGACTAAACCCTCTTTAATTGAGAGAAACTCTCAACCCCCTCATTAATGTGGAGTAGGCTTTTGACATCCTCTAAATTAATTGTGCCAACGCACATACCTTTAATTATGCCAACGTAGTAAATTGGCTTTCCCCCTTTTTAAATTGTGTATCATTGTCCTTGAAAATTATAAAGGTTCTTAATAAATGAATCATCATAAATTACATGGTCATTACATACCTACCCCCTCTCCTATATACATGGAGCTCGAGAGGAGGATTTTGGATGGCTTCACCAAGCGACGAAGTGCTGCTAAAGTGACGTGATGTGCAACACTTGGAGGATTACCCTCTCCAACGAAGAACACATTCTCAAACAAAGAACACGCTCCCCAACGAAGAATGCGGACCTCCCTCGACCTTCTTCTTTGGGACTTCTTCCGACGTGGGACATCCTCATCTACGAAGAACCGATGCACGATCTCGGGATTAGAGTTGTGTGGTGAACACGATGAATGACGGCAACTTCATCTTCATCCCTGTTACTCTGTCGATGTATCAACTCAAGGTAGGGGGTTTATTTCCATGATAATAATTTCGATGAATACATTACGGTAAGGGAAAGAATTGTTGTAGTGGTTGTAATGTTTGAAGTTCATCGATTTTCCTTATTATTAAGCCAAATGATACCAACCTAATGCAGAGGGTGTGGGTCAAACTAACATGGCCTAACCCTTCCTCCATTTATTTAGTGAAGTTCTTCAGATTGAAGGAAGGTGATGAAGGACAAACAGGCAATAGCACTGCCGCCCGTGGCCACCCCCACCCAAGCCACCCTCACATTGCTCCGACCTCCCGGTCGAACTGGCTGCGAGCCCTCGTTGCGCCGCGCCGCCCCGGGATAAACCAGCCACACGCCCCGCATCCCACCGGCCACGTCGCCCCGTTCGTGCCTCCTATTGGTCGGAGAAAAACGAGGAAAATATGGCAAGAGGGGGGGTGAATTGCCTTTTAAAAAATTGATTAACAAATTAAAAATCAAAGTAAAGTGCAGCGGAAATAAAGAGGCAATCACACAAGAAATTGATAACGGAGTTCGACCAAAACCCGGCCTACGTCTCCGCTCCCAACTCAACCGTTGAGAGATTCCTACCGCTTGCTTTTCAATGGTTTTAGCAAGAAACCCACTAGGCTTTGAGGTAGCACTAGGACCTATTACAGCTTGCTTTTATTGGTTTAGCAAGAACCCACTTGCTTTCAATGGAATAGCAAGAACCCACTAGCCTTTTTAACGGGTGAAGGCTAGCTCACCGAAAACTCAAGCCTTTTAAAAGGAAAGGCTTGAAGAAACCTCTTCACACCTTAATGGTGGTGTGAGAACCCAAAAGAAAGGGGGATGAGAAAAGGTTTGGGGTTTGTTGGCACAAACCCAATTTTAAGCTCAAAATAAATAATGCAATAAAAACTGTAATTGGAGGAAGTCTTGGGCGCCTTTGATTGATTGGAGATGTTGAAGGCCGCTTCCAAGCTTCTTTGAAGGTGCTCTTGGATGTGGAATTGGATTGGAGCACGTTGGGTTCTTTGAGGAAATCTGCTGGAGGTTCGCCAAAATGATCAACAATGTGTCCGGTGGATTTTGTTAAAGTTCCGGTGCTTCCTAGGCCTTTATTTATAGGCTAGGAACCTTCAAGTATCCGTTGGAGGGCTTTGGAGCCGTTGGAAAAGGCCTCGGAGCCGTTGGAGGCCAAAAGAGGGTTGACTGGTCAAACCCAACGGCTAGTTTGACTGGGCTACCGGCTGGCCGGTACAGCTCCACCGGCTGGCCGGTGCCTTGGCAGAGGAGAGGAGATTTGCTCCAGGCTCTACCGGCTGACCGGTGGAGGAGCCACCGGCAGGCCGGTGGCAAGACAGTAGCAAACACTATTTTGGCTGGGTGCCACCGGCTGGCCGGTGACAGAGCCACCGACCGACCGGTGGAACCTGGCAGTGGGCAATGCCTCTGCCAGGTCCACCGGCTGGCCGGTGCTATCACACCGGTTGGCCAGTGGACTGAATTTCAGTCCACTTGAGATGCTTTCTTGGGCCATTCCTTTGGCAATCTCTTGCCTATCATCCACAACACTTAAAAACAAGGTTAGACAAATAATAAGGTGATTGTGATCATGAAAATCAAACAACGAGGGGAACGAGATGTACAACAATCTCCCCCTATTTTGATGATCACAATCACCAAAACAATTAAAGTAAAAACATAAAATAAAGGCATGCTTTTAAATGATAAATTGAAAATAAATACTAAGCATGAGAGAAAAGATTCTCCCCCAATCAATCAAGAAATTTCTCCCCCTTTGTGATTATCAAAATAGAATGGGGCATAAAACTTGATTGAGGGATTGGTTTGAAAAACTTGATATGAGAATTGAAAAATCAATTGAGATTTTTGAAATTGAAATGAAAATTTTGAATCAAAAATTGAATAACAGTTTGAATTGAATGTTTTGAATCAAAAATTGAATTTTGAAATGAAAATTTTGATACCAAGTGTTGAAATTGAAAGTTGGAATCGAAAATTTTGAAATCACAAAAAAAACATAAAAGATCCTAACTCCCCCTAAATAAAAACCAAAAGTCACTGGGGAGAGGGATTTTGAAAAGAGACAATTTTGGGCCCGGAGAGACTCGCTAAGAGGGATTTTTCAATCCACACTTGCCTTGTAGCGGGTCTTCTCCTATAGAATTCATCCGAATAAAAAATCGATTTGGGCCTACCGTACCGGGCGTGTTTGCAATTACATTCATATATCATGCGCCCGGGTTTCTTGCAATAGTTACAAAATTTATAACAAGAGCTCCCCCTTACAAAAACAGTTGGAGCATGGGAGGAGGAAGCTATATTGGTGTAGCCTAGCCCTTGGGTGGTTCGGGAAACGCGTTGGGAACCAAGTAAATTGTTCAAATTTTGTTCCCCTTGGGTGAACTTCGCTAGAGTTTCTCTAAGGTCCTTGATGGTTGATTCCAAAGAATCAACATTGGGAAAATTTTGGATTTTTAGGGAGAGTTCCTCCTTCTCTTTAAGAAGTTGTTCTTTTTCGGAGGAGAGTTTTTTGAAATTCTTTTTCAAAGCGACAAATTTTGATGAAAGCTCCTGAAAACCATTTTCTAATTGATCTCTAACGTGTTGGAGTTCTTTATATGACAAATGATTGAAAGAATTTGAAGAACTAGAAGACGAGTAATCGGAAGAAGTTACCTCATGGAATGGCATTAGGCATTTGTTACCGTTGTCGCTTGAGGAGGAGGAGGAGGAGGATGAGGAGGTGTCACTCCATGTCGCCTTGAGGACCTTTTTCTTTCCTTTTTCCTTTTGCGTGGCCCGTTTTTTGTTGAGTGGGCAATCGGGCTTGTAATGGCCCTTTTCGCCGCACCCGTAGCATTTTACCTTGGGCTCGGATCTTGCGGTGGGTTCTTGCTTTCGGTGCTTGCGGGATTTCTTCTTCTTGTGCTTCTTCATAAATTTGTGCATTTGGCGGGCGAGATTCTCCATTTCCGAGTCGCCGCTTGATGATGAGGAAGATGAAGATGATGATGAGGAGGAGGAGCTTACTTCTTTTTGTACCTTGAGGGCAATGTTCTTTGGTGTCTTGATTGGTGTGCCCTCCTTTTGAGCTTGCCTCCTCATCGTAATCTCGTACGTCATTAGGGATCCGATGAGCTCCTCTACCGGCATATTTTTGACGTCCTTATCTTCTTGGATCGCCGTCACCTTTGGTGCCCATGAGCTCGGAAGGACCCATAAGATCTTCTTGAACATCGTTTCTGCAGAAATTTTATCTCCAAGAGATATTCTACCATTGCACACATCAGTAAATCGAGTAAACATTTCAGAAATTGATTCATTTGGGTTCATGGAAAAAGACTCAAAATCCTGAAGGTACATGTCCAATCGAGTATCCTTTACTTTGTTGGTCCCCTCATGGGTAACCTCCAAAAGTTTCCAGATTTCATGTGCGGAGGTGCATGTGGAAACTCGATTGAACTCATTTCGGTCAAGGCCGCAATGAAGAGCATTCATGGCTTTGCCATCAAGCTCAAAATTTCTAATGTCGGCTTGGGTCCATTTGGATTCATCGGGGGTAGACAAAGTGTAACCTTGCATGACTATTTTGTAAATGGGATATCCTATACTTCTAAGAAAAGTGGTCATGCGGGTTTTCCAATAATTATAGTCGGTTCCATCAAAAAATGGAGCACGATCCAATGAAAAGCCTTCGGGGGCGAAAGAGGTTGATGCCATCTAAATGGATCTTAAATTTGAAACCGGGATGGGGAATTATTCAAATTTTTCCCTCTGATACCAAATGTTGGTCGGAGAAAAACGAGGAAAAGATGGCAAGAGGGGGGGTGAATTGCCTTTTAAAAAATTGATTAACAAATTAAAAATCAAAGTAAAGTGCAGCGGAAATAAAGAGGCAATCACACAAAAAATTGATAACGGAGTTCGGCCAAAACCCGGCCTACGTCTCCGCTCCCAACTCAACCGTTGAGAGATTCCTACCGCTTGCTTTTCAATGGTTTTAGCAAGAAACCCACTAGGCTTTGAGGTAGCACTAGGACCTATTACAGCTTGCTTTTATTGGTTTAGCAAGAACCCACTTGCTTTCAATGGAATAGCAAGAACCCACTAGCCTTTTTAACGGGTGAAGGCTAGCTCACCGAAAACTCAAGCCTTTTAAAAGGAAAGGCTTGAAGAAACCTCTTCACACCTTAATGGTGGTGTGAGAACCCAAAAGAAAGGGGGATGAGAAAAGGTTTGGGTTTTGTAGGCACAAACCCAATTTTAAGCTCAAAATAAATAATGCAATAAAAACCGTAATTGGAGGAAGTCTTGGGCGCCTTTGATTGATTGGAGATGTTGAAGGCCGCTTCCAAGCTTCTTTGAAGGTGCTCTTGGATGCGGAATTGGATTGGAGCACGTTGGGTTCCTTGAGGAAATCCGCCGGAGGTTCGCCAAAATGATCAACAATGTGTCCGGTGGCTTTTGTTAAAGTTCCGGTGCTTCCAAGGCCTTTATTTATAGGCTAGGAACCTTCAAGTATCCGTTGGAGGGCTTTGGAGCCGTTGGAAAAGGCCTCGGAGCCGTTGGAGGCCAAAAGAGGGTTGACTGGTCAAACCCAACGGCTAGTTTGACTGGGCTACCGGCTGGCCAGTACAGCTCCACCGGCTGGCCGGTGCCTTGGCAGAGGAGAGGAGATTTGGTCCAGGCTCTACCGGCTGACCGGTGGAGGAGCCACCGGCTGGCCGGTAGCAAGACAGTAGCAAACACTATTTGGGCTGGGTGCCACCGGCTGGCCGGTGACAGAGCCACCGGCCGACCGGTGGAACCTGGCAGTGGGAAATGCCTCTGCCAGGTCCACCGGCTGGCCGGTGCTATCACACCGGTTGGCCGGTGGACTGAATTTCAGTCCACTTGAGATGCTTTCTTGGGCCATTCCTTTGGAAATCTCTTGCCTATCATCCACAACACTTAAAAACAAGGTTAGAAAAATAATAAGGTGATTGTGATCATGAAAATCAAACAACGAGGGGAACGAGATGTACAACACCTCCTACCTGCTGCGGCACCCCAGATGCACACCCCGACCCCACCGTATCGTCCGCGCCCCCGCCGGACGTGCCTCCCTGGCTGCGCCACCCACGCCAGCCCTGCCGCCCGCCAGCCGTGCCTCCTGTGGCCCTATGAGCCACATTATATCCCGCTGGTCATAGCCCTCCAAGACACCATGTATCCTCATGCCATCGCGAACCCCTCCGCGGCCGAGCCACCCTCGCGCCTCTCTGCGTTCCCTCGCGGACGGCTGGGCTTGACCCAATGGGTCGGGCCGAACCCAACGGACTGGGCCGCCCAATGTGTCAGGCCGGGTCAACCCGAACCAGGTCGGTCAGACCGGGTCAGACCATATTGACAATGTCAGATGGAACCCAGGCCCACTACACCCCTTTAATATTTTGGTCATATCTTTGGCACCAGACGACCATTTGACGAACCATCAGCGGTGCTAGGAATCATCAACTGAGATGGTCCCTTCCAGTATACTCCACTAGAGTTTTGGTTTGAGATGAGAAATAGTCAGTTTGGATCAAGCACGAATCCAACCGGGCCCCCGGGACTAAAAGTCTAATAACTCTTAGACAGGGCATCCATTTCACATGTATTCTATTGTGTTGAGACCCCTATCACATGGAAGAACATTGAGATACTTTATTGTGGGACTTTTTGACAGTTTGAGTATTGACCAATAGCTCGTGGAGCTGATCCTCCTGGAGACGAGCGAGTGTAGTTTGAAGACCTAGTAACCGGCTGACACCTGACGACTTCTAACCGTTTAGACTCTAAGTGAATCGACTAGTCCAGTAGAGAGGACCTTAGTGTCATGGATGAATCACAGTGGGGAGAGTCTTGATGTAATGGTAGACCCACGGTAATCGATAGGAGAAGTACCTCAACAGGCTATGAGGGGGAGCGCGCTTGGTGATGCAGCTGACCCACAGTGGGGAGCGCGCTTGGAAACACTACTGATCAATGGTACTTGACATGTGGAGTACCTCAGCAGTCCAAGGTTAGTGACAATCTCTCTTGGTGTTGAACTATGCCCACTATATTTGATAGAGGAGGAGTTCTTCCGCAACCAAGGTTTCGACAATGTTACTAGGGATGTTACATTATACTACCCCTATAATAAAATCCCAATTCAGCTGAGTCAGCTTTTTTATGTGTTTTCTTCATGATTGATATGGATCACTTGATAACATAGGTATATGTATGGGCATATACTGAAATAGGGTTATCTGTTGATTTGATTATGTGTGGTTTATCCATGGTGGATTTTGTGATCTATAGAGGGTATCGAGGTCCCTACTGAGTATAGTTATACTCACCCCAACACAGGCTATGCCCGCGCCTTGTTGTGTTGGATGTAGAAGACAGAAAACGCTGACTGAGGCTGAGAGTACCAGGACGTGACGGTACCTAGAGGTGGACCATAAGGAGAGTTGGTACACGGAGGAGTCCATCCCTTTAGGTAAGAACCCCGATGGATGAACTAGTAGCCATCTTCCCTTATCATTCAGTTGTATTGTATCACTTTTGTACTTGTAAATTCAAGTTGGTCTTGTATTCTGGCCCATTTTACTTCCAACACTCTTTTATTATACAATTTTCTTGGTTTTTCATCCATCTATGTTCTTTCTTGTTTGTGTTCTTACAGGTTATAAAGGCAATGTCTTCCCAGTTTTAAGGAATTATGCATTTGGTGCAAGTCGCCATCCCCTGGCATATTGAAGGTGTGCATGGGGTAGTCACTGCATAGGCATCAAGGACAGTTCATGACAAATTGGTATTTGAGGAGTTAGTTTTACCGCAGAACATATGACTCTGATATTTTTTGTGAAGCAATAGTGTCATGTTAAGTGAGTTCGAATTTCAGTTCATGGAGTCCAGTGTTGGTGCGGTGACTGACGTATCCATACACCAAGACCTTGAATTCTGATTTCAGACTCAGTGCACGAAAACACTGATTGCATGTGTGTTTTCAAAAGTTTTCTTCAAGTAAGATCACATGCTCACCTCACCAGGTATAACTTTTTTATCATAGAGCACTTGTTTCTTTTCAGAATTACTCCATGTAGATAGATGGGTAGAGTAATGAGATCTTTACGCACTGATAGCCCACCGAGAGACGAGGCCTCAGTGCAAGGCCCTCTTCTAGTAGAGGCACCATCGGCGGCACCAGCAATACATTTCTCCGTTGGGCCACCGATGCCACCAGCCCCAGCAGCATACGGTGCACACCACTTGGGTGAGTTGAACGAGTTCCCGCATCATAGGTCGCCCAAGTTCCTGTGAGAGATGGACCCCGCAGGTGGATGAGGATTGGCTGGAGGCCATGGTGAGACTTTTCCGACCGGTAGAGACCACATCCAATCTCATGGGGATTTTTTCTACCAACTTCTACAGACAGAAGTAGGTGGATATTGATAATCCTGATTCACAATGATGTGATGCTTCTCTGGGTAGACATTGAGAACATGTTTCAGGTAGAATTTGTCCCATTTACTCTTCACATAGTGCACATACATGAGCTACTTCATCTGTAGCAGGGTAGCATCATTGTAGCTCATTACTGAGTGAGGTTCACAGACCTCTCATGCTACTCCACCGATATGGTGTGGGACCCATTATGCAGGGCCCATACCTTCAAGCAGGGACTCAGGTGGAAGATCAGGGTTTCTGTGATCTCACTCTACATGCCGATGCCGGCGGTGGTGTTAGAGACATCCCTCACTGTGGAGAGTTTCCTTTCTGGGAAGCCTCTAGCAGTGAGATACACCGCCAGTCGACACATAGTAGAGTCTTCTGCACCTAGTAGCAGAAAAATTTCATAGAGGTCCAAGAGGAAGAGGCCAACAGGTAGACGACCACATTATTCAGAGTATTTTGTGCGGGGCACATGAAGCGGAGACGAACATGCTAGGAGTGGACAGTGTTACCCATGCGGGAAGTAGGGTCACATGGCTCATGGGTATCTGAACTACCATTCGGATTATCAGCAGACAGTTAAAGGACCGCCCAGGCAGAGAAAGCGATTTGATCGAGGTGGTCTGCAGGGAGCAGGTGGATGTGGCAGAGGATCTAATCATGTTACTGGCAGTGTGTGATGATTTAAGATATTACCGCCACTACCAGGAGGTCCACCCTGACCGCAATGAGAAAGTTGACAAGAGAGAGCTCAGCTCCATGTAGCTCAGACCTATGATCATGGTGCTCTGAAGATGATACGAGGTATGATCTGTGTCTACTCCACCATAGCTGCAGTAATTATAGACACATGTTCCAGTCATTCTTTTACTACCACTTCCCTCGTTCAGAGCTCGGAGATTCTGACGGATTCGTTGATTCGGTCCTTTAGGCTAGAGACTCATACAGGAGAATATTCGACAATTACACACTGGTTCCGATAGTGTGAGCTTACTCTAAGAGGCGAGAGCTTCAGCTGGGATCTCCTAGTAGCGGCATCGAAGCATTACAACGTTATCTTGGGTATAAAATGGTTATCTATTGTCCATGCTTAGATTGGCTATATTATGCGCAATGTTCAGTGTGTCTGCATGGATGGGACCAGGTTTACCTTCACTAGAAAGATGGGAGCCTTTGTAGCATAGGATAGACTTACCCAGAGGAGAGTGAAGCCGATCACTCGTCAGTAGGTAAGCCTTACCCTCAAAGATGTTGATGTGGAGAGTCTGATCTATCCTGTAGTGGTGGACCAGTATGCAGATGTTTTCCCTAATGATGTAAAAAGTAAACCTCCTAAAATAGAGTTTTAATTTTACATTTACTTGTACCCCAGGATTACAACGATATCTATACCAGCATATCGGATTGCTCCCACGGAGCTTCATGAGCTGCATGTACAGATGGAGGACTTCTAGGGAAGGGATTCATTCGGCCCAGTGTTTCTCCCTGGGCAGCTCCGATTCTGTTCATCAAGAAGGAGGATGAGAACATGAGGCTTTGTGTTGACTATCGGCGCCTGAACCAGGTGACTGTAAAGAACAAGTAACCACTCCTGAGGATTGAATAGCTCTTTGATCATCTAAAAGAAGTAGGTTGGATCTGAAATATATACCTGAGATAAGACTATCACCAACTCAGAGTTTGAGATAAGGATGTGAAGAAGACGACTTTCAAATGTCAATATGACCACTATGAGTTCTTGGATATTCCATTCGGTGTAACCAACACTCCAGTAGTGTTAATGGGACTCATGAACATGGTATTTTAGTCGTACCTTGATCGATTTGTAGTGGACTTCATTGACAACATTCTGATCTACTATACTACTGAGGAGGAGCATGTGTATCATTTGTGGGTAGTAAAGGACACACTCTGAGAGCACCAGATTTATGGTAAGATCTCGAAGATCCACTTATGGATTCGAGAGGTTCAGATTTTGGGACATGTCATATCGGAGGCTGGAGTTGCAGTGGGTCCAGTGAAGATTGAGGCGGTACATTCTTGGGATCCACCCTTGAGTGTGACAGTGGTATGGAGTTTCCTGGGTTTGGCTGGATAATACCTTAGATTTGTGCTAGATGTTTCCAAAGTTATAGCACCACTAGCAGGCATGAAGAATAAGGGAAAACCCTTTGTGTGGTTGGAGAGATTCCAACAGAGATTTTAGGAGCTGAGGCAAAGGCTGACTAGTGCCCCCATCATGAGGCTTGCAGAGGAAGGTGTAGGGTACATAGTCTACTACAACACATCCAGGACCAGACTCAGATGTGTCCTGATGCAGGAGTGAACAGTGATCGCATGTGGTTATTCACAACTAAGACAATATGAGCATAACTATGCTACCCATGACCTTGAGTTAGCAGTACTGGTCTTCACCTTGAAGATGTGGCAGCACTATTTGATGGGAAAATGTTTTACAGTGTACTCTGATCACAAGTGTCTTAGGTATATCTTCTCGCAAAAAGACCTAAACCTGAGATAGCGTCATTTTCTTGAGTTTTCCCAGGTCTATAACTTCAAGATAGTCTATACTCATGAGGAGGAGTTCTTCCGCAACCAAGGTTTCGACAATGTTACTAGGGATGTTACATTATACTACCCCTATAATAAAATCCCAATTCAGCTGAGTCAGCTTTTTTATGTGTTTTCTTCATGATTGATATGGATCACTTGATAACATAGGTATATGTATGGGCATATACTGAAATAGGGTTATCTGTTGATTTGATTATGTGTGGTTTATCCATGGTGGATTTTGTGATCTATAGAGGGTATCGAGGTCCCTACTGAGTATAGTTATACTCACCCCAACACAGGCTATGCCCGCGCCTTGTTGTGTTGGATGTAGAAGACAGAAAACGCTGACTGAGGCTGAGAGTACCAGGACGTGACGGTACCTAGAGGTGGACCATAAGGAGAGTTGGTACACGGAGGAGCCCATCCCTTTAGGTAAGAACCCCGATGGATGAACTAGTAGCCATCTTCCCTTATCATTCAGTTGTATTGTATCACTTTTGTACTTGTAAATTCAAGTTGGTCTTGTATTCTGGCCCATTTTACTTCCAACACTCTTTTATTATACAATTTTCTTGGTTTTTCATCCATCTATGTTCTTTCTTGTTTGTGTTCTTACAGGTTATAAAGGCAATGTCTTCCCAGTTTTAAGGAATTATGCATTTGGTGCAAGTCGCCATCCCCTGGCATATTGAAGGTGTGCTTGGGGTAGTCACTGCATAGGCATCAAGGACAGTTCATGACAAATTGGTATTTGAGGAGTTAGTTTTACCGCAGAACATATGACTCTGATATTTTTTGTGAACCAATAGTGTCATGTTAAGTGAGTTCGAATTTCAGTTCATGGAGTCCAGTGTTGGTGCGGTGACTGACGTATCCATACACCAAGACCCTGAATTCTGATTTCAGACTCAGTGCACGAAAACACTGATTGCATGTGTGTTTTCAAAAGTTTTCTTCAAGTAAGATCACATGCTCACCTCACCAGGTATAACTTTTTTATCATAGAGCACTTGTTTCTTTTCAGAATTACTCCATGTAGATAGACGGGTAGAGTAATGAGATCTTTACGCACTGATAGCCCACCGAGAGACGAGGCCTCAGTGCAAGGCCCTCTTCTAGTAGAGGCACCATCGGCGGCACCAGCAATACATTTCTCCGTTGGGCCACCGATGCCACCAGCCCCAGCAGCATACGGTGCACACCACTTGGGTGAGTTGAACGAGTTCCCGCATCATAGGTCGCCCAAGTTCCTGTGAGAGATGGACCCCGCAGGTGGATGAGGATTGGCTGGAGGCCATGGTGAGACTTTTCCGACCGGTAGAGACCACATCCAATCTCATGGGGATTTTTTCTACAAACTTCTACAGACAGAAGTAGGTGGATCTTGATAATCCTGATTCACAATGATGTGATGCTTCTCTGGGTAGACATTGAGAACATGTTTCAGGTAGAATTTGTCCCATTTAATCTTCACATAGTGCACATACATGAGCTACTTCATCAGTAGCAGGGTAGCATCATTGTAGCTCATTACTGAGTGAGGTTCACAGACCTCTCATGCTACTCCACCGATATGGTGTGGGACCCATTATGCAGGGCCCATACCTTCAAGCAGGGACTCAGGTGGAAGATCAGGGTTTCTGTGATCTCCCTCTACATGCCGATGCAGGCGGTGGTGTTAGAGACATCCCTCACTGTGGAGAGTTTCCTTTCTGGGAAGCCTCTAGCAGTGAGATACACCGCCAGTCGACACATAGTAGAGTCTTCTGCACCTAGTAGCAGAAAAATTTCATAGAGGTCCAAGAGGAAGAGGCCAACAGGTAGACGACCACATTATTCAGAGTATTTTGTGCGGGGCACCTGAAGCGGAGACGAACATGCTAGGAGTGGACAGTGTTACCCATGCGGGAAGTAGAGTCACATGGCTCATGGGTATCTGAACTACCATTCGGATTATCAGCAGACAGTTAAAGGACCGCCCAGGCAGAGAAAGCGATTTGATCGAGGTGGTCTGCAGGGAGCAGGTGGATGTGGCAGAGGATCTAATCATGTAACTGGCAGTGTGTGATGATTTAAGATATTACCGCCACTACCAGGAGGTCCACCCTGACCGCAATGAGAAAGTTGACAAGAGAGAGCTCAGCTCCATGTAGCTCAGACCTATGATCATGGTGCTCTGAAGATGATACGAGGTATGATCTGTGTCTACTCCACCATAGCTGCAGTAATTATAGACACATGTTCCAGTCATTCTTTTACTACCACTTCCCTCGTTCAGAGCTCGGAGATTCTGACGGATTCGTTGGCTCAGTCCTTTAGGCTAGAGACTCATACAGGAGAATATTCGACAATTACACACTGGTTCCGATAGTGTGAGCTTACTCTAAGAGTCGAGAGCTTCAGCTGGGATCTCCTAGTAGCGGCATCGAAGCATTACAACGTTATCTTGGGTATAAAATGGTTATCTATTGTCCATGCTTAGATTGGCTATATTATGCGCAAAGTTCAGTGTGTCTGCACGGATGGGACCAGGTTTACCTTCACTAGAAAGATGGGAGCCTTTGTAGCATAGGATAGACTTACCCAGAGGAGAGTGAAGCCGATCACTCGTCAGTAGGTAAGCCTTACCCTCAAAGATGTTGATGTGGAGAGTCTGATCTATCCTGTAGTGGTGGACCAGTATGCAGATGTTTTCCCTAATGATGTAAAAAGTAAACCTCCTAAAATAGAGTTTGACTTTTACATTTACTTGTACCCCAGGATTACAACGATATCTATACCAGCATATCGGATTTCTCCCACGGAGCTTCATGAGCTGCATGTACAGATGGAGGACTTCTAGGGAAGGGATTCATTCGGCCCAGTGTTTCTCCCTGGGCAGCTCTGATTCTGTTCATCAAGAAGGAGGATGAGAACATGAGGCTTTGTGTTGACTATCGGTGCCTGAACCAGGTGACTGTAAAGAACAAGTAACCACTCCTGAGGATTGAATAGCTCTTTGATCATCTAAAAGAAGTAGGTTGGATCTGAAATATATACCTGAGATAAGACTATCACCAACTCAGAGTTTGAGATAAGGATGTGAAGAAGACGACTTTCAAATGTCAATATGACCACTATGAGTTCTTGGATATTCCATTCGGTGTAACCAACACTCCAGTAGTGTTAATGGGACTCATGAACATGGTATTTTAGTCGTACCTTGATCGATTTGTAGTGGACTTCATTGACAACATTCTGATCTACTATACTACTGAGGAGGAGCATGTGTATCATTTGTGGGTAGTAAAGGACACACTCTGAGAGCACCAGATTTATGGTAAGATCTCGAAGATCCACTTATGGATTCGAGAGGTTCAGATTTTGGGACATGTCATATCGGAGGCTGGAGTTGCAGTGGGTCCAGTGAAGATTGAGGCGGTACATTCTTGGGATCCACCCTTGAGTGTGACAGTGGTATGGAGTTTCCTGGGTTTGGCTGGATAATACCTTAGATTTGTGCTAGATTTTTCCAAAGTTATAGCACCACTAGCAGGCATGAAGAATAAGGGAAAACCCTTTGTGTGGTTGGAGAGATTCCAACAGAGATTTTAGGAGCTGAGGCAAAGGCTGACTAGTGCCCCCATCATGAGGCTTGCAGAGGAAGGTGTAGGGTACATAGTCTACTACAACACATCCAGGACCAGACTCAGATGTGTCCTGATGCAGGAGTGAACAGTGATCGCATGTGGTTATTCACAACTAAGACAATATGAGCATAACTATGCTACCCATGACCTTGAGTTAGCAGTAGTGGTCTTCACCTTGAAGATGTGGCAGCACTATTTGATGGGAAAATGTTTTACAGTGTACTCTGATCACAAGTGTCTTAGGTATATCTTCTCGCAAAAAGACCTAAACCTGAGATAGCGTCATTTTCTTGAGTTTTCCCAGGTCTATAACTTCAAGATAGTCTATACTCATGAGAAGGAGTTCTTCCGAAACCAAGGTTTCGACAATGTTACTAGGGATGTTACATTATACTACCCCTATAATAAAATCCCAATTCAGCTGAGTCAGCTTTTTTATGTGTTTTCTTCATGATTGATATGGATCACTTGATAACATAGGTATATGTATGGGCATATACTGAAATAGGGTTATCTGTTGATTTGATTATGTGTGGTTTATCCATGGTGGATTTTGTGATCTATAGAGGGTATCGAGGTCCCTACTGAGTATAGTTATACTCACCCCAACACAGGCTATGCCCGCGCCTTGTTGTGTTGGATATAGAAGACAGAAAACGCTGACTGAGGCTGAGAGTACCAGGACGTGACGGTACCTAGAGGTGGACCACAAGGAGAGTTGGTACACGGAGGAGTCCATCCCTTTAGGTAAGAACCCCGATGGATGAACTAGTAGCCATCTTCCCTTATCATTCAGTTGTATTGTATCACTTTTGTACTTGTAAATTCAAGTTGGTCTTGTATTCTGGCCCATTTTACTTCCAACTCTCTTTTATTATACAATTTTCTTGGTTTTTCATCCATCTATGTTCTTTCTTGTTTGTGTTCTTACAGGTTATAAAGGCAATGTCTTCCCAGTTTTAAGGAATTATGCATTTGGTGCAAGTCGCCATCCCCTGTCATATTGAAGGTGTGCTTGGGGTAGTCACTGCATAGGCATCAAGGACAGTTCATGACAAATTGGTATTTGAGGAGTTAGTTTTACCGCAGAACATATGACTCTGATATTTTTTGTGAAGCAATAGTGTCATGTTAAGTGAGTTTGAATTTCAGTTCATGGAGTCCAGTGTTGGTGCGGTGACTGACGTATCCATACACCAAGACCCTGAATTCTGATTTCAGACTCAGTGCACGAAAACACTGATTGCATGTGTGTTTTCAAAAGTTTTCTTCAAGTAAGATCACATGCTCACCTCACCAGGTATAACTTTTTTATCATAGAGCACTTGTTTCTTTTCAGAATTACTCCATGTAGATAGACGGGTAGAGTAATGAGATCTTTACGCACTGATAGCCCACCGAGAGACGAGGCCTCAGTGCAAGGCCCTCTTCTAGTAGAGGCACCATCGGCGGCACCAGCAATACATTTCTCCGTTGGGCCACCGATGCCACCAGCCCCAGCAGCATACGGTGCACACCACTTGGGTGAGTTGAACGAGTTCCCGCATCATAGGTCGCCCAAGTTCCTGTGAGAGATGGACCCCGCAGGTGGATGAGGATTGGCTGGAGGCCATGGTGAGACTTTTCCGACCGGTAGAGACCACATCCAATCTCATGGGGATTTTTTCTACCAACTTCTACAGACAGAAGTAGGTGGATCTTGATAATCCTGATTCACAATGATGTGATGCTTCTCTGGGTAGACATTGAGAACATGTTTCAGGTAGAATTTGTCCCATTTACTCTTCACATAGTGCACATACATGAGCTACTTCATCTGTAGCAGGGTAGCATCATTGTAGCTCATTACTGAGTGAGGTTCACAGACCTCTCATGCTACTCCACCGATATGGTGTGGGACCCATTATGCAGGGCCCATACCTTCAAGCAGGGACTCAGGTGGAAGATCAGGGTTTCTGTGATCTCACTCTACATGCCGATGCAGGCGGTGGTGTTAGAGACATCCCTCACTGTGGAGAGTTTCCATTCTGGGAAGCCTCTAGCAGTGAGATACACCGCCAGTCGACACATAGTAGAGTCTTCTGCACCTAGTAGCAGAAAAATTTCATAGAGGTCCAAGAGGAAGAGGCCAACAGGTAGACGACCACATTATTCAGAGTATTTTGTGCGGGGCACCTGAAGCGGAGACGAACATGCTAGGAGTGGACAGTGTTACCCATGCGGGAAGTAGGGTCACATGGCTCATGGGTATCTGAACTACCATTCGGATTATCAGCAGACAGTTAAAGGACCGCCCAGGCAGAGAAAGCGATTTGATCGAGGTGGTCTGCAGGGAGCAGGTGGATGTGGCAGAGGATCTAATCATGTAACTGGCAGTGTGTGATGATTTAAGATATTACCGCCACTACCAGGAGGTCCACCCTGACCGCAATGAGAAATTTGACAAGAGAGAGCTCAGCTCCATGTAGCTCAGACCTATGATCATGGTGCTCTGAAGATGATACGAGGTATGATCTGTGTCTACTCCACCATAGCTGCAGTAATTATAGACACATGTTCCAGTCATTCTTTTACTACCACTTCCCTCGTTCAGAGCTCGGAGATTCTGACGGATTCGTTGGCTCGGTCCTTTAGGCTAGAGACTCATACAGGAGAATATTCGACAATTACACACTGGTTCCGATAGTGTGAGCTTACTCTAAGAGGCGAGAGCTTCAGCTGGGATCTCCTAGTAGCGGCATCGAAGCATTACAACGTTATCTTGGGTATAAAATGGTTATCTATTGTCCATGCTTAGATTGGCTATATTATGCGCAAAGTTCAGTGTGCCTGCACGGATGGGACCAGGTTTACCTTCACTAGAAAGATGGGAGCCTTTGTAGCATAGGATAGACTTACCCAGAGGAGAGTGAAGCCGATCACTCGTCAGTAGGTAAGCCTTACCCTCAAAGATGTTGATGTGGAGAGTCTGATCTATCCTGTAGTGGTGGACCAGTATGCAGATGTTTTCCCTAATGGTGTAAAAAGTAAACCTCCTAAAATAGAGTTTGACTTTTACATTTACTTGTACCCCAGGATTACAACGATATCTATACCAGCATATCGGATTGCTCCCACGGAGCTTCATGAGCTGCATGTACAGATGGAGGACATCTAGGGAAGGGATTCATTCGGCCCAGTGTTTCTCCCTGGGCAGCTCTGATTCTGTTCATCAAGAAGGAGGATGAGAACATGAGGCTTTGTGTTGACTATCGGCGCCTGAACCAGGTGACTGTAAAGAACAAGTAACCACTCCTGAGGATTGAATAGCTCTTTGATCATCTAAAAGAAGTAGGTTGGATCTGAAATATATACCTGAGATAAGACTATCACCAACTCAGAGTTTGAGATAAGGATGTGAAGAAGACGACTTTCAAATGTCAATATGACCACTATGAGTTCTTGGATATTCCATTCGGTGTAACCAACACTCCAGTAGTGTTAATGGGACTCATGAACATGGTATTTTAGTCGTACCTTGATCGATTTGTAGTGGACTTCATTGACAACATTCTGATCTACTATACTACTGAGGAGGAGCATGTGTATCATTTGTGGGTAGTAAAGGACACACTCTGAGAGCACCAGATTTATGGTAAGATCTCGAAGATCCACTTATGGATTCGAGAGGTTCAGATTTTGGGACATGTCATATCGGAGGCTGGAGTTGCAGTGGGTCCAGTGAAGATTGAGGCGGTACATTCTTGGGATCCACCCTTGAGTGTGACAGTGGTATGGAGTTTCCTGGGTTTGGCTGGATAATACCTTAGATTTGTGCTAGATTTTTCCAAAGTTATAGCACCACTAGCAGGCATGAAGAATAAGGGAAAACCCTTTGTGTGGTTGAAGAGATTCCAACAGAGATTTTAGGAGCTGAGGCAAAGGCTGACTAGTGCCCCCATCATGAGGCTTGCAGAGGAAGGTGTAGGGTACATAGTCTACTACAACACATCCAGGACCAGACTCAGATGTGTCCTGATGCAGGAGTGAACAGTGATCGCATGTGGTTATTCACAACTAAGACAATATGAGCATAACTATGCTACCCATGACCTTGAGTTAGCAGTAGTGGTCTTCACCTTGAAGATGTGGCATCACTATTTGATGGGAAAATGTTTTACAGTATACTCTGATCACAAGTGTCTTAGGTATATCTTCTCGCAAAAAGACCTAAACCTGAGATAGCGTCATTTTCTTGAGTTTTCCTAGGTCTATAACTTCAAGACAGTCTATACTCATGAGGAGGGGTACATTGTTTCAGATGCACTAAGCAAGATATCTGGCATATAGGTTCCAGGCGAAGTGACGAATCACCTAGCTATATTGTAGATATCCTCTGTGGATGGAGATAAAGCATCATTCCTTTAGTCTCTTATAGTCACTCCCCAACTTCTTCAGTGAGTCATGGAGGCATAACGTGGGGATTCTGACTACGAGGAATGAAATGCACATATATCCACATGACAAGCACCAGATGGATTTTCTGAAGGAGGGGAGAAATTCATCCTCTTTAGAATACCTACCATGGTACCAATGGAACTTCAAGAGGATGTATTGAGGGAGTTACACACATCCACTCTATCGGTACATCCAGGAGTAGAGAAGATGTACCAAGACCACCACCAACAGCACTGGTGGACGGGAATGAAGAAAGTAGTTGCAGAGTTTTGATCTCGATGCCTCACTTTTCAGCATGTGAAGGAAGAGCGTTAGGTGCCAACAAAATTGTTTCAGACATTATAGGTTCTAGAGTGGAAGTGGGATCGATTATCCAAAGACTTTGTGACAAGACTTCCACAGAAATCTATAGGACATGACTCTATTTGGGTGACCATTGACCGACTTACCATGTCGGTCCACTTCATATGGATCAGAGAGCAGGTTTTAGTAGAGAGATTTGGATGCCTCTATGTGCAGTAGGTTGTGCGGCTACATGGAGTACCTTCGACGATTTTCTCCGATCGTGATGCACGTTTTACTTCCCGGCTATTGAAGTAGTTGTGGGAGGATTTAGGGATGCATCTTTGTTTGAGCACTACCTTACATCCTCAGATGGATGGCCAGACTGAGTGGACCATTCAAACCCATGAGGACATGATGCATGCTTGTGTCCTTGACATTGGTCATATCTGAGAGGATATCTTACCTTTTAGGGAGTTTGCATTCAACAAAATCTATCACTCCACCATAGGGATGGAACCATTTGAGGCATTATATGGGTGACCTTGCAGATCAACTTTGTGGTGGACTAACCCATAGGAGTCAGCACTAGTAGGACTAGAGATGGCATGGGCTACCATAGATAAGGTGAAAATCATCTAGTAGTGGATGAACACTACAAAAAGTAGGTAGATGTCATATGCTGATAGGAGACAGAGACCTCTGGAGTTCAAGGATTGTGACCATGTCTTTCTATGGGTCTCACCTCGATGTGGTTTGTAGAGATTTGGCTAGGGCGACAAGTTATCTTCGAGTTTCATTGGTCCTTTTTAGGTCCTCAACATAGTTGGCGGGGACACTGACCACATATCTATTCCACCTCAGTTGCACCAAGTGCATGACATCATCCATGTTTCCCAGCTCAGGAGATACGTTCATGACCCTTCTCACATCATCGACCATGGAGTGCTAGATGTCGACGATGGGGTGACTTTTATGGATGTTCCATTAGAGATTGAGTATTGATAGGATCAGGTCCTTCGTGGATGGTCGATAACTTTGGTGCACGTTCTCTAGCAACATGTGAACCTCTAGGAGAGGACATGGGAGTGGGAGGATCAGATGTGTGCTCAATACCCCCACTTGTTCCATTATTTTGAGATGTGGATTACGGGGACGTGAAGCCTATGGTGGGGAGAATGTATGGACCCGGAATATCCATGTATGTTTTTTAAATTTATGTGAATTTTATGAGTCTGTGATAATTGACGACGCGTAATTATGAGGCCCAGAGTTCTCAGAATGAATTTGTTAACTATATTTTGGGTACAATTAGTAAAAATGCGAGAATGTTTTTCTAACTTTCGAACTGGGGCTCAGAATTGAAATATGTGGCCCCCTTTGAACTCACAGCACCGGTATTCACTTAAGAAGACATTCACCTCTATGACAGTTGGACGAGATGGAAAGTTAGTTTTTGGGTTTTCCATGTGTGAATTAAATAAAAATAAATTTGTACGAGATTTTTATTCTTATTTTCAACACACATGTGGCTGTTGGGAGGTGGGGTCCACCGGAACTAATCCTCCAAGTGGAAGTTGAGGTGTGGGACCACCAGACCATAACATTTCATGAGAGGTTATGGTGGTGGGGGCCAACCAAAATATTACCTCACATGAGAGGTTATAGTGGTGGGGACCACCCGGGACTAAACCCCCCATTAATTGAGAGAAACTCTCAACCCCCCCTCATTAATGTGGAGGATCCACATGACTTCCTCCACATTAATTCTGCTAACACAAATTCCTTTAATTATGCCAAATTAGTTAATTGTATTGCCCCTTTTTAAATTAAGTAATAGCGTCATTGGAATTTAGGAAGGATCATAATAAATGAACCAACATAAATTCCATTATAGTTACCTACCTACCACCTTCTTCTATATATATGCAGCAGGGGAAGAGGATTTTGGTTGGCTTCACCAAGAGATGAAGCAATGGTAATGTGACGTGACACCCAACACCTGGTTGATTACTCTCTCCAAAAAAAAGCAATTCTTCAATAAAGAACGTGCTGCCCAACAATGAATGCCGACCTCCTTCAACCTTTTTCCTCAGAACTTCTTCCGACATGGGACGTCCTCATCTACGACGAACCGACACATGAGCTCGGGATTGAAGGTGTGTGGCAGATGTGACGAATAGCGAAAAATTCATCTTCTTCCCCGTGACTCCATCAACGTATCAACCCGAGGTATGGGGTATATTTGTGTTATAATAAATTCCATGAATTCTTTCCATTTTGGGAAAGAATCTTTGCGGAGGTCATAATGTTTTAAGTTCATTGATTTTCTTTCTTGTTGATCCAACAACGACCCGTCCATCATTCTTCTTTGCAATGTTCTAAAGAATGAAGGAAGGCGACGAAGGCAACGACACCGCTGCCCACGACCACCGCGGTGCTCCAACCTCCCGACCAAACCATCTGTGCACCCTAACTGTGCCGCACCACCACCAGACGAAATGGCCATGCACCACAGCCCGCGCCCCTGCTGGTAGAGACACCCCAATCGCACCGCCCGCCGGCCGCGCCACACCGGCCGCGCTGCCCCGACCATGCCGCCACGACCACACCCACCCAGCCTAGCCACCTTGGTCGTGCCGCCACCAGCTGAGCCACCCCAGCCACACTGCCCTCATCAACTGCACCTCTTGCGGCCCTCTGAGCCACCCCATGGCCTCGTTCCCTCACAGTACACTCCGCTAGCAAGCCGTCCTTGCGACTCTCTGCGGTCCCTCGCGACCTACTGGTCTAGACCCTACGGGCTGGGCTGAACCTAATGAACCGTTCTGAGCTAGACCGGGTTGGCACTGGCTGGATTGGGCCAGGTCGGACGACCGAGTCGGACCAGACCTGGGCCCACTCCATCCCTCTACATTCTTTTGGCCATATCATTGGAACTCGATGACCATTTGACGAACCGTCAGCTGCGCTGAAAGTCATGGAGTGAGACTATCCCTAGGAGTATACTACACAAGAGTTTTGGTTTGAGATGTGAAATGGTCAGGTTGAATCAAGCACGAATCCAGCCAGGCCCCATGGACTAAAAGGCTAATAACTCACAGACCAGACGTTCGTTTGACCTACTGTCTATTGCATTGAGACCTCTATGACGTGGAAGACCATTGAGATACTTCTTCGTGGGACTTCGTGACTATTGGAGTACCGACCAATAGCCCATGGATCCGATCCTCTTGGGAACGAGTGACCGTAGTATAGAGACCGAGTATTTGACTGAGACCTGACAACTGCTAACCGTTTCGACTCGGTGAGACTCGACAAGTCCAATGGGTAGCACATGGGTGTCATAGTAGACCCACTGTGTGGAGTGCCTTGGTGTCGCGATAGACCCATGGTACTCGATAAGAACATTACCTCAGCAGAATATGAGGGGGAGTGTGCTTGTTGATGCCGTAGACCTAGGGTGGGGAGCGTGCTTGGTGATGTAGAAGATCCATAGTACTCAACAGGTGGAGTACCTTAGCAGTCCATGTTTAGTGGGAAGAATGCTTGGTGTTGTTCTATGACCACTGCACTCGATAGAGGAGGAGTTCTCCAGTAGTCGGGGTTTCGACAATGTGGCTAGGGCTGTTACTTGATACTACCTCTAGAGTAAAATCCTAGTTGAGCTAAGTCAGTTTTTTTGTGTGTTTTTCTCATGATTGAGATGGATCACTTGATAACTTAGGTATATGTATGGGCATATGTTTTAGTTGGGTTATCTTTTTATCTCGTTTATTGGTTTATAAATGGTGGATTTTGTGAGTCATAGAGGGTCTCGGGGTCTCTACTGAGTATAATTATATTCACCCCTATAAGGACTTTTCATGCACCTTGTTTTGTTGGATGGAGACGACAAAAAACGCTGACTGAGGCTGAGAGTACAAGGATTGGATGGTACCTAGTGGTGGACCATACGACGAGTCAGTACACGGAGTAGATGATCAGGCATAGAGTGATGAGGAGGTGAATTGTACCTTCCCGTCAGGTAGGAACCCCAGAGTATGATCCAGTAGCAATCATCCCTTATCGTTCAGTTGTATTGTATCACTGTTGTAGTGTACATTCCAGTTGGTCTTGTATTCTGGACCCTTTTAATTTTCATCACCCTTTTTTTATACAGTTTACATGGTTTTTCATCCAACTGTGTGCTTTCATGTATGTGTGTTTATATGTAATAAAGGCAATTCCTTCTGAGTTTTATGTAATTACGCCTTTGGTGTTAGTCTCCATCCTATAGCCTATGGAATGTTTCCTTGGGGTTGTCACGACATAGGCCCTGGGGGACGGGTCATGACTTATCCATTTTAGGATGATACATCACATTAATGGTTATTTGGGTACCCAATAATTATTCAGCTGATCAATAAATATGATAATTGAAAGAAGGATATGGGTCAAATATTATCAAAAGTATAAATTTTTTCAATATTACAACTTCCTTAATGTGGGTCATATATATTTCATATATTATAGTGGATATCAAAATTTGAATGTAGTGGGATAACATTATGAGTTAATCTGGAATCAACCAAGTTAAAATATGATTTTTAATAGTTCATGATAAATAAAAAACTATTTATATAGTTATATGACTGCATTATATAACATGTATATGTAAAAAATACAGCATTGAATCTCAGGATTTATTCTCTCCCTTAAAATCCAATCCAAATATGTATTTTTTTTTTAAAAAAACTCATCAACATATTTATAAAATTTCACCAAAAAAATTGATTCTTAGAAGCTTTTAATTCTTGTGTATTCTTAGGTGAAATACCATTATTAATGGTGGTAATCATAATTGTGTTTTCCAGGATAAAACTGTTAAATAGAAATAAAACCCAGAATACTAAATATAGTGTTTTGATCTATATTCCATCCAATAATAGTCTCACTTACATTATGTGTTGATGTTATGGTAATGAAACCTGAATTTTATTTTTGAGCATCCATTACTAGTTAAATCATTTCAAGAATAAATTTCACCCAATGAAAACATAAAACTATGTTTTGGTCCTTTTAATCCAAATTCATATCATCTACAAAACTAAAAAATATCCATTGGTCATGATATTTTTTGGGGTAATTGAGTGTAATTCAATCAACATAAAACATTTAACACAATAGTTTCTATTCCATATGACCTAGAAAATTCAATGTCGGACATTTAGAGATCTTCCATCCATCATAATTGTATTAGGATTCAATATATTTTTGAGAATTATTTTTCCCAAATTAATCTTATGTGAACAATGATAGTTTCACAACAATTTGATAAGGATTCTATGTTATCAAAGCATTTGAAATGAATGTGAATTCCAAATAATTTGCCAGATAATTATTTTAATGAATCAATATTTACCAATATGAATAAGCTATGAAACAATCTACATTCATGAGAACACAACCAAAATCTAGATTGAGATGAAACACAATCAAGCACATGACCTTGTACCAGTACATGAAAAGATGAATTCCTAAAACATTCATGTGTAAAATTAAGATTCAAAAGGTATTGTTAATAATACTCACTCTAATAGGATAGTGTCTCATTTATGTTATGTATTGTTATAAGAAAAGTGAGTTGTATGAAATCTGGAATGTTGCAACAATATTAACCTGCTGTAGCCAGAATTCTATTATTATGAAAAAAAATTCTTTTTATTGATAATAGAAAAATATATATCATTTCAAGTTCTATTGGTACACCATTATGATAAATTATTTCACTATATGTGAAAAAATCTTTTGTCCAAAAGTCAATTTTTTTTAATTTTTCATATAATAACACATTACACAAAAGTAATAATAAAATATACAAATGTTCATCATGTTTTTTCAATGATGTATAATACATCCAAATGTAATCTATAAATACCACAACATAAGTGACTAGATACCATTGAATGTTATGATTAATTAGGGAAATTAAAACAATTGTTACATTTTTGGGAACAAATTTAATGACAAAATATTCACAATGACTATAATTATATCAGAAATAAATCATTGTACTGTCCACTTTCATAATATAGAGTTGGTAAAAACTAACGAATAGATCAATTTTTGAAGAACCCTTTGGTCACGATAAGATGATAAAATGCTTACTTGTTCGTAGAATATGATATATATTTTTTATATCATCCTAATTTATATTACTATAATCAATGAAGAGTCATAATAAACTATCCACCATCTTGATAAATGGAACTGAGCTACCGAAGAAGACATAATAAGTCTTATGAAACTTTTACATTCTAATTCATATAACTTCATATTCAACTCCATTAATTCTATTAGGTTCTTTATAAATGAATGATATGAAAATGGATATGTTCAATGAAGGATATCAATTTAATAATACGCATCCATTATTACTGAAATACAGGTGTAATATCTAAGATGTGTATTAGAATATGGATCTATAATTGTAGTAATATATATTGTCTAAATTATTTTATTATGTTACAATGTGCCTTCTAATAATTGTTATTGAGTATTTTTTATAATTTTTGTTAATTATTTTTCTTTTATATTTTTCACATTCCAGTATCCTATAAAAGGATGCATCATCCAATCAGAGGATGTAAAATTTAATAATTACGTATAATAACTGATATGAGCCTCAAATTAATTTAAATAATCTATTGAAATTTTTCTATCAAATAAATTCTTATCCAAACAAGAAATTTTCCCAAACAACTTGAGTCCATTTATTTTCATAGAACAAGCTACATAGTTAAAATCTATGCACTATTTATGCTCAATATGTGTCTATATACTAATGATATAATGAATCATTTAAGTGAAAAAATCCATTTTTTCAATTTCATTTTATATATTCATATTATTGCATACGATTATTGAACAGAACATGCATCAGGGTAGGTTTATGTAAACTATTACCTCATATAGTTGGAGGAAATTTATTGAATTCATGATCATATTCTCTAAAACATAAAAATACATAACCATTCAGCCCTATTCCATGCTTCTCTGATGTGGTTATATTGGTTGAGGAGATGGTGTGTTCTATGAATAACCATGGTCACCTCGATTTTGAGGATTAGATTTTTTCTGAAGTGATCATCTAGTATATGTATAATATGATTGAGACACATGAGATAAATTTATAGTAGAAAAAATTACAGTGCTATAAAAATAACAAATGATATGTCTGGGGATATTTAGACTACGTCATTCAATAAGTGTTATCATACAATACATCTACAATTGATCTAAAAAACCATATCAGACATATCATGTCATAGTATTGGTTCAATAATATATATTGATTGATAAAATGGTTTTATTCTAAAACATTCAACCACCTTTAACATAGGTGTCACTCTTCTATTTTTTCTCAGTATCAATGTTCCTAACCATTCCAATGGAGAAAAATATAATTCCCCTAGTCTGTATTCTTGTGATATTTTTTTCATCAACATTTAATCTATTAAAAATTGTAGTATAAATAAAGAATATATATTAAAAATACCATTAAATGAATTTTTTCATTGCACATGACCAATGATTCATGCATTCAATCATTAACTTTCAACTACTTCTATAGAAAAAACAATTTGTTCTGTAAATGAAGCCACAAATTTATTCACTGATAGATTGTGTTTTTTATGGAAGAAAAATTCTATCATCCTTGCTTTTGTGAACTTATTGGGGTTCAATTGTTTACTATATAATTCCTCAAAGTTCTCCCATGTATGAATGTGGTTGAATTTAACTTGTAAATCCAAATTTTACCATTGGGATGAAATATTTTAGGGAATGTAGAATATTATCATGGCCTATAGATTAACCAGGGTTGAAATGAAATGAAAGATTCTATTTATTCTATTTGTATGTGTCATTACCATTTCAGGTTCTTATTACCATTGAAATAATTATGCATAATGTTTCATAAATATCATAGAATTATATGCTTACCTGGGTTAATTATTTAAATTTCCCTTATCAACATCATGATCTGTTATATGAACATGTTTTTGGTTCACCTATGTCTTGGGAGATAATATATTTTCTGATACCACTCCCTATTGGTTTCTAAATTGTATAAATTTATCCATTTTTTTAGACTAAGAAAAAAATTGCATAATAATAACTCAATAGAAATAAAATGTTTATAATTTTCAAAATAATTAATATAAAATATAATAATAAAAAATTAAAAAAAATCAAACAAAACAAATAAAATGTTGTTTGTTTCCGAAGATTCTTTATCAATGCATTATATGATACACTCATTATCAAAAACATTTATGATTTTATGAAAAAACACCATGCAGGTATTCGGAATACTTTCTTAGTCATTACAACATAGTAGCATGATCTTTATTCTAAAATTTTTTACAAAAATAATTATGATATATATGTTGTACATTGAAAATTAATATCGCACTATAACCATCCAAAAACAATGGATAAAACTATTATTGTATCATTTCTGACATCTCGACCATAATCATTGGCATCTAATGATATGAGGTCGTACAAAAATTAAGTGATTTCATCAAGACAGAAAATACAAGAAATAAATACCAATGCCATATCTTTATATTAGCGGTCTATTTTCCATTTTATAATCATTAACATTAAATAAAAAGACAACAAAAACAACTATATTATTTATGATGTGTAAATGATACATTAGATGTGAAAAAATAGAAAATAATATTATACCAGAAGATGAATGATAATAATGGAGAAAAAATAATGTCAATGAATTTTCACATGGTGAAATAATGACGTTGAATCCCTCCAACTAATTTATTAGTCAAAATATAAAATCAACCACCATCACGATAATGAATCATCATATTTGTCATCTAGTGAAATAATAGAATATTCCTTTTCATGTTTCATGAAGAAAAACATATCCATACTCACTAATGAAAATTTTCATTTATTGAGTAATCATTAATTGCATGATTTCCTGAATATTCCTCATAAGTAATTCTACTAGGAATATAATGTGGTATTTCCTAGTTAAATATATATTATATAACAATGATAGGAAACGTGAAAATAGATTACAAATTTGAATATATCTATAATTAAATAATAATTAATACACTAATACCACTTATAATAGCCAACCATATACATTCATTGTTACACACATGTATACTTAATGAAAATAACAATACAAATGAGATATGATTTTTTGTTCTCCAATATTATATTTGGTTATATACCTTCATGCCTCAAATTTGACATCATGAACCAATTTTATATCAATAAGACCCCAAAAAATTCAAATATGAACACAGTACTACCACACGTTATATTTTTTCATATTCATTTCATTTTAAATAAATAAATTAATTATTTTTAAACCATAATGTAAAAATATATTAGGTATTAAACCAAAACCATAATATAAAACCATAATTCAAAGGGGTTTTCTAAAATATATTCAAATAATTTTGATTTTCAAAAATAGGAAATTCCATTATGAAATCATAAAAGGTTTTATTTTTTATAAATGGTAAAATAGAAATAACTATGTAAATTTAAGATATTATCTATTGTAGATGACAGAGAAGACATATAACAATTAATGTATAACAAAAATTATAAACAAAACTATGAAAAATCTAGATCCAGTCACCACAGTCATTTCTATAAATATATACATTCATGATATCATAATAACACATAATAAACCATGAATCAATCGATAATAATATGTATTACATTCCACTTAGAAGGTGATAATTTGATCAAATGATAATTAAAGAATAAAGACATGTACAATAAATTTTGAATATTTGACACATATATACCAATATAGATAGTCTAATGAATCAATGTTAACCATGAATAACATTTAGGAGAGGATTGTAGTTCTTGTTTCTTTCTAGGGAGGTAAAAATTAGGGTTTTATGGGTGGCTAAAATCACGTTAGAAATTTATGATATCATTAAATGTAAAAAAATATTAATTTCACATAATTAAGGAAACATTTCACATAGAACTACTTTAGTATTATGACATCATTCATTTGTTTTATTCTCTTTGAAAACCGATGTTCCAACGCTTTTGTTTCCATAGTTTTTACAATATTTGTTTATCCTAGGCAAAAACATGATTTTGAGAAATTGTCTATTATCATTGCACACCCTCTGGTCCTCTTATTCCAATCACATGGTTTCATTTATGAGGTCACCCATTTTCTAATAACCGTTATCTTATTGAGATCCATTATAATCACATCCAGAACACCAACAAAAATCCTAGAGACTCTTTAAAATCTAAACATGAATTATATAAAATAAAAAAATAAAAAAATAGTATAATTCAAAAAGATGTTGGTGTTACACATATTAACCTCCTATAATGTCTTGGAAATATCATTATTCACAAATAATACAAAACTACATATACGATTGTGAATAATTTATGTCAAACAAAATCATTATCATCATGAATCCTGAATTTCAATTATCTTATTATGACTAAAAGTGGTTTCATCAATTATGACATTCATATAATGAATTTTAATATTTGTTTTATTTTATATTAATAAATATATAAATATATATACATATTGAGATATATCTATATGATGATTATATTGAAATATACCTATATCTTAATTGAAAAAAATTATTTTCAGTTTTTACTATATAATAATACATAAATGTCATATACGTTAACGAACATCAATATATTATTATTCAAATTTTGTTAATAAGGATATGTTATTAAAATATAAAAATTATAAATTGAAATCTTATATTTTGCCTTGTATAATTTATGAGTCATGTTATACATTATATTATAATATTATATCATATTCTATAACCATGTTGTTTTTATAATCCTTTTCTGGTAATAAAATCCCTAATCAAAGATAATTCCTCAAAACTATAAGTATATTTATGGGAATATATATTATTGATTAATAGATTTATAAAAAATCTCATGTGAATTGTCATTAATGAAAAAAAAATATTATCCTCACGGTTGTTGTTTTTTATCCAGGGTAGTACATTTTTTTATGAACCATTTTTATTTTAAATTCCATCATTAAATGTCTTGTATACTTATGGTGGTCATTTTAAATGTTGTTTTGAAATATATATGTCAATTTTTATTGTTTTATTGCAATTTATATTGAATATCATGCATTTAAATACTCAACAATGATAATAGTGATCTTTATGTATAAAATTCTGAAACAAAAAATGTGAGCCAATTAATACCCTAAATAAATGATGACAACAATAAAATCCATGATTTTTATGTTGGATGAAAAATTATACTAAACCATATAAAAATTTTATATTTAACACAATCCCATATTTACAAGAATAGTGTTTAATACCATCTTAATAGTGAGAAATAACATTCAAGACATTGTAATAAAATATTTTATTTGAATTGAATCTAACTCCAATGATTAATTGATACCGAGTAAAATTATATATTATGATAAAGATGATCGGTAATGCTTTAAGTAAATGGTTTTTAATCCTTTTTGATGATGTAAAACAATATATGGTTTACATGATTTTCATTATGAAATTATATCTCTTCTAAATTTATCTTGATCATGTTATATTTCATTTTTTCCATTTTAAGTGACATAAAAATAAAATTATCACTATATAATATAGTAATAAAGAATTTAGATCCATCACTCATAAAAAAATTTAATTGTTATATTGAACATTTAATTTGAAATCATTCATTAAATATCCACTCAAAAATATATAAAAAATATTCCATGTATGATTTAATAGATATTAATTTCCTTTAAATTAAATTAAATAAGGGTATTTAAATTCAAAATGTACTACCTTAATTTTAATACATCATGAAATTATATATATGAAACATTATAAATGTTACCACAAGGGTGTGAAATCCAAACATTCAATAAGTTTAATTATATATGTCCCTGTCTAACCAATGTAATTTGATAATGAAAACCATTAGCATCTGTTAGAGGGAAATATTATTTTTCAAAATAAATCCATGGAAATTTAGAAAATGATTAAAAATTAATCATTCATTACAACTTATAATTTTATTATTTTCATCATTTATTCTCTTATATTCTAATTTAGAACCAAAATTTATAATAATTTTTTGGTTTTTCACAAATGACACAAAAACATCACATTTAAAAAGTTAATATATTTTAGACTGTTTAAAATCATACAATTTATCTTTTTTTCTATAATGAATTCATTTATTTGTTCCCCATAAATAATATCATGGTACATGTAATATGAATACATGTTTAATGGGTTGTTGAGGACCAACTTATCATAACTAACGTTTAAGAAGCCAATTTAATGTACATGATAAATCATCACTAAACTAAAAAATGTTGTAAGATAATAAATATAAATAAGAACACCAAAAATAAAATGTGATCAATCATTTCTACTTATGATTTATTAGTATCAATGGAAATCACCATGATACGTCCAAAGGAATAACTTCCCGATATTTAGTACTCCATATTTTTAATGAGAGGATCCATGAATTAAAAAGGTGCTCTAATATCATAAATTTAATTATAGATGTAAAACCATATTGGTGAAATATTTGGCTCTATATTTTCATAATGACATATTTTAAAATATTATTATTTAATAGATTATATTGTATCTATTTATTTAATTATGGTATTTGGGAGTCTGCATCCAAAAAATGGAGGCTTACATACATTACCTATAACTTATCCCCATTCGGGGTTTTAAAAAATTGAATATTTGTAATAACATTTAATTATTTAAGAAATAATTAATTATTGAATACATAAAATGTAAAATATTTTAATATTAATGGTCACCCAATCCGTTTTCACATATAATTACATGATTTTTATCATAAATATTCAATATACATCACCATAATTATGTGAATCGTAGGGTATTTGGTAGACTACATTAATAATATTACAAAAAGAATATAAAATATAAATCCATTTTATAAAATCCATATTAATCTCTAAAACCACTTTGAGAACATGATGCTCCATAGGATAACAAGATTAATTATAAAAAATGGGTGATATAAGAAGCCTTATATGGGAATAAATATGATAATGATGCATAACATGGTACTCAAAAAACATAAAAAATTTCCATAATAGAGAAGTATTTTGTATAAACAAATGGTCTCAAATAAAAATGAATATTCTATCATATTTTCAGGGAAATGTAGGAAACTAAAATCAATATAAAAATGAAAATGTAATATTCCATGGAAAACATCCAAGACACCATTATATGGTTGGTATAGTCTCAATGTCTATAATATTTATTACCTAATCCCATACATTATATCTCATTGTAAAAATACTACCCAATGCAATTGAAAACTATCTGGGATCACCCATTATAATGTGTATATAATTTTTTGTTCCATATATGTAAACAAATAATAATATGTAATCATAATAATTAAACATTGAATGAAACTAGTTAAATAATCACTCCTCATATAATATTAACAAGTAATTTAATAAAAAAATATAATGAGAATAAGGGATTAAATATTTTATAGTTACATATATTATTACAATACAATGGGACACATAAAATAATCTTCATTTGTAAATAACTTCAAGTTAAATGGTAAATAATTTGAATAGATATAAACTATTAAAATGGTTCCCTAATGAACAAGTTAAATACCACTAGAGAAATCATTATCAAGGAAATATAATTTTAAACCACTATAAAAATAGAGTGGTTATAATTATAATATTTTTTTATTCATTCAATTCATGAATTTGAATAAATATAGTATGTGATGGATACATAAAAATATACAGGGACAGATAAGTCCCCCTGGATGAAGTCTAATATTAAGCATATAATTTGAGAAATTAATATATGAAATGAATTATCTTATCAATAAAGGATATTAAAATCTAGGTATCCATGAATGACAAATATGTAATAAATTTAGTAGTATTCCATAATTCCAAATGTAGAAACAATATGAGTGAAGGAGGGAAATGTCATAACCTCGGTAAAAAAAAATTGTTTGGTAAAATCCCATAGATTATATTGAGAATTGTTTAGTATATTAAATTAATATACTACATAATCTAATTAAAGTAATTAATTTCCCAATTAAAAAACATTTCTATATATTTTTTATTTGTTAAATTTTAATTTTTTTTATTTTTATCCATTTCAATGATATATAATTATTAATTTTCCTTTTCCGATAACTTTTGTTTCATGGAATATGTGTCAAATAAATTGTGTATATTTTTTTATGCTCTTATAAAATTATAATAAAAATATAAAAGTGAAATAAAATGATATTAATTTCCTTGCATAAATATTAGTTTTCCCATATTTTCATTTCTTTTCATAAATAGGGATGTTTATCTTTAAAAAATGAAAACATTATTGGGTTATTTTGTTTATGATATTTTACTTACCATCATGAAGTAGTTTTGTCATTCAATATGTTGAAACCACAAAAATTCCACACTATGAAATTACATATTATATAATTTTTATAATAGAATTAAGAAATTATAATAATTTTGAGAATACCATTGAAATAATTATTGAAAAACAAATTATGTCATTCATGGAGGCATTAGAACACCATATTATAAACAATGATATAATTTTTATAAAAAATGAATGGAGGGTATGATATTTATATTCCAAAATAATAATATCATAAAGATATATTTATGATACATATGTTAAAATTTTTATGTTGATAGAAAGCATATGGGTGTATTAGAATTAGAATAAAATTTAATGATATTTAATGTGAATCATACATCTTCCTCTAGTTAGAATCTCTTAGGAAATATATTAAGGCTTATTTTAATGGTCATTTGGAGATAAGAACTACACAATAAATTTTGGAGAAAAATGGGAAGTTAATTAAAATAAAATTTTTGATCATAATTTTGTAGGTTCTCAGAGAGAAAGGGGTGGTGGGTGGTCATATTTATATAGGAAACATTTGGGTGTTTGGAATATTATAATCATTTGTTCATTATTTTGGATCTAAACAACCATTATTATTAATTCATGTAACTGTATAAATAATACTATATTTTTTTTAAAATGAGGTTTCTTATATGAACCATGACTCAGATTTTCAGTAATTTACCTTCTAATTTCAAATATCCTATTTGGACATATTTCAATATACTTCATAATTTAATAATTTTAAAAAAAATTAATCTTCTGAATATTTCAATGTCTCCATTCTAAAAATTAAATATATTTTTAAAAAATATAATTATAAATTTGATAAATTATATTTTTCAATAAAATCCTATTTTCTTTAAAAACTAAAAATTATTATATTAATAACACTATTAACACCCTTTGAAAAATAATTTATGATATCATAATGTTATATTATCATTATAATAAAACAAAATATGATTTTATACTCCCATTTTAAGAAATAAAAACTATTACAAATCATTATATTTCCTATTTAATTAAAATAAAATCATAATATTTTAGAAATATAGTAATAGATATTTTATTTATTTAAAATCATTTATTTACTTGTAAATAATTCATATTCTCATTTGATAAGGTGAATATATTGTATTTAAAATTTATAAAGTTGATGATACTATTTTAATTATTATTTTACTACCAATAACTGTCATATTAAAATTCATATGGTCAAATTACCATTCAAATTGAAACATTAATATTTTAATAGTCATATTCTTAATAGTCATGTGGGTTACCAATTTTCAATAAAGAAGTAAAATTTCATTCATTTTTCTCCCACTTATTTTTTCTCTCAATTTTATATATATATATAATTAAACTAAATATTCTTACTGTATTACGAATATTATATTAAAATTTTAACGTGTTTTTCTTGAATGTATTTTTTAGGGATCAATAATTTAAATATTTTCTAATGAATGTTATAATAATTTAAATATTTTATCAAATTATAATAATTTCAATCATAATATTTTGTTTTCTATAATTGTAATATTAGTTTTAATATAAAATATTGTGTTAGTACCATAATGTGGTGCATGTACCATATAATACATGACATAATATAACATAATTATATTGAAAAAAAATATTCCATGGATAAAATTATATGTCATTACATTATTCCCCCTTTAAGAAAGTTTTCCCTCAATTATTTATATTATATAATTATCAGAAAACATTAGTGGGTGATTCAACTTCATGTCTTCCTTCGGTTCCCAAGTATCATCTTCTTACTTATAGTTTCTCTATGTTAAATTGACTAGAAGAGTTTTCTAGTCAAAACTAACATTGTCTCTATAGTCCAAGATATTCATAGACTACTTTTCCAAATAGAGGAAACATTACAGCCCTACCACACATTATTTAGGTAAATGTGAGTGATTTATATGTTCATACCCAATAGTGATATGTGGATATCATCATATACCAATCTTCAAATATTTTGTAACTCTATTCAAGAGAGATATGTGGGAAGAAATTTATTCTCTAAACCCAATATCCTAGTTTTATTTATGATTATAATCAAACTCTTTTGCTTATGTTGATTAGACCTAATGTTTCACTAATTTGTCTTGACCTATTATATAATTTCTTAGAAAGGTTTATGTCCCAGAATTATTAATTAAAAATCTCATTATTTTCATGATGTTTTTCAACATTTCATCTCTTATATGTCTTTATATAATAAAAAAATTTATTATTGAGAAGAAACTATTATTGTATGGGAACTTGACTAGATAAAGATTCTAAACCAATCCTCTGTTTATGATCATCTTGAATTATTTCAACATGAATTCCATTGTCTAGATAATCAATTCAGTATCCTATTAGATATGTGTTGATTAATTATACAAAATCTCATATTGGTTTTTAGAGAATATGGTTTGATTTTATAGAACATATATGTAAATATCATATCTGGATCAAATAATATATAAAATGGTGTTTCAAACCCCCTCAAAAATTCTATGATGTATATCATTCAGAACTTATTGAGTGAGATTCCTTCATGAGTAAATATTAAATGAGAATTTATTGAAGATAGTCCACCATAAACCATATATACTTATTTTTTACTCATTTCTTCATAATACCATTGACAGTGTCAATTGATGTTTTTTCTTATTTCCATAAATGTATAGGAAAGGGATGCATCATTCCCTTTTATATTTTCATATAGTCATTAACATGATTATGTACCATGAACATTGATGTATATTATGTTACATTATTCCTCATATTGTCCTACCAAGAGTGATCACATAGAACTCGATAAATCATCAAAGTCCCTATATAGATAAAGATGGATAAAATATTTGAATCACTTATTAACACATTATTTAACTCAAAATTTGTTAGTAAACATAATAATTTCTCAGATCATGCCACTAAATCTTCATTTATTTTGAAATTAGTGGATCTTCTATTTCTTATAACTTTTTTCTTCTATAAAATTTCTATATCATATTTTTGATAATTACATTAAATATCATGAAGTGTACATTTAGTAGTAATTATATAATGGAATTATGATTTTCCTTCTATTATGATGGAAATTTCTATCTTCTATAACTCTACAAATGCATGATCCCTCCCAATTATTATCAATGATATGTATGGGGGATCCTTTCATCTTTTGGACACTGCTACATTATTTACCACAGAAAGTAGTGGATCGAGTAGTCGTTATCATTCATAAGTAGTTTCCATAATCAATTTTTTATATTAATTTAATTCTATGCGAATATATATATGAGTCCGTTATTATTTGTATATATTTCAGGCATCTCAACTTAGAGATAATGGAAATAGTTTTTCATCAAAAATATCACTCCATCTAACTCGAGATCATGTGTTGGAAATTTATTCTAATGGAAATTCAAATTTATGGAGGAATATAAAATCAGTATATTATATTACCATTTTACATTTCCAATTAATTTTTTGAAGCATCTCCATATACAATTAAATATTTTTTACATTACAGTATCATGAAGACTCGTGTTGTGATGAAACCATTTCCAACCCATTAAAATGATGTTAATACTTATTTTTATAGAAAATCGTCCCATTATTCTATGTTATCACTGTAAGTGGGTTTTATAATCATGAAATGTTTCTCAAAGATAATTTTATAATATCCATCTTGTCCCATGAAACATCAAGACTAGTTTATAGATGTTGTTTTAGAAAACTACTCAATCAACATTGAATTAAAATGGTCTACATATATCTATTCGCTGGTGATAATATTCCCCAATTATATTACTATATCCTTTATTTACTAACAATTATAGAAACTTACTTATATATTAAACTTTTATAATGTCATTCGAATTGTATTAAAATTTTCCACATGAAACTCCATTCATTTTGAGTATATAGAAATATCATAAATATTTAGTACCAAAATACAACAAGATGAATTATAAAGGAACTATTCAATATGTACATAAATTTTAATATATATTTAGAGAGTCTGATAGAAACCATCATAAAATAATAGTGTACCAACATTTATTGAAAATAGTTCATGGGAATATTTTTCTACATCAACATTAAATGGTGATTTCTAGACTGATGTTCCACCTTAAAAAAATATTGGAACCCATTTTGTTGAATGAATATGGAGTATATCTATGGAAGGGGATACTAGCTCTTTATCATCATTATATTTAGTTTATAACTATCAATGTGCAGAAATATTGACTCATCCTTACTCTTGATGAAGATAACTAGTGAACCTCATGGTGAAGTACAAGGCTGTATGAAAAGTTTATATAAATTCTCTTGTAACATCATCTTCAATTTTCAAAAATCAATAATGTCCATTCTCTTGGGAGTCAGTGGATATTAGAATATATTTATATGTAATGAATATTTCAAATTCAACCAATTAGACTACAGGAGGATGAGCTTACTCTTAAAGTAATACATCATAATAATCTTAGAAAATGGACATGACATTGACCATGGTTATCCACATTACCTAAATAATTTATCCCTAACATGCTTCCTAATAACGTAATAATATACATACATTAGATAATTATTTGAATATATATTCATCCACCTCCTTCAAACTGTATATAAAAGTAGGATGACATAGGATGTGATGAGTGTTCTTCCTCTCCCAACAGTTCATATATAATTTATATTTGGATGACCAATCCATGGATAATATAGCATCACCACTACTAATAGATGTTAGATGTTATTTTCTATAAGATTCAATGCTAAAAAGATTTATAGGGTTGAGTTAAATTCTTGATATTAAATAATTTCTCCATTTTATTCTCAAGGAAATTTCATACCCTATAATATGTTGTAGTTATCAAATAGTTATACAAAACATAAATTATATTAAATGTTTTGTTAAACTAGAAAAAAATTTCCATTCATTGTTATCATAAAAATCCCCAACTTATTTTTTGGATCCATCATTATTGAAGTGATAACATATTCCATTTCATATAATTTAATCAGTGGAGGTAGATATCATTAATTATCTTTCAAAACCATTTTCATAGGGGATTGGATGTACATGTTACTAATATTTTAAATGTTATATCATAGGTCGCACAGTAATCTAAAACCTTTTTTACTCTATCTAATTAGTATAATTCATTATCTCCCAAAAGTATTTATTATCATTGTGCCATTTTTTTCATATTCTTATAATATCTTACTTCAATAATAATGTTTTAGGTTTAATTGGTACCAATTTATTCATTTTGAAATGTTGGGTGTTATTTTCTCTATGATATTTATTTATATAACGATCTTATGAAAATTCGTTATTTTGATTTAAATTTGTAATCATACAACACTTATTAGGGTCCTTTATTAGTATCATCACCTTGAGGATACAATGAAAAATATCATTTTAGTCTTCAATGTCTCAAATATCTAAGTCATTTCATTGACTCGTATTTCACAAAATTAATTAATTTTTCACTAAAACTATAGTATTGATGAAGAAGACCATGGCATAAAATTTAATACTGTTAATGTGTTTCTCGTATTTCCGAATAGTTTCATATTATTTTTTTGTCTTTCTATGGAACACAATTTATATTTTAGAATGTAGTGTTCCAGGAATATTTTTAATATAAAACATTTTCCGAAGTCACCCACCTTCCATGGAATCAATATTGACTTTTTCCTCATTATTCTTGATTAGTTTTTATCATAGATGAACTTCCCCCACTATGTGATAAATATCCATTTTGATATTATCTTATTATAATAATTGGAGTTTCTAGAATATCTACAAAATTGATCTAATCAATTTTTTTAATTATGATTGGGTGATATGGTGTAATAAATATATTATTCCTTTGAATCATAAAGGATTTGAATACTACATTGACATTATTAGGAGAAGGAGGTATTTCTAAAAGAATTAATGTATTACATATTTCATGATTTGGATGATATTTATATTCTATGATTTTTCATTATCTCTATCCCATTAGGAAATACATATCACTAACATAAACATGAAATTTAATTTCACAATGATTTATGGAATGGTTCTTCCAATTTTAAATAATTAACTAATATTATTAAATGGATGTAATTTGTCCTGAAAAAAATTATTTAAAAAGGGTGACTTTGTACATTGAATGAATATCATATATCTGACTCAATATACCTATCTTATTAGTGTTTAGGATTAAATCTTGGTCACCTATGGTAATTTTTCTATTACGTTTTCAAACCTAATAACATATTAATGTCCTTCATAGTGTCTGATATAGTGTTTTGAAATTAAAAAAGAATATATTACCAGAGTGTTAAACCAGGTATCCTATATTGACATTTTATCTTGCACAAGGATATGATTATTTCAAAAGTTATTGAATCTCTTTTTTGGTTATTAACACTATGTAAAATAGTTGTATAGCCACATGAACATAAATTATCCATTTATGAATATAATTTCTTGGAACCCCCTCACTCTATAGTTCAACAATATATCAATATATTTTCCATCACATAGATATATTCCAAAGGTTCTCACTAAATAGAACTGATCGTAGTCCATAAAAATTTATTATCCATTATATGATGCCAACTATATTAAACAATTCCATTCAAGAATATTATTACATTATTTTAAACATAAATATCCAACAAACAAAACCAAGATACCATTAATCCAATTGTATTTAGAATAGATGGATCATAATACATCAAAATGAAACTATAATAGAAAGACATCATATTAATCTTTATAATGTGACCATATAGTTATGCGATCTCAAAAAAATAATATTAGATAAAATGGGGATAACATAAAAAAAATTGGGGATCTAAAAAACATAATAATGGAATAAATATGATAATTAATCATAACAGGTGAGTAAAAAAAATAACATCATATTAACAAATGAAGTAAAGTGATAAAAAATGTAGGAGAATAAAATAAGAATAACGATGACATAAGATCTTGTAATTATTGAAATGTGGTATCAATATAAAACATGACATACTAATAAGTCAAGGATAATTTGATAAGAAAATATGAAATGGTGGATATAGTAACATTTTTTACTAGGTTCGATTATTAATAACATATATAAAATCTCATGAGAAAAAACATATTACCTAATGAATTGGATTGTAATTTGGGAACATTAAAATAACATTAAAATAAATATTTTTTATTAAATGGATAACAACCATTGGGAATAAACATATAAATTACTCGTATAATGAAATGGGATGCATAATCATATTTGATATCAAAATAATATAATAATTTATAACAATTTTATATATAATTTGTGATTACATATTTGGTAGTATCATATATGTATTCAAAATAGTAGGTCTAAAATTAATGTTTTTATTTGGAATAAATAATATATAAAAGGGTAGGGATTTTAGTATTGAAATGAACATTAAATATTGGGTTTTATGTAATTGGTTAATGAATTTTAGACAAATAGTATACATGAAATATTATTTTAAACCATTTATATATGATAATTGTTATACAAAAATAATATTCTTATATTTAATGAAATCATTAATAGAATTAATTTCATTAAGTTACTTTTACATTAATAGATTATGGGATTGAGAAGATCCCATTAATTGGGATTTTTTAAGAAGGAATTTGATAAATGAACATAAAAATGTATCATCACATCAATTAATGGTTGGATAGGTGATATAAAAATATGTATGTGATATATATATAGAATTTAAATTCATTCTATAACAAAAATTATGGATATAATTTGTGTCATAGTGACAATGTTCTTAACCCTATGAAAAGGGGTGGTTTAGAGTGATCTCATACAATACATTCATGGATCATGCTACACATGTTTTTAATGTCCAAAATAATGAAATTAAATTTTCATAATTAATTTATTAAGAACATTTTACACATATATATTATTTATTATGATTTTATTATATTTATTTATACACTGCTTAGTGATGTAAAATGTTTAATTTATATTTTCTTAGAATGGTTATTTCTTGATTCCATGGATGGCTCACTTGTGGGTACATTGTGTGATATTTTTAAAATGAGAGTATAATGGTAGAATTGAAATGAAATGAAATTTATTTCAATTTAGAAGTTATAATGGCCCCAAATATATTTTAGTGTTCTATCAGAGCTATGATCAAGAAACAAAAACATATAAATTATGTGGTTTATTCATTTTCATGGTTATAAAAACCATCAAAAACTAGTTAAATTTTATTTAATATTATTTATTTATATTTAAAAACATTAAATAAATTTTAATATCCATAATTTCAATTTAATTAACCATTATTATATTTTTATGATTTTCATTGAATGTGGTAAAAAAACATGAATGTTGTTCATGGAGCCATTGAATAAGCAAAATATTATTTGAAACATTTTAATATTAAAAATGAATAACTGTAGGGTATAAGATAGATACTCCATCATAATAAAAACATATCATTATATTTTTGATATTGATGTTAATATATTCATATCCATGGGGATAATATGAGGATAGTAAAATAATAATGAAAGTGAAAAAGATTGGTAAAGAATCATACTACATCATTTGGTTCTATCTAATAAGGGTACCCTATAAGGATCTTTGAAAGGGTATTCTAGGAATACCAATAACAAATAGACATGGAAAATGTATTTATAAGGGAATTGAGTAGAAAATATGAAATATCGATGGAATATATGTTTCGATGTGATGAGATGGGGGTGAGTTTTATAAGTGTAGTAGATTGGTGTTTTTGAATATTATAATAATAGTTTATTTTAGTAGCTCATGAGTACCAATAGTATTGATTCTGATAGCTATATATAGAAAATTAATCATGTGTGCTCAAAATAGTGGGTTCATACATTATCGGTGTCTAAAAAATTAATGCATTTATATTATAATTCTCAACACCAAATTTTACATTATTCGAGTATTCACAAAAACTCTATTTTTTAAAAAATACCATAAAACATATGAATTTTCTGAACATGTAGATTGAAAAAATAAATAAAAATTATGAAAATATTATTTTAAATATGTTATATTTTAATTTTATAAAATATCGTCATATATTTGAAAAATATAAAGTGTAATAATTTGATAAATCTTTAAACACTTATAAGAATTTTATAATTTCACATAAAATTTTATTACACTATAATAATAAATAATGTTAATTAAAAAAACATTATATTATAATATAAATTCATTTAAAATCATTATATTTTTATAAAAATGAATATAAAATGGATAAATTATAAAGAAAATAAGAACACTTCTTTTATCATTTTAAAAACATTTATTTATGTGTACCATGATATATTGTTTTTATTGTCATTTTATAAGATCTATGAATACTATTTTATATTTATAATATTGAGTAAACTATTCTATGGGTCAGGTTACTCTACATAATGGTTATATTACTATTCCATTGGAATGGTTATTTTTCCAATGGTCTCTTCACATTTTTAATGGAATGATTTTTAATCTTTATATGGGTTTTATAATATTATTAAATAACACATATATCATTCATTATATTTTCACTTATATTTTATATCGATTATATTTATTTATTTCCCAAATTCATATAAATTTATTAATATTATTTATTATATTTTTAGTGATGTTAGTGTGTGAAATATTTGAATGGGTTTGAAAATATCCAAATATTTATATAGTTATAATATTATAATTTAATTTTCGTCCTCCTAGATGAAATTTAATCATTTTAGAGGTTATGAAATTCAAATTTAATTTAGAAATTAATATTATAATTTTTGGGATTCTTTTTTTTGTTCTTGTGCATCATAAAAATTAGGAAATATTAAACAATTATAGGGTTAGAGATTACATAGATAAAATTTTGGGTCATTATAATGTGATCATGCACATGATATCCCTTATTAATTTTCAATCAAATAACAAATTATTAAGAGAATCCTAATCCCTGATATAGTCATATATATTCCACGTAAAATATTAAAAATAAATGTGTATAGTCCTAAATTTTATTGAAATTTGATAATCTTTAAATCTAATTGAGTTTAATTAGTAAGAGAAATTGGAAAGGGGTTTGAGTAAATTAAAGCTTCATATAGAAAACTAAATTTAAAATTATTGTTTTTCCTAAAACATCACACATTTTTTGAATTTGTACGTATGTTAGAGGCAATTACCATAGGTTGGAATGTTATATCTATAAAAAACAGGATTCATAATGAAGGAACTATAACTTTTTGAGAATATATAATAGTTATTTAATGTGTTAAAGGTATTGGAATGTTATAAAATTCATCATTTAGTGATACAATATGATGCTTATTAATTATAGTGATTCATATATTATCGATGATAACATGTTGAGACCAAAATAGAGTTATATTTTTTAGCATAGAATAGTTATGTAATACTGAATAATTTGTATATTTCATTCAATAAGACATTAAAAAATAATTAAATAAGATTTTAATTATTAATCAGTTTATATTTATTTATCTTAATCTTATTATTGTATACTATAAATTACCATATATAATTTGAATAAGTTCAAATTTTTTTAAGAAACTGTTAAAGTGCACTTTTGGAGTTGATCAAAATGAAAAATTCCCTTTTATTCTTATACTTACGATAATTTATCAACACTAAAGGGATTCTAGAAATATTGTAACATATTGTAACAATGCATATTAAGCTACATGAGACACCCATAATATATTTTATGAATCATGTCTGATATGTGTGATTTAAAAAACTAATAGATGAAAATTCCCTATAATTCATGACAATTAAAATAGTCTAATGAAACATGATCTATGTGTTCGATACTTGATTCATGAATATATTATTTCTGCCAATTATAAGACATTTATTCTTGTTAGATATTTTATAAGGGCATATAAATTTCATCCTGGGCATAAGGTATTAGTGATGTCATATAATATTTATTATTAAATTTTCTTGGAAAAGGATAATCAGATAAGACATTTTGACATTATAATATGAGAGATGATACACAAATAATTTATCTTTTGAATGTATAAGATATTTTAAATTGACAAATAATAAGATATTTATGCACGATATTTTTTTATTTCAATCACAATTATCTAAAATATGAAAATAAATTTTGAACCCCATATGATATTTTTCATTTAAAATTATATGATTATATAGGAATAATAACGATTTTTTAATATATAATATCTCAATAAGATAATGATATGAGATTATTATAAATATATATTATTTATACTAAAAATTATGGAGATCAAAATTTCTATTATATATGATTGATATAAAAATTATTAAATTAGTTGATGAGGAGACAACAATTGAAAAAATATTATATTCTCAAAATAGATATAATAAGTTCTTCATTTGTCATGATTAAGTAAAATATAGGTACAACGATTCTTTATCAGTTCATCGTTGATTTATCCATTCATTATTTTTCATGATAGCGAATTACTGACAAGATTTTGTAATATTAGATATTTTATACTGAAACAAACATAAACATGTATTTCGACCATGGGATTCTCTCAACCTATAAGAGAACATCCACATTTCAATAATGTTATAAATAATATTTTTTATATAGTTATGAAAAATTATTATAATTATATTATAATTTTTGATATTATGATGGATGATGACGGCCATGATCATTAATGTTAAACATAATAATTATTGTTCTTTTTTGAAAGATGATATTTAAATGGCTATTTATTAAGATATTTTTTCTAATAACGAAAAAGAAATATCATATGGTTTCCTTTATTGATTCCCACAGGAAATATAATGGGAGCACAAAATAGGTATTTAATTATGTTGAATTATGTTTTCTTCTAATTCATTTCAAACATGTTATATTATAGAATTTTATAAATTGGTAACTCAATTTAATACAAACACACATGAATGTATTATTGTGAACTTTTAAGAGGATTAAAATAATAATAGAATCAAGATAATATTATTTTATATGACAAATCGGTTAGTGTTATAAAAAAGTAAATACACCTCTGAAATAAGAAATAAAATATTTTTGAGTTTTCTAGGAGAACCAAGGTTCACATTGGTGTTTTTTTAATATAATATGAGTTTCTAAGAATTATATTAATGAATATATTTCTATTTTATGAGTTAGGTAAAAAATAATTCAATAAAATAAGATTAGAATGAGAAATAGGGATTAAAAAATTATAATAAATAGCTGATCATAAGCACTTAAGCAGAAAAAATAATAATATAAAATATTAGGTTATTGATAGGGTTTTTATGTACTACCAGAGAGGATAATAATGTGTTTTATTGTACATCAATAGAAACAATTTCATGGCATCAAATGTCATTATTACGATGATGGAAATAATACATTATGTTAGTTAATAAAATTATAATTGATAAGAGGTAAAAATGATCATAAGAATAACTCGAAGCTAGAAATATATAAAGATGATGAGTTTGAAGAGATTTTTTTAAATAAATGTGGAAAATTTGTGTCCTCTAATAATGAAGAGGGTCTTTCATTAGGTGATTAATAGACATGTACATAGATAGAAACAACTAATGACCCTAGAAACATGTGTTGTTCTTATTAGTGCGATAGTCAGAATGATTTCATCTACCTGAGATTTGTATGTATGTATTCATGATAAAATGTATGAATTCATATGTTCCAATAGGACCGGGTAGTCATACATCATATGTTTCCTTTATATATATATAGTATATAAAACATAATAACAATATTTACGTTTTCTATCATAATATCATAGTTTTCTTTTTATAGTTTGGAATATGAATAACCTTTTCATATAAAAAACATAATATATTCAAATTTTTTTATAAATCGTTGATACATATGTATCTATAAAATAGCAGTATGTATAAAAAATAATAATATATCAAAATATATAAATGTGATGGTAATTAAAGTACATAACGGAGTTGGGTCACTGGATCACACCCAAAATAATGTAGATAATAACTATAGTATTATTGTTTCAATTAAATTATTTATATATACTATGGAATAACATGTCTTTATAGGAGTCTTTATATTTATTGTATGTATAATATTACATCTATCTTATTTATTTATGTTTACACTGATTGAAAATTTTATTTTATATTATAGTAAACAATTAATTATGGTAGGATTCATACTATGGATATGGTGCTCCCATTGATTCACTTGTACCCTCATTACCGATCGGTAGCATATCATATATATGTATTGTTGCATAAGTCCATATTGAACTCTTGTATAGAACCAACGGTTTAATCCATGTTTTTACATATTGGAAAATTATTAAGTGTTAGTGAAAAAAATCAACTAATTAATATTAGTATTTCATTAATTATTAATTTTACATGGGGTCCATTCAAAGGGTGATAAAAATTATGTTTGTTTTCTTTTATTGGAGTGTAGTTAATAACTAAGATTAGTTTTCATGCATTTCATTATTGATTGTTCACCAGTCTAATTCAGTATTTAATATTTTTTAAAGTCATAAATTTTATATATCAATGATTTGATTAGTTCTTGATGTGCAATAAAATGAATAAATATAATTGAAATCAAGATAAATCATTATATTATAACACGGAAATGTATAAGTTATATAGTTGGGAACTATGGTTATTTACATAAAAAATTTCATAATTAAAATTCAATTTAATTTATTATCCCATTATAAATTATATACATTATTCTAATTTATGTGTGATACTAGGAATTCCTATGATGTTTTTTCATAACATAAAATAATACCTACCCAAACATCCAATAATGATGAACACATATCAATAGTGTTTCTGGATCCTTCATAGCCATACATCCATCGAATATTCTATCATATCATGGCCAAAAAAACCCATCATGTATATATATCTATATATTAATGATACTGAATGTAGTGAATGTTTTTTGGATATAGAATGAGATAATATATTATTCCCTAAAGAGGTGGAAAATTACCACACCTTCACACATAACATACCCATTTTATATTATCAATAAAAAATATAAAATAAAAAATAAATAAAAAGTATTTGGGAAGTATATATATACCCCCATGGACCATCCTCGGGATAGTTACTCAATTCCATGAGAATTGTGGTAGTACAGTGAAATATCCAAAAAATAGAAAGAGATAGTAGAAAAGAAGAACTATTATATATTTATGAAAATATTGAACCAAATAAAAATGAATGAAGTGAGAAAGCATTTTCTACAATTAGTTCAATACTTCACTAAAGATAATTTGAAATTGTGGAATTAAACTTATCAAAGAGGATATAGAATTGATTCAACACACTCTGATCACTATGATAATGGATTTAACATATGAAAAAAATATTAAAATGATTTTCCATGTAGAAATAATTCTCCAAAAAAATAAATTTATTCATACCATAATATATTTTTCATCAATAAATGTGTTAAAAACCCAATTTAAATTATAATTTTTGGAAAATATCCTCATTATTCATTCCAAGTAGCATTCAATTAATCTTAACATCTAAAATAACTGTCTTTTATTATGATAAATAATAATCACATGACCTATAATTTTACTAAATTTTCAACGTATTGAAAAATTATATATCTATTTTTATCATTTCATAACCCTTATATATAATGGTATTTCATATATAATATATAATGGACGAAAATATAAATATAACGTTTCTAAAGGTATATCTTATATATTGACTTATAACTCTTAAATATTATGATGTTTGCCTCTTTGACGAAGGAATTTTCTTCAAAATATCATTGGGGTCATAGGGGACTCTTAAATATCACGGGGAGACCAAAATAATCTCTATTGAAATATTATTATATTATTATTGGTTGATGGTAAAGGTTCACCCATTTATCTAAAACCATGATAAAATAAATTGAAAAAGTGATACCATTTAATAAGTTAATGTTAAATTAATAATAACTCACCAAATAAATTTATTCCATCTTGGAAATAATGATCAAAATAGTCTAATATTATAAATGCATGATATATTCCATTGAATTAGAAAATTAATGGGTAATAATTCAAGGATCTATATAAATAATATTTTGAGTATATAATTATAGACAATCCCCCCATGAACAATCATTTCTCTCATGGGAAATCATTTTATACTAAATACAAAACAAACATCTCAAGCATGATATTTCAAAACAATAAAATTTCCAAAAACAATTATATGTAGATTTATACCTTTATTGATAATAACTCCCTAATACCTAAAATTTGTAATAAGTATCTGAAAAAACAATCATTTCAATTTATAATAAAATGTATATGTTCTCTTATTTCATTACACAGGCTAAATAGATTCATCTATTTTAGAAATATTTGTTGACCAAGAACTATTATTTTTCAATTATTAAGGTTCATTGGTATTTTTAGTTATTTATATCCTAGTATATGAAGTTCTAGTTATTTTGTTTGAAAATTATTTAATATAAATTTATTTCTATAATAACCTTGATAATTTTAGTGGGAAAGGCCTCATACATATGGTTGGAAACACAAGTCGCTTCATTATCCATTATCATTATTTAACTTATATTTTAAAGGTCATACAATAATACATTATCCATCATACCCCACATTTTGTATGATACATAACATGCCTAGATCATATCTTCAGAAACCCAACTCTCACCTTATCCAATAGTAATAATAATGATCCCAACATAATCAATTAAAAAACACTTTATATGACTTGGCCTAGTTGTATGACATTTCACAGTATTTCAAAAGATTATTCCTTAATATTAGTGCATTTTTTTGATATGTTAAGGAATTCATATTTTTATTTAAAGGGTGAGACCATGGATCTCTCTAGGGAGTGGCATATATTCATCATAGTAAACCATATCATTACAAACATTCTCATTAAAAACATATAATAAACATTAAAAATCCATATATTGGAACTAGAAACACCTCAAATTCATATTTTAGTGATGTAAACATGGATATATACTCATCATTATGTGAATGTACCATCATTATGGAGAAATATTGAAAAAATATTATGGTGAGGAAGTGAAACAGAAATGTTTATTATAGAAATTTCATAGATAAATTACAAAATAAATTTGAAGAAATATTTATTCTATTATACTGATTTGATAGAGATAATAATATAACTAATAGTATCAATGAAATGTTTAATATTACTTGATATTACACATTAGTACACTGCGATGTGAATGTGAATGGATTCTATTTATGCATTGAAATTCTATTTCATTTTCCCTTTTAGTTGTGAATCATTGAAATCTTATTTTGTTTTTTATATTTTCCTCCTTAATATTCCACTAAATATGGTGGCCAACAAAATATTTGAAACCATCCTTATGGATAAATAACCCATAATTCATTTGAAAAATTTCATTGATATTTTTTCAATGTAATTATTTCATTTGATTGATTGAAAAAATATATTTCTCCCATGATTCAAATTTAATTTTCAATGGAAAAATACATCACATAAATTATGGTATCAGTTTATTACCCTTATGTAACATTTCATTTAACCACCAAAATAAATTTTAATAAACATTGGTTGTGAGTTTTTCTATAGATAAATCTTATAAATACCATAATAACTCTAATGTATAAATCATATCACCGTCACAAAAGTGGAAATTAGCATTATGTATCAAATGGGCTTTCATGTTCAATTTTATATGATAGGGGTGCCTGAATCTATATTATATGTTGTGAAATAATAAAAATTATGCATCGTATTAGTACTAAAACATTTTTTTTCAAAAAGTATGGATTTACAATTTTATTATTTACATATTACATATTCCATAGTTCATTAATAATTTTACTCCAAGGACTATTACATAGCCTAATATTTAACTATTACATTGACTCAGTGAAATATCATGATTTCATGCTGATGAATATTTCATATGCCCTCTCTATCTAAAATTGTCTATCACATTAGGGACAAATTAGAATAGAGGCAGGATATTATCTTTCCCTTGGCACTTGGGTTTTTCACCTTCTGTCACCTTATTATCCATGAAAATTCATTATATAGAATATCTATATCCCTATCTACATCTAGGAATTAATTTTTATCCTCCAAAAGATCACCATCATTAGTTGGAGAAGTTTTAGTCTCTGATATAGTTGCTAGGGAACATGTTACACTTTACCTCCCCCTTCCCTTTCCCTCCCCCACTTACCTAATTCCCTCATCATACTTGAATCATCTTCTCCATCTCCCCTTTCCCCTTATTTTTACACTAACCATCCACATATCCTCATACTGGGGCCTTGTTCCTATGTCCCTCAGTCTCTCTAGAAATACCTCTATCCCTCCCTCTTTATAATATGATCAACCTAGTTGGATTGATAAGGGCTAAGAGATTATCCATGATGACTATCCCAGACCGCCTATTCCTCCCCAGCCTCTGGCCTCCCCACTATTCCAGCAACATTTTCAAAATGTTACAATACATTAGGGAATGTGCCTACCCCTTACCTCCCTTCATCCCTATTCATTCCATTCTATGGGCCATTTTTCCAGTCTTTATTATTGGTTTCTGAACCCCACCATCATCGAGTTCTACATATATAAGGATATACACACGATCTCAAGATAGGTCATTGTATACTTCCTCAAGTGAGATATTTTTTGGACCCTATTATTTTTTTAGGACCCTATTATTTTTTTAGGACCAAGATATTATTGTTTTAATGTTATCTATTATTGTAACACCCTAGGTAAATAAAGAATATGAAATTTTTATATTTATCCATATTTGTGAATAAAATATTAATATTACTTTAAAGGGAATTCTATGCTCGATGGCGTACCCAACACACAACAATGAGTTTATTGGTATTCTTACGTTGCAGTCTAATAATAAAATAAAATAATATTAAATAGTAGTTAATGCCTAGCCGTTGTAATGGCAGGAATGAACAGAACTAACCAAAAAATGATTATATATGTTTTTCAAATATTTTTACTTTTTACAATAAATGTTAGTGGATTAAAAATGCAAATGAATCCAATTTTAAGCGAAAACATTCAAATATTCATTAAAAGGTCGATTAACTGCCTTTTGATGGAGAACCTCTTTTAAATCCACTTTTTGAAAATTTTATGTGTTATATTTGACAATATAAAATTCTTCTTTAGAATCGGTACATCAAAATTTACTTTGTGTAAATTTTTGGTATTTTTCCGAAAAAGTTCAATTTTTAATGAATAGTGTAAAATGTTGTATTTTGATTCAAAACCTATTTTAATCTAATTTATTTATATGATTAGATTATATTTTTAATTGGTTTTAAAGTGAAATTAGAATAAATTTTTTTTCCATTTAATCCAATAGTGGTCGTTGGAATTAATTTCACTATGAAATCGGACTTAAACTAGTGTCAATCTTTTGATACATTTTGTTTCATAAAAACACGCTATTTGTTTTGACAGCGGGAATTAATTATTAAATAAATTAATGCAACTTATATGTTCTGAATTTTTTAAAATAGAAATAATTTTTGAATTCGGAATATCAAATATAGCTTAGGGTGAACTTTTGGTAATATTCTGAAAAACATCAATTTTTGATGAATAGTGAAACCACTAAGTAGTACTTATAAAAACTAATTTCCATTTAAATGAAATTTTTCCATCATTGTGATTTGAATTTAAAAAATCCGACACACATGGTTGTAATTAAGAAGTAAAATGTGGTTCAATGGGATTAAAGTATTTTTTGGTGAATAGTAACTTATTAAGTTTTTAATCGCGATTAGAGGTAATTAGTGTAGTTTAAGGTAAAAATAATGTTTTAATAAAATTATATGACCTAGAAACATGTCCTACCCTAATTGGATGTGTCATGACCGACCAAGACAATCCATGGGCCAACTTGGGGACCCCATGGAGCCACTTTGCTTGGAAAATGACATAAATATCTTTTTATTTAATGTTAAAGTAAAAAATGACACAAACATGAGATGTTTTACTAAAACTATTTTTACATGGTGTTATACAAGTCATATTATTGACTATAAATAATCAATGGAAATATAAAAAAGATTTCCTAAATAGTAGTATTTTTTTTATAATTTTTACACATTAAATAAATTAAATTATTTATGACATCATGATGATGCAGCGATGACCTCATTATTTTACGATTTAAATAAAATGGAAAGATAATGTAAAATCTAAGACCTAAACATGTACAAAACCTATTGGATGGGTGGATTTCGAACCCTTATCACATTATCCTCTAATTATATCAATGTGGTACCTTTTAAATCTGAAATTCATTTTCAAATAAAGTAACTTTTCATTACTTTCCAAGAGTGCCCCTCCTCTCCTCTTATAAAAGACCCCCAACTCTACCTCCTTACCCACACTTCCAAAGCCTTTGGCTCGGAAAACCCCTTCCCATTTTGTCTCTCCACATCCCTCTCTAACTCCTTGAATCCTCACTTTGGGCAGAAGTCTTACCAAGGAAGCCTTTGAGCTCAAACCAAAGGGAGTTACCCGATTTTAAGGTAATGTATTCACTTGTGTCCTTTTGTTTTATTTTTCTTCTCCAACCCCCTAAACTATTTTTATTCATTTATTTTGTAACAAATCCAGTATATTGAATATAATAGGATGTTTTTATAAGAAGGATTCGAGCTACACTTACACACACCGTGGTCTAATGGTTAAAGAACATACTGTTTCTGTGGTTGGCAAATTTCTTCCTCACGAAATGATGATTGTTAAATCTTCTTTTAAACACCTTTAATGGTGGCCATTAAGATGTCACTCTATTTATATATGATATATATTATGTTTATGTTTCCCATATTCTTCTGTATTTTTCATTTGTGGTATAACTTTATGTTTTCCATTGTGGGTAAACACGATAATTTCATTTTAGGAAGTGCGGACTACCGCCCCCTCAAAGTGATTTGATTCATTAATGCCATATGTGGGACGTATGAAGGATGGATTTAAAGTTATTATATATTATGTTACATTAGAATTATAATATACCTCTATATAATTATTATTTATTCCCATTAAATTATGAGATAGAAATGAAAGTAGCGTTCATGCGTACGTACGGCTTACCATCTCCATGAATGATGCATTTCATTTCTTATCCCCAAATGTAATGTACTATTATAAGTACATATATATAATGGATATATACGATGTATGATACATCTAAATGATTAATATAATTCTGGAATTAAAATATAAATACCTCTCATTTAGTTTTAATTTCATTAATATGACATAGAAATGAAAGTAGCGTTCATGCGTACGTACGGCTTACCGTCTCCATGAATGGTGCATTTCATTTCTTACCTATAAATGATTATGTGATATTATAAATACATGTATATACTAGATATATATGATATATATGATATCCAAATCAGGAATTTCATTCTGGATATAAATTACCTTTGACCACACGAACAACATGTAATTGTAAGAAGTCCACTTTCGACATAAGAACCAATTACCGACAAAACAAACATTATTAACTTAAATGATTAGATAATGTTTATAACATGTCAATAATTGATATAAAAGGAATAATGAACTTTAAAAAGGTTCTTAATCATGTATAAATTAACTCAAGTTTATTATTCAGGACGTTAAAGAACGATCGAGTCAAGTCGGACCCGAGGTAAGGGATCCTACCCCTCTCTTTCTTTTTAAGTAAACTCTTTTATGTCATTCCTTTTAAGCTCAAATTTCTTATGATTGGGATGTTCATTTATATTACTACTACTGTAATTTTTATGTTCATATGGTGAGAGACCCTATTTTCTCTCATTAATCCATTTTTTATGTTTTGAGTGGCACCGTTAGGCTGCCGAATTTTCGTAAGAGATCTAACCTCTCTCTTTCATTTTAAGTACTCTCCTTTATGATAATTCTTTTAAGATCCTCTTTGTTATGATGGGGGATGTTCTTTTATATTCCTCTTGATTTAAATTTAATTTTAATATGATGAGAGACCCTATTTGATCTCATAAATCCATTTTTGAAAGTTTTAAGTGGCGCCGTTAGGCTGCCGAGTTTTCGTAAGGGATTTTTCATCTCACTTTTATTCCCATGAGATTTATGCTACATTTTCCACAATTACCTTTGAGTGGTGTATGTACTGCCCATTATTTTACTCATTGTGTAGTATACTTTCATTTATGAGTATTTACATCAATGTTGTATTGTCCTTCTTTCACGGGGTATATGTTTCGAAAGATACCCATGTCGGTAAGGGAACCTTTCACCCTCCTCTTTTTAAAAGACTTCTTTTGTTATGTCTTTTAATTCACATACTATTATGTTGGGATATGTTCTTATATATCCTTATTTATGTAAATTTTATTCCCAAGTGATGATATCCCCTTTATCTCTCTCATCAACCCTTTTTGTAAAATTTTATGTGACGTTGTTAGGCTGTCGAATTTTACCAAGTGAACTTCTTAACCCAATTTCGATTTCTTTGGGTTTAACATGTAGTTATTGAATATGTCATCCTTTGAATATGTGTGAATAACTATTGATTGTTTTACACTTAATATCCACTTATATTGGGTGTATTTTTATTTTTCACACATAATTATGAGATTCATTTATCATTAATTTAATGATACCTTCTTTATAATGGATTTCATCTCATTTTACATTTCTTTTGAGACTTCATTGTTGTTATGCACCAATTCACTATTATATGGTGTGTATACCGTCCTTTGACATATTATATCATGAATCCCTTTATTCTCATGATATCATAAAGTTCGGATTAAATGTTATTCCGCTATTATTTGTATTCAAGAGTCTCTCATTTTGTTAAAAACTCTTTAACAAAAATATCGTTTTAAATGTTTTAATGATTTATTATTCTAAATCATTATCTATAATGTCTATATTTTCAAAATGGTTTTTAGTATTATTTATATAAACATTATTGTGTTAAAATTATAATTCCATTAAAAGCTTCAAAGTGGTATGAGACACTTTGATTCAAAAATATCTTTTAAATGGTTTTTGATAATGGATTGATTAATTCAATATCTGAGAATTACTTATTGTGATTGAAAATGAAATGTTGTTATTGAAATGATTATATTTTCAATATTTAATGTGTAATGATGGTACTTGGACATTTTACGGGTGGTTACATGATAAACAATATGACGGGTGGTGCCGTGAATACCAGGACGGGTGCTTACATTATAACCACCAATGCATTGGGTATGGAAGTCAGTCGTTTGGCTATTCCATTAAGTATGTGTGGAAGTCGGCCATATGGATATTCCATTATGTATGTGTGGAAGTCGACCGTATGGTTATTCCACTTATGTATGTTTATGTCCCAAGTTACCTTTATATGTTACATGATTTTTATATGGGTTTTATGGTAATCTTTTGGTTACAGAAGGGTAAGTAATGAACTTTTATTCAGTGAAGAGTTTTTACTAATTCGAAAAGGTGAAAAGTATTACATTGATAAAGTATACATGGTTTACTTGTTGTTTTGAAAAACTAACAGTTTTCATTCTTTGTGTATCCCTTACTGAGCTTTTTATGCTCATCCATGTTTTTGAAATGTTTTTCACACGACTTATCGTGGAATAGGGTCATGGATGGGATCAAGGGAAAGTCATGCAACCTAAAACATGGAACTAGACATGTTTATTTTTAAGAGTTTTTATTTTATGGAAACTTAGTAGAAGTTTCTACTTTGTAATATTTTGAGATGTAATAGTTATTTCCTAATTCTCTAAAACTCTAAACCTGAAAAGATCCTCAATGTGAATTATTCATTTAATTCAATATTAAGTAAGGATTAAGGCTGGGGCCTTATAGTTCGTATCAGAGGTCGGTTTAGATAACATTAGAGGTTAGGGTATTCTTTAAGCATAAGTGATATGACCATAATGTTTTGGATTTCATAAACAGTCTTAGTTTTAGATAAAGTGAATGAGTAAGTATATCATAGTGTTTATCTTCTTCTTTAGTACATGATGGTTCTGTTGATATACTCACAATGACCTTTTTGGTTTTAGTAAATGGATGGATCTAGAAGGCACCAAAGTAACGGTGGATGTGAAGGAAACTGTGACAGTTTTCTGAGCGAGAAACTGAATGATATGGGAGTTGCAATGATAACTCTTGTGTTTATCCTCAAAAAACTATCTGGAGTCATGATTTACCACCTAAACCTTGGTGATTTCTATAAGGAATCATATATGCAAGAATCAAATCCCTACGGAACTACAAGTAATAATCATAAAGGTAAGTGTGTTCAAAAACCTATGTGTCATAGATGTGGAAAGAAACACCTTGGAAAATGTTTCAAAGGGACAGAAATATGTTATAGATGTGGAAATGAAGGTCATAAAGCAAGAAACTACCATGGAAAAAGGAAGCATCCAGTTGACTCGAGGAATGGGAAAGAAGTTCTTTCTTGAGGGATCAATTGAATGTTTTAAATGTGGTGTTCATGGTCATTATGAAAACACATGTCCTATGAAGAAGTTTCGTGAATGGGATCACCAGGATCATACAAATACTCATTTACCAATACCTAATGCCATTCCGATTGAGGATGAAGAAACTGACAATGATCAATCGAAGGTATGGATTATTTCTTAACTTTTTTTTTCTATTTTTGAATCTTAGGATATGATTCATTATTTTGTCTTTAGGAACGAAGTATTTCAGAATAAGTAGGAAAGGAATGGTTAATGGATCATGAAGAATTTTGAATGAGTAAGAAGTCAACATATAAGGGCTTCAAGAGTTATGGTGAAATTCTTAAGAGTATTAAGTGTCTTTTGATTATGGGGTACATTAGAAGACTTTTTATAGTATGTTTAACACTGATGTTTGATATATGAAAATTTTATAGTAATCTGTTCTTTTGTGGGCATAGTTATAATGAACCATTTGGGTTTATATGATCCTTACTTTCGAGGTAATTATGGGTTACTATGTGTAATGAAGGAAAGTGAAACTCATGAGATCAAATTGAGGTTAAATTACATTATGGTTATTTTTGAAGATTTTATCTCGTTATTGGGGAATGTTTTAAGAATTATGTAGTTTGGGGAAAAGGACAACACGCAGACCGTGTGACAACCTGTCGCGTTGGACAAGGCTGTAGGAATCAAACCCACAACCAAAGTGCAATGGGTATTTATCACCGACCACTGGACTACGGGAATTCCCTGGTCAGTTTGATGGATTCTTTTTAGTTATATGATTTTATGAATTAAGAGTAAGTTGATTTTGGGTTATCTATGGAAATTTCTTAACCTATCATGGAGGATATGTGATTAGGTTAATTACATTTCAATACGAGACTTTAAGAGCAACTGATGTTGTTTGGAGATAAATGTTGTGATTTAACTTGGAAGAATATGTGACTAAAACCTTCAAATATTCTGGTTTCAATATTAGTTTGGTTTACTTTGAAGGATTTTATGGAAAAATTGTTTATCAAATGGTCCTCGTTGAACAATGGGTTTGTTGGACAAATTTTGGAGATTAAGAATTGATTTTATTTTTATAAAGGGTTATCCTTTTTTGGATTTTATAATCTTGTACAAACCTTTTTGGTTTTGGTTTTGGTTAATGTCTAAAGACATGGGAAGTATATAGTTCTCTTTTGTGGATTAGAAGATTCTCAAGAAGTTGATTATAGTACTCTTAATGTGAACAGTTCTTCCTAAATACGCATCTCTTTGGGAAAGTATGAGTTTGTGTAACAAATCTAATAAAAGTTGAAAGTCAACATGATAAGTAATTATGTTTCCTTATGAATAAATTCCTCAATAAAAATTAACTTAGAACAAAAATGATGTCTAATAACTTTTCCTACTGGGGAATCGAATACCGTTTAACCCATCACAAGTTTGTGATTTTCTTATGGTTAACTTTCACCTAAACATGTTTTATATCACACTCCATCAGAACATGACCCTATGTTTTCTCCTCCATGTCCATGTTTTCCTACATGGAATACTTGTATGGGTTAACTCGGGTGACCTCTATACTTCTCTTTCTTTATTTTAAAGTGAATTTTTTACCGACTCTTGTTCCGATGTGGGACTTTCAAGGATGCTTCCAAGCTCAATTTTAAAATTGCGAGGATGCAATTCCCAAAAGAGGGGAAGGATATAACACCCTAGGTAAATAAAGAATATGAAATTTTTATATTTATCCATATTTGTGAATAAAATATTAATATTACTTTAAAGGGAATGCTATGCTCGATGGCGTAACCCACACACAACAACGAGTTTCTTGGGAATCTTACGTTGCACTCTAATAATAAAATAATATTATTTTAAATAGTAGTTAACGCCTAGCCGTTGTAATGGTTGGAATGAACAGAACTAACCACAAAATTATTATATATGTTTGTCAAATATTTTTACTTTTTACAATAAATGTTAGTGGATTAAAAATGAAAATGAATCCAATTTTAAGCGTAAACATTCTAATATTCATTAAAAGGTCGATTAACAGCCTTTGATGGCGAACCTCTTTTAAATCCACTTTTTGAAAATTTTATGTGTAATAATTGACAAAATAAAATTCTCCTTTAGAATCGGGACATCAAAATTTACTTTCTGTAAATTAATGGTATTTTTCCGAAAAAGATCCATTTTTAATGAATAGTGAAAAATGTTGTATTTTAATTCAAAACCTCTTTTAATCTAATTTATTTATATGATTAGATTATCTTTTGAATTGGTTTGAAAGTGAAATTAGAATATATTTTTACAATTTAATCCAATAGTGGGCGTTGGAATTAATTTCACTTTGAAATCAAACTTAAACTATTGTCAATCTTTTGATACATTTTGTTTCATAAAAACACGCTATTTGTTTTGACAGCGGGAATTAATTATTAAATTAATTAATGCAACTTATATGTTCTGAATTTTTTAAAATAGACAACATTTTTGAATTCGGAATGTCAAATATAGCTTAGTGTGAAATTTTGGTATTTTTCTGAAAAACTTCAATTTTTTATGAATAGTGAAACCACTAAGTGGTACTTATAAAAACTGATTTTCCATTTAAATGAAAATTTTCCATCATTGTGTTTTGAATTTCAAAAAACCTACATTTATGGTTGTAATTAAGAAGTAAAATGTGGTTCAATGGGATTAAAATAATTTTTTGGTGAATAGTAACTTATTAAGTTTTTAATCGCGATTAGAGGCAATTAGTGTAGTTTAAGGTAAAAAATAATGTTTTGATAAAATTAAATGACCTGGGAACATGTCCTAACCTCATTGTATGTGTCATGTCCGACCAAGACAATCCATGGGTCAACTTGGGGACCCCATGGAGCCACTTGGGTCGGAAAATGACATAAATATCTTTTTATTTAATGTTAAAGTAAAAATGACACAAACATGAGATGTTTTACTAAATAAATTTTTACATGTGGTTATACAAGTCATCCTTTTGACTATAAATAATCAATGGATATCTAAAAATATTTCCTAGATCATAGTAATTTTTTTTTATAATTTTTAGACATTAAATAAATTTAATTATTTATGACATCATGATGATGCAGCGATGACCTCATTATTTAACGATTTAAATAAAATGGAAAGATAATGTAAAATCTAAGTCCTACAAATGTCCAAAACCTATTATATGGGTGGATTTAGAAACCTTATCACCTTATACTCTAATTATATCAATTTGGACCTTTTAAATCCAAAACTCATTTTCAAATAAAGTAACATTTCTTTACATTCCAAGAGTGCCCCTTCTCTCCTCTTATAAAAGGCCCCCACCTCTACATCCTTAACCACACTTCCAAAGCCTTTGGCTCGGCCAACCCCTGCCTATGTTGTCTCTCCACATCCCTCTCTAACTCCTTGAATCCTCACATTGGGTAGAAGTCTTCCCAAAAAATCCTTTGAGCTCATACCAAAGGGAGTTACCCGATTTTAAGGTAATGTCTTCACTTGTGTCCTTTTGTTTTATTTTGCTTCTCCAACCCCCTAAACTTTTTTTATTAATTTAATTTGTAACAAATCATGTATCTTAAATATACAAGGATGATTTTATAATAAGTATTTTAGCTACAATTACACAAACCTTCTTCTAATGGTTAAAGAACATATTGTTTCTGTGGTTGGGAAATTTCTGCCTCACGAAACGATGATTGTTCAATCTTCTTTTAAACACATTTAATGGTGGCCATTAAGATGTCACTCTATTTATATTTGATATATATTATTTTTATGTATCACTTATGCTTCTATATTTTTCATTTGTGGTATACATTTATGGTTTCCATTGTGGGTAAACACGATAATTTCATTTTAGGAAGTGCAGACTACCGCCCCCTCAAAGTGATTTGATACGTTATTGCCATATGTGGGACGTATAAAGGAAGGATTTAACGTTATAATATATGATGTTATACTGTAATTATAATGTAACTCTATACCATTATTATTTATTCCCATTAAATTAAGAGATAGAAATTAAAGTAGCGTTCATGCGTACGTACGACTTACCATCTCCATGAATGGTGCATTTCATTTCTTATCCCCAAATGTAATGTACTATTATAAGTACATATATATAATAGATATATATGATGTATGTAATATATAAATGATTAATATAATTCTGGAATTAAAATATACATACCTCTCATTTAGTTTTAATTCCATTAATATGACATAGAAATGAAAGTAGAGTTCATGCATATGCATGGATTACCGTCTCTATGTATGGTGCATTTCATTTCTTACCTCTAAATGATTATGTGATATTATAAATACATTTATATACTAGATATATATAATATATATGATATCCAAATCATGAATGTGATTATGGATATAAATAACCTTTGACCACACGAACAACATGTAATTGTAAGAAGTCCACTTTCGACTTAAGAACCAAATACCGACAAAACAGACATTATTAACTTAAATGATTACTTAATGTTTATAACATGTCAATAATTGATATAAAAGGAATAATGAACTTTAAAAAGGTTCTTAAGCAAGTATAAATTAACTCAAGTTTATTATTCAGGACGTTAAAGAACGATCGAGTCAAGTCGGACCCTAGGTAAGGGATCTTACCCCTCTCTTTCTTTTTAAGTACACTCTTTTATGTCATTCCTTTTAAGCTCATATTTCTTATGATTGGGTTATTCTTTTATATTACTCCTACTTTAATTTAATGTTCATATGGTGAGAGACCCTATTTTCTCTCATCAATCCATTTTGGATGTTTTGGGTGGCGCCTTTAGGCTGCCGAATTTTCGTAAGAGATCTAACATCTCTCTTTCATTTTAAGTACTCTCTTTTATGTTACTTCTTTTAAGCTCCTCTTTGTTATGATGGGAGATGTTATTTTATATTCCTCTTGATGTAAATTTTATTTTAATATGATGAGAGACCCTATTTGATCTCATCAATCCATTTTTGGATGTTTTAAGTGGCGCCGTTAGGCTGCCGAGTTTTCGTAAGGGATTTTTCATCTCACTTTTATTCCCGTGAGATTTATGCTACATTTGCCACAATTTCCATTGTGTGGTGTATGTACTGCCCATTTTTTTACTCATTGTGTAATATACTTTCATTTATGAGTATTTACATCAATGTTGTATTGTCCTTATTTCATGGGGTGTATGTTTCGAAAGATACCCATGTCGGTAAGAGAACCTTTCACCCTCCTCTTTTTAAAATACTTATTTTGTTATGTCTTTTAATTCACATACTATTAGGTTTGGATATGTTCTACTATATCCTTATTTATGTAAATATTATGTCCAAGTGATGATATCCCCTTTATCTTTCTCATCAACCCTTTTTGTAAAATTTTATGTGATGCCTTTAGGCTGTCGAATTTTACCACGTGAACTTCTTAACCCAATTTCGATTTCTTTGGGTTCAACATGTAGTTATTGAATAAGTCATCCTTTGAATATGTGTGAATAAACTCTGATTGTTTTACACTTAATATCCACTTATATTGGGTGTATTTATATTTGTCACACATAATTATGAGATTGATTTATCCGTAATTTAAGGATACCTTCTTTGTAATGGATTTCATCTCATTTTACATTTCTTTTGAGAATTCATTGTTGTTATGCACACTTTCACTTTATATGGTGTGTATACTGTCCTTTGACATATTATATCATGAATCCATTTATTATCCTGATATTATAAAATTATAATTAAATGTTATTCCGCTATTATTTGTATTCAATAATCTCTCATTTTGTTAAAAACTCTTTAACAAAAATATCGTTTTAAATGTTTTAATGATTTATTATTCGAAATATTTATCTTTAATGTCCATGTTTTCAAAATGTTTTTCAGTATTTATTTATATGGACGTTAATGTTTTAAAATTATAATTCCATTAAAAGATTCAAATTGGTTTGGGACACTTTGATTCAAAAATCTCTTTTAAATGGTTTTTGAAAATGGATTGATTAATTCAATATCTGGGAATTACTTATTGTGATTGAAAATGAAATGTTGTTAATGAAATGTTTATATTTTCAATATTTTATGTGTAATTATGGTACTTGGACATTTTATGGGTGGTTAAGTGATAAACCATATGATGAGTGGGGACGTGAATACCAGGACGGGTGGTTACATTATATCCTCCAATGAATTGGGTATGGAAGTCGGCCATATGGCTATTCCATTAAGTATGTGTGGATGTCGGCCATATGGCTATTCCATTAAGTATGTGTGGAAGTCGACCGTATGGTTATTCCACTTAAGTATGTTTATGTCCCAAGTTACCTTTATATGTTATGTGATATTTATATGGGTTTTATGCTAATCTTTTGGTTACAGAAGGGTAAGTAATAAACTTTTATTTAGTGAAGAGTTTTTACTACTTAGAAAAGGTGAAAAGTATTACTTTGATAAAGTATACATGGTTTACTTGTTGTTTTGAAAAACTAACAGTTTTCATTCTTTGTGTATCCCTTACTGAGCTTTTTATGCTCATCCCAAGTTTTTGAAATGTTTTTCACAGGACATAACGTGGAATAGGGTCAAGGATGGGATCAAGGGAAAATCATGCAACCTTAAACATTGAACTAGACATGTTTCTATTTAAGAGTTTTTATTTTATGGTAACTTAGTAGAAGTTTCTACTTTGTAATCTTTTGAGATGTAATAGTTATTTCCTCTCTAAACCTAAAAAGATCCTCAATGTGAATTATTCATTTAATTAAATATTAATTAAGGTTTAAGGCTGGGGCCTTATAATTATATTTTGGAATTCCCTGTATCTCGGGGCCTAATTCATGTCAGATATCATAGCAAATGAGGTGGATAAGAATTATGTTTCTCTTCTGGAATTCTCTAATCCAAGGGTAAATTATTTATGAATTGAACATTTCTCTAGAAGATATGTATTATTTTTATTTTTTCATGGTAATTATTAATTTAAACATATTAGGGTAATCTAGAATCCCCCTATATCAGTTTCATATGGGTATCATCTAATCAACATTTTCGGTTAAGGATTAAAATAGTTAATGTTGTTTATTTGCCACCATAATCTAGGATAAGCATGTGGTGAGCATCCATGATATGTTATGGATTGATATTAAATCATTCAACACTAGAGTTGAAACATGGTGGATGGGGGTGACTCCAAAAATGTTATATACCCATTTATAAATAATGGTTGGGTGTAGTTTTCATCCTCATAAGGATGGGATCTAATTCTCCTACTTTAAGTCTCAATAGGGGCTCCCGAACTTGGGATTTATTATGGAATGTTCCACTTTATAAAATAATCATATATGAACATGACCAACATGGTTCATATTTTATCACTATTATGGTAATCTCTATAATATATTTGTTTTTACGAACTCCATGGTCACTTACATGACCCATTCTTTGTCAGCACACTCCCAAATTATTCTCCATATCTGGTGTGGTACTTCATAGGGGCACTATTTCTTTTTCTCCATAAGGAGGACATCCAATACCAATATCATTGACATGGTGGATCACTATTGTATGGATTCATTATTAGGAAGGATTTGGATTATCCTCCACAAAAAATAACAAGGTCTCAAAAATGAACTAAAGGTTTTCTCATGATCCCTCACATTTGTTCACCCAACACTAGAGGACATCAATAAGGATATTGAGAGAGAATAAATGATCCTAGAAGATTCATGAGATGAGGGTACTATTTCCTCTCTTAGAATCAAGAAGAAAAGGTTCAACGGTCTTCTATTACAATGAAAGAGGTTCCTTAGAGTGTACTCTTAGACAACCTAGATTAATGATGGATTATGTAACTCTGCCTATTTTCAATCCTGTTTGTATGTGAAGAAGTTGCGTCGAGCTCCAAATATCTTGTCTAATGATGGATCCTTTTCCAATGCCATTTATGTCATTGGTGACATGGTTGGATATTATTTTTATTATTTATTGGGTTATACTAGCTCTCACTATAAGAATGGATATCATTGGAACTAAACAAACATATTTAACGTAGTTACAAGGGTTGTCTCATCTCAAACCAATAAATTACTTGAGCATGCACCATAGAAAAATAAGTTGAGGGATTCTGATATTTTCATGAACCAAGAGAGTACACCTAGTCACTATAGGTTCCTAGGATCTTTTATCGCCAGTGTTTAGAGTGTATTTAAAGATATCATACGTATAACCATCTAAAAGTTTTTCTATGAGGAAGGATGAATTAAGTTTTTAATGAAACTAACTTGGAAGTTATTCTCATGGTCAGTGACCTCTCCACTATTTATCAGTATCGACCCACCATCATGTTTATATTTACATAAAAGGTGTTGGAGAACCACATACATAGGAAGTATTATATGTTTATTCATAGTTGGGTTTCTAATGAGTAATATGCTTTTATCCAATGATATTACATATATGGGGAAGTGTCAATGGTGCAGGAGAAGATCAGTTAGATCCTTAGGATGTTCTGTGGGTCCAACATTGTTATTAGCATAGATATGGAAAATTGTAAGTATATTCTCATGTGGATATTCATTATTCAATCCATAAAGATCTCGGAATTTATTTAATGGGTCATTGATATGCTATTATGGTGCTATAGCTCTCTGTGATTTAATGTGGTCTTTATGGGGAGGCAATGTGGTTTTTTAAATCCAGTTAGAGGCCTCATGAATGGTGACCCTATTTCTCCAATCATATTTATCACGGTCCCTGATTTCCTGAAGAAGATCGTGACGTAGTTTATTCATCATGGTAATGTCCTACCTTATCGTTACGGGGCTCATGTTATGGGGGTCTTTCACCTTCTCTTCAATGATCAACTTATCTTCTTCATTCATGGAAATAGTGACTCAACCATAGAGTTGGATAGAATCATTATTGAATATATTTATACGGGTATAAAGTTTATTAATAGGGACAAGAGAAGGGATTAATTTCACTCTTCATGCTTGAATAGTTTCAAGGAAACTACTGAATCAACCTTAGGAATTTGAAGCACGAACATTCCCATGATCTACCATAGATCCCCAATCTCCCTTGTGTTGATACATGTTACTCATTTTGAAGGTATGGTTTGAAATATCACCAAAAATATTAACATATAGAAGAATATATTATTACCATTTAGTCGTTGAATCACACTTTTTAATTGAGTTCTATACATTATCTCTATATATTTAAAATGAACCCCCATTTTCCCCAATTCTATTATACATAATATTGAGAACATCATCAATGGTTTAATCTTGGATGACCAAGTGGGGATATGCCAATGGTGTTTTTTGAGAAAACATTCTAGGCCATTCGATCATGGGGGAATTACTGTTAGTGATTTAGAAGAGGAAATATACTACTTACAGAGAAATATCCTCTATGAGGTTATCAAGTTATGATCATTTTGGAGATTTATTATTAGAGGAATGTATGGATTTGGATCACATAACAATGGAATAACTCACTCCTTCTGGTGGAACTCCCTTCAAATCCACATTCTTGTTATTATGGATAATTCCAAATGGATTCTTGGCTAGTGGATTTCAGATTTTTGACATTTGAATAGGTGAGTGATCTGCTGAATGTACTAGCCTCCCCAGTTCCAAAATTGTCATTCATGGAATCCAGCTCTCATCCCCCATTTGTTCTAGGTAGTTCTTAACCCCACCCAAGATGCCTCGTTTGATATCATTTGATTGTATGGGTCCCCTAGAAAATGTATATTCAGGGGATATTCAAATGGAATGTTTTCTTCTATGTCATACTAGAAAGAACTTTTTTACAAACTGAATGTTACCTGTGGGGATGGTTCCTATAGTAAAGATCTATTCAGATCAAATTCACCATATTTCTTTGCATAATCTGCTACTATGCTAACCCCTTAAAGATGTTGGTGAAAATAATGGGTGTATAGATTGACTATAAGTGATCCTTCTTCCCATATCCCATATATGTTTCTATGATATATCTATTTTATCAATAGTTAATGGTCCAGCTTGATGTGGGGTAGTCTTGATGGGTTCTCTTATACTGATACCATGGTTGGATTTCTTGAGAGTTTCTAACTAAACTTTTTTTGTTGATGTCACAACAATAAGAAGAAGGATATAGAACATGTGATTATTCAAGAGGTGTGTTTTTGGCCTCTAAATAAGGTGAAAAACTAGGCTTAACTTGGTTCTCATTGTTTTTGTTTAGATCTAGGGGTACAAGATAGATTTCTAATTATGGAACTGGAGGGCCTCTACAAGAAGTAGGATGAAGTTCCCTCCTTTAGGAACAATATTCCTAGTATCCCACCCTCGGTCATTTCCAACCCCTGGAAGTAGGGCCATTCGATTCCCTAAGCCCTTCACTCATCTGGTCTCAAAATCAAAGTTGATGGTGGATATAGTCTCGATTTCCATCACATCGGTGTTATTCTTCGTAATGCATTTCTCTTGGTGATCTTTTATTTTAGTTCAATTTATGATTGTTGTAACTCTCTTATGATGGATGTTTTGGTGACTATTAGTGCTATTTCTCTATGAAAATCAAAGAAAACCAACCTTTCCACTATGGAATGGGATTCAAGAATTTTGTGGACCTCTCTCATCGACATATCATAATCTCTATGGAAAATCACATACCTCAAACACCAATGTAAGAAACTTCTATCCAATTGCATGTTGATTCATCATATGTAGAAAGAAAGTAATAAGTATGATGATTTCGTTAGTTTCTTCATTACCCATGGACTCCCCATTAATAGTTATGTAACATAGGATCCATCCCCTATGTGGGTTTCCTCATGTTATCAGAGATACTCTCAAACTTCATTTATATAAATACCATTAACAAGGGACACTTTTATTTACATTAATAAAAGTAATTATTGTTGGTGTTATAGGAAAATTATTTGTTTATGTGCTTACAATGAATAATTTATTTATTTTCTTTATATATATCATAATAGTTAATTATTATAAAAACATCGTGGTAGTATTTTTTCTACTTAATTTGTCAATAGGATTAGAGGAGGGCATCCATATAAATGTATGAATGTAATGAAGAAGAAAAATGACGTGTTGGATGTATCTAGAAAAATCCCATCTATATGATATAGGTTTCACTATGACCTCATAGGATGCATTGAAAAATTTGAATCTATAATATATAAAAGGTATGATTGTGATGTTAAAATAGAACATTCTAATTTTTATTCTATATGATTTTTTTAGGAAGAGGCATTGCAGCGTCACACATCACATCGGGTCCATAAGGGAATATCAACATAATTATGGAAATGTCTATGATAAGGAACATGGTAATTTTGGTGATTTAAAAAAATTATGATTTTTAAATATGATGTCTTCTATATGTTAATGGTTAAATCACCGTACGATGTATATTACAATGAATTCATTTTTTCTTTTCTAATTGAGGCTCGATCTTCAAATAGGAGACCATCAGTGCAATTGTTTTTTTTGGAAAATTTATGTGGGTTTTCTCCATGTTATTATCACACCATTAAGGAGATAAAATGAATGTAATGAATATTTCTAGGTGAGACATTTTAATAAAATTAAAATATTTATATCATAAAATGCTACAGAGTTCAAATAGATTTTACAATTACAAAAATTATTTTGAATGTATTAAAATGATATATCTATATAATCTCTCGTTATAGTAGTAAATTAAAAATCACGATGCAATGGTATCACTTATGTCATGAAATTTTTGATTTAGAATATCTGAAATTTTAGATTATAGATCAGTCAACAAAAAAATGTAGAACTAAATAAAATATACTTACTCTTTTCTTACTGTTGTATTTGTAAAGATTTTACATTATTAATGATGAGAAATTAATGAAAACTTATTAGGGAAACATGGATATTCATTAGATATATCCTTCACCATAATAAAATTATATAATAAATTTGGAAATAAATATATATTCTAGAAATAAAGAAGGAATATTTATGACATCATATCACTAGGTGTTTGAGGAATAATTTCTAGATACATTAATAATCCAGATTTAATTTATAGCTATCATTAATGAAACGTAGAATATTTTCTAGATGTTTAGTGTGTTCTATATTATATATATAGATGTTCTATCATCATTTTTATTTTGTGGGTAATATAGGAGGAGGTTTTGTGAGACCTTCGGAATATTGTATTCAATGAAGTGCGATTACTATTTCAAGTGCATCTGAACATTATCATACAAGCTCATTGGATTAATCTGTTTAAGTTAACCATGATTAATTTTACTATGTATCTTAATACTAATAGTATTAAGTCATGTCCTTTTTTTAGATTAGAGAGTCCTCACTAAATGTTACAGAAAAAATAATGGAAAACGTTTTGTTTATAATTGATAATGTTTGAATAACTCCAGGAGTATTAACTATTTTTGTAACAAACAATAGTATTCAAAAAGAATTGTTTTATATTAAATTTTCCAATATGTATAATTATTGAATAAGATTTAAACAATATAAGAATTGTATTTTTTAAAGGGAATTATCTCTTTATATTAAACCATATAATGGGACATGACATTTATTCATCAGGGACAAATGTATATAAATAATTTATATATTTGATATCACCAAATATCGATATTATATATTTCATAGATAGATATCACAAATTTTTCTATGTCAAAAGTAATGTGATTAAATCCATATAGGGTGTTCTAGAAAATTTTATTTTCATGAAAATTATAGTATATAAAACATATAATAAAATTTATTATAATATCCATAGAATCTATGATGCTAATTATATGGTATGTGAGTAAATATTTTATGTTTTTTGGAATAAGAATATAAATTTAATAATTTTCCCAAATGAGAGTGTTGATGTGTTCTTTGACTTGTATAACATTCTTATAGAAATAATTATTTGAATTTGAGAAATATTTGATGATAAATATTTTTAAAATAATAATGAGATTATATCCACATAAACTAATGAAAATTAATATATTTTTTATGACTTTGATATAAAAAATGTGACACTTAATAGCATAAATATTACTCTCATAAAAATAAGTACCATTGATAATATGTATTTTCAAAAATAAAATTCTAAAATACTAGAATTATTGGCTATCAACAAACTATAATGGATAGAAAATAACGAGAATTGGGTAGTTAAAAAAGTAATGACATTTTATTTCTCTAACATTAATGGGGGAAAAGGAATACCAATTGAATGATTCCCATTGATTTCATTTAAAAATAAAACATTTTCCATCATGTTGATATCTCCCCATAAAAATTCTATTTTGTTTATGTGGGAGAAGAAACTGTGATGAATCTTTTCAATTTTCAGATAAAATGGTATCCATTAGAAATTATTAGTGACGACTATCTTACTATATCAAGACAATGATATCGTGTAGGTAATAGAAGTAGAATATTTTTAGGCTTGTAATGAACATTATGAAGGATTTAATATGGATATTTTAATCTAGTCACAAAAGGATGATAATGATGATGAGGATATTTAAATAGAGGATACATTTTCCCTAGGAGATTAAAATGAGGCTTTCGTTATGGAAATTGATTCAAGAAATCCCAAAAAATGAAATATAATAGAGTAGTTTATGAACCAAATCTATACATCTTATTGTGGGAAAAATAAGGATATTATTTCAAAGATAATATTTAATGATTTAAATCTAGAATTAGAGGAACCTCAAATAAATATGTTTAGAATAATTTAAATTTAAAAGAATAAGAATGTATTATTGATTTAATTATATATCCTGTAATGGATCATGTTATTATTTTTTAGAAACTATAATTTTATGTAATTTTAATGAAATATAATCTTGATAATCTTGAAAATTTTCAATCTTATGTTATGAAATTTTGATATTTGAGTGCACAAGAAAAAAATACATGGGTTTCATCTGAGAAATCAATTGAATTTTTTTTCACTAATGTTTATCACATTATCTAATAACTGATATTGTACATATGAATATATATTTATTTATTGATAAAAAACCATATGAAACCTATCCCTGAATAAAGATTTAGTTTCATTATAAAAAATGTGTTAGAAATATAACATGGGTAAACAATATATAGAAAATAAAACACTAAATATATAATGTAATTGTTTTATAATGGGGAAAAATACCAAGTATTCATAATTTATATCCCATTGAAAAATCACGGAGCCAAAAATACTAAAAAGTTTCATAATTTCATACACTTGATAATATTTAAATGGTATTGGATTTTGTCTTGAAGGGGATGACCATTATGAATTTATGGTTACTTAAAAAGAAATTAAAAGTCTTCAAAATTAAAAATAAATACATAAAATATGAATATATCGATGAATATATGAATATAGTGGTAGGGGATATGTTTTTCCAACAATGTAGGTGATGTAAAAATCATGAATCAAGCAGGTAAAATTCAAGGCAGTTAATTTTAGATAAATTTCCTTGACGAAAAGTAATAGTATGAGGACATAGATTCTATTTAATAGAATTATATTCAACTTAATTAAAAAAAATTATATTTTCATTTGTATACGATATGATAAAGATAGTTTCAATTTATTTTTAAATATTTAAGATTTTAGGAATATTGGATATATATTTTCTTATATAGAAGGATGATATTTATGGTTCACATTTCCCTTTTTGTTTGAAGGCCTTAGACACAAATTACTAAGTGTCAGTTACTTGGTTTAATCAAGGAATTTTTTTTTATACAAGAAGAACAAATGATTCCTTATGTAATAATTTTGAACTATAGTCTTATAATGATGGTTAAATAAAGGAAAACTATATCTCAAAAATTGAGAAGAGGGACAAAGGATATTATCAAATGAGGAATACAATACATTTTTTATATAGTATGGTCGTATTACCCTAAAATACTTAGAGGAAATGGAGAATTGTTAATGAAATTAATCCATCCATACACTCCCCCATTATCTCATTCATATGTGCTAAAATTTCCAAATTAAAAATTATTCAAAAAGGCATATAATGTAAAGGATTTTAATTTTAAAAAATTACTAAGACGGTGAATTTAGACATGTTTGTGTATATGAAACACAATTATAATTACAGTAAAATGTATTATGTCTTTTTATTTGTGATTTTAGTATGATAGAATGGATTATGTGTATTAATATAAAAATTGGACTATACAAATGTTTTATATGTTGTCAAATTTTAACAATAAAAATTATGGGAATGAAAATTTAGATTCTTTAGATCAATAAGGATATGGAATATTCGAATATGTTGGTAAATGAGTATCTAATAAATATGGGATATTTAATGATGATTTACATGTATAGTCTCATAGATAAGTCAACATCATTGAGAGGAGGAACCGAATTATCAATAGTACGGTTCATGACATTTTAATCACAAAAAATATACTAGATACTAATTAGATAGACGATGTGTTTACATCATTATATATTTATAATAGAGATTTTATTATTTTTTTATAGGTTTAATGACTCCTTATGTGATTTAAAAAATGATTATTCTAAAAATGTTGTTGTTTTTTATTTTTTTGGATTCTATTGTTTTATTCTGTATAATGAGAAGAACTAAAAGATCAAACCTTATAGGGATGAATTAATTTTACATGGATATTAATAAAAAAAATTTAAGTAAATTATATAAAACATTTATTATAAAATATATATAAATAAATGATCTAACTATTGTAGAAAATAAATTTATTTTACAAACAATGAAGTATATTTACTCGAACGAAATGAGGTTATCAATAATGAATGTTATGTAGTGTTATCTGTCTCATGTGGATCTCATATGGAACTTTATGATTTTTTTAATGACAAAGATAATGATGAATGAATTAAATATTTAATCTTTTAAAAAAGGTAAAACATAATGGATGAATCCATAATGAATATATAGTAGGTTATTGGATAAATGCACATCCATCATCAAAGATGATCATTGAATATTAAACTATGTTTATATCATAGTTAGAGCCTCAATATTATTATTTCACTAAAAAACTGATAATTACATTAATAATATACACAAAAACATAAAAAAATAAAAAATTGTAACATTCAATGATTTCTAGGACCAAAATCAAATAATTTCAAGGGAACCATGTGGTTGTTCCATGTTGATTTTTTTTTGAAAATGTATCATTGAAAAAAGGGTTGGACTATTTGAAATGGTTATTAAAATATTGATGTCATTTATATGGATGATATGTTTACACTTCTGTCCAGGTTGGAGTGTGTATGACATTTTTTTTCTTTTACAGTGTAATGCAGCTTCATGGTGTTTCAAACGTATATTATATCATCATTAATACATGGAGTTATTGAATAATAAATAAATATGGAGAAACTATGATGATTCAATAGGGTTGAATATTATACCATTAAGTTCTACTTGATGAAGGTGTTGTATGGCCCAAAATATATAACAAGGTTTCAGTACTCTAATCTGGACAATTATTTAACAAATACTATGTTCCAAATAATAATAGATGATAGAAAAATATAAAATAAAAATAAAAAATATTAAATGGATATTTTGACTTATCTTTATGTATGATAAAATTTGTGAAGCCTTTGATGACTCACAATGAATGTGGTTTTGAGATTATATGATTTGTGAATTCAATATATCAATCCATGGAGAAATAATAATTTTCACAGATTATTGAAGATTCAAGGAATGGATTACAAATTTTTTCCCAAAAAATCCATTTAAATTATTTATTATTTGGAAAATAATATTATAGACATATGAAAGCTCTGGTGGATATCTTTTTTAAATTTTCAATGGATTATAATTAAAATAGGTCAATATCTTTAATTCATCCAACGTTAATCAATACATAATTAAAATTTTTGTATTATGTGATGATCTTTTTTAAATTAAGTTGATAATTATAGTTAATATTTTCTTACAGACTAAAAAAATCTCAAACATATAAAACAATTAAAATATGAATAGGAAACTTCTGATCAATGACCATTTTTTCAGATAAGATGATTTCTATATGTAAACTATAATTTTTCTGAAAAAATATTCTTCTATTTAATACTAAATCCCCATGGTGGAATGATATATCATTAATTAATACCTAATTAACCTTATACTAAATAAAAAAAATTAAAATACATCGGATGATCCCAAAAAACATAGTAATAGATTTAAAATCAACGAATCCTTTTAATAAATTATGAAAATCATGAAATCCCATCAATGATTTTTTTTACATATTAATATTTATGCTCAAATATTCATGATCATACTCATAAAATTAAAATCACCATAAAATATATTTTATAAAAAATTATAACAAATTATAATGTACAATTAATCATCATTAGGGATTCATGAAAAACATGGCTACTCATAAAATCATTTTATGGAAAAACATATGTTTGTTCTTAAATATTCCATATAAATGCATTTAAACATTATATGATTAGATATATATATATATATAAATGAAATAAAAATGATTCAATGAACAATAATTTTCAAGACTAGATTAATCATATAGGTACCTTATTATATAATATTCGTATTAATCCTTCAATCATTCTTTCATACACAATTAGAATTGGAATAACCAAATCATTAAATTACATAATATATAAAGAAAAAAGACATTAACCAATTAATTAGAGATATATATTAACATATATTCCATAATAAATAATTACCATAGACCATAACATATAAAAATATAGAATCCTTCAATTTTTTAATAGGAAGTCTTATAATTATCTTTTCATTACATATGTAGATGTAACATCCTGAGATTTTGTAAAATTTTTGATTTAAAATAAATTTTACATTTTCAATAGTTTAAATTACATTAAAATATATTTTTATATTTTTTTACTTGAAATAAATAGTTTTTATAACATTACATACAACATCGTGTTTATCTTGAATTACATGCAACAACAAGTTTAAATTAAACATGACTCACTATTAAAATTTTATCATTTAATATGCTAGATATCAAATAAAAATTGTAACATATTTTATGAATAATATTAAATAAATTATCAAAATATTTTTTATACATATATATTAAATTAATTATATGGTGACCTATTAATTAGATAATAAAATAATCACAATTTTAAATACTGATTTTTTTATAAACTATTTTCATTTGAGAAAATGGGTTAAAAAAACAAAATAACAAAATTGAATTTGGAGAATGATTTTATTGAAACTTATTGATAATATATTCAATAAAATTTTTAACATTCATATTATTTTTTATTGCCATGATAATGGAATAAATATAACATTATTCTCAAAAAATTTACTAAAAAATTCAGTTTGGATTCATTTTTCACTCATATAATAAAAAAGATTTAAAACCATTTTGAAAATTAGTATGATGTATTATAAAAATTATATAAAAAGTTATTTTAAAATTATTTTATAGTGATTTGTTGAATGTTATTCTAAAAACTATTATAATTTTTTGATGAATATTTTTAAAAATACATTTTTTTTAAATTTTTATCTCATTAAATGAAATTATAATGATAAATTTAATTATAAAATTGAAATAAAGGTAATATTTATTAAATTATATATAAATAAATTAAATTTATTTCATTTATATCAATTTCATTTTTAATGCTGACATAGAAAAGTATTAATCTTTGATCATTTTCAATTTGAAACCCCACTATATCACCCATATATAGGTTTAAATTAAAATTAAAATTTTACATTTAAGTGAATTGAATTTTATAAAAGATATTTAATATTTGGAGTCATAATAAAATATAATATATTATATGGTAAAATAAAATTTTTAATGTAATTAATATTGATAATAGTCAAAATTAATTACCACGATTATGATACTAATAGGTTTATACGAAGTTAAATAAGAGGATAACATTAAAAATGACATTAAATGATTTAAATTTATAAAATATTGACATATTTAAATATTATAATACCATATATATAATATTTTTCATTTGGATTTTTTTCTTATGAATGAATATATTATTTTGGATTAAATTGTAAAATTTCTATATAGTTTCTAGCTAGGTTCATTTCAATGACTTATAAATGGACACTATAACCCATCATCTCATCATACCTATAATTTATTCTATATCTACCATACAATTAAAAATTACAATCTATAAATCCTTATACATGTCATTGTTCTTCTTTGACACCTAAAATTCCCACACTAGGGGCCTAAAATAAAAGATCCCAATGTGGTGATTTTATTCAAGGATAATTTTCCTCACTATGCTACTTATATTTTTCTATTTATTATAGAGTTTTTTTATTAACACAAATAATATTATAAAAGAATGATATAATATATAATAAAATGTAATTATGTTAATTTAATAACCTATATTCAACTTAAATTCCATAAAACGGAAAACCAAATCCTTGATCATGTGTACAGCCGGCTACCGGCTCACGAACCGATATTGTTTGTTTTCAATAGCAAACATTCATGTGTGGATATAATTATGGATATAACATATTTATTTGATTCTTTGACATTAATAAAATTATTTAATTACTAAATAAAATATAACTTCTTTCATTCTGTTATGTGATGATCATGATAACGTTGCTCATGTGTCTGGTGAACTACAACCTCGTAAAGCGATGTGATACGTTTTCTAAATTTTTTTCTTTGATAGTAGTACTAAAATAATTAATAAATATAAATTATATATATGAAATCAGAATGTTTCCTTAGTTGTAATATATTATTTACATTTCTTTCTTTCAATCCATTATGAATAAAGAAACAATATTCATGCGTAGATATTCCATTCAATCTCCATGAACAATGCATTCTACTTTATATTTATAACTCTTATGGATTATTATATATATATACTGAATATATATACTATTAATTTTTTTAATTTCTAGATTTTGTTTTATGATTGACAAACTTAAAAGGAACAAAAATAACAAATCCACACATACTTGAAAAAAATAGTTGTTGACCGAAATGTTACGTTAACATTGAATTGTGAAATAACATGTAATAAAATGGCGTAAGAAAATTATTTATGGTATTATATATTTATGTTAGGTTTATTAATATTTATATAATAAAATTTTATATATTATTCAATTTCTTTCAAAATTTATGATATATATCCAGACATACAACCTTGGATTCTCGTCTCACATTGTACATTTGTTAGACACATTCTGTATTTAATGCATTTTTCATTTATGTATTGTCTGTAAATCCAATGAATGTATTTACTTAAATTTCAACAAATTATTATTATTATTTATATAGTAAATTTTATAAAATTTCATTATTGGGTATTGTTGTTCCAAAAAATTATAAAGCAGAAAAGGAATTCTATTGTCTCAATTTACATTCCATAAAAATGTGTTATGTTATGAACTTATCTACATTTAGGAGGTTTGGATTCCAAGTAATTGACATTTAATATAATGAAATATTTTATTCTCATTATATTTTTATTTTCATTTAGTTTTACTCTTTTATGGGGCCTATGATTCAATTTTAATAAATGGTATAGCTTTTATGACACAATCTCATGTTTTATTCGATTTTTTCTGATTAATCTTCCAATTGTAAAATACTATAATTTATATCTCATTATAAAAATTAAATTTACTCACTTATAGTTATTTGATAAGAATAATTCTTCCCCTTAACATTCTCCTCTCTAGGAACTCAATTGTTCACAAGAGTATTTTTGGAAAAACATTTTTATTTATCTCATCGATCGAAAACATATTATCGTTCAAAAACCATGTTTTATAAAAATGTTTAAAAATATTTTTATATTATTATCCAAATAATTTATTCAAGTAGTTTAAATTTTTTAATTTTTTTTTAAATATTAAATGATTCAGCATATCATTTTCCATTATATTCCCATATGAATATTACATAAAATGTGAATGAAATGTTTTTAAATGTGTAGAACATAAATTAAATCTTATATAGTCATAATGACTAAATATTTTAAATATTCCAATATATTTTTAATATTATATTTTCAATGAATATTATTTCCAATATTTTTTAGTTTATAACATTTTTTCCAAATTGTAATGGATATCTTATTCATATATGTTTTTAAGGATTTTAAATTATTCCCCTATATGATTTCAATGATATTTTAGAAGAATATTCTTTTAAAATTGTATTATATTGAAGAAAATAACTTTTATTGTTGAGTGAATATTTTCATCATGAAATGTTTTAACTTATTTTAAAATATTACTTTGTTATTTTAAATGTTATTTTACAATAAATTTGTATTCAAAATAATTTATGTTTTAAAATGTGTTGTTCAAATCAAAATGGTTATTTTAAGAAGGAAATTATATTAATAAATATTAAAGTCATCTATTATAATTTAGAATGTTTATGTCTATTGAAAACTATTTTCAAAATTACTTTCTATATAAGTTGAAATTTGTTGAAGTCGCATATTACATTATGTTATATTATCCAATGATACCATTTTTATTCCTTCTTAGAATTTTTTATATTTATTAGGGAATGATGTTGTAAATACTATTTTCATTCAAATGTTATATTATGGGGAAATGATTCTGAAACCCAACTTTTTTCACTAGTTATTATAAGGTGAATTAATAAAATTATTATGAAACCTATCAATTTTTCATAGGTTATGACATGGTGACATGTTTTTGGAACCCCATTTAATATCATGGGTTATGATATGATATATTTTTAAGTATGTGTTAGTGCACATATATATTACTATAATTCTTTAATGGGTGAGGACTATATCTCCCTCCAATTCATTGGGTAATAATTTATATCTCCTGAGATAGAAGGGACTATAATATATACTTAAATTAGATTTATAAGGCACCATTATCAATATGAAGGTTCTAGGAGTTACCCATTAATACAGTGATGGTTTAGGTAATGAACTCAGTCCATTATGATAGCCTAGGTAGTGGGCGTTGACTAGGATGGAAATGAAATATTATATTTATTTGTAAGACACAATGTTATGTCTTATAAAAATATTTTTGTCTCAGGGATAATTTTATATGATATCATTATGATTCATGTCTTATTAAATTCAAATATTTAATTTATTAATCATAAATAAATGACCATGGTTTCCCTGAAATCGGAACCCAACCTGATCCAACACATATCAGAAGAGAATTCCCGATTCCAATGGTATGAAGACAAGAAACCGAGCATCAAAAAACAAAATTAAGGAAACGATTTCACCAAAACAAAATATCCACAAAGAATAAATATGTAGGGAAAGAATGGAAATGTATAATACGAGAAAAACATATGCCAAAACTGTAAGGAAAATAGAAAAAAATAACAACCAAAATTGTATGTAAAAATATAAAAGCCATGTCTGACATCAAGGGACTCAAAAACCCATAAATAATCTAGTGATGGAGTGGAATAAATCAAATCATCTCACCGCCAGCTAGCCATCCCAGCTATCATGAACCTCTCCACCTCACAACAGTGCCTTTCCTTTCCCTCCACTGGAAGAAAAAAAGGTCTACATATCAGTGAAGCAGTGAGCAGGGTGTGAGATAATAGGTTCAGAAGGATCCCACCAATTTTGTTGCATAGAAAGTCATTGTATATCAAATATTTTATCCTTATTTTTAAAAATAAAACATGGCATGATAAGAATTAAATAAGTTTTATAGAAAACATTTTAAACATTTACCTTTTCAACCATCGTAAACAAAAGTTGGTATATCAGTTTCAAAGCATATTTGTTCATATAACATTCTATAATCATAAACATGATCATCAATGACAACATAGTATGATAATCAAAACAAAAAATATTCTTATGTATCACACACCATGGAATAAAATAGGTCTAGGAAGAATAAAACTTGTACTATATGAATCAAGTGCTCAAGTTCGATCATATAACAAATGGACTATGATGTAGAGGAATGCCCCATAAGTAAACACAAAATAATTTGAATATTAGGATCATTTAACTATAGGCATATGAAACAATGAAAAAAAGAGATAACCCTCCTTGATAATCACAACTCAAGGGATGATGATCTCAATCTAGACCTCCCACCTATGTACCCATGGTAACCCATGCGTGCTTTTTCACATACCTATTTCAATGCCTATAAATCCAATCATAACCATTTATAATCCATTAATTACAAGTTAGGGAATACCAATTTTCCTTAAAAACCTTTTTAAAAACACACTCGAATCATTCAAATTTTATAAATCAATTGATAAAGAAATTATTGATGAAGAAAATGGTTAATTATCATCAGCTAGAGATGAAACCACCTAACTCAAATTTGGGGTCGCACACACCCGCAACGGAATGAAAATCCAAGAAGAAAACCCAGAAACACCAATAGAGACCCTATAATCGAATCCATGAAAATATTGATTCAAATATAAACATAAATTGTTGGTGGAAGAGAGGAAACCCACGTACCATGAAGAAGGACACCAACCACACCAAGGAAAACAAAGGAAAAAGGCATACAGAACAATATCTCACAACTGATCTAGATGAAGAAAACAAGAATCATCCATCTTAGTTTAGAGGATCTGAAAACACAAGGATACGAAGATACTACAATCATCCAAAAGGAATAACCAGAAGGAACACTAAACCGGAGAAACACACTGAAAATGGAATGATGATCCCAATCCAATAAGATCAATCTAAAAGGTGAGAGGCCTCTGAAAATTGCCTATGGAGTGTTTTGGTTTGATGAAAACAATGATATTATAGAAACACCAAACCAATATAGTTTAAAATATGATTTGAACTAGGGAACAACTAGATCACAATATGTAATAGTTGGTCACTACCTGTAGGGCACACAAGACTATTACAAAAAAAATTTGGTCACCTCTGGTTAAAAATACTTTATTTAACCCCTAAATGATGTGTAAATAATTTAAATGATTTCTACATGGTCAAAAAATGATTTATCCATACACGACATATATCAAAATATTTTTTCATGATTTTTATCTATTCTAAAACATGTAGTAAACCTATAAAATCAAATCTATGGAATTTTAAAACTATATGGGAACTTAGAAAATGCGAAAACATAACCAATAAAGGTAACAATGCATTACAATATCCCTAACATATGGAATTTCTATTCCTGGGATGTCATGTATAAGTTTTACTCCCTGGAAAATGATGAAGCCATGACTCCCTCATCAAAAAATCATGTTCCCATGTCTTATAAGAATCTGATCCATGTTTCCATAAAACGATGACCAACGAAATCAATAACCCACAGTACAATTTCTATTAAAAATAAATGATCTCAACTGGTTGCTCCAAAATAATGGCATCTAGCTCTATAAAAATTTCTTCCCAACTCATAATGCGAGTAGGATCAGGGTGATACATCCTGAGAAAAGATATGTGGAAAACGTCCTGAATTCCTGCCAATTAAGTAGACAATGCCAGTTGATAGGAAACATTATCAAGATGTTCAATGATCTCAAATGGTCCAACATATCTCGAGGACATCAATCCCTATTTTCCATGTCGATAGTGACCCAACTGAGGAGAAACATTCTTGAAAACCCATACATCAACGTAAAACCTCGAAGGATGACACAGTTGACATGCATACGATTTTTTTAAACATTAGGATGTATCATGAAGTTGTCACACCTCTGGAATCTTTGCCAACATCTCTTAAGACATACTTATTCCATCTAAAGCTAATTTTCACACCTTTTCCCAAAAATGATGTGATATTTTTGGGAGACCATAAAACAACTCAAAATGAACCATTCTAATTAATTATTGGTAATATATATTGTAATCAAAGCCAAAAATTTCCTTGATGGAAATCCCATGATCCAATGAAATCCAAGACACATGAATAGTCCATATCCTCCAGGATCATAATTATACACTCCATTTATCCATATTTCTGTGGATAGTAAGATATTATCAACATGAAATGAGTCTCGAAGTCTTATTAGAGGCTCCTCTAAAACCTTGAGGTAATTATAAAATCTCTATTTGGAGCCATGTCAAAAGGACTCACATGTAGCCTCATGATATCTTACAAATACATATTACCAAAATCAATAACTTTAGTGGTTCCGTTGATTGGAATAAAATTAGCATATTTCTTCAATAGATCAAAAGTTGTCTAGATAGTATTTTTCCCTCATGGTGTTTATTGTAACCCAACAACAAAATCTATGGACACCTCATCCAACTTCCAAACTGGTACTAGAAGTGATCGAAAAATACAAGAATGTTTCATGTACTATAACTTTATCTGTTAGAGGGTGGAATAGTGGGAAACATAATCTACAATGTCACGCTACATACCCTCCACCAACTATAACTATATTATTTTATCAAAATACATCTTTGTAGTGGTTTGATGAATGGACCATGAAGATATATGAGGTTCAAACAAGACTGATATTTTCATAGGTGCTGGGATGACAAATCACTTCTCTATGTGAGCTATTTCATTTGAAGAAAGTGATGAACCGAGAACTATCTCCCCACAAAAATAGTTTTACTGATTCATTGGAAACTAATCAACATTCTGATGAATTTTAGAAGTAGACACCAATAAAGATGATGATAATTGAGCACTGTTTATAACCATACATGAAACATCCTCTGGGAATCCAAGTGAAATTAGATGAAAATCCCTTTAAGATTCTTATCCTTGTTCTATTCCAAAACTGTTTGTAATAGTACCTTACTATACAATGGGCCTGTAACAAAATTTCCTTTTCTATGGAGTGTAGGAGAAAAACCCAAGATTGATGTACATTGACATTACATTAATTTTTTTGAATAATAAATACCTGACATAAATAGATTACCAAAGATAGAATTATTTTAGTACCATTGGAAATAGGAAAATATAAAAAACTGGTCCACAAAATATCTATTTTGTATCATGCTTTATCCTTCATAACATGGAACCCTTTTTGGAAAATCTTACATAATACCCTTCTTCAAATCCTGTGGGAAACAAAACATGAAAAGGGATGAGATCAAATTCTCAATAAAAGTATGAATGGATAATATCTTACAAAACATAAACATAAGAATATATAAATAGGATCATAACTTTTAAAAACAAATCATACCACATTTAACATATACCAAAATCTTTAGTAATGAAATAAATCTTTCTTGTTCATAAGGCATAAATAAAAAATGTAATCATGAACCATGAAAAAATAGCATTGGAATAAAACATGGATTTATGGAAAACAAATATCCATATAATATGATTTCATTTGTATCCAAGTCATTTCTTCCAAGAACATCATTGTGTAAAATGTCCATTACTAAACCGGGTTGACATGCCATTCTAGCGATGTATTACTAAACATGATTTACATATTGTTCTAGCCATGTATTACTGGACGGGATTTACATGCCATTCTAGTCATGTATATATCATTAAATATAAATCATTACCCAATGCATTGGAGGGAGATATAAATACCTCCAATTTCATAATAAAACCATTCATACATGTTCCACAAAAACATAATCCATTCATCATAGCATAACTGAAAGAACAAAAAATGGGTTTCTCAATCATCATTTCATAATGACATAATCCATATAAGATAAATGCATTTCATTAAAATAATTCCATCATAAACACTTTCAAATAAGATTAATAATAGGGATTGAAACACAACCATATGTAAACATTAATGGAAAATAATTTCGATAAAACACTTGAGCATAATTCTTGGGGAAAATGTACATTTTTCTACAAAAACATTTTCGATTCTCAAAATGTCATTAAATTTTAAAAGAAAAAAATATTTTGTTGAAAATAAACATTAAATCCTTTACATGATGCTTCATGGAAATAAGAACACATGAAAACATAAAAATCCATTCATTCCATACATGATAAAATCATTACTCTCAAACTCTTTCTAGAAAATTAAAAACAAATACTTCATATGGAAAAGGAAAGAATGATTACATCAATATAATTTAATAAAAATTCTCCAATGGGTAAAATTGAAATTTTAAAAATAATATAAGTAGATAACTGATATAATATATTTCAGAAACATCGTTATATAAGATAAATTTAAAATAGTAAATGCTTCTGTATAAACAATCTCGAAAAATAAGGAGATTACAGAATTATCCCTTACCTTAGGTTTGATTTCATCTCTATGTGTTTGAAACTATTATATATTGGGTTTAATCATATTTATAAATTATAAAATAACCATAATAATATTTATTATATCATATACGATTCACTTATATATTGGGTTTAAACATATTGGGTAATAATGATATTATTTATCGTACATATTTTGATTCATTAATATTGATAATGTTACACAGATCATGATATACTTATATACAAAATAAAAAACATGATTTATATATCATAAAAATTAAATATATAAAAAAATATAACAAATAGATTAATGAAATGGAATACACCGTTCAAGGAGACGGTAGGCCGCATGAATGCATGAATGTTGTTTCTGTTTCCTTATTCAATTGAATGAAAGAAAGTAAATGACATATATATATATACAAAAATATAGTTACATTAATATTTCATATAATCCATTATTAATTTCTATATATACTTCAGAATCATTCTTGAATTTTTAGCATGTCGAATTAATCTCATCACGTAATAGATATGGTGAGTCTTACGTACACACGAGTGGTGATATCATTCTCTTAATAGTAATTTTTATGGAATTGTGTGGTATATTAATTATAAATAATAATTTTCAGGTTATATTAATTATTTATTCTATTATATTCATCATTATACTCAATAAAATTATGTATTGTTGAATAAAACATTACACCACATTGTGGAGACGGTTAGTTGTACGTATACACGCATGGTGATATTGTTTTTTATCGGATGCGTAAAAGGAAGCTATAAGGTTGTCCCATAATTATAATAATATAAATGTATGTATATTATACTAGATTTTTTAATTTAGTATCATTAAAACATAGGAATAAGAAGTAGAAGAAGAAAATCATTTTGGAATAGGGTATAAAACAATATCCCCTTTTCTGGGTATATTTTTTTGGTATGCACAAAAGGACTCCATTATATATCTTTATGCTTGAATGGTGGACTCTAGGTTGATGTGAAGATTTTTTTGGAGAATTTTTGGGCAGGTTTGTATAGAGCCAATGTGATTTGGATATTTTATTAAAAGAGAATTATTTTTTCCCTTTTATATGAGAGGGGAGGGGAACCTTTGTAAGGTCGTGAAATATTAATTTATTATAAATTTATTATTGGTTTATAATTCTCCAAAACTCATTTATTTCGAAGATAAGATGAGTATTAGTTTAAATAATATCATTTAATGAAATTTATTCATGTTTTTATTTTTTAAAACATTCTCATTTTGATTTATCATTATTTAATCTTTTTAATTTTATTGGTGGTAATAAAATTCTAAATTTTAAGTGGTTATATATAATTAAAAATATATAGAGAATTGTGTATAATTGGATACCTTATTACATTATAGACCATAAAATTTCCCTTTTGTTAATTTTTTTTTATTTTTATGTTTTTTTAAATAATTTATTATTATGTTAAATTTATAAAATGTCAATAGTGCCAATTTGGACACTATTTATTTATTTGACATTAAATAAAGTCCACATCGAATATAAATTTGAACGAAAATATTTATTAAATTCATAACTTCTCTTTATCACATATAAAAATCATGGAGAACAGTAATTAGTTCATATGTTATTTATTTTATTATTTTTTAAAAAAATTATTTAATATTTATGTTAATAAAATTATTTCTACATCACTATTATGTCATAATTAATGGTAATTATTTAGTCTCTAAAATTATAAATAAATTAACATGATTAATATAATTTCAGTTCCTTCAAGAAAATATTATTTTTGATGTTTTATGAAGCTAATCACTATATTTTAATTATTATACATATATGTTATAAGAGGGTGAAAAGTTGTCACTTTTTTTGTTTTAATTATAATTACATCACTATCATGGGAAAAAGATCATTAAATAAATCAATTAAAAAACATAGGTGATACTGCTCAAATTTAATTCATTCAATAGTAGTTTTTTAGGTGTTAGGGAAATTTTATTATCTTTATCATATTTATTGTTACCCTAATTTACCAAATTTACCTTTAACGGAGTTATATAAAAATTACCATAGTCTCCATTAATAATATCAAAAAATATAAAAGTAAACCATTATCAAATTTTGGACCCCCTGATTCTAAATATGTAAGCAATTCTTCAAAATTTAAAAACAAAGACGTTTCATTAATTAAATTAATATTAAATTCTGTTTTCTAAACCAGAAAGCAGGTTTTTAAGAAGTAGAATCTATCAAAATATTGACATGTGTTTGTGTCCAATTTAAATTTCAAATTAATTGAATGACCAAAATTGGATTAAATGAAAAAAACATAATCCAATGAAATTTTTAAACCAATTAAAATGATAATCTAACTATATAAATAAATGGATGAACATTCAATTTTGAATTAAAATGTTGTATTTATCACTATTCATTAAAATATGAATGTTATTATAAAAAAATTTCATATCCTACTTCCAAATAATACATTAATTTTGTCAAATTGAATGTATAAAAGTGTTAAAAACTAGATATAATATTGTTGTGCTATCAAAAGGTGTAAAAGCTACGTTTTTTTTTGAAAAGTAATTCTTTTATCTGAAAAATGGAATTGGATAATATAACACGGTCTAGAAAATACAAAAGATGAATTTTATGTTATATAAAATTAAAAATGTGTTTAATAATATTCAAAATGGCTAGTTTATATCCCATAAATAATAATATTTTAATAATATGTCATTTTTCATGAGATTCAGTGTTACTTACAATTCATGCTATCATGGATGGGCACTCTGACATGTAAGGAAAGAAAATTAAGTGTTTCATTTTGTTCAATATTCCTTTTGTGTTGTGTATAAAATAATAATAAAACTGTTTATTTATTCATTAAACATAATCTATACTCAGTGTTGTGTGAAATGAATTCATTAAAAATAACATGAAATTATGTGTAACACAAGCCAACTGTAATTTTATTATATTGCAAACTAATACAATATTGCATATAATGCAATCTACACATGTTGTAGTTTAAAACAAAATTCAACGAAGAAATAAAAAATAATCTATATCATAAAATAACAATTTTTTACATTATACCCCCTTAAAAAATTTCTTCCATGAAATTTATTAGGGTTATAAAATGTTTACTACTTGAAAGATTCTTTCATTGAAACCCACGTTGAAAAAAGTATAACTAAATCATCATTTTATAAAGGAAAGTTAGTTACATAACACTTACCTAGAGTAACTCGTCACTGGGTTTCAACATAAGAGAACATATCCAGGAAGTTAAAACATGGATATAGAAGAGAAATCTAAAAAAATGTTATTGATGTATAGTGATAGTGAACAATTGTTATAGAATGTTAAAAACCATAAATTCATAAATCTAAGATGATTTTGGGGACAATCTGATTAATCAAATAGGATGTTACTATGATAAACTTTCTAGTTTCCATGATCCTTTACCTAATGATTAATAATTTTTCATGTAAATATATACTTTCTTGATTTTGGAACAATAACATGCTTTTCATGTAATGGAAAAAAATTAATTCATCTATTATCTAAAGAAATGAAGTTGATTTTTCCATTAATGAAGTGTTATCAGATCATCAGATAGAATGATATGTCATTCCATCTATCTCTACCAAAAGGTTATCAAATGTAATCAAATATTCATAAGTCCTCCACTAGAGATATAATATATTGATATAACATAACATCAAATAGAGTTTATCATAAAATATCCATAAAGAATAACTTTATAATACTTTTAGAATCTAAAAATATAAATCTTTAGAAAGAGGTGAAATAAATTTACAAAACTTTTATGTCCAACAACTTAGATGGGATTTATTTGTTGTCACATTCCAAACATGTGAATATTATCGTAATGTATTCCCTTGGAACTAGAAAATATCATTAATTACCATAGAACCATAGTGAATACAAGTATTATGTCAAAATTACCTCTGTACACACACCAAAAAAATTGTATATAGTCAAAGAATGCTATCACTTTTTCCTTGTATTAGTCATGAGGTCATTAATACTATCAAACATTTCATTATCTTTTTATCCCTTCATTATAAACATATCATGTGCTTTCATGAAATATTTCATTCAGTTTTCATGGTTATCAGTACTATATAATTATGGAAAACCACAATGGACTAATACATAGATATTCTAGAACTACATAATATAATAAAAGAGATTCGACAGCACTATTTTTGAATCCCATTGCATTAACACATAATCATTACTCCAATTTTTTGTAATAATAAACATCTCTAACAGTGATATCATTTGATGTTCCCTTGTCATTATCCTCAAGATGTTTTTGGTGTCAATAATCATCTGTAACCCTTGGATTAGGGCATTGGTTAGCATAATTCCCCATTTCCTTTCCCTTGTAGAATTGATGTGTGGGTGTTGCATTCTCTATAGTCTTTTCACTATTCATATCATTCGAAATTGTTTTCCCATTACATTAGCACTAAAATACTCAATAAACTTTTTTCCATACATAGGACATTTTATAGTCCCATTAATACAATATCCACCATGATTCTATCCTGACATTGATAATAAAGAAAAATTCATCTTCATTTCCCCAATTTTTTGATATTTTCCATTGATATACAAATCTAATTTCTTCTCAAATCCATGAGATTGATATGTAACATCAAAAACCATTTATACCTTGCTATGACAACACACAATCTCTTTATATATACTAATGTATCTTATAGATAATTACGTTCAAAGACATTGATTTATGCTATTACATAATCGATCATCATAACTTTTAGGATGGATGATAAAATAAGAAGCATACCTTGAAAGTCATGTAAAAGTTTCCTTATAAGTACCAAAGGATTCATCATCCTTTTTCATCCGTTCAATGAACTTGTTTCCCATCTTTTTTCAAGGAATACAAGGAAATTAAATATTGAAAAATATGTTCTTGAACTCATCACATTTAATGTATTCAATTTCATCTTTCTCTCTTGTATACTTGAATACATTCTACCACTGTTCAGATTTACCTTCTTGATGATAAACATTAAAATTACATTTTCCTTTTCCAAACATTGAAGGATGTAAAATATCTTTTCAAAGGTACTGATCCATTTTTTAACATAAAGTGGATTAGATGACCCATTGAAAGAGTGTGAACATTACGTCATGGAATTAATATAATTTTTTTCCCTTATATGTTAATTATTATGTATATAATGATTCCTAGATATAGTAAGTATAGAAATATGATTTTTCATTATATATCCTATAACATTTTATTATTCAGGAGGAAAATCATTAGATTTTCTAGTTCATTGATCATTAACATATTTTTTTGGATACAACCATTTTTTAAAACCAAAAAGAATATTGTGAGAGGAAAAAATAATACTAGGAAAATAACATAATCAAGGGGGTGCCTTTAATATATAATATCTTAGGTTTAATCATAGGTCTAACGTGATCCTTACCATATTTACAAGACTGTAACTTATAGTAATACATAATCTTATAGATATCATAAGTACTACATTAGAGATATATCTAGGTACCCTACTAATGTTTTCATACCCAAGATTCTATTGGTTTTATAAACCTTTTATCTCATAGAAAAATTAAAGCCCCAAGCATGATGTATAAAGACATTACATCAATTTTTTTCGTTTACTTCATACCTGACACAATATGATGCCCAATGACCGTATTAGTCTAGTGCCTTTGGAAACTAGAAAACAGTAACAACTAGTTCATAAATCATCTAATTTTTATCGTGCTTCATCCTTCACAAATATAATCCCTTATTGAAACATCTTACTTAATTCATTTCGTCATATCATAGGGGAAACATGAAAATGGGTGAGATCAAATGATCAGTAAGGGTATGGATGGTAAATATCTTAAAAAATGTAAACATAAGAATATAAAAATTTGATAACAAATTTAAAAAAACATAATACATATAATATATACATAATTATTGAGTCATGATATAAATCTTGGTAGTTCATAAGACATAAATAGTAATATAATCATGAACCCTGAGAAAATAGTGGTGGCATAAATAAAGGAATTATTGAATGAAAATAAGCACATAATATTATTTCCATAGTTTCGAAGGCTTTACTGCCAAGACCATCAGAGTGGAAAAATTCCACTTTCAAACTGGGTTTACATATCGTCCCATCAATGTATTACTATAACAAATTTACTTGTCGTTCCATACCTATATTACTAAATAGAATTTAGATTCCATTGTAGTAATATATATCTAATGATATATATATATATATATATACCTAGTTTATAGAGGGATATATAGGTCCCACCCATATCATAATGAAATCATTATTACATATTCACAAAAACAAAAACCATTCACCATAGCGAAATCCCAAGGAACAAAAAATGTGTTTCTCAAACATCATTCCATCATAACATAATCTATGTAAGATAAATAAATTTTATAAAACAAATTACATCATAATAAAAATAAAATAAAAGTAATGATTGGGATATAAACATAACCTTGTGTCATCTAATATTGAAAGTAATTTTGTTAAAACACTTGAGCCTAATTATTGAGGAAAAAATCATTTCTTCTACAAAAAAATTTCTATTCTCAAAATAACATGATATTTTAAATGAAAATAATTTAGTTAAAAATAAAATTTCAATATTTTAGATGAATCTTCAAGGAAATAAATAATTATGAATACATAAAGATCAGTTTATTATTTATATGTTAAAAAGCATTCTTCTTGTACTCTTTCAGAAAAAGTAAAAAATTAGCTCGTATAGAAAACAAAATAATGATTCATTCCATACTAATTAATAAAAAATAACTAATGGGTAAACAATAATTTAAAAAATATTTTAAGTATTTATTTAATATTATATATTTATTAAACATATATTTGGATAGTACATATACAATGGAAAATGTATACATAAAAACAATCTCAGAAAGTAATGGGATTGTAGAATTATCCCTTACGTTATGTCTGATAACTTTTGTATATGTCTAAAAATACTATATTGTTGGTTTATACATATTATAAACTTTTAAAATAACCATAATAATATTTATTATATCATATAATATTCACTTATGTCTTTATATTACCCATTTATTTATCAATTCCATGTTAATGTATCGTTTTCGGTAATAGTTCTTTTATTTATTGTATGTGTTTTTACTTAATAATAATAATAATAATAATAAATATATCATAATTTAAAGACTTACATAATGTAAAACATGATTTATATATCATACATATTCAACATATAAATATATATTATAAATATACAAATGAAATGGGATACACCATTCATGGAGACTGTAGGTCGTACGTACGCATGATTGTTGTTTCCATTTCCTCATTGAATTGAATATAATAAAGTAAATGAAATGTATATATATCCATAAATATAGTAGAATTATTATTTCATATATTTAATGATTATTTATTATATATACATCAAAATCATTCTTTAATGGTTATTATGGAAAATGAATCTCATCGCATCATGGAGACGGTAAGTCGTACGTACTCACGAGGTACAATATTATTCACTTACTGGTAATATGGTATGTAACTGGATGTTATATTAAATATATATAATAAATATAAGTTTGTGTTTAATATTTTAATCCATTATACTCTACATTATACCAACCGAAATTATGAATTGTTATATAAAAAACTATACCACGATGTGGAGACGGTAAGCCGTACATATGAACACATGGGGAACTTTTTTTGTAAGATGGATAAACAGAGATATAATGTTATACCATAATGATAATAACATTTCATAATGTATAAGATACTAGATTTATGACATTATTGTGATACCAACATAATAATATAAAGTAGAATATGAAAATTATTTTCGAATATATGATAAACAAATTTCATCTTTTTCATATATATCTTTATGATATGCACAAATGGAATTATTAAGATGTATTTAAACCCAAAAGGGTGGCCTCAAAGATTAATTGAGGGATGTTGGGAGGATATTTAAGAAAGGTTTGGCCAAGAAAAAGGGATTTTTAGGTGTGATTAAAAGAGAAGGAGAGGTGACCTATTCTAAGAGAGTTGTGGGGAACCTTTGGAATGTCTTGAAATATTAATTTATTATAAATTAATATTCAGTTAATAATTATTTCAAACTAATTTAATTTAAATATAATATAATTTTGGGTTGAAATCATCTCAAACAATAAAATTTTAAAATGATTTTATTTTATTTTAATCCTTATGATTTTCATTAATCCTTATATAATCTATTCAATTTTATTTGTGGTAATAAAATTCTAAATTATAAATATATATTAAAATAGATACTTATGTGTTTTCAATTTTCCATAAGTAGATAATTTATTACTTTTCAGACCATATAATTTTCATTCTTAAATTTTTAAATATTTTTTTCATTTTAAATCATCTAAGAATTTTTTTTAAATTTTTTTTAATAGTTTCAATTTTAAAACTATTCAATAATTTGACTTTAAATAAAATCCAAAAAAATCGATCCAAAAAAAATCTAATACACTCAAAATATGTTATATCCACATTTAAAATTTGAATAAGACATTAATTAGTTCATATGATATTTATTTTAATATTTTTATAGCCATTTTCAATATATATTTATAAATAAACTAATTTATACATCATTATTTTGTCATCATTAATGCAATTTATTTAGTATTTATAAATTCAATATATATATTTACATGATGTAGATAATTTTATTTTATTTGTGGTGAATATTTATGTTCAATGTTTTAGGACGTTTATCACTATATTAAAAATAATATATATATATAAGATATAAGGAAGTGACACATTGTCACTTTCTTTTTTTTTAAATTAGAATTACATCACATTCAAGGTAAAAAGTCCATTAAATGATCCAATTCCTTCAATTATGTGATATTGGTCAACTGTAATTCATCCAATATTATTTTGGTAGTTTTTATGGTAATTTTATTTTCATTATAATATTGTTTGTCACCATAATTTACTTGATTTACCTTTAACTATGGTAAATAAAAATTAGCAGACATACTATTCATAATATCCAAAAAAACAAAAGTGACCTATTAACATATTTTTGACTCACTGATTCAAAATATGGAATCTATTACTCAATATTCTAAAACAAAAAAGTCTCATTAATTAATTTAAAACTTATTCATGTTGTCAAAACCAGAAAGCATGTTTTTAAAAATTAAAATCAATCAATAAATTGAAATGCATTTATATCCAATTTAAATGTGAAATTACAACCATTGACCAAAATATGATTATATTATTAAAAAGAATGAAATTACAATTTGAAAAAAATTTAAAATATAATCTTACTACATAAATAAAATAGATGGAAATGTAGTTTTTATTTAATATGTATAATTCATCACTATTTATTTAAATAATATTTTAATTAGAAAAATACCAAAAAACTCATAAAAGTAAATTCTGATGTCCCTATTACAAATAAGACTTTTTTATTTTCAAATATAATATAAAAATGTGTAAAAAATAGATTTAAAAGTGGTGTTCCATCAAAAGGTGTCAAAACTGCATTTTAAAAAAAAATACTTATTTTATGTAAAAAAATTAATTTGTTATTATATCATTTTATAGAAAATATATAAATTGAATGTTAATGTAATATGAAATTTTATGTGTTGATAATAATATTCCAAATGGCTATTTTCTATACCATTAAATATATCACATTGAATAATTATATTTTAATAATATATCGTTGTTTTCTGAAAGTCGATGTTGCGTATAACACAAGATATTGAGGAATGTATCTCTGGCATGTAATGAAATAAAATTCATTTTTTAGTTTAGTTCAAGAATTCATAGGTGTTGCATATAACATAATTCGAACATTGTTATGTTATTCAATGAACTAAATTTATATGTAGCGTTGTGTAAAATATATTCTATCAAAACAACAAGAAAATCTGTGCCACAAAAGACAAGTATAGTGTTGTGTATAATACAAGATAATACGGTGTGTTGTATTGCACTAGATAATATTGGTGTAGATTAAAAAACAATACATAAGAAAATTTGAAACAATCTATCTCAGAATATCTCGGGGTGCTACAGTAGGCAGTGTCGAAATCAAAAGTCTGGAGGTATTCTACCCATCATCTCTTTCTGAGATTCAAGTCCTTCTGGGAAAATATATTTCCCTGACTCATATGATCATATAAAACATTGTACTTATCCTCAAATAGAAAGAGAAAACTACAATTAAAAGCATGCATTACTGCTGTGAGTTCTAAATCACAAATGTGATTGTTCTTAGAATGTAGTCAGAGTTGAAGAGTTATGTAAGATACTGCATGATCATCCTGTATCATCACACATCCCAATAAAAACAGATGCATCACAAAACACGACATAAAACATACTATGTTCATGTATGATCATATCATCTTTCAATGTCACAATTCATTTCTGTTCATCAAAGGATGACCGACACTTCTCATCCCATGATAATTTCCCAACATTATTGGTTAGAGTAGTCTAAGGTGACACAAAATTAGAGAATTCCATGAAAAACTATGAGTAGTATCCTATAAGGTAAATTATACATTGTATCTCAAAGACATTACATAGATCCTCCCAAGAAAAAAAATATTTTACCTTATCAAGAACAACTGACAATCTGTGCTCAGAAATTCTGTTTCCCATCAACATAAAATCCCTAATAATGAAACTGTATTTTGAAAGAATTCCATAGAGATGGTGATTTTATAGAATCTTCATTACCAAACATATATGGTGGTCAAGATAGCGCTCATACATTGAATAAACCATAATATCATCCCAAAACACTATCAAAAATATTTCATGATATTTGTTGAATATTCGATTAATCAAATCCAAGAAAACTGAAGGAGTTTTAGGCAGGACGAAAGGCATCATGAGGTATTCAAAATGGTCGTACCTGATCCTAATGAAAATATTTGTTATATCAGACTCCCAGGCTTTGAGCAAATGATATACCAATTGGAGATTGATCTTTGAATACCACATTACCCCCTTTATCTGATAAAAAAAATCATCCTCAGGGGGAAATTGATATTTTCTCTTAAACATTACCTGATTTAACATCTGATAGTCCAAACATAACCAAAGAGAACAATATTATTTCATAGAAATTAGAATAGGGGATAAGAATGGAATAAAACTAGGGAAAATAAAACCCTTCTTTAAAAAGTCATCCAACTCATTCACGAGTTCTTCCGACACTGCTAGTTCCATACGGTATAAAGGAATCAATACTTTGAGAGTTCCCAACACCATGTAAATTTTAAACTATACCTCCCTCTCTAGTGTAAGACCAGAGAAATCATCTAGAGAAACATTAGGAAAGTCTCATTCCACAACAGGCAGATATCTAATAAATGAAACGCCATCTGGATCAAACACAATAGAAGACAACAAACTCCCAAGCACCCAGTGGGAAGGCCATACAAAACATGATCTTGGATCCCAATCCCCTGGAAACACATGATAGATCCCATCCGAAATAGAAAAAGAAACATGATGATGGTAGAAATCACACTCAGCTAGATGAGTGATAGGAAAATCAATACAAATAATGATGTCAGAAAAATCTAGATCAAGAACGAGAAAATCCCAAACCAACTTTGTATTTGCTATCGTGAACACACAGGAAGGACACCAAAACCCTTTCCATTTCCTCTTTCCAAGAAGTTTTACTAACTCAATTTAAAAGATAATATGTTCAATTGGATGTTTAATAAAATCCAAAAAAACCTTAAGATATAAATTTATGGGAGGTTCAAGTAAAAAACAAACGAGTAGCTATTAAAGATGCAATATGGAACATACCTCTCAATGTTGGAAGACCTACAACAAATACCATTAGAAAATAATATATTGACTGTAAATGATTCACTCCTATGGATTATGGAAAGATTCATGCAGTCTTTAATGCTTCTAACTACACTATAGTAGACTTTTTATCCAACAATCCCTGGCCATAATGAGTCATATTCATAGACTGTAATCATTGTTGTATATTATCAACACATCAATAGATATTGAACATCTACATAGGCATAGTACAAGGACATCTGGTGTAACCCAAATTACAACACTGGTAACATGTCATAGGCGCAATTCTAGTTGATAAAGATGGTGCAGATTAGACTTGTTGTTGAGACCCACCTACACCACACCTACAATAGTCTTTCCACTACTTCTTCTTCCCATGAACACCACTAAATCCATCACCATTTGGAAGAGAATAGAAGGTAAATACAACTTTTCCTACCATGTCCATACCATCAATTATTTCCATATCCATTATCTCTAAATATATATAAAGAATCAACATGAACAAATATGATCTATTTTCCATTAAAAAATCATACATGTACTCAAGGCATTCAGTTGGGAATTCCGTACCACATTCAGTGAAAAATAGACAAGTTGAGTAAACTGGTTGGTGTATGATTACACTGAATGATCTCCCTTCTACAATGATTGGAATTAAATTTTTTTTACCAAAATTAGAGACTCTAGAATATACATTAGAAAGAACTTTGTTTTGAAATCCTTCTAATAAAGGCCCACATGTCTGGCTTCAGGGATCATAGGGTCCCACCAATGCTTTCTGAAACCCGCATGTCTGAATGCTGCAGACATCAATTTTATATTCTTAGGTGTCTCCAAGATTTCAGTGATTTGGTTTATCATATATGAAGTGCATTGTGTTGCATTTGTTGTCAATGAGGCATGAAGTTGTCACTAGAATGAATGGAAGTCAGGGAATGTCAAGATGTGAATGACAAAGGTTGTGATGGTGTTGGTGGTGAAGGAGAATGGCCATGGTACTAAGATGCATGTCACTTAGGAGATTCACTAAGTGGTATTGGAAATTGTGGTTGCAACATTCTCCATGTACATCTGACGATTGTGGAGCTGTTCTTTAAGTTCATAGAACTTGTATCAACTGGATACAAAGTCACAACATGATTAGAAGATCATGCATTGTACTGACAATGCATAAGGAGTTGAAGAGATCCATCCACAACTTCTAAGTGGATGAAGTGGATTAATAAAGTCCATGCACTATCACTTAGTGCATGAGAATTTGAAGAAGTTCCAATTTGATCTCTGATTAAATCAACAAAGAGAATTGAAGAAGTTATTTGATTCAGGAGTTCGGTTGAAGATGAAAAACCTTCAAGAAGTCCCTCCTAAGTATTGAACACATATGGGAGAGGAGATGAAGAAGATTAAGAAGAAACCGTTTGAAATTCCATTCATAAGTGATGAATACATGTTGAAGATAATGGAGGAATTTCAAAATGAAGAAGAAGAAAGGAAGAAGGATAAATGAGGAAGAAGGCTTGAAGTGGCACTTGGCATTTGGCATGTTTTATATGGAGAAGAACTTTGTATTTCACAAAGTCCTATTCTGTCCCTTTTCCAAAAAAATTGGCCAGCCAAGGCACCTTGGGGGGTTCAACCCCAAGGCATGGGCACTAGGGCACCACGCCCGGGGGAACCCCGTGGGGCGAGCCAGGGCGGCAGGGCGCACCCAAGGACACCGCAAGGGCGCCAGGGGCACGCCCGGAGGAGCGCAGTGTGCATAGTGGGCGCCAGTGGCCCGCCCGCAGGAGGCATAGTGGGCGCTAGAACCGCGCCCGCGAGGAGCAGAGGGTGGGCGCAAGAGCGCGCCCGCTAAAGAACTCGGTGCGGGGCGGCACCGAGAGGGGAGGAGATTCAACTGGTGGGTTGAGGGAGCGCCAGGCTTATAAAGCACGGAAACACCGGCCGCGGATTCGATGTGGGGCGCACATTTTTCACCCGGAGCACATCCTGGCCGTCCGACTCATCGCGCGGCTGATCACAGCCGCTCATCGCATCCCGCGCGAGATCTTCTGATCGCGGCCGTCCGAGGATATTCAAACGCCTGATCCGACGGCCGAGAGCTCGTCTCCTTCCTCGAGCTCGGCCGAGGACACCTCGAAGCCACCCGCGACATCGCCTGAACCAGAGGCCATCCGACCACCCGTTCTCGAGCTCCCGGCCACCGCTGATCGAACTGAAGCCACCCTCGCGCTCGTCTGGCCATAATGAACCGATCCATGCTTAAAAATAAACATGCATGCAATGTTTGGGAGATTTCGATGAAGGCCGAAGCAAACCGAAGGTGCGAGGCCATTCGGTGTTGATACTCTGCATGGTTTGGATCGAAGGAAGGCCGTGCATGCGTTCTAAGTCGCATGCACGTGAAGAAGGCCGAAAACTAAGGGAAGCCGCGTGAAAGAGAGGAGAAACAAGATTTTGGAAATCTTGAAGATCCGAAGATCTCGGGTGTTTGATGTTATTGCATGCGGATAATCTGAGGCAGTCTCTGCCTATAAAAATGAGGCCGAGCCCTCTGTGCCGCTTGCTGATGCGCTGAAAGTTTGAAGAGAGTCCCGTGAAGCCTCTGCCTCGCGAAGTAGAAGCCCCGCGCAAATTATTTGCGCGGCTATTGTTCTCGGTGCCACCCGAGGCCCGAAGGAGTTCCTTTCGCGCACCCCTTGCGCGAAAGAGGTGAAAGGAGATCCCCTGCGCGCTAATCCTTGCACGACAGGAAGAACCGGGGTTGCAGCAAGCCTTGCGCACCTTTGGTTGGAGCCCGCGGTTTGCACTTGCGCACCCTTGTGCCTTGTGACTTGCGCGACCCGCGGCCAGTGCACACTTGCACGCCCTTGTGGCAGTGGCACTTGCGCACCCGAGCCTCCATGCACTCAAGTGCTTGAGGACTTGCGCGATAGTGGGAAAGAAGAGGAAGTAGGGTGTGTGCAAGAAGAGAAGGAAGGCCGAGCCCTTGTGCTTGTGTACCAAGAAGACAAGAAGGCCCTACGGGCAGTATCTTGTGCAAAGAGGGAGAACCCAAGGCTTAGTGCCTTGTGTGCAAGGTGAACAAGGGAGGTCGTAGCCTTTGGTGTGTGCAAAGTGAACATGAGTTGGCCATAGCCTTGTGTGTGCATCAAGTGAAGACCACACCTTTTGTGTGTGAAAAACAAAAAGAGGACCTACGGGCAGTGTGTGCACAAGAAGTGGAAGACCACACTTTGTGTGTGTGAGAGATGAAGAAGGAAGGCCAAGGCTTTGTACCTTTGTGTGCAAAAAGAACAACAAGTGGTCGTAGCCCTTGAGTGTGTGCCAAATTGAGGAACACATCTTGTGTGTGCTAAGTACCCTAAGGGCAGTGGGTGTAAGCAAGACAAGGCCATACTTTGTGTGTGCATTTGAAGAAGAAGGCCGTAGCCCTTGTGTGTGAAAAATGAAGAACCAAGTGTGTGCATAAGTGAAGTGCACACTTTGAAGAAGATTAAAAGAACAAGGAAGTGAGTGTGCTAAACAAGTGAAGGCCAAGTCTACAAGTGTATGATAAATGAAGAATTTGTGTGTGCAAATTAAAGAAGTGGCCGAACCTAGGTGTGTGCACTAAAAAGTGTGTATACACTTAGAAGAAGAAAAGGGAGGACATCCACACTAAAGTATAACACACATTCTAGTGTGTAAGCTAATTGCATAAAGTGTGTGAAGTCTGAGAAGTAGGTGTGTTCTCAAAAGTGATTACACCCTTTGTGGGTCTTCTGCACCAAGAAGAGGAAAGGGAAAGTGCATGCATGCATGAATGCACGTGCACACGTGAACAGTGCTAAATCAGTGGTGTGCATCTGAGGAGTCCAAGACTTGAAGATCTTGAAGATATTGTGATGCCATGCATTCAGTGAATGAAGTTGAAGTGAACTGAGACTGAGCCAGACTGAAGTTAAAGAGAATGGTTGTCTGAGTTTTCAGTAGATTGAGAAGATCCTGATCATCACAAGTGATCAGAGGTACAGAGAAAGGCCAACAGTCTTTATCCCAGACTGCTGAGGATACTTGAAGAAGCTTAAAGTGAAGAAGAGCTACTCGTGTGACTCGAGGAGCCAAGAGAAGACCCTGTGGGACTCAGGGAGAAGAAGTCTTCAGTGGGATTCTGGAGCAGGCCAGTGGGACTCTGGTAACACTGTGGGACGCAGTATAAAGACCCTCCTGTGGGACTCAGGAGAGATACGGTGGGAAGCTGTATCGACCATTGTAATACTAACAGATTATAATGGGAGAATCCATGCTTGGAGAGCATGGCAAGGATGTAGGCCTTTGGTGCCGAACCTTGTAAATCCTTGTGTCCTGTGCCTTTTCATTACTGCATTATCCGGGAAAGGTTGAGAGATACAAGAAGAGTGGATCGAGGCCTTAACAAGCCATAGAGGTTTAATTGATTAAGAATCAATTAGTAAAAAGTTTTAAAGGATCACTGATTCACCCCCTCCCCCTCTCAGTGATTCACACTCATCTGGGCACTTCAATATACAACAAATCTTATGACTCTTTTGGTTAAATCATCCATATGAAGGATAGTGGCTTCTCACATAAGAAATCATGCGATATATCTATTTATCCTCCAGCTCTAAGATGTACTTCAACCAACGCATTCTGAACACATATCACTTCATGATTGATATCACATACAACCCATATGAATTTCTCAATGATATTATGATCCATTGGTCGATTTATGTGAGGAGCATCGACTACCCCTTCCCGAGGAACCGGTGGTAGAAACCTCAGAGGCATACTGCTACATACCAAAACATAAGAATATTTAGACAGATAACAAATATCAGTTAAAAATAGAGAACCCATAAGCATAAAACATATATTTTGAAAGAAAAATCCAACACTATAGAAACATATACTGATATCCCATGGTAAATTTTCTCTCGTTACATGAATATCTGGTCAAGAACTCATCTATACATACCTCTCACATTCCCAAAGGGTGTTGTCGTTCCCCATGGGTTGGTGACATGTACCTGAGCATTAAACAAACAAAATTGATGGAATGATTCATCACAACCTAAAAAAACACATAGAATAAATAAGTAGTCAAAAAGAAAACATTGGAATACTAAATAAATATATTCCATAACAATAATGAAAATAGTAGTAATAGAACAACTAAAATAGTAGCTCAGAAATCTAAAAGACAAGTCCAACTATAAGGGGATTATAAATGAACAGGTACTTCAATGATGGAATAGGAAAACTCTTACCATCTCTGCACCAGCTACACTTCTTATCAGACACAAACCTCACAATCTCATTTGGATTCCTTGCATTATCCTTCACTATAAGACAAACAAATTTTTATGCACCACCGAAGAAGTGAAAAAGGTGTGTGCCAATTGGCTCAGCAGGACCACATATAGGTGTTCCATAACATATATCTCTATAAAAATCATGTATGCTCATTTATTAAAAAAAATTCATGATACACAAGAAAAAGCTTTTATAGAAAACAAGGTAAACATTTCCCTTTTCCAAGGTTCTAAACAGATAATTTATATTAGTTTCAAAGCCTGTTTTCATATAACATTCCACAAGAATAATAATGTTTATAAATAATAAATCAGAATCCCATTTAATAAAAAATAGAAGAATATATATCATGAAACAATGAATACTACAAAACCTGGTTGCAGACTACTCAAACCATATGACTCAAATTCATAAATCCAATCCTAGAACAATAGGACTAGGATGTAGAGGAATTCCACATTTGTAGACCCCCCCCAAATGTCAATATTGGTCCCCTATAACAATAGGTCTAGGAAATAGAGGAAATACCCATGAAAATTCTCTTTTATAACAATAAATAAATGGATGATAGCCTTAAGAGAAAACATCCACCTAAGTACCCAAGTAAAGCCATTTGATCATTTCCACAAACCCATTTCAATCATATGAAATCCATTCAAAAAAATTTACAATCCATTTATCAATAACCAGTAAAAACCACTTTTCATTCAAACACATTTCACCACACAACACTACCACTACAACTTCAAAAATAAATTTATAATGATATTTTCAATTCAAAAACATACAAGTTCATTATCATAGGATTGAGGAAGAACCACCTACCTCAAATTTTGGGTATTACATGCTCGCAATGGAATCCAAATCCATGAACACAACCTAAAAACACCAAATAAGACTCTAGAATCCAATACACAACATTATTGATTCAAATATAATCACATAAGGTTAGTAGAATCGAGGAATCCCACAAACACAAAATAAGTATGCCTATTGCACCACAAACAACAAAGGAGAATGGCCTCGGGATTGAGGGACACACTATAGACACAAAGACGATCCTAAGCTGATCAAATCAATCCGAAAGGTAGGACACCTCTGAAAAAAAGCATGGATTAGTTTTGGTTCGAGAATAATTAAGAGAAAAAATAAGGACGAAACCAAAATATCATAATTCCATATTTTAACCTAGATGTGGCTGGGTCATGATGTCTATCTTTTTGTGAGGGCGTGTTGGACATGCTTGATGTGTTTTGCTGAAATACTCATGGCCTATTGTTAAAAAAACAATGGTTAACCCCTACACAAGTTTTCCCTTAGGTACATGATGTGTACTAGGTAACATCATGTTTTCTCTATTAACTACATTTATGCAACACTCAGTACAGTACCTGTATCTCAGGTACATGACATGTACCAATTCTAAAACCTATAGTAAACACCTATTATCACATATAAGGATTCTTAAAACCAGATGAGAACATAAAATAAGTGAAAACATACCCAATAAAGGTATCATGATGTTACATTACTCTTGATATTATCCCTGATATGCAGGGAATAAATTTCATATATTTTTATCAGGTCCTTATATAATTATTCTCAACTTATTCTTACATGTCTACCTTATTTATCCTGAATGAGAATCTAATCTCTCCATTTATTATGTTTCCAATCCTCAGGTTGTGAAGAGATGAACTATTAATGATATTTCAAGAATGGTTCATTTTATTAAAAATATATTTGGAGGTGATTTAGTTTTTGTATAAACCAGTTGAATATTTTGCATGTATCTAAATTCACTATTCCTTTTTGGTCTGTAGTATTTTTTTCAATTGTAATTAATATTCAATGAGATGATGTAATGTCAATGTATATTAATAATAGGTCTCTATATTTGTTATTAGATGATACTTTTAGTTATCTTTTTGGAAAATAGTATGGAAAATGTCATGTGAAATCCCTAGAGAAGTCTTAATAGATATATCAACTTATAGGCCCGTTGATAAGTATAAATCCGGTTTATACAATAGGAATGGTATATATAATTGTCTCAAAGGATAGAGTGATTGGTTTCCATGAAATTATATCCATTTCATTATAAACAGTCATTAATTATTTAAATATACGATGATCATGTACGACCTAGGTTAGTCATAAGGATTCATAAATTAAAAATAATGTGTCATGATTTAGACATACTATATGTGAATGTTATTAATATTTAGCCTCCTACTATGAATATTATTTATCACACAATGAATTATGGTTTATTTAATGGCAGGACCCATAGAAACTAGATTAACAAAAATTACGACAAACATTTTATTGACAAGAAACCAAATGGGGTGATGACTAATGTGACTGATATTTTGAGTATTCCAAATGAGTTATTAGGATATATGATAACAAACATTAATCTCAACCAAGTCAATGAATATTTAATATTGATAAAGATATATTTTACTGAGATATTGGTGGGTGGATTCCATACTAGAATAAATATTCATTCTAATATATGTGATGAATGTGGGAAGAAGAATGAAATTTAATGCAGTAGTGGAATGTGATGATGTTTTCATTAGTGAAAATATAGTCATAATAAAATTATTTTATCATGAAAAATAAAAAATTTCAGTTATTTCAATGGATGAGAATAATGCGCTACCAACACTATCATCAATGGGTTATTTCATTGAATATTAAAAGTATGGATATTATAAACGTTATTATCCAATGTTGAATGGAATTGATCAAAATAAGAAAAGTTCTATGATTAATGGTTATATTAAAAATGATTAGTAGTCTATGAATGACATATTAACATCAAGGGATGTTTTAGTAGTATGTTTTATGTTAAAGGTATTAATTTTGATTAAATTAATATTTTTTTAATGTTAATAGTTTATTCAAATTTTAGACATTAGAATAGATGCTTAAAATAATTATTTGGTGATTGCTTGATTATGGTTTGTGGAAGAAAAAACATTATGGGGGTGTTTATCAATTAGAATTCATGAAATAAATTATATTAATTAGGAAATATATATGAAATTTTTATCATATATTTTTCATAATGTTTTTTCTTGAATATTTGAATGGTTATAATAACATAGAAATGTGATTTAACAGAAAAGATACACATCAAAGAAAATACATGATTAGTATAAGGATAAACCTTAATATATTCATGTAATTTTTTTTATGATGATGGTATAAAGATATGTTTATTATGGATAAATGAAATAAGATAGTTCTATTTACCATATAAGTAATTAATTATTTGTGAAAATAGTGGTTGATGTTATTATTGATGGAGTTTAACTTAGTTTTTAATTTAATGAATACAATAAAGAATCTATGGATTTATTAATGTAATGATAAAGTATTTATGTTCTCATTAATGTTTTTTGGTATTTATTGTTATTACAATGTTTCATAAAAATATCAATGTATACACATATTAGGTATCTGACCAAGATGAGCTAAGTCTTGATATTTTGGAGATTAATTTTATGTTAATTTAGGGAAATTTTGTGACCTTATTACTAATCCGTTTGATTTTAATATTTTGAAATAACCATATGTTTAAAAATTTATAAAATAGACAATGTTTAACATTGGATGATTTTTTTAGAGACTAATGAACAACAACACCATAAAACGACTTATTCATATTCAATAACATGTGATAGAAATTTTGTTATAATAATCATTTTGAGATAAATTGAATGACATATCAATATATTATGGATCATAGTATCTATTAAAAATTTATATATGAAAAATTAATCTCTTATAGTAATGGAAGAACTATAAAATGGTAAAGGAACAACAAAAGGATGATATTACACTTGTAAAAAAAATGAAATTATGTTTTGTAAAAATTTTATAAATGTTCTTGAAAAATATGGAAAGGTTATTGAAATAAAATCTATTCATTTTTTGTACTATTTATAATGATATAAATGATTTTTTTCATAGATATTTGGTTTATATTATTGTGTATTAAGATTATAAAATGATCATTCAGATTCTTGTGACCGATAATCTTTTTCCCTCTCCATAGTTATTTGTACATTAAACATTCCATTAATTAAAAAATATTATCATCCCACCAATCTTCTCATGTTTGGATACTTAGTATATGTTATTATAGATTTAATTTAGATATTACATTATCTCTTTTATTGAGTAAGTATTATTACACATTTTTATTATGTGGATATACCCCAAAATGAATTTCAAATTCCAAACTTGTTTTTAGCAGACATTTTAAAACTGAGAGGTCAAAAATTATTTAATGGTTGAAGAATATATCACCTTGATATTTTTCAAAATATTTATTTTTCAGAAGAACATTTATATTATTGAAAATTTATGTCATATGAAGAATTTATTATATCAGTTGTTATAAAAAACACAAGTTTTCAATTTCATTAGATGAAACACTGAGTTTAATTTGTGTTATAAACAACACATGGTTTAAACAAAAAATGAGGTAGGATGAAATTATTATTGTTTAATATAATATTTATCACCAAAAATTTGGATTGTTTTGTATGATGAAAAATAAATTAAATAATATTTTTTTCATTAGGATTATATAAAATTATTTTTTTGCTTACCAATTAATTAGAGATGGACATAATAACCATATTAATATGGAATAATTTTTTAATGAAGATTTTTTCTTTTCATCCAAAAATATGTTTTATATCAATAAATTATCCAAATAACCATTTTTGAATTATAATAATGCAATATATTATTATATATTTAATAATTATTTTAACATTTATTTTATGTGTTTTCTATACAAGGGATAAGATGAAATCTAATTTGTTCTTTAAAAACTCTGTAAAGAAAACAGTTTTGTCACCCTTTGTGAACATGAAATAAAATTAATTTTTCACCCATTTATAAAATTGATATGATAAACTAAACATACTTTTTAAAATAACCATGTCAACTTATTATTTATTATTTTTCCTAAAAATAATAATCTGATCTATTAATTGTAAAAAATAATTTTTTTATTAAAAATAACATTTTAAATTGTAGATCTTATGTCAATTTATTGATTTATAATATGAATAAATGTAATATTCTTTATATAATATATCAAAAATCCTGTTTAGGTCATTTTATTTTATTTTTATTGACTTTTAATATGAAATCATTTTAAAATTTTAAAATATTCTCTTTGGAAACCCACATTCTCAATTCTTTTACATGTTTAATATTCAAATGAAATAACCCACTTCAAGGAATTAAAAATGATATAATTAATTAAATATTTATAATATGAATAATTTACAATATATATTAAGGTAAAATTAAAATTTAATAATAATTAATAGTGAAAAAATTAATAATTAATTATTTTGGTTAAAGTAAAATATGGTTCATGGATGGTAACTCTAAGAAGAAAAGAGTAAAAATGAAAATAAAACATTTATAATTCTTATTGGATGAAAATATTTCATTATTATCATTCCTAATATTCAATATATTATCATTTTGATTATTTTTAATTTGTAATGTATTAATTAAATATTTTGAAAATTTCTTGGTAGTTTCCAAGTGGGTTCTTCCCCCCCATAAAAATGGACACCACAACCCTTTATTTCCCAACACTGTTGATTTCATATATTTTGAAAAAATAAAGAAACAATATATCACCAACATCCACATCAATATTCTATAGAAGCTGGAGGTGCTAAAATTCAAACACTAGGGTCATTAATATAAGATACAGAGGAGGTTCTTTTAAGCGAAAGTTTTTTTTCAAAAATAAGCTTCTTCATTTTTATTTTTTTAGAAAATTATTATTTTTATAATAAAATAAAAAATAATCAATTTTACTAAAAATATAATTATATTATATAATTTTAATTTAATAACATTTATCGATAAACACTTCCCTCATGTGGAAAATGATACAATTGACCATGTTTATAGTGAATTATCACCTCATGAACATATTTAGATTTTTCCATCACTAAATTTCATGGACAAATAAATTGATGGACATAAAAAATTTATATTATATTAATGAAATTTTTATTCTTATTTAATTATTATAAAATTCATGACTTCATTCCTAAAATTCCATGGGAATACAATAATATCCCTTTTTGTATGGAAGATTACTTCTTCATGATGCGATGTGAATTACTTTCACACATAGATTAAATGAAATGTAAAAAGGATAAAGGTAATGAATGGAAATAAAATATATGAAATAATAAGTAATATATAATCATATAATATTATTTACTATTCATTCTTTCAATCCGTGGAAAAAATAGAATCAATGTTCATGCATATGTACGACATATTTTACCCCAGAATAGTGTATTTCATTTTAGGTCTCATACTCTAATTGAATAGACAAAAAAACTATATGCTAAAACATAATATATTGTAACGCCCTGACCCCAGCTACCCTGAGTCGGTGCATTACTTCGTAACATTAGCATGATCACAAAAGATCAAGTCTCGAAAGACCGATTAGTTTAGTATCCTTGGAAACACTAGATACATTCATAAGTCTTACATTACATCATAAAGTGAAAAACTAATAACAAATTCTTCATAGTCCACACTCATATCCTCTTCTGACTATCCCTGCAGGTCATTCATAAAATACTTCTTCACATCCTGGAAAATATTAAAACATTGAAAGGGGTGAGCTCAGATACTCAGTAAGGATAACAATATTGCGGAAGCTTTCATAAATAAACATAAAAATTTAAGGCAATGTATAACTAAAACAAAAGACTTTTAAACTTTAACATCAACATAATATGGCAAAAGTAAAATGAGATAATGCCATTCACTTCTTCACATGGATATTCTACTGGTCGAATAATCACATGAAATAACAATAACCACTTTCATAATGATGGAATGCATAATGCCAGACTATCATAACCACGTAGCCAAGGCCTCGTGCCAAGACCACAAATAAGATTTTGTCAAGGCCTCGTGCCAAGACACTATTTTGTCTCATGAGACCTGCTGATGCATCGAGGAGCTATAGCGGGCTCTACCCGTCACTTATTAAGTCCAATGCATTCCTCATATGAATAGGTTTAAACATATCATAAACCATAACATAATCGTACCACATAAAACATGCATAAAGGAAACATAACATTTCCACATTTCAATCACACGATATCAATACAACACATTGATATAATAAAAATGCTTTCAAAACCATTTTCAATACCAAAATAAAAGAATGATAAAACATTGTATTTATTTTTCATTAATAAAATGATGGCTTGTAGAGGAAGCCGAAACTCAAATAATGGTCACGGCGGCGGAGAATTCGTTGTCGCCGCAAAAGTACAGAAATAAAAACATTCCCTTTTTTTCGTTTAGTAAAACACTTCGTATAAAAAAAATCCTTTTGAATAAACGTAAAAGTCAAAGGGGTTTATACACCGTATAAAAGAAAGTTGTGTATAAAACCAAATATGCCTCAATGAAAGGGGATTGAGACGGAGTCCTTAAAAAGATCATTTTTAGAATAAAATATATATATTATGTGTATTCACTATAGGTACACATAAAGAATACAAAATAAGACATAATAATATCATGTCAAAATTTGAAAGTAGGAGATTAACCCAAAGAACGGAAGTTGGGTTAAGAAATTCCCTTACCTTGCATCTTGTCCTGACTCAAACTTTATTTAACCTCCTGAATAATAAACTAGAGTTAATTTCTATTTACTTAAGAACCTTTTTCATGTTCATTATTCTATTTATATCACTTATTTCCATGTTATGAACATTATTTAATTATTTAAGTTAATAACGGTCGTTTTGTCGATCTTTGGTACTTGAGTCAAAAATAAACTTCTTATAATTACAAGATGTTCATGTGGTGAAATATCCATTATATCCAGAATAATATTCATGATGTAGATATCATATATATCATATATATACAGTATATACATTCATTCATAATGTCACGTAACATTTAGAGGTAAGAAATGAAATGCACCGTTCATGGAGATGGTAAGCCGTACGTACGCATGAACGCTATTTCATTTCTATTTCGTATTTAATGGAATGAAATCATAATGATATAAATTTATAATATAATTACAGTATAATATAGTGTATAATACCATTTAATCCATCCTTTATACATCCCACATATGGCATTAACGATTCAAATCACTTTGAGGGGGCGGTAGTCCGCACTTCCTAAAATGAAATTATCTCGTTTTACCCATAATGGAAATCATAAAGTATGCCATAAATGAGAAATACAGAAGCATAAGTAAAACATAAACATATTTTATATCATATATAAATATAGTGACATCTTAATGGCCACCATTGAAGGTGTTATATGAGTGTTGAACAATAATCGTTTCGTGAGGTAGAAATTCGCCATCCACAGAAACCGTATGTTCTTTAACCATTAGATGTAGGTGTGTGTAAGTTTAGCTCGAATACTTCTTATAAAAACATCCTAGTATATTTAGGATACTGGTGTTGTTACAAAATAAATGAATAAAAAGAGTTTAGGGGGTTGGAGAAGAAAAATAAAACAAAACAACATTAGAGAAGACATTACCTCAAAATCGGGTAACTCTTTTTGATTTGAGCCAAAGGCTTCCTTGGGAATATTTCTGCCCAAAGTGAAACTTATAGGAGTAAGAGGGGGAAGTTGGGAGAGTATTTGGGCAGAGTTTGGCCGCGGCAAATGGATTGAATGTGTAAATGAGGTGGGAGAGGTGGGGACTTTTATAAGTGGAGAGGAGGGGCTCTTTTGGAAAGATTGAAATGTTACATTATTTTACAATGATTTTCGGATTATAAAGGTCCCACACTTATATAATTCGTGGATAAGGTGATAAGGGTTCTAACTCTCCTCATCCAATAGTCTTTGGACAAGTGTAAGCCTTGTATTTTTCATTATCTTCTCATTTTATTTAAATCGTTAAATAATGAGGTCATCGCTGCATCAAAATAATGTCACAAATAATTTAATTTATTTAATGTCTAAAAATTATAAAAAAATAATATGATGTAGGAAATCTTTTTATCTTTCTAATGAATATTTATAATCAAAATTTGGACATGTGTAACCCCACTTAAAAACTGTTTTAGTAAAACAACTCATGTTTGTGTCAATTTAATTTTAACATTAAATAAATATATATTAATGTCATTTTCCAACCAAAGTGGCTCCATGGGGTCCCCAATTTTACCCATGGGTTTTCTTTTTCGTCCATGACTCATCCAATAGGAGTAGGACAAGTTTCAAGCTCATATCATATTATTAAAACATTGTTTTTACCTTAAACTACACTAATTACCTCTAATCGCGATTAAGAACATAAAAGTTACTATTCACCAAAAAATTATTTTAATCTCATTGAACCACATTTTACTTCTTAATGACAACCATGTATGTCGTATTTTTGAAAATCAAACCACAGAAGTGTTAATATTTCATTTAAACGAAAAATCAGTTATTTAACTACCACTTAGTGGTTTCACTATTCATCAAAAATTGAAGTTTTTCAGAACAATGCCAAAATTTCACCGTAAGCTATAATTGATATTCCGAATTCAAAAATGATTTATATAATAAAAAATTCCAAACATATAAGTTGCATTAATTAATTTTATAATTAATTCCCGCTGTCACAACAAATAGCGTGTTTTTAAGAAACAAGTTATATCAAAAGATTGGCAATTGTTTATGTCCAATTTCAATGTTAAATTAATTCTAATGACCACCATTGAATAAAATGGTAAAAATATATTCTAATTATACTTTATAACCACTAAATAGTATAATTTATCACAATAAATTATTTTGATTAAAAAATTTGTTTTAAGTATTTTTCACAATTCAAAAAAAATTGGAAGTTCTCAGAAAGTTACAAAAAAATCAACTTAGGATAATTTCGATATTACGAATACAAAAATGAAGTCCATTTTGAAATATAAAATTTATATAATTTTAAAAAGTGGTTATTACTATCCATAATGGCTACTTTGATTAGTCGCGGTGTTTTAGAACTCGAAGTTGCATACATTGCAAGCTATTGCATTATTGAATGAGAAGCGTATCGTGGAAGCTCGGGGTGTTACATTCTCCCCTACTTCAATAAATTGTGTCCTCGCAATTTGAAATTTTTCTTTGAAAATAAAAGGTTGAAAAGAGAAAATACCTTTGTGGAAAACCCACATCGGAAATAAGGTTAATAAATATATAACATTAAAAGAAAGCAAGATAAGTACAAAGGTCACCCGATATAGCCCATTCAAGGATTCTATGAAAATATGGATATGGAGGAGAAACAAACCATCAAGGTTTGATGGAGAGTTATAGAAAACAGGATTAGGAGAAATTTTAACCACAAGAAAATCACAAACTTGTGATTGGTTAAACGGTCATTGAATCCCTAGTTGGAAAAGTTAACCGACAACATTTTTGTTTTAAGTTACCTTTTATAATGTTGAGGAATTTATTTAGGAGATTTACTAAGAACGTAAGGGAATATACATACTTGTTATGTATACTTTCATTAATTAATAAATTTTTACCACAAACCCAACTTTTACTCCAAATGGTAACGGAACTCAAAAATATTCTATTTATCCTAATTGTATAAGGTTCCAAATGTTAACACATACCATTTAGATTAGTAAAACTATTTTTTAATAACCAGGGACTTCCTGTAGGCTAGTGGTTGGAAATAAAGGCTAGTCACACTATGGGTGTGGGTTTGATTCCTGCATCTTTGTCCGACGCGACGGGTTATTCCCCACCCTGCAGGTTGTCCTTTTCCTAAAACTATAGTATTTTAATATTCCAAAAATAATCTTCAGAAATTCATTAACCTTAAACAATACTATCCATGGTTCAACTTAATCCATTCCAACATTAATAGTTATTCAAAATACCTCCGTCCAGACTTTCTCTAAAAGGTCTCTAAATTCCAAAATCAATTGTAACATCAGATTACCCAAACAATGAAATGTTTCTCTTATTGTCACATACTAAAATTATGATTACCTTAATCATATTAAAACCTTACTAAAATCAACAAGTACTACAATACAATCCTTATATATATATCACATTATTCTAATTACCAAAATGTAATCCATGAGTCCAAAAGCACCAATACATTAGTTATTCTGCTTCAACTGTAGTAACAGCATAAGATTGTCCTTGATCCCTTGGTCTTTTCTAAGGTATGTTTCCCTGATGCTTAGGACATTCATTTGCATAATGACCCATTTGTATACAATTATAGCATTCAACTTTGATATCCTCTTTCTTTCCCTTGTAATCACGAGCCTGGTGACCCTTTTCTCCACATTTATAACAAACTCCCATTCCTTTTAGACAAGTACCAGGGTGATTCTTCCCACAATTATCACATAATGGAAAATCCTTCTTTCCCTTTTTCCCTTTATGTGTCTCTTGTTCCACCGTTCTCTTCTTCTCTTGCTTTACTTTGTTGTCATAAGACGTAGAGAATTCCTTTTCTGTCTTGATAGCACACGAGACAATATCTTCGTATGATGAGAAGGATTGTGATACTAAAGATCGACAGACAAATGGTTTTAACCCATCAATGAAACGATCAATCTTACTCCTTGGGTTACGTATATAATTGGTAGCATGCCTCGCTAACCTTGTAAAGTTAGCCTCATACTTTGCGACATTCTCATCCTCCTTCTGCCTCAGACTCAGAAATTGCCTTTCCATATCTGCTCGATGGTCACGAGGAAAGTATTTTTCTAAGAAAAGATCTTTGAACTCCCTCCATTCCATATTCGATATGTCATCATCTTCCTTTGTGTTTTGAATCAATGACCACCATTGATCAGCATCTCCAGTGAGGCGGTAAACTGCCATGATAACCTTTTCCCTTTCACTACTCCCCAAGGCGTGGAATATTTTCTCTAAGGAGTTTATCCATTGCTCAACTACTAATGGATTTGTACCCCAATTAAATGTTGGTGGTTGTTGCCTCATGAAGCGGTCTAACATTGATCCTCCACGTTGCGGATCAGGGTGCTCCATACCAGTAAGGTTATTATTCATAACCTGAGTGAGTTGTCCCAGTATGGTAATAAGTTGATCTGCACCAGTTGTATCTCTAGATCCACAATAATTATCTTGAGTAGGAGGGAAATCCCTACACGGAGTGCGTGCATTGATACAGTTTCCATTCCTTCCACTAGGCGCCATTTCGAAACAATGGCATAAACTAAATTAGTTTATGAATTAAAATACATAATTCCATATTTGTAAAACACTTTACATAAATTGAACTATTTATGGATATAATACATAATCCTAAAAAGAAATGTTTTCTTTGCTAAAGTATATACTCATAACCCATCATAGTGGTTTGTAAAGAAAATGGGAATTATCCTAATCATATCCCCCGGGAGTGTCGTAACCAAGAGTGCAGCAAGGCCCATTATCGTGCACGAGTTCCCGTTTGAGTCTAGCTCAAAGTTGTGTTTTTGGGTTTTACCCCTAGGTACATCTGTGCCAGAGCCGCCTCTACCTGCTCGTATCCAGATAGGGATGTATTTCCCGGAAAACTCACAAAATCTCTATAATACAAAAATTCTAGGAATTTCTTCTATACTAATCCTTAATGTCTATCTTCGGGCTATGTGCTCTAATCAGAGTTTATCTAAATCTAGCTTCCAAGGTTAGTACTAAACTACCTCTGATACCAACTATAACGCCCTGACCCCAGCTACCCAGAGTCGGTGCATTACTTCGTAACATTGGCATGATCACAAAAGATCAAGTCTCGAAAGACCGATTAGTTTAGTAGCTTTGGAAACACTAGATACATTCATAAGTATTACATTACATCATAATGTGAAAAACTAATAACAAAGTCTTCATAGTCCACACTCATATCCTCTTCTGACTATCCCTGCAGGTCATTCATAAAATACTTCTTCACATCCTGGAAAATATTAAAACATTGAAAGGGGTGAGCTCAGATGCTCAGTAAGGATAACAATATTGCAGAAGCTTTCATAAATAAACATAAAAATTTAAGGCAATGTATAACTAAAAAAAGCCTTTTAAACTTGAACATCAACATAATATGGCAAAAGTAAAATGAGATAATGCCATTCACTTCTTCACATGGATATTCTACTGGTCGAATAATCACATTAAATAACAATAACCACTTTCATAATGATGGAATGCATAATGCCAGACTATCATAACCACGTAGCCAAGGCCTCGTGCCAAGACCTCAAATAAGATTTTGTCAAGGCCTCGTGCCAAGACACTATTTTGTCTCATGAGACCTTCCGATGCATCTAGGAGCTATAGCGGGCTCCACCCGTCAGTTATTAAGTCCAATTCATTCCTCATATGAATAGGTTTAAACATATCATAAACCATAAAAAAATCGTATCACATAAAACATGCATAAAGGAAACATAAAATTTCCACGTTTCAATCACACGATATCAATACAACACATTGATATAATAAAAATGCTTTCAAAACCATTTTCAATACCAAAATAAAAGAAAGTTAAAACTTTGTATTTATTTTTCATTAAAAAAATGATGGCTTGTAGAGGAAGCCGGAACTCAAATAATGGTCACGGCGGTGGAGAAGTCGTTGTCGCCGCATAAGTACAGAAAGAAAAACATTCCCTTTTTTTCTTTTAGTAAAACGCTTCGTATAAAAAAGATTCCTTTTGAATAAACGTAAAAGTCAAAGGGGTTTATACACCGTATAAAAGAAAGTTGTGTATAAAACCAAATATGCCTCAATGAAAGGGGATTCAGATGGAGTCCTTAAAAAGATCATTTTTAAAATAAAATAGATATATTATGTGTATTCACTATAGGTACACATAAAGAATACAAAATAATACATAATAATATCATGACAAAATTTGAAAGTAGGAGATTAACCCAAAGAAGGGAAGTTGGATTAAGAAATTCCCTTACCTTGCGTCTTGTCCTGACTCGACCGTTCTTTAACCTCCTGAATAATAAACTAGAGTTAATTTATATTTAATTAAGAACCTTTTTCATGTTCATTATTCCATTTATATCACTTATTACCATGTTATGAACATTATTTAATTATTTAAGTTAATAACGGTCGTTTTGTCGATCTTTGGTACTTGAGTCAAAAATAAACTTCTTATAATTACAAGTTGTTCATGTGGTGAAATATCAATTATATCCAGAATTATATTCATGATGTAGATATCTTATATATCATATATATACAGTATATACACTCATTCATAATGTCACGTAACATTTAGAGGTAATAAATGAAATGCACCGTTCATGGAGACGGTAAGCCGTACATACGCATGAACGCTACTTTCATTTCTATTTCGTATTTAATGGAATGAAATCATAATGATATAAATTTATAATATAATTACAGTATAATATAGTTTATAATACCATTTAATCCATCCTTTATACATCCCACATATGGCATTAACGATTCAAATCACTTTGAGGGGGCAGTAGTCCGCACTTCCTAAAATGAAATTATCGCATTTTACCCATAATGGAAATCATAAAGTATGCCATAAATGAGAAATACAGAAGCATAAGTAAAACATAAAAATATTTTATATCATATATAAATATAGTGACATCTTAATGGCCACCTTTGAAGGTGTTATATGAGTTTTGAACAATAATCGTTTTGTGAGGTAGAAATTCGCCATCCACAAAAACCGTATGTTCTTTAACCATTAGATGTAGGTGTGTGTAAGTGTAGCTCGAATCCTTATTATAAAAATATCCTAGTATATTTAGGATACTGGTGTTGTTACAAAAGAAATGAATAAAAAGAGTTTAGGGGGTTGGATAAGAAAAATAAAACAAAACAACATTAGAGAAGACATTACCTCAAAATCGGGTAACTCTTTTTGATTTGAGCCAAAGGCTTCCTTGGGAAGAGTTCTGCCCAAAGTGACACTTATAGGAGTAATAGGGGGAAGTTGGGACAGTATTTGGGCAGAGGTTGGCCGAGCCAAATGGCTTGAAAGTTAAAATGAGGTGGGAGAGGTGGGGGCCTTTTATAAGTGGAGAGGAGGGGCTCTTTTGGAAAGATTGAAATGTTACATTATTTTACAATGCTTTTCGGATTCTAAAGGTCCCACACTTATATAATTCGTGGATAAGGTGATAAGGGTTCGAAATATCCTCATCCAATAGGATTTGGACAAGTGTAAGCCTTTTATTTTGCATTATCTTCTCATTTTATTTAAATCGTTAAATAATGAGGTCATCGCTGCATCATAATGATGTCATAAATAATTTAATTTATTTAATGTCTAAAAATTATAAAAAAATACTATGATGTTGGAAATATTTTTAGATTTCTAATGAATATTTATAATCAAAATTTGGACTTGTGTATCCCCAATTAAAAACTGTTTTATTAAAACAACTCATGTTTGTGTCAATTTAATTTTAACATTAAATAAATATATATTAATGTCATTTTCCATCCAAAGTGGCTCGATGGGGTCCCCAAGTTGACCCATGGGTTTTATTGGTCGGAAATGACTGATCCAATAGGAGTAGGACAAGTGTCAATCTCATGTCATATTATTAAAACATTGTTTTTACCTTAAACTACACTAATTACCTCTAATCGCGATTAAGAACTTAAAAGTTACTATTCACCAAAAAATTATTTTAATCTCATTGAACCACATTTTACTTCTTAATGAAAACCATGTATGACGGATTTTTGAAAATCAAATCACAGAAGTGGTAATATTTCATTTAAACGAAAAATCAGTTATTTAACAACCACTTAGTGGTTTCACTATTAATCAAAAATTTATGTTTTTCAGAACAATGCCAAAATTTCACCCTAAGCTATAATTGATATTCCGAATTCAAAAATGATGTCTATTTTACAAAATTCCAAACATATAATTTGCATTAATTAATTTTATAATTATTTCCCGTTGTCACAACAAATAGTGTGTTTTTAAGAAACAATTTATATCAAAAGATTGGCAATTGTTTATGTCCAATTTCAATGTTAAATTAATTCTAATGACCACCATTGGATAAAATGGTAAAATTATATTCTAATTATACTTTATAACCACTAAATATTATAATTTATCACAATAAATTATTTTGATTAAAAAAGTTGTTTTAAGTATTTTTCACTATTCAAAAAAAATTGGAAGTTCTCAGAAAGTTACAAAAAATTCAACTTAGGATAATTTCGATATTAAGAATAAAAAAATGAAGTCCATTTTGAAATATAAAATTTCTATAATTTTAAAAAGTGGTTATTACTCTTCATAACGGCTACTTTGATTAGTCGCGGTGTTTTAGAACTCGAAGTTGCGTACAATGAAAGCTATTACATTATTGAATGAGAAGCGTATCGTGGAATCCTGGGGTGTTACATAAATTATATAAATTTTCAAGATATTATATATCCAGGATAAATTTATTTTGACCAAAAATAAAAAAAATGATAATCCAAGAAGTTTTTTCCCAAAACATGACATTAAAAAAGATTTTTTTAAAAACATGTAAACAATTTCATTAGTAAACCATATATTAGATGATATATATCATTATAGTTATTTAATAAATTTATCATAATATAATATTAAATATAATTTACATTTAGGTTTATTATGGTATTCGAGAAATATAGTTACAGATTACCATTAAACATTATATTTTTGTGAGAAGCATACCATATTCACCAAATATTCTATATATATAGTGTATATAATAAGGTTTAATGTATATTATGTCGATACAACAAAATGATTATTTGTATTTTTATATCTTATATATTATATTTCTATCATGTTTTTTGGGGTTCAAATGTTACCATAGCAGTTAACAATTTTTTGTCCTAAATATCCATATTTGAGAAATATGTTATGTTTTAAACCTATCATCTTTTATGATGTGTTTATACAAACCTGATGATGTTTAATATCATTAATTTATTTATTACCATTTTATTTTATGTGTTAATATATTTTATTGTTTTGTGGGGACTATTATATAAAGATACCTATGTTATAAGTATTTTATTGTACAATCTCGTTATTTATCATGACTGTTTATGATTACCATTCAAATTATGAAATAATATAATTATTCAATCAAGAAACTCATGACATTTTTAAAATAATGGGTTTTTCATGGAAACAAAATTTCTCCAATTCATTTTTCAATCATTATGTACTAAATAGTTCAAATTATTGTATTTAATAAAAAACTTTTTATTTTTCCCCATATACAAAAACCCATTTTTCTTCCAAAACGATGCATTCTAAAGAAATTGTAATCATTCTTTAAAATTATATAAATGGTTTATTAAATAATTTTTTACAAATGTATCACTTATTAAATATTTATTCGAATATATTATTCATGTCTTTTTCAAAAAAAAATCATTTTCTTTTAATGAAATTGTTAAATAAATGTCTTTTATTAGTCTGCAACATCAATAATATTTTATCCTATCATAAAAATCATTGTTTTAATGAATATTTAATAAGATTCAATTTATACATTCAAATAAAAGTATATTTTTTTTAAAAAAAGTGTTTCTCAATGAATAAATGATAGATTCCTTATGAAATTCATTAAATAATTTTTAAATATTCCTTTATATTTTTAAAGGTCATTTTAAAGTAAAATGATTTTAAAACTTTTATGTTTTAGAAAGTATATTTCCAAGAGTAAATTATATATTCCTCTTGATCGTATTAAATGGGTTTTAAATCATCAATAATATTTTTTGAAGGTTAAATTCAATGAATAGAATTTTTACAATATATTAAGTTTTAAAATGTGGTTCTCAGAGAAAATGTTTTATTTTTCTAATGTAATGTTTTCAATAAATTTAAATATTCATATACATGTTTCATTTATCTTTATTAAAAATTTCATCCAAACAATTTTATTAATTTTTATTTAGACATATTAATTTTCAACAAAATATTATATTCCACATCATATATTCCATGGGTATATTCAACATAATTTTTCATATAAGATGAAATTGGTCGATATTATATATGAATTAATGGGGATATGACACATGAATACAATTCCTGTTATTTATTTTAATGGTTTATATTTTATATAGGACAATGATTATATTTTTTCTCATCTATAGTTTAGTATATGATTAAATACAAATGAAATCTTGTAATTCTCATGAGTTACTATATGATGAAAAGATTAAATGATTATGAATCCTATTTCTTCCATATGTCATGATATGATGAAATGTCTATGAAACATGTTTTTATTGATTCATTATTATATTATTTATGTTTAATGGTATTATATAACACAGACATATAGTTATAATTATGTGATAGGTGGGACCTATATAACCCTATTTTACATTGGGTAATGATTTACATCTCATGAGATATGCATGAGTGCATGGGTTATAAATCCAATTCAATACAAGACTTAGAAATAATGATTGTCTTGTGAGTGAAGCTTTACTACTATATGGATTTGTTAATGAACTCATTCCAATATGGTATCCATCAAGGAGAGCCATATATACGATTTGATTAATTTTATATACACATATATATTCCAAAATTATATGTATTATTTTCATGTAATGATTTTATAGATCAAAATATATTATTTATTTTTGATTTATATCCCATGAATTACTAATATTTTTTCCATGAATCAATATTTCAATAATTGTTATTTAATTTATTATTTTAATTAGCATGCTCACATTATCATTCTCTTATTCTCATGTTATGATTAAATATCACCCTTATTTACCCATTATGATAATCTAATCTCATCCATTATTCATTTTCCAATCCTCAGGATGTGAAGAAATGTATTCTGTATTATATTACTATCATGGGTGTTAGATATGATGAAAATTGAGGGTGGTGATTTAGTTCAAATATAAAACTAGTTTTTTATTTTTCTCATGTTTCAAAAGAATATATAATTTTATGATTTGTAGGCGTCTAATTGAGTAATGTAAAAATTTTCAAATTGATGATGTAACATCTATTTATGAAAATATTGGGTATCTATAGTTAGTATGAGAGGATAATTTTGTTAAACCATAGGTGAATTGGATGAAAGAACATTAGTTAAATCTATATGGACATCAATATAATATGTCTATGAATATATATGGATAACATTATGGGTGAGTCAAATTATAAAAAAATGGATTAAAATTGTGGTATATGATTGAGTTATTAGACTCCAAGAAGTTCCCTTTTTATATAATAAATGTGGAAATGGATAGAATAACGATGTATATAGATATAATAACATTCAAAATGTTGCATTAATATCATTTCAATCATACCCTGGTTCAGCAGTATAGTCCATACTGCTCACATGGTTTGACCCTCTTGTGATATATACTGGGTAAATTCAAAAATTCCATATAAACCATCATGAATAATTTATGAAAATTACGAGCATGATTGACTTATGTTAATCCTAGTATTTTATTTTTTAAAAATATTGTTACATGATTTCGACATCATATATGTGATTTTCATGATTATTTGGTTTCCCACAATGACCATTTTTACTAAAAGAAGGATATTTGGAATTAGTCAATGGATGGAACAAGATTGAACCGAATTAAAAAAAAATTATATAAAAAATATTGATGAGAAGAGAAATAGGGGATTAAATGAGTTAAGGATATTATGACTATTTAAAATCAGTTATCATGACATATTATTAACAACATACGTCCCAACTAACTGGTGAAATCGCCAAAGAAGAGAAGGATATTGTTCCCTGAATACTAAGGTGGTGGGGACCATTGATGAATGAATATCAAATTTATTATATGTTGATAATGTGGGAAGAATCATCCATGTAAATGCATTAGTATATTATGAATAATTTTCGACATTGTAAATGGGTGACACTATTTATAAAATGATTGATAACAAGATAAATGTTTTTTTAATTGAATGTATGAACATTTTTCTATCCATGTGAGGTCATCAATGATTAAATTACTTAAATGTGGAAAATATCAGTATTAGAATAACCTTTTTCCAAATGGGAATTATCCGGATGATAACTAGAAAGCTTTTACTAGTAATTGATATATTGCTATGTAATGCATAAAAATCATGACTATATTCAGTATTTATAATGTTAATACATTATTCATTTTTCATATTGTTGAAATATCCTAATGAGGAACAAGATGAAGAATCATATTTTACTTTTTTAGAATGATGTAAAATAATGGTTGTTTTTATGAGTTTGAATTATTGAATTGTGTTATATAGAATATGAAATTTATATGTATTTTTTATTGTAATATTATGGTTATAGTTTTTTTAATATGTTGATTGGTAATTATGACATAGAAAATTTATTTAATATAATGGTGATATTTCATGGAAAAACATGATTAATTGAATGACAACCCATAATATGTTATTTTTCTTCTAATAATTAAATGTTGACATATATACGGTTAGCATGGACAATGTAATTAGATATTACTAATCACCTTGTAACTAATTAATGATTTGTGGAAAATGTGTATTAACATACCATATATAATATCTACAACATTATTGGATTTATTAAATATATTAAATAATATGTAATTTAATTTTGTGAATGTGGAAATATGTATTTTTTATTGAGTTGTTATGGTAATTTGGTTTATTAACTCAATTCATGAAAATATATGATCAATGTATTCCAATATTTTCTATGTTGAAATTAAATGATACATATTAATATTTGGGTGATCACATCTCTATTGATTTAGGGAAATATTGTAATATTCATTCTATGGTTTTTGATATTAATCATTTCTTATATTCATAAGGATAACCATTCATGTACTGATTTAAGAAGAATATAGGAAGAGTTATTAATCTCTAATGTATTAATTAACAACATCAATATTAATTATAATTGTATAATAAGATATCATCATTTTTGGGATAATAAATTAGAGCTAAAAAACTAAATTACATTTTTTATGGATCTTATTAACAATTTGTTCTTCGGAAATAGTATCCTTATTCTCTTAAAGTATATGATTAAGGGGAAAGTTACCATGTAACATCCAATGAATGATAATATTGTTATTAAATGAAATGGAATTAATTATGAGTAGCATATTATGAAAAATTATTCAACTATATATGAAATATTTAAAAATATATTGTTTATAAATGGCCATCATTTATCATGAGATCAATGTCCTTTTCCCACCTCATTTGGTTATGGTTTTTTTTATTTTTATATGATCATTCACTATATTACGATCAATGATTTTTTCAATAAATTAATATTTTCATATTACTTATTTATTCTATGTCCAAATCATCACATATTACCCATGTTATACTATTTTGAAAAAAAGTATGTTTTATTCAAGATAAAAAAAGGCTCATATTTCATTATTTTATAAATGATTTTTTTCCAATATAGATTCCCCATAAAAATAATTACAAAATATAACACCTTATATATTGAGAACATTCAAAATTTCGAGGGATTCGATTTATTTAAGAGGATTCAAATGTAACAACCATATATTGTATAAAATAATGTTTTTACAATTAAATTGAATCATTCTGATATTTTATATTAATCAAAAAACATAATTTTCCTCATGTTTCATGCAATAATTACTTTTTATTTCATTTCAAAGAACAATTTTTTTTCTTTTATACACAATATTGAGTATAAAGGCAACATGACTAACATTAAAAATGTAACAATTTAATTGAATCATTAATTATAATTTTTTTGGAAAGGATTTAAAGAATTATATTAACTATATTAAGAAAATTTATTGTATAGACATGTATATAAAATAAATTCATTACCTAACAATTAATTATCAATTAAAATGAAATCCATATTAAAAAATATGATTTTATTGTGGATAAATAATTTCCCTAAGAACAAATCTGTTTTACATCAATACAATAATATAATAACTATTACTAAATTAATTTAATAAAATATATATTATATATTAAAAAAAACATTACATTCATACTATGTGTTTTCTATAAAAATGTAACATCCAAATTTTTTTTATGGAATCAATTTGTCGATAGAGTGCATGATATGACACATTGAGCATAAAAAACTAAATATTATTAATTTAGTGTTACTATTATAACATACCCATTAGAATAACATGTATGAATGAGTTTTATAGAATTATTAAAAAATGGGTTTTAAAATTGTTTATATTACTAGAGATTTGGGATCAAATTAATTATAAAAGATAAAACCATACGAAAAAATGGAAATGGTTTTATGAAAATATATTTAAATGTACAAAAGATTGTTTTATAAAAAATAAATTTTAAAATGAATATTTTTGGATTATATTAATGAAATTTATATTTAATATATTCAATATAATGTATAAATTTCAACTTATTTATTTTCAAGACATGATATATTAGCTAACCCAATTTTTCACAAACAATATGAATTTTTATAAAATGGTAGTTTTCCCACATTTTGATTTAAACTTGATTTAAATCTATTTTTTGACACTTATAAATTCAGTTTTTCAAAATAAATTTTATTGTGTTACGGTGGGGTATTAAAATTTACAGTGTTTGAATATGATTCATTTTTCAGAAATAGTGACTAAATATTAATTATATAGAAAAAAGAATTTTTATGTAAATAATTTATAGTGTTTAATTGTACTTTTAGTGTTTTTGAAGTATATTTAAATAAATATTTCTTCTTTTAATAAAATTAAGGATATTTTTATAAATTTTATATAGATTTTGGATATACAAATATTTCAATATTTTGAATATTTTGAATTTAAAATAAATTTTCTCATCCTATTAAAAGGATTAATTTTAAATTATTTTCATGAAATTTTCGATGTTCATTTTAATAAATGGGATCCATATTTTGAATCTTAGTTTCCAATTTATTTATATTATTCCAATTTTTAGAAAATATGAATAGAAACATTATTACATTTTTTAACACAGTTAAAGGTAAATTGTGTAATTAAGGGAGAAATAATATTATAAATATTATAAAATTTCCCTAACACTTCTCATAATTCCATTAGATGAGTTTTTGTTGAATCAAATCACACTTGGGATGAAATCATAACATTTTTATTCCACTTATATTAGATTATGAAATTTATAATATTGTATTCAATAAAAAGTTGATTTTCTTATAATTTTGTGTTTAAGAAGTGAAATATATTTAACATGGAGTTATATATGGGATTTTATAGACTATTAATATTATTTGGTGACTTATTTTTTTATTTTTCATTATAATTTATTTCTACTTTCTAGAGAATAAATAAATAATTTAAATTCCTTACCAATGATTATGTAGTGGTTTAACTAAATTAATTATCTAATAAATGGTTTTAAAAAATACTAAATTTAATTTAATTATAAATGATTAATAACATAAATTATTTTTTATACTACATTTACTTGTTATTTATTTTTTATAATTAATGGTTCAATTTTTTCATGTTGTTATGATTTTTTGTAATCCAAGTAATGAATACTATAGAAATTGACATTATTCGTATTTTAAAATAAAAAAAATCTATCAAATTATATATGATTTAAAAAAAATCAATTTTGAAAAAATGATAATTATATGACATATAATTTCATCCATGATGGATTTAATGGTAGATTAAAATTTTATATATATTATATTTTTCCTAAAATTGTAATTGAAAAGATATCATAGTCATACATGAAAGGGGAAAAGAAAATTATGCGGATTACAAAAATAATAATAAAAATGTCTTTATTTTTTTGGACTAATTTATTTAGACACATTCTAATCATATCCTCAAAATTAATCACATTTGACCCATTTTTTTAGAATATAAATTTATATTAATTTAATATTTTGATGAATCTGGAAAGATTCACTATTCATTCCTATAAAAGGGAACCAATCTTTATAATGACAGTACATATAAAAACAATATTATTTTATCCATTATCTTCTAATATCACTACTTATAATCAATCCCTTCAATATATAGGCCATAGTTTACGATGAACACCCTTTTTTCTAGTTTTAATGTATTAATCAAATGAGATTATTAGAAGAATAAGTGATGTTTTTAATGACATGATTTTATTTTATTTCATCTTTATCTCCCATAAAATATTCTAATACCATGATGAAATAAAAATACAGTGTCCAAAATATAATTATATAGTATTATGTTATTATCTTTACATTAATCCTTCCACATTCCAATCAAATTGGAAAATAATTAGTCATTCTTTTGTACGACGACCTAGCATCTCACGAACCGATCCAATTAGTTTTCCAAAACCATCTATCAATAATGGTATATAATGATGGACTTAATGTTAATATATGACATTCATGGCATATTTTTCATTATTAAATAGTATTATATAATTTATTTATTTTACCTTCCATATACATAAAATTGATAACATTGTCCATGCATACATGTGAATCGTCGCCCCATGAAGCGATGCGATTTTTTTCGTAACAATGTAAAACATATTATATATATATATATATAAATATTTAATATGATATTAATGATATTATAATAATTTTTTTATGTAAAATAATACTTATCATCATTCCAAAATTATCATTGAAATGTGGAAATGTTACTCAAGGTTATATTCACCTACCACCTCCATTATTATAATAAAGTTAATTTTCCTTATTAATATAAATTTTTTGATAAAAAATTATAATTTATTTAAAAAATGTTAGTAATTTCATGATTTTCATTTTGGATATAATGTACATATAACAATTGACTTTATAAAAAATTAATTTTTTACTAAAGTACTGAATATCGACAAAATGTCTTACATAAACATAAATAATTAAGTAATGATTATGAATAGATAATAATTGATATAAAATGAATAATAAAAAATAAAAAAGTTATATGTATTCGAAATAATTAACCGATTTTTATTAATAATAAAAATAAAAAGTTCCCATGATGATTAAAGCTCATTTTTAAAGACATCCTTTAAAATATCTCATTTAAATTTCTTTTTTCAAATCAATTTAAAAATGTAAAATAGAATGTTTTTTAAAATAAATGTAATGAATGTATTTTCCATATTTTATGTCTCTTTAATCATGTTATTCATCATTTTAATGTTTACAATTTTTTTATGAATAAATTTTTTTTCATTTTGAGTGCGTGACTTTATAATTATGAAAAGTGATTTGAAAATTTATTTTTCTATTAGGAATGACCTGTGAGTTGTTCTTATTTTATAGTTACTTCTAATATCTTATGTGTATGAGTGGTTAATTATAAACTTGTGGGATTTTTATCCCATTATACATCATTAATTAATTGGGTAATTAGATAGTGTTATTTATTATAGTTTTTATAATGTTATTATGTGAATATACTATGGTGGGTATTCTAAAATTAACAATGCTGGTTACACCCTATGTAGATATGATATTCATAGTAGACTTAAGAGTGAATTGATTTTATTTCACCTATTACCATTATGATTTATTTTTTCTATTTATTTTTATAAGAATCATATGATTTCATGAGGTAAGTTTAAGAGATTATGTTTTATGGGTGAAAATTAAATTTATATGGAAATTTTTTCATTGGTTTAAAGTAATCATTGAATATTGACTTCTTTATTTCTTTTTATATTCAATACTCATATTTTTTGTGCACATACCACTTTTTAAAATTATTTTTCATAGGGTATAATTAATGGATAGAATAGTACGGACGTTATGTTTATTTTAAGGAATATTTTTCCCCAAAAATAATATTTGTATTTTTTAAAATATTTTCTTTTCAAAAAAATTGATATTGTTTATCTAGTATACAATTTTTATTAATATTGAATGTTTTGTATGAATTATGCCATAATTATATAGTACTCTAAAACTGAATATAACCTCATTGAGAACAAATAGGAATTCTTGACAAAACATTAAGATTATGTAATTTATATGGCCATGTCTATTTAGCTGGTTTGAGAGGTTTGTTTAGATAAAATTAATGGATATGATGTTATTTAGTAATAAGTTACAAGTAATAAAAACACATTGTATATTGTGGTAAGGACGGTCATAGTTATTTTGGAGACTGTTTATATTTTTTAGATAACTTGAATGTGGATATTTTATTGTTTATCATAATTATAAGATCATACATTTTTACTCTATTTCACCCTCTATTATTTCTTGTTTTTTTAAATTGATGGATCCCACATGCTCTAATAAGACAATTGATGCAAAGGAAAATGCATTCATTCTATGAATAAGAATCCAAATGAAATGAGAACATCAATGAAAAACCATTTGGTTATTCCAAACCAAATATCATGATTAATGATTAATAAATAAATCATTGCTGTGTTTTTTAATACATCTTATATGAGAGAAATGAAACCATAAAGAAGTTTTCGTAAAAATGATAATAAAGTTAAATATACTCAATAACCCATGTTTCATGGATGTAGAAATAATCCCATAGGAAATAGTATTAAAGGGATGATATTATGTTTTAAATTTGATAAAGGTGATTATAAAGAAATTATCTTCCAAGGAAAAATGAAGAATTCAGTTGAGTCAATGGATGTGAAATATGTTCTTCCCGGGCTATAAATTGAACATTTTAAATGTAGGGTGTTTGGTAATTATAAAAATGGATGTATTTAGAATAAGGATTATGGATGGCATCAATATGATCTTATTGATATATTTTTAGGAATACCTAATGTCATTATAATTGTAGATATGGAAACTCCAAATGAAATATAGAAGCTTGGGATTATTTATATGGTAAGGATTAAACATGATATTAGGATATGAATATTTTTATGATTTTTTAGAAAATGTAAAATAAAATAAGATGGAAGAAAATTGTTAAGGATTATAACTGGTAAACATTTCTACATATAAGGAATTAAAATGTCATGTCATATCTAAGGATCATGAAATGTATAAAAGTATTAATACTCTTTTGATGAAGGGAGTGCCTTGGAATGGTTTTTGGTGTCATATGTAACATGTATTTTTTTTAAATGAAAATTTTATTTGATGAGATTTATATTTTCTTTTACGGACAGAATTATAAATTTAATTATAACGATTCTGGTTTGCATGAAAATTAATATTGATGTTATTATGGGATATTTTAATTTGATTTAAAATAAAAGTTTCTAAATAAAATTTTATCTTAAAAAATGTAATGGTTATTTTTAATACATTATAATATTTTTGAAATTTTATAATATTTTTAAATACCTATAAATTCAGTATAATTTTCATTAATTATATGGAATTACTACAAGACCGTGAAAATTGACGGCACGTGATTCTAACACCCGGATAACTCATAACAGACTATTGAGATTTTTAAGGAACATTCAGTAAATGTGTAAGCATTGATTTATACCTTTTTGAACTAGTAATCGTATTGAAAATATGAGGGCACCATTGAATTCACAGAGCCGAGATTCACATAGGTGAAACATAACTTTTACTGACAAGGGTCGGAGGGAAAAATTTAATTTTGGATTTTTCGAAAAAAATTATAAATTAACTCTTCGTGTTACTTTATTCTCTTCCCACTTTTGGGTGATGGATGGCGGGACCACAACATAACATTTGGAATTAAATAAGAAACACTTAATGACTTGATGCTAGAAAGGTCTAAACATAATGGTCATGGTTTAATTGGTTCATTATTTAGGATTAATTAATAAATCATAATAATGAAACAACATGGGGGTTAAGTTCATTATTTAATCAAACCATTGGTATAGGATTTGGGAACCCAGTAGAAGAACATCTAAAAAATGCTGACAATTTTACCCTTAAATGATTAATAATGATCAATCTACGACTATTGGAGAAATCAGAACAGACATCAACGAATGATTTCAAACATGGAACCCTTTCTTCACCCTGAATAGAATCCACCGAATCATGGTAGGGGTTTATTTGATTTATGTGTTTAATATGCCTCATTATCATTTCTTGAGAAATATGAAAAATGAGGATCAACCGAACAATTTGATGATCTGAATTTCGTTCTTCATTGTGAGAGGATGATGCAGGGTTTCAGTATAGGGTTATAATGATTAATATTCTTCCCCATGTGTAAGCATTAAAGTAAAAGGTGCGGGAAAATTCGAACAAGGCCTGGACCCCCCTCTATTCTAGGATTATTTGCGTTCCTCGTGCACAACTCAGCAATGTGGTGAAAAGACGAATCAATGGGCTTCACAGAGGAAGCGGTGAACCGAGTGGCATATAGGCGCAAACATGAAGTAAGACGGACCACCGGAGCATCTCAGTTGGCCAACAGAAGTAACTACTGTTGTGAAAACACTCGTGGAGCAGCAGTGGCCAATCAAGCCTGCCGTGTGGGGGACCGACACCTGTAGGTGTTGTGGCTGCATAATCCTTGGTTAGTCAGGCCGCAGCGTTGGAAAGGCGCGGCTCCAACGCGCTGTCCAGTGAGAGGAGTGGCCCGCTTGGTCAGATTGATTGGACCAATGACCGGCTACAACTATCCCATTTAGAATAAGGGGCGACACCACAGTACCACCACAATCCATCCACACCAGACACACCATGTTCGGTTAGCATGACCGGCTGGCACGGATACGGGTCAGACCCCTAATGGACTCATATCTGACTAGTCTCATTTCACTAAATTTGGCATATCATCTCAACTAGATAACTTTTTTACAAACTATATACAGAGATATAACACTTAGGATGAGGATATCCTTTTATGATACTCATCTTGGGTTTTGGATTAATTTGATCTATGGCTGTTTTTGATCAATCTCGAATCCAACTGAGTCATCAGTACTAAAATGCATATAACATGTTGACCGGGTGTCTGATTAATTTCTCCTCTATTTCCTTGGAACCCTTATGCAATTTTGGTTTTTTGGGTTACTTATTCATTGGAATTCATGGAAATTGAGGAAAAGATGATGGTTAGAGGTGCATAATCTATGTAACTCAAGCGCACCAAGTGCAGGAATCATGTGGATAATTGTTAAGTGAAGAACAAACCTTTGGGATCAGCATCAGAGTGACCCCATGTGAATAGGAAGTAGCGCAAACTGGTTAAGAGAATCTTTAGTATAGTGCATCAGGGATTTATTACATACAACCATTTGTGGCTCGATGATTTATGTCCTAGTGTGGATCGATGACACATGACCCTATGTGGATCAGCAGAAGATTGACCTGATAAAAACCAGCCTTAGAGCGGCCCGTCATGGATAAGTGACTTATGACCATGTGTGGATCGATAACATACAACCCTATGTAGATTTTTGAATTAAAACCATGTGCATATTGGTAATATAATGACTTCTTCATGGTTCAGCAGTGGAACTACTAAACGGAATATGATTATTTGTCTTTACAACTAATCATCATTATTTATGTTCTTAAGTTATATACTTATTGTGAGTTGTCATTTATATTGTTCTATGTGATTGATATAATGATTTGTGGGGTTTTACTTTGTCTAATTATGGGAGACCTTTAGGGGTCTTAGGGTTCCTATTGGGTATTGTTATACTCACCCATGCATGGCCCGCACCCGCACCTTTTTGTGTCTTGTGCAGATAATAGAAATCGTTGACCGAGATTTGGGAGACATAACTAGTCAGTGTACGGAGGTGACTAGTAGCCTTGGAGGGCCACAAATACATGTTTTACCTAGACATCATATAGGATCCTTGGTGGATGACCTCATGATATTTATTTTTCTTTTTGATTTACATTAAATTAGTTGGGTTTTATATTATTCCATTCTTCTACACTTCACATATTTACTTTCTGCTATTATACTATATCATTTTCTCTTATTGTGTAAATAGTATATGTGTTTGCAGGTTCCATGGTAATTCCTTCCCATTATAGGGATATACCATTCTTGTGCATGTCTCCAACCCCTAGCCTTTGTAAGGCGATCTTGGGGTAGTCATGGCACGGGCCCCAGAGGATGGGTCGTGATAATGTGTTATCAAAAGACTCAGTTATACCTAAGAATTAAGACTATGATATTTTAAATGGGGAAATATTGTTAAGTGTTTTGAGTATGGTTTTTAGTTAGGGGATTCTAGTGTTGGTACAGTGGTCGACTTATCCATACACAAGGACCCTGAATTCTGATTTCTGACACGGTGCATGAAAACACAAATTGTGTGTGTTTTGAAATGTTATCTCTTTTGATCTCTTTTTGATTTAGCTCACCCAGTATAACATATTGACCATGGGACATCAGTTTTTATTGGATACCACAATATAGATATCCTACCATGATTATATTGAGAGATCATGATGACGGCCCACCGAGATTTGAGGCTTTGGTGCAGGGCCCTCTTACAGCGATGTTACCTTTTACAGGTGTACTAGCTGCACCACTACCCATAAAGAAATATCTTCCACCACCCCCTCTAAGAGATAGTTCATGAAAACATAGTCCACTGCACATGTTATAGTTGTAGATGCCTCCAATGATTCTAGGTGACATGGATCTGTAGGCAGTTGAGGACAAGATAGAGGATGTGGCTAGAGTATTCCGCCTTGTTGAGACACTAGTAGATGAAATGGTGATCATAACTGCATGCCTCTTCTAGGGGACAACAAGTAGATGCTGGAGAGTGATGATCCAGTTGAATGATGAGACAACACTCATATGGTTGGACTTAGATGGCCTCTTCAGGGAACAGTTCATTCCAAAGACCCTTTGATCTGTGTGTATTCAAGAGTTTTTTCTCCTACATCAGGGAATCCTGAAAGTAGCCTAGTAATAAGCTAGATTCACTAACCTCTCTCGATAATACACCTACATGGTAAATAAACCATTATTTAGGGCCCATACCATAGAGCATGGACTATAATGGGTGATTAGAGTGTTGATGATATAGCTCAACATTACAATGCAAGCTGCGGTGCTAGATTGGGCAATTCTTGTGGGGAGATTCCTAGCTAAGCAGGCACTGACAATGAGATCCACCACCTGAAGATACATATCTGAGTCAATTACATCAGGTAGTGGGTAGATGATTTTGAGGTCCATGTGGGCCACAACGTCTGGTGGATGACCCCGATATGCAGGGTCACAGGTGTGGAGCTAGAAAAGTAGAGGAGGTCAGCACAAGAGCAGTTTGTGTTACTCGTGAAGTGGGTAGGGTCACATGGCTCCTGATGGCCCGTACTACCATACTAATGATCTTTAGATAATTGAGGGACCACCAAGGAAACAGTTGAGGTTCTAAAGGGGAGGTCCTCAGGGTGGCAGATGTGGTATAAGAGCTGGTCGTGCAGCAGGTGGTGGGCGGTTATTTAAGGTTCTACAGTGACAATGAACAGGTGGTCCACCACAACCTCAGGGAGTTGGTGTATAGGTATGAACTCAACATCCAGAATCTAATTCCTATGACGAAGATTCTCTATAGATTATTCAAGGTATGATATGTGTCTACTCCACCCTCACTCTAGTTCTTATAGACACATGTGACTACCACTCTATCATTTCCATGAATCTCTTCCACAGATCAGATATTCCGATGTAGTTGATGGATCGATCTTTACCATTAGATAATCATATGTGATTGGATTCATTGATTACAAATTGGTGATAGCATTGTGAAATTACTTTAGGAGGCGAGGGATTCGGTTGGGATCTCATAGTAGGAGCGTCAAGGAATTACAACGTCATATTGGGTATGAACTGTTCATCCACGGTCCGTGCTCAGATAGACTGATTTAGGTGAAAAGTGTGGTGTGTATCCCAGGAAGGAAACAATTTTTCAATCACCATCAAGAAGTGAAACTTTTCAGTTCAGTTTAGACATTATCAGAGGAAGGTGCAGCCGATCAATCATCGGTTGGCTAGTATTACCCTCTGAGAAGTTGAAAAGAGGAGTCTGAGAAATCCTGTAGTAGTGGACTAGTATACTAATTCTGTAACATCCCAAGTAATTAATGAATAATAGATATTTTTATATATGTCTATTAATGAATTAGATTTTGTTTTAGAGGCTTAAAATGAAAATAAATCCAATCTTAAGCATGGAATATACTAATATTTTTAAAAGATTGTTTTACTACATTTTGATGGAAAACCATTTTTAAATCTACCTTTTGACAATTTTATAAGCTATTTTTGTCATAATAAACTTATTCATTATTATTGGGACATCAAAATTTACATTGAGTGAATTTTGGTATTTTTCTAACAATGTTCATTTTTTAATGAATAGTGAAAAATACTGTATTTTACATCAAAACTGCTTTTTAATCAATTTTATTTATATGATTAAATTATCATTGAATTGTTTTCAAAGTGAAATTAGAATATATTTTTACCAGTTAATCCAATGGTGGTCACTATAATCAATTTCACTATGAAATTGGACTTAAACTCGTGTCAATCTTTTGATACTTATTGTTTCATAAAAACACGTTATTTGTCATGACATCGAGAATTAATTATTAAATTAATTAATGTAACTTATATGATTTGAATTTTTTAAAATAGACATCATTTTTGAATTCAGAATATCAAATATATCTTAGGGTGATGTTTTGTATTTTTCTGAAAAACTTCAATTTTTGACGAATAGTGAAACCACTAAGTGGTAGTTAAAGAAACTAATTTTTCGTTTAAATGAAACATTTCCACTTATGTGTTTTGAATTTCAAAAATCTGACATATATGGTTGTCATTAAGAAGTAAAATGTGGTTCAATGGGATTATAATAATTTTTGGGTGAATAGTAACTTTTATGTTTTTAATCGCGATTAGAGGTAATTAGTGTAATTTAAGGTAAGAATAATGTTTTAATAATATGAGATGAGCTTGACACATGTCCTACCCTCATTGGATGTGTCATGGCCGAACAAGAAAATCCATGGGTCAACATGGGGACCCCATGGAGCCACTTTTGTAGGAAAATGACATTAATGTCTTTATATTTAATGTTAAAGTAAAAATGACACAAACAATAGTTATTTTACTAAAACAATTTTTACATGGGGTTATACAAGTCATATTTTTGAATATAAATAGTCATTGGAAATCTAAAAGGATTTCCTACATCATAGTAGTTTTTTTATAATTTTTATACTTTATATAAATTAAATAATTTATGACATCATGATGATGCAGCGACTACCTCATTAATAAAGGATTTAAATAAAATGAAATGATAATGTAAAATCTATGACCAAAACATGTTTAAAACCTATTGGATGGATGTATTTAGAACCCTTATCACCTTACCCTCGAATGTTTTCAATGTGGAACCTTTTGAATCTGAAACTCATTTTAAAATAAAGTACCATTTCTTTACATTCCAAGAGTGCCCCTCCTCTCCTCTTATAAAAGGACCCCACCTCTACCTCCTTATCCTCACTCCCTAAGCCATTGTCTCGTGCAAAAACTTCCTATTTTGTCTCCCCACATCCCTCTCTTACTCCTTGAAGCCTCACTTTGGGCATAAGCTTTCCCAATGAAGCCTTTGAGCTCAAACCAAAGGGAGTTACCCGATTTTAAGGTAATGTATTCACTTGAGTCCTTTTGTTTTATTTAACTTCTCCAACCCCCTGAACTCTTTTTATTAATTTATTTGGTAACAACTCCAGTATTTTCAATATACTAGTATGTTGTTATAAGAAGGAATAGAGCTACACATACACACACCTACATCTAATGGTTGAAGAACATACTGTTTCTGTGGATGGTGAATTTCTGCCTCCCGAAACGATGATTGTTCAACATTCTTCTAACACCTTCAAAGGTGGCCATTAATATGAGAATATATTTATATATGATATATAATATGTTTATGTTTTTCTTATGATTCTATATTTTTTATTTTGGGCATACCTTTATGGATTCCATTATGGGTAAACGCGATATCTTCATTTAAGGATCTGCGGACTACCACCCCCTCAAAGTGATTTGATTCGTTAATACCATAAGTGGGACTTATAAAGGATGGAGTTATGATATTATATATGATATTAAAATGGAATTATAATATACCTTTATATCATTATGATTCCATTGTATAAAATACAAAATAGAAATTAAAGTAGCGTTCATTCGTACGTACGGCTTACCGTCTCCATGAACGGTGCATTTCATTTATTACCTCTAAATGATTATGTAATATTATAAATTCATGTATATACTGGAAATATATGGTATATATGATATATACATCATTATTATAATTCTGGATATAATGGATACATGAACAACTTGTAATTATAAAGGGTTTATTTTTGACTCAAGTACCAATGATCGTTAAAACAACCGTTATTAACTTAAATAATTACATAGTGTTCATGACATGGAAATAAGTGATATAAAAGGAATAATTAACTTGAAAAAGGTTCTTAAACATGTACAAATTAACTCAGGTTTATTATTCAGGAGATTAAAGAACGACCGAGTCAAGTCGGACCTGAGGTATGGGACTTCGTCTCAATCTCCTTTCATTGAGGCATGTTTTGTTTTATACATAGCTTTATTTTATATGGTGTATAAACCCCTTTGACTTTTACATTTATTCGAAAGGAATATTTTTATACGAATCATTTACTAACCGACAAAAGGGAATGTTTTTGTCATACGTATGTAGCGACAACGACTTCTCCACCGCCGTGACCATTATTTGAGTATCAGTTTCTTCTACAAGCCATACCTTCTTTTTAAAAGAAAAATAAATACCATGTTTTACATTTCATTTATTTTGGTATTGAAAATGGTTTTAATAATGTTTATATATTAATGTTTTGTATTGATATCTTGTGATTGAAAGGTGGAAATGTTATGTTTCCTTTATGCATGTTTTATGTGATACGATTATGTTATGGTTTGTTGGAATTATTATGAATACGGGTGGTTCCGTGATAAACTAAGGGCGGGTGAGCCCGATATAGCTTTCCAATGCATTGGGTAATGCGAAGGAGGGAAACGTTATGGTTTCTCCGAAGTGATTTACGGAATATATTGTGATGTGTATTCCAAACGTAACCAAGAGGGTTACTCCCTACGTAATAATGTTATGAATGCCTCAAGTTACCTTTATGTCTTATGATTTCTATGATTTATTCATGATTTTATTAGGAATGTAAAATTTCTTATGTTTTGTGGGTAATGTATGATTTCATTCTTATGTATATATGAACTTATGTTTCCTTTCCATATTTTTATAACCCATACTGAGCTTTTTTATGCTCATCCCAAGTTTTTTTTTGAAATTTTTTTCACAGGTCAAGGGAAAGGTACATGATGTGATGATAGTGTCAAGGATGTGTCATGAAATAATCCATGTTTTATTTTAAATATGTTCCATTGATGGGAAAAATGACTACTATATTTATGTAACCACTTTGTTTAAATGTGGAATGTAATGAACGTTTTATGATCTAATTCTCTAAAACTGTAAACCTGAAAAGATCCTCAATGTGTAATCTTATAATAACTCAAGATTAAGTAATGTTTAAGGCTGGGTCCATATAGTTGGCATTAGAGGTCGGTTTAGATAACTTTAGTAGTTAGAATTCTATTAAATTATTATCAAAAAATAATTTTTTTTGAAATGATATAGCATTTGAAGATTACCATGTTGCTTCATCTAAGAAATGTTTGTTCAGAATGGTTTTCCGTAGAAGAAATAGGGAAGCAGTGCTAGGAAGGCATATAGAGGGAAATAACCTTCCGAATCAGCATCCTGAGATGGTCGGAATTGGAACTGAATAGTTTTTTCCAGTAATGGTGCAGTTGACTCATGCGATAAATGGTGGTTGTATCCATGCACGAGATCAGCCAGATCAACTGCAGAGGAACATGTCAGTGGTTGAACATTTCATGAGGCAACATCCCCCATCATTTAGAGGATCATCTGACCCTGTGCTAGCTGAAGGGTGGATTAAAGCACTAGAGAAGATTTTCGTTGTCATGGGATGTTCAGAAAATCAAAAGGTTAGTCATTCTATTTACCGTTTGGAGGGTGAAGCAGATCAGTGGTGGTCGATGGTTAAAAATATCAGGGATGCTGATGAGATTGATGCTATCAACTGGTATGAATTCAAAGGTATGTTTCTTGAAAAGTATTTTCTTAAGGCTGTTCAACTTCGGATGGAAAAACAATTCTTGGAATTGAGGCAAGAGGAAGACTCAGTGGCTTCCTATGAAGAGAGGTTCACTCGATTGGCAAGGTATGCTCCAAATTTTATCTGAGACCCTGATAGTAAAATCAATTGTTTTTAATCAGGATTAAAACCAAAATATTGATGGCCATTAGCTTCCCGTGAGTTCAAAAGTTATGAAAAGCTTGTTCAATGTGCTGAGAAGGTGGAAATGGAGTTTGCCGATGATCAAGTGTTCTATAACAACCTGCAGAAGAAGAGACCGAGGTGGCAGGAGAAAGGGAAGAATTCTTCAAAAAAGTCTTATGGTAGGAAAACTAAGTTTCCAGTTTGTGATAAATGTAGTAAAATTCATACTGGGGAATGTCTTCTGAATTATGGAAAGAGCTACCGATGCGGTAAGATGGGACATAAGGCTCGTGATTTCACCGAAAAAGATCAAGGTGATGGTAAGTTCAAATTTGATTTATAGTTAGTGAAATGTTTTAAGTGCAATGAGATGGGTCACTATGCAAACGAGTGTCCGAAAAAGAGCTCGAGTAATGGGAAGCAGTTAGACTACAAGAAGAAAGGGGTGGTGAAATCCATTGCAACTAATTCAGAAGATTTCGGGCCATCAAATGAGGTTGTATCAGGTACCTTGTTTGTTTTTTCAGACTATTCCAGTGTGTTGTTTGATTCGGGGTCTACACATTCTTTCATCTCAGAAAACTTTTCTAGTAAAATGGGAATACCATCTCAAGAAATTACTCCTAAACTTGTTGTAAAAACGCCTGGGGGAAATTTTGAGGAAAAAATAATTTATAATAATCTTCCTATCCTTATCTGTGGAAAGAACCTACTTGCAATCCTTATTGTTCTACCTCTAGTAGAGTTTGATGTTATCCTGGGTATGGATTGTCTCTCTATTTACCATGCTAAGATTGACTATAGAGCTAAAGAAGTTTCTTTTCAGAAAGACTTTCAGTTTCTGTACAAGAATGAACCCTTACTGTTGATAATATATCAAGAGGCCGAGAAACTTGTAAAAGATGGAAATGAATGTTACCTTGCACATATTCTGGAAAACAAGGGAACTGTTCAGATTAATGATGTGCCAGTGTCAAATGAGTATCCTGATGTTTTTCTTGATGTGTTGCCTGGAATAATACCAGATCGGGATGTTGAATTTACTGTTGACTTAGTTCCTGATGCTAAGCCAATTTCAAAATCCCCATATCGAATGGCTCAAATTGAACTTTTAGAGTTGAAGGAGTAATTGCAAGATTTACTAGAGAAAGGTTTCATTCGACCTTTCACGTCACCATGGGGTTCTCCTGTTTTATTTGTTAAAAAGAAATATGGTTCTATGAGACTTTGCATTGATTATAGAGCCATGAATAACATCAATGTTAAGAAAAAATATCCTTTGCCTCATATCGATGATTTTTTTGATCAGCTCCAGGGAGCTCGGTATTTTTCCACGATTGACCTGAGATCAGGGTACCATCAGCTGAAGGTAAAGGAAGAAGATGTTCCGAAGACCGCGTTCCGTACCAAATATGGCCATTATGAATTTTTAGTAATGAATTTTGGGCTAACCAATGCACCTGCTGTATTCATGGACATAATGAATAGATTTTTCCAGGAGTACTTGGATAAGTTTTTGGTGGTTTTCAATGATGATATTTTGGTGTTTTCTAAAAGTAAAGAGGATCATGAAAGACATTTAAGGGTTATTTTGCAAACCTTAAAATAAAATAAATTGTATGGTAAATTCAGCAAGTGTGAGTTTTGGTTGCAACAAATTTCTATCCTTGGCCACATTGTTTCAAAAGATGGGATATCTGTTGATCCTGCAAAAACAAAAGTTGCGGAAGACTGGCCAAGACCCACAAATGTAACTGAGATTCGTAGCTTCCTTGGTCTAGCAGGCTATTACCGAATATTTGTTAGAAATTTTTCACGGTTATCTATTCCAATGACTAATCTAAGTCGGAAGGGTGTTATGTTTATCTGGACAAAAAAATGTGATGATTGTTTTCAGGAGTTGAAAAGAAGATTGGTGAATGCTCTATTTTTGGCACTACCTTCCAGGAATGGGGAGTTTGTTATCTAGAGTGATGCTTCATTAAAAGGACTTGGTTGCGTCTTAATGCAGAATGATCAAGTAATTGCTTATGCTTCACGACAGTTGAAAAATCATGAGGTAAATTACCCTACACATGATTTGGAATTAGATGTTGTTGTTTTCGCTTTAAAAATTTGGAGGCATCATTTGTATGGAGTAATGTGTGAAATATATACCGATCACAAATGTTTAAATTATATATTCACTCAGAAAGAATAGAATATGAGAAAGAGGATATGGCTAGAATTAATCAAGGATTATGATTGTCCAATTCATTACCATCTGGGAAAATCAAATAAAGTGGATGATGCTTTGAGTCAAAAAAGTAATGCTTCATTAGAAATGTTGTGTTTGTAACGTGATCCTTTGGTTAAGTATTTGATGAACTTTGTCATAGAATTTGTTGGTGCAGGATTTTCTTCTGTTTTGTTTCAGGTATAAGTGAAATCTTCTCTATCAAACAAAATCAAGCAAGCACAGAAGCAAGACAGTGAGTTACAGGAAAAGGTAGAGATGGTTCAGAAAGGTAAGTTTTCTGAATTCAACATTGATAGTGATTGTGTTTTGAGATTTGACAAGAGATTGTGTGTGCCTTGTGATTCACAGTTGAAGAGAGAGTTGTTATGTGAAGATCATAGTTCTCCATTTTCAGTTCATCCTGGCAGTACTAAGATGTACAGAGATCTGTGGGAGTATTACTAGTGGGATGGAATGAAAAGATATATTGCTGATTTTACTGTGAAGTGTTTGACATTTCAACAGGTTAAAGCAGAGTGGTAGTTACCGAAAGGGATGCTTCAGCCTTTACCAGTGCCAGAGTGGAAATAGGAGAATATATCCATGGACTTCATTGTGGGATTACCGAAGACCCCTCGAGGTAATAATGTAATCTGAGTTATTATTGATCGCTTGACTAAATCTGCTCATTTCCTTGCTATATGAGATCCTTTCTCTCTAGATCAACTTTCCCAATTGTATCTTAAAGAGATAGTCAGGTTACATGGAGTTCCCTTCTCCATTGTATCTGATCGTGATCCCAGGTTTACTTCTAACTTTTGGAAGGGCCATCAGAAGTCGTTGGGTACTGAATTAAATTTTAGTACAACATTTCATCCTCAATAAGATAGGTAGTCAAAACGAAAAATTAAGACCTTGAAGGATATGCTACGAGCTTGTTCGATAGATTATCAGGGAAGTTGGGACCAACATCTTTCTTTGGTTGAATTTTCATATAATAACAGTTTTCATTCCAGTATACCGATGGCACCATTTGAGGGATTATATGGTAAGCGGTGTCGAACTCCAGCATTTTGGGATGAAGTGGGTGAAAGGATGTTGATAGGACCAGAATTGGTAGACGAGATGGCAGAAAAAGTTCAGCTGATTCAGAAACACATGAGAACAGCTCCGTGCAGGCAGAAGAGTTATGCGGATAACCAGAGGAAGGATCTATCTCTTGAGGTAGGTGATAATGTTTTTCTCAAGGTTTCTCCAAGGAAAAGTTTGATGAGATTTGGTAAGAAACGAATGCTGAGTCTAAAGTTCATTGGACCATATGAAATTCTTGAGAGAGTTGGATCAGTTGCTTACCGAGTGTCTTTACCTCCGAGTTTATCTCAGGTACACAATGTTTTTCATGTTTCGATGCTGAGAAAGTACATGCCAGATCCATCTCATGTTTTGAGTCCAGAGGCAGTTCAGCTGGAAGAGAACCTATCTTATGAGGAACAATCAGTCCAGATTCTTGACCACAGGGAGAAAGTGTTACTGAATAAGGTGATTAATCAGGTAAAGGTTTTGTGGAAAAACCACATGATGGAAGAGGCAACATGGGAATCTGAAAATGCAATGAGGGATAAGTACCCCCATTTATTCGATATGTAAATAAATTGCGGGGACAAAATTTTCTAAAGGGGGGAAGGATGTAACATCCCAAGTATGTAATGAATAATAGATATTTTTATCTATGTCTATTAATGAATTAGATAGTGTTTTAGAGGCTTAAAATGAAAATAAATCCAATCATAAGCATGGAATACACTAATATTTTTAAAAGATTGTTCTACTTCCTTTTGATGGAAAACCATTTTTAAATATATATTTTGACAATTTTATAAGCTATGTTTGTAAAAATAAACTTATTCTTTATTATTGGGAAATTAAAATTTACTTTGTGTGAATTTTTGGTATTTTTCTGACAATGTTCATTTTTAATGAATAGTGAACAATACTACATTTTACCTCAAAACTGCTTTTTAATATAATTTATTTATATTATTAGATTATATTTGAATGGGATTTAAAGTGAAATTAGAATATATTTTTACCATTTAATCCAATGGTGGTCATTGGAATCAATTTCACTTTGAAATTGGACTTCAACTTGTGTCAATCTTTTGATACTTATTGTTTCATAAAAACATGTTATTTGTCATGACAGCGGGAATTAATTATTAAATTAATTAATATAACTTATATGATTTTAATTTTGTAAAACAGAAATCATTTTTGAATTTAGAATATAAAATATAGCTTAGGGTTAAGTTTTGGTATTTTTCTGAAAAACTTCAATTTTTGATGAATAGTGAAACCACTAAGTGGTAGTTAAAGAAACTGATTTTTCTTTTAAATGAAACTTTGCCACTTCTGTGTTTTGAATTTAAAAAATCCGATATAAATGGTTTTCATTAATAATTAAACTGTGGTTCAATGGGATTAAAATAATTTTTTGGATAATAGTAACTTTTATGTTTTTAATCGCGATTAGAGGTAATTAGTGTAATTTAAGGAAAGAATAATGTTTTAATAATATGAGATGAGCTTGACACATGTCCTACCATAATTTGATGTGTCATTCCCGACCAAGAAAATCCATGTGTCAACTGGGGGACCCCATGGAGCCACTTTGGTAAGAAAATGACATTAATATCTTTTTATTTAATGTTAAAGTAAAAATGACACAAACATGAGCTATTTTACTAAAACAATTTTTACATGGGGTTATAAAAGTCAGATTTTTTATTATAAATAGTCATTGGAAAGATAAAAATATTTCCTACATCATAGTATTTTTTTTATAAATTTTAGACTTTATATAAATTAAATTATTTATGACATCATGATGATACAACGATGACCTCATTAATAAAGGATTTAAATAAAATGAAATGATAATGTAAAATCTTTGACCTCGACATGTCCAAAACCTATTGGATGGGTGGATTTCAAACCCTTATCACCTTAACCTATAATTATTTCAATGTGGGAACTTTTCAATCCGAAACTCATTTTAAAATAAAGTAACATTTCTTTACATTCCAAGAGTTCCCCTCCTCTCCTCTTATAAAAGGTCCCCACCTCTACCTCATTACCCACGCATCCAAAGACTTTGGCTCGGCAAACCCCTGCCCATTTGGTCTATCCACATCCCACTCTTACTCATTGAATCCACAATTTGGGCATAATTCTTCCCAAAAAAGCTTTTTATCTCAAACCAAAGGGAGTTACCCGATTTTATGATAATGTCTTCACTTGAGTCCTTTTGTTATATTTAACTTCTCCAACCCCCTATAATATTTTTATTAATTTCTTTTGTAGAAAATCCAGTATCATCAATATACTAGGATTTTGTTATAATAAGGATTCGAGCTACACTTACACACACCTACATCTAATGGTTAAAGAACATACTATTTCCGTGGATGGCGAATTTCTGCCTCCCGAAACGATGATTGTTCAATAATCTTCTAACACCTTCAAAGGTGGCCATTAAGATGACATTATATTTATATATGATATATAATATGTTTTTTTCCCTTAAGATTCTGTATTTTTCATTTGTGGCTTACCATTATGGTTTCCATTATGGGTAAACGCGATATCTTCATTTAAGGAAGTGCGGACTACCTCCCCCTCGAAGTGATTTGATTTGTTAATACCATATGAGGGACGTATAAAGGATAGAGTTTTGATATTATATATGATATTACTCTGGAATTATAATATACCTTTATATCATTATGATTCAATTCTATAAAATACGAAATAGAAATGAAAGTAGCGTTCATGCGTACGTACGACTTACTGTCTCCATGAAGGGTGCATTTCATTTCTTACCTCTAAATGATTATGTAATATTATAAATGCATGTATATACTGGATATATATGGTATAAATGATATATACATCATGATTATAATTCTGAATATAATGGATACATGAACAACTTGTAATTATAAAGGGTTTATTTTTGACTCAAGTACCAATGATCGTTAAAATGACCGTTATTAACTTAAATAATTACATAGTGTTCATGACATGGAAATAAGTGATATAAAAGAAATAATTAACTTGAAAAATGTTCTTAAACAATTATAAATTAACTCAAGTTTATTATTCATGAGATTAAAGAACGACCGAGTCAAGTTGGACCTGAGGTATGGGACTTCGTCTCAATCTCTTTTCATTGAGGCATATATTTTTTATACACAACGTTCTTTTATACAGTGTATGAACCCCTTTGCCTTTTACATTTATTCAAAAGGAACCTTATTTATACGAAGTGTTTACTAAACGAACAAAAGGAATTTTGTTGTCATACGTATGCGGCGACAATGACTTCTCCACCGCCGTGACCATTATTTGAGTTTCGGCTTCCTCTACAAGCCATACCTTCTTTTTAAAAGAAAAATAAATACCATGTTTTACATATCATTTATTTTGGTATTGAAAATGGTTTGCATAATGTTTTTATATCAATGTGTTGTATTGATATCTTGTGATTGAAAGGTGTAAATGTTATGTTTCCTTTATGCATGTTTTCTGTGATACGATTATGTTATGGTTATTGGGCATTGTTATGAAGACGGGTGGTTCCGTGATAAACTAAGGGCGGTTGAGCCTGATATAGCTCTCCAATGCATTGGGAAATGCTAAGGAGTGAAACGTTATGGTTTCTCTGAAGAGATTTAGGGAATATACTGTGATGGGTATTCCAAACGTAACCAAGAGGGTTACTTCCTACATAAGAATGTTATGAATGCCTCAAGTTACCTTTATGTCTTATGATTTCTATGATTTATTCATGATTTGATGAGGTATGTTAAAGTGATTATGTTTTATGGGTAAAGTATGATTTCATTATTATGTATATATGAACTTATGTTTCCTTTCCATATTTTTATAACCCATACTGAGCTTTTTATGCTCATCGCATGTTTTTTTTGAAATGTTTTTCACAGGTCAAGGGAAAGGTTCATGATATGATGATAGTGTAAAGGAAGTGTCAAGAAATAATCCATGTTTTATTTTAAATATGTTCCGTTGATGGGAAAAATGAATACTATCTTTATGTAACCACTTTGTTTAAATGTGGAATGTAATGCAAGGTTTATGATCTAATTCTCTAAACCTCTAAAACTGAAAAGATCCTCAATGTGTAATATTGTAATAACTCAATATTAAGTAATGTTTAAGGTAGGGGCCTTGTAAATTCCTTTCATGAGGATGTTCTAGGACTACATTCTCCTACAGAGGAAGACTTTTACCTCAACCTATACCTGGAGATGGCACATATATCTACACCAACATATTAGATGCCTCCCACTAAGCATCTTGATTTGAGAGTAAAACTATAGGACATGCATGGATAGGGGTTCATAAGGCCATGTTTTTCTCCATGTGATGCCACGATTTAGTTTTCAAAGAAGGAAGAGGAATGTATAATGGTTTTCATGGAATATGAGTTCATGAACATGGTGACCATGAAGAACAATCATCCTCTATCAAGGATTGATGTTCTTTTAAACCAGATGAAGAGAGTAACAAGGTTTTCGATGTTAGACTTCAGATCAGGCTATCATCAGCTTTAGTTTCGGGATAAAGGCCTACTGAATACAACCATCATATTCCAATATACCCACTATAAGATCTTCTTGATTCCCTTCATCTTGACCAATGCTCTGGCAGTGCTGATGGTACTCATGAACAAGATCTTCAAGACTTATCTCGATCACTTCTTTTTCATCTTCATTGACAACAGCATGGTTTACTCAATGTCAGGGGAGGATCACACCATTCATATTCAGATAGTTATGGATCAAATCTGAGAGAACCATCATAATGGTTATCTATCAATGTGCTAGTTCTTGATACGAGAATTCCACATTCTAGGGAACGTTATCTTAGATGTTTGAGTTGAGTGGATCTAGTAATGATAGAGGTAGTTCATTTTTGGGAGCCACCCATGAGTGTGACTGAGTTTCTGAGTAATTTGGATTGGTTGTGTACTACCCAAGATTCATACCCAGCTTTTCCAGATTAGCATCACACTTTTCATATTTGACAAAGGGGAAAACCATCTTGTGGATAGAGAGAAACCATTAGGGTTTCCAAGAGCTAAGGTGAAGACTAATGTGTTCCCCCATCACGAGGCTACCAAAAGTGGGTGTTGGGTATGTAGTTTATTGCGACACATCTTGGACAAGACAAGGATGTGTCTTGATGTAGGAGTGAGCAATGATCATCTATGACTCATTAAAATTGATAAAACATGAGAAAAACTATGCTACCCCTCTCCATGAATAGGTTGAGGAACTACTTGATGGGTAAACAGTTTACTATATACTCTAATAAGAAGAGTCTGATGTATATCTTCTCACATAAGGACCAGAACTAGTGACATCGGTGAGGGTTATAGTTCCTCTATGACTATGAAATTGAGATAATATACACTATTTGGAAGGGGAATGTGGTGGAAGAAGCTCTCTTCATGAGGTTTTGTTTACAATTTCAAAGTGAGGTGACAGAGAAGCTAGCTGCGATGCAGTTAGCCTTCATGGATAGTGATGGAGAAGCTTACCACCAATCTGTGAAATCACTCCCCCACTGCTTCAGGGAGTCTGGGAGGCCCAACTTGGGGACATCTATGACAATAAATGACCTACTCATATATCCTCAGAACAATCTCTTGAAAGATTTTTTTAAGGGGGGGAGCACGTAATTATTTTTCAGTGGATGCACCATGGTACCATTAACGTTACGAGAGGAGGTATTGAGGGAGTCCCATACATACCCTTTTGGTGATACATCATGGTGTGTTGATGATATAACTGGACCATCGGTGTCAGAACTAGTGATTATGGATGGAAAAACAAGGGCTACAATTCGTTTAATGATGCCTCACTTGTCAGCATGTGAATGCAAAATATCAGGTTTCATCTGGCTTAGGACTACAAAATGAGGTTCCAGAATAGTATGGGATATCATCTCTATAGAAATCATGATAGGGATATAATTCATGTCTAGGAGACATGATTCTATTTGGGTGATCGTTGACCTACTCACCATGTCGGCCCACTTCCCTCCCATCCGAGAGTAGGGATTAGTAGAGGGCTTGAGATCCCTCTACGTAAAAAATGTTGTACAGATTCACGGTGTGACATCGATGATCATCTTAGATCAAGAATCATGTTTCACATCCCTTTTTTATATGGGATTGCCAGAGGCGTTCAGAACTCAGATACGTTTGAACACTTCCATTCATCCTATAGCAGATTCTTAGAGAGAGGGGACCATAAAGAATCTTAAGTACATGTTCCGTTCTTGCATCCATGATTTCGACAATAGTTAGGAGGATCATTTTTTCCTTGGTGGTTTTCACATACAACAATGAGTATCACTCCACCATCAGCATTGCACCATTTGTGGCCTTATTTCGGCGACCATGAAGATCACCTCTATGGTGAAAATAACCAGGGGAGTTAGAAATTATATGTCTAGAGTTGTTATGGGATACCATTTGGAAGGTTTATATCATCTAGGAATGGAAGAAAATAGAACAGGGTTGGAACGTTTCATATGATGACTGAAGACAGAGACCCCTGCAGTTCGAGCAGGAAGACCATTTCTTCATATGGGTCTCACATCGATGAGTTTTGCGGATATTTGGTCTTTGTGTAAATCTATCTCTGAGTTTCATCAGACCTTTTCATATTATAAGAAGATTTAGAAAGGTGTCTTACTATCTAGATATTCCCCCATTGATGCATAAGGTGAATGATGATTTCTATGTGTCACATCTGAGAAGATATGTGAATGATCTATCGCATGTCATCGACTGGGGCGAGTTGGACATTGATGAGGGGGAGAATTTTGCGATGTTTCTAGTAGAGATAAAGTATAAACAGTAGTGGGAATTTCATGGACGTTCGATACCTCTAGTGTGAGTTTTTTGGCATCATATAATCCTCTAGGAGATCAAATTGGAGTTTGAGGCTCCGATTCATGCTCAGCACCCCCATTTGTTTTTTAGCCTTTGTTGTGGATTTTGGGGAAAGAAATCCCTAAGGTGGGGAAAAGGTAAAGTCCTTGAAATTATTTATTATTTTATTAATTAAATGAAATTACAATGAGACTACGAGAATTGACGGAACTTGATACCGAGGTTTGAAGTGACCGAAACAGAATTTTGATTTTTTATGTTACGTTCATTAAACGTGCACGTGATGATCTCTATCTTTTAAACTGGTGCTCAGATTGGTAATATGAGGGAACCATTAAATTATATGTGATGGGTTCTACTTAGTAAAATCATATCTATGACCAGAATGGGATGGATGAGAAATATTTTTTTTTTGAATTTTCGAAAAATAATTTCTAAAATAACCCTTGGAGTATTTTTATTATCTTCTAACCATTGGGAAATGGATGGTGGGAATGTAGTGTAATGTTAGAAATTAAATAAGATACATTTAATGACTTGATATTCGCTTTGTGTAACTTCAACTCTTGTGGTTTAATTGGTTCATTAAAAAGGATTCATTAATGAATCATAATAATTTCCCAACTCGGGGGTTAATTTGTTTTATTTAATCTAACCATTGGCATGGGATTTGGAAACCCACATTAGTATCCTCTGATGAAACACTTAATATGCCACCCTCTAATGAATAATGATGATTGATCAAATACCATTGTAGTACTAAGAACAAACTTTAGTGAATGACATCGAACGTGGAACCCTTTCTCCGTCCTCAACGGAATCCATCAAATCTAGTTAGGGGGTTTATTTGATTTCAGTGTTTAATAACCCTCTTTCCACATTCATGATTATTATGAAGAACACAGATCAATTGACCAATAGGTTGATACTTGTTTCATCCTTTATTGAAGGAGGTTAATTCATGGTTTCATTATGGGATTTTAAGGATGATTATTATTCTTCTACATGTTTAAGTTCTAACAAGAAATGAAAAGGCCAATCCAAAAAATTCTAAAAACCCACCAATGTTATTGGTTTATATGTGTTCTATTTTTGTGACTGGTAAGCGTGGTATCAATAAAAAATTAAGGGCATCCCAATAAATCCGGCGACCTAGGAGGCTCGTAGGTGCGTACAGAAGTGAAAATGGACCACCAAAGAATCTCTAGTGGCCCACAAAAGCAACAACCGACACAACACACCCACCATGGAAGCAATAGAAGCTACGACCAGCAGGCTGAATATGGTAGACTGGAATGGAACTGAATCACAAAACGGTTATAAGTGTGTCTTGCTTAGGCTGCTCAGATGGACCCATCGCCGACTCCAACTGACCATTTCAGAAAAAGGGTTGGCACCCCACTGGTGCCGCCATCGGGCCACATCGGACGCACCACGTCCTCTTGGCAAGACCGGCTCACATGGATGTGGTCTGAGTTATTCTAGGTGGACCCAACCTACAGGCCATGTCGGGTCCACCAGAAGGGTTGTACCCACTACCCGGGTCGGACCTATACCGGACCTGGACACAATTGGTCCAGTTTCGCTAAATTGGGTGTATCGTTTAAACTAGACGTCCATTTTATGAAGCGTATGAGGCACTAGAACTCTTAGGACAAGGTTTTCATTTTGAGATACTCCACTTGTGGTTTGGATAATGTTTTAGTATGTCTAGGATGGATCGAACTTGAATCCAATTGGGCCCTCGATTTTAAAATGTCTATAACTTACAGACCGAGAGTTTGATCATCATAGTTTTTATTGCGTTGGAACCCTTAGAACAAGGCGGTTATCTGGGGTATTTCTTCGTGGGAATTCAGGGAATTTGGCTCATGAAATATGTATTATAGAGAATAATCTATGAAAATAAAGCACACTATATGGGCTAATCCTATGGTCGGGTGTGAAGTGAATAAAGACCCTTTCTAGATCAACATGAGGGGGACCCTGTGTGGATCAACAGTAGTGTGCCCGATGAGGACCATCCTTAGAGAGGGCCATCGTGAATTAATGAATTCTGACCCTGTGTGAATCTACAACATACGACTTTTGTGGAATGAAGACTCATGTCCTTATGTGGATCTATAGCAGAACGACCTAATGAGGACCATCCTTAGAGTTTCTTATTATAGATCAGTGACTTACAACCCTGTGTTGATCGAAGACATACGACCCAGTTTAGATCGGTGACTTACCACCCTGTGTGTATCGGTAATAGAACAACTTCTTCGTGGTTCAACAATGTATCCTTTCAATGGAATAATATGATTTAGATTTATGACTAATCATCATTATTCATTTTTTAAGTTATATACCTGGCGTGATAAGCATTTTACATTGTGATTTGTGATTGGGATCATGCATTGTGATTTTTCATTTGTAGAATTTTGGATGACCTTCAGGGGTCTCAGAGTCCCTCTAGGGTATTATTATACTCACCCCTACAATGGCTTTTCCCGCACCTTGATGTGTCTGGTGCAGACGACAGACTACTCTGACTGAGATTTGGGAGCCAGGACTAGTCGGTGTAAGGAGGTGACCAGTTGACAAGGAGTGATGTAGAGAAGAGTTGTACCTAACCATCAGATAGGACCCATTACGAGTGATCTCAAGATATATTTTTTATTTTTTATGAACATTCATTTATTTGGGTTTGTATACTTTCCCATTTTTTTACCATTAAAAATTTTACATTCAACAGTCATAATATTTGGTTTTCTCTTAGTGTGTACCTAGTCTCTGTGTTTGCAGATTTATAAGAAATGCCATCCCATTTTCGGGATATTCCTTTTTGGTGATAGTCACCAAACCATGATCTATAGAAGGTGGGTTTAGGGAAGTAAATTCATTGGCCCTATGGGATAGGTTGGGTCAATAATTATAGATTTTAGAAAAATGATAACCCATATGGTGGGAGACAACGAGTTGCGTCTAGAGGGGATGCATGAATCTAACCCATAATCTATTAGTGATAATGATGCATCACCTTCACAATTTCCTAGTAAGTATATCTTTTTTTCAGTTTAATTATTTTCGGATGTTGAAAAACAAGATTTTTGTAATATATGATTTATCGCATAGAAGAAAAAGGGATTGTAAAATGATTTTTTATTTATGTTTTTTTTTATTTCAGAATACATTCTGTATTTTGAGAATCATATAAGATCATAGTAAATAGACTAATATTATATATTATTTAATAGCTAAATTATAATATGGAATATTATATAATTTAACAATAGAATAATGTGTATATAGGTTATTTATGAACTTTATTAGTAAATCATGATGAATACCAGTGAAATTTCTTGTTGGTATGATACTTTAAGAGTAATTGATGTTATTGGTAGAAAATTTATAAAATTTACCTTGTATGATTATGTGAATAAATTTTTTTTGTTTTCATTCAAAAAATAAAGTGTTTTTATGGAATGATGTTGATAGTTAAATGGTCATTAATAAAATTTATTTATTACTACTAGATTTTGGTGTTTGAATTAGTCTTTCATCATATATGTTTTATTGTTTTTGGGGAATTATGTTATCATAGAATATATATATATTTTTTGGTAAATTTCTAAGGAATAGGGAAAATGAAAGTTAATATTTTATGGATTATTTTTTTTCTATAAGATGATTATATTGTTTCAATAATGAACAACTCATCTTAAATACTCATAATATAAATTTATGGTGGTAAATTATTTATGCATAAACACTATTTTTCATTTATGTTTATTTCCTCATATTTTTAGAAAAATTATTTTAAAATTTCCTCAACACCCAAAAAATGATCGTTATAAAATAATTTTCTGTTTACATAACATACTAATAAATAAATTTCCTTTTATCCAAACACAGATTTATGGTTCATTGATTGTTAACATTATCATTTCCTAGTTTTCTATCACTATTCATAAGACTATTAGAGGTTGTTTTATCATCTATATCAATTTTTTAAGATGATCCTTAGTTTGTGTTATCTCAGGTGACCGTCTTATTTCCCTTTGATATTTTCAATGCGAATGATTCTGTAATTTTATTTCCAATCTGGTATTTCGATAAAAGTTTTTTGAAAATTCTAACCTGTAGTTTTAAATCCTATGTTAAAATTGTAACGATTAAATTTATTAATGGGGGTGGAGATAATTTTACATACTATGAATTTTAAAGGAGACACTATTTTTTATAGCATAAATGACACACCACATAGAGATTAAACAAATAACTATATATTATTTTGTAAATGATACCTTTATAACATAGCCATTTGAATGGAGGGTATGAACAAGTTTAACTAAATTATGAAATTATTTAATAAATATGTATTTATATGATTAAATATTTAGGGACCAACTAATTATAAATGAAAAAACAATCTTAAAATAAAAGGAAATGATTTTTTGAAGTAATATTTAAATGTGAACAACTATTTTTTTATACAAATAATGAAAAATAAACACCCTTCAAGGATTATATTTATTATTTATATCTATATAATATATTCAATATAATGATAAACTTTAATATTATTTATTTTATTGGCATGATATAAAATAAAATCCAATTATATATCTATAAGATGTTTTTTATGAAAATGAAAATTTTCCACCATTTAATTGCGCACATGATTTAATTCAATTATTGAAAATTTTATAAACTATATTTTATAAAATAAATTTATAATTTGATGTTTGTATATTGTAATTTAAATTTTTTAATAATAGTCATATTCTGATAAATATTTAAAAAATATTTTATAAATGAAAACTTTTTTTGTCAAAATTATTTATATTGTAGAATAATATTTTTAGTTTGTTTAATATTGTAATTATATCCATATTTTATCATTTAAATAAATTAATTTCATTGTAATAAATTTCACATAGAATATGGATAAAAAAACAATACAATCTATTGAACATTTTTTACTTTAAAAATTGTTTTATTATTTCATTAATGAGATTAATTATAAATTAATTTTTCCATTTCTGTGTAATTAATTTTTAGAAATTGATTCCATATTTGGAATCATATTTTCTATATTATTTAAATATTTCCCATTTATTTTTTTATATTACACATTGTCTCTTTGTTAATTTTTATTAACATAGTTAAATGTAAATCTTGTAATTATGGGTAAAAATAATATTATATTATAATAAAATTACCCCAAAACATGTCCTAAAATAATGGGATGTGTTTTTTTGATATAAAAAATTCATGGTCTATAAATATATTATTTTTAGGACACATGGTTGAGAATATGATATTTTGAAAATTATATGAAAAAAAGAAAATGTTATCACACATTTTTTCCACAAGTGAAGTAGTTTTATTATGAGGTAATATAACAGAAATGATTGAATATAAATATTATATTCAAATATAAATTTTTTTATTTATCACTATAATTGTTTTTTAATTTTATAGAAATAATTATTAATTTAATGTCTTGTGAAATGATGTGGTATTAATTGTATAACAAAAATAAATATCTAATAAATGTTATAAAAAATAAAAGAATAAATATAATTTGAGATTATATATGTCATACAATAATCTTTTGAATTTAATTGGCATATTTATCATGTTTTATAACTATTTTTTTAAATTTATCTGGTTGTTATGATATTTTTTAAAAATAATGCGAGGAATAGTGTCTAAATTGTCATTATTTATATTTTAAAATAAATTATAATTTATTTAATGATATTAAATTTATTAAAATTGGAATTTCAGTAGAATGACTAGATTACATATTTTAAATTCAAAGATGAATCGTTTATTGGTATTTTGGAATTTTATAGAAAATATATTAGCCCTTAAATTTTAAATTATATTGTATAATGGTAGGAGTTAAAAGGAGTTAAAACTAGATGATACAGATTAAAAAATAATCAAAAATTTTCTAATTTCCATTCAATGATTAGATAATTAACTATTATAAACCTACCATATAAATTAATATATTTGGGAAAATTTATAATTGAATATTAATTTATATTAATTTAATATTATAAGGAATCCCATGTGTGCCCCTATGAATTTTTATAAAAGGGAAACCATTCTTATCATCTCTATACAATTCAAAACCATTTCGTATTTCCGAAAATCTTCCCAAATATCTTAATTTAATTTCTTCCCAAAATATATATGCCATATTTTATTAATAAATCCTTCCATATTGTTCTTAATGCATTAATAAAATAAGATTGTCCGGAGAAAAAGTATCATTTTTATTAATTATTTCTATATTATTTTTCCATCCACTTCATTAGAATCATCATTAATGATGATGAAATAATATTTAAATAATAATAAAATTAGTGATATCTAATTAAGTTAATTTCCTCTCCTAAATATATTTTTATATGCATAAAATAGGAATCCAATCAATCATTCATGCATATAGAGGCTACCATGTCATGAAACCATAAAATTCGTTTTCTATCACTATATCTCATGACTGGTTGTAATGATGAAATTTAAATTTATATATTATATACCAAAAAAAATTTATCATTATTTAATAATAACATATCATTTATGTTATTATATTTCCATACACATTAAAATTATAATGTTGTTCATGCGTACATGTTAACTATCACCACCACAAAGTGATGTAATTCGTTTTTCATCACCACATAACATAGATTATATTTAAAAAAATATTTAATTATTTAACATGATATTAATTATATAATGTTCTTTTGGAAAATAAAATAATACTTTCCATCATTCCAAAATTATCATTGAAATGTGGAAATTTTACTCACAAGTACATACTTCTTACCCTCTCCATGATGGTAAAGTAGTTCATTTTTCATAACCATACATAATGGTTTGATTAAAAGGTATAATTAATTTATACATATGATAATAATGTCATGAATATTATGATTTTTTTTATGGAATTATGACCATTAAAATAAAACTGAATTAATTTGGAATATAGGTATTGAATGTCAACAAAATGATCGACATGAATATAATTAATTAATTAATTCTTGTTGAGGACAATAAGTGATATAAAAGGAAATACCTATTTTTAAAATAGTTATAACTAAAATAAAAAAGCATCTTACAATTATTAATTAAGAAGACAATTATTGTGAGTGGTGATTCAGACTCAAGGGATGTGACTTCCTTTTAAAACCCGCATTTAATGTACTTTTTCCAACACATTATAACAAATTCAAAGGGAATGATTTTTGTCTTATACAAAATTATTTGTAATTTATTATTTTATATTTAGTTAATTTTTTGACACTTCATTTAAATTTTTATTTTTTTATTTTCATATTATAATTTTGTATTTTTCAGCGTACCACTATGGAAAAATGATATATGATTTTTATATTTATTTTTCATTTTTTGCATGATTAATGTGTTCTGCTTATGTTATTGTTCTTAGGCATTTTTTATGAGTACGCATTTTTTAGTGATATTATTGTGGTGTGTGAGATCAGTATATCTCTCAAATTAATTGGTAAATGTGACTTGGTTAATCAGTATATTTTTTCCAAATATATTATTGGAAAATACTATAGTCGGTATTCCAATTGTTTCTATAGTGGTTCCCACCTATGCCGTTGTGATATCTACAGTAAATGTAATACTGTCATGGAGTTGATGCTATGTTATTCCATTATGATTTATGATTTCAATTGAGTTTTATTGGAATATTATGATTTCATGAATTAATATAATGATTTTCAGTTTTATGGGTGAAATGTATAACTTTGGGTAATTTTTTACGTGTTTTAAGTATTTCCGAACTAATAGTTTATTTGTTTCAATTTATATCCCTTAATTAGAATTATGTGCTCCTCCCATTTTTAAAATGGGTTTTCACATGTTATAAGGATGGTTAATATATTTAAGGAGGACATGATTAACTTAATGATGATGTTTCCTAAAAAATATCATTATTTTATTTAGAAAAAATTATATTGGAAAATAGATAATTTTTATGCAGTATCCACTTTGTATCAATATTTAATGCAGTGTATGAATTATAATATAATTATATAGGTATATAATCCTGAAAATATATTCAATTTCATAAAATTAAAATATTGTCTAAAACTCGAAATTATGTAATTTATAACGTCGGGTCCTTTTAATAAGAGATAATAATAAATCTAAATTTCCACAAATTTTTTTTTAATATAGTTGTTCTGTGCACTTTTCTAGAAATAGAATAAAATTAATTTATAAACCCTTTATATATTAAATATTATATTATTAAAATTATATTTTATATATTCATTTCATGATTTTATTATAGTAATTTGTTGTGTTTTTTCTAAAAATATTATTTTTTCGAAGAATAATAAAAAATATTGGGTTTCATTGAAATATATATTATCTTTTAAATATTTGATAATTTTAATTTAAATTTCATAATGGGAAAAATGTAAATTTATTTCAATTATATATCAATTAACCCAATTTTGTTCGTTGGAACTTATATCATAATGAATTTTTATATAAAATATTATTAATCATTTTATCATTCTGTTATTCAAAACCATTGTTCTCATCGCATGTGTGAGTAAAATATTAAATAAAAATTTTCCAATTATGTGGAATGAATTTGGAAAAAAAAATATATATTTTCAATAATATAAATTTATTTTATATAAAATGTAAAAATTATTTTTTGAACATAATGAATAGTGAAAATAATAAATATTAATTATGGTAGTTAAGGTAGAAATGGGGTTATTGGAGTATTAAAATAAGAATTTAGGGGGTAAAATAAAACATAAACTTGTAAAATAACTATGGATTGATACATATGAATATTATACTTCCAATGATAAATAATATTGTTATTATGAATCATTTTTCAGATGAATTACAAAATTAGTTTGGAATATTCTGTGAAATTTCATAGTATTTTCGAAGTGGATTTTATTCCCCCAATTATAAAAGGCCACATTCACCATTTATTTACTCGAAACACTCTAGAAATATATATATATGTGTATATCACTAAAAAACACTTCCCAAAATTCCCTATAAATTATTTAGATATGTTGGTCCTCTCAAAGGATCATCACTGAGGTCCTTAATAAAAGATCCAAAGGAGGATCATCTAATCAAATATAATATCCTTCACTAGGAACATTAATTTTTTTCCATTATTTTACACTGAAATTTATAAATAAAGGTAATAAATGTAATATAACCAGTTACTCCTATATAATGGTATGATATTATATTTATTTAATAACCCATATCCATATCCACAACTATTAAATTGTAAATGAAACAGTCAATCATGCGTACGTCAGACTACCACCTTACAAACCAATGAAGTTTGTTTTCCATCACCAGCATTAAAAGATATATATAATGATTCTTTTAAAATATCTATATTATATTACTGAAATTAATATATTTTTTAAAATCTTCTACCATTGATACCTTCTTACTTTGTATTTCGTTGTGGTTAAGATAACATTGATCAAATTTAAGACGGACTATTGTATCATGAAGTGATTATAATTATTGGCCAATACTTGATATAAAAGTTATGAATGATTAAATTGTAGAATATAATTAATATACATGGAATCATTTTTAATTTTTAATTGTAATATATTATTTATCTTCATTATTTATATTTAATGAGAAAAATGGAAACAATGTTCATGCGTTCGTAAGTCCTTTAATCACTATGAATATTTTATTTCTATTTTTATCTATAACTATTATATATTATAGTAAAAAAATTCTGAATATATATGATATGAAATTCAAGTATACCATTTTTTATATTTTGAAACAATGATAATATTTTTAGGAATAAAAATCACATGACACGTGAAAAACTAAGATGTTTTTGCCCGAAACATGACATTAACATGGAATTTTTAATAAATGACTAATAAATGGTCATATGTACATAATATATTGTATTTTATATGTAATTATTTTTAATTAATTTATAAATAATATACATATATTAATTATTAATTTGTATTGAATGTTTAATATTGAGTTAGAGTTAAATGTCCACGGATTTCCACCTAACTTTATACAACTTCAAGAGACATGATATAATTATAATATATCTAATTTATGTGGTGTATATACATACCATGAATTAATTTTATAATTGTTAACCAATATATAATTGGTATTTACAAATCAAAATTAGGATATCTCTTTGTTATTTTTTACAGTTCAGAAGTTACCAAAGCTGTATTGGAATTGTTTTTACTTAATTTTCCTTCATTGAGACATATGTTATGTTATACACCTATATTAATTAATGATGTGTATACACAACACCATTTATAATTAATATATTGATTTTATTTACTATCATAAAATTTTTATTTTCATTTATTAATATTATTTTAGGGGGATTACTATTCAATTTTAACTATGTGTTAAGGGTTTTATAAAAAATTCTATCGTTTATGATGTGAGTATATGATTATGCTTCTAATAATGAAATATCATTATATATTACACAAGAAAATAATGAAAAATTGTCTCTTAGTGTAATTTCATGTTATTAAGGATTCACTTTATTTTTCTATCATTATGTGCTCAAGAGTTCAAAGGATTGTTTTTTTGAATTAAAATATTAATTTATCCCCTTGGTCAAAAATACGATTTTTACATAAAACCATGTTTTATAAAAACTATTTTAAAATGTTTTAAAAATAAAAACCATATATTAATATTTTTTACACATTTTTTATTTTGAAATTCATTTTAAATGAATCATTATGTCGTTATCAAGACAATTGACATTTTTCATTTACAAAAAAATATTGAAGGAATCACTGTTTTATTGTCTATAATAGGAATAATGTTTTAAAAAATCACATCCACTCATTTTTATAGTGATTCGTTTATATGTTTCCAATTTTATAATAAATGGAATTTCAATCTAAAAATTAATTTTAATATTTAATTTTAAATTCTATATTTCATATTGGAATATGAAATTAAATCTTGAAATGTTTAAAAAAAATTAATCATTCTTTTATCTGTATTCATTTTTATTTAAAAAAATATATTTTCAAAATATTTTATTTTTAAAGAAGATCATTTCGAAATAAAAATGTTATTTTTCTGACAAACTATTTTTAATCATTTCTAAAAATTCATTAATATTTATAAAGGTTATTTCCAATGAAAAACATTTTCCAAATGATTTATATATGATAAACTATTTTTCAATACATAAACTATATTTTCCCCAAGAATCATTTAAAATTATTTTTAATGAATGATTTGTAGCATTAAAATTTTATTTTCAATTAAACATAATTTAAAAACAATTATGCATTTTTTATTTTTATAAATTTATATTCATGGAAAAATATATTCATTAGGGACTATTATAGGTGTCTTTTAAAGATCATCTGCCATAAAATTTGACATTTTTTGATGTTTAATATTACTTATAGAGGATATGATCCAAGGGAACCATCTTATTCATTATCATAATGGTTTATATTAATTATTGAATTATGTTTTTGAAACCTTTCTCTCTTACCCATGTTATACCACGACTAAATTAATAGGTTACTTACTTCTTCTCAAAGGTTATGTAATGATGAAATGATGAAATGATTATGGAACATTTATATTTTACCAGGGGTATAAATTGTTGATATTCTTATAATGCTCATTACATATCATGTGTAATGAAATGATGTATGATTTGTAATAATGGGGAAAACATAAGTATTCTTTTTATTTTGTGATGGGTATGAACTATATCATCATACAAAATATTGGGAAAATATTTATAACTAATGAGATAGATGGGACTAGAAATGGGAGATTACTCCATTTTTTAAGGGACCATAACGTCAATGATGGTAAGTGGAGTTATTCATTTCTACTATGATGGATCTAGAAGTAAAATAAATCCTCCTTGATAGCCTTGGTAGTAAGCTATAGATACAATAAAAATTATTTTATCTTAGAATGTTAATCCTATAATTATTTCACTCATTCCAATTTTTTGATATCATGGATCATGTTCATTAATTTTCTTATTATTCATTATTATGTATTCCAGTCATTATCTCGTGAAACATGATTTGGATCATTGATATACATGATATTATTTTTATATGTAATTATAATGTTCTCAATCACTTATGGTATTGTTATTCTTACATATTTATCTTTTTTTAACATTGTTGGGTATCTAATATCACCATTTCAAAAGTTTACTTTCCATAGGTTATGAAAAAATATATTCTATATGATATCAATAAGATGCATTATTGTAATTTAGAACTTAGTGGGCTATTATCTAGATCAAATTCATACAATTTGTATATGTTTTCATGTTTCAAAAGGCTATATAATTATAAGATACTCGTGTCTATGATTATTTAATGTAATGAATATTCATGAAAAAGATTTAATATATCTATATGAAAAGATTTGGTTATTATAGTTTCTATCAGATTATAGTATTGTTATACTTTGAGAAATTGGGTTAGAATTCATTAGTGAAATAACTAGGGACACATCTATGTATATGTCTAAGGATATTTCTAATTATTATTCTATATATAAGTAATATCATAGGAAATTGACATTGAATTTTTTTAAATGTCATAGTGAGAGGAATTAATGAAATTGAATACCATTCTGGATAACACACGTGGATGTGCATATGGAAGATTGGTTCCCAGGGGTAATAACAACAAAACATGTGTATTTTGTGGGACTTTATCATCATATAGTGGAAGAAAATTTACCTTCATACACACATGGTTGGACACTCCACAAGGATATGCTGGATAAATTCATAAACTCATTATGAATCATCTTGAAGGATTTTAATATATTTTGACCATGAATGGACTATTTTAATCCTATGGTGTTCTATATTGAAAATAAGAGTCATTATTAATATACAGTATCATTTATTTTTCATGATTAGGTGGTTTACTACTTTAAATATTTTTACTAAAAACTAAGATATTTGATTTTAGTCAATAGTGGGAATAGAAGATACCAAATTAACATTTAATGTGTTAGACAACGTGTTAACCACAATCCAAATGTATTTATGAGTTATCTAAACCATATTTTCATTATTCCTAATCACTTATCACAATATATTTTTATAAACATAAATTTTTTACAACTATCTGTCTCCCAAAGGAAGTGATGGGTTTTTAGATATTTAGTGTTTGAGTCATTTGAGGAATGAATATTCAATTTTATTTATTGTAGAATGCGAGATGAGGCAGCCAATTGAAAGCCTTATCATAATGGGAGGATGTTCTGACTATGGAAATTCATGACAGAAACCATTAAATTTCATAGGAATAATGAAAAGTTCATTCAACTAAATGGATAAAAATAATGGTATTGCTTAATTATAATTGATGTCTGAATGTGTTAAATATGGAAAATAAGGCCATTACAAAAATATATGAAATTAGGGGAAATCACGTGATGTTAATTAGAGACGTTTTATGTGTAATTGTTACATTTATAAATTTTATGAGAACAAGGATGATAGATGATAATTAGGGGTTATTATATTAATATTTTTTATGTTAAATTTAATAAGCATGATTAAATTATAGTTTATTAATGTCAAGATAAGATTCATATTTCATATATTAGCGAAGAAGAATTATGGAATAAGATGATGAATCCTAGTAAATTGTGTCAGAATTGGGTGAAATATTTATTTTTTTATGTATTTTAATTTAAGAATAATATTTAATGAATTATAAAGAACATATGGATTGTTTAGTATATGTTTTTTATTAAGTATTTTCAAGAATTTGGTATATTGTAAATATTATCTAGAAATTTTTTTATAGGTAACATGACATTTCATGGGAAACACGTGATTAAGGGAATTTTTATCAGAAATATGTTCCTTATATTGTGGTAATGATTTTGGTATAAATATATTATTGATATAGATTATGTAAATTTGGATGTGGCGATTACCTAGGTACTAATTAATGATTAGTGAAAAAACAACTTTTTTATAAATTTTATATCTTATCATGTTATTGAATTTATAAAATAAATTAAAATAATATGTTGATTTTTATTTCATGGAGATTATTGTATACATTCCTTATGATTTATGGTATTTCCGGTTATTAACTTTTTCTAGAAGAATATATGATATAATTATTCACATATTTGGTCTAGGACCATTATGGTATACATAGTAATATTTAGTGAATTAATGATATTTTTATTTTGTGAAATATAATTGCATTTTTCTAATGTTTTGGATTTTATTCATTTGGATAGATCAGGAAGATAGCCATTAATGAAATGGGATTAGATAAAATTTGGAAGAGGTTTATGAGAATATTGTATAACATCATCGTAAGAGGATTTAAACACAATGGATAATATATACTATCCATTTTGTTATGATAATAACGAATACATATAGTGAATAACTTGTCAATATTTTATTGATCGTATTTTTTATATGTTCGTCATATATAAAATATTATTATATAAAAGTAAGAGATGATGTAGTGCTTTAGCAGTTAATAACCAATCAACGACATTAATCTAATGAAATTTAACTAAATTATGTAATTATATATTCTCATGTAAAATATTAAAAAATTGAAAAATGACAATCGATTAATATTGTTTCCCATTAAAATAATTTTTGATAATATCAATGACTATTTTCACACATTAATTTTATATTATTTTTTGGTTTTTCATTATAAAATGATCATTCTGATTATTGTTATCAATGACCTCAATCAATCTATTTAATTATATGTACATTAAACTTTTATCAATTAATATATCATTAATTAAAACATATGTTCCCCAATTGAGATACCTAGTTTGTTTTTTCAAGACAATACTCACAAATAAATTTATAATTATTAAATAGGAAGTATCATTGACACATTTTATGATATGGGTTTCCCACATAATTATTTTCAATTTAGAGAGTATAATTTTATGAGGAAACGTTCAAACCATGAGGAAACAAAATTTTAAGGCGGTTAAAAGTAACACCATGAGATTTTGTCAAAAACAAGTTCAATTAAATTCAATCATCTCAATATTTTATGCCATATGAAAAACTAATTTTAGATTTCATTAAACAGTACAATACTTATGGATTTTGTTAACAATAACATGAAGTTTATTTTGTGTTATCAGTATAATCGAGTTTAAACAAATAACAACATACAATTATAACGTTATTATTAAATGTGAATCTTATTTCCTAGAAATTATAGTGGAGTGTATGAATATAATTAAAAACTTATGAAAATTTAAAATATTCACATGTATATAAAATCAATTATTTGGTGACAAATTAATAAGAAAATAAAATAATTATGATTTTATTATAAATTAATTTGTTTTATAATTTTTTTTATCAAAATAGATATGTTTAACGAAAATATTTACAAAATAAGTTTTTTTATTATTTTACTAAAATGTATATATAATAATTTATATAAAATTTTCAACATTAATCTTATATGTTTTATAGGAATGAGAAATGAGTAGATCTAATTTAATACTTAAAATATTATTATTCAAAAAATAAGTTACGCCCATTTTTTTCGCAATTACAATAAAAATTATTTTTACATTTTTATGATATTAATTTTATAAAATGAAATTATTTTTAATATAAATATTTTATGATTATCTCATGGTTAGATTTCTATTTTTCATAAATGGGAAATATTTTGATTATTGATAAAAATAGAAGTTTTTATTTTTTTTATAATGTGTTTATATATAGTTACATATTGTTTTAATTAACGTTTAAAAATAAATTTTATTTAATTATATATTCATTAATCTAATTTAGTTTATTTTATTCACTATTTTTTTTAATTTTTTATAAATATATTTTAATAATAGGAAAATTTTCCCCTTCAAAACCCATAATGTCATCATATTTGTGGGTTTAATTTTATTTTTTTGTTTTCAACATATACAAATTGAATTTATAAAAATAGTTACAAATTTGGAATAGTAATAATTTATATTATATGATAATTTCAACATATATTTTAACATCATTAATAATGAAAATTATAAAAAGTATTTACCACGGTTATGGTAAAAATAGGCATATAAAGGGGTTAAAATAAAGGGATTGGGGTTAAAAATAGATTAAATCTTTTCAAATTCTAATTTTATGCAATTATTTAAATATAATTCATTAAAATATAGAAAAATTAGTCAGTTTGAATGTTTTTTCATATGAGATACAATATTATTTTGTAATATTTTGGGAAATTTCTTTTTAATCTCCCAGTGGGATCCTTTTCCCCACTAATGAAAATCCACCAAAACCCTTCAGTTATTTTCACCTCTCAATAAATATTAAAAAAAACTAATTTAATTCCTCTTCATAATCATTATCTATGATATAGAGCTTAATTTCCTCCCTTAATAACATAAATATGGTCCCTAAAATATATATCCAAAAGGGGTTCTTATAATATAAGTTAATTGTCATCACTAAGATATATCATTTTCTTTATTCTATCCCACCATAATTTATGTCTTAACTCATAAAATATTGTTAAAAAAGTATCTAATATATAATTAGATTTTATTATAATTATTTAATGACATATACCGATCTCCAATTCTACGAAATGGAAAATGAAATCGCCAATCATGTGTCTGAATGTCTACTAGCTCAAGAACCAATACAGATTCTATTCCATCACAACATGTAATGGATGGATATAATTATTGATGTAAAATACTTATATGATGTTTTGACATTATTTTACATATTCTAATATTATATCATAGATTTCATCTTACTTTTAATTCTATGGTGTATACGATAACATCACTCATGTATACGATGGAATACCATCTCACGAAGTGATGTGATTCATTCGACATTAATCATTACATGGATAGTAGTAATGATAAAATTGGTAAATTTAAATTAATTATATCAATTAATAATTATTACTGGTAAGTAATATATTATTTACTATTCATTATTTCAAAACATCTTTAAAATGGAAACAATATTCACACATAGGTACAACATACTCTCTCCATGAACCATGAAATTCATTTATCTCTCTAACTCTTATAGAGTACTGTAAAAATATATATATTGAATATATATTATATTACATTCATTTTTTATATTCATTTGTTTATAGAACCATTTTAAATATATGAATATAAATACCAAGTAAAATATACGTGAAATAAAATGTTGTCATTACTAGAAATGTAACAATAAAATTTATTTATTAATAAATGGGTAATAAAATGATATAATTAAATCATATATTATGTGACATATAAACATTTCATTATGTAATTGATTAAAAATTTAGAAATATTATCTATATTGGAGGTTTTAATGAGTAAAAATAGATTTTAGACTTAAGGTATGGGGTTGTCATCTTGCATTCTACATCTATGAGACATATAAAATATTCAACATGTATTAATTATATGTAGTTAAAACAATTTATAGGATTTTATTTTATAATTTTTTACATAATATTTTTTTTTTGGATTTAAATATCCATATTTTGATCTCTCGTTCATGTGTTTATAGTTAAATATTGACCAAAATGGTAGGGACTTTTGTATTTTTATAAATTTTTTTCATTGAAATACATGTTAGGTTATGCACAAGTGGTATTTTATAATGTGTGTATACCAATGTGGTGAAATATAATATCAATAATTTATAAGTTGACGTGATATTTTATTTTCTATTTAAAGGAATTATATTATAGTGCTTAGGATTCAGTACTACTATTGTGGTATGGTTTTTACAATTCAATCTAATTGTTTAACGTGGATATTTATGGTTATGATTAAAATAATATACTATTATGATATGTCTTCTAATTAACTCATTATGTATCTTTCCCTATTGTTATGTCATGATGATAAATGTTTTCCACTTATTTTACTCGCTTTATGTAGTCATGATTTTAATACAATGTTTTTTAAAAATATAACATTATTTATTTCATCAGTTAAAAACTAGATTTTATTCCTTAAAGATATTATCAAAAAAACATTTTAAAAAATTAATATAAAATCATCCATAAAAGATCAGATTTATTTTTCTAACCATTTATTAATCATGAGTGCTTTTTTGAAAGGAATCATAGTGTCATTTTATAAATAATGACTATATAGATTTTTCCTAAAATGTTACATGAATACTAAAATAACATGTTAAATATTAATTTCCTTATAAAACATAACAAAAAATAATTTTTAAATATTAATTTATATGTTTAAATTTTTATTATAAAGTAATTTATTTTATTTTATTTTTATTTTTTTTGAAAATGTGTTATAATTATAAAAGCACATTTTCATCATGATTTTTTCTAAATGATTTTTAATACATGATTTTGATGTTTTGATGTATATTTTTAATGAAAAGGGATTAATAATGTGTTATGTTATAAAAATTTCATTTCAAATTTAAAATTATATTTTCCAAAAAAAATTCTTAAATCATTTTAATGATTCAATTATATGTTTTCATGATTATTTTAATAAAACTATAATTTCAAATTATATAATATTTTAAAAGGTTTTTTATAAAGCATATAGTATATTTTAATCATAAAACAAATTAAATTATTTTATATATTATTTTTTATATATAATTGTTTATATACAATGAAATTGATTTTCAAAATACTTATATAAATTTATAGTTTTAAAATATTTCGTTCAATGACAATTTATTTTCTCATGAAATGGTGCATATGTCTTTTCAAAATGAAATTACATATATGATTTCATCCGTTGATGTTTCCTTTACCTTAAAAATGATATAATCATGGGATTACATTCATATTCTTTTTCTGAGGGATTTTTATTTATGATAGAATGATGTTTCCGAAACATGATATTCTTTTAGAAGTTATATAATGTAGAAATTATTTTGAAAAATTATTCATTTCATAGGTTATTATATAATTAAATTTTGAAATTATTATGAAACATTTATTTGTATTTTTTAAACTATATAATTAAATGATTTTCAGAACATTTGACTTCCACGGTTTATGATATGATGTAGGTTCTATGATCTATTAGTACACATATGTATGATTTTAATTATGTGATGGGTGTGAACTATATCTACATAAAATGAATTAAGTAATTATTAATATACCATGAGATACTTAGGATTGTAATGGGGAGTGATCCTAGTTATTAAGGGAATTTTTCTTTTGAGATGGCCTTCAGAGTGAACATTGTCTACTATCACAATATGGGGTGTACAACCATTTCACAATGATAACCGAGGCAATGATCGTTGAGTAATATTGAAAGGATTTTCAATGAGTATGTTTATGCCACAATTTCATGTTTTATTCTAATGTTATACTATCATGATCATGTTATATGATTTAATTATGTGTCATCTCTTATTAACTTCCAAAAATTATTCCATGACTCATGATCATGATATTTAATATGCATGGTATGTTCTTCCTATTTCATGTTAATGTTCTCCTACCCTTTTGATCCTTTAATTCTTATGGATTTACCCTTTTCACAATTAGATAACATATGAGATGAAAATTTATAATCGTTACATTCAAATGGTTATGATGAAATGTATTATGTATGACATTTCAATGAAGGGTTATTTTTATGAAAGACATTATGGGAAATGATATAGTTCACATATAAACCAATTGTTTCTGTTTCCCTGCTCCCAAAGAAATTATACCATTATAATCATTATGTTGTTTTTATTTTGACATAATTAATATTTTTCAAAATGATGTAATATTTAAATATTAAAAGTCAAGTTCAATATGTATGAAACACTATCATCTTTTAAATAAATATTTGTATGAAAATAATTAGTATTTAAAGGCACAAAATAAATAAATTTCCCCAATGAGAGTAAAATAATTTTTCATTTGAAAAAAGTTTATAAAATAGTTAGAAATTTATATTAATTATAAGGCTATTATGATAATAAATTCTTTATGTGAATTATAGGTTAATATTTTTTCATTATTTCATAAAAAATTTCAAAAATGTTCTATTTGGAAAATCCATAGAATACTTCTTTTAAAACCATAGTATTAATAGTATAAATCTTTTTTTAAAAAAATATATGAATATAAATTAATTTCTATTAATAACATATGTAAAAAAATTTATAGTACATGTATGTAGATTAACAATAGAGTAAAAACATTAAATTTTTTAAAATAACGATTTGAAGGAAATTATCTTACATTATGTTCTTTTAACCATGTATACATATAATCATTTATGATGAAATTATATTTGTAATTTTCATTCCTATTGTATTTTGTTAGATTTATTAACATATTATAATTAATTTATTTTACATATTACCATGATTTATTTTGTTAATAAAACAATTTTGTTCATTTCAAATGTCTTGGGGGTGTTTAGTTTATAATACCAAAGAACATAGGTTTTCTGAAAATTGTCAAATAGATAATTATTATACCATCTATAAAATATTAATCATGAAATAATTTTATTATTTTTATTTTACAAATAATTATAGATTTTATCATTAAAGGAATACATGAAAAATGAATCACATCGCTTCATAGTGGTGGTATCCACACGGACGCACAAGCATTATTAACGTTTTAAAACAAATTATTTCGTAAGAAGGTATGAAATATCTTATCCTCAGAAAATAATGATTATTTTTAAGAGATTAGATATATTATTTAAATAAATATCAATTACCTTCCTTGAGATTTTTTGATCAATATGAACACACATCACTACGTAGAGGTGTTTTCCATGAAACGACCTAGAATTCCTAAAACAGTAATATTCGATATGCCATGAAGCTTAGCCCAAGGGGCTTTCGTGATCCAAAAATGATGGAGACTAGTTATGAGGTATCAATCACTACTTTTCATAATTATATCACCCAAAATAAATATAAAAAAAATAAAAAATAAGAAAACAAAATATTACCAGTAACCATAACCATGAGAACACTTCTATCACATGTCAAACACTGTACAAATTAAAAAAAAAGAAAACAAAATAGGAGGGGAATCAACGAGGCCACTACCAAAAAAAATGAAACTAAAGGTCTATCATCCTCAAGCCACCACCACTACCACCTACAATAGGAGAACCAATAAAAAATATATCCTCCATTAAAAAAATAAATCATATTTCAATTAAATGGGTGAAACATATACAAATATACCAATATCCATGGGTGTCTGTATGGTGTGCTCCAAAAACTAGTAGGATTACACCTAATAAATATTTTTTCCATTACATTATAAGACAAAATAAACTTAATGTTTTTAATGGAAATTGATGGAAGATATATTTTTTAAATCATTTCAAGGAATGAAATTTGAAGAGAAGAATGATTTGAAAATTAAATTAATTAATGGTCCACCATATTTTGAAGGTAAGCACATAATAACAAGAGATCCATGGGTAACCCAAAAGACTGTAGTGCTAGTGGGACCCTAGGAACATCATACCTCACGAAAACATTGAATAGAAACACTAACCTTGAGAGTCACCATGCACAAAAAACTAGAGAGGAACGCATCCAAAAGTCTAGTGATTTCCAGGAATCATTATATTTTAGTTAATATTCTAGAAATAATCATGCTATAAGAAACTAGGTATCAACCCTGATGATCAAACTAGTGTACTATTAATATCCTCCCTCGTTAATAAAAGGATTTTTTTTCATCAATTCAATTCTAAATGTCACATAGATGACCTCTTTCACATATACATGTTTTAGTATATAAAATAAACACAAAATCCCTCAAAGACATTAACAGACATTAATAATTAAAATCACCAAAATGAAACATTATTTTACAATTGAAAAAAATAATTTAAAACCCATTTTCCACAAACACATGTTCATCATTAAAAATATCCATGAAAACCGTGCATTTATTGTTTCAAAATTTATCATTCAACCCATACTCACACAAAACCCCATTTTAACATAATTAACACCACACACATACATCATATAAAAAAAATTAGAATCAGGGAAATCATACCAATGTCCTATAATAATGCTAAAGCAGGGGAACACATACTTCAATATTTTAATCTTCAATAAACAGGTGGGAAACCTCATCCAAACAATAATAAGACCCTATAATGGAATTATTAAACCATAAAATCCAATATTAAACCTAAAAACAATGGTTCAATCTCTTTTAGGGAAACAAACCCACTAGAGAAATAAGAATAAATGTGTGAGGAATGATGAACTCAAGAAGAAGGCAGAAACCATGAATGGATGGATTTACATGATGATTATAAAATATCTAACACCAAAACAACCCCCAGTTTGTTTGACTATGGGAGACAAGGATATACTAAGAGGCTCATATGGATGGAAATATTTAGTGGGGTAAGAAATGGATGTAAATTTGGTTAAATTAGGGAAGGAAAAATTAACAAATTCCATAATTTTAATGACCTAGATTAGATGTTGGGTTAGGATGATGGGTTATACAAAACATGAGATAATTGTGAGGCACAATTTTCCTTAAGTAAAATAGGTTGCATGTTCTTCTGGTGTAATCATTAGGCATATGTAGAGGCCTTTATTCCCTACACATAACCACTAATATGGGCACATGGTTGGCCGCATTCCTGAACATGAACTAATTGAAATGACTTCCCATTAAACACTTTCTATTAGGAATACACAATCCACAATGGTCTATCGAACATAGATAATGTATATTCCAACACCAAATATTTTCAATTCGACACATTATCGTATTCCATATTATACTGATTTAGCTACATGAAATAGAACATGTCTTGAAATTATGTTAAATGGGATGGAAATGAAAATAATTATGCCACCTTAGAAAATATCTTAGTAATCAAAAAGGTATGAAATACATTGGTTTTATCATCTACTTTTTAAGAAAATTATGTTGACCCAAATAAGGATCTAACTACAAAAATAACCAATCAGCAACTTACAAGTCTATTGTTTGGAATCACTGGCTGGAATAACAAATATAAAATATGTGTTATGGAATAAATGGTATTTTTATCAAATAGATCATCATATATGTATATTGTACAAGAATCCATCCAAAAAATTACGATTCACTCACCACTTCTTAGAAAACATGGTGACGACGTGACTAAACATAGATATCCTCACATAGAGACATACTTTTTGAGAATTGGTAACTATTAATATATGAATATTTTAAAATCCCCAAATAGATATCAAATGATATTAAAAAATATAACATGCATTACCAAATAATGTCTTCCAATATAAGATTCACCCAGTCTATTTGACCATTCATTTGGGGATGTTATATCATTCTCTACAAGGCCATTGATCAAATTTCATTCTGATGGAATTCCCAAAAGAGAGACGTAAAATAAGGGTCTCCATCTGTAATAATTATTGGTGGTACACTGGGAATAAACATTAACTCCTGAACATACAACCAACCCAATTCTTTAATTTTGGATGAATATATAATCAGAATGAAACTGACTGATTTGGTTCGATGATCAATCACTACTCTTTCATGTTTTCCCCATTGTGTATGTGGTAAGATGATGAATAAATCCATACTAAACTCATCCCACATACAAGAATTAATGTTTAATGGATGATTAAATTTAGAGGTCCATTGGTGATATGGGATAACTTTCTGACATGAATAACCCCAATATACAAATTCAGTTATATGTCTTATAAATCTCATCAACCAGAACCAATTTCAGACATCATAAAACATCTAGCTATATCCAAGATTAATGGACCAAATAGTGAGGTGGTTATCCAGCTTATCTAAATTCCACAGTGATAATATTACCACCACACATACCTTGAATCATTTGTCCCCATATTATTACAAAGGATATTTAATTGTCCCCTCTCAAAAATTTTATAACTAAATTGGTTATTGGAACAAAAAATAACTATATTTAGACTACCAAATCAACTACAATATAGATGGTTCCATTTAAATGTATCCATGAATGCACATCTATTGCGATACTTAGTCTCCAAATTCATATGGTAAATGATACCAATTACTGTCTATTCAGCAATGTACTATTTCACTGCATGAATCAGAACCATCATACTCGATGAATCTTATTTCTATATTACACATTCCAAGGGAATAATAGATATCAAAATGGAACACATAATGTAACTACACCCAAAAAGGATTCCACATATTCAGATCCTTATTATAGAAAATATAGGCTATGTTCTAATGATCGGATTAGACTATAATCTTCTCTCTTAATAGAAAATGACACAAAATCATCCAGGAATGCATGACATACGTAGGTTCCATATCATGGATTGGGTAATTATATTATTGTGGTTTGTATTGGTTAGAATCATACACCAACACATTCCCATCCTACATCAGCACACACTGAATGACAATAATTCATGGATCATAATATAATGCATACCCATTTCTAGGTCTAGGATAGTTCAAAATATGTGCTGTGGTAAACCATTCTCTATGTTCCTCAATTGATTCCTAACATCTTGAGATCTAATTAAACAATAACTCTTTCTGGGTAAGTTTATTAATGTGTGAATAAAACTGAGAGAAATATTGAAAAAAACACCTATAATACCGTACACGGACCAAATTTTTTTTTTCTCAGAAATAATATTTATCTGCTCCATGAAAACACATGACTAGGATTCTCAAGGTCCATCAAAACATCATATTCATAGATCACATGACCTAGAATCTTCTTCTCTTAGATCCATAAGCTACACATAAAAATCATATAATATAGCCAATGATGATAATGTGTTCCCAATATGAACTTAATGTGCCACTCATGCTTCTATTTGGTTCATAATTAAACTAGTATGTTATCAAAAAAACACAACGATGAAAGAATACAGATAATAATGGAATTACTAGCTCATGATTTCCCTAAATACTTTCTAAAAATTCATTATCCATAATGGTACGAAAAAATACTCCCAATGTATAGGCCTTGTTTGAAAAAATGTTTGTAGGAAAATATGCCTTTATTGCATTGACATTGTGGTACCCATAATGAAAATAATTCTTGGAGAACAACCTCACCCATTGAGCTAATAAAAACGTTCATCAATGCAGGTAAATAGTTCTTTTTCTAGATCTCGACATTATTCGTATCTCAGTAATCGATACATAATTTTGAAAATTCTTCATCCTTATTTGAAAACAAGAGAAGGGAGGCCCATAGTGAGATGCTGGAGAAATTGACGCATTTAGATTAGGAATTATCTAGATTTACAATCATTTCCCTTAACATCTGGTGGATAATACTATCTGAGGGAATTTATATCATTTGTGTTCCCAACGCTAAATCAATGGTGAACTCCACGTAACTATACTATGGAAACCAAGTTAAATAATTTAGAAACACATCTAGGAAATCATCCTCCACATGAGATAATACACCCTCCAAGACATTGTCATCTTACACTAAAAGAGTGAGTAGATCTATAAAACTAGGCTACAAAATATTGGATGTTATTGTAAAGGTGGTCATAAACAAGGATCCAACTCACCTTGAATTACATGGGGGTTTCCACTAGGTTCTTAACTCATTCACCCATAATAATAGTCATTTGTAACAAGAAAAGGAACCTTTCAATCCATACTATGGTCACATTAAATATGACTTTTTCCAAAACCAATAAGTCTCATTCTTATTCATCCCATGATTTGGTGAGTTCACAAGATGGACACCAGAATCCCATCCCATTCTTCAAACCATGAAATGTCACCAATTTCATCCCACATGGCATAAAATAACATGAAAATTTCAAAACATCCATATGATTGTGGAGAAAAAACAATCCTAGGAACCCCTGAATAAACCAATGAGAAACCATATATGATGTATTAATAATTTTACCTCAATCGATCACATTTAATGCATATGATTACCCAAATACATCATCTATGGCATGAATAATCCTCATTTATTCCTATGATAGAGGATTATCGAAGGAATATGGTTCTTCCATGAGATTAGAAGACCTTGATGGAGATATCTCCCTTCCATTATAACCACTAAACCAAGATCTCACTTCCCTAGATGGTTTTATCTGGGTTGAAATCTATATGTATGTAAGAGATCATTCACCACACTAGTGGGGGAACCCCTTCTTAAAATTATAATAAAATATCTCCATAATTTATGTCCAATATCAAGGTATGGATAAGGATCAACAAATTTATCATATATGCTATTCCTTTTCCATAGTGATTGTATATGACTAACCAAGAATCTGAATTCATTGACAAAAGAGGTTGGGAAGGATGGCCTAAGATACCACCTACACTATTTTTATCTTTATCCTAGTTCCTCTTCTTCTAAAAAAAAAATCCACAACCCTGGACTACTATTGAAATAGTCATTGAAAAAATAAACAAGAATTATAGGTCAATATCTACAATTAGATCATTATTATTTACATTAGTATACATCTTCAACATTTATAGGTAGTTCTAGGATTGAATGTCTGATCATAAACCCAGTTTAAACCACTATTATTTTATCATCACAGAGGTTAATTTCTCTAGTGTAAACTAATAAAACTCACCAAATTAGTTAGAATACTTCATTAATGTGTTGTCCCCTTCGTGGGGATCAAATAAATCTTATGTCTTAGTGAAAAAAACTTCTGAATACTATACTTATAAATAAAATTTTTTATTAATAATTAATACATGAAATTATTATTTAAAATTACACTTAATGACACATGGGTTAATGATAATTATATTGTCTTCAGGAATAAAGTACATTTTATAAAATCCATAAACATAAATTACAAAATGTTTATCGAAAACTTATTTAACATGAATGAGATTAAAACTACATAGGATAACCTAGAAATAATACATAAAAATGTATTGATCCATAATTCCACATAACGTAATAAACAAGGAGTAACATGAATATAATAATATATGTTAGACAATGAATAACAATGAGGCATAATGGAACATGAATAATAAGGGTTGGTATAGCATGGTAATCCTAGCATGGGAAATGTGACATCAAATTAAAACACTACATCATAAACATTAGTCAAGGTTAATCCACCAATACCTCATGGAGTAAAGATTTATATAAAACAATCATGTATCCCTGTTATCAAAATATAGTATAATGATACTAAATATTACCCAATTAATTAGAGAGTAATATGATTTTTGGTTAACCCATCACATTCATTTCATTCTCATAATTATATACGATACATAGATCATAGAACATGGATTAAATCATCACAATAATTAATTCTACAATCAAGTAATATAGAATAAATACTTATTATTTCCAAATAAAATGTTATGTGTGCATTAAAATTAAAACCCTTGATATAAAATGAGTATGGTGTTCAATATCTATTTTGATTGGCAGGAAAAATCAATTTGAAAATTTGGCAGCAAAACGAACTTACATAACTGTTAATAAAATAATGCTATGATAGTGAAAAGGTGATTTTTCATTATTAAATGTCTTGGAAATTAATATGGACGTGTATGGACATGTTCTCAAAATTAAAATTAGAAAAATATGTCATATGATAGTATATAATCATGAATAAAAAGGGAGAGGGAAAGATGCTTATAAAATTTTGACATTATAGTATGTGTAAATGGGAGGGATTAATTAACGAGAAATGGGTCTCTCTATATTTTTACATAATAATGGATGTATGGGTAAGGATTTAAAACATATCCCATCATTAGAAATAGAAATTAAAATGGAATTATAAGAAAATGAAACAAGGATAAAGATGAGAATGGAAAGAACCATTATAAATTTTATGCATGGATATGAGTGTTCTTAGGAGGGATTAATGAAAGTGAATTGATAGTTTAACCATTTTTACAACATAATGTAAGTATGGGGGAGGTTATAAATCACACCCCATAATTAGTAATTAAAAATTAAAGGTCATAACATATAAGATATTCTTAAATAAAAGTAAAAAAATGGGATCCTTTAACATAAGAGTGAGACACCAAAATCACGAATGTGGATTCTTTTGAGATTAGGGTCACCATTGGAGAAATAAAGAGATAGATGGGAATGGTAAGGTAATGATCCATGTTTTTTGAATTAGGAGAAGTATGATATTGAGTGTATTTATATAGGTAAAGTGAGGGATTTCATTAATATTTAGGTTTTGGACTATAAACAACAAAATATTTTGAACCACAAACCATCCAGTGGGATTTCAAAAGGTTTTTTCCAATGTAGGGAGGTCATAATGATTTTATTAGGTAATGGTTCAACCATATTGAAATAATTCTCTTTATGTGTAAGTGGGTCACACTTTTAATTAAATTAATGTAAAACCCTAAATTATATTATATGTTTAGGAGGACTCGTAAAGGCTTAATATGTTTAATAATGAAAACATAAAATCATATTATATTTACATGAAAAAATATTTTTGGCCTATCAAAACAGTTATAGTTTTAATTAAATTATTTTGGGGTCATTATTATATCATAAAACACACATTATATTTATACAGTATTTATGGTTTACCTGTAAATTTTACTCCCTCAGAAAAATTTGAAAAATTTAGCATTGGATAATTTTGACGTTATAATTCAAAAAATGATTTTTTTTCTCTAAATAATGTTTAAATATGTGAATTTTCCTTATTAATATAAAATTATACATTTATTAAAAAATGATTTGTTTTTATAATAATAGTTTTTGATCCCTTATATACAGTACATTCAATTCATAAAAATTATATGAACATTTATATACAAAAAACGTATTTAATAATATTATTATATTAAAATAATATTTATTTAAAAAATATATTAATTTGTTAAAATAAATCACATAATAGAATTTGAATGTTAACAAAAAATACTACTTGTGTTTAATTGAATCAACAGAAAAGTCATTTATTAAGTAACAATAGAAATGAAAATAAATAATTTATTATATAGAATATAAATATTGATATTATTATGGTATTGATACAAATACCTTTATTACACTGGTGTATGTCGTAAGAGTAAGGTGCACCACTATGAGGCTTTCATGGGGTCATTCATCAATCATGGTTTTCTCTATGATCTTAAGGATCCTAGACGTCTCTAGTAAACAGTTTCTAATTCCAATGATGTTATCTCAATCAGAAGCTTTGATAAATGGGTTTCATATGGTAAAATCTTACTATATGATCCCTTCACATCCTTTATTTGAGTAAATAGTATTCATTATACCCCAATAATTTTTATTAATCATGTTATCTCTTTTTAACAGTTATATAAAAAATGTAATATTATAAACGATCTTTTAAATCCAATGATTTAACTATGTCAATGCATTTTTTTCTACAACCATATTAAATAATAATATATTTAATAAAATGATAAAGGTGATCACCATTTATCATGGTTCGGGTCGTTACAATATTCCCCCCTTGAGAAATGTCTCCCTTGAAATTTTAATTTCACCCCCCTTAATGAAGATAATAGTAAGTATATATCATTCCTTCCTTTGGTTCCCAAAATGGGTTTTCAATTTTTTTAAACAACACTATGAAAATGGGAATTGTCTTATTTTATAGAACATTTTCTCTAAAATATAAGATCATAATTGTCTTCTCTTCAGAGTGAAGATCTTTCTCCAACAGTACCACTACGCTGATGTGATCAAGGATCTAAATGTGGATAATATATCTTGGACTAAGATTAACCATCTTCGAAAATATCATCACATTATTCCATAGAGATATGTAGAAGAATACAATGTCTACAATATCTAACTCTTGGTCTCATCAATAATTATTATTATAATTCATTTTTTTGAAATTGATCATACTTGTTGTTCTATGGAATGGCATTATCATTTTACACAATTTCCTGAATAATTTCAAGACCATGTAGTTTTCATTCCCCAAATTCATCCCAACATGCAGGAGTCCTACACCTCAACCTCAAAAGGGATTAACAGTGATCCATTTTGTTGATCGATGGGAAACTATTTTTGTAAGAGAACTCGACCCAAAAATGATGTTGATCCCATCATCCTTCCATTGGAAATTATCACAACATGTCTTCATGTGTCTGTATAGTCCACTCAAATTTTCCATATGTTTGAGGGAGATGTTTCATGAATAATTTCGAATTAGTAATCAAAATGTTATTGATACTCATACAAAACATAGAGGTGAATCTTGTATCCCAATCAGATACAATCTATATTTGTACACCATAAATCCTTACCAATTTAATGGGGTATTAGAGTGCATATAAAGATAGTGATACTTACTCTCTTCTCTCAATGATGTGTGTAGTATTTTTAAAATGATCATCCATAACCAATGTTTAATTTTTACATCATGATGTATTTGTATATCCAGAGAAAATTTCCATAGTGATGTTTTCCCATTTGCATGTAGGTATGTGTAATGGTTAAATCATTCCCTTTAATTTTTTAATTTATCTTTAACTTTTTGACACACAATACATCATGATTTATATTCTGTTATCTCATTCATTATATTTTCAAACAAATAGTGTCCTGGGATTTCATGATTCATATTTTCGAATCCTTGGGTGGATGGATAAATTTGAGCTATATGCATCATCCAATATCTCCTATATTAACTTCAGATTTGATAGTACATATATTATTGACCCATATATCAATACAACTTTATCATTCGCATGGAACACTATGGATTTCCCTTTCATTATTGCTTCCAATTTCTTCAAAATTTCTATATAAACTCATTGATAATCTTTTAAGATTTCTATAAGAGATAGTTGAGAAATCATTTGTGAGCGGATTGATGATATTCCATATTTTATTATTATCATGTCCATCCTTTAAAAATAAATGAATATTAGATCAATAATAATTCTCATTAATGACATAATTGTGTGATCGTTTCTTCTTAGATAATCTACGATTTTATTAGACTTCATAGGATTGATGTTGATGGATATTTCATAGTCTTTGATCAACTGTAACCATATTTGTTAATGCATATTCAGATATATTTGAGTGAATATGTACTTCAAGATTTTGATATCCATATATATTTCGTACTTCTCCCCAATGAAATAATGATACTAAATTTCTATTGTGTAAATCACTATAGCCAACCCCAGATCTGGTTTTCGGTAGTTATGTATGTAAAAATTCAACTGCATTAAAGCATAGAAAAGTACTTTTTCATTTATAATCAACCCAAAACCCATTCCCTTCATTTAAGAATAACTAAATACAACAATAATATATCCACATCTAGGTGGTGTGATCATAGGAGCATTGATAAGATTAATTTTCAACTTCTTGAATATTTAATCACATTCATCATTCATATAAATCATGGATCTCTTCTATATTTTTTTGGTTCGATGGTTTTCTAATCTGTTAAAATTTCTCAGAAATTGGCGATAATACCTAGCTAACCCAAGGAATGTAAGGATATATTTCATAGATATTGGCTTCATCCATCAATCAGCAGCTCTTGTTTTTTATGGTTCTAAATATATCTCATTGCTTGTGATGATATTACCAATGAATGATACATCAATCAACCAGAACTCTCATTTGTAGTACTTGGCATAAATTCATTTCTTTCTTATGACCTCTAGAATAGTATTCAAACGCTCTTCATGACCTTATTTACTTATATAGTGTAATATAATATCATCATTAAATACTAACAACAATATTTTAAGCTAATATCTAACAACTCTATTCATCAATTCCCAGATTATTTAATCAAAATTAGTGAGTCTGAAAGGAATTACTATGAATTCATAGTTCCCGTACCATGTTTGGAAATCAATCATGGGTACATACTCCATCATCGCACAAAAATGGTAATATCCTGAACAAAAATCAACATTTTAAAAGTATTTTTATCCATGTATCTAATCGAAAAAGTCATCAATATGAGGAAAGTGATACTTTTTCTTTATTGTGATCTTTTTGATCTCACCATAATAAATGGAATGTCACATTTACCTATTCAATACTTCATTAATGTGGATTGAAATACCCATGGTGAAGATATTGTGTATATGAAACTATTATATAGATTCTCTTATAGTTATTTCCTTAGCACCACATGTTCCACAACCGCCATTATATATATATTCTAAGACAATGGTAATTTTCCATGTATAAGCTAGAAAAAAATCAACATCTTTTCTAGGAGAAAGACTATGAAATTATTTATGAAGCACATCATAGTAAACATTAAAAATGAGAATGTCTTCATGTATTATTAATTCCTTATAATCAATCATTTTATAGAGATGCACTTTCTCATAGGTCATAATATTTGTGCTTGAGAAAATGATAGAAAATAAGATTCATCATTCTCCTTGAATTTATGTAAAATCTGGGGTTGATTCATAATATATAGAGTGAAATCCTTCTTAGGAAAATTTTTGTTGTCTTTATATATAAGATTCCAATCGATTAATTCAATTTCATCAAATTACACAACATGGATAATGAAATGGTTTTTTTGGAAAATTTTCCCCCAATATTTAACTAGGGACGATTTATATACTTGTAATGTAAAAATTTTCCATTTTCTTACCTAATATATCTAAATCCATGAATATGGTGGTGGTCCATTTGTTCCTCAAATCATTCATTATATGAAATAATGAATAGAAGTAGAATTAAAAAATATTTTAAAAATTATTAAATGAATAACTACTACACCTATAAACACATTGTTCTCTGGATTCACATCAGCGATTGTGATGGAAAATGCTAACCCTTGATGACTTGGAGGTTATTGGTTGTATCTAAAAATCCTTTCCTAGTGATTTGGTTTGAAAAATGTCATGGTTCATTGGGGTTATAATAATAAACAATATAATGTGGATTAACTAGACCATTCTTTTCCCCGATCACTGTAGCAGGTTTCTTTGGTCGTTAATAACTAGTTAGGTCCCCTTCCATCCCCCACATACATCATTTTCACATCCAGTTCAGGAAATTTCTGGGGTTCATATTTTTAGATAGTTGGAAAGTGGGATGTTGATATTTCTTTTCACAGTTAGATCTCTCTATCAGACCACCATAATTGATCGTTACTTTCTGCTTCTTATCCCCATGATACCACTAATATTCCCTGATCTCCATTTTAAATTTTATGGCACAATTAAAATTTCCCTTAATGCTATCTAAATCATTGATCGCCTAAATTTCTATAGACCAGGATGTAACCGAACAAATAAGCGTTAATCCATGCATATTGCTGTAACGACAATGATGAAGGAGTTTCATGCATGCATTTTGATTTTTTCTTCATATTCATTAATAGATTCTGTGTATTTCATCTTGAGGTAAAGGAAATACCTTTTCAATTTTAATTTGGAGTGTGTAGGAAAAATATTTAATAAAAAAATTACTAAATGTGTTGGATCGTGATATAATTTTGAGCACACTGATCACCTTTATTTAAATATCATGCTTAAGGGTGTGACATATATCATAAAACATGGATTTATTCATCATAATAATTTATTCTATAATTAATGAGTGTGGAATGTATACATGTAATTATCCAAAAAACATTATATGTGCATAAAAGTAAACACCCTTGATATGATGAAATTACGGAATTCACTACATATTTGGTTTAACATGGAAAATATTGGATAAAATTCATCATTATAAAGACGTCACTTAAACTTTCATAAAATGGGTATATGAGAGAGAAATGTGATTCTCATCATTTTAACATGAACTGTACAGTAATTAAAACTACACATTAAATTTCAAAAATTTATAATTTGAAAAATATGGAATAAGATAATAAATAATCAAGAAAAAAGGGGATAAGAGTGGATGATTATGAAATTTAGGCATGGTAATAGGTGTACATGAGAGGGATTAAAAATAGAGAAAGGATACTCTCATCATTTTTTCATTATAAGGGCATTCTAGAGATGGTGTGAAAATATAGCCCATAATTTTTAATAGGAAATCAATTAGCATAAAACTATAATGAATCGTAGATAAATATGATAAAGGAATTAACTCTTATAAAATTTTTGTATGGTGACATGTGTTATTAGGAGGACTTAATGGGAGATAAAGGGGTATCTAACAATTTATTCATCAGAATGGAAGTGTGGAGAGGGTTTAAAACATACACTATCATTTGAAATTAAAAAAAATCATAAAATAGAGGGAATTATTAAATAAAAATGAGAATTAGACGATACCTTACATTAAGTTTATGAATCCCAAAAACATTAAAGCATGTCTATGCGAGATTGTGGTCACCATTTGAGGATTTTGAAGTGAGGCTGGTTGAGTCAGGTCACGATACAAGGAGATTGGGTGAATATAAGTGGGTTATTTGGTGGGTTAATATAGGAATAATATAGAGAGCTCGTTAATATTTAGGATCTTTTCTATAAAAAATAAAATATTTCAACCAAATAACAGTTCATCGTTTTTTCCAAGGTTTTTTCTAATGTGGATGGTTTTAATTAATTAATTAGTAAATGATCTGAATATATTTAATTTATTCCATTACTGATGTTTAGGTGAGACACACATTAAAATAAATGATATTAAAACTCTAAAATATTTTAACTTGCTTTTAGGATTCATAAAAGATTAATAAATTTATTCTAGTTAACTTATAATCAAATTATTTTAAGGTGAAATATCATTTTTGTTGAAGATACCCATTATTGTATTTGTTGAAACATTTTTTGTTAATTATGATGTCAAAAATCACAACATAAATTCATTTGGTATTTAATTATTTCCAAAAAATTTGAATATCTAAAAAAATATAAAAAATTATCTATTGTGTAATTTCTATGATTTAATTCCCCAAATAACATTTTTTTAATCAAAATAATTTGTTAGATATTTTTTTTACATTAAAATAATATAATATATTTATTAAAAAATGTTACATTTTTAATAATATCAGTTTTCGAACACTTATAAAAAGTACAATTAACGTTATATAAGTTATTTAACAATTTATAAATAACAAAAAATATTTAATAATAATATTTCATTAGAATATTTTTTTTAAAACAAAACTTTTAATTCCTCAAAACAAATCCCCAAATTGAATTCAGATTTTACCTGAATATAAAATTTGTGTTTAATTGAATAAAAATCATAATCACTTATAATTTCACAATAAAAATGATAATAAATCCATTATTTTATACAATATATATATTCATATTAAGATGGAATTGATAAATATAACTTTATTTAACCAGTATATTCCTTAAGTGTAAGATTCATGATGGTGAGACATTTATGCCACCATTTGGAAAAAAATGTTTTCGGTTGTGATCTTGATGAGGTTTAAATTCTACCATAAATGGCTTCTCTAATACTTATGTTATTGGTTCTATGTTTGGGTGTTGACAAGGGGAATACCAATTAATTATATATCCCTAGGATGTTTCGATAAAAGTTCATCATAGGGTATAGTTCTACTAGATGAGTCTATAACTTCCCTTGCATGAGTCAATTGGATTGTTCAAAGAACCATATTTTTACAATTTATGTGATAACTATTTAATAGATATATTAACATAAAAATATTCTTAATGGTCTTTTAAATCCAATAATATATCTATCGATGTGTATTTTTTTCTATAAATATATTACATAATAATAAATTTAATTAAATCACATTAGTAATCTTTATATATAATAGTTTTGGTTATTACAATACTATTCATTGGACATAACCCTAAATTCCATATAACCCATAAGCTCATTCTTCCATCCCTAAAACAATGACCCCCACCCCCGACTGGGAACATCCAATATAATTAAATAAATATTCACTATAAATACATCATGAGTGTTTGGAAACCAAAAAATCATCTCTATTTTCACAATCCACTCCTCTTCCACCTAGCAATCGATGTTACCGTAAAAGGTTGGTTGTTTGTTCTTGAGAAACCCATTATCTATGTCTTTTCCTTAACATGATGTGGATTCTCTGAATTTAGCATGACCATGCCCTCTTCCTTGACCTAGGTCATGAAATTATTGAACAACTTATTCAATAAGTCTATAGTCAGCTGTTTAGGTAGAATAGTATTTGACCTCTACCTATAGTTGCACATGAAGTCTCTAGGGAGGCATATTTCTAAATTAATTAAAACAATAAAAACTATCAGCACACCATTTTCAATAATTGTTTTTGGAATATAATCTATTAAACATATATATAAATCAAATCTAAATATAAAATAAAAACAATCACAAGTCCAACCACTACACACCCACCTAATGTCCATGCACACTCTACATCTTGTACGTTTCTACTCTAGGAAATTCCAAATCAATCCAAAACAACCCATGGTGACTCATGTTTTATCACAAGGTGTATTGAATAGACACCCCACTCACAAATAGAACCTCAGTCCCAGATAGTCCTAGCTCTTGTACACCGATACTATCTTAAATAACATGAACTAAATAAAGGGAGAAACCTTGAGATGATACTTTTTTTAATGAACGAACCCGGAATTCCATCCAATATAACACCCAAATTTCCATGTGATAAGCATTAAATGTGGTTCTTAATCACTATGGGTAGGAAACTAGTTCCTCGGTATCAAACATTACATTTGTAAATAATTTAACCCTTGAGAAACATCCATAAACCTACAAAAAACAAGACAACATCACATGATCAATAATAATAACCAAGAGATCACATCTATAACATGATAAATACATTAAAAAATTAAGTATAAAATTAAAATAACAAAATTGGAGTGATACCAACTAGAGTAAGACCCAAAAACCACCACAGAAAATGAGGACCATCACACTCTAGAAACCACCACCAAAACTTAAAATGGAGGAACTGAAAGACATAAGATACACTCACACCACCACAAATCATCTTTCGTATACATTGGTTAAACATAAAAAGATCTGCATTTACATGATTTTGTATATAAGGTAAGAACCAATTCCAATTAGGATTCCTCCAAAAGGAGATTCTACTCAATAACATCATAATGAAATTTAACAAAAATGTTTTGAATGGAATGGGATGTAATTTTTTTTAATAAAGCATTTTCAGGAAATAAATTTTTAAGATAATAATGCATTTTAATTAGAATTAATGACAGTTACAACATAATTTGATGGTATGAAGAACATTACAAATAGAACTAATGGGAGCCTAGGAACCTCATACCTCAATATAACACTGTATAATAACCATAACTGACCTCATAATCATGCATGGGACACTAAAGTGGATTGAATCTAAAGATCATGTGGTTAATGATCATCATTATAATTTAGATAGTGTAATAATGTGAATAATATAAGAATAATTTGGTACATGGACCCACTGATACAACAAGAATACTAGTCTTAGTCCACCATCCAAGATACATATGAGTCCCTTTGGACTCAAATCAATTCAACAAGTCAAAAATATCACCTATTTCATATACACATATTCCTTAATAGAAAATAAAAATAAAAAAGACACCACTTTGGTAAAAATAAATCAATATTAAAGTACCCCAATCCACTCAATAGTCATATATCCATATTAAAAACCAATTTTTCATGTATACATGTTCCTCATTACAAATATCCAAAAAACTACCATTATCCAGTTCTAAAATCATCTTTGAACACAAAAACACACAAAAAAACCTTGAAAACAATATTAACACCACACACGTACATCATTGAGCAGATTTAAGAAGAGATGTAACCATTCCAAATTTCACTAATAATTCTAATTCATGGAATCACCATGATCAATATTAGTAACATCCAAGAATCAGGGGGAAAGCACAACTACACCACAAGTGGAACCTATAAAGGGAAGATCAGACAAAAAATACCAAAATTAAATGAAAATAACCACAATTAAATCAATTTTAGGCTGATCAATCCACTAAATAATTAAAATCCCTAGGGAGACTAAATAAGAACCCAAGAAGTAGTTTGAATCCAATAGTTTAGGGACATTCATGGTGACTTATGAAGATCTAACATAAAACTACATCTGATTTGGATGTCCATGGGTCACAATAAAAGAAGGGTGGATCCAAGAGATAGATATATTATGGGGGGTAAGAAATTGGTGGAATTTGGGTTAAATTAGGTAAGGTAAAATTATAAATAATATATTTTATATGATATAGACATGCCAGATGGTTTTACAAACCATTTGGTAACCATGTGGAATAACCTTCTATAAGAAAAAGAGGCTTCATTGTTTTCAAGGTGAAGTCTCACACCCATGTAGGATACACTGCATCCCATTATGAAACTATGGTATGGGTGAACTATTTTCCACAAACCCATGTGACAGGATGTGCAAATGATATAATGCCACTATCAAGGTTTAGAGGTTAATAATAACTTTGTTCCATCCCTGAGCCACTTGTTTTTGGACCCAAAAGTCCACTTTTCACCAAAAAAATATCAAGAACACAATACAACAAAGACAATATGAAATTAGAACATAAAATACCTCAAAGAGAAATTGTGGATTTAATTGTGGGTTTTTCACAAGTATGCATAAGAGATGTATACATTTCTTATAGGATAGATTTGGTAATTAAAAATGGTTGTGTTGTAACAACCTATGTAGTGATAGAATAATAATATTTAATAACTATTTATATTCTCGAAATATATAGTAATATTATTATATAATATTATTTAAAAATTCATTTAAAAAATAATAAATTATAATTATGAAAAATTAATTCAATTATTTTTTAATAAGTTATATCAAAATAATAATAGAATATGTTTTGAATTTTTTTGGAAATATATATTTTCCCTTTAATAATAAATAAACACTAGTTTTATTGAAATATTTATAATTTCAAATGTATGAAATTATTTTTTTTTATAAATTTGAAATTTTTATTTGTTAAGTTTTTTTAATAAAGAATTTTCATTTCTAATGCTATTTGATATTTGAATAATAATATTTTTTACATAGAAATGGTTTTTTCTGGAATAATGAACTATTTCCCCTTACTTTTTCAAGAGTATTTTTAATTTAAATTTTTAAACATTTCCATTTTTTATTTTCAATAACTAGATTCTAGATTTGGAATATGTTGTTATAAATATTTTAACTGGGTACCTTTATATTTTCAACGACAAGAATAATAATATTGGTAATTTGTGTTTCAATAGTTAAGGGTAAATTGAGTAATTAAGGAAAACAAAAATATGATATGGATTATAAAATGATCCTTTAACTTAAACCAATTCCATTTTATTAGTACGTTTCTTCCACTATCATTCATGGGTTGAATTTGTGACTATAAAGAGCCAAATTGTTGACATTAATTCAATTATAGTATTTTATTTAATGAAATGTCAAAAATGTCACAATATGGTTTTAAAAAATTTATACCAATTTTTTATGTGATTATCATGAATAAATTTTTGATAATAAATAATATATTTTAATATAAAAGATATTTAGCATACATTATAATTTTAAAAAAAAATTGGGATGAATCAATTTTCATAAGCATTTTCTCAACACTAATGTGATAATTATTTAATTAAATAATAAAATAAAATAAACGATATTAAAAATTTTAAAATAATATTTATTTTATTTAATTAATGTGATCTATAAATTTTTTATATTCTTTTAATGTGTTTAGTAAATAATAAAATATATTGTCATAATATTACTTCTTTTCTTGATTTTTTTAATTTCACTATAATGTATATTATCAAATTAATCAATAATTATTTTTTATGAAAGTAATATTTAATTTAATTATTTAAAAAGAAAGAAATATTTTATATTCAAAAACTAGAGAATGTATTATCATAAATTTCATAACCTATTCATTTTTACACCATTTGGTTTTTTTCCTCTCAAATACTACAATATAATATATTTATTTTCCTGTAATTCAATGAGTTGCCCTCTCCTCTCTACAAAATGGACCTTATTCTACACAATATTTGACACACAAAATCTCTTTTAGATTTTTCATTGACTATACAAATCATATCCTATTTTCCTTATCGTCATCATATAATCCTTATTTTAGGTAGAATACCAACCTTAGAATGTTTATGGTGTTAATAAAAGGTGGTTTCCCAAAGAAGATGTAGCATTTTTAATAAAATATTATTTATTTATTTCCTTTTAGTTGAACATCAATTATTATTAATATATATATATAATAATAACACATTAAATATTATATAATCATTTTTAATTATTTTACTTAAATGACCCATATCCTCTTCCACATCCATCAAATGTCATAATAATTCATCATTTTGGTTAATGGTGATCTACCACCACCCAAACAGATTTAGATTTTTTTCAATCTAAAAATATTTATACTTTTCTTAATTATAGAATTAAAATTTATAAATTATAATTATTAAATAGGCATCTATTTTGTAAAATGTTATCTTATTTAAATTCATTTATTTTCATGTATAGTTAAATGATAACGTCGTTTGTTTCTACGTATGGACTACCACCTCTATGAAGCGATGTGACTCATTTTTCATGACCACATCATATGGACATTAAAAATAAGTATATTTGAAGAAATAATTTTATATTAATGATATTGTGATAATTCATGAATTATAAAATTATTCACAACTTGATTCCATAATGATCATTCAAAAATTAAAGTGTTACTTATGTGCATGTGTGACTTATCATCTACATGAATGTAATGTAGTTCCATTTTCATAATAATTGTAATGTTTGATAAAAAATGTATAATATATATATAGGATATTTATTTCATTATTATAATTCTAGATAGGAGGGATTAATAAAACCATTGACCATATTTAAGCTATCAAAGTCAAAAAGGTCTTACAAAAATAATATCCAAAAAACAACCTATGATATGATAATTAAGTGAGTAATTTTATATAAAAAGTTAAAAAGGGGAAAAATTAATAGAAAACTAAAAATAGTTAATTATTAAATTAAATAATTAATAATATACCATTATTTAGCAATATAGAAAATGTATATAGTGAATCAGACTCGTGGAAAGGAACATTGTTTTTTAAAATACAAATTTTATTGACCCTCCTTAATTTTCATTTAAAATGTAAAACTGATCGTTTTTCATACTTATAATAAATTAGTTTCATTTCTCATGTTCATGAAATATTTATAATTTGGAATTTTTATAAAAATTATATTTGAGATATTTTAATGATAATATTTCCATTTGTATGTGTATAATGTTTCTTAAAAATGATATTAAAAAATTCGAAATGGTGTTTTCTTTATGAATATATATACGTTGAAAGTATTCAAGATTAATGATAACTATATAGTTTATTGGAATTGTTTATGTTGACTTTTGGTTATTTTTTAAAACAATTATATGTGTAACAATGATAAACCAATGATGGGTGGTTATGTTATTAACCAATGATGGGTGGTTCTATGAAAATCTAAGGTTCTATGGTAACATTATCTCCTCAAATGTATTTTGTACATTGGTTTTAGTAGTTTACCATACTATTTAGAAAATTTGTAAGAGTTATATAGAAAATGAATTCCCATGTTTCCTAATTATCCTTTTCATTCTTTTTAATGATTTTTCATTGAAATAATTTTATTTTAAAAATGTAAAATAATAATCATTTTAAAAATATAATTCCTTTCAATCGGTAAATATATATATTTCTATGAAAATAAATTAATGGGTTTTCACTAGAGTAATAACATTATTTCTATTGTGTCCCTTATTAATTTTTTTCTTATCATCCTATGTTTTAAAATGTTTTTCTTGTTTTTTAGGAATATTTATGATAAATATGTGGTCATGAATAAAATCATGCACTTATATCATGAAATGTAATCAATTTTTATTTAAAATACATTTTTTATGAAAAAAGGATACTGTGTATAAGTGTACCCTTGTAATTTGTGGGTTCAGTTTTTAATTTTCATTATAATTTTATAAAAATATATATATATATATATTATATTTCATTTTTAAATAAAGCTAATTCTATTATATGGTCACTATAAAATGAAACTTTTAATGTTATGACTTAATTTTTTTTATCATAGTAATTTCGTAGATTACTTTATTATTTTTGATTATGACAATAACATACCCATATATGGGTTTTACATTATGTTTATGTTAATATAATAAAAAATTATAATATTAAAATATTTCTTCATTGTAATTATTGTATAGTTTGAATGATTTCCTATAGATGGAACATGTATACTCTGTTAGAAAGGAATCAAGAGGAAAATATCCTTTCGAATTAGTTACCTCTAATGTTTATAATTTTATATAAATAATATATGTTAGTTATGGGTCAATTAACATAGTCTATTAATATATTGGTCACCCATACAAGAGATCATTTATATCTACCAAAATGTAACATCATTACAGAGGAAATATTTATGAAGTGACACCCTCTAACAATTTGTGAATCATCTGACCTAGTGATATATGAATGGTAGATTGAAGCCCTGGGAAAGATATGTTATGTCATGGGGTGTTCTAATCATAAAAAATTATGTCTTCGAATTTATCAGTATAAGGGTCATGCTATCTACTGGAGTTCATTTATAAATATTATCAAGGAAAGAGAACAGATTTTTTTCTTTGATTGGGATGACTTAAAAAATATTTTACATGGGAAATACATTCCTAGGCTAGTTTTACAAATATTGGAGAAACAATTCCAATAACTGAGTTATAAAGATGAATATTATATATCATAATATGATGAAATTATAACAATATTGTTTATTTATATATTATATTTTTTCTAGGCCATTTATTCAAAATAATAATAATTTATCCTAGTTTAAAACCAATTTTACAAAGACTATTAACATCATGATAAATTAAAATCTATTATAATATTGTTCGTTGTGATGAGAAATTTGACATGTATTTTGCTAATACAATTTTTTCTTCGTGATGAAAATTGAAAATGTTGTCAGGTAGGCATCCATTATGAAATAATTCATCAAATATAATTGCATGTAAGATAATAATATTCTCTTCTTCAAAAATGTGTGAAAAAGGACCCTGGGGAATGTATTAGAAAATTTGGGAAATTATTTCTATGTGGAATGTTTTCTCACATGGATCATGACTACAAGGATAACAAGAAGAAAAAAAATGAAAGAATGATAATAAAATTCATTAATTTAAATGAGTTTATAAATTATAATAACATGTCCCCAATGTTAATAAATCTGGATAGAAAACATCACAGCTAAATGAAAACATTTCATGGATAAATATTTCTATATTACTAATATTGAAGTTTAGTTTTTATATGAATCAGTTAAATGTATGTCACTGTTCTATTCAGATACTACCAAAACCATTTCTGATTATTTATTTTCACATTATTTTATTTCCATGAACTTTTAATGAATTCATAGAATACCACATCATGGAAGTATGATACACTTTTTTGTGAAATAATTTGGTGTAAAAATTAATGCAAAAAATATATATTTGGCTCTTGTTATTATTACTAATGAAATGTAATTTATAAAAAATATTGTCGAAGAACCCTTGGTTGATTTTGATATTGTTTTTTCAAGGAATTGGATTTTAGTTAATAATTATATAATATTTTTAAAAATTAATAAAATTGTGTTCAATGATTTCACACCACTAAATATTACCAAGAATTAGAGAAACTTATTATAAATTTGGTGAAATTTTACATAGAATATTTCATTGAAAATAATGAAACTATTTATGTACGTGTTGTCACAATAGTTAATTAATAGCATAATGTTTTTAATAATGATAGTCCTAGTTTCTTTATAGATAATGAGGTTGATTATTCTATTTACAGAGTGCCTTATTTTAATGATATTTCGAAAGCCACATATCAAATGGAACCAATATAACTTTTTGAATTGTAAAAGAAATTATAAGAGTTGATAGATACACATTTTATTAAAACATTCACATTTCCATGTGGTGTTCATATTCTTTTTTAACATAAATTTCATTTAGTGAGGCTTTTTATCAAATATGGAGAAGAAAATACCATTACAATTAAAAAATAATACATTTCTACCTATTGATTATTTTTATTATCCTCTCTAGGGATCAGATTACTTATAAAATATTTATCTCAAGTATGGGTCCATTAGTTGAATGTGAAGGATGATAATTGTATGAATATGTGATTCTGAACTGTAAATTTTAATTTTAATTTATGTTTTTATTCAATTTGGTTTAGAAAATTCCTCATATATGTTTATAGATCTTATGGATAGATGTTTATATGAATATTTGAATAATTTTATGTTCATTTTTATTAATTTTATATTTATTAATTAAATATTTTATGAGGAACAAGAAGAAAATGAGAGTTTCATTATATGAATTAGTACAAAATTATGTAATATTTAGTGAATATGATTTTTTGTTACAATATATTTTATTCCATGTTAACATTTTAAATAATGAGGGACTAAAATTTTATCTTATATAAAAAATATGGTTGATGAATGTTAATGGGACATTTTTTTAATGAGATTCAAATATATCTTGTATTATCAAGATATTACTGGTGGTTTTTAGAAAACATTTAATTATTATCCATCCTAGTATCTATGTTAACAGAAAATGAGTTATATTATTAAAGAAAAATGCATGTGATATTTTCATTTTATAAATAAAAAGGAGACATGTGAATGCTCAAGTTTTAGCTCTACACTAGAGAAATGATGATTTTTTTCATCTAAAGTGGTGCTTCATTGAAATGAATTTGATGTGTTCTGATTCCAAATTATTATGAAATTTCATATAAATCATAGAAACTAAAACCAAATGATCTAAATAGTCGTATATATAATTTATAGTTAGATGATTTGGGTTTTATATAAAAAATTATAGTCATAATTATATATATCCACAATATTAGTATGTACTGATCATAATTGTTTGATGTATGTATTCACTATGAATGAGTAGATCATGAAGATGAAAATATGGAAGTAACTAAACAATTATTAGTATTTCAAGACTAATTACTATACACGAGAAGAAAATAATGTGGATAATAATCTGATTGATAAAAATAATTCCACTTTAACCTAGAAACATATGGAATATGGCAGTTAGATTAATTTGGGTTATTTTTTATGAAATGGACAAATTAAAAAAATTCTATTATATACTATTTACAATGCCTTTGAATTAACATTATCACCTTTATATAAAAGTGATAATTAGATTTCCTTTATCATTATCTCCAATACATCCAATCAAGATCCTAGATACAACTACAATTTCTAGAAATGGAAACAAAAGGCTTTAGGTGATGAATTAAATTTCATCGCTACTTTTCATCCTCAGTCTAGAATACAATCTAAGTGACCGATTTTGATATTAGAGGATATTATTAAACCGTATTCAAAGTAATTATATGGAAATATGTATTAAAATTATGATTTTCAGGATAAATTGGGTGAAATGTTATTTATAAGATAATAATAGGAAGATAAAATCACAAAGAATGTGTATATGATTCCACAAAACATAACAAAAACTCAAAGAAGGCACAAAATATATAAAGATAACATGAGGAAAGGCCTTTCATTTGAGGTGGGTGGTGATTTTTGTCATTAAAATAACTCCATGTAAAATTATTATATGTTTTCGACCTAATGTAATGTTATATCCATGGTTTCATGAATCATATTAAATCATAGAGAAAGTGGGAACAATTGCCTTTTGAGTGTCCATTATTTTGATTTTATCTCTGGAACACAACGTATTTTGGGTTTTTATCATTGTAAAATTTGTGCATATTTATTTAATATTGTTACCCCAAAAGTATTTATATTTTAATATAACATTTCTTTTTGGGGAAAAATGTTCAAATTTATGACCTTATAGGGAAATTATTACAGAATAAATTTATTCAATATTTTATGGTTTTGTGGAGAAACCAAATGGTTGAAAAAGTAAATTGGGAACTAGAAATATAATTTAGTGATATGTATCCCAAATTATTTATGATATTTATAAAATCTCAAAGAAATAACTTCCACAGGGGATAATGTAACAAACCATTTAATGGTAGAATAAATTATGTTATTATTTATTAGTATTCTAGAAATATTTATTTATATTATTATAAAAAAAATTAAAATATAATCATAAAATATTAATATTTTAATTTCAAAAAATTAATTCCATTTGTTTTAGTTATAATTTCATAATAATCTTTGAGTTATTTTTTAAAATTATCGGATATCATTTATATTTTTATTGAATATTTAATAAATATTGGGTTTTATTTAAAACATTATTTTACATATAAGGAAGAATTATGTACTAAAGTACATTTAAATTTTCATTAGTGAAATTTTAATTATAATAATAAAAATATTTTTTTGAAATCTATTTATATTTTATTGAAAATACATTATATTTAAAAAAGGAATTTTTATAAAAGAACAATTTTTTATTACATTTTTTTGGATTAATTTTATCTTTTATAATGTGACTTATATGATTTAAATTTTGAAAAAATTGATTCAATATTTTCAATCAGTGGTTATAAATTTAATAAATATATCTCTTTTTTTTGGTAATATAAAAAGTAAGTGGTTAAATTTTTTCCAAATGGTTAAGGGCAATTAGTGTAATTACAGCTAAAAAATAGGACATTGTTGAAAAAATATTCCTAAAAATTTCTCCAATTATATTTGATAAATATATTTTGACCATAATCATGAATGGGATTAATTTCTAGCTATTTAGAGAAATTGGTTGGTATTATGTCCATTATAGCATTTTATTTTAATAAAAGTCAAACATGCAACACTATTATTTTTAAAAAAGATAATCAGTTTTGATTTGTTTTCATCATGATTATTTTTGTACCATTAATATTATTTTGAAATATTAAATATTTATATTAATTAACTTATTTACTTTTTATGTTTTATTGAATATATAATTAACCTAAATTCTTACACAGCACTATTGCATTAGTTATTTAATTAATCATATAATAATATAAATGAAATTAAAAATATTAAAATAGTCATAATTTGATATAATTGACATGAAAAAAATAATTTAATAAAATAACATTACATTTTTAATACTTAATAAAATAATTGTTCTGAATTATTCAGGAATTCTTTTTTTATTTTTATATCAATTTAATAAAAAGTATCTTATTAGATATTAATGATATAGTATGGGATTAATATTTTATTAAATTATGTAATGATAATAATACTAATTGAGAGTAAATTTGATAGTATGTGGTATAAAATTTCATCCAATATTCATTTATAGGTCATTTGTATTTTTTGGCTATAGAATAACTTTGTTATATTTTAAAATTTCAATAATGCTAAGAGGGTCATTTCCCACTTTTATAAAAGGGAACATATTTTTCATAATACTTCACACATAAAAAATGATTTGGATAATCTAATACATATCAAAATAACTTTATATTGTACATCACCTCATTCTAGAGGCAATATTTTAGGTAGAACACTGTACTTACAAGGCTTAATGTATTAGTAAAATGTGGGTTCACCAGGATGATGTATCATTTTTAATAGAGTGTTTTGGTATTATTGTTTTATAATCGTACTTAAAATAATTTAAAACCATGTTAAATGAAAAAAATCCAATATCATATATATAATTATTTTTATTATGTTATTTTACTCACACATATTCATCTCCAACTCCATAAAATGTGAAAAGTATTCATTAATAATATTCATGGAATACTACAAACTCATGAATCGATGTGATTAGTTTTCCATCACCATCATTTATGACTAGTTGAAATTGTTGAATATTATTTATATATGATACTGATGACCTATTTAAAATTTTTATATGATAGTATATCATTTAAATTCAAACATTTTCATGAACCAATAAATGATACATCATTTCAGTCTACGTGTGGACTACCATCTTCACAAGGAGATGTGTTTGATTCTTATCACCGTATAAAATGAATGATATATATAATTAAATTTAAGTAAATAATATTAAATATATAAATTTTTAATAATTATTTGACGGTAAAATTATACTTACCATCTTTCTACAATGAAAATTCAGAAATGAAAATGTTACTCATGCGTACATATGACCTATCATCCCGATGGTTGTAACATATTTCATATTTCATAACCATAACAATGTACAGTATTTACAGCTATAATTTTTATATTAAAAATATATTTATATCATTTTTATTATTCTATATATGAGGGATTAATGACCCTGTTGACCATAGTCAACCAACAGATTTATTTTTAGAGTTATAAATCAAATGTAATCAAAATGACCATAGTGAGCATAATTTAGTACCTGGATTTATATAATATGGTAATAAGAGATATAAAAGGAATAAAAAATATGGAAAATATTTTTTAGAAATTAAATATTTTATACATGTTCATTATTAGGAATGATGAAGAATTTTGGATATGAATCAGTCTTAACATTAGAGAGATTCTTAACAAAACGTTATTTTAATTTTCCATTATCATTTCATTTACTAAATTAAAATGGATTTTTTACGTATATTCAATGATTAGATATTATTAATTTCATTATTTCAATATATTTTGACATCATCTTTATATGTAAACCATGTCATTTTCAATGAAAATATTTTCCACTGGTTTTGTGATTTTTTTTAAAACGTGTTATTCAAAACTAGAAAATGTATTTTCCTTAAGAATATTTTTATCAAAAAATAATACATTTTTAGGTACTATGATATTTTTACTCGGAATTATTTATTACTATGGGTATTTCTATTCTAAACTAATGACATGTAGTTCTATGGTAAATTTAGGATGTCATCTCACATTTTCAACTAATGATAGGTGGTTCATTGATAATCTATGTATGATTGGTTATGTTAAAAACTCAAATTAATTGGTTACTACATAGTTAGAGGGTGACCATGTTTATTAACCTATCTATAAGATTTGTTTGGGAAATGATTTCACATACTATCTAATTAATTTTTTTTGAAATGTAATGAGTTTTCATGGAAATGGTTTGATTTTGAAAATTAACGAAAATGGTTTTTTTGAATATATTACATCATTTTTGAGAAAAAATATTTGTTTATAAGAAAATGTTTTTCAGGGTTTTCACTGTATAAATTATTTTCGTAATTTTTTGTCCCTTAAACAAAATTTTCTAATTATATCATGCTTTAAAATTTTTTCATAGGATTTAAGGGATATTAATGACAAGGATGAGTTCACGTTGAAATTTATAAATACTTACGATGAATTTTTTTTGTTTTAAATAATAATTCTTTCTGAAAAATGGATAATTTTACAAATTTTCACTTGTAATGTATGAATTTACTTCATAATAGTTTCTTCTAATTCTAAAAAACTATATGCCTTAATGAATTTTGGGAGTAGAAGAATGGGAATTCTAGAATAAAGCCACTAAATATACGTTTTTATGGTTGTGCCCTTATATTTTGAATTAACATTATAACATTTTAGTATATTTAAGATAATTATTTTATCATATAATCATGTTAATCCAATATTTTATGGAGGTTGAAGGGGAAAAAAGCAAGAAACCACAAGATAGAGTAATTCATTTTCTTTCTAAAACCCAAATTTCCTAACACATTATAAAATATAGGATATCCTTTTTTTGGACCAAAACCTATATCAAATGGGTTGTTTGTTTTGGTCGATATATGGGTATGGTTTCTTCATGATATATTTCTAAACATGTGTGAGGAAGAGTGGAGAGGTGGTTCTTATCAATAAGGTAGGCATGTGTAAATATTTATAGTACAAAAAATATTAACTAATCATATATGTATTGTAACAACCTAGCTCGTCGTTTTGAGGTTTGGGTTTCTTCTTTTCCCTTTTCCTTATGTGTTTTTGAGAAAATAAGGAAAATGGGAAAAATCCTAAATTTTGGTACTACACACCATTTACTTTTCCACACGCTATGTACTTTTGGCCGTGTGGGATGAGTACACAGGGTGTGTAGACATGTCAGTGATGAAAGGTGTAAAAATCGACTACACACCGTGTAGTAGGTATTTGCATGCTGTATAGTCAGTCCGCAGGAAAATAGTAAGGCAGTGTCCAGCTGGGCGACAGTACACGTCGTGTATAGAGGCATACCTGTCATGTACTCATGTCGACGGATGAACATTTTCGTGTTGCCGCTAGCAGAATAGTTAAATGAGGGAAGTACACACCGTGTACCTTGTTTTTTCCCTTAAATTGGGAAGTAGCCATCCTAGTTCACAGGATTGTCTTAGAACAAGATGAGATCTTGGGAGAGAATGACTGATCTTTCGTGGATCTCCAGATCAAGCATCGGGAATCCGTTTCCGCTTCTGTTGATCACGTTGGAACCGCACCTGTAATCCCTACCATCTCCTTGCGTATTTCTTGCCAATTGTTCCTCTAATGGAAGTTATTTGAGTTTGAACGGTTTTTCTTCTACGTTAGATCTATGTTGTTCTTGGGAGTTTCTGGAAGTGATGTTGATAATACTGGTCAGGGGCGTTTAAGGTAGGTGGCTTGGTGTTTAATTTTCCAACTGTTGTGCGTTTTGTGTACCATTGTGATACGCACCCATGAATGGGCTGTCATATTGTTGAGGTCGTGTTGAATTAAATACCTAGAATTTTATCGGTAATTAAATGTGCTAATAAACTGTTGTTTGGGATCGTTGCTCGGATCCCTGACCACCATGGGGTGCGTTCCTCTGGATAGCTGTTTGGCCAGGATACCCGAGGGTATGCCATGTTTATTTTGCGCATTACTTTTTCCTTGAGAGGAATTGTATGTGTTTTTCTTTTCTATATGTTTGGCATGGCCCAGTTACTTTTTTTAGCACGAGGGCAGTGTATTACTTAGCCTGGGGGCACTGAAACTTCTAGCCTGAGGGAAACATCTTCTGTGTTAGTGGGAAATAGACTCTGTTCGTGAGGGTGACACTTTGTACGCCTGAGGAAAATATCATTTATGCCTATGGGAAATTACCTGCAAGTTACGTTTCTAATTACGCGAGGGTAAGGGTTTGCATGTCTGAAGACACTGACAGTTTACATAGAAATTCATTGTGGTAGTTTCATAAATAATAAATAATAAATGAATGTTAAAATGGAAATAACTGGTAAATTTAGTTACTTTTGAGTACTGTTTAGTTTATTTCATTTTCTTTTGTACACTTTTATTGCATGTTTACACAATTTTGAGCATGTGCCTTTAGTGGGTTCCTACTGAGTTTATTTCTCACACCCTTTTTGGGTAATGAATTCCAGCCCAACGAGATTACTTTTCTGCAGGTCTGGATAATGGCAAGAGTCCCTATATAGGTACTTGATTATTATAGAGGAGTAGGGGATCATGGGACCGAGCTTAGGCATGTGATGTTACCAGCTGTTTTGTTTTGTTTTGTTGTAATCTATATTGTATTTTATTTTATTGTTGGATAACATTTCCTGGCTATTGTCTTAGAACATTAGACATGTTGCAACATTATCTATATAACTGTTGGTTATCTTTACTGCAGTTGTATATTTTCCATTTGTATAATTTATTTCTTTTGATGTTGTTGTATTCTTTCTACTTATCTTATTCTGCTGCACCACACTTTGACATATGAGGGCATAGTTTCCCCATTATCAGACATGGGCCATCGCTGCTAGACAGCAGCCTCTGGCATTTGGGGAAATACTCTTGAGGTCACGTGGTGAACTGGGTTCGGGGCTCCCATTGAGTGGCACCCGGAACCGGAAAATACAAAGTGAAAACTCCGTGTATGTTATTCTATTTGGGAAGAAAATAAAAAAAAATTAGTATACACCGTGTACCCTATGTACACTCCGTGTACCCTATGTACACTCGGTTGAGTCTCTTCTCGTGTCACAGACCGTGTGGGCGGGGACACGGGGAAGAAAATGATTGGGATGAACACGTCATGTACCATATGTACACACCATATCGTGTTGACCTGGAGACCGCATGTGTAACTAACAATATGGAAAGAGGAGATCTTAGGACATACATTCCATGTCCATTATGGAAAAATCCATGTAGTCTTACCTGGGATCCGGCCGTGTAACTAACAACATGAGTCGGTGTAATCCTTTTGTGTACACGTCGTTCCCATCTGGAACATGCCGTGTAGTTGATGTCGTGTATCCGGTCATGTAACTGACAACACGGGTCAACAAACCTCATATAGAACATGTCGTGTACCTATGAGACATGCCGTGAAGTCGTGACCAGTGAAGGACTTTGTGGAATTAGCCGTGTGGCTGGGAAACGGGGTAGTCGACATGCCTTGTGCCGGTGTAACACATTGTGTAGTTCAAGCCGAGTATTCAGACGTGTCACAAACAACACGGGCAGTTGGAAAATTACTCCATACATGTCGTGTAGCTTATATAAATGCTGTGTAGTTTTGTTAAATGGGAGTTATGTGGCTTGGTTGTGTGGAAGGACCCAGGCAGGGGAAGAGATGTCTGGTACATGTCGTGTAGATAGTATACAAGCCGTGTAGTCTTGTTTCGAAAATCTTGAATGTCTTCTTCCTTCTGTTCCCCTTTTGGTTCCTTCATTTTCAGACTATGATAATCATGATCTAAGGTGTGTGTTTGACCTTATAGTGTCATGCCATCGAGACGTTCTCGGGTTGTTCTCCAGGAGAGTGGAAACGAGTATACTCCAGTAATGGTGGGCCATAGGCTACCAGTGGATCCTCCAGCAGAGCCAGATGAGGCGCCAACCATTATCCCTGACATAAGCGCAGAGGCACAGTTCTGTGAAGGCTTTATTCGGATCATGCAGACCATTCAGGGAGCACCACCGGCTGCCATATCTATGGGAGAGCTGACTCGTATCTTCTAGCAGCAGCATTAGCATATGTTCTTAGGGGATGGTAGACCACAAGCTGTGGAGTCTTGGCTGGATTCTATTCTGACTATTTTCGAGCATCTTGAGATGCCTCCATGGTGGAGGGTCAAGCTCGTGACTTATATGCTACGCGATTCTGTCAAGTGGTGTGGGATGTTACCACAATGTCAGAGCATCACAGAGACATGGAATTCGAGGATTTCCAGAGATCCTTATATGACTTCTTCTTCCTAGAGACGCTAAAGGAAAATCGAGCTCAAGAGTTCATGATCCTAGAGTAGGGCACTATGTCAGTGATAGACTATTCGGCTTGTTTCACCGAGCCTCAGCGTATTTCACCCGTTCTAGTGGGCGATGATACACTGAGAGCCAGGTGCTTTGAGGATGTTCTTCATTATGAAATCCGTGCACTGGTGACTATTTTCAGGTTTCCTATTGTACATGCTACTGTAAACCAGGCACTTATTACAGAGAGGAATCTATGGGAAGCTTGTGGTGTTGTCCATGGTGGTTCATCACCAGTTTCTGGTACTATTTATACTGGTTATTGGAAGAGATAGATGGACTTATCTCAGGGTTGAAATGCCAGCCAGAAGAATGTTTTAGGTGGCCAGGTCATGTGCTACCAGGGTGGTAAGGAGGGGAACAAGATACCTCAGTGTCCACGAGACCCAGTGGAGAGCCTTGGGCTCAATGTTTCTTCTTCTGATGCTGTTATGATTCTAGAAACTTCGTTGGGAACTAATAAATCTAGTGTGTGTCAGTTCAAGGACTGACCCCTTGAGGTTGGAGGGTGTCACATCCTTTGGGACCTCTATGTCTTAGAGATGACAATCTATGATTTCATTCTAGGGATGGACTGGTTGGTTCCCTTTCGAGACTTTGTGGATTGCTCTCATCACAGGGCACGTTTCACGTCACCAGAGGGCATAGAGTTTCATTACAAAGGACAATGGGATGTTTAGGCGAGTCGAGCTGGACTAGAGCATCATGGGAGAGGTGGTATCATAACCCATATTGCGAGCTTATATCTGTACGACCTGGTGACTTGTCAGAAGGATTTCCCTCTAGTGGTTGATCGTCTCATGGATGTCTTCCCGGACGACATTTCATGTCTTCCTCCAAAGCGTGAGATGGATTTCTCGATTGAGCTTGTGCCAGGAGCAGCATCGGTGTCCATTCCTCTTTATAAGATGGCTACACCAGAGTTGTAGGAGCTCAAGAGACAGTTAGAGGAGTTTAAGGAAAAGGGTTTTATCTGACCCAGTACTTCTCCTTGGGTTCTCTGGTCCTGTTTGCGAAGAAGGTGGATGTTACCCTTAGACTCTGTGTGGATTATCAGAAGTTTAACTAGTTGATGATTAAGAAACGATATCCCCTGACAAGGATTAATGATCTTTTTGATCAATTTCTAGGAGCACGAGTGTTCTCAAAGATTGACTTTAGATCAGGATATCATCATCTGTGTATTAGACTATCTGATGTACCACTCACAGCTTTTAGGAGTAGGTATGGTCTATACTATTATACGGTTATTCCGTTCGGACTAACGAATGCACCAGTAGTTTTCATGGCTCTGATGAATCATGTGTTCCATCCCTATCTAGATTCTATTGTGGTCGTATTCATGGATGATATCTTGGTGTACTCTCAAACTCGACACAACCATGCCACCCATCTTGAGATCATACTATGTACACTGAGAGAGCATCAGCTATATGCTAAACTCTCAAAATTCCACTTTTGGATGGACCCGATTAACTTCCTAGGTCATATCATCTCAGAGGAAGGAGTTGCAATAGTCCTAGAGAAGATGAGAGTTATAGTTTCCTGGGAGAAACCAAAGAACGTGTTTGAAATACGGAGTTTCATGGGGAAGGCTGTTTACTACAGATGCTTTATACAAGACTTCTCCTGCTTAGAAGTACCGTTGACGGGTTTGACTAAGAAGGGTGTGATGTTCGTTTGGTCAGTTGCTTACGAGACAACCTTCTAGGAGCTGAAGGGAAATTTGACATCAGCAACGATCCAGATACTCCCAGAGTAGGGGAAGAGCTATACAGTTTACTATGATGCATCAGGTATTGGGCTAGGAGTTGTGTTGATGCAGGGTGATCGAGTTGTTGCGTACAGGTCTTGGCAGTTGAGGCCACATATGAGGAATTACATGATGCATGATCTCAAGCTGGATGCAGTTGTTCATGTATTGCGTTGTTGAAGACATTATCTCCTGGTAGAACATTTTGTGGTGTTCACAGACCACAAAAGTTGGTTGAATACCTTTAGTCCGTTGATTTTTAGCTTGCCTATACACCTGGTAAGGATAATGCAGTAGCTGATGCACTAAGGAGGAAGACTCAGATACAGGCAGTGCAGGAGGCCAGTGGTGAGTGGCAGCTGATGGCTCTGTTCTTTGACATTCATTTGGAGGAGCACGATAGTCAGGGGTAGACCTATCTTTCATCTTTAGCTGGTAATTCTACCATCCTACATAGAGTGAGGATAAGACAACAATCTGATTCAGAAGGCCTAGTTCTACGGGAGTCGGTGGCTAGTGAGGACCCTCCTACTGGGTGGATGATAGGAGATGATGAAGTTTTTCGTTTCCATGGACTTGTGTGGGTTCCAGCGGATTTACGTGAGGAGATGATGCAGGAGTTTCATGCATCAGCTTGTGAAGTTCATCTCGGGTTTACCAAGATGTACTGAGAATTTAGACGTCAGTACTGGTGGCTGGGTATGAAGAGAGAAATAGTTGGGTTTGTTACGAGATGTTCCACCTATCAACAGGTGAAGGTGGAGCATCAAAGGCCAGACGGATTATTACAACGGTTACCCATTCCGTCATAGAAATGGTTTGGTGTTGGGATGGACTTCATGACTGGGTTTCCGAGCTCACCATGCGGAAATGATGCCGTGTGGGTTGTTGTGGATAGACTCACAAATGTAGATCACTTTTTCCAATCATGGAGACCATCGGAGTTGAAGAGATCAAGAAATTGTATATCTGAGAGGTCATAAATATTCATGGGGTCCCTAATTCTATCATTTCAGATAGGGACTCCCATTTTACTTCTTGTCTCTGGAAGAGTTTTCACAGGGCACTAGGTACACATGTGCTTCTTAGCACAGCGTACCACACTCAGATTGATGGCCAGTTAGAGTGTATGATATAGATTCTTGAGGACATGTTGTGTGCATGAATACTAGACGTTGGAGGATCTGGGGTGAATCATATACCCCTAGTCGATATTTCCTAAAAGAATAGTTTACAGACAACTACTGAGATGGAACCTGACGAGGATTTATATGGTAGGCCATGCCAATCACCTTTGTGCTAGTTAGAGGCACGTGAGGCATTTTACTGGGACCACGTCTCATGCAAGAGACTTCGGAGTAGGTCTAGTTGATTAAGAAACTGATGGCTACTGTACAGTCTCATCAGAAATCTTATATTGATCGCCGCAAACGACCCTTGGAGTTCGTAGTTGGGGATTAGGTTTTCTTATGTGCTTCACCGAGGTTGGGGCACAGGTGGATTGGGAGACAGGGTAAACTCTCACCAATGTATGTAGGGCCATTTGAGATTCTGGAGAGAGTCAGACTGGTTGCCTATCGGTTACAGTTACCATAGAGGTACCGAGTCATGCACAACGTATTCCATGTATCTCAGTTGCGTCGCTATCATTCAGACCCGTCTCATGTCTTTCAGCCCGAGGAGGTTGAGCTTCAGTTAGATGCATCCTTTGAGGAGATTCCGATTTTTATCGTTGATAGGAGCACATTGGTTCTCCGAGGCTACTCAGTTCCTCTTGTACGGGTGATATGGAAGCATGGCCGAGTGCAGGATGAAACCTGAGAGTAGGAGACCAACATACGTGCTCAGTGGCTGATGTTGTTCACTGTTATATCTTCACCAACCTTGGATGGGAAATTCGGGGATGAGTTTCTTTAAGGGGGAATGTTTGTAAGAACCTGTTTCTTTGTTTTGAGTTAAGGGTTTCTTTTTTCTCTTTTACTTAATTTTTTTTGAGAAAATAAGGAAATTGGGAAAAATCCTAAGTTTTGAGACTACACACCGTGTTAATTTCCAAATGCCGTGTACTTTTGGCTGTGTGGGATGAGTACACAGGGTGTGTTGCCATGTCGGTGATGAAAGGTGTAAGAACCGACTACAAGGCGTGTATTGGGTATTTACACATTTTGTAGTCAGCCGGCATGAAAATAGTAAGGTTGTGGCCAGCTGGGCAACTGTACACGCTATCTATAGAGGCATACACGCCATGTACTCATGTCGATGGATGAATAGATGTTCGTTGCTGCCAGAGTAATAATTAAATGAGGGAAGTACATGCCGTGTAATCAAAATAACAAGCTGTGTACTTTGTTTTTTCGCATATAATGGGCAGTAGCCAACCCCGTTCACAGGATTGGCTTAGAACCGGATGGGAGCTCAGGAGAGTATGACCGAACCTTCGTGGATCTCCAGATCGAGCGTTGGGAATCCATTTTCGCTTCCATTGATTACGTTAGAACCACACGGGTAAGCCCTCACATCTCCTTGCGTAGTTCTCGACAATTCTTCCTCTAATGGAAGTTAATTGAGATTGAACGGGTTTTCTTCTACGTCATATCTACGTCGTTCATGGGCGTTTCTGGAAGCGACGTTTGATTATAATGATTACTGGCGTTTAAGGTAGGTGGCTTGTTGTTTAATTTCCCAATTGTTGTGTGTTTTTTGTACCATTTTGATACGCACCCATGAATGGGTTGTCGTATGGGTGAGATCGGGTTGAATTAAATACCTAGAATTGTATAGGTAATTAAATGTGATAATAAACTATTTTTTGGGATCATTTCTTGGATCCAGGACCACCCCGCGGGTGCGTTCCTCTGTTTAGCCATTTGTTCATGATACTTGAGGGTATTCCTTGATTATTTTGTTCATTACATTTTCCTTGAGTGGAATTTTATGTGTATTTCTTGTCTATTTATTGGGCATGGCCCGGTTACTTGTTTAGCTTGAGGGCAGTGTTGTACTTAGTCTAAGGGAAGTGCATCTTTTATCATGAGAGCAACTTCTTCCATGCCTATGGGCAATAGACTTTGTGTCTGAGGATGATACTTTGTACGCCTGAGGGAAATATCTGTTATGCATGTGGGAAATTACCTGTGGGTAACGTTTATGATTACCCGACGGTAAGGGTTTGCGTTTCTGAGGACACTGATGGTTTATATAGAAATTCACTGTGGTGGTTTCTTAAAAAATAAATAATGAAATGAATGTTAAAATGGAAGTAACTGGTAATGTTAATTACTTTTGGGTACTTCTTAGTTTATTGAATTTAATTTCGTACACTATTGTTTCATGTTTACACACAGTTGAGAACGGGCCTTTGGTGGGTGCCTACTGATATTATTTCTCACACCCTGTTTGGGTCTTTCTTTTCGGCCCAAATACATTAAATTTCTTCAGGGGTGGATAACAAAAACGGTCCCTATATAGGTACTTGATTACTTCTGAGGATTAGGGGAGCATGGGATCGGGAATAGACTGGAGATGCTACCGACTGTTTTGGTTTGTTTTGTTGTACTCTGTATTGTATTGTTCTGTATTGTTGTGTAACATGTCCTAACTGTTTTCTTAGAAAATGAGATATGTTTCATCATTATCTATATAATTGTTGGGCATCTTTTACTGCATATGTTTTTTTTCCATTTGTAGGGTTTATTTCCTCCGCTATTTATATATGCTTTCTATTTATTTTATTCTGGTGTGCTACACCTTGACAAATGAGGGCATAGTTTCCCCAGTATCAGACCTGGGCCCTCACTACTAGTCGGAAACCTCTGGCATTTGGGGAAATGGGATTGAGGTCACGTGGTGAACCGGGTTGGGGGCATATATTGAGTGGCACCCGGAACTGGGACGTTACATGTATAACCCATTTTAAGTAGATTAATATTTTAATATATTATAATACTCATAGAATATGGTTAATATAAATAAATCCATTAAAATTCATACATGATTATTTTTCTTTTTAATCCATATTTTTTTTACTAACCACTATGAGCATTTCATAAACATAAATTTTGTAATACATTTTTTTATTTATGTCTCATGAAAGTAATTTAAAAAATTCCTTGTGGAATATACATTTACCATTCATGATTGGATATGTAATATACCTTCTAGTTCTATTTAAATGGGATTTTCTATTGTCTAATGTAAAAAAATAATATTTCTATATTAAATATAATTTAATTTAATTTTTATGATTAATAAAATATCATCAATGGAACGAAATGAATAAAAATTTGGAATTATAATATAAATGATTTAAAAAATTACTTATGCTTTATAATTAACCATATGTGTCATGAGACATAATAATTCATTTATATCATATTATAACAATATTATTAAACAATGTTTAGATCATATCTATATTTGTTTCTCAGCCACTGTATAGGAACATAGTAAGTAATCAAGGGAATTTTACCATCTCTAATAAAACAGATTAATATTCTGGATAAAAAAATTATTAACATTGAATATAATCATTTAAAATCATTAATAAATTCATTTCATATGTATTAAAACATATTTTAGATATGCATTTATTGTAGGATTCATTGTGTAATTAACCATCACAAAAAAAATATTAATAATAAGGTGAATTTTTTTTAAAAAAACAATATTTTATAATATTGGATGATTATGGTATAAATACACTAATATAATGAAATAATTTCAATAGTGAGATCATTTTTTATATCTTATGACTTAGTTTTATCATGGTTTAAAACATTATGTCTAAAAAATGGTCCATAATATATAATCTGTAAATATTGACTCAATAATTGGAAAACATATTCTAAAATTAAATTTGAATAATTGGTAAAATTCAATATTCATTATAATTAACAAAATGCATTGATAAATAAATTTTTAAAAAATTATCTTTATAATAGAAAACACAATTTTATAAAAAAAATATTGTAGAATGATGATACCTAAATAATTATTTGATGTATGGTTAATAACATTAGAATTGTGTACAAATATACCCAAATATGAGACATAGTGTTTCCTTTAATGTACTATATTTAATATGTATGATTTATTATTTTGCAAATGAAATGAATTTTTTACTATTCACATTAAAATTAATCCTTTTAGAAATATAAACAAAAATAACACTAAGATAATTTTTAAATTTATAAAAATATAATGTCTATTTTCTAATATAATAGTTATGTATGTGTAAAAGTAAAATAAAATATACATGATGAAAATGAAATAATAAAATTTTTTGTGAAATTATTTTTGAACAATAAAATATCATTATCATCATTTGTCACCGAATAACCAAAATTAATTAAATTTTTATTAATAATATTTTAAATAATATTTTAATTTCAATAGAATCATTAATCAATAATGATGAATTAAATCTCTTATGATAATAATAAATTGTCAATAAAAAAATTTATATGAAAAAATATATATTACACCCAGAAAAGATTTTATATTTATTTCTAACCAGTTGATAATAATTGTCTGGTTGTTTGTTCATTTTATTTTGTGAAACAATTCTATAAATATTGCGTAATATTATTTTTATAATTCAAAGCCTCTAAATATTAAACTATAATATCATATTCATTTTCAAATATTATGATTTTTATAGCACATAACTAATACATTACGGTATGTTAAGTGTTTACCATAAACTATCAAGCATAATTTTATTTAATTATATGTATATCAAAATCATGATCTGTTAAATTAAAAAAATTGTAAAAAATATAATATATCTTTAAAATATATATCATAATCGAATGAAATTCCAATGATTGGAATAAATTATAAATTCAATGATTTGTCATATAATCATGATAGATAATATTTCATTTTGAAAATAAATTTAACGTATTTTTTAATACTATGAAACACATCAATTTTTTAATTTTACTTAAAACATGTGTTTATCATTTGAGATTTATATCTCTAAAATAGTTTTTAAAAATATATATTAATGGTTGAGTTATTAAACTTAGTTGATTTATCTATATATTTCATGAGTAGAGGAATTAAATTAACATCGATATAGAGATCATGTGAAAATATAAATACTAAATTTGTTTCATCTCATAATGACAATTTATTATATTGGTTATTTATTAGTAGTATTTATTTCAATCTAATCTATCACTCTATAATATGAATTTTCAAGATGAATTTTCAATTCTATAAAAACTAAAAAAACATGGTTGTTATAAAAAAATAAGATAATATCCGACATAAATAATTACTAAATTAATTATTGAAATATCAACAAATGTTACCCAAAGATCAATCACAACCATTCCATAAATTACTAACTTTTTAACTCTTCCAAATAAGCATTACCAAATATAATACCCAAAAATAGGAATTATTTGAGGACATACTATGTTGAGATCATGTAAATATTTATCTCCAAATAAATTTCGTCACATACAAAAAACTTGTACGCCATAATCATATAATATCCTAAATATGACAATATTTTTTAATGAGTAACCTAAATCACTATAATGCCACATTAAAATCATATATTATTCAAAATGATAATTAACCCTTTATTACATAATTAAAATTAATATTTACATTTAACATAGTCATCTATTTTTCACAAAATAGAAAATTTTTGAAAAAAAAAACCTTAATAAAATATCATTGATTCGATTTTCAATCAAATTGTTATATATGTGATATAATATATGTGTTCAAAATATTGTAACCATTTTACCCCAATTATCCATAATAACCTCTACTTAAAAGACCATATTAACAAAAAAAAATACCCACAACAATGAACTTATATCCACCAAATGTAACATAATATTTACTCAAAAAACCGTTTCACTACAACATATGTTACAATTAATTATTTTGTATACATCCATCATTTATTTAATAATAATAAATGTTGAATGAAAACAACAACAACAATGTGGTATCTTTGATTTATTCTTATGATTATACATTTAATTATTTTGTAATTATATTATCTAAATATAATAATATACCCTCATACAAATCCTTATATCAAAAATTTTATATAAATATTTTATCTAATATGAAATATAACACAATGAAGAATTATTTGGATTTTAATAAGAATACTACTATCATTAAAATTTTAAGTATATTTTTTCTTTGGAACATTATTGAATTATAGAACAGTCATATATATCATACCCTTATAAAAAACATAAACTTGCATTCAATGAACATTATCCTCAATAGAAATATTCATAACATAAATGAATTATTTGATTCAAAACACGTTCACTCATTAATATGGATCCCCATTGTGGATGGATAGATCATGATATAGTTCCTACACATCCTCAAGTCCAATGAATTTTTTAGAACATCATATTTTTACAAAAATATATTAAAGGTATATAAAAAAATACATTTATTTTTCCAATTTTAATATCATGAAATCCCATATGTTAATTTATTTCTACATAATAATCATTTAGTTGAAATATTTATTATTCATACTCATGAAATAAATTTCATTTCCCAAATATTTTCATAAAACATATCATAATACAAATTAATGGATAATATCATAATACTTTTTGTTTATTATAAATCACGGGTCCTTGTGAAATCATTTTATTGACAAACATTCCTTTCATAATTAAAAGGGACATAATAATTCCATAAAAGAAAAACATATTAGCTCACCCTATCTAAAAAAAGAATCTATGAGAACTCATTTTATAGAATATAATAGTAATGTATGTACCATAGGAGAATTTCTTCATATCACTCTTATAATCCCTCTTACATGTGACCTAAAAATATTATTACAAACTCAATTAATTCTATCATATATTATTTCGGGAAAAAATTAATTTCCAAATGAATTAGAGAGGTATATCGAGATAAACTGTAATCATGAATAATTTAATAGGTTCCTAATATATATATAACAGAAAAAACATGTATTTAAGTCATTAAAATTCATAAATTACTTTGTTTATTACATGTCTAGAAGCAATTTTCATCATTACGTACAAATTAGGATATAAATTCTACTTCTTTGAAGGGTCATAAAAATTACCCAAAATAAAATAAAATTTTATTTTATTTAGAATAAATATTAATATTTTATACTAATATTGTTATGGAATTAATTTTTTGAAGGGGGAGTTATTCTCCATCCATAATGGTTAAAAAATATCCCATTAGCTATTTTATAAAAAAATTAGAAAATATAAAAAATACTTATTTTAAAATTACCATATTTCATAATAGTTTAAAATTACATCTATTATATATACTAATTCGGGATTTTTTCTTGTATACGGGTCACTAAACTATTGCTCTTTGTCACCCAAAAAATTCATTTCTCCATCCAAACCATAAAAATCAATGTTATCGAGCCCCGATCGGAAATTTCCTCAGCTCTGTACCCACTAAACCCCCTAACCCCTCTCAAAATATTATTCATGAATCTCTCCACTTGCTGAACCCCCTCCTCTAGGTACCACTGCCTTTTTGTGATCTTCCTCCACATGCTCCACCTCCGCCTCCACATGCTCCACCTATATTTTCTCCACTTCCACATCCTTATAGGGGACCAACTACCCTCTTCGCTTATGACTCCATACATCCGTCTCCGCATCATCCTCCTAATCATGAACTATCTGATGTTATTACATGATTTCTCCTAGGGTTCTATCTACGGCTTTTATCCTCCTTACTTATGACTATGTGCATCCACCCCCACGTTCTCCATCCAAACAAGAACCATCTCACGATATTCCATGAATTCTCTTATTGTTCAAGTACCACGTCGCCTCACCTCTTTCATCCCTACCTGAAATACACCACTGAAATCATGTAAAAAATATTATTCTTATATATAGCTATTAATCCTCTCAAGTCAACTCATATCATTATATAGATCCCACATAACAAAGCCGACATTGTGCTCCAGCTGACTAATTTTAAGGATTTCAATAACAATTCATCTATTTCAATCCAATACCATTTCTTCACTATGCATATTTATAAAAATTGAATATAAATTTAATATTTTTATTAATTATTCTACTAATTTTAAGGATGCTCAGTTATCCATTCCATTAGAACCCTTTGACACCCCTACATCTATTACAATGATCCAAACTGTATAACATTTCATTGTTTGCGGCCTCTCCTTCAACTTCACTATGTGAGATTTTGTTTTATTGATTTCTAATTAATTTTGAATTCCCTACAAATTATGCACTCTTATATTCATGGATAAATCCCTTTGATGTTGTAGAAAATTAAACAATTATATTGCATTAACTGAAAATTTCAATAAACTATCCTTTCAACCAATTTTTTTCCATGACTACCAGTCTCTGAATTCCATTTGGAATCATATGTGAACCTTTTCAACATACATTCAACCATACAACTACCATTATAGATTTTACTACATCTCTTTACATTTTTAATTTTATTGTAATTTTTTTTCTCTAAATTACTTATCAATATTTTTGAAATATAACATTTCACTAAAACATTAAAAAATAATTATGATTCTACAAGAACTTATTTCTGATATTTCAACCATGAATTGATAGCAGTTTTAGTAGAGAATACAAAGGAAACATATTAAAATAGGATGTGAGATACATATTAATGATTATATAATTTTATTTTGTTAAATATGATTCATTATACCTATGTATTTATTTATTTTTTTGTATGTTTTATTGGTTTTATTAAATGTTTATTCTCATCATTCTTAATTTATTTTATTTTTTTCGTTTTTATAGATGAATCAATTTAATTTTAATGTGTGGTTTTTATTATAAAATTCTATTTTATATGGATTTATAATGTAATAATGCAATGTTTTCTCTTACAGTTCACGATGGGGTGTGGGGTTGTTAATGTTGGCCTTCCATGGAATCTAGGAGTTGGTATGTCTTTTCTATTTGTTTCCTCCGTATATGTGAAAACACAATGATGAATTAAAATAAAATTATTACCAAAATTACAGAAAATTCCCATAAATGTTTTTCAAACTATCTGGTCAACTTATTGTTTTATAAGACTACATGTCTCCGAAGGTCAATGACAATGAACTGTGGAATGAATCGATATTCATTCCAGAAGACTTATAACATTGAAAAATTCATTGATTATATGTATACTATCAATTTCAATGACAGGATATTCTCTAATGTATATATAATTATTTTCAAAATATATAACATTATATTATTATTATTTTAGATATTCCAAGACTTTTCTTCTACAATTTCCATTAGGAATTGAGCGAACTTTCAGTGGCAACTGTTATGGAAACAACAAAAAACAAGTTTTTATGTACATATTAATCTATAATTGATATTGTTTTGAAAATTGTGAATAATTTTGTGTATTATTTATTTATATCAACATCAATAATTAGAATTATTACTTTTATAACAATAAACTCTAAACTGATTCAATATTTATTCAATCAGATGTCTACCATTGAAAGATTCACTAATTCTATGTAAAGTATAAATTCCACTATATTATTATTCCCCTACTACATACAACTCATCCTTCTTTATGCGAAAGGCATACTGAAATATATATATTCTATATTTTATGTTGAATGTAATATTGTGTATAATCAAGAATTTATATTTTGTTTTCATGATTTATGGATATTAATTGTTTCTGTTTGTTGGGGGGGTTCTCTAGAACCACCAATTTTTCTATAAATTGATTCTTCAGATACAATATTTTCCTATAATCAAACTCTTCCTATCAAGGTTTCTTCAATTTACACAAAAATTAAAAATAATTGATTTAGTATCACTAGATCTCATGTGGTTCCTATAAAATCAACTATAGATGGGATATCTTCAGCTACTAGCATGAATGGAAATCTATCTCTTGATGAATTTTAAAAATCTATGAAAGAATAAAAAATGTAGAAGGAATTTTCTGAGAACGTGATGAAAATTATAGTTGTATGTATTCCATTTTCAATCATTATGTGATCTTTGAGTAAAAAATATAATTCATTTTTTATATGTATGCTATGCCCTATATTAGGTGTTGAATGATTTCAACTATATTTTTTGATGCTATTGATCTCTCTTGGGGAACATTTTTTAATGTACTCTCTTCTGTTTTTTTAACCATTGAAAAAAGTATTCTCATTATCCTCCTTGTAGTTTAAGAGGTTAGGCTTAAATTGAGAATAAGATGGTAGCCAGTAGCATGGTAGTAAAACACCATCTTCTTATAGCACACTACATCCTAATGTTTCAATAGTTACACACACAATAGAATTTCTTGATGGTTCAATGAAAAAAATTTCATCTCCATCTACTATTTCCATATGAACTCCTCAACGTAGCATGTATTCTTATCCCAGTCATAGAAACATGCACAATGCTGAAGGTATAAAACATGCTTAGTGTCATTTTGAAACAGAATTTGAGAATGAGTTTCTTATTTATGCATGTAATAATAATAAAAATATAGATTCTATATGGAATCATAATAAAATATTTACACTTAATTATTAATTTATTCTTTTACTAATTTCTTTTCCTCTACAGGGTCATGTTTCTCAGGTTCCATTCAGTAGAAACATTTATCATGTTTAAACCATTAAATTTTTTCTAACCCACTATCTTTTATGTCTATTATTGTAGTACAATATGTTTATTAATATTTATGTATTATATTTTAATTGTCTTTATTAACATTTTTGTCTTATGAATTTTTTCCATGGGGTCAATGCATGACATCCTCAATACCAATAATACGGTTTATGAAGAACCAGCTGGACATGTTCTTGATTGGATGCAGAGGGTGATAATTGTAGCTGATTATTGTTGTTTATGATGTAAGTGATTTAGAGTATTTTCCTGAAAAATATCAACAATATATTTTAGCAACAGACTCTATCAGGTGATTCCTAGAAAACATTCTGTTATTTTTAATAATCCTTGACTACAACCACCACCGTTATTCAACTCCTCGCTTTCTACCCTTCTCTCTAACCTTAATGTGGTCATTTTATGAAATTTACTTTGAATCAAAATCCCACTGTTTTATTTGAATCATTTTATGTAAGGTGAGTATTATAGGTCTCACCACTCCCCACTTTTTATGTACAAGTAATCTGCTATCACGGTATCATGAAAATATTACCATTCCCCCTAAACACTCTCTTATATATTCTATATTCTTGGTAATAAACGGTAACATTTAGTTTCCAAACAGATCTTATTAGTAGTCATTTATTGTGCTCACCTTTGGTGGTGCAATTTTTTAAGAAAAAATATGTGTATCCCTATTTCATATAATTATTCACGTATTAAATGTATTATTCATTCATATTAATGTTTGTTTATATTGGTATATTGTTTTGGATGTAATATTAATCTATATGTGGTACATATATTGATGTGGCATAAATATTGAAGGTGATATGGGTATTTACATGTGCAATAAAATTGATATACATTTTTTTCTGAACTCAATCTGCTGAGTTGAAGGAACACTATGAATTTATGTGTTAATAAAAATTATATTTGGTATTGTAGTCCCTTTAAATTTAATTTAATTTGACAATTTTTATAATTACTTTTAATTGGACTCCATATTGTAAGATCATATTTACTGAACCTACCTGATTAGATATATCATTCAACCTTTGATCACTACACCAGCCTCCACAGTCCCAGAAACCTGAGAGCTGGTTAAGTCCAAGAACAGTTTCTCCATCACTATTGTTATATTTTAGTTCATATAAAAACCAAAATGATCACTTATGAGCTCATGAAACTTCTTTTTTTTCATTTTCAACTGTTACTGATTGAATTAGGGAATGGTATCAAAACATGGTATATAACTTATTAATTGTTCATGTTGGGTATTTGGGTTATAGCGTATTATAAATATATTCCTCATTTCATAAGCATGAACATTGTATCTTTGATTAAGAGTGTTCCTTTCAAAATTTATTATATTAATCCATGGTTTATTTCATGTATTCAATGTGATAGGTTTTACAATAGCTGGATTTTTGAGATATACTCTGCATTATGCAATAGAGAAACATATAGGGATTTCATGATAAGTGGATAATTTTCTTTTCACATAGTTATTATTTTCTTATAAATTTACTATATATCACTTTTGAAACTTGTATTTGAAAATTTTATCATGTACTATGTGGTGTTTTTTAATATGACCAGTTGATATTTTTTTAGATCATTAAAAAATGTATTTTATGCTTAATGGAGGACCCTAAAATTAATTGGTACACAATTTAATTAGTAACTGCAACATTCTTCTGCATTTAATGTAAGGACTACATTTATATTATTTATATACCACATTGTAATATTACTCTAGATTTTTATTCATATGATTGTCAAATATCAATTCATTTAATACTATATTCCTTATCATATGATCTAATTGCAATTTATGTCTGTCCTATGTATCATAGTATAGTGAAGTAACTAAATAATTGTTGCAGTTCTGCTAACATTATATTATTATATACAATTCAATTATCTCTTCAATGCAGAACTGGAAGTGACCTATGCCTTCAATCTAGAATGTACTTACAATTTTCTTGTCTTACTACAAAATATTTCTCTTCTATGATGTTCATTGTATTTTAATAAAACAAGGCCCCATAATTTATGTAAATTTGTTATTTTTTTAGAACTACATGAACCGAAGCACTAGAAACATCAGGTTTACCTATATTAATATTCTTTCTTTAATGTTATTACATTAATTTATTTAAAATATTCACTATATATATACTTTATCTGCAATAAAACTGACATCATGTAAATAACACCATATAATGGTGACTAAAATACCACAATTACTTATAGATTGTATTTATACTGTTTAAAAAAGAAAATTTTGTGGCTTATAATCATTTCAATTTCATTTTTGCAATAAATAGATGAACACAATCATTGCATGTATTATAGAAACAATAGATTTATCAGATTTATTTGAACACCATGTTTCACTGGTAATGGTTTGTAAACTTTTCATTTGATGAAATTTTACACCCTATCTTTCAATCCTATGTTCGGTGAACATTAAAAATAAAGAACATTTAATTTTATTTGATATAAAATGATGTTGAACAATGTTAGGATTTATCATCTTCTTTGGAAATGTTCTATTCAATTTTTAGGATATATCAAATATTGTTCCACCAACATGTGATAAAGATGTTTTTCATTGGTAGGATGTATAAAAAATGTGACATAAATATTACAAGTAATCTACCTCATCATTTTAATCTATCTATTTCTTCTATGTACAAATAAAAGTTTTATACCTGTATATGAATGTTTCTTTTTTTAAACTTTATAAAGAATCCATCTACATTTACTATAGAAAAAAATCAATATTAGACAACTTTATTACTAGGAAATGTTTTTTTTTTGTTTTTTACTGTATTGAATACTATGCATTTCCATATCATTCACATAAATTACTACTAAAATATTATTTTTAAACGTTACATTGGATTTTAATATTTAAAAATTTATTACTATTTATTAATCTGTATAAATTAATTTTCATCTGATGTGTTTATTTTTTGGACAATGAATCTAAAGAGATGTTGCAACAACTCTTTGTTCATGGAACACTTATTAAAAATCACATAGCTGAAAACTACAACAAACATGTAGTTCATAGAATATTGATTAATTATAGATTGGGTTTTGACATTTTTTACCCAAATTAATCCACTTCCGACAGTGGCAAATATGTATGACTTGTATGCATTTTGAAATAATATTCAAAATTCATCTAAAAATAGAAACTTCTTTTCTTATATTTGTATAACGTTAAAATGTCATTTGGTTTTATCCATATTTTCCCCTTCTATTCTAAAATTATGTACCAATACCATCAGATAACAAATTAATAACCATTACTATCACTTGGTAATTTTTACAAATATCAGTCTATTATCAAAGAAAAACCATTTATTTAATATGTTGTGTCTATGAACTGGTGATGACTAGTTGAATATAAGGTTAATATTTTTAATATAATATTAGAAAAATTACATAGAACACTCATTAGGAGGGAAAATATATTTAAGCAATTAATTTTATTAAAATATGTATTTAATAAAAATCACATTACCATGACATCGTCTCATAATGTACATAGTTTTAATATATTTTAATAAAAATTTATTTATTTATTTATTTTGTTAATAAATATTTATTTAGGTTAAATAAATTATTTGTATCCATTAATTTCATGTGTTACATGTCTTATGTAGTTACTATGTTCATGTAGATGGTTGTCCACACATAAGCATAAGTGATTTTATCATTTTACATGGGTTTTTAGAATGATTTTTAAATCATTAAAATAACATTTTATTATATTTAAGATACATTTATTTTCATATCATCCCTTTTAAAGAATATTTCATGGTAGTGTATGAAGATATAAACATTAAAACATCCAGTTTAATGTTACACCTTCATATTGGATAAACGTCATGTTAATTATACCATAAGATATTGAGGATTTCATATTGGTTATGATATAACCTCTAGTACATGGGGAGGATGGTTGGTAAGGTATTACAAATAGTATTTTTGATCTATATGGATATATTAGTGTTAGAAAGGGACTGTATGTGTGCCCTTTTTAAGTGATGTGGGTTGTGATTATCCAAATACATGATATATACAAAGAATTTGTTTGTATGATGTAAAATAGATAAAATTGTTCCATATATTTTTTTTGGGAATTTAGGGTATAAATTTATTTAACCTGTAGTTTTAAGATAAATATTTATGTAATTTTATACCATATAATGGAGTTTTACCCCTTCGTTAGCCATGTTTTACCTTAATTGATATAACCTAATTTATTTTCTTGATAGATCATAAACGAAAATTAAATACTACAAAATGAATATTCTAGAATAAATCATGATTGGGTAAAAAATAATCATCAATATGAGTAAATATAAAATGTTAATGATTTCAAAATATTTCAATAAGAATCTTTAAACATTAAATATCATTTAATGTAAATTTATTTATTATTATATAAATTATCCTAACTAGAAGGAAGACAACAATGGATGTTGAATATAAATATTTTTAAATGGGTTTAACCAATATAATTATAAAAATAATTTGTGTAAAAAATATTTCATTCAAATCATAATAATTTTAATGTTTTAAGAATCATTGAATTAGTTTTTCAATAGTATATACTTTAGCTCCTTTAGTGTTTCATTAATATTCAATATAATTATTCCACCAAAATAAATCATTTATAAATAAATATATGAATAAAAAATTATTTATTTCCAAAAGGGAAAAAACCATTTATAAAATATTTTTTTACCCATGAAAAATATTAGAGATATTAAAATGAAATGAGTCACAATTTTTAATTATCCATTATATAAAATAATATTATTAAATTATCAATGCAATGTGGATCAAAAAAGAAATATTTTATATTATCAGATATTTATTATTGAAATTTACTAATCCAATGAAATAAATTTATGTTTTGAATTTAATTTTACTCTTTTCACGCATTTTATCATCGTTTATCCCATTTTACCATTTTTTGTGTTGATAAACATGTATCATGGTTACTATTCATTATGAATCAAAATTAAATGGACATTTTTACACAATAAATAAAATATAATTCCATATATTGAACCCATTTTCTATGATTAAAATTACAATGTATGTAAAATTTAAATTTTCTATATAAATTCAAAAAATGTAAAGAATATCCTGATTTTTAAAAATTATTATTTTAAGTATATAAATTATTTTATTAAAAAATCAAATACAATATTGATTGGAAATTAGTTATTTAAATTACAGCGAATAAAATTATAATTATGATACTTCAAAACCATATACAATATTGTTTTATATTAATAAATTACTTATTTTAATGAAATTAAATATCAATTTTCCGAAAGATAACATTTCTCACGGAACACTTCTAATTCAATCTGTTAAAAAAACTACAATAAATCACTAGAAAAAAAATTCAACACTGTGATTTTAAAAATATTATCATTTTGCATTATAAAATATATATGTTTTCTCAGAAATCAATTAAAATATCCACAGAACAGTTGTAGTTAATACCATTGTTGAATAAAATATATTCATAGATAATAAAATGATATTATAACTATTATATAATTAAAATACCATTAAATCAATATTATATAATATTATTTGATATATAATGAACTCATTTTATTATAATCATTTAATAATAATTCAAACATTAATTTAATATTATATAAATATATTTCACGAAAAAATAGATATTTATGAAAATAAATGTTTCACATTTAAATAATGTTATATTTATTTTAGATTGATTGATAATTAATGATTTATTTATTATTTATTTTGTAATGTGAAATGATTATACAAATATATAGTAAAATATTATGTCTGATTCAAACCCACTAGGCCAATGTCTATTTTATAATGTTGATTTTGAAATCATAACATTTTCATTGTATAATTTCAGTCATTTTTGCTCGTTTATGTCTACAATACATGATATCAGACATAATTTCATTTAATAAATATATTATAAATTTATTGGGTGCCACATTATACCCATATTAATGGAAGTGTAACCTCCAAATTTTATTTTTTCTTAGATATAAGGTAAATAAAAAACTAATAGTATCAATTAAATTCAATGGAAAAAAATATAAGTATGTAAAAAAAATACATTTAATCTACATCGCTAAAATTTCCATCTAAATGTAACATTAATGTATCACCAAAAACTATAAAACTATTCAATTAATAAATATTACATTAGTCATTTTTTATAATAATGAGCCTTGTAATTAGGAAAGTGTTTATAAAAGAATAATACAGTTGTTTTTGTCATAATTCTTGATATATTTACGTTCCTCATTCTAGAGATAAGGTATTATATGACCAAATTTATAGAGAATGTGAAAGAATAATCTATGTTTATTTGTTTCTATTCTATTTGAAAAATATAAATTTTCTAATTGCTTCAAAAAGTTTCAACATAAATTTCATATCTAAATAAATGTACTAGATATTTAGGATGATTTATTCATTCAGAAAGAAGTAAAATTTACTTTTAGGATAATATACAGAAGAGTATGATATGTTATTTATCTTGTTTTTATCAAATAACAAAACGCACAGATTGTCCATATGATCTATGATAACATCACATATGAATAAATTCTAAATTCAACTAAAATACAACAATAAATAACATCCAAACATAATAATTATTCATTCATACAATATAATCATTCGATACACATAAACAACTCTTAAAAAAATTTAGAACCCACAAAATAAAAATTACATTGTCACATAGTATTTTGGGATCAACATAACATTTTTCTATAAAATAGAATAATCACTGAAATGGTCACATAAAAATTTTATATATCCCAAGAATATAATATCAAAAATATTCAAAGCATTTCAATAATTAAACATCGACTCCATAAATAAATAAATCATATAGTCATATAATCTTCTAATAAAAAATTAAAAATTTATTTCAAAAATAAATAATATTTTTATTAAACATAATAACAAAATGTTCCAAAATTAGTTATATTATTCAAAAATAATAATCTATTAGACCACAACACAATTTTTTATCCCATGGATGTCACCACCCATACTAGACGGGCCTGTGCTAGGAATACCCTAATCCCACCTCTAATAGTTCAAGGGATTGTGACTAGCATGGAGTTGTAATATCTCAAAAAATGGGAGGAATTCTGCTGAGTACTTGTACACAGACTTCTATAAGCCAAAAAAACTGAAATTGAAAACACTATATAAAAATTGAATGCATACCAATAGGATCTCAAAAAAGAGTACGAAAAAAAAATTAATGGAAACTAAATAGAGTAAAACAAAATCCAACAATAATGATTATGAAACACATGTCCAACACAGATGTAAATGTACTAGGGCTAATATCTTAAGTTGCAGGAATAAACATTAGTCTTTATGGTATCACTACTCACTATCTGGTGTTGGTCCACCTATAATTCCATAAAATCATCGATCATCTACACAAGACTTGAAACATGCAGGAAAATACTGTTCATAGGTGAGTATAAAAGTACTCATCAGGACACCCTGAAACCACAAAGGAACAAAAAAAATGAATATGAGAAATTAATACGACCAATGAATCCAATGATTAAATACCACATTGGAATAATGGAAAGCAATACCAAAAAGGAATAACACATAAGAAGTTCACAAAGGAAAGTAAATTCATCTCTACATAGGTTTATACAGGCAGTACATATTACAATAATATATATATATATATAGTTAGGGAACACACCATTCCATCAGGGGTCACATCCAACTACTAGCCAAAAAAAAATTATTCTCAAATAATGGTCATTCAAAGTGAACTCACTCCTCGAGGAATGATATCATTGATAACACTCACAAATTGGTCTTTATCATTTCATCCCTTCCCAAGGAGGATATATTTGTTAATGAATATTATGACACACAAAGAAGGATTCATGCCCAGAACTGATCGAAGGACTCCACAGATCGCACCCAGACTCATAGTGGGTGACCATGTACCCAATATGAACCATCCTACTACATAGGGGATCACACACAGACACACAGTGGGATAAAACTAACCAAAATAAGGATTCCCACTAGATGGGTGATCAATACACTACTCAAGGAGGTTAGTCGATTTCAAATACACCACAAGGTGTGATAGAAGAGTATACTCTAGAATTATGGAGGGATACCACATTCTATATAAAACACATCCTATAGAGGGGATTACTATTAATTTTTGTGAATTTAATAACATATTGAACCATTGATGAAAGGGCCGAGCGAACACACTCAACATATTCTAGTCAAAACTAAAATCTCACAAATTATCTCAAAATGATCATCTTAATGTTAGGGTATCAATTGCGTAATAGATTCATCAATTGGATGATCCATTTAAGAGAAAAAATAATTTTTGGGAAACCACCTTCAATCCAAATGGGGTTAGCAGACCTACCACCAGTGTCGACAGCCCCGATCAGTTTTCATGGTCATTTGATAGACCATAAAGGTCGTGCACGTAGTCATTTCACCTCGTAGTCCACCTTAGTAGTCATTGAACTTCATGTGAGCTCAATATATTGTGACTCTACGTCAACTACCATTGTAGATTTTGGATGCCTCATTCTGATCAACCTATGTATGATCTTGTTATGGGCTCGGCTCTCCTGGCACATCTCACAATCACTCGGCCCGCTCCATATGGGACTTATCCACTCATTCCGCACTTCTTGGGTATTCTTTCTTCATCCCACATCTAACATGGCTCACTGCCACCACTGATCCCTTACCACTCCCACCTTCGTTCCACCATAATTTTCACCGCCTCCACATCCGTTTCATTGTCATTGTCTCATGCGGTCGCTGCGGACCACACTCACCACGTGGTTCTACAATTTCCACTCAAGTGGTATCTCCCATAGACTACTAGGTCTCCTATGATGACCAAAAAATAAAATGGCTACATATTGAATATCATGGGGCCTTGATCTACAGAGGTCCGACCTCGCTTGTCTATTTTCCTCAAATTCATGGGTTTGATCGTGTTTGATACCACCCAGAAATTTCAAGCCAGGAACCATGGGTTTCTAATGGATAAAACGTGATTAATGGAGGAATAAATTCATAGAATGAAATGTATAAAAAATTGTAAAATCATTATAGGCCAATGGCCACGAACAAAGGAATTTGGGTTAGAAAATCGGATTTTATAACCACTGATAACTGCAATCAATTCCATCCAACAAATAGGTTCAACCACAGAGAAATATATAAACATATTTGATCATGTTCATTATGGATTTCATGAACATGTAATTGAAATAATGATAAAAATACCATCCTCAATTCTGATCCCTCACTGATAAAGAACAATCATAGTCTCATTGCCATATGAAACATTCTTCGAATCTGAGGTTCATCGATCGTCAATCTATAATCTATCACTGTTTTTTTGAAGATAGTTCTTCAAAGGTTACATCTTAAATCTATCTATATATTAATTAGTTCAAAAATTAAACATTCAATTATAAAATTAGTATATTTTTATCGAGAATTTTGATGCATAAAAAATAGTTTTTATTAAATTATTTTATTCTCATTACCTCTTGCTATAGATTTTTAACTTACGACTTGTGGTTACTAATATTTAGTCACACCTAGAGTAAAGAATCAATTTTGAACTCAATGTATACCTATGATTTATTATTTAGGAAACATATTTAGTGAGATTCTAATGTTTTTGGGAACCAATATACAAATTATATTAAAATGTTTAATATTTTTCAAAACATAATTCTAGGAACATAGGGCCTCAAAATCCCATGTTTTCTCAGCACTTGGTATAAAAATCAACAAATATAATATCCAAAAATAGCACATGAACAATATGAGATATTACACTCTCCCAATCTTCAGACTTTACGTTCTAGAAATATAAAACAATGGATTCTCAAACAAATGGTGGTGAGGAGTATAATTTTGATACTCCCACTCCCAGGTGCTGTCTTGGAGATTCCTATGCTACCAATAGACACAAAAAAATGTAATTAATAACTCATCAAGGTTTCTATCCTACTGATCCTTGATATTTTCTAGGTACACAAAAATTGTTTTTCCATTCATAATGTCTAGCTCGTCCTAGTTGATGACGTGTGATGGGTCATGAACATACCTCTACAACTGTGTCACATGAAAGTTATTGTGTACCCGGAATCACTATAGTGGTAGAGCTATGTGGTACGCCACAACGCCAACTCTACATAGAATATATAATGGGATGATAAACCATGATGATAGATTCCCACCCTAACCAAATCATTAAAATCCACATTAAGGTGTAACCTAGATGACAAAATGTCCTCCTTCCTCATACTATAAAGGCCTTCACCGCATATTATCATAATTCTTCTAATAGCTCTACATAGTCTTCATCGACACCTGGATGATCTTTAGATTCACTATAGTAGCTCAAACCAACACTTGGCCCAAATGTGCTGACACTCTTGGGTTTGACCAGTAATTTGGTGAGCTTTTGGGTCACCTATACATAGCCTCGAATGGTGACATACCAATGGTGTAGTGGTAGCTATTGTTGTTCGTAATCTCCACTAGTGTTAGGTGATCCGTGAAACAATAGAAAAAGTACAACATGAACACCAATATCATGTTATCCAAAACCTTAATGGTTTTCTCAGTGTAGTCGTCCTTCTATGAGTGAAACACTATGCTCAGGCATATATGGGTCCCAAATAAATTATGTAATCCCTTCTGAAATCCATGATGTAAAGCGATCATCATGATCTAAAATTATCGTTAGTGTTACTATATTAAGTTGAATTTTATCCTCCATGTTGAGTCACACAAAGATCTCTACTGAACACTACTCCTAGATATCTAGAATGTTGGGTGAATTGGTGATTCAATCCACAATAAACTAGATGGCACCATATCCTCTACAAGTATGCAGTAAGACTGTCATAACATCCATATATATATCCCCTCCCACATCCATTATATATTCTCAAGGGGTTGAACGAAACCCATTGTTACTTGTTTATCATCCAGCCACTATTGATAAGTAAGGCATCAAGAGGCAAACTATTAAACTAATTTTTTCATCCCTGGCCAGCAAAAATGATGCTAGAGGTCTTGGTAAATATCCTCAACACATAGATGTACCGAATATGTTGATTAATGAAACTACATTATAAATTCATCATGGAATTCCACGAGTACTACTATGAAACCACATAAAATAATTTCTTTCTCCCAACCTATTGAATCTATCAATAGTATTCCATATAGACGTCTAAGAATGTACGATTTCTCAATAGGTATCCCCATGTCATTCCTCCCTAACCAATTGTAATATAAAATGGTTGAAGACCATCTATTATAGGTATCCATGTCCATCTACATCCACAAAGTATAATTGCAACGAGGCCAACTACATTGAAGCCTCATTTAGAAAATTCCCCTAAATAGTGCATCTTCCACCACGTTCCCCTTCCCAAGAGTATTGAAAATCTGAAAGTCATAGCCTCGATGAACTCTATAAATTTCATCTTCTTCAAGTGATGATCTTTCTAAGAGATGGTCTACTTGAGACTCTTATGATCAGTGTAAATGATAAATCATTCCCTCATTAGGTAGTGTCTCCACTTCTTCAATGTAAAGACTACCACTACAAGCTCAAGATCTTGGGTCACATAGTTCCTCTCATACGACCTCAACTGGAATGAACCATAGCTAATAAATGATTTCCCATTCACCAATACACAAAATATTTTGATACCATATGCAATTCATGACACCACATACTGAATTCCATCCTCTAGTAACATCAGGATTCGAGCACTCTTCAACCTCGGTCTATGCTCACCAAAGAACTGCCGAAGATATTATATCCTCATGAAGGGCTTCCCATTTTATGTCAAATATTTCAGTGGTGTTTCTACTCAGTAGATGACTTGTACAAACATTCAATAGTACCATGCAGTCCATGGAACATCAGCACATTCGTAAAACTCTTGGGTCGCTCCCAATAAAGCACTCTCTCAACATTCACTGGATGCACTCAAACTCCAGCCTATATAAGGACCTTTATAAGAAAATGGAATCCCCAAATCTAGATATGAAACATCAAAAGCTTCACATAATGATGGTTCTATCAAAGTGTTTCAAATACAATCCACAATTGTCTCACATGCTCTTCCACATATGCCATGTACGCATGGATTTCATCAATGGACCCCACCATGAAATTGTCTATGTTGTACTGAATGACCCATTTTTTGAGTCCTATAGAAACTGGTAGATATTTATCCATGACAACCTTCATAATTATATGTTCATTGTAACTATAATGACATCTATGGTCCATATTCATAATATCATCACCTCGTACATGCTATTGTTAATATTATGATTTGAGGTATGCCATTGAGAACCACTACACACCTTTCATCTAATCAAATAGGTCATGAATCCAAGTTAGTGTATACAAACTACTTATGGTCACATGGTTTAGTCTCAGATAATTTAAACATTCCTTAACCTATAGTATGGATTCATGGAAAACAAAACTAGGGCTACCGAGGGTGAAACACTAGGCCTCACTATTCCCATCAAATACAAGTCCTCCAACAATGTCCTTAAATCAGGAATCTCTTCAGGATCCATCCTAGATGTAGAAGTATATATCAGTGTCTTAATATAGTATAGATAAATTTATAAGCCCATTTTCTTATGGAGGTGCAATCCTTGAACATCTTTGAGGATGGCGCCCCCATACATTTCCACCAAAGAAGGAAACAGATGAATAATATCATCTAGTGCACTGAGGGTTATTCTATAAAATTGATGAGTAATTAGATGAACCATCCTATGTTTGAGTCCATAATGCACTACCATTGTTTCATTTTCACCAACAATGAAAAAACTTGTTCCATAACTATAGACTAACCAAACTATACACCGTAAATAGTTAATATAAGCATATACTATGGATTATCAGTCCATACCAAGAGGGACATCATATGGCCTCAACAATACTACCCAGAGATCCCAACTGATTCTATCACTTCAAAGAGTCATGTAACATTTTTATCACCTGTGTGTGATCATAGAATCTCCTCCCATAAGAGCCTATAAAAGTAAGAGGTGTGTCAACGATTCAACCTAAATATTAGAGTATTGAACAAGGTCATGGGAATTATATGAATGACGTGCATCTGTGTCGATAAAAATTAAATCTAAGGTAGATAAGACATGGATCATTCCTCATATCATCCCTAGAGCTGCATAGTCATAAGCCTCCATCTCCTATAGCTAGCATGGTCTCTTCCCACTACCTCAATGATCATGTCATATTACAGCTGTGGGTGGTGAGGGTAATAGGTCGAACCTCCAACCACCTCATACTACGCTTCCTACCCCGCTACCATGTATGTTTACCAGAGGACCACCCTTACCCTATCTCTACCTATCCATCGATGGTCCCTCGACCATATCCTAATTTTCTATATGACAGGTCCGGGAATCTCATACCAGATGTCCCCAATACATGCATGAGTAACACTGTCTGTCCTGGGAAGACTCGTGTCGCCCTGGGAGCCATGTACTACTGATGATGAGTCCTGGGATAATCCCCAGAAGTGGATTACCCACATGGATCCCTATTAATACCATCATCTATCTTTTTGGAGGGTTCATCTATTCTAATCCCAATATTGGATCCCACTACTGGTGTGTTCAATGATAAAAAATTCATCAATATAATAGATCTCTCAAGTATCCCAACATACTTATAAATGACAACGGACACGACCGATTCCTTGATATCCTGGAATATTCAATGTTTGATGTTGAGAGCCTTGATGAAAGGGTCTAGTAACATGTCCAAATAGTATCTTGAAATATGTGTACACTTTACAGAATATTATGCCACAATCATACTTCCCTACGTAGATGTAGATGATCTTATATGTGTAATGATCATAATGTGATGAATAATATTTATCTCTGAAGAGACTATAAATGTCTATCCAAGAGAGGTCTATTTCTTCAGGTGTCTATGTAACAATTATACACAATTTCCTCATGGATCCCTAAATAAAATCCTAGGTAAGGACCACCATCTAGTCGAAATGTATTATCAAAAGGAGGAAAACACTTGTGACATCATCCTACCAGTCCTCAAGCATCTGGGGGTCTGGCTCACCCAATATCCTTGGATGTCAATGGATTTGAAACTCATTCATTTGACATAGCTTATATTCAACCTCACCTAGTACTGTCGGTAGTAGGTGATTTTAAATAGGCGGTGGTATTGATAAAAACACACACAAAGGTGTTAGGTATTATACATTCCCCTATAATGATTCCTATTCACTGGGTGTATCATCCACATTATCATGCATAAGAATAATGGTTGAATGTCTACGTAGAGGAATCCTTGAATAAAATAATTTGTACCATTGGAAATAGTTCATATTTAGAGAGATTCTTCAAGAAGGGCATGAAATAAAGAATAATTTATATAAGTTTCAGGTAGCATTATTTTCCATGAAACCGGTGTTTTCATGTATCTAGTTGAAAAGTAGGTAATCATAATCCTTATATATTGATATGTGATCCACCACTCAAGCACAAAGGTCCTTGGACTAAAAGATGGATCCAAAGAACATAACACTATATCCCCAAACAACCTCACAATATCCCAATCCAAATGTAAAACAGACCACCATTGATACAACTTTGTCATGACCTGTCCTAGAGGGGGTGTTACATGACTACCCCAATTACACATCTAATAGGAAAGTGTAAGGTGACCATCACCATGCAGTAATATCGTATAAAGTGAAGAATTTTCCTAAGTACATGTACACATGCACACAACTCAATGGAACAAAATACAAAAAATGAAAAAATAGTAAGAAAAAAATGCATTAATACCATTAAAATCTCAAATAAAGTAAAAAGATATATGTAATGTAATGTAAATAGGTCCAAATACAAGCCCCCCTCCCCCAGAAAGAGTTTGTAACAAAAGTACTACATGGATGTGATGGTACTGGGACTGCATCTGAAGCCACATGAACACTACTCAGTAAGTCTGATGTCACTAAGCACCTTATGGTACATGTCTACCATGGAATACATCAACAGATTGATCAAAAGCATATGAAACAACACATGAAGACAAAGACTATGTATGGTTTTTTATAACAATACATAGTATGACATTCCAAAACCATGAAAAGAATATCATAATGGAATAGAAAAATGTAGTACCACCATGTAATACCACAATAGAACAAAAAAAGGAATTTAGAGTAAGATCAACATAGGTATTTGTGTACCACAAATATAACAACAATATCTTGACATAATTACAAGAAACATCGTGCTATTGGGCGATCAACACCATGTACCAGACACAATATACATCTAGAAGAATACTCGTTCTAGGATAACTCACTCCTCTAGCCATGATACCATCATAGATACTAAAAAAGAGTTCTTTGTAATTAGGTACTGTACCATAGAATAAAAATTAATTCCACTAGAGGTGATAGAGGATCATACTCTAGTGTCGAGGAGAGATAAAAAAACACTACATGAGACTCGACCTCAAAAGGGGATTAAAATAATGTGATATGGATGTAATTACGTACTGAACCATCAAGAAAATGATCAAGGTAAATCTATTGATATTTCATATTCAAAACAAAAAACTCACTCCTTTTCTCAAAATGACCATCTTAATGTTAGGGTATCAACACCAAAAATGTATTGTTGATTGGATGCTCTGTTTAGAAGATATGATCATATCAGAAAAATAACCCACATGCATAACAGGGAAGGAAGATCTAATGCTAAGGTAGGTCTAACCTACCTCTTTGTTTAACCACTGTAGTTAGTCAACTAACCGTTCAGATTAGTCATGCAGTCACTGTGCCTCATTGCAGCTCTAGATACCATGGCTCGCGGTCGATCATTGTGGTCGACCATGGTCTCTTGAGTCCTGGTTTGTCTGGGTCTGACCCGGGTCTGAGAGAGTTCTTCAATTTATTCTCTCCAAAAGCTCTCTATAGATTCTAGGGATATGTGGGTATCCCTAGAATATGAAAAAAAAATATTTTTAATGGGAATGTCACAACATCAAAAAAAATTATTGAATTATTTTATTCTTGTTATGTCATGTGACAACGTTTTCACAATCAAACTCTACATAATAAAGTAACATCATGCCTAGGGTATATGAGACATTATGAACTAAATAGTTCCCTAGAATATCTGATCTAGGAAACAATTTAATATTCATTCCACATTTTTTAGGAAAAATATGATTTCATGATATTAAAAAGTGTAATATTATTCAAACATTAATTCGGGGAAAACTAGGCCTCTGAATCACACATCATCTTAGGAACTGGTACCAAGTCAATCTATATAATATCTAAAAATTGTAGGTGGGAAATAATAGATGTTAAAATGGACATCTATATGTTGAAACATTTATTCTGTTATATAATATCCATTTTACCCAAGTTAACCATACTTTCCCCAATGTCGATGATCATAATAACCAAAATAGTAATTGATACCTTTTAACTTCAAAAATAAAACATTACATATTTTTTTCTTCAAATAATCATTTCACCAATTTCTTTAATATATGGTGTCATAAACATAAATAAAATCCTTAAAACTCTATAAAAGTCAGTAATCAAATAAAATATAAGAATCAATATGTATTCTATTAAAATTACTATCAATCATAAAATTAATAATACATGATGAGATATAATACTTCAAATATATTCCCATATGAATGAGCATATCCTCTAACATTATTCAACCCTTTCCACTAATACAACTCTAATTATCTGTACCTTAATCCATACATAATTTTAGAATAATGAAATGGGTTTCAAATTCTTGTATATAATAGTTAGTTTCATTTTATAAGTTTAGATAATTATTAAATAATATTACATATTACCCCATTACTACACAATGTGGACACTTAATCTCAATGTAAATTTTTTCCACTATATTAGGAATCATTAAATTAAATTCTTATTTCAATCAAATGATATTATCTTATTTTAGGAAATATCCCCATAGAAAAAGATAGTCATTTCGATAGTTCATACTCTTCATTAGATCCTATTGAAGAAATTTTAACTCATGGGATGAAAAAATAGTAATCGATATAAAATAAGGAATCTCATTAGTAAATTTTGAAAATCATTAATACACATTTGAAATTTTGGTTATTTAAAATAATAAACATCAATATAAAATCTTTTATTTCCTACTCAAAAGAAATTTCAGATCCCAATGTTTTTTTGAATATTCTGATAATAAATCATAATCCTGAGGTTTTTTTAAAAAAAAATGGGTACACATGAAAAAAAATTATTTAAAAACTATAATTCACATCATAAGTGGTTTATTAGAATTCATTGATACATAATGTACATTGATTAACATAAGAAGATAAAATTATTAAATGATTAACAATTTGAATGAAGAAAATATTAATTTATTTACGATTGGAATTAATATTCATATCACTAATACAAGAAATAATATAAATGGAATAACATAATTTATTAATTAAAATATATATTTATTGAATAACAATATCAGTAACCAATAAATTAGATTGTTATATTGGACACATAAATTAATTTTAATGAACAATAACATAAATAATATAAATATAATATTGAATTTATATCATAAAAGCATTTAAAATATTCTATTTAAAACATATATAGAAGCACCTTCAGGGTTCAAATAAAAACAAGGGAAAAAATATTTCTTCCTAAAAAACTCTTAAAATGAACAATTTCCCAAATAAAATATAGATTTAATCTAATTTCATAATAAAAATTAATTTATAATAATTGAAAATTTAAGTTAATGAATATTTTATAATTCATCTAATTTCATATATATTATAAAAATACAACTTTTCCCTTCTTAAAAAGATATAAAAAATTACGACTTTAGAATTCATTAAAATGTATAATTTTAGGACATTGAAAAAGAAAGTAAAATGTTGTATAAAATGAAAATATTAATGATTATAATTATATTAATAACATACATGAATGTTTTTAAAGAACTTTAATATTGGGGAAAATATATCAAAATCCTTAAGTCTTCAAAAATAATGTTTTAATGAATATTAATTTAACTTAAGCCTGAATCAACTTCTATTTACATTAAATCCAAGGAATGAATCATATATTAATTGAATATTTTTTTATAAAAAAATTAGTTTATTCACATTATATTACCCTTTTGTTTTATTTTTTAAGATTTCTTATATTTTACACAATTGATTAAGACCATATCTGATGTTTTGAGGATATATAGTTAAAAATATCAATAAAAACACCAGTTAGTTCACAATGATCCCAAGATTCATTATTAAAATATAATAAGAGTAATTATATTGATATAAATATAATTTTCTGATTATAAACTAAATTTTATAAAAATTCATTAATGGTGGAAATGAAAAATGACTCATATTGCTCCATAGAGTGGGTATTGCACACATTTGCACCAGTGACATATTTATTTACAAATGAATGAAAGGGTAAAAAGGTATGTAAAATATTTTGTTTGTAGAATAAAAGTTATATAATTAATATCCTAAATATTCACTAAATACATCATTATTACAACCCTCAGGAGGTTGTTCTGACATGTGAAACACAACACCTCATGGAGGTGGAAGTACACACCTATATATGAGATATTTTAATATTTCATTGGATGTAATTAGAGTTTTAAAATGGATTCCATTCAAAATAATAATATTTTTTTTATTATATATTATTATATTATTATTTCATAATAGGCAGAACGTTTTTTAGGATGTGGAAGAAGAAACAGACATGAAAACAATCTATTAAGGGCTATAACTCATCTTGGGAAAACCTAATATTGTTGACACATTAGGCCTTCTAGGATAGATATTTGTTGACAATAAAACCTCCTATACATGAGGGGGAATTTCACGAATGTATATTGTTAGGTATTTTTCATGATAAATGCACAATAATTCTCAGTAAGAGAGGAGGGGTAATTCCCTTTTACATGTGAGAAGGGGGAAATCAAATAAATATATATTATATATTAACATATAATATGAGTATAAATATTTAAATATAGATAAAAATTTAACAAAATTTCCTTAAATGAGTAAAAAGTACAAATAATTTAAAATAATTACATGTATAAAAATTTTATGTTCCATTCTAAACATTATATTTAGATTTAAATCCATGGATTATGATGTTTATCCTTAACAATTGAAAAAAATTCCATATTGAAGGTGTAGTAACTTAGATTATCTCGGGCCATTCCTATGTAAAAAATCCAAGTCTTATGGTGATCATGGGGGTCGTAGTGCTTTGTTGCAGGGGTTTTCCAAAAATGATGTTTCACCAAAATGGTTTTATCAAAATGGTAGCCCAATAAAACTGTGGCACCGTAATAGTGGAACACCCTAACAGTGGAATCATAATGTTAGCACATTGACTATGGCACACTAAAATGGTGGCACAACAGATGATGTCTCACCCATTTCTGAATTTCTAGGTTCTTGAGTTTTACATTTTTTTTCCACTCTTACGTCTTATTTGGAATAAACTGAGTTTAAAGCCATCCTTGAGTATTTTTATTGTTTCTTTAAAAGGTTAATAATTATATCATTAATATTCTTACATAAATGGGGAATTAAGATACTCAAACTATTTTATCCTGACCACGATTCCACATTAATTCCTTTTCAAAACCGTTCTTCCTTTAATATAGGGCCTGACTCATCAAAGACAGGATCATCCCGTAATTGTGTATTTTTTGTTTCCCCTTGGTGTGTATAGAACCTTCTTATCTATACGTGAAATTTTCCTCTACTAGAGCCCCTCCGGATCAGTTTTCTTGGAGTTCTTACTACTCGCGTGACCCCCTATCCTTGGAATAAAGAGGTACATTGATCATTTGATACCACTTTGTCACAACACTCCTTTAAGATGAAGGAAGGGACATCAAAGTTACATTTCCTTCTTTCCTCTAGATAAATGAGAGATAATGGCCCCATGATTCCCGCATTTAATAGGCCCCAGAGTTGAAAATATCACCAATGGTATATAATCTTACATAATCTTGAAGGCATTACACATTTATAGAAAATGATCTGGAGTTGTAGTAGATCCTAGGAAACTAAAAATACTTAAAGTAACTGTAAAAAAAACCAATTCCTATATGCAAGTTCAGATGTAAAGTTGATACAAGGTACAATAAGACTCCAATGTAATGTACCAAAATATAAGTGATGAATCAGCAACCATAACTAATTTAGACGCTCGATGTAGTAAATTCCATCATGGTCCTCAATGTCCTCATGGAAACCTGAAAACAATTTTATATATGTATCATGAGCATATGAGAATACTCGTTAGGGAAACTGAACCAAGCCATGCACAAGTCATGTACATACTGATGTCCATATATGAAAATAGTAGAACATCAATTCACCTACCAAAGAATACAAACTATTCCATCCACACCAAGGAACAATCACCGAATAATGAATGTCATGTATGTTAACAGTATAATCAATCATGATTTGGGGATCCCCGCATCACATTCCCACATGTTAACTGCTCATCCCTAATAGATAATTTTATGAAACTACCTATCTTTTTATATGAATTCCTACTTCCACATCCCTCCTGCACACACCTAGGACCCAAAACACACAAAATCCCACTCACAGGTATCTGGGCCAAAACCTCAATGCCTATCACCCGAACACACATTGACCCCATTCTGAAGACACCTGGGAAAACAATTCGGGCCTACAAACACCTAGGCCTTTCATCAACAAAAAACCTTCCTAATGTTATGTGACTATGGTAAGCCTCATTCCATTACAACTTTCTTAGATACGCTCGAGCGATAAGAACTCTAAAGAGGGTGTGAGTAAAAAAGTTAGTAACCATTGATCCATCATCCCACGAGGATGTTGGGAAAAACACTCCCCCCCATGAGATGAGGTTGTTTGGTACATAGTGCTAAACAAGGGTGGTGTGTGTATAGAAATAAAAAAGAAGTAAAATTAATAAATATAGGTAATCAAACAATCATCCCAACCTACAGGCTACAAACAACCAAACAAATGATCCCACCAGTACCAATTTTGCTGTTACCCCTATATGCACTACCACACAACACCAACAAAAATGTATAATCCCAACCCATTTTTATTTAACCAGATTATTTTTATATATATATTTGTATTCAGCTTAAAAATGTATCAATGAAGTAAATTTTAAAACTATCCAAGGGAAGAAAAATCTTAATTTAACCAAATCAACAATAAGTATGGTGTCAATACAATATTTACCCATAAGATTATGAAATATGGTTCTATTCATTAATAAAATAAAAATGGAAGTGAGAAACTATGAGGAAACTACCCAATTCATTTTTAAAAACATTTTTAATATAATTTTTCTTTGAAAATAACTTTTATAAAAAAATTAATTAAAAATTAACCTTATTAACATGTAAATAAAGATTAATTTAAATGTATTGGGGGAAATCTATAAATTTAAAACATTAATAGTTGAACATTTATTTTAGACTGTATAATGTTTAGAAAAGGTATATTTTTAGAAATAGGCAAGATGGTTCCATTGAAACAAATTTTTAAAGAAAAATGTTCTAAAAATTTATTCAATAAATCATTTTTAAATTGTAAAAAAAATAGTTTTTAACAATTATTATGGATTGATTTTTAATGTAAAATACATTTCGGACTGAGGAGAGAAATAAAGTTGACTTTTGTTAAAAATATTTCTAAAAAATATTGAGTACCAAGGGGTGGAAAATTGTAATATTCCTTGAAAATTATTATTTTAAAATAATTTTGTATTATATAAATGTGTTTATTGAATAGTTATAAAATAATATTCGTTATTAGAAATTCAGGAATGAAAAATATTGATTAGAATGTGGTTGTGAAATAAACAATTAAAATGAATAAAACGTTGAAGTAAGAATTAATAAATGAATATATTATTTTTAATAACATGAATTCCACATGAATTTTTTAAATACATCAATATATAGTCATAATTCATTAAAAACATAATCATAGAATATTAATGACAATTATTAGACAATATAACACAATGAAAATAAATTGTGTTATGAAATTATTTACCACAAGGTAAATTTTAATTCATATCCTCTAAAATTAAATAATTACCATTGTAAGTTAACATACCATTAAGAGTGAATTATTCATGATACTACATTTTATGAGGAAATATATACACCATAAAAAGCTATTAGTGAAATAATTCTACAATATGATTCTGTAAAATGAAATTTGGAGAAAATAATTTACAACTATGGTAACATTCGAATCATAAGTCCAAAAAGTAATAATAATAAAATGATATATTTATATACCATGATTATAAAATAATTAAATATATAATTTATCAAAATGGGTAGTAGATATATCACAAAAAATTTGTAAGTGGGGATATCGAAATGTAAATCAAATAAGAAAATAGTGATATTAAAATATTGTTCTAATTTAATTTTTTTTGATTAATGAGATATATTAATAAATAAAGTAATTTTTGTACCATCACAAACTAGGTGCCACACACTAGTTCTCCAATCCTATTAGTCCTAGGACTTCAATTTCACATACATTTATGCTAGGGGATACTGACTATAATAGACAGTATGTCATGTCGATCATGGAGATACAAAAACCCCTTTTACTAGTGTAGTATACCATCATAAATAAATTATCAATAGAGTAATAACGTATAACCATAAACAAAACAAATTTCTCAACACAATAAAAGAAGGATATACAATATCCCCATTAAATCAGAAAACATTCCTTACTAATATATGTGTTCTGTGACTAAAAAGAAAACCCAAAAGAAAGAAACTGATGACTACCAACATATCCCTAACAACATATTGTCCCCTCAACCATGCTCTATCCTGACTCATCCATCTACCACAATGCATATTCCCTTATCATTTCATGAATCCACATAACCTATTAGATACACATTAGACATCTTGGGTAGAGTGTGAGTATAACTCAATTGGCCACCACCATTGGTGTCTAAACAAAATCTAATCAATAACAAGGGTATATAGTTATATAAAGAAATAATTACAGTGCATATGTAGATAGTTATCACATTATTAATTAATATTTCTTAAACCACATTAAATTCTTGGATCCTGAGGATAACCATGCCACAATTCCAGATTTGGACCGCACTGGGTTTGATCCATGTAACAAATTAAATTCACATTTCATTATAGAATAAGGGATTATATTTTCAATGTCACATCAATTTCTTCATAATTGCCATTTGGATCCATAGTTCAATTACGTTGTTTTGGGTACATAAACCCATGTATAGCTCCTCATGTGTCTTTTGATTATGAGTTCCTTTCTCACATCATTTGTCAAGATTGGGTTTACAACACAATGTCTAACACCTAGTTTACCAATCATTTATATATATATATCTTATGGGCCCAAATGCGTCATCTCTTGCACACCATTTCTCGATCATACATGTGTTTCATGGACATAGAATGTTTTGTGTCACACCACAATTCTCAATCATACATATGTGTCATAACATTTTACATTATCACATGTATCTCATTATCAAATGTATTCATTTTGTCACATTTACAAATATTAATAAATATTAATCATCTTATCATAATTATCCAAAAAAACAACAACTATTTAATTCATGAATTAATTAACCATAGTCTATAAAATAATTATACATTTAACAAACAACATATACTATATTAATTAATTAATTATTTAATTTACCATATATCTTTAACTATTTAATTAAACAATTAATTATCCAATATAAGTACATTAATTAATGTCATGATTAATTAATCCTCTCAAAATATTATCATCCAATAATTAATTCACCAATTCTTTATTCTTAATTCACAACTCAAAAATTAAATAATTTAAAAATATAACTCAAAAATTAATTACCACCAATTATTAAATTCAATAACTTGATAATTAATTCATCAATTAACTATCCCAATTCCAAAATTTCATTATTCAATCTAATCAAAAATTCTTCACTCTATTAATAAAAAATATTATTGAATAATGTTTAGGATTTAAAAAATCCAAAAAACCCTAGAAATAGTACAATCACATACACATATTTGATATCAATACTCTGTGATTTTGAATAACAAACCCCCTAACTCGGTTCATTGATGGGAGATCACCCAACGAAAACCTCAAAATTGAGAAGCACTATGAAGTAGATTGGAATCCGTATAAAAAAATCCTAAATCATGATTATAAACAACAAAATCTCTTAATTATAAAACTACATTCATAGTACAGGATATATATTCATCAAATCTGTATCTAGATCTATCAATGCAAAGAAATAACATCAAACAAAAATAACAAGAAAATAAAGGAGGATAAACGATAGGGGAATGAGATAGGATCCACATACATGGAATGATATAGATATTTAATCAGGGATTCAATTAACAAAAAATGATTTTCAATAATGTTATGAAATCATCCAGATATATCCAAAATCATGAAATACTGCCTAGGGTAGATTGGGGTTTGAATAAAATGAGTTTCAAGGGATCGTGGGGATATAAAATCATATTTTAGGTGTCTTCTATACCCATAAATGATTCATATGCCATGGTTGAAAATTTATTCTTATATGTGCACCTAAAACATGAACCTAATATTTTACGGCTGCACAATTACTCTTAAGATGGGGTGAGGTTAAACAATCTCGATACAAACATTGAAAATCCACAATGTACATGTTTACTCGATGTGTTATGATATGGTTCATGGTTTTGTCTAATCGTATTCCATCCATAGACTTCTCATTTATCTTAATTTTTTATGAAAATTCCACCAAAACACACTACATATTATAACCAAAACACAATGTACTCAAACAAGGACACAGGATTACCGGAAATCAAGCCCGAGTGAGTTTGAGAAAAGTTTGGGACCCTACAATATCCTCATCTTATAATAGTTCATCCTCGATGATCATTCACAAGAATCGATAAGATTATAAGTTGGAAATATTAGTCCATTAATCAATCATATAATATTCTCCCTTACATGTTTCTTCCTAAACATTTCTGTTTTTCCTCAATACACAAACTATATGCACTATATTTCCCCACAACACATTCTCACTACAATCCAGTACACATATCAAATGTTCCTCGAAGGACACATCTATCATGAGGTTAACCTTATGCACATAGATTATATGAAAAATTTTGGGGTGATATTTCCTTAGTTTTGATATGTGGGAAAATCATGTATAAAACTAAGTGTTTATGGAAATGAAAATCGGTACACCACTGCCCCGATTCCCATTAAAACCTCTGAAGGTCCACAAAAAATGGGTTCAAACATGACATGCATCCATATCCTACTATGACATAACCTAGGTGAAACCCGATGGAATAAATGATCAACCTCCTAAAAAACTAGCAGACATTGATTTTTATCTACCTATGACAATTTTCTACTCTGCTCATTAGCTATATGTATAAGAATTAGTTGAACATGTAAATAATTCTCCGACATGAGACTCGATAAAATAACTATGACCCATTATAATCCATCCAATATAGAGGCGATCTCAATGCTCAACAATAATGATCTTATTATGGAACCATTTTTTATAATTTCATAATAACTACTGTTATGGGAATAATCCACTAAAAAAATTTCTTCTTCCATGACCAATCATTGTCAAAAAGACAGATTCAAAATATATCATCATGAACTTGTAAAGTATGCTCGGACATTCCATCTATGTATGGGTGGGTAGACATTTAAAATAATACATATGTATCATGCACCAAATTAATTCCCATAAAAATCTGTAAGTGAAACATGTGTCAATATTAAAATATATTTTCTAGGAAACCCAATGTAGAAATACTATCTCCCAAAAAAAGAAATCATCAAGCTTATTTACTGAGAAAGCCTCTCATGAAGGTAATAAATGTGCTACTTTCTTCAGTCGATCAAAAATAAACCAGATAAAGTTATTTATAACAGGATTATTTATGATATCCACCATACAATCTATTATCATGTTCTTCATCATCCATTCTAGAATTTTAAATGATATCAGCAAACATCAAGGTTCGTAATTCTCTAACTTTAGTTGAAGATATGTGTATCATCATGTAACGAAACATGATATCACCTTTTCCATGCATTGCCACTAAAACATTACTCATATGTCATGGTACATTTTGGTCATAGTGTCATGTAACTCCCACATCAAGGCATTAAATTTATGCATACACTCCTCTCGCATGATTACTGGTAGAACAACAATCTTACAAACATAAATGATATCATCCTCATCTATGCCAAAATTTAATGGTGACTCCCCACCATTATTTTTTTCCCTCAAGGTAAAAATTTTCTAATCATCTTTCTACCCATATCTAGTCTAGTTCAATAGTGTATAATACTTTTAACCTAATTTGAGATTCATCTACACCGACACTCCCGAACCATCACGTGAATCTCATCCTAAAAAGTCATCATTTTTCACTCATCACTAGGCTCAAGAACATCTTGAGTTCGTGTTTTCCTTCTCAAAGTTTCAGCCAAATTGTTTCCCTTCTTAGGAGAATATTTTATATGAAAAATTAAAATTTGAATATACACAACCCATATCCCCATCCAATTATTCCAATCTCGCAACGATAATATATACCTCTTGATCTCATGATTATTGAACACCATAAATTTAACACCCAATAGATAAATCCACAAAAAATTACAAGAATAATACAAATATTCTGAGATGAAGTAATGAATTGGGTTGTTTAGTTCTTGTTGCCTCAAATTCAGAGACCCAAACACCACAACATGATATTTATACATTTACATAGCTCCCTGTACAATTTAATAATCGTCACAATACACTGTGTACACCTCACAAAGATTGGGTAAGATCTTGATTGGTGCTGATTTCAAATGCTTCTTCAACACCTAGATGTATTTCCTACATGATTATGAAAAATATATTAGTATAAATTTTTTTTTTCAAGACAAAAACCAATGCTTCCAAATGGAAAATTTAATGGATTAGTCTCCTATAATATTTTTATTTCCTCCAAAAGCAACAAATAATAAATATATTATTTGGATTCTCCAAAGAAACCACAGCATGAACATTCTTTGTACCCACTAAAACTACATTATCTGAGATGATGTATCCAAATAAGTGGACCTAATTGATATAAAAACAGTACTTAAATAGATTTTTTTATAGTTGATTCTCTCTTCGTGTACACAAAATGATTTAAATTTATTGTTCATGATCGCCATGAGTCATGGTGTTGAACCAGATGGAATCCAAACACACTACAAAAAAATATGCAGGTATGGTTTTATGATGATATTCATCACATTAATGAACATTACTATTGAATTTTTCAACTAAATAAGTAATATGATGAACTCATATAGTCTAGACAGTCTTCTGAAATAATTTCTCCGTCTATCAAGAGTGTGAACATTCAGTTTATGATAACCCAATCTCAAGTAGATCATCATGAAATTAGAATATCTTCTTATCTGGTCAAATAGACCATCAATATGCAGAACATGATTTCATTTCATCCTAGTAATATAGTTCACCTTCTAAAAATATATTCACATGTGTAGTGTCCCGTAATATTTCATAGAAAGATTCCCAGGAGTACCGAAAGGTGATATAATTGGATAGATAAATAATAAATCATCCAACTCCTCTTGAAAAGTCTTGATAACTTGAAACTCTATGGGTTAAATTATGTATGGTGGAATAGAAATCGGCTTCACCCACTTCTTGAGCTCAATAATGAATTACACATCTTTTTCAGGTGTAAGTGCTATGAATTAATCAAAGAAATTAAAATCCTAAAATTGTTCCACCACTAGTTAAAATATATCATGCATTACACCACCATCATCCACCTATAAAATTTCATATAGGGCTATGATCTCTCATATTTTCTATGTAATTGTCATAGTTCATCCATCATGGATATACCACTCCCCACAGTGAATATAATAGTCACCCTTGAGATATTTAAAAGTAACTATCCTTTGGTAAAAACCAATGTGGGATCAGTATGATAGTAGCTAATCCACACCCATTATTAGGTTAAAGAATGACATGTCAATATTATAGAGATCCCAGATAAATCTTTACTCCCAAATCTCATGTGAACAACCCATTCACAAAAATATTTCTATAGACCATACTACCAACAGTGTACTTATCATCATAATCCCACTTATGAAAAAAATTACATAATCGAACCATTAAAAAAATTAATATTAAACGGAATGAGAGGGACCTAAATCAAATAATTCATTATGTAATATGGAATCTACAATAATAGTAAATATAATTATCGATGATCCATCCTCGATAAACACAATTTTATGATTAATAGGAAGAATATGTCCTTCCCATATTCTCTATGACATGATCTGACTCTCCTTATCTACTCCACTCTATAATAAATGAATTAGTGTCATTAAGCACCATGTCCACTACCTCTAACTCCTCATCTTATAACACTCCATCTACATGACATCATTGTTATGGAAGACCCTCTTCCCACACTTTGGTTATGTACAACTCCTAAATCACTAACTATCTATATCAGGATCCCATATAACCACTTTATTCGTACCCTCATTCTATTTTTTGACACTCTATTTGTGTTATGGGACAATTTTTATGAATGTGTCCTAATATACCTCACTGGTATAAATGAACTTTTGTAATATACATTGAAATTGATCCCAGTGACATTTCACACTACATCCCACTACTCTAAATGATGTTCTTATAATGAATCTTCATTTTCATAGACATCATACCATCTAATAATATAGAATATTCAAAATTTACACCATAAGAACTCTTTTTTAGCATCGCCTCCAAGATGAGTGCCTAATTTATCTCTTATGAAAACATTTTCAGCATGATGATATCCACATGGGACATAATTTCTGTTTTAATTCCACCATAAATTCAATTGGACGAAGTATCCTCATCCACATACAATGCTGGAGAAAATCACGAACAATATCTGAAGTGTCTTGCATAGTCCATCACATACATGTTCCCTAATTCAATCTCATAATCCCAGCATCTCTCTTCCTCCTTAGTTTCTTTGAATAATTATAGTGAAACAATATCTCATAGATATCCTTCCACATCACAACCTCTAACTATTCTCTCATAGCATTGTGTACAACTAAAAATTCTCCTATCCACACAACATATAGGGAGTTATCATAACACTATTCTCATAATGAATATCCATTTAGACAATAAATTTCAGGGTAGGCTAAATGAAGAACTACACTCCATGTGGTCCAACCTCTACTATAAATTTCTAATGGGGTAGAAATTGGAACTCCCATGTCTGTTCATTCCTTCATTTCATTACCTGTCTTGGGTATCATTACATTTATTGCATGAAGCAAGTAATATTCATTCAAAACTGTTCCTCTACATCCTCAATCAAAACTACCAGTTCATCATGTTCCACTACTTGTGGTGGATTTCTAGATAATCCCTCACTTTATCCTCTGAACAAAAATTATCATGGAGGAATAACTCTATAATTCCAGACACAAGACTTATGAGTCATAATACAAAAAAACTCATTTATATAAGAGAGAAACACATAAATACATAAACATTATTTTCACCAGACCCAGAAACATGGTAAAAAATGAGTTGATATGACTACCTGTATCTATCCTGCACCTAGGGCCTATTTAATAAGGGTAAACACATCTCACTGTCCAATTTTTTTATTTGCACATTAATTTGTTCAAATTATATATCATTGTACACTTTTCAAAATTTGACATCACATTAGGAAATTTTCTATTTTCTATTTTACATAATCTTAGGAATAAATTCTAGTTCAAGAACATACCTAAAACCTTTTTCCCTAAGCATTCCTAAAATGATGATTGTCGCAAAATAATCTCAAGATCCTTGAAGGATACATGAATACTAAACTCTCATTCCATACCATCACACAAAACAATTTTCATCAAATATATGAGACAATAACCTCATCCCACAACAAGAATGTCACTTAAGATGAAATAATATTCAATTGTAACAACAAAACATCAATAATAACAATCCTTCCCTAGGTACTTGGGTTTTCCCCCAAACATGGGTTTGAATGTCCCATGCACATGCTTATTATCGAGGCCCTAATTTTCAGAATCTCCAATATAAATTTCTATAATAGTAATACAAAAATATAAAGAAATGATAAGTCCATTAATAATACTTTTTAACTTACTGAACTGTGTTCCGCACATAGGTGCCCCGATCTGGTCAGTCACATGACATCAAACACACGACCATGTACTCCAGAGGCTACTGACTAGCAGTGCAGGACTGGTATGTCAATAATGGTGATATTATACCCACATTAAATTGATTAATAAACCATCTGAAAAAATAATAAATACATGAATAACATGAAACCATTGAAAATACCAATATCTCAAGACAATAAAAGAAGGATATACAATATCCCAAGTAAATAAGAAAACATTCCTGGGTAATTTATATTTCATGTTTCTAAAATGAGAAAATAAAATGAAAAAACAGATGACCCCAGTAGGTCCTGAACTATGTCTTGTTTTCTTAAGTATTCTCTATTCTGAATCATCCATATAACAAAATGATTTTCCCATCAACTTACCCTATATCCCTAAAATCACTCAAGGTACTGATCAAATAGCATATGTAGAGAGTGAATATAACTATGTATTCCACCATCAATGATTTTGAAGAAAATAAGGTTAATAACATGTTAATGAAGTGGAATAATGAAATAATAACAACACATAAGTAAATAGTTATTACATTGTCAATTAGTCATCATTGAATCACATATACCATCGGGTTCAGAAGGACACATGTAACAAAATATATGTTTTATCCTGCACCAGCTCTGAACCATGTTACACATTCACTTCAAATTTTATTATAGAACATGGGGCAACATGATACATGTCACTTAAACTGCATTATTATTCCCACTTGGATCCCCAGTCAAATTTCATATTGTAGGGTGTAGAACACCATACATGGATTCCCCATGAGTATATCGATTATTAGTACTTGTGTCACCCAATTTATCATTCTTGTGTGTATAAAGTCTGGTCAACAATCCCATTTATAAATTATGCATATATATCATGGTAATAGATCATCATGTTTATCACCCCATTTATCAATCATACAAGTGTGTTATAGGCATAGAATTTCATTTCTAGCATCCTATTTCTCAATCATACATATTTTTGAAAACATATCACATTATCACAAGTATCTCACTATAAAATGTTTTAATATTGTCCCATAAACCATGATTAATCAACATTAGTTGTATCATCATAATTAACCACCTTAACCTTCTATTAATTAATTCATTGAAGACTTTTAATTTAATTTACATAAAATTAACAACATTTATCCCATTAATAAATTCACCAATTAAATAATCATATTACTTTCATTAATCAGTTCATCAATTAAATAACCATACTATTTCTAAGATTTTTTCCAATAATTAATTAGACATGTCACAATAATAACATATAATAATTAATTCATAAATTAATTATTCTCAATTCAAAATTCAATATTTAGAAAATTTATATTTAAATAAACAGATAATTTTCATCAATTCCCAAATTAAATACTTTTCAAAATAATTTCTCAATCAATTAAACCAATCCCATAATTCCATTAGTCATTAAAATTACCATTTCCAAACTTCATTAACAATCAACATAAATAAATAAAATTTCGTAATTATAATTTCTAAATGAATCTTATAAATTCTATTATCATGTAGACTTATTCAATATCAATGCTATGAGATTTTAATTATAGTCCACTTACATTGATTCATTGACAAGCAATCATCCAATAGAAATCCCCAAAAATGACCATCATAAAGGTATAGATATGGATTTAGATCAAACAACATAAATCGATTTTAAACAAATTCATATATCTCAATTATCCATCTAAGTCCACAAGATATATAATTTTATCAAATCTATATCTAGATATAACAAATTAAATAAATAACTACACACTAAGAGAATGAGAAAATAAAAGAGGATGAATGGGAGATTAATGATATTGGATCCACATACTAGGAGGGATTGGGATCTTCGATATGGGATTAGAATCACCAATAATTGAGGTTAAGACAGAATGAATTCATCAAGATAGATCACAAATCACAAAATACCAAATAGGGTCGAAATGTGGGTCAAATAGAGTAAATTTCCAGGGATAAGTATAACGACCCACACTTTACATACATTTTTAATACTTCAAAAATTGAAGCACACTTATTACAACATATGATAAAACCACAAAGGACCGTATAGGTATAGTGTCTTTAGAAACTGGGAAACATAAACAACTGGTTCATAAATCTTCTACAGTGTCTCCCATTTATTTCATCATATCTAGGGTCCCTTTTAGCATATTCTACTTAATATCCATCTTCGTGGCCTGGGGAAAAGAAAACATAAAAGGGTGAGCTCAAATGCTCAGCAAGGGCAAATAAAGGAAATAAAAATCATATCATATCTTTTTGAAAATTAAAACCTGCAAAAGAGATCATAATATCTTAACATGGAATAAATCATAGAAGTGAAAATGAGATCCCCATAATCATAACCTAAAACTTGAATCTTTGTGGCATGCACACATAATCATGGAAAATCATTTCTTGTTAGTCATGACTCATTGCCAAGACTATCTTAGTGGACAAAGTCTCTTTCTGAACCGAGTTCACTCCTCGTTTCAGTCCTGTATCACTGAACCGAAATAACCTTCCGTTCCAGCCATGTCTATCTCATGAGATATAAAATCATTACCCAATGAATTGGAGGGAGATATAGGTCCCACCCATCTTATAATGAATCCTTTCTTATGTGTGCCACATAATCATAAAACATACATCATCGCATAACACATGTAACAAAAATGGGATTCTTGAAACATCATGACATCATAAATCAATTCATATATGATAAAGGAATTCATAAACATAATTCCATCACAACATAGTCAAACCAATGTAAAAATATGGATAGAAACAGAACCCTTTATTATCTTATATGGAAAATAATTTTGATAAAACACTTGAATTGAATTCTTGAGGAAAATATCCTTTCTTCTTCAAAAACATCTTTCCTTTCATAACATGTCATACAACTTTAAAATAAAAGATGTTGATTAAAAATAAACGTGAAAACTTGTAAAGGAAGCTTCTTTGAAGTAATGTTTTAAAAATCCATTCATGCCGTATAAGTTAAAAAAAAACTTCTTCGTACTTTTGTCGGAAAAGTCAAAAAGTACCTCGTACGGAAAAACGACAAAAGATTCCTTTCATATTCTTTACTAAAAACTCACCTAAGGGTAAAATTGGATTTAAACTATTTCAAGTGGATGGAAACAATATTACATATTGAGGGAACATGGATGTGGATGATAAAATACACCCCAGTAAATACTTACGAATAAACAATCTCGGATAAAAATGAGATTGTGATATTTCCCTTACCTTAGGTCCGATTAGCTTTGTACGTGTCCGAAGCTCCTGTATAATGGTTTAAATAATGTTATTGACTTATTCCAGAATCATACATATTTATATGATATCATATATGGTCATATTATTAGCTTCTTGTTAGTAATATTTCATTGTTACTTGTTACTCGGGTCTTTATAACTTTTTGTTCTTATGCGTGTTTTGTCGAATAAATTCTTATTCTTATCTTTAGGTTATAGATAATTCATTTCCAGAATGGTATTAGTGTAGTATATACCATATTCATTCATTCAATTCATTTATATAATCATTATGAAATGAAGATCATGTAGAACGAGTCGCATCACATCGTGGAGACGGTATTCCGTACGTACGCACGAGTGATGATATCGTTCCTATGATCGTGGAATTGTATTGGAGTATATATATATTATTTCAGTATCAATGTTACTTAATAATAATCATATATAGTTACTTATTACACCATTATACCCATCCTTGTAAGGTGATGGTGGAAAATAGATTACACCACGGCGTGGAGACGGTATTCCGTACGTACGCACGCGCGGTGATTTCATATTTCTGTAGGATGGATAGAAGGTGAATTAGGGTTGTTTCATATTTATAATAACATATCAGTATGTAAGTAATACTGATGTTATTACTTTATCATGAAACAACTAAATAAGAAGAAGTTGAAGAAGAAAGAAATTGAAAAGATCGGTAATGGATATTACCTCTTCTTTGGAACGCCTTTTTGAATCCTCCACTTAAGGAACTAAGATTGGTCTTTGGAGAAGACCAGGACCTCTAGGATTATTCTAGGGAAGTGGAGAAGGGAAAATGTCAGGGGTTGGCCGAGCTTGAGTGCTCAAATTGGTGTGAGGAGGAGGGGGAGGAGGTGCCCTTTTATAAGGGAGGAGAGGGGCACCTTAGGAATATCTCAAAATATTATTTTATATTAAAGTCAAAATCGGTTTATAATGGTTACAAAGGGTCTTATTTCGAAGATAAAGTGGGGATGGGTCGAAATCCTATCAACCAATAGAATTTAGACAAGTTTAGGATATTATTTTAACCTTATCAATTAAATTTAACTCTAAGTTAAATAATTTAACTTTTACCATGTCGTTTTGTTTTCTTTCACTATATGGTTAATACACTTACTATAACATGCCAAACGAACCCCAAATGGTTTATTATTAATATATATATCCTTATCTAAGTCATTTGGCCGAACCTTAGATTTTTAGGAATAAAATAAAAATTAATAATATAATATTTGATTTAACAACTATTCTGTGTCAATTTTGACACTATTTGATATATGATTTTTGTCAAAGTCATAACAGAATTATATGTTCGAACCAAGTTGATTAAATCAATACTAATATATCATAGTAACCTATAAAATTAGTGGAATTCATAAAAAGTCTCAAATTACATTTATTTTTGTATTTATATTATCAATTTTGTCAATATTTCATTAATAAGATAATTACTGCATCATCTTTGTGTCATAAATAAATTAAATTATTTGATGTCTAAAAATTACAAATAAAATACCATCATGTAGGAAATCTTTTTAGCTTTCTAATGAATATTTACAATCGAATTTATCTTATGTATAACCCTATATTAAAAATGATTTACTTATTAAACTTTGATTTTAACTATTTTAACCCTTCTTTAAATAAATTAATAATAAATGTCCTAATCTAATCCAAGTGAGCCTAAATGGTCATATTTTATTCCTAAGTTTGTTTTTGGTCGAATTACACTTGTCCAATAGAATTAGGACATGTGTTAGGGTAATATTAATATCATATTTACCCTTAGTTACCCTATTTACTATTAACGGCGGTAAAAATAGTAAAAAGTTACTATTCACCAAAAAATTATTTTCATCTCATTGAACCACATTTTAGTCCTTGATATTAACCGTGTCTCTCGGATTTTTGAAATTCCATTCACAGAAGCGGTAAAATTAAGTTTTATGCAAAATTCAGTTTTTAACCTACCACTTAGTGGTTTCACTATTCATCAAAAATTGAAAGTTTTCAGAAAAATACCAAAATTTCACCCTAGGCTAATTTCGATATTCTGAGTCCAAAAATGAAGTCCATTTTGAAAAATAAAATTTATAAAATTTCAAAAAGTGATTATTACTATTCATAATGGCTAGTTTTAATAGCATATTGTTGTTTAGTGAAACTCGGTATTGCGTACGACGCAAGCTATCGAGGAAGGTCGCGATTGCGTGTAAAGCAAGCCAAGAAAGTGTTGTGTAGAAAAAGATTCCTTTGATGATTTATATAACATAAAAGTCTCGGGTGTTACATTCTACCCCCCTTAAAAAGAATTTCGCCCTCGAAATTCGTCACTTTGCAACAAACAAATGAGGATACTTCTCCCTCATCATATCCTCAAGCTCCCATGTAGCTTCTTCAAGTTGGTGGTTTCTCCATAAAACTTTCACCAAGCGAGTGGTCTTGTTTCGTTGGACTTTTTCGCTACGATCCAGAATCTCTATCGGCTGTTCTTCATAAGAAAGATCTTGCTCCAGCGGTACAACTTCTGAGCTGAGTACATGTGAAGGATCTGGTATGTACTTTCTCAGGAGAGATACATGGAACACATCGTGAACTTGAGAGAGATTCGGTGGAAGCGCCAATCGGTAAGCTACCTTCCCAACACGATCCAGTATTTCAAAAGGACCGATATATCTAGGGTTCAACTTCCCCTTCTTTCCAAATCTCATAACCCTCTTCCAGGGAGATATTCGTAAGAACACTTTATCACCCACTTCAAACTCTAGGTCTTTTCTTCGGTTGTCGGCATAACTTTTCTGTCGACTCTGAGCTGCTCTTATGTGTTGTTGAATAGATCTGACCTTTTCTGCCATTTCATCAACGAGATCAGGTCCTAATAGCTTTCTTTCCCCAACTTCATCCTAGCAAGTTGGAGTCCTGCATTTCTTTCCATAGAGAGCTTCATAAGGAGCCATCTGAATACTGGAGTGAAAGCTATTATTATAAGAAAATTCCACCAAAGGTAGGTGTTGATCCCAACCTCCTTTGAAATCCATAGAGCAAGCTCTCAACATTTCTTCTAGGGTTTGAATTGTTCTCTCAGACTGACCGTCTGTCTGGGGATGATAAGCAGTGCTGAAACTCAACTCTGTATCCAGAGTATGCTGAAGACTTCGCCAGAACTTCGAGGTAAGTCTCGGATCTCGATCAGATATAATAGAAAGTGGTACTCCATGCAATCTTACCACTTCCTTTACATATATCCTGGGAAGCTGATCTAGAGAGAAATCCTCTCTAATAGCAATAAAGTGTGCAGACTTTGTAAGACGATCAACTATGACCCATATAGCATTATTGCCTTTGGATGTTTTAGGAAGTCCTGTGACAAAGTCCATAGTGATGTTTTCCCATTTCCATTCGGGTATGGGTAATGGTTGTAACATCCCCTTAGACTTCTGTCTCTCAGCTTTAACTTGTTGACAAACTAAGCATCGAGAGACATATTCAACAACATCTCTTTTCATGCCATCCCACCAGAAGTACTCTTTCAGGTCCCTATACATCTTCGTGCTTCCAGGATGAATAGAGAATGAAGAACTATGAGCCTCATCCAGCAGCTCTTTCTTTAATTCGGGGATGGGAGGAACACAAACCCGATTCCTGAACTTTATTATCCCATCACAATCAAGGTTGAATTCAGGAACATTTCTCACCTTCTTTTGTAACTCGACATCTTCTTTCTGTGCCTCTTCACATGTATAGATGGTTGAACATTCATTTGAGAAAGATAAGATTTTTCCCCTTCCATTATAATTCCAAGATCCATCCTTTGTAAATCCATAAATATTGGATCTTTTGTGATCCTCATCATGGATAAACTAGCATGGTCTTGTCGACTTAATGCATCTGCCACCTTGTTTGCTTTCCCAGGGTGGTAATGGATTGAGCAGTCATAATCCTTAATCAGCTCCAACCATCTTCTTTGGCGCATATTCAACTCCTTTTGTGTGAAAATATACTTTAAACTTTTATGATCAGTATAAATATCACACCTTTCACCATAAAGGTAATGCCTCCAAATCTTTAATGCAAAGATTACCGCAGCCAACTCCAAATCATGTGTTGGGTAATTTTGCTCATGGATTTTCAACTGTCGTGAGGCATAAGCTATCATCATATCATTTTGCATAAGAACACACCCCAATCCCTTCTTGGATGCATCACTATAGATCACAAACCTTTCTCCACTACAAGGCAGTGTGAGCACAGGTGCACTGGATAACCTTCTTTTCAACTCCTTGAAATTCTCTTCACATTCCTCTGTCCAGACAAACTTAACTCCTTTCCGAGTCAACTTGGTGATTGGATTAGATAACCGTGAAAAATCTTTTACAAAACGTCGATAATATCCAGCCAAACCAAGAAAACTTCGGATCTCAGTTACTGTTGTTGGTCTTGACCATCTTTCGATAACCTCTGTTTTTACTGGATCCACTGATATCCCCTCTTTTGAGATTATATGACCCAAAAATGCAACTTTTTGAAGCCAAAATTCACACTTGGTAAATTTGGCATAAAGCTTCTCTTTTCTCAGGGTCTTCAATATAATTCTCAAGTGATCTTCATGCTCTTCCTTGCTCTTTGAATAGACAAGAATATCGTCTATAAAGACTACCCCAAATTGATCAAGATAGTCTCTAAAGACTCTATTCATTAGATCCATGAAGATAGCAGGGGAATTAGTAAGACCAAATGGCATCACAATAAATTCATAGTGTCCATACCTTGTACGGAAAGTCGTCTTTGGTATATCCTCCCTTTTGACCCTTAATTGATGATACCCTGAATGAAGATCAATCTTGGAAAAGTATTGAGCTCCGCGTAGTTGGTCAAATAAGTCATCAATGCGTGGGAGAGGATATTTGTTCTTGATAGTGATCTTGTTAAGTTCTCGATAATAAATGCAGAGTCTCATTGATCCATCTTTCTTCTTAACAAATAGAACAGGTGCTCCCTAAGGTGACGCACTAGGGCATATGAATCCCTTATCAAGATTCTCTTGGAGTTGCTTCTTCAATTCCTGCAACTCAATTGGGGCCATTCTATAAGGTGTCTTTGAAATAGGCAAAGCACCCGGTACGAGTTCTATTGAAAACTCAACTTCACGATTTGGTGGAAGACCCGGTAATTCCTCCGGAAAGACATCATCAAACTCTTGTACAATGGGCATATTCTTAATCGTGAGTTTCTCACCAACTATTTGAGATAAATAACCTTCATTTAGTGGAATCAATACCCATAAGATGGAAGAAATTTCCACTGGAAGGTTATGTTCATCTTTGCATTGATAGACGATCGTAGGTTGATCTGGAATATGAAATGTGACTTACCTTCTTTGGCAATTGATATGAGCTCCATGTAGAGAAAGCCAATCCATGCCAAGAATCACATCAAATTCCACTAAAGGAAGGATCACAAGATTTGCAGGAAGCACTTTCCCACAAACTTCGATCGGAGAAGAATTATAAACTTCTGATGCGATTGATGTGCCATTAGGTGTTGTCACAGCTAACTCAACATCTAATTGTTGATGTAATAAGGTGATACCCTTAGAAAAGTCTTCAGAAATAAAAGAGTGGGTGGATCCAGAATCAAATAAAACATTTGCTACTTTAGAGTGGATGGTAAGTGTACCTTTCACCACATCGTTATCGTACTCCACATCGCTGATAGAAATCGCATGTGACTTTCCTTTGTCTTTAGCCTTATGAGTTTGTTGACGTCGACCATCATCATCAACCCTTGGATTTGGGCATTGATTGGCATAATGCCCCATCTCCTTGCACTTGAAACATTGAAGTGTTGTAGGTTCATTCTGTGTATCCCTTCCTTTGTTTGTGTCATTAGACATCTTCTTCCCATTATCACGGCATTCAAATGCCCGATGACCTTCCTTTCCACATTTAAAACATTTACTTGTCCCTTTAAGACAACTCCCTCCATGTTTCTTTCCACACATTGAGCATAATGGAAAGTTCATATTCTTTTCAGTGTGTTCTTTAGAGTTTCCTTTGAATTCCATCTTCCTCTTCTTATCAAACCCATGTGACTGATGGGTTACTCCAATCTCCATCTCGACTTTGAGAGCACATCAAACGATTTCCTCGTAGCTATTGAAGTCCCTTATGGCTAACGCCCTTCGAAGACTTGGTTTTAAGCCACTAATGAATCGATCGATCTTACTCTCAGGTTGGATAATAATACCAGAAGCGTACCTTGCAAGTCTGGTAAAATTTGCTTCATAGGTACCAACAGATTCATCATCCCTTTGCTTCAGTTCAAGAAACTCTTTATCCATCTTTGTTCGGAGAATACGAGGGAAGTACTTATTGAAAAATAAGTTCTTGAACTCGTCCCATTCCATAGACTCAATTTCATCCCTTTGCCTCATATTCTTAACAAGATTCCACCATTGATCCGCATCTCCTTCCAAACGATACACTGCTAGGATGACTTTATCATGCTCAGAACATTGAAGAACTGAAAATATCTTTTCAGTAGTACTAATCCATTGTTCAGCAACTAATGGATCAGTAGACCCGCTGAAAGATGGTGGACGCTGCCTCATGAAGGATTCAACAGAATGTTGCTCCCTTCTTTGTTCGTTTAGAAATCCTGCATGATTCATAGCTTGAGAAAGTTGTGTGAGCATGGCTACAAGATTTTGCATTCCAGCTCCCATATCGTTTGGTTGCTCAGGGGGACAATCATTGCATTGCCCATCGCATTCCGCATTAACACGGTTCCTTCGGGTTCCAGCCATTGACTAAAACCAAGAAGAATAGTGTGAGCAACACTAATTATAATAGGAAACCACATAATTCAAGAATAAAATTTTCATGCTTAAGGTCTTATCCTAGGTTATTCAAGGCCATTTCTAAAACACTAAGATTGTGTTCTATGCTTAGACTTATCCTTAGGGTTCTTACTAAGGCTTTCACATCCTAGTTTCCAAAGGTTGACTATACCTTTCCTCTGATACCAACTATAACGACCCACACTTTACATACATTTTTAATACTTCAAAAATTGAAGCACACTTATTACAACATATGATAAAACCACAAAGGACCGTATAGGTATAGTGTCTTTAGAAACTGGGAAACATAAACAACTGGTTCATAAATCTTCTACAGTGTCTCCCATTTATTTCATCATATCTAGGGTCCCTTTTAGCATATTCTACTTAATATCCATCTTCCTGGCCTGGGGAAAAGAAAACATAAAAGGGTGAGCTCAAATGCTCAGCAAGGGCAAATAAAGGAAATAAAAATCATATCATATCTTTTTGAAAATTAAAACCTGCAAAAGAGATCATAATATCTTAACATGGAATAAATCATAGAAGTGAAAATGAGATCCCCATAATCATAACATAAAACTTGAATCTTTGTGGCATGCACACATAATCATGGAAAATCATTTCTTGTTAGTCATGACTCATTTTCAAGACTATCTTAGTGGACAAAGTCCCTTTCTGAACCGAGTTCACTCCTCGTTTCAGTCCTGTATCACTGAACCGAAATAACCTTCCATTCCAGCCATGTCTATCTCATGAGATATAAAATCATTACCCAATGCATTGGAGGGAGATATAGGTCCCACCCATCTTATAATGAATCCTTTCTTATGTGTGCCACATAATCATAAAACATACATCATCGAATAACACATGTAACAAAAATGGGATTCTTGAAACATCATGACATCATAAATCAATTCATATATGATAAAGGAATTCATAAACATAATTCCATCACAACATAGTCAAACCAATGTAAAAATATGGATAGAAACAGAACCCTTTATTATCTTATATGGAAAATAATTTTGATAAAACACTTGAATTGAATTCTTGAGGAAAATATCCTTTCTTCTTCAAAAACATTTTTCCTTTCATAACATGTCATACAACTTTAAAATAAAAGATGTTGATTAAAAATAAACTTTAAAACTTGTAGAGGAAGCTTCTTTGAAGTAATGTTTTAAAAATCCATTCATGCCGTATAAGTTAAAAAAAACATTCTTCGTACTTTTGTCGTAAAAGTCAAAAAGTACCTCGTACGGAAAAACGACAAAAGATTCCTTTCATATTCTTTACTAAAAACTCACCTAAGGGTAAAATTGGATTTAAACTATTTCAAGTGGATGGAAACAATATTACATATTGAGGGAACATGGATGTGGCTGATAAAATACACCCCAGTAAATACTTACGAATAAACAATCTCGGATAAAAATGAGATTGTGATATTTCCCTTACCTTAGGTCCGATTAGCTTTGTACGTGTCCGAAGCTCCTGTATAATGGTTTAAATAATGTTATTGACTTATTCCAGAATCATACATATTTATATGATATCATATATGGTCATATTATTAGCTTCTTGTTAGTAATATTTCATTGTTACTTGTTACTCGGGTCTTTATAACTTTTTGTTCTTATGCGTGTTTTGTCGAATAAATTCTTATTCTTATCTTTAGGTTATAGATAATTCATTTCCAGAATGGTATTAGTGTAGTATATACCATATTCATTCATTCAATTCATTTATATAATCATTATGAAATGAAGATCATGTAGAACGAGTCGCATCACATCGTGGAGACGGTATTCCGTACGTACGCACGAGTGATGATATCGTTCCTATGATCGTGGAATTGTATTGGAGTATATATATATTATTTCAGTATCAATATTACTTAATAATAATCATATATAGTTACTGATTACACCATTATACCCATCCTTGTAAGGTGATGGTGGAAAATAGATTACACCACGGCGTGGAGACGGTATTCCGTACGTACACACGCGCGGTGATTTCATTTTTCCGTAGGATGGATAGAAGGTGAATTAGGGTTGTTTCATATTTATAATAACATATCAGTATGTAAGTAATACTGATGTTATTACTTTATCATGAAACAACTAAAGAAGAAGAAGTTGAAGAAGAAAGAAATTGAAAAGATCGGTAATGGATATTACCTCTTCTTTGGAACGCCTTTTTGAATCCTCCACTTAAGGAACTAAGATTGGTCTTTGGAGAAGACCAGGACCTCTAGGATTATTCTAGGGAAGTGGATAAGGGAAAATGGCAGGGTTTGGCCGAGCTTGAGTGCTCAAATTGGTGTGAGGAGGAGGGGGAGGAGGTGCCCTTTTATAAGGGAGGAGAGGGGCACCTTAGGAATATCTCAAAATATTATTTTATATTAAAGTCAAAATCGGTTTATAATGGTTAAAAAGGGTCTTATTTCGAAGATAAAGTGGGGATGGGTCGAAATCATATCAACCAATAGAATTTAGACAAGTTTAGGATATTATTTTAACCTTATCAATTAAATTTAACTCTAAGTTAAATAATTTAACTTTTACCATGTCTTTTTGTTTTCTTTCACTATATGGTTAATACACTTAATATAAAATGCCAAACGAACCCCAAATTGTTTATTATTAATATATATATACTTATCTAAGTCATTTGGCCGAACCTTAGATTTTTAGGAATAAAATAACAATTAATAATATAATATTTGATTTAAAAACTATTCTGTGTCAATTTTGACACTATTTGATATATGATTTTTGTCAAAGTCATAACAGAATTATATGTTCGAACCAAGTTGATTAAATCAATACTAATATATCATAGTAACCTAGAAAATTAGTGTAATTCATAAAAAGTCTCAAATTACATTTATTTTGGTATTTATATTATCAATTTTGTCAATATTTCATTAATAAGATAATTAGTGCATCATCTTTGTGTCATAAATAAATTAAATTATTTGATGTCTAAAAATTACAAATAAAATACCATCATGTAGGAAATCTTTTTAGCTTTCTAATGAATATTTACAATCGAATTTATCTTATGTATAACCCTATATTAAAAATTATTTACTTATTAAACTTTGATTTTAACTATTTTAACCCTTCTTTAAATAAATTAATAATAAATGTCCTAATCTAATCCAAGTGGGCCTAAATGGTCATATTTTATTCCTAAGTTTGTTTTTGGTCGAATTACACTTGTCCAATAGAATTAGGACATGTGTTAGGGTAATATTAATATCATATTTACCCTTAGTTACCCTATTTACTATTAACCGCGGTAAAAATAGTAAAAAGTTACTATTCACCAAAAAATTATTTTCATCTCATTGAACCACATTTTAGTCCTTGATATTAACCGTGTCTCTCGGATTTTTGAAATTCCATTCACAGAAGCGGTAAAATTAAGTTTTATGCAAAATTAAGTTTTTAACCTACCACTTAGTGGTTTCACTATTCATCAAAAATTGAAAGTTTTCAGAAAAATACCAAAATTTCACCCTAGGCTAATTTCGATATTCTGAGTCCAAAAATGAAGTCCATTTTGAAAAATAAAATTTATAAAATTTCAAAAAGTGAATGTTACTATTCATAACGGCTAGTTTTAATAGCATATTGTTGTTTAGTGAAACTCGGTATTGCGTACGACGCAAGCTATCGAGGAAGGTCGCGATTGCGTGTAAAGCAAGCCAAGAAAGTGTTGTGTAGAAAAAGATTCCTTTGATGATTTATATAACATAAAAGTATCGGGTGTTACAATAAGGGGATGTAAAATCAAATTTATAGGTGATGTTAATTTCATCACTAGGGTTTCTGGGAAATGGGGGCATGTTTTTTGTTAAACATGCAGCTAGACCATGAACATATTGGGTTAGAGGTGCACTATTACTTATAAAATGGCACACAATTAGAAAAATCTGTTGATAACTTTGAAAATCACCCCTTAAAAGTGTTTCATGGTTTGATTAGAGGGGGGAAATGATATTCTATAACCTTGAGCCAAAAAATAACTAACCATTTTCTTCAATTTTTACAAAATTCCACCCAAACACACCTGAAGTTATAACCCATTCAGAATTAGTCGAATAAGGGAAAAATATTACCTAATAACAATCCCATATCAAATTCAGAATGGTAGGGATTATAAAGTATAAATCTTTTAATAATAGGAAATAAGATAAATTATTTATATAAAACATCATTTTCCATTATAAAAACCACACAATCTAAATGAGTTATGAAATAGAATAAGTCTCCTTGAAATGAAAGCGAAACTAGAAATCCCTATTCCTGACAATCCATTTTTATTGAATGACCTTTATCCAATTGTATAATGGTTTTATGAATATAATTAACTTATAAATGAATCATATTAAATTGTGTTATATCATATATGGTACTTTTATAACATATTATTATTATTTTTTAAATAATCGTTAATTATTTTCATTGATTCGGGTTTTAATTGACTTTTTTGTGTATGTTTTGAATTTTTAATTAAGTTTCTCTTTCTTAAATAATTATTTAATTAACAAAAGTATTTAAACAAATATTTTTATAAAATATATATATAGTATATATATATTAAAAATATTCCATAAAATTTGGTGACACAAATTAAATACTCCTTTTATGGAGTCAGTAGGCCACACATATGCAAGAATGAAATTTTTAGGTTATTTCCATATTAAATGAAATTAAATTAAATTCTATAAGTATAAATTAGAATTTAAGTATAATTTTGATTGCATGTTTCTTACATTTTTCTTATTTAAAACCACCATAAATTTGTTACATGTAAAACATGAATGAATCACATAGCATTGATGATGTGGTAGTCCAAAGATCCGCAGATGATGTTATCAAATTCCCCCAAGATAGAAATAATGGTGATATTGGTTATAAAATAATTATTTAAGAATAATTCTATTATAAATATCATAAAAATAATATATTAAATTTTATTCCATAAGTATTTTGAACCTTGAAATGTGTTAATGAGAGATCTAATGACATTAATTTGTGTTGTGGTAGTTATCTACACACATGAATGGTGATTGCATATCACATTCGATGGAAGTGCTTGAAAGTGTAAATCATATCCTTAATATATAAAATCTAAATATGTTTTTTATTCTATTATTATTACATAATAAATATATAAGAGTAATTAATAGGGTGGACTATAAAAAAATTCATTGAATAAGATTACCCCTTTTTATGGGAACACTTATTTTATATGAGCATACAAATATTTTTTGGATTAAATCCAATTTTATAGATTTTAGGAATGGGGTAGTGATTTAGAGATCTTTTTGGGTTGTTTTTGCATGAGACAAAAGTCATGATATTTCTTAAGATGTTAGAGGGTTTAGTTCCTTTTTAAAGTGGAGTAGTAGTTGTGTTCTTGTAAATATTAAAAGGTAAAATATATTGGGATGTCACCCTTTATTAATGTGAATCCAAAATTTACAAATAATGGAGTGGATGGAAGGTACAAAAATAATATACCCTATATAAAATTTAAATAATTATCTCATTTATTCTTTTGTCTTTTTGTTAATTAATGTTTAATATTATTGTTTTTACTGAGGTATCTTGGGTCTTTATTATTTAAAAAACTAATTTATTATTTTAGAATAAAATGAAAAATTCAAATATTATATACTTTTAAAATATTAATTTTTTATAACATGTAAATTTTATAAAATAAAAATAATTGTCATGTGTAATGTTTATTTTAATACAAACACCAGTATTGCGTCAAACCCCATTTCAAGCATAATCACATTAATTAAATTTAATAACATGTACTAATATTGTTTGTCGAAAATTAATTGTACTATATTAGAATATAAATATTTTTGTGATTGTAAATAATTATTCCCATTATTAAAAATTCAATACATATTAGTGGAAATTTTAATTTTAATTTTACACCACAGTTACGAAAAAACCCTGTTTTTAAAGTGAAAATATTAAAAGTATACAATGTTACTGCATTAAAAATAAATATTAAATTTAACCAAATTAGTAAAATTGAATTAATTGATTTTATATTATTCTAATTATACAATAAAAAATAATTTGACTTAAATTTATAATTTATTTATAAAAAATGTATGGTTTTTATTAAAATTTATAGTTTTATCATTATTTATAAAAAATGAATCACCTCTGAAAAATAAAAATAAAAATCCACAACAATTTTTTTTTTCATATTATAAATTAAAAAATTAAAAATATTGTTACATATAATATTATAAAATTTTTCAAATTTAGTTTCGAAATTGGTGGACCATTAAATAGTGCTAAAAATTCTTTTAGAAAAAATATAGTTTTTATGACTAAATTTGGATTTGTTCCCATATTATGACTATAAAACCTATTATATGAATTTAAAAAATAATTAATTAAATAATATATATATATATATATATTTCATTAATATTATTCTGTAATAGTAATTAATTTAGTTTATAAAGATGAAATTCCTTTAGGTGCATAATAATGTTTTTAAGAAAATATATTCCTTTATATTCAACAAGATTTATATTCATTGATAATTATTTAGTAACCAATTTAATAAACCATTAATTTATATAATATTGTTATTAAAATTTATAACTTTAAATTTAAAATCTCTATTATATATTATTATATTAGATAACAATATTAATAATTTATCATGTTTTGTTAAAATTATGTCTTTCATATAGTGTAAGACATTAAATGAACATGGTATTGTGTGTAACACAGGAAAAAATATTGTTGTGTATACCACGATATATTATAATGGTTTTTTTTAGAAAATCATTTATATAGTGTTTTGTGTAAGGAAATATAGAAACAATTTTATATTTATTCCAAAATTAAAATATTTTAATGTATTTGGGTGATAAATTGGAGACCATGTGATCATTATGGTGTCCCCTTAACATGTGCATTAGAGGTTGTAAATGGTGACTCATATCTTACCCTGGTATTTTTAGCCCTTTGATATGTTTGAAAGATTTGGATATGAGTCTTACATATTGATATTCCCCCATGACTGGAGAGTATCATTGACTTATCTCACACATCTCATCTTCCTTGGAATATTTATGATGTTTCTCATATCATTAACCGAGGATATTTGGATATCAAAGAAGAAATTCAGTTTATAGAGATTCTAGTGATGATCTATGAACTACAAGATAATTTTCTACAAATATGGGAAAATAATTTGGTCCACGTGTTTGGAGTCATTATTGTTTAGGGGAGAGTTGTTGGATGTGATATTAGTTGTTGCATTCCTAATAGCAAGAGTGGTTTATAGTTGTTTCCTTTTATGATTTTTATGATTTCATTTTTGAACTTTTTTGTGATGATATGTTTTCCCTTTTTTATGTGTTTTGTTTCATAATGTCCCGGCATATGAAAGGTGTATCATTTTTATCAAATTTTTTATCACCAATGGTGGATCATTTTAAGGTAACACTGAACCACCATCAATGGATCATTTTTAACTAATGGTGGATCACCAATAGTTTATCATTTTAAACTATCTGTATATCACCAATGGTGGAACATTTTGAACTAACAATGTATCACTAATATAATATCACCTTTATCTAATTATAGATCACCATCGTATGATCAGTTTGAATGAACTTTTTATCATAATGGTGTATCATTTTGAACTATTGTTAAATCACAAATAGTATATCATTTTAAACTAAATGTGGATATAAAATGGTGGATAATTATGAACTAAAGTTGTATCACCAATGGTATATTGTTTACAACTAATGTTGGATCACCAAATGTAATTCATTTTGAACAAATTATGGATCCCCATTGGTTTCTCGTTTTAAACAGTGTTTCTAGTATTTCATATTTTCCATATTTTCCTCTTTTGATTTTTCAGTAATTATTTTTTAATACATATATTAATGAATAATAATTTAGATAAAAATGGAATTAAATATATCCCCAAATTCTCAAAAATCATTAGAAATTTTGAATGTTATGACTTATGGAAATAATGATATCCAACATTAGTGTGCAATTTATAACACTATATAATCATGGTAGTTGCAGATCAAATCATTCAATAGATAATACCATTTCATAGTTCTTTTATTCATTATTTATCTTGAGAATGGAGGTTCCAAAACCTTTTTTTCATGGAGTCATGGATCCCTAATGATGTTTTTTTTGAGTTCCCTAAAAAATAATTCCTATTATACAAACTCCACCATATTTTTCGTGGAGTACGTTTGTGTAAAAAATCACTTTATTAGGTAGTGGGTCCCTTGTTTTTCTTTTCCCCGTATCATATAAAATGGGTTACTCATGTTATCTATTTAGAATATAATATAATAATTCTTAAAATATATAATTATTTTTCTAATGTGGAATTGAAAGGGGAAGAATAATACATGTCATTATATTATATAATTCAGATATTGTGATATTTATATTTTATATGTTTGTTTTCTCACTGAAAAATATGGTCATCATTATATCCTATTTTCAAATGTTAAATATGTTTTCATAACCTTTTGTGTGATTTTTTTATGATGTCATCATAAATGTACATTTAACTAGTCATACTAGGATAATTATTAGTTCAAAATGGGATATATGTCTTTAGTGATAACACCATCAAATAAATAAGTTGAATTTAATAAATTCCCATATAAAAAATTAAAAATTTCCATGTTTATGTTGTAAAATATTTCTGAATATGGTTTTTTATTGTTGCTAGTTGGGGTTTATGGGATAAATGTGTGGTGTATTTTTTGGGATGCGTGTTGGGGTACAGGATGTGATGTTGTTGTGAAGCATGGTGGTGATGGTGCTTGTTGTGTGGTGGACTAAAATTGATTTGATAGTTGTTGAAGTGCGGTTGTGATTTAGGGATTTCAATGTTGTTGTGATGTGATGGATTATTGAAATTTGATGTGGTTTTTGGGATGTTGAGTTGTGATGATTTGTTTTATTGAGTTGTGATAGTTTCTTGAGTTATAATTGAATTAACATGGGTTTTCTTAAGAAATAATGAACTCATATAGGCAATGAAGGTTAAATTGTGGTGTGATAATTTTGAGTTAATGTAATTGAAGGTTATTATTTAATGTGAATTTTTTTGATATTTTTGAAAACTTATAATTTTGATGTTTTGGTTAATTAATTATGTTTATTTAATATTCATTGTTGCAGGATTTTATAAATTTTTATGCATCAGCTAAGTGAAAAAATTTGTGAACTGGTTGGTAACATTTTTGTGATCCTCTAGGATAGGATTATGTATAACTATTATATATATATATATATATATACATTGTATTTTCATTTTATTAATTTATATGTCCCGCCCATGTTGAGATCCATGTGATGATAACAAAGTAGATATATACATTGAGAGGGGTTCAACATCTTTATGGGAGGACAGATTCTTGGCTACCTGGTCTTACCCACTACCTTTTTTAGTCATTAGTGTTATAAATAAGTAGTGATTCCATGAAGTTAAAAGTGTTGATGTAAACATGTGAAGTGATTATTTTTTATGACCCAATAGTCATCAGGTGAGGTTTGGTGAGATGGATTATGGGGGGTTGCAACATAGGTAGTGAGATTGAGGTTTATTTCCTTCATATTCATGATATCCTACTAAATTTATTATGAGTTGTTATGATATGTTATGTCTTGGGTTTCTATATCAAGGATGTGAGGTGATTTATTGTTACATGGAAGTGGTTCGAGTTATAGAACATTTAACATAATGGTGTGAGAGTGGAAAATTAGTGGGAATGTTGGGCATGTCATCCATAATCAATTTTATTCAAATTATTCTATTATAATTTTATGTGTTATTTTTTGTGAGATCTTTTGTTGGGTAGGGGTTTTTGTGATTATACCTATATAGACACTATATTGTTATATTATCTTATCATGGGTGCATTACTATGATTTTTTCTCATACTCATGATAGAATTATTTTTCGTACTAAGTATACATTTATGATCACCAAACATAAATATAATTATTTTCATGTTTATAGGAGGACATCATGGATTGTGCTACAAATTACTATCTTCATTCTTCAGACAATATTTGTGTTTCTTCTTTAACATTGTTTGGCTATTTACTTATGAAAACTTTACCTGAATCATTTATTTTTATAAATTCATTATGGGATGGATTTTGGATTTATTTTATAAAATTTATAAGAGTTATTTGTGGAAAATACCTCTTATATCATGATAATAAATAATTATATAGATTAATAACCCTCAATTGATGATATTTTTTAAACCTCGATGTCAGCCACCACCATCGGGATTTGTGGAGGCAAGACTCATGGGTCGATATTTCAATCTGTTAATTATTGTATTTATTATGAGAGGGGTCATGAAATATTTCATCATGTCATACAAAAGTTCCTGAAATAAAATCGTATTATCAATCCTTTTCCCAAAACCACATGGAAATTCGATAACAACACCAAGTAATTTTTCACTGATCTACCAAAGAAATCTATTGAAAACAATTTTACATGGGTTGTGGTGTAACAACCCACCAAGAATAAAAACATAATCATTTATCATGATGATTTATCACTTGAAAAATTTTATCTGTAATATTTAAATGTAGGGCTGAGATTTCATCAGTTTTCACTTTAGATAATCTCTAATCATAATCCACGAGTCACATATGAATTCTGAAGAAGTCTTTAAAAGGATATCCGTACTGAATTGATTCATAGTACAAACTATAACCCTAAAATTTATTTTCAATATGAAATGACTATTTAGATACTTGAAGAAATTAAAAGAGACTACTATATAAAATTTAAATTATAATGGGAGTAACATCTCATATTTCATTATTTATAGAAAGAAAGAACTTCCACTCATGTATTAAAATGGATCTATATGACTCTCTTTATGGGAAGGGATGTATAACTCTAAAATCCTGTAATAATGTTGGGATTAAAAACAACTTGGATATAATCTTGAGTAAATGATGACAGATAATGTTTAATAAATCCAACAACATCCAATATATTCTAAGAGTCTAAAAAAGACCTATATTGAGAACCATTGACAGTAATTCATGTTTGATGTCAAAGAAAAAATTCCCCTATAAATATAACCTTACATTAGAGTAAATAATTTTATAATGAAGGGGATTATTAGCCAATGTGACATTAAATAATTTGAGAGTACTAATCACATAGCAGCAGTGACTTATTAACATGCACTTTCACAAAATTTGGAACATGTTTTCTATGTGTTCTGCCTATCTCTCCTATGTATGTACATACCCAAACCCTCTAATTTACTGAATCAATAGGTTACAAAATTAACAATAACCTCAAATATGGGGAGAATTTTATGATGATGTCAGACCATTGAAAAAAATTCCTATTGTATATATAGAAACAAAATATATGATATTTTTGAATGAACTATATTTTACTGAATTACATAAAAATAAAAATTTTCATATAGAAAACAATTATTGAAGATTAAAATTTATATCGAAAAAAATGAATATCATTTTTGAAACGATCATATGGAGAATGTCTAATGGTGAATTTTTTTTAATTTCATGAAATCATTAAATTTTTATATGAAAACTAAAAATATAAATTTTCTCATAACTATTGTATAAAAAATATATTTATTATTGATGTAATAATAATATAATAATTTCTAGAGCATGAAATTTTGAAAAAAATATATTAAATTTTAAAAATTACTCATTTAAATAAAATAAAATTATTTACCAAATATAAAATGTAATTTTTAATACATTAAGACAAATGTGTTCCCTTAAAAACAATTATCATTTTCCCTCCTTCAAGTTTAATAATCTGTTGAATTAGAATAATAAAGATGTTATGATTTATAAAAATATTTAAAAAATATTTATATATTATTTATATTATTCAAAATTATTCAATACAAGTTTTAGAATGGATATATTATTTTATATAATATTTTCCTCTAAAAACACCCCTCTTCTTGTATAAATAACCCCCTCTATCCCCTTTTCATACCACTCAACCCTCACTTGAAAATGACCAATAATTACCTAAATAATACCTCCCAAGATACTTATAATACCTAGCTATTGTATATACTAATTCATCTCCAACCATCATGGTTGTTTTAGTGTTTTATAATAGATGTTACGTCGAGGATTAAGTAAGATTCGATCAAGTCTTTATTTTTTTCTTATTCTCTTTCCATTTATCACCACCCCATCCAAAAACAAACCGTATATAAATAACTATATATTTTGATAAAATTATATTTATTACTGTAACTGACTATATATATCCTAGTGATGATATATATAAATTGCATACTTTACATTCCCGATGACCCGACAATGTCCCCTAAATGTAAGTTTAGCACGAATAGATATATTTCTGAGTCAACACATATAACCATAATCTTGGATGCATATTATGAATTATATGTATTATATAAATATTTGTTTCATGTATTATATCCTTTTGTAAATAATTTTAATAACGAATAATGACATTGACTAGAATTAGAGAAATTATAAAAATCCGAAAATTTATTGAAAACATGATATCAAGCCAATGAATTTTTAACAATGAATGTTATAAAATTTAATAAATTAATTATAATGGATAAATTTAGGAACTAATTGGCATACTTTAATTTTATAACTCTGTTTTAAAAACATAATTTCTATTTTCCAATAGTCATAAATGAGATGAAATAAAGTATAAATTAAGGTAAGAGGATTATCAAACCAAACACCCTACCTTTTGGTTCCCAGAACTCACCAAAATTTTAGTATGGATATTTATTTAGTGTTCCTTCAATATAATTTAATTATTATTAAATTTTAATTTAGTGATATACCTGTTTACAATATGATTTTAAACCAAATACAATGATTTCGAAAAGATTTTTCTTTCCAGAAAAAACTTTGAAACCTCATATATTGTAACATATCCAAATACCAATAATATTTTTCACAATTTATTATCTCTATTTTAATTTTGAGAATCCCCAATGTTTATTCATGAATTTATTCTGTATGAAATAATTATGAAACCCATTTCATTCCATGGTTTATTTCAGGATATTGATTGTTATATGTTCTTTGTTGAATGCATGATTATGTTTATATTATAATGTGAAGGTTGGGCCAAAATTATATAACCCTACAATGCATTAGGTAATATTATGTATTTCATGATATAATGTGTATAATTCATGAAAATTATTATATATTTGTTCATAATGATGATATTATTATTATTAACATGTGTTATAAATGTAAATGATTCATGATATTTTGACTATTATATATTGTGTTTAACCACTAAAATAGGATGTTTTATTTTTGTCCATTGTCACATTCCATTCATTAATAAAATGACTATATTGTAATTATTATAATTGTACTAGGATTATGATATTATGATAATTATTATTAACACCCATTTCATATTTATTCAGGTACATCATTTATCCACTTATGGGAATTCTAGATAACCCTTTTATTAATTTATATCCTCACATGGTTACTAATTCTTAGAAGAAAGTGAAATCCAATGTGAGGTTGAGAAGATGTATTTCATTAATGTCTCTGATTTATTATTTAATATTGATGTTGGAGAATAATTTACACAAGATATAAAACCTTTGGATCCGTTATTATATAGAAATTATGTTTTTATCAAAAAAATGATGTAATAGTGATTTAACAAAATATAGAGTTCATTATATATTGTATAAATGTTTGGTCTAGTAAATTATATAATTAGGATTATAAAATGATAGTGGAACTCCTATGGATATGTATAATTATAGAATATCATCCTATATTTTGAAATATTATAATATTTTATTGTTTACAAACAATGATATCCATGCATGTTTAATAGATGTTTATGTGGATCCAACAAAGAGATAACATGGATCTAAAAAACCAAATTCACAGTATTAAGAGAGATTTGATTGGGAATCAGTTCATAATAATAATTATATCCTCAAACATAGTACAATACTCATTGAGTATATTTTTGTGTTAATTGAAAATCTTATTCAAAACAATTATGAAGGATATATTACTAATTTAATTATTTCTTTTATAGATATAAAAATATTAAAGTACATAATCTTTGATATATAGATTATAGAATAGGATAATTCTAGAGATACGATAATACATTAATTTAACAGTAATTGTGAAAAATAATAATTTATTTTTTCATTATATGTTGACTTATGTGAAAAAAAATATATTTTAGAAAATATAGGAAACTATGAGAAACTAGGGAAAAAACTCAAGTGATGAAAAATTAAATGATTTCACAAAAAAAATACCAATTAATGTAGATGAGGATTAAATATCTTCATGGTGATGCAGACCCTACTTTTTAATAAAATGAAAAAAAAACCTAAATAATTTGGAACATCCTGCTTTAACTAATATGTAGTATAGTCCGATCAAACCCATTTTGGGAGAAGAATCACTAATATTTGGTTTATCTTTTAAAATACAAATTAATGAATAGTTGGTTAACTCAATAGGGAATATATATTTTCTTCTATATTATTATGAGAATGATAAGGTTTCTCTAGTAGTCTATTATTTAAATTGAGAGGGAACATAATAGTGGGTGATGATAAAAAATAATAATATGATGGATGAAATGGAATAAATTGATTAGGATGAAATTATTAAGTTATTTCATTAAATTTATTTCATTCAAACTATTTTAACAAATATTTTGAGATAATTACAATATATAACAAAAAAGGATGGATAATATTTTAGTTATTGCATGGAATCATTTTAATAGATTGAAAGAAAAACATTTTTATTTGTTATCAACAAATATATCTATATTGATCAATTCTTCTTTGGCATAAAATCCCTCTTCCAAACTGATCATTCCATCCAATATATGGAGATTATAAAGATGAATTTTGATGATATCTAAAAGTATAGATGTAGTTTGGATAATAGTTATAGGGATATGAGGATATGAAATGAAATTTGATGATTCAATGTGGAGGATCTATTGAAATTGATTGAATAAATAACTAACCACCAAATGTGAAAAAAAGGAAGAATCCAAATGGAAACTACCTAAATTGGACAAATAAATTTTAAGAGTTTGTGAGAGAAGGACACAATGTTCATGAGTGTTGAAGAGACATAAGGAATCCAAAAAACATTATATATGAAAGGAATGTACCTCCTAATACACTACCAGTGGTTCAATTCGTCAAAAATAGGGATAAGGGAACTCTGAATTTTAGTGAACTAACCCATATATCTTTTTGTGTAATAATTTTTATTAACCACCAAAGAAAATAGAGAAAAAAATTGTATGTCATCACCACTAGAAACAAGAAACATGAAATGAATTTATACAATGTTTATTTTTAATTCAGTCATGAATAGACGTTGTTTTATGAAATTTTGGTTTAATAATTTCCTTTATATGATTCATGTTTACTATATATGTTTAATCAAATAAATATTACCTTTAATATAGGAAATCTTAAAACACCAGCTAGTGTGATCATTATAACTAATTGGTTGGTATATTTTCTTTTTACTGTTGTGGGAGAATTATTCTAGAAAATATCTTGATCCTAAATATGGTGAAATTCAATTCTATATTGGGAATTAATTGAATCTCTTTATATAGATCAAACATAAACTATTGGGAAAATAAAATATCATTTCATATTCAAAAACATCACATTCTCATATATAAATTTAAGGAAGATCAAGAATTTATTTTTAGAAATCACATTATGGTGTGGTTTATTATATCGTATGATGTAGCATAACATATAAAAGGGTTCATCCAATGAAATATATCATCCAAGATGAAATTAACATTATGATAAAATACATAAATGGATTCACAAAAAGGTTTCCAATAATTCCATACGATAATGGGGGGGATTTTATCATTTAACATTTACTCAAATATACCTGAATCTCTAAATGTACCAAAATTATCGCGATGATCAAGCTGGATGAGATAATGTAAAAGCTACAGGAGAAGATGAAAAAAGGGTTCATATTCCCTAATTGATCATATTAATTTATAGAAGAAATATTTTTAAAGAATAAGGATAGATAAGTGAGGCTATGAATTTATTACTATGTGCTCAACAATATAACTAAAAATAATAAGTGCCCTCTTCCAAGTATTGATGACATGTTTGCTCGACTTTGTGTAATTAAAATTTTTATCATCTTAGATCAACAGTTAAGATATCAATTATTAAAAGTTATGTTAGAATATATTTACAATAAATCCTTCCATAAAATATATAGATAATATGGGTTCATAGTGATTCTCTTAGGAATTAATAATTCCACATGAATATTCATGGATTTGGTGAATATTGTCTTTAGATTATTTGTTAAAGTATTTATTCTATTGTTTATTGATGATATTATCATTTACTATAAGATAAATAGGGAATATGAATAGTTTCATAAGATATTATAGTGATGTTTTTGAAGGATGAAATGTATGTTATGTTAAAAAGTTTGAGTTTGGGATGTGTAGATTCATAATCTTGTTTTACGTGATCACATACGATGTAATTTCTATGGAACCTTTAATGGTAAATGAAATGATGGAATATTCCATACCCACTACAGTTATAGAAATCGTTAGATATCATATCACGTTATGCTAACACTGATTATTTTTTTTAAATTTATAATTATTTTCTATATCGATCAAAATGTGAAATAGAATGGGGTAATGTGTTTCATATGATAGATTGCAAGGACTACTTCAAAAGGATAAAAAGATTCATGTAACTATGACAATACTAATACTACCAACAAGTGAATAAGGTATTGTGATATAAATTGATGATTTAAATAATTTCTTGGGATTCACACTCTGAATGAATGATAAAGTGAAATTATATTTTTCATGATATATTATGATCATATAGATAAATTACCTGACACATTATCTAGAGTTATAAGCTATGCTCTTTAGTATGATGATTTAGAAAAATTGTCGATATGGAAAAGGTTTTAATATATATATTAATCATAATATACTATTATAAATATTCACATAGATGGATCTCAATAAGCATCAATGAAGATGGTTATAGTTGATCGAGTACAATAATATATCTATGCAATACAATATATTAAAGGTAAAAAATGTAACTTATTTTCAATATAGAAAATAGCCTTACAATCAATCCGTGATTCAGAGTGAGAAAATCTAAATATTCAGGGATTTTTAATTGATGAGTTTTGAAATAAAAACAATCAGTAATACATCCTACCTTTCCCATTATATCGGAAAAGCATTTATCAAAGGTAATTTCAATGAGGCAAATTATGATTTAGTGGTTCAAACTAAAGTTAATAATATAATATAAATATATATTCAGGAGTTCCACATTAATGATAATTGTTTCATTTTTTGGGAACTGGAATTTATGTCCCTATATCATTATATATAGGAAAAGATCTATTTGAATCCACACATATCACATCTTTCTTCATCGACCCTTGAAGAACCAAGATGAACCTGGAACTTCGAAGGAACTATTTTTGGGACATTATGAAGAATGATTTAACTGTATAAACACCAATTTGATTCATATGTCATCATATAAAATAGGAGAAAAAAAATTTTATGGAATTATAAATCCCATTATTTTTCACATAAGGAAATTAGAGAACACCGACATAGAACATTCCACTGGTCTCTGGAATAAATATAATGGAAAAAATTGAATATAGGTGGTGGGGGATTACTCAAAAAGACTTCCCACATCATATCTATTCAAAAATCTTTATAACATGAACAAATTATAAAGATATGATTAATGGATTTGGTGAGGCTGCATGGGGTTACAATTTCAATTGTCTCTAATCTTGATATGTAGTTAACATTTAAACTATAACGAAGTCTTAAAAAATAATTGAGTTCAAAATTAAAAATCATTATGGACTATCACCCAAATATTTATGAATAATATTAATGTACTTTTTAAAAAATCATTGATATTTTAATAGAAAGGTCAATGAAATTTTAAATGTAGATATGATCAACATCATGTTTTTGATTAGTCCTATTAAAGCATAAAAATCCACTCAAGTATTCAAATGTCATTATAAGACGATATATATGTCAATTGATTTAGAACTCCCACATTCTTGGATAGAATTGCAGAACCAAATCTACTTGGACTATATATTCTTCATAAAATGTAAGAGAAGGTTAATTCTTTCCAAAAACATATTAAAGCTACAAAGAGTTGAAATAAGAGACACATTGACAACCATTTAAGTCGCATGGAGTTCAATGTGGGAGAGAATTTTTTCCTTTGAATATCACAATGTAATAATATCATGTGATTTTGAAATAATGGTAATCTTAAGCATTGGTTCATTACACCTTAGAGATCCTTGATCACATAAGATGAGTGTCATATCGACCTATACCGCCACCAAATATGGATCTACTACAAGATGTGTTCCACATAACTCTCTGCAAGATCTACATACCTAACCCCTAAACTTCAATAAATTCTATGGTGATATAGATGGACAATGACCTCTCATATGGGGAGAATCCATTAATGGTCATGGAAAATAGGTACAATGTTCTATGCGAAACGGCAATTGATAATGTCAACGTTCCATGGAAGAATCATAATTATGAGGAGGTGACAAGGACACCAATGGAAACAATGAAAAAGAAAAACCTCACCTATTCCTAATAAGGGATTTCATCTGAAGATTTGATGATGGAATTTATAAGGGGGATAAGACAACCTTTTGATTTTTTGAAATATTTTTTCCCAAAGTTAATGTTTGTTGAATTATATTATATAATATTATACAAATAAATAACATAGAGAAAATGAAAAATTATATTATTGATATATATCATTAAATTAGTTATCTATGAAACCAATAAAAATTTCACAACTTATAATTGAACACAAAATTAATAATTGAAAATCAAAATTCAGAAATATGGATCGCCTCAATTTTTGAAGATAATCTCCCCCATAGATAATAGTTTATAAATAGAGAAAAATATTTGTAAAATATTAAACACTATAAAAACATGATAATATATTAAATTTTAATGAATAATAGTGGATATTAATTTAATGAATGAATATTTATATTTAGGATGTAATTTGGTCATTATAATAGTAATGTGATCATCAGAGAAGAAACCAGATCATTGGAAATAGTAATTTGACCGTTGGTAATAGTGACTTAAAAGTTGTATAAGAATGTTATCCAAAAAATAATTAATTTTCTATAAATTTTTTTTATAAAAAATAATTTATGTAAATATATTTATTATAATTGCAGAAAAAAAATGATTAATAAATATTTAAAAAATATAAGCACGTTTTCAATAAACTGTATTTTAATGTTTTTCATAATGATCATAATTTTTATATTAAAATTTAAAATTAATTATGAAATAAATTTATTTTTATAAAATGAATAATAATTTGTAAATAATTACATTAAAATATTTTAGGGGTCATTTATTAGTTATTTACGTAAAAACATTCATTTTTAGAAAAAATTGTAAAATAAGATTTTTTTTCATAACTATTGTATCATAAATTACATTATTAATGATGTAATATTGACCTAATAATTTATATGACATGAAATAATTCCAAAAACAATTTAATTTCATTAGTGATTAATTAAAATACAATATAATTACTTTAAAAACCTAAAAATTACATTCTGAAACCAAATTTCAAAAGTGATCACTTAAAATAACATTTTTTTTCTTTTCCCACCTTCTTTTCTCATTATATAATTAATTCGAATAATAAAGATATTTAATTTAATATAATCCATTGTATAATATTTATGTTGTCAAAAACATACTATTACATGTTTTACTTTTGATATATTATTTTATTTAACATTTTTTTCTAAAAATATCCCATTCATCATGTATAAACAACCCCTCTCCCTCCCTTTAGAAATCCACTCCTCCCTCACATTGTAAAGGAAAATTTCATCCCATATCCTCCATATCAATCCCATTTTATTGAAATGGGGTGTTCTAGAGTAATTAAACTACATAAATATTTGGATTATTAGTGTTGTACAAAAGAATCTACATTGATGATTGTGTATATTTTGATAAATTCTTATTTTTTAATAATTTTTTTCACCGAGCCATTTAAAAAACCATATAAAAATAATTTTGGCATATGTTAACAATATATTATTGATTATATACTACATTATGTATCATATTTATGATATATTTAATGTAAAAATATCCATTTCCCACTCTCAAGATAATGTAACATCAATTGTTGATTGACCACCTATTGATTCAATTACATATCAACACATTTAACCATATAAATGGAGTGATTTTATGAATTATATATAATATATAAACATTTAATAACATGTGTTATAAAATTATTTCTTTATTTTTACTAAAGTATGACAAATTTGTATAAAATTATCTATATCAAAATAAAATGAGATAATTTTTTGAAAACATCATATCAAAAAACCATAATGACATAATGATGAACTAAAACTATATGATAACATTGTTATTGACATCTAGAATGTGTATGAGAATGAAAAAAAAATATTTAGACTTGTGGCCTCCCTAGAACAACCAAAAAAGCGGTATCTAAAGGATTTAAACAAATTTAAAACAAGGTTCCATCTAAAAACCCAACATAAAAACCAATGAATACTAGAAAATTAGAAAAAACATACAATGAATTTTGAAATTATTTTACATATAAAACATCAATCTGATTCATGATTTTCTTTAGATAGATTTAAACACACATTTTTTTTACTTCACAATTCCTATATGTGCATTTAATGGTATGGATCCAAGAAATAAGAATTCAAATATTGTGACAAAATAGGAAAATGGTGTAGTTAATGTTATTTATTTTTATGAATATTTGATAAAAATATATTGAATGTGAACTATATATTATAAGACTATTCATATGGGTTTTAAAAGTATGACTCTATATAAATAAATTCTACTAAACATGAAAAAAGATGAATGGACTCGAAATTTCATGAAATTAGTCTAAAATTAATGTATAATGAATTTTGAAATGGTGTAATATGAGGGACATCATGACAGGGTTCAATTTTCTAAGAAACCACAAAATGCACTAATGTTCATTAAAAATGCCAAAAAAATCATTAATAGTCATATAGCGAGAAAATGAAATTAGAAAGTGGTTAAAAATATGAAACCATATAATTATTATTTTTGTCCGGTACAATTATGAAAAAAAGTAAATAAAAATTGTGCCCTTCTTAAATATTCTAAATATATGATTATTGAATATTTTATTCCCATAAAAAAAACTAGCCATATTTTTTAAAAGAAATTGAATATCCTTACAATGAAATGTAATTAGAGGAATGAAACCAGATATTTATGTGTGAAATGGTTGAGTAAATAAAACATCAATATGATGTTTTGTTTTGAAAAGATGACCTAAAACACTCTTTTATCATTTCCAAACACAAAAGCATGTATAAAATGTTAGGATCCAAATGAAAGGTCCTCATAAAAACTATTTGACACCATTACTATTATAATTTTTGATGTATATGAGTATATAAAACATAAAAAAAATGCAATGTCTATACAAATGGACTTAGTATCAATTTATAGTGTTTTAAAGACCATTAATAATAGGTGTAATGTTTTCTATATCAATTGAATTTTTTTAATGGAATGAAGTTAGTTAAAATCATCCAAATTGAGTGATTTTAAATGATTGATTATAACGAATGTAAAACTGATATGTTATTTTTTGAGGATTCTCTAAAACACAATTGTGTTGTTTCAAAATTCCTAAATCTGCATTTAATTGTGAGATGAATATAAAATTTATTCAAAATGATATGAAAATCACATTATAACCATGTTTTTATATTTTTGATGTGTATGAGGATACAAAATGTGAATAAGACGTGTATTTTTTCTTGGGAAAAATTGTATATGTTGATTTTAAAAGTTATACCCTTTTAAACATAATTATACATTGGTAAAGACTAGCTAAATGGCCTCTATATTTAAATAAATCTAATAAAAAAATTATTCAATTAAATTTGTAATTTTTTAGTTGATGGTAAATAAATCCTAGGTTACTTATTCTTGAGTTGCACTAAAAAAAGCATTTTTTGTTTCTAAATTCTAATGAATTAATTTAATAATTTGATCCATATAAAATTTTATCTAAATTATGTGAAACTATAGGAAAACCGTTCTATTTTTATTTTTTGTGTGAATAAGTATATTAAATATAATTCGAGTTTTTTTCAACCCATAATGACAAGATATATGGTCTTTAAAATATTGATTTTCCTTTTAAAAACATTCCAATGGGGGATAAATCCAAACTAATTACCTCATATTTCAATTAATTTAGATAAAATTAACTAGATACTGCATTTATAAATGTTTATGTAGAATAAATATCAATCAAAATTATTTTTTACATATGATTACCCAAAATAAACTTATTTATTTTATAATTTCTGAACGATTATTTTATAAAAAGATCCATATAAAACATCTACATAATGTATTTAAATCATATGAAAACTATTTTTTATTTTTTTAAATGAATTAGAAGACATCATATTAATAGACTGTGAGTTACACCGTGAATGACTAAATATTTAATTTTTAATTTTTAGATACACATTATAAATGTGCATCTTGGTTTTAAAACCAAACATATGGACTCACAATTCCATGAAATCAGACAAAAATATTTTTATAAGGAAATAGAAATGGTGGACTTGATAGAATGTCAATCTGATGTGACTTTTTTTAGACTATAAGAAATTAATTTTTTATTGAAAATGCTTTGTCTAAATATCATATTCATTTTAAAATATCTCAGAAAGTTCTTAATCCTTATGAAAAAATTATTGTTATTATTAATAATTTTATTGATCAATGGATCTTCAATTAAATTGTTGGTCTATATTGAAAAATTCAATATGAAGAATTTAATTTTTTCACATCCTATAAAAATGTGTTTCTTGAGGTCAAAATAAAAATATTGAACTGTCAATTAATTAAAATAGAATGTAAAAAATAGTATAACTAATTGTAAAATGATTAAGAAAATATAAAGTAATTCTACAAAACTATTTTCGAAGATTGACTTATAATGAGGTTTTTCTATTTCAAAACAAGTATTTCATTAATGGTCCGATCCATGAGAAACAATAATATTATGATGTGAATTAAATCGTAAATTGGGTTATTATTATTTATATTTATATTAAATGAAGAAAAATTATCAATATGTGTTGTCTTCCCTATATTTCAAAATGTACAGCTTCTAAAGGATTATATCCATAAAAAACATGTATAATGGGGTAATAACCAACTGAACAACCAATAGATTTCAACATATCAAAAGTCAATAACTATAAATTTCATTGTGGAATTTTTTTGTTTATGAAATATCAATCCAAGGATTTAATTTTCAAATAGTAAACTAAATTATTTTTTTATTATATAAAACATCATAACGTGTGATCAATGGACCAATCCATAGAAATGGACCTGAAAATGATGTGAAATCTTTATAAACCCATATGATTATTATTTTTGATGACAAAAAATAGAATACATACTAACCAGAAATTCACTCCTCCTAGAACAATTATATATGAGTGTTTTAATGGTTTTATGCCCTTGAAAAACGTGGGTTTTGGTGTTAAAAAATAGGAGGACCTCTGAATGTCATTAAAAAAGACAAAAAATCTTTTAATATCAATACTGAAATTCGCGATAAGATAGAATATCAACCATATGTGTCATTTTCCAAAGATGACATGAAACCCAATTTTTTTTCTTTTTAAAAATAAAATTTTTATATTTAATGGTCACAGAAATAAAAAAATCTTTAGAATAATATAATATCATTGGAATTCTGTGTTATTATTATTTTTTATGAGTATAAAAATATAGAATGTAAATATTACATGTGATATTCCTAGAACATCATAATAAAATGTTTTATATTTTAAAAAGTGAATCTAAATTATTAATAATATTAAAATCAAATGAATTGAGGCTTAATAACCGTATTTTTAATTAAATATTCTATATCATTTTTTAAAATAGTATTTGGATTTTTTACCACACTATTTATTTTTCATTATTTTCTTATACAGTTTCAATCGGTGATGGGGGTGGAGCCTTAAAGATGATTGGTAAACTATACTTATGAAATGGTGATTTTATTTATCAATGATATATTTATTTAATTTTTCATATATCATATGTTTTTTGAGTTACTTTACGTTATAAGGTACTTTTTTAGAAAAAGTAAAAAATCTTTAGTTTCTACCATATAGATGTCGCTAGGGAACCATTGTCTAGACTATAAGGAACACTAATTTATAGTCACTATAATAAATTGTGATGTTCCAAAATCATTCACCATTTTTATTTCATTGGGTCTCCCCTATACTCCTTTAGTGTCGACTTTTGGAAGGGTTTAAAGCCCCTTTCTATACAATTGTATTTATATTGTACCAATATACATGTCCAATGTATGTGATTATTATTTTTAACACAGATATATATAATTAATATGTGTTAATTATCAAAAATTATTCTTGAGTTATATATAGAATTATATGATTGAATGTTCTGATGAAAATTCAATGTCATAAAGTTCACTATTTTACATGAATTATTATTCTTGAAAAAATATATATAATGATAGAAAATATATTTATTTATCGATATAAAATTTAATAAAATAATGAATATTCTAGGGAATATAATGTCAAAATATGGAAATATTATACATAATAAATGGTGAATATAATTATATTATAATTTATAATATAAAAATATTTTTTAAATAAACTTAAATGGATTTGATAATATCAAATTTTGAATAATCATAAAATATTATGAAAATAGAAAATTCCTATTCTAAAATGTACACCAAGTGAAATTTCATCATTAAAACATATATTTGGGATAAATGGTAAAATTGTGCTATCAATGCCAATATAATAATACTGAATTACGTATTAGATTATTCCATTGAATTATTTTTCATGATATTTTGATCATTTTTTGTTTAATAGATTCTACAACTATTGGTGTAATGAAATTTATATTATTGAATGTTAATAGATAACAATAATAAATTACTAAAATAAAAATAATTATTCATTCATTACATTATTGAATATTTTTGTGTTGTTTTTTTTACAAATTAAATAATGTTGTTATAGAAATAAGAGTTTGAATAATCGTATTTTTGTTTTGGGTGGTAATGTGGTGGAATATAAATGATGAAAAATATTTAACATGCAAGTTATAAAGAATTATTCAAAAAATAATGAAGTAAAAGAATTTTTTAAATATGAATTATTATTGTGAAAAAATAAATGATGATGGTATAGACCTTATCAATTAAGGTTAAAACCACTCAAGATAGTGATGTTGTTTCATCCATGAGACACAACAATAAGACATTCTACTGACTAGAGAATCTTTGGATGAAGTTAGGATCAATATTAATGTTGTAAATATATTTACAGTTATGATAATTTGGATTAAGTCAGATGTTATTGGTTTTAGACAAATATGGAATGGGACAGTACATGTGGTCATGTATCACAATGTAAATTGAGTGGAAATTGAAAAAAATGAATATTTATTTCACTCATTCATAATGGATTTTAAATTGCTTTGTTAGTTTCCAATAGTTTTGTAATTTTCAAATGTTTAAGAACATTTATGATGTTTCTTTGGTGTGTATGATCATGATGTTAATGGTTATTTATATTGAAATAAATGAAATCCTCATCATATGTAAGAGTGAGTAATTCATATAAAAGACTAAAATTGTGAAAATTTTAGATTAATTATGCCATTTCAAATGTGTCATATTCTAATCTACATTTCCAATATCATAATAAATTATATCACACCACAAAATGTCAGTTATGTAGTAATAGTAATTTAACCATTCTAAGTGGGTTGACAATAATTGGTCAACCATTTCATGTATGTGAGTCATGGAAAAACTGTAGTGATGTTCATATATGTCTATAATTGATAAAAATTTCATTAAAAGCCTATTTTTATTGAAATGAGATTACTCTATAATATATATAAAATAATAAATATAAATGGCCATGATTTTTATGGTTAATAAAATTTTGAAACAAATTATAGTTAATTACATGGTGGTGTATTTCTTTATAAAAAACATTTTATAGTTGAATAAAATTAGAGATGGAACTCATTATTCATTCCATAATAAATTTCATCATTCTATTAATTTTATAAATGAGAGTTTTTATTTTTATCAAATAACATTTCAACCAAAAATTATTTGAACTGTTTATATAGAGAATATTCAAAATATATATATAATATCAATGATTCATATATTCTATTAATGACCGAATAATATTTATTGATTTAGGGGATTCCTATATTTTTACAATATATTAATTTTTAATTATATAATATATTCGATTACCAATATCATTTTTTATAAAAATAGAAGCATGATACATATACGGAAGTAGGGAAATAAGGAGAGATATTTGGAAGAACAATGTCTTAGTAGTGGACATAATTTAATATCCTCATTTATGAATTAGTGTGTCACTTTATTGATTTATATTTAATGTTAGGCTTCCGAGAAAGATATGGTTTTTATTGAGGAACCAAGAGTGAATAATGGAGCATTATGGATAGTATAATTTGTTATTTGGTTTTATATCCTTGATTATTATAATTGTGAAATCAAATTATGATTCCATTTTATACATTAACACTTTTTGAAATAATGAATTTATTTTAAGAAAAAAATTTATCCTTGATCAAGTATTGGGATTGCTCTACAGTTTATAATTATAACCAATCGATTAGTGAATATTAGGCATATCAAATACAATGTTAATATGTCCATTATCATCATATCCTCGTGAGTGTGTTTCATTTTAAAAATTATGTGTTATTTTCCCTTTATTTATTAATTTGATTTTTTCCATGATATTTTTAAACTTAATTTTCTAATGGATCCAAAACATCAATTTGAATTTGATACATGAAGTATTTTTATTCCACTATAATTTTCCCCTTATTCAGGATTATCATAGTGACACATGTTACAAATAGTGGTATAAATGTCGCTTGTTATTCATTGTATAAATAATCCTTTAAATACTACATAATGAAAAAAAAGTTGAATGATAAGTGATTGACCAAATTTGATAGTTTTTATTTTCAGTTTTGGCGTAATTCAATGAGTTAAAATTTCAAATCTATAGAATTTATTCATATATAAAATTATTTCATGTAATCAAAATATGTTATTCTAATAGAATGTTAACGATGTAAGGAAAAAAGATATTAATAAATAAATATGATAAATAATATAGTTGTTTTGAGAAAGCATTCAATAATCAAATAATCATGAATGTGAATTATTTTCTAACATCTAATATAAAGCTGGGGAATTATATAATTATCTAATGAGGATGATAAAAAATAGATGGAGAGAGAGTTGAGGTAGCTTTGAAAAAATAAATTTTTACTTAAATTTCAATTAATGTGAAAATATTGTTCATTTCATAAACTATTTGATTGATATGGTTAGTGATAATAAAATGAATGAAAATAAAATGAAAATGACAAAATATATAATAAAATCATATGAATATTTCAAAAAAATTACACTCTAAAGCTATTCTTTAAATAATAATTACATGTTAGACAATTATCTATTAATGTTTTAAAAAAACATGTTTTATATGAAATATAATTGAATAAAGAAACTTCGTTATAATATTCATCCAAATATAAAGAACTTATATCTATGACTATCCTTTATTTTCTTGAGAAGATATAAATGATGACCCCAAATCACATTTTTAATGTAAATTTAAATGTGAAAAGTATATATTTTATGTTATGTTTTATAAATCATAAATTCAATATTTAATGATTTAGTACATATTAAAACGTTGTTCAATGAGGTTTTAGAAAGTGGAGGGTGAGGTGAATTATAATTGAAAAAAAATAAATGGTTTCCTCACAAAATAAACAAAAATTAATGAAATGGATGTGAAATTAAATTTCATGGAAATGTATCGGTATGAAAAGTAGAAAATGATTTTTGGGATGATCAGTTTGATCGCATTAAAACATAGTTTATTATATACCTAAATGATGTTATTATGAATCTGTTATTAAAATATAAATCAAAATTATAAACATATTTCAATATAGAGGTATTTGTTATTCTTAAGGTTTAATTGGACGAGGCTCTTCAGGGTTTTGATTGTATAAAAATAAAAGAATTAAACATTAAGGATTTCAGATGGAATATATAAGTTATATTAATGATTTTGAGTATTAATTTGATCATATAAAGGAAATTCTAGTAAAATATTAAAAATAGTGATGTAAAAATTTTAATATGTAGTGAAATTTAGGATAAAGATTAAAGAAAATAAAAAGATAATTCATGACAAAAAAGAAAATTTTGGGGAATGGTGAGATGATTTTTATATTCAATGTGTATGTAAGATATTAGATAAATAAGATCACATCTCAAAATATATATGTTTTAATGTAAAAGATAATATTTTGGAGGATTTCAAAATAATTATTGAATGAATGGATTGAATACTGAGACAATTTTAATTATATATTGAACGAATAAAGATAATTTTTTGTTATAATGGATCTTATTTAGGATGATGAAAATTACTAACAAAATAATTCCATTAATAGTAGTAATAGAAAATAAGTGAATATAGAATTTTTTTACTCATAAATAATTTATTGACACTTAAGAAGTTATAAAAATTCATGAAATATATAGAGATAAGGAAGAGACATGAAATTTAATCAGGTTAGGACACAATTATATTCCTATGTTGGCCTAAAATATCCTTGTTAATATGGGGATAAAAATTACTTATGTGGATATGTCATTAATAGAAAGAAATTGAGAAGTTAAATATATATTTCATATTATTATCGAATTAATATTAAAAATATACATAAAATTATTTAGATTTTTTAAAAATACATTCAATTATAAAAAATTATATTAATGCGTTTGCTTTTGGTAATAAAAAAAGAGTAGATACATGGTAATTCAATTTAATTTTCATGGTTAATATATGTCATCAACAAGAGATAGAAGAATATCATCATCTTTGTAATGATGAAAGAACTGAGAAGAGACAAATATATATCTCTATTCCTATAAGATTTTCATATTAAAAATTAACTATAAGTTAATAAAGAATTTATTATATTCCAAAATATATTTGAAATCTATAAATACATGTAGTAATTGGAAATTTAATAGTGATTATTCATCCCATACAATGTGTAATGTGAATGTCCTCACGAATTGAACAAGAAGTGTAGAGATAAATATTAGGTTTGGATATAATTAATCACTAAAGATTAATTGATGTTAAAGAATATCATTAAAAGTATTATATGTTTAAGAATTATAATATTAAATGTGATTATAGAATTCAACATAACTTATTGATTATATATTAGTTTTATGACTCTTTATTGGAATTATTATTCAAAATTAAATGTTTTAATATTAATGGAAATTATGTAAAATATATCATGAAATGATGGAGTTCAAATTGTTTTCATAAATTAGGTAGAAAACCAATGTTTTAATTCTACATACTATACTATAAGAAAATAGATTATAACACTATACATTTACTAACATTAATTTAAATATTTTAGAAAAACTATTGATGTCAAAAGTATTGTTGATATTACTCTACTGATGTGGGACCAAGAAATTTCTTGGAAGTAATTCCTATGTGGGAATGTAGTAAGAAAAACTTATCTTGTAAATAATAAAAGTGTGTCAGATTATCCAAATATGATCTACACTGTGTTATTTGGTCCAATTTTTTAGTTTGAAAAATATGTTGACAAGTACTTCATTTTACGTGTTGAGGACTACAGTAGGCCATGAGGTTTTATGATCATTCATTCAATGAAATATATTCTAGACTACATGAAAATATTTTGAATAACTGTGGAACAGAAAGAATGAAAAACAATTATCATTATATTATTAGACAATATACCATAATACACTTATGCAGATGATTAAAATGGTCTACAAAAGTATAGAATAAATAAAGAATAATCAGTGCTAAGGAGTCCACAATAAAATAATTTTCTATAAATGTGGAAGAATAGTTAATAATTGGAAAAATATCATCTTGATAGAATGTGTAATGTACATATATTATTTTATTGAAGTTATGAGAGTAACTACAAACTCCAAAAATATTATATTTTATAATCATTTAGAAGAGAATGTAACAAATTAAATCTTTTATTCTTTTGAATGATCAATGAATTTTTATTTCGTTTCCTGAAATAATTTTTTCAATTTAAATAACAATTGAATTTGGGAATTTAATATTGATATCACAAAGGAAGGTATATTTTATAGGCTACTCATCAATTAAAAATTTCTAAAATTTTCAGAAAAAAGTATTCCAAAATATTAGTGAAAATAATATTGCATTGTTTGTGGAAAATAATTAAAATAGTGTTCTAGATTTTTTTTACTAATTATATATGTATTGAAGAAGAAGTTGTAAATTTATATTGATATGAATATTTAAATACGAATTTATATGGTTATTATTATTTCATATTAGAGGAAGATCATGGGGAATATTTTAATAAACCAGTGTATTTATCTAGATATAGAAGTGGGATAAATAAAAGAATCATATTAGAGGAAAATATTTTAAAATGTAGTAATATTTGATGAAAATTATAGAATATAATTAATTATTATCATAGTTACAAACAATATTATTCTAATAATTAAAAAATATGGTAATTATTGGTGAATTCCATGTATGAAGATTTTGACCAAATTGGAAGGAAACAAATAAGAGATATTTAAAAAAAACTAGAAATAAATTGATGGCCATGTCATTTGATACATACTATTACATGATTTTAATCATAATTAACAAAGAAATACTACCTAGGATCATAATGTCTTGTGACAATTGATTATTAGGTATATAATTATCTATCTTGAATCCAAAATAATAACATTAATTATTTAAAATTCCTAGTGATATATTATATCCCGTTGATCCATTATGTCTTAATAAGATAACATGTGGAATAATTGAAATAAAGGACTGAGCTAAAAATTATATTATGTGAATAAAAATTACACATGGGTTAGAAGGAATAAGTTACTGATATAAAATTCATTGAACAAAAATAAACATATGGAATAATATCTTCTAATTTATTGGGACATATGATAATGGAATCATACTAATATGGAATCATGACAAACCATGAAATAAGAATGAGTCATGATGAACTGGCAAGACCATTGCACATGGATGACAATATTCCTTATAGGAATCAGGTTCAATCCCTTTCTCAACATTAAATCTCATGTAGATAAATATTAATCAATTCATTCGAGTTCTATATAGGCCCATCCATCAGAAAATGTTCATGTATATGTTTTCAAAATGTAGAATCAAGCATAAGGGTTTCCCAAGGAATTAATATGGTATCATAATCATATCATAAGGAATAAAAAAGTGAATATCAAAATAGTGTCCCTATAATAATGGATTTAAATCATTCAAGGACATTAATAAAGTAAATTTTTCATATATTATGACAATTTATATCAAAATTATTTTCATACAGGTAAAAATAGTTTTTATAAATCATTAAAAATAAATCTTTATAGTGAGATTTATGGAATCATTAAAAATATTAAAAATAATAATATTTTTTTTGATAAATACAGAAATCCAAAAAATATATAATTTATCATGATGAAATGTATAATTTTATAAAAATGTTTGGTGGATTATAAATGAATATGATCTTCACATAAAATGGAAAAGAAAATGATGAAATATTTTTACTAGATCATGATTTTCATGAATAATTACGAATAGAACATTTTCTAAAACTTGTATTTCCCAATCAAATAAGGATTATTTTATCAGGATTACATTTGGGTAAAGAGAGTGAATTTGTAACCCAATTAAAAAATTGAGGTTTGGGTATAAACCCTTACCGTATATATGAAAGTGTTCTTCACATTAACTTAATACCATAGATATTAAAACTAAATTAATTAATTAATTAAAATGGACCTCTTATATATTTATTTTTTTAATGCAATTTTTTATGTTCAATAACTAACATTTTGATGGGTTATGAAATTCGATTTCATTATTTGGGAGTGTTGTTTTCCTTGGTTTTCTTAATCAATTTACTTGTATATATTTATGTAAAATCTTGTTAATTAGTAATTTTTCCTTATAATTGAAGTTATATGTTATTAAGTATCATACATATTATTATATTTTTATATAATTCAATTGGTTATTACCATTGTCGATAAAAAATTATATAAGATGTTAGTGATAATTATTTAGATTATTGTAGTGGTTTTTCTTTAATCACAAAATTAATTTTTATTAAATAATAATATATATATATTGGTTCTATAACATTACATAATATGTAATATAGAATTTATAATTTTTTTTAACAATAAAATTGGTTTTATGATCATATTCGTTAATGGTAATAAAATTTGAAAACTCAATATCATTGAATGTGATAAATCAACACATCACAAATGATGGATTCATTTTTAGATCAAAAAGGGGAAGGATAATATTTTCTATGATGAATTACTAGAGTAACAGGTAAAAATTACAGAATATATAATATATTGTAGTTTTAATGTAATGTGGTTAAGGGTAGGAGATTATAGAATTTGAAAACAAATAAATTATAAATTAAATTAATATTAAAATGGAATATAATATTACCTATTAAATTTCTCCTCATTGAAAACCTCCTTAAAGAAAAGGTTATGGACTTTTTGTGACACCAAGAGATTATAGATGTGGAGGAGTGGCTTGGGAAGAATATTGGTTAGAATATGTAAAATGATCAAAAAAAATTATGTGAAGAAAATAGGTGGTGAGCGGTGGAATTTATAGTGGAGAAGAGGGGTAATTTTTTGTTATTTAATTCATTAGTTTATTATTTTGGACCAATACTATGAATAGTGTGGATTAGTATGACTAAATCCATTAACTAATTCATGTGCGTTCGAAACAATGTCCAGTTACATTATCCATTACTCAATCAGGACTCAAAGAAACATTTATTTACTTATATTGTTAATTATTGTATTACACTATTAAAAAAAATTAAAATACATAAGAAAATTTTGAAAAATTCACCATAATTATTTTTGATGTGCAGAAATAAAAAGTTAAACCCATTTTATGAACTAAATTTTCTTAATATGTTATTTTAAATTTCTATTTTAAATCTCCATTTACATGAAAATTACCAATTTTAAAATTATTACTAATTGTATAACACATGGAAAAAATAATTAATGTATCATAATTTAATATTAAAATCATAAGACAAAAAAATATAAATTTATGAATATATTTTTTTAGAATAATTTTTCTCTTAAAACATGATATTAATTATAAAATTCTAAATATATATTTATGTTCTATAAAAATGCCCAAACATAATGGATAATTTCCAAAACATTTATTTATTTATAAAATGTTATATATATATCCTATTGTTATTTATATGGTGCTTAATGTTTATTTATACATTCATAGGCGAGTTTACTATTCTATTGACCTATTTACTATTCTTAACGATCTCATTTATATTTCAAATGTCATGTTAATATTCTACTGGTATAGGTTCATAAACGTCTAGAAATACCTCTTTTTCATTCATAATTCATTTATAATGTTTGTATTGACTGGTCTATATTATTTTAAATGATTTATATTATATGGTATAATTGTAAGAATGTGATTAAATTGATTAATTTTTGGGTTGTTATATTTTCCCCATTATTAAATTTTACCCTTGAAATTGAATTTTACAAACTATGGTTAAAACCAGTTGGAGTACATCTCCTTCATTACATCCTCTAGTTACCATATTACAACATCATACTTATGGTTCATCCATAGTACTACGATCATGTGAGTAGTCTTGTTTCATAAAAAATTATATATATGGTCTAAGATCATTAATGAATACTGCTTATAAGAGAGATAATCTTCCAATATTATTACATCTAAATTCACTACATGTGATGTATCTCATATTTACATCCTCAAGAGGTATAGATAAAATACATTATGTACTTGAAACATGGTAGGAGGATGTTCAAATCGATAAGACACATATCTTCCATGGTCAATGATCGTGAAGGGTTTTATGAACATAGGAATCATTATTCCATTCACCTCAAATATTATGATCCTTTACCATTGATATATGTTGAGGAAAACCATGTCTCCAACCTCAAAATCTAGGTCTCATCATTGATTAACTATATATAATTTAAATCTAATTTGAGTGTCCTTGATATAATATTTAATGGTTTTCCCCTTTTCTGTTATTTTTTCAACAATTTCTAGTTCTAGTAGCTTACTTTCACTGAGATCATCCCATCATTCAAGTGTTCTTCATATATTCCCCATAATGGGCTTCAGATAGAGCCATATAGAAGCATCAATGGAAACTGATGTTGTAAGGGAACATGACCAAATATAGATGTTGGTCCTCTAATAATTTAATGACCATAAGAGTGTATCTATACATTAATTCTAGTTTCATAATAGTTCACCCAAGTTCGCCATCAGTTTGAGGATGATAGGTCTTACTAAAGTTAAACATAGTGGTCACAGCAAGATGGATACTTTTCCAGATCATGGTGTGAATATTGGATCCTTATAAGATACAATTGATAATAGAACTCCATGAATTCTTTCTAATTAGTTTATGAGTATTATTTTTAGTTGATCTTGTGATAAGTCCACTCTAATTTCAATAAGGTGATATGTCTTTGTAAGATGATCCATAACAAACCACATAACATTTTTTTCTATATTTATTCAGATGTATAGTGACAAAATCTTTGGTTATGTATTTTCATTTCCATGTTGGTAATGGTAATGGTTCCATCACCCTTTTAAAATCTTTCCTTTCTATAATAATTTTTTGAAATATTTTGTACATTGATATCTGTTCAATGATATCTGTTTTCTTATTTCCCCCCAATAGTTCTCTTAGAGATCATGATACATATTCATTCCCCATAGGTTAATAGAAAATGTTGATCTCTGTTATTCATTCATAACCTCTCTATCTCTATATTGGATTTCACTCATATTCATGTCCCAAATAATTTTAATCCTTACTCATCCATTTTAATCTCTGTGGGATTACAATTTCTCATGGATTCAACCTTTTACATAATTTCCACATAAATTATTTCAACATCCATTATTTTCTCCATGAAGGGTGGTTGAGAAGACATTTTAGAAAGGACTAATTATATTTATTCATTAATGATTCTCATGTCCCTCCATTTAAAATATATGACGATTGGTGACATCTATATTCACATAGTTGATGAATATGCAAGATCCATTCTATATAGAGAATCTTCCATATTATTTTACATACCTGGATGGTGGTGGATTGAGCAGTCATTGTCCTTGATGATCTCTAACCATATTCATTAGTTCATATTATGATAGGATGATGTGAATATATATTTTAGGACTTTATGATTACTATATATCTCACGCTTCCCCAATGAGAGATAATGCCGCATGATTTTATACACAATGGTCACAGTTGCAATCTCTAGATCATGTGTGAGAAAGTTTTTCTCTTGAATTTCCATCTACCTTGAGCCTTATGCTGTCAATTTATCATTTTGTATTATTATTCATCCTATTACCTTATTTTATTAATCTATATAAACCAAAATGTGTTCTCCATATTTCATTAGTACCATCACTAGTATATTGATATGTCTCTTTTTCAACTCATTGAAACAGTCTTCAAATTCACAGGTCCAGATAAACATTACACCCTTCCAAGTCATCTTATTTGGTGGGTTTAAAATCATGATAGGTTCTTCACAAACATTTAGAAATACCCTGATTGATCAATGGCAATACAGATTTCAGTAACATATATTGGAAAGGGCCACTCTTCTGTTTCCTTAATATTGAATGCTTCCATAGATATTCCCCTACTAGTTATAACATTCCAAAAGAATGATAAATCCTCCATCCAAAACTACCATTTAATGTAAATTGCTTATATTTATTTCATTGTTAACTAATTAGAACAATATTTAAATTATTCTTAATGTTTACCATTACTCCTGTAGTATATTTAAACAACATCGAAAATGACTACCAAAAAAATATCAAGGTTATGTCACAAGACACTATCCATTACTTCTAATAAGAAAACTAGATAATTAGTTAGTCTGATGTTCATTACTATGAACTCAAAGTATCCATAACTTTATTCAAATGGAGTCTTACTAATATGATACTCACATGATTTTAGTTGATGTTATCCCAACCAATGGTCGACCTTAGAGAAATATTTATCCCCACAGAGTTAATATAACAATTAATCCAAATGTTGAAGTGGATATTTGTTATTTACCATGATTTTGTTCATCTCATTATAATTAATACATATTCACATTGATCCATCCTTATTATTGATTAAGATGATTTGATCAACCCATGGTGAATAAATCAGTCATATAAAACCCTTAACCATATTCTCTTATAATTTCTTCTTATATTGTTACAACTCAAATTTGTAAATTCTATGAGGTGTCATTGAAATATGTTGAGATCTAAGAAAATATTCAATGGATAACTCAACCTCTAGATCAAGAGGAAGACCAGTCAATTATTTATTTAATATATTAGTGTGATCCCTCACCATGGTCTAGTTTTCAACAATGATTCTATCCTAAGTCAGAATAATTATTACTCCATATGATTTCTCATAAGAGAAAATATTCAAAATCAATAGGAATAGTCTGTATGAGATTAATGTTCCACTATAAATAGTTACTTTATTATTCAGTGCATCAATATGTGAAGAATAATCCCCATTTCTTGATAGATGATGTTAGATTTGTATAAAGATATTCAATTTATACTCAATACAGAAGTTCACACTACCTAAGGATATATGGTATAGTCCACAACCATGAATCAGATAGCTATTAAATACATTGAATGTAACAATTAACGCATTTTCTATTATCATTGTTTACACAGAATCTATATTTTTTACGTGGTGTTTGAATAGTTCTACTAAACATAAAGTATATGAATGAATGCATTGAACCAATATCATGTAGTATATTAGATATTAATTCATGAATATATATTATACATATCACCACATAATTTTTGGGTTTCACATCTATAGTAGTGATTGAATATTCTCTTTGATTATTCCATGGATTATGTTGTTGATGATTGCTTCGAACAAGACTTTTCAATGGAAAATGGCTTGCACAATGGCCATTCTATGTGAAGTTGAAACACTTCACTATAGGATGTGTTTTAATCGAATCCTTCATTATTTTTCATCCGCATTTGTGGGATTCTCTTTTCCCCTTCCATATTTATTATCCATATTCCCCCATCTCTTACATTTGAAGAATATATGGGTTTCCATTATGATTCTTATAATATTATACTTCACATGTTTTTGACATGTGTAATATTGGGTATTCCATGCATCATGGGATTTATATTGAGATCCTCCTATATAAAACTCTATATTATACTTTTTTTCACTGGGCCCATGAGACCATTATGAGTCTCTGATCTCCATTTCAACCTTAATGTTACAACAAAAAAATTCCCCATACCTGTCAGATACCCGATTCCTTAATACATTGAGTAAATGCATCCTAATCAAATAAACAAGAGATACACCATATTTTTAGTTTTGTAAAAAATATGAAAGTGTATCTTGCAAGCATTGAGATGTTTGCATCATATTCTCCAATTGACACATCTTCGATTTGTTTTAGTCCACAGAACTCTTATTCCACCTTAATATGGATGGTTCAGGGAAAATATTTATTGATATATACATTAAGGAAATAGTCACATTCCATGAAATCAATTTCAAACATTTACTTTTTATTCTTCATTATAATCCACCACTAATAATATTCCATATAAAAATTATAAACATCCATCATAACATTATCCTCTTCTGTGAAGTGGAGGCAGATAATTTCTTCTCAATAGTGTTAATACATTATTCCATGATGATTGGATTAGAAGATCCAGTAATTGTAGGTGGAAATTTTCACATGAAATATTTCACAAGAACATTATCTCTATTTATAAAATGAGGTAATCATACATGATTAATATTATTATTAATAACATGAACCACATGAGGATGTACTGTCATGATGTTTTAACGAATTATTCCCATATGATTTTGTATATCACTCGGGAAATCATCACATTTCCTATAACATTGATTATTTTTCTGTGTTAATATATTATTAGAAATTAACAAACAAAAAATAGATCAAAATAATGTGGCTTTATTACTTAGACAATATGGGTATAAAAATAAATAATTGAACATAGAATGATTAAAATGTAAATGGAATTTATATCCTAACATGTGACCCTAAAGAGTCAATCTAGGTTTCGTGTGGTTATATAATTATCCCTAGGGTTCATACTAACTTCATATCTTCTTAATCTCCAAATATTACAAGACCTTTATCTAATACCAACTATGGTGACGCCATCATTTTACACACATTATTACATGATTTGAAGCATAATCAACTGACAAATACAACAATGGATTTTAAATTATAATATACTTGTATGATTAGGTAAAAAATTAATATTAATGATAACAAAATAAAAACATCTTTTATTTGATCTTTAATATGATCTACTAACTTCAATTGAGCCCTTTTATCTGTAATGTATATCCAAGGGAATACAAGGACATAAAAAATGACCTAAAAAGATTATTTAGGGAATAATCATAAGAATAAATATAGAATATGTGTTAAAAAGAATAATATAATCATATAAAAGTAACTAAACATGAATAAACATAAGGATTAATAAAATGTATTGCATGGGGACATATGATCAAGAAATCATTGGAATTTGGAAAAAAACACAACATCATATATACATGAATACTGGAATACATCCAAGACCATTACAAATGGTGGAAAAGATTTATAAAGGTATCTGGTTCACTCTCGGTCCCAACATGTTGTTTCCTAAGACTAGAAATTATCCAATTCATTCAAGTACTATGTAGTAACACCAATCAAAACAATTTAATGCAAAATTATTCCACATGATGAATCATGCATAAGGGATACCCAAAAAAAATTGGGAATCATAATCATTCTATAAGGAATAAAAAGGGGGAATCAATATAGTTTCCTCAAAATAACAGATTTAAATAATAAATGGTCATTTGTATGATAAAATTGGATTAAATCATGATAATTTATGTCAAAAATAATTGAAAAAAATGTAAAAATGTTTTTTAAGATGCATTTGAAACATAATATTTCACTTTGATTTGAATAAAATATTAAAGAACGTTTACATATAAAAAATAATATTTGATCTCATTGATCTAGAAATGATCCATGATTTATTTTAATTATATAATAAATAATTAAAATACATTTCATAGAAGCGATTATGTAGTGAATATAAAAATGTATAAGAAAACATGATGTTTCATTTAGTGTGTCTTTCTTTTGAAGAATAATTTAGAAGGGAACAATTTTAAACTTGTATATACCTATAAAATAAGAATAATATGAAATAGATATATGATTTTTGGATTAATAAACATAATTTAAAAGATTCTAAATAAATTGTTAAACATTATATTGGGGTAAATTTAGATAAATAGTAAGCTGAAGAAAAAAAATTGATGTTCGGGTAGAAAACCATACCTTTTTTCGATAGTGTTATGCAATAAAACTCAATATCCTAGATTATCAAATTAAATCCATTAATTAATTAATTTATATAAATTTCTAAAAATATATTATTTATTTTAATTTTATTAAGAAAATTTATTTTCTTTTTTGATAGGTTATGAAATTAAATTTCATCAATAATGAGCGTTGGTTTCATTGGATTTCATGATTGGTTTACATGTAGATATATATGGAATATAATGTAAAATGATATTGGGTTTTTTCAGAATTTATTATATTTCCTATTAATTAAAATATTTTTGATTAAATGATTATATATATCATTTGGTTATTTGGGGATAATATGGTTCATTAAATAAGATGTTATTTATAATCATTTATATTATTTTAATGGTTCTTTATCATCATAAACTAGTTTTGTTTTATTAATTTATATTATGTATATATAATGGTTCCATAATTTTATATAGGATTCAATAAATATATTATTAAATATTAACCCAATAAATGGTTTTATGATCATCATTGAAGATTTGAAGGATAATGAAAACTCATTGTCCTTGAATACGACAAATCAAACATCATAGATGATGTTTTCATATTTAGAACAAAAGGCGAGGATATTGGTTTTGATGATTATTTATTCCATAATAATGATAAAATTACAGTATGTATAAGATATTAATGTTTTCATGTAACTTGGATAAGTTTATTTGAACAGATAATAACAAAAAATGAAATTTGTAAAGAAATAAAGAAGAACAAATGGAAGAGGATTATAAATCTTGAGGTTATACACCTTGAGAACCCCCTAGGGAAAAGAGGTTGGAATTGTTTTGTGACCAAGGGATATTTGAAGAGCGGGAGAGTCTTGGGTATAGTATGTTTCATAATTCTTACAAGGATCGAATAATAAAAGGTGTGAGAAAAATAGGAGGTGAGGGTTGGTATTTATAGGGGATAAGAAGTGTATTTTCTGATTATTTAATTAAATATTTTATTAGTTGGGATAAAAAAACATGAATTTAATCAATTATTATGAAAAAATATAGTGGGTAAGACATTTGGCATTGTACAAAAAGAATATAATTTCATCCATGACTCAAAAATGCATTTATTTACCATATGCTATAAACTATTATATTTCAATATTCCCCAATAATTAAATATTTCATAAAAATATCTAAAAATCACCCAAACCAATTTTATATGTGTATAAATCCAAAAATTTATCCCATTTTATGAAAATAATTTTATAAATATGATAATTTTCATTTTTTATTAATAATTTATTACTTAAATTCATATTTTAAAATTACAACTCATTTTATAACACATTGAAAAATTAATTTAGTTCTCATAATCTTTTATCAAATTCATCAGAAAAAATAAAAAATTATGAAACTATTTTATGAGAAAAAAATTACTTTAATTAACTATATTAAATATAAAACTATACATAAATTTTTTGGTTTTATAAAAATACTAGCGTTTAATTTATTATATTCAAAACATTTATTTACTTATATTATGATTTAAAAATATTATATTCTTATTTATATGATTCTATAATTTTATTTACACTTTTAAACACTATGTTACTATTCTATAGTCATATTTTCTATTCATATGGGTTATATTACTATTCCAATAGTTTTGTTAATATTTTATTAGTAAAGGTTATTTAACATTTAAAATACCTCTTGTTTTATTCATTAATCATTTATAAATATTATATTATATTCTATATGTGATTTTACTTGATTTATAATATATCACATAAATATTAGAAGGTATTTTCTATTTAGTCTGTTTAGATTTTATACAAATCATAAATTAATTAGAATTTAATTGGACTTAAAAAATAATATTTATTAATTTTTAAGTGTGATTCATTGAAAACTTATGGTAGTGTGTAAATGATATACATTAGTTACTAGAGTTGATATTGATGAAAATTGCATTCTAGTGGCATGGATTATATCAATGAAAGAAAATTTTGTAGTGGATATTTGGGGTATGTATTGAGTATTTAAAAATAATGTAAATGCATGATATGTAAAAAGAATCTGCAATTAATATGTATATATTGATAAAACAAGGGTATTTATTTTCATAAATTATGATATAATCATTTTCATATTGAAATACGACTTATACATTCTAAATAAAACACATAAAACTTGGTTTTTATATCTGGGTACTTTCTTTACGAATATTTATTTCAAGAGAGGAGGGGTTGATCATATAATCTATATGAAAATCATAGAGGATGTGTAACATATCGTTATAATGTTTGTGGATGATATGTTATTTTGGGAGACAATCAATTATGTGTTTTTATATATTATGAGTAATTAATTATTTATGTTTAGGATTTGATAAAAAGAAATTATTGTTTTTATTTATGTTCCTCAATATATAGGGAATGAATAAATTAAAAGGGTCAACTATAATAGGTTGGATAAGAAATTAAAATTTTAAAATATACAATAGTTTTTACATTGAATATAGTTGAATTAAAAATATGGATTAATGAGGGGAAATATGGGGAAGAATCTATAATGTATAGAAGAATTTTTAGATGTTTTAATTATCTCATAAATATTAGTAGCAATTTAAATCAAAAGTAATAAGAAATATTATATTATAGTCATGTAGAATAAGATTAGATCTTGGTAGGGAAATGGATATTATGGTATATTCAATGAACTATTAATTATTTTTTAGTTTTCAACCCTATTTGGGATATGTGTTTCATAACATACTTGGATCCTAATTTTTCTGGTGATATTGTAGATTGAGAATACATAATTGGAAGACCATTATTCAATGGTCGAAACAATGTTATTTATCAATTAATTAAATTTAAATTGTATCCTTGAGGATAAATTGGTAAAATATATATTCGTTTCAAAAGAAATTATATAATTTCTATTGTTGAATTTTTAGTTCAATAGTATAAGATAATTTGTACCACCAAATTGGGAGATCATGTTCATAATTTAGTTGATGTCGGCATTTTAGGTAGTTTCTATTCAACTATAGAGGATTATATAAGAAAATAATAAATATATCAATGTTCTTTTGAAATATCTTGATGAAAAAATAAGCATACCACCTAGTACTTCTCTTTAGAGGTCTACATTTATTTTATATAAAAATGATAATTAGATAATGATATTATGTATGGATTATCATAGACATAACCAGATGAAAGAAATGAATTAGTATGACCATGCTTGAAATTAAAATATAATAGATCAACTAGGAAGTTCAAGGAATATCTCCAGAATTGATATAATGTTAGGATACTATTGGATTTGAGTGAGAACATCTAACATATATATGACTAAATTTATGAGTAGTAATGGGTCTTATGAATTTGATGTGATTTCATTAAATTTGGCCAATGAATTTTTTTATTCCAAAAATTAATTAATTTTATCATTTTACTATTCTAGGATCAGTTTATTATAGTTTATTCTATTAAATCATGGTGTGATCTATGTATATAGATGATAATTCCGAACATATTGAAATATGCATCTGTATTCTAATAGAGAATCAACATTATTAAATGATTCGTAAAAGTATTTTATTATATGATTGAGTGAATTTACAAGTTCATGTTATCTTAGTGATAGGTATAAATGTGGACCTTTAAATTGTATTCATGTTGTATCATTGGAGAGTCGTAATAATAATGTCAATATTTGGTGGTTTTCGGTCTGGTAGGATTTTTTCTGTGTTTCATGTTGGACTTCTAACATACATTTGTAGCAATGATAATGATGACCAATAATTGGGTGCTGTTTTTTATTCAAATGCTTAAGACTAGTATTTCTGAGTGCTCAGGTGGAGGCTCATTTCATCACTAATCATATCGTTTCCTATGTTGGGTTTGGAATATACCGAGTACTAGAATGCATTTGGAGTCTTAATTAGATACATTTTTATGTAGGAGGATAGAGTAGATCCTTATGGACACATAATGATTATACTATAAGAGAAAAAATTACACTACAAGTTTTATTGTGTTCCCACATTGGTTGATTATCTGGGGTACAGTAGAAACTATCTGATGGGAAAGAGGTTTTTGGTGTACATGGTCAAAAATAACTTCAAGGACATATATTTTCATTGAAATGATCATTTCTTATGAGGATATGGTTACTGTATTATTAGTATTTCGACATCAATATGGGTGGAATTTACACGTTTTAGAATAATGCATCATGATATCAATAGACTGTATTGCTAGACTAGGATTATTAATAAGATAACATGATTTGTGAAATGATTTATCACCAATCAGAAGGTTAATGTTCATCATTAAAGGAATGCTAGGTTGTTGCATGCACATCACATTCCTTAATTTAAATGGAATGATGTCATTGTAAATTTATTTATTATATTACCTCACACACCTATAAAAATTGATGTAGTATGGTTTATTTTGAATCAACTAATGAATGTTTTAACCTTTATTCCTTTTAGATATACCATTGCCATCAATAATTAAGGTATCTTCCATATGTATGTTATAGTTTTGTTTGTTTGTTTTGTAATGAGTATCATTTACAATTTGGATCCTTATTTCAAAAAATGTTTCCAATATGGTCTTTATAAGGATGTTATATTGTATAATATTATATGTTAAACCCATCATCCTTTGACTGATAACCAATCAGATTTGATGAATCAGATTTTAGAGGATATGTTGTTATCCTATATCTTGGAATTTGGTGGTTCTTCAGAGTATAATATAGAACTCATAGAGTCCTTAAAATTAACAACAACAATTTATCATTCTAAATGGATCATTTTGAAAATTGTGTGGAAGGTCTTTTCATTCACCACATGGATTCATTGTGGAAGGGGAGTTAGTGATTTTTGGACCCAGGCTCATGACTAGTATATCTAGGATGGTCTAGTTAATTATAATATTTTTTTGTAACCACATAGAGTTTTTATAAATAATAATTTCTAAATTAAATAATATCTATGGAGTTATAAGTTGTTCATTTTGTTTTTTATTTGGATATTTCATGTATTTGAAAACACTAAATCACTATGGAAGGGTAATTATTGCCAATGATTATGGGTAGTTTGAAATATATGAAAATATTGGTCATATGGTTTATCATTTGATATATCCATTGTGTTAAAGTAAAATTCACAATATGCTTCACATGAATAATCTTTATAGATATCATCTTGACACATCCCATGTTATATAAGTTGATGATGATTAGATGGATGTTAATGAATATATTGAGGATTATATAATCAATATCCTATTAAAAAGTGAGAAGATGCAATGAGGAATAAAAATACCTCTAGTGGAAGTGTAGTGGAAGTATGGTCAACGTCAAGAGGCTCCCATGGTGAGGAAATATGATATGTGGAGTCATATTTTGAAATTTTTCTCCAATAACCAATGGTATTCATTAGATCACAGCTCATGGATGAGATGTTATATAGTGGTGAGGTTGTTAGATCCAATAATTTTTAGGTGAATTCAACATTATGATTTCTTATAATCTTATCTGAGTTCAATTGTTCTAATTTTAGTCATGGATTTCGACAAATTTTTAAGATGCGTTTTTACTGGGAGGGAGAAAATGAGGAACTAAAATCTATCTACAGATCAAATCCAAGCCATCAAAGTTTTATATAAAATTTTAATTAATTGAGTGAGACCCCATGAACATAATTAAAACAATTAATGGATATTGGATGATCTGAAGAATCCAATACACAATGTACGTAAATGGTTTTACACATGAACTATTTTTCTTTTGGGGTTTTCATTGGAGGATACAAATTTAACATAGTATTTTGGATTTGGTTCACTGATAATTTCAATTTTCTATTCATGTTCTATGTGTGACACACCAAATCATATTTTAATATTCATCTATAATTCAATCAAATATCACATACACCAATAATAGTTGTAACACATACATGGGTCATTATGTGAATGTTATCCCTAAACAAAAACATATTTTCTTCAAATGTTAGTGTTCCAATTGAGGGAATGATGGATTGTAATTTTTATTAAAGTAAATAATGAGATAATCCTATTACTACCAGCTGAATGATGGAGTTTCTATGACTTCTCTACATTGGAGTAATGTAGTCTAGAATAAATCCATAATAATTTAATTTTAATTCTATATATGAAAGATGTTTGATCAAACTTGCATGCATTAATGTGAACTACATAAATGGTCGATTCAATATTTTGGTAAAATCTAAAATCTCTATCCTCCCAAGGAACCCATCTAGTCCATTGGTGTGGAGATAAGGCATGTGGCCACCAGAATGGTGACCATCCCCTTATACTAGTGATGTAATGGTAGGATTTATAATTATAATTCTATAGAATATATGAATAGTGATACATAATAATACGTATGAAAATGTAAATTTTGAAACTTGTGATCTTGATCACATTTGAATTATAATAATTTTCATCCTAGCGTTATATGAATTCGATGATTCATCCTAGATAGGGTAATATAACTAAAGTAATTTAATGGATTTTTAAATGGTAATTGGATATGTTAACAATTATAGCATACAATAAATTTTGATATATAAATTATTATTACTCTTTTGTCTTCTTTATAAATAGTTATTGATTACTCGACCCATGGTGTTTCCCTTTTTTGGAAGTTCACCACGGTAAATTTTCTTTGGATATAACATGGTTTAGAATCTAGAATGATATTTTATGACATTTTTCTTTCCACTAGGATTATAAATGATCTATAAGAACTTGTATGTGAAACTATCATAGTCTAAAATCATTTAAAATTTAATTACACTCCCATAGATCTGTTATTATTTCATAGGGGGTCATAGGTTACTCTTCCATGGGGAATTCACATAGATCCCAGTGTTACCAAGTTACATGACTCCTGGTATGTGTGATATATCATATAAGAGTATTTTCAACATAACAATGACATCTATAATGGATCCCATGTGGTTTTAGATTATCCAATTTGTCAGACCAGATCATGAGTCTTAATAATTTAATTTTATTATGGATATTAATTTTTTATTTTATACTCCTACATATTATATAATTTCATTCACTATATATATTAAAATTATCTTTTACACTTACTGGTCTTTGGCCTACTGAGTTTCAATAACACCATATATGAGCACCAATTATAATGTTGGATGGTTTCATCGATGTACGTGTAGAAAATGGAGAGAGGTAGTGATTTGATTTTAATATTTGTCTATGGAATATTTATTAGAATCATGTCTGACATAAGTTTTGTTATTAAATTTTTATGTGTATATTTTTTATTATTCTTTGTATATTTCAATAATGCTTTTAAATAATTAGTTTACATACATTCTTTATGCCATAAAAAATTAGTTTTACTAATTGGATTTTTTTTCATTTAAACTACATATATGTTTGAGATTCATTAATGATTATTTGTATGATATCACATATTATTTCAACTATGTTATAGATATTATATTATCAAAACTATATTTTTTATTGAAACATAATTAATTAGCATTCACATGAATAGAGGAATTCACTCCTCATATCCAACATTCAATATATTTTTTTCACGTGTAGAAGCATCAAGACAAAATATATTACAGTCCTATTGGATAACATCTAAAACACCATTTATATTATATGTCCGAGTTTCATAATACAAAATAATTTTTCATTTAATAACTTTTTATTCTATAACAAAACTATATATTATTAACAAAAAATTAGAATTCATGAATTCATAAATGAATAGAATGTGTGGCCTCTAGTGATGAAAAAGGAACATGAGAATCAATGGGATATGAAATAATATATATTCAATATATATATATATTTGTAATAAAAAATAATAACATATATGTTTTGAAATTAATATAATACATTTTTATAGGTTATTGTTTGACTCAGAGACACTACGTATGTCAATTTCAAATAGAATACTCACATGTTCTTGATTTTTCATGTATAGAGTGACTAGGTTGATAAAAACATTACATGTTATTCATCTAAATGGAATAATTTTTTTTATCATCACCAAAAACGAAAAAAATACACCCAACATATCTACTTCTGTTTATCAACTTCCTCATTCTATCGTAATAACAATATTATATTATATACATTTCGAATGTGTTGAAAAATCACTGCAAGTTTAAGCCTATAAAAATCGACGGATTACCAACATGAACAACCTCACATGAATTTTTTATACCCACTTAAAAGGGTATGAATGGTATAAAATTAAAAAATATTCCCATGTTTGGAATCATTCCAACACTAGGTATTGGTATTCAATTTTTGATATGCACTTCTAGAATACCAAAGACATATTATATGACACACTATGTTTTATAATAGTATGGTCCTCTATGAAAGAAAATTCATTTTGTTCCTTTTCAAAATATTCAACAGATTTATAGAATATCCATATCATGAAAACACAAACATTTCATCCAAAAAAATACACTTTTATGATCATTTGTTTGGAATAACATAGTAAATTACATTAAGAAGTTAATTATAATCTCACATCATGATATATATATATCAAAATGAATGAATGAATATTTGGAAAAAAACCTTTTATTCAACATGATACATAATATATTATTAAACCTTATTATGAATATAAAAAACCATATGTAATTACCAACCTAATCATATCACATATTATATACCACTAGAGTGGCCTTACGTCTTCAATAATTAATGACAATTTTTAACCATATACAACTCTATTTAATTACCATAACATATATATTTTATTTTATTGAAAAATAACCCACTAAACTACTTGCACGGGTAACATCTCTAATGAATGTTTTTTTTAAATAATGGTTATACATATGAATAATATTCCAAACATTTAACTATTTGAACATATTATTCAAATTCCATCACATTAGAAACACAAAATATTGTGATGTTAATATAACATTTTTCTTACAAATGTCTAATTATGTTTAGCATCATCATCATATTTGTTACATTTTCATAAAAAAATTTCATTGATATTTTTTTGTAACAATGTGCAACTACTTATATTATTTAATTCAAAAAAATACTAAACATGTTTCGGTCTTAACGTGTCAGTAAAATTATAATATTAAAGTAATAATGATTAATATTATAAGCTTCGATCATATCAAAATATGATAGTATAGTTTCTAAGCTTTAATAAAATCCATTCATCAATATATTATCATGTTATGATCCAAATAATTCTCTATAAAATAACACTTATTTGAATTTGTGGGAATACTTAACAAATAACATATTACATCCAAATAATATATGGTATTCAATTTTTAGTAACCCATATATTTAAATAAGACTATATTTTTAATATATTCCATCACAGGTGGTAGGAAATATTTTTATAAAATTTCATCAATCATTATGATAAAATCATTTCTATATTAATAATTATTTTTACCTATTAATTATTTCAAATTATTTTTCTAAATCAGACGAACCATATAGTAGGTGTATTAAATTCAATTTAGAATAATTTTCATAAAAACTTAATGTTTACAAACATCATAACACATAATAAGAATATAAATGATATATGACGAAGTAAATTTAATTGTCTAATAAGGATGTATTATTTTCCAAATATTAATAATTGGTATAGGAAGCTGAAATAAAAGGTTATTATGGTAGGTATGTTTTTAGAGACATTCAGGATTTTTGGATAATTGTAATTAAGGTTCAAGAGAAGATATGTATTAATTTAGGGTTTTATAATAATGAATTAAAATTAATAATTACTCATGTATATGAATCTTTTTAATTTGTTTTGGATAATCATAAAAACATGAATAAATCTAAGGATCATTAGAGTGATTTTAATCATTTAGAAAGTTTTTACATTGTATTTTGTAGGATTTTACATATTTGAGTAAATGATAAAGGATGACTTATATCTATAATATTATTCTTGAACATTTAATTGATGATTCATCACTATGAAAAAATCATTGACTATAGAAGGATATAAATCAGTCCATGATTTAAGTAAAGATTTTATGAAGAATGAATTATATTAATGTGGAGAAAATTTTATGTAAATTCCAAATGAAACATGTGAAATTATTTATCATGGTATTTTCTTTATCTATTATAAAAAATATTTTAACCTAATCAAAAACTAGGAATTATGTTTAGTTTACATGATAGAGATTTATGTAGGCCACAACATTTAAAAATATAGAATTTTACAATATCTTTTTTAATAGTAAATATATATATAGATAAAGTGGATGAATTAATGGTAATTTATAATATATAATTTTGAATATTATACAATGAAAAAATTTAGAGCTAATGTACTAATGAAATTAGAAGTAGATTATAAAAAATATAGGTTATTTTTGTACATTAATCAATGGTTTTGAGGTAATCGTATTAGTTTCTACATATCTAGATTATTTGATGTGAGGTTGAAGAAGACCATGTTCTATATTCATTCCCTCATACACATATGGATAATTCTAAAATATAAAGGAGAAATGTTTTCTTGTATGATATTCTATGAATATTTTCATATCTTTAGAGGTACTAGTTTCAAATAAAAATGTCGTAGTTGTATATGAATATACATAATGAAATATATCAATGATTATTTTTATAGAAAAAGTAACATATCCCCAAATTCAAACACTCACATACATTAAGGAGATCATAATCTGTAAAATGTGTGGTTTGATTCAAAAAACATTACTAAATAATAACTGTCTAAAATTGTAGATAAAATTAAAAATATAATGGATCCCAAAAATACCAATGGCCCTTTTTTTTTATAGTTTCATAGAATAAAGAAAAACACCTAAAAATATTACCAATGTCTTTGTGTGGATATTTTTTACACTATTTCCATATTGAATTATTTCATATTATGTATTATACTTATTTTATCAGAATCCATTAAATAAATATCTTACATTACGTCATTAATTATAAAATTGTGAAAATATATTTACGAATGTTGTTATAAAATACCCTATAAGTATAAAAATAATCATTAATAATTGATTATATTAAATGACAACAAGATGAGCATAAGTGTTCTATAACATATTCAATGTGAAACTGAATTACATAAGAGATTCTATACCAATAAAAACATGGATAGTAAATCATTATAAACAATTAAAAATGTTTTAATCAAATCAGTTAACAATCATGAGCCATGGAAAAATAACCCCAAATCAACAGAAACATTATCACCAATTGAATATATTGGAAACTATATTTCTATATTTTAATATAAGAAATTCAACCGGTAATCACCTAACCAGATGGTTATAATATTTCATTGATTTCACTAAAAAAAAATTTCCTCATAATATCTTAAATGATACAAATAATAAGTTAACTTGATCACATTACAAAATTTTTGGTAGCCTATAACATACAATCACATCCAATGTTTAAAAAATAACCACCAATATTGGTTTTATAAGTTTACCACACATCCCAGACTTATAATATAATCACACTTCAATAATTTAAATTTATCTATAAGTATTATATAATGAATTCGTCATTTCTAAGATTTCACTTTTCTAGATTATTGGCATGAGAACAAACATCATACTTTATAATGTTGTTGAAGAGATACAAATTCTACAATAAAGTCATTAAAAATCATAATACATTCATATAATGATAGAGGATCGTATAATTGGAACCTAACCCCATTGAATAATTTTATTATAGTAAATTATTATACAATATATGAAAAATATAGTAAAACAAAAAAAATAAATATATTTATTTTTTATAGGGAAAATAACGTTTTTTATAAAGTATTAAATAAATATTCCATGTGAACTGTTAATTATAATTTCATTGAAAACCCCAAAAAATGTGCAAGAAAATTCAATTAAAATAATTGTTTTTTAAGTGGTAAAAAACATTTATTTGGAATGTGATAAAACAAATATGCATTTCACACATATGAAAAAAACTAAATATACCATGTTTATAAAAAATATTCACATTAATCCATAATAATGAAGGTAGAATATGATTGAAAATTAATTTATACCTATATTTATTCATATAAAAGATCATAATGTAACAAATTTTTTTGACTATTAATATTGAATATAAAATATACCATTGCAAATGTGAAATATGCTGGGGTTCACATAAATATGTTATTTAATATCCATAAGTAGAAAAGACTGAACATTAAAATGAAGTAATCTTATCCTCATAAATAACAAGTGGATAAGTATAAATATATGTTTCATGAAATTAGTATCCTATCATTTTCCCCAATTTAAATGTAAATAAATAATCAAAAAAAATGAGAATGTAATAGAATAAATTTTCAAATTTTGTAACTTTTGAATCAAAATTAAATTAAATATAATATTATATGAAGATATAAATCTAGTGATGTAGATAATTGAATATTTCAAAATTAATTCATGGGGTTGTGTGTACACTATATAATGAATTAATGTTTCATGACATGATGAATTTCAAAACAAAATGATAATTATACCAAAAAATCCCCAGAAAATATTATTATATTTGAAGTGAAAAATTATTCATGTTATGAGTATGGGATCCTATGTAAATATATATAAAATAAAAGGAAATAAAACATAAAATAATTTATATATTAATACATACTTTATCATTAAATTAAAATGAAAATGAATAAGTGTAATAACCCAATGGAATGAAATTGATTAAAGAAACCCCTTAGCCTCAGTCCCAACAAGGATGTATATCCATTATTTACTATATAAAAATCTTATATTAATTATCAATTATTAATAACCATTTATTGTATTATTTTAAAAACATTTATCGATTAATTATATAAACTTCAATTTATTTTTTAATTACTTAATCTTGTAAGTCCACGTCAGGTATTTTAAGGATGTTCGGTTCATAATTACAAAATAACATTCAGAGGTTGACCTGGGTCATGTTTCTAATTGTTACATATTCAAAATAATAAGAAAATGAAATAATTATTATTTTTATATATGCTATATTTTTTTGACTCATATGTGAAATGTGTCCCTGAAAAACAAAATACATCGGATCACTAAGTGGTAGTTTCCATGTACACAAAAGTGAAATTTTTACATTTAATTATGTTAAAATAATTAATAGAAAAGATTTATTTAAAGATTCATTATCATGTTATAAACAAAAAATAAAATAATTATATCCATCATCATGAAAATCTAAGAGAGTCAATTTTTAATTCGTGTATATCAATATGTGGATATGATAAATCATACAAATAAACGAGAGATGATTCCATTTTTAATGATTGGAATTTCATAAAGGTAGAATATATATTATATATCAAGAATCATAATTATGTAAAAAATATAACTATATGGGAGTTCAATGAATAATAAAAACCATCCATGATATGTGGTGATCAAAAATTAAATACATTGACTTATGAGGCAGTAATATATATATACAAATGAAAGAGGATTTCATTTTCCATTTGATGAAAAAATTAATGAACAATGTTATAAAATTTTAATAATAAAATGTAAATATACATCAGATACTTATGGTGTTATATTAGAATGGTTTTGACATAATAGTATAATGTAGAAGAAAATGTAAAATGAAATTTCTCTATAATAAGGATTACCTACTCTTTGAAGAGACACATTCATATTTATCATTTATAATTATATGTTTATCTTAAGGTGATACTTGGTTATATAATATTTTGGGAGGAGTGGTTTTAGGATACATTAATAGATATTTCTTACCGTAATTTTATGTTAAAATTTTAGAATCTGAAGATAGGTGGATTCACTATATAAGAAATAAGAGGAGAACCAGTAGAAACAAATAAATTATTAAATTAATTAAAATTATTTCAATGCCCATGTTCCATAATTTCAGTATATTTAGAATATAGGTATTTTATTACCTTACTAACCATATGCCATGAACCTTGTGAATTATCGATATGGTTATCCTCTAATGCCCTTTTTTTTCAATCCCACCACATGATATTCCCCACCTAGTTCACTAATAACAATACTGATTATCCCCATATGAAAATACATGTTCTTATAGTGTGATTTATACTCACTCACAGACAAATTTGGAAACATTAATAGATGACAGCTATCTTCAATACAACACAATTCCAACAATGATTGACTATACATTTCAAATAAGGTAGGATATTGAATTCTAAGGTGAACCCTGTAAAAATAGAAAGTAACCATTTCACATTAATGTCAATTTTTTATTGGTTGTTACACTATTAAACCCATTATATATTAATTCCCTAATTTTCCCCAAATATCAAAACCTATAGGTGACATTACAATTTGAAATTGGCATTTCCTAGTGTAACTTGTAATTATCCTTAGTACACTATATTCGACAACATAAATGTCCAAAAATTGGTTATGTGGACACGAAACACCTATACAATTTCCACATGGATGGTATTATCACCTACCATATGGGATTTATTTTTAACTCCCCAAAAAATAAAAATTATTACTTAATGAATTATATTCCCCATAAGAAGATTATAATTATCATTGATTTGTTAGATTAGTGGTACTCATATTTTCCCAAGGTGGGATATTACATGAGAGAACCAATGGTTGTGATATGGGGGTGGGAGAATAAAAAATTGGAGGGAAGGGTATATTAAATACCACATATAATGTGGAGAATAAATATTATTTAATCTTGAAATTATACATGGCTAATTATGTTGTAAAACATATTCAAGTATGTATTATCACATAATAAAAATCTAGATTTTATATAAAGATACCTGATAAAAAATTCTCCGCACGAAAATTTGTCATGTCATCAGTCCAAATGGTATCAAAATTACACTAAAGATTATATTTGGTAGTAACAATCTAATTATATATTGAGTTTTTTATTCCTCCTATGAAACATAATCTTAGGGCCTATAAATAATTTCTCATGAGGGTGGATTATGAGTACCACTATTGCAAAAGATATGTGGTACTCTAAATGATATTAAATGGAAAAAAATTATTGATATGTAGAGATCATGTTATGTGGGAGGTAGAATTAAAAAAAAGATATAATGGGACCTCACATGACATGTAGGATGTAAAGGGGCATTCTTCACCCACAATAATGGTTAACATTGCATATTGTAGTATTGCATATGGACTACTTAGGATCATTACATAAAGGGACCCATTTTATGGTAACTATCCATAAAAGACCATGTGATGCACCATTATAAGCCAAATCAATCAGATAAGTAGTAGCAAAACACCTCTCTGCATTCCACATTTTTGGTAATTTTCCTTATCATCTGAGTTTTTATTTAACCACCCCCATAACTTGGAATCATATCCACTATCATAATATCCTGCTGATGGGAATTATGAGTAAAACTAGGAAAATAGCTCTGTGGTACTAATAATTCTCATCGGTGGGATATTATGATAGAGTTTTTGAGTTACTATCATTTGGGAGGTTGAATTAAAACCCATATTGAATGGGATAATACGTTCTATTTGGAATGTGGAGAGGAATTCGAGAGAAATGTTTTCAATTAATGTGGCTAATTATTTTTTAAAATATGGACTAACAAAAATAATTATTGGTAAAACATTGATAATAACATTGTGGTACTCATAACCCTGCTTTATAGTCCATATTCCACACCACAATTAGAAATTTCAACCAACCAAGTGGGGGCTAAACTCTCCTCCACATTCTATGTGATATTTGATATCCGTAAAATCAAGGGGTTTATTCCACCACTCATATAACTCAAAATGAGGATTCTAGAAAAAAAATATTCTAATGAGGAAAATTATGAGTTCAACCAATATTATGGCACAATATAATATGAAATTATACTTGGTGATTAGCTATATCATATGTGATAAGTTTGAGTCATAAGGGATTTGGATTAAACCCTATAAGGACATGGGAAAAACCATCAATGAGGCATGTAGAGAGGAAATTGGGTTACACATTTCTAGTTGAAATGGATGACTATTGTAGAGACCCGAAGCATGACGTACATGGACAATAAATTAATTTTGTGGAATACTTAGTACATAACAAAAACAGACACACAAAGACTGTAATAGTTTAGTGTCTTTGGAAACTTGGAATATAATCTTCTAATCATGTTGAAAGATCTTCAACATCTCCCATTACATTCTTCCCCTTTTTGTTTCCTTACCTAAAACATTCTTTATTTCCTGGGGAAAATAAAACATAAAAAGGGTGAGCTCAAATTCTCAGTAAGGGCAAACATATAGAACATAAATCAATCCATAAACATTTGAAAGAAAAAACTTGAACATGAAATCTAAACATTAAAACCTTGAGCAAAGACAAAAATCATGGAACTATGTAAGGCATGTATCATAATGGAACATCAATCATGATAAAATATAATGGGAATAAAACATGTAATTTTGGCAACCCTTCAGCACATGTCATGATTTCCATAGTAGCCAAGGCATTGTTTCCAAGACCATCTTAGTGGACAAAGTCCTTTTCTGAATCGAGTTCACTCCTCATTTTAGTCCTGTAACACTGAACTTGATTAACTTACCGATCCATCCATGTTTATATCATGAGATATAAATCTTTACACATTGAATTGTAGGTAGATATAGGTCCCAACCATCTCATAATTAAATCATTCTTAATTGTGCCACAACAAAAACATAAAACATTCATCATAACCCAAAGAATAAAATGGGTTTCATAAACATCATATCATCATCACATAATCCATATAAAAAAATGGATAGTTCATCATAAGAAAAGTGAAATCATGTAAATCATAGAGACATTATACTTGAAACATACACATATGAAATAGTTTCATCTTACATGGAAAATGGTTTTGATAAAACACTTGAAATGAATTCATTGAGGAAAATATCCTTTCTTCTTCAAATTCATTTTCTTTTCAGAAAATGTCTTGAAATTTTAAAATAAAAGGATTTTGTTGAAAATTGTCATGAAATATTTTGGAGGAATCTTAATGAAAACAAGTCTTTATAAAACCGTAAAAATCCATTTGTGTCGTACAAGTTAAAAATCATTCTTCTCGTACTTTTTCCAGAAAAGTCAAAAAGTACCTTGTAGGGTAAAAAAAAGAATGACTCCTTCCATACCATGGGGTAAAAGTCAAAATGGGTAAAATGGACTTTAAAAATTCATGATTACACTTTTATAAAACAAGGACATGGATGATAGAAATAACCACCAGTAAATACTTATGAATAAGCAATCTCAGATAAAAATGAGATTTTCAAAATTATCCCTTACCTTATGTCTGATATGCTTCGTACATTTCCGAACCTGATTTATAATGATTTAAATAATGTCATTGACTTATTACAGAATCATATTAATTGTTATTTTATCATATATGGTTCACTTATGACTTTATATTACCCGTTCTTTTGTAAGTTCCATGTTAAATCAGCGTTTTGGGTTAAATCGTTTTATTTATCATACGTGTTTGGACTTGTTGTTCTTAATATTATTACTTATATCCTGATTTACATAATTCCAGAATGTAAAACATGATTTATATATAATCCATATTCATCATATACATATATATTATAGATCTATAAAAAGAAAGGAAATACACCGTTCATGGAGACGGTAGGCCGTACCTACGCATGAACGCTGTTTTCGTTTCCTAACTAAATTGAATGAAATTAAATAGATGACATACATATATATACATAAATACAGTAGCATTATTATGTCATAATTTTCATTATAATTCATTATATATACTTTATAATCATTCTTGAATGGTTATTCATGGAAAATGAATCTCATCGCGTTCGTGGAGACGGTAGTCCGTACGTACGCACGAGCAATGATATCATTCCTATGATCGTGGAATTATATTAAAGTGTATTTATAATATTAAAAATAATCAATATAACTTTACATTAATCATATATATTCATTAAATTCACCATTATACCCATCCAAGTAATGTGGTGGTGGATAATAGATTACACCACGGCGTGGAGATGGTATTCCGTACGTACGCACGCACGGTGATTTTGTTTTCCATGGGATGGATAGATAGTGAAATAGGGTTGTTTCATACTTATAATAACATATCAGAATATTAGTGATACTGATGTTATTACTTCATAATGAAACAACCTAAGAAGAAGAAGTATAAGAAGAAATAAACTTGAAAGAATCGGTAACGGACATTACCTCTTCTTTGAAGCGCCTCTTTGAGACATCCTCTTAGGGCACTAAAATTGGTCTTGAACAAGACCATAACCTCTAGGATGTTTATATGGAAGTGGAGAAGAGAAGTTTTCAGGGGTGGGCCGAGCTTTAAGGCTCAACGTGGTGTGAGGAATAGAGGGAGGAGGTGCCCTTTTATAATGGAGGAGAGGGGCACCTTAAGAAAAACTAAAAAAAATATTTTATTATGAAGTAATATTCGGTTTTTAATAGCTTCAAATTGAGTTATTTAGAAGATAAGGTGGGAATGGGTCGAAATACTCTCATCCAATAGAATTTTGACAAGTTTAGGTCATTATATTAACCTTATATTTTAGTTATAACTCTTAGTTAATTAGATTGACATTTACAATTTCACTTTGTATTTTTATATTATATAGTTAATAAACGTACCATATACATCCAAGAGACCCCCAAGAGGTCCATTAATGATAAACTTATCATGATATAATTATCTTGGCCGAACCATAGATTTTTAAGAATATAATAACAATTAATAATATAATATTTGTTTTAAAAACTATTTTATGTCAATTTTGACACTATTTGGTAATTAATTTTTCTGAAAATCATAACAGAATTATTAGTTCTAAAAAATTTAATAAATAAATACTAACAGGTCATATTAACATATAAAATTATTGGAATTCATAAAAAGTCTCAAAATACATTTATTTGGGTATTTATACCATCAATTATGTCAATATTTCATTAATAAGATAATTACTGCATCATCATTGTGTCATAAATAAATTAAATTATATTAAGTCTAAAAATTAAATATAAAATACCATTATATATTAAATCTTTTTATCTTTCTAATGAATATTTATAGTACAATTTATCTTATGTATAACCCTATATTAAAAATTATTTAGTTATTAAACATTGATTTAAACTATTTTAACCCTTCTTTAAATAAATTAATAATAAATGTCCTAATCTAATCCATGTGGGCCTAAATAGTCATATTTTATTCCTAAGGTTGTTATTTGTCGAATTACACTTATCCAATAGAATTAGGACATGTTTTAGGATAATAATAATAACACTTTTACCCTTAATTACACTATTTACTTGTAACCGTGGTAAAAAAAAGTAAAAAGTTACTATTCACCAAAAATTATTTTCACCTCATTGAACCACATTTTAGTCCTTGATATTAATCGTGTCTCTCGGATTTTCGAAATTCCACTCATAGAAGCAGTCAAATAATGTTTTATGAAAAATTCAGTTTTTTAGCTACCACTTTGTGGTTTCACTATTCATATAAAAATGACAATTTCCAGAAAAATACCAAAAAATTAGGCCTAAGCTATATTAGATATTATGAATTCAAAAATGATGTCTATTTTACCAAATTAAAAACATATCAGTTACATTAACTAATTTAAAAATTAATTCTCGTCGTCAAAATAAATAGCGTGTTCTTAAGAGATAATAACTATCAAAAGATTGACACTTTTTTATGACTAGTTTAAATGTAAAATTACATCCAATGACCAAAATTGTATTAAATTCTAAAAATATATTCTAAATATACTTTAAACCCACTCAAATTAATAATTTATCACTATTAATTAGTTCGATTAAAAGATTTGTTTTTAATTAAAATTTAGTAATTTTCACTATTCATCAGAATATGAAAGTTATTCGAAAAGTACCATACATTCACCCTAAGCTAATTTCGATATTCCGAATCCAAAAATGAAGTCCATTTTGAAAGATAAAATTTATAAAATTTAAAAAAGTGGGTATTACTATTCATAATGGCTAGTTCATAATAATATTATAATAATATATCTTTTAGTAAAACACGGTATTGCGTACTACACACGCTATCGAGGATGGTCGTGATTGCGTGAAATGCAAGGCAAGTTAGGGGTGTGTGTTTTGTAAGCTTCTTTTTGTGTAGCATACAACACAAGTCATTAATGAAATTAAAAAGATAATTTTTCATAAAATCTCTGGGTGTTACATTCTACCCCCCTTAAAATAAATTTCTTCTTCAAATTCATCGGGGTTATAAATGGTTTACTACTCGAAAGTTTCTTTAATAGAAACCCACATCGTAAAAAGGAATACCAAAACTTAGCTTTAAAAATTAATGGATTAAACATAACGGTTACCCAAATTAACTAATCACTGGGTTTTCACGTAGGAGATCATAGGTGAAAATATGGATATTGAAAAAAAATCTAACCATAAAGTATGGATGGAGAGTGGTAGAAAACATGGCTATGAAAATACAACAATCATAAAGCCATAAATTTGTGATGATCTAGGGTACCATATGATTCCTTCGATATAAGGGCACTAGGAAAACATTTTTGGTTTTCAAGATCATTTCCCTAAAGTTGAAGAATTTTAATTAGAATAAATAATTACTTTATTTTGGTACAATCTCACTGTTGTTCGTGACTTGAAAAATTTTCACTTCATCTCTTAAAGATATGATGTTGAATTTGTTATTCGTGAAGTGTCAGCAGATCATGTGATAGAATGACGGGTCATTCCATCTATCTCAAACAAAAGGTTAGAAAAAGTTATTAAATATACATAAGTCGATCTATAGTGAGATTAATAATATATAGTTCCTAAAATGGACTTATAATTTATATATCATAATACTTAATATAATAAAACTAGTTTCTACTAAATATGGACTTCCTGTAGGCCAGTGGTAGGCGATAAAGGCCAGTCGCACTTCGGTTGTGGGTTCGATTCCCACAGCCTTGTCCGACGCAATGGGTTGTCGCTCGTCCTGCAGGTTTTCCTTTTTCTAAAACTACATTATTATAACATCCCATAAATAATATCAAAAAAAGGTCAATCCTTAAACAATACTAACTTATGTCCAATATAATCCTTTCTAATCTTTAGGCTTATCCAAAATACTGTTGTCCAATCTCATATTATAGTGAAAAATATTACCAAAGAGTTCATATAACAAGCATGTTAATACCAAAATTAATCCACATATATCATGATATATGTCTTTTTGGTCACATTCCAAACATTCTAAGGCCTTAATCATGTATTCTCTTGAAAAATGAATACCCATTGAATCTTAGTGAAAACATGAGTGCTGTCAAAAGTTAACTCTTTTCACGTACCAAAACCTCAATCCATGATATAACTATTTCCTTATATTAGTCATGAGCTCTTTAACACTGTCAAACATTACATTTTCTCTTTATCCCTTCATTATGCGCATATCATCTTTTTTCCAAAAATATCTGAATCTCTTTCCATGGTTACCGGTACCATAAAATTATTGAAAACCACAATAGACCAATACATAAATATTCCAATATTCCACGATACTATATACACCATTATTTTGGAATCCCATTACATAAACACTTAATCATTCCACCACATAGTTTTCATATTCAATATCACCAATGGTGATCCCATGTGACTTCCCTTTGTCCTTTTCCTTAAGTTGTTGCTCATGTGGATCACCACTAACCCTTGGATTAGGGTATTTATTAGCATAATGCCACATTTCCTTTCACTTTAAGCATTAAAGTGTTGGTGGTGTGTTCTCTGCTGTCTTTTCTTTATTCACATCATTAGAAACCCTTCTTCCATTACATAGACACTCACCTGCTCGATGACCTTTTTTCCCACACATAAAACATTTTCTAGTCCCTTTAATACAATCTCCACTATTCTTCTTTCCACACTTTGATCATAAGGAAACATTCATCTTCTTTTCACCATTATTCTGAGATTTCCCCTTGAACTCAATCTTTCGTTTCTTGTCAAAACTATGAGATGGATAAGTAACACCATCTTCCATTTCTACCTTGATATCACAACGCACAATTTCATCATAGATAATGACGTCTCCTATAGCTAATGCCCTTATAAGATTTGGTTTTAAGCCACTGAAGAATCGATCAACTTTACTTTTAGGTTGGATGATAAAGCCAGATGCATACCTTGCAAGCCTTGTAAAATTCTCTTCGTATACACCAACAAATTCGTCATCCTTTTGCTTTAGATCAAGAAACTCCTTCTCCATCTTTGTTCGAAGAATACGATGGAAGTACTTATTGAAAAATAAGTTCTTGAACTCGTCTCATTCCATGGACTCAATTTCATCTCTTGGCCTCGTATTCTTGATAAGATTCCACCATTGATCGGCTTCACCTTCCAATCAATATACTGCTAAGATGACTTTATCATGTTCAGAACATTGATGAACTGATAATATCTTTTCATTGGTACTAATACATTGTTTAGAAACAAGTGGATCAGCAGACCCACTGAAAGAAGGTGGACGTTACCTCATGAAGGACTCAATAGAATATTGTTCCCCTATCTTCTCATTTGGAAGTCCAGAATGATTCATATCTTGTGTCAGTATAGAAATAATATTTTTCACTCCATCTACCTTAACATTTGTTTATTCCCGAGGACAATCATTGCATTTTCCATTGCATTTATGAACACGGTTCCTTCGGGTTCTAGCCATCGTCGAAAACCCAAAAAGAATAGTGTGAGAGGAAAAAATAATTCTAGGGAAAACAACATAATAAAGTAAGAGTACCTTCAATATCTAACATCTTAGGTTTAATTCTTATATCGTTACCGTAATTCTAAGACTATAACCTATACTTATACTTAACCTTAGGGATATCCCAAGACATACCTTAGAAATATCTCTAGGGATCTCACTAATGTTCTTGCATCCTAGTTTCCAAAGGTTGACTAAACCATTCCTCTAATACCAACTGTAGAGACCCGAATCATGACGTACATGGAAAATACATTATTTTTGCGGAATACATAGTACATAACAAAAACAGACACACAAGGACCATAATAGATTAGTGTCTTTTCAAACTCGGAATATAATATTCTAATCATGTTGAAAGATCTTCAACATCTCCAATAACATTCATACCCTTTTTGTTTCCTTACCTAAAACCTTTCTTTGTTTCCTGGGGATAATAAAACATAAAAATGGTGAGTTCAAATTTCAGTAAGGGAAAACATAGAGAACATAAATCAATCCATAAACATTTGAAAGCAAAAACATGAACATGAAATATAAACATTAAAACCTTGAGCAAAGACATAAATCATGGAAGTATGTAATGAATGTATCATAATGGAACATCAATCATGATAAAATATAATGGGAATAAAACATGTAATTGTGGCAACCATTCAACACATGTCATTATATCTATAGTAGCCAAGGCATTGCTGCCAAGACAATCATAGTGGACAAAGTCCCTTTCTGAATCGAGTTCACTCCTCATTTCAGTCCTGTAACACTGAACTAGATTAAATTACCATTCCATCCATGTCTATCTCATGAGATATAAATCTTTACCCAATGCATTGGAGCTAGATATAGGTCCCACCCATCCCATAATTAAATCATTCTTACATGGGCCACAACATAAACTTAAAACATTCATCATAACCCAAAGAATAAAATGGGTTTCATAAACATCATATCATCATCACATAATCCATATAAAACAAATGGATATTTCATCATAAGAAAAGTAAATCATGTAAATCATAGATACATTATACATGAAACATACACATATGATATAGTTTCATCTTACATGGAAGATGGTTTTGATAAAACACTTGAAATAAATTTTTTGAGGAAAATATCCTTTCTTCTTCAAAATCATTTTCTTTTCAGAAAATATCATGAAATTTTAAAATAAAAGTATTTTGTTGAAAATATTAATGAAATATTTTGGAGGAAGCTTATTGAAAACATGTCTTTATAAAACCGTAAAAATCCGTTCATGCCCTACAAGTTAAAAAAAACATTCTTCTCGTACTTTTGCCGAAAAAGTCAAAAAGTACCTTATAGGGTAAATAAAAGAATGATTCCTTCCATACCGTGGGGTAAAAGTCAAAATGGGTAAAAAGGACTTTGAAAATACATGAATACACTTTTATAAAACATGGACATGGATGATAGCAATAACCACCAGTAAATACTTACGAATAAACAATCTCGGATAAAAATGAGATTTTCAAAATTATCCCTTACCATAGGTCCGATATGCTTCGTACGTTTCCGAACCTTTTGTATAATGATATAAATAATGTCATTGACTTATTACAGAATCATATTCATTGTTATTATATCATATATGGTTCACGTATGACTTTATATTACCCGTTCTTTTTTAAGTTCCATGTTAAAACACTGTTTTGGGATAAATCGTTTTATTTATCGAACGTGTTTGGACTTGTTGTTCTTAATGTTATTACTTATATCCTGATTTACATAATTCAAGAATGTAAAACATTATTTATATATAATACATATTCATCATATACATATATATTATAGATCTATAAAAAGAAAGGAAATACACCGTTCATGGAGACGGTAGGCCGTACGTACGCATGAACGCTGTTTTTGTTTCCTTATTGAATTGAATGAAATTAAATAGATGACATAAATATATATACATAAATCCAGATTCATTTTATGTCATATATTTCATTATTATTCATTATATATACTTTATAATAATTATTTAATGGTTCTTCATGGAAAATGAATCGCATCACGTTCATGGAGACGGTAGTCCGTACGTACGCACGAGCAATGATATCATTCCTATGATCGTGGATTTTTATTAAAGTGTATGTATAATATTTACAGAATCAATATCACATTAAATTAATCATATATATTCATTACGTTCACCATTATACCCATCCAAGTAAGGTGGTGGAGGAAAATAGATTACACCACGGCGTGGAGACGGTATTCCGTACGTACGCACGCGTAGTGATTTCGTTTTCCGTAGGATGGATAGATGGTGAAATAAGGTTGTTTCATACTTATAATAACATCTCATTATATTAGTGATACTGATGTTATTACTTCATAATGAAACAACGTAACAAGAAGAATTGGAAGAAGAAATAATGTTGAAAGAATCGGTAACAGACATTACATCTTCTTTGAAGCGCCTCTTGAGACTTCCTCATAGGGCACTAAAATTGGTCTTTGAAGAAGACCAGAACCTCTAGGATGTTTCTATGGAATCGGAGAAGAGAATTTGTCAGGGGTTTGTCGATCTTGAAGGCTCAATGTGGTGTGAGGAAGAGAGGGAGGAGGTGCCCTTTTATAAGGGAGGAGAGGGGCACCATTGGAAAAACTAAAAATATTATTTTATTATAAAGTCATATTCGGTTTTTAATAGCTCCAAATTGAGTTATTTCGAAGCTAAGGTGAGAATGGGTCTAAATCCTCTCATCCAATAGAATTTAGACATGTTTAGGTCATTATATTAACCTTATCTTTTAGTTTTAACTCTTAGTTAATTAGATTGACATTTATCATGTCACTTTGTATTTTTATATTATATAGTTAATAAACTTACCATATACATCCAAGAAACCCCAAAATGGTCCATTAATTATACACCTATCATGATATAAGTATCTTGGCCGAACCTTATATTTTTAGGAATATAATAACAATTAATAATATTATATTATATCTAAAAACTATTTTATGTCAATTTTGACACTAGTTGGTAATTGGTTTTTGTGAAAATAATAACAAAATGATTAGTTAGAAAAAAGTTAATTAAATCAATACTAACATGTCGTATTAACATATAAAATTATTGGAATTCATAAAAACTCTCAAATTACATTTATTTGGGTATTTATAACATCAATTATGTCAATACTTCATTAACAAGATAATTAATGAATCATCATTGTGCCACAAATAAATTAAATTATTTTAAGTCTAAAAATTAGAAATAAAATACCATTATATTGGAAATCGTTTTAGATTTCTAATGAATATTTATAGTCGAATTTATATTATGTATAACCCTATATTAAAAATTATTTAGTTATTAAACTTTGATTTAAACTATTTTAACCCTTCATTAAATAAATTAATAATAAATGTCCAAATCTAATCCATGTGGGCCTAAATTGTCATATTTTATTCCTAAGGTTCTTATTGGTCGAATAAAACTTATCCAATAGAATTAGGACATGTTTTAGGGTAATAATAATAACACTTTTATCCTTAATTACCATATTTACTTTTAACCGTGGCAAAATAAAGTTAAAAGTTACTATTCACCAAAAATTATTTTCATCTCATTAAACCACATTTTAGTCCTTGATATTAACCGTGTCTCCTGGATTTTCGAAATTCCACTCACAGAAGCGGTAAAATTATGTTTTATGAAAAATTCAGTTTTTTAACTACCACTTAGTGGTTTCACTATTCATCAAAAAATACAAGTTTCCATAAAAATACAAAAAACTAGGCCTAAGCTATATTTGATATTATGAATTCAAAAATGATGTCTATTTTACCAAATTTCAAACATATCAATTACATTATCTAATTTAAAAATTAATTCACATCGTCAAAATAAATAGAGTGTTCTTAAGAGATAATAACTGTTAAAAGATTGACACTTGTTTGTGTCTGGTTTAAATGTTAAATTACAAAAAATGACCAATATTGTATTAAAATGTAAAAATATATTCTAAAAATACTTTAAAACCACTCAAATTAATAATTTATCACATTTATTATTTCCATTAAAAATTTTGTTTTTAATTAAAATTTAGTAATTTTCACTATTCATCAGAATATGAAAGTTATCCGAAAAGTACCAAACTTTCACCCTAAGATAATTTCGATATTCCGAATCCAAAAATGAAGTCCATTTTGAAAGATAAAATTTATCAAATTTCAAAAAAGTGGGTATTACTATTCATAACGGCTAGTTCTTAATAATTTTATAATAATATCTTGTTTAGTAAAACGCGGTATTGCATACTACACACACTATCGAGTAATGTCGTGATTGCGTGTAATGCAAGGCAGGTTAGGGATGCGTGTTGTGAAAGATCCTTTTGGTGTAGCGTACAACACAAGAAATTAATGAAATTAAAAAGAATATTTTTCATAAAATCTTGGGGTGTTACAACTATGGTGTGGAATATGTAGATTATTATAGAAAATAATACTTTTTAGGTTTGGATAATCTATATACCCCATACCACACTGCAATTTTCGTCATCAACCAACCATGTTTTCTCAAAATTTCTCTCTACAAGACATGTGGAAGGAACATTCCCCTTTCATCTGAGGATTGTTTTCCACCTCTCCTATAACTGGAATATTTATCCTATGGTATGAATAGATTCTAAGATGAATTATGAGAACCATTAGGATAATATTATAGTTGTAATAATAAATTTCCTTTGTGGGATATTATTTCTAATGTCTTAAATTTTGATTAATGGGGGATGAAGAATAGAAACCCATGTGGTTAGAAATTATAAATTCCACACGAAAAGAGTGGAGGCATTTTACCACTACAGGTCTGGTTGAGGTGTTTGATTTTTGTGTGGCACATGACCTACCTTGGATCATTATAAAAATTTAAAAAAAATATTTAATTATCCTCAATATTCTATAAGACTACCCAAAATAATACACATGATCTGGATATTTTGAAACCAAAAGACTATCCACTTTGCATTTTGTAGGTACTTAGTCTTCAATTGAGGGTTTCATTATGACTCAACTGTAACATGATCTCGATACCTCTAGTACAATGGCCTACCAAGGAGAACTAAAAGAATCATATTTCCAACCCCATATTGGTACTGATACTTCTCTTTGGTGTTCTATTAATCCAAATCATTTTATTTTATGTTATGGAGGTTGATGAATAAACCCAAAGATGGAGATGGATGACACCTTCCACGTGGAAAGTGGATAAGAGTTTTGTTTCCACATGGATTGTTTGAATTTACGATTATATTGTCTTATATGAAAAACAATGTATTGTTAAAAAACAATTCCTTGTTATTAACTATCCTTATAAATACATACACCACAGCCCAATTGGCCATGTCATCCGACCAAGTTCCCCCAAAACTCATCAATTCTAGCATGAAAGCCACATTCTCACACTAATGGAAGAATAATTTTTCTTATTTGAGACACCATTTATGATATTATTAATATTTTTTCTTAAAAAATATAATCATGATATTAAATAAAATACCTTCATGAGAAATTATTCAAAGCAGCGAACACACAAATATTTTTTATTTTGACTAAGTTAAAAACAATTATATTTAATGGGTTTATTACATTACCCAAAAAACCCCCCACTCCATGAAATTAACATGTAAATATGTAGTTCCAACTACATAGAATAAAAAAATAATGGAACACCTTTTTGACATGGGTAATATCTTGAAGCCTTTTATGTCTCAGTTTTCCACGAGTGTGAAAATGGTGAATGTATGGTGAAATCCTATCATCTGATAAAATTTATATATGTTTAAGTAATTTTAGTAAATTTTCAAATATTATAATGGACCATTGATTCTTTTAATTATGAAAATGATGTCATGTTTTTTTCTCTTTATGGTTCAATAACGTTTAAATACATGTAAAAGTGACCCATAATGGGAAAATTATTTTTTATCTATAATATATCTCATTCACCCAGCCATATATACTTTTTATTAATTTTGAATCAATAAATAATATATTATTTAGCGAAATATACCATTCGTTTCCTTTTTTATCATTCAAATGGTTTGAATTTAAATTTATCATGATTTTAATATAATTAGAATTAAAACATTTAGAACACCAATAATATGTTATATTTAACTAAAAAAATGATACAACACAATAATTTTTCAAAATTTTATTACTATTAATTTTAAAAGTAAATTAATTTATGTTTGTATTACATGCACAAGAAGAGAATTAATGTATTTGTATCCTATAACTAAATTATTCCATAACAAATTTTTTTAATAACATACTATTTTATAAAATAAACTAATATTCTTTATAAACATTTATAACCAAAGAGAAAATATTTTTATACATTTGAAAAATAATTATGATATTGAAACTAAGAGTTACATTTAGAATTTAATTTTAACTTAAAATAAATTTATTCAGATAATGAAATGAATGTCAAAATAAAATGAAAACATTTATATTTTGTGTGATTATTGAAGAAAAAACATAACCAATTAGGTTAAGAAACTTTTTTGTGACATTAACATCTTTTAACAAGGTTTCTATATTGATGTGTTTTTTTACCTTACCATGATGTCATAATTTTAACCAATGTTATAATTCATAATTTTCAAAAAATGTGTCCTATTGGGAAAGTTTGATCATTATTATTCCAAATAAGGAATCCATTTAAATAAAATAAATTTTTATATACCATTGAAATAATTTTTGAAATAAATGTGAAAAACACAATGAAGAATTATTTTCGGTAAAAATTTATTTTCAAATATAAATTTTTTATTTATATAAATAAAGGATAATGTGGATATACATAATATTATTACAATTATATGTAATCAATAAAGAAATATATATATTAAAAAATATCCAAAAAATTATACATTTTTTGTTCATGAAAAAAAACATAACATTTTATAAAATTAGTATTTTTCACAATTCAAGGGAAAATAAATATTTTTATAGACATAAAATAAGTTTCTCCCAAATAGGATTTTTATATGTTTATCCAAATGTTGATTTTTGTTTTCTAAAATATTATTTATAGATTTTTTTAGGAATTAATTATTTTTTTATTATATTATTGTATAGAAATATGTTTTTGAAAAAAATACTTTTGAAGCATTAATGTTTTAAATAAAATTTATTTATTTATTTACTAATAATTGATACAAAATTATATATGGATCTATTTATATCATAATTTTTTCAATTGTATTCATGAAATCACATTCTATGACTACATTGTAATAGTTTTACTTAAATAATATCATAGCATGTTCATTAAAGAGCGTGGTTGTGTGAATGGTAGAATATTAAGCATAATTTTTTTTTAAATTTTGATGATATTACATTCTACTAGCTCAAACAAAATACATCCTCCCAAGTTCATCTAAATTGTCGAAGATAATGTGTTTAATATATTATAATTCCTTTTTAAAAATCCAACATTGAAAAATAGATCATAAAATTTCCATTTGGAAAGAGGGGGAGTGAAATAAGAAGGCCACATTGAAAAATACAAATCATTGTTTCTTAATAATATAACATCAATGAGGCTTGAAATTTGAATTTTTTTTGAGAAATGTAATGTAAAAAAATGATTCGGAATGATATATAGTTTCTCATGAGAATGTTAATGTTCACCAATTCATGAATTAATAAGAGTGAATGAAGACCATTTATCATGGAAAATGATTAAAAAATAAAATGTTTTTAATATATTCTGGTTTGTTTTTTTATCTAGACAATTGAGAATGGAATTATACATAAGTGATATAATTTAAATCCATATATTAATTTTCAATATTTGGTTTCATGTTTTAATAAATTTCCACCTATATCCCATTATTTATTACATCTGCTGAGTATCCAAGATGAATCCTTATAATACCTAAATATTTAGTTGTTGATATATCATAATATTAATTAAACATTAAATGTATAAACCTCTTGTATTCAATGAATCTATAATAGTTGATACATGTCATGATCATTTACAAAATTAAAAATTATTCTTTTAAAAAAATTATGAACATTACTCCCAATTTTTTGAAAAACGTCAATTTTTAAACATTGATCATATAAAAATTGATTTAACATATACCGTAATAAAATATAATAACTTATAAATTAATTAATAATTTACCCAGACAAATTTCATCATGTTATTTTATAGTATCCTAATTATATTAATTTTATTGATCTGAAATAATCCTACATGTTATCTTTTTGGTTATATGCATCTAGATAATAAAAAATATCCCAAAATATCATTAGTCACCTTAATAACCCAGAATATAAAATATAAAAAGGGACACATATTTCCTTTAACATATAATCAATATATTTCTGGAACCAATAATAATAATTGTAATAAAAATTTTAATACCTAAAAAAATTAGTGTCCAAAAGAAATATTTGATCATTCACTTACCCAATGAACATTTAGGTTTAGAATATAGGTAATTATGAAAAAATCATACACAATATTACAAATTTCTTTATGTGAGATTTATTTCCATTTTACAAAAAAATCTTACTCCATATTATTTCATGATTTTATCCCACCTAAACCCCTTATAAACATATCTTATATGACTTTGTTCTTTGGGACATTGAGGATATAAAAAATTAAATCGTGTTGTCAAATACGTAGTAAATGTAAATGTATTAGTGTGATATTTAATATATTTAGTGGAAAAAATCTAGCATAAGGGTATGGTAACATATTAAAATTATATGATAATAATATAATTGAAATTTATCTCCTCAAAACCTAGATCATAGATAACATCAAATTTAATATTGATTTATCGAAGACAAGAGTAATATAAGATAAAAATCACAATCTATGTGAACATATTCCTTGATATAAGATACCTTGGAACAAATTGAAATAATTATAATGTATTTAATGTTTATTTGAAATTAAAATAATTATTAATTGAATCATATGACAAGATAATTCAAAATTATCTTAGGAGAAAACAATAATAGTTAACTATATTCTATATTTATAGTATCATTAATTTTGTTATATATATATCAATATAAAATTTTTAAGAGGGATAACATGAAAGTAAAATTCTTGAATTATAATGTATAAAATAATGATTTTTTAAATTATAACCACCCATAAATTATCATTATACATGGAAAGTAATATATATTCAATAAAGAATTTATAGTCTTTCACTTTTATACATCGTACACCTAAGAAAAAAACCATTATGGATTATCATATAGAACCATAATATCTTCCATACAAATATCTTCTAATATATGATAAAAAATATAGAAAAATTATAAGGATGTTATCAATGTAATATATCACCATTTGTTTATATGAAAACAATAATGGAACTTTTCACATATGAGAATTATATTTATAAAAAAATATTTAGAATTTTCATTAAAAAAAGGAATATCTTTTTTCTTTGATAAATCTTCAAATACAAATTTAATTAATATTGAGAGAAACAAATATTTTTGAAAATTTATATTAAAAATTATAATGGGAAGATCATAAAAAAATACTTCTGAATTAATTAAATTCCATTAATATGGTAAATTTTATACCAATGAATTATATCACATATATTGTAAATCCCAAAGTACCATAATTAGAATATTATTTTTTATAATTAATCGTTTTATATAATCCAAAATATATAATTAAATGATTTCAAAAATAACTGAAAAAAATTATTTAATCATTGTATTGATCCTTGATATGCTAAAAATATATATTTCTGGAAAAAATGAGCAATAAGATATGTTTTATAGTAAAATAATATTTTGATCTAAATAAGTACCAATTAGGGTAAAATGAAAACAAAAATCATGTGAAACTAAAATAAATAAAATAGTGGATTAATGTACAAGTATTTCAAGGATATAAGATAATTCAAAAACCCCCCAAACAAATATTTAACATAAACTATCATGAAAATTAATGTTATTATTACAGAACTACATTACCACATAAGTATCATTTGAATTAAAGGATACTAAGATAAAAACATTATATTGAATGAAAAATAATAAGAAATACCTGAATTAATATTCTAAAACCCATTCATGGTGTAGTTTGTAACATCCCAGGTAAATGAAGATTAATTATTTTTCATATTTATTCATATTTATGAATTAAATATTAATTTTACTTTAAAGGGGTTTCTACGTTCGATAGCATACTCGATACGCAACGATGAGTTTCTTTGAAAACTTACACTGTACACTAGTAATATAATAATATTATTTTAAATCGTAGTTAACATGTAGCTATTGTATTGGCAGGAATGGATAGAAATAACTAAAATATTATTATATATGTTTTTTGAATGTTTTTACATTTATGCAATTAAAGATAAAGGTTTAAACTATGGAATGAATTAAATTTTAGGCATTTATACCCTAATTTTCACTAAAGGTTCACATATCACCTTTGGATGGAAAACTATCATTAAATATAGTTTTGATCACTCTTATACATTATATTGGACCAAATATAACTGTTCTTTAGAATCGTGACATCAAAATTTACTTTGTGTAAATTTTTGGTATTTTTTCGATAAAGTTCAGTTTTTAATGAATAGTGTGAAATGTTTTATTTTAATTCAAAACCTCTTATTAATATAATTTATTTATATGATTATATTATCTTTTGAATTGGGTTTAAAGTGAAATTATAATATATTTTTACCATTTAATCCAATGGTGGTCATTGGAGTCAATTTCACTTTGAAATTGGACTTAAACTAGTGTCAATCTTTTGATACTTATTGTTTCATAAAAACACGCTATTTGCTCTGACAGCAGGAATTAATTATTAAATTAATTAATGCAACTTATATGTTTTGAATTTTGTAAAATGGAATTCATTTTTGAATTCGGAATATCAAATATATCTTAGGGTGATGTTTTGGTAATTTTTGAAAAACTTCAATTTTTGATGAATAGTGAAACCACTAAGTGGTACATAAAAAACTGATTTTTCATTTAAATGAACTTTTACCACCTCTGTGTTTTTAATTTTAAAAATACAACATACATGGTTGTCATTAATAAGTAAAATGTGGTTCAATGAGATTAAAATAATTTTTTGGTGAATAGTAGCTTATTAAGTTTTTAATCGTGATTAGAGGTAATTAGTGTAGTTTAAGGTAAAAATAATGTTTTAATAATATGATATAAGCTTGAAACATGTCCTACCCTCATTGGATGTGTCATGGCCGACCAAGACAAGACATGGGTCAACTTAGGGACCCCATGGAGCCACTTTGGTTGGGAAATGACATAAATAACTTTTTATTTAATGTTAAAGTAAAAAAGACACACACATGAGATGTTTTACTAAAAAAAATTACATGGGGTTATACAAGTCAGAGTTTTGAATATAAATAGTAATTGGAAAGATAAAATGATTTCCTACATCATAGTATTTTTTCTTAATTTTTAGACATTAAATAAATAAAATTATTTATGACATCATGATGGTGCAGCGATGACCTCATTATTTAACGATTTAAATAAAATGGAAATATAATGTCATATCTAAGACCTAAACATGTCCAAAACCTATTAGATGAGTGTATTTAGAACCCTTATCACCTTATCCTCGAAATAAATCAATGTGGGGCCTCTTTAATCCGAATACCATTTTATAATAAAGTGACTTTCCTTACTTTCCAAGAGTGCCCCTCCTCTCCTCTTATAAAAGGCCCCCACCTCTACCTCCTTACCCACACTCCCAAAGCCTTTGTCTCAGCCAACACATTCCCATATTGTCTCTCCACATCCCTCTATAACTCCTTGAAGCCTCACTTTGGGCAGAAGTCTTCACAAGGAATCCTTTGAGCTCAAACCAAGGGGAGTTACCCGATTTTAAGGTAATGTCTTCTTTTGAGTCCTTTTGTTTTATTTTGCTTCTCCAACCCCCTAACCTCTTTTTATTATTTTATTTTGTAACAACTCCAGTATCCTAAATATAATAGGATGTTTTTAAAAGAAGTATTCGAGCTACACTTACACACACCAACATCTAATGGTTAAAGAACATACTGTTTCTGTGGATGGAGAATTTCTGCCTCCCGAAACGATGATTGTTCAACATTCATTAACACCTTCAAAGGTGGAAATTAAGATGAAAATATATTTATATATGATATATAATATGATTATGTTTTCCTTAAGCTTCTGTATTTTTCATTTTTTGAATACCTTTATGGTTTCCATTATGGTTAAACACGATATCTTCATTTAAGGAAGTGCGGACTACCACCCCCTCAAAGTGATGTGATTCGTTAATGCCATATGTGGGACATATAAAGGATGGGTTTAAAGTTATTATATATGATGTTATACTGGAATTATAATACACCTCTATATCATTATTATTTCTTCCCATTAATGTATGAGATAGAAATGAAAGTAGCAGTCATGCGTACGTACGGCTTACCGTCTCCATGAACGGTGCATTTCATTTCTTATCCCAAAATGTAATGTACTATTAAAAGTACATGTATATAATGGATATATATAATGAATGATATATCTAAATGATGAATACAATTCTGGAATTAAAATATACATACGTATCATTTAGTTTTAATTCCATTAATATGACAAACAAATGAAAGTAGCGTTCATGCGTACGTACGGCTTACCGTCTCCATGAACGCTGCATTTCATTTCTTACCTCTAAATGATTTTGTAATATTATAAATACATGTATATGATGGATATATATGATTTATATGATATCCGAATCAGGAATGTCATTCTGGATATAAATAACCTTTGACCACACGAACAATATGTAATTGTAAGCAGTCCACTTTTGACTTAAGAACCAAATATCGACAAAACAAACATTATTAACTTAAATGGTTACATAATGTTTATAACATGGCAATAATTGATATAAAGGAATAATGAACTTTAAAAAGGTTTTTAATCAAGTAGAAATTAAATCAAGTTTATTATTCAGGACGTTAAAGAACGATAAAGTCAAGTCAGACCCGAGGTAAGGGACTTCGTCTCAATCTCCTTTCATTGAGGAATATTTCATTTTATACACAACATTATTTTATACGGTGTATAAACACCTTTGTCTTTTACTTTTATACAAAAGGAATCTTTTTCTACGAAGAATTTTACAAAACGACAAAAAGGAATGTTTCTTTTAACGTACGAGGTGACAACGACTTTTTCCGCCACCGCGAATATTATTTGGTCTTTGGATTCCTGAACAAGCCGTAATGTTTTTTAAAATGGAATAAATACCATATACTCTTTTATGTATTTTGGTATTGAAAATGGTTTTATAATGGATTTTTTATGTCAATATATTTATGTTATATATTGTGATGAATGTGTGGAAATGTTTTCTTTCCATTATAATTGTTTTATGTCTTATTATTTTTATAATGGTACTTGGACATTTGACGGGTGGTTATGTGATAAACCATATGACGGGTGGTTCCGTGAATACCAGGACGGGTGGTTACGTTATAACCTCCAATTCATTGGGTATGGAAGTTGGCTGTATGGCTATTCCATTGAGCATTATGTAAATTGTCTGTATGGCTATTCCATTAAGTGATATGTGTGGAAGTCGACCGTATGGTTATTCCACTTAAGTATGTTTATGTCCCAAGTTACCTTTATATGTTATGTGTTCTTTATATGGGTTTATGGTAATCCATTGGTTACAAAAAGGTAAGTAATGATATTTTATTCGGTGAATATTTTTTACTACTTCATGAAGGTGAAGTTATTACATTGATAAAGTTATACATGGTTTACTTGATGTTTGAAAAACTAACAGTTTTCATTCTTTGTGTATCCCTTACTGAGATTTTTATGCTCACCCCATGTTTTTTTTGAAATACTTTTCACAGGATTTAATGTGGAATAGGGTCAAGGATGGGGTCAAGGGAAAGTCATGCTATATAAAACATGGAACTAGACATGTTTCTTTTAAAGAGTTTTTATTTTATGGAATCTTAGTAGAAGTTTCTACTTTGTAATCTTTTGAGATGTAATAGTTATGTCCTAATTCTCTAAAACTCTAAACCTGAAATGATCCTCAATGTGATTTATTCATTTAATTCAATATTAAGTAATGTTTAAGGTCGGGGCCTTATAGTTGGTATCAGAGGTCGGTTTAGACAACTTTAGGAGTTAGAAAATCTTAAATTATAATATGATTGAAATTATATAGAATTTAAAGATTACCATGTTGCTTCTCCTAAGATATTTCTGTGATAATAATGGTTTTCCATAGAGGAAACAGAGCAGCTTTTCTGGGAAGGCATACAGAGGGAAATGTCCTTTCAAATCAGTATCCTGAGATGGTCAGAATCAGAACTAAACAATTTGTTGCAGTGATGGCTCAGTTGATTCAGGTGATAATTGGTGGTTTTGTTATTGATGATATTTTGATGTTTTCTAAAAGTAAATAGGAGCATGAAAGTCATTTAAGGGTTATCTTGCAAACCTTAAAAGAAAAGAAACTATATGGAAAATTCAGCAAGTGTGAGTTTTGGTCACAACAAATTTATTTCCTGGGTCACATTGTTTAAAAAGATGGAATAATTGTCGATCCTACTAAAACAAAAGTTGTTGAAGAATGGCCAAGACCCACAAATATAACTGAGATCCGTAGTTTTCTTGGTTTGGAAGGTTACTACCGAAGGCGTTTTGAAACTTTTTCACGGTTATCTAGTCCAATGACTAAGCTAACTCGTAAGGGTGTTAAGTTCATCTGGACAAAAGAATGTAATGATTGTTTTTAGGAGTTGAAAAGAAGATTGGTGAATGCTCCAGTTTTGGAACTTCCTTCCAGGAATGGTGAGTTTGTTATATATAGTGATGCTTCGTTTAAAGGACTTGGTTGTGTCCTTATGAAGAATGATCAGGTAATTGCATATGCTTCACGTCAGTTGAAAGCTCATGAGGTAAATTACCCTACACATGATTTGGAATTAGCTGCTGTTGTTTTTGCTTTAAAAATTTGGAGGCATCATTTGTATGGTGTAAAGTGTGAAGTATATACTAATCAAAAAAGTTTAAAGTATATATTCACTCAGAAATAATTGAATATGAGACAGATGAGATGGCTGGAATTAATCAAGGATTATGATTGTAGAATTCACTACCATCCGAGAAAAACAAATATAGTGGTTGATGCTTTCAGTCGAAAAAGTAATGCTTCATTAACCATACTACATTTGGTATGAGATCCTTTGTTTTTTGATTTGATGAAATTTGGCATAGAAGTTGTTGGTGCAGGAAGTCCTTCTATTGTGTTTTAGGTATCAGTGAAATCTTCTCTATCAGACAGAATCAAGCAAGCACAGAAGCAAGACAACGAGTTTCAGAAAAAAGTAGAGCTGGTTTAGAAAGGTAAGTTTCCTGAATTCAACACGGATAATGATTGTGTTTTGAGGTTTGGGAAGAGATTATGTGTGCCTTGTGATTCACAGTTGAAGAATGAGTTGTTATGTGAGGCTCATAGTTCCCCGTTTTCAGTTAATCCTGGAAGTACTAAGATGTACAGAGATCTGTGGGAGTGTTACTGGTGGGATGGAATGAAAAGAGATATTGCTGATTTTACTGTGAAGTGTTTGACATGGCAGCAGGTTAAAGAAGAGCGGCAGTTATCGAAAGGGATGCTTCATCCTCTACCAGTGCCAGAGTGGAAATGGTAGAATATATCCATGGACTTTGTTGTGGGATTACCGAAGACATCTTGAGGAAATAATGCAATCTGGGTTATTTCTGATCGCTTGACTAAATATGCTCATTTCCTTCCAATACGAGATAATTTTTCCCTAGATCATATTTCCCATTTGTATCCTAAAGTGATAGTCAGGTTGCATGGATTTCCTCTCTCCATTGTATCTGATCGTGATCCTAGGTTAACTTCTAACTTTTGGAATGGCCTTCAGAAGTCTTTGGGTACTAAATAAAATTTTGGTACTGCTTTTCATCCGCAATCAGATTGGTAGTCAAAACAAAAAATTCAGACCTTGGAGGATATGCTACGAGCTTGTTCGATGGATTATCAGGGATGTTGGTACCAACATCATTCTTTGGTTGAGTTTTCTTATAATAACAGTTTTCATTCCAGTATACAGATGGTTCCATTTGAGGCATTATATGGGAAGTGGTGTCGAACTCTAGCATTTTGGTATGAAGTGGGTGAAAGGAAGCTGATGGGACCAGAATTGGTAGAAGAGATGGCAGAAAAAGATCATTTTATTCAGAAACACATGAGAACAGATCAAAGCAGGCACAATAGTTATGCGGATAACCGGAGAAGGACCTATCTTTCGTTGTAGGTGATCATGTTTTTCTCAAGGTTTCTCCATGGAAAAGTGTGATGAGATTTGGTAAGAAAGGAAAGCTGAGTCCAAGGTTCATTGGACCTTATGAAATTCTAGAGAGACTTGGATCTGTTGCATACAGAGTGGCATTACCTCCGAGTTTATCTCAGGTACAAAATGTTTTTCATGTTTCGATGAAGAGGAAGTATATTCCAAATTCATCTCATGTTTTGAGTATAGAGGTAGTTCAGTTGGAAGTGAATCTCTCTTATGAAGAACAACAAGTCCAGATTCTTGACCGAAGAGAGCAAGTGTTGCGAAATAAGGTAATCCACCAGGTAAAGGTTTTGTGGAAAAACCATATGGTTGAAAAGGCAACATGGGAATCTGAAAATTCTATGAGGGATAAATACCCCCACTTATTTTGATAAGTGAATAAAATTGCGAGGACGCAATTCCCAAAAGGGGGGAAGGATGTAACATCCCAGGTAAATGAAGAATAAATATTTTTCATATTTATTAATATTTAAGAATTAAATATTAATTTTACTTTAAAGGGGTTTCTACGTTCGATAGCGTACTCGATACGCAACGATGAGTTTCTTTGAAAACTTACGTTGTATACTAGTAATATAATAATATTATTTTAAATGGTAGTTAACATGTAGACATTGTATTGGCAGGAATGGATAGAAATAACTAAAATATGATTGTATATGTTTTTAAATGTTTTTACATTTATCCAATTAAAGATAAATGCTTAAAATACGGAAAGAATTCAATTTTAGGCATTTATACCCTCATTTTCACTAAAGGTTCACTTATCACCTTTGGATGGAAAACCGTCACTAAATATAGTTTTGATCACTATTATACATTATATTGGACCTAATATAACCCTTCTTTATAATCGGGACATCAAAATTTACTTTGTGTAAATTTTTGGTATTTTTTCGATAAAGTTCATTTTTTAATGATTAGTGTACAATGTTGTATTTTAATTCAAACCCTCTTTTTAGTATAATTTATTTATATGGTTATATTATCTTTTGAATTGAGTTTAAAGTGAAATTAGAATATATTTTTACCATTTAATCCAATGGTGGTCATTGGAATCAATTTCACTTTGAAATTGGACATAAACTAGTGTCAATCTTTTGATACTTATTGTTTCATAAAAACACGCTATTTGCTCTGACAACAGGAATTAATTATTAAATTAATTAATGAAACTTATATGTTTTGAATTTTGTAAAATGGAATTCATTTTTGAATTCAGAATATCAAATATAGCTTAGGGTTATGTTTTGGTATTTTTCTGAAAAACATCAATTTTTGATGAATAGTGAAACCACTATGTGGTACTTAAAAAACTGATTTTTCGTTTAAATGAAATTTTACCACCTCTGTGTTTTGAATTTCAAAAATCCGACATACATGGTTGTCATTAAGAAGTAAAATGTGGTTCAATGAGATTAAAATATTTATTTGGTGAATAGTAACTTATTAAGATTTTAATCGAGATTAAAGGTAATTAGTGTAGTTTAATGTAAAAATAATGTTTTAATAATATGAGATGAGCTTGAAACACGTTCTACCCTCATTGTATGTGTCATGGACGACCAAGAAAAGCCATGGGTCAACTTGGGGACCCCATGGAGCCACTTTGGTTTGGAAGTGACATAAATAACTTATTATTTAATTTTAATGTTAAAATGACACACACATGAAATGTTTTACTAAAACAATTTTTACATGGGGTTATACAAGTCATATTTTTGACTATAAATAGTCATTGGAAATATAAAAGGATTTCCTACATCATAGTATTTGTTTTTAATTTTTAGACAATAAATAAATTAAATTATTTATGACATCATGATGATGCAGCGATGACCTCATTATTTAACGATTTAAATAAAATGGAATGTTAATGTCATATCTAAGACCTACACATGTCCAAAAACTATTAGATGAGTGGATTTCTAACCCTTATCACCTTATCCTCGATATAAATTAATGTGGGACCTCTTAAATCCGAATACCATTTTATAATAAAGTGACTTTCCTTACTTTCCAAGAGTGCACCTCCTTTCCTCTTATAAAAGGCCGCCACCTCTACCTCCTTACCCACACTCCCAAAGCCTTTGGATCGGCCAACCCATTCCCATTTTGGCTCTCCAAATCCATATGTTACTCCTTGAAGCCTCACTTTGGGTAGAAGTCTTCCCAAGGAAGCCTTTGAGCTCAAACCAAGGGGAGTTACCCGATTTTAAGGTAATGTCTTCTTTTGAGTCCTTTTGTTATATTTTGCTTCTCCAACCCCCGATAAACTTTTTATTATTTTCTTTTTTAACAACTCTAGTATCCTAAATATACTAGGATTTTGTTATAAGAAGTATTCTAGATACACTTACACACACCAACATCTAATGGTTAAAGAACATACTGTTTCCGTGGATAGCGAATTTCTGCCTCCCGAAACGATGATTGTTCAACATTCTTTTTACACCTTCAAAGGTGGCCATTAAGATGACACTATATTTATATATGATATATAACATGTTTATGTTTTCCTTAAGCTTCTTTATTTTTCATTTTGTTCATAACTTTATGGTTTCCATTATGGTTAAACACGATATCTTCATTTATGGAAGTGTGGACTACCGCCCCCTCAAAGTGATGTGATTCGTTAATGCCATATGTGGGACGTATAAAGGATGGGTTTAATGTTATTATATATGATTTTATACTCAAATTATAATACACCTCTATATCATTATTATTTCTTCCCATTAATATATGAGATAGAAATGAAAGTAGCGTTCATGCGTACGTACGGCTTACCGTCTCCATGAACGGTGCATTTCCTTTCTTATCCCCAAATGTAATGTACTATTAAAAGTACATGTATATAATGGATATATATAATGAATGATATATCTAAATGATTAATACAATTCTGGAATTAAAATATACATACCTCTCATTTAGTTTTAATTCCATTAATATGACAATGAAATGAAAGTAGCGTCCATGCGTACGTACGACTTACTGTCTCCATGAACGGTGCATTTCATTTCTTACCTCTAAATGATTATGTAATATTATAAATACATGTATATTCTGGAAATATATTATTTATATGATATCCAAATCAGGAATGTCATTCTGGATACAATGAACCTTTGACCACACGAACAACATGTAATTGTAAGAAGTCCACTTTCGACTTAAGAACCAAATATCGACAAAACAAACATTATTAACTTAAATGGTTACATAATGTTTAGAACATGGAAATAAGTGATATGAAAGGAATAATGAACTTTAAAAAGCTTCTTAATCAAGTAGAAATTAACTCAATTTTATTATTCAGGACGTTAAAGAACGATCGAGTCAAGTCGGACCTGAGGTAAGGGACTTCGTCTCAATCTCCTTTCATTGAGGCATATTTCGTTTTATACACAACTTTATTTTATACGGTGTATAAACCCCTTTGACTTTTACTTTTATACAAAAGGAATCTTTTTCTACGAAGCGTTTTACAAAACGACAAAAAGGAATTTTTCTTTTAACGTACGAGGTGACAACGACTTTTTCCGCCGCCGCGAATATTATTTGGTCTTTGGCTTCCTGAACAAGCCATAATGTTTTTTAAAATGGAATAAATACCGTATACTCTTTTATGTATTTTGGTATTGAAAATGGTTTTATAATGGATTTGTTATGTCAATATATTTATGTGATATATTGTGATCAAAGTGTGGAAATGTTTTCTTTCCATTATAATTGTTTTATGTCTTATGATTTTTATAATGGTACTTGTACATTTGACGGATGGTTACGTGATAAACCATATGACGGGTGGTGCCGTGAATACCAGGACGGGTGGTTACGTTATAACCTCCAATGCATTGGGTATGGAAGTCGGCCGTATGGCTATTCCATTAAGTATGTATGGAAATTGGCCGTATGGCTATTCCATTAAGTGATATGTGTGGAAGTCGACCGTATGGTTATTCCACTTAAGTATGTTTATGTCCCAAGTTACCTTTATATGTTATGTGTTCTTTATATGGGTTTTATAATAATCCATTGGTTACAAAAAGGTATGTAATGATATTTTATTCGGCGAAGAGTTTTTACTACTTCATGAAGGTGAAGTTATTACTTTGATAAATATATAAATGGTTTACTTGATGTTTGAAAAACTAACAGTTTTCATTCGTTGTGTATCCATTACTGAGCTTTTTATGCTCACCCCAAGTTTTTTTAATGTTTTTCACAGGACTTAATGTGGAATAGGGTCAACGATGAGGTCAAAAGAAAGTCATGCTATATAAAACATGGAACTAGACATGTTTCTTTTAAAGAGTTTTTATTTTATGGAATCTTAGTAGAAGTGTCTACTTTGTAATCTTTTGAGATGTAATAGTTATATCCTAATTCTCTAAAACTATAAACCAGAAAAGATCCTCAATGTGAATTATTCATTTAATTCCATATTAAGTAATTTTTAAGGCCGGGGCCTTATATTGTATGTACACATTAGCATGAATTCATGGTAATAGACATGAAATACATCTCAATACAATTATATTTGTACAAAGGGAACACTTAAATATTTCATTACAATTAATGTGGTAAAAAATACATTATTAGAATATGTGATAAAAATTAAATCCCTTAATAATGATTAATTATATCATAAATAATTTTTATATCAATTTTCAAATAATAATTTCATATAAACATCAATGTGAAATTGTTTTAACACATTTAAATGAAAATGAGTTAGTTAACCCATTACATCATGTCCCAAAAATATATTTTTTCAAATAACTAAATTTTAATAAACATTTAATAATTATTTTAATTATTCATTAAATGATTGATATTTTTTTCAATTTACCATTTTTATATTATAATTTTTTTATTTCAATTATATTTTTAATTACATAATTAGTTAGTTTTTTCCCATTAGTTTTTAGGATGGTTGGTTTATAATTGAAAATGGAATTCGGTTTGTTGACCATAGACAATGTGGCCACTGTTCCACAATGTATAGAATAATAATAATGGCATAATTACCAATTTTATTCATAAAATAAAATTTTAGATTTATTTAAAAAGGACGTCATGAAAAAAAATACATTTTCTCCTGATGTGGTAGACCGCACAAACACATGATAAATGATTTTTATTTTCATTGGTTTGAAAATAAATAAATATACAAATATATTAAATATAAAAATTAATTATCATATTGTAAATATTATTTAAATTGAATAAATATATACCTAATACAATCAATGATATTTGGTTTTTTAATAATTTAGTACAACTCTAGGTTTAGACCAATGTTTGTATGAAACAATGTGGGTGATTCCATTGATAATGATTATAATTTTATGATGATAGTTGAAATATAATTATATTTAAATCATAATAATAAAATGAAAAACACACACTCACATACATATATATAAATATATATTATCAATAATGAAGAAATCCATTAACGGTACTGATGATAAATAAAATACCATGGTTACAAGGGTGGTAGACCACATACAAGAATCAATGTGGGATTCTTTTTCTAATTTATGTATATGAATTAGAATATGGTAAACCCACTAATATTAATACAGGTCACTGAATGGTTTATAGTTATGTTATCATATTTTAATTATTGTGAAATAATTTGATAAATTATAATGAAAATGAAAATGAAAATAATTGGATTAGATAGTTTATTTATATTTTAGGGACCACATTTTGATTACAATATGTGACTTAAAGATAATTTTATTTAATATTAGGTTCTATAATACAAGTGGATGGTATTTGGTACGATTATTTAGTATATAATTGTTTATATATATGGGTTATAATGTGTTAAAAATAAATGAGTTGTGGTGTCCCTATATATGATAGGATAGAGGGATACATGGTATTACATAAAGTATTAAATTAATATAAAATATTTCTCATGTTAATGTATAAAAATTTGTAATAATTTGAAAATATGGTGATGAAAATATAAAACTCTATTATATTTTAAAATTAAAACATGTATAGTTGGTGTTTAAACCCTTTTACATTAATTTTAAACCTAAGAATATCCTTTTTCTAGATAATATAATGTGAATTCTTTTCTATTTAGGTGTATTGGACTTTATTTGAAAATGAATATTAACCCACAATCATAAATTTAGTGATATTATATACTATATCAAATTCACCTAGAAAAAAATATATTTAATATTAATTTTAAAAAATTTAATAAAATATAATTTGATATATTATACAAATAATGTTATTTTCATGATTGTTCATATAGTATTACATTACAAACATTACGATAGTAATGGATTTCAGAAATAATGTTTTAAAACATCACTAATATGTAATATTAACCTAAAAACATATGGAAAATAGAAATTCATCCAAAGATTATTTCATTTACAATTTTTAAATTTTTTTACATGAATTTTAAATGATATGAAAAAGTATTGTATGGAATTTCGAAAAAATTTATTTTTATTATTACATAAATTAAATATATATATAAATTACCATGATAAAAAATTCATAACAATTTAAAATAATAATATAAACCAAATGATGAAAACATCATTCCAATAATATAATATTTAACATATTCAAAGAAAAATAGTTGTATTTTTATTTATTATTTATTTAAAATAATTATTATGTAATATTAAATGTAATTTGGAAAAAATTTCGATATTTATAAATATAAATGGATTAATATTTTGAAATACTAAAAAAATAAAATAAAATACTTTTTTAGGTTATTCGAATGTCCTACCCCCTAGATTTAATATTGTTTGACCAATTATAACCTTAAAATATTGTCCTAAATTTTAAAAATATGGTATTAATAATGAAAAAAATCCAAAAGGCCCTATTTGAAAAATTTAAACATATTAATTCAAAATATATAATTTATTTTATCAAATTAAATTAATATATTATAAAAAATTAATTTTAGAAAATTTCAAAAAAAATATAATGAAATTTTTTTTTCCAATAAATATAAGTTTGAAGTATAAAGATATATTTATATTAAAATTTTTCAAAATAATAAATTAAATAAAATTAATTGTAGTATTTTTAGTAAAAATTAATTAACACCATTTTATCCCAATTCATTATATAATTAAAAATTTTACATACTTAAAAAAATAATGCATTTTTCTATAAAATTGTTATATTTTAAATAATCCTTGAAAAATAAATCCTTTTAAGAATTTCCAATTTTTCTCCCTCATATGAATCTTATATATTGATTTCTAAAATTTTAAATTTTTTATTAAACAAATATTTTCATGAACTAACCTAGATATCATTAATTTATAAAACACAAAACTATCCTTGTCATGAACTGGCTAGCTAAGGCTTGAATAGACTCTACCAGAATCCCACATCCAATAGGCATGGGGGGGGGGAGACTAGCACAGGTAGGTATATCCCAATCATCGGAGGAATTGTTATAATTTACATACATGAACACACATATCTTTGTGACCAATTAGTTAGAAATATATCAGCATAGGAAAAATGATTTCCTACATATGTAATCCCCAAATTTGAGTATTAAAATAATGTTTTTAAATCATTAAATGTTAAAATAAAATCCCTGAAAAATACATATAGACCAACATATTTTTAAGGTGAGGAATAAGGTCAAATGAAAAAATAATAAAACAACATGGTATATATTTCTAAAACTATACACCAATAGAACACTTCCATTTATGGACATAGTCAATAGGATCATCATTAATAAGAGACATGACACATGTGGAAAACGCTGATGTAGTAGTTTTTACTACAATTCCTAGTAGGACACCCTCAAAAACACTAAACCCAACGAAAAATGAATATTCATATCATAACTGTGATATAGAAAACAAAGGAAAAACAAACACGATATTTAAAGGAAGTTCAATATATCTATATACCGTCTCAACAAAACATCCATCCATATTATTCCACATGATGTTTCTGGGAAATTATCATTCTGGGAGAACCCACTCCTTAGTCAATGATATCATCAGAGAAACTCATCCAAAAATTCATGATCATTGTTCACTACTAATGAAAACTCTCAGTTCACATAATACCTTGATTCTAGACATGGGATCACACCGAGGACAACTATATAACATTGAAACCACCAATCTGGATCATCCATATATATAGGGCGATATATTCTAATGATACTGTGAATCCTTAAAACACAAAATACTAGTTGGAGAATCAACACACCGTGTATGGAAGTCATGATGATTCCACAAACCTCACCTTAGGTATATGAAACAAATAATAGAGGGTAACAAACTATTTTCATGATGGGAAAAAAACCATTTGAAATTCATCCTTATGACATGATCATAATCGAGAGTTGTGGATGTAATGTCTAATTGTTCCAACTATGTGACGAGCCAAGGGAACACAGTAATCTTATAATGGTCTTATAATAAAAAACTAAGTGCTACAAACTCCCTAAAAGGGTTTATAAGACATGTACATGGGTCACATAGAGTTTCCATCCATCCCTTGTCCTTTACTTGTTGTGATGCATCACAATACATGTAAATATCCAAATACATGATAACAATGTATATATAAATTATGTATAGAGGTATACTATCACCATCCATAATCTTTCTGTCTATGCATGTGTATTACTAGTCGTTCCATTTAAAAACCCCATATACCCATGATGGTTACCATATTCACATGGCTATATACCTATATGTTAGACTTCTAGTGTCGAGCAATCCTATGAGATACACATCGATCTTCTGGTATGGGTTACATAGTGTGTGTTCTTTTACTTTTCAATAGATGTAGTAGCACCACATTGAGGGTATCATATGTTGTATTTATCCCGATTTATAACTGTGTAACCCTGGATTTTCAAGAACCTGTGGGTTATTATACAAAAAATAATCTACATAATCACAACCAAAATTCAGGTTTGGAATCATGGATTTGAGTACAAACACCCCCTAATGTCATTGATCTCTATGATCGTGGTTTTGTTCAACTCAGAAATCATCTTTGTTGAGCCATGTGTCACCTCCATTCATCACAATTGGGAATAATGGGAATCCCCATTCCAATATAGACCACAAATGATTATCCTATATTTACATATATCATTAACACCATTGAAAGTGAGCCACAAACAAAATATCATTTTTTTGTATTGGAAACATTAGATCTAATGATCAAATACCTTCTATTTCATCAAACACTGGGAAAAAAATTTCAATAAATAAACATATGATAAAATTGTTTAGAAATACATGAACAATAAAACAGGAAGATTAAATCTCATATTTGTTTCTCCCATAATTCATTTTATATGAATTTTTAGTGTGAACGTGGAAATAATCAAAATATAATAAATAGAATAGAAATAAAATCATCCTTAAAGCACAATTCATTTCTTGTATTTGTAATTGATCCATGTTAAACTGGGTTAATTATTGGTAGGGATATAATTAATGAACATACCAATCTAGTTTTTTGATCGATCAATCATGAAGAATGGTTCATCATAGCCATCATTGGTGATATCTGAAAACTCTGTTGTCACTCGATCATCATCACGGTATTGATCTGATTGAATTTTCAAATGATCCCCCAATATCTCATCTCTTATGGATCCACTAAATCTATATATTAATAAGATAACCCTTTTAATTAATTAATGTCAATTTATTTATAGAGTAAAATAGTTACTGGGTTAATCGTATAAATGAAATAGGTAAATTCATATGTTTAATAACTTCACCAATGACTACACTTTACCAAATAACCCAACACTAACAATTATTTCGTTTTTCATAGGGGATATACATTACACTAATATAAATTTTGGACTCATATCTCTAATATGAACCTCCCTTTAAGCGTAATTCATCTTTTTTCTAGAAAAATGTTCATGATTGTTATTTATATTTTTAATATCTTTCATATTTTAATTCTCGGCTTACCAAGAATTATAATCACATGTCGTCTTATTTATATTCTCTAAATAATAATATATTTAATATTCTAATGTAATAAATAGGATAATAAATTCCATTACATTCTCCACAAATTAGATCTTTATGTCCTAAATGTGAAAAACCATCTCAAAAATATGTTGGTGTTGAGATCACATCTGTCTCTTCTAATCCTAGGTTCTCTCCTAAAGAATTTCATGCTAAAAATAGACATCTAAATGGGGAATCTATCACCCATGTTGGTTCCTCTCCTATCAAATCTCAATCTATAATTATTACACTTGTATTTTTTAACAATATTTTATTTCCATATATCCTCTATCGATTTTTTGTGACGAGTCATGCACGTGACTCGATAGCTATGTCATGTGAAAGAAATCTCATTCCACTTCCAACATTGGTAGAATTGTTAATAATTATTCCACCTCAAAAAATCAATGCATTATCTAGAGTTGTATAATGAATATTGGAGATAACATGAATCCTTGATATAATATTTATAAATTATGTTAGGGTGAGAAATTAAAAACACATGTCCTCCCTTATTGAAATCAAGAGGCCTCCATCATAATTCTATATGGGACATATGATTAGTATGTTCATTCCTCACCTCCTCCTATATGTTCTTCCCTTCTTTGGCATATCTCGCATAGACACTTGTCACATGAGTTCGACCTCACCTGGTCATTCAAACAATACGATGACATAATGGTTTTCCTATTTAAAGCCTCAAATGATTTCCTAATTATGGTGATATTCCATTGGTTTTTATACAAAACTAAACCAATGGTAGTTGATCCACATTAATATTTCCAAATTCTAATATTAAGTCTCGTACAATGTATTTAAAGACAAGAATATTATACTTCATCCAGAAGCCAGTTGGGGTGAAACCAATTGCTAAAAAACAAAATCCCTAAGCCATCCATCAATCCCCATTATATATTATACAAGAATAAAGAATCAATGTTTTAATTTTTCTTTTGACATAACTCCATGGAACCAGACTATCTCCTACACAAACAATAATCCCATTCTATCAATAGTTATAATCTTTTGAATTATAAGGGATTGGATGAAATGTGATTCAGTCTATGATCACCCATATGAAATAATTTCCCCTTCATTTACATGGTAAATCCTTAAATAATACCATAGATATATCATACAACATCCACTCTATTACCTCAAGGTTTTGAGATAAAACCATTATAACCTAGTCATCATCCTTCACTTGATTCAATTGATGCATTAAGAGAATGAATCTAGAAGGAAAAACTTCATTCGTGGCCTCAAAAATATAAATAAATGGACATGTTACATCTTTTTCACAAGTGTAGGTATTGGAAATATGGGATGTAAAAAACAACCTCAACACCTCCTCCTACAATGTTACTATATGAATTATATTTTATCTATATATGATAACATTCTCACCACCATAAAAAAATTCATCTGAAGAATTTCCATTGGTTATCTATGTACATAAGTTATCATAGTCAATATCACTAAACTAAGATTCTCCAATACAATGTATTAGTGGAATGGTAAAAAACATCAAATGAAGATATGAAGAACCATCCATGGACACTAAGGATAGCATTAATGAGGATAAATACACTGAATCCTTGTCTAACAATAGAAAAACATATCTACTACTAAGAGATCTTCATCCATATTATCCTTCCCTAGAGTTTAAAAAATATCTATTTCATATTCCAAGATGACCACCTACCACTGTACTTGTTTGATGTAATAATCTTTATGAGATATGTTATACGAGATACTATTGTGGTCAGATTATAAGATATACCACTATCGTAGAAGTATTTATTTATACATCTATAGGGAGAGGAATGTCACTTATTTCCCAATATCACGGGTCATGTAATTATTCTCATGTGATATCAACTACCTGTAACTATATGAATTAATTAACTTGTAGTCTATAAAAACAGATAATGTTCTGTACATAAGGTTTCACAAAATTTTATGTACTTGAAACCCAACTCTTTAAATATCATAATTTGGACACTCGTAATTATTTTTTTAACATCTAAAAAAAATTAATGGAACATTTAATTCGAGAATAAATGAGACCGCTTTCAGTTCAATTCCATCAATTGTTGTTCCACTATAAATAAATCAGGTAAAATTCATCAATTGTGCCTTTTTAACTTGAGTATCCATCAAACCATAGTAACATTTTTTAGTGGATCCCAAGATAGAACGATCTAATCCTTAAATGGTTCAACTTCTATCCTGCCTCTATGATGTCTTATCCCAAGTACTGGACCTATCATATCTAAAACTGACACTTTATAACATCCCATAAATCTAGTTCACTAAGAATGTATCCAGTACCACCCACAAGTGACTTTAGTTCTCCTCATCATACCTAATTTAGAATAGGATATCACTGACAATGACCACAACACACCAATGTATAAAATTTTGAAATATTCAATTCATTATTCTTAAAAACTCTACTAAAGAATTTTTCATGCTGAATAAAATTACCATGTACACATAGTACCATAGTGAAATCTGAATTACATCTTCTTAATATAGTCATATCATAATCATAACATTTTATAAACTCATATGAGTCCAATCTAAAAGAACCATCAGACCCACTCAAAAAACGAAAAATATTTCTGATCCTTGATAATGGGTAATTATTATCCTAGAACACATTGTTCATGATCTGGTAATCAACATATTACCTCACACTCTAATCAGTCTTCTTAGAGAAAAACATTGGGGATGCACTGAGGGAAAACTAGGTACTACAAATCAGTTCTCCTATAAGCCCTTTAACTATATCCACAACTCACAAAGCATTGTGGGATATATTTGATATGATGGTGTATATATTGGGTTCATCATGTGGTGTAAGTTAGTTTACATGTAATTATTTTGTGGATTTTTAATCATATAATTTTCTCAGTATGGACATCTTCAAACTCCACTACAATCATAGGGAACTACAATCCCATATATTCCACAACATTAAGAGTCATTCTTTCCAACTTGGTAGTAATCAGCTGTAATTTATTATTCTGGAGCTCCTCCTGTGCCACTTGGGGATCATATTAAACAACAAAGTACAACATCATCCCATTACTATGGAAACAACCCATTTGATGCCCAAAACATTAAATTTGGTCATAAACTATGTATATCTTATCCACAGAAAGGATTATTTCATTAGTCATCATCACTACTAAAATGATATCCCATACAAATCTATTTCCTCCATGAGTCATATCACAGTATAAAATGTATTGTAAAATGACTGACTAACCTACACTCAGTGTATCTATATACAATGATCGATCGAAATTCTCATCCTGATTTTCTATGTCTCAAACTAGATTAGTGGAAATAAATTAGTGAATTACACCCATTTATACCAAGACTACCAATAGTGTTGAAAATACACAGATCATACCATTTATCATCCTTTTATCCATGATTTCATAGACCAAAATAGACTACAACTTTCCTCATAGGCAAACACAATCCCTTTGATCCTAGATTAGATCACCCTTGGTTGGTGTTGGAAATATGTCAAACCTCCACCCCTACCAAATTCTCTAGCATCACCTCTTCCATGTATGATTCACTATGGATATCCTATATCATTTACCAACCTCTACCATGGTGTTCCCTCTACCATATCCTAATAATTTTTATAAATGTTTGGAAAATCCCCTAGAAGACATCTTCAAACATCACATGAGACAGAATCCATCCCCCTCACATGATTTGAACCATCATGATAGGATTCATAGAATGATCCCCTATCATTGGATTATCCCTTGAAGCATCTGTCACACCCAAATTACTATAACTTCCATAGACAACATACTGTCGAGGTATCATGTCATGGGTTCCCATGTCCGACACCCAACATCATTCTTTCTCTAATAGAACTAAATCTATCATTAAGTCATGCTCTATATCTATATTATTATTGGGATTGTAAAAAGATATAACTAATTCTTTAATTGCGTGGCAGTATAGGAGCACAAAAACTTGATCATATAGAATGGATCGTGTATAATATCAATGGATTATCATGATATATTAGTAAACCTCATCAAATACTATTACATGATCATACTACCCTAATGAAGATGTTGAAGTTATAGAATGCATAGTATTCAATTTGTGGCCAAATAAAACTACCCCTAAAGAGATTCGTGATATTTTTCTATGGTAGATATGCATTACTTTGTTCTGATGTCACCAAAATCCACCATCAGTTATCAAATCCATAAAAAAGGTTCACCATGAGGACTATCATATTATCTGATGGAATCATTATAAGGATAAAAACATGAGTCCCTTCATTTAGCCAGTCGTCAACAAATTTAGTGTTTGGCTTTCCTTAAAACAATGTAGGTAAATTCCTCTAGAACTCTTGCAGAACACTCTACATGTGTACAAACATATCTTGCACTATCAATAAAAATCTATTTTCTATGGTTATTGGTATAGATGGTAAACCAATTTGAGGTACCATCATTGGTACATGTACCTATACAAAAGCCTTATGACATAGAGGATCATCCTTCTAATCAATACATGGAATCCTAGACATCTTTTTTTGTGGGGGAATCCTATAATAAACAAGATTTACCATAGTAAAAGAGTATATTATGGTATTTTACTCAAGAAGGACATTAAAATCACATCTCATATGGATATGTTGTATGTACCAATTTATTGTATTTAACTTATTTCAACATTATCTTATTCAAAATGTAGGTGACCATAGTCTGGGTGTATGGATATGTCTGCTTCCACCCCAACACTAGAGTCCTTGGCCTTAAATCCAAACACGAATCAGTTATCACTAATTCTATAAAATGAAATATATTCTGAAATAGTCTTATGTTAATTTAAAACCTACTCCTATGATAACACTCATTCATTATCAGCCATACCTAGACCCAATCCTTGACTACCACATTACCCCACGTATAAGATTAGTGTTGAATGCCAATTCCATGTTTGCATATTCCACACTTATGAAGTACTTTAATAATTTAATTCTACGTATGCACACATCTCCAAGATTATAGAATGTTGAAATGAAAAAAATTAAAAGCATTTCTTGTATAAATATATAATCCCAAAATTTGTGTTTGAAAATAAATATCAAAAACCAAAAAAGTGAAAAAAAATAAACCCAAATAAAAAAATAGATACCAACATACTCATAAGATGGGGATTGACATACAAAAAATTTAAAAAATGAAAAACACCTTGGTTTATCTAGATCAAGATGTCTTCCACCATATCTGTGTCCACCTAGTACTTTTTCTATGTGATTTTCATTTTCATAAGACATTGCATGTGCCGGTAGATCCCATTTATGGGTGAGTATTATAATACCTCGTATGAAACCACGAAAATAGTAAATAATTTAAAAATATTATAAATATCATTAAAATGATATATTATCAATGGATAATACTAAGATATACTCAATATACATTTTTTACTCTTTGAAGACTCAACCTAATAGACATCCAAATGATTATATACAAAACGTATAGGATATTATCATAATAGGAGATTCTACTCAACAAGATATGTTATCACTAGATAAGATAATCTAGGAGGCCATGATAATTGGGTCTTTTAAAATAAATTCTATTACTGTTAGATGACCATCATACATAGATAATAGATTACACTAAGGATTCTTTGGGGAACCATAAAGCCAATAAAAATAAACATTATATATTGGGGCCATTTGAAAATGATACCCTAAGTACTATTGAAATAGACATCATGATGGATAATCAGCATCCCAGATATGCAGATTAAACCAATTCCACTATCCATGTAAATGGAAGAAGAAGAAATGATGGGGGATCACATTCCAATATTATGGAAGGACCCAGAAAACAATATATCTAAATCATCCTCCATTAGGGATCCAAATCCAGATATGTAGATGTAATTTTAAATTGTACCATTTATATTATGTACATTGGGAACACAGACTACTAATACTTGTACAATATTGAAGAAATGAATGTAACTGAACACCCTCTATGGTCAAACACACAGTTTCCTATGGATACACAACATGTCAAACCAACAAATTGTTTTTCCATGTGCTTCTTCCTCACAAAATATGAAAATTTCAAATTTCACAGAATGTAAATATATGCACATGAAATGTAGAGGTTTGCAGGTACCCTACCCATGTCGTCTATCTGTACCCATGTACTACAGGTTGTGTTGAGTACCGATATGTGTGAATCTATTCATGTATTTATAATCTAACATTCTCATAATCATGTATACTATGTGATACACTCCAAAGACCATCATGGGTCAAATTCTATGTGAAATATTTCAATTGTCATGTGACCTTTTACATCTATATGAAAACCATAGGGGCATAATGTATATCTTATATGGTGTGTAACACTAGATTAAATATAGTAAAACCTACTTCTCTATGACCCATTGGTTCGTCTATGATTTATATTTTACACAATTTCCACTCAGATTCCATTTAGGAATCCAAATTATGAGTCTGGACATCCTGTACATTCACCGATTTCGAGGATATGGGAAACAATATTCTTCGATATCATCTCAATCGATCCATCGACCTTAGTCATGGATTAAAATTGGAAATAATGGGAAGCCATTGTCTGATCTGGTACATTATTGATCATTTATAAAAGTACACCTTTATCACATAAATTGATCATGAATCGTACATTTGGTAACGATTAATTGTTGCAATTAATTTTTATGAAATGATAGAATGTCAACAATTTCATAGAACTAAGATCCAAAGGAGTTACCTGTGATTAATTTTTAAGGAATGAATGACATATCCATATACCAAAATATGGGGGGGGGGAACCATGTACTTTTTTGGCCTTGATTCATTTTCAATATCTTATATAAATGAATTGGAAAATAATCAACGAATAATAAGTCAACAGTAACTAAAATATAGCATCATTGCACAAATAAATTATTATTCATTGAATTTATAGAAGTAGAATCATGATAATTAATTGGATTGAATTACATAAATAAATCATCCTATAATGATTTAGTATTGGGAGATGATGAATAACAGTCTTGTTTTTCCAATTTTGGTGACATCTTAAAACATTGATGGCACATGATCTATGACATGTTCTCAGTTTGAAAACATAAGGGAATGTTCCTAAACAACTACTCCCCAATGGTTCCATCCAATCTATCGGTTATGCATAATGACCTAGTGATTGATCTATAGATATGTATTTATAGTTAAAATTAGTACATATGAAAATCTAATAAAATAATTTCTATTTTTATTTTTATTATTTATCTATCCAATGTTCATTACATTAACACCCAATTCCAAGAAAATATTATGCCACTACTTTCATATAGAATATAAAAATAAATCGATGGTGTAACCATATTTTTTATCAAAGCATCTACTTATGAGTTAGTCTACATTTTATAGAAAATCGATCCCATTGAATATTAATATTTTAAATATGTTTCAAATATGAATTCCAAGATATGTATTCCAGTGAGTATCATTAAATCTCAAGGACCTAGCTCTAAAAATAATCCAAATAATAGTATAAACTAAAAAAATGTAAAAACTAGTGTCATTATAGTCATGACATGTTCTGATGGGATTTCCATGTGTGAATTGGCTTACCACTACTACATAGGAGTCTAGAAACGTCATATGTGATTGTTTTTCCACAAGAATTAGAAAATAACAATATAGAAGATTATACTCTATAAAAATTAAATATTCGTATAAATTCATAATAAATGATATATTTGAAATATTGATCGACAAGATGTTTCATATCAATGAAAATGTCATCAAAGAATATCCCCCCGACTGGTGTAAATCATAATTTTCATTCCACCACCAAATGAAAATGTTATTCTAATCAATATGAAACACAACCCACAATTGGTCATTTACTATTTTTTAGTCCCATTGTATAGAAAATAACAAAATAAGCATAGGATATACTATGTTGGGAGTAGAAATAACACATGAGTATTTAACCATGAATTTCAAAATCAAACCATATCAAATAAATAAATTGTTTACATTTATAAAAAAATGGAATTTTAATCCTTTCATTGTTTATATAATGAAATGTTTTTTAAAAAAATTTAAAGGAAATTATTAAAATATTACTCAAGAATTTTGATCGCACCATATATGGATATGAATTTCTATCAAAATTAAATGAATAAATCACTTCATAACAACTAAAATATTTATTTAATAATTTCACTTTTGATTTAATGTTGAGGGTTTCAATGATCAAGGCTCTAGGTTCATCACATCTTTTAGTGAATTAAATTTATAGTTGGGGATGTGTATTTAGATATCAAGGATGAGGGGTTTTCGAATCCACCATAGATAATTAAATCCCAATCCTCATCATGGTTAGTATTATTGATATTATTTATTCTTAACTAGGTACAACTAATATATGCATTATGTTCTTCTCATAGACAATGTAAGAAACAAAGATATATCCTTTTATATTCAATTAAAAAATCACACGTGGGGATATCAATGAATTAAATAATCCAAAAATCATTTCAAACTAACCCTATTATAAATATAAAAACATTCCTTTTATTTTTAATATAACATCAAATTGTGTTTGTCAATAATGGTAAATTTTACTCTACACATTTCATTACCAATTAAAAAAAATTCAGGACATTAGTCTCGAAGATATCTTCATCAAATTAACTATTTAAATTATTCCCATTAATTTAAATTCATTTTTGTTAAAAAAAACATTTTCCAAATTCTATACATATGAGGTTCAGCAGACATCCACCAATCAATTATAAAAAATTATTCAAGAAACAAAAAAATATTGTCCAATTATTAATAAATTATTTTCAAAATAAAATTACATCAATGTTTTATTTTTATGATAATTACCTTAATAAATAAAAATCCTTAACTCGCGGTATAATCAATCACCATGTACATCATACATACCCAAATATAGATGGTAAGCCATAGCTGATCATGAACAAGTTATAAAAATAAACATCCCAACTATAACCTTGAATAAAATATTATGATAAAATTTCATCACCCGTAGTGAAGAATAGGGATTATGGAGAAGGGGATTAATAAATTCATGTAATTAAAACATTATTTTTAAGTATCAATAGTTCAAAAAAAACATCAACGAATGTTGTTTGAAGTATATAAAAATTAAATTCACCACAATAGGTCCTACATGAAAATTTGGGAAAATACTGTTTAAGTGCGATGTTTATATAATTATAAATCATATTATAATAAATATAAATAAAAAAATCAACATCAATTTCTCACAAATCTCAGTTTCACTTCCAAGCTAGTGGGTCCATGAAGACATTATGTAGTACGTGGAAAAACCAATTAGAAATTGATTTTCATCTGATGGTAGTTTAGATTCATATTAGAAATACTAATTTTCATCCTCCCATTGGCTAGCCTATAGGTATCACCAGTGGGGTATTAGGAAAACTATTTCATTTTTCAACTATATAATGGTATCTACTCATAGATAATCTACCAATATCACTCCATAATCACTCGGACCAAAATCCAGATTTACACATGAACTCTGAAAAGGAGAATAAAAGAAGTTATAACATATAACCAACACATAAACAATATATGAATATGTAAATAAAGAAGAGACAAGATAATTAGTGGTTAATACCGAAAAGAAGGTTTCAGAATATTAAAATCATATCGACTATTAAATCTATTGTCAATTAAAATCCCTATTAAGAAGTCTGGACCACAAAAAAATATGATGCCACTACATACTCATAAATTCCTCACATTCACACATTTCGTAATAATCATAAATAATTTTCATAATCCTAATTAGATAATGATATATACTTCCTAAAAATAATATTTTCCAAATCAATAATACAAAATATCCACTCAATTACAGTCATATATGGATCCATATTAATGTCATCCCTATTGAAATATTTATATGGGTTTAAAAGTTACATCATAATATATGGAACCTGAAAAATTATATTCATATAATCTATCTTTAGTGTCATGTCCCAATTCAATTGAGCTTTTCCAAACCACTCAAAGACATCAAATTTTTCAATGTATATCAATTCGAATATCCAGTGTATTTAAGGCCATCAGTGTTATAACTGAGGAGAGACATTTAAAAACATATGTTCACCAATAATGAACGTCCAATGTCAGCATAATTTTCCTTGATATGACATATACTATTCTAATCCCTTTATATAATCTGTTGAATAAACATGATCTTCTATTTTTCTAGCTAGAAGAAATTGGTCCTACATGGGATGTTTCAAATATTTATAACCAAAAGTGTTGAGATTTATGATTTTATACATTGATGACCTCAAAGGGAATCATTTTTATTTATTTTGGGTGAATATGGTTATTGGAAAACATGACCATCCTCCTCTATAAATCCCATCCCCCTCCAAAATCATGAACTCAAGAACAACACAAGTATTTTAGAATTTTAAAAACATGTTCTTTCAACCTACCTTTTAAATGATGATATTTAATTCTAAAAATTAAATAATATCCCTTGATTATTTTAATGAAACAAAAAAAACAAGTTGTAAATTTGGGATTGCTAAATGATGTAATGGAACTTATAACCCTATGAAATCAAAATATCTAATGTGCATAATGTTTTCCCCAGTACTACACATGTTTTATATATCGCATAATAATAAATTCAGATTATTCAAAAAATAATCCACTAACAACCAAAATAAAATAATTGAATAATATATTACACGTAAACAATACCATAATTTCCACATATATCCTTTAACACTTCGTTTAAAGGCATATGAAAGGGATTATGTATAGCTGAATTCTTGTAATTCTATATCTTGAAATATTAATTTGTATGAAAATTAGATATGAAATTATTGTTGTGTTTTTTCAAAATAGGCCACCAAAATTAGTGAATTATATCATAAGAAATTTATCATTCTTAGGTACACATCAATAATTTATTGATGAAAATACCCCAACACCACCATTCATGTCGGACACAATATAAGACACTACCTATTGAAAAAAATTATACCCTTTGATGATAGAAATTTTTTTTTGATGAAATCCCAACGATATAAATAGTCTAGGATTGTTTTGAACATAAACCTAATTAATTCATCATGATTATTCATCATGATAGGAGATTAATCCAATATAGCACTCAATAAAAAAACATTGGTACCATCCAAATAGTCTACCAATTGATCGTGGAAAAAGTGATACATGATATTCAACTCATGTGAGCACTATTTAAAAGAATAGGGTTAGTGTTTCATAATCTATGAATCTGAGAAAAATTTCCCTTTTGAGGTTATTAGAAATTCCAAATTCAAAATATTTCTACTTATTCCTCCTCTAGTTACATAAAGATTCAATAATTTTCCAACAAGACATTACTCATGATTTTCGAATCAGATTATATGGCAAAATTTTGTACTAAAATATTGTTTTTGAAAATATTATTTGATTCATTTTTTAATGTTTGAGATCATTTGTGGGATAGTCATTCACATAATGGAATGTTTTAGAGTGAACATAATACACAACATTATAAACCTATATGAGAAAGCAGTCCCATACCGACCACAATAAGTCACAAAAGACAATGTTTTCCTTCTTAACTGCTAAGAGAGTAAAAAAATAATTCATATAATTCATCAAAACATTGATGTAATTCCAACATATCATATTCCAATTATATTTCACTCCATTCTGTATTATGGTTGTCAGTGTAGATTATTTCCATGAAAAATCATTCATGATTAAATGATAATACACAACCAAACCCAAGATTCATAAAATCTCATGTGCATTTTAAATTTCATACCAATTCCTGATAGCTTTATCTTTTATTGGGGTCAAGTGAGACAGAATATTTTGAAACCATGTTCCCTTTTGAAATTACATCAATTATTCATAAATTGAACTATTATAGCTTGATTGGCGCATAATTAAGGAAATATGTGAACCCCATAATCTAGAAACATCAAGTGATTTTCTATGTGGATTAAATATAAGTATTATATTCAATTGAACCTCTAAAACATACCCATTTCAAACCAGAATCCGAAACATAAAATTTTTTAGGGTTTTAAAGACTTCTAGAGGGATCCCACGTCATTGGGTTCTCTTGATCTTTAGCATTCGAAGCCTAAATCAAATATCTTCTCCTATCCTGGTAGGTGGATCTTATCCATTTTATTTCACATTCATCATCCTTCCTTCTCTCATTATTTTATATGGAAATAATCCTATGTTTCTCAACATACATATCATGATTTGGAGAATCTATATCTAGGATTCTGCTAGATTTAAAATTTATGTGGTCTTTTTTTATTGATCTTGATTATGTGCTTGGAGATTTTGATCTAGATATACCTCATTGTGATGCTCAATTTTTTTGGATTTCCATTTTTTGAAATATTGTCAATGATTTGAGGTATGTGTTATACTATTCAATTACCATAGTCTTTATTTTGAAATGAATATATATGATTTAGGATTTTTGTAGTTCATTAGAAATAAAAATTCTTAAATTTATTTAGTTAATTTGGATAATTGATTAATCAATTTATTGTAGAAATTGATGATTAATTTGAATGATATTTTTAAGACTTGGAGATGTTTTATTTGTAAAATTAACTTGGGTATTATTTCTGTGGGTTAGATTTTGTCAATTTAGAAAATTATATGGAAGATTAATTATGGGATTTAGAAATTGTTTATTTAAAAAATTCATCGGTGATTTAATTATGGGATATTAAGTTAAATAATTTTAGATACCTAATTGTAGATTAATAATGAGATACAGAAGAAACATGTTGATTAATTTAATGGTATATTAATAATGTTATATTGATATCAATAATTTATATAATTAATGGTTGAATTAATTATGAGATACTGTGGTTAATTCTTTGTGATCATTAATTTTATATTTAGTTTTTTCATATTGTGATGTTTGACAGGAGATAATTCATTGATGAATTAATTAATGTATTTTACATGTATAATTAATAGGGTATTTAAATATTATTATTTTTGTGATAAACTATTTATAGAATTAGTAATGAAATTGATTTTTACAAATTAAATAATTTATTGATTACATGTTAAGGAATGGGAACATGGTCATCCTAAATTTAAAAGTTGAAATAGTGAAATGATCATTATAAACATGAATAAATTAATAGGAACATGGTCATTCAATTGGGAATTATAAATGATTACATGGTCATTGTACTTGTGAGTAAAAGAAATGGGACATTGTCATCCAATTGAGAAGTATAATTGAAAACAAGGCCATTGTACTTATTAGTAATGGAATGAAAACATGGTCATTCTAGTGAGAATTAAAAATTTTAACATGGTTATGTTACTTGTGAATTTATTATGGGTAAAAAGGGGAATCATGTATGAATTAAATAAGGAAATTAAAGTTACATTAATATAAGACATAACAATTGAATTCATGGGGATCCGAAATGAGTGGATGTAAGTATTAATATAAGATATAACCATTGAATACTTCGGTATATGGAATGATCCTAAGTAGATATTATGAAATGATATTATGTATAAACACTATAGGATATTTAATGAGCTTAAGAATAAATTCAGATAAATGTGTCAGCGAGAACCTTGGAGTGTATGTGGTTAAATAAATATTAATTGTATAATGTGATAATTTTTTTATAGATTATATTTATTTCATTTTATAATTGTAAAAACCATTATTAAATATATATTTTATGGACATTATTGGTGGTGGTATACTTAGTTTTACTATCACCCTACTTAGACTTCCAAATCGGTGTAGGAATAGACTTTATCATAATAGAACATGTTATGGGAACATGATATGTCTAATATGGATGATTTCATATAGTATTTGAATGAGGGAAATAGATGTTGTTCGTGACCTACTTCTGAGTCATCTGGGTATTTATTTTTTTCTTTCTTTTTGGACAATTATCATGTACAATTGCATGGAATGTTTTCTACTTTAGTTGAATATTATGCTTCCTACATTGTTTATCTTGAAATATTTGTAGTTTTTATGGTTATATATGCTTCAACTGTTTTTTATTACTTCAAATAGGGTTTACTCAAATAAAAGAGGTAATAGTTTCCCCATGATTATCTTATCAGACCCTCAATTCTAGTCAGAAGCATTTTTCATATAGAGATGTGGGGATTAGGTTATGTGGTAGTTTGAATAGGGGCACCTGGGTGTGGCACAAAGGTAGGGATGTTGAAAACAAAAATATTTAAAAGTTGGTTGAGAGTTATTTGTTATAGTTATAATAAATAAATCCAACTATAATATTAAATATGTAATATATTTGAAATATTTCGATAAATAGAATGTGGGGTTTCATATTGATGTTGATGAGAAACATGGTAAAAGGGAAAGAAATGTTAATGATAAAGACATTGAAATGAACAGTGATGAAAAAATATTATTAAATATTATAAAAAATGAATCAAAATATAATGATTCATATTGAAGTAGATAATATAATTAGAGATAATGATACTATTTTTCAGATGTGGTGGAGATTGAGTATTGAAAAAAAGTTAATGTTATCCCTCAAATTCATCATCTTCTTGATTCTATGGCTATTATTTATAAATAATGAATATATTTAATGAATTATTAATATAATCATATTGATAGAAATTCACATTATGATATTTTCCCAAGAATAATGCAAACATACGATTGAGAACAGTTGGGTATTCTATAATAAGATTAACAATAAGGGAGAAGTTATAGGAAATAGGGTAGAAAAGTATGAGAAGTCTATTAATAAGGTAATGATATTTATTTTTAAGAGGCCTTATCCCTTTTTTTAAGCCTATAATATATAATAATATTTGTAAAATATTAACCTCTTTTTTTGTTTACAAATAATCTATTGGATGAAAATTGTTCCTTCTTAAATATAGTGATAATAAAAAATTATACCTTGGGGATCAATATTGATTTATCCATGATTGTGATGATAACAATATTTTTATATTGATTAAGGATATGTTTGGGATAAAATAAAGACAAAGATACTATTAATAAGAACTATTTTCATACATGACTTAAAAAATTCATTTATTTAATGGTAGAAGACAACCAATATGCGATAGAGATAAAAGAATACACTGTAATAGTAATAGGTTATGTTGATTTTGTTAATTTATCAAATTAAATTTAATGTTCTTCTAAATAACATGGTAGACAAATAATGTATCATTTTATGATGTATATGATAGATGAATTGATGTATTTTTTAGGATTTCATGATATATAATGGAAAGAGTTTAATAATTATTCCATTGGAAAATATAAAAGGAAATAAAGTAGTATATCTGAAATTATTATTCAAAACCTATTTCCACACCTATTATGTTTGGGATGAACCTTTGTAAGGATGTTGGAGGATAAATTTTGTGTCAAAGGGAGTTTACAAAATAATTTGTAGTTTACATAATTTTACTACATCTATAACTAATTTTTTTCTATGTAATAATACTTTTTGAAATGATTTATTGTTACTTTGAGAAATAAGATTAAATGGATATCAAAAGAGATATCAATTACATCAATTGAACTATTTACTATGATATTATGTTAATAAATATTGACAAACTTAATCTATCTGGATTTACTATTGCTGACAAGGTAAAATATTTTCATACTAAGAAAACTACATATGGTTTGATTTTTATTATGTATGAATGATATGTTTAATAAAACTATACAAAACAAAATTTCGATAACATAATCGAAATATCTATATAATATGTCGAAAAAATAAGTGATTATACAGATATTACAGGAATTAAACAATATAATGATGATTTTAGGGTGATGAAGAAAATATGTGAAAACACAGATATTTTTAATAACATATCACTCATATGGTTTAATAATATTAATGGTTCTTAATTTTTAAATATTATTCAAACAATTATATTTTTTAAAATCAGGTCTTAATTGATAGTATAAAATAATTTCAATACGCATTATTACTTTATAATTCATATTTACAATATTGGCAATATTTTAATTTTACATGTCTTTGTATCATGTTTTTTTATTTTATCTATCTAAATAATTAATAAATTATTGAATAATAAATAAAATTAAAACTAATATTATTCTATAGCTTCATATTAATATTCATAATTACGATCTTATAAATAATTTTATTATGTTTTATAATTATGTATCTTTTTTTATGAAAATTAAATATTTTATTAATATAACTAAATTTTTTCTTCAAATAGAATATGGTTCAATTTAAATGTTATTAATTTATTTTTTAGTTTTTAATATTACAAAATAAACATCATTTTTCCTCATGTCAATGTTATCTTCTGGTTCATTTATTTTTCTAATAATATTGATTTCATGGTCAATGGTGTAAATTATTTTCTTTAAAAACTTTTATCAATTATGGAATCATCATTATATCTACCTTAATTACGTATTTATATCTAGTAAATTTTTAACCAATGATTAAAATAAGTCATTAAAAATAGTATGTTTAACTTTGGAGCATCTTCTTATAATTTTGGAACCAATATTATATTTTATAAAAAATAATCTATAATTATGATCACTTTCCTTTTATTATTAATTTAAAAGGTACCATTTTGGTTTTTCATTCATTAATATTCAAAGAACACACAATTTTAAGATGATTAACCAATTAATTTAAAATTAATAGAATATATATATATATATATATATATATTATTTGTGGGTAAAATAATTTTAATTCTTAAAAATAATTTTTTTCAAAATGTTACTTTTTTCATTAATATGCTTAGTAAATTAAATTTGTACGAAATATTGGAATATAAATTTTAATATTTTTCATATTTTTAATTATTATAATCATAATTTATCCTATAACTGATTTTATTTTGTCCATGAAAATAAGATAGGATGGTCAACGATACTCACCATCGTAAATGTTAGTATATATAAAAGTAGTTCAATTAAGAGAATGTTTACATAAAGTATCAAAACAATATCTCAAATTGATTCGATGAGATCATTATAAACATACAATATCCAATTATTGAAATATCTCGAACATGTTTCAACTATATTTTTAAATGAAATTAATTTATTTTAATTTTCAACGTATTTAAAATATTTTCAATAATTTCCCTTATAAAAGGAGCCTTCACTAGCCTAATTATCATTAATACAATTGATTCAAAAATTAATAAAAATATTGTAAAACATCTCCAAAGACTATTTTACATGAGATTGAAGTAATCTTATCATTATTGGACTATTCTAATAAGGAAAAAAGGTGTGATATAATAGAAAAAAAAATTAATCATTTTTTAGATTTTGAAAAAAAACAATACACTGAAAACCAAAATTACTTCATCATGGTCTAATATAATTCAAGCCCATGGAATCCTTAAAAAAATTCCAGCCCCTCACTAAAAAAAGATCCCTTGTTAATGAAGAGAAACACACATCAATTTATGGGTTCCATAGACAGTAAATATTTTTCATGCTAGAGGAAATTATAGTAACTACTCCCTTTCATGTTACATTATCTTTTCAACTCATAAAAAACAATATAATCAATCTTTTATTATTTCATCCTTATAATTAATATTATGAAATTTTAGTATTATTTTTAACAAAACCGTTATCTACTTCCCTTCTCCACATTTGTAAATGGGATCATCATTCTTGTTACCTTCATAGAAATACCCCTATGAATAAACTATGTAATATTTCAATATTAATTTATGTGATGGTTCTACAAATTTTTTTCTTAAGTAATATTTTAATTATAACATTATTATGGGTACTAGATACTTTCTCCATTTTATAAATAATATGAAAAAAATAATGTTCTTTGAAAAATTTATTTCCCTAAAATGAAAACACCAAGTCACATTATATGTAATAAAATCTTACAATTATATTCCATTTATAATATTCATATATTAATTCTATATTTTCATTTCTAAATTTTTTTACATGTTTTTGAATAAATATTTTTTTATTAAATTTTATACTATCAATATAATATAATACTTTACCACTCATTTTACTAATATATTGTGTTCTTATTTTGTCAATTTTACCACTTACATTGACTTTTTCATTAATTTAATATCTTAAATGAATAGAAATACAGATTTTATGGTATTATGATTTAAAAACAAATAATTTTAAATGATTTCATAATTATGATTTGGTAATGTTAAAAAATATAATTTATCTCAAATACAATTATTTTTTAATTTCTTTTATCTAAAAAGGGGAATTTTTAATTATTCATTAAATATAATAAATATAACATCAATGAAATATGAATTTGACATCGAAATATACATCAAATTATTTACTATATTATCATGACCATTTTTGGATGTGATTAACCTAATAAAAATCCTAATTGTCCAGAACATGTAAACCAATGAATGAAAGGGAAATGAAATAGTTTACAACTACATTATAATTTACATAAATAAATTATATGTGGTTAATAATAAACTTAATATGGATTTAATGAAGGAAATTAAATTTTAATATGGTTCTTAATCATATGAAAAATAAACATAAATTTATTATATAGTGATGTTAGTGAATGAATGACTATGTGATGGTTTGATGTAATAGTTTTTATGCTCAATTTCAATTCGTTGAGGCTAGTTTCATATTAGAAAACATATTTTATATTATAAGTGTTTGTTTTTATTCACATTATCATTAATATATTGTAATATATTTTTCATGCAATTCATTGGGTATAAAAATTCAATTCATATTCATTATTTCATTTCATTTGGATTCATGTGTTATAGATCTATATGGGTTTTCCAGGTATACTTTAACTTTATTTAGATATGACTTTTATTATACTTGTGTTTTAATTTATATGGTATAAATGATTCCTCTTTTAATATTAAAATTTTCTTTATACAAATGTTATTTAATTTCCCCTTTAATATTTATACTTTCATAGGAATGTAATTGGATTGTTACTAAAGTTGTAAGGGTTTCTTTTCCAATCTAAAATTTAATTATAGATTTATTATGTATAAATTTTTAATTTAAGGAATCATATACTAATTCTATATAATAGAAAATTAAATATTCCATTTGTTATTATATCACGGTTTTCTATGTCTTATATTCATTTCATACCTCTTTGGTAAAAAACATAATAAAAAATAATATTAGTTGGGGGATCCTAACTGAACTTCTCTACTTGGATACAGATGATTATTTTATATATCAATGATTTATATATTATGCTTATATATTAATAAATTATTTAACATTTTCATTTCAAAATATCATTTAATTTTGTTGTTATGGTTTCTATAGTGACCATACTGATTTATACAAAAATATTACATTACTTCTAGGATAAAAAATAATAATAAATGTACAAATCCAAGATAAAATCGATCAGTTTCATTGAAAAATAAGGCTTATATATAAATTGTTAATAATAATAAATCAATTTTTTGTCAATACCTCTAATTTATACTATTTAATTCTCAAATTCTAATTACTACAAGTAATCATCTGAGGATATACATAAAAAAAAGTGGTGAGGTAATAGAATAGTTAGATGATGAATGAGGGACATGATTTAATATAAAATGGGTGAGAATAATTAAAATCAATGTATCATAATCATTGAATCATCATAAACATCATCAAGTAAGAATTTTTATATTGAAGGGAATGTCACAATGCATAATAATTGAACATCAAGTCATAATGGTCAACTAATAAGAATAATAGTGAATAAATTTAGTATCAAGTTCACACATAAATCATGTGAATAATCATAAAATCATCCTTTTGAAAACAGAAAGTTTCATTTTCATGATTAAAACACATTATCTAATAAGATAAATCAAATTAAAAAATCCATTGGAGGGTAATATAATTCAGACACCACCAATCACATCATAATATTTACATATACATTCACATCATATAGAATGTAAAACAATATTTGTCCTTAAATAACACCTAGAAATGAGTTGCATTTAAAAGTAATTTTACAATGAATACATTATTAAATAATCACTGGGATTCGGAAAAGAAAATCGTTGATAATACTATGGAAGATGAAAAAATTTCTTTGGAAATGATACAACAAATGATCTGTCAATGATCTGTCTTTGAAAGGAAAAGTCATATTAAAAAATCCTAGTTTATGGAATAAAAAATCCAGATGAGAAAATGTATATACCCAATAGATAAATTAAAGAGTAATGAAAGGATATATAAAGAACATTATAGGAATATAAATTCTTAAATTACTAACAAATAAAAAAAACCACAAGGAATGCAAGTCAGGTTTGAGAATCCACTTACCTTAATTCCCACTTTCTCTGAATATTTTTTTCCTCAAGTATAAAAAATTCATATTTTTTGGAAAACATTGATCAAAAGGTGGATTATTATAATCACTAACAAAATATATCAATTATATTAATTTTATTATATTTAGTAATTCCATTGGTTATATAGTTTCAATTGTGATTTCATCAGCTACATACAATTCCCATTTGTTCTTTGATTTAACTATTATCATTAAATTCATTTATACAGAAGAATAATTAACACTTAGATCCTTGAATACATATAATCACATATTTATATATAATTTTTACTTCATTATTTTTTATAAATTAAGGTGTTTATAATCATTTACATTGAAATGTCTCCATAGGTGGTTAACTGGACCTTAATGGGACATTATTGAAAGAGGAGCAAAAAAGAATTTTGTAATTTATACATATTATAAATATCATACTTCCAATATGATGAAAATTTTAATATAAAATAAAAGTTATACCTAAGTAATTTTATATGTTTTTGTTGATAAATTGGTGGAAAAAAATTAATTGAGGAAGTCAAAATAGAGTGAAGTTGATCAATACATACTGAATCATCAGGATAGCTTTTCATGTATGACACTAAAACCCCCATGATTTTTGGAGTTTTATTAGACTTGAACGCCAACAAGGATAATGAGGTCAATAATAGGAATTGTTTTTGTATAGATTATTTTTTATAATTTGATGGATGATGGTTTTTTCAAAGAGAGGGAGTGTGGTTATTTATACTTGAATAAAGAGGTCTTTTAAAAAATTAAATTATATAAAATTAAATATAAAAGGTAAAACATATCATAGTAAATGTTTTATAATAATAATAAATATATAAATTTAATATAATGTATTTTCTTGTTATTTAATCCTATTTATAATTTTATTTTGTTAGTTTATTAAAAATTAGTGTTGAATAAATAAAATTTGGCATTTTAGTTTATCACTCCTCACATTTTATTATGGAATGTCCATTTTAGGTTGAAAAATTTTGTTTACTATATTTTAATTATTATTTTATGAAATATAAAACATAATATAATAATCTCATGTACCATAATGGTGTAGGACATTATTATATCATGAATTTTATAATTTTAGATAATCAATTATATGAAAACTGTACTTCATGTATTCACCGAAAAATTAAAGTATTCCAAAAAAATTTACCAAAACTATCATCCTTGGTGAATTTAGATGTTTTTATTTAAAAAATTATAATAATTTTATAATCATAAATTTCTATTATAGCTAAAATAATTTATCTGAATATAAAAATTATGGTTTTTATAAAATAAATTTGAATATATTTTATTAAAAATGTGTTAATATTTTCAATGAGTTTTTTAATCATTATTTTATTGAATTATATTTTTTATTTTTAATTAGTTGAATAATGATAAATATTATTTATATAATTATTTTTTGTTTTTAGGTAAAATTACTACTCCCATATTCAAGTAAATATTCCGAGCAAGGATGGAACTATTTCCAGCAGTTAGGTTACAATTGCCAATGATCATGTTAATATTCCAATGGTCACATTGCTACAATAATTCAATCAATACTTAATATAAATACATATTCATACATTATTAATTATTTTACTCAAATCATCTCAAGGATCTGTATTTCCTTTTTATACAATGATGATTGGATTTCTAATATTTAGATTTTTTTCCATACTATTGGTAGCTTGGGTGATTATTTCAGTACATTTCATAAATCTATATTTTCCCTTATTATCTTTGATGTTCTATATTTCTTTTTATACTTTTAATTATATCAATATTAATTTCATTAATTTATAATTTATGTAAAATTATATATTAATGTTGTAAATTGTTTTCTCTAAGTTTTTTAGGCATATAATATTATATAATATAATACATCAATCATTAATTCACGAATCAAATATTAGTAATAAAAATGGGACATTAAATTATTCCTCAATTTATAAATTTTATCTCAAAAATTACTACTCATATTCTCATTTGAGAATTGATCTCGATACTTTTTTATCAAATATTTCTTTCTTCCCATGTCACCTCGTCATATATATGGTTCCAACACAACACTATTATAATATGATTTGTCTTATTATATAAAAAATTTTTTTATATTTTCCAGGATCATAACCCGGTATTCTTCTGATGATAGGTCATTTTCCAAATATAGAACCTATTTGTTCAGTACATTTGATGGATAAAATATGTATTTTCTATGGAATTTTAAATGAAACACATCATGAACATGAGACATATTTTATGAAAATTCATGTTAATAGGAAACTTTTCATATGTGATGAAGGATCTAAATGGTGCCAATAGAGATATAGAGAAATGTACATTTAATTCCAATCCACATGAATAAATTCCATGGAGATATTTTAATTAAAAACAATTATTCTTTATTGAACTCCATGTAGATACAATGGTTTTAATAATATATATATTTCTGACCCTAGGTAGATTTAATTTTATTATGGATGGATTAAACCATATCTATCATATCTATCAAAAGATTGGTTCTAAGAAGATATTTTTCCCAAATATCATCGAAAGAAATTTTGAGTTCTATAATGATTACAATATAGTGATTCATATATATCCACCTAAATAGAAGAGTGGAATCAATAATTATATGATAACTTTTAGAAATGGATGGTTTTGATTGCATCGTCATTTAAATTCCATTAAGTAGGATCTTAGCATTTCATCATGTGTCTGAATATTTTGTTCATATTGACCATCAGTTTTGGGGGTTCTTGTACATGATAAAATTAAAACAAATACTCACATCATGTTTATGTTTTCTCTATAATATATATTTAAACCAAAAATCATGATTAGAGACAATCGAATGTTGAACCCCATGCAGATTCACCACATCTTTTCATAAATCATGGAAGGTTGTCCAACTATGAAATCATCTTAAATAGAGATGAAGTGGGTTGTCTTTGTTAGTTAATCCATAAAACTTCATATCACATTGTTTCATTATTATGTCCGTGATAGATTAGTTATGCAAACCATGGTAACATTATTCTATTTCCATGTTTGTATATGATGTGTATTTATCAAACCTTTAGACATATTTCACTCTTTATTAACTTTATGGCACACCAATCACCATAGTATATTCTACAAAAACTTTTTCTCCATGATTTCCCTCTAAAGGTTCTCTTGAATTTCATAGTACATATTGAGATATGTGTATTATATAGTCACTGTGTCTTTATCCCATGTGGTGTAGGAATAGAATGCCTAATTCCTAAGAGAATAATAACATCCTCATAAACATGTAACTCATAAATTTTCCCATTATTTACGTAATTAGATATCATTTATATCTATTAATTATACCTTTTTAACATCCATGATATCTTATTAGATTGATGATTGGGAAATCATTTGGGCATGATAGGATGTATTTCCCCCCATTATAAATTCACGATATATACTTTTAATATATATGTAAAAGGGGTATTTCTACATCTTCAAAATTGATATATAATATCATGTTATTTTTTGAGAATTATCTACCTTTTTCCTATTCTATGATGGGTGTGAATAGAGAATTCATTGTCCTTGATTACCTCTAACTATCTTCTTTGATTCAGGTTGATCTCCCTTTGTGTGAATATAATGTTTAGAATCTTATTATTGGTATATGTGCCACACTTCTCAAAATAATTATACTGTAACCAACTATTTGTAATGTTAATCACATTTGTTAACTCTATATCTTGATTCTAGTAGTTCTTCTCTTTTATCTCCACATTTCATGTGGAATTGGTTATAAATGTATAATTCTTGATGTTTATGCAACTGAATCCTTTCTTTCAATCATCACCATATATCAAAATATCATCTACACCTTTTGTAGAGTGATTATAATTTTAGTAGTTAGTGTCTTCTTGTCTTCATTTAATATTTCACACACTCTTAGATCTAGAAAAACTATACCACGTTCCATGATAGCATAGTTAGAATGCTAGAAAATTGTTCGATATTTCTCACCATATTTCATTAGTACCATGCTAAACAAAGAAAACTACGTATTTATATGAAATTAGTGGGTTCGGTCCATTCCTAAATTAATTTTTCCTCAACGTGTTCTTATAAATTCAATAGGTTGTTATCGCTTTCCTAAATATTGTGACATTATCCATTCAAATGTCACACATACTGATCATAATATATATTTTCTCCATCATTAATGTTTCCCTAACAGTCATTAGATTCTCTTTATGTTCCTGCTTACTCATGGATTAAATGGAAATTTCATCAATAAACACTATTAATTCTTTTAGATAGTCTCTAAATAATATATTCATCAAAGAAATGAATATTGAAGAAGAAATTATATGTATAATGGGTATCCCTGTGAAATTATAGTAACCAAACCTTGTATAAAAATAATTCATATGAATATATTCTTTCTTCACATATTGCTGACGATATCTAGAGTGAATACCCACTATTGAATAGTATTGAGCTCCTCATAGTCAATCAAAAAATTTACCAATGTTTAGGGGATAATAAAATTTCTTTATCGTGATTTTGGTGAGATTGCGGTAATTGATACATAGACACATTGATCAAAAATTGTTCATAACAAAATGAATTGGTGAACACCAATGTGATGAAATATGGTGTAAAATCATATCTTCTAAAATATATTGAATCATCTTCTTTAACTCCTTCAGTTTGATTATTTTCATATAGTAGAGGAATTTTGAGATAGTATATTCATCAGATATGGGCTCTATTGAAAACTCTACATCATGATATAGGGGAATTATAGTTAACTCCTGAGGAAATACATTAGTTTATTCACTAATAAAGGTAATTTACTGTAGATTAATATCTTCTGTTGACTCAACCAATTTGGTAAGGTATTAGTTTTCATATATTATCAACTCCCAACATATTATTGGATTTTTTAAAGGAGATTCCTGATCTTCCTATAATTTATTGAAGAGAATTGTGTGGTTGGGAGTATGAAAAAGAGATTAAATTTTCCAAGGGATGAATTATGAGATTATCTTTTATAATATTTCCATATCTTCTTATATGAAAATAGTCCCACACATGGGATTCAATGATTTCCCCACTAGTTTATTTTGTATATATCTCTGCATCAAGGCGATGGGGATTAGATTTAAATGTTATTGAAAACATGAAATATATAAATGAATGTGTAGAACCAGAATCAAATAAAACTTCTTCTATTCATGGGTGTATATGAATTATACCCTTTACAAGATCACTTTCACACTCCACTTTATCAAAAGTAATGAAATAATTTGTCTTATGAACCATTTACATTGGTGGTTTCTGATGATTATTATCTTCAAGGACACATGGTTTAGTACACTAGCTTACACAGTTCCCTTTCTTGCAATGAATACTATATTGTACCATTGGTTGTTCATTAGGAGGTTTCTTATAATAGACTATCATGTTGATTTAAATCATCATGTCTCCTCGACATCCATTAGATTTTTGGACTTCTCTTCCACAATTGAAGCATTTCCTCATTCCAGTAAGGCATATACCATGATTTTTGTTCATGAATCTATGACATTTTGGTAGTGGTAACATTTTTCCATCATTTTCATTTGTCCAGCCATCCAGAAACATTGTTATTATATTCATATAAATATAACCATGGTTCTATTACCATATCTACATCCCTACATTGAGAGTGAAACTAAAAACCTCAGTAGAACTACAAGTGAATCTGATAGCTAGAGCCTCTTCAAGGTGTAATTTTAAATCATAGATGAATATATTTGGTTTTTTATTATAATTGACACTAAAACAAGATGCATATAATGCAAGCCCTGTGATGTTTCACTACTATGCGGTGATAGTTTCACCATTATTTTGATCAGATATATGAATTCTCTCCCCATAATTTTTTAATGAGTTCAAGGGGAATAATGGATAAAATATGTTTTTTATATTATTAGGACACCAACCCTTCCAATTCAACATTTTTCTTGGTTTCATTTGTCAACAACAACCATTGATAGGAATATCAATCTAAATGATCAGTGATAAGAGTCATCTTCTCCTTCTCATAACAAAAGAAACCTGATGAGATCTTCTCTATTGAGTTAACCCACTATTCTGCAACATGTGGATAAGAAGATACCCTAATATCAGGGGTCATTTCCACAAAAAAATCCTAAATAAATAATTGATCCTTATTGGGTAATGGAGTATATTCTATGTGGTTCCAGTTATTATTCAAAGCCAAAGACAATGATGTAATATTTTATAATGTTTTGAACTATACCTCTAGTGGAATTGTAGACATCATTCATTAAATTTTTTTCATTTTCCTTAAAACAGATTTTTGACATAGTTTCTCTTAGTTCCCACAAATATATAAAATTGATTTGGTCATAATATTATTTTTTCCAACATTCATGGAATCTAATTTTTTCACTTTTTGCTTTAATAGAATTTTTATTGTTTCTTTATGTTCAGAAATTTTCTAAAACAATGTTTCTTGTAATTTTACATAAAAATAGAGAAGTTTAATGGATTTTTAATAAAATTATCTAATTCTGGATCCAAAACTAACTAAATGTGATTAGAAATCAAAAATAGTGACATTGATTTTTATTACTCAATTATTGCATCATTTTCAAGATAGAAAATATAATAGAGATAAATATTAATGCTCAAATGGTTTAATCACATGGAAAAATTAGGCTTATACATTGAATGTAAATAATAAAACATAAATAATTATTTATTTCCATATTCTTTATCCTTCTAAAAAAACATGTTCTACATAGAACATGAAATTACTTAGGGATATAAATCCAAAAAGGGGTAAGCCAAAATGCTAGTGAGAGAATGAATAAGAGACATCATTTAATATTGCATGAGTGAGAATAATAATAATAATCATATAATAATCATATGATCACTATCAACATTACAAGGGAAATTTCTTTCGAAACCATGGAATGTGGAAACACGTAACAATAAAACATCATGTAATAGAAGACAAATACCACACATATTTCTGATCAAATATAGTATCATGTTCACAAACAGTATGAATTATATCATGACATAAATCACATTAACCAATGAATTTAAGTGTTATATAATTATAGGCCAATCCATCACATCATAATATTACATAATATTTCATGCGAGTTGGAATGTATGACAATCGTAGCAATGAAAAAACTTATAGATTAGAATTGATTTCATAATTATTTCATTTATCATACATTCAAGGTAAAAATTTGTTATCCCGAATCAAAAATTGAGATCATTCATTGGAATAAAATATTGTTATTCATTGTATAAGAATCCGCACATGAGGATTTATGGAATTTTTTGGAAAGAAAATTCATTATCTAAAATCATTATTTTTTTAAAAACACAGGGAGAAACATATATATCACAAAAATAATAATGGAATAGTAATTAAATGACACATAAAAAAAATTATTAAATATTTATAATGAAATTGTTGTGAAATAGGGAAAATCCACGAAAATGGTGTTGGTTTTGAGAAACCCCTTACTTTATTTCCCTTTTTATTTTGATTTTTTTACTACCAAAGTAATAAAATTAAATTTGTCACAAATTTTATCCAGAATGTAATTTTTTTTAAATTTTTCCATCATTTATAAATTGTATTCACTTTAATATATTTCTTAATTTCTTTCATTATAGGGTACTCATTTTCATATCATATATTGCATAAAAATTTCCTTTTTTGCAATGATTTCAATATTTATTTAATGTCATTTATATATATGTATAATTAAATTTATAATATTCTAATATATATAACTACCCATTTTTATATTTGATATTATCTATACCATCCATACATGTTGCAAGTTATATGAACTGACTTGGAAATATTGTTTTTGGTGGTTAACTGACTGTCGGTACGATATTAACGAAAGAGACGGGGGGGAGATATTTAAAATTTACAAATATCATAAATATGATACACATAGTACATTAAAATTCATAATATAATGTCATATTACTCCCCAATTAAAGTTATAATGATTTTTTAATTTGGTAATGAAAAACATGTAGAATTAGATGAAAAATAGATGAGATGATCGATACATACTTAATCCTTACAATAGTTTCTCTTATACGACAATGTAATCCCCTTGATGTTATGTGTTTGGTTACTCTAGAACATACTTAATTATGATGAAGATAATTATATATTTTATTTATTTTGATTTTAGTGTTCTTAAATTTGGTTGGGAGTTGTTTTCCACAGGGATGGTGTGGGGTTATTTATACATGAGGAGAGGGGTATTTTTATAACAAAATATTAAATTAAATAATATATAAAACATAAAAACATTTAATGATTTTATTTTTACAATATAAAAAATATATAAATATAATATTTTTTCATTTAATAATTTAAAAATCATTATAATTTTAATTCAGTAGTTTATTAAAAATAAATGCAAAAAATTTCAAATATTTTATTTTAAGCCATCACTTTTGACAATAGATTTTGGAGAGTTATTTTTAGGTTTTGATATTATGTTTTTTATTTTAAAATTAAATTATATATTTAAATAAATTATGGAAAACACAAATTTCATATAAATTAATATGTGAATGATGTATTTTAATATACACTAGTAATGGGGAAAACTACATTTTTACTATTCACTTGAAAATTGAAGTATTTTAAAATATAACAAAAAATAAAAGATGGAATTTTTTTATGTTTTGGATAAAAAAATTATATTCATTTTATCCAATTAATATTATAAAATTTTTAATTTTAATATTTAGAATAATAATTATGATTTGAATGAAATACATTAAAATATTGTTTATTAAAAATGTTCCAATATTTCCATTGTGTTTTTAGTCACGATATTTTTTTTATAATTATAATATTAATTTTTTATTAAATTAATACTGAAAATTCTTATTTATATCATAATTTATTATTTTGAGGTATAATTACTATTCCAACATTCATGTTACAATTCACCATGGCTGGTATATTATTTTGAATTGTCAGGTAACTATATCAAATGGTCAAGTTACATTTCAAATGATGACATTACAATTACAATGATCACATTGCCATATATAAATACATATATATTTCTTAATTATTTACATAACTCAATTCCTATAAATGTTTTATATATCTATTTTATATAATTATTATTTTTTCATATCTTTTGTTTCATATAAATATTGTTCGTAGAGGTGGTGATCATTATGGCAGATTGGAGAGATCAATATTTTCCAATTTTAAATTTTAGATTTTATATATTTTCTCTTGTTGTGTTGTTCAGAATTTTAGTTGGTTTTATTTCTAAATAATTTTACATTATTATTTTTTCTAGTTCTCTATATCTTTTATGTGTATAATATATTATAATATATCATAGAAATGTATTTTTTATGAGAAAAATATTTCTAATAATCACTGGTTTATAACATTTTTAAAGCATATCATCTAAATTTTTTCCATAATGGGTTAATTTTGACATTCATTAAATTTGTTGGGAAAGGATTTATAATAATTATCTATTTGAATTTTTTTTCCACATTAATGACTCTTCTCATTTATAAATATTTCATTTCATAATTACATGGTTATAAAATAAGAATAATATTCTCATTTTTCTATGAAATTTTCATTTTGAAATGATGAAAAAAGAAAATGATATTGAAACATGATTTCAAAGATACATTATAATGGTTTTATAATAGTTATTTCCATTTATATCAACATCCAAAAATGATTCATTAGATTGACATTGTATATTATCAGATGATTACATCCTTGTTTATTCATTGTATCGATTATCATGATGTTATTCCATTTTTTGACTAAGGAAAATGTTGACACATCATATTTTGGTTATCAAAAACTATTTTTTACTACTATTGAATTATATTATAGTAATCTGTTGTTTATTCATTCTGCTCAATTAATTATTACCGTAGACTTATTATGTGATGGGGGGCCATATTTATATATTTATTTGATTCATTACCTATATTAATGGGAAAAAATTATTTTCAGTATTCAAGTTATGCACCCTTGATTTTTTATGTTGTCTTTCATGAGGCCCTGATGTTATTTATGGTATCTTTGGTTTAACCTTTGTTGATTAGATTAAGATATATAAAATTATGAATTTATTCTCTCATAACCCCTCACCATAATGTGTACCCCTCCTTGGTGGGAGGCATTACCCTCTTAATAGGAAACATGAAAAATTATGGAGATGAGACAAAAACCAAAAAATTCTAACACAAAATACAATATAAATGAAATCCCATGTACACCTATATAATTTACTTCAATATCTATTACAACAAAAATGGAAAACTATATTTACCAAAATAAAGTAGAAAATCAGTGACCCTGATGCCCGAACAGCTCCTATAACTCAATGCTAGTAGTAACCAGCCTGAGATGTGACCAAAGATACAGTTTATATATATATATATATATATATAGGGTGATATAATAGTTTATATAGTAGGATCCTCCCCAGATCCTCTGGTGAAAAAGTAAAAAATCAATCTAAAAACAGTGAAAAACAAGTGAAACTAACTCAAAAAATAAATAGGTATACTATGTTTCCATCCTCACCATGGATACTCTCCCAAGTATTGAATACAATAGTATATCATATAATATTAATATCAAGGGTCATTTGAGACCACTTCCCCATTGGTTTTTCAGATTTCTCAAATGTCACACATCTTAAGCATCTATCTATAAAAGACTTGCATGCAGAAACATGGGCATAGAACCACAACATACACCTCATGAAACACAACCACTACACCCACATAACCAATGTAACCAGTTAGTTTTCTGAAGCCATCAGAACATTCATAATGTTTACTATATGTTGGGTATTATATCATAAGACATTATCGCTCATAGACCATGTTAGGATCCTCAAGACATCACAACCAATACATGTTAAACCTACAATTTTACAATGAAAACTATACCCATAATATATGTCAGTGAGTAACCACAATCCATTACATCCCTTTAGACCCATATATGGTGAAAACTAACCAACATACAAGTACCAAAACAAAAACAATGATAATTTAGAGGGGCCAAAGGGTATAGTCAGCCTTCCATCATACCACCAGACTGTTGGGGAAAACACACACCCCCCAGGGATTAGGATCCCCGAGGAGTTATTTTCCATAACGACATGTTGGATTGGTTATAGAAACACAAATACTAGAGAATACATTATTGGCTACAACTAAACTATCTGCATAACCTATTCTAAGACTCTACTTTAGCTAAAATCTCTCAGAATCCTTGATTTCACTGCTTAGACTAGGTATCATATAAGCACAAAACTATTTTTAAGATACATTATATTACATTATCCATCTTTATGAGTTCCACTTTACAAAAATTAATTATTTAACAATAGGATAACCATTTTCATTGCACAATATTTTTCATTATCATTCAAACCAAGATCATCATTTCCTATAAATTATAACCTCATAATTGCATTCCACTAAGATCTAACCCCATGTTTTATCATCATTTATTCAATCATTTATTTAGAAGAATTATCCCATTTCCATAATTCCATGTTTTATAAGAAAACATTCTAAGATTCCAAACATGAGGGGTTCAACATAGTGATTTGACGAACTACCCATCGAGTCTTCCACACCTATAGCAAAAATGTAGACCCATCCGTCTTCGAGAATCTGAACACATAAAGCAAATGGAATAACTCATGCATAATATCCTCATTTGAAAGTATGGAAAGTATGTTCATATAACTCATCTAGTGGGAATTTTAATATAGATAAATATACAAAAATATTTAACAAGCAACCAACATTCACCACAAACCTATTTCATTATCTATGGTGTCCTCCGCCACACCCACATGCATAAATCGGAGCATCACACTACACTTGGCCCCAGGAATGGCGCCACAACTAATGTGAATCCCTACCACCACATACCACATCAACCTTCCAGGATCATCCATCTCTCGCTCACACCACTAAAAAAGTAGCATGAAAAAATAGATACTCTTTTATTGGCACTAAAGAAGGAATTTAACGTTCAAACACAATGATCACTCACTACTCCAAAGAATATGGTGCGTGGCCTTTAAAAGCATAATGTTACTTCAAACCCCCACCAGGAATTATCTTTTATCACACAATCAAGTCTTTAATCCATCTTTAATTAGTATATTCATAATTTATATTTTCCAACTATAGGCAACCTAAATAGAAAAAAATCAAAAATTAATTAAAAATTTAATTTGACATTACGTGAAGAAACAAGTATCAACATGATTCAAGTTAATAAATTTATTCATATAAACATGCACATCTCGATACATTTTATTAACATCAAATATGAAAAAACCGAATTATTTACATGCCTCCTCATCTTTTGATAATTAATTTACAAGTAATCCTAATTTACATTCTTTACCAATTTACATTAATAATGACATGTTATAAAACAAGTAATGGATTATAATGTATCTAAAAACAATTGGAAACAACATACAGTAGATATTAATTCTTTAATCGATTTCATTTTTTATTATTTCAATTACATTATGTTCTACTAGGTGAAAACATGCTAACTCTACTAATTCACATAAATATAATAGACTATCCCAGAATCCCATACCTCAAAAGGCATCAAACGTAATTTGCACGAGAACATGCCAACACAGAAAAATATGATCACTTCTCTAGGGAGACATTATCTACTCGATGATGCAGAGACACCACAACAAAAACCAACAACCCAGGAATATCCATTAGGAACACATAGAGAACATGCCATAAAAATGAAAAGTGGAAATAGGAAGAAACTTTTCAATGAACTCATAATAAAACTTTTATAACATAACTTATATTAAATATGAATCATTAATTCCTGATTGCACTGAAATATTCTGTACAAATGTAATATAGAGATACTTTAGGGAAGACATGATCCAATGCTACATCACTATGCATGACTCATATGGTAAAGAAGGAATAGATTGAGCATCTCACACCAGGGAACAATAAATAAGAACATGGGAGAAATATATCTCTTCCCTTTATATGATTTAATGGATCAATAGTTTATAATACACTAGATTTTCTTTTATGATTAGATATGTAAAAGATCACATGTTTTTACCTAGTAAATGATTTCTGACCATTATGAAAAATTATTATTGGAGTTTTGGGCTTTAAATAGTCATTAAATCCCATAAAGCAAGGCTATGAATGTATTTTATGTAAAAGGAAATGTAAAACGGACCAAACTGTAGGAATCTGGAAAAACTAGGAATTTGGAAAAGGAAAATGACTCACCATTCTCAAAAAACTATAGAACTACCATTAGATGTCTTGACATTATAGATATGCTATAGAAAAACTGTTAGATTTATCACCATTTTGGAAACATTTTAGACCAACCGTTAGATATTTCACTATTCTAGAAACACTTTTCACAGAACAATATTTGTTGGAAAAGTGTTAGAGATTAGTCAACCTGACTTCCTAGAAAACCTCAAACACTAAATTTAATAAATGGATTGGACCATAGAAATCTAATTCATTAAATAAAATAACTCTCAAAAAATTATCATCCTCTAGAATCAAAAACCAACCTAGACAGGAAACAAAAATGGGGTTTGAGAAACAATTCTTTGAGAAACCTCTCAAAGGCTCTCGCCACTAGAGTATCTCAACTGCTTCAAAAAAGAAAATTTGAAACTAAACACCAACCTCAACAAGCTTTTTAACCATATCCATAGGAAGATACATCTCGAATGAGAACAAGACAAAAAATTCATAAAAAAGAATCCATCACATAATAAAAAATGTTTTTAAACCACCAAATGAAAGTCGTTACTATAAAAAATATAAACAACAAACAGCCTAGGGTATTCAGCGGGTATATTCATCTCTTTTTCCAACATACTCTCCTCTACGCCACCGTATTGAAACAATACATGAACCAAGGGATATAATTCCCATAGAATACCTTATCATTGAGATGATGGATCTCTATAGGCCTCTCAATGAAGGTCTCATAATCATCAATGTTGATCTCTCCACATTTAATAATGTGATTGTTTTCATGAAGATAATGGTGGAGATGTGCCACATGAAAAACATCATGTATTCGTCTCATCTGAGGGGGAAGTCCCACCTAATATGCTATGACTACAAGATGATCCAACACCTTGAAAGACCCAAAAATCCCATGAGAATGCATATCCCTAAAGACAAACCTTCATTTTCCATGATGAGGAGTTACACTCGAGAACACGCGATCCTCGACATCAACCACCAATGCTATCCTCATATGGTAATCATATGTCCTCTGAAGATCATCTATTTCTTTCAACCTCTAATGAATCACGTGAACCATCTCTATCATATATTTTACTATTTTTTGCCTAATAATTGATGATTTTGTTACCCGAGTCTCGCTCAACAGTGAATGAAAAGGTTATAAATAAAAGGTTTCAAATGGATTCATACCGATGGTAGAGTGAAACTATATTTATAAGAAAAATATTCCAAGGGAAGGGGCCTAATACATGAACCTCCAAAATCAAGGACATAAGAGCGCTACATGCCTTTTAGAGTTTGTATTTCTCGCTCTATCCAACTGTCTGTATGTGGGTGAAAAAGAGTTCTAAGGAATAAATGAGAACTAACATAATACTAGAGACCTTTGCACACCCTAGAGTTAAAATGAGGATCTCAATCCGAAATTATCATCCTCATGAATCCATGTTGTCTCACCACCTCCTCCTGCTAGAGTCTTGATAAAACCTCCATTGAACATTACTTCTCAAATAATTATACATATTCATCACAGAAGGATGTACTACCTATAGTGAATAATGGAAATAACTATGAACTATCCCACACATCTCCAAATGAATTAAAAGCCTTATTTGATACAACACTGTTGTTGTCCATCCTCAGACCAACCATCAGGGGCCTCACCAAAAACAACTCCATATCTACAGACCTCCACCTCATGACCCCACAAATATAATTCTTATACAAGGTGGACCAGTGTCGAATTCACAATAATATAGAAAAGATAACCTCTACCCCCATCTTCCTCCATACCCAGTTGTAATTCTGAATGTTCTTCCATCACCGTCTAGGTATCACCTGATTCAGGATTTACATCACTACACGACTTCCTTCACAAGTCATCGACTACCAAATTCTCATTACTAGGTGTATAAAAAATGTAAAAGATGTGATCCTAAAAGAACTTCATCCACTAAAGGTTCCGCATGTTCAAGTCACACTGGGTGGAAACATACCATAGACTCTAATGATCAGTGAAAACCAAAAATTGTTATCCAATGAGGTAGTTTGGTTTTCCATGTATGTGACGAAACACAGAAAACATCAAATTTAACTCCTTATGATGGAAAACAATGAACCAATACATTGAACAACATTTCCTTTTGTCATAACGAAATATTAATAACACTATTTAGTCCACATGAATTCCTGGTACTTATTATTCAATACTATCATTGAAGGTGCAACCTGAGAAAAATCTTCTACCAACCTCCTGTAATAGCTTACAAGACCAATGAATATTCGCACCTTTGCTACTATCTTAGGGACTCCCAAGACACAAAAACTTCTATAATTGATGGATCCATATCTAATCCTTGTGTGGATAAAACATGAACCATGAAATAGAGTTATCGAGCCAAAAACACTCACTCCAACAACTTCCCAGATACCTTTGATTGATGAAGGATGCCTAAAATTGAACGCAGATGCTTTGCATGTTGCTCCGCAGATGTTGAAAACATAAAGATGTCATTTATAAAAACCACCATGAACATATCCAGTATCTCATAGAACATAGAGTTCATCAACCCCATGAATAGTGCTAGTGCACTTGTCACACCAAACAGAATCACCCATAACTCGTAATTCTCATGGTGAAAATGGAATGTTGTCTTTTGAATATACTCAACCGTCAATTACATCTGATGATACCCACACTGAAAATCAATCTCCGAGAACCAAATTTCACCCTTCAGTTGATCGATTAAATGATCAATCTGTAAATGGGGATAGTAGTTCTACAATTTCACTTTGTTCAAATGATGATAATTGACACAAAACCACAAAAATCCATCAACATTCTTAATAAAAAAAATTGGTGCACCCCATGGAGAATGAATTCGCTTAAATAAATTTCACTAAAATAGACCATTGAGTTGTATATGTCGATCCAACAAATTATATGGTGTCATCGTAAACAGATAGTTTGAGATATGAGACACACCTGACTATAGCTCAATACTGAAATTGATCTCTCATCGAGGGGGTAAGGCTAAAACCTCTTCTGAAAATATGTTACTACACTCTTCAACAACCCTTGTAAATGCTAATGGGAGAAACTAAAACGAACTTATCATTATCTCATACATCAAGGATGACATGGAAGGAACATGCCTCTAACCTCTCTGAGGGTATCACTCATCAACAACCACCATGAGTTGTCCATCATCATCGAAGAACACCACATGCCTCCTGATGGAATTCATGATCACCATCAAAAAATGAAACCAAAACATATCAGGGATGAAATCATATTGTTTTATCCTTAATCATAGGAAATTTCACCCAGAGCGGTTTTTTCCCAGCTCAAGATCACAATCTCTACATATTTCAAACAAGTCAGCTCGACCTCCCACTTTCGTAGTCAACGCTAAGGGAACTGGATGCCTTTCTACCTCAAGTCCCAATGCATGGAAAATGGTAAATGATATAAAAGATTACGTCTATACTGAATCAATCATGGCATAGCCCATGTAGAAAACATGAAAAGGATACCTTGAAAGGCGTTTTGTCTCACCCAATGACGGTAAGGATAAATCATGATATGGACCACAACCTGCTTCACACCCTCTCTGATGCTGATAACGACAACCACCATAGCAGCTCTCTTCTCTCTGAGGATGAGGAGAGTCCCAGGGTCATCCAATGCCTACACCATTTTCCCAATGTTAATCCAATGTTGGGGGAAACTGCTATTGCTGCCTCAGATGGAACTTCCTCAATGGAGGAACCCGATGTGAAACCCATGTTGAATTTTGACTGCTCTAAATGGTTGATCACTCTCCCAAATAATGAAATGGACATCCATAATAAAAAAAGAAATTGATCCTTTGGCATAAGAAATAGAGATTCTTCCCTAATCGAAATGTGATGATGAGGTCTAGGGTCTACCCTCGGCCAAAAATAAACTCTTCTTCCCTAAAAACATTGAACACCATACCATAGATCTGCTTCGTGAGGAATCATGACGAGTCCCCTCTCATGATGATTTAGTTTTGGCTGACGTCCCCCCAATAAACTCAGCCCTCACTATCACCTAGAGATATCACTTCTTCATAAATGGGGTTACCTAGCACTGGAACTCTGGATATAATGCCTTCTTAAAATTCCTTGGTCTGGCCTCCTTGTCTAGAAATAGGTCCAAATTTTATAGAAAAAGATTTGTAAAACGTATTCCAAACTCTCAAACATTGGAGCTCCCTTTTAAATGATAAGAATCTCCTAGCTACTACACAACTTCATGATTGATTTAAGAAACTGGGATATGAACTGTTCTAAAAAATTATCCCACAAGATCGTCGAATCCTCATGATCCTCAGGGAACAATAACCACAACTTCTTCATGGACCCACACATCATCATCACAACAAATGAACCAAATTTCACCTTCTGAGAAATGATTCTACTAAAGTCTATCTCAACCTCCTCCAACTGGTATTCTATGACTGCATGAGAAATTGGAATCTTGATATTCTATAGACTCTTACATTGAAACTCTTAGAGTGTCCTCTATTTTTCATCTTTATCAGCCAGTACCATACAAAAATATACAAGCACATCCTAATGGACATCTTCTACACGAACATGAAGAGGACATAGACGATTACTAATACCTACACATTAAAAAATAATTACTACTCATAAAGCTGGAATATGGGATACACATCATTAATTATTTAATTTTTAACTTTTATTAATTATTATTTAACATATCACATAGTTTACTCATTCAGACACAGGAACAAGGAAGAATAATGCTTTCTCCAATCCAAGGTATCTACCCTGTAACTATTATCACCTCATTTAGTTGCCACTGTAAACAAAATGTTCTATGCATCATATCACAGGGGCCCTAAATTCATGTGTCTCATCTAGTCTCTAGTGTTTACATCACTTTTTAAACCCAAATGACACCATTTCACAACCAACCTATGCAACCTCACCTGGGTCTGACACCTAATTCCATATTATCCTTCTACCTGACCTCTGATAACACTCTTGAATGACCACTTCCCCCTTAAGTGTACCCCTCGTGGGCTGGAAATGTGAGAAGGGATATAGTGACACATGATTCCTACCTTTAGTCGGACCTTGGTTGGAGACGTGCACTGAGGGTATAGTAAACACACAAATTGGAGACATTTCCCTCTTAAGATTACACATGGGAAAGAGATAAATAAGACAGACACTGACTGACACCATCTCAAAATTAAATATATTAGAAATTTTGAGTACACAATTGTAATTTCATGCTATAACTACTATAACTGAATGATAAATTTTGATGTACCAAAGAATGTAAACTGATAGGGACCACAATGCATGAACTGCTCCTATATCTCCAAGGTTGTAGTAACTGGCCAGATCCCTATCCTTTTCCAAGTTTCCTAAAAAAAATTATATATATACATAGGGTAATTATAACATTATTCTATGTAGGATACTCCCCGGAGCCTCCCATTAATAAGTATTGAATGAATGATAATGCATAGTGAACTATAATTAATTCTAACTCGTAACCTAAATAGGTATACTATTTTCGCAGCATCACCATAAACTACACTAACAATGCATCACATACCAAATCATACTATATAATAAGAATATCAAGGGTATCCCACCAGCAATTTCCCATTGGTATTCCACTTTTCTCTAATGTCTCATATCGAAATAATATCTCATGAAAAATGATTTCCCACATAAACCTGGGTGTAGCACCAAAAAGTGAACTTCATGAAACAAAACCACAACACCCATGTAGAAAAATATACATGTATTTTTTAATAGATACCATATCATATATAATGTATAACATATATTGGTTATTATATACTAATCCATTATTTTCCATACATCGAGTAAGAATCTTCAAGACAAGACAACATATGCACATTACACCAATAGTAGTCCATAGGAAACTATATCCCTAATATATGTGTGTGAATAACCACAATCCATTACATCTCTCTACAAAAATATAAGGTGAAAACTAAACGTTGTTCTTACTAGAACAATAACTACTATGTGAAGTGATAATGGCCATATGAGACAGTTATTTATCCATCCTTCCACCAAAATGTTGGAGAAAACACCCCCTAATAGTTAGGATACCTAGTTTCTTAGTTTCCCTATTTGAAAGGGTTGATTTTTGTATAGAAACACCAAATGTACATAATAGAATATATCTCACAACAACACTCTCAGAATAACCATGTATCATACTCAACTGTAGCTAATGCATCTTGGTATCAGAGTTGTCAGTATTATGACTAAGTATCCTATATACACACAACCATTTAGTATGCTTCATTATAATACATTATCGCTATTAATAAGTTTCACATTATGTTAATTAATTTTTTTACCACAAATTAACCATTATCATTGCACGTTACATCCCATTATCATTCCATCCAATATCCATAGTTCCATTAAATCATTACATAATCAATCCATTCCAAAAATATCCAATCCCAAGGGTTAACATCATTTATTCAATAATTTATTTATCCACATTATAACTTTTTCATAATTATAGGAATTCCAAAAAAAATTATGAGCTACCAACCACAAGGGGATCAACACGGTGATTAGATAAAATACCCATCAAGTCCCCACTACCTATAGACATAGAGGAGACCCATCCATCCTCGAGAAGTTAAATACGAAAAGCACAAGTCATAACCCATGTATCTTCACCACATTTAGATGTACTGTACGCAAGACTATCTGCCTCATGTATTGAGGAAGGAAAATTATATAAAAACATGAAAAAATAATACAACATTCACATCCTACCAGTTTCGTCATCTATGGTGTCCTCCCTAACACCCACAATCACAAATCGATGCATCGTCCTTCTTTAGGAGTCGATTGCAGCCACAATAATCACTCGACCTCCCAACCCCCAAATATCATTCATTACCCCTCTCCACAATGTTTACACCTCTGAGGCTAACAATGTGTGATGTGATATAGCGACCCATGTGTCTCTCCTCTAGTAGTCCTTGTTGTTTTTACAATAACATAGGGAATAAGCATCTCACAAATGGGTGGCATTTCCCTCTTAATAGAACACATGCGAAAGAGATAGATACTATAGACACCAAAAAAGTCTATCTATGAAAACAATATAAATGAAATCTCAAGTACACATATGTATTGTTAGGAAAAAACCACTACAACTTGAAGGGAAAACATCAAGTACCAAAATAGAGTAAAATGAAAGTGAACACAAATCCCAAATTGCTCCTGAAACTCCAAGCTAGCAGTACCAACATGATCTCCATCCTACTAAAAGTGACCTGAAAAAATAGTCTATATATATATATATGATTGGTGATTATAATAGTATAATTAGTAGGACCCTCCCCAGATCATCTCATCTAAATGTAAATAAATGATGATAATTCATAGTAACAACATGTTAAACAAAATCATAACCTACATAGGTAGACAATGTTCCCAACCTCTCCATGGATACTCTGACCAAGTATCACATTCAAGAATATATGATATAATTGGAATATCAGGGGTACCCCGTAACCACTTCCCCATGAGTTTATCTATTTTAACCATCCTCAAACTTCATAAGCATTTCTCTCCAAAAATTCATTCCCACATACCCTTAGGTGTAGCACCATAACATGCACCTCATGCAACACAACCACTACACCCATGTAATAAAAGTAAAAAGGGTGTTTCAGAGATCCACCATAGCTCGCATAATGTTTATCAGACATATGGTATTATACCATCAACAATTATATCCCATATGTTGAGTAAGGATCCTCAATCCATACAATCCTATACACCATACAGCTATAATAGTCCATATGAGACAATATCCAAAATATATGTGTGAGAATAACCACAATCCACTACAGGCCTCTACAAACATATAAGGGAAAAAATAACTTATGTTCATACCATCACAATAACAATGAAGAGATAAAGGCATTCCCAAATGGTGTATTAATCCATCCATCCTCCCACTGGAATGTTGGGGAACACCCCCCCCCCCCCCCCCACACACACACACAATAGTGCTCAGAATCCCTTGGGTGTCAGTTTCCCTAACCGATATGGTCGAGTATCAGGTAGAAATAGAAAAGGTAAAGAATATATTATACCTCAAAACCACACTGTATGAATAATCTAGTCTATATTCAATGATAGAAAACATATCTTAGACTCCTGGATTTTATGGCTAAGACTCAGTATCTTATAATCACATAACCATTTAAAGATATATATTATATTACTTTATCCCTTTTTATGAGTTTCACATGAATTAAATTAATTATTAAACCATTAATAAACCATTGTAATTACACATTACATTTCATTAGAATTCAATCAAAATTTTAATGTTCCTATAAATAGTATCCTCATAATTACATTACATAAGATCGAACCCCATGGGTTTAAATCATTTATTAAAGCATATATTTAACAACATTATACATTTTCAATAAATGCCAAGTATTTAATTAAAAAATTATAAGCTACCAAACATGAAGGGATCAACATTGTAATATCTCAGAAATTTTGTATAATTTTGTGTTTATTTAATTATGTATAATTATTTCAAGACCCTAAAATCTGATGGGACGTGATTGTGAGGACTGAAGTTCCCGGAATGATCTATCAATTTTTTTTAAAGAATTATTTAGTGTGTGTAAGAAGTTTTCCAGAAAAAGTAGAATAACTCTTAAATGGTTACTCGGATCAGATATTTGAGGGCATCGTTGAGCACATGATGGCAGGTTTACCCTAGGAGAGACATAAGTTTAGTCGGTACGAACCTCCTGTGAGAAAACCAAAAAATGGCATAACCATAAATAAAATAATTAACTAAACTTATTTTATTTTTCAAATGATTATAAATCCCAACTGGTAACTCAGATTTAAAATATGAGACCACCGTTGAACTTGTGATATTATACTTTCTTTAAGAAGATACTATCATTTTCCGGCACGGTCCACCAGGGATAGATATTTTTTGGACGTAAATAAAATAATTATGTGAAAATTATTTTATTTAAAAGTCAATAACATTAATATTGTAACTCAGATTGGAAATCTGAGAGTACCGTTGGGTTTGTTGGGGCGTGTTTCACTTAGGAAGAGCCTAACCTCAACCAGCACGGTTCAAGGGTGGCTGTTAATAATTTTCTGAAATTTTTTTCAGGAATGTTCTGTAAACACTTTGCAGCATTTTGTTACTTTTGAACTGGTGCTCAGAATGTAATTCTGAGGACACCATTGAACTCACAGCACCAATATTCTCTTATGGAGACCTTTACCCCGACCATTGAATGTTAAGGGTGAAAATTTGTATTCAGAATTTTTGTGGGGGAAATAAAATAATCATTATTTATTTTATTTTTGAAATTGAAACCTCCCATTGAATCATGAAGGAGGAGACCACATAAGGGTGGTCGGGCATTTAATGTTGGGAATTAAATTCCTGGTTACAGAAAAGGTGAAATAACTTTCTTCTTTAATTAGTATGATTCATTAATTATTAATTAACTAATCAACATAACTCTTGGGATCTCTCCAATAATGTGCCAATATTAAATATTAACCTAATAATTTGGCACCACACCTCTCATGGGGAAAGCATTTGGAAAAGGGGAGCATTTGAAAAAACATCCTCCAAATGAAGAACCTCTCAAATGAAGAATGCACTCCGAAACAAGAAAAAGGAACCGACTATAGACCCTATTGTGGGAGTGACAAACGTCATCAACTTCACCATCTTCATCTCATTCATCACGCCACCTCAAACCGAAAATTAAGGTAGGGGATTTATATATGATTGAATTTATTTATCAATTCTTCATATTCTGGTTTCACAACAACAATAGCCACACTAACATGGCCATTGTCCCACACATATACCCTGCCTCATATCTTGCATTATCTATGAATTATTTGTGAGTTCATCAATTCCATATATTTATTGACACTGGAAAAATGGGGTTTTTTCGAGTGTGACAAATGGATGTGGAGCCATCGACTCAAATATTGTGAATATGCAATCATTTTTTTCGTGCTTATAATAAAGCCGCAATGGCTTGTGGAAGAATGTGGCAGGGGACACATGGCCGACCATGAAGACAGAAGGGTGTCACACGTCCGCGTCGTTGGAAGATGAGGAAGAGACAGCATGTTAGCCTTGGTGGGGCTGGGTAGTGGACAACATCTGACCAAATACGGGGTGGAGTTGGGGCGCGTGTCCACGCCGCCGGAGGAATAGGATGTCGCGGCCGCTTGACCGTGGTGGAGGTCGAAGAGCAGCCGCCCGTTCTGGCCGTGGTGGAGTAGTTGTGCATGAACACACCACTTGGAGGAGGACTAGTTGGAACTCCAACCAAGCGTTGCGGTTCAGCAGGACCCGTTTGGGTCCCACAGTGACTTGGAAGTGCCTAAAGGTGCTGCCTGTTTCCATTTAGAATGGAAGGGGGACACTCCCCCTTCAACGCCATATCGGGCAGACCACACCTTAGGGCCCTCCACCTGGTCGCGCCTAGTGTAGGATGGGGCACACCCAGTGATCCAGACCATGCCCAGTGAGTCTGGCCATGCCCAGCGAGTCGGGCCCGGCTGCCCAATTCGTAGGCTGGGTTGGTCCGACCAGTTCAGACCAGACCGAGGCCCATCTAGTCCCAGTTACCCCTTTGTGGCCATAACATGTTATATGGGTGTCTATTTAATGAATAGTATATGATACTACAATACTTGGATCAAGATGGTCCAATTGGTATACTCCACTTGAGCTTTGGATAATGTTGGAGTATGGCTGGGATGGATCGAACCTCGAATCCAATAGGGTCATTAGAGCGGAAACGCTAATAACTTACAGACTGGGCATCTGATTGACGTGTCATCTATTGCGTTGGGTCCATTATGATGTCACAGACCTTTGGAATACTTCTTCGTGGGACTTAATGGAGGTTGAGTTTTGACTAATGGCTTGGGGAGTGGTTCTCCCAAGCACACTGTGTATGAAATTCTATGACTGACTGAGACTTGATGATTGCTATCTTTTTTGACTCAGAGTGACTCGACCTGCCTAGTTGGGAGAACCTCTATATGATGCGGCATACCCACGGTGGGGAGCACCTATTTGTGACGTAGAATACCCATAATACTCGAAATTATGAGTACCACAACCGACCATGATGGGGAGATCCTCTATTTGACATGGCAGACCCACGGTGGGGAGCATCTCTGTGTGACATGGAAGACCCATGGTACTCGATAGGAAAAGTACGTCAACAGTCGAAGGTTATTGGGAAGAACCTCTGTGTGATGTGGTAGGCCCACTATACACTTTATAGGAGGAGTTCTCCAGCAGCTGAGGTGTTCGACATTGTGGCTGGGAATGTTACTTGTTCCTAGGTGGGTGTTCTTTAGAGCTGTTTTCAGTTTTACTTCTACTTTCTAGTTTTACTTGTACATCCTAGTTGGGCTTGTTTTCTGGCCCCCTTTACATTCATTACACACCTTTTTTACTATATAGTTTACTTTCTGGTTGTATCTTGTTGTGTTCTTGGTTTGTGTAAGTTTAAAGTTTATAGAAGAAATGCCTAAATGTTTTAGGAAATATGGTGTTCGGTGCTTGTCTCTTTCCCATGGCCTATGGATGGTGGGCATGGGGTAGTCATGGCATAGAACCTAGGGGGACGAGTTTTGACAAAGTGGATTTAGAGGAGTTCAGTTCTACCGAAGAACAAGTACTCTGATCTTTTCTGTGAAGAAATAGTGTTATGTGTTATGAGTGTGGTTATATGTTTGTGGAGTCTAGTGTTGGTGTTGTAGACAGCGTATCCATATAGCAGGACCCTGAATTCTGATTTCTGACTCAGCGCACGAAAACACTAATTGCTTGTGTTTTTAAATTTCTTTGGATTAACTTGGATTCAGCTCACCAGGAATAACATAATGACCATGGTGCACCTATTCCTTATCATAATTTCACCACGTATACAGCCAACACGGATTCCCGAGGGAGTACATGATGAAGGCCCAATGAGTGATGAGGCCTTGGTGCAGGGCCCTCTTACGGGGTTAGTACCTTCGGGTGGTGTACCAGCAACCCACTACCAATTGTAAGAGTGTTTCCACCAGCTCCACAAGTAGAGGATGCATATTGACTGGGCATGTTTCATGATTTCCAACAGCAGATGCCTCTGAGGATTCAAGGCTAGACAGATTCACAAGCTGTTGAGGACTGGCTGGACGCTAGGCTAGAGTCTTCTGTCTATTTGAGACACTAGTAGACCAGATGGTGATCATATATTCTATACTTTTCTATTGAGTGACCATGTGGATGGTCTTACTAGTGACGAGGCTTCAGTACATGGATTGTTTCCTGAGATAGTACCTTTGGGTAGTGTGTCATCTCTATCACTACCCGTTGTACAGTAGTTACAACTGGTGCTACCGGTAGATGACACAATTAGGCTTTGTTCCTTACACGAGTTTGAGCATCAGATACCACTCAGGTTATGAGGTGAGCCCGACTCACAGAAGGCTCAAGACTGGAATGACGAGGTGGCTGAGAGTTCTCTATGGATTCTACAGTTTTGATAGGACAACATGTTGGTATCTAATTATTCATTGAGGTGTACCGACCATTCCGGGAACTCGATGAATATGATACGATCTGTGCATTAGGGCTCAGACTTCCAAGCGAGGTTTTATTTGGAACATATGAGCCATCATTATTCCTATATGAATTCCTACCTATGTTAGGGTTCAAGAGAGATCCTTTGTGTTTGAATTTCCTTTAGAAGAGCAGATACGTCCAGTGAATGTTAGTAGTGGACAAGTAAGAAATTGGTGCTAGTCTCAGAAACATGGTCCGATAAAATGTTTTTAGAAGAGGAAGTGTTAGGGATAGATGAATATGCAAGGATATATATGTGGATGTAGATCTAGAAGATTATCATGAGGTGGTGTACATTTCAACATGTTACAACCACAAGCCTTTACTTTCCCCACTATGCTCAGGGAGCTAGAGGACATGGGAAAGGAGTAGCACCATATGGTCAAGGAGTGAAACCCAAGGGCTCTAGGAATTATTCAATGAACGTTATATGTACACTACTAGCTAGCGTTTTAATAGAAATTGGTACAAAACATTCCATCCTTCTTAGAATCATGTCCAAGACCTAGGGTTTCTAGTTAATCCATTGACGTGACCCTCATGTCTGAAGATACCTTTGGAAGGAGACTTGATAATCACACTTATTTCGACTGTGTGATCTGAACCATAAAGCCATAGTTCTAGTTCGAACATCTTGGTGGCAACATCGAGGCCTTACGACATTAGTTTATGTCTAGACTGGACATCCACAGTTCATACTCAGATTTGATGTATTAGGAAAAAACATTCTGGTTTACCAACATCGTTGGAATGGGGTTTTCCTTGGTCAGAAAAAAATGAAACCCAGGTAGCATTGGATAAACTTTTTCATATGAGGGTGTGTCTGATAAATCGTGAGTAGGCCTGCCTTAACCTCATGGCAGCTCGAGTTTTGAGTATTCAGATCCTAATAGCAGTGGCTACAGGTCCTCCAGGACTATGAATTTGAGATATTATGTACTCCTGGGAAGGGGAACGTGGTTACAGAAGCACTCGACATGAGGCCTGGTCTACAACTGCTGAGTGAGGCAATAGATTAGTTATTCGTGCTGCAGATATCATTCATGGATAGAGATGAAGCTACTTACCTTTAGTCAATGACTATCACTCCACCACTCCTTCATCAAGTCAGGGAGGTGTAGATTGGAGGCATTGACAGTGAGGCTCGACATGCTCAGATATCCTTAGGACAGGCTCTTAATGGATTTTATGAAGGTGGGGAGCATATATTCCTTTTCAGATGATGTACCGTGGTTCCAGTAGCACTACAGAAGGAGGTGTTGAGGGAGTTTCATACTTCCCCTCTGGAGGTACATCCTGGTGTGGTGAAGATGTATCGGGACCTTCAATATCAGTACTGGTGGCCAGGGATGAAGAAAGTAGTGGCTTATTTTGTATCACAATGCCTCACTTGTTAGAAAGTGAAAACATCTAAGGGCCGACATAAGTCTTATGCTGACAAGAGGAGGGAGATCATGCCATCCTATGAGTATCAACACATTCAGGTTTTTAGATATTTGGATCGGGTGGAAAGTTATCTATAAGGTTCATTGGAACACCCTAGATTCTCAGTAGAGTGGGGCAGGTGGAATAAAATCTATCTCTTTCCCCACTAATGCCCTGGGTGCATAGTGTGTTCCTTGTGTCACAACTGAGGAGATGCGTGCAAGATCCATAATATGTTATCGACCATGGAGAGAAGGAAATAGGAAATTGTGCGAAATTTATGGAGGTTCTAGTAGATATTAAGGATCTACAGGAGCGGGTCCTTTGTGGGCGATTGATAAATCTAGTGTGCATTCTCTGGCAACACAGGAACCTCCTGGAGAGCACTTGGGAGCAGGAGGCCTAGATCCATGCTTAGTACCCCTATTTGTTTCTTTAGTCTATATTGTGGATTTTGGGGATGTAAATTCCAAAGGTTCGGACAATTTAATGTCCTGTAAATTCCATATATTTTATTTTATTATATAGAATTATTTCGAGACCACGAAATCTGACGGCACGTGATTCCGAGGCCCGGAGTTCCTGGAATGATCTGTTGAAGTTTTGTTAAGGTTTAATTAGTGTGCATAAGTACTTTTTATAAAAAAATGGAATAACTCTTAAACATATACTTGGATAAGAAATCCAATGGCACCATTGTACTCAAATTTGAAGGTTTACCCTAGGCGCGACTTATGTTTAGTCGACACAGACTTATTATGAGAAAACCCAAAAGTGGCATTACTGTAAATAAAATAATTTAATAAAGTTATTTTATTTTTCAAATGCTTAAAACTGAAAAACGGTAACTTGGATTAAAAATATGAGACCACCACTAATCTCAAGAGGGTATTCTTTCATTAGGAATATACTAACATCGGCCAACACATGCAACTAGTAAATGTTAATTTATCATCGTTAATAAAATAATCAAGTGGAAATTATTTTATTGTAAAATCCATAACATATATACGGTAACATAGATTTCAAATCGGAGAGTACATTGGGTTCCTTAGGGTGTGTTTCACTTTGGAAGAGCTTATCCTTTACCGGGGCAAGTCGAGTGTGATAGTTAATATTTCTCTGACCTTTTTTTGGTACATTTAGTAAATGCATGAGAGAAATTGTATAACTTTTGAACCGGTGCTTAGAATTAAAATCTAAGGACACAGTTGAACTCACATCTCTAATATTCTCTTAAGGGGACCTTCACCTCGATCGTAGTGGGTTGAGGGTGGAAATTATTTTTTGGACTGTTTCCTGGGATAAAATAAAACAAAAAATATTTATTTTCTTTTTGAAATTGAAAACTCCCATTTTAATCATGATGGTGGGGACCAAATGAGGGTGGTCAGTAATTTAATTATGGGAATTAAATGGTCGGTTACACAAAAGGTGAAACCACATTCTTCTTTAATTAATACGATTCATTTATTTTGAATTAATAAATCAACTTGTTAACTCTTGGGATCTCCCCATTGATTTGACAATATTAATTCTTAACCAATTAATTTTCCACCACACCTCTCGCGGGGAATGTTTTTGGAAAAGGAGAGCCTTTGGAGAAATATTCTCTTGATGGAGAACCTCTACAATGAAGAACCCTCTCAGGATGAAGAACAAGAAACTGGCTTTTGATCCTATTGCGGGAGAGAAGAATGTATGTGGCTTCACCATCTTCATCACCTTCCACACACCACCTCGAATAGAATATTGAAGTATTGGATTTATATATGTTTGAATTTATTTATCAATTCTTCATATTCAGGTTTCACAACGATGATTTCCAAACTAACATGACCATCATCCCACACATATACTTTTCCTATTATCTAGTGTTCTTTGTGTGTTCTTTGTGCATTCTTCAATGCCAAAAATTTATTGATAGTGGAAACACAGTGTTTTACAGAGCGCGACATATGTATGTTGAGCCCTCAACACGATGATCCTGAATATACGATTATTTTAATTTTTAGGTTTGGAACAAAGCTGCAACGGCTTGCGGGAGAAGGCGGTGGCCGTCACCTGGTACGTTGTGTGGAAGGAAGGGCAGTGCACATCCACACCACCAGATGATGAAGAAGATATCGCCCGTTGACCACGGTGGGGAAGGCTGGCGGCCGACATCTGGACAGCCGCGTGGGAGAGCGGCGACGCACATCCGCACTACGAGAGGAGTAGGTGGATGTGACCGCTCGACCACAATGGAGGCTGAACAGCGGCCGACTATGCCGACCATGTTGGATCAGTGGCGTGTGACCGCACTGTTGGAGGGACGACTGGCCGGAAGACTAGCCGGGTATTGCGGTACGACGAGACCCGCTCAGGTCCTGCGGTGACTTGGCAGCACCTAAAGGCACTGCCCATTTCCCTTCTGAATGGAAGGGGGACCCTTACCCTTAGGCGCTAGTTCTGGAGGACCGCGCCACTGGGCCGCCCCCGTCGCGGGCCTAAACGGGCCACCACCTTCGTATACTGGGCCATACCATGGCCTACGGGCTAGGCCCATCATAGCCCAGGACAGCCAAGCCAGACCCAAATTGGGTCGGGCAACCCAAACTAGTTTGGCTCGGCCTCGGCTGGTTCGGGCCGAGTCAGTGCGACCTGGTTTGACCAGACATGGGCCCATATGGACCTAGAAATGCATTTGTGGTCATTAATTGTGAACCAGGAATCCGTTTGATGAACCGTCTATAGAAACCTAATATTTGGATCAATGCGGTCTTATTTGTATACTCCACATGAGTTTTGGATAATGTTAGAGTATATCAAGATTGGATTGAACCCTGAAACCAACTGGGTCCTCTAGGAGGCAATGCTAATAACATACGGACCGAGAATTTTATTGACGTGTCATCTATGGAGTTGGGTCCCTTATGACATGATAGAACTTTGGGATAACTCTTATTGGTACTTTAGGGTAGTTGAGGTATTACTGATGGCTTGTGGAGTAGTTCTCACAAGAACACTATGTACAGAACTCTACGACAGGCTGAGACATGATGATTGCTGACCCGATTCGACTCGGAGTGACTCAACAGGCCCAGTGGGGAGCACCTCTTCGTGGAACAGTAGACTTGCAGTACTCAATTGAAGCAGTACCTCAACAGGCCATGATGTGGAGCACCTCTGTGTGACGCGGCAGACCCATAGTCGGGAGTGCCTCTGTGTTACGTGGTAGACTGACAAGAGGAGTACCTCGGCATTACAAGGATAGTGGGAAATGCCTATGTGTGATGCGGCATGCCCACTGTACTTATTATAGGAGGATTTCTCTAGCATCAAAGGTGATTGACGTTGTGACTGGGAATGTTACTTTTTCCTAGGCCTAGAGAATCAGTAACTGGCTATCATCATTCATTGTGATTCTATTTCAGTCGCATCCTATGTGGGTTAGCGCTCAGTGATCCTGTGTGGGTCTGCGCATACCAATCATCTGTGGGTTAGATCCTGTGTGGTTAAGCGCTCAGTGATTCTGTGTGATTAAGCTCACACAAATCCTGTGTGGGTCAGATCCTGTGTGGGTCATTGCGGGGTTAGTACCTATCGATCTTTTGTGGGTTAGACTCCGTATAATCCACATCATTTCCTCTTGAAAAAATAATATGATCTAGCTTCGAGACTAATCATTTGTACTTATATAGTACACTAAAAACCTGGTATGAGTTGAGACTCTGTTTGAACCATGATTTTATCCTTTCTGGTACTATATTCATGGTCATTATTATGTGGTACTTTTACCTTCGTGGTACTATCTTCGCAGTGATACCTGTGTGGCACATTTACCTTCTCGGTACTATCTTCGTCATGATATCTGTGTGGTACTTTTACCCTCATGGTGTTACCTTTGTGTTGTTACATCGATGATACTTTTACCTTCGTGTTTTTACCTTCATGGTGTTACCTTTGGGGTATTCTTACCTCATGTTTGAGATTTGTATATCTTGATAACATAGGTGTATGTATGAGAATATACCTAATTAGAGTTGATGTCTTGCTTTTTGGTTTTCCTTTGTGGAACATTAGGAGTCCTACGTGGTCTCGGAGTCTCGGGCTCCCTACTGGGTATTTTTATACTCACCCCTGTATGGGATACGCCCGCACCTTGTTGTGACTCGTGCAGACGATAGACATCACTGACTGAGGACGAGGGAACCCATACTAGAGACTGCTTAGAGGTGGACCTTAGAAGAGGCATACCACAGATACGGTCGTTTGAGAGCTGTAAATACCCTTTAGTTAGGATCCTTAGTGGGTGTTCGTAGGAATTCATTTCATTTGTACTTGTACATTCTATATTTTTTTTTGTAGTTTCTAGTTGGGCTTGTATTCCAGTCCCCTTTACTTTCTGTACATACCATGTTTACTATATAGTTTAGTTTCTTCTTGTATATTGTTGTGTTCTTGGTTTGGGTGGGTTTAAAATTAATAAAGGCAATGCCTTCCCATTTTAGGGAATAGGCCTTTCAGTACTTATCACCATCCCCAAGACTATGGTAGGTGATCATGGGGTAGTCACGGCATGGGCCTCAGGGGAGATGGGTTGTGAAAATATTGGGACTAGATTAACTACTCGTCGAATCATCACCACCTATAGGAGGAGAGTAGACCTATTCATCCTCGAAATGATGAACCCGAAAGGAAGGTGAAATTCTCCCACACATTTTCGCATGTTTTTGAAGGAGGGAAAGTAAACCCATATGCCTCTTGAAGAGGGAAAGTTAATGTAGATAAACTAAAAATAAGATTCAATGAGCATCCAAAATACACATCCAACCAATTTCATCATCAATGATGTCCTCCATGTCACCCATATGTATTAATTGATGAATATCACAACTCTATGATACAACTATTTCCCACACAACTACTAGGTCTACCTGCCTCCACATACCACAACACCCCTCTAGGGTCATCCATCCATAGCTCACACCAGAACACAAGCAGTAGGAAACAAACAACAACAACTGGGATCTTACCCCTGAACAATTCATTCATCCTTCAAACAAAATGAGCACTCAATACTTCAAAGAATACGGTTCATTTCCATTAAAATCATAAGGGTAACTCATAAACCTACCTGGAACTATCCTTGATCACAAATATGATTCTTTAATCCCTCTTGAATTAACTAATTCATTATTTCTAGGTTTTGACTATGGGAAAACAAAACAAAAAAAATATCACAAAATAATTAAACAATTAAATTTTTAATTATATTAATGCAAAGTCAAAAACATGCTTCAGGTTTATCAATCAATTCATTTAAACATGCAATTATATATCAAATTCTATTATAATAAAATTTATGACCATAACCATATTTTTTATATGCCTCTTTATCAATGGCCTATTAATTTACAATTAATCCCAATTTACATGATTTACCAATTATAATAAAAATTGACATTATACATAGAAAGGGATATATAACACATTATTTACCAATTCCAGAGGTAACAACCTATTATTTATACCAATTATTTTATCTGGTTTATATATTTACTATTTCTATTCCATTATGACCTAGTGGGATAAAATATGATAACTCCACTACTGCACATAAATAGAATATAGAATCCATTAATCCCTACCTAAATAAAGATCAAAGGTTCTTCGCATGAGAACATGCCAACATAGTGGATCAGGATCACCGCTCCTAGAATACTGACTCCACCCGAGGACACATAAACACTATCACAACAACCAATAACCCCAGGTGATCCATTAAGAACATAGAGACCATATTCCATAACAATAAAATAAATTTCAAGAATCTTATCTAGGAACTTAGAATAATAGCTGGAGATCATATCTTATATTAACTTTTAATTGATAACACTTGATTGCACTGAAATAGGGTGTGCACATGTATTAGGAAGAAACAGAAGAGAAAACACAATGGATGCTTACAACACAATGAATAACTCCTTTGGGATGAATGGAATGTTTTGAGAATCTCACACCTACGAACAAGAAGGAAGGAAAATGAAGAATGATATATCGTACCTTTAGAATATTTAAATATGAAACAGTTTATGAGATGATAGATTTTCTATTAAGATCACATCTATCTAAGATCACAGTTTTTTATATACTAAATTCTTTTTAAACATTAGTAAAATTAAAATTGGCATTAGGGGATTTGAATTGGCCATAAATCCCTTAAAAATATTTGAATTCATTTCAAGTCAAAGGAAATGTCAAATGGGTGATATTGTACTAGATTATGATAAACTATAAATTTGTAAAAGGAAAATGACTTACCATCATGGAAACAGGATTCATGAAACCGTTAGATGTCATAGAATTCTAGAAACACTATATACCTACAATATTATGTCCCACAATTCTAGAATCACTATAGACCTACCATTAGTTGTCTCACTATTCTGAAAACACTGTAGCCATACTGTTAGATGTCTCAGCATTCTGGAAACACTGTAGACCTACTAATAGATGTCTTACAATTCTATATACATTGTAGAACTCCCTTTAGATGTCTTTTCATTTTTGAAAACCTATAGTCCTTCCATATGATGTCTCAATGTTTTGGATGGACTATTCATAGAACTTGAAATTTTGAAATGTGTTGGGGATGTGTCCCCTTTACCTCATTGATCACATTAATCACTAAATTTCATTATGGGAATAGACGAAATAGGTCAAGGATGTTATAGAATCACAATGAACTCAATTATATTTGTTAAAAAGAATATTATTTTATACAATTTATGTATATATATCATAGTCGTGTTATTGATTATATGATTTTTTTATAAAAAAATTAATCCTTCAACATTATTCATTCTTTATGTATTCTATGGTGGTACCCCTTTCTGAGCATTTGAGATCACCCTATTTATATATCTTGTTTAATATGTTATGAGTATATGTAATATATATGATATAATTTGAGGTTTCTAATGTGTATATAATATTTAGAGAGAGGGTAATGAATTGTTTTAAAATTAAAAAATATTAGTATGATGGGAAACACTCTATTAGATGATAAAGATATTGGTTATATTATTTGAGTATATTTTATAATTATCTAATACTATAAAAATAAATAGTTTTTCTTATATAAATAACTTGATATTGATTATTTATATTTTATGTATTTATTATTAAATAAATATCACATTAGTTGATGTCAAAGATATTATTAAAATATTTTGTTCTTAGCATGGAATTTGATTGTTCAGGTTTGGTTCTAATACAATTGTTATCAAATAAGGGTTTGGATATTATCAAATGATGAAAAATTAGGTTTTTTTCATTTAATATGGTTTGATTGGATTATCATTGGTAGTAAGTTAAATGGTTATATACCCATTAATGGGATTATATGATCCAATTTTATATGGATTAATAATATATTAAGAGGCCATTGTTTGGTTTTATTAAACTATTGAGGTAAATTTTTCCCTTACTGTTAGTATGTGATTTATCGTAAATGTAATTATGATTATTAAAGGAAATAGTTATAATTATTTTAATGGTATATTTCAGATGTTAGGGATATCCATAAGGATTAATAAATGAGATTGGTGACAATGTGATTAGTTTTTTGGAAGATGGTCACAATATTTTTAGGATATTTTTTTACTAAATTATATAAAAAGTTAATGTCTTGTAGTTGATTCTACAGAAGAGTGGTTGATATTATCTGATGTATAATTATTGAGTTAATATTCTTAAGAACAAATTTTTTATGCTATTATGTCACTATGATTGAAGTTATAATAAGAATATAATAGTATATTTTTGGATTATATATTAATAGACCATATATATATGTTACTTTATGAGTTATTAATTTTATTTGCATACAAATGTTTAATTAATTTAGGAGTAATATGTCATCAAGAAGTTATGGTTTTTCGGTTTTGAATTTGTTCATGCATTTCTTATTTACTTTTAGTGTTCCTCTATTTATGAAATTATTTATGTTGAACATTAAAGTTATTGTTTATATATAGGTTTTATATATTATATTGTTAATTGTTTAATTTATTTTTACTCATATTTAATTGGGATTATTTGTTTTCCTAATGCTAAAAAATGTATTTTTGTCAATTTTTAGAAAACCATATAGTTAACTTATTATAAAAATCATTAATAAAATATGAAATGTTATCATCTATATGTTCTCAAGAAAAATTATGATTTTATTTTCCACACTAATGAAATAAGTAAAATAATTTTGGTTATCAAATTTTTGTATTTTTGTTAAAATGGTCGAGGAAATTAATTGAAACACACAATCAATGGATGATGTTGTCCTATTAGAATTATGAATAAAACAATAGTGTTTAAATCTAAATTAATATTACTCAAATCAATTATTATATTTCAGGAAATATAATATAAATATATCTATGATTATGAATCAAACATCACTCAACTACTATGGGGTACCTTACACACCTCCTTCCAATGTATGAATTTTATTATAATATCTATATGGTTTATGAAATTAATATTTCATAAAATGTAATATAAAAATTGAAATTATCTTTATCTAATAAAATATAAATCTATGTTTAAAGTGATCATAATGTGAAATCATTTAAATATGATCATATTAAAACTGTTTGGATTAAAATTTCATCAAATGTGATAATATGAAAACTAAGGTGTTTTTATTAAGATATCACTTTTTTAATCAATTAATATTAATTGTTAATAATTTATAAATATTCCTTAAAATATATATTTTTATTTTATGTCTCAAAATATATTAAATAATCTTTTAGATGAAAATTAATTTGTTAAAACTAATATAATTAAATTCAGAATGAAAAAAGTCTTTATATGCCTTATTAATATGGTTTGTTAATTTATCTATTATGTGATTTCTAAAATTAATTTTTATTTTATAAACATATAATAATATTATGTCAATATACTATTATTATTAATTACTATTAGGAAAATATAAATATTTTTCTATAGATTTAAAGAGTATTACGTGTTTTTATTTCATAAAGAATAATTATTTATTTTAATTAAACATGTTTCCATTTTTAAACATTTTCTTAAAATAAATATATATAAATTATATAATTTTTATTTTAAAAAATAAACATAATTTTTTATTTATCATCAAAAAGATAGATTTTGTTTAATTTTTTGTATTTTTTAAAATGGTTTATTTATGAGTGAATACTGAAATATACATTTTTATTAATAAAATAGTAACATTAATGGAATCATCATGATATAATATTTTTTTTAAATTATATCAACCTATAATTTGAGAAAATATTTATTTAATTATTAACATAAATAATTTAATTATGTTATTTTTAATTTTCAAATTTATATTTGACTATTTATAATATAAGTTATATTTTATTCTAATGAAATAACTATTTTGGTAATTTGCCTTCAAATAATAATTCAAAAGATAACAGTTGATATATTAAAAATTATAAAGTAACATAAATCTTGTTTTTTAAAAATAAATTAAAATTAATAGGAGAATCAAAATAATAATTGAATTTGTGTTAAATTATTTTTTATGCTTAAAAGATATTTTTTCATAAGTTTTTTTCATTTTAGAATAATATTATTAAATTATATTTTACCCACTCTAGAAATTGAATGTACAATAAAGGGTTTATTATTTTGAAGGATGATGATAAATTTATTCATATGTTGCATTTTTGTTTGAAAAATAAGATATCATGGGAAATTTTAGTCACCTCATTAACGGTTAAAATTGTAAAAGGTAGTTAAATAAAATGACATTGTAAAAAATTACCCAAATAAATGATAAATTTTATTATATGATAATTATATTAATATATAATATACAATATTATAAATTTGGATAATCTAGGACCACATTATATGAAAAATACATTTATTTTATTGTTATGATGTATGTATTTAAAATTGTGTCACCCATCTCACTTATAAAATGATCCCTTTACCACCAAATTATCATCGAACATAAAACATCAAAGATTAAACAAACTCAAATACACCCACTCATCATCCCACTTTATAATACCCTAGAGAGTGTTTATCTTGGGATATTGTTATATGAAGAATAATTGTGTTATGTAAAAGTGGATACTCATAAAAGTGGTAATTGTTGTAACCATGTTATTCTTATTTTCCTTCTATGTTAACAAAATGAAAATATATGATAACAATAATAAAATTATTACATAATTATAACAATTTTATATAAATTTTATTATTTATATGGAAATACCATTATCTATATCCCATCGATTGTAAAATGGAATCGTTGCTCATTATGTCTATGAACTCCAACCTCCATGAATGATGTAATACATTTATCATAATCACATTATATGGATTTTTTCATAATATAAATTAATAAATAAATAATAGATTTAAACATTTATGATGGTTATTTAATTATAGTTTCTTATTTTATTAAATATATTAACAATAAATGTCCTCTGTAATGTATTACCTCCCAAAAAGATCATACCAAAGCACATTGTTTGTAATAACATTTATCCATTATGTTTCAAATTTCTTATTAAAATAACTCTTTTGAAAATTTATTTATCAATTTATGAAAATCATTTCTAATCGATAAATATTCCTTAAATCATATATTATCACTATAAAATAACTTGTTATTATAGAATTTATGGTCATAACATGTTCTAATTTTTTGATGTTTTTTCATAGAAATAATAATTTTAATGATGTTCATCTTGTGAATGAATAAAAATTCATAAATACCATTAATTATATGTATTATATATTAATTTAAATATTTTTTTTTATAAATTTTCAATTTGAATATTCAAAATTATATTGACAAAAGCATAAAATTCAATTTTTATATAATAATCATCAAAAAATGGAATGTGGATAATGATTTATCCAAAAAATCATTATAAATTCATTATAAGGGTTGGTTTACCATTAATTTATGTAAAATTATATATGATTTTATCATTTAAAATTTTGTTAATGGTGAATCCATTCATAAGACTCATAAACAAGAATCCCCATGATGAACCAATAATAGTAAAAAGAAAGATTATTTTCAGAATGGTAATTTTAAAATAAAAACAAAATATATATGGTTTAAAGAATTATAGTTGGAAAGAATAAATTAAAGAAGTTTTTTATATAGTTTTTATTCATATGAATAATAAATAGAAAATTATTATACTTTGAAATTATAATGTGTCTCGCTAATAGGATGTTGGACGAAAATTTTATTGGTATTATTTTCAATACTGGGAGACAAGTTTTTTAAAAAAAATTATTAATTTTACACGGAATTGCATTGATTCATTACCAAATGAAAGTATTAAAATATATTTTGTAACATCCCTGGAACATAAGCCACTATACTAGGACCCCTAACCGAGTCATCACATGACTCATGTGTGCCTCCTCATACCCAAGATGTTGTCAACTAGCGGTGAGGGTCTAATGAGACACGTTGGGAGACTATAACCTCTTTACCAGTGTAAGAAACAGAAGAAAAAAAATATAAATAATGGAATCAGTATGAAAAACCAATGAACATGAATAACCATTAATTTCCCAAAATGGGGTACAAACACATGAAATACAGAAATGTCATGTCATACTAGTAGTGTGAAGTGATAGAAACACAAAATAAAACAAACAGCCTAAAACACAAAATGAGTTTGATTCAATGTCTGAATCCTTCACCATGTACATCCCGATCCAACTCGTAATTTAGTATTGGGAATTTTCCATTGTCCAGACCTGCAACCAAGAGATCATCTTGAGTACCTAATGACAGCCAGAGCAGGGTGTGACTACAATACTCAGTAGGCCACCACCAACAGTGTCTAAAAAATATCCAGTCTAATATATAGTGATAATAAGTGCAAACTAAATGGTAACTAAACTAGGGATAGTTCAGGATCCATAATTTATCAAATTTCATTTCATTCGTGAATATCATTTATCCAAATTCCCATTATTATTCAAATGTCATTACTTAATCCATTTTGATCACAGGTTTCATGGGTTATGCTTTATTATTATCTACACAAGGGTATAAGGAAATCAATGAAAAATCATAGGGAATATAAATCTTGTCCCTATGTCACTAATGATACACATATCACACAACACATTTTCCTCATCTTTATGCCTTAGTATGGGTTGAATGCAATAGCTAGAAAAATAGAGCCCAAGTCCCCTTCCCCAACCCGTGCATTTTGTGGTGGAGTTTAGCGCCTCGGTCTGACTCAACCCATGGATGTAGAACCTCAAGTAAAAACTAACAGTACCAAGAGATATTCACATGCTTATTTATCTACCACCATAACCATACCATAACACAATATAACATAACCAACCACACTGGAAATCATCATTCACAATGAATAAAAAACAACATCGAAATTATTACTATGCCATAACCCTTTATCAATTTTTTTAATAACCTTTAATAGTCATTCAGCTATTTCCACATTCTCTATCCTTAACCCTTTATGTTTATTCAAAAACCCTTGTGCCTTAGTCATTATTCTATAATGTCATTTATTTATCTCATTTATCCCATTTATCATTTTAAGTACATTTATCAAGTATTAACTCTTTCCATATTTATAAATTACCTTGTGAAACACTTTACATGATCTCAATTCTCAAGACATTTATAATTTAACGTTCACATATTTTCATTTGTAAAAATCATGTTTGGGATTTCAACATAAATCATATACCATTCGACAAAATCCCATTTAACCAAATTAAACCATTTATTATGTCATGTCAAACAACCCCATAAGCCATTACTAGACTGAGGAAACACGGGGAAATTCAATATTCAATCCATCTAACCATACTAACATGTTCAACATGTTCTCTACGTCGTTCAGCCTCAATTCCACATGTGAACTTATCATTTTCTAGGTTTGGAAAGGTCGGAACACCACATGGGTCGACCCAAATTGGTCAAATCAACCTCGATGGTTCCCACAGGGATTTTGGGGGTTTCATATCATTATTTAGATGATAATTATACCCCAATACTACATTATTCATCTATAAACACAATATTAGGATGACAGTACACATACTCATGTGCTCAAATCAATATAAAAACTACTGGATATAACATGTAGACTACCTACATCGAATCTGTTGATGAACTCAATCTTAATCATGGCCTTACATCTAGATTCAATAACCCATTGTATCCAAAAACTAGGATCCACCAGAAAATTGGGTTTTAGGGTCTTAGATGAAGATATAATAAACCAAAACCCCTAATCCAAAAAAGAGAACCGAGTTTGTCATTATACATACTCGGGGCTTCTATATGCAACTAACATCACAAAAAACATCGATGAAGTAATGGAGAACATCATATTGGAATCTTGGTAATCAATGTTTGTCATTATGGTTTCATGGGGTAAAATGGAAGAGAAATTTGAGTTGGGATAGAAAATATCGAGGTGGAATTTTTGTAAATATTCCAATGTTTTTAAGCCACACGGCTTACCCATACTGTTTTCAAAACTGTATGCAAACCGTATGGAAGATGATGCAAAAAAATCACCCCATTCACACTAAATCTTGGGAATCCGACACAATTTTCTTAACTGTGCGCCAATAATGTGTAAGCCCTTGTCAATGACGGAAAGGTCCACACATGGATTGCACTAACTATACAAAAACCATGAAAATTTCCCAAGAAATCCCTTTTCTTACTCTATTCTTGTATCGATCCCCCAGAACACCCCTGAGACTCCTCATGAACTCAGGAGACAATTATTTGACCAAAATAAGTGGATTAAACTGAAACATAAACTGGAACATATTTTAAGATAAATCAGAATCGTACAACATCCCAGCATTATAATAGCTCTTCCTCGAGCCTCCCTTACGAGCATCACTAATCATTCATTAGAAGGGATCATAAAAAACGATCTATCCGATCAAATACCACCTTCTATGTTTTTGGATACACAACAAAAGGCCACCAAACACAGATCAAGGGAACATGCTTTCCCCTCAATACTTATTTACCACAACCCACAACACAATCCCGAAAACTCTTCAAGGATGCATCCACTTAATCCAATTCCACCATGGGAACATCATGGGGGTATACTTAAGTGAAAACACCAAACTCACCACACATGGAAATTTAGAACACAACATTACTTCATCAGAGAGGAACCAATTGGCACCCCATCATCCCGATCCTTTGTACGAATCCTAACCCATAATCACATGGTATAATTTTCCAATATTACCTAAACTCTAACTGTGACCATATCTGATATCACCTGATGGAAAACACATGATAATTTCAACCACATTTTAGGAAAATTAACTCCGCAACTATTCATCCAATACACAATGAATGACTCTTGGTTTCTAGACTAACTAAACATGTGCCAAAGTTCCCTATTAGGGCTAACTCACTCGAACAATGACTAGACATGTCATTCCAACCCGAATCTCAGGTCAGGCGGTCAACCAACCATTTATCATGTTTGGTTCTCTCCACCCTCTTTGGTTACATGGAACATCCACATTCAATGAAATACCACTCAAATGTCAGCCCAAATTCTACATCACATCTCATGATTCAACTAACTACACCACAACATCCATAGGAGCATTACCCTACCTTTGAATCCTGATGCGCTATCTAATCCATTTAAATGGATATTACATCCTTATCCTCTTGAGGACTATGATCAACTGAACCTCACTCATATACACTTCATTACTATGAAGTTACTCACCGCAACAACTTTAACGTGGTATTGGGTCACTCTCTCCACACACATTCAGGTTTACCATCTCAGGTCAAACCACAGCTAACTAGGTTGTCCCAGATCACCCACCTCCACTAATGGTATGATATCCCCTTATAACCTCTCTAGGGTTCATACAAACTTGAAGCATATCATTATCATCCAACACAACCATTGTGGTCACTCCTGGAATTCTGGTATAATTCCATAATAAGAGCATTACATCCCTTTAGACTATCTTCATGATTCACTCTCAGCCTCACACCTCATCACATGGATATGGTTCGCTCAACATCAAGATGTTCTAAAACAAAAAAAAGCTAAAAATACTCCGGAATAACCCAAATCATTAATTAATTTATTTGGGCCCAACTTCACTTTCTATAACATGTTGTCATATTTGACCACACCCTCATACGACTCATCATAGTCCTCACATGCTTCACATGGAACCACCTTGATCTCAAGCCAACACATTGATCCTCATAAACCACGTTCAAGTCCCACATGCCTCTCTTAGAGGCCTGATATGCACCTCACAGGTTCCTTATTGGATCCCGGTGCCACTACATTGACTCGTTGCTCTCCTCTCAAAATCTATATCTGACTCATCACTCCCCACCATATGAGGGTCGATACCATTTTTCACCATGAGGGATTCCAACCACCAAATCTTATACCTGTTCACAAACTGAACCCTAGACCCATACTTGTGTACCTATAATTTTCTCAATCCAAGAAAACAAACTTCTCCCAGTTCCCATTCTCAGCTTCCATGAACAACACCCATGACATTTATTGACATTCAACCCAACCCGGGGACCTCACACCAAGCCATTCACGGTTAAAATTCTATCATCAAGCTCCAATTATATTGTTTCCCTGAGTACAACTTCATAATGTACCACATCCAACCAAACACATTCATTTCACTTTGTGTGATCCAGAGATTCTCAACATACCCGGGATGATGTAATGATGTTGGGAATGTTTGTCACTGGATGAGGTACACTAATAAGTTGTCGAATAACACCCACACTAACTTATCCATTTTTTGTTTTGAACTATGTTTCACTATGACCTTCCATGGGTTTCAGGATTCCTTGTCTAATGCACTCATCAAAATTTTACCAACACTGATTGTGTGTGATTGCCAACAAATTTTAAAAATAAATCAACAAAAAATTCACCTAACAGTCATAAACCATTATTTCACATGGCACTATATCCCCAACATCGGTCGAGCTCTTTTTATTCATCCCAACCAAAAAAACACAGAGCATGTTAGTCTATCATGACATTGAAACCAATGATTTCTCACAAAACAACCTTAACTTATGTATATCCCATCGCCTACATTCTTACCTAACCATGTATTTTGTTTAATTACCCTCATCAGCCCCGAAGAGTTGAATGGGGTGTGGCGACGACGTATGAGTATGCAGGTCGTGATGACGAAGGTCTCATGGGAATGAACCATGGAATGACTGTGATTCAATGATTGGTTGAGCATAATATTGTGGTGCCGTCAGTTGATGCTTTTTCTAGAACAACGTTCTCGAAGGCTTCATTCGCAACTCAGAGCGATGTATCTACTTGGCTGGCAGCTTTAGGTGCATTAGAGGGCGAGCAATGTGTTGCTACAAGGCTAGATGGGGAAGTCTCGTTGGATGCTGGAGCTGAGGCCTCTTTACAGAAGACTTAATCTGCTGTTTATATTGATACAGGAGTTGTCGGAGAAGATAATGCAGGTCAAATGAAGACGAAATTTGGTACCGTAGTAGGGCTAGAGAACCGGAAGCAGTTGAGGCATGTCCCTGGTGAAGGGATTTCTATGAATCGATCATTTTCTTCCTTAAAAAGTGTATCTAACTCTTATATCCGAAAAAAGGGGAACATTTCTCACATCAAAGAGGATCCTGATGCAATTTCTGAGTGGCATAAAATGGGTGAGTTCTCGATTATTTCTTGATTATTTCTACCTAAAGGCTCTCAGCCCTTAAAAATTGATGAACTGAAGAAGTGTATTTCATCGATTTGGGGATTTTCATCATAGAAATGTGTCTCACATGGAAGGGGATATTTCCATATCCTCTTCCCCACAGAATAAACAAATTTCCGAGCATGGAGTTTTGGTTCCATTGTTCTCAAAATAGGGATTTTTCCACTTCGTGTATGGGATAAAAAATTCAATCCTTTTGAGGATAGTATCCCCACCACACAAACATCGGTAAGAGTGTATGGGTTGAATTAGAAACTTTCACACCGAAACATTTTATATGATATTGCTCTATCAATTTTCATTCCTATCAAAATTGACAAAGAAACATAAGTGGCTCGATTTGGGCACTACACCCAGTTTTTTGTTGAGGTTGAATTGGGATCAACCCTGGTAGATAAGGTTATGCTTGCAACTGATGATAACATTATTGAATTTAAGATCATTTATGAAACAATTCTAAAATTTTACAATGACTGTAACATTATAGGTCATGACTTGTATACATGTAGGCGCTCAAAAGTTTTCACCTCTCTCTCTTCACGTGGACATGAGATGAAAAACTATCCTAAAAAAGAATAAAAGACCACATGTTCGGAAGCCTAACTGTAAGGGTGAGGATGGTCCTGCATTTTTGGTGATATGAAAAAAGTGCAGGGGGCTATTCTTGAGGATTTTGACAATCCTTCAGCTGATGAGAAGGGTGATCGGTCATGTACCACACCTAATATTTATGCCTCTACTTCTGAGAATAAGTCAGTGTCTTGGGCTGACATCTTTTTTGAAGAGGCGAATTTTCATATTTTTGATACTATCAATCAAGGAGAATGTATTGAGCTACATAAAATTCAAAGGGCAGACCAAGAGACTAAAAATTATATTCAGGAAGAAGTTGAGAATCAACATAATGATAGGATGGTTGCATCAAGTGTTGAAAATGGTAAGCAAATTTTAGAATCTGACTCTCCAGTCATTTATAAACCTTTTCATGCTTCTTCAAAACCCGTTGTGGATAATGAAGGCTTTCAACTTGTTTCTTACAAGAGGGAAAAATCTACAGTTGTGAAAGATACAGGTAAGAACAATCCTTCCATTGGTAAACATATTGACGATGCCACTAAGATGTAGGATACCACAAAGGGATCTCCTGAGGAGACTTAGGAGATCCTCACCCTAACTACTACAACAAAGGGAGATGCTTCTCCTGACAAAGGTAAAGAGCAATATAACAGCTCTGATTCTGACAGAACAAATTATGAGACACTTTTAGAAAAACATCAAGCCCTTTATTCGTGTCAAGGAAGGTCAAGAGGTTAGGGTAGGGGTCTCGGAAGAGACGATTGGAATGAAATTCAAGCAGAATTGAGAAATCTATGAGCTAGAATGATGAAAAAGATAGGTAAATAGTCTTCCACCTTGGGCTTTGAATTGTATCTTGTACTCTTTTTGTTAATATCTTTTTATTACATTCTAATAAAAGCGGTACATCCTCCACCTTCTACCTAAAAATATTTTCATCTATGGGACAACTTCACATGCGGTGTCCCCATAGAGAGAAAGAATGTAACCAAACTTCATATAACCTTGTCTCTTCCACTCGAAATTCTCTTCATGTCCTACGTTAATCATCATCCAAGCAGGTGAGTCAAGAATCCATGTTATAAAACCCTCCGTAACAATACTTACCTCTTATCACAAGTGCTAAGGTTCCCTTATGAATGGACCAGGGAAAAACAATACCATTTACTAAACTCAGTGGTACTCGGCATGCATTGACACCACCTCAGAAGTATTTCTTAGGATAATATTCCATGATATCTACGTCATTAGTCTAATCTTCCACGTGGTCACCCTTGATTTATGAGACTATCTATGAGTAAAAACAACTCATGTGGCACCACCTTCCATCAACCGTCCCAGTTATCCTTCTAGGCCAACCGAGCACCCTGAAAAACTCTATGTCCCACTATCAAAGTCCAAAACATCTACACATGTAACACTCAACAAAAATAACTAGAATCCTTGTATGACCACTCTCATATACCACCCTAATGGTTTAATGATACCAACCCCCTAGACTAGACTCACAACCATGAAAATTAATTGTCCCTCATTCCAACTATACATATCATATAATGAACGAGGTAGTGCTTGTGCCTGGAACTCCCACACCAGTTTGGATGCACACTGTGCGTAGCGCACCAAAAACCCATTTGCTCTAGGTTATATAACAATATGTAGACATTCATAGACACCGTGAGAAAAACAACCTCACAATTTTTCAAGACACAACTCCCAATGTCTATAGTCATAAGGTCAGCAATACCCAGGCACCATCCAAAAGGTCCAATATTCCCTCCATATGGTCCCGAACTATGTGTGTTTTTTCACTCACATTACCGAACAAAACATCGAAACTGAAATGCCACAACCCTACCAAGGGTTCCCTAAACACACCACCTGGGCCACATCAATACTATAAAGGTCTCACGATCCATGCTCAATGTATCAATATATAGTACTCTCATTACCCCAACCTACACAAACAAGGGTCCAACCGACAACACAAGGGATTCCCACCATTGAACCAAATTACTCTCATTGTAATACCCAACGCATCAATGAATGACTAGCTGGATTTTTTCACATATGAAAAATATCTCAACCTAGTGACCTTAAACAAACCATTCAATCGTATTGTCCCCCAACAGTCATCAACCCACATAGAACACTACCCTCTACCATACCCCCCATAGGGTCATGGTCAACATGGGGTAACCAATTAATTTAATATAAATACATTCAACCACACATCATCAGACAAATTATTCTTTTATAATAAGATCCTTTCCTCTTAGGCACATTTCCCAATTGAAAACATGTTAAAATCATTATTTTAACTCATTCACACCTTTTATTTGAAAAAACTCATTAAATATTTTACCATCATTATGCAACCATTTTTCTTCTAGACACCAATACAGCCATTATAATTTATCACAAACCAAAATATTAACCCAGTCACTACCTTTCTTTATAAATATTTGTTAACTACTCATTTGTGTTTTGTTCATTTAACCACATGAATTACCATTATTTGAATAATTTTATTCATATTTATCTAGGAAATAACAATATTTCTAATCGTTGTGCACCGCACACCAATCATGTGTGTGTGTGCCTATAATGAAGCATGTCAGATGTATCCTTGGTTCCCTAAAAGGATGCATGAATGCACAACCCCATGCCATTCTGGGAATGAGAAAAATATTATAAATCAATAGAGTAATAGAAGACATGCATCACAAAATGTTGAAATATCATTCAATGTTAACAACATACTTCATGAACAATAATTCACACCATGTGTGACTTGGTTTTTCCCTCATACACGAGTTAGTAATGCCCATGTGTGAGCTCATTACCAAGGCCCGATAAATCCTAATCTCATGCCTACCATCCCCAAATCGTATAAAATAGAAAATAACCTCATTTTGATATGTCTTTGAAATTTCCTAACCTCGATGCCACTAAACATGTGCCCCGAGATGATTCAGCACATCACCTCAAGCATGCCTCCCCATACCTCAAAGGATGCTAACTAGAATCGAGGCTCTAATGAGTCATGTGGAGAGACTATCCCTCTTTACTAGAGTTATACAAATCAAGAAAAAAATATAAATAAATGATTCAATATGAATAACCAATGAGTATGAAAAACCTAATGTTAGCCCAAACATGGTACAAACACAAATCAAATACAACAATTTCATGTCGTACTAGTAGAGCAAAGAGAAAGACACCCACAATAAAAAATGAACAAAAACACTAAATGGATCCGACTCTTTGTTGGGATTCTTCTCCATTTATATACCGAGCCAACTAAGAATATTATTGTAGGGCTCCTGTTATTGTCCAGACAAGCATCCAATAGATCTACTCGGGTACCCAATGGAAACCCGAGTATGGTGTGAGTACAATACTCAGTAGTCCACCACCAAATGTGTCTACAAAATATTTTGTCTAATATATTGTGCATGCATGTAAAAATTAAATGGTATGTAAACAAGGGGTAGTTCAGGTTCCATAAGTTAACAATGTTCACTTCATTAATGAATATCATTTATCCCAATTCCAATTATAATGTCAACTTAATTACTTAATTAATTTTTTTCACATGTTCCTTGGTTTAGACATAATTATTATCTACAAAAGTTTATGATGCAATGAATCACAAAAAATAGGGAAAATAAATCATGTCCATATCTCACTAGGGATAAAAAAATAACATTAACACATTATCATCACCTTGAAGACTCTGTCGGAGTGGAATGAAAACATTAGAGGAATAGATCCTATGTCCCCTTACCTAACCCATGCATTTATGGGTGGCGTTTAGAGTCTCTCCCTAACTCGACCCGTGGGTGTAGAACACAAGTCAACACCACACTCTACCATTCCTTGTTCACATGGTTATTTATCAATCCCCACAAACATACCATAACACAATATAACATAACCAACACCACAGGAAATCATCATTCACAATGAGTAACAATCAACATGGGAATTAATATTATACCATAACCCGTTAAAACATTTTCCAATTACATTTAATAGTAATTTATCAAAATCCCCTTTCTCCGAACATAATCCTATATGTTAATTCAACAAACCCTATGCTTTAGTCAATATCCAACAATGGCCCTAATTTAACCCATCTAGCCCATCTATCATTTTATGTAAATTTCTCATCAATTAACTCATTTCATACTTATCTATCTGATCATGAAACATTTTACATGTTCTCAATTCCCAAGTCATTTCCAATTTTACATGCGTATAATTTCATATGTACAAGTCCTATTTAGAATTTCAACATAAATCATATATCATTCAACACAATCCCATTTAACCTAACTAACCCATTTACTAAGTCATTCCAAACATCCCCTTAAGCCATTAATGAACATAGTAAATTAATCCACATTCCATATTCAATCCCACTAACCATACTAACATGTTCCACATGGGTTCTATGTCATTACGCATCAATTTCAAAAGAGACCTTGTTAATTTCTATGTTCACAATGTCGGCACACCGCATGGGTGGCCCCAAATTGATCAAATAATCATCAACACATTTCATAAGGATCGTGATGGTTTTAAATCATTATTTAGACTATCAATATATGAAAATTTTACAAAATACATATTGAAACAGAACCTGAGGAAGAAAGAACACCAACTCATATGCACAAATCTTCATAAAAAACTATGGGAAATAACATATAGACCACCTACCTCAAATCTATTGAGGAACAAACTCTCAATCATGGTTTTAGATTTGGATTCATGCACACCATGAACCCCCAACCCAGGTTCTACCGAAATAAGAGGGGTATATGGTTTCAAAACAAGATGATAGAAATCAAAATCTCTAATCTGAAAAAGAGAATCAAAAGAATTGTTAGATTTATTCGGGGTTGTGATCTAAAAAACGACACTCCAAACAGCCACAAATCTAAGGAGAACCACATTTTGAATGCCTATTTCATCTAATTTTGACATTAGGTTTGCGCGGGTAAATGGAGGAGAAACCCAAGCAGGGTTTTAACATCTTAGAGTGTCATTTTAGTGAATTTTTCAATGTTTTTGAGCTGCATAGTTTACCAGCATGATGTGCCAAACCATGCGCAAACTAGGAATATACAACTACCTAAAAATCAACCCATTTTCACAGTTTCATGGGAATCTTACATGTTTTTCTTAACCATTCGCCATCTGTCTGTAATACCCTATCCATGGCCACATGGTTCACGCACATTTTTTCAAATTGTGTGCAAACAATGCTATATTTCATGGAACTCCTTTTGCTTTCTTTTCTCATGTCTCGAACCCACAGAACACCCCCAAGCCTTCTCATGAACTCAAGAGACAATTATTTTACCAGAAGAAGGGGCTTCAACTGAATCATAAACTAGAACATTTTTATAAGAAAAAGGGATCTTACATATTTTCCATATAAATCACGGGTCTATAAATCCATGTCGTGTTCATTATTTACGTATTTTTTTTATTATTAATAATCATGATAAGGATTTTTTCATATAAAACTAATATAATAATGAAATATTTCATATTATTGAGAAATATTAATTTATATATATATTATTACTCTAGTTATACTAATTCTATTTCTTTCTATCAGGTTCTTACATTTAAACGTTCATAATTGTAATGGTGCAGATGCTTTGAATGTTATTTTTGAAATCCCATTTTTATTTAAGGACTAATTATGTAAAAATTATTAATAGATGGAATAATGTATTAATCATCCATTAAAGACAGTGAATGTTGTTATAATCATTTTATTCTGGGTTTTAAACTTCTTTTCAACATCTCACATCCCTTTAGATTAAATATCTACTAAAATGTAACTTTTTGGAGGATCCAGCAATATCACCTCTTCTGAGTCATAAATCATTATATTCCCCAACCATGTTGTTATCATTAATATTATCTATATATAAATTATTATTTAATTTTATCATTAGAAATATATTATCATCATTAAAATATTTTTTTATTGGATATTACAAAAAAATATTTACATTTTATTTATCACTATCCTTATAATGTGGGATATAATTATTTTTTAACGTTCTCAAAAGGAATACATTTAGAATAAAAAATAAAAATGAATTTTTGTTATCAATAAATTCTTATAAATCATCGTATTTTAGAGAAAAAATTATTCCTACTATTATATGGATATTATATTTTGAAAAAAAACATTAATAAAAAGGCATTTATTCAAATTTTTAAATAAACATCAGAATATTCTAATGGGGGTTTTTTATCTCATTAAACATAATTATATGGTTATTATTTTTTATTTTAATATTATATAATTACATTATATACATTCATTCTCTTGATGGGTTATGATGATGTTATTACATTTACTAACTTTTGGAAATATTGGCATCCCATATTCTAGTTTTTTTATTTTGGTGTTTATTGATTTCTAAGGTATAATGATTATATATTATACTATTTTTTTAATCTATTCATATAATGAACTCATTGTAATGTTTTAGTGATGGGTGGAGTATGATATAATATATCCCCTCAATCAATTAATATGTTTTATTAAAAAATCTTGCTTGGATATGTGGTGTATTAAATCCCACATATTTATGATGTCTTCATTGATTCATTATTGTTATATATGATTTCATGAAATGAGGAATTGAAGGTTTGATTATGAAATATATAATAATATATTCTACCACCATAGAATCAATTATTATTTTTAAAGTGATTTATTATGTGTTTATGTTATTCATGAGTAAAATTCACACTAATGTTACTCGTTATGTAACAATATGTTATCAGGAAATATTATCACTAAATTTCTGAAATTATAATTATTATATGGTTGAAAATATTATTTGGAATTAGATATCACGATTAATATATTTCAATTATCCTTTTTATGATAAATTGAATTAAATATGGTATGTTTATGAGGAAATCTTGTGTGGAGTGTATTTAGGGTGATGTTAAATTCATATTCTAGAATAAAAAATGATTGATATAATTTGATTAATTATCACTACAAAAGAAATATATTGGATTCTTTTAGTTTAAGTATTATCCAAATTATTTAATATAATAAAAAAAATTCATTGGTATGATATTAAAACAATGTTTGGTTTTAATATTTAAATTGGCTATTGTTAAAATAGGATAAAAATTGTCAGTATTAAGGAAAGTACATGAATAAAATGTATTCAGCACAAGATCGTGGGGTTTAGGTCTCAAACTATAATAAAATACCACATAATGATTCATGTAAAATCTTAATTTCAATTAATTAACTTTAAAATTCACTATAACTGACTAGGTCTAAATACATTGTTATCTTATTTTTTTATATGAAATAAAAAGTATCTAATGGGGATATAAAATTATAATTCAATACACACAAATACAAGCTTGTTGAAATATTCAATAAGGACTTTACCTGGATATGTGTTATTAACCAAGGATGAACAATGTTATTCTTCCATTCCCTCTAACATAATGCACATTGAGGAATCCCTTATTTTTCTATGGAATAATTTTTCATATTTGATGATTTAGTACAAAAAATTGTATTAATTTATTTAATAAATATATAGGTAGAATTTTTGAAAAAAGCCTAAAAATATTGAATTATTTTTTTATTATGTTAGTGAAAATATTTGTCACATTTCAAAAATAATATTTTCAGCCACTGCTAATATTTTATAAAAAAACAACATTATATATTCTTTTTGTGTAATAGTTAATTTCTTTATGAAATCATATCATTTTGTGTTTCATAAAAAGATTTATATTGAATTATGTTACGTAAAAAGTAAAATTTTAAAGAACCAAATTAAATTATTGATGAATTTTTATTTGTTTATAAAATAATTATAATGATCAATGTGATCTATTGATTATATGGTTTTTATGTGTTTATGTATTTTAGATATTATATGTGGATATTGTAAAATTATGATGATGTTTTTTAGTAAGATTTCAATTATGTATATGTTTTATTATTTAGGATGAAATTGTCTAATTTCTCCTATTTAATTTTCATTTTACATTAGAATAGAGAATCAACAAAGGTATGGGGACCCTTAAGAATCACCGGAGTCATTGAAATTTAGTAATTTTTAGTATTAATTTGAATATCAAAATATTAATAAATATTTTAAAACGGGGATTGATATTTTATAACGCTCTTATATAAATTTCCTAAAGGGGTTTAATTGGTTTTTTGAAATTCATAGGCAGTCATCAAATATCATATGAGGTGTAAAAATGAAAAGTTTGGTAACAACAGATGAAAGATAATATTCACATAACTATTATAGAAACATCATACATGGTGTTTTTCAAAGGCCATTTCCATAGAAGATTTTTTTTATGTTAAATTAATATTCTAATTCATCTATCAGATCATAATTTTAGTAATTATATGATTTTTAGAAAATTTTAATATATATCATTATATTAATTTTTCCTCTATAAAAACCATTAATTTTCTATGACCTAATGATAATTTCATAGAGTGAAATTTCTCGTAATTTAAAATGGAATACCTAAAATTCATTATCATGGATAATGTTGGTGATATTTTTTGAATGTTTTGACCATATCAAAAATTATATATTTATTAAGATATCAATGTACCCAAATTAAAATTGGTTTAATGATTTTTATATCTATTTTATTGTATTGAGATTATAAAATAAAAATATATATTGATTATGTATGATTATTATAGGTTATCATGAATCAATACTTTTGAATATAATACAATATAAGACTTTAAAAAATTCATATCGAAGAAATGTTAGGAATGAAGGGATGATTGATAGGTGATTATTCATGAATTAAAAATACATGTTAATGAATACAAAACTATTTCTTATAATCTATATTCATTACTAAAAGGGGAAAGAAGACTGAGGTATATACACATGCTCTCATGCGCAATAAAATTATTAAAACTAGTACCTCGCCCATGCATACGGACGATGCTATAATTCAAATCTAATTTTCGAAATTGTCTTTATAGTTCAATTATTTCATAGTGAAAATAACATAAAATATGATAAACTTATTGCTTTAGTGATAGATAATAATGAAAATAAATGAAAAATAAGAACATGTATTCAAAAATATATGTGAAAATGAAAGAAAAGGAAATAACATGATGTATAAATATACAAAAAAAACATGACGTATCATTTAGAATTCGATGTGGTGTCTTTAAAAGTTATTGTAGTAGGAAGTTCATTTTTTTAATATGTCATCATCATGCGTAAAGGTCGCATTATGATTGGAGAGGAGGATGAAATTGTAAGGAAAAAAAGAAAAAAATAAATGATTGAAAGATGAAAATGAAGTGATGAATGGTGTCCTTAGAACAATGTAGGATGAGTGGTGGAGTTAGAGGAAGTGGTGTAAGAGGAGGAAAAGGTAAAGGTAGAGGAAAATTTAATGGCTAATGTAGAAGAGGAGTTGGGGGCTCATGGGGAAGATACAGATAGGGAGGGGGGTTATTGGTATAAAAGTCAATTCATAAAGAGGTTACTGACCACCTGGAAAACATCTAGTTTCATATAGAAGACATATCAAGATAGAAACAAAATGTCATAAAGTAAATAGAATCATCTTAAAAAATGAAAATAAAGTAATCTACCCATATTTCACAGAAAAAAACTTTTGAACTAATTATTATGAATCAACATTCTATGGACTAAACCCCAACTGGACTAACCTACAACACTAACATGAAAAATTACTACAGTAATGACTCCATTAAACCAAGAATATTCTACTTGTTACCTTTTAGTAAGATAAATCAATTGAAATGCATTTTTCAAATCCATTGTAATGAATACTTCATGACTCTTCTATTGAGTTTTTTACCTCGCACAAACCATCAAAAGAAGCAATATAAATTTAATATAATGAATTAAATTAGCATAGAAAGGTAGTATCGATGTAGTGGTCACTACAATACACTTCATTCTATTATTTGAATCAACGACTCTTGGTATGACCCTTCATAAAAAGAAGCGATAAAAAAACATTTGTATTATAAAATAATAGCATTAAAAATAAAATGTTTATATTTATAGAAAATCACTTTTAACAAATCAATCCCACAAATGATATTACTTCCCTCAAGTAAAATGAAAAAAATATTTTTTTATTTTAAAATAATATTAATTAAAAATACTAAATTTGGATTTGAGTTTTTAAATGAAGATTCAATGTATGAGAAATGTAGAAATCACTTGTACTTCCTTATATTTTTATTAGTTAAACTTCTATACTGTGAGGTAGAAAAATGGATTTCCTTTATTTTTTTTTATATTAAGGCTCTTATTTCCTCGACAGTCACCATACTAGCTCGAGATACTTGTGCGTAATTGATAATTTTTTTAGCGGTATCTCCTAATTTCCTTACCCACTATCTGAGGGTAGGCTGGTTTAGAATTCTGATATGCCTCTTCATCAGAAGAAACCTACTGCAAGAGCACATATGGGATTCCATGGTATATCAAATGCAGTCGATATTGGCATCTTGTTGAAGTAAAATCCTTGAAAAGTAAACATGGTTTGCATTATGAAAAAAAATATTTAATGTAGTAAATGTAAATAAGAACTGAATAAATGTAAATAGATAAAACAATATAGAGATGTGAAATAATATTAGCATATTATGAACATGGTTTCATACCATTGGTTAAACTGGATGCAATGATACATTATTAAATCCACTTATGTAGAAATTCACATTATAATAGACACGTTTGATGGAATAAATTGATGAAATAAGAAATTACTACTTACTATAATCTTTCCAAGGTTTTCCTGGTAAAAGTCAAGATAAATTGGAAAGAGAATGTGAAAAATTGAAAACACCATATACAAATAAGAAAATTATGACATGTAATAAAATGAATTTTGTTAAATTTAATGGCATCACACATGTATTTAGAGGAAGAACAAATTAGTATACAACATAGTAAATGTGCAAGTTCAAATTTCATCACATTAGTATACTGCATACTGAAATACCATTGATCACAATCACCATATTTTCTAGTTATGTTCCTTTTCTTCATCAACATGACTGCTCCACAAGTTAGCTATGTAAAGGACTCCATGGAATCACATGACAATATAGAATTTAGAATCAAATTGCTCTGTGGATTTAACTATTTTCTCATAAATCGGCACCCCATCAAACATCAGTGCTGAAAGTAGATTGTCGTGTACTGTTTCATGCAACTTATTTTTCAAATTTATTCCTCTACTTCTTCCTCTTCTTTCATAGTGTCTTGGATATGCCATATAAAAGAGTAATCACCAATATAAAACAACTTATAACTTGAAACCAATGATTACCTATAAGCTGGGAAATGATAACAAACACCCCCATACAACTAATATGCAATTAAAAACACAATGTTTTAACTACCAGTTTACCTATATTTTGAATTCATTAGATTTTATAACATTGGGGTGTGTTTTTTAGAATAAGGTTATTTTTGTTTTCATGCAGTATTTTTTTCACACAAGTACCTATACTGAATAAAAAATGTAAGTGAAAGAGTGTTTGTAAATTTTTCTATTTTCTGGAAACTAATATCAAAAAAACCCATGCAGCTAATCTACAACAAAACAGTATATTTAAAAAGTTAGTTTTACCTATATTTTTCATTGATTTGATTTTATAACATTGGGGTGGGTTTTTAAACATTCAGATCTATTTAGTAGCATGTGCTAAGTTTTCACAGAAGTACCGAAAAATAATAAAAAAAACTAAGTGAAATAATGTTGTAAAATATTCTTATATACTGAAAACTGTTAAATTGCAAGCTAAGAAGGATATTAATAGGAAGGTTGAGGTGGTTGATGGATTTGACCAGGGCTAGACCTTTCATTCACGCTCTATGACATCTGTTGAGAATACTAACTCAAAAAATATATCGTCGGTCCAGGTGGTTTTTTTACAGGATAAAGGGAACTCCAATGAGACCTTGTATATAGATCATGTTTTCCATGATATTGGTATAACTAGTGTTGCTGATATGGAAGTTGTGAACGAAACTGACCCTAAGAATACTGGGAATGGATCAACATCTCTAAGGACTTCACAGAATGAAAGCCTAAATTAATATTTATTTTGTTGAATATAATAAAATCATAAAATACTGGTAAATTATATAACTCTAAAAGTGTACTCGATATATGCAGGCAATTAATTTTTGTATAGTGAACCTTATAAAAAGTTGGATATGAAATACATATACCAAACTAAACAACCATGAAACAAAAAATATGGAATAAAATATGGATATACCCGAATGTATGTTACTGTATAGAACCAAAACTCATTGTTATTTCTTATTATAAAAAATGTATACATAGTAAAAAATAAATTCAAATTGTTGGAAGATTCCATAAAAAAACTGAAACACATAACATGATGATTTTGAATCATTAAAAATCAAGCAGTCGGTGAATGATGCACCTTTATAGCTGCCCCATGCACATCCCTTGAGTCTCTGCATGTGGTCACATCAGATTCTCTCTCATCTCTCTAATATTCTCATATGATTAATTATGCTATTATCAGCCTTAAACGGGACTAAAATTCATAAACCCTCCAAATTTTGTGTAACAAAAAAAAATAGTGATGATGGATGTGATAATGTGGTGACATATGAAGGTTAAAACTAATGAAAACGACTTTTATAACAATTTAATCATCTCATGAACATGAAAGATTATTAATGGAATTTTTCATCATGGATTCTTCTACCATTGTACCACACAGAAATGATGATGTTTACATTTATCTACAATAAGATGGTTAGAAAACTGAATAAGAATGAACAGTTAATTCAAATTGCAAAATTCATTCCAGTTTCCTTGTTTGGATCAAAAACATAGCGTGTTACCATTGTTTGAGGAAAAATTATCACAGTATAATCCCTTATATGTGTTAATCTGTAGTCACATAAAATAAAATACAGAAATGAATTCTTCTTCCATTACACCACGCGATAGTGATGATGTTGACATTTATCTACAATCAAATGTTTAGAAAAATTTATTAAGAATTAATGATCAATTGAAGCTGCATAATTCATGTCACTTTGTTTGTTTATATAAAAAACATATAGTTGTATCAATTGTTTGAGTAAACATTATCACAGTAAAATCCATTATAGGTTTTCATCCGTATTCATATAAAAGAAAACACATAGGGAAATATCCCAATTGGCAACACATCACTCGAAAAAGTATAAATTCATTAAACACTAACAATGATATTATGGGATTCATCATTTATGAACATGACCCAAGGAACTCCATTTTTAGTGGATAGTGATTCCACTTATTTTTATCCATCCATATCAGTGTTAAAAAAATGGAGCTCTTGGGTCTGAACATGATACGAATGGAGTTCATAAATAAGTTTTAGTAAATGATGCTCCCATATCTGAAGTACTTTTTAGAGTCTTGTCTGGTCCTCGAATGGACTATAGAGATTCATTATCGTCTTTATAATTCTCTTTAGTGGATGCATATAGAACTTAAATGTTGTAAACTACTTTAGATTCTTTCATAGGTAAACCTACTAAATATAAATGGATAACTATAGTCTAGAAATGTATCATGATCATAATATTTCATTAATGTTACCCCATAAAACACTTTTATTAAGGCATCCATTTTTTAAAAATAAATCAATAGATAGTTTTAAAAGAAAAAATAATTTATTTCATTGATTCTAATAAAATAAAAATGGAACTTTACATGTCCAGCAGAACCCAATTGGAATTTTCCCTCTTGTATTTTGTAGCCAATATACCACATGGTGATTCCGAGTTAGTCATGATATTGCCATTTCTATGTAATTAGATGATCAGAAAAACTGAATAAGAATGAATTTTCAATTTAAAAGGAATAATTTTTTTAGTTAACTTATTTGGATAACAAATATAATGATGTTGCAGGATCATCTATGATATGGATTCCATGATATCATATTTGTTGTATGATGTTGAGCTTGAACAAAATCTGGGGAAGCTCCACATGTTTCTTCTTGAAAAATAATGAGCACTAGTGTTGAGAATACAACCAAAAAAGGAATATGAGGGTAATAATGTATCAAAAACATTCCAAACCAATAGTATTATAAGTAATGTGAATCATACCAGAACATTGAGGTGGAGAAACTACAAGAAACATTATGCAATACCCAAGAAAAACAACATGGTTCCTCCCCATTCTTCATAATTAAGACTTGTGAATTAACCAGTATATTGGTAAATTCCATACTACCCATGCCAAATAATGAGCAATAGTTTTGAGTGCACGACCAAAAAAGGTTTTTGAGGGAGATAAGGGTACTAATAATGTATCAAAACATTCCAAACCAAAAATATAATAAGTAATGTGAATCATAACAGAACATTGAGGTGGGGATAATATAGGGAACATTATACAATACCAAGGTAGAATGACATAGGTCAAATACCATTGAAGATCAAAATTGATGGTTTCATTGGAAGCCTTAATCGGAAAAACAACCTTCTGGGCTGCCACATCTGCCCCAATCGCTTCCTTCTTATTCTTCTGCTCCGAACTCGTCTATATCCACCATAATGATATTATAATATCATCAACATCTATTATCTATAAAAACAACATGCATTAGGTTTAAAAACAACTTTTTTCTCACTTCATGAAGCATCATAACTCCTGGTAACTGAAAAAAATCACTAATTATAAAATGAATATTACCCTTTAAAAAATCATATTCTGTGGTAACTATGTTGACCATGTGGTAGACATATCATCTGGACACATTATTTGACATGGACTTGGTATACTAACCTTGAATTCATGATCAGTAGAAAATATCATCATATCGAAACTCTAGATACCTTGATTCTCCATTAATTCTTCAACCATTGCATGCACATTTGGCTTTTCATGGATAAACATGAGTCTCATAACAATATAATAAAAAGGTAACTGATAGAAATATATTGGAATGCATAATAATTGTGAAATATCCTATATCGGTGTACAATTTGAGATGATACAAATCGTATTGGATGACAGCTTCAGAGTTTTTTCATGATCTGAGTAGGTGAATCCATGGTAGGGGAAAATTCACTCTACATAAATTGTTCTAGGTGTAGTAAAAATCATGTATATAAAATCAAGATATTTCAATAGAATAAATAAAATGGTAGCATGTATTCTATATCTTCATATATCATAAAAAATATTGAAATATATATATACTGAATCCATAGAAAAAAATAGTTGGAATGTTTAAGAACACCATCCATTTTTGAGGTATGTAAACAGAAATTTTATCCTTTCATGCAGTTCAATGAAATATAGATAACAGTAATATATTTTTGATTCAACAGACAACATGTTATTATGAATTATATCATGAGAGTTATCATGGAATAAAATTTATTATTGGAATTCTAGAATTATTGAGCAGCTGAAGGGAAATTTGAGACTTTAAGGTGACAGTAATAAAAAATTAGACAATAATGGCTCTAATAGGCTAAATAAATTGAGACATGATTTTATCCCTTGAAAAATATCAATGGATTGACCCCTACTTGAAGAACAACAACCAATAACATAGAAGTGCGAGATATAGTGGTAAAGCTCACTAGTTCATGATATATGATAGGGGAAAGCCAATAGTTAACTTTATATTTTTTAATTATTTAATCTAGAAACATAACAACTAATAGGTTGATATGTGATAATAAAAAAATATTTTAAAACAAAAGTTCAATGACACAGCTGAATGAAACAATAAAAGAAATTCATGATATGAATAACTGTGAGCATGACACATGAAATATTTCCTGTAATGGAAATCAGTAACTCAACATTACAAGTTTCTAAAGGAAAGAAAAAGAATGAATTGCGTTGAATGAAATTAGATAGACTTACTGAAACATCCTAACACTCAAATGCGATGGTGGAAATCTATAACCATGGTAAAAATAGCAAATAAAGTAACATTTAAATAACATAATAAGGACATGTTGTAATTGGAGGAAAGGAATTGGAAATTTATAGTATTAATTCTTGAAAATTTTATCTGTAAATGGAAATATTTATTTATGGACTAAAGGAAAAAGACACACCTTTTTAAGAGTATAGCTTTTATTCCTGATCGAACCTAGTGGATCCTTAATTATTGATTCCTGAATGAAAAGGTATTAAAATTCAATGTCTAGATTTTTTATGAATAGAGTTAAATGAAATACTTTACAGTGGATAATATAAATAGATAATGTTTTAAGGAAAACTCACCTCAGTATAGATGTGTTCGGAGAAGGTTCAATCTTCCTGATGCATAAATGTCCACCCGGTTTCGAGATATGAAAATAAAGAGGAAGATAGATCTTTATGATATGTTGAGATGTGAGCATGAAAAATGAAAAATTTCCTGTAAACTAAATTAGAAAGAAAATTATGCATGTTTTAGAACACAATAAACAAATCAATGAAAAGTTAAGTTAATCATTATGACTAAAACTATTTTAAAGAATTTGTTGAATGAAATAAGGGAGACATACCGAAACATCCCAACAATCTAATTTCGTGTGGTGAAACCGGGAGAAGGAGGAAGATGGAGTAGGAGGTCAATGGGAAATTGGGAAACCAGATGAAGGATAACCCTTGTTTTGAGATCTTGAAGGAACCCTAGAATGTGAAGAACTCGTCCCTGACTATGATAAAGACAAGGAAAAGTGAGGAGGGTAGAGTAGAAACCAGTAGAAGTTGGATGTTAGAGACGGAGGTGGAACGATTGTGGAATGACCGTGAATGATTGGACTCCGGAGGAGAGGGTTTCAGGGGAGTTTAGGTCATGAGATGTGATAAAATAATCAGGAGTGGGAGAGGGAGTTGGATGATGTAAGAGGTACCACCGGGGTGAGGGGCGACGTGGATTATAGATAAATGGCACGTAAGAAAAAAATGAGGTGGAAGAACAGCATCGTGACACGTGGCAGTAGAGAACCCAAAATTAGTATATATAGTAGATAGGTTGAAAAGGAAACAAATGAGTATTCAATATTGTGGATAATAAAATATAATAAATGTACTTGTTTTCAAAATGAATATATTATTCTTAGATGAAAAGTTATTATAAATTACATGGAATATTTTTTTCACACCAAGAGTAAAATATCTTCTCAAATAGTCGGGGATCCACTATAAATAATAGTATCATGTAATCTTGAATATGATGATTAGTTCCCTAGAAATATTATGATAATTTCAAAATCATTATGTGATATTCTGAAGAACATGTATCAGATATAAATTTTAAATGTGATACAATTTTTGGCTTTGTAACTAATAAAAATCATGTTGTATTATTCCTCATTAGATTCAAAAATATCAAAATTTCATATGTCACATTAATTAATGTTGATATATCATGAAATTAAAGAAGGGAATAAAATATGATGGACCACGACCTTAAATAATAAGGGACAATATTTTCAATAAAAAATTATAAAAAAATTTAAAAATTGTTTGTAATGACCCGACCATAAAAATAACATATTCTACTATTTATGAAATAGAAATCACACTAATGTATAATTTAATTTTATTGTTTTATAGAATTAGGAAATAATTTTATAATGTAAATCTATAACATAAAATTGGACTATTATTCTCTGTATGCATTTCATCCCCAAAATAAAACCCTTTTAAAATATATAATGATTTATTTATTAAACACCTCAAAAATATTTCATCCTCACATATTATTTTCCGTTAAAAATATTATGACACGTGAAAAAGATTATAAAACATGGCATGAGAATAAATGTATTAGTCTGTGACAAACATAATTGAAATAATTAGTCTAATGAAAACATAAAAACCTATTAAAATCTTTTTCATAAAAATCATAAAAAAGAGAAAAAAACAAAATGTAGGATTCTTAGGACATCAATGAATAATAACATTTTCATTCACCCTTACAAATAGATTATCCATATAGTTGACTTCTATTTACAGATTACCCAATTTATTGGAGAGTTATAATGGGGATCACCTTTTTTACTATCTATATTGGATTAAACAATCTCACATGTGCTATAATGGGGATCATCCCTTCTCATACGAAATATATGGATCATGCAACAGATAAAATGGGTCTCAACACTTGATGATTTAGGAATTTATATAATTAGTGAAATATAAATTGTTGATAAATTATATTGAAATGATGAAATCCAACACTTCTTAAGTTATACTAATTTTACATTGTCATCACTATTATTGAGATTGTTTAACTTAAAAAAGTTAAAAAAAAAGATTGAAAAATAATCAGAAATTTTTTTGGAAATTTAAAAATAAGTACCTGTAGAATTCATTGATATTTAAGATTCTAATTATATTTATAAAAATTTTAAATAAGTGGAACTAGACTATAATAATGTAAATTCTTTCCCCAATGATTTTATTTATTATAAGAAAGAATATGATCATTAAATAATATTTCCAAAATTTTGGATTTCAGTATATAATATGAACGGGAGGAAAACCATTACTTCATTAAAATGGGGTGAAACTAATCCTCATTATTTTAAAATATAGAATCCCGAAATATTTCTTCTTCTAAAGCATTTAAAAAAATAATATTATACAAATATGTCAAGATGGAATACAGATGACTGAATCTTTGATAAAAACATTTGTTACCATATTTATTCGCAACAATAGAAGATATGTGACCCAAAGAAATTATTTTGGAAATAAATATATAAATCATGTAATCAGAATGTACATAGATGTAATGAATAAATATCGGAGTTGTAGTAGCCTACACAGGTCATTTATTGTTATATTGATCGGTTATAACTAGTTCCTATATATTATTTATGGGGAAAAATATATTATTTTGTGTTTGATGAATTTCATACAAAAATAACTAATTAATTCTATTGGTTTTCATTTCTCACCATTTATCAGTGATTCAAAATTTAAATTAGATATAGGTTTTACTATGTTATAATGGTAAAAGTTAGATTATTTCATTTTTTGTATAATAAATTTCGCTGTAAAAGAATATTAATATAGAAGAAAAATTAATTGCATGAAATGTTATGAAACATTAAACATATAAATTATTTTAGAAGGGACAATAATTTATCATGTTATGAATGGGTTAATGATCTCTTATATAGCCTAAAGTTAAGCATTACTAATATATGAACCATATAAAATATTTATAATGTTTTTTAATTATATATAAGAATATGTTTTTCACCAAAACAATTATATAAAATGATATTACAACGAGGTTAAATAAATGATTCCACATTTTGGATGATAATTTTTTTGAAATTCCAATTAAAACATTAAAAATTAAAATCTTCATAGATAAAATTTATTAGTGATATTTTGTGGTAAAAAATAATAGATATATTTTGAATAATGTAAAACAAGTACCTAAAAGTTTGGTTGGGAAATTGTTATACATAACATTATATATAAAATAAGTATTTCAATGTCCTAGTATTAATATCTATGTGAATAAATTTGGATTTATATCCCACTGTAATCAGAAAATGAAAACATTTACCTTGATATTTTCACATGGTAATTAAATTTTAGAAAATAAATTTCCATAAAATTTTTAATGATATTAATGTAGAAATTGGGTATTTTAAATATGTTAAAAATGTAATTTCAATAATTTATTTTAGATTAATATGTATAAAATATCATAAATTTCGTATATTGATTCCACTACTACTACCAATTACACTCTGTGGGATATTGTAGATGTCTTTTAGATAGCCCACCAAAAAGTTAAATTATATTTTTAATTTAATTTATATTAAAATACATATTTTAATTTGATAAATGTATTGGAAATTAATTTTTCAACATAATTACAAAATTTTAGTTATATATACCACGCTTATTTGTAAATATAACAGTTTTTATAGGTATTCATTTGGTATAGGTAATAAGTATATGTGAAAAGTATAGTAATGATGGAGTTTTTCTTTTTAATTATATACAAATATTATCAAGGGATATAATGAAAATATATTTCAACCATAAGCCCCAATTTCAAGAGAATATACATATTGAAGGTGGTTATACCACATCATCCTTCTTCAATTCCATTCCAGAATGTTTATATTATGTCTCATGACCATGCCACCAATAACCATATAACTATGGAATAAAATAAAAATCCTCATCACCACCCCAAAATGCCTCTGAGCATGTGTCATAATAATAAAAACCATTACCAGATAATTATTGTAAAACATTACCTTATAACTTAGTTATAAATATGAATACATGGGTAAAGTTTCACTATTTTTTAATATTTAATTATATTTGATCAAAATATTTAATCTTTTCACAATATATATTGTTATTATTGGTAAATAATAATTTTACTATGTGTTAGGTTGTAGCCTAATATATGATAACGTCATCCCAAACCACCATGAATATCCCACAATATATGAATTTCATCATGAATCATTATGCATGGCATACTATATAGGGATTTAAATGAATTTCACTGGGAAAACCCATATATAAAAATAACATCTAGGAAAATGAATAAAGATTCCATAGAAATAAGGATATCACAATATCACATCAATGAGATCAATGACTATTTATGAAAATTATCATTCATATTTCAATATCACATTTCATTTAACATTCTTTTATAAACCCATAACATGCTATTAATTTCACTAATCATGATAATCCCATTGGAGAAAATATCAAGAAATCACCCAAATTCAATATCATGTTAAACAAAATTTAATCCTTTAATCAATTCATTTAATAATCTATAGTTTTATCACATGAGTTGTTTCCACAATCTAGGAAAAATACCATTTTTATCCATAAGTGTACCAAAAAATAATACAAATTATCATTTAGTAAATTCAAGCCAATGATACGCCAAAACAATATCTATTTTCAGATACATGAAAAGTATCAATCTATAAGGGTAAAATTTAGATATCTCACATTTTAATAAATATATTAAAACACTTCAAACAAAAACATTATATGAGGATACTGTTTAAAATGATCACTGGATGGATCTAAGACCAAAATCGGTCATGATCAAAACCAACAACACTCACAGTCAAGGGATTACACAATAACTACCACATATCAAATGGAGAGAAAAGAAAACCAACCCAAAACCCCATACGAGATATAAAATTCTTGATAGGGATTAATGGAATCTAATGAGGCAATCCAAAATTTTATGGATGCTATCCTAGGGTCGAGATGATAAGGATTTATGTGATGTGAATGAGAAATAAACAATATGGTATAAATTAAATCTACTTCTCAAGGATTTTAATGTGATGTAATTAAGTTACACATCATGTACTCCATATTAGTGGGATATTACAAATTACCCATCACATTAGCTAAATATTCAATTATGCATAACATTAGACATTATGTCACCCATTTTCGTTGATTATAAATGCCATGAAACTATTTTTTGGAACACACTACTTTAAAAAATAAATCTAATTTAATGATTTATATTGTACCAAATACCCTTGGAAATATTTGATCCATTTATACCTCGAATCCATTAATTAAAGTAAAATTACATCCCAAAACATTATGTCACTTTTCCCAACAAAGGCACTCTATAAGGATACTCTCTATTTTTCTCAAGATTCCTAAAAAAAATCCTATGTAAATTAAGAAAAACTATAATCATATATGAAAATATAACCAATGAAGCATAAATGATGAGGAATGACTAAACCAAAAATTATTTAATGAGAAAATAAGAGAGTGATGTTATTGAAAAAAATATAGTAATTTAAAACCCAACCATAAAAAATAAATAATCCTTAAGAAAATTTTATTCTTGGTTATTTCCAGAATTATGGAATAATTGGAGATTAATATTATACAATTCATGGTTTTTATTATAATAATTTACTATGAATTATATCATTTTACTCTTACAAATACTATGATATTAATGGGTGAGTTCATTCCGAATTTCTAATTTTAGATCACACAAAATGATTTATTCAATGATAATAATGTCTCTTGTGGATATTTCCCACCAGAGACCTATATTTTAGTAAATGAATAGTCCATCAATAAAATATTTTTATTCAATGGTAATAATAAGCGTGTAATTCTCTGATATTAAAAATTTCCCAAATATGTAGTAATGGATTCTTTATACATCTACTATATCTTAATAAATTTCCTCTCAATTTCCATAATAACAAAATGAAGAATGTACATATGTAAAAATAACCACATGAACTCATCCAACCATCTGGGGTGTGTTTTTATCTTTTATCCAACGTTCATGGTTGGATTCCACCATTGATTTAATTTATCTTCCAAAATATAAACAATGAAACAAAATTTTTATGCACTAATAAAAGGATAATGGGGAGAATATTTTTTGATTTACTGGTCCACTTATTATAAATTATTGTTTCAGTATTCTCATTAAAGGAAGATTTATTTTTCATTATGATGGCTCAAAATAATATTGTTTAATACATCTCTAATTTTGAGGGTTACCAAGATTCATATATTGAGAATTTTATGTATTAATAGAAACAATATATATAATTTCATGTTAGATAATATTCTATTTCACAATAAGAAAATCATTTAATTTCCCAGGAAATTTATGATTTACATGATTCATCCTGGTTCCACCCATTGATTAAATAAATAGTTTTGGTAAAATTAATCATAGTGATAAATAATATATTCATAAAAATCATTCCATTTATTTCTAAATAATAAAAAATTTATTGCAATCTATGACACTATAAGTTTATCATATATGACCAATGATACATATACATTCAAATCCCTCATAATGGTTAATAATCATAATGTGAATTAAGTTACACACAGCTAATTATATTCTTTATCTTGGTGGGAATACTTTGGAGCATCATCATTCACCAGTGATGATTGTATTAATATCTAATAAAACTTATTCAAATTTGTTACCGCTTGGTAAATCTGTTGCATAGTCTCATCCACATTTTTGTATCCAATTATTATTCTAGTTTATAGAAAATCCAATATATAACTGATCGATAAAAGTTAACCATTTTATCCTATATATAATTATTGCTAGGATTTTCATCAATTTTATGGTGTAATTTACTCTAAACTAACTAATTATTTTTATATTATCGACATAGGATAAAGATAAAATTACCCACACATAGAAAAACAAACAAACACAGATATATATATATATATATATATATATATATATATAAGAAAACATGATATATTAATAAAAAAATATGAAAACAATACAATAAATAGAAAGATAAAGTGATGTATTATTCGAATAATAAATACATAATCATTTCATTTCATGAATGATCTTCCACATCATGCACAAATTTCATCTCAAATATTAAAATTATTTTTCATACCCCATATAAAAAATATATTCACAACCGTATGGAAGGAAATATGAGAATAGGTAAGATCATATTCATGGAATCATGTATCATGATATATATTATTAAATTATGAAACGTAATTATAACATGAGAATAATTGTGTATGAATACGATCTAACCATTTTGAAATCATACACTATAATTCATAGATCATAATAATCAAATAAGTATTTGATAACTTATAATACAAGAATAATAGAATAATCACTGACCATGAGCCATGAGATAATATCATAATCATAAAATCATTTAATATATTTTCCTAAGCATTATCCTATGAATAATATGTCTGGGCTACCCAAAAATATATTCATCACATTTTATTCTAGGATTTACGGAAATTATACTTACTTCAAGATTATTATAACTTCCTATGTTACCTATTTTTGAAAATGTATAAACATTCATCAACACTATGAAATTATAAAACATTAGTCATTACCCAATAAATTAGATATATATAATAGGACCACTCATCCCTTAACCATATTGCACTCTTATGTATGTCATAAGATGATGAAGTAAATTATCATTTCATCACATCATAACCCATGTAAATGAATATTATTTTCATCAATATTTCATTATTATTAGCATAAACCATCAATAGTATGAATTTAGGTGGTATTATTGGACCACATCGTCAGTGTTTCTAATGTAACATTGATAGATGCGATTATAAGTGAACATACAATTAGAAGATTACTAGAATATAACATAGGTAATATTTAATTTTTAAAATGAAATCACAAATTTAGAATATTAAAAATAATATATTATTGGAAAAAATATTGGATTTAAAAATCACCATGGATTCATGTATCTGAATATTAATGTCAAATAATATTCTTGATGGTGAGAAATCCATTTATTTAGTAAATATTAATATTAATATTCCAATCACACCATTTCACATACATCGCTTATTTTAAATGTATTTTTATTTTAATTTCCATTAATGCTTTGTTTTGGGGGGTTTCCAATGGTTTTATGGAGAATAGGTGAGTTTTCATGAATTGGGCCAAACTGTGAGCCCAATTCCAGATTTAAAAATAAATTTTGTTTCTTTTATAACTTATTCATTTTTTAATATTTTTTACTCATTCGATCTCATAAATTTCCTCCTCTTCATCATCTGAGCCTAACTATCAGGTTTTACGGCTTTGAGATTCAACATTTGGTTAATTCAGGGTAATTGCTTCACGATTTTTCAAGGTGAGTGTTCCTCCCTTCCACATCTTCAATTTCCTTTGGTTTTTATCCCTCTTTCATGATGTTTCAAATTGTCCAAAACCTAGGGTTCGTACCCAGGGTTTAACCATGGGTCTTTTTGGTGAAAATGTGTGGTCTAGGGCTGTATTTATCATCCTTGTGGTGCCATGGTGGTGTGGTTGATGTTTCGCACCATGCTTTGAGGGATTCAACAATTTCGGTAGGTGATTCAGTGGGTAACCATTTAATGATGAGTTATTTTTCTTGATTAAATAATTTTTCATGTTCTTTATATGCTTTGAATTATGAGAAAACCATTTTTGGTATCAATAGTAAAGCATTTGGTATTAAAGTTACATTTTTTCTTGAAGTGTGTAATTTTTCAAATGTATTTCATGTGTTATCTCTTGTGGTGGTTTTGTAAAATGTGGAAGTGATTTATTAGTTGTTAAAAGGGGCAGACAATTTTGGTTGGGTAATGATATATTTCCATGTGGGCCTAAAAAGGGAGTTTATTTGAATGGTTTTATGTGTATAACCTTGAATACTCCTTGAAAGTGTTTTATGGATTTGTGTGTTCTCATGGGTATCTTTTGTGATATTGTTCATGGTGATTATATAAAATTTGAATGTGGATTATTATATGTTTATTGGGATGCCAATTCTATTTTGGTAGGGTCCTGGTTTGCTTTTGTCTTAGAAAGATGTTTTTGAAATGGGTTTTATGTGAAAATATTGGGTATACTCCTTATAATTGTTTAAGGAAAGTTTTGAATGGTTATTTGAGTTGTGTAATAGGTGAGACTATATCAACAAATTGTTTTGGTAGGAGTACATTTTTAAAAGGTCCATATTATTTTTGAAAAGGCTGTGATGTGATATGTATCATCTTGGAAATATTTTATTAAATTATTTGAAGGAGATATTGAGGTGTGAAAGTGATGTGAAAGTGATGTGGAGTGTTTTGTGTGAGTGTGATGTGAAAATATGAATTTTTGATTTTTAAAGGAGTGTTATATTCCATTTTTGTGGGCTGTTATATGAGTTTAAATATCTTATAATTGTTTTATAAAATTCTTTAATGGTTTGGATGAAGTGTTGAAGAAATGTGAAATGTGTTGCAGGCTATTTTGGTGTGAGTCGGATTTCAAAATCATTTTGAATGAAAATTGGATTTTTGTGACTTTTGTGGTATACATATGGGCTGTTTGGTGATTTTTTGATGTGGAAATTATAGTTTCATGTTCAATGTATATTTATTGACTTGTTGAAATTGTTTGAGAACAAAGGAAAAACCTAGGTATCTAGGGGGTGGACGTGTACTAGTATGCTAATGAACCTGTAGGGTTTGGCCTCAGTTTCATTTAGAAAGATTGACGCATACACCTCTAACTAAACTATGATGTTGATGATTGGGGACCACTAGTTTATGGGTATGTTCCCTACTAGTGGATTGTGCACGAGAATGGATATTTGTGATGGTTACTCTCATCGAGATACGAGGTACCTAGGGCCCACAGCTAGCTAGTGCCTAGGGGTTATTTCCTATTACTTGTTCTCATTAGTTACATTATACATACCGTCGGCATACGGTACATTTGGCTAGAAAATTCAGTAGCTTTAGTGTTTATTTTAAAAGTGTTAACCCATTAAAATAGCCCACTTGAAAACTGTTTTTATTCAAAGTTGCATCTACTAGAAATTGTAACATGCTTTTCATGTTATTGAAAACTTGCATGATTTTCGTCTTTAAATTTTTATCAAATGGAATCTCTTACTGGTTGTAACCTATTGTGAATTGGCTCACACCGTACTTACTCCCTTGGGTGTATGTAGACTTGGTTATTTTTGTTGTCATAGTTTGGGTATAGTTTTTTGTTCCAGTGGTTCAGGTTTCTAGTAGGTCATTAGTGGTGAAGTCTTGTGGAGGTGGCTTGAGGGTGGTGCCCCATTCCATGAAGTTTCTTGGGATGTCCTTATTTGGTTTTTTACCTTGGTAATGGTCTTCATACATTGTTTAAATTTGTGTAATTCAGATATGAATTTTAGTAAAAGATGTTTTTGTTTGAAAAATCATGTTTTGGTTTCTTGGTTTCGTTTGTTGTTTTATGTTTAAAACTTCAGGTAAATCATTCCCAAACATCATTTTATGATACCTGGGCACTCTTTCCAGCCCGTGGGGATCGGTAACACCCTTCGGTCCTTGTCACGGGCTGGGTCTGCTGCCCCTTTTTGTGGTGACCAGATTCGGTTCCTGACACACCTTCAGTAAAATGTACATAGTTTAGAAAGCTTTAACAATATTAAATTTATTTTTCATTACAGAATTAAAACCTAGGTAACATGTCATTAATAAATAATGTTAAAATAATAAAAACATCCTTAAAAACATTTTACAGAAAATTTATCTTTGATGAAAAATATCTCCAAAAAAGTATACATATGTTATTTTTCCATTAATGTAATCTTACAGAAATATTAATACATAAATAGAATATAAATAAATAAAAACATTAAATCGTTATAAAAAATAGAATAAAAAATAATAACTTTTATTTTTGAGGTAAATATCATATATTGTCATTATAAAATATTTAATCATAAATAATCCCAATTTTTTTATTTAATTGAAAATCATAACCTCTAGTATAAGATATTTATTTGCTAATTCTAACCTCTTATATAATAAATTAAAATTTATTTCAAATAGATATAATAATCTTGTTTTTACTTATATTATCATTCATGGTTTAATTATCACTTCTTATCACCTATTCATTAACAATCATAACTTATCTTCACCATTTCATCTATCAACTATTTAGTTTTTAATATATATTTCAATATAGAATTTATGGTTGATATATATTAATCATGGAACCGTAATATAAATAATTTTAATAATTATATAAATATAATATATATTCATTAAATAATCATTTATAATAATCCATTAAAAATATATGAATAAAAATTAATGACTGTTTTTATAGGGATTGTAGTTCATACGTATGTATGACTAACTTTTTTTCTTTTTCTGAAAAAATGAATAAAAAATAAATAATATTTCATAATTATAGAATTATAATTATATGACATGTATAATATATATATATATATATTAAATCCATAAATGCATCCTTCAATGTGTGGGAGTGGTGGAAAATTATTCGTATTTCTAAAAAGTGGAATTTTCAAACATATATCCACTACCAAAGAATTTATTTTCAAATTGATGGAATGAAGGAGGAAAGTGGTTTAAAAAAAATAAAAACTGAATATTTTTATGATACTAGAATCATTATGATAATAATAATATAATAATTAAAGAGAAGGTAATGGTTTACATAATTGTGGAAAGTGTCGAGTAAGATGATAACATCTTCAACATGAGACCACATTTGGGAGAAACGTAAACATTTAATATATAGTAATATACAAAATAAAATTATCTCCACAATTATTGGAATGAATACATCATTTTTTTGGTCAATTATTGGTTGAGTTATAATGATTTATTTTTCTGAATAACGGGGGCAGAGAGGTTCTAGTTTTATATGTGTTGGGAGGGATAACATGGAATTATATAAAATATTTAAATAAAGAAATCATTTGGATGTGAAAAAATTAAGAAAATAAATCAATGGTCATATAATATAATGTAAAAATATCTTCAATCAGTATGTTCTGTACAAGTGTGTATTATATCACATCATTTATCTATTAGTTTTTCCAACTAATTTTATCCATTTTAACACTAACTATGGTAATAGAATTATTCATTATTTTTTATTAGTTATGAAAAAACAAGTTTTCATCTATCTCAAATATGTACATGATGATTTGAAATATGGAATAAAATTTAGGAAATTCAATCTTTTTTTTGTTGCGGAAAAATAAATTTAACATAAGTGTAAAAATGCAATGAAAAAAATTTCTATAAAAAACATATTAAACATAAAAATAGATTTTAATTCATTAATTTTCTTATAAAATCATATTTAACATATTATCTAAATATTTCATTATTACTAATAATCAATATTAATTTATTCAATTAATTATGATAAAAACTCTTTAATCACTTGAAAAAATTTGCCATAAAAAATATAAATTTTACATTAAAATGATTTTATAATTATTCCTAACCATTATTTAACTAATTTTTATGTTTATTCCATGGAATAAAATAAATATATAATTAAAAACAATTTTTTATAGTGTTAATTATTATTTTTATATTATAAATCCTCACACTAAGAAAAAATCATAATTTAAAAATTAAATTCATTTAATTATAAAATTATTTCATCAACCTAATATTATAATTTATATGTAATTAAAAAAATTAAATTGAGGAATATATATATCATAAAAATTTCAATCATATTCACAACCATCAGTCAATTAACTGGGCTATAACATCTATAATAAATTGTGGTTTATTTAAATTTGACATTGTGGGTAAAGTAAGTGTAGAGACCCGAAGCCTGACGTACACGTACATTACATCACTTTTGTGGAATACTTAGTACATAACAAAAACAGACACACAAGGACCATAATAGTTTAGTGTCTTTGGAAACATGGAACGTAATCTTCTAATCGTGGTGAACGATCTTCAACGTCTCCCATAAATATATTCCCTTTTTTTCTTATCTAAAAGCTTTATTTATATCCTGCGGAAAAGAATACATACAAAGGGTGAGCTCAAATTCCCTGTACGGGTAAACATAGAGAACATAAAACAATCCATGAACATTTGAATGCAAAAACTTGAACATAAAATCTAAACATCAAAAACTTGATCAAATACATGAATCTTGGAAGTACGTGAGGAATATATCATAAAGGAACATCAATCGTGATAAAATAGAATAGAAATAAATCATGTAATTGTGGCATCCATTCAGCACTTGTTATGATTTCTATAGTAGCCAAGGCATTGCTGCCAAGACCGTCGTAGTGGACAAAGTCTCTTTCTGAATCGAGTTCACTCCTCGTTCTAGTCTTGTATTACTGAACTGGTTTAACTTGTCATTCCAGCCATGTCTATATCATGAGATATAAATATTTACCTACTGCATTAGAGGGAGATATAGGTCCCACCCATCTCATAATGAAATCATTCTTACTTGTGCCACAAAATAAACATACATCATTCATAATAACCCAACAAATAAAATGGGTTTCATAAACATTATCCCATCATCACATAATCAATATAAAAGAAATGGATATCAATTCATCATAAGAAAAGTGAAACCATGTAAATCATAAAGACATTATAGTTGAAACATACACATATGAAATAATTTCATCTTAGATGGAAAATGGTTTTGATAAAACACTTAAAATGAATTCTTGAGGAAAATATCCTTTCTTCATTCAAATCATTTGGTTTTCACAAAATGTCATGAATTTTTAAAAGCAATGGATTTTATTTTAAAATAGTCATGAAATATTTTGGAGGAAGCTTCATGAAAATAAGGCTTTATAAAACCGTATCAATCCATTCGTGTCATATTACTTAAAAAAACATTCTTCTCATACTTTTACCGGAAAATTCAAAAAGTACCTCGTAACGTAATGAAAAGAAAGATTCCATACACACCATGTAGTAAAAGTCAAAATGGGTAAAAAGGACATTAAACATACATATAAACACTTTTAGAAAAAATGGACATGGATGACAACAATAACCCAAGTAAATACTTACGTAAAAGCAATCTCGGATAAAAATAGGATTTGAAAAATCATCCCTTAACTTAGGTCCGATAAGCTTTGTACATGTCTGAACCTCCTGTATAATGATTTAAATAATGTCATTGACTTATTACAGAATCATATTCATTGTTATGATATCATATATGGTTCAATTATGACTTTATATTACCCGTTCTTTTGTAAATTCCATGTTAAAGAGCATTTTGGGTAAAACCGTTTCATTTATCGTATGTGTTTCGACTCGCCGTTCTTGATATTATTACTTATATCTTGATTTACATAATTCCATAATTTAAAAAATGATTTATATATAATATATATTCATTATATACATATATATTATAGATCGATAAAAGGAATGAAATACACCATTCATGGAGACAGTAGGTCGTACGTACGCATGAACGATGTTTTCGTTTCCTTATTGAATTGAATGGAATTGAGTATATGATATACATATATATATATAAATAAATCCAGTACCATTATTATGTCATATATTTCATTATGATTCATAATATATACTTTATAATCATTCTTGAATGGTTAATCATGAAAAATGAATCTCATCGCGTTCGTGGAGACGGTAGTCCGTACGTACGCACAAGCGATTATATCATTCCCATGATTGTGGAATTGTATTGGAGTTTATGTATACAATTTCAGAATAAATATCACTTTAAAATAATCCTTTATTTACACCATTATACCCATCCATGTAAGGTGGTGGTGGAAAAATAGATTACACCACGGCTTGGAGACAGTATTCCGTACGTACGCACGTGTGGTGATTTCGTTTTCCGTAAGATGGATAAGTGGTGAAATAGGGTTGTTTCATACTTATAAAAAAATATCAGTATATGAGTGATACTGATGTTATTACTTCATAATTAAACAACTAATGAAGATGAAGTGGAAGAAGAAATAAAGGTGAAAGAATCGGTATCGGGCATTACCTCTTATTTGAAACGCCTTTTTGAAACCTCCTCATAGGGCACTAATATTGGTCTTTGAAGAATACCAGAACCTCTAGTATGTTTCTAGGGAAGTGGAGAATAGATATTTTAGGGGTTTCCCGATCTTTAAGGCTCAAAGTGGTGTGAAGAAGAGAGGGAGGATGTGCCTTTTTATAAGGGATGAGAGGGGCACCTTTGGAATAGCTAAAACTATTATTTTATTATAAAGTCATATTCGGTTTTTAATAGCTAAAAATTGAGTTATTTAGAAGCTAAGGTGGGTATGGGTCGAAAAACTCTCATCCAATATAATTTATACATGTTTAGGTTCCTATTTTAACCTTATCATTTAGATTTTTTCTTTTAAGATAGATAATTTTACTTTTACCGTGTATTTTTGTGTTCTTACACTATAAGGTTAATAAACGTACTATTAGAAGATAAACGAACCCCAAGTTGTTTATTATTAATATATATAACCTTATATAAGTCATTTGGCAGAACCTTAGATTTTTAGGAATATAATAACAATTAATAATATAATATTTGTTTTAAAAACTATTTTATGTCAATTTTGACACTATTTGGTAATTGATTTTTTGTGAAAATCATAACAGAATGATTAGTTCGAAAAAAGTTAATTAAATCAACACTAGAATGTCATATTAACATAGAAAATTATTGTAATTCATATGAAGTCTCAAATTACATTTATTTGGGTATTTATCACATCAATTATGTCAATATTTCATTAATAAGATAATTACTGCATCATCATTGTGTCATAAATAAATTAAATTATTTAAAGTCTAAAAATTACATATAAAATATCATTATGTAGGAAATATTTTTATATTTATAATGAATATTTATAGTCGAATTTATCTTATGTATAACCCTATATTAAAAATTATTTACTTATTAAATTTTGATTTTAACTATTTTAACCCTCCTTTAAATAAATTAATATTAAATGTCCTAATCTAATCCAGGTGGGACTAAATGGTCATAGTTTGTTCCTAATATTTTTTCTGGTCGAATTAAACTTATCCAATACAATTAGGACACGTTTTTGGGTAACAATAATATAATTTTTACCCTTAATTTCCCTATTTACTTTTAACCGTGGTAAAAAAAGTAAAAAGTTACTATTCACCAAAAATTATTTTCATCTCATTGAACAACATTTATTTACTAACATCAACCGTGTCTCTCAGATTTTTGAAATTCCACTCACAGAAGTGGTAAAATTATGTTTTATGTAAATTTGAAAATTCTCATAGGAGGTGGGTAAAAGACGGTAAAAAGTTCAATAAAATTTTTTATATATCTAAAATTATTATAAAATGACTCCAACGAATTGAATTGAACTTATATAGGTATTATGTATCAATTTTGACCTAAAATAAATTTAAATAAATAATTATTTAAATAAAATGTCGGTTTTTAAATAGTAACCCAGTGTTTTCACTATTCATCAAAAATTGAAAGTTCTCAGAAAAATACCAAAATTTCACACTAGTCTAATTTCGATATTCCGAATCCAAAAATGAAGTCCATTTTGAATGATAAAATTTATAAAATTTAAAAAATTGGGTATTACTATTCATAGCAGTTAGTTTATATAACATACTATTATTTAACGAAACTCGGTATTGCGTACAACACATGTTATCGTGGAAGGTCGCGATTGCGTGTAATTCAAGCCAAGTCAGGGATGAGTGTTGTGCAGGATCCTATTGGTGTAGCATACAACACAAGACATTAATGAAATTAAAAAGAATATTTTTCATAAAATCTCAGGGTGTTACATTCTACACACCTTAAAATTAATTTCTCCCTCAAAATTCGTTTGGGTTATAAATCATTTACTATTTATAGAAACCCACATCGTAAAAAGGAATACTAAAACTTAATTTTAAAAGATAAACTATGAAATTTAATGATTACCCAAAGTAACTCATCACTGGGTTTCCATTTAGGAGAACATAGGTCAAAATATGGATATGGAAGAAAAATCTAACCATAATGTTCTGATGAAGAGTGGTAGAAAACATGGCTATGAAAAATCCAAAAATCACAAAGCCATAAATTTGTGATGATCTAGGGTACCATCTGATTCATCGGATATAAGGGCACTAGGACAACATTTTTGGTTTTCAAGATCATTTCCCTAAAGTTGAATAATTTGAATTAGAATAATTACTTACTTTATTTTTGTATAATCTCACTATAGTTCGTGATTTGAACAATTTCCACTTCATCTCTTAAAGAAATAAAGTTGAATTTGTTCTTCGTGAAGTGTTAAAAGATCATGTGATAGAATGATGGGTCATTCCATCTGTTTCAAACAAAAGGATAGCAAAAGTTATCAAATATACATAAGTCCATCTATAGTGAGGTTAATTGTATACGATTCCAAAAATGAACTTATAATTCAAATATCATACGGCGTAATAAACTAGTTTCTACTAACCAGAGACTTCCTCTAGGCCAGTGGTAGGCGATAAAGGCCAGTCGCACTTCGGTTGTGGGTTCGATTCCCACAGCCTTGTCTGACACGATGGGTTGTCGCCCGTCCTGCAGGATGTCCTTTTTCTAAAACTATATTACTATAACATCCCATCAATAATATCGAAAAAAGTTCTATCCTTAAACAATTCTAACTTATGTCCAACATAATTCATTCCAATATTTAGGCTTATCTAAAATACTTCGGTCCAAGATCATAGTATAATGAAAATTCTTACTTGAATTGTCACCTAACAATCACGTGAATGCCATAATTTATCCCCCATATATCCTAAGATATATCTTGTTGGTCAAATTACCAACATGTGAATACCTTAATCTTGTAATGAATAATGAATACCCATTGAGCCTTAGTGAAAACATGAATGCAGTTAAAAGGTAACACTTTCCACATACCAAAATCCTCAAAATTATTTATACTCAAACCATGATATCACTTAGTCCTTATATCAATCATGAGCTCATGAATACAATCAAACATCTCATTATCTTCTTATCCCTTCATTATGTGCATATCATCTGTTTACCAAAATTTCTCAATCACATTCCATTGTTACCGGTACCATAAAATTATTGAAAACCACAATTGACCAACATATAAATATTCCAATATTCCATGATGCTATATACAACATTATTTTGGAATCCTATTACATAAACACTTAATCATTCCACCACTTCGTTGTCATATTCAACATCGCCAATAGTGATCAAATGTGACTACCCTTTGTCCTTTGCCTTAATTGGTTGCTCATGTCGATAATCATTAACCCTTGGATTAGGGCATTTATTGTCATAATGCCCCATTTCATTGCACTTGAAGCATTGAATTGTTGGTGGTGCGTTATCTGTAGTCTTTTATTTATTCACATCATTAGCAACCCTTTTTCCATTACTTCGACACTCAGCTACTCGATGACTTTCTTTTCCACGCTTAAAAAATTTTCTAGTCCCTTTAAGACAATCTCCACCATGCTCCTTTACACACTTTGAGCATTTGGAAACAATGATCTTCTTTTCACCATTATTCTGAGATTTCTCCTTGAACTCCATCTTTCGTTTCTTGTCAAAACCATGATATGGATATGTTACACCTACTTCCAGTTCTACCTTGATAGCACAACACAAAATTTCTTCCTAGCTACTGAAGTCTCTTATAGCTAATGCCCTTCGAAGACTTGGTTTTAAGCCACTAAAGAATCGAACAACTTTACATTCAGGTTGGATGATAATGCCAGATGCATACCTTGAAATTATTGTAAAATTCCCTACGTATATACCAATAGATTCATCATCCTTCTTCTTAATCTCAAGTAACTCCTTTTCCATATTTGTTTGAAGAATATGAGGGAAGTACTTACTGAAAAAACAAGTTCTTTAACTCATCCCATTCCATGGACTCAATTTCATATCTTTTCCTCGTATTCTTGATAAGATTCCACCATTGATCAGCATCCCCTTCCAAACGATATACTACTAAGATGACTTTATCTTGCTTAGAACATTGTAGAACTGAAAATATCTTTTCAGTAGTACTGATCCATTGTTCAGCCACTAAGGGATCAGAAGACCCGCTGAATGAATGTGGACGCTGCCTCATGAAGGATTCAACAGAATGTTTCTCCTTTATATGCTCATTTTGAAGTCCAGATTGATTCATAGCTTGTGTAAGTATAGAAATAAGATTGTGCACTCCATCTCCCAAGACATTGTATTGGTCAGGAGGACAATCATTGCATTGTCCATTACAATGATCAACACGGTTCATTAGGGTTCCATCCATCTTCTAAAACCCAAATATAATAGTGTGAGAGGGAAAAATCAATCTAGGGAAAACAACATAGTAAAGGGGGAGTACCCTCAATATATAACATCTTAGGTTAAATTCTATGATCGTTACCGTAATTCTAGGACTATATCCTATACATTTACTTATCCTTAGGGACATCCCTAGACATACCTTTGAAATATCTCTAGGGATCACACTAACATTTTCTTATCCTAGTTTCCAAAGGTTGGCTAAACCTTTCCTCTGATACTAACTGTAGAGACCCGAAGCCTGATGTATATGAACATTACATCATTTTGGCGGAATATTTAGTACATAACTAATACAGACACACAAGGACCGTAATAGTTTAGTGTCTTTGGAAACTTGGAACGTAATCTTCTAATCGTGGTGAAAGATCTTCAACATCTCCCATAAATATCTTCCCTTGTTTTCTTATCTAAAACCTTTATTTATATCCTAGGGAAAATAAAACAAAAAATTGGTGAGCTCAAATGCCCATTAAGGGTAAACATAGAGAACATAAAACAATCCATGAACATTTGAATGCAAAAACTTGAACATAAAATCTAAACATCAAAATCTTAAGGAAAGACATGAATCTTGGAAGTAATAGAGGAATATATCATAAAGTAACATCAATCTTGATAAAATAGCAAGGGAATAAATCATGTAATTTTTGAATCCATTCAACACTTGTTATGATTTCCATAGTATCCAACGCATTGCTGCCAAGACCATCTTAGTGGACAATGTCCCATTCTAAATCAAGTTCACTCCTCATTCCAGTCCGGTATTACTGAACCGGTTTAACATTCTATTCGAGCCATGTCTATCTCATGAGATATAAATCATTAAACAATGCATTGGAGGGAGATATAGGTCCAACCCATCTCATAATGAAATCATTCTTACTTGTGCCACAAAATAAACATACATCATTCATAATAACCCAACAAATAAAATGGGTTTCATGAACATCATCCCATCATCACAAAATCCATATAAAAGAAATGGATATCATTTCATCATAAGAAAAGTGAAACCATGTAAATCATAAGGACATTATACTTGAAACAAACACATATGAAATAATGTCATCTTAGATGGAAAATGGTTTTGATAAAACACATAAAATTTATTCTTGAGGAAAATATCCTTCCTTCTTTAAAATCATTTCCTTTTCACAAAATGTCATGCATTTTTAAAAGAAAAAGATTTTGTTTGAAAATTTTCATGAAATCTTTTTGAGGATGCTTCATGAAAATAAGGATTTATAAAACCGTAAAAATCCATTCGTGCCGTATAATTTAAAAAAACATTCTTCTCGTAATTTTTCCGGAAAAGTCAAAAAGTACCTCGTAACATAATGAAAAGAATGATTCCATACACACCATGTAGTAAAAGTCAAAATGGGTAAAAAGGACATTAAACATACATAAAAACACTTTTAGAAAACATGGACATGGATGATAACAATAACCCCAATAAATACTTACGTATAAGCAATCTCGGATAAAAATGAGATTTGCAAAATCATCCCTTACCTTAGGTCCAATAAGCTATGTACGTGTCCGAAACTCCTGTATAATAATTTCAATAATGACATTGACTTATTAAAGAATCATATTCATTGTTATTATATCATATATGGTTCACTTATGACTTTATATTACCCGTTCTTTTCTAAATTCCATGTTAAAGAGCGTTTTGGGTAAAATCGTTTCATTTATCGTATGTGTTTCGACTCGTCATTCTTGATATTATTACTTATATCCTGATTTAAATAAATCCAGAATGTAAAACATGATTTATATATAATATATATTCATTATATACATGTATATTATAGATCGATAAAAGGGATGAAATACCCCATTCATAGAGACGGTAGGTTGTACGTACGCATGAACGATGTTTTCATTTCCTTATTGAATTGAATGGAATTGATTATATGATATACATATATATATATATATACATAAATCCAGTAGCATTGTTATGCCATATATTTCATTTTTATTCATTATATATACTTTATAGTCATTTTTGAATGGTTAATCATGGAAAATGAATCTCATCACTTTTGTGGAGACGGTAGTCCATACGTATGCACGAGCGATGATATCATTACCATGATTGTGGAACTGTATTTGAGTGTATGTATACTATTTCAGAATAAATATCAGTTTACAATAATCATTTATTTACACCATTATACCCATCCATGTAAGGTGGTGGTGGAAAAACAGATTACACCACGGCATAGAGATGGTATTCCGTATGTATGCATGCGTGGTGATTTCATTTTTCATAGGATGGATAGATGGTGAAATAGGGTTGTTTCATAATTATAATAAAATATCAGTATATGAGTGATACTGATGTTATTACTTCATAATGAAACAACTAAAGAAGAAGAAGTGGAAGAAGAAATAAAGTTGAAAGAATCAGTAACGGGAATTACCTCTTCTTTGAAGCGCCTTTTTGAAACCTACTCTTAGGGCACTAATAATGGTATTTAAAGAAGACCAGAAACTCTAGGATGTTACTAGGGAAGTGGAGAAGATAAATTTACAAGGGTTGGCCGAGCTTTAATCCTCAATGTTGTGTGAGGAAGAGAGGGAGGTGCCCTTTTATAAGGGAGGATAGGGGCACCTTTGGAATAACTAAAAATATTATTTTATTATAAAGTCATATTCAGTTTTTAATAGCTCAAAATTGAGTTATTTCTAAGATAAGGTGGGGATGGGTCCAAATCCCCTCATCCAATAGAATTTAGACAAGTTTAGTTTCCTATTTTAACCTTATCATTTTGATTTAACTTTAAGTTAGATAATTTTACTTTTACCATGTCTTTTTGTGTTCTTACACTATAAGGTCAATAAACTTACTATAACAATCCAAACGAACCCCAAGTTGTTTATTATTAATATATATAACCTTATCTAAGTCATTTGGCCGAACCTTATATTTTTAGGAATATAATAACAATTAATAATATAATATTTGTTTTAAAAACTATTTTATGTCAATTTTGACACTATTTGGTAATTGATTTTTGTGAAAATCATAACAGAATTATTAGTTCGAAAAAAGTAAATTAAATCAACACTAACATGTCATATAAACATAGAAAATTATTTTAATTCATAAAAAGTCTCAAATTACATTTATTTGGGTATTTATAACATCAATTATGTCAATATTTTTAATTAATAAGATAATTACTGCATCATCATTGTGACATAAATAAATTAAATTTATTAAAGTCTAAAAATTACAAATAAAATATAATTATGTATTAAATCGTTTTATCTTTCTAATAAATATTTATAGTCAAATTTTTCTTATGTATAACCCTATATTAAAAATGATTTACTTATTAAACTTTGATTTTAACTATTTTAACCCTTCCTTAAATAAATTAATATTAAATGTCCTAATCTAATCCATGTGGACCTAAATGGTCATATTTTATTCCTAAGGTTGTTTTTAGTCGAATTACACTTATCCAGTAGAATTAGGAAATGTTTTAGGGTAATAATAATATCATTTTTACCCTTAATTACCCTAATTACTTTTAACCGTGGTAAAAAAAATAAACATTTACTATTAACCAAAAATTATTTTCATCTCATTGAACCACATTTTACTTACTAAAATCAACTGTGTCTCTCGGATTTTTGAAATTCCACTCACAGAAGCGGTAAAATTATGTTTTCTGTAAATTTGCAAATTCTCATGGGAGGTGGGTAAATGACGGTGAAAAGTTCAATAAAATTTTATATATATCTAAAATTATTATAAAATGACTCCAATGAATTGAATTGAAAATATATAGGTATTATGTATCAATTTTGATCTAAAATAAATTTAAATAAATAATTATTTAAATAAAATGTAGGTTTTTAAATTGTAACCCATTGTTTTCACTATTCATCAAAAATTGAAAGTTTTCAGAAAAATACAAAAATTTCACCCTAGGATAATTTCGATATTCTAAATCCAAAAATGAAGTCCATTTTTAATGATAAAATTTATAAAACTTCAAAAATTGGGTATTACTATTCATTACAGCTAGTTTATATAACTTATTGTTGTTTAACGAAACTTGGTATTGCGTACAACACACGCTATCGTGGAAGGTCGCGATTGCGTGTAATGAAAGAGAAGTCAGGGATGCGTGTTGTGAAATATCCTTTTGGTGTAGCATACAACACAAGACATTAATGAAATTAAAAAGAATATTTTTCATAAAATCTCGAAGTGTTACATTCTACCCCCCTTAAAATGAATTTCGCCATCGAAATTCATCGGGGTTATAAATCGTTTACTATTTATAAAAACCCACATCATAAAAAGGAATACTAAAACACAATTTTAAAAACTAAAGTATGAAATTTAACGATTAACCAAAGTATCTCATCACTGGGTTTCCATATAAGATAACATAGGTGAAAATATGTATATGGAAGAAAAATATAACCATCATGTTCTGATGGAGAGTGCTAGAGAACATGGCTATGAAAAATCCAACAATCACAAAGCCATAAATTTGTGATGATCTAGGGTACCATCTGATTCATCGGATATAAGGGAACTAGGACAACATTTTTGGTTTTCAAGATCATTTCCCTAAAGTTGAAGAATTTGAATTAGAATAAATACTGTCTTTATTTTGGTACAATCTCACTATTGTTCATGCTTTGAAAAATTTACACTTCATCTCTTAAAGAAATGAAGTTGAATTTGTTATTGGTGAAATGTTAATAGATCATGTGATAGAATGATGGGCCATTCCATCTATTTCAAACAAAAGGTTAGAAAAAGTTATCAAATATACATAAGTCCATCTATGGCGAGGTTAACCATATACAATTCCAAAAATGAACTTATAATTCATATATCATACCGCGTAATAATGTAGTTTGTACTAACAGGGGACTTCTTATAGGTCAGTGGTTGGCGATAAAGGACAGTCGCACTTCGGTTGTGGGTTCGATTCCCATAGCCTTGTCCGACGCGATGGGCCGTCACCCATCCTGCAGGTTGTCCTTTTTCTAAAAATATATTACTATAACATCCCATCAATAATATTGAAAAAAGTTCTATCCTTAAACAATACTAACTTATGTCCAACATAATTTATTCCAATCTTTAGGCTTATCTAAAATACTTTGGTCCAAGCGCATAGTATAAAGAAAATGACTACTTGAAATGTCACATAACAATCACGTGAATTCCATCATTTATCCCCCATATATCATAAGATATATCTTGTTGGTCAAATTAAAAACATGTGAATAACTTAATCATGTATTCTCTTGAAGAATGAATACCCATTGAACCTTAGTGAAAACATGAATGCAGTTAAAATTTAACACTTTCCAAATACCAAAATCCGGAAAATTCTTTATGCTCAAACCATGATATCACTTAGTGCTTATATCAATCATGAGCTCATGAATACAATCAAACATCTCATTATCTTCTTATCCATTTATAATTTGAATATCATCTGCTTACCAAAATTTCTCAATCACATTCAATGGTTACCGGTACCATAAAATTATTGAAAACCACAATTGACCAATACATAAATATTCCAATATTCCAAAATACTATATACAACATTATTTTGGAATCCTATTACATAAACACTTAATCATTCCACCACATCATTGTCATATTAAACATCACCAATAGTGATCGCATGTGACTTCCCTTTGTCCTTTGCCTTAAGTGGTTTCTCATGTTGATCAACATTAACCTTTGGATTAGGGAATTGATTATAATAATGCCCCATTTCATTGCACTTGAAGCATTAAAGTGTTGGCGGTGCGTTCTCTGCAGTATTTTCTTTATTAAAATCAATAGCAACCCTTTTTCCATTACTTCGACACTCAGCTGCTCGATGACCTTCTTTTCCACACTTAAAACATTTTCTAGTCCCTTTAAGAAAATCTCCACCATGCTTGATTCCACACTTTGAGCATATGGAAACATTGATATTCTTTTCACCGTTATTATGAGATTTCTCCTTGAACTCCATCTTTCGTTTCTTGTCAAAACCATGATATGGATATGTTACACAAACTTCCAATTCTACCTTGACAGGACAACACACAATTTATTCATATCTACTGATGTTTCTTATAGCTAATGCCCTTCGAAGACTTGGTTTTAAGCCACTGAAAAATTGATCAACTTTACTTTCAGGTTGGATGATAATGCAAGATACATACCTTGCAAGCCTTATAAAATTCACATCCTATATACCAACAGATTCATCATCCTTCTTCTTAAGCTCAAGAAACTCCTTTTCCATCTTTGTTCAATGAATATGAGGGAATTACTTACTGAAAAAATGTTCTTGAACTCATCCCATTCCATGGACTCAATTTTATCTCTTTGCCTCGTATTCTTGACAAGATTCCACCATTGATCAGTATCACCTACCAAACGATATACTGCCAAGATGACTTTATCATTCTCAGAACATTGTAGAACTGAAAATATCTTTTCAGTAGTACTAATCCATTGTTCAGCCACTAATGGATCAGAAGACCCGCTGAATGAAGGTGGACGCTGCCTCATGAAGGATTCAACAGAATCTTGCTCCTTTCTATGCTCATTTTGAAGTCCAGAATGATTCAAATCTTGTGTAAGTATAGAACTAATATTGTGTACTCCATCTCCCATGACATTGGTTTGGTCAGGAGGACCATCATTGCATTGTCCATTACATTGATCAACACGGTTCTTTCAGGTTCCAGCCATCGTCTAAAACCCAAAAATAATAGTGTGAGAGGCAAAAATCATTCTAGGGAAAACAACATAGTAAAGGGGGAATACCCTCAATATCAAACATCTTAGATTAAATTATATGATCGTTATCGTAGTTCTAGGACTATATCCTATACGTATACTTATCCTTAGGGACATTCCTAGACATACCTTTGAAAAATCTCTAGGTATCTCACTAACGTTTTCGTATCCTAGTTTCCAAAGGTTGACTAAACCTTTCCTCTGATACCAAATATTGAGACCCGAAGCCTGAAGTACATGGACAATACATCACTTTTGCGGAATACTCAGTACATAACAAAAATAGACACACAAGGACCAGAATAGTTTAGTGTCTTTAGAAACATGGAACGTAATCTTCTAATCGTGGTGAAATATCTTCAACATCTCCCATAAAGAGCTTCCCTTTTTTTCTTACCTAAAACAATTATTTATATCCTGTGGAAAGGAAAATATAAAAGGGGTGAGATCAAATGCCCAGTAAGGGTAACCATAGAGAACATAAAACAGTCCATGAACATTTGAATGCAAATACTTGAACATAAAATCTAAACATCCAAATATTGAGCAATGAAATGAATCTTGGAAGTACGTGAGGCATATATATCATAAAGGAACATCAATATTGATAAAATAGCAAGGGAATCAATCATGTAATTGTGTCAATAATTTAGCACTTTTTATGATTTCTATAGTAGCCAAGGAATTTCTTCCAAGACCGTCTTAGTGGACAAAGTCCCTTTCTAAGTCGAGTTCACTCCTCGTTCCAGTCTTGTATTACTGAACCGGTTAAACTTTCCGTTCCGGCCATGTGTATCTAATGAGATATATGTCTTTACCCAATGCATTGGAGAGATATATAGGTCCCACCCATCTCATAATGAAATCATTCTTACTTGTGCCACAAAATAAACATACATCATTCATAATAATCCAACAAATAAAATGGGTTTCATAAACATCATCCCGTCATCACACAATCCATATAAAAGAAATGGGAATCATTTTATTTTAAGAAAAGTGAAACCATGTTAATCATAAAGACCGTACACCTGAAACATACACATATGAAATAATGTCATCTTAGATGGAAAATGGTTTTGATAAAACACTTAAAATTAATTCTTGAGGAAAATATCATTTCTTCTTTAAAATCATTTTCTTTTCACAACATGTCATGCATTTTTAAAAGAAAACAATTTTGTTTGAAAATAGTCATGAAATCTTTTGGAGGAAGCTTCATGAAAATAGGTCTTTATAAAACTGTAAAAATCCATTCGTGACGTATAAGTTAAAAAAACATTCTTCTCGTACTTTTGGCGAAAAAGTCCAAATGTACCTTGTAACGTAATGAAAAGAAAGATTCCTTACACACCATGTAGTAAAAGTCAAAATGGTTAAAAAAGAAGATTGAAAATACATAAAAATACTTTTAGAAAACATGGACATGGATTATAACAATAACCCCAGTAAATACTTACGTATAAGCAATCTCGGATAAAAATGAGATATTCAAAATTATCCCTTACCTTAGGTCCAATAAGCTTTGTACGTGTCTGAACCTCCTGTATAATGATTTAAATAATGTCATTGACTTATTACAGAATCATATTCATTGTTATGATATCATATATGGTTCGCTAATGACTTTATATTACTCGTTCTTTTGTAAAATCCATGTTAAATAGCGTTTTGGGTAAAATCGTTTCATTTATCGTATGTGTTTCGACTCGTCGTTCTTGATATTATTACTTATATCCTGATTTTCATAATTCCAGAATGTAAAACATGATTTATATATAATATATATTCATTATATACATATATATTACAGATCGATAAAAGGAATGAAATACACCATTCATGGAGACGGTAGGTCGTACATACGCATTAACGCTATTTTCGTTTCCTTATTGAATTGAACGGAATTAAGTATATGATATACATATATATATAAAAATAAATTCAGTAGCATTATTATGTCATATTTTAAATTATTATTCATTATATATACTTTGTAATCATTCTTGAATGGCTAATCATGGAAAATGAATCTCATCGCGTTCGTGGAGATGGTAGTCCGTACGTACGTATGAGCGATGATATCATTCCCATGATTGTGGAATTGTATTGGAGTGTATGTATACTATTTCAGAATAAATATCACTTTACAATAATAATTTATTTACACCATTATACCCATCCATGTAAGGTGGTGGTGGAAAAACAGATTACACCATGGCGTGGAGACGGTATTCCGTACGTACGCACGCGTGATGATTTCATTTTCCGTAGGATGGATAGATGATGAAATAGGGTTGTTTCATAATTATAATAACATATTAGTATATGAGTGATACTGATGTTATTACTTCATAATGAAACAAATAAAGAAGAAGAAGTGGAAGAAAAATAAAGTAGAAAGAATCAGTAACGGGCATTACCTCTTCTTTGAAACGGCCTTTTGAAACCTCCTCTTAGGGCACTAATATTGGTTTTTGAAGAAGACCAGAACCTCTAGGATGTTTCTAGGGAAGTGGAGAAGAGAAATTGGCAGGGGTTGGCCGATCATTAAGTCCCAAATTGGTGTGAGGAAGAGAGGGAAGAGGTTCCCTTTTATTAGGGAGGAGAGGGGCACATTTGGAATAACTAAAAATATTATTTTATTATAAAGTAATATTCGGTTTTTAATAGCTCCAAATTGAGTTATTTCGAAGCTATGGTGGGGATGGGTCGAAATACACTTATCCAATAGAATTTGGACAAGTAGATGTTCCTATTTTAACCTTATCATTTAGATTTAACTTTAATTTAAATAATTTTACTTTTACCGTGTCTTTTTGTGTTCTTACAATATACTGTTAATAAACTTACTATAACAAGACAGACAAACCCGAAGTTGGTTATTATTAATATATATAACCGTATATAAGTCATTTGGTCGAACCTTATATTTTTAGGAATATAATAACAATTAGTAATATAATGTTTATTTTAAAAACTAATTTATGTCAATTTTGACACTATTTGGTAATTTCTTTTTGTGAAAATCATAATAGAATGATTAGTTCTAAAAAAGTTAACTAAATAAACACTAACATCTCATATTAACATATAAAATTATTGTAATTCATAAAAAGTCTCAAATTACATTTATTTGGGTATTTATAACATCAATTATGTCAATATCTCATTAATAATATAATTACTGCATCCTCATAGTGTCATAAATAAATTAAATTATTTAAAGTCTAAAAATTACAAATAAAATATCATTATGTAGGAAATATTTTTAGCTTTCTAAATAATATTTATAGTCTAATTTATCATATGTATAACCCTATATTAAAAATGAGTTACTTATTAATCTTTGATTTTAAGTATTTTAACCCTTCTTTAAATAAATTAATATTAAATTTCCTAATCTAATACAAGTGGGCCTAAATGGTCATATTTTATTCCTAAGGTTTTATTTGGTCGAATTACACTTATCCAATAGAATTATGTCATGTGTTAGGGTAATAATAATATCATTTTTACCCTTAATTATCCAATTTACTTTTAACCGTGGTAAATAAAGTAAAAAGTTACTATTCATCAAAAATTATTTTCATCTCATTGAACCACATTTTACTTACTAACATAAACCGTGTCTCTCAGATTTTTGAAATTCCACTCATAGAAGCGTTAGAATTATGTTTTATGTAAATTTTCAAATTCTCATAGGAGGTGGGTAAAAGACGGTGAAAAGTTCAATAAAATTTTTTATATATATAAAATTATTATAAAATGACTCCAATGAATTGCATTGAACTTATATTAGTATTACGTATCAATTTTTACCTAAAATAAATTTAAATATATAATTATTTAAATAAAATTTCAGTTTTTAAATAGTAACCCAGTGTTTTCACTATTCATAAAAAATTGAAAGTTTTCAGAAAAATACCAAAATTTCACCCTAGGCTAATTTCGATAATCCGAATCCAAAAATGAAGTCCATTTTGAAAGATAAAATTTATAAAATTTCAAAAATTGGGTATTACTATTCATTGCAGCTAGTTTATATAATATACAGTTGTTTAACGAAACTCGGTATTGCGTACAACACACGGTGTCGTGGAAGATCGCGATTGCGTGTAATGCAATCCAAGTCAAGTATGCGTGTTGTGAAAGATCCTTTTGGTGTAGTGTACAACAAAAGACATTAATGAAATTAAAAAGAATATTTTTCATAAAATGTCTGGGTGTTACAGTAAGTTTTCAAAAAAATAAATTTTTAAAGGTAAACATATTAAATGAGGGGAATTATAAATACCACAAGGACAATGAAACCACAACCTAGTAAATTTTAGTGATAAATTTGAACACTTGGGAACTACTCATACACAATTATAAAAATTACCCTAAGGATATTTTTTTAATAGGCTCTTCATCAATCATTAAGTCCATTCAGGTAGGTATAGTAATAAAAAACAATCCAAAAACAATAAAATTTAGCTTTTATCACTGAAATCAAGTGATTCGGTCATAATTTTAGGGAAAAATTGACTGAAATATCACTATGGTATTTTTTCTATAAAAAATCCATTATTTTATACTCTTACCTATTCATTTAGTCAACCTATTATTATTATGAAGATACATATTTTTAAAACAATGCCACTAATATAATATCCCCACCACTATATTGGATTTAAAAAACAATAAAAATTAATACAGTATGGAAAATTTAAATCACAAATTAATATTTAAAATATCCAATTTTATATCTATTCTATATTTTAAATTCTATATTCGATTTTCTAGTTTTTTTTCAAAACATTCACTTTATTAAAACTGCTCAAGAATAATTATTGATGAAAATTAAATCTTTCTGAAATTTTATTTTTAAAATTACTTGATACATTAAAAAACATAACCCTTGTAAATTTATTTCCCATTTGGAAAACTTATGAATTTTTTAATTCATCTTCATATCTTAAATTGAAAAAATACAGGATATCTTTTTTCAAAATCTACATTTAATTATTTAAGACATATCTTCTCAATAAGACACTATAAAAATTTAATGTGTTTGGAATAAATGATTTGAGGGATAAATTAAAATATAACCAACCTATAACATTTTAAAATTTCTTAAATCACATATAGTGTTATAGTGTACAAATTTATCACCCTATAAAATTGTAACTATATTTGTAGAATAATTTTATAAAAAACCCACATCGTTAAAAACCACATTTCCAAAAACTATTTCTCAATAACCAAGAACATATATGTTTTAAAGATAAAAAAATAATATTAAACACATTCAATGAATATCATTTCAATACAATTCTACCATGACAAATAAAAACAATCAAAACATGTTATTAAATAATATTCTTTTTAAACCACCCAAATTAACAACGTTAAAATCATTAACACATTATAAAACATCAAAAATTTCCCTAGGATCCATAATTTATTCTAAAATAATAATTTAATTACCCATAAATAAATAATTTCAGTAATAAAAATAATTTCAAATACCAAAGGGAAAAAAGATAATTTTTTTAAAATAATTACCACTGTGCTTTTTTGGGACACATAGTTTGACAAAACATGTTCCAAACATGATAAATCGAAGTGTAAGGATTATAAAGAAGGCCATGTTTTTTTATCCAATTATTCCTTGCATGTGAGTATTAAATTTCATACCTTGTTTAATCTCAAAAATAAAATTTTAAAAAAACACTAAAACATATCCATAATATTAATTATCAAGGATAAACAACATCAAAAAAATTGATAGAAAGAAAAAATGATATTAAAATTCATGTAAAATTTCACAACCACCAATTTTTATGTATTGTTAAACATTAAAAATATAAATCTACAAAAACATCTACATCTATCTATCATGATATGATGGTTTTATCTTTATACAACACTTACTCCGAAAATAGAAATATAGCTCTTATAAAATATTGTAGTGGGCCAACATGGGTCACCCTGCCACGTTATTCATGTTGTCCCACAAAAATGTCGGAAAAAGGTTCGTAACTACCAAAATCTAGACGGAAGTACAAAGGTAGCACATTTAATCATTTATTATAAGAAAAACATTACCCAGATTCATCCCCAAACATTGGTATAACACATCTCTAAATTCAATTCCACACTTTTGAATTAATGTTTTTAAACCATATACATTAATAAATAATGTATTAGTAGCGATAGTAATGAGTAAAAATATATATAAATCATGCAAAAACATAAATTAGAATTAACTATAAATTTTAATAAAGAAAATGATTCAAAAATATTTCAAGTATGAAATGGATGAAAAAAAATATCCCAATTGGTAAAGATCCTGAAAATATGTTCCAAGATATTTCCATGTGGACTATGGACAGAACTATACAAATACCATGGAAAGAGACAACATATTAAGAGGCTACAATATATAATGTCACAAATTTTCTTTAATATGTATCATAATATACTGGCATTGTTTATACCCATGAAAATATACATGGTGTGAGTAAAATTCATTTACGATTCCTTAGTGTATATGCACAATAAAATTACAATATTACAATTTTTTCTAGGAAGAATTTTTTTTTGGAATCCATACCCATTTTGAAAAAAAATCCAAAATCCTAATAGTTTTATTTAAAAATATTATTTTTGTAAATTTAACCAAATAAGACATATCTAAATAAAATAAACTAATAAACAATAACCATACTGTTATATCAATATAAGTGTGGTCATAAATATTAATTATCATATTTGTTCACCGATATTTAGCATAGGGAAAGAATTATTATATGGGTTCCATAAGTATTTAGGGCACACTAAAAAATCACAATGTGGGATTTGTGATCCTAAAAAATTATTATGATGAATTCATCTAAATGAATAAACAGAAAAAAACCTCCCTTGATAGAACCTTTCCATAATCTATACCTACAACCTTATGATCACTCATTTACTCATGACCTCCCATCTTCCCATAAATCATTGTTCAAACTATATCAATTTATGAATCAACTGAAAATATCAAACAACAATAAATATATATTGAAATTGAATTATAAATTCAAAATATTCATGAAAAAAACATGTTTCTTATGGAATCCATTTTGAATATTTTTTTCAAGGTACTTATTATAATAAAATTATCATTTCAATGGATAGTTATGTTTAATTACAAATTTTTCCTTCAATAATGATATTTTGAGATAAAAACAGAGAAAATGGACCTTGATAAATTATTTCAATCAGGTAATGATCATAAAACATGAATCAAAATCGATAATAAATGAATATATATGGAATTAATAATAATTAAATTATTATTTATCATAAAATATTATGGGAAAAGATAAAATATGATTTCAACTAGAAAAGGATATAATAGAATCGTTCATGGAGAATTTAAGCATTCAAGAGTTGAACTCTCTAAAAAAATCAAAGGGATATTGTTTACCTGTATATCTAGTTCGTCCATTATATGATATTCTAACCAAAAGGTCAAATTCTTCTTGGATAGGATATAATCCACAAGACTAATATTTCCATTGTTAGATCCCCCAACCAAGATATGTCCTTCCTTGTTGTTCCAGGTATATTACTCATCATTTTGAGCCTTCCTCAAAGATCTCCACATCATTTTAGTTGCTTCTTCTTCAGTAGCGTTGATTAAAAAAATATGTTTGGAAACATGATATTTTTATCTTATGAACAATACATAGGATTTCTCTATTGTATCACCTGAATTTCACAGACATTCCATATTTGTGGATTTATTCGCTAAATGAGTCTCCATTGGATGAGTTAATGATTACTAATCATCATTTTTACGCATCCTCTTTCCTCCATCCTTAGAGTCCCTAACCTATGTTACTTCAATATCATGAACGGTTACATTAGACTCTTCATGAATGTTAGTATGATAAACATTTGATGTGAGGTCTCCCTTCTATATAGAATTCCCCAAAACACACACCATTTGATATACCTCACCATCAACATGCACTATGTGAAGTTTTTTCACCTCAACTAATTGAAGTCTATAAAGGCGATCGGTAGTAGTTGGTTGGGAGAAAAAACTAGCTGAAGGGACCCCCATAATAGAAGGAAACTCGAATTGATTTTAAATTGTTTCCTTTGAACTGATTCTTCCTAGTCTCACCCCACCTATAGAATTCTCCTAGCCTACACCATCTTCTTTGTTTTCAAGTTCCCTTGCTACATCCAAACACTTTCTCTTTATCTACCTCAGTAATTTCCACTCCCATTACTGTTGATTCAATAAGGTTTTCCATATGACTTTTCCATTCCTTCTTGTTTTGAAAATCACAAACACCCTATACATAAGCAAATATATATTTTACTTCTCTATGGAAAATTTCATTCCTTATGAAAATTTAACCTAACCTATATTTCCTTATACATATCAATATTTTTCTTAAGTATAAATATCAGATTCATACCCAAACCCTCATAATCATATAATGCTTAGATTTGAAGCATTCTGTTTTAGGATACAAATTCAGGATATGAACCTTAATGAAGTTCCACTCCAAATTTTGGATATGAACTGTAATGAAGTTCCACTCCGAATTCTGGATATGAACATTAATGAAGTTCCACTTCAAATTTTGGATATGAAATGTAATAATGTTCCACTCTGAATTCGGGATACAAACGCTAATAAATTTCCACTCTGAATTCGGGATACGAACCCTAATAAAGTTCCATTCAAAATTCTAGATATGAACTCTTAAAAAGTTCAACTCCGAATTATAGACTCCGAACTCTTACAAGTTGGACTCCGAACATCTATGAGTTCGACTTCGAACATTTACTAGTTCGACTCCAAACTTCTATAAATTTGACTCCGATCATCTATGAGTTTGACTCCGAACATTTACTAGTTCGACACCGAACTTTTATGAGTTCGACTCCGAACTTTTACAAGTTCATCTCTGAACTTCTAAAAGTTCGACTCCAAACTCTGTAAATTCAGTTTCTGAATTCTAGGGAAAACAGACTCCAAATTTACTTAGAAATTCAGACTCGTGATTTCTATAAAATTCTCATTCTGAATTCCTATAAAAAATAATCTGAATATCTCCTTATTATAAACTCTGAATTTCATTTTGGTTAGACTCCGAACTTTTATTTTATTACATTCCAAACATCAGTTTTACTTATTCTTACACTAGTTTCATTATAAAACATTGTCGTGATTTCAGTTACACATGTTTGGTTTTAAAACGATGTCATTCATTTTGTTTCTAACTAATCATTGGTTAAGTGACACGTGTACATGTCCCTACAAAATACAAGGAGAAATATGACCGATGGAGGAGGGAGCCGACCATTGGAGCTTCGCCTATAAATTAGAGATCATTTGAAAAGAAGAAAAAACTTTAAAAACATTGATATAACGTGGGATTACATGCTGTTGAAGTGATTTCTAGAGATAGAGGAGCTTATTAACTCTCAAGATTCATGCATAAATATTGAATGACTTGTTCAAACTTTTCCTTGTGCAGACTATCTTCATGAAACTCTGATTGTTGGTGATTACAATCGAGGGCTTTCGGGGATAGGAAGACAGAGGTTCCAACACCTTTAATTTGAGGGCTTCCTTGCTAAGGAAGATAGAGGTTCTGAATACCTTGAAGTTAAGGGCTTGTGGGGATAGCAAGACAGAGATTCTAATCTTCGTATCGAGGGATTACCCGGGTGTGGGTAGGACGGACATTCTTGCAAGTATAAATCAAGGGACCTTTATCCAAGATTGTTGGATACCCTTCTCTTTTGGTTAAAAGATTTATATCTTGTTACATTTTTTGGTTACAAGTTTTTCCACTTCTTTTTTTATTGTAAGTAAAGTATAATATTATTATATTTCCATACACTTGTACTCTGATTAATTTAGATTTTATACTCTTTATGGTCAAATCTCAAATTGTAAACTTTGGTTAAGTTTTATTTTCCAGATCCATTTTTCCGGATCCATTTTTTCGGAATTACTTTCCAGATTTAAGCAAGTGAATAGAGATTGAAGTTTGTAACTTCATAATTTGTCCCAATCTCTCAATTTTTGTCAGCGGTGTTGTTAATTTTCTTTGTTTAACTTTGTTATACTTAGATATTTTTTTTGAAAGAAATTTTTAAAGTGTACAATTCACACCCCCCCACCTCTTGTATATTGAGCATCTACATCGTTATTTCGATCCTACAATTGGTATGAGAGAAGGTATCTGAAATACTTATACTCACATATAAGTTTTTCCTTGCCTATTTTTTCATTGTTCTATATTTTCCTAGATTAGTAATATTTTCCTTGAATCTGAACTTTTTTTTAACAAGGGTTTTTTGTGTAGACTGATTTTTTAAGATGGCAGGATTAAATGTTGGATCCATCGACAACTTAAATCCAAAAAGACCACCAATTTTTTATGGAAATGATTAGGAATATTGAAGTGACCAAATTACTACTTTTTTTATCAATACAGGAGTAGATAACATTGTTATTCTTAATAGAGGTTATAAAATTCTTGATAAGGAAGTTAGTGCTCTCATTTTCCAAGAGAATCATGATTATCAATTAAACTATAAGGTACACAATTCTCTACTATATTCAATGACAAAGAACATATATAGCCAAATTTCTTAATGTGAAACAGCTAACTATATATGGAATAAACCTAATGTTACTCATTTTGGTACATCCAATGTCATAGAGACAAGAAGTGCTATGTTGAGAGCAGAGTATCATGGTTTTAATTTTCCTTATGGAGAACCTATAATCAAAGTACAAAAAAGGTTTATGAATATCATGAATAGCTTACAATATATGGGAGAGAAAGGTCGGGATGATGAATCTCTTGTGGATAATATTATTGATATTATGCCCTATGAGTGGGAATCAAAGAGAACAGTAATTGATGATTACAGGAAGGTTACTAAAATTTCCTTAGATGAGATGTTTGGAACTCTTATCCAACACGAAACAAGGATTAAGAGAGATGCTGACAACATCAAAAAGAAGAATGTTAATGGTACTATTTATTTTACTACAATATAAAATCACATGAAATCTAAGACTCCTGAGAGAGTTACTAGATCCCTGTCTAAGAAGGTTACTGTCCAATATAAATCTAGTGAGAGTGAAGTCTCAGAGAATGAGTTAGCTAATCTTACTCGAAGAATGAACAAGATAACTAGTCAAAGAAATTTCCAATCCAGGTATAAGAGAAAGGAAAGGAAATATAGGAAAGATTCAGAGGTCACACACTATGAATGCAAGAGAAGTAGACACATACGACCTGATTTCCCTGTGCTTAAAAATAAAGAAAGAATAGAGGTTCATTCTGAAAGGAATATGAAGAAGTTTTACAAAGCCAAAGCTAAGAAAAGTATGAAACCTAATATTACATGGAGTGCTAGATGTGGAGACTCTTTAGAAAGTGAATCTTCTGAATATGATTCATCAGCTCAGAAGAATATGGAATTCATTGCTAATACATCTTTTCCACATACATGTCTTATGGCCAAGGTATGCTATGCCGAGGCTTTAACAAATTTACCTCTTGATAAGAATTACCATTCCAAAAATAGTACTTCTAATAAAGATAATTCATCCTCATAAAATGAATAACCTTAATATGAAGAAGTATCCAGATTTTCCAAGCTACTTGAAGTAAAAAAATGTAAAATTTCTAAGAAATTAGACAAGGAAAATACTAAGGATGAAATTCTTACAAAAGAGATTTTAGATATTTCAGTAGATCTTAAAGATAAAGAAGATATTTTAGAAAAACTTTCTAAAGACCTTGAGAAAACAAATTCTGATAAGGAAGTCCTTTCTAAAGATCATAGGAATGCTATTTTAAAGATGAATGTTTTTGAGGAAAAATCTAACTCTATGGAAATGATTCATGAGGATAGGAATTTAGTCATTAGACTAAAATCTGAAATATTTTCTCTTAAGAAGCTTCTTGCAAAATTTACCTCTAGGAAGGAAAATTTTGAGAAGACATATTCTCAAATTAAAACTCATAGAAACACTACTGGAGTAGGTTATACTCACTAATAACCAGTTTTCAAAAACAACTATTTTGTTCCTTCTAAATCCCCATTTTGAACTAAGTGTCAAAGTGTTGGGCATTGGAAGAAAAATTGTTCTTTGAATAGATTTCAATCTGTTGGGTTTCATAAATCATATTTCTCTGACCAAAAGTTGATTCCCAAAATTTTTTTATACGAAAATATCGAATCCAAACAAGTTTGGATTCCAAAAGTCTAATTCTATTATTATTTTTTGCAAAATAAAGGGAGTAACAACAACAATACTTGGTACATGGATAGTGGATGTTCCCAGAACATGACTGGTAACAAAAGCTATTTCGAAAAGATTATCAAGAAAAAATGAGAAAAATTAACTTTCGAAGATAATACTTAGGGGGAATTTGTTGGTATTAGTAATATTTTTTTTCTTACAAAAAATTTTATTTCGAATTTTTTGTTTGTTAATGGTCTTAAGAAGTTAAAGTAGATATCATTCTTCAGTTTATCGGAATGAAAGATCAATTTTCTGACATTTTTACAAAATCTTTAACCATCTATAGATTTGAATTCATTAAATAGATGTTAGGAATCATAACCGTGAGCTAATCCATCTTCAATAACTTATTGTTGAACAATTATCCTTATAGAAATAAATTCCTTTTTATAGGCGGAGTACATTTGCTTGTTATAATAATCAAAATTTAGGTAGTCAGTTTTGTTTTTTTTTTGCATTTGTAATCAAAATTTTTGTAGTCAGTTTTTCAAACGTGTATAACTAAAATTTTCTTAATGATGTTTTCGAAACTGAAATTTTCGTAAGGAAATTTTTGGAGCTAGAACTTCCTTAATGAGAATTTTCGTACTCGGAATTTTTGTAATGAACATTTTTCGTACTTATACTTTTCGTACTAAAATTTTTCATACTCAAACATTTTGTACGAGAATTTTTCGTACTCATATTTTTTGTACTTATATTTTTCGGACTCATACTATTCATACTAGAGTTTTGGTACTCAAAGTCTTTTCCACATTATGTTTTTCGTAGTTAGTTTTTCGTAGTCAAATTTTTCTTCAAGAAGAATATCACATATTACGAATAAACTTCCAGGCCAATCCAAAAGGTATGATTTTTTTAATTACGTGTTCATAGTCATATTTTGGTTGCTGGTATTTTCCTATGAGTTTTAAAATTTCTCGGATTCAACTTTTATTAAATCTGACTGTTTTTCTAAAAACCTCAAAGGATCGGATTCATGATTTCCTTGCGGGTATGTTTTCAAACATAAGATCAGATCATAGAGTTTTTCAACCATTAGATGGTTTTTGGAAGATCAAAATTCACATCCATCGCTTATATAATGCGGACCCCCTAATGGTTGTCCCACATCGATTTTCAAGCTCTCGCATGTCGAGGCTCTGCATCAGTTGTTAAAGGTCATTATGAATCTTCCAAAGCCCTCCATATTGAATATCTGCTGAAGCTACTTCTTAGGATATGTCAACTACGAAGTGAATATAAAAATTGCTAGTTTACAGGGAGAGGTTAGTGCATCCGAGTATCTTCATGTATGATTATGTTATATCTAAAAATATCAGATTGAATGGCTGGGAGGATGTTTGTGTATCAAAGCCAGTGAAACAGGATCTGGTTTATAAATATTTTCTTGTTGAGTTTTACGAGCCTGTTTCCTTCCATAATGAAGATGGCAGAGAGAAGTTTTCATTCATGTCTTATGGGAAGACTTATATGTTTTCTTATACCAAGGCTACAAGCTTGGTGTGTCTATCTTATGAAGGAGAAGCTGAGTTTTGTTCACATAATCTTCATGATGAGCAAGGAAGTTTTAACGAAGTGAAGGAATTGAAATTCCTTGGACTTAAAGATTCCAAGACTACTAATATTTCTCTTCTCCCTCCGAATAATTGGATTCTACAGCCCTGGGTACAAGGTTTTTTAGTACCGAGAAGGGGTGATAATGATAACCTCAAAAAGGGTGATATATATATATCATAGATTTTTTGGTATATCTAAAGAAGTTGAATTTTATGAGGCATGTTATGATTACATTTAAGAATATTAAATAAGGGAATCTGAAAGCTCAGATCATAATGTTTATGGATTTTCTTTCTAATCTTATTATTAGATATCTTGATTCATTTAATGTTTCAAGCACTTCGAGGAAAAAAAATTGCAAGGTAATGTTGTTTAGTGATGATACATTAAAGAGGATGAAGATGGGATTTTATGTTGAATCCGGATAATTCTACCCTATACCAGAGGAAGAGGATGAGGCAGCTCAGAAAGATCAAAAAATTCCAGAACCATCTAAAAAGGCAGCGATGAAGAGAAAGTAGAAAGGAGTGGTAGCTGATGACAAGACCCAAAAAGCTAAGGAAACTCAATCTGCACCACCCAATCCAATGAAACAGAAATCCTACCCAGTTGAAGTGGCTTCTAAGTAGAGGGAAGACAAGGAGAAGAGAAATAAAGGGGACCCTCAATTAGGATTAGATCCTATTGAGGCTAAGGCCTTAAAAGAGAATGCTTCTGATGAGTTGGAAAGACAAGAAAAAAATTGAAGAAGAAGATGTCATAAGAAGAGATTTTTCAATCTCTTTTGAAAGAAATAGAGATGGCTTCTAAGCAGATTATGGTTTCAGAAACATTCCTTACTGAACCTTTACCATAGACTCATAGAAAACTTACATCACTCGATAAATGTACAAAGGGAAAGAGGTTTTTGAAGAAGTAGAGAAAACAATTGGTGAAGAAGTAGAAGAAGAAGTTGTTGAAGAAGAAGAAGAGGAAGGAGGTGCTGATCTAGATGACTTGATCAAAAAAGTAGAAGATTATCAAGAAAAGGCTGAATCTACAAAACATGTCACACTGGGAAAGGGAGTTGAGAAAGTAGGTAAAAAAGATGATGATAAGGAAGATGAAGAGAAATATAATGAATTATCTAATGAGTAAGTAAGCTATAAGAAGAATTTTCTTGAGGAAGGAGCAGAAAAAGAGAAAATAGATGAAGACAAGAATGTTCAACTATTAGAGTGTAAGGAAGAATATCAAGATGGTCAACCCATTCTGAAAACTGATAAAGTTAAAAAAGTTCTCGTGGATTCACCAACAAAATATATCATCGGGAAGAGTGATGTTGGTGGTTCTTCTAAAAGGAAGATGGTGCAAATTGAAGAAAACAATCCCCAAGCAAAGTGTCTGATTCGGAATCATCAGCACAGGGTTATGACTTTGTTGACGAGTCTTTAATAATGTTTGTGGACACCATTGCGATCTTTCCCACTATAGACTCAAGGTTCAAAATGCATCAACATATATTGAATCAGAAGACATAATACTTACTATGGTAATGGATAAGTGTATGAAGATTGAGGCTGACCATAGAAATTTTTTTATCAATTATGATGTACAAAGAAAATCATGCAGCAAAATCACTTTGTTTTCTAAGAATGTTGATGAAGTCATGGCATAGTTTGATCATTTTCAAAATGATATTAAAGATGATTTTGACACCGAGGACTCAATTATTAAGAATCTTCAGGAGAAGTTAATACTTGAGAAAAATTCATGTAATCAACAAGTGAAGGACTTGAATGGTATGGTTAAATCTCTTGCTCAAAATTTTAAAAGGGATAGAGATATCCAAATTTATCTCTAAGAAAAACATGTAAAGCAAGATGAGTTAGTAAAGATGCAGGAAGAGGCCATGAAGTCTCGGGAAGATGTTTTGAAAGCTCAACAAGAAAGGATCACAACTATGGAGATTCAAGCTGAGGAGGTTTAAAAAGATTTGAAGAAGCTGAAAACATTTTTGAAGAAGCTAATCCCGATGGAAAAGGGAGACAAATAGACTCAATCCGATCTTTTATTACATTTTTCCTTATAAAAATTATTTCAACTGTAATGAAATTTTTGGTTGGTTGTATATTGTTTTTTTATATACTAATGTTTTAGGTACCATATTTCTTTTCCATTCCCATAAATTCATTTTGAAAATCAAAAGGGGGGATAAGGAAAAAGAACTACACAAAAGGGGAGAAGGTAAAATTTAAAATGGAGATGGAAAAATTTCTAAGTGAAGATATCCTTAATGTAAGGGGGAGTTCCTCATTACGAAGTTATTCATTCCCATGATAATGAAAACTCCATTCCTGAAATCCAGAATACAATCCTTAGAGTTTCAATGCCTAATGGGGAGTTAGTTGTATTCATAATCATCCATGAAAAAAGGGCGCTATGTTTTAATTTCAAAGTCTACTGAAATTTTTCAAAGTCCTTATATTCTTTTTCGTAAGGTTGTTTGTGCATTCCAAAAAGGGGGAGATTGTTGAGTCAATAATATTTTCCTTATAACTTTTTCATTCCTTCTTGTTTTGAAAATCACAAACACCCTTTACTTAAGAAAATCTATATTTTACTTCTCTAAGGAAAATTTCCTTCCTTAAAGAAATTTACCCTACCCTTGAATTCCTTATATATATAAATATTTTTCTTAAGTATAAAAATCAGATTCATACCCAAAACCTCAGAATCATATAATGCTTAGATATGAAACATTCTGTTTTAGTATCCGAATTCTGGATATGAACTGTATTGAAGTTCCACTCTGAATTCTAGATAGGAACTGTAATGAAGTTCCAGTCTGAATTTAGGATATGAACTGTAATGAAGTTTCACTCCGAATTCTGGATATGAACTGTAATAAAGTTCAACTCCGATTTCTGGATACGAACTCTAATAAAGTTCCACTCTGAATTTAGGATACGAACTCTACTAAAGTTCTGTTCTGAATTCTGGATATGAACTCTAACAAAGTTAAACTCTGAATTCTGGACTCTGAACTTTTACATGTTCGACTCCGAACTTCTATGAGTTCGACTCTGAACTTCTATGAGTTCGACTCCGAACTACTATATGTTCGACTCTGAACATATATGAGTTCGACTCCAAAAATTTACTAGTTCGAATCTGATCTTTTATGTGTTCAACTCCAAACATTTACTAGTTCGACTCCAAATATCTACAAGTTCGACTCTGAACTCTGTATGGTCAGATTCTGAATTCTAGTGAAACTAGACTCTAATTTTCCTTAGAAATTCAAACTCTGGATTTCTACAGAATTCAGGTCTTGAATTACTATAAAATAGAATCTGAATATCTCTTTATTATGGACTCTGAATTTCATTTTGGATAGACTCCGAGATTTTATTTTCTTACATTTCAAACATAAGTTTTACTTATTCTTACACTCGTTTAATTATATAATGATGTCATGCTTTCAGTTACAAATGATTTGATATTAAATGATTCCATCCATTATATTTATAACTAATGGTTGGTTGAGTGTCATGTGTACAGGTCGCTCTGAAATTCAAGGATATCTATGATCATTGGAGGAGGGATCTGACCATTGGAGCTTCTCCTATAAATAGGAAATCATTTGAAAAGAATCAACAACATTAAAAACATTGACAAAACATGTGATCACATGCTGTTGAAGTGATTTCTAGAGAGATGGGCTCTTATTAACTGTCTATCTTCATGGAGAAATTTTGAACGACTTGTTCAAACATTGCCTTGTGCAGACTTTCTTTGTGCGACTCTGATTGTTGGTGATTTCAATCAAGGGCTTCCAGGGATAGGAAGACAGAGGTTACAACACCTTGATGTTGAGGGCTTCCTTGCTGAGGAAGACATAGGTTCCAACTACCTTGAAGTTGAGGGATTATAGGGATAGCAAGACAGATATTATGATCATCGTATCGAGGGCTTACATGGGTGTGGGTAAGACAGACATGCTTGAAAGTATAAATCAAGGGACCCTTATCCAAGATTGTTGGATACCCTTCTCTTTGGGTAAAAAGATTTATATCTTGTTACTTGTTTTGGTTACAAGTTTTTCTGTTGCTTTTTGTTTTGTAAGGAAAGTATAATCTTCTTATATTTCTTTACAATTGTACTCTGATTAATTTAGATTCTATATGCTTTAAGTTAGAATTTCATTTTGTAATCTTTGGTTAAGTTTAATTTTCTGGATCCATATTTACGGAACCACTTTTTCAGAATTACTTTCTAGATTTAAGCAGGTGTATAGAGCTAGAAGTTTGTAACTTCATACATTGTCCCAATATTTCTATTAGTTTTAGAGGTGTTGTGAATTTTCTTAGTTTAACTTTATTAAACTTATATCTTTCGTTTTTTAGGAAAATTTTAAAGTGTACAATTCCCCCCCCCACCTTTATATTGAGCATCTACATCATTATTTCGATCATACAATTACAAAACCATTAGGTTCCACTATAGATAAAATTCATGGGATCGAAGACTCAATAACACAACTCCCTTAAAGATCAAGTTCAATTTAGGAAAAATATTAGTAAATTTTAGTCCAGGGTGAACTTAACGAGCCTCTGACATTAAATGGTCATCCTTAGAAGTCATTTCATCAGCAGTATTAGTAGACAATCCCGAACTAGACCACCAGCTGCCTCCTGTGAATCTATCTTTTTTTATCTCAGATTAGTTACCACTCCATGGGATGACACGTCCTTGAATAGTTTTCATGTGTGCATCAGACTAGAAAAATCCACATTTACCATGTGATTACCCTTGTTTCTTAATGCCACATCCATCTTATAGGAAGAACCATTCCAAACCCATGGTTCAACATGATGAGTTCTATTATCATCACTCACACCCATGGACATGCCCTATGGTATAGAACCATGCCTACAGGTCTCTTACATGTTTCCCAACTTCTTGAAATTAGACTAAAAATCAACCCCTTATTCAAATACCACCTCATTCCTACAAATTATATTCCTCTCTATCTATAATAAATAAAAATTATGAAGGATTTATTGAAAAAACTACTTCAACAAACACACATGGGTTAAAAGGATGGATCACATTAGTGGTTTGGATCTCTATTAATAAGAACCTACCCACTAGGTTTTAATATATCCTAATAATTGATGAATTTTTAAATGAAACAGAATGATTGGGTAAAATTACCCAAATACCCACTAATGACAAGTCATACTTCGTATGAAAATCATAAGTCCAAAGATGAAGGTAATGAAGGATATGTAATGGATTCAAGGTGTGTAGGAAAAGGATTGTATCATATCATTCTTTAACATGGAGCGGATCATGGATTTCATATTATCTATCAAGATGATGGTAGATCTATCCTGAATATCGAAAGCATAAAAAAGAAATTTCATAAATTCATCCACTAAAGGACTTCACTGCGAAAATATAGAATTCAATATATGTTTAAGGAGAACCAAGGCTTCGTTGAACCCTGAAATCAATAACGGAACATTAAGTAAGACTTGATACAACACAAGAGGCTTACAGTATAGGGTAAAGTGTGGGAACTGAGGGATCATCATAGTCTCATATAAGGGGTAAAAGGGTGGTTCCACTCCCTAAAATAATGAAAATTGTCCCTCTCCCTCTAGTGGGGGATGGACTATCAAAGATGATTCCAGCATCACAAAGTGGGGGGAATACGTTGTGAAACTACCCCTGAAGATTAAAACCCCTAATACCTATGGAATTGTTTTTTATGTAGATAATCCAATATGTAATTTTATTTAATCATGTATTATATAAAAAATATGAAACGATAATGATACTAGGTCCCCATAAACATAAAACCCAATAATATTCATAAAAATAACATCTAAAACCCTAGATTTAGTCTTACATGACCATTATAGTTAACAGATACACATTCAAATGGATGAATAAAGATGAGGATAAAGAAACATATATAGAATAAATGAAAAAATTGTTTTACGTCAATGAAATCTAAAAGAAATCCAAGGGACACAGCCAAAATTGAAGGCGGGGAGCACCATAATTGTTGTAAGTCAAGTTCAAGATTTCTAGGGGAAGGGGGAATGAAGGTTTAATAACTATAATGTATTAATATAAAATTAAAAATATATTTATATTTATACAAAAGATTATAATTTTTTATGCATGGTTTTCCTAACCATGATCCAATTTTGTGAGTTATATCCCATTAAAAATTTACCTCACATTGTTTTTTGGGATGTGTGTATTATTAGGGAAACCATGTGGTAAGTGTTAAAAACCAAAATATCCCTCATAAAAACCCTTCAACATAGTTAAAATAATTAATTATATAATGTTTTCTCTAATCACAATCTAGAGTGTATTGAAAAAAATTAAATTTCAATCCCAAAAATTTGGAAACATCCAAAATAAATAAGAAATAATTATAACTCGATATAAAACATACTGATGAATTGATTGGTTTCATAGATTAATTATAATAAACTTTTTCAAAAATGATTCATTTTCCACACTCTAATCATTACGTATATTTTTTAGACTGTACTTTTTACCCTTTTATCTCTCATTTGGTTACCATGAATGAAATACAATAATAAAATACACATATAATGGGTTATCTAATATTTAATATGGCTATGTCCTCATTATATAGTGGTTTTTATCCCACTACTACACAATTTATCTTGTGCTATAGTGATGAATCTCTGTCAATAGTATATCCTTGAACTAATAATCCATGATCTATCTAGTTATAATGAACACACCAAATTTATATTCTATTTTATTTAACCAACCTAGTATTCCATTATAAAATACCATATTTGGGTAGCTCATTATTGAAATATAATATTTTATTTAGGATTATTTTTTTCAATGAATTTATGAATCAAAGCTCCAACCATAGTCTATAGAAATATAAACGGATTCCACATTTGTAAAAAACCACATTAGTTATCTAAATATTCATCAAACCGTATGATGTGAGGAATCAAAAGTTAGTATTCTTGTAGTCCTTCAATGAATGTGATATTAATTTTTTGCATCATAAACCTCCTTTATTTTACATATTCAGCTTCTTCAACTAACAAAGATAGTAACTTTGTTAGAAATTTTTCATCTCACTATCATTCATTAATAAATAAGGATCTTTTTAGTCATGGAAGGGGATCCTATCACTAGGTATTCAATGATAGTGAATATAAGAAATTATTGACCATTATTATCAATATTATCTGTTTTTTCTATACTCATTTTCTTCAACATCATTCAATATCCGGTTATTTTCTCACCGATAATATATTTCATTTTATTCTTCTACAATAAATTTTCTTTAGAAAATAAGATAAAAACTATTTTTATATATTTAATTTTAAAATATAATGATATTCATAAATTTGATCAACTCTGTGATTTTTGATCTAGTTTAATAGTAATATTTTTTTAATATTAAATTTATATATTGCTGGTTATGTTGTTCCCATGATTTATTCTGAGATATTAGGCCTTAAAATATATAACCACATCAATAGAATAATCATTATAGACTAACCACTTATCATTCTATAAAAATAAATTATTTTTTTATTTTTTTCTTCAGATTCCCTCTAAAATATAATTTATTATCTATGTTATAATTCTACTATAATGTCTAGTAATTGTTTCAATGTGTTCTATCATTCATGGAAAAAAGTGTGGTTTTATGGCATTTCTCATGGAATTGTCTTTTTGTAGCACCCCAAGCTTCTACGGTATGCTTCTCTTTGAATAATGCAATAGCGTGTGTTGTACGCAACATCGAGTTCTAACACACACCATAACCAATCAAACTAGCAGTTATGAATAGTAATACCAACTTTTTAAAATTTTATAAATTTTATCTCTCAAAATGGAGTCCATTTTTGGATTCGGAGTATCGAATTTAGCCTAAGGTGAAATTTTTGTTGTTTTCGGATTACTTTAATATTTTGATGAATAGTGAAAATTAGTAAATTTTAATTAAAAACAACTATTTTAATCAGAATAATTAATAGTGATAAATTATGAATTTCAGTGTTTTTAAAGTATATTTAGAATATAATTTTACCATATAATATAATTTTGTTTATTTTACATAATTTCACAATTAAACCGGACATAAACAAGTATCAATCTTTTGATAGTTATTATATCTTAAAAACACGCTTTTTGTTTTGACAACGGGAATTAATTTTAAATTAATTTTTGCCACTTCTGTGTTTTGAATTTGAAAAAATGGATTCCATATTTGGAATCAGGATGTAAAAATTTTGTAAATAGGTAAATTTAATTTTTAGACATTTTGAATAGTTACTTCGGTAAATATTTTATTTACCATGGTTAAAGGGTAAATTCAGTAAATAAGGGTTAAAAAATAATATTATAATAATACTAAATTATCCTAAAACATGTCCTAACCTCATTTGGTGATACGTTTCTGACCATGGGCATCTTTGGGTTGATTTTTGTACCCTATGGAGCCACATGTAAGTAATAATGACACTTTATATTAATTAAGTTAAAATAAATACAAAAATGACATAAACATATATCTTTTAGAAAACCATTTTTTACATAAGGATATATATGTTGAATTTTCAACTATAAATATTTATTAGAAATATAAAAATATTTTCTACATAATTATATTTTATTTATAATGTTTAGACATTATATTATTTAATTTATTTATTACACAATGGTGATGCAGTAATTACATAATAAATGAAAAATTAGAATAATTGATATTCTTAATACCCAAATAAATGTAATTTGAGACTTTTTATAAATAAAAATAATTTTCTAGGATAATATGACATGTTAGTATTGATTTAATTAACTTTTTTAGAAGTAATCATTCTGTTATTATTTTTACAAAAATCAATTATTGAATAGTGTCAAAATTGACAAAAAAGAGTTTTTAAATAAAATATTATATTATTAATTGATATTAAATTCCTAAAAATATACAGTTCTGCCAAGAGACTTATATCATGATATATGTATCATTAATGGACCACTTGAGTGTCTCTTTTATGTATATAGTACGTTTATTAACTATATAATATAAAAATACAAAGTGACAGGGTAAGTGTCAAACTAATTAACTAAGAGTTTAAACTAAAAGATAAGGTTAATATAATGACACAAACCTATCTAAATTATATTGGTTGAGTGGATTTCGAACCATCCCCACCTTAAACATTAAATAATCCAATTTGGATCCATTAGAAACCGAATATGTATTTATTTTAAAATAATATATCTAGCTTTTCTAAAGGTGCCCCTCACCCCTCTTATAAAAGGGCACTCCCCCTTCTCATTAATTAACACCTTCAAATCCTTTTGGTTCGGCCAAACTCTACCCAAATACTCTCTAAACATCCCTCAATTCGTCCTAGAGGCCTTACTTTAGTCATAAAACCAACCTATGGACCACTTTTGATCAAATCAAAAGGAAGAACCCGAAGAAGAGGTAATGTTTTCACCACGTTTTTTCAAATTCATTTCTTCTTCATCTTCTTCTTTCTTTGTTATTACCATTATAAAATAATGAATCCAGTATCTCCTATATACTTTAATATTATTTTAAATATGGTACAACCATATTCAATATTCTATCTATCCTTTGAATGACATGTCACCATACGTGCGTACGTACGGCTTACCGTCTCCATGTCGTGGTGTAATTATTATTCAATAAATTATTATTTGGATGGGTATAATAATTATCTGTAATTCTTGTAACAAATAAATATAACATGATAAAGATTCTGTATATATGATATACCATCCAATTTTATATTATTTTAATATCAATATAATGATATTGTCGCTCGTGCATACGTGCGGACTACCGTCTCTACGAACGCGATGAGATTCATTCTCCGTCGTATCCATTCAAGTATAATTCTCATTTGATGATTAATAATAGTATCTAAGGACTTGATATCATTTTGTATATGATTAAGATACAAACTATCCATGAAAAAAACGGCTTACGTAACAAAACATATAAAAGAAAACGAGTAAGTTAACACCCAAAAAAACAATAATACTATGATATTATTAACAAATCAATGATAAAAGATCATATATGATATCATATTAATTAGTATGATTATTTTATAATTTAATAACAATTATTTAACCATTATATAGGATTTTAACCTACCCCAACCAAGGAAAAGTACAAGGTAAGGGTTTATTTCGTAATCTCTTCATTATCCGAGGTTGTTTGTACGTAATAATTTACTGGGACTTCTATATCATCTACATCCATGTTTCTTAAAAATTTATTTCAAAACATTTTTACTATTTAATAGAATATGGGTTAAAGTGATTTATACCCTTTTTGACTTTTATAAGTGGTTTATAATGGAATCTTTCCGTCATTTTTCAAACAAGGTCCTTTTTAACCGTTTCGACAGAATTAAGGTAAATATCTTTTTTAACTTATACGGAGAGTGCGGCTATTTTCTGCTGTTTTAAAATCGTCGAAGCTTCTCTTACAAGCTTATAAGAATATTTTCAAACAAGATGTTTTATTTTATAAATATATTACTCTTAAATGATTTCAAAATAGAAAGAGATATTTCAATAAAAAGAGTTTTGATTTCATCTATGTCAACATCCTTTGATGTATATTACGATTGTTTGAAGTTGATTTACTATGATACAAAACTTCTATATTGTATTGAAGGTTTTCTGATATGTTTGACTATGGATGTGTTATTTTTATACCATTCATGGTATATGGATGAAGAATTTACATTTCGTATGCTGGTATTAATATGAATGTTTATGTTATCTTTAAAACTTTTCGTATGGGAATGCATTGGACTTAATATGTGATGGGTGGAGCCCGCTGTAGCTCCTCGATACATCGGTAGGTCTCATGAGACAAACTAGTGACTTGGCACAAGGCCTTGACAAAATATTATTTGTAGTCTTGGCACGAGGCCTTGGCTATGTGGTTATGATTGTCTGGAATTATGCATTCCATCATAATGAAAGTGGTTATTGATATTTAATGTGATTATTCAATTAGTAGAATATCCATTGAATAAGTAAATGGCATTATTTCATTTTATTTTTTCCATACTATGTTGAAGTTCAAGTATAAAAGGGTTTTGTTTTATTTATACATTGCCTTAAATTTTTGTTCTTATTTATGAAAGTTTCCACTATATTGTTATCCTTACTGGGAATTTGAGCTCACCCCTTTTCTATGTTTTATTTTTTCCCAGGATGTGAAGACGTAATTTATGAATGACCTGCAGGGATTGTATGAGGGGATAAGAGTGTGGACTATGGAGACTATATTGTTGTAGTTTTCATTTTATGATGTAATGTAACCATTAATAATGTATCTAGTTATTCCAAAGATACTAAACTAATCGGTCTTTCGAGACATGATCATTCTTGTGATCATGCCAATGTTATGTAATAAGCCACCGAATCTGGGTAACTCGGGTCGGGGTGTTACAATTTTTAATTTAAAATTTATCATGATTCAATATTAAAACCTGAATAATTATTTAAATATGTATTTATAAGATCAATTTACTATGAATTATCCCTCCAACAAAATAAATATTTCCAAAAAACCATAATATTTAAAAAAAAATAGGGAATACAATATGTATGATGTTGAATCTAAATGCAACTATGATATAAGTTTTGTAAATTAAATACACCATTCTGTATCATCTCGATAGATCATCTATATAAACATGTTAATACATATATGTATTAGTGTTGTTAATTAGTTTTCAAAATTATAAATCAAAATTTCAATAAAAAACATAGGGTTATATCAGGAATCCTAAGGTTTCCCATTGAAATGAACATGATCCCTTACATGTCATCGTTCATTAATATATACCATAATTCAATATGATCCTAAAGACATATATTTTAGTCTTTTATTAAATAACATATGTATTGTGGGTATCTAATCTTTTCCAATATTTAGTCTTATAAAATATTATGTGATAATACATATCGTTATGTAACCATCATGTATTATTTCTATATTACCAATCTACCCTATAAGTATACTTACCTTTCATCCCTTAGAAATTCACAAGAGAAACCATATGCATGTACCAGAGAACCCTTTCATATTTTATCCTTTTAAATTTTATTAAACATATACAATATATAAAAATGATGATGAATCAATATGTTTTATAGTGTAAATCTTACATATGATGTCTTTTGATAATTTTTTGTAAATCTAAAACTCCAGTTTTTTTTATTCATATTCAAATTCATCAACAGAATAGAAAATGTATTCAATCCTTTTAAGGGAATCTTTTCCTTATTTAACTAATTAAAAATCACTTTATGATATATTTAAATCATGTCTATAAATATTATAATTATCTTATACTTATTTCATTATATTAAAACCTTCAATAGAATGTAAATCTAATTCCAAAAACTAATATATATTTAAAACATTATCATAAATATTCTCTGTATTGTCTATATGTAATAAAATTCTTCAACATATAAAAATACCTTGTATGGAAAATCACAATTGGTTTTCTCGACATTATCATTTAAATTTATTAGCTAGGATATAAATATTTAATAGGAAAAAACTCAAAAATCTATATTTTATATCAGTGTTAATATAACAACCTACCCCGTTAACATTTTATAATTTTTGTCATTATATCTTAATATTTTAGGAAATAACATGAAAATAATATTCAAACGTCTTTTTAGATGGCAAAAAAAATTATTTCTCTATGAAATATGTTTAGAAACTAAAATACTTCTCCACATGTGAATAGATCACATAGAATATATGTAATAGAATCCTTTCCCTTTATGGAGTCTTTTACATATGAATGTTGTAAAAAAATATCTTCCAATATATAATGTGGTTCTTAAATCATTATTATTTACAATAAACTAAACATAAAATTTATCCATCCTCATGTTCCTCACTCATTATTCTCATCAAAAAACGTGTTTGTGTAAATCAATTTAGGATTATCTTGACCACACATACTTATATTATCATTATTGACTTTTATCTTTTTGAAAAAATATACAACATAACCCCATGTGGTTTTATAAATGTTAACCTTTATTAAATTTAATGATCTAAATATTTTAATTTATGATCATTAAAAAAATCAATAAAGGGGATGTTTTGAGTCATCTCAATGATATGTGGTTAATGATGTATTGGTATTTGATTATAACATAAATGTATTCTTATATTATTTAGTTGATGATGACCTATTTTAAAAATTAATCAAGGAAATAAGAATATAATATGGAATATTTGGTTGTGAAATAGTTGATAAGATAAGGATTCTATCTCATCTCACCTATTAGCGGTGGATATTATAGCCTACTGTTGGGTAAAAATCCTTCATGGAAGCATTGAAGCTTTTTTGGGATGATTGTGTTTGTTGAAAAAGTTGGTTTTTTTGTTGAAAAAGAATAATTCCATGTCTAGTTGTGGTTTTCCAATGATTTTATTGAAAACCTATCTTGGAAATGAACCATGAAATGGGATTGGATGATCTAGAGGTGGTATAAAAAGGACAGATAAAACATGGTGTCATTTTCTAGTGTTTGAAAACTTTTTGGGATTCAAAATCAGAAAATGGGAAAATATTTGTTTGGAAAAGGAATTTCTGTGCAAGATTAAAGTTGGTTTGGAATTATTCATGAAATACATGTTTCAGGATCAAAATGTTGACATATAGAAAATGAAAGATGTATTCAAATGATTTTAAAATCTTCTTGAAATATGTGATTTTGAGAAAGAAGTATGTGCACCTAATGTGCCATCAAATATGGTTTTTCACACTCTAAGAGGTTCTTACACAACACATCGAATCATCCATGCAAGGTATGAAAATTCCTATAAATAAGATGTGGCTTCCGTCATTTGAAGAATCTCAACACATAGAGAGAATCTGAGATTTGGATCACATAATAACTTCATAAAAAGGGATTCGAACGAAGTAATTAGAGTTGCACTCAAGCTAAGGAAGTTGCACGTAAGATTTGAGTTGTGAATAATATTGAGGTTGCATGAAAATTATGTTGCATGGAGAATGTTTAATCTTGAATGTCAGGAATTAATGGTTGATTCAAGACACTGTAACGGTTGGAAAAATATTTTTTAGATGACCATTAAATCTGTAATAAAGTGTTATTCATCAGTGGATGAATACTAGACAACACTATATCATCTACATATAGTTGAAGATGCATTCATTTGAGATAATTAAGGAACCTACATGTCAATAAATAGTGATTGGATATTATGAAGAAGAAGTGATCCCACATTAGTCGAGAGTGTAGTGAGATTTCAAAATGTGGTTGGTTTTAAACCAAGAGCGACTCTAAGTCCACACCAAACTTGTAAAGAGAAGCACACTTATATTGTATTTGGTACGTCAACACATTTCTCATGTATGATCCTTGAATGTATCCCATTAAAGGTGAACCATAAAAAGGGATTTCCTTAAACGCATTTAATACTATTTTTCTATACCCGTCTATAATAAATAGTGAGAATGGAGTTTTTTCTAACAGTGAATAAAGATCAAAATGTGCAATTTTTTAATCTTTCGTACCCTAATTCTCCCCCTTCTCAGGGTATCTATCCAAGTGAACCTAACACATACTTTTGTTCATTATTATGTAACTAAAATATTTTCATGAATACAAACCAAATCATAAAGATTTATTGGTTACCACTATTCAAGTGATCGATCAAAATAATGTATTGATGGGATAATTTAATGTATTAAAACATCCACACCATTCCATTATTATTTTGATATATAATGAATTAAAAAATATATATTTGTGTTCTTTAGAGTTTATCACTATGATGTTGGGATCAAGCCCATGATAGTAGATACCAATATATACATATGAAGGGAATCAAATCCCACCAAATTTTCACCACCTAATATGATATATAACAATTTGAATGTCATGTCACATTGATAAATGTAGTGAGTATTATGGTCATGAATAAATGAACATATGATTTTTAAGTGATTTATTTGTTTATATATCATTTTCCATTGAAAATGATGTAATATATAATGGAATGAAATGGGTCATCTCATTCTCATCATTATAGGAATCACTAGTTCCCCAAAAAAGAGTATTTAGATCATCACTATAGTCATCCAAGACACAAAATGGGATGAATTCCTATATCTTCACTATATAAATTTGATTCATAGGCTCATTCCCAGATAATTTTATATCATAGGCTCATCATGAGACACTATTTGGTTCATACCATGCTTTCCACAGTAGATATAATATACTCATGCATTGAGTAAATATGGAATTAGATCACCTTGGATTAATTATGTGATGATTGATTGTGTAATGTAACATCCTAGTTATGAAATCCACCCAGAGGTGCCCTGTACCCGGTTGGTCACATGGAACAAGCACATTTCCACAAATGCTAGAGGCTTCCGACTAGAAATGAGGGCCTTGGGACTGATAGTGGGGGAAACAATTCCCTCATTGGCAAAGTACACAGTGGAAGATAAACAAAAGAAATAGTGGAAGCAGTAAATATACAATAGCAGTAAACCGTGGAAGACTGATAAAGAAAAAAATGGCTCATAAATATATATGATTCGTGATACCTGTATGTCTAAGAAAGAAGCCAAACAAGTCACAATGCTGAGTACAATACTAATCCAAAGTACAAAAGAAAAACAGATGAGAAACTCTTCAGCATCGGAAGCCTCAGCATGGTCCCATGCTCTCAAGATCCAATGTCATCATGTACCAGAAGTCGAAGGGCGCTTGACAATGTCTATAACTACAGTAATATAATCTATTTGGGCCCAAAATCATGGCCCAAACCGAGTGTGAGAAAAAATCACAATATGCAACCACCATAAGATCTGTGCCTAACAGTCAGTGAATATATGGCAGGTAAAAGTACAGAAACAGTAAACTGGAAGGTACTCAGCAGCAAACAATCCACATTTCCGAGAATATAATTTACAAATAGGTAAGCATCCACACAACCAAGTAAAACAAAAAGGTAAACCTTTTGGTAGTTCTCAGATACTAACCCCTATGGTTCAACCAAAAGGTACATGAAACCATCTAGGAGACACAAATATTCTCACCCCTCTAGTTAAGCTAATGAAATAGACTCTCCGGGGATGCACTAATTGTCAATTCCCCCTATAGTCTCGTATCGTGCTAATAACAGTCTAGGGAAGCTCTCAACATCTCATTCCCCCTATGGCCCACGTTGAGGAACTACAGACACTATGAGAAATCACTCAACGTCAATTCCCCCTGTGGTATCGCATCGTATTATAAAGCCACTCTGGAGATGTAACACCCCTAGCTTCCACGATACGCCTCTCTTTCAATAATGCAATAGCTTGCATTGTACGCAAGTTCGAGTTCTAACACACCGCAACTAATCAAAGTAGTCATTATGAAAAGTAATAACCACCTTTTAAATTTATAGAAATTTTAAATTTCAAAATGGACTTCATTTTTGTATTCCTAATATTGAAATTAGCCTATGTTGAATTTTTTGTAATTTTCCGAGAACTTCCAAATTTTTATGAATAGTGAAAAATACATAAAACAACTTTTTTAATCAAAATAATTTATAGTCATAAGTTAAACTATTTAGTGGTTTTAAGGTATAATTAGAATATATTTTTACCATTTTATCCAATGGTGGTCATTATAATTAATTTAACATTGAAATTGGAAATAAACAATTGTCAATCTTTTGATATAAATTGTTTCATAAAAACACGCTATTTGTCGTAACAGCGGGAATTAATTATAAAATTAATTAATGCAACTTATATGTTTGTAATTTTGTAAAATAGACATCATTTTTGAATTCGGAATATCAATTATAGCTTAGGGTGAAATTTTGGCATTGTTCTGAAAAACTTCAATTTTTGATGAATAGTGAAACCACTAAGTGGTAGTTAAATAACTGATTTTTCGTTTAAATGAAATATTACCACTTCTGTGGTTTGATTTTCAAAAATCCGACATACATGATTTTCATTAAGAAGTAAAATGTGGTTCAATGAGATTAAAATAATTTTTTGGTGAATAGTAACTTTTAAGTTCTTAATCGCGATTAGAGGTAATTAGTGTAGTTTAAGGTACAAATAATGTTTTAATAATATGAGATGAGCTTGACACTTGTACTACTACTATTGGATGAGTCATGGCCGACCAAGACAACCCATGGGTCAACATGGGGACCCCATGGAGCCACTTTAGTTGGAAAATGACATTAATATATATTTATTTAATGTTAAAATTAAATTGACACAAACATGAGTTATTTTACTAGAACAATTTTTAAGTGGGGATACACAAGTCCAAATTTTGACTATAAATATTCATTAGAAATATAAAAAGATTTCCTACATCATAGTATTTTTTTTATAATTTTTAGACATTAAATATATTAAATTATTTATGACATCATTATGATTCGGCGATGACCTCATTATTTAACGATTTAAATAAAATGAGAAGATAATGCAAAATCCAAGGCATAAACTTGTACAAAGCCTATTGGATGAAGAGATTTAGAACCCTTATCGCCTTATACACGAATTATATAAGTGTGGGACCTTTAGAATCCGAAAAGCATGGTATAATAATGTAACATTTCAATCTTTCCAAAAGAACCCCTCCTCTCCTCTTATAAAAGGCCCCCACCTCTATCACCTTATTCACACATTCAAGCCTTTTGGTTCGGCCAAACTCTGCCCAAATACTCTCCCAACTTCCCTACCTTATTCCTAGAATCCTCACTTTGGGCATAACGCTTCTCAAGGAGGCCTTTGGCTCAAATCAAAAAGAGTTACCCGATTTTGAGGTAATGTCTTCTCTAATGTTGTTTTGTTTTATTTTTCTTCTCCAACCCCCTAAACTCTTTTTATTAATTTATTTTGTAACAACACCAGTATCCTAAATATACTAGGATTTTGTTATAAGAAGTATTCGAACTACACTTACACACACCTACATCTAATGGTTAAAGAACATACGGTTTCTGTGGATGGAGAATTTCTACCTCACGAAACGATGATTGTTCAACACTCATATAACACCTTCAAAGGTGGCCATTAAGATGTCACTATATTTATATATGATATAAAATATGTTAATGTTTTACTTATGCTTCTTTATTTCTCATTTATGGCATACTTTATGATTTCCATTATGGGTAAAACACGATAATTTCATTTTAGGAAGTGCGGACTACCGCCCCCTCAAAGTGATTTGAATCGTTAATGCCATATGTGGGATTTATAAAGGATGGATTAAATGGTATTATACACTATATTATACTGTAATTATATTATAAATTTATATGATTATGATTTCATTACATTAAATACGAAATAGAAATGAAAATAGCGTTCATGCGTACGTACGGCTTACCGTCTCCATGAACAGTGCATTTCATTTCCTACCTCTAAATGTTACGTAATATTATGAATGAATGTATATACTGGATATATATGATATATATGATATCTAAATCATGAATATAATTCTGGATATAATGGATATTTCACCACATGAACAACTTGTAATTATAAGAAGGTTATTGTTGACACAAGTACCAAAGATCGACAAAACGACCATTATTAACTTAAATAATTACATAATGTTCATAACATGGTAATAAGTGATATAAAAGGAATAATGAAGATGAAAAAGGTTTTTAAGTAAATATAAATTAACTCTAGTTTATTATTCAGGAGGTTAAAGAACGGTCGAGTCAGGAAAGGACGCAAGGTAAGGGAATTTCTTAACCCAATTTCTATTCTTTGGGTTAATCTCCTACTATCAAATTATGTCCTGATATTATTATGTCCTATATTGTATTTGTAAATTATTTATGTGTACTTATAGTGAATACACATTATAGATGTACTTTATTTAAAAAATGATCTTTTTAAGGACTTCGTCTCAATCCCCTTTCATTGAGGCATATTTGGTTTTTTACAAAACTTTCTTTTATACGGTGTATAAACCCCTTTGAATTTTACATTTATTCAAAAGGAATCTTTTTTATACGAAGCGTTTTACTAAACGAAAAAAAGGGAATGTTTTTATTTCCGTACTTATGCGGCAACAACGACTTCTCCACCGCCGTGACCATTATTTGATTTTTGGCTTCCTCTACATGCCATCACTTTTTTTTAATGAAAAATAAATACAAAGTTTTAACTTGCTTTTATTTTGGTATCGAAAATGGTTTTGAAAGCGTTTTTATTATATCAAAATGTTGTATTGATTTCTTGTGATTGAAATTTGGAAATGTTATGTTTCCTTTATGCATGTTTTATGTGATACGATTATGTTATGTCTTATGATATGTTTAAACCTATTCATATGAGTAATGAATTTGACTTAATAAGTGACAGGTGGAGCCCGCTATAGCTCCTCGATGCATCGGTAGGTCTCATGAGACAAACTAGTGTCTTGGCACGAGGCCTTGACAAAATCTTATTTGTGGTCTTGGCACAAGGCCTTGACTACCTGGTTATGATAGTCTGGCATTATGCATTCCATCATTATGAAAGTGGTTAATGATATTTCATGTGATTATTTGACCAGTAGAATATCCATGTGAATAAGTAAATGGCATTATTTTATTTTACATTTGCCATATTATGTTGATGTTCAAGTTTAAAAGGCTTTAGTTTTAGTTATACATTGCCTTAAATGTTTATGTTTATTTATGAAGGCTTCCGCAATATTGTTATCCTTACTAAGCATCTGAGCTCACCCCTTTCAATGTTTTAATATTTTCCAGGATGTGAAGAAGTATTTTATGAATGACCTACAGGGATTGTGAGAAGAGGATATGAGTGTGGACTATGGAGACTTTGTTATTGTAGTTTTTCACTTTATGATGTAATGTAATGTTTACGAATGTATCTAGTGTTTCCAAGGCTACAAAACTAATCGGTCTTTCGAGACTTGATCTTTTGTGATCATGCCAATGTTACGAAGTAATGCACCGACACTGGGTAGCTGGGGTCGGGGCGTTACAGTTGGTATCAGAGGAAGTTTAGTACAAACCTTGGAAGCTAGATTTAGATAAACTCTGATTAGAGCACGTAGACCTAACATGAACTTTGAGGATTAGTATAGAAGAACTTCCTAGAATTATGGTATTGTAGAGATTTTGTGAGTTTTCCGAGTAATACATCCCTGTCTGGATACGAGCAGGTAGAGGCGGCTCTGGCACAGATGTTCCTAGGGGTAAAACCCGAAAACACCACTTTGAGCTAGACTCGAACTGGAACTGGTGCACGACAACGGGCCTTGCTGCACTCTTGGTTACGACACTCCCGAGGGATATGCTTAGGATAACTCTCATTTTCTCTACAAATCATTATGAAGGGTTTATGAGTATATAATTCCTCAATGAAAACATTTTTATGATTATGGATTATATCCATAAATAGCTCAATTTATGTTAAGTGTTTTATAAGTATGGGATTATGTATTTTGATTCATAAACTGATCTAGTTTATGCAATTGTTTAGAAATGGCACCTAGTGGAAGAAATGGAAACCGTATAAATGTGCGCACTCCATGTAGGGATAGCCCTCCTGCTCAAGATAATTATTGTGGGGATGGTGATGCAACTGGTTCCGATCAGCTAATCACTATACTAGGACAACTTACTCAGGTTATGAATAATAACCTTACTCGTATGGAGAACCCTAATCCGCATCATGGAGGATCAATGCTAGACCGTTTCATGTGGCAACAACCACCAACCATCAATGGGGGTACAAATACGTTAGTAACTGAGCAATGTATAAACTCCTTAGAGAAAATATTCCATGCCTTGGGGAGTAGCGAAAGGGAGAAGGTTGTTATGGCAGTTTACCGCCTCACTGGAGATGCCGATCAGTGGTGGTCGCTGATTCAAAACACAAAGGAAGATGATGACGTATCGAATATGGAATGGAGGGAGTTCAAAGAGCTTTTCTTAGAAAAATACTTTCCTCGTGACCATCGAGCAGATATGGAAAGGCAATTTCTGAGTTTGAGGCAGAAGGAGGATGAGAATGTCGCAAAGTATGAGGCTAACTTTACAAGGATAGCGAGGCATGCTACCGATTATATACGTAACCCAAGGAGAAAGATTGATCGTTTCTTTGATGGGTTAAAACCATTTCTCCATCGAGCTTTAGTATCACAATCCTTCTCATCATACGAAGATATTGTCTCGTGTGCTATGAAGACAGAAAATAAATTCTCTAAGTCTTATGACAACAAAGTAAAGCAAGAGAAGAAGAGAACGGTGGAACAAGAGACAAATAAAGGGAAAAAGGGAAAGAAGGATTTTCCATTATGTGATAATTTTGGGAAGAATCACCCTGGTACTTGTCTAAAAGGAATTGGAGTTTGTTATAAATGTGGTGAAAAGGGTCACCAGGCTCGTGATTGCAAGGGAAAGAAAGAGGCTATCAAAGTTGAATGCTATAATTGTAGAGAAATGGGTCATTATGCAAATGAATGTCCTAAGCGTCAGGGAAACTTACCTCAGAAAAGGCCAAGGGATCAAGGACAATCGTATGCTGTTACTACAGTTGAAGCAGAATAACTAATGTATTGGTGATTTTGGACTCATGGATTATATTTTGGTTATTAGAATAATGTGATATATATATATATAAGGATTGTACTGCAGTACTTGTTGATTTCAGTAAGGTTTTAATATGATAATGGTAATTATATTTTTAGTATGTGACAATAAGAGAAACTTTACTTTGTTTGGGGAATATTATAAATTGATTTTGGAATTAGGAGGCCTTCTAGAGAAAGTCTGGATAGAGGTATTTTGGATAACGACAATGGTTGGAGTGGATTAAGTTGATCATTGGATAGTATTGTTTAAGGTTAAAAAAAATTATGCAGATTATTTTTGGAATATTATGATACTATAGTTTTAGGAAAAGGACAACCTGCAGGGTGGGGCATAACCCGTCGCGTTGGACAAAGCTGCAGGAATCGAACCCACAACCATAGTGCGACAAGCCTTTATTTCCTACCACTAGCCTACAGGAAGTCCCTGGTTATTACAAAATAGTTTTACTAATCTAAATGGTATGTGTTAACATTTGGAACCTTACACAATTAGGATAAATAGAATATTTTTGAGTTCCGTTACCATTTGGAGTAAAAGTTGGGTTTGTGGTAAAAATTTATTAACGAATGAAAGTATACATAACAAGTATGTATATTCCCTTACGTTCTTAGTAAATCTCCTAAATAAATTCCTCAACATTATAAAAGGTAACTTAAAACAAAAATGTTGTCGGTTAACATTTCCAACTGGGGATTCAATGACCGTTTAACCAATCACAAGTTTGTGATTTTCTTGTGGTTAAACTTTCTCCTAATCTTGTTTTCTATAACTCCCCATCAGACCTTGATGGTTTGTTTCTCCTCCATATCCATATTTTCATAGAATCCTATAATGGGCTATATCGGGTGACCTTTGTACTTATCTTGCTTTCTTTTAATGTTATATATTTATTAACCTTGTTTCCGATGTGGGTTTTCCTCAAAGGTATTTTCTCTTTTCAACCTTTTATTTTCAAAGAAAAATTTCAAATTGCGAGGACGTAATTTATTAAAGTAGGGGAGAATGTAACACCCCGAGCTTTCACGATACACCTCTCTTTCAATAATGCAATAGCTTGCATTGTACGCAAGTTCGAGTTCTAACACACCGCAACTAATCAAAGTAGCCGTTATGAATATTAATAACCACCTTTTAAATTTATAGAAATTTTAAATTTCAAAATGGACTTCATTTTTGTATTCCTAATATTGAAATTAGCCTATGTTGAATTTTTTGTAATTTTCCGAGAACTTCCAAATTTTTATGAATAGTGAAAAATACTTAAAACAACTTTTTTAATCAAAATAATTTATAGTGATAAGTTATACTATTTAGTGGTTTTAAGGAATAATTAGAATATATTTTTACCATTTTATCCAATGGTTGTCATTACAATTAATTTAACATTGAAATTGGACATAAACAATTTCCAATCTTTTGATATAAATTGTTTCTTAAAAACACGCTATTTGTCGTAACAGCGGGAATTAATTATAAAATTAATTAATGCAACTTATATGTTTGGAATTTTTTAAAATACACAACATTTTTGAATTCGGAATATCAATTATAGCTTAGGGTGAAATTTTGTCATTGTTCTGAAAAACTTCAATTTTTGATTAATAGTGAAACCACTACGTGGTAGTTAAATAACTGATTTTTCGTTCAAATGAAATATTACCAATTCTGTGGATTGATTTTCAAAAATCCGACATACATGATTGTCATTAAGAAATAAAATTTGGTTCAATGAGATTCAAATAATTTTTTGGTGAATAGTAACTGTTAAGTTCTTAATCGCGATTAGAGGTAATTAGTGTAGTTTAAGGTACAAATAATGTTTTAATAATATGAGATGAGCTTGACACTTGTCCTACTCCTATTGGATGAGTCATGGCCGACCAAGACAACCCATGGGTCAACTTGGGGACCCCATGGAGCCACTTTAGTTGGAAAATGACATTAATATATATTTATTTAATGTTAAAATTAAATTGACACAAACATGAGTTATTTTACTAAACCAGTTTTTACGTGGGGTTACACAAGTCCAAATTTTGACTATAAATATTCATTAGAAAGCTGAAAAATTTCCTACATCATAGTAGTTTTTTTATAATTTTTAGACATTAAATAAATTAAATTATTTATGACATAATTATGATGCGGCAATGACCTCATTATTTAACGATTTAAATAAAATGAGAAGATAATGCAAAATCCAAGGCTTACACTTGTCCAAAGCCTATTGGATGAAGATATGTATAACCCTTATCACCTTAGCCACGAATTATATAAGTGTGGGACCTTTATAATCCGAAAAGAATGGTATAATAATGTAACATTTCAATCTTTCCAAAAGAGCCCCTACTATCCTCTTATAAAAGGCCCCCACCTCTATAACCTTATTCACACATTCAAGCCTTTTGGTTCGGCCAACCTATGCCCAAATACTCTCCCAACTTCCCTCCCTTACTCTTAGAATCCTCACTTTGGGCATAACTCTTCTCAAGGAAGCCTTTGGCTCAAATCAAAAAGAGTTACCCAATTTTGAGGTAATGTCTTCTCTAATGTTGTTTTGTTTTATTTTTCTTCTCCAACCCCCTAAACTCTTTTTATTAATTAATTTTGTAACAACACCAGTATCCTCAATATACTAGGATATTTTTATAAGAAGGATTCGAACTACACTTACACACACCTACATCTAATGGTTAAAGAACATACGGTTTCTGTGGATGGAGAATTTCTGCCTCACGAAACGATGATTGTTCAACACTCATATAACACCTTCAAAGGTGGCCATTAAGATGTCACTATATTAATATATGATATAAAATATGTTTATGTTTTAATTATGCTTCTGTATTTCTCATTTATGGCATACTTTATGATTTCCATTATGGGTAAAACACGATAATTTCATTTTAGGAAGTGCGGACTACTGCCCCCTCAAAGTGATTTGAATCGTTAATGCCATATGTGGGATGTATAAAGGATGGATTAAATGGTATTATACACTATATTATACTTTAATTATATTATAAATTTATATCATTATGATTTCATTACATTAAATACGAAATAGAAATGAAAATAGCGTTCATGCGTACGTACGGCTTACCGTCTCCATGAACGGTGCATTTCATTTCTTACCTCTAAATGTTACGTAATATTATGAATGAATGTATATACTGGATATATATGATATATATGATATCTAAATCATGAATATAATTCTGGATATAATGGATATTTCACCACATGAACAACTTGTAATTATAAGAAGGTTATTGTTGGCACAAGTACCAAAGATCGACAAAACGACCATTATTAACTTAAATAATTACATAATGTTCATAACATGGTAATAAGTGATATAAAAGGAATAATGAACATGAAAAAGTTTTTTAAGTAAATATAAATTAACTCTAGTTTATTATTCAGGAGGTTAAAGAACGGTCGAGTCAGGACATGACGCAAGGTAAGGGAATTTCTTAACCCAATTTCTATTCTTTGGGTTAATCTCCTACTTTAAAATTATGTCATGATATTATTATGTACTATATTTTATTTGTACATTATTTATGTGTACATATAGTGAATACACATTATAGATGTACTTTATTTAAAAAATGATCTTTTTAAGGACTTCGTCTCAATCCCCTTTTATTGAGGCATATTTGGTTTTATACAAAACATTCTTTTATACGGTGTATAAACCCCTTTGACTTTTACATTTATTCAAAAGGAATCTTTTTTATACGAAGCGTTTTACTAAACGAAAAAAAGGGAATGTTTTTATTTCCGTACTTATGCGGCAACAACGACTTCTCCGCCGCCGTGACCATTATTTGAGTTTCGGATTCCTCTACAAGCCATCACTTTTTTTTAATGAAAAATAAATACAAAGTTTTAACTTGCTTTTATTTTGGTATTGAAAATGGTTTTGAAAGTGTTATTATTATATCAAAATGTTGTATTGACATCTTGTGATTGAAATTTGGAAATGTTATGTTTCCTTTATGCATTTTTTATGTGATACGATTATGTTATGTCTTATGATATGTTTAAACCTATTCATATGAGGAATATATTGGACTTAATAAGTGACGGGTGGAGCCCGCTATAGCTCCTCGATGCATCGGTAGGTCTCATGAGACAAAATAGTGTCTTGGCACGAGGCCTTGACAAAATCTTATTTGTGGTCTTGGCACGAGGCCTTGACTACCTGGTTATGATAGTCTGGCATTATGAATTCCATCATTATGAAAGTGGTTAATGATATTTCATGTGATTATTCGACCAGTAGAATATCCATGTGAAGAAGTAAATGGCATTATTTTATTTTACTTTTTCCATATTATGTTGATGTTAAAGTTTAAAAGGATTTCGTATTAGTTATACATTGCCTTAAATGTTTATGTTTATTTATGAAGGCTTCCGCAATATTGTTATCCTTACTAAGCATCTGAGATCACCCCTTTCAATGTTTTAATATTTTCCAGGATGTGAAGAAGTATTTTATGAATGACCTACAGGGATTGTGAGAAGAGGATATGAGTGTGGACTATGGAGACTTAGTTATTGTGGTTTTTCACTTTATGATGTAATGTAGTGTTTACGAATGTATCTAGTGTTTCCAAGGCTACTAAACTAATCGGTCTTTCGAGACTTGATCTTTTGTGATCATGCCAATGTTACGAAGTAATGCACCGACTCTGGGTAGCTGGGGTCGGGGCGTTACAGGAGAAGCCCTAACGTCCATTCTCACTATGGTCTACTACACTAGGTTCTCACAACTCTTTATAAAATCAGAAAGTTTCGCATCATGTAATGGCTAAAGTATCCTAAATAACAATTGGGCTAGCATCTACAGCATCTCAGGATGGAAGAACAATAGTCATACCATCCTACAAACTAGGCATGGAACTGGAAATATCCTATCTGGAAAAACGTGGCCAAATAGTCATAAACCGGAAAACATGAATGGGAAAAGCATCCAAATAACTGTAAATTACCCTATTCACAAACAATAACCTCTACTCAAGCATATAAGAAAAGAAGGAAAACAACAAGGAAAAAACAGGACACACGCATTACCCCGTTCAAGGGTATTGGTGGAATTTGCACAAATACTAAAAGAAACCCAATAGAAAGGCACAATCCACATACCTCGATGTTAGTAGACTGATATAATTGAACCTCAAATCTTGAATCTCCTTGGAACGTCGTAGATATATGAAAATTTCTAAAACTCTCAACCCAATATAACTTGATAAAGAGGAGGAATTGGGAAATGAAGCTCTAGGAGAAGGAAGAGCTTACCGCTGCGGTTTCAACACAATTGGTGGTGGTCGATTCAGAGAATAAATAGAGGCTTTTCGAAGATCTGCAGCTATACAGAATGTTCATAGTCAAAGAAGCTGGAGAAGAAGTCAGTTCTGAAGTTAAGACGTGACCCCGATGCGTTTAGTGAAAAACAATATAGTACATTCTGTGTAATTTTGGAGTACACGGCGTGTACTATGCTTTTCTGTACTCCACATTAGGAAGCCTCAATGTCTCCCCTACATGGTCGTGTGTGTTGCCATGAAACGACCAGCATGCGGCCTCGAGCGGCAACGATGTACATAGAGTGTACTTGGAAAGTACACGGCGTGTACTTCACGAATTTCCAAAAACTCCTCTCATCTAAAAAACTCCCAAAAAAAGAAAAAACATACCTAAAAAAAGGTCCGGGTTCTTAGAAACATCCCCCCATAAATAAATTTGTCCCCAAATTTCCCTAAAAAGGCGTAAAAGAAGAAACCCCAAATAGCTCTGGCCACTGTGATCGTACATCGACCTCCCTCTCCCAAGTCTCGTCTCATACTCGACCATCCTCAATCTCTACTAGATCCTCCATAAATGTCTCCCCATTGTCGATGTCCACCTCACCATGGTCAATGATGTGAGAAGGGTCGTGCACGTATCTCCTCAACTAGGATACGTGGAAGACGCCGTGCACTCGGTGCAACTGATGTGGAAGATCTAGGCGGTAATCCACCTCTCCAACTCTACTAAATACCTGTATGGGTCCAATGAACCTCAGAGATACCTTGAGGCCTTGTACAAATCTATGAAAACCTCGTCGAGGTGAGACCTGTATAAAGACATGGTCACCATCCTCAAACTCTAGAGGTCTCTTTCTCTTGTCGGCATAAGACTTCTGTCTGCTCTGTGCAGACTTCATCTGCTCCTGGATGATCTGCACCATCTCTGGTCTCACTTGTGTTGTCTCCCCTGGTTCAATAGAGCACAAAGGTGATCTGCAAAGTTTCCCATAAAACTCCTCAAAAGGATCCATCCCAATGGTGGAGTGATAGATATTGTTGTTTGAAAACCATACCAATGGAATATGATCCTCCTAGGTACAACCGATGTCGAGGACGCAAGCATGCTGCATCTCCTCAAGGGTCTGAATGTTCCACTATGTCCGGGCATCCATCTGAGGATGGAAGGCGGTTCTCAAATGAAGCTACATCCTGAAAGCCTCCAGCAACCCCTTCCATAGCCGAGAAGTAAATCGTGCATCGCGATCAGAGAAAATCGTCGAGGGTAATCCATGTAACCTCACACTATCCCACACATAGAGGCATCCCACGCTCTCTACTGAACCCTGCTCTCTGATCATCCTGAAGCGGGCCGACATGGTGAGTCGGTGGAAAATCAACCAAATTGACTCATCTCTCTTGAATGTATGTGGACGTCCAATCACGAAGTCCATGGATATCCCATCTCACTTCCACTCTGTAACTTCAAAAGGCCTAACCATGCCTGCAGGTACTTGATGCTCCGCCTTCACTTGCTGAAAAATGAGGCACTGAGAGACAAACTAGGCAACTACTTTTTTAATCCTGGACACTAGTGCTACCGTCAGAGATCATGATACATATTCAACACTCCTAGATATACCGCTAGAGGGGATTTGTGTAACTCTCTATACACATCCTCCCAAAGTGACCCTGGTACCATGGTAAATCCTATGAAGTGGATGACGTTCTCCCCATCTTCAGAAAATCGATCAGGTGCCTGCCCTGTGGATATCTGAGCACATTGAGCCTCGTAATCAGAATCCCCATGCTGCGCCTCCCTAACTTGCTAAAGAAGTAGGGGAGTTATAGTAAGGTACTGAAGTAAAGCTTCTCTTTCATGTTCCACGAAAGATATCTGAAAAGAGGACAACTACTTCATCACCTAACCTAGAAGCTTTATACCAGATCTCTAGTTAAGATCATCTTCTACAACAATCCCCTTTTTAGTTGTATATACTATCTTCAATTTATAGTATTAAAATAACTCAAGCCAAAGTCACTATCTTAGGTTCAGATCCTTATATTAGAAGATATACCTGAGACTCTTTTGATAAAAGTACACTATAAAATTCTCACTCATCATGTAATGTCGCCACATCTTTAAGGCAAAGAACACTACTGCTAACTCTAGGTCATGGGTATCATAGTTATGATCATGTTTTCTTAGCTGTCGAGAACTATATGCGATCAGTACTTGCTCCTGTATCATGAAACATTTGAGTGATGTCCCATACGTGTTGTAGTAAACTACGTACCCTATAGCCACCTATGAAAGCCTCATGATGGAGGCACTAGTTAGCCTCTGACTCATCTCTGGGAAACTCCGCTGGCATCTCTCTAACCACACGAAGGGTTTCACCTTCTTCATCAATGGTGATAAAGGTTCTTCACTCTAGAGAAAATTGTCACAAATCTCTGGTAGTATCCGGCCAAACCGAAGAAACTTTGTATCTCTGCCACACTCATGGGTGGCTCTCAATCATGTACCTCCTAAATATTCACTGGATCCACTACATCTCCATCCTTCAATATGACATTTCTTAGAATGTGTAACTCTCAGATCCAGAATAAGCACTTTGAGAGTTTACCATAAAGTTGGTGCTCTCGGAGTGTGTCCAGTACTACCTGCAAATGATAACCATGATCCTACTCATTAGCTGAGTGGATCATAATGTCATCAATGAAGACCACCAAAAAGCGATCACGTTATGACTGAAATATCTTGTTCATGAGTCCCATGGACACTTCTGGAGCATTATTCATACCGAATGACATAACCAAGAACATGTAATGGTCATACTGACATCTTAAAGCCATCTTCTTCACATCCTCATATCATACTCTCAGCTGATGAAATCTTGATATGAGAACTATCTTAGAGAGCCATCATTATCCCTTCAGCAGATCAATGTGATCATACATCATTTAGAGTGGGTACTTGTTCTTCATAGTCATCGGGTTCAGGCACCGATAATCAACACCAAGTCTTAAGCTCCCATCCGCCTTCTTGGCGAACAAAATCGGGGCCTCCCATGGTGAGGCACTGGGCTGAATGAATACCTTACCCTATAAGTACTCTAGCTTTACTCGTAGCTCATGATGCTCCGTGGAAGCCATTCGATACGCTGTTGTAGATATTGGTGCCACCCCATTGTATAAGTCAACGTAAATGTCCACCTCTCTGCGAGAATGTCGACCCGGAACATCATCAGGGATGAAATACTTGTAATGGTCCACCACTACATGATAGTTCAGTCTCTCCACATCAACTGCTCTGAGGGTAATGCTATCCAACCGATGTCTGATCGAATTCACCCTCCACTGGGTAATTCCATCATGTGCTGCAAAGGCTCCCTTTTCACCGTTTAAGGTAATCCTGGTCCCATCCGTGCAGACACATTGCACTTTTCACTTAATAAAGTTAATCTGAACCTTGACTGTAGATAACCATTCCATTCCCAAGATGACATCATAAGGCCTCAAAGCTACTACTAGGATATCCCAGCCGAATCTATCACCTCCAAGAGTATGCTCGCACTGCTAGCACCAGTGCGTAATCATCAAATCTGCTCCCGTAGATGTCTCTAGCTATAATGACCAAGGAAAAAACTTGGTCGGAATATCCGAACTCCGAATGAGGGAATTTTTAATAAAAGAATGACTAGATTATGTGTCTATAAGTACTGAAGATAAGGTAGAGTAGACACAGATCGTACCTTATATCATCTTCGGGGCATCATGATCGTAGGCCTCAGCTGCCTGGAGTTGAGCTTTCCCATGTTCTCCTACTCCCTATGGTCGGGGTGGACCACCTGTTGGTGGTGGAGGTAACATCTCAAATCATCTCCCACTGCCAGTAGCACAGATAGCTCCTCTACCACGTCCACGTGCTCCATGGGGACCTCCTTGGTCGAACCTTTTTCTCTTCCAGGGCAGTCCGCTAATCGTCTCCTGATCATCCATATGGCGGGTCTGAACGTCACGAGCCATGTGACCCTGCCCACTGCATGTGTATCACTGCCCTCTCTTGGCGTGACTGGATCTACCTTGGGTTCCCCACATAACCGACCTTGAATCTTGCAGTTTTCCACCTGTAGTTCTTGTACTATTGGGCCTCAGTGAAGTCTATCTTATTCCATCTATAGAAGACTCCACTATGTTTTGAATGGTGGTGGGTCATGTAGTTCGTGACTACCCAGCAAGGAAACTCTCCACTAAGAGGGATCTCTCTAACACCCCCACCTATGTCGGGATGCTAAGAGAAATCATCGAAGGCCAAATATCTCTCCTGATTCCTTACTCGAAGACCTAGGCCCTAAAAAATGGGACCTACACCATATAAATTGTAGTAGCGAGGGAGGTCAGTGAACCTCACAAAGTACCGAGTCACAATCATGCTTCCCTGCTGCAGATTAAGATTCTCTTGTATGAGACTAGTGCGAAGAGTCACTAGAGCATACTCTGCCAAATACATTCCTTTGAAGTCTGCCCAAAGAATTGTCACCTCATCGTGATCCTAGAGCATCAAGCTCCACAACTGTCCGGCTACTGCCTGTAGAAGACTGGTGCCAAGGATCAACATGAGATCGGCCAATGTCCCTACTAGTCAGAAGACTCTCACCATGACCCACAGCCTATCCTCAGCTGCCTATGGGTCCATCTCTCCCATTAACCTGGGTGGACTCTGGCTATATAACTCATGTTGTGAACTCAAGTGGCATTCACCCACTACTACTCGAGCTGTTGGTATCAATGGTATGACAACCCGGCTTTTTATTACAACTTAAACATGATTTATTACATAAAACTTCACTTGATACAACAAAGAACATCGAGAGGTTTAGTGTCTTTGGGGCTTAGGATCATTACATAAAAACATGAAACATGAAATACAACATCTTTATTGAAAACTTCCTTTACATGTTCACTATATTCCCTCATACTTAGCAATTCATGGGATAACCTGAGGACATCAATAAGAAAAGGGCGAGCTATAAAGCCTAGTATGGAAATACACATGGAATAACACGAGGAGTACAATACATGTTATACATTAGGCATATCAATAGATAACAAGAGAACAATGAACATAAATGCATGATAAAGCATGATAATCATAACATGGAAATGTGGCAAGAACACATAACATGGAATTAGCATGAGCCAAGGCTCATTGCACATGGAGCATGAGTAAATCCTCATTGCGCATGAAGCATGAGTAAACCCTCGTTGCACATTAATTATCATGATTCAACACTCATTGCACATGATGTATCATGATACTATACTTTACCCAATGCATTGGAGCGCTATAAGGGTGAACCCTTCTTAAAAATTTTATTTCATGCATAAGTGTGCAACATGGATCATAAAACATGGATTCATAAAACATAATCATTTATAACATGATAAAGGAATGTGGAATTAATACAAGAAACTTTATAATAAATAAGGAAATGTTCATAAAGGTGAATACCCCTGATGGAGAAATGTTCATGGTATTCACTACACAATGACATTGGCTTAGAGAATCAGTGCGATTTCGGTACTGTAACGGTGTGACATAAGAATTCATAAAAATGGTTGATAAGAGAGAAAGTGGTTCCTTATAATATTTAAATGTAATGGAAAGTAAGGGGTTCATATAGATACATTTCCCAACAATTGAAATGGAAATTAGATTCATGATACAATAGTATTCCTTGAATGTAAATGAGGAGAGAGAAGTTCCTTTTGGAATTTCGGCATAGTAACAGGTTTAAATGGGAGGCATTTAATGAGAGAGAAAGGGGACTACCATCATTCAAACATAAATAGGGAAGTATGAGGGAGGTTTGAAACCATACCCCAATATTCATAATTGAAATTAAAAGGGAAAAACAAATTAACGAAAATTGGACAAAAATGAGAAATGAAGAAAAACCCTAACTTGGAAGTTTACTTCCAATGGATACAGAGTGGATTGTGAGAGGCTTCTTGGGAGCATGGGGCACCTTGGGAGGATTCTATATAGAGTAGGGCAGAGGATGGATGAACTAAAAAGGCTTTGAGTGATGAGGAAGTGGGAGCTTGGGTGGGTTTATATAGGAAAGATGATGGAATTCTTTATTATTTAGGTTTGGGACCCCTTATATTAAATTAATCCAAACCACAAACCAACCCATGGTTTTTTACCATAGTTTTTGGAAAAGGGAAGAGGAAATCAATATTTTATAAGGCCAAAGTCCGAAATTCTTAAAATATTAGTGTTTCTTATGTGGAGGTGAGTCACACTCCCATTAAAATTAATTTAAAAAGACAAAATGTTTAATAAGATTTGAGGGGTCCATTATTGCTTTGAAAAGTAAGTCAAACAAACCCAAAATCACGTTATTTTAATGGTAAAACATATATTTTCCAAACATAAATATTATAGTATTTTATTACATCACTATTGGGTCATTATGATGTCATAAAACACATTATATATTTAAACGGTATTTAATTTTTACACAAAAATTTGATTGTCTTAGAAAATAATGAAAAATTCACTATTGGAAAATTTCGACGTCCTAATCCAAGAAATAAAATTTATTTTATCTAAATAATTTTCTAAATATGTTGATTTTCTATTTTAAAATAAAAACTGATATTTATAGAAAATTCACGGGTTTTGACAGAAACGACATTCAAAACTTAATAAAAATTATAATTGCATTCATAAAATTATAAGATCAGTTATATTTAATAAAAATTAATTTAATAATTGTAATAATAATTTATTAAAATATTATTTAATTCAAAAATCCCTTAATTTATTAAAATATAATTCTTAATTAAATAATAACTATAAACATTATTTGTACTTTTAAAACTATTTACAATGTATCAATAATGACAAGAAAGTATATTCATTATTATATACAAAAAATAATGTGCATGAACATGGTACTATTTATTTTTTACATAACCCCTTAAAACAACCGCATAAGACATAAGGGTAAGGTGTGCGATGGTGACAGACTCTTGGGGTGGCTCGGATAACATCGATCGAGTGGTAATTTTTATCAACTTCCACTTCTCCCATAGAAGGTCACGTTCGAGATTGACATGATGAAGCTCATCTTGGGCTTGGTCAAGAGCGAAGCCCAAGTATGCCACCTCTTTTCTGAGCTCTAACTTATGGTCTTTGTATGCGGAAATTCTACAGGATGCAGCCATCGATTCCTTTGTCTGAGTAAATTTGGATTTGTTAAAGCCCTATATTTATACTAATCATGTGATAACTGTTCAATGTCTATATTAGCAATGGTCAAAATTCATAACATAAAACCAAAGAAGTTGAAATTTTATATAAACATAAAGAGACATTAAATTAGATCAAGAGGGATTTCCATTAATGAAACTATGGGTCATTACAATATTTTCTCCTTAATAAATTTTGCCCTCAAAATTTTTCTTTTCCCACACTAAAACAGATATGGGTAACTCAGCTTCATCATTTCCTCTGATTCCCAAGTCACTACTTCAAACTTGTTGTTTCTCCACAACACCTTGACGAAGGGCATTGTCTTAATTCATATAACTTTTTCTCTGCGATCTAAGATCATCAGTGGTTTCTCCTCATAAGAAATATCATCATCCAATTGTACCACCTCAGAAGAGAGTACATGTGAAGGGTCTGATATGTGCTTATTTAATAGGGATACATGAAAGACATCATGTACTTTGGCCATAGTAGGTGGAAGTTCCTGTCGATAGGACACATCCCCAACACGATCAAGAATCTTGAAGCAGCCGATGTACCTTGGACTTAACTTCCCTTTCTTTCCAAACCTCATGACCTTATTCCATAGAGATATGCTTAGAAAAACCATGCCTCCAGCTTTAAACTCAAGGTCTCATCGATGATTTTTTGCATAACTCTTTTGTAGACTCTGGGCTACCTTGATATGCTGCTGAATGGTTTTCACCTTCTCCACTATTTCCTCGACCATTTCTGGTCCAAGCAGCTTATGTTCACCGACCTCATCCCAACACTCTGGTGTTCTGCACCTTTTCCCATAAATGGATTCATATGGTTTCATTTGGATGTTCAAGTGGAAACTTTCATTATAAGAGAACTCAACCAAAGGAAGATGTTGATCCCATCCTCCGGTAATGTCTATTGAGAATTCTATCAACATGTCCTCAAGTGTTTGGATAGTCCGCTCGGATTGGCCATCAGTTTGAGGATGATAGGCCATACTGAAGTTCAGTTCAGTATTTAGAGCATGTTGAAGACTCTTTCAAAACATAGAGGTGAATCTTGGATCTCGGTCAGACACAATAGATAGTGGTACTCCATGAAACCTCACCACTTCCCAGATATATATCCATGCCAGTTGATACAAAGAGAAATCATCCCGAATAGTAATGAAGTGTGTAGTCTTTGTAAGACGATCCACAAAAACCCAGATTGAATTGTTGCCTTTGGATTTCCTTGGAAGTTTGGTGACAAATTCCATGGTGATGTTCTCCCATTTACATTCTGTTGTGGGAAATGGTTGCATCATCTCCTTAAACATATGCCTCTCTGCCTTCACTTGCTGACACACCTGACACTTTGATGTATATTCAGCGATCTCCTTCTTCATATTATCCCACCAAAAGTTTTCTCAGAGATCTCGATACATCTTTGTGCTCCCTGGGTGAATAGAGAAATTTGAACTATGTGCATCATCCAAAAGTTCCTTCTTCAGCTCCGGACTTTATGGAACACATATTCTTTTTCCAAACTGCACAACTCCTTCTTCATTAACATTAAACTCCGAGGATTTCCCTTTTTCGATAGCTTCCACTTTTTCTTGAATTCCCACATCATCCTTTTGAGAATCCTTTAACCTTTCCAAAAGAGATGGTTGGGAAATCATTTGTGAATGGATTGATGATGTTCCATTCTTTATGATTCCCATGTGCATCTTCATCAAGTCTGTGAAGATTTTATCCTTCTCAATTCTCATCTTTCACAGAATCGCTGGGTCCTTTATACTTAGAGCATATGCCACCTTGTTCACTTTCCCAGGGTGGTAATGTATTGAACAGTCATAATCTTTGATGAGCTCTATCCATCTTCTTTGGCACATATTAATTTATTTCTGTGTGAATATATATTTAAGACTCTTGTGGTCAGTATATATCTCACATTTCTCCCCATAGAGATAATGCCGCCAGATTTTCAAGGAAAAGATCCCCACTGCCAACTCCAGATCATGTGTTGGATAGTTTCGCTCATGCATTTTCAACTGCCTTGAGTCATTGGATATAACATTATCATTCTGCATTAGCAAACAACCTACGCCCTTCTTTGAAGCATCACTGAAAACAACAAAAAATTCCCCACTTGTGGGTAAAGTGAGCACATGCATAGTGATATGACTCTTTTTTAACTCCTTCAATATTTCTTCGCAATCAATAGGCAGTAATATCCACGAATGAGATAATGGATCTAAAGGAGATTCATCTTCCTCCTTACACTTGTATAGAATCGTGGGTCGATTCTCCATATGGAGTGTGATTTCCCTCTCTCGACAATTTATGTTGGCTCTATATAAGGAAACACAATAATTGCTAGGAATTGCATCAAATTCCACTAGTGGGAGTATGATGAGGTTTTCTGAAAAATTAGATCCACATATTATAATAGGGTAGGACTTATATTCATGGGATGCAATGATTTCCCCATTTTTCGTACTCACCAAAATCTTCAGTTCCATGATTTGTGGTGGTGCTAGGATTGTTCTACTAAACATTAGAGATATAAAAGAATGCGTAGAACTTGAATCAAAAAGTACGTTCGCTATTCTTGAATGAATAACTAGCGTACCTATCACTACATCGTTGTCGGGGTTTATTTCAGCAGAAGTGATGGAAAAAGCTCTTCCCTACTTCCTTGGAGGTTGTTGGTTGCCTCCAAAAACCCTTGTATTAGGGCACTGATTTGCAAAATTCCCTGGTTCATTGCATTTGTAGTATTTAACAATGCGTTGAGGTTCGAACGGAGTGTTCCTCTCCTCTGTCGTAGCCGCGGGTCTTTCTTGACGACAGTTCACAGATAGGTTCCCTTCTCTTCCACACTTGAAGCATTTCCTCGTCCCCTTAAGACAATTTCCAGGGTGCTTCTTTCCACACTTTTGGAAAGTGGGGTGCTAGATCTTATTAGTACCATTTGATTTATCCATCGTACCTCTAGCATTTAAGTCCACCTTACGCTTCGTATCCCCATGATACCCCTGTGATTCTACTATCTTCATTTCAACCTTGAGGTCACATCAGACAATTTCCTCACAGTTGTCGAAGTCACAGATCATCAATGCTTTCTGCAGGCTAGGCTCTAGCCCACCAAAGAAGTGGCCAACTTTGCATTCGGGGGTAACGACAATGCCGGAAGTTTATCGTGCAAGCCTTGTGATGTTTTCCTCTTATGCTCCAACAGATTCTTCATCTTTTTTCTTTAGTGAAAGGAAGTCCCTTTCCATATTAAGCTGGAGGGTGCACATAAAACATTTATCGAAAAACATCTTCCAGAAATCCTTCCATTCCAATGCCTCGATCTCCTCCTCAGGCTTCGTATTTTTGATCAAAGTCCACCATTGATCAGCTTCACCCTCCATACGATAAGCCACTAGGAGAACCTTCTCTTGTTTAGAACATTGATGGATGGAGAAGATCTTTTCAATGGAGTCGATCTGTTGTTCAGCGATCGTGGGATCAGATGGTCCACTAAAAGTAGGAGGCCTTTGTCTCATTAAGATCTCGATAGTGACTTTTTCTTTTTGGGGTGGGGGTTGAACATTTCTCTTGACCGATGTTTCTATTCAAAAAGTGAGTTAGCTAAGAGAGAAGCATGAAAAAGTTCACTATTCCCGCTTTTATTGGATTGGGCATCTGACTAGTACAATCATTACACTGATCTTCAGAATAGTTGTTAGCCCGAGTCCTCCTATTACCGGCCATTGGCTGGAATAAAAGGAAAGATAGGGGTAACATATAAATGGAAATCCATAGACAAAAGTTTATGACTTATAAATAAAATTTTATTTCCTTAACTCAAGAGTCAATAGGCTTCAATATAAGCTTTTCATGATCTACTTTCTAACATGTATTCTTAGGGTAATTTTTTTAATTCCCTTAATAAGGGTTCATACTAAGATTGTGAATTTATCAAAACATATCCCCCGGGAGTGTTATAACCAAGAGTGAATCAAGGCCCGTTGTCGTGCACCAGTTCCCGTTCGAGTCTTGCTCAAAGTGGTGTTTTCGGGTTTTACCCCTAGGATTCATCTATGCCAGAGCCGCCTCTACCTACTCGTATCCAGACAGGGATGTATTTTATTGATAACCCACTTACTCAATACTCACCAAATCTTTGGGATGTTTTTATTATAATTAGTCTTGTCTCTATGGCTTTACTAGGGTTTTTTAATCCAAATCCCAAAAATAACTAAACATATCCTCTGATACCAACTATAATAACCCTTCTTTTCTTACAACCTAAATATGATTTATTACATAAAACATCACATGATACAACAAATAAGATCGAGAGGTTTAGTGTCTTTGGGGCTTAGGATCATTACATAAAAACATGAAAAATGAAATTCAACATCTTTATTGAAACCTTCCATTACATGACCACTACATTCCCTCGTACTTAGCATTGCATGGGATAACCTGAGGATATGCATAAGAAAAGGGTGAGCTATAAAGCCCATTAAGGAAATACACATGGAATAACATGAGGAGAACAATAAATGTTAGAAATTAGGCATATCAATAGAATATAAGAGAAACATGAACATAAAGGAATGATAAAGCATGATAATCATAACATGGAAATGTGGCAACAACACTTAAAATGGAATTAGCATGAGCCAAGGCTCATTGCACATGGAGCATGGGTAAATCCTCCTTACACATGAAGCATGTGTAACCCCTCATTGCACTTTAATTTTCATGATTCAACACTCATTCCACATGACATATCATGATACTATACTTTACCCAATGCATTGGAGCGCTATAAGGGTGCACCCTTCTTAAACATTTCATTTCATGCATAAGTGTGCCACATGGATAATTAAACATGGATTCATAAAACATAATCATTTATTCCACGATAAAGGAATGTGGAATTCATAAAATAAACTTTATAAGCAATAAGTAAATGTGCATAATTTTGAACACCCTTGAAGGAGAAATGGGCATGGTATTCACAACACAGTGACATTAGCTTAGAAAATCGGTGCGATTTCGGCAGCGTAACAGCGTGACATAAGAATTCATAAAAATGGTTGATGAGAAAGAAAGGGGTTACTCATCATATATACATGTAATGGAAATTAACTAGGTCATATAGATACATGTCCCAACAATTGAAATTGAATTTATATTCATGATACAAAAGTTTTTCATGAGTGTAAATGAGGAGAGAGAAGTTCCTTTCAGAATTTCAGCATAGTAACGGGTGTACATGGGAGGCATTTAATGAGAGAGAAAGGGGTATCCAATCACTCAAACATAAATAGGGGAGTATGAGGTAGGTGTGAAACCATACCCCAATATTCATAATTGAAATTAAAAAGGAAAAACAACTTAAAGATAATCGGACAAAAATGAGAAAGGAAGAAAAACCCTTACTTGGAAGTGTGCTTCCAAAGGATAGAGAGAGGCTTGTGAGAGGATTCATGGGAGCTTGGGGGACCTTGGGAGGATTCTAGAGAGAGTAGGGCAGATGTTGGAAGAAATACAATGGCTTTGAGTGAGGAGGAAGTGGGAGCTTGGGTGGGTTTATATAGGAAAGGTTAGGGAATTCTTTATTATTTAGGTTTGGGACCCCTTATATTAAATTAATCCAAACCACAAACCATACCATGGTTTTTGCCCATGGTTTTTGGCCAAGGGAAGACGAAAACTATATATTATAAGGCCAAAGTCCTAACTTCTTAAAATATTAGGGTTGATTATGTGGAGGTGAGTCACACTACCATGGAAATTAATTTAAAAAAACAATGTGTTTAATAAGTCTTGAAGGGTCCATTAATGCTTTGAAAAGTAAGTCAATCAAACCTAAAATAACATTATTTTAATGATAAAACATATATATTCAGAACATAAGGATTATAGTAATTCATTAAATCACTATTGGGTCATTATGATGTCATAAAACACATTATATATTTAAACGGTATTTAATTTTTACCCAAAAATTTGACCGTCTCAAAAATTTTTAAAAAATTCACCATTGGATAATTTCGATGTCCTGATTCCACAAATAACATTTATTTTATCTAAATAATTTTATAAATATTTTAATTTTCACTTTTTATATAAAAACTGATATTTATCAAAAATTCACGGGTTATGAAAGAAATGGCTTTCAAACCATAATAAAAATTATAATTGCATTTATAAAATTATAAGATCATTTATATTTAATAAAATTTAATTTAATAAAAATAATAATATTTTATTAAAATAATATTTAATTAAAAAATACACTAATTTTAAAAAATATAATTCTTAATTAAATAATAACTAAAAACATTATTTGTACTTTAAAAACTATTTACAATGTATCAATAATGACAAGAAAGTATATTCATTATTATATACAAAAAATAATGTACATGAACATAGTACTATTTATTTGTTGCATAACCCCTTAAAACAGCCGCATAAGACCTAATGGTAAGGTGTCTGATGGTGACATACTATTGGGGTTTCTCAGATAACATCGCTCGAGTGGTAATTTCTATCAACATCCACATCTCCCGTTGATGGTCCCGTTTGAGCTTGACATGATGAAGCTCAGCTTGGGCTTGGTCAAGAGCGAAGCCCAAGGATTACAACACTTTTCCGAGCTCCGACAAATGGTATTTGTATGGAGAAATTCTATGGGATGAGGCCATCGCTTCCTTTGTCTGAGTGAATTTGGATTTGTTAAAGCCCTATATTTATACTAATCATGTGATCACTGTTCAACATCTATATTAGCAATGGTCAAAATTCTTAACATAAAACCCAAGAAGTTGACATTTTATATAATCATAAAGACACATTTAATTAGATCAAAACAGATTTCCATTAATGAAACTTTGGGTCATTACAGATGGACCAACGAGTAATGGTACCATTGGTGCCTTTGATGGTTCCTCTACCAGAAGAAGTCCCTACACCGAGGCCTCATTGCTCGGTAAGCTATCAATGCTTACTACTATCGAAACCCTAGCTGGTTGTCTGTGTGGAGGCATCTTGAAAAGTAACAGACACTCCATGGTCAATAGTTATACTTGGTGAGCTGAATCAAAGGGATCACAATGAAAACACTTCAAAACACACACCCAACCAAGGTTTTCATGCATTTTGTCGGAAATCAGAACTCAGGGTCTTGGTGTATGGAGACAAAAGCCAACACACCGACACTGGATTCCCAAAAATGATAACCACGCTCAATACACATAACATTATTTACTTTAAAATGATCAGAGTCATATGTTCTGCGGTATAACCAACTCCTCTGATACCAATTTCTCTGGACCCGTCCCCCAGGGACCATGCCGCGACTACCCCATGCATGCCATCCACAGGCCAGGAGCTAGCGACGATCATCGGAAGGCGTATTCCCTATAACCGGGAATTAATTTCCCTTATGACCTATAAACACATATAACCAAGAACACATCAAGACAGAAACACAATTAGATTGAATTGAAAAATGACTGTTGAAAGTAAAAAGGGGCTGGAATACAAGACCAACAATAAAGGTACATTTATAACTAAAAAACTATACATCTAATGAAAAAGGAAAGCAGTTACTAGGTCTTCCCCCAAGGTTCCTACCTGGAGGGTAGGTATAGATCCCCTCTTCAGCACTCCACATCCGCCCATCACCTCTGTGTACCGACATGTTGTATAGTCCCCCTCCGGGCCCCGTCTAGTCATGTACCCTCAATCTCGATCAGCAGTGCCCATCCTATTAAGAAAAAACAACAAGGTGTGCACATAGGCCATGCAGGTGTGAGTATAATGATACTCAATAGGGACCTCGACACCCTCAAAGTCACACAAAATCCACAAATGATAAACCACAAAGCATGAGGTCAACTGACAACCCTACTAAGGTATATTCCCATACATATAGTTATGTTATAATGTAAACCCATCTCAATCATGAGGAAAACACAGTGTCCAACTCAAATCCCCGAGCTCAACTATTCCGCAAAGGAAGGAGTACTGCACAAGAACTCCAAACATAATAATACCAATAAGGTATTACCATAAATTAAAAGTACCACACATGTATTCCATAGAGAAGAATGCCACAAAGGTATCACCATGGATGTAATGGCTCAACTCACACAATGTATAACCTATCTAAAATAGTAGAGATGATTGGATGTAACTACCAATTTAACTTACTCTTTTAAGAGGCTTTGTTTCTAACCCACACATTATCGCTTGTGCTGACCCACATAAGTTTGCTAGGTGCTGATCCACAAATTATCGTTTGGTGTTGACCCACATAGGATCGCATGGTGATGACCCACAAAATATCGCTCGGTGATGACCCACACAAGATCACTCGGTGCTGACCGACAAATGATCTCTATTCATTCATCACATCACAACCAGCTACTGAGTTCTCGCACTAAGATTGATCATCTCCGGGAGGGTCTTCCTCTCAAGCCACTGGTCGATACATCAACTGTCACGAAGTCCCATGATGATGTATCTCAAAGGGCTGCCACTTCATAGGGGTATCAATGTAATAGATGGTCTGTCAATCGGACTCCCAGTCTGTATGTTTTTAGCCTTCTAGTCCTGAGGGCCTGGTTGGATTTGTGCTCAATCCAACCCGAACATTCCCCAACATTAGCCAAAACTCTAGTGGGGCTATACCAAGGGGCCCACCTCTCACGATGGTTTATAGAGACATTTATGGTTCATCAATAAAACTCGTAGTGCCAAAGTTATGGTCCATTGAGTGTAAATGTTCGAACTCAGCCCGGGTCTGGTCAGACCCGGTTGGACCGACCCGGCATGATTCAGGTCGACCCGGACCGCTGGGTCATGTCTGGCCTCTTGGGTTGAGCTCAGCCGCGCTGGGCGGCCCGACCAATGCTGGGTGGTTCGGCCCATGCTGGGTGGCTTGTCCCTTGCTGGGAGGCATGGAGGATGCGAGGGTGGCGCGTGGCCATAAATGATGTAGGGTCCGTGAAGGCTGAGGGGGTCGGGGAGGGCCGTGAGGTCAGGGGGTCACAAGACAGCGTGAGGTGACGAGGCCGCAGGGGCCGCGAGGGTGGTGTGAGGTGTCGAGGCTGCGGGGGGGTGGTGCGATGGTTGCGGGGCCGCAGAGTCACGGGAAGGCATGGAGGGTCGCGAGGCGGCACAGCCATAGGGGTCGTGAGACGACGAGGCTGGGAGGCGGCGGCGGCCGCGGGAGGTAGAGGCTGCAGGGCGGCAGAGTCCGTGAGCGATAGGGGCTACGGGCGGTGGGGGCTGCGGGGCAGAAGTATCCATGTGGCGGTGTCGTTGTGCAGTCGCCTTCATCGTGGATGGCGGTGGTGTCGGCCACTGTTCTCATTAACCATCAATGTTGGTTTCAGTCCTCCTCCATAGTGAAGAACAAAACAATTAAACACAAGATCTGTGGAGTTGTCAGGCCATATTTTTATGTCTCGTACTCTCTGCATTAGAGCGGTAGAAAGTGGCTAAAATATCCTTCTGATTTCTACGATTAATTATCAAGAACGAGTACGTGGAAGAAATTCAAACAACCACCTTACAACCTCTCACAATGATTATTCCCAAACCCACAAAAGAAAACATATGTGGATCAACTAGTTAGTGAGTTGATCTAAATTCATTGTTTAATAAGGGAAGAACATGGGATATAAAACCATGCACAACTAAACCCCTCCCATGATTTCTCGTTGATGTTGGATGGGTTGAAGTCGGTGACATCGGATTTTCCCTGATCATCGTTTTTTGTCGTCGAAGAAATCCTGCGTTGATTGCCTTTGCAAGGGGCTTCTGATCTGGATTAGGGTCGGATTCCTCATTCTTCATTCTCCAATGGTCGTTCATCATTGGGAGCTGTTCTTCATTGGAGAGGGTAAAATATTCTCCAATTTAATTTCCAACAGTTCTCCCAACAAGAGAATAGATAATATAAATTAAATTATGTTTTATTAATTTAATATGAATTGGAACCATTAATCAAGAGTTGTTGGCATAATTAATGTTGAGGAAGTTCAAGGGACTTCTCCACATTAAAGAGGGTGTTTAAGAGTTTCTTCCATTATGAGGGTTGGGGTGGCCTCACCATTAGGAATTCAAAATGGGGGATAGTTCAGGTAGTCCCTACCTGTAAAAATACTCATGGGAGGTTTAGGATCGGGTGGTCCCTACCTCTAAAAAAACACATGGGAGGTTTAGCCTCTAGTGGTCCCCACCACAATAACCCATGTTGAGGGGTTTAAACAAATAAAATAAAATCTAAACATTTTTTTTGTTTAATTCTTTCACGAAAATCACAAAAACTATCTTTCACTCTCAACTAACTATAGCCGAGGCGAAGGTATCTTTAAAAGAATATCAGTGCTGCAAGTTCAAAAACGCCCTCATATTTCAATTCCGAGCACCGGTTCAAAAGTTAGAAAATCCCACTTGTACATTTACTAGTCGTACACAAATAAAAGTTCAGAAATTCATTTCGAGTACACCGGGCCTCGGAATCATGCGCTGTTAATTTTCACTGACTCATAAAATTCCCATATATATTAATAAAAATTACATGGAAATTCTGAGTCTTTACACTTTTTCATTTTTAACAAAATATAAGTGTTATTAAAGGGAATTCATAAAAATTTACAATCCATTGAGACTTATTTAATATTATTCTTTATTCACATTTATTTGGACCATATACTTTCCTTTAGAAGTATTTTTCATGTCCCATGATATTGAAATAGGTTTAAACTCAGGATGGAGGTAATATTAATTATTGAATTACTAATAGAAATTAATAATTTATCCGATTTATAATATATTTAAAAGTTACAATAGATATAATTTTATTACGTGTTGAATTTGTTTAGTGGATAAAATCACCAAGATCAAAGTCATCTTATCAAAATCTTATACACCATGAGGAGAGTAGTATTAAAAATAAAAGAAAATTTTATAGCACTGATAACCTAAATACATACAGTTGAAACATTCATTTTTCACACATGGTGATACAACCCCTGACTTTTGAATGATTCACAACCCACCTTCCATTTTTGGAAGGAAAAAATCGAACATACTTTTATATGGGATGAATAACCCAATGATAACTTTTTATTGTAATAGAATAAATAAAAAATAGAGGATACATAGAGGTTAGGAAGAATTATAATAGATATATAATAAAAAAATAATTAAAACAACCTCTTTGATGATTATATAGAAATTTAATGTATAGTGATTTCATTGATAACTCCTATTGCGATGATGAAAGAGATGAATATTTTCAGTTATCATAGTAGAAAAATAGAATTTTAAGATGTTTCTTATTCAGATTAGAGTAGTATATATTTTACCATCAAGTTAGCATGGAATTATCTACATTAGTATTTCTTTATATTATTGAGGTGATCACCATATAATTAAAGAATGATAATATAGGAGTGTATCCATATCCAATGTCATCATGGAATTTGTTAGTGTATAGAAATATTATGAACATACCATCACTATTATTTTCTAGATCCATAGTGAATGAATACAATAAAATTAATTTTATATTATTCATAAAATATTAATACAAAACTTTTATTATTTTACTAATAAGAATCATAATCTAAACACAATTGAAAAAAAACTGATCTTCTAAAAAAAGATATATGACAATGTTTATAAATATAAATAATCATTTGAATATTATTCATTATGTAATAGAGTGCATAAAAATAATGATACAACTATTTTTATACACATCTTCCACATAATTTTCAACATGATTTATTAAAACATTTAACTGTGGAATTTATTTTAACAAAATTACTTTTAATACATATATATAAAAATTAAATAATAGTGGGTCATGTCCTTCCATTGATATAGAGAGTGGTGGGTCATGACCGACAACATAAAACATAGAGAAATAACATTTTCAACTATAATGTAACGTAAGATGAGTTTACTATAAAATTTATTCCATATAGTAGTACCACTAATAGATTTTGGAATTGAAATAATAATATTTATATCATTGGAAATCCAATGGTGACTCATGACCCACCATTGCCTAAGAAAATGGAGTATCATGATGTACCATTGTAAATATAGAAAGATGGATCATTGAAATTTATTTCCAAAGAAAGAATAACAAATAGATAAATAATATACAAAAAATTAAATAATTATAAGTTCAATATTTATGATAAATTATATTTAATCTAATCAAACAATAAAGAGTTCTGGTTGGAGAATCAAAATATTATACTAATAAATAATTAACTTAGATGAAATTAAGAAAATTATAAAAATTGATATAGGATAAAAAATAATAAGACAAAATAAATAGAAGTAATTATAAATAGAAATGACGTATATTCTCATAATAGGGCTTTAAATAACATCATCTATCTTTATAAAACAGAAGGAAAAAATATGTGTGTCAAAATGAACCCCCAATTTGAGTGCGATGGTGTGTAACCTACCCCATCATTGAGATATTCTTGTAGGACACTAACCCATAGTTTTGTTCTAATGGTGGCTCATGACTCACCATTTGTATCCAATGGTTACTCGCAACTAGTTGTTTGTTTTTTATAGCTTTAATTCAAATCACCCTTAATTAGGTTCTTCAAATAGCGAGTCTATGTGAAATTAAAAATGAAAACTTCTAACTATAATAATAAATCATGTGATGATGAATAATAATCATGGATACTATATAAATATAATATATGAAAAACATAAGTAATCTAAAATATTACAACAACCATAAATGAAATGAGAATTCATGAAAGGAACACTATATATGAAATAATATTGAAGATTGGTTTTATAATAATAAAATACTATGTCACCCTCTATCGTACCTTTAATCGTAGAATAACAGAGCAATATGACTAAAAATCAATAATAAAAAAATTCATGGGAGACCAAAATAAAATGTTTTGAAGAATATAATGAAACAAGTGGGTAATCCATCAAGGGAGAATAAAAGTATTTATAATAGTGATTATATCTGAGTACTTAATGATTTGATGAACAATAATCCCAAAACGGTGTTTGACATCAATGAAAAAATAAGGGGACTGGGAGGTATATTACTAAAACCCAACTAAAGCATATTCAAAAAAACAAAATAAAGAACTAGGCTTATGGGATCATCGAGAATCCCATTCCCACAACATGTGCCAATGGGTTTTCTTTATTGGCCTTAAAAATGGCTTCACATGCTATATGTGTATTTTATACCTAACCTAACCTCTATGTTGGTCAAAAGGGTATGTCCTCCACATGAGGTTGTTCATCATTACCCCCTAAAAGTGGTTGTAGAATCAGCATTATGGGATAGCATAGAGTGCCTTATTTTTACAATAGTTAAAATAATATCAAAATAGACAGTTTAAAATAAAACAATCAAAGATATCAAATTAAAACATGATTTTGAGAAATAATCTTTTTGAAATAATAATTAATTTTATTAATTGTTATATTTGATTAATTTTTCAAAACAATGGTAAATATAATGTTTTGAATACACAATTACATGCAATCTCCCCATTTTTGTAAATTATAAAACAAACAATTTTTACATTTTCAAACAAATATGAAAATAATTTATTAAATATTCACAAAAATTCAACCCCTTTTATTATTTTTATAATACTAAATATAGTATTTAATAATAAAACCCTTTTATCTTATTAATCAAAAAAACTTCTTAAAAGTAATATAATAGAAATGAATTATTAATAGATTAACATATTGTTGTAGTGACCATGTAGATAATGTAATCAAATTAAAATTTATGTATGTATTCCAATGAAAAATAAATTAAATAACACATATGAAAAATTTGAAAACAGTTACCGAAATAGAGAGTATAATAATGAAATTTTAAGCTTTTACAATACAAAAATAAATCATCATTTTGTCAAATTTAATGGTATATAATTTTTTAGTAAAAATTTTAGATAATTGTTTCTTAGTGGGTACAAATTCAAAACTTGCATATCCATTGTTTAAATGTTTTCTAATGAAATTATATTTATCATTAGTGTGATTAGTTCATTAATACTACTTATAAGTTTTAGAAATTGAAATATCCCATGAGTTATTATAGTATATTAGAATTTTTTTCAAAAAATGTTTTAAAATCATTGAATTATTGTTTTGTCCAACTATTATATGAACAAAAACCATGATAAACAACATATTCTGCATTAGCAGATAATAGTTATACTGAGTGTTATTTCATATATATCCAAAATATTAATATTTTTATAAAAAAAAATTCCAATACTCATTTTTATTTTCTGGTCATGTTTTCACCATCTAGAGCTAAATTATGATTAAGATAGTAAACAAAAACAATTATCAATATATTGAGTAAATTTATCATTCCAAGATTGATTATATTTATTTAGAATATATAGAATGATATATAGTTTGAAAATATTATTTTAAAATTCATTATTTTAAAAAACATTTTGTTGTTTAATATAAATCACATCTGAAATTAAACGATAAAAAGGATCTTTATTACAACCATCTAAAAAGGTAAAATTTATTTTTATCTTTTAAAATATATTAAAATCATCAGATCATAGAATCTGGAAACTAGTGCAAGTAAATAATTAAAATAAATTACTCATTCATAAAGAAAAATATGGATAAATGATTTTTCTTTATTTATGACTATATTACTAAAATCATCAAATTTATTTCAAAAATTACTTTTTTCTAATAAAAATTTAAATTCTAGAATGTTAAATAGATTCTAGACTTTATTTATGTTAAAATACCCATTTAATTCATTTCTTCCATTAGTCTGGAAATAATATTTGAAAGTATATTCAATATTAATAATGAAAAATCAGCCACAAAGGTAGAATTAACATTAAAATTTACAATATAGTTTTTATTCATAATACATTTTTCACAATTTCAATATCATTTGAAAGAAGTAACAAAAAAATTAAAATATAATTTCTAGTCCTAATACCAATTTCACCAATTTCTATATCATATTATAATAATAGATATTTTTTACTATTCCAATGTAAATGATCATATTGAGATGAATTATTCTCACACATAACTAATTTATTATTACATTCATTTATATCTTTATAAAAGTTAAATTCTCTAAAATCTATTCGATAATCAACATTGCATCTATTAAGGATTTCATTATTTTCAAGGAACTTATCATGTGGATATTATTCCATATTAATAGTTATTTTATTATATACCCTATATATATTACTATAATTAGATAAATCCTAAAAAGAGACTTTTATCCCTTATAGAATCAAATCATTATGGGTTGTATTTATTATTTAGTATATTGATAGGGCATTCAAAATCACTGAAATAACCAATGTTGGTATACATATTATTTAATTGTTCACTTGGATTAATCATTAATAAGGGTATAATTTATACTATATTTGATATATAACATTCTGTGTTAAATGATTTAGTCCAATAATATTTTGGAAGACAAAAATCACTAAGAATTATTCAATCCATTTCTTGAATATTTTTATTTTCCCTCTCTATAACACTATTCTCTTGTGGTGTTCTTATGGATGAAAAACTGTGAAAATATATATTAGTTTCAAATAATTTTTCAAATTATAAGTTAAAAATATAGCCTCACTTTTCACTTATAATAGAAGAAATGAAATGACAATTTCTGAGTTCTAATTTTCTTAAAAAATGTAACAAACTTTTTTAAGTTTTAACATTGATGATAAAATAAAATGGTAAATATAAGAATGGTGATATTATTGGAAATTTAAAAACACATTTACTTTTTAGCACAAACTCTTAGTTCTCATGGGTCCAATATGTTCTAGATTATCTATATGTATGAACCATGTAGTATTTACCAAATTAACATATCTAAAAATATAATTATTCTACATACCTTTTAAACATGTACTGAAAAGATAAGAAGATAGATATTTCACTAATCATGTTCCTCGATCACCAAAATTCCATATATCATGTGACGTTGGAATACTTTAGGAAGGATTCATGCAAAACAAATTAGGTAAATTGTTGTTTTATTACCCAAACATTTTTAGCTTCAACTGAATTAGATGTAAATGATTTAGATACCTATACATTTTTGAGAAATTATTTTTTTGGTAATATAGATTAATATTTTTTAGAAATTAATGTCTTAGTATTTCATATATATTATGTAATTTTTAATGAACATTTATTTGAATAATTATATTTCAATTTAACTATTATGAATGTTACATTTGAAATATTTCTATTACTAAAATAATTATATACCTCATAGAAAATATATTATTATATACAAAACATATATTATCATAATGTTGTTTTCTTCATATCTATTATATTATCCAATTTATCTTCTCCTAAAAAACAAATATATTAGTTTTCCTTTAAAATAATACATTCATTTTTAAGGTTTTTTATTTTCTTTTTGAATATCTTCATTGTCACCACAAATTTTTTAAAATGAACATGATCCAAAATATTTATTTTTTTATATTCATATTTATGATTCATACATTCCATTTTAAATTCATCTAAATAATCATAAACTAATTTAATTATTCTTACTTCCAATTTATCATTTTTTAAAAAAATTATATTATTCTTCTATTATCATCATCAATTTTTAATTTTTAAGAATATAAAACCTTTATCAATTCTTTATTAGTAAAAAAAATCATGCAGTTTTTAATTTTCATCGTTAATATTATTATTTTATTTATATTTTTCCAACTGTTGTTCTTCCATTGTCATTATATCAATTTGAAATTATTTATTTGGAAAAGATAATTACATAAAAAAAATTCAATATCAAAATCATAAAAAGGATTATAATTGTAGATAGAGTGAAAGCCATTTATATTTTTATCCTTCAAACATAGATTGGCATATTATTCTTTAATCTCAAAACCAAAAAAACATCAGTATGTCTCTTCTATAAAACACTTTCTTGCATGATTTGACATTCATTTTTCTTTCTCGTATATCTTATATTTTATATCTTGTTTTAATTAATGATAGTATAATTTTACATTCCCCCTTTTCCTACTGTAATATAAAATTAATTTAAAAAATCATATTTAGTATTTTTACACTTTTTAATTCCCTTTATTCTATCCTTTGGACTGCATCTTATAGAACCCATATTAAAACTGAATTTTTATTTCATGTACATGTAAATTCCTTTTGTGAAATTTTAAATATAACCCTTCACACATTGATGTATCTTAGAATATTAGGATTTATCAATAAAATTTTTATTTAATTTAAATATACACATTTATATTTATCATGCTAATCCCCACAATCATTCGTCATTTATATATCATATTGAGGATGTTATCCAATAATCTCATCAATTGAAAATTTAGTTAAATCCATAATTTCTTCAATAGAAATTTCTCTATAATTTATCTCTTGGGTAGAGATAAAAGTAATATTTTGATGAGAGATTAATTATTCATTCATCTATAAGTGAAACCATAATTTTGATAATTTTCATGAATCTATTGTACATTTCATTTAATCATTCTTGATCAGTCATCCTAAATTCTTGAAACATAGATTTATTTATTCGTAGCATGGTTAAAATCATATTGTTTGTTCATTGATATGTGACTTTTAAAATCCTCAAGATGCTAGATATACTTTATTGGACTAAATATGAATATACTAATTTCTACATGGAGATATGTATAATAAATTTATATATTTGTAGTTTTAAATTCATTATGACGAATCATTACAAGTGAGAGTTCCAAAATCAACTTCAAGAAATTTATAATATTTTTACATTATATATCAAAAATCAATAACTATATTTTTATGAAACAACTCAAAAATTTCATCATTGTAGAAATATTAAATCCCAGTTTATTTTGGTGTTATGGTAGTATTTAACATCAAAAAAATCTAATATTCCATAACAAATCAGTGGATATTTTCTTTATACTTTTATGTCTATGATAAATGATACTTCAAAATAGAGAACAAACAAACTAAAAAATATAATCAAGAAGTATCTATGCTCTAATTATATTTTGGTTCCCTCTGAAAGGATGTATTGACTAGAGGGGAGAGGTTATTAAGCCTTATTAATTTATTAATTTATCAAATTTTGAACATGGTTAAATGTTTTTGTTGAAATATAACATATAATAAATTGCGTTTTTGTTGAAATTCTTATCAACAATTCCCTAGTTCACTTAAAAATATCCTATAATCCTAAATTATACTGTTATTAGCATGATTTATACATTTCAAAGGTAGTGATAACCCAATTACAAATTGATGAAACATACTAATTTCACACAATGTGGTATAACCCCTAAATTTTGATGGTATCACGACATTCCTACCTTTTGACGAGGAGAAACATCCCATTCCTAATTTTATATTTTATGAATAAATAGACGATATATTTTTGATGGGAAAATAATAAAATATTCTCTATGGGACTAAAAATGAGAGAAAGAATTACAACAGAGAAATAATAAGGAAAAAAATTATAAAATATTTGAAAAAAATAATGATAATGTTATGTGGAAGTCCTGTACATTGATCACTCCATTTGAGGAATATGAATGCAATGGATATTTTTAGTGATCATATAATAATAATAATAGAAGTTAAAGATGTTTGTTGTTTAATTCATAGTAAAAGATAATTTTTCCTTTTATTCTTAGGGAATATTCTTTACCAATAATTTTTTTAATCCATGTAGTGATCTAAAGATCATTAAAGAAGGATCTAATACAATCATATCTTTATACAATTTATGAATAATATTTTTTGGAGTATAAGAATATAATAATATTTTTGTTTCCAATTATTATTATTGTTGTGCTATAAACAAAACACAATCTGGCATTGAAATTATTTGATAAATATAAAAATTAATGCTTAAATGTTTTAATTATGATAGTATTAAACATATAACAACATAAAAAAATTAAATAACAATATATTCCACTAGAATAAATATATTTCATAATGTTTTTGAAAATAGAGAATCTTATGAATTTAATTCTGTATATATGATAGTACATAAAAATATTGTTACAATTATTTATAACAAATGTTTAATCTATATGTTATATAAAATTATAAACATTTAATAATGTAATATATTATAACAACAATCATTAAATGTAAGGAAAAACTATTTTGGAAATAATTTTAAACTATATATGGTTCATGACCTACCATTGAACTAGAGAGCACTGGGTCATGACCTAACAATACAAACAGAGAGAAACTATGGTTTCAATATTGTGAAAAAATAAAAAGTGTATACTAAAAAATATTTATACCATGTCAAACATCAACAAAAGGATTAAATTATTGTAATAAAAAATTTCATTCCATGGGAAATCCAATGTTGACTCATGACACAATGATTCTTGATTTTAGTAGTGTATCATGACCAACCATTGTAAATGATAAAAAGTGGTTTATATAAATTTATTTAAAATTAGAAATCATTCTAAATAGTTCGTGATTGTATAAAAAATAAATGAGAAATAAGTTCAATCAATGAAACTAATTTTATTGATATTTAAATATAATAAAGTGTTCTTTTTATAGGTTGAAAATATTCTACCATCAATGATATTATAACATTAGATATATTTCAGAAGATTAGAAATTAGAAATCTATTAAAATGAAATGACAAAATAACCTAATGGAAAATATACACTAAAAAAAGGATAAGATCATATTTGATGATTTAAATATTTTTAAAAAGTTTATATATCATAATGAAAAACAACATGTGGGTAAAGCACCACCCACCATTGATGTCTGATGGTGACTAACATGTCCCACCATTAGGATATGGTGGAAGGAAACTGACTCACATTTTTTCAAAAATTGTAGATCATGACTGAAATTAGATATCCAATGGGGACTCATGACCCACCATTGGTATTTTTCAATAGTGAATTGAATCCCAAAAATAGTGGTTCTTATAATGGAGACTAAAATATAAACAAAAATTACTACATTGAACCAGTTGAATAAATGAGGTGAAGAATAATAATAGTCGGGGATACTATAGAAAAGTAAAATAGGAAATAAATAACTAATCATTCGCATTGTCATAACTTTAAGTGGAATGATAGTTCAAAAAATATCCACTAGATAGGGAAGAAAAAATAAGATTGGTTTGATTAAAATTAGATATTGTGTCACTCTTCAATATACTGAAGCTTGAGGAACTACATAGTAAGTCAATTGATCAAATAGAAAATGAAAAATTCGTGGTAGATCAAATTTTAATATGTGGGATAATAGAATAAAAAAATCAGAAGAACGGATGATAAATATTAAATATATTGATGGAAGAAATTATATATGAGTTTTTAAATTTGGTGGGTACATTAAACATAAAAATGAAAAAACTAGAATAAAAATAAGTGGACTGAATGGTATATCTATCCAAGGGAGCAGAATCGTATTCAAAATAACACAAAACACACACATGGTCCAATAAGATCATCGGGTGACCCCCCAAACCATACATAAAGGGCACCCACTTCATTCATTATACATGTGTTGACATGAAAAATGGTAGATCTATGCTTGACCCATCCTCTGTGTAAGCCACGAGGGATCCCCCCCCCCCATGTTTTGACTTTCGATTGCCTCAAATATTTTTTGTAGGATCAACCAAATGGATGTTCATAGAGTTCCATATTTTTAAAATAGTTAAAAACAAGATTTGGATTATAAAATAAAATAATAACTGAAAAACAAAGTTATGATATGTTAGTGAGAAACACAATTGTTTAAACAAAATTGAATTTAATATAATTTCAAATATGATTCATTTATCTAAAATATATATATTCAATTGATTGAATACCCATTTTTAAAAGGTATTTAACAAATATACTTATATATTCATTATGATCAATGTTTTAGTTCTCACACACCTTTTCTTTAAGGTGTTTTCAGTTTTAATTCTACCAAAAAGGAATGATTTGATTTTACAATGTTACATTCTTTTAGGGTTTCTTTAAATCTCATTAGTGGAATAATAAAATTTATCCTTTATAAAATCGAATAATTTTCATATACGCATGATATTTAATACTTTTTTAATATTTTATTCAAAAAATTCCTTTCATCTATACCCAAAACATATAGTTAAATTCTTAAAATTAAACTCGAGGATTATTTTTTAGTAAATCAGATATATTTTTCTTCCATATCAAATTTTTTAAAAATAGTTTTCCAAAAAAAAATTTATTTATTGAATAAATTTTAAATTATTATTTTGTTTTCCATAACTATAAAATAGGTTTTTAAAGGTATGTTAAAATATTTTTAAGGGATATTTTTTTCATTCTATTAAAAAAGATAAAAGTCGTGTTTTTTTTATATAGTGATAAGTGAAATTCTAAGCACTATAATGGTGAATGAAATTTTTATTCCCATACAAACATTCAATTTTTTTACAAATAAAATTATATAATAAATAAATAAATTATTAGGATTCTTCCATTCCCATTATTCATCAAAATAACACAATTTTATTATAAAATCCTATATTTTTAATGAACTATTGGTCACCTTTCTTCTCCAGATTAATTTTTTTTATTGACAACAATATCTCGAGACAGTCACATTATTTTGTTAATTTTTCATTGGTAAATAAATTTATATTAAATATCCATATTATTTTATATATATATATATGATTATTTCTGAAACTATATACCATTTTATGTATATTTTTTAAAATTGATTTGATTGACTGTGAAAAATTGATAAATCCATATTATTTTATCAAAAAATGATAATTATTCATAAGTCATAGTTTTCATTAAATAAATCAATCATTCAATATAAGAGTAATGATTTGGATATAAATTGAATAGAGGGGCCTAAAATTATATAGCTTCTCGATGCATCGACCAAAATCAGGAGACAAATTAGTTAACAAAATAAAATTGGCTTCTAAATATATTTTGAAACACTAATATCACTATATCTTGAAATTTAATATATCCTAGTTTTTAACAATAGGATATTAAATGACAATAATTTTTCGATTTATGAATCAACTATTATTCTCCATGATATTGTCAGATTAATATTATCAATTATTTCATTTGGTGCTCAATTTTATGATTTAATGGAATGTTTTTTCAGTTATGTACATTTCATATTGATTTTTCCTCATCAATTAATTGTAGTAAAAATATTTATTAATAGTATACATTTTATGTCATATTTCCTTACATATTTATTATTACTTATTTATTTATGATATCTTCCACTGTGAAGAGCTCTTACTGATCATTTTATCTCAGAATTATTTATTATTATTTTTCGAGGATATGATGATGTAATATTTAGAATTATAAAAATATGGTTTTTCATGAGAAGTTTTTTGAACAATAATTCATTTAATAATTTTTAGTCCTTTGACTAAAACTATCAATAACCTTTACGAATTATATGATAATTATTTTTATAGTGAAAATATTCAAGTAATATTATTTATGTTTTGAAAACAAAATATATGTATAGGAAAAGAAGTGGTAAAAAATTTATTCAATTAATAATATTATTTTTTACGATGCATAAAATTACATTGATATTGTTTTTTTAATTTTATATCATTTAAAAAACTGCATGTTCGTTGAAAACATGTCTCATACAGAAAATCCATGGGGCATGAATGAGAAAAAAAATATGACTAAGTTTAAATTCCGACCACTGGCCTATGTGATATCCCAATTATATGATTTTTTTTACATAACTAATTTTACAGATAAATATTAACTTAATCATTTGGTGTTTCTATTGAGGTTTGTAGATAAATGTATTATATTTGATAACATGTTCCAATTGTTTTTTTGGTAATAATTTACAATCATTTAGAATGATTTTTCAGAATATTATGTAGCATATTTTCTAAAAACAAATATTTTTACGTCTTTATAAATAAATATTCACATTGGTTATCTATTTAATATAATAATAGGTGAAGTGGAAATTGATCAATGAACAACCAATGATAAAATTATTCTTAAAAATATAAAGATATAAAGTATGTAAATTATATTATTTTCATTATATAGTTTCTAACATAATAATTTAACCTAAGGAAAAGGATAATTAAAAAAATTAACATGTTTCATCGATTCCCAATGAATCAATGATATTTTAAATATACACATATTCATGGTTTCTAGTGGATAACTGTCTCGTGACCATGTTATCTACCACATTACTCTAGTAAATGAGGATTAAATTTCTCACTAAGTCCTTATTTTCACATATCCTCTAATTTTTTATTATTTTTTAACATATATTTATTTTCTTGATGCCCTTTGTATTTACCATTACATATTTTTAGGAGGATAATTTATTAACCCGTTTGAAGATGTGTGATTATAAAAAGGTATTTTTAGATGGGAGAACCTTAATTTTCTATCTTATTTTCAAATGATAGGACACAATTTATTAAAGGACATTGTAATATAACATCATGATTGTTTAAATCATAGACTATGTTCAATAGTGTATATGTCATGCGAATCGAAGAATAAATAAAACATTATATACTATTTAAATATAAAATTTATGAACTAACCAGTAAAATGTTAAATATGAATAGTTATAACCACTTTTTGAAAATTATTATTAAATTTTTTATATGGAGAAGACATGTAATTTTAAAAGGTCTCATATTTTAAAAAAAATACATTTCATGATTGAAAAACTATATTTATCATAAAAAATTAATATTACATTGTGTGAACATAATGTATTTAATTTCATCAATTTTTTGAGAATGTTTTAAAAAATGATGATATTTTCTAAAATCATCATTATAATATTAATATAGATTTAAATTTATTATATTTTTATAAATTGAGTAATTTTTTCTATAAATAAGAAAAAATAACAATTTTTTATTAATGTGTCATTACTTTTAAATAATTTATGTACATTAAAAAAATAAATATGAATCAAATTTTATTTAAAAATAAAATAATAATTATTTAGTTATATTTAATCTTGTTAATTAGATTAATTCAACAAAATCTTCTTAATTACATTTGAATCATGTTTAAACCATATATTTCTATAGGTTTATTTATTGTCATACCACTTAATTTTTATAAAAACTAATATTTATTGTTTTATATTCCTCGTTTTAGTTTATTAAAATAAAAAATAATAATGAAATATTTAATTAAATTATAAATATTATATATCTAAATATATTAATTTAAATAAATACAGTGATGATCACAAACCATATAGTTGTTATAAGATCATTATATTATTGAAAAGGAGAATTTTTTGAAATGCTATTCTTTGACATGATTTGATTTTCTATTTTAAAATTAAGTTAATTTTTTTAATAAATTTTATTTTATTAAATAGATTCCATATTGAGAAGAAACATAATTAATATTATATTTAAATTTTAATTACATTCTTTGTCACCATAAAGAGTAAAAATATTAAAAAATTGTTACCACAACTAAGGGTAAACTACATTTAGCATGAGTTAAACTATAGAGATAATGCTAATAATTACATGAAAACATGCCTAATTTATATTGGATAGAAATATAAGAACCCTATATCATAAATGTTCTTTGAATATACCATTTCATATCTATATTTACATGATTGTGACCATTTTAATAATTTATGTAATAGAGAACCAAAAACTACATTTGGTTTTCTTTTAAAATTATAATATATTGGGATTTGGATAAATATTACATATTTAAGGTTCAAAATATTAATTCAAATGGGTATTTATTTTTTAATGTCAATATATGTTATTTATAAATTTTATTAATAATATAATTACCTTATATGATTAAATAGTGTCTACGAGTAAATACATAGATAAATGGGATATAAGATAAATGAATTTAAAATTTTAAATGGTAATATATTTTTTAAAATAATTATGTAGTATAAATTTTTAAAGAGTTTGTATCATTAATGGAATTTTGGAATTCATAAAAAATTTAATTCAATAACTTTCATGTTACATTCAATGTAATGTTTAATTAATTGTTCCATAAAAGGACATTAATGATAATTTATAATATATAATATTTTACTTAGTGGTGTAAAATTCATAAATACATTAACATCAATAAAATGAATTGAATGTGGTTTAAAATATCATATATTGTATATTTATTAACCATTTATCCAATTATGGATACATTATTCCACATTTAACATTTTACGTAAATTAATAAACATGTATAATGTTTTAATGTTGTTTTACAAGTTATATGCACTTTTGTTAAAATTAATTACACAAACATTGGATTTTTATTATATAAATTATTTTTAATAATTAAAATCATTGGTTCTAAATTAATTGATATTGATAATTATATTTTATACATAATTTATATATTATCTTATTTAAAAACTATTTACATTGGTGAACACTAAAATGGTAAAACTAATAAATCTTATAGAATATGGGAATAACATGTTTAATAAAGTTTTATTATTTTTGTTTTGGGAAAAGGGTATAATATAAAATTCCTCCACTAATTATTTATCATGTATGGGGTGTCATTGAGCATGGGGGTGACTTCTAATTATTCAATTGTATTGGTTATTTACAAAAATGCTACTTTAATATGAATGACCACCCCTCCCTTTAGTTCTTAAAAACATATAATGCCATTTTCCATAAAACCCATAATAAAATATCACTTAAAAATTCTTATCCAAATTATAGGTGTTCTCATCTTCTCTAAACTCAAATACTAGGCTCATTAATATGATATCCATAGGAGGATTCTTTATGAAAAGCTTATATTCTTCGCTGAGTTATTTTATTTTACTTTTTCTTTAGCCAAATTATGTTTTAGATTTAAAATTCCCCTATAATAATAAATTTATCTACAATATTAAAAGATTTTATAATGTTAATTAGTTATTATTTATCCATCCAATCCTATATATAATTTTAAATAATTCCACCACTCATGTTTATGGTTGACTAATGCCTTGTGAACAAAAATAAATTTTATCGTCTCTGATTCTAATGGATAATTACAAGGATTTTAATAATATGTATATATTATGTTTATGAACTAATTTTAGTTCAAAAAAATTATAATATAATCTAATTCATTACCCATTCCCCCACTATGGGAATGATACCATCTCACTTTTATAATTGTAGTCTTCTGTATCAATGAACTTATGTGATTCGTTTTCTATGATCATATTTGGAGAATGGTTCTAAAAGGAATCTAATTGTCAAATAAGATATTTATAACATTAATATATCAATTTATTTTATGGATATATATACTAAATACATGAAATATATCTTCTATGAAAAATATGTAAGGGAAAATGAAGTATTTATAACCCAAAACAATGGTAATGGTAAAATATTATTAACAAATGAGTCATAAATGATATATTATTATCATCTGTGCTCTTACAAATATTAAAATATTTTTGGTATTAATTAATAACATGTATTAAACCAATATTAATAAGGTAATATAACATTATACTAATAGGAACCATGATATAAGAGATTTCATCAAAATTTATTCTCCAATTAGACATTCTTTTTTTTATACACCAATTTACATTTATGTGGTGTTTATGCATCCCATTTTATATATTTAACATGAATTATCATTTATTAATGATTATTAATGTTCTAATATATATATATTCCTTCAAGTTTTCACAAATTTCATTTTAATAAATAAGAGAGAGAATACTTTACAGGCAATCTTTCTTTTGCGATTGCAATTATTATCAGTGAAGGAATATTATCAAATATCATTCGTATAATGAAATAATATTATAATAAATATTATATTTATAGATATAATTTATTTTTATCATACCTTTCATATCATTTATACTTGAATCAATAAAATAAATTTTTAATAGAAGAAAAAATTATATTTCATTTCAAATCATATATATTATTCTTCATCTTTAATATATTTCCAAATTGGTTTACAAGAGATGTTTTATCTAAAAAATTAATTTATTAATGATATTTTGATATACAAATAAATTTTTAATTCTGTTCTAATTGACATTTTTTAATGCCTTGTATCCAAAATTCATTATAAAATTTCAAAGAGATTGTTTTTTTGGTATATAGTGATAAAGGAAATCCCCACCATCACAACCATTTTTCTAAATGTCTATTCTTATTAGTAATCCAACGGTATGAAAAATATGTTAATAATGAATATTTTTTTATTTCACAGGATTTAAATTTTTTCTTTCAAAGGATATTATTTTTTTCCCAAATTCAAAATTCATTATGAATTGACGGTCATCTCTAATCAATTGATAAAATTTGTGATTATAATTTTTCTCTTGATAAAATCACTTTTTATGATACATTTTAATTATAAATTATATAAAAATTTAACAAACATATTATTTGTATCATGGATATAAAAATTTTATAAATTTTATTAAATTTTAAATAATTTTATTATTTACATTTTTTTTTAATTAATTTGGAAAATATTGATAAATTTATTTTCCTTCTACAATATGGACATTTTTTAAAATGAGTATTTTTCATGACAAAAATATATCACTCAATGTATGAGTAATTATTTTGAAAATCATTTACAGGTGGGGATAGAAATAATATATCCACATGATGCATCAATAGGTCATTTGAGACAAAACTATGGTCCAAATTAATCGAAATTTTTCTGACATACATAAACTATTTGAATAGATGGTCTTGATAATATAAATATCCTAACATCAAATATCATTACATTTAATATTATGGATTTTATTTTTTTAAAATTAATTTATTATTATCCTTGAGATTATTCAAATGATATTAAATAAGAATGTCTTATTTATCAAGTTATTGATTATGTTTCATGTGATTTATTTTATTTTCCATTCCATAATGATTATATCTTATAAAATCTTTTAATCCAATTTATTTATTAAATGAAATTGTTTTTAATTGTTTACCATACATTATTGATTATTATTTATTTATTCATTGTATATATCTCTATATATAACCCTTACTATGAATTTGACCAGAACATTATTTTTTCCATTATTCGAGATATGAATATGTAATCACTAAATGGGTACAACGATAGTGAATATTTACATTCACTATATTGTAAATTATGTTTTCGAATATAATTTAATACTTATGAATATATCTACGAAACTATGATTTCTGTATTTTTTGATATGTTGGGATGAGATCACGTGTATAATATTTCAATGTCATAATGTAACCCCTAAATATGAGTTACTAGAGTTCTGGTTGTAAAAAATATTATAACATCACCCTCAACAAGACTACACTCAAGATTTTTAAATATATATATATATATATAAGATAAATATTTATTCGATGAAGGTAAATTAAATAAAAGACATCGTTTTTTGGGAAAATATTACTCACTCACTCATTTGGGGATGTACTAGTATAAATTATCTTTATAATAAAAATAATGATCTTATGTATCAATATATTTTGACATTTTTGTTCTAAATTAATTTATTTTTTGTTGAGAAATTCATAACTATTATATATGAGGATTATATTTATATCCAATCAATGATAAACTATAATTTTTCTGATTATTCATAGGATTATGTTATATGATATTTAAATGGAATTAATGTTCTGATATTCATGATGATGACATTAAAATGATTAGAAATGTAGAAATTTCATTATGTCTTCAATGAATGTCATTTTTTTCCATTTTTGTAGGATAATATCCATAATATACAATATATTGATAGGGATTCCTTTTAACTCAAAACATGGTTTGTTAATATAGATTTTAATATATAATTGGTTTTCTACTCTATTGAAATGTTCTTTTATCACTAAAAAAATTCATTTATATATTTTTTTACAAAATTATACATGATCCATGATTAACATATTTTTTATATTTGTGTCAGCACAATGGTTTTGTACAATATGAATGGATTAAATTATATCACATTAATTTATATTATATGGAATAAATTTTTAGAATGTAAAATGAAACATTTGGTCTTATCTTGAACTTTTCGTCCTCTATATAGAACATTAAATATAATTTTATCATATTTAGTCAAGAACATAAAAAATGACATTGAAATTTTAAATAATGAATACATAGATATTTAATAGTTTTCCATTAAACAATATTTAACTCTAAAATTTATTTTTTATATAAAAACATTTATATAAAAAAAAATTTCAATAATACCTAGACTATGGATACATGATTTTATACCCATTTAAATAAATTTGGGTTTTTTTCATGTATGTATTGGTTATTATTAATTGATGAAACATTTTACTAATATACAATCATGGATGGAATTATTTCATGTGTTTTTTGTTTTATTCCATTAATTTTTTTCCTTTTTTATTTTTTTCAATTAATTTAATAGGTATAGTAGTTTTTGATAATTATTCTCATTTGATTATTAAAATAAATGGTTCGTGAATAAGTATTATTTTTTTGGGGTACTGGTTGTTTTTTTTGTGATACAAAATTCAAAAATTATTATTTCAACAAATATTGGGTTTTCTCATAGGATTTATTGATAAATATTTTGAATCTAATATGACTCATCCTAGAAATACCCTACATGGGATTTACTATGGTGAGTGTTCCTCCACAATCACAGCTACATTAGGCATAATGATAACGATTATCACTAAAAGTTAAATAAAAAATATTAAATGAATTTTCTAATATTAAAATTCAATTAAAATAAATGTCAAATACACAAGGATTGTTCTAATGTTAAAATTGATAAGAAATAAATAAAAAAATTTCATAATAAAATTAAGGGAAATAAAACATCTACACATTGAAATTCTACTGTTGTAAAATTAATGTGATCATATAAAAAAAGGAAATACTAAAATAATAAACTATACCATTAAATTAATTTTAGACTGATCCTCAGAATAAGGATGTCTATAATGAAATCTTCTAGCCACAATGTTTGTTTTATACCATAAAATTGACCTTTCCCCATAATGACCTACCTCTATGGAACTATTTTTGTTAATGACTCTTATTTGTTTCAAAAAACTTTATAGACAAAACTCATGTCACGGTAAGTCTCGTATATTTTTGGGTAAAAATATACATCGTATGAATCCCCAAAAACCCAATGATGTGATGGAAAATTATCTAACAAAAACTAAGGGGGAAAATATACCCAATGGTACCAAATATTCACTATTATAAATCTAGATAATGGATGCACTAACTTTTATCATCATTGTGAATAGAGAGATGATAAAATCCTCAACTTTATTAGTGTTTTCCAAAACCACTAATAAAGGTCTAATTTATCAGCACTAGAAAATGGTCTAATAATTGTGTACCCTTAATTAGTGATTTTAGCACTGATAAATGATTGATTTATCAGTGCTATTCTTAGCACTCATAATTTATTGAATAAAAATTATTAATATTACATGTAATATTATTATATTTGTTTTAAAAAGTAATGTTTATTTATATACACTAATTAAAAAGCACATCTAAATAATGATTATATATATGTTATGATAATATATAATTTTTAATATTTCATATATATATATATTTATAAAATTATAAAATTCTTGTAAATGTTTTAAAATAATAAATATATTTGTTATATTTATAATTATATATCAAATACATTGAGAATATATTTATTTATAAATATATTTATAATTATATATAATTAAATTTATATTCATATGATTATATGTCCTTAATGAATTTGGTCAATATAAATATATATCAAATGGGATAAGGATGATATTGAAGGACATTATTGTTGTTATTTATTTTCATATTTTGATTTGTGAATATAATTGATGTTATATGATCACAAGTATTTTTGTGGAAATGACCATGGTATGCTAAATGTTTATATTTACTATATTATGGTTACACATTCATATATTATGTATCAATCATGAATGTTATTTTATATATTGAAAACTGAATTATCGTTTCCATATATGTGATGGAATTTTTTTTTTGATTTATACTTTACTAGGAATATCATTCATTAGTTTTACACCCATGAACATATTATGTTTTCATAAATAAATGTAAAATTAAATTAAATATATTTAAATATAGAAACCATTGTATATATTTATATTTATAAATTTTAAATTATTCATAAACACTTATAAAATATAATTATAACTATATTTATATAATTATAAAATTATAATAATTACAATAATTTTCAATATTCAAATATATATCTATATATATGATAGTATATAGATATTTATAAATATATTTTGTATACTTATAATTATAAAAACAAACACAAACAATCACACACACACATATATATAATTATAAAATTAAAAGAAATATATTTATTATATTTATATATATATATATATATTAAAAATTATATTAATAAATATAGATAAATAAATTTATTTGTAAATAATAATAATATTATACGAAATATTATAATTATGTATATATTTATTATATTATAAATATATATTTATTTTAAATTATAACTATAAATAAATATATATTTATATATGGTTGAAATTATATATATATATATAATTATTACTTGATAATAAATATATTTATTATATTTATGACATTAAAATAACATGTAATAAAATTATTAATAATATATTTTTATAAAATTATAATCATAAGAATGTTGTTATTATAATTTTATAATTTTTTTAAAAAAAATTATATTTATTTATAAATAAAATGTACATATGTCAATTTCACGATGTTATAAAAGTTGAAAAAAATTTAGGTGATAATGTAATTGGCACATTTCTAAATGAACCAATCAAAAAAATTATAGAAAAAAGGATTGGTTAGAAATGGTAGTCATGGGAATAGAGGAAGTGTTGGCGGTAGTGAATGTTGAAAAGTGAACTTTTCATCTTTCTGCTACTTACACAATTTCCAGGCAAGTGATATACCTATTTTGCATCTTCATGTGTGATGTAATGGTTCCAGAGGCATATTCAAGGAATATCAATAATATTGTGTCAATGATTGATTTAATTTTAAGGGATTTGAAATCACATGACAACCATGTTTTGATATAAGATCTAATTTATATAGTGTTACATTACCTTTTATCCAATAGCATTCATCAATAATTAAGCATCATATGTTTCTTTTTAAATGATATATGTATCAATGTTATAAAACTAATGAAGTATATGAGTATGATAAATAATATTGTCATCATATTATGTGAATTGGAAATGTTATTCATGCCAAAATTTATTGACACAATGATTGGCATGATGGTTCACTTTGTGAGAGATATTTGACTATGTTGTCATGTACACTGTAGATATATGAACCCATTAAATGTAATATAATGATTTTTATAGTGTATATCAGTAATCAATGTTTCTCATAGGGTTTTATTATAGAGCGATATATTACTGAGTAATCCATTGAAATTTTTATCGACTGTCTATCTTTTGTTGAAAGAATTGTTCTACTGAAATGTTGTTTCACTGGGCGGCTTGTGGGAGAATTTATTTATTATATGATATGTTTTCAAAATCAATTTTATTTATTTTGATTAAGAAAACCATTACATTTTTCATAGTTTATTGTAGGTTTCACCATATGTTGAAACCCACAATGAAATTTTTAAGAATTTGAATCCATCAAGGGATGAAAGATGGATATCAAATAAACATAATAAATATATTATAAGATAGATTCAGGATAATATTTTTAGTTATTTAGATGAAATTTTGGATTCAATTTTATAACAACATAGATTGATAGATAGTGGTTAACGATGAAATATATTATGATGTAATAGTTATGAAAATAAAGGTTATGCATACCACAAAAATGAAAATGATGATGGAATTACTATGAAAAATAGTGGTGAAACACTTGTGGATGAAGTGAGTCACGTTTATGGTACTAAGTATGGAAATATTTTTTTAAAATATGTTATTCTTGGGAATCTACACACAAATGTGATAGTTCGACTGTACCACAACCAAGTGATTCTTTTTTAATGAAAGTGGGTTGATAACAAGAGTTTTTTAAATATTGATGAATTGCGATTCATGATAGAGGATTTCAGCATGTATGGGTACAAAGATGAACCATTTATAATATAAAAACAATAATTAAATGTTTTTTATGTTCTAGAACAAAGAAACCAAAAGAGATGGATTTTTTTATCCACCAAATCCTATGAAGGGTTAGGTCAAATTTCAACTGGGGATGAATCATTCATTGGGATTTCACAATAATTTCAATGAGGGTCCCAATTTAGATGGTGTTTTTTTATTTAACAGGAGACAAAAACGAATTATGTTGGCTACTCTGTTGAGGGTCCAAACACCTCATCCATAAAAAATAGATTTCATTAATAAAGTCATATTTTTTTGTAATTTACATTGGGTTACCTAAGGTTTTTATCTTTTCCCTACAACATTTAAATAATATAAATACAATTTTAAACCAATTAATCAAATAATAAACTCTATACATGATTTTGCACAAAATCATAAGGAATAATCAGTCTCTAAACCTAATAAATCTTCTAATATAGTGTAATTGTGACACATTTCAAGTTTTGGTGCTCCCAATTCTGAGGAACAACAAGTTTCTCAACCTACAACTTATACCAGTGTTGAGGTACAACGAACCTCCCCACATGTTTTTTACTACAGATCTAATTGAACAACATATCTATGATGTTGAATGTGTGGAAATAGTGGGCGAAGAAGGACAACTGATGTTGAAAAAAAGGAACGTTGAAGTTTGATAGTGTTAGAAAAAATCATGACGTTGAAAATAAATTGGATCAAATTCAGTGATCGATGGAATTCCAGGGGATATCATGTTAACCCCAACAAAGCCATGTTCAGTAGTAGCATTGGAATCATCACTTGAAAATGTGTTTTTCTTGATGTAGATTTGTGGAACCATGTTGTGCCTAGGATAAATTCCCTGATGTGGATATATATTATGGTAACATTATGATCACCTTTCTATATTTGATGAAAAAATAAAATAATGAAACATTGACTTAATCTTCATTAACCCTTATAAATTTCATTTATATTATATGAATACCACAATAAATGAGTATTAATTATTTCTTTATTTATTCACATTATATTTTACATAATTATAATGATATTTCATCTTAATGATGTTTAAGGGAAAATTAACATGAACCACCCATTTTGTATGCACACCTGATAAAACAAGATGAGATTCATTTACTATCCATCATGCAGAGATTTCTTTTTTGGTAAATTTTAGTTAGTAACACATTTCCTAACAATACATGTATTTTTCACTTTGGATGAGAGTTTATTATTTATGAATAAACAATTTGTGGCTGAAAATAAGGAACAAGAAGTAGAACCGACATGCCCCTACCGTAAACCATGGTTTGTTTATTCTTCACATGAAAAAACATTAGTACATATTTTAAATATAAAATAATAATTTTATGTGACAAGAAAAAACAATGTAATTATGTTCATCTATTAATACACATATTGATGAATCTGAATCCAAATCCACTTATGTCTTAAATCTTTTTCTATGTGAGGAGTCACATGTAAATAATGATGGGATAGTAATTGATGAAAAACAGAAAATGTTTGGGAAGTATGTGTATTTTTGACAGAGCATATATTTTATTTTACTTAAATCACAATTACATAACTACAATTACATATTTTCATATTTTTTACATCAGATATAGTCACTATAATCATCAACACATGTACTAGATGAACACCTACTCTCGATGGCCTTGATCTGTCTAGAACTATAAGGTTACTGCTAGAAGTATGATTTTCTCAGTGAAACCCTTAACAGATATTAAAAAATATTGCAGGTTAAAGATAAAAAAATAAAATAGATCAATCCAATAATATTTTACATTGAATAAATATTTAAATGGAAAACATAGTTTTAAAAAACAATTGTTGGGGGACAAATAAAATAAACAAATCTGAAACCTTAATTCCATGATGACACCCCTCATGTTCATTGACGTGACCCATTACCCTTAATGATATGTCCTTGTTGATGCAATAAGTATTCTAATGATTATTTCATTGAAATGAGAATGAGATAGAAAATAATACCTTTCTCATAATGATATTCTATATTATGAAAATTGATGGTGTTTATATCAATCAACCCCCATTATTATCCATATACAGTGGGATGCAGTTTTCAATATCCAAGAAGGTCGTGTGCACAAAATCATTCTTCCAATAGGTTATTTGAGTGTTGCGATTTTTGTATCTCATGATCAGAGCATCGACCTACCTATTAAACATGATGAAAAATATATTACTATGTTTGAACATGGTATTGGAACATTCATTGCATAGTCATCAAATCTTATAAAGACACATGTCATTAAAGAGGTATTAATTTCCAATTTATTTTTCATTCTGAACATTAAAAAATTAGTAAAAAATATTGAACTGATGATTGTTTTAATATCTAGGAAAAGGGCAGGGATTAATGATAGGTTTTCTCAAGACCATATAATTTATCAACCGACTAACTAAGAAGATCATCCAAAATAACCTTTACACTTACTATTCAATCTCATTATTTATTAACAATTAATTTTTATATAGTTACAATGTAATGATATTGTACTAGACATGAATTTTATTAAAAATAATAAATATATCATGCAGAAGATATAAACTGAATTACTTTGGAGATTTAAAATTAAATCCATAATAATGAATAGATTAGCGCCATAGTTGTAAATTTATTCTTGAGGCATTTTTTCATGATTTTGTTTTCAAAAATATGATATTCTATTTTAATTACACCTAAATATATTTCAATTTTTTGGTTTATTATTCAATTTAAATTTAAATAGATAACCCCGTGAAAACAATTTGGACTCATTTGAACTTATAAAAATTATATAAGAAGGAAAACAATATGTTTAAAATAATATGGATGAAATATTTGAAGACAGTAAATTTTTTTTGAAATAAAACATTTCGATGACAATCTCTTTATTTATCCAAGGATGTTTGGATAAAACACTAAAATTTAATCACATACAAATATTTTCATTTCCTTCATTATAAATTTATATTTTTGTTCATTTTAAGAATATTGGAAGCTCACTATAGTAAATATTGATACTCTAGTGATTTAGTTCAGGGATTTAGTGCATAGAAAACAATCAAATAAACCACACATGATGATGTTTTCCAATGTTTAAATAATGTATAAATTTTTTTTGAACTAAACATCATGTTATAAATTTTATGTTATGTTTTAATTGGAATCCTGTTATGATTGAGAGGTGTTTAAGTATAATGAAAATAGTGGTATAAAGACAATCCATGTGCAAAAAAAGCATGATAAGTTCTATAACATGACAAGTATCAAGGTATATACAATAATATTTCACTATCCAAACACATATTGAATAAATACATAATTTTTTCAATGATTCAATAATTTCCCATTCAATAAAATTAAAAAAAATTGTTACTATGATTTTAAATTTATTAGATAGATCATATTCCATCAACATACTATCATCCCCAAAGAGTGATTTTTTTATGATAATTTCAATTTAAGTAATAATATTTATTATTCCTTTGACAATTAATAATTTCCGAGTAGTACTATAAGATCAAAAAATAATCATATTCACAAGATGATACTGATAGTAATTGAAATGAATGAGAAACAAACATGATATAAGAATGTTAAAAAATTGCAAGAAGATGCTACTTCAATAGAAGTAATGTGTTATTTAATATTTATGTGATACTTATTTATTTTTAATATTACTAAAATAATTATTTTTTCATTTTTATGGCGGATTCTGTTAGTTGAGTTAGTGTGGTTTGTTCAAATCTTCTCATTCCCATGAGATACTAGATATCGAGGCTACAACTGAGATAATGACATCAAGGATATGGGTCTAGAATATATACAACCACCAAGAAAAGGTGAATTCCTACTACTTATTAAATTATTATTTTTTCAAAATTTTATCTACTATTTATTTATTATTATCGATAAAATTTTCATCTAATGCATATTTAGTTTTGTTACATAACTATTGGAAAGTCATATTTATTTCAAATACATACAACAAGCCCCAAAGAAGATAACATGATACCTTCTACCAATATAACAAAACATTCAATTTATATTCATTGTTGAGCTACCAACACTACATATTGATTAAATGTTCATAGATTAAAAACAATTCTTATTGTTGAAAACCAAAAGTGTATAGGAAGGTATTTCAGCTATGAACATCAACTCAATATATAGAGTTTGTAGTTAGATAATGAAACAAAATAGAAAGTGAGATAAAATTGGTTTTTGGGATAGTATTAATACATTAATAAAGATATAAATAAGTCATTTGAATCATATAAGAATCATTGGAACCTTAATACGACACATAGTGTGGCTGGTATGACTACAGGTGCAACTATTTATTTAAAAATGACATTGATTTTAATAAAAAAACACAAATGACATACTCAAAACCAAAAAATGAATTATCATTCCATTTATACATTAGGAAAATGATCTATATGTAATTTATGATTTTTAATAATTATCTAAAACTCAATCACCCAAATGGTGTTACTGGAATGAATCATTATTTATCTTTTTTTTAAATGCCGTTAATTTTAGTAAAAAAGATAACTATTATACTCATAACTATTAAAAACATTCAGATGGATTTCATATATTATGAAAATGATCAATATTTCAATTTTTATGTGTATTAATCACCCAAACCTCAATATGATATACGTTGTACAATGAATGACTCAATGTATCCATTATTATCTTAAAATGGCACTTTAGTTCAAAATATTCCCCTCAATGAAAACAAATATACCATGCTTTGACTGTCTTGCTAATTTATTGAAAAGTTTTATAAGTTATTTTTAATTTCTATGAATTAGTATCAGATTATAGTGCCAAGAGATGTGTCGGATATGTCTCACCTTTTTTGTATCTATTTTAAAATGACATTTCAGTAAATATGAATAATGTTCTAATGAAATCTGAGAAAAAAAAATTGGATTACATTTTTATATAAGTTAAATGATCCATAGTTCATTTTATATGTGTATGAATTATTTTGAAATAAATTATACAAACAGTGTTCTGGATATGAATCCAATTTCCCATTATGAGATTAATAATGAAATTTTAATTCAAAAAGTGTCAATCATTGAAGATAATGAAAATGTTCTTAGATTATCTTGAAATTTTAAGATAATAAATCATAAGTCATTTTTCCCCTGTAAGAATCAATCTACCATCAAACTGACACTTGAGGTGACTATTATGACCCATATTTCATGTTTCCATTTTAAAAATTCCAGTTTATTAAAAATAAAAATTAGCAAACAAAAAAACTAAGAAAAATTGTTCAGTTTGTCATTATACTATATGCCAATGATCCATGTGTTATTTGAAATGTATAAAAATAATATCCAACTCACTACAATGTATGATGTGACCGATAAGACTCAAAGTGCATTGTTTTTATTTAAAATTTAAACTAATTTTAGTATCAAAGATAACTGACCTATGCAAAACTAACAAAATTCATTTGGATTGTTTTGATAAATTTAGAAAATGATCTAGAATTCATTTTTAATATGTAAAATTATCTTTATTTCAGTACAATACATGACTATCCTTGTATGACTCATATATTTTTCTATAATATTAAAAATGTACATTTTATTTCAATAATTATCTGTCACATAATACAATGAAATACACAATGATTGTTCTGATAATTTTAGAAGATGACTCATAATTCATTTGTGATGTGTAGGAATTTAGTGTCATGTAATAAAGACGCAAAATTTGAACAGTATGACTCAATGTTTTAATTTCCAATTTCAAATTAAATGTGGTTGTCATGACCCATTCCTCGGGGCATGTGCGGTGACATACCCCAAGCCCTCTACCCGAAATTTAGGGATTGGTTACTATTGCTGAAGATGTTATCCTGTAAGTAGGATTCATTTTCCTGGCTAAATGTAAGCACACACAAACCCAACCATGTCCCAAAAACTGAAAGGGGAAAAAGTGTACTGAAACAAGTTCATAGTATAATAACAACTGAAAACAATAGTGCCAAAATACTAACCTAATAAAAGAACATAAAATAGGAAAAGTGCATAGGGGATTGGGTAGCCATTGGCTAAAAGCACCACCAAATGCTAAGAGTAATGTAGCTACTGAATCAAACATAGTATGTACCATCTATCTAATCATACTAGGCACCGCCTTCTCTAAGCCGCTAAATCATCCATAGAATCATCTATCATTTGAACAATACAAAACCCATGTCGGCGAAGCCCGTATAGGGGTGAGTAAAACATTAATCAGTAGGGTACCACCGTCCACATAGGAGAATCACCATAACAAAACCACAATGAAAATCTACACTATAAGGAAAACCAAATAAATTATATTTTAGAGTCATAATAGTTCAATTGTTTTATTGAATAACTTTTATACTGTTGATGGAATCATTCTAGATTAATCACTGCTCATTTTTCAGGACCCTAAGGATTCACATATCTTCTTCTCATCGACCAGGCCACTATGGATTCAAACGACTAATTCTCGTCTACCGGACCACTAAGGATCTACACAGACTTTGCTCGATCCATCAGTTATACCTCAACCGCAATAATTCATCACATAGAATAACCCAATGTACTTTTTCATCGTAAGGATTCTAACACAGTAGATGGTATGTCGAATGAATGCCCGGTCTGTAGGATATGGGAATTTATGTTAAAAGGATCATGATAGATTTGAGTCCAATATGACCTGGAAATATTCCAATCCCCCTCAAAAACTCTCACAGAGTATCACAGAAGTATCTCCTCTTATTAAGCATCCTAATTTTGTAGATAGCGCATCAATCATACACCTGGTCTGCGAGTTATTATCATTTTAGTAATCAGGGTCTGGTTTCTACTGGGCCCGATCCGACATAGTCAGACTGACACAACCAACATGGTCTGGAGTTCCCACATACCCCGGTTTAATTCAACTAGCATGGCCTGTTTTCGTTTGGGTTATCACAAGTATAGTCTAGCCTGACCAGCATGCTAGGCCCAATGGGCCTTGCTAGGCCAAACCCAGTTTAGCCTGGCGCCCTGCCCGCCGTGTCACCCGGTGACCATGTCTCATCCAACTCGGACCGAATGGTGTAGGTATCGTTTTCCAGTGAGGGTTCGACCAACTATGATCTGTTTTGGCCATCTTTTATGGCATGCCAGCTATAGCCTATCCCTCAAGAAGTAGGCATGTGTTGTGAGCCAGGCCGGGACATGACTGCTTTCCGCGTCTGGCTCCCATCCTGCCTCGTGGTTTGTCCCTGGGGCCTCCATGCTACCATGGTCGAGGGACCGCAGCTTTCATATATTAGAGGTGGCTGAAAATAGCCACCGCTACACGTCATCTATAGATTACGTTTGTAGTACTGGCCTATAAAAGCTTCTCTAGGCCGGTGAAGTGGGTATGTAACCCTACATCCCACATCAGTTGTTGCTTTTGCCTCCTCGGTATACTTCTAGGGAACATTTCTCCATATTTATGTTGGAACGGCCATCACCGCTGCATGTTTCCAGCCCCGGTGCGCTAGAAAAATCATTGGAAAAGCACCAAACGTGCTCTGCTGGCCCATTCTTCACACAACCAGCTCTTATGGCCTCTGGAATCATCCCCTCCACTACGATGATCTCAAACCTTCCTTACAATCTATTTGGATGGTTGGCCATGAACAACACACACGATGGAGGGGCTCAGGCCTTATTCTTGTCAGTATGCGCCCTCCGCATTAGGATTTTTAAAACAAGGGTGAGGTTTGGTGAAGATGTTCAATCCATTATAATTCATCCTCGATGTTGAATATCAAAAAGTGTACACTCCCCCAAGAATGATCATCCCATGGATTAACATGTTCATGGGTTAATTGTTTTTCATCATTTAACATATGAATGTGGAAATCAAACATAAACACAACCCTACATCATTTATGTTCATTTCCATAAAGCTTCATCATTGAGGGTCTAAGAGGTCAATGGCGTTTAACATTTGTCGAGGTACATCGAATTCAATGATGTCCCACTAGTGTTTATCATTATTCTTTTTGGGATAAAATTATTCGTAGGATTATCTAATAATGCTCATAATTTAATCCTCTTTCCACCAATTCTTCATCTATTAAAAATAGAATAGGTTGAAAATATTTCGATTATGCTGTGATGTTGCGCCATTAAACAGTTTTATTTATAAAACAATATCACTGTTATGCGTTATTAGAGCATCTTTACGCTGCGTGTTAATGAGCCACTAATGAACTCTATTTCGGAATCTAACTGGTGCAGTGTAACTGCACCGCAGCATCTCTGTGTCACCACATTTTGGTGATTAAAGAACTAAAATATCATTTTAATATATTTTATTATTTTTCTCGAAAAGTCCAAATATTCATTTGTATGTTCGAGCCTTGTCAACCGAAATTATTTCCTTTATAGTTGAATTATGAAAATCTTAGTTCAACAATGTCGTTGTATTATTTATATGAGCACCAGTTCAAAAGTTAGAAAAATCACTCACATGTTTACTAATCATACCTTAAAAAATGATCAAAAATTCATTCTAGGATAACTGGGACTCATAATCATTTACCATCAGTGTGTGTAGTCACGAGATAAATTCATATAATTAAAAAAACACTTATATCAAAACTATGAGACGTAAAATTCTCCACAGCATAGGTCTTTACAACCCCAAAATCCAAAACAATGGATTTTAAAGAAAATAAAGTTACTGAGAAAGAATCTAAGCCTCTCATTACCATGTGATCTCTTTGATATTCTCTTACTACCACTGAACATGCACTAGAGTAATTGACCTCCTACGTAGGACCCACTCTTATCGGTCCCCTATCTCCACTAGGAACTCTACAAATTTGTTCCATTATTATTTTCTTTCTCACCCCAGTTGATGACGAAGGATGGATCATGAACGTAAATCCTCATCTAGAACATGTGGAAAACATCATTCACCCTATGCATATATGGGGGAAAAGCATGGTTATACACCACCTTAAAAACATTTTTGAGAATCTGGAATGATCTGATGAACCTCAGAGATGACTTTCTCCCCCGAACAAATCTATGAAATTCTTGTCAGGGTGAGACTTGAATGAAATCATGGTATCCCTCTATGAACAAAAAGGGTCTTTGACTCCTATCAACATAACAATTTTTTCTACTATGTGATGTCCTCATTTTCTCATGGATGACATGGACAATCTCATTTGTATCCCATACCATCTCTACACACATGAGTGCCCACTCCCCTTGTCTGTCTAGCATAGAGGTGATATGAAAGGCCACCCGTACATGGCCTCGAACGTTTCCATGCCAATGGTGGAGATATATTTATTGTTATATGAAACCTCTACTACTGGTAGGTGATTCTCTCAACTAAAACCAAAGTTAAGGATGCAAGCATGAATCATGTACTATATGGTATGTATGGTTTGCTCAGTCTAACTATCCGTTAAGGGATGAGGAGTTTTTCTCATGCATAGCTTAGTCCCAAACACCACTTGTAATCCCTTCCACATTTGAGATTTATACCATGCATCGTGGTTTGATTCAATCATCAGTGGCACTCCGTGGAGCCACACTATCTTCATGACGTAGAGGCGTCCCAATCCCTCTACACGTACCTACATCCAAATGAGTATGAAGTGAGATGACTTGGTGAGTCGATCAACAACCACCTAGATAGAATCGTGGACTCTGGTTATACATGGTAACCCCATCATGAAGTCTCTCCAGACATTGTACCATTTACACTATGGTATTTCAAGTGGAATAGCCATGTCTACTGGAACCTGATGCCTATCCTTCACTAGTTGAGAAGTGAAGCATTGTGAGAGGAACTTGAAAAATTATTTCTTCATTCCTGGCCACTAGTACAGACGTCGGAGGAAAATGTCCATCTTTTATATTCCTGGATGTACCGCTAATTGGGATGTATGGGACTCCCTCAACCCCTCATCTTGCAACGCTACTGGTACTATGGAGCACCCTTTAAAAAGGATGATGTGCTCCCCACCAATCTAAAATCATTCAAGAGCTTGTACTAATGATAACTTATCACATTAGGCCTTGCATTCAAAATTTTCCAACTGTGCCTCCAAGAATTACTATAAGATTGTGGGAGTAACACACATCTATTGAATGAAAGAAACTCCATTTTCATTCACAAAGTGTACTCGTATCATGGATAGATGCTCTATCACCTCAGTCAATAGCTACAAACTAGACCTCCACCGAATTATATCTTTTACCATGTTACCCCTCCCAAGATTATATTATATCTCAATGTTATAATCATAGAGGAACTAAAGAATTCATCATTGAATCATGTTTAGGACCTTATGGGTGAAAATTTACCTTTGAATCTTCTAATCAATGTAGATTATAAACTACTCACCCATAATGTAGTGCTTCCAAACAATCAAATCAAGGACCACTTATGCTAAATCCATGTCTTTAGTTTCCTTGTTCTGATCATGATACCTCAACTATTGTGATTTTTTGGCTATCAATACTCTCTCCTACATCAGGACACAGTCCAATATGGTCTCTAATGCGTCGTATAAAAATACATACCCAATGCCCTCCTTAGGTAGTCTCAAGATGGGGGCCCTCGTCTTTCTCTCTCTCGGCTCTTGGAATATCTTATTTCGTATATCCATCCAAAAAATAGACTTATCCTTATGTTTCAATGCTGAAAAGCATTCTACAACTCTCGAAAAGATAGACATGAACCTCGGATAGTAAAAATTCAACCCCAAGAAGCTCCACGCCCCAGTCATGCTCCTCGGTGGCTCCCAAGAGAGAACTGCATCCGTCTTCACTAGATCCACTTCAACGCCAGAATCCAAAATGACTTGTTCCAGAATTTGGACTTCCACAATCCAGAACTCTCACATTGATGGATTACAATAAAGCACATTCTCTCAGGGTGTATCCAGGATAATATGCAAGTGTGTAGTGTGCTCCTCCTCCGACACAGAGTATACCAAGATGCAATGAATGATGACCATGAAAAAATAGTCATGTTAAGGATATGAAATCCAATCCATGAGGACCATTAATACATTAGGGGAATTTTTAATCCCTAAAGGCATTACTAAGAACTCATATTGGCCTTACCGACGCATGAAGGCTATCTTCGGTGTGTTGTCATCCTATACCCAAAGCTAGTGATAGCCAAATCTGTGGTCTATATCCGAGAACCATCTCACTCCCTTAACCTGATCGAAGAGGTCATCAGTACTCAATAGTTGGTACTTTATCTTCATGGCCACCTAGTTTGGGCTTTGATAGTTCACACATAACCTCAAACTACTATCCGCCTTCTTGGAATATAAATCCCAGGCTACACATGGTGAACAATCGGCCTAGTGAATCTCTTTTCATGAAATTTCTCATGTTGTACCTTCAATTCATGATGATCTCTAGGATCCATATGATATATCGGTGCGAATATTAATATCATTCTTGGGTAAAGATCGAAGGATATGTTTAACTCCCAACAGAGAGGTAACCATGGAACATCTTCATGTGAAACATAATTATACACTATTGTCACGGAAAAACATGAGGACTCATTACATAAACTGATCTTAGTGTCAAACTGGCCAACTAAATTGAAATTGGTTACTCACTCCTCTTCCTAAGTCCATCACAAACTACAAAGAGTTCCCCTCTAAAATAAATCTAAATCGGGTTCCATCTATGCAAATGAACCACATCCTTTGCCTAATACAGTCAATCCTGGCACGAATAATAGTAGTCCTTACCATGAATGGTGTCATAAGGCCTAGACACTAATACCATTGAGATCTCAACCAGTGTTCATGCCTCCAAGTTTTAGGTCACACTGTGCACACCAGTGTGGTGTCATTTTTCCTCCCCTAGTAGGAGTCTCTATATGTGTGTCTTATGTAAATACTCTTAACTGACATCTCTAGGAATCAAAAAAGAAGAAGTGGTAGGAAATGGAAAATCACTAGTAATTGTGTCTATAAATATTGTAAATAATGTAGAATGACACCTATCATACCTTGATTAATCCCTCGAGTCATGGGGTCATAAGACTCGATAGTTTTCAACTATCTCCTCTCATAACCTACAACATTATGGTGGGACAATCTCGCACAAGATGTCCCTTTTCATGGTAAGCATAAAATGTCTTGGCCTTCTAGAAACTAGAGCATTCCTACTTATGAACCATATTGTTCCACGACATAATTTCTATATCTACAATCTATAGGTCCTGACTTCCCAACCTCTCAGGTGATTGTTTCATCAGATGCGCATGAAACACATTCGAACCATGTGTTTCATCACTATGTATAAAAAGAGTCATCAAAGACTTTGTCTAGCATGCTACATCTAACTGAAGAACATTAGGTGGCCTAATAGCTTATCAATGGTTGGTAGTAACTCCTGTATACCATTGGTTGGGGCTATATCTAGAAAGTTTTTTTAAAGGATGCCTCATCACTAGCTGGACTATTCTCATGACCACATATCAGGAACTGAGCTGACTGTCAGCATGGAGGCATCCTAATATAGATCATTATGGATGAAAATCAATATATTATTTGTGGTGGGATGAATCATATAAAAAACAATATAAATATACTCTTATGCAACCACTGATTTCATGTTTAGAGCAGAAAAGTAGAATTTCAGGTCCTAGTGCATGGAAATGTCGTCTGCTGCACCAACACTGGACTCCCCATATTTGAATGCCAAACCCGTGATGCTCAAAACTATTTCCCAAAAGGAAAACAACATACTCTCGATCATTGTGGCAGAATAGACCACCATAGATACTACTTTGTTATGAACTGTCCCATGGGGCTCATGCCATAGAATACCCCAAACCCGCATCTTGAATGCTAGGGGTTGGTGACTAGTGCTGAGGACATCAACCTGCATGAGTGAGGCATTTCTCTGGGTACCTCTATGCACAAACACACCAAACCATATAACACAAATTCTAAGGGTAAAAAATTATACTAAAACACATAATGAGTATAAGTACAACTAAAAAAATGTGGCCCAGAATACAAACCTAACAAAAGAACTGAAAACAACAAGATGAAAAGGGGATCGAGTAGCCATCCATTGAAAACCACAACTGATGGTAAGATTAGTGTAGCTACTGGAATCAGATGTTGTATGTCTCATCTTCTTGACACTGCTAGGCCCCACCTGCTCCTAGGACACCATGTCCTCCATCCATACATCTGTCATCTACACAAGTCACAACAAGTGTGGTTGAAGCTGATGTAGGGGTTAGTAACACACTACACATTAGGGGACCCTGATCCACTAAGGATAAACATCACAATGAAAACACAATGAATGCATATAAAACATGGACATCTCAGCAAGGTATATTATACTGTATGAAAGGTTCATCAATTATAGTGAATAACATATTGTACTTTTGGGGGACTCATACCATATGAATCACTGCTCATAATCCAAATCACTAATGATCCTCATGGATGCTTCTTGTATTTCATGTTACATAACATCCACACATCAATTTTCATCTGTCGGGTGACTAAGAATCTACAGGTCTCTAGCTCGAATGTTTGGTTACTAAAGATCCACACGACTGTTGCACATCTTCCAGGTCACTAAGGATCCATACAAGTATTACTCAAGAAATAGGTTGTACCTAAACCTCCACGAAGTCCCACATATAATAACCAAATGTACTACATAATATTAAGGGTTCCAATTCAAAAGACGGTGCATCGAACGGATGTTCGTCATGTATAGTATGGAGATTTTAGTACTAACAGTCGAGTTTGATTCAAGTATGGTCTATGTATTCCATACAAAAACCCGTCTTCCAAAACTCTCATAGATTATATCTTAAGGACCACCTTGTCTCAAATGTCCTCATGATGCAGACGGCATGTCAATCTGATACCCGATCTGCGATTTTTTTTATAATAATCATGGATGTGCCACATTTTCTCTAGCTGTGGGCCTGACTGTTGGCTGGGGGAGCAACATGCCGGTTGGAGAATGACTAACTAGAAGTTGGCCAATGGTTTGTGCCATGTGGGGATGTGGCCAGTTGGCATGTCCAGCTCCCCCTTGCCTTGCAGTTCATCTGTGGGGCCTCCATCCTTCCATGGTCGAGTGACTGCAGCTGCCAGCTTTCCAAGGCTGCATGGACATGAATGCTCTCTCCACATTACCCATAAACTCAGTCTGTGGGTTTGACCCATCATCGTGGTTCCTAGGTGGAACCGGGAGTCTCTAAAACCGATGTCCCTATCGTCCAAAACCTCCTCCACCTCAGTGTGCCGCTATGGGGCTCCACCATGTGCCTCCGCCACTGGTGACCCATCAGAATGTTCAACAGACCACCAAATGTGCTCTAGTGGCCCTTTCATCATGCCAGCTACACCATTGAAATCCATGGAATGTACTCTTCAAGGAGAATGTCTCAAAACCACCTTGTCATCTATTCATATGCTTTTCCATTAAGGAAAAACTTAGTTGATGGGCTCATGCCTTTTTCGTGTGAGCCCGCGCCCTCCATATTAGGATTTGAAAACATGGGGGTGGTTTGGGGAAGACATTAAATCTATGCTAATTCCTCCCTGATGAGAATCTTGAAAAGTGTACCCACATGAAAGAAATAATGACCCACATAATAACCTATTTGTGAGTTAATTCGTGTTCTTTATTTATCATATTAATGGGGAAATCAATCTTGAATACAAACCCTACCTCATTGACATTCGATTCTGTAATACATCCTTCTCAAGGGTAAATGAAGTTTATGGAATTCATCATTTTTTGAGGTACATCAAGGATGATGAAGTCCTACCGACAATCATCGGTAATTTTTGGGGAGGAAATCAATCATAGGTTTTTAAGATAATCCTCACTATTTAATCCATATTCCACAAATGAGTTAATAACAAAAAAACGTTTTAACATTTCTGTTAGGCTGTGAGGTCACATCGTTATACTATATTATTTATGAAACATCTTCATTGTTACACATCATTAAATTTTTTTTACATGACGTGTCAATGAGAAATTAATAATCTCCATTAATATGTCCCATTGCATCATCATCGTTGTAGCATAATGTCATCATCATTCCAATTGACTGTGAGAATGGAAATAAAATAACATAACAACATTTTATGTTATTTTATTTTATTTCATGAAAAGTCCGAAAATCAAATTTTCAATTCAGACTTTGCTGGCTGAAATTACCTCTTATCTTGTCAGATCATGGAAATCTAAGTTGATCGGTTCCCTCAAATTTTTGTTCTGAGCATTAGATCAAAAGATAGAAAAACCTACCACGTTTAATAAACGTACGTTAAAACAATCCAAAATTCCATTTTGGGTTCTTCAATCCTCAAAATCACTCATGATAAGAGTGTGTAGTCATGAAAAAATCTGATATAATTAAAAAAATAATATGACATTACATTTATCAACAAACAAAATTTATATACTGAAAACCATGAGAATGCATTCATATTTTATAGATACTTTTAGAAAACTATATATATAACATTATTGAAATGTAAGAATCCTTTTCACCTCAATATGATTCAGGGAGTGACTATTATAATTCCATGAGTTTATATTTATTTGAAATTGAAATTAATTATAATGAAAATAATATGTGATATAGTAAAAACCATGAAAATATATTTGGATTATTTTGATAAATTAGGAAAATGATTCATGAATCATTTATAATTTCTAAAAATCAACCTAACCTTAATCTATCACATAGTTTTACTGGTATAACTCTATTTTTGTCTTTTATTTAAACTGAATATTAATTTTAGTAAAAATAAAATGTGGCATATAGAAAACACAGATACCAAATTCATATTGATTTAATAATTCTGGAAAGTAATCCACGTGTCATTTGTAACATGTAGAAATCAGATACACCTTAATATGATACATTGTGTTGACTAGTTTGACTATAATTGTCTGTTTTTTTTAAAATTGACATTAATTATATTAAAAATACAATTTACGTACTAAAAACCTAAAAAACACATTAAAATTGATTTTATACATCAGGAAAACAATCCATGAGTATTTTTTTACATGTTCGAATCAAGCACACAACAATAAAAAGCATAATTCTTATCATATGACTCTAGGTGTGTCTTTGTATTTGTGATTGATATCAATTTTTGAAAAAAAAAACAAGTTCCGTACTAAAAACCAATAACATGTATTCATGTTGTTTTTATACATTGTGAAAATGATCAATGAGTAATTTTTGATGGGTAGGAATCAATTTCACTTCAACGTGATGAACAATGAGAACTATATGAATCAATTTGTTTATTTTTTTAATTGAAATTAAATTTAAGAAAAAGAAAATGTGGCATACTAAAAACATAGAATTTTTTTAATTGTTTTAATACATTAATATAATGATCCATGAGTCATTTTTTGACATGAATGATTCACCATCACAATAGTCTGAAGCAAGTTGTAAATGGTATGACTAAAAATGTTTATTATTAGTTTAAAATTAATATTTTACTTCACAATGAGTTTCACAAATTTAAAATAATGAAAATCCAACCTGATATTCATGAAAACTTATGAAAAAAATAATAATTCATTTTTTTGACATGTAGGAAGTAGTCTCATGAAAACTGACACACTATGTGACTTGTATGACTAAATGATGTGTGTTTCCAATTTTAAATGAAATATTCATGAGATAAAATGTGACATACTGAAAACTACAAACATTAATTCAGATAAATTTCATACTTTAAGAAAATGATCTATATGTAATTTGTTATGTGTATGATTCATCTAAACCTAAATCCCATGCCATGTTGTGACTGATATTACTCTAATTGTGTATTTATTTATTATTTAAAATAATTATAATAAAGAGGAATATTTTCATTCTCAAAACTAATAAAATGAATTCGGGCTATTTGGATATGTTTGTAAAATGATTAATAACTCATTTTTGATGTAAAAGAGTCATCCAAAACTCATAAAAACCCATTGTGGGACAATTATATCTCATTGTTTCTTTTTATTTTAATTAAATATTTTATTAATATATTCATTCATATTAATGTTTAATTTATTTATATATATTATTAGTAGAATAATTTTGACTCTCCTCTATAGATAGATACATTTTATCGAGTTAAGGTTATTTTTTCAGAATCTAAATCCATTTGTGCAATTCTATGGAAGGGTATTCAGGTATCCAAATACGATGGAAATTAATTTTTTCAATTGATTGTGGATAATAATTATATATGCAACTATATAAAATATTATTTGAAATTTATATAGTTGTGTTTATATTTATGAATATAAATTTTTATCATTTAAATTATATATTTTGTGGTTATGTTATTATATTCATTACAATGTTGTTTTGACGAAAAATTCTCTATGGATGGTGGTGCACTTATAAGTTCTAGAATTAGAACTGATAAATGAGACCCCAACCCTTAATAGCATAGATCAAACAATTCAATTATAGCACTGTTAAAATATTTTTGTCACACTCTTAAAGGATATATGTGTATTAGTGATATTCTATAATATATATATAGTCAGGAATGTGGGGGAAGCCCCAAATATCATAGATTAAAGTCATATATAACTATATCTCAAATGAAGCTAGAGATCATCCACAAAACAAAATATTACTCTATATCCAATATGAATAGTGTAGCAAAAGGTCATACAAAAAAGGAAACCAATGATATGTACATTCTCATACATATCATAGATTGAAAAAATAGTAATACTGAACTGAAAGATTGTAAATCACTATCATACCATTACTATCCAATCTATCTCACATCAATCACATTTACATTATCCCATGGTAGGAGTAGTAATGGGGGACACGATGATGTGTGTATGTCGTCTGTGAAATTTACCAAGCCCTATTGAGAGACCACTCCCTTAGGTGTTTATATTAAACGGTCTAAATAAGTTTCCTAATACATGAGTAGAGGACCAATTCCCATTCCCATCATGAAGGGTACCTACCCTATAAATTAACAATGAATACTTTTCCTACTAACACTATGCATCCAATAGAGTTATCATCTCTATCACTACTCAAATTACCAACAAACACACATAATCATCTATTTCAATATATGGAACTCTAATAACATAAATTCAACGAAAAACCATTTATTGAAGTATATATATCTTCCCAATTTACATATAAGAATTATATATCATAATTATCAAACATATGTAAAAATTTAAAAAAAATGGTGGAATATTATGAAGGATAGAAAATTAGGGCTAATTAATGGTTTATCCATGTATGGTACACAGTATGTAGGGCACTCACATAGGTTTTTCATGAACTTCCTCCTCATAATCCATTTTAGTTTGATATATACAATGTGATTTGTTTAGTATATAAATGTAGGTTAAAATTGGATGAATGTTATGTATTTTGAATTTAATCAATTAACCCATATTTCTATTAATGTCATCTATGTAGAATAAATGTTGTGGATGTATATGTATATTATCAGAATTTATAACCATTACACACTAATCCCATTCTCTTAAAATAATTTTTAGGTGTTATAGTGGATCCGGACGTGTTGGTCCATCTCATTGAATTTTTATGTGTGTTGTTACATTATAAAGCAGGTGGTCTCAGTATACATAGAGTGCTACCCAATGGAAAAAAGTGTATTATATTTATAGATAAGAGACAACCTACAAAAATAGATATTTAACTAAATAGACAGTATATTAGTGGATTAAGTGATGTTTAATTAAGAATTTTATATACAAAACACAGTTCATCTAATATCTCACACCATTACTGATGTTACCACCACCACTAATAATATATCTAATGTTAGACCCCTCTGGTATCTCCATCACAGACAATCAGTTATTATACTACCATCAGTGTCCATAATCTATGTATTTTTTCTATCTTGAGATCAACTTCATAATAAGAACAACAACGAAATATATTTTTTTATCCATTACATAAATGTCAAAACCCAGATTCCCAATCCATCATTATGGAGTCGTAGTATTGTGATCAAATTGGAGTTTAATGGATGGGGATGGAGACATCAAGAAATGATGGTTTTTTTGAGGAATGTCCACCAAACATGGGTTTTAATTTTTTTATGTAAAAGAATATTGAATGGGAATTTTAGAAAATAGTGGATGATCCAATTTATAATTGGGAAAATTTATAGTAAATTAAATTAAAAACCATTATTCGAATAACCATATTGAATAAAAAATAATATTATAACCTATATTCAATATAAAATTCTAGGAAATTAAAGTTACAACAAAAACCCCACATTAAAAAATCATAACTAAAATTCTTCAATTTAAATAAATTAAAAATGATTAGTTCATAAAAAATTATTTATGAAAACAATAATGTATGATTAATATATAATATCTTTGGATGAATTATCCCCATTTTCATCTTAAAAAAACATATCAATAATGTAGATAATTTTTTGACCCTATTTTTATAATTCAATCCAAAGGGTGTTAAGAGGAATCCATCATCATGTTAAGATTGAATTAAAAAATATTTACACCAAAACAAAAGAAAAATCAAGTATTAGAAATTATATTTATGGTTTTTGGATTTTCATAAAAATAAGTAATAAATTATTACTTTATCCCAAACACTCATTTCAAATATAGTTCAAAATATATTATTACTCATGTTTATCAGGATATAAGTCCCCCAAAAAAAATTATTGTTAAAAATTTATTATCTTGTTACCATAAAAACAGTTGAAATTATTTGTATTCATTAATTTCCTAAAATATTTCTCAATCTATTTTAATAGAATGTTATTTGATATAATGAGTAATAGAATAAAATCTATCATGGCCAAATAAATAATTTATGAACATATTTAATTATTCATAAATTGATATGTAATAGTTGATACCTCAATATATTTCTCATTAGAAACACGTTATATTATTATCGTAATGTGATTCATGTTTCCACTCCGAGAACATCCATATAATGATCAAAATTTTAGATAATAAAGGACACGTTTGTATTAAGAAAAGAAACCTATAAAAAATTATGTTTCTGACCTTCAATTTCTCCCTCACGAATGCTTCTATAACATTCCAATGACACTCATTAACATTGCATTTTAATTCCAACCATATTATATCATCTATTATATATAATAACCTGGGATGTCAATTATCCAAAACTATCGACCCCTAATTCCCACTAAAATACCCCAACATACATATATGGACACCATAATAAAAAATAACCATTTTGAAATATAAATAATTATTATTTAATTTTAATAAATTTAGGGATTTAAATAAATGTATGAAAATTCAGGGTCCTTGGCTCATCATAGAATCACTTAATTTATACACTCTTAGGGAAAACACATCGTTTGAGACACAAAAGATGTAATGAAATATATATTTATATTAACTATTAATGATATGTAAAATATTTATAAAAAGATATATATTTATTTAATAAATATTAATTATTCCTAATATATTAATATAGTTTTATAATTATTTAAAAAATTTCCCAAGGATAAAACCAATATTCTTCAGTATAGAGGACAATCATCAATTTATTTTAGATCATTAACCATAGTGAAATTAACTGTTTACCCATTTTAGGGATCCCAAAAAATAAGGTATATAAATGAGTGAAGTCAAGATCAAACAATAATTATTGGTTACTATATATTTAATCCCTTTATATAATTTAAACCTAAAATAGAAAACAAATAGATTTTCTAAAACACAGAATTCCTAAAAAACATTATTTGCAAACCAAACCATCATTGCATGCACTTATTGTTCCTAATTTTTCTTAATTCAAACTATAATCAATCAACCACCATAAAAAATAATAAAATTACCTCTATTACTATAGAAAATGAATCATACTTCTCAAATCTCACACTATATCCCAGCTATTTCTAAATTATGTTTTTTAAAAATTGTAAACCTCGAAATAGTATATTCTTACAATATAATAGTAAACAAACCCGACAAAACACAATTAATCATTCTTTATCATTGCTCACATGACACCATAAAATGAAAAAATCAACCACTAACATCCACATGAAATATATTTTTATGAACAAAACTCCCAGTAAATAATTTCACTTAATATAATTAAGGAAAAATTAGAAAAATAACACATGGTGTTATTTATCAACAAAATATTCATCCAATGAACATAATACAATTATTCTGAATTATCATCCCAAGGGAAAAAAATATGTAAAACCATAATTTTCTTACCCAACTCTTCATAAATAAATCACATGAATCCTCACTCTCATTCCTCGATCAATGAACGTAAATATTTTTTTTCCAAAAAAAATGATGGTTTTATTTTTGTTATATTTTTAAAAAAATATATTTTTATGTGAATATAATATAAATTCATGTCTCTTCAACTACCAAAAAACACCCATACCCACTGGTAACCAATTTTTCCACAATCACGTGTAGATGATCCTAGACACTAATATAACCTATTTCGATCACCGATATACCTAGGTACACCAACTTTTAAACTCTACCAATTTAAACAATACCCTACGAGAAAACAACACTAATAATAAATTCCAAAATTACGATTCTTTGGTAGGAATCATGGATATCAAACAAACTATACCATGTTTCATGATCTACTAAGTTCATACATGGTTCAAAATAATAATTTATTCATATATTAGAACCCTAATGGAAATACACTATCAATAATGAAATGTGACAGAAATGATTGACATCTATACTAGAAACCATTAGGTTCATCTTCCAAGAATAATTGATCTAAATAGATTAGTCAACTGAAATAATTTTTTGGCATATCATACTAAATGGGTGGGGGTAATCATAATCAATCACTTGTGAAAAATGTTTCCTTATTCCATTATGATTCCACAATATTGAGATAAGCTATTCATGATCGACTTCCATTATCTTGTTATATAATTCACAATAAAAGGCATCATACACTATGATTTCTCTATTCCACTTTTATCATATGAATTTTCAAAAACCATTGTTCTATGATGGTCAATCAATATCCTTGTAATGAAATCTATCACACAGACTGTAATTTCCCCAAAATTCCATATTTTTTTAAGTTATATGGATTTTTTTCGAGACCACAAAAATATGACGACACGTGATTCTGAGGCACAAAGTGCCCGTAATGACCCGTCGAAGATTTTTTAAGGTTTAATTAGCTCGCTTAAGAATTTTTTTAAAAATTTGGAATAACTCTTTAAAGGTTACACATATTAGAAATATTTGGGAACCATTGTGCTTAGGATGGTGGGGTTACCCTAGGTACTAATTTTGTTTAGTCGGCGCATGCCTCCTGTGAGAAAAACCAAAAATGGAATAATCACAAATAAAATAATAAAATAATGTTATTTTATTTTTTAAATGCTTATAAATCAAAAATGGTAACTCAGATTAAAAATAAAAGACCACTATTTAACTCATGAGGGTATGATTTCATTAGAATGACAATAACATTGATCGGTGTAATCCACCAGTGAAAGTTTGATTTTGGCTGTAAATTATAAAATTAATTTAAATTTATTTTATTATAAAATCTATAACATTTAAACGGTAACTCGGATTAAAAATATAAGTGTACAACTGGGTTCCTTGTGTTTTGTTTCACTTAGTCAGAGCCTAACTATGTCCAACATGAGTCGATGGTGAATGTTAATAATTTTCTAAACTTTTTTTAGTACGTTCAGTTGACGTGTGAGTTACATTTTGTAACTTTTGAAACAGTGCTCAGAATTGACATCTGAGAACACTGTTGAAATCGTAAAAGCGATTTTCTATTAAGGAGTCCTTTACCTCAACCACAATAGGTTGAGGGTGAACGTTATGTTTCTGGATTTTCGTGGGAGTGTTAATAGAATAACAATAAAATAAACCGATATTTATTTTATTTTTCTTTTGAAACCTTCCATTTTAATTCACGATGGTGGGTACCACCCAAACCCTAATATAATTGAGAGAATCCCATTGAATCCTCCAAACCTAATGTGACAACATATACATAATTAATGTGCCAAAATTAATATTGAATTAATAACCCAACTTGTTAATGAAGTGTTATTCTATTAACTCCTCTTGTTTGTTGTTTTCTCATTTTTGAAAGAGAGTAGAGGCATGGGATGGAGAATCCTGCAATGAAGAACTAACCCCCAACTAATAAAGATGACAATGCATGATCCCAGATCAGATACATGTTGCGAAAGCGATGAACGTCAGCATCCCCTTCACAGACTTCATCTCCATCCTGGTGAAATATCCAACAAACGTCAAGTAGGGGTTTGTTTTTAATATGATTGTATTTATTTGGTAAATCAACATATTTTGGTTTCTCAGTGATGATGGACAATCTAAAATGGATTTTTTCTCGGTCATATACCTTTCCTCTTATATTTAGATAATCCATGTGTTCTTCATACGTTATACAACCCCAAATATTTAGTGACACTGGAAATGCGATATTTTTTTAGCCTGGCATATGGATGCGGAGCCCTCAACCTGAGGATCACGAATATTTGGTAGTTTTATTTATCAGGTAATGAGGGGAGATGCGGTGAATCGGGGAAGAGGATGAGGGTCGGACCACTGGTCGAACGCTTGAAGGTAGGGTGGCGCACGTCTGTGTCGCATGATGAGTCGGAGACCACGGTCGTCGGGCCATGGCGGAGGTTGAAGAGCAGCCAGCAACTGGATGACCGCAATGGAGAAACATCGCGGGACTAAGCCGTTGGGAGGGGGACTGGCCGGAGCACACGGCCGGCCATGGTGTGTAAACGGGACCCACTTGCGTCTTGTGGGAGATGTGGCAACTCTCTAAGGGGATTCCCTTTGGCGTCCCAAATGAAAGGGGAGCACTCCCCCATCGACGCCAGCTCAGAAATACCGCGCCGTCGGTCTGCGCCAAGAGGGCCAGGCCAGGCCACCCCATTAAATAGGGCTGGCTAGACAATGACCTTCTAGGATAGTCCGGTCAAACCTAGTCGGACCGGACCAAGGCCAATCCGGACCTAGTGTCACCTTTTTTGTCATATCTTGAAATCTGAGCATCCATTTGAGGAACTTTCTATAGCACCAGAATCCTTGGACCAAGAAGATCCTTTTGTTATACTCCACATGTGGTTTGGATAAAGTTGTTGTTTCTCTGGGTTTGGTCAAACCTAAATCTAACTGGGCCCTCAGAATAGAAACACTAATAATATATAGACCGGGCATCCGATTGATGTGTCGTCTATTGCGTTGGGTCACTTGTGACATGACAAACTATTGAGACACTTCTACATGGAACATAGTTTCGGTTGAGATAAGACTGATGGATTAAGGAGAGGTTCTCCCAAACATTCTATTAGCGAAATCCAATGGCTGGTAGTGAGGTGGAGGTTGGAGACAGATTATATGGAGGATAGTTACCTATCGACTCTAGGCAGGTCAAATCCTATGTGACTCATTGTGGGGGTTATTACCTATCGATCCTATGTGGGTCAGCACTAATCGATCATGTGTGGGTCAGCGCATACCAATTTAGTGTTAGTCGGATCTTGTATGGGTGAGCGCTCAGCAATCTTGTGTGGGTCAGCACATACCAATTGTGTGTGGGTCAGATCCAATTTGGGTCAGTGCTCAGCGATCCTGTGTGGGTCAGCACATATCGATCCTGTGTGGGTCAGCAGAGGTTAGTACCTATCGACTATGGGTGGTTCAGATCCAATATATTTCATTGCGGGGGTTAGTACCTATCGATCCTATGTGGGTTAGACTCAGTATGGTCAACAGTAGTGCCATTTGACAACATAAGATAATCTAGCTTCACGACTGATCATATATACTTTTGCACTTAACTTATACCTATGTGAGATGATTCCTTACTGTTATAGTACATTTCAATGTGGTTTACCTGTGAGGTACTTTTATCTTCATGGTGTGCTTGTGTGGTACTTATACCTTCGTGGTGTTACCAGTGTGGTACTTCTATCTAAGAGGTTTTACCTATGTAGTATCTCAACACTTGGGGTGTTAACTTTATGGTAATTTTTTGTGTGGTGTACCTGTGTGGTACTTGAATATTCATGGTGTACCTCTGTGGTAGTTATACCTTCGTGGTGTTACCTATGTGGTACTTCTATCTCAGTTGTTTTACCTGTGTGGTATCTCAGCCCTTGTGGTGTGACCTTTGTGGTATTCATCCCTCATGAATGATATGAATATATCTTGAAAACATAGGTATATTTATGAGAATATACCTAACTAAATTTAAATTATTTCTATGTGGTATTTTTCCTTTT